>OY728152.1:898621629-908249199 GCA_963277665.1 Viscum album
ATAATAAATAGTAAATAATAAATAGATAAAAATAATAAATAAAAATAATAATAAATAATAAATAAATATAAATAATAAATAATAAATAAAAATACATAATAAATAAATATAAATAATAAATAATAAATACTAACTAATAACTAATAAATAATAAATAATAAATAAATATAAATAATAAATAATAAATAATAAATAATAAATAATAAATAACCAGTTACAAATAATAGATAATAAATAAATTAAAGTATATTATAAATAATAAATAATAAATAATAATGGAAACACATGAAAAAGTATGAAAAGCCTTGATAAGGGGTGAAAAATCCTGAAAACGCATGAAAAAGAATGGAGAAGCATATGAAGAATGAGGCATTAGAAAAAATGAGAACGCATGAAAACTCGTGACAACTCTAAAAAACTCCTTAATAATTCAACATAATCATCATAATAACCCATAAAAAACCATTGATAAAGATAACAAGTCATGGAAACCCAAATAAACAGTAATAAATGGAGCTACCGTTAAAACCCGTCAAAACGGTCACAAAGAGACAAAAACATTGGACTCACATTAACGGAGATAACTTATGATCTGAGAGTCCATTTTAGATCTGTGACCTATCAAATCAATGATCCTGAAAGGCTCTTCAACCTGAAAGGTGAAAGAGTCCGAATGGACAGACGGATCGGATGTGATTACCATTTAAAAAAAGATGACGGAGAACGGGTGCTAGAAACGAGGCATTGAAAAACATAACAAACATGATACCCACTAAAAAGACCATAACATATGATCTAAGAGTGCATGTGGGCGCCGAGACCAGTCAAACTGAAGCTCATGGAACGAGCTATGATCTGGCAGGTGGAGGAGGCCGAACTGAAAGACGGATCAAAAGTTAGGTCTGTTTGAAGACAAGTTCGACGAGACACCGGTGATAGAAACATGGTTTTGGAGGCCTTCAGAGGTGTTTTTGGGGTTGAAAAACACAACAGAAGCTTGCTATTTTCAAACTGGGGTGTAGCTCTCTTCGCTGGATTCTATTTGATATGTGGTAGAGCCCAGACGGACACCCGGAGCGAAAGTTATGGCCGTTTGAAGTTGGAGAACTTTTTTCAACTTTTTTATAACTCTAATATCATCCACTCCATAGACCGTCTCACGGTTTGGATTATATGTGCCTCTAGATCTCTTCATTAGCTTCGATTTGACTGGTCATGGCGCTTCAACAGACGCCCGGATCAAAAGTTATGGTCATTTTAGTGATTTCAGGATTTCTCGCGTTTTTTTATTTTTTTCATTTAATTTCGTGGCGGTGTTACCGAAACCGCCACAGTTTCGTGGCGGTTTTTTAAAAAACCACCGCTAATCCTCGAATAAAATTAAAAATAATAAATAAAAATAATTTTTTTGGCCGTTTAGCAGCAGTTTTTTTGCAGCGGTTCTTAAAACTGCCACGAAATGGCGGCCCGAAAAGGCGTTTAGCGGCGGTTTTCAAAACCGCTACGAAATAACCGCCGCTAAACGGCAGTTTTCTTGTAGTGGTTGTCGATGAGTTTATTAATGTTTTTTTAAAAAAATTCATGTTAATAAACACTTTAAATTATATAGTGTATGAAATAGAATTTGAATTTAATGTATCAAAATATAATGTAACCCTCAATGTAGTGATATTTGTCGATTCAAATTAATTACTTATTACAAAAGGGTTTGATCATGTCTGATGTATCCCCATGGGGTGATCTCATTTTATTTGTAATTAAATATTTTAGTATCTTATTGTTATATAACTTTCTTTATTTTGTTGAATCATTTGATGGAGGAGTACTATTATCTCATTCCAATTATTATGTATTCAATTAATCAATTAATGGGAGTTATTTTCTTCACAGGGACTGATTTATAATACTTGTATCATCGAATTAGGGTGATAGAGGATGATATCATGAATTAAAATGTAAAGTTTTACTATAGGAATTTTGAATTCATTGTTATACATTAAAGAGTGGGAAAAACCAATAGTATTTATCAGATAAATGAACATAGTTTTTAGGAATTTTTAAATCCATTTTTTCATATTGATTATTTATATTCTACTGTATTTATGGTAAATTGATGATCATGTTCAGAATTTTCTACGGGTTTTTTATTTCCACTGTTGACATAAAATATAAAATAATAAATTAATGTGTATGATATAGACCCATGAGGTAACATTACCTAATTATGTCATATATTAATTACTGGTTTTGGGTTATATGGAAAGCATAAAGGTAATTACCAATAATAGTTCACCACATCTTTAAATATAAAATATTTGAATATCTTGATTATGGTTATAATGAAATCTTACAAATAGGTTATTTTACATTTAATTTATACTTAATTTAAATACAAAATTCCCTAATATATAATAAATCATCTCTATTATCAATTTTTATGCATGTTTATTCATGTCATCATTATTTTTTAGAATTTATGAAATTATTCATGTAGTAGTATCCCCACATGCTCAATGAATATAAAAATAATGCTAACATAAGTCAAGGGGATAACATGGGGGAATCAACTGCCATGGATCATTTTTCATTAACGAAAAAAGGGTTTCTCTAGTTATAAATTGAATCATGGGAGGGAGAGAATAAGAATCCTACCTATAGGGATTATGATAATATCATGATAGGTTTTCTACAGGCCATGAGAGATTTATCATCCACTGTATACTACAACTCTCATTAACTCCGAAATTTGATAGTATTTATTTTACATATTTTTAAATAACTAATAATGTTACACAGTACAATTATTTAATTTTTTATTCTAATTACTAATCATATAAAATAATAATAATATACCCTAAAAATATTCCAAAACATGTGAAAAAATATATCAACCCATCAGTTTGTTAACATAACCAACCAATCCTCCTCACAATTTACAAGGCCATGAATATAATATATTTATTTTAAATTTTTTTTTCATTCAATATAGATATTTATTATTATAAAATTATTTTTTATTATATATTTTTTCTAATATTCATCAATAAAAATCAATATATATATTAATATATTCTCTAACTATGTGAATAAATAAGTTTTTTATTTTCCTTTGGAATAACAATGAAGAGATAAACATCATCTAACATATATTATAAACATTAATACATCATGACTAAATTTATACTATAAATTATTTATAATAATTAATATTCCATAAATAAATAATAAAATATTCATAAAAAATAATTTTTATAGATCCTAATAAAATTCTAGATACCAATAGTATGGGCCCTCTAGTCCTTTTTCTTAGGGGTAGTTTTTTTATCATACCTAATGTCAACGTTCAATTTTTAAGAACACCTGAAGGTTGTCATGGGAAATGATTTATATTTCACTAATATAATAACTCTATTATGATTTTTACAATGTAATATAATCTATTTTAATCAATTTTCTATCAAGATGGATATATAATTGACTCATTGTCTTTCAGAGTGGATTTATTTTTCTCTATGTTATACAAGGAAATGAACCATGTGGGGAGGGGTAAATCATGGTGTCAAATTTTTATTTAAATAAGATAAACCATATCCCATTATTTGTATGATATTTTCAAACATGTCTGATAGAATCATTCAATTACCTAATAACAAATTGTTGAAATATAATCCCAACAAGGTAGTTGTACATGGTTCACCCAAAGGGAATTGTCCATAGAGCATACATTGATAGTGTGTTGCTCTTACCTAAACACAAAAAACCCCACTAGATTTTTTGGAAATAAATGGTCATACTAGGTCACTCTTTACCAAGAATACATTTAAATGAATTTCATGAATGGAATAATACCTCCCTTAGATCAATTCTATCTACTCCCCATTTCTCACTACATTGAGTGAATTATTTAATTGTTTATCGATATGTAAGTAAATTAAATATCGTAATATATGTGGATGATGTCTTCAATCCTATATGTCGTAATATGTTTCATCAATAAATTCATCAAGATATTCCCAAGGTCAAGTATTTTCACAAAATTATAATTGTTAAATCCCCATTTTTCATGAAAAAATATTTTGTTTCAAAGCACTATCCTCATTCAAAAAACAAAAAAATTTCACAAAACTCCCAACATTCATGAAACATATAACATTAGTAGAACTAAAAAAATTCATAAAAAATCGATTTTTTAATTTATTCAATGATAGTAAATAGAATTTATTATTTCTCAATAATATTTTTACATAACATTTGTTCACATAATGTACTTGATTCGAATAATATTTATGTTCATTTAAATCCATGGTGAAATTAGTGCGACCAACCTTCCTCCAAGAACATTTCAGATTATTATATGATGAACATCCCCTTAATTACATGTGAGGTTTGCCCTTTTCTAATACTCATCTTATTTCATGACACATTATTGTACCCTTAAAACAACTCTGGTGGATTCTCTAACATCAAAATTCATTTCGTGAAACTCCCTATCTTCATGAAGCATAAACGATTTTTTTATATTAACAACTTCTCATAATCACAAAACATACATCCCTTTCCCATTTCTGAATCTTCTAATAATTATGATATATTATGCTATTTTACATTCATAAAACATCACATAAGTACGTATCTTACCACCATTTTATTTTATGGTTTAGAATTATTTCAAAAAACATTCATTCCCGAGTCTCAAAATCATTATGACACTAATCTTTCATGAATTATATGCCTTTTCCATACTTTCATGAGGAAACCCTAGAAATCCACATTTTGTTAAACATTTGCCTTCTCGAAAATTTGGACAAAAAAATTGGAAATATTGGTGGAAAATCGATAAAATTAAAATTTAATCTATTGAAACTATATGATCAACCATTATATAAAAAATCTTATCATCTCAGTGTGAATTGACAAAAAAACTATTTTTAATTGTCAATAACATTGGTTCCAATACTTTGAATGCTAAAAATGAGCTCATTGATGAACTAAAATTTCCAATGATTATATTATAAAGCCTCATTCCAATCAATGGTCCAGAGATATCATATTTTATTTAATGTGATTGGAATAATACATTCCTTATTTTTAACAAATTTAATATAACTTATAACAAAACCATCAAATGCATCAATACCATGAGAATATATCATCATGGTTCTCTATTATACATCAATATACATGAATCGAGATATAAAGTATTACTAACTACATTTATAAGGACTAATAAACTCATTTTTATATAGTTATATCCAACAATACATATAACAAGTGGAATTACACATGGATGTTCATTCCGCATATCCTGTCTTTATACAGATTACTATGTGCGAACATCTGGAGATTTAGGTTAAATGTTTAATGGTACCATTGAACCTTATATCGTATAATTATATATGTCATGTATGAAATATTTCACATATATTACAGAATGTAAGCTTAAAAATATTTCAATAGAGTTTATAGGTTCCCAGTATTGATGGTATCCTCTTCAACCATTCGATCTGAAAAAATATATAAGGAAATCAAACATTATTTCTATAAGAATAAAATTCATCACGTGAAATTTTATCTATTATAATACTAGTAATATAATGTATAATTTCAATTGGGTTATGGTAACCAACAAAAATAGACTCCAACGTACACTAGATACTTTTGATAAAAACATTCCACCCAGTAGCTCTAACATTGTATTTATTCTTCTGCTAAGATAATTATTTTGTTATTGAGTTATCCATGTATTCTTTTATAGCTAAAATACAAACAGTAAACTCACCCATTTCATAATAATCCTTCAAGAATAGATAAACGTAAATTATATTCTTCATCTTTTTTATGTGACCTCTACTTCATGGATAAAATGACTATTGTATTATTATAACAGTAAAAAGAGATAATGTCTTTACATAAAGGTACAAAATTTCTATCATATATTATGTTACATATCCACACTACTTATTGAGATATATCAAAATTTGAAATATACTCATACTCTACTATAGAATTTGTGACTACAAGTTTCATTAAACATATTTGTCACACAACAATTTCATTAAGAAAATTGACATATCATAATAATGATTTTTGGTCATTCATACCCCTTTAGAAATTATTATCTATTAATACTTTCATATATAGTTTCATATATCCTCACAAAAACTAGTACATTATGTAACGTCCCGGTTCTGGAAGCCACCCAGAGGCGCCCTGTACCTGATGGGTCACATGTCCTCAAGCGCATTTCCCCAAACGCCAGAGGATGCCGACTAGTAGCGAGGGCCCTCGGTGTGATAGTGGGGAAACTATGACCTCATTGGCAGAGCACACAATGAAAGTAAACAACACATATAATAGTGGATGCAATAAATATCCAACTACAGTAAACAACGGAAGGCTAAAAAAATAAACAACAAGATCACACATACACATATGAAATGATGCATGATACATATTTACATGAAATCAACCAAAAAAGTCACAATGTTGGAAATAAAATAGTGCTGCCAATGTAAAAAAGAATGGAAAATAGATAAACTACTCAGCATCGCTAGCCACGGCTTGGTACCATGCCCTCCTGCTCCAATGAAATCAATTACCTAAAGTCGACGGGCACTTTACCTTGTCTATACATGCAATAATATAATCTTTTAGGGCCCAAAAACATGACCCCAACAGGGTGTGAGACTAAATCCCAGTAGCAAACCACCCAAATATATATGCCTAACTATCAATGATCATATGGCAGGTAATAGTATAGTAAGAAGTAAACAATAACCAGTAAACAGGATGACACACCACAGTATCAATCCATAGATCAACAAGCAGTAGTGACGAAAATAGCTTAAAACTAATAGTAATACCTCTGGGAAGTACTCACGAACATCCCCTCTAGTCCTATCCAAGAAGTACTAACAACCCTCTAGACAGTACACTCAGCCTAACCCATCTGGTTTGGTCATACAAAATTTATAAGACTCTTTGAGGATGCACGCTCAGTCAATTCCACTTATAGTATAAGGTCGTCACGGACTCTCTGAGAAAGATCAAATGGTCCATTCCCCTTATATACCCAAGGTCTAGAGACTATCTTAGGAAGCTCACTCTGTCAATTCCTCCTATAGCCTCATGTCTATCACAAACTCTCTGAGGAATCTCACTCGTTCAATCCCTCCTATAGCCTGGAATAGTTTAACGAGATTCAAACAAAACAAAACTCCCTAAGGAATCTCACATAGTCTATCCTCTTGTAGTCTATAAAGCTCAAGACTCTCTGAGGAAGCTCATTCTGTCTATCCTCCTGTAGTCTATAATATCCATGACCCTCTAGGAATCTCACCCGGTCTATCCCCTATAGTTTATATTGTCCTACACTCATTGAGGAAGCGCACTCAGTCTACCCCCTTATAGTGTATAGCACCAGGTTCTCACGACCCCTTTCCATTCAATGAACAATAATGATATAAGGCCACGTAAACCTACCGATCTACTTGGCTAACCAGTATACAGCAATACAAGCATGCCAGGAAACATCACTCCATCCTATGGTCATAAGGCATGGGAAACAGGTATAACTACCAAAGGCCACAATGTCTTATACATAAGAAGGCATGGGAAAAAATGAAAGCATATAAATTATCTTCATACATAACAAAATTACCTCTACAGAAGCATACATGAAAGGCAAGAAAACAACAAGGGAAAAATGGTAATCATGTTATAGCCCGTTCAATTTTTTTTGTGGAATTATCACATTAAACTCAAGGACTTTGAACGAAAAGGAACAAACCACCTACCATGATTATAGGAGCTCAATATACTTGAACCATGAGGCCTGTATCTCCTTTGAATATAGTATATCTACAGAAACACACAAAACATTAATCCCACGATACCATTCAAAAGAGGAGGAATTGGAAAACGATGCTCTAGAAGAAGGAAGATCATACTGCTGCGATTCCAATGGAATCGACGACGGTCGACACAGAGAATGGATTGGGGCATGGGGGCTCGAAGGAGATTCAGAGTTGTATGGGATGCTCTCAGTCGAAGAAGCTGGTGATGATGCATGTTCTGGGTTTAAGACACAACCCCGATGTGTTTAATGAAAGAATGAAAGTACACAGGTTGTACTTTTGGATTACACGACTTGTACTATGATTTTCCGTACTCCACATTAATTGGTCTCCACATCACCCCTACATGGTCGTGTGTGTGGCCGAGACACGGCCAACACATGACCTCATGTGACAAGGGAGTACAGGGCATGTACTCATAAAGTACATGGCGTGTACTTAAAAAATTTCCAGAAACTGCTCTATTCGCAAGAACTCCATAAAAAAGAAAAACATACATGAAAAAAGGTCTGGGTTCTTACAAACATCCCCCATAAATGAAATTTTCCACGAATTTCCATTGTGAGGCATAGAACAAGAAACCCCAAACAGCTCCAGCCACTGCGATCGTACACCGACCTCCTTCTCCCATGTATCGTCCTGGATTCGCCCGTGATGCCATTTCACCCGTACCATAAGAATAAACCAGCCACATAGAACCATCATACTCCAATAGAAAATCCAGATAGGATGCTCCTCAAAAGATGCATCTACTTCGTTCTCAACCTCCTCAGGTTGAAAAACATGAGACATATTTGAAATGTAACGTTGGAGTTGAGAAACAAGGAAGTCATCATGCATAGCCCGACATACCATGGTGAAAGCTTACCCTATCTCTGAAACCTCTTGTGTCCCAACCTCAGTGCAAGAAGAACGAAAACCTGATTCACGATGTCGAAATCTAGAGGTCGTCTCCGTTGATCAGCATAAGACTTCTGTCAAGACTGTGTGGTTGCCATCTGTAACACCCCAGGTAAATAGAGAATATGAAATTTTTATAATTATCCATATTTGTGAATAAAATATTATTATTACTTTAAAGGGGATGCTATGCTCTATGGAGTACCCAACAGGCAACAACGAGTTTCTTGGGAATCTTAGGTTTCACTCTAATAATAAAATAATATTATTTTAAATAGTAGTTAATGCCTAACCGTTGTAATGGTGGGAATGAACAGAACTAACTACAAAATTATTATATATGTTTGTCAAATATTTTTACTTTTTACAATAAATTTTAGAGGATTAAAAATACGAATGAATCCAATTTTAAGCGTAAACATTCTAATATTCTTTAATAGGTCGATTAATAGCCTTTTGATGGCGAACATCTTTTAAATCCACTTTTTGACAATTTTATGTGTTATATTTGACAAAATAAAATTCTTCTTTAGAATAGGGACATCAAAATTTACTTTGTGTAAATTTTTGGTATTTTTCCAAAAAAGTTCAATTTTTAATGAATAGTGAAAATGTTGTATTTTAATTCAAAACCTCTTTTTAATATAATTTATTTATATGATTAGATTATCATTAGAATTGGTTTTAAAGTTAAATTAGAATATATTTTTACCATTTAATACAATAGTGGTCGTTGGAATTAATTTCACTTTGAAGTTGGACTTAAACTAGTGTCAATCTTTTGATACTTATTATTTCATAAAAACACGCTATTTGCTCTGACAGCGGGAATTAATTCTTAAATTAATTAATGCAACTAATTTGTTTTGAATTTTTTAAAATAAAATAATTTTTGAATTCAGAATATCAAATATAGCTTAGGGTGAAGTTTTGGTATTTTTCGGAAAAACATCAATTTTTGATGAATAGTGAAACCACTAAGTGGTACTTATAAAACTGATTTTCCGTTTAAATGAAATTTTTCCATCTTTGTGTTTTTAATTTCAAAAATCTGACATACATGGTTGTCATTACGAAGTAAAATGTGGTTCAATGGGATTGAAATAATTTTTTGGTGAATAGCAACTTATTAAGTTTTTAATCGCAATTAGAGGTAATTAGTGTAGTTTAAGGTAAGAAGAATGTTTTAATAAAATGAAATGACCTACAAACATGTCCTACCATCATTGGATGTGTCATGGCCGACCATGAAAATCCATGGGTCAACTTGGGGACCCCATGGAGCCACTTTGGTAGGAAAATGACATAAATATCTTTTTATTTAATGTTAAAGTAAAAATGACACAAACATGAAATGTTTTACCAAAACAATTTTTACATGGGGTTATACAAGTCATATATTAGACTATAAATAGTCAATGGAAAGATAAAAAGATTTCCTACATCATAGTAGTTTTTTATAATTTTTATACATTAAATAAATTAAATTATTTATGACATCATGATGATACAGCGATGACCTCATTATATAACGATTTAAATAAAATGGAAAGATAATGTAAAATATAAGACCTACACATGTACAAAACCTATTGGATGGGTGGATTTCGAAACCTTATCACCTTATCCTAGACTTATATCAATGTGGGACTCTTTAAATCCGAAACGCATTTTCAAATAAAGTAACATTTCTTTACTTTCCAAAAGTGCCCCTCCTCTCCTCTTATAAAAGGCCCCAAGCTATACCTCCTTACCCACACTTCCGAAGCCTTTGGCTCGGCCAAACCCTTCCCAGGTTTTCTCTCCACATCCCTATCTTACTCATTGAAGCCTCACATTGGGAATAAGTCTTCCCAAGGAAGCCATTGAGCTCAAACCAAAGGGAGTTACCCGATTTAAGGTAATGTCTTCACTTGAGTCCATTTGTTTTATTTTGCTTCTTCAACCCCCTAAACTATTTTTATTCATTACATTAGTAACAAATACAGTATCGTAAGTATAATAAGATGTTTTTATAAGAATTATTAGAGCTACACTTACACACATCTACATCTAATGGTTAAAGAACATACTGTTTCCATGGAGGGAGAATTTCTGCCTCCCGAAACGATGATTGTTCAACATTCATCTAACACCTTCAAAGGTGGCCATTAATATGACAATATATTTATATATGATATATAATATGTTTATTTTTTACTTAAGCTTCTGTATTTTACATTTATGGCATACCTTTATGGTTTCCATTATGGGTAAACGTGATACCTTCATTTAAGGAAGTGCGGACTACCTCCCCCTCAAAGTGATTTGATTCGTTAATACCATATGTGGTACGTATAAAGGATATAATTAATGATATAATATATTATAACATATTGTAATTAAAATACTATTATGTATCATTATGTTTTAATTCCATTAAATATGAAATAGAAATGGAAGTAGCGTTCATGCGTACGTACGACTTACTGTCTCCATTAATGGTGCATTTCATTTCTTAACACTAAATGTTATGTAATATTATAAATACATGTATATTCAGGATATATATGATATATATGATATCAAAATCATGAATATCATTCTGGATATAATGAACCTTTGACCACACGAACAACATGTAATTATAAGAAGTCCACTTTCGACTTAAGAACCAAATATCGACAAAACAAACATTATTAAGTTAAATGATTACATAATGTTTATAACATGAAAATAAGTGATATAAAAGGAATAATTAACTTGAAAAATGTTCTTAAGGAATTATAAATTTACTCATGTTTATTATTCAGGATATTAAACAACGATCGAGTCAAGTCGGACCAGAGGTAAGGGATCCTACTCCTCTCTTTCTTTTTAAGTACACTCTTTTATGTCATTCCTTTTTAGCTCATCATTATTGTGATTGAGATGTTCTTTTACATTAATCTTATTATAATTTTTATGTCCATATCATGAGATACCATATTCTCTCTCATCAATCAATTTTGGAAGTTTTTAGTGGCGTCGTTGGCTGCCGAATTTTTGTAAGAGATCTAACCTCTCTCTTTCTTTTTAAGTACTCTCAGTTATGTCACTTCTTTTAAGATCCTCTTTGTTATGATGGGGGATGTTATTTTATATTCCTCTTTCTGTACATTTTATTTTAATATGATTAGAGACCCTATTTGATCTCATAAATCCATTTTTTGGAAGTTTTAAGTGGCGTCGTTAGGCTGCCGAGTTTTCGTAAGGGATTTTTCATCTCACTTTTATTCCCATGAGATTTATGCTACATTTGCCACAATTTCCATTTAGTGGTGTATTTACTATCCATTATTATACTCTTTGTGTAATATACTTTCATTTATGAGTATTTACCTCAATGTGGTATGACCCTTCTTTCATGGGGGGTATGTTTTGAAAGTTACCCAAGTCGGTAAGGGAACCTTTCACGCTCCTCTTTTAAAATACTTCTTTTGTTATGTCTTTTAATTCACATACTATTATGTTGGGATATGTTCTCCTATATCCTTATTGATTTAAATTTTATGTCCAAGTGATGAGATACCCTTTTATCTCTCATCAACTCCTTTTCTGAATTTTGATGTGACGCCGTTAGGGTGTCGAATTTTTGCAAGGGAACTTCGTAACCCAGTTTTGATTCTTTGGGATAAACTTGTACACCTTGAATATGTCGTTCTATGATTACGTGTGAATTTACTCTGATTTTTTTACACTTAATACCCACTTATATTTCGTGTATTCGTTTGTCACACATAATTATGTAATTGATTTATCCTTAATCCAAGGATACCATCTTTGTATGGGACTTCGTCTCAATCTCCATTCATTGAGGAATATTTTCTTTTATACACAAACTTATTTTATACGGTGTATAAACCCCTTTCAGTTCTGCATTTATCCGAAAGAAATCTTTTTTATACAAAGCGTTTTACTAAACGACAAAAGGGAATGTTTTTGCCGTACGTATGCGGTGATAATGACTTCTCCACCTCCGTAACCATTATTTGAGTTTCGGCTTCCTCTACAAGCCATACCTTCTTTTTAAAAGTAAAATAAATACCGTGTTTTACTTTTCTATTATTTTTGTATTGAAAATGTTTTTCATAATGTTTTTATATCAATGTGTTGTATTGATATCATGTGATTGAAAAGTGGAAATGTTATGTTTCCTTTATGCATGTATTATGTGATACGATTATGTTATGGTTCTTGGGAATTATTATGAAGACGGATGGTTCCGTGATAAACTAAGGGTGGGTGAGCCCGACATAGCTCTCCAATGCATTGGGTAACACGAAGGAGTGAAATGTTAAGGTTTCTTCAAAGAGATTTAGGGAATATATTGCGGTGGGTATTCTAAACGTATGCAAGAGGGTTATTACCTGTGTAAGAATGTTATGAATTCCCCAAGTTACCTTTTATGTATTATGATTTCTATGATTTATTCATGATTTTATGAGGTATGTTAAATTTCTTATGTTTTATGGGTGAAGTATGATTTCATTCTTATGTATACATGTACACATGTTTCCTTTCCATATTTTTATATCCCTTACTGAGCTTTTTATGCTCATCCCAAGTTTTTGAAATGTTTTTCACAGGTAAAGGGAAGGGTAAATGATATGATGATAGTGTCAAGGAAGTGTCAAGAAAGAATCCATGTTTTACTTTAAATATGTTTTCATTGATGGGAAAAATGAATACTATCTTTTATGTAACCAGTTTGTTTAAATGTTGAATGTAATGAAAGTTTTATGATCTAATTCTCTAAATCTCTAAACCTGAAAAGATCCTCAATGTGTAATATTGTAATAACTCAAGATTAAGTATTGTTTAAGGATGGGTCCTTATAGTTGGTATCAATGGTCGGTTTAGATAACATTAGAGGTTAGGGTATTCTCTAAGCACAAGTGACATTACCAAAATGGGTAGGATTTCAGAAAGAGTCCTAGTTTTAGATAAAGTGAATGAGTAAGAATATCTTAGTGTTTACCTTCCTCATTAGTACATGATGGTTTTGTTGATATACTCACACTGATATTTCTGTTTTTAGGGAATGGATGGATCTAGAAGGCACCAAAGAGACAACAGGTTTGAAGGAAACTATGGTGGTTCTCTGATTAAGATACTAGATAAAATGAGGGATTCAATGAGGAAACTCATGGTTGTTATAAACCAGCTATCAAGGAGTCATGATCAACCACTTGAACCGTGGTATGATCTGTAATGCATCATGTACGAGATGACCAATTGATGTGGAAGTTCAGGTAATAATTATAAAGTTAACCATTAGAGTTTATATGATCCTTACTTTTGAGGTAATTATGAGTTATTATATGATATGATGGAAAATGAAAGGCATGAGATAAACTTGAGGTTAAAATATGTTATGATCATTTTTGAAGACTTTATCTCATTTTGGGGAATGTATTATCAATTATATATTTTTGGATGAAGGACAACACGCAGACCGTGTGACAACCAGTCGCGTCGGACAAAGCTGCGGGAATCGAACCCACATCCAAAATGCGACTGGTATTTATCACCTACCACTGGACTACGTGAAGTCACTGGTTAGTTTGACTAATTCTTTTTAGTTAGATGATTTTAGGAATCAAGAGTAAGTTTATTTTGGGTTATCTATGGAAATGATTAACCTATCATGGAGGATATGTGATTTGGTTAATTACTTTTCAATATGAGAATTTAAGAGCAACTGATGTTATTTGGAGATAAAAGTTAATTTGTACCTTGGAAGACTATGTGATTAAATCCTTCAAATATTTTTGTTTCAATCTTAGTTTGGTTTACTTTTTAGAATTTTATGGACAATGGTTTATTGAATGGTCCTCCTTGAACTTCGGGTTTTGTTGGACAAATTTTGTAGATTAAGAATAGATTTTCTTTTTATAAAGGGTTATCCTTTTCTGGATTATCTGATCTTGTAATAAACTTTTTGGTTTTGGTTTTGGTTAGAGTCTAAAGACATGGAATTTATATAGTTCTCTTTTTTGGATTATGTTATTCTCTATAAATTTATTATAGTACTCTTAATGCGAACAAGTCTTCCTAAATACACGTCTTTTGGAGAAAATATGAGTTTGAATAAGGAATCTAGTAAAAGTTGAAAGTCTACATGACAAGTAAGTATGTATCATTATGATTTAGTTAAGCTCAAAGATAAATTTCTCAATGAAAAGTAACTTAAAACAAAAATGTTATCTGTTAACTTTTCCTACTGGGGAATCGAATACCGTTTAACCCATCAAAAGTTTGTGATTTTCTTGTTGTTAACTTTCTCCTAAAATTTTTTTCTATCACTCTCCTTCAGCACATGACCCTATGTTTTCTCCTCCATGTCCATGTCTTCATACGTGGAATCCTAGTATGGGTTAACTCGGGTGACCTTTGTACTTATCATTCTTTATTTTAATGTGATTGTTTTACCGACTCTTGTTCCGATTTGGGACTTTCAAGGATGTTTCAAAGCTCAATTTTAAAATTGGGAGGACGCAATTCCCAAAAGGGGGGAAGGATGTAACACCCCAGGTAAATAAAGAATATGAAATTTTTATATTTATCCATATTTGTGAATAAAATATTAATATTACTTTAAAGGGGATGCTATGCTCGATGGCGTACCCAACAAGAAACAACTAGTTTTTTGGGAATCTTACGTTGCACTCTAATAATAAAATAATATTGTTTTAAATAGTAGTTAACACCTAGACATTGTAATGGAGGGAATGAACAGAAGTAACTACAAAATGATTATATATGTTTGACCAATATTTTTACTTTTTACAATAAATGTTCGAGGATTAAAAATGTGAATGAATCCAATTTTAAGCGTAAACATTCTAATATTCTTTAAAAGGATGATTAATATCCTTTTGATGGCGAACCTCTTTTAAATAAACTTTTTGACAATTTTATGTGTTATATTTTACAATATAAAATTCTTCTTTAGAATCGGGACATCAAAATTTACATTGTGTAAATTTTTGGTATTTTTCCAAAAAAGTTCATTTTTTAATGAATAATGATAAATGCTGTATTTTAATTCAAAACCCCTTTTTAATATAATTTATTTATATTATTAGATTATCTTTTGAATTGTTTTTAAAGTGAAATTAGAATATATTATTACCATTTAATACAATAGTGGTCTTTGGAATTAATTTCACTTTAAAATTGGACTTAAACTAGTGTCAATCTTTTGATACTTATTGTTTCATAAAAACACGCTATTTACACTGACAGCGGGAATTGATTATTAAATTAATCAAGGAAACTAATATGTTTTTAATTTTTTAAAATATACAACATTTATGAATTCATAATATCAAATATAGCTTAGGGTGATGTTTTGGTATTTTTCTTGAAAACTTCAATTTTTGATGAATAGTGAAACCACTAAGTGGTACTTATAAAAACTGATTTTCCGTTTAAATGAAAATTTTCCATCTTTGTGTTTTGAATTTCAAAAATCCGACATAAATGGTTGTCATTAAGAAGTAAAATGTTGTTCAATGATATTAAAATAATTTTTGGTGAATAGTAACATATTATGTTTTTAATCGCGATTAGAGGTAATTAGTGTAGTTTAAGGTAAGAATAATGTTTTAATAAAATTAAATGACCTAGAAACATGTCCAAACCCTCATTGGAAGTGTTATGGCCGACCAAGAAACTCCATGGGTCAACTTGGGGACCCCATGGAGCCACTTTGGTTGGAAAATGACATAAATATCTTTTTATTTAATGTTAAAGTAAAAATGACACAAACATTAGATGTTTTACTAAAACAATTTTTACATGTGGTTATACAAGTCAGAGTTTTGACTATAAATAATAAATGGAAATATAAAAATATTTCCTATATCATAGTATTTTATTTATAATTTTTAGAAATTAAATAAATTAAATTATTTATGACATCATGATGATGCAGTGATGACCTCATTATTTAATGATTTAAATAAAATGGAAAGATAATGTAAAATATAAGATCTTCACATGTCCAAAACCTATTGGATGGGTGGATTTAGAAACCTTATCATCTTATCCTCGAATTATATCAATGTGGGACCATTTAAATCTGAATCTCATTTCCAAATAAAGTAACATTTCTTTACTTTCCAAAAGTGCCCCTCCTCTCCTCTTATAAAATGCCCCCACCTATACCTCCTTACCCACACATCCTAATCCCATGGCTCATAAACACCATGCAAATTTTGTCTCTCCACATCCCTATATTACTCCTTGAAGCCTCACTTTGGGAAGAAGTGTTCCCAAGGAAGCCTTTGAGCTCAAACCAATGGGAGTTACCCGATTTTAAGGTAATGTCTTCACTTGAGTCCTTTTGTTTTATTTTGCTTCTCCAACCCCCTAAACTCTTTTTATTATTTACTTTTGTAACAAATATAGTATCTTAAATATACTAGGATGTTTTTATAAGAAGGATTCGAACTACACTTACACACACCTACATCTAATGGTTAAATAACATATTGTTTCCGTGGATGGCGAATTTCTCCCTCCCGAAACGATGATTGTTCAACATTCTTCTAACACCTTCAAAAGTGGAAATTAAGATTACACTATATTTATATATGATATATAATATGTTTATGTTTTACTTAAGCTTCTTTATTTTTCATTTATGGCATACCTTTATGGTTTCCATTATGGGTAAACGCGATACCTTCATTTAAGAAAGTGCGGACTACCGCCCCCTCAAAGTGATTTGATTCGTTAATACCATATGTGGTACGTATAAAGGATATAATTAATGATATTATATATGATACCATACTTGAATTAAAATAATATTATGTATCACTATGTTTTAATTCCATTAAATATGAAATAGAAATGGAAGTAGCGTTTATGTGTATGTACGGCTTACCGTCTCCATGAACGGTGCATTTCATTTCTTAACTCTAAATGTTATGTAATATTATAAATACATGTATATTCTGGATATATATGATATATATGATATCAAAGTAATTAATATCATTCTTGGATATAATGAACCTTTGACCACACAAACAACATGTAATTATAAGAAGTCCACTTTCGACTAAAGAACCAAATATCGACAAAACAAACATTATTAACTTAAATGATTACATAATGTTTATAACATGGAAATAAGTGATATAAAAGGAATAATGAACTTTAAAAAGGTTCTTAAGGAAGTTTAAATTAACTTAAGTTTATTATTTAGGAGATTAAAGAATGATCGAGTCAAGTCAGACCCAAGGTAAGGGATCCTACTCCTCTCTTTCTTTTTAAGTAAACTCTTTTATGTCATTCCTTTTAATCTCATATTTCTTGTGATTGGGATGTTATTTTATATTAATCATACTTTAATTTTTATGTTCATATGATGAGAGACCCTATTCTCTCTCATCAATCCATTTTGGATGTTTTGAGTGGCGCCGTTAGGATGCCGAATTTTCATAAGAGATCTAACCTCTCTCTTTCTTTTTGAGTACTCTCCTTTATGTCACTTATTTTAAGATCCTCTTTGTTATGATGGGGGATGTTCTTTTATATTCCTCTTGCTGTAAATTTTATTTTAATATGATGAGAGACCCTATTTGATCTCATAAATCCATTTTTTGGAAGTTTTAAGTGGTGCCGTTAGGCTGCCAAGTTTTTGTAAGGGATTTTTCATCTCACTTTTATTCCCGTGAGATTTATGCTACATTTGCCACAATTTCCTTTTATTTGTGTATTAAATATCCATTATTATACTATTTATGTAATATAATTTTGTTTTTGAGTATTTACAACAATGTGGTATGACCCTTCTTTCATGGGGTGTATGTTTTGAAAGTTACCCAAGTCGGTAAGGGAACCTTTCACCCTCCTCTTTTAAAAGAATTCTTTTGTTATGTCTTTTAATTCACATACTATTATGTTGGGATATGTTCTCCTCTATCCTTATTGATTTAAAATTTATATCCAAGTAATAACATACCCTTTTTATCTCTCATCAACTCCTTTTATGAATTTTGAAGTGACGCCGTTAGGCTATCGAATTTTTGCAAGGGAACTTCGTAACCCAATTTTTATTCTTTGGGATAAACTTGTACACATTAAATATGTTGTTCAATGATTATGTGTGAATTTACTCTGATTGTTTTACAGTTAATACCCACTTATATTTCATGTATTCGTTTTTCACACATAATTATGTAATTGATTTATCCTTAATCCAAGGATACCGTCTTTGTATGGGACTTCGTCTCAATATCCTTTAATTGAGGCATATTTTGTTTTATAAACAACCATCTTTTATATGGTCTATAAACCCCTTTGAATTCTACGTTTATCCGAAAAAAATCTTTTTTATACAAAGCGTTTTACTAAACAGCAAAAGGGAATGTTTTTGTCGTACGTATGCGGCGACAAAGACTTCTCCACCGCCGGGACCATTATTTGAGTTTTGGCTTCCTCTACAAGCCATACCTTCTTTTTAAAAGAAAAATAAATACCATGTTTTACTTTTCTTTTATTTTGGTATTGAAAATGGTTTTGATAATGTTTTTATATCAATGTGTTGTATTGATATCTTGTGATTGAAAATTGGAAATTTTATGTTCCCTTTATGCATGTTTTATGTGATACGATTATGATATGGTTCTTGGGAATTATTATGAAGATGGGTGGTTCCGTAATAAACTAAGGGCGGGTGAGCCCGATATAGCTCTCCAATGAATTGGGTAATGAAAAGGAGTGAAACGTTAAGGTTTCACTAAAGAGATTTAGGGAATATACTGCGGTGGGTATTCCAAACGTAACCAAGAGGGTTACTCCCTACGTAACAATGTTATTAATGCCTCAAGTTACCTTTTATGTCTTATGATTTCTATGATTTATTCATGATTTTATGAGGTCTGTTAAAGTGATTATGTTTTATGGGTAAAGTATGATTTCATTCATATGTATACATGTAATCATGTTTACTTTCGATATTTTTATATCCCTTTCTGAGCTTTTTATGCTCATCCCATGTTTTTGAAATGTTTTTCACAGGTCAAGGGAAGGGTACATGATATGATGATAGTGTCAAGGAAGTGTCAAGAAATAATACCTGTTTTATTTTAAATATGTTTTCGTTGATGGAAAAAATGAATACTATCTTTTATGTAACCACTTTGTTTAAATGTGGAATGTAATGCAAGTTTTATGATCTAATTATATAAAACTCTAAACCTGAAAAGATCCTCAATGTGTAATCTTGTAATAACTCAATATTAATTAAGGTTTAAGGCTTGGGCCTTATACCATCCCCTTCTAAATCAACTCTATCTGCTCTGAGGTCTGCTAAAGAAGACGAGGTCCTGACAAAGCTGCCTCTCCTGCCTCCAGCTATCATAATGTTGATCGCCATGGCCAACCGTTCAAAGCCTCATAAGGTTCCATCTGAATAGTCGCTTGAAAATTGTTGTTGTAGGAAAACTCTACAAGAGGTATATGCCTTCCCCAAGAAACTCCAATGTCTAGAATCCTAGGAGAGAATCATCATGCACCTGAATTGTATGCTCAGACTGGCCTTCTATTTGGGGATAGTATGTTGTACGAAAAAGTACCTGTGTAACCAAATCCTTCTAAAGCCCCTTCCAAATACAAGAAGTAAAACACTCATCCATGTCTAAAAAAATGGAGTGTGGAACTCCATGTAGACGTACAATCTATCGGATGTAAAACCATCCATGGTCATCATCACCGAAGTTCTCTTTGATCGACAAGAAGTGAGAAACCATTGTAAGCTTGCTGATGAAAACCCAAACAACATCATTCCCTCGATGTGACATCAGAAAACTGGTCACAGATTCCATCATGACATCATTCCACTTCAACTCCGGAATGGGTAAATACTGAAAAAGACCAGCTGGTTGCTGATGCTCTGCTTTCACCTGTTTACAAGTGGAACACCTCAAGACAAAACTAGCAACATCTTTCTTCATACCTGGAAATCAATAATGGTTGTGTAGATCACGATACATCTTGGAGATTCCAGGATGAACTACCCAAACTGAGGAATGAAATTCCCGCATCAAATCCTCATGTATGTCTACTGGAACCCATACACGTCCCATGAACCTTATGGTATCATCCTCTCCCACTGTCCGTTTATGAAGCGAGTCCTCTCCTGAAAAAATCTTCCGCATGACATGACCTTCTGATTCAGATAGCTGCCTCATCCGAACCTTATCGTAATGTGTAGAGGTAATAGCTATAGAAGATAGAGAGGTGTGACCCTTTTTTTCATGCACCTCTAAATGTATCTCACATAACAGAGCCATAAGCGGCCACTAAATACTGTCCTCTGGAACTACCTGTATCATATTTCTCCTTCTTAAAGAAATAACCATTGTGTTTCTGTTTCTCGATGTATTGACAAGCTCAAAGATGAAGGACTGAAGTTACTCGACCCACCTGTGCTGTATCAGATTCATAAAACATTGAATGAAGATGTACTTGAGTCTTTTGTGGTCTGCGAAAACCACAAAATGCACTCCCAAAATATAATGTCTCTAAGAGCATAAGGCATGAGCAACGACTGCTAAATCTAGATCGTGTGTTGGGTAGTTCCTACCATGTGGGCTCAACTGCTGAGACCGTACGCAATGAATCCATATCCCTACATAAGCACAGCTCCCAGCCCAATACCTAAAGCATCACAATAAATGGTATAGCTCTTTCTTGGATATAGAAAGACTAGTATTGGTGCTGACGTCAACCTCTCTTTCAGCTCCAAAGAGGCTGAATCACATGAGTCTCACCATAAGAACCATTCCCCTTTCTTGGTCAGACCTGTCAGTGGTGCTGCTTGGCATGAAAAGTCCTGTATCAAATGACTGTATTATCTAGGTAGCCCTAGAGAACTCTACACCTCAAAGACATTCTTCGGCTGCTCCCATGAAACTATTGCTCTTATTTTCTCTAGGTCTACTAAAACTCCTGTCTCCGAGATAACATGACCAAAGAAGTAAATTTTATCTATCCAAAAGTGGAATTTTCAGAGCTTATCATATAACTGATTCACTCTCAGTGTACTCAATACGATCTCAAGATGGGTAGCGTGGTCATGTCGAGTATGAGAGTACACAAAGATGTCATCCATGAAAACTACAACGAAGGAATATATGTATGGATGGAACACTCAGTTCATCAGTTCCATGAAAACTGCAGGCGCATTCGTGAGACCAAAAATCATAACCATATACTCATACACACCATACCAGCTTCAGAATGCTGTAAGAGGTATATCAAATGTTCTAACGTGCAAAGGATGATAATGAGACCACATGTCAATCATTGAGATCACTCGGGCTCCTCGAAGATGATCAACGAGATCAATGATCCTGAACATGGGATATCGGTTCGTAACCACCGACTGTTTTAGCTTCCGATAGTCCACACAAAGCATGAGGGTATCGTCTTCCTTCATCAAAAATAAAATAGGTGAACCCCAAGGAAATGTACTGGGTCATATGAAACCCTTTTTCCTGTAACTCCTCAAACTACTTCTTGTTCTCCTGTAACTCATGCGTAGCCATCCTATAAGGATGAATGTTCACCAGTGCCGCTGCTAATAGAAGCTCAATAGAAAATTCTACCTCACGCTCAAGAGAAAAACCTGAAAAGTCCTCTAGAAAGACAACTCTGAAATGATCTACCACAGGAGGAATGTCTAACTTTGAAGTCCCATGGTCATCTAGATAAAGACTAGAAATCTGGGATATATCTCCTCCCATAACATGATGCTCAGGTCCTACTCGGCTAACTTGGACATCCCACTTGCCTCTATAAAGAAAATATCCACCCTCTGGTGATATGAAACTCCCTAGGTGGTGATATCAATTGACGATTGCTTAGAAGGGGACTAACCAGCCCATTCCAAGAATGACATCACAGCTCGTCATCTATTGGACATAGAGGTCCCATCAAAAGTGACACCCTGCAACCTCAAGATGGAACTCTTTGCACTGACATACACAAATCACTCTACTCCCCAAGGGTGTGTCTAGAGTCAAAGTATCGGCAGAGGAAAATATGCAGAGCCCAAGGCTCTCCACAACAGCACCCGGGATAAATCTATGCGTAACACCAGTATCGAAAAGAGATAAAGATAAAACTGAGGCTACTATGATCGTATCCCAAACTATTGAAGGGATGTGATCCTGGCCTAGATGAGACTGCTCCATAGAAAATGTCTAGCTGGTACCGCAGCCCTGTGGCCCTGGCTGACCACCCTGATCTAATCCACTCACATGTCACTGGTAACCTGGTTACTGACCACCACTTCTGCGACCTCCACCTCAGCCCGAATGGCTAGAAGATCTCTATTTCCCAAACTGGTGAGAAAATGGTGATGCATACCCTAAACTCGGAGTCATATAAGAACCCCTAACACCACCTATAGGTGAGAAGATATGTCAAAAATGCTGAAGATGGCCCTTATTTCCACAAGATCGGCACTCCATCTGCTCTCTCTGGCACTAAGGCCTAGTAAGTCCGCTCCTCCAACAATGGTTGCATACTAACTGGCTACCTGATGATATATTTTGCCTACTCTGATCTCTTCGAGCAGACTCCCTATGGTGCTTCCTGCTATCAGTTGGAGGAACACTGACTCGGGATGTCGAACCGCCCTGGATCACTTTTCCAGAATCCATCAGATTGCGCTCCATGATTAGTGCCTGGTTGCCGATAAATGACTTCAAAGTCAAACTGAAGATGTTCACCAGCGAGCAGATGCCGTGCCTTAGACCATCTTCGAATTTCTACGAAAGGAACTTTTCATCACCTCTGAGAATAGGTGTGATGTCCTGCAGCTCAGTAATGAGAGACAAGTACTCAATAATAGAAAGTGTACCCTACTCAAGACTCATAATCTCCCGGTCTCGATTGGCCCTCAAGGTCTACAGGTAGAATTAATCATATATGATGCGCCAAACTCATCCAAAGTCATACTCTGTTGGATCCCGCACTATGAGATCACCTCCCACCACATCATGTGGGAGTCTCAGAGCATATAGGTTGCAAGCTTCACCCTCTTCTCTAGAGGTATCTCCAGATGCTAGAAAATTGTTATTGTAGCCACTAGCCATGGATCAATAGCCTGGGTTCCTCAATCACATGAGCATTTAAGAGGATGCTGCAACCGGAAAACCCACCTAAATTCTTCCATTGACGGGGCAGGTGGCGGTGCTCCCTAGAAGGACTGCATCATCCTCAGAAATTCTTCCCTAAACTACGCATTGGCGCCTAAAAGTGTTATAACTTCTCGTGCCAAGGCTGGCACAAAAAGAGTATCTGCAGAAGGTCACTAATCGGCTATATCCAGTTTCTAATCACCATCTGGAAGCTGACGTACAACTAGAGAATATCTCGGTGGTATAGCTCTGAATGGTCAAAAGCTCACCTTATATCAGGTTTATCAAAGACTAAGAACACAAGAGTACAAAAAGGGAACAAGTGAAAGAAACAATCATGATTTATAAAACATTACTACAAGGCGTGTATAAAAACTACATGGTGAGTTCTTTTATGCCATTCACAAGGGTGTGTACTTCTGCCACAACTAGTTGTGTCACGCCCTAACCACCTGATGTGTTTTCCCCACACATGGAATGTACATGAACTCTATTCCCCTGCCCGAGTCTCCATACCCAGCTAACCCACACAGTCCTCTTAATCCCAGACTACACGGTGTGTTCACGAAGGACACGACGTGTGCTAGAAAAAGTTTCAATGACTCGTGTTTTTAGAAACACGATCGACTCCACGGTTTACTCTACACGACATTCTCCATGAGAAAACAACTTATACATGAAGGCTTTCCATGGCCAGTGTTGTTCGTGACATGGCTGGCTACTTATAGCAGGACGTGTGAAAACAGACAGGGTGTGTAATGTCAATGTTTCATCCATTTGTGTCATTAGCGACATGGGTAGACAAACAGCCACTACAACACAACGTGTACTCACCATCCACGGCATGTTCCTGAATATTTTTTACAACCTCATGTTTCTACCCACACAGTCAATGACACATTTTAAAAACTACATGGAGTATATTAATAATGTACTCACCGTGTGTTCTGGTTTTTTCCGGGCCATTGCTCAGAAACTTCTCCGAAGCCCAAAAATCACAGAAAACAGAAGTTAAGGCGCCAAATTCCGATCCATGAGGGCCCATACTTCCAGCGAATTAGAACTTTTCATCTTATAAAAGTTATAACAAGTCTACCTGGCAATTATCCATGATATTCCAGTCCATGATGGCCCATAACACCTCAAGAACTAATGTTTGGCATTCATTTAAGAAAAGCACTATAAAACAATTTCTCTATCAAACAGCAGAGAATTTATAAAAGCATCTATCACAACAGTATTTATAATATACACAACATCTTTCAAAACACCATGAAATCGCTAATGCATCCTAGATGGCATGGAATGAATGCCTATAATTTGATTTCTAACATGTGCATATATGATGCTTGGGATATCATACCCTCATCTCATCGGGTTGCGACAGAAATAGAACAATAATAACAATGGTAACAACACAAAGCATATGAATCACCCAATGGTGAAATCAAATCAACTATAAAAGTGAAAACGATAAAACTGCAATAAATGAGGTAGTATGGATTTTCCATGTACAAAGGTTAGCTATTCCCGAGAACAGCATATTACCAAGTTTCTATTCTGTCCTATCCCTGGATATAGGCTCCAAACTATATGTAAAGGGAAAAGAATCCCTCATATAAAACATTGTAATGTCCCAGTTCCAGAAACCACCCAGAGGTTCCCCATACCCGGTTCGTCACATGGCTTCATGCACATTTTCCAAAATTCCAGAGGATGCTGACTAGCAGTGAGGGCCTTGGGTGTGATAGTGGGGAAAATATGACCTCATTGGCAGAGTACATCGTGGAAGTAAACAACACATACAATAGTAGAAGTAGTAAATAACCAACAAATGTAAACAACATTAGACTAAGACAATAAACAACTAGAGCACACATACACATATGAAATGATGCATGATACATATGTCCAGGAAAGCAACCAAACAAGTCACAATTCATGAAATACAATAGTGAAACCAAATTAAAAAAATAAAGGTAAAAATATAAACCCCTCATCATTGCATGCCTCAGCTGGGTCCCATGCTCTCTGGCTCCAATGCAATAAAGTACCTAAAGTCGAAGGGAGCTTACCATTGTCTATACCTAATACAATATAATCTGTATGGGCCTAAAAGCAAGACCCAGATAGGGAGTGTGACTAAATTCCAGTTGGAAACCACCCGATGATCTCTGCCTAACAGTCAGTGAGCATATGGTAGGTAGTAGTACAATATGCAATAAATAGTAACCAGTAAATAGGATGATATACAACTATAAAAATCTACAGATCAACAAGGAGCAGTGAAGCAAACAACTAACCAAAAATAAGAATATCTTTGGGAAGTACTCATGGCCAAACTCTATTGTTTTATACAAGAAGTACCAAAAACACTCTAGGTATTACACTCAGCATATCCTCTCTTGTTTGGTCATACAAAATTTATAAGACTCTTTGAGGAAGAATGCTCAGTCCATTCCACTTATAGTTTACGGTAGTAAGGGACTCTATGAGGAAGATCACGCGGTCTATTCACATTATATCCCCAAGGTCTAGAGACTCAATGACGAAGATCACTCGGTCAATTCCTCCTATTGCCTCAGGTCTATAAAAAACTCTCTGTGAAATCACACTTTGTCAATTCCACCTATAGCCTGGAATGGTTTAAGGATATTCAATCAAGACAAAGACTCTCCAAGGAAGCTCACTCAGTCTATCCTCATGTAGTCTATAAAGAGAAATACTCTCTGAGGAAGATCACTCGGTCTATCCTCCTGTAGTATATAATATCCAAGACTCTCTGGGAAGCTCACTCAGTTTATCCCCTATAGTCTATAATGTCCAAGAATCTCGGAGGAAGCTCCCTTAGTCTACCCCATTATAGTCTATAGCACCATGTTATCACAGACCCATGCCAGTCAGTGCATAATAATTCTATAAGGCCATGTAATCCTACTAAGCTACTTGGCTAACCAGTCTACAACATAACAAGAATGTTAGGAAACATCACTCCATCCTACGATCACATGGCATGGAAAACAGGTATAACGGCTAAAGGCCAAAAGGTCTTAAACAGGTCAAGGCATGGAAAAAACATACAAGCATAGAAATTATCATCATAAATAACCCAATTACCTCTACACATGCATTCAAAAAAGGCAGGAAAACAACAGGGGAAAAACTGTAATCACACAATACCCCGTTCAAGGGTATTGGTGGAATTTGCACATAAAACTCAAGGAATTTGAAAAGAAAGGCACACACCACCTTCCATGATGCTAAGAGATAGATATACATGAATCAAGAGGATTTAATCTCATTATAACGTTTTAGATCTTGGAAAACACACAAAACGTTCAACCCATGATAACTTGTAAAAGAGGAGGAATTGGAAAACGATACTCTAGAAGAAGGTAGAGCTTACCGCTGTAGTTCCAACACAATCGACGAAAGTCGACTCGGAGAACGGACTGAGGTTTGGGGGCTCGGAGGCGATTCATGGTTGTACGAGATTCTATCGATCGACGAAGCTAGAGAAGAAGCATGTTATGTGGTGAAGACGTGACCCCTGTGCGTTTAATGACAAATAAAGAAAGTAAGCATTGTGTACTTTTTGAGATCACGATGTGTACTAGGATTTTCCATACTCCACATTAAGCGGCCTCCACATCACCCCTACATGGTCGTGTCTGTGTCCCAGACCTGGCCAACACACTTCCTTCCTCAGCAAGAGAGTACAGGTCGTGTACTTCAAAAATTTCCAGAAACTCTTCTTTTCTCAAAAAATCCAAAAAAAGGAAAAACATTCATGAATAGTAGGTCTAGGTTATTAGACTTTATTTTCTGTACACATCATTCATATCATGAGAGAATAAATTTCTAACCAATATGTCTATCCTAGGTCTATTTTTTATCTCCCTAAAATTTCCAAGGTGTAAGTAATATATATCCAAGTACATAGAATGGCCTACACGAAAGATCATATCATAAAAGGAAAACATATTTTACCCATTACTTCTCTCTCCTCTACTGAATATGTACATATATTCATGGAGTGATATAATGGATATTGATAAATATATTGATTTTTTTAACATTATCCATTCTTGGAGAATATATTTTCTTGAAAATGTATTAAAAAACTATAAGATTGAAATTTCATTTTACATTAGTAATATTTCATCAAAATATTCTATTAGGAGAATAGCTACACATTCACTTGAAATTTTGTAGACATATAGCTCATATAAATTCATTATTAAACAAAATTATCTTACATCATCATCCAAACAAATGATATATTATTTTTATGCATTCTTCAATATATTAAAGGTTATCAACAATATGCATAACCTTTTTGAGTAAATTTGATTGAAAAACCCTTCTAGTAATTTTTTATGATGCCTTACATATATTAAAAATTGTAAAATGTGATATCATCAATTAGGTATATGTTAATCATTAAGTTAGGGAAAATAAGGTTGGTGACTACTTTTATTTATAATACTTATTATCCCCTTTATTTTACAGAATTATATATTATATTGAATTTTTCTTTTTTTCTATATTCTTATCTACATGATTTCATGTAACATATCAAAGTATGTTTCAAAAAAATATTTAAATATGATTATGTAAAGATTTATTCCTAAACATGAGAAGTATATTTCTATTCATGATCACTAATTCATTGAGACAATATGAATGACTACTATAAATATTTTAGTTACAAAGGGGATGGAATATCCATGTACTATGTTTCAAATCTGTTAAATCTATCAGTCTAACCCATAATATATAATTGTTTGAAATGTGAACAAAAAAACGGGTATTCCCCAATTTTGTTTAATATTGGGTTTTTCTTGTGCTTCAAAATATTATTATTCCCCCCTTAATAGATTCAGTCCAGTTTTTAATTTAGTACACAAATAACTACAAATAACTTATTCTTCTTAATCTTCTTCATAGACAAATCATGGAATGATTCTATTATCTATTCAAAATCTTATATTGTTTATAAAATACTAGACTCTCCTTCCTGTATAAAAAATAATTTATGTGACAGTTCTAAAAAATTATAACCCATTTTTTCTAGTGTTATTTATAACTATAGATTTAGATACTAATCTTGATATTTTATAATTAGATAATGTGAAATAATACAAATCATTAATTTTAATTATCTTCCCATATCATTGTTTTTCTCTAGTAAAACAAAAACTACACATATTCACATAGACTTCGATATACAAAAAACATAAAAAATAGTAGTTTCATGTATCTTCTCTCCATTTATACTCAATAATTTTTATAGTGTTTGGTATAGTATTGTACCTATATATAAATTACTTTTAATCAAACAAAATTATATACATGTGAAATAAAAAAATCATATGTTTTTAATTCCTCTTTTTTTCTTATCATCTATATTAACTACATATCTTTATTATATTCTGAGTTCCCATAATTTTTATTATCCAAAAACCTTCAATCTTTTAGACACCTGATTACATGGTAATCGTGAAAATTGGGAATTGTTCTGGCTTTATTAAACAAAATATATGTTGAATTTCCCCATTAATATCTATATTTTTATATAGACATAAAAATTCTAGAATCTTTTTTAATCTTTTAGAACCCAAAATAATTACCTCTATATTATATTTTCTACAACGAATCATTATCATACTAAAAATGTTATTCATAAGTGCATATATTAATTCATAAACAATCCATGGTAATTACATCATATTTTATTGCATGAAACACAATGTGAATCCTTCTTGGTTAATAATTTTTCTTTTTCAATAATAATAATGTGTATCTGTATATTTTTTTATAATAAATATATTCTTATTTAATAAGGATGGATTTATTTTTAACTTATCACATGATATCATCCAAATTTTACATTAACAATTATGAAGACTTATTATACTCTATTGATCTCACTACATTTTAGTTTATAACATTTAATTTATCCGGGATTATATTTATAAAACACCAATATGTTTTTCTTACATTTTCATTATTGTAAAAACATATCTAATGTCAATAATATTTTCCCTAATGAATATATTAAGACTCTTTATATCATTTTGGATGATCTTATGATATTATTTTAATACTAAAACACAAATAGTGACTTGGAACTTGAGGTTTCATATTATAAAATACTATGACATGATAATTGTGTCACAAGATCAGTGTAAATTTCTTCTCATGATAAATATAGTAATACATGGCATCTATTCCAACCTGATATCATGTGAAATTATTGTTTTGTATAGTAGTACTATATGAGATTCCAACATTGATTATTTTAAGGGATTATATTTATATATAATCTAATAATATCCATCATTAATTTGATAATTTTCTTATGGAATAACCAACCTAATGGTTCTATCATGTCTCCGTGAACCATGGATTCCACTTATGCCACATAGTGCACCAGGTGATCATGATAACCTTCTCTATAAATCACTGTTGTTTATCATATCAGGACCCTAATGTTGAGATTAGTCATTTTTATTATACTGGTAGTTTTTTGGGTTTTTGAATTATCTTAGGTGTAGTTTTTTTAAATTAATTTAAATTAATTTTATAAATTCTAATAATCAATAAGCATCATATTATAAAAAGCCTCTTATGAACATTCTAACCCAGTTTCTAATATCTTAACTCCATTTTATAATTAATTTCTTCATATTTCCATGAAGACATAATATGATATCATTCTAATAACTCTATAATCATCTTTTAGATGACTTCGAATATGATATTCATTTATTATTCAGCCAAAGTCATCATAAATTATGATAAAAATGTTCATTATAAATTTTATTTGGGACTCAAATACTTTAAAAAAAATCCTCTAAAAATAATGTAACATGTATAACTATAGTTCAAAGTTATTTATTTATCATTTAATAAATTCAATGAAAATATTATACCTACTTCTAATATGATTCTTCTAATTTATTCACATAATATAATGTGAAAACTTACATGAGAATTATTATTCTCAACATTCTTGTGTTTTTAAACAAACTTCCAATCCATTGTTTGTTACTCATTATTGAAATCATGTTTCCTTATCACTTTTGTTGAATTATTGTAAAATAATTTTTATGAGAAGTGGTCTCATCAAAAAAATTTCTCAGAACTATTTTCCAAATGACATGGTCTTAGATATATATTTTGGAATTTATAATTCAAATGGATTTCAACATTGTGACTATTGAAAAAGATTCATCAAACTCTTACACTTAATGATTCATAATCCTTCTATAAAATAATCCCACATTATGTGTTATAGAATTTCAATTTATTTCCTAATTATTAATTTATAATTATTTTATCCAAATAATTTCTATATCTACTGGTTTATCTACCAAGGACAAGACATCCCTCTAGTACCTGGAATCTATATAAGAATTCATTTATTCATGAAAATATTTCTTCACTATGCTATTTACCAAATCCATGCACAGAAGATGTTCACTATCATAAAAAAAAGTGTCAAATTCCCCAGTATCTATATATATATATCTACTTCCCTAGCGCTATATTTTCCTATATTTTTTATTTTTAATGTTGAAGAACATATTCCACTACACATTTTGGAATTGTTTCTTGTACCAAATATTGTGTAACATAATTCAATACTTAATTAAAGTCTATATTTATCAAACTATGTCATTAGGATGTGTGTTCACATTCATCAAACAGGGAATGACATGTCATGATTATATAATTATTATAAGTACTTTATTTATAATATCCCTTTTTTCTCTAAAATAAACTGTAGTGAAACACCTCATTACATGAAATATATGTTTTTTCTATAATTATACATAAAACAATTTTCCCATTGAAACACATTTAAATTAGAAAAAAATATATTTCATCTAATCTCAAAACTCAAATTAAATTATGTATTATATTTTTGTTGGAATTTTGTTTATTGGGTGTATGTATATTTATATTATGTATCACAAAATGATAAATGGATTTTCTACATAACTCATCATAAATAACACTATGTCCATAATGTTCTAATTACTTCTCTAATAAACACTAATTTTAGGGTTTTATTACATGGAGTGAGTTATGATAATATTCTTAACTCATTTAGACAAATGATGATATATTAGATATTACAATCTCATCCATGGAGTTATCATTGTTTCTTTATAATTTTATAATTATTATTCCCTACATCATTCATTTATTAAATATGTTTCATAAATGGAATAATACATATACCTCATTATGTATAAATATTAAAATCTACCAATTCCTTCATTAAAATTATAATTTAAGAGTACCCACCTCCAGATATTTTTTGTAAATGTTTGTATATATCGAAATGAAAAAATTATGGAATCTTTGAATCTCTTTCAACATTTCCAAAAAATAACACTCAAGTAATTTTTCAACAATAATGTGGATTCCATGTATCATTGGAATTTGGATAAAGTAAATCTATAAAAACATCATGATATACATTTTCCCATATATTCTCATTTATATGACCCTGTCTATTCTTCCACATCTATCATTTATATGAGAAATATGAACAAGATTTATTATCATATAATATATTAGATGTTTATAATATGGTCATTAAAACTATTATCTACATGAATTATTTGATAAAATATACACTCTTTATAAATTTATCAACCTTACTTTTTTGAACAATAAATTAAATTCAACCAAGTACAATCTTGATACTAATATTATGTTTGGGGTTACATTGGGAAAAAAATTGAAAATTCAATAATACTAGAATATATCTGGACAACAATCAAATATGTAGTAATTAATATCTTATGAAACTAGTAATTATCCATAGTAATATTAATTATCCATCCCAAATAGGGTAACATTTCAGAATATACATGACTACTACAATTTGGTGAAAATGTTAGAATCAAAAGTTAAATTGATTTAAAATTTATAGTAATGTAATTATTAAACACTATAAAAAACATGTAACCAATCCTTTATCCCATTCTAATTCAAAATAATAAACATTGTGTCCCATAATTACAAAAGAGAAAAATAATTCATCATTATTTATGGCTGCATAATAGATCATTATCTTCATTAATGGTTTTGGTGATGTTTCCATACATTTGAAACGTGTCATAGACCATTTTATCATTCCTTTCCTCTAGTTCACAATAAGTGATGATTATTTTTCAAAATTTATGCCATTACCTTCATGGTTAATCATTTTCAATAGATCCAAGATCAAATTCAATATATTTCATATGATGAAAATCAACACAAAATTTTGATAGGATTAGAAGATGTTTTTGAGATATGATATTTGTTAAAACATAAAAATGAATCTTGAAACCAAATATATCTAAATTATCTAATTGGACATTTTTTTAAAATATATGAAGACTATTATGGAATCCTCTTCCTATAATGAATTAAAATTCTTCCTTCTAGACTTTATATCTCTATTTTAATTCATTCTCTTCCTAGAGATCATAGACACGACACTACATTGTGAATTGATAGAAGAATTAATACATCTTTTGGAACTCACTAATCATTGAAGATAACATTAGCCACTAGACTTTCAATTCTTCATACACATGTTTTTTGAATACATTTTATACCTCCACACATCCCACCATATATGGATCGATAGAATATGGGGAAACCAATTTATAAATCATCTAAATTTTGAATATTATGATGTATAGAAGCCTATAATAGTCATAAATGAAACAACCATTTAGAGTTTTACTTTTTATCTGAAAGACTATTTGGATTGATATGTTGTTGAATGAAAATGAATTTTCTATAATAATTAATGATGTATTTCAGTTCAATATCATGAATATCCATTGTGACTATTAAATTTTTTTGTATTATTCTACCACTTTATTATAAATTTAAAATAACAATCAACATCGGAATCATAAAATAATATTTCATGGAAATTCTATAAGAATGGTTCCATATTAAACATCAAATAACCTAGATAATGGCCTTATCGAATTATTTGAATTTATATATCTATTCATTGCTTAATAAATACATTAGATCATGATGAATTGAAATATTTAATAGAGTCCCAAATATATAATTCTAAATTATGGATTTCATTTTTAATTACCTACAGGTTACATAATGATTTTCAAGGTAAATAATTATTGAAGAAATCATGGTTAAGACAAACAATGAAATTTTTTTGAACTCCTAGTTAAATTAAGGTATCCAAAAAAAATGATCCAATAGTTTGATATGTGGTTTCCTTATAGTTCATGTTATGTAAGGTAATTAAGAATATCATATTTTATAAAGGTATTTTTGACATATGAATTTATGTTATTTAATGTTATTATCACACACTAGTTAATATTACGTGATGATTATGGTAAAAATTAACAATGTAATATAAAATAATATAACTATAATATAATTATTTTATTTATCCTTATCATGCATGTATTTTATTTAAATTTTGTTATAATTTTCAAAAATCAAATGTAACATGATTTTCATAAATAAATGAATAATAATTAGAAAAGTAAATAAAATTTATAACAGATATGATTATTTTAATTCATCTACTTGTTTATTTGTCGAGAATAGATAATCAAATATTTACCACCAGAGAAATAACTCCTTGATATAATGCCTAAATGGTGTTGTAACATTAACCCATTTACAAATATATATATTCCTGGTTGGTTTCACTTTTGTTTTGGTCCTAAAGAATATCCTCTTGTTTGATGAACAATCCATTATGGTGTTTTACTCACACATAGGTATGGGATACTGAGGAATTAAGGATACATGAAATAGACACTAATGATTCCATTAAATTAATGAAATAAAAAATTATCACATGAAATCGAAGAAATAATAAATAAATAAAGTTAAACCATTTAATACAATGGACATTAAAACTCATGATTGATCAGAACATGCAATGACTACACATTTATACAATATACCATTCACTTAATTTTATTTTCTTTATGATAAATATACATCCATTATAAATTAGTCATGTAATTAGTTAATAAATTCAATATCATAATAATATACCCAAGAAATCCATGACTTTAAAATCATTTATAATTTTTCTAAAAAGAATATTTTAATTTAAAATTATCAATTAAACAATGTGTATTAAATGGGTCACACAGTGTGTACTATCATGTTCATCTTGAATTTTATACTGCTATTTAATATATATATATATATATATATATATATATATAAATAGACAAAGAATTTATGGGATGTGACCTGGTATGAACCCTTCTTTGTCTAATTAAAACCATTTCCATATTTTAATAATTACACAAAGTGTTATATTACTCAAAAAGGAATGTAACATATGTTTTTTATGATACATTTAATGGAATATATAATTTGATGACTTGTATAAAAGAATTAAATTTTGTGATATTCATGTAATGTTGTTTTATTGGTTAATAAATGTAGTTTACATAATATAAATGATAACATGCAATGGAAAAAATATATCCATAATTTATATGTTGTAAATCACCTGAAGAACATGGAATGTAAAATTAATGTACATGTTGTAAAGTTTCAGCATGATGAATATTTAAATTATTAATCATTTATATCCACCTAGAATGTCAAAAATCAATCAATGTGCACTTAGTGTAGTGTAACACGTATTTTATATCATATATATCTTGAATCATCCATTTTAATGAGGTATCACTTATAATTGACCTTTTTTGAATCGTAGTTAATTCTTATCTCACATGTTCCTTTCATGAGTTCGAACCTGTTACACAGAATTTACAATAATAAAAATTCCATGTAACCCATAATAGGTTGCCCAAAATACAGTCTTAATGACTAGGCATGTATGTCTCATTGGTTATCAATTGTTTCATAATTTTAATATACATATAAATAACATGTAATTATCATTTTTTTTAATTTCACCCATAAAAAACTTTTTATAAGTTTATATACATTTTAAAAACATCTTTACATTATTTACATGGATTTAATGTTTTATGTGATTATAAGAGGAGTGCATAAACTGCACTCCATGTAATCTATGATAATTATTATGTTGGTTAGTCATCCATTCATGATGTGATATGACACAATTAAATTATCCCCACAGTAAACTATAACAATCATGGAATAATCATTATGTGGTTGACCATGGTTACATCAGGATTCATTTAACATTACACGTTATATATTCATGTCATATAGCTTATTACCTCCTAACCATCAAATGCGATCTTTGAGACGACATTATATGTTCTTAGAATATTTTATTCAATATTAGTTCCAATAATCATATTATCACGATATTTTAATTAAAAAATGATGAAAATAAAAATGTGAAATTGATCAATAAAAAATAGATATAAATTTTAATGTGGATATATTGACACGAAATTAATAAATTGAGGTCCATATTATGCATCAAGATAGTTACCTATAATAATTTTTCATCCATATCAGTGGATAATACCCAAAGAACTGGATATGGTTATATGTAAATCCATTAGATGTCATCTTTTAAATTTTATTAATTATTATTTTAAATCAATAAATTCATCATTCATGATTATTCATCTAATTTTTATATTTGGTTTCACCCCTTTTTGTCTCATAATTTATGTTGAAAATACAATTTATGATTCATCTATTAATATATGTATTTTCCCCATGATTTTACACACAATTATTTTTAAATTATTTTTCCCAAGGGGGAGTAATAATGTTCATTAAATTATTATTTTTTTATAATAGTAAAATGGTTATTTTGTAGTCTTAAAAATCATGATAGGGTGGTTGAGTGATTTTTTTCTATAGTGATTAATAAAAAAATTAACAGTGTATTCTATGAAAAAACTGTTGAAATCTCAAAAATTATATAATTGGGATCTTAAACTCATTGTTAAATAATTAAAAATTAAGAATGTGTGCTTTATTTAAAAATTTATTTTAATAATTACCAGTGATACGTAATTATATTATTATTATTATATCCAATGACATGTGTTTTACTTTTTAAATAATTTATTCCGCCACATAAGTTCCTTTTGTCGGTTATTCAATCCGCTTATGAAATATTATATCCTTGAAATCTAAAATATTTATTGAAAATTCTATTTTTTACTAGTTCAATAAATGAAAAAATTATTTTCTCTAAATTAGAGAATATTAATTTATTTTAGTTGTCACATAACTAGATAAAATTAAACAAACGCTTATTCAAAACTTGATAATTTTGTAATTAAATTTATGTGTGATAATTATTAAATTAATAATTATTGTTTAACAAACTATGATTAGTATTTTATTAATATTAAAATTATTGAATCATAATGATATATCAGATGCACTTTTTGTGTAACCCTCTCAGACTGTTTGTTAGTTATATATGGTGATCTATCCTAAATTCAAATATTGTCATATCACAATATTTTTGGACACCTATAGGTAATTGAGATCTTTTCAAAATGAGAACAACCATTTTATAAGAAATTTTGTGTTTTATAATCCCTTAGTATCATTAACTACTTAGGTAGGATGTATACATGTGACATAATCCAACATTCTTGGTTCATATTTCTTTAGCCACCTTACATGAATGCATTTATGAGTACTATGGATAGAGAGTTAATCTGATATTTCCATTTCAATCAATGTTCTAGAGATATCATATTCTAGTAAATCAAAAAGGAAATTTTTTCCTTGACTTATTTAGTTAGTGACATATCACTTTTGACACAACTATCATATTATATATCACTATAATCATGTATTCACATAAATTTTTTCCATACATCAAATTATAAGAATCATCATATAAATTAATTATATTGTAATACATGAGTATCAATAATGAGATCATTATATTGGTATATCTAATAAAACATACAGCATGGGTTACTTTTATTAGAAATTATATCATCATAACATCCTTTATTGTAGATTACATATTTTCCCCCATCCTTAATCATTTCAAAATCATGATTTTGGATGAAAATTTATATTCTATCACATTGAGGATCTTTTCAGGTTTATAATTTTTGAAAATTAGTCCATTACTATTACATTACATCTCAAATATTATAATGTAGACACTTCTACTCTATCCATTTTTTTTCAAAACAACAAAACTCCTTAAAAAAGATTTATTTTATTGAAAAATGTCAACATGATTTCTTACTTTATCTTATGCTTCCTTTTATCATATGGAATAAAATTCAAAAACATAGTATGTGTATAAAAAGATTAGTGATAGATATTAATTAAGGAAATAAGACATTAGACTATAAATACATACAAATCAATGAAATAATACTTTTTTCTCATAAACCATAAGATCATTAACATTCATCATGAAATAAATGGATATATGAATAACTCATAGAAAACATAAATTATAATGGTAACCTATGGCATTCATAACAAACATAAATTTTTTCTTTCATTTCTACAGAGGGAGTAACATGCATGGTTACGTTTGGAATACACATCACAGTATTTTGACTCTATCTATTAGGAAAACCTGTAACTATTACCTTTTTTGCATTACCCAGTTAATTGTAGAGATATCCCAGGCTCACCAACCCATGTTTTATCACAGAACAGTCCATAATCATATGTAATTCATAGGAAAAATTTCATAATCTTATCATATGATCATGCATAATGGAAAAAAATTTATCCACATTGAAATCATAATACTTTTTATAATGTAAATTGATATAATAAGTCCATTATCAAATCCATTTTCAATAAATAAATATGTTAATATGAATATGTTAATTACTTTTCTTTTTAAAACATTACGGCTTCTAGAGGAACCCAAATATCAAATAACGGTCGCCACGGAGGAAAGGTCTTTGTCAATGAATATTTTAGAAATAAAGAGTATTTATGTTGTTTAGTAAAATGATTTATAAAAATGATTACATTATGAAAACATATGAATGAAATTAAAATTCAATGATATTGATTATTAAACATATGAATGGATGTTGTATATATGTATCAAAATATGCCTCAATGAATGGATGTTGAGATGTAGTCCCATAAAAACCTTGTGATTAGATTAAGGATGAATAAATGTCATAAATTTGTGAGAAAATATAAATAAATCCAATAAAAGTGGATTTATTTTTAAACCAATAATAATTCATTCACTCATATTCTGGGAAGAACGTAACCAATTACATGAATATATAACTCAATGAATGACCATTGAGTTAAAATTTTACTTACCTTGAATACAACGTGTTGTGTTCTTTCATTATATTCATGAATAATAAAACTAGGTTAATTTATAAATTGATGAGAAAATTCTCATGTTTATTATTCACATTAAATCACTTATTACAATGTTATTAAAATTATATAAGTATTTACATTCATATTAGTCGTTTTGTCGATATTATGCACTTTTGTAAAAAAATTACATGTTTGATATAAATTTTCCTTGGGGTCAATAGTACATAATATCCAAAAAATTATTAAATATTTAGATATCACATATATCCAATATATATGTATTTATAATATTCTATATCATTTTGATATAATAAATTGAATTCAATGTTCATGGAAAAGATAGGTTGTTCGTACGCATGAACGCAACTTTTATTTAATTGGCATATTATAAGAATGAAATCTAAATGATACAAATGTATATTAATATTAAATAACAATATATATTTAATATATGTTACATAATATCAAAAATTTCATCCTTTATAGGTTCCATCTATGGAATTAATGAGTCTTATAACATTAAGGGGGTGGTAGTGAATAGTTTCTCAAAAGAAATTATCGTATTTACAAAAATGGAAAGCATAAAGGTATTTTGTAAATAAAAATTACAGAACCATAGAGTCAATATAAATATAAAATATATCATATTTATTTATTCCATTCATTAATATAATCTTGGTTTAATGAAAACCATATAGAATGAATCACACTGCAATGTTGAGACGGTAGGTCATACGAATGCTCAAGTGATGACATCATTCACTTAATGGTTAAACGGTATATAATTTTATGCTAGATTAATTATAAAGAATAATTATAATATTATATAAATTATTTACATCCATTATATGATACATTATACCCATCCAAATTATGTATTTTGGAACATCAAATGACACCACAATGTGTAGATAGTAAGCCATATGTACATGCGAATAGTGATGATGTCATTTTTAGGATGGATTAATGGATGTATAAGGTTGTAAAATTTATCTAAATTACATATAAGTTTGTATAATATATTGTATTTGTTACTTTATTTTGGAGATCACATATAAATATTAAGTAGATGTTGAATATAACTGTGAATGTGGTGACAAAACAAATACATCTTTTTCGAGTATCTAATTATTATTTTCAGAAAAGATCTACATTGGATGGATTTGTTCGCAATGTGTGGCCTCTAAGAGGAAGTTAGGGATATTTAGATATTATTTTATTATATGTTTGATGAGCCAATGTGATTGAGAGGTTTGGGAAAGTGGGCATAGGTTGTGGCCTTTTACATGGGAAAGGACGTACACATTAGGAAATCCTTGAAATATTATTTAATTACAAAATTATATTAAAATCATAATAGATTAAATGTGATATATTTATATGATAATAGGAGTATTTGTTTGAATCCTCTCAACCAATAGGATTAATACACGGTTAGGTCACATAATTATTATCATATTTTATATTTCACCCATAGTTACAAACATTAACCCTTACGAGGTTATCTTGTATCTTCATAAATTATTTTAACTATTGTTACAATATAACTCCAATAGAAATAAAAGTGGATCATTAATGAAATTAGTAACATTATATAATAAATTTAGAAGAATCTATTATTTTTAGGACTATTATGATTTATTATAAAATAGTATTTGATTTAAAAACCAATTTATCTATATTTTTTCACTATATAAAAATTGATTTTATAAAAATTCATTGAAAATTTATTACTTCTAAAAATAAAATTTAATCATCCATAAAATGTAATTTTCATCCAAAAATTTCCTGTATGGCATTAAAATGATCAAATTACATTTAATTTATTATTTATATTATCATTTATTTGAATCATTCATTAATATGGTAATCATTCCATCATAATTGTGTCACAAATAAATAAACTTATTTAATTTATATATATAATAAATAAAATACCATATTGTATGAAATAATTTTAGCATTGAAATTAGTATTTTTTTGAAAAATTCTAACTTATATAACTATACATTAAAATTTTCTTATTAAAAGTTACACATTTATGTGATGATATCCATTTAATTAAATTAAATATTATAAAATCCCATTTTTGCAACCATGTTTCTCTAAAATACCAACATTTCAACATAAGGATGATCAGGGTCATATATATCTCATCTAAAAAGATTATGAAACATTTTAGGGCAGTTTTATTTTATAATATTGTTATGTTTAACCTTATTTACCAGATTTACCCTTTAAACACGGTAAATAAAAATAATAACTAAACTTACTATACATAATGTCAAAAAATAATTGGTCTTTAAGTACATAATTTGGGACATCAAAGTCTAAATATGGAATCCACATTTCCTAATTCAAAACATATAATTGGAAGAAGAAAAATAAAATTATTTCTTATTGTAAAAGACCAAAAAATTGGTTTTTAAAAGTAAAAACATTCAAAAGATTGACATGTGTTTATGACCAACTATAATGTGCAATTACTTATATCTAACATAATTCGATTAAATGATAAAAAATTCCCATTTCCTTTTTAACCAAATTAAAACTAAAATATAACAAAATAAATAAATTAGATTAAAAGTTAGTCTGAATTAAAATCCACTATAATAAACTATTAAAGAAAAAATGAATTGTATCATAAAAAAAATGAAATTTTGATGTCCTACATCTACAAAAGATGTTTAATTTATAATATAGAATATTTAAAAGTGAAAAAATCTATTTTCTATAATTGTTCTCCCTCAAAACGGTAAAATTAAAATTTAAACATATAAGGGTATTTTGTGCATAAAATTGGATTCATTATCAATTTATTCCACTAAATTCAATAGATAAATGTATAATCATTTAACAAATATGTAATGTCAGAAAATAGTTCATTCATTTCATTACATCCATTACAACTGCCAGGTGATAACTTCCATTTAAAATAATAATAACATTATTGTATTATTTTTTGGTATAACTTAGTTTAGTGTGAAACACATGTTTTCCGAGAAACTCATTGTTGTTTGTCGGGTACAATATCATACATAGTGTCACATTTAAAAAAATTAACATAAAATTCAAAAATATTAATAGTTATAATAAATTATTAATCAATAATTAATTATGATGTTACATCATATCCCACTTTTGGAAATTGTGTCCTCATGATTTAAAAAATGGTCTTGGAATCATCATTCAAAATCCCACAGTAGAAAATTTGGCAACAAAATTATCAATTTACAGCCAAGAAAAATACGTACAATGGTCACTAGAGATAGAAAATACTGGGAATACATGATGGAAAACATGGATATATAAGGAAAACTAACCATCTTTTTTCTGATGGATATTGATAGAAAACATGATTAATAGAATGATAATAACCATAAAACAATGAACTTGTTATGGGTGAAAAAACATTGATTTCCCAATAGGAAAAGTAAAAGTAAAAGTTTTTCTTTTTACGGTACATTTCATAATGTTGAGAAATTTATTTACATGCTTAAATAAGAACATACTGAAAAATGATTACTTTTAATTTAAATTTTAAGCCTTTAATAAATATCTACCACAAACACTTCTTTTCTCCACACGAAGAGTATTCAATTAGACCCGGTAACACTATATTCTCTACAATCACCTTTTATAGAATTGCATAGTCCATAAAAGATAAAATATAAAATTCACTTATCTTAATAAATTTACCAAAACAAAAATATTTATTACAAGATAAGATAATCCCCAAAAATGATAATCCTTTTTAAAATGAAATAATACTCTTAATATCCTAAATTGGACAAATAATACTCAATTTTCATCACAGTCCCTTTAATAAACAATTGTGCTTAAATATCATCAATTTAATCCAATCTATGATTGAAATATAAAATTAAAAAGTTTTTGATCACATAGTCTTACATGATAAATCATAACATTTATCTCCAAATAACATCGACTAATATTATAGTATCACTATAAAAGTAGATAAAATAATCACATATTCTCTATGATAGGTTAATCCTTCCCTAAATAAAATTAATTCATTACTCCTCAAAAGAAATACCAAATTATTTTATTTTTCTTAGTCATGTATTGTTCCCAATAGAAAGAACGTGTTACAAAATAACATAGATCAATTTAACCCCAAATCATTTTCATATACTAAGGATAACCATTTGAATGGACATAAGATGAAAAAATAAACTTATTCTTGATCCAAAAAACCATGTAACTATAAATAAATAGGCATTCTATCTTGGGACATTATGTAGGCCAGTGGTAGGAGATAAATCCATTTCACACTTCAGTTATGGTTTCGATTCCCATTCTCTAAAACTATATAATTCATAATACATTACCAAAATGAGAAAAAATAATCAAATATAACCATAACATAATTTAACATCATGTTTATATCTTGGTTTCATTTCCCCAAAAAGATATTTAATAAACAATCATTACCTCAAAATCAAGGATCGTAGAAACCGTAGATATTATTTATAATTAAATCCACATAATAAATGGTTATTAATCATAAAATATAATTTTCATATAAAAATATTCAGGTTTAAACATACTAGAGAAAATCCTACCAATGTTATCACATCAACAAAATCGCATTAATACTTTTAATCATTTCATCACCCACAGATCTAACATAACTATATAATTTATAAAATGTATACATCATAATCATCATGAATATTTAATGATCCCATAACCATGTTTTTTTAAAATTTTATATATTTCTAATTTTCTACATTTAAAATCATGAATCATGTTTTACGATTCAATAATTACAAAACATGAGACATGAAATAATCCTTACCATTAAAATTACATTGTCAGTTTCTCCATCTTAAATATAAAAATATAAAAATATTTCTAAACATATATTTTCACGGTCATCCTGATCCCATTCCCTAACATTCTTCATCGAACATCTATTTTCATAATGACCACACTGCGTATATTTAAAACATTCAATTGACTACATAGAATGAACATCATTCCCTTTCCTGGAGACAACTTAATGCATCCAATTTACATGGATGGTTATTACGTTAGGAAATTAATTACCATATCTATAACATCATCCCATCCTATTGAAACATTTTCCTAGGTGATTCATTATACAACAGTAAATCATAGGTTGTTGAATATAACTACATTTAAGATTATTACATGAACATCCAAATGGATTCTTTTCTCATATATATTATGACATAGAATATTCACCATTTTTGAAGTGGACAATCATGACTCTAGATAGTTGGATAATAATAACTCTACGTTTTCTCATTGTATATACCTTTTCATTTGGTTTCAGATTCATAAAACCACCATAGTTTCATTTGCATCTATTGTAACTGTAGCACCTACAAGATCTATCCATTTACTTTAACAAAAATTATCGGTGTGTGTATACCATTAAAATCTTATTATAGTATCATACAAGAATGGTAATCACTATGATGTAAAAATTCATGTTATCATAATCTCATTAAAATTATGTAAAATAACTACGATTCTTTCTAATTTTCTAACCATTGTTTTTGTATAAAACATATCACTTGTTCTTAAATAACACCCTAACCTCTGCTTTTATCTAAAATTACATATGAAACCAACTATAACGCCCCATTCCTAAAGAGTATATTTTATTTATTTTTCATCTTGAATTTTCTTTCATTCACATTGGGGATCATTTTATGTTTACAATTTTAGTGAATTAGGCTATAAATATTACACAACATATTAAATATTAAAATGCAGGACTCTTTAGTCTGTCTATTTTTTTTCACAACAATAAAACCCCTCAAAAAATATATTTTCTTGCTGAAAATGTTCTTTAATTCTTCATTTCACTTACTATTCCACAAACCCATTGATTTTTTAAAAACATGGGATTAGAATAAAAATATCATTAATATATAATGATATCAGAAAAAATTAATCCATGAATATATACAAATCAATAAAATAATTCTTTTCACTCATAAATCCTATGATCTATATCATACCTCAGGAAATATTAATATTTATGAATAACTAATAGATGTCATAAATCAAAATGGTATCTTGTGGCATCTCTAACTTACTTAAAATGTAGCTTTCACATCATTTTATGGAGTAACCATCAGGATTCCATTTTGAATCCCCATTACAGTATAACCTCAAAATCTATTCGGAAAAAACATTACTTTTACCTCTGTCATGTTACACAATGAATTATAGATCTATCATGGGAACACCCACACTACTTTTATATCATAACATCTCGTATTGATAATAATTTCCCAATAACCATGACATAATCATAACATATAAACAATCATAAAAGAAAAATAACATTTACACATTGAAATCATATGTGATCATATCAAGATATTTATATAATCAATCCCTTCTCGAAACCATTTTGTATAAAACAACCTAAAAATGAATATGAAATTTAAATTTATGTTTACAAACATTATGTATTACAGTGGAATCCAAATATCAAATTGTGATCATGGTCGCCGAAAGGTTGTTGTCACCACGTATGTTAAAAAGAAACATTCCTTTTGTCATTTAGTAAAATGATTCATAAAAAAATGATTCCATATGAAATCAATTGAATAAATTTAATGTAAATGGGGTTGATTATACACCATTTAAAATAAGGATGTATATAAATCAAAATATGCCTCAATGAAATAATATTAAGACATATCCCCTTAAGAAGATCATGACATTAGATTATGTATAAATAAATCACATAAATTTGTATGAAAAATAAAAAATACCCAATATAAGTGTACATTCTGTGAAAAAAATAATGTTTTATTCACAAATATTTTTTGAAAAATAAGACCAATCAAATGGATATAAAACTCAATGACTAATGATTAAGTTAAGATTTCCATTACCCCAAATCTGGCTTGTCTTGTTCATTTATATATATTCATGAATAATAAAATATACTTAATTTCTAAATTCCTTACAAAATTTTTCCTATTTATTTTATCTTTTATATAATTTTTTTTCATGTTATATGAATTTCATTATTATTTAAATTCATATTGGTCGTTTTGTCGGTATTCGTTACATAAGTTGAAAACGAACATCTCTAATGTAAATCGCTCATGGGGTAATAATTCCATCATCTATAGAATATTATTAATGATTTAAAAAACATATATATCCTGTATATATGTATTTATAATAGTCCATAACATTCAAAGACAATAAATGAATATCACCATTCAGGGAGACGATAGTTCATTCATACACACGAACGCAACATTCATTTCATTATCATACTAATAAAATTTATACAGAATGATATGTAGGTATATTATAATAATTTTATAACATCTATGTTATATATGTCACACAAGTTCATTAAATTCATCATTTTTACATTCATTGTATAGGATGAACGAGACATATCACTTTGAGGGGAAGTAGTCTACGTTTCCTCAAATAAAATATTAATATTTACACATTATGGAAAGCATAAAGGTGTGTTGTAAAAAAATTAAAAAAGAATATTGTAAATATAAATATTATATATGTCAAATTTATTCGTTACATACATTTATATAATCTTGGATTAATGAGGATGATGTGGAATGAATAGCCTCCCATCGTTGAGATGGTAGGTTTTACATACACATGAGGGACGAAATAATTCATTTAATAGTAAAAAAAGATTTAATTCGATGTTATATTAATTAAAAATAATAATTATCATTTAATTTTAATTATTTAACTACATTATACACTATATTAGTACCATCCAAATTATGTCCTTTTGAATAAAAAATTACACCATGGCTTAGAGACGGTGAGTCATATTTATGCATGTGTTATGATTTTATTATTCATAGGACATGTAAAGGAGGTATAAGTTTGTTCTATAATTACAATAAAATTTTATCATGTGGAAGATAATGTATTTATTAATTTAGTATACAAATGAAATACAAAGAGTTCGTACCAAAAAAAGTAAATTTTGGAAGATGTGGTAAGAAAAATACCTCTTTTCATGTATCTCATTTTGATTTTAACAAAATGGATCCATATGATGTATTTATTCCCAAAGGATGTAATTTATAATATCATGTTTCAAATTTTTAATTATTCCATTTTTATGATATTGTGAATTAATTTTACTATAAAGTATGTTTCTATTATTTTACCCTTCATTGTTGATATGATTTATCAAGTTATAATTGGTTTGGTGATTTATATATATTAATTACTAGTAATTATAATTCTAAAAAAACTATTCTACATTTTCTCAATTATGAATGATCTAATAATTTATAATAATTAGATGATGAAATTGGATTATTTTTTTATTTCTAGTGGTTTCCAAAAAATTATTGTATGAATTATTTTGATTATGGTAGTGTCATGATGTTTATTTTTCAAATAGATTGATGTTGAGGTAGAGTGTTGAGGTCGTTGAGGTTATTGTGATATAATATTCCAAGTAGTGGGGGTAATCCAATAATGAATATAAAATAATGTCTGAATTAGTTTATGAATATAATTATGTGAAATAGTAATATCCCCATGCCAATATATTGGTGTAAATAATGTCTGGAGTTATGGTAGTTGTATATATATATTTTAATGGAAAATTATATAATGAAAATGCGGATGTGTGGCTATTTGAAATGATGTGAATAAAGAATGAAAATAATTAATAAAATATTAATGTGATGTGGTATTGATTTATATATGGGAATGAATACAGGTGGTTTGTTTATATTTATTATGTACTAACTATTTTGATTTTATATTTATTAATATTTGTATGTTATCATTATTATATGATAGTTTTGATGTTTTTTTATTATTATTTCTAAGATATTATTATAGGTACCAGACCAATATTATTATATAATGAGAGATTTTATTCATTATTTTTATGTTATTTTTTACAAACGAACACCATATTCAAATTAAATTATTGATTCCTTATGTTTTTATTATTTCAACCCATATACTCATGATGAGGTTGAAATAATTGAAGAAATACTCCCCCATTATTTCTCTTTCCTCCAGTTGTTGTATGGTTACGTAAAAGTGATGTGGTATACTAATCGTCAAGTGATTATGTGTTTTTGTTTATATAATGAGATTGTGATGTGGATTTATTGTTTAATGTATTATTTGGATTTATATTTTGTATTTTTTTGTACTTATGATGATTTTTATATGTGTTTTTGATGTGATATAGAGTTATTAAATTATAGAAGGAAAAATATATCTAGAATGTATTCCACTAGGTCATAAGCATTAGTATATTAGTGGTGGAAAAGGAATAATGTTCCTTTTTTGATATATATTTTCATGATTTTTTAATTATATTACATTTATATTGATATAATGAGTGATTCATTAGAAGGGTGGACTATTGTATACAATAGAATAATGGATGAGTGGGATTCAATCTTTGTTCCGAGAGGATTTAGAATAAATCTATAGTATTTTTTTGTGAGATTTTGGAGTGGTACCTATTGAATATACTTTTATTATAAGACTTATTTTTTATAAATTTTTAAAACTTTTTATGACAAATATGGTTGTTGATTTGGAAATTAATAGCTGGAAATTTTTATTTTTTTATAGTTGGAGTTTATTTCACAGGAAAATTATTATTATTTTGATATTTTAATTTTTTATAATACACTAAATTAAAAAATGTAGCTGTTAATTTTTATAAATACAATTTTTATAGGTGAATTTAATATCACATATATGATTTATGTGGGTAATGTGTCCCATTATGTTTTAGGAAGACACTTTTTCTAGTCCCTGAACCATCTCCATTTTAAGATGGGATTTTTGTGTCACTATTGAACTCAATGTTATCCTGTAATGGGATATAATGGTGGAATATCATAATATATGAGAACATCCCTGAGGACCTCTATATAAAAACAATTTATTCCATTGATTATTAATGAATTGTTGACTCTATAAAATAATGACCTCTAAGATGATATGGATCACAAATTCAAGGATCGTTTTTAATGATGAATCCCCAATCATCCCCAAAAATTATGTATCATAACCATTAGAACCAATCATGTTTGTGATGTATTATGTCTGATGATGAATTAAAAATTAGATAATGACAAATACATTATCCCCCATTTATTTAATGAGGCTTACAAGCATTAATGTAGTAGTTCTTATGGGTGTCTTTTAGAGATGATAATGTATAGGACTATTGGTGATTCACATCACAAACACCAAAAATAATGGATCCTTATAAGTGATGATGAAATTTGGGTAGTGAATACCTTTTGGTTATTGGTGATACATAGGTGATGAATCCCTATGGGGTATTGTAATTGGTGTTTTGAAATAATTTTTTAAATCCGTACTCAATGTGACAAAGATAACTAAAAAACCAATGATAAAGTAAAAATATTAATCTATATAATCATATGTTTCATGTTTTACTTATATAGAAATATAATTTATATATAGTAGTTTTTAGATTCATCCGTAATATATTTATAATAAAATTTTAAATATTTTTGTTTATAATTTTATATAACGAATAAATTTAATTGAAAAAATAATTCATAATAAATAATTTCAAATTATTAATTAAAATAAAACATTCTAATAAGTATCAAATATTGTAATATATAATTTATGATTTAATTAATCAAAATAATCAAAAAATAGAATTTAATAGCTAGTAATGGATATATGATCATAAAATAGATATACAAAAATAATATAACATCAAATATATAAAATTACACGAAGTGATTAAATATTATCTCCATAAAAAGATATAAATCCTAAAATTTTATTAAAAAAATTATAAATATGAATAAGTAATAAAACAATCCTTAAACAAAATAACATTTAATATAATATTTACTAAAAATTAAATTAAAAAATATATTTTATCAAAATGGTACTATTATCAAAAATTAAATTTATTTAATTTATATCCTTTAAGGATATCATGATTCTACAATTTATAGAATTTCTATATAATACATTTATTTTCCATGATGGATTATTAGTCATTATAGATAAAAAAGGATATTTATTTATAGATCGTGTAAAAAATATTATTGAATCATAGTAAATTGGATTACCAAGGATGATGATTGATGGTCACATCATTGAAATATTAGATATGGGGTTATGTTGGAGAACACCACACTATTTTTAATACTATCCTCTAAATTAACAGGTATTATTATTTTTGTTCTATTAGTGATATAAATTATAATTTCATTCTTTGTTTATTGTGAATATAATTATTTTACATATTTATTTTTATATTTATTAACCTTTAAATTCAAACAATTATATTCTTAAATTTTTTTGGTTATTCATAGTCAATATTGAATTAATGTTTTTTACTATTCTTTAGATTCCTAAAATGGGAGGAGGTTTTCTTTTCTTATGTTTTATTCCCTTTAAAATTTTTTATATATTCTAACTATTTAATTTTTTATTTTTTGATTTGAAATGAATATTAAATATATTTTCTTATAATTTTTATCTTCATGAATAGTGGGAGTTTGTAACTATTTTAGTACCTCTATCAATTTGACTTTGGAAGTAATAATGTTATGGATTGTTTTTTTTAATTCTTAAAAAATTATTATCTCATTAATATCATATAATACAATTGAAAATTGGATAATAACATTCATTAGAGATATATGATCTTTTTTAAACTCGTCTTTGAAATTATCCTCAATAAATCGACACCAAAAAACATTTTTAAATTATTTATTTAAATATATTAGATTTTTTATATAGATATAAATTCATATTTATTTACTAGATATCTTATTTCATATAAAAATATATATCCCCACAAAAAATTATTTTTTTATAGATATATGAAATTGAAACTGATTTTCAGTCACTATAAAATTTTTAACATTGTTTTCAAGATTCTATGTGAGGTGAAAATGTGTTTAATAAGCAAAGTCCAATCCTTGTGTTTCAATCATCAATATACTTTCACTATTATATTATATTTAGAAAACAATCCATCCCTCTTAAAAAAAACCTATAATATATTTATATTCTCTCCTATAAGAAGAAAATATTATACTAGGGTGTTTTATGAAATTAAATGTTGACAAAAATGTGGCTCATGATAATAAAATCTCATGCATCCTTTCTGAAATCAAAATAAAATCTATGGAAACATTTTATCATCATATTAATATAATTTTCATATCTAAAATAAGAATAAAATCAATCATCATAAATAATTTTAGTAATTTCTATAGAACATTTAATAATTATCATTAAACGTGTACGGTTTTCAAGAATATTTGTTGTTATTTAATATTTTTGATTATTTAGTATAATATATTTTTAAATTAATTTGATTTATCATTTTTTATCCATTAATGTCTTATAAATATATGAGTTTTATTTACTTTTTCTTATTTTTAAATTGGTTTCCTTATAATGATACAGTATTGTTAAATACTATATTCTATTCACCATAAATTAGAATTGAATCATTAGAAATGAATTTTCAAGTAAATAAAATATATTAGTACTAGTTCATCTTAGGTGTCTTCTTTAGAATTCAATTTTCTGGATAATAAACTTTCGGAAAAGGAAAATGACTTAATTATGATTTAGAGATTATATTTTTTATTGCAATGAAGACATTTTTTTAGTGGGGAAAACATACATACCTTCTGATTAATCATATATGAGACATGGAAGTTAAAATTTGTTAATTAATTGAAATAATTTATTCATCAAAATATCTAAAAATATTCCTCAATATGACATGGGACATGATCCACATACTCAATGAAATATATAATAATGATGAAATTTAAATTATAATACGAATTTATAATTATAAAAATTAATAAATAAAAGTGGGATGGATACTAATAACATTTTCCTAGTTTTTATTCATACTAAACCAAAAAACACTCCCTCTCATTTTTTCATGATAAAAAATAGAATTTAATGGGGTACAAATCAAGTAAAATACCAAAATTTAATGATAAAATGAACTAGCGATCTGATATAAGAAAATAAATCTATTATAATTTATTTAAATTATCCAAATAAATTAATCATATTGCATAAATTTATTAATTTAAATAATTATGTAGATAATATATAATAGTATTATTTAAAAGTAAATAATATTATTTTGAGAAATATATAGAGAAAATATTAAAAGAAAATCTAAATGGAGAATGATATTTAAACTTGTTACCTAAATATAAATAATGAGAATTATTGATTTATAAATATTTCAATATAAAAAATAATAAGTCACGCTCCTACTAAACTATATATTTATTCTTTAACTCACATGATAATGATTTTTTAACATATAAAGAAATACTATATATGATAATTAAGAACAGCGAGCCGTAAAAAATATTTAATGAATTTATAAGATTCATTATCTGAATTTAACAAATAATAGATAGTTCAGCAGATTCCATTAATCTATAAATAATATTGATTTTGAATTGAGAATCATTCGTCATTTAAAAAATTATTTATAATACACACTCATGTATAGAAAACATAAGTTCTCAAAAAATTCTTGAATATTTGAATATATATATATACATATATTAATTTCAATGGAGTTTATATATATGGAATCATTAAAATCTTTTATAAATAATTTTATGAATTTATATTATATAAAATATAGAATTTACATTTTATTCATACATGATGATTTTTTATAGGTGAACCCCATAAATATATTTTACTGTTTTTTTCTTATATTTGAAAAATTATACGTTATTTATATATAGAATAATTTTATTCTTAAATGATCATATAAAATTCAACAGAATATTATGGGACGATGATTCATAATGTTTTATTCTGATGTACGGATTGGTCCTTGCATTTTTACCCTTAAATGATCTAGTTTCTACATTATTTATTCTCAAATAGAAAACTATGATGAGGTTTTATTATTATATAATCTAAGATAAATTTATTAAATTTATTTTTCAAATATTAGTGTTGGAATATATTTTTATTCTTATACAATGGTATCGAAGTTAATTTTTTTTATAGGGAAATATATTGATATAAAATAAATTATTAATATGTAATTTTTTTTGTTTATTTATACAAATCAACCCATAAGATATTTATGTGGATCATTTAATAGAGGCCACAACGCTAGGATTGTTAGGAAGTTGATCATAAATAAGATTAAATATCCCCAATAACTATCACGTCATAATATTTAAATATTTATACAATTTACTAATGAAGAATTTTTTCATTAATAATAATTAATAATATTTAAAAATTTACTATGTATAAGAAAAGATTTTAGGATGTTATTTCTGTATTTATTCAAAAATTATTTATTAATGGAAAGTGATGTAACAATAAAAAATATTTTATATTTCATCATGTAATTTTATTTAATGAAACTATATATATGTATATATATATATATATCTTATCTTGATATAATGATATGAGACAAAAATAGAAAAATTGAATACAAAATATAATTCAAATATAAAATATTTTAATGAGGTTATTTGTCCTTATCTATCAGTATGTCTATGTCTTTTCTCCTGATATAATTATCATTATTATTATATTAGAATGTTTTTATTAAAATTAATGAATTTAATCCATACATATTAAGTTTAATATTTATTTTTTTGTTTGATCACTTACACCAAAGTGATTCTACTAGATTACTTACATTAATTATAGTAAAGAATGATAAATTCATAAATTTTTGGGAACATGGATCCTAAAAACTCAGGGATTTAATGGATCATTAATGTAATTAAAAAAATATGGAGGCATTTGTTTAATCATATTTTAGTAAAATTGCTATAAAATTCCTATTGAATTATTATATATATGTTGACATACCATGGATAAGGTTTCTCCATGTATTATTGGGGATAAGATTATAAACACATATATTTACAATTTCTTTTCAGTTGAAAACAATCATCATTGAACAATTAATGTTATAAGCACTAAAAAATTAACTTTTAATTGTTCTCTAATATATTGTATATGAATGATTAATTAATATTAATATATTTCATGATTCTGCCTTATCGTTGGAATACTACTCATTTACATGGTCAATTATTCTACAATGAAAGGATTATTCACTATTAGAACAAATAGCGATAGATTACTAAAATAATATTTCATCACACTATGTTTATCCAATGTCACCCTAAAATTATAAACATCACACTTATAACATGAGGATAATGAAACATGAATGATTCATTTCTATTGAATGCATTTTTTAATCAATAATAACATATATTTATCTTCCTCTATGAACCTATCAAATATAAAAAAATACCATCCTCAATCTCTATAGAATTAGATTTTGATCTCCATCACACATCTCAATATCATTTTTAATTCACGATTAACTCAAGCTCAAATTTATATATATGATGATATTTGTAAACTCTTATTTTATTCAATATTAACTAGATCTTAAATAGATGTATATAGTGATATTTGAACAATTGAAAATATTCTTTCTCATTCCCTCTATGAATGTTATATACTATGAAATTCACAAAACCTATTCCTTAACTCTATTAAATATAACAAAATATTCCAGAAAATAATAACTAAATGAATTGAAATAATATAGAAATTTACAATTTGCATTCATCATTACAAATTAATTTTTTAAAAGAACCATTCCATGTGATGATACCTATTTCTGTATTCACATTGGCCCAATTTCGTGCACCACTATATCCTAATATTCATCATATTATTTAACAGCATTTATTATGTAGAATTCTTTAAATTACAATCTCATCATCGTTAAAAATTTACATGAATTTAACATTCCTCAAAGAAGATACCAAATTTAGATACAATAATTGATAACTCAAAAATAATATATATTTTTAAATTTCAATAACACTCATTTTATATATCACAAATAATGAGAAAAAACATATTATTTTTAATCTAATAGAAACACCAAAAAACTTTTATTGAACATAAAATAATCTATAATATCCAAAATAAAAATATCAACTCAAATAAAATCAAAAATATTTTGAAGTCATTATATAAAAAATAAATAATAAAATCATGCATAGACTATAAAATCAGAATTAATATCATTGGAATTGTTTACATTAAACCTGTATTTTATTTCTACAATAAACCCTCACGAAAACTATGTTTATTCACTAACCATATGTAATACTTAATAATTCATTTTTGTAATATTTTAATAATGTTGGTCCATATTTTCAAAGTGAATAATATTTTATTAGAGATATGCTTCCGAATCATAGGATTTAGTTTCTTCAAAATTTTCAAAATCGGAAGAAAAAAATTTTAGTTTAAAAAAACAGTAAAATTTCTCTAGGTTCTTACAAATATGCCGATTGAATGATGCATGCATAGTTGTAGTGATTGTAATGTAGTAGAATATAATGTTTACATATATCATGATTATGGTTTCTATATTATGATTATACATATGAGAATCATGTTTAAATAGATCATAATTATACTTTTCATAGACATGATCCATTATTATAGAGTAAGGTGATGCTTACAAAGACAAACACTTGGCATAAATACATATGAAAATAATTTTTATGTATCTAAATAAATTATAGTTATATATACGGACGTAAATAATATCATACTACAAATATAATATGATATTATCTTTAAATACTGCATAGACCACATCAATTTATTTATGATATTCTCATTTCATATCAACAAAATTGTTTCTGGAATCCTACAAAAAATCAACAAGTTATAATGATTATCAATCACGATTAAAAATAAATTCAAATAAAAAATACTCCTATTGAACATTAATATACAATTTAATATTATTAATAAACACCAATAAACGCTTTCCAAACATCTATAAAAAATTTATATATACAAAAAATCTAATTTGATTTATAAAACCACTACTTATTTCTTAAGAGATATTTCGGCACCACATAACCAGTGAAAGTAATATTTTTAATATATATTTTACCGCTATTTCGTATAATTGTTTCCATGTAACATAAATAAATTCACCCCAATGTAAACATATATAACTCACACCCGTATATAAATTTCGTAAATCTCACCCATTAAAAATTATCCCCAGATTCATATTCTCAATGTAATGAATAGTCACCATATTTTTGATGATTCGATCATAATTTTATATTTATTTATGGCTCTATTTATCAACGCATTAAAAAATATATAAAAACCATATGGTCGAAAATATCTACAAATATTCAATTGAGAGTATATTCCTAAAAATGATTTTCATCCGTAACCCAAAAAACATCACTCATTGATTAGATTTTAAGAAGGTAACTAAAATATTATTTTAATTAGGGACATATTCCATATTATATCATTATTTTATAATATATATATAATGAAATGAAATGTGATATTTACCTGTTTGGATTTAGAAATTTTAATTTTGTTCTTTTATGGATTTCATGAACTCTGATTGTTATACAGTCTCTTTAATGGCCTCTCAGTTTCCACATTATGAAAAAAATTCATGATCCCTTAATCATATTTAAATACATGTGTCGATACCCCAAACTCTACTACATTTTTGTCAAATTTCCTTGAGTGTTATTTCTTGTGTTTACTAGTTATGAAAACCAACATGAATAAAAAAGTCCCACCAATAGTGGATATTCTATTTTAATAATCACCTACCCAATCTAAATAAGTGATTCTAAGAATGTTATAATTTGTAATACGTCAATGAAGAATTTTATAGATTATTGTGACCTTCAAATATCTCATACATCTATTCATATCTAGCATGTGAATCTTCATTGTGTCTCTCTAAAATCTATCATAATATGTCCCTACATAAGATTATTACATCTTGAATCTATAAAAAAAACTATAATAAACACTTTTAAAGTCCTTTTTTCATAACCTATTCCATTCTCTTACTTAAATGGGTTTTCCCAACTGAAATTTGAGTTGATACATCACTTATTTCATCTCAATATAAAATCCTATAAAATAATTTTTTTCTCCCATCATTGATATTTCAAAATAATTTTTCATTTTTTGAACAATTCGTTAGTAAAAAAATATTTTAACTAGGAAAATATTTTATCAATATGGTCATTGATTATTTACGTACCAATGAATATAACCATTAAATAATTATTTTTCAATTATTCCTTTAATGAAATTAATTTTCATAAGAAATTGATTTTGTTTTTAATTCCATGATAAATGAGCTTATTTTAAGATATAAAGCTTCACATTTAATGTACACTACATTAATCAATCAACATCATGAATAAAACAATTATATTTCGGAAAAAATCTTTCTCAAGAAAACAATTTATTTTTTTTAGATCACAATAATTTGATGAAGTTCTTAGTTCTTATTTCCATAAACTTCCATAAACATTTATATTGACTCAGAATAACTACCAGAGTAATATTTTCATCAAAATATACTCCTTCTATTATAAAATATACATTGTATTCCAACCATGATATTTTAATTATCACTACACATTTCTCATTTTTTTAGAAATCACTTTTCAGAATTAATTGTTTTGTCTTTTGGTATAATTACTAACTCCCATATAGAATTATATGAAATTTGGTTGATCTTATCATTCATTGATTGAACCCATTCCTCCATCATAAGAGCTTCAACCACAATTCTTGGTGTAACATATAACACAAAAACTGTTTGGTTTTAAATTTTCCTTTTTTTGAACTAAATCCTTCTTACCACATATAATATTCTATATATAGATATTATTGTATAAAATCTATTGAATATAACCCAATATAATAGTATCATCATCACTAGATTTATGATATATGTCTATAACAATATCAATTTTCAAAAATTATACATATTCTGGAATCTGTTTTTGAATATTCTATTTTATCAAATATAGGGTATCCATACCTAAATCATAATAAAAAACCATCTATTTGTATATATATTTTTTATTATTTTAACATTATAAAATACTAAAATATTTCTTATACTCTTTTAACCAATATTTGTATGCATTAACACTAGATATGAATCCCATAAATTCCACTTCATTCGCTTTATATCCAAATGTTCCTAGCCTTCTTCAATTTACATTTATATTGAATGGGATACGAAAATATTTTATGTTGTTAGAAATAGTATTTTTCTTATAGCACTTATCATAAATAGTATAGTGCTATCGATAATAGAAAATTAATGGGTTTTGAATGTGTATAGAAGTACACAAAGACTCTATTTAAATGTATTTTGAGATATTACATCCATCCATCATTATTATAAACATCTTAGTAATTATTTTATAACTCCTTAATGATAAAACATTATATTAGGGAGTATCTAGTGTGATAAAATGATTAATCTTTCCATTTATGTGAATATATATATATAATTCATCAATTTTTTTTATAAATATAGTATCTCTATTTCTTGGTGAAGAGTATCACCCCTTTTTGAACATGTCTCATCAAAATGATAATCATATTAATTATTTATGGCTTATGACTTATGAATATAACAATTCAAAGTAATACATTAAAATTAATAAATGTAATGTTGTCTAAATGACCTCTTTAAAAAAACTTCTTCATGAGACTAAAAAAATAGTGGAAATGATGTCTATTATTCTGGTAAAAATAATTTCAATATTCTTGTGATATTTATCCACCACTTTCCAAATAGAAAATATTCATCCGACTACCTTACATTCTACTTAAAGAGTGTATAGATATCCTAAGACATCTTATCTATGAATTTATATTAGGATACCCTAGCCGAGATGGCCATGACCCATATTCACTCTAATATTTTACTCCTATGTAATATAAGTGTGATGGGTAACCATTTTAATATATATTGGCATTAATTATTTTCCACTTCAGAAAATATTATTTATATAAATTATTCATTTAATAATATAGGATTTATTTTTTGAAATCATCTTTCATCCCATCAATGAATAACATACTAACACATATGATATAGTTCTTCAACCCTACAATATTAAATTAACATTCAATTTCAAATTAAAATCATTATACTTAGAAACAATATCATTTATTTTATCTAAAACAATCATTACCAAAGTTGAATGCTCCTCATATATGTTTTCTAAATATTATTAAGAATATTTAGATCACTTATTACTAAATAATAGTACCCACTATCAAGAATCCATGTGTAGTTATTCTTCTAGAATTCAATAATGTTTCACAAATACCTCGCTTTTATTCCTGGACATATAAATACCATTTCCATTCCAATCCTTGGAATCCACTCCAATTAATTATATAATAAATCCCCTTCACTATGATCCTATTATTCTCACATTCCATACACATCCTATAGAATCAAAAATATGTTTTCATTATAAAATTATAATTATCTATCTTCAAGTCATGTATTATTTGAGAACCTGTGTTTTCATCCTTGGATTAAATTCCAAAGACTACATGCCACTTTCTAGGAGGTTACATTTTTTAGATGAATGTGTAGGCATTGTTTCCAAACATTCAAAAAACCCAGTAGTGTCCATAGAATATAAATATCCTAGGATCATAAAAATTCACCCTAAAATGCATTATAAATTTTTTTTCTCTTTTTTGTTACATGGTAATGAATTATCATATGTTTGGGGAATTGAAAACTACATAATATATTAATTTATCCTAATAAAAAGATACAATATTTCACTATTTATGTCTTTCTACAGACTTGACCTGATGATGAATTTGAATGGACATTATTAGTTAAATTAAAATAATAATTAATTTCACTATGTGTAGTTTTATCCAGATCATTTATACAGGCTATAACAAGTGATTTAAAGGGGTTATCCTTGACATAAATAGTGTTTTTGAAGTCTTCCTATAACATCTTTGCGACATTATCATCATAATGAAACATAAATTGTGTTTATGATAATTCATATTCGTTAAATGTAAATTATTTATAAATAGCTTTTACCATCATATAATATTTAGTATATTTTATCATAATAATATTAATTTGATCAATAATATCTGCTTAATTAATATCAATCTCAATCCTATATGTAAATATTATACTGTTTATTATTAATGATTATATGTTTTTTCATTATATTTTCCTAAATATATGATTTTTTTTCATCCATCATCATGTGTTCAATATTATTTTTTATACATCATCTTCATTATTTCTTGTGGTGTCAAATACTAGGTTAGCATAATTTTAAAAATTAGATTCATTCTAACATGATTCTCATTATGATTCACAACTAGATGTATGACAAGTTTCATTCTACATTTATAATATAAATTTTTTATTATTAATTAAAAAAATGTTAGTATTTATTGAAGTTGATGATTCTATTTATCATTTATCCCTGGTTTTTTTGTATTAGTATTCAAATTAATCACATTAGAAATAATATAACTCCTTATAATAATAATTATTCAATATTTCTAGATTCTATAACATTTTTTCATCTAGGTGGAATCATTAATTTATTAATTAACTATTTTATTATTATTCCTCTATGAAATAAAACAAATGATTCTTAGATTGTATTTATCATCCTCTTAATTTAAATTCACACTTGAATTTTTTATTTAATTTTTCCAACTCTCTCATGACCACAATGTCTATTTAATATATAACTTTATTCTAGAAAGATAATATTTTATTATTATACACTATGCTAATGTTATTGAATTCATAATGTGTGGGGATAATCCTATTTATATGTTTTTTTATCTTAGGGTCCATGATGTATTGAATGGATCACATATGCTTTTTTATAATAGGAAATTATTATGATTTTAACTAAAACCTCACATATTACATATAATTTAATTAAAACATGAAAAATGATAAACAATATATTCTTCTTTATCAATTGTTAGGTCATCATGTTGATTTATTTATATTTTTTATTTCGCTGACATGAGTTCCACATTTCCTTCATATATAATTGTTTTTATTATACCATATTTTTTTGGCTGGTTGAAGTCCAATAATTTTTTAATCATCATCTAAATAAATACCAATATAATTTCATCTTTTTCATCAACCGTAATATAATATTAATTTGAAATTTTGAATGGATTATTACATTTAATTGGTGTGAAACCAGCAACTCTAGAATCCTATATCTTCTAATATAGGTTATTAATGTAAATACCACGAAATTTTCATGTAATGTATTTAATTATTTGAGATTATTAAGAGATTGTGAAAATTGATGGAATATTATTCTGAGGCCTCGTGTGCCCGAAATGAATTTTTGATCTTTTTTAATTGTACGTTCTGTAAACATGTGAGAAAAATTTTCTATCATTTAAACAGGTGATTGGATCAGAAATATGAGGGCACCGTTGAATCCATAGCACCGAAATACTCATAAGTGAAGCTTCCCATCAATGACAGTAGTTTGTGAGAAAAAGATAAATTTTAGACTTTACATAAAAATAATAAAATATCTTAACAATTTATTTTATTTCTTTTTCTCCAGCGGATGAGCGGCGATGGTGGGATTAGTGACTTGTTAAGACAATTAATGTCTTGACTCTCTCCTTTTTTGTAAATAGATCCATTTGGGAATTAATAGGTTCATTCATTAAATAATTCTCATTAATTCCATCGTGTGTTACTCACCTTTCTCCCTCTATTTAAATGCAGGTCGGGGTTGGGTTATGGAAGAACATTTTCGAGTGAGAAAACATAGTCGTAGTCTTGCAGTGACATCCACTGATGGAGGATAGAGGCTCAGGCGGAAATGATCTAGGATCGATGAACGCTGAAAAGTCCATCCAATAGGGATTCTCCTCCTGAAGTGCTCATGACTCCTTTAGTGAATCTCGGTGTAAGGGTTTTTGTTTTTGATATTATAAAATTCAACCTTCCATGTTCTTGATTTATATGAAGAACGCAGATCAACCGACCAACGGTTTGATATGTGAATCATTTTTTAAACATGGGAGGTTTATGCGGGGTTAAAAGTAGGGAGTTTTCTCAAATTTCTTAATTTTTCTCTAACATCCCTTGTTTCAATGCTTACACAGAGGGCACAGACCAATCTGAAGGACAAACGGACTCTCCCCTGAACATGTTGTTCTTGTTTTTCCCATGTGTGCCAAGGAAATGTGACGGAAAGGCAGAGATAGGTGTAATTTAGTGGCGTCAATGTTTTGAGAGGCTCATAAGAGCAGACGACACCAACAACGGACCACCAGTTCACAAGCAGGGGCCCGCGGAAAGAACCACCAGTGTGCCAGGCCAGCAGCGGCTGACGTTGGTGAGAGGTGGCCCACGAAAAACAACCTCTGGTGGTGGGAAGTCAATTCACTGTCAATTGACTCATTGTCCAGTGGCGGATGGGTCGAGCAGGCGTAACAAGAGTAGGGTGAATCCCGTAGGTGCCGCCGGTAGCAGCAGCCGTGACAAGTGTGTCGCGGGAGGGGGGGGGGTGGTGCGCGGCCCCGAGTCACGATGCATCTGCGGGAGACCAGTCAACCACCGGGTTGACCATTTAATTTGGTGGGGAAGCACCCCACTGGACATATGAAACAACCCCACATCTTCGGGGCCTTCTCAATACATGGTCTGCCTTTAGGCAGATGCTGTCTTGCAGAATGGGCTGGACCAACGGCCCAGTGCGGGTGGGCCACACCCCAACCGGCCGGCCGGAAAATCGCATCCTAGGCCCGTGAAACATTCGGTCCAATCATGATGTGACAAACCAAGTTAACTAGACCAACCCTCAACGGACCAGACCTAGGAGGTGTTTGGTATACCCTGGGACACAATTTTTTGGGCTGGCCTAACCGAGTCGGACTAGGCCCAGACCCAACCTTCCCCCAAATATAAAAACACTCATAATTGATGAACCAAGTGTCCGTTTGACACATTATCTATGGAATTGGGACCCCATTTAGGAATAATTCCCTTTGGAATATTCGGGTGGGCCCGACCAAGATTGGACGAACCTAGGTTCGAACACCCCAGTTTCACTGGAAGGGGTGTAACAAACAGATCAAGTGTCTGATCAATGCACCGTCTGTGGTATAAGAACGCTTTGGACCAGGAGGTCTTTTGTAGATACACAAAATTAATTTTGAACGATACTGATGTGAGTCTTTGGATGGGAATATTTTATTCCAACTGAGTCCTTTTTACAAAGGTGTCCATATCTCACATACTGGTCGTCCGATTGATGAGTCGTCTGTCACGTTGAGATCCCAATAACGGTGTCGTCCCATGGGTATTATTTTTTCGGGACATCATAATTGATGAAATTTGAACAATTTATAGATGATAAGAGTATTAATAAGATCAAGCATGATTCATTAAGGAATCTAGTGGATGGCTGTGACCTGAAGAAGAAGAGAGACCAATACGGGACATTATTAGAAAATCATGAGTGGGATGATCTATCTATACAACTAATCATCCATACCTCTGTACCAGATACCAATACGGGGTCACCACTAGGGACCAATATGGGTGAGCACCAGTGACCAATATAGGTCAGCACCGGCGACCAATACAGGTTTGCACGAGGGACCAATACCGGTCAGCACTAGCAACCAATATAGGTCAGCAGCAGTGACCATTATGAATCAGCTTCTAGAGACCAATATGGGTCATCATACAATGACCTTTATGGGATAGCAGTATATTTACAGCATATAGGATGATCTATCTTTACGACTAGTCATCTCTATCCAAGTAAAATTAATGTTATACAGATATAGTGAGATGTATCATTTTCATTACAATCAATGATTTAGATCATACTTGTCGTATTATCATTGTGGTATTTCATGTGATGTTTTCATTTTTGGATTATAGAGATACCTTTGGGGGTCTCATCATCCCATACTGAGTTATTAAAATCACCCCAACACAGGCTCCGCCCACACCTATGTGTCTGGTGCGGACTACTGACGCAACGAGGAAGACATAAAAGGTTTGGGACTTGGTGGATCTATGTGAAATAGGAGTAGTCGAGATAATATTTTTTAATCTCATAATTACATCTACTAACCTCCATGTAGAACTCTAGGGTTTATGTTCCAGCTGTTTAGTTTTGTTTCAGTTTTTGGGTCTTGTATTTCATCCCACTATTTTTTTATAGTTGTACTTGTTGTAGTACATTAATATCATGGTTATACCATACTTTTGTTGGTTATTTACATCATGTGACCATTTTTAGTGTGTAATGATCGATAAATAAATGCATTCTCTATTCGGGAATCTCCATTAGGTGCTAGTCACAAACCCATGGCCTATGTGAGGAGGGCATGGGATATTCATTTCTATGCCCCGTGGGACGGGTCGTGACAATGTGGTATCAGAGGGAGGGCAGTTAGACCAGAATAACTAATAGTATATTTTTAATGTGGAAACGGTGTATAGTTTCTTGAGTTTGATTCTATGTACATGGAGTCTAGTGTTGGTGCTGCGGCTGACGTATCTATAGACCAGGACCCTGAATTTTATTTTCCAACTATGTACATGAAAAAAATAGTTTCTACTGTCTTGAAAAGATTTCTTAATATTTATTGAGTTAGCTCACCAGGTAAAACTTATTGGACACGACTCATCTATTTCTTATAGGATTCCTACATGATGACAACCATCTAGGATTCCAGATAGAGAACCTGAAAGTGACCCACTGAGCGACAAGGCAGCGGTATAGGGACCACTGAAAATGATGGAACCTTTGGGTGGTGTACCAGTAGCACCACAACCCGTTGAGAATCCAATGGTACTAGTGGATTATGCACGCCGGTTGATCATGTTGCATGAGTTCTAAAGACAGAGGCCTCCGAGGTTATGAGGCAAGTCGAACCCCCAGGAAGAAGAGGACTAGCTTGAGACAGTTTCGTGGGCCTTTATCTTACTAGATAATCCATCCAAGGAGATGATGATCATGGCTACTATCTTTCTTCAAGGATTGACAAGACGATGGTGGAGCTCGATGCACGAAGTGCATGAGGAGAAGAACCTCACCAAGTAGGACATTGAAAGACTTTTCAGGGTGGAGTTCGTCCCAGCATCACTACGCTATGTGCGTATTCTAGAGCAGCCCCATCTGCAGTAGGGCATTTGGAATATGGTTTAGTACACAGTGAGACTTACTGAACTCTTATGATACTTCACTGAATTGTTACAAGACCCCCACATTAGGGCCCATACCTTTGATCGGGGGATCTGACGAGAGATTAGTGTTCTTATAGTTTCTCTCTACATCCTGATATAGGCTGGGGTGCTAGAGTGAGCTTTGCTAATGGTAAGCTTTTTTCTATGAAGGCACTAACAGTGGGAGCCCCTACCAGAGGAAATGTAGTAGAGTCATTTGTAGCTAGAATAATATTGATGACGCTGAAACCCAAGCAGTCTAGACCTTCTGTAGGGAGATCCTAGGATGAAGGGTCAGTGGTGCGAGGATCGAGATGCTGAAGGGAGCCACCAGCGAGGCATGATAAGTTTATTTGTGGGGGGGGGAGGGTCACTGAGCTTATGAAAATCTAACACCCAATGCAGATGATTGAAAATGTTGGAGGGGCACTGAGGTAGCAATAGTGGCATGAGAATGAGGGTCATCCAGGAGGTGGATGAGGCAGGGGATCAGGAAATGCAATGAGAGTTGGTCATGGTCATTAGGCACTACAAAACCCACCCCCAGATGGTCAACCATGAGCTCATAGAGAAAATTGATGGGGAAATTTCCAACTACATGCATTAAGGTCTCACGATCCTGACGTCCCTAAGATGATAGGAGGTATGATATATATCTTCTTTAATTTTTCAGTATTGCTTATCTGCATTGGTTCTAGCCGTTCTTTCCTTGTCATGTACTTAGATCGGGACTCTGATATTCCAACAAATATTTTATCATGACCTTTGTGTTTGTATACTATTTTGGGAGGATATTCAGCGGTCACTCACTGATTCCAATAGTGTGACCTTTTAGTCGGATGAGAGAGACTTAGATAGGATCTTCTAGTATTGGCATTGAATCCCTATGACACAATTATAGGCATGGACTTGCTATCATCAGTTCATACATGGATTGACTGCTTTATATTTATAGTGCGATGTATGCATAGAGATGGGGGCCAGTTTTCCTCTATTAGCGAGAAGGAAAAAAGAGAAGCACGACAAGGACATGTTATCAAGAGGTCATAGATGATTACCTATCAACTGGCATGTGTGGCCTTCGACATGGTGAACGAGATGAGCCCATAGTTTCTAGATGTGGTGGATGAGTATGAGGATTACATTCCAAAAGATGTCCCTGGACTACCTCCTCATAGAGTGTTAGACATCCGCATTGATTTTTACCTAGGAACAACACCGTTATCTACCCCGACATATCGGATGCCCCTTGCGGAGCTCCGGTACATGATGGTATGGTTGGATGAAATACAGAGGGATGGATTAGTATGTACGTGGGTTTCCCTATGGGTTTTCCGGGTGTTTTTTCCATGAAGGCATACTGAAATTTTAGGCTATGCGTGGAATTCTAGTGCCTAAACTAGGTGACCATGAAGAACATGGATCCTTTGCTGAGGATTGATGATCTGCTTTATCATTTTAAATGAAAGGAGTTTTTCTTGAAGATATACCTTAGATCAGGTTATCATCAACTCTTGGTATGGGCCAGGGACGTTCCACAGACAACATTCAGATGTCGTTAAGACATTATGAGTTTTTGGTGATGCATTTTGGAATGACCAATTCTCTAGGAGTGTTCATGGCGCTCATAAACATGATCTTTCATACATACCATGATCACTTTATGGTGGTATTCATTGAAAAAATCCATGTGTACTCAGCTTTTGAGAATTGAACATTGTGCACCTGAAGATTGTTGTGGACACACTCTGGGAGCATGAGTTATACGGGAAGCTCTCGATGTATGAATTCTAGATATGGAAGGCCAACTTCCTGGGAAACATCATCTCGGAGGCTGTAGTTGTAGTGGATCCAGTGAATATTGTGGCAGTACTTCCATGGGATCCACCCATGAGTGTTACTAAGGTGTAGAGCTTCCTTGTATTTGTAGGATACTATTAGAGGATCGTACCCGATTTCTTCAGAGTAATAGAACATATGACTACATTGATGAAGACGGAGACACCGTTCATGTTGTAAGAGACATGCCAGTAGAGATTTAAATAGCATAGGCAGAGCTTAACCAACACTCACATCCTGAGGTTGTTGGAGGATTGAACTAGAAATGTGGTTTACTGTCATGAATAAACGATTAGACTCGGTTGCATCCTGATGAAGGCTGATGCAGTGATTGCTTATGGATCATTACAACTGAGTCTGCATGAGCAGAATTATGTGACTCTTGACTTGGTTTTTTTAGTAGTAGTATTCACTCTATAGATGTGGTGACAATACATGATTGGGGAGCAGTTCATTGTTTACTCAAACCACAAGAGTCTCAAATATATCATCAAATAGAAAGATATGAATCTAAGATTGTGAGGATGGATAGAGTTCCTCTAGGACTATGAATTTGAGATAGTATATATCTATGGTATATGGAATATAGTGGTAGATGCACATAGTAATAGATCACATTTAAAGCTAATGAACGTGGATTCAGAGCAGTTAGTATCACTTCAGATATCATACATGGATAGAGATGAGACAGTCTACATACATTCGATGGTAGGTTCCCCTGCACTACTCCAACGAGATAGGAATGTGCAACATGAAGACAATTTCTACGAGACTACACATGCTCTACAATCATTATGTCCTGCACTATATAGATATTCGAATTCTTGGGCACATGCTATGCCTTTTAGAGGATGTATAGTTATACCAATATCATAACAAGAGGATGTGCTAAGAGTGTTCTATACACCCCCTGGTTGTACATCCAGGAGTGATGATGATGAATCAGGACCTCTTGCATGTATTTTGGTGTCCAAGGATAATGAATGCAATTGAATAAATTGTTTCTACATTCCTCACTTTCCAGCATGTGAGGTTGAGCACAATTTACCACCAGGCTTGACCAAACCCCTCAAGATACCTGTGCGGAAGTGGGAAGGGATATTTATGGATTTCCTGATGGGGTGACCACGTACATCCAGAGGGAACGATACCATTGGGATGATCATTGACTGACTCACCATGTCGTCCCACTTCCTTTCTATTCGAGAGAAGGGTTGTTTTGAGATCTATGGATATCTCTACATTCAGAAGAAAGTGTGACTTCATCGATGCCTTCGACTATAGTCTCAGACTGTGACACATGCTTCAAATCTTGATTGTGGAATGTATTCAAGGAGGATTTGGGGACTCATCTTTTCTTGAGGACATCATTTCACCTACTGACAGATAGTCATACTGAGCAGTCCATCCAGACCATGAAGGACATGCTTCGTGCAAGTGTCATATATTTTTGTTGTAGTTGGGAGGACCTACTGACCTTGGTGGGGTTGACATACAATAACATATATCACTCCACCATCAGTATGGCCCCTGTTGAGGTATTGTACAGATGACTGTGTTGATCTCATTTGTGCTTGATGGATCCAGGAGAGCCAGCTCACGTTGGCCCAGTGATGGTTCAGGGTACCACTGAGAAGGATCATGTCATATGAGAATAGAAGAAGACTACATAGAGAAGACATAAGTCCTATGCTGATAGGAGAAGGTGTCCACTGGACTTGAAGGAGGGGGATGACATATTCTTGTGAGTCTCCCCTCTATGGGGATGACATATATTTCTCTCTGAGGCAGAAAATTTTCAATGAGGTCTATTAGAGCATTCCTGATACATCAGAGGATTGACAAGGTGGCATACTGCCTGGTACTGCCACAACAACTGGAGAGGGTGCACGACGTCTTCCACATATCCCAACTGAGGAGATACGCACCTGACCCATCTCACCTCATCAACCATGGAAAGCTAGAGATTGATGATAGAGAATATTTTGTGGATTACCCAATAGATATAGAGTATCGATAGGAGAAGATCATTCTGGGGTAGTTGATACCACATGTACATGATATGTGGCATCAGAAGGATCTCTAGGAGAACAAATGTGTGATAGAGGCTTGTATGCGTGACAAATACCCCCACTTTGTTATGTAGCCTTGTTCAGCTTTTAGGTACATAAATCCCCATGGTGGGGAGAATGTAAAGAACCGAAAATTCAATTTAATTTTATATAATTATTTGGTATTATTACAAGTCTGTGAAAATTAACGGCACATGATTTCGAGACCCGGTGTGTACGAAATGAATTTATAATTTTTTTTAGCGACATTTAGCAAAAACATGGGAGATGTATTCTATCTATTGAATAAGTTATCGAATTAAAATTTTTAGGGCACCATTGAATCCACATCACTTGGAATCGCTTATGGGAGGCATAACTTCAATGGCATTAGGTTAGGGGGAAATGTTTTATTTCATAAATTACATATATATAATAAATCAACCTAAAAAGTTATTTTTTTTCTTTTCCTAAAGAATATTACTTGCGGTGGTGGGCAACAATGACATGTCAAGAAAATTAATGTCTTCACTCTCATTTTTTTAAAAACCACACAGTTTTGAAACTAAGAGGTTCATTAATTAAATGGACCTTATTAATTCTTGATGTGTTTCTCACCTTTCCCCCTCCTATTTTAATGGAGCTCGGGGTGGGGTTTTGGAATGGATTTTTCAAGTGAGGAAACTCTAGTGTAGTCATCTGGTGACATCTAATGATGGAGGATGGACGCTCTAGTAGCAACGATCCATGATCGACAAAGGCTAATGACTCTATCCAACATGGATTCTCCTCTAGGCACGACAACGACACGTCTACTGAATCTCTCATTATGTGTTTTTGTTTTTGATATTATACAATTCTTCCTTCTATGTTAATGAATTATACGAAGAACTCATATCAACTAACCAAAAGGTTGATTTGGGGATAATTTTTTAAACACGGCAGGTTGAGGTAGGGTTACAAGTCAAGCGATATTTTTAAATTAACTGTTTGCTGCTAACACCCCTATTAAAAAGAAAATGCAGAGGTGTGAGCCAATCCGAATAAGTCCTCGAAACTCCACTGATCTTGTTATTATGTGGTTTCCCAGTAATTACTAGGAAAAGTTATGACATGGCAGAGATATTGGTCACTCAGTGGTAGAAGTGACTGGAGTGGCTCGTAGGTGAAGAAGACAACAATAATGGAACAGTAGAGAACGTTCTATGGCCAGCGAAATGAACCACCAGTGTGCCATGCTGGTAGTCGTTGACGATGTCCAGAGGAGGTCCATGTCAACCAGCCATGGTCAATGGGAAGGTGTTGCGCCATCGCGCATCGCGGTGTCCAGAGGTGGCCCGCCAGAGCCGGTCACGCGAGAAAAGGGTGGCACATGCAGGTGTCGTGTCTGCTGGAGACCGATCAGCAACCTGGAAGACAATTCCCAGTGGTGAGGTAGCACCCTACCTATTGTATAAAAATGCCCCGATTTCTATAGGCCTATGTAGAGACACATTCTGCAATCAGAAGGACCGAACCAGACACCTTCCGGCCAAATGGGCCGGACGTGGGCCGATTGACTGGTGGGGGCCAACCAGCGGGCCAGCGTGGGTGGGCCAAGCCCCAACCAGCAGGTTGGGCCTGCGAACCAGATGGTCCAACCCCAACAGGCATGACCCAATGAACCGGGCCCACATTAACAAGCTGGAACCGAACAATGATAGGTTAAACTTGGGACCCTTTGCATCGTGTTAGCCAGACTGAGTCGGACCGGGCCCTGACCCAACAAGCCCCCAAAAAAAGAAACACAGGTAATTGACGAACCAGGTGTCTGTTTGACACACCTTCAGTGGAGTTGGGACACCTTTTGGTTAGCAGTACCTCTAGAATATTTAGAAGGCATGAACGAGCTATTCTATACCGAGGTGTGATCACCCCCATTTCACCTAAAGGGGTGTCACTAACAGATTTTTCATCTGATCGACGCACTATCTATGGAATAAGGACCCTTATGACAAGGAAGACCATTGGAGATACTATAACTGAGTTTTGATGTATTTTTATTTGCAACTTGGGTTGGATCATATGTGATCCCAATGGTGAGATTTCTACAAAAGTTCCCATATGTCATAGACTGGGCGTCCGATCGACGCGTCGGATATCACGTTGGGACCCTTATGACCGGTATGTCCCCTGGGAATGATTCTGGAAGTATTAAGAACTATTGAAATATGACTGATGGATTGAGGAGAAGAGTCTTCTAGAGACGAGGTGTGCATCGGGCAGGATACTAGTGGCTGACTGTGAAATGATGAAGAAGAGAAACCAATACCGGTCAACATCAAAAACTCCAGAGTGGGAAGATTTAGCTATACGACTACTCATTTTTACCTCTCTACCAACGACCAATATGTATCAGAAACTAAAACCAAATAGGTCAAAACCAATGACCAATATGGGTCAGCACTAGTGACCAAAATGGGTCAGCACCAGCGACCAATACTGGTCTAAACTAGTGACCAATACGGGTCTGTACCGGCAACCAATAGGTTATAATAGCTAGAAACCAATACATTTCAGCATGAAATGACCTATAGTGGTCATAGTTAGAGTTACTAAAGATAAAAAGATCTTGCTTTATGACTAGTCATCCCTATCATAGAAATCTTGATGATAAGCATTAGGTTGAGCTCTCCCTTTTTCATTGTGATTCATGATTTATATCAGGAATGTGATATTACCTTTGTGGTATTTCATTTTATGTTTTTCATTGTCGATTAGTGATAGACCATCTAGGGGTCTCAGGGTCCCCTATTGGGATGTTATACTCACCCATGCATGATCTCCACCCCCATGTGTGTGTCTAGTGCAGACTACTGACGCTCTGAGACTGACATGGGTTGTTAAGGACTTGGTGGATCTTGGTGTGATGTGAGCAGTCGAGATCCATTTCTTTGACTTTATACTTACAGATACTACCATCCAGGTAGAGCTCTATAAACAATGTGGCAATTTTTTACTTTCTTTTCAGTTTCTAGGGCTTGTATTCTGGCCCACTGTTTTTAGTTTACAGTTGTACTTGTGGTTGTACTTTACTATCATGGTTATACATTACTTGTGTGGGATGTCTACAATAGTTTCCATTTTTTTAGTGCGTACTAGTGTCTAATGCAATCCCGTCCCTATTCGGGAAAAGCCTTCAGCTTCTAGTCACCAACCACTGGCCTATGGAAGGCGGACATGGTGTAGTCACATCTAGGCCCCATGGGACGGGTGAGGAAAATTATTTTTATTGAAACATCATTTTATGCAAATAATGATAATTTTATCAATGAAATTTATGCACACTAACACATTTCACAAAATTTTGATTTACTTTCATAAGAACCAAAATAGATTAAATTTAATGAACTGGGTTCTTATAATAGTTGATACGCCAAAGATTGGGATGTTTCACAAAAAAAGATTGAATAATAAATAGATGTAATTTTTAAAAATATTCAACTTGGAACCACCTATGTGACCTTATAATGGTTCATCCACTATAATATAAATTTTCCCACATAATTGTATTTTTAATAAATTAATGGTCATTGATCATGATAATTTTTACAAGGATCAACCCCTACATGGGAGAATTATTCTTTCCATGTTATTTATGTCTCCTAAAACATGGGTACATTCTATTATAACAAATATTTCTAATATATATCATTTTACTAGCATCAGACTATGATTTTTATAGTCACATTGTACTAGGAAAGTTTCCAAGGTGAACACACTATTAATCAACTATGAATGATAAATCTCTCAATAATGATTATATATCTTCATCAATAATTCATCATGATATTATTAAATGTGACTCCATTAAATTCAAGAATAATTTTCTCACTCTGAAAAATCATTTGTTGATATCATACTCAAATATCATTCTTATATATGACTCAATTTTTTCTCAAGATAAAAAATGAAGATGATGTATTCTAAATATTAGAAATAAAACCCAATTCTTTGTTATTTTATTATTTAATATTCATCAAAATTAAAAACATTATCATTCTCTCTCATGAACTTTCAACATTTTTTAGGATAATATAAATTCCAAAAATTAAAATAATTCAAGGAATCTAATTTCAATCTCGACATTAAAAATTATTCTCTCAAAAGAATCAAACTAGTCGATCCTCCCAATTGAAATATTTAGTTAGGCTCAGTTTCATGATTCGCGGTCTATGAATATCATTCACTTTTAAATAAATACATGTCTCTTATATATTTCCCCAAATTCCGAAGTATTTTATCACTATAAACATGAACTTAATATAAATCAAAGATACATCATCCACTTGAAACAATATTAGATAACGAAAAAAATATATATCTCGGCATTCCAATAATACTCAAATTCTATATCACATGGAACAAACAAGAGATGATATTCTTAAATATCTATAATCAATAAACATCTCATTATTGCTAAATTTATAAGATATAATATATTTTCTATAAATAATTTAATTAATGAATTAATAAATTGTTGAAACTGATTATATGAAATATAAACAATTAATTTATATATTCAATAAAATACTATATTTATTTTCTAGTAAAAGTAATTTAGTGATCACTTAATATAATTCCATAAATATTTATATTAAAACCATATTGAATATTGAAGCAAATATAATAATTATTCATATATTTGGAAATACTTCTAGAAACCTCTTGAATTAAATATTTATTGTGATGTAATAATCATTTTAGATTTAAATTAAATTTACCAGGGTTATTTAATTAAAAATGATTAAATTCTAGAAAATTTAAATTTATGTCATTATACACCCTAAAATTTATTTTAGTGTTAATTTTAACATAGATTAAATGATGTAAAAATGATTGGAATGGTGGTTTCATAATATAGATTAATAACTAAATAGATCTTTGTTATGGTTTCTAGATGGTTCTTATGCATAAGCTATTTATTATTTTGTAATCTATAATGAATCGACACATATATAGGACCACATCTTTTGGATAAATATGATGCCTAAATAGACTAGAACAACTATAAAATGTAATGATAAATCTTTCCTACAAATCCAATAAAATTATATTTATATTGATATAATTAAGATACATTAATATGTAAATATAATTCAATATCTTCATTAAACATAAAAAGAACCATGTTATTTCTGGTCATAAGCTCCCAGGTTTTGTCACCATGTATAATTAGTGTTATATTTGTCAATTTAATTTATTTTTAATCTATTATGTTTATATTTTTGAAAGGAAATTACCCCCCACTAATGACATCCTAAATGGACAAACATGTTTTATCAAAGAATTCTTGTTCATCATCATGATGTATTTTTACTTCCCAATATAACACAAAGTATGGTTATAATAAACATTTCTGAAAAAATAATATTTCCAATCAGCTCAAATTGGAATGATAGAAAACATTTCCTGTAGATAATGCAATATTTTACCTATTTATCATTAAATTATACACAAAAAATTTATGATCCCTTTTATTATTTAAAATACATTACTTTTTGAAAGATACAACTATAACTGAAGGTTTCCTCCCCTTACTCCAATGTTTATCAATATTCATTGATAAAACTTTTTATAATAATTGAAAATATATCATTTAATTTTCTTAGAATAATTTTAATCCCAATATGAATATTTTATTATGGATTTTCTACATATTATGTAATAATTAGTTAATAAAATGAATTATAATATAGAAAAATAATCATTAGTTTTATTCATCTATCCTTTAAACTTAAATAATCATAAATAACACATAAAACATATCTAAAAAAGGATCATCAATGTTATTAGATATATTAAAACATAATTAAATTAATCATCTAAATATTCTTAGACAAATCAGAATTGATATCCACATTTGAATTCTTTATTGAAATATATAGTGGGTTTTTAAATTTTATCCTCATGATTTTATACTTAATATTGAAAACCCACATTATTTATAAAAAAAGGAAATAGTAAATTAGTTTTATAGTTTTTTTTCTTAAATTATTTGATATTTTTCACTTATGAAAAAATAAATTTACATATCTTTAATAATAATTATTTAATTGGTAGAAATTTTATCACTTTTTACTAGTGTGACCTCAATTATTCCCTTTCTTTTTGATAAAAATAAAATGATTAAACACATATGATTTATTTATAAAAACAAATGGAAAATAGTAATGAATAAATACCCCTTGAAAAATCCTTAATTACGATGTTTAGAATCCACTTATCTAATTTTTTTTCCAAAATAAATAATTAATAATGTATTATAAGGATTATTTTAGATATTATATAAAACTAGATCAAAACATTCCCATGAAAACACTTTTTAAAATTATCACTCATTCTATAACTCACAATTCCTTATCTTTTAAGAAAAAACTCACTCATCAAATAAAAAGATATATTCATCATTGGTTAACCATTCATTAATGTATTGTGAATTTATATTTGAGATAATGGAAAAAAGTGTTACTAATGAAATACATGAAAACATTAATTGATAAATTCTTAGGGCTATATCTTCCGAAATGTTATTTTATTCATAATTTGGAACAATACAAGAAATAATGAATGAATTTACTTATACAATGACTAAAATATTGTTTTTTATAATCCAATTAAATAATGATTTGTGATTGAATCAGATATAAATATACTAAGCACTTTGAGTGGGGTGAATCAAGATTGATGATTTTTTTAAATTTATACATTTAATCCACTTAATATTTTACATTTTATATTCTAAAATTGAATTGGTTATATTTTTATCTCTAGTCCCTTTTTTGATAAATGAAAAACATACAATACAGACAAATACCAATTTAAGGTAATAGTTATTTATAAGGTTCAGTTGTAAATGTGGTAAATCTTGTATGTTGTGTGGTTATGAAATCACTAATAACCATATTAGTAACTTGATTTCGTCTCTGAGTACAAATATGGAGTGTATAAACTTGACACTATTGTTTTCAAACCTCCCAATAATGATTTTATTCATCTATATACTCAGTCTATCCCAGACCTAGGTTTATATTAACGTTAAAAAGGATTAAATTTCAGTTAAAAAAACTAAATTCTTTCACTAATATGGACATTACAAGGTGATTATATAGACCATCTTCTTTCTTATTATTTTGCATACATTCACAATAGTTTTTCATAAATTCACTTTAATGTCTTTATTTCTCTTTAGTGAACACATGACTTTTAATCTTATTCACACCAACACACGAGAAATTAATAATCACATTTCTATTGAAAAGAATTCATCTTCCCATATATTACACTATTCATATACTTCCACTTATTTCATAGTTCTATGAGTGTTATAATTCATGGTATATTTTTTTATGAACATTGTGGCTAACATAGATACTTATTCTTTAAAATCTACCTTCTTCTTCATCTTTTTCATTTAATTAAAAAAATCTATGAATCGTCTGCTTTTTTCAATATAATATATATTGGTTCATTAATATAGAATCATTTATTGTATTACTTCCATTAAATATAAAAATATATATTTTCAATATAGAATTTTATTAGGTCTTATAAATCAAAAAACGTCCTCCAAAAAGTAAATATATAGTTTTATACATATTAATATATTTGTAATTGTAAAATAATTCACATTTCCATGTGAATCATATATTTTAATTACCATGGTTTTAGGTATCTAAAATCTTAATGAATAATGAGCTTAAAAATCTCACATAGATAAATTACCACAATATTGTTCTCAAATTTCTTTAATTACATGACACCCCCATTAAATTTTTATTATCCTTCTTGTTTCATGATATTTTCATTCTTCCTCTTCTACTGATGATAATTTTCAGGTAATAAAAGATAAAATAATGTATATGAATTCATGGAATGAATGTTATTTTTTCTATCAAAAGTTTTTATCATACATCTACTCACACAATCATATTATTATCCATTAATAGGTATACCTTGAATACCCATATATAGATAATTATTATTCATTTCATTTAGGGTCATCAAACCAAAAATTCAATGGATTTAAAACAAATTATGAAAAAATAATTTTGGATTGGATGAGAAATAAGAAATATTTCATAAGTTTATGAAGACTCCATATTTTCCCATATATAATGTCGTATGAGGCATGGAATATGTTTTGCAGTTCGTATGATAAAAAAATATATCTCAAGTCAAAGGGACATTTTACAAAAGGAATTTAAAGATCCTATGTCTTAATGAAATTCAAATGATTCTTTTGGAAGTCAGAAACTGCTAAGAATCATATGATAATTCATTAATAAAAAATTTTATATTACATCTGGAGACATAGTTATCAAGATTTTAATATTTTATTCTATAAAATATGTTCTCCAATAAAATCACTTAATCATTGGATTCCTAATTCACTATTGTAATAAAATTTTTTACCTTCATATATATAAAAATAGATTTTTAAAATAACCATTTATTCCTCAATATCATCCTAAATACCTTTATTTTGATCCCACACTACTATTACATAGTACTCAAAAACCAAAACTGAAGTTGGATGAAACACTAATTACCTATATGTATATTTTGAGAAACCATTACTAATATCATGGATTTCTAAGTTACTGTTGCATATGAATTATATCAATGGGGTCACCATTATATTGAAAATATATATTTTTATTTAGATGAATATATCCATCCATTTCCTTCATTTATATAACCCTACTTTTGTCCCATATATAATGCTATGAATTTCCATTATACAGTTATCATAGTTCCTTGTTGACCGTTATAGAGATTATTATTAGCCTTACATTGTTCCTGTCATTATCCTAAACATTATCGTAATGATTTTATGATTTTAAAGAACCCATTCATGTTTCTATATGTTCTTATCACATTTTTACAAGTTCATGAAATTAAAAACTACTGCAATCAATCATCAATGATTCAACGCCATTAAATCATAAAAAATACTAAATACCCTAGAAAACTAATGATTTGAGTGAGGTATAGACATTTTATAATTCTAATAACACTAATTTTTTATGTGATGAACAATGTTAATTAAAAACCACATGACATGTAAAATCATTTTCTGAGATTATTCTTGTTAGAATGTTGATGTTCCTCAATTGTGACTCTATGAAATCCAATTGGAATTTGATCTCTCCTGAGGGGATTTATTCTACCACACATGATATATTATAATAATTTCTTACTCCTATAGACTTATATTCCCACATTGATCCATGTTGGGTCTCTTACACTTCCCTCTTTAGCAAATCAATAGCCTATGCCTCGAAAAATCTTGGTCAAGTGTCTGAATGATATTGTAATAGTGTGTTCCCTATACCCAACATGAATGGTACATTTGTAAAATAATACATGTATATAGTTTTATATATAAATGTATTTATACTTATCATAATGTATTTATAAATATGCATCCAATATTTAAATGGTAATTTCATTATAGTAAGTGTCGTATCAAAATTTCATATGAAATCCCATATATTATGAGAACCTAAAGATACTACAATAGTAATCATAACTATATACATCCTATGGTAATGATTAATCAAACTGATAACACACAAGTTATGTCTAACTATTAGGTTCTAAGGGATCTTAATGATTGATAATTCTTCTCCTGAATTTCACAGTTGGTGATAATTAGTTTTGAGACCATGAGAATGGACCCCCAATTTGGAACACCACTTGTTTTGAGTGATATTGGTTGTTCCAATCGATGAACATGTCTATTAGTCTAGGAACAAGATTTCATTATCAGGGTGTTCCATTTTATTAAATATTTTAATTCAATTAAAAAACCATGATAATTAAATCATTTCTTGGGAGTTTGTATTGGTTGTCCAATTGGTGGAATTTAATTGGTTGAAAAATCCAGAAAGAATTTTTTACTTCTGAGTTGGGGAAGATTTACCTCATGGGACTAGAATGAGAACGGTGGTAGCACCTTCGTAAATACATTGCTATATTACAACATGTTTTTTTCATTTATTTAGGTCATGAAATATAAATGTCAACAAAATGATGATGACACAAGTGTGCATCCTACAATATGAGATTTTATAATAAAGTGAGATTATATTACATAAAAGTTGTTCATAGATGGAATTCTTAGCTATGAAATTATTTTTTCAATTCGGTGTTCATGATGTGATTATAGACTCCAGTCATAGTTTACGACTCAGTACTATTGTTATAGGGACCAATAGGGCCACACACTAAGTGTATCAACTAGTTCTACATATTTAAATGAATAGGAGCTTAGGAAAAGTGAGAAACAAATTTTGCGGCTGATGATCATTTGGGTTGGATCGATTGAAAATAAAAATAAATCAATTATTTTATTCATGTTTTGAATAATGATTATTGAATTTATTTATAAATTTATTTTGAAGTTGTTTTATTATAAATGTTAATCTGAGAAAAATATAATATTTTGAATAATCAAATGATGATCATGATTCTTAAAAATTTTGGGGTGAATAAAAACCAAGTTAATTGTTCTTATGTTCTCATGTAAAATTGTATTGTTAAAATAATAATATAATTTTAAATTTTTTGGCATGTATATTATATTATACAGAAACGAAAAGGTATAAAAAAGGTTATTACATTCCAGTGACAAAAATACAATTTTGGAAAGTATAATCTATATATAGAAGATAATTTTAGTATCGTGGATAATAAGATCAAAAAGTTTCAGGAATTTAGTGAGATAATCTATCAATCCCCCTCTAATAAATTTCTTATACAATTATTTCAAAAGGGAAAGAAGGGTAGAATGATCCCACATTCTCAATCGACTCTATGTCATTGATGCAGTCAAATGTATAATTCCACATTATTTAAAGATTGCATAATATTGAGTTAAGTAAATAATTCACTTTAAGTATCATTTCATGTTTAGATTATTAGAGAATTATTCCATATGTATTTTATTAAAATTCATATTTATATAAACTAGATACAACTAAAACAATATCAATTTCATCCAAAATATTATACATTTTAAAAATAAAAATGATTTACTTTTCTGATACAATTCTTAATGACATATTCCACTCACTTACCCATCCATTTCCCATGTGATTTTTTTTTAAAAAAATGGGAAGAGCATAAAAATAATAATAAGTAATAAAAAATATGGAATAGAACCATATGTCCTTGAATATAATAAACCCAAATTTGTTTTTTTCACATAATCATACTTTTCACCCATAATACACAAATTTTTAACATACCTCATGAAATCAAAATATTCCTAAAAACGTATTTGAAATTATAAATCATAAATGTAACATATGGAATCCATATCATACTAACATTGATGCTTTCATAGATATGATGGGACTGACCTTCATGTAAAATTTGGAATACCCATTATAGTATAATCCCTTAACTTCTTATAATAAACATTGTCATTTAACATTGTTTGATTAAACAATTAATTGGAGAGCTATCTCGTAGTCACCCTCCCATGGTTTATCAAAAATCTAACTATCTACGTAAGTGAAAACTAAAACACATAACATATTCATAAAAAATATCAAGCATAACAAAAAGACATTTCCACATTGCAATCATAGGATCTCATTTCGTGATGATGATATAATCAATCTTTTCTCAATACCATTTCCAAAACCAAAAAAACTAAAAAGATAATATGTTATTTACATTTTTTTTAAAACGCCATGTAGTGGAATCCAAATAACAAATAATGGTCACACCGGTAGAAAGTTCATTGTCACCAAATATCGTTAAAATGCATTAATTTTGTCACATTTAAAAATATTTCATACAAAAAATATTAATTTTGAAAACCATTTAATGAAATTAAAAGTAAAATGGGATGAATAACACTATATAATAGAGGTTAATGTAAAAATAAAAAATATGCCTCAATGAATGACGATTAAGATGATGCACCTTACTTTGAGACCGAATCATTACATATACTCATTATATTACTGAATAATAAACGTAGATTAATTTCTAAAATCAAGAGAAATTTTTTCATGTTTATTATTTCATTTATATCAATTAATTCCATGTTATAAATATTATATATTTATTTAAGTTCATTGTAGTTTTTTTGTCGATAAGTGGTAAATGAGTCCAAAATAAAAATGGTTTTTATGTCATTAGTCCACGTATTCGTAAGACTGTCATCTCCAGAATAGTACTCGTCAAACGATAATCACATTTATAAGTTATTTATTTTATTGAAATTAATAAAATTAATTCTGGTTAGGGAAATTGAACCATGTTATATTATTGGAGATAGTAGGTCATACTTACGCATTAGTAACATTTTAATTTTTCAAGGGTAATTATAAAAATAAGGTAATAATTATTTTATATTTCTATATTTATCATAATTTTATTATCATAATGGTGATCAATTAAATACACTTATATATATCATACATCTGTTGTGATGAAAAAAATGTTTCTTATCACATCATGGAGGTGATAGTTTACATGTATGAAAGAATGAAGTTGTTTATTTATGTGCAAGGTAGGTAAGAATATAAATGAAATATTATTCTTTTAAGACTAAATATATGTCACTAATATCACATATTAATATCTATTCTATCATTATTACCATTCTTGATATATAGTAATGCAAAACACACTAAATCAGTATGTGTAGGTGATAGTTAACATGTATGAATGTACAGTTAATTCCATTTCCATTTAATGGATATATATAAAGATTAAGGGGTTGATATTAAAATAATAACATCTCTTTATATTTTAGATACTAGAGTAATTATTTAATCTTAAAAGAATAATATTTAAATGATGTATAATAACTAATAATATAGAATCTCTTAAAAAATGATACATCTTCTTCAGCTGATCACCCTTGATAAACACCATAACACCTAAATGAATGGTGTTATGACTAAACAATGGGATCCGTAATATGGGTAGAGATTATATGAATGGTTTTTTAAGATTTTGGATGAACCAAATGGCTTTAGAAGTGTGAGTATTAAATATTATATGGTACCTTTTGTAGGATAGGGAAGGAAAACACGTGGATATTCTTGAAATGAAAAATTTATATGAATTGTTTTAATAAAATTTCATACCAATTAAAATATGTAAAATATAATATTAATATATTAATAAATTATACAATCCAATAATTTTAGACATGTTTTGATTTTATCTTAATTTTTTTCTATTCTATAACCATTAATTATTCTCTTTTAATAATATTTGTGGTAAATACATTTTGAGTATTATGAGTCGATAAATTTTACATATGAAAGTGAAATTTCCTATAATTTGATACATAAGGAACTTATATACATTTTTAAATACACTTTGTTATTGTCAAATATTTTTTTATTTTTAAATAATTTAATAAATTAAAATTTTTATAGAACATCAATTATGTCTCCTTTTACCATAATAATTCTATTTAATTTCAATAATATAAAAAAAGAGATAACATATAAAAACATTTAATAGTCTTATAACATGAAATATTCAACTATAAAAATAATGGATGAAATAAATTTTGTGAATTAATATTTATTTTAGTATTTATAATATCATTTATTTGATTCCTTCATTAATATAATAATTGTTTCATCATTATTCAATCAAAATTAAATTTTATTATTTAATGTCTTAATTATAAATAAAATTATTGATTTATTGAATTAATTTATATTTTTAAGGAATATTTACATTTGATGAAATCCCTCATATAATACCATATTATGTTTTTTTAGTAAGAATATATATGTGCATAACATATTTTCAATTACATTAAATTAAAGGTTATAAGTGTCATAAACCCACCCAATTAGCTAAAAAAGGCTAAATTTTCATCCCAAGGGTTATATGGGTGATAAGTATATCACCCAATAGGATTAAGAAAAGTTTTATGGTGGTTTTATATAATTATAATATTATTTTTAATGTTATATAATCGGTTTACCCTTTCAGCATTCTAAATAAAATAATAATGATACTGCTCAAAAAATATATTTTTATTCTATTAATAAATTTTTTTCATAAGGAAGAAAATAATTCATGTAATGTTTCGAAAATTAAATTCACAGCACTTGAAAATTTAAAATTAAAAAATTAATGTTTTTTGAATGAAAAAACATGTTTTTAAAATGAAAAATAAACACAAGAGTGACAAGTGTTTATATAAAAATTCAAGGAGAAATTATGTCTAATGTCCATCCTTGGAATAAATAATAAACAATAATCTAAATATATTTTAAACCTAATTAAATTGATAATATAATAGTACAAATAATTTATATGAAAATGTATATTAGAATTAATGTTCTGTATTTACAAATAGAACATATAAAATTTATAAAAACAATATTTCAAAAATGGTTCTCCAAAAAAAGGTGGTAAAACTGCCTTTTAAAAATATAACAGTATTTATTGGTTAAAAATGTATTTTTTCTTCTTTAAATACTCCAAAATTTATTTTATGAATGAATGAAAAATTTAAAAACATGTGTAAACATAATATATATATCTCTATTTATTTTATCCAATATTTCTACTAGTCATTAACTACAATTTAAATTAATATTATTAATTATGTATTATTTTTCAGTATAACTCATACTTCTCTATAACATAATATTTCATAAAAACCCATTTTTTCGTTTTGAGTATGATAACTCCCATAGAATCCCTTTAAACTTATATATATATATATCTAATTAATAAATACCAATAGATATGAAGAATTAATATTCTATTATTACCCGAGTTGTTACATTCTCCCCCCTATTTGAAATTTTGTCCTCGCAATTTTAATTTGGGGTTTGTAACTACGGTATTAATTATAATAATACCATTATTGAAACCCCACATCAGAAAAGAGATTAACAAATATCCACATTACGAGAACTAAAATAAGATACAAAGGTCACATTAGATAACACATACTAGGATTTCAAGTAGGAAAACATGGATGTAGAAGAATGACAAACTATCATGTTCTGATGGAGAGTTATAGAAAACATGATCAGGAGAGAGTTAAGAATCACAACACCACATATTTTTAATTTGATAAAAGCTCATGGATTTCATATTAGGATATCTAAATGAATTTTTTTTATAATCATTTTTTGAATTTTGGGCAATTATATTATTACATAGAATAAGAACATAAGGAATTATACTTACTTGAAAAATAGTGTTTCATCCTTTAATCTAATTCCACCAAAAACTCATATTTTCTCCAATCGATGAGTATTTATGATGACTTAGACACACCTGAAGCACTAGAATCTACTTCTAGAGAATCACATAAAAAATAGATTCTTATCTATTTATTTACCTTCAATTTATTAATTATCCAAAAAAATGGTTTGTACAATATCAGATACCCTTGAAATGAATGATCCTTTACAAGGAGAAGGACTACTTTTAACAAACAAATTTAAACATTAGTACCCAATGATCAACATATACCATTCAATAGATAATTTTCATTAAAATTACTAAAAAATTAAATAATATGATTGGAACACAGTATTGATATGGATTTGATCACATAGTCTACCAGGATAAGTTTTAACATTTATCTCCAAACATAATAAACCTATCTTAATTTATTATACCCTAATGTAATTAAACTAATCACATATTCTTTAAATAGGTTAGTAATTTCCTTAAATAACCTAATTCCCATAAGTCCAAAATAAAATAATTGAATCATCCAAAATATAATTCAACAATTACCCATCCATTAAAATTCCATGTTATTCTATTAAACATTAATATATAGGGTACAGAAAATGGGGAACGTCTTCCAAAGTTACATTAATCACTCAATATTCAAATCAGTTTCCATCATTATGGTTAACTATTCCATAAAATATATATCACATAAATCCAGTTATTTATAATCTATAAAATAATTTTACTGAAAAATATGTCTTACTAACCAGTGACATCACGCAGGCTAGTTGTAGTTTATAAATAGATGTCGCCTTTTTGTTATAGGTTCGATCCCATAGAATTTGCTGATAGGATGGGTTGTAACCCTTCCAACATGTTTTCATTTTTCTAAAATTATATAATTTATATAATTTTACTAAAATGAGATTAAATATTAATAAATAACCATAATATATTATATCCTAAATTTTTATTCTATACCTCTTGTCTTTCCTCCCAAAATGTAATAACCCAAAATAACCTCAAAATCAAAGATCATATATTGGTTATAAATTACATTGTAATTGTTTCCACAAAAGAATATATAATTCTTCATCGAATAAATATTTCATATAATAAAATTTAGGGTTACACATACTAGAAAATTCCTTCCAAAGTAATCCCCTCATCAAAAGAGAATTATTAATTTTAAAGATTCTATCATTCAATAATTTACCATATCTCTTTAATCACTTATATGGATACATCTTAATTATTCTATATTCTTCATGATACCCTAACCACGATTATCCATCTTATCTATTAATACTTATTTCCTAAAAAACCTGAATCATGTCATATGATTCAATAATGTAAAAAATTGAGATATAAAATAACCCATACCTTTCTAATGTCATTTTAAACATTCTCATCTTCGACTAGAGTAAAGTTAGTTATTGGTAAACATCTAATTTCATAGTCATGCTGACCCCATTCTATAACCTTCTTCAAAGTACACCAATTATTATTATGACCATACTCCCCACATTAGAATCATTCAATTTATAAATATAGAAGAACATATTTCCCTTTCACAGATTCAACTGAATTCTTCATTCTTCCATGAAATATTATTTCATTATGACCCATTTCCACATATATAAAATCATCCCATCGTATTAAAACATTTGACTAGGTGTTTACTTCCACATCCTTGACACATATGTCATTGAATACACATACCATTATGATCATTATTACAATAAATTCTGTAAGGATTTTATTTTCTCATATATGAATCATTAGAAAAATCCACATGATTATAGTTGTTAAACCAGAATCATTATAGTTGGTTAAGAATAACCACATGATTTCTCATTTCATCTCTCATTATATTTGGGTTCTTACTCAGAGAATCACCACATTTTCATTTACATCAATTATGACTTTAGTGTCTGCCATCCATTTACAAAAAAATTGTTAGTGTGAGTATATAAATAAAAATATCTTATACTATCTTATGAGGAAGATAAACTCTATGATATAAATATTATGATTATCTGAAAATCATTAAATTTATTTAATATAACTATTATTTTTTGTTTTATTTTAACCATTTTTATATATAAATTATTTCTTATCCTTAAATATCACCCCAACCTCTAATGATATATATACTGACCATTGATACCAAAATTAAGGCCTCACACAATAAACATTACATATTCCTGAGTTATTTCAATATTTAAAATTAATGATCATTTTAGGTTTTCATTTTTCTAGAATTAGGCCATAACTATTAAATAAAATCTAAAATTTATAAAAAATGTATACAACTAAAATAGAATCCATTTCATAAACAATATAAATTTTTTACAAAGAATAATTATTTATTTTCATTATTGATTTATTCTATAAATATTCTTTTCTCTTAACCATCGTTATACCATGTGAAAATCATTTCATAAATGTGTGATAAGCATCAAAATTTCAGTATGGAATAAAACCATTAGTCCATAAATATTTTGAAATCATGAAGAAATTTTCATAAAATCCTTCTTTTCACACATTAATCACTTTTTTTTGACATTACTCATAAAATCTTATGATTCTTGAACAATGTATTAAAAATCATAATTCATAAAGGTTTCTTTTGGAATTCATATCATATGTAAAATGTAGATTTCACAACTACATAGGGAGTGACATTCAATATTACATTTTGTATACCCATCAATGTAAATTCACTAAAACCCATTGAAAAAATATTATTGTTTAAATCCATATCATTATAAAAATAATTTTAGAGCTATCATGTGTTGAACATCCCTCGGTTTATCAAGGAACCCCCATATACATATACCATTCAATAAAGCCATATCAAATTTAAAACACATGACCAAACATACAATAAAAAAATAACATTACCACTTTAAAATCAAAAAATATTGTTTCAAGATATTGATACATTCTTCCCACTATCAAAACCACTTCCTATACCAAAATTCCTTAAAATGGAATATGTTATTTAATTTTATTTTAAAAACATTATGTCTTGTATTGTAATCTTTGTACAAAATAATGGTAATAGTGTAGGAAAGGTCATTGTCAGCACATATATTAAATAAGAATCATTTTGTTATTTAGTAAAATGATTCTTATTAAAAAATATTTATTTAAAAAAAATTGAACTAAATAAAAAGTCAATGGGTTTGAATATACACTTTTAAAGGAAGGTCATTTATAAATCAATATATTTCCCAATAAAACAAGAATGATACGATGTCCCAAAGGGTGAGTCCGACTCTTCATGTATAATATTTATATTCCTGAATAATAAAAATAGAATAATTTATAATTTAATGATAAATTTTTTCATTATTATTATTTATTTTTATTAGTTATTTATATGTTATAAAAATTACATAATTAATTTTTTTTCATATTAGATGTTTTGTTATTATTCAGTACATGAGTTGAAAATGATCATAGTTTTGATGTGACTAGTGCATTGGGTCAAAATTCCATCATCTCAAAAACATAATTCTTGACATAATATATAATTTAATAAATTTATCATACATTTTGAATGAAATAATTAATCATGGTTACAATAAATGAACAAAATTATATTAAAAGAGACGGTATGTCGTAGGTAAGCATGAGAAACATTTTCATTTTCCATTTGTCATTATGGAAATAAGATAATTGTTAAATTATATTTATAGAATAAAAATAATATTATTATCATTATAACAATAATTTACATCTATTTATATTTATCATACAATTGATTTGGTGAATAGAAATTATTTACATCCCTTTAGGGAGGTGATTGTTCACACATACAGAGTAACAATATTATTATTTTTAGGTTCCTGGATGGTAAAAAATAATTGAGATAACATTTTTTAAAAAAATTTCATCAATATAATATACGAATATAAATTTCATCATTACAATTGATCTTTATAAAATGTAATAGAGATGAACTTAATCAGTTCGTGGAGGTGATAATTCACACGTATGCATGAACAATTGATTGCTTCCCCATTTGATGTAATTGGAGATATATTTAAGGGTTTTTGTTAACATAATAACATCTCAATATATTTTTCAAACATTATTTATTATTTCTTCTAGGAAGAATATGATATAAATGATGTGGAAGTAGAAATAAAATAGAAACTTTTAAAAAATATGATACTTATTCTTTGGTTGATCACCTTTGAAGAATACCCTAACACATATATTAAGGGTGTTCTAACTAAACTAAATTGATAATAAAGAAGGAATGAATTATAAAAAGTGCATTGGGAAGATATTGGATGAAAGAAAAATCTTTTTAAGTGTGATTATTTGTGAATGTAGGGTGCATTTATATAAGAGAGGTGAGGGGCACACTTTGAAATTATTAAACTATTAAATTAATATAAATTTTTTTTAATCCAAATTATTCCCAATTGAAATATGTATAAGATACTATAAAGAGAGTAATAAATATTCTCATCCAATGGTTTTGAGATATATTGAGATTTTATTTTAAACCTTATCTTTTCGGTTAACCCTAAATTATTCTTTGTTAGTTTTAATTATAGTAACAATAGTTTATGTATTAATAGGATATAAATTTTACATAAATTAGGTAAATTTCACATAATTGGACACATTTATCTTCCAGACATTATCATATCTACTTTGTGATTTAAAAATATTTTTAGTATTTTTATATAATTTAATAATTTTTTATATAACATCAATTATGTAAATTTTTTCACTATTCGTTTTATTTAATTTATAGAAGATCCTAAAGGAGAGATAAATTTGAAAAACCCATTTTATAGTTTATAACATTTCATTTCCCACTAGAAAAAACATTGATAAATTAAAATAGGTCATATAATATTTATAATATATTTTATTTGATTCATTAATGAATAAGTCTATTATCCCTTCATCATTGTGATGTAATTAAATTCATTTATTTACTATACAAAAATTATAAATAATATACCCTGATTTAAGAGATATTTTTGTCCTTATAATTATTATTTATAGTAGAAGCTATCACCTATATAAACCCTTATTAAATTTTATTTATTATAACTATATATTTTTATAACATATTTTCTTTGACATTAAATTAAATTTTATAAGTGTCATAATCACACCCAACATGCATACAAGGGATAGATTTTAATACCAAGGTTTCATTTGTTTGTAAATATCTCATCTAACTAGATTTAGAAGGTTTTTGGGTAGGTTAATGTTATTATAATATTATTTTTACCCTTATTTACCTATAATACCCTTTAACCGTTGTAGATATAATACAAAAGTTATTGTTCACAAAAAATTATTATGATCCTTTGAATGAAAATTTGTTATACTTATTAAAACCTAGTTTTTTATTTTTTTGGAAACTCATTTCACACAAGTGGAAAAATTGAATTTATTAATTAATGAGGTTTCAGAAATGGGGAAATGGGTTTAATGGGTTTTATAAATATAGTTACATGTGTTTATGTCAAATTTTAATGTGAAATTACATACAATGGCCAACATTAGATTAAATAAAAAAACTAATATAAATTTACATTAGAAATAATTAATGTGATTATCTATAAATACAAATTAAAAATATGAAAAAACATTTTGAATTAAAATGCAGTGTTATTCACTATTCCAAAAACTATCTAATTTATAAAAAAAATCAAAAACTTCAACCTAAGTAAATCATGATGCCAAGAATCAAAAAAAAATTGTTTATTTTGTCAAATAAAAGATATAAAAATTATAAAAACTATATTTAAAAAGGTTATTTCATCAAAAGTTAGTAAAAATACATTTTAAAAATATTAGGGAATTTTATGGATAAAATAGGATTTATTCAAAATTTATTCCTCAAAATTTCATTTGAAAATTGATAAAACATTTCAAATTTTTTTTAAACATATTAAAATTAGGTATATTCATTTATTCTAGTATTAATTCTAAATTTAACAACAATTTAAAATAATAATATTAATAATGTATTGTTTTAGGTATAACTCAGTTTTGTGGGAAATGTACGATTTCAGAAAAACACATTGTTGCATGTCGAGTATGATATCATACATAGATTCCAATTTAAAATAGAATTTATATCTAATTCATAAATTGTAAAATATATGAAAAGGTATAATTCTATAATTTCATAGGATGTTACATAAGGAACATCATAAAACTCTTCGATTTACCACTCTAGAACCCATGAAACATTGATTGATGATCATGGAATTTTAGATAATGTGTAAAATATATAAAGGATGTAATGTTTGGTGCCTTTTATCAACGACACATTGATGGTGAGAAAATAAATCTTGAGACACAAAATGAAAAGGCTATTATTTAAGATCATTTTATTTTATATTTTATGAATATGTTGAATTAAACTCAATATATATATAAAAGGGTAGTTGGTTTGGTGGATTTTGTTTTTTTAACGTGAATTCAAACCCATAATTTTTAATTATGCATCTTTAATGCTTATTTTGTGCCATGTGTTCCTTCAATTAAAATCATAGGGGACATGTAATTATTTATGTTGAAAATTTCGAAATTTAATGTAAATTTAGTATTATTCAGATAAAATATTTTGATATGGTCCCAATTCAATGGATGGTACAATGATCAGAGTTTATATCTGCATTGTATGGTTTATTAATAATCAGTTTGTTCTATGAAAATGTATATATAATAATTAATATTCATATATTTTCTTCATTTTAATGGTGACCGATGTGAATGATATTTTCTAGTTCAGGATGTAATTGTTGTTCTTTTAGTAAGATTAACATGAAGATTACCTTGGTATTATATTGGAAATATATGATTGTATTGGGAGAATGATTAATTAAACCAATAAATCCACCCTTGAAATCTAGTTTAATGATTCATATATAGATTTGTCTAATTTAATAGATAAATTTCCATAGGATGATATTTTAGAGTTTCTCATATAAGATTGTTTAATGAAAAGGATAAAAATCCCATGTAAGATATATTAATGTGTCTCTTGGAGGATTATTTAATTTAAATGTTTTCGAATCCCATTGAAGATACACTAAAGCTTCTCTTAGAATCTTCAACAAAGAAACTATAAATATTCCTATGGAATATTGTTTAAATCATCCCATATAAAATTCTTTAACTAAGTGGACAGAGATTACATTGGAATATTATTTAAATATTCTCATGGATGCGTGTTTAAAATGTATATAAAAAATAGTTAAAATATTTCATTGGAAAGTTTTCATCATTTCATATTATTACAATATATAAATAAATATACATGCCCATTTAATAGATAAACCATCTCAGCCAGACCAATTCAATCTGGTTTCAAGAATACTGGCCCAATTAACATGTCAGTAGTCCAAAATTAATTTTTGAAGATAAATTATAGGCCAATATAAACATCAGAAATAATAAAAACTATATAAATTATATATTTATGACATGGATTTAATAAAATTATTTTGGGTATTGTGTGATGTATTGATTATTAAATAAAGAAAATTAATGCATCTTTACCTGTGAAAAATACCCTTGAGTTAGATTTTAGGACAAAAAATTATGTAATATTTTTTCATGTTGACTACAAATGAGTCGATACAAACTCGTTCATGTGTGTTTTATTATTTATTTAAGTTAGTTATTTCATTTATGTTTAAAAATATGTAATAATTATTTTATTTATTTGATCTCTATATCATCTATCCATATTTAGTTTGATCAAGGGCAAGTGTGTCAACATTTATGAGAAAAAAATGTAAATTTTCACCCTGATTTCCCCTCACCTTAATGTGAGTATACATTGTATATTATTTTGGAGTAAATGGTGACATGTTTTGAGTTAAGAGTCAATGGAGGATAAACATGTGATGTTCATGGGAGTTATTGGAACTAAAATTCAAGTCAATAATTGACTCAAAAATTCCCCAAGGGTCTGGGTTAATCAATTATTCATTTTATGGATCGACGTATAGTTAATGGATCATGGTCGTGTCATTATTTATTTATTTTTTCATTAGAATGGTTTATCTATTTAATTTTTATTTGGTATGCATGACCAGATAGTATAATAATAAACATAAACCAAAAGATAAAATTAAAATATGAAGAGAATGTTTTTTAAATCAAACCATAGATATGTAAATAGTTATATATAATAGAAAAATAAGTTTTAATAGAATATTAGTAAAACTAATAGAGATTAAATTACCACATCCCACAAAAAAAATATTGGGTTACAAATTCCATTCATCATTTGAATTAGAAAAAAAACTAGTCTATGTGGTGCTTCGTTAGCTAATTTTCAAAGATACTCCAACTAATAGGTAGTTAATATACTATTAGTGGGTCTTAATTAAAAACATTGGTAGAAAAAGGTATCTAAAGATAATTTTTTCAACATTAGAGGCAGAATGTTTTGAAATGAAATTTAATTCTGTGTTGGATGTGTGACTCTACTCAACAGATAAAGGAGCCCCGAGTTAATGTGGTTGGCCGTATTAGTTCCCTGCTTGGACTCTCTATGGAGGGGCATACCAAGATCATTTAAACTATTAAGAGATATTTAACAGATAATTTCAAAAATAATAATCATGTGATATATTATTCCAATATTTTTATAGAGGTGTCCTATATTTAGATAATATGGATGGAAAAATTAATTGTTTAAATTTTTAATGTCTAAATCGATAATCACGATAATAGTAAAAATTGCTATATTTAATTTTTATGTAAAATTAGAAAGTAAATATAGAAAGATAAATTAAATTAATCATTTTATAATGGAAATTTCCAATAAAGTATGATTTTATAAATAGTACTATAGGCACTTGCACACAACCCAACAGAATTTGAAATTCAAGGTGCATGAATCCCTAAAACGTTTTAATACACATCAAGATTAAATGGTCATATAATTCATTAAATATTCTCATATATGAAACATGACATGGTTTTTTCACAATTCTATTATCTATTATTATGTGAGTTTTGTATGCAACATTGGGACACAGATGATTTCACATATTGTCTCATCTCTTAGAAGCTTGTAAGGGGGAAGAAATGTGAAAATATGAAAAGGTTATGTATACAATAAATATTTATATATTTAAAGATGAATCATGATTTTTTATATATCCCATTAATATATCACATTCACCCATTGTTGTAGTTTTTCTTAAGATAACATAATGAACACTATAGAGAAAATTATCAGTTACATTATGAGAAAGGTTCTCTATGAAATAAGAACATTAAAGTAAAATTAATATTTAGTTTTTATGGTATCCAAGTTAAAATAAAATATAAAAAAGTATAATGTAATTGGAATCTCTAAATGATATTTTATAACATCCTTTAATTAAATAGGTATAGAATAAGAGTTATTTGTTTCAAAAATCATGAAATAAAACTATTGATGTTTAAATGAAATGAACTGAATTAAAGAACCAGGTAGTAGATTCTTCATTAGGAAAATTTAAAAAAATATACTTACTATATTTATTTTTATTCATGGTTATTAAATAAAATTTACTTGTCACATGTGTGTATTTATATATATAAACCATGTAAATAAGGATATATTTCTAAAAGTAAGGTGTGTTCTCCAAAAAGCTGAGTAAATGAGTTTCCTAAATCAGAAGTGGGAAGTAATCAAAAACTATATTTCATGGTTTATTGAATCCAGTTGAACATTAGGATTATCACAAAAAATTAATAATATCATTTTTCTATTTGACACAAATAGTAATTTTACAAGTTTTAGAGTGAAAATTTTTGTGGTGTCGAAAAAACAAGTAATATTTCAGTGATACGTAAATCATTGGATGTATATGATGAATATAAAATGTTGGAATTTTATAAATAGTTTTTAAATGAAAAATTCATTTTCATATGGATATTAATATTTTCCAAGGTTATTACAAATATGTTATTAGAAACATCAGTGTCAAATACTTTAGGTGTTAACAAAATACATGTGAACATTGTATTTAAGAAAGAAAAATATATAAATATATTGAAGAGGGAAAGCATTCGGCACTAGTTATGCTAGATAGAATAAAATATTCTAATGGAAATATACTGGTATGTATACAAAATATAAATATTTTTTATTTATGGACTATAAAATTGAAGTATGATATATTCCTAGTTAGAATATATAAAAAAAATTGGCCTGGTAGACAGAAATATATATTTACCAAGACTTAATTAATCATTATAATGAAACGTTCAGTTATTCCTAAATGCACATTACATTATATTCTTTAAATCTATGAAGATAATAAGGATAATTTATGATTATTATTATATGATTAGAAAAATCAATAAAATGTAGGTTGTAAAAATTCCTAAAATAAAATTTTCATTATATACATCCTAGTCAGGATGAAACATAAAGGATAATCAATTTTATAACTCATTCATTGTAGATAGTAAATTTTTTATGACATTATTTTTAAATAAACACATTATACTGTAACAATATTTCAGAAATCATGACAAATGCATATGATATGAATTACTATATTAAGTAAATTCATTTATTTATACGAATATTTGTTTAGATATAAGGATATTTGTTTTGGATATGAAAATAATACATAAAGTAAAACATAATTTCAATATAATGTAATGATCGTAATTGTTTTTTTTGATATTATTGAAATACAAATTATTTAAAAGTTATTTCCCAGTGATAGACTAAATTTTTCAAATATGGTCCATATCTCTACATGAGTTACTAGGATCCAAATTTACTTGTTTTTAATCATTTCAGAAGAAGAAAAATTAATTTGAATAGGAAAAAGGTCCAATATAGTGCATGTAAATCAATGTTCTAGAGGAACATATAGTTTGGTATCGATAAAACCTTAGTGATGTATTTATATTCAATGTAATTGTATTAATAATTTAATTATTGTAGTGGTTATTCAAATGATATTATTAATTGATTATATAATTGTGGTAAAAATAAGGCTTGATTGGTAATACCAAGTAGTCAGGCCAGATTCCATTGGAAACTCAATTATTGTAGATAATTTATATGAGCATTTTTTTGAGCATTAGATTTTGAGGCCACTAATCATGGAATAATTCTATTCGAATTAACAAGAATGGGATGGCGGGGAAATCATAGAAATCCAATACATGTAAACGTTACTGAAATACATTTTATTATTAATTAAATCAATTAGATCATAGAATAGTCATTTGGAATGATTCTTTTTAATGTTTCTATAAATGGATAGTGGGATCACCATTTATTTAAAAATAAATTTTTTTGTCATCAAATGGAAAAATAGTTATGTTTCTTATGGTAAGATAATAAAATAATGAAAAATAAATCTCTAGATATTAACTTCATGTACCACTCTTAATTTTAGGAAAATATATTTATTGAGGTAGATCTAATAGTTTCATATACCTAGTGAATCTTACAAATAATAACATAGTATTGAAAATTACCTAGAATAATTTAAGAGAGAATTATTACCAGTTTCACATGGAATATATCTATCCTGGATGATATGTCTAGGAAATATGAGTAAATTGACAAGATGACATGAATTTCATATGCTTTATCAATGGATCAATACCATATTCAAGGTTATGTATAAGAATTAGAATTATCATTATATGATTTATAGTTAGAAGATATTTGTTAAAACCATGATAATTGAAAGGGAAGTATTATGAACAATCTTATTGTACTTGATTATGTACTAAATATTTGTAACTTGGTATACAGAGATGAAGGGATACAAGTTTTTATTAGACATTAACTATTATCTATTAGATCAATGATATATAATATCGTAGTTAGGATAGTCTATTTAAGAATACAGTGTAATTAATAGTAATGTTATCTATCTCTAAAAATATTGAGAGCTTTTGCAGAATCTATAGAATCTAGGAAGTATTGTGAAATATACAATGTTTTATCCCATTTAATGGAATCATGCATAGTATGTAATGTATTATTGTAATGTAAATTATGATACACCTAATTTCAAAGATGTAATGTTCGGATTGATGAAAAAAAGTATAAACCCAGGTATTTAATATCATGAAGAGTTTTACTCATGGAGATGAGGTATCACATAAAGAATATCCCCACAGTGGAGACATGGTAGCCCTATAAACTAATGTCGTGACACATCATAAATAAAATATTAGTCATTTTTCATATAACTAGGATGATCAGACATTTGATATAGTTCATGATGGAGGTTTTAATATTGGGTTCTCTAAACCCAACATGAACACTTCTTTTAATTACCATTACATGAATATATTTTTATATGTACATGTGTTAGTTAATTCCATAATAGTGTTGAAAATTCTTCACCCACAATATAAATGTTAATTCCTTTAGATTATGTGTTTCATCAAAATGTTCTAGATTTTTCTAACTATAATGATATCCTCAAGATACTATGATAGTAATTGGAAATACATATGTCATATATTCTAGATAACTCATACTAATTGAAAACATATGATTTATTTCTATTATGTGATTGGGGCCCATAATATTTGGTACTTCTCAATAAGTTCACACATGTTGATATCTAGTAGTGAGATATTGAGGATAGAATCGCCAATAGGAAAACTACATCTTATGGGGGTCATTGGTATTCCCTATCAACACAGATCTATATTTTTCTACAAACATGAATTTATTTTCAGCATGTTCCATTTAAACATATACATGGATGTATGGGCAAATCCTTGATAATACATTTTTTGTGAGATAGTTTTTTTGGGTGTTACATTAGTGATATAATCAAATGATATTCGAATACCTTAAGATTCCTAATTGTATTTTTACACATGTGGGCCACACATGTGAGGGACGATGAATATCCAAGTATGATCGATCATAAATAAAAACAAATTCAATTATATTATTTAGGTTTAGTATAATACTTATTGAAATAATTTATTAATGTATTCAAATATCATATGATTATAAATTTGAATTAGAGAAATATATTATTCACTGATTGATAATTATATGTTCAGTGTTTGTTAAATTATTTAGGGAGACTATAGGAAGAGTTAATGGTTACTATTTTATCACATTACATTTTATAGTGTTATGAATTATGGATAAAATACTTGTAACAATTATTAAAGTTTATTAATTCATATGTGTTTGCAAAAGTATAAAATGATAATTAGTATCTTCTAGGGACCAAAGACGAATTTTAGAAGTATAACATAGTTATAAATTTTTATTTTACCCTTTTCAATAGTAAATTATTAAATTATCACAAATTTACTCATATAAGACCTCATATTTTATCCAATTAATTTTATAGAGTGAGATTATAATGAAAGAAGAAGGTAAGATCCATCACACATTCATTATCAAGTCTGCATTTTTCAGGAGATTGAAGGGAAATACTATTGCTCATTGATTTCCTACACTATCACCAAAGAATCAATGATCAATGATCACAGAATTGTATGTCAACTGTGGATGATCTAAGTGAATTTTATTTTTTTTCTTTCATCCACGTCACATCCATGGTGAGAAAATCAAACGACCGAAATCCAATAAATGTGGTGCTATTAAAGAATTAATTTTGTTTTATTAATCATGATTAATTTGAATTACACATGATACTAAAAGATAAATAGGTAATTATTTTTTAGTATTTTGTGTTTTTATCATGAATCTAAACATTAAATTTTAAAAATCTATTCTTTCAGTCTTCTTTTGTGCCTTAGGTTCCTACATGTGATACCCTAGAAACATTGATAGATTTAGTCTCCTGTGTTATAAATTTGATTTCATTTACCTCCATGATTTTCATTTATCTAAAATTTCATCTAAATTTTTTTCAACATTCCTCATCATTTATTCATTATTATTTAATATTCAATGACATCCAACACATATAGATGAAATTAAAAATATTAAAATACTTTTTCCGAAATATTTTTCCAAAATATTTATGTTGGAGACTCTTTTTTCATATATAAAATATTATAATAAATATAATCATAATATAACTGATATTCCTTTAAATATTTTCACACAAAATATAGATTAATTTATTCATAGTATCTTCTTCTTCAACAAAAAAATTTGGTTCAAAAATGTAATTACATGAAATTATTCACATATTCTTTGTTAATTTATTAACATTGTTCATCATGAACACCATGTACACATTAAAATCAATTGATAACAAATAAAACACACACAATGTGGGATAGAAAAAAAACATTCTCTATATTTGGTTCAATTAATGAATATAATTATATGTTAAAATGAAATTTTCAACCATTTTTATCTCCACTTTATCTATAATATTTCATTTAAATTTTATCTCTCCTCTTTATTGGTAACAAACAAAATGTTCCTTATACAGGATGGAATCATTTCATTATTTCTAATTATGCCATTATCCATTCCATACTATGTCTCTATGCGCTGTGATTGGTGTATAAAACAAGATGGTTTTGAATTAAAAAACAATGATATCCATTCAAACTATAATATAAAACATAACAAAATGAGAATATTTTAACTTTATTGTAGAATATATTAAATTTCAATATTATTCAATAGATTTTACCACATCAAATACTACCTGTGAGGCAAATTCCCTGATAAATAAATAAATCTAAATTTTATACACTCATTTAAAAATTCAAGTCAAAAACCTTATTTTACAATGTTGTGGTTTTTAAAAAATCTAGGATACTCCAATATACTCTTTTATTAATATAGTTGATTAATTTATTATATCCTTTTTAATTATTAATATGTAATTTTAAGTAAAAGGGATAATACTTTAATAATCATAAATTCCCTTGTAACATAACCTCAATAAAATTCTAGAATACCATATTTGTTATGGATGGCCTCTAAAAACATGTTATTCATGAACTATGTGATTTATCTAGACATCAAGGAAAAAAATACCTCAAATTCATTGGCCTATATAAATTAAAAAACATTTATTTCTTCACTAATTATTATATCATCATCATATTTTTTTCATGGACTATCCAACTAATAAATCGACATTGTTTTCTACCTCATATCTGATGTTTGAATTTTGATATAAAACAATCATACTCAAGTTCTACACTAAATAACATGATTAAATATCCTATGAGTTTCATGTAATAACTCAAATAAAATATAAATGGTTAGGTTATAAGGTGGATCATCTTAATATTCCATGTGAAAATACATGTTTGATAGTTTTTCCAAAACATAATTTCCCTAGTCTTTCCTCCCAACATTCCCCAAGATATGTATTTTATGTATGATTTAAAATTTAGTTGCTTTGATCATATCATTACATTCATTTATTTGTGTGATGTGATACTTATTTCAATGATGACTAAGACATAGAAACTTATAATTCAATTGACGCTCTTTTACTATTACATTTTATACTGGTAATGTTGTTAAACCACATTTAGGAATATATCCTTCTTTTTTCATTTGTCTCAAAACTCTTCATCATGTGAAATATCTCTATAAATTTTATCATGATATTTTTCATGTTATTCTTACTTAAATTTAGAATATTCAAAATCATGTGAAAAATTAACAATCATTTTTAGAAATATTCGAAACCTATATATATACATAACATAACTTCTTCTTAAGAGTGTTTAACATTATTTCATAATCTCAATATTTTTAAATCAGTATTGAATTTTTGGAAATTCATTATATCTAATTTTTCTTTTCCTTATTGTACTTGAATAAATAACCATTCTCCAATAAATTTTTTAAGAGTTTTAATTTCCATCTTTCTTTAGCATCTTTCTTCCTAGGGTTGTCTATTATTTCATAGAAAACTCCAATGGTTTTCTCTTACCATATTATTTGGATTCATAATGAGATGATAAGGAAAAAATTTTATAACCACACATTTTTAAAAATAATAATAAAAAACATTAATATAATTTTATTTAATCATAGTACATTAATTTATATTAATAATCTATAATTGTAGTGGATTATATGGACATTCCAATTGATATGTTCTTACATTGATCTAAAAAAATAAATAATTAACCCGTAAAACCAATGAAAAATTCGTAGATATATTTAAACACAATCAATTTATAAAAAATATATTTCTTCTTCCTTTTGAAGCTTTATATCAAAAAATTACATATTTTTTCATTAAATTTTTTTAGCATCTTCCTCTACTTTTTAGTATCAATTGGAAATCCATCAATTATTCAAAATCATTTATCTACTATAAAAATGGTGTTCATATTTTGAAAACTTTTCATTATACATTTTTTATAGTTTTCTATAAAATTTAAACAATCCAAAAATAGTGAATCAGAATTATTATCAGATTTTAATATATTGATATTTTCATTCTTATTTCTATTAGAGTAGTATCATCAAGTTATTTTGTGATATTATTTCAAAATAAAATGAGTCTTCTAACGTTATATTCCTCTATAGGAAAAATTGTGGTAGTAACTTCTAACATTATTTTTTTGAGAGTTGAATATGATTTATTTTAAAATAATTTATCATTAAAAATAATTAAATACATCGAAAATTATGTATTTACTTATGATATTCAATCACCCCTACCTTATATTCACAATATACTCTCATCTAATAGCCAAATTAAATATAAATTTTTGATTTCTATAATGAAAAGGTGTTAATATAACAAATCATTACACTCTGCAATTACTCTTATGTTCATATTTTGTTTGTGTCCTCATTTGGAGGATCAAGTAGGATTCATGGGGCTAGAGATCTTTTCTATTATAGAATGACCTAAAGGTCAGGAAAGCATGTTTTTTAATTAATGGAGATTGGGTTAAAATTTGATAATGGTCTTGTAGGGTTTCCCCATATTCGGATAATATGTGGGGTGCTTGATGATTTCAATTTATAAATAATATTTTGTAATCATAATTTTGATTAAACACTTTATATTTGTATTACATGATGTTCATTTGTCAACAAAAAAATGTCATCATGATTTATGGAAATTTAAAAAGTACATATTGTGTATATTTAATTCATGTCGTGTAAGTGAAAACAATTGTTTTTAATAAAAAGATAACGCTTTTCTATATGCATGTGTCTTTTGTGGATTACACAATATGGATCAGGGTTACACATTATGTAATTCGCCGGTTTGGTAGTATTAATTATGTTGTAAGTTTCAATTTTTTCCTACATACCTCACAATGAGAGCCCAAATTCTTTCGTTGGTGATTACGGCTTCTCCAAACCCTTCCATTTTAGGATCGATGTGGAATAGACCTTGTTCATTCTACTCTAGGTAAATGGATATCCTCTCATGTGTTTTAATATTATCTCTCATTTTATCCTAATAATATTTTTTTGGCATCATCATATAATAGATTAATCTAGAACCCTTTAGCAGAATCATGAATCTATGTTCAATTCCTATATATTTCATAAATTTGTTCACCATTGGAGTGTATTGTAGTGGTTTTTGATCATTTCATTAATTTATTTAAATGTATGAGGTTACATTTAATATTTTTTATACTATTGAAACCATAATTTTATTTATTTATTTTTGATATAGTATTCTTTTATTTTATTACTCCTCAATTTTGAAGGATTTTGTTATGAAACATAACAAAGAATTGATTTTGAGAAAAAAAATAAAATTCGAAAGAAATGGGAATCTACGGATAAATTTTAAAAATGATATAATTGAGGAAAATATTTAATTTTTTTTAGAAATTAATTTAAATTGAAATGATGAAAATATGTAATTGATTTTTTATTGTTAATGTATTAAATGATGAAAACCCATGTTTTGGTTTTGAAATTGAATAGGAATATTGATATTTAAAATTGGGAAATTATATTTTGAATAATTATTTATTTGAAATGAGAAGATGTAATAAATATTTGTTGGCTATTTGAGCACATGTGAGTCTTGGTTGTTAGTAGTTTATTTTAGAAAATATTGCAAGGATATTCACCCATAGTATTGGATTGATTAGGAATACTGAAACAAAAAAGGTTTTTCCAAATTTTTTTGATGAGATATTGATGAGTATTTTTTTAAATTCAGCATGATGGTTGTGTTCATACATGTTTATCTCAGGTCATTGAGGGGAAATATGAGAGGATCCTATAGCTATAGAATAATGTACATCAAGGTAGATGAACATGGTTATTGTTTTGTATGATTTGATAATATATTTCATTTATTGACGAAGTGTTCTACTTCTTCCAAATGATATTTATAAATTATTTTATATATAATGTTTATCTAATATATTTTTTAAATGATTTATATCTATCAAAAAGGGAATTCTTTGTTTCAAATATGAAAAATAATATGTAAATAAATTCTATATTTTACTTAAAGTGAAAACATTAGGGTTTTATTATAATGTTATATTTTATGAAACACTACTTTAGACCCTACTCTGATTTATATCTAACACCCTAAATTTTTCATTCATGTGTTTGAAATTTTTTATCATGGGTCCATGAAAAGGGATACCACCACATTAAGGTTGTGGAAGATCTTAATCCCTTGTCATGTGTAGTGGTGAGGGTGATAGGTAGAGATTTTCCAGAAATATCCCACAAGGATCCTATGAAATGAATTTTTTGGACTGTTTAGTTTAATTTGGATTTCTTACCTTTGTTATTTGTTACTATATTACCTGTTTGATTTTATGTAATTTCGGCTTTGGGAATATCTAACATACTGGGTTGTAATGTTTTTTTTTCAACTATTTTGTGGAATATTTGTGTCATCATTATTCTTGAATGATGATATGTTATTTTCTCCAAAAGGTGGGGATCTAAAATTTCATTTTGGTCATGTCAAATATGGATTAGGTATCATGATTCAAGGAAATATTTCTCTGTTAATGATAGTGTGGTTTCATATGGTGTTTTAGAATTATTTACATTATGTGAGTATATGCTTGGGATGTCTTGATTTGATGAAATAGGTAGTTAAGATCCAGTTCCTAGATATCCCTCAATATAGTGATCCATAAGTCACTATCAGTGTTTTGTTAATATGGACTTTCTCGAATGTTTTATTTGATTCTATTATATTTCTTTCATTTGATTTATGTATGTTGAAAACAAAATCATGAAATATTATTTTATTTGATTGGTATACTTGAATCTATTTTTTGATCTATGTTCCATTTTTATGTCATCATGTTTTTCTTCAAATGTTGTTTAACCTCTTGATACAATTAATAAATTTTAATAGTCCCATAGAAAAATAGCTTGTGATATATAGTGAGAATAACCTATAATGGAAATGAATCATTTCAGTTTTCTTATGTTTGTTATCCAAGATCAATGACATGCACCTACAACCTTTCTTATTTATGTTTTAGTTAGATAACATCAGAGGGATTAATAATATAATATTTGTTAAGAGTTCATTTTCTAGAATCCACTAGTGGATTATAACTCTAATATTCCTAAAAAAGACTAGTATTGGTTGATAAAGATAGATCACATTTTATATTTCATGGAAACACCTAACTCAATTAAATTAATTTGTGATTGTTTAAATATTGAAGGAAAAATAAGGAGACTGTGGGATTTAATGGTAATGGTGAAGTCGAATGTGGTCTTGGAGTCGAAGGACTTTAAGGTTATTTTAACTAATATATTCTATCTATAATCTATTATACTTATTACGGTTATGGAGTTCTTCAACCTCCTGTAGGATAATATTACTATTATAGATTATGCACATCACTTTAAAGATCTTCATAAATTTTCTCCTAAGTTTATATGAAATGATAAATTTAACACTAAATTTTACTTGATATTAATTCTATTATTTTTTAACTAAACGTCGATTCGATTCTGACGTGATAGAGAAAGCGTTGATGGTTGATCGTGACCGTGAAAGTATGTTACTACTAGTGTGAGTCCATTTTATCTAATGTGTGGTACAATGAGTCTCTTTAATGTAAATATGAATCCTATTAAGTGTCATTTTTTATCACATTAGTTGTGTTATTTTAAACCTACTTTGATTCCTGGAATATGGCATTTGACTTGTATCTAGTGCAGCAATGCTGGGAATTTACAATGTGTTTTCAATTTGGCACCCATGATGTGCAGATCCTATAGAAACTCATGTCACATCTAAAAATAATTTGAAATCTTCTCTACCCCACCTAGTGAATCCATATCATTAGAACCTAAAAGTACTACAGTGGAATCATATTCGTCAAGAATAAATGGGGTTCAACCATAGGAATCTAGAATAAATTATACTCATGTAGTGAAAGTGTATCTAGAAGATACTGATATGGATCCAATAACTATTATGGGTACAATCACGATATATTAATTACTAATGATTTATTTAATTGATACAGGTGCATCTCCCATGTTAATAACATCCTATACTTTTTATTATCTAACCATTCAAATTAAGCTTTTATCTTATGTAATGGATATTATTATACACCTCCGAATGACTGGATAGAAGGTTTTACGTTTTCTAAAATGTTATTCCTATTTATAATAGATTTATATTAACTATAATTTAATAGTAAATCTCTTGAAATAATTATTGAGCATGATTTTTTATTGATCATCTGGCCTAGATTTAATTTTATATTTGGCGGGTCTCCTGTACCACAACTGATACAGTGTGTCTTGTATGTCAAGGAAAATGGGATTGGATATTGAGATGACATAAAACATACGTTCAATAATTTGTTATATTATTAACATTTTATTATATTTAAATAAAGATATAATAGTTTAATGATGATATCCATCCATTAATCATTGAATTACCAGATATTTTTCCTTCGGATTTATCAAATTTTCTATAGTTAATAGTGGAATGGTTTTCTATTTATTTTGTCTAGGTACTCAATTATTTTATATTCCTTTTTTTGATATGGAACTCAATGAAATGAATGTGATGAAGGCATGGACAGTTGATTTTCTTGAGAAAGGCTTCATACACCTGAGTGTGCCACCATTTGGCATCGCCTGTTAAACAATAATAAGAAACGTAATAGAGCTATTTACAATTGTATTGACTACATGCTACCCAACTGAGTTATGATAAATAATATGTATTCATTTTCATTGATTTATGATCGGGTTGACCCATTTCATAGAGTGATGTTGTTTAAAAGGATAGATATTTGATTGGGTTAAGAAATGTAGAGAATATAAGAATGTGAAATTTAGAAGACACTCTCCAGAAGTATGTATCTTCACTTGGATAATATTTTTATTCCCATTATCCAAATAGATTTGATCCTATAGTATTTATGGATTTCTGAAAAAGTATCTTCCATGAGTATTTTTTATTTTCATCATGTTATTTTGGAAAGACATCCATGTTTACACTCTATATGAGGTTGATCATGTGTTTCATCCATGTGCGGTATTAGAAATGTTGAGAAATCAACAACCATATGACATGATATAAAAAAATTGATTTTTGGATTCTAGATTATATGATATTATGAAAAATTAGTGTCATAACATGGTTTCTCATTTGATCTTGATTTGGTGAAAGATATTATGACATGGGAACCACTTTGGAATGTTTTCATCATTTTAAGCATCATGTATTAATTGGCGTATTACCGTAGTTTTTACAAGAAATATATATAATATATTCATTAATGACTGATCACAAATAAATGGTGTGAATATCAATTGGAATGATAAATATCAAAGTTATTATTATGAGATGGTATTTCTTTTGACTTATGCATCAACGTTAACTCTTAATGAGGATGGAATGGTCTATGTGGATTTTTAATGCATCATGTTTATGTTTGATCTATGTTTTGGTGGATGGTTATCACATTGCAAAGAATGGTTCTTTAAAGATTATAAATCATCAAAATAGTAATTTAATCCATGACCATGAACTAGAAGATGTCACACATGAGCATTATATTTTTTCAAAATATTTTTTCAGAGAATGGTTATCGGGTTTTTAACATCTAAATAATGAGTTATATATTATCTCTAATATATTTTTACCATTGGTATATGTGTTGGATTGTGTACCTATAGTATTTTTACATCGACATTTTCTATAAAAAAGGGATTGTGAATTTCATCGTTCATAATTTGTGCATGAATATTCTGACCCATTCAATGATATAATCATCAAAAGAGTGGAATGTGATATCGTTTTTTATTAGTTTCAGTTATGAGTCCAGGTAGAAGTTGTCATGGATGTTTTGAAAAGTGTTATGTTGACATATTCTCTTTCTAAATGTAATTGTTCTCATGAAAAAGTGTGATGATGAATACCATATTTGGTAATCCATTTATAGTGGGGATACCATTAGTGTGTGGTTGTTTTCTATAGTTATTATTCTATGTTTCATAAACTAACATGTCATGCCTTTTCCATGATAATGAATTTTAACAGTAGACTACATTATTATTTGTGTGTATTACACATGATTACCATGAAAATGATCATTGATAGGAAGTGATGATTATAGTGTCCATGATTGTGATGGGACATCACTCACTTTGTTTTATAATTCTATAAAGACCAACAGGTCAAGGATAAAAACAATAAAACATTGGCATTGCTCCACCCCCTTCCAGTTCCATCTTGGAAGTGGTATGGGAGGTATATAGACATTGTTGTTTACATTATGTATACCCCTTGAAATAAAATTGTGATATGGGTTTTGATTGATAAGATGACCAAATAAACTCCCCTCATAACCATTCATGACACTACAAAATTTATGAACACATGAACACTGTATGTACAACAGGAAGGTAGGATTCATTGTATTCCCACCATGATACTATCATATAGGGATCCTGGGTTCACATATCACTTTTTGGAGTGACCTCTTGGAGTTAATGGGATATTAAGTGATCTTGAGCATAGAAAATAATCTATAGATGGATGGTCAGCCCTAAAATTGTGTATATATTTTGGAAGACATCCTCCATGATAGCATCATCTATTTTGGTGGAGTTTGGGATAGCCATGTGGGATGAGTTGTGTTTTCCTGTAATTATATTCTCCAATAATCTATTAGTATGGATCCCTTTGAGGTCCTTAATAGCCACCCATGCAAACCTTTTTTTGTTGGTCTGATATTGGTGAAACTTCCTTGGTTGGACAATTTTTGGTCTAATAGATGATATATAAGATAATGTGGATTCATTAAATAGTGATGAGGGAATAGAGGTGACATAAATCATATACTGATCGACGTTGATGACCGTTGGAGTTTTCTGTTGGTAATGATATGTTAACGAGGTTTTCATTTCTTCTAGGGTGTCAAAGACATTTATAACAATGGAATATACTGACATAATTTGTGGGAAATATTGAGGTTGTTGAGGAGGTGGAGAATGTGTCTTACCATTTTCCACTTCCATCGTAGTTGATGTCAATTTATGATGTATTTCATGTAACATATATTTAGGATAATCTTTCAAAACCATCTCTTTTCTTTAACTGGGAGGGTAATAATATTGATCACGAGTTTTCCTTGATTGAGCATCAAGTTACGATATTTGATTAGTGAAAAAGGTACTACATGGGAGGAAGATAACATTGGGTGGTGTGTTAGGAAGCATATTTTGGATTCTCATGAGATGTGGGATCATGGGGAACTAATGAGAGAGATGTTTCCTAATCATTTTCAAATGGAATCTTTAAGATAATATTTCTAAGGTGATAATGCTTTATGGATGGGAGGTTGTAACATACCATTATTATTTTAAGTAATCCTTTTTTCATGATTTGATTTAATATTTATTTGGGTTAATTAAGGGGATTCTAAAGGATATAGAGCATTTTTAGAAAAAAATTGCTTAATATTCTAGGATTAATGTTTTTGTAAATTAATTGAGTTTGGGAATAAAGGTGATGATATTGTTTTTGGGATTCCACTATTTTTGGAAATTTTATGGGGTTCTTGGATGATTTTATATTTAAAAATGGGGTTTTTATTGTCAACTAGGTCTCTACATGAAACTAAATTGGATTACATGATTTGTATTTTTATCTAAAAACATGTCATTAATTTTTTATTATTCAATAGGTTACACACCATGAACATTGAATTCAAGATGATTACGGGATAAAATTATGTTTTAATAAAAAACGTTGTTCTATTTTTAGTGTATAAGACCTTCATTGAATACACTACATGAACTGAGTCTATAAGTCATGTAATTATTTGTGAATGCCATTTTATGTGTGATAAAAAACATGGGGATACAATTAGTGTATAAACGAAACTCCTATCATGTGTTTTTTATAGGATATCATTCTCTATTAAATAGGTATTTACAAATCACATTTTACTGGATTAATCTAAAATCCATTTCATTAGAGCATTACACTAGGGTTGATCTTAGATCATCTTCCCCATATTTCCCTATTAGCATGTCCCATATTGGTCATTGATTGTTTAATTCTATTATTTAATACTATGTGTTTCAATTTGATATTATCCATAAAAGTGAAACATTTATTTTCATATCTTATTTGAAATAATACTAATTGATATATGAAAATTATATTTTTAATTGTGTGATTATGAAACATGAAATGGAATTGACTGTTTAGAAAAAAACCCACAATTCAAATGGAGTTGGAATTGTGGGATAATTTTTGAAAATGATGGAATAGATAAAATGATAAGAATTTTTTGAAAAAATAATTGATTAAATTGAAATTATGAGTACTCTTGGTTGGTTTTGTATTGAACTGTTATGAATTGATAAAAAAACCCATCTTTTGGGTTTGAAATTGAATTCTAATATTGACACGGATTAATGGGAAATTTAATTGTAAATTATCATTGATTTGAAATTAGATGAGTTTCAAATTATTTAATGTTTTATTAGGATCATACAATACATGGTAGTAAATATGTACTTTGGGAAATCAATTCTAGGATCCTGACCCCTTGATATAGAATGTTGATGAAAATTCTCACAGAAACCCTTTTTTGCAAGATTATCTCTAATGGTATGTGGATGAGTCCTATTTAGCAATAGCCTAAGAGATATGTGGACACATATTTAGCCCTAATTTCTTATTTGACATTTTTGAGAATATTATATACATAAACTGACATATTTTAGGGTAGATAACAATTTTTCTAGTTTTCAATAAATTTATTATATATTCTATTGATTATAGAACAATGTTTATCATTCCAAATGATATGTATAAACACTTTTATGTAAAATTACTATTTAGAAAATTTTTGAAAAAATATAAATTTGTTTAAAAGAGAGAATGATATATTTTAAATATAAACAATGATATGATATTCCACATCTAATTTTTCATAAATTCAAATAATGATTGTTTTATTGTTATGATATCATTTATGGAGAATTTTTTGGGAACTTACTAGAATTTGTTACTCACACTATACCATTTCATTCATTTTATTTATTTTTTCTTACACCAAGTCCAATAAAAAGTAATGTTCCAATTATAGGTGGTCTATTTTATTTATCCTTTATACCATGAAATGGTGATGGTGATTTTTGGAGAAGTTTTCTACCTGTTTCCCATGGATCCAAAGATTTTTTTCGTTTTAATTTGTAGTTTAAATTGAGATGTTTACCATTCTTCATGGTTTCTATTTTACTTATTTGGTTTTTAGTACATTCTCCATTTAATATTGTTTATCATATTGAGAAGTAATCTTTTCTTACGAATACATTGTGAATAATTTGTTCCCTATTTATTTTTTTTATAATTTATGGAGTTAGTATTTATCCTGTGGGGATCTGGAACTCCCTTCAGGATATGTCCGAGATGTCTTGGATATCAAGGTACTAGGTAATCTTATATGGTTTGTCAATTTTATAATCTATATTCCTCTAGTATTTTTCATATATTTTCATAGTCATTACATCAATTCTATTTTTTATAATTTCATCTCATATGTGGATGTTACCCTGAATATTATTCCAAAATTATTCTCTCCCTTGAACATCCTTGAACTCATCATTTTCAAACAAAAGAATATCTATTGAAGAAAAAAAAATTATTAATTAAATAGATCCGACCTATTAAGAGTTTCTTTAACATGATTAAAATTTCATTAAAATTTATCTCAAGAATTTTAGATTACTCATCAAACATAATGACTTGTTCCAACACGAAATAAAAAATACCAGAGATAATAAATATTAATTCCTTTATAAAACCACACATAATATATTTTAATGCAACTATATAAATATATTTTGACATGAAATTACTCCCATAATGTCATTGATATTAAATATAATGATGTCAAAAATTATTTTTTCATGCCTTAGGATCTCAATAATTTCATGATCCTTTTGTGTTGGAAGGGTTGTCCAACACCTTGGTGGAAGATCAAAATACATATTATTATCCATAAAAGATAAATATTTATTATTTTATATTATATCATAGATTAATTGAAGACACATATTCTTTTGAAAAGTGTCACACATTCATTTCCTGGAAATTTTCTATATTTATATAGTGGGACTTAGCCGTCGTGGAGATAACATTCTGATCTAAAATGGATGTATTATCACTAAAAATGTACTACATTCTTAGTATTGAAAGGAGATAAAATATTTAAAATATATTATCTCCCAAAATAGATATTCAAATCATAGGTGAACTGTGATTTATTACCAATTGAGGTGATTGATTGGGAATGAACACAATTTTGAGTTTGGAGGGGTGAATTTGTGTTTTAATTTTACACACCTTATAAATTTAATCCATTTCAAAATTAATAATTTCAATGGTTATAGTGAATTTGTTCTCTTATTATTTCTTATCTCATTAATTATTTACTGACTAACATCCCAAAATACAAATAAAAATGGGGATGCGATTTGAGATATTCATATCTCAATGTGATAGCGCTAGTCCCTGGTGTGTTCTGAACTCAAAGAAACCAGAATAACCAATAAAATTATTGTATTACATAAAATGTTCATGGAATGACATTAAGACCCTAAATATATCATATTCTGATGTTTTTTCTACATATTTTATACTAAAGTGTTCCCAAAATATTAAAATGGTAGTGGTTCTAGGGAAAATAATAAATTCTTTCTCCAATATAGATTATATATTTTTTCATTGTCCTACCTATTAAATCATATTAACCTTGTTACTGTTTAAAAATGTATTTAATTATTTTCAATTAAATTATATTCACTATAGTATAAATATATTTTTTCTTCATCATAATATCAAGTAAGACTAGTTTCCATTATTACATATAAGGAAAGTTTCTCATTGCTGTGGAGGAATTTATCTATCTTATTTGGCACTCTAGGAGCAAATTCATCCCTGAGTAGATGGATTTTTATGTAGGTGAGGTTATCTCTTGAATTCTCACTGCAATTTGTGAGGCTTCCATTCTGAAAGGAAAATTCAGTTTGAATTCCATCCATGTTATGTCTGTTTTAAAAATGGTTAATGTAAACGGCCATTTTCCTTTGCATACTGGCACAATTGAAGTGTTTTTGGCAAGAGCTTTTTCATGGCTAGATCAAGGATAATTCAGATGGCGCTTTGCGTTGTAATCCGGGTGATTCAGGTTTTGGTACGGTCTTTTTAGATCATCTCGTATGTGTTATTGGCTATCATTATGGCTCTTGTTGTTTTGCATATGCTCTAGAAGAAGAGATGTTTGGTGTTATTGAGGCAGTATACTAGGATGATATAAGAGGGTGGAATAAATTATGTATAGAATTTTATTCCACGCACTTGGTGTTAGCTATCAGGACATGTTCTCTTCATCTCTCTTGGAAGCTGACTAACAGATTGATTAAATGATTGGATCTTCATTATTCAAAGGAACACATTATAACTCATGTGTATAGAGATGAAAATACACTGATAGATGGTCTTTCTAGCAAATGTGTTAGTAGATCTGACTTTCATTCGGGTGATCAAGTGCCTAGTTATCTTCTTCCCATTATGAGGAGGGATTAATGTAATCATTCAACTTTTTGACTGGTGTATGTTTAATATTTTCTTACTAATAAAGGGATATTAATTTTCTGGGAAAGGTCTGAGTCTACCATAAAAAACATAAAAACTAAGGAACCCCTAACCCACAATTAATTGATCTAGTGATACAAAAATATTTAAAAATAATATTGATATATTTTTATATGAATATATTATTATTTTTATATTTTTTCAAAATTTAATCCTCAACTCTCACAATAATAACACAATCCATGTAATGAAATATTTAGTGTCTTTGAGGACTAGTTATAAATAATGATTAACATTTCAAAAATTGGTAACATCTATCCTTAATTGAACCACTCTAGCCTCGCTTCAATATTCTTCATAAGATATTTTTATTTATAAAACCTCATAAATGGATTAAAAAAAATGGTGTTATCTTATATTCTTAAAAACTGAAAGAGTCATTAAAAAGTTATCAATGTTAATATAAAAATATTTGGAGGAAACAGGTGGACGGAGGAATGATCTTATTAAATAAACATGGGACAATATAATTTCTCTATATTTCATTACTGAAGGACATGAAATATCAAATAATGAATAACTATCCATGTAACTGGTTTTTGTATGTATAATACATTAATCAATAAATAAGTGGAATAATAATATTCATATAGAAAATATTTAATGAAATTTAATCATAATAACATATTTAATTATAGTTTGAAAAAAAATATTCAAAAAAAATCCCACATCTCATTCACCAAACCAACTTGTGAATAAATAAGCCTACATTAAATTCAAATAATATAAATGTGAAGACATATTCATAAGACATATACACTCAAAAATGTAGAGATAAAATATTCTTAAAATATTTAACAGTAAAAAATGAAAACAATGATTTCTAATTGATATTAATTGAATAAACTCGTGATCAATTATTCCTAAATAAAATTCCCTCAACAAACATATGTATAAATTAACATGCATCAAGTTAAAATTAAATTTCTTTATCTGACATTATATAAAATTAGAACCAATGAATTGTAGAGAGCTAAAGTACCCCCGACATTAATCATCTACAAAAATGATTTCTAATTGAATATATTTATTCATCTCATCATAAAGAACCAGTAGAAATAATAATTTGTTTCATGTTATCATTAGATAGTATTCCCAAATATGACCTTTTGATTGTAAGCGATTGATATATAAAAATCAATTAAAACAAAAGAGTGTTATGTAATAACATTTAATGTGTGAATCATGAATAAATAATATTTAAATAATATTTTTTTCAATAAAACATTTAAAAATCAAAAATAAAACATATTTATAACATTTTAGACCATTTATCTCATTAATTGACATTTTTTACCCTTCCGATTTTACTGTGATAACTGTTTTAAACATATTTATTTCCTTTTGTATGCTTGAAAATAATATGACCCTTAATAAATAATATATAAATTAATATTATAATTTTAAATTATTTATTATTATTTTCACATTTATAAAGTGATAAAATTTTATATTAAATGTATAATTTAAGAAAAAACAGTTTTAGAGAGTAGTATAACATGTGGTCCAAAATAAGAAACAATAGTTTGAAAACTAAGATAAATATTTATAAATTTACAATAAATTTTATATAATAAAAAAATTTCAATAAAATTGTTTCATAAATTTTAAATTACTATTTATAAAAAATCATGTCATTCATTTTACTTTTGTCGGACAAACAATATTTTCACTATTCACCTAAAATTCATTTATTCAATACAAAATCCGGAAAAAAATTCTAATATAATATTTTCATAAAAAATATATAATTTATTTCAAATTTAAATAATTAATTCAACAACATTTAGAATAATAACCTTTAAATAAAATCATAACAATTAATGAAAACTGTTTTTACTGTGAAAAACATTTAAAAAACAATTTTTATTAATAATTCCTATAAAACAACAATAAATGTTTAATTATTAATGAATAATTAACAATTATAAACCTAATTATTTAAAAAAATATAATTACTTTTAAACAATAAATTGTATAACACATAAAAATAAAACTTTTAGTAAACTAGAATTTTATGCACAAAATTAGTTATGTAAACTTGTATAAAATGACATGCCTTTTTAACTATTTATATTTTTTATAATTTAGTATTTTTGATTTATAAATATAAAAATGATGGTAGATTTAAATAGTTTTATTTTTTATAAATAAAATATATCATTGTAATTTAGTTTAGTGTTTCTTATAAGACACACTATTATATATTATATTTATTTATGGATAATATAATGAAACATAATGAGGCATTACATTACCCCCCCCCCCCCAATACTCAATAAATTTTTTATTAAAAAATTTATTTATCTTATACAAATAATACTATATGAGGGTATATAAAATATTTTCATGAATCAAAACATAACTTTAAATGAGGTATCTACCAAACAATATTTTTTATGAATGGGAAAATATTAATCCTAATTACTATTATTTAGGAGTTCATAAGTATGTAGCTACCTCAAATTTGTTTTCAAATTCGTGTTTCTAATCAAATTGTAAAACAAAAAAGGGATATCAATGAAAATCCATATCAAATGATCATTTTAATTTGAAAATTCAAACCTATGATGTTTTATCTGTTTACAAATTCATTTCATCCTTTAATAATTTTTGTTCAATATACACTAATTAATGATAGATTATCTTTATATTATTAGTGTAAACCAAAAAAATGAACTATCTTCATATATTCACGATGATTCATACAGTATTCTAATCTGAAAAATCATATAATTCAAAAAACTCAAATTAATGAATTACCATTATCCATAAAAGAACATATCAATTAATGTGATCTTTAACTCATGAATCACTATATAATAATCTACAATATCCATAGTAATTATGAATCAGATATTATAACAATAATAAATTCAAAATACATTGCATTTATTATTAAAGAGAATGTGAATAAACCAAATTTTATCCCTTAAATGTTTCTATCAATTTTTATAGAATTAGGCCATCTCATCATAAATCCAAGTGAAGATTATTTTGGTACTCAACATGCCTTTTTAGGGTTATTACCCCTAGTTGCTTATGTACCAAATTCATATCCACATTATACTCACCCGACATGGATGAAATTTTGATGAGACCAAATAATATCTATTTTGGAACAATGTAAATAGGTTATCATATACCTTGTCACGATCAATATCAGGCCTCCATCCAACAAAAATCCCAACTAGGAATGTAGCATTGCCGGAAGGGCATTTCCAATTCCTACAAGTCGGCATGATGTTCCTAGTCATCAATCACCACAGATGGAAAATATTTTTCCCATATGAATCAACCAAATACAACATAGAATAATAATGAAAACGCAACATAAGTAGTAACTATAACCAAATTATATAAATCCATCACACGTTTATGAGTTTACATTTTAATTATAAACAAAAAAACCAAAATGGATTGGGTAACCATCTATACATCTCAATTGCCATGCACAAGAGGGTTAACAAACATCATTAGACAACTGAAAATATATTTATGTGGGAAACCACTAGAATCTTGATCCCCCTTCACCACCTCAAAACATATTTCTATTTCATAGGGCCATCATAACAAGGTCTACATACACCCAGGGGTGTATATAGGGTCTGATCTAGTTCCTTGTAGTATAACACCATAATAGATTACATTTTATAACAATATAATAAAAATAAATATTCTAGTTTTTCTAGAAATAAGGGGAAATATTTTTAACAAAACAGTCATTGAAATTTAAAATAAAATTAACCATGTAAACATTATTAATGATAAGAAAAACACAAAATATTACAAGAACCACAAGTGATCTCTATGTTACATCATTTAGTGTGGTTCTTTGATCCTTGTACCATGGTGATAATAATAACCAGAAAATCCTCACCATTTGTCTCCATGATCATTTAGAGAGGAATCACTAACCATGTTATAGTGGTCTCGAACATCATCATATATTTATTTAGGGTTGTGGTTTCAAAATTGATATGGAAACTAGGCCTCGAAACTGCTGGACCCACATGCATATTTTTCCTAGTTTTCCATACCATGTTACCTTGGAATTAATTATGATAAAAATCATTTCCCAGGTCTCATTAATCATGAATTGAATATACAATCACCATATAATAGAGTACACATGAACAATCATTATTTTTTATAGGCAATCCCTCATAAAAAGCCTTACTCACAACAATACCCTTTGAAAACATGTTTCACACCACCCACACAATTCATGAAAATAATATAAAAACCATCAAAAGAAGAAAAATATCGTAAAATAATGTTAAAGCATTGAACCACCATCCATTCACATAGAATCTTCTGGAAACCGATGGAGATCACCAACCACACAACAAGTAGACCCTATGAAGGAAACATTACAACACAACCATTAATATACAACCAATTGAATCATTATTAATATAAGGCCCTACCCTTAAAAATATTATAATCTGTTCATAAGACAATAAGTTGTCTTTTATTTAAATCGACCATCTATTTCGGTTTAGAGTATTAGAGAATTAGCCATAACTATTACATAACAACTCAAAATTTACAAATCTGACTCTTCCAATCACTTTAATTTTTTTAAAAAAATACCACTCCATTAATAAAACAAGAAATCATTACATGATAAAACAATTCATGAATTGTTCCATTCTATTACGCTTCATTATACCCTATGATAAATCATTTAAAAAAATTGGATGAGCATAAAAATATCAGTAAAGAATATAAAATAAGGAATAAAACCATTTATACATGAATCATTTTAAACCCAAGAAATCATTACAGTCACCCATAAAACATAAGCTCTTCTACTTACATCATGAAATCATGGGATGAATAAAAAACACATAGAAATGATATATCATAATTTTAACTTGTTCCATCCATAAAATAATTACTTTGTGTCATTAAAATCCACCTATGGAGTATCATTAATGGTTACGTCTACAATACCCATCACTATGTATTCCCCAAATCATTTACAATAATCCTTAACATTTACCACCCTCAAGTTATCCAATGCATTGGAGTGCTATCAGTTGTCATCATCCCTTAGTTTATCACGTAACCACCTGTATAAATAATCAACGACCAAGAACCCTAACATAATCATAACACATAAAACATGCATAAATGGAAAAAATAACATTTCTACATTGCAGTTATTTCAGGATAATGACATAATAAGTCACTTCTTAAAATATAATTAAATAATTTAAAAATTATATTTTTGATTCAATGTGTCCCATACAGCGTTGAAAATATTGAAATGAATTTACACATAAAAGGATTTATGCCAATATAAAAAATTCCTAAAAATAATTTTGAAAACATTTACATGAATGATACTGATTTAAAAGAATAAATCGTTAAAAAATTTAAAATGATTTTTTAGATAAAGGGTACATTAAATTTTTTAACATTTAAATTATACTCCACCTGAAGGTAGATCAACATACAAGACATTATTTTTCATTAGTATATTTTAATATATATAAGTAATGTAAATTGGGTTTTACATATACTTTAAAAAAAATAAAGGTGAATAACATCAAGAAATTTGACAATGAATTGAGATTGAGGTGAAGTCCCTTACAAAAATCGTATCATTAGATTAATGATAAATAAATTAAATAATTATGTGAGAAAAATATAAAAACCACCAATATAGGTGTGTATTTAGTGTAAATAAATAAGTGTTCATTCATACTTATTCTTTGAAAAACAAAACCAATTATAAGGATATACAACTCAAGGAAATGAGATATAATTATGATTTCCAATACATTGATCATTTTGTTAATAAAATTGATTAATTATTTGTATTATCTATAATTACACATAAATAATGTATAATTAAAAGATAGGATATCAAATATATATTTCCAATAATCATAACACAACATTATCAAGAAGTATAATTTTAACCCAAATAATGGAAGTTGGGTTAAAATGTTCCATTACCTTGAGTTCAATTTATCTCGTCTGTGATTTATTATCCATAATAATAAACACACATTAATTTATATATTTTAGAAAAATCAATAAAGTTTATTTTTCATTTTATATCACATATAACCATGGTATAACAAATAGTTAATTATTTTAATTTATATAAGACGTTTTATCGATGTTTGTTACTTGAGTAAAAAATGAACTTGTTTTGATTAAAATTGTCTGTGTGGTAAGATATAAATCATCTAAAAAATATTAATAATTTTTAAATACCATATATATCCATTATATGTTTAATTATATTATTCCATAACATTTTTAGAAAATAAATGATTCACAACATTGATGGAGACGGTAGGTCATACGTACGCATGAACACTACTTCCATTCCAATGTCATATTAATATAATAAACAATATATGATACACATGTATATTATACTTACATTATTATATATATGTTATATATATTTCATATGTTTATTAACTCCATCCATTATACATTCCTTGTATGTAATTAACGACTCATTACACATTGAGTGGGCGGTAGTTCACACTTCCTAAAATGAAATTATCATTTTTACACATTGTAGATAGAATAAAGATATGTTTTAAATAAAAATTTCAAAATCATAGAGAAAATATAAATATTATATATATCATATATAAATATAGTTCAACATAATGAAAACCTTGATATGTGGTTGGGAAAAATTGAATAATCATTGTTTCATGAGGCAGTTTTTCGACGTACCTAAATGAAATATATTCAATATCAATTAGATCGAGGTGTGTGTATGAGTAGTTAAAACACATTGAAAAAAACATCCTTTAATATTATTTATACTTTTTTTAATAAAATAATTCAATAAAAATTGTTTTAGGGATGGATAAGTAAAATAAATGAATGGAGCCTAAGAAAAGATGTTACCACTATATCAGGCAACACTTCTTGATTTTTGAAAAAGGCTATCTTGAATTTCCCTCTGTCCTTGTTAAGGCTTATAAGAGAAGATGAGGGATGCTGGGAGCTTATATAATAATTATTAGTCTGATAAAAGGGGCTTGATAGGTGTGAGTAAGTTAGTAGAGGTGGTGGTATTTTATTAGAGGCAGGAGGGGGACTGTAGGAATGGATTGAATAATTAATTTGTTTTCAATTTCTTGTAGACTTATAATAGTTAAAAACATATATTATTATATGAAAATATTATTCTGTTTATAAAATAACTCAACCAATATGTTTTTTGTGTGTTTATTCCACAAAATGAACCATATGTTTTAGCTTGATCCATTATTTAAAATAATTAACTCTTACCATGACTTCTGGTATTTTCATAATATATGGATTTTATTGTTACAATAAATCCCAATAGAACCAAAAATAGATCATTAATGACATTTTTAACATTATTTATGTAATTTTTAATAATAATTGATTTTTATGACTCTTATATCATTAACTAAACAAGTATTTGTTTTAATAACATATTTGTGTCAATTTTGAAACTATTTAGAAATTAATTTTCATTAAAGGAATAACAACATTATTTCTTCTAACCAAGGGGATTAAATTATCCCTAACATGTTAATATAAGTGAATTAATTAGTGTATGACATAAAAATGTTCAAACAACATTTATTTTAATAATTATAATATCATTACATAGAATATTTCATTAATATGGTAATCACTGAATAATCAATGGGTCATAGATAAATTTATTTATATAATACCTAAAAATAAAAAATAAAATACCAAGATTTGTGAAATCTATTTTTATTTCTAATTAATTTTTATTTATTAATAGATCATTTATATTAACCAAATTAAATTTGTTTTTGTTAGGTGATTCATGTTTATGTTATATTTTCCTTTTCTTTGAAATAAATATTATAAGTGGTCATTATAACATTCATGTGGCTTCATAGGGTCCTAAAAGCTACCACAAAATGCTCTTGGTGGGACATATCTCATAAAATATGATTAGGATTTGTTTTTTGGATGTTTTATGATATTATAACATTAATTTTTACCATTATTTTCCTGAATAACAATTTAACGATTGAAAACAATTACTATAGTAAATATTCATTATATCCAAAAATAATGGTGACCTGTTTACAAATTTGGATCCTATTAATTCCAAATATTATTCCATTTTCCCAAATTCAAAAAAAATAATTGGAAAAAATTAATATAATATTAATTCACGTTGTCAAAACTATAAAGAAGGTTATTGAAAAGAAAAAAATATCAAAATATTGGCATACAATTATATATAATTTAAATGTGTAATTAAACCCAATGACCAAAATTGGATTAAAATAAAAAAACATATTAAAATTACACATCAAAATCAAATAAAATGTAAATAGATCTATATAACATAATTAGATGAAAATGGAGTTTTGAATGAAAATGTAGTATTTTTCACTATTCATTAAAATATGGATTTTATAAAAAAATACCAAAATTTTAAACAAATTAAATATTATTGTACCTATAATAATTAATAAGGTTATTTTCAAAATATAACATATAAAATTGATGAAAATTTATTTTGTAAAGGGTTCACTATCAAAAGGCTGTAAAAATGTATATTTTAGAAATACTTCTTTTTTCAGATAAATTGGATTTGTGATTCAATCATATCAAGAAAAAATATAAGATGAATTTAAAAGTTTATATTTAATATATTACATATATTTTTTCATTATTAAAATTAAAAATTCAATTATATTATTATATAAACACAATCATTCCCTATTAAATGGGTTTTAATATAAATGATTCCTCTATATTCAATTTGTTTTTTATTTCAAATATATAATGAAAACCGTAAATTAGAATCGATACATGTTTAAATTGTATTTTGTTAATTTTTTACTATTATATTTGTCCATTCGAATGACTAGGTTATAATAGTAACATTTAAATAATAATATTTATTTGTTCTTTCATGCTAGATGTAGTGCATCCTGTATGATATTGAACATACTGTTTCATTTTTAAAACATGGGATGTTACATCCTTCCCCTTTTAATAAATTTCATGCTCAAAATTATAATTTGGGGTCGGTGACATGGGTATGAATTTTCAAAATACATTTATTGTAAACCCAAATCGGTAAATGGATTAATAAAACTTCAACATTAAATGATATTATGTAATGTACAAAGGTCACATGAGATAAAATATAATAAGATCCCATGTAGGAAAACACATATAAAGAAAAAAAATATCCATATTTTTAAAATAGAGAGGTATAGAAAACATAATTAGGTGAATGTTAAAATTGAAAAATTCCCAAAATAATGATTAGTTAAACAATGTTTGATTTCATGGTACGTAAAAGTAAATGAATTTTTTTAATGTTCTTTTTATAATGTAGATAATTATTTTACTACATAGAATAATAAAATTTTGAAATTTACAAACATTAATTTTATAGTATCATTCATTAATAATCTTCTAACAAAAACTCATTTTTTTCCAAACAATGATTATTCAAGATGACATGGTCACACATGTTATACTAGAATCAAATTCTAGAAAATCACATATTCCACAAAAGATTTAACTATATATTTCCTTCAACCATTAAAATTAACCAAATTAAAAAAATTAGTATAATATTATGTAATCCCCAAAAAATAATAATCCTTTATAATGAGATGGTATACTTTTAATAACCCAAATTAAGCAGTAATTCCCTAGTTATATATAGACAATTCAATAAACCAATGTCCATAAAATACATCAAAATAATTTAAACTAGGAATGAAACACAAAATTCCGGAGGATTAGATAAAATTGTCTTAAACAATAAATCATAATATTTATAAACATATAACATTGATTACTCATATTGTATCATAATGAAATTTATTGGACAAGATCATATATTCCCCATGATAGGATAAAAATTTCCATAAATAACCCAAATCACCATATGTCGACAATAAAAAAATTATAGATTATTAAAATGTAAAATTCAACCACTACTCCTCAAATGAAATCATATTGTATTATATTTTCATTAGTCATATAGAGTTCCCAAAATATCTAATGTCTTCCAAAATAACATTTCTCACTTAATTACTAACACATTTTCCTATCCAATGATATCCATTTGATAAACTATAGTTCAAAAAATAAACTTTAATTTTTACACATACCCATTTAATAAAAATGAAAAATTGTATTACTATCCAAGGACGTCACGTAGGCCAGTGGAAGGCGATGCACCCTTTTCGCGCCTTCGATGGTGGTTTTGATTTCTCAAGCCTTTCCAGACACAATGAGTTGTCACCCATCATATGGGTTACTCATTTTATAACTCAATATAATTTTATAACATCCAAATAAATGATACAAAATACTAAAAAATAATGATAAAATATTTTAACCTCAATGTTTATATAATACCTTATATTATGCAACATAAAAAAATTTATATCCCCTAATTTCATAAAAGGTGATTTTCTCCAAAAATACACTTAGTCACTTTAATATTTCAGACCATATAGCCTCAAATGGGGTTTCTAAGACATTGCACATATGATCTAACTTAAAATAATTTTCCCATGATGATATCCCAAAACCTCAAGAAAACATCCTAATCTCCAATGATGTCTAAACAATCCTATGATACCAACTACATGGCCCCAACCTTATACAATACATGAAATTGAGTTAAGTCAACAATTTGATTTTAAATCACATTATATATCATTTTAGGAATATATTTTATTACAACATGGCTATAAATATTACATAAAAACTGAAAATCTACAATGATGTCTCTTCCTCTGCCTATAAATTTTTTTCACAAAATAAAACTCATTAAAAAAGAAGTATTCTTTTCATGATAAAAATCTTCTTGAATTATTCCTTTTTCAAACCCATCATTATACCTTATGAAAATAATTTCAATAACATGCGATGATTATAAAAATTTCAATAAGTATTATAAAATAAGGAATAATACAATTAGTCTGTGAATACATATAAACACATGAAATCATAACATTCACCCATATAAAATAATCTCATTAACATACATCATGAAATCATTGGATTCCAAAAAAATACTCATAGAATTCATAAATAATAAATGTAACATCTGGAATCCATATCATACATACTTTAGCATTCATATCCACATATGGAGTATCAATTGTGGTTACATTTGGAATACCCATCATAGTATATTCCCTAAATCAATTAACAGAAACCATATCTTTTATCATTTTCATGTTACCCAATGCAATATAGAGGTATCACAAGATCAACCGCCATTGGTTTACCACGGAACCAAACATAAAAAAACCAATACCCAAAATCCATTACATTATCCTAACACATAATACAATCACAAAGTGGATATATCATTTCCACATTACAATCATTTCATAATATTGACATGATCAATCCCTTTTTAAAACTCAATTAATTAATTTAAAATTCATATTTTTCAATCAAGGATTCTCATACCCCTTGTAATCATTTAAAAATAATTTTAACATAAAAAATTTCATGTCCATATAAATAAGTACAAAAAATCATTTTGAAAACATGGTCATTAAAATGATAGATTTTGAATATTAAATCATTAAATAATTTAAAAAGATATTTTAGATAAAGTGTACATAACAATTTTTAAAATTAAATATATGCTCCACATTATTGTAGAAATTTTTACCACACATTAAATATTATACGTATAGATATAGTATAGATTTTTAATTTAAATGTGGATATATATATACCATTTATAAACAAATAAAGGTTCATGTTTTCAAGAAATGTATCATTGAAAGGAGATTGAGATGAAGTTTCTTACAAAAATTATATCATTATATTAAGTTTAAATCAATTAAATAATTATTTCTGACATATGTAATTACTCCCAAAATATGTAGAGATTTAGGGTAATACATTCATAGGTCATTCACACATTTTCAATGAAATTCAAACTCAATGGCACGGATATTTAACTCAATGAAATGATATTGATTTGATATTTCCCTTACAAAGGATATTTTGTTAACAATATAGATTGATTATGTGTATTCACTATAATGCATATAAATAATGTATAAATAAAAGATAGTATATCACAATTTACTTCTGACATAATCAAGAAGTAGAATATTAACTTAAAAAATGAAAATTGAATTAAGATGTTTTCTAACCTTGAGTATGACTTGTCTTGTTCATTATTTAATTATCTGAAAATTAATTATAGGTCAATTTATACATCAATAAGAACAGTTTTAATGTTTATTATTTATTTTATATCAATTATTACCTATTTATCATAGTTAGTTAGTTATTAGAGTTCATATCAGATGTATTGTTGATGTCATGTACTTGAGTGAGAAATAAACTAGTTTTGATTAAAATTGTCCATGAGGTCATAAATATATAATCTCTTGAATATTTGTCATGATATAAATATGATATATATGTAAAATATATTTAATTATAATACTCCATAACATTTGGTGATAAGAAATTAATTTCACCATTTATGGAGATGGTTGGTCGAATATATGCATGAACACTACCTTCATTTCCTTACTGTATTAATGATATTAAAAATAAATTATATATAGGAATATTATAATTCCAGTATAATATATTTGTTATATATGTTATATAATTATTTTAACTCCATATTTTATATGTTCCATGTATGGCGTTAATGAGTCATATCACTTTGAGGGGGCTATTTTCCACACTTCCTAAAATGAAATTATCATATTTAATTATTATGGAATGCAAAAAAGTATGATGTAAAAATAATTATAGAATAATATGGAATATATATATAAATATATAAATATATATATTATATATTATATATAAATATAGTTCAATCAATATGGCCACCATGAGAGGTCGTAGGATAAAATTGAACAATCATCATTTTGTGATGCACTTGTTCCCTGTACAGTGAAATAGTATGTCATATATCCATTAGATGGAGGTGTGTGTAAATGTATGTATATAAAATATAATAAAAACATACTTTTATTCTGAATATAATTTTTTTTATATAATGTAATAAATTTAGGATTTGTGTTGGGATGAAGAAAATAATTTAGAGGATACTGAGAGATGACGTTACCTCTAAATTGGGTAACTCATTTTAATTTTAGCCAAAAAGATATATTGAATTTCCTAATGCCCCAGGTAAGGATTATAAGAGCAATGGAGTGATTTAGGGACATTATTTGAGCATAATAATGATGATACAAGGGTATTGAGATGTTTTAGTAAGTGGGTAGTGGTGGATTCCTTTTATAATAGGTAAGTGGGGAACTTTAGGAACGTCTTTAAATATTATTTTATTATAACTCTATTATCGAAATATAATTGTTCAAAAGGGATAAATTTATAGGATAAGATTAGGATGGGTCTAATTCCAATCATACAATATGTTATAGAAATTTTTATGTCACAAAATTAACATTATCTTTTAGCTTTAACCCTTAGCTAAAAATATTAACTCTTTTCATATAATCATATTTTTTAATAATATGTGGTTACTATTTTAACTATATAAAGCCAATAATACCACAAAAGGATAATTAATGAAATTTTAATAATTATATATGTTATTTTTCCGAATGTAATATTTTTTTCTATTACAATATTTAATAAAACACTATTTGTTTTAAAAACTCAGTTATCTCAATTTTCACACTATTTAGAAATTGATTTTTTTAAGTCATAAAAATATGATTCCTTTGAACCGAATGCTTTAACTCATCCCTAACATTTAAATTTCGTCCAAAAAATTACAAATGTAATCAAAATATTAAATTATATTTATTATAGTATTTTTAATATCATTTATTTCAATATTTCATTATTAAGGTAATCACTATATCATCATTGTGTCGTAAATAAATATATTTATTTAATGTAAAAAAATATAAATAAAATACCAGGATTTTAAAAATATATTTATATTTGTAAATATTATTTATAGTCTATGTTATATTGTTATTATACCAAATTGATAAATTTTATGTTAGGAGATACATGTTTATGTTATATTTCCATTTTCATGAAAATAAATATTATATAAGGTGATTTTCACAACCAAGTGGCTCCATGGGGTCCTAAAATAGACCAAAGGGTGAAAATGGTTGGAAATATCTCATACAATAGAATTTGGAGGCTTTTATGTTAGTTTTATATTATAATAATATTATTGTATATCATTATTCATCTAATTTACCTCTTAACCAGGGTAAATAAAAATTATATCTAAAGTTACTTTTCATAATGTAAAAAATTAAAGGGGACCAATTTACACAATATGGGACATATGATTCTAAATATAGAATCAATTATTCCAAATTCAAAACACATAATTTGAAGACATTTATTAAAAAATAATTCTCATTGTCAAAACAATCGTGTGGGGTTTTAAAAAGTAAGAGTAATCTAAATATTGACATACGTTTATATAGAAAAAAATATGAAGTTACTTCCCATGAATAATATTGGATTAAATGATAAAAACATAATTCCACTACACAATAAATCAAATTAAAAATATAATCTATTGATATAAATAAATTAGATAAAAATATGGGTTTGAATTAAAATGCTGTATTTTTCTTTATTCATTAAAATATTGATTTAATCATAAAATGAAAAAAATTTCAACCATTGCAAACTTTGTTATCCCACTTATAATTAAAATGTACATTTTTTTTCAAATATAATATATAAAATTGACCAAAAATATATTTAAAAAGGGTTCCCCATAAATAGGGTGAAAAATATTTTTATAAATACTCTTATTTTATTTGAAAAATTTTATTTGTTCTTTATTCATATCTTGAATGAATATAGGATGAATTTGAAACATTAAATTCAATATATTAAATATAATTTTCATTAAATAAAAATCCATAAAGGGTGATATGATTTTATAAACTCAATTATTCTCTTTTAAATCAGTTTTCATAAAAACACATCCTTAATATTTAATTAGTTTGTTTATTTTCATTTTTGGATAATTTGGAAACAAATGAATCATTTTATAAATATTTTTAAATGTTATTTTCATAATTTTATACTATTCACCCTTTCTTTTACAAGGGCTAGATTATAATGGTAACATTTAAATAATATATATTTTTGTTTATTTATGATCAATGTAGTGTTCATGTAATCTATTGAACATAGTGTTTATTTCATAAAAATAAAGATGTTACAATGAAACCCAATTCAGGGAAAACAGTCTAAATGAGAATGGATTAATCGTGTGTGGAGGAGAATAAGACAATGAAATGTAGATTAAAAAATTAGGAGAGGCTTACATGTAGTGTTCATGAAGTATCAACACCAAATCCACCATGGGAAAGAGACACTATAGATCAAAGAGGGAGGGGCTCACCTAGGGATTCGAATCCCAAATATTGATATTTTTTTTGGATTTGGTGACGAAATAGAGTATCGTAGTTTAAGATACTCATCATTTTTAATCTATGAGTAATTATATTTGATTTGGACACTTGATTATCCAAATAATGCATACGTCAAGTGGAAAATCTATACAAAGGGAAAAAGAGGTCCCATAGTTTTCTATGGGTGGGTGAACTCTTGTGTAGTCGAACATGTGCCAAAAACTGGACAACTAGTATATGAGGATGGATATAAAAATAACAATGTGTTAGGCAATCTATCATTAATAATGAAAACATCCAGGGTACACTGTCTCTTCTGGGATTGCACACAGTTTTTTCTATCCCTGTAGAAGCCAAACACCACAATTTTCATGACCTAAAAACCTCTAGATTTCCACATATGTTCATATAAAATACAAGAAAAAATATAATAAAATAATAAAATAATATTTATCAAAAAATTAAATAGTACGTGTCACAATTATCCACACAAGGAAAATATTCCTCCCCAAGAATGTAAAATTGATTTTTCATCACAGAACAAAATTGGGTACTACTCATAACCTCAATATTGTATCTCCCATATCTTAGTATAATTATTCCAATGATACAAAATAACTCAGACCAATGATATAAAATTTTCACTAATAAATTATTATGGAAGAACTCAATCCTCAATAGTCTATTAACCACTAAAAAATATTGTTACAACATAGATTCCTCCAATATTATTATGTGTGAATGGTTCAGATTGTATTTATTGGATAGTTAGACATGGAACACAACATTAATTAACATAAACTATGGTGTGAAAGATAACTGTTATTCTACATTACATACTATCATGATAACCTTAATACATTATAAATGTATCAGTTATAACATCCTCATGATGATGGTGATCTAAGAGGGGCCACATTAAAGAAATGTGATCAGAAACTGATAATTCCAAATCATAGAACCACTAATTTTGATTGAATATATAGGCGATATTCAATATAAATAACATCTTCCTATGAAAAAAACTTTTTTAGAAGCTTCTTAATCAATGATTAGTACCATCAAGGAATTATCAAGCACTTATTCCAAACACAAAGGATATTGACATGGAAACCTATAATGTACCTCAAAGTGATCAATTCATATTATGGATTGGCCTCTATTGATATATGTAAACACTAATAACCCAAAACGGATATCCCAGGAACCTTCAAAATCCTAAAATTTTCTTGAATCTTGTCTCCAATATAAAATTCTCTCACTCTATCAGACCATCCTTGTAGGGTAGTATGTAGTACTCAACTTAACATGGGTTTTCATCACCTTCTGAAGGCCTTCCATGATATAGGAGGTAAAATATGTGTCCCTTTATAAAATGATAGCTGAAAGCACACCATGGAGCCTCACTATCTCTTGAACATACAACTAACCCAACTCATCCAAATTTGTTCAGACATTAATTGGAATAAACTGGGGTAAATTTTTAGACAGTAAATCAATAAAAAAATGTTGTTCCTTACCCACGATGTATGGGTAATCAAATAGTGAAATCATTGGTGAACTCGTCAAACATCCATGTATGAATTGGATGTGGTTTATGTAGACCTAAGGGACAATTTTTAATGTCATTAACATGCTGATAGTAATAACACCTAGATTCAAAGTAAGTTGTATCCTACCTCATAGTCATGCACCAATACTAGTGAAGCTTATCATAAAATATATTGGTGGTAACAGGATGAACAAACCACTATGACTAATTACATCCAACATCACCACCTTGTACAATGAATATTCCACCACAAAAGTCCCTTTAAATATGTTATTCCATTTGGTGATAATGACCACTCACTAGAAACCTCCCAACTATTCAAAAATATACATGGGATGGTGGAACAAATCATCACTTACATTATCTTTCCAAATCTACTTCATATGGGGGGGCTTCATCTTAACACAACTACGAACACAGCTCCACTAGATCCTTAGTTTCTAGATTCATTTGGGATAAATTCTTATGAAATTCCTCTAATCACTAGACCCTTATACCACTACAATAAACATTTTCTGACTCAATGATTCTACTAGGACATTATCTCTTCCTTGGGTTTAAAAAATATCAATATAAAAAACATGAAAATATATGAACCAAAATTAATATGTTATGTTTAGATCATTATATTATAATTTTTTTTCACAATATCTTATGATCTTATTAGTCTGAAAACATCTCCTCGAAGAGATAGTTACACCAAATCTTCAAGGCAAGCATAATTTCCTTCAATTATAGGTCATTGGATTGGTAGTTCCTTCCATGTTGTGTTTGTTAGTGGGAACCATATTCCACCACATGGTCATCCTTCATCAACACACAATCAAGACCCATACACAAGGCATCACAGAAGACCATATATCTATTTCTTGAATTCATAAAGATAGAATCAATGGTGTTGGTAAATGCGATATGAGATCCTAAAAGTAATAATTAAATTCTAGTGTCCATTAAATAAATTCTCCTTAATGGGTATGTAATATAATGGGAGAATAAATACAAGATAATTCGTTAATGATCTTGTCGTAATACCATATTTGGCACAAAAATATATTGATCTCAAATACATTTCTCAGTTGTTCCAATTAAATATGTGCAACAATCATCTTGGGGTCAACATAGACCCCATGGTCTAAAATTACATTTACTAGAAAGATTACCACATTAATCCATAAGGAGAAATTGGAGATCATGTCAAAAATATATTTCTCCTTGAGAGCGTGTAACATGATCATTAGGTGTTTTCAGTGATCTTCTTTGATCCCAGAGTAGATTGGGATAACATCTATTAATAACACAACAATGGAGTAAAAATAAAATTTGAACATGTGAATCCTATGTTCAATGAATACCATTGAATAAATCTTCATCTTGAATGGTATGAAAAAATAATGGGAATGATAATACTTTTTTATAAATTTGTCTAATGAACATTCACCTCCCTTGATCTATCCCAGTGATACCTAAAACACAATTAAATCTTGTAGAACCATGTTAACTTATTCATTAGTCAAAGGTGTTATCAATATAGGTAATGTCATATTATTTCTAGATTTTTGGGTTATTCATCTTCTAATAATTTATACATTATCGAAGAGATACATTAGCCATCATTGTAAATAGAAATGTGGGGTCCTATGGTGAGTCACTAAGGTGAATGAATCCTTTGTATTAAAATTTTTTAATTCCCTCTACTCAATGAGGGTATGAGATATGAGGTATGTTACATCTTATATGTTCTCAGTGAAAAATCGATGGTAAATTCTAAATCACACTTTGGAAGAAGAACTGAAAAATGGTTAGGTTATCCCATTGAAAACCCATCAACACCTAGGGTAATCCAACACCAAAACCTCTTCCATTTTCCTTAGACATGAGTGATGGGATTTGAAATATAATATTTTTCAACTTCATAAGTGGAGGTCATGTGTTCACTAACCTTGTATCCCATTCAACATGGAATACATGGGTACTCCCATTAGGTGACAAAGAGAATACACAATGGAGATTAAAATATATGAATTTTCAGATGCGCACTATCCAATCAATAATTAGGATCCAATAAATGAGATTCATTTACAAAAATAATTAAATGTTATTCAATCTCAACCCTTGAACAAGTTATAGAACATGAGAGACCCCGAAAAACCTACTCTCTCATCAAAACGAGTGGAGTCACTAACTCCATCACATATGGCATGGGTTGTGGAGGAAAATACTGAAATTCCATAAGGTAAGAAAAAATAGAGGAATTGGAAGAACATGTATAGAATTGGATAGAATCTATAGAAGATGTTATATGGATGATTCCTTAAATATTTATAGTTTTAGTATCTGATTCAACTAGCTCTTGATCCATTGTGTGACAGTTCCTCATATAAACCTGGACCTGAGGATGAATACTAACCAAATGATCCACATTAATATGATTATATACATAATTAGATCTATATCATCCACCATGACCATGAAACTGATATAGTACTATTCATGATAGTTTTTATTGTGGTTACATTTTTTTAGGTGCCACAGAACATGCATCAGAATGAGATTTTAATGAATTTCTACAAATACCATGAATGTTACCTATGAGGTAATATTGTTTTCATGGTATGGGTAATGCAGAATATGATATTGTCATATTCCCTTACATTCCATATTGATGGAAAAGGATGCACCAATCATCTAAATGATCAAAAAAATATAGTAGGAAATGACATCCTGGACTACAACCACCCCTCTTCCTCTACTCATACCTCTTCCTTTTCTTTTCATATCCAACACTACTATCTTGCCCCACTACTGAAACTTCTTCACAAATAATAGACTAACTCAAATGATAAATTTCTACCATGAAGGAATTTTTTACCACATCAGTATATGCCTTCAATTTGAACAATATGACTTCAAATTAAATATCAATCCAAATCCACATCTCATACAATATATCCTTTATAATATCATTGGAAACTGACTTAGGTGAAAAACATAATCTACAAAATGGTTGTCATACTCATCAATTACATTCTGATCCCCCTCGTTGTGGTCTAGAAACTCTCTGAGAATTGAAAATACCAAGGTCATACTTAAATAATTCTAATTAAATAAGACATTCAGGTCATTAAAACCCATTATATTACCCTTTAGATATTGAAATACTGAGTCACAAATCCTCCAACTGGATACTTTCTATTAGAATGATGCATATTTCACTCTTACTGAAATAGGATTACTAGAGAAGTAAAACATACATCTCATCATATGAATCCAATCATATGGCTATTATTAGTAAAAACTACCCTATAATGTAGGAGGATTGTGCTTTAATAAATTATAATCCTTGTATTTTACTCATCCCAATTGGTCTTATTTAAAAGGATAAAGTCCAAAGCTCGCCCCATGATTCAATCCCTAGTTGCTTGAACTAGTACTTCCACTATCCTCTCATCAACTGGTGTGAGGTAAATCTATTTAGACTCATCTAGTGGATTCACAGTAAGTCTCTGGGGATGCATGAGACTATAAAAATTAACAAATGAAATGAAAACCATCAACACATATATAGTCAAATATTTAGTAACAACAAAAATTTACCATCACATTTAAAAATCAAATTAAAACCACATGAAGAAACATTACAACTCAACCCAGTAAACCCCCGCATGGTTTTTACGCACATTCGGAATCCTACACATATCACCTTGAGGTGGAATCAAAAAAAATCCCTACATCCCATGGTTACCTAAGGACTGTCATGGGTCTCGTTGGCTATACACTCCACTCTCAACCATAACCTAAAGCTTGAACATTCATAGATATGATATATCTAGAAACATCACAAATAACATAAACCATTTTATTTAAAAAACTAATCTGATACCATTTTTTCATGAACTATGATGGGATTCCATGAAACCCAACTCTCGACCCAACATGTGGAATTTCTCCAAGGGCGTTACTAATACCCATGGGATTGATACTAGTGTTTTGGAATAAAACACCATACTCGAGAACAATTTATCCCATATGAATAAATTATAATAAATTAAAAATATTTATTACATCACAAAGTATGTAGTAACCATAACCAAAATTAATATGACCATCATAGGTAACCCAATTTAAATTTTTTACCCAAAACAAAGACACAAAAATTTGAAGGGGAACCTAATATACAAATCTCAATTCTATGTATTAAGAGGATCAACCCCCTCATGACACCGCTATCATCACTTGGAAGAGAAAACACACTCGAAACTTGATCCACCATCACCACAAAAAATATCTCCCCTTTACTTAGGTAAATCTTGAAAATACCTATATACACATAATTGAATTATAAGGGTATGATTTTATTACCAATAAGATAGTAGGTGATGAAATTCTATACTATAACATTATAAGACCAATCAATATACAATTTTTTCAATAAAAGAAAAACAAACATTTTTAATGGATGAATAATTAGAATTTAAAAGAAAAATAAACATAAAATCAATATGAACAACATTCATAACATCACCTAAGATGAGCTCTATAGGTTATTCCTAACATTCTATTGTTAGTAGGTCCATGATCCTTATACGTTAGTGGAAATCCTAAATAAAAAACCCATAGATTCCTTATCTGTATGGAACAACAAGGGAATCTCATCCCAAGGTTTCGTCATATCCAACATCATCATATGATTTGATAGTGATATAACATCAATACATAAAATCAAATAAGGATATGGTCCTACCGGACCCTCAGGCATACTATACAAAGTTTACCCTACCTATTTAGCAATGATTCCATTATTGTCAATTTTGTTTCCCATATCTCAAGAACCACCACTTGTACATAAATTCATCTAACAAAATAAAACAAATGACAAATCTCTATTTTCAATTAGAATCCCCACATTCAAACCCTTACACACAACAAAACCATTTCAAAAAATATTACACACCGTTGAAATAATTCATTTAATCAATACTGAAACCACAGAAAAAACAAAATAATAATCAAATAATATTAAATCAAAGAACAATCTACCTTTCACATTAAATCATCCAAAACACTATAGACATCATCAAACAAACTATATGGAGACCATATAAAGGAAAGAGTATATCATAACAATCATGATACAAACAGATAAATTAAGAGTAAACCCAATATAAGACAACCAATCCACTGGATAAAAAACAGTACATGTGATAGGGAGAAGAAGACCAAGAAGAATAAAAAAATAGAGGATTACATTACATGAATAATTTTTGAATGATACACCCCAAATACAGAAACAGAAAGTGTTACAAAGGGTCCATGGGAGAGGAGATGCTTTCATGTTAATGATAATCCCGAATGGGGTGAGTTTGGGTGGATTTGATGTTAAAATAGAGATGGTTAGTTTATGAAATTAAATATTTTTAATGTTTTGGGAAGGTCACAGGGTCTGGATATGCAATTATTAAAATTGTGTGACAATCTTATGGTACCTTTATCTAAACGAAAAAATGGGTCTTCTGGTTTTCATGGGAAGGGTGAAAACCAATTCAGTGGAATATCTTCCTCAAATAAAACCATTGATCTAGGTACACGGTTAGACACACATTCATGTAGTAGGCCATGTGGCCTAGACATTCCTCATTAAATGGGACATTGTCTCTTATATTTTTCTACATGGATTCTTATATCCCATAAAAATCTATGAACCCACTGTATTTATAATAAAAAAACATTATTCTTTAATATTCATGATAAATAAATTAAATAAATAGAAGACCAAAAATATAATAATATGTACCTAAAAAATTAAAAACATTACATTCATATATATTTCTCTATGATATATATCATTTGTATCGAGTAAATATCTACCATTTTAATAAACAAAATAAGTAAATTAAAACTCTAAAATAACTGTGACTTTATATTATATAATTTGAGGAACCACATACTCACATTCGTATAAATAGTGATAAAAAACATTATTTAAACATTATATTTTATATTATCTTAGATGGACCTATACATATGATGAATAATTTCCATAATATAATCTATAAATTTAATAATAATCACACAATCCAACAAATTCCTCTAAGGAATGGTTATATAGGAATCATATTTTTTTTAAAAATGTAATCATTTCTCAGTAATCAAACCACACTAAAATCTTTTAAATACTCTTCATTTGTTATAATCATTTTCATGAACATGGAATGGGAACATAATAATGGGGAGAGATAAAATTCACAATGAAGGGGAATATCATCCAAATTTCATTGAGGGTTATATCATAATAATAGGATTGAACATGAGTATTTGGGAATATTATTAAAATAACATAAAACCCAAGTATTATTCTATAGTACATGATATAATAATATATAACCACTAATAAAGAAACATAACCCACATAATATTCTATATTATTATTAAATATTTAACATTATCCAAGGTGTAAAATAATAGGATAAAATGGAAATACATTGAAACATGTCATGATAAAAAATTATGGAAAAATAAAAAACAATTAAATTATTTTGAATAATGATTTAGGAATCTTATTCACCCAAAAATATTCTGAAAAAGTATTCCTGAATGAAAAATAATGAACAAATAATCTCACATCACATTTATAAAAAACAATATCGTGAATAAATATTATTTTATTTGGTTCACCCCAAAACATGGGTAAATTGATTAATGGAGTTTTCTTGGTAAATTCATATACAAATAATATAATATTAGATATTAATATTCAATACATTTTATAAAAATAATCACCCAATGACATAAAAGGTTTACTATCATTTGATACTATATACATTATCAAATTATTTCATGAAAGATTATAAATATTATCTATAATGTTCTTCACACATTGTACACGTCTTAGACATTACCTTAAAAAAGAACCTTTTTTTATAACATTGTGAATGGAAATAAAATAATGGTTGTTCATATATTTTTATTAATGTTAAACATAGGATATCTAAATATATTCTTATAAATAGTCAAAAGTTAATCATAAGTGTATGAGAAGTTGATAAAAAATTATGATAATAATACCTAATCCCTAAAATATCATTAACCATAAATCCTGGTATATGGATTCATCAAAACAAAATACATAATTCAAATTTACATAAAATAAAAAATAATCAATCATGATCCATGATAACATATAATAATCATGTAAAATATGTTTATTTTATACAAATAAGAAAATAAAATCATTTCCATTGTCAAGATTAAAACTATTGATAATCTAGTGCACTAGGTTCCCTTACCATATGATCATTTCATTATTTAATATATAAAACATAGAAAATATTATTTGATATACTCCCTTACTAAACTTGGTTTACAACACATTAGAATAATTTTTATCACAAGTGATACCAATACATACCCAATGGATTAGAGGACTACATATTTTGAGGCACCCCGAATTCATAAGGAAAACCATATAAATGTCTTCCAAAATATCATAAAGTATTCAATATATAATAATATCATAATACAAGAAATGTATATGGATTTCATAAAATTAACATCATTTAATCATATATTAACTCATGTAAAATAAATAGGTTACAAAATTATTTCCAAAGAAAAAGAATGTCCAGCATAAGGGAAATGGGTTTCATTGAATCAACCCAAAATAATCATCATTGTAATATATACATGTATATAAATATGATGACACCATATGATTATATCACCCAGGAATCATAATGAACCTTATCTGATAATTATATAGATGAAAAATTCCATTAAAATAAAATTTATACATTTCTTTGAAAACATAAGAAACTATCATTTTAATCTATAACATTTTAACTAGAAATTTATAGAACATTGATAACATTTGTTTCCTTGAAATAAATGAAAATATTGTAATGGAATCACTAATATAAATAATGGACCATATAGTTAGAAAATATATTCTTGTATCCTACAGTAAAGGAAAACAATATTTTCAAACCATTGTGAAATGTTAAAAATACATATTTTGAATTTTTTTAAAGATTAAATTTTAAATATTTATTAATAAATTAAATGGTTGGTAAAATATAATTTTTATTAAATTTAATTTAATTTTAATAACATTCATAAAAAATTATTGAAGATTATTAACATGGAAGAAAATATATATCGACCGAAGACTAAATAAGTACTTATTTTAATAATAAAATAAACCATTTAAGAACCAATGAAAGAGAAAATGGTGATAATAAATGATAAATATAGGAATAAAAAAATTTTGGGAAAATATATGGGGTTTAAAGTATAGTATCCATAAAACCTCTACTAATGTCTATTGAGAATCAAAAAATCCGAAAATAAATTTGATCGTAATAAAAACTCATACCACAGGTTCCATATTTCTTAATTTGAATTGAATTATATTATATGGAATATTTAAGAATATATATATATTATAGAGATATATTTATAAAAAAAATACTATATATGATTCCTATATAACATAAATTTTCCTTTTATAAATATTTTTTCCTTAAAATGATCATTTGAGTGAATACAAATCTGTTTTCTATAAATGTTCCAGTAAAAATGGATCGAATAAATTATCCTATTAAATTTCATCATCATCTATTATATGAAAATAATTTTGTTTGTATAAAATTTATTTATTATATAATATTTTTTTAACCATTCATATAATAGTGTGGTGAATAATTAATTACATCCCTTCGTGGCGATGGAAGTTCATATGAACACATAAGGGATGTATCCACTTTTCTATGAATGGAATGAAAGAATGGTAAAAATTAATTCATTATAAAAGAATATTTTTAATATCTAAAATATCATATATATTTATCCATATGATTCTTATTTCCATGAATTTAATGTGGATTGAAAAATTAATCAAATTGTTTTGGGGAGGTGGTAATCGTCATGTACGCATGGGAAACATTATCATTTTCCCATAGTTGGAAATGTAATAATAAAGATGATATATTTTAATTCAAGTATCTGAATTATATAATAAATATCATATATAAATAAACATTTACACCATCATGAAAATGTACAATCAATGATTGTGATGAAAAATTTAATGCATTATTTCGTAAGTAGGTAGTGGACATGTACTGACATATGATTATTATATTTCCCATTTCATAAAAAACAAGATATATAATGGATTCTCTAAAAAAATTAATAACCTCATAGTATAATAATTATAATTGATTTATCATGATAATAAGTAAACAATTGGATTATAGAAGTTATAATAAAAAACAAATTTAAAATTACTCAATTAAGAGGTATGCAGCTTTATTGAGAAGTATTCATCATCTTACACCTTTTGTATTGAAATGAAGGTTCTATAATCAAAAAAGGAACTGTGGAATGTGGGGAGGGATTTTAGGAAAGTATTTTCATAGGTATTATAAAATTTAATAGGCTATATAAGTATGATAAATAAAGTGTATATTATGTCATTTTGAAAAGGAAGGAGATGAATCACTTGAAATGTTTCAAATATTTAAAATATATTAAGGTATTAATCAATAAAAAGGGCCCCAAAAAGACTCATATTTAAATATTAAATGATATAGGGACCATATGTGAACATAACATAGGATTAAAAAATGATTTTAAGTCATATTATCCCATTTTTTATTATTTGAACCACTCATTGACCCCATTTATGCATTTCCATAATAATGATGTGTTCCTCGTATATTATTTATAATGAGTAAAATTAATTTCAACAAATTTTATTATATTAGTTATTTTGATTCAAAATATGGAATTAATTTTATCAATTTATATATATACAGAATTGGAGTAAATTATTTTTAAAAATAACCTGGCAGAATGAGATGAAAAAATTTTTATAAAAAATTTATTTTCACCTATAAAAATGTTTTCATATAAAAATTATAATAATTTCAAATAAAAATGAAATTAATTGGTTAATTTTTAATAATATATAATAACTGAAATTTTAAAATAAATTAAAAAAGTGATACCTTGTTTATAATTGAATGAAAATACATAGTTCTCTATTAAATTAATATTTTTTCACTATTTAATGGAAAATTAAAATCCTTAGATAAATCTAGAATTATCACCAGTAGATAATTTATATATAATTATTTAAAAAATTATTTCATTGTTATAAAATATATTATTTAATGTGATATAAATATAATAAAAAAATTATTTGTCTAGAAAATATTTTCAACAAAAAATAATTTTTTTAAACATAAAATGACCTCAATAAAAATTAACTTCCATAATGTGGTTACATTAGTTCATTACAAACAATACAAATACAAGGAAATATATATCCCCTTAATTAAATAAATAAATATTATACATGAGTCTGTTTAAATCGATGTTTTTTGTAAGAATACATATCAAAGAAATAAATTTTTTTAAATAGAAATATATCAAAACATAAAGTGGTCTATCATTATAATCCATGATAATAATTTTAATCTCGATGTTTAATCACTCGAATTCAAATTACCTATGATAATTAATTATCAACTCCTCATTTCGTTAAAATATTGCTTCCTCGAATTTATAATTCCACTAAATAACATTACCACGTGAGTTGTCACATTTTCTAGTAATTTAACTCTCTGATTAAATATTTATACAATTATTTCATCATAATAAAAATTTGTCTCTATTAAGAAAACCATTATTAAAAAAAATTACTTTTTAGGAATTTAATTACTCACGAGTGATATATAGAACACATAATGAACATGATAGTGGTTTAGTTGAAGCACAAGTGATCAGTGACCATCATTATCTCATTCAGAATCATTTAAGAGACAATATATCTTGGGATCAACATTTACTAATTTATGTATTTCATAACATTCGTCAATGGATAAATTTTTAGTAATACATTCTTTATAAATTTTAATTCCACATCTCATTGACAATTATTAGAATAAATCTTTTTTGACATTGAGATAACACGATATATTATTAAACAGACCTATCTTTCTATAACAATTCCTCATCTATTTTCAGCCCCAATATATTTCATAAACAGTATTCAGAAAAAAAATGTTATTTCTATATGTCTTTCCAAAATGGTATTGAAAATCAGCCCTCTAAATTCTCATGAAAAAGATATTATTGTATAAAAACATGACCATTGAAATTTATTGAACCCAACCACATTTGATGTCCATAGTCTCTGACACCAACATATACTATGGGGATTGAATGGTCCTCTTAGACTATCTATCTATCAAATTATATATGGAATATTAATATATTTAACTATGTTTCTAGATCCTTTTGAATACATTGATTGATCGTTGAGGTAAACCTCATATCGAAAGAATATATAATAGAATGTGGTTAGAAATACAATATTAAAACAAAATTAATATATATTATTAAAAGTTGATCAAGAGGTAAATATCCATTAATATCGATGAAATTTTTTAATTTAATAATTTGATCATCTCCAACAAAAATAAAAGTATTCCCTTTTAACGTTTTGGGGATTAATTACATGAAATACATGTTAATGTTTTCCCATTTCCAATAATATATGTGTAATGTTTGTAATATTCTTATAAGATTTTTTCTCATAGTCATAACATTCTGACATACCTGGAATTGAGATACATAATCTACAATATGCCTTTCCAGGTTATCCCACTAGAAATACACTTCCAAAATCTATAGTCATCTTCGTACATTAGGGACGAACAGATTATTATGAACTATGAGGTTCACCAAATAATTCCTTCTTTAATTATGGTATTGGTGGGAATCATATATAATTCCTAAAATATATCATTCCACCATAATAAATATTTTTCTATATTTATCATGTAATAACTTCCACTGTTAGATCCAAATCATGTTTTGGGTATTCTTTCTCAATTATTTTAAATTTTAATGCAGAATATGATATCAACCTATCAATAAATATCATAACACAACCTAGTACATTCATTAACTCTGTATTATATATATCAAAAACCATTATACTCTATAGTGCACTATACAATACTATTTTTAATTCCATGAAATTATCTTCAAATTAATCTACACTAATAAAATTCACACCATTACGTGTGAACAAGGTTATTTGATTAGATAGTAAAAAAATTCATTAATAAGAATTGGTAATATCCACCCAGATCAAAAAAACTATTATGCTCATTCAATGTGATTTGTCTGGTCTAATTATAAATAATATATACCTTTTAAGGTTCTTTTGATATACCCTTATATGTGATTATAAGACCTATGAATGGAATATGTTATTGTAAAATTTAAACATGATGAATTTTACAAACATTTTCTCTTTTCATAAGTCATATAATATAATTCCCAATTGATATTCATTAAAAAAATTTCACTCAGAATATGTAATAATATTATCTACAAATGCTTCAAAAAATAGTTGAAGGTAGCCTATAACTACACGATTAATTTTATCAATGAGGATATTGGGGGAATTGGTATGTCTAAAAGGAATTACTATAAATTCATAATGAACATTCCCCATACAAAAGGCTATCATCAATTAATATTCCCACTTGAACCTCAATTAATGATCTTAATAATAAATTTCAATCTTTGAAATGTTTTTACCTCAATATATTTGACTGTACAATTATACAATATGGGGTAAATGATACATTTTCTTAATAGTGATAGGGTTAGTTTCTCGAAAATCAACAAAAAGATAAATTGATCCTTCACTATTATTAACAAAACAACATATGAATACCATTGAGATGTACATGGATGTATGAATCCATTATATATATTCTCTTGGAGTTTTATCTCAAATAGCTAAAACACAATTGGGTCCATTCTATAAGGATTAATTTAAATTGTTTTTGAACCATGTATGAGTTATATGGAAAACACAACCATGATATTTGGATAAATATTAGGAAATAAATTGGGGAATACATCAGAATAATAAGAAAATATTAATATATTAAATTAGGACACTCTCCCAAACCATTTGACCTAAATATCACACATTAATATGATGTAAGACCCAAAATAGTGAAAGAAACCTCCATGTTATGTTCATATTGATCGTCTCACCAAATAATGATAATTGGTTGATTATAGATACCAAACGATACTTCCCATATTAATATATTAAAATATATTATATATATATATATACACGTCTCCCTTATTTTATAGTGATAATATTCACTCCCAATGTCACACATAATTCTGATAGTGGTAGAATCATAAGATTTTTTGGAAGCTCATTCCTCAAAAACTCTATCAGATAGGATTTTGGAGGAAAAATATGTAATAATTATATTATTAAATTATTTTATTACTAACTAAACATATATTAGCTTCATATAATAATTAATATCCCAAAAAACTTGTCATGAAATAATGTAATTCAAAATAAAATATTCAAATAAAATACTTTAATATTTTAGTTTTGTAGTCATCACTTAATCATCCTAATTCAATAATCATTCCCACACTAAAACCGAAATGGTTAGTTTGAGATCCCAACAATATTTTTAAAATTTATATAATAATTAAAATAAGTTATTGTATTTCAATATAATTACTCCATCTTCTAAATCAGTGACACCAAATTTTTATCCAAGGACATTCATGTTCAAAATATATAAAATCCATCATAATGGTTAAAATACAATTATGGATTATCCGAAGACTTGAAATGGGTTCTGTATAGACATTTTTGAAATAATAAATCCAATAATATTGTATTGGTGATGACTGAGTTAATAGCCAATCTTCCCCTACAATATTTTTTACTCCTAGTTGCATATATGTTATAGTGACATCCACATTCTAGTTTCAACAGTGTGATATATTTTCCTAAAAATCTAAAAAATGAATACATTTCCAATTATTCAAGATATAATCATATAAATAGAATTGTCCTAAGGTATTTCAAAAATGTTCTAAAATTAATACATTAAAAAATGAAAAACATATCTGTTCATTCCAACTAATAAAATCTATTTATTTAATTCAAGAATATTTCATCTTTATAGAAGAATATTAAATACGTTTTATGATAATAAATGCCCAATGACATTAAATGTTTAGTATACTTAGAAAAACAATACATTATCATCCTTTTTTGTGAAATATATTCACCATATCCCACCAAATTCATCCAACATATTATACTAATTAGACATGTCATTAATATAATATTTCAGAATATCATGGGAAAAGACACATAATAAATTTTGTGGTCATATTCATAGAATGAGTAATGACATAAGATAATAATTAATGAGTGTAAATGAGTGTAATATGAGAATTAGAATGTTAGAACATGATCATGACATATAATAATTATACCCAATTAATGAAAAATTATTAATAATATTTCATGTAAAAGGTAATTCTCCAAAAAAAATCGTAAGGGTTTGGAATCATTAATAATAAATCATTATCCATGATTATTTATAATAATCATAGGATATAATTTTTTTATCATATATCAATATATGTTCATTTACATTGTCAAGTACCACAATGAGGACTCTCATAGTGGACAAGGTTAACAACCCATTCCTTAATTTCCATTATTAAGGTTCACCTCCAGGAATAACTTTTTTATCATGAAGTACCTTACAAAATTAGGATCACTATTTATTACAATACTTATTATCTCATTTTATATCTAAATGATTGTGATGAAAAATTTAATGCATCATTTCGTTAGTAGTTAGTGGACATGTACTAACATATGATTATTATATTTCTCATTTGATAAAAAAGAAGATATATAATGGCTTCTCTAAAAAAAATTCATAGTATATTAATTATAATTGATTTATCATGATAATAAGTATAAAATTGGAATAGAGAAGCTATAATAGAAAAGAAATATAAATTTACTCTATTAATAGTTATATCACATTATTGAGAAATATTCATTATCTTACACCTTAGGTATTGAAATGAAGGTTCTATGATCAATAAATGAACTATGGAATGTGGGGAGGGATTTTAGGAATGGATTTTCAACGGAATTATCAAATTAAATAGGCTATATAAGTGTGAGAAATAATGTATATATTATATCATTTTGAAAAGGAAAAAGATGAATCACTTGAAATGGTTCAAATGTTTACAATATATGAAGTTATTAATCAATAAAAAATGGCTCCAAAAAAGACTCATATTCAAATATTAAATGTTATAGGGACCATATGTGAAAAAAACATAGGATTAAAACATGATTTTTAGTCATATTATCCCGTTTTTAATTAGTTTAACAACTTATTGACCCCATTTATGCCTTTCCATAATAATGATTTATTCGTCATATATTATTTATAATGAAGAAAAATTAATTTCAAAATATTGTATTATATTAGTTATTATGATTCAAAATATGGAATTAATTTTATCAATATATATATATACATAATTGGAGTAAATAAATTTTAAAAATAACCATGCCAAATGAGATGAAATCTATTTTCTGGAAAAATTTATATTCACCTATAAAAATGTATTCATATTAAAAATAACAATAATTTCAACTAAAATGAAATTAATTGGATAATTTTTAAAAAAATATAAAAACTGAAGTTTTAAAATCAATTAAAAAAGTGAGACCATGTTTATAAATGAATGAAAAAACATAGTTTTCTATTAAATTAATATTTTCTCACTATTTACTTGAAAATTAAAATCCCTAGATAAATGTAGAATTATCACCATTAGAAAATCTATATATATTATTTAAAAAATTATATCCTTGTTATAAAATATAATATTTAATGTTATATAAATATAATAAAAATATTATTGGTCTAGAAAATATATTCAACGAAAAATTAATTTTTTAAGCATAAAATGACTTCAATAAAAATTATCTGCTGTAATGTGGTTACTTTAGTTCATTACAAACAACTCAAATGCAAGGAAATAAGTGTCCCCTTAAATAAAAAAATAAATAGTATACATGAGTCTTTTTAAATACATGTTTTTTGGATCGATATATATCAAAGAAATAAAATTTGTTTAAAGAGAAATATATATAAACATAAAGTGGTGTGTGATTATAAACCTTGATAATAATTTCAATTTAAAATTTCATCACTCTAACTCGAAGTACCTATGATAATTCATTATCAACACATCCATTTGTTACAATATAGCATCCTCAAATTTATAATTCCACTAAATAACATTAACACGTGATTTGTCACATTTTCTAGTAATTTAAATCTCTGATTAAATATTTAAACAATTATTTCATCATAATAATAATAATTCGCTAGTAGGAAAACCATTTAGTTACAAAAATAATTTATAGGAATTTAATTCCTCACGAGTGATATATATAACACATAATGAACATGATAGTGGTTTAGTTAAAGCACAAGTGATCAATGACCATCCTTTTCCCATCCTGAATCAGTTAAGAGACAATATTTCTTGGGCTCACCATTTTCTAATTTATATATTTCATAACCTTCATCCATTGATAAATTATAAGTAATACATTCTTTACAAATTTTAATTCCATATGTCATTGACAATTATTAAAAGAACAATTTTTTGACTATGAGATAACATGATATATTATTAAATAGATTTATCTTTCTATAACAATTCCTCATCTATTTTTGGCCCCAATATATTTCATACTCCATATTCTGAAAAAAAATATATTTTTTCTATACTTCCTTCCATAATTTTATTGAAAATAAGAAATCTGAATTCCTAAGTAAAAGATATTATTGTATAAAAACATGACAATTGAAATGTGTTGATCCCAACCACATTTGATGTCTATATACCCTGACACCAACATATATTATGGGGTTTGAATGGTCCTCTTATACTATCCATATATCTAAGGATATATGGAATATTAATATATAACTATGTATCTAGATCTTTTTGAATACTTTGATTGATCATTGAGGTAAACCTCATATCGAAAGAAGATATAATAGAATGTGGTTATCTATACAAATATTAAAACAAAAATAATAAATATCGTTAAAATTTGATCAAGAGATAAATGTCCATTAATGTCATAGAAATTTTTAAATTTCATAAGGTGTTCATCTACAATAAAAATAAACATATTCAGTTTTATTATATTGGGGATTTATTAAATGAAATACATGTCAATGTTTTCATATTTTCAATAATATATGTATAATGTTTGTAACATTTCTATAGGCTTTTTTCTCACATCCATAACATTCTGACATACCTAGCATTGAGATACATAATCAACAATATCCCTTTCAATGTATTCCAAATAGAAATACACTTCCAAAATCTATACTCATCTTCGTACAATAGGGACGAATAGATAATTATGAACTATGAGGTTCACCCAATAATTCCTTCTTCAATTATGGTATTGATGGGAATCATATATAATTCCTAAAATATATCATTGCACCATAATCATGGTTCATCACATGAAAATGTCTCAAATTATTCTGGTACTAAACATATTTATTCTACTCTTGTTTAATCCCCACACTGATATATGGTTGAGGAATCATAGCATCAACAATGTTGTTCGCCTTCTTATCACCGTAGTGAATTGAGTATTTATTATAAAAATCAATTACAACCATCAACTTTGTGTTATATTAAACACATAAAATGTGAATATATTCTTCACTACTTTATAGTCATTATATATATGACATATTTCTACATAAAAAATATTTTTCAATATTTATAATGTAATAATTTCCACTATTAGATCCAAATCATGGTTTGGGTAACCATTATCAATAATTTTCAATTTTAATGGGGATTATGATATCACCCTATCAATAAATATCATAACACAACCTAGTACATTAATTAATTCCTAATTATATATATCAAAAACCACTCTATTCTATAGTTCACTATACAATAATAATTTTAATTCCGTGAAATTTTCTTCACATTAATCTACAAAAATAAAATTTACTCTATTATGTGTGAACAAGGTTATTTGATTAGAGAGTAAAAAAAATTCAGTAATATTAATTGGTAATATCCACCCAGACCAAGAAAACTATTATGCTCATTCAACGTGATTTGTCTGGTCCAATTATAAATAATATATACCTTTGAAGGATCTTCTGATGTACCCTTATTTGTGATTATATGTCCTGTCAATGGAATATTTTAATGTAAAATTAAAACTTGATCAATTTTACAAACAATTTATCTTTTCTTAAGTCATATAATATAATTACTAAATGATATTCATTAAAATACTTGCACTCAGAATATGTAATAATATTATCTATAAGTACTACCAAAAATAGATGAAGGTAGCCTATAACTACATGATTCATTATATCCATGAGGATATTGGGGAAATTGGTATGTCCAAAAGGAATTACTATAAATTCATAATGACTATTCTACATACAAAAGGCTATCATCAATATATATTCCTTATTTAACCTCAATTAATGATATTAAAAATACATTTCAATCATTGAAAAGTATTTACCTCGATATATTTGACTATACAATTCATCAATATGGGGTAAATGATACATTTTCTTAATAGTGACCGTGTTAGTTTCTCGATAATCAATGCAAAGATACATTGATCCATCATTATTCTTAATAAAAAACATATGAATACCATGGAGATTTACATGGATGTATGAATCCATTATTTAGATTCTCTTGGAGTTTCATCTATAATATCTAAAACACAATTGGGTCTGTTCTATAAGGATTAATTTAAATTTTTTTTGAACCATGTATGAGTTATTTGGAAAACACAACCACGATATTTGGATTAATTTTAGGAAAAAAATTGAGGAATACATTAGAATAATAAAAAAATATTCATATAATAAATTATAACACTCTCCCAAACCATTTAACCGAAATATCACCCATTAATAGGATGTAAGACCAAAAATATTTAAATAAGCCTCTATTTTATGTTAATATTGATCCTATCACCAAAAAATGATATTTGGTATATTATAGATACCAAATTATACTTCCACTATTAATATATTAATATATATATATATATGTCTCCCTTATTTTATAAAGATAAAATTCACTCCCAATGTCACACATAATTCTGCTAGTGGTAGAATCATAAGATTTATTGGAAGATCATTCCTCAAAAAATCTGTCAGATATGATTTTGGAGGCAAAATATGTAATCATTATTCTATTAAATTATTTTATTACTAACTAAACATATTATATCTGAATATAATAATTAATACCCCAAAAATTATATCATGAAATAATGTAACTCAAATTCCTAAATTCAAATAAAATAACTTATTATTTTCTTTCTCTAGTCATCACTTAATCATCCTCATTCAATAATCACTCCCACACTAAAACCAAAATGGTTAGTTTGAGAAACAAACATCAATTTAATAATATATATAATAATTAAAATAAGTTATTGGATTCCAATATCATTACACCATCTTCTAAATCATTGACACCAAATTTTTTTCCAAGGACATTCATGGTCAAAATATTTTCAAATCCTACAAAATGGTTAATAAAAGGATTATGGATTATCCAAACACTATAAATGGGTTTTGTATAGACATTTTTTATATATTTAATCCAATAATATTGTATTGGTGATGACCGAGTTAGTTTCCATTCTTCCCCTTAAATATTTTTTACTCCTAGTTGCATATATGATATTTCTTAATATTTATCCAAATATCGTGGTTGTGTTTTCCATATAACTTAGACATGGTTCAATAACAATTTAAATGAATCCTTATAGAATGGACCGAAGTGTGTTTTAGATATTGTAGACGAAACTCTAAGAAAATCTAGATAATGGATTCATACATCCATGTACATCTCAATGGTATTCAAATGTTTTTTTGTTAAGAATAATGATGGATCAATGTATCATTGCATTTATTATCGAGAAAATAACATGATCACTATTAATAAAATTTATCATTTACCCCTTATTGTAGAATTTTACAGTCAAATATATGTAGGTAAATAATTTTCAAAGATTGAAATGTATTTTTAATATCAATAATTGAGGTTTAATAAGGAATATATATTGATGATAGCCTTTTGTATGAGGAATGGTCCTTATGAATTTATAGTAATTCCTTTTGGACATACGAATTCCCCCAATATCTTCATGGATATAATGAATCATGTAGTTAATGGATACCTTCACATATTTTTTTGTATTTATAGGTAATATTATTACATATTCCGAGTGCATGTGTTTTAATGAATATCATTTTGGAATTATATTTTATTACTTCAGAAAAGAAAACTGTTTGTAAAATTCATCAAGTATAAATTTTACAAAAAAATATTCCATTAGTAGGACATATAATCACAAAAAAGGGTATATCAGAAGATCATTCAAAGGTATATATTATTTTTAACTGGACCAGGCAAATCATGTTGAATGAGAATAATAGTTTTCTTGGTCAGGGTGGATATTACCAATTCTTATTAATGAATTTTTTTTACTATCTAATCAAATAACCTTGTTCACACGTAATGTAGTGAATTTTATTTGTGTATATTAATGTGAATATAATTTCAAGGCATTAAAAATATAATTTTATAGTGAAGTATAGTGGAGAATGATTTTTGATATATATAATAAGGAATTAATGAATGTACTAGGTTGTGTTATGATATTTATTGATATGGTGATATCATATTCCCCATTAAAATTTAAAATTATTGAGAATGGTTACCCAAACCATGATTTGATTCTTATAGTGGAAATTATTACAATATAAATATTGAAAAAAAAATTATTATACAGAAATATGTCTTATATATATTGATTATAAAGTGATGAATAATATATTTACATTTTATGTGTTTAATATAACCCAAAGGTGATGGTTGTAATTGATTTTGGATAATAAATACTCAATACACTATGGTGCTAAGAAGGTGGACAACATTGTTGACGCTATGATTCTTCAACCATATATCAGTGTGGTGATTAAAGAAGAGTTGAAAAAATATGTTTAGTACCAGAATAATTTGAGAAATTTTCATGTGATGAACCATGATTATGGTGGAATGATATATTTTAGGTATTATATATGATTCCTATCAATACCATAATTTAAGAAGGAATTATTGGGAGAACCCCATAGTTCCTAATTATCTATTCATCCATAATGTATGAAGATGACTATAGATTTTGGAAGTGTATTTCTAGTGGGATAACATAGAAGGGAATATTGTATATTATGTATATCAATGCCATGTATGTCATAATGTTATGGCTATGAGAAAAATTCCTATAGGATTGTTACAAAAATTACACATATATTATTGTAAATGGGAAAACATTAACAATTATTTCATTTAATGAATCCCCAATACATTAAAAGGGAATACTTTTATTTTTGTTGTAGATGATCACCTAATGAAAATAAAAAAATTCATTGAAATTAATGGATATTTACCTCCTGATCAACTTTTAACTATATGTATTAATTTTATTTTAATATTGTATAGCTAAACACATTCTCTTATATCTTCTTTCGATATGAGATTTACCTCAATGATGAATCAAAGTATTCAAAAAAATCTTGATACATAGCTATATATTAATATTCCATATATCCTTTGATAGATGGATAGTCTAAGAGGACCATTCAAACCCCATAGTATATGTTGGTGTCAGGGTCTATGGACATCAACGGTGGTCAGTTTGAGAACTCATGTAAAATAAATATTTAAGGGGATGGTGGGATATTAATGATTTTGAAAGAAAAGAATGGTTGTGGTATTTTGTAAATGGTTTTAATTTTTCAAAATAAGTTTTATTTTTTCCAAAATATTTGAAGATGATAAATGGTGGAATTTAGGAAATAAATTTAATGATAGTTATGATGTCATTGAATTTGAAATTGTTAAGCCATCAGTTTATAGAGAGTAAGACTTATAGAGTTTGTTGTTTGATGAAAAAAATGCATCAAGTAGGTGTCATAGAAACCATCTAGAAGAACCTAATGAGAATGTGGTTTCACCGAAACCCTAGGTGAACCAAAATACAGTTCAGAGTATTTTCCAAACAATTGTAGTTGTGGAAAATTTGAGTTGAAGGGATGAAACAAGGAAATTTGATCATTTTTTTAGTTCCAGAAGCATAATCCTTCCATCAGTTGGGGTGATTCAAAACCCAAAATAGGAGTGTTCTAGATGAATAAGAGGAAATAAATCTTAAATTTACTTATCACACCCGCAATGTTGAATGTAAATGTTTCATCATATATAGTAGAGGATATTAAATAACAATATTTAGATTTAGTTGTTTGCGATAAATATATGACAGCCTTGCATGGTTATTTTCGACAACCATTTAGAAAATAATTTGACTGTCAATCGTTTAGAATTTAGAGAATGAATGAATTATTTATCTTGAAGAGGAAAATAATTCATTCATGGATTTCACAAATAAATATAAAATTTTTTCTACATTGTGCCAGATGTTTCATCTAGTGATTCCTTTAAAGAATACATCACTGATTCAAGGATAAGGAAGGATATTCAATCAATGGTTGTTGTGCTCTATACTATAGATTATATAGTGATGGTTAATCAAAAGATGGTGGAATAATGAGACATATTAGTAGAAATAGAAGTTTGTTTATGGGTCCTAAGAAGATTTTATTATGATATCCATGGTTAGGAAGAGGATCCCCATGATTGGATCCAGTGATGATTATTATTCATCTAAATAGAGGATGTGGTTACGGAAGTATCCTCTCATGTCTGGGGAGGAAAAGGGGTCAAGAAGGCACTGAAATAGAGATAAAAGATTACACATATTTTCTTATTTCAATAGAGACATGATCCGCCAAAAAGTATAATTAGAAGCAGATATATAGTGGCACCAACTATCAAAAATTAAATCAATGCGAGGTGTTTGATCAATAATTCGATGTTCTTATCTGATCATAAGAAGAAATAATTGAACATTTATAATAACATAATTCTACTTAAAAAAAGATGCAAAAATTATGGGGATGCCTTTGATGGTGAATCTTAATGAGGATCAATATTTGTGGATTGATTAGTAGAACCTTATTGTTGTTGGGGGTCAATAATAGGAAGATCCACGTTGAGGAGTACATCCAGTCTTTGGACAAGAAGGAATTTTATTTCAATGATTGTTTATTATTTTAACAAGACACCTTGAAAAACTATATTGGAAAATATTTAGAGAGAAAAAATCTAGTTGACATAAATTTTCATTTAATGGATCGGTGATTTCATTATTTTTAAACATTTTGTTTATCATTTTATATTTAAATATGTTTTATTAATAATAAATTTATTTTTCAGCCTAAATAATAATTATTGATACAGTGCTATGAGATTTGTTTTTTATGAGACTTCTCAGTTGTTGAAGATATCGTATACCTTGACAGGATGAGGGTATAAGAATACCTATCTTCAGCAGAATAGATCTAGCAAAGGTGATTCATTGAAAACTGTTACTCCTCTGGTAGTTATTTCTCAACATGGAAATAATGAAAAATTGTAGGGAGTAGGAAATCATATGGATCTCAGAAAGTTATTGTAGATGATTTTTTTGACCAAAAATTGTGTGAGGTATGATTCTTTTGAACACTACTGTTATGCAATATTTGTTTGATACAGGTGTATCCCATTCCATTATTTCGTCTCATGTAATTGATTTCAAGTGTTTAAATGTTCATATTATTCATTATTTGTTAAAACATAAAACTCATCTTCAACAACAATTATTATAATCCCTAATTTGTAGAACATGTACTCTAACTATTGAAAGAGCTAATCTGATATTGGACTTCAATGTGCATGATATAGATTCCATGGAATAATATTGGGTATGGATTTTTTGACAATGTTCAAGTCTCACATCGACTGTTATACCAAAAAGGTCATTTTTATGGCTACTGATGTCATTATGTAGCTCTTCATAGGGTACCATAATGTAAAGGAGGGTACTACAAGATTGTTGACACTAAAACCTGGAACAATATCATAAATGTTCGAAGTGTGTAATTTTTCATCAATAAATGATATCAAGAGTAAAAATTTTCAAGAAGTGGTTAATCACATTCATGATGGGTTTCATAAAAATTTTCTTAAGATTTCCACCAATGAGATTAGGGGAATTTACTATTGGTCTAATTCCTCTGACCAATCCTGTTTCACTTCATCCATATTAGATGAAAAAAATAGAATTAAAGGAGTTGAAAATGTCATAGGATGAGCTATAAAAAAGGGTTCATTCAGCCAAACACATCACTATGTGCATCACCAGTCATTTTTGTCAAAAATTTTAATATAACTCTTTTTTGTGTGTGTATTATCGCTTGACTAATAATTGTATGATTAATAATTGGAATCCACTTCAAGATATTGATGATCTATTTCATCAATTCAAGTATGCTCAATAGTTCTCCAAAATTTAATTCCAATCAATATATCCCCATTTGTGATATTGGATAAATGATTTTCTAAAGACATATTTAAAAAGTAAATATGTCCATTAAAAATATTTTTTAAAGACATTTGGTCATACAAATTCTCCCCTAGAGATTATGGAATTGATAAATTAGATATTTTAGGGGTATCAGGATTCTGATGTGGTGGTGTTTATGGGTAACATATTGGTTTATATAAGGAAAACGGCTGAGCCTGATAAACACATGGAGACAGTACTGGGATTCGTGTGAGATCTTCTATTATATTCCAAATTATAAAAGATTTGTTTTTTAATTTAACATGAGTGATTCCATTTCTATATAATCCCAAAAAAAAAATTTTGTATCTACAAATGTTAGATGTTGTTATCTCTTTGAATCCAGCCATTAATGTATTCGAGATATAGATTTTATATAGATTGGATAGTTATTATTGTCACATTGATCTTGATTTTTATTTTCAAGTTTCCCCTATGATCGCTTTTATAAGGAATAATTATCAATTCCAGTGGACTGAGGAATGTGAAAAGTCTTTTCAAGAGATGAAAATTTTCCTTACATCAAAACGAATATTGATATTTCTATTATTATGTCCAGGTTACATGGTTTATTATTATCGTTATGGATCAAGGTTAGGATGTGTTCTAATATAGGGAGACAATATGGTATATTATGGCTCAAGGAAGTAGAATTTTCATGATACTAATTACCCAATAGACGAATTGAAGTTAACTTCTGTAGTCCATTTATTGATGACTTGGAATATTACCTCCTTGGAGAGAAATTTACTGTCTTCACAAACCCTATTAGCTTGAATCATATTTTAACTCAAATTTATTTGAATATGAGAGAGATAATGTGTATGTAGGATCTTCAAATGATTGAATTTGAGTTTGATTATACACTGGGTAAGGGAAATTTGGTGGGAGATGCATTATGTATAAACGATTATGCCCAATTTCCAAAAGAATGAGTAGAGGAGTAGATGTTGATGTTGATCCTAGCCGAAAATAACATATAATTTGAATGCCACGGTGAACTGGTGAACTCATTTCCTGTTTCATTCCGTCTTGTTTTGGTGAAGATGGTTAAAGAGGCACAAAAATTTGATGCGGGATGCATGGATGTTAGACCAAGAATCAATTTTGGGGATATCATTGAGGTATAGAAACTGGATGAATATTCAGTGGTGTGGTATTAAAATCAGACACTCATACCTAGTATTTTTGTGAAAAATGTCTACATCCTTATCAATATTCACGATTAGTGGTCTATCCTAGTATATAGATGATTTATAATTTGTTTTAGAAAATCATTTGTTGGGTTGAAATGACAATTAATGTGGTTATAAAGTTAACGAGAGTCATAAAATGTAAGTAGATTAAAGAAAAAATTCATCTATACAAAATTATGTTGATGTATTTACCTATTCATGTTTAGAAATGGGTGCAGATGACAATGATTTTCTAACGCGTATTCTAATAATTGTTTATAAACTTGATTCCATATATGTGATAATGGATCAACTCACAATTTCCTCTTATTTGATACTTATTTTTGAATATGATATAGTGGATGAATTTAAAAAACAATATAACAAATAAGTAGTAAAGAGGCACAGTGTACCAATTTCAACATTGTGAGAAAGAGATCTATGGTTTATATATAGTTTTTCCCAATCCTTATAGAAATTCCCTTGAAATAAAATAAATATGATTATGGTGTATCGTCGTCAGATTTGTTGGAAATTTGAATAGATGAAAAAAATGATTGAATACATGTTGAGGGACTGTTTAATTTATTTTGGTGGCTCATGGGAAGAGAACACGATATTAATAGATTTTTCATATGACAACAACTAAAAGACATTAACACATATGATCCAATTGAATCGTTTTATGGGAATCCTTTTTGTTCTCTAACATTTTGGGTGGAAATAGGTGAGACATCACTAGTTGGGTCATTCCAAGTATAAGAGAAAGTAGAAAATAATTAATTAATATAAAAAATTCAAGGTGGAAGAACAGATTCATCGATAACCATATACATATCATCTTCAACAACCATTTCCATCATTGGTGAGTTCTCATGTGTTCTTATGGATCACACATAGCCTTGAAAATTGATGTTTTGGGAAGCATGGATTGTTATCTCATTGATACATATTCCCATTGACGATAAATGAATGATTTGGTGTGGTGTAATAAATATTGGAATTACCCCAATGGTTCATTTCTATGCATAATATGATTCATATGATTCAGTTGAATGAGTATCAACATCATAATAACTATATGATCAAATGGGATAACATTGAAAAAGAGATAGATGTGTCATTGGTGCACAATCATGTGTGGACTATGGAAATTAAATAGACAGTATTTCATGGATATATAATCAATCTTGTGTGGGTTTTGTGGAAACATGATAATATCTAGGATGATACATGGGAACAAATAGATGGAATAGAAATAGAAATGTTCATAAATGTTTCAGATAATTAAGGGTTTTTTACATTCTAAGGATATAATTAATTACTCTTCATGTAATATACCTACATAGGCTTCATGAATGTAACCCATAAATTATATATTTTAGGTGTATAATATTTTTTTGGTGGTCTTTGGCATGGTTTGGAATCCATTTTGGCATTATGTTTCGGTTTTTTTAAAGGTGAACAGTTGGTTCATAGTTATTGTAAACAATTAAAATCCTATAAGAAACCCTGCACAATGATATATACACTAAATATTTTTCATATGGGTAGACACATAATTTTCCTAATCCAGGTTTCCCCATTTTAGTTAAAACAAATCATGGGGACATAAAAAAATCATATATGGAACATAGTTTTATAACCCTATGAGGCAATCATGAAAGGCACCCACTTAATTTTTTAGTTATCACACAGTTAGAGCATGGTTTTCCTAATTGTTTGACTAACCATGCAAGGTCTAAAAAAAGATCTAAAATGTGAATCATGGTTTTATTTGTGTGTTGAAAACCATTTTTTCATTTATTTTGACCCAAAATCATGATTTCTACATCACAATGGCTAATGAAGATTTCCCTATTGATTTAGAGATAATTTAAAGGAATATTTGGGTTTTTTGAAGCCTTGATAAGATGGTAAGTCATCATTTATGGTGGTTTCTGTTGGTTTTCCTTAGATCAAATACTATCTATTTTATTATCATAGATATAATTCCATTATATGTATATTAATGGTATTTTATTCAAAATATGATGATATTTGTCATTGTTAATGCAATTGGTAGAGATATAACATGGTTTTTTAGACATTCAATCCATTTTGGGGGATTTTTTATGTCTTTCTTCATCTTTTCCTTAAATACTGTGGAAGGTGTATTGAATATCAAATCATCTTTTAGGAAAATAAAGTATTGATACGTAATATTTTTTGTCTGAAAGTTATTAGGAAATTAATGTGCAATGAATTTTGGAAGCCTTATTTGGTGATAAATTGTGTTGTTTTAAAAAAATCGACGTGTTGGAAAATGTTTATAATGGTTATATGATTTTAAAATTATTATCTTTAGTGGTGAATTATTTTTTATTCATGAAAAATGATTTTCAATAAAATAATGGTTTATTGAAATAGTTTGTTGAAAAAACTGTTTTTCATGAAAAGGTTGGTTTTATTGAATAGGTTTTTCGTTATTGATTTCAATAATAGTAAAGTATGTGAAATTTATTGAATTTTCCGAGAATGGTTTCATTAACATGTGATATTTCTTATATGATAAAACTTTTGAGGAATGGATTTATATTTCTTCTGAAATACCACCATCAATGGGTACAATTTATCGACATAATGTTACATTATATTGGTAAGAACAATATTATGTGTTGATGTGATTGTGTGTTTGGATTTGTGATATGGAATGTGTTATTCTTATTAATTTCATGTAATGGAGAGAATTAAATGTTACTTTTCATTCCCTGGAATTTTTTTATTTGAGGTAACAGCATTGGCGTGGAGTTTTTTGGATTTGAAAAAAATTGTTGAAATGTTTCAAAATGTTTTATATAAATTGTATTATAACAATGTGGTAAATTTTTATATCCATGTAGTTTTATAATAGATCTCATTTGGGAAATCCTACTAAGTATTATTTCTCACCCATTCTATAAGACTTTTGTGACTTTACATATATAATTTATAGGGACACTAGTAAAGGTAATGTATCACATTTCCCTAGCAGTGCATAGTGAAACATGGGAAATTTTTTAGGACATGAATCATGGATCTTGATGGAGATTTGGAGTTCAATTTCAGAGTGTTTGGGTTTGATTGGATATGACTTCCTCTACTTACTATGATTTTTTACTATTTTATTGTGGTACTCTTCTATAGTCGGTATTGATATAAATATTATTTTTCTGAGTTATATATCATTTATATCATGCATCGTGTATTGTTTTATTTGGTAATGGCATGTTTGTTAGGTTGTTTTATTCAAAAAATGGAAAATCATCCCCCAACTATTAACGAAGCCCAATGAATTTATTTACAGCACATGGTGTCTTGGGGATGTCACTAAAGGCCGGGTAAAATTTCTACGTCGCATAAAGATAATGAGGTAGGGATGGATGTTATAAGATAATTTAATAATGCAATCATAGAATTGGGGAAACTACATAAAAATTGAAGTAATCATGATACAATTATAACTACCAAGACCATTTCACATGATGGATCATGAGTCATGTCTAACTTCGACGACCATTGCACATGAAGGTTCATGAGTCATGGATAACCACAAAAGACACTATACATGACCAATCATGAGACTTAAAATTAACCAATAGATATGAGATCCATATGTACGCACCATCAGTTTGAAGTTCAAGAATGTGTGTTTCCAATGAAGAATCAAGCATTACAGTTTCCAAAAGAATGAATTGGATATCATAATCAAATCATAATTCATCAAAAAGTGAATATCATAATGTTTTCCATCAAATAATAAATCTAAATAAAAAATGACATTTTTAAGAGAAAATAGGCATAGATAATAATATGTAATGTCAAATTCATGTGAAAACATGAAAAATGAGTTATTAAGAAATATTTTAAATGAAACATTTCCCTCTGGTCTAGGGAAAATATTAAAAAACATTTAATGTTGAAAAAGGAACCATATTTTATATTAAACTAGAAAATATCAAAGATAGGTTTTTTTTGCTAAAATGATTGATTTTAAAATTACAATGATGGAAAACATTGATTATGTAGTAATTGTTATTATTATTTAAAAATCGGGAAGTTCCATTTCATCAGACGTACTTTTTTGGAAGAATTACAAAGGTAATTTTTTAAAACGTGTATTTCCCAATCAAAGAAGAATGAATTGGTATTGTTACCAAATTTCGGTACATAATAAATAATCTAAAATAATTATATAATAAGAATTTTGATTTACCATGGGATAAATAGGGAAAATGTGTAACCAGATGGAAAAAATGGAAGTACAGAAATATTTATGTAATTTATGTCGGAAAGGGTTCAAAACAAAAAATAATGTCATGAATAATCAAATTAAATGAATTAATTGATTAATTAAGAAGCTTTTAATCATTAAATATTTTTATTGTGATTGTATTAACATAAATAAAATATAATTTGATGAGTTATAAGATACAATTTCATTATTTGAGATTGTTCATTCCGTGGTTTTCATGATCAGTTCACTAATATATAAGTATAAAAGATCATGTAAAATGAAATTACATGTCTTAAATTGAAATTATATGTTATTAACGAATATAAATTTATTAAATGGTATTATATATAACTATTTCTATATGTGAGAATGGTAAATTATATAAAATGTTAACAATAACCTTTACGAATTTTATTTAATATTTTTTTTGATAATAACAAACTAGTAGTTATTTAATAATTAATATATTGTATTTATATACTTGTTCCGTAAAATTAAATATTAAATATTCTTAATATTATAATATAATTTAACCATAAATTTTTTTTATGGCTTGAATTTAATTTGGTAGAATAATATGAGAACACATCGTCCCTAGCAATGGTAAATCGACACATCATGAACAATGATTTCATTTTTTGGAATAAATGGGATATGCGAAGTGGTTTGAGGATGAATTATCCCATTAATATAATAAAATAAATTATATGTAATATATACGATTTATTAATCCCCTTTATAGTGTATGTAAGTATAGAATACATTAATAAATGAAATTAAAATGAAATTAAAGGATAATGAAAGAGAATTATACCTCTGGGATTTTTTTCTTTATGGACCTCCATACGAAAAGCAGTTTTCATATTTTTGAGATACCAATGGATGATGTAAATGAGTGGGGTAATTGGAATGTTTTAGATTAATAAATTTTACAATATTCAAGGAATTTTAGTTATGAGGATGAGAGGTGGTGTGGGGTGGTATTTATAGTGGTTGAGAGTGGGTTTTTTTGTATTTTATTTATTAGTTCATTAGTTTTTCTCAATACAATGAGTAGATTTATATATATGACTAAATATAGTAAATTAATATGTAGGATAATACATGATACTTCTTACATCATCCATGAATAAATAAATTGTTATTTTAACTTATTCGGTAATATACTGTAAATTTATGTATTTCACTACACACTAAAAATTCCACGATTAAAAAAATTCCAAAAATTCACCCTATGTTTTTTTGACCTGAATAATCAAAATATTAAATCCATTATATGAATATAATTTTCTCAATATTAGAAATTTAATGTCTAATTAAAATTATTATTTACATAGAAAATACATATTCAAAAATTTAAACTTATATTATATAATTTTGAAAAATTAATTGAGGTATCATAAATTTAACTTATATTCATAAGATGAAAAAATATTAAGCTATAAATATATTTTATGAAAATAATTTTTTTAAATAAATTTTTATTTTTCCCAACAATATCAACACATGTTTTATTATTTAAAGAAAATTATTTGCATACAATATTAATTAATTATATCATATTGTCATTATAAGATGCAAAAATTTTATTTATACATTCACATTTGAGGATAATATTATATTGGATGAATTACTATTTTTAATAGTGACTTTACTATGCCAAAGGTGAAGATACTATTTCATTGGTATATGTTCCTTAATTTCTATAAATACTAAAAATTTCATTCATTATTCATTTATAAGTTTTTTATTTGTTATACAAGTTATATTATGTGGTTTATACATTATGAAATAATTATATGTAGTGAAATTTCCTAGATAGAGTTTTTTTGCCTTTATAATCATCCCCCTTATAAAATATATACCTCTAAATTTATTCTTTCAAACAAAGGGGAAAATAGGTGGGGATATTTCTCCATTGTTACATCATCTACTTCCCTAGTTTGAACTTCTAACTTATGACTCCCCTATAGTACATTGACCAGATGAGTATTCTTGTTGGGTAGAACACTATCACTAATTTCCAAGATCTTCACCAAATTCTCCTCATAAGTGACATCATTTTTCAATTGTACCACTTCGGTATTCAGAATATTTTAGAGGTCCAGTATGTACATTTTGAAGAGGAATATATGGTATATACCATGGAATTAAGACATGGAAGGTATAAGGGCTAGTCGAAGGCCACAAATCTAACTTGATCAAGGATCTCATGGGGGATTATGTACCTAGGATAAATCTTTCCTTTCTTCCTAAATATCATGATTATATTCCATTGTGTTTTGTAGAGTAATACCATGTTTCCAACCATAAATTACAGACCTCATAAATGATTGTATTCCTAGATCTTATGTGAACATGGGGGTGTCTAGATATTCTATTGAACAGTTTCCACATTTTAAACAATATCTTACAAAATTTTATGTCCTAGTATCTCACATTAACTAACATCATCCTAGCAAGCTAGTGTTCTTTATATTTTCCCATGAAGGGATTCATACGGATCCATTTGGATGATTTAGTGGTAAATTTTTTTTGTAATAGAACTCAACTTGTAGAGACCCGAAACTTGACGTACATTGACATTACATTACATTTGTGGAATACTTTGTACATAACAAAAACACACACACATGGACCGTAATAGTTTAGTGTCTTTGGAAACTCGGAATATAATCCTCTAATCCTGGTGAAAGATCTTCAACATCTCCAATAAAGATCTTCCTTCTTATTATACCTAAAACCTTTCTTTATATCCTGGGGAAAAGAAAACATAAAAGGGTGAGCTCAAATGCTCAGTAAGGGTAAACAAAAGAAAAATCAATCACATCATATTCATAAGAACATAACTTTTGGAAATCTTAACTTGCAAAAAATATAACATGGGATAAATCATAGTAGTGAAATGAAAACCCAATAAGCATAACTTAAAACATGAAACTTTGTGGCATACATACATAATCATAGAGAAACATTTCTTGTTAGTAATGACTCATTTCCAAGACTATCTTAGTGAACAAAGTCCCTTTCTGAATCGATTCACCCTCGTTTCAGTCCTGTTTCACTGAACCGGTAAAACCTACCATTCCAGCCATGTCTATCTCATGAGATATGAAATCTTTACCCAATGAATTGGAGGGAGATATAGGTCCCACCCATCTCTTAATGATACCATTCTTATGTGTGCCACAAAATCTTAAAACATACATCATTTCATAACCCATGTAATAAAAATGAAAATCTTAAACATCGTGACATCATAAAACAATTTAAATAAGATAAAGGAATTCATAAAAAATATTTCCATCACAACATAATCAAATCCATGTAATAATAGGGATAGAAACAGAACCCTCTATTATCTTAGATGGAAAATAATTTTGATAAAACACTTGAACTTCATTCTTGAGGAAAATATCCTTTCTACTTCAAAAACACTTTTCCTTTCTTAACATGTCATACAATTTTAAACTAAAAGAAGTTGATTAATAATAAACATGAAAACTTGTAAAGGAAGATTCTTGAAAATAATGTTTTAAAAATCCATTGGAGGGAGATATAGGTCCCACCCATCTTATAATGAATCCTTTCTTATGTGTGCCACATAATCATAAATCATACATCATCGCATAACACATGTAACAAAAATGGGATTCTTGAAACATCATGACACCATAAAACAAATCATATAAGGTAAATGACTTAATAAATATAATTCCCTCACAACATAATCAAATCAATGTAATAATAGGGATAAAAACAGAACCCTATATTATCTTAGATGGAAAATAATTTTGATAAAACATTTGAACTCCATTCTTGAGTAAAATATCCTTTCTATTTCAAAAACACTTTTCTTTTCTTAACATTTCATACTAAAAGAAGTTGATTAAAAATAACCTTGAAAACTTGTAAAGTAAGATTCTTGGAAATAATGTTTTAAAAATCCATTCATGCCGTATAAGTTAAAAAAACATTCTTCGTACTTTTGTCGGAAAAGTCAAAAAGTACCTCGTACAAAAAAAGACAAAAGATTCCTTTCATATCCTTTACTAAAAACTCAACGAAGGGTAAAATTGGAATTAAACAATTGTTTGTGGATGGAAACAATATTACATATTGAGTAAACATGGATGTGGATGATAAAATACACCCCAGTAAATACCAAAGTATAAACAATCTCGGATAAAAATGAGATTGTGATATTTCCCTTACCTTAGGTCCAACTTACTTTGTAAGTGTCCGAAACTCCTGTATAATGATTTAAATCAAGTTATTGACTTATTATAGAATCATATTCATTGTTATTATATCATATATGGTGCACTTATGACTTTATATTATCCGTTCTTTTGTAAATTCATGTTAAAGTAGCGTTTTGGGTAAAATCGTCTCATTTGTCGTTCGTGTTTTTAACTTGTAATTATTCATATGATTACATAGATCATTATTACTTAATTACAGAATATAAAACATGATTTATATATATATATTCAGAATATATATATATAATAAATCAGTAAATGGAAAGAAATACACCGTTCATGGACACGGTAGTCCGTACGTATGCATGAACTCGGTTTTCGTTTCCTTTTTGAATTGAATGGAATTAAGTAGATGAAATACATATAAATAATTCCAGTATCATTATTAGGTCATATATTTCATTAGTACTTATTATATATACTTTATAATCATTCATGAATGGTTAATCATTGAGAATGATTCTCATCGCGTCGTGGAGACAGTAGTCCGTACGTACGCACGAGCGATGATATGGTTCCCATGGTCGTGGAATTGTGTTGAAGTGTATGTATACTATTTCAGTATCAATATCACTTTATAATAGTCATATATATTTACTCATTACACCTTTATACCCATCCAATTAAGGTGGTGGTGGAAAATAGATTACACCGCGGCGTGGAGACGGTATTCCGTACGTACGCACACGCGGTGATATCCTTTTTCCATAGGATGGATAGAAGGTTAATTAGAGTTGTTTCATATTTATAATAACATATCAGTATATAAGAAATACTGATTTTATTACTTTATCATGAAAAAACTAAATAAGAAGAAGTTGAATTAGAAAGAAATTGAAAAAGATCGGTAATGGATATTACCTCTTTTTGACGCGCCTTTTCTTAGCCTCCACTTAAAGAACTAAGGATGGTCTTTGAAGAAGACCAGGACCTCTAGGATGATACTAGGGAAGCGGAGAAGGGATTTTGGAAGGGGTGGGCCGATCTTGAAGGCTAAAAGTTGTGTGAGGAAGAGAGGGAGGTGGTTCCCTTTTATAAGGGAGGAGAGGGGCACCTTAGGAATATCTCAAAATATTATTTTATATTAAAGTCAAAATCGGTTTATAATGATTCCAAAGGGTATTATTTAGAAGATAAAGTGGGGATGGGTAGAAATACTATCAACCAATAGGATTTATACAAGTTTAGGTTATTTTTTTAACCTTATCAATTAGATTTAATTTTAAGTTAAATAATTTAACTTTTACCGTGTCTTTTTGTTTTCTTACACTATATGGTTAATAAACATACTATAACATGCCAAACGAACCCCAAATTGTTTATTATTAATATATATTTCCTTATCTAAGTCATTTTGCTGAACCTTAGATTTTTTGGAATAAAATAACAATTACTAATATAATATTTGATTTAAAAACTATTTTGTGTCAATTTTGACACTATTTGATATATGATTTTTTTGAAAGTCATAACAGAATTATATGTTCGAACCAAGTGATTAAATCAACACTAATATATCATAGTAACCTAGAAAATTAGTGGAATTCATAAAAAGTCTTAAATTACATTTAATTTGGTATTTATAATATCAATTATGTCAATATTTCATTAATAAGATAATTTCTGCATCATCTTTGTGTCATAAATAAAATAAATTATTTGATGTCTAAAAATTAAAAATAAAATACCATTATGTAGGAAATCTTTTTAGATTTCTACTGAATATTTACAATCGAATTTATGTTATGTATAACCCTATATTAAAATTGTTTTAGTGAATAAACATTGATTTTAACTCTTTTAACACTTCTTTGAATTAAATAATAATAAATGTCCTAATCTAATCCAAGGGGGCCTAAATGATAATATTTTACACATAAGGTTGTTTTTGGTCGAGATACACTTGTCCAATAGGATTAGGACATGTGTTAGGGTAATATTAATATCATTTTTACCCTTAATTACCCAATTCACTTTTAACCGTGGTAAATAAAAGTAAAAAAGATACTATTCACCAAAAATTATTTTCATCTCATTGAACCACATTTTACTTACTGACATCAACCGCGTCTCTCGTATTTTTTAAATTCCATTCACAGAAGCGGTAAAATTATGTTTTATGAAAAATTCAGTTTTTTAACTACCACTTAGTAGTTTCACTATTCATCAAAAATTGATGTTTTTCAGAACAATACCAAAATTTCATCCTAAGCTCTATTTCATATTCCGAATTCAAAAATGAAGTCTATTTTACCAAATTCATAACATATAATTTTCATTAATTAATTTTATAATTAAATCCCGATGTTAAAACAAATAGCGTGTTTTTAAGAAACAATATCTATCAAAAGATTGACACTTGTTTATGTCTGGTTTAAATGTGAAATTACATCCAATGACCAAAATTGTATTAAATTGTAAAAATATATTCCAAATATACTTTAAAACCACTCAAATTATGAATTTATCAATATTAATTATTCTGATTAAAAAAGTTGTTTTTAATTATAATTTAGTAATTTTCACTATTCATCAGAATATGAAAGTTATCCGAAAATTACCAAAATTTCACCTTAGGCTAAATTCGATACTCCGAATCCAAAAATGAAGTCCATTTTGAGAGCTAAAATTTCTAAAATTTTAAAAGGTGGTTATTACTATTCATAACGGCTAGTTATAATAATATTTTAATAGCATATCGTTGTTTAGTGAAACTCGGTATTGCGTACTACACATGCTATCAAGGAAGGTCGCGATTGCGTGTAATTCAAGGCAAGTCAAGTATGTGTGTTGTGAAAGCTCCATTTGGTGTAGCGTACAACACAAGACATTAATAAAATTAAAATGAATATTTTTCATAAAATCTCAGGCTGTTACATTCTACCCCCCTTAAAATGAATTTCGCCCTCAAAATTCGTCGGGGTTATAAATGGTTTACTATTAGAAAGTTTCTTTAATAGAAACCCAAATCGTAAAAAATAATACCAAAACTTGGCTTTAAAAACTAAAGTATGACATGTAACGACTACCCAAATAAACTAATCACTAGGTTTCCACATAGGTGAAATTATGGATATGGAAGAGAAATCTAACCATCATGTTCTGATGGAGAATGGTAGAGATCATGGCTATGGAAAAGCTAGTAATCACAAATCCATAGATTTGTGATGATAAAAGGTACCATCTGATTAATCAGGAATAAGATCACTAGGACACCATTTTTGGTTTTCAAGATCATTTCCCTAAAGTTGAAAATTTGAATTAGAATAAATACTTACTTTATTTTGGTACAATCTCACTGCTGTTCATGTCTTGATCAATTTCCACTTCATCTCTTAAATAAATGAAGTTGAATTTGTTATTCGTGAAGTGTTACCAGATCATGTGATAGAATGATGGGTCATTCCATCTATCTCAAACAAAAGGTTAGCAAAAATTATATACATAAGTCGATCTACAGTGAGATTGATCATATATGGTTCCTAAAATGGACTTATACTTCATATATCATACTTCTTAATATAATAAAACTAGTTTATACTAAACAGGGACTTCCTGTAGGCCAGTGGTAGGTGATAAAGGCCAGTCGCACTTCGGTTGTGGGTTCGATTCCCACAGCCTTGTCTGACGCGATGGGCTGTCGCCTGTCCTGTAGGTTGTCCTTTTTCTAAAACTATATTACTATAACATCCCATCAATAATATCAAAAAAACATCCATCCTTAAACTATACTGACTTATGTCCAACATAATCCATTCCAATCATTAGGCTTATCCATAATACTACAGTCCACTCTCAGAGATTTAATACCATCGTTGATCCCCATATATCGTAATAGTGCATTTATATCTTGTTGGTCACATTCCAATCATTCAAAGGCCTTAATCATGTATTCCATTGAACCTTAGTGAAAACATGAATGCAGTTAAAAGTTAACACTTTCCACAAACCAAAATCCTCAAAATTATTTATAATCAAACCCTGATATCACGTAGTCCTTATATCAATCATGAGCTCATGAATACTGTCAAACATTTCATTTTCTCCTTATCCCTTCATTATGGGCATGTTATCTACTTTCCAAAATATTTGAATCACTTTTCATGGATACCGGTACCTTAAAATTATTGAAGACCACAATAGACCAATACATAAATATTTCAATACACCATAAAAGTACCTCAACAACATTATTCCTGAATACCAATACATAAATACCTCAGTCCATCCACTTCAATGATTATCCTGGAAGAAGTCCTTCCTTGATTTAGAAGTAACTTTTTAGGTCAGGGCATTGAGTTGGGTAATTCCCATGTTCTCCGAAAATAAGACATTGAACTTCATAATAGTATGTCACTCTATGACCATTTTTTCCACACAGATAACATCGGTCCCTCCATTTGAGGTATTCCTCAAGGTTCTTCTTCCCTTCTCTAGAAATCTCAATATTCCTTTCTTTATGTTCCTCAACATGCGAACATGCATAATAGTTTATCTTCCTCTTCTTTGATGAATTAGGCATACCACTAAATTTCACCTTGTTAATCATATATCGCGATGACTGATTTGGCATAATCACAAGATCTTTCTCTCTAGGAATTACACAATTTTTTTGCTCATAGTCACCAATTTGTCCATTGGATTCATTGTTAACCGAATTCCTTCTGGTTCCCTCCATTAACTAAAACACAAAAAGAATCTTGTGAGAGGCAAAAATCATGCTAGGGAAAACAACATAGTAAAGGGGAATTACCCTTAATATCTAACATCTTAGGTTAAATTCTAAGATTGTTACCGTAGTTCTAGGACTGTATATTATACGTATACTTATCCTTAGGGACATCCCTAGACATACCTTAGAAATATCTCTAGGGATCTCACTAATGCTTTCGCATCCTAGTTTCCAATGGTTGACTAAACCTTTCCTCTGATACCAACTGTAGAGACCCGAAGCTTGACGTACATTGACATTACATTACATTTGCGGAATACTTTGTACATAACAAAAACACACACACAAGGACCGTAATAGTTTAGTGTCTTTGGAAACTCAGAATATAATCCTCTAATCCTGGTGAAAGATCTTCAACATCTCCCATAAAGATCTTCCTTTTTATTATACCTAAAACCTTTCTTTATATAATGGGGAAAAGAAAACATAAAAGGGTGAGCTCAAATGCTCAGTAAGGGTAAACTAAAGAAAAATCAATCACATCATATTCATAAGAACATAACTTTTGGAAATCTTAACCTGCAAAAAATTTAACATGGGATAAATCATAGTAGTGAAATGAAATCCCAATAAGCATAAATTAAAACATGAAACATTGTGGAATACACACATAATAATATAGAATCATTTCTTGTTAGTCATGACTCATTTCCAAGACTATCATAGTGGACAAAGTCCCTTTCTGAATCGAGTCACCCTCGTTTCAGTCCTGTTTCACTGAACCGGTATAACCTACCATTCCAGCCATGTCTATCTCATGAGATATGAAATCTTTACCCAATTCATTGGAGGGAGATATAGGTCCCACCCATCTCATAATGATACCATTCTTATGTGTGCCACAAAATCTTAAAACATACATCATTGCATAACCCATGTAATAAAAATGGGAATCTTAAACATTGTGACATCATAAAACAATTCATATAAGATAAAGGAATTCATAAAAAATATTTCCATCACAACATAATCAATTCAATGTAATAATAGGGATAGAAACAGAACCCAATATTATCTTAGATGGAAAATAATTTTGATAAAACACTTGAACTTCATTCATGAGGAAAATATCATTTCTACTTCAAAAACACTTTTCCTTTCTTAACATGTCATCCAATTTTAAACTAAAAGAATTTAATTAATAATAAACATGAAAACTTGTAAAGTAAGCTTCTTGAAAATAATGTTTTAAAAATCCATTGGAGGGAGATATAGGTCCCACCCATCTTATAATGAATCCTTTCTTATGTGTGCCACATAATCATAATTCATATATCATCGCATAACACATGTAACAAAAATGGGATTCTTGAAACATCATGACATCATAAAACAAATCATATAAGGTAAATGACTTCATAAAGATAATTCCCTCAAAACATAATAAAGTCAATGTAATAATAGCGATAAAAACAGAACCCTATATAATCTTAGATGGAAAGTAATTTTGATAAAACATTTGAACTCCATTCTTGAGGAAAATATCCTTTCTATTTCAAAAACACTTTTATTTTCTTAACATGTCATACTAAAAGAAGTTTATTAAAAATAAACATGAAAACTTGTAAAGGAAGATTCTTGGAAATAATGCTTTAAAAATCCATTCATGCCGTATAAGTTAAAAAAACATTCTTCGTACTTTTGTCGGAAAAGTCAAAAAGTACCTCGTACGAAAAACGACAAAATATTCCTTTCATATCCTTTACTATAAAATCACCGAAGGGTAAAATTGCAATTAAACAATTGTTGGTGGATGGAAATAATATTACATATTGAGTAAAAATTGATGTGGATGATAAAATACACCACAGTAAATACCAAAGTATAAACAATCTCGAATAAAAATGAGATTGTGATATTTCCCTTACCTTAGGTCCGACATGCTTTGTAAGTGTCCGAACCTCCTGTATAATGATTTAAATCATGTTATTGACTTATTCCAGAATCATATTCATTTTTATTATATCATATATGGTCCACTTATGTCTTTATATTACCTGTTCCTTTGTAAATTCATGTTAAAGTAGCGTTTTGGGTAAAATCGTCTCATTTGTCGTTCTTGTTTTTAACTTGTAATTATTCATATGATTACATAGATCATGATTACTTAATTCCAGAATATAAAACATGATTTATATATATATATTCAGAATATACATATATAATAAATCAGTAAATGGAAAGAAATACACAGTTCATGGAGACGGTAGTCCGTACGTACGCATGAATGCTGTTTTCGTTTCCTTATTGAATTGAATGGAATTAAGTAGATGATATACATATAAATAATTCAATTATCATTATTAGGTCATATATTTCATTAGTAATTATTATATATACTTTATAATCATTCATGAATGGTTATTCATTGAGAATGAATCGCATCGCGTCGTGGAGACGGTTGTCCGTACGTACGCACGAGCGATGATATCGTTCTCATGGTCGTGGAATTGTGTTGAAGTGTATTTATACTATTTAAGTATCAATATAACATTATAATAATCATATATAGTTACTCATTACACATTTATACCCATCCAATTAAGGTGGTGGTTGAAAATAGATTACACCACGGTGTGGAGACGGTATTCCGTATGTACGCACGCGCGGTGATTTCCTTTTTCCGTAGGATGGATAGAAGGTTAATTAGAGTTGTTTCATATTTATAATAACATATCAGTATATAAGAAATACTTATGTTATTACTTTATCATGAAACAACTAATGAAAAAGAAGTTGAAGAAGAAAGAAATTGAGAAAGATCGGTAATGGATATTACCTCTTTTTGACGCGCCTTTTCTTAGCCTCCACTTAAAGAACTAAGGATTGACTTTTAAGAAGACAAAGACATCTAAGATGATACTAGGGAAGTGGATAAGGGATTTTGTCAGGGGTTGGACGAGCTTTAAGGCTCAATGTTGTGTGAGGAAGAGAGGGATGAGGTTCCCTTTTATAAGGGAGGAGAGGGGCACCTTAGGAATATCTCAAAATATTATTTTATATTAAAGTCAAAATCGGTTTATAATGGTTCCAAAGGGTCTTATATAGAAGATAAAGTGGGGATGGGTATAAATACTATCAACCATTTGGATTTAGACAAGTTTAGGTTATTATTTTAATCTTATCAATTAGATTTAACTTTAAGTTAAATAATTTAACTTTTACCGTGTCTTTTTGTTTTCTTACACTATATGGTTAATACACTTACTATAACATGCCAAACGAACCCCAAATTGTTTATTATTAATATATATTTCCTTATCTAAGTCATTTGGCCGAACCATATATTTTTAAGAATAAAATAACAATTAATAATATTTTATTTTATTTAAAAACAATTTTGTGTCAATTTTGACACTATTTGATATATATGATTTTTTTGAAAGTCATAACAGAATTATATGTTCAAAACAAGTTGATTAAATCAACACTAATATATCATAGTAACCTAGAAAATTATTTGAATTCATAATAATTCTTAAATTACATTTATTTTTGTATTTATAATATCAATTATGTCAATATTTCATTAATAAGATAATTACTGCATCATCTTTGTGTCATAAATAAATTAACTTATATGATGTCTAAAAATTACAAATAAAATACCATTATGTTGGAAATCTTTTTATATTTCTTCTGAATATTTAAAATCGAATTTATCTTATGTATAACCCAATATTAAAAATGTTTTAGAAAATAAACTTTGATTTTAACTCTTTAAACTCTTCTTTGAATTAAATAATAATAAATGTCCTAATCTAATCCAAGTGGGCCTAAATGATAATATTTTACACTTAAGGTTGTTTTCGGTCGAGATAAACTTTTCCAATAGGATTAGGACATGTGTTAGGGTAATATTAATATCATTTTTACCCTTAATTACCCTATTCACTTTTAACTGTGGTAAATAAAAGTAAAAAAGTTACTATTCACCAAAAATTATTTTCATCTAATTGAACCACATTTTACTTACTGACATCAACCGCGTCTCTCGTATTTTTGAAATTCCATTCACAGAAGCGGTAAAATTAAGTTTTATGAAAAATTCAGTTTTTTAACGACCACTTAGTAGTTTCACTATTCATCAAAAATTGATGTTTTTCAGAACAATGCCAAAATTTCATCCTAAGCTCTATTTCATATTCCAAATTAAAAAATGAAGTCTATTTTACCAAATTCATAACATATAATTTTCATTAATTAATTTTATAATTAAATCCCGATGTTAAAACAAATAGCGTGTTTTTAAGAAACAATATCTATCAAAAGATTGACACTTGTTTATGTCTGGTTTAAATGTGAAATTACATCCAATGACCAAAATTGTATTAAATTGTAAAAATATATTCCAAATATACTTTAAAACCACTCAAATTAATAATTTATCACTATTAATTATTCTGATTAAAAAAGTTGTTTTTAATTATAATTTAGTAATTTTCACTATTCATCAGAATATGAAAGTTATCCGAAAAGTACGAAAATTTCACCTTAGGCTAAATTCGATACTGCGAATCCAAAAATGAAGTCCATTTTGAGAGCTAAAATTTTTAAAATTTTAAAATGTGGTTATTACTATTCATAACGGCTAGTTATAATAATATTTTAATAGCATATCGTTGTTTAGTGAAACTCGGTATTGCGTACCACACACACTATCGAGGAAGGTCGCGATTGCGTGTAATGCAAGGCAAGTCAAGGATGTGTTTTGTGCAATCTCCTTTTGGTGTAGCGTACAACACAAGACTTTAATAAAATTAAAAAGAATATTTTTCATAAAATCTTGGGCTGTTACACAACTGGTAGTAGATGATGTTTCCATAGTCCTTTTAAGTCCATAATACAGACTCTCAGTATGTCTTCCAATATCTTAATAGTCCAGTCATATTGTCATTCTATTTAAGGATGATAGGCCGTACGGAAATTCAGCTCAGTATTTAGAGCATATTGGATATTCTTCCAAAATATGGAGGTGAATCTCAGATCTTATTCATATACAATCGATTGTGTTTCTCTATGTAGTCTTACCACATCTCTAACATATATGCATACATGTTTATCCATTAATAATTCCTCTAAAATTTCTATAATGTGAGATTTAGTTGTCAATAGATCCAAAATAACCGATATAGAATTAATTCATATGGATTTCTATGGATGTCCGATGATAATGTCCATGGTGATTTTTCCACTTCCATATTGGTCTGTGTAATGGTTATATCATCCCATTAGGATTTTGAATTTCATCCTTCAATTACTAACATAAAATGTACTTTTATTTTTAATATTTGATATATTTCATCATATTGTCCCAATAATAGATCTATCAAAGACCTCGATACATATTTTTTCTCCTTGGGTGAATAGAGAAGGTTGAGCTATGTTTGTCCTTCATAGTCTCTTTCTTTATCTCTTTACTGGATGGTACACATAGTCATGAACTAAATCATATGAATCATTTCTTGTCCATTTTTTACACTAATTATTTACCATTTGTTATAGATTCTACCTTTTTATGAATTTTTCTCATCCATTCATTGAGTATTAATTATTTTCATTATTATGGGTGTTTGAGAAATCATTAAATAAAGTATTGATGACATTTCTTCTTTAACAATTTCTATGTACATACATTGTAGGTATATGAATAGGGGATCCTTCTCAATTATTATCAGTTATAAAGATTCAAGATCATTTATACATAGAGAATACACCACCTTATATTAATTTCCAAGATTTTAGTGCATTGAGAAGTTGAATACACGATGAGATCTAACCTTAATCTCTAGAGAATATTAATCTCATTAATGAGAATATATAATTGAGGCTCTTATGATCATTATATTTCTGACACATCTCCCCATAGAGATATTGCATCCATAATTTCAATTAAAAGATCATTCCTGCCTACTCCAAATCTTGTGTAATATACTTCAAATTATTAATTTTCAACTGCCTTTAGGCATAGGCTACATCGTTATCATTTTTGACTCGGAAAAAATAATTTATTTGAATAATCTATTCAAACTACAACTAGTTCCACACATGTCATAATTTTTAGTACTATTACAGTGGTAACCCTGTTTTTCAACTCTTTGAAGTAGTTTTCACATTCAATGTTTTTGATAAAATTTACACCATTTTGAGAGATAATTGATAGTGGATTTTAAAATATTCATAATTTCATCAATAAAAATCTACAATGCCAAGACAAAACAAGTAAACTATGGATCTAAAGTATAGGTTTTGTAATGCGACACTCCTCAATTTCATATGTTTAGGAAGGGTATACATATTCTATTTTTTTGGTTATTAGATGCCACAATAATGACACATCCTCCATCTATAAATCAAATTTAATGTTCTTTTAATAGCGTTTCAACCTTAAATATTTTTTTTATCACCCAAAAAAAATTCTCCTCATTTTAATTCTTTCACATGGAGTATATCAGAATATCATACATAATGACTTCTAAAATATGGTCAAGATAAACTCTAAAGAATATATTAATTGCGTCCATGAATATAATTGGACAACTAGTGAGTTTGATGGGAATCACTATGATCTTATTGTGTCCATACATCATTTGGAAGGCTGTCGTTGGAATATCATCATTATTCACATTTAATTGGTGATATATATACTAATGTTCCACGGTAGAGAAATAATTGGCACTTTATTGTTGATAAAAATAACATATCCATGGAAGGAGATAATTTTCATTATAAAGATATTTTTCAGCTAATAATAGTCAATGTTGAGGGTAATTGATTCATCCTTCTTCTAGACAAACAAGACTTGTGAACACCCATTGTGAATAATTCTTATGTATAAATCCCTTTTATAGATTCTCCTATAATTTATTATTTTGTTCTTTAATCTCAATGGTGTTCATTATATACGGTTTATTTGAAATAGTTAGAGATTCAGTAATAATTTCAATTTAGAACTCAACATCTAGATTATTAATAAGATGAAATAAATATTTAGGCAAACACATCTATGTAGTCTATCAAAATGGGAATGTATTTGATCATGATCCACCTTTTTACTCAATCATTTGAGCTAGATATTATATCTAATAGTGAAATAATATCCATATATGATACAATGAATCAGATGAAGATTCACCATCCTCCTTACACATGTATATAATTAGGGGATACCATGGGATGTGTAACGTGATATCCCTTTATCGGCCATTGAATTTGTATTCGTATAATGATAGACAATCCATGCACAATATAGAATAAAAAATCGATGAAAGGAACATATAAAATATTTGTTCTGGAATAAATCCACAAAAAATAACTAGGGAGGTGTTATATACATTGGATTCAATAATATCCCTATTTATTATTTTCAAAGATAACTGAACCCCCATATTTTTTGGTGGTGTTCAGATAATTCTACTAACCATGTACAATATGAAAGAATGTGTTGAAATGGAATAAAATTGTTCATTAATTATTCTTAAATTAATAACAAATATAACTATAATCACATATATGTTATGGTAAACCTGATTAGTTGTGATATTATATTCCCTTGTGTGCTTTGATGGGGTTTGATGTGGATGTTTTCCCCCAACATGTCTGGCATAGGGTATTGTTTAACATAATGCATATGTTTATTATTGTTTAAATAATACACTTTTGGAAGAGTGGTTGTATGAACCTTCCACTTTCCTAAAAATTATTATTATTATTTATATCCCTTACACATTTGTTTTCCAAATGCACCATTATTTCACATTTGAAACATTTCATAATTGTTTTTAGTCTGTTACCATTATGGTTCTTCTCATAACATTGACTACTGAGATGATGTGTTTTCTTTCAACCCTAGTAATTTTTTTATGATCGTATAATATTAATCACTGTTTCATTATTTTTATCTCCCTGACCATGACCCTACTAGATTCATCGATTTCCATTTCATCCTATAGTGAACAACTCAAAAACTCCTCCTAGCTATCAAAGTCTCAATTAGCCTATGCATTTTTATACTTCAAATCAGTCAACCAAAAAAATGATCGACTATGATTTTTTTATTCATGATAATGTAGTTGGTGTATCATTCAAGACTTGTGAGTTTTTATAATTATATCCTGATAGACTAATATTTAATTAGCTATAATCTAAGGAACTCCTTTAACATCATGATATTGTTGGTTGAGGGAAAATATTTATTACAAAATATTATATTGAATTTCTCCCACTAAATGGAAATAATATTATCCTTAGAGTCTTATTTCGTGATTACTATCCACCACCAATCAAATTACAAAATAAAAAGATATAATTAGAACACAATATTAGTTATTTTACGAACTGGTGGACTTAAAACATTTTCGCAATGGTGTTAATATGTTTATTTTTGTGGAGGGTATTAAAAGATCAAATAAACCTATGGGGCCTTTGAATGATGCAATATTTGACCTAGATAACATAGCTCTTTGGAGAATAAGAGTGACACACATGATTCATCTCATTATTCACAACATGATATAATTAAAAAATTATTGTAATAAGGTTTTGACTAAAAGTTCGGATATTATTTTTCATTTCATTAAGTAAATCATCACATTTCTTATCAAAATTATTGTTAAAACAACATATCTTATTTCTTACCATTATCTATGTAAGAGAATTTAAAAATCGGGGGGATAGAATAAAATCTAATAATTTTGCAAATATAGATTTTATAAAATAGAAGTACAAACATGTAAATGAAATTTTAATCATAACATGTGATTCCCTATGTTTTAATCTAGATTATCCATGTCTACATAATTATCCCTAAGGTTCATATAAATGTGATCAACTCATAATCCAAAAAAAACATGAATTGTCTCTCAAAAAAACTATTATTGCATTATTATTTAACACATATTATTACACGATTTATTGCATATCTAACCATAAATTTCGAGCTAAGGATTGTAAATTCTAGTGTCTTTGGATGATCAGGTTAATAAAACTCAAAAATTGGAACCAAAAATTTCTATTAATCAATATTAATAATTATTTACTAAATTCTTTTTTTATATTACATAATAATATGAAAACATGTTTATTACATTAATTAATGGATTATTTAAAAATACATGTAAGGGAATAAGTATATTAATAAAGAATATCACATGGCTTAGAAGACATATCATGATGACATTAAAAGGAATGGAACAATAATAAATATATATAAGAATAAAATATATAATATCGGATTATATAATCATGTAATAATAGAAATGTGAATAAAACATAGAACATGACAAATGAATTATACAAGGATAACCACTAAGACCATTTGACATGGATTATTATGTGTCAAGGATAACCACCAACACCACTGCACATGAAGGATCATGGGTTAAGGCTATCCAGTAAGACCATTTCAGACGACGATGCATGATACTAAATAATAACTAATTGATTGGAGAAATATATTTGTTCAACCAAGCTATCATTTTTATGAATATGTGTTCTACATGAAAAATAAATCCTAAGGGTAACCCATAGAAGGAATTGGGTATCATAATCATGCATTAAGTCCGTAAAAAAGGATTTTCATATTTTTGTGCATGGAAAAAAAGATTTTAATAATTCCAAGACAATAATAATGTCAAAAATATATATATCATGATACATGATACAAAATTGAAGTGAAAACATATAACAAATAGTTCTTAAGAATCATTAGAAACAAATCTTTTTATTGTAGTTTAAGAAAAATATTAAAATATTTGAATGTGGAAAGAAATAATAATTTATATTAAAATAGAAATTAAAATTGATATATTTTTTATGATAAAATGATTTATTTTATAAAGAAAAAATTTATTTAAATGTATTATTTAGTGCACATACAAACATGTGAAAAATCGGGAACCTCCCTTTAATAGGTCCTACATATCGGAAAAAATTTAGAACGAAACATTTTTAAAACATTTATCTAACCATAAAATAAGGATGAATTATGATGGATACATAATATTAGAAAATAAAAATTAAAATTTATCATATTTATATTAAAATAAACAAAAATCACATTCGGGTAGAGAAATAATGTGTAACCCGATTGAAAAATGGTGGTTCAGAAACAACCCCATACATTATGTATGGAAGTGTTATGAATTTGGACATAATATCCTAGATAATAATTAAAACCCCATTTATAATTAAATTTAGAAAATTTTGTAAATTTATTTTGTTTATTATAAATTTATTATGTTAATTAATGGAATTGTTATGTGTTATATGATGCAAATTCATCATTTTAGACTGTTCTATTCATTGGGTTTCATGATTTTTCACTTTTATATGTGTATGGAAGATCAGGTAAAATGAGAATAAATTTCCAAAATTATAATTATATGTTACTACTGAACATAATTAATATTAAATGTTCTTATATAGACAATGTTTTATATACGAGGATGATTCATTATAGAACATATTAGTGAAAATCATTAACATTACTATGGAATTTTTTGATCATCAGAAAAAAAAATTTATTTAATAATTAATATTATGTAAATATATACTACTTCCATAACATTAAATATTTTTTAATACACATTTTATAATTTAATTGGGAAATATTTTTTTTGTATCAATATTTGATGGTGGGAAAAGTATATGAAAATGCATCATCCACAATGGAGGTAAATAGACACATCATGAAGGATGATTTCATTTTATTTAAAATAAAAGCGATTAAAGAAATGGTTTCATGATAAATTAGGCTATTAAGATAATAAAATTATTGTATATATATGATATTTTAGTTATAATTAGTGTCTTATAAGGGTGAGTGAGGATATAATAAAAAAAAATATAAATTGAAAAGAAATTAAATGAAAATGAATGGGGATTTTACCCCGTGAATTGTTCTGCTTGAGGACCACCTTAGAGAAATTGGTTTTGGTATTTTATTGAGACCAAATTATAATAGACATTGGGGAGATTATATTGAATATTATTTGGTAATAATTGGAAAAGACTAAGGGATTTTGATTTGTGAGTATAAGAGGCGGTGATTAGTGGTATTTATAGGGGATTCGTGGGGTGTTTTTTGATTATTTTATTCTTTAGTTTATTATTTTAAATCAAAATTATGAAAAGATAGAAACTTCTCACTAAATATAAGAAATATATGATGATTATATAGATTAAGGTTCTTAAAACATTTATGGATCAATTATTAGTAATTTTAAATTATTCTTCTATATAATGTAAATTCCATATTTCACTATTCGCCAAAATTCCACGACTTTAAAAAAATCAAAAAAATTCACCCTAATAATATATCAATGTGTATAATGAAAAAATGTAATATATTTTATGAAACAAATATTATTTGTATTAGAAATTTATTTTTAATTTAAATCGTCATTTTCAAGGAAAATATAGATTTTAATAATATAACAGATTATATAACATTTTGAAATATTATTTAAAGTCACATAATTTTATCATATAATCATAAAAAATATATATTAATTTATGAATAAATTTTATGAAAATAAATTTTATTTTATATCGATGTATTATTCATATAATTACAAATGAACATTTATGTTTTACAAAAATACCAACACTTAATGTTTCCATTTATGAAAAATTATTCAGTTATACTATGATATAATTGTATCATGTTATCATTTATAGGATGATAATTTTTTTGTAATTTCATATACATTTTTAATATTTTATTTATTGATTTACTATTATGAATGGTCCATGATAACATATAATAATCATGTAAAATATGTTAATTCCATACAAATAAGAAAATAAATTCATTTCTGTTGTCAAGATTACAACTGTGGATAATCTAGTGCACTATGTTCCCTTCCCATATGATCATTTAATTATTTATTGTCTAATCCATAGATAATATTTTTGGATATAGTTCCTTACTAAACTGGGTTTAAAACCCAATAAAATTATTTTTATCACATTTTATACCAATACATACCAAATTCATTGGAGGACTAAATAATTTTAGGCGACATCTCCATGACACCAAGGGATAGAAATAAATTTTTACTTCTTAATTAATATTTAGGGGGGATTTTTACTTTTTGAAATAAAAAAACAATCCAAACATGCCATTTCCAAATTAACCACCATGAGATGCATTAAATATAAGAGTTAAACTCAAAAATCACCATTTATATCAACACAAAATTGAATATATTACCTTATAAGAAGACTAAAAACCATCGATGTCCATACTTTAAGACATATCAAATCAATCTAAAAGTCTCCAAAACTGAACTCCAAAGAATCAATATGCTCCATTATCCTACTTTATAAAACATCCCATGTATCAAAAAGTTCCTCTAGATAAATTTTTTACTTTACATTTGCACGTGTCCTGGTTAAATGTATCTTCAAAATCTCTAATGCTCCAATGAATGGGTGAGTAATAATTATTATAAGACTTTTCCAAATTACATACCAACTCAATGCAACATGACTGAAAAAATAGTCACAATTATATAAAACATTATATATAAAACCATTCTAAATATATCAACAATTTATCTCAAATCCAAAAAATTCCAAGAAAACAAATATTTTTCATATAAATAAAATGAGAAGGAAATAAATCAAACATTTCATTGTCACCATTTTTTAAATATAATTTCAATTACCCATTATATATCACACATCCACACACACATAGACACCGAAACAAAATTTTGGTGTTACCATTATATTGGAAAACAACCTCCAAAACCCATATAATTTGATGGTGTACCATCCCAACCAATATCCATCCACTCAATACACACATTACAACTGAAGAAATATCACATAACAATATATCCATTTACAGAAATATATATAATTTTAATAAACAATAATGTTATTGAAAAAAAATAACAACAACTTACTACAAAAAACAACTTTTTATAGATTTCCATTTTTCCAACAACCCATTTTAATAAAATTCATATTTTTTAAAAACCATTTTCTCTTTGTGAAAGAAAAAAAATATTTAAGATAATAATTTAAAAACCATTTTACTAAATTAACCTTTGTCCAACACAACCAATTTTTTACAACACCAAAATCAGTCACCAAATTGGGCTTCCAAAAATCATTTCACAACAATATCACAATAAATATCTCACAAATGTCCTAATTTAAAACCAGGCATTCAATTTCACAATATAGGATTCAAGAGAGAAGCCACAAACCATACAATTTATACTGAAAATAATAAAAAATATTAAAACACCTATGGAGAGTATTTGAATAACCAAAAATCTACATTATTTCTCTACACCTGTCATCAAAAAATCCAAATTTTATTATATTTGGAATTAACTAACATAGATCTATTCACAACAAAATTAGATCTATGAAACTATGTGAGATAAGGAAGTATATCTAAGGAAACCCACCAAAACTAACCATAAACTATGACGTACACTGATATCTCGGCTCCGACTCACTAAAAAATGGCTTCTAATCTACTCTAGATGAGTGGGGAATTTTTTTTCCTTTGGGAGGTGGAAATCCCTTGTTTGGGTAAAAATGGAGGAGATAATGGGTATTGAACAGAAATCTAAACTACATCCTTTTTTTTTTATATTTGTTCGACCTTATATCCTTAGTTACTTGGTGTGTAAATTGTTCGCTAATGATGAACTATATACTGCCTAATTGAGAAGCCTCACATGCTTCGATCGAATGGTAATAATATCATTCTCAGACCATGAAGAAGACCACATTATGCATGTTTCATAGTTTCTCCATGGAAGCTTCAAAGTTTAGGAAAAAATGAACCTAACATGGGCTTACCCCTTACCCTCATTCTCACTGGGCATGGTTTCCTATAGGAGTTTCATTGTTTCCATTAAATTTGTACCAACCAAGAAACATTAGAAGAGACCCAAAATCATGGGAAAAGGCTTCCAATCCCTCCCAAACATTACCAAAACACATTCAGTATATAAAATTTATAAATTTCTAGTTACAAATTTGATATATTGTCATAAAAAATACAATGTTCTAGATGTTAATCTTCTTTGTGTTTATTCTTGTTCCATTAATTTTTTTCCTTCTATTTATTCCTTCTACCGTATATATTATGCTTTATTCAATTATTATTCACATAATAGTACTTTAAGACCATACATTTTTCATGTTTTCCCTAGGTTGTCATTTTATGATATAATATATAAAAGGTTTCTAGGATCACTTTTGGAATATTAAATATAATATTATTTTGGTTCCATGTTTTAACATTTATATACATAAAATTTAAAAGACACCAAAATATATGGTCATTGGATTATAATTTCATGATTTTATGATAAAAAAATTTAATAATACTTACAATAATATAGGTCTATTATATGAATATAAATTTCGCAAAATTGAAATTTATTAAAGATAATATCATAAATATATGGGACTGTATCAAAAACCCTTACCTAAATCCCCATATTTTTGTTAATTAATTAAAATACACAATAAAATATTTAAAAACTATTTATAAAACTATTATATAACCATAATAATTTATAACCTATTATTTATAAATCCATTTTAACATATAATTATGATTTTCTTAATAATTTCATCATTAAAATAAACATTTGGGTGAAAATTGGTTCCATTCCCATGCATTTTTCTATTTGATGGTTCTTGTGAAGAAGCATGTTCATGGATTAATAATATATGTAATTGTAATAATTAAATAATTATAATTTTTTATATTATATATACTTCTATAATATTTCAGATAAATATGGGATGAAAAACTTATTACATCACTTACTGGAGACAGTAGTCTTTTCAAACTCACAAGTGATGTGTCAACTTTTCGATATATATAATGATGAAATGTAAATAATAATGCAATAACCAGACCTTCTTTTCAGGTATTTTCTCCTTTTTTTGTGGTTTTTGAGGAATAATATAAGTTTTCTTCATATTTCATAAGTAAAAACCTTGTACTTTATATGTACATGTCGTGTACTCGGTTACCATAGGTAGTCAGGTGTTGGTCATGTCACAACTATGTATACGACCGTGTGTGGTGACATAGAGTCTGACTAATGTGGGGTCTTGTGAAAGAAAGTACACATCATGTACTTCTAAAGTACACGCCATTTAGTTTATTTTTTTCATTTAATGTACCGCGGTTGAATATGATGGAAAGAACCATCCCCTTATAGGTCTGGTTTGACAGAGACCGACTATACAACCATGGAAATTCTCCGAGATGCCGATCAAGAACACGTCATCCAATTCTACTAACTTCAATTGTGTTCGGATAACCTCAGTAAGATCTTCCTTCTTCTAGGGAATCGTTTCCTGATACATCATCTTTCAAGAGTTATCCTCAAATAAAAATTTTATATGTTTTTATAGATCTACGGTGTTCATGGGGGATTCAAGGATCTAGGTTCACATATAATGAGCATAAAACACCAAGGTAGGTGGTTTATGCATTTCTGTTGAATGCCATTGAGTTATATGTGAAACATTGCCCAATACCCTTGATCGGGGTATTCCGTGTTTACTGATTTATCGCTATTTGTTGTCTCCAGTGATTGTATGTTGGAATAGAGTTTAATTGAAAGTGAATTGGGATAATTTCTATACTATGGAAGTATTTTCCCTTGAATTTTTCCTTTATGACATTTTGGTCTTGTATAGCTTGTCAGGCTGCCTTGTTGTTTCCCATTCTAGTATTATAGGATTGAGTATTTATTATCTAAATTTTTTTTGGGTTATAGATTGGATAGCCAAGTAGTTCATGGGGTTTTTTTGATTGCTTTGCATTTCTATGCTTTTTTGTCTTACACGGGTTCCTAAGGAACTGGTGTAGTGGAACATAGGGAAAATATTTGTAAGGGCATTTCCAGAGTGTTCATTATTATTGTTATGATGAGAGACCCTAGGGGGAATTTACGTAATTGCATCCGTAGAGAGACTGTAGTTCCTCCACATGGTCCACATGAGGAATGATAGGTAAGTGCTTCCCCAAAGTTCCATTTAGTTACCGATATGGGACTATAGGGGAAATTGAGAGCGAGTGCTTCTGTAGATAGTCTATATAAAAGCTAAACCTGAGGGGTTAGACTATGTGTACATCCCAAAGGGTTACATTTGGTTTCTAGGTAAGACTATAGGGGATTAGGGTGTGAGTTCATCCCATATGGTTACTTATTTGTGATTATTTGTTTGCTTTCTATGTGGAATTGAATGCTCGAAAACTGTGGAATTTTATAGTGTAGAGTACTTCATTATTTACGGCTTCTTCGGTTTACTACCAACATGATATAATCACTGAATGTTAGTAACATTTCTCTAGGTGGATTCCTACTAGGAATTAGTCTCACATCCTATTTGGGCCTTGCTTTTGGGCCCAAAAAGAATATATTTTTCTATGCATAGATAAGGAAAAGCACCCTTCTACTTCAGGTACTTGACTTCTATGGAGATGGAGATAATGGGACAAAGCATAGGCTAGTGATGCTATGAAACTCTTTATTTTATTCCCTTGTACATTGGTTTGGTGCTGTCTTCAAGAATTGTGACTTGTTTTGCTACTTTCCTAGACATATTTATCAAGCATCATTTATATATATATATTTTCTCCAGTGGTTATTTTCTTATGTCCTCCACTATTTACATTCATATGGTATTATTACTCCTTCCACTATTTCCATGTGTTTTACTTATTTTGTGTTACTCTGTTAATGAGGGCATTGTTTCCCCACTATCACACCCAAGGACATCGCTGATAGTCAGCAGCGCTATAGCATTTTGAGAGATTCTCTTGAGGGCATATAACCAACCGGTTACGGGGCTTCTACGGGTACCTTCCGGAACTGAGACATTAAAAAGTTGTATCAGAGGCATTATTTTCTTCTCGACATACTATATAAAGAATATAGTATGGTTTATGACAGAAATATGTACTTGGTAATAAGATGTGCTCGGGAGTAGCTACACTGTGTACATGGAAAAGCCAATTTATCTTGTTTATTTCAATTTTCTAGTTTTTCAATTTTAAGGTTCTTTTTATTTCATCGTCGGGTGATTCACATTCCTAGAGATGTTATTTTATATATTATTTAGGTTCTATTTCTATTTCAATCTGATCAGATGAAGTCATTCCATCTCATGCATCATATAGGCACTTACTAGAAATCACATTTCTTGCATTCTGGCCATGCCATTTTGGGTGTATTAGCGATTGAATTTTGTTGTGATGGATGTTGTTATAGATATGCAAATTTTTGTGATATATTCATTGATAATATAAATTTTTTTGATTGGGTATTGAAATGTGTAATTTTTAGTTTTAATAAAAGCCAAAGTTTAGTTCTTTAGGTGTTATGGGCTGTCAGGGACAGGAATTCGGAAGATCATTGCCTTGTTTTCCTTGTATATGACAAGTAACATATGCCACGATTTGATTCGCAGGGAGCATGGGCCCTCGTAGATAATAATTTGGCACTTTAATTTTCATTTTTGTGTTTTCTAGGCTTTCAGAGTAGTTTATCCGAGTTACTGTCTTGAAAAACATATAATACAGGTCGTGTAGTTTTGAATAAATGCAATGTGTTTATCTGTTCATGAAGAAAATATTATTCTTAAGTACACATTGTGTACTCTATGTACACATCGTGTAGTCCAAAACCGTGTTTCTGACTATGTGGGTAGAAACACGGTGTTGGTAAATCCTGGTAGAAGACTTTGTGTGTCCGATGTACACGATGTCTGGGGCAGACCATGTGTCCACCCATATGACTAACGACACAAATGTAAGAAAGCATAAGTTATACACATCGTGCCATTATTGAAAAAGTCATGGAGTGTGAGCCACGTGTCCAACTGTGTCACTAACAACACAGGTCTTTGGAGATCCTTTAGTGCAAACTGTGTCCATCTAGAACACATCGTGTACTGTTAGCCGTGTATTTGTTCGTGTCACTAACAATACTATTCAGTGAAGCTCATCTAGTACATAACATGTTTGGTAAAAACATGCCAGGTTGTCATGTTCTAGGAGAACCGTGTAGCTTATTCATGTAGAAGGACTAGGGTAGGGGAAGAGGATTCAGGTACATGATGTGTGTTAGGACAACACGCCGTGTGTTTGGGGTGTAGCACGACCAGTTTTGGTAGAAGTACACGCCCATCTGAGGGCATAAGGGTACATGTCATGTAGTTATATGTACACATTTTGTATCCATGTTTTGTAAAACAGGAATGAATTTTTTCACAAGTTACCTTCTTAATCTTATAGTTTTAACTCCTTGATAGTATTGATCAATGGTGTGTGTTTCACTTTTCATAGTGATGGCACCGAGACCTCCATCGGTTGTATGCTAGTTGCAAGCCAGTGATCATACACTAGAAATTGTAGATCAACGACTTAAAGAAGAACCTCTATTTGTTCGAGTCTTTTCCCCAGCTGTCATTCTAGACATAGGTGCTGATGAAAAGTTTTGAGAGTGATTTATGAGGCTGATGTAGACCTTCTAGGGAGCGCCGTATCCTTCCATTTCTATAGTAGAGTAGACATGGGTTATTCAGCAGTGGTATCCTCCCACATTCACTGGGGAAGGAGGAACTCAGGATGAAAATTCTTGGTTAGAATCTATGATTTCTATCTTCAAGCATCTGGAGATTCCTCTAGAGAGGAGGGTAAAGCTTGCTATGTACATGCTTCAGGACTCTGCCAAGTAAAGGTGGGATGTGATCTCACAGGCGGGATACTAGCTGGATATGGCAAGGAATGAGTTCCCGCGTTCCTTCACAGACTTCCTCTACTTGAGGACATTGATTTCTGATCGAGCCCTATAGTTCATGTGTCTAGAGCATGGTACTCATTCTGTTATGGAGTATTCTTATCGCTTCATAGAGGTTCAACGCTTTACACCAATACAAAGAGGTGATTAGTTATTCCTGGAAAGGATGTTTGAGAATGGTATGAGGCACGACATCTGATCTCATGTGAACATCTTCAGGTTGACATCTATCACATCTATAGTCTACCAGGCGCTAATAACATATCATCATCTTAGGGATACTGCAGTTTTGATCATAGGTGGTTCAATATTTGGAGTTAGTATCCCTCCTACTGACATCAAGAAGAGCCGTAGGGGGTCTTCGCTCAGTTATCCAAGGAGGCGAGACACTTATTCTGGTAGCCAGGTGATGTGCTACCAGCGTGTGAAGAGAGGGAATACGAGGCCACATTGATCAATATATCAAATTGAGTGCCATGATTGTAGCAGGATGGGTCATCTTCAGCGTTTCTATCAGTTCTTCTCCCTGAATGCTGGTGATAGAGGTTCTTCTATGACTCTGCGTTTAGGATCAGCACCACCGGTTTCTCACCATTCTGGAAACTGGGGTTCTTCCGTCCGTTCAGGTTGAGGTGGAGGTGGTGGCCATCATATTCAGTCATCTGGCCTTCAACAAAAACATGATGGATCAGCTCAGAGTGGTCAGTGATGGTCCCAGGGCCGTGGTACAATCCATACTTTTGCAGTAGATTAGACCCAGGAGGAGTAGGATCCCGGACACTCTACAGTTCGATGTACGATTCTAGTTTCCTCAGTTTTAGGTTCTTCTCTTTTCAGTACAGGGGATTCTAAGAGATTTATATTTTTCCTGTTATAGAGAGCCTTGGGATTGGTATATTATATTCTGCATATGTCTTGACGTTGGTATCTCCGTTGGGGACAAGAACGTCTAGTGTACATCCATAAAAGGTGTTCCTTTTAGAGGTTGTTGGGAGCCACTTAATTTGGGATCTCTATGTCCTATAGTTGACATGCTATGATGTCATTCTCAAAAAGGACTAGTTAGTTCCCTTCTGGGATATTATCGATCTCTATCACTGTAGGGTGAGTTTCCCATCACCGGAGGGCCGATCGTTTCTTTATAAGGATGAATGGGATGTTCAGGCGTGCAGAGCGAGAACTGAGCATCATGGAATTGGAGGAGTTTCAGCTCATACTGTGGTCTATATCTGGATGGCTTGGGGACTTCATAGATGGACGTTCCTCCAGTGTTGGATCGTTTCATGAATGTATTGACAGATTATATTTCAGGTTTACCTCTGGAGTGAGAGGAAGAATTTTTCTTTTGAGCTCATTCCATGAGAGGCACCAGGGTCCATTCCTCCTTGTAGGATGGATACACCAGAGTTGAAAGAGCTCAAGAAAAAATTGGAGGAGTTTTATTAAAATTGTTTCATCTGACCTAGTACTTCATCTTGGGGTTTTCCGGTCCTGTTTTCGAAAAAGGTAGGCGGTACCCCCTAGATTTTTGTGCATTATCTTAGGTTGAACCAATTGATGGTAAAGAACTGATACCCCTTACAAGGGATTGATCATCTCTTTGATCTGCTTCGAGGAGCCCGAGTGTTCTTGAATATTGTCTTGAGATCTGGTTATCATCTGTTAAGGGTTAGACAATCAGATGCACCAATTATAGACATTTAGAGCAGGTATGGTCTATACGAGTATATGGTTATGTCGTTCGGTCTCACAAACGCGTTAGCAGTTTTCATGGCACTGATGAACCGAGTTTTCCATCCATACATGGATTCATTCTTTGTAGTTTGTATAGATGTTATCCTGGGGTACACTCACACTCAACACTACCAAGCTACACATCTTGATATCATTTTTAGTACCCTGAGTGTGTATTATTTATATGATATGATCTAGAAATGACACTTTTGGATGGACCAAATTCACTTCATAGATAATGTTATCTCAGAGACAGGAGTATAAGTAGACCTAGATAATGTGAGAATAATTGTTTACTAGGAGATGTAGAAGAATGTATTTGAGGTAATATGTTTTCTACGGCTAGCTGGATACTACAGGTATTTCATACTGGACTTCTCATGCTTAGCAGTGCCACTGACGGGCTGACTAAGAAGGGTAGGAAGTACTTGTTGTCGGATTCTAGGGAGTCAGCCTTGTATGAGTTGAGAGGGAGGATTACATTAGCACTGATACTTGTATTTCCAGAGCTGGGAAGGAGCTATAGTATTTACTGTGATTCATCAGGTATCAGGCTTAGAGCTATGCTTATGCAGGGAGAATGAGTCATTTTGTATGGGTCTCGACAATTGAGGCCGCATGAGAGGATTTACCCAACGCACGATCTTGAGGTGGCATCAATTGATCATGCAGTATGCCTTTGGAGACATTATCTTCTAGGATATCATTTTATGGTTTTCACCAACCAAAAAAGTCTCATGTATATCTTCACTCAGCGTGACCTGAATTTGAGACATGGAAGGTGGGTTGGGTACCATCAGTCCTTTGACATTGATTTTTCCTATATGCTTGGGAAAGGCAATGTGGTAGCAGATGTGTTGAGCCGGAGGACTCAAATACTGGTAGTACATGAGGCCAGTAGTGAGTGTCAACTTATGGTTCTACTCTCTATGATGCATTTGGAGGATCATGACAACAAAGGAATAATCTTATTTCTTTTTTAGTTGTTACCTACACACTACATGATAGAGTACGAATGAGGAAGATATTATATTCTGAAGTCCCAGTCCTATGGGAGATAATTCCAGGAGAAGACCGTATTCCTAGATGGACTGTAGACAAGGATGAGATCATGAATTTCTAGGGTTTCATATGGGTGTCAGCAGAAATACAACGGGAGTTGATGCATGACTTTGGTTCCTTAGTTTGGGCAATTCATCCTACAGTCACCAAGATGTATCGTGATCTACACTTTTAGTATTGTTTGCCAGGTATAAAGAATGAATTTGATGGGTTCTTCATGAGGTGTTCCACCTATCAGTCGGTGAAGGTGGATCATCAATGAACTGTGGAGATTTTTCTGTAGCTACCCATTACTAAGTGGAAGTGGAATGATGTCATGATGTATTTCGTGATAGGTTTATCAAGTTCGCCTCGACAGAATGATGTTTTATTGGTTGTCATTGACAGACATACAATGGATTCTCACTTCTTCTCGATCATGGAGACCTTCTATGAAGTTGAGCTTGAACAGTTGTTCATCTGTGAGATTTTATGCCTTTATGGAGTTCCACACTCAGTTGTTTCATATAGGGATTCATGTTTTACTTCTCGGGTCTGGCAGGCGCTTTAGAAGGCTTTGGGAACACTTGTGATTTTTAGTAAAGCTTACAATCCCTATACGGATGGCCAGTCTAAGTGTACGATTCAGGTTTTTGATGGAATACTTCGAGTATGCATCCTTGATTTTGGATGTTCTTTGGATAAGCACATACCTCTTGTGGAGTGTTCATACAACAATATTTTTCAAGCCACTATTCAGATGGAACCATAGGTGTCTTTGTACGGTAGGCCATGCTGATCACCCTTATGATAGTTGGAGGCAAAAAAGTCAACTTTGATGGGACTTCTACTTGTCCAGGTGACCACAGAGCAGATAGAGTTGATTCAAAATAGGATGGTTACTGAACAATCTCAACAGAAGCCTTATGGTGATCAGTATAGACAACCTCTGGAGTTAGTGTTTGGAAATCTGGTTTTACTTCCTGTAACACCGAGGATGGGACAAAACTGGATTAGGAGATATTGTATGCTTTCGCCGAGGTATGTTGGCCACATGAGGTTTTTGAGAGAGTCAAGACTGTTGCAAATCAGCTGCAGTTACATCAGTGGTATGGGCTATGCATTACAACATTCATGTTTCTTAGCTTCAATGCCACTTCTCGGACCTATATCATGTTCTTCAACATGAAGAGGATTAGTTGGAGGTGGATTCCCCATTTGAGAGGCATCCTATATATATTGTTGATCATAGTATGAATGTTCTCTGTAGTCAGTCTATTCTTCTGGTATGGTTGCTATGGTAGCATGGGCAAGTACAAGACGCGACTTGGGAGAGGGAGACCGATGTATGATCCCCATGGCATGAGTTGTTCGAGGATTCTTCTTCTACGCATCCTTCCTATGAAAACTTGGGGAATAATTTCATTAAGGGGGGATGTTTTTATGATCCCAGATCTTCTTTTCAGTTTATTTTCCATTTTCTAGTGCTTTGGAGGAGAAAGATGATTTTCTAGATATTTTTTAAGTAAACTCCATGTACTTTATAATTATACACCATGTTCCCAATTACCACAGGTTTTCGGGTGTTGGACATTTCACCGCCACGCACATAGCCAAGTGTGGTGACCTAGAGACCACATAATGTGGGGGTCGGCGAAGGCACATACCTGCATTGTACTTCTAAAGATCAATTCGTGAATATTATTTTTTTCATTAAACATACCAGGGATGTGTCTGATGGAGAGAACCATCTACCCCTAGGTCTGGTTCAACTGAGAGATATCATACATCTGCGGAACTGCTCCGAGCCCCCGACCAAGCATCTATTCTCTAATTTGACTGTCATCATTGCGATGGGATCTCCTCGGTAAGCTCTTCTTTCTCCTAGAGCTTTGTTTCCCGATTCCTCATATTTCAAAAGTTATCCTTAGTTTATTGTTTTAGACCATTTTTCTAATATATGGAATTCATGGGCGATTCAAGGCTTGAGGTTCACATATAACGACCTTACAAAATCATGGTAGGTGGTTTTTTCCTTTCTGTTGAAATTCATTTAGTTATATGTGAAAAATTTCCCATTATGCATGATCAGGTATTCCGTGTTTAATATTTTATCCCGATTAATTGAATGAAATGCTTGTATGCTGGAATATAGGATAATTGAATGTGAATATGGTTAATTGTTATTCATTGGAAGTGATTTATCATTCTTGTTTTGTTTATGATCATTTGGTCATGCTTATATTGTTAGGATGCCTAGTTGTTTCCTAGGCCTAGTATTATAGGATTGAGTGCTTATTATCTCACATGTTGTTGTGTTGTAGACTGGTAAAACTAGTATTTCATGATGTTTACATTGGCCTCAATCAATTTATATTCTTATTTGTCATACAAATGGTTGTGAGAACCTGGTGTAGTTGACCATAGGGAGAATAGATGTAAGAGTTTCTCGAGAGTGTCCATTATTATTATTACAATGCAAGACAATAGGGGGAATTGACGTAAGTACTTCCTCAGAGTGTCTCTAGATCCCTGATGCAGGCCAAAGGAAAAATGAGATTTAAGTGCTTCCCGGAGCGCTTTTAGGTACCGATATGAGAATATAGAGGTAATTGACGATGAGTGCTTCCCCAGAGAGTCTATACTAATGCTTCACTAGATGGTTTAGAAAATGTGTAATTCCTAGAGGGTTTATTGTGGTAGTTAGGTGGTGCCAGAGGGGATCAGGTTGTGATTACACCCTATAGGGTTACCTGTTTGTGATTATATGTTACCTTTCTATGTGGAACTGAATGCTCTGAATCTGTGGAATTGTTTACTATTTTGTAATTCCTTGTTTACTACTTCATTGGTTTACCATCTACCATATATATTCACTGACTGTTAGGTATAGATCACTTGGTGGTCTCTTAATGGGAAATAGCCTCACATCCTGTTTGGGCCATGCTTTAGGCCAAACAAAATTATATTGTTTTATGTATATATAAATGAAATATCCCTTCTACTTCAAGTACATGACTGATTTGGAGATGTAGAGCTTGAACCCAAGGTTGGGATTTTGATGCTATGGAGCTATTTATTGATTTCCTTTGTACACTGGTTTAGTACTCTATCTTAGCTTTGTTACTTTTTTGGGTGCTTTCCTAGACATATTTATCATGAATCATTTATATGTATGTGCATCAGTTGTTATTTTCTTAAGTGTTCTGCTATTTACATTCATAATGAATTATTAATGCTTCCTCTTTTTCATTGCGTTTCACATCCTCTATGTTACTCTTCAAATGAGGGTATAGATTCCCCACGATCATACCCATAACCCTCACTGCTAGTCTGCAGCCTCTGGAATTTGTGGAAATGCATTGGAGGCCATGTGACCAACCAGGTACGGGGTGTCTCTAGGCGGCTTACGGAACCAGGAAGTTACAAATGAATAATCTTTAAATAGTAATTATATTATTATTAATTTAAATTTTATTCACTAATTATATCCTATTACCATGCACGTAAATCATAAATGAAAAATGATCCACATCGCTTTATGGAGGTTGTTGTCCATGTGCACATGTGAGAAATGTTATCATTTTCCACCATCTGTAATGTTAATAGGGTAGATAAGATCTCATAATTTAAGAATAATAATTATTTCATAAATATAATATATTATAATTAAATGTATCGTAATAATCATCAATGAATTATTTTTATGAAAAGTTAAATACATCATTCACTGATTTGGTAGTTTGTGTGTAAGCACTAATGATGCTTCTGTTTACCATTTGATGGATAATGAGATGAATAAAGGTTGATCCATATACAATATAACACCTATGTATATTATATATAAATTATTGATAAATTAATATTTTATACAATAGGGTATTAGAATTTTGGGACGAAATAAAATTAAAATTACTCAGTTAAGAGTTATAAATCATTATGGAGAACACTACTTTTTATTACACCTTAATCCTTGAAAATATGAGATTGTGATAAAAAAAAGTCATATAATACAGGTTGTGTTGTTATAGGAATGTATTTGGGAAGTTATTTTCCAAGATAAGATGCTCAAGAAGTGTGATGATGTGAAGAGATGTGTTGTCCTTTTAAAAGGGAGGAAGAGTGCATGCGTGGAAATTTTCAAATTATTAAAATATATTATGGTCTAAATCCATTAACATGGATAAAAAATTACTTATATTCAATTAATAAATGATATAGGGTAAAATAGTAACAAAATATAGGATTTATATATATTTATATTATATTTTAATCATTTTCTCTTTAGTTTAACCTCTTAGTAACCTCTTTTAACATTTATCACAATAATGAATCTTCACCTCAGTTACTATTCATAGTACCAATATAATTTGAACATAATAAATAATATTAATTATTCGTATTCAAAATATGGATTTGATTTTATCAAATTCATTCACTATATGTTTTAAAAATTCAATTTAATTAAATTCAAAAAATATAGTGAATGTTATTTTTCCTAAAAAATTAATTTTTATGTATAAAAATGATTCCATGACAAAAAGGATAATACTCTTGATTCCACTGTAATTTATTTGATATATTTTAATAAAATTGAATTATTGAAATTTGAATATATATTAAAAAAATGTGGACTTTCTAAATTCTAGAATGGAAGAGACATACCTCCATAAATTATTTATTATTTAAACGTGCAAGGAAATGTTAATCAAATTAGAAAAACATGAAAATTTCACCTTGAGATAATTTTGAAATGAAATTTTAAAAATTATATTATTTTTTGAAAATATATTTATTTAATGTGTTATAAATACTTTAATTTACTTTTTATAAAAAGAATTAAATATATATATATAAAGAAATTCTATTTTTGAAGCTTTAAATGACTTCACTAAAATAATAGTTTTTAATTTATATGAACAAATAAATATCTTGTTATTTATTTAGACCATTATATAATTTCATTATAATTCAACTATCTATATTTATAGCTGACATGTCAATGGATAGTAGATACTTTTAACATAATAATAATTCAATTGTTTATATCTCTCTTTTTAAATGTGTATTTTTTGTATATATATATATATCAAATAAAAAAATTAGAGTGAAATATATTATAAAATATTAGATTGGTACATTTCAAAATCTTGTTCATTCAAAAAAAATTTATCATTTTTTCTAATTTCACGTTGACCAAAAAATCTTCTGAACATAGATACTCAGATTAGGTTCATATATCTTTTCCTCGTCTCAATAGATATGAAATACTAACCAATGAATAAGAGAGTGATATTGTACACAAAAAATAAATAATATATATATATACATTGTAACTCCCCAACCCCCAATACCCAGAAATGGTGATTTATTTAATTATATTGGCATGATTATAATGAATTAAATCCGAAACGAATGATTAGTTTAGTAGTATTCAAAAGCAATATTTCATACATGAAACACATAATACCTTTTTAGATAAGAAATAAAACATTAATCATAGAAGTGTATAATAATCTATATCATTTAAACTCATTCATTGGATTCCCCTTAAAAACATAGGGAAAACATAATAGGGGTGAGGTAAAATTATCAAATAAGTTATGTCCAATGGAAGAAATAATGAATCAATTAATTAATCTAAAAGGTAAATAACTAAAAATGGTTTCCATTCAAATATCTACATAAGTAAATATTAATATTGAATGTTAAGAAACTGAAATGAAGTCTATAAATAAATAATCTGATAATGAATTACATCTATCGATATGTCGACAAAAAATCTTATAGATCAATAAAAACTAAAAATAAATGATGGAAATGTTATCCAAATGGAAATCTTGTATAAGTCACATGATAACCTATGCTCATAATACATTTATAAAGATTGGTAATTCTACAGATAGAAAACCGTTAAATATGGACAACGTATTTGTCTCATGAGAAGATATTGATGCATCGAGGAGCTATATAATGTATAAGATCCTTCAATAGTTTTCTTTCTAAAGAATTAATCTAATCAAATAGTCGAAATAAATAACATTCCATATCAAATATGTGTAATAATTACAGAATTATCAATATTTCTCTGAATAATTAAATAAACTGTAAATGTAGAAAATGTATGTAAAATGTTGAACAGTTTATGAAATAAAAATATCCATTATATGAGAATATGAATATTCATTAATATATCCAATGAAAAATGATTACATTAAAGTGATTTTTTTCAAGATAAAGTTAAAAATCGCAATAGAAATGTAGATTGAAAAGATAATCATTATGAACATTCTTGAGGACAATAATCATTAAGCATTTCAATGTGTCCCATACAACATTAAAAAATTTAAAACATAATCACCATAAAGGAATAATATTTAAATAAGACATTGAGTATCCATAGATTCAGGATATTCTGGATATTACATTTCAAAATGTATTATAAGTAACAAATAATAGTGAATTGGAACATAATGACAAATACAACTCAATGTAATATAATTTAAACGAAATTCCCTTACCAATGTGGTAAAAATGAATTGGAAAACTAAAATGTAAAAATAATTAGATAAAAAATTAAATACTCTAAGTATAATATAATATTTTATATAATATGTCAATTTTGAATTATGTAAACAATATATAAGATATTATGAGTAAAATAATAAAGTATGTCTCATAGAAGAATTTTTTTGAGAAGAATTAATTACCTTGAGATCGACTTGCCTTGTGTTTATTTATATTCCTAAAAAAATTATCTTAATTATTTACATACATGATGTAATGTTCCTGAATTCAAGGATTTTGTTTTCAAATATATGAGATTATTTCAAGACCAATTACTCTGACTGAACTTTTTTTATAGGCTAAATGAGCACATAACTATTGTTTGAAGTTTTTCATAATTTTATTTATGATATAGATTGTAGATGGTTTTCGAAACATCAAAATGGGATCCAAAATAAATAATATAAGGTAACCATTTCTTTTGGAAAAATTACCTTTGTTATGTAAGGACATAACCTTGACTGGCATGGGTTGCGGGAAAAGTTCGTTTTTCAACATTTTTAGAAATATAAACCAAAATATTTTTCTAAAGGAAAATAAAATAAACCAAAAAGTTTGTTTTGTTTAATTTCTTAAACCAATGTAACATAATAGAATCTCTACCTATGAGTAACAAATACATTGATTCATAAATGAAATTATGTAACGACACTACAACACAACGTAATAGAAATGACTTTTCTATCATTAATGGATTGACCAAGCTCTAATCACTAGAATATTATATAATCACTCTAAACAATTGGAGATTTGGAATTGGTGAAAAAAGATTGATGAATGTTGACCATGAAGGATTTCAGAATGATGAACACAACAACATTATTCATTTCTTTATCATCCCACCTTTCTAATACATAACATTTCATTGCATTTTACATTAAGAGGATATTTAAAGTATAGTGTCTTGGAAATCAGGAATATAATACATGAGAACAACATAAAAATTCTTTTAAACCACTTGTAAAGATTCATAATAAATTTATCCTAAGTAGAAATACTACATCTCATAACCTGGAGACTTACATTCAATGGAAAGGGTGAGCAGAAAGCCCAGTAATGGTAAGTAAGGGAATCAATGTAATTGTGATATCAATAAAAACATGAATAAAAACGTAAAGACATGATCACTGGAAGAATAGGAATATCATAATGAAAATAACAAGGAAAATAACTTGAATATGTGGATACAACATTTCATTTAGACATTCATGAATATATCACCAATGTCCATTCCCATGGTGTTATATAAATTACCATGGTTATTCACCAAGGTATCGTAAAACATGTCATCTCTAGAGATTAATTAATTACCCAATGCATTGGAGCACTATCAGGGCACACCCTTAATATGTATATATATACATGTGAGACACAAAGATCACAATAAAAAATTTCATAAATAACCCAATTGTAATAATAGAAAGGTGTTTCATGTCCAAATCGTGACGTTTAAAAAGAGCTTAAAAATAAGATCATTATGTCATTTATAACCCAAGGAATGGTAGTGAGGGTTATATGTGTGTCAATCCACAATAAAATATATCACATTTATATATTTATGAACACACATGGAAACTAAATAAGATTGGGTATTTACATAAATAAATAATATAATTTCATGAGAGAAAGAGATAGAAATTTTGAGAGGAAATTTCTGGAGCACAACAGCTATATAACATGGTATCAGAAAACATTGAAAGGAGAGGGGAAAATTGTCAACCACTCATAAATAACTGATAATACAATATGGGTACTGAATAAGATCATGGTATGGATATTTTAATGACATACCAAATGAAAAATAAAAACATGAAAGAAAATAAAAGATGTAATTTCTTTTACGAAAAATTTGGCAGCCTAATGGCGCCACTTAAAAACTCATAAAACAAATTGATTGGAGTGGAAAGGGTATCTAAACAATTAGACATTAAATGGAAAGAAATGAGAACATATAAGAACATACCCTCAGCATAAATATATGGAAATTATAAGACACAACATAAAGTAAGTGGTGATTTAAAAGAGGAGGGTGAAATGATCCCTTACCTTGAAGAGTAACTTAGAAAGATTGAAGGTCGAGAACATGGGAAGCTTGACGACACCTAGGGAGGACTCCTTGGTAGGTGAAGAGACCATAAATACATTAATGTGGATTTGGATAATCAAATGAATGAGGTAAAGGCTTGGTATTCAAAGGAGAAGTGAGAGGATAAGGCATTAATTGCCAAGAGACACCTCATCGGTGGTATTGGAAAAACCATGAGCTTGCCCATGGTATTTTCCCATGGTATTGGACACTTGGGACATCTCATACCTTATCTTACTATTCATAATTCGACCAGAATTATTGCATAATTATTACATCCTTAATGATGTCATTAAACACCCAAAACTCAAAAAATATATTTTCACTATTCACCGAAAATTCAACTTTCTCAGTAAAATCCCAAAATTTTACCTTAAACTAATATCTATGCTATAATTTGAAAAATGATATCCATTTTATGAAAACAATATTAAAAATATTTTTAATTTAATTCTATAATAAAAACTCTATTCAATTAAAATTCAATTGTTTTAGAAAAATCCCAAAATTTCACCTTAACCAAATATTTATGCTCTAATTTCAAAAATTAACTCAATTTTATGAAAATAATTTTCTAAATATTTTTAATTTAATTTTTAAATAAAAACCCTATTCACTGAAAATTAAAATATTTCAAAAAAATCCCAAAAATTAACCTTCACCATATATCTATTCGCTGATTTCAATAATGAACTCCATTTTAGGAAAAAAAATTTCTAAATATTTTTTATTTAATTTTTAAATAATAGAACTATTCATCCGAAATAAATAATACTTAACCAATAATTTCTGAAACAATTATTTACCTATTTTATTGAGTCACATAACATAATCAAGGTGACTAAATTATATTAATACTTTCTTAAGTGAAGTTATTAATCCATTTAGACACATTACTAATCATAAGCATAAAATCACTATTCATAATTTACTATTCACCAAAAAATTATGTTGATCTCATTAGACTCTAAATTTCATACTCAACACAGCTGTAGAAGACCATTTTTTGAAAATCATTACACATTATTAATTATTTAAGGTTTACATATATATTTTAAAATATCCTTTCTTTAGAATTCATTAATAATATGCAGACGATATTTCTCCAAACATTTGAGAATTCACAAACATCACCTTAAGAAGACATCAATTTTTTTATCAATGGATTATACAAGGCAGTTAGGGTCTCGTTACATAACCCCTTAAAACACCAACATAAGACCTAAGAGTAATGTGTGCTAGGGTGATAGAATCTTGGGGCGGCTCGGCCAACATTTCTCGAGTAGTGATTTCTATCAGCTTGATCTTCTCGCAAATACGATTCTGTTCCAGCTTCAAACGATGAAGTTCTACATGTGTTTGGTCCAGAGCTAATCCCAATGGTAGTACCTCCTTCCCGAGTTCCGTCATAGGGGCTTCAATCAGACCGAGACTACTGGATGGGGCCATCGAAACTTCTTTCTATATTAATTAATCCAGATCACATGTATTTATAGACAATAGTCGCAACATTTAGTTTCTAACGGTCATATTGAATAACAGACATAAAACATTCGAAACCCAATGTTCTTATTTTGATTATACTCATTTTATTATATGAAATAGTTTTGTTGAGTATAAAATATAATAACACACAATGTTAAGAAACAAAATTTATTTAAAATTTTGGTTCATTACAATCTTCCCCCCTTAAGAAATTGCTTCCTCACAATTTTAAAATTTGGAATGGAATTTTCATTGAATGTCCCACATTGGAAAATGAGTCAATACAACTATTTCATTAAAAGAATGAAAGGGAAGTACAAAGGTCACCCAAGCTAACCCATATAAGGATTCCTTGTCGGATAACATGGATATGGAAGGGATAACAAAGGGTCGTTTTTTGATGGAGAGTGATAGAAAACATGATTTTGAGAAAATTAGCTATAAGAAGATCACAAACATAAGATGTGTTAAAAGGTTTTTGATTACACAGTATGAAAATTAAATCAACAATGTTTTTGTTTTATATTCCTTTTCATAAATTTGAGGAACTCATTTAATACATAGAATAAAAACATAATGAAATATAATTACCTTCACGTAGAGTTTCATCCCTTAATAAGTTTCCACCATGAATAATCTTTTCTCCAAATAACGAGCATTCAAAAAGACATAGTCTCATGAAAAGCACAAGAATCATCTCCTAGAGAATGATATAATCCGCAAAAGAATAACTATATTTTTCCCTTGCCTTTAGTCATCAACTAAAAGTAAAAGGGTTAGTACTAGGTCATTTAATCCACAAAAAGGATAATCCTTTATAAAAATAAATATGAATATTAATCTCCAAAATTCAACAAAAGTACCCAAATTTCTTGAATGGCCATTCAATACACAACCATCCTTAAAATTATTCAAAATAATCCAAACTAATATTGGAACACAAAACTCAGAAGGAATTAATCACATAGTCTTCCCCAATAAATCTTATCATTTATCTACAAATAACATCAACTACTATTAAAGTATCATACTAATATGTAATTAACCAATTAACATATTCTCTATGCTAGGTTCATCATTTTCCATAAAAAACCCAAATCACCATATGTCCACAACAAATAAAAAAATTCTTAAATAAAATTAAACCATTTATCCTCAATTTAAATAATGTAGTATTTTGTTTCTCTTAGGAATATAGTACCCCAAAAGAGAAAACATCATCAATAATAACCTTTATTATTTAATCAGAAAATCATTTTCTTATACAAATGATATCCATTTGTTAATTTTTTTCCAAAATTAACTTATTATTGGTCCATAAAAATAGTAGGTGCATTAGTCAGCCCAAAGGGAATAACAACAAAATCATAATGCCCATATCTTGATTGGAAGGAATTTTTTGGAAAATCATCATTCTTCACCCTCAATTGATGATAACCAGAACGAAGATCAATCATAGAAAAGAATTGAGTCCCATGAAGTTAGTCAAATAAGTCATCAATTTTTGGAAGATTTTATTTGTTCTTCACTATGATCCCCTTCAGTACTCTATAATCAATGCATTGCTACATCGATCCATCCTTCTTCTTCATAAAGTGAAATTGTGCTCCGCAATGAGACACACTTTTTCAGATAAACTCATTCTCTAAATGTTATTGGATTTTTTTCTTTAATTCCACTAGCTCCACATATTCCATCCTATAGGGGGTATTTGACATCAGATGAGATCCAGGAACGGGTTCAATGGAGAACTCAACGTCTATTTCTGGGGGAGGTCCGGGTAAATCCTCAGGAAATACATCAACATATTCCTAGACGATGGGGGAATTTTCTAAAAGAATATATCATTTGTGAGAAAATTATTTCATTTACGAATCTTTTAACTAAAACAGATTTTATGTTTTAAAACATCATGTTTTGACAATTAAATTTTTCTATAATTCCTTTATAATGATACATAAAAATCTTTTCATTAAACAAACATATCCCCTGGGAGTTTCGTAACCAAGAGTGCAGTAAGGCCCGTTGTCATGAACCAGTTCTCGTTCGAGTCTAGCTCAAAGCGGTGCTTTCAGGTTTTACCTCTATGTATATATGTACCAGAGCCACCTCAACCTGCTCGTATCCAGACAAGGATGTATTTTCTTGATTTACCACTTACTCAATACTCATAAAAATATCATGAAGAATTCCTATATGTAAACTTTTTTATAGGGTTCTTCCAAAAGATTTAATATCCTAATTTCTATATATATCTAAATTATCCTCTGATAAAAACTATAGCATCCCACAATTTTAATACATAACTTTTCATTACATTTTACATAAAAAGGATCATTAAAGTCTAGTGTCTTGGAAATCAGGAATATAATACATGAAAACAACCTAAAAAATTCTCCTAATCCACTTGAAAAGAATCATCATAATTTTATCCTAAGTATAATTATTACATCTCATTACCTGGAGACATACATTAAAAGGAAGGGGTGAGCAGATATTCCAGTAAGGGAAATCATGGGAATCAATGTAATTGTGATATCAATATGTACATGAATAAATACATAAATACATTATAAATGGAAGAATAGGAAGATCATAATGAAAATAAATTGTAACATAACATCAATATGTGGCTACAAAATTTCATTTAGACATTCATGAACATATCACCAAGTTCCATCCCAATGGTGTCATAAAAATTACCAAGGTTATTCACCAAGGTATCGTAAAACATGTCATCTCTGGAAACTAATTCTTTACCCAATGCATTGGAGCGCTATTAAGTTTCACCCTTAATATGACTTTAAATACATGTGGGAAACATTGATCATAATAAAACATTTCATAAATAACCCAAATGGAATCAATGAAATGGGATTAATGTATAATTCGTGACATTTAAAAAGAGCTTAAAAATAAGATCATTATGTCAATTATAACTCATGGAAAGAGAGAGAGGGTTATATGTGTGTCAATTCCAGAATCAAATATGGAATCTTTATATATTTATGAACACCCATGGAACCGAAATAAGTCTGTGTATTTACATAAATAAAGAATAGAATTTTTTTATGGAAAGAGATATAAATTTTGAGATGAAAGTTCTTCAGCATAACTGTTATATGACATGGTTTCAGAAAACATTGAAAAGAGAGGGGAAAAGGGAAACCCACTCATAAATAACTCAAAATACAGTATGGGTACTGAATAAGATAATGGTATGGATATTTTAATTACATAGCACATGAAAAAGAAAAATATGAATGAAAATAGAAGATGTGATTTCTTTTACGAAAACATCGGCATCCTAACGGTGTCACATAAAAATTCAAAAAATATATTTATGAGAGATTAAAGGGTCTCTCAAAAATTATACATTAAATTGATAGAAATGATAACATATAAGAACATACCCTCAACATAAATTGATTCAAATTAGAAGACACAACATAATGGATGTCCGGACTTAAAAGAGGAGGGTGAAAGGATCCCTTACCTTGAATAATAGCATCAAAATATTGAAGGTCGGGACCATGTAAGGCTTGAGGGCTCCTTGGGAGGACTCCTTGGGAGGTAAAGAGGCCATAAAATCATTGGGGAGGATTTGGAAAATGAAATGAATGAGGGTAAGGCTTGGAATTTATAGGATAAGTGAGGGGACAAGGCATTAATTGCCAAGGGACACCTCATCAGTGGTATTGGAAAAACCATGGGCCTGCCCCTAATATTTTCCCATGGTATTGGCCACACGGGACAGCTCATACCATATATTACTATTCATAAGTCGACTAGAATTGTCGCATTATTATTACATACTTAATGATGTCAATAAACACCTGAAACTCAAAAACAGTATTTTCACTATTCACCTAAAATACAACATTCTCAGAAAAATCCCCAAATTCACCTTAACCAAATATCTATGATCTGAATTCAAAAATGAACTCCATTTTATGGAAATAATTTTCTAAATATTTTTAATTTAATTTTTAAATAATAACACTGTTCACTAAAAATTCAACTATTTCAGAAAAATCAAAAAATTTTACATTAACCAAATATATATGCTCTGATTTCAAAAATGATCACCATTTTATGAAAATAATTTTCTAATTATTTTTAAATAACAAACTTTATTCATCTGAAAAAACTATTACTTAACCAATAATTTCTAAATTAGGCATTTAACTATTTTATTTAATCACTATACATAATCAAGATGCCTAAATTATATTAATACCTTCTTAAGTGATGTTACTTAATCCATTAGGTCACATTACTAATGATAGGCATAAAATCACTATTCATAATTTACTATTCAACAAAAATTAATTTGATCTTATTAGACTCTCAATTTTATACTGAACAGAGCTATAAAAGACCATTTTTTGAAAATCATTAGACATTGTTAATTATTTAAGGTTTACATAAATATTTTTAAATATTATTTTTCTTAAATTTATCAATAATATGCATACTATATTTTATCTGGACATTTATAAATTCACAAACATCACCATAAGAAGATTTCAAAATTCTTATTTAAATCCAAGGATTACACAAGGAAGATATGGTCTCTTTACATAACCCCTTATACCACCAGCATAGGACCTAAGAGTAAGGTGTGCTTGGGTGATAGAATCATGGGGTGCCACGGTCAACATTGCCCGAGTAGTGATTTCTATCATCTCGAACTTCCCATGAATGTAATTCCGTTCCAGATTCACACGATGAAGATCAGTTTGGGTTTGGTCTAGAGCAAAGCCAAAAGGTGCTACCACCTTCCCGAGTTCCATCAGATGGGATTCAATCAGACCGAGACTACTGGACAGGGCCATCGAATCTTCTTTCTATATTAATTAATCACAATAACTTGTATTTATAGCCAATAATCACAACATTTTGTTTACAATGGTCATATTGACCAATGATAATATAACAGTCAAAACCCAATGGTCTTATTTTAATTATAGACTTTTTATTAAATGAAATTTTTTTTTTGAGTATAAAATAAAATAACTCACAAAGTTATGAAAACTATTTTATTCACAATTTTTGGTCATTACAAACGCCAATGAATGATCCAACCTTAGGTTGGGGTTTTATCATTCTAAATTGGATTTCTCATTCATTCTTACCAAACAACCCACATAGGTCAACCCAAAAACAGATTGATCTAAGGATCAATTATTACTATAGTATGGGTTTGATTCCGGGATAAAAAATTAAGAAAATAGATCGATTCTTAACCTATGATTTTATTTAAAAAAATATATGAACTCTTAAATTCTTATGTATAAGGATCAAGGCCGACACGAAGAATGATCGATCACTCCACAGTCGGTGTTAATGTAAGCATCCCCTGGTTCACTATTTCTTTAATCTCCATCGTCGTAATAAATAAATGATCAGAACAGGGAGATGGATTGTCACAGTGGTAGACGAATACCGTAGAAGGAGGTAGTGGTGACATGGGGCTGACAGCTCAAAAGTAGTTGAGGACATGTAGCAGTGGCCACTTGCGGAAGGAGGCACACCACAATGTAGGAAAAGACAGCCTGTGGGAAATGGAGGTTTCAGATCTTAGCGACTGTGGGGAATCATGTATGGTGTAGAAGTGTGTGTCTAGTGGGCCATGGTAGTGCAGATGTTGCACGCCACGACAGTGAGAACAAGGCCCTTCCCTGAAGTCGTGAGTGGTGAAATTGGCCACCAAAAATAGCTGTTGCCAATGGCACACACAGATACAGTGACCATTCAATTTCACATATCAGGAGATCCATGGTCTAGATGGACCGTGATAGGGGATAACCTAACATAAACCCCCGGGGAGTTCCAGTGACGTAGCTCGCCGCAGTGTCTCGGCTGAAGCATGATGGCCCGCTCACAGAAGTGCATATTGGAGGAGGTGGGATGCCCTAGGAGGACCAGTCGGTCAGGGACATGTTATATTTGGGATGTAAATGGGATGGGTCGATGGGAATCAGGTCTGGTAGGTGGACCCCAGCTCTGGCTGACTGAGTTGGACTAGACCCTGACCCTACCAGACCCTTTTATGTAAAATTTTCATAACTCAAAAACCATACATCTCATTGATGAACTATTGGTGCAATTGGGACCTTCATGATAGTGTGTTCCTTTCAATATAATACTAGTGGGTTTACATAGAAGTTGATTTATGACTAATGAATTGAGTTTTAGATTCTCTCGGAATCAGATGAATAGTTGTGTAAACCATTGTGGCCCGACAAACGAATAGACATGTGGACCACATTGGCCTGGAAGACAAATTTTTTGCCAAACCACAGTGGCCTGGTAAATGTGGGGCAGTAAAAACCTCAGTGTCCTAGTAGGAAAGCATATGAGCAGTCCTAAGTGGCCATATAGATGAACAACTGAGCAGTCCTCAATTGCCCGACAGATGAGTGGACCTATGTGACTGGATATACCTCAATGACTAATCAGTGATGAATCCCATAGCAGTACAAAATTTTCAACTTTACGACTGATGAACATGATTTCTATGATTTATATTTTACTTGTTCGAGATGTTCTTTCCTTCCTCTATTCTTTTCAACTTTTAATTTCTTTGTTGATTGGGTCCCTACTACGTATTGTGTTTATCTACCCTGCATGGTCCTTTCCCGCATGTGACACATCATGTGTAGATGATCAATGCTTAGATGGAGACCGTTGTGGTCAAGGACCAGTCAGTTCATAGTTAGGTTAGATAAGCGAGGCATACTACCCCATCTTCCTATATTTACTCTTCACCTACACATTATGCGGGGTTTTCTATAACAACACTTCTCTTTATTCTATAATTAAAAGTGATTTTTTACAAAAAAACTTATATTGATAAAACATATAAGATCTATTAGTCTTATTTCTATGGGGCTTAGGAACATTACATAACAACTTAAAACATATAATTCAACATCATATTGTAAACTTCCAATACATGACCACCACATTCCCTTGTAAATATCATTGCATGAGATAACCTGAGGACATGCCTAAGGAAAGGTTAAGAAATAAAGCCCAGTAAGGGAGTAAACAAAGAATAACATGAATATTAATATACATGTTAGGAAATAGTTATATAAATGGATCATAAGAGAAAAATTAACATAAATTCATGATAAGGAAAGATAATCATAACATGGAAATGTGGCAACAAAACATAACATGGAATTTGCATGAGCCCAAGGCTCATTGCCATGGATAATGATTAAAACCCTATTTCACAAGAAGCATGAGTAAACCCTCATTTCATTTGAATTATCATTATTCAACACTCATTGCACATGATGTGTCATGATACTGTACTTTACTCAATGCATTGGAGCGCTATCAGGGCACACAGTTCTTAATCATTTACCTTATTCCATATCTGTGCCAAATAAATAATATAACATTGAATCAATCAACATCATATGTTTTTACACAATTAATTAATGGGGTATAAAAACATGAAATTAATATTTAATATGTACATGTTAATAAATGTGAATACCCTTGATAGAGATATGGGTATGGTATTTACGATAGAATGAACTTGCCTTCGAAAAACTCGGTTCAATTTCAACAGCATAACATCTTGACATAATAAATCATAAAAATATTTTATGAGAGTGAATGGGGTATCATATCATTTATACATCAAATGTAATGTACGGGGACCTGGGACATAATATACCAATATAGGTAATGAAATTTAGATGCATAATATAAAAGAATTGACCGAATGTAAAGGAGGAGAGACAAATTCCTTACGGAATTTCGGCATGGTAAAGGCTGTACATAGGAGGAATTAATAAGAGATAAAGATATCTGTAAACATTCAAACATAAATTGGGTAGTATGGGGGAGGTTAAAATTCATACCTCAACATTTATAATTGATAATAATACGACATAACAATATCAAAAAACATGGATATAAAGAGAAATGTATGAATCCCTTACATAGAAGTGTGATCCCAATGGCTTAAGAGATGCTTGAGAGAGGCTTATAGGGAGATTGGGGTTCCATAGTAGGACTATAGAGAGAGTAGGGAAGTGGTTGGATGAATTAAAAAAAATTTAGTGAAGAGAAAGTTGGATATTGGGTGGGTTTAAATTTGATAGGAGATAGAATTATTTATTATTTAGGATTGAGACACCACACATTAAACTAATCAAAACCACAAAACATACCATGGTTTTTTACCATGGTTTTTTCCAAAGGGTTGTGTAAAACAATATTTCATATGAAAAATGGCCAAACTTCTTAAAATAATATTGTTTCTTATGTGGAGGCGATTCACACTCTCAATGAAAAGTATTTAAAAAGGTAAAATGTTTTATAAGTCCTGAAGGGTCTACTAAATCATTATAAGATAATTTAATCAAACCAAATATCATTTTATTTTAATATTGAAATATATAATTTCCGAACATAATTTTTATAGTATTTTATTACACCACTATTGTGTAATTATGATGTCATAAAACACATTATATATTTAAACGATATTAAATTTTCCCGCATCAAATCGACTATCTCAGAAAATAATTATAAATTCACCGTTGGATAATTTCATCCTCCTGATTCCAAAAATAGTATTCATTATAACTAAATAATTTTTTAAAATTGTTAATTTTCACTTTTAAAATAAAAACTGAAATTTTTCAAAAATTCAAGGGTTTTGACACAAAAAAAATTCAAACCTTATTAGAAATTAAAATTTTATTCAGAAAATTATATGATAATTTATATTTAAAAATAATAATTTAGTAATAATAATAATATTTTATTAAAATAATATTTAATTAAAAAATACATTAATTCATCAAAATTTATTTCTCAGTAGAATATTAACTAACAATATTATTTTCGATTTAAAAACTATTTAAAAAGTAACAATAATAAAAAGAATGTATATTATCCTTACAATAATAATGTACATAATCTTTGTACTAGGGTATTATTAAATAACCCCTTAAAACACCCGCATATGACCGAAGGGTAAGGTGTCCGATGGTGACACACTCTTGGGGGGGCTCAAATAACATCACTTGGGTTGAAATATTTATTTACTTCCACTTCTACTTTAGTTAGTTCCACTCAAACATAAATTGTTCATGATCAGATTGGGATTGGTCAAGAGTGATTTCCAAGGATGCAACCTCGTTTCTGAGCTCCGACAAATGGTCTTCGTATCGAGAAGTCTACTGGATTAGGTCATTGTTTTCTTTGTCTGAGAAAATTGGATTTGTTAAAGTCATATATTTATACTAATCATGTGATCATTGTTCAATGACAATATTAGAAATGGTCACAAATCTTTATTGTATTTTAAAATCCAAAAATGTAAAACCAATGATGATCAGATTTTTTATAACCATAATAAGACATTAAATTAGATAAAGAGGAATTTTCATTAATGAATGTTTGGGTCATCAAAATAACCCCCTTAAGAAATTTCTCACTTTATATTTCCTATTCCTTCACTAAAATAGATGTTGATAAATTTCCCTTATCACTTCTTCCAATTCCCATGTCACTTCTTTGAACATGTGGTTTTCCACAACACCTCGATGAGGGGCATTGTCTTATTTTGTAGAACGTTTTCTCTACGATCTAAAATCTTCATTGGTTTCTCCTCATAAGAATGATCATCCACTTACTATAGTACCATTGTAACGCCCCAAACCCAGTTACCTAAAGTCAGTTCATTATTACATAACATTGGAATGATCACAAGAATGATCAAATATCGAAAGACCGATTGGTTTAGTAGCCTTGGAAACACTAGATATATTCATAATGTTTTACATTACATCATAAAGTGAAAAACTACTACTACAACATAGTCTCCATATTTCACACTCATATCCCCACATAAAATCTCTACAGGTCATTCATAACTTACTTCTTCACATCCTGGAAAAAATAAAACATAGAAAATGGGTGAGCTCAAATGCCCAGTAAGGATAACAATATAGAGGAAACATTCAAAAATAAGCATAAACATTTAAGGAAATGCATTACTAAAACAAAAGCCTTTTAAACTTGAACTTTAACATAGTATGGGAAAAGTAAAATGAAATAATTCCATTTACTTATTCACATGGATATTCTACTAATTGAATAATCACATGTAATATCAATAACAACTTTCAAAATGATGGAATGCATAATGCCAGACTATCATAACCACATAGCCAAGGCCTCGTGCCATGACTACAAATAATATTTTTCCAAAGCCTTGTTCCAAGACACTAGTTTGTCTCTTGAGACCTACCGATGCATCAAGGAGCTATAGTGGGCTCCACCCATCACATATTATGTCCAATGCATTCCCATATGAAAAGGGTTAAATATAACATAAACATTCGTATTAAAACTAGCATACGAAATATAAATACTTCATCCATAAACCATGAAAATAATATATACATAGTCAAACATATCACAAAACCATAAATACAATATGGAAGTTTTGTTTCATAATAAATCATCTCCAAATAAGCTTAAAATCCATCAAAGGATGTTGACATAGATGAAATCAAAACTCTTTTTAGAGAAGTATCTCTTTTTATTTTGAAATCATTTAAGAGTCATACAAAATGAAACATTTTCTTTGAATGTTTTCTTATAATCTTTTAAGGGAAGCATCGATGATTTTATAACGTCGGAAAATAGCCGCACCCGCCGTATAAGTTAAAAAAAACATTCTTACCTTAATTCTTTCAAAAAGGTTAAAAGAACCTTGTTTGGAAAACGACGGAAAGATTCCTTTATGAACCTCTTATAAAAAGTCAAACAAGGGTATAAATGACTTTAAACCATATTCTTGTAAATAGTAAAAATGTTTTGAAATACATTTTTAAGAAACATGGATGTGGATGATAAAGAGATCCCAGTAGATTATTACGTATAAACAACCTCGGATAATGAAGAGATTATGAAATAAACCCTTACCTTATACTTTTCCATGGTTGGGGTAGGTTAACCTCTTGTATAATGGTGAATTATTTTTTATTAAATTATACAAGAATCATATACATTAATATGATATCATATATGTTCTTTTAACATTGATTTGTTAATAATATCTTAGTATTATCGTTGTTTCAGGTGTTAACTTACTCATTTTCTTTTATATGTTTTGTTACGTAAGCCATGTCTGAAATTGATAGGTTGTAACATAATCATATACTGAATGATATCAAGTCCTTAGATACTATTATTAATCATAAAATGAGAATTATACTTGAATGGATACGATGGAGAATGAATCTCATCGCGTTCGTGGAGACGGTAGTTCGTACGTATGCATGAGTGACAATATCATTATTTTGATAATAATATATAAATGGATGGTATATCATATATACAGAATCATGAACATGTTATATTTACTATTTACATGAGTTACACATCATTATTATACCCATCCAAATAATAATATATTGAATAACAATTACACCATGACGTGGAGACGGTAAGTCGTACGTACGCACGTATGGTGACATGTTATTCAAAGGGTGGATAGAATACTGAATATGGTTGTACCATAATTATAATAACATCAAAGTAAATATGAAACTGGAGTTATTATTTTAGAATGGTAATATCAAAAAAGAAGAAGTGGAAGAAGAAAGGAACTTGGAAAAGGGTGGTGAAATCATTACCTCTTCTTCGGGTTCTTCCTTTTGATTTGATCAAAAGGGCTCCATAGGATGGCTTTCGGATCAAACTACGGCCTCTAGGTTTTAGTAAGGGAAGTTGGGAGAGTATTTGGGTAGAGTTAATCCGAACCAAAAGGCTTTGATGGTCGATGAAATGAGAAGGAGGAGTTCCCTTTTATAAGAGGGGTGAGGGGCACCTTTGGAAAAGCTAGAAATATTAATTTATAATAAATTCATATTCGGTTTCTAATGGCTCCAAAGTTGATTGTTTAAATTTTAAGGTGGGTATAGGTCGAAAACAACTCATCCAGTAGAATTTAGTCAGGTTTGGGTTACTATATTAACCTTATCTTTAAGTATTAACTATAAGTTAATTAGTTTCACTTTACAATGTCCCTTTGTATTTTTATATTATATGGTTAATGAACATACCATATACATCCAAGTGACCCCCAAGTGGTAAATTAATGATACAAATATAATGATATAAGTCTCTTGGACGAACCTTAGATTTTTAGGAATTTAATATCAATTTATAATATAATACTTTTTTTAAAAACTCTTTTATGTCAATTTTGACAATATTCAATAGTTGATTTTTATAAAACTCATAACAGATTTATTACTTCGAAAAAAGTTAATTAAATAAATCCTAATATGTCATATTATCCTAGAAAATTATTTTAATTCATTAAAAGTCTCAAATTATATTTATTTGGGTATTTATAATATCAATTATTTTAAATTTTCACTAATATGGGAATTACTGCATCATCATTGTGTCATAAATAAATTAAATTGTTCAATCTCTAAAAATTATAAATAAAATATAATTATGTAGTAAATCTTTCTATATTTCAAATTAATATTTATAGTTGAAAATCAAACATATATAACCATACGTAAAAATTGTTTTTCTAAAAGATATATGCTTGTGTCATTTTTGTATTCATTTTATCTTAATTAAAATTAAGTGTCCCTATCACCTACAAGTGGCACCATGGGGTCCCACAATCGACCAAAAGATGCCTATGGACGAACATGTATCAACCATTAAGGTTAGGACACGTTTTAGGGTAATTTTGTATTGTTATAATATTATTTGTTAACCCTTATTTACGGGATTTACCCTTAACCATGGTAAAGAAAGTATTTACCGAAGTAATTATTCAAAATGTCTAAAAATAAAAGTTATCTATTTACACAATTTGAAAAACCTGATTTCAAATATGGAATCCATTTTTCAAAATTCAAATCACAGAAGTGGCAGAAAATAATTTAAAATTAATTCCTGTGGTTAAAAAAAAGCGTGTTTTTAAGAGATAATAACTATCAAAAGATTGGCACTTGTTTATGTCTGGTTTAATTGTAAAATTATGTCCAATGACCAACATTATATTAAATGGTAAAAATATATTCTAAATATACTTTAAAACAACTCAAATTCATAATTTATCACTATTAATTATTTAGATTAAAAATGTTTTTTTTAATTAAAATTTAGTAATTTTCACTATTCATCAAAATATTAATGTTATCCGAAAAGTACCAAAATATCACCTTAGGCTAAATTCGATATTCCGAATCCAAAAATGAATTCCATTTTGAAATATAAAATATATATAATTTTAAAAAGAATGTATTACTATTCATAACTTCTAGTTTTATTGGTTATGGTGTGTTAGAACTCGTTGTTGCGTACAACACACGCTATCACATTATTCAATGAGAAGCGTACCGTAGAAGAATGGGGTGTAACATTCTCCCCTCCATAAAATAATTTCATCCTCGAAATTTCTAGAATACTTATCACATGAAAAGACTCGGGTGGTTCTTCATCATAAGTTCCTCAGGTTCCCACGTTGCCTCTTCCATCTTATGGTTTCTCCACAAAACTTTTACCAGACATGTCGTCCGGTTTCTCAGTACTTATTCTCTCGTATCAAAAATCCTGATGGGCTCTTCGCAATAAGATAGATCATGTTCCAGTTCTAATTCCTCATAGGTGAGTACATGCGTTGGGTCAGGCATGTATTTCCTCAACAGAGATACGTGGAACACATCGTGAACTTTGGAGAGACTTGGCGGGATTGCCAATCGGTAAGCTACGACCCCAATTCATTCTAGAATTTCGAAGGGTCTGATGTACCAGGGACTCAATTTACCTTTCTTACCAAAACGTATGACTCCCTTCCATGGAGATACCTTCAGGAAAACATGATCACCGACTTGAAATTCCAAATCCTTCCTTCGATTATCGGCATAGCTCTTCTGCCTACATTGAGCTGCTTTGATGTGATTTTGGATTACCTTCACCTTTTCCACCGTTTCCTCCACCAGTTCTGGGCCTACAAGTTTTCTTTCACCAACGTCATCCCAACAGGTTGGTGTAAAACATCTCTTTCTTTATAAAGCTTCATATGGTGCCATCTAAATACTCGAATGGAAGCTATTGTTATAGGAAAATTCAACCAGAGGTAAATATTGATCCCACATATCCTGAATGTCAAGTGAGAAAGATCTCAACATGTCTTCGAAGGTTTGAATAGTCCGTTCTGATTGTCCGTCTGTCTGAGGGTTGTAAGCAGTTCTCAAATGAAGTTCAGTATCCAGGGATTTCTGAAGACTTTTCAAGAATCTTGAAGTAGAACGAGGATCACGATCAGAAACAATCGATTGGGGTTCTCCAGGAAGTCTCACAACTTCATTAATATATAGTCTTGCTAGACATTCCAGGGGTAGATCTTCTCTTATAGCAAGAAAATGTGTTGACTTGGTAAGACGATCAAAAATAACCCATATTGCATCGTTCCTTATAGGAGTCTTTGGTAGCCCCATGAAAAGGTCCATCGTAATATTGTCCTATTTCCACTCCGGTATGGGAAGAGGTTGCATGACTCCTCCAGGCTGTTTCCTTCCAGCTTTCACTTGTTGACAAACCATAAATCATGACACAAAATCAGCAATCTCCCTATTCATTTTGTCTAACCAAATATGTTCCTTCAAATATCTATACATTTTGGTGCTCCCAGGCTGTATAGAGAAATTGGAACTATGAGCATCATCTAGTAATTCCCTTTTTAGGTCAGCTATATCGGGAACACAAAGTCTCATCCCAAATTTCAAAATTCCATCTTCATACACAAAGTCTCTCATTCTCCCATCATTCACAGCTTTAATATTCTTTTGAAATTCTTCATCATCGGTCTAAGAACTCTTAATCCTTTCTAGTAAAGATGGTTTGGCAACCATTTCAAAAAGCATTGATGTTTCACCTTCCTTGGTTATTCTCATGTCCATCTTCACTAGATCCATCAAAATTGAATCCCTTCCAATTATCATCACGTTCAAAACTCCATGGTATTTTATTCTCAAAGCATCTGCCACCATTTTTGCTTTCCTCGGGTGGTAGTGTATCGTACAATCATAATCCTTGAGTAATTCAAGCCATCTCTTTTTCCTCATGTTGAGTTCTTTTTGTGATAAATTATACTTCAAACTCTTGTGATCAGTATAAATCTCACATTTTTAACCATAGAGGTAGTGCATCTATATCTTCAAAGCAAATATCACAAATGCTAACTCGAGATCATGAGTATGATAGTTTTGTTCATGAATTTTCAACTGTCGTGATGCATAGGCAATAACTCTATCATTCTGCATAAGGAAACAACCATGTCCTTTCTTTGATGCATCACTATAAATAACGAACCCATCTTTCCCCGATGGTAGAGTAAATATTGGAGCATTGACTAATATTATCTTCAGTTTTTCGAAACATTATTCACGCACTTTTTTCCAAACAAATTTAATCCCTTTACGTGTGAGCTTCATTAATGGGTTAGCCAATCGGGCAAAATTCTGGACGAAACGTTGATAATAACCTGCCAAACCAATAAAACTACGTACCTCAGTTATACTCATAGGTTCTGGACATTCTTGGATCGCCTTGGTCTTAGAAGGATCAACATAGATTCCATCTTTAGAGACAATATAGCCAAGAAAAGAAATCTCATGAAGCCAGAATTCAAACTTGCTAAACTTCCCATATAATTCATGTCTTCTCAGATTCTTCAGTATAATGCACAAGTGATTTTCATGATCTTCATATCGTTTGGAGTGTACCAAGATATCATCAATAAATACCACCAAAAATTCATCAAGATTCTCCTTGAAAACTCTATTCATCAGATCCATGAATACAGAGGGTGCATTAGTCAATCCAAAAGGCATTACAGTAAACTCGTAATGCCCGTACCAATTTCAAAATGATGTCTTCGGAATGTCTTCCTTCTTCACACAGAACTGATGGTATCCATATTGAAGTTTAATATTTGAAAAGTATTGAGCTCCATGCAGTTGGTCAAATAAATCATCAATGCGAGGTAGGGGATACTTGTTCTTTATCGTTATAGCATTGATCTCCCTATAGTCGATACATAACCTCATAGATCCATCTTTCTATTTAACAAAAAGAACAGGGGCTCCCCATGGAGAAACACTAGGGCGAATAAATCCCTTATTACTCAATTCCACTAGTTGTTTATTTAGTTCAACTAATTCTACAGCGGCCATTCTATAAGGGGTCTTCGATAAAGGCCTTGATCCAGGAATTAAATCAATGGAAAACCCAACTTCTCGTTCTGGAGGATGTCCAGGTAAATCTTCCGGAAATACATCTACAAATTCTTTCACAACAGGTACATACTCTATTTGAACATTCCTTTCCTAACCCACAATTATTTCATTCTCTTCCTCCCCAATAATTGAATTTAGTTGAGCTACTGGGGGTGGATCTAAATAAGAATTAGGTGGTGACGATTCTGCTCTAAAGATAAGGTGTTCCTTATCATTATCATCAAGAATCGTAACCTCTTTATTCTTACAATAAATTTTCGCATCATAGTCCGAAATCCTTTCCATACTGAGGATTATATCAAACTCAATCATAGGTATGACGATAAGATCAGCAAATAAAGAACATTTATGTGTTCTAATGGGGACTGATTCACAAATTTTTTTTGCAATGATACTTCCCTTAGTAGTTTTAACTGAAAACTCCCTTGTTAAATCAAATTGGAAATATCTATTTTTCATAGAAAACTGGGAAGATATGAAACAATGCGATGATCCATAATCAAATAATGCATTTTCTAAAATTCAAGAAACCATTAAATTACCTACCACCACATCTTTCGGAGCTTCTACCTCAGCAGTAGTGACAGCATAAGCCTGGCCTTGATCCCTTGGCCTTTTATGAGGTAAGTTCCTCTGACGCTTAGGAAAGTCATTTCCATAATGCCCCATCTCCCTGCAATTGTAGCACTGAACATTGGTAGCTTCCTTCTTCCCATTGCAATCACGAGCTTGGTGGCCTTTTTCACCACATTTGTAACAGATGCCCATTCCCTTCAAGCAAGTATCACCGTGTTTCTTCCAACATTTACCACAGGATGGATATTAAAACATTCCTTTCATCCCCTTATTTCCATTCCCAGATTGATCAGTATGCATCTTCTTCTCTTGCTTTGCTTTAAAGTCATAAGACATATATAATTCTTTTTCAGTCTTGATAGCACATGAGACAATGTCTTCGTACGATGAAAAGTATTGTATGACTAATGCTCAACGAAGAAATGGTTTTAACGCTTCAAAGAAACAATCAATCTTACTTCTTGGGTTACGTTTATAATCACCAGCATACCTTGCTAACCTTTTAAAGTTATCCTCATACTTTATGACATTCTCATCCTCCTTCTGTCTCAGACTCAGAAATTGCCTTTCCATATCGGCTAGATGGCTGCAAGGAAAGTATTTTTCTAAAAACAGATCTTTGAACTCCCTCCATTCCATATTTGATACTTCATCATCTTCCTTCATATTTTGAATCAATGACCACCATTGATCAGCATCTCCAGTGAGGCGGTAAACTGCCATGATAACTTTTTCTCTTTCACTACTCCCCAAAGCCTGAAATATTTTCTCTGGGGAAAATATCCATTGCTCAGCTACTAAGGGTTTTGTATTCCCATTGAACGTTGGTGGTTGTTGCCTCATGAATCGATCTAACATTGATCCTCCACACTATGGATCAGGGTGCTCCATACGGGTAAGGTTACTATTCATAACCTGAGTGAGTTGTCTCAGTATGGTGATTAGCTGATCGGCACCAGTTTCATCACCATCTCCACTATAATTATCTTGAGCGGGAGGGAAATCCCTACATTGAGTGTGTTCATTGATATGGTTTCCATTTCTTACACTATGCGCCATTTCAAAACCATGGCATAAACAAGATCAGTTTATGAATCAAAATACATAATCCCATACTAATAAAACACGTAACATAAATTGAACTATTTATGGACGTAATCCATAATCATAAAAATGTTTTCTTTGAGGAATTATATACTCATAAACCCTTCATAATTATTTGTAAATAAATTGAGAGTTATCCTAAGCATATCCCCCAGGAGTGTCGTAACCAAGAGTGCAGCAAGGCCTATTTTCGTGTACCAGTTCTCATTCGAGTCTAGCTCAAAGCAGGTTTTTCGGGTTTTACCCCTAGGTACATATGTGCTAGAGCCTCCTATACCTGCTCGTATCAAGACATGGATGTATTGCTCGGAAAACTCACAAAATTTCTACAATATCAAAATTCTAGGATGTTCTTCTATACTAATCCTCAATGTTCATCTTAGGTCTACATGCTCTAATGAGAGTTTATCTAAATATAGCTTCCAAGGTTTTTACTAAACTTCCTCTGATACCAACTGTAACGCCCCGACCCCAGTTACCTAGAGTCGGGGCATTATTACATAACATTGGCATGATCACAAGAAAGATGAAATCTAGAAAGACCGATTGGTTTAGTAGCCTTGGAAACACTAGATATATTAATAATGTTTTACATTACATCACAAAGTGAAAAACTACTACAACAACATAGTCTCAATATTTCACACTCATATCCCCACATAAAATCCCTACAGGACATTCATAACTTATTTCTTCACATCCTGGGAAAAATAAAACATAGAAAAGGGGTGAGCTCAAATACCCAGTAAGGATTACAATATAATGGAAAACTTTTAATAAGAAGCATAAAAATTTAAGGCAATGAATTACTAAAACAAAAGCCTTTTAAACTTGAACTCCAACATATTATGGAAAAAGTAAAATGAAATAATTCCATTTACTTATTCACATGGATATTCTACTAATCGAATAATCACATGCAATATCAATAACCACTTTCATAATGAATGAATGCATAATGCCAGATTATCATAACCACATAGCCAAGGCCTCGTGCCAAGACTACAAATAAGATTTTTCCAAGGCCTTATTCCAAGACACTAGTTTGTCTCATGAGACCTACCGATGCATCAAAGAGCTATAGCGGGCTCCACCCGTCACATATTAAGTCCAATGCATTCCCATATGAAAAGGTTTAAATATAACATAAACATTCGTATTAAAACTAGCATACAAAATGTAAATACTTCATCCATAAACCATGAAAATAACATATACATAGTCAAACATATCACAAAACCATCAATACAATATGGAAGTTTTGTTTCATAATAAATCATCTCCATATAAGCTTAAAATCCATCAAAGGATGTTGACATAGATGAAATCAAAACTCTTTTTAGAGAAATATCTGTTTTTATTTTGAAATCATTTTAGAGTCATATAAAATGAAACATTTTCTTTGAACGTATTCGTATAAGCTTGTAAGGGAAGCTTCGATGATTTTATAATGGCGAAAAATAGCTGCACCCGCCGTATGAGTTAAAAAAAACATTCTTACCTTAATTCTGTCGAAAAGGATAAAAGCACCTTGTTTGGTAAACGACGGAAATATTCCCTTATAAACCTCTTATAAAAAGTCAAACAAGGGTATAAATGACTTTAACCCATATTCTTGTAAATAGTAAAAATGTTTTGAAATACATTTTTAAGAAACATGGATGTGGATGATAAAGAGATCCCAGTAGATTATTACGTATAAACAACCTCGGATAATGAAGAGATTGTGAATTAAAACCTTGACTTGTACTTTTCCTTGATTGGGGTAGGTTAACCATCTGTATAATGGTGAAATAATTTTAATTAAATTATACAAGATTCATATACATTAATATGATATAATATATGATCTTTTAACATTGATTTGTTAATAATATCTTAGTCTTATCATTGTTTCGGGTGTTAACGTACTCATTTTGTTTTATATGTTTTGTTACGTAAGCCATGTTTGTAATGGATAGGATGTATCTTAATAATATACAGAATGTTATCAAGTCCTTAGATACTATTATTAATAATCAAATGAGAATTATACTTGAATGGATACGATGGAGAATGAATCTCATCGCGTTCGTGGAGACGGTAGTCCGTACGTACGCACAAGAGACAATATCATTATTTTGATAATAATATATAAATGGATGGTATATCATATATACAGAATCATTAAAATGTTATATTTATTATTACATGAGTTACACATCATTATTATACCCATCCAAATAATAATATATTGAATAACAATTACACCACGACGTGGAGATGGTAAGTCGTACGTACGCATGTATGGTGACATGTTATTCAAAGGGTGGATAGAATACTGAATATGGTTGTACCATATTTATAATAACATCACAGAATATATATGATACTGTAGTTATTTGTTTAGAATGGTAATAACAAAAAACGAATAAGTGGAAGAAGAAAGGAACTTGGGAAAGGGTGGTGAAATCATTACCTCTTCTTCGGGTTCTTCCTTTTGATTTGATCAAAAGGGATCCTTAGGTTGGATTTCTGATCAAACTAAGGCCTCTAGGATGTAGTGTGGGATGTTGGGAGAGTATTTGGGCAGAGTTTGGCCGGACCAAAAGGCTTTGAAGGTGTGAAGAAATGAGAAGGAGGAGTGCCCTTTTATAAGAGTGGTGAGGGGCACCTTTGGAAAAGATAGAAATATTAATTTATAATAAATTCATATTTGGTTTCTAATGGATAAAAAGTTGATTTTTAAATGTTAAGGTGGGGATAGGTAGATAACAACTAAACCAATAGAATTTAGTCAGGTTTAGGTTACTATATTAAACTTATCTTTAAGTATTAACTCTAAGTTAATTAGTTTCACTTTTACAATGTCTCTTTGTATTTTTATATTATATGTTTAATAAACTTACCATATACATCCAAACGACCACCAAGTGGTCCATTAATGATAGAACTATAATGATATAAGTCTATTTGTTGAACAATAGATTTTTAGGAATTTAATATCAATTAATAATATAATACTTGTTTTAAAAACTATTTTATGTCAATTTTGACACTATTTAATTGTTGATTTTTGGGTAACTAATAACAGAATTATTACTTCAATAAAAGTTAATTAAATCAATAATAATATGTAATATTATCCTTTAAAATTATTTTAATTCATTAATAATCTTAAATTATATTTATTTGGGTATTTATAATATCAATTATTTTAAATTTTCACTATTATGGGAATTACTGCATCATCATTGTGTCAAAAATAAATTAAATTATTTAATCTATAAAAATTATAAATAAAATATAATTATGTAGGAAATATTTTTACCATTCTAATGAATATTTTTAGTTGAAAATCCAACATATATAACCCTATGTAAAAATTGTTTTGCTAAAAGATATATGCTTGTGTCATTTTTGTATTCATTTTAACTTAATTAAAATTAAGTGTCTCTATCACCTACAAGTGGCACCATGGGGTCCAAAAATCGACCAAAAGATGCCTATTGTATAACATGTATCAAAAAATAAGTTTAGGACACGTTTTAGGGTAATTTTGTATTATTATAATATTATTTTTTAACCCTTATTTACCGGATTTACCCTTAACCATGGTAAATAAAATATTTACCGAAGTAATTATTCAAAATGTCTAAAAATAAAAGATACATATTTACACAATTTGAACATAATGATTCCAAATATGGAATCCATTTTTCAAAATTCAAAACACAGAAGTGGAAGAAATTAATTTAAAATTAATTCCCGTTGTTAAAACATAAAGAGTGTTTTTAAGAGATAATAACTATCAAAAGATTGGCACTTGTTTATGTCCGGTTTAATTGTATAATTATGTCCAATGAACAAAATTATATGAAATGGTAAAAATTTATTCTAAATTTACTTTAAAACCACTCAAATTAATAATTTATCACTATTAATTATTTTGATTAAAAAAGATGTTTTTAATTAAAAGTTAGTAATTTTCACTATTCATCAAAATATTAAAGTTATCTGAAAAGTACCAAAATTTCACCTTAGGCTAAATTTGATATTCCGACTCCATAAATGAAGTCCATTTTGAAATATAAAATATATATAATTTAAAAAAGTAGTTATTACTATTCATAATGGCTAGTTTGATTGGTTATGGTGTGTTAGAACTCGATGTTGCGTACAACACACGCTATCACATTATTCAAAGACAAGCGCACCGTAGAAGCTTGGGGTGTTATAACCATTAAAGAGAGTACATGTGAATGGTCTAGTATGTACTTCCGTAAGAGGGATACATGATATACATAATGTAATTTGGCAATGGTTGGTGGATGTACTAGTCGATAGGCCATATCCCTGACATGATCATGAATCTCGAAGGGACCGACGTAACTAGGTCTTAAATTCCATTTCATCCCAAACCTTATGACCTTATACCATATAGATATACGTATAAATTCCATGTCTTTAATATTAAAATCATGGTCTTGTCAACGGTTATCTTCATAACTCTTTTTCCAACTCTGGGGCTCACGTGATATGTTGCTGAAAGGTTTTCAGCTTATCCACTATTTCTTCAACCATTTACAATCCTAGAAGCTTACGATCACCGACTTCATCACATCATGCCATTTTTCATCACATTTTCCCATACAGGGCTTCCTAAGGTTCTATTCAGATGATCGATTGGTAATAGTTTTTTAAGATAACTGAATCAAATGGAGAAGTTTATCCCATACTCCATTGAAGACCATTGGGATTGATCTCAACATGTACTCAAGTGTTTGGATAGTCCTCTCAGATTGGCCATCTGTTTGTGGATGATATTCTCGTCTAATGTTCAACTCTTTATCCATATCATGTTAAATACACTTCCAAATAATATAGGTGAATCTTGGATCTCGATCGGATAAAATAAATAGTGGTACCCCAGGTATCCTTACCACATCTTTGATGTATATCAGTGCTAGGTGATCTAGTTAGAAACCCTCCCAAATTACAATGAAGTGTACAGGCTTTGTAAGACGATCTGCAATAACCCAAATTGCACTGTTTCCTTTGGATTTCTTTGGAATTCTAGTTAAAAATTATTTGGTGATGTTCTCCAATTTCCATGCTGGTAGAGGAAATGGTCTCATCATCTCTGTAGACTTTTCCCTTATTTCCTTCAATTAATGACACACCTGGCACATTTATGTATACTCAGGGATCTCTTTCTTCTTATTATCCCTCCAATAATGCTCTACGATATCTTGATACATCATTGTGTTTCCTGGGTAAATAGTAAAATTTGAACTATGTGCATCATAAAAAAGATCATTCTTTGTATCCAGACATGATGGAACACATAGTCATTTCCCAAATCTCACAATTCCTTCTTTATTAACCTTGAACTCCGAAGAACTCCCTTTTTTGATAGCTTCCACTTTCTTCTGAATTCCAACATCATCTTGTTGAGAATCGTTTACCCTTTCCAAAAGATATGGTTGAGCAATCATTTGTGAAAAGATTGATGATGTTCTCTTATTTATGACTCCCATTCCTATCTTTATCATATCTATGATGATTGGATCCTTCTCAATTCTCGTAAATGATAGAATCGTTGGGTCCTTTCTACATAGAGAAATCACTACCTTGTTCACACTCCCAAGGTAGTAATGGATTGAGAATTCATAGTCTATGATCAACTCTATCCATCATCGTTTTGAGGATGTTCAACTCTTTTGGTGTGAATATATACTTGAGACTTTTTTGGTCTGTATATATTTCACACTCCTCCCCAAAGAGATAATTCTGACAATTTTTTTTAATGTGAATATCATTTTGGGCTAACTCTAGATCATGCTGTGGACTACCTTGAGGCATATGCAATGAATTTTCCACTTTTTCCTCAAATTACATCTAAGGGGTACTTATAATATTTTCAAGAAGAACATTCAAAAATACTTCAACATGTGATACAACATTTATATAAGTTTCTATTCCTAATGATTTCATATCATTTCTGTAGGGGACTCAATGTTCATATAAAACAATCAAGATATACTAATAATACATGAATTGAAATATATTATGACATACACTACTTCAAGGCAGTGGTTACATGAAATTAATTAATCATTATCCATCATAGAGTAGGACTTCTCGTGCTCCCTTGATCAAGGAGATTGTTGATGCTCATCATGTTTCTCAACATATTTAACAGAGCATTGTCTTGGATAATGCCTGACTTCTCCAAATTTATGACATAGAACTGTGTAACATTACATATATGGACTATTTCTTCCATCAATAACTTTATACCTTATTTCATGACAATTGGATACATTGTGCCCTTCCTTTCCACTCATAAAGCATATCTTAGTCACTTTGTGAAATTTCCCTTGGTGCCTCTTTCCTCATTTTTTTAATGAAGGAAATTGGGTCCTCTATACCTTATCACCATTATCAGATGGAATTTCATGAGATTTCATCTTCCGTATCCTTGATGTTTTATGGAATTCAAAAAATTACCAATCGTCAATATTAATTTTTTATAGCTGTATTGTCATAATCATGATATATTCTACTTGATGTCCCATTTGATGAGGAATATCATAAGGAAATTCATCATGTTTCCATTAGCATTGGTTGTTACCCTGAGTCATCCTATTACCAGTCATTGGATGGAATAAAAGGAATGTTAGGAGAAAAACATAAAGGGTAATCCATTGAAATTCCTTAAATTATGAATCTATAGGCTTCAATATATGCTATTTATGATCAACATTCTAACAAATATTCTTAGGGGAATTTTTTTCCCATAAAATGGTTCATAATAAAATTTTAAATTTACAAAAGCATTTCCACTAGGAGTGACACTACCAAGTGTGCATTAAGGCCTATTTTCGTGTACCAGGATACCCCGGGTCAAGCCCAAAAATCATTGTCGGGGTATTCACCCCTAGGTGCATCTGTGACAACGCCACCTCTACCTGCTCGTATCCCAATAGGGTTGTATTTTATTGATAAGACATTTAATCAATACCCACCAAAATATAGGGATGTTATTATTATACATAGTCTTATTTTTAAGTCTTCACTTGGGTTTTCTAATCATAATACCAAAAATAATTATACCAATCATCAGATACCAACTATAACAACCCTGCTCATTATTTCATACTTAAACATGATTTATTACATAATAATTAAACTAGATACCACATATAAGATGGGGAGGGATAGTTTATTTGAGTAATATAAACATTAAATAACATATTGAAACATAGAACAAATGATTTTATTGAAAAAATCCTTAGCATGATGACTACATTCCCCCGTACATAGCATTGCATGAGGTAACCTATGAAAATGTATAAGAAAAGGGTGAGATATAATGCCCAAAAAGGGATTAAATAAATAATAACATGAAGATTAAAATATATTTTAGGAAATAGGCATATGAATGGTGACCAAGAGAAACATGAACGTAAAGGCTTGATAAGGCATTTTAACCATAACACAGAAATGTGGAAACAACAATTAACATGAAATTGTCATGAGTCAAGGCTCCTCGCACATGGAGCGTGAGTAAACCCTCATTACACAAGAATAATGAGTAAACCCTGGTTGCAATTGAATTAGCATGAGTCCTCACTCATTTCACGTTACGTATCATTATAATATATTATACCCAACGAACTGGAGCGCTATTAGGGCGCACCCTTCTTAATCATTTCATTTCATTCATAAGTGTTCCACATGGATCATATAACATGGAATCAATCAACATCATAAGTTCATACACGATTCAATAATGTGGAATAAATACATGAAAGAAGCATAAATTATGTATATTTTCATAAAGAATAATACATTTGGCAGAGACATCTGTAAGGTATTCACTACACAATGATCTTGGATTTGAAAAACACAACGCAATTTCTGCAGCATAGCGGCGTGACATAAGAATTAAATAAAATGGTTGATGAGAGGGAAATGGGGGTCTCATCATTTATAAATCTAATGGACTGTATGGGGACCATAGTACATAATATACCAATATATAGAATGGAATTTAGATGCATCTTATAAAATAAATGTTTGAATGTAAATGATGAGAGAGAAATTCATTACACAATTTCGGCATGGTAACGGGTGTACATGGGTGGAATTAATGAGAGAGGAAGTGGTCTCTCAAAATTCAAACATAAAGAGGGATGTATGGGGTAGGTGATAAATCTTACCACAAAATTTATATTTGAAAATAAAATGGCATTACAATATTATGAAACAAGGATAAAAAGAGAAATATAGGAATACCTTACATGGAAGTGTGATCCCAAATGCTTGGTAGTGGCTTGAGAGAGGCTTCATGGGAGCATGGGTGCCTTGGGAGAATTATAGATAGAGGGGGGAAGAGGTTGGATGAACTCCAAAGGATTTGAGTGAAGAGGACGTTGGAGATTGTGTGGGTTTATATATGAAAGGAGATGGATTTATTTATTATTTATGTTTGGGACACAACATATTAAGCTAATCAAAACCACTAATCAGACCCTAGTTTTTGCCTATTGTTTTTTCCAAATGGGAGTGGAAAACTCTATTTTATAAGGCTAATGGATGAACATCATAAAATAGCATGGTTTCTTATGTGTAGGTGAGTCACACTGTTGAGGAAAACAATTTAAAATTCTAATTTGTTTTATAAGTCTTGACGGGTCCACTAATGCGTTGTAAAATTAATGAAACAAACCTTAAATTAATTATATTAATACTATAAAATATATTTTCCAAATGTAATGTTTATAGTATTTTATTACATCAGTATTGGGTCATTATGATTTCATAAAACACATGATAATTTTTTAATGGTATTTAATTATTACCCATTAATACGACTATCTCAAAATAATATGAAAAATTCACCATTGGATAATTTCGACATCCTGATTCCAAAAAGAGAATTTATTTCATCTAAATAATTTTTAAAATATGTGAATTTTATCTTTTAAAATGAAAACTGTTATTTATCAAAAATTCATGGGTTTTGAATAAAAAAATACTTCAAACCATAATAAAAATTACAATTGTATTTAAAAATTTATATGATAATTTATATTTAATAAAAATGAACATAATAATAATAATAATAAAATTACTAGGGAATTGTTACATGACCCCTTAAAACACTCGCATAAGACTAAAGGGTAAGGTGTGTGACTGTGACTGACTCTTTGGGTTGCTTGAATAACATCGCTCAGGTGGTAATCTCTATTAACATATAAATATCCCATAGGTGGGTCATCACAAGCATAACATGTTCAAGTTCGTAATGGCCTTGGTCAAGAGAGAATCCTAATGAAGAAACCTCCTTTCATATCCTCGACAAAAGGGCTTCATTCAGGGAATTTCTACTAGATGAGGCCATCACTTACTTTTTTGAGTAAATTGGTTATGATAAATCCCTATACCTATACTCATCATGCATTCACTGTTCAATGGCTATATTATCATCCTTCATACTTATTAATAGTATTTTAAAATCCAGAAACATAAAAACAATGAATAACACATTATATATAACCATAATATGGTATTTAATTAGATTAATAGAAATTTTCATAAATGAATGTTTGGGTCATTACATTTTCTACAGATGGTCTTTTTATAGGCCTTTGTACTTTCATGTTTTCATATTGTCTTTGTTGGTCTTGTATTCTGGCCCCTTAATCTAATCTTGTACAATATAGTCTTAGAGGTTGTCTAAGTGGAATACATGTTTTCCATTTTAGCTTTGTGGGTTGCTTTTGTTAATGTGCTTGTGTGCAGGTACTCAGAAATTGCCTCCCACATGTTGAATATTGACTTTAGTGCTAGTTGGAATCCTCTTTACATTGGGAGGCAAGAATCGGGTAGTCATGGCATATGACCCTAGGGACAGTTCGGGAAAAATTGTTATCATAAGGTGGTTGAATCTTCTTTAGTGATCAAGAGTACAAGGATTTGTTTTGGGGAAACAATGTTGAATGTTTTGAGTTTGACTTTCAGGCTCGGGGAGTCCAATAATGGTACGGAAACTGATGTATACATACATGAGGACTGTGAATTCAACTTTTTGAATTGGTACATGAAAACAGTAGTTGTATGCTTCATATAGTATTTTGATTTTTTCTTCATTTCATTGAGTAATATAACTATGTATAAACCTATTAACTGTGGTTCATCATGATCTTTTTTAGGATTCCTCCATGAAGACATCCAGTGGGGATTCCAGTATAAGATCAAATGGATGGTATTCCCAATGATGTGGCATCAGTAGAGGGACCGATATTGGAGATGGCCCCACCCGGAGGTGAACTAGTGTCTCCACTACTCGTTGGTCAGCAGTTTCTACTGTCTCTACCGGTAGAGGATGCACATTGGCTTATTGCCATATATCACATACAGAGGCGGAGACCTTCTAGGTTCAGTGGTGAGACTGACCCCCATGTGGAATTGGATTGTCTCAAGGTTGTAACGTGAATCTTTAGACTAGTGTGGACACCTCTCGAATAGATGGAGAAATAAGTCGTGAGCCCTCTTCATTTCATAGTGGGGTGATGCTCAAGTTTGATGATCCATATGCCTGATGAGGCAACCCTCACCATGACCAACATTGAGTGCTACTTTAGAGAGGAGTTCTTTCAATCGACGTTGTGATTCGTTTTCATAAAAGAGCTAATGCACCAACAGTAGGGTTGACTGATAATAGAGGAGTACATAGTGAGATTAACTAAGTTATCTCGATACTCTACAGATATGGTGTGATACCTATCCTTTAGGGATCATGTTTTTGAGTGGGGACTATGCTAGGATATCAGGGCTTCCATCGTATCGCTCAAAATTCATACTACTGCTACGGTGCTGGATCAATCCCTACTCATCGAGAGCTTCATGGAAGAGAAGGAACTAGTATCATGATCTATGATTAGAACACGAGGGGTGTAGTCTTCATTTGTGGGTAGCATGCAGTAGAAAAAGGGTCCCAAGTGGGCTGAGTGTTTCGGTGGTGACCCAAATGTTTATGATCGATGGTATAAGACCCCCAGGGTTGAGGGTGTCATTTGATTGGATGGATGTGCCACTCATGTGGAGGGAAGGGCCACATGGCTCGTGACTGTAAGACTCACCATGAAAACGACCGAAAAACAGTTGAAAGACCTCCAAGGTAGAGGTATATGTTTGAGGGATGTGGTCTGCAGTGTGAATGATGTGTCATTGGATCCCACAATGTTGCCGGTAGAGATTGGAGGATTGAGGTTAAACCAGCACCAACTATAATACATCCACCAGAGGCTATAGGAGCTGGTGCCCTGGGTAGAGGCGAACTTCAGGTGGTGGAGGCCTACGACCATGGAGCTCCAGAGATGATTAATGGTATGATCTGTGTCTTCTCTAACATAGTAGTAGTTTTTATGGAAAAATGTTCTAGTTACTCATTCAATGTAATAAACCATGTTCAACGGTGGGAAATTATGTTGGATCCATTACCTTGACACTTATGATATGTGATCCAAACAGGAGGGGATTCGATTATTACACAATAGTTTCAGTGGTGTGAGTTTACTATGGTGTGCGAAAACATATTTTAGATACTCCTACTAGTGGAATTGTGTCCATATGATGGAATTAGGTTTATGGACATGTTATCCACAGTTCATGCTCTGATCTACTACATTAGATTCAATGTGTATTGTTCCCATGGATACATCAGTAGTTTTTCTATCAATGGTGAGAAGGGATATCTTGTAGTGTAGGAAAACATTATTTGAGGAGGGTGTAGCCAATCACTCACAGGTAGGCTCCCCTCACCCTCAATGCGGTGGATCATAATAGTCCTCATTTTAATGTAGTGGGGAAAAATGTGAATAAATATTATAGAAGATGTTTTGGGATTACCTCCTCGCACAAAGGAAAAATTATGCATTAATATATACCTCAGGGTAACAATGATATCTAGAGCATTATTGTGATTGGATCTAGGGGAGAATAGTAAGTTGAGTGTCAAGATCAGAGACTTGTAGAAGAAGGGATCCATGAGGCCTACTGTTTCAATGTGGGCATCCCCAGTACTATTTTCCAAGAATGAAGATGGGAGTTTCACATTGTGCATGGCCTTCTAGCTCATGAACCAGGTGACTGTGAAGATTAATTATCCACTACCAAGGATTTATGAATTATTTAATCAAATGAATGGAGTGAGATGGTTCTTGAAGATAGATCATCAATTAAGCTATCATCATCTTCAAGTAAAGTATGAGGATGTATCCAAAAAGGCCTTTAGATTCTTGTATAGCTATAATGAGTCCATAATTATGCCTTTTGTTGTGACCAGTGCCCTAGTATTTTTCATGGGACTCATGAACTTGATCTTCGAGCATTTCCTCGACAACTTCATCATGATCTTCATTGATGACATCCGGGTTTACTCGGTGTGTGAGGAGGAGAACATGACACACCAATAGATACAATTACATACACTCCAAGAAGACATGATTTAAAGAAATATCACGATGTGTCAATTCTGGATTTGGGGTGTCCACTTTCTACAAGATGTTATATAGGAGGCTGGAGTTGTAGTAGATCTAGAAATGGCAGACACTATGCTTTCATGGAAGCCACCCATGATCATGACTGAGGTTCACTACTTGTTTCATTTTTAAGGATGCTAGTAGAGGTTTGTGCAAGATTTTTAAAGGGTAGAATCACCCTTATATCCTTTTAAATGAAAGTGACATCCATTCATTTTGTTGTAGATATGTCAGTAGAATTTTAAAGATATGAGACAAATATTGATGATTGCCACCATCTCGTGACTACAAGAGATGGATGTTGGGTATATAGATTTCTATGATGCATCCGGGAAAAGATTGTGTTTTTTCCTAATTAATGGGCAATAATAGATCACATATGGTGCATGAGAGATGAAGCGTCGTGAGCAGAGCTATGTAAATCGTTACGAAGAGTTATCAGTAGTGGTCTTCGCTTTGAAAATGTTGCAGCGCAACTTGATGGGGGAGATGTTTACCATCTAATCTTATGAAAAATGTATCAACTACATATTATACTAGAATAACCTTATCTTGAAGAAATTATAGTGGCTATAGATCCTCCTAGACTATGAAATTGATATAGTCTATAATCATTAGAAGGGGAACATGATGGGGGGACGCAATCAACAGGAGGTCCATTTTGTAGCTGCTGAGTGTGGTGTCAGAGTAGTTAGTCAACATGCATATATCCATTGGGTATGATGATGTAGTAAAATATCATTAGTCGATGGCTATCACTCCACCATTATTACAGTGAGTTAGTGAGGAACAACCCTTGGTTGTTGACTGCGAAGCCCAGAATGCTTAGTTTAACTCAGGACAATCTCCTGAAAGATTTTAGATATATAGGGATCCTGCCCTTATTTTCAGAGGGGACATTGTTGAATAAGTGGAATCACGTGAGAATGATTTGTGGGATTTATGCACCTCCCCATTTGTGGTACATCCATGAGTGAAAAAGGTGTACCTGGATATCTGACAATATTATTGGTGGATGAGGATTAATATGGTAGTGCAGGTGTTCATTACTCAGTGCCTCACTTGTCAGCAAGTGATGGCTGAGCTTTAGGTTCCACAAGGATTGAATGAGCCACTTGAGGAGATGTAGTGGAAGTGTTATGGTAAATTGATGGATGTCATGACAGGTTTAACCCACACATCAAGGTGCATGTTACCATCTGGGTTATCATTTAGTGACTCAACAAGTTGGCCCAATTTTTACAAATTTGGGAGAAGGATTCGGTAGAGGGCTTGGGAAGCCTCTACAGGAATGAGATAGTTCAAATCCACATAGTACCATAGATTATATCATCGGAACATGAAACACACTTTACATCTCAGTTTTTGAAGGTATTGAAAGAGTATTTCCAAACTCAACTTATTTTATCCATGGATTTCCACCCCATATAGATGGTTTGACTAAGAGGACCATCTAGGTTTTTGAGGACAAGATTTGTGCTTGCATATTGGTCTTTGGTTTTAGTTGGGATTATCAACCACCACTGGTGTAGTTTGCATAAAAATACACTTCAATGCTAGAATTGGTATGGAACTGTTTGTGGTTCTCTATGGGTGATCGTGGAGATCATCATTATGTTGGGCATGACAATGGCAGCTAGAACTCTTGGGATCATAGTTTGTACATGCTTCCAATGAGAATGAGTAGGTCATCCTAGAGAGGATGTTGAATGAAAAGTCCTGGAATAGATATTTTACTGATAGGAGATGGAGGACATTGGATTTTTAGGGGGGCATGTGTTCTTCTAAGTCTCAACCTGTTGTGGATAGCATATATTTTCCCAAAGCGGCTAGTTTTCTCTGAGATTAATCAGGACTATTTAGATTCCGAGAAGACTTGATGAGGTGGCGTAACGGCTATCTCCACCCCCACCAATGGACCAGCTTCATAATGTATTCCATGAATTGCAACTATGGAGGAATGATCATGATTTTTCACACATCATTTACTTGGACGTATTTTCCATCGACAATAGGGCGTCGTTTGCAGATTTAATGGTAGATTTTTACAATCAATGGGTGTTTTTCATTCATGGATGGTCAATTCCTCTAGTGTGTGTTTGATGGTAGCACAAGAATCTCCAAGATAGAACATGGGAGTGGTATTCCCAAATCCATTCCTAGTACACCCTTTGTTTGTTTAGGATATACTTTGTCTTACAAGGATGTAAAGTCCAAAAGGAGGGGTAATGTACTGTCCTAGAATTCCATGAAATTATTTTGAAACATATGGAATTATTTAAAGACCCGGTGATCAAAAAGAACATTATTCTGAGGCATAGTTAGCCCAAAACAGTTGATTGAAATATATCATATTTTTATTTCAGATATCACTAATTTACATATCTGGATTCTTCTATATAGGTGGCTTGAATAAAAATTTGGGGGCCCCATCATGTCTATAATATTGACCTTATCTAGGAAATGACATTACCTCAACAGGCGCGGGCCGAGGAAAATGTTTAATTTTTGGAAAAATTTAGAAGCAGAAAACAATTGATTTTTCATAAGGAAATTTCAATAAACCATAATTTTAATTTTATTTGATTTTGGAAACCACTGAAACATAATGAAATTTCCTCCCCAGCATAACTAATATGTAGTTTCATAAATGAAACATCATAAAAATGCTTTAAAGAAACATAAAGGAAATGATTTTTCATTATTTAATGGATTGAACAAGTGCCGATCACTGACATGTTGGAGAATCAATTTGAAATGTTGGATCTTTGGTGTTGGAGAACTATAATCGACGAATGACCACCAATTTTGAATCGTGAAATTAATATTATAGAGACACCGATGATCACAAACGAATGATCAAACATGAGGTTGGATTTTATCATTGTTAAAGGGATTTCCCCCTTAATACTTCCTGAACAACAAGCATGGATCGACCCACTAGCAGGTTGATCATTGGTTCATTTTTTCCTTCATGATGGATTTGATTCAAGATAAAACATCGATAGCATGTAATGACATTTAACCTATAATTTTATCTAAAACATATTTTTTTCATTATTACATTATTACATGTATTGATCAAGATAGACTGAAAAATGGCATGATCTATCCACCTTGATTATTCATGTATACCCCCCCTATTTTTTGTTTCTCTGATCTATCACACCAAATCAACTCAATGATTGGAACATGGTGGTGGAACGCATTAGAAGTCGACAGACACCGTGACATGAGGCCGATGAGACATGGGCCACCATTTCGAATTCTAGTGGAGATGATTACACAGGCAGTAGTTGCGGCCGAATGTGGATGGAGGCGCCCCACAGTGGAGGACACCATAACGGTATGGAATCGTGACATCAGCGAGGAACCATGTCATGTGGATTAGGCTGCATCTAGAAGGTCGTATCTGCGAGAAGAGGGACCATGGTGAAAGGCGTGGGGTGGTGGAGCGGGCTTCCGGTAACGGCCACACTGTGTGACATGTATGGAGGGATGTGATCATGCTAGGCCACAATGGCGTATGACCATGAGGTGACCAGTGTGGTATTTGAGAGACATGGCTCACTGCTGTGTCTCTGCTCGAGTAGGTCTGCCCCACAGAACAGACTAGGCAAGAGGTGGGGGTCGAACCCATGACCCTACTAGGCATAGTGGGCCATGTAAAATCCCTGTTAGATCTATTCTGAGACAGTTCAATGGACCCCTAGTCCGTTCGGGCTGACTATATCAGATCGGACCTAGACCCCACCGGAACTTTTTAGTAATAGAATTATTACTCACAAACAGTATGGCTGACTGATGAATAGGTTGTGGGGTTGGGACCCTTGCGACAGAGCAGTTATTCCAATATACTCCAAGTGAGTTTACCTAGATGCTGAATTAATACCGATTAATAGAGGAATAGATTCTATCAGAATCATATGAATAGTTGTTCAAACCACAGTGTCTTGGTAGATGAGTAGCTTTGTAGACCTTAGTGTGGCGGCAGAAGAAGATTCATGAAGACATTAGTGGCCCATTAGACGAGGATTTGAGAAGAACTCAATAGACTGGAAAATGAGAAACCAAGTGAAAACAAGTGGCCCTTTAGAACAGTGAACCTCAGTGGCCCAAAAGTCCTCATTGACTATTCAAGGATTAGTCCCTTAGTAGTACAAAATGATATGATTTACGACTGATTAACTTTCTATGATTTAGGTGGTACCTTTGGGAGCTCTCCTTTTCGTCATGTGTGATTTTCTTTTTTGGCATTCTTTATGGTATGGAGTTGCTAATGAGTATATACTGCCACATGTAAATTTAGTATCATCATTAATTAATAATTAATGGAATTTTAAAATAAAATTTTAACTATTTTGTCCATGGTTATTAACATAAAAGTTAATAACTAAAAAATAATTACCAAAATGGATTTACTTTCATTGGATTATGTTACTTCATACATAAGATTGATATTATATGAATATTTTTTAAATGTATTATTATTATATTATGTTTTTTACACATGTATCATGTGGATTTATATTTTTTTATTAATTATAAATTCATATCTTCATTCTCACATCACAATTTTTAATCACTCTAACTGTATATTTATCAATTACATTTTAATCAAGATTTTTATCAATTTAATTAAATTGGACTAAATTATTTTATATTTTTTTTATAATCACTTTTAATTTTATTTTTATTTGTTTTCTTATAAAATATTTCTCATAATAATTCAATATTTACACTCTTTTTTACCTAAGATGTTTAAATAAAATCTTACTTCATTTTTATCATTTCCCAGAAATCCTTTTCCTTCAAAAAAAATGTTTTATAAAATGGTTTTCAAAAATAATTTCTTAAATTTCCATAATAATTTATTAAAAAATATGCATTAAATTTTTATAAAAAAATTGAATGGAATATTCATGTCATTTTCAAAATAGTGATCATTATTTATTTACCAAAATGTGAATGTAATATTATTTCAAACATACTATGTAGTACAATAATTTCAACCATAATGACCAATCAGTGATATAAAAATTACATTATAATTTTATAATTCTATTTAGAAGAATATAATATAAAAAATATTTTATGAACTTTAAAAAAATTTCTTAATTGTAAAGTATAATTTCAAAAAATTGTTTTCAAATGAAATTTTAATGGTATTTCTAGTCACTAGGGACATATACTATTTATTGTAATTATAATCCAATGAGGATATGTTATTTGATACAATCCTAATTAATTATTTGTATTTTTTATGAACACTTTAACTAGGGATATAAAATTTTATAACCATTTAACATTTAAATTGGGATAGATTATGATTATTTTTATTTATTATGGTATGTATTAATAGTTAATATGATTGTTTTTTAAATGAGAATTTTAGTTTAATATGATCCACCCCATTCATATGAGGAATTAGTTGGACATAGTATGTGATTGGTGGGGCCTGATATAGTTCCTTGATTTATCGATATGTCTTATGGGAAAACTAGATTGGGTGTTTGCCGAGGCCCTAACAAATTATATAGATTTCTTGGAACAAGTCCCTGATGGTATTAGATGTCATTGATATAGGCCTTGAATGTATTTGTTATGTTTATATAATTAATAATCCCATTATTATAAATATATTTATTGATATTACAAGTGATTTTTTTGATTTGTTAAAATATCCTTGTTTGTGATTCATGCTAAATTTATTATTAGTGTTGATTTATTTGATCTTCATGTATTCCAAACATATTATTCCCATGTTTTTTATTAAATGTAATATTTTCTTTTATTTACCTTAAAATATTAATAATTACTTATTAATTCATATCTTATATTATAATCTTACCCTTACTAGGAATATTATTGCACTAATTTCTTTTTTTTAATTCTACCTAGTATATGAGGATGTTTTTTTATTGATATCAAGGTATTCAACAAGTGGAATTATATAATTATTAGAAAGGGTTTTTTATGCCTTTTTAATATAATGAGATTTTCAGGTATATTTTTAGATTACTATGAAGAATAAACTATTCAATCCTTCACAATGAGCTTCATTATATATTATGACAACATAATAATGTAATCAATAGTTCTATGTTATGGGAGTTGGTGTCGCTAAAATTGGTATCAAAGGATTTTTAGTAGAATCTTTAGGAACAACATTTAGGAAAAAATATATTAGGTAGATAACCCTAAGATATAATTTGAGTATGTTCATAGAAGAGAAACCTAATTATTAGGTATGTAATATAAAATGATCTTCCTATAAAATACATCCATGTCTCAATACAACAAGTGGATATGATTTACACACATTTTTACCTAATGGTAAAAACATTTACTAATGTTCATTTGGATTGACATGATCATCACTTAGTGCACACCAACTGTATTTAATAAACACTTGTTTTGACACCTATGAGATATATTCTATTGAAAAATCATATTTTAATTATAATGAATTTTCATGGAGATAAAAAAATTATACCCAAAGAACCTGTATTTATGATTTTGAGATTAACTATTCATACAAATTTCAATTTATATGATTTTATTAACTAGTCTTTTTATTTGAATTATTTTACATAATCTTATGTTCTTATATTGTGAATGAAATAATTTTTAATTTTTCTTAGAAAAATGAATGGAAACTATATCAATTCACATAATCTAAATAGTTGGAATGATAATTTCTTTGATGATATTAAGAAAATCATTTGAATGGAACTAGTCTCTATAAAATTTCATCATATGAGTACCTAGTATCATGTAATAAAAATATATAGAAAAATAAGTTTCAACCTCTATTTGGTTCACCAACTATACTTTCGCCAGTTGAATAGTAGACAATACCCTCAATACTAGTAGATGATGTGTGTTGGTTGTGTGAACACCACATGTTTCAGTGATATAGACCCCTCATGTTCCATGACGAAAATGGCACACCTGTGTCTGTGGAAAATATTGAGGTGGTGTCATGAGTCTTCTATAACTCGCCGACCATAGTTACCTGGAGTTGGTGCATTATTACATAATATTGGCATCATGAAAAAAGATCAAGTCTCAATAGACCGATTAGTTTAGTAGCCTTGGAAGTACTAGATACATTTATAAGTTTTACTTTACATCATAAAATGTAAAATTAAACAACATTGTTTCAATAGAAAACATTGAGTTCCCATAGACTATCCCTACAATTCAGTAATAATATACTTTTTCACATCCTGGGAAAAATAGAACATAGGAATGTGTTAGCTCAGATGCTCAGTAAGGATAACAATATAGCGGAAACATTAATAAATAAGAATAAACATTTATGGAAATGTATTGTACTACAACAAAAGCATTTTCAACATAAAAATCATCATAATATAGACAATATAAATCAAAATAATTCCATTTACATACTTACATGGATATTCTTCTAGTAGAATAATCACATGAAATATCAATAGCCACTTTCATAATGATGGAATGCATAATGCCAGACATTTATAACCACATTGTCAATGCCTTGTGCCAAGACTACAAATAAGAGTTTGTCAAGGCCTTGTTTCAAGACACTAGTTTGTCTCATGATACCCACCGATGCATCAAGGTGATATAGAGGGCTCCACCCATTACTTATTAAGTCCAATGAATTCCACATATGAAAAGGTTTAAACATAACAAAAACATTCATATTAAAACTGGCATATGAAATGTCAATACATTATCCACAAACCATGAATGGAATGAAATAACACATCCACATTAAAACATATCACAAAACCTTCAATATAATATGAAATTTTTGTATCATAATAAATCAACTTCAATAAAAACTGAAATCCATCAATGGGTGTTGACATAGATGAATTCGAAACCTTTTTCGAGAAATATCTCCCATTTCAATTTGAATTCATTTAAAGGTCACGAAATTATAAAAGAAATCATTTATATTTGAAAAAATTATTATCAGAATGTAAGGGATGCTTGGACGATGTTATATCAGCAGAAAATAGCTGCACCATTCGTAAAAGGTAAACATACCATCATTTTCTGGAAAATTTCAAAAAGTACACTATTTGGAAAATAACGGAATGATTAATTTCAAATTATTTTATAAAAAGTCAAACTAGGGTATAATTGAAATTAACCTATAGTCTAGTAAATAGTAAATATGTTTTGGAATGCATTTTTAAGAAACATGGATGTGGATGATAAAGTGGTCCCAGTAGATACTTACATAAAAACCACATCATATAATAAAGAGATTGTGAAACTAACCCTTACCTTGTACTTTTCCTTGGTTGAGGGTACGTTAACCTCTTGTATAGTGGAAAAATATTTGTAATTAAATTATAAATGAATAATATACATTAATATGATAACATATGTGATCTTTTAATATTGCATTGTTAATAATATCTTAGTATTATCGTCGTTTCTGTTGTTAATAGATTCGTTATCCTTAATATGAATTGTATCATATGTAATGTTTGTTATGGATAGTATGTATCATATTCATATTCATAATGATATTAAGTATTTAAAAATTATCTTAAATAGTCTAATGAAAATTATTCTTAAATGGATATGATGGGGAATGAATCTCATTGCGTTCGTGGAGATGGTAATCCATACGTACACACGAGTGAAAATATCATTATTTTGATATTAAAATAACATATAATTGGATTTTATATCGTATATAAAAAATAATTATCAAGTTATATATATTATTTACATCAATTAAACATCATTATTATAACCATAAAAATAATAATGTATTGAATATCAATTACACCACGACGTGGAGACGGTAATCCATACATACACACATATGTTGACATGTCATTCAAATGATGGATAGAATAGAGAATATGGTTGTACCATATTTATAACAACATCACATTATATATAATTTAATTGATTTATTATTTTATAATGGAAGCAACAAAGAAAGAGGAATTGGAATAAATAAGGCACTACAAAGAGGAGATAAAATATTTACCTCTTCATCGGATTCATCGTATTGATTTGACCAAAAGGGCTCCATAGGTTGACTTTCTGACTAATGTAAGGCCTCTAGGATTAAGGGTGGATAGTTGAGAGGGTATTTGTGTAGGGGTTGGCCGAGCCAAATGGATTTTAGGCTGTGAATTAGAGATAAGGTGTAGTTCCCTTTTATAAGAGGGGTGAGGGGAACCATAGGAAAAGCTAGAAATATTATTTTATAATATAATCAATTTTGGTTTATAATGGATCTAAAATAAAATATTTAAATTATAAGGTGGGTATGGGTCAAAAAAAAATCAAACAATAGTTTTTAGACTGTTTTTGATCACTATTTTAACATTATTATTTATATTTAGCTCTTAGTTAAATAGGTCGAAATTTACCGTGTCTCTTTCTATTTTTATATTATATGGATAATAAACTAACTATAAACATCCAAAAGAACCCAAAGTGGTTCATTAATGATTAACCAATCATTATATAGGTATTTTGGATTACCCTTATATTTTTAGGAATATAATATCAATTAATAAAATAATATTTGTTTTAAAAACTCGTTTATGTCAATTTTTTCACTATTTGGTATTTTGTTTTTTCAATATTCATAAAATCATTATAACGTTGAAAAAAATTCATCTATCCAACCCTAACATGTCATATTAAATTAGAAAATTAGTTTAATTCATAAAAAGTCTCAAATTAAATTTATTTGGATATTTATAATATCAGTTATTTTAGTATTTTATTAATTAGGTAATTACTGCATCATAATTGTATCACAAATAATTTTAATTATTTAATGTCTAAAAATTATAAATAAAATTATATTATGTAGAAAAATCGTTTTATCTTTCTATTGAATATTTATTGCTGAATTTGACATCTATTTCACCCTATATTAAATAAAAATTAGTTATTAAATATTTAATTTAACACATATTACTCTTCTTTGAATTAAATAATCATAAATGTACTAATCTAATCCAAGTGGATCTAAAGGATCATATTTTCTTCCTAAGGATGATTCTGGTCAAATTAATCTTATACAATATAATTAGGACATGTGTTAAGGTAATAATATTATTATTTATAGCCTTAACTAGCTGATTAATTTTTAATCGCGGTAAATAAAAGTAAAAAGTTAATATTCAAAAAAAAGTATTTTCATCTTATTGAACCTCTTTTTACATACTAATATCAACTATGTCTCTCAGAGTTTTAAAATAAAACTCACAGAACTGGTAAATTTATGTTTTATGTAAATTTTCAAATTCTTCTAGGGGGTGGGTTAAAGATGGTAAAAATTAAAATAAAATTATATATATATATATAATTATTATAAACTGACTCAAATGAATTACATTGAACATATATAGGTATTATGTATCTATTTTGATATAAAATTTATTTATATATAATAAATAATTATTTAAATAAAAATTCGGTTTATATAACTCAATGTTTTTCATTATTCATCAAAAATTGAAGGTTTGCATAAACATACCAAAAAATCATCCTAAGCTAACTTCTCTATTACAAATCAAAAAATGAAGCCTGAATTGAATGAAAAAATATATAAAATTTCAAAAAGTGGGTGTAACTATTCATAACGGCTAGTTTGGTTGGTTTTTGTGTGTCAGAACTCGAAGTTGCATAAGACACACGCTATTCTATTATTCAAAGAGAAGCGTATCGTGGAAGCATGAGGTGTTACATTATCCCCTCCTTCAAATAATTTTGTTCTCTAAATTTATAGAGAAATATTGTGTAAAAAATATCAGGTGGTTCTTCACCATAAGTTCCTTAGGTTCCCACATTGCCTCTTCCATCTTATGGTATCTCCATAAAACTTATTCCAAAAGAGTCATCCGGTTCCATAGCACATGTTCTCTAGCATCAAGAACCTTGACAGGCTCTTCATTATAAGATATATTGAGTTCCTGTTCTCATTCCACATAGGTGAGTAAATGCGTTGGTTCAAGAATGTATTTTCTCAATAATGAAATGTGGAACACATCGTGAACATTGGAGTGACATAGCGGCATTGACAAACAATAAGCTACTACCCCAATTCATTCTAAAATATCAAATTGTATAATGTACCTGGGACTCAATTTTCCCTTCTTACTGAAACGTATAAAACACTTCCATGTTGATACCTTTATGAAAAATTGATCTCCTACCTGAAATACCAAATCCTTCTTTGGATTATCGACATAGCTCTTCTGTATACATTGAGATTCTTTGATGTGGTTTTGGATTACCTCCACCTTTTCCATCATTTCCTCCACATGTTATGGGCATATGAGTTTTTTTTCACCAACATCATCCCAAGAGGTTGTTGTGCGACATCTCTTTCTGTATAAAAATTCATATGGTACCATGTAAATACTAAAATGGAATCTATTATTATTGGAAAAATATACTAGAGGTTAATATTGATCCCAAATACCTTTAATGTCAAGTGATAATGATCGTAAAATGTATTCTAATGTTGGAATAGTCCGTTCTGATTGTCCGTCAGTTTGGGGGTGGTAGGCAGTTCTCAAACTAAGTTCAGTTACTAGGGCTTTCTGAAGACTTTTCTAGAATCTTGATGTAAAACAGGGATCACAATCAGAAAAAATCGATAGTGGTACTCCATTAAGTCTTACAACATCATTAATATATAGTCTTTCTAAACGCTCATGCGGTAAATCTTCCTTTATAGCAAGAAAATGTGCTGACTTGGTAAGATAATCAATAATGTCCTATATTGCATCATTCCTTCTAGGAGTATATGGTAGCCCTGTTATATCGTCCATCGTGATATCATCCGATTTCCATTCAGGAGGGGGAAAAGGTTTTATGATTCCTCTATGTTTTTGACTTCTAGCATTAACTTGTTGAAAAACTATACATCTTGAAAAAAAAACAGCAATCTCCCTTTTCATGTTTAACCAAAATTAATGTTTCATTAAATATCTATACATTTTGGTGCTACAAGGGTGTATAATAAAATTATAACTATGAGAATCATCCAAAAATTACATTTTTAGATCAGCTATATCAGGAATAAAACGTCTCTTCCCATATTTGAAAATTCCATCGTCATACACGATGTCACTCAATCTCCCATTATTCACAACTTTATTATTCTTCAGAAACACTTCATCACCGGTCTGAGAACTCTTTATCATTTCTAGTAAAGTTTTTTTGGAAAGCATTTGAAAAAGTATTGATGATCCACCTTACATGTTTATTCCCATATCCATCTTTACTAGATCCATGAGAATAGGATCCCTTTCAACTCACATCTTGTTCAAAACTCCATGATATTTTCTGCTCAAAGCATCTGCCACCTAATTTTCCTTCCCCAGGTGATAGTGTATCATGATATCAAAATCCGTGAGTAGTTCAAGCCATCATCTTTGCCTCATGTTCAGTTATTTTTGTGAGAAATTATACTTCAAACTCTTGCGATCATTATAAATCTCACATTTTCACCATAGAGATAATGTCTCCGTATAATAAAATAAAATATTACAACTTCTAACTCAAGATCATGAGTAGGATAGTTTTTATAATTAATTTTTAGTTATTCTGATGCATAGGAAACAACCTTATCATTCTACATAAGGACATAACCAAGTCCAATCTTTGATACATCAGTATAAATAACAAACCCATCATTACCCAACAATAGATTCAAGAAAGGATAATTGACTAATAATATATTCAATTTCTCAAAAAATTCTATACATTATTTTTTCCAAACAAATTTCACCCCTTTACATGTGAGCTCAGTTAATGGGTTAGCCAATTGGGGAAAATTCTGGACGAAACGCCGACCACAACATACTAAACCAATAAAACTATGTACCTCAGTTATACTCATCGATGCTGGCCATTCTTGGATTGCCTTGGTTATTGAAGGATCAATATGGATTCTATCCTTAGAGGCAATATGGACAGGAAAATAAATCTCCTAAAGACAGAGTTCACACTTGCTAAAATTCCCATATAATTCATGTCTTCTAAGTGTTTTTAGAATAATGCGCAAGTGGTTTTCATGATCTTAAAAGGTTTTGGAGTATACCAATATATCATTCATAAATACCACTACAAAGTCATCAAGATTTACGTGAAATCTCTATTCATTAGATCTATGAAGATAGACAGTGCCTTAGTCAATCCAAATGGAAATAATGTAAACATTTAATTATAAAACATGGTTCAAAATGCTATTTTTGAAATGTCTTCCTTCATCACACACAACTGGTGATTTCCATATCGATGTTAAATCATTTAAAAGTATTAAGCAGAATGAAGATGGTTGAATAAATTATCAATGCGAGATGGGGGATACTTGTTCTTTATTGTTATAACATTGATTTCTGTGTACTCAATGCACAACCTCAATGATCCATCGTTCATCTTAAGAAAAAGAACATGGGCATCCCATAGAGAAAATCTAGGGAGAATAAATCCCTTATTATTAAATTCCTATAGTTATTTCTTTAGTTCCACTAATTCCACAGCGGCCATTCTATAAGGGGTCTTTGTTATGGGCCTTTATCCAAGAATTAAATCAATGGAAAACACAATTTCTAGTTTTGGAGGATGTACAGGTAAATAATCTGGAAACACATCAGCATATTCATTCAAAGTAGGTACATCCACTATTTGAACATTTTTTCCCTCACACAGAGTTATTTAATTCTCTTCCTCTTTAATAATTGAATTTACTTAAGCTACTAGGGGTGGTTCTAGATAAGAATTTGGTAGTGACGATTCTTCTCTAAAGATAATGTGTTATTTATCATCGTCATCAAAAATAGTAACCACCTTCTACTTATAATAAATTTATTCTTCATGGTCTGAAAGCCAATCCAAATTGAGGGTTATATCATATTCAATCATGGTTATTATTATGAGATCAGTAGATAAAGAACATTTATATTCCCTAATGGGGACTGATTCACAAAACAGTGTTGCAATGATACTTCCTTTAGGAGTTTTGAATGACAACTCCACTGTTAAATCATATCGGAAATATATAATTTTTCTTGGAAAGTGGGTAGATATGAAACAATGCGATGATCTTGAATCAAATAAGGCATTGGAAAAACTTTAGGAAACCATTAAATTACCCACCACTACATCTTTTGGAGCTTTAAAATCATCAATAGTGATAAAATTTGATTTTCCTTGATCCTTTGGCCATTTCTGAGGTATGTTCTCATGACTTTTAAGACATTCATTAGTATAATGTCGCTTTTCTATACAATTGTAGCATTCAAAATTGACAGACACTTTCTTCCCTTTGCAATAATGATCTGCGTGGCCTTTGTCACCACACTTGTAATAGACACCCATTCCATTCAGAAAAGTACTGGGGTGTTTCTTCCTACATTTACAGCAGGATGTATTGTCAACATTTCCCCAATTCCCCTTATTTCCATTTTTAGAGTGTTCAACATATATCTTATTCTCTTTCATTTCATTAAATTTGTACGTCTTATAAAATTATTTTTCTGTCTTGATAGAAAAAGAGACAAAATCTTCATACGATGAGAAGGATTGTGAGTCTAATTCTCGACGAAAAAATGGTTTTAACCCATTAGATAAAAGATTAATCTTACTTCTTGGGTTACATATAAAATCTGCATCATGCCTCGCTAACCTTGTAATGTTATCTTTATACATTGCGATATTATCATCCTCCTTTTTCCTCAGACTCAGAAATTTCCTTTCCATATCTCCTAAATGGTAATGATAAATGATTTTTGTTTGAAAATTTCTTTAAACTCCCTCCATTCCATATTTGATACTTCAGCATCTTCATTTGTGTTTTGAATCAATGTCCACCATTGATCAGTATCTCCAGTGAGGTGGTAAACTGCCATGAAAACCTTTTCCCTTTCACTACTCCCCAATGCATGGAATATTTTCTATAATGAATTTATCCAATGAAAAGCTACTAGTGGATTTTTACCCTCATTGAATGTTGGTCTTTATTGCCTCATGAAACGATCTAACATTGATTCTCCAGGTTGCGGATCAGGGTGCTCTATACGGGTAATGTTATTATTAATAACCTTAGTGAGTTTTCCATGTATATTGATTTTCTGATTAGCACCAGTTGCATCCCCAACTCCACAATAATTATCTTGATCAAGAGGGAAATCCTTAAATGTTGTACGTGAATTGATACTGTCTCTATTCTTTCCACTATGTTCCATTTCTAAAAAATGGCCTAAACTAGATTATTTTATTAATTGAAATACATATTTTCAAACGTGTAAAATATATAACATAAAATGAAGAGTTTATAGATATAATCCATAATCATTAAAATGTTTTCATTGAGGAATTATATATTCATAAACCCGTCATAATGGTTTGTTAAAAAAATGAGATTTATCAAAAGCATATCCCTCAGGAGTGTCGTAATCGAGAGGGAAACAAGGCCCATTGTTGTGCACCAGTTCATGTTCAAGTCTAGGAAAAAAGCGGTGTTTTCATGTTTTACCTATAGGTACATCTGTGGCAGAGCCGCCTCTACCTGATCTAATCCATACAGAGATATATGGAATTGAAAAACTCACAAAATCTATGAAGTTATTCTATAATAATCCTTAATGTCTATCTTAGGTTTATGTGCTCTAATCATATTTTATCAAAATCTAGTTTCCATGGTTTGTACTAAACTTTCTCTGATACCAACAGTATCACCCCGACCCTAGTTATCCTGATTCGGTGCACTATTACATAACAATGGAATTATCACAAAATATCAAGACTCGAATGACCGATTACTTAAGATTCCTTGGAAGTACTAGATATATTCCTAAGGTTTACATTACCTCATAAAATGGAAAACTGCAACAACATTGTTTCCATGGAAAACACTGATATCCCATAGACTATTAATGCTGGTCAGTCGTAATATAATTTTTTTCATCCTGGTAAAAATAAAACATAAAAATGGGTGATCTTAGATGCTCAGTAAGGATAACAATATAGCGGAAATGTTCGTTAATAATCATAAACATTTAAGGAAATGTATAGAACAAAACATCATTTTCAACATGAAATTCGTCAAATTATGGAAATTATAAATCAAAATAATTACATTTTCTTTTATATATTGATATTCTACTAGTCAAATAATGCAATATCAATATCGTCTTTTATAACGATGGAATACATAATTCCAAACATTAATAACCTCATATTCAAGGCCTTGTTCCATGTCTAAAAATAAGATTTTGTCAAGCCCTTGTTCCAAGACACTAGTTTTTTTCATGAGACCTACCAATACAAGGAGGAGTTATAGTGGGCTCCACCCTTCACTTACTAAGTCTAATGCATTCCCCATATGAAATGTTTTAAACATAACATATACATTCGTATTAAAACATGCATACAAAATGTCAATAAATTATCCATAATCCATGATTGGTGTGAAATAACACATACAAAGTCAAACATGTCACAAAACCTTCAATACAATATGGATACTTTGTATCATAATAAATGAACATAAAACATACATAAAATCCATCAAATTATATTTACATAGATGAAATCAACACCTTTTTAGATAAATATCTCTTTCTATTTTGAAATCATTTAAAGGTCACGTAATTATATAATAAAACATTTATATTTTAAATTATTAAAATAATATTATAGGGGATGCTTCAACGATGTTATAACGGCAGAAAATAGCCACACCCACTGTTAAAGTTAAAAAACATTCCTAACTTAATTTTGTGGAATATCTCATAAATTACCCTGTTCGGAAAATGATGGAAATATTCCTTGGATACCATTTTATAGAAATTCTAACAAGGTTATAAATTATTTTAAACTATAGTCTAGTTAAAAGTAAATAAATTTTGGAATACAATTTTATGAAACATGGATGTGGATGATAAAGAGGTCCAAGTTGATACTTATGTAAAAACAACCTCGAATAATAATGAGATTGTGAAATTAACCCTTACCTTGTAATTATCCTTGGTCGATGGTAGGTTGAACTCCTGTATAATGGTGAAATAATTTTTATTAAATTATACAAGAATCATATACATCAATATTATATCATATATGATCTTTTAATATATCTTTGTTAATAATGTCTTAGTATTATCATTGTTTCTAGTGTTAATAGATCCATTTTACTTTATATGCCTTGTTATGTAAGTAATGTTTTTAATTGATAGGATTTATCTTATTCATATTAAGAATTATATTAAGTATTTAAACATTATATTTAATCATATAATGAAAATTAGTCTTCAATGTATACGATGGGGAATGAATCTCATCGTGTTCTTGGAGATGGTAATCTGCACATACGAACGAGCGATAACATCATTCTTTTGATATTAAAATAATATATAATTGGATGGTATATAATCTATACAGTATCATTATCATGTTATATTTATTATTTACATCAATTAAACATATTTATTTTACCCATCCATATAATAATATATTGAATAACAATTACACCAAGATGTGGAGACGGTAAGCCGTACGTACACAATTATGGTGACATGTCATTCGAAGGATTGATATAATAATTATTATGGTTGTACCATATTTATAATAACATCATATTATATATAAGATACATGATATATTATTTTATAATGTATACAAAAAAGAAAGAGGATGTGGAAGAAGAAAGGAACACGAAAGAGGTGCTGAAATATTTACCTCTTCTTTTGGTTCTTCCTTTTGATTTGATCAAAAGGGATCCTTAGGATAGATTTATGACAAATGTAAGGCCTCTATGAATAAGGTAGGATATTTTAGAGGGTATTTGGGTAGAGTTTGGTAGAGTGAAATTTCATTGATGGTGTTAATTAGAGAGAAGTGGGAGTTCCATTTTATAAGTGGGGTGAGGGGCACCTTTGGAAAAGCGAGAAATATTATTTTATAATAAAATAATTTTTTGTTTCATATGGATCTAAAATTAATTAATAAAAGGCCACGGTGGGGATCGGTAAAAAACCACTCAAAAATTAGGTTTTAGAGAGGTTTGGGTCACTATATTTACTTTATCATTTATATTAATTTCTTAGTTAAATAGTTTGAAATTTACCATGTCTCTTGGAATTCATATATTATATGGTTAATAAACATAATATAAACATCCTTGAGAACCCCAAGGGGTTCATTAATGACACACCTATCATTATATAATTTTTTTGCCTGAACCTTAGATTTTTAGGAAAAGAATATTAATTAATAATATAATATTTGTTTTAAAAACTCTTTTATGTCAATTATGACACTATTTTGGATTTTGATTTTTCTAAATTCATAACAGCATTATTACTTTGAATAAAATTAATATAACCAACCCTAACATTTCATATTAACCTAGAAAATTAGTTTAATTCATATAAAATCCCAAATTACATTTATTTGGATATTTATAATATCAATTATTTTAGCTTTTCATTAATTAGGTAATTACTACATCATAATTATGTCATAAATAAATTTAATTATATAACACCTAAAAAATATAAATAAAATACAATTATGTTGGAAATATTTTTATCTTTCTAATGGATCTTTATAGTCGAATTTATCTTATGTTTAACTATTTATTAAAAATGGTTTAGTTATTAAATGTTGACTTTAACACTTTTAACTCTTGTTTGAATTAAATAATAATAAATGTCATAATCTTATCCAAGTGGACCTAAAGTATCATAATATATTAATAAGTTTTTTTTGGTCTAATTACACTTATCCAATAGAATATGGACATTTTTAGGGTAATAATAATAATATCATTTTTACCCTTAAAGACCCTATTTACATTCAACCGTGGTTAACATAAGTAAAAAGTTAATATTCACCAAAAAATATTTTCATCTTATTGAACCACATTTTACATAAAATTATCATCAGTGTCACTTGGATTTTTGTAATTCAACTCACAGAAGCGGTAAAATTAAGTTTTATGTAAATTTGCAAATTCTCCTAGGAGGTGGGTAAAATACTGTAAAAAGTTAAATAAAATTTTTATATATCTAAAATTATTATAACCTGAAGTCAATGAATTACGTTTAACATATATAGGTATTATGTATCTATTTTGACCAAAAATAAATTTAAATATAATAAATAATTAATTCAATAAAAATTCAGTTTTAAACAATAACTCAGTGTTTTTCACTATTAATAAAAAATTGTAGGTTTTCAAAAAAATACCAAAAGATCACCCTGAGATAATATAGATATTCTGAATCCAAAAATGAAGTCCATTGTGAATGATAAAATTTTAAAAATTTTAAAAATTTCATATTACTATTCATAACGGCTAGATTGACTGGTTGTGGTGTGTTAGAACTCGAAGTTGCATACAACACATGCTATTGTATTATTCAAAGAGAATCGTACCGTGGAATCTTGGGGTGTTAAATTTTCCATCTATTTTTTACACTTTCATATCATATGTTAGTCCTTGAGGTGAGACTTCTCCATGGCTTAGTAGGATGACGATGGGGTTTAGTATCCCAATCATATGATGAGGCGACTCTATAGTGGTTAAAGTCTGAGAATCTCTTTAAAGATGAGTTATCTCTTGCTACTCTAAAATTTGTACACATCTAATATATTTTTATGCGCCACTAGGGAAGAATGAATATAGATGCGAATTCATCAATGTTTAACAAACTCTCTAGTTACTTGATTCATATGGTTCATGACAAGTTCTTTAGAGATTGTACCTTTGAGCTAGTGATGCATAGATACATCCTAGCTAGTGATATCTCTCGACAAATGAGAACATATGTTGTGGTGATACACTGATATTTAGTGGCTGTGTGTTTCTTGGATGAGAAGATAATGCCAGAGATATTCAGTAGATGGAAAGCAAGAGAAATACCATAGTAACTTGGAGCTGATTTCCTCTCAAGGACCTGTATGTGTGAACCATTTTTGGAGTATTTTACAAGATAGTGGATCTATTTTTAGGGTAAAAAATAATTGTTCTAATAATCCAAGACTGTTGTGGTGCTACTCATTTGATGGAAAGGGATATATTTCCTATGATTTTACAAACCTTTTTATATTTGATAGAGAGACTTTTTATGGGATTATATGGAAAATGATGTTGTCAGAGTTGGAATGTTTGTAGAGCGATGGATATGGATGATGATTTTGGAGAGTATAAATATGTGGTTGTTACATTGACATGATTTGAAATTCTCCCCCAGGTGATCCACATTAGGCTCAAGGAGGTGGAATAAATTGGAGGGAATATATATAGGCAGTCGAAGGATACGACCCAATGACTTCAGGAATGATATGATTTACAATATATTCATTTCTACATTCAATTTATAAGGGATAGAATTGATTTATATTCTTTTCATTATTTCCACATATCTGGTTAATGGCTTGGAGATTCTAGTTGAGCTATTGACTTGGACCTTCCTCTTGGAGTGCCCTACTGATTAGGACATAGTGATCACACAGGTGTGCTAATGTGACCATAATCTAGGATATGAGTGTTTTTTTGGGATGAATTTTCAGTAGTGATGATACATTAAATCTTCATATTATGTATAGATGGTAATCTAAAATTCATGAATAGTTTTTTTTGAAGAGGATGTGTTGTGTCAATATTGACAGGACTTGGTTTTCCATTATTAGTGAAAAGGAACTTGGGTAGTGATAGACGGACTCATTAATTAGAGGTGGTAATAGATTAATCACAATTGGTTGGATTGACCCTTGGTGAAGTATTTGTTTTGAGTTATTAGTTTATTGTATTGTTGACACAGTACAAGGATATCTTCCCTAATGATGTTCAGTATTTACCTACCCACTAAGAGATAGACTTATGCATTGATCTACACCAAATAACAGAACCAATATCAACACTGGCTGGCATATTGGATGGCTATCTTAGAGATTCATGGGATGAGGTTTTATTTGGAGAATGTATAGAAGAAGGGCGTTGTAAAATTTAGTGTTTCACTAGGGGAAGCCATAATTGATTCCCAAGAAGGTGGATGGGAGTATGAGGTTTTGTGTGGACTACTACAATATGAACTAAGGGATTGTGAAGGATAGGTATGCACTATAAAAGATTTATTATCTATATGATTAGTTTTGAGCTTCTAGCTGGTTCTCAAAATGAAGAAAACAGTTTAGGATATTACTAGTTGAGAATACAAGATGAGGATATACTGAATCCAACATTTATGTTTTGGTATGGAAAGAATTAGTTCATGGTGATTCCCTTTGGTGTGACAAACAACCCAATTCTGTAAATGGAACTAATGAATTAGATCATTCATACATTCTTAATCCAGTTCATTGTAGTCTTCATCGTAGACATCCTTGTGTACTTTGTGTCTTGTGAGGAGCATGTGAGAGGATTGGGGATGGTTCTAGATGTACTATGGGAGCACCATCTTTATGTGAATCCATTAATGCTACAGTTTTGATTAAAGTGATCCTATTTCTAGGAAATGTAATATTTTTAGATAGAATGGTAGAGGTCCCATCCATGGTCGAAGAAATGTTACCATAGGAGCTGTGCAAGAATGTGAAAGAGTTATGAAGCTTCAATGGGATGGATGGCTATTTTCATATTGTCATGCAAGATTTCTCTATGAAATAATCAAACATGATTTCATAGAAGTTAAAGGGGCAACCATTCTTGTGGATAAATAAGTTACAGATTACATTTCAGTAGTTCATGAAGATATTGATGAGTTCTCACTTCTTGGTATTTCCAGAGGTGGGTGTCAAGTACGTAGTGTGCCTGGATGTGCCCGAAACCAGGCTTAGTTTTTGTCAATTGAAATGATAGGTGATGATTCCCTACGGTTCATGTCAGATGGCCTAATATGAGTAGTACTATAAATTCCATGATATTGGTTTAGCATTAGTGGTCTTCTCACTGATGATGTAGCAAAAATACCAAATGGATGAACGGTTTATCATCTGTTATAGTCACAAGAGACTCAATTTTATCTTCCCTCAGTGGGACATTATAATGAGATAGACATGATTTAGAGATTTCCTCCATGATTAATACGTTGAAATTTTATGTACTCATAGGAAGGGGAATGTTAAAGAAGATTATATCAGTAGGAGATCTTGTTCTCAAATGTTATACAAGGTGTCAAAGAAGTTAGTTTCCATATAGATATTATTTCTGTATGTATATGGAGTATCATACCTCTAGTAAATGGATGTTACCCCTCTTTTCATTCATAATGATGGGGAGGCTCAGCTTAGGGAAGCTGACTGTGGGACGCTACGTACTTAGTATCAAATAGACATGGTCATAAATGATTTTTTGAATGTGTGAGGAATGTAAATTTTTTTTTTCTGAGGAAGCACATTTGTATCATTTATGTTGTTGGAGGATGTCATAAGATTGTTTCATATGTATAATTTTTAGGTACATCTATGTGTGTCAAAAGAAGTACCATGACTGACATCATTAGTTTAATGGATTGTGATGCAGAAAGGTGTTATTGAGTTTTCTCTGGATGCCTTACCTATTAGCACATGAAGGTTTGGAAATATGATCCCATGTGTATAGCTCAACCCCTTTAGGTTTCATATTATATGTGGGATGAGATATCCATATAATTAATGAAGGGATAACCACATACATACATGGGGATGATTCTATCTAGGTTATCATTGAATGACTCACCATGTCAGCCCACTTCATAGATATTCTAGAGTAGAGTAATGTAGAGACATTGTGATGCCTCTTTTTATATAAGATATTCTTACTCGATGGAGTTACATAAACGATCTATTATATCTATAGTAATAACTTCACATATTGATTAAGGAAATGATTGTAGGTGGTGTTTGAGACACAGTTATGCTTGGCCATAATGCTTCACCCCCCAAATACACAACCAGATAGAGAAAACCATTCAGGTTATGGAGGGAATGCTATGTGGTTCCATGTTACACATTAGTAATAGGTGAGAGGATTGAATATTATGATAGAGTTCACATAAAACAAAATAACTATTCCTCCATTGGTATGAAACCATTCAATTATTTTTATATGGGATTTTGTACGTCACCACATTAATATAGTGACTAGGGGAGTCGATACACATGTGACTAGAGTATATGCAAGAAACTACAAGAATGTATGCATCATCCTTGATTATATGAAGACTTCACAAATTTGTTAGAAATATTATGAAGACCAACAATTGATGTCTTTTGATTTTAATGAGGGATACCATGTGTTCCTACTAGTTACCCCTAGATATGGATTACACATATTTTCCTGGGGTTGAATGATATCCCCAAGATTCAGTGTCTCATTCTTGATACTGTATAGACTTGGTGAGGTGGCATACTAATTAGCTCTAATGTCGAAGTTAGAATAGGTATACAACATCTTCCACCTATCACAATTGAGGTGATACGTGCATGACCCATCACATGATATCAACTAGGGAGAGTTGCATGTTGGAAATGAAGCTACCTTCATGGAGGACCTGGAAGTGTTCAAGGATTAAAATGAGAGGAACCTTTTTCCGTGATTAATTTTTTTATTGCATGTTCAGTGGTGGCGTGGGAATCATCATGAGAGAACATGGGAGTGGGAGGCTTATATTGGATCTCAGTACCCACATATCAATGTGTAGCCACTTTCATTCATTTTTAGGGGCATAAATCCCCATTTTAAGAAGAGTACAATTACTTGGATTTTCCATATATTATTTTTGGACATTGTATACATTATTTTCATGACTATATACTAAGACTATGTGCTACAATGTGGCCTAATATGCCTATAATAAATGACTTATTTATTTTAAATAAATTAAATACCACATGCATGAAATTTGCATAAAAGGGGGGGATTATAATTTGGTGCCTGTATCAGAAATATGAGAAAAATGTTGAGTTTTGAACCCTGGTTTTGACTATGGTGCGAGAAAAATTTGGTCACCATGTAGCATTTGAGTAAAAGTCATTACAAGATTTAAATAATTTAAATAATTAATTATTTTATTTAATTTTATTCCATTTATACAATGATGTAACCTATATTATAAATATATTGTTATGGTGAATTTCAATGATTAGACATTATAAGTTTGATATATAGAGGATTTTTTAACATCCAATAAATGAGTTTGCAATAGTGGATCACAACCAGATCAGATATAAATGAATGGTGGGAGAATGATTCAGAGTAACCGATCAATGATAATGGTGAAACTCCATTTTTCTTCAGCGATCAATACAAATCAATGACGAATATATATTTTTGTATTCATTCCCAATTATTAATTTCTATAAAGAACGTGAATCAAATGACTAATGGATTGATCCATGGATCGTCCGTATAGTGGGATGGGTTATTTGAGGGATTATTTTGGGAGATTTTCTACATGGTTATTTTAATCGTCCCGGGAAATTATATTCATGAAGGATTTATGTCAACACAAACCCCAGCCGAGGTTCATTCCACATGTTTTTGAATGTGAATTTATCCCCTTTCTATTTTTTCATTAAGGGATTTATTTATTAGGAATGGGGTTCATCCACCATAGGGAAATAGATCTGTATGAACCCATTTCATGCTGTAAGGTTTAAATATCATATATTTGGGATTAGCATGACATGGCAGTGGTGAAATTATGGAAGAAATGTGGGATCATAATTATTTTTATATTCGATTTTGTTTTCTTTAGTGTGCAACAATGAATAGTCTTTTATGGTGTATTATGAATATATTTGATGACCAAAATGTGTTTCTTTGACATAAAAGAATGACTGATGTGGATACTTGTTTTTATAATAAGTTAAAAGGCCATATATACAACCAGAGACATGTAATTTAATGTGGAATCAAAATATTATATTCAATAAATTTTCATCACAAACCTATTGTGGAATGTAGATCCATAATACATGTGGTCCCCTCTCACTGATGGATATTGTTTTTAAAAGGATACATGTATCACACTGCCTGTGTCCCCATAATGAAGTCTGTGACATCTTCCAAGTAGCTCAACATATATCTTATATGGTGTACGGACATAGGTTCGATTACATAGACATGGGCACACCATGTACTCCCAAATGGACATGGCCTGGAAATATAGTAAATGGTATTAGCCATTTTCATGTACACAAGAAGATGTAAATGGGAATCATCATGATTTGTACTTCCATGTAGACATGGACAAGGGTCGTTTACATATGTATGACCCCGGAGTGAATGTTCATGGTTCATAACCCAACAACATGATGTGTACTCCTCTAATGTTGTATTGGACCCCTTTTACTCAGTATCTTGTACGAGTATCATTATATTGAATTCCACATATCCATTCCCTAAGGGATATGGTTGAATTACCTCCTACTCCTAGGATAAGGTTAAATTCATATAGACTTTTAGGATAATGTTGAAGGGTTCCTTCTATGAGGCTACAGTGAGATCCTATGTTTATCTTTTTGTCTAGAGGCGAGTTCCTGGTATCATCATGACCAATATTATGTGATAATCAATATTCTACATAATAGGTTAATACAGATTAAGTTTTTTGGAATACCCCCATAGACTTATGACTGATCGTCATCTTTTTATCGTATCTCTTCAGACCTTTAATATGCACTAATAATAGGATAATACGACGAAAATTACAAATTTTGTAGACATCATTAGTGCTTTCACTCTCTGAAGTCTATTCTCCCGGATCTATGTTTTATGTAACCTTCGATCTAGGATCCTAAGATTGAATTAATGTCGTGAAATACCTTTAGAATATATGTATTTATGGAATATATGTATATATTCTTGTTATATGTATATTAGACGTATAACTATATAGACATGACTTTATAATTTGTTGAATGCTTTGTTTTTTCAGGGTGTCCAACATGGTATTTTCATAATCACCCCTACACAGGTTTTCCTTAGATATTACATGTTTTATGAAAATTATTAACATGTTGATAGAGGACTTGACAGACCTAGAGAATATGGAATTAGTGTGGATGGACATACCAAGGTGTGTTCTAGAATCATTTTGATTTTAGTACCTTTTATTAACTTTAGGTTTTTCTGGTTTTGAAACTCTATGTGGTGCAATTGTATTTGGCCCTGTATAATTTTCATTACGTTCTTTGATACTCTTTTTTCCATATTCATATGTTTACATTCATGGTTGTTTAGTTGATTTTACATTTCATCATTGTATTGATATGGAAATTTTATGTGTGTATCTGTACTTGGGATTTGGCCTTCCATTCATTGATATTCCTACTCAGTTCTAGTCAATAGACACTAGCCTTTTGGAGACGGACATGGGGAGTCGCGGCACCAGACCAATTAAGATGGGTCATAACATAGAAAATGTAGTGTTTTACTATTCATGAATTTATTTACAATAATGTTTTATAATATTTTCACATAACTAATTTTTGACAATAAATTTGATATAAATAAATCAAATAACATTTGGACGGAAAAATGTATATTTTTTAAAAATTGTTTTTGATTAAAAATCCATAAAATATGTCAATTTTTATTGTTTAAAATAATCATTAATGATGAATGAAATCAATTGAATAAATAAATTATATATTTAAATATACTAATTTAAAACCATATAATGATTATTAACAGTTGTACAGTTAATATAAGACCATCTTAAGCATCAAAATCATATTTCATGAAATCCTATTTTGACACATTTTTAGGGTTTATTTTAAATTAAATTATTCCACCAATGTGAGTGGACTTTGTTAAAATTAATTAAATATTTAGATTAATTATAAATAATATTTGGTTATGAGGTCAAAATAGTTGTTTAATAATGAATAGTGAAGATTGAAAAATAATCTGTATTTAATATTAAAACGAGTTGACAAGAAGGTGGAACTGAAAAATATGGGTATATTAAAAAAATTAACATTAAAAATAATTATTTTTTGATATATTGGAATTATACGTACCACATTATAATATAATTTCATTTAATGGAATCTTTCATTGGAATTAAATTATAATTTTTTATTCATTTGGTCAATTTCTATGTTATTTCCATGAAGGACCTATCTGTCACCTACAAAATGGACCATCCTACCCTCAAATCATTAAACATTTAAAAAAATTTGGATCGGCACAAACCTACCAAAATTTCCCTTCCAAATTCTAAAACCCATTGTTTTCTCCAAATAGGCCAAACCTATAGTCCATAACAAGACATCCAAATGATAGTTCTCTATGAAAAGGGAACCATCTTATCAAAACTCATTTTTCATTATTATTTTTAATCATTAAATTGTGTCCTAATAAATCCAATATAATAAAACTAGAATATAAAATTTTTCTATGTGTTATTTTTTTATGGAAAAATATATAACTATCTCATTCTCTGACAAATGGGAAACAAATTCATTGGTAATGTGTGCCGTGTACTGTGGCCTCACAAACTGATGTGTTGGGTATTCCATTCCAAATCACATGGATCGTAATATTGATGAATATAATGATTATTTATGAAACATATGAAATGATATTAATTTTTTAATGTTAATACATCTTCTGCTTTATTACCCATTCACTCCAATTTGATTGATATCATCGCTCATCCATTTGTATGGAATACATTCTCAACAAAGAAAAGTGGTTAAATTCAATGTACAAAATAAAATAATGACTCAAAATTGAATTTAATTAATATATATAATCTTTATAAAAAAATGATAATTCTGGTTATTATAGATCAATATCCAATGAATAGTAAATGTGACTTCATCCACAAATATGTAGTAGAAAATGAAACAGTACACACCTAGAAAAATGGTGAAAATTATTAATAGACGAGTTATAATATGTTATTTTATGATAATTTATGTTACTATAAATATTATTATGGTTCAATTATAAATTAAAAATTGTTTTATAACTATTATTCAATAGTTTAAATTGCATTTGACTAAAAAGAAGTGTGTTGTAAGGGATTTTGACTTAGTTTCCTTTTATTGAGGAAGACATGTATGTTATTCATTAAGTACTTTTATATGATATATATAGTTCCACTATTACATTAAATATGATGAATCATTTATACTTCATAGTATTTCACATATAATTTTTAATTATATCATAAAATGGGTTTTGAATTCAATGTTACAATGTGGTAAGGTATTTCATCTCAATTTACTTTCCACTAAGACATATTTGTTATTAGGAACCTATTCAAATTTATGTGGGGTATATACAACAAAATTGATTTATTAAATATTAATATATGCATTTTCATAATTAAAAATATTTTAATGTAATTATATTCTTTCAATGGGTTACAATTTGAATATTCCCAAATAAGTATGAATCTATTTTAAAATGTCACATTCATTTGTGCTTATGTTTATTCTCATTGAATAAATTTCATATTTTATCCTTAATAAGATTTAATAATTTTTTTATACACTGAATTTTTAATGATATGACATATTTTTACCCATATTATTCTCTCTTTTGAACTTTATTCAATTAAATATGTTTTTAAATGAAATTTGAGTTTATTTATCTATTTAAATCATTATATTTTTCTTCCAGGTCCATTATTTTTAATTTTTTTTATTATAGTCCATTATATACTGAATTGTTTATTATAGAAATATTAAATTACCCTTGACATTTAAAATTTGTCTGAATTTAATTTTACTACAGTTTTATAAAAAAGAATTTTTTGAAATTCTTTATAAAAAGTAAAAATAAAATATTAACATATACACAGATGAATGAAATCCCTACCTCTATAACCAATTTTAAAAAATTTATCTTCCTTAGAACATTTTCAATGGATTTATAATGATAAAAGTTTTATGATGTATTATTTTAATATTTCACATCAATTCCCTTTATTATTCCAGAAAAAATTCATATGCCTCAAAATTTATGTTGTCTTTTAATGATTTTGTAGTTGTTATCATTATCCTCAAACATTAAAATTAATGTGATAATAAGAAACTAAATTTAATTTATATATCCATATACTTTACCATGAATAATATTTATTTTCATAAACTATATATCATTTTTATATATGTTGTATTACGTTGATAGTTTTTGGATAACTAAGAAAATCATATTATATCAGAATTGTTTAACTAATATAGATAGTTATTAATATTGAATAAGGGTTATTAATTAAATTTATCATTCGATGTATAAGGTATTCTTTGAATATGAAGTGATATGTGGGGCTCAAAATTATATTGCCACTTGATGCATTGATAGTTCTCATTAGAAAAATTAGTTACCAAAATTAAATGGTATTTTAACAATGGATTTAAATTATATTTTTGATTGGTCCTAACAATATAGTTACCATAATGTATGTCATCATGGCGTATAATATTAATCATTTCATTCATTCAGAAATGAGTTATTGTTATCCATGATGTTATTTAATTTATATTATTGCTGAATTTATTTTGGGATTAATTTACTATTTATATAGATTGTGTGTCCTCTTTTTTACCTTGTTATATTGAATATGACATATATAATCATGATATTGACGATAGTGATAAAATATAACAATTCCATTTTGATTATTAATTATATATTCTCGATAGATTACATAGTATGTAACTTTTATGGGCACTTGATCCTACAATTATTTTGTTTCCTTTACCACGTTATAAAGAATAATTTTTCTTATTATTTTCTTATATGTAGAATTTTTTCCATTCCTATGTATTATATTTTATTCACAACATAAAATTGGTGTCATGATTATATCTTATTCCCCAAAATTAAAAAACTATTTGGCCCTTTGGGATTTGACCCCTTAGATCTATGATAGTGTAATGATATACTCACTGACTCTAGGTTAATGCAGTATTGGTTGTTTCTGTTGGTATAAAATATTTTTTAATACCCACTATTATAAATATTATATTGAAATAATATATTATCGAATATAACCCTATGAGATTCATTGATGATATATATAGAATAACATCCTAATTATTTATAAATTAATATATTATATGGTTTTTCCTATGAATAAATATATATCTACATACTACAAGTTCATTGGGTTTTGTCACATGTGTACTTATGTGTAATGACATATAAAAGTTCTCATTTTGATTTGACTTGAATATCACATGGATTATGTATATGGTCCTTACAAAACACCATATTTTAAATTAATGGGGTATATTCATTAGAAAAAAATTATAACCCAATATAATGGATTTTGAAAAAAATTTATGTATTAAATTTTTTTCGTTACGACAAAAATAAGGGTGTTTTAACTCAAAACATCTTCTGGAAAACCCAATATAACAAGGTTTTTTCAATACCTTCCCATTTGGACACCTAATTGATCTCTATTTTATCACATTATTATCATACCTATGGTTGACTTTGATAAAACCATTGGTATAGAATTGCTTTTAATATATGACGTCTAGTTTTTTTGAAATAAAAAATAATGATAAATAATGAAGAGGTGGAATTACGTATATTTATAGTGGACACCTCTTTATCTAATTCATTCCCCAATCCACCCCTAGTAGCTCATCCAAATTAGATTTTTGAGGAATAAGAAAAAATAATAATATATATATGGAATGTTAGTATAAAAATTGATGATGTAACTATTGTATTGGACTATATTTTTGTATTTCCTGATAATTTAAATTAAAATAAATAAAATTATGAAATGTAGTTCTCTATTGATTCAATCTCTGAAAAAAAACCAATATCAAATACTCTATATATAACAGTCATTGTGGAGTTAGTGTAATTGAATAAATAATTTGAGGAGTTGTTTTATATGGAATTTTATTCCATAGTGAATCAAAATGTGTATTCCAATGTATATTTGTTATGAATAATTATGGATCAATGTGGCTTCTCATTGAATATGGGGAAATCGATGTTTTTTATGATAAATAACTAGTATTATCTACCTAAAATTGACAAATAATTCAGTCAAATTCATGGTAGTTAATAATTTTTAGATATTGAAATTCATTTTGTGTGTCATCAATATCAATTAATTATTCATGATATTATAATGATATCATTTTAAACATTTTATAGTCATTATGAGAATACATCAATGGTATTTGGATCAGAAAATTCAAGATCTTTTTTATGGATAAAATTCATAGAGTATTCATGGAATATCTTAAATAATTTAATTATGAAATTCATTAATGACATAATGGATTATTCTAAGATATATATGGACTGTGAGAGTCACAGAAGGATAATTCATGCATCTTGAAGAAGAAATGAGTTGTATTAGAAAAATTGAAATTGAAAATTTTGTCTTTATGATGTTGTTTTTCGTTTCAATATTGTCTTTAATGATATAGTATATGTTGATCATGTGAAAAAAAGAAATCAAATAATGTTTTACACAAATGAACATTACTATGGTACACAGTTTTGTTGGTTTAGAAGGATACTATTAGCGACTCATCCAAAATAGTTATTAGTCATCTTACTCATTAACCAAGTTCACATGTATAGGTGTTATATTTATATGGAAAAAAATTGACGATTTTTTGATGAATTGAATTGTATAATAGTCATTTAATTTATTTTTAGTCTACCATTATGAAATTAAGGATTTAAAAATTATGGTTATATATTGAATAAATGGATTATCCATCCCATAATCTTGATTTAGCAGTTATAATATTATCCTTGAATGTACATAGAATTTATATATATATTAAAGGATTTGAGATATATATATACCATAAGATCCTAAATTATATCTTTTCATAGAAAGAGATCAACATGTGGAAATGATAATTCATCTACCTAATCCAGAATAATGAATTTTCAACACAATAGAACTTGTTGAAATAAAATTGGGAATTTTATTCTTTGAGAAGTAAAGATCATGGAGTTTTAACCAAAATGAGAATTGAGTGGAATCCTATTCTCATGGATTTACTGAATATGTATATTGTAATTACTATTGAAGGTGATATATCACAACATTATCAAATTATTGTGAAGTAATATTCATTATAAAAATTAACAGCTCTTAATATAATTATTTTAATTTTTAAAATAAAATTAATTCTGTGAATGAAGAGTAGTTGGAAGACATCATTTTTCTATATAGAATTCAAAAAATGGGAATGAGACTTTTTGGTCCATATATACACAATATTATATGATAATTATTAAATTATTCTCTTTTCATGAATTTCTATATTCACCACAGTATAACAAATATTTATATGGATTTATGGGATCCTTTTTAATGGGAAAACATAAACTAACAAATTATAGATTATGTATTGTCATGTTTGTTTTTTAAATATGTAATTTTTGATTTTATATATCCTAAAAGATAAATAAATACTATTATTTTTCTAATGTGTAAAAGGGGTTAATTAACTATGGAATATTTTGTAGGAATGCCAATGAATCATAGTTGGAATGATGGAATATGTGTTATTATTGATCACCTTCACAAATCATCACATATGCTCTCTATAATATAATATTTACCTCTTGATCCAGTCAAACAGATCTATATAAATTAAGTTCTAATAATTTAGGGTGCACCAATTTCAATCATCTCCAATCATGATCCATTATTTACATTGAAATATTTGAAATTTCATCAAAAGTATCTTGAGACTGTGTTTAATTTGAGAACTTCCTACCAAACTCAAATTGTTGGTCAGTTATAAAGGACCAATATAACATTATAAGTCATATAATGGTCATTATCAATTGACGTTCATGTTATGTAGGATTGATATTTTTGATTTTTAGAGTTTTCATGTTACAAAATTTTCTATACGAGAATAAAAATGTCGTTTTATAAAGCATTTCACGGAATGTGATATCATACTCCAACATTATGGCATGAATTTTTTAAATGGGATCAAGATGGTACACAAAAATTTGAAGTGGAAAAAAATGTTATATACTATTCAGAATTGTATTAATGCTTCTGAAGTCATAGAAATGTGATATACTGATAATTAGAGGTAATATTTGAAATTTAAAGTGGGACATCACGTTTTCATGAATGTGTCTCCCTGGAAGTGTGTCATAAGGTTTGGAATGAAGGAAAAAATTCGCCACATGCATATCAAAACATTTGAAATTTTGTAACAAATTGGAATTGTGTATTATTGATTATAAAAATTATAACAGACAAATCATATGTAAATTATGTTCCCTATATATCACTGTAAAGGAAAAACATACCAAGCACATTACATTTACTAACATATGAATAAATAAAATTGGAAGATAATATATCATACTGTGAAGAGACTATTAAGATTCATGAAATTCAATAGATTTTATTTAAGAGTTAGATGATAATATTAGACATGTTTCTTGGCATAAATCATAATATAGTTGATGAAACAAGATTAGGAGAGTATGTTATGAATAATTCCCCTTGCTTTATTAAAAAGTAACATGTATGAAAATTTAGAAGATAAATTTCTTTTATGAGTAAATAATTTTACACTTGAGCCCCAATTATTATAATAGAATGTCCTAAATTAATAAAAAATAACATAATGAACATTCTAATCGTTTATGTAATAGAAAATTCAATTTTATAAAATGTAAATTAATTTTCAACTTAGTCAAAATATGAATAAAATGGATTTTCTAAAGATTACATTAGTAATAACATTTTCTGAATATTAAAATAAGTATTATTTAAACATTAATCCTTTTATACATAATAATTTTTTATATTATGTTCAATTAAAAACATATTGACTATAAATTATATATAATTAAAGATGAGAACATTTTAAGAAAAATTGATATTTTTCAAAACAAAATGATTATGTTCAAAAAATAATAATGTCTATCCATTTGAATTGGTAAAAATAATAAATTATGATGAATTAATTAAATGCAATTGAAAAATAATAAATCTATATATTTGAATTTAAATTGAACTATCTGTTATTTCTAATCACATATTTATCATAATATCATCTTATTATTAACAAATTATTTCCTTGAAAACCCATTTTCGACACATTTTATGCGATTAGTTTAAAGTAAATATTACCAATTATATGATTCTAATTTCTTATAATTTATTATATATTCTAACTAACCATATCAATTATAAATAAATTTGTTAATTATAATTTTTTGTCATAGTGATTGTAAAAAAGGTAAAAAACACTTTACCCTGGTTAATGATAAAATTAGTTATTAGGCGATAAACCAAATGATAATAGTATGTTATCCAATTCAAATTTCATTAATCATATCATATAGCCATATATAGAACATATCAATCTAAAAATTTATTATAATGTGATTTTGTTCCTTTTTTAATCAATTTATCAATTTGTAATCTTTTTGGAAATTTCCATTCAATTTCCAAGAAGGTCCCCTCCCCAACTTATATAAAGGAACCTCCTAACCAAATTTCATCACTTATGTCATGAAATATATCTCAAAAAATCTATTCCAAAATATATCCTTTTAATACTTATCCACATTATTATGGTATTTATCTTTACAAAAGGCTAACCAAAGTGTCCATAATAATATATCCAAAGGATATTCTCTAATAGAAGTTAATTATATTAATGAAGATATGTCTTTTTATTTATTATCTTAAAATTGTGATTATAGTTTTAGACCTCCAGTATAACATCACCAATAACTAAAATATACTTATATGTTATTATTTTTATTTAGTAATAATTATCCAACTCCTTTTCATTTAAATGGGAAATATTATTCACTTGGGTGTATGGTAGATTACCACCTCACGAAATGATTTATTTTATTTTTCATCGCCTACTCACATGGATTATTAAAATGAAGAAAATAATGAATGTCATATTCATTATTAAATTTATTCTAAGAAAATTAAAAGGCATACAAGGGATCAAGAAAACCAAAGGACGAAGAAACAAATCACACCCCACCCTTGGGAGGCCTAAAATAGTGAATGTCAATGGAATCACCTTGGATCAAATTGACTCCCTTTGGAGTATGGGATGTAATGTTATGGTTACATAGGACACTGGACCCTTATACTGCAAATGAAGCTAAGTGGGCCGCAACATTATTACATTCCCTCCCTGTGTGAGTGATTTGGATTCTCCTATTGATGAGGGCCTTACATATAATAATGTGGTATGAAATGGACCATGGTGTTGACCCTCTATTGTGCATGGAGTCACGAAGAATCCTAGATTTAGTTTCCATTTATGTTAGAACTAGATTCTTCTGATTGCAATGCTGAAGGCCGGAAAGAACTGCATTCGTATCTTCCTCAAGTGCAGTGCCACTGCCATAAAATACAGTGACTGTCAGGAGTACACAACACCTAGTGTCCCGCGTGACCCCATCTCCACACATTTTACATAAAACATAGGATCCATCAGTGTTTAATTTCAGGCAGTTTTAATGGGGACTCCATTGAACCCACTGTCCCTACTTCCTGGAAGTCACAGGCATTGCCATGGGTAGGCTGGAGAGAAGTTGACGTAGCGACGGGGCCTCCCACCAGTTACCAATGAAATTCATTATATCAACCATAAGGAACATCGTTCTCAAAATAATGGAAATACCTATAGAGGGGGACCCCTCATATCTTTCATGTTTATTCTCTTTCCAATGGCACCAACAACCGGAACACAGGAATAATGAGCATGCAGATCTTTCCAAGCTTGTGTTCGATGTCCCATGTATCCATTTTTTCAAGAATGTCACATTGCTAGGGGTGGTGGAAAATAAAGTTATAAAGGTTCGGAAAAAACTTCACACTGATTTATCCCATTCAACCTTTAAGAAAATGTGATCTACACTTTCTTCAAATTTAACATAATAACTGCTACAGCAAGAAGCGAGGCAAATTCCACAATCTTAATATTGTCATCTGTTGTTACTTTGGGATGCTGAATCCTCCGGATGAAGAAAGAAAATTTGGATGGAGCCCATTTTCTCCATATAATCTCTCTCTATCTATCACATGGATTTGTTGGTGAGAATTGCCTATGAAAATCATTCATTGAAAAGATTCATGATGTATACAATGTAAATACACATGGTGAGGCTCCGAATTAATGGTGATTGAATCATAAACTTCTTGTCGGCTCTTATCCAGCACTACATTGATGAAAGTCTTATTTAGGCTCTCCTCATTGAATTAAATGGAAGGGGCATGACACCCTAGATAACCAATCACTGACCCTACCATTTTATGAGGCAAAAAAAATAATATCACCCTCTCCCATGATCCACCGAGCATGCTGGTGAAGAGTCTGAAAGATGGGGAAAATCCTGGACCCATGTGATGTGATTTATTATCACTGAAAATTTTTAAATAAGTATTTTAAAAATGATTATAATGAGTAGATATGAATTTAATAAAATAATATCATTATTGATATTGTGGATCTATATCCTATTTATAATAATTCTAACTATCATGACCAGACATGCCATAGTGAATAGAAGAGTTAACACCCAAAAAAATGGTAGTAATGATATATTATTAACAAATGGGTGATAAGATGTTATAATATGATATTATATGACATAAAAAAATTAATATGGTTCTCTTATAAATTAATCAGTTCATGAATCATCTCCTAGGGATCATGTCGTTTATACACAAAGCCCACCTTCCATAGGCCAGGAGCCGGTGACTAGCACCGGATTGGAAAATCCATTTAAACAAGAAGTCTTTGCCTTTAAACCTTAAAACACATATTCTAGAAAACAACAAGAATTTAACACGAACTAAAACTATATTTAATGTGTTATTAATGTGTGTAAAGGGGGCCTAAATACATTCCAAACTTAAAAGTACTACAAAAGAATTGGGAAAACACCCATGTGTGCCTCTTCCAAGGATCCTACATAAAAGGTAGGTAAAACTCATGGTTAATAGTCACTACAACACGTCATGTCAAATAGTCCACCTATGAGCACTCTCTAGTCCTAGCTCCCTCATCCTTGATCAACTATGTACATCTTCTGCACAAGACAGAAAAATGTGTGAGAGTTTTCCATGAAAGAGTGAGTATTAAAATAATCTATATAGACCCTGAGACCCCTAAAGGACTCCCAAAGATCCAAAAAGGAAAAAACACAAATAAATACTTCAATAAAAAAGAACGAGGCAACCATTAAATCTACTTAGGTATATGCCCAGACCTATACCTATGTTATAAAAATATACTAATCTCTTTACTGAGTAAACATAAGGCTCCAAATTATAATCCATTTGCGCAACTAATCTGTGAAGGGAGAATACTGCCAAGTAAACACCACGATGGTAAAAGTACCACAAAGGTTTAGAATCAACTCAAACCATGTATAACTAAAGTGCATAAGTACAAATTATTAGACGTATAAATTGATCATCTTATTCTATCGAGTGCCATTGGTGCAGACCCACACAGGATAAGTAGATGCTGAACAAAATAGGATCAGTGAGCGCTGACCCACTCCGGATCACTGAGCACAAACCCACATAGGATTGATAGTTACCGACCCAAATAGGATTGATTGATTATGTCCCATATAGTATCGATGTTATTTCTTCACAATACATCCTACCACTAGATTCCTACACTACACACGCTTGATTCTAGGAGGATATTCTCCTCAAGACATCGGTCATACCTCAACCACAACGAAGTTCCACAATAAACAATCTCAAATTACCGCTATGTCGTAAGGGTTCAAACACATCAATCTGGCACTCGATCTAAATGTTATAGGCATTTTAATTACAAGGGCCCGGTTGGATCTAGGTTCCATCCATCACAACCATACTCAAACTCACTCTAAAACTCATGTGGATTAAACCAAAAGTCCCTTCTTGTCCAAGTATCCCAGCAACATAGATAGTTATTAAAACTAATTCAAATGCTAACCCCTTTAATAGAAACTGGGCTTGGTTGGGTCTGTGTCTGGTCCGACCCAGTCAGACCATGCCGGTCAGACCATCCCGACCCGACCAGGTCTGGGTCTCACCTGGATGGGCGGGCCCACCACAAGCTCGCCCTGACAAACATGGGATGGGTGGACCGTTCGGTTGGCATTGCCTGACCTGCCACGGGGCACCGCCCGACCCACATAGGGCACACCTCAATGGGATTGTGCCACCCATCCTATAGAGGGCGTGACCCGCTAGGCTCACGTGGCCCCACCTGTTGAGTGCATGCCCCACTAGCTAGGGCCCACCCATTCTGCTGCGGGGGGGGGGGGGGGGAGATAGCTCCCCCACCTCTGTTCGGAAGGTGTAGTGGAAGGGCCATGTGTTGCTGCTTTGTCGCCCCATGGGACCTGCAAGGAGCCTATCCCGGCCCTCGCCGCAGCTTCTGAGTGGTGGACATATTAAGTGGTGTGCGATGGAATGCCTCTCACCAATACCCATGGCCAGTCGGTGTTGTTAAATACTATCAAACATGGCTATATATCATGGTCCTCTACACGGATGGCAAGTGACGGCACTCGGCTGCCTCCTTCATGGCACGGTGGTATCGGCAGCCACCATCATCTCTACTGGAACCAGTTGCCAGTGTCGCCTTGCCAGTTCCACGCCTAAGGTCTTTCATGGGTCACAAGGTGTGCTCTGGTGACAGGTTTTCCATCTTAATGTATCAACGGAATCCCCAAGACACCCTCTTTTCCGCTTAACCCACTGTTACAAGTTCTGTTATATCTGTAATAAAAAGTTAGTGAAGATTGCATAGATCAAAAATGTAGTGGATGTACCAATATCTATTTTTTTGGCCCGCACCTTCCACATTAGCTTGATAACATGAGAGAATAATAAGAATGAAAAATTATTTTAATACTAATTCCCGTTAAAACCTTACCTCAATATCATTGGGTATTGTCCGCATGTGATGATGATTTAGTGTTCGCCGTTCCCGCAACATGCCTCCAACGACGTCATTCAATCGTCGTACTTCGGTTCCTCCTTGGGAAGAAGATTAGTTCTTCTATAAGAATCCTCCCATGATCATGTGTTTTCCAATGATTTTCAAAAACCCCACATTAGAGTTTAAATCTCTAACATGTGATTAAGATGATCATTAATTGGTGTAATTATTGAGCCTCATTAATCACATAATGGTTCGATTCACAACCATTGTTTAATGGGGAATTTAATGTCCCCCTTTAAATTCCCGACCACCCCTATGGTCCCCAGCATCAAAACATAAATTTTAGGGGGAAAGATGTTTTAAAAATAAAATAAAATAATTTTTATTTAATTTATTCATCCACGTTAAACAAAAAAACAACATTCCTCCATGACCCACTATGGTCGAGGATAAACCTACCTTAAGAGAATCTCAGTGTTGCTTGTTAAATGGTTTCCTTAGATTTGAATTCTGAGCATCAGATCAAAATGTAGGATTTTTCACTCGCACGTTTACGAAACGCACCTTAAAGAATGTTTAATATTCCGCTCCTTGATCACCAGACCTCAGAATCGAACACTTTCAAATTTCACAGCCTCGGAATATTCACATACAATTACAAAATTACATGGTATATCTGGGTATTTACATTATCCCCACCATAGGGCTTTTTTTCCTCGAAAGCCACAACATAGACTAAAGAAACAAATGGGGGTACTGAGCACAAATCTGATCCTCCGGCTCCCATGTGCTCCCCTAGAGGTTCTTCTACTGCCAGAAAATGTGCACCGGAAGATTTGATAATCCATAAAGGACCCACTTTTGTCTGTCCTCAATCTACACTAGAACATTCATAAACGTTTCCACATTATCAATGTCCAACTCACCCTAGTCGATAACCTGTGATGGATCCTACACATAATTCCTCAGCTGCGACATGTGGAAAACATCATTACCCGATGCATATGTGGGGGAAGAGCTAGGAGATACGCCTCCTTTTCCCACTATACTGAGAACTTCTAAGGGTCCAATGAACCTCAGAGATAGCTTTTTGCCCTGACCTAATCTCTTCAAACCACATCGATGCGAGACTCTTTGGAAGACATAGTCTCCCTTCATGAACTCCAATGGTATCTATATCTTGTCAACAAAATAAATCATTCATCTCTTTCCAGTATTCATCCACTTGTGGATGATATGAACCTTTTCAGTGGTAGCCCGTACCTACTCTAGACCCATATTTGCTGACTCCCATCGGTATGTCATGCATAGAGGTGATCTGCATGGTTGAATGTACAAGGAATCAAATGGTGCCATACTGATGGTGTAGTGATAATAGTTGTTGAAAGAAAAATCAACCTAGATGTTGTGATCCTCCATAAAGTGTCCAAATTCTAGGACGCAAGAATGTATCCTAACCTCCAATGGCGAAATAGTCTACTCAATATGACCATCCGTCTGTAGATGAATGTTTGTGCCCAAACATAGCAAATTCCTGATCTCCTTCTGTAATCCTTTCCACAACTGGTATTTAAAACATGCATCATGGTTAGAGACAATCATCGATGGAACCCCACAAAGTCATAAAAATTATTGTATCTATAGGCGTCCCTAGCCCTATATTGATCCATTATCTCTTATGGGTAGAAATTGGGAATACAAGGTTAGTCGGTCAATGATCACTCAGATAGAATCATGCCCCCATACATCTGTTGAATTCCTATCACAATGTCCATGGAGATAACATCCCACTTCCACATCAACACCTTTAGTGTCAGTGCTAATCCTACTAGAACCTGATGCTTGGCCATCACTTGTTGACAAGTGAGGTATCTAGAAACAATCACTGCCACTTCCTTCTGATTCCCAAGCCACCAGTGCTAACGCCAGAGGTCCTGGTACATCTTTTCCACACCAGGATGTACTTCCATAGGGACATATAGATCTCCCTCAAAACATCATCATGTAACGCCACTAGTACCATGGTTCATCCTTTAAAGGGGATGATGTGCTCCAAACATTCAAAAAAAAACCATTTGGTTCATGTCCTTAGGATATCTAGGCACACAAGCCTTGTATTAAATATCACATACATGTGCCTCGTGAACTCATTGAATAGGTCGGGGAGTGTCAATCATAGAATAGAGTTAAGAGGCTCCATCTCTATCCAAAAAGGATATCTTCAATGCAGATACCTACTCTATCACCTCATTCCGCAGCTGTAAACTAGACCTCAATCAGAGCGTATCTTCTATTACGTTCTCTGTCACTACCCGTCCCCCAGGGCCCATGCCGTGACTACCCCAAGCCCGCCTTCCATAGGCCAGGGGCTGGCAACTAGAACCAAAGGAATAAATCCAAAAACAGGGAAGACATTGAATTTATAACTAAAATCACACACAACATAGTACATAGCTGGATACAAAACACTATGTGAAAGTAAATAACAAGAGAGTGTTAAAATGTAAAGGGGGCGGAAATACAATCCCTACGGAATGTACAAGTACAACTGAAAATGATAAAATAGCTGAAAAGTGAAAAGATGCTCTTGGTTCATCCCCCAAAGAACCTACATGATGGGTAGGTTCTGATAGCCTCCTCAGCACTCCAACCCCGTCAGTCTCCTCTAGGTACCAACTCATCTTGATGTAGACCTCCGGGTACCTTCTAGTCCTCGTACACTAAGTCTCAGTTAGCGTTGTCTTTTTTCTACATCCAAAACAATGAGGTGCTATCATAGCCCATGTAGAGGTGAGTATAGAAATACTCAGTAGGAACCCCAAGACCCTAAATTTCTCACAAAATCCAACAAGGATAAACCACAATGTATGAAATCAACAGATAACCACACTTAGGTATATGCCCACACATATACTAAGTTATCATGTAATCCATTTCAATCATGAGGAGAAACAGAAAATTTACTAACTCAGCTCACACAGGTATACAACCTTTGTAGGGAGATAGAGATGATCAGATGTACCCAGTGAATCATCTGTTCTGTCAAACCCACACATGATCCCGAAATAGAAATTAGAACTGTCGAGCCCACATAGGATCCAGGAACAATTATTTGGTCGAACCCACATAGGATCGAGGAACAGAAGTCAGAACTGTCGAACCCAAATAGGATCTAGGAATAGTCGTCAAAGTTTTCAAACCCACACAGGATCCATGAACAGCACTCAGTGTGCAGCCAGCCACAGGGTTCCACACAAATCCTGCTTGATTCCGGGAGGTTCCGCTCCTCAAGCCAAGTTTTGATACATCAACTACCACAAAGTCTTATGAAGAAGTATCTCAATGGTCCACCATGTCATAGGGGTATCATTGAAATAGACAACACGTCAATCAGACGGCCGGTCTATGAGTTATTAGCATTTTAGTACCGGGGCCTGGTTGGATTCATCTATGATCCATCCTGACCATATCTCCACCAAACCCCAAACTACAGTGTGGTATATTCAAAGGTACTATCGGAATCCAAGAAAAAATGTGCCATAGATGTTTCTTAAAACGTTCTTCTCTTGTCAAATATATGGCCAAAGAAATTAAAGGGTCTGTAGAGTGCCCATGTTCGGTCTGACCCGACCGGACTATCCTGAACCGACATAGTTTGGGATGACACTATTTGGCTCAACCCGTGCAGAACCGAGGGGTACAGCCTAGCCCATTGGGTGGGCCGGCCCGTGGGGTTGGGCCTGACCGACATGGTCCATCCAATCTGGCCACCAGAGTGGTCCGGCCTAGGTTCAGGTTCGGTTCGACACAGAGCACCGTGAGAGCATGGCCCGACACGGCTCAGCCGGGAGGGAGAGGATGGGCTGGTTCGGCTAGGGAATTTCTAGTGGGTTGTTTATCTAGAGGCACATGAGGCACGCATTGAGGCCAACAGTGTTGTCGGGGAGCGGCTCGTCTAGGCAGCTCGTGGGCAGTTGGGTAGGGCGCGGCTAGGCGGGGTGCAACAAGGCCAGGCCCAGCCAGGCGAGGCATTGCAAGGTGGGGCGTGGTCAGGTGGGGCACAACAAAGTTGGGCTCATCCAAGTGGCGCGTGACCTGGAGGGGTGCGACCATGTGGGGTGAGGGGTGTGTCCAAGTGGGGCGCGACCAGGTGAGGTGTGACCATGTGGGGAGCGGGGTTCGACCAAGGAAGTTGGTGGTGGTGAGGGCTAGGGGAGCTTGGCCAGTTCTTCGGCAGACGACACAACATGGGCATCTTGGTTGGAGGTCCTTGGTTCATCCTGGAGCATGGAGTGGCACGGTGGAGGCACTGTTCTTGGTGGCCACTGGTAGGGTGGATTTTTTCATCGTCGCCTTCATTGTTCCGTCTCCATGATGAAGAAACATGGCAATGAGTTCGGTGAAGGGAGTCTGGCCATGTTAGTTTGGCCTCCACCCTTCGCAATCTGGGGTGATATCAATTGGATCATTAAAAGAGTACGATGAAGAATAATTAATTACAATAAATTTCATATATTCCTTTCAAATGAAGATGAGAAAAAGAAATGAAATATTACTCAAATTAAACCCCCATGCATTTTATGGTCGAGCATCATTTGTTGACGGAGTTGCGAAAAGTATATGAAGTGAATCACCATTCTTCCCGTCTGCTTCACACTTCCAATCCCGAGCTACGCCAGCTAGAGTAAGTCGCTCCATGTCGGTAGGAGTCTGGGGATGAATTCGAAAAAGGATCTTCACCGGCATTCTTTAATGGAAGAATGTGTTCTTCGTTGGAAGATGTGGTTCCTCATTGAGATATTTCTCTTAAATCATCCAATTGAAATCATTGTTCCAAATAATATATTAGTAAACCTATTATTTTGTTGGCTCAAATTCAAAAAGGTGAATTATATTAAAAGGCTACACCTAATTAATTCACGTGTGTTGGAAATAATTAATTGGGGAGATGGCACCAATTAAATTAAGTGATGGTCAAGATGCTCTCCCTCATTAATTAGGGAGACATGAGAGGATATACTGGACTCCCATTAATGGGGGTCAGGTGGTCCCCATCCGTATTATTCAAATGGGAGGTTATGTGGTCTCGGGGTTGTCCCCACGTTTTAACATCTAGAGGGAAGTTATGTTCAGGTGGTCCCCTCCAACATAACCTATCATGGGAGGTTATGGTGTGGTGGTACCACCTCCAACTTCCTTGAGGAGGTTTTTACTACCAGTCCCCCACATGGAAGCATAAATAGAATACAATGTAGCTCAATTAATTTTACTATTTTTCAAAGAAAACCAAAAAACTAACTTCAATTATTGACTCACTATCGTCAATGTGAAAGTCTACATAAGAGAATATCGGTGCTATGAGTTCAATGGTGCCCTCATATTTCAATTATGATCACCGGTTCAAATGTTATAAAAAACCCACTCATATGTTTACTAATCATACCCGAACAAAACATTAGAAATTGATCCTGGGAAAACCGGACCTCAGAATCATGTGTCATTAGTTTTCGTGAACTGAAAAAATTTCCATGTATTTATGAATATAAAATTCACATAATTTCTGGGTATTTATATTCTCCCCACCATAGGTCTTTACATCCATGTAAGCTACAACCTGAACTATGGGAACAAGGGGGAGTACTGGGCACGCATCTGAGACTCCTGCTCGCATGTGCTCTCCTGGAGGATCCTGTGCTGCCAGCTTATGCACACCAAAGATATCGACCATCCATGAAGGACCCACTATTGTTGATCCTCAATCTGCACTGGAACATACGTGAAATTCTCCCTGTCATCAGTGTCCAGCTCTCCATGGTCGAGGATGTGAGAAGGTGAGTGCACGTATCTCCTCAGCTGAAATACGTGGAAGACGTCCTGCACCCGGTGAAACTAAGGTGGAAGAGCCAAGTGGTAATCCACCGTGACTAATATGTTGAGTACCTGGAATGGTCTGATAAAACTCAGAGATAACTTGCCACCTCGACCACATTTCCGTAGAACTCATTGTGGTGAGACCTGTAGAAAGATGTGTCGCCATCCTCGAACTCTATAGGTCTCTTTATCCTGTCAGCAAAGTATTCTACCTACTCTGTGTAGTCTTCATCCACTCCTGGATGATATTCACTTTCTCTGTGGTTGCCCATACCATTTCTGGTCCCACATGTGCTGACTCTCCTAGGTCGGTCCAGCACAAGGGTGATCTGCAAGGTCGTCCGCACAATACCACAAATGGTGTCATCCCTATAGTGGAGTGATAGCTGTTGTTTTATGGACACTCCACCAAATGTAAGTGATCCTCCTAGCTCTCACTAAAGTCGACGACACAAGCACGAAGCATGTCTCCAATGGTCTGAATGGTCTGGTCAGTCTGACCAATAATCTGAGGGTGGATGGCGGTGCTCAAATGAAGATGCGTCCCAAAATCCTCCTTCAACCCCTTCCATATCCAGGAAGTAAATCATGAGTCCCGATCAGAGACAATAGAAGAAGATACTCCATGTAGCCGCACAATCTCCGATACATAGAGGGGTGCCATGTTCTCTACTGATCCCTTCTCTTTAATCAGTAGGAAGTGGGCCGACCTTGTGATTCAGTCGATTATCACCGAAATCGTGTCATGGCCCCAAGATGTAAGTGGATGTACCATTACGAAGATCATGGATATCACATCCCACTTCCACTCTAGGACCTCTAAAGTGTGAACCATGCCTCCTGGTACTAGATTCTCTACCTTCACTTTCTGACATGTGAAGTGTCGGGAAACATACTCCGCTACTAACTTGTTCATACATTGCCACCAATGCTGAATTCTTAGGTCTGATACATCTTCACGACTCCTGGATGTTCCGCTAAAGGGGATGTGTGGAACTCCCTCAAAACATCCTCATGAAGTGACATTGGTACCATGGTACGTCCCCTAAATAGGATGACATGCTCCCCACCATCAGATAATCTATTAGGTGGCTACCTTGTGGATATCTTATCATGTCATGTGTCACAGTTAGTGTCCCCATGTTGCGCCTCCCTGACTCGCTAAAGTGTGGGGGTGTGACTGTAAGCAACTATAGAAAGGCTGCTCTATCTCTATCCGTAATGGATATCAGTATGGCATCCAACTTCTTTGTCACCATACCTAGCAGTTGTATTTTATATATCCTTCTAGGTGCATCTGCTACAACATACCCCTTCTAAGGAGTATAGACTATCTTGAAGTCATAGTCTTGGAGGAACTCAAGCCATCACTGTTGACTTAGATTCAAGTCCTTCTGAGATAATATACACCTGAGACTCTGGTGATAATAGTATATGGTAAAACTTTCGACCATAAGATAATGTCGCCACAGAATCAAGGTGAAAATCATTGCTGCTAACTCTAGTTCAGGGGTAGTGTAGTTCTGTTCATGAAGTCTTAGCTACTGAGAACAATACGCAATCACTGCTCGCTCCTGCATCAGTAATCACCCGATTCAGGTCCCTGATATGTCACAGTAAACTACATACCCTAAAAATTCATCTAGAAGCCTCAAGATTGAGGCACTAGTCATCCTCTGGATCATATCCAGAAAGCTCTGCTGGCATCTCTATGACCACATGAAGGGTTGCAAATTTTTCATCAAGGCTGATAGTGGTGCTGCACCTCTGGAGAAGTCTGGCACAAAGGTATGTTTGGCCAACTCATGAGTGATTAGTTGAACCCTCTTATGCATGAGTCTATCTTGTGCTACATGGGTTTTCCCTTTTGTCGACCAAGTCAAACCACATCCCAACGTGGTCAAAAACCACTACCTTTTTTATTAATATAGTCAATCAGATTGTGAACTGTGGATGTCAATTCCAGACCCAAACTAACATCATAAGGCCTCAACGCTACCACTAAGAGGTTCCAACCGAAACACTCACCTCATTTGTTAGATAACAACACCAGAGAAATTGTTATTATCAAGTCTCCTCTATAAGGTATCACCAGACGTGAGGTTTAGGTCAACGGTTTAACCGAAACCTCTAGGTCTTGGAAAAGATTCATGGAATGAAGGAATTACTAGTACCTATGTCAGTTTTTACGGCACTAGTAGTAGACACAGACCATACCTCGATTCATTCCCATAGCCTTTGGGTCACACTCCTTGACCAAATGCTGCTACTCTCTTCCCTTGTCCTTCGACTCCTTGAGCCTGGCGGGTTCCACAAAAAGGGGTGGTTGTAACATGTTGAAATTTACACACCTTCATGCTGCTCTCCTAGATCTTCTTCCACGTCTTCTACACTACAGAATCATCTGTACTTAACACTTAGTCTTCCCAAAACATTTTACATGCTCAAGTCTCTGATAATGGTGTCGGTTTCTTGCATTCCCTCTACTAACATTCACTAGATGTGTCTACTCAGCTAAAGAACATTCAACCTAAAAGTTACTCTATGGCACCCCAACATTAATAAGAATGCATAGAGTAATTGTGCTATCTTTCATGTCCATTAAAAAACCTCGCTCGGAAGTTTGAGCCCAGAAGAACTGATCATACCATATTCATCGAGTTCCAGGAAAGATCGGTATGCCTCAATAAATACACACCTACAGACACGTCGTCCTGCCAAAGCTGTAGAAGTTCTTGGGAACTCTCAGACACCTACTCAAGAAATTCCTCAGATACAAGTGAATCGGGCTTTCCTCAGAACCTGAGGCGTATCGGATGCTGAAACAAGTGTAAGGCAAAAAGACTACAACTGTCCTCTACCGGTACTGCTGGTTGCAACAGTTGTCCAACGGGCAGCGATATAGGTGACACACTACCCGGAGGTACTATCTCTAGTAATGGTCCATGTACAGAGGCATCATCACTATGTAGACCATCCCCATGGCCAGTCACTAATAAATTCTAGTATCTATTATCACCATATTCTCTACTGGTGTCTCAACTAGGTAGAGAACTCTTACAATCACCTCTAGCCAGCCCTCAGCTACATGGGAATCTGTTTCGCCTCGAAACCACATAGTCCTATACTACTAAAACATGTACGATCAAACTATTTTTGCAAGAATCGTATGCCAGTGTGGATGGTGGTTTCTCCAGTACTATAGGTGGTTGTGTTGTTGTTACATCACCGGATGGTGCCAACATAGTAAAAGGGCCATGCACTAGAGCCTGACACTAGGTGGGCCATTATTATGTACTCTCTCGGGAACCCTAGCTGGTTGTCTATGTAGCTGCATCCTGATAAGGAATAAGTGTGACACAGACAACAAATTATACCTGGTGTGCTGACTAAAATTGTTTACAAAGAAGACTCTTGAAAAAACACACGCAATCAGTGTTTTCATGCACTAAGTCAGAAATCAGAAGTCAGTGTCCTGGTGTATGGGTCAGTCGGCCACCGCACTAACACTGGACTCCATGAACATAAAACCACACTCACTACACTTATTACTATTTCCTCATAGAAAATATCAAAGCCCTAAATTTTATGGTATAACCGACTCCTCTGATACCAATTTGTCAGGACCCGTCCCCTGAGGCTCGTGTCGTGACTACCCCAAGCTCGCCTTCTATAGGCCAGAGGCTGGAGACTATCCCCAAAGGCATAAATCCCAAAATAGGGAAGGCATTGCCTTTATAACTGAATACACACCCAACAGAGTACACAGATAGATACAAAACACTATGTAAAACTGTATAACAAGAGAGTGCTCAAATGTAAAGAGGGCAGAAAAAAAAGCCCAACTAAAAGTACAAGTACAACTAAAAAAGAAAAAAAGATGAATGGTGAAAAGTAGCTATTGGATCATCCACCTCAGATCCTACCTAAAGGGTAGGTTCAAATACAGTCCTCAGTAGTCCATGTCTGTCCGTCTTTTCTATGTACCGACTCATCGTGATGTCCAACTCCGTGTAACGTCTAGTTCTCGTTCACTCAGCCTCGGATAACACTGTTCATCCTCTTCATCCAACACAACAAGGTGTAGGAATAGCCCGTGCTGGGGTGAGTATAATGATACTCTGTAAGGAGACCGAGACCCTCATTGTCTCACAAAATTAGCCAAGGATAAAACACAATGTATGAAATCAACAGATAACCCCACTTAAGTATATGCCCATACATATACCTAATTTATCATGTAATCCTTCTCAATCATGAGGAAAAAACAAAGTTACAGACTCAAGTCACACAAGTTTAAAACTTTTGTAGAGAGATAGATATGATCAGATGATTCCACTGAATCATCTATTCTGTCAAACCCACACAGGATATAGGAACAGAAATCAGAACTGTCGAACACACACAGGATCCAAGAATAGTTAGTTTGTCGAACCCACACAGATCCTGGAATAGAATTTAGAACTGTTGAAGCCACACAAGATCTAGGAATAGTATTCAGAGATGTTGAATCTGTACAGGATCTAGGAATAGTAATCTGTGCTATTGAAATAGAGCATCCAGGAACAGTAGTCAGTGCTGTCAAACCCACACAGGATCTCGGAACAGTCATCAGTGCATAACCAGCCAAAGGGTTCTGCACGGAGCATGTTTCATTCCAGGAGGGTCTTCTCCTCAACCCGAGTGTCAATACATAAACTTCCAAGAAGTCTCAAGAATAATTATCTCAATGGTCCACCACATCATAAGGGTCTCAACGTAAGAAACGACACATCAATCGGTCGCCTGATCTGTGTGGTATTAGTCTTTTAGTCCTGAGGGCCCAGTTGGATTCGTGACCGATCCTACCTGACCATATATCAACTAAACCCTAAACTCCAGTGGGGTATACTCGAAAAGACCGTCATGCTCCATGAAAACTAGAACTACTGATGGTTCGTCAAATGGTCGTTCGCTGCCAATGATATGGCCAAAGAATGTAAAGTGTCGGTAGAGGGATCAGGTCCGGTCTGACTCCGACATAGTCTGGGAAGACCCGGTTTGGGTCAACCCGTGCTATCCTGAGGGGTTTGGCCTTGCTCATTTGGTAGGATGGCCAATGGGGTTTGGCCCAGCCCACTGGGCATAGCCCAGCAGGCCGCGAGAGCGGTCTATCCATAGCTCAGGATTGGTACGGCCCAATGCACTGGGAGAGCGTGGCACAGTGCGGCTCGGCCCGGAGGGCGTGGTCGGGCCGTGTCTGCCATGGTGCTATGAGGGGGCCGGGTCGCCGGCTCTGCCGGGAGGCTGTGAGGGGGCCATGATTCCATCTCAGTCGGGAGGCCGCGAGCGGGCCGGTTAAACGGAGATGTGCATGGCTGGCATGGAGTGCGTCAGAGAGGTTGGGGAGAGTCTCGGCCAGGCGGGCCACGGGTGGCCGGAGGGGGTGCGGCCAGGCGGGGCGCGGCCAGGCGGGGCACGGAATGTCGGGTAGCGGCCATTTAGGGTGTGTCCAGGCGGGGTGCAGGGTTTGACCGGGGAAGCTAGTAGTAGTGTGGGTCGGGGTAGCTCGGCCAGTTCGCCGGCGGACGGTGCGTCTAGGGCGACTTGGTCGGAGGGCCGCAGTTAAGCCCGAAGCACCGGAGTGTCCTGGAGGTTGCTCGGTTCAGGGAGGCCGTAGGTAGTGCGAACATTGTCATCTTCACCATCTTCATTATGTCTCCTTGCCAAAGAAACATCACAAATAGATCAGTGGAGGGAGTCGGGCTATGTTAGTTTGGCCTACACCATACACGTTCAGCGGTGATAGAAGTTGGTTCATCAAAGGAGTACGATGAACAAAAATTATTTAAAATACTTCGCATCGATTCCTTTCAATAAAAGATTAGAAAATTAATAAGGAATATTACTCAAAGTAAAACCCCTACCTTTGATTGTCGGGCGACATTCATTGGCAAAATCACAGAAAGTAGATGAAGAGAATCGACATTCATCGCATCTGCCACATGCTTCCATTCTCGAGTTGCGTCAGCTCGTGGAAGTCGCTCCACGTATCTATTGGTACAAGGAAGATGTTGAAGAAGTAATGTCATCAGTGTTCTTCATTAGAAGAATTAATTTTTAATTGGATTTTGAGGTTCCCCTTTGAGAACATTCTCTTCAATCACCCAAGAGAAATCGTTGTTCCAATTAATAGATTAATTAATCTATTATTTTTTCCTCAAATTCAATATGGTGAATTAAATTAAAAGGATCCACCTCATTAATTCACATGTGATGGCATGAATTAAAAGGGGAGTTAGAACCAATTAAACAAAGGGATGTTCAAGTGGAACTCCCTCATTAATGAGGTAGAGTTGAGAGGGTATACTCTCCTCCGATTAATAGGGGTTGGGTGGTCCCCACCCCTATTATTCAAATGGGATCTTATGTGGTCTCATGTGGTCCCCACGTAGTAACCTCCGGTGGGAGGTTATGTTCTGGTGGTCCCCACCACAGTAACCTCCCCTGGGAGGTTAGGGTGTGGTTGTCCCACCTCCAACTTCCATGAAGAGGTTTTAACTACCAATCACCCACATGGAAGAATAAATAAAATAAAGTGTAGCTCACTTTATTTTATTATTTTTCCATGAAAACCCAAAAACTAACTTCTATTCTCGACTCACTTCCATCAATGTGAATGTATTCTTTAGCGAATATCGACACTGCGAGTTAAATGGTGACCTCAGACATCAATTCTGAGCCCCGGTTCAAAAGTTATAAAAAAACGGATCGTACTTTTATAGAACGTACCCCAAAAAAATTTATAAATTGATTATGGGAACACCGACCCTCAGAATCTCGTGCCGTTAGTTTTCACAGACTCGAAAAATTCCCATGTATTTATGACAAAATTTTCCACGGAATTTTTGTGACTTTACATTCTCTTTTTAGGAGTGTAGACTATCATGAATTCATAGTCCTGGAGGAACTCCAACCAACTTCATTGTATCAGGTTTAGGTACCATTGTGAGAAGATATACCTGATACTATTTTGATCAGAGTAAAAAGTAAATCGTTCACAAATAATTTAGCTTCACTATGTATTCAAGATGGAGAAAACTGCTAGTAGCACCATGTCATGGGTTGCATAGTTCTTCTCATGTTGTCACAGCTATCCTGAACCATAGGTGATCAGTACTCTCCCTTGCATAAGGACACATCCAATTCTGGTCCCTAATGCATCGTAGTATACTACATTCCCAATTCCTTTTTATGTAGCCTCAAGATGGGGGCACCCATTAGTCACTGTCTCAGCTCCTGAAAACTCTACTGGCATATATCCATCCATATGAAGGTATGTCCCTTCTTCTTCAATGCATACAAGGGTGTCACAACTCTAGAAATGTTGGGTATGATTATTTAGTATTAACCAGCTAACCCCAGGAAGCTTCGCACCTCTATTACACTCCATGGTGGATCACAGGAAATAAAAACCTATATCTTTTCTAGATCCACAGCAACTCTAGCCTCTGAGATAACATGTCCATGAAATTGAACCTCTAATATCCAGAACTGGCACTTCGAGAGCATACCATAAATTTGGTGCTCTTAAAGTGTATCTGAAACTCTCTACAGATGATATGCTTGCCCCTCCTCCGACGCTGAGTGTATCAAGATGTCGTCGATCAAGACCACAAAAATGTGATATAGGTATTGCTAAAATATCATGTTCATGAGTACCATGAACACAGTAGGGGCGTTGATCACACCGAATGGCATATCCAAGAACACCTTGTTCTCATAACGACATCTGAAGGTCGTCTTCTTCACATCCTCATCACTTACCCTGAGCTAATGATATCCTGATCTGAGGCCTATCTTTGAAAACAATTGAGATCCCTTCAGCTGATCGAAATGATCAACAATCCTCGGAAGTGGAAACTTGTTCTTCACGATAATCAAGTTCAGGAATCGATAGTCCACACAAATTCTCAAAATCCCATATACATTCTTGGTCACCAAAATCCGGGATGCCTGTGGAGAAATACTAAGCCTTATAAACCCATTCCTCTACAAGTCCTCCAACTGTACATGTAACTCACGAAGCTCCGCAGGAGCCATTCGATATTTTGATGTAGATATTAGTTCCATGCTAGGGATCATTTCTATGTAAAATTCCACCTCTCTACGAGGTGGTCGATTTGGAACATCATCTTGAAATACATCATCATAATGGTCCACCACAATAGGATAGCTCAGACTCTTGATATTAACTATTATGAGGGTAAGTCTATCCAACTTATGAGTGATCAGCCGTACCCACCTCCATGTAAGTCCATCTTGTGTTGCAAAGGTTCCTTCCTCACCGGGGAAGGAAAAATAGGTCCCATACTCATGGACGAACCTCACATTGCACATAATGAAGTCAATTTGAGCATGTACAACTAATAAATAGTCCATAACCACGATTACATCATAAGGACTCAATGACACAAATATAATATCTCAGCTGATTCTTTAACCTCCTAGAGTAATCTCACATAGCCAGAACCAATGTGCAAGCATAAAATCCCAACCCATAAGAGTATATAGCCGTAAGGATCGAGTCAATGGTTCCACCTAAATCTCTGAGCTCCGAATGAGGGTAATGGAAATAAAAGAGTGACTGGAACCTGTGTTTATAAGTATTAATTCTACGGTGGAGTAGACACATAACGTACCTCAAATCTTCTCTAGAGCACCATGGTCATAGGCCTCACCTACCAGAATTGAAGCATGTTGATGTCCTCCTGCTCTCTATTGTTGGGGTGGACCACATAAAGGTGGTGGCTGTAGAACATTGAATCTCCTCCCTATGACTGCTACATGGATAGCTCTCCTTTCATGTCATCCTTCTTCCTACGGACCTCCGGATCAGATCTCTTCATTTTCCTCACATGTCCCTCATCATCCTTATGGTCATCCATATGATAGGTTAGGAAGTCACGAGCCATGTGAACCTGCCCACAACACATGTTGCACCACATTCTCCCCATTTGTACTCCTCTATCACATGAGCCCCAAACCACCAACCATGTATCTGATGGTCATCCTCCAGAAGGCCTAGCCTTCTTGGGCATCTGTTGCATTTTTCTACTTCCTGATTTGGTGGACTCTGCTTCATGATGTCAGGTGGTGGATCTCGATGTCAGTGTCTGCTCAGCTAAGGAGCTCTCCACCAAAAGTGCTATCTCTAGAACCCATTCATGCGTCAGATTGCTGGGGGATATCATCGATTCCCTGCTCTCCTATTAGATACCCTGCTCAATGGTATGGGCCATAAATAAAGGTTCGTGTTCCATGTCTATGGTGATATAGAAAAGACTAGTGAACCTCAATGAGTACTGGGCCATGGTGATGCTGCCCTGATGTATGTTTAGAAGCTCATGTATACAGACTGATCATAGAGTTCCTCGGATGAACTCTTATCTTAAAAAGCCCTTCATTTTCACCTATGCAAGGTTCACATTTTAGTTTATATAGAGATTCAGGCTCTACCATCTCCCTGATTCTCCCTAGACAAGGATGGAAGCTAGAATCCCCACTTATTTGGCTGGTGTCCCAACCAAGTGAAAAACTCTGGCCACAGCCTCCAGCTAGACCTCAGCCTCCTGAGGACCCATCTCTCCTCAGAACCTCAGATTCATATGCCAATGAAACTCGTGAATTTTTCTCATCCATCATGAACCATCAACTGGTGTGGATGGTGTAAACGGCTTCCCAACAGGTAGTGGTACTGTTGGTACACCACCTGGAGGTGATAACGTCATATGAGGTCCCTACACCAAGTCCTCATCGCTTAGCGGAAAATCATCACGTACTCTCTCAGAAACCCTGGGAGGCTGTTTATGTGGTGTCATCTTGAAAGAACACAGATGAACCATGATTAATAAGTTGTACCTAGTGAGATGACTCAACTAGATAGTAAGAAAATCATTTCAAAACACATGCAATTAATGTTTTCGTGTACTAATTCATAAATCAGAATTCAGGGTCTTGGTGTATGGATAGATCATATGCCGCAACAATAATGGATTCCCCAAACTAAAAACCACACTCATAATACATAACACTATTTCCATATTGAAAACATCAGAGTCATAGTTCTTCAATAGAATCAACTCCTCTGATACCATTTTGTCATGAATCGTCCCTAGGGGCCCATGATATGACTACCTCAAGCCCACAATCCATTGGCCAGAGGATAACACCTAGAACTGGAAAGGAATATCCCATTAAACATGAAGGCATTGCTTTATACCTACAAACACACAGTCCAGAAACCCAACAGGAAGAAAAAAATGAAGTAATACTATATACTAAAAGAGTTAGTACTGTAAGTAAATGGGGTAGGAATACATGCAGAACTATAAAGTACAACAACAACAAAAAAAACTGCTCATATATTCATCCACCAAGGAACATACCTGAAGGTTAGGTATAGCTCACAATCAGTAGTGACTACGACACATCACGTAAAACGGTCCACCTCTGAGAACCATCCCTTCCTAGCTCCCTTAGCCTCGATCAGTGTGGTCATTCATCTACAAAAGAAATAGAAATGTGGGGGCAAAACCAGTGCAGGGGAGAGTATGAAAATACTCAGTAGGGACCTCGAGACCCATGAAGGTCTCCCAGAGATCTAAAAAAAAGAAACCACAACGAATGACCTCAATCACAGAGCACAAAATAGTCATCTACTATATATAGGTATACACCCATAAATATAGCTACATTATGAAAATATACTCATCTCATTCATGAGTAAATGTAAGGCTCCATATTTTATTCCATTCAGACAACTGATCAATGAGGGGAGAATACCACAATGGTAACTCCACGATAGTAACACCAAAAAAGAATAATGTACCACAAAGTTCATGATTCATATCACATGAGGTATACCATAAGTACAAGAGTTCAAATTATTATACCTATCATTGGATCGTCTTATTTTATCAAGAGCCTTTGCTGTTGACCCACATAGGAACAATAGATGTTGTAACACATTGGATCGGTGAGAACTAACCCACTCATGATCGCTGAGCACTATCACACATAGTATTGATAGTAGCTGACCCTCATAGGTCTGATAGATGCTGACCTACATAGGATCGATGTTCTATCTTCATGTTACATCCCACCTCTAGATTCCCACAGTAAGCACGCTTGATTCTAGGAGGATCCACTCCTCAATTCATTAGTCATACGCCAACCAACATTATATTCAAAAAAATGTATCCCACATGAACTTCAGTTTGTAAGTGTTCCAATGCCACTGACAGTGTGTAAATTAGGCACCAAGTCTGTATGTTTTAGGAATTTTACTGCCAGGGGACCAGTTGGATTCTAATTCGATCTAACCTAGCTATAATCCATCATCCTACAAATCTCAACTAGAGTAAACCAAAAGGATTGTCTCACTCCATGGATTCCAGTGCCACAGACAGTTTTTCAAATGGACGTCGGGTTCCCATGTTATGGTGCTTTATGTAAAACTAGGTCGGGTGGGGTTCGGGTCAGATCTGATCGGGTCAGACCGACCCAGCTGGGCTGTGTCGTGGCGGTCTTGGCCCGCTAGGCCACAGACTGGCCCAACCCTCCTGGGCGGTGTGGACAGTATGGCTTGCGTGGCGCAGCCTATGGAAGGCCCGACCTGCTGGCTCGGGCCCGCCATTGCTAGCATGGCGGTGGGGGGGGGGGGAGAGCTCACCCACACCGATCAAAAGGTGGAGTAGTGGTGCCACCAGGCACCGTCAGGTTTCCTGTTAGACCTGAAAGGGGTGAGTCCCTTCCCTCTATCATGGCATACGAGCGGCGACCATTTTCAGTGGTGTGAAACGGTGTGCCCCCCACCTCTGCTCGCGGTCGAACTGTGCCAACCACCACTGTCCACTATGGTCCACTTCACTGTTGGCATGTGGTGGCATGTCACCAACTCCTTTTCTGCTGGCCGGTATCGGCCACTGCCATCACCCCCGCTAACACCTGTTGCCGACGCCACTATTCCAGTGCTATGCCAGTGGTCTTTTTCGGAACATCATGTGAGCTCTGGTTGTACGTTTTTCCATTTGTAAGTAACAATGACCTCCGTAAGACACCCTATTTGCTGCTTGACCCTCTGTTCTGGGTTTTTTCCATTCCCAAATAAATACTCTACGAAGAACACAAATATAAACAAAGTAGTGGGGGTCTGAGCCTTGTTCATATGGCCTTCACCCTCTACGTTAGCTTCATATCATGAGGGAGGAATAATATTCAAAAATTCTTTTAATACTAAAGCAATTAAAAATCCCATTTCAGGATCATTGGAAAATGTCCGCATTTGGGGAAGAGATGATGTTTTTCATTCCCACAACAAGCCTCTAACAACACCGCTCAATCACCATTCTTTGATTCTTCCATGGTGAGGGGATTCGTTCTCCATCAATAATCCTCCAAAGAACAAGCCTTTTCCAATGACTTTCCTAAACCCACGTTAGAGTTTATTTATCTAACATGTGATTAAGAGGTTCATTAATTTGTGTAATTAATGAGCCTCATTAATCAGACAAAGGATGGTTACACAACCATTGTGTAACCAGAAATTTAATGACATTAATTACATCCCTACCACCCCTATGGTCCCCACCATTAAAACATAATGGTGCGGCGAAAGGATGTTTTAAAAATAAAATAAAATATATTTTATTTTATTTACTCATTAACATTAAATGTAAAAACAACATTCCTCCTTGACCCACTGTGGTCGAGGTTAAACCTCTCTGTAGAGAATCTTGGCACTACGAGTTCAACGAAACCCTAATATTTCAATTTTGTGCATCGGTTCAAAATTTATTATTTCCCACTCACACATTTACTTAATGTACCATAATGAATGATTAAAATTATTCTCTCAGCACACTAGCCATCAGAATCAAACGTTGTCTGATTTCCATACCTTTGAATAATCAAATATAATTTAAAAAACAAAAAAAAAGTTACATGGAAAATTTGAGTCTTTAAAAATAAAATTTTTAAGACCATTATAAAGGATATTAAAGAAAGCTCAATTAAATATAAATACAATTTGATTGATTCAATTTCAATTTCCTTTCATTGAGGAACATTTAAATATTATGTGATAATTCTTTGCATATTGGGTTTATGCAACCCCTTTTACTTGTAATAAAATAAACAAATAATAATTAATTTTATATTATCTATCAATTTTAATTATTTCATCCAAGGGTTTTTTAGAATAATATTTTCATGTATTAAGAGTTTTCATCTAAATTCCCATTCTATTGAGTCATATTTGTTTTCAGGAACCATTGACATTTATCTGGTGTATATACATACTCATTTATTTATTTAACATAAATATAAATATATTGATTAAGAATAATAATTTAATTCATTTCAATTCATTCATGGGGTTATTATTTTAAAGTCACCAGAGGAATGAACCTATTTTACAATAGCATTTTTTGGGATTTAATTTATTCTCCTTGATAGAATCATATCCATTTTCTCAATATACTACATTACAATTATCATACACAATATGTTTAATTATTTTTTATATTTTTTTCCAAATTTCATCTCTTTATGTCTTTAATCATGTAAATAAATATTTAAAATAAAAATCAATATTAATTTTCCTTAAAACTGAAATATTTTTCTACCATGTCATTTTTTTCAAAATTGTATATCTAATGTGATTTTATTTACTCAAGCAACATTTATGGAAATTTCATTTTATCCTTGGTTTTAAAAAATGTTTAGGATAAAATGTTTATATTTTTTCAGAATGGGATGAATTTGAATCCCATTATAAAATGACAAATTGGCTTCTTTTTTAATGTATATCACGATAACATAATTTCCCATCGACGTAAAAAAAAATTCAATAGTTAGATTCTTCTAAATGACTAAAATGTTATTCAAAATAAAATTCAATTATCTACGATCATTTTAATTTTTCACTTCCTCAAAATTTATTATTCTAGATGAAAACAATTTACATCAAAATATATATAATCACTCATTGATTTTGTAGTGGTTAAATTCTTCTTGAAATATTCACTTTCATAGGATAATTTTAAACTAAATTTCCCCTATATATCAACATTATTTATCATGGAAAATATATTTTCATAATAAATATATTTTTTCTATATACGATTTTTTAATTAGAATTTTTTCTTTGACTATGAAATTCTTATTAAATCTACATTAAATAATTATTAATAATAATTAATGATATGAAATGTTATTATGAATTAAATTAGAATTCTAATATGAGATGAATGATTTGCACATGTAGGGATGAGTGGGGTCTAGAAATATATATCTCCTTGATGGCGAAATTGGCCTCAGGAGATTAATAAGTTAGAAAAGTTAAATGGTATTTTTACTATTGATTAAAACTATCCTAGACCATGTTCTTGAGGGTAAAAATATCTTGATGCCTAAGATCATTAGATATTATATTAAACATTATCATCATATGGGATTCATTTATTAGTCTCAATGATACTATTTAATTATAATTTTAAATGGATTCATTATGTGATAAAGTTATTGGTTATATGGAATATGCTTTCAGTTATTTACCTCTCCCAATTCATTATACATTATATAATTATGATAGTCATGTAATTTATTAAATAGAAAGTGTTTATAGTTATTTACCTTTCCAAATTAATTATTCCTTCTGAATTCATGATAACTTCTTCTATATGTTACCCATACTATGAATTTGGGATCACCCTTAATTTGTTTCTTTTCTATATAATATATTGAAAAATTATTTAATTGACTATATAGATGCTGACTGTTTTCCATTACTATGTTTTATAAATAACATCCGATATAAAATGGGTCTCATGTTTGTATATGGTTCTCCAAAACTACTAAACTATATGGTCCTTCAGGATTTGAATCCTTGTATCTATTATAATGAAATGAATTTGACATTGTATTTGGGTTACTAGAGTTAGGGTTATTACATTGGATGGTAATAGTGAATAATTGATCAAAATGATTGTGTAAGATGTGACAATATGATCAGTCCTTAGAATCATCCACAAATACTCAAATATATAGAATCTACATTATCGTGGGATTGAGTAATTTACTGTATCATGAGGTTCTTATCGGTCAGGTTCAAAAATAAGTTGAGGATTCTTATAGGATTGTGATTTATCATCATCATAATAAATCCTAATCCAAAGGGGGAAATATATCATTAATATATTATTCATGTATTTATAGATGCTGTATAGGAATCCACGTTGGGTAATACTTGTTAACGGTTTTGTTTGAGATAAAGAGTACTACAACGGTCAAATGGGGAGTAAATTTATACCAATTAATGGAAATATGAAAATGGGGTTCCAAAGTGGGTTTCATGTTGATGAATAAATGGATATAGGCATGGACCATGGTGGTAAATCAAGAAAAATGGGGTCCTGATATTTTAATATTTAATATGGGCGGTCAAAAGTAGCATATGGAATTTTTAAATGTCATCAATTTATTGAATACTAATTATAAATATTCCATTATTTTTTTGAATAATTGTTAATCTATTTTAGCCTTTTTGAGATAGGAATTAATGAATTAATATTTTTATGTTTTTATTTAGTATATTTTATAAAAAAACTATTCAAATTGAAAATTTGGATAAATATTACATTTATATTATTTTTAGGGACTTCGTAAGACTGCATGAAGATCATAATATTTTTTTAAAACTCTTAGAACCTATAAAAAATTTCATAAAACATTATAATTGTAATGACCCGTAAAATTCAAGGAATTTTTTTTCATAATTTTCTTTGGGATTTTACAACGACGCAGTTTCTGACGGCACCTGATTCCGAGGCCCGGTGTTCCCAAAATTTCTATCAGAAGTTTATCTCATGTACGTTCAGTGAACGAATGAGCTGGATTTTCTAACTTTTGAACTAGTGCTCGGAATCGAATTCCGAGGGCACCGATGGATTCGCAGCGCCGGTAATTGCTTAGGAACACCTTTTACGGAGTTTCGTTTACACGAGAGAAGTTGTTAATTTATGTGGAAGGTAAAATAAAAATTATGCATCAATTATTATTTTTACTTTAAATGGTTTAAGCTTTGGGTGGAAGTTGGGGAAAACCACCCAACATCCATTTGTTTGGCATGAAGGTGGTGGGGCCCACACGAACCCTACCCCTTCACCTTCCCTAACCACCCGTAACCCTTCATAAATTCTGAAAACTTGTGTAATTTAATTTTGAGGTTTAATTCAACTTTTGAATTTCAAACCTTATGTTGTGTTAATAAAATAAGTTAGTGTCTTATTTTATTTTTGGTTGGAGTCTTGTTATCTTGAGAGCTTTGGAAAAAAAGCTAAGGGACTCTTGAGTTTCTTCGTCCTCTTCGTCGAAGAACATGAAGAACACGAAGAACGCGAAGAACGCCGGATTCCTCAGAGGTCGATGTCTCCTTTACGACGTCTCCTTCTATGACGCCTCTTCCCGTGATGGATATTCCGCGACGAATCCTCGTTCGACGAACCTCTGTTCAAGCTACGCTCAAAGTAGGGGTTATTTTTTTCGTGATTACTACTTCGACATTCTTCGTGGAATATGACCAATTGCTATCGATTAACGAGAGGGGGCCGGACCGCACAAACACGGCCGACCCTCCTCCATAATCCATGTTTGTTTCTGTTGTGGATTGAAACGAGAATGGCGCGTTGTCGTCGCACCGTGCAGAATCGTGCGGTAAGGAATGTGCGGTGCCGTCGCGCAGCGCCGTGAAATCCAACTAGGACGTGACGTCGTCGTGCCGCGTCGGAAAAACCCGAAGACACCGCGGTCGGAGCGGGGCCGCGGCAGAGAGGCATGGCGCCATTGCGCCACACCAGACGAACCATGGTCGCGGCCGGATCTGGGCCATGGCGGAGCAGGGTGACCGGCGGCCTGTTCCGGGCCACCGGTGTCGGAGCAGGGGGGACCGGCCATCGCCGATCCTGTGGCGGCTAAAGCCGGCCTGCCAAGCGGGCTTGCCGGACAAGGGAAGTCTGAGGGTTTCGAACCCCTGTAGGCCAGCTGAGAAGCCCCCATTAATGGGGGTCGCAGTTACAAAATCCAGGGGGGCAGGCACCCCCCCCCCCCCCTTCAACGGCTCAGTCGTTTGGCCGAGCACCTGGCCAGCGCGCCCAGCGCCCCGCGCGCCGGGCTGGGCTGGCTGCCTGTCCGGTACACCAGTCCGGGTCGCGCCAGCCGGGCCAGGCCGGGCCCATGCGGGTCGAACCCAGACCCGGTGCGAGTCGACCCAATTCGGGCCGACCCTGGGGGTATCGGGCCGGGTCGGACCGGGCCCGAACCCCTTAATACCGAATCTCTTCCGATCGGACGCCCATAACATGTGATAAGGGCCTCTGATCGATGCAATGTCAGTTGAGATGCGATCCTTGGATTGAGACTGTCGATTTGGTATATCGCACTCATGGTTTCGGAATACTTTGGGTTCGGCCGAGTTGGTTCGTACACGAAACCAACCGGGCCCTCGGAGCGGAAACACTCATAACTTGAGCTCCGGACGTCCGATTGACGTGTCGTCAACTTTTTTGGATTTCTTCTTAGTGAGATGGATCTTTTGGCTTACTCCGCCCGAGGATTGGATGCAGGTGGGGTACGGTCAGGTTGGTTTTGACTTAAAACCCAACCGGGCCCCTGGGACGAAAAAGCCGATAACTCTCAGACCGGGCGTCCGATTGACGCGCCGTCTGCGACATTGAGTTCCTGATGACGATATGGAACTTCTGGATAAATCAACTCCGGACTTTGTGTCAGTTGATGTATCAGCCTCTCGGCTCGTGGAGCGGATCCTCCCAAACGAGCTTAGTGTGTGCGGGAACCCTAGAGCTGGCTGCGAATGTGACGACGACGACTATACAGAGTTCCTCAGTGGAGTCGACAGCGACAACTACAACAGTCAGCAATCCTACTTGGATCAGTGCTACCGATCCTGTGTGGGTCCGATCCTGTGTGGGTCAGCGCTCAGCGGTTTTGTGTGAGCCAGCGCCTACAGATCCGGTGTGGGTCCGATCATGTGTGGGTCTTTGCGGGGGTTACTTACCTATCGATCCGATGTGGGTCAGATCCTTTGTGGGTCATTGCGGGGGTTAGTACCTATCGATCCATTGTGGGTCTGACGGCTTAGATGAATTAGTAGATATATCTGATCATCTCTATTGTCATACGAAGAAGTATACCTGTGTGAGCTGAATCCTATTTGCTTTCTGATGTGGATTTTGTTGTTCTATCTTGTGTGGATTTACGTTTTGTTTTCCTGTGTGGACTGGGTTGTACTTGGGCTTGGATGTTGGAGTCGAACGAGAATTGATGACCTAAGTATATGTATGGGAATATACCGAAGTAGTATCTAATGTTACTTCGTGACTGAATCTTTCCTTTGTGGATTATCCTTTGTGGATTTTGGGAGACCTTCGGGGGTCTCGGAATCCCTATTGAGTAGCTTATACTCAGCCCTACATGGGCTATGCCCTCACTACGTTGTGTTGGTTGCAGAGGACGGACAACGCTGATCGTGGTTGAGGCTAGCGGAGCTGGACGATACCTGGAGGTAGACCACTGGGCGGGACGTTCTCAGAGCGGACGGATGGACCCGAGGAGCTGCAGAGGATATCTGTACTCACCCTTCAGGTGGGATTTCCAGTGGATAGCTCGACGTTGCGACTTTACTTTTTAGTTTCTGTATTCCCTTCCAGATGTACTTTATTTTCAGTTTGGGTTTGTATACTGGCCCACTTACTTTTCTGCACTTACTGTTGTACCCCGTTTTTACTTAGTGTTTACTTCTTCTTCGGGATTGCTCTGTGCTGTATGTTTACTTTACAAAGGCAATGCCTTCCCTTTTTACCAGGAATTACGCCTTGGTGCTAGTCGCCAACCCCTAGCCTATGGAAGGCGGGCTTGGGGAAGTCACGGCATGGGCCCCGAGGACGGGTCGTGACAAATTGGTATCAGAGGAGTTCGGTTCTACCACAGAACTTTGGACTCTAATCTTTTTCTATGTGAATAAAAATTGTTACATGTATTGAGTGTGGTTATCAGTCCATGGAGTCTAGTGTTGGTGAGGCGGCCTACGTATCCGTACACCAGGACCCTGACTTCTGATTTCCGACTTAATGAACGAAAACATTGATTGCATGTGTGTTTCAGGTTTTCTTTGCAATTACTTTGTGTTAGCTCACCAGGTATACTGTTATAACTGTGGCACACCTGTTTCCTTTTCAGGGTGGCCCCACGACGGCAGCCAGCTAGGGTTCCAAGAGTTGAATGTGACGATATCCCACCGAGCGACGATGCCTAGGTGTAGGGCCCTTTGACAGTAGAGGAAACGGCAGTACCTCTACCCACCGATCCACCGTTGCTTCCAGCCCCAGCTGCTGTTGATGCATGTCACCTTAGTGCACTGCATGAGTTCCAGCGCCAGCGACCGCCTAGGTTCCACAGGGATATGGACCCCCAGGCAGCGGAGGACTGGCTTGAGGCAGTGGTATGGGTTTTCAGGTTAATGAGGACACCAGCAGACCTCATGTTGATCCTCGTAGCGAGCCTACTACAAGCAGCAGCAGGCAGATGGTGGAGCTTGATGCTCCAGGTGCACGATGAGGCATCTCTACTCTGGATGGACTTTGAGATCCTCTTCCACTTGGAGTTCGTCCCAGACACCCTCCATGCGGTGCACATCTAGGAGGTTCTTCAGCTGCGGCAGGGCAGCTTGACGGTCGCCCAGTACTCGGCGTGATTTACCGATCTCTCGCGCTACTCGACAGACATGGTATGGGACCCATTATTCTGGTCTCGGACCTTTGAGCAGGGATTGAGGCACGAGATCAGGGCATCGCTAATCTTCCTTAGCATTCCGACTCAGGCAGGAGTACTGGAGCGAGCCCTTCTGATCGAGATCTTCCTTGTTGAGCCTACATCAGCAGTGAGACCTACCACAGGGTGACACGTAGCAGAGTCTTCTGCAGCAGACAGTCGATGGTTGACTCATGGGTCCAGGCAGACCAGACCCTCAGGCAGACGACCTCATGACACTGGCTCAGCAGTGCGGGGCACACATCGCGGAGCTAATCATTCGAGAGGCAGTCAGTGCTACTCATGCGGCAGGCAGGGCCACATGGCTCGTGACTGCCCAACCTGATGTGCTGAGGAGAAGCAGACGGTTGAGGGGCCACCCAGGCAGAGGCAGAGGGTCGACCGTGGCGGTCCGCAGGTAGAAGGCGGACGAGGCAGAGGAGCTGGCCGAGCAGCAGTTGGTGGGCGACGCTTTGAGGCTCTACCTCCACCACCACCAGGAGGTCCACCCCGACCACAGGGAGCTGGCGGGAAGAGACAGGCACAGCTCCAGGCAGCGGAGGCCTACGACCTTGGCGTGCCCGAGATGATTCGAGGTACTATCTGTGTCTATTACACCCTTGCTGCAGTTCTTATAGACACATGAGCGAGTCACTCATTTATAGTCGATGCCCTTGTTCGGGGCTCAGAGATTCCGACAGAGCCATTGGATCGATCCTTACGGCTAGCGACTCCTACGGGAGCAGACTCGACGATTACGCACTAATTCCGGCAGTGTGAGCTTACTCAAGGAGGCAAGAGATTTGGCTGGGATCTTCTTGTTGCGGCGTCGAGGCCTTACGACGTCATCATGTGCATGGATTGTTTATCTACAGTCCATGCTCAGATTGACTGTATTAGGTGCAAGGTGCGTTGTGTACGCACCGATGGAAGTAGGTTCACCTTCACCGGTGAGAAAGGAGCCTTCACAGCATAGGATGGACTCTCACAGAGGAGAGGACATCCCATCACTCATCAGTTGGATAGACTCATCCTAGGATCAGTTGACATGCAGAGTCCTAGTTTTCCTACAGTGGTGGATCAGTATGCAGACGTCCTTCCCGACGACGTTCCTGGGCTACCTCCTCATAGAGAGGTAGACTTTTATATTGACCTGTACCCCGTGACAGCCCCGATATTGACTCCAGCATATCGGATGGCCCTCACAGAGCTTCGAGAGCTATGGGTACAGTTTGAGTACTTTCAGGGCAAGGGTTTCATTCGACCCAGTGTTTCACCCTTGGCTTCCCCGATTTTGTTCACCAAGAAGGCGGACGAGAGCTTACGACATTGTGTCGACTATCGTCGCATGAACCAGGTGACAGTGAGGAACAAGTATCCGCTACCGAGGATTGATGAACTCTTCGTTCAGCTCAAGGGAGCACGATTGTTCTCAAAGATAGACCTCCGGTCAGGCTATCATCAGCTCCGACTTCAGGACGAAGACATGCAGAAGACGGCCTTCAGATGTCGGTATGGCCACTATGAGTTATTGGTTATGCCATTCGGTGTAACCAATGATCCATCAGTGTCCATGGCCCTCCTAAACATGATCTTCCAGCCATACCCCGATCGATTTTTCATGGTCTTCATCGACGACATTTTGATTTACTCGACGACTGAGGAGGAGCACGCCTACCACTTGCGGGTTGTACTAGACACACTCAGAGAGCACCAGCTTTATGGTAATCTCTCGAAGTGTCAGTTCTGGATAAATGAGGTACACTTCTTGTGGCATGTCATCTCTGAGGCAGAGTTGCGGTGGATCCTGCGAATATCGAGGCAGTGTTGGCATGGGAGCCACCCAGGAGTGTGACTAAGGTGCGAAGCTTCTTGGGTATAGCTGGATACTATCGGAGATTTGTGCCAGACTTCTCCAGAGTTGGGGCACCACTCTCAGCTCTTACAAAGAAGGGGAAACCCTTTGTGTGGTCAGACAGATGTCAGCAGAGCTTCCAAGAGCTGAGACAGAGATTGACCAGCGCACCCATCTTGAGGTTGCCGGAGGAGGGAGTAGGATACATAGTCTACTGCGATGCATCAGGGACCTGACTCGGTTTTGTCCTAATGCAGGAGTGGGCGGTGATCGCCTATGGATCTTGTCAGTTAAGGCCGCATGAGAAGAACTACGCTACCCATGACCTAGACTTAGCAGTAGTGGTCTTCGCTCTGATGACATGGTGACACTACCTGATGGGCGAGCACTTTATAGTCTTTTCTGACCATCTGAGTCTTAGGTACATCTTCTATCAGAAGGACCTAAATCTGAGACAGTGACGATGGCTCGAGTTCCACCAGGACTATGACTTTGAGATAGTCTATACTCCTAGGAAGGGGAACCTAGTAGCCGATTCTCTCAGCAGGAGGACGGGCATTCAGCTACTTGAGGATGCGTCAGAGCAGCTAGTCTCTTTGTAGATATCCTTCGTGGATAGAGATGGGGCAACCTTCCTTCAGTCTCTCACAGTCACTCCTCCACTACTATAGAAGGTCAGAGAGGCACAACGTGGGGATGCAGGCAGTGAGACGTGGCGTGCACAGATATCCTCAGGACATTCACCTGATGGTTTCTCCATTGGAGCAGAGCACGACGTCCTTTTCAGAGGACATACCATGGTACCGGTTGCTTTACGGGAGGAGGTGCTGAGAGAGTTTCACACTTCCCCTTTGGCGGTACATCCTGGAGTGGTGAAGATGTACGAGGATCTCAGATGACAGAACTGGTGTCTGGGCATGAAGAAGGTTGTGGCGGAGTTTGTTTCTCAATGCCTCACCTGCCAGCAGGTGAAGGCAGAGCACCCGGTAGCAGCAGGCTTAGAACAACCCTTGGAGGTCTCGGAGTGGAAGTGGGACAACATATCTATGGACTTCGTGACTGGACTTCCACGCACTTCCAGAAGTCACAACTCCATTTGGGTGACTATCGACCGACTCACTATGTCGTCTCACTTCTTACCCATTAGAGAGTAGGGATCAGTGGACATCATGGGAAGTCTTTACATTCAGAAGATTGTACGGCTTCACGGTGTTCCATCATCTATCCTCTCCGAACGAGATGCTTGATTTACTTCCCAGCTTTGGAAGGGGTTGCAGGAGGCGTTCGGGATGCAGCTACGTCTGAGCACAACCTTTCACCCTCAGACGGATGGTCTGACAGAGAGGACCATTCAGACTCTCAAAGACATGCTCCGCTCTTGTGTTCTCGACTTTGGTCGCAGTTGGGAGGACCACTTACCCTTGGTGGTGTTTGCGTACAACAACAGCTACCACTCCACCATCGGGATGGCACCATAAAAGGAGTTGTACGACCGACCTTACAGATCTCCTTTGTGCTGGACAGACCCTGGGGCGTCAGCACTTGTGGGACCAGAGATGGTCCAGTCCATGACAGATAATGTCCAGATCATCCAGGAGTGGATGAGGACAGCTCAGAGTCGGCAGAATTATTATGCTAATAGGAGGCGGAGGCCACTGGAGTTCGAGGATAGTGACCACGTCTTCTTGCGTGTCTCACCTCGACGTGGATTTCGGAGATTTGGTCGTGGCGGCAAGTTGTCTCCATGCTTCATCGGACCGTTTCAGGTCCTCAGCAGGATTGGTGAGGTAGCTTATCGCCTGGATCTACCACCTCAGTTGCACCGGGTGCACGACTTCTTCCACATTTCACAACTGAGGAGATATGTGCATGACTCGACACATATCATTTACCATGGGGAGCTGGACGTTGATGATGGGGTGACTTTTTCTGAGGTTCCAGTGGATATTGAGGATCGACAAGAGAGGGTCCTACGTGGATGATCGATTACTCTAGTGCGTATCAGATGGCAGCACGAGAACCTCCTGGAGAGCACATGGGAGTGGGAGGATCAGATGCATGCTCAGTACCCACATTTGTCTTCCTAGCTTATGATGTATCTTTACGGGGACGTAAAGACCTGAGGTGGGAGTAATTTAAAGACCCGTAAAATTAAAGGAAATATTTTTCTTAATTTTCATTGGGATTTTACAAGAATTCAGTTTCTGACGGAACTTGATTCAGAGGCCCGGTGTGCCCAGAATTTCTCTCCGAAGTTTAGCTCGGGTACGTTCAGTGAACAAACGAGCGGGATTTTCTAACTTTTGAACCGGTGCTCGGAATAAAATTCCGAGGGCACCGATGGATTCACAGCGCCGGTAATTTCTTAGGAACACCTTTTCTGGAGTGGCGGTTACACGAGAGAAGTTGTTAATTTATGTGGAAGGTAAAATAAAAATTATGCATCAATTTTTATTTTTACATTAAGTGGTGTATGCTTTGGGTGGAAGTTGGGGAAAACCACCCAACTTCCATTTGTAGGTTATGAAGGTGGTGGGGACCACACGAACCCTACCCCTTCACCTTCCCTAACCTCCCATAACCCATCATAAATTATGACAACCTGTTTTATTTAATTTTGTGGTTTAATTCAACTTTTGAATTTCAAACCTTACGTTGTGTTAATAAAATAAGTTAGTGTCTTATTTTATTTTGGGTTGGAGTCTTGTTGCCTTGAGAGATTTGGGAGAAAAAGCTAAGGGATTCTTGAGTGTCTTCATCCTCTTCAACGAAGAACACGAAGAACGCGAAGAAAGCCGGATTCCTCGAAGGTCGACGTCTCCTTCATGACGTCTCCTTCCGCGACGCCTCTTCCTGTGATGGATATTCCGCGATGAATCCTCGTTCGACGAACCCCCAATCAAGATACGCTCAAAGTAGGGGTTATTTTATTTATTTTGTACGGGATTACTACTTTGACGTTCTTCTTGGAATAAGACCAATTGCTATCGATTAACGAGAGGGGGCCGGACCGCACAAACATGGCTGACCCTCCACCATTATCCATGTTGGTTTCTATTGTGGATTGAATAGGGAATGGAGTGGTGATGTCGCAGAGCGCGGAATCGTGCGGCAAGGAATGCGGGGCACCGTCGCGCTGCGCCGTGAAATCAAACAAGGATGTGACGTCGTCACGCCGTGTTGGAGAAACCCGAAGACACCGCGGTCAGAGCGGGGCCGTGACAGAGAGGCACGGAGTCGTCGCGCCGCGACGAATGAACCAGGGCCGCGACAGCTTCTGGGCAGCAGTGGAGCAGGGTGACAGGCGGCTCATTCCGGGCCGCCCGTATCGGAGGAGGGGGGACCGTCCATCGCCGGTCCCGTGAAAGAAGAAGCCGGCCGACCAAGCGGGCCTGCCGAACAAGGGAAGGCCGGGGGTTTTGAACCCCTGGCGGCCAGCATAGCAGCCCCCATTAATGGGGGTCACGGTTACAAAATTCAGGGGTGCAGGTACCCCCCCCCCCCCTCAACCGCTCAGCCGTTTGGCCGAGCACCTGGCCAACGCGCACAGCGCACTGCATGCCAGGCCGGGCCGGGCTACGCCCGAAAGTGCCAGGTCGACCCGGGTCGGGCCGACCCTGGGGGTATCGGGCTGGGTCGGACCAGGCCCGAACCCCTTAATACCGAATCTCTTCCAGTCGGACGCCCATAACTTCTGCTACGAGCCTCCGATCGACGTAGCGTCAGTTGTGATGCGATCCTTGGATCGAAACTGTCGTTTCGGTATATTTCACTCAAGGTTTCGGAATACTTTGAGTTCATCCGAGTTGGTTCGTACACGAAACCAACCATGCCCTCGGAGCAGAAATGCTCATAAATTGAGCTCTGGACATCCAATTGACGTGCCATCGACTTTTTTGGATTTCCTCTTAGTGAGAAGGATATTTTGGCTTACTCCACCCGAGTATTGGATGCATGTGGAGTACGGTCAGGTTGGTTTTGACTTAAAACCAACTGGGCCCCTGGGTCGAAAAAGCCGATAACTCTCAGACTGAGCGTCCGATTGACACGCTATCTACGACGTTGAGTTCCTGTTGACGATACGGAACTTCTGGATACATCAACTACGGACATTGTGTCAGTTGATGTATCAGCCACTCGGCTCGTGGAGCGGACCCTCTCGAATGAGCTTACTATGTGCGGGAACCCTAGAGCTGGCTGTGAATGTGACGACGATGACTGTACAGAGATCCTCCATGGATTCGACGGCGACGACTACAACACTCAGCGATCGTACGTCGATCAGTGCTACCGATCCTGTGTGGGTCCGATCCTGTGTGGGTCAGCGCTCAGCGGTTCTGTGTGAGCTAGTGCCTATAGATCTTATGTGGGTCTGATCCTGTGTTTGTCGTTGCGGGGGTTAGTTACCTATCGATCTTGTGTGGGTCAGATCCTTTGTGGGTCATTGTGGGGGTTAGTACCTATCGATCCTTTGTGGGTCTGACGGCTTAGATGAATCAGTAGCTATATCTGATCATCTCTATCGTCATACGAAAAAGAATACCTGTGTGAGCTGAATCCTGTTTTCTTTCCTATGTGGATTGTGTTGTGCTATCCTGTGTGGAGTTACGTTTTGTTTTCCTATGTGGACTGGGTTGTACTTGGGCTTGGATGTTGGAGCCGAATAAGAATTGATGACTTAGGTATATGTATGGGCATATACCTATGTAGTGTTGGATGTTACTTCGTGATTGCATCTTTCCTTTGTGGATTATACTTTGTGGATTTTGGGAGACCTTTGGAGGTCTCGGGGTCCCTACTGAGTAGCTTATACTCACCCCTGCATGGGTTATGCCCGTACTACGTTGTATTGGTTACAGACGACGGACAGTGCTGATCGTGGTTGAGGCTAGCGGAGTAGGATGGTACCTGGAGTTAGGCCACTGGGCGGGACGTTCTCGGACCGGACGGATGGACCCGAGGAGCTGTGGAGGCTATCTGTACTCACCCTTCAGGTGGGATTTCCAGTGGACAGCTCGACGTTGCGGCTTTACTTTTCAGCTGTTGTATTCCCTTCCAGTTGTACTTTACTTTCAGTTTGGGTCTGTATACTGGCCCACTTATTTTTCTGCACTTACTATTGTACCCAATTTGTACTTAGTGTGTACTTCTTCTGCATGCTTTCTCTGTGCTGTATGTTTACTTTTCAAAGGAAATGCCTTACCTTTTTACCGGGAATTACGCCTTGGTTCTAGTCGCCAGCCCATGACCTATGGAAGGCGGGCTTGGGGTAGTCACGGCATGGTCCCCAAGGATGGGTCGTGACAATATTTATCTAGAAACATAAAACACATTTAGGTAAATGGAACTTTATTAGAATTTCACCACAACATAACATGACTTCATGAAAATTGAAAGAGCATTCCAAGAGTTTCTAATTATTTATATAAAAGATCATTGTAATATTGATGATGTTCATAAGAATTCTAATATGTTCATAAGTCTTTTTTATGCATTATAGTACATGTGTGATCCTTTATATGTCATTGATGTTGCTGAAACATTTCACCAAGATATGAACTTATATGTAAATTTTATTATGGTCAAAGCCTTTTGAAATACTACATTTTGGATGAAAATTTTGAAATGGAATAAAATAATATAAAAAATCATAATAAGTACAATTAATTTTGGTAAATTAAATGGATACCCAAAATATTTTATAATTTTCGAATAAATTTATTTTGGTGAAAATATACATAATTCAGATATCCTCTTAATGTAATTAAATTATATAATCTAAATGTATTGGTAAACCCGATGAGTTAAAGCTATTTTTTATATTTATTTGAATGGTTAGTTGTTTATCTAACTATAGGGTGATTTCATAATGACTTTTAAAAAAATTATTATAAATTATTTCTTGTGGTAAATGATTATATTCTTTAGAGATATTTTATATAATCATTAAATAAGAGTATTTATGTTATTCACTTTACCAGTATTATTCAATAATTTATATTAATAGAAAATGAAAATATAATGAAGAAAATGTGTTGAGATTGAAAAATTAAGAAGATGATACTCTATTCTATTGATGAATTGTTTAGTCAAAGTGATACAAAAACATAAGAACATCAACATGCACTAGAACATTGATTTTTGATAGGAATGAAGATAGATTATAAATTTTTCGATATTTTTTGTGCTTTACACAAAATTATTATAATATAATCATGTCAGTAATTTATCACATGCATGAAGATATTATTATAAATAAAAAATGAGGAATGAGGATGTGTTATTATAGCTTTTATAATGTCAAAGTACGCGAATACCTTTAACAATAAGAACTTATCAATGATGTTGACAGATCGTTGGGTGAACAAAATATTTCATCATAACCAAGAGTGGGGGAATAATATTTGAATATATTGGTACTAGTATAATCAACATCACTATTATTGTTTTCATTTTTAGAATTAATATATCTTTATTTCTTCTTATGTTGTACTATCTTTATAGTACCATAAAATTGTAAATTAATTAAACATCCTCTTTTATTCCATCACATTTATTTTGTTGATAATCTTCTCTCGCGAATCAATATAAACCTAGAAAGGAGTCGAATCTCATATTGAATATGATCCTTGAAAAATACTTATGTGTTGGGGATATATTTATATTATACCTACACTGAATGTGAGTGAATATATATTCAATGCGGATTGGGAAATAAATTAGTTTCATAATTTTAAAACAAAATAATTATACATTTAGTATTCCAAAAGAAATGAACACATAATGTGGATTCTGGGTAAAATGGGGTCCCTATGAGATCCTACCATTATAAATAATGGAAAATATGAATTTATTAAATAATAGATGAATTCTAATATTTATTGGAAACAAATTTACATGATTAATGAATTTAATTTTTTCTTTTATTTTATCATAAGGGGGGAAGGTTTGTGTTGTTATATCCATTAGTATTACTCCTCTTAACATGTAACATCTATGATATTTATAGGGATAAAAAATAAATTAGTAGAAAGAAAATATTGAAATGGTATACTATATTCCATTTCACTTATATTTTGCTCTAACTTTATGGGTTTCATTACTATTAAATACAAGTTTCACAAGCTTGGAAACTTTTATGAAGGGAATTTCAAGGTCAATGAATCCAGATTTAAAATTTGAAAGGATAAATTTTAATATGTATGGATGGAATCAGATTAGAGGGTTGATGAATAAATCACAATATTCAAATAGATAGTAAATAAAATAATGGTTTCTTGTGATAACCATGAATATTTTTTTAAAATGATAATGATTTTGTGTTATTAAATTTTTATCCATATATTTATTAAATATATATAATAGATATGATATTTATCTATATGATTTAAACAATACAGTTCTAAGTAATGACATCCAAAAAGCTGTTATTTTTTATAAGAATGACTAAGATGATATGGATTTAAAATAGATGAAAAAGTTATAGGTCCTCTTGGAGGATTTAAAAATCCAAAATGATATATATAAGTATTATATAAGTGATGATGATTATAAATTTTTTTCTATTTTACCTTATTAAATGAAAAAATAGATAAATAAAAATTTAAGGGAAAACTGGTATGCACTAGCCTAAGATGCTGACGTGTTGTGAATTTATGTATATTTTTTTCAAGGAAGAATAAGAGTAAAGATTATAAATAGGAAGGTGATAAATATATTTCATAAATAATATAAAAAACAAGTATTACAAAAAAAAAGTTTAAAGAAGGAAAAAACAATGTAATGAAGAAAAAAAGGGAATTTCTCTATGTATATAGGAACAATAAAGTTCCTCATATATTTATTCTCATGATAAATGTGATGGAATGACCATAGTAAATTTTTAAACAAAATAAGTGAGTTCAATCAGAGAATATAAATGAGATGAAACCTACATAGAACATATGATGAGCACTAGCCATAATGTGTGTCTTGATAGAAAAACTTATCTTATGAATGAATCGATATATTTTATGAATGAAGATAAAAACATTTAAGAAAAATAATATGAGTTCCCCATTTGAGATAGTTAGGTAATTTAATGAATACACCTTCTTATGGTGTAACAATCTCAAAAAGATAAAATGTTATTTGATATAGAATATAAAATGGATAAGAAAGAATACAATTTAAAAGGGAAGAAATTATGTGTCTTATGTAAAGGAATACTCTTGAAAATATGAGAGATTACTATAAAAATGTTTCTAATGTTATGTTTCAGATATCAAAAAAATTAATAATTTTTTTTACAAAATCTCAGTTAATATATACACTTGTAACACATAAAAATTTCAAATCAATTACGACCAATAATGAAGTTTCTATGATTAATATTAAACAAACATTAGACAAGGAAATCCACAAGAGGTAGTATGATGCATCAAATAGAGTACAAACAATTAAAAATATTGGATATTATTCACACTAAAAAACAGGAATTCAAAAATTATTCAAAATCAGGAAGTAAAATTTACATGGTAGGATCCATAGTTTTTTAAATATACATTTTTGAAGAATATGGTTAGTATTGTAGTGTCTATGGTATTAAATAATATGTTATGTATAATAATATTTCTACCACAAGGAATGATATTGGGAGATATTTTAGTTTTACATATTCATTTAAAAACTCACAACCCCTGGGAAGAAAAACATTGAATGAAAACAGAAATGCGATGTTTTACCAAAATTGGTTTGATTGTCTTGAGAGTATATATATAATATGTGAAAAAAAATTCACTATGTTAAGGGGTGAATGTTATTTATTCTAATAAAAAAATATTTTTATTATTAAAATAACATTCATAATAAAAGGAAGTCAATGAATTGAGATTTATTGATCGGCATGTCAAAAAATATGAAAAGAACAAGTCGTAGATCATTAATTATGGAAGATCCTCAAATATAACTAGTTGTAAAATGGGATTCAATAATATTATATAACATGATGGTGTTCATATTTCCTTCTTAAATTAAATATCCCTAAATATTTAGGTAAATACAGTAATGCCTCTTGATTCTTAAAAAACAACGTCATAATATTTTTAATCTATCGATATAAATAAAAATATTAGTCAATGTAAGTAATATTTTTGATGGTAGATATGTTTTTATTTTTAGAATCATCAATTTATTCATTAATATTATGAAATATTTTAAATTTTTTTTATCAAATTTCTCATGTCCAGTGATAACATTATTTCGATGGAGACTTAATGAATTCTTATTATGTAACACCCCCACTTCAGAAGCCTGGATGTGGTGATTTAATTATTACATTGTTATGATTAAGAAGAATGTAATCCCAAAGGATAAATCAGTTTACTATTCTTTATGAAACTAAATACATACATGTTCTCATGTTTTATTGTGAAAGGTAACAAAATTCAACACATTAAAAAGACTAATAAACTGCATCCGTGAGAACTCAATAAATGGTCTCCTCTTCAAGACCTATTAAAGGTAAAACAAATGAAAGGGGTAATACCTGATTTTCATTTTGGGTTACAAATAGATGATTCATGAATCAACAACAATTGAATCATAATAAAATTTTCATAGTCAATATGGTATGGGGAATAAATGAAAAAACACACACCATTAATCAACTGAGAATGAAGCTGCATCCATAGTTTTTGTAATAGTTAAATTTTCATGGAGAGTAATAACTGAAAATGAATAAATAGAATTATTAGTAATTGGATGTCATGTATCTTTAACATTATGCCACTATACCATTTAAGCAGTTTATGTTTACGGGTAAATACATGTCTAATTTTATTTGGGAATCAAACTCAATGGTTTTTTCGCCAACTGATTTGTCTCATGAGACCTATAGATGCATCTAGTTTTAATTTTGGGACCCTCCAATCATTGCAAGTAAAAATATTTTTATAAATTTATTTAATTCATGTACAATATTCCTTGTCAATATGAATATAGAGTATATGATACATATTCTTCAATATTTCCATAGTTAAAACAACATTCCAAATAAACTCTATTTTGGAAATGGTATATGGATTATGGAAAAAATAATATCCATGAATCAATAAAATGTTAATATATGAGAATTATAATTTCAAAAGAAAAATAATCTCAAATGGGAAGTAGTTACACTACATAATAATGGTTAAGTGCACAATACCAAGTAAGTTTCAATGAAATGGATATTGAGACAAAGTCCCTTACCACATTATAATCATTTAAATAGTATGACCAAAAGTAAATAATCATAAAATTTATCACATAATATGATTAATATAATGATAATAATGATATTATATATCAAATTTAATTACACATATACAACATAGTAGAAGTATGTGGTGAAAATAGAAATCACACAGGATTATAAGTGAGATGAGAAACCACTTACCTTATGCCAAAATGTTTTCTAGATTGATCTTAATGACCTCAATAATCAAATTGTGATTCATTAATTAATAATTTATGGAGATAATATATATTTAATATATTTATTATAAAAATATTAGGTTTATTCCTCTCCTTTTTGATAGTTTTAATTGTATCAAATTTATTGTTTAGGAATCATTTTCTTCCTTGGTTTTCATGATCAGTTTACTTGTATTCACGAATGGAAGTTCATTTAAAATGTTTTTAAACATCCATAATTATTAATATATATTATTGGTAAAATTACATAAATATAAATGATCTTATATTGATTTTGGGTTATATTCTATGTGTATGACTCATTAGTTAAAACTTAATGGTGAACGCTTGGATTAACATGGTTGTTTAATGCATAATGTACGTGTTTTTTATAAATATTTTATATTTTTTATGTTTAAGGCTTCATGAACATTTGATACGGTTAAATACCTATATTATGATTTTGTTCAAAAATAAAAAAAATTCACTTATCAGACTTGATGATATTAATAGAAATTGAAACCCTATCATCCATGAATGTGATAAATTAACACATCTGAGACAGTGTTATCATTTTTAGTTTAAGAAGTAGAAAAATCAGTGATGATGATGAAATATTCAATTATCATAACAATATTCCAGTTCATGGAATTTAATGGAATTAAGATAGAATATTTCTATGGTGAGGTGAGGAGAGATAATAAAGGAATACAACTTGTTAAAGAAGATGAGTGAAAAAGGAAGAGAGGATCACCTCTTGAGTACTCCTCATTGAGAATATCTAAACAACCATTGTTTTTTTCCATGTGGTGAGACCAGAAGGCCGTGGATGTGGGGGAGGTCCTGGGAAGTTTATTTATAAGAACATATTAAAGGATCAAAACATGAATGCTGTGAATAGAAGAAGGGGTGATGGGTGGTTTATATAGTGGAGGGGAGGAGTGTTTTCTTAATATTTTAATAATTAGTTTATTATTTTACACTAAGGTAAGAAATAGTGAGGATTCAATGACCTATAATATTAATAAGTGAATTTGATTTCTATATTTTGTTTCTTACATCACTCAAAATGTTAGTAATTATGGATTTAAATTATAATATATTTATATGGAAAATTATTATATATTAATATTCACCAAAATTTTTTGTTTTTTAGAAAATTAATAAAAATTCATCGTAGACATTTTCCTAATGTGTAAAGTCCAAAATTGATCTGAATTTTCGATTTTTCTTTGTAAATTAGAGTTATTATATTTTTAATAAAAATTAACATTTTATCGAAATATACTAACAATTAATATTTTCATCATCATTTTTAAGGTGCCTAAATTTTATTTACACTTTCATGGTTTATGTTACCATTAATAAGGGTCAAATAAATATTCATAATGTTATGATACTTTTCATAAGGGAATGTAACTTTTCATAAGTGTTTGTAACGATTCAATATTGTATGTTAATGTTGACTAAAAATATTTTGATTCAATGAGACTCCAAATGTCACCCTAATTGCATTCATGTTTGTCCATTTTTACATATTCAAAACCCAGGAGTGGAAAATAAATTTTTAATGGCTAGGTTATGATTATATTCTATAATTACCATGTGTTTTATGAAAAAAACTTTATGCTACAAGAAATAAAGGAAATATAATTAATTAAATGTATTTAATAGAAACGTACCATTAAATGTTTGGGGTGTTATATTCATCCACCCTTTGGAAATTTTGTCCTCGAAATTAAATCCCTTTAAAAATATGTGGTGGGTTCTTCTCCCTAACATCCTCAGTTCCCAAAATTTCTTCCTCCATTTTATGGATTCTCTATAGAATATGTACCAGATTAGTCATCTTATTTCTCCGTAATTTTACTATAGTGTCAAGAATATCTATAGTCTCTTCACTGTAAGACAAATCAGGTTCTGGATCTATTTCATCATAGGTGAGTACATGTGTTTGGTCTGGCATGTATTTCATAAACAATGACATGTTGAAAACATTACGAATGTTTAAGAGACTTTGTGGACTTTCTAAATGGTAATATACATCACTAATCATCTATATATTTTTAAATCGTCCGATATACCGTAGGCTCAATTTTACCTCCGTAACAAACATTGAGACACCATTCAAAGATATAAGTTTAGAAAGACATGATATCCAACATGAAATTCATAGTCATTTCTCTGTTTTTCAGGATTAATCTTTTTCTTACATTGGGCTGCTTTAATTTGTGCATGATATTTCTTTACCATTTTAGATGTATCTTCAATAAGTTATGCGCCTATATGTCCCCTCTAACCAACATCATCGAAACATCATATATTTAGACACCTATTCCCATATAATGTTTCATATGGTGCCATTTGAGTTCTAGAATGGAAACTATAATTGTTATAATATTATTCCAAATTCAAGTATTGATCACACATACCATTAATGTCAAGTGAGAATGATCTCAACATGTCTTCCAGTGTTTGAATAGTCCTTTGAAACTTCATATTAGTTTGTGGATGATATGTAGTACTCATATAAAGCTCAGTATCCAAATTGTTCTGGAGACATTTATATAATTTGAATGTAAATCAAGAATCTTGATTGGACACAATGGATAAAGGATCACTATGATATCTTAAAAAATGATTAATATAAATTTATTCTAGGCACTGAAGTGGTAAATGGTCTCTCATAGCACAGAAATGGGAGGATGTCTTGAGATGATTAACAATTACCCATATAACATCATATATTCATGGTTTCATCTATAGTTCTGTGACAAAATCCATCTTAATTTCATCCCACTACTATATAAGAATATGTAGAGGTTGCATGAACCCTCTAGGATCTTATCTATCAGCATTAACTTTTTTAAAAACTACAAACCTTGACACACAGTCCCCAATTTATATATTTTTGTTATCCTAGAAAAAATATTACATCTTATATCTATACATTTTACTACTACAATGGTGTAAAGTAAAATTTGAGATATTTCAATCATATAATAGTTCCCATTTTAGCTCAATGACTTATGGAATGTATATCCTCTTCCCAAATTTCATAACTTCATCCTCATACATGGAGATTTCCAATATTCCATCCATAACAACATTAATTTTCTTTGGTATATTTTCATCATCAGATTGAGATATTTTTATCTTCTATAATAAATATTATATAGAAATAATTTGAAAGTGGAAATAAGGTTCTGCTTCCATAAAAATTACCATTTAAATCTAATATAGATTCTAGAATATAGGATCTCCCTCAATCCTCATTGGGGTCAAAAGTCCCTGATATTTCCTATATAGTGCATCTTCCACCTTATTTGGCATTCCTAGGTGGTAGTGTATTGAACAATAATAATCATTATTTATCTTGAGTCATCTCCTTTTCTTCATGTTGAGTATTTTTAATTTGATAATTTATTTCAAACTCCTATTATCCATATGTATATCACATATTTCACCGTATATATAATGTATCCTTAATTCGGAGAAAATATTACCGTTGTTAAGTCAAGATCATTAGTTGCAGAAATTTTCTCCTAAGACCTCAGCTATCTTGGTTCATAAGAAATTACATTTTCATTTTTCATAAGGATGCAACCCTGTCCATTATTTGATACATCATTGTATATCACAAATCCATCATTTTTAGATGGAGGAGTTATAATTAGAGCATTGACTAATCTTATTTTCAAAATTTCAAATCATTCTTTACATTCTTTCATCTATAAAAATTTAAATCCTTTATGTGTGAGGTTGTTTAGTGGGTTTGAAAATTTTGTGAACGTTTGAACGCAATGTCGATAGGAACCTACTAATCCAATAAAAATATGTTCCTAGGTTAGGTTCATTAGAGTGGTCCAGTCATGGATTTCCTTTTTCCTCATAGGATCAAATAAAATTCTACCCATAGAGATAATATTTCCATGAAAATAAATATATTGATTCCAAAATACACACTTTCTAAACGTCCCAAATAATTCATTTCGTCTAATTGGTTTCCTAATTATCCTCATGTTATTGTAATGGTCTTCAATGGTTTTTGATTATACACAGATATAATCAATAAATACCCCAAAAATTTTATAATGAAATTCTATTAAAACAATATTTTTTAAATCCATGAAAACAAAGGTAGCATTATTCAGTCCAAATTGCGTTATTGTAAACTCGTAATTCCCAAACCTTCTTCACAATACTGTCTTTGGAATTTATTCCTTCTACACTCATAGTTGATGATATCCCGATTGAATGTAAATCATAAAAAAATTCTCTCCAAGTAGTTGATCAATTAACTAAAAAGGATACTTTTTATTTGTTGTTATAACATTGATTTTTCTGTATTCAATGCATAGCCTCATGGATCCATATGTCTTCATGAAAAAGTGGAAAGGGGCTCCCCATGGATAAAAACCGGGTCAAATAAATAATTTTCACTCATTTCCACAAGTGGTTTATTTAGATCTACTAATTCCATAATGGCCATTATATAGGGAATATATGGTACATGTATCGCACAATGAATTAAATCATTGTATAACATAACATCCTGCACTGGAGGATTTCCAGGTAAATCCTCTAGAAATAAATCTGTGTATTCTTGCACAATAAGTCGGTCTTAAATTTGAAGAATTTTTTCCCAACCCCTATATATTGTGATAAATTACAGTATTATAATTGAATTTAGTAGATATAAAATGGGTGGATCTATGTAAGAATATTTTGGTGAGGTTTCTACTTTCAAGATAAAGGATTCTATATTATCCTAAAAATCTGCAACTTTTTCTTGAAATGGATATTCTCATAATTATTTTCAAGCCAATTCATACTGATAATTATATAAAATTATTTCATTGGAATAATGACATTGTTATCAACTAGAGAACATTTATGATCCATGAGTGGGAATGGTGGACACATCTTTGAGGCAATCATACATCCCATTAGAGTTTGGCTGGACAATTCAATACTAAATAAAATTTGGCATGTATAATTTTCTTGAAAAATAGGGAAGACAAAATCGAATTTGATGATCTTGAATAAAATAATGAATTTTCTATGTTTGATTATAAAATAATAGAACCTTCCACCACATCATTTGGAACTACAACCTCTATAGTTGAAATCACATAATCTTTCCCATTCACTTGTGGCCTTTTCTAAGGAATGTTTCCATGGTTCATAGGTAACTAATTTTAATTTTTTCCCATCTCTCTAAAATTTTATCATTTAGCATCATTGAGTTTTTAATTACCCATTACATCACTATATCGATTACCCTTTTCTCCACACATATAGAATACTCACATTCCTTTCATGTATTTTCCAGGATGTTTCTTCCCACATATCTCACATAATTTAAATTTCCACATTCCATTAATCATCATTTTCACTTCATCTATTCCATGTTAATTGTAATTCTTATTATTTTCATGATTTCCCTTGAACAAATTTGATCTCCAAAATCTCTTGATTATTTTAATGGAAAATAAAACAATTTCCTCATATGAAAAAAAAACGTTTTTGATTCTAGTTCCCTCAGATTACATGGCCTATGTCTTTCAATGAAATGATATATCTTGTATTCTGAATCACATAATTAATCTATATCATATCGGGCTAATCTTGCGAATGTAGCCTCGTACTCCGCAACACTATCTTCATCCCTTTGCATTACGGTAAGGAATTCCCTCTTCTTTTTGTTTATTTTTCATGACATAAATATTTGTTGAAGAATATTTCCTTAAATATTCTCTATTCCATAACTTTTATTTATTCTTCCTCAATATTATTATAGTTAAAGTTTCACCGTTGATTAGCATTACAATTGGGGAAATATACTTCCATTACTACAATTCTATTTTCATTGAATCTTATTGCTAGAAATATATTATCAACAGACATGATCCACTTCTCTTCTATCACCCAATTAGAATTACCACTGAAATATTGGGGCTTATACTACATGAAATGATCCAGAACAGTTTCAGTGTGCTTATTCATCCAAACTGGAGTAATTATTTCCTAAATAGTCATGATATGAACTGCTCCATCATTGATTGTGTAGAATTTTATAGTGGGTCAATCCCTACATTGTCGTTGGGTATTGATTCCCATTATTCTATAAAGAACCACCACAAAACAATATCATACACTAAATGGTATCATATTTCCTAATTTCTAAATAGAAACTTTTTTAGATAATCTGAAAATTTATTAATAACAAATTTCATAATGGTTTTTAAGGAAGATTTGAATTATATTATGAATATCCCCCAGGAGTGTCAAACCTAGTTTGAAGTGAGGCCAATTTTTTCTACCTGGATACAATGGGTCCAATATGAAACTCCATGTCGGAGATGTTACTCCTAGATACATCAATGCCTAAACAATATCCACATGTACTATCTATACAGGGATGTATTTTCTAGAAATACCCAAATAATATCTATATTACCAAAATTTCTGGATGTTCAACTATGATTGTCTTCAAATTATAGATTAGGTTTATTTCCTCTAAATTTTGTTTCCAAAATATAGTTTCCGAGGTTGATGTTAAACTTCATCTGAACCAACTATAACACCCTGACCCCAGAAGCCTGGTGTTGGTGAATGACATATTACATTGGAGTGATAAAGGGGAATGGGATCCTAATGGAATAATCAGTTTATAAGTCTTGAAGAAAATAGATACATACATGAACTCATATTACATTGGGAATGGTAAAAAATACAATACATAACAAAAACTAATAAACTACATCAACGAGAACCTAATAAATGGTTTCCTATTCATAAGCTATTGATGAAAAACAAAAAAATGGGGTGAGATAAAATTTCAAGTGAGGGATAAAAATAGAAAAAAATGAATCAAAAATAATAGAATCATAATAAAATTGGCATAGTCAATATGAAATAGTGAATAAATGAAAAAAACAAGCCACTAATAAATTGAGAATAGAACAACAACTATAGATTTTGTCATAGTGAAATCCTCATGGATAGTAATAAATGAAAATGAATAAAGAGAATGCTTATTAATTGGACGTCATGTATCTGGCACATGATACCACTATTCCATTAAAATGGTTTAGGTCTGTGGGTAGATACTCATATGATTATGTTTTGGAAACAAAATCAAAGGGTTTTTCACAAAATGATTTGTCTCATGAGACCTTTTGATGCATTGAGGGGCTATAGGCATCCCCTCTTAACACTTGAAGTCCAAATAATTCCTTATACATAAATTTAATAAAACTAAAATTTTCCTTCTCAATATCTGTATAGATTAGAGGATACTGATTGATAAATATTTTTATATTTAAAAAAACATTCCAAATAAACATCATACGAGAAATGGTATATGTCTTAAGGAAATATTCATATCGCGGATAAAATAAAATGGATATTTACATGAATGAATATTTTAAATGAAAAATGAACTCAAATGGGTAGCAGATATAAAACCTAAGAATGATTAGGTTGAAAATACCATGTAAGTCTAAATTAAATGTAAATTTAGACAAAGTCCCTTACCACATTCTCATCTATTGAATCATATGACCGAAAATCAACAATCACCAAATGATGGGCAGAATTCCTCCAATATAAATATAATCAGGATATTATATATCAAATGTTAGTACATATATAACAGATACATGAAATAAGTGGTAATGAATGGAAATCTCAAAGAATTAAATGTGATATGAGAAACCCCTTACCTTATAGAAAAATGAGTTCTCTATTGATCTTAATGACCTGAATAACAAAATTTATCTTCATTAATTAATATGTCCTTGACCTCCTCTATATGTAAATGATTTAGTGAAACCATATTCAGTTAATTAATGTACTTTTGATGGGTTTAAGAGGTTCAGTTTTATTATTTTGGATGGATTTTCTTCAATGGTTTTCATGAACAGTTTACTTGTATTCATGAATAGATATTCGTTTTAAATTTGGTTAAAAATAAACAATTTTTAATATATATTAGTACACAAATAAAAGAAATATAATTGATCATATAATTATTTTAAGCTATATACCATGTTGATGAATGATTACATAAAAGTAAATAATAAATTCTTGGATTAACTTGGCAGTTGTGTGTATAAATAACATGTTTTTTATTTTTAATTTATATTATGACAGTGTACGGATTCTAGATCATTTAGTAAGGTAAAATATATATATTATGATCTGGTTTAACCATTAAAATTTTCAACATAATACTTCACGAAATTATTATAATTTGAAAACCCAACATCCTTGAATGTGATAAATTAACACCTGAACTGAAAATTAATTTTTTTCACATCTATCACTTTTAAGAGAATGTGAGAACCCAATTCCATATAGAAAACCACATAATAAAACAACCAAAGAGACAGATAAACCACAGAAATCAACTTTATGATGAGGAGGAAAACACAGATTATGATGAAATATTGCATTAGCATAATAAAATTATTATTCATGTCAGGCAGTGGAATTATCATTGAAAATGTATATGGGGAGGTGAGTAGTTATTGGATTTTATAGAAAAGGGATGCATGGTTCACCACTAGAGTACTCCCACAAGAAAATCCCCTTAAGGCCTTTGTTTTCAGAATTTTTTTGAGACCATAATGTTTGTACATGGTGGGATGTCTTAGGATGTATAGTAAGAAGAATGTTATCAAGGCACAATGTGTGAGTAGTGTGGGAGGAATAGGGGTTGATGGGTGGTTTATGTAGTGAAGCGAAGGAGGGGTTTGTTGATATTCTAATAATTAGAATATTATTTTACACTAATATAAGAAATAGTGAGGATTACATTACCTAGAATAATAATAAGTGAATGTGATTTCATGATTTGGGTGATTACATCAAACATGATATTAGGAATGGTGTATTTAAATTATAATGTTTTTATACGATTAATTAATTTATTCTACTAGTCATTAAATAATATATATTTTTTTATAAAATATCAAAAAATTATCCTAACCATTTTTGGATAAGTTGAATACTAAAATGAACTCCATATTTCAAAAATATTTTTTTTTAAATTTGAGACTATTAATTTTTAATTAAATTCATCATTTTATAAAAAAATACCAAAAATTAAAATATTTATCTTCAATTTTAAGGTCTCTAAATTTTATTTACACATTCATGGGCTAGGTTACCATTCATAAGGGTCATAGTAATATTTTTAAAGTTTTGTTACAAATCATAAGTGTGTGTTACTATTCATAAGGTATGTTACTATTCACCAAATATTAACATGATTTTATAAAACATCTAATTTGACCCAGATCACAACCGTGTATGTCCATTAAAAAACAGAAGTGGAAAATTAAAGTTTAATGGACAGGTTTTGAATATCTCTTACATTAACCAAGTGTTGTAGCATAGATACTCATTGTTTCATGGTATAATGTCTATTTAATAAATTGAATTTATTTAATAGAAACATACCATAAAATGTGGGTAGTGTTATTTAATACATCATTTCAATCGGTTAAAAAACATTATTTCTCCATTGTTTGTGATGTTTGAAAAATAAATAAAGAGGTTATGTGGTGAGATACTTTTCATATATTAAGAAATAAGTCGTCAAAGATTTTGAGACATTTCAAAAAAGTAAAAATCATATAAGGATGTCATGAAATGGTGGAAATACAGTCCACCAAGCCACTAAAGTGAATACATTCAGATCTATATAGATATAAGATACATAAGATCACATAGGGAGATATATATTTAATTCTAAATATTTATTATTTTACTATAATGTTAAATTAACTATTTATAGAAAAATAAATCATGGGTAGTAGATATATTCGAAATCCTCAGTAGAATAGTTTAAAATGTATTTGGGATGTGAATCAATAAATTTATATCAGAAAATGGTTATGATTTCACAAGAAGTTAATTATAATATTATTAGGATAACAATGTTAAAAAAAATAAAAGTGATATTATACTTAAATTCCCCATGAAATGGTGTGGTATAAAGGAATAAATATGAGTTCGGTATAAATGTTGAAAAATCTGTTGCTTGAACACCACCTATCAAAATTAAATTTGTGTGTGGATAATTTCCCAACTATCGACAATAAAAAAATGTTCCATCCAAGTAAATAATTTAACATGACCTCTTAATATATTTTTTATAATGATAATCCCACTATGGACTATATTAACTTGTATTCTAGTACCTACATTAAAAAAACTAAAAGATAAATGAGGGGAAAATTTAATGAGATGTATAATTATAGTGTATTTATTGGAATCCTACATTGTAAAAAAGAAAACAAAATATGTATCAAAATAAATAAAAAAATTTATGATTATAATAATGATTAAATCAATGAAAATTAACCTTTCAATACTATTCTGGATGTAGATGATTTAAAGGATTCTGTTGAATATGACATGAAGAAATATACTGAAAATAGTGAATTACAAAATGAGTGTAATACATAACCCGTAAATTATGGAACTAAATAAACTATTCATGATGATGAATCTTCTAAAAATTAATTACTATTTAGTTAAATGATGAGGAATAATGTGGAATTTGAAGACCTTATTAGACGTTAGAGTGAAACTATTCAATCCAACCAAAGACTAAGCGGTGAGAACCAAACAGATCAAATTTCCCAAATTGATATGTACTATGTTCCACAAACTATAATTTATATGAATTTGGATAGATATATGAAAGATTATTTTGAATAAATATAAAATAATTCCACCTATTATCTTATTCAATTACAAAATTTAAAAAATGTTTTTTGGAACAATTGGATGTTCAAAAATAAATTTATTTATAATGGAGAATTCACTAGGAATAAGAAAAAACATGTTATAAATGGCTAAAAATATTTTTAAATTGATTATTATGGAGAAATAATTTTAAAAAATTAAATATTACAATCTAAAATGATGTTTTTATAAGTTTTATTATAGAATTTGTGAAAAAACTATCAGATTGATGTACAATCATCCTTCTTGAATGATGACCAAGAAGAAAATATATACATGATTAGCCTGATGGTTTAGTTCTTTATAATGTTTATTTAATATTATAAAAATTATAAACTATTTATATGGATTAAAATTCTCCCGTAGGGACTAATATTAATTGTTTTAATTCTATTGGAAAACTAATAAATTCACAAAATTAATATTGAACAACAGTCTATACGTAATCAAAAATTAAAAAAATATATCATACTGGATGTATATGTTGATTTCATATTATATATCATTGATTATGTGTTTCCATTAAATGTGTTATATATATATATATATCTCTACTTCTATATTTCTATACTATTTTTGTAGTGACATTTCTAAGGATAGCATGTCAATCAAAAAGAAAATTTTATTTTTCTTTCACAATAAATGTTTGGAAGATAACTATTGAAGCTGTTTTAGATAGAGGAAGGATATATACTATCCAATTATTTATATGTTTGAATTATACTATCTAATTAAGAGTATGGGTACAGAGTAAATCAAATGTAATTTAGAAGATTTATTTGTATCTTGCTTTACCACACAACATCTTGAATTGATATTGTCTATGCAGTGAGTTTTTGTGGATGATATCAGTGTGATCATAAGGAATTAAAAATTATGGATTCCATATTTGTACCTAAATATATGAATGGTACATTAATATATTGGATGCTATATAAAATGATATATAATATAAATATATCTGGAAAAAACTGCTTTTTGGTAGAATATCCTAATTAAAACCTGTTTTTAGGGTTACAATTTTTCTACTGAGATAAATTTATGTTATTATTTACTACAAGAATAAAATATTTGTCACTTTAATGTCAATTATAGAATTTTATTATGATTTTATAAATTCTTCCACCCATATTATATCGATAATGGAACCACATTTTCACTTGAGGTTAAATACTGAAATTCCATTTCAAATATCTCATTAATATATATGTGTAAGAGATTATTATAAAAATTATTTGAACCACTCAAGTTAGAAGAAAATTGATACCAAGTTTCACTTAATAAATGATATTATCTTTAATGGTTAGGTCAAGATTTAATTTATTCATATTTGAGAATAATTTGAAAACATTTTTAATGATGCAATTCAATAATATGTGTTTGAGATATTGAGACTTGTTATGAATTTCCAATACTCCCCACTATCATTATGGACATAGAATGGAATAACAAAATTAATTGACATTTTTCTTTTAACAGAGTATAATAAAACCATAATTATTTATCAAAAATGGTGTTGACATTCCTCTAATAAATATTTTATTGAAATAACATTGAGTTTTTTTGTTGTGATGATTGTGATAAATATGGGAAGTAACCACTTGATAAATGGTACGTTTTCCCAAGTTTACTCCCCAAAAATATATAATTGAAGGATGAAAATATTTAATGAAACTAAATTATCATGTGGTGGGGTTTCAAGGTTTATATCATGTAATATAGGATGTGATTTGAGGGCCCTTATTTGATTTTTTTTGAATGATTTGACAAAAGATACAAATAAATCCAAAGGGAGATATTGAAATTCAATATTTAATTATTAATGTATTTTTATTTCAATCAACCATTTCATAAAGACTATAATTAATGTATTGAAATATTTTTTATGTTTTTTAGTTAATTGTAAATGAAATAGAAATAATCCCAAATGATATGTTTCTACTGGGTAAACTATGGATGTTATTTGATGGAATTGATAATTTTGTTATGCCTTACATGAAAACTCATTTGAGGGAATTATTAAAAAATCATACATATCACATGGATTGGAAGGGATTTATTATGACTTATGAAAAAAACTATAAGACATTATAGTTCGATGGAAATTACAAATTCCGGAAGTGAATATTCACATAATAATACTTTAATAGTAACTTCCAATGACATCATGTTGATCAAAAGTCTTTTCTAAGAGTTAATATGTATTTATAGAGAAAAATATAAGAATCTAGAGGATTTTCAAAATATATTACATGACTACAAAATACATTTGGATTCTTTATATGAAATTGAATTGTATAAACATTTCATAATGAAATATACTTTTTGGGAATTCATATACCCTTTAATGTATCATGAAATATTTGTTTTTTTATAAAAACATATAGAGCATAAGAACACACATAGAACATTATTTTAATTACTATGAGTTATGAATAAATAAATAAGTACCAAAAATTTCTATATTTAAAACATGAAAATATTTTGAAAAAATAGAATTAATACATATGGTTCTTTGATGGAATATAATTAAAAAAATATCATAGATAAGGTAAAATCCATGATTAATGATTATATTTGTGGAGAGTTTAATATAGATTAAATTTTACGATCATGGGGAAATATTCATGGATATTATAAACTGAAATATTTGAAATTATTATTCATGATCAAGGAATCAATTATTCAAGGATATTTCATGTTGATAATAATCAAGAGTGTTTACAATATTCATTGTCAAATGGTTATTCATGAATTTATCCAATTAAAAAATTTGGATAAAATAAAAAACATTTTTTTAATATTGGGTATCTTATTAATATAATATTCCACTCCATAAAATAACTATTGTATGAAAGTGTGTTAATAATGTAACATCATCAAAGGAAACTAAAACTATGATTTCAGAAGGGTTTGAGTGAATAATATTTTGTTTATCATTTAAAAAGTTAAAACAAAGAAGGACGATGATCAGGGTGGGAATATAAGTTCTCATGCGTAGGGTGTTTATTTTGTGGAACTATAGATGAAGTATTTTTTTTATTCATTGATATTGTTTAAAATGTTAAATATATTTCATAAAAATTAATCACTAATTATGAATCACCTAGAGTTGAACTAAATATCTTATTCCTAACCATGAGAGATGTAATAATCCTATATAAGACTGGTAGTAGTATAAAAAAATCACTATTTTTGTTGTTTCTATCCCAAATTGATGGATATATATTGCCCTTATTTTTAAAAATCCATATAAATAAAATAAATATTCAATGAAGAAGATTGTGCCTCTCCTATAGTAACATTCATTTTAATTATAATTAATGTCTTATAACTCGAACCATCCATAGAAAGGAGTAGGATATAAATTTTACTTTGAACTTTATATAATCTATAAATTTTGATCCTTCGTTTAAATATCTATTTTACTCTAGGAGAGAGATATTTTATATTGGTTGTTTCCTAGATTTAATCCACAATAGAGGTTTATTTTAAATAATTTACTCTACCAGAAACCAATAACCCCCCTCCCCCTCAATGTTATTTAAACATAAAGAAGAACTTGACACCAATATGGCATCAATGGGTTTTTGGGAACCCTGTTAGGGGAACTGAGATCAAGAATAATAATGAATACCTAAGATCCATATAAAAGATTGATTAAAGGTTAAACTGTTTTCTAAATTATTTACCATGATGTAAGGGTACTCAGTTGTATTTCCTTTGAGATATTGAAATGATCCTTTATGGATACACAAAGAGCAAACCCAATTGTAGAGCCAGTACAATTAGATGGTGAACACAAGTCACATAATAGAATTGGGTTGGTACTCAAAACAATATTTATTATGATATAATAATTTCTATTATCCCTCTACTACATATTGGATTGACTTAATAGTAAATATTTTATTTATTTTTTCTAATATTTTTTTTGTTTTTATTTGGGAATAATCATTTCACATAATAATTGATTAATAAGTTAATTTTGTTTAAATTGTTATATTTTTAAACATATGAAATTTATTTTCACATATTATTCATGATGTGTATGTTTTTAATTATAGATATAATAGAGTTCTTTAAAAATGGAATTTTATGATTTATAAAATATCTATTATATATTGTATTTTTATAGATTTTAGAAAACTAAATTATATTATGTATTTCATTTTTTATCACTACACATGGAGAATATTTGAAGTATCATTTTAATAAAGATTGAATAAATGAGTATATTATTTAATAACAAAATCATACTTAATTAATATGTTTTAATAATCAATTTTTTTATGAATAAATGTTAATGCTTATTTACAAAATAATAGTTGTCATAAAAAATGGGGACATCAATTAATGATAAGATGATCATTGTATATGAATTGGTCTGTCACATGTGATCATGCATCAGAATCATTATACACTATATAATGAGAAGTATTTTGGATGTGAGGGAAAAATAAATTGGAATCTTGGATACGACATAAAAATAAATTTTAAATATTATAGATCATGTATGAATCAAAATGTGGATATTGTCCAAAACAAAATCATATCACATATGATAAACACCATCCCACATTTTTCATTATCAGTGATTAAACCAAATAGTTAAAATTTATTTTGTTATATTATTTTTCATTAAATTACACCACACTTATATATCTAAATTAATTATTTAATTATTTAATAATGTTTTTATAGTGGATTTACGTGATGATTTCAATGCTATATTTTATGTAGATTTAAAAAAATTAATATAAATTTTTTCAATGTTATATAGAATTATCAATCATAATATATGACTAATAATATGCTACGACCATTGAGGGGAATTTAATATAAATCATAAAAGAACATTCTTATATTATTTGAATATATTTCTATTATTATAAAAATTATGATTGATATGTTTTTTAGATTATTAATGAACATCATAGTCAAATTAAAATCAGAGGATAATGGAGAATTTTTTAAAGGAAATACTTATTGAAAATTTTCAAATAAAAATGATTAATAAAATATGCATACATAAAAAATTATGAAATGAGTTACTGAAGATCCAAAATATTTACAAGATATATTTTTTATTCTATTCCATCATATATTATTTAAGAATTACTAGATCACTAAAAATATTTTTTCTATATTTCAATTGAGGGGTAGATGATGATTTATTATAAAATAACAATATTTTACATCTATATTAATTATATTCACAATTATTATTTTTTAGTTTTACTGCAATCATCTTATATGATAAAGGTAATAGTCAAATTATTACACAACTCATACACTGGTTATACCACCATTAAATTATACATGATCAGTTATTCACACCTAACTAAAAAGTAAGAAATATTTTTCATAATGATCCCATAAAAGTAAAGGTTGTTTATTACTCCACTAAAAAAAGAAATGATGTGGTTTTTCTTTGTTCCAATAAAAGGAAAAAACATTGTTTGTTTCTATAGGTGTGAAAAATGAAATTTTGTATGAGATTTCACTCTCTATAAAAGCTAAGTAACGACATTAGATATATGTACAATGTTGTAAATTTATAGAAGAGTAGATAAAAGAACATTCTAATAAAATATACAATAAAATGGCATTTCTAGTGTCATTTATTTATTTATGTATACCCTCTAAAACCTATCATTATGAAAAAATTGATGATATAATAGTATTAACTTTTATTCCACTAAATTGTTTAATTTTTAATGATACATTTATAATTTTATTAAATTCAATTTACCCTCCACCCCAATTTTTTATTTTAATCTCATTATATGACATCAGAATTTGTTTTGGTAAAAAAACATGTTTTTGATATTTTTATCTTATTACATTTAATATGGTGCATATAATCTATTTTCCGAAAATATATATATATATATATTCAGTAAATAATAATTTTAAAATCTATTTATATTCATCTAATATCAATAAAATATTGATAAAAATTCTAATGAGAACAACACATTTCAATTTTAATGAACATGGTTATTGGAGAGAAAAAATATAGTTGTGTTTTTTAAAATATTATTATAATACTATTATTTCTATAATATATATATTTAATGTAATAAAGAATGATACTTTGGTTGGTAATGATGATGGTAAATATATTGGGAAATAATGATTTATGAATTATCTATATTTTCTATTACAATATCCATTTATACCTATATTTTTTATTTAAATCCACTTCTACCAACTACATAAATTTACATGAAACTCATCCGGTAACTAAAATGTTTCACAAAACAACACTTGAATTTGAATTGGACGATATTAAATAATATATATAGTTTTATCATCAAGGTGTTAGTGAGATAATATCTTTACAATGATTGTAAATAGAATTATTTCCCTTAGTGAGACCATAATGAATGAACTCTCAATTCATCTAATTATTTGACAACATCCTATGATATGGAATACCATTAATGTTTTAATTATAGTAATTTAGGTATTTTTATAATATATATTTGATTTGATTAACTAATAATAATTATAGAAAGATAATGAATTGAATAATATTTTTAATAAATATAATTAAATATAGCTTATTATTATTCTAATGAAGGAAACCATTTATGCTTACTAAATGTGTATCATCAAATAAATATAATGATATTATAGATCCCTCAAGTTGTGAGATTTTTTGTTCTTAATTTAGTGTTTTAAAATTTAAACAACTATTTTTGAATAAAATAAAAGTTAACAAGATAAAAAGGAATGACAAATATACAAGGGATGATGTATGAATTAAAAAAAATACATGATTCAATATTAATTTTATTAATTTATATAATACATATTAAGAGTTTCAGAATTAGGTACATGTGATGTTTGTTCTTTGTTTTTATTTTTTAAAACTTTTTTAATATTTTATTCTTATAAATATTTAAAATGATTAAATTATACTTTAAATTGTCAGTAATTTTTTTTATATATAATTATGATTTATTAGAGCATCATTTTCATAATTTTCAATTTTACTTTACTATGGTTGATAAATATATATTTAGTAAAAGATTATTTATTCACTATTTATATCCTTTTACCATGTTTTTATGTCACACGGTCACATGAACTTCTGTACAAATAAGTATCCGACCAGTTTGTCTAAATCTATCTATTGGACACTTGACCTACCAAATTTTCACTTATTATTATTATGATTGAATGATGTTATAAAAATAAATTTTTTAATTAGGTTCATTTATTGTTCATGTGGTCAGTCCCTTCATTTAGAAGGTTGATTCACAATACTAATATGTTTCCCATGTGGTCTCTTTTCAGTCTTCATTGTCATTCATTTATACATACATTTAATACCTCAAGGTTGGTTGTATTGTTTTTTGAGAATCATTTTTTATGTCATGGTTGTACAATCTGTTCATATAGTATGTTTTCAATCCTTATAATTGATAATCCCTCACCATAAGTTGATCCTCATGGTCTATCCATCCGTTTATTTTTTTCTAGAATCCTTGAATTGTAATATTTTCCATTTTTTGAAAAAACTATTTTATATTTTTTTGTAGGTATTATTATTGATTTATTGGTTTCAAATAATTATATTAATTATTTGGAAACAATGTGATGTATTTTTTAAATGATAAAATTTATTTTAATTTAATTTTAATTTTTTATTCATTATAAAACCAATAGAATTATGATTCAAAATCTATGCATCATTTATTATGATTTATTTATCCATTTTTACTGTTTTTAAGATAATGATTAATAAATAATACTATGAATCATTTTCAAATGTTATATAATTTTTTAATGAATATTTTTTAATTTAAATTTTTATTAAATTTCTACATTGTGGTATAATTTCAAAATTTTAATTCTAATTTTTTCATAATGAAACAATTTAACTTATATGTGATTTTATTTTTAGTGATTATTTTGGATATATTTTTATCTTTTTAAAAACATTTAATTTTTTTTAAAAAAGTAGTCATTAGTTTTTGAATATTAGGGATAATTATTGAATAATATATCTCCCTTCCACTCTTTGATTATTTTTAATTAAATAACTAATTTTGATGGTGTCATTTAGATTTTTTTATTATAATTTAAACTAGATCATGACACATTGAATGGTTGGTTTGAGATAATGCTGATATAATGTGACATTATTTGTTTGTGAAAAATCGAACATTCAATGTGTTTTGTATACATCAAAACTCCAATTTATCCTTTTTTATCATTTATGATCATCTATATAATAACTAAATGGGAAACTATTGATCTTTTATTTTTTTAAACAAACTCATATGCCATGTGGTGGAATGGAGTTAGAGTGGTCATAGGTTCACATTAAATAGAACTACTATAAAATTACTTTTCCTCAATATATATTTTAACTTATTGATAATAATTATTTTTTAATATATTTAATATAATTACCCTAGAATTTTACACACATCATTACGTGACTGAAAGAATATTAAAGTTTCCTATTAAAATACAATGAACATAAAGACTAGAGTCATGGAATACTAGGTACATTAAACATAAAACATGGGACGAAATATAACATTTCATTATTTAGTATTCATGAATATATCCCAACTTCCCTTGTGATCATACGTCTTCATAAGATACCCTGAGGATATAATAAATAGAGGGAAGAGCTAAAATGTCCATTAAGTGAATAAACATAAAAATAATGCATTTTCACATGGGATAAAAGGAATAAAATAATGATATAAAATGGAATGGGTCATATGGAATTATTACATATAAAAATGGGTTAATATAAACATGTATTCATAGTAATGTGGAAGAAACATAATACACGACATGATCATGATTCTAGGCTCACTATAAATAGAGTATCACAATTCAAGGTTAACTATAATGACCCATACATTACCTAGAATGTTAGTACATCATAATTGAAGTATATTTATTACAATCATATAACAAAACCATGACATGACCGTATATGTATAGTGTCTTTAGAAGGTGGGAAACATAAACAACTAGTTCATAAACCATCAACGTTGTCTCCAGTTTATTTTATCATATCTTGACTCCTTTTTGGCATATCATATTTAATACCCTTATCCCAGGCCTGGGAGAAAACATAAAAAACGGTGATGTCAAATGCTCAGTAAGTGTAAAAAAATTAAATGTCAATCATATCAGATTATAAAGATCATTATGTTTGAAAATCTTAACCTGCATAAGAGTTCATAATATTATGTCATGGGATAAATCACAGAACAGCATTGTAATCCCTCGAATCAGAACACAAGAAATGAAACTTTGTGGCATACACACATAATCATAGAAAAACATTTCATATTAGAAAATGCTCATTGCCAAGACCATCATAGTAGACAATATCCATTACTGAACTAAGTTCACTCCCCATTCTAGCCATGTAATACAAAACCAGAATTAATTGTCCTTCCATCCTTGTATATCTCATGAGATACAAATATTTACCCAATGAATTCGATTGAGATATCGGTCCCACCCATCTCATTATTAATCCATTCTTCTGTGTTCTACAAATTCCTACATCATACATCATATCATAACCCATGTAATAGAATGAGATTCTTAAACATCTTGTCATCAAAACATAATCCATATAAGATAAAAGGACTTCAAAAAAATAATTGAATCATAAAATATTCAAATAAATTTAATAATAGGGATAGAAACATAACCCTATATTATCTTTGATGGAAAATAAATTTGATAAAACACTTGACCTTAGATCCTGAGGAAAATATCATTTCTTCATAAAAAACAATTTTTGTTCTCTACAAGTCATGAAATATTAAAATAAGAGAAGTTAATTGAAAATAAACTTGAAAACATGTAATGGAAGAATCATGGAAATAATTTTCTCCAAAATCATAAAAAAAACTGTTCATTCCGGATAAGGTAAAAAAATTTCATCTCATTCTATGTCTCGAAAAGTCACAAAATATCTCGTACTAAAAACCACAAAAGATTCCATTCATATATTTTAATAAATATTCACCAATTGGAAAAATTGGATTTAACCAATTTACGGAGGATAGAAATAATATATCATTTTGAGAAAACATGGATGTGGATGATTAATATGCCCTATTAAATGCTTAAATATAAATAATCTCAGATAAAAATGAGATTGTGAGATTTTCCCATACCATAGGTCTGATATGCTTGGTACATATCTGAACATCCTTTATAATGATTTGAATAAAGTCATTGACTTATTAGTGAATCATAGTCATTTTTATGATATCATATATGGTCATATTCTTATCTGTTTATTTGTAAAATTTCATTGTTACTTGTTATTCGGGTGTTAACTACTTTATGTTCTTATGAATGTTTTGTAGAATAAATTCTTATTGATATTTTTATGTTATAGCTATATAATTTATATTATGGTATTATTATGATATATATCATATTTATTCATTCTATTTCTTTAATCATTCTTCAATGAAGATTATATAGACCAAATCATTTCCCATCGTGGAGACGGTAGGCCGTACGTACACATGAGCGATGATATCACTCTCATGATTGTGGGTTTTTTTTGGAAATTTAAGGTGTATAATATTTGATAATATATATCACTTTATAATAATCATATATATTTATTTCTTCCATCATTATACCCATCCATGTATTTTTCTTATTAAAAACAGGTTACACCACGACGTGGAGATGGTAGTTCGTACGTACGCACGCGTGGTGATTTAATTTTTTTATAGGATAAATATAATATGTAATATGTTTGTTTCATATTAATAATAACAATTAATTATTCAATTGATACTGATGTTATTAAAAAAACGAAACAACTCATATACATTAAGTAAAAGAAGAAAAAAGTTTGAACGAATTGGTAAAGGATGTTACCTCTTATTCGACGTGCCTCTTCTAAACCTCCTCTTAGGGAACTATAGTTGGTCTTTTATGAATACTAGGAACTATATTATGTTTCTAGGTAAGTTTATAATGGAAATGGGTAGGGTTTGGCAGAGTATGAAATCTCAAAATGGAGTGGAGAGAAGAGGGAGGAGGTTTCCTTTTTATAAGAGAGTAAATGGGAACTTTTGGAAACCTAAAAAATATTAAATTATAATATACTCTAATATGACATAAAAACCTAAAAACGGACTTAAATTCATAAATAAGATAATATAGGGTTGTAATATCATAATAAAAGAAAATTTAGACATATTTTCAATTTATTTTAGACCTTATCATTTTGATTTATCCTTATTTAATCAATTTAATTTTATTTGTGGTAATAATATTCACAATTTTAATTTGTTTTAAATACATACTTATTTGTTGTTAAATTTCCATAATTGGAATCTTTATGGAATTTTCGACCATATAAATTACAATTTATAATTTTTAAATATTTCTTTTTTATTTTTAAACAATTTAATAATTTAAAATATAAATATTGTCAATTTTGATACTATTTATTTATTTGAATTTAAATAAAATCCAAACATAAGATATATTTGCAACGAAATTTATATTATATTTCTAATAGGTAATATTTATATATAAAGTTCGTGGATCACATTTATTAGTTCATATAATATTTATTTTAATATTGTTAAATCCATTTATGTGATATTTCCCTTAAAAAATAATTACTACAACATTGTTGTACAATTATTTAATATACATATCTGTTGCACAAAATTTAAGATTTAGTTACTATGATGAATATAAATATAATATATTTAATAAGAATACTTTTAGATGAATTTATCATCTAAAACATCTTTTAAAATGTAATATTAATTAAAGTATTAAGGTGACAACTTTGACATTATTTAAAATAATACAATATAAATTTTATAATCTATTTTATAAGGATCCAAATGGAACACAAGTTGACACTTGGATGCATTATGAATATATATATTCGACCAATAAGTTTTGGTCAGGTTTTTGGGCCTTTTGATGTGTATTATTATTTTAATAAAAACTATATTATTGATTCTTCACTAAATAAATAATTTATGCATCATTAATGTATAAACTATTAAGGTAATTAAATATTTCTTAAAAGTTTCAAATAAATTACCATAACAAAGAAAAAAAATTTATCTTTCAAATTTGTATTTACAGTCGACTTTATATTCTTTATAACCTTATATTAAAAATACATTAATTATTATTGTTTTAGTGATACATATTTCTCTTTCATTAAATAAAATAAATTAAAGGTCTTAATCACATCCATGTGGGTTCCAATAGATTCCATTTCGACCCAAGTATTATTTATTGAAAAATATTATCATACAATTATATTATGACATGTGTTAGGGTAATTTTATTATATTATATTTTCCCTTAATTACTTAATTTACATTTTACAAAGGTAAATAAAATTTACTGTAGTTATTATTCACAATGCCTAAAAAATGTAGCCAATTAACAGAATTTGGACATAATGATTCTAAATATGGAATCCATTTTTCTAAATTAAATACACATATGTGGTAGTATTTAATTTAAAATTAATATCGCAGTTGAGAAAACGGGTTTCAAAAGATAAAATATTGAAAAAGATTTAAATGTTTTTACCTATGAATTCAAAGTAAAATTAATGATAATGACGTTCATTATATTAAATGTTAAAAATATATTATATTTTTACATTAAAACCATTCAATATTATAATTTAAACATACAAATTATCTCGATGAAAAAAGTTGTTTTTAATTAAAATTTACCGTATTTTTACTATTCATCAAAATAAGAAGTTTATTAATAAAATATCAGCATTTTTAGCAAAGTAAATTTTTATAATCCACTTCCAATGAAAAGGTGTAAATTGTAATATTGTAATTATTAATTTTTCTAATAGAGGTTTCTATTAAATGGTGGAAAAACATTCTTTTAATATCTACGTGATGAATATCAAAAATACCATTTTCCTAAAATGCATATATTATTAATTTCATTCACTCAAAAATCTAATAAGATAAATAATTGATTTAAAATTTTCATATATTTTCATAAAATTTTGTTATATTAATTCTTAATAGCATAAAGGCTTGGTCATAATGGTAACTATATATTAAGGGCATCTCATAGTTTTTTTAAACTCACGATTGCGTTCAAAATACTCTATTGAAAAATTTTATAAATATTTCATAAAACATGGGGGTGTTACATTATATCCCCCTTAAACTAAATTTTTACATTGAAATTCATCACATGGAAATAAACAGATGATTATTCCTCTCCCTCATCATATACTCATGTTCCCATATATCTTCTTCTAATTAGTGATTCCTACATAATACTTTAACCGATCGAGTGGTCTTGTTTCGTAGAACATTTTCGCTACGATCTAGAATCTATACCAGTCGTTATTCATAAAAATAATCATTCTCCAGTGGTATGAATTCTGTTCATAGTACATGTGAAGGATCAATAATTTAATTTCTCAGGAGAGATACATGGAACACATCATGAACTTGAGAGAGATTTGGTGGAAGCGCCAATCGGTAAGCTACCATACCAACATAATCCAAAATTTTAGAAGGACTAATATACCTATGGCTCGACTTTCCCTTATTTATAAATCACATTACTCTCTTCTGGGGAGATATTCGATATATCACCTTATCTCCCACTTCACACTCTAGGTCTTTTCATCGATTGTCTGCATAAATTTTATTTCGACTCTGAGTTACTCTTATATTTTGTTGAATAGATCTGAACTTTTATTCCATATTATTAACAAGATCTGGTCCTAATAGATTTCTTTCCCCAACATCATTCCATAATTTTGGTGTTCTGAACTTCATTCCATAGCGGGATTCATAATGATCCATCTGAATACTGATGTAAAAGCTATTGTTGTATGAAAATTCCACCAATTGTAGGCGTTGATCCCAATGACCTTTTAAATCCATAGATAAAGCTCTAAACATGTATTATAGAGTTTTAATTGTCCTTTTAGACTGACTATCTTTCTGAGTAAGATATGAAGTGTTGAAACTCAACTCTGTATCTAGAGTATGCTGAATAATTCAATAGAAAGTCGAGTAAACCTCAGATCCCGATCAACTATAATGGAATGTGGTACTCCATGCAATCCTACCACATCTTTTACATATATCCTATTAATATGATCTAGATTGAGATCCTCTCTAATAGAAAATACATAAGCTGACTTCGTATGTCGATCTACTATAACCCATCTCGCATAATATCCTTTGGATGTTTTGGGATGTCTGGTGAAAAATTCCACAGTGATGATTCCCCATTTCCATTATGGTATGAGTAATGGTTGCAACATTCCATTATACCTCTGTCTTTCAGCGTTAACTTGTTGACAAAACATGTATCGAGAGACATATTCAGCAACATCTATTTTAATTCCCTTACACCATAAGTACTCTTTCAAGTCCCTATACATCTTCATGCTTCCAAGGTATAAAGTGAATGAAGAACTATGAGACACATCCAATATTTCATTCATTAATTCTTGTATGGAAGGAGCACAAACCTGATTCCTGGACATTATTATTTCATCACAACCAATGTTGAATTCAGTAACATTTCTCACATTCTTTTGTCACTCTACATCTTCTTTAGGTGCCTCTTTATTCTTCAGATGTCTAGATTTTTGAACATTTATTTGAGAAAGATAAGATATTCCCCTTCTGTTATTATTTCAAGATCAATCCTTTGAAAATACATAAACATTGGATCATTCTTGATCAACATCATGGATATGATGGCATAGTCTTACTGGCTTAATGAATCCACCACCTTGTTTTCTTTCCCAGGGTGGTAATTTATCGAGCACTCGTAATCTATAATCAACTCCCAACACCTTCTATGGCACATATTCAGCTACTTTTGTGTGAAAATATACTCCAATTTTTTTATAATTATTATAAATATCACATCATTCACCAAAAATATAATGCCTCCATATTTTTAATGCAATGATTACCATGACTAACTATAAATCATGAGTTGGGTAATTTTTCTCCAGGATTTTCAACTTTCATGAGGCATAAGAAATCGGCATATCATTTTGCATGAGAACCCACCCCAATCCCTTCTTGGATTCATCACTGTATATCACAAACCTTTTTCCACTACAAGGTAGTGTGAGAAAAATTGCACTGGATAACATTTTTTTAAATCATTGTAATTCTCTTCAAACTCCTCCATTCAAACAAACATAACTCCTTTTTGAGTCAACATGTTGGGTGGATTAGATATTCCTAGAAAATACTTCACAAAACGTCGATAATATCCAGCCAAACCAAGAAAACTTCGGATCTAAGTTACTGTTTTTGATCTCGAGCATCTTTCAATAACCTCTTTTTTAGCTGGATCCACAGATATCCCCTCTCTTGAGGTCATGTGACCCAAAAATGAAACATTTTGTAGCAAAAGTTCACACTTGGTAAATGTTTCCATAAACCAACTATGTTATAAGGGTCTTCAATACAATTCATAAGTGATCTTTACGTTCATCCTTTCAACTTGAATATACTGGAATATCATCAATAATGACTACCACAAACTGATCAAGATAGTCTCTAAGGAAACTATTCATTAGATCCATGATGATTACCAGGGCATTAATAAGACCAAATGGAATCAATATAAATTCACAGTGTCCATACCTTGTATAGAAATCCATATTTGGAATATATTCTTTTTTAACCCTTTATTGATGATACCCTGAATTAAGATGAATCTTAGAAAAGTATTGAGCTCATAGTAGTTGGTTAAATATGTCATCAATTCATGGGAGAGGATATTTGTTCTTGATAGTGATCTTGTTATGATCTCGATAATCAATGTAGAGTCCCATTGATCCATATTTATTCTTAATAAATAGAACATGTTCTCCCCAAGGTGATGCACTAGGGCATATGAATCATTTATCAAGATTCTCTTTGAGTTTATTCTTCAATTCATTAAACTCAATTGCGGCTATTCTATATGGTGTCTTTGAAATCGACATAGCACCGTGAATGAGTTTTATTGAAAACTCAACTTAACGATTTGGTGGAAGACCTAGAAATTCTACTATAAAGTCATCATAAAACTCTGGTACAATGGGAATGTTCTTAATCCCGAGTTTCTCTCCAACCATTTGTTATAAATAACATTCATTTATTTGAATCAAGACCCATAAGATTGATGAAATTTCCACTGGAGGGTTATATTCATCTTTGCATCGATAGATGATCATAGATTGATCTGGAATATGAAATTTGGCACCCCTTATTTGGAAATTGATATGAGCACCACATAAGGAATGTTGATTCATGCCAATAATCATATCAAATTCCACTATATGAAGGATCACAAAAGTTTCTGGATGAACATTCCCACAAACGTCAATTGGAGAATAATTATAAACTTTTGACACAACCGTTGTCCCATTAAGAGTTGCCACAACTAACTCAACATTTAATTTTTGAGTTAGTACAGTGATAACCTTATAAAATTCTATAGAAATAAATAGTGTGTGGATCCAAAATAAAACAAAACATTTTCTACTTTAGAGTGCATGGTAAGTGTGCCTTTCACCACTTCATTATTGTACTCCACATTGCTGATAAAAATATCATGTGACTTTCCTTGGTCTTTGGCCTTAAGATTTTTTTATGTCGATCATCATAAAAACCATTGGATTAGGGCATTAATTGGGCTAATTCCCCATTTCCTTGCACTTGTATCAGTGATGTGTATGAGGTGCATTTTGTGTAGCCTTTTCTCTGTTCGTATAATTAGAAATTTTTTCCCATCACTATAGCATTCAATTTCCAGATGACCTTTCCTTCCACATTTATAACATTTTATTTTCCATTTAATAAAATTCCTCTTATGTTTCATTCCACACATTGAGCATAAGGGAAAACTAATCTTCTTCTTAGTGTGGTCATTATAATTTCATTGGAATTCCATTTTCCGCTTCTTATCAAACCCATATGACTGATGGGTTACTCCAATCTTCATATGAAACTTGAGAGCATAAAGAATAATTTCCTCATATCTATTGAAGTCCCTAATGGATAACTCCCTTTGATGACTTGGTTTTAAGCTACTAAAAAATCAATCGATCTTACTCTCAGGCTGGATAAAAATTCTGGAAGCGTAACTTGCATGTATTTTAAAAAAAATTTATAGGTACCCACAAATGCTTTATCCTTTATCTTTAGTTCATGAAAACACTTCCCCATATTTGTTTGAAGAATACGAGGGAAGTACTTATTGAAAAATATGTTCTTGAACTCGTCACATTTCATGGACTCAATATCACCTCCTCGCCACATATTATTGATAAGATTCCACCAATGATTAGCTTGTCCTTCCAAACGATATACTGTTAAGATGACATTATCATGTTCAGAACATTATAGAATGAAAAATATATATTCAGTGGTATTGTTCCATTATTATCCACTAATGGATCATAAGACCTGCTTAATGAAGTTGGACATTGCCTCATGATGAATTCAATAGAATTTAGCTCCTTACCTTGCTCGTTCGGAAGCCCTGCATGATTCATAGCGTGAGAAAGATGTGTCATCATGGCTACATGATATTTCATTCAATCTCTCATATCATTTGGTTTATCCAGGGAAAATCATTGCATTGAACACCACTTTCAGCATTACCACAGTTCCTTCAGGTTCTATCCATTGACTAAAATGAAGAAGCATAGTGTGAGTGACACTAATTACAATAGGAAAACCACATAATCAAGAGAAAAAAATTCACACCTTACATATTATCATAGGTTATTCACGACTATTTCTAAAACACTAGGATTATGTCCAATTATTAGACTTATCCTCAGGGTTCATACATAGCTGTTCACATCCTAGTTTCTATATTTTAACTATACCTTCCCTCTGATACCAAATATAATGACCCATACATTAAATAAATTTTAAATACATTAGAATTGATGCATATTTTTTACAATCATATAACAAAACCCTGACAGGACCATATAGGTATAGTCTCTTTAGAAATAGTAAAACATAAACAAATGGTTCATAAAGAATCTACGTTGTCTCCCATTTATTTGATCATATATAAACTTCTTTTTGGCATATCAAATTTAATACCCTTCTTCCTAACCTGGGAAAAACATACAGAAGGGTGAGCTCAAATGATCAATAAGGGAAAACAAATGAAATGTCAATCAAATCATATTCTTAAAATTATAAAATTTGAAAACCTTATCCTGCATAAGAGGTTATAATATTATGTCATGGGATACATCATAGAACTTCAATATAATCCTAAAAATAAGAATATAAGTCATTAAACATTGTGGAATATACACATTAGAAAAGAAAATCATTACATATTATTCAAGGATCATCACCAAGACCATCATAGCGGACTATGTCCATTACTGAACTGAGTTCACTCCTCATTCCAGCCCTATAATACTGATCTAGATTTACTTGTTGTTCTAGCCATTTCTATCTCATGAGTCATAAATCCTTACCTAATGCGTTGGAGGGAGATATAGCTCTTGTCTATCTCATAATGAAACCATTCTTATGTGTTCCACAAAATCATAAATCATACATCATAGCATAACCCATGTAATATAATGGGATTCTTAAACATCATGAAATCCTAACATAATCCAAAAAATATAAAAGGAGTTAATAAAAATAATTACATCGTAACATAATCAAATCAATGTAATAATAGGTATATAAACATAACCCTATATCATCTTAGATGGAAAATAATTTTAACAAAACACTTTAACTTAGTTCTTATGGAAAATATCATTTCTTCTTCAAAAAAAATTTTTTTTTCTCAAAGTTACATGATATTTGAAAATAATAGACGTTAATTGAAAATAAACTTGAAAACATTTAAAGGAAGATTAAAGGAAAAAAATGTTCTCAGAATTCATAAAAAATATGTTCATGTCGTATAAGGTAAAAAAACATTCTTCTCTTACAATGGCCGGAAAAGTCAAAAGTATCTCATATTGAAAATGACAAAATATTCCTTTCATATTTTTTACTAAAAATTCACCAATTGGTATAATTGGAATTATAAAATTCTAGGAGGATAGAAATAATATTACATATTGAGGAAACATGGATGTGGAAGATAAATATGCCCCAGTAAATACTGATGTATAAATAATCTCAGATAAAAATGAGATTGTGAGATTTTCCCACAACATATGTCCGATATGATTGGTACGTATTGGAACCTCCCGTATAATTATTCAAATAATTTCATTGACTTATTCCGGAATCACAGTCATTTTTATGATATCATATATGGTCATATTCTTATCTGTTTATTAGTAACATTTCATTGTTACTTGTTATACAGGTGTAAACTAATTGTGTTATTATGCATATTTTGTCGACTAAATTATTATTACTATTTTTAGGGTATAGTTAGATCATTTATATGATTTTATTTGAATAATATATATAATATTTATACATTAAATTTATATAATCATTCTTCAATGAAGATCTTTTAGAACAAATAACATCCCATCGAGGAGGCTGTAGGTCGTACGTACGCACGAGTGATGATATCATTCTAATGATTGTGGAATTGTATTCATGTGTATTGTGTATAATATTTCATAATAAATAAAACATTATAATAATCATATATATTTATTTCTTCCATAATTATACCCATCCAAGAATTTTGGTGATAACAAACAGATTACACCACGGTGTGGAGACGGTAGGCCGTACATACACACGCGTGGTGATTTCAATTGTTTATACGATGGATAGAAGATGGAATATGTTTTTTTAATATTCATAATCAAATATAAGTATACAAGTGATACTAGAGTTATTAAAAAATGAAATAAAACATATAGAGGAAGTAGAAGAAGAAGGAAGTTTGAAAGAATCAGTAAAGGATATTACCTCTTATTCAACGTGCCTCTTCTAAACATCTTATTAGACCACTAAAGTTGGTATTTTAAGAAGACTAGGACCTATAGAATGTTTATAGGTAAGTTTATAAGGTAACTGGGTAGGTTTTGGCATAGTTTTAAAACTCATAATGGAGCGAAGAGGAGAGGGAGGAGGTTCCCTTTTTATAAGAGAGTAGAGGGGCACTTTGGGAAACCTCCAAAATATTAATTTATAATAAACAAAATACGACTTAAAAACTTCCAAAGTGACTCCAAATCGATGATGAGATAAGTAATATCATGAAATAGACAGATTTAGACATGTTTCGATATTATTTTAAACCTTATCCTTTTGATTTCCCTTATATAATCTATGTAATTTTATTTGTGGTAAAAATATTCGAAATTTTAAGTTGTTATAAATAATAATTAATGTGTTGTAAATTGTATATAATTGTATACTCAATGATGTTTTAGACCATATAGATATCAATTTATAAATTTTAAATATTTTTTTTCTATTTTTAAACAATTTATTAATATAAAATTTCAATAGTGTCAATTTTGACAATATTCATTTATGTGAATTTAAATAAAATCCACACAAAAGATATGTTCAAAACAAATAAGTAATAAAATTTTAACATGTTATATTTATCTATAAAATTTCCAAATAACATTAATTAGTTCATATAGTATTTATTATAATATTTTTAAAACCATTTATTTGATATTCCCTTAATAAAGTAATTACTACAACATTATTGAATAATAACTTAACATACTTATTTGTTGAATAAAAATAAAAATTAAAATACTATGATGAAGATACATCTAATATATTTCATCATAAATCTTTTAGTCGAATTTATCTTCTAAAAAACAGACAATAAAATTGGTATCTTTATTAAAGTATGAAGGAGACTACATTGACATCATTTAATATAAAATAATATAAATGTCATAATATATTTTATAAGGCTCCAATTGGTCCTAAAGGAGACCAATGGATGATTACGATTTAAATATACTAGACTAATAAGTTTTGGTCTGGTGTTTGGGTTTTATGATGTGTATTATTATTTAAATAAAAACTATATTATTAATTCTTCACTTAGTAAATAATTTCTATTTCCTTAATGAATAAGATATTAAGGTAATTAAATATTTCATAAAATTACAAATAAATCACCATAAAAAATAAAATATTTTTTCATTCAAATGAGTATCTATAACCAAATTTATATTCTTTATAACCTTATATTGAAAATAGATTAATTATTAAAGTTGGAGTGAGACTAATTGAAAATTCATTAAATAAAATAAATTAACGGTCTTAATCACATCCAAGTGGGTTCAAATAGATTCAATTTTAACCAAATTATTCTTTAGGGAATTATATAATCATCCAATTATATTATGATAACTGTTATGGTAATTTTATAATATTATATTTACTCTAATTACATGATTTACCTTTAACTATGGTAAATAAAATATATTGTAGTTGCTGTTCACAATTATTAAAAAAAGTAGCCAATTAACATAATTTGGACCGAGCGATTCCAAATATGGAATTCATTTTACCAAATTCAATACACAGATGTAGCTGTATTTAATTTAAAATTAATCCCGTTGTTGATAAAATTGGTTTTAAAAGTTAAAATATTGCAATAGATTGAAATTTTTTTACCTATGAATTCAAAGTAAAATTAATGATATTGACATACATTATATTAAATGGTAAAAATATATTATATTTATACATTAAAAACATTCAATATTATAATTTATCCACAAAAATTATCTCCATGAAAAAAGTTGTTTTTAATTAATATTTAGCATATTTATACTATTCATCAAATAAAGAATTTTATCAGAAAAATATCATAATATTAACCAAAGTAAATATTTATATTATGTTTATAAAGAAAAGTCTTACATTTTAATATTAAAATTAATAATGTGACTAAAGGGTTTTCTTTTAAAGGGTGGAAAAACATTATTTTAATATCAATTTGATGAATTACAAAAATAAAATTTTAAAAACATACTTATCTTATTAATTTAATTCACTAAAAAAATTAATATGAAAAATAATTGATTTAAATTTATCATAGATTTTTTAAATTATATTTATATTAATTCTCGTAGACATAACAGTTAGGTTATAACGGTATCATTATATTAAGTGCATCTCACAGTTTGTTTAAACTCACGATTGCGTGCAAAACAAGCTACTGAAAAATTATTTAAATATTTCATAAAACACATGGGTGTTAAATTAACCACCAAGACCATTTCACATGGTATCACATGTCAAGGCTATCCACCAAGACCTTTACAAATATTATCTCATGAGACACCAATTTTCCGACTACATTTCAGTTCTATCTCATCACCCACCTAATTAAATGTTCATGAATAATATTTCCATATATATAATAATACATAATCAACCATACAGAAATATATGGTTTACCCATTATAATAATTGAGTATCGTAACAATGTTTGAAATCGTAACAAATGGGTGTATCATAATAATTTCCATAAATTAATGGAATTAGAAGATGAATTTAAAATAATATATTATAATACGAATATATCAGAAGAAGTGATGTCTCTTTATGTAATTTCATTTAAAATGTGTGCCTACTAACCTTTGGAATTAAAATATTTTTGTGAGGATAAAGTAAAATACAAATTAGTAATTAAAATGGAAAATTGTACAATATTTTATATAAAACATAATGTGATCCATGTTGGTTTTCATAGTAAAGAGACTACTTTTATAAAAATAACGATTCCTTAAAAACATATTATATAGTGTGCTTGAAAATGTGTAATAATTTTGGACGTTCCCTTAAATGGGTATTCTTATTAGGAAGTATTGAAGAGGGATCCAAATGAAAATATGTCTATCCTTGAAATCAAATGATGATTGGATGATAAAAAAATGTTTTGAGAATGTCAATATAATTGATAATATTTTCAAAAAAAGAATCTATATCTTCTTTTTGGGTAAAATGAATGATAGAACAACCTAAAAGAATAATGGAGGTTCAGGGTGAATCCCATAACTTATGTTTGATTGTGTCCTTAACATTATTTTAATGTCTGGGATATGTAAATTAAAATTCTTTATAAATATTTAATGATACTCTTAATTATGTAATGGTTTTTTTATAACCATATTAATACCACTAATGACCTTTTTATGGGATAAGAGGTTCAATTTCATTGTTTGTTTCTTTGGTTTTCATGATTGGTTTACTTATATACTTGTATGGATAAATATGTAAGAATATAATGGTTGTCCAAAATTAAAGATATAAATTATTAATCATCATTCAGTAGAGTACATGGATATAAAATTTATTTGGTTATTTTGAGTAAAGATGTATCATTATATAAGACATTAAATATAACTTTTTTGGTTAATTAGTTTTTTATCACATCAAACACATTTTTATTTATAAATTAATATAATGTGTTAAAATGATTCTAGAATAATAAATTAGACCTAATATATATATTTTATTCAGGTTCCACCAACAAAATGGATTCAAGACAAGAATTGAAAACGGTAGATGAAATTAAAAACCCTTCATCCTTGAATTTTATAAATTAAAACATCTCATATGGTGTTTTATTTATAGTTTAAAATTAGGGGAATAGAGATATGATGATGAATTATTCATTTATCATAAAACAATTCTAGTACATGTAAGTAATAGGACATATAATAACATTTGTATTCAATGAGGTGAGGAAGGAGAAATAAATGAATGGAACCTGAAAAAAATATACGAAATGAAAACATGAATTTATATCTTGAATATATAATTTTCAATATCCTATTTTAGAAATAGGATTTGACCTCATGAAGTGACCATGGGATTCTAGACATGATATAGGGGAATAGAGAGATGTTTGAGAAAAATTTGGACTAGGCACAAGGATTGAGAGTACTATTGAGAAGAGGGGTGAGGGTTGTTTTTATGGTGGAGGAGATGAGGGATATCTCAACATTTAATTCATTATTTTTTCACAAGACATGTAATTGCATTGATTCACGATACAAAAACGCGTAATATGTGCATTTGAGTTTGATCCCATGGTTCTTAAATCATTCATGACTCAATAAATAGTGTATTTAATATATATTGTATGTATACAACAAATAACTATATTTTACTATTCAACACAAATCCATGTATTTCAGTAAATTCCCATAAAATAATTTGAACCATTTTTTTGACATTTATAATTTATAAATGAACTCTATTTTATGAAAATAATTCTATAAATATGTGAAATATATTTTGTAATTAAAATCCAAATTTAAATGAAAATTTCAAAATTTAAAATTAAAATTGCTTCTCTAACACATTGAAAAATTAATTAACGTCCCTTTAAATTATCAAATATTAATAAGTCATTAAAATAATAATTTATGAATATATTTATTAAAAATAAATTTTATTTTAAAGTATTAAATTATTCATAAAATTGTAATTAAAGATACAAGACTCACAAAAATACCAACACTATGATATAATTATAACGTAGTGTCACTTATAAGATAGATAAATTTTACTTATGGATTCATTAATATGGTTACGTATTCACTTCGACGATTTACTATTCATAAGGGTTAGTAATTATTAACCATAAAATCAGTTTCTCTTCTCGGACTCCAAAAATCATACTGATCGCAACCATGTAGGTCAGATTTTAGAAATTCAAATCAAAGATGTTACAATACTAAGTTTCAATGTCCCATAATTCATAGTAGTTCATTGGGATGTGATTTCATGTGATTAAACTATATGATATTAATATAATAATGTAATTTCAATTGATAAAACATTAATTCATTACATTATTCCCCCATTATTAAAATTTTCCCTTGAAATTTCGTTTTACATTCTAAGCTGTAAATAAGTGTGGGTATTTTACTTTCATTTCCTCCATCAATTCCCATGTTACATCCCCATACAAATGGTTCATCCATAGTACATTGTCCATGTGAGTATTCTTGTTAAATAAAAAAATTTCTATATGATCCATGATATTCACTGGAAACTCTTTGTAAGAATGATCATTCTCATTCTATACCACCTTTGAAGAAAGAACATGTAAAGGATCTGGTGTGTACTTTCTTCAAATAGATGTGTGGAAGACATTGTTTACATTAGATATTTTACGAGGAAGTTTTAGTCTATAGGAAACAACTACGACATGATCAATGATCCTGAAGGGGTCGATGTATGTAGGAAATAACATTCCTTTCATCCCAAATCTCATTACATTCATTTATGGAGATATGTGTAGAAAAATCTTGTCTCTAACATTGAACTCAAGTGCAGGTCAATGACTTTCTATGTAACACTTATATAAATATTGGGCCTCCATGATGTGTTTATGAATGGTTTCATCATCCCATCCATTTATTTGACCATTTTACTTCCTATTAACTAACACACACAGACTTTATCCAAACATGTTGGTGTTCTACACATTTTCCCATAATGGTGTTCAAATGGTTCCATTCTGATTCATGAGTGGAAGCTATTTTGGTATGCGAATTTGACCAATTAAAGATGTTGGTTTCACACTTATTTAATGTATATAGAACATTATCTCAACATATTTCCAATTTTAGAATAGTTCACTCAGATTCATTAATAGTTTAAGGAGATAGGTCTTACTAAATTTCAGTTTACTGGTCAGAGCATATTAGATTATTTTCCATAACAGTAAGTATAATATCAATTCTCTTTCAAATACAATTTATTGTGGTACTCCATGTTCTATAAACACATTATTGATATATATCCTTGAACGTTGATCCAATGAGAAGTCATAAAAAATTTCGATAATGTGAGATGTCTTCGTAAGAGAATCCACAATAACCCATATATCATTGTTTCCTCTCGATATCCTTGGATATCATGTGACAAATTACATGGTGATTTTCTCCCAATTATATGTTCACATGGTTTGTGGTTACAACATAACCATATAAATCTATCTTTTTTCCTTCACTAGTTGACATATCAGTGACTTTGATGTACATTCAACAATCTCTTTCTTCTTAGTGTACCAACAAATGTTCTCCCATAGATTTCAATACAGATTTATAATCCCTGGGTGAATAGAGATGGTTGAGATATGTGAATCCATGAAAATATCATTCTTGATCTCTATATAGGATGGTACACATAATTTTAACTAAAATCGTACAAATCCTTCCCCGTTAATCTTGATTTCACAGGATTTCCCATTTCTAATATCTTCCACCCATTTAGTAATTTCTATAACTTTTCATTGAGAATCCGTTATTCTATCCATGACGGATAATTGAGAAACCAATTGAGAAAGTATTGATTAATTCTCATCTAAAAGATTCCCATGTCCAACCTCTTCAAATTTAATAAGATTCAATCCCTTTTAATTATCATCATTTATGAAGATGCATGATCCTTTCTACATTGTACATATCCACCATATTTTCATTACCAGGTTGTTAGTGAATAATGATGTCAAAATCCTTTAATAGATCTAACCATATGTACTAGAGAATATCAATATATTTCTGTGTGAAACTATATTTGAGACTCTTGTGATCAACATATATTTCGCACATTTCCACATATAGATAATGCTAGTAAAGTTTCAAAATAAAGATCACAGCCTCCAACTCTGGATCATGCTTGGAATAGATTTTCTCATTGATTTTCTAGTCTCTATATACATAGGCTATTACTTAATGATTTTTCATTATCATAAAGCCTTATTACTTATCTAAAGAATCAATATACACCACAATGAGTTCTCCAGTTACCATGAGTGTGAGTAAAAGTGTAGAGATAAGCCTCTTTATGACCTCCTTAAAGCTTTCCTCAAATTCTTGAGTCCATATAAGATTTAATCCCATTCATATCATCTTGGTCATTGGGGTATAAAAGCATGAGAAGATATTCATAGATCATTGATAATACTTGAATAGAACCCACGATGATTTACATCTTCATTACAGATATAGTGTTGGTCAATTTATTTATTGACTTTATCTTATATGGGAGGATAGATATCCCTTTGCAGGTGATAACATTCCCATTGAATTATACTTACTCAATCCATAATTCATATTTTATAATAGTTTTTATATATTTTACCCTTCCGTATTTTCATTATCACAATATTTAAATTATCCTCGTGTTCCTCCATGCCCATGGGTTATATCAAAATATCATCAAGAATGTATACAATAAATTTGTCAAGTTAATATCTAATGACAATATTCATTAAATCCATCAATAAAATAATTGCATTAGTCAGTCTTAAGGAAATAACTATGAACTCATAGTTGTCTTACCTAGTTCCAAAGGTATTCATTGGAATATCATCTATACTCACCTTTAATTGGTGATATCATAACTGAAGGTACACCTTAGGGAATTAACTTACCCCCAAAGATTATTGAAAAAGTCATCTATCCATGGAAGGGGAAACGTTTTCTTTATAATTAATTTATTGGTCTGACAATAATACATATAGAGTTGCATTGATACAAATTTTATTCTAACAAAGTGTACTAGTGCACCCCTTGCTGAAGCAATTGGGCATATAAAACCCTTCTCAATATTCTTGTGCAAATGTTTATTCATATCGTTCTACTCAATGATAGACTTTCTATAAGGTGTCTTTCATATAGGCAGTCATCTAGGAATATGTTCATCTGAGAACTCAACCTCTTGATTCGGAGGATGACCATAATATTCATTAGGGATTACATCCATATAATCCCTTGCGATGGGCATATATTTGATATGAATCATCACCTCTTGTTTAGTCATTTGATTTTGAAATAATTTTCCATAAGGCAGTAATATCCACATATGAATAAATGATTCTAAAGGAGATTCAACTTCCAACTTATAGCTATAAATAATTTTTGGATGCATCGAGATGTGAATAGAATCTAACGTTCTAAACAGTTGATGTTGGATTTTTATAAACATATCAAATCCACACCCATGATAACATCGAACTCAACTAAATGCATAATGATGAGATTTGATTGAAGGTTTAGTCCAAAAACTCTATCTGGGGTGGAGTTATATACTTTTTAAGAAGTAACTATACCATTTTCGGTTCTCGTAGATAACTCAACCCATAAATTTTGATGTGGTGTTTGGATAGTTCTACTAAACATACAAGATGTGAAATAATGCATAGAACCATAATCAAATAGTGTATTCTCTAATATTTAATAACTAACTAGTGTAACTATCAACACATTGTTTTATGGCTCCACCGTAGTAGTAGTGATAGCATAATCCCTTCATTGTCATCTTGGAGGTTTTTGATGATTTCCATTGAAAACCATTGGATTAGAGAATTATTCACATTATTCCCATTCCCAATTATGTTTTAACAATAACCTACAACATAAGAATTAATATGAACCTTCCTTTATTATTCTACATTTGTGGAATTCGTCATATTTCACTAGCAGTTCTTAGAATCATGTACCATTCATCGAAATTTTATGAAATTCTCTGTTCCCTTTATATAGTCCCCTGGATGCTTCTTCGTACAATTTTGAAATTCGGGATGTCTGATCTTCATTCAGTCATGGTAATTATTTGTTAAACCACTAATATAATACTCTAAATTATACTTTTTCCCCTTTCCCTGAATACCACTATGATTCTGTTATCTCCATTTCAACCTTGAGGGAACAACAAACAATATACTCATAATTTTCTGAGTCATGAATTGCCAACTCATTTTGTAGACATGACTTTTGAAATCTAACGAAGTCATCTACCATTCTTTTAGTGTTCAAGACAATGCCAGAGGTGTCTCATGAAGTCCATGTGTTGTTTCCTTTCATATGCCATGCGGGATTAATCACCATTATTCAAATGTGTGAGGATGTATCTTACTATATAGAAAATAAGGGTTCGAGGAGAAGATATATTTGAAAAATATTTTCATAAATTCCTCTAAATAAATGAAATTAATATCCATATAAGAAGTCATTTTTTTCATCTGTTTTTACTACTGATGAGCTTCCCCATCAAAATGATAGACTGCTAACATGACTTTCACTTCAGATGAGCATTGAAGGTCATATAATATCTTGTTATTGCTTATAAATCACTATACCATGAGTAGGGTATTAGAAGATCCACTATGAATGGGAAGTACTTACCACATGAAGGATTTGATATCAACATTATCTTTCCATGGAGGAGGAGGCCATTCCCTATGATTCATGTTGTTATTCATAACATGATCCAGCAGAGCAAGTACGATCATGATCTTTAGAGAATAAATTCCCATCATATTAGGCATGTCATTAGGGAAATCATGACATTCCATATCAAATTGATTGGTGGTACATGATCTTATATTTCTCTCCACAAACTAAAAATTGAACATTCAATTAGAGACCTTCAATATGTATCTATTAACCATAAAACAGAAAATTTAAATAGAAAATAATAAACTCTTAATGTAAAATAATATCCTACCTTATCGTTCCTTATGTTCAAATATATTTTATACTTGATATATTTCCTTACATATTTTCTTATGGGACTCCTTTTCGGTCCCCATAATAATGGTTCATACTATTCTAATGAATTTACCAATGCATATCGCCTCAAGAGTGTCATACCCAATGTGAAGCAAGGCATGTTGTCGTGCACTAATTCTCGTTCGAGTCTAGCTCAAAGATGTGTTTTCAGATATTAAACCTAGATATATATATACCAAACCCACATAAACATGTTCATCTTTAGAAAATGATTTATTTGATCGATAAACCATTTACACAATAATTACAAAAATTTTGGGATGTTTTCTTATACATAGTCTCATCCTTATCGATTGTAATAATGTGCTCTATCACTAATTTTATTAAATTACTATACCATCCTCTGATACCAACTATAGCGACCCTATAATTTTACATATATCATTAAATGATTTAATGAATAGAAAATCATCATACAACAATCCAGGGATCGTAATGTCTAGGGTCTAGTAATACATGGTACATTAATCATTAAACATGAAACTAAATATAGCTTCTCATTCTATAGTAATCATAAAGAGGTCGTACCTTATAATGTGCTCATACTTATTCATAAAATATCATGGTGATAACACGAACACATTAATGAGCTAATAATCAGTGTATGGTAATTAAAAAAAAAATAATTAGTTTTGACATGGTTTAAAAGTCATAAAAAATGATATTGAAGATCATGGAACATTTGAAATCATAACATATAAACATGGGATCATATAGCCATGGATTCATAGTAATATGAAAGAAATATAAAACATGACTTTGTCATAGTTCAATGATCATTGCACATATAGAAGTGCATGTCAATGATAACAACCAATACTATTGTACATGGTAGCATGAGTCAAGTCTAACCGCCATAATCATTGCACATAACATATCATGAGACTCAACATTAACAAATTTATTAGAGCCCTATCTTGGAACACCCATAAAAACATGTTCATGTATATCCGTTCCACATATAGAATAATAGCTGATCAATCATACATAAATATAAGGTTTACCCATGGTAAGAATTGGGCATCATAATTATGTCAAAAAGAAAAACAAATAAGAGTACCATCTAACTGTCCATGAAGGAAAAAAAATTAGATCATGGATGTTCAATAATAGGATATAATAGGTATATATCATGAAAATTTTTATCAACTGATGTAATTTCATTCCAAAAATAATACGTAATAAACAATGGAATTAAGTCCTTTTTGCAGTTAAATGGAAAAAAATTAGCATTTAATTAGAAAATCGTGTAATATTATATAAAAAATTAGAAGTGAACCAAGAATGTTTTCATAATATAAAGGATAATTTTCTAAAAATATTGGTGGCTTAAAAATAGATTATATAGTGTTCTTGAAAAAGTGAATGAATTCAGGAAGTTCCCTTTAATGGGTTTTCTTATTTGGATGTATTAAATAGAAACCACATAAAATCATATATATCTCAGAAATAGATTGATAAGTCGAACCTGATACATTTTTTGGATCTTGTAAAAAATATTTATAATATGTGAATAAAAATAATAGATAACATTATATGTTTAAAAAAATTATAGAACAACATGAATAAATAATAGTGGTTAGGGTATAATCCCATAGCTTTAGACTGATGGTGTACTCTACATGATCTTAATTTCATATATAATCAAATTAAATTCATTAATTAATATGTGAATAACCTCATAATTAATTAATTGATTTTTTATAATACTTTTATGTAAATTCATGACCTTTTGATGTGTTAGGATAACCAATTTCATTGTTTGTTTCATTGGTTTATATGATTCGTTTACTTATATGCAGGAAAGGGAAAAAATGTAATATGAGAATGTTTTTCCAAAATTGGATTTAAATGTTATTATTTATAATCTATTGTATTACATAGTTATAAAATTAATTTGGTAATTTTTAGTTAATATGAATCATTGTATAAAACATTAACGCTAATTGTTTTGGTTAATTGGTGGTTTTTTATCACATCGAACACATTTTACATTATAAATTAATGTCATGTGTAAAAAGATTCTTGAACCTTAAATTAGTAAGAATACATATATTAGACTTTTGTTTGACCATAAAAATGATTTCCTGACAATAAATGAATATTGTAAAATAAATTTAAAACAAGTTGTCCATGAATGTGATAAATTAACACATCTCAGTTGGTTTTTTAATTTCTAGTATAAAAGTTGGGGGAAAGAGATATGATGATTAATTATTCAATTATCATAACAATACTCCCATACATGTATTTTAATACGGTTATCATAAAATTTTGATTAAAGTATGTGATTACAGAAAAATAATAGAATGCATCTTCATATTAAATAAATAAAATGAAAACGAATTTTACATCATTAATATATCATTATTAAAAGCATATTAATGGTATAGGACTTGGTCTATTGAAGATACTGAGGGATTATAAACATGGGATAGGGGATTAGGGGGATATTTGACATGAATATGGACAATCCCAAATTCTTGAGAAGAGTGAAGATAAGAGGGGGTGAGGGTGGTTTTGATAGTGGATGAGAGGGGGTTTTTCTCAATATTTCATTCATTGTTTTATTATTTTTCTTATGAAAATTAATTATATTGAATCTCGTGACAAAATAATAGTAATAAATTTATGTTATTTTTCACCCATAGTTCTTACATCATCCATGACACAATAAATAATTTATTTAACATATAATGTACATATACATCAAATTACTGTATTTTACTATTCACCAAAAATTCATGTATTTCAAAAAAAACCAAAAAATTCACCCCAACCATTTTTTTCATGTTGAATTCAAAAATTAACACCATTTTACGAAAATAATTTTTTTAATATGAGAAATTTACTTTTTAATTAAAATCATAATTTACATTAAAAAATAAAATTTAAATTTTAAAACCTCTTTCTAACACTTTGAAAAATTAATTATTGCTTCTTAATATATTCATATATTAATTAGTCATAAAAATAATTATGTATGAATATTTAATGAAAATAAATTTTCTTTTAAATTAGTAAAATAGTAAATAAAATTGTATTTAAATAATCATGACCCCCAAAAATAATATCACTATGATATAATTATATCATTAAATCACTTATTAGATGGATAAATATTATTTATTCATTCACTGCTCTGGTTAAATACCTACATGGATGATTAACTATTCATAATTTTCATATTACTATTCATAAGCGTATCATTAATATTAATAAGGGCACGTTACTATTCACAAAAAAATATGTTTGTCTTATCAGACTCCAAACATCTTAAAAATCTCAATTGTGTATGTCATATTTTTGAAATTCATATCACAAAAGTGGATATATTGTATTTAAAGGTCACATAGTACTGAGTAGTTTTTTTGTTTTGATTTCATATAACTATACTATATGGCATAATTAGAAGGAAAAAATTTCCATTGATTAATATTTGGGCCATTACAATTAACATTAATAATTTAAAAAGATATTTAATTAATTTTATTAATAAAATTACTAGTATATTCACCCCCATTATAACATATTGTGTAACACAATGTTGCTTTATATTTTGTATGGATTTCTAGACCATGTTCAGGATTGATTATATATGTTATTTCTACTAATAAACACTTCATATAAATTCAAAACCCAATTGGATATATATTTAATCAGTTATACATTATTTTGATATCCCAAATATCTAACGACTAATGTTCTAGTCAAATTTATCTTTAAAATATTGCAAATATTATGATATAATATGGCCCCATTCCTCATAAATCTCAACATTTTAATAGAAAAAACTATTATTGATTATAATATTGAATAAAATAATATATCAAGATACATATTATTGATCAAAGGACTGTAATTGAGAAATAATATAAATTACATGATTCTAAACCTAACTAACTTATAGGAAGTGATGACACTAAGTATGTTTTGAACTAAAAAATATGAATATTTTTTATTTCATGTTAAAATAAATTGTTTTTTCTCATGTATATTCATGTTATAAATCTCATGAATTTTGAAAAATTATGCATGTTACTCACCTTTCCTCAAAAAAATAATTAAAACTGATCTGTACATGTACTGGTCTGAGTACCGTGATTTCGTTATTGATGAAAATGATTTTTCAATCTAATATTCCATTATATTTTTATCATTTATAATTTAATTTAGTCCATGAAAGAATGATAAGATGGTACTATTATTTTTTGAATGAGTCCTGATATCTATATCAAACATTTGGCATGTGAAAAATGTTAAAATTTAATAAAACATGAAATAATGGAATATAGGTTGGATGAACTCCTTTTCTCATTACATCAGTACAAACTAAAGATAAATAATATCACATAATTTAAAACATTATAGAAAAATGTTATTTTATTAAAATAAAATATAAATATTTCCACTAACACTTAAGATTTATAACGATAGTAAATAACGAAATAAATAGGCAATTTTATTATAGCTATTTCAAAATGATAAAATGAAAATGATAATTCAAGAAAAAAATATCAATTTATGACAAAAAACATGATTGGATGAATAATTTTAAGCCTAGTTATAATGATGATTACGAACAAACTTGTTGTGAGAGTAGAAATAAGGCCCACGGTAAGGTTAACATTTAAAAACTGGAGAAAAAATATAGAAAAATAAAGAATATAATGAAAATATAATTTATGATTAAATAATGTTTTCTAGAAGAATTTTATTCTTGTGATTATACATGAACATAAAATGAAATTGTTTTCAAATTCTTAATTGAATATTATGTGAATGGGGATATTATTTATTCTTATGTTGAATCGTATTATCAAAAATATTAGCTAAAAAATATAGAATAAAAAGATTAAAAAAATTAAAATCAAAAGAATGTGTTTTTGAATGTTATGAAAATTTAAACAAATTAAATTGTAAAATTAAGTAAATTATAAAAACAATAATTTGTCTCATGTTTATTTTTTTAATGATAAATTTTTTCTTTCAAATTAATAATATTACACTGTACAAGATATTTAACATAAATTGAATTATAATATGAATAATGTAATCATATATATGATGGAATATTTATCAACTTTTTTATTAATGTAAATAAAATAACTATAATATGATTAAAATGATGAAACCAAAAAAAGAAATAATTTTAGTTTTTTTATAATAAAAAAAGAGGGGTGTATAAGAGATTTTTTTTTGATTTATAATGGAAATATATCTGATTATACCTGAATTGGATGATTATTGGAAGATATATATTCTCATTAATAATCATTGATGCTTTTTCTTTCTTTATCCCATAATAAAACATTTATTTCCATGAATTTTTCTTCTATAGTTCCAAATAATAATTTTAATATTTTCATTTAGTTATCAATGAATTATTATTATAACCTACTTGGTCCCAAGATAACATGGGTTCCAATGAATTATTATAATTTCAAGTTCCTTTTTTTATGTTGGGGTATGATCTCTATATCTAAAATAATTATCTTTTATGTTCATATGATAAGAGACCCTATTTTTTCTCCTCAATTCATTATTTTGAAGTTTAAGTGACGCCGTCAGGATGCTGAATTTTTAAGGGATTCTTTCACCATTTTCATTTTCATGTTCTATTTTATTGTCAAGCCTTTCAAGTTACTTTTTATTATTTTGGAGTATGATTTCAATATATATAATACTGATCATTTATGTTCATATTATTAGAGACCCTATTTGATCTCGTCAATTCATTTTTTTGATGTTGAAGTGACTCTATTAGGATGCCGAATTTTTATAAGAGAAATCTTATTTTTGTGTTCCTTTCATGTTCTTCATTTCATATGGTAAATCATTAAAATTTTATAACCATTTTCTTAAATCCTTTATATTCTATCCCCATAACTTTTTATGGATCATTTATGAGTGGATGACCCATGTCCCCTCTCTTTTAAATGTTTTCTAAAACCCTACAACTTAGCTGTTATACAGCCGAATTTCCATCTCAAAATGTCTCCCTCTTTTTCTAAATTATTTTATTTTATTAAGTGAATACTCATAGATATTTTTCTAAAGGGGTATTCACATATATATCAAAATGTTCTTTTTTAAATTCTGTGATTTACATACATGAGACTCGCTTTCCTTTTCTGTGGGTTTAAGGTGTCATAATGATCATGTCTTTAAAGCAGTTTTTAAAAAGTTATGATTAGGAAATGATACACATATCTTTTATTGTATATGGGTTACTTATGAAATGATTGATAATGATATATGTGTACCACATGATAACAAAATAATATTTAAGGATGCACCCTGATAGCGCTCCAATGCATTGGGTAAAGACTTAATCTCTAGAGATGACCATTTTTAACGATATCATGGTGAATAAACTTGGTAATATTTAAAGACACCTTAGGGATGGACTTTTGTGAAAATGAAATTATTGTCTAACGTAAATGTTTTATCCACATCTTCAAGTTATGAAATAAATTATTTTTATTATGATATGCCTCATGATTTCTTTCTCATGCCTTAATGTTCTTTTTCATGGCATTATTAATGTATCACAAAGTTCACATGTTAAATGTTTCCCTTGTTTCCCTTACGTGGCCTAATGCTCACCCTTTCTTTTGATGTATGTCCCTAGGTTATGAGATGCATTAATTAACATAAGATAAACATAAGGATATTCCCTTCACGTGTTTAAGAAGAATGTTTTATGTTTTCATGTTTTGAGTTCCTGGTTTCCAAGACACTAAACCTTAAATATCCTCGGTTATGTATAATCTAATGAAAGTTGATCTGATAAAAAGGTGGTATGTCATAGTAGGTATCAAAGGATAGTTTAGTTATTTGTGGACATTAGGATACGAAAACATTAGGAATAACCCTATTGAAATGTTTAAGTATATAAAATCTTCCTAGTATTTTGGTGAGTATTTAGTAAGTGGTTTATCAAGAAAATACATCCCTGTCTGGATACGAGAAGGTAGAGGTGGCTTTGGCACATATGTACATTGGGGTAAAACCTGAAAACACCGCTTAGCGCTAGACTCAAACAGGAACTTGTACTCAACAACGGGCCTTGATTCACTCTTGGTTACGACACTCCCGGGGGATATTCTATGGTATATTCATAAACATAGTATGAACCATTATTAAAAGAAAAAAATAAAAAAAGATTCACATAAGAATATATGATCATGGATAACCTAGATTGGAACCTAGGGGATCACATGTTAGTGTATACATTTCGTCTATAAGTTTGTCCTTCTTTGCTTTATGTTTCGATTTTATGAATATTGGCTAAGTATTTAATCCCCCTATTTATACTTTCTTTTCTTAGTTAATGGCATGAAATGGAAGAACATGTCCCAAAAACAAATGTGATAGGAAATGTGACGGTAAACCTATTAATGTGATAGAGATGATGAGATATCATGTTGAACATATTGTGATTATGACAAACTAGCTATAAAAAATAACAATTAATAATTGGTACCTAGTTTAATGCCCATATTCATCAAGGAAGAAGAAGATGAAGTCTCAAGGATGTTCATCTGATAATTTTGATAAGGGAAAGAAGACCCAATTTCCATTGTGAAAAAAGTGTAAAAAGAGGCACCAAGGGGAATGTCACAAAAGAACCAGGAGATTTTTTAAGTGTGGGGTGATAGGGCATAAATTAGCTAATTGCTTTTAAAAAATGGGTATTGTGATGAATAGAGATAAGGTTCGATCTAATGTACCTTATACTTTTCAATTTCGTAAATGTGAAGAATATGGACATTATCCAATGCAATGCTCTTTTAGAAGGAATGAAAAGCATGATGACCATCAAAAATCTTCAAGGACAATGGATCAATGCAAGTCATATGCTGAGATGGATCTTGATGACTAAAGTACGTGTGACTTATTCGAAATAATTGTATATGTCATGTTGTTATTTTTAGTTCCTGCCCCATGAGAATATCATTAATGTTTTCTAAGAACATAGAATCACTACCTAAGATGGTTTTATATCATTTAGGAAAACATCTATTGTTATGTACCACATGTTGATGTTGTGAAGCTGTTATTCTTGAAAAAAAGATGATTAGGGTATTAAAATATGATTATTATTTTGGATGACATTCACTATATTGGGAACCCACTATGATTGAGGTAAATAGATTACTATGGTGTTTTCATTAAGGAATAAAGGTTTACTTATATTTTGAAGAATCAGCGAATTTAAGATGAACTTATGGTAGTATAGGTTACTTATGGAAATTGTTAACCTATCTTGGGGAAAATATGTTTAGGTTAGCAACTTTTGTTATAAGATGTTAGGAGTGGTTGATTTTGTTTGGAGATGAATGATGAAGTTTATTTAGGAAGACTATGTTATCAAATCCTTATTGTATTTGGGTTTCAATCTTAGTTTGGTTTATTTTGAGGAATTTTAAGGACAATTATTTATGGAATGATCTATGATGAACTTTGGGAAGTATCGTGGAATTTTGATGATTTAAAATTAGTCTCCCTTCCTATGGGGATCTTTATTTTCGAAGAGTTGTTTTATCGTACCCTTTATATTTTTGGGATAATGTTTAAAGATAGAATAAATAGATAGTTAATCTTTGGTGGATTATGTGATTCTCTAGAAGATGATTCTTGTGCTTTTGATGAGACCAGGTGTTTTTTTTCTCATCGTTTGGATAAAAGATTAATTTTGGTAGAAACTTATTAAGGGATGAAACTCTACGTAAAGGTAAATATATTTCTTTGTGTTTTTATTCTATGTTATAAATTAATTCCTCAAAACTATGAAAAGGAACGGAAAACTAAAACGTTTTCTTTTAACGTTTCCTGGTGGGAAATCAAATAAAGTTTAACCCATCATAAGGTTGTGATTTTCTTGTTGTTAACATTCTCCTAATCATATTGTCTATCACTCTCCCTCAAAATGTGACCCTTTGTTTTCTCTTCCATGTCCATGTTTTCCAACATGGAATCCTAGTATGGGTTAACATAGGTTCCCTTTGTACTTATTTTTCTTTCTTTTAAAGTAATAGTGTTACTCACTCTTTTTTTGATTTGGGAATTTCAAGGAAATTTCCATGCCCAATTTTAAAAATTTGGATTACGCAATTTTTTAAGGGGGGAAGAATGTAACGACCCAAAATATTGAATAAATCTTGTTTCATAATATTTTATGTTATTTTATTTTTCATACTCAACAAAACTGTTTCATTTGATATCATGAGTATAATTAAAATGAGACTGTTGGGTTTTGTCTACTATATGACCAATAGTCAGTATGACCATTGGAAACTGAATTTTGCGACTATTGTCTCTAAATACAAGTGATCATGGTTAATTAATATAAAAAGAAGATTTGATGGCCTCATCTAGTAGTCCTGGACCGATCGAAGCCCATCTAACAAAACATGGGAAGATGTTTGCACCACTGGGCTTTGCTCTGGACTAATCCCAAGCTGAACTTCATCGTGTGAAGCTAGAATGGAATCGCCTTAACAAGAAGGTCAAACAGATAGAAATTACTACTCGTGCGATGTTGGCCGAGCCACCCTCATATTCTCGCACCTTAGCACAGCTTACACTTAGGTCCAATGTTGGGGTTATAAGGGGCTATGTAGGGAGACCATAATCCTTTGCTATAAATAAAATTCTGTTTTCTTTATATGGTGATGTTTAGGAGTTTTTAAATGTTTGAATGAATATAGGATGTATTTTATTGATGTATTTTTAAAATAGTATATTTCAAAATATATATGTAAACCTTAAATAATTAATAATGTGTAATTATTTTCAAAAAATGGCCTTCTGCAAATGTGTTCAGTATTAAATTTAGAGTCTTATATGATCAACTTAATTTTTGATGAATAGTAAATTATAAATAGTGATTTTATGCTTAGGATTAGTAATATGACCAAATGGATTAGTAATCTCACTTAATGAAATTATTAATATAATTTTAGCACCTTGATTAAGTAGTGTGATTCAATAAAATATGTATTAAATTGTTTCATTAATTATTGACATTATTTTTGAATTCAGAGCATTGATATTATGCTAAGATAATTTTTTGGGAGTTTTCGGAAAAAGTTGAATTTTCAGTGAATAGTAAAAATATAGATTTAGGGTTTCGGTATGTTTAATGACATCATGATTTCATCATGATGATTTCATGAGATATTTTAATGGATGGTCGACTAAAGGGGAGGAATTATTTTATGAGGGGTCCCATGTGTCCAAAACCATGGGCAAATACCATGGGCAATCCCATGGTTTTGCCAAAACCACTAGTGAGGCGTCCCTTCAAATTATTAAAGTATCACCTCTCTTTCCCTATAAATACCCACGATTTCATCCTTTATTTTTTACTCCCAACACTCCCCCAATGAAGCTCTTGTCTCATTACCTCCCAAAGAGTCCTCCCAATGTTCCCCCAATCCCTCAAGGTCCCAACCATCGCGTTTTCAAGGTTACGTTTTAAGGTAAGGGATCCAACTTCTCTATTTCATTTCAAATACTCTCTTTTAAATAATTTATTTTATGCTCCATGTTCTTATGTTGGATGATGTTCTTTTATATTCCTCTTACTGAACCTTTAATGTTCATATGATGAGAGACTCTATTTGATCTCGTCAATTCATTTTTTTTATGTTTAAGTGATACCAGGAGGCTGTCGAATTTTTAAGGGATTCTTTCACCCTTCTCATTTTCAAGTTCTATTTTCTTGTCAAGTAATTCATGTTCCATTTTATTATGTTATGGTATGATCTCTATATCTATCATACTGATCATTTATGTTCATATTATTTGATACCTTATTTTATTTCGTCAATTCATTTTTTTGACGTTTAAGTAACCCCGTTGGGCTGCCGAATTTTTAAGAGATTATTTCACGGTTCTCATTTTAAAGATCTATTTTATTTTATAGTGTTTCAAGTTAATTTTTATTATGTTGGGGTATGATCTATATATCTATCATACTGATTTTTTATGTTCATTTGATTATATACCCTATTTGATCTCATCAATTCATTTTTTTGAAATTTAAGTGATGTTGTTAGGCTGCCGAATTTTAATAAAAAAATATTATTTCTGTCTTCCTTTCATGTTCTTCATTTCATATGGTATATCTTTCAAATTTCATTACCATTTTATTAAATACATTATATTATTTCCCCCTACTATTTTATGGATCATTTATGAGTGGGTGACCCATGTCCCCTCTCTTTTCAATGTTTTCTAAAACCCTATAACATAGCCATTGTGTTGCCGAATTTCCGTCTCAAAATATCTCTCTCTTTTTCTCATATTCTATTATATTATTAAGTGAATTCTAAAATATCTTTCTTCTAAATGGGTATTCACATATATACCAAGATTTATTATTTTAAATTCTGGGATTTACATACATGAGACCCACTTTCCTTTTCCGTGGGTTTAAAGTGACATAAAGATCATGTCTTTAAAGCAGTTTTTAAAACGTTATGATTATGAAATGAAACCCATTTCTTTTATGATATAGGGGTTATTTATGAAATTTTTTATAATTATATATGGGGCTCACATTATAACAAATGAAAATTTAAGGGTGCACCCTGATAGCACTCCAATGCATTTGGTAAAGACTTAATCTCTAGATATGGCCATTTTTAACGATATTTTGGTGAATATCCTTGGTAATTTTTAATGAAACCTTGGGGATGGACCTTGGTGAAATGGAAATTATTTTCTATGTTAAATGTTGTAGCCACATATTCATGTTATGAGATAGGTTATTTTTATTATCATATGCCTCATGATTTCTTTCTCATGCCTTAAAGTTCTTTTTCCTGACTTTATTGATGCATCATTAGTTCACATGTTAAATGTTTCCCTTGTTTCCCTTACTGGGCCTTATGATCACCCTTTCTTTTGATTTATGTCCCCAGGTTATGAGATGCAGTAATGAACCTAGGATGAACATAAGGAGAATCCTTTCAAGTGTTTGAGAAGACTTTTTTATGTTTTCATGTTTTGAGTTCCTGGTTTGCAAGACACTAAACCTTAAAGATCCACAGTTTTGTATAATGTAATGAAAGTTTATGTGATAAACTGGTGGGACGTCATATAGAGTATTACTATGTATTCATATTTTGGTGTAGATTCCAAAAGGGGGATGGAAGCCAGAAATATATTCTTAGTAAATGTGTTTAATGTGATTATTGATTCATTTTTTAATTCAATGTATGATTACAATAGTAATTGAAATTAAGGTAATCCTATTTATGTGGAGTAAAACGAGATATGGGATATGAATCAAGATGATATTGAAAATGTTAAAACCCTATATTAGTTGTTGATAAAGAGATAGAAGAAATATGTTTTGTAAAATAATAATTTGATACTGAAAAACAGTTAAATAATACAATTTCAATCCTTAATGATATATTATATAATTATGTAAATATTTATATTTGTAAAATTCAAAACATAAATTTTAAATAGATCGAATAAAGAAATATTTATCTAAATTAAAAAATTGAAGTGGAATTCAAGATGAAATGATCATTTTATAACACAGCAATAGAATAAGGTATATGTGGAATTGTAAAGACCTGAACACTAGTATCCCAGAGATAATATTAACATTATTTCATTGGCACAAGTTATAAGAGATTACATACTAATGGAAAAAATAGTTTAGTAATCTCGGTAAACAATATTCATACTCGAATCACAAATTATATTGGAATGCATGAAAATACTACATAGTAAAAGTAAATATTTTTCATCCATGAACTCATTCATAGAATCATCCTTATATCATGGGGAATGAATGAAATAAATGGTTATCATAGAGTCCTATTAAGGGTATGATTAGGATGGAAATTAACTGCATTAAATAAGGTTTAATTATTAAGGAAAGGTAAATAGGTTAAAACACATTCCATTTTAACAATAACTAGAATATGAAGACTAATTAGGTATGAATTCATGATGATCAAATAATTGCATATAAATAATAAAGCGATCTTCAAACATATCCATTGATATCAAAACAATATTGATAATTACATAGACCCCAATATCAAATTTAATCAAGAAGGAATTAATTACATTTAACAATATATGTAAACATTCAAATTATTATCCTACGAAATTGTACAATAATGGCTATGGAATCGTCAAAATACCCAAACTAGTTTGACTCAGGTGACAAGTCGATGAGTATACGAGATATAACAGGCTCACCCCAATCACTATCCAATTGTAATGCATTAATCATATAACTGGAATGAATAATAATTGGATACATAATTTATTTATGGAATGTAAATTTTTCTACCAATAAAATTAATCATAAATGATCTAGAAAAAAAATAAGTGTGGTATCATTAAAACATATCAGCAATGGAGAAAATTAAAACTGATAGTTTTCTATCATTTATGAATAAATATACGATGAAAATATATATAAGTAATTATTATATAAAATACTCTTTTAAATTTAAAATTCACAGTTAATAACAAAAAAATCCATAATATTTTGAAAAAAAATATCCTTAAAATAAACATGGAAACATTTAATGGAATATTAAAATCATTTGGTGTTCATAATGGATAGAAATAGAATTCATTATGAGTATGTTAAAACAAATAACCTTTTTAAATATTTATAAAAATTAAAAAGTTTCATCGTTTATAAAATGAGAAGAAGATTCCATTATTTTTTTTGTAAATGGTAAAACATGGGGAAAAAATAATTTTATAAATCATTTATGAATAGAAAAAAAATTATTTTATAAATTTTAATAAAATTTTATACATGGAAGAAAAATATTTCTAACTGATCAGAACAACATGATCAAAATTCCATAAAAAACTATTAATATATCTTGAGTACATAACATAAAATTTGGAAAGGAAACATTTAATATATATAAATAAATATAGTAGAATAATATATATATTTTTTAATATATAAATATAAAATAATTTCCCCATTATAAACATCAACATAAACAATCCTGAATAATGATGAAATTGTGATATAAAGCCTCAATAATTTAGTAAATGTTGAATCATAACACCCATAAAATAAAGAAATTCAATTGAACAATTAAGATAATGAATTTAAATAATCCATGATATAACATTTTGAGGTTTTGGTATATAAACCTCATTAATGAAGATAGGTATAAAACATAAATAATATTCTAAATAATAAAATTTCAGATGAAGAATAATTATAAAGTGTGTATAATTAAAGTAAGAATTTGATAATATATTAATTAAGTTTAAACCAATATACATCCACAAAAATGGAAATACATTATTATACAATCTGAAGTAATTTTTCACATAATCATATAATAACGATGTCATTGAAGTATAAGTATAACCCAACGATCAGTGACTAAATAAATCCCATACCTCGTGTCCAACTCATCATGTATGTTCATTGCCTTCTAGAATAATAATATCATTTTAATTATTTAATATTATATTAAAATTTTTGTAACATCCCAGGTAAATAAAGAATATGACATTTCATATTTATCCATATTTTTGAATAAAATATTTAAATGACTTTAAAGGGGATTCTATGCTCGATGGCGTACCCAACACGCAGCAACGAGTTTCTTGGGAATCTTACGTTGCACTCTAATAATAAAATAATATTATTTTAAATGGTAGTTAACATGTAGCCATTGTAATGGCGGGAATGGATAGAAATAACTAAAATATTATTATATATGTTTTTAAATGTTTTTACATTTATCCAATAAAGGATAGAGGCTTAAAATACGGAAAGAATTCAATTTTAGGCATATATGCCCTAGTTTTCACTAAAGGTTCACTTATCGCCTTTTGATGGAGAACTGTCATTAAATACAGTTTTGATCACTCTTATACATTATTTTGGACCAAATAAAACTCTTATTAAGAATCGGGACATCAAATTTTACTTTGTGTAAATTTTTGGTATTTTTCTGATAAAGTTCACTTTTTAATGAATAGTGTAAAATGTTGTATTTTAATTCAAAACCTATTTTTAATATAATTTATTTATATGATTAGATTATCTTTTTAATTGGTTTTAAAGTGAAATTAGAAAATATTTTTACCATTAAATCCAATAGTGGTCGTTGGAATCAATTTCACTTTGAAATCGGACTTAAACTAGTGTCAATCTTTTGATACTTATTGTTTTATTAAAACACGCTATTTGCTCTGACAGCGGGAATTAATTATTAAATTAATTAATGTGACAAATATGTTTTGAATTTTGTAAAACGGAATTCATTTTTGAATTCGTAATATCAAATATAGCTTAGGGTGAATTTTTGGTAATTTTCTGAAAAACTTCAATTTTTGATGAATAGTGAAACCACTAAGTGGTACTTATAAAGGCTGATTTTCCGTTTAAATGAAATTTTTCCATCATTGTGTTTTGAATTTCAAAAATCCGACATACATGGTTGTCATTAAGAAGTAAAATGTGGTGCAATGGGATAAAAATTATTTTTTGGTGAATAGTAACTTATTAAGTTTTTAATCGCGATTAGTGGTAATTAGTATAGTTTACGGTATAAATAATGCTTTAATAATATGAAATGACCTAGACACATGTCAAAAACTTATTGGTTGTGTCATGGCCGACCAAGACAAGCCATGGGCCAACTTGGGGACCCCATGGAGCCACTTTAGTTGGAAAATGACATTAATATATTTTTATTTAATGTTAAATTGAAAATGACACAAACATAATATGTTTTACGAAAACAATTTTTAAGTGGGGTTATACAAGTCCAAATTTTGATTATAAATAGTCATTGGAAATATAAAAAGATTTCCTATATCATAGTATTTTTTTTATAATTTTTAGACATTAAAGAAAGTAAATTATTTATGACATAATAATGATGCAGCGATGACATCATTATTTGACGATTTAATTAAAATGGAAAGATAATGAAAAATATACAACCTACACATGTCCAAAACCCATTGGATGAGTGGATTTCGAAGCCTTATCACCTTATCCACGAATTCTATCAATGTGGGACCTTTTAAAACCGAAACACATTTTCAAATAAAGTAATATTTCCATACTTTCCAAAAGTGCCCCTCCTCTCCTCTTATAAAAGGCCCCCACCTCTACCTCATTTCACACACTTCTCAAGACTTTGGCTCGGCCAGCCCCTGCCCATTTACTCTCTCCACATCCCTCTCCTCATCCTAGAGGATTCCCTTTGGGCAGAATCCTTTCAAAGGAAGCCTTTTGGCTCAAATCAAAAGGAGTTACACTTTTAAAGGTAATTCGTTCTCTCATGTTCATTTGTTTTATTTTCCTTCTCCAACCCCCTAAACTCTTTTTATTTTCTTATTTTGTAACAACAACAGTATATTAAATATACTTGGATGTTGTTATAATATTTATTCGTGCTACACTCTCACACAACTACATCAAATGGTTAAAGAACATACGGTTTCCGTGGATGGTGAAATTCTGCCTCCCGAAACGATGATTGTTCAATACTCATTTAACACCTTCAAAGGTGGACATTATGATGTCACTATTTTTATATATGATATATAATATGTTTATGTTTTATTTATGCTTCTGTATTTTTAATTTTTGTCTTACCTTTATGGCTTCCATTATGGGTATACGCGATATCTTCATTTAAGGAAGTGCGGACTACCGCCCCCTCAAAGTGATTTGATTCGTTAAATACCATATGTGGGATGTATAAAGGATGGAAATATGATATTATATATGATATTATACTGGAATTATAATATAACTTTATATCATTATTATTCCATTCTATAAAATACGAAATAGAAATGAAAGTAGCGTTCATGCGTACGTACGGCTTACCGTCTCCATGAACGGTGCATTTCATTTCTTACCTATAAATGATTATGTAATGTTATAAATGCATGAATGTACTTGATATATATTACATATATGATATCTACATAATGAATACAATTCTGGATATAATAAACATTTGGCCACACGAACAACATGTAATTGTAAGAAGACCACTTTCGACTTAAGAACCAAATATCGGCAAAACAAATATTATTAACTTAAATGATTACATAATGTTTGTGACATGGTAATAAGTGGTATAAAAGTAATAATGAACATGAAAAAGGGTTCTTAAGGAATTATAAATTAACTCAAGTTTATTATTCAGAAGATTAAAGAACGATCGAGTCAAGTCGGACCCGAGGTAAGGGATCCTACAACTCTCTTTCTTTTTAAGTACACTCTTTTATGTAATTTCTTTTAAGCTCATCTTTCTTATGATTGGGATGTTATTTTATATTACTCCTACTGTAATTTTTATGTTCATGTGATGAGAGACCCTATTCACTCTCATCAATCCATTTTGGAAGTTTTGAGTGGCGCCGTTAGGCTGCCGAACTTTCGTAAGAGATCTAACCTCTCTCTTTCTTTTTAAGTACTCTCCTTTATGTCACTTCTTTTTAAGATTCTCTTTGTAATGTTGGGGGATGTTCTTTAATATTCCTCTTTCTGTAAATTTTATTGTAATGTTATGAGATACCCTATTTTATCTCATCAATCCATATTCGGGAGTTTTATGTGTTGCCGTTAGGCTGCCGAGTTTTCGTAAGGGATTTTTCATCTCACTTTTATTCCCGTGAGATTTATGCTACATTTGCCACAAATTCCATTGAGTGGTGTATGTACTGCCCATAATTCTACTCTTTGTGTAATATACTTTCGTTTATGAGTATTTACATCAATGATCTATTGCCCTTCTTTCATGGGGTGTATGTTTTAAAAGATACCCAAGTCAGTAAGGGGACCTTTCACCCTCCTCTTTTTTAAAAGACTTCTTTTGTTGGGTCTTTTAATTTACATATTGTTATGTTGGGATATGTTCTCATATATCCTTATTGATGTAAATTTTATTTCCAAGTGATGAGATTCACTTTTTATCTCTCATCAACTCATTTTGATGTGATGTCGTTAGGCTGTCAAGGGAACTTTTTAACCCAATTTCGTTTTCTTTGGGTTCAACATGTAGTCATTGAATATGTCATCCATTGAATATGTGTGAATGACCTTTTATTGTTTTACACTTAATATCCACTTATATTGGGTGTATTTATATTTGTCACACATATTTTTGAGATTGATTTGTCCTTAATTTAAGGATACCTTCTTTATAAGGGATTTCATCACATTTGACATTTCTATTGAGGGTTCATTGTTGTTATGCACCAATTCACTCTTATATGGTGTATATACTGTCCGTTGGAGTATTATATCATGAATCCATTTATTCTCATGATATTATAAAGTTCTGACTAAATGTTATTCCTCAATTATTGTATTCAAGTGTCTCTAATTTTGGTAAAACCCCTTTAACCAAAATATCGTTTTAAATGTTTTAATTATTTGTTCTTATTAATATCCATGTTTTCAAAATGGTTTTAAGTATTTATTTATATGGATATTAATGGTTTAAAATTTTAAGCTTCAAGGTGGTATGGGACACTTTGATTCAAAAATCTTTTTATTAAATGTTTTAAATGGTTTTGGAAATGGTTTCTTTTTATATGGATTCATTATTTCAAAATAGTAAAATGTTATGTTGTGTTTGAAATTTGGAAATGTTTTGTTTCCTTTATGAATATTTTATGTCATACGTGTGTGTTATGGTTCTTGGGAATTGTTATGAAAACGGGTGGTTCCGTGATAAACTAAGGGTGGGTGAGCCCGTTATAGCTCTCCAATGCATTGGGTAACGCGAAGGAGTGAAACGTTAAGGTTTCTCCGAAGAGATTTAGGGAATATATTGTGATGGGTATTCCAAAAGTAACCAAGAGGGTTACTCCCTACGTAAGAATGTTATGAATGCCTCAAGTTACCTTTATGTCTTATGATTTCTATGATTTATTCATGGTTTGATGAGGTATGTTAAAGTGCCTTTGTTTTATGGGTAAAGTATGATTTCATTCTTATGTATATATGAACTCATGTTTCCTTTCCATATTTTCATAACTCTTACTGAGCTTTTTATGCTCATCCCAAGTTTTTGAAATGTTTTTCACAGGTCAAGGGAAAGGTACATGATGTGATGATAGTGTCAAGGATGTGTCAAGAAAGAATCCGTGTTATATTTTAAATATGTTCCCGTTGATGGGAAGAATGAATACTGTCTTTTATGTAAGCACTTTGTTTAAATGTGGAATGTAATTCATGTTTCATGATCTAATTCTCTAAAACTCTAAACCTGAAAAGATCCTCAATTTGTAATCTTGTTATAACTCAAGATTAAGTAAGGTTTAAGGCTAGGGCCTTATAGTTGGTATCAATTGTCGGTTTAGATAACTTTAGAGGTTAGGGTACTCTTTAAGCATAAGTAACATTACCATAATGGTTAGGATTTCAGAAAGAGTCCTAGTTTTAGATAAAGTGAATGAGTAAGTGTATCATAGTGTTTATCTTCCTCATTAGTACATGATGGTTTTGTTGATATACTCACACTGACCTTTTTTGGTATTAGTAAATGGCTGGATCTAGCAGGCACCAAAGTAACAGTGGATGTGAAGGAAACTGTGACAGTTTTTTGAGCAAGCAACTGAATGATATGGGAGCTGCAATGAGAACTCTTCTGATTATCCTCAACCAACTATCTGGAGTCATGATTGACCACCTAAACCTTGGAGTTCTCTCTAAGGCATCATATATGCAAGAAACAAATCCCTACGGAAGTATAGGTAATAATCATAAAGGTATGTGTGTTCATAAACCGATGTGTCAAAGATGTGGAAAAAAACACCTAGGAAAATGTTTCAAAGGGACAGAAATATGCTATAGATGTGGAAATGAAGGTCATAAAACAAGAACCTTCCATGGAAAAAGGAAGCATCCAGTTGACTCGATGAAAGGGAAAGAAGTTCTTTCTGAGGGATCAATTGAATGTTTTAAATGTGGTGTGCATGGTCATTATGCAAACACACGTTCTATGAAGAAGTTTCGTGAATGGGGTCACCAAGAGCGTACAAATGTTCGTTTACCAATACCTAATGCCATTCCTAATGAGGATGAAGAAACTGACAATGACCAATCAAAGGTATGTACTATTTCATGACTATTGTTTTCCTATTTTGGAATCTTAGGATATGATTCATGATTTTGTTTGTAGGAAAGAGGTATTTCAGAATAGGTTGGAAAGGAATGGATAATGGATCATGAAGAATGTTGAATGAGTAAGATGTCAACATATGAGGGCTTCAAGAGTTATGGTGAAATTCTTAAGATTATAAAGTCTCTTTTGATGACGGGGTTACACTAGAAGACTTTTTATATTATGTGTAACCCTGATGTTTAATATAGGCAAATTTTATCCAAGGAATAGTTATCTTTTCTTTTGTGGACATAGTTATAAAGAACCATTTGGGTTTATATGATCCTTACTTTTGAGGAAAATTATGGGTTACTAAATGTTATGATTGAAGTGGAAGGCATGAGATAAAATTGAGGTTAAAATATGTTGTGAATATTTTTGAAGATTTTATCTCGTTTTGGGGAATGTTTTGAGAATTATATAGTTTTGAAAAAAGGACAACACGCAGACCGTGTGACAACCCGTCGCGTCGGACAAAGCTGTGAGAATCGAACCCACAACCAAAGTGCGACTGGTATTTATCGCCTACCACTTGACTACGTGAAGTCCCTGGTTAGTTTGACTGATTCATTCTAGTTATATGATTTTATGAATTAAGATTAAGTTGATTTTGGTTTATTTATAAAAATGATTAACCTATCATGGAGGATATGTGATTAGGTTAATTACTTTTCAATACAAGACTTTAGGAGCAACTAATATTGTTTGGAGATAAATGTTACGATTTAACATAGAAGACTATGTGACTAAATCCTTCAAATATTTGGGTTTCAATATTATATTAGGTTTACTTTGAACAATTTTATGGACAAATTGTTTATCGGATGGTCCTCGTTGAACTTTGGGTTTTGTTGGAAAAAATTTGAAGATTAAGAATAGATTTTCTTTTTATAAGGGGTTATCCTTTTCTGGATTATCTGATCTTATACTAACCTTTTTGGTTTTTGGTTTTAGTTAATGCCTAAATACATGGGAAGTATATAGTTCTATTTTGTGTATTAGGTGATTCTCTAGAAGTTGATTATAGTACTCTTAATGTGAACAAGTCTTCCTAAATACTCGTCATTTGGAGAAAATATGAGTTTGTGTAAGGAATATAATAAAAGTTGAAAGTCAATATGATAAGTGATTATGTTTCCTTATGAATAAATTCCTCAATAAAAAGTAACTTAAAACAAAAATGTTGTCTATTAACTTTTCCTACTGGGGAATCGAATACCGTTTAACCCATCACAAGTTTGTGATTTTCTCGTGGTTAACTTTCTCCTAAACATGTTTTCTATCACTCTCCATCAGAACATGACCCTTTGTTTTTCCTCCATGTCCATATTTTCATACTTGGAATCCTAGTATGGGTTAACTCGGGTGACCTTTGTACTTATCTTTCCTTATTTTAAAGTGTTTGTTTTACCGACTTTTGTTCCGATGTGGGACTTTCTAGGATGTTTCCAAGCGCAATTTTAAAATTGTGAGGACGCAATTCCCAAAAGGGGGGAAGGATGTAACATCCCAGGTAAATAAAGAATATGACATTTCATATTTATCCATATTTTTGAATAAAATATTTAAATGACTTTAAAGGGGACTCTATGCTCGATGGCGTACCCAACACGCAACAACGAGTTTCTTGGGAATCTTACGTTGCACTCTAATAATAAAATAATATTATTTTAAATGGTAGTTAACATGTAGCCGTTGTAATGGCGGGAATGGATAGAAATAACTAAAATATGATTATATATGTTTTTAAATGTTTTTACATTTATCCAATAAAGGATAGAGGCTTAAAATACGGAAAGAATTCAATTTTAGGCATATATGCCCTAGTTTTCATTAAAGGTTCACTTATCGCCTTTTGATGGCGAACTGTCATTAAATATAGTTTTGATAACTATTATACATTCTTTTGGACCAAATAAAACTCTTATTAAGAATCGGGACATCAAATTTTACTTTGTGTAAATTTTTGGTATTTTTCTGATAAAGTTCATTTTTTAATGAATAGTGTAAAATGTTGTATTTTAATTCAAAACCTCTTTTTAATATAATTTATTTATATGATTAGATTATTTTTTAATTTGTTTTAAAGTGAAATTATAAAATATTTTTACCATTAAATCCAATAGTGGTCGTTGGAATCAATTTCACTTTGAAATCGGACTTAAACTAGTGTCAATCTTTTGATACTTATTGTTTTATAAAAACACGCTATTTGCTCTGAAAGCGGGAATTAATTATTAAATTAATTAATGTGACTAATATGTTTTGAATTTTGTAAAACGGACTTCATTTTTGAATTCGTAATATCAAATATAGCTTAGGGTGAATTTTTGGTAATTTTCTGAAAAACTTCAATTTTTGATGAATAGTGAAACCACTAAGTGGTACTTATAAAGACTGATTTTCCGTTTAAATGAAATTTTTCCATCATTGTGTTTTTAATTTGAAAAATCCGACATACATGGTTGTGATTAAGAAGTTAAATGTGGTTCAATGGGATAAAAATAATTTTTTGGTGAATAGTAACTTATTAAGTTTTTAATCGCGATTAGTGGTAATTATTATAGTTTAAGGTATAAATATTGCTTTAATAATATGAAATGACCTAGACACATGTCACAAACTTATTGGTTGTGTCATGGCCGACCAAGACAAGCCATGAGCCAACTTGGGGACCCCATGGAGCCACTTTAGTTGGAAAATGACATTAATATATTTTTATTTAATGTTAAATTGAAAATGACACAAACATAATATGTTTTACGAAAACAATTTTTAAGTGGGGTTATACAAGTCCAAATTTTGATTATAAATAGTCATTGGAAATCTAAAAAGATTTCCTATATCATAGTATTTTTTTTATAATTTTTAGACATTAAAGAATGTAAATTATTTATGACATAATAATGATGCAGCGATGACATCATTATTTGACGATTTAATTAAAATGGAAAGATAATGAAAAATATACAACCTACACATGTCCAAAACCAATTGGATGAGTGGATTTCGAAGCCTTATCACCTTATCCACGAATTCTATCAATGTGGGACCTTTTAAAACCGAAACACATTTTCAAATAAAGTAATATTTCCATACTTTCCAAAAGTGCCCCTCCTCTCCTCTTATAAAAGGCCCCCACCTCTACCTCATTTCACACACTTCTCAAGCCTTTGGCTCGGCCAGCCCCTGCCCATTTACTCTCTCCACATCCCTCTCCTCATCCTAGAGGATTCCCTTTGGGCAGAATCCTTTCAAAGGAAGCCTTTTGGCTCAAATCAAAAGGAGTTACACTTTTAAAGGTAATTCATTCTCTCATGTTCATTTGTTTAATTTTGCCTCTCCAACCCCCTAAACTCTTTTTATTTTCTTATTTTGTAACAACAACAGTATCTTCAATATAGTAGGATGTTTTTATAAGATTTATTCGAGCTACACTCTCACACAACTACATCAAATGCTTAAAGAACATACGGTTTCCGTGGATGGTGAAATTCTGCCTCCCGAAACGATGATTGTTCAATACTCATTTAACACCTTCAAAGGTGGCCATTATGATGTCACTGTTTTTATATATGATATATGATATGTTTATGTTTTATTTATGCTTCTGTATTTTTCATTTTTGTCTTACCTTTATGGCTTCCATTATGGGTATACGCGATATCTTCATTTAAGGAAGTGCGGACTACCGCCCCCTCAAAGTGATTTGATTCGTTAAATACCATATGTGGGATGTATAAAGGATGGAAATATGATATTATATATGATATTATACTGGAATTATAATATAATTTTATATCATTATTATTCCATTCTATAAAATACGAAATAGGAATGAAAGTAGCGTTCATGCGTACGTACGACTTACCATCTCCATGAACGGTGCATTTCATTTCTTACCTCTAAATGATTATGTAATGTTATAAATGCATGCATGTACAGGATATATATGAAATATATGATATCTACATAATGAATACAATTATGGATATAATAAACATTTGGCCACACGAACAACATGTAATTGTAAGAAGACCACTTTCGACTTAAGAACCAAATATCGGCAAAACAAATATTATTAACTTAAATGATTACATAATGTTTGTGACATGGTAATAAGTGGTATAAAAGTAATAATGAACTTGAACAAGGGTTCTTTAGGAATTATAAATTAAATCATGTTTATTATTCAGGAGATAAAAGAACGATCGAGTCAAGTCGGACCCGAGGTAAGGGATCCTACAACTCTCTTTCTTTTTAAGTACACTCTTTTATGTAATTTCTTTTAAGCTCATCTTTATTATGATTGGGATGTTATTTTATATTACTCCAACTGTAATTTTTATGTTCATGTGATGAGAGACCCTATTCACTCTCATCAATCCATTTTGGATGTTTTGAGTGGCGTCGTTAGGCTGCCGAACTTTCGTAAGAGATCTAACCTCTCTCTTTCTTTTTAAGTACTCTCCTTTATGTCACTTCTTTTTAAGATTCTCTTTGTAATGTTGGGGGATGTTCTTTTATATTCCTCTTTCTGTACATTTTATTGTAATGTGATGAGATACCCTATTTGATCTCATCAATCCATATTCAGGAGTTTTATGTGTTGCCGTTAGGCTGCCGAGTTTTCGTAAGGGATTTTTCATCTCACTTTTATTCCCGTGAGATTTATGCTACATTTGCCACAAATTCCATTGAGTGGTGTATGTAATTCCCATTATTCTACTCTTTGTGTAATATACTTTCGTTTATGAGTATTTACATCAATGATCTATTGCCCTTCTTTCATGGGGTGTATGTTTTAAAAGATATCCAAGTCGGTAAGGGGACCTTTCACCCTCCTCTTTTTTAAAAGACTTCTTTTGTTGGGTCTTTTAATTTATATATTGTTATGTTGGGATATGTTCTCATATATCCTTATTGATGTAAATTTTATGTCCAAATGATGAGATACACTTTTTATCTCTCATCAACTCATTTTGATGTGATTCCGTTAGGCTGTCAAGGGAACTTTTTAACCCAATTTCGTTTTCTTTGGGTTCAACATGTAGTCATTGAATATGTCATCCATTGAATATGTGTGAATGACCTTTTATTGTTTTACACTTAATATCCACTTATATTGGGTGTATTTATATTTGTCACACATATTTTTGAGATTGATTTGTCCTTAATTTAAGGATACCTTCTTTATAAGGGATTTCATCACATTTGACATTTCTATTGAGGGTTCATTGTTTTTATGCACCAATTCACTCTTATATGGTGTATATACTGTCCGTTGGAGTATTATATCATGAATCCATTTATTCTCATGATATTATAAAGTTCTGCCTAAATGTTATTCCTCAATTTTGTATTCAAGTGTCTCTAATTTTGGTAAAACCCCTTTAACCAAAATATCGTTTTAAATGTTTTAATTATTTGTTCTTATTAATATCCATGTTTTCAAAATGGTTTTAAGGATTTATCTATATGGATATTAATGGTTTAAAATTTTATGCTTCAAGGTGGTATGGGACACTTTGATTCAAAAATCTTTTTATTAAATGTTTTAAATGGTTTTGGAAATGGTTTCTTTTTATATGGATTCATTATTTCAAAATACTAAAATGTTATGTTGTGTGTGAAATGTGGAAATGTTTTGTTTCCTTTATGAATATTTTATGTGATACGTGTGTGTTATGGTTCTTGGGCATTGTTATGAAAACGGGTGGTTCCGTGATAAACTAAGGGCAGGGGAGCCCGTTATAGCTCTCCAATGCATTGGGTAACGCGAAGGAGTGAAACGTTAAGGTTTCTCCAAAGAGATTTAGGGAATATACTGTGATGGGTATTCAAAACATAACCAAGAGGGTTACTCCCTACGTAAGAATGTTATGAATTCCTCAAGTTACCTTTATGTCTTATGATTTCTATGATTTATTCATGGTTTGATGAGGTATGTTAAAGTGCCTTTGTTTTATGGGTAAAGTATTATTTCATTCATATGTATATATGAACTCATGTTTCCTTTCCATATTTTCATAACTCTTACCGAGCTTTTTATGATCATCCCATGTTTTTGAAATGTTTTTCACAGGTCAAGGGAAAGGTACATGATGTGATGATAGTGTCAAGGATGTGTCAAGAAAGAATCCGTGTTATATTTTAAATATGTTCCCGTTGATGGGAAGAATGAATACTGTCTTTTATGTAACCACTTTGTTTAAATGTGGAATGTAATGCAAGTTTCATGATCTAATTCTCTAAAACTATAAACCTGAAAAGATCCACAATGTGTAATCTTGTAATAACTCAAGATTATGTAAGGTTTAAGGCTGGGGCCTTATAATTTTTCTACCTTATTTTTTCGTTTATTTATTATTAGCATGTAAACAATGATTACTTATTCAATTAAGTACTCCTATGTCATTTTGTTGATATTCAGATCATATGTCAAAAATGATATTTATGGTTTGCCTATGTTAAATTTTTTCATTTTAAATTTATTTTATGAATTAAATAGTGACCTAGTTATAAATATTATACATAATATATACTTTTAAAAACAACCATGAAATATGGTTTTCAAAAATTAACTATTTTATAATCATTGATACAAAAATTCATGAGTTTGCAAGAATAATGTTTCAATTTTTCAATACTTCTGAATGAAATAATGTAAGTATACATTTATCAAAAAAAATTATAAAAATACCATAAAACCATATTATTTATTTAATTTTACTTATATATATCTTCCATGTGATGTGGTTATGGAAAATGAATCACATCACTTATAGGATGTGGTTGTCAACATGTATATATGAATAACATTATCATTTTTCATTATAAGGAAAATTATGAAATTAGATCATATGTTATCCTTTCATAATGATAAATATTTCATTAATATCTTATATAAACCGTAAATCCATTATTATAATCATTTGTGATATGCAGCGATGAAAAATGAATTAAATTGATTCACAATGAGGTATTCCTCCATACATATGAATGATGACAATGATTCCCATTTTATGGAAGAGGATATGGATATATGGTATAAATGAAACATAAAAAACCTAATTATTTTTATTATATTGATTTTAATCATTTCACCACATTTTGACAATATTTGAAGGAGGTATAAGAAGTAATAAATCTAAAACACTTGTATAAAAGTTATACATCATCATTCAAAAACCTCGTTTCTATTACATCATAATCCCTATAACATTTCTATTAATACAAAAATAATATATCATGAATACGATAAGGAATTATTGGGATGTTTTGGGGTAGGAATTGACTAATCCAAATGTAACATCATGGCCTGAATGCCACTAAATAGTTCCTTGATCCTGTGGGTATCATTGCCTCAAGCACACCTCATAGAATTCTAGAGGCTACCAACAAGAAACAGAGGACCTATGGTGTGTCCATGGGGTGAATATTACATCATTTAATACCATAACATAGTGGATGGAAACATATCCATAAATAATGGGATTAGTAAATCCACTAGATAGAAGAAAACATTCTAGAAAATAATAAATATACACTGCCAAAATTATTCTAATATACAAAATGATATTCCATGTAATATATTTACAAATATGTAAAAAATTATATCTTCATCCATTAAAATACATGAATCAATGTGAAAATATATATTAAAAGATCTATCTCCACATAGAATCATGATCCACGATAAGTCTTGTGCTCCCTTGCTCCTAAGTAGCAGTCAAATCAAGCATCGTACAACAAGCACTTTTCATGGTCTGTACATACATCCATATTGTTTTTACAGCTACCCAATTACATCCATAACATTGTGTATTATAAAAGTCAGTATATCATGAAAAAATGAGTTTATAACAAATAAACTCACTGAATAATAATCTATGTATTGTAAAATATATTAAACATGTCTAAAATTAATGAATGTATAATGCTTAACAAAGATGTAAAAAATATAAATTGATATTGTCCAACCTATCAAAAATAATATTGTTACCATAACAAAGGAAAAATATTAAAAATACTCAACCTCTCATAAAAATGGGATGATGTAAATTATAAACAAACTGTTAATAATATCCATCCTACCCATTGTAGTAATGTACCCATACTATGGCTATCTACAAGCATAGATAAATATCGATAATATCATCTCCATATAATCTTGTATATAACTTTCATTATAGAAATCTATAGAATTCTGTCATCCAAAATGGGCATGTTGTGTAATAAAAAGTGTCTTACTTTGATGGTTCAAATCTACAGTTCAGAAGACCAAATCATCAATGTCATGTCCCAAGAGTATCTTGATTGAAACATGATGAATACATGGGAGGGTTCCATGGATCATATAAACAAACCATGACCATTATAATTTCAATAGATATAGATCTATGGGATATAAAGGCCCATGGAATCCTATGAAATCAAGATCCAAGGAGTGAGAAGATTCAATGAATTCACTACAAAAATAAATACCCATGTAGTAGAAATGAAAATGTTGTCCTATTTCATTAGGATTAAAAAATTAATTACCAGGAACTCCACTACCATATCAATTCATTGTCATATTTCAAAAAAAAATTCACATCATTAACATTTCGTTAGTTCATATAGCTCATTCCACACAATTTCGATAAATTATTTTAAAAAATAAACCAAATAAACCTCGTATAATCACATGTAATGGAGGCATAACCCTATCCTTATAATTAGTTCAAATCTCATTTAAATAATCATGGCACTTGAAATTAGTAGTGAACTCACATGCCCACAATGTGGTGGTATAACATTAGAAAAAATAATGTTCATACCCCATAGGAGGCCTTGGTTGTGGATAAATAACCTTCAACACTAAAATGGTAATCAAGAGGATATCTAAAAGGTTCCAATTCATTTGATTACATTATTTAATTACTTTTTGGAGAAATTATGGAATGTCTAGCATGCAATATAATTAAATTTAGATGTATAATGAGAAGAACATGCTTTAAAAGTAATAGACCAACTACCGTATGCCCATGGTAGAGAAATCATTGAGTATATACCTTTGATTTAGTACATATTGACAGAAATAGGAAAAATGGATGGATCCCCTTAAAATAAGTAAAAATAACATGAACCAAAATAATTCCAGAAGGTATAAAGGAAATGATCAATGTAACAATATGAGTAAATGAAAAACCCCCACTAATCCAATAAGACTGATGGTGGTAGAAATGAAGTTTGTAACATGAAAAATCGGTAAATAAAATTCCTTACTTCTGTGGTTTCTCTTGCACAAGAGATAAGGGATTGGGTGAGGCTCTATTAAAAGAAGAGGCCTGATATCTTATTTGAAAAATAGGACACAGGAATTTTCACTACAAGTCAATTCTTTAAGTATTATGTAAATACAGTCATCTGACTCGATGGAAAAAACATTTACATGATAGAAAAGGTTCTCTCTAGACCATTACACATCATGTAATTGATACATTATATATTTATTAGTTACACAATCTGAAATTGTCATGAATCTCTCCTAGAACCCGCATGTACCTTCCTTTAAAAAACAACCCCATCATCTCGTGGACCAACATTATGTAGTAATAAATATATATAAATTAAAATACTTTTAACTAGAAAAAAATTCATTCCACATAAGAAATCCTATTATCTTACAATATCTCCTCATTAATGAAATTCCTCCATGAATTTCCTTCCTATGGTGGTCAAAAATCTTTTGAGAGGATAATCAGCTAATTAGAACGTATGTCAGCCTCATACTCCCATGTCTAATCCATGAAATGAAAATTATTACATAAAACTCATTCTATATGAATTGATCATCTTTGGGGAGATTTAATTCCCCTATGAATGATACGAATATGGTTCTCCTCAAAGGAAAAAACTACATATAAAAACCCCTCATAAGGCTATAGATTCTGAGATGGGTTTATTTGATAATGGTGGAACTAAGATACCTATAATAGATCATGCATGGATTAGTACCTTTACGGAAAATGCATGTGATAGGCTACTAGTTCCTCCCTCTCCATAATCTAAAATGGGCTTAGATATCATGGTGATATCTTAACATTTATACTAATATATTAGTATCTTAGCCAATGTGAGATATGTAAAAAGACCTTATCCAGATCGTCTATCCTAATATGTCATTGAAAAAAATAATTATTAGATATATCTCTAGATTTATTAGTATACATATGTTTCCAAATTAACTTGACCGACCCAGAAGTAAAATAAATGAGTTATTCTCCAAGAAATCATGCCTCCCCTTCTTCTAACTACTACCACTGCCTTCGAAATGGTCTATAGTAAATATCCTTGTAAGGTGTCATCTGAAAAATTTCGTAATAACTATTATTGTATGTTAACAGAAATTTATTTATTTTCCTCTTCCATGATATCTTAGAATCTAGTGTAATTGGTCTATGAATGTTCTGAAGAACCTGAATCGTGTTCTCTGACTGGTCATCAATTTGATGATATTATTTTGTTCTATGAATCCCCTTTTAACTCATATCTCCCTACACAATCTAAAAAAAATGTAAACTATTAAACCCTATCTAATACAATGGTATGAAGATCCACATGATTTCATGAAATATCTGGAATATAAAACCTTTCATGCTTATCTTCTGTGATGATGACCCAGATCAGTAGTAAATGAGAAACCTTCATGATCTTGTACATGACAACCCACATAGAATCTCTACCTTGTGGTAAACTCCCCAATTCTCTAACAAATTCAAACAAAAAATAAACCCATTTCATCTCAAGAAAATTTACATACTATAATTTTTTTTTGTACACAATGTTCCCCCTTCAACTGTTGAATGTTCGAACACCTCATAACAAAACTATCTACCTATAATTTCATTACAGACCAAAAATTATGGAGATCTAAATCATGATACATATTGTTAATTCCATAATTTACTACTGAATATCAGTCATGAAACCCCCACACATCTCCTCTTGTATGCCTAATGAAAGCCAATCATAACCATCAATATGCAGAATTTTACCCTCACCTATAGTCTAACTAGAGGTGGGTCCTCACTTACAACAATATCTCATAGGAATAGGCCCATAGAATATAATATTTATATCATCACAACTCTATATCAAATATTTAATGACACTACCATGTATGAGATAATATTCTTCTTTATTCCATCTTGAACCTACTTCTACAACTGAAAAAAACCAAGCCATAAACTACCACTCGCTACTGGTCTCCTAAACATCCCATATTGGAGTCCTCCTTCTCAATGCATCAACAAATTATTTTCCCTTTCTTGTTACATAGGAAATCTCAATATTAAATTAATATAGGTACTCAACCAACATTTTCTACCTCAAATTCAGATCACACTGTATGAAAATATACATAAGGATTTTGTTGTTTATATGCAGGAAAATTGCTCTCCCAACAAATAATTCATAAAATAGTTAATATCATTAACCACATCATCTAGATCAATATAATTTATTGGGTAATTCCTCTCACGTGGCCTCATAAGATTAGACATATACACAAAAAATTTATCCCCATTAATAAAACTATTCCTAGAAAAATTCTTGATGAATCATAATACACATTGTAGCTTCGTCCTGAATCTGGAGGAATCTAGACATGCACTAAAGTCAATCACTCATTCAAATCCTGAGATTCTGTCTTATAGGTATCTATCCATGTATAATTTACACCCTTCATACTCATTCATGTATGCAATTCTTCTATGTGTGATAATACCAATATGAAATTCTTGTACTATCCATTTATTACTATAAACCCTTCATATTTCAAATACATTCTTCATATTATCAAATGAAACTATGTATCTCAAATTCAATGGTTCAACTGACACTCTTATCATTTAAATTATATGAACCTAAAAGTTAATCATATCCATCACATAGTTAATATTTGGTATCTCATCATATAACTTATGGCATCTTAGTGTATCCAAAATTATCTCACGATGATATAAATTGTCATTCCAATTGTGAGAATATACCATGATAACATCAATGAGAACCACCTCAAACAAATATTGATAAGTATGGAAGAATTTATTTATCATAACTTTGAAAATATCTTTAATATTTGGGAGAAAAAATTGTATAATTATATAATAATATTGACCATACCAACTTTGAGAAGTTATATGATATATGTCTGCAAGTTGAATATTAACCTTCTGATATCCAAATATCAAATAATTCATTGAGAAAAATAGAGATCCTCAGATATGATAACAAATGTCATATATTTTTGGAAAGAGATACTAGTTCTTATCCTTTAAATAGTTCAATTTATGATAGTCAACCCAAATCTTGATTTTATCATCCACCATTTTCACTAAATGACCGATGAACACCACAGAGTAATATTGGGACATATATAATCCTTGAATTAAAAGTCCACTATCCTCCACCTATGAGCATGAAAATCTATTGTGTACATCCTATAAAGAGGAATTTATACCGATAATGATCATAGAGCTTTCTCACTAGAGAAATATACCTCTCTCTCCGAAGCTAGAGTATAAAATTATTCAAATAAAAGAGCACTGAAATAGTAAACCACTAGAGGAATCTAAGCCTGAATCATTCCATGATAATACTTGTATAAACTAGAAAAATTGTATATCATTCTACCCAACAAATGATACTTTGTTCTAGCACAACTGTCCTGGACATCCCAATCACCCTTTTGAATTGAAAACCTACCATAGGGTGATGTTAATGTCATCCTTCAATGGATGAAATGAACAATGGATTTATTGGTAAATATAAATTTCATCATGTTTATGAAATCAAATAGAGTCATATCAAAAATTAAAATATCTCATACAAGTTAACACAAACCAATATCAGGGGGGACTCCTTAATCTAGTGTACAACATCTTTTCTGATCACTAAGAGATTATTAAGCCTCATAATGCCATCTGAAAACTAAACAATGACCCCATAAATCTCTAAAAAAGGAAAAAAATATAAAACTATGTGATGTGCCTATATGTAAAAGTTTAAATACTAGATTATAGGCTACTAAGATCATACCTCTCACTATGGATGTCACGATGCTCAAATCCTCTAGTAACGGTCGTATGGAGAATATATTTCTTGAACAGTAGCCCTAATAAACAACCCTAATACCCAATGTGGAAATAATATTCTATCTAGGTTCAATTTTTATCTTGATGCCTCATCCATAACCTCCACCTCAGGCAGAATGATTAGTGTTACTCCATCTCCTTGACTGATGTGCAGCTCTGATTCCCACTCCTAAACCTAGTGTCATTGTTTATCGTATAAAAATTTATACTAGAGGGTAGGTCCTACAAAAATTATGTTTGGGGATCATACATCCATAGTAGGTCTTGATAATCATCTATTCATATTCCATTAAACATTACACTGATTATAGAAAATAGATCTAACATATGTAACAACCTGGATGGTTCATCCCTAACGGGAATCCATAAAATTATTCTTTCTTCCACTAGAATCATAACCAATGGGTCGAGTTACTACAATTCCCTTACCATTGTCTCAATATTCCCTCAGGTTCATCGAAAATAATTTTTTAATTCACTATTTCATAAATAGTTATCAAACTAAACAAGTTGTCATATGATCGAATGACATGCATGAGGCATTCCTTGAAGCATCCCTCCCTCGATGAATCATCAAGATGATATATACATATATATTTTTAAAGAATTATTAATATTTAAATATTATAATCACACCCCTCTATAGATGAAAAACCTTACTGGAACACTCTACACTCATATTCTTGGGGAAAATGAAATCACAAATCATGAGTTGGAAATCCCTCCAAACCATTTCTCAGAGAATATCATCCTTGTTCAAAACAAACCGCCCATTCATAGAAACTCCCAATAGTATATATTTTATGAGATTCACTCTCTTATATGGTGGTGACTCTAGGTTCCTGAAGATAAAAACGAAAGTCTAAATCCATAGATCAGCAGCCTATGGACCTTCATCCCTTGAAAAGAGGGATTATTTTGTTGTTGGAAAACATGTGTCTCCCATATCAATGATGGTGAAGGATGGGGTGCTCCTTGAATGGTCTGCATGAATTACATAAAACACTAATGGAACTATACAACATAACCAATATTTAGTACTATAAGTATTTCCTTAGTTTTCCCTACATGAGGATCTACCGGTTCCCCAAAGTCCACCACCAATGGAGCATGGTCGTCGCCACCTACCTCGCGTGCGATTAGAGGTCGTCATGGTGGAATGTCTCTACTACTCCCAACACACACCTCAAAAATATTTTAAACTAGAATATAATACATTAATGAAGAGAGAATGATTAATACCTACTACAAAAAATTAACACCCATATACCCACTCCTAAAGTTGTTATTGGGAAAAAAAATAAATAGTAATAAAATCCTTAGATAAACAACCTACATCCCAATATAATTTTTGGTCGAAGTCAAGTTCAATATTTCCAAAATTCCAATTTCATTTAAATTGATATTTTTTCAATTACTTTTTAAATGGATGAAGCAAAATTTTCACCACATAATATCCAAAATGGCCCATAAACTGTTTAAACGGAAATTAAGAATCCACTAAATTCATACCGTAACACGTTACAGGCCTGTGACAAAAATTCTATAACTCAACATTACATTCTTGACTTCATAGAATGTTTATTATGTCCTTAGAAGAAAAAAATAGCATATGTAAGGTGATATATTTAGTAACTATGTTAATCAATTCCCTATACAAATCATTTAATGGAATCAAAAATATTTCCCATAAGGAACATATGAAAAATTCATGCAGTCAATTATTACACCCAAAATAGAATGAAATAATACATGGAATGTGAATTAAAATATTTTTCTTAAATGATACTTGATATGTGTATGCTAATATAATTAGGAAATAATTAAATAAATAATCATTGGAACATTAAACAACATGATCATCACCCAATTGTAGAATCAATTCACCTTTAATATGAAAATCTAGAACAAACATGTCATGATCTCATAAAACATGGATTTTTTCTTATATGTAGGTTTTCTACTACAAAGAAAAATTCCTTACCAAATTACAATATGTTCCTAATCACAATATCTTGCAACAAAATAACACATCTTAAAATAAAACCTAATATCCCTTTGATACCACTTTGTAACATCTTGACCTAGATACCACTAAATGGTTCCCCCAGCCAATGGGTCACATGGAATCAAAAATTCTTCATCTAATTTCAGAGGTAGTCAACATGAAATGTTGGTATATATTGTATCTATGATGAGATTATTTCATCATGTTATAGTTTATGATATTGGTAGGAAAAATATTATTCAGTGTAAAATGTAGAAAATAAACATGAATAAAGATAACATCTGAAACAATAATAATTAAACAATGAAAAAAATAATCTAATATAAAAAGTGATGTTTCATTTCATATATCTATAATACTAGATAATAGGTATACAATAATATCATAAATTAAATGAATCAATGAACAAAGTGCCAAAACACTACCTTTGGATGGCATCTCAATCCATGATTAGTCATATGCTGCTTTTCATTTATGTGGATGAAAAATTAATCATCAATAATGGGTGATTTTTTTGGTCCCTACCTACACCCATATATGTTATTTGGGTACCCAAAGAATGCCCAAATTGTGTGCGAGATAACACTTACTAGGCTGCCATAACAACTTCTATAACAAATCCCATTTGTGTAAAATATGGTAAGCACTGTTGAATATAGGAAACTAATATACTAGTACTGAAATCAATATTCCCATTTAATATGTGATAAAATTATTGTGATATTATCCATCCTATAATAATAATCAAGTTCCTATAATAAGTGGTCATTATAAACAATATTCAATCACTAGTAAACATGTGGCATGTTATGTAGATATAAAAAATTAATAATATACATCCTTACCATTGTAGTAAAATACCGATACCAGGGCTATCTTATAGAAAAAAATATCCACAATAGACATTTAATTTAATTATGTATTTATCAGTTATCGTGGATAAGACATATAATCATGCGATCTATAATTTCCACATGATGTAAAAAAAATGTCATATCAAAATGTTCAAGATCCAATGTATAGAAGAAAAAGGTCTCCATGTTTCATCCCCGGAGCATCTTGATTGAATCATTATAAATACATAGGTGGGATCTAGGGAGAACGTCAACATTCCATGCCTAATGCAGTCCCAAGGAAGATGGATCCAATGGGTAATAAGGGCACTAAAATACTATGGAATCAGTATCTAATGAGTAAATAGGTCCATGGAATCCACAACCATAATCAATACCCATGGAGTAATTATTTCCATGGAATCTTATGGAATCCAAATCCAACGTATACAAACTATGGAATCCTATACCATTATTAATTCAACATCATATTTCAATAATCATTTCATAAAAATTCACATTTCATGACTTCATCCAACTTCTGTCCCACATTTTCTATGAAATACATTTAAATTATAATCCAAATTAACATCATGTAACCACATTGAAAGGATTCATAACCTTTTACTAATAATTAATTCAACTCTAATTTTATTATTTTGGGTTTCCAAATTAGTGGCGAGATCACACACACCCAGTGAGGTGGTCTAACATAGAAAAAATGAAACGATGTACCACATGGGTGTAATAGGATCTGGATAAGTGACCAACTATCATAAAATGTCACTCAATGTGAAATATAATAATTTTTAATTCATTGAATTCAATTATCCACTTTATTTTAGGGGAAACATTGGATAATCTAGTAAACTTCACAATAATAACTAGTCTTTTGTAATGACCCGTAAATTTCAAGGAATTTTTTTCATAAATTCTATGAGATTTTACTAGTACTCAGTTTCTGACGGCACCTGATTCCGAGGCCCGGTGTGGCCAGAATAATTTTACGAAGTTTACCTCGGGTAAGTTCAGTGATTGAATGAGCGGGTTTTCTTATCATTTGAACCGGCGCTCAGAATTGAAACCCAAGGGCACTGATGAACTCGCAGCACTGGTAGTTTTCAAGAGGACCTTTACTGAAGATGCATTTTCACGGGATATTAAGTAAATTTTTTGTGGATTAATTGAGAGGTGAATAAATTTGTGAGGCAATTTTATTTATGTATCTTAAGTGGTTGTAATCTACATGGGGATGTTAGGGTGGGACCCACAACCCACTAACATCCTAACTTTCCATTTGAGGATAAATGTGAGGTTGAGCCCACATGAGCCCCAACCCTTCACATTTCTATAACTCTCATAAACTACCCCATTAAAACTTTTTAACTCCCTTGAATTAAGTAACACTCCCTCTCTCCCTATTTATTTCTTGCCAACAAACACATTAATTAATTAATTAAAACCCTTCATTAGTTAATTATGGGATTGAATTTTATAAATTTGAATGGATGGCATGATTTAAAAAAATAAGGGAAGCCTTATTTTATTTTGGGTTGGCAGGTTTGGTTGAGATTTTGGGGAGAATGTTCTAGTTTTATTTGAAGACCATCATTCTCAACTAAGAACGTCAACTCTACGATGAAGAGCATCATCTCGGAGACCCCGGATTCTCCGTCCTCTTCTTCCTTCATGATAATGGAGGTGACACTGACCCGAGAACTTTCCTACGATGTCATGCCATTCAATCATCTCTTCGTGGCAAAAAGGGGAGGCACCGCTTCCTCCTCGGACGCTCTCCGTCGACGTCTACGAATCATCCCCTCGTGACGCCATCAACCATGACGCCGACGTTCATCATGTTTTACCGAGGTAGGGTTGTGTTTGTATTGAGTAATGATTGGTTTTCCTTCCATTTTGTTGTTCCTCTTAAACCGCTTGTTATCGGACTAATGTGGAAGGGACCGGACCAAACTAACACGGTCTGATTCCTCAACTATTCTTGTGAATTTGTGAAAGTCTTCGGTCGTTCATGAGAAGTGAATCAAGGTATATTTCCGGAGCCAATCAGAGGTTCGAAAACATCGAAAATGGCCTCAAAGCATCTGGGCAACCTAGAAGCGGATTTTTCATAGAAATAGGATCATCGAAACGAAGAAGGGACACCTCGGGAGGCGTGCTAGCCAGAGGCGTCTTTTTCTAGAAAATTCAAGAATACACATCGTGTACTCCAGGAGCACACACCGTGTAGTACAAGAATATTTTGGCTAACATTTTGGACATTATAAAAGTAGTACACGATGTGTACTCTCCACACTATTTGACAGAGGATTCTTCAATGGACATGGCGTGTATCCAGGGAAAATGCACGGACACAGACATCAATACATGGCCAAGTAACACAACATGTATTCTCTTCATTGAAATGAATAAGAGTCTTCGCGAGGCTCGGCATGTAATCTGGGAGATACACTGACATGGGTAGAACCACATGCCCAAGAGGCATGGCGTGTACTGCATTAACCATGGAAGAAGCGTCTTCGTGATGACTCGGTGTGTATTCTGGAAGTACACGGACACATAGTGGAGTACACGAGCATGTACTCCACCACACGACCAAATATGGACAGTACACATGGAACCGACCATAGAGGTTTGGATATGGCGTGTAACCAAACTGCATGCCGTGTACTTACTTATCTACATGACCAGCCCTGCGACACAGGCCGTTTCATACGGGTGGTACCCGGTGTCTGATGACACGATGTGTATCGCTTACCTACACACCGTGTACTTTAGGGAAATGGATTGGTCATCTTGTTCACTGTGACTTGGGCACATTTTTCTTGGTTTTTCCCCTTTGACGTGGGATGGAAGTACTAGATACATCCACTCTGGACTTTGTGATAGTTGATGTATCAATATTTGACATGAGGAGTGGACCCTCCGGAAATCGAGCATGCTGTGTGAGAGAACTCTAGAGATGGCTATGACTGCGATGATGATGATTAATTTACTTGGATCCTACATGGGTTTGGGAGTGTGAAAAACTATACTTCTATCCTCCGTGGGATCAGCAGCGATGGAAACTGTTCTTGGATACTACGTGGGTTCGAGAGCGAGGGTTACTGTACATGGATCCTATGTGGGTTCGGCAGGGGAGATGATTCAGAGGCTACATCTATCATCTCCACCCCTCTTCATGCGTAGTATACCTGTGTGAGCTGAGTCTTGACTTTCAATAGATATCATCGATATGATTGACTTAAATTCCATTGTGGACTGGGTTGTGCTTTCCTATTTGGATTGTGTTGTGCTTTCCTATGTGGACTGGGTTGTACTTGTTCTCTTGAGTTGGAGCCAAACTGAAATTGATGACTCGGGTATATGTATGGGAATATACCTAAGTATAATTGGTTGATACTTCATGTTTATATGTTTTTTTTGTGGTTATCCTTTTTGATTTCTGGGAGACCATCAGGAGTCTTGGGGTCCCCACTGATTATCATATACCCACCCCTGCACTGGCTATTCCCGCACTATGTTGTGTTGGATAATGATGAAATACATCACTGATCGAGGTGGAGTCTAGTAGAGCGGAACGGTACCTGGAGTTGGACCACTTGGCGGGACTTACACGGAGCGGACGACCGGAGCCGAGGATCTGAGAAAACCATTTGTACCCACCCTTCAGGTGGGATATCTAGTGGATGACTCAGTGGTTTCCAGTTTACATTACTGCATCTATTCATTTTTTACTGTTGTACAGTACATTCTGTTGAGTTTGTATTGTGGCCCATTTATCTTCATCACATACTATTGTACTTAATTTACATAGTGTTTACTTCAGCTTGTGTACTTTGTTGTGTTAGTTTACTTATATAAAGGCAATGTCTTCCCTTTTATCGGGATTTATGCCTTTGGTGCTAGTCCCCAGCCCCTGGCCTATGGAAGGCGGGCTTGGGGTAGTCACGGAATGGGCCCCGAGGACTGTTTGTGACAACTTATTATCAGAGGATTCGGTTCTACCACATAACTTCGGACTCTTATAATTTCTTATGTGAAGCAATAGTGCTAAGATTATTGAGTGTGGTTTTCGGTCCAGGGAGTCCAGTGTTGGAGCGGCAGCCGATGTATCCATACACCAGGACCATGACTTATGATTTCTGACTTTGTTCTAGAAAACACTTATTGAATGTGTATTTAAAATGTTTTATTTATGATTAATTTGTTTCATCTCACCATGCATAATTTATTAACTGTGGTGCACCTGTTACTTTTCATGATGGCCCCACGTAGGCATCCAGCTAGGGTTCCGAGCATTTTATGAGATGGCAGCCCACCGAGCGATGGGGCCTCGGTGCAGGGCCCCATTACAGCAGAGGCACCAGCGATACCTCTACCCGCTTGGCCACCGATACCACCAACCCCAGTAGGGGAGAGTGCACGTCACCTGAGTGCACTGCATGAGTTTCAGCAACAGAGGCCGCCCGGGTTCTGCAGAGAGACGGACCCTCAGGCAGTTGAGGATTGGGTGGAGGCTACCGTCCAAGTCTTCAGATTAGTATAGACACCAGCAGATCTTATGGTGATCCTTTCCGCAAGTCTCCTGCATGGAAAAGCGGGTAGATGGTGGAGCCCGATTCTCCAGGTGCACGATAAGGCATCTCAACTTTGGATGGACTTCGAGAGCCCCTTCGCTCGGAGTTCGTTCCAGCCACCCTCCATGTGGGGCACATCCAGTAGTTATTATAGCTGCGTCAGGGCAGCATAACAGTAGCCCAGTACTCGGCGAGGTTTACCGACCTATTGCGCTACTCCAAGGACATGGTACAGGACCCATTCTTCCAGGCCCGGTCCTTCGAGCAGGGTCTGAGTCATGAGATCATGGCTTCAATGATCTCCCTCAGAATTCCAATGTAGACAGGAGAACTAGAGTGATCCCTTCTTGTGGAGAGATTCCTTGCTGAGCCTACGCCAGTAGCGAGGCCTACCACAGGGCGACATGTAGCGGAGTTTTCTGCAGCCGACAATAGACAAACTTCATAGAGGTCCAAGTAGGCTAATCCATTAGGTAAGAACCATCAGGATACTGGATCAGAGGTGCGGGGAACACACAACAGAGCTACTCATACGAGAGGCAGGCAGTGCTATGCATCCGGCATGCATGGCCACATGGCTCGTGACTACCTGACCTGCCATGCAGAGGAGCAGCAGACAGTTGAGGGACCACCCAGGAAGAGGCAGAGGTTCGACCGTGGTTGTCCACATGGAGATGTAGGACGAGGTAGAAGAGCTGACCGAGCAGTGGGTAGTGGGTGATTCTTTGAGGCTCTACCACCACCACCACCAGGAGGTCCACCCCGACCACAGGGAGCTGGCAGACAAAGGCAGAATTAGCTTTAGGTAGTGGAGGATTACGACTGTGGTGCACGTCAGATGATTCGAGGTACTATCTGTGTCTACTCCCCCTTTTATTATAGCTCTTATAGACACATGAACGAGTCATTCTTTCATTTCCTCTTCCCAAGATCGGAGCTCGGAGATTCCGACGGAGCCGTTGGCTCGATCCTTACAGCTAGACTCTCCTACAAGAGCATACTCGTCGATTACGCAATGGTGGTGACAGTGTTAGCTTACTCTAGGAGGCGAGAGCATCAGATGGGATTTTCATGTAGTGGTGGTGAGGCCTTACGACCTCATCTTGGGCATGGATTGGTTATCTACATTCCATGCTCAGATCAACTGTATTAGGCGCAATGTGCGGTGTGATCGCACATATGGGAGCAGGTTAACCTTCACTGGTGATAAGGGAGCATTTTAATTGCATGATGGACTTACGCAAAGTAGAGGGCAGCCGATCACACATCATTTGGATAGTTTCATTCTCAGAGCGGTTGATGTGCAGAGTCCGAGTTTTCTTTTTATGGTGGATCAGTACGCAGATGTTTTTCTTGACTACGTTCTAGGAATACCTACTCATAGAGTGGTGGACTTCTATATTGACCTATACCTCGGGACAACCCCGATATCTACTGCAGCATATCGGATGGCCCCCTCCGAGCTTTGTGAGCTTCAGGTACAGCTGGAGGACTTGCTGGGCAAGGGATTCATCTGAACCAGTGTTTCAACATGGGCTTCTCCGATTTTATTCACCAAGAAGGTGGATGGGATCTTACAACTATGTGTCGACTACCGTCGCCTGAATTATGTGACCGTAAATAACAAGTATCCACTCTCTAGGATTTACGAACTCTTTGATCAGCTCAAGGGAGAATGATGGTTCTCGAAGATATACCTCAGGTCAGGCTATCATCAGCTCAGAGTTGAAGATGAGGATGTGTAGAAGACGGCCATCAGGTGTCGGTATGGCCACTATGAGTTCTTTGTTATTCCTTTCGGCATAACCAATGCTCCAGTAGAGTTCATGAGTCCATGAATAGGATCTTCCATCCCTACATCGATCAATTTGTTGTAGTCTTCATCGACGAAATAATGATTTACTCGAGTACTGAGGAGGAGCATGCCTACCACTTGTGGGTTGTACAGGACAAACTCCAAGGTCACCTGCTTTATGGAAATCTCTCTAAGTGTTAGTTCTGGATTCGAGAGGTCCACATCGTGGGTCACATAATCTCTAAGGCGGGAGTTGCGGTGGATCTTGTTAAGATTGAGGAAGTACTTTCTTGGGAGCCACCCAGGAGTGTGACGGAGGTGCGGAGATTCCTAGGTCTGGCTGGGTACTATTGTAGATTTGTGCAAGACTTCTCCAGAGTTTCAGCACCGCTTTTAACATTGAAAAATAATGGGAAACCCTTCATGTGGTCAGATAGATGTCATAAGAGCTTCCAAGAGCTGAGACAGAGATTGAACAGTGCACCCATCTTGAGGCTACCAGAGGAGGGCATAGGGTACGTAGTTTACAATGATGCATCAGGGACCAGAATCGGGTGTGTCATGATACAGGAGTATGCAGTGATCACCTATGGTTCACGATAGTTGAGGCAGCATGGGCAGAAATACACTACCCATGACGTGGAATTAGCAGTAGTGGTCTTTGCCTTGAAGATGTGGCGGCACTATCTAAGGATCGAGCGCTTTACACTCTATTCTGACCACCAGAGTCTCAGTTAAATATTCTCAAAGAAGGACCTGAACCTGAGACAACGATGATGGATCGAGTTTTTCCCAGACTATGACTATAAGATAGTCTATACTCATGGGAAGAAGAATGTAGTAGCTGATGCTCTCAGCAGGATATCAGGAATTTAGCTACATGGAGTGGCGACAGAGTAGTTATCCACATCGTAGATATCATTCGTGGATAAGGATGGAGCATCCTTTCTATAGTCACTCATAGTCACCCCTCCACTACATCAGCGGGTCAGAGAGGCAAAACGTGGGGATGTTGACTATGAGGTGGGACGTCCTCAGATATCCGGAGGGCTGGCACCTAATGGATTTTCTCTAGGAGGAGAGCACATCATCCTCTTTAGGGGACGTACCATGATACCAGTTTCATTACAAGAGGACGTGCGGAGGGAGTTTCACACTTCCCCTTTGGTAGTACATCCAGGAGTAGCGAAGATGTACCAGGATCTCAGAAGATAGCACTGGTGGCTAGGTATGAATAAGGTTGTGGAAGAATTCATTTCTCGATGCCTCGCCTATTATCAGGTGATGGCGGAGCACCAGGTACAGGCAGGTTTGGTGCAACCCTTAGAGGCCCCATAGTGGAAGTCGGATGATATATCTATGGATTTCGTGATGGGGCTTCCATGTACTTCCAATGGACACGACTCTATTTGGGTGGTCGTAGACCGACTCACCAAGTCTTCCAATTTCCCACCTTTCAAAGAGCAGGGCTCAGTGTAGAGCTTGGGACACTTCTAAATTCAGGAGATTGTACGGATTCATGGCGTTCCATCATCTATCGTCTATGATCGAGACACTCGCTTTACTTCCCAACATTATAAGTGGTTGCAGGAGGACTTTGGGACGCCGCTACGCTTGAGCACCACCTTTTATCCTCTTACAGATGCCCAGATGGAGAGGACCATTCACACACTCAAGGACATGCTCTGTGCATGTGTCCTTGACTTTGGTCATAGTTGGGAGGATCACCTGCCCTTGGTGGGGTTTGCGTACAACAACTGCTACCACTCCACCATTGGGATGGCATCATAGAGGCATTGTACGACCGACCATGCAGATCACCTCTGTGCTAAACTGACCTGGGGATTCAGCACCCGTAGGACCAAATATGGTCCTGGCTACAATGGAAAAGGTGTAGATCATCCAGGAACAGATGTGGATTGCAGAAAGCAGACAAAAGTCCTATGCTGATAGGAGGCGGAGACCACTGGAGTTCGAGGATGGCGACCAGGTTTTCTTATGGGTCTCACCTCGGCGTGGATTACAGAAATTTGGCCATGGTGTAAAGTTATCTCCACACTTCATCGAACCATTCCTGGTATTCATAATGATAGGCGAGGGTGCTTATCGCATGACCCTTCCACCTCTGTTACACCGGGTGCATTACATCTTCCACGTATCTCAGCTGAGGAGATACGTGCACGACTCGACGCATATCATTGATCACGGGGAGCTAGACATCGATGACGGGGAAACTTTTGAAGAGGTTCTTGTGGAGATCGAGGATCGATAGGAGTAGGTCCTACATGGACAGTCGATTCCTCTAGTGCACATTCGTTGGCAGAATGGGAACCTCTAGGAGAGCACATGGGAGCGAGAGGCTCAGATGAGTGCAAAGTACCCTCATTTTTCCCCTAGTTTTTGATATAGATTTATGGGGATGTAAAGCCCTAGGGTGGGAGTAATGTAAAGACTCATAAATTTCAAGGACAGTATATTTTATAAATTCTTTGGGATTTTACGATTACGCAGTTTTTGACGGCACCTAATTCCGAGGCCTGGTGGGCCCAGAATAATTTGCCGATGTTTAGCACGGGTACGTTCAGTGAAAAAATGAGCGGGTTTTCCTTTCTTTAGAGCCGGTGATCGGAATTGAAATCTGAGGGCACCGATGAACTCGCAACGCTGGTAATTACTTAAGAGGACATTTACCAAAGATGCATTTTCACGGGAGAAGAAGATAATTTTTTGTGGATTAATTGAGAGCTGAATAAATTTGTGGGAGAATTTTATTTTTATATCATATGTGGTTATAAGCATCATGGGGAAGTTAGGTTGGGACCCACTACCAACTAACATCCTAACTACCCATGTGAGGATAAATGTGAGGTGGGGCCCACACGAGCCCCAACCCTTCACATTTCCACAACTCCCATAAACTTCCCCATTAAAACATGTTAACTCCCTTTAATTAAGTAACTCTCCCTCTATCCCTCTTTATTGCATGCCCACACACACATTAATTAATTAATTGAAACCCTTCCTTAATTAATTATGTGTTTGAATTTTGTAAATTTGAATGCATGGAATGATTTAATAAAATAAGGGAATCCTTATTTTCTTTTGGGTTGGCATGTTATTTTGAGATTTTGGAGAGAGAGCTCTAGTTTTATTTGATGAACTTCATCCTCAATGAATAATGTCAACTCTTCAATGAAGAACATTGACTCGGCGACCCCGGTTTCTACGTCATCATATTCCTCCACGACAAGGGAGGAGACACTGACGCGGAAACTCGCCAACAACATCACGTCTTTCAATATTCTCTCCGTGACAAAAAGGGGAGGCACCGCGTCCTCCTCGGATGCTCTTTGTCGACGTCTAAGAATCATCACCTCGCGACACCGTCATCCACGATGTCGAATTTCATCATCATTTATAGAGGTATGGGTGTGTTTGGATTTAGTAATTATTGGTTTTCCTTCCGTGTTGTTGTTCCTCTTAAATCGCTTGATATCGGACTAATGCGGAAGAGACCGGACCAAACTAACAAGGCCTGATTCCTCTGCCATTCTTGTGAATTTTTTGGAATTCTTCGGCCATTATTGAGTGGTGAATCAGGCTATGTTTTCAGAGCCAATCGGAGGCCCTAAAACATCATAAATGGCCTCAGAGTGTCCGGGAAACCTAGAAGAGGATGTTTCCTAGAAATCGGATCATCCGAACAGAGAACGGACACCTCGGGAGGCGTGCTGGCCAGAGGCGTCATTTTCTGGAAAATTCATGAATACACAATGAGTACTCTAGGAGAACATGCCATTTATAAAAAGAATACTATGGCTTCCATTTAAGACGTTAAAAAAGTATTACACGACGTGTGACTCTAGACACATGGCATGTACTCTCCACACTGTTTGACAGAGGAGACTTCGATGGACATGGTGTGTTTATAGGGAAAATACACGGACACAGACAACAATACATGGCCAAGTAACACGATGTGTAATCACTTCATAGAAATGGAAAGTGGATTCACGAGGCTCGGTGTTTAATCTAGGAGATACAATGACACGTGATGAACCACACAGCCAAGATGCATGGCGTGTACTACCTTCACCATGGCAGAAGCAGCTTCGTGATGACTCAGCTTGTATTCTAGAAATACACCGACACAGGCATGTACTCCACCACACTGCTAGTCATGGCCAGGACACATGGAACTGACCCTAGAGGTTTGGAAACAACGTGTAACCATACTACATGATGTGTACATACTTATCTACAAAACCTGCCCCGTGACACGAGTCGTTTCATATGGGCAGTACCCGGTGTCTGATGACACGGTGAGTATTGCTTACCAACACGCCTTGAACATTAGGGAAATGGTTTGGTCTTCTGGTTCACCATGACCTGGGACCATTTTTCTTGTTTTTTCACCTATGATGTGGGATAGATCTATGTGATACATCCACTCTGAACTTCGTGATAGTTGATGTATCGATCATTGATTCAAGGAGCAGACCCTCCGAAAATCGAGCGTGCTGTGTGCGGGAACTCTAGAGCTGGCTACGACTGCGATGACGATGACGACTATACTTGGATCCTATGTGGTTTCGACACCGAGGACGACTATACTTGGATCATCTGTTGGTTCAGAAGCGATGATGACTGTACTTGGATCCTACATGGGTTTCGGCAGTGATGGTTACTGTACTCGGATCCTACGTGGGTTCGTCAATGACGACTTATGTACTAGTATCCTACGTGGGCTCGGCAGGGGAGATGATTCAGAGGATACATCTATCATATCCACCCCTCTTCGTGATTAGTATACATGTGTGAGCTGAGTCTTGACTTTCAATAAATATCATCGATATGATTGACTTAGTTTCCTCTGTGGGCTGGGTTATGTTTTCCTATGTGGACTGGGTTACACTTTCATGTGTGGACTAGGTTGTACTTGGGCTCTTGAGTTGGAGCAGAACTGGAATTGATGACTTAGGTATATATATCGGCAGATATCTAAGTAGAGTTGGTTGATAATTCACATTTATATCTTTTTTTTGTATCCTTTGCGGATTCTGGGAGACCTTCAGGTGTCTCGGGGTCCCTAATGGGTATTGTATACTCAACCCAGCACGGGCTATGCCTGCACTCCGTTGTATTGGATGAAGACGACATACATCACTGATCAAGGTGGAGTCTAGTGGAGCGGAACGGTACCTGGTGGTGGAGCACATGGTGGGACGTACACAGAGCGGACAGTCGGACCTGAGGAACTGAGGAGACCATCTGTACCCACCAATCAGGTGGGATATCTGGAGGTTGACTGAGTGGTTGCTGGATTACATTATTGCAGTTGTTCTTTCATTACTGTTGTACTATAATTTCAGTTAGGTTTCTATTCTGGCACATTTACCTTTCAGCACTATCTTTTTTACTCAGTTTACATAGTGTTTACTTCAGCTTGCGTACTCTTTTGTGTTTGATTACTTATATAATGTAAATGCCTTCCCTTTTTTCAGGATTTACGCCTTTGGTGCTAGTCGCTAGCCCCTGGCCAATGGAAGGCGGGATTGGGGTAGTCATGGCACGGACCCCGAGGACGGGTCCTGACATCTATAAAACACCAAACTTGTGGGAAAAGGTGTAGATCACCAACTGTTGGTCCATAGAACATCACTTGATTTAAAATACATCTAATTCAATATAGGTCATGAGAAAAATTAATTAAGTAATAATTCCCAAAAAATAAGGAATAAGATCCTACACAAAAGTTACTCCGCCAATGTGAAGAAATTTAGAGAATGGCTCAAGATGAGGAGAGAACCTTACAAAGTAGATCCAAAGAGACAGACTGTGGAAGAAATAGGGTTTGAATTATGAAATTGAACCAAAGTATATTTATTGACTTCAATGTGTTATCATGTGTGATAGAGAAGGGATGGGTGATGTATTATTGATGTAAAAGGACACACCTCATATTTTAATACAATTTACTTGCACATTTACACAATGTGTAAATTATTAATACATCATGTAAATATCATGGTCATCATTCAATTGAAAACCCCTTTCAATGATGTTAAAGGTTCTACCTGACCATTTCGACTCAGTCATTTGATACACCCGTAGTATTCTAATTACACATTGTGTAATTGGCTTTCATCCAACCTATATACCTCCAGTCTCTTCCATTAAAAAATTATCCAACCAGCCCCTGAACCGACATTAGAGTATAATCTAAAAAGACAACAAAAAAATTTATTTTAATGGAAAAAAAAGATTCATACCTCAATCAAAAACCAGGGATCATATACTAAATGGTTCATTATGTGTTGATATAATTGGATATGTAGTTCCATTTTATATGAGAGGTAAGGGTATTATTTAAAATTGTAAGGTATTAAATTAATATAATTTATTTTTTAGGATAAAATAAATTCAAATTGTTTAAATTATAATATATTATTATTATGTTTCAATATAATCTCATCTTATAATGTTTTTTTGAGTTTATTTTATGTTTTCACCCTTATATTTTCATCCCCCGCCCCACCACCTCGTTAAACCTTTTCATAATTATTGGGATTGATAGTTTTTACTCAATATGTGTTATGATAGTTACTATAAAAGTGAAATTGAAACATAAATTTACCATGTATTATATGAAAAAAATATTAAATTCAGATGTCTAATATTATATTTTATCATAATTATAAATCATTTAATAAATAATTTGTTCTATAAAATATCATTAATTAAAATTTTCAAAGTAACCATTTAATTTTAATTTGGAAGAAACATGGTTTCAAATATATTCAAATATAATACCTTAACACATCCAAAACATGATATAAATTTAAAAACAATTATTGTAACACAATAATTGATTCAAATTAATTTACTTTTAATATTTTTAAAAACATATATATTATTTCTATCAAAATTAAATAAATATTGAGTTGGAGTAGGGTAATCATTTGCGGTAATTATTTCTTCACCAAAAAATTGAAATAAATTAAATAGATTAAACCATAAAATATATATTTCAAATAACCATTTAAAATAATACATAATTTTTTTATCCTCATAAAAAAATTTATTATATTTAAAAAAATATAAAGTAAAATTTTTGTTTTCATATATTACTTAAATATTATAAAAGTCAAAATCCATTAAATATGGAACCATGTTTCCATATTTTGAAAAAATGGATTGAAATGGAAAAAATCCACCAATAATATAGGATTAATACAAGAGATATGTGTCATTTATTTAGTCCTTACCTTGTTATTTCAAACCTTAATTACCTGATTTATCATTAAAATATTGATAATTATTTAATAAAATTACATTTTTATAATTTCCAAAATCAAAACTATCATTTTTACAAAATTTGTTCGTTTTTATTATAAATAATCTATCCTTTTTTCCTATATTCAATATCTATAATTTTAAGAAAGTAATTTAACATTAAAACACATAATGAAATGAAAAAAATTCAAGAATGTTTATTTTCAATTATAATTTTTTTTAAAAAAAGAAAACAAACAAATATTACAATTAAAATATATGGATTATAAGAAATATAATAGAACTGGTTTTACTGTTATTCCATTTTAAAATGAAATTTATAATTGTAAACTATTGTAAAAAAAAACAATTTTCATTAAAGACCTATTTTTTCCATTTTCATATGAAAATCAATCCTTTCAAAGAAACTTCTTCAAATTCCCATGAGATAAATTTGGCATGGTGATTTAAAATTTTATATCAATATTTCCTCGTAATTTTTTAAAATTTAAATATACTAATTATAATATTCATGACCAAAAATTAATGAAAATAATTTCTTACGAAAACATAATTGTTAAGAATAAAATGAATTATAAAAAAATATTGATTATTTACCAAGAATGAGTAAAAAATATATTTAATGGAATATTTATATATATTTCATTATGTGGTTAATCATACTTGTATCCACCGATTCAACATCTATGTATTAACATTTTGATTTAATGGGAAATGAGAAACGGGTTCTCGACTTAGGCATTGTTGATATGGGTTGGATATAGGTTGGGGTTTGCCTAAAACATTGATTCTGGAGAGTGAAAAAAAAATTCTGTTGATCCCACACTGGTGAAGACCAAGGTAGGTTGATATGACATTTGTTTGGGCTTACCCACAATAATGATTTAGAAAATTTTAATTCTATTTCAATATATGATTTTATAGTAATTTAGTATATTGAATAAAAATTCTTTATTAAACTCTGATAAATGATATCTCACCATAATGGTCATGTTTATTCACCATTATTTTACATTTGAACATTATATGCCTTAATATTTCATGTCTTAATAGGATATTAGAAAATTGATATTGATATTTTTTACAATAATCAAATGGTGTGTTATCCCATATATCAAGTAATTTAACTAATCAACCTTTAATATTTTTTAGATTCTAAAATAGTTATTGTAGTCATAAATTTTATTGGGATGATTTATTTTATTTTTTATTAAATATTATTTTTTAACAAGAAAATAGGAAAGGACCTCATCAGAATCCTAAACACCTCCTCTTAAACTGCTTGTAACCTAGGGAGTGGTCCTTCATTCATTGTTCTTCATTATCTCATCACCACATAACAAACATAATAATTTATAACCGCACATGGATCACTCAAAAACATTTCATTGCAATATTTCTACACCACATCAGCATCACTAGATTCCACAATTAACCAATTGAAAAATGATCAATTACATCCCTTAAAACTCCTCAAATAGTCAATACATAATTATTATCAAAACTACCATTACTAATTAGAAAAAATAAAATATATAAATGATTATAAAGTGAATTTGTTTTATAAAATATAGGCAATCACGTAGAAAACCACTGCACTTTTTCTCTTTGGTGAAAGCTCGAAATTTCATCTCCGCATTACATGAATTTTTTCTGTAAAAATACGTGCGGGATCAAACCACCATGGGCCTATCCCATCCTACCCTATTATATCATTTTTTACATTACTATATTTAAATTATAATATTTAATGGTTCATTTCAACTCAATTTTTTGTGTTATTTATGCTATCACTCATAGTTTTAATTTAAAAAAAAATCCAGGTGTTAAATTCTTCCCCCCCACCACACTTAATAAATTTAATCCACTAAATTTTAACTTGATCTATGTAATCAATGGTTTGAAAGTCGGAAATATTATTATTAAAACACCATATCATAAAATAGGATAATTAAATTTCTAATTAATATTTGGCATGGTAAATATGAAGGTCATCTAAAATAAAACCGAACTAGTTTTTCAAACATAAGAACATAATTTGGATGTGAATATATAGACCTGTAGTAAAAATAAATAACATAATAATGATGGAGAATAAATGAAACATTTACCAAAATAAATATAACTCTCATGAAAAAATTTAGCTACCCAAAAACCATCAATCCATAAGCAATAAAAAGTCAATTGATTCATCAGTAATTAACATAGTTGCACAAAATTTCTATTTCAAAACCCTTTTCCAATAGATAAGAAATTATATTACCTTATTGGTTGAAAAAAAATGAAATTTACTTACATGAAAAGTATAATTTCATCCCTCAATAAATTTTCACAATAATAAAATATTTTACCCCAATAAATCAGTATTTATGATGGTTTTTTAATTCATGAAACACTAAAATCATCATCTAATGGATAACATAATCCACAAACGAATAAAATTAAATTCTTTATATCATTAAATAATAATGATAACATAAATGTTTTCCAAATATTCTAATAAAATCAAAAGTGTGTATCCTTTATAGGATCAAATAATTCATTTTACATGAACATTTCCCCAATAACAAAAAATTTTTAATATATATTATTCCACAAATAAATAACCCTACAATAAAATTAACCATAATAACCTCAATGGTAATGAATTATTTAACCTAGAATGTGATATCATACCATTTAACATACATCACCAAAAAAATCATAAATCACAATGATAAATCCCTATATATCCTTATAATGTAGTAAACATTAGACCGGAAAATCATGAATCAACTGAAAAGAAATCCTTAGAATTGACATAAATATCATCAAATATATATCCATGTAAATAAATATATTACTATCCATAAATATTATCTATATCCCATTATCTTATAAAAAACAATTAACATTTTTTACAATTCATACACATAGTCAAATTATTATTTAATCCTTAAAAATTTATTCTTCATAAGTTATAGTATATGTTTATGATCACCTCAAAATCAAATCACATAAATCCAAAAAAGTTTTATCTTTTGTTTTGAACTTATTATCTTCGTTAAATTTATAAAACCATGATGGTATTTGTAATTCCTTGGGTATAATCATGTAAAAACATATTATCATCCAAAAACTAACATAATTTTTATTCCTCAAATAAAATCCTTGTCTATTAACATAAATACAAAAAATAGTTAAACATCATCTAAGATGACCTAGATTACTATGTCATAAAATAATTAATAAATTTCATGTTCACTGGTATTATTCCATTTACATAGTCAATTTCAATCATAACTTTATCGAAATTAAAATTTATCACATTACCGATAAATCATTTTTTATTATAATTAGTTACATTCAACATATGTTTTCTAATCCATAATAAAAATATATTGTGGGGGATATTGTAAGATGTCTCATTATTTTTATATATATAATATCAATAGTATCAAACATAGAAAATATAATTCTAAAATACAATAACAAGAAAAACATAAATCCTTACACTTCAATGTTTAGAATAGAATATTTTTTCCCTTTGTTAAGGATTTATCCCATTTTTTAGTAAATTATATTTTATAACATACATATATCCCACAATTATTACATTGAACTGTAACTGGTACCTTTAAATTGTAACACCCCAAGCTTCTACGGTACGCTTCTCTTTAAATAATGTGATAGTGTGTGTTGTACAGAACACCGAGTTCTAACACACCATAACCAATCAATCTAGCCGTCATGAATAGTAATACGTACTTTTTGAAATTATATATAATTTATATTTCAAAATTGAATTCATTTTTGGATTCAGAATATCGAATTTAGCCTAAGGTGAAATTTTGGTACTTTTCGGATAACTTTAATATTTTGATGAATGGTGAAAATTAATAAATTTTAATTAAAAACAACTTTTTAAATCAAAATAATTAATAGTGATAAATTATGAATTTGAGTTGTTTTAAAGTATATTTAGAATATATTTTTTACATTTAATATAATTTTGGTCATTGGACATAATTTTACAATTAATCCGGACATAAACAAGTTCCAATCTTTTGATAGTTATTATCTCTTAAAAACACGCTTTTTGTTTTAACAACGAGAATTAATTTTAAATTAATTTCTGCCACTTTTGGGTTTTGAATTTTGAAAAATGGATTCCATATTTGGAATCATTATTTTAAAATTGTGTAAATAGGTAACTTTTATTTTTAGACATTTTGAATAATTACTTCGGTAAATATTTAATTTATCATGGTAACGGTAAATCCGGTAAATAAGGGTTATCAAATAATTTTATAATAATAAAAAATTACCATAAAACGTGTCATAACCTTATTGGTTGATACATGTTCGACCATAGGCATCTTTTGGTCGATTTTGGGACCCCATGGTGCCACTTGTAGGTGATAGGGACACTTAATTTTAAGTAAGTTAAAATGAATACAAAAATGACACAAGCATATATCTTTTAGAAAAACAATTTTTACATAGGGTTATATATGTTGGATTTTCAACTATAAATATTCATTAGAAAGATAAAAATATTTTCTACGTAATTTAATTTTATGTATAATTTTTAGTCATTAAATAATTTAATTTAATTATGACCCAATGATGAGGTAGTAATTCCCATAATAGTGAAAATTTAAAATAATTGATATTATAAATAACCAAATAAATATAATTTGAGACATTTAATAAATTAAAATAATTTTCTAGGATAATATGACATATTAGTATTGATTTAATTAACATTGTTTTAAGTAATAATTCTGTTATGAGTTTCACAAAAATCAACTATTGAATCGTGTCAAAATTAACATAAAAGAGTTTTTGAAACAAGTATTATATAATTAATTGATATTAAATTCATTTCAATCTAAGGTTTGGCCAAGAGACTTATATCATTATAGTTGTATCATTAATGGACCACTTGGGGGTCGATTGGATGTATATGGTAAGTTTATTAACCATATAATATAAAAATACAAAGAGACATTGTAAAAGTGAAACTAATTAACTTAGAGTTAATACTTAATGATAAGATTAATATAGTAACCCAAACCTCCCTAAATTCTATTGGTTGAGTGGTTTTCGACCTATCCCCACCATAAAATTTAAATAATCAACTTTGGAGACATTAGAAACCGAATATGAATTTATTATAAATTAATATTTCTAGCTTTTCCAAAGGTGCCCCTCACCCCTCTTATAAAAGGTCACTCCTCCTTCTCATTTCTTCACACCTTCAAATCCTTTTGGTTCGTCCAAAATCTTCCCAAACACTCTCCAAACATCCCTCACTACAACCTAGAGGCCTTAGTTGGATCAGAAAGCCAACCTAAGGATCCCTTTTGATCAAATCAAAAGGAAGAACCCGAAGAAGAGTTAATGATTTCACCACCCTTTTCCAAGTTCCTTTCTTCTTCCACATATTGTTCCTTTGTTATTACCATTCTAAAATAATAACTCCAGTATCATATATATACTTTTATGGTATTATAAATATGGTACAACCATATTCAGTATTCCATCCACCCTTGGAATAACATGTCACCATACGTGCGTACGTACGGCTTACCGTCTCCATGTCGTGGTGTAATTGTTATTCAATATATTATTATTTGGATGAGTATAATAATTATGTGTAACTCATGTAAATAATTAATATAACATGTTAATGATTCTGTATTTATGATATAACATCCATTTATATATTATTTTAATATCAAAAGAATGATATTGTCGCTCGTGCGTACGTACGGACTACCCTCTCCACGAACGCGATGAGATTCATTCTCCATCGTATCCGTTCAAGTATAATTCTCATTTGATGATTAATAATAGTATCTAAGGACATGATATCATTCTGTATATGATTAAGATACAACCTATCCATTACAAACATTGCTTATGTAACAAAATATATAAAATAAAATGAGTAAGTTAACACCCGAAACAACTATAATACTAAGATATTATTAACAAATAAATGTTAAAAGATCATATATGATATCATATTAATGTATATGATTCATGTATAATTTAATAAAAATTATTTCACCAATATACAAGAGGTTAACCTACCCCAACCATGGAAAATTACAAGGTAAGGGTTTATTTCGCAATCTCTTCATTATCCGAGGTTGTTTATACGTAATAATCTACTAGGATCTATTTATCATCCACATCCATGTTTCTAAAAAATGTATTTCAAAACATTTTTACTATTTACAAGAATAAGGGTTAAAGTCATTTATACCCTTGTTTGACTTTTTATAAGAGGTTTATAAAGGAATATTTCCGTTCATTTTCCAAACAAGGTGCTTTTAATCTTTTCGACATAATTAAGGTAAGAATGTATTTTTAACTTATACGGCGAGTGTGACTATTTTCCACCATTATAAAATCATCGAAGCTTCCCTTATAATATTATAAGAATAATTTCAAAGAAAATGTTTCATTTTATATGACACTTAAATGATTTCAAAATAAAAAGAGATATTTCTCTAAAAAGAGTTTGGAAGTCATCTATGTCAACATCCTTTGATGGAGTTTAAGCTTATTTGGAGATGATTTATTACGAGACAAAAATTACATATTGTATTGAAGGTTTTGTGATATGTTTGAATATGGATATTTTATTTTCATGGTTTATGGATGAAGTATTTACATTTCGTAAGCTAGTTTTAATACGAATGTTTATGTTATATTTAAACCTTTTCATATGGGAATGCATTGGACTTAATATGTGACGGGTGGAGCCCGCTATAGCTCCTCAATGCATCGGTGGGTCTCATGAGACAAACTAGTGTCTTGGCACAAGTCCTTGTCAAAATCATATTTGTATTCTTGGCATGAGGCATTGGCTATGTGGTTATGATAGTCTGGCATTATGCATTCCATCATTATGAAAGTGGTTATTGATATTGCATGTTATTATTCGATTAGTAGAATATCCATGTGAATAAGTAAATGGCATTATTTAATTTTACTTTTTCTATAATATGTTGAAGTTCAAGTTTAAAAGGATTTTGTTTTAGTAATGCATTGCCTTTAATGTTTATGCTTATTTTTGAAAGTTTCCGCTCTATTGTTATCCTTACTGATCATTTGAGCTCACCCCTTTTCTATGTTTTATTTTTCCCAGGATGTGAAGAAGTAAGTTATGAATGACCTGCAGGGATTTTTTGTGGGGATATGAGTGTGAAATATGGAGACTATGTAGTTGTAGTAGTTTTTCACTTTATGATGTAATGTAAAACTTTAGGAATATATCTAGTGTTTCCAAGGCTACTAAACCAATCGGTATTTCGAGATTTGATCATTCTTGTGATCATGCCAAGGTTATGTAATAATGCACCGACTCTAGGTAACTGGGGACGGGGCGTTAAAGTTGGTATCAGAGGATGTTTAGTACAAACCTTGGAAGCTAGATTTAGATAAACTCTGATTAGACCACATAAACCTAAGATGAACTTTGAGGATTAGTATAGAAGAACTTCCTAGAATTTTGGTATTGTATAAATTTTGTGAGTTTTCTGAGAAATACATCCTTGTCTGGATACGAGAAGTTAGAGGCGGCTCTGGCACAAATGTACCTAGGGGTAAAACCTGAAAACACCGCTTTGAGCAAGACTCGAACTGGAACTGGTGCACGACAACGGGCATTGCTGCACTCTTGGTTACGACACTCCCAGGGGATATGCTTAGGATAACTCTCATTTTCTTTAATAATCATTTGGAAGGGTTTATGAGTATATACTTCCTCAAAGAAAACATTTTTATGATTATGGATTATATCCATAAATAGTTCAATTTATGTTAACTATTTTATAAGTATGGGATTATGTATTTTGATTCATCAACTGATCTAGTTTATGCCATTGTTTAGAAATGGCACCTAATGGAAGAAATGGAAATTGTATCAACGCAGACACTCCATTTAGGGATTTCCCTCCTGCTCAAGATAATTATAGTGGAGCTAGTGATGCAACTGGTGCCGATCAGCAAATCACCATACTGGGACAACTCACTCAGGTTATGAATAATAACCTTACCCGTATGGAGCACCCAGATCTGCAGCGTGGAGGATCAATGATAGATCGATTCATGAGGCAACAACCACCAATGTTCAATGGGAGTACAAATCCCTTAGTAGATGAGAAATGGATATTATCTCTAGAGAAAATATTTCAGGCTTTGGGGAGTAATGAAAGGGAAAAAGTTATCATGGCAGTTTACCGACTCACTGGAGATGATGATCAATGGTGGTCAATGATTCAAAATACGAAGGAAGATGATGAAGTATCAAATATGGAATGGAGGGAGTTCAATTATCTGTTTTTAGAAAAATACATTCCTCGCGACCATCGAGCAGATATGGAAAGGCAATTTCTGAGTCTGAGACAGAAGGAGGATGAGAATGTCACACAGTATGATGCTAACATTACAAGGTTAGCTAGGTATGCTGGTGATTATATATGTATCCCAACAAGTAATATTGATCGTTTCTTTAATGGGTTAAAACCATTTCTCCATCGGTCATTAGTCTCACAATCCTTTTCATCGTACGAAGACATTGTCTCATGAGCTATAAAGACCGAAAAGGAATTCTCTAAGTCTTATGACTTTAAAGCAAAGCAAGAGAAGAAGAGGCATGCTGATCAATCTGGGAATGGAAATAAGGGGAATAAAGGAAAGGTTGAATATCCATCCGGTAGTAAATGTGCGAAGAAACACCCCAGTACTTGCTTGAAGAGAATGGGCGTAGGTTACAAATGTGGTGAAAAAGGCCAGCATGCTCGTGATTGCAAAGGGAAGAAGGAAGATACCAATGTTCAGTGCTAATATTGCAGGGAGATGGGGCATTATGCAAATGAATGTCCTATGCATCAGGAGAACATACCTCAGAAAAGGCCAAGGGATCAAGTCCAGGCTTATGCTATCACTACTGCTGAGGTAGAAGCTCCGAAAGATGTGGTGGCAGGTAATTTAATGGTTTCCTCATGTTTAGAAAATGAATTATTTGATTCTGGATCATCACATTGTTTCATATCTTCCCAGTTTTCTAGGAAAATTAGATATGTCTAATTTGATTTAACAAGGGAGTTGTCAGTTAAAACTCCTAAGGGAAGTATCATTGCAACAATGTTTTGTGAATCAGTCCCCATTAGAGCACGTAATTGTTCTTTATCTGCTGATCTCATCGTTATACATATGATTGAGTTTGATATAATCCTCAGTATGGACTGGCTTTCGGACTATGATGCAAAGATTTATTTTAAGAATAAAGAGGTTTTGATTCTTGATGATAATGATAAGGAACACCTTATCTTTAGAGCAGAATCGTCACCACCTAATTCTTATTTAGATCCACCCCCAGTAGCTCAACTAAATTCAATTATTGGGGAGGAAGAGAATGAAATAACTGTGGGTGAGGAAAGGAATGTTCATATAGAGGATGTACCTGTTGTGAAAGAATTTGTAGATGTATTTCCGGATGATTTACCTGCACATCTTCCAGAACGAGAAGTTGAGTTTTCCATTGATTTAATTCTTGGATCAAGGCCTTTATCGAAGACCCCTTATAGAATGGCCACTGTAGAATTTGTTGAACTAAAGAAAAAACAAGAGGAATTGAGTAATAAGGGATTTATTCGCCCTAGTGTTTCTCCATGGGGAGCCCCTGTTCTTTTTGTTAAAATGAAAGATGGATCTATGATGTTTTGTATCAACTACAGGGAGATCAATGTTATAACGATAAAGAAAAAGTATCCCCTACCTCGCATTGATGATTTATTTGACCAACTACAGGGAGATCAATACTTTTCAATGATTGACCTTCGATCTGGAAACCATCAGTTGTGTGTGAAGAAGGAATACATTCCGTAGAAAGCATTTCGAACCAGGTATGGGCATTACGAGTTTACTGTAATGCCTTTTGGATTGACTAATGCACCCTCTGTATTCATGGATCTGCTGAATAGAGTTTTCAATGAGTATCTTGATGAATTTGTGGTAGTATTTATTGATTATATCTTGGTATTCTCCAAAAGCTATGAAGATCATGAAAATCACTTGCGCATTATCCTGAAGACTTTAAGAAGACATAAATTATATGGGAAGTTTAGCAAGTGTGAATTCTGGCATCATGAGATTTCTTTTCTTGGCCATATTGTCTCTAAATATGGAATCTCTGTTGATCCATCTAATACCAAGGAAATCCAAGAATGGCCAGCACCTACGAGTATAACTGAGTTACGTAGTTTTATTGGTTTGGCAGGTTATTATCGACGTTTCGTCCAGAATTATGCCCGATTGGCTAACCCATTAACGAAGCTCACACGTAAAGGGATTAAATTTGGTTGGACAGAAGAGTGTGTAGAATGTTTCGAAGAACTGAAGAGAATATTAGTCAATGCTCTTATATTGACTCTACCATCGGGGAATTATGGGTTCGTTATTTATTGTGATGCATCGAAGAAAGGACTTGGTTGTGTCCTTATGCAGAATGATAGAGTTATTGACTATGCATGACGACAGTTGAAAATTAAGGAAAAAAACTATCCTACTCATGATATCGAGTTAGCAGCTGTGTTATTTTCTTTGAAGATATGGAGGCACTACCTCTATGGTGAACAATGTGACATTTATACTGATCACAAGAGTTTGAAGTATATTTTTTCACAAAAAGAACTCAACATGAGGCAAAGGAGATGGCTTTAATTACTCAAGGATTATGATTGTACGATACACTACCACCCGGGGAAAGCAAACAAGGTGGCAGATTCTATGAGGAAAAAAGACCATGGAGTTTTGAACGTGATGGGAATTGAAAGGGATCCAATTTTTATGGATCTAGTGAAGATGGACATGGGAATAACCAGGGAAGGGGAAACATCAATTCTTTTTCAAATGGTTTCCAAACCATCTTTACTATAAAGGATTAAGAGTTATCAGACCGATGATGAAGAATTTCAAAAGAAGATTAAAGCTGTGAATGATGTGAGACTGAGAGACATTGTGTATGAAGATGGAATTTTGAAATTTGGGAAGAGACATTGTGTTCCCGATATACCTGATCTAAAAATGGAATTGAAGGATGATGCTCATAGTTATAATTTCTCTATACACCCTGGGAGCACCAAAATTTATAGAGATTTGAAGGAACATTATTGGTGGGACAACATGAAGAGGGATATTGCTGATTTTGTGTCATGATGTATGGTTTGTAAACAAGTGAAATCTAGAAGGAAACAGCCTGGAGGAGTCATGCAACCTCTTCCCATACCGAAGTGGAAATGGGACAATATTATGAATGACTTTTTCATGGGGCTACCAAATACTCTTTGAAGGAAAGATGCAATATGGGTTATTATTGATCGTCTTACCAAGTCCGCATATTTTCTTTCTATAAGAGAAGATCTGCCCCCGGAACGTCTAGAAAGACTATATATTAATGAATTTGTGAGACTTCATGGAGTACCCCTATCAATTGTTTCTGATCGTGATCCCCGTTTTACTTCAAGATTCTGGAAAAGTCGTCAGAAATCCCTGGATACTGAACAACATTTTAGCACTGCTTACCACGCTCAGACAGACGGAAAATCAGAACGGACTATTCAAACCTTAGAAGACATGTTGAGATCTTGCTCACTTGACTTTCAGGGTATGTGGGATCAATATTTACCTCTGTTAGAATTTTCCTATAACAATAGCTTCCATTCAAGTATTCAGATGGCACCATATGAAGCGTTATATGGAAAGTGATGTCGCACACCAACCTGTTGGGATGACGTTGGTGAAAGAAAACTTGTAGGCCTAGAACTGGTGGAGGAAATGGTAGAAAAGGTGAAGGTAATCCAAAATCACATCAAAGCAGCTCAAAGTAGGGAGAAGACTTATGCCGATAATCTAAGGAAGGATTTGGAATTTCAAGTCAGTGATCATGTTTTCCTGAAGGTATCTCCATGGAAGGGAGTCATACATTTTGGTAAGAAAGGTAAATTGAGTCCTAGGTACATCAGACCCTTCAAAATTCTAGAACGAATTGGGGCTATAGCTTACCGATTGGAAATGCCGCCATGTATCTCCAAAGTTCACGATGTGTTTCACGTATCTCTATTGAGGAAATACATGCCTAACCCAACGCATGTACTCACCCATGAGGAATTACAACTAGATCCTGATCTGTCTTATTTTGAAGAGCCCATCAGGATTCTTGATACGAGAGAACAAGTACTGAGAAACCGGACGAAACGTCTGGTAAATGTTTTGTGGAGAAACCATGAGATGGAAGAGGCAACTTGGGAACCCGAGGAACTTATGATGAAGAACCACCCGATTATTTTCATGTGATAAGTATTCTAGAAATTTTGAGGATGAAATTATTTGAAGGAGGGTAGAATGTAACACCCCAAGCTTCTACGGTACGCTTCTCTTTGAATAATGTGACAATGTGTGTTGTACGCAACACCGAGTTCTAACAAACCATAACCAATCAAACTAGCCATTATGAATAGTAATACCTACTTTTTGAAATTATATATTTGTTATATTTCAAAATGGAATTTATTTTTGGATTCGAAATATCGAATTTAGCATAAGGTGAAATTTTGGTACTTTCGGATAACTTTAATATTTTGATGAATAGTGAAAATTACTAAATTGTAATTAAAAAAAACTTTTTTAATCAACATAATTAACAGTGGTAAATTAGGAATTTGAGTGGTTTTAAAGTATATTTAGAATATATTTTTACTATTTAATATATTTTTTGTCATTGTACATAATTTTACAATTAAACCGGACAAAAACAAGTGCCAATCTTTTGATAGTTATTATCTGATAAAAACACGCATTTTGTTTTAACAACGGGAAATAATTTTAAATTAATTTCTGCCACTTCTGTGTTTTGAATTTTGAAAAATGGATTCCATATTTGGAATCAGGATGTTCAAATTTTTTAAATAGTTATCTTTTATTTTTAGACATTTTGAATAATTACTTCGGTAAATATTTTATTTACCATGGTTAAGGTTAAATCCGGTAAATAAGGGTTAAAAATAATATTATAATAATACAAAATTACCCTAAAACGTTTCATAACCTTATTGGTTGATACATGTTCTACCATAGGCATCTTTTGGTAGATTTAGGACCCCATGTTGCCACTTGTAGGTGATAGGGACACTTAATTTTAATTAAGTTAAAATGAATACAAAAATGACACAAGCATATATCTTTTAGAAACACAATTTTTACATAGGGGTATATATGTTTGATGTTCAACTATAAATATTCATTAGAAAGATAAAAATATTTCCTAAATAATGATATTTTATTTATAATTTTTAGAGATTATATAATTTAATTTATTTATGACACAATGATGATGCGGGAATTCCCATAATAGTGAAAATTTAAAATAATTGATATTATAAATACCCAAATAATTATAATTTTAGACTTTTAGTGAATTAAAATAATTTCATAGGATAATATTACATATTAGGATTGATTTAATAAACTTTTTTTGATGTAATAATTCTGTTATGAGATTCAAAAAAAATCAACTATTGAATAGTTTCAAAATTGACATTAAATAGTTTTTAAAACAAGTATTATATTATTAATTGATATTAAATTCCTAAAAATATAAGGTTCATCGAAAAGACTTTTATCATTATAGTTTTATCAATATTGGAACACTTGGGGGTCTCTTGGATGTATATGGTATGTTTATTAACCATATAATATAAAAATACAAAGAGACATTGTAAAAGTGAAACTAATTAACATAGAGTTAATACTTAAAGATAACGTTAATATAGTAACCAAAACCTGCCTAATTTCTATTGGTTGAGTTGTTTTCGACGTATCCCCACCTTAACATTTAAATAATAAACTTTTGATCCATTAGAAACCGAATATGAATTTATTAGAAATTAATATTTCTTGCTCTTCCAAAGGTGCCCCTCACCCCTCTTATAAAATGGCACTCCTCCTTCTCATTTTTTCACACCTTACAAGCCTTTTGGTTCGGCCAAACTCTTCTCAAATACACTCCCAACTTCCCTCACTACATCCTAGAGGCCTTATTTTGATCCGAAAGCCAACCTATGGAGCCCTTTTGATCAAATCAAAATGATGAACCCGAAGAAGAGGTAATGATTTCACCACCTTTTTCCAAGTTCCTTTCTTCTTCCACTTATTATTTGTTTGTTATTACCATTATAAAATAATAACTCAGTATCATATATATACTATGATGTTATTATAAATATGTTACAAAAATATTCAGTATTCAATCCACCCTTTGAATAACATGTCACCATACGTGCGTACGTACGGCTTACCGTCTCCACGTCGTGGTGTAATTGTTATTCAATATATTATTATTTGTATGGGTATAATAATGATGTGTAAGTCTTGTAAATAATGAATATAACATGTTAATGATTCTGTATATATGATATACCATCCATTTATATATTATTTTAATATCAAAATAATGATATTTTCGCTCGTGCGTACGGACGGACTACCGTCTCCACGAACACGATGAGATTCATTCTTCATCGTATCCATTCAAGTATAATTCTCATTTGATGATTAATAATAGTATCTAAGGACTTGATATCATTCTGTATATTATTAAGATACAACCTATCCACTACAAACATGGCTTACGTAACAAAACATATAAAAGAAAACGAGTAAGTTAACACCCGAAACAACGATAATACTAAGATATTATTAACAAATCAATGTTAAAAGATCATATATGATATCATAATAATTTATATGATTCTTTAATATTTTAATAACAATTATTTCACCATTATACAGGAGGTTAACCTACCCCAACCAAGGAAAAGTACAAGGTAAGGGATTATTTCGCAATCTCTTCATTATCCGAGGTTGTTTATACGTAATAATCTACTGGGATCTCTTTATCATCCACATCCATGTTTCTTAAAAATATATTTCAAAACATTTTTACTATTTACAAGAATATGTTTTAAAGTCATTTATACCCTTGTTTGACTTTTTATAAGTGGTTTATAAAGGAATCTTTCCGTCGTTTTCCAATCAAGGTGCTTTTAACCTTTTCGACAGAATTAAGGTAAGAATGTTTTTTTTAACTTATACGGCGGGTGCGACTATTTTCCGCCATTATAAAATCATCGAAGCTTCCATTACAAGCTTATAAAAGTACTTTCAAAAAAATGTTTCATTTTATATGACTCTTAAATAATTTCCATATAAAATGAGATATTTCTCTAAAAAGAGTTTTGATTTCATCTATGTCAACATCCTTTGATGGATTTTAAGCTTATTTGGAGATGATTTATTATGAAACAAAACTTTCATATTGTATTGAAGGTTTTGTGATATGTTTTAATATGAATATGTTATTTTCATGGTTTATGGATGATGTATTTACATTTCATATGCTAGTTTTAATACGAATGTTTATGTTATATTTAAACCTTTTCATATGGGAATGCATTGGACTTAATATATGACGGGTGGAGCCCTCTATAGCTCCTCGATGCATCGGTAGGTCTCATGAGACAAACTAGTGTCTTGGCACAAGGCCTTGGCAAAATATTATTTGTAGTCATGGAACGAGGCCTTGGCTATGTGGTTATGATAGTCTGGCATTATGCATTCCATCATTATGAAAATGGTTATTGATATTGCATGTGATTATTCGATTAGTAGAACATCAATGTGAATAAGTAAATGGCATTATTTCATTTTACTTTTTCCATACTATGTTGAAGTTCAAGTTTAAAAGGCTTTTGTTTTAGTAATGCATTGCCTTAAATGTTTATGCTTATTTTTGAAAGTTTTCGCCATGTTTTTTTCCTTATTGGGCATTTGAGCTCAGCCCTTTTCTATTTTTTATTTTTTCCATGATGTGAATAAGTAAGTTATGAATGACATGCAGGGATTTTATGTGGGGATATGAGTGTGAAATATGGAGACTATGTTGTTGTAGTAGTTTTTCACTTTATGATGTAATGCAAAACATTATAAATATATCTAGTGTTTCCAAGGCTACTAAACCAATCGGTCTTTCTAGATTTGATCTTTCTTGTGATCATGCCAATGTTATGTAATAATGCACCAACTCTAGGTAACTGGGTTCGGGGCGTTACAAAAATGAACATTATGTGCCTTCAATGAACTCTTTAATTTTTCTCTTACGTTAACTGATATATGCCTTTATATTCAACACAGAAAATATTTTCTTATTAGTTTAGGAGATTTTATAGGATGTAAATTTCCTCATTTCTTACATGAATGAAATTGGTCTTTAATTCATCTGTCTCCACCTCCCAAACTCTCAAAAAAAATCTACCCTTCTATTATTTGGTGAGTCCAAATTGTGTTAATGTGTAGTTTTTAATCATTTATTTTGATAACTAATTAGATATAATCACAAAATATTTCAACCATGCCATCATCCTATATGTTTTCTCATAATCACCACATTCAATGTTAACATGGTTTCCACTATATACCACATCCCCGATGTATGTTTTCAAATTATTTCCTACGGGTCTTCAGAAGTTCAATTTTTTTATATTTATAGTACATTGTTGGGGGATATGGGAGGTGTGTGATATGATCCATTGAAATGTAATTAGATGTTTTAAATCCATACTCAAATATAAATTGCAATATTTGGTCATTTACCAATACCCCTTTCAAAAAATCTTATAGTACCTTAAAAAATTAGCAATCAGATTAGTAAACTTATACAAAATGAGGTTATTTTGCCCAAGGAACGCCTTGGTCACGGAATGATAAGGAAACTATCATTTCAATTTCTTAATATCAACTACAATATATCATATTATAATGGTATCATTCATGGAATGGTTGTTTATGATGATCAACCAAGGACTTTTATCAAGGCCTACGCTAATTATAATGGAAATGTTTGTTCCCTAATTACTGAATATATATATCTATTTACAAGAATATCTCATTGAGATTGGTAAAATGTTTTCACTTAAATAATATAAATATATTCAATGTTGGTAGTGCATATATTATATTTATCCTTACCTATCGACCATAAAATAGATTATATTATCAATTTTAATACTGTATTGTTTTTGTCACGTATCATGATCAAACATATATTCCCTGAATGAAATTATATAGTGTACATCATTTCATATATATTCAATCTGGATGAACTAATCGTTAACAACATTAGTTTTTCATTTAAATTTGACTATAAAACACCAAATTTTGGGATTCCATTAGAATTAATTTTATCATGCATCCCTAAAGATTTTTCATTTTTACTCCTCTCCTATCCCCCACATTTTCATAATAAAAATTATAATTTTTTTTAATATTATTCTATGAGACCGAAATGATCCATATTTTTAAATTATCATTACTTTATATTTGATGTTTATAGTTCCATTTTTTAATTTCCAACTTTACTGAGCATATTTATTCTTAAAATTTAATGTTATTAATTAATAAAATAATGTATTATTGTTTGATTTTATGTGTGTATCTATTTTAGACTATAATATATGTTATGGTGCCCAAATATTTATTAAAAGGGATAATTACTAGTATAATATTATGGGTCATTATAAATATCGAAAAATAGTTTTTGATGTGATTCCACTGGTTACGTTATATGATATGATATAAGGCGTAATGGGACATTAGTCTTGTAAGGATTCACTATAATTGGTATATTGAATGTAATATAGTATAAATCCATGGGATATTGAATGGTGTCATGTGATATGTCATAGAGTATGACATACCTATCGAATAATGACTAATCATTTCATTTAGTGAATTTTTATTTTTAAAGTATATGGATATTTTACACAGTACCTAAATTGTTTGTGATATAGAATTAGGTGAATCGTAGTTCTATGATTCAAATGTGGTGAATACGTTACCTAACACTACAAAAAACAATTTATGCCCATGAGAAATTTTCATTTAAAAGACTATTTTTCTATTAGAATGGGTAAAATCCATTGTTGAGTCGCTTACGGGAACTATCATAATAGTTATAAAACTCTTATTATAGTAATAGGTATGATATCTGTTTGGTTAATTCTAGTGGTTAAAATACCCATAACTTCATGATCATGCAAATTGAAATAGGTTCCTTCTACATGGACTCCAATTACAATGGGATATGTGACCATTCAAATAGGGATAAAAATTATGGATCTAACAGATTTATAATGAACAGGACTTAATTGTGGAAAAGGAACATTACCAGTCCACCAAAACATGCATTTTAAACATATAAGAACCATTTATATAAGTCTATGTGCTTATGAGTGAATTATTTTAATAATTTTTTTATTATTATGAAATCAATAATAACATTAATTCTTATATGTATGAAACTATAGTCAGCTTCCATCCTTCAACTTGATATAGATCCCATATATCAATTGTCTAAGAACATCATGTCTATAGGTCCCAATGTCATATCCTATTACCATATATGGGAATATCAATGGAAATTTTTTCCATAAGTCCATTGTTGGGTTTCGACCGCAGATATTTAGTATTTTTTGTACCACTACAATGAGAAAAATATTTCTATGCATTAACCTATATCCATGAATTAGTGTTGACTATATAAATATGCCATTCATTATCCAACATATAGGTGCAGTTAGTATTGAAATTTGGATAGTGTGGGAACCAAGTATTTTCATTTCTAGAAAAAAGTATAGTTTTTGTTTCGTTTCAATCAATACTGGATTTATTTGGATGTTCTCAAGGTAAGCGATCATACAGATCAAGATGACCCTACAATGTTGAAGTTGGCCTTATTTCCCAGTGTTTGATAACTTTTTGGGACTAAAAATCAGAGAATGGTAAATGTTTTTTTTGAAATATGATATTTCATTCATTTATAAAGGTGAATCTAACGGTTTCATGAATGATACATTTTTGGAACATGTCAGCAATATAGAGAAAAGGAATTAATCTCCTGAAATATTTTCTTTCCTGTGAAATATTTTTTTCGTGTAAAAGAGGGATTTCACGACATGAAGTTTTTTGTACAACTATTAGGTGAGGAAGAGTTTTGAATGTCTAATGATATTTCCAAGTTGAGTTACCTGCAAACATTTATCAATTCAATATAGATTAAAACATGGAACATAAAACTTTTTTATCAAGATTTTATCATCATAATAAATTCCATAACGATATATTATACGGTTGGTATCATTGGATCATATCAAAAATTATTCATAAGTAACATCAGCTAATGTTGTTATAGATTAAAATACCATTAAAGGAATATTCGATAAATCTTAACGAAAATTCCATTTTCATTGTGGAATAAGTTATTTAAAAATTAAAATTTTAAATAATATTTGGGAAAAAATAATTTTGGAATATCCATGTAAAATTAAAAATTAATCCTCATTTAAAATACTATACACGGTTACATGAAAATTCACTCATGTCGTATATGTTAAATTAAATATTCAGTTCACACATTGGTATTATGTACCTTGTTGGGAAAAAAAGAAGACTCCTTTAAATCATTTGTATAGAGTTTAATACTTGGTGTATATTAATTTAATAAATCATTATACATTAGTATTAAAATAATTAAAAATAATTTAAATAAATGTATAATATGGAAGAAAACTATTCCAAACCGAATAGAATAGCATTGACAATTTACCATATAAAAAATCTTTTTGAATTGTTTTGTACTTTAATAGAGGAAAAATAATTAAAAAAATAATTGATAGAGATGAAAAAATTATAAGAATATAAATGTGATTTTCTCTATATCTAACATATAATATCAGTATAATAAATTTAATTATAAATTGTCAAGGTGAAAAGTGAGTTCATGACCTAAATTTGTTACCACATTGATGATATATGAATCACAACCCCGTAAAAGAAATAAAATCAAAAGAATATTTAATTACCATTCATAGATTTATATTAATTATATATCATATCAGACATGAATTATATAAACCACAAGAACATAACTCATTGTGACAATGCTATATGTCTTAGTGAAACAAAAGAGAGATGAGATACACTAACCTCATGTTTGACTTTCATAAGTTCATTAACTAACTAAATAACAAATAAAAGTTTATTCTCTAAATATATAAAATATAAAAACTCATACAAATTAAAACTATACATGGTATACCTAAAAAATATTTTCTCTTTTTATTAATAGTATATTATTAAAATCATCATTTCTAGGGGTCAACTATTTTGTTTTTAATGAATTTTTTGTTTCCACAATTCTGATCCAGGAACATTGATCATCGTTAGATATTCTAAATAATATTGATAACGAAATAAATACACTATATATTAATTATATACACACTACTAGAAATAGCACTTTTAGCGACCGCCAAAAGAGGCCGCTAAAAGGCTTTAGCGACCGCCCAACGACCGCTTTTGGCAGTCGTTGTAGCTTCATCGGTAAAGCCCATTAGCGACCGCCTTTGGCGGTCGCTAATGTTTCACATCAACGGAACACGCGCATGCGGGTCTCTTCTCCTCTCGCGGCATATGTCAAGAACAAAGACCTTCCCTGTCGGCCATGGCGGACACACGATGGCAAGTGGGTGGTTCATTCTTCGGGTGATGAAGATGAGGTCGCTGGAAGTTCCAGGTGAGGGTTTAGGATATAGACGGTGGTCATGAGGGAAGCATGGTCCGACATAAAGAGAGGCGGCATGCGGTGGCGTGCGGCGGCGTGGGGTGGCGTGCAGCGGTGACCATTTGCAGCGGCTAAATTTAACAGGAGGGAAAGAAGAAGAAGCGCGCGCGGGAAAAAAATGACGCTGGAATTTTAGTTTCGTAATAGTGGCCGCCAATGGCGGTCGTTAAAACCTTCTTTAGCGACCGCCAATGGCGGTCGCCCGCTTTAGAAGCTGCAAAAACGAAAATTTCTAGTAGTGACATATTTATTACCATTCTTATAATGTAGAGATTTAAAAATGATTTAAAACATTCAAGTAGCTAATAGTCTGTACGTATGCATGGATGTTGGTTTTATTTTATATAAAATAAAGATAAAATATGGATAAATAATATTTTATAATTATTTTATAATAATTATATTATATATATAATATATTTAATAAATCCATCATTAATTCCAGCAATTTTAGGTAGTTCGGTAAAATGAATCATATCTCTACATAGAGATGGTAGTCTATAGGAACATGTTTGTGATACCTTCATTACTAATTGGTTTCAAAAGAGGTGGAAAAGGGTTTTTCCCATAATAATAATAACATAAAATTATAGTTGTTTCAATATAATAATTATTTTTGGATGGATACAATATATTTAGTGGATTTATAGGAACAAATAAACTTTTAAAGAGTCCTCTAGGACGATTAAATCTACTTTATGAGACATCTATTTCATTAAACATTAAGGATTCATAGTATGATCTAAGGGAAAGAACATATTATTTGTAAATTATTTAATGAATATATCAATGTTCTTTGTAATGTATTTTCTAAACTAAAATTCTAAATATTTTTGAAAAATACACGTCAAGATGTCCTCTTTTATAACTATGGGGAGGAAAAACAGATAATTACTTATTATATTTAAATATGATTAATTTATTTCTAATGTAAAATGATTAAAATGGATATAATAGTAAATTAAAAAATAATAATCTTAAAATATTGTCATAAAATTATATTTTTATTTGTTTATGGGTTATTTTAAACTATAAATGTTGTTTTGACACCATTAATAACCCTTTTATATATTAACTATGGTAGTAAATTTTTATAGAAATTAATTCATATAAATTTACTTATATGGTGAAAATTATCTTAAAAATTGACCTTGGATGATATTTCATTCCATTTAAAATTCCAACAATCCATTTTTTTATTTTTTAAACAATTTAATAAAATCATATATAACATAATATATCATTAAAGCCATTTTTGGGACTATTTATTTAAATTTAAGTTAATGTCATCATGATAAAACTAAATTTCAAATATATTTATATTTAACATATATAAATTTTTATTAAAAAATAAAAGTATTGTAAATTAATTATTTAAGAAAAAAATAATACATTTATGGGTTTTAAAATCATTTACATGATTTTTTGTACTGTTTGCACAAGCACTACGTTGGCATTGCATATGTATTTATGATAATTGTACAATTAAAATTTATAAATAAATTAATATGTTAAAAATATTTTTATTCTTATAATATCCATTTATATGCATTCATGACTTCATTTTTGTCACTAAAAAAACTAATAATATAAATTAAAATCAATAGAGTGACATTTTGAATTTATCTATTTCATTAAAAATATAAATGTTATAATAAAAGGAAAGTGGAATGAAATATAAATATTTTATAATATAAGATGTATTTAGTAGGGAATCAATATTAAAATATGATAAAATCATGTTTTATAAATATTTTAAAGAATTACCCAATAGTTTTGACATAATATTTCCAGTTTTACCCTTACTAATGTGATAAATAATTACCGTGATCATTATTTATAATTTTTTAAAAATAACCCTATTTAAAATTTGTATATCCCAGGATTCTAAATAATAATCCATTTTCATTATTAAACGTGTGGATGTTTCATAAAAAATATGATTTAAATTCATAAAATGCAATGAAAAATGTTTTTAAAAAAATTAGGTATTAATACCAAAAATGAACTTATAAAAAAATCAATTATAATGACAATTAATATGTAATTATTTATAATATATAAAATTAAATTAGAGATAATTAATATTATGTTAATATTCAAAAAAACAATGTACATTCAAATTACTTGATTTAATTAAATGATATTATAATTTTAAAAATATGTGTATTATATTAAAATTTGAAAAAATTCAGAAAAGTTCAAAAAATTAACCATAAGATAATATAGAAAAATATTATTTCGAAAAATATATTAATTTCATAATATAAATTTTCTAAAAAATTGGTATAAATGAATTATCATGTATAATGAAAAAATCCAATAAAAATATTTTTGAAGAAAATATTTTTTTATAATAACATGACATTCGGGGAAAATGAGTAGTTTTTTATTTTTAATTAATTAAATAATTCCCCTTATATAAAATAATTATATATATATATATTAATAATTTTATTATTTCTATTTATAACACCAATTTAACAACTACATAATGCAGGTCTCATTTATATAATAATATTTTTATAATATATAGATGTTCACCTAAAACCCAGTGTTGTTTGTTAAGTAAGCTATCGAGAATAGAATTATATTAAAATAAATATCTAGGGTGTTAAAAATAATATTATATGATTAGGGACATATATTAATGGATATTAATAAGAAGATATATCACTTCTATTCCATAATACACATAGTACGATTCATTTATAAAAGCTACAATAATCTTTAGGAATACGAAAAATTATTGTTAACATTTAGATCAACCATAAATGATGGATATAATTTAAATTATTATTATATGATTTTAATTTGTGGGATTAGATGTATTAATTAATTCATGTGTTATTTATCCATGAAATTTACGCATTCATTATAATATTTGAGTTATTGTGTGGTCTCGAGGGGCATCATTGAGGGTCTATAAAAGAACAATTTCATATGATATTATTTAACTATATAATGATTTATGCATTGAATAATCTCCTGATAACTCGAATATCGCTTCATTTTCTATCATTACTGGTTGAAGCTCAATATTTTCAGGGTGAGGAGATGGGTCTCACTCATACAATGAAGGATTCGACAAGACGCATGGATACACTATGGATGGTGTGACACCCTATAGACATCTGGAAGACAATATTACATTATAATACATTCCCAAGATATTATATGAATAAATATTTAAACAATTAAGAGAAACCCATGTATTTTTTTAAATAGTGAAAAACTCCCCAATAGAAGAAACTAATTAATAAATAATATGTATCTGAAGTCTCCCACAATTTCTCTACAAAAGATAATCCAATAGACGCATCATATATAAATATTTTCATCGTAACCTGGGAATATTGAATAATATTTGATAAAAGGTAGAAGATTCTGAGTATGGTTAAATATAAGCGATAATTATCAATGATAATAGGTTTTCATAATATGAGCATATATGTATACTCTAGATAAATAAAAATGTTATACCCATGAAAGCATAGATCAAAAGCACTTGTAAAAAATTAATATACCATATCGTAATACTAATGATGGGATTTTATAAGCCAATATTAAAACTATACTAGTATCATCTTTTAACATTTTTAAAAAAATTCTGTTAAAAGTATATTTAAATTAATTTTAACAACATTTTTTAAGAAAAATTAAAATATTGATGGTTAATTTTTTAAAAACATACACACAACTGATATTCAGTTTTTCACATCATGCAATACTTCCATTTGTATTTCACATAATGAGATCATTAATCATGTGTTAAAAAGTTATTTTATATTATAAATACCTCATCCAAATAATTATTAGTCAATTTTTTGGGATTTTTATTTCTCCCTCATTTTAATTTATCATTATACTATTATTCAACATTTTTAAATATTTTATGTTCTTTTATATTTTTTATTATAAGTTTTTGTTTTTTTAATTACATTTATTTTTAAAATATTTTTATTTCTTTTAGTTCAATATGATTCTCTCAATGATGATTATTATTCAATATATGATATGTAAGTCAGTCCTCAAAATACCTCATGATTTTTTCATCACAAATCAAACAATTATAAAGAAAAAATCTCAAATTATTTATGGAAAAAGATCATGTATAGAGAAAAAGGAAGAATATTAAATAATTTTTAGATATTTTTTCTATAGTGTTCAAATTTTTAACCAATTTTATATTAAATTTTTTATATTGTTCACAAATATTTTATTTTGATAAAAATTAATTTTTATGTGTATTTTTCAAAATTTGACATGAAAATTCGCCTTCCACATCGATAATACATATAGCTGATGTTGAATGTGTTCTTGAACAATGGTTAAATATTTTTCTAATATCATTACTTGTCAGTTTATATAACCAATGTTAAAAGGTTTTTAATACACCAACTATTGTAATTTAAGTTGAAAATCACTGTTAAAATTCCTTTTTATACTAGTAAAATCAATATATAAGGCATGTAAGATAATAATAATATATCTGGAAAATGTATTATATTATATAAATATGATATCTCTATATATATTTATAGAATAACCATAATAATATGAACACAACGTGATCGATTCCTTGTATATCCACCGCTTATACTGTAAATAATCAATGTATTTCCACAATTTTCTTGTCAACACTCACATTTATATCCACGCATAATTTTTTATGAGATATAAATCCTTAACCAATTTATTTGAGAGAGATATATGACCCCACATTCCATTATCCATACATATGAGTTCTACACGAAATCAACCATTTATCGTATCACAAATATCTCATGGAAATAAAAATGGTTTCATATCACATTAAAATAGAATCTTATAAGGGAAACATTCATAATTTTATCAGTAAACAATATATAACTATGGAATATATATTTTAATGTATTGATATTGAATAAAATTTTAATTAGATACTATTTTAGTAAGTATATGGTATTTTAATCAAATTTATAAAGGGTATATGGTTTAGTTAATTATATCCTCAATAAAAACCCTTTAGTCTATGAAATTGAAATCTAGGTATTAATAAAGAAAATTAATTTGATGATATGTTATTCAAATTTACACTGGGTAGTTATGAATGACAATGTATGTGATGGATAATTTCTATAATAGAAGAGAACCATTAAAAAACCATCTAGAGAAATATGATTAACAGTTAAATTTATAGAATATTCTCAATCAAGCAAAATATGTGTTAAATAACGTTTATGATATTCATTTTTCAGCCATATGAAAAAAGAACATTGTAAATCAGAAAAATTATAAACCGAATTTAAAACATTGATTTAATAAAACCATTAGAACATGGATTTCCATTTTAAAACATGATATCCTAGAGATAAAAGTTCATGGAAAAACATAAAGATAGATTAAATACTTTTTCTCAAGGAAACATTATAAATAGATTATTTTATCACTTTTATGAATACTATTCGTAAATCAAATAATAAAAATATTCTTTATAAATTTTTAATTAAATTTAATGTAGTCTAAAATCACCATAATCAAATATTGAAGAATTTTTTTTAAATAACCCAATCATTTATAAATAAAATCCCTTTTGTGATAGAATTATGATCACTATTCTATATTGTGGTTATATAAAATACATTAACAAATTTTGTTATATTGGACGGTTATAATTTTTATGCTATAAGATTCAAAGATAATTAAGAATCTTGAGCATTGATATTATTTCCATTAACATGTTATCATATGATCAGTATATATTAATGGTTACGATAATGTATTTTTGACCAAGATGAAAGAATAGATGGCCCCGTCATGTAGGATTATGCCTTATAAGCTCATTTATTGGATATTCAAATAGAGATATCATAACAAGTATTTTCCCTTGATCATACCCAATTTGAAATCCATTAATTAACAAAATGAAAAACTATTAATGGTATATGCCAAAACTCATTATGATTGCAACCTGGACAATGTTGGTCGAACCACCCCATGAAAATATCATTATCGCACACCATACCCCTAGAATGTTTGGTAGTGTAAAAAAGAAATATTTATAGAAAAATTAAGAGTATTAATATATAAATTTTATTTTAAATAAAATGATGATTATATTTATTGATTTTTTTCAATTTATAAATTGTTATATAAGTTATTTTCTTTAAAGTTATATTTTGATATGATAACACGCAAATTGAATTTTTGGATAATATGCCTTTTCAATTTAGGAATAACTTTTGTTACGTTAATTATTATTTAAAAAATATTATATTTAAAAATTATTCTTATTGTAAATATTATATTTAATAAAAATGATAATATAATTATATAAATAGAAATTTTAATTTTTATAAGGGATAAAAAACCATTATTGTAAAAGAACATTTATTTTTTTAATAAATGTGAATTTAAATTTAAAATAGAAATATCTCATATTTAATAAATTATTTTTTAATAATAAATTTTTTTTTGAATTTTATGGTTGAAAATATCCAAGGGTGATTTTTTCATAATTCTCTGAATGTAAAAAAAATTAGTAATGATGACCTCTTATATATATATATACTGTATATATTATATAATCATAATTACCAAAAAAGGATGTAATATGTTCAATAAATTCTACCCTTGAAAAATTATATATTTTTCCTTTAAAATAAGGTATTTTAGGATATTATTTTAATTCTATTAATTATTGACAAATCCTCCAAAAATTATATTATATTTTAAGGTTTTCAAATAAATTCCCTATAAATATATCTCACTTACAAAACACCAAGGGTGATATTTTAATGTTAAATGTTCATATAATTATCAGATAATTAAAAACATCCATATTTGGTAGAAACCATATGAAAATTCATATCATGTTTTTTTGTTTTTATTACATTATTGTATAGAATAAAAAACGAATATTTTTAAACTAATAAATAACTCTAATTTAGTTTCCAATATAAACCTAACTAATATCCCATATCTCTTTACTCAAAATCCTTGTATCATGAAAATACTATTAATATTTATCTCCATTTCACTCCCAAGGTTACCCCATGCTCTCTAAATTCTACAAATATGTTTTTGGAATCACACTCTCAAGGTAAGGGATCTTATCCTTATCCTCTATATCCAATCACCTTCTTTATGTAATGCATTTTTTATTCCAATCCATATAATTTTTATATGTTTTTATACAAAATTTTTACTAAAATTATAATTTCTACATTATAGGATAATTTCATTCTTATAAATCCCTCTCTTGATTCCTTATTTTTCCTATTATGATTATAGAATTCTCTATATAATTTTTCATGATACACCTTTATTCTATAACTATTTTTGTCTTATTCCCTTTAATTAAGCATTTTTAGCTCTAAATATGTTCGTACATATCCATGTTAGTGAAATTATTATACAAAAATTATTAGAGACCCCTTTCAATCTCATTAATCCCTCCCATGAACCATTATGTACCCCTACCATGCCTCTTTGTTTATCATGTGATATTTCATTGCCAAAAATATTTAAAATGAATTTCATCACTATTTACACTGATGGGTATTCACCTATGCATACCTATAATTATTTTTTTGTTAATTATATTTATTTATTCAAAAAACATAAATCCTTGAAATTAATTATGATAAAATATGATCTATGTTTAATGGTCTATGTAGAACACTAATGCCGCGTACAAGAAATGAAAATGATGAGTGCACTCCAAATTTTATACTTCTATAATTCCTTGGGTAATGTTTTATTTTTCTAAAACATCATGTATAGGATAAGGTTGCAATCCTTCTCCATTATGGACCTTTTTTCACCATTTCTTGATTTCATTGTTATTATCATGGGAAAATGTTTGTGATTTTCAGCATTAATTTTATTATCACATTAATATATATTCATTGTTCAATCAATTTTTATCATGCCACATTTCTAAATTTTTTATTCTCATCAGATTTATGTCCCATTTAAATGCATATTGACTAAAATTTAATATATTCATCATGTTATTCATTGATTATTCCCTTACTGGGATTTATATATTACCCCATTCTGATGTATTTCCTGAGGTTATCCCATGCAGTTTTAAGTGTTATATAATATTATAACCATATTAGGGAAGTTTTTTATTTTTTTATCAATATATCATGTTTATGTTTTATATAAATAATTCCAAAAGACACTTTCATTAATATAATTTAGTAATTTTTATGTGTAACATTATATATTAAATCACGAAATTAATTCTATTAAAGAAAAGGGTTATCATGGTCTGTATTATAAGAAATATTAGTTTTTTATCGCATTTGCCTTTGAAAACCCTACAGAAATTATTGGGGATAATATTAAACCAAATAAAAAATACCAACATTTTGTTAATGTATAGAGTTTGTGGTCTCTAGAATAATAAATCTCGGTATGGATACTACTACTGGGTGTTTCTCTAGCACAAATGTAAATTAGAGTAATAACACTAAAATAACCTTATTGAGCTACATTTAATTGAGAACTTGTTTATGACAATTGTTCACTCTAACACCTAATCTTCCCCTACAATAGGAAATTAATTTTTAAATTGACATGCACATTACTAACTATTATTAATGGAAAAAATATTCCTATAAGATTTTATGTTATGAAATAGATCATGGATAACTAATATTAATGCGTATAAATTCATAGGCCAAGGAATATATAATTTTTTGAGTTATCCCAATAATATTCATTATTTTCATTTTATGTTTTTAATAATATATAATTACTATACGTAATTTTACAATTAATATAGTTAATGACCTTAAATTATAATAACTAAGTCAATAACCAATGTCAGGGACAATACGATTGCTACCCAAATGAGATTCTCAATCCAATAGGAGTACAGATCAAGAGCCTCTTGACTATAATATCTTAATTGAATGAATCATTGAACCAAAAACTAAATCAAGAGAAATTCCAAAATCACCCCATGTAATATATAGCTATAATTAAGGCCATTATGTGAAAAAACCCTAAGACATTCAATGGATATTTTGGTCCCTTAATTATAGAAAAATGGATTAGCACTACTAAAATGATCTTCTTCATCATTAAATTATCTATGATATAGAATGTATTGATGTTTTTTTTATTATTTGGAAGGATATTATAATCAACGGGGGATATTAGTAAATAATATAATGAATGAGGAAGAGATCAAAGTGATAGACTATAAAAATTTCAAGAAAATAATTTTTTATACAAAATTCCATACAATCACTAATTAAAAATTGGGACGGGCATATTTAGCCTCATGAAATTAGAGGAAAAATCAATCTAGGAGTATAAGGAAAACATTAAATGAATTTAATAACAAGAATTTATATTTTATGTTAAACCGATATGTAAAATTAACCACTTCTTTAGTTAATTTATGGTATGTATTTAAAAATACTATGTTATTTTGTACTATAAAAAATTAAGAAATAACCTGACATACCCTCAAAGTCAAAATACAGATAATCTAATCACAAGGTTATCAAAGAAATAATAAGAATAAAGTAGATTTTAATTATGGTAATGTGATAGAAAAAGGTAATAGTGGAAATAAATCTCAACATCCCACTTCTCAATGGTTTGGGAGGAAGCCCCTCATAAATTTCATGAACGGGATTGAGAAATTCTTATTTGTATGAGAATGAAGGGTACCTAATTGGTTATTTCCAAAGGGATAATCTCACAAATGTGATCGTAAAAAGGAATTATTTGGTGTACCCATAACCCACGGTCCAATAATTCAAATAAAATTATGAAGGAATCTATAGAAGTTAATTCAATATTCCATGGGTTGGTGAGGACAACACCCTTCAGTAGCCCCAATTACCTAGAGTTAATGGGTGATCTTATTACATCATGACTGGAAAGGTGGATCATGAAAATGAAGTGGTGAGAGGTTATCTAGTCACTCATTCAATTATAGGGAATGTACATTTTAATTCATGTTGTACACAGTCTTTTATATCTAAATAATAGAGTTAAACTATTCAATCTCAAACACAAATATAGGAGTAGAAATTTTAGTGATAATGAAAAATGGGGAAAATATTTCAAACCAAGTATATAACACCTCACCTTTCAAAATTTTGGGGCTAATCTCACAAAAAATCATTTCATATTCCCTATATCTGAATTTAATGTAAATATTACTATATATTGTATTTCCTTAAATAAATCCAATATAAATTTTTAAGAGAATGAAATTTCCCTCCATATCATGAATTTACCTATGTAACTGTACAAATAAAAAGAGGATGGTGAATCTTATTTAGTTCCAACATATCATGCATGGATATTATTTCATCTATAGACTGAATATCAAGAGAAAATAATTGATACTAAGGAAAATATCATCATTGAATGCATTCCCTTTATAGGGAAATGTGTTTATGTGTTTCCCCGATAATTCCATGGCCATCCTCCAAACCAAGTGGTTGGATTTTCTATCAAAAATAAACCATGGTATTTTCAAATATCCATGAATTAATATGAGCGGTTCTTGATGAACAAGTGGGGATGATGAAACAAATCATAGAAAATATAGATAAATTATTTATATGCCCAATTTCATCACTGTTGTGTTGACCCATACAGTACATCATAAATAAAGATAGTGAAATAAACCTCTACGTTGATTATCAATGATCTCAAAAATATATCAATAAATAATAAGTATTTGATACCATATATTCGTGACTTATTTGATCAAATATGTCGATATATATTTTCTATTATATGGATATTCAGTAATGATATAATCATATAAAGTTGGACAATTAGGATATCCAAAATATTATTCTTATTATAGGGTATATGCACAATGTGTTCATATTAACTCCAGTTGGACTCAATAACGGTGTAACAATCATCATGGATGTTATGAAAAGGGTCTTTAGGGATTACCAAAATTAATATATGGAAGTGTTTATTGATGAAATTATTCTCGAAATAAAATTCAAGGTGGAACATAAGTAGCATTGTATTATTGTAAAGAGGAACATGTAGAAAACTAGATGTATCAAAAGTATAGTAAATATGTGTTATGGATCGACAAAGTAACATTTTTGGGACATGTCATCACTAAAAATGGGATATCTTGAGATCCTTAAAAAATTTAGATGATTGGAGGCTGGTCTGGAAAATCCACTATGATGAAAATATGTTGTTTCCATTAACTATTTGGTTATTATAATCTATTTTTGATGAGAATCTCATTATTTTCTAACCCTTTTAGAATGATAACTCAAAAAGAGTAATGATTGTCAAGAATGATGAATGTGAATAAGGTTTTAAATAGATAAAGAAGATGTTAATCACCACACCTATGATCACATTACCCAACATTGGAAAATGATTTGTGATCTATATAGATTCTCCCAAATGGTCCGGGGTTGTGTACATATTGAAGGTAAATATTTTTAGCCTATGCATACCACCAACCAATGATCCATGATATGAACTATGATACTCATGAATTATAATTGGATATTGTGTTATTTTAATTTATTAATTTGTGACACAATCACTATGGGGAGAAATCTGACATATATTGAGACCATAAAATTCCAATGTATATTTTCAAAAAAGGACATTAATCTGGGAAAATAGAGGTGGTTTGAGCTAATGAAGAATATGATTATTCAATTGAATTCTATTTGACGAAGGAAAAATGTGGTAGATTACATGAGTATAAATGATCATGATAATTTATCAATGATGAGAGTTTCAAGGGATCCAATCATAATTGACATGTAAAGTATGAACATGGGTATAGTATGATGATATTAATCATAACTTACTCATATAATTTATCAACCATCCTTTAGTGGTAGTATTAAGAGGCATAGAAATATGATTAGTTTCTACAGAAGAATATATAAAATTTTATGAAATTAATCAGTGATGAATATGGAGTTTTATGGTTCAGAACCCATATATGTTTCCCATAAAAACGATAACTAAATATGTATCTTCTTGATAATACACATAGATCATCATTATCCATTAATCTAATAATATCTATGTTGTAGGTATAATATAAGTGTAATTTTTAGTTTGATAACTTGAAGCCAGTGATTGTAAAGTTTGTATCTCGATACATGGTATGCTAGAATATCAAATCAGAGTGAGAGAATTATATGGGTATGATATAATAATTTCCCATACATATATGGAAATAGTAAAACTAAAAAATGGACTTCTTCATCGGACACCCCAGGAATCCTACATGTTAAAACAACATCTAGGTGTTTGTAGATAACTTTACCATGTCAATGAATTTCATTTATATCATTTAATATTTGTGTCTTGAAAATATATTTAATAAATACATAATATAAATTGTAAAACTCCATTAAAATCTAATCATTATGTATCAGATCAACATTTTAGGTTATCTAATTGGTCATAGAGAACCCTTGAGAAAGAGTTCAATGAAAAAAAATAATAATAAAAAATACTTGTCACCCTCAGTTGTATTTTAAGTTTAAATGGACTATTAAATCTCTATAAGATATGTTGTGATCAGGTTTAATGGATTTTAAAGGATTTCAAGATCATCACCATCAACTAGTGGAGTAGTCATAAAATAATAATTTTCATTATAGAATTAATATGGACCCCTATGAGGATCTATATGGGAATAATTTTCATACTCCAAATTTTTTGGATAAACATGGTGATTTAAATATAATGGTAACTGATATTTTCCAATAGAATATAGAAAAGGATAATATCATTTCACAACATATGAATTCTTCACAATATTTATTGAAAATCTATAAATTCATTCATCAGGAAGACCTAATATTTAAAGCAATTGATAATTTGTTCCTTCATATATCTAAATTGAATAAATTAATAAGGTTTTGAAATTAATTAAAGATTACTCCTAGATACATCATCTAATTTGAGATCATTGATCACATTGTAGTAGTGGCATATCGACTAGAACTGTCACCTACCATAACTCACAAACATGATGTTTTCAATGTATCCCTATTATTGTAAGAAATAACATACCTTATCATATAATAATTCATTATGTGATATCAAAAGAAAATGATGTTTCATAGGAGGAGTAATCAATGAATATATTAGATCAATGAGATAATGTTCTATGATTTAAGACAACTCACTTGGTCAGAGTGTTATAGTGGAACCGCCTGTTTAATGAAGTGACATGGTAACATGATGTAGAGATGAACTAGAAGTTACCTCGTTTGTTATATTGTGTGAAATGAAAATTTCATTTGAGAAATTTATGAATGGGGTAATAATTTAATGGCCCCTACTTTTATAAATTAAATTCTTTCAATGGTTGAATTATGTTCCATTCTATATAATGTAGTTATAGAAATAACATGAACAACTTTAGTTATATAGGACTAGTATAAGATATGTCCTATAATATTCAGAATATTTTTAAACATAATTCCAATAGATTATATAGTAATTGAGAAATGTTAATTTGATTAATATATATTAATGGTCATAAAAATTGTCATTTTGATATAGAAAAAATAAGTGTTGTCCTCAACCAGTAGGATCATATCCTTTGATGCTATCTTACTGGAGATTCCAATAGAGATAAAATGAATAATATTTTATATTTAACTATCCCAATACTATATGCAACAACCAATTGAGGATAAATACCATTTATGTGATAATTTCACGATCCTCGATAACACAACCCAACCCATATTTTTTTAACAACCCAATGAAAATATCATTGTCCAACAACACACCCTTATAGTGTTAAATAGTGTATTGAAATGATATATATATATAGAAATTAACAATATGAATATATATATTTTATTCTCAATCAAAAAATATTATATTTATTCAATATTTTTTTTCCTTTTTAAATGATTATATAAATCATAAAATAAAAAATATTATTTGATTTGATAAAACATAATTTTTATTTTTTTGGTAATATGTAATTTCAATTAAGACATAAATTTTTTTGAATTAATGAAATTTTCAAATTATTTATATATTAATAAAATATTATTATTAAAAATTATTTATTAAATAAAAATGAAAACAAACTTTTATAAAGTGAAAAATAATTTTTATCAGGGTTTGAAAGCTGTTATTATCAAAAAACAGTATTATTAAATAAATAGGGATTTTAATTTATAATTAAAATTTATCATATTAACTGAACAATTTTTATGAATAAAATAATATTTTAGAATCCACATATAAAAATTTTCCATGAGTAGATTTTGAATAATTTTTTATACTGGTCAGATTTTATAGTAAAAATTTAATATAGTGTAAATATATTGTTTGAAATATGATATCATAATGACCCAAACGTTATTTAATATGAATCATAAAAGGAAACCACATATAAATATGTGAAATATTTATAATAATGTGTTTATATGTAATTTTATTCCTTTATCAACCATTTATGGATCTACAAAAACCTATATTTTATTGTGATTATTAAAATCAATTATTTGTAAAAATGACATACTCCGACATCCCTAATGGTGTTGTTTTTCTTAAATGTTCATAGACTTATAAAATTTTGAAAAACATTCCTATTTGGTAAAAACCAAGGGAAAACCCTAGGTAATTATGTATTTTTTATTGAATTATTCTGGAATGTCCAAAACATAAATTTGGAAAATAACAAATAACTCCCCACTCTTTTCAAATATAATCCCATCAAAGCTCTTATTTATCTTCACTGAAAAAAATTGGAGGAAAAATTACTCTACACTTTTTAATCTATATCCATTATATGGATCCACAAGGATCTCAATAGGAACATCCTAATCATTTTTCATAACATTATTAATGTAATGGAACCTCTCATTCATCTCTTTATTCAATCACATTATTTATGTACTACAATTTTTACTCCAATTACTATTGATGGAATGAGAATTTAAAAATACAATTTAATTGAATAATTATTTCGGTGTTATAATAGACCACATTTAATCTCATTAATTCCTCCCATTATTTATTATGTACCCCTTTTATGCTGAAAAAATTATCCAAATTTTTTCCCTGACAAAATTTTAATCCAGGACACTTTTTTCTTATGAATTTTAATTCACAATTTTTCATGACGGATTATGTTGTTACGCTTCACTATTAATTTCATAATGATTTAAATGTGATGATAAAAACCATTAAGTATCATTAATACCTCCCATGATTCATCAAGTTAACTCATTACGCAGCTGGAATTATATTGTGAAACCATTGTTTTGTGAATACCTTTATTGTTTCTACTAATGGGTTTTTAAGAAAGAATATATATACTTATTTTATGGATTATTCCCATTTAATTATTCCACCTTTTGAAATCATGGTATTAAATGGTATAAAATTTAATGATTTGTAGAATGATATGTGTTTCATAATCCGGCATGTATATGATATGATAGTGAGGGCTGTGACGAGAATTTTATAGTGCTTCAATGGATTGGGTAATGCTCTAGTCTACTGAAACATCATGTATGGGATTAAGTAATTGACCTAATCAATTATATCAATTTTTATATTATGTCATGATGTCTTGGAATATAGCCTTTGTAACATATTTTTATCCATATTTAGGTACATAACTTCTTTCTTGTCATTTCCATCTCTATTTTGGTCCATCGTGGGAGTCAAGAGGATAGAGAAAAATTACTAGGGAAATTACCTAATGTTCAGGAATGAACATTTTTTTATTAATGCAGTCATGGTATTAATGTGTTATAAATTTTTTAGGTTTCTCCCTATGTTTAGAGAACACTTGAGTTTTTTTTGTGGTATTATCTAAAACTATACTTTTTCATTATCTATATGAAAAATAATTACTTTGTAAATGTATGTCGCACCTTGTATTTATTTTCGAGTAGAATCAATGAAATTGTATAGGGTGGGATATGTTTATACTCTATTTAATTGATTTTAGGAAAATATCATGAATCAGTACATGGAATGAATATTACATTCCAGGAAATTATATAACATTTCATATAGTGGTAGGGCAGCCTTTTTAACAATATATGATGTGTTTTTATTGTAATTTATTTATATGTTTTACATGATATGAGAATGGGTTATACACTATTTATAACTCACCATTTTTCATTATTGCGTGGTACATGGATTATATATCGTTCATTCACTTTTATCCATCCCCCTATTAACCTAGGAGCTCTACAATGTGATTTTGGAGACCTTTTTTTCTTTGAGAGTTTTTTTCCTCAATGATGTAAAATCCTTGTGGTTGAAGTCCATTTCTCTATGTGAATTATTATTATTCTTCTTTTTTCCTTAGATCAAGGTAGTGATTTATTTGTTGCATTTCTTTGATTAGTTTGGTTGATTATTTTGCATCATGTGCGTTAGTTGAGTTATGTTTTGTTTTTTTCTTCCCACCAACAATTTTTTCTAAATTACATTGATTCTTATTGTGTTGGTTGATTATAATGGCACTTTTTTAGTATAGTGTTATTCCTTTAAGGTGGATCTTATTGTGGGTGTGTTTGACCTCATGTTTGATGTAGGTGGCTCTATCCCTAGTGTATGATTGATGAACTATATTGCTATAATTTTATAAATCGATATATAAATGAAATTGAATGATTTTTGATTAATTTTTCATTGAGGAAAATGATCTTTTAATAAAATATTGTTATTAAACTTTTTTTGTTAATAGAAAATTGTATTTTAAAATCAAAGTTAAAATCGGGTTTTTAAATGGTTCACAATGAATGAATTTTATGAAATGTTTTAAAAAATTATACACATGGAGGGCCTTGGTTACATATGTGGAATGATTATTTTTGGCCCATCATTCATGTATTTCATCGGGTTCATTGATGTGATGTTCCTATATTCAGTCGGGACATTATTCTAGTGAATTGATATTGATTTTATATGGAAATCACTCATGGTGAATTCCTCTACTCATTGCGAATGTGTTTTAAGGACTTCATTGTACACTATTCATTTATTGTGGTATGAGTAGTTTATTGGAATGTCCTATAGTGATACTTCACTTGATTGTTACCTATGATTCCATATTATATTGAATATTATATTTGAAACATGTTTTTCAATTATTTTCATTGATATATGCAGTTCAATGAAACAATTTTACATGACTAAATTTGGAAGTGTTGGGAAATAGGGAGGAAAATATTTTTTTAGGATTTCTATAAAAAATGTTTTAATTTTTTATCATGCCTTGTTTTCCTTAAATAGGATCTTCTTCATACTATTCTATAAATTATTTTTAGGGAACACCTTGGTGGGATCCTACTGATTTAGTTATCCCACACACAACGTAATCCTTTGATAGAAAGTTAACTATAGTATGTCTTTCGATACAGGGAGCCAAAATGCTTTTCATTGAAGGAATGAAGATTCAGTGATGTGAGAATGGCTATCTTGTGATGATATGGTGGGAGTTTTCATATGGTGTCACATTGAGTAGTTAGTTCCTATTTTTATTATTCCATTGAAGCCATAACTTTAATTTTCAGTATTATGACTTCTTTTAGTAGTATTGTTTCTGTTGTCTTCATTCAGCGGTAGAATATATTTATCACATCCACCATTTCTCTCTATTATATATTTATATATATAATTTTCTTTTACTATGTTGGGATAATTTATCCACTATTGTTTTTTATGCTCGATTTCTACTCACTGTCTTGTGGTGATCTGGAATACCCTTTGAATATGTGAATATTTGGGTTGGGTATAAGTTTTAGAGGGTTTCTAGGGTTCGTTTCATCATTTCATGGTTTCAAATATTGTGTTTACTTCATGATTTGTTTAATTCTAACATTTTGTTGACTGGAGATAGGATTGGTGAGATACGATAAGTAGGTTGTAGTGAGTTCTTCTCCTAATCATTCAATGACGATACTCATTTTTCCATGGTATGATGAATTATGTGTCTCAGTTTTGGAGTTCATGATCTTAATCTCATCATTTTATAATAGTTATCTTGTTTTAACTGTGATTATTTAGTTAACTATTTGTTCAATTTATTTTAGCGTATAATAGTATTCCTCAAAGGCATATTATACATGTTACTCAGGAGGTTTTGTAAGATTATTCTCAAGGTAATCATCATATATATTAAAACCATCTCAAGTTTATTGTATGGTCATTTTGTGTTATTGATTAAAAAATCCTAAATTTCAGAACATTGTTATTGATTTACATACATGAGTTATAGTGGAAAAATATTCATCATGGATTTTCTTGCATGAGAACCCAATATCCATCAATGGTATCAATGAACCTCAAGATGAAGAGTGCTTGATATTAAATATTTATCAAATCCTCTAATTCCCAGATTCATTTTATATTATTAATGATATGTGAGTAGAATAAATACATTAGTGTCCCATTATGAAATGATGGAATTCTATGGATCATGAAGATATTTTTGTTGGATTCAAATAGAACTATTTTAAGGCCCTATTCATTCATCATTTATATCCATAGACAGAAATGATAGAAAATCATCTAGAGTTTTTCTAATTTTAGATGGTACAATGTTCGATATTGTTGTACACCAATTGGTATGTGGAGTTGAGTTTTTTCACCAAAGGTACTTTGGAATGTCCACCTAATTGTTTAGAAGAATCATTATAGTACTAGAAAACTGGGCTTTGGAGCCCTGTTACCTATAGCGACCGACACAGGTGGTTGCTAGGTTTTTCCAAAAAAAGGGTGACTCCGGCACCCCCCAGAACCCTCCTCCTCCCTACTCACCTCGCCATGTGCCCTCCCCCATCGCCGTGTTCCCTCCCTCACAGCCCTCCCCAATCGTTGCACGCCCTCCCCCATCGTCGTGCGCCCTCCCTTACTGGCCATAACCCTCCACCCTCGTCGGCCTCCGCCCTCCATTGTTTTTCCTCTGGCCCCCTCTGCCCTGCCCACTGTCTCCTCCGGCCATCCTCCGCCTCTACCATCAGGCTCCGACCTCCCTCCTCCCTGCTCCCCGTCCCCTCCGGCCTCCCTCTTCCCACTATCCTCTGCCACCCGCCTCCGGCCTCCACCCCCTCTGGACTCTGACCCTCTTCCCTTTGGCCTCTTCTCGTGGCCCTCTGCCCCTCACCCCCCCCCACCCCGCACCCTGCAAACCCCCTTCCCCCTGTATTCGTCCCCTCCCTTGTTGCACCACCGCCTCATGTCCCCTCCCTCACTGTCCTCTCCATTACCGCACCGCCGCCGTCCAGTCCCCTCCCTCCCCACACAGTCACAACTCGTCCCCTCACCACTGCTGCACGTCCACTCTGGCTCCTCCTGTCCCCGGTCCCCTCCCTCATTGTCCAACCCTCGTTGCACCATCACCACCTCATCTCCTCCTCTCCTCCTGCTCCCCGTCTCCGCCGCCACTCGTCCCCTCCATCATCGCACAACTAATTATTCAATCTCTTTTTGTTTGATTAACAATTATAAAAGTTTTATTTTTTTAAAAAACAATCTAATTTATCATTTGGAAACTTTGGATAGTCCCCTTACTAATGTTTTCTATAATGGAATGCTTGTCAGGGGAAGCGGCAGCAGATTCAGATCATCTATCTGAGGCATCTACGTCTCAGGGTCGAGGTATGTTTGAATTTCATTGTCTCTATTTTTTATGTAATTGATATATATATATATATATTTATTTATATTTAAATCATCTTTCAAATTATATATAAAATTGTTTTCAACAGGATCAGACTCGATTGGTTCTTCTTCTCGCAAGAGATGCCTTGGTCGTGGCATATTATCATTGAATTCTGACACGACGTTTGATGTTTCCTTTGATGAGGTATTTCATCATGTGGGACGGAATTCCCCTGCATTTATTCGTCAGTTGGGTCATATCATACGTGACCCATATCTATTTCCATTGACCATGCGTGACTGGGATTCTATCCCTCAGGACTCATTAGATCGTCTTTGGAGTGATGTTCAGGTCAGAAGACCATTTTAATTTATTCCCTGTGTATAAAAATTAATAACATATGAGATTTTTTTTTTTTAATAGCAACATTTGAAAGTATGTCCCAATGATTTTCGGCCAGTGCATATGAGAAAATTCCATAAGATGTGGAAAGACTATAAAGGCAAAGCTAAGTGGGACCACTGGGTACCAAATGTGGGTGCCCCAAACATTCTGGAAAATGTCCTCAGAGGTGTCGTCCCGGATCAGAGGTGTGATTTAGTTGAATATTGGTCTACTGAGTGTGTTTCAGTTTGTATATTCTTTGGTATATATATTTTATATAATGTGTGATTTTTTTTGAAATTATAATGAATTGAATGTAGGAGGTATCAACACGACTTTCTAAGAATCGAGCATTGAAGGGACCACCTCACAGGCCCGGGAATCGTCACGTGTCTCAGATTCGACATGAGGTATTTATTACTAATTGTTTAATATATTAATTAATATGGTTTTGTGTTTATATTATATTCAAATACAATTTCTGGAGCAAGGTTCACCAACTGATAAAATGTCAGTGTGGATGAGGACTCATGATTGTAATGATCCAGAGGCTACATCATTGATAGTATGTGCTTGTAGTCATTACCAATAAATTCCTAAAATCTGTATATTAATATATGTTTATATATTTATATATTTCATAGGCTAAATTTGAAGTTGAGTTAGAACATCTTCCAGAGGACAAGCGACAACTTTCCATGCGAAGGGATAAGAACATTAATCAAATTAATGGTCGGGACGGGAATGGATATAGTTTGACCTATGGAATAGGGATTCCACATTTTCTAGTGTGACACGTTTCGGTTTTTGGACCAAATATTTCTTAGAAGACACAGTAGTTGTCAGATTTCGAGGCACGGTTGCGCAATTATGAAGAGGTAAATGCACAATTGATTGCTGAGGATAGAGAACTACGACAATATGGGCATCCAGGTGATGGTGCAGGGGATTATACAACGTATGTTTGTACTGTATTTATTTATATATTTTATATTATTTTTGTTATGAAAATATTCATAATGTTTATTTTAACGCCCCTGACCCACCAGATGGAGGTAGTAGTCCTGACCATGCATGACACATCGTATTCACGAGGTGTGTTTATGTTTTTAAAGGGGGTTGTTATTGATATTTAGGTTGGGTTTCTAGTGAGATTTTTTGTAATTTGGGGGTATCTTGTGTGTTTGGGCCTGATGCAATGTTTGTGTGCACAAATTGAGAAGTAACCATGAAACTGATCAATGATTTGGATATTTATTGTTAATTTAATTCTTCAATGTTGTCAATTGCTTGTTCTGTAATTGTTTTGAAAAAACAGGTGATTCATAATATAAACCATGATTCTTGTTTTTGATGACTGAGCTCAGGTTCACTATTTGTTGGCCCCATCCCACCCTGGACAGCCCTCCTCGCACCCCACACAGCCCTCCCTGCACCCCGGACATACCCCCCCACCCCGGACAGGCGCCCCGCACCCCGAACATCACCTCCCCGCACTTCGTACACCCACCCTCCCCCCACCCTGCACCACGGACATCCCCCCCCCCCACCCGCACCCCCGTCATCCCCCCCCCCCCCCCCGCACACTGGATAACCCTCCCTGCAATCTAGATAGCCCCCCCCCCCCACCCCGGACAGCCCTCCCCTCACCCCGAACAGCCCCTCCCTGCACCCCAGACATCCCCCAGCACCCCGGACAGCCCCCTTACCCCCCTCACCTCGGACAGCCCCCGCACCCCGGACAGGCCCCCCGCTCCTCGAACATACCCTCCCTCCCGAACCCCGGACATCCCCCCCCAGCACCCCGTACAGTCCTCCCTACACCCCAGATAGCCCCTCCCCGCACCTCAGACATCCCTCCCCGCACCCCGGACAGCACCCCCCACCCTCGCGCACCCCATACACCCCCCCGGATAGCCCCGCACCCCATGCATCCCCCCCTGCACCCCAGACAGGCCCCCATAACCTGGACCCCCCCCCCCCCCCTCACCACGTACAACCCCCCCCCCCCCCACCCAGAAGTCCCCCCATCCCCGACATCCCTCCCCCCCCCCCTCGCGTACCCGGACATCCCTCCCTGCACCCCGGACAACCCCCCAGCACCCCGGACAGCCCACCTACAACCCCCCACCACACCCCAAACATTCCCCCCGCACACCGGAAATCCCCTCCCCTCACCCTGGACAGAAACCACCCCCCCCCCCTCACCCCGGGTAGGCCCCCCACTATAAGGAGAAGGCCTTAAACATTACTTTTTATTGAATTGAATGAATATTTCACACTGAAGATCTTTTCAGGTTTATAGTTTTAGAGAATTAGGACATAACTATTACATCTCAAAGAATACAAAGTAGACACATCTACTCAGCTTAATTTTTTTTTTCAAAAAATAAAAACTTTTGAACACAAGAGTCAGGTATAGTCCCATGTTTTAGACAGCCTGGCATTTCCTTGATCCCATCCTTGACCCTATTCATCTTTATGTCCTAAGGAAAACATTTTAAAAAAACATGGGATGAGCATTAAAAGCTCAGTAAGTGAAATAAAAATATGGAAATGAAACATTAGTACATGTATACATAAGAATCAATGAAATCATACTTTACTCATAAAACATAAGCACGTTAACATACCTCATGAAATCATAAAATTTATGAATAACTCATATAAATCATAAGAGATAAAGGTATCTTGAGGAATTCATAACATTCTTACATAGGGAGTAACCCTCGTGGTTATGTTTGGAATACCCATCACAGTATATTCCCTAAATCTCTTTGGAGAAACCTTAGTGTTTAACCCCTTCACATTACCCAATGCATTGGAGAGCTATATCGTGCTCACCTGCCCTTAGTTTATCACAGAACCACCCATCTTCATAAATAATTCCCAAGAACTATAACATAATCATAGCACATAACTTAAGCATAAAGGGAAGATACCATTCTCACATTGCAATAACAATATAACATTTTAAGATATTTAAATAATTAATCCATTCTAAAAACCATTTTCAAAACAATTTAAAACATTTAATAACGAGATTTTTGAATCAAAGTTTCCCATACCACTTTGAAGCTTTTAACATTTTAAACCATTAATAAACATATAAATAAATCCTTAAAACCATTTTGAAAACATGGATATTAATGAGAAATATCAATAAGACATTTAAAAAAATATTTTAGTTAATGTTTTTTAACAAAATGAGAGATACTTGAATACAATAATTGAGGAATAACATTTAATCAAAACATTATAATATCATGAGAATAAAGGGATTCATGATATAATATTCTATAGGACAGTATATACACCATATAAGAGTGAATTGGTGCATAACAACAATGAAGTATCAATACAAATGTAAAATGAGATGAAATCCCTTATAAAGAAGGTATCCTTAAATTAAGGATAAATAAATCAAATAATTATGTTTGAAAAATATAAATACACCCTGTATATGTAGATAATAAGTGTAAAACAATCAAAGGTCATTCACACATATTCAAAGGATGAAATATTCAAAAACTATATGTTGAAACCAAAGAAATCGAAATTGGGTTAAGAAGTTCCCTTGGTAAAATTCGACAGCCTAACGACGTCACATTAAAATTCATAAAATTTGTTGATGAGAGAGAGAATGGTATCTCATCACATGGAAATAAAATTTACATCAATAGGTATATATAAGAACATATCCCAACATAAAAATATGTAAATTAAATGACATAACAAAATAGGTCTTTTAGAAATAGGAGGTTGAAAGGTTCCCTTACCAATTTGGATAACATTCGAAACGTACACCCCATGAAAGTAGGGTCATAAAATTATGATTTAAATACCCAGAAATAAAATTATTTTACACAAAGAGTAAAATAATGGGCATTACACACACCACACAAAAGTAAATAGTGGCAAATGTAGAATGAATCTCACGGGAATAAAAAGTGAGATGAAAATCCCCTTATGAAAATTTGGTAGCCTAACGATGCCACATAAAACATCCAAAAATGGATTGATGAGATAAAATAGGGTCTCTCATCATATGAACATAAAAATCACATCAAGAGAAATATAAACGAATATCCTCCAACATAATAACATGGACAATAAAAGAAATGACATAAAAGAGAGTACTTGAAAAGAAAGAGAGAGGTAGGATCCCTTACCTCATGTCCGACTTGCCTTGTTCGTTTCATTATATTCCTAAATCATAAAAATTGGTCAATTGATAATTTCTTAAGGTCCTCCATTAAATATTATTATTCAGTTCATATCACATATTATAATGTTATAATAATTTGTTAATAATGTGAGTTCATATCAGACGTTTTTGTCGATGTTTGGTACATGAGTAAAAAATGAACATGTTTGAAAATGATTGTCCATGTAGTTATAAGTAAATCATCTCCAGAATAGTATTAATTATTTAAATATCATATATATCCTGTATATATTCATTTTATACTATTCCATAACATTTGGAGATAAAAATAAATAAAATGCACTATTCATGGAGATGGTAGGTCGTACGTACGCATGAACGCTACTTTCATTTCTTTGTCATATTAATGGAATTAAAAAATAATCAAGAGATATATATATTATAATTCCTGTATAATATATATGTTTTATAGGTCACATAAATTCATTAATTTCATTCTTTATACATTCCATGTTTTTCATGAACGAGTCACATCACTTGAGGGTGCGCAGTCCAGACTTCCTCGTATGAAATTATCGCATTTGCACAACATGCAGAGCATGAAGGTATGTTTTAAATATAAAATGCAGAAGGATACGTAAAACATAAATACCATATATATCATATATAAAATACAGTGACATCATAATGGACACCATGAAAGGTGTTAAGAGAAGATTGAACAATCATCGTTTTGTGAGGCAGTAATTCGCCATCCACAAAAATAGTATGTTCTTTAACCATTAGAAAGAGTTTTGCGTAAGTGTAGCTAGAATCCTTCACATAAAAACATCCTAGTATATTGAAGATAAATTTGTTGTTACAAAATAATTGAATAAAAAGTGTTTAGGGGTATCGAGAAACAAACTAAAAAAATAACACAAGTGAAGACATTACCTTTAAATCGGGTAACTCCTATTGGTTTGAACCAAATGGGTTTCTTGAAGAGAATTCTGCCAAAGGTGAGGCTTAAAAGATGAATAGAGGGCTTTTGGAGAGATGAAATGGTTAGGGTTTGGCCGAACCAAAGTCCTGAGAGGTTAGTGTAAGGTTGTAGAGGTGGGGGCTTTTTTTAAGAGAAGAGGATGGGCACTCTTGGAATGTTATAAAATATTACTTTATTATAAAATGATTTTCGAATTTTAAAGGTCAAAAAAGGATATATTTCTTGGATATGGTGACAATGTTTTTAAATCCACCCATAAAATAGGTTTTTGACAAGTTTATGACTAATATTTTACCCTATCTTCGCATTTTATTTAAATCGTTCATTTATGAGGTTATCACTGCATCATCACGGTTTCATAAATAAATTAATTTATTTTAGGTATAAAAATTATAAAAAAATATCATGAGGTAGGAAATATTTTTATCTTCCTAATGAATATTTATAGTATAAAATATGACTTTTATAACCCCATGTAAAAATTGTTTTGGTAAAATAATAAATGTTTGTGACATTTTAATTTTAACATTAAATAAAAAGTTATTAATGTCATTTTCCAATCAAAGTCGCTCCATGGGGTCCCCAAGTTGCCACATGGATTGTATGGGTCGGAAATGACCCATCCAATAAAGGTGGGACATGTGTCAAGGTCATTTCATATTATTATAACATTATCATTACCTTAAATTACACTAATTACCTTTAATCGAGATTAATAAAACTTAAAAATTACTATTCATCAAAAAAATTTAATCTAATTGAACCATATTTTACTTCCTAATGACAACAATATATATTGGATTTTTGAAAATAAAATCACTATTCATCAAAAATTGATGTTTTTCAGAAAAATTCGAAAAAATCACCCTATGCTATATTTTATATTCAAAATTAAAAAATGATTTATATTTTAAAAAATTAAAAATATATAAGTTTTATTAATTAACTTAATGATTCATTCCAGCTGTCAAAACAAATAGCGTGTTTTTAAGAATCAATATCTATTAAAAGATTGACACTAGTTTAAGTCCAATTTCAAAATGAAATTTATTCCAATGACCACCATTGGATTAAATGGTAAAAATATATTCTAAATACACTTTAATATCAATTAAAAAAGATAATATATCAATATAAATAAATCAGATTAAATGGAGGTTTTGAATTAAAATGCATCATTTTCACTTAAAATGATCTTTATCAGAAAAATAACAAAAATTTACACAAAGTAAATTTTGACGTCCAGATTCTAAATAAGGATTTTATTTTGTGAAATAAAACATATAAAATTGTTAAAAGTATATTTAAAAAGGGTTCTCCATCAAAAGTTGGTTAATCGACCTTTTAAAAAATATTAGATGATTTATGCTTTAAATTGGATTCATTTTCATTTTAAGCCTCTAACATTTATTGGATAAAAGTAAAAATATTTAACAAACATATGTAATCAATTGGTAGTTAGTTCCATTCATTCATGCCATTACAATGACTAGGAAGTCACTACCATTTAAAATAAGATTATTTCATTATTAGAGTGCAACATAAGATATCAAAAAACTCATTGTTGCGTATTGGGTACACCATCGAGCATAGCGTTCTCTTTAAATTATTATTAATATTTTATTCACAAATATGGATAAATATGTAAATTTATAATTCTTTATTTACCTGGGGTGTTACATCCTTCCCCACTTTTGGGAATTGCGTCCTCACAATTTTAAAATTGGGCTTGGAAACTTGATTGAAAACCCCACATCGGAACAAGAGTCTGTAAAACAATCACTTTAAAATAAATAAAGAGAAGTAAAAAGTCACCTTAGTTAATCCATACTAGGATTCTATGTAGGAAAACACAAACCTAGAGGAGAAAACAAAGGGTCATGTTCTGATGGAGAGTGATATAAAACATTTTTAGGAGAAAGTTAACCACAAGAAAATCACAAACTTGTGATGGGTTAAACTGTATTTAAATCCCCAGTAGGAAAAATTTATAGAAAATATTTTTGTTTTATGTTACATTTCATTGAGGAATTTATTTATGAGCTTAACTAAAACATGATGAAACATACTTACTTGTCATGTTGAATTTCAACTTTTATTATATTTCTTACACGAACTCAAATTTTCTCCAAAAGATTATTATTTAGGATGACTTGTTCACAATAAGAAAGCTATAATCAACTTCTAGAGAATCACCTAATACACAAAAGAAAACTATATACTCCCCATGTCTTTATACCTTAACCAAAAAAAAACCTAAAAGGTTAGTATAAAATCAGATAATACCCAAAAAGGATAATCCTTTATAAAAAAATCTATTCTTAATCTCCAAAATTTTTCAAACAATACCCAATGTTCAACAAAGACCATTCAATAAACATCAATCCATAAAATTCTTCAATGTAATCGAAACTAAGACAGAAATCCAAATCTCTAAAGGATTTAATCACATAGTCTCCTATGATAAACCTCAACATTTATCTCCAAATAACATTAGTTACTCTTAAAGTCTCAAACTGAAAATTAATTAACCTAATCACATATCCTCCATGATAGGTTACTAATTTGCATATATAACCCAAAATCAACTTATTCTAGATTCATAAGATAATTTAACTAAAAATAATTAGTTAAACTAACCAGGGACTTCACGTAGTACAGTGGTAGGCGATAAATACCAGTCGCACTTTGGTTGTGGGTTCGATTCCCGTAGCTTCGTCAGACGCGGAAGGTTGTCACACGGTCTACATGTTGTCCTTTTTACAAATCTACATAATTCATAAAAAATTACCCAAAAAGAGATAAAATATTAAAAAATAACCGTAACATAACTTAACCTCATGTTTATCTCATGCCGATCATATTCCATCATAAAATATATTAACCCATAATTACCTCAAAATTAAGGATCATATAAACCCTAATGGTTACCTTTATAATTATTACCTGAACTTCCTCGTCGAGTTGGTTCTCTCATACATGATGCATTAGAGAACTCACCAAGGTTCAAGTGGTTGATCATGACTCCTGATAGTTGGTTTAGAATAACCGTGATATTTCTCATTGAATCCCCCATTTCATCCAGTCTCTTAATCAGAGAACCACCACAGTTTCCTTCAAACCCATTGTCACTTTGCTGCCTACTATATCCATCCATTTACTAAAACCAAAAATTTCAATGTGAGTATATCAACAAAATCATCATGTACTAATGAGGAAGATAAACTCTAAGATATACTTACTCATTCCCTTTATAAAAAAACTATGAATCTTTCTGAAATACTAGCCATTATGGTAATGTAACTTATACATAAAGAATACCCTAACCTCTAAAGTTTTACAAACCTTCCCCTGATACCAACTATAAGGACCCGACCTTAAACATTACTTATTTTTGCATTAAATGAATAATTCACATTGAGGATCTTTTCAGGTTTAGAATTTTAGAGAATTAGGACATAACTATTACATCTCAAAGATTACAAAGTAGACACATCTAATCACCTAAAATTTTTTTTCACAAAATAAAAACTCTTGAACACAAGATTCATGTCTAGTTCCTTGTTTTAGACAGCAGGGCATTTCCTTGATCCCATCCTTGAACCTATTCATCTTTATGTCCTGTGGAAAACATTTGAAAAAAACATAGGATTAGCCTAAAAAGCTCTGTAAGTGATATAAAAATACCGAAAGGAAACATTAGTACATGTATACATAAGAATCAATGAAATCATACTTTACTCATAAAACATAAGAACGTTAAGAATCCTCATGAAATCATATGATTTATGAATAACTCATAGAAATCATAAGACATAAAGGTAACATGAGGCAATAATAACATTCTTACGTAGAGAGTAACCCTCATGATTATGTTTGGAATTCCCATCACAGTATATTCCCTAAATCTCTTCGGAAAAACCATACCATTTAACCCCTTCACGTTACCCAATGCATTATAGAGCTGTATCGGGCTCACCCGCCCTTAGTTTATCACGGAACTACCCGTCTTCATAAAAAATTCCCAAGAACCATAACATAATCATAGCACATAATTTATTCATAAAGGAAATATTACATTCCCACATTGAAATAACAATATAACATTTTAAGATATTGAAATAATTAATCCAATTTAAAAACCATTTTCAAAACCATTTAAAACATTTAATAAATAGATTTTGGAATCAAAGTGTCCCATACCACTTTGATGCTTTTAAAATTTTAATCCATTAATATCCATATAAAAAAATCCTTAAAATAATTTTGAAAACATGGATATTAATGTGAAATATCATTAAAACATTTAAAACGATATATTAGTTAAAGGGTTTTTAACAAAATGAGAGATACTTGAATACAATAATTGAGGAATAAAATTTAATCAGAACTTTATAATATCTTGAGAATAAAGGGATTTATGACATAATATTCCAAAGGACAGTATATACCCAAAAAAAAGATTGAATTTGTGCATAACATCAATGAAGTCTCAATAGAATTGTAAAATGAGATGAAATCCCTTATAAAGAAGGTATCATTAAATTAAATATAAATAAATCTCATAATTATGTGTGAAAAATATAAATACACCCAATATAAGTGGATATTAATTGTAACAAAATCGAAGGTCATTAACAAATATTCAAAGGATTACATATTCAATAATTACATGTTGAACTCGAAGATATCGAAATTGGGTTAAGAAGTTCCCTTGGTAAAATTCGACAGCCTAACGACGTCACTTTAAAATTCATAAAATTAGTTGATGAGAGAGAGAATTGTATCTCATCACCTGAACCTAAAATTTACATCAATTGAGATATAAAATAACATATCCCAAAATAAAAATATTTAAATTAAATTTCATAACAAAATAGGTCTTTTAGAAATAGGAGGGTTAAAGGTTCCATTACCGATTTGGGTAACTTTCGAATCGTACACCCCATGAAAGAAGGGTCATACAGTGAAGATTTAAATACCCATAAATTAAATTATATTACAAAAAGAGTAAAATAATGGTCAGTACACACACCACACAAAAGAAAATAGTGCCAAATGTAGCATGAATCTCACGGGAATAAAAAGTGAGATGAAAATCCCCTTATGAAAATTCGGTAGCTTAATGGCGCCACATAAAACTTTCAAAAATGTATTGATGAGATCAAATAGGGTCTCTCATCATATGAACATAGAAATTAAATCAATAGGAATATAAAATAACATACTCCAACATAATAACATGGGGCATAAATGAAATGACATAAAAGAGAGTACTTGAAATGAAAGAGAGAGGTAGGATCCCTTACCTCAAGTCTGACTTGTCTTGTTAGTTTCATTATATTCATGAATAATAAACATTGTTCAATTTAAAATTGTGTAAGGTCGTCCTTTAAATATTATTATTCAGTTCATATCACATATTATAATGTTATAATAATTGGTTAATAATGTGAGTTCATATCAGACGTTTTTCTCGATGTTTGGTACATGAGTCAATAATGAACTTGTTTGAAAATGATTGTCCATGGAGTTATAAGTAAATCATCTCCATAATAGTGTTAATGATTTAAATATCATATATATCCAGAAAAGTTTCATTTTATACTATTCCAGAATATTTGGAGATAAAAAAAATGTAATGCACCGTTCATGGAGACGGCATGCATTACGTACGCATGAACAATACTCTCCTTTTTTTGTCAAATTAATGGAATTAAAAAATTATTGTGAGATATATATATCATAATTCCAGCATAATATATATATTTTATATGTCACATAAGTTCATTAATTTCATTCTTTATACATTCCATGTATTTCATGAACGAGTCACATCACATGAGGGGGCATTAGTCCACACTTCCTCGTATAAAATTATCGCATTTGCACAACATGCAAAGCATAAAGGTATGTTTTAAATATAAAATACAGAAGCATATGGAAAACATAAATACCATATATATCATATATAAAATACAGTGACATCATAATTTCCACCATGAAAGGTGTAAAGAGAAGATTGAACAATCATCGTTTTGTGAGGCAGTAATTCGCCATCCATAGAAACCGTATGTTCTTTAACAATTAGACGGAGGTCTGTGTAAGTGTATCAAGAATAAATCACATAAAAATTCATATTATATTGAATATAATGGTGGTTTTACAAAATAATGGAATAAAAAGAGTTTAGGGGTTTGGAGAAACAAAATAAAACAAAAGAACACAAGTGAAAACATTGCCTTTAAATCGGGTAACTCATCTTGGTTTGAACCAAAATGTTTCATGAAGAGAATTATGCCAAAGGTGAGGCTTAAAAGATTAAGAGAGGGATTTGGAGAGATGAAATGGGAAGAGTTTGGCCAATCCAAAGGCTTGAGAGTTGTGGGTATGGTTTTAGAGGTGGGGGGCTTTTATAAGAGAAGAGGAGGGGCACTCTTGGAAAGTTATAAAATATTACTTTATTATAAAATTATTTTTGTATTTTAAAGGTCCAAAAAGGATATATTTCGAGGATAAGGTGATACAGTTTTGAAATACACCCATCCAATAGGTTTGTGGCATGTTTAAGACTTAGATTTTACCCTATCTTCTCATTTTATTTAAATCGTTCTTTTATGAGGTAATCGTTGCATCATCACGGTGTCATAAATAAATTAATTTATATAATGTCTAAAAATTATAAAAAAATTATTATGATGTTTGAAATATTTTTATATTTCTAATGAATATTTATAGTAAAAAATATGACTTTTATAACCCCATGTAAAAATTGTTTTGGTAAAACAATACATGTTTGTGACATTTTAATTTTAACATTAAATAAAAAGTTATTAATGTGATTTTCCAAAAAAAGTGGCTCCATGTGGTCCCCAAGTTGACCCATGTATTTTATTGGTCTTCCATGACTCATAAAATAAGGGTAGGACAGGTGTCAAGGTCATTTTATATTATTATATCATTATCATTACCTTAAATTACAATAATTACCTTTAATCGTGATTAATAAAACATAAAAGTTACTATTCACCAAAAAATTATTTTAATGTAATTGAACCACATTTTACTTCCTAATGAAAACCATGTATGTATGATTTTTGAAAATCAAATCACAGAAGTTGTAATGTTTCATTTAAATGAAAAATCAGTTTCTTTAACTACCACATAGTGGTTTCACTATTCATCAAAAATTGAAGTTTTTCAGAAAAATACCAAAAATTCACCCTATGATATATTTGATATTCCGAATTCCAAAATGATGTCTATTTTAGAAAATTAAAAATATATTAGTTTCATTAAATAATTTAATAATTCATTCCCGCTGTCAAAACAAATAGCGTATTTTTATGAAACAATATCTATTAAAACAATGACACTAGTTTAAGTCCAATTTCAAAGATAAATTAATACAAATGACCACCATTGGATTAAATGGTAAAAATATATTCTAAATACACTTTAATATCAATTAAAAAGATAATCTATCAGTATAAATAAATCAGATTAAAAGGAGGTTTTTAATTAAAATGAAACATTTTCACTAAAAATGTCTTTATCGGAAAAATAATAAAAATTTACTGAAAGTAAATTTTAATGTCCATATTCTAAAGAAGGATTTTATTTTGTCAAATACAACATATAAAATTGTTAAAAGTATATTAAAAAAATTTTACCCATTAAAAGGTGATTAATCTATCTATTAAAGAATATTAGATGATTTATGCTTAAAATTAGATTCATTTGCATTTTAAGCCTCTAACATTTTTTGGATAAACGTAAAAATATTTAAAAACCATATGTAATAATTTTGTAGTTAGTTCCGTTCATTCCCTCCATTACAACAGGTAGGCGTTAACTACAATTTAAAATAATATTATTTGATTATTAGAGTGAAATGTAAGATTTCCAAGAAACTCGTTATTGCGTATTGGGTACGCCATCGAGCAAAGCTTTCCCATTAAATTAATATTAATATTTTATTCCAAAATATAGATAAATATGAAAAATTCATATTCTTTATTTACCTGGGGTGTTACATCCTTCCCCCCTTTTGGGAATAGCGTCCTCACAATTTTAAAATTTTTCTTGGAAACATCATTGAAAACCCCACATCGGAACAAGAGTCAATATAACTATCACTTTAAAATAAATAACGAGAAGTACAAAGGTCACCTGAGTTATCCCATACTAGGATTCCGTGTAGGAAAACATGGACATGGAGGATAAAAAAATGGTCATGTTCTGATTGAGAGTGATAGAAAACATGTTTAAGGGAATGTTAACCACAAGAAAATCACAAACTTGTGATGGGTTAAACGGTATTTGATTCCCCAGTAGGAAAAATTAACAGAAATAATTTTTGTTTTAAGTTACTTTTCATTGAGGAATTTATTTTCGAGCTTAACTAAAACATAAGGAAACATATTTACTTGTCATGTTGACTTTCAACATTTATTATATTTCTTACACGAACTCATATTTTCACCAAAAGACGAGTATTTAGGATGACTTGTTCACATTAAGAGAGTTATAATAAACTTCTATAGAATCACCTAATCCACAAAAGGGAACTATATACTTCCCATGTCTTTAGACCTTAACCATAACTAAAACCAAAAAGGATGGTATGATATCAGATAATACCCAAAAAGGATAATCCTTTATATAAAAAATCTATTCTTAATCTCCAAAATTTGTCAAACAATACCCAATGTTAAACAAAGACCATTCAATAAACATCTATCCATAAAATTCTTCAATGTAATCAAAACTGAGACTGAAAGCCAAATCTCTGACGGATTTAATCACATAGTCTTCTGAGATAAACCATAACATTTATCTCCAAATAACATCAGTTACTCTGAAAGTCTCATACTGAAAAGTAATTAACCTAATCACATATCCTCTATGGTAGGTTAATAATTTCAATAGATAACCCAAAACCAACTTATTATATATTCATAAGATCATCTAACTAAAAATAATTTGTCAAACTAACCAGGGAATTCACGTAGTCCAGTGGTAGGCGATAAATCCCAGTCGCACTTTGGTTGTGGATTCGATTCCTGTAGCTTCATCAGATGTGACAGGTTGTCACATGGGGTACGTGTTGTCCTTTTCCCAAAACTACATAATTCTAAATAAATTCCCCAAAAAGAGATAAAATCTTCAAAAATAGCCATAACATAATTTAACCTCATGTTTATCTCATGTCGTTCATATTCCATCATAACATATAGTAACCCATAATTACCTCAAATGTAAGGATCATATAAACCCTAATGGTTACCTTTATAATTATTGCATGAACTTCCACGTCGAGTTGGTTCTCTCGTACATGATGCATTAGATAACTCACCAAGGTTCAAGTGGTTGATCATGACACCTGATAGTTGGTTTATAATAACCACGATATTTCTCATTGAATCCCCCATTCCATCTAGTCTGTTAATAAGAGAACCACCACAGTTTACATCAAACCCATTTTCAATTTGGTGCCTACTAGATCCATCCATTTACTAAAACAAAAAATTTTAATGTGTGTATATCAACAAAATCATCATGTACTAATGATTAAGATAAACAATAAGATATACATACTCATTCCTTTTATCTAGAAACAATAACTATTTCTGAAATCCTATCCATTATGGAAATGTCACTTATGCTTAAATAATACCCTAACCTCTAAAGTTATCTAAACCTTCCTCTGATACCAACTATAAGGACCCGACCTTAAAGATTACTTATTATAGAATTAAATGAATAATTGACATTTAGGATATTTTCAGGTAAAGAGTTTTAGAGAATTAGGACATAACTGTTACATCTCAAAGATTACAAAGTAGACACATCTACTCAGCTTCAGTTTTTTTCACAAAATAAAAACTCTTGAACACAAGAGTCGTGTCAAGTTCCTTGTTTTATACAGCTTGGAATTTCCTTGATCCCATCCTTGACCCTATTCATCTTTATGTCCTGTGGAAGACATTTAAAAAAACTTAGGATGAGCATAAAAATCCTAGTAAGTGATATAAAAATAATGAAAGGAAACATTAGTACATGTATACATAAGAATCAATGATATCATACTTTACTCATAAAACATAAGCACATTAACATACCTCATGAAATCATAATATTTGTGAATAACTCATAGAAATAATAATAAATAAAGGTAACTTGAGGCATTCATAACATTATTACATAGGGAGTAACCCTTATGGTTACATTTTGAATACCCATCACAGTATATTCCATAAATCATTTTGGAGAATCCTTAGCGTTTAACCCCTTCATGTTACCCAATGCATTGGAGAGCTATATTGGGCTCACCCGCACTTAGTTTATCACGGAACCACCTGTCTTCATAAAAAATTTCCAAGAACCATAACATAATCATAGAACATAAATTAATCATAAAGGAAAGTTAACATTCCCACATTGCAATAACGATATAACATTTTAAGATATTGAAATAATTAATCCATTCTAAAAACCATTTTCAAAACCATTTAAAAAATTTAATAAAGATATTTTTGAATCAAAGTGTCCCATACCACTTTGAAGATTTTAAAATTATAAAACATTGATATCCATATAAATAAATCCTTTAAACCATTATGAATACATTGATATTAATGATAAATATAATTAAAACATTTAAAACCATATTTTAGTTAAAGGGTTTTTAACAAAATGAGAGATACTTAAATACAATAATTGAGGAATAATATTTAATCAAAACTTTATAATATCATGAAAATAAAGGGATTCATGATATAGTATTCCAAATTATTGTATATACACCATATAAGAGTGAATTGGTGCATAACAACAATGATGTCTCAATAGAAATGTAAAGTGAGATGAAATCCCTTATAAAGATGGCATCCTTAAATTAAGGATAAATAAATCTCATAATTATGTGTGAAAAATATAAATACACCCAATATAAGTGGATATTAGGTGTAAAACAATAAAATGTCATTCAAACTTATTCAAAGGATGACATATTAGATAACTACATGTTGAACCCAAAGAAATCCAAATTCGGTTAAGAAGTTCCCTTGTTAAAATTCGACAGCCTAACATCGTCAAATTAAAATTCATAAAATTAGTTAATGAGAGAGATAATGGTATCTAATAACTTGTACATAAAATTTACATCAATATTTATATATAAGAACATATACCAACATAAAAATATGTAAATTAAAAGTCTTAACAAAATAGGTCTTTTCGAAATAGGAGGGTGGAAGGTTCCCTAACCGATTTGGGTAACTTTCGAAACGTACACCTCATGAAATAATGGTTATACAATGAAGAAATAAATACCCATAAATTAAATTATATTACAAAAAGTGTAAAATAATGGGCATTACACACACCACACAAAAGTAAATAGTGGAAAATGTAGCATGAATCTGAAGGGAATAAAAAGTGAGATGAAAATCCCCTTATGAAAATTCGGTAGCCTAACGGTGCCACATAAAACTTCCAAAAATGGATTGATGAGATCAAATAGGGTCTCTCATCATATTAAAATAGAATTTATAGAAAAATAAATATAATAGAACATCCTCTAACATAATAACATGGATCATAAATGAAATGACATAAAAGAGAGTACTTGATTAGAAAGAGAGAGTTAGGATCCCTTAGCTCGAGTATGACTTGTCTTGTTAGTTTCTTTATATTCATGAATAATAAACTTTGGTCAATTTATAATTACTTATGGTCCTCATTTAAATATTATTATTCAGCTCATATCACTTATTATAATGTTATAATAATTTGTTAATAATGTGAGTTCATATCAGACGTTTTTGTCGATGTTTGATACATGAGTCAAAAAAGAACTTCATTGAAAATGATTGTCCATGTAGTTATAAGTATATAATCTCCAGAATAGTATTAATGATTTAAATATCATATATATCCAGTAAATATTAATTTTATACTATTCCGTAACATTTGGAGATAAAAATAAATGAAATGCACCGTTCATGGAGACGCTAGGCCGTACGTACGCATGAACGCTACTTTCATTTCTTTGTCATATTAATGGAATTAAAAAATAATCAAGAGAGATATATATTATAAGTCCAGTATAATATATATGTTTTATAGGTCACATAAGTTCATTAATTTCATTCATTATAAATTCCTTGTATTGCATGAACGAGTCACATCACTTGAGGGGGCGGTAGTCCACACTTCCTCGTTTGAAATTATCGTATTTGCACAACATGAAAATCATAAAGGTATGTTTTAAATATAAAATACATAAGCATATGGAAAAAATAAATACCATATATATCATATATAAAATACAGTGACATCATAATGGCCACCATTAGAGGTGTTAAGAGAATATTGAACAATCATCGTTTTGTGAGGCAGTAATTCGCCATCCACAGAAATAGTTTGTTCTTTAACCATTTGACGGAGGTGTGTGTTTGTTTTGCTAGAATCCATCACATAAAAACATCCTAGTATATTGAATTTATTTTTTCCGTTACAAAATAATGGAATAAAAAGAGTTAATGGGTTTGGAGAAACAAAATAAAATAAAAGAACACAAGTGAATACATAACCTTTAAATCAGGTAACTCCTCTTGGTTTGAACCAAAAGGGTTTCTTGAAGAGCATTCTGCCAAAGGTGAGCCTTCAAAGATTAAGAGAAATATTTGTAGAGATCAAATGGGCAGGTTTTGGCCGAGACAAAGGCCTGAGAGGTGTGGGTAAGGTTGTAGAGGTGGGAGCCATTAATAAGAGAAGAGGAGGGGCACTCTTGGAAGGTTATAAAATATTACTTTATTATAAAATGATTTTAGAATTTTAAAGGTCCCAAAATGAAATATTTCGAGGCTAAGGTGATAAGAATTAGAAATCCACCCATACAATAGGGTTGTAACAAGTGTATGACTTATATGTTACCCTATCTTCTCATTTTATTTAAATCGTTCATTTATGAGGTAATCACTGCATCATCACGGTTTCATAAATAAATTAATTTATTTTAGGTATAAAAATTATATAAAAAATATCTTGATGTATGAAATATTTTTTTATTTCTAATGAATATTTATAGTAAAAAATATCACTTTTATAACCCCCTGTAATATTTTTTTTGGTAAAACAATACATGTTTGTGACATTTTAATTTTAACTTTAAATAAAAAGTTATTAATGTAATTTTCTAACAAATGTGGGTCCATGGGGTCCCCAAGTTGACCCATGTATTTTATTGGTCGGCCATGACTCATACAATAAGGGCAGAACATGTGTCAAGGTGATTTAATATTATTATAACATTATCATTACCCTAAATTACACTGATTACCTTTAATCACGATTAATAAAACATAAAAGTTACTATTCACCAACAATATTATTTTAATCTCATTGAACCAAATTTTACTTCCTAATTACAACCATGTATGTCTTATTTTTGAAAATAAAATCACAGAAGTGGTAAAGATTCATTTAAATAAAATATCAGTTTCTTTAACTACCACTTAGTGGTTTCACTATTCATCAAAAATTGATGTTTTTCAGAAAAATACCAAAAATTCAACCTATGCTATGTTTGATATTCCGAATTCAAAAATGATGTCTATTTTACAAAATTCAAAATATATAAGTTGAATTAATTAATTTAATAATTCATTGCCACTGTCAAAACAAATATCGTATTTTTTAAGAAATGATATCTATTAAAATATTGACACTTGTTCAAGTCCAATTTCAAAGTGAAATTAATTCCAATGACCACCATTAGAATAAATGTTAAAAATAAATTCTAAATACACATTAATATCAATTAAAAAGATAATATATCAATATAAATAAATCAGATTAAAAGGTGGCTTTGAATTAAAATGCAACATTTTCACTATAAATGATATTTATCGGAAAGATAACAAAAATTTACACAAAGTAAATTTTGATATCCAGATTCTAAAAAATGATTTTATTTTGTCAAATACAACATATAAAATTGTTAAAAGTATAATTAAAAATGGTTCTCCATCAAAAGGTGGTTAATCGACCTTTTAAAAAATATTAGATGTTTTATGCATAAAATTAGATTCATTTGAATTTTAAGCCTCTAACATTTATTAGATAATAGTAAAAATATTTAACAAACATATGAAATCATTTAGTAGTTAGTTCCATTCATTCCAGCCATTACAACGGCTAGGCATTAACTACCATTTAAAATAATATTATTTTATTATTAGAGAGAAATGTATGATTTCAAAGAAACTCGTTGTTGCGTATTGGGTATGCCATTGAGCATAGAGTTCCCTTTAAAGTAATATTAATATTTTATTCACAAATATGGATAAATATGAAAATTTCATATTTTTTATTTACCTGGGGTATTACATCCTTCCCCCCTTTTGGGAATTACGTCCTCACAATTTTAAAATTGGTCTTGGAAACTTCATTGAAAACCCCACATCAGAACAAGAGTCTGTAAAACTATCACTTTATAATTAATAAAGAGAAGTACAAATGTCACCTAAGTTAACCCGTACTAGGATTCCGTGTAGGAAAACATTGACATGGAGGAGAAAACAATGGGTCTTGTTATAATGGAGAGTGATTGAAAACATATTTAGGAGAAAGTTAACCACAAGAAAATCACAAACTTGTGATGGGTTAAACGGTATTTGATTCCCTAGTTGGAAAAATTAATAGAAAACATTTTTGTTTTAAGTTACTTTTCATTGAGGAATTTATTTATGAACTTAACTAAAACATAAGGAAACATACATACTTGTCATGTTGACCTTCAACATTTTTTAAAATTTCTTACATGAACTCATATTTTCTCTAAAATATGAGTATTCAGGATGACTTGTTCAAATTAAGAGAGCTATAATCAACTTCTAGAGAATTACCTAATCCACAAAAGAGAATTATATACTTCCGATGACTTTAGACCTTAACCAAAAATAAAACCAAAGAGGTTAGTATGAGATCAAATAATACCCAAAAAGGATAATCCTGTATAAAAAAAATATATTCTTAACCACCAAAATTTGTCAAACAATACCCAATGTTCAACAAAGACCATTCAGTAAACATCAGTCCATAAAATTATTCAATATAATCAAAACTAAGACTGAAAAACAAATATCTGAAGTGTTTAATCACATAGTCTTCCAAGATAAACCTTAAAATTTATCTCCAAATAACATCAGTTACTCTTAAAGTCTCTTAATAAAATGTAATTAACCTAATCACAAAGCCTCCATGAGAGGTTAATAATTTCCATGGATAACACAAAATAAACTTATTCTAGATTCATAAGATAATCTAACTAAAAATAAATAGTCAAACTAACCAGGGACTTCATGTTGTACAGTGGTAGGCGATAAATACCATTCGCACTTTGGTTGTGGGTTCAATTCCCGTATCTTCATCAGACGCGACAGGTTGTCACATGGTCTATGTGTTGTGATTTTTCCAAAACTACATAATTCTTAAAAAATTCCCCAAAAAAAGATAAAATCTTAAAAAATAACCGTAACATAATTTAACCTCACGTTTATCTCATGCCGTTCATATTCGATCATAACATATAGTTACCCATAATTACCTCAAAAGTAAGGATCATATAAACCCGAATGGTTACCTTTATAATCATTACCTGAACTTCCACGTCGAGTTGGTTCTCTCGTACATGATGCATTAGAGAACTCACCAAGGTTTAAGTGGTTGATCAAGAATCCTGATAGTTGGTTTAGAATAACCACGAGATTTCTCATTGAATCCCCCACTTCATCCAGTCTCTTAATCAGAGAACCACCACAGTTTCCTTCAAACCCATTATCACTTTGGTGCCTAATAGTTCCATCCATTTACTAAAACAAAAAATTTCAATGTGGGTATATCAATAAAATCATCATGTACAAATGAGGAAGATAAACTCTAAGATATACTTACTCATTCCCTTTATAAAAAAACTATGACTCTTTCTGAAATCATAGCCATTATGGTAATGTCACTTATGCCTAACAAATACCCTAACCTCTAAAGTTATCTAAACCTTCCTCTGATACCAACAATAAGGACCTGGCCTTAAACATTACATATTATTGAATTAAATGAATAATTCACATTGAGGATTTTTTCAGGTTTAGAGTTTTATAGAATTGGGACATAACTATTACATCTCAAAGATTACAAAGTAGACACATCTACACAGATTCAATTTTTTTCACAAAATAAAAACTCTTGAACACAAGAGTCATGTCTTGTTCCTTGTTTTAGACAGCCTGACATTTCCTTGATCCCAACCATGACCATATTCATCATTATGTCCTGTGGAAAACATTTAAAAAAACTTAGGATGAGCATAAAAAGCTCAGTAAGTGATATAAAAATATGTAATGGAAACATTAGTACATGTATACATAAGAATCAATGAAATCAATCTTTACTCATAAAACATTAGCACAATAACATACCTCATGAAATCATAAGATTTATGAATAACTCATAGAAATAATAAAACATAAAGGTAAGTTGAGGCATTCATAGCATTCATACATAGGGAGTAACCCACATGGTTACATTTGGAATACCCATGATAGTATATTCCCTAAATTTCTTTAGAGAAACCTTAGCTTTTAACCCCTTCACGTTACCCAATGCATTGGAGAGCTATATCGGTCTCACCCGCCCTTAGTTTATCACAGAACCACCCGTCTTCATAATCAATGCCCAAGAACCATAACATAATCATAGAACATAACTTAAGCATAAAGGAAAGATAGCAGTCCCACATTGAAATAACAATATAACATTTTCAGATATTGAAATAATTAATCCATTCTAGAAACCATTTTCAAAACCATTTAAAACATTTTATAAAGAGATTTTTTAATAAAAGCGTCCCATACCACTTTGAAGCTTTTAACATTTTAAACCATTAATATCCATATAAATAAATCCTTAAAACGATTTTTAAAACATGGATATTAATGAGAAATATCATTAAAACATTTAAAACGATATTTAATTTAATGTGTTTTTAACAAAATGAGAGATACTTGAATACAATAATTGGGGAATAAAATTTAATCAGAACATTATAATATCACGAGAATAAAGGGATTCGTGATATAATATTCCAAAGGACAATATATACACCATATAAGAGTGAATTGGTGCATAACAACAATGAAGTCTCAATAGAAATGTCAAATGAGATGAAATCCCTTATAAATAAGGTATCCTTTAATAAAGGATAAATAAATATCATAATTATGTGTGACAAATATAAATACACCCAATATAAGTGGATATTAAGTGTAAAAAAATCAAATTTCATTCAATCATATTCAATGGATGACATATTCAATAACTACATGTTGAACCCAAAAAATCCAAATTGGGTTAAGAAGTTCCCTTGGTAAAATTCGACAGCCTAACGGCGTCACTTTAAAATTCATAAAATTAGTTGATGAGATAGAGAATGGTATCTCACCACTTGTACATAAAATTTACATCAATAGGGATATATAAGAACATATCCCAACATAAAAAGATGTAAATTAAAAGACATAACAAAATAGGTCATTTAGAAATAGGTGGGTGAAAGGTTCCCTTACCGATTTGGGTAACTTTCGAAATGTACACCCCATGAAAGAAGGGTCATAAAATGAAGATTTAAATACCCATAAATTAAATTAAATTACACAAAGAGTAAAATAATGGGCAGTACACACACCACACAAAATGAAATAGTGTAAAATGTAGCATGAATCTCATGGGAATAAAAAGTGAGATGAAAATCCCCTTATGAAAATTCGGCAGCCAAATGGCGCCACATAAAACATCCAAAAATGGATTTATGAGATCAAATAGGGTCTCTCATCATATGAACATATAATATACAGAAAGAGGAATATAAAATAACATCCTCCAACATAATAACATGGTGCATAAAGGAAATGACATAAAAGAGAGTACTTGAAAAGAAAGAGAGAGGTAGGATCCCATAGCTCAAGTCTGACTTGTCTTGTTCGTTTCATTATATTCCTAAATAATAAACTATGGTAAATTTATAATTTCTTAAGGTACTTATTTATAGATTTTTAATCATTTCATATTACATAATACAATTTTCTAATAATTGGTTAATAATGTGAGTTCATATCAGACGTTTTTGTCGATGTTTGGTACATGAGTCAAAAATGAACTTGTTTGAAAATGATTGTCCATTTAGTTATAAGTAAATCATCACCATAATAGTATTAATGATTTAAATATCATATATATCCAGTAAATATATATTTTATAATATTCCATAAAATTTGGAGATAAAAAGAAATGAAATGCACCGTTCATTGAGACGGTAGGCCGTACGTACGCATGAACGCTACTTTCCTTTTTTGTCATATTAATGGAATTAAAAAATAATTCAGAGATATATATATATTATAATGACAGTATAATATATATTTTTTATAGGTCACGTGAGTTCCTTAATTTCATTGTTTATTCATTCCTTGTATTTCATGAACGAGTCACATCACTTGAGGGGGCAGTAGTCCACACTTCCTCGTATGAAATTATCATATTTGCACAACATTCAAAGCATAATGGTATGTTTTAAATATAAAATATAGAAGCATATGGAAAACATAAATACCATATATATCATTTATAAAATATTTTGGCTTCATAATGGCCACCATAAAAGGTGTTATGAGAAGACTGAACAATCATCGTTTTGTGAGGCAGTAATTCGCCATCCACAGAAACAGTATGTTCTTTAACCATTAGACAGAGGTGTGTGTAAGTGTAGCTATAATCATTCACATAACAACATCCTAGTATATTGAATATAATCATGTTGTTACAAAATAAAGTAATAAAAAGTGATTAGGGGTTTCGAGAAACAAAATAATACCAAAGAACGCAAGTGAAGACATTACCTTTAAATCGGGTAACTCCTCTTGGTTTGAACCAAAAGGGTTTCCTGAAGAGAATTCTGCCAAAAGTGAGGATTAAAAGATGAATAGAGGTATTTGGAGAGATTAAATGGGAAGGGTTTGGCCGAGCCAAAGGCTTGAGTGGTGGGGGTAATGTTGAAGAGGTGGGGGCCTTTTATAAGAGAAGAGGTGGGGCACTCTTGGAACGTTATAAAATACTACATTATTATTAAATGATTATCTGATTTTAAAGATCCAAAAAGGATATATTTCTAAGCTAAGGTGATAAGGGTTCGAAATACACCCATCCAATATGTTTGTGACAAGTGTATATATAAGATGATACCCTATCTTCTCATTTTATTTAAATCATTCATTTATGAGGTAATCACTGCATCATCACGGTGTCATAAATAAATTAATTTATTTAATGTCTAAAAATTAAAAAACAAATATCATGATGTAGGAAATATTTTTATATTTCTATGGAATATTTATAGTCAAATATATGACATGTATAACCCCATGTAAAAATTGATTCGGTAAAACAATACATGTTTGTGACATTTTAAATTTAACTTTAAATAAAAGGTTATTAATATCATTTTCCAACCAATGTGGCTCCATGGGGTCCCCAAGGTGTCCCATGGTTTTTATAGGCAGGCCATGACTCATAAAATATGGGTAGGACATGTTTCATGGTAATTTCATAATATTATAACATAATCATTACCTTAAATTACACTAATTTACTTTAATCGCGATTAATAAAACATAAAAGTTACTATTCACCAAAAAATTATTTTAATCTCATTGAACCACATATTACTTACTAATGAAAACCATATATGTTGGATTTTTGAAAATAATATCACAAAAGTGGTAGTGTTTCATTTAAACGAAAAATCAGTTTCCTTAACTACCACTTAGTGGTTTCACATTTCATAAAAATTGTAGTTTTTCATAAAAATACCAAAAATTCATCCTATGCTATATTTTATATTCCAAATTCAAAAATGAAGACTATTTTAAAAAATTCAAAATATATAAGTTGAATTAATTAATTTAATAATTCATTCCCACTGTCAAAACAAATAGCGTGTTTTTAAGAAACAATATCTATTACAATTTTGACAATAGTTTATGTCCAATTTCAGAGTGAAATTAATTCCAATGACCACCATTGAATTAAATGGTAAAAATATATTATAAATACAATTTCATATAAATTAAAAATATAATCTATCAATTTAAACAAATCAGATTAAAAGGAGGTTTTAAATTAAAATGAAACATTTTCACTAAAAATAATCATTATCAGAAAAATAACAAAAATTTACACAAAGTAAATTTTGATGTCCAGATTCTAAAGAAGGATTTTATTTTTTCAAATACAACATATAAAATTGTTAAAAGTATATTTAAAAAGGGTTATCCATCAAAAGTATGTTAATCAACATTTTAAAGAATATTAGATGTTTTAGGCTTAAAATTGGATTCATTTGCATTTTAAGCCTCTAACATTTATTGGATAAAAGTAAAAATATTTAACAAACATTTGTAATCATTTTGTAGTTAGTTCCATTAATTCCCACCATTAAAATGGGTAGGAATTAACTACCATTTAAAATAATATTATTTTATTATTAGAGTGCAACGTAAGATTTCAAAGAAACTCATTGTTGCGTATTGAGTACGCCATCAAGCATAGCGTTCCCTTTATAGTAATATTAATATTTTATTCACAAATATGGATAAATATGAAAATTTCATATTCTTTATTTACCTAGTGTGTTACACCCACACCACAAACACCCCCCCCCCCCACTCTCCGGACAGCCCCCCCAAGCTGAACAGCCCCCCCGGGACCGCCCCCCCCCCCCCGTAACGATTGTGTCGTTTTCAGCAGTTCGAAGCGTGCAAAATGGGCGCATTGGGGGGTCAAACCCACCTTAATGACCTCATAATTCCATGAAATCATACGACAACAGTCTTGGTGTCAAATGTGAAATTGTCGGGCAGACGTCACGTCAATCGGAGGTGTCGTTTGACCGCGCTGATCAGAAACACGTTTCTGGAGTCATAAAACACCAAAACGGTGTGAGATGGTCGAATTCGGAGTGAATGTGCTCCGAATGACCTGAAACCAAGTGAAAACAATAGGAATATTATTTTTGATGTGTAGGAGGAGACGACACGTCCATCGGACGTGCGGTGCACACGGTACAACTGATTGTGTCATTTTCAGTAGTTTGGCTCGCGCTAAATGAGCAAATTGGGGGGGGGGGGTCAAAACTACCCAAAAAACTTCTAAATGACATGAAATCACACGACAATAGCCATGGTGCGAATTGGAAAATGGTTTGGAAGACGGAACGTCAATCGGAGGTGTCGTATGACCACGGTGACCAGAATCGTGTTTCCGGAGTCATAAAACACCAAAACGGCACGAGACGGTCGAATTCGGAGAAAACGTGTTCCAAATGACATGAAACCACACGAAAACACTACGAATATTATTCTCGACATGTAGGATGATACAAAATGCCCATCGGACGTGCGATGCATGTAGTACGACCGATTGTGTCGTTTTCAGCAGTTCGACACGCGCTAAAAGGGAGCGTTGAGGGGTCAAAACCACTTGAACAACCTCAGAATGTCATGAAATCATACGAAAATAGCCGTGGTGTGAATTTTGAATTTTTTGGGCAGAAGGAACGTCAGTCGTAGGTGTCGTTTGACCGTGGTTACTGGAAACGCAATTCCATAGTCAAAAACACCAAAACGGATAAGACGGGCAAATTCGGAGCTAACAGGCTCTGAATCACCTAAAACCACACGAAAACAATAGGAATATTATTCGCGATGATTAAGAGGAGACGACACACCCATCAGACGTGTGTTGCGCGCGGTACGACCGATTGTGTCATTTTCAGCAGTTTGGTGGGCGCTAAAAGGGCCCGTTGGCGGGTCTAAACCACACAAACGACCTCAGAATGCCATGAAATAATACGACAACAGTCGTGGTGTGATTTTTGAAATGGTCGGGTAGATGGAACGTCTATCAGATGTGTCGTTTGAACGCAGTGACTAGAAACACATTTTTGGTGTCACAAAACACCAAAACGGGGTGAGACGGTCGAATTCGGAGCAAACGTGCTCCGAATGACCTGAAACCCCAAGAAAAAATAGGAATATTATTCGCGATGTGTAGGAGGATACGGAAAGCCCATCAGAAATGTGGTGCATGCAGTACGACCGATTGTGTCATTTTTAGCAGTTCGATACTCTCTAAAAAGGCGCATTGGGGGGGGGGGTCAAAACAACCCGAACTACCTCGGAATTCCATGAAATCATAAAACAATAGGAGTGGTGTGAATTTTGAAATTTTCGGGTAGACGGAACATCCATCGGAGGTGTAGTTTGATCGCGGTGACTGGAAATGTGTTTCTGTAGTCACAAGACACCAAAACGGCGTGACACGGTCGAATTCGGAGAAAACGTGCTCCGAATGACCCGAAACCACATTAAAACAATATATATATTATTGGAGACGTGTAGGAAGAGATGGAACTCCCCTCGGACATGTGGTGTGCGCGGTACGACCGACTGTGTCGTTTTTAGCTGTTCGGCACGTGCTAAAATGGAGTGTTGGGGGGTCAAAACCACACGAACAACCTCAGAATGCTATGAAATCATACGACAATAACCAATGTGTGAATTTTGAAGTGGTCGGGTAGAAAGAACATCAATCGGAGGTGTCGTTTGTCAACAGTGACCAGAAACGTGATTATATAGTCATAGAACACCAAAACGGCGTGAGACAGTCGAATTCGGAGAAAACATGCTCCGAATGAACTGAACCCACATGAAAACAATAGAAATATTATTCATTATGTGTTGGAGGAGATGACATGTCCATCGGACGTGCGTTACATGCGGTATGACTGATTCTGTCATTTTCAGCAGTTCGACCCGCTCTAAAAGGGCACGTTGGGGGTTCAAAACCACCTGAATTACCTCTGAATTCCATGAAATCATAAAACAACAGCCTTGGTGTAAATTTTGAATTTTTCGGGTAGACGGCATGTCAATCGGAGGTGTTTTTTGACCACGGTGACCAGAAACGCATTTCAGGAGTCATAAAACACCAAAACGGCATGAGACAGTCGAATTCGGTGCAAACATGCTACGAATGACCTGAAACCATTGGAAAACAATAAGAATATTATTCGTCACATGTAGGAGAAGACAGAATGCCCATCGGACATGCGGTACGCATGGAGAACATTCCTTTTTTTACAGCTAACAATTTCACAAACTAAACCAAATAAGAAAAACAAACCTAAAATTATATCATTTCTTAAAATGGGGGTTTTAAATTTTTATAGAACCATGATTTGACGTCCAATTTAATTTTATTATATGCATATAATAACTGAATAAATATTTCTAATTTATGTTTCAATTTTTTAGTTGTTTTTTTGTCTTATTTATGGTTTATTGAAGCAGAAGATTGTAATAGATGGACCTGTTCAGATCGTTTAAGCTCATTTATCATTTATTGTTTATAACGATCATGATGTTTATATTGTTTGAAATTGTGTTCCATTTTTTTTGATCTTTACCAAGTTTTATCTCTGATTTTGTACCATGAATTTTTTTTTAAAAAAGTATTCCTTAGCCTAGCGACCGCCTATGGGGGTCGCTAGAGGCTTCCAGGTACACACAATAGTGGCTGCCAATGGAGGTCACTAATGTTAACCCATCAATAGCACAATGACCGCCAGGAGATCGCTATAGGTAGGAATTTTGGCCACCTAAAGTGGCCGCCATAGGCGGTTGCTGTTGGCCTCTTGCGACCAGGCTAAAGCGACCGCCAATGGTGGTTGCTGGGCAGTCTCTTAGGGCCTATAGCGACCGCCCATGGCAGTCTCTATAGAACGAATTTTTAGTAGTGTTACGTTTTAATAATGGATATATATCATATGTATTTATGATAAATAATTTTTATTATATAGATATTGTGGAGATAGAAGTGATAGAAGATATGAATATAGAATCAATGGTTGGTTTTTGTGTCCCATATCTTCCACCTTGTGAATACATAAATCATGTTCAAGCGAAAAGAGAAAGCGAAAAGTTCATCATAAGAGTGGTGGGTGTGATTCCCAACATAATGTCTCCTATAAACCCCTAATTTTAGCTACGAGTGTTCTTATAACTGTCTATCAGAGTGAATAGGTTTGATACATCTTGTGTTCTTTTCCTGCACCAGCGAATATGTTTAATTTTTGTGGTTGTAATGGTCATTTGAAGAGTTTTTTTCATGTTATTTATAGCCTTAATATCGTAAAAGATCATTAGATTAATGGATTTTACATTATATTCATATGATTCAATGACTATAGGTATTCAAAATTTGGTATCATTATTGAACCAACCTCACACAGTTTATAAGTTTCCAATGGAGGTAGATATGAGTCCAGTGATAGTGATAGGTACCACCATTATTGGAACTTCATCAGTGATTTTTGTACTAGTGTTTCCCACTCATTTATACCATTACATTTTGTTAATATAAATAAACAACCAATGGATCTCATTTAAATTGTTCTATTGTTTTGGACACCTATTGGGATGAATAAAGTGTATGGATTTTACTGTTGGTGTTCTCCATTTATAGATGATGTGGAGTTAGTTTGGGATTTTATTATTCTCGACCTGGATTAATTCTACATCATCATCAAGAAGGATTTTATTTTTTGTCATCTTCATGAGGTAGATTGTATTCATCTATGTGTATCGATTCATGAGGGTGATGAGATCTTATGGTTGTTTCAGGGAGAATTGGATTTGAGGTATGGTCATGTAGGGCCTTCCCTTCTCAAAGATCAGGATTTTTTTTACTACTGTAACGGTTGAGCCCAAATAGATTTCTTCAATTTTTTATCTTTTTCTATTGTAAGGGAAATTCATGAAATTTTCCCAAACAATTTCTTTATAATTCACCCATAGTGGTCAGTAGAGTTTATTATTAACACGGTTATTAGTAAACATGAGATTCTGGTACCTTTTTATCATATTGAACCAACATAGATTATTTAGATCAAGATTAAGATGGATGATATGATGTCGATTTTTTGGTTCACTCTAAATTTTCACCTCATGTAGAGAATTTTCTCATTACTAATAATGTATATGGTTAAATATGTTATTATATGGTGTATAATAAGGTAAATCAGGTATTGATTATGAATTAGAATAATTTTCCTCATCTAGTTTTTTATCAGTTACTGGGGTAATGTGGTTTTTGAAATATTGATGTTCATTCTAATTATAAAAATCTACTAGTTTGAGAGTCTAATATTTTTAAGATTCCTTTTAAGAATATATTTTTCTAGTGTGTGATCTTATGTGGGATGAAAATCCGGTGTCTTAAGGATCTCATTAACACCAACTGTATATGAAAAATACCATAATCGTGATTTGCATCATTCCTCATTTATTCTTGTGATTATGTGTTGGTGGAAAAATATTTTTAGGGAGAAGATCATGGAATTTTAGTAACATAAGAGTATGAGCTATGTCAATAATAAATAAAAAATGAATCATAGACAATGGTGATTGGTGGAATAAATTTAAACGTCTGACGTCCACATAACCTATACATTAGGGAAGGGGAATGTCATTATACATAATATGAGTAGGAAACTGTAACAACCCATGAACATAATTCATTATTTGTATTCATTTTGGAATTAAAATTTTATATTAATTATAAAGTTAAAAGGAAATTAGTAATATTTATAGAAATTATTGAAATTAATCTGATTGATTAGTATCATGACCATTTGAATACTTTTCTGGACAACAGAATAGTAATCTCTTATAAGAAATTATAAAAAACATTCCATCATATAATTGAAAATATTACAAATTTATATCATTAAATAAATAGTTTTGTTTAAAAAAATTATTATTTAGGTGTTGCAATTTTTGTGAGCCATAAATATTTAAAAACAACTATATATTTAATGTAATGACATATAATAAAATATACATTCAAAAAATATATTCATAAACTATTAATTTTTTCTTATTATTATAATATAATTTTATGAGACATTAAATAAGGATTCATAATGTTTTAATGTCATTTATTATTTCAAACAGTTATATTTCGAATAAATTATGATTTTAAGATAATATTACATTTATCATATTTAGAAAATTATTTTCAAATAATGTAGTACATTTTTTGATTCCACACGTTGAAAAATGGATAGAGTAAATTTTTGGTATTTTTCTAAAATATTAGAAATATCAGTGAATAGTAAAATAAGAAAATTTACCGTATTTTAATAATATAAGAATTATTGATTCAAAGATAATGTACGAATAATTTAATCCCAAAATCTTGAATCCTCTTTCATTATTTTAATATAATTTTTTATAATCCTCTAACATGTCATATTCATGAGTAACAATAATAAAATCGTGAATATAAAAATGATAAAACACCCCTATCCTATGCTATATATACCACCCCTCACCACCTCTTATCATCTCACCTCAAAGCCTTGCAGTTTTTACACATTCTACAAAATTCCAATTCCATTAATCTTATATATTTCCTACCCTTAATTTCTAACCAGAAATTAAAAATCCAAGCGCTTTAAGAAGGTTCTCAATGAAAATAATTCATGTTGTAAAATCCTCTATTATTTTATTTTATTTTTATTTCAATTACTTCTATTTTGTTATAGTATCTTCCCTAAAATTACAAAAGTGTAATTAAAACCCAATTATATTGTATATAATTTTATGTTTTTTTGTTTAGGTAAAAATTCATCATCAAAATTTTTCTCCACTCAATTTTATTCTAAAAAGGAGAATGTTTTATGTGATGTGTCGATTTACTGCCATAGTCAATGAAACAACTTCATTTTTCATTAGTAAATTCAATAAAATTTATAATACTATTTTTGTAGATAAATAATATTTTATTATACATATTAGAAGTTTAGAATATAATAGAACCAATATATAGACATGATATTTCATAAAATGATATAATCTTGTAATGATCTTAATAACTACCAAAATAAATTAAGTCATTCTTATTAATGATTCATCTATTGAGTCAACATCATGTAATATAAAATGATATAAGGTATATATTAATGTTATATAAACATATTAACATAATTTTATTCCACTCAAGGGGATTTTCTTCCATTGAAAAGGAATTTTACTAATGAATAAAAATGGAAATCATCAAATAAATGAACATGAAAAAAAATATTATTAATAAATTAGTTGAAATATGTTATAATAATATCATATAATAATTATAAATATAAATATTGTTCATAAATATTTTAATAAAACTCATTAAACCATTATACTAGATGTTTGAACTAGTTTCAAGTAAGATGAGCCCGAGGAATGTGAATTCTTAATCCAATTTCCATCCATTAGGTTAACCTTCTACTACATTGAAGATGGGGTAAAAAGTAAATTTTAAAAATTAACTGTGATTATATTATGTCTTATTATGTGTATTTATAGTGGGTACATATATTCAATTCTATTTATCAATTTTCACCGCAATAATAATATATTTTAATTGGAATTATCATTAAAAACCCACTTTAAAATTTATATTTTTACAAAATTCAAAAGTATTGTTTTTTTAATGTATTTTTTTATGAATATGGATATTGATATTTTTTCTGATGAATGTTGGGACCTATATTTCCATAAAATTCATTGGGTATCTATAATTTAGAGGTTTATTGTATGGTTAATCCATGTGTAATTGTGGTTGTTACACCATTAGGTAGTCATGAGTGTTACATCATAAGGTAGTTGTGAGGTATACATAACAAGGTGGCCATAAGTGTCTCATTGTATGGTAGTCATGAGGGTTTGAATTCATATGGTATTCATGAGTGTAATAATCTAAGGTAATTAATTTCCCAAATTAACTTTGGTATATTATTTATGTTTTATATGTTTTATCGAAATATCATGTTTCAAAAATTTAATATATGATACTTATTGGGTGAGAAGTATGTATTTATGGATATGATTTCATTTGTTTATATGTATTCATGTACTAATGGTTTATCCTCATATTTTTACGTCCTTTATTGTTATTTTTTTGGTCTCATCCATTGTTTTAATGTGATTATCAGTATGTTTATAGATGGTTAAGATAAAAGGAAAATTTAATATGAATGTTGTGAAGACTTTTCATGAATAGATTTCATATTTTTATTCAAAAAATATTTTTCCAACATGGAAATGGATATTGTTTTTGTGGCTCCTATTTTTTATGTCGGTGGTTTGATATATATGAAATTTGTCCTAATTTTTTAAATCTTCAAACCAATATTATCATTGGGAATGTAATTAATTGAATTGTAAATGAATTTACACGATTATGTATTGATTAAAGATAGTTTATTATAATATGTATCAGAAAAATGGATTAGATAATCGTAGGGGTTTTGAAGATATTAATAGTATACCATAAATTATTTTTTCTTATTGGATAATTTTATATGACATAGCATTTGAAGATTACCATGCCGCTTCATCTAAGATATGCCTATTCAAAATTGTTTTCCCCCAAATAAACAAGGAAGGTAATGTAGGAAGGCACATAGAGGATGATATATATTCACAACTACAAGATGGAATGGTGGGAATTGGAACTGAAACTTTTGAGGTAGTAATGTCTCACTTGACACAAGATATAAAAATAGGTAGTGTCCATGTTATATAATAACCAAAGCTACCACAACAGAACATGATAACAGTGGATAATTTTATGAGGCAACACCCTCATTCAAGAAGATCATTTGACTCATTAGTGGTTGAATGATGTTTTGATTTAATTGAGAAGATATTCAACGTTACAGGGTGTTCATATAAACAAAAGGGTAGTCTTACTATTTACTTTTTTGGGGGAGAAGTGGACTATTTGTGTTCAATGGTCGTGACTATATGGGATATTGAGGATATTTATTTATTGGAATTGGATAAATTTAAAAACATTTTCCTTGAAAAATATTTTCCTATGGTGTTTAAACATAGAATGGAACATCAATTCCATTATTTGATGAAACATGATGAAGGTTTTTCGTCCATTTATGAATTAAACTTCACCCAACTCCCAAGATATGCCCCAAATATTATTCATGATATTGATAGTAAAATAAATGATTTTCACTTCAGTATGAAGCCAAGATAAAGAAGCGATCCTGCATCCCTAGAGATTAAAATTAATAGGAATCTTTTTCGATGTTCTGTGAGGGTAGTGATGGAGTTTACTAATGATCATGTTTAATTTCAATCAAAGAAAATGAAAATCTATTAATGGAAAAAATTGATAAGAATCAATCTAAATATGAATATAATAAAGTATATATTACATTTTGTGGGATGTGTGGTTAAAAGAACCTTGTGGAATGCCTTAAAAAATCGTAGAAGTGGTTTTTATAAAGTATGGTTTGACATATGGCCTGAAAAATAAATGAAAATGATCATAGTGGATTTATGTTTATTGATTATGTCAAAACTATAAGGTTATTTAAATGTGGTGATATGGGGTATTATGTAAGGGCCTTCCTAGAAAAATATCTAAATGATGGAAAGAAGCCAGAATATATGATGAATGGTGTGGTGATATCCATTGTCACAATGACACTAGATGTTGAGAAATCCAATGTAGTTGTATCATGTACTTTATTTTTTTCTCATATTTTTCTAGTGACGTGTTTGGTATGGGGTATACACATTACATTATTTATCATAATTTTTCTGCTAATCTGGAAATTTCACCTCGACAAAAGTGACTGCAATATCAGTTAAAACATTATGCAATAATATTATAGAAAAAATTAATTATAAGATTGTCCTTGTTTTTTCTTTTGAAATAAATTACCGTAAAACAATTTTGATTTTTCTATATTATAGTTTGAGGTTATTTAGTGTTTGAATTTTCGTAATTTTTATCATCGTAATATTGATTGTAGAGATAAATATGTTTTTCTAAAAAATGATAAATTTGTATACAATAATGTTCCCATGTAATTGAAAACACAATATGAATCTAAGAATCTGTTTATTATGAAAATGAATTTTTTATTTCTCATATTTTTTTAAATAAGGGAAATGATAATATAAATGATATGTAAGTGGTAAATGTACACCTAGATGTTTTTCCTGATGAATTTAATGGTGCTATACATAATAAGGAATTTGAATTTACTATTGAATTGGTTGATGATATTAAGCCAATTTAAGAAAAACCCTTATGAAATAGCTCATTTGGGACTTCTGGAATTGAAAAACCAGTTGCAGTAGTTTCATGATAATGGAATCATTCATCATAGCACCTCACCATTGGATTATCCTTTTTTTTCATTAAAAATAAATATTGTTTATGAGACATTTTATTGATTATTTAGATTTTATTTACATTATTGTTAATAATATGTATCAATTTCCTCATATTTATGACTTGTTTAATCATCTCTAGTAGAATTTTATTTTTCCAAGGACGACATGTGATCTATGTACCATCAATAGATAGTGAAGGAGAATGACATCCCAAAAATGTCTTTCCATACTAGATATAGGAAATATTATTTCTTTTTTATAGCATTTGTATTGAAAAATTTACCTACTTTATTAATGGATTTTATTAATTGAATATTTCATTACTATTTGGATATGTTTATTATTTTTTTTGATGATATTTTGGAATTTTCAAATAGTTAATAGGTTCAAGAAAAATAATAAATAATTGTCTTGAAACATCTCAAATAAAAGAATTTATATAGAGAATTTATAAATTGTGATTTTAGTTTGAAACATATTTCACTTCCATGGATCATTATAAATAATATTGGAATAAGAGTTGATCCCATATATAAATGTTTGTTAATGAATATCCAACACTAAAAAATGATATTGATATTAAATTATTACTTGAATTAGCAGGTTATTTCTTACAGTTTTTTAAAAACAATACACTGTTATCTATACCGCTAACTATTTTTATATTAAAATGGGTTAAATTTTTTGGGTTTAAAATTGTTATATTTGTTTTTAGGGACTTATGAATAGATTGGAGAATGCTCTAGTTTTGGGCCACCATTTTAAAAATGGTGAATTTTTCATATTAAATTATTCTTAATTGAGGGGATGTTGTTGTTTTCTAATGAAAAATGATTAGATAATTACATATTATTAAAGAAAATTGAAACCAAAAGTGGTAAATTAAACAATAAACTATTTAGAAATACAAGATGTTTTTTTATTTGAATACATAGAGGTATCATTCATACATATCCAAATGTTAAATTTATACAAAATATAAAAATATGAATTATATATTCCCTTAGAATGAATTAATAATGTGTAATAGAAGATGCCTTGAAATGATAATGGATTATTATTTCATTATAAATTACCATCAAGGAAATCTAATAAAATGGAAGAATCCTCATATCAAAAATGCCCTGAATCATTGTCCATATTATGTTTGGAGCCTGAGGCCTTGATTAATGATTTGATGAATTTTTTGGTAGATGTTTTTGGTGTAGTAAATTCCCCTTTTTTGTTTCATGCTTCATTTCATCCATCTCTGGCAGATTTAATTATGCTATCATAGAAGGAAGATTGTGAGTTACATAAAAATATTGAATTGGAGAAAAGTTTATGTTTTCAGAATTTAATATCGATAACGATTTTGTTTTGTGATTTGGGAAGAGAATATATGTGCCTTGTGATTCTCATATAGAAAACGAGTTATTATGTGAATCTCACATCTCTTGATTTTCAGCTTATCCTACTAGTACATAGATGTTAAGATACCTTCAATATTATTACTAATAGGATGATATAAAAATAGATATTATATATTTTACCATGAAATGTTCTCCTTTACCATTTTATAAATTCGAGCGACAATTACCAATGGTGATTCCTCATCCATTTATAGTTCCATAGTAGAAATGGAAAAATAATATGCATATACATCGTGCTGGAACAATAAACACTTCTTCAATTAACAATGTGATTTAGGTTGTTGTTGAATTGCTTACTAAATTTTTATATTTCCATCCCATTTAAGATATTATATCTTTGGATCAAATTTTTTTATTGTACCCCAAAGGTAATGTTAGGATACATTGTGTTCCTATTTCCATTGTATTTATCGAGGTACACTTAAATCTTTTTGAAAGGCCATTATAAGTTGTTCTGTGTAGAATATATTTTCATCACTGATTTTTAGCCTCAATCTGATGGAGAGACAAAGAAAACAACTCAGACATTGGATGATATGATTTGATATCGTTTAGTGGAATACTAGGGATTTTTGGATAACCATCTTTCTTTAGTTTAGTTTTCTTATAAAAAAATCATTAATTCAACAATGCATATGATACCTACTGAGGTGTTATATGGAATATAGTGTCAAACTTTATATTTATTGAATTAATTCATATAAATAATGTTTAATAGAATAGATTTAGTAGATAATTTGAATTAATAATTGATAATGATACAATAATGCTTGAGGATGACTCAAAGCAGACACAAAATATAAACAGATTATAGTTGGAAATACTTTTATTTTTAGTTAGGTGATCATATTTTTCATATAATCTAACAATTGAAAATTGTTATGAATATATGTAGGAATGTAATGATAATAATATCGATCATTATACCTTATAAAATACTATATAATTCTGGATTGGTTTCCTAACGAGTATATTCACCTCAAATATTATCTTAGGTGCACAATTGTTTTCATGTTTTGATGTTGTGAAAGTATGTGAGTTATTCATCTAATGTTTTGAACCCAAAATTACTTCATCTATAATAGGACCATTATTATGAAGAGAAACAAATCAATAATCATGACCATATATAGAATGTAATGTGGAAAAAGGTAATTCTCCTTTTTTAGGTTTCGTAGAGAAACCACGTGATTGAAGAATCAATAAGGGAATCTAAAAATGATATAAGGGGAATGTATCCACTATTGTTTAGAAAGTAAATAAAAATGACCAGGATTAAATTTATATAAGGAGGGAATCTATTGACATGGGGACTTGTATAATAAGATGTTTTCAATTTGGAATAAAATAGTTATATTCATTATAAATTTATATATGATATAAGTGGTATTTAATGAAATTATAGAAATTAAACTGATGAAATAGTAACTTATCCTTCGAAAACGTAATAGGCTAAAAGATTTTTAAAATAACTTAAGAATTTATAAATATACTCTTCCAATATTATAAGTGAAATTATGATATTTTTACATCATTAATAAGTAAATATTTTTTAAAAAAATTATAAATTATCTATTGTTATTTTTGTGAGATCTAAATATTTGGTAACAATTTTATAATTAATATATGGATTTAAATGAAAATATATTTTCACTAAATAATGTAATAAAATATCATTTCATTATGATTAAAAGATAATTTAATTATAATTTAATTAATATTTCAAAGCCTTATAAAATCATGTATAGTTTTAAAACTATTTTTTTCAAATAATTTTTTTATTTTAATTAAAACTAAAATTTAGAAAATTTAGAAAATTATTTTCACAAAATTATGTTCATATTATTTAATTATACATGTCAAAAAATGGTTAGGGAATTTTTTTCAATTTTTCTAAAATAAATGCATTTGTTTTATCGTAAAACATAAAAATTTATTGTATTTAACAAATACATGATTTAAGGAGTCAGAGATGATGTAAGGTTAAAGTATCTAAAACATCTGGTATCCTACTAAATTATAATAATATATTTAGTAATAATTATTTTACTATTTATATTATTGATCCAAAATAATAAGCTAATGAATATTATAATGAGAATCACTCCTCTCCACCACTATAAATACCACCCGTAACTGCCTCTTCTCGTCACACCTCAAAAAATTGTATCCTAATAAATTTCAACCTAATTTCCTTAAAAAGCCTCTTCAACACATCTAATACCTATATTTCATTCCAAAAGTCCAGAACCATGGGCCTTATTGAGGTTCTCAAGGAGTACATTTCACGATGTTAAATACTCTTAAATTTTATTTTATTTTCTTTTTTATTATTATTCTATTATTATACTCTCTTCACCTACCCTTATCCAAGTGGAATTAAAACTTTATTATAAAATATATAATTTTATTTTATCATGTTTATGTAAAACAAAACATCATACTTTTTCTCCCCCCCTTTAATTCTAAACATGAGAATATCTTCCATGTTTTTTCGATTTACTGAGAATGGGGATGATACACTTTCACATTAGTAAACACCTTTAAGGATGTGTGTAAAACTATTATTATGGGTAAATAATATCCTATTATACATATTATAATTAATTTAATGTTAATGAATTATTATATGAACATTATATAGAATAAAATGATATAATATAAAGTTGATCGTAAATACCTCTAAAATAAATTAAATCATTATCATTAATGTCTTATACAATGATTTGTATTATTATAATAAAAAAACTATATACAGTATAATTAAAAATTATGGAAACATATTAACACCATTTCATTCCAGTTCTTGGGTTTTTCATCCATTCATCAAAAATTTCCATAATGAACCAACCCTGAAACCTTGAAATAAATGCACTCAAAAAAAGAAAATTTATAAATTTTGTTAACAAATTGGGGGAAGGATTTAATAATAATATCATATATGTAATTATAAATATTAATATGGTTATTTAATATATTAATAACACTCTTTAAAACATTATATATGTTTTTTGATTATTTTTGAAGTAAGATGATCCCAATATAAAGTAATTTTTATCCCTACATCCATTATCTAGGTCAACATTTTACTTCATTGATCACGTGATACTAAGATTATTTTTGAAACGAATTTTGATTATCGTATTTTTTATTATGTGTATTTATAGTTTATACACATATTCAAATACTTTTACCAATTATAAATTCAATTATAAGATATTTTAAGGGGACATAATTTCAAAATTTTACTTTTAAAATTGTTATTTTTACAAAATTTAAAAGGATTTTTTATAAAAGTATTAATATTTTAAGAATATGGTTCATTGGTTTTCAAATTTTACATTTATGTTTATTGGGAGTTTTGTTTAAAGGAATTAAATGGATATGTTTTTTTTATTAGGATGGACATATGGATACTCCAATTGTAATGTAATGGTAACACCATTTGGTCATTGTGAGGGTTACATAATAATGTCTCCTTGAGGGTTAATTAGTATGTTATCCATGAGGGTTAAATATGTAGTTAGTCGTGAGAGTTTCAACTAATACAGTATCCCTGGTGTTTAGAATCATCAGTATGTAATTCCCCATTTAACATTTAATGTAATATTTATGTTTTCTGTGTTTTAAGGAAAACCCTGTTTTTCAGAAAGTTACTATATGATCATTATTAGTTGATATGTATGTCTTTGTGAAAATTATTTCATAAGATTATATGTATTCATATTCTAATGGTTTCTCCCTTGTTTTAATGTCACTTAAAAATAATTTTATGCTCATCCCATGTATTAAAATCTTTTTCATAGGGTTTATGTTTTGGTAGGAAAAATGGATAATCCAAGATGAATGTTGTGTTTAATTTTCATGAAAATATTTAATAATTTTATTTTAAAAAAGTTAGTTATGTATGAAATGGATAATGTTATATTAGTACCCAATTTTTATTCGTAAGGGGGATATATATTAAATATGTCTTAATTTTCCCAAACTCCAAAACTGATAAGATCTTAGGGAATGTATTGAAATTAATTATAATGTATCCTCCAAGATTGCGATATGTTTAAGTTGGGATGATTATAGAAAATGAAACTACATATTTCTTTGGAATGATCAGTTAATTGGAAATTTATTGGGATATTCTCTTCATTGAACAAGCATTGTAGTGAACATGATCAGGATGACATTTGGCCTGACAGGTGACCTAGTCATTAAAATATCACTAAGGGTGTTCTTGATCCCCACGTGCTAGAAACTAGTGGTTGGAATTAAATTAAATAAAATTGGGAACAATTGCATCCTAAAAACCAGGATCAAATAAGTAAACTAAACAACGATTAATTCAACAATAACTACAATTGATTCTCAATTAAATATTAAAAAAAATATACATACAAGATACAACTGAAAAAACAAGAAGAAAATTTAAAAAACAATCAAAACTTCCATAGAAATGATCTTCAGGTGACCTCATGGTCACCACCAACCCCAAAACCAAAATTATCCACCGTGAGTACTCTAACCCAGAGCATTAACTAGAAAAACAACTCATTTCTACATATAAAAAATGAAATAACTAGTGTGTGAGATTAACATCTCAGTAGGTAACCACCATATAATTCATGAATTTAATTTCTTAATATAATTCCATCAACATTATCATCAAATAATGTGAAGAAAATATTATTTTCTCATTTTGATAAATAAACAAATCTTTTTTCATTTTTCAAAAAAATACATATCATAGTTACCATTGCAAATATTAAATACCAATTTAAAACCAAAACCCAAAATATACAATACCTGCGGAATTCAAAAATGGAATATATAGTATATGTTAAAAAATGTGTTACAAATACAAACAATAAATTAATGATATTAACCATTGGATTTACTAAACAATCCTATAGCGATCCCCAGATGTACATGGTTTAGAACCGCCTATTGGTGTATAGTGAGGCTCTATAATATATATCCCAGTATCCTCCCTCAACTGACCAATCTGGTGTAACATCCCACCCAGTCTATCAGCAAATATAGGGGTGCAAACTCATATAATCATTGCTAACAATAACTTTTCACGTGATCCTCTAAAAGATTGCTAGGAACCTGTGGTGAATCAATACTATATATGAAGGAGGTCCTCTAACATGTGACTCATCTTACCTATCTCCAACACACATGCATACCCCATTCAGAGACACCACCTATATGTGAATAGATAAATTAAAAATCCCTCCTATAGAGGTGCCCAAAAATATATATTCATTTATATTTATTTGACATTATCAAAAGTGCCAACTGGGCCATTAAATCATATATGTATTCAATCATTTCATTATAAAAATTCAAATTTACAAATGGGAATTTGAATTTACATCACCATACACATTTACTAAATACATTTCAAAACACACTTTCCAAACAATGTGAAATACGACTTCACAAGAACATTCCAATTGGCCATTTATGTCTTCCAATCCCATAATTTTTATAAAACCCTTTAGCAAAGTTGGGTAAAAAATAAACATTATATAACATTCCCAATTGGCCTTTATGTGAAACCGTCACCCAAAATACATCTCAAATTCTTCATAGGCATTTTTGGGATGATATCCCTAAATAGAACTTCTAGATGTTACCCAATGGATCCAAGATTCAATTTGAAAACTGATGAACAATTTAAGAAACAAAATTTAAAGTAAAATACTATCTTAAGGTTCTAACATCCTTTGAATAACCATCCACGGGCACCAATGGATGTACCAACATAAAATGGAACTTCCCAAGATTCCATGAAGACACTCAAAATCATTTCCTTGAGTCACCCCTTAATTTACTAGAAAAAACCATGAATTTCACAGAATAAGAACAGGAAAAATAATCAATTTAAAACCCCTATGACTCATTTTATAAACTTTCACCACAACCACCAAGCCACAAAAAAATCATTTAACCTAAATGTATAAAATCCATATTTCTAATAATTTGTCAAATAAATATATTTTCAAACAGATTAGGAATGATTAAACAATAGGATGAAAAGATATTTCTAAAAAATAATCCCATCATGGAAACACTACAATTAAAAACCATATGTACTAAAAAAATTCCAATCATGTCTAAAATTTGATTGAATGAAGACAAGTTTTAATAAAACTCATCACATAAGAAAAACATGGATACACCTACCTCAATGTTGTGTGAAAGTTCCAAATCTCTTGGAGGAGGAAGAAAACTCCATGAAAATAAATACTAACACCTTAAACATCATGAAAATTGGCCCAAACATCAACCTTAACCATTAGATTTTGTCCAAATGTGAACTCCCACAAGAAAACCCTTCAAATCAAGAGGGCAAAGAGACAGGAGGATGAAAAATTAACAAAAAGAAAAAAATCCAACATTGGAATTGAAGAAGGAGAATCATGGAGAGATATGTGCTTGGTAGAAGGGGGATTTGGGGCCCAATCTTTCTCAAAAGGCGATCAAGGATGGAGAGGCCCGATTTTGGGACATAATAGTGGAGAGATAAATATTATATTCATGTTTTAAAATTTCTAGGCAGCTCACATGGCTTTCCTAAACATTCTATCAAAATGTGTTCCAACTGTGTGGTAGAATATTCCAATGGATAGAGATGCTATATGAACAACCCACACTGTTTGTGAGACCCTGATAAATTGGAGGGGTATCTTCTTCTGAAATCCCAATTCTACCGATCAACCAGGCCACATGGTTTGTGAAGCCATGTAAAGGCCATGCAGTTGCTTCTAGGAGAATCCAAAACATGTCTCATGGTTTCCTGGGTTGGGATTCACAGTTTCTAATAACCAATTTTTCCACTTGGATAGGAAAAAACACAACCAAAACAAGAAATGTTTTTTGAAACCATAAACCGAGTCTCAAAATAACCCTCGGAAAAGGTACAAGATAAAGGAAAGAATATAACATCGGAGTATCTCTGGTCATGGTGTTAAAAATTTCCCCATCATAGACAAATTCATCCCTAAAAAATTAACCATTCTAAATTATATCCAAAACCAGATTACATGACTAATAAAAACATAAATAAACCGAGAACATTGGGATGACTGTTCACTACACATGTCACACCAGAATTATCAATAAGAAAACATGTCCTAAGAATGATGGGAGAACATGAGGGTTTCTCCCAACCATGAGAACATAGCTAAAATGGTAAATTTTAAACCCAAGAAACACCACCCAGATTGAAAAGGAAAACCCACTGTAGAGCATCCCAACAAACCATTATCTTGGGAATTAAAACAAACTCTTCATTAGAACTTAACAACACCCTTACCAGAAACAGGTAACTAGGGTACTCCCAACATGAACTACTCCAACGTCCCAAGATTGAGTGAAACAACACAACAACTAGAGCTAAAATGTTTCCCACACCATCCAAACACATGAAGTTAGGGTAAACCCATGAAATAACTAAAAAAAAAGAAACAACATCCATTATTCCCACAAAATCAATCACGTACAGACTGTCAAAAGTATAACTCAAAATGTCCCTCATAGGGGTTGACCACACATTATAAAAAAATAACGATTAAAAAAATCCACAATAAAATTAACGTAACCATTTATGTCAGGATAGAATAGATTCATCACATATTAACAATGATAATATGAACATGTGAAAGAAGAAAATAAAAAACAATGAATCATGGAATATCTCCATTCAAACTTGTGAACAAAAACCATGACATGTTATCATAGACCCTTGTTAACTCTTGATTGTGCATGATCTTATCATTGAGGCTAGTAGATTGAGCCCTAATGGATAAATCATATCATGCCTCACAGTCATGCATTAACTTCCTATAACCACAAAAAATTCATTGAGCGGTTCTTCCGGTAAAACTTTTATAGATGACCCAAATGTCCACAATGATGGAAAGTATATAAAGGATTTTAATTGGAAGGATTTCAATGACCAAACTGGCCACACTTGCATAACATTAGAAAAGGTCCTATGAATGATAAATTGACCCCAATGAAAAAATATTTTCCGAAATAGGCTACATAAGTATGCACTCTTCACTAGTTGGGGAAACTTCTTGAGATCCATCAACCACGAACCGCACCCCAAAAACTAGCTCATCTAAAAAAGCCTCATCCACAAAATTTTTGAGATATGTTACATAAAATGGGAGAACTTTTCCATAATCTGAGGATGAACACCACAAAAAAAAAGAAGATATTTATTCTGAAATTCTAATGTTTCCTCCAAAGAAAATGGAACCAACTCATTTAAGTGGTCAATATAAAATATTTCAGACTGCTGGCCCAGAAAAAATTCATTCAACACTTCCACCTTCATCAACTTCACCTCTTTAGCTATAACTATCGGGAAGAAAACTGTATTAAGAAATTAACATGTCATCCCAACTGACAATGATTATAGGACAACCAACTTCTACTAATCCAAAGTTGGTCCCCCAAAAAACCCAGAAAACTGCATATTCTGATAACATATGCAGTTCCCATAGAACTGAAGACACCCTTTATATCATCAAGCCACTACTTACCTCTAACATACCTTGATCACCAAGAATAATAGGTAACACCTGAGTGGATCAAAAATTTGGGCATGAATCCCTAGAATAATTTGGGACTATTCTATGAGGAATTTTCGTAAAACATGAAAAACCAAGACCAAAAAAATATTAATATAAATTTCAATAAAAATGTCACATCGAAAAAATAAAAGGATCCCAAACCAAACACTTTTGTATAGATCCAAAAAAACTATTTTAAATAATATATTTTCCATTACAATTTCAAAAACAATCTTAATCCAAGATAATTATCAAAACAAATATCCATTTTCATAAAATACGACTCACATTACAAAACAAAAGATGATTTTTAGAAACATTTTTCACTTCCAAAAATTACATAATAAAATCATGGACAAGCCATTTATTTAAAATACCCACACATGGGATCCTATGAACCATCGAACGTGTGTTCATCGATTTCCATACATACATTCCAACATGTTCTTTCCACACATATCATCACATGTGAAAATTATCATAAGGAATTCCAAGGGCTTACACTTACCTTTTGATTATCTAACCCCACAAAATTTTCAAATTTCCAAATCTGAAAATTTTTTCCTTTCAATCCCATTTTATAGATTTCAAAACGATTTAAAATAAATAACTCCCATTTAAAAAACAATTTTCACTCTTAGAAACATACACTAACTGAGAAAACAAAATAATAAACACTCACACTTATCCACCAGAATGAGGAATCAGTAGTCATGCATAGCCTTTTGAAAAATTAGTGAGACATTCTTGAAGAATGAATCAATAACATGGGGGATCTTAAATCCTATTCTCATACTCCATATAGGTCACTACTCCACGAGAAATAAAAAAATAGTGCCATCATTCCTCTATAAACACCCCTCAATCCCTAAACAAACCAATAAAAGATAGGGACTCATTTCTAAGACTACCCCTAGTAACTCTAGTCTCATCATGAGTGGCAGTGATTTGTAACCAACCATAACCTACATTAAAAGCCCAAAAAATCAAATATCCAACTACCAAACACCCGAAATGACTAAGAACTCCTCTAATACGATTTTATCATGAACCAGGCTAGGATTCCATTCAACATGACACCCGACCAAGTCCACAGCATAGCCCGAAGGGCATTCCAAATCCACATGGGTTGGAATCTAGAGTCATGTGTCAAATAAAATACATTTTGTAATAATTTCTTGCCAAAAAATAGGATTAAATAAATAATCTAAAAACTGATCATGCAATAAAAACAAAAACCTAAACTCAAACAAATATATAATCACATTATGATACAATATACGACCTGAAAAACCGGAAACTAAATACAGAACCAAACCAAAATAGAAATAAAATGATCTATATTTGACTTCATGTTCACCACTAACCACATAAACAAAATTCTCCCCCATGAGAACTAAAATAAAGAACCAGAACCCATAAAAAAATTGGTTTATAGACATTTAATGGTACAAATAGGGTGTCACCTAAATATATCATTAAGAAACCACCAATTAATCTATGCATTTCCATTCATGAAAAGATCCAATTAAATATTGTTTCAAATAAAGTTATAAAAATTAATGTTTTCACCATTTGATAAATATGCACATCTTTTCCCATTTTTCAAAACAATGCACACCATAATTCCAATTAAAAAAATATAATTCCATTTTATAACCATAACAAAAAGAATACAATACTAGGGTTGTGATAGAAAGGGGTAAGTAGTATAAAGTGATATCCAAGTGCATAAATATACAAACAAACAATTATAGATATTAAAAATGGGATTTCCTAAATACCCCTGGAGAGAGCCCTATACCTTTTCTGTTCATAACAACCTTTAGGTGTATATTGAATCTCCCTTGTATATATCCAACCGGACAACCTCAAATGACCCATCCAGTGCCATATCCCACCTAGCATATCAAAAAATACCTAGGATGCCAATCCATCAAGTAGGGGATGATAAAAAACCATCACATGATCCTTTATATAAGGCCCTAGAACACATGGTGAAATGATACAATTTTTGTTGGAGGTCTTTGTATGTGTGACACATATTAACTATTATCACCGCACATACCTACCTCATACATGGACACCACATATACGATATCTCATAAAAGAAAAATCCCCCTATAGGGGTTCCCAAATATATATACACATATATATATAACATTGTCAAAGGTTCTATATGAGCCATCACATCATATAAACATTCAAAAAATTCCATAAAACATGAAAATTTCCAAATAGGACACTGACATTATATAAAAAACATATTTACCAAAAAAAATTCAGAAAAAAATTTCAAAATAATGTGAAATACCAATTCCAAAAGCTTTTCCCTTTCAGGAATTTACATCATAAAATCAATAACTTTTATGAAACCATTTCCTTATATTGGTTAATTTATACAACCTTATAAAACATTTACAATGTTCCTTTATTCCAAACACTCACAAAAAGCACATCTCAAATGAAAAAAAAATCAATGTGTTGAAGATTTCACATAAAACCACATTAAGATGTCACAAAATGAACCATTATATAATTTATAAACCAAAATCCATTTAAGAAAATAATGTTGACATAAAAGGCTATCTTATAGTGCCATCATGATCCAAATTTCCATCAATTTTCACACTCCGTGCAACCATGAATGTGACAACATACTATGGTACTTCCCAATAGTATATAAAGACAACCAAATTTTTTTTTGAGTCACCCCTTACATTGAAAAAAATGAATAATTTCATGAAATACCAAGTGCATAAATAATCCTTTTAAAAACCACAAGACTCCTTCCAAATCATTTCTGCACTAAAATCAAGCCACAAAAATTTCATTTCACCCAAAAAATTCCAAATCCACATATTAACCATTTTATAAAACATTTCAAGCGCACAAGGATAAAGAATTCTTGAATAATAACATAAAAATATATTTTCAAATTATTATACAATTATTGGAAGACAAAAAAATCTATCCAAAAACACTACAATCATTCGAATGATGTTTAAGAATTAGTTGAAACAACACAGGAATTAATAGATTGCTTCAAAAAGAAAACTAATTGAGACACCTACCTCAATGGTGTAAGAAACAAATTAATCACTTTTAGAAGGACGAAAACATGACAAAGATCAATCCATGCACCCTAAACATCATGAAAATCAATCCGAAAATCAATCCAAAGCATTAGGGTTTGTCCAAAAGGGAAACCCATCAAGAAAACCCAAGAAATCCAGAGGAGAAGGGAGAGGAGGATAATAAATTATCAAATCCCCTAAAATAATACCTTTGAATTGAATTAGAAGAAACCAGGATGGGTGGGAGGTAAGGATAAGGTTGGTTGCAGACCCCTTCATGCACCAATGTCAACCAAGGAGGGAGAGTCCGGATTTTGGAATATATACAAGGGAGAAAGAAAAATGAATTTTATTTTTTAATTTTTTTGGAAAATAGCATGTCTTGGTCACATGGTTTATTAAAAAATGTGTCAACCATGTGGTATCATCTTCATAAATACCACACATACCCTATGATAAGGACACATGGTTTGTGTGGCCACATGAGAACCATGTAGTTTCATTGAGCAGAAACCATAACCAACTGCATGGGTACCTGGGATTGGTTTCATGGTTTCTATTAACAAGGCGGTGTACATTCATAGGAAAAATCAGACCCAAAACATCCAAATTTTGTGAACATTTCAAATGTGTCACAACCTAAACCTTGACGAAAAAATTACAAGAACAATGAATGTATAAAATGAGGGAGTAACTGAGGTCAGGGTGTGAGATGGATGCTTAATATGATGTTTTTGGTATGTTTCTATCCAATTTTTAGTTATCGTCATCTGTCATTGTGTCTGTTATATACAGTCAAAAAGGTGATGTCCAGTTCAGAGGAATTTGAGAAACCATTTATATTAGGGAGATCACTTCAGGTGGCCTCTCTCTTCAGATGGTATTATCAATTTTGGGGATTTTTTTATCTTCCCATCTTGTATTATGATGTATGTTTTTCATTTTATAATCATATTTATTTATGGGTAAATAGTATTGGAACTATGATGATCTATTATGATATAAGATGGTGAATCTGATGGATGGTTATGAAGCCTATCATTGAAGACTGTGCATCTCACTGTTACACTTTCCTACAAATAAAGGAATATAATCTGAAACCTTCTAGTTTGCTACAACATCTTATAGTTCTAGTTTTTAAATGGGATGAGTCTATGAACATTATATACAGATTACCATAGAATCCCTAAAGGGGGTATTCTATATGGATGCAGATTGATCAGTTGACAATGTCATATAACTTCATTCCAATCAAAAAATCAACTACTGTAGTATATTTGTGTATGTTGTATGTGTAGAAGATGGTGATGTTACAAGGGGTTCCTTATTCCATTATTATAGATAAGGATCATACGTTTACAATAAGGTTATAGACAAGTATCTAAGATTTGATTGGGACTCTGGTCAGGTAGAGTATAAGTTACCATCTAGAGATAGATGGTTAGACGTAGTGTTTTATTAAGATCATAGATGATAGGATTTTTGCCTCTATCCTTGGATTTTGTGGATTATGGGATTACAATATGATACCTAATTTGTTTTCAAATGACAACAGTTATAAATTTTTCATTATAATGGCTCTTTTCTTATTATTAGTATGTTAAACCATGAATAATACATCATTGTTAGGAAGAGGTGGGTGAGACCACTTTGGTGTGCCTGAGTCTTCAGTAGATATGTCATTGAGAATTCTTCATATATCTTGGTATCTGGTTATATCTCATAGTCAATAGAAATCATATGTGGATCGTCTAGATTTGCATTTTGAGTTTTCTATAGGTTATTTGGTTTTATTCTATGTTTCTCCTTCGGTATGTCACCATCATCATGTAAAATAGTAAATGTTGGATCAGAGATATATTAGACCATTTGATGTCACTGATTGGAAAGGGGAGATTTCTAATCGGTTTGAATTTTTTGTTTAGTTTATAATAATTCATGTTTTTTACAACTATCAAAACATAGTAAATATCATCATAATCCTTCTCATGTTTTAAGTTTGGATGATATTTAATTAGATCAATGTGTTTCTATTGTAGGGAATCCAGTAGAGACTTTTGATTCTCTGGTGAAATTTATATGTCGGAAGTCGATTCTGTTGGTTGAATTATTATGCTTATATAGATCAAATTTTAATGAGACTTGGGGACAAGGTTCATGGATGAGGGAAAAGTGTCTTCAATACTATTATAGATATCATTCTTCCACATAAATTCATGTGGATCAAAATTCTTATGGTTGGTCATTTGTAATATATCATTTTCAAATAATAGGTATTTATTTTATCAATTATCATTTCCCTATTTATTTTGGTTTGTGTTTGTTCTCTAGAGGATGGATATTTTTTTAGTGAGAATTATAGATCATTAATGAATGAATTCTTTTTATATTAATTAAGTCTTGGTAGAAATGTGTCAAAGTAATTGTTGGTTTATCCAAATGTTCTGATAAAAAATAATTTTTTTGTGTTTTGGATATAAAACAGTGATTTTTAATTATCTTTAAGACAAATAATCACTTTGTGAAATTATCACACACCATTTATTTATTGTTGGAAATAATATATGAACCCATATAGATCATGAGAAGTTTACATATCATGTAATGTGATTACACACCCTATATTGGATTTTTTAGAGATGGAATGAATAATACATGGAATAATGATTACACAATATGATGTTATATCACTCACATTAATATGGGAAAATAGGTTTTTAAAAAAAGAGACGATGGGTTTTTTTTGGTGTAGATGACTTTAGTGGAATAAACGATTTGAAATGGGTTTTCACAATTTGTATATATAATGCGTTTGGATTTTAAGGAACTTCATTATTGATCTATATTTCTACTACTTGTTTCTGTACTCCCTATTGACCGTGGAGATCTCCTAGGTGATTTTAGATACATCCTCTCCTTCTGAATAATTTTTTTCATTAATTGATCTTCATTTCAGTTGCGCTTCATTTCTCCTGGTTATTAATCCTTTCTAGTTCAGCATTTCCTTCAATCATGTTAGATTCATATCATTTTATTTATATATCTATAGAAATTTAATGCTCATTATTCTTGTTTCCTTTTAGATGTTTCGGGAGATATTCCTCTGGAGTCTAATTATTTTGTTGGTTGTGGTGAAACACGTATTTTATTTGAGGTATATTGCGTTATGTTATATTTGAAAACCATTTTTCAAAATAGAACATAATTTGATAATATTAGATTGATTATAGAGCCTTTATTGTCATCATTGTATTCATACATGGTATTGTATCACGTTGCAGACATGTACAACCCACAATTTGATGTAGTTATTTTCATTTATATCCTGTATTAGAAGTACTATATTGGACTAGTTTTATAAAAAATTATATATGATATGGAATTATTGAGTTGTTTATTTTTTTATAGAAAATCATTATTATATAAATTATGGTTTTCCCTTGTTTTGGTATATCAAATGATTATATTCAATGAATTATGAACTGTATTTCTATAATGGTTATCAAATAATGATATTGAAAAAATGGATTCTAAAATAGAGCACATGGGAATGATTGGGTACTTGGGTTGAATGTTCATATTAGTTATATAGTCTATGTATTTTTGGAAGGGTCACTCATGAGGTGTTCCTCTATTCCCAAGGACAATAGTTCTAGGAAAAAGATATTCATGTTGTTTGGGAGATTCACACATGGGGTGTTCTTCATCCCATTGTGAATGATTCAAGGACATAATTACACACTAGTCATTGATTGTGATGTGATGAGTCTATTAGCTTGACCTATAAGGATCCTTGTAATAATTGTTACCTATGATTCGGATTTATATTCTATTTTATATGAGATGCATTCTTTTATTTTACTTTCATTGATATACTTCTATAAAATTATACCTGACATATTTCGGAAACCTGAAAAAACGTAAACTATTGCAACCAATGATATTCTATGATGGAAATGTATTACGTTTTGTGTTTCTTTTCAATCACCAAAAGGAAAATGACGATGTTTTAAAGGAAATTAGTCATCGAGTTAATGAAGAAAACAATATTGAAGGTGGTTTCATTTTCCATTTCCAAATTGTAGGGTGGAAAAATTTGAAAATGGAGAAGTGTATTTTTTACCAAGGGAGTTTCATGAAAGAGTGTAGATTTATTGGAAACTTGAGTGAAATTAATTATTTGGTATCATCCAATAATTATATGGAAATGGAAAAAATATCGTGAAATAATTATGTGTGTGAAAGACGAGGATATGTGGAAGAGTCTTATGCACCCAATATAATGTCAAACGTGGCTTTTTCACATGGAAAAAATATTTCGTATAGGGACATCGATGCCTATAAATAGTAAGATAATCCATATCATTTCTAAAAACTTTTCCAATGAATATATGGTTTCTCTTCTATGTGAACTATTTTTTCAAGGAAGATTCGTAGAATGAAAATCATTCGGGCAATGTATTGAATCAGTCATTAAAGATCAATTTAAAATTATGGTTCTACTAAATGAAAGATGTGGGTTTTGTGAAAAATATTTGTTTCACAAAATTTAACCTTCATGACAATCCCAAATAATTCACACAAGATTAGGTTTTGTGCACAAGTTCTAGTATATTCTTTTAAAAACAATTGAATACCTAGTATGTTTGATCAGGGCCTCAAATTGAATCAATTCCAGACACCGATGCAATAAGAGATTAATCTATGATAAGGAAAAATAATTCAATAAAAATATAATAAATATAGCATCATGTCAATAAATTGAGTAATACATAAACCAATGTAGTGGTTAAATGGTTGTCAAAGGAAGTGTTCAGAAGGATGTACTATGTTGTACAAAAATTCATTGTAATGGAAATGTTAGTGAAACGTAGTGAATGTGTCTAAAATCATATACACCACACATAGTAATGATTAGTGTAATTTGGTATGACCATGAACCTCATGGCATATACTCCTAGGAATATGCATTTTGGTTAACAATGTAAAATTATTGTGTTATCTCATTACATGTGATTGTTTGTTTTCTGCAATTTGTCATCAGACGAGTTTAATAGGTTCCTAAAAATGTGGAACCAATATCCATCAGATATATAGATCAAATTTAGACCCTTATTCACCACTCCCCACTTGGGGTGTTCTTGGGACCTTCAAGTAGTATTTGAGGATTTTGTTGGTGTTAAATCTGTTCTTTGTTGTAGTAAATATTTTTTAAAATGTTAGGGGAGTTCCCCCATTGATGGATGAAATTTCCAAATATGAAAAAATATAATGATATCTCATTTATGATATCTTGTAATTGTTCATTTTTTCCTCTTCACAATGAATACAAGTAACTGATCCAATATGTGTATCTATGACAGATATAGATAGGAAAATTATTAATCTGGAAACTAAAGTATATAATGCTTTCATTGAATCTCTTTCTTATCAAATATATTTAAAGGGAATGACTTACAAATCATCCAAGCCAATGTGGAAGACACAATAAAATATTTATGAAGGTTAAGAAAATTTGAATGAGGAAGAACTCCGTGTTTTTTATAATATTTTCCATTATCTAAAGATACATCCTAATAAGAATTATGATACAACATTTAATTGAATTACAGAAGATTTTGGAGAAATTAGAGGTCTTGGTGTGGAAATAAAATACATTAACAATGTATATATAATCATGAGAGAAATTACACATATTTAAAATCCAAAAGTGTCTTCACATGAGTATCGAAGATGATGAGGAATGTGAACTTATTTCACTATTTTCCTAGAAATTCAAGAGAGGAAAAGGGTGCCTTTAAGTAAAGCTACCATTGGAATGTTATTTGTGTGGTAGTGTTGGGTGCATTAATTATCAGTACTCAAGGAAGTTCTTTGATTGTAAAGGTGAAGCTGGAAACTCGTAGAAGACTCAATAAAGGTTTTCATAGAAGGTAAACTTCAAATATATAAATAAACAATAAAAAATGTCTTTTCTATTAAAAAGAAGATAATTATAATAAATTATTTACGAAAGAAGAACAAGAGTTTATATCAGGAAACCATGTGTCTATGAAGGCTACCATTGATAATTCAGAACCATTAAGAGAAAAATCTAGAGATAAATAGTTAACAGCTAATGCTGATCTAATGTATCAACATAAGGATTCCCTTGGTACGCTCAATAATCAATGAAACAGATGAAAAAATTTGATATCTGTTGTAGAGGAATCATTAAAATATTTTAATCATCTAGATGCTGAAATTGAACCACATGAAGAATTAGTGAAAGTACAATAACAAATACTTTAGTGAATAGAATTTATAGTGTAACTAATTTTCATAATTGAAGAATAGTAAAAGGTCATTAAATTCCTTACATTGAAACTAGAGGAGATGTATAATACTATTGAGGGACTTGAAGAAGAAGTTGTTTCTATTATGAGTAAACTCCAAAGTGAATGAAATTCAAAATAAAAAAAGAAGAAAATAATGCTGGGATGATTCTCAAATTATAGGTTTCTGGAGAGAGATAAATGTGTTTTCAATGGTGTTGAAACGATTTTGAATGATCAAAGACCTGCATGGATGGAAAATAGTGGAATCTCTTGTGACACCATAACAATAAATGCTGAAAATAAAATGGGTCAAAATAATGCAAGATTAATATAGTACATGTTTAAAAGGAACAATAAGTGATGAAAAAGAAACCCTCAATTCAAACTGAATGGAGAACATAAAACTATCCATAGGAATCCAAATGTCATAGGTATGAAAACTACCTTCCTAAGATGGTATACATGATGAGGAATAGAAATGAGAAGACATTTCCACTTATGAATTTTAAATTATGTTGCTATCTGGGATATACCATGCCATACTGCGAAGAAGAAAGGGTCTATTTTTATAGGGGAGATATAGTAAGTGAAAAAAAGAGAAACAAATTCACATCCTATTTCTTCTAGAAGAAATAATATCAATTGATATTGTTTTTGTTTTTCTAAATTTGGACACATGGCTATTTATTTTATGCCAAGGAAAGATGCAAAAAAATAAAAAATAATTTATAGATATGTCAATACACGTCATCCATATTGTATATCTCAAAAAAATAGTCATTATCCTCTAAAATAATATTATGATGTTGAAGATCATGCACACATGTATGAGAGATCTAAAAGGTTGTCTTTATCATTCACTCAATCTATTATTTCATCGATGCAAAAGAAGATAATTGAAATGTCCTACCATGAAGAATCATCAATCAAAGATACTAAAAGAAACCAAACATGGGTCCATGATAATATATGTTCTTCCCACATAATGGGTAATGAATTATTATTAATGAATGTGAGGAAATGAGTTGATCGAACGGTATGGATCGGTAATGAAGGTGCATTGTAGATCATAGGCAGTGGATGTACCAAACTATATAATGGTGATCTGAATATGACCGGTGCTCTTTATTTGGATAGTTTGCACCAGAATCTACACAGTGTGAATCAACGTTTTGACCTGGGAATTACAATGACTTTCAATCAAATATTCTATCTTGTATAGGTAAGACATAAAATTCTATCAGGAAAAGATGAAGAATAGTTGGAGACATATATTAGGTTGACAGTAAAGACGATTTTTTCCATATAATAGTTATAGTAGAATATAACCTTTGGAATTGATGGTTTGGGAACATTAATAAAAAAATTCATGGAAAATATATCTATGATTAATATAGTCATTAACATCGCCGATCTGAAGCATGAATGAGAATAAACTAGGGATAATTTTGTATGAAGAAGGTTGGTTAGCAGTTCTTTTCGATCAAAGAATAAAAGGGAAACCAATATTTTTTATATAATAAATATATAATAATGTGGTCTCATAAATATCCTGGTATGCATGTTTAATGTTATGTCATCCTTTTCATTTATGATTATAGTAGAATTTATTGTGAGATGATTATACATAATAAATGGAATGTTTTTGATTTCATAACAAATTATCATCGAATCGCTGAGAATGATACTCTATGGACCATCAATGTTCTGAGATATTTCAGTGGATGTGAATACGCATCCATTGAGTTATAAAATTACCTTGATAAAAATGGAATAAAACATTTGGTGGCTTCTATGTGAACCCCATATTAAAATAGGGATGTTGAGCATAGGAATCGACATGAAGAAAATATGGCCATAACTGGGCTGATTGAGATTCATAACCCTCCACATTATTGGAAAGAGGATGTTCAAGATGAAGTGAATATTAAAAATTGAACATTGATTTATATGGTTGAAACAAATACACCATATTAATTTAGGCATGGAAGAAGCACTATTTGAAGTATATTTTTTGGTTTTCGAAAGTAAATTTTTTAACAGTAATAATGAAGGAAATCATTGAATGAATGGTGATGTGTCTATTGAATGAATATTCCACGAAAATTTCAATAAATTGAAAACCTAAAATTGTTTTAATAAGCATCATGGAGTATTTTGGAATGATTTTTTGTTAATATAGTTGATGATAAGACCATAAATACTATGAGGGGAGCATGTGTGGATGTGATCTTAGATGTATAAGACAATATACAAGAAAAAAATTCTAATTTAGATGTATATGAAGGAGTGAAAATCATTTAGAGGCCCCAATAAGATGTTGATTTATAAAAAGAATTAGAAGAAGAAATTTTGGCTGTAGAAAATTCTTATGATCCTCAAATAGGAGAAATCACAGAGAATAAATTGATCAATCCAGCGTCATTGGGTATTTGACAAAACCCATAAAAATTTAGAGAATGTGTTATAATTCAAAAACTACATTCATAAGATTTTTTGGAACATCCTCATTTTAAGAAGATATAATGGATAAATCATGTGTTAATGTTGTGTATAAAGACTTGGATCAGATCGAGGAGAACCAAACATGGGATCAAATTGATAGACCTGAAAACCATAATGTGATTGGTAATGAGTGGATTTTTTAAAATAATTTTGATGAGCCTTGGAATGTTATTAAAAATAAGGAACAACAAGTGTGTAAAGGATATTCACATATTAAATGTCTTAAAATTGAAAATACATTTTCTCTCGTAGCCAGACATGAGTCAATTAGACACTTTATTATCATGAAAATTCAAATAATATACAATGTGTTAGAGATGTATGTCAAAACAGCTTTCATTAATGATTTTCATTTTGAATTATTCTTCATAGAATAACATGTTAGTTTTCTTTTTGGTAATGATGAAATGAATGTTTTCATATTAATGATGGCACATTATGGACTGATTTAAGCACTAAGACTGTGGTACTCTCACAAGTATTCTTATCTAATGAAGCTTGAATTTAAAATAAGAGGATTGGATTATAACCTCTATGTTAAAAATTTTCAGAATTATTAGTTCATGGAGAATTAATATTTTCATTATATTATATTTAGTGGAAGAATGAAGGGATCAATGGATGAAGTTTCTAATCAAATGAAATTATAATTTGAAATGTTTATGATTGGTGAACACATATACTTCTTGGGGTTGTATGTGATTCAAAGGAAAATCCCACACATTTATTTCCTAAGAAAAAAATTCTAGAGAGATGTTTATGATATTCAACATGCATGACTCCAAACCAATTTCAACTCTGATTGTTGTTGGATAAAAATTGGGAAATCATGAGAATGGGGCATCTGTATATCCTACAATTTATATGAGAATCATTGTACTCTTATTGTACCTGAATGTGACACAACAAGATATTGTTTTTTCTACATGCTTATCAGCCCACTTTAAATGAATTCTTGAGTAAGAACATATGGGAAAAGTGAAAATAATCCTAACGTACTTTCAATGTACTCAAAATTATGATATATACATTTCTACAGGATGATAGAGTAAACAACCATTATTTTCTAATGCAAACTCGGTTAGAGATGTTATTGATCGATAGTACACAAGTGGTGTAGCATTTTTTATATTTCAAAAATGTGTGGGATGGATGAGTAAGAAATAGGAATGAACCTCACTTTGTACTATTTTATATGAGTATTTCTCTACTACAATGGATTGCACTCAGATACATTGGATGAAGTAATAACTGATTGATATTATTTATTAGGTAAAACATCCAATGACGAGTCATTGTGATAGAAAGAGCGTGATCAATATAACAATTAATCCAGTTAAACATTCCCATAAAAAACATATTTATATTTTTTATCACTTCATCAATGAAAAAATTTATCAAGGAATGTTTATAATCGATCATGTTACCACTGATGAGAATGTGGCTGACATTCTGAACCACCCACTGGAAATACACTTGTTTTAGAAGCATTGGAAAAACATCAGTGTTTCGCCACCTCCTAATTCATGATGAGATTACGAAATTTCCCCTCTCCCATGTTATGTTAACTATTTTTAATCTATTAGTGGAAGTATTGTAGGTTTATTGGGGGGGGGGGTATGATCTAGGGGAGTGGGTTTCATCTATATAATGTAAAAATACCGGTGTTTGGGTTTATTTCCAATGGGGGAGAATGATAAATTAAATTCAATGGTTTAAATGAGTTGGAAGATATTATTTCTTTTAACAAGTGAATGGAGAAATTGGATGGGTTTCGTAAGGGGAAAATGAAAATTTTATTTTTTTGAGGACAATGTTCTGGGCATGTAATGCTTTGATAGCTTCGTTATGGTATCATGACAGTGGGGTATTTTTTTTTATGTTTACAAACATATCATGATATTCCCTAGATATAGTTTGCGATCTATTTTTAGAGAATAGATCATTGAGAAGGGTTTTTCACCCTGATATTATGGAATCTATCATTCAGTTATGCATTCCCACATATTTTGGAGTTCTAGATAGATCTCTGGTAGTATAGGGTTTCCTTGTTGGGGGTAAGAAGATGTTACCTACTTTAATGGTCTCGAAGATGCAACATCTACCAGAACTAGATGATATTAGATGATAGGACCATAGAATTAGAGGAATACCAATGGCAGGTCCCAAACGCGTGGGCCTATACTATAATATTTGTGATGTAGATCAGGTAAACCACATGAGAGGATGTGTTATACTATTTATGGTCAGGTAAATCTCACTATAGATTGTATAACTCTCTATGTTGCTGAGTGGGAGAAAGCAGATTAGGTTCCTTAATAGAGACATGACATAGATAAATTATTTCTGAAGGGTGGTTGATGAGTTTGAGGAGATAGAATAGGGGTTGGAGGAGGAAGGAAATTTCATATGTTTCCACCACCACCATTTGGTCTATATCAGACATTGGGACCTGGGAGATGTGGGTGAGTATAACTGCATGCCATAGAGGCCCCTAACCCAGAATCTCCAAGGATTAATAGAGGTACACTATGCATATTTTCAACTATATCCAGTAGTAATTTTTCGAGGCATTCGAGAGGTACCCTTTTTTCTTTTCACTTGTTTCACAATGATTAACTATGGTAACGCATGCTATCGGTATAACCCTGTGTTTGTGGTTTCCAAATATTTTCCAGTAAGACCCAATATTCTTTTGGGAATCCATTTTTATTATTTATTAACATCATGGTTTTAGAATCATACGTTAATGAAAAATTATTATGGTGGATGTGGCGTAATTTAATATATTTTGGAACATGTGAAAAAGCATGTTTCTTTTCCCACTGATACACATTTTCGTGATGCTACCTACACCATGAAGGAGATTCAGTTCCTTAAAAAGAGGAAAATATCGAGGTGTGGTGGGTGATTTCATTATACATGCATTTTCATAAAGAGTTTATGCGATGGAGATTCAGATTAGGTCTTGGACATTCTAGCGATGTTTCCCTACTTGACCCCCTATGTTCGGTCTCTTTGGAGGAGGGACATCCTCGCATAGAATTGTTACATAGATGGAAATATTGACCCTAAAATGTTTCCATCGTAAGGATTGGTTGTCTACAATTCATGCTCAGTTGGTATGCCATCATTTGGTGGCGAAATGTTTCTATTTTGGGGAGCAATTTTACATATGTAGGTTTTTAGAAAAAGGGCCTGATAGTACCAAATATTTACTCTTGGGAAACCCTATTTTGTTCATGAATACCCTCACATGTCTAGTATCATCTAAAAAGTGAATTTTATGAGGAGGATGTTGTACAGTCCATCTAGGGGTGTATGTGAACTGTGGGGTTCTATTAGTATCAATTTCAGGTTAGAGATTCCATGTACCGCTTGACCCCATGACAACATATGGACCATGGTGCTTGGTGATTTCCCACATATATCAAATAAAGATAAATGATTATATTGGTTTCAAAATGTTTTAGATGTCAAAGCTATACATGAGAGTGGCTTGATCTTTTTTGTTCCTCTATGTATGATCGTGTAAGCAGCACATGAACCATTGGTGAGATCACTAGTATGGTGGTCCACTGGGGAGCTCAGGTTCATCCCTTGTGTGTAGGATTTCTTTTTTTTTTGTGTCAAAAATTCTATGGGGGGAATATGTATTGAATTTGGTTTTGACCAATAGGACATTATAATATTAAGATAATATTTACATATCTAGGAGCTGAGTTGGCATGGGAACCTACTTCCCTGAGACCCATGGTGCGTCAATATCAAAAATAATAAATAAAATTTACCATACACAAAAAATTTGAATTGAAACGTAAATAACATTATTATGTAGTCTCAAATCAGATTTATGAAATTATGGTTGAGTCTAGAACATCAATTTTACCCTATGCAAGACCTATGGTCTTCTTCTCTAGGAGTTTAGATCAGTGGAAATGTTGTGAGGAGGCATTATGAGGTGGATGAAATAATTTAATTGAAATTTTAATAACAAATATAACCTAAAACTCCCCCCCTCGTGTTGGATTACATGAAACCAATGGATGTGTGAACCCTCCTCTTTTATCCTCTTATCCAATTTTGAAACAACAGACCCATTTACAAATCAAAGTTACTATGTGTCTTGGATCCCCATTTTTTCAAATATCATCAAATTATCAAGGATCCGCAAGATACATGAGTTATTATCCGTACAAGGATTTATTATTTCCCCATTGATGTGTGTGGATTTGGTTTTTGTTACCAATCATTACAGTAAAGCTTTTTTTGGGTTCTAGAGCCCAAATATAGTATTTATAGCTCCTTGCTGGGTATATCATTGGGTATTAAGGATGAAAAAGATGAATTAGGGCGTTGTGAAGGTAATTCCACACTAGAAATACCATCTATATAGGATGTAGATCACTAGAATATGTTGTGTATTTTTTTCTATTCAGGGGAGATGAAATTTAAAGACTATAAATCATGTAGTTCCTAAAACCTTTTGACCATGGGTCTTGTCTAGGGTTAGCCATGTGATAATATGTGGGTGTTACTAACACACAAACATGAGACACATACAGAGTTTCCGGTAAATAGACATGGTATGGTGTCCCTTTATCCAAAAAATTCCATGTAGTATTGGATACACGACATGTAAGGGACGTGGTTGGATGGTCCGTGTAGAAGACAAACATGGTTAGTGGCCAAGTGATGAGTGAAAATGCATGTATCTTCTTTACATGTTGTGTAACCCTATATGGATTTTTAAAAAGTGTAGATAGTATATATGTCCATGTGCTCGAGCCGGATCACACGTCATGTGTTCCCTAGTACACACCATGTACTCCTAGGAGATCCTCCTTAGATTATCAACTTTATGAATCTCCTTCCCTGGGACTCACATTCCATATTTTGGATGGACTACATGAGTGGTATTCTATATAGATTGTGATGGTGGTATCTGTTATGCACAAAGATATATGAGGTGTTGTAAATCGAGAATGACTCTAGTGGAGTGGTGTCGAGCTGATGTTGGTGATCGATGGGGTTTGTGAAGAGAGAGGCTGGGACTGGTACTCGACTATATCTTTAATGTGTGGGTTTCCTATACCTCTATGATTAGCTATTTATAGTAATCCCCATGTTTTAGGTGTAGGTTCACTACCTTTGGAATGATTCCTCCGGGGATGTTACTCCCTTGATAGACTATGGTGTGGGTTCCCTATGATGTTCATAAATTTGGACAGTGGCCCCCTGATGTGTTAAAGTGCTGGCCCACCATACTCTATTGAAGGTATAGTATGTACTCCCCTATTTTACTAGGTTGTGGGTCCTAATCCATTGAGATGGTACACTTCAATTTGACCAATGGGTGAGTCCTCCTTATATGACTTATAGATTGTCTGGGTACTCCCTTTCCAGGAAACGGTGTGGGTCCTCATTCATAGGATTTGGTACATCCCTATCAGTCTAGGTTGTGGTTTCTCCATACATATTAATCTTATATAGTTAGTAATCCACTGATATTACTGGTAGTGAGTCCTCTATCCTAGGTTTGGTACTCCCCTATCATATTAGGGTGTGGGTCCCTCATAGTGAACATGTTATCAGAGATGGTACACCCCTGACAGATGAGGGTGTAGATCATCTAGCTATTATGTGGTAATAACCTACCAAGTTAGTCTGTGGGTCCTTGATCTATGGAGTTTTACTCTCCTATCATGTTTGGTGGAAGGTCCTCAATTTTAATATTTGTAGTCTCCCATCGTTTTATGGTTTGGGTCCTCTCATAAGGATCCGTACTCCCCCATCACTGAAAGGTATCTAGTATATTGTCCTCCAGTGTAGTTGTATCTCCCTCGGTTGTGTGATATAGTTAGGAGTATTATTCCCATCCAAATGATTTGAAATTTTACTAGTTAATATTTAGTTCTCCTTGGATAGAATAATGTGTGGGCCACTCCATACAGTAAAGATAAAGGTTCCATGGATTGGTTAGGAGCAGTACTACCTCGACCATAGGGTAGTGGTGAGGTGTGGATCCCTCTATTCCCTCTTGTTACAAATGACACACATGGTACATAGTCTGGTGAAGTGATCCCTAAGATATGTGTAGCGGGGAGGGGAAGGCCTATTCACCTGGATTTATTGATATTCTATTGGGTAAAAGGATGTAATGATTGGACCTTTTGGGTTGGGCACTAGAGTTGGACATACTAATATGTTCCTAATGAAGGATGTTCTCTCAGACATTCCATTAGGAATGGTAGAGTTGTTCCTGAAGGAGTGAATATCATGTACAAGCACTAGAAAGGATGGTTGATCTCATGGTGTTATTTTCCTTAGTTTCATATTACAGTTATAGTCTATGAATACAATATTGGTTACTAGCTATGGGGTGTGAACCTCATGATATTTGGAGTCTAAGATCAGTATATCTGGGTGATTTATTGGATTCATTGTTGTTTTCAACATTTTGGGTCTGACACCCTTTGTAGACCGAGTTGACTTATCATGTACATCCATGTATGGCTTGAGATAGAGTTTCTACCTAAATTGGTGTTCCCCCTATCGAGGACCACCAGACTGTATCCATTTAGTTTCTACCTTTTTATTTTAATTTTTTGGGGTTATTGTTGGGTAATTTTATACTCACACCAGTAGGGGGTTTACCCACACATGTTTTCTATCTTGTGACGACCATATGGATTTCTGCAGAATCCATGTAGGTCTTGAGGTAGACATAGCTTAGTGAGCTAAATCGACTTTGTTGTTTAGTATAGTTGGGTCTAGGATCAGTCCAACTATTACAGTTGACAATGATTCCATACTTCTGAGGAGATTGAAAATATTTATAGTTTTCTATAGTGGGTGTTGTTTTTCCATACTTTTTATATCTGTACATATATTGTACTCTGGTTGTTGGATATAGATATATGCATGCATTTTTTACACAGTGATTTTTACATATTTTCATTCGGTGAGCGTGTAGATGTTTTGATGAGTACATGTAGATTTGAAATTCCTCCCATTTTAGTGATATTTCTACTCAGCGCAAGTTAGCATCCCCGAGATTATTGGGGGTGGGATTGGGGTGTCGCAGTTAAGGCACCATTAGGTCTGGTTGTGATAGAGTGATTTCAGAGCAGTTCTTAGTTTGTGACTACAATGTCATGAGGTTGGTTTGGGTTGTATAGAGATAGTGTTAGTATGTTTTGATTTCGAATATCATGCTATATGTTCTATTATTTGAGTCACCACCAATTTATCCATTAAACAGAACTCTTATAACCTTATTTTTTAATTAGTACATTAGGACACGAATTTTTGGGAAATAAATGTTAAAAGAATCATATAGGAATGAGTTGGGTTTATTCAAGTACTTCTTGAGTCAGCTTCCAAAATATACTCTTTTACTATGGTGTGTCATTATTCATTTTCAGGATGTCAAGGTGATTATTTCCAGAAAGTATTCCAATGTGTGATTATGATGAAAATATGGATTGTGTGATGCTTCAGTGCAGGGAACTAATTCTATGGAATTAACTTCGGGTGGTCCACCGGTAGCACCTCCACCAATAGAGTAGTAGGTTTTCTAGCAGTTCAGACTAAGGATGTATGCAATCTGAGAGTTCTACATGTGTTGCAGATGCATAGACCAATGAGGTACCAGGGTGATCCCGACCTCTAGGTAGTATATGACTTTCTTGAGGAAGTCAAACTTGTTTTTTTCTAATTGAGGACACCACTATATCATATGATCGTCCTAGTAGTGAGCCTTCAATATGGTTATATTGGGAGATGTTGTTGTTTGGTGATGCAGTCCCAAGATGATGATATGAAAACATGGGTGGAGTTCAAGTGAATCTTCATGGAAGTTATTTACCCAGCCACATTGGGATCAGTGTGTTTCTACGAGGATCTACATATTCGGCTGGGTAGAATGTTTGTGGATGACTTTTTAGATATGTTTAAAAACATATTTTGATACTCCCTTGAATAGTTTTGGGATCCATTTTTTAGAAAAGGCCTTTAGGTAGGGCTTTCACTAGGAGAGTAGTCTGTATTTGATTTTGGTTTTAATTCCCATCTATGTAGGCGTGCTGGAGCGAGCTATGGTAGTAGAGAGTTTCCTGGATGAGGGGTTAGAGGATGTGACCTATAGTAGTGGTCATGAGGTTGAGGGTTTTGTTGGATCTAGAATAAGACAAATGATAAAATAGTGGTGCTAGAAGTATACCCATGATATGACCAAGGATAATGGACAAAAAGTTCATGAGAATCATTGAGGATCACTTCAACCACATGAAAGGTGGTGTTTGGCTTGTGATAGCTAGGGACATCATTCTAGAGAATGTCCATCCTTCCATGCTGCTGACTACAATCCAGATAAGGATCCTCCTTGTCAGAGACAATGTATGGATAAAATAGTTCCACAAGGTGGTAGATGAGGTGGAGCCGATTGAGGAGTAGAAGTATTTTTTATGGTAGTTTGAGGTATATGATGCCACAACCCCCAGGTTGTCCACACAATGATTAGTGTGCAAGAGGATATGGCTAAGAATAACTATAGGCCATATAGACCTTTGACTATGATGATCCAATAATTACTAGAGGTACACTATGTATCTTTTCAATTTTTTGAAGTAGTAATTTTCATACACAGTAGTGAGGTACAGTTTTTCATTCCAGTAATAACTCATGATTTAACTAGGGTGATGTAGGGCAATGGTAGAACACGGTGTTGGTGTTTGATATAGATGGTCCAGTAAGACCTAATATTTTTTAGGTAGCCCTTTATCTTTTTCTACCCTCAATTATTTAGTGTTAGTCTTGAATGTGACATGATCAAGGACTATGTGCATAGTTTGACATAGTTTTGGACTCATGAAAAAGAGGGATGATTTCCAACAATGTGATGCATTTTTATGACGAACCCAAAAATTTGAGGATGTGTCCCTTCTACGTTTAGATGATAGTATCAATTTGAAGTGGATTTGTCCCTTTGAAATCCATGTTTAGGGTGAGGTTATGTGATGTAGTGTCAGATTATATCATGGAATTACTAGCTGTGTTTACCTACTAGACCCCTTACACCTGGAGACCTCGGGAGAGGGAGATAATATCTTAGAATCATTTTTTAGAGGATGATTTAGAACTTATGTTATTTCTGTTGTGTGGATTGGTTTCCTACCATCCATGCTTAGTTGGGATACCACTAGTGGATGTGGTAGTGTGTCTGTTGTGTCGAGTTCTGTTACAGTAAAAGGTTTTTAGAAAAAGGGAACAGAAAGATGCAATGTTTTCTCTTGGGAAACAATGATTAATTAATTAATACCCTTTCATGATTACATATAGAACCCATTATAGAAAATGGACTATTGTTCTTGGTTATTTCATATATTTTTCATCTATGAAGATATGTTACCATTGGATGAATAATGTTTTATAAGTATATTCTAGAAATGATTGTGATTTGATCTTGGTGGATCCTCTGTACGTGAACTTCAAAGCTACATAAGATGCCCTGGTAAGCTCAAAAGTGTGGAAGAGTAGTGGGAAGCACATTTTCACAACTTGTACATAAGATTTAACTTTACAAGGGTGAAATGGTCATGGTGGATAGTTTTAAATGACTTGTTTTCTTGACCCAAAATACTTTATAATATTATAGAGAATATTTCATGAGTCAGGGGCTGAGTCAGAATGGGATGGTGAGGATCGGGGAGCCTCGGAGATACGATATTTAAAATATTAAACATGTCATGACAAGCACATGTATTTTCAGTTGAAATGAAAATAACTAATGTATAGAGTCTCATATTATATATATGAGACAAAAGGAGAGATCAAGAAGTTTACCCATAGCATGAACTAGTGTTGTACACACCGAATTTTTCGATTAGGGGCATTTTGGTGCTAAAGAATTAAGAGGATGATTAAATTAATTAAATGAAAAAATAATTAGAAACTATCCTAAACCTCACTTCCCTAAAATTAGAGATCACAGAACCAATGAAGGAGTGACTCATCCTCCCCTATCCTCTTCTCTCCTTGGGTGACAATGAAAACTATGCGAAATAGAAGTGATAAAGTGTCATTGATCCCCAATTTTTTAAGGATATCATCAACATATCGATTATATTATGATCTAGATATTGTTCTTAAACCAATTTTTCTGATTTTTACCAATATTGTAGGTGGAGTTTTTTCCCTGATCACATTCATTGTGAATTTTTTTTTGAAATCGAGCCCAAATATAATTCATATTTATCATTTTAAGGTAGATTTGTGGGTTTTGAAGAAGAACGAGATGAATTGATGTGTTTTCAGGTAATTACTATCTACAATTACCAATTAATAGGAATTTAGTTCATAGAAATATGACATTCATCAGTTCTTGTTTGGGGAAGATGATCTTTTGGAATGACAGGTCATGTACTGTGGTTACACACTGTACGGTTCCCAAAATAATGTGACCAAGGAACATGTCCTGGGATAGCTATGTAAAAAATCATGGCCTTGTTCTAACACATGAATAATGTACAATGACATGGTTTCTATTACATGAACATGGAAAAAATACATGGGATGTTGGCCATTTATACTGAAAATTCCAAATTATATGGGATACACGGCCTTTAAGCGACATATTTGGCCGGTTTGTGTAGATGTGGGAAATGTCCATAGGCTGAGTATAGAGGTACATAGTGTATACCTCCATTACATGATATATACTACTAACTGGGTTGTTAAAACATAGAGATAGGGTGCATGGCTAGGTGCTTGAGTGGGATAACATGATGTATGTGATTCAGTGCATGTTCCTTACTCTTAGATGATCCTTATAAGATATTTCTCCTTCTGTATCTCCTTCTCATGAAAACAGATTTAGTATTCTCAATGAGATATCATGAGTAGTTTTCTATGAAGAATGTTATTGTAGAATTTATTTGGGATTTCGAGATACGAGGTGGTATAAATTGCGAGTGATGTTTGTGATATTGTGTTGATAAGTGATCAATGGGGTTAGTTATGTTAGATGTTGGGACAGGTAATCCCTTTTATCATCATGGAGTGGGTTTCCGGTACCACTATTTATAGGTCGATATGGGACTCCCCATATCATGGCCACTAGTTAATTAACATTTGGTAGTTTCCTCAGGGATTGTTACTCTCTCATTGGACAATGGTGTGGCTTTCCTGTAATGTGGTTAATGTTGGATAGTGCTCCCCAACCGTGTTAGGGAATGGGGCCTTCAAACTCTTTTAAGGTAGAGTAGGCACTCCCATGTCAGACTTGTTTGTTGTTTTTTATCTATAGAGTTGGTACTCACCTATTTGACAACGTCCTGGGTCCTCCATACATGACATATTAATAGGGTGGGTACTGCCCTACCATTATAGATCACAAGTCCTCTATCTTAGGATTATTTACATCACTATCATTCATGCGTGAGGGTCCACTCAATATATCCTTCCCACATTGTCATTACTCACCTATTGTTACAGGGAGTGGGTATTGTATCATGGGGTTGGTACTCCCCTGTCATATTAGGGTGTGGTTCCCCCATAGTGAATGAGCATTTAGAGTTGGTACACCCCCGTCATTCTAGGTTGCGAGTACTCTAGATATTGAGTGGTACCCCTCTACCAGGTTAGGATGTAGTTCCACAATCTATAGAGTTTCCCACCAGTATAGTATATGGGTGTCTGTCCTCCATTATCTTATTAGTAATCCTTTATGATTTCATGGTGCAGGTCCTCACATTTGGAGTAGTACACCCTCATCATTTAGAGGTAGTGGGATGTGGTTCCTCCATTGGTGTTGGATCTCCCCTAAATATGTGAAATAGTTTGATAAATCATACCCCTATACTTGATATGAATGGTAACTAGTTAGTATTTAGTGCTCCTTTGACGAACTAAGGGAAAATCCCTTCCATTTAGTATAAATATAGGTTTTACTATTTGGTTAGTAGTATTAATACCTCAATATTGGTGTAGTGGTGAGGTGTGGGGCCCTCAATTATTTCTTATTAGATAGAATGCACACTGTACATTGTACGGAGAATTGTTATATAAACTTTCTACAGTGCTGATGGGAAAGCCTCTCCACTAGGGTCTATTTATCTTGAAATGGGATCAAGGTGATGATAATGGGTCCGCTGGTGTTGGTAACTAGATATAGACCATGTATGGTGTTCTTGATTAACAATATTCAATAGATCGTACCATTAGGAATGATACTGTTGTTCCTAATGGAGCCCATCTCTTATATGGGTGGCATCATGGATTGTTGAGATCATGAAATGTGTTCTCATGGTTTTTTGTTTTTATTAGAGCCTATGAAGATAATCATGTTTCTTGTAATGTGGCAAGAAGCTTATGAGACATTGAGGTTGAGATGAGTATATCATGGAGATTTCTGGGATTCCTTTTTGTGTTCCCACAATTCCGTGCTGCAACAGCTTGTAGTCTAATATGAATGTTCATGTACATCAATGAATGGTTCATGACGAAGTTTCTCCCTCGATTGGGGTTCATTCTGGCTATGTCTATCAGACATCTACATTTTAATTTTTCCCTTTCCATATTGGGGGTTTTGGGGTTCCAACTAATAATTTTTATACTCACACTTTCATGGGATCTTCCAACACATTTTTTGTGTCTTTCACAAACCAAAGACCATTCGACGGATTCCACATAGGACACATAGAAGGTATAGCTTAGTGAGCTATACTGACCATGTTTTTTGTTTATTCTAGGACTAAGAGATTTCCAAAGGTTACATTTGACAATAATTCCCACCTTCTGAGCAGGTTGGGAACTTTAACAGTTTTCACTGGTGGTAATTGTTTTTTCCGTCATTATCTTTTATTACTTCCAATTTACTCTATTTCTGGGATATTTATTTATGCACACCCTGGTTATTGAGTGGTTTTTAAATTTCGTCTTTTTTTATACTGGAGATGTTATAATGAATACATGTACACAAGAAAATCCTCCCATGTTAGTGATATCCCTACTCTGCAGAAGTCTCCATCCCCTCCCAGATTTTAGGTGATCATGGTGACTTTCAACCTAGGCCCCATCGAGTTGGTTTTTGACACAAATAAGTGAATCCATTATAATTGTTAACATGGAACTTAATAGGTTACATTTTCATTTCAGAAATCACTAACAATAGTAATACCCATTTATAATATAATATGAATGCTTAAAATTTATTCTGACCATTAAAAAATTTATTTACAAAGGGTCAATTCCATGTAGAACAACATAGGAGTTTCCTTAATAAATGATGGAATCCTCTAATTAATTAATAACAGTCACCTTGAATATTACAAGGCATGAATTATATTTTTTATTGATGATATTTTTAAATTAAATGTGCCAAAAACTCTAGCATGTGGTGCAATGGTGCTATTTATAAAATGATAGAAACATGTGTTCAAAGACCTAGAACACCTACCTAATTCTTTTGACATTCCAATCATCCAATATTGAGGTCATTTTCAATATTACATGGAATTAATATATGTGACATACATTCTCCCTAAAAATGAGGAAATGTTCTCACATCATGATCACATGATTAAAAGATGATTAAAATAATAAATATTCAAAAATAAACAACAGCATACCGATGTGGATCCATAAAGACTAATGATGTTCTATTTCTAAATTGGATGGAGAAGATATCATAAATCCTATGTAAAAGAGAAGAAACACATGTGAGAGGGGAGCATTTCCCAATAGAGGAGACGAATAGAGGAAAAAATGTAAATTATTTTAAAAATCATTGAGGAAAAAATGTGTTTTCACACACAAACCAGTGTCACATAGTTTGGGTGCATGGTATTTCCAAACCCAGAACCATCCAAGAAGATCCCACTATATTGGAAATCCTCATCACATGGTTGGGATGTAAGATTTTCCTACCCACGTGCCAACTGTGTTATAAAATATTCTTAGGAACAGCCTATGTGGCACTAACCATGTAGGATATACATTTGGTTTGGGTAAACTATATATAGCTGGTGAGACACCTCCTACTCCTCTAAAACAGGCTGTATGTTTATTTCCTAGGGGCCTCACCATTTTCTACATACCATATTCCCCATGAAAACCTTCCAAATAAGGTTTTTTCAGGGCTCGGTGGTCCCAGAACTCAATAAGACACCCATAGGGCCCCTCAAACCATTCCGAAATAAAAAAATTGAACATTTAAATATCCAAACTCACAAAATTATGTTCTGATGCTTGATTTATTGAACTAACAATCTAATAAATTTTAAAATACAAATTCCATGAAATTATACAATGGATAAAAACAATGGTTGTAGCAATAATGGAACCATTTGAGGATTTTTATGGTGAGTCATGTGGATGATTGAAATTGTAGGATATATAGTTTCCTGAAGAGCACTAATTGGTGTGGACACATTCTATTATAAATATTATTGAGCCCACATTAGGATGATGTTGTATTTCTTATCAATAATAGTGTATATGTGACCATTTATTAGTAATTATTTATCTGAAATACAATTGAGGGTGAAGGTGTATTTTTAAAAATAGTCTGGAATAGTTTTGGATGAAATTATCTAAATAAGATATTATTGTATTTTCACATTAAATGTTATGCATGAAATTTCAATGTAATAGAAAGTGGAAAACATAAAATATGAGAATAGATCCTTCAAATGAGGTTCTAATATTGTTGGATTTGGTTAATAATTCTTTAGAGAAGGTTTCATATGTTCTGTATGTTTTTGTTTAATTCTAGAAGTGATACAGGTTCTTTTGTTTGATAATTAATGTGTGTATGATAATTAGTTCTAAGAAAGTTATTTTCACTTTTATGAAACAACAACCATATAAGAAATATAATTTAATGTGGTATCATATCATTGAATAAAGACGCATGTATTATATAACAGGAAAATAAATGGTTTTATTTATGATATGAAAAATTCATAATAGAGGCCAACTTGCATAAGATAAGGGAAAAGTGTAATATGGTAAAATAATTTCACATTCTATAACAAGAAATATCATATTACATAATATTTTATATGATTCAAAAAATATTATATTCACCATATCATATGGAAAACAGGTCAAAACATAATTTTTAGGTAATATTGAGTACTATAACAACAATATAAGAATTCCATATGAATAAATTTGAAATACAATGGAGGTTATTTTTGAATATTCTTATGCAGAGATGAATGGATTAAAATGTCATGATCATGAAAATAGATCCCAATCGATGTTAATAAAAAAAATGTGTTTCACACTAAAAGATGTGGTACTCAGTCACAGTATCCTGAATATAGGGATGAAATTAAAATGAAAAAAATAATGAGATATGTTAGAAATAATATATAGATCTCAGGTCTAATTATGTACCACATAGAGTGGATGTGAATTAATGGTTCATAGTTTTTATTAATTCCCCATTTTAATTCAAACAATTTGAATAATTAATGTCATCATCCTCTCAATATTAATTATTCACCTTTATCTCATATGATACTAAAATAATTAAGGCACAAAATAAAATGATTTAAATTATTTGGCTCTAATGGTATACTCTTTATCAAGATTGGCTAGTCCCACCAATCCTGAATTATTCCACTATATTCTAACATTGATACATCATGGACCATATTAATCCTCTTGTAATAGATTCCCACTACGTTCTTTCTCAAGAGTCTCATTAGAGATTAAATATTCACATTACATGTTATGATCCAAAGTAATATATACGTCCACCTACATAAAGTTTATTCTACAACACATGATGTTAATATTCTTCCATGAAAAAATTGGACCAATTGGTTTGATCATGTTCACTAACTTTTAGAACATCATTCGATAATATATATGATTTAAAATATAGGGCTATAACAATACCTCTATATCATCAATTATATAACTCTTCTTAGAAACTCTATTTTTCCGGAAAAATAAGTTCTTTCCTTCTTTAATGGTTCATGAAATCAATCTATTCACCTCATTGTGTTACTATATTTTACACGGCTAATATTATTTATAAACACAGAAAAAATAATGTAGTATTCATGATCATGCACAATTCTATTTTCTCCTACATTATTACAAATTCCTAGAATATCGGGATTATTAGATTCCAAAAAGGGATTATGGAAACTCCAAGATCCTCATAGGAAACAATGATCTTATTACATATGAATTAGTTAACAATATTTTTTATTAATCTCCCCATCAATTTTTTTAATATTTTTGACAGAGTACATTTCGAAATACTATTAGACAAGGGATTATTTAATTCATTTGTTCTTCAAGAAATAAATTACATTTAAACTCTTTTTAATTTAATCTTTATGTGCATGGAAATAGGAAATTTTATGGCGTGGATTCCCATATTATAGTGTATAACTCAACTCAACACCAACATATTCCTAGGTCTTTCATCCTAAAATAATGGCTTGAATAAGATGTATTTATTTTTTTATATTTGAATTTTAAAAAAAGACATCATAAGAATCATCTAATATTATTTTCCATTTATTAAGAAAATTATAAATCAATCCAATTTTTTATTATTTTATTAGACCGATAATATTCATATTTTTTAATTCTAATATTTTAATATCAAAATGTTATTTATGAAATTCTTTATGATTTCACATTTATAACCATACAAGGTCACTTAGCTTAGATTAATTGTATTCATAAGGTAGATAAAATTCTCATCTTTATGGTAATGGTTATCTACGTATTATGTGGATTTTCCTTATGAATTATACCCATCCTTATAAATTTCCATACATATGGTTGTTTTATCAGGTGGTGAATTTTTCTTATTCAATGTAGTTTTTATGATGTGTACCCAATGATGCTTTTGCGAAACATATTAGGTCGTTATCTTTTCATAATTATCACAATTAGTTCTTCCCTATAGAGTACTATATATCCTTTGAAGGTAATTTAATAAGATATATTCCTTACATTGGTACTCTAGTATACCATATGATGATTTGGTATTTACCCAATAATGTCCTTCATATAATTCATAAATTTATGAAATATTAGTTTTTTTACTCAGAATATTGCATTAATATTATTATATGTTATACCTTATGAAGAGTGAAACGTACCTGATGAACTATGTAGGGTTTCGTCCATTCCCATTTCATGAACTTGTACTGAATATGAAGACATTCCATAACCATTTTTAATCCTCGTTCAAAATTCTTATTTCATTTTATGAAAGCTTTAATTCATCTTAAAATATCATCCAACGGTATTACTTCATCTGATATAGAAATGTTCTTTCACAACACTCTTTAGATGTTTTATTTATCTTCTAGGATAAATTAATGTCCTGAATAATCATTATATGTTTCACCTTTTCATATATTCATAAAATGAATCTAATTATTATAGATAGATCTTATATTTTCCAATGTTTTTTAGAACTAAATTATATCACATGAATCATCACATATAAGAAGATATTACATTAAATATATCATGATAATATCATTCTGAAATAGCACACATTTCATTTGTATTCCAAAATTCTATTACCTCTCTAATCATTATCTATAAATTTTTCCTTTATTATATTTTAATATTACTGAAAAAAATATGACATCATTCATTTTGGAACAGAAATATTCCCTATTTTATATATTTAAAATACCCCATTAATCATCACCAAAGTCAAAGTACATCATCTCTCCTTATTGGATGTAATTAAAATATAATATAGATGAAATATATTGAACTCATCATCATACGTGTTGCATGATTCTCATCTTGATACATAGCTTGTTCCAATTTTATATAATTATGACCTCGTATTATTTTCATTGCAATGATTTTATATTTATTCAATAAAAACCCTATATGGGATAACCTAATGTAACAAAAAAGTGTAATTAATGTAAAAAAATATGTAACCTATAAAATATCAAGACTTTTATAAAAACACTATTCTCATTTTCGGGTTGTTTAAAAAAATTACCATGAAATATATAATCATATTCATATCTCAGCCAATACATAAAAATATTCCTTGTGAAAGGTATCATTTTTTATCTTTTAATAAATGAACAATACCCCTAAAATAATATTTTTGATATAATAAAACACAAGGGATTTTAGGGAGACCAATTTCCTTAGTCTTCTATTATTAAAATATTTCCAAAAATTCAAATTTCATTATATCCTGATATTTTGATATATTTCCTTCATATTTTATCACCCTCAATGGCTGATTCCTATTCCATTAATTCATGGTAGTTAAATTATCCATGTAATTCACCTTATAGGTTTTATAATGTATATAGTTCCCCTAGAAATCTACCAATTTCCCTCTTTTATGAAAATAATTACAAGGAAAGGGGTATAGAGAGGTACTTATTTATTCCTTAGTAGTAACATTTTGGATGGGAGTTTCCTCTTAACCAATACATATATTTCATTATAATCTCATTATGGGAGGCTTTATTATGCCTAATTTTAGATTTTAATAATTTGATGGTTTCATTATTAGATTCCTCCATATAACTAATTCCATGGGTTGACTAGTTTTTTTCAACACATTCATTAAGGAAAATAGTTCTACTTTTCCTGATTCCGGCATCAGTTTTCTCAACACATTTTATTAAGATAAAAAGATGTTAATATAGTCTTTCATAAAATATCGGGAAATATTTTTTATTCAACATTGTTTCTATTAATTTCTTATGTCACCACATGTATATATATATATTCTCTTGAACATTAGCATATTCAGGTTAAATCACTTTATTTGCATTGTGAGTAGAATATATTTCTTCACCCTCTATTTTTTTGCTATTTCCAATTCCAAAATTTTCGGCATTAATTCATAATGTTATCAATATCTATGGATTATTCACATGAATTTATATCACTGTAATCGAAGAATGAATTTTCAACCTTTATCTTCTGAATTCTCATACATTTTTTATTGTATGGAACTTCTAAAAATATCCTAGTCATGCATTCAGAAGACTAATTACTATTATTTATACATCTCCTAAACACCACTTATAAAGACAAAAAATTATTTTGTGTTGACATATTTATGGGTTTAATAGTCACATATTAATTTTAATAAGAATGTAACCTTATTTTATTACCATTTCCCCTTAGTTCTTGCATTTTATCTAGAAATTACATGTTATTCTAGACATAGTATGACTTTCGTTCATAATTTCAATGGAAACAATAATATCCTTTGATATTTGATAATACATATTGGTGGTGAATATATCGAAAAATATTTTAGTGGTTTCCTTCTAGAAACCAATCCTAATTTTTCCTATTGTAGTTGTTTTCATAGATTATACATCTCTCATTTTAATGTAGAAGGGTACTCTAACATTTCATTTTTTTCCAAATAGGGTTAGACTTGTTTTTGAAACCTATGAAATTAGAAATAGAAAATATAATTCGATTGAGTAAATATTTAACATGTCTTTTGGAATCTACCTTTATAGAATCTTGATAAGATTAACATTTAACGTATAAATCTTTTTCAAAGTAATGTGTGGCATTTTTAAACTAACATTTAGAAATAAGAAAAATTTACTTTGTGTTGGATAAATCCACTTACTTCAGAAATATTTTTTTCATTAATATAACCCAAAAGCCAGGATCCGGTGTAAGCCGGTCCTAATAAAATAAAATAAAGAAAGCGAGTGAAAAGAGTCAATCATCCAGGGGAACATTACAAAAGCGAGTGTGCACCACCCCACACCTGTCTGCCTCCACCAGTGGAGCGCAATAGTCCAGGGTCGTAAAAGACCACATCTCTCCTACATCCGTGAACGCCTGCTTTTCCAGTGCATCTGCCACCTGATTCGCCTCTCGGTAGGCATGTGATAACTCCACCCGTATCCGCGCAATATCATTAAGACAGCCCACCCATTACGGTAGTACACGCCACAGAACATGGCGCATCTTAGTGCTCAAGGCGTGGACCGCGACCTGAGAGTCAGATTCAATACCTATATGTTCCCAGTTAATGCGGACATCGTACCTGATGGCATATACCATGGCCCAAAGTTCCACTTCAAAAGTGGTTCCAATTCCAATTGCGTGATGATAGCATCCTTTCACGAACCCACGGTAGGTGCGAAACACACCTCCACATCCCGATGTGCCAGGAGCACCCACCGCAGCCCCATCAACATTAACCTTTAGGCAGGGTCCGATGGGTGGGATCCATCAAATATACTTCAGCATCCGAGGCACTCGAGGCCACCCCAAGACACCAAGAGTACGAAGGATTTTCAGATCTGCAACTATGTTAGACATTGTCCCATCCTGCACACAAGATGCTCCATATACATCCCTATGTATCTCCCTCACCCCTTGCTGAACATTGGGGCGCATATCATTGAATGTTGCCGCATTGCGGGCTTCCCAAATGACAGCAACAGCCGCCACAATTGCAGCCAAAACCAGATTAAAAATCTGTTCACTGAACCTGTCATGAAATGCAACGGACAGCACTTGACAAACTGGCCTGTAGGTGCCAACATTCACCCCAAAAACCAGCCCGATGTAATCCCACAGTTGCATTGCATGATGGCAGTCCACAAAACCATATATTTACAACTCTTCTACTCTCCACATTAAGGTTTTTGTCTAATCATTCTAGTGAGTTTTTTTATCAATAAACTCATTATTTAATTTTGTGGTCATTTACATCTTATTCAATAAACTTCATTTTTCATTCTTGAGATATATAATTTTCTAATGACTGATTTACTAATCACCCTTCAATATGTATTCAAGATCTATATTTTCTTCTCCATCATCACCACTTGAGGTATAAAAAGAACATTCAATATGGGAAAACATGGTGTTTTCATCATTAGATTGAATTCTCCAGTAATCTTATTAGTTTTTCTTATAAAACTCTTTTCCTTATTTCTTAATTAAATCTTCATGTTTTTATCCAACGTTTGTTTTCATAGTTTCTCATCCTCATTAACTAATTTTTATTTTTGAGCTTTATAATTTGTGAATTATTAATGAAATAACAAATGTTAATATTATACTATCACCATGATAGTTTTTCCCTTCTCCTTTCCACATTCCCTAGTTAAATTACATTTATAGTGTATACATAGTTTTTTGACTTATTTATCATATTACATACTTTTTGAATAACTCAAATATTTAATTTATTCATCAATCACATTATAATTTTTCATGGCCTAAAAATCCAACTTATATTTTACATTATTTAGGAAAGTTGGATCCATTAACATTATATATGAAATGAAAATATTGTAAATCTGATCTGAAGGTATATATTATCCTCTATACATGTCTACAATCATTATAAAAAAGGTTTCTATAATTTTTTTCATTAGATTCTTTAAAAATTATGGAATCCTTCATCTTTGAAAAAACCCATAGATATTACTCAATATATTCTCAAATCTTGTAAAATATTCTCTAACATTATCATCCTAAAAAAATTTATATCCTCAAATAAGTTCATTAATAATTGTAGTATGGATTCCTTTAATAATATATTACCTTCATAATTGAACTAAAAATTCTACAAAATATTGTTAGTAGTTTAGAGTACCGTAGAAAAATTTATTCCTTTTATATGAGAAACATCAAAAATAATGTTTTAGTTTTTCCATCAACATTAATGTTTTTATTTTTAAATAAAGGTATTTTGGATCCCTCAGTAATATGATGAATACCAATTTTTGTGGGTTTTATTACCCTTTAGCTGTTTGATATAAGGTAGGGTGGAATGATTTTCCTACAACTATGGTATTTCATTATAATAGAATTAGGGAATCCATGGCTATTCAATGAATTTTGATTATCCATCCTTAAAACATCATGGATCAATAAAGGAATCTTTTATTGGGCCTCATTACATGTTTAGATCATATGTATTGTTAATTAGCACTAAGAGACGCGAGGTTTAATTTTTTGTACAATCATTTTTATCTTTCTCCATTTTAATTAAAACTCTAATATTGGTTTAATTTTTTTTAATATCAATATGAATTTATCACTATCACCACACTTGAAACTATACTATTGAAGTAAGGTACACAAAGATTTACAATGTTTCTTTAGAAAAGTATATTCTTAATCATGATTAGACCCCACCCCCATCATTTAATCTTCCACTCTATTCCCATGTGGTTACATTAAGGATCATCCTATATTTATCAATACAATGTCCAAATAGAGAGTATAAATTCTCAGTTTATGTTATGATCCAAAATAAAAATTTCTTCCTTTAAATTGGTGACAATTTTATTTCAATTGATGTAGTATTCCTAAAAAACTAGATAAACTGGACTAATCTTGTAATCCACCTTAAAGAACATCATCAACTGATATATATGATCATATACTCTAATCTCAAACAATAATTTTATATATTCATTGATCTATGCATTCTCAGAATCTTGTGAACTTGTGAATAGTATGTTCCTTTCTTCATGAATCGATATCTGCATCAATGTATTCTACTCTTCAAGATATTATAGTATATTAGGATTTTATTAATTTTTAGAACTCAAAAACTCACATAGTATTCCCGATCTCATGAAAGTATCCATTTTTCAGGAATTGTTTATATTCACATAATATTCTAAATAATAGTTTTTCAAACAAAATTTTGGAATCTCCTTGGTCCTTAAAAATAGTTGTGATCACATATATTTTGATTTAATAAATTTTATTCCTAATTTATCTCATGCTTCAAACTATTTTTAATTCTCAATCATTATTCAAATTTAAATCTAGTATGTATTGAGATTGTTTTCAATTTAAATCTCTAGGTGATCCAACAAATTTAAAATATTTTTTATTTAATAAACATGTTCATGAAAACATGCAGTACTATGGGAAGGCTTTTATTCTTCTGTCATGGAACTAAACTCACCATTAAAATCATCCACATCTACTATTCCCTTAATATTATCTTTAATCAAAATTTTTTATTTAATTGTGATATTTGAATCATTAAATCACACATTAATAGTATCATATGATATTATATTACATTTTATAAAATATTAATTATGAATTTATACCTATTTATTCCCTATATCATATGGTTATTTTTTAATGCCGGCTATGATGTTACTATAAAAACATATGATCTCTCTTCAAATAGATTCTAAATTTTTATAGAGTAGAATATATTCTCAAATTGATTGAATGATTAATATGTTTTTTATATGGTTATACAATATAAAATATACTCACCATTATGAATTTATTGGGATATGGTTCTTGTACCATATGATTCACAATTCTAACTAATATTAGGGTTCATGGTGTGTACCCTCAAAATCTTTTTGACAGAACAAAATTCTTCAACTACATAGAATTACAACTAAGTGTTCTTCACTATCGATTCAAGGGTTCCCTATAAAAGTACCTTGTCATGATTTTCACTTTATGATGTTACTCTATATTACATTAAATAGAGATTGTATATATTATATAATGCCTTTCGTAGGTATTATTCCTCTAACAACTATTAGTTTTTCTTCTCACCATGATCCTTAAAATTTATTGTAGTTTCTACCCTATAATTATTATAGTATACCCAATGAACTATGTAGGGTTTCATTCTTTACCATTTTAATATCTTGTAAAATATATGAATATTACATGTAATCATATAATAACCTCTTTCACAATTCCTGAATAATTATATATAACATTAATTTATCTCAAAACATCATCCAAAAGTATTCCTTCCCCTAATAATGAATGAAAAAATTTCAGGAATGCTGAATTGTTTCATTATGTTCTCCTCTATCTTGACCTCTTGAGTAATCACTATTTGTTATTCCCATTACCTTACTTCCTAAATCCCTAATTAAAGTTAATAAGAAACACTTATAGTATGATCACATTCCTTTAAAAATAATTAATTATACATTAATCATCACATATAAGGGGATACTACATTAAAGTAGTCTATCCATGAAATTAATGTAGAAACACAAAATGTTCACTTCCATTCAACATAGTAGTTTGTTAATCAACAAAATAGACACACATTAATGTTGAATGATTTTTAAAATCAAGAAATTATTCCATGAGTTATGTATTTTTTAAATAATATAAAATGGATAAAAAAATTTAAAAAATATATTTCACGAATATAATATTTTCATGAAATCAAGAACATTAATTTAATGAATTGAGTAACTTTGACAATATTAAAAATGGGGAAATTTTATTTATAGGAATAATGATAATCAGGGATGTTGAGTTTTATGATAACAATATTAAGATCATGATATGTAATATCTAATGTGGTTTTTTATTTCCATTGTGTATATATCAATTATAATTAAATTTTATTTCTATTCCATAATAAAAAGTTTGTACATTGTTGGATGGTTCCAAAATATTTTAGTAGGATCATGGCTAAATCCTTTCTTGTAGTTATGTCTTGGTAATAAAATAATATATGTGTGTGTTGGATAAAAACCACCATAAAACAAGGTTGTAGACATCATTACTAAGGGAAACCTTGTTTATAAGTAGGTTACACTCAATTTATTTTATTTTACATTACTTTTTTAAAGATAAAACTATTAAATAAGAATATGGGAATATGGTTTTAGAAAAATAATACAATCATTTATCCCACATACCACCACATCATGTTTATTATCATTACATAATCAATCCTTACTATTGCTATCAGAGTAGGGATTTCCCTTAAATATATTTTATCGATCAACTATGTAACACTAAAAAAAATCAATCATAAAGTTAATCCATCCATTAATGGTAAAAATTTTCATTCATGGATGGTTAGAATTATGTCTTAATTATTAACCGTGAGATATGATATGGTTACGGTGTTCATGAAGGTTTCACAATGCAAAATGATATTTTTTCATGGTCTCCAACTAAAAAGACGAATGTTCAAAATGATGGAAAAGTTTTAAATGCACTATCCCCTTCATTATCTATGATATAGTTGAATAAGGTTATGGGATAAGAAAATACTAAGGAAATTTAGGCAAAACATCATATCATATTTAAAGGAAATAAAAATAATAAGTACTAAAAGATGAATACTTATGGATAGCAGTTTAGAGATATATGGATGTTGAAACATAACACTATTGCTTAGTTGTTTACAAGGTTAAATATTAATAAAAAATATATCAGTGATTATTGATGCTAAGATATCAGTGTTAGAATGTAAAATATTGTGATAATAATCCCCAAAGAATTTTATTCCAATATCATAGAAATGACAGATTTATATCATAATGAGTTCACTATGGATGAAATATATAGCAATATGATTAATTATTAATTGATGCTTTAAGATGCTCTTCAATGAAAAGTAAATATGTTGAAGGATATTAATTTAAATTTTTTAAGTAATTGATACAATAATGTTAAAAAAATTCATATAGAGAATCATATTTTTGAGATTATGTCGATATAATATCTATCAGGTTATAAAATTTCACCCATGTGAGGGGTGGTATATACATAGTAATATGACCTTTTAAATGATTCAATTATGGTAAAGTAAGTCACTTATCTTAAAACTACCCCATGAAAATAAAAAATTATTATTAAGATAAGGAATCTAATAAATCTTCATCATATAAAAGAATATAACATTTAATAATCAATCTCTACTAAAAGGGAAAAATATAATAACACCAATTTTTTTTATAAGAAACTTATTTTTAGTTCATGAAGGGGTTTCTAATAAGTATGGGATAAACAATTATTATGATATTTAAATAGAATACTCTAATAAGGTCCACATGGATCAATAAATGGATAGTAGTGATTCATATTTTGATAATTCATGGGTTAATTAGGAGTATGCTAAATAATAAGTGGAATCATACATATAGTGATGGATGAGGATAGATTTTATGATTTTTAATAAATAAATTATAATGTTGAGAGAAGAGAATTTATATGTCAATATAAATATTAAGAAGTATGAATTAACTAATATTGAGAATTAATATCTTATTAAATATATAAAAGAGTTAAAAAATGAAAATATAGAGAATAAGTTTATTTTTAATGGTAGGACTATCATGAGTATCATTACGGGTTAATTGATGTATGGATTTAATTATGAAAATATTGGGAATGAGAATCAAAAATAGAAACAGAAATAAAGCAATAAAAAGTATTTTTAGGGTAAATCTGAATATTCCTATCAGCAAAAAAGTAATCATTTTTACACTCACGATAGTGATCATAGAGTTAATGAATCTAATTATTTTCTTTCTAATATGTAAATCATTATCTATTATGATATAAAAAAATTAGCAGTAAATTCTTAGTAGAAATTCAGATAAAAAATTGATATTTCTTTATAAATGAAAAAACATTATAATGAAATTATTATTATAGTACCAGATATTTATGGATGGAGAAGACACGATGTTTTATAAAAAACTCAAAAGGACTAAAAATTATTATAAATTCAATCATATAAAAACTCATATTTTTTACCAAACAATAAAGACATTGGGATATTTTTATTGATATTTTGTTTGTGGATATAAAGAAAAAAAATACTGGTATAATATATTTCTTCACTGTCTAAGTAGATAGGGTACATCAAGGGGAGACAATAGCATTGTGAGAAAAAAACATTCAGGCATCAGCACCCTGAAAATAATTTTGTGATGAAATATAGTTCGAATGTATGCACTAATGTTTTGGGAGATTTAGTAAATATATATATACATAAAATTAAGGATTAACATTCACACCTACAAAATTTAGTCATCATTATAAAAATATATGAACTAAGAATAAAAATATTAAAATTAATTCTTTGGAAGCTTCTATTAAATCATGAAAAACTAAGATGCCATGGATTATGAATAGTATTTTTTACCACTTGAATGGATTTTTGTGATACTTGATGGATTTTGAGAAGATTCAATGAAGTTATTTTAAATTTGTATAATAATAATCAATAGTAATTAATGTTTCTGGAACTAGTAAAATTAATAAGTATCAAACCAGTCCTAATAATCATTTGTCTATTGATGGGACAAACCATAACTAGTATAGTATTTCTAGATATTATTATCATGGAAATGAATTGATCATTAGTAAAATTAGATTCTATTCAAAATTAATGAATAATGGATCAATTATTTTTAAGGTGTCTGAACTCAGGGTAACTTTTTTTAAATGGAATATTCCATGTCTTATTTTTACATATGACAACAATCCAAAAATAGATTATGGAATTGAAGGAATAGTAGTCATGAACAAAAGAAAATGAGATAGGTAATCATAGAAAAAAATATAAGGATCTTTCATTTCATGATACAATACAATAAAATAGTTTGAAAACATATAAGTACAAATAGTGAATAAAAATAATAAAGTTATTGTTATTTAAATAATGAATTCGTTGGATCTGATACACATTGATGTGAGTGGGAAAATAAAAAATAATTCACAATGTGGAACATTGTATTCCATCATTTTCATGGATTAATTTAACAGAATTGAATATATCATGTTCTTATGCCATAATTCTTAAACACTCTATTGATTGAAGATATTTTTCATAATTGTTGAAAAACAAAAATGTATTTCGCTAAAGTGGTTGATTCTTGATATTAGTACAGAATATACAAATAGGTAATTCTTGGAATATTTAGATAGATATGTTATTAGGCATGTTTTTAGTTCACCATAACCCCTTCATAAAATAGTGTTCTAAAAAGGAATAATATAATCCATATTCATATATCTAGATCAATTATCAATAAAGTTAACACATCCTGATTTTCCATGGTATAGGTAATCCCAATAGCTAGAATTCTAAAAATAATGTTAATAAAAAGAAAATATCCAGATTTGAATCCCTATAAATGTTTTTTTAAAAGAAGCCAAATATGAAAAAATTTATAATGATTGGGAGTCCCTACATGATTATGAATATTGTTGGGAATGAATAAATTTTAATAAAATTGTAGATGATATAATATCTATTGGTTACACACCAAAAGGTTCTTCCTTCACGTGTTACAAATAAATTTAGAAATTATCATGGATTGAAATCTTTTTATTGTTTTGTAAAATTAATAATATATCAACATACCAAACATAGGTTATTTAGAGAATGATATTTTTGATATTGGATCAATAAAATAGAATCTAGAAATTTTTCTAGATTAGGAAGATTGTTTATATTCTTATTACCACAATGATGAAGGAGAAACAAATATATGTTTAGAGGTAAATTTTAATTATAGGGAATCTATTTATTCATTTATAATTTCATTAGGAACAATAATATATGAGTAAAAACAATAATAAGAACATTTTGAAATTGTTATACTAGTTATCACTGTAAATTTGAACACAAATTGAATTGAAGGATCTTTTGAGAATAATGAGTATATCCAAGGAATGAATTGTGGCCTGCGTGAAAATGATGAAAATTATATATGGGAAATTTTTCAAAGACCCATGTTGAAAAATATTATTTATACAAAATGGTTTTTATGAATAAATTAAAAAAATAATGATATGTTTCTAGAAACCTGGGAGAGATTTTTTGTATAGGGTAATCTAAAATTGATTGTATTTATTTAGATGATACATTTTCCCTAGTATCTAGAATTTAAATAATTAGAATATTTATAGGTATTAATACATAAAATTAAATTGATAATATAAAAAAGGATTGAAAAATATGAATTTAATAGGGGTGAACTCAATGAGGGACATTATATTCGATAACTAATGGGGTTCTATTTTGATGATGATGGTGAAATTTTTTTAAAATTAACGAGGGATCAATATGGATTGATAAAATGTTGTTGTGATTTTTACATCTAGTTACAAGAGTACAAAATAATAGTTGATTTTATTTGGGGATTTTATGAAAAAAATATTTACCTTAAGAACCCCACCAACACATAGATTATTTGGATTGGGAATGTTTATGATAAATAACATTTTATAGTGAGGAAGGTAATGTTTGAGTGGATTTCTCCACAAAATTAATAATTGGTTTTCAATGTATATCCATAGATAATGAAATTTTTCTTATATCTAAAAATATCCAAAAAATAGGACAATTGATTAAATTAAATTGAAAAATACTAAAAATAAATAGTAAAAGTGTTTAGAATTTAAAATGAAATATTAATATCTAATCCAATAAAGTTAGCTACAAATCTGAAAAAATATGATGGAGGTATATAATTTAATGTATAGTAATTTAAATAGTTATTTTCAAGTACTATATATATAGATACATTAATATTTTACATAGTATAATCATTCACTATTTGGGTAATATTTTAATCCAATCTAATTTAGTCACTTCTACATTCATCTTTAGTTAAATATTAAAAACTTCTAACATCTGTGTTTTGTACCAAAAGGATGAAAAATAGGAAAATAATGGTATATTATTATTAAATAGGAATGTGAAATTAGTGATAGAAAATCAACCTCAGGTTGAGTTCTCTTAATAGGTGATGGGTGTGTAACAAGGAATCTAAAGAATCTTTATTTAGTGACTCTCATCTCTTTAATGGCCTAATATGTTGACACATCCAAAGAAGCTACCTTGATAATCAAGGTGAAAAATCAACTTTATGATTTTTTTGTTAAAACTAGATACCCATTAATTTTTTATTTTTATAACATATGTTGGTTAAATTTATTAATAGATCTATTATTTCATTCTATGTCAGATAACATTGATGTAAAGTATCATTTTTTGAATTATATGTTGGTCGAAGGAATCATAATTCTATAATTTGTTCAATGAAAGGAAAAATTATCTTTAATTATTAAAAGTACCCTCATGAATGAATATTTTTAATGGAAAAAGATACAAATGTAAGGGAATGATGAATTTCAACATTGAAGTATTAAAATCCTTGTGTTTTCTCCTCTACATATAACCGTTATATTCTTGAGTTGATGGTGTCGGTATAGGGATACAATTTTTCTCCTCATATTTAACTATTATAATTCTTATACTGAGTTATATAAGAATGTGTATGAAAATTCATTTATTGTTTGTTTTGTTCTGTATGAATAAATAATTGAATGTTTTGGGAGTTGTTTTTATATCATTAATGTATGATTTTATAACTCTTTTTTTCAACATCTATTTACCAAATATAGAATTATAGAAAATTAATTCATGATTATATTCAATGAGTATTTTTTTTAATCACTATAATTTATTCACTCTAGTTTCATTATCTCTATGGGGGATAATATATGGATTTTATTGACAACAAATCTAATGTGGGAGATTGTTGAACCAACTTGAGGATAATTTTGTATTACTTGTCAATAATTATATATATAAAATGATTGAAAACATTTTTATAAAGTCAAATATAAGTGATTATTATGGGAAACTAACTTCAACCATCTTAAATGAGTTTTTAAGTAGTTGATTAAAGTATATATTGAGATATGATTTCAATAGATTAAATACTTGATACAAAATTTATTAATGAAAGTATAAAATGTATAGAAGTGAGAATTAATCCTTTAAGGGATGTTCAATTTTCATTTGATTTTTTTAGAAGTCAATACAATAGGTTTCAAATGATCTAAAATATATTGAGATATTTTTTAGTTGTTTCCTCATTTTTTTGTATGATATGTTTAGCATGCCTGACATGAGCTTTTATGTAGGATGTGATTTTTCATATGATAGATAATATTTGTATGATATTAAATTTTATATGATAATATTTTGTGAAAGAAATATTCATATACGTTATAATTATTGTAAATGGTGTTTCAAATATGATATGTCGATCAAATAATATAGATTTTTTAATGTAAGATATAAGAATCACATACAAGGAGAATTAATGTTTTTAAAATTGGAAACATTATATTAAATGATATTTCATAAAATTTTAAATTCCTAATATTCATCTAATCATATGAAAAACAATTCAAATATTAAATTTAATGGAATTTTGATAATTAGAATACAAAATAAAGGAATTGAAATGGAATAAATTAAAAAAAATGATTGATGATTTTTAATAATTTTGTGCCTAGATTCATCGATTTAAACATTGTAATCATGAATATATATTTTCATAGACGTTATTGGGATAATATAAGTTCCATTACATAAGATGAAATGCCACATCATATTTTCATTCATATATTAAATGATTTCAAAATAAATAAAAGTGGGAGATATTTTCGGAATAATTTTTAAATATTTGAATATATAATAATGAATAAAAAAATAAATTTTTAAATTAATTCAAAATGGTGTCTTTTAATAAAATAATTAATAATATTAATAATTAATAAATTTTATAAACAATTATAGAGTTATTCTAGAATAATAAATGGAAGCAATATGCTAGAAAATATTATTATAAAAAAGAGAAGGAAATAAAATAAATTATAAAGATGAAGTGAAAAACTTTGACATTTTGAAATGAAGGGGGATAACTGATTTTAAAGAAGAATAATGGTTTTAAAATTAATAATATTGTGTCTGTGGGATAAAAACCTTCATAGAATTAAGAATTATTCATCTATGGTGGGCATAAACCTCAGAAATTATTTTTTTCATAATTAGTTTTATTCTATATCACATGTTTAAATATATAATATTGGAATAAGAAATTGAGAATAATGGTTTTAAAAATAATGTAATCATTGATTCACCCCCACCCCAATGAATATCATAACCTATTTGATATTTATAAATCAGGATAAAAGAAAATAAATTCCTAATCCTGAATCTCAAAAACCCACATGATCATTATTCCCTAATAAAGTGATAGAAAATAACTCATATTTACTAACATCATCGTTGATAATAGGGAATACACACTAAAATACCTCTAAAAATGGTCTTTTAAATCATATCCCTCATTATACACTCCATGATACAAAATCCACCATTGGTGAGTCATTCCATGCAAATTCGTGATAACCCAAGGAGACTAGTACACTACCATATATTTTATAAAATTCAGTTTTATTTCTATCTCCACCATCGAATTCTCTATATCAATGTTAATGAATTTTCCCCCATACTTTTATAACCCCTAATAGTAAAACATACATAACATCCCCCTCCAAGGCTCATCTTCTTTATCTAGGTTAACCCTCTGATGGTCAACTAGATCATCCTCTCAAACCTCACCAAACTAAACCATATCGGGGCGAATAATAAAAACAATCCCTATAGTAAACAAAACGGACCCATATGCCCATCGGTATGAAATTCATTTAATATTCCTTTTGACATTACCAAAATCTCCACAATTAGAACTAAAGTTCAAATAGATATTTTCTATAAACATATATTAAGAATATAATTTGAAATAAAAACCATCCAATTGATGTTATTGTTTATGAATAATATCTTTGCATCAGATCATAGTGGGGCCTAAATTCATTTATCTTAGCTAGTCTCCCTTACCAAAATAACATGAAATGTTTGAATAACACTATTTACGTACTAATCCCATTATTTTACTCAGTAGTTCATAACTCCAAGCTTCATCATAACTCTCATTCATATCTAATGTACCTATTTTTCATGACCCAACCCCACTAAGAACCTATCATTGGCATACAGTGAAGGAATAGGTGGCCCACAAGGCAATTGTATAATTGGTTTCAAGTTAGAGGCTACAACAAAGGGTGTTAGTAATAAAAATGGGAGGCATTTCCTTAAAGAATGCCATCATAATGGAAACCCATTAATATATAGAAGAATATAACTAAAAATAAATATCCACTAATTAACCAAAATACATGAAAACATAAAACAACTACAAGTATTCAATATAGAATACTAAAATGAAATTTTGTGTAGAGACTCCAACAATAACACTAATATCTAAGCCAATGATATCTAAAACATTCACCAAATACATCTTTGAATACTAATATATATATATATATATGGGTTGATTATATAGGTATACATAGTAGGATCTTACTCATGACTTCTCTTTAAAATGTGGAATAAACATACCAATGCCATAGTGAATAAACCATAGAACCGAAATACAGTTATATCAAGTAAGCTAACTACCATTATCAACATGGAATAATCCGAATATTTCAATTAAAAATATATTAAAATAATATCATAGATATCATAAGTGTGTACCTCACACCACTTCCATGATGTTCTTTTAATCTTACACCCCAATGGATAAAAAATCGGCATTTTAATCCCTTCCATATCATCGTAACTATATCCACATATCATACATCAACATCATACCATATAATAAAATATTTACATCAACGTTCCCCAAATTTATACCTTATATGTGAATAACATTTACATCATTTTAGGGTATCATAAGAATGAAGGACATCAACCTCATACTCTCCTCCTATCATGTGTAATCCTCGCTACATAACATATCATCACCACATCCTCATCACATAAATTTTAATTGTCACTTTATGATATCATATATTATTTATAAAAACCACCATAAGGGATAGAGGAGAATATGTCATAGTAAATAATTTGTTCCCTCGCCACCTAAATGTTGGGTAAGACACCTAGAACACAAATTATTTGGTTGTTGGTATTGTTTTTTAACATGGTAAGAGTGTGTTAAAACTAAGAGGGAAGTAAATATATATATATCATAGATAGAAATACATACACACCCAAAACATTATTCCAAATATAGATCCTCAAACTCTCAAAACCATCCCCAGATCTCAAGTATTTACCACAATAAATGTTTTCAAATATATATATTAATTATCCCCTACATTGTAATCAAAACTAACATAAAATTATCCATAAATTACACTACAATCATTTACTAAAAAACTATATATTTACATTTAACTGCTGATTATATATTCATTTGGAAATTCATGTATCATATTTATTGGTAACTAATTCATATAAAAACACCCACTTTACTACATCCTATTATCCTGACTTTTCAATGATAATCACTTTTATGGACATCCACACCCAATTTAAATTCCAAACCACCATCTATTTTCTAATTTATAATTATTATTTCTTATAATACCATTATGAAACAAAGTACTACTCATACATAGTCAATCTTACCACAAACCATGATCCCTAAAAAAAATACAAAAAATAGTACTACTAAATATATTCAACCACTTTTTCAGTATATTATTCAACTACCATATCAGCTTATCTGATTCCCACAACCATCCTTGACATCTTTGAACTAATAAAATTTAATTATATAAAGGGATCCACCAAAAACATAAAAAATTCATTTATAAAACCAGTATTATAACATAATATTTATAATCCATTAATTCATGTTGCTTTATAACCCGTTCAAATCCCTTATTCCACATCCTAATAGTCTCAATCAATAATCTTTTATAGCTAAATTTCCCATATCATATAACGTATTTATGATGTTTTATCAGGTTCCAATGGGTGACCCATGTAGGGTGTGAGTGTGATTTAATTTCACACCCCATAAACTATTAAAAACATATCATATCTGAGTATATCATTTATTCTAATATTCATTATAAAATAAGTGGTTGAAATAAAAAAATAGAACCATACTAAAACCATTTGTTCTATAGTGACTCCTTGGATTAACTATATATCTTTTTTCTTAAGCAAGATAATTCTATCCATAATACCAAATGAACAAGAACCCTATCCATGGACATGACCTAGGTATCTCAAAATGGTTTTTATCTCCTCATTATGTAGTATATCTAATAAATCCCAAAAAAATATTCATCTTGAGTCCAAGTGTTATTTCAACTAGACAATCAAATCTATAATGCTCAATTAACCTATCAAGGGGTTTTTTCAAGGATATCCAAATCATCATATTCATTGATTACAAGGGGGTTTTCCATCTGGCACTCTAAGTTGAAAGTCCTAACATTTCTAAGGGAAGATTCCAAAAATATAAAAATCATCAGTCTAATCAATCCCAAGGCGGGACATCCCCAATTCACTCCAAATATTATTTCCCATATATTCCGGGGGAAATATTACAAACAAAAACCACATTGTAATTTCTATTGATTCAATTGGGTATATCCCTATGTAACACAAAATCATAAGATCTATAGTGAACAATGGGTATTTCCCCATGGCACTCCAAATTAATTTTCCCATCTTGTACAATTGGTATTTACCCAAGGAACTCTATATCATATGTACCATTTAGTTGAATGGGAATTTCCCCAAGGAACCCCAAATTGTATGTCTTATCATGATGAAGAATGATTAATCAAAGGACACTAAAGACAAAAATTTCATTAATGTTGAAGTGCCCAGATCAGTGTGAATCACTGAGAGGGGGAGGGGGTGAATCAGTGATCCCTTAAAACTTTTTACTAATTGATTCTTATCAATTAAACCTCTATGGCTGGTTAAAGCCTCGATCCACTCTTCTTGTATCTCTCAACCTTTCCCGAATGATGCACTAATGAAAAGGCACAGGACACAAGGATTTACAAGGTTCGGCACCAAAGGCCTACATCCTTGTCATGCTCTCCCAGCATGGATTCTCCATTATAACCTGTTAAAATTACAATGGTCGATACAGAGTCCCACTGTATCTCTCCTGAGTCCCACAGGAGGGTCTTTATACTGCGTCCCACAGTGTTACCAGAGTCCCACTGGCCTGCTCCAGAATCCCACTGAAGACTTCTTCTCCCTGAGTCCCACAGGGTCTTCTCTTGGCTCCTCGAGTCACACGAGTAGCTCTTCTTCTCTTTATGCTTCTTCAAGTATCTTCAGCAGTCTGGGATAAAGACTGCTGGCCTTGCTCTGTACCTCTGATCACTTGAGTTGATCAGGCTCTTCTCAATCTATTGCAAACTCAGACAAATAATATCTTTATCTTCGGTCTGGTCCAGTCTCACTTGCACACCACTGATTTAGCACTGTTCACGTGTGCACGTGCATGCATGCATGCATGCACTCTCCCTTTCTTCCTCTTGGTGCAGTAGACCCACAAAGGGTGTAGTCACTTTAAGCACACACCTTCTTCCTTGAACTTCATACACTTTATTCTCTTTTGATTACACACATAAATGTGTGTTATACACTAGTGTGGATGTCTTCTCTTCTTCTTAGTGTGTACACACTTTGTTTTTCACACACACTAAGGTTCGGCCTTGTTGTCTTTTTGCACACACTTGTTTCACTTTGCACACACTTTAGACTTGGCCTATTCTCCCCTTTTTGCACACACACTGCCTACGGTGCTCTTCCTTGTTCTTGTTTGTACATACACCCAAAGGGTGTGTTCTTTCACTTCACACAAGGTATGGCCTCGGGTTCTCTTGCTTTGTTTGCACAAGGCTACGGCCTTTCTCCTTCACTTTGCACACAAGGCATGCAAGTCTCGGCCTTCACTTGAATTGCACACACACACAAAAGTGTGGTATTCCTCCTTATGCACACACACAGCCACGCCCTTCCTTCTCTTCTTGCACACACACACGAGGCAAGGCCTCGGCCTTCTTTGGCACACACACAATGTGTGTAGAACACAAGGCAAACAAGCCTCGGGTCTTCACCTAGCCTTCGGGCGCGCAAGGTGCACGGCACAGGGGCGCGCAAGACCTCCTACCTGCGGGGCGCGCAAGTGCAACACCCACGGGGTCTTCCTCCTGCCGCGCAAGGGTGCGGGCAGAGAGGGAACAAGCCTCGGGCGCGCAATGTGTTGCGGCCACGAGCTCTTCCTGCCGCGCAAAGGATTAGCGCGCAGGGGACTTCAGCCGCGCAAATACCTTGCGCGGGGCTTCAACTTCGCGAGGCATAGGTGCACTCACGGTTCTCCGGATCTTCAACAAAGGATCAGCACATTAGCAGCCTCTTCTCGAGCGCTAGGCCTCATTTATATAGGCAGAGGAATTCCTCAAAACATCCGCGGGAGAGATACAACTCAAATCCCCGAGTTATTCGGGTTTTCAAGATTCTGTGAATCTTGTTTTTCTTTTTATTTCACGCGGGTTGCATTTTTATTTTCCTTCGATCTTCTTCACGTGCATGCAACTTAGAACGCATGCACGACCTTCCTTCGATCCATTCCATGCAAAACATCAACACCGAATGGCCTCGCACCTTCGGTTTGCTTCGGCCTTCATCGAATTTCCCCATCCATCGTGTGCATGCATATTTTATTGCATTTAAATGTTCAGTATGGACATACGAGCCGAATGGAGGTCTCGGTTTCGAAAATGGTGGCCGGGAACTGGAAATCATCGTCGGGGAAGCCTCTGGTTCGAAGGAGGCTGCGGGAGGTGCTTCGGCATGGCTCGAGGTTGAGGACGAAGCCGGGGCCGTCGGATCAGATCTTCAACGGCCTGGATTAGATCGCGGCGCCGCGGATGGATCGTGCGGTGCAGATCAAGCGCGCGATCAATCGAGCGGCTCAGATTCGCTCCAGGGAAATTTTCCGCGTCCCACATCGAAATGGGGCACGGTTTTTCCGCAGCTTATTACCCAAGCGCCTCCTCAACCCGGCAATTGAACTCTCTCCCTCCACGGTGCCGCCCCGCACTGTGTTCTCCCTGCGGGCGCGCTCTGCGCCCACCTTGCTTCCTGCGGGCGCGCCACTGGCTCCCACTATGCACCCTTCGGGCGCGCTCCTGCGCCCACGCTACGCGGGCTTCATCACCGCGTGGCCTCGGGGATTATACACGGCCCCGTCCACTCTTGGGCTGGCCCCATGGGATCCCCTTGGGCGTGGTGACTGGTTCCCACATGTGCCTTGGGTTGAACCCTTAAGGCTGGCCCTTGAGGTTGGCCTAATTTTTGGCAAAGGACAGAACCTATACTTTGTATAAAAACAAAGTTTCTCCTCCATATAAAATATGCCAATTGCCAAATGCCACTTATCCCTTCTTCATTTCTTCTCTTCTCTTCTTCTTAAGAATTCAAACATTAATCCTCTTGATTAGAAACAACTCCTCAATTTATAATTCTTCTTCATCATCTCATTTTCTACTTAGGAGAGAATTCTCAAGGATCTTCATCTTCAACCGAACTCCTGAATCACTTAAATTATTCAAAGTGCTTCATTGATCTAATCAGAGATCAAGTTGGATCACTTCCAATTCACATGCACTAAGTGATAGTTCATGGACTTCATTAATGCACATCATCCACTTAGTAGTTGTGGATGGAACTCCTTTCAACTCCTCATGCATTGTGAGGACAATGCATGGTCTTCAATCAATTTTGTGACATTGTATCATCAGGATACAAGTTCTTGGAACTTTAAGAACAGCTCAACAGTCGTCAGATATACATGGAGAATGTTGCAACCACAATTTCCAATACCACTTAGTGAATCTCCTAAGTGACATGCATCTTAGTACCATGGCCATTCTCCTTCACCACCAACACCATCACAACCTTTGGCATTCACATCTTGACAATTCTTGACATCCATTCATTCTTAAGACAACAACATATCTCATTGACAACAAATGCAACACAATGCACTTAAATCTCCCCCTTTGTATTTGTTGTCAATACACCACTTCAGCACATATGAATGGGTCAATATGTGTGCCAATATTTCTCCCCCTTATTGGCAATCAAATGCAAAGGTGTGGTGTGGTTCTCTTTCAAAAATCTCTTCCTCCCTTTGAATAGTATTTTCTTGAAAAACACTGAGAGAGGGATGATGCCACATGTTATTCTTTAGCAAAGAACCTTTAGTAAATCAACTCTAAGTCTACTTGGGCTAACCCGGTGTAGAAAACAAGAGTGATATAACCAAGGAATTCAAAGCTGTCCACAATTCTATACACATGTGAGATCATGCTTAGGGGTTGAATTTTTCAGATATTCAATGAATTGCTGAATCCTGCACATACTTCACAAAACACATTAGAATGTTCAGGTGCAAAGATAAAGCTCCCCCTTTCATCAACTTTCTCAAGATGATATTAATTTCAGAACATCATATTCTCCAGATTGGCTCCCCCTCAAGGGGTGCACTCCATTCTGTCCAAACCATCCTCCAGATGAGAATGATCATCATCTTCAATTCCCTGCAATGTTAGCACATGTATATACCAAGAGTATAAGTGAATAAGATGGAACCTTCCTGGTTCATCAATGTGAACAACAAGGTTGAGAAGATTCTCTCAACCGAGATGTCCCATTTTCACCATTCTTCACACTTGCACATTTGATCTTCATTGATGATTGTGCTGGTGTGGTTCTCAAAACATCTTCATGTGAAATCTTCTTCTTCCCTTTTGCTTTAGAAATTGCCAGAGCTTCATCTTCAACTCTTTGTAGTTCTCTGGCAAGTTGCAACTGATGTGGCCATATGACAAGTAAATCATTTGGAAGAGTGGCCTCAGTTCTGGAAGTTCCACATGGTTCCTTTGATGCTGTCAAGCTACCTCTCTTAGGCAACTTGTTTTCAATCAATCCCTTCTGCTTCTTCTGGATTGATTGTCTGTTTGAGTCCAGTCTGCCTCTATTGGATTTCATGGCTTCTTTACAAAGATCCATGGTATGGCCTTTCTTTCCACAGTAGAAGCATGTTTTCTTGGTGGTCCTTCTGGATGCATCACCCTTCTTGGATTTCAATTCCAAGGACTTCTTTTCATTATTCAACTTCTTCTTGGGAGCATTTTCAATTTTCTTCTTGCTTCCCAAGGAATCTTTTTGAGCCATGTTCTGTGATCTTTTCTTCTTTTGAGCTCTGAATACATTTGGAGATTGAGATGTATCAACTCTTTGACCACTTTTGCAATCATCCCAGATGTTGTCAAGTAATCCAAATCTGTTAGCAGTAAACAGATGTCTCTGGACCTGTGGATGTTGCTTCTTTCCTTCTGGCTTTCTCCCCCTAGGCATGGGCTTCCTCTTTGCTTTGACATTCATTGGATTGTACCAACAATCATTTGCACAATGCCCATACTTATTACAACACCAGCATTGACCCACAAATCTTGACCTCTTGAGTCCTTCTGATTGTTGGGTACTTTTCTTGACTTGTTGTGCTGCTTCATGAGAGCTCTGCTTCTTCACCTTCCTCATCCAGATGAATGGAACCTTCTTCTTAGAAGATGTTGCACTTTTACTAGAGGATGTCCTTATTTTAGAATCATCCTTCTCAATGCTCACTTGAGTGGCAACATTTCTTCTTCCAGCTGTCTAGGAGGTTTTGGCTTTGGGTGATTGCTGATTTTTCAATATCACCTCTAGTTCAAAGCATTTCATATTGAGGGAGTTCTTCTCATCCTCAACCAATCTTAGCCTTCCTTCCCATTTCTCTTCCAGCTGTTTTATCTGGTCTTCATGCACCTGTTTCATTTCAAGCAATGAGTTGTCAAGCTCCTTCACCCTTTTGACTTTGTCTTCTAGTTGAGCATCTCTGACAACCATTGACACTTTGTGCCTCTTTTCCAGTGCATGGACAACATCTTTGACTATTATCATAAAGAATTATTTCTCAGAAAGGCTTCTTTGCAATTCTTCAGCAGTGTCTTCATATCTTTCATTGCAAAGAGAAATGGTTTCATCTTTAGCCTTCACCAGCTTTCTGAGAGTGTTGGTTATGCCAACCCTTTTTGCCAATTGGACTTCTAGAGAATTGGCTTCATCTTCTAGCTGTAATTTTTCTTCTTGAAGATCAAGGAGGCCTGTAGCTATACACATTGCAATTTCCTTGGGGACTCTCTTCTGAAGATATTTGATTGCATTTAGAAGATCATTGTTTCTTCCATCTTCATCACAGCTAGAGCAGGCTTCATCAGAAGAATGATAAAAGGAATTGTCATCTGATGTGACTTTCACATTTCTTTCCATAGAAGGAGTTTCTCTGATTGCACCAGCCTTCTTCTTCATCTTCTTCGCCTGTTTCTTCATTCTGTTTTTCTGAGTCTTGGCAGATATCTCCATTTGAGGTTGTTCTTTCATTTCCTCAAATCTGCACTCCATATAGACTCCCTTGGATCTTTTAGAGGTAACCTCCCCTCTGATACTAATTGAAGTGCCCAGATCAGTGTGAATCACTGAGAGGGGGAGGGTGAATCAGTGATCCCTTAAAACTTTTTACTAATTGATTCTTATCAATTAAACCTCTATGGCTGGTTAATGCCTCGATCCACTCTTCTTGTATCTCTCAACCTTTCCCGAATGATGCAGTAATGAAAAGGCACAGGACACAAGGATTTACAAGGTTCGGAACCAAAGGCCTACATCCTTGCCATGATCTCCCAGCATGGATTCTCCATTATAACCTTTTAAAATTACAATGGTCTATACAGAGTCCCATTGTATCTCTCCTGAGTCCCACAAGATGGTCTTTATACTGCATCCCACAGTGTTACCAGAGTCCCACTGGCCTGCTCCAGAATCCCACTGAAGACTTCTTCTCCCTGAGTCCCACAGGGTCTTCTCTTGGCTCCTCGAGTCACACGAGTAGCTCTTCTTCTCTTTAAGCTTCTTCAAGTATCTTCAGCAGTCTGGGATAAAGACTGCTGGCCTTGCTCTGTACCTCTGATCACTTGAGTTGATCAGGCTCTTCTCAATCTACTGCAAACTCAGACAAAAAATATCTTTATATTCGGTCTGGTCCAGTCTCACATGCACACCACTGATTTAGCACTGTTCACGTGTGCACGTGCATGCATGCATGCATGCACTCTCCTTTTCTTCCTCTTGGTGCAGTAGACCCACAAAGGGTGTAGTCACTTTAAGCACACACCTTCTTCCTTGAACTTCATACACTTTATTCTCTTTTGATTACACACATAAATGTGTGTTATACACTAGTGTGGATGTCTTCTCTTCTTCTTAGTGTGTACACACTTTGTTTTGCACACACACTAAGGTTCGGCCTTGTTGTCTTTTTGCACACACTTGTTTCACTTTGCACACACTTTAGACTTGGCCTATTCTCCCCTTTTTGCACACACACTGCCTACGGTGCTCTTCCTTGTTCTTGTTTGTACATACACCCAAAGGTTGTGTTCTTTCACTTCACACAAGGTATGACCTCGGGTTCTCTTGCTTTGTTTGCACAAGGCTACGGCCTTTCTCCTTCACTTTGCACACAAGGCATGCAAGTCTCGGCCTTCACTTGAATTGCACACACACACAAAAGTGTGGTATTGCTCCTTATGCACACACACAGCCACGACCTTCCTTCTCTTCTTACACACACACACGAGGCAAGGCCTCGGCCTTCTTTGGCACACACACAATGTGTGTAGAACACAAGGCAAACAAGCCTCGGGTCTTCACCTAGACTTCGGGCGTGCAAGGTGCACGGCACAGGGGCGCGCAAGACCTCCTACCCGCGGGGCGCGCAAGTGCAACACCCGCGGGGTCTTCCTCCTGCCGCGCAAGGGTGCAGGCAGAGAGGGAACAAGCCTCGGGCGCGCAAAGTGTTGCGGCCACGAGCTCTTCCTGCCACGCAAAGGATTAGCGCGCAGGGGACTTCAGCCGCGCAAATACCTTGCGCGGGGCTTCAACTTCGCGAGGCAGAGGTGCACTCACGGTTCTCCAGATCTTCAACAAAGGATCAGCACATCAGCAGCCTCTTCTCGAGGGCTAGGCCTCATTTATATAGGCAGAGGAATGCCTCAAAACATCCGCGGGAGAGATACAACTCAAATCCCCGAGTTATTCGGGTTTTCAAGATTCTGTGAATCTTGTTTTTCTTTTTATTTCACGCGGGTTGCATTTTTATTTTCCTTCGATCTTCTTCACGTGCATGTGACTTAGAACGCATGCACGGCCTTCCTTCGATCCATTCCATGCAAAACATCAACACCGAATGGCCTCGCACCTTCGGTTTGCTTCGGCCTTCATCGAATTTCCCCATCCATCGTGTGCATGCATATTTTATTGCATGTAAATGTTCAGTATGGCCATACGAGCCGAATGAAGGTCTCGGTTTCGAAAATGGTGGCCGAGAACTGGAAATCATCATCGGGGAAGCCTCTGGTTCGAAGGAGGCTGCGGGAGGTTCTTCGGCATGGCTCGAGGTTGAGGACGAAGCCGAGGCCGTCAGATCAGATCTTCAACGGCCTGGATTAGATCGCGGCGCCGCGGATGGATCGTGCGGCGCAGATCAAGCGCGCGATCAATCGAGCGGCTCAGATTCGCTCCCGGGAAATTTTCCGCGTCCCACATCGAAACGGGGCGCGGTTTTTCCGCAGCTTATTACCCAAGCGCCGCCTCAACCCGGCAATTGAACTCTCTCCCTCCACGGTGCCGCCCCGCACCGTGTTCTCCCTGCAGGCGCGCTCTGCGCCCACCTTGCTTCCTGCGGGCGCGCCACTGGCGCCCACTATGCACCCTTCGGGCGCGCTCCTGCACCCACGCTGCGCGGGCTTCATCACCGCGTGGCCTCGGGGCTTATACACGGCCCCGACCACTCTTGGGCTGGCCCCATGGGATCCCCTTGGGCGTGGTGACCGGTTCCCACATGTGCCTTGGGTTGAACCCTTAAGGCTGGCCCTTGAGGTTGGCCTAATTTTTGGCAAAGGATAGAACCTATACTTTGTATAAAAACAAAGTTTCTCCTCCATATAAAATATGCCAATTGCCAAATGCCACTTCTCCCTTCTTCATTTCTTCTCTTCTCTTCTTCTTAAGAATTCAAACATTAATCCTCTTGATTAGAAACAACTCCTCAATTTATAATTCTTCTTCATCATCTCATTTTCTACTTAGGAGAGAATTCTCAAGGATCTTCATCTTCAACCGAACTCCTGAATCACTTAAATTATTCAAAGTGCTTCATTTATCTAATCAGAGATCAAGTTGGATCACTTCCAATTCACATGCACTAAGTGATAGTGCATGGACTTCATTAATGCACATCATCCACTTAGTAGTTGTGGATGGAACTCCTTTTAACTCCTCATGCATTGTGAGGACAATGCATGGTCTTCAATCAATGTTGTGACATTGTATCATCAGGATACAAGTTCTTGGAACTTTAAGAACAGCTCAAAAATCGTCAGATATACATGGAGAATGTTGCAACCACAATTTCCAATACCACTTAGTGAATCTCCTAAGTGACATGCATCTTAGTACCATGGCCATTCTCCTTCACCACCAACACCATCACAACCTTTGGCATTCACATCTTGACAATTCTTGACATCCATTCATTCTTAAGACAAAAACATGTCTCATTGACATCAAATGCATCACAATGCACTTCAAATGTAATTTTTAATGTTTGAAAAAACGGATATAATCATGGATGTGTCCCAAAATACATCACACATGGAACTCCTTATCATATAAAAAAATATAAAATTAACATCAAAATAACATTTCGGCTCACCATGATATCATATCGATTAAATTATAAGATAATACACATAATGAATGGTGAAAAATTTCCCAGTCTACGAGAAAATTTACCAAAAATGGTCTATAGAGGGGTTCTATTTCATTATTAATGACTAAACAACAATTAATTTTGTTTTTTGTTGAGAACATGGTATTCCATTGTGACTTTACATCACATAAACAAATGAACTGATGAGACATTTATGGAAAACCATTAAAAAAATTATATTATATCTATAGATGAAAACTCTTCCAAAAATTAACTAAGATTCATACTAATTTGGTAGAAAATATAAAAGTATAATAATTCCATATAAATAGGTAAAATTAGATCAGAAATGAGATATAACAAAATATATAAAAATATTACATGAAGCATCTATGATGGATGGATAGAATTACGACTAGCATCCAATCACAAATAATGAAAATGAAATACAGTAATAATTTAGAAAGAACACAACATAATAGAAAATACCCGTGGGAAGTGGGTATTTATGAATTTCACCAAAGAGGAAATAATTTTTAATTTTATAAGAGCACCCCCTCCCCCAAAATAAAAAAGTTTCACTAAAAAATCTACCAAACAAAATTTCACATCATGAATTAAGAACATGTCATTAATGTTTTAATGTAGATGTCTCCTTCCCCTACCTAACAATTCATATCATGATGTTTTACATTACACCATTAACCGGTTATAGTCTTAATCCAACAAGTATTGTACCTAATTGTTCTCTCTGAAATTAATCGAAATCCGAAACTGACCCACATAACATTTTAAACATGTAAAATACACTTGTTCTCAATAATATTTAATGGAATCCATACAAAAAAATGGGACATCGGTTTATACAAAAACTATATTATCTCCCTCCTAATTTAATCTGTATTGTTCTATCTCATGAAGACTCTTATATTGTCAAATCAATGTATCTATAAATATCATGATTATCTCATGTTCATCTATTTTGATTTATTAAGATCTGATTGGATAATTTTCTAAATTTTGAGTGTTTATTAAGGATACGATTGGGTTTTCTATGACATTATCCGTCCATTATATATGTATTTATGCACTACCTTTAATAACTGTGTGTGTGAGTGGGATTCTTGTGTCCAAAAACTACTCTAGGAATATTATTTAGATTCAATATATTTGTGGGGACCTCTATAACTGGACATGGGTTTGTTACACAACCTATTTTTTTTGGAATTGATATGATGATGGTGTTGTGAATTTTTCCACTCTCTCTATTTAAGAATATATACCATGTTAAGTCATTAATTGTGATAATATTCAATGTGAATGATAGTATATACATTAAGAACATGAAATGAAATTTCACTCATATGAGGGTGGTAAGCTCAAAATAACACTTGGATGACTTGGGATATAGGGGTATAATGTGAGAATCATCTTAAAATATTATATCAAAAGAGTGTAGTTGTGGAATTAAAATAACAATCTATTTTTTTTTCAAAATATGGAATGGAAACCATTATATGTTTCCAATAATGTAAATAATTAAATTAAGAACCGATGTTTAACCCTAGTCTTTCAAATCAAACAAGTCAATTGATATAGTGGTTGATAAATGAGGTAAACATACATTCCACAGAATTGATGTTTAGATATATGAGTATGTTAAACTACTGTGGATCTTTTGAGAAAGTTTGGTTTTGTGGTAATCCATACCATGGGTGGATCAGCGGATTACTGAATGTAATAAGGGTGAACACCATATGTACATTGATGCATCAACAATACAATGACTGAATTAATGGTTAATGGGTGAATTATATTTATTGGATATTAGTATATCATCAATTTAACTAACATTGAAGGAAAAGGAATAAATTATGTATCATTTATAACGGGTCAGGTGATCCTTAAATTCCTGATATTTTATATAATAAGAAATATGGTGTATGGCTTGCAAAAATTTTTTCATTTGATATGGAATGGTAGTTGTTTTTATTAGGATTTATCATATTTTCTAAGCGATACATAGGATACAGGGTTGACTAGATTCATGTTTAGTTGACTATTTTTAAATGAGATACATATGTGATGTATCAGTCATTTTTCATTTTCATGTTATGGGTGATATGACACAATTATTATTGGTATTACCCAAATGTGTGTAAGGGTGATATCATTTGTTTCTGTCCAATGTGTTATTATGTGGTAGGGGTCGATTGTGATTCATGAGGTTATTGTGGTGTGTCTTATTCTTGGTATATTTTCTATTGTATTACCATGTCATGAATATAATACACATATTTTAATTATTGGTTCTAGGAAATTGATATGAGGATCATGTTTTCCATGATAAATTTTATTAACATTGCGGTTAACTATGTTATTCAGTCTTCGTAATTCTAATAAATGTCATTTTCATTTGAATTATAGGGAATGGTAATAGTTTTTATGTTTCTTGTAGATGTGGGTCATTTTTATATTACTTTGTATATGGTGATGACTTCTTATGTCATTGGCAGAGGAATGTAGTGTTAGCGTTAGGCTGGACATGTTAGAACCTGTTTAAACAACCTTAGTGTTATAATAATGATTTTTATTCATTTTTCATTATATTCACTTAGATATAAAAATATATTTACATTAATTACCTATCATTTTTAATATATTTATCATTTACACATGCACTACATGTGATCCATACTTGATGTGTTTAATCCCCTATACACGATATTTTTAAATGGATCCCCCTATAATAGGTTATCATGTTGGGATATGTTGATATGGATTTGGAAGTGGTATTGGTAATTATTCATAGAACATTTATAGTTATACACCATTTATTTTATTATTTTAACCTTATTATGTATTTTATCATCCAGTTATAGTGATCTCTCATCTAACAATATATATGTGTTCATGATATGTGTTATCATTCTGTAATTACTTTGTGATGTTATTTGTATGGGGGGAATTTAGTTATTAATAAAAATTATATTTTATTATAATTTAATTTTTATAATTATTCTATTACTAATGATTAATGATATCAATTGAATTGCCTCTACATTGAATATATGATATCTTTACTGCTTAACAATAACTTGTTTTTAGTCGAGCATGGATGATACAGTTCATGTGGTACCCAAACATGATCCAAAACCCCAATAATGGGGAATGACACTATATAAAGAGGATGTCATCATATGGGAACATTTCATAAGATTTTCAACAAGTAACAAAAAATTTATTTCATATATTATAAACGTAATTATTTTTAACACCACCCAAATAAATGTTTTGATACCATTGATTAACATACATATTTATTATATCATTTTTTCATAATATTTCATACATTACCCACAAAAAAAGCCAAATACCATATTATTTTAGATCCTTTTTAAAAATGGAAACATAAACAACTCATTTATAATACATATACATATTCTCATGCATATTTCATCATAACTAGAACCCTTTTGGACATATCATTATTACTACCTTTATTTGTATCATGGGGGTAATAAACATAAGAAAGGTAGAAATACAATTATTAGCATGGGTAAACAAAGGAGATAGGTAAGGAAAACATGTACATAAGTTTATGTTATCTTTCAAAAAACATTTAAAGATCATACCCTACATGTCATCGATTGTATACAAGTGTCATGGAAAAAATATTATCATTTAATATGACATGAAATATAATATATTAAAAACAAAATGATCCATTATTGTATTAAAATGGAATAATATATGTATTTTTTGTTTTACACGTAAATATATATCATGGAGAATATTTATATATAGAAACATGTTCACTTGTTCTGTCCGTAATGTGAAATCAGACACTTGTATAATGTTTTGGACAAGAGGCCAAATCCACACATAAAATTATAGACATGAAAGACAGCTCAATGCATAAAATTGTGAACATGTAATTATGTTCACGACAAACATTTGTGATCACGTGATATAGTTAAAGCATAAAATTTTTTAATATATAATCTGGTTTACTTATTATATTTTGAATATATAATAAGGTTCAGACATATCATTTGTTAAGATATAATTGGGTTCAAACGTTAAAACATTACTCCTTATTTATCCATTATTACCACATTAATAAAATGAAAATATAGTTATCACCCATCACACAATTAATATCATATATTTGTGTGTGTGTGTGTGTTCCATAAGAACATAATTCATTCACCACATCAAAACATATAAAATGAAATGAGCTTTATAAAATCTTTATCAAAACCTAACTCTTAGACATCATTTCATCATTAATATAAACCAACCATCAAAATAATGGGATATAATTCTCAAATAATATCCCTTATAATGTATATTTAACATCAAATAATGTTATCTTATAAGGAATATAATTTTTAATGACCACATTAAATAATCATTGTGTAAAATCTAGTTTATTTGTAATAAAAATTAAAATGAAAAAAATATAAAAAAATATTTTACTTTAAATATGTCTTTATAATCTTGTATATAATACTTTATGGCATTAAATCATCATGATGGTTGAAAATTACTCTCCTAATATATAAGTTAAAAAAATATTTCTTCCCCATCTTGTTGGAAAATACCTAAATAAACAATTTTAAAAAATAAAAAAAATTATAACATTAATACAATTTTTAATTAATAAAAATGATTGAAAGTGACTTAAAAATCATAAGATAATAGTAAATTATTTTTTAAATCAGTTTATGAAAAAAATACATGGATTAAAAATAAATTATTAAGGAAATATGTTAAAATATAATTTTTTTAAAAGAAATTCTCTAATAAAAACCATCACAAAAATAGGAAATATTAAAAATCATAAAATATATGTATGATATGTATATTAGCATAAACAATTACATAAATAACATAATATATTCAAAATTAATTTCACATATTTTCATAGAATCATATAATCCATAAATATATGTTTAACCCAAAGAATTGAAATTGGGTTAGGAAATCCCATAAAATTTGTAATCAATTGAATCATATGCAATATAAATGTTATAATTATCAAATGAAATATTTTATAACATGAATATAATAAGATTCATGATATGATATATCAATGTTCCGAACATACCCCATTCATAATAAATATAATGTGAGTAATGAATAAATTTCGTAGAAGTAAAAGTGAGATGAGAAACCCGTACCCCATGCTTCCCTTACTTTTTAAATACATAAAAATATGATATAATGTTTTAAATAATTTTAGTAATAAATTATTGGCCCATATAATAATTTATAATTAATTATATGTAATTTTTTAACATCTTTGCACCCATTCATCAACAATATTTCATGATTTACATTGTTTCAACATTGTTCATTTCAAAAAAATTCATGGTCAATTCGTTTGTGTATAATTATGGACTGATAATTCGAATAGAAGTAAAACGACATATGTGTAATTAAATGGTATTAATAAAATTACATAATATCAAATAATCTCATTTAGCATTTTTGTTTCATACATTAGTTTGATTCATTAGATAATATGTTAATGATAAATGTTTATTTTATTTTAGTAGGTTTTACAAATACCACAAACATTTATTGTTTTATTTAATATTATAATTATATATTAGTTAAAAAACATGAAATAGTTTTTTTATAACTATTAATATTTCATTTTACTATAATTTTTTTAATAAAACCCATTAAGGTAATAACGAAAAATGAACAAATCATTTTTCACCGAGGCATTTTAGCGATATAACTTTCACAATAGTTTTTTTATTTGAATGAGAGGAGTTAAAAAAAGTGATGGATATAACATATTCCTTTAGAAATGTAGAAATATAATATACACATCAATTTGGATTAATCATGCATTGATTTATTAAGGATTATCGGAGAATGTATAAAATTAAAATAATTTTAGAGAGGTTGTTGGATAGAATTTCCTCTTCAATATCTCTTCTTTCTGGGTCCCCTTGAGATCCTACGAGTTGGTTTTTAGGTGATGAAAGCATAAAATATACATTTATAAAATGAGTGTTAGAGTTTTTTCGTTTATTTTAGCAGCATTAAGGATTTTGGTTTTAAATGTGGTTTTGAGGGATGGTATTAATACATGAAGATAGGTGGGATTAATTGACCAAATGAGGATTATGATGTATTAATGTTATAAAAATTGATAATCATATAATTTCAACGACATTTTATGATAGTTAATAATTTATAGGATGGTTGGTTTTTATAAATATCTCAAAAACCCATTCACTTTTTTAATTTTTAGGTAATTTAAGCCATTTCTTAGAAAATTTAACTCATTTCATTTTTAACCTAAACCACTGTAAATATTTTTTACAATGGTATGTTTTTATTCTTAATAATGATGATGAACGTACTACCTAATTTATAAATTTTTCTCAAATATGAAATCAATTCTAACAAATTTAATTTACTTAATTTGAAAAATTAGATTTAAAATAATCCTACAGATACAATAGGCTTGAATATTTTAAATGTAAAAATGTCCAAAAGATTGAAAAAATTTTATATTAAATTTAAAATCGAAATTTATTAAAATGACATAAATTTGATTTATATACCTTTAATTTTACTAATTTTTATTTTAAAATAATTTTAAATATAATTAACTATATAAATAAATTATAATAAAATGATATCATCAATTTTATGGTAGTATTTTTCATTTTTCATCAAAAAATGAAACTTATTAACGAAATAAAAAAATTATTGATCATATAATTTTGATATTACAAGTTATAAAATTATGTTTTCATTTAAATAAATTAGTAAAAACAAGAAAATGAAGTTTCAAAATAATTATTACATCAAAAAAAAAATATAAACATCCATTAGAAAAATATTTTTTTGTACAATTAAAATAGTATTTAAAATTATCATAATCCTATCAAAAATAATGGATGAATTTAAAAAACATTTTTTTATATATAACATACAAATATGATACTTCTATTTCAATAAAATTGATTAATTTTATTTATCATTCTAAAATTTCATTATGAGCATTCAAATAATTTTTTTATAAAAACTAAACCACTTATATTCATTAATAATTAATTGGTAACCAATTAATTCGTTTCATTAACATGTGTAAACTATATTTCCATGATTTAGTTTGAAAAATCCAATACTACACTTCAAAAATACATATGACAATAATCAAAATTAAAAAAATAATATCTTGAAGATCGTTTAATATCATTGTTTTGTGCGAGATAAGAAATCGAAGAGATTGAATTTTAAAAAAGAGACATACTGTAAAATATTAAGGTGTTACATTATACCCCACATAAAATGATTTTCACCAACAAAATTGATTATTCTGAAATAAATAAGTGTATACACTTATGCATGATCACATCCTTAGGTTCCAAAATAGCCTCCTGAAATTTGTGGTTTCACCACAAAACATTTACCCGGTGAGTGATCTTGTTTCATAGAAATTTATCATTATGATCCAGAATTTCTACATGTTGTTCCTTTTTAGATTGATCTTGATGCATTCGTATGACCTCTGGTTTTCGGTCATGTGAATGATTTGCTATAAACATTGTTGGGATAGATACTTTGAACACATCATAAATTTCTGGGTTATTTGTTAGAAGACACAATTTATAAGAAACCATCACGATATGATCATGAAATTAAAAAAAAATTGTGTCCTGACAAAATTGAAATTTCACAATAAAATAAATTATGGATGATTGAAAATATCCATTATGGTAAAAAAATATATGAAAAGGAAATAATAAAATTTACTCTAGAAATTGGGTATATAAAAGATGATGATCACCACATAACTTGGTCTCCCATAAGGAGGAAATTGGAATAAATTTAGAACATTGAGAAGGTATGGAATTATAAATAACCATTTATGAGGGAGAATGATAGGGAATAAGTCCATTAAATTTTTAATGACATAAAAACACCATAGTGAAAATAATTTTACAAAATTTCATTGATATCATCATAAATTATGATTTTAAGATTACATTTTATTCCAAAAAAACTATTTGAGAAGATATACATAATATATTTCATCTCATAATTACTATCTCATTCTTCCATTTTTAATTGATCAATTATGATTCATTTCATAAAATATGTAATGAAGCTTAATGTGTAGTGCCTATAGAACCAGTAGATCATAAGATCCATAATGAGATAAAACTCTATTCATTATACCTCTATTTATCGTCATAAAAAATTGTTATCACATGTTATCCAATCTATATAAATATAGATATGATTAAGTAATCAATAGATCTATAAAACCCTATCTAACACTAAACAGGAAAAAAATGATTACCCTTATAAACCTAGTAAATTATTAAAATAATAAAATATTTCAATAAGGTCACTTAATTTACAAAATCAACATATTATTAATCCCCTAAAAAACATAATGTAGAACATAATTTTCACACTCTATAAATGTGGAATTCATTATCAAGAATTTTATAGAAATATGGTAACAAAAATTATTTCTAAAAAACCATTCTTTAAAATAAGATTGCATTCAATAATTAACTATTTCCTCATACTATAAATCATAAAATTCTATAAACCCAATCCCTAAACCATTTTTTCATCTTAAATTAGTTGTAAAGTCATAAATATTATCCCATTTGTTTAATCACAACAAAAAAATATTTATAACATCATTATCCTTACATCTTACACATATTAAGTGTTGTCTTCCCCTTAATAATTCTCTCTTAAAAAATCACCTCAATTACATTTCTTAGATAAAATAACTAGTCAAAGTACAGTTTCAAATAGTTTAGGAAAAAATATTTTGTAATAATCCATGGAGGTTTCTTTATTCCAAAATTCATATAAAGGTTGGTAATCAAATTAAATATCCCTAAATAATGAATAATAATTTTTTCTATGTTCTTATTTACAAATTACACAACTATGAGAAATTTAAATGATTTTCTTCATCTATAGTGGTTGCATAATTATTCCCCATATCAATTGACTTCTGATATTATGGTGGCCTATCATCAATATTAGCATATATATTTTTTAATTTATTTTCATAATTCATGAAATCCATTCATTTGAGACACTAGAGAATGGGTGGTGCATTATGTTCAGCTATCTGACCATTTATATCATTTAATGTCCTCTTTCCAATACACAGAATTCAGTTTCTTGATGGTCAGGCTTCCCACACATGTAACATCTTATTAATCCATTCATACATTAAACTGATTTACTCCATCCAATATTTTAGGAATTTATGAGAATGAATCATTTTTTTCTTCATGTGGGAAACCAATGTAGTTTTCATGAAGCACTATATTCCTCTTTTAATACCCATAACAATGATGTCTTCTATATTCTATTTCCATTTTTAGTACAGATAAACAATTCCTTCATATCATCCCTTGTTCCCCAAGTATAAATATATCATAATAATTGGTTTTATAAAAATATTAAATTGATCAATTTTACTTTCAGGGATGTAAATTACACCATATATATACATTACAGGCTTCGAAATTTATTCCTCATATATATGGAAGTATTCATAATCCTATTACTTCACCTAATGAAATTCTATAGCCATATATGAATATAGAATATGAGGTAAATACTTTCTGAGGAATATCTTGGTAATCTCATCCCATTCCATTTCATTAATTTATTCTTCCATAATATTATTCTTGATAAGATTCCACTATTTATCTGCATCACTTTGTATTTGAGAATTAGCTAGGACAACTTTCTTATTCCCATAGAATTGAATAATAGAAAGTATTTTTTCAATGGCGTTGATCTATTATTCAGCCTCTAATGGATTAGAAGATACACTAAAATATAGAGGACATTTCATCCTCAAAGAATTAATATAATTTTGATACCTCTAGTTCACATTCAAAAGACTAATATTATTCATACCCTGTGTGATTATTGAATAAATATTTTTCATTCCTTCTACCATATATTCCAGTTACTCGAGAGAACAACCATTTAATTAATCCTCACATTTAGCACTCACACGGTTCCTTTCAGTTCCATACATTGACTAAAACCAGCAATAATCATGTGATAATTAGTATTCATACTATGAAAACTACATAGTAAAGGGAAATTTCAAATAATATTTCAATCTATGACAACATATATTTAACCTCGGTTGTTCATGATTATTATCAAAATGCTTAGATTATAATGTAAACATAAAATAGAGGTTCTTACAATGGTTTTTTCAACCTAGTTTCAAAAGTTTAAATAAAACATTTCTATGATAGAAACTATAGGAATCCAAGAATTACATCATTATTTTGCACTATTTAGTACATTAAACAATAACACATCCAAAGACCGTATTAGTTTAGCACCTTCAGAAACAAGGAATCATAAACAATGGTTTCATAATAAATATAAATATTCACTTTCCTTTTTCATCATAACTATATCCCTTTTTTCATATCATACATAATACATTTCTTCATTTCATAGGGAAAATAAACATAGGAGATGGTGAGATCATAAGCTCAATAAATGTAAAAAGGGGGACAAGTAATCATAAAATGAACATTATGGTATCTAAACATAATAAATACATTCTAATATCATACCATGCATGTCAAATATCATATAAAAGTGTCATGGAATAAATATTGGCAGTTCATAAGACATGAATAATAAAATAATCAAATAACATAATTCATGAGATCATAATTATGGAATAAGGCATTACATTTGACTACCACACATAAACCCATATCTTTTTAAACATCTATGAATATAAACCTAATCACATGTTATGTTAATGACATTAAATATGGAACTTTCATTAATTTCTGGCATAAAAAGAGGCCCAAAAATTAACATATGGACATGAAAGACAGGTCAATGCATAACATAGTGAACATGTAACCAGGTTAACAGAATACATTTTTTGAACATGTAATCATGTTCACACATAACTTATTTGAAAATGTAATCATGTTCACATCTAAAATATTGAATATTTAATTAGGTTCACACATAACATTCGTAAAAATATAATCATGGTTCACGCATAAAATAATAAACCTGTAATCATGTTCTCACATGACATTTATGAACATTTAATGATGTTAATGCATAAATTTTTTACTCATTAATCAATCATTTCCAAATTGATTTGATTGAAATATAGGTACAACCCATCACACAAGGAATGCATTATATATATATTTATATGTCGGTTCCGACATAACATAAATCATTCATCACATCAGAACCCATGGAATGAAATTAGTTTCGTTAACATTTATCATAAAATAACTTGTAACTCCATGCCATCATAAACATAATCCAACCATAAAAATAATGAGGATAGTATCCTTTAATAATATCCCATGTAAATCATAAGTAATAAATAAAAATTTTATATTAGATGGAATGTAATTTTGAATGATCACATGAATGAATCCTCTAATAAAATATCCCTTCTATTTTGAAAACATTTCTTTAAGTGTGAAATCATAAAAGAAAACATTTTCCTATAAAATTAACATTTTAATGTTGTAATGATATATTCATGTCATTATAGTATCATGATAATAGGCAATGTCTCTCGTGCTGTATAATTTTAAATACCAGTCCTTCTATATTTTTCTTAGAAAAGTAATAATGAGCCTCTTTCAGAAAACAAAAAAATGAATTATTTAAACAGTTTTGTATAATGTAAAAAATGATTAAAAATGAATCAAAATAATAATAAGGTAATTGTAAATATTTTCTGGATTCAATTCAATAAAATAGGTATAAGGAAGAAAAATATAGTTCTATGGAAACTTTTAAAAATATAAATTTTTAAATGAAATTATATTTTAATAATCGCCTAGGTTAAATAGAAAGTAATAAACAAGTATAGAAAATGTATATCATATGTAAATAAATATAAAAAATTTCAAATAAAATAAAATATATTCACATATAATTTCACACATGTTCTTATAATAGTATAATCAAGAAGTAGAAGATCAACCCAAATAATTGAAATTGGGTTAAGAACTCTATTTCATTTTGATATCAGGTGAATCAGATGCACTATACATTTAATAAAATCAAATTAAAAACTGGATACAACAAAGATAATAGGTTCATGATATGATATATCAATGGTTATAATATACACCACACATTGGAAATAAGTCGAAAATAATGCATTAATATGAATGAATTAAATGTGATGTAAGAAACACTTACCTCACATATCCCATTTGTATTGTGCACTTAAACCTCCAGTATAATAGTCTAAATTATGGGATTAATTCATTAAATAACCATATTAATATTTATTATATATTATATGATATTTTTATATAATATTTCAAGCTACTAATTATAAATATTTCATGAATTCCATTGTTTCAGGAGCGATCGTTCCATTGTTTTCATGGTCAGTGAATCTGTGAATAATTGTTGATTTTTTTAATGAATGGAAATATAACTCAATAAGACTAATGATATAGTATTAATGAAAATAAATATTTTAAATGTTCCAATTTTTTATTTTTATTCATACATTAGGATGATTTATTTATTACAATGTTAATGAAAAATGTTTAGTTTATTTTTTCAATTTTTTGAAATACCAATGAATTGTTACATTTAATTTTATATTATGATTATATCATATTAGTAGAACACGAAATATGTTATAATATACCTATTAAAATATTATTTAATAAGAATAATAGTATTTTGACCATCAATTATATGGTAATGGAAAAAATCATTATTCATGGAGGTGATTAACTCACATAATTTGGACAAGAGTTTTGTTTTTAAATAAGGGGAGTTTAAAAAATTGATTGATATAAGATATTCAGAAAAAAATTATAATTTACTATATAAATGATTCTATAGTTCTCAGTCCTTGATTAATGATGGATTTTATGAAGATGTAAAAAGTGAATATAATTAAAGAGTGGTGGTTTGAAAAAACTACCTCCTAAATATCTTCTCCTAGGAGGACCCATTTAGATCCTTGGTGATGATCATTTCTGAGACTAGAATCACATATATGTGGAGATAGTGAGAAGGAATTTTTTTTTGAACTGATTTGCAGAGCATCATGACTTGTTGGACGATATGGGGTGGTAATTTATGGTATTTATACTAGAGGAGAGGATGTATTAAGGGATTAAATAATTCTTATTTTCTTTTTAATGACAACCAGATTTAGATGAAATTAATTTCCAAGACATTGGGGGGAAATTAATATTTTATATGATTTTCTGGATAGATAAATACCACAAAACACCAATAATATTGTTTTTTTAGGCATTCCAATCCATTACCATTTTCTCTTGCACCAGTTTTATTTTTTTATGTACTGCAAAAAAGTTTGTATTTGACCTCGGTATCTTTTTAAGCATCCAAATAAATAACAACCTAAAGAAATAATTAGGAATTTCTAATTTCAACTAATGAATCCATTTTACCTAATTCAATTCACATATATAAACCAATTATAAATAAAAAATAATCCTACAAATGTGTTGATAAAACTTTTTTTTAGGTCAAAAAATCAATTGATTGAAATGTGTTTATAGAAAATTTCAATATAAATTTTATTATAATTAATAAAATTGGTTTTAGTTATCTATAATTGAAAAAATTAGACATAAATAACAAATAATAAATAAATAGTCTATAAAATAAATTAAAAGAAAATTTATTTATCAAAAAAAATTATTATTTTTCACGATTAATAAAAAAACTATTCATATCCGAAAAATACCAAAAAAAACCACAAGCTAATTTTTTACATTACTCATTCAAAAATGAGGATCATTTTAAAAAACTAAATTAATCAATGTGTGAAAATATAGTTTTAAAACATTTGTGAGATCAAAAGGTGGGAAAATCCTTTATAAAAATATGACTTTTGTGCTTAAAATTTTATTTATTCTTTTCTTAAGACTATCCAAAATAATTGATGAATTTAAATAAATTTTATTGAATATATAACATAGAAATTTAATTATGGAAATTCAATAATATTGATTTATTTAATTTATTTTTATAAAATTTCATTTTACTACATGAAAAATATTTATTTTTGGTAGGTTATTTGTGACTGGGAAGGGTCTAATCACAAATGGTCTGTCGGGACCTACTATTTGTGATGAGACCCTATTCTTGTTAGGAATAGTACATTGTAAAAATTAATTTAGGAAGGGAATATGTATCTCGTCACAAAATCCATTTCCACGTGAAGCGCTCCAATCAACGAGTAGTGTATTTGTGACGGGTGGTTACAATCATCACACAATAGAATATCGTGGTCTTTACTATTTGTAATGGGATTTTTCTCCTATCACAAAGAGTAAGTCATCATGAAGGTATTTGCAACGGGACTAGTAACAAATAGCTTTTTAACCAATGCCCCCAAATAATAGGGGTTAGCATTTGAGACATGAATCTCATCAAAAATACCCCTCCCAAAAATGATCTACCCTAAATATACCATTATTAAATTTTTTCCCATTTCACTATTCTCTAAACTCTTCTCTCCTTCTCTACCATCAATTTTTTGTTTTGAATTTTTTTTCAATATTTTTAATATTAAACTGAATTGATTTTCAAGGTCTGTGTCCAGCGAAATATTTAGTTTAAATTTATTTATTTATAGATTGTATTCTGGATTTAAATAATTTATTTTATATTATTATTAATTATTATTAATTTTTTGTAATTAAATTATATCACAATTACATTGTTTTTTTTTTCATTATTAATTGTAACAAATATGTCGTTTCATTAAGATTATAATTTTCTATAGAAATGTAAAAAGAATTAATTTTCAATAATTTGATTCAATTATCATTAATTACTAATAATTTCGTGTAATTAGAATTTATTTTTATCAATTAGTATTATGAATAGTAATTAATTTAAATTAGTATTAATTAGTTGTAATTAGTATAAATTAGTAATAATTAGTAATAATTTTTAATAATTAATCGAAATTAGTGTTGATTAGTATTAATTTCGAATAATTATTTTCAATTATAATTACATAGTATTAATTAATAATAATTAAATATAGTTGGTAATAAAAAGGAATAAATTATAAAAAACTTTACTAAATTGTTATAAATTGTGTTAAATTGTAATAAAATGCAATAATTAGCAGTAATTAGTGATAACTAGAGGAAATTAGCATTAATTTGTTCTAGATATCATTAATTAGTAATAAATAGTGGTAATTGGAAATAATTACTAATTTTTTGTAGTAAATTGAGATAATAAAAAAGTAATTGTGCTAATTAGCGGTAATTTGTAATAAATGGTGATATATATTAATAAATAGAAATAAATAGAAAAATTTATCTATTATTAGTAATAATTAGTAATAATTAGTAATATATATAAATAGTAATCATTAATTATAAATTTTAAGGAATAGTAATAAATACTAATCAACAGTAATGTTTAGAAATAACTAGTAATAACTCGTAATAATTAGTAATAATTATTAATATTTAGTTATAATAAGTAATAAATATTAATAATTTGTAATAAATTGTAATAATTGATAATAATATGTAATAATTTGTAATAATTAGTAAAAATTATGAATAAATAGTAATAAATACCTGTAATAATGAATAACTTGGGGTAGTTAAGAATAATTAGTAGTAATTATAAATAATTAGTGGTAATTATCAATAGTTATGAATAATCTATGGTAATTAGTTATTATTAGAACTAATTTTAAAAATGTAGATATAATTATGTATATTTATCGGTAATTATAGGTAGTTTTTAGTAAATAGAAATAAATAGCGATAAATCATAAAAAATAGTATTGAATAGTAATAAAAAGTTATAAATAATAATAATTATCACCATTTAGTAATAATTATTATTAAATAATAATTATTAGAGATAATTAGATATAATTCGTAAAAATTAGAGGTAATTTGCGGTAATAGGTTTTATATTTTATTAAATTGCAATAAATTATAATAACTAGTAATAATTAGTAAAAAATATTAAGTATTTGTAATAATTTGTAATAATTTGTAATAAATTATAACAAAAATATTAAAAACTTGTAATACTTTGTAATAATTGGTAATAATTAGTAATAATTTTAATTAAATAGTAGTTAATAGTAAAAAATATTAATAAATATTCATAAATATTAATAATTAGTAATAATTAGTAATAATTAGTAATAATTATTAATAAATATTAATAACTATGAACCATTAGTAATAATTAGTTATAATTATTAATAATTAGTAATATTTAGTAATAATTATTTATAATTTGAAATAAATTGAAATAAATAGTAATATTTAATAATAAATAGTAATAATCAGTGATAATTAGGATAAAAAATAAATAAATAATAGTAATTAGAGGTAATTAAGAATAATTAGTGGTAAATAGAGGTTTTTTGGGTGAAATTATAAGTAATTAGAAAACATTAGTGGTAAATAATTGTAATTACAAATAATAGATGTAATTAGTAATAAATACTATTTAAAAGTAATAATTAATAATAATTAGAAATAATTACTACTAATTACTAATAAATAAAATAAATAGTAATAAATAGTAATATTAAAATAATAATTAGTAGTAAAAAAGTAATATATATTATTAAACTGTAATAAATAGGTTGAAATAGTTAAAAATACTAATAATATATCATAAAAAGTTATAATAAGTAACAAAAAGTAATAATTTGTAATAAATAGCAATAATTTTTAATAAATAGAAATATATACTATTAAATTGTATGAAATAGAAATAAATAGTAACAATTAATAAAAAATAGTAAATAATATTAATAATTAATAATAGATAGTAACAATTAGTAAAAATTAATAATACATTGTAATAAATAGAAGTAATTTAGTATAGGCAGTAAAAATTGTTGGTAATTAGTTGAAATTTCATGTAAATAGTTGTAATTTGTAAAAAGTAGTGTTAATTAGTAAAAATTGTAATAAACTAATAAAAATTATAAATAATATGTGGAAATTGTTAGTAATTAGCTCTAATTACATCTAATTAATAAAAATGGCTGTAATTAGTAAAACATAGTGGCAATTAGTAAAAATTTGCAGTAATTAGTGAAAATTATTAGTAATTAGTAAAAATTATATGTAAAAAGTCATGTATGTCATGTTACAATGGAAACACATTAACTGAATTGATTTATAGGTTTGTTTAATCCAATAATTAGGGGTTGAGTAATAAAAAATCCTAATTTCTGATACATTTTTTGTGGTGACAATAAACTATGATACACTGAGTAAACTATAAGAATATGTTTTTTTAAAATTATGAAAATTGAAAAAAATATTATTACCATCTATATTTTATCCAATGGAATATTGTATATTACATTAGCCTCATAAAGACAAATATCGAGGTCCAGCATAGATCTGATGTAATTACCTATTTGAGATATGCATAATAAATTTAAATCAATAGGTATGTAACGAAGAATTAGTTGAAGGATCAATTGTAGACGCATATTTGATGGAGAAAATTTCATTTTTTAAACATTTTTTAAATTTTAATATCTTTAAAAACATACATGCATGGGAGGTAATGAGGGAAATTTTGATGAAGAAATGAAAATTCAAATCTGTGTTTTTATTTAGCTCTAACCTCACTTTGGAGGAGTTCCTAAACTATGGATTTTATATGATGAAAATTAAATAAATAATAGTTATATTTTTTCTCAAATTTGAAGAAATGACACCAATTTTTTGTGATTTTCCATATCAGTTATTATTAATATTTTTTATTGTAAATTATAATTATTTTATTTCTCCATTGAATGATAATCATATCAACAATCAACTTCCACAAATTATAGCAGGTTATCTTGAAGAATGTCGGTAAAATAATTTTTTCCAATTTGTTTGAAAAACTGGTAAATTAACATGTTTATTGTCCAACATAAAAAATAAATATATTTCATTTTATATTGAAAAGGTTTTACAAATTTATATATATATAAACATGAAGATAATATTGATAATCAATTAGTTGTATTGAGTAACCCAACAACAAAAATGGTTAAATATTATAATTCATATTGGATTAATAATATTCGATTTCATATAGTAGCATTTGGGGAATAAAAACAATGATTAATGGTATCTTCTTAATAGTGTCTCATCATAGATAATGTGATGATGAATTTAATGTAATCATGAATGAAATGATTGAACTATGTTATCTGGGATATAATTACGTAACAATGGTTGAATATTAGTGGTGGGATACTAAGAGAGGCATACGTATTAATCCATGCCAAGGAATCTTTGATATTAAGAATAAAATCCATATTGTAGTAAATGAACTAATATTATTGGATCATTACGAACATCAAATTTAATATGAAGATTGTTGTGTTACCTCAAGATATTTATGTGATTGTGGTGCATGATAAAAATAAAATCTGGGGAAATTAGTTTATTCAAATTAAAATCTATTCATCTAGACTACATGGAATTTAAATTTTCAATATGGTACTCTATATCATACTATTATACAAAGAGACATGAATATTGATGATGACACCCCACATTTAAGGTTTCAGGGTGATGATGATGTTATTGGTGTAAAAAATGAGGCTAAAATTTGAAGCTATGATGAAACTAAAACTCCTATTGAAGTTAATGTTACTATGGAGGAATATAAAGATATTAACACCATGATATATGATGATGATGATGATGATTAATATTGGAACAACAAAATGCTCAATATAATCATATTTAATAAATATCTATATATAATAGTTTTTTTCAACAATTTTCAAATAGTCATTTATTGTTTCAGAATGAACCAGATCTATTTTGAGAGTTAGAGGAGGCTAATCTACCTGGGGATGAGCATCATTTTGGATAATCTGAGCCTGAGATTTTTTATAGTACAATGATGCATTATAGGGGATGCATTCTTCTGAGAACTTTGATTCCTGACCCTATCCATAAGTGATTTTTATGTCTTCATTTCAATCCATGCATTAACTGGTATATTTAGTTCTTTATTTTACTTCTTTTTCATTAATTGATATTAATTTATTTATATAATAATTATTTTTTATTTGTTCTCTTTTTTTCACTGAATTTCATGTTTGTCACTTGTACAGGGAAGTTATATATTTTGGAATTATTTTTTCTGATGCATGCTTTATGTGGGAATAGATTATTATTGATGTTCAACCCCATATGATTGATCATTTGATGCTATGTAATATAATAATTATTTTGAAATTTATTTAATTAATTACTTGATATTTTTATTTATTTTTATGGATTATTTTATGTCGACTATCATATAATGTGAGACTATATCTGGGTATCGTGTGAGGTTTTTACATGTCAAAGTTGTTAATATTTATTATATAATCTAATGAGTAATAAATTACGGAATGGAGTCAACGAATTTTATCATTAATGGTGTTCCCACCAAGAAAAAAATCTCTTCCTCGGTTTGGAATGGATTAAGTTATTATTTTATTTTATCTACATTTCAGAGGAGAACATCATTTCATTGGATGAACTGGGGGTGAAAAGAGAAGACACATCGAGCTAGTAGTCATACATTTAATATGCATAAACAACATATGGTATGTCCTTTTTCTAATAATTTATATAACATAAATGTAAGGTATTTATTTTATAATCATATATGAAGTTGGAAAACACAATATTATGATGTTTTATAGTAATAAGAGGATATGCAATGATCAAGTTCCTATAGAAATTAGAGGTGATCACCATCATCATATTATGGTCAGTATATTTATTTTATTGAGTTTTTAAATGTACCAAAAAATATTTTAACTATATCAATTTTAAATATCAATTAATGTAGTAATATGTGGTAATGAAATATTATACATATGCTGACAGTTAGGTTGATATTGAGGATCATTACTCCATTTCACTAGGATTGGATAATGAAACATGGATGTAGGTGACTTATTATGCCTTCATGAAAAGTTGGGTGGTTGGAATAGGCTCTTGATTGATGATTGGGAGTTATTATGGTACCAATGTGATGTATTAATTTAACTCGAGAGTATCTTTTAGAGTGTCACTATAATATGTTGCCCAATATATGGAGAAGCTATGAGTTTAGGGTGACCTTATAGGGATCATGCCTAAGGATCAGGAAGAGCTTCGTCAATAGCAGTAAGAGGAGGAGATTTGTCGATTGTAGCCATAAAGAGACGAGTAGAGGATGGAGTTGAGTAGACATCGGGCTCATGGTTTAGTGATGGATTTCACTCCCCCACCACCTCCAGCTCCTCCTCATAACCCCCACCTGAGTGAATAATAATAAAAATTTGATAATCATTTGAATATAATTTCTTCAATTATTTTTATGAAACTATATATTTACATTTATATGTACTGGTTTTTATATTTTCACAAATATTATGTATTTTATTATTTATTATTTTATTATTTTTAATGATTTTAATTTTTTATTTATTAATCTTATATTAATATTATTTTTATTTTTAATTATTTTATTATTTTATATTGTTGTAAATAATTTTTTTTATTATTTCTGTTATATATTTTTATTTTATTTATTATTGTAATGAAAATTTTATTAAATTTAATAATTTTATTATAAGTTTTTAATTATTTTATTAGTTTAATATTTTTATAAATTTTTTATTTTAATATAATAATAACATTGTGATTATTATTTTTTTCTATTTTTATGATGTGCTCTTCATAAAAGATAATTTAAAAATAAACCCAAATAATTTCTTCATGGTGCTATATTTTGAAACAGGTCATTATGATGGGACCCCATCATAAATGAAATTTTGTGTTGGGATCCCATAGCAAAAGTCATATCACAAATTATTTTGTTTTTATTTTTTAATTCAATTGGTCATTTTATTTATAATTAATTTGTTATAATGGATTCATTTTTTGAACTTCTCTAAACTATAATTTCATATTTTACATAGTCACATTAATTCTATCCAAACCTATGCATATATAATAACTATAGTAATAAAAAAATAATTTTTTCGAGATCTTTTATGGTTAGTACTTTCTGATAGGTTTGATATCGATGATATTAAATTTATAAGATGGAGAGAGAGATAGAGGGACATGGATTAAAATCATGGTGTCTTACACAAACTCCTAATGGATTTGTAGTTATAAAAGTCACAGAACATATTTGATAAAGTGATTAAATGGCATCAATTCACCTATACCAAAAGCTAATCAGAAATTGTAGAGAATAAATATATCATAATGAATTCATGTAGTTATCTTAATATAAACTACTAAATATTAAGTATTAATTGTTATAATTGATTTTTTCAATATAATCACACGTGATTTAAACATAATTACAAACATATTGATGAAATTTACATCTTTTTCTATCTCTTGATAAGGTAAAAATAATAACAATATTAATTAGAGTCAAATTCCAATAATAGATCATATGACATCAGATAATAAAAAAAAATCTAATAACAAATAATATTTAGTGGGCCATGTGATTTTTCTGTTAATTTGTAGCATGTTTGTTAATTTTCATTTCTTGAATTCAGGAAAACATAATTCAATAGCTTATTATAATTAATAATTTTAAAAATACCTATATAAAAGTGTTCATGAAATCATAGCTAGTAAAGTAAATCATTTTTTTAGTTCTATATATTTGATCATTTTCAAAGAGCTCATTATTGAGGGGGACTATAATGAATTGATTTTGAGGATGTAAGGGAAATAGTAATAATATAATTATGTACATGTTATGTTACATCTTCTTATTCATTAATCCATTATAACCACTCAAATCACCTATAACTAAATTATTTCTCCCAATTAATTACACTATATACTGACAAAATTAATTCTCTTATTCCCCAGGAGTACTATAATTCCATTATTTAACTAAATAATTAAAATAAAAAAAATAATTGAACTATTACCTATAATGATTTTTAAAATTTTTATATTTGAAATTATTATTCATTAAAAGTTATCCAAAATAGTTTTCTTCAAATAACATTGATCACTAATTTTATAAACTTATTCAAAACTTTTCATTTACTTCTTTACTGATTTTCAATGAAATGTACATAATGTTTCTATAACACACATGTTTTGATATTAATTTTTTTTAGAATTAATTAAATTAATCAAATCAAGTCAGTTTACTATATTAATTTTAACTATCATCCTACATATAAAAAAATTAGGATTCATTATTTTAGTGTTTCTTACTCAAATTTCAACATTTCATTTGTGGGGATCTCTGGCCGAATAGTCTATTTGGAGGGTCATATGGTACACACTATAAAACGCAATTATTTAGTGATGAAACAGGACCAGCCATGGTGATTGATTTACTGGTTTAAATCACAAGTCCAAACTATTATAAAACTCCACCATATATTCGTGATTATCCAAATTATTATTGTATAAAATCATTAAGGTCCAACTACAAAACAAGGGTCCCAACTGAGGCTTTGAAGTCCATCCCACCATTCTTGATGGGAATTAAAATTATGACAATATTTCTGACTTTTCTCTGGATCTACTCATCTAATAAAGTTGGGAATTTTTTCTGCAAAATCTATGATATTGGAGGAAAACCTCTTAGAAGTCAAAATATTTATTTTAGAGCATCTTCCTATTCAAAAAACCATTCACATTTCGTCCTTTGAAAACGGGTAGATTGAAATGGATATATTATAATTATTTATTGAAACCTCCATAACATTGTCTCTATAAATCAAATGGCTTCAAAAATATAAAATTATATAGATGACATTCATATATACAATTTTGATGAAAACTATATTTCATGTATCATCTTTTTGAATGTCCAAATCATCGAGCGATGTGGAGAGGTAGTTTGAGAATGCCAATAGTCCACCTCCTTGGGCTATATATACATCCCCCTCTTTTCCATTCAAGGGGAAATAATTTCAGATGAAAGGATCATACATTAGAATGAACAATGATTTTAAAAATGCATGGGAGGACCTTCTATACTCATGTTTTCAAATGAGATACCCTTCCTCCTCTCATTTTTTTCATTTACTTTTGTGTTCCTTTCATTTGTAATTCCGTATGTTGGTTTCAATTGTGAGTGAATGATAAAGAATTTTTCCTCATAATATTCTTTTTTAATCATCAAAATTCATTTCATATATATTAATTCTATTACAATATTTTAAATAATGTTGAAATCACTTCCATTCATTTGATTCCTCATTCAATCGAAAGTCTGTTTTTTTCTCATCAATGTTTGTGTGTGTGTGTGTTAAATGCACAGCCTTTTTCATATCTCATTATTTTAATGGAACTTTTTATTATTCACCATAAATACATATTACCATATTTAGAACATTGTTAATGGATGAATAAATATACTATTGGGATGAGTCAAAATTTTGGGATCTTATATGATTGAGATTATTTTATCGATGAATATTTTTCAAATTAATATTGTGTCTATTGGACATAACATTTCATAGATTAATGAATTTTTTTGTTTAACATGTTATTTCCAGGATTTTTGGATCCATAAATAAACTAATACCAACAAGTACTAATTGATTATATAACCCTATGACACGATAAGGCTTGGATTAAATCCTTACCACTTAGGAATTACCATCAACATCATCTTTTGATGTGGGTGTTAATTTAATGAAATATAAAGCCAAGTTGATGGATTTCACAAGATTATATCTATAATAATGAAATCACCCGAAAATTTATCAAATTTTTAAATCAAACACCATCCATTAATCAATTATTTTTTCTCTTAAACCCCCCCCCCAAATAAAAATACAATCTATTAATAATAATTTAATATTAAAAAGTATCATCGCAGAGGGTTTGTCCAGTGTGATGCTTTACCCATTATTGGAGCATCAGAACCTTGAATAGTTGATATACAGGAATAGGCCACTCATTAAAATTGTTTCATTTTTAGAATGTGGAATTAAGTAATCATTCAATTTGGGTTACTGTAACAAAATTAAATGTAATTGAAAAAAAACCAAATGAAAACCCCACCTTCAAAATATAATCATAAACAGAAAAGAACGAAAGAAAAATATGTCTTCCTTTTTCTTCCAAATACATTCTGAATGCCCTGTAGCATCCCAAAAAACCCCCTTATATTTTTTTGAACATGAAATTGAATGAAAACTTCTCAAACATAGGATTCTCATTAGAGATAATCAAAACATTGTCGAGCCAATTATATTAGATATGGATATTCCTAGGTAACAAACCCATAAAGAACCAGATGCCCCGATATGAATTTTCAACCCATGGTATTCAATATCCAAAAAATAAAGGCAAACTTCAAACTCAAGTCTGGATTGATTCATCTTCTACCTCATTTCCATGGGCTAGTCGGTGAGGATCCACATATTAACCATATAGTGTTCCAAGTGGTGTTTCGTACCAAGATTCCTCAAGGGGTTTCTGACAAACAAATAAAACTTCATGAATTCCCCTTTTCCTTTGATGACTCTACTATGTCATGGATTTACTACCTCCCTTTGGGTTCCATAAAATCATGTATTGACATTAATAAACTTTTTTTAGAGAAATTACTTCCTCATTATCGTACTACTTCAATATGAAGAGAAATTATTGGTTTCCATGAATTACCCAATATATCACTCCATGAATATTGGGAGATGTTCAGAAATCTTGTGGCAACCTACCCACATAACCAAATCCCAGACCAATAGTTGATCCAATACTTCTATGAGGGGTGTTTGGCTATGGAGGGGACTTTAATTGATGCCGCAAGTGGCGGTGTTGTTGTGGATAATACTCCTGTAGATGCGAGATGTATCATATGAATCATGGATTTAAACAAACAACAATTCCATACTCGATCACATCTTAATGAAAAACAATACCATGATAGTCAATATATAGAGAGAAAAGAATATAACAGAATGGATGAGTGAACTTGTAGGTCTTGTGAGACTACTAGCTGTGGCATCCAAAGCCACAACATAACTATGTCCACAATATCGTTTCCCTAGACCTATCAAGAATTGAAAAATCTATTACTTCCTATCTCATCCAACTGAAACATGTAAAAAACATCAAGAGGATCCCTCAGATTCTTCTAGATGAATGAAGGTCAATACAACAAATGCTCAGGGGAACACTAACCCTCAATAATCGGGTTAGTCCATTGGAATCATCAACCAACCCCACTGTGATCCCTCTCTTATACATTGAACAATGGATTAAGGTATGGTAATCCCATTTCTAATCCCCCTACATTCCATCATCGAATCACAAACCATTTCCAATATGTGAAAAGTGTTGGTAACATCCAACAACCTAAATTTTTTTTCCTCAACCACAATGGTTCAATCCTCCTCTTCCACCTCTTGTATTTAACTAACCTAGTGTGCCTTCCCAATTCCAAATCCATAACAATATCATTCCCAAGAACAAAAATCTAAGTAATCCTAATCCGGGAGAATAAAATTTTAAATGAAACCATTGGAAATTTTAGTTTAATTGGTTTCCTCTTTCTCCTCTTCTAGCCTAAAAAATATTAGATCCCATATTGGTTAACTGACATCCCACCTGACCCAACATCAATAATCAAATTCATTTCCAACTACCAGCTCAACTAATACCCAAACCTAAGGGTAATTTATATTCAATTTCACATAGATCGAGAAAAAATATTTCTATTCCTCATAAAGTGCCCTCTAACCCCCCCTTAAATGACGAACATGAAAATGGAATTAAAAAGAAACATGAAAAGGAATATGAATCAGATCCCTCACCTCCTTCTATTCAACTTAGAAACCTTATTCCTATTCATCATGAAATATCATTGAAAATACGTCTTTTGAACTCAATCCTAAAATGATAGACATGTTTATACATATTTAAGTCATTATTCAGCCCTTATATTCCATAAAATAAATCCCTATATACACCAAGTTTATTATGGAATTTTTCACCCATAAGATGAAACTTAGGTGCTCCAAAATTGCTTCCACTTAGAAGTTTATTCCCATAAAGTGATATAATCTAGGGGAATTTACGATTCCATGCCAAATTAGAAGTTCCATATTCAATGATTTACTAATTGGCCTAGGAGTCTCAATTAATGTCCTTAAAAATCCAACTGCTCCATCCAGGGTCTCGATCCCTTATTTCTAAAGGTTATTTTCATTCTATTGGCCAATCAAAGCATGTGTAGTCCTGAGGGTATTATCAAGGATGTCCTTTTTTGTATGAATGATCTTATCATACCTGTTGATTTCTATTCCCAAAAAATGAAAGGTGAGAAAAAATCTTCTTGATCTCCCTTAATTAAAGGAAGTCCATTCATAATGATAGAGAGAACCAATATTTATGTCCATTCAGGTATATAATCCAAGGAATCTGTTGACCAAATGTTCATGTTCAACATTTTTATAATCCATGAGATTTCCATATGAGGATCAATATACATTCTCAATCCATGTATGTAAGGACACCTTTGAGAGTCAATTGAACCCAATTTCATCATGTTCTTTATGTTCAATCAATAGAGGATCTTGTGAATTCTGCCTTACAATCAACCAAGTCATTAAGGGTGAAGTTGATGTGGACCTTTTATTCATAGACTTCATCAATATAGAAGATATTGAAAACACTATTGAATCCCACATCAATTATGTTCACTAGTGCTCCACCTTGAACAGTTTTAAGGAAGTTAAATATGATGCAACTGTAGTACCTTCCTCCATTCCTGAGTTGTCTAAAACACAAAGGAATGTTGAGACTGATCTCAAAAATCTTACTAAACAAGTAAAATATGAATTCCTCTTCCATGATCACTCTTATCCACTCATTATCTCCACCTAACATACTGAAACTGAGGAGTCCAAACATGTTCAGGCGTCAGAGGAAAACAAAAAAGCCCCTAGGATTGACCCTAGATGACAGACTAAGAATCAGACATGATCTTTTCATGCATCACATCCAACTTGAGAAAACATCCAAACCAATTAGACAACCACAGAGAAGGCTTAATTCACTCATACATGCTATAGTTTGGGGATATATGACCATGAATCATCATGTTGGTATTATCTATCCAATTATTTATTGCGAATGGGTTATTTCATTTCATTTTGTACCTAATAACATAATTGGAAAAATGGGCTATTGCAGCGGTTAAAAATCATTCCAATAGGCCCGAAACCTGTGGCCAAAGGCTATGGCCATGGTATTGGCCAACCGTGGCCACTATCTTCATGGAAGTATCTCCCATTCTATTTCTAAGGTTTTAACATTCGAAATATCCTTGAAAAAACCATGGAAATAGACAAAATTATAACTGTCCCCAGTGGGTTTTGATCCTTGCACCTCCACCATGTAGTCCAACGCATATAACACTATACAGTGACACAATTTTTCTATATATATAAATATTTATGATATATATATTAATAAAAACAATGGGAATAAACTCAAAACTATTTCAAAAGGGCTTCCTTCAAAAAATTTTGAGGGAATTGTTTTTTCTACAGAAGTGCGGGAACCCTGTAGCAACAGTTTTGGAGAACCGTGGCCAGATGGTAATGAAAAAAATGGCCTAGAACCACGGTTTTACAACCTATTGCCATAGGGCACAAAAATGTGGCTATAGCCCAGGGAAAATAGGCCTATAGCCACCATTTTAAAAACAATGGATATAGATTTGTGGATGTAGCTAAAGTTTCTAGTTTTGAAAGGGTGAAATAACTGTTGTCACAAATTTACATGGGGAGGTGGCCACATGTCGAGTGTCAAAAAAATGGTTTCTGCGCACCGACTATAGAAAATTGAATGATGAAAGAAGAAAATATCCCCACCCTCTCCCATTCCATTATAATATGCTAACACTATTAGTTGGAAAGTAACAATATTTATTTCCTTATGTATACACCAACTACTTCCAAATCCCAATCCCACCTTTGGACCAAGAAAACTCTACTTTCAATTAACCCTTTGGAACATAGCCACATATGAGAATTCCATTGGGCATTGGAAATACTACCACAACATTCCATAGGTGTATGGTGATTATCTTTTCTGAACTCATTGAACACAACATGGTAGTCTTCCGGGGTGACATTACCATTTATGTTGAGTCATTTGAATCGTGCTTGAATTAAATCTATCTACTCCTTCAAAATTGTGTAATGTGTTCCCCTGCTTTAAATTTTAAAAAATATCACCACATGGTTGAAAATGGGATTTATCAATGGAAAATATTTTCAAAATATGGTATTAAAGATGATATATAGTAAATTGAAGTGATCCAATCACTTCATGAACCCACATCTGTTCGAGACATATATTCATACCTCGGACATGCTATTTTCTATCGATGAATCATCCATAGCATCATTTGTATTTCCCTCCCACTCATTTATTTTGTCCAAAATTATTTATCTTTCCATATATATAGGTGTTTAAAGGGATCCTTAATTGAACTCAAAACTATTATACAATATTACCCAATAATACAACTCCAAGATTGGTCTTTACCCATTGAGTTGATGTATAATGATTCTAATAGAGCCGTTGGGTTATTTCATAGGCAACGAAGATAAATGATACCTCATGTCAACTATTATTCCTTAAAAACATTGAATGCAACTCAATATCACTACATTATCATGAAAAAGGATCTTTTAGAAGTGTTTTTTTTTCATAAATAAATTATGACACTATCTTTTAGGTGAAAAATTATTCTTCTTCTAATACCATTATTCTATGATGTTTTTTTAAAGAAACACAATTCCAAACTGAGGATAATAAAATGGATTGTAATTATACCAGCATTTGAACTAGAAATCAAAGATAGACAAGGAAAACAAAACATTATGGGTGACCACCTGAGTATAATTTAAAATCTTATATTTCAAAAATCATTGATCCTAAATTCCCCACTGATTACCTTTCATCAGTGACTCCAAAGATACTGTGGTATACCCCAATTTTAAACTAATTGGTTAATGGAATTTTTCGATAATTTTTTTCCAAAAAACAGAAAATGAATATGAAAAGAGATTCAATATTCTATTTTTGGGATGATAATAAACTTTGGAAAAATGGGACAGGCATGGTAATTATTAGATATGTTGATAATGATGAACATTCCTCTATCATAGAATTATATCACACACTTCTCAGAGGTGGCCACAGTGGAAAACAAAGGACTTCTCGAATATTCCTAAACTCTTGATTCTTCTAGCCATCACTCTTCAAGGAATCAGATGAGTTCATTCAATCTTGTCCCACATACCAAAATACTGGCACAATTTAAAAGATAAATGAAATTCCCCAAAAGACATTAATTTTCTGTGAGATATTTGATATTTGGGGAATCAGTTTCATGGATCTATTCCCCCTTTCCAATGGAATATCTTACATTATTCTTGTGGTCGATTATGTATCTAGGTGGGATGAGTCCAAACCCACTTAAAAGGATTATTCACATTCTATTATTGAGTTCCTATGGACACACATCTTCCATCGATTTGGCACAACATATGCCTTGATAAGTGACTAAGGAAACTATTTTTTTAATAGAACAATGGAATCTCTTTTGAAAAAGAATGAGGTTGTACTTAAAAAATAAACTCCATATCACCCCCAATAAATGTCAAGTCATAACGTTCTAATAAAGGAGTGAAAAGAGAATTTGAGCGAATTGTAAAATCCACTAGAAAATATTTTCCTGAAAAAATTGGTGCAACACTTTGGGCTTATCTAACAGCCTATAAAACACACATTGGGATGTCTCCTTTTAGGATATTTTTGGGGAATGCATTTTTTTTAAGAGTTGAAATCCATGATATGACATTTTGGGTTGTGAAAACTTGTAATTTTTATTTTGAAAAATCTGGTGAAAAATGATTATTACAATTGACTGAACTAGATGTGCTTCAACATTATTCTTACAAGAATTGTAATCTCTAAAACGAATAATCCTACGCACATGATGAAAAACACATCACGAGAAATGTATTTCATGAAGGTAAGAAGGAAATTCTATTCAATTAATGATTTTACCTTCAACCATGTATTCTTATTCTCATTGGAAAGGTCTTTTTATTGATTGTCATGTTTACACATTTGGTGTAGTGGAAGGCCAAGAAACCACATCAAAATGGAAATCTGTTAAAGCATCAGCATGAGAGGATGCATGATCCTGGAACAACATCGACATCCATTAGATCCACAAAATCTATAGTAAACACACCACTGGATGGAGAGGGTGACCCACCAAATCCAAACCAGGGGAACTTCTTTCCCTTTAACTCTCTCTCTCACTTACCCTCTCTACCAATTTTTTATTCTTAATCTCACATTCATTTTTTTCCACATTCTTCATTGGAACATTTTTTTTCTTTTCCTCATTTGTGTGGTTGTGTATTTTAAAAACACCAAAAAAACTATAAAAAGGGAAAAAACATAAAGATTTATACTTACTCACAATCTAGTTTTGAAATGTTGTACAATAATTTTTTGAGTCAAAAGATAATTTTTAACAAAAAAAGTTTGTATTTTCATCAAAAATATTGATAAAAATGTTTTTTTTAAACGGAAAATTTTTAATGCTCTGTTTTTTATTTGAAAAATGATTTTTTCCCAACCATGAGTTATAAAATTTGATTTCATCCCAATGCCATATATGACCATAATTTCAATATGTGTGTTTTTCACCAACGATTTTGAGTCTTGTGTTTTTAGGACCTTCGTGTTGAATTTAAAACTTTTGTGTGCATTAATATGATAGTGGAAATTTATGAACCTCATTAAAATCACAATATCCTAATAGGATCCCATTACCCTTACATTAATTATGCTTTTGAAAGCCCCTCTGAGGCTATTAAAATATTTTCTTTGATATACACAGTAAAATCAAAATACCTTATCCCACCCACCATCTACAAGGATTTAAAATGCATTATTTATTTAAATTTATTTGTGGGGGAATGGATTTCCGTATGGGTTTTATTTTATTGATTTTCAGCGTGTTATCAGATGATTTTGTGAGATCATCCATTTTTGTGAGGGGGGACGTTTTCATTCAGCACGTTCTGGGAAATTCTATATTAATATGACATATTGTTCAAATATTATTGAAAATTGTGACAAAAATAAAAAAAATAATGGGCTTGGTCATGGGTGGGTCAAATATCACTCTTACTCAACCTCTGTTCATTTTACAACTACAACTATTAGTGTCTCAATGAGATCAATCAGTGGTTGGGATATAAGTGTGAGAATTTTTTTTCAGTGCAACACTCATGAAATGCAAAAAAACACATATGTCATTTGGAAAAGTTGTATGTTTTGTAATTATTCCAACATATCATTCAATTCAAAAAAACTATCAACTATTGTGTCTTTATTCACAAAATTTTTCCCTTGTAAATTTCTCTTTCCATTTTTCCATGATTTTTTTCAAATATATTTTGCATTTAGTTTTCCATGTTGGTCTTTTACCCCTATTTTTACTTTTTTTAATATGGAATTCATACCTCCCGTATCCATAGAAAAACCCCATCAAAAGCCCTCTTTATCCTTTTTAACTTTATTTTAAGGAATAGGAGGTGAGATATCTTTCAAAATCAATGATTTTAACTATTGGGTGGTGGATGAGTGAACCTAAATATATTAATTTTAATCATCTTGAGAGGAGTATGTTTTGAGTTCCCACATTTTCGATTTCAAATTTTGATCGTGGAAAAAAATTTGGAACACTTTTGTTATAACAATTTGAGGTGAAATTCATTTTGGATGAGAGAAATATTCTAAACCTCCCCTATGTGGGGAAAAATTATGGAAAAAATACAACAGCAAGGGGACAAAATAATTCGGTGAAATCCAGCACACCATTTTGGATGGAAATTAAAATCTAAACATTATTCATGACTTTTCCCTTGATCTATACGTCTTCTCAAGATTGGATTTTTCAGTGCAAAATATATTATATGGGTAACCAACATGATGGAAGAAATTATTTTTATTTGAGGTGATCATCTTATTCAAAAAATCATTCACATGTCAGCTATTGAAAAAGTGTAAATTGAAATGGCCATATTACGATTATTTATTCAAGATTCCATTAAATTTGATCCTTAAGTCCAATGGCTTAAAAATATTCATATTAGAAAGAATAAATTCATGTATACAACTTTGAAACATACTATATTTAGTGATTCAATTATATAGATGTCCATATCATCGATCCATGGGGATTTTTAGTTTTGGAATGCAAACAATCCACCTCCTTGGGAAATATATACATCCACCACTTCTCCATTCAATGGTTTGGAATTTCGGAAGATTAAAGAATAAATTTACATGATCGATGCTTTTCTAATGGCTTGGGAGTACCTTCCATACTCATGTTTTTACTTTAGACACCCTTCAAACTCTCTTAATTTCATTTACTTTTGGGTTCCTTTCATTTTTAATTGATTTAATTGTTTTCAAATTTGTTTTTATTTTAATGCATGTTCCTTATTCATATTATATTTTAATCATCCACGCTATTTTCTTCAATATTAAATATCTTAATATATTTGAAATAAATTTTAAATACAGCCCCTTATTTTTCTTCATCATTCAATCTAATGTATGTCTTTATTTCTCAACACTATTCATGTGTGTTTGTTTGACCCACAACTCATTTCCTTATCATGTGATTTTCATTCTATTTATAATTAATCACCATAAATACATATAACTAGATTAAAAACTATCTTAATGGATGACTAAATATACCATTGGGGTGAGTCAAAAATTATGTATGTTTAGTGTTTGAGATTATTTTCTTGATGAATATTCATCAAATTAACATTGAGTTAGTTGAACATAAAATGTCATGAATTAATGAATCGTTTTCATTAACATGTAGTTTCCATGGATTATTGCAACCAAAAATTCACTACCATCATCATGTACAAATTTTTATTATAACCCTATATTAAGATAAGTATTGGATGAAATTATTAACAATTTGGAATTCCAATCAACATCATCATGTGAATTGGGTGTTATTTTAATGCAATATATTGAAAATCTAAATGATATCACCATCATAACTCTATAATAATGAACTCACCCAAATAATTATCAAATTATTAAGTAAAAAAACCATTAATCACATCATTTATGTTCTATGAATAATCCCCCCAATAAAAATACAATAAATTAAAAATAATTGACTATTAAAATGTATCATTATTGAGGACTCAACTTGAGTTCAACTGTACACATTTGCAGTGTTTCGGAACCATGAACGGTCGATAGGAAACAATCAACCATGCTTTCAGTTATTATTTCATAAAATAAACCTCCCATTACCACGTTTTACCTTGTATTATTGTTTAATCCATTAATATTCTAACTCGTTCAATTGGTTTAGCAATCAGTTATTTTATCCATATATCAATTATTCAAACATTATTAAAAATAAAAAATGCATTTTCTATTAACTACGTGTCTACCAATATATAATTTGTTAATATATAGGTTCATATTACATTAATTTTTATATCTGGAATACATCGTGAATCCAACCAAAATGAAAGCATATAAGTAGTTGATGAGAAAAAACAGTTAATCATCATCATATTTAAAATTGTAAAATAATGTAAGTAAAAATATTCACATAATATATATATCAATGATGGTCCAATCTATAGGATATGTATAAGAAAACGTGATCACAAATTGTAAACTCCAACGATAATTGTTCTCATTCATCATAAGATTTTGATGGATTTATGTTATTAATATAATATTTATAATCAATTAAACCAATTTTGCGCTATGAATAATAATTTTTGAAACTAAACTATCTTCTTTATCGATTTCCATTAAACTTAAAGATCAATGGAATGATCTTCCAAAATAAATATATTATTCCATATAAATAAAATATCCAAACATTCTTATAAATTAATTTATATTTAAATTACTTATCATTACATAAATCGAAAAATCATTAATATAATTAGGGATTATATCCTCTTGAATATGAAACATTTCCTTTTATTGATCATTAGTTTTTGGGTGATTCACACTTTTTTTGGAAACTGAGGCCCATTATAAAGAATTTTATGTTTGGATATTTTTCATTGATATACTATTTCATATTTTTTTAATATGATCACATGAAGCCTATAAATATAATTTACATAAAATATACATGGCTACTCAACTAAAAATATATATCTAATATTAAATAAATATGCGTACCTCCTCAAAAGGATGATCATCAACCATACTGAAAATTTTCTTCATAGATACCATATAAGTATGTTAAAATCATAAATCATTTTATAATGTATAGATAGATGAATAAATAAATGTTTTTATATAATATTATGTTTTTATGATATCACGTACTTTATTAGATAATAGATTTTATGAAACATAATTTGATATATTATTCTTTATCCTAACAGAAAAAATGTAGTTTTCATAATGTGAATCATCTTACCAATCATGAGGGGAAAACGTATTCATATAGATGTAATTACCTCATCATCTCATCCCATATGGAGTTAAAAAACCAACAAAAAAAATTAAAATTAAGGGTCATACTCAATCATTTTATCCATAAATCAAAATATTTAACAATGTGGATAAATTCATTTATAATGATACACCCATGATTTTAAATTTTATTCTACTTCATATTTCTTAATTCACTAGTATTTTTTTAATCAACACCACGCTACATAACTTATTCATAGAAATATATAACAAAAAATAATACACATCACCCTGTATTCTTATTTTATGACTTATACCACTTGATTATATAATTTTATACATAATAAAAATTATAACCCATTATCATTTCATATGGTATATTTTATATAGACATGAAAATATTTCATATACACTTCTCACCAATGCTCTTTAAAATTTAATTTATTTTCAGAATATAGAAATTCTACATATTTTTTATTGTTATATTCCATTGATTTCTCACCATAAAGGTATTACCACTAATATGTTATGAAAATAATTTTGTCCAATCGATTTAGATCATATGTGGGATAATTATTTTTTATTAGTATAAACTGTAGACTTATGAATTTGAAGAAATATTTGTTGATCTATCTCAAATACAATGTAGAGGAATTAAAATATATTGTCTACATTTACATTTTTTTTGGTAAATATGAAAATTGATATTATTGAAATAAAAAATTCAACTATAAATAATATTATTTTTATTATTTATCTTAATAAATTTGGTGATTTCCATTATAACCAACATCATGGTGAATTTTAATAAAAAAATCATAAATAATAAATAAATATATATATAATCCGAAAAATCCATTCAAAATTAAAAATTCAATCATATTACATAGTTCATCACATCACATAACAACCTATATTTTCTCAAGATCCATATATATCATGGAATAAAGAAACAAATTACACAATTATATTTCATTTTAAATATGAAATTTAATAATTTTAAAAATTATTCATCCAACTAATGAATAATGAGAATCAAAAAATAAATATCAATGTAGAATTCAAAATAATTACATAATAAATAATATATAAAAATATTATCTCTAAAAAATAAGGAATAAGATATTTCGTAGGTGAAAATTTGGATAACTTTAAGACATAATTGTTATGAGCACATTAGTCTATCTAAATGGAAGTAAAAAAATATATAAAAGTCACAAAAACATGTTTATAAAAATAATAAAAATTATACATTCCATTCATAAACACGTCTAATTATATCCTAATATTTATTAAATCATGGAAAACCACCAATGCACCTTTATATTTATGCTAAAATCATTTTTGTATAATAAGGGAAAAATAGTTTTTCACATTAATCTAATTAAATTTAATATAAAATATAAAAAACTATATGTTCATTTTATATTTATTACAAAATTTTGTTAGGAAATTCCATGGTGATGTACTCTATCTAATGCACCATGTATCTTATAAGTATCAATGAAAACCATTAATTATCTCAACTTGTCAAGTCCCATATGGTATGATTCTATATATTCTTGTTCAGTTCTGTAAAATAATTCCTTTATTAATTTAAATTCTTATATGTATGGATATGAACAAAGTATTTTATGAGTATAACACAAATTTTACACAATATGGTAAGTATAATAGGATGATTACCTGTAACACCCCAGGTAAATAAATAATATGACATTTTTATATTTATCCATATTTGTGAATAATATATTAATACAACTTTAAAGGGGACGCTATGCTCGTTGGCGTACCCAACACGCAACAACGAGTTTCTTGCGAATCTTACGTTGCACTCTAATAATAAAATAGTATTATTTTAAATGGTAGTTAACGCCTAGTTGTTGTGATGGCGGGAATGAATAGAACTAACTAAAAAATTATTATATATGTTTGTAAAGTATTTTTACCTTTTACAATAAATGATAGAGGATTAAAAATGCGAATGAATCAAATTTTAAGCGTAAACATTCAAATATTCTTTAAAAGGTCAATTAATAGCCTTTTGATGGCGAACCTCTTTTAAATCCACTTTTTGGCAATTTTATGTGTTATATTTGAAAAAATAAAATTCTTCTTTAGAATTGGGACAACAAAATTTACTTTGTGTAAATTTTCGGTATTTTTCCGAAAAAGTTCAATTTTTAATGAATAGTGAAAAATGTTGTATTTGAATTCAAAACCCCTTTTTAATCTAATTTATTTATATGATTAGATTATCTTTTGAATTGGTTTTAAAGTGAAATTATAATATATTTTTACCATTTAATCAAATAGTGGTCATTGGAATTAATTTCAGTTTGAAATTTGACTTAAACTAGTGTCAATCTTTTGATATATATTGTTTCATAAAAACACGCTATTTGTTCTGACAGCGGGAATTTATTATTAAATTAATTAATGTAACTTATACGTTATAAATTTTTTAAAATAGAAATCATTTTTGAATTCGGAATATCAAATATATCTTTGGGTGAATTTTTGGTAATTTTCTGAAAAACTAAAATTTTTTATGAATAGTGAAACCACTAAGTGGTACTTATAAAAACTGATATTCCGTTTAAATGAAATTTTCCACCTTTGAGTTTTGAATTTCAAAAATCCGACATACATGGTTTTCATTAAGAAGTAAAATGTGGTTCAATGGGATTAAAATAATTTTTTGGTGAATAGTAACTTATTAAGTTTTTAATCGCGATTAGAGGTAATTAATGTAGTTTAAGGTAAGAATAATGTCTTAATAAAATGAAATGACCTAGAAACATGTCCTACCATCATTGGATGTGTCATGGCAGACCAAGAAAATCCATGGGTCGAATTGGGGACCCCATGGAGCCACTTTGGTTGGAAAATGACATAAATATCTTTTTATTTAATGTTAAAGTAAAAATGACCCAAACATGAGATGTTATACTAACACAATTTTTACATGGGGTTATACAAGTCAGAATTTTGACTATAAATAATTAGTGGAAATCTAAAAGTATTTCCTACATCATAGAATATTTTTTGTAATTTTTAGACATTAAAGAAATTAAATTATTTATGATATCATGATGATGCAACGATGACATAATTATTTAACGATTTAAATAAAATGGAAAGATAATGTAAAATCTAAGACCTAAACATGTCCAAAACCTATTGGATGGGTGGATTTAGAACCCTTATCACCTTATCCTCGTAAAAAATCAATGTGGGACCATTAAAATCCGAAACTCATTTTCAAATAAAGTAACATTTATTTACTTTCCAAGAGTGCCCCTCCTCTCCTCTTATAAAAGCCCCCCACCTATACCTCCTTACCCACACATCCAAAGCCTTGGGATCAGCCAAAACCTACCCAATAGGTCTCTCCACATCCCTATATAACTTTTAGAAGCCTCACTTTGGGAATATGTCTTCCCAAGGAAGCCTTTGAGCTCAAACCAATGGGAGTTACCCGATTTTAAGGTAATGTCTTCACTTGAGTCCTTTTGTTTTATTTTTCTTCTCCAACCCCTTAAATCTTTTTATTAATTTCTTTTGTAACAAATAAAGTATCCTAAATATACTAGGATGGTGTTATAAGAAGGATTCGAGCTAAAATTACACACACCTACATCTAATGGTTAAAGAACATACTGTTTCAGTGGATGGCGAATTTCTGCCTCCCGAAACAACGATTGTTCAACATTCTTCTATCCCCTTCAAAGGTGGCTATTAAGATGACACTATATATATATATGATATATAATATTTTTATGTTTTACTTAAGCTTCTGTATTTTTCATTTATTTAATACCTTTATGGTTTCCATTATGGATAAACGCTATATCTTCATTTAAGGAAATGCGGACTACCGCCCCCTCAAAGTGATTTGATTCGTTAACACCATATGTGGTACGTATAAAGGATATATTTAATGATACTATATATGATACCATACTGGAATTAAAATACTATTATATATCCTTATGTTTTAATTCCATTAAATATGAAATAGAAATAGAAGTAGCGTTCATGCGTATGTACGGCTTACAGTCTCCATGAACGATGCATTTCATTTCTTAATTCTAAATGTTATGTAATATTATAAATACATGTATATTCTGGATATATATGATATATATGATATCAAAATCATGGATATCATTCTGGATATATTGAACCTTTGACCACATGAACAACATGTAATTATAAGAAGTCCACTTTCGACTTAAGAACCAAATATCGACAAAACAAACATTATTTACATAAATGATTACATAATGGTTATAACATGGAAATAAGTGATATAAAAGGAACAATGATCTTGAAAAAGGTTCATAAGGAAGTAGAAATTAACTCACATTTATTATTCATGAGATTAAAGAATGATCGAGTCAAGTCGGACCCGAGGTAAGGGATCCTACTCCTCTCTTTCTTTTTAAGTACACTCTTTTATGTCATTCCTTTTAAGCTCATCTTTATTGTGATTAGGATGTTCTTTTACATTACTGTTACTGTAATTTTTATGTTCATGTGATGAGATACCCAATTCTCTCTCATCAATCCATTTTGGAAGTTTCGAGTGGCGCCCACTTGAATACAATAATTGAGGAATAACATTTAATTAGAACTTTATAATATCATGAGAATAGAGGGATTCATGATATAATATTACAAAGGACAGTATATAAACCATATAAGAGTGAACTGGTGCATAAAAACAATCAAGTCTCAATATAAATGTAAAATGAGATGAAATCCATAATAAAGAAGGTATCCTTAAATCAAGGATAAATCAATCTCATAATTATGTGTGAAAAATATAAATACACCCAAAATAAGTTGATATTGAGTGTAAAACAATAAAATGTCATTCACACATATTCAAAGGATGACATATTCAATAACTACATGTTGAACCCAAAGAAATAGAAATTGGGTTAAGAAGTTCCCTTTGTAAAATTCGACAGCCTAACGACGTCACATAAAATTTTAGAAAAAGAGTTGATGAGAGAGATAAAGGGTATCTCATCACTTGGACATACAATTTACATAAATAAGGATATAGAAGAACATACCCCAACATTAAAATATGTAAATTAAAAGACCCAACAAAATAAGTCATTTAAAAAGAGGAGGGAGTAAGGTTCCCTTACCGACTTGGGCATCTGTCGAAACATACACCCCATGAAAGAAGGACAATAAAACACTGATGTAAATACACATAAACAAAATTATATTACAAAAATAGTATAATAATGGTCAGTACATATACCAATCAAAGGAAATGGTGAAAAATGTAGCACAAATCTCACGGGAATAAAAGTGAGATGAAAAATCCCTTACAAAAACATGGCAGCCTATCGACGCCACTTAAAACATCCAAAAATGGATTGATGAGATAAAATACGGTCTCTCGTAATATTAAAATAAAATTTAATGCAAGAGGAATTTAAAAGAACATCCCCCATCATAACAAATTGGAGCTTAAAAGAAGTGACATAAATGAGAGTACTTAAAGAGAAAGAGAGAGGTTTGATCTCTTACGAAAATTCGGCAGCCTAACGGTGCCACTCAAAACATCCAAAATGGATTAATGAGAGAGAATAGGGTCTCTCATCATATGAACAGAAGAATTAAAGTAGGATTAATATAAAATAACATCCCAATCATATGAAAGATGAGCTTAAAATGAATTACATAAAATAGTGTACTTAAAAAGAAAGAGAGGAGTAGGATCCCTTACCTCGGGTCCGACTTGACTCGATCATTCTTTAATCTCATGAATAATAAACTTGAGTTAATTTATAATTCCTTAAGATCCATTTTCACGTTCATTATTCCTTTTATATCACTTATTTCCATGTTATAAACATTAGGTAATCATTTAAGTTAATAATGTTTGTTTTGACGATATTTGGTTCTTAAGTCGAATGTGGACCTCTTATAATTACATGTTGTTCGTGTGGTCAAAGGTTAATTATATACAGAATTATATTAATGATTTTGATATCATATTTATCATATATATCCAGAATAGACATGTATTTATAATATTACATAACATTTACAGTTAAGAAATGAAATGGACAGTTCATGGAGTTAATAAACCGTACGTACGCATGAACGCTACATCCATTTCTATTTCATATTTAATGGAATTAAAACATAATGATACATAATAGAATTTTAATTCCAGTATGGTATCATATATAATATCATTAATTATATCCTTTATACGTACCACATATGGTATTGACGAATCAAATCACTTTGAGGTGGCGGTAGTCCGCACTTCCTTAAATGAAGATATCGCGTTTACCCATAATGCAAACCATAAAGGTATGCCATAAAATAAAAACACAGAAGCTTAAGTAAAACATAAACATATAATATATCATATATAAATATAGTTTCATCTTAATGGCCACCTTTGAAGGTGTTAGAAGAATGTTGAACAATCATCTTTTCGTGAGGCAGAAATTCGCCATCCACAGAAACAGTATGTTCTTTAACCATTAGATGTAGGTGTGTGTATGTGTAGCTCGAATCCTTTTTATAACAACGTCCTAGTATATTTAAGATACTATATTTGTTACAAAATAAATGAATAAAAAGATTTTAGGGGGTTGGAGAAGCAAAATAAAACAAAAGGACACAAGTGAAGACATTACCATAAAATCGGGTAACTCCCTTTGGTTTGATCTCAAAGGCTTCCATGGGATGACTTATGCCCAATGTGAGGCTTAAAGAAGTTATAGAGGGATTTGTAAAGACAAAATTGGCAGGGTTTGGCCGAGCCAAAGGCCTTGGATGTGTGGTTAAGGAGGTATAGGTGGGGGACTTTTATAAGATGAGGGGAGGGGAACTCTTGGAATGTAAATAAATGTTACTTTATTTTAGAATGAGTTTCGGATTTTAATGGTCCCAAATTCATTTGTTTCTAGGATGAGGTTATTAGGGTTCTAAATACACCCATAGAATAGGTTTTGGACATGTTAGAACTTATATCTTACATTATCTTTCCATTTTATTTAAATTGTTAAATAATGATGTCATCGCTGCATCATCATGATGTCATAAATATTTTAATTTATTTAATGTCTAAAAATTATAAACAAAATTTCATGATGTAAAAAATCTCTTTATATTTCTAATTAATATTTATAGTAAAAAATCTGAATTGTATAACCCCATGTAACAATTGATTTAGTAAAACATGTCATGTTTGTGTTATTTTTACATTAACATTAAATAAAAAGTTATCTATGTCATTTCCCAACCAAAGTGGCTCCATGGGGTCCCCAAGTTGACCCATGGGTTTCCATGGTCATACATGACTCATCCAATGAGGTTAGGACATGTTTCTAGGTCATTTCATATTATTAAAACATTATTTTTACCATAATCTACACTAATTACCTCTAATCGCGATTAAAAACTTAATAAGTTACTATTCACCAAAAAATTATTTTAATTCCATTGAACCTCATTTTACATCTTAATGACAACCATTTATGTCGGATTTTTGAATGTTAGAAAACAAATATGGCAAAATTTAATTTAAACGGACAATCAGTTTTTATAAGTACCACTTAGTGGTTTCACTATTCATCAAATATTGATGTTTTTCAAAAAATTACCAAAAATTCACCCTAAGCTATATTTGATATTACAAATTCAAAAATGAAGTCTATTTTAAAAAATTCAAAACATATAAGTTGCATTAATTAATTTAATAATTAATTCCAGTTGTCAAAACAAATAGCGTGTTTTTATGAAACAAAATGTATCAAAAGATTGACACTAGTTTAAGTCCGATTTCAAAGTGAAAATAATTTCAATGACCAATATTTGATTAAATGGTAAAAATATATTATAATTTCACATTAAAACCAATTCAGAAGATAATATAATCATATAAATAAATTATATTAAAAAGTGGTTTTTAATTAAAATACAACATTTTTCACTATTCATTAAAAATTAATCTTTTTCGGAAAAATACCAAAACATTACACAAAGTAAGGTAGTCCCCACTTCCTTAAATGAAGATATCGCGTTTAACCATAATGGAAACCATAATGGTATGCCCAAAATCAAAAATGCAGAATCTTAAGGAAAACAAAAAAATATTATATATCATATATAAATATAGTGTCATCTTAATGGCCAACATTGATGGTTTTAAAAGAATGTTGAACAATCATCGTTTCGGGAGGCATAAATTCACCATCCACGGAAACAGTATGTTCATTAACCATTAGATGTAGGTGTGTGTATGTGTAGCTCGAATACTTCTTATAACAACATCCTAGTATATTGAAGATACTGGAGTTGTTACAAAAGAAATGAATAAAAAGAGTTCATTGGGTTGGAGAAGGAAAATAAAACAAAAGGACTCAAGTGAAGACATTACCTTAAAATCAGGTTACTCCCTTTTCTTTGAGCTCAAAGGCTTCCTTGGGAAGACATCTGCCCAATGTGAGCCTTCAAGGAGTAAGAGAGGGAAGTGGAGAGACAAAATGGTCAGGGGTTGGCCGAGCCAAAGGCTTTGGAAGTTTGGGTAAGGAGGTAGAGGTGGGGGCCTTTTATAAGAGGAGAGGAGGGGCACTCTTGGAATGTAAAGAAATGTTACTTTATTTGAAAATGATTTTTGGATTCAAAAGGTCCCACATTGATATAATTCTAGGGTAAGGTGATAAGGGTTCGAAATCCACCCATAAAATAGGTTTTGGACATGTGTAGGTCATTTATTTTACATTATCTTGTCATTTTATTTAAAACCTTTATTATTGAGGTAATCGCTGCATCATCATGATGTCATAAATAAATTAATTTATTTAATGTTTAAAATTATAAAAATAATATCATGATGTAGGAAATCTTTTTAGCTTTCTAATTACTACTTATAATCAAAATTCTGACTTGTATAACCCCATTTAAAAATTGTTTTTGTAAAATAACTCATGTTTGTGTCATTTTTACTTTAACATTAAATAAAAAGATATTTATGTCATTTTCCTACCAAAGTGGCTCCATGGGGTCCCCAAGTTGACCCATGGATTTTTTTGGCCGGCCATGACACATCCAATAAGGGTAGGACAAGTGTCTAGGTCATTTCATTTTATTAAAACATTATTCTTACCTTAAACTACACTAATTACCTCTAATCGCGATTAAAAACTTAATAAGTTACTATTCACCAAAAAATTATTTAGGGAATATACTGTGGTGGGTATTCAAAACATAACCAATAGGGTTACTCCCTATGTAAGAATTTTATGAATGCCTCAAGTTACCTTTATGTCTTATGAATTATATGATTTATTCATGATTTGATGAGGTATGTTAAATTGCTTATGTTTTATGAGTAAAGTATGATTTCATTGATTCTTATGTGTACATGTACTCATGTTTCCTTTCCATATATTTTTATATCCCTTACTGAGCTTTTTATGCTCATCCCATGTTTTTGAAATGTTTTTCACAGGTCAAGGGAAAGGTACATGATATGATGATAGTGTCAAGGAAGTGTCAATAAAGAATCCACACTTTATTTTTAAATATGTTTCCGTTGATGGAAAAAAAATGAATACTATCTTTTAAGTAACTACTATGTTTAAATGTGGAATGTAATGCATGTTTTATGATATAATTCTCTAAAAATCTAAAACTAAAAAGATCCTCAATGTGTAATCTTGTAATGACTCAAGATTAAGTAAGGTTTAAGGCTGGGGCCTTATATTACCTCATTCATCCCAAGCATTAACATTGGATATTTTGATGTTATATTGTAAAAAATATACCACAATTCCAACTTACCTAATTTTCTATAATTAATTAAGGTCCCTAAATAAGATATTAATGTAACTACTTATGTAAAGAAGTCACAATGAACCTCAAGGATAATAATATAATACATTACACAAAATATAAGAAAATACTATAAACTATGAAATATGAAAATATGTCTAAGATCCTAACCATAGTATCCCATCTTTTACTTGCATAGAGGATTTCGAGCACAACTAGTTATGAAATCATCTCATTTTATAACCCTATTAAATAAATAAATAAATTAAACATAAATGTACATTATATAAATTTAAAATGAAAATATGTATTGTATGTGAATCAAATTTAGTACCATTAAAAATTGACGCCCAAATTCCCATATTAGTTTGTGCCAACTTCAATATAACAAAATCAACTATTATATCTTATTTATTACATATTAACTAATTTTTATGACCCTAATGAGGGGTTATTTGATAATATGATCCCAATACTATATATTAATCTTCGTGTACATATATTTATTTATAAAATACATCATTAGTTATTTTACACTATAGGTACTTTCAATGGTCTTGATTTGTTTAGATAAAAATTCAATGCATTCAAAGTTCAATCATATAGGGAATATTTCATTTTAACCATACTATTTAGTACAATTAAATGGATTCACCATCTTAGTAAAAATCATCATAATAAGAACATTATTTCTCCATAAAAAAAGACTTGAATCATTACTTATTGATATATTAGTGGGTCTCTAGATGAAGAACTCAGGTTATAACCTCTCATCCTTATTAATATTTTTCTAATTTTAAACCCTTTTTAATACCCAACAGATGTGAATCATATCCCAATATTAATTAACAAAATTTGGTAATAATTTTCTTATTTATAGAAATTATTTTTTATAATATTTATTTATTAAAAACATTTTCATTAGAAATTACAAAATAAAAAATTCATTGAGTTGATTTTTTTTATATTTAATTTAAATATAATGGAATTTCTGAAATCAATACTGTAACAGCCCGAGATTTTATGAAAAATTTTCTTTTTAATTTTATTAATGTCTTGTGTTGTACGCTACACCAAAAGGAGCTTGAACAACACACATCCTTGACTTGCCTTGCATTACACGCAATCATGACCTTCCTCGATAGCGTGTGTAGTACGCAATACCGAGTTTCACTAAACAACGATATGCTATTAAAATAATATTATAACTAGCCGTTTTGAATAGTAATAACCACTTTTAAAATTTTAGAAAATGTAGCTCTCAAAATGGACTTAATTTTTGGATTCGGAGTATCGAATTTAGCCTAAGGTGAAATTTTGTTACTTTTCGGATAACTTTCATATTCTGATGAATAGTGAAAATTAGTAAATTATAATTAAAAACAACTTTTTTAATAGAAATAATTAATAGTGATAAATTATTAATTTGAGTGGTTTTAAAGTATATTTAGAATATATTTTTACAATTTAATACAATGTTGGTCATTTGATGTAATTTCAAATTTAAACCAGACATAAATAAGTGTCAATCTTTTGATAGATATTGTTTCTTAAAAACACGCTATTTGTTTTAACAGCGGGATTTAATTATAAAATTTATTAATGAAACTTCTATGTTATGAATTTGGTAAAATAGACTTCATTTTTCATTCGGAATATGAAATATAGCTTAGGATGAAATTTTGGCATTGTTCTGAAAAACATCAATTTTTGATGAATAGTGAAACTACTAAGTGGTAGTTAAAAAACTGAATTTTTCATAAAACATAATTTTACCTCTTCTGTGAATGAAATTTCAAAAATCTGAGAGACACGGTTGATGTCAGTATATAAAATGTGGTTCAATGAGATGAAAATAATTTTTGGTGAATAGTAACTTTTTACTTTTATTTACCATGGTTAAAAGTAAATAGGGTAATTAAGGGTAAAAATGATATTAATATTACCCTAACACATGTACTAATCCTATTGGTCAACTTTATCTCGACCAAAAACAACCGTAAGTGTAAAATATTATCATTTAGGCCCACTTGGATTAGATTAGGAAATTTATTAATATTTAATTCAAAGAAGAGTTAAAAGAGTTAAAATCAAGGTTTATTTACTAAAACATTTTTAATATAGGGTTGTACATAAGATAAATTCAATTGTAAATATTAATTAGAAAGTTAAAAAGATTTCCTACATAATGATATTTTATTTATAATTTTTAGACTTTAAATACATTAATTTATTTATGATACAAATATGATGCAGTAATTACCCTTTTTAGGAAATGTCAACATAATTGATGTTATTAATGCCCAAATAAATGTAATTTAAGACTTTTTATGAATTACACTAATATTATAGGTTATAATGAGATTTTAGGGTTTATTTAATCAACTTGGTTCGAACATATAATTCTGTTATGACTTTCACAAAAATCATATATCAAATAGTGTCAAAATTGACACAAAATAGTTTTTAAATCTAATATTATATTATTAATTTTTATTTTATTCCTAAAAATCTATGGTTCTTCCAAATGACTTATATAATGATATATATATTAATAATAAACAATTTGGGGTTCTTTTGGCATGTTATAGTAAGTTTATTAACTATATAGTGTAAAAAAACAAAAAGACATGGTAAAAGTTAAATTATTTAACTTAGAGTTAAATCTAATTGATAAGGTTAAAATAATAACCTAAACTTGTATAAATCCTATTGGATGGTAGGATTTAGACCCATCCCCACTTTAGCTTCGAAATAAGACCCTTTGGATCCACTATAAACCGATTTTAACTTTAATATAAAATAATATTTTGAGATATTCCTAAGGTGCCCCTCTCATCCCTTATAAAAGGGAACCTCTTCCCCCTCCTCCTCACACCAATTTGAGCACTCATGCTAGGCCAACCCCTGCAAAAATCCCTTCTCCACTTCCCTAGAATAATTCTAGAGGTCCTGGTCTTCTTCAAAGACCAATCTTAGTTCCCTAAGTGGAGGATTCAAAGAGGCGTTCCAAAGAAGAGGTAATATCCATTACCGATCTTTTCAATTTCTTTCTTCTTCAACTTCTTCTTTAGTTGTTTCATGATAAAGTAATAACATCAGTATTATATACATGCTGATATGTTATTATAAATATGAAACAACCCTAATTCACCTTCAATCCATCCTACGGAAAAATGAAATCATCGCGCGTGCGTACTTACGGAATACCGTCTCCACGCCGTGGTGTAATCTATTTTCCACCATCACCTTACAAGGATGGGTATAATGGTGTAATGAGTAACTATTTATGATTATTATAAAGTAACATTGATACTGAAATAATTTATATATACTCCAATACAATTCCACGATCATAGGAACGATATCATCACTCGTGCGTACGTACGGAATACCGTCTCCACGATGTGATGCGACTCGTTCTACATGATCATCATTACATAGTAATTATATAAATGAATTGAATGAATAAATATGATATATGTTACACTAATAATATTCTGTATATAAGGTATCTATAACCTTAAAAGAAGAATAAGAATTTTTTCGGCAAAACACGCATAAGAACAAAAGGCAATAAAGACCCGAGTAACAAGTAACAATGAAATATTACTAACAAGAAGCTAAGAATATGACCATATATAATATCATATCAATATTTATGATTCTGGAATAAGTCAATAACATTATTTAAACCATTATACAGGAGCTTCGGACACGTACAAATCAAATCGGACCTAAGGTAAGGGAAATATCACAATCTCATTTTTATCCGAGATTGTTTATACTTTGGTATTTACTGGGGTGTATTTTATCATCCACATCCATTTTCCCTCAATATGTAACATTATTTCCATCCACCTAAAATTTTTTAAATCCAATTTTACCCTTAGGTGAGTTTTTAGTAAAAGATATGAAAGGAATCTTTTGTCGTTTTTCATACGAGGTACTTTTTTGACTTTTCCCACAAAAGTACGAGAAGAATGTTTTTTTAGCTTATACGACATGAATGGATTTTTAAAACATTATTTCCTAGAATATTCCTTTACAAGTTTTCATGTTTATTTTTAATCAACTTCTTTTATTTTAAAATTTTTTGACATGTTAAGAAAGGAAAAATGTTTTTGAAGAAGAAAGGATATTTTCCTCAAGAATGGAGTTCAAGTGTTTTATCAAAATTATTTTCCATCTATGTTAAGAAAGGGTTCTGTTTTTATCCCTATTATTACATTGATTTGATTTTGTTTTGATGGAATTATTTTTATGAATTCCTTTATTGTATATGAATTGTTTTATGATGTCACGATGTTTAAGATTCCCATTTTTATTACATAGGTTATGCAATTATGTATGATTTAAGATTTTGTGGCACACATAATAATGGTATCATTATGAGATGGGTGGGACCTATATCTCCCTACAATGCATTGGGTAAATATTTCATATCTCATGAGATAGACATGGCTGGAATGGTAGGTTATACCGGTTCAGTGAAACAGGACTGAAACGAGGGTGACTCGATTCAGAAAGGGACTTTGTCCACTAAGATAGTCTTGGCAATGAGTCATGACTAACAAGAAATGATTCTCTATGATTATGTGTGTATTCCACAAAGTTTCATGTTTTAAGTTATTCTTATTGGGATTTCATTTCACTACTATGATTTATCCCATGTTATGAAATTATGCTCTCTTTTGCAGGTTAAGATTTCCAAAAGTTATGTTCTTATGAATATGATGTGATTGATTTTTCTTTTGTTTACCATTACTGAGCATTTGAGCTCACCCTTTTATGTTTTATTTTCCCCATGATATAAAGAAAGGATTTAGGTAAAAAAAGGGAAGATCTTTATGAGAGATATTGAAGATCTTTCACCACGATTAGAAGATTACGTTCCGAGTTTCCAAAGACACTAAACTATTACGATCCATTTGTGTGTGTTATTGTTATGTACTAAGTATTCCTCAAAAGTAATGTAATGTCCATGTACGATAAGCTTCGGGTCTCTACAAATACTCCAACTACTCTGTTGTAAAACATTATTATACTATGATGTGATCTATATAGTCAATTTTAATTAATTTATCCTATCATTGTTCTTATATATATCGAAAATTATATTTTTTCAATGTCTTTTGATAATATTATTAATCTGAACAATGTTAAAAATATTCCCATTTCACACCTGTCACACCCCGACCACATTGATAAATTATTTTAATTAATTTAATTATTATTTTTACTTTCATGATATTTTCACCATTGTGAGGTCAGCATGCACAGTTAGAAGTAACCGTGTAGTACCCAAATGGATGGCCGAGTGGGTCGGAGTTGTGGCGCATGCCATGCGTGTGACTTATTAAACACGGGGACGAGCACACAACTAGACCCTTTAAGAAGGTAGTTTCAGGTGGCATGGTTCTAGTGTAGTTTTCTCAACCACGTGTTTGACTATAGGCGAACCATGATACATCATGATATTTAAAATAATTAATAAATTGATTGAATGGTAAAGGAAATTAAATAAAGTAAGATACATTAAATAGAAAATAAGTTTGAAAAAATGGTAAATACTAGTAACAGTAATATTATTATGAATTTTTTAATATTAGCAATAATAATAATATTATTATTTTGATTATAATTATAATTATTTTTATTAAGATTACTTTTGTAATTAATCAAATATTATGATGATGATTATTGTTATTATTATATTAATTATTCTTGTTATTATCATTAGTATTATTTTATTAAAAATATGAATTGAGAACCTATTATGGCGTCGCCCCCCCCCCCCCCGCTTCTCCAATAAGAACGCATCACCCCCCCCACCATATCATTCAACTTTCACTTAACCCTTTCCAATGTCGGCTGCCCGACCTCCACTCACCTATCCACTCTACTCCCGCTCATGACAGCCGCACCTCCTCCTCCCCACCTCCTAACATCAAAATCCTACTCCACTATCATTTCTCCAAATCCCCTCCCTCGAAGGCCTGCATCTGGCGTGTGAGCCATCCAACGATGATTTCCCTTTTTGGTGGGAAGTCATCTCTTGTAACCAAACCTCCCTTGTAGGGGCACCCATCCACCTGTGAGTTTCCCTTCTAAATTTTGTGGTTTTCGGCACTTTGGTCAAATCGTATATGTTAGGGTAAATGGTCGTTATATTTTCCATTGAATTTTGGATGCCTGGTTGGTTTACAAGGTCTCGTCCTCCCTTCTGTTGATGGTTCTGTTGCATCCGCATATGATTATGTTTTGTGTTTCCATCCATTCCCTTTCCAGACTAATCCATATGAAAATTCATGTATTAAATTAATTTTAAAATTCCTTTACAACCTCAAATATATATAGTTATTGATACTTATTGTAGTTTAATGTTATCCAATTTTACCAAAAATTGGTGTTCAATGGTATTTATTTGTATTTCATGGGGTTGGGAAACTAGGATGTTTATTTTAAATGCCTTTGTTCATTAAAAGTGGAATTGGGTCTTTTATGACGTGCTTTGCATTCTGATGTGTGCAAATAATTACAAGATTGTTAATTTGTTCTGATGTTTGAAATTTTTTGATTTTGATGGATTGGTAATTGTATTAAATGCTTTCCAAACGGGTTTTATGGTCTCAGTGAGTTGGTTTGTATTTTTCCAAATAATTTATGTGGTATGATTGTTATCAATGAGTAATGTGAATTTGTGTAAATTTATTTTTGGGGGTTCTTATTAGACATTAATGTGTGCCATTATAAGTCATCACATCCATGGGTTCACTAGGTGAACACTTGGATGTGCCCTTATATGAAGATTGTACTCAAAAAGGTTATTCTCTCCACACTTATGTTTTACATGTGGATTTTTGTAATCCAATCTAGTTGTTCCTCTTATGGGTTATCTAAAGAAGGTTTTAAATTTGATTTTTTAGTGTATTGATTTCGATCATTTGGAAAAAATGGCATTAATTGTGTTCCTAATGATTTGTATGTTTAGATTTAAAACATATTTTTGGACTGAACTTGAGAAGGGTAGAGGATCATTTTGTAAACAAGGATTGTTTGGGTGTGAGTTTGGATCATAAGTAACCATTTGAACATGAAAATTTAAAAGCAGTATTTCTGTGATGTTTGGGTAATTATTTTGGACATTTCATTTTAAAGTCTTGTTTGCAACTTTTATATCTACTGTAATGTTTGTGTCCACTCTTTTAAAATATTACATTTTGGAAACTATGTGCCCATTTGGAAACCCTTATGTTTTGTAAGATGTTTTAAATGGTTATATGTTATTGCATCCCAGTTGGAACATATGAATAATATTAAATGAAAACTCTTTTATATGAGAAACCATTATAAGTTGTATTTCCCTTAGGGGTTATCATATATTAGTGTCCATGTTTTGGGTAGGAATGTGAAGTGACATCAGCTAAGCTGAGTCATGTGTGTGATTACCTCCTACTCACATCATATTATAATAACTACCATGGGTTCCATGGATTCCTTTAGATGATCAAGTGTCGATTACATTTTAGCCATGATTAGATGGGTTAGCACCCTCCTTGATTTTGAGATAGGCTAGCAGGGATGTTCCACTAGTGAGGCATGGCTAGGGCAGCTAGATGGTTAAAGACATTGGGGATTTATCATTTGAAGGTAGTTGGTTCCAAACCAAGTATATAAAAGATATTATAGGGATTTTTAGGATCAACCATGATTTTTATTTGTTTTGAGTTCTTACATTCAGTAATAATCAATTTTGGGAAACATTGTTTATCTTTTTCATTAGAACACATCCTTGTAATGCCAAAATCTAGGTATTCACTCTAACATGTATTTTAGTTTGGAAGTGAAATGTATTCTATGTTGTTTTTATAAAATATTCAAAAAAACAATTTTTGAAACTCCATTTCAAACTAATGTCATTGGTCTGTTTTAGAAAAGGAAATACATTGATTCAGTGGTTTTTTATTGTCATATATACTAAGAATTGTTGTGCTCACACCAACTTTATATTTCAAGTTGCATGTTGAGTTTTCATATTCAGGATTCCCATTACATTCAAGATGAGGAAAATATTTGGTTTCGTGGTTTGAGGTGAAAAATAGGTCACATGGAGGTCATGGTAGTATGGTTTCTTTTCTAAATTTTCTAATTTGTTTCCTATTTTTAGTGTATTATGTATCTGGAATAAATTTTTCTTCATTTTTATTCAGTTGCTGGATCTTATGGCTTGATTGGTTGACTTTTTTCTTGTCCTAATTAAATATTTTGGTCACAAAATGATCCAACTTTATGTTTGGATTCCCGACACTATTTCCCAGCCTATGGGGTTCGGGAATGCCCTTCGGGCCGTGTCGTGAACCAGCTCCGGTGACTAGTTCAGGGAAATCCCCAGTTGGATTGTGAAAAAATGGAATCAGATCTAGGCGCCCGATATTTGGTGTGTCTAGTTGATGGAGAATTGGATTTCCAGGGCTCAGGAAGATTTATATGAGTTGGTGGCTAATTACCACTGCTGTTGATGAGTCCTGAGATACCACGGGTAGCATTGGTTCTGAGACATTTTACATTTTTTTAATTCAAGGAATAAAATAGATGTGAATTGGTGACACATTGTGACCCCACATAGATTAGTAACCCATAGGGATCACATGTTCCTGGTTTAAGGTCCTCTTAGTGTTATGTCTTCCTTGGGACATGGATCACTTCAATGCCATCATGTTAGGAGTGTGTTATAGTTCTCTTTTTGAGTTAGTTTGGTGTATGTTGTTCTTTTTGGATTTTTTTTGGATTATGTGCATTAAAAATGAAATAGGATTTTGAAATAGAAAAATATATTCACAAATAGTGTTTTTTTCTTCAAATGGATTTAAGTTTTTAAAATGGTATTTTTTTAAAAGTTATTTATTTTTTATGTTATTATATGTTGGGATTATGAGCCTATTACCCATGCCTTGGGGTGTTTCTTTTTTTTCTGTTTAAGCATGTTTGGGACTCCCGGTCAGTTGCTTCAGCTTGAGGTGTTTTTTTGATTGATTTTTAGCTTGATTCTAGTTTCAATGGTTTTTTTATATTTTGGAAAATGCCACTTAGAAATATCAATGGAATTTATTAATGATTCATGACCAATTCCATTTTCTATCTTGTGTTTCTTGTCCTTCATGGAATTTTTGGACCATTAGGGGAGTGATGTTGTATGAGGGTAGTAGAGAATGTCTTCTGGAGGTTGGGGACTCCCGAGTTTGTTAGAGTTTGTATCGTCATATGTTTAGTGGTGGTCACAACCATGGACTGATGGGGGTGGATGTCTCATCATATTTTTATTAGGGATGATGTGGGAGGTGTTGAAGTCCATATTCATTTAATGGATCATAGTTGAGAAGTTGAATGTGAATGAAGGTATGATCCCATCCAGAGTAAACAAGGCCAGTGGTTGGTGAAGTCCTATGTTGGCCGCTTATAGAGTTAGCATTTAGGGAACACGTTGTTGGAATGTTCAGTGCCAATTATCTTTCATAAGGGTTCCCAATATAGCGAGAAAGTTGTAAAACATGAACCCATTTATGAATAATCTCATTTTTCAGTGTGGGCTTCTTATTTTTCAAACAACTTTCTGATGTACCATCGGTATTGTCAGTTTGGGAATTCTAAGCCATCTAGTCGCATCCCTTTGAAGCCTCATAATCGTTGCGGCCATTCAGGTCATTGAGAATAGATTCAAAAAATGTATCATTTGAGGAAGGAGTTCAGATCCAGTAATTCTACATGTCTGACTATGATTCAAAAGATGCTTCATCCATCAGACCCCCAACCTCAGGCCTCAGGGTGAAGCTAACACATATTTAAGTGTTACCGAGGGTCTAAATCATAGTCTTGGTTTTCAATTTTGTTTAGGGATTGGAACATTTAACGTCATATTATTCTTTTTTTGGATGTTGATGTTTTCCTCAGTTCTATTTACATCATTTCCTTAGAATATTTTGATGAACTTATTCTGTTGTCATCCAAATTTTCCTATTTTTTAATGGGTTTTCTAAATCTTGTGTTTTTTATAAAAGTGTGTTTTTCCCTTGTATGGGTTGATCTTAGTATAGCTATGTTGGATTGGAGATATAAAAACCTATGGAAGGATAAATTCTTTTAGTTGTACTTGGGATTCTGGTTTAACTCCTTGTGGTATGGTTTGGTTTTGTGTGGGAATTGAAAGAGTTTGGGTTGGGAGATCCCTCGTTCTCGGTTGTGGTGGTTGTGTTGTTGGGTTTTAAAACTCCAGTCCTGGTTGAGTTCTTGTGGAGGGGAGAACCCCCTAATTTTATCACCTTATTTTGGGTTATAGTTTCATCAAGATCAGTCTGGTGTGAGTTGAGAAAAAATAAATAGTAACCTCGAAAATTCCTCGGTACATATGGTCATGTACTGTAATTGAATCAATTCTTCACCATTTTTCTATTTGGGGACTTTAAAAGTAAATAATGATCGTTGGTGGATATAATTGTCACACCGTGACCAGATTGATTTATGAAATTAAATAATTTAGTTAATATTTTGAGTTTTGTAATTTTTTTCACCATTGTACGGTCAACCTGCATGGTTTAGAGTAATTATGTCGTGCCCACATAGATTCCCATGTGGGTGGAGTTATGGTGAATGAGTTGTGCATGGTTTTAAAAACCATGTGATATGCCAATAGCTTGAAAATTTATGTAGGCAGTGCTGGGTGGATATAATTTTGACACCTACCTTACTATTATTATTATTTTTAGAATTATTAAGACTACTTTTGTGATTAATATATTATTATGAATAATATTATTAATATTTTAATTATTATTTTAATTTTTTGTATTATTTTAATAAACAAAAAATTATTGAAACCCTAAGGGTGTCACCCCCAACCACATCACCTCCAAGTTCACCCCTCCCCCTCTCTGATGCATTTGTCCTACACTCGACCAAAACCAGCGCCAACGATCAAACGTCCCTCCGCACCACCCTACTACGGATCTCGACTACCATGTCTTCTCCTCCACAACTCCCTACCATTGAACCCTCCTCTACCAATAGCACAACTATCCCCCTCACCCAGTGGCATGTTTATGAGGCCCAAACTTACCAAAGGGTGTTTCCCATCCTTGCACACAACCGTATCTAGAAATTGCATGTCCCTCACAAGTTCCACCATCCACCGATGAGTATCCATTTTAAATTTTGTGTTTTTCATAAAAATGGTCTCACCATTGATTTTAGGGTTAATGGTCGGTCAGATTTCCTTTGAAATTCTAGGGTTCATTTGGTTCTCAATGTATTATCCTCCCTTATGTTGATGGTTCCGTCATGTCTGCACCTTATTAATGTAGGATTTTCATTCATTTACCTTCCTAGAGGAGTCCATAGGTACATACATGATTTAAATTAATTTTTAAATATCTATTAAACCTAAAATATATGTTTGGATTTATTCTCATGTTAGTTTCATGTTGTTAAAATTTTCTAAAATTAGGTTTTCAATGGCATTTATATATTTTTCATATGGTATGGGTGCCTAAGTTTCTATCAATGTGTAATAGGGTATTTTATGAAAATCATAGCATCGTGATGTGGTGTAGGTTATTACATGATTGTAAATTTTGTTTTGTGGGAGTAATATGGTGATGTTTTATAACATGGTAATTTTATTGAATGATTTGAAAGGATTTTTTTGGTCTCAATGATTTGGTTTTTATTTTTCCAAATATTTTATGTGGTAGGATTGGTTTCAAATAAAGGTGAGATTTTAATGGAAATTTATTTTATGGGTCCTATTATACTATAAAGGCTTCCATCGGTTGATGTCACATCTTTGGGTGAACTAGGGTTACACATGGATGTGCCATCAAATATATATGGTACACGAAGATTGGTATTCTCTCCAAACATCAGTTTCCCAAGTGGAATTTTTTTATAATAATGTTTTCCTCTTTTGGGTTTTCTAAAGAGTGTTTTTTATTTTATTTTATAGTGTATTACTTAATTTTTTTTGGAAAACATATCTTTAAATGGTTTCTTCTAGATTTGTATTTTTGGCATGAGTACATAATTTTTGGGTGTTTTAGGAGGGTAGAGTCTTGTTTGGAAATCCTTAAATGTTTTGGGTGTGTGTTTTGATCTTAATGTATCATTTTTCGGTGTATATTAAAAATTGGTATTTATTTGATGTTTTGGGTTATGATTTTGGACACGTCATGTTAAATGCTCGTTTGGAACATCCAACTCTAGTGTAATGTTTGTGTAGACTCTTTGAAAGGATTGTTTTTTTGAAATTGTTTTCCTATTTGGTATAAAACCTCTGGCCTTTATTACACATTTTAAAATGTTTTATTACAAAAAACATCCCATAATATCAAGAGTTCTACAATATTTGGGTCGTAGGAACATTACATGAAAATTTATGACATATAATACAACATCATTATTTGCAACTTTTTTTACATGACCATAGGATTCCTTCATACTTAGTAATGCATGGAATTTCTTGAGAACATACATAATAAAATGGTAATCTATAAATCCTATTAAGGGATTAAAAAAGTATAACATAAAGAAAAAAATACCAATTATGAAATATGCATATCGATAGAGCACAAGAGAATCCTGGACATAAAGGCATGATATAACAGGATTGACATAACATGGAAATGTCACAACATTATGAAACATTGTATCATAAACAGAATGGAATCAAATAAAACACTATCCCATAATGGTGTAAAATGTCCTTAATGTAATCAGTTACACCTCTTTCCCAACATGATGCATCTTGGTACAAAAAATTTCCCAATTTATTGGAGCGCAATTTGGGTGCATCCTTCATGATCATTTCTATCTCATGCTTATGTCTTCCGTATAGATCATATAACATGGATTCATACAACCCCATAACTTATTCCAAGATAACGGAATATGTAATACATATATGAATGCATAATATCATTAATTATATTATTATAAAGGTGAATAACATTTATAGTTAAATGGGCATGGTATTCAGTACAGGATGATTTTTTCATAGAAAATCAAGTTGAAATTTTGGCTGTATAATGGCATCGCATGTGGATTCATAAAATGGATTGATAATAGAGAAAGGGAACTATAGTTTCATGAAATTATATAGTAATTTATTTAATAATGGATAATAATATCCCAATATATTATATTATATTTTATATGCATAATATAAGAGAAAAACATGAACAAAAATGAGGAGAGATAAATCCCTTACAGAAAATCACCATGGTAACAGGTCTAAATCTGAGGGATCAATGAGAGTGAAAGTGGTATACCATCAATAAACAATAATAAAAAATTATGGGGGAGTTGAGAAAAATTCCACACCATTTTTATTTGAAAAATAAAATTGTATAAAAAAATATGGATTCATGGACAAAAATGAGAATGGAATCAAATTGAGGATCCTTGGTTGGATGTGTGGTACCAAAGACTTGGGAGAGCCTTCATGGGTTCTTGGGGTGCCTTAAGAAGTCAATATGCATTTAATAGAAGATTAAGGATGAGATTCAATGAGATTGAGTGATTATGAATGGCTCCATGGGAGGGATTTTAGAGGAAAGGTTGTGGAATTATTATAATTTTTGTTTTGGACCGTGCAAACAAAATAATTCTTAACTGCAAACCATCACATGCTTATTGCAGATTGTTTTCCATAAAGTGGAGTGGAATAAATTATTTTAAATGGATAAATACCTATTATATTAAAATATATCCCTTAATTACATGGAGGTGATTCACACTTTCAAGGAAATGATTTTAAAATCATAAAATATTTTATACATCTCAGAGGATTCAAAAAGGATTTATAAAATAAATAAAATAAACCTATAATTTTATTATTTAAAATAAAAATATATATTTGGACAATTATAAAATTTATATTATTTTATTACATCACTATGGGGTCATTCTGGTGTCATGGAAGCCATTATATATTCAAATGGTATTTAATTTATAACAAAATATTTGATTACCTCCTAAACTTATGAAAACATCACCATTGGAATAATTTTACATCCTGTTTACAAAATTAATATTCCTTCTATAGGAATGATTTTCTAAATACATGAATTTTCACTTTTAATATAAAACCAAAATTTATTGAAAATTGACGGGTTTTGATAAAAATGGTTTTCAGACCTTAATAAAATATAAAATTAACATCATAATAATTATATGATCATTTATAGTAAAAAAATTAATTAATTTATAATATTTTATTAAAATTTTACTTAATTAAAAAAACTATTAACTCATCAAAAAGATGACTTATTAAAATATGAATACAAATCAAAATAATTATTGGTGCTTTAAAATCATTTTCAATTTCACAATAATAGAATGAAAGTGTATTCATTATTCTATAAAAAATGACTCACATAATGAAAATGATATGGTCTCGTTACATATACCTTAATTACACAAGCATATGCCTTAAGAGTATGGTGTTTGATGTTGGGGCTTCCCTGGGGCTATTCGGTGAACATGGTTTGGGTCGTGATCTCAATGAGCTTGAATGTATCCCTTAAACGGTTCCACTCATGCATCAGTTGTTGGATATCATCTAGAGACTGGTCTATGGAATATCCAAAAATATTATCCCCCATGGAATCTCAGATAAATGGGTTTTATATTTTTTGATCATACTCATTGAGGCCATGACATACATTATATTTGTCAATAGGATTAATAAAACCCTCTATTTATACTAGTCATGTGATCAATATTCGATGGAAACATTATCAATAGTAAGGATACATAATAGTCATTTATATTTAATTGGATATAAAAATACAAAATGAATTCATGTGTATTCAATATCCATAATAAATTATATGGAAGGGAATTTTATTCATAATTGTATGATTCATTACAACCTTACACTCTTAAGAAATTTCACCATTGAAATTTCATTTTCACACAATAAATTTGATGATGGAATTTTTGCCTCATCACTTCCCCTATATGGCCCCATCCTTAAACCTTACTTAATCTTGAGTTATTACAAGATTACACATTGAGGATCTTTTCAGGTGTAGATTTTTAGGGAATTAGAACATAAAACATGCATTACATTCCACATTTAAACAAGGTTGTTACATAAAAGATAGTATTCGTTTTTCTCATCAACAGAACCATATTTAAAATAAAACATGGATTCTTTCTTGACACTTCCTTGACACTATCATCATTTCATGTACCCTACCCTTGACCTGTGAAAAACATTTCAAAACATGGGATGAGTATAAAAAGATTAGTAAGGAATATAAAAATATGGAAAGGAAACCTGAGTACATGTATACACAATAATCAAGGAAATCACACCCTACTCATAAAACATAATAACTTTAGCATACCTCATCAATTCATGAATAATTCATAGAAATCATAAGACATAAAGGTAACTTGAGGCATTCATAACATTCTTACGTAGGGTGTAACCCTCTTCGTTACGTTTGGAATACCCATCACAGTATATTCCCTAAATCTCTTTGGATAAAATTTAATGTTTAACTCCTTCGCGTTACCCAATGCATTGGAGAGATATATCGGGCTCACCTGTCCTTAGTTTATCACGGAACCACCCGTCTTGATAACAATTCCCAAGAACCGTAACATAATTGTATCACATAAAACATACATAAAGGAAACATAACATTTCCACATTTCAATCACAAGATATCAATACAACACATTCAAATAATATAAACATTATGAAAACAATTTTCAATACCAAAATGAAAGAAAAGTAAAACATGGTATCTATTTTTCATTTAAAAAAAGGTATGGCTTGTAGAGGAAGTTGAAACTCAAATAATGGTCACGGTGGCAGATAAGTCATTATCGCCGCATACGTACGAAAAAAAACATTCCTTTTTTTCATTTAGTAAATGCTTCGTATAAAAAATATTCCTTTTGAATAAACATAAAAATTCAAAGGGGTTTATACACCGTATAAAAGAATGTTGTGTATAAAACAAAATTTGCCTCAATGAAAGGAGATAGAGACGGATTCCCTTACCTCGGGTTCGACATGACTCGATCGTTCTTTAACCTCCTGAATAATAAACATGAGTTAATTTATACTTTCTTAAGAACCTTTTTTCAAGTTCATTATTCATTTTATATCACTTATTACCACGTCATTAACACTATGTAATTATTTAGGTTAATAACGGTCGTTTTAGCGATCATTGGTACTTGAGTCAAAATTAAACTCTTTATAATTACACATTGTTCATGTATCCATTATATTTAGAGTTATACTCATGATTTAGATATCATATATTTAATATATATCCAGTATATACATGCCTTTATAATATTACCTAACGTTTAGAGGTAAGAAATGAAATGTATCGTTCATGGAGACGGTAAGCCGTACGTACGCATGAAAGCTACTTTCATTTCTATTTTGTATTTTATGGAATAGAATCATAATGATAAAAAGTTATATTATAATTCCAGTATAATATCATATATAATATCATTAACTACATCCTTTATACGTCCCACATATGGCATTAACGAATCAAATCACTTTGAGGGGGCAGTTGTCCCCACTTCCTAAAATGAAGATATCGTGTTTACCCATAATGGAAACCATAAAGGTAGGCCTTAAATGAAAAATACAGAAGCTTAAGTGAAATAGAAACATATTATATATAATATATAAATATAGGTACATCTTAATGGCCACCTTTTAAGGTGTTAAAATAATTTCGAACAATCATCGTTTCGTGAGGCAGAAATTCACCATCCACAGAAACAGTATGTTCTTTAACCATTAGATGTAGGTGTGTGTAAGTGTATCTCGAATACATCTTATAACAACATCCTCGTATATGGAATATACTGTTTTTGTTACAAAATAAATGAATAAAAAGTGTTTATGGGGTTGGAGAAGCAAAATAAAACATAAGAACACAATAGAAGACACTACCTTTAAATCGGGTAGCTCTTTTTGATTTGAGCTCAAAGGCTTCCATGGGAAGACTTCGGCCCAATGTGAGGCTTCTATGAGTTATATAGGGATGTGGAGAGCCATAATGGGGAGAGGTTGGCCGAGCCAAAGGCTTTGGAATTGTGGTTATGGTGGTAGAGGTGGGGGCCTTTTATAAGAGGAGATAAGGGGTACTCTTGGAAAGTTAAGAAAAGATACTTTGTTATAAAATGATTTTCAGATAAAAAAGGTCCCTAGATTATAAATTTCAAGGATAAGGTGATAAGGGTTCGAAATACACCCATAAAATAGGATTTTTACTAGTATAGGTCTTATATTTTACATTATATTTTTATTTTATTTAAATCGTTAAATAATGTGGTAATCGTTGCATCCTCATGGTGTCATAAATAATATAATTTATTTAATGTATAAAAATTATAAAAAAATTACTATGATGTATGAAATCTTGTTATCTTTCCAATGACTATTTATAGACAAATATATGACTTGTATAACCCTATTTAAAAATTGTTTTAGTAAAACATCTCATGTTTGTGTCATTTTTACTTTTACATTAAATAAAAAGATATTAAGGTCATTTTCCTTCTAATGTGGCTCCATGGGGGCCCCAAGTTGACCCATGGATTGTCTTGGTCGGCCATGACACATCCAATAAGTGCAGTACATGTGTCAAATTCATTTCATATTATTAAAACATTATTTTTACCTTAAATTACACTAATTACCTCCAATCGCGATTAAAAACATAAAAGTTACTATTCACCAAAAAATTATTTTAACCCCATTGAACCACATTTTAATTCTTAATGACAACCATGTATGTTGGATTTTTGAAATTCAGAATATAGAGGTGGTAAAATTTCATTTAAACAGAAAATCTGTTTTTATAAGTACCACTTAGTAGTTTCACTATTCATCAAAAATTGAAGTTTTTCAGAGAAATTCCAAAACATCACCCTATGCTATATTTGATATTCTGAATACAAAAATGATTTCTATTTTACAAAATTCAAAAAATATAAGTTACATTAATTAATTTAATAATTGATTCCTGTTGTAAGAGCAAATAGCGTGGTTTTATGAAACAATAAGTATCAAAAGATTGACACTAGTTTAAGTCCAATTTCAAAGTGAAATTAATTCCAACAACCACTATTGGATTAAATGTTAAAAATATATTCTAATTTAACTTTAAAACCAATTCAAAATATAATTTAATAATATAAATAAATTAGATTGAAAATAGTTTTTGAATTAAAATACAACATTTTCACTATTCATTAAAAAATGAACTTTATCGGAAAAATACCAAAAATTTACCCAAAGTAAATTTAAATGTCCCAATAATAAAGAATAAGTTTATTTTGAAAAATAGAGCTTATAAAATTGTCAATGTTTTATTTAAAAATGGGTTTCCATCAAAAGGCACTAAAATATTCTTTTAAAAATATTAGTGTATTCCATACTTAAGATTGTATTTATTCTCATTTTAAGCCTCTAAAACACTATCTAATTCATTAATAGACATAGATAAAAATATATATTATTAATTACTTACTTGGGATGTTACATCCTTCCCCCTTTTTGAGAATTGTGTCCCCACAATTTATTTACTTATCGAATAAGTGTGGGTATTTAGCCCTCATTGCATTTTCAGAATCCCATTTTGCCTCTTCAATCATGTGCTATTTCCACAAAACCTTTACCTGATGAATCACCTTATTCCATAACACTTGCTCCCTGTGGTCATGAATCTGGACTGGTTGTTCCTTATAAGATAGGTTCTCTTCCAGCTGATCTACCTATGGACTCAAAACATTAGATGGATCTGGCATGTACTTCCATAACATGGAAACATGAAAAACATTGTGTACCTGAGATAAACTCAGTGGTAAAGCCACAAGGTAAGAAAATGATCCAACTCTCTCCAGAATTTCATATTGTCCAATGAAACTTGGACTCAGCTTTCCTTTCTTACCAAATCGCATCAAACTTTTCCATGGTGAGACTTTGAGAAAAACATGATCACCTACGACAAAAGAGAGATCCTTCCTCCTGTTGTCTGCATAACTCTTCTGCCTGCTCTGAGCTGTTCTCATGTGTTTCTGTATCAGCAGAACTTTTTCTACCATATATTCTACGAATTTTGGTCCCATCAGCTTCTTTCACCCACTTCATCCCAGAAATCTGGAGTTTGACACCGCTTCCCATATAACGCCTCAAATGGTGCCATCTGTATAATGAATGAAAACTGTTATTATATGAAAATTAAACCAAGGAAAGATGTTGGTCCCAACATCCCTGATAATCCCTCGAAGAAGCATGTAGAATATCCTCCATTGTCTTAATTGTTCATTCTGACTACCCATCTGACTGAGGATGAAAAGTTTTACTAATATTTAATTCAGTACCAAACGACTTCTGAAGGCATTTCCAAAAGTTAGAAGTAAACTTGGGATCACGATCAGATACAATGGAGAGAGGAACTCCATGTAACCTGACTATATCATTAAGATAAAAACGGGAAAGTTGATCTAGGGAAAAAGTATCTTGTATATCAAGGAAGTGAGCATATTTATTCAAGCGATCAACAATAACCCATATTGAATTATTACCTCGAGATGTCTTCGGTAATCCCACAACAAAGTCCATGGATATATTCTCCCATTTCCACTCTGGCACTGGTAAAGGTTGAAGCATCTCTTTCGGTAACTGTCGCTCTGCTTTAACCTATTGACATGTCAAACACTTCACAGTAAAATCAGCAATATCTCTTTTCATTCCATCCCACCAGTAATACTCCCACAGATCTCTGTACATCTTAGTACATCCGGGATGAACGGAAAACTGAGAACTATGAGCTTCACATAACAACTCTCTCTTCAACTGTGAATCACAAGGCACACAAAATCTCTTCCCAAATCTCAAAACAAAATCATTATCAATGTTGAATTCAGGGAACTTATCTTTCTGAACCAGCTCTACCTTTTTTTGAAACTCACTGTCTTGATTCTGTGCTTGCTTGATTCTGTCTGATAGGGAAGATTTCACTGATACTTGAAACAAAACAGAAGGACATCCTGCACCAACAACTTCTATGCCAATGTTCATCAAATCCTTAACCAAAGGATTACGTTCCAAACACAACATTGTCTATGAAGCATTACATTTTCGACTCAAAGCATCATCCACTTTATTTGCTTTTCCCGGATGGTAATGAATTGTACAATCATAATCCTTGATAAATTCCAGCCTTCTACTCTGTCTCATGTTCAATTCTTTCTGAGTTAAAATATACTTTAAACTTTTTTCATCATTATATATTTCACACTTTACTCCAAACAAATGATGCCTCCAAATTTTTAAAGTGAAAACTACAACAAGTAATTCCAAATCATGTGTAGGATAATTTACCTCATGAGTTTTCCACTGACGTGAAGCATAAGCAATTACCTGATCATTCTACATCAGGACACAACCAATTCCTTTCAATGAAGTGTCACTGTAGATATTAAACTCACCATTTCGGGATGGTAGTGCCAAAACTGGAGCATTCACCAATCTTATTTTCAACTCCTGAAAAAAATCATCACATTCTTTTGTCCAGATAAACTTAACACCCATCCGAGTTAGCTTATTCATTGGACTAGATAACCGGGAATTTTTATTAACAAACCATCGCTAATATCCTGCCAAACCAAGGAAGCTACGAATCTTAGTTACATTTGTGGGTCTTGGGAATTCTTCCACAACCTTTGTATTTGCAGGATCAACAGTTATCCCCTCTTTAGAAACAATGTGACCAAGGAAAGAAATTTGTTGCAACCAAAACTCACACTTTCTGAATTTTCTATTCAATTTCTTTTCTTTCAAGGTTTACAAAATAACCCTTAAATGTCTTTCATGCTCTTCATTACTTTTAGAAAACACCAATATATCATCAATGAAAACAACCACAAACTTATCCATGAACTCATGGAAAATTCTATTCATTATGTCCATGAATACAGCAGGTGCATTGGTTAGCCCAAAAGGCATTACTACAAATTCATAATGGCCATATCTTCTACGTAACACAGTATTTAGAATATCTTCTTCCTTTGCCTTCAACTGATGTTACCCCGAACTCAGGTCAATCTTTGAAAAATAATGATCTCCCTTGTGCTGATAAAAAAAATCATCGATATGAGGAAAAGGATATTTGTTCTTAATAGTGATGTTATTCAATGCTCTATAATCAATGCAAAGTCTCATAGAACCATATTTTATGAACAAATAATACAAGATCACCCCATGGTGATGTGCTAGGTCTAATGAAACCTTTCTCTAATAAATCTTTCAATTTCTCATTCAACTCTAAAAGTTCAGTTTGAGCCATTCGATAAGGGGGTTTTGAAATTGGCATAGCATCAGGAACTAAGTCTACAGTAAATTCAACTTCCCGGTCAGGTATTATTCCAGGAAAATCATCAGGACAAATATCAAGATACTCATTTACGACTGGCACATCATTAATCTGAACAATTACTTTATTTTCAACAATATTTTCAAGGTAATATTCATTTCATTCTTTAACAAGTGTCTCGGCCTCTTGATAATTTATCAATAGTAAGGGTTCATTCTTGTACACAAACTGAAAGTCTTTCTGAAAATAAACTTCTTTAGCTCTACAGTCAATATTACCATGGTAAATAGAGAGCCAATCTATACCCAGGATAACATCAAACTCTACTAGAGGTAAAACAATAAGGTTTGCAAGTAGGTACCTTCCACGGATAAGGATATGAAGATTCATATAAATTATTTTTTCCTCAACATTTCCCCCTGGTGTTTTTGCCACATGTTTAGGAGTCATTTCTTGATATGGTATTCCCATTTTACTAGAAAAGGTTTCAGAGATGAAAGAATGTGTAGACCCCGAATCAAACAACACACTGGCATATTCTGAAAAAACAAACAACACACCTGATAAAACTTCATTTGACGGCCCGACATCTGCTGAAGTAGTTGCAAAGGATTTCACCATCTCGTTCTTCTTGTAGTCTAACTGCTTCCCATCACTCACGCACTTTTTTGGACACTCATTTTCCTAGTGACCCATCTCATTGCACTTAAAACATTTCACTAACTGTAAATCAAATATGGTCTTACCTTCACCTTGATCTTTTTAAGTGCAACCACGTGGCTTATGTCCCATCTTACCACATCGGTAGAACATTCCAGAATTCAGAAGACATTCCCCAGTATTCATTTTACCACATTTATCACAAACTGGAAACTTAGTTTTCTTACCAGTAGACTTTTTGGAAGAATTCTTTCCTTTCTCCTGCCACCTCAGTCTCTTTTTCTGTTTGTTGTTATAGAACACTTGATCATCAGAAAACTCCATTTACACCTTCTCAACACATCGAACAATATTTTCATAACTTTTGAACTCACGAGAAGCTAATGCCCTTTGATATTTTGTCTTTAATCTTGAGTAAAAACGATTGATTTTACTATCAAGGTCTCGGATAAAATTTGGAGCATACCTTTCCAATCGAGTGAAACTTTCTTCATAGGCAGCCACTGAATCCCCCTCTTGCCTCAATTCCAGGAATTGTTTTTCCATACTCAGTCGAACATCCATAGGAAAATAAATCTCAAGAAACATACCATTGAATTCATCCCAGTCGAGAGCATCAATATCATCAGCGTCCCTGATATTTTTAACCATCGACCACCACTGATCTGCTTCACCCTCCAAATGGTAAATAGCAAGCCTAACCTTTTGATAGTCTGAACACACCATGACATTGAAAATCTTCTCTAGTGCTTTAATCCAACCTTCAGCTAGCACATGGTAAATTGATCCTCTGAATGATGGGGGATGTTGCCTCATGAAATGTTCTACCACTGACATGTTCCTCTGCGGTTGATCTGGCTGATCTCGTGCATGGATACCACCACCATTTATCTCTTGAGTCAACTGCGCCATTTCTACAATAAACTATTCAGTTCCAATTCCGACCATCTCAGGATGCTGATTCGGAAGGTTATTTCTTCTGTATGCCTTCCTAGCACTTGTTCCCCATTTCCTCTGCGGAAAACCATTCTGAAAAAACATGTCTTAGATGAAGCAACATGGTAATCTTCAAATGCTATATCATTTCAATTTGACCATAAAAAATTATTTTTGGAAAATCATTTAATAAAATTCTAACTCCTAAAGTTATCTAAACCGACCTTTGATACCAACTATAAGGCCCCAGCCTTAAACCATACTTAATCATTAGTGATTACAAGATTACACATTGAGGATCTTTTCAGGTTTAGAGTTTTAGATAATTAGATCATAAAACTTGCATTACATTCCACATTTAAACAATGTGGTTACATAAAAGATAGTATTCATTTTTCCCATCAACGGAAATATATTTAAAATAAAACATGGATTCTTTCTTGAAACTTCCTTAACACTATCATTATATCATGTACCCTTCCCTTGAACTGTGAAAAAAATTTCAAAACTTGGGATGAGCATAAAAAGCTCATTAAGGGATATACAAATATGGAAAGGAAACACGAGTACATGTATACACAAGAATCAATGAAATCACACTCTACTCATAAAACATAATCACTTTAACATACCTCATCAATTCATGAATAAATCATAGAAATCATAAGACATAAAGGTAACTTGAGGCATTCATGACATTCTTACCTAGGGAGTAACCCTCTTGGTTACGTTTGTAATACCCATCCCTGTATATTCCCTAAATCTCTTCAGATAAACCTTAATTTTTAACTCCTTCACATTACCCAATGCGTTGGAGAGATATATCGGGCTCACCCACCCTTATTTTATCACTGAACCACCCGTCTACATAACAATGCCCAAGAACCATAACATAATCGTATCACATAAAACATGCATAAAGTAAACGTAACATTTCCACATATAAATCACAAGATATTAATACAACACATTGATATAATAAAAACATTTTGAAAACTATTTTCAATACCAAAATAAAAGAAAAGTAAAACATGGTATCTATTTTTCATTTAAAAATGGTATGGCTTGTAGAGGAACCCAAAACTCAAATAATGGTCATGGCGGCAGAGAAGTCGTTGTCACCGCATACGTATGACAAAAAAACATTCCCTTTTGTTTTTTAGTAAATGCTTCGTATAAAATATATTCCTCTTGAATAAACATAAAAAGTCAAAGGGGTTTATACACCGTATAAAAGAATGTTTTGTATAAAAAAAATATGCCTCAACAAAAGGAGATTGAGACAGATTTCCTTACCTTGGGTCCGACATGATTCGATCGTTCTTTAACCTCCTCAATAATAAAATTGAGTTAATTTATACTTGATTAAGAACCTTTTTCAAGTTCATTATTCCTTTTATATCACTTATTACCATGTCATTAACACTGTGTAATTATTTAGGATAATAACGGTCGTTTTAGCAATCATTGGTACTTGAGTCAAAAATAAATTCTTTATAATTACAAGTTGTTCATGTATCCATTATATCCAGAGTTATACTCATGATTTAGATATCCTATATATCATATATATCCAGTATATACATGCATTTATAATGTTACATAATGTTTAGAGGTAAGAAATGAAATGCACCGTTCATGGAGATGGTAAGTTGTACGTACGCATGAACACTACTTTCATTTATATTTTGTATTTTATGGAATGGAATCATAATGATAAAAAGTTATATTATAATTCCAGTATAATATAATATATAATATCATTAATTACATCCTTTATACGTCCCACATATTGAATTGACGAATCAAATCAATTTGAGTGGGCGGTAGTCCACACTTCCTAAAATAAAGATATCGCGTTTAACCATAATGGAAACCATAAAGGTATGAAATAAATGATAATTACAGAAGCTTAAGTAAAACATAAACATATTATATATCCTATATAAATATATTGTCATATTAATGGCCACCTTTGAAGGTGTTAAAAAAATATTGAACAATCATCGTTTCGTGAGACAGAAATTCACCATCCACGGAAACAGTATGTTTTTTAACCATTAGATGAAGGTGTGTGTAAGTGTAGCTAGAATCCTTATTATAAAAACATCCTAGTATATGGAATATACTGCTGTTGTTACAATATAAATGAATAAAAATAGTTTAGGGGGTTGGAGAAGCAAAATAAAACCTAAGAACACAGTAGAAGACACTACATTAAAATCGGGTAACTCTTTTTGATTTGAGCTCAAAGGCATCTTTGGGAAGACTTCATCCCAAAGTGAGGCTTCTAGGAGTTAGAGAGGGATGTGTAGAGACATAATGGTCAGGGTTTGGCCAAGCCAAATGCTTTGTAAGTGTGGTTAAGGTGGTAGAGGTGGGAGCCTTTTATAAGAGAAGAGGATGGGCACTCTTGGAAAGCTACGAAAAGATACATTGTTATAAAATTATTTTCAGATAAAAAAGGTCCCACAATTATAAATTTCGATGATAAGGTGATAAGGGTTCTAAATCCACCCATACAATAGGTTTTTGACAAGTGTAGGTCTTATATTTTACATTTTATTTTCATTTTATTTAAATGGTTAAATAATGTGGTAATCGCTGCATCATCATGGTGTCATAAAGAATTTAATTTATTTAATGTCTAAAAATTATAAAACAAATACTCAGATGTAGTAAATCTTTTAGATTTCGAATGACTATTTATAGTAAAAAATATGACTTGTATAACCCCATTTAAAAATTGTTTTAGTAAAACAACTCATGTTTGTGTCATTTTTAGTTTTACATTAAATAAAATGATATTAATGTCCTTTTCTTTCCAAAGTGGCTCCATGGGGTACCCAAGTTGACCCATGGATTGTCTTGGTCGGGCATGACACATCCAATAAGGGTAGGACATGTTTCAAATTCATTTCATATTATTAAAACATTATATTTACCTTAAATTACACTAATTACCTCTAATCGCGATTAAAAACATAAAAGTTACTATTCACCAAAAAATTATTTTAATCCCATTGAACAAAATTTTACTTCATAATTACAACCATTTATGTCAAATTTTTGAAATTCAAAATAAATAGGTGGTAAAATTTCATTTAAACAGAAAATCAATTTTTATAAGTACCACTTAGTGGTATCACTATTCATCAAAAATTGAAGTTTTTCAGAAAAATACCAAAACTTCACCCTAAGCTATATATGATATTCAGAATTCAAAAATGATGTATATTTTAAAAAATTCAAAACATATAAGTTAAATTAATTAATATAATAATTAATTCCCGCTGCCAGAGCAAATATCGTGTTTTTATGAAACAATAAGTATCAAAAGATTGACAGTAGTTTAAGTCCAATTTCAATGTGAAATTAATTCCAATGACAAATATTGGATTAAATGGTAAAAATATATTCTAATTTAACTTTAAAACCAATTCAAACGATAATATAATCATATAAATAAATTAGATTAAACATAGGTTTTGAATTAAAATACAACATTTTCACTATTCATTAAAAAAATGAACTTAAAAGGGAAAAATACAAAAAAATTACCCAATGTAAATTTCAATGTCCCAATCATAAATAATAAGTTTATATTGACAAATAGAGCTTATAAAATTGTCAAAAGTTTTATTTACAAATGGTTTTCCATCAAAAGGCAGTAAAACAATCTTTTAAAAATATTAGTGTATTCCATGCTTAAGATTGGATTTATTCTCATTTTAAGCCTCTAAAAAAATATCTAATTCATTAATAGACATAGATAAAAATATCAATTATTCATAACTTACATGGGATGTTACATCCCCTGGATCCCTAGATTGTTCTTCGAACTCATGATTTTCTACAACAACATCAGAAGTTGTATCATCTAATTTAATAGATATTTTTCCCTATGATAGATGATATTCACATTCTTATCTTCCTAGTAGAGTTCATTCACCAATAGTACCACCTTTATATTGAGTAAATGTGATGGATAAGGTATGTACTTCCTCAAGAGTGATAAATTAAATACATCATATACTTGAGACACGTTCGGTGGGAGTGCTAGTCGGCAGGTCACTGCTCTAATGTGACCAAGGATCTCAAAAGGAAGATGTACCTTATACTAATAATTCCCTTCATCGCGAATCTCATCACTAACATCAATGTATATATGTGGAGGAAAACCAAATCACCAAAATCAAACTCTTGGTCTTGTCGATATTTGTCAACATAGCTCTTCCGTTGAATCTTAGTAGCATTGATGTGTTGTTGGATGGACATAACCTTCTCCACCATTTTGAAGACATAGAATGTTTTGCTCTCCAACTTCATCCTAACATGTCGTTGTTTTTCACATCTTCCCATAAAGGTCTTCAAAGGACCCATTTTGATGCTTGACTAGAAACTATTGATTTAATAAATCTCAACAATAGGAATATGTTGATCCAATTTTCAATTGTATTCCATTGGACATGCACTCAATATGTTCTCATGTGTTTCTATAGTCTTCTCAGATTAGCCATCAGTTTGAGGATTATAAGTCGTACTCAAGTTCAACTCATTATTTAGAGCGTGTTGAAGACTCTTCCATAACATACAAGTTAATAATGGATACCTATTGGGTACAATCAATAGTGGTACAGCATATAACATTACCACATTTATAATGTATATCTGTTCTAGTTGATCCAATGACAAGTCCTCTCTAATTGCAATGAAATGTGAGGTCTTTGTAGAACAATCCATAAAAACCTAGATACCATTGTTTCCTTCATATGTCTTTGTAATTCTAGTAAAAAAGTACTTTGTGATATTCCATCATTTAAATGTCGTTATTGGTAATGGTTTCATCATATAATTATAATTTTACCTCTGATACTTCACTTGCTGACATACCGGAAACATTTTTGTATATTTAGTGATCTCTTTCATCATGTTATCCTAATAATTATGCTCTCAAATATCTTGATACATCTCTGTGTTTTCTAGATGAATTGATAAATTAAAACTATATGAATCATCCAAAATTTATTTACTAAACTCTACATTTGATGGAACACATAGTCTCGACACAATCTCACAATTCCTTCTTCATTGTTATTGAACATTGTGAATTTCCCTTTTTTTACAGTTCCCACATTCATCATAATTCCCACATCATTTTTATCAACATATTACCTTTCTAAAAGAGATATTTGATCAGTCATTTGCGAATGGACAAATGATGATCCCTAATTTATGATTCCCATTTCCATTATAATTAAATCAATGAATATTGGATCCTTTTCAATTCTTATCAATGTTATAATTGTTGGGTCCCTTCTACTTAGAGCATTTTCCACCTTGTTCTCTTTCCCACGGTGGTAATTTATTGAGAAATCATAATCCATGAGGATATCTAACCATCATCAATAGTGAATATAAATCTCTTACCATGTGAATATATATTTGAGTCTTTTTAGGTCTGTATATATTTCAAATTTTTCTATTAAGAGGTAATATGATAATACTTTCAATGGAAAGATCATAGTTTCCACCCAAAGATCATGCTTGGGATAATTTTTCTCACTAATTCTCAATTCCCCTGAGGAATAAACAATTCAATATAAATTCATCCTCAAATTCCACCAAAGGGAGGCTAATAATAAATTCAATAAAAACAATTAAAAAACCTCAACATGTGATATAATCCTTATAAAATGTTTTCCCGAATGATTTAATATCATTTTTGGTAGTGACTCAATGATCTTAAATAACATTAAAGAGATGGTAATAGGACATGAATACAAATACATTATGACATAAACTACTTATATGTTGTGGTTACAGTCATTCATTCCTCATTATCCATCTTAGGAGAGGAATTTTTTTCTATCTTGCTCATGGAGAATATTGATTCTCATCATGCTTCACATCACTTACAATAGAGCATCATTTTGGATAGTGGCCGACTTCTGCAAATTTTAGACATATAACTATGTATGATTCCCTAGATGGAACTTTTTTCCCGTTCATTACATTATCCTTTTTGGTGTGGCAATTGGTCATTTGGTGCCCTTCCTTTCCACACATAAAAAATTCTTCTAGCCCCATTGTAACATTTTCCATTGTGCCACATTACGCAACGCACAAAGGAAATTAGGACTTAATTACCTTATCACCATTGTCACATGGACTTCAGAAAGATGTATATTTCTCTTCATTGATTAACAGAGGAATTAAAAAATTTGGCTGTTGTTAATTGTGATTTTTGAGAGGTGGATTGGTGAAATCATGGTATATACTTCCTGAGCTCCCATATAAAATGGAATCTCAATAATGTGGTCATCATGTTGATCTTCCGCTCTGTTGTTAGCCAGATTACTCTTATTACCAGATATTGGATAGAATTAATGAAAAAAGTAGGGTAATGTATTTTAAACTATTAATGACCTAAAGGGGAATCTAGTGAAAAAAATGTATAACTTATAAATTACATTTATTTCCTTAACGTAAGAATTTTAATTCTTCAATCTATGTTAACATTGATCTATTTCTTCAAATATATTCTTATGGTATTTTTTACATTAAAAATAATCCATACATAGCTTATTAATTTAAAAAGCATATTCCCCAGGACTTTCTAAGTAAGAGTGAAGCAAATACCATTGTCGCGCCCAACATCTCCTTTGAGTCTAGCTTAATGTGGTGTTTTTGTGTCTTAGCCCTCAATAAATTTTAACTAGAGACACCTATACTTGTTTGTATCTATACAGACATGTATTTTCTTGATAAAACACTTAGTTTATACTCACCAAATATTTGGGATTATTTTCTTATACATTTTTCTATCCCTAAGGATTTCAGTTGTTTTTTCTGGTCCAAATCCAAAAAATAACAAAACCTATCCTCTAATATAAACTATAACAACTGTGGTCAATATTATACATTTAAAAATGTATTATTAAATAAAACTAACCTTCATGCAAACTATATGATATAGAGGTCTAATTTTTTTGTGTCTTAGAAACATTATTAAGACATAAAATACAATGTCATTATTCAAAACATATTTTACATGGCCACACCATTTTTTAATATTTAGCATTGAAAGGGATATCTGGAGGACATACATAAGAATATGGTTAGAAATAAAGCCCAGTATGGGATTAAAAAAGGCATAAAATGAAGAATAAAATACATGTTATGAAATATTGAAATCAATGGAGAAAAAGAGATTCATGAACGTTAAGGCATGATATAGTATGATTATTATTACATGGAAATGTTGCAACAACTTAAAACAGTGAATCATAATCCTAAAGGTAATAAGAATACCCTTGTCCCAACATGGTGGAAAATCTTCCTAAAAGTAATATGGTAAACAACATTCATAATATTACATATAATGATACTAATCATTACCCAGTTCATTAGAGCGCTATCATGGTGCCCCCTTCAAGACCATTTCAATCTCATGATTAAGGGTCACAGAAAGATAATATTACATGGATTCATTCAACGTCATCATTAATTACACGATAAAAGAATGTGTAATTAATACATGAAATTTTACAATCAATGTGTATGTGTGAAAATGTTTAAAACCCATGAATGTGAAATGGGTATGGTATTCAATACCAAATAATATTGGCATGGAAAGTCTCAATGAAATTTTAGTGGCATAACTGTATCACACGGGGATTCATAAAATTTGTTGATGAGAGGGAAAGGGGCTACAATACATTAGACATGAAATGAGAAGTATGGGTATCCTGGAAAATAATTTTCAAATATTTTAAATTTAAATTGTTATTCATAATATAAGATATATGGTTTAATGGAAATAAGGAGAGAGAAATACCTTACCAATCTTCGACATGATAAAGTGTGTACATGGGCGGGATTAATTGGAGTTAAAGGGGTATCTAATCATTCAAAAATTATAGCTGCAGTTTGTAGGATGTGTGTAAAGTTACCCTGGTATTTTTAATGGATAAATAAAACGGTATAAATATATAAGTAAACCTGGAAAAAAATGATAAACGAGGAATATGGGGATCCCATAATTGGGTGTCTTATAAAAAACGACTAGGAAATGATTCTTGGTCTCTTGGGGGAACATTGGGAGGACTATAGGGAGTTGAGATAATATTGTGGGTGAGCTTCAAGGAGAATGAGTGAATAGGAATGGGTTTATGGGTGGGTTTAAATCAGAAAGGTGGGAGAATTCTTTATTAGTTTGGTTTTACACCCCAGACACTAAAATTTTCAAACCCACAAACCCTAAAATGGGGTTTTCCCATGTTTTCTGAAAAAGGATAGTGGTATACATTATTTTAAAAGGATAGGGGACGAAGATATTAAAATATTGTAATTTATTATGTGGAGGTGTGTAACCCTTTCAATGTAATGATTTTAAAATCATAAATAATTTTATAAGTCTTGGAGGATTCACTATGGATTTATAATACATATAAAATAAACCATAAATATTATTATCTTAAAGGGAAACATATTTTTGGTAGAATACACCGATTAGAGTATTATATTACATAACTATTGGGTAATTATGATGTCATAAAACACATTATTTTATTATACTATATTAAAATTTTACCAAAATATTCAACTATCATAGAAAATTTTGAAAAATTCACCATTAGATAATTTTGATAACATGATTCCAAAAATAATAGAAATATTATATATATAATTTTCCAAAGATCTGAAATATCAATTTTATGATAAAAACTGATATTTATTGAAAATTAATAGGTTTGGAAAAAAATAGTTTTCAATCCTTTACAATTGACGTCATATAAATTATATGATAATTTATATTCAACAAAAGTAATTTAATGAAAAAAAATTAAAATATTATTTTAATAAAAAAATCCAATAATTCATCAAAATATATTAATTATTTAAATTTGAATTTAAATTAAAAAATTAACTTGTGCTTTAAAAATAATTTTCAGAGAAACAATAATAGAATGAAAGTCTATTCATTATTCTCTAAAAAAATAATGTATATAATAAAAATGATATGGTCTTGTTGCATATCTCTTTATTACAACAGTATATCCCCTAAGAGTATGGTGTGTGATGGTGGGGAATTCATGTGGTTGTTCTGTGAACATGGTTTGGGCTGTGATCTAAATTAGCTTAAACATCTTCAATAAATGGTTTCACTCTTCATTATATAGATAGATCATCACTTGGTCATGGTCTAGGGAAAATCAAAGAAATTATATCTCCCTTGGAGAATCCAATAAATGGGATTTATATGGTATGATCCTACTAGTTGTGTCCATCACTAAATTTTCATGTGTAAAACAGATTTTTTAAAACCTTATATTTATAATAGTCATATGATCACTATTCAACAACTATATTATCAATAGTAAGGATACACAACATTCATTTAAATGCAATTGGATATAATAAAATAAATGGATTGAATGTGTTTTCATTTTCTATATGAAATTAAATGAATTGGAATTGTATTCATAAATTTCCAAGTCCTTAAATTTGGAAACCCAAATGTTTTTTGAACAATATTAAATGGTTATATGACATAGAGTCCATGTTGGATCCTTCAAATGATATTAAATAAAAATTAATGTACATAAGGAACCATTATATGTGGTATTTTTCTTACATGTTATCGAATATCAGTTTCAATTTTTGGGGTATGCAAGTGCAGGGATGTCACCCGAGCTATGTCCCATATGTGTTGTCCTCCAACTCACATAGTAATCTTATAACCGCCAAGGGTTCCGGAGCATCTTTTAGATGATCGATTGATGGAATATTTTTAGCTCCAATTATTGGGGTTTGTATAATAATATAATTATAGATAGGATAGTAGGGATGTACCACTAGTGAGGCCAGGTTTGGGAAGCTAGTTTGTTATGGACAAAGGTGCATCACCAAAAATTAGACGGTGGTTCTAAACCAAGTACATCTAGTGGTGTTATAAATATGTTTTGAATCACATATGGTTTGTATTTGTTTTTATGGAAAAATTTCGGCGATACTCATTGCTGACATAAATTTTTTATCTTTTTCATTATAGCATGTGCTTGGAATTCCATATTATATCTTTTCATCCTAAAATAACAATTAGTGTGTATGTGAAAGGCAATGTTTGTTGTTTTTTATTATTTTGAAAAAACCTATTTTAATAAATTTATTTCAAACTAGGGTCATTTTATTATTATTGGAATGGAAATACATGGATCTAGTGGTTTATTCTGGCCATCCCTTCTAATAATTTCTGTGCTCAAAAAAACATTATATTTCTAGTTGGAGGTTCCTTTTTCTTATTTTGGATTCCTGGTAGGTTCTTGATGTGGAGAGTGTTAGGTTTTGTGGTTGGAGGTGACCAAGAGGTCACATGGAGTTCATGGTATCGTTGCTTCATTTTTATGTTTTGTATTTTCTTTCCTCCTTTTTAGCGTATTATGTTTCTGGACCAAATGTTTTTTTTATTTATATTCTGTTGTTGGATCATGTTTTTGGATTGGTTTGATTTTTCTGGTTCTGATCATTTATTTCGGGCTTAAATCATTTCATCATGTATTTCTCATTGCCTGAAACTAGTTTCCGTACCGTGGGGATCGAGAAAACCTTTGGGATATACCGTAGACTGGCTTGGGAGACGAGTTCAGGGTGGACTTGGGTTGGTTTTTCATAACACCTATATCATTTTTTGTAGAATCCACTATATCCAATACTACCCTACTATAAAATCAATCGATCTATAAATTTTATAATCCTGGTTATATTCCACTAAACTATGGTTATAGGTAATATAAATTGTTTGGTTAACCTGGTTCCTATTGTCATGGTATTAGGGAAATGGATATAATCTTAGTTTGGAAATGCTACTATAAACCTAAATCTATGATTTAAAAAAATTGATATAAATTAAATTTTTGATGTTCATTACCATGGATTGAAACTATGAAAGAAGATAAATAAACATTATTTCCACCATAACACTACACCTAAAGACACAATTTAAAATTGTGGTTATCGCTTTCACACCAGAATATAACTTCTATTTGTAATCATGGATACAAGTGTAATAATATAGTTGAAATTGTTGATATTTTTTATTATTAATTGTTTTAACCTATCGCTATATAAATATATACAAATTGAAATAAAATACATAATCCTTCCCATTCATATAGATATAAAGTGACCCCAAAATACAATAATAATTCAATATATTCTAAAACCAACACACATAACAAAATAAAATTCAACATAACAATATTAAAACCAAAATAAATAATAAAAATAATTTTGTCAATAACTCAGGAATATGATTTGAATAAAAATTGTGCCTCAATATTAGTATTATTAGAACCATTATAACCCATATATACACCTCCCATAGAAACATCATCACCACTTCTCAATATACCATCACCATCATCATCATGAGAGTCAGTAGTGGAAGGATCATATTTAGTGTCATTGACACCACCTACAATATGAATCATCATCAAATAAGTATTATAAATTGTAAAATCATCTATTTCTATTGAAGAAGAGATTGAATATAGGTCTTTCATCATCTATTCATTAATCATATTTTCCAACTACATATCTTCTTTTTTATTTTTCAGTTTCTTATTTTACCTCGGAATTCATTTCAACCCCTATTAGAATAACAAAAATTGTAATTGAAGAATCATTTTCATAAGACTAATATCTAGACTATACAATCTCTTTCCAATACCAACAACGAAACCTTTTATGATATTCATCTTCTAAAACATCAGGAAAATGAATGATATGGACTAGAATTTCTATTTCGTATTCTAGAAATGAATCAATACCAATCTCTTCAGTGATAAAAGTTAGAAATAAAAATTATAAAATATTATAAATAATTAAATTTTGTTAAAACAAAATAAATGGAAAAATAATTACAATCATTTATAGGTTTTCTCTATTTGACATAGTACCATTTCTTTTTTAAATACATGTAGAAAAATTGTATTGTGAGGAACACAACCATTGATATTAAAATCCATCTAAAAGAAAAATATTGAAATAAAGTAACATTAGAAATTAATTAAATCAAAATAGACCGTGTTAAACATAATCGTATTGATTTTAATTATATATAATTTAATATAAAAACCAAAATATATTTGAAACAACTAAATTAGAATCAAAACATACAAAATCTAGAAATTCACATTCAATATAGAATCAATGAATCCTAATTAAAACTGTGTAAAAACATGTACAACAGATCATTACATAAAAAATGAATATGATCCAACTACATTATATTAAAAACACCGAAACTAGACCCATTTGAACTATCTAGAGGACATACAATGGATACATGGAAAAAATTCATTCACTAATGGAAGCAAGTAAGAGATGATCTATAAATGATTTTATCATTATAGAAATAAATCATGAACTACATATAAGATATCTAGGTTTTGTGCTGTATTCAATAATAGAATCTTAAATTACATGGCCATGTATTTTTGTTGATGGTATGTATGCTTAGTGTTTGAAACAAATGTATATTGAAATTTATTTTGGGTTTTGAGGGATTAATTCATATAATGACAATAATTTGACTAGAATAAGTGTGGATTACATATGTATCTGAGGTATTTGAGTTCTTTAGTATTTTTCAGAAAGGTATATTATCTTCCAATGGTGTTATACATTATATATTTTAAATGTAATTTCACATTCATTAACCCTCTATTTATCCATAAAACACTCTATATGGAATTTGGTAGACCTAGAATTCGATAATGTGATATCATAATATTAAAGTAGCTAGTTTCCAAATTTTATGGGCCGATTTTAAAAATGGAACTATATAAAATACTTTATAGGATAAAAAGTGAATCATATGGCAGTGATAGTGAAGGGGATACATTGTGCAGGGTGGCATGATTAACATTAGAGTCTGTGGATCCAAGGTATTTCAATTGAATCACATTTAAGAAACATAGATAACAAACTACCTTGTGAAATCATTAGAAGATCAATTTCATTTAAATTGAAGAAGTTATGATTGAATCAAATCCAATAATTTACATCAAAAGAAAGATATGGTTATAATACTATAATTTTAGGTGAAGATAGTTGGGTTATGATTATCAAAAGTAAAAACATTTTTGAAAATTTTAAATATACAAAAATATTGATTATATAATATAATAAAATTCATAGTTTTAAATAGCATAAAAATGTGATTCATGTTGAGGTAGGGATTTTATGCAATAGTATACATTGCAATGAAAAATTTCCATAACATAATTATTCTACCATGTTTTCTAGCACAAATGGATTCATGTACAAATTGATTTTTTTGGATGAAAATTATATATAAAAAGACTATCCTTTAATGATTTAATATAGTGTATTTAGGGATGATAAATGGAACTCTGTGTGATATAAGACTAAAAAAGATTATTCAATTTGAATAAGATAGACTTCATGATATTTTAAATAATTTAATATATAAGTAAATATAACTAATTTATATCATGGTGTTTATTTTTTTCTAAATAATATAATAATATTCATGATTTCATGAAAATATATGTGGGAGGAAGGTGAAATTAAAATTGGTTGTTTGAAAATGCTTTTGAGAAAAAAAAAATCATTGTGTCATTAATGTTGGAGAACTAATATAACAATGTTATGAAGTGATATATAATGATGATATGATGGAATGTGATAGAGAAACACTAATGATATAAATAGAATTATTAAAGGTATAAATGAAGAATAAAATGATTATATAATATCTTACTATCATAAAAGGATATTAAATTAAAAGGCATGTACAATTATTCTTCTATATTTAATATTTTTTACAATACATTTTAGAAGAAATAATTTGGTGTAATAAGAATACAGAAGTGAGATTTATTTGATTCAAAAGGGTAGAAAAGAATTAATTCCTATTTATGTAATATTTGTACTAAAATATCTACTACCTATGGATAGTGATATTATTCCTGATGATTATGTGAAATTTGAATCAGAAATGGTTGACCTTTTTTAGAATTTCAATGATTACCACTAAGGAATTGTTTATTCTAATAAAAAAACACCAGACATTAGTACTATTTGAAATAGTTAGTGTTATTTTTTTGAATATAATTATTTATATTTTCTGAATTAAAAATTATAGATGAAACTGGTGATTGTTTTTATTTTTATGAATCAATCTTCATTGAATAATTTTTAAATGATTATAACAAAAATTTTAAAATCATATAGATTTGTATTTATTCATGTTATCTATGTTTAATGAATTATTAAGATAATTTATTCCAAACAACCTAAGTTCTCTTATGTGTGGGGAGAATCCAGATATTTGTTGGTTCTTCCATGGTTGGTGTTCATGGGTAGGACATTGATTTGGCTGAAGCTATGTAAGTATTATGTGAAACCATATGTATTACACTGTAATGTAGTGTTCTACATAGTGACTCCCAAATGGGTGTTGATGTTTCTAAGGGATTATGATCCCTGAGGGGGACATGTATTTTTATACCAATGTGAATAATAAAATTAGATATATTGCTTTTTATGTTTCTGTAAGACATGTAAAAATTATTTAATATGTTGTTTTCATATAAGATTTGATGGATTTATCACATACTATTGTATTATTTCATTAGAACGTTGGGATAAATAAATTCTCTAGATTTATTCTATACTGGATTATAAAAATTCATATACTTTACCAGTATTTTTTTAGAAGTTTGTGCGGATTATAAGGGACATGAACTCATGTGTTATGAGAGATTGATGAATCTTCAAGTAATATTACATAGATATTTCAGGATAAAAATCAAAAATACAATATATATATAGTGGTTACTATTTAAAATAATTGTTTATCATAACAAAATCTCATTATATGAATAATTAGTTATAAATATATTATATTGCATAAAATGATTATAAATTATAAGACGTTGGTTATACACATATTGTAATCTGTGTAGACTAAATTCAAAATATTTTAAAGAAAAATATAGATTATAGATCTAGATATAGTTATGAATTATATATTTCATGATTGGAATGGCATTATACACATTTTATTTATATTTAATAGACATGTTTCAACATATATTCTCATTACAATATAACTACAGTCATATAATATTAACATGAGTCATAATGCTTCCAGATTATAAATCCCAGGTAGATTGAAGAATATAATATAGATAGATATTAGTAAAATTAAAATTTTTAAAATATATATTTAATAAAAAATATTATAATTTCAAAAACATTTTAATGAATAAAAAATTACAGCATTAGAATATTAGATACAAAAAAATAAGATGAATGGAGATATTTTTCGAAGTCAAAATTTATTTAACCATATTCACCCTTTAAAAATGAGGAAATAATCAGGGAATTCACTATGATTCAAACATTATAAATGTATACATTCTAAAATACAAAATTGAAATGATTAATGGATTATTATTAATCATTGTTTAGTGTTCAGAAAAATATAACATTATATAAATTATAGAATTGAAGATAATTTGAAACAAGATAGGATAAATATAGTCAATACCAATTGAATGTAAAATGATAGACATAGACTGAATATAAATACATCATTTTAGCACAAAAACTCATTTAACTATAGAAAAATGTTAATAATGAACAATTTTAAAATTTAAGTTGTTATGTATTAGGGAACATTATTTTCATTGCATTTAATAAACAAGATAACTTCGCATTACTCTAATTCATGGAAATTAGAGTTACTTTTAGCCTACAAATAATGGAATCTCAAATTAGGATTAGTGAGAAAGAGCACAAAATATCAATAAAGAATGACAATGGAATTCAAATTATCATGTAGAACAATGATATAATCTAATCCAAGATAACTTAAAATTATGAATGAATGGGGAAAACATATGAACAAATAAATACCACAAAAAAATATAGAAATAAAATTCCATATAATAGATTAATAGATAAGTTAAAGACACCCATACCAATTTTAAGGATATATTTTAATGAAAAATAATATAATGATCTAACGATTATGAATTATAATATTAATAAATCTTATGAATGATTTGTTCAAGAAGAATTCTATCATACGAACAAAATGACATGTTAGAATGATATGAATAATTTTTGTTGAATTGGAATTAATTGGGGATAATTTTACCAAAACTAGAAGATACATGATAGTGGCTAAGGAAGATTATATTTTAATTGAATAAATAATTAAAAAATAAAATGAATATTAATATTCTATGAAGAATTTTAAATATAATTCATATCAATAATGTTATAGAAGAATGATATATTTCTTTGATTAAGCTAATAATAAATGAATCACAAGTCAGTTGTGAACAAATTTCATACACAAACTCCAGAAATAGTCTAGTTTTTATGATTAGTTGTAAATATAAATGGGACATGTAATAATAAGTGCAACCTATGTAATATTAAACTGTTTTTATAACCGGATTGTCCTGACCCCCTCCCACCAAAGATGCCCCTCCTGAGCTGGAAATGGTGAAAGGGAGATAATGACCCCCGAGTCCCGCCTCCAGTAGGCCCCGGGGTGGCGTCTAGCACTAAGGGTATGAGTTTTCACAAATATTGGAGGCATTACCCATTTTATTATTTAGGATTGGGAAATAGGACAAGTCAACCACCAAAAAGGAAAAGAAAAAGTGTATATAAATAAACCCAAACCAATCCCACATGCATGTTTAAACAATGTTATAACAAGGTACAAGTAAAATAAAGTTCAAAAGTACAATAGAAAAAGACAGCAAGAGTACAACAACTTCTACAACTCCAATTGTCCGACTAGTAGGGTCCCGCATGACCCAGTTAGTACTCCTGGAAACCTGAAAGTAAATGTAGGGTGGGAAAAATAGTATACTCAGCAGGGAAACCTAAAGCTCTCGAGCACAAGTGGGGAGACATCCTAATGTCCAGTGAGAACAACAGAAGAAACCTAGAAATGAATTCTATCAACCCAACCTCACCAACCACACTCACCAAAAACACAATCACAACACGTAGTAGTATATATGAAACAAGAGTATTGGGTACCCCGCACCATTACCCAGTAGTCAACTGCTCTTCCTAACGGTGAACGTCCTGACACTGCCACACTCTCCCCGCCCGCACACACCTGGGCCTCACAAACCACACATACCACCCACACAAACCTGGACCTCACAACCACGTATCCCAACCGCACACTCCTGGGCCTCACAACCACGTATCCTGCCCGCACACACCTTGGCCTCACAACCACGTATCCCGCCCGCACACACATGGGCCTCACATCCACGTATCCCACTAGCACACACCAGGGCCTCATCCCAAAGATTCTTGGGAAACAGCAGAACCCACCCGACAACTCTAGGGCTAAAACCAACCCAATAGTAACCTACCCAAAGAGTCTTTGGTGTAATGTTGCATCAATCCATCATAGCGTAGGGGAGAATGAGAAGGAAGGAGCTAATATCTTAGGGAAAAACACCATCTCCCATGAAATGGGAGTGTTCAGAACTAAGAGCTCAACATGGGTGGGGTGCGATAACACACAAAAGATACAGATATATATATGTATAAAAACAACACAGCCCAACCTATGGCTTCTAAACAGAGAAACTGAGCACTCACCTCAACACTGCTACTACGAAGCATGCATACAACAAAAAACCCCAACCCCATTTAAGATTTAACGATTCAGCAGAATTAGTTTAGTTAGTTCCTTAACTACTGGGAAACTATCCACAACCAACCACATCGATCGTTTGTAAAACATATCTCTGCCATACAAAAATCACGATAGGAAAACACAAGAAACACAACCATGTCCTTCTTATCAACCAACCAACCCATTGATTATTAATCCCATTCCATTACCATGATTTACCATTCCTTAACTCTTCCACATTTATTTATTATTCACAACCCACTGTTTTTTCACATTCAAGTCGATCCATGCAGCCCCACTGCCAAACATCATAACCACAACCGCACCATACATCATTATCCCTTTAATAGAATTTATCACAGCCCCACTGCCCGTCACCAACATAATATTCACACCAACCCACAGCCAAGTCAACCGCAGCCCCGCTACTCACTCAATTCACAACAACTCACAAAACACCCCCATCACATGCCACGTATCCAAGCCAACACCCACATGTTCATTATTCCATTTTGTTCAACCGGGGTGATCACACAAGTGTTCCATATTTTCATTTAATCATCCAACTTTACGTGATTAACAAATTTCCATATTTAACAAAGTTTCCATCCACAAAAACGGACTAGAAAAATAGGGTGACATATAATTGGGCAAGCAAAGTCCCCCAACAACCGTGATTTCTAGTAGGCATAATCCTATTCATTTTACAACATTATATCACAAGATATAAAGTAACAGCAATCACAAACTTCCCAACCCCATTCATTAACCAGTTATTATCCTTATTTAAAGGTTCAACTGTTTCTCATGAAAACAAGAGGATACCCACATCGCATGATGAAAAATTTAGAGAGATGAAGGTAAGATCCCTACCTCAACAGGTTCGAATCACAATGCTCCCCCAGATCAACCTTATAAGACGTCTGTCGGCGTCCGTCACTTCTGTCGGGTCCTGGAAAAACCTCCACAGGTGAAAGTCGGAAAGGAAAGGCCGAAGGAAAGACAACGGATCCAAGCTCAGATGTTCCGCCTCATCGTTACGATCCTGTGGCCGCTGACAGATTGTAAATCGAAGCTCAGACGAAGAATTTATAGAAGAAAGAGCCTTCAAGTATCGTGGGAGAACTCTGCTCAGAGGAAAGGGGAGGAGAGGGGTGAGTTGAAAAGGAGGAGGGGACCCCTCATTTTATAGGCAAGAAAATAAAATGTACACAGCAAGTACTTTATAGTACATGGCGTGTACTCCGTTATTTCACACGGTCTCCACGTGGCTTCCAACATGGCTCTGCGGCCGTTGACTAGTCAACACATGGTTTTAGGGTAACCCATATGTGGGGAAGGACTACACGGCGTGTAGTTTGGAAACATGGTGTGTACCAATTTATTTCACACGGCTCCAACACGTCACGCGGCCGTTGACTGGTCAACACATGGTAACACTTATGCGGAGATAGACTACATGACGTGTAGTATTGGACACATAATGTGTACCAATTTATTTTGCACGGCAAGGAAACAGCCTTCAACACGGTGTATACCAGGCAAGGGGGTACTTGGCGTGCACTCAAACTACACGGCGTGTAGTTTCAAAATTCTGGGATGTGTGGGAAAATTCCATTTTACCCTCCAGAACACTTCATGGCCTTATTTTTGACAATGGAATGGGCCGGAGAGGTCTGGGCCATTACATCAGATACATCATAAAACATTCTCGTCCCCAAGAATTCAAAACCAACCCAGAGGAACCCAACAGGATGCCTCTTAGGGTTCTCGTTATAACAGGAATCCAACCAACAATCCTAATCATATGTGTTAGGAATTCCTTCTCCTATGTCAAGATATTATCCGCTTTAGGCGGCACTGGCTTGCCTACAAGGGTTTAATCGCATCCTCATTAATCCCTCTCGATTAAGAATTGGGTCTTCCCACTTTCATACATTATGAATTTTCAACTTACACTTCCCCTAACACCGTACAACCCACACATTTCCCGAACACGTGGTTTGGGGAAAAATTCCTTCTTCTATGTCAAGATATTATTCTCTTTAGGCGGCACTGACTCGCCTGCACGGGTTCAATCGCATCCTCATTAATGCGTCTCGATTAAGAGTCAGGTTTTTCCCTTTCCCCACACATCCAGACATGATACACACTTCCAGAGAACAAGGAAACAAAAGGTCTCACAACCGGAAAGCCAAGAATTCCATATATAAAAGGTACATAGTACAACATCAACACAATGCTCAAAAGAACAAGGAAAAACACAAGTCAAAACAGCTCCGGGTACCGAGCATGCATCTGGGCCTCCGGCTCCCATGTGATCTCCTCAAGGCCGCCAAGCCTCCATAACACATGAACCAATGGAATGGTTCATCCACGGAGCACCTTCTTCTTAAGATCCTCGATTCTGACAGGTCATTCATCGAAGTTCACGTCATCTCCCATATCTAACTCTCCCTAGTCGATAACGTGGGAGTCGTAGTGTAAGTACCGATGAAGCTGGGAGACATGGAAGACGTCATGAACCTTCTACAACTGAGGTGGTAGGGCCAGCTGATATGCCACCTCGCCGACTCGCCTCAACACATCAAAAGGTCTGATGAACCTAGGTGAGAGTTTGCTCCCTTTCCCAACCTCCACTACCACCGTCGAGGGGAAACCTTCAAGAACACATGTTCCCCCACCTTGAACTCCCAGGGCATCCTCTGATGATCAACATAAGTCTTTTGTCGGTCCTTATCCTCTTTCATCCTCTCATGTACAAGCTGGACTTTCTCTATGGTGCTCTGCATTACCTCTGGCCCAGGAGCACCTGTCTCACCAACCTCTGCCATGAAAATGGTTGAACGACATGGTCTTCCATACAAAGCTTCAAACGAAGCAGTGCCAATAGGAGAGTGGAAACTGTTGTTTTAGGATAACTGTACTAAAGGCAGGTGTCATACCCATGATCCTCTGAAATCCAGAACGCATGCTTGCAGCATGTCCTCCAACATCTGGATAGTCCTCTCTGTCTGCCTATCGGTCTGGGGGTGGAAAGCAGTGCTAAGGCGTAGATGGGTGCTAAAAACATGTTGTAACTTCCTCCATACTCTTGAGGTAAACCGAGTGTCCCGATCTGAGACGATAGTCTTTAGGACTCTATGCAACTGCACAACCTCGTCTACGTACCTCTGTGATATGGTACTCACCGGGCCGTACTCCTAAATTGCTATGAAGTGAGCTGATTCCATCAGTCGATCCACCCCTACCCAAATAGCATCATAACCACCCTGAGTTCTGGGTAGTCCTGTGATGAAGTCCATTAAGATGTCATCCCACTTCCACTCGAGGACATCTAAAGGATGCAACAATACACTAGGAACACGGTGTCCACCCTTCACTTGCTAACACACTAGGAATTAAGCCACAAACTCTGCCACTACCCGTTTCACCCCAGCCCACCAAAACTGTTCCCTCAGGCCTCGGTACATTTTTGAAACTCCTGGATGTACTGCCAAGGCTGAGCTTTGGATCTCACGGAGAACTCCCTCATGCAATGCCTCTGGAAAAAACAACCATCCATGGAAAAGAATCTGATGTCGGCTATCCTCTGACCATCCTTCTGTAGAGTTCCCCTAATCGACATGATCCCGCATCACTTCCGCCTCGGAGTCCCCCCACTAAGACTCTTCCTCCTGCTGCAACAAGGAGGATTGCACCGTCATCTGAAACAAACAGCCTCTAACATCATCTATCCAGGCATCCAAGTGCAAGTCAACCAACTCTCCCATCGCCTTCCAAGCTTCAGTGGATTCCCGATCCACTTCCTTATCCGACTTCGTGCTCCGGGAATTCGATACAACATTGCCCTTTCCTTCAGTGTAAGAGATCTCAATGTCATAGTCTTGGAGAAACTTGACCCATCTCCACTGTCGTAAGTTCAGGTCATGATGGGAGAAGATATAACACCAGCTCATGTGATCTGAGAAGACCACAAACCGCTCCCCAAAGAGGTAATGTCGCCACAAAATCAGTACGAACACTACTGCTGCAAGCTCTAGGTCATGGATGGCATAGTTATGCTCGTGAGGGCATAACTGTCTATACCCATAAAAGATCACTCCCCTCTTCTACATCAGCACGCACCCCAGACCAAGGCCAGAAGCATCACAAAACAACTCATATGACAACCCTTCCTCTGGAAACCTGAGTGCGGGAGCACTGACCAACTTCTCCTTCAGGTAGTCGAAAGCATTATGGCATTGCTCTCTCCATAGGAAGGCCTGGTTCTTCCTAGTCAAAGCTGTCAATGGAGCAGAAACTCGAGAGAACTCCGAAAGGAACCTCCGATAGTAAAATGATAACCCAAGGAAACTATGAACTTCTGCCACGCTCTTGGGTGCTGCCCAAGAAACATCTGCCTCCACCTTCGAATGGTCCACTGAAACTCCTTGCTGAGACACTACGTGCCCAAGGAAGTGTACTTCCTACGTCAAGAACTTACACTTTGAAAATTTCCCATAAATATGGTGGTGTTGATGGACTTCCATGACTGCCCTGAGATGCTAAACGTGCTCCTCCTCTGATCTTGAGTAGATCAGGATGTCATCGATAAACACAATGACGAACCGGTCTAGAAACTCTCAGAAGACAATGTTCATAAGTCCCATGAACACATCTGGTGCATTCATTACTCCAAACGACATAACTAGAAACTCGAAGTGCCCATACCTGCACCTGAAAGCTGTCTTCGAGATGTCACTGTCCTTTACCCTCAGTTGATGATATACAGATCGTAGATCAATCTTGGAAAACCAACCTGCTCCCCTCAGTTGGTCGAAGAGATCATCTATCCTTGGAAGGGGGCAGCGGTTCTTGACCGTAACCTGGTTCAACCTTCTGTAGTATATGCATCTCCTGAGACCACCATCATCCTTCTTTACAAACAAAACTGGAGTACCCCATGGAGAAACGCAGGGTTGAACAAAACCCTTCTCCATCAGATCATCAATCTGAATCCGCAACTCCCGCAACTCCGAAGGTGCCATCCGATAAGGGGCCATCGAAATCGGACGAGCACCAGGCTGTAAGTCTATCCCGAACTCAACATCATGTTGGGGCGGTAGAGTCAAAAACCTCTTCAGGAAAAACATCGAGGAACTCCCCAACAACCTCCGAGACATTCATCATCTCTGTATCAGCTGGAACCACTGAAAACCCTCCTAACAAATAAAGGATAGGCTTCACATGCCGGATTCCTACCTGATAGCTCCTCTCGCCAACAAAAGATACGCGATGCCCATCCATGTTGAAGAACACGACTCTTATCTGGAAGTAGTAGACAACGACACTAACAAAAAACAACCAGTCGATGCCTAGGAAGATGTCGTATGGTTGTATCTGTAACAGAAGAAGTCCTCACTAGATCAATGTGGTCCCAAAGTCATCCCACATCCCCGGAAAACACATGATACACTAGTCTGGCCTCCAACTAGTGTACTCATCACCAGTGGTACGGAATGTCTATCTATTTATAGTCCCAAAGCATGGGCTAGACCAGGTGCGACAAAGGAGTGCAAAGCTCCCGAATCAAACAAATTAGAAACAAGACTGTTGAAAAAACAAATCGTACCTCGCACCACGTCTGGTCCATCTGGGGTTGTCAACTCTGCTGCATGCAACTATCCACGCCAAGCTCCTCTGCCTCTCTGATGTCGTCCACCTCCCCGACCACGCCCTGGTCGAGGTTCCTGAGGAGCACCCTGAGGTTGGCCTCCTCTCGCAAAGTCTTCACTCGGAGGATCATGGTCCTGCTACTGCTGGAAGGGCCTCGCTTGCAACTGGTGCTGCTAAGGTGGGCGCTGAACCTTCCCACCTCCACCATACTGAGCTCGGGTCGGGCACCGACTCTGAATGTGCCTGAAACCTCCACAAGAAAAAAAATTCGGTCTTGGGCTCGTGAAAAAAGGATGAGTACCAGAAGATCTAAACTAGAAGTTCTAGGGCCTGCTCCCCACTAGCCTGAACCTGGAAGGTCCTGTCGCAGGAGACCAGCTGCTGACTGCCTTCTCCTTTGACGAGCCCGACTGGATCCCCTCTCGGGGTGCACCTCCCAGCGAGTTCATCCTCTCTACAACCTCTGCCTTCTTCTATACCGCCAAGTACGTCGTATGGGTGAAGGGGGTAACAGAATACTAGAGCGAAGGACGAAGCGACTCCTACAAACGTCTCACCCGAGACTCCTCATCCGAAAATAGATCTGGAGCAAAGCGCAGAATATCCTTGAACATGATCCCCAACTCTCGTACCGACATACTCCCCTACGGACGGGAGAGTAACTCCTGTAGATTCTCCGCCTTGATCATGGAAAAAGGAATTATTCATAGAAATCCTTCTCAAATTCATCCCATGGAACATCTGCCTCTATCCTCTCTCCGAGGAAGAGCATCCACCACTGTCGCACCGCACCTCTCAGCCGATTGTCTGCTAGGGGAATCCAGTACTCCCTCGGAGCACGGATCAAGGTAAAAGTGATCCCTAGCTCCTCAAGCCACCCCTCTGTTTTCGAATCTGAAGTACTACCCTTGTACTTCTTCAGGGTCATCTACTGAAAAGAACAGAGAGTCTTCTGCCACTGGCTATCTTCCTCCTCTCGGCCATTCCTCAACTGATTGACCGCCTGAATCTGCTGGGCCTCGGCCGTCTGAGCCACCGGGGGATGATGTCCAGGTGCCGTAGCTGTATGGTAAACAAGGATATCCTAAGACCAAGTAGTATGGAATAGCTCAAGGTTTTAGTTTATCATTTTATTTCAATTTATTTACCATAACACCCTAATCTAGTAAAACACAATCATGATGATGCATGTACCTTACCTAGGGTCTCTACCGTACAATCAATGTAGTCTCACTTGGTCGTTTGGTAGGCTCAGAGTCCTTGCATCGGATCACGAGGGGCCCTAAAATCCCATGTCCTTGCCGGTCTTCCCAGGCCTATGTCACGCACCAAGATTAACTAATACTGTTTCCCTACCATCCCATGCAATCTGCACTGTTCCTAACTCCATACTCTATCCTATCTCTTATCCTACCTCTGATACCATTCTGTCATGACCCCCTCCCACCAAAGATGCCCCTCCTGAGCTGGTAATAGTGAAGGGGAGATAATGACCCTCAATTCCCACCTCCAGTAGGCCCCGGGGTGGCGACTAGAACCAAGGGTTTGAGTTTTCACAAATATGGGAGGCATTAACCTTTTTATTATTTTGGATCGGGAAATAGGAAAAGTCTACCACCAAAAAGGAATAGAACAAGTGTATATAAATAAACCCAATCCAATCCCGTATGCATGTTTAAAAAATTTTATAACATGGAACAAGTAAAAGAAAGCTCAAAAGTACAATACCAAAAGAAAACAATAGTACATCAACAACAACAACTCCAACTGTCTGACTAGTTGGGTCCCGAACGGCCCAGGTTGTCCTCCTGGAAACCTAAAAGTAAACGTAGGGTGAGCATACAAGTATACTCATCAGGGAACCCTAAAGCTATCGTGCACAAGTGGGGAGAAATCCTAATTTCCCGTCAGAACAACAGAAGAAACCTAGAAAGAAATTCTATCCACCCAACCTCACCAGCCACACTCACCAAAAACACAATCACAACAGGATGTAGTATATACGAAACAAGAGTATTGGGTACCCCGCACCATTACCCAGTAGGTAGATGCTCTTCCTAATGGCGAAGGTCCTGACGCTTCCAAACTCTCCCCACCCGCACACACCTGGCCCTCACAAACCACACATCCCGCCCGCACACACCTGGGCCTCACAACCACGTATCCCACCCGCACACACCTGGGACTCACAACCATGTATCCCGCCCGCACACACTTGGGCCTCACAACCACCTATCCCGCCCGCACACACCTGGGCCTCACAACCACCTATCCCGCCCGCACACACCTCGGCCTCACAACCACGTAACCCGCCCGCACACACCTAGGAATCATGCCGAAGATTCGTGTGAAATAGTAGAACCTTCCCGAAGAGTCTTGGGAAAAAACCACCCCAATATAATCGTAATCGAAGAGTCTTAGGTGTATGTTCACCTCAATCCATCACAGCCTAGGGGAGAAGGAGCAGAAAGGAGCTAGATTCTAAGGGAAAAACTTCCTCTCCCATGAAATGGGAGGGTTCGGCACTATGTACTCAACATGGGTGGGGTGCGATAAAACAAAAAAGATACAGATATATATATGTATAACAACCACACATCCCATCCTATGGCTTCTAAAAAGAGAAACTAAGCACGTTCCTCGACACTGATACTACGAAGCATGCATACAACAAACAACCCCAACCCTATTTAGGTTTTCACGTTTCGGTAGAATTAGTTTATTTATTTCCTTAACTACTGGGAAACTATCCACAACCAACCACATCGATGGTTCGTAAAACGTATCCCTTCCATTCACAAATCAAGTTAGGAAAACACAAGCATCACAACCAAGTCCTTCTTATCAACCAACAAACCCATTGATTATTAATTTCATTCCATTACCATGACCCAACATTCATTAACTCTTCCACTTTTTTTTATTTTTCCCAACCCACTGTTTATTCACATTCAAGCCCATCCCTGCAGCCCCGCTGCCAAACATCATACCCACAACCGCACCGTACATCATTATCCCTTTAATACCATTTATCGCAGCCTCGCTGCCCATCACCAACATAATATTCACACCAACCCACAACCAAGTCAACCGCAGCCCCGCTGCTCACCTGATCCAAAACAACCCACAAAACACCCCCATCACATGCCACATATCCAAGCCAACACCCACATGTTCATTATTCCATTTTGTTCAACCAGGGTGATCACACAAGGGTTCCAGATTTTCATTCAATCAGACAACTTTATGTGATTAACCAATTTCCACATTTAACAAAGTTACCATCCACAAAAACAGTCTAGAAAGATAGGGAAACATTTAATTGCGCAAGAAAAGGCCCATACTGACCGTGATTTTAAGTAGGCATAAGTATATTTAATTCACAAAATAATATCACATGATATAAAGTAACATCAATCACAAACTTCCCAACCGCGTTCATTAAGCAGTTATTATCATTATTTAATGGTTCAACTGTTTCTCCTGAAAACAAGAGGATACCCACCCCGCATGATGCACAATTTAGAGATACGAAGGTAAGATCCCAATATCAATGAGTTCTGATCACAACACTCCCCTGGATCAACCGTAGAAGACGTCCGTCATCGTCCGTCACTTTTGTAGGGTCTCGGAAAAACCTTCCGCGGGTGGTCGTCAGAAAGGAAAGGCCGAAGGAAGGACAACATATCCATGTTCGGATGTTCCGCCTCATCGTTAAGATCCCGTGGCTGTTGATGGATCATAAATCGGAGCTCAGACGAAAAGTTATGGAAGAATGATCCCTTGAGTCTCTTGGGAGAACTCTGCTAAGAGGAAATGGGAGGAGAGGGGTGAGTTGAAAAGGAGGAGGGGACCCCTCCTTTTATAGGCGAGAAAATCAAACGTACATGGCGTGTACTTTATGGAACACGACGTGTACTCGATTATTTCACGTGGTCTCCACGCAGCTTCCAACACGGATCTGCAGCCGTTGACTAGTAAACCCACGATTTGAGGGTAATGCATACACGGGGAAGGACTACACGACGTGTAGTTTGGACACACGGCGTGTACTCATTTATTTCACACGACTCCAACACGGAACGTGGTTGTTGACTGGTCAACACATGGTAATGCGTATGCAGAGAGAGACTACATGGCGTGTAGTATTGGACACACGGCATGTAACAATTTATTTCACATGGCAAGGACACGGCCTTCAACACGGGGTATACCCAGCAAGGGGGTACATGGTGTGTACTCAAACAACATGGCGTGTAGTTTCAAAATTCTGGTATGTGTGTGAAAAGTGCATTTTACCCTCAAGAACACTTTGTGTCCTTCTTTTTGACAAATGAATGGGCCGGAGTGGTCCAGACCATTACAAGGATTCGTAAAAATTAAAGGGGGAAATTTAGAAATAAAAGTAAAGGAATGATTCCCACATTATTATAAGGATTTTTGTTAGAATAATCATTATATTGAATGAATACATGATAATTTGTGTCTATAAAATATATAAATACAAAAAAAATTATAGGTAAATGAAATCATAAAAAAAAATAAAACTATATTTCAATAAAATGATGATGAATATTTTAAATGATAAATTTCATATTCTATCTCATTATCTGGTAGTGAGGTGTGTATATGAGTGTTAATGTTTTTCATTGACCATGTATTACTTTTATTTATATCATATGTATCTTATAAAAAATATAATTTCATTATGATGAATAAAATCAGTAGTTTATACATTTAAAATCATTTCAAATATATATATATTTATTTATTTATTTAACGAGTAACATAAATGATGGAATCTTATAATAACTGACCATCTATCTATATTTTTATATTTAGAAATGATGAATGATCAGTATTTCATTATTATTTGTATTGATAGTAACTTTTTAACCAACATAAAAGTCCTATTTTTTTCTCGTCACATATCACCAAGAATCATTAACCATTCAACCTTGTTATTTTCTCTACCATGAATATTATTTCTAGTCCACATTATAAAAAAAAATAGGTTAATAAATTAAAATAAACTAATATATATATATAAGTTGATTAAATTATTTAAAAAATTAGATTCCCTTAGATTTTTTTATTTGGTCTCTATGTTCCCTCAAAGGTATTGGTTTAATATGACTGATATTGTTGTTTTTATAAAATTTTCACTTAAATATGTTTCAGTCCATCACATTTTTTCCAATTATGATGTAATCCTCATTGTATTGAACCATGATTTATCTTTTTTTGATTCCAAACCTCTTTCATTTGTATGCCATGTTTTCATTCAGTATAGGATAAAACTAATCATGAATTATAATTAGTGATTTAAAATAATTTATATGATCATATAAATTATCAATATCATAAATGCATAAACACATACCAGAAGTTGGTTGATATGATGATCCCTAATGTCTTGTGTCTTTAGGAGGAGGTGGATTTTCCCTTGTGGTATGTATGACATCTACAACAGATGTAAATTCTCTAGTTGATGATGAGATATTTTAAAATGGAAGGAAAAAACATAATTGATATAACTTTACTGATGAAGGGGGATATGGATATGGATATGGTGGTGGGATATATGAGTGACCATTGACAAGTATAGTTGATGATACGAATGGGTATTAAAGAGTGATATTATCCTGATTACTACTATCCTTTGTTTTTATGGGTGGAGAGTGATACAGGAAAAGTGGATATGAAAAATATGGAGATTGAATAATTATAGGATGGCCTCTAGGTGACCAAAGCGTGATGAAGGGAGGCTAAACTAAATTACCACCTAGTGATTAAAGAGGAATAGTGTTAGGATGAACCAAAGAATTAGTCATACTCAAACACCCCAACATAATTTCATCAACTCATGTTCAATCCAATCATCTCCTCGATGATGTAGTCCAATATAATATTCCTGGAAAAACAAGTTGTACGATATTAAGATAAATAATATGAAAATTGGATTGTAACCGAACATAATATTTATTCACATATGTGATCATACGATAGATGAATAATTCTAAAATATTTTGTTAATTAATATAAATTATTCTCTATTTTACATCCTCATAATTATAAATTGTGTCCTATAAATTTAAAATAGTATTCTAAGATAAAAATAAATAATAAAAATTTTAAATAAAAAAAAATTACATCAAAAATAAATTAAAATTAACAAAAGTAAATAAATTAAAATGATTATTAAACTATGTAAATTACATCGCAAATTTTACATATTTAGTTATCATAATGTAATATCATCTGAAATTTGGGAAATTTATTTAAAAAATTTATTATATATCATCTCTGTATTTTTTAAAAACAAGAAATATTGAAAAAATATCAAATATATATATAAATTTTACAATTTTATGTATTCTTTATTACAATATTTGGTTCCCAATCTCTTTTGATTATTGAATCATTTGTGTCATCACACAAAAAAGTAAAATAAATACATATATTCAACCAAAATATCATTATCATCAATGAATTATCCAAAAATATTATTAGGAATGTATTAATAAATAAGACCATAATTGTGTTTTAACGGGTCAGTTACATGAAAAAAAAATTCTTGTGATGAATGAATATATGGTTCATTGGTATGAAACTAAATTTTTATACCAAGAACTGTAAATACACAATGATTTATATTCGTGATATTTTGTCTCATTACAACTAAAAAAATTCATTTCATCATTAAGAAATGACTATGTGGGTAGTATTCTTATAAAATAATTCATTGGAACACCCCAAAAAATGATATATTTTTTAATCAGTGATTCTTGTCTGATTCTGTCACATAACAATATTTTTTGAATCTTATAATAATAACATCCTATTTCATTTCAATTTTTTCATAAAAATGTATAAAAATTTATAATCATTGAAATAAACTTCCTTATAATTACATTCAACATTGACTGGACCAGTGTAAAACACTCTTAATTCATCCAATACTCCATTAATTGGAAATTTTAGTACACCAATAATACAAAAATATAATATTAAATTGAAACATGTTATTAATTTATGATAAAAAAGGAAAATCTATTACTATTGTATTTAACCAAGAAGTAAATTATTTACTACCCATTTGATACAAACACATAATAGATAGATTATGATGAACCCTATTTATCAATTCTAAATGTTCTATAAAAATATTAATGATTTAAAATTATTGAATCTATAGATAAATCACACATTGATAAGAATAATATTTACTAGTTTAAATTTTTTTTTAGAATAAAATAGAAAATTTTGAATAATAATTGATGATGATACATTTACTGTTCTTGATTGCGTAATGTACACAATGAGTAAGATCTAGATATTCCCATATTTGGGAAATATAAGGAACTGAAGGATCAATGGGATCATATTACTCATATTCATATATCATTTGTATGTTATAACTCATAGTGATGTTATCCAAGTACGATGAACCAAAATCCATGCATACCTATTCTAAATAGATATTCATTATAGTACCTTCAAAATGACCTATATTTCTCGTATATAATTTCAATATAGGCATGTTACATCCAAGTAAATAAAAAATATGACATTTTTATATTTATTAATATTTTTTAATTAAATATTAATTTTACAATATAGGGGATTCTATGTTCATTGGTGTACCCGACACACAATAATATGTTTCCTAAAAACCTTATGTTTCACAAAACGTTGTGTTATACCAAAAAAATAGTATGATAATAATAATATTTCAATTCATAGTTAACTCATAGCCGTTTAATTGTCTGAAATGAACATAACAAAAAATAATATTATTATATTTTTTTCATAGATGTTTTTACATTAATCAAATAAATGATAGAAGCAAAAAAGTGAATGAATCTAATTTTAATCATAAACACTCTAATATTCTTTTAATGGTCTATTTAACACCTTTTGATTGAAAACCGTTTTTAAATATATTTTTTGTCACTTTTATATGTTCTACTTGACAAAATATTATTATTGATTAGAATAGGTACATTAAAATTTAATTTGAATGAAATTTTTGTATTTTTATAAAAAAATTTATTTTTTAATTAGTGAGAAATACCGCAATTTAATTCAAAACTGCCTTTTAAACTAATTTATTTATATAGTTATGTAGTTATTTTTGTTGGTTTTAAAGTGTAATTGGATTATAGTTTTACCATATAATCCAATTTTTGTAATCTGAAGTTATTTCACATTGAAATTGGACATAATCTAGTGTTAATCTTTTGATAAATATTATTTCATAAAAACACGCTTTTTTGTTTTAACGATGGATTTTAATTTAAAATTAATTTCTTCTATTTATGTATTTTGAAATTGTAAAAAATGGATTCCATATTTTTAATCAGGATTTGAAATTTTTTTAATAGGAATCATTTATTTTTATACATTATGAGTATTTACTTCGGTAAATATTTTATTTACAATGATTAATGGGTAAATATGGTAAATAATGGTAAAAAATAATATAATAATAATATTAAGTTACCCTTAAACCTTTTCTAACCCTATTGGGTGAAATATTTCGTACTAAGTGTATCCTTGGATCAATTTTGTGACCCCATGGAGCCACTTGGGAGTAAAAATGACAAATTATATAAATTAATTTAAAGTAAGGACCAAAATAACATATAATGATAATTTTAACTAAAATAATTTTTATATGGGGTTATATAAGTTATATTTTTTAATATAAATATTATTTAGAAATTTAAAAAAAATTCCTATATCAATGTATTTTATTTATAAAATTTCAACATAAAATAAATAAACACAATTATGACACAATGGTGATGCAGTAATTGATACATTAATTATAGATTAAAATAAATGATATTTGAAAAATTAAAATAAATATATTTTGAATATTATTCTTCCATTAATGAATTTTATGGATAATAATGACTTGTAATATTTTAATTAATATTTTTTATTCTAAATAATAAAGTTTTTATTTATTTTTCTAAAGAATTAATTTGAATAATTTCTAAACTAACATAAATGAGTTTTTAAAACCATTAATATTTTAAAAAAAGTATAAATTATTCCAAAAAATATATGATTCGGCCAAATGACTGAAATAATGCTAAAAAAGTCATAAATGATTCATTTTTTGTCTCTTGGAATTTTATCGTAAACAAATTAACAATATAAACTGAATATATAAGAGGACATAGTAAATGTTAAATAATTTAACAAAGAGTTAAATAAAAACCATAGTGCATAAAAAATAACTAAAACCTCTCCAATATTTACTGGATGCTTTTTTCGACTTATATACACCTTATCATAGAATTATCTATGTTTTGTAACTTTAAAACCAAAAATCATTTTATAATAAAATTATTCTTTCAAACATTCCTAAAAGGACCCTTTCTCACATTATAAAAATCCATCAACTATAACCCTTAATAACTCCTCTAAATCCCTGTTGTATCATCCCAAATCTACAGCAATAAGATATAAAGATCCCTTTATTCCTCTTAGAATCCTTACCTTTCATGTAATTCACTTCAAGAATGCAATTTGGTTCTAACCAAAGAGAGTTACCTGATTTAAAGGAAACGTCTTCCTCCAAGTTATCTTCTCTTATTTTACTTATTCACTCCCTATGCTGTTATTATTATTATTTTACATAAAAAATCAACATCCTCAATATAGTACGTTTTTTATATGAAGGATTAAAACTACACTTACACACACCACCATCTAATTGATAAAAATATATAGTTTCTATTTACGGTGAATTGTTGCCTCATGAAACGATGATTGTTCAATTATCTCATACATCCTCTATTCATGTCCATTAGGAAGGAACTGTATTTATATGTGATATATATTTTATTTATATTGTCTCTATGCTTCTTTATTTTTCATTTATAGTATTCCATTATGGTTTCCCAAATGGATAAACGCGATAATATCATTTGAGAAAGTGCGGGAAACTTCCCCCTCAAAGTGATATGACTCGTTAATTCAATTCACGGAACATGTAAAGGATAGAGTTACTGAAAATATATATGATATTGTACTGGTATTATAATATACCTATGTATAATTTATTTTTCATTCCATTAAATACTAAATAAAAATTAAACTAGTGTTCATGCGTACGTGTGGCTTACCATCTCCATGAAGAATGAATATCATTTCTAATATTCATATGTTATTCATTATAATAAATAATTAAATAAATATATATATATATTCTAGATATATATCATATATATGATATCTAATTCATTAATATCATTCAGTACATAATGAACGTTTGACCACATGGACCACTTTTAATTATAAGAAGTTCATTTTTGACTCAAGTTCCAATTATCAACAAAATGGCCATTATTAACTTAAATGATTATGTATTGTTTATAAAAATTTAATATTTAATATTAAAGTTATAATAAACATGAAAAATGTTCTTAATAATGTAAAAAATAACTTTAGTTTATTATTCAAGAGATTAACGAATGCATATGTCAAGTCAGACATGAGGTAAGGGAACTACTTAACTCAATTTCCATTCTCTAGGTTGATCGTCTTTTTTCTATCAATGTCGTTATTTGATTATTTGACAAATTAATTTTTATATATTATCATTTATATATACTAGATTTATGTGTTTTAATAGTCAATACAAGTAATTGATCTATTTTTTTAAAATTAAATTATATTTAAAGGACAACACCCCAATCACCTTTCAATGAGGCATATATTGATTTATAGATGACATTCTTTTATATGGTGCATAAATCCCTTTTACTTTTCATTTCATTTAATAATAATCTTTTTCATATGTAGATTTTTGCAAAACAACAAATGGAATGTTTCTTTTTAACATTCATAGTGGCCAGGACCTTTCCACCACTACGAGTAGTATTGGATTTTGGCTTCCATAAAATGATATTTTGTTTTAGAAAGTAAAATATATAACATATATTATTTTTATGTATTTATTTATTGAAAATTTATTAGATAATTTAATGACCATGTCAATATATTTAAATGTTATATTGTGATGTCAATGTGGAAATGCTATTTTCCATTATGTTTGTCCGTGTGTTATAAATATGTTATGATTCTTGGGCATTGTTTACATATACAGGTGGTTCCGGGATATACCTAAGGAGGGTGAGCCCAAGATATATCCTCAATGAATTTGCTAATGTGATAGAGGTAAATTTTAATATTTCTCATTATATTTTTATTTAATATACCAATATGGGTATTCCAAGTGTAACTCCCTACATAGCTATGAAATCTATAATGTTAGTATGATATCGATTACACAGGATACATTTATGATTTATGATTTCCATTTTTTATTCACAAATCATATGATCTAGTATGATATGTTAAAGATAGAAAATTATAATTTTATTGACATGTATGTATTGATGGACTATGGTTTTCATTCATTATTTTATAATCATAATTGAGATTTTTATGCTCATCCCTTATTTTATTGAAATGTTTTTCATAGGAACTAATAATGAACAATGTCAAGGATTGAATCCAGGAAATTTAATGTTTTCTAATATATCGAACTAGACATGAAACTTTTTTCCAATAGTTTATATTTTTTGAAAAAAAATGTTTACTCAGTAAAAGAGGCTACATTGTAAAATTTGATCTATAATTTAATTGTTATATCCTAATTCTCTAAAACTCAAAACCTGATATGATCCCCAATTTGAATTACAAATGTAATACAAGATTATTATTTTTTAAGCAAAGTTATTACAATTGGTAGCAAAGGTCAATTTAGACAACATTAGGAGTTAGGGTATTGTTAAATTAATATATATAAATTAATTTATTTTAATATTCAAATTATATTGAATTTATATATTACCATGTGTATTTTCCTATGATATTTCTATTTTAAGAGTGTTGTTTTGTAGAGAAAATTGAAAAGTTGTGTTGGGAAGGCATACAGAGGGAAATAAACTTCCAAATCCGTATCCTTGGATGGTTGGAATCATAACTGAATTGGTTGTTTATGTGATGGATCAGTTGACTTTGGTGATAAAGGTTGGTTTTTCTTATTGATGATATTTTTGTTTATTCAAAAAATTTATTGGTAACAAGAATATAATTTAAGGGCTATCTTGATAATCATAAAATAAAATAAAGTATATGGGAGATTTAGAAGTTGTGAGTTTGGGTTGCAAAAAAAATCATTCCTTGGTCACATTGTTTATAAATATGGTATAACTATTTATTATATTAAAAATGTTATTGGAGAAATTCCAATACCTAGGAATATCCTAGTGACCTGTAATTTTTTAGTTTAACGTGTTATTACTATAGGTTTGTTGAATCATTTTCACAGTTATATAGCCCAATGAATATGTTAACTCGAAAAGGTGTTATGTTCATTTGCAAAAAAAAATGTGGGAAATTTTTAAGGAATTGAAAAGAAGATTTTTTAATACCCTAGTTTTGGAAATGCCTTCAAAAAAAGGTGAGTTTTTTATCTAAATTAATTCTTCATTTAATGGACTTGGTTTTTTCCTAATGCATAAAAGTCATGTAATTACATAGGCTTCATGTTAGTTGAATCCTCATGTGTTAAATCACCCAACACATTATTTGGAATTAAATGTTGTTGTTTTGGATTTAATAACATGGAGGCATCATCTATATGGATTAAAATGTGAAATATATACTGACCACAAAATTTTGAAGTATACATTCACATAGAAAGAATTGAACATGATACAGAGGTGGTGGATGGAATTCATCATGAATTATGATTTCAAAATTCATTACCATCAGAGGAAAAAAATAAAGTGGCTGATGCATTGAGTAGAACTAGTAATTCTACATTAACCATATTTTTTTGGAACTAGATCCATTGATTAATGATTTGATGAACGTTGACATAGAATTTGTTAGTGCATAAAATTACACAGTTTTGTTACTGGTGTCAGAGAAATCATCTCCATCAGATAGAATTAAGTATATGGATAAGGAAGATGGAGAGTTCCAGAAAATGGTAGAGATGGTTTATAAAGGTAAGTTACATGAATTTAACATTGATAGTGATTTTGTTATGATGTTTTGGAGGAGATTATGTGTTCCCTATGAATCACAAATATAGAACGAGTTATAATTTTAAGCTCATAGTTTTCTATTTTTAATTCATCCTAGCAGTACTAGGATGTACAAAGATCTTCGAGAGTATTAATGGTGGGATAGAATGTAAGAGATATTGGTGACTTTACTTTAATGTGTATGAATTGACAACACGTTAAAGAAGAGATGAAGATAACAAAAGGGATGCTTCAGTCCTAACTCGTGCCAGAGTGGAAGTGGGAAAATATATCAATGGACTTAGTTTTGGGATTACCAAAAAAATCTCAAGGTAACAATGCAATCAAGGTTATTGTTGATTGATTGAATAAATCTTCTCATTCCTTCCTATTTGGGATTATTTTTCTCTAGATTAACTTTGTTAGTTGTACGTTAAGAGATAGTGAGGTTTCATGGAGTTACCCTCTCTATTGTATCAGATATTGATCCCTAGTTTACTCCTATCCTTTGGACAAGCCTTCAGATGTCATTGGGTACTGAATGAAATTTTATTATAACTTTTCAACCTCAATCAGACGGGAAGTCAGAAAGAACAATTCCGAAAATTAAAGGTATTGTACGTTCTTTCTCAATGGATTATAAGGAAAGTTGGGACCAACATAATACATTGGTTAAATTTTCTTATAATAAATTTTTTCATTCCAGTGAATACATGGATCCATTTGAGGCATTGAATGGAAGGAGATGTCGAACTCCTTATTTTTGAGATAAAGTTGGTGAACAAAAACTGATGGGACCAAAATTGGTTGATGGGATGGTAGAAAAATTTCAATTAAATCAAAATATCATGTAAATAGCTCATAGATGTGAGAATCATTATGCACATAACTGTAGGAAATATCATTTATTTGAGTTGGGGACCATGTCTTTATCAAATTTCTATATTGAAATGTGTGATGCGTTTTGGGATGAAGGGAAATCTTTGTCCAATGTTCATTAGATCCTATGAAATCATAGAGAATGTTGGATCTGCTGTGTATAGAGTTTTTTACCTCCATGTTTAATCTAGATACATAATGTTTTTCACGTTTCAATGTATAGAAATTATATGCCAGTTTCATTTCATGTTTTAGTTTAAAGGTAGTTCAGTTGGAAGACAACCTTTTTTGTGAGGAATAACCAGTCCAGAATATAGATTTAAGAGAGCGAGTGTTGGGGAATATGTTAATTAATTAGTTAATGGTTTTATGGAATAACCATATGGTCTAAGAGGTAAAATGGGAATCATATAATGCTATGATGTATAAATACACACATTTATTTGAGAAGTGAATATAATTGTGAGAACACAATTTCTAAAAGGGGGAAGGGTGTAATATCCGAGGTAAATAATTTATATTAAATTATCATATTTAATAATATTTTTGAATTAAATATTAATATTAATTTAAAGGAATATATATGTCTGTTGTCATACACAACACAAAACAATAGGTTTGTCTGAAATCTTATGTGGCCCACAACATTGAGTTAAACTGAAAAATAACATAATATTATTATTATTTTAAATGTTAGTTAACTCAAATCCATTGTATTAGAAGTATTGAACATAACTAATTGAAATATGATTATACAAGTTTGTTAAATGTTTTTACATTTATCCAATAAAAGTTTGAAGCTTAAAATGTGAATTAATCCAATTTTAATCATAAACACACTAATATTCTTTAAAATGCCGATTTTCAACCTTTTGATTGTGAACCATGTTTAAATATAGTTTTTTCACTGTCATATGTTACACATGACAAAATAATATTCTTATATAGAATAGGGAAATCTAAATTTAATTTTTATGATATTTTTGTATTTTTAATAATTTTCATTTATTAATGAATAGTGAAAAATAATACATTTTAATTCAAACCTATGTTTTAATCTAATTTATTTACATAGTTAGATTTTACTTTTTATTTTTTTTAAAGTGTAAATAGATTTTAATTTTACCATTTAATCCAATTGTGTTAATTGGTAGTAATTTCACATTGAAAATGTGCATAAATAGGTTTCAATCTTTTGAAAGTTATTATTTCTGAAAAACATGCCTTTTGGTTTTTAAAAAGGGGATTCATTTTATATTAATTTCTATAACTTCTGTGTTTAGAATTTAGAAAAAATGGATTCCATATTCGGAATCAGGAGGTCCAATTTTTTTAAATGGACAACTTTTATTTTTATACATTATTAATATTTACTTAGTAAATATTTTATTTACCATAATTAAAGTTAAATCTGGTAAACAAGGATAAACATTAATATAATAATAATATTAATTTACCCTTACACTATTTTAGACCCTGCTACATGAGATATTTTCGACCAAGTAATCCTTGGGTAGATTTTGGGACCCCATCCACATGAGAGTGATAATGACACATTATATAAATTAACTTAACGTAATGACAAAATTGACCGAAACATGAATTTTTTTTAATAAACTATTTTTATTTGGGGTTATATAGGTGATATTTTAAACTATAAATATTCTTCAGAAATCTAAAAATATTTCCTACATCATGGTATTTTATTTATAATTTTTATACATTTAATAAATAAACATAATTATGACACAATGTTGATGCAATTATAGCTTCATTAATAAAGGATTCAAACAAATGATATTATAAATATTAAAATAAATTTATTTTGAAACGTTTTATGCTATAAATGAATTTTAGCGATAATAATGACTTGTTATGTTTAAATTATTTATTTTTTTTCTGACTAATAAGTTATTCATTTATTTTTTAAAATCGATGATATTAATAATTTAAAAATTGACCAAAATGAGTTTTTAAAACAGTAAATATTTTATTAAACTCTAAAATATTCCTAGAAATCTAATATTCACCCAAATGATGCAAATAATGTTAAAAATAACATTAATGATCTATTTTTGATTGCTTTGTAATTTTATTGAAAATATATTAACCATACAATATGAATATATAACAGGACAATGTATATGATAAATAAATTAACAGAGTTAAATAAAAACAACAAGGATTAAAAAACTATCTAAATCCTATCCAATTATTATTGGATAATTTTATTTCGATTTATATACAAATTATTTTCGAATTAAATAGTGTTTTTACATTTGGAAACAGAAAATCATGTTATTATAAAATAATTCTTTTAAACTTTCCTAAAGAGCTCCCCCCCTTATAAAAATCCATTTCCTTTTACCCTTACCCACACCTCTAAATCCTCCTTGGCTCATCCAAAATCTTCCCAAATAATCTCTCAATATCCCTATCTTCCTTAAATAAGTCATACTATAGGCATAAAGAACTTCAATAAGGCTTTTTTGGTTCAAAGCAAAGGATGTTACCCTATTAAAAGGTAACGTCATCTGGTAAGATTCTTCTCTTATTTTACTTCTTAACTACCTCTTTTCTTTAAATTATTAGTATACATAATGACAATAGTATATTCAATATACTAGTATTTTTTTATCAAAAGGATTAAAATTACACTTACACACACCTCCAACTAAATTATGCGAAGACATTGTTTCGCTATACGGCGAACTATTGCCACACGAAATGATGATTATTTGATTATCTTATACCGCCTCTAATTTTGTCCATTATGATGGGATTATATTTATATGTGATATATATTATATATGTATTTTCTCTATGGTTCTATATTTTTCATTAATGGCATACCATTAGGGTTTCCACAATGGGTAAACGTTTTAATTTCATTTGCGGAAGTGTCGACGACGGCCCATGAATGTTATATGACTTTTTCATGAAATTTATAGACTGTGTAAAGGATAGTGTTCCAAAATTATATATGATATTATACTTGGAATATAATATACCTATGTATCATTATGTTTTCCTTCCATTAAATATGAAATAGTAAGGGAACTAACGTCCATGTGTACGTATGGCTTACTGTCTCCATGAATGATGCATTTTATTTCTTATCTCCAAATGTTATGTACTATTATAAATACAAATATATACTAGATATATATGATATATATGATATCTAATTCATTAATATCTGTCTGGATATAATGTAATTTGGACCAGATGATCATCTTTTAATTATAAAAACATCATTTTTGACTCAAGGGCCAAATATCGAAAAAACGATCATTAATAACATAAATGATTATTTAATGTTTATAATGTAGAAATAATAAATTTAACAGGAATAATAAAGATGAATTTTTTTAATAATAATTTATAAATTAACATTACTTTATTATTATTTATATCAAATATTGAATGAGTAATGTCAGACACAATGAAAGGGAACTTCTTAACCTAATTTCCATTCATTGGGTTGATCTTATATTTATTGTTTATGTCATTATTTAATTATTTGAGAATATAATTTTTATATCTTATATTTTATTTATACTTGATTTATGTGTGCTTATATTCGTTACACTTAATTGATCTATTTTATTTAAAAATTGACCTTTGTAAGGGACTTCATCTTAATAACCTTTCATTGGGGAATATTTTTATTTATACACATATTCCTTTTATACATTGTATAAACCCCTTTGACTTTTATTTTCGTTATAAGGGAATTTTTTTTCTACATAGCATTTTACTAAATGAAAAAGGGAGTGTTTATTTTTATCACACACGATGAAAACAACCATTCCGCCTCTGCAAGTATTATTTGATGTTTGGGTTCTTAATCAAGCTGTAATATTTTTAAAAGGAAAATAAATACCATATATCTTTTTACATATTTTTGTATTTAAAATGGGTTTAATAATGTAATGACTATGTCTATATATGTAAATGTTATATTATTGATGCAATGTGGAAATGATAATGTTCCATTATGCTTGTTCATGTGTTATGAATATGTTATGTTTCTTGGGAATTATTTACATATATAGGTTGTTCTGTGATAAGCCTATAGTGGGGGAGCCTGATATATCCTTCCAATAAATTGGGTAACATGACAGAGGTAATCTATAATGTATATCTTATATTTTTTAGGGAATATGATGTGATTTGTATTCAAAACATAACTCCATATGTAGTTGTGATTTCTATAACGTAAGTTTGTAATGGATTCCAAAAGTTAACATTATGATTTATGATTTCAATTTGTTATCCATAAATATTATGATATTGTGTGTTATGATAAAGATTTAAATTTATGGTTTCATTGACTTGAATGTATTTAGAGAATAATATTTTCTTTAATTATTCTAAAATACTTACTGTGCTTTTAATGAACATCCCATATTTTTTAAAAATTATTTTCATAGGACATTAAGATGAATAGGTCAAGGATGGGATCATGGAAAAGTCATGCTGTCTAAAATATGGAACTAGATATGACAATTTTCTCCAGGTTTTTTATTTTTTTTTAAAATGTATACTCAGTAGATGTTACTACTTTGTAATATTTGGGATGTAATGTAATAGGTTTGACATATATATATCTAAAACTCTAAAGTAGATAATATCCCCAATGTGAATTATTAAATTAATTCAAGATTATGTGCTGTTTAAGGTTCGGTCCTTACAGGACACCTCTCTTTATATTAGATACATCCACTTACACTAAAAGCCACCAACAAATTTAATATCTATTGTAAGATGCATAATAATATGTAATATACATGTCACAAATTATGATAAAAAATATTCTATTTGTTTTAAATAATAATTATACAATATCCTTATAATTTACGAATAACCCTTCTACTCAGTCTTTCGGAAAAAATATATTGATAAAAATGAAATAAATTAATCACAAAAACTCTAACATTATAAGAAACTTAATGTCAAATTAATATGGGAATAAACTCACATAAAAAGGCATGGTATTCATTATTTTTAAGATATTTTCGTTTCACTTATTGTACATTCAACCTTCTACATATATATCTTGAATAACCATTTGAAACCATCAATTCTCCAGGACCTATAATTTTTTTTCATTTTTTCATTGATTAATAGGAAAAAGTGATATAAAACCTAATTTTGAATAAATAAATCCTGTAGAATTATTTCTCTAATACCCAAATATACAAAATCGTGACATGACCAAAATTCATTTTTTGTTATTCCCATGAAAATTAAAATAGTATGATACAACATCTCAAAAAAAAAGTTCACCATATGCATTACATCAAAATAATTAAACAACAAATTTTATTACCAATATGACACCTCAAATATTATAAATATATTTTTATAAATTTAAATGTAATTTAAATTAATATACATTCACTTTCTAGTATTTTATTGAATTTTTCCAATAACATAATTCAAAATATAACCGTATTTAAGAATATCATTCCCTAAAATTCATTTTGTTGATTCATCTTTCTGGGTATAAATATTATACTATCTCTAATTTTTTCATTATGGATTAACCATAGATAGATTTTTTTGATTCCTTATAAAGGTGATTGTTTGTCAAAACAATAATATATAATAATTTATATTTTCCATAAAAATAAGGAATGATAATTACAATTTCTTACATGAACAAAAAAAATCCATACGTATGGAAATGATTTATTATGTATTACAAATCATCATAGAACATAAAATAATCCTTCGTGACTATTTCATATCCTTGAAAAAAAATCAACAACAATATCCTCTAACACTTATATTAATTGTTGAAACTATATGTCAACAACATTTTAAGGATCAATAGTTTCATATATCAATATACTCATGATATGAAATGAATTATTTTACAAATCAATTAAAAAGTGTTATAAATGTAGTTGAAAATAATAATGGAATTGTGTGAAATATTCATGGATAGAAATGTTTTGAAACAACCACATGAGAATAACAATATAAAATTTCATGGGTTAGCTGCAAAATTAAGACATAACATATCAAATTTCATCCCTGATAAATAATTTGAATGATTAAAAATTCCATCATTATGCATATTTAATTCATCTTCATGTAATTATATATATCATAAAAAATTCTTACATAATTTTTTTGAGGCATAGAAATTAAAGGGATGTTCTCCATAACATTCAGTGTTATTCAAGATTTAGTTCTATATTAATTAGTTTTCCATTTTGATGTACCATATGGTTTTCACTTAGTCAACATTGCAATTTCATTCTAGAATATACCATTATATTTTGTAGCTAAAAAGATAATAGTATACGAAAATAAAAAATGTCAATAAACATCGATTCCATGTAATAATTTTGTTTTAATAAATGCGTAATTTTGTGTTAAATACTTAATAAATGCAAGAATATAATCAATTTAATAATTAATAAATCCATACACTACATTCCTTTGAAATAATAACAATAAAAATTCATGTTTTCTCATTTTTTATCATGAATGATATTCATGGGTATTTATATATTCCATAATCATTATAACACTCATAACATCATCATTTTGATCAAGTGAGTAATTTTTTAATTGTATTCATTTCCTCTTTCACTAGTCTATATGAGCATACATCTTCAGAAACAAATTTAAAATGATTATAATTCAAATTATTCTTACCAATCCTCTCATAAGAATAAATGTCATTATATAAATGATTTTTTTCTCCATTATGATACATCTAATTAGTTTTTTGGTGGGAAACCATGTTTAGTGATATTGTAACTCACATCCACTTGAGTTATCCATGGTCTTCCCGCTCAATCAAGACAATGGACTCCATTCAATATTACATCTGAATCAATATTAAATACAATGTCCAAAAAAATATTAAAGCTCCTAAAATTCATCATTGATATAATAAACATTGTATATCTGTATTGTACCCATTTTGAGACAAATAAATACTCATTAGGTAAATAATATGGAAAGTGAAATAATGTGATTTTTTTCATTGGATAAAAAATAATCATAAATAACTTATTTATAAAAATATATCTAAAAGGTAAGTCAAATTTATATATTATATCATGATAAACTTTAATTTACTAACAATTCTCATTTTATAACCATCATAATTTATTTATTCATTGTTTTCAAAATATGTTATTGTGGAGCTCCATTAATAACATTTTTGTTGAAAACATTTACAGATATATATTTTTGATTTAATATATTCACTTGAGGAATAAAATATTTATAATATACTAAAGGGTTATTATACTCAATGATATATTTACACACTATGAGAATATATCATTTGTTCTTGAGATCAATATATTTTTCTTATGAGTTACATAGTTTATATCATTCACTAATAAAATAGTAATGGTTTTTGAAGAATGGGATCCTTATTGGGGACATTTTATTTTTTCTTTAGAATATTTTAGGGATTATTCTATGTATAGATGAGCTGAAACATCTTATTTTATATTTTCCATTTTGGTAATTTTAATATTTAGAGAAAAAATATCTAAATTGGTGCGTAATAATAAGTTATTAGTCAGTACTAATTGACATTTTGTGAAACATATAATAAGTCATTCGCAGTTAGTTATGAGGATTAATCATTAAATTTAATAGTTATTTATAAATTCATTATCAAAATTAAATTATTTATCTATTAAATAATGTCATCCCTCAACAAAAATATTTTGTTTACCTAACCCATCAATATTTTATTTTTTTAGATTAACAATTTTTTATTACTAAAAATTATTAATACTATAATTCTTATTGTTTATGTCAATAATTTAAAAGGATACCAAAATTATCACTTAATAATATTACATATCCTTTCATGGTTCATATTTGAGTGAGTATAATGAAAAATGATATCTCTACTATTAAATATTAATAGAGGAATCAATATTATATTATAAAAACAAAACATTTATTATAATATGTAATGATACATAAACACATAACCTATGGAAAGACACTAAATTATATTTAATTTTAAAATTCCATTACACCAGATCTCATAAAGTAATACAATATCAAAATTATGGAAGAAATTAATTATATAGTTTAAATTCTATTAATGGGATGCATTTATTTCATGAAATAATGGGGTCACATCCCAAAAATAAGAAAATAATACATGTGATTTGTAATTCATGTCCATTATATGGTTCACTATAAAATACATTAAGGCCATATGATCTAATGAATATTTATTACAAATACATTAAAAGAACCCATATATTAATCTTTGATATAAATAATACATAAAAATTGATTATTATATATTAATAAAGGTTGATTTTTTGTCCATGGTATATATTCATAAGTCCCTTAATGTGATATATCTCTTCACTAATATTTTCCATCATGAATAACATCCTTTAAAAATTTACAATGAGTATAAAACATATCAGGATCCATCTCATAGAAACCACCACATCCTATTTTGTTCAATCATTACACACATTATATTAATCCTCCAAGAAATGTCAAATATATTTATAATGGATTATAAATGATGCAAAATATGGTAGATTAAGTTGTTTTAGTGCTTAAAAAATCACACACCATATTGAGTGATATGTATTCTCATGCTCGAATGTAATTACTTGTTTGTATTATATCCTAATATCATAAGAATCCAATTCATATCAATTTATTGAAAACCAATCATATATTACATATATAAACCTAAGGGGAAATATATAATATATATTTAGGGATCAATATTTTTTTCAATTATTCTATTTTGAATATGTTTTATAGAATATTAAAATTATTATTAATATGACAAAAACTTCAACTAAGATGAAATAGCCATTTTCTATGAACTCGACACTTAGGAACTCATCCTGATAATTACCTATTTTTCTTATTCAAATTACTATGAAGTGTTATTTTATTCACATCGTATTATATAAATTATTATTCCAATGGATATATAAATTGGCGTCTAACAGACTATCACAAATAGGAGTTGTACAATTCATAAACAATGTAGGGGTAATCCCATTCATGACCAACAAGTGGAATGCCTCATCTGAAATAGTTGTGGGTAGTCTACTCATAGAAGGAAAACTAATCTTCCAACAAACTGAATGGAAGTGAACTCGGATATAGTTGTTTACACATATAAGGAAAACAGTTCATCCAACTCACCAAATTGTGGTCCAAAAAACAATTAATGGGATAGAGGTGTGGTGGAATGCATGATGAATGAGATTGGAGGATTCTTATGAGGGATGAAGAATAAATTTATAGATTTCGGTGAGGATCTATGATCACTCGGATGATGATCATGCGGGGGAAGGGATCTGGGAATGGGATGTGATATGAGACGCCCACCACCAGATGTATAAGAGTTAATGTGATGGGGGAGTGGTAAAAATGAGGGATAATATTGCCAAGAGAAGTGACCATATGGACTTAAAGTACATATAGTCGTGTTTAATAGTTAACAATGGTAATAAATAATTTTATAAAAATGGACCTCAAAACCAATTGATATAGTTTTATGGTTATAGATCATTTATTTAGTACTATTAGATGAGTTAAACGTTTTTATATTATTGTTAATATCTAAACATGGTAATTATATGTGACATTTCATATCTATAATAAAAAAGCTAACAATTTTAATAACTCATAAATTAACTAATACAAGCATAATATAGTGAATGTTATTAAATTATTTCCTAGGAACACATGGTATTGGGTCCCACACAATGGGTTTTTATAATCATCCATCATAAAGTTATATAAAACCAATATAATTTCATACATAAATTAGAGCTTACCGATCCATGTTAGTATAGTGAATTCTCAAATACACTCCAATGTTGATTCATAAAAAACATCTGAGTTTCATAGTTATTAAAATCTATATACTCCCATTTACATAATTAATAAGGATACTAAGTCAGACCACAATCCCCAAAAATTACTTATATATTATATATCACAAGAAAAACATAATAATTTATGCCATGATATTATGATGTAGAAAAAGAATATATTTCAAGTCCATATATCATAAATATTATTATTATTGAATCAGTAAGATGTATTTAAATCCTAAATTATTGAAAATAAAACTTCCATTCCTATGGTTTTTTATCAAAAATGAGCTCACAAGAATATTAGGTTGTCCAAAATTAATGGTGTTAAGAAGTGATTAAAACAATAATATATTTAATTAGTCAAAATTCACCATGAAAAATGTAATGGGATTTAGTATATCATGTATAAATTTAAATTTAAATTTTAAAAATTATTTGGATATCATCACATATTTATTAAAATAATAATAGTTTAATTGGTAAAATAATAATACATCATATGAAAAAATACATACAATCTTGTGGACCCATTCTCCTAAAATGATATCCAAACTAGACATAGTTCTTTGATCTCATACTAAAATGTGGTCTAAATGGATTGGGATTTTTTATTTTCAATATAGGTTTTACTTTCATAAAAGAAATAAAATTCCAAATATCAATTACATATAGTTTTTCTTTATTGGGAACCCTGATTTATGAAATTAAGAACCCAGAGTATAAGAGAATATTCTTATATCTATATTAATTAATGTGATTAAATATTTGTTTCAAAAAATATTTAGAACCTGAATTCATATCTTGTTACTACCATATATTTTCATTATTTTACCTAAAATTTATCAAACCAATAATATATCATTCATTTACACCATGTTGGTTCATATTTCTCATGGTTATCTATAAGAGTTTCACAAACTAATCATTAATTTTTTTATCTAATTCTCATTAATTATGACATTAAAATAGACATAAACCCATTTAAATTTGGTCAAAAAAATGGATAAAACGTCTATAATTATTTTTATTGATGTTCATACTTTTTTAATAAAAAAAATTATAAAATTATAATCATTAAATATTTGTTATTTAATATATACTCTACCTATACTTATATAAATAATTTAATAGTTCATTAAGGTTTCCAAATTAATCGGAGCTTCCCAAGGGCCTTTTATGATATGATTGAACCTTAATAATATAGTCTCTTCCATATTCATTATAGTCCGAGCATCTCCAATTTTCTCTAAAATAGATTAATTTATAATATTAAGCAATATACAATTCCCACATTTCTATAATAAAATTTTCATTTCTACTACCCTTAATTTTCTATCAAGGTCTCTGAAAAAATACAAACACACACTACTATATATAATATATTCTTTGATAAAGGCCTATTATATTTATAATCCTATTTAAATGGAATTTAGGATAAAAACACCCAAGAAGCCCCTCTCCGTTTTATCAATCAATTATGAATCCTATTCAAATTTACATTTTGATTATTGATATTGATGGATTTTTTGTTTTCAAACTATAAAAAGGATTCGAAAATAAATGTATGTTGAATTCCTCTATTGTGGGTGGTGATTATTGGAAAATTATGGGGATTAATTTGTGGTCATTTGGTGAGTAAATTCATCATGATTGGTAATGATTTCTGAAGAATTGTTAGGGATTATTATAATGGAGTTAGATATCAAAATTAGAAAACTCTCTAAGGAAACCATTATTATATTTTAAAAATTATGATTTTCAAATACTAGTTTATATTGTACTATCAGAGTTCTCATTGTCCTCAACATTTGATATGGTGTAGAAATTGAAAATATTTTTTTTCCAGATAAATTTATTTTGGAATGGATATATGAATATATTCTTGGAATAAAATATAAATATTTCCTGATGAATGAAGTAAATAAATTACTAAAAATATATATTTTTGGAGTAATTTCGAATATGGGGGTTTGGAATTTGGGGTAAATATTTTGTTGTCTTTTTTTGGATTTATATTTTATACATAGTATAAATGAAGAATATTTATATGAGGCTTATATTAAAAACAAGGCAAACCAGCATGGAAGCCCGACTAACTCAACCGACGGATCATATGGGTCCATGTAGGATTACCACAAAAATGGAATCCTCATTGATTTCCTAGGAGGAGGCATGGAGTCGTAGTTCCCACAAGGTGTGGGAAAGCCAATGTATAAAGCTCAATGAGCGCACAACAGAAGTCGTACAACATTTGGTCTAGTAGCCCACTCGTCTAAAGCCCATGTTTGTTGTCTTATGTTTTTATGGGGGTCAAACCATGTATTCATCTAGAGAAAGAAACGATCACTTCTTATCATGTAAATCGGACGGAATACGGTATTCGAAATCGTTTTGGGATGTGTTTATAGGTAAAATTATTCACTGTATTTTAAAACCATCATATATATTGTCAGCCACATGATCCTATTAATCCCAAAAATTATATATCTTATGCCTCTAACAGTTAAATTATGTAGTATATATTTATTAGAACTATTCATCTTCATACTCTTGATAGTGTAATGTTTATTTGAGATTCAACAACCAGAAATTACAATGACATGTTTACAAAGTGTGATCGAACTTAATAAAGACATGAATCATTGTTATTAATGTTTTCAGAGAAAACAACCCATATCACGAAACTGTTCCATGATCTTTCACCGTCACATGTCATCATCGTGTGATGATCTATGGATCATGGAATGTAAGTATGACATTATGTGATCCACCAACCGAATATGTCACGTGAAGAGAAGATGGACCCCATGAACTCAGATTATGTCACATCAAAATTTATGACCACATGAGGAATCTATATTTTGAAGCAATTATTGTCAAAATTATTAAGAATTAATAGAATCTATCATACAGATCCTTAAAAAGAAACCAAAGAATTGAATGATCACGAAATTGATCATGCGAATAATGTGAAACATTAATTTCATGATCAACTTGGTAGTTCATGATTCCTGAAGAATCCCTAGTTATCATCATTAATGGGATCCCTTGATAATTAGAAGGGTCTAAAGTATTCCTCAGGATGGAATATAATATCTATAATAGTTTTTGTTACTCACCTAATTAAATCAAGCCTCATATGAGTGTTCACATTATAGAAATATTTTTGAGAACACGATAGATAGAAATATCTATCAAAAATAGAGAATATCATGTTATATAAATCAATGTATGTTATCTATTAGAAGCCACCTTTTTATGTATAGTTATGTTGGAGGAACATGCATACAATTTTCTATATCAATATGGTAATCATGTTGACATATATACTATCTCATGAAAGAGATGTTTTACACACATCTCCTATCTCATGAAATATATCTCTGGAATAATGAGGGTCTTGTGAAAAAGGAACCTGCAATCCATTCAGGTATTGAAAAATAATGAAAATGATATAACTGACAACCTTCAATTTTCTCATAAATGAACATATCGACATAACCAGTTCCATACAAAGGTAGTATGGATATTAATGTTCTTCCAATGGAGAGTCTTTTAAAACTAAACCCTAGGGTCCAGATGTGTTATGGAATGGGTAGATGTGTTTGGGTTATCTATTTGGAAATTACATTGCCTGAAATAATGTAATACCCACTCCCAATCCTTATTATTCTTATTTTTATACTGACATACTTATCTCATAAACAAGACTCATTCATGTGAATGTCGTATAAGTCTAGTGTTCAATGAAATACATGAATTCCGTGAACCCGACATACCCTTATAGATATATATTAAGTGAATTAAAAAGTAAATTCAATGAACAATATTCAATTGGTGTTTGAGGTATTGCAGTATAATTCATTGATTTTATTGAGAAAATAATATGATGAGAATAATATTTACATGTCCCAATGTAATTAATGTAACGCCCCGACCCCAGCTACCCAGAATCGGTGCATTACTTCGTAACATTGGCATGATCACAAAAGATCAAGTCTCGAAAGACCGATTAGTTTAGTAGCCTTGGAAACACTAGATACATTCATAAGTCTTTCATTACATCAATATTAAACAAACTACAATAACATGGTCTTCATAGTCCACACTCATATCTTCACTGACTATCCTTGCAAGTCAGTCATAATACACTTCTTCACATCCTGGAAAACATTAAAACATTGAAAGGGGTGAGCTCAGATACTCAGTAAGGATAACAATATTGCGGAAGCTTTCATAAATAAACATTAACATTTAAGGCAATGTATAAATAAAACAAAAGCCTTTTAAACTTTAACTTCAACATAATATGGCAAAAGTAAAATGAGATAATGCCATTTACTTCTTCACATGGATATTCTACTAGACGAATAATCACATGAAAAATCAATAACCACTTTCATAATGAGGGAATATATAATGCCGGACATTCTGAAACATTTTGTCAAGGCCTCGGCCAAGACGTCTAAAATGATTAAGGCCTCGGCCAAAACCATAAATCAAATTGGGAAAGGGCCTCGGCCAATTCCACGTCTAGTTGTCTCATGAGACCTACCGATGCATCGAGGAGCTATTGCGGGCTCCACCCGTCACTTATTAAGTCCAATACATTCCTCATATGAATAGGTTTAAACATATCATAAACCATAACATAATCATATCACATAAAACATGCACAAAGGAAACATAACATTTCCACATTTCAATCACAAGATATCAATACAACACATTGTTATAATAAAAACGCTTTCAAAACCATTTTCAATACCAAAATAAAAGAAAGTTAAAACTTTGTATTTATTTTTCATTAAAAAAAAGATGGCTTATAGAGGAAGCCGAAACTCAAATAATGGTCACGGCGGCGGAGAAGTCGTTGTCGCCGCATAAGTACAGAAAGAAAAACATTCCCTTTTGTCGTTTAGCAAAACTCTTTGTATAAAAATATTCCTTTTGAATAACCGTAAAAGTCAAAGGGGTTTATACACCGTATAAAAGAAAGTTGTGTATAAAACCAAATATGACTCAATGAAAGGGGATTGAGACAAAGTCCTTAAAAAGATAATTTTTAAAATAAAATATATCTATTATGTGTATTCACTATAGGTACACATAAAGAACGTAAAAATACAAAATAGGACATAATAATATCATGACATAATTTGAAAGTAGGAGATTAACCCAAAGAATGGAAGTTGGGTTAAGAAATTCCCTTACCTCGTGTCTGACTTGACTCAACCATTCTTTAACCTCCTGAATAATAAACTAGAGTTAATATATACCTTATTAAGAACCATTTTCAATTTCATTATCATTATTATATCACTTATTACAATGATATGAACATTATGTAATTATTTAAGTTAATAACGGTCGTTTTGTCGATCTTTGGTACTTGAGTCAACAATAAGCTTCTTATAATTACAAGTTGTTTATGTGGTGAAATATCCATTATATCCAGAATTATATTCATGATTTAGATGTCACATATATCTTATATATCCAGTATATACATTCATTTATAATATTACGTAACATTTAGAGGTAAGAAATGAAATGCACCGTTCATGGAGACGGTAAGCCGTACGTACGCATGAATGCTACTTTCATTTTAATTTCATATTTAATGGAACTAAATCATAATCATATAAATGTATAATATAATTCCAGTATAATATAGTGTATAATACCATTTACTCCATCCTTTATACATCCCACATATGGCATTAACGATTCAAATCACTTTGAGGGGGCGGTAGTCCGCACTTCCTAAAATGAAATTATCGCGTTTTACCCATAATGGAAATCATAAAGTAAGCCATAAATGAAAAATACAGAAGCATAAGTAAAACATAAACACATTATATATCATATATTAATATAGTGACACCTTAATGGCCACCTTTGAAGGTGTTATATGAGTGTTGAACAATCATCGTTTCGTGAGGCAGAAATTCTCCATCCACAGAAACCGTATGTTCTTTAACCATTAGATGTAGGTGTGTGTAAGTGTAGCTCGAATCCTTTTTATAACAACATCCTAGTATATTGAGGATACTGGTTTTGTCACAAAATAAATGAATAAAAAGAGTTTAGGGGGTTGGAGAAGAAAAATAAAACAAAACAACATTAGAAAAGACATTACCTCAAAATCGGGTAACTCTTTTTGATTTGAGCCAAAGGCTTCCTTGGGAAGTGTTCTTCCCAATGTGAGGCTTCTATGAGTAAGGCAGGAATGTTGGGAGAGTATTTGGGCAGAGTTTGGCCGAGCCAAATGGCTTGAAAGTGTAAATGAGGTGGGAGAGTTGGGGGACTTTTATAAGTGGAGAGGAGGGGCACTTTTGGGAAGATTGAAATGTTACATTATTTCACAATTCTTTTCGGATTATAAAGGTCCCACACTTATATAATTCGAGGATAAGGTGATAAGTTTTCGAAATCTCTTCATCCAATAGGCTTTGGACAAGTGTATGCCTTGGATTTTGCATTATCTTCCCATTTTATTTAAATCGTTAAATAATGAGGTCATCACTACATCATCATGATGTCATAAATAATTTAATTTATTTAATGTCTAAAAATTATAAGAAAAATACTATGATGTAGGAAATCGTTTTAGCTTTCTAATGAATATTTATAATCAAAATTTTGACTTGTGTAACCCCACTTAAAAATTGTTTTAGTAAAACAATTTATGTTTGTGTCATTTTTTACTTTAACATTAAATAAAAGTTATTTATGTCATTTTCTAACTAAAGTGGCTCCATGGGGTCCCCAAGTTGACCCATGGGTTGTCTTGGTCGGCCATGACTCATCCAATAGGAGTAGTACAAGTGTCATGCTCATCTCATATTATTATAACATTATTTGTACCTTAAACTACACTAATTACCTCTAATCGCGATTAAGAACTTAAAAGTTACTATTCACCAAAAAATTATTTTAATCTCATTGAACCACATTTTATTTCTTAATGACAACCATGTATGTCGGATTTTTGAAAATCAAATCACAGAAGTGGTAATATTTCATTTTAACGAAAAATCAGTTTTTAACAACCACTTAGTGGTTTCACTATTCATCAAAAATTGAAGTTTTTCAGAATAAAGCCAAAATTTCACCCTAAGCTATAATTGATATTACGAATTCAAAAATGATTTCTATTTTACAAAATTCCAAACATATTAGTTGCATTAATTAATTTTATAATTAATTCCCACTGTCAAAACAAATAGCGTGTTTTTAAGAAACAATTTATATCAAAAGATTGGCAATTGTTTATGTCCAATTTCAATGTTAAATTAATTCTAATGACCACCATTGGATAAAATGGTAAAAATATATTCTAATTATACTCTAAAACCACTCAATAGTATAATTTATCACTATGAATTATTTTGATTAAAAAAGTTGTTTTAAGTATTTTTCACTATTCATAAAAATATTGAAGTTCTCAGAAAATTACAAAAAATTCAACATAGGCTAATTTCAATATTAGGAATACAAAAATGAAGTCCATTTTGAAATATAAAATTTCTATAATTTTAAAAAGTGGTTATTACTATTCATAACGGCTACATTGATTTTTTCGCGATGTTTTAGAACTCGAAGTTGCGTACAATGCAAGCTATTGTATTATTGAATGAGAAGCGTATCGTGGAAGCTCGGGGTGTTACATTCTCCCCTCCTTCAATAAATTGCGTCCTCGCAATTTGAAATTTTTCTTGGAAAATAAAAGGTTGAAAAGAGAAAATACCTTTGAGGATAACCCACATCGGAAATAAGGTTAATAAATATATAACATTAAAAGAAAGCAGGATAAGTACAAAGGTCACCCGATATAGCCCATTCTAGGATTCTATGAAAATATGGATATGGAAGAAAAACAAACCATCAAGGCCTGATGGAGAGTTATAGAAAACAGGATTAGGAGAAAGTTTAACCACAAGAAAATCACAAACTTGTGATTGGTTAAACGGTCATTGAATCCCCAGTTGGAAAAGTTAACCGACAACATTTTTGTTTTAAGTTACCTTTTATAATGTTGAGGAATTTATTTATGAGATTTACTAAGAACGTAAGGGAATATACATACTTGTTATGTATACTTTCATTCGTTAATAAATTTTTACCACAAACCCAACTTTTACTCCAAATGGTAACAGAACTCAAAAATATTCTATTTATCCTAATTGTATAAGGTTCAAAATGTTAACACATACCATTTAGATTAGTAAAACTATTTTGTAATAACCAGGGACTTCCTGTAGGCTAGTGGTAGGAAATAAAGGCCTGTCGCACTTTGATTGTGGGTTCGATTCCTACAGCTTTGTCCGACGCGACGGTTTATGCCCCACCCTGCAGGTTGTCCTTTTCCTAAAAATATAGTACTATACTATTCCAAAAATAATCTTCATAAATTTTTTAACCTTAAACAATACTATCCAAAGTTCAACTTAATCCATTCCAACCTTAATAGTTATCCAAAATACCTCTGTCCAGACTTTCTCTAAAAGGTCTCTTAATTCCAAAATCAATTTATCAGATTACCCAAACAAAGTAAAGTTTCTTTTATTGTCACATACTAAAAATATAATTACCTTCATCATATTAAAACCTTACTGAAACCAACAAGTACTGCAGTACAATCCTTATATAGATCACATTATTCTAATAACCAGAATATAATCCATGAGTCCAAAAGCACCAATACATTAGTTATTCTTCTTCAACTGTAGTAATAGCATAAGATTGTCCTTGATCCCTTGGCCTTTTCTGAGGTAAGTTTCCCTGACGCTTAGGACATTCATTTGCATAATGACCCATTTCTCTACAATTGTAGCATTCAACATTGATAGCATCTTTCTTTCCCTTGCAATCACGTGCCTCGTGACCTTTTTCTCCACATTTATAACAGACTCCCATTCCTTTTAGGCAAGTACCAGGGTGATTCATCCCACAATTATCACATAATGGAAAATCCTTCTTTCCCTTTTTCCCTTTATCTGTCTCTTGTTCCACCGTTCTCTTCTTCTCTTGCTTTACTTTGTTGTCATAAGACTTAGAGAATTCCTTTTCTGTCTTGATATCACATGAGACTATATCTTCGTATGATGAAAAGGATTGTGATACCAAAGCTCGACGGAGAAATGGTTTTAACCCATCAAAGAAACGATCAATCTTACTCCTTGGGTTACGTATATAATCTGCAGCATGCCTCGCTAACCTTGTAAAGTTAGCCTCATACTTTGCGACATTCTCATCCTCCTTTTGTCTCAGACTCAAAAATTGCCTTTCCATATCTGCTCGATGGTCACGAGGAAAGTATTTTTCTAAGAAAAGATCTTTGAACTCCCTCCATTCCATATTCGATACGTCATCATCTTCCTTTGTGTTTTGAATCAGCGACCACCACTGATCGGCATCTCCAGTGAGGCGGTAAACTGCCATGACAACATTCTCCCTTTCACTACTCCCCAAGGCATGGAATATTTTCTCTAAGGAATTTATCCATTGCTCAGCTACTATAGGATTTGTACTCCCATTGAAGGTTGGCGGTTGTTGCCTCATGAAACGGTCTAGCATTGATCCTCCACGTTGCGGATCAGGGTGCTCCATACGAGTAAGGTTATTATTCATAACCTGAGTGAGTTGTCCAAGTATGGTAATAAGTTGATCAGCACCAGTTGTATCACTAGCTCCACCATAATTATCCTGAGCAGGAGGGAAATCCCTACACGGAGTTCGTGCATTGATACGGTTTCCATTCCTTCTACTAGGCGCCATTTCTAAACAATGGCATAAACTAGATTAGTTTATGAATCAAAATACATAATTCCATACTTATAAAACACTTAACATAAATTGAACTATTTATGGATATAATCCATAATCATAAAAAGAAATGTTTTCTTAGAGAAAGTATATACTCATAACCCTTCATAGTGGTTTGTAAATAAAATGAGAATTATCCTAAGCATATCCCCCGGGAGTGTCGTAACCAAGAGTGCAGCAAGGCCCGTTGTCGTGCACCAGTTCCCCTTCGAGTCTAGCTCAAAGCGGTGTTTTCGGGTTTTACCCCTAGGTACTTCTGTGCCAGAGCCGCCTCTACCTGCTCGTATCCAGACAGGGATGTATTGCTTGGAAAACTCACAACATCTCTACAATACCAAAATTCTAGGAAGTTCTTCTATACTAATCCTCAAAGTCTATCTTTGGGCTATGTGCTCTAATCAGAGTTTATCTAAATCTAGCTTCCAAGGTTAGTACTAAACTGCCTCTGATACCAACTGTAAGGCCCCGACCCCAGCTACCCAGAATCGGTGCATTACTTCGTAACATTGGCATGATCACAAAAGATCAAGTCTCGAAAGACCGATTAGTTTAGTAGCCTTGGAAACACTAGATACATTCATAAGTCTTTCATTACATCAATATTAAACAAACTACAATAACATGGTCTTCATAGTCCACACTCATATCTTCACTGACTATCCTTGCAAGTCAGTCATAATACACTTCTTCTCATCCTGGAAAACATTAAAACATTGAAAGGGGTGAGCTCAGATGCTCAGTAAGGATAACAATATTGCGGAAGCTTTCATAAATAAACATTAACATTTAAGGCAATGTATAACTAAAACAAAAGCCTTTTAAACTTGAACTTCAACATAATATGGAAAAAGTAAAATGAGATAATTCCATTTACTTCTTCACATGGATATTCTACTAGACGAATAATCACATGAAAAATCAATAACCACTTTCATAATGAGGGAATATATAATGCCGGACATTCTGAAACATTTTGTCAAGGCCTCGGCCAAGACGTCTAAAATGATTAAGGCCTCGGCCAAAACCATAAATCAAATTGGGAAAGGGCCTCGGCCAATTCCACGTCTAGTTGTCTCATGAGACCTACCGATGCATCGAGGAGCTATTGCGGGCTCCACCCGTCACTTATTAAGTCCAATACATTCCTCATATGAATAGGTTTAAACATATCATAAACCATAACATAATCATATCACATAAAACATGCATAAAGGAAACATAACATTTCCACATTTCAATCACAAGATATCAATACAACACATTGTTATAATAAAAACGCTTTCAAAACCATTTTCAATACCAAAATAAAAGAAAGTTAAAACTTTGTATTTATTTTTCATTAAAAAAAATGATGGCTTATAGAGGAAGCCGAAACTCAAATAATGGTCACGGCGGCGGAGAAGTCGTTGTCGCCGCATAAGTACGGAAAGAAAAACATTCCCTTTTGTCATTTAGCAAAACTCTTTGTATAAAAAGATTCCTTTTGAATAACCGTAAAAGTCAAAGGGGTTTATACACCGTATAAAAGAAAGTTGTGTATAAAACCAAATATGACTCAATGAAAGGGGATTGAGACGAAGTCCTTAAAAAGATAATTTTTTAAATAAAATATATCTATTATGTGTATTCACTATAGGTACACATAAAGAACGTAAAAATACAAAATAGGACATAATAATATCATGACATAATTTGAAAGTAGGAGATTAACCCAAAGAATGGAAGTTGGGTTATGAAATTCCCTTACCTCGTGTCTGACTTGACTCAACCGTTCTTTAACCTCCTGAATAATAAACTAGAGTTAATATATACCTTATTAAGAACCATTTTCAATTTCATTATCCTTATTATATCACTTATTACAATGATATGAACATTATGTAATTATTTAAGTTAATAACGGTCGTTTTGTCGATCTTTGGTACTTGAGTCAACAATAAGCTTCTTATAATTACAAGTTGTTTATGTGGTGAAATATACATTATATCCAGAATTATATTCATGATTTAGATGTCACATATATCTTATATATCCAGTATATACATTCATTTATAATATTACGTAACATTTAGAGGTAAGAAATGAAATGCACCGTTCATGGAGACGGTAAGCCGTACGTACGCATGAACGCTACTTTCATTTAAATTTCATATTTAATGGAACTAAATCATAATGATATAAATGTATAATATAATTCCAGTATAATATAGTGTATAATACCATTTACTCCATCCTTTATACATCCCACATATGGCATTAACGATTCAAATCACTTTGAGGGGGCGGTAGTCCGCACTTCCTAAAATGAAATTATCGCGTTTTACCCATAATGGAAATCATAAAGTAAGCCATAAATGAGAAATACAGAAGCATAAGTAAAACATAAACACATTATATATCATATATAAATATAGTGACACCTTAATGGCCACCTTTGAAGGTGTTATATGAGTGTTGAACAATCATCGTTTCGTGAGGCAGAAATTCTCCATCCACAGAAACCGTATGTTCTTTAACCATTAGATGTAGGTGTGTGTAAGTGTAGCTCGAATCCTTCTTATAACAACATCATAGTATATTGAGGATACTGGTGTTGTCACAAAATAAATGAATAAAAAGAATTTAGGGGGTTGGAGAAGAAGAATAAAACAAAACAACATTAGAAAAGACATTACCTCAAAATCGGGTAACTATTTTTGATTTGAGCCAAAGGCTTCCTTGGGAAGAGTTCTGCCCAATGTGAGGCTTCTATGAGTAAGAAAGGAATGTTGGGAGAGTATTTGGGCAGAGGTTGGCCGAGCCAAATGGCTTGAAAGTGTAAATGAGGTGGGAGAGGTGGGGGCCTTTTATAAGTGGAGAGGAGGGGCACTTTTGGAAAGATTGAAATGTTACATTATTTCACAATGCTTTTCGGATTATAAAGGTCCCACACTTATATAATTCGAGGCTAAGGTGATAAGGTTTCGAAATCTCTTCATCCAATAGACTTTGGACAAGTGTAAGCCTTGGATTTTTCATTATCTTCCCATTTTATTTAAATCGTTAAATAATGATGTCATCACTACATCATCATGATGTCATAAATAATTTAATTTATTTAATGTCTAAAAATTATAAGAAAAATACTATGATGTAGGAAATCTGTTTATCTTTCTAATGAATATTTATAATCAAAATTAGGACTTGTGTAACCCCACTTAAAAATTGTTTTAGTAAAACAATTTATGTTTGTGTCATTTTTTACTTTAACATTAAATAAAAGTTATTTATGTCATTTTCTAACTAAAGTGGCTCCATGGGGTCCCCAAGTTGACCCATGGGTTTTCTTGGTCGGCCATGACTCATCCAATAGGAGTAGGACAAGTGTCATGCTCATCTCATATTATTATAACATTATTTGTACCTTAAACTACACTAATTACCTCTAATCGCGATTAAGAACTTAAAAGTTACTATTCACCAAAAAATTATTTTAATCTCATTGAACCACATTTTACTTCTTAATTACAACCATGTATGTCGGATTTTTGAAAATCAAATCACAGAAGTGGTAATATTTCATTTTAACGAAAAATCAGTTTTTAACAACCACTTAGTGGTTTCACTATTCATCAAAAATTGAAGTTTTTCAGAATAAAGCCAAAATTTCACCCTAAGCTATAATTGATATTACGAATTCAAAAATGATTTCTATTTTACAAAATTTCAAACATATTAGTTGCATTAATTAATTTTATAATTAATTCCCGCTGTCACAACAAATAGCGTGTTTTTAAGAAACAATTTATATCAAAAGATTGGCAATTGTTTATGTCCAATTTCAATGTTAAATTAATTCTAATGACCACCATTGGATAAAATGGTAAAAATATATTCTAATTATACTCTAAAACCACTAAATAGTATAATTTATCACTATGAATTATTTTGATTAAAAAAGTTGGTTTAAGTATTTTTCACTATTCATAAAAATATTGAAGTTCTCAGAAAATTACAAAAAATTCAACATAGGCTAATTTCAATATTAGGAATACAAAAATGAAGTCCATTTTGAAATATAAAATTTCTATAATTTTAAAAAGTGGTTATTACTATTCATAACGGCTACTTTGATTTTTTCGCGATGTTTTAGAACTCGAAGTTGCGTACAATGCAAGCTATTGTATTATTGAATGAGAAGCGTATCGTGGAAGCTCGGGGTGATACAATTAATACATGTTGATTCATTAAGAATTAAAGGAGAAGTAAACTAGATGATGAAGGTTTATTATGTTATAACATATTCCTATGTAATATTCAGGGTTTCTCTTGCCCACATTTATAGAGTCTGGGAAACATCAACAAATAAGTAGGGTTAGTTTGAGAATTTAATAAAGTGAGGAAGAAGTGGAATTATATTGTTTGATAAATTCATCATTTGTTCATTCTGAAATAAATTTAGTTTGGGTGGAGTTTTTTTCATCCATTAATTTATTTTTATAAGGCCATAATGCATAATATATTTTTGATTCAGGGGAAGTAAAAGAAAATCAGTTGAGGAAAAATACTATTTGGGTGATGAAAAGGCATCCATTAAAGTAGAGACATCTTTTCCTAGAAGTTTATTGAATACAATTGATGAAAAGGTAGTTCAATTATAATTAATGATAAAAATGACTAGCGGAATAATCATAAAGAGCATCACTAACAAATGAATATCATTTTTTCCTTCTAATAAAATTATGCCAATTATCGACAAATGTAATAATTAAATCTTATTGTGATATGAGAATTCATGAAACAACATCATCATGACAACTGAATGGAATAGGTTTTTTTAATGAACCTTATAAAAATATTTGTTTGTTGTTTTTTCCAATATTATCAACATTTCAAGAGTATGTGACTTTTTCCATCACACAATAAATCCATTTCACTTATCTGGGTAAGTGGTTGAAGATTAGAGTGGTTAATTGAAATAATATAAAATTTGGTACCAAAATTTGGTTCTTAGATTCACCCTCCTCCACCACTCATTGTCCCCATGAGATACATCTGGGATATACAATGGAAATCAACATAATGTTATTCCTATTCTATGATTATTGTTTTATACATAGTTTTTTTAATAGTATATTTGAATCTGATTTTGAGCCACCGTAGGTGGAAGATGTAATCTCCACTACTATCCATGAACACATGATGTTTTCTTCTAGGACACTGAAAAATAGGATGATGAGGTATGTAATTATTTTGATAATAATATTATATAATGAAGATAAGGATCAATTATTTAACGAAAAGTCATTAGATAATGATTGTTTTGAAGAAAATAGTTTAATATTTTAAGACTATTATAATGTCGAATGAACAAATTGTTTTGAGATATTGTAATTTGAATGTTAATGATATATTAATAATGATGTTGAAGAAATTAATTAATGTGTACTTTGACCAATAAAGCATATTTTTTATGAAAGGGAACATAATGAAGTTGAAATCCACAAATAGGTGTAGAATCTACAATGAAATTTAGATGGATTAATATTTTCAAATATCCCATTGAATAAAATAATGAATATGTTATACATTTAAATAATATAATTTCAATAATTTAATAATAATGTAAAGGGAATTCATATGGAAGGAATATGCGTAAACAAGTTTTTTGGGATGTAATCCAGGCACCTGAAACGTTGTTCAATGATTCGATAAAAGTCTGTGGTTCTCAACTTCTTGAAAAAAATGTATGTTTATAGATCATGACATGTTAATGGAAAAAAAATTCCATGTTTAAATATTATTATTTTAATGTGATCACTGCTTTATTAAAAAAATATAATGATACCATCAGTGTAAAAGAACCCCTATTAGAATCTATGGCCATAATGATTAATGACCTTGACAGCTTTTTTAAATGATAGTGGTAGAGAGCATGAAAAAGGGATCAATAATATGAAATTTGAATATTTGGAAGGTTAATATAAGTTCAAAATGAGATTTTTTCCTTCATAATCAAGTGTCATAATCATTATCTTTTATTGATCAATTTAAAGGACACACATGATGGAACATTCCTTCTTATTGGGAATATGAATTATTCAACCCCAACAAGTGATGGTAGGGAATATCCAACAATGGACATTGTTACTCATTCTTTAAATGAAAATATTATCTCTAAATATAATCATATTGTTTTTAATGAAGGGATCATGATCTTCTCTTCATCAACATTATAAAAAACACATGTTTGAAGGAAACTCATTAACATGTTCATTTTATTTCTATTAATTCAGTCTCATTTTCTTGTGCAGGTTCATACACAAAAGTTGTGATGATTTTAGATGATATAAATGAAGAAAAACCCCATAAAACAACTACTGTGGATACTGAAATTATCACGAAATATAACCCCAAATGATAATCCATTAATAATAGGAAAATCCATAAATAAAACATTACTAAATCTAGAAAAATGTATACAACAACTAAAAGAAGAAAATTTGATAATTATTATTAGTGATGTTGAAAATATGGGCATCCTAAAATGGATTTATTTCATAATGTATTAGAATATGAAATGTATAGAAGTCCTGAAATCAAGGAGAGTAAATATAATGAAATGAAAAAACATAAAAGAAAATAAAAATAAATAGATTATGAATAATTAATTTATGAACGAAGACAATTGGTTATCATAGATACTTATAGTAATTTTTAACATAATATTTCATCGTTATGATGACAGTTGGTATATTCCAACCATGTTATATTTATATGTTGATGAGAAAAAAGACCAAAAAAATTCACAGGCAAAAAAGATCAAAATTTTTTCCTAGGGAATATGTAAAGGAAAGTATTAATGAAATTTGTAACGAATACTAGTCCCAATATGAATGATAATATAGAAGACTAGAAAAGAATTTCATCCAATAAAATATGATTCTATATTGGAAAGATAGTTTATACCATGTACCACTGGAAAAATTGAATTGAAATGAATGAAATACATCTATAATTAAGATTAGTATCAACCTATGAGAGATGTAGATAGATATGATTGATTGAATAAATACATAGATAATATTTTGAGATGTTACCTAATAATGGTAACTCAAAAGAACTGAAGAACCAAAGTTGATACCCCATGATATAATATGATTTGTAGTATTTCATAATCATCTTCCCTAATCAATTTCAAATTCTATGAGAAATGAAGAATGTTGAGGATGAAGCTCTAACATGAGTTAAGTCAAAATAGAATATAATTAATCCACATGAATAAGTATTTAAATTTCATGAGAGGTTTTCAACAAAGGGAAACTCAAGTGTCTCACAAAAGATGCGTTGAAGGTATAATCTGGTTGGAAATAATGAAATTATTTGTAAAACTATTTTAATAGATCAATGGGATATGTTGATGAAATAAAAAAAGTTCCATGGGAATCTATTCTATTATTTGAAAATGTGATGATAAACCGTCCATATAATATGACGGTGAATGGATGTAAATTTTCCTTAATATCAAAGAAATATTAGAATGTTACTTTTATATAAAACACAAAAATGAAAAGTACTATAGTCATTATAGATAAAATTACTGGAGTTTCTAGGTTGTAAAAACCTATTAATAAGATCCTAAGTATTCCACCTTATTCCCTTATTTTTTTTGGTTGTATTAGAGATCGTAAATAAAAAGTAGTTGATAGTGAATTTCAATTAAATTTGTACTAAAATATTCAAAAAAATTATTCAAGATTTCGTATTATCTTTAAATTTTCTGGAACGTCGGATTATCAATATGAATTCCTTGAATAATATTTGATGAAATTTTTCAACAGGTAAAATGTAAGGTAGTTAACCCCTTTATGGAGATAAAAGATAAAATAGCTGTTTTCATGACTTGTATTGTGAATATATAGAAATTCATAACATCTATAATGATGTTTTAGACATAGGTAACCAAGCTAAACTTAATTTCCTTATATTTAATATGTAAAATATGTGAATATGGGGGGTTTTAAAGATGATTAATCTCGTTGAATGTGGTAGTAAAATATTCTTTCACATTAAATTTTTTAATGTCTTTACTAACATGTGAATGAGAATATATTACTTGATAAATTTATTTTATACAGCCCCTTACTTGATAAATAAATAATTTATGAGCATTATATCACATTAATTGTTGGTAATACAAATTTGAGGGAACCATTGATTTATCTATATTGTTTTATTTACATTGGTATCCCTCATATAAGTAGAGTAGAATCACTAAATGACCTTTTACAATTGAACCATATGATACCATCCTTATTTCATAAAAGGAGAATTAATTTCCAAATTCCTTGATACTTATAAGAAAACACCATCATTAATCCTTTAAATTCACTATCAAAAAGGGGAAGAATTGTGATTTACTTTACGTAAATGATATTGAAAATAAATAACAATGGAGAGATTTAAAATCTATTTTGGATGGTTGATAAGTATGACTGATTTTGTTCTCAATTTATAAGAAGGAATAAAAAGTCATTGTATGATTATGTAATTTATGATAATTCACTATTCATATATAATTTTTATGGATCCATTGGTGGTCATTTGGTGAGACAATTTACCATGATTGGTGATGGTGCCTGGATAATGCTAAAGTATTAATCTAATTGAATTGAAAGTCACTCAATTACAATTTTCCTCAAAAACATTTATTATTGATGTAATATAATTATTTTTAGAGACATCGAATGTTCGAAAATGGCATGGATTTTCATTTATTTTTATTTAAAAATTACGATGAATTATTTTGAGACCATCCTTTGTGATGGAGTTAGATTCTGAGGCCTGGATTTCTCCGAATAAATGTTTTAAGAAAATTAAACTCTAAATATCACAAGTTAGAAGATATCATGAAAATGTAGAATAACATTTAAATAGGTGTCCAGATAAGAAATCAGAGGGCTACCTTGCATTCATAATTCTGAACTTACCTTATGTGGGGCCTTACAGCAACCGCTATAGGTCGGCTGGAAAATATAGTTTTATGACATTTTAAAGGAAATAAAAGAAATAATTTATTTTAATTTATTTTCTTTTCAAAACTACAACTTAATTCCTCCACAATAAATATCCATTTTTGGAATCATCATAGGGTTTTCCACATAACCTAGCAAATAGATGATAGTCATTGGAGCTGTGGAGGTGGAAATGTTGGTAGACGATGTCATAGCTATCAATCGATGCACATTAGAGTTCGACGATCCTTTCCAACGAGTGTGATGTGGTGATATTCTTTTAATTGAATTGAGATAGTGGTTTATTTTTTTAATTTAGTTGCTAAAAACCCAAACTTAGATTCCACATAACTGGTGAACGGAGCCCGGTGGGCCACATGGTTTCAAGCACATCTTCCCAAATGAAAAAGGTTGTCGATTGTCGGTGAGGTCCTAGGGTGTGTCCATGAGAATACTATGTCTTCATTATTAAGTTGTAGCACAAAGGATGGAATAATAAGTAATAATAAACAGTTGAAGAAATATAATCAAACATCAGATGAAAACTGATGTAATAGATAAGAAAGTATAACAATAATTGTATCAATTGGAAAAGTAATGATGTAAAATCAAGTACCTAGAAAACTAGAAAACTAGAAAACATGGATACAAGACAATTTGCATGACATGTTCCATAAGGTAAAAGAAAAAAAAATACTACTCCAACCATCCTAAGATCTAATTCGGTCATATTCTATAAAGCTATATTATAATCAACAAGCAATCAATTATAGGAAGTCGTATGATTCCCTTTGTCAATAACTACAACCATGTAATATTCTTCGGGTACCTCACGACACCCAGAGAGGGTTTGAGATAAATCTTAGTGGGCCACCACTAACAGTGTCTATAACATCTAGACTGTGTAAAGGAATATAGTAGTGTGTAAAAATTCATATATAATGTACAGATAGAGGTACAATATAACTAATACCCAAGTACCTACATTAGCTCTCAGTTTGTGTCTGAAAACATAACAAGTTAATTTTATTAAGAAATTTCCATTCAATGTTAATAGGTCTTGTGCGGCATAGCTAGCACTGACATCACATAGTGATATTGTAAGTACTGAAGGTTTCATGATGTAATAAGAAAACATGAAAATGATATCCACTGACAGAGTTCAAGGGTGATAACCAAGGTAACATATATCTCATAGAATGCTAAATCACCAGTATTTGGTTCTAGCTAAGTGGTAATAGTGTAATTCAAGGACCTTAATCCATTTCATTCCATAATAAGGTGCATTCTGAATAAATGTTCATCAACTAATGTAAAACAAGGAAAAGCAATGACAAAGCACTATGGGATTTCACCATGGAACCTAGTACTCAATGATTAATCCAAGGATTATATCAGAGTTATCCTATAATAATGGGAAGGACAGTGCAATAGTATACTGAGCATCTAAGGGATAAACAAGAATCAGAGTCTTGGATGGTATCAACCTTTTGAAACTGCATCTAGGTATAGAAATGTGTTTCCTAAGATCCGTGGTATTGTCCTCCTAGAATCCATGTTGAGTTCATCTCATTCAATTCATATTTGATATTTTAATCATGGAATAGCTCATTGGGTTCATGTCATTCCATAAATTTTTCCAGATAGGTCTAGAAGATTTGCAACCATTTATTCTTTGGTCCAAGACGTGTCATCTATTATTGTGGAGAGGAAAAGTAGCATTTAAACCATTTCATCAAGTTTTAATTAACCATTATGGAATATTTTTTCAAAGAGTTTAACTCTGATACCTTCTATTAACATAGAAATGGGTGCTATGGACATGTAACCTTTATTAAATCACATTATTTAAGGTGATGTTATATACCTAGTATAATTTCCTTTTCACATTTAATAATCATTTGGAAGATATTACCTTCGGCGGGTCAACTGGGGAGAAAACATGGTTCATTTCATTATTATATTATCAATAATAACAAGTCGTTATTTATATAAGGACTTGCCTTTATAAATATCAAGAGAAGGCACACTTGAATGAAGGATAAAACATGTTGAAACACCAAAACCCCAATGATGGAAAATCATTCTACGTGATGTGGATTGATTTTTGGGTGTAACCTCTGAAAACTAATTGCGTATTTATAAATAGAATAATCATACGATTCTTACAACTATAATAATTGCATTTGAATTTAATAAATATCTATCGAATAAATCTTTAGGCCCTACATGAACATTCCCAAAACAACCAACATAAAGGATTAGTTATAGACCACCCACCATAGGGTTGTACGATCCATCTCATCTAGTAACATCCCTTTTTATTCCTCAGATCCCAGCAGATATAAGAAAAGATAAAAAAAGATCAAAAGGTGATACCTAGGTCAAGATTGAAAGAGGACAATAAATTCTAACGGGTAGTCGTGTACATGATGTTGGGAATTAAGTTTGATGAACGTATTCATGATCAGATTTCTGATGATGTATATATCTTGATACCATGTTTAGATCTTCAGAAATCCCGAAATTGAGAGAGAATAATTACAATAACATGTAAACATGTATTTGGGAGGAAGGGGTGGCATAATTATATCATTAATGAAGTAATTTGAAATTTACCCTGAAATGTAGAAAGCGCATTATTATTCCACATGGTTTGTCAAATTGTGCTCAAACTGTGAGGGGAGGCTCTATCGGAACTGTTTGGTTTTCACCATTTATTAATCCATGTGCAACCCATGCACGGGTACCTAGGAAAAAGGGGTGGTCGCATGGTTATGCTTCATGGCCATGCACCAACCTTGCAAAGTGATCTATATAAAAAACACCATACCCACAGTTTATCAAATCATGAGGAATTCCATATGGTTTACTCTATACCATGCATAGAGACAGTTTCCAACTAAAATAAGGGTTTTGGGCTCCAAAAATGCCCTGAACTCCCTTATAACTTTTACTAACCCTCAAGGAATCCATATTAGGATAATAGTAACAATTTATACCAAAATTTTAAGGATTCATACATGAGTTAAAACTAGGATCTAACGGTCTTCCTCCATTAAAAGAACCCACCAACAGAGTTCTTATTCATTGGTAAAGAAACACTGTCTGAGTTCAAATCAGGACACTGGGCATGTACGTCGCCTTCCCATTCCAATTCTCATCCTTTACTCAGTCGTGCATCCATAACACCCATATGGGAGGGATAGACCTTCCGTGAAGAGCCTTCACGTTTTGTTCAACAATGAGTACTGGATATTCCTCAACGGTCACATCGGCATCAAACTCAACGTCCATAGGATCAATGTTATGAGGTGAGTCAGCATGATGTTGCCAATGTTTTGAGACATGCAAGATGTCGTTCATGGAATGATACCCCACAGGTAGTTGCAATTGATATCAAACTGACATGACACACTCTAGGATATCGAACGACATGAAGTACTGAGGAATCATACTTCCATTCTTTGTTATCCATCTATTCCTTGGTAAGGCAAATGCCATAAAAAAATATCATCACCGTCCTCGAACTCAAGCGGTCATCAAAAACGATCTCCATTAGATTTATGACTAGAATGAACAGTATTTATACTAATTATAATTTTTTAAACCGCTTTTGATGTATCCTAAATGAGAGGAGGATCATGTAGGGGTGCCTCACCGACCACTATCCAGTATAAGGGTGAATGACATGGCCTAATATATAAGGCCTCAAAAAGAGAAATCTAAATCAACGCCTAAAAACTATTATTATAAGAAAACATAACGAGAGTGTTATGGTTCTCCCAAGTACCTTAAATATCAAGGACACGTTCCCGGAGCATATAATCTAGAACCTATATTTTCTGTTCTGATTTTCCATTACATTGAGGGTGAAAAGATCTTCCTAGAAGAACTTGGGTTCCAATATATTTACGTATTCTTTTAAAGAACACTGAAGTGAAATGAGGATCACTATCTGAAATGATATTACGTGGAACCCCATCTAGTCATATGATCCCACGGACATACAGTCTTCCTAGCTCATCAACATAGAAATTATTCCATATTGGAATGAAGTGGGATGATTTTGTTTTTCATTCAATGACTACCCAGATGACATCGTTACCCCTTAGTGACCTATGTAAGATGACTACCAAATCCATAGCCACATCCTCCCATTTCCATTATGGTATTGAAAGAAGTTGTAACAAGTCTATAGGTCTTTGGTGCTTCTTCGTCACCAACTAACTGGTGGAACACCTGGTGACGAAGCCTACAATATGACATTTCATTCTAGGCCACCATTACGGGCATCACAGGTCATGATACATCTTTGAGATTCCTAGATGAACAACCCACTGAGAACTGTGGGGATGTTTCATCAACTCCTCTCTTATCTCTATAGGAACCTAAAAACGTCCATGTTGATGTAGGATTTTGTCTCTGTCCCCAAAACATATCTGGTGGTGGGTTATATCAAGATATACTCTCCTGATGAACCAAACCATCTGGATTGGAAAACTGCCTACTCTACACCTTCTCATAGTGGGAAGTGGTAACTGTAATGACAGATATGTAAGAAATCTCATGATTTTCATGAAACTCCAAATGACATTTAGAAAATATGGCCAATAATTTCCATTCATTAGTGGCTTCATGTATAGACTAGGACTGAGTTTTCTGACCCAACTCCCCAGTGAACACATTTCTTTTTCCAGGTGTATTGGAAAGATGAAAATAAAAGTATTGTAGATATTATAACCATATCCACTATCTAAAAATCAATTCACCCTAATAAAAGATTTACTGGAGGCTATAATGATTTGTATAGATCACACATCTCTCACCCAAGGGATAATATCTCTAAAAACATAATGCATGGAAAAGTATTTCTAACTCTAGAATGTGCATTGGGTAATTTCTTTTGTGAGGGCTTAACTTATAAGATCTTCATGGAAAAATATTTCCTCCTCTATCAAAACTACTCCAAGGCCAATTCATGATGCATCATAGAAGATGATATAACCTTTTCCCATTTCAGGATGAATCAAAATATTTTTCTATAAAAGCCTCCCATTAATCTTATGAATGTATTTCTCATATGCTTCGTACCATGTGAAAATGACACCCTTTTTTGGACTAGTAAGAGTTGAAACAAGATAAAAAATTTATTGTATGTAATTCCTGTAATATCTAGAAAACCCTAAGAAAATCTAGATTTAAAACACATTCAGTGGCTGCTCCCAAGAAACTACAGCACTAACCTTTTACAGTTAAATAATTACCATTGATTCTAAAATAATATGTCCCATGAAATGGACAATGTCGATCCATATCTTGCACTTATCATTCTTGGAATAAAAATAATTCTCTCTCAGTGTAATCAAAATGATCTCAAGATGTTTGGCATGGTATTTATGAGGGCGATAACACACCACAATTTCATCCAAAAATACTATGACCGAAGAGTATAAATAGGGGGTGAAAACCCTATTCATGACATCAATGAAATTGGAAGGTGCATCCATAAGACTGAATGGAATAACAAGATACCCATATAAACCATTCTTGCTACGGAATGTTGTACGAGGAATGTCTGATGGTATGAGTCTCACCTGGTGATAACCCGATCTCAGTTCATTATTTGATAACACCTTTTCTCCCCAATGTTATTCAAATATATCATCTATTTGAGGAAGTGGATATCTGTTCTTGAGAGTAAGCTGGATCATCCTTCAATAATAGACACATGATAGAATAGTTTCATCCACCTTCTTAGAAAAAACCATTGGTGAACCCAAAGAGGAAGTATTATGCCTTATAAATACATTGGTAGGTAGGTCCTCTATCTTCCACTTGATAACCTAAATATAAAAATCTTTTATCTTGTATGGTGGAATGGAAATTGGGGATACTCCTGGAATAAGCTCAATTGTATACTCTACCTCTCTCTTTGGAGGTAAGATAGAAAAGTCGTCAGGAAGGCCTTCCCTAAAACAATCCACTGCTGGAGGAAAATAAGTATGAGGAAAACCCCGATCCTCCATGAATATATTTGTGATCTGTGCAGTCACCCCACAAAACACATGATTCTTTGGTACAACTCTCCTAGTCAGGACATCCCACTCAACTTTGAAAAAATAATTAATGCCATCTGGTGATGTGTAAGGGACCCTACAACGATAGTTGTCTACAAAGTCATGATAGTGGACTAAACAATAAATCCAATGATTGACATCAAAGCCCATCATCTCAAGAAAAAAGAGATTCCACAAAAAGGGTAACTTCCATCCTCATGTGGACAATCCCTACACTATCTTATGCCCTCAATCCGTATTCCAAACGGTGTATTGAGGGTCAATACACCATAGTGAAAATTAATATCTAGTATCAGACATTCCATGATAGATATAGAAATTAATGAATTTTAATCTTCTGAATCAGATAATGTGGAGACAATATATGTGGGCACTAGAATAGTACCTCATACTATAGATAGTCCCACAACCAGATCATTGGGTATTGGTTGTAGATCAAGAAACTAACCTGAACCACAGCCATGTGAAACATATGGACTAGTACGATCATGACTACTTTTTTGGGGCTTCTGGTGATCAGGAGTCATACTACCATGACTACAACCTCTTTGTCGGCCAGACCTACTAGTTCTATTCTGTCTCCTCACCTGATGTGGCAAAAAATTACTTGCTCATGTAGATGGAGTGGATGTTGATCCTTTTCCACTAGATACTAGTGGTAAAGTCCAACCGAAAGGTTGATGATGACCCATACAATCTCATGTTCAGCACTCCATAGTGTCTCCATCACATTGGGGATTCTTATTCCCCTATATTCCACACTAATGATACATCACATGGATATCAAACTGGATCCTCTGGAAATCATTGCCTTCATGAAAATCCTCATGGGAATGTTTCATGCCACCAGAATAACTACTAGCATGAAATGGAACTAATCCATGAAATCTGGTAATTTTTTGATCCATCAGGTTATGCTCAATGATAATGTAATGATGAAATATTAAAAAAAAAGTAAGTTGAAAGACAATCACCATAGTTTTTATGGTGTACTAGAGCCCATCCTCAAAACTTCAAGCACATGAAACCTCATCACAAAGTAGATGCAATGAAAAACACTGTAAATTAGTTTAATGTGGTGAGTATTCAATAAATGACATAAAACCAAACTTATGATGCCTGAACTATTTGGATCAATCAACTATCAATGCATGGAGAAAGAACTGATCATAGAACGATGTTTATAAATCATCCCATAACTTGCCCTGATGACGACTATACTGGGTAAACACATCCAACCAACGCTTGGACGAATCATGAATCATTTGTGTATCAATCATGACTCTCCACTCTGGAGGTGTTTCTAGATTCTCAGTAATAGAAATCATGGCCTCTAACTAGGACGTAAGATCCAAATAATGTCTATACCCTGAAAAAGATGGAGGATGCTACTATAGGAACTCGGGGGGTCATATCATCCATCATAGGTGAAAACCACAGTGTGCTATGTAGGGACTACAATAAATATAGGAATCTATCACAGATATTGGCATTAGTTCACAGATCAAGTATCGTAGGTGGTGCCACTTCTAGAAATTCTAGATGTATGATTGGTGGCTAATAGCCCACCATGTCTAAAGCATGTCCGCCACCACCCTCCTGGTGAACGGCACAGTTATTTCATGGCATAATTGGTCTAGAAATTCCCAGAACACGAACCATTGAACAGATTTAGAAGCAGAAGGTGGAATAACTAAAGGAAGGTAAACCAATGAAAACTCAATACCCAAGGCATACTACCCAAACAACCCAATTAGATGACCTAGTATTGGTATGTTCTCAAGTATAAATTTCATGTCACATTGCAGTTAATTCCAGTGTTCACTCCTTTACTATTAATATACATGACCAATTGGGATAATGATGTGAAACCAATTCATTTTAGATATCAAGATTCTCTGTATAACAGAAAACAATTTCCTAAAATTACTTCACATACACCTATCACTCGAAATTAAAAACATTTATTTATTGTATATTGTCTTGACATGGTAAATTACTAATCTTAACGCATGAGGACTCATACACCGCATGAATTGAGATAGTCAATAACTCAATTGAAGAAAAATTAATACAATAAAAGAAACTATAAAAACAATACTAAAAAAATCACAATCATATTAAGAAAAGGAAATGTATTGAAATGCACCAATATTTCATGTAAATATGTCTGACATGTGAACTCTAGGTTTGTATACGGATTCATGTTACAATTATCCTGGCCCTCATACCATCATGCTATGGATGAAATAAATTATCAAAACTGTAATAATTAAAAAACATCACACAACATCTGTGTCACACAATGCTGAAATATTATCAACTGTAATAGGGAAAAAACAAATAACAATTATAATTTAGGAAAGTTGGTTTTTACCCCGAATATTGGTTCATGATGCCCAAGAAACTATTATGACCAAGTCCCAAGAGTTCGTATTCTCTATTATATTATCTCCAAATAGTAATGCCAGAAATGTAAATCCTCTGATAGAACTTTTTGACAACCCGGACTCAGATTCCACTTAATAAGTTCCCAAAGACTGATGGGCCACATGGCCTCAACCACATCTTCCCGAACACTAGAGGCTATGGACTAGTGGAGAGGGTCGAGATTGTGTCAGTTGGAAGACTATGCAATCATTTGAAGACTGTATCATATCAAAATGAATAAAAATGTATAATAAATTGCGGAAGCTATATAATTAATTAGTGGAGGAAAATTGATGCAATAGATAAACAAGAATAACAATAACACTATCAACAAGAAATGTGATAATGTAATGACATGTTACTAGAAAACTAGAAATTATGGATACATGAAAATATTCATAACATGTTCCACAAGGTAAAAGATAACAAATAATACATCAAGCATCCCAAGGTCCAACTCGATCATCTACCATCAAGTCCTATCCTAATCAAAAAGCAATAAATTGTTGGAAGATATATGTTTTCCTTTATCAACACATACAACCATATAATCTACTATTAGTAACAAATGGCACTAGTAAAGGGTGAGATCTATATTTCAGTGGGCCACCACCAAGAGTTTTTATAACATCTGCTATGTGTACTTGAATATAGCTTTATGTATGCACGTTTTTATAACGTAATGAAAATAGAAAAGTATAAAAAATACCCATGTACCTCCTTCAGCACTTGGTTGGTTTCATAACATGTAATTATTTAATTTGGTTAATCACTTACCATTTAGTGTTTATAGGTCATGTGAGGCACAACCATCACTAACATCACCTCCTGAGAGTATAATTAATGATGTCCCCAACATGAAACAAGATAACCTAAAAATGCTATCCAGTGAGGGAGTTCTAGGGTGATTACCATGGTAATGTAGATCTCATGGAATGCTAACTCAGTAGTATCCGAGACATTCTAATGTGGTAAGGGTTTAATCCATGGTGTTTAATGCAAGCAAATCCTCAATAAGTCATCTAGTGAATCCACAGTCATCATCCAAGGTAAAATGGTGATGAAAAAAGATAGGACCTTACGGGATTTTACCGCGGTACCTATTAGTCAATTCCTGTTCCACAGAGTGATTCTGAGGTATCCAGTAATAATGATAAGGAAGCAATGGTATTATACTGGGAATTTTAAGAATAAAATAGAACTAGAATCTAGGTGGGTATCAACATTAGAAAACATGATCCTTGAATCAGAATGGGGTTCCCAAGACCCGATGTATTCTCCTCTCATAATCTATGTTGAGCTTTGTTCATTCCATTCCTATTTGATATTTTAATCTTGTAATACCTCATTTAGGTAAATTATTTCCTTAGAATAGTGTGGATAAGTCATGTAGAGTGGAAACCATTTATTTATTGGTCCATGCCTTGTCTTCCATTACGGCATAAAGGCCCTGTAGAGTTGAAAGAATTTAATCAAGTATTAATTAACCTTTAAGGCATATTCAATTTTTTAGGTCTACATCGCTACCATCCATTAACATTTCAAGGGGTGCAACTGACATGTAACCTTTATTCAATCTAATTTGTTAAGTTAATGTTATATACATAACATAATTTCCATTTCACATATCACATTTTATAATCCTTTGTAAGTACATACATTACGAAAGGAAAGTGGTGAGCATGATTGGTACATGAAATTATAAAATTCCCATTAATAACAAGTTATTTATTATAATAAATCTAACCTTTATAATTTTCATGCAAAGGAACACATGAAACGTTTCTCAAATGTGTTGAATCACTAAAAACTAAATTATAGTATAACTTTCAACCTAAGGTGGATTAATTTTTATATTTAACCACTAACAACTAATAACATATTTATAAAGATAACAATCATACGATTCCAACAAGTATAATCATGGAATGTAAATTTATGAAGCTTCTTCTGATGATATCGGTGAGCCCCACACGATCATTCCAAAAAAATGAACTGAACGGATTAGTTATTGACCACCCACCTTTGGGGTGTATTATCCTTCTACTCCAGTATTAGCCCTTGATTTTTTTCAGATTAAAGTGTATCTACACAATGGTGATAGACACTCTCATGGGGAAACCTTGGTCAAGAGTGAAAGAGATTAATAATGGACAATGAGCACTCACATACATACCATTTCTCATCCAATTAGTTAATCAGATGCTCAATCAGATATCAAGTGATAAAGAACTATTGATTCAATGTTTAAATCATAAAAATTTCCAAATTGAGAGATAAAGTTGTAAATCCCTAATAATTGCAGAATGTGGAGTATGGGGTGGTTTAATTAGATAATTAAGAGAAAATTGGATATTTACCCAGAAATTTAGCATGTGCACTGTTTGACTGCACAATTTGTTAAACTCTACCCAAACCATGTAGGACGGCTCTGCCCAAATGGTTTGGCCCAAATGGTATACTAAACTGTGTGAAACCCAGGCAAGGTTACCTGGGAAAATGGGTTCTCCAATGGTTATTCTGCAAAGTCGTGCACCAACCGTTTGGAGTTCCTCAATCTTAAATAACATCATCCCCATGGTTTGTCAAATTGATCAGAAGTATGCATGGTTTAATATAAATTGTGCGTAGGGTCTGTTTCATCCAAAGAGTTTGGTTTTGGGCTCCAAAAAATCCCCGTAAACCCTTGTATATTTTTCTAACTCACTAGGTATCCATATTAGGCACAATGTAATGATTTAGACCAAAATATTAAGGATCTATTATTGAGTGAAAATGGTGTTCTTGCATTAGTTTTCATTGTTCTTTGACTAAATCATGAATCATGATATTCCAACAAATTGGTTGATATGTGGATTCTACTTTCTTATGAGAGGGTTTTATTTTCCATTGCTTTTCGAGTTTCTATCCATGAATTTGAATCAATGATTATTGTTGTAATTACATTTTTAATCTCCGTTAAACCTTATAACAGGAGTGAATCGACACTGTGAAAAACTATGGTAGAGGTATGTTCTTCCTTTTCATATTGTTTCCTTCCTCCCATGCCCTGTATTCTTCATGTTCTTTATGGGGTGAAGACGGATTTATCATTTCATATTATCTTTCCAATTCAATTATCCAAAATTGGAGATCCGACATCATGATGTCCGAGTGGAGGTGCATTGGAAACGGCTGATGATGAATCCGCTAGGTTCGAGGGAGGTCATCCATTGAGCACTCTTCATGAAGGTGGATCAAAAATTGTTTTCAGTGTTGATCGGAGTTCCGAAACCAATGAGCGTGGATTCTGGAGTCAGCGATACATCAAAAAAATAGTTTCTTGCTGGTCAGACGGCCGGATCGAAGTTTGGATCACCACCCGAATTGGCAGACAAAAATATCATGTTCTGGAATTTTTAGAAGAATATAGTGTGTTATCTAATGAAAAGACCATGTAGTTCCAACATGGTGGGACTAGGGTGAGTGTTCTATATATAGTAAAAAACACATCGTGCTCCCGGGAGGACATGATGTGTGGGCCCCACCAAGTGGAGGCTGCAGTTCTTGGTAACATGAATCACTAACACGGTGTGTGAAAATCATCACACGATGTGTTGTTCTTTACACATACTCATCATGTATCCCAGAAGATACAAAGACTCATCATGTATCTTTAATGTTACATGGTTGTTGGGATGAGAACATGACTTGTACTCCACCAAATATCTAGAAACAACTAGATACACAGACTACCTAGTTAACCGCTATATGATCTGGGATATACATTTTGAATCCTTATACAGGTGCATAGCCGGCATAAATGGAGTCTTCTCTAGATCATGGAACACGATGTGTTGTTATGTTACAAGCCATGTATACCTTATTTTACACAATAATCCTTATGACATAGGAAATTGTACACAAGTAGTTCCCGGGATAATAGGAAACAGCGTGTGGCCCATCTACACATTGTGTACATCATAGTAAATGGATTGATTCTCTTTTAAACAGTTCAATTTTGATGTTTTTTTGGGAAACTTCCCCCTATTCTTGTTACTTAATGGTGAGGTATTGTTTTCATCCAGAAGAGTATGATCCCTTCAAATGGACTTTATGAGATAGAGTCAAGTATCCCATCAAGATGAAAAAGTGAGATTCTATATCCATTCCTGACCCTAAGTAGAGGCAAGTATCAATGTGACCAACCCTAAAAGACGCTAATCATCTACCTAGAAGGTGGAAACATGATGATGTGAGGTATCTTCCAAGTCCCTTGTTGTGATCCTCATCCCTGTATTATGATCTTTTACCACTAAAGAGGTAGTTCTCTTAGAATGAGTGTATCTATTATCATTTAAGATCTATTAATTCAACATTCTATCTCATATATTTTCCTTAGGAAGAGTACTTCTACAATAACATTCATCCATGCTATCAGATTTGGGGACTGAGTTATCCCTGATGAGTGATTTGTGGAATCTACAAACTGAATGAATAGTGCAGTTATCTGGTTGTTGTAGACTACGGGTCAGGGTCTTGAGTATCTATGGATGTGTTTCTCTTTCTATATGTTCAGTAGACATATACTGTGTAGAGAATACTATACCATTACTTTGTGTATTGCTTTGTGGTTTTCAGGGTCCTCTACTGGTATTTGTATACTCAACCCTACACGGGCCTAGCCCACACATGCCGTTTCATGAAAAAGATTGACCATTTGATGGATTCTAGGGTGGACCTAGATGGGACTGAGCTTTTTGAGTTCCTTGTATGCTGAAGAGTTCCTATGACATTGAGCAGTAGTCCCAGTACCTCCTTATTCTTGTAGGCATGAATTTTTATTTTGCTGACTCATATTTCTGGTGGGCTTGTATTGTGGATCAGTTTACATTCATAACATACATTTCATGGTACTCTGTTGGATGGGATTAGTTTAATGCATGATTTTTTTCCTGAGTGGGTTTTAACATACATAATTTGTGGTCTTGGAGATGATTTCATGTGTATAGGTATTCAGGAAATGCCACAAATGTTAGTTATATTCCTACTCGGTTTCAATCACACACCCCTAGCCTATTGGAGGCGGGTATGGGGAGTCACAGCACTAGACCCACTGGGACTTGCCATGATCGAGTGGTATTATAGGTGGTCAGTTCTTCCTTTGGTCCAAGAGTCTGTGAGAATATTTTGGGGTGGCATTTTCATGTTTTATGAGATTATCTTTAAGGCCAATAACTCCAGTGTTGGTGCGGATAGATGACATATCCATACAACAGGACTCTAAAATCCAACTTTTCATCATTGTATATGAAACCACTACTTGAGGGGAAATAAAATAATGGTACTTGAATCATATAGGAATGGTTTCAGTTTTATATTTCTATTGGGTAAGCTACCCAGATATACTCACTGACCATGGTGCGTGTGGTCTCTTTATAGGATGCCTCCAAGTTGCATAACCGATAGGATTCATCAACTCTATCTTGAGGATGAAACCCTCAGTGAAGATTCATTAATTCATGGGTCAGTTCACTAGGCCTTACCTTCTGGTGGTTCACTTTCTATAAAACCACCAGTGGAGTGGCCCATGTTACATGTGGTACCCACAAACGAGTATTGCAAGCGTAGTGGCCTCCATGAGTTTTAGAGATAGATACCCATATGGTTTTGAGGTGATCCAAACTCTCAGGATGAAGAGGGATGGCCTGAGGCATTGACCATATTTTTTTGTCATGTGAGGACACTGAAGGATGAGATGATGTCCCAAGGGGAGATCATTCTTTAGAGTTCAACTGGACAATGGTGGAGTCTGACCAAACAGACTGATGATGTGGAGAGTCTTTTATGGATAGAGTTTGAGAGACTCATTAGAGAGTAGTTCTCTCTTGTTACGATGAGAACTTTTTGAATCTAGGAGCTTCATCAGCTCAAGATGGGTAGCATGGCATAGGAGGACTATTCATCAAGGTTAACCAACCTATCTATGAGCTTAGTGAATATGGTTTGGGATAAGTATTTCAGTTCTTAGACCATCAAACATGGTCTATGATGGGCATCAGAGCTAGTTTCCTGCCTCATTGAATTAATACTTATGATGGAGTGCTTGAATGGGCCTTGGTGATTGAGAGCATATTTGTGGAGAATAGATACTCTGTGGGGTTCAGTAGTAGGTGGGCTGGTACATAGACATTACAAGTAGGGAGCCTATGTCAGGCATAGGGTTTGGGATGTAGAATAGGTCACATGAGGACACAAGCAAGGGGATCAATAGTCCCTGGCTGTCATGCTGGATTCAATCATCCAAGAGAGAGGCGATGCTAATCATAAAATGGTAGATTAAATATATCTAGGGATCGTATAACCCATCATGATGCTGATAGGGTGGCAGTGGATGTCCCTATGAGGTAGATGCATAGTTAGGATCATGTAGACTGGCTGGGCGGTAGATGAGGTAGAGGGGCAGGAAGCGCTATATGTGGTGGCAGACACGTTTATCTATTTCCACCACCACCCCCAGGGTGCTCGTAAAAGGATAAAAGAGTTTGTGGACATGGGAGGGTTCAACTGCATGTGACTAAGACTTATGACCCAGTGACTCTTGGGATGATTTGAGGTATGATATGTGTCTTTTATACCTTAGGTTCTATACATAATTACATAGATTCTAGTCATTCCTTCATCGTGACATGTATTTTATGAAATTTTGTGATTTAGGTAGTGTTTTTGACTCAAACCTAACAAATTAAGACACCTATGGGTGGGGAAATGCTGATTACACACCATTTTAGAAAGATCAATCTTTACCTTGGAGGTGAGAGTTTTGGATGGAACCTCTTAGTGGTAGTGTTGACACCATATGATGTCATTCTCGATATGGATTGGTTATCTTTGGTCAATGCCCATATTTACTAATTTAGGTAAAGAGTGTAGTGAGTCTTCATCTATGGAACATGGTTTTTCTTTGTTGGTGAAATGGAAACCAAAGTATAAAATAGTGGTCTCATGCCTAGGAGGGTATATCGGATCACTCATGATTTTTCTAGCCTTACCCTCAAAGAAGCATATGTTTTGAGTATCCGGTTCCCCATAGTACAAGCCTAGTTTTAGGACATCATTCTAAAAGATGTCATACAATTACCTCCACACTGATAGATTGAATTATGCAACAACATACACCCTAGATTGGGACTGATATCCTCACCAGCATATCTGGTGGCTCCCACAAAGATTCATGAGCTGACAATGTAGTTGGAGGATTAGTCGAGTAAGGGTTTCGTAACACCCAATGTTTCACCACGGGCGACCCCAGTGTTGTGTGCCAAGAATGAATATGGGAGTTTGAGGTTGTGATGGATTAATAGTTCTTGAATTAGGTAATGCTTAAGAACAACTATCCATTATTGAGGATTGATGACCCTTTCAATTAGATGATATATGATTAATGTTTCTTGAAGGTTGACCTTTGATTGGTATACCCACAGTTACGAGTACAAGACCCGGATATACCGAATACATATTTCTGATGTCGCTATAGTCTCTATGAGTACATGGTGGTTCCATTCAGCATGACAAAAGTCCTTGCAATGTTCTTGGGACCTACAAACTGGATCATCCATCCATACTTAGACCTGTTCATAGTTGTCTTCAATGAATACATCCTTGAGTACTCGACATCGGAGGAGCATGAGAGACACCCATGGATGGTTCTAGATGTAATCAGAGAGCACCAGCTTTATGGGATGCTCTTGAAGTTCTAGTTCTTCATACATGAGGTCCACTTTATTGGACATGTTATCTCAACAAATTGAGTAGCATTGGTCCCATCCATCTTTGAGGATGTGTTAGAATGGGAATCAACCTGGAGGATGGTAGAGGTGAGTAGCGTCCTTGGGCTAGAAAGATAGTACTGATGATTTATCCTTGATTTATCTTGGATATCAACACCAATGATAGCCTTGACCTAGAAGTGGAAGCCTTTTATATGGACGGATAAGTGCTAGCTTGCATTACAGTAGTTGAGGCAATGTTTGACGAGGGCATCAGTCTGTAGATTTCCAAATGTGGGTGTTAAGTATGTAGTATTTTTCGATGCATCAGGGACCAATCATGGTTGTGTCTAAATGTAGAGATAGGATGTGATTTCTTATTGATTGCGCTAGCTATGTCCACATGATCAGAAATATCCAACCCATGATCTTGAGTTGGTAGTGGTATTTTTCACAATGAAGAAGTGGAAAAACATCTAGTTGGGTGAACATTTAATCATCTACTCAGACCATAACATTCATATGTACATCGTCTTGTAGAAGGACCTGAATTTGAGGTATAGTTGATGGATAGAGTTAACATAGGATTATGATTTTGAGGAATTATGTATTCCTAGTAAGGGGAACATTGGGGGATAGTCTCTCAGCAAGAAATCAAGATTGAAGCTACTGAGTGATGCATAACAGTTTTTGGCCTCACTACAGTTATCCTTCATGGATGGAGATGATGAAAATTATATCCAGTCAAATGGTTTTCACCCCTCCACTATTACAATGAGTTAGGGATGAAAATCTAGGGGATGTTGACTCTGAGACATCATGTTCTCATTTATCAATGGGACATGATCCTGATGGATATTCTCAAGTAGGGGAGCCCTTAGTCCATTTCGAGGGATGCATTGTTTTAAAATTGGTGTTGTGAGAAGAGGTTCTTAGGGAGTTTCCTAAATACCCCTTGTTAGTACATCATGTCATAGAAAAAAATGAGCTAGCATCTCCAGTGTCAGTTTTGGGGGATTGGTATAAAGAATACAATTTGAGAGTTTGTTCATTGATGCCTTAGGTACTACTAGGTGAAGTCTAGGCACAATGTTCTAGAAGTGTTAGCTCTCCCATGGATGTGTTGGAATGGAGGTGGGATGGATTATCAATGAATTTTGTGATGGTCTTACTATATACCTCCAAAAGACCCAATTTTATATGGGTGATCATTAAACAACTCACCAAGTCATCCCACTTCTTAGAAATTAGGGATTTGAGTTAAATATATATCAAAGGAAGGCTCTACATATAGGATATAGTTCGGCTTCATGTTGTCCCTTCAACCATAGTCTCAGATCAAGACTTACACTTCACATCTCGGTTGAGGAAGGGATTGAAGGGGGATTTTGGGAATCAAATACTCTTGAGAATGATGTTCAATCCCATGATTGAAGGTCAGATGGAGAGGACAATTCAGGTTCTGGAAGATAGGTTGTTGTCTTGTGTCTTAGACATTGTTCGTAATCAGAAGGACAACATACCACTAGTTCCGTTTTCATAGAACAACATCAAAAACTCCACAATCAATATGGAACTGTTCGAGGATTTATATGGGTGACCCTTCCCATCACTTCTTTTCTAGACCAACCCTAGTGAGTCAGAAATTTTGGGTCCATGGTTGGTGTGAGATACCACTGGAAAGGTGAAGGTCATCCAAGAGTGTTGAATACTACACATTTCATGAAAAAATAATATGTGGAAAGATGATGGAGACATCTAGATTTCATGGAGGGTGACTTGTCTTCCATCGGCTCTCAACATGAAAAGTGTTGCACAGATTTGGTTGGGGTGGCATTTTGTATCTGAGGTTCATCGGCCCTTTTAAAATACTTCACAAAGTTGGCAAGATGTCATACCACCTATCTCTACCGCTGCATTTTCAATGGGTACACGACATATTCTATGTATTTCATTTGAGAAGATACATTCATGATTCCTCACACGTCATTGATAGGTGAGATCTAGATATCGTGGATAGAGAGAGCTTCGCTAATTACCTATTAGACGTCAATGATTGATAGTAGAGGATCTTTCTTGGGAGAGAGATTCCATTGGCGTGTGTCTGGTGGTAGTAGGGGAATATTCAAAAGAGAACATTGGAGCAGGAGGCTCATATTCATGCCCAGTACCCTCATATTTTAGAGTATCCCCCCTTTTCATTGACTTTATAGATAATAAATCTCTAAATTGGGGAGAATGCAATGTCTTCTATTTTTAGTCAATTATTTTTTTAAATTATATGGAATCATTTCAAGACCAAGATATCTAATGATGTCCAATTCCAAATCCCAGACTTCCAAGAATAAATGTTTGAAATAAATTTATCTATAAATAGTACGAGAAGGAGGTTTTCCTAATAAAAGTGCAATAAAATTTAAACGGTTCCAAGATCATAAATTAGAGGGAATAGTTGTGTTCGGATGCTCAACCATTGCTTAGGTAGGGCCTTACATTGACTGGAATATGTAGGATGATGAAATAAGGATTCAGATGATTTAAAAGAATGAAATAAATAAATACATTATTTTATTTTGATTTCTATTTTGATTCAACGAAATAATTCAATCCCTAAAAATATCTGCTTATTGAAAATTAGCAGATTTAGCCACTTAAACCTGTGAGTTGATGTCAGTCATTAGAGTGGTAGAGGAGGAACCATTGGTAGAAGTTTTAAGAGCTATCAATCGATGCACATTGGAGATCGATGAACATCTCTAATGAGTGTGACATGATGATCATCCTATAATTGAATCTAGGTAAGAGTTTTTTATTTTGATTTAGTTCTTACCAGTTCATAGATTAAATGACAAACACAGATAAACCCACAAGCTGGTTGATCCGCAGATTGTGATTTTTTAGGAGGTTGTAATTTTACATATATTTTGAGGTATTGATTCTTGAATTGGTTTAAAAGATAATTTTTGGAATATCATTTTGATTCTACATTAAAAAAACTAACGGGAGAGAATAATCTCCATGATAAATTATGGTGGAGCTATGTTCCTCCCGCGCCCCCTGTTCTTCGCACCTTTTTTGTGGAGATGAATAAAGAATGGTTGAAAATATGTTTCGCAACAAAATGATTCTTAATTGGAGATATGATGTCATGATGACCTAGCAGAGGTGTGATGGTTTTAGTGGATGATGAATAGGCACTGATCATGGGAGATCTTTATTTGACCTCTCTTTGTGTTGGTGGATCGATATATATTTTCTGGTCCGATCGAAGGACCAAAAAAATGGAAGCGTCTTCCTAGAGTTGGAAAGACCACAACCATTTAGTTTAATGACGATCGGAAATCCAGATCATGCTTTTGATCATCACTTGATGCTCCAGTCGAAGAACATCACGTTCCTTAATTTTCCAAAGTGGTGGTGGGTAGGTTTTTTGAATTGCAGATCGTGAAGAACATGGTTTGATCCTAGGATGACATGGCATGTGGTTTCCACCCAGTAGCGGTTGGAGTATCACGTGATGGGAAGCACAAACACGGTAGGTGACCATTACCACATTGAGTGTGGTTCCTTATACAGACTCAACGTGTATCTCAAATGATACATGAATACTTGGCGGAGTACATGGAATGTTCCCTACCAGATGACCAAACACGGCCAGATATGCAGACTACCCCGTGTATCGGTGCACAGTTTGGGACACATGGGTTGAAGTTGTGTACATGAATAGAACCATTGTACACATATTCTTCCATATATAGTGGAACATGGTGTGTATTTATCTTACACACTATCTATAAATTCTTCTACATGAAAATCCTTACAATACTGGTTATTGAACAAATGGAGTAACCTATGTCAGAGGACGTGATGTGTGACCCTTATACGCACCTTGTATATCTTCGTAGATGGATTAATCCTTTAGTCAACCATTCCTTAGAAGGGTTTCATTTACATTAGTTCCCCCTTTTCTCGTTCCCCTAATGTTGAGGTTCCATTTCCATCCACAGACGTAAGATCTTGTGAGATGGAATTTTCGAGATACAGTCAGGTATCCTTCTAAGAGGTTGGAGTGATCTACTCTATCCATTCATGACCCAAGGTAGAGTTACATATCAATGTGGCCAATCGTACAAGATGTGGATACTCCACTTGATAGGTGGAATCTGGATGAGTTGTGATTCCTACCAAGGCCTAGGAAGTGATCATAATCCATGTATTGTGATCTTTTCCCACTTAGGAGTGTGTTCTCTCGGAATGTGTTTATCTATTATCTATTCAAATATATTATTGAATCTATCTCTATCATGGATTTTCCTAATGAACAGTACTTATCATACAGACATTATCAGAGCTATAAAACTTGTGGACTGAGTTATCCAAGATGAATGTTTGAATCATCGAACGGAATCCCTTGAACGGGTTTGCAGTCGTTCTAGATTACGGGTCTGGGCCTCAAGTATATTTGGATTTTTTTTCTATTCTTATATGTTCAGTAGACATATATTGTGTAGATATCTTTATCACTTTATATTCTGTATTTATTTGTAGTTTTTAGTGTCTCCTCATATATATTGTCATCCTCACCCCTGCATTGGCTTTTCCGGCACATGTCATTTCTTGTGCAGATGAGTTTCCTCTTAACAGAGTCCCGGGCAGACCACGGATGGACTGGGATTTATGTGTTCCATTCATGACGAGGTGTTCTTATGGGAACAAGCATAAATCCCAATAACCCCTTTGTCTTAGAGGATGTACTTTTTAATTTTCATACTCTTATTTCTATTGGTCTTGTATTCCGGATCAGTTTACATTGAGGACATACTTCTCATTGTACATTGTTGGTTTGGTATAGTTGTATGCATGGATTATGTTCCTGAGTGGATTTTACTCTTCAGTATTTGTGGTTTTAGATATTCGTGTATTTTTACAATTATTTAGGAGATGCCACTTATTTTAGTGATATTCGAATTCAATTCTAGCCACTATCCCCAAACCAATTAGAGGATGGCTTGGGGAGTCTTGGTACAGGCCCCACTGGGATAGGTCATGACACGTCCACATTTTCATCAATATTTAATAAGTTTATGACCATGAAAATATTCATTAACAAGATGAATTTATTTGTGAAATTTGATTTGAATATTTTATGTATATAGAATCTAAATATTTATTGATGAAGCATGTGGATAAGTGCATGTTAAATATATATTATTTTATAGTCATTTTATTTTAGGTTAATTAATATGTGCTGATAAGATTAAGATGGCATGGGGTAGATTTTAGGTTTTATAATTAGTATTTACTATGTATATTTATAAGAGTATTATATTAAAAATAATCGAACCAAGAAGGAAATAAGGCCATCTCAACTGAGGGATCTTGTGGGACCAAAGTGATTTACCACCCCCTGGGGAACTATCCTGGAAGGCCCTAGATGAGGAAAGGATGCGTAGTTCCTGAAATGTTTATGTGGGATTGTGTATATGTGTAACGAACAATTATTCATTAGTATTATTTTTTTCTAATTAAATGTGTGATGTTTTATATTATTTAAAATTATACCTATAAAAAATATAGTGAAATAAAAAATCATCATCTCATTACTGAATACTTTTAAATTAAACATCAATGAAACCAAATAAATTTCAAACCATAAAACTAGAAGATGATTATAAAATAGAAAATCTAAAATGGGATAATATGAATCGCTCAATCTACTAGAATCCTCACCCACACTGCCAAAATTAGAGAAAATAAAAAATAGTTCCAAACAAAGAAAAATTATAGGAAATGGAAATATATAACCTTGATAGGATTTGAGTTGAATTATTAATTAAGAAATTTAAATTAAATTATAAGAGGTAATGTCACCTCATGAATAATAATGTGACCATTTAAATAGAATATTGATGATATAGAATAGTAACAAGACTATTGGAATAGTAATTTTACATCAAAATTATAAATATTCATATAAATAATATTAATCCTGATTAATTTGATTTAATATAAATATTATAATTCAAAAAAATATCCTGATAAAAAACTAAAAAAAATATAAGGACATTTTCAATAAACTATATTTTAATGTATTACATAAAAATAAAAAATATTATATTAAAAATAAAAATATATACTTTAGTAATTTTTTTTTATAAACTTATTATCCTTTTATAAATAATCCCAAGTAAATTATCGAGGGGTGTTTTTTTGTATGTTTTTTAAATAGTTAAATTATCAGCTGAATAGTAAAAATATAGGTTTTCACATAACTAGGTATATTAAATTACTTTATTCATGATTAAATAAGGATAAAATAATTTATATAAATTAATGTTCATACATGATATATTTTTTTCATAATGGTGTCATTAAAATACCATTATAATAATTTCCAAATCAAAAAACATGTTCTCAGTACCTAAATTATAAAGTGATCCGTTAAAAAATCCTTCATTACACAATCATTTTTTATAACATGATTAATTATAATTATAATTATGATTTAAATAATTTAACATATTATATTTTTTTGAAATATTATTTCTATTTTAAAAAATTCAATATTTCATGTCTTACCGTTTATATAATATTTTAAAAAATATTTCATTCTATAAATATGCATCGTCTCAACTATAACTAAACCATCTACCTCACCATGGAAACCAATATTCCACTCATTAAATATAAAACAAATTATAAAATTAAAACCCATAAATATTCTTATAATCCTTAGTTAAATTCTGGAGTAATCCAATAGAAAACATCAATGGATTTGTATTGGGTTACAATAGAAGTTACACAGAGGATTAAGTATGATTCTATAAAATCATCTTTTATAATTTCTTCTTATAATTAAATTTTTTTATCCATACTTTTTACAAAATTAATCCATATTATATTAACTAAGATTTCATATAATATCATATTAATGAGGCCACCATATTTTAATTATTACAACAACAATATAGACAAATTTCATAATTCTATTTCCTACTCTCCTGAAAATGTACTGTCAATGGTTGGTTAACCACCTACGAAGACATTTCCATGTTGTTACATGTAATCATATTCATGGATGGTAATAATAAACAATACAAAATATATAAATATATAATTTAGTTTTATTGTATGATTTTGGAATTAGTTATACAATTTTATAAATTGTATTGAACAAAGTAACAAAATCAAGACAAACTAGTAAATTTATTAGTAAATCATAATATCAAAATTACTAACCTACAACAAAGGAAATTATTAAATATAATTTAAATAATATATTTTATAAATTTTGAAAAAATTACCACTATTAACATCTAGATCCTTATTTTAATGAATGTATAATTATTATTTTTTAGGCCCAAATTTGATGAAATAAAATGGGAATAAAGGTATGGGGATTCTCGAAAACAACACATATTCGATCCATTACCCTGATTTCAAAACAAATATGGTATGAATATTCTTCTAGTTTTAGTTAAATACATTTTGATTATTTTTCCATTTTCATTGTGGGGATATATATTTTTCCAACTTGATTTAATTAAAAATAAAAAAATTCTAAAATAATACTCTTTTGAAAACATGTCTTCACACCTCTCATGTGTTTTCTTCTTCACTCCAAAAATTATGGTTCCTATACAAAATATATATTTCAATTTTTACATAGGAAGCACAAAATTAATCATAAAAACATGGTTTATTAATTCCATATGAATCCCATTCTGTTCCATTGGTTATTTACTGAATATGATTATAATACGTTCTATGTGGAATTCTTTAGTATGTAAATATTATGATGTGATGAGTGGTCCTAGAATTATATTTTTCTAAAATGTATTGATTTGTTTAATTTATCTCATGATATAATGTGTATTAATAGTACACATAATTCTATATTTCTTTATTGGATTATTCTATCATTCTTGACATATGTTATGTGTTAACATGATAATAGCTTCATTCAAAACTATGTGTGGTATATGAACACTATGACTTACTATTTTTTTAGGAATTCCCATATTAAATTTCATTATAGCATGTTTCATTCATGATGTTTATATTTATATTGTTTCCTGATAAAATGATGATTATTATTCTCACCAATGTTATATATATTCATGTTACTTATTTATCATCTTGCAAGGATTTTTTCCAACTCATTTCATTGAAGTATTTCTACTGGTTATTACATGTAATAAGGAGAAAATTATGGAAAAAAATAATATAGTTAATAATAAATTAAATAATTTTTATGTTTTATTATGTAAAAGTTCTGTATGATCCTAATTAAAAAAAGAAGGAAATTCTTTTGATCCTATATTCGTGACTCTATTATGTTTGTAACATTAAAATTTATGTTATAGCCATGTAAAAAATCAAGGTCAATATTATTTGTATCAGGGTAGGGTTTATTTAATTTCTTAATTAATATAAGAAATCATTTGTGAAAACACTTAGGAGTAAAATGAATATGAAAATATACAAGAAAAATTGTTTAATAAAAAGATAAAAAAGGGTTCATATAAGATATTCCATTAATGTTACCTTTTTAATATAATAAATTATTTCATAATTTTTATATTACATAAAAAATTTCAAATCATTTCTATTTTATAAAATGGTTTTAAATAAGAGAAACCATTCCAATATCCTAAGTGGGGGACAATGAAATGATTGTCTAAATAAAATTTCCAATTACAATAGAGGGGGAGATAAAGACAGCATGGAAATTCATACCAAGTTGTCTAAATCTATTAATAATAACATGAACCATGTGTAATGTCCTATTTTACCAAATATAGTTCAACTAGGAATTGAGTCCCTAATGCGCCAATAAACATCGATGTTTAGTGGAATGTTTAATCAACTTGTTGTGGAAAAAATTCTAATTAATTGGATAAGATATTTCATATGGTCTATTTTACTAAGAATTATACAGTTAATGTGGACATCTATCATTTAGATTGAGATATGAAAAATTGTTGGAATTAATAAAGAACACCCAGATAATGGATGAAATAGAATATGTGGTGTGGAATGATTTTATGAAAATATTTCTAACATTGTATTTCCTTTGAACTCTTCAATAAATGATGGAGATATAATTCATATAACTAAACTAAATTAATGGTGAATATATGAAGGATTATAAGGAAAACATCACAAGGATTTCAACAAACATATTGGATTTTTTTAATCAGTAATTACAAAATAATAGATAAATTCTGTAGTGTTTTAAACCCAAATATTTGAAAGGATCTGTTCATGTTAGACATATGTATTTATGAATAAGTGGTTATAATTTCTCTTAAATAAGATATTAAGTTCATAGTATGGTCTCATGGATTGGATATATGAAAATAAAAATGTAGTTCCAATCCAGTGGGTCAAACGACAAGGAGGTATATAACATCCCCAACCCATGTATCTTGGAGTTAGTGCCTTACTTTATTACATTCACATTATTATACTTAATCACATCCCAAAAGATTAAATATTTTAGTAGTCTTGTTAAACCTAGTTCTTACATGGTTCCTATAGAAAATTGGTAATTGAAAAAAAGAATAACAACATAATGTAATTTTCATCCTAGAACTCATTCAAAATTCCCTTATTCAAAACATGGGGAAAGGAAACAAATAGAGATGATATGAAATTATTAGTAGGGCTTAAAGATAGTGGAATAAACAATGAATCAAAGATAATAATCAAAAATTCAATCTAAATAATTAAAAATAAATTACATTTATTGGTAAAAAAATAATGAAATGCATATATATACTTTTTCATGTTGAAAATCATCAATATAATGAAAAGTTAATAATTAATAAAGGGAATGAATAATTATTGGTTGTTTTTTATTTTTCACATGAATGGATACAATCTATATGATTTAATAAAATTTTAAAAACACAATTAATTTAGAAATCTATTTTGTCTCAATATAATTATTGATGCATCAAGAGGCTATTTAATATCAACCCCCACCCATCACTACAAGTCTATGTCATTCTTCAAATATCAAATAAATGATTTATAACAATATTTATAACTCTAAGTGTCCCATTACACTTTTAAAAATTTGAATATAATGAATACATTGATATTCATTATATGATATATCGAAGGTGTTGCATATACATCTCATAAAATAATGTGGTTGTATAACTTGAAAATATGATTAAAATAAGTGAAAGAGAGATAAGTCTCATATGATGATAATTTCATTAATAAAATGTATTGATTATGGTAATTATAGGTAAATAAAAATTATTATAATTTAAATAAGAAATAATAGAACAAAAGTACATTTTTACATAAAATTACTATTGAATAATCTATTAAATTAATGTGAACCCCAATGACTGATAATTGAGTTTTGAAGTATATAACCACTTGTAATCCATTGAATAATATCACCCATACAAGTAATAATTATCAAATGAAACATTGAATAAAATAAATATGATGACATATGTGATATGATATATATAAGGAATGTATAATTACACGACACCAAGAAATTAGTGCGAATAATTCATATATCACACCGAAGTAGATGTGAGATGATATAATACTTCCATGAAAATTTTCCTTTAGTTTTGTGTACTTATCCTCATGTATAAAAACTTATAGAATTTTATTGACTGAATCCATAAATATATTAATATTTATATTACCTTATATTAGGATTTTATATCATCTTATGACCTAGTACACAATATTACTTCATTATTTTCCTGGTTATAGGTGCATTTTTATCAATGTTTCATGTTGATATTATTTTTTTAATTATGGATTTTATTGTAAAATTAGATTAAAACTATTAAAGTGGAATGTAATAGAATAAATTTACATATATAACAATAAATATTCCAATTTTCATTATTATTTATTATATTAATATGATTCATTAAATATAACATTAATGATATACGTTTAGATTATTTTGGGAGCTTTTCCAAACACGAAGAACTAGTTTAATTTTGTTTAAAATAATGAATTTATATCATTTCATAACATGATATTTGATAAAAAAAAATAGTTATTTAAAGATTATTTAACAAAAATAATTTTGTAATGACCATCCAAAAAGGTGGTTATGTAAAATGAAAAAAAACATTACTCACCAAGGCGATTAAACAGTATAACATGCAAAATAGCTTCTTTTCGTTGAATAATAAGGGGGTAATAAAAGATGTGGATATAAAAAATTAAATTATAAACCTAAAATTACATTATTTAACAAATTATATAATTATTATAATTTTTTGGATTAATTAGATGTGGCTAAATTATAAAACCAAATAAATAAAGAGAGTTGTTTTGGGAAAATTACCTCTTTAATATCACCTCCTTGAGAGATACTATATGGCATTTAATTTTGTAATTTTGGTAGAATAGAATTAATTTTAAATGGGGAGATATTGGATTTTTTTGGTAGACAATTTATGTTCTTCAAGGATTTTTGGTATAAATGGTGTGGTGATGGGTGTTATTTATACATAAAGAGTTGTGGGATTAAGTGATTCAAATAATGATTATTTTATAATTAATTCTGAACACATTGAGGGGGAATTAATTTCAACAAATTATATGGTTAATTAATTTTTTATAGCCTTAATAGGGCATATAAATACCTTAATAACATATTAAATGTTTTATTTTTTGGTAATTTTAAGCATTTACCTTTTAACATTAACTCTTGTCATTATTTTACATACTCTACAATAAATAATGTTTTTACCATTGAATATTATTATACCTAAACAAATTAATGACAATAAAAACTTAATTTGAAATTTTTTTCAATGAATAGAATCATTTTTTATAAATTAAATTAAAAAAAATTAAAAAATAATATTTTAAATTATTCATTTAGACATAAAAAAATTGCGTTCTTAAAGTGAAATGTTCAAAAGATTGAAGTGTTATTACATCCCATATCAATTTAAAATTCATTCCAATGACCTAGATTAGTTTTATTGATGTAAAATTTAATCAAATATACATAAAAACAATTGCAGACATAATTTTACTATATAAATAAATAATTATAAAAAGTAGTTTTCTATTACAATTTATCTTTTTAACTATTCCTCAAAAACTAAAACTACTCAAAAAAGTACCAACATATTGTCCAAAGATAATTTTTACATTATGATTTCAAAAATAAAGTTTTATTTTTCAAATAAAACATTTAATAGTATCAAAATTGTTATTTAGAACTGCTGCCCCATCAAAAGGTGAGAATACGACATTTAGAAATATGTTGCTTTTATGGTTAAAATTTTAATTATTCTTATCAAATTATTATCAAACATATTGGATGAATTTTTTAAAAAAATATTGACCATATGATCAAAAATATAATTAATATATTTCAATAAAAGTTATTAATTAAATAAATTATGATAAAATTGCACTAAGGGGCTAAAAATAGTCTATAATAAAAACAAAACCATTTAGTTCAGTTGGTTCTAATTTCAATTTATATTTAATTAGTATACCATGAATTCATATTAAAACATTTTTAAAGTATATTTTCATATTTATGTTAATATCATTCATTCTAACCATTCAAGAATCTATGTGATAACTATATGTGAAATAATATATAATTGTTTTTTAGCTCAGTGTTTTATGTAATGTCTGATATTGAAAAAAAATTGAATTTAAAAAATACATACCATAAAATCATTTATGGTTTGATTCTCCCCTACATCAATAAATTTTAACCTCAAAAACATTAATTTATCTTTTAAAATCATTGTTTGATACATTAAAATTACATTCTGGGAAACACAATTTGTAAATATGGTTAACAAAACTTTTCCATAATTAGAGTGAAATGGAAATGGGAAAGTTGTTAAAAAATTATTCTTTCAAATAGGATAAATTTAGTGTAATTTGGAAACTGGGACATGAATGATATATCAAACTCTGAGGACTGACAGAGACTAATAGAGAACATGTTCATCCATAAGTGTTCCATAAAAAACTATAAAAATATGAAGGGTGAAAGAGACCATTGATTTCTCTAAGATAAATGTTAATGAATAACATTTTTTCTACAAAATACATTTTCTAAAGTTGATAATTTCTTTTACTGTCTACAAAAAAACTTGAGAAAATAATCTTACATGATGTATTTATGTGTCATAAGTATAATATTTTCTTTTTGGTCTGCATAAATCTATTTTCAATTCATCTCTTGTTCCATGAAATTTATATTCAGGTTGGTTTTTTAATACCAGAATCACATTAATGAATCCCAAAATCCAAAACGTATTCTTTCATCCTATAAATATTTACAAAATCCAAAAATATTTATCACTTGATATCTAGTTTAATAAATCAAAATTTATCTTCAGAAAATAATATCTGATGTTCAACATAATCCATTCCACAAGTGGTTAATTTTATGTCTTGTTTAAAATATATCTATCCAAATTCAAAGACTAAAAATTGAGATGGAAGTTCACTAAATTTACAGAATCAACATTGCATTATATTCCCAAAACTACATAATGTAACTATTAATGTCACATATCAAATATATGGATAACTAGATCACTATAAAAAATAAATGAAAACATGTATGCATCCCAAAATAGAATCACAGGTTGTTGAATATACTCCTTAAATAGAAATATGTAGTACACTCAACAAAGATAACATAATCCATCATATTATAAACCACATTATTCGTCACCATTATTAACCCATAAATATAATATATTCTATATTATCTCAACATCATAAATCTATTAATGGGTATCTTCCCTTAATCATGTTTTTTCTAAAAGATCAAATTTACACTGAATCATGTTTTCTAGTTATCAGTAACATTTGATATGTTCTTAATTACTGCCTTACAATACAAATATATCTCATGATTTTTATAACGAGGGATCATGGATAAAAGAATACATGAATATAAATACCCATGAACGGTAGAACCCCAATATTTTCCCAATTTAATTTAACTTTTTATTAATTTTTTATATTGTATATATCACAGAAAATAACATATATAACAAAATAAAAACCTTATAAATGATGAATGATCTAAATAAGAATAATTTCAAGATATTAAAGAACTTATATTGATGGAATAATTACTAGACTTTTAAAATATTAATATAACAATTAGAAGATTAAACTATCCAATGGAATAGTAACCTAACCTATGAAATTATATATAAATTATAGATATGTAATGAATGAAAATAAAATATATTTATATAATGGAATAATAAAATAATAATTTTTAATATGATAACTCGTGTTTTGTAATTTTTTGTGAAACATAAAAATTTATTCATAGTTTAATAAATAAAATAATTAATAATATAAAAAAATATTTTCATGGAATAGATTAATAAATTAATATTTTTTTGGTTATATTATTTTAAAATAATTGTATGAGACCGTAATTAATTTTTAAAAGTCTCATAACATCATTTATAATATTAATATCAATATTTTTAGAGTAAATGAGGATTTTATCTGAAAATTTAATTTATCATAATTATAAAACTTTTTTAAAAAATTGGATTCATTTTTTGAATTCAGCACATAGAAAATTGGTTAGGTTTAATTTTTTGGTTTTTTCTAAAATATTTGAATTTTCACTGAATATCGCAATACGGTAATTTACAGTATTTAACAAATATACTAATTATTTCAACATAAAATAGAAATTGATGATTTAAGACCATATATTATACATCTTCATAATGATTTGAATATATTTATTGATGAGTTTCAAATAATAGATAGTCATGAGAAAAAATAATAAACTAATAAGTAAAATAACCAAAAAAACACCCCTTCTATCCACTATAAATTCCTCCCATCACCACCTCTCCTCTTCACACCTCAAAATACATTAAATATGTCCAATTATGGAGAATATATCACCCAAAACACCCCCCTAATGTTCAATTTTATAATAACTCACATAAAATTCAATTTTAATGTCCCTTAGGGAGGCTCTCAAGGAGATAAATTCAAGAGGTTAAATCCTCTTTCATTCTTGTATTTTTCATTTAATTTCATTATTTTCAATTCCTTTCATCAAATACCAATACCAACATGAAATTATAACTCCATTATATTTTATATACTGAAATTTATGAATGATAATGTTATCTCAACCATCAATTCTCTTATCTACCACTTTTATTCTAAAAATGAAAACATTGCCAGTGAGGTGCCGATTTACCACCCTCATGGAAAATGAGTTTCCATTTTACAATTCCTCTTCAATGGGTGATAATAAATCTGTTTTTATTGATACATAAGACTATAATATAAGTATTACAACTAATATAATGTTATGTAACTACTTTATATACACAATATTAATTAACAAAACAAAACTGGTGAATTATGATTGAAACAATTCCAAAATAATAAAAACTGTTATCATTAATATTATATCAAATAAACCATACTCATATGTAGAATAAAAATGACATATAAAAATATTTAATATTTTTTTGGATAATTAATTAAATAAATTTATAATTATATGTAACTATTCCCATATTACATTATATTTTATATTGGTATACAAGTGAACCGATCATTAAAACCAAGGAAACAAAAACTCTCAAATGAAAAAATAGAATCATATAACTCAAGAAATAGTCGTAAAATTAACCAAATAAAATTATAATAAATAATATATTTTTTTATTGGGTTTTTAAATAAATTTTTAAAAATTCAAAATTCATTTTACATGACAATTAGTGCTATTGCAAAACACTTTCAGATATAATGTAAGGGTTTATTATTGAATATCCATTTTTTCCTTCAGGATACACTTTCTCTCTATTAACCCTGATGTAATTCTGATTTATTCTTATTTACATCTCATATACACTATTTTTATGTTCCAAATATATATATCTATCTCAATTAATCTTTTTTGTTGGTAAATAAATGTCTTATAAGGTTCCTTTTTCAATTTGTATATAAAATCAAGGCGAATTAAAGAGAACATTCAAACTTCTTTCCCGTTTTCAAGTGCACTCCATAATATATTTTAATCCACCAATATTTTTATAATATCGTTTTATTTGTTATCTAAATATATATTATTATTTTTTTGGTTTACTAAAATATTTATTCCTTTTTTCATTTTAAATATTCTTTTATATTTTCCCTTAAACGACACTCTAGTTTCTAATATATACTGTTTCTTGAACACTCATTATTCATTTTTTCACTAAATTTTACAAATTTAGGTTTTAATTTTTTCTTAATATTAATAAAACATAATCTAATTCCATTTTTCTAAAAGATATAATTATTTAATTTTTAATTTTTATGACCAATAGAAGTGATTTTGCAAAATAAGCCTTCTTTCCAAAGTAAAAGTGTACTTCTCTCTAGCATTTATCAATTATTTTTATTAGAGTTTTTTCTGATTTTAAAATAACCTCTATTTTATCTTATTCTTAATTATTAATCATGTCTTATAAATCTACATACAAAAATTTCATGAATGGTTTATGAATATTTTCTTGATACAAATATTCATATTACTCTGGGTAGAATATGATTATGTTTACTAATTTGGGATATTATTTAATTTTAATTTTCTAGTTTTTATATGAATGTATACTTTGATTATGTTTACCATTGTTCACATGAATTATGAATTAAAAATATTAAATTATATTTGGGGGCCTCTATATTCCCTCGATGTATTGGTAGGTCTCAATAGAGATTTAATATCCGGTTTTTACACATTTATGTATAGTGTCATGGATAAATCATTACAGATATGTTTCTGATATGCGAAATTATATAATAACATATTATAATATTTGTAATTGATAATACATGCTATTATTTTACTAATATTTTATCTTTTATTTTTTTTAATCTTATTTGATTATTTATATGGAATAATTTTGATACACTTTTAATCCCTATATACAATGTTCATGTATATTAATTAATTATATGTGTTGTATGATATTCATCATGCATTATTGTTTTTTTATTACATTAGATAAATTTTAACCCTTCTTGAGTATATGATATCAAAACATTATTTTGTATTATTTTTCCCTCGAGTGTGAAATTATATATTTTGAATTAAATATATGGATAATTTAGTAGTTTATGGGTGTTTCCAATGGTGTTTCTATGTTTCTTTGTGTTTCATGTTTAGTAGGAAACATTTTTTTATCTAGTTGTCCATTTCTACAAAACTATTTGCTCATTTAGAATGTTACATAATTTTTTTATACTAATGTAATAACGTGAGGCACTATCTTGGGGATACTATTGTTGGGGTATTTACATAAACATTTATCATTCGACCTCATCAATAATACATTTACTATGCCTATCATCTTATTCCTTAATAGATTATTTCATTTATTTTCCATTAGTAGTCCATTCGTAATCAGTATAAACATTACATATATATCCATTATGATTCTCCTCATGATGTTTCCCCCATGAACATATTTTTTCATAATTCACATTCTTTACTAATTTGAATCATATAACATAGGGGGAGTATTATTTGTAATGTTTAATTTTATTTCAAAGAGATCAAATGATTTCTGTCCTTTTTTCCACTCCAAAATCATATTCATATTCCCATTATCAGCATATAGGAAACAAAATATTCTATTATCAATGAACTGGGCCACTCAATCTCTAAGAGAACATAAATACTTCCCTTATTTGGTGAGTCTGAGATTTGCTGATAGTGAATTTTTTTAATCATATAACATTATAATTGATTAGGTATAAACTAGATATGCTTTAATCTAATCACCATCCAATTTGGGAATCAACAAAAAAAATTTATAACATTCAATGTTAACCTAGTTCATTACAGTTTCCACCACTAACTAAAATGAAAAAGTATAGTGTAATCATAAAACATCACAAATCATCATGAGAAGATTAAATGAAACTTATGTCTAAATAAAAAATATTTTTCCCAATATATGTGTATTTTGGTTTTACCTTAGTTATCCATGATAATTACCAAATATATAGTGTATTATATTATTCTAAGAATTATCCACAAATTTCGTCGTAGGTTTATATTCTCAACTCTAGGTTTTACTAAATCTAGTTCCCCAGGATTACACTAATATTCCTCTAATACCAAATGTAACGACCCCTATCCAAGTAGCATGGATCCAGTTCCATAAATTATTAAATATTAATGATTACAATGAATTACATCATTATGGACCAAATACTTCAATAGTCTTATTAATATAGATACATACATGGTGTCATTATTACATAGTTATTAAAAAAAACATAATAGAATATATTTTATAGCCTTGAACTCATTCAAAATTATCTTCTTCATAACCAAGTGAAAGGATATAAATATTGGTGAGCTCAAATGTTTAGTAAGGGATAAATAAAAAAGAATTAATAATTAATAAATTTTTATAATAAATATGGAAATGTAAATTACTAAAAACATGTGAAATTTAATCAATAGCCATATAATGAAATTAATCTATATATTTTTTTCATTGTGAAAATACACATGATAATGATAACTAAATATTGAAAGAAGGAAATGCATAATTATTGAATGTCATTTATCTATAACATAGACCAAAATCATAATGGTGGATTCAAATATAGGGGAAAAACCATTTAATTTAGAAATCTATTTTGTCTCCTTATAAATTTCTATGCATCAAGGGATATATAATGATGTGTCAAACCCGTCACTACTAGTCCAAATCATTCATCATATATCGGACAAATGATTTAAAAAGATATTTTTAAATAAAAGTGTCTCAAAAAACTTTGATAAATTTTAATTCCATTAAGATAATGTGATTGAAGATATGATACATCAAATGGACTATATATACACCTCATAAAATAAATAATTGGTTATTAATTCATATATCTCACAAAAATAAATGTGACATGTCAAAATCCTATACTCACAATTTCCTAAAGTTTGATGTAGTTTATCCTCATGTATAATGGTTTAAATAATGTTATTGACTCACTCCAGAATACCTTTCATTTTTATATGACCTTATATGATAATTTTATAAAATCTTATAACCCACTATTTAAAAATATTTCTTCACTTTCATGGTTTCAATTGTGTTTGTTTCGTTATTTCATTATCGGTTCATTTGAGAAATATTATGTATGTTCGTTTAAAATAAAAATGCAACTCAGGTAGTGAAAATAAATAGTATAAATTTACTCCTAGAAGTAAAAATGGTCGTATATATATAATTTTTTTTCATACATGAGGATGATAAATTATATAAAACTACAATGATAAATGTTTAAATTATTTTGCTATTTTCCCAAACACAATGTAATAGTATTTCATTATTTATTATTATGTGAATAGATTTGTTCCATAACATGAAATAGGGTATAATATTCTTATTAAAATATTATTTAAGTAGAATAGTAGTTTTTTCTCCAGCCATGACTATTGTAAAGTAATAAAGAATAATAACATTATTCACAGATGTGATTAATAGACATAACTGGGAAAATAGTCTCATTTATTCGAATACTATATGATTAATAAATGGTTGATATAAAACATTAAATTATAAAAATAACATAGAAATATTTATATGATTATGTATGTATTATGAAATTATATATTATATAGATGAGTTGAATGTAGAAGAAAAAATGAAATTAATATAGGCATTTTGATAAAATTGTATCTTGAATATCACCTAATTGAGAGACCCTATGGTACCTTGAATTTTGACATTTGCTGAAAAAATATGATCATGTTCATGGGGAGTCGGATTAAGAGATTTATTCGATTATATTTTAAATTATGTAAGGATTTTTAGTCAAAATGGGTTTGTGAGGGGTCATATTTATACTTGAGGAGAGGTTGGTTTAAGTGATAAAATAATATTTATTTTATAATTAGTTCCCACCACATTGTGGTGGAATTAATTTAAGAAAATTATATTTTTTATTATAGTCCTAGTTTCAATTTATTGAATATAAATACCTCAATCATACATTAAAATTTGTTTTTTTAGGAATTTTTCACTTTTAGCATTTATCTTTAACCATTGTTATTATTTTACATACAATGTGGAAAATAATGTTTTACGATGGTAAATTTATTTTCCTAAAAATGAAAATGACAGAAAAAACTAATTTATAACTTTTTTAAAAAAAATAGAATAATTTTTCATATATTAAATTAAGGTAATTGGAAAAATTATTTTGTAAACTAATCCTATAGATACAATGAGAATGTAGGGCATTGAAGAAAAAAATTTAAAATTTTGAAATATTTTTAAATCCAATATCATTTTGAAATTCAATTAAATTACCTAATTAGTATTATTAATGTATAATTTATCTAACTATACTTCACAAACAATTTAAAATATAATGTTACTGTATAAATAAATTATAAAAAAATTATTTCCATTATAATTCAACATTTGACACTTTTCAACAGAAAATAATGTAAAAAAAATATTAACCTAAGATAATTTGGATATTACTCATTAAAAATGAGGTTTATATTTTCAAACAAAACATAAAAAAGTAGTAAAATATATATTTAAAACAGGTTACCCAAAAAAAGGTTGAATAGAATATTTTAAAATTATATAACTTTTATTCCTAAAAATGGATTTTTTCTTTTCTAAATCCAATCAAACATATCGGGTTAAATTAAATACAATTTTTTGAACATACGAAATATACATTTTATTTTGATATTTAATTAATAGTGAATAAATATATTTATTAAAAAAAAAATTTATTGTTGTTATAAAAATTGTATTTAAAAAAAATTATATTATATTGGTTCCCATTTATTATATATAATTTAATGGTAACAAATAAATTTATTTTGAAAACATGTGTAAACAATATTTTAATAATTTATTTAATCTCCTTAAATCCATTCCTTAAAATAGATTGATGATAACAATAAAATTTAAAATATTTAATAATTTTTATTCTTGGTGTTCTAAGTAACAGAAGCTGTCGAAAATATTGAATTTTATAAGAGGAATTACGATATGATATTGTTGTTTTAAAAGGAAAATGCATATGAATTCCCACTTATAAAAAATTTGGGAATAATCATCATGATAATTGTCTCAAAGGGGATGTTAAATGCTTCAATTGTGGAAGATAAGTCCATCATGATCATGAATGTCAATGAGAGATGAAAAATGTAGTCAAATGATGGATTAAAATAAATATCCTCTTAATTCACCACCCATGGATCATGGATTCAACATTAGGGATCAAGGGAACTAGCTCTCTAAACCATGGGTCCTTGAATATAATCCATGTCAAAAACTAATAAATATAAAGGAGAAAGGTGAATTATATTTCATCCCTACAACTGCTGTGGAGAATGAAAATGAAGTCATATAAGGTACACTTCAAATTAACTCATAAATAGTAACAGATTTTTTTGATATTCTTAATATGCATTATTTTATATCGTGAATGTTCACTAGAATTTTTGAATCAAAGTAATAATACCTGTAACTTGAGATATCATTAAAATCACATTATGGTGAAATCAATGAATCCAAAGTGTGGAAATCTAATCATATATGTGAATTTGGCAACATTATTCCAAAGAATCTCGTAACGCATCCCTTTTTGTAATTAAAAGCTATTATGGGCATGTATTGGATATAATTATATAGAGTAAACACAAAATCTCAGTAAAAGGAAATATATTTTCCTATTTCAAACCATATAATGGTAATTTAAAAATAAAAGTAATATCTAGAATCTTCAATGGAAATTCCATCAAACCTTATGGTTTTTGATACCCTGTTATGAAAAATACATTGCCCAAATAGTCATGAAAATGAAGGTATAAACCGTGTGGAAACTCCTATAATTTTGTAATACACTAGTTTGTTTACTAATTAGTAACATAGATATCCCATTGATTTTGAGTTATAGTTATCAAAATAACATATACTTGGTGTCAATCCTACCTCAAAATTCCCCTACAAGATTCACCCGATCAAAATTGAATAGACGACGAATCAAGTGAAAGAGTATTTTGACGCATAGTTCATATTATATATTACATCACCATGGGGTGCTTCAATTCTGTTTTTCATGAATAACAATGTATAAGTATAGCTATGTATATACTATCAAGATCTCAACAAAATCCCCATAAAGGAAAATTATCCTCTTACATGGATTTTTGTCTTGTTCGATGAACTATAAGGAGATCAATACTTCTCAAAGGTGTATTTTCATTTTGTATATCATCAAATAAATGTTATTAAGGAATATATTTATAATCCTACTATACATACATGTTATGTTCCATATGAGTTCATATTGATTCACTTCATAATTTTTAATTCTGATTTAATCATCATAAATTTTTGAATAGTGTCTTTAGATACAACCTCGAAAAATTTGTGGCATTATTTATCAATGATATATTCATTTTCACCATGAGTAAGGAGGAACATGAATATAATCTAAGGATTTTTATGGTGGCATTAAGGATGGATAAAATGCATCCTATTTCATGTAGTTGTGACTTTTGGATGAAGCAAGTCACATTCTTTGGGAACATAATCACAAGTGAGTGAATTTTGGTGGACCCTTCAAAATCATATGAAATTAGAGATTGGCCTAACCCCACAAGTGGAATATAAATCCATATTTTTTTTTGGATTATCAATGTACTATTGATTTTTATGAGTAATGTTTCATTATATTATGTCAAGAAAACTATGTTTACGTGAAATGTGGTAACATATTTCTGGACATAAGAATGTGTGGAAAGCAACAGGGATCTCTAGAGAAGATTAATCACTCTACATTTATTGTCATTACCTATATGTTGAGATGATTTTTTTGATATGTAGTGATACTATAAATAATGTATTGGGATTTGTACTCTTATAAAATAATAATGTGATATCCTACACCTCATGAAAGATGAATATCCATGAGGATAACTGCAGATTCCGGATCTAGGGTAACCATCTATGATATTTTCTTTAATGATATAGTGGAACTAGTATATCATGTGAAATGTGACATATATATTTATTATAAGAGTCTAATGAACATATTGACTCAAAAAAAGAGATCAACATTCATCTAATAAAATGGTTAGATCTGATGATGTACTATGATTTCTCTATTCACTACCATTCAGGAAATGTGAAAAGCTAGTTGATACTAATGGAATAAAAGAACATACAAATATATTCATGATTTGTAATTATAGATACTATATTATCTTGGATATGATAGGGATGTATCTTGAAATCATAATGGCACATAACACATACTACCTTGACTAAAAAATTTCCAAACAATCGTTCCAAGGGATGATCAAGGAGGCATTTTGAGAATATATAGAGATACAAAATATGGTGAATGTATTAATGAAGTTATGTAACATGAGTTCCAATTTTATGATGATGTTGTGATTTTCATTGGAGTGTGGAATTGTGTTCCATAACAATCTTGGATAAAAAAAGGGCTATTGGATATTGTACATTGATCACCTTTGTCCATGCATCATGGAAGTACCAAGATGTATCATTATCTTACAGAACACTTAGGGTGATAAAAAATAGAGAAGTATATTTTAGAGAATATCTCAAGGAAGTTGGTATGTTAGTATTCTAATGAAGTGTGATATAATACCTAAGGGATGATGCAACCATATCCTATACCCATAACGAAATAGAATAATGTCACCACAGACTTTGTCACTAGTATCCAAAATATATCCTAAGGAAACAATGTGATATTGGGTGTGGTGGATTGACTCACTAAGAATTACCACAATTTCCTAGTTTAGTAAGATTTCAAGCTTGAATAACATTACCAAATATATGAGATGCATGTGGTGAGGATGTAAAGGGAATTACTTCTGATCGTATATGATCATGACCTTAGGTTCACTTATAAATTATTGAGATGCATTCAATAATATTTGATTACTGAATGGAATTGGAACATGGAATATCACCCCAAAACTGATGGAAAATATAAAAGAACTATTCAGATACTCATGGAAATGTGATGATCATTCTCTATGGAATTAAAATGTTGATGGGATCAGAATGTCCAATTTTTTTGAGTTCTCAAATAACAACATGATCCCCCCAAGTATTACAATAGTAACATAGGATTATATATATGGGAAGTGATGTAAAACTCCCACATGATAGGATGATGTTGGTGAACGAAAGCAACTCATTCATGTCATTATTCCAGAGATTATAGGGAAGGTTAAATCCGTCAAAAAACCTATAAAACCTAATCAGATTTGGAAAAATACATATGATAACAATAGATTTAGAGAATTGGAGTTTGATGTTGTAGAAAATGAATTATTTTGAATATCAACATTAAATAAATTCATTTGTTTTGGAATGAAATGGAATCATGTCCCAAGGTACACTAGCCTCCTTGATATCCTTTATCTCATATAAAAGGTGGATAATTATCTAAAACAATCTCTATTTTTGTATCTGGTTCATGATGTGTTCCTTATATTAGTAAAAATGATGTGCGTACTTTATCTCTCACATGTATTGAATAAAGATGTGGTACAATTGGAAAATGACCTCTCACATGAAGAGAATCTAGGGATAATAATGAATTATAGATAAAAATTTCTACCCAACATGAAAACTGAAATTCTGAAATTATTTTGGAGGAACCATAAGAATGAATAAGTAAATTGGGAACTAGAAGAAATAGTGAATATTAAGTACCCTTATCTATTCTCATCCAAGGATATTTGTAAAAAGTTTGACGATGAAATTTACAAAGCAGGGAAGAATGTAATGACCAAGTGATTGTTAGAAATATTTTTACCTGAATAAATTTGTTTGGTACTATATTATTTAATATTATACCATTAAAAAATGTATAGAAAAACATTAAATAATTAAGATATATAGTTACATTAACATGAAATAAAAAATTATTAAAATCTAAACATTACAACTTTTTTTTATAATATTAAATAGAAAAGATAAAATGGAATAATATAGATCACCCTAATACACTAGAATCATAACCTCGATTGAAAACATAATAGAAAAAATATTAGTAAAAAAAATATAGAAAATAGTAAAATTAGAACATTAATAGGATTTTATTTTAGTAATTATTTATTAAATTATTGTAATTTAGGAGAGTTAATGTGTCCATGTGAATTGTAATATGACGATTTAAAAAGTAACATTACTATTGGGAAGAGTAACCTGACCATTTGATAAATAATACAACCTCCAATTAATATATTCTTATATAAGTAATATTTATTATTATTAATTTAATTAAATATAAATATTATAAAACAACGAACTAAATATCATGACTAAGAAAATCCATGAAATTTAATGTAAATTTTATGGAAACTGTATTTTAATGTACTAATTAAAAATCATAATTTTTATATTAATAATTAAAATTAATTATTTTAGAAATTTATTTTGGTAAAATGAATATAATTTTTAAAATTATCTCATCCATATCATTAATTGTTTTTCTAATTTTTAGAAATACAGAAATTTTTCGGCGAACTATAAAAATAATGTTTTTTACAAAATTGTTGTATATTAAATTACATCATTCATGGTGTTATGATGAAATAATATTTTCTATTTCTTAGGGTTATATACATATATATTTTATTTGAAAAATTAGTCATTAAAATATATTAAACATAATTTTCAAACCTAAAAATCACTTTACTAAACCAAAAGTCAAAAGTGATTCTTTAAAATAAATTTTTTTCTTTTATTCCAAATTAATTTTTAATAAATTAATGAATTATAAATAAAAGTGGATATAAATTATTAAATGAATTATATTAAATTTAAATATTACTTATACTATAAAAAATTATCTATTACATGATTTAAATTTGATATAATTCTCGATTATACATTTTACTCTAAAAACACCCATCTCCTCAACTAAAAATAAACCCTATCCCTCCCCTTGGAAAACCGCCGTTGAACCATTTTCCCATGTCAATAAATATTATAAATTAAATCCTATCACGAATCTCATAATCCCTAGGGGTGTTATGGAGTAATCCCATTCTAGACATTTAGGATTTTGAAGTGGTGCACAAGAGAATCTACATAGAGGATAAAGTAAGTTCTGATAAACAATTCATTTCATTTCTTCTTCTTCTATTTATCATTCTCCTCATACCATTTCAGAAATTAACCATATATTGTCAATTAGGAAGTTATTTAAAATTATATAAATGATATTATCACAATAGAAGTATCATAATTACTATATATATAAATATCAAAATTCTCATTCCTTCTCTACTTATAGTGTCCTCTTAAAGGACAGTTAACTACCATTGGAGATAGTTATATGCAAACACATATAACAAGAATTATAGAAGTTCATTTGAAAATATATATAATTTAAAAAATAATCAAAACTGAGACAAAACATGAAATTATTATGAAAAATAATATATCAAAATGATTACCCTAAAACCATGGAATTTAAAAATAATAATAAATAGACTATTATTGATTAATAGTTCTAAAAATTAAAATAATTTAACGATTTATTAATGATTTAATGAATATTTATTTATTATTCATGATGCATAAAATTGATTAAATAATGTGTGAATAAAGGTAACAATATTATTGAACACAATACATTTTCTATGGGTAGCACAGCATTCACATTTTATTTTTTATGAATATTCCTCTATTGTTCTGTAAATATAATTTTTTTATATTTACCATTTCCTTTCAAAGAGATATATATTTTCAACGTTATCTTATGATAAATAAAAATGATTTTCCAAAAAAAATGGTTCATTCAAAAACATTTTTTCACTCCTCTTGAGTTGTTTAATCTTCTATCCTGAATGTTGATTCTTATACAACACATGGTTTTAAATTTTTCAATTCAAAAACGAAAGTTTATTCCTGAAATCATTATTGATGAAATTTGAATGAAACCCTTTACATTTAATGGGTTAATTCTGGACTATGATTGTAATATGTTATGTTTGTCATGAATTATTTTATAAATATAATAATGTGATAGGTGGGATTGAAATTATATTTCTCTCTAATGAATAGGTTAATGAGTGTATCACAAGGGATAATCTATATTATCATTGAATATGATGTTAATGTTGTTTATAATATCATGTTATGATTATAAACATATGTCATGTGTGAATATGATGTTATCTTCATTCAAAACTACATTTTGTATTTGTCCACTACGGAATGAAGCTTCATTTTTATGAATTTTCATATTCCATGTCTTTATCAGATCCTACCTTTATGTTGTTTATTTTTTTCGTATTCATATGATTTGATGACTATTATAATGATCACATATTTTATATTTATTCATGTTCCGTCTTCATCTTTTTTATTTGGATTTTAGCTCAGTTGATTCCTTGATGTATATCCTTATGTGATTGATTTTACTGAGAAAATGATGTCTACAAAGAAGATAGATAATAAGTAATAAAATAAAAACTAATTTTTATTTTGAAATAATGGTGTTTGTTACCAATTTTCCATCAACAGTAAACCATTTTATATTAGATTTACATCTCTATTCTGTTTTTTCCTTAAAAATGATGTAATAGTAAAATAATAAAATGTAGTTTCTATATATTAAGGATTGAGGAGTACACAACCGATGTTGTGAAGTGTATGTGCAAGTAACTTGACATGTCAAAGCCCGTGGTGGTTGTTTTAAGGTGGTACAAGTGTCGACCACCATTATTGGCATGAGAAAGTAGTGAAAACCACATTTCATACAAATCACAGTGAATCCACTATGGAAAATTGATGTAGGATGGGTTTATAGATGTCACTATGGATCCTATTTTAAAACATTAATATATATTATGTGGCACATAATCGATTTAACCCCCACCATCAGATCTCCCACTCCTCTCACACATAGAACATTTCAAGCATATTCTTAGGTGTCCATCATCTTCTTCCTCCCGCTGACATAATTTCCTACCAAGCTTGTGACAACCATCCACCAAAATAACATCATGATAAATCATGATAAAATTGAAGCAATACATACAGATTTGACTTTCACGTCTTTTGGGAACATATTTCTTTGCAAGAACCTATTCCCAAAACTAGTGAAAATGCTTGTTGTCATCGAATGATGATATTTGGATCACATGAAAGTAAGGAAGACATTTCGTGAGCCACTATGAGAAGATTTTTAAAAAAAATAATATTATCACCATGGAATCGAATGAACTCGAATTTCATCTCATGAATATTTACGACTATGATATGCGTCTATCTTTTGCAAGTATTATTGGAAATATAATTTTGTATTAATATAATCTATCACACATAATCAAAAAATGTTATTCATGGGATAACATGATCATTTAAATCATCATGTGATAATGAATAATAATAATTTATGTGAATTTCGTGTTCAACATAGTGTTACATGATTCCCAAAGAAGCAATGATTTTGGGTTCTGATGGGATACAGAAATACAATGAAGGGTTCAATGATTTCCTCAACCTAACCTAAAATCTGGAGAATATGCATTGTCAAATATCTTATATAAACCATGCCTCGTGGGAGAGTTCATGATAATTTAATATTGTGATAGAGTGAGATACAGAGATCTAAAAAAATAAAGAAGCATATATCATCTGAATCCCATGAGGGAAGATCTCCTAATAATCCATGGATATGTGAAGGACTGTAGGAGGAACCTACTGACAAATCTGCATCTCGATAATGTAATCCAATTGAAATATATATTCTCTTTTGGAAGTGATACCATTGAAATGTATCCTATATTGATAAGGATCTCAAAAAATCAACAATGATATCATGAAGAAGTAACCCGCAATTCATTTAGTCTTACGATGAAATGTAATAGATCCCAATAAAAACATAAATTTTCATGTGAATAAACATTAAAACATAACCAGTTTCATAAAATTGTAATCTTTTGAAGCATGTTATTTTTATACGGGGGACTTTGAAATAGAACCCCATCTCCACTTGTGCCATACGATGAATATAAGCGTTCGAATGACCTCCCTTGTGAATGCCTTTCATGAACTAAACAAAGACCAACTCAAGATAATTGCATGGTTAACCTGTAGACATGCTTGCAGATCACCTGTAACGTAGTTTCCCATAAAATGTGGCAAATAAATGTGTCACATGAAGTCCATGCGTGTTATTCTCCCCACATACCATTACTGATAAACATGATGAGACTTATAAGGAAAATCTAATAACAAGAATCAAGGTGTGTTTTATGTATTTGGTATAAACAAATTGATTTTATTATTCACATAATATGATGGGAATAGTTTTTAAATGCTCCCATGCAATTCATACTAGATGTTTCATTGAGAATTAATGTATATGTACACTAGATGGTGCAAGTTTATTATTCCCTAAAATTTTATTTATGGATATTGTGTGCACATAATTCACACATCAATAGAGGTAGGTAACATCAACAATAAAGGATAATGTTCCCAACCATTTAATAAAGAGTGGAATATGTCAACATGTAGTGTCTTCAAAAATTCACCATTGGTTCCTTATGAAATGTACTATCTTTTTTTGGATGTGTTATCTTTCAGTTATTTATGTTTATAAGGTCATCATGCGTAATAGATTATTAAATTATTTTTATCCAATGTCCTTCAGTTGAGGAATAAAATTATACAGGTTATGCAATTCAATATAGTACAGTAGAGACAACATGATCCAGAATGTTATTTAATATCATTGAAGATTATGTATTCTCAATATATATAGTTCCATTCAAGTCATTTTGAAATAATATAAAAAACACCAAAATCTTGGTAATATTTTCTACATCCTTCTCTGAATATTTTATTCCATTTCTAAGAACATATAATCATTTAAAATTATAGTGATATTATAATACATGGAACAACCACTTGTTAATAACAACAAATAGTACAGATTTTTAATGATCCTCGTAAAAATATTTTCTGTTGAGGTTTCCTTAATTATATGAATTCTATGTGTAAGGTATTTTTACTAGAACACAAATTATATATTCTTATTTGTTGGTTAAGTGTTTCAAGAGTAGAGAGGTCAAGTTAAATAATTCAAAATGTTGTAAAAAATTAGGTATAGTGATTCATCTGCCTCCCCGTTAGTGTCCCTATACAATCCTTTTGGGATCTATGATAATGATAGATATCTATCTTAATATAGTAATCATGCTATCTAAATTGGAATATATGTGGAAAAATATCAAATACTAAAATAACATGGAATCTCAATCACACAACCCTAACATTACTATGAAATCATTTTTGAAAAAAATATTATATTTTTTAGTCATATACCAAATAATATAAAATTATTTTAATTATAAAGTCTAATCCCATTACAATAACATTAAATTATTATCATATTTAGATTCTACAATGTGAACTATACAATCCAAAAATGAACTAAACAAGGTATATCATTTGTAATATTCATTATAATATCAAAATTGACAAAATAATAAAATGGAATGGGTCTAAAGATGAACATCTGTATAGTCTTATCATGGTAAATATGTTTGTTGTATCACCCAATAGAAATATAATAAGGTTTAAAATACATAATTATATGGATTGTATGAGTTTTTTATATGCCACATGAACCCCTTTTATTTAATGATATTTTTATGAAAAATATCTATCAAATTTATTATATGACATTCCAAAATCAGTGAAAACCATATGAAGATGATGGTATTTTTATCAATAATACCCATTAAAAAATCTAATAAAAAAATTTGATCTATAGTTCAATGTATAGGAATAAAAAAATTATTATTAAAATATTTAGTGTCCCTTCATTTAAAATTTTCAACCACCCTCTACGATGTATTGGTGGTATGTGTCATAAAATTAATTCCTATATAATTTCTATAACATAAAATGTCTCCCTAATTTTAATAAATAGGAAATAGAAAACACTTCCCCCATTCATTCATAATATTCATATATTTTATATTCTCATTAAATAACATAGTAATGTAATTAACACATAATACCCCATAACATTTACACTCATTAATGAATATTTTGACTCATATAATTGCTTCAAAATTTTCCATCCCTTTTAATGAATGTTTAACATAAAAAAAGGTCATATTTAATCATGTGTTCGTTTGAGTTCTTATTCCATGATACATATATGATCTAATTTTAATCCACACATATTTTCAAAATTTAAACGATTTTTAATGCATTTCTTCCATATTTCGTAATTTCATCATCATTATTATTTTAGGCATAAAACATAATCTAAATCTCTTGATTCATTCCATATACCTTGAACTAAAATATATATTTTTCATTCTATATTTTTAGTGTCTAATTAAGGGAAAATATCCTCAAAACATGATATTTATACTCAATAACTACTTTATTAAACTCTCTAGCATTAACATGATATCATTTTCTAGTATAATAATTAACTAAAATGTGTAAATAATTAAAACACTCTCATATCACATTATCTTTTAGTTTTAAATTCCCAATCTACCACTATTATTAATTTACTTATGGAAAAACTATTTCAATACACATCAAAGAGAAGTATTTATATTATGAAATATTTAAAACATCTCACACCACATTTAGTTGGTGTATCCTTATAAACATAAATCCATTTATTTAATAAAATATTCCTGAATTTCATTATAAGGTTATACTTTAGGAGAGAGAAACTAATTTGTGGATTCCATAATAGATTCATATTTCACTTTTAATTAATAACATGTAAGTTTAATTCTAATAAATATTGTTTTGTGATCAAAATATCATCAGTTATAAATATAAAATTGCTAACAAAACTTTTATATGGTCAATTTGACAAGAAATAATAAATTTGGAATATTATAAACACAATATTATATTTAATAAAATATTCCAAATATTTTTGAGTAATCATAATTTCTACCCAAAAACACATCTATGGGAATCATCTATGATAGTTCATCCTATAAAATTTATTACACCCAAACCAATCCCCTCTTGTAAATATATGTTATATAGAGTTTCCTAAATCTAAATACTCAAAAAAATTACACAAAATTAATTTCATCACCATATTAATTTTTTAAAGACTTATTATTAATTTTACATACTCCATATATTAAATTTAAAAAATAATTAATAATATATCAATAATTTACACGTTACAGTATTGATAAATAAGAATACTCAATAACAAAAAACATGTATTCGAAATAAAAAAATTCCAGTATAATTTAAAAATCTAATAGAAAATAAAAAATATAATTTCAATAATGTATAAAAGATTCATAAAATTTCATCTTCCATTGTACAATATTTATTTTATTATTACTCAATTGTATAAAAAATGTAATTTTTTTTTATTTTTATATAGTTTATTCAAGTTTTATCACTAAAATGAAACAAATTAGAATTATTTCATTACCAACATATAATTGTTGGGAATCAATATAATAATAGATTAATGATTATTTCGATGACATGTACAAATTAATAGCTAATATGATAGGATATATCCTTTTAATCAATTTAAATTCAATATTTGTATTTCAAAGGTCACTAAATTCCTAAATAAATCATCTATTTAAATATTAATTCAACATTAAAAGACATTTCATTGTATTGTTTCATAGAAATATAACTTTTTTATATTATGGATTGAATATTTACATAAATATTTTGTATCATAACAACCTCGTCTAATTTTATCCTCTAGAAATTATGTCTGACCAACTATTTCAAAATTGTATCTTCTATATTTATTGATTAATTCAAGTCCATTGATCTACTATGAAATGATTCATCATATAACTATCAAGAACATGATGAAAATGATATATGTTTTGAATTTATTAAATTAATATCTATATGAACTCCTTTCAATATCCATATATTATACAAAATTAAATTATATAATAATTTTAAATATTTTTATAATAAGATAATAAAGTAAATAAAGGAGATTAAATAACTATCTTAAATAAGTATTCAAAACTTTTTCTAAGACTAAACAAGTAACATTAACTCATAGAACCCAAATCATACTTTGTGATTATATATATCCTTTTACAATGGTGCTTCAAAATATCTACCCATAGATTCTCTCTCTTGGGTTATCAATTTGTAATTTTAATACATTAATATAATTTCAATATCATCATGTATATACTGAATAATGGATTATATCTAAACATTACTCTATTTAGATTCATCAAAATAAGCGAATATATTTTCTTAATTGGAAAATAATTTTCCTACTAGGTAACACTCCACTAATGTTCCTTGATCTTAATATTCCCCTTCTAGATATATCATCTTATATATTCTATTATTTTTAACCTTTTATAGATTATGTAATTTGATCATTTAATGGTGAAATGGAAATAGTTAGATTCATAATGAGTAAGGTAATTAACTAATTAATATGTTAAATTAAGTAATTCAAACATGAAAAAATCATGTTGAAATTATTTCTGTTAAAACATTTGGATCAATAATGATTTGTGTAATTTTAAAATCAAATATGCTGGTTGGAAAGATTTGAGGCCTAGATAAAAAAATATGTTACAGATAACTATATCAACCCATGACTTTTTAAAAAAATATGACCATATTTTTAAAACATATATCTGTCAAATATATAACAACAACTGTGCGGCCAAGAGTCAATAGAATAATGGGTATATAGTGAATCAAAAGGGAACTTAAGGATGATATAAATATTCTAATCCTCATAATTAGCTCGTAGAACCATTTGAAATCCTAAAATTTCATGGGTTAACATTTTAAATTCATAAAAGAAAGGTTTTATGTATAAAATCCTGTATGAAAATAAACATGATAAGGAAACATGACTTCTGTGATACATGTGTGAAATTATATCATAAAACGGAAGGGCCAAGTGTAATCACATGTAATCATAAAAAAAATAACACGGTATAATAAGATCATAGTAAATTATTTTATTTTGTGTAAACAATAATAATTAAAAATGAATATGTGAAAGAAAACATCCATGACAACATCATGTAGTAGACCATATCCCCTAACATATTAGGATTACTCCCTATATCACATACAATTTTCTCAAGAGACTGAAGTATTAACCAATAAATAAGATCACTATTTGTTAACAATAATTAAAAATATTTCATGTTTATTTGTAACGGAAATGGGAATAAATTAGATGGAATAAACATTGTATTTACCAATCGAAATATAATGAGTTTCAAAATCTTACTATATATCATAATCATAGCAAATTTTTAATGATAGAATTTTAGAAATTAACATAAGGAATTTATTAACCCATAAAATTTTGATATTCTAAGGTATGTATATTGGTTGTAGGAATACAAACATAATTTAGATGAATTATATAACATAAAATGGTGAGAGAATGGGAGTTTGAGAGGGAATGTTCAGAACCTGATGAAATGACTGGTTTTAACAAATCTCTTACCATGATTCTCACTCATCACCTTTGTTCTTTACCGTGATAAATAATTAAATTATTTTAAATATTTTCTTAATTTACAACTGTTTTCTAGTTTATTATTTTTTAAAATATTTTTAAATAAATAGTCATTTATGTTCATGTAAGATGTTTCTACTATATTCATCTAATATATCCAAAAATAACCTTGATAAGTTTAATTAAGAAAAATAGATTATATTTTCCCAATATATAGATTTAAAATAATTAAATAATTATAATTTTTATAAATAAATTATACTTTTCAAACAATGAATGAAATTAGGATATGAAAAATTAACTATGTTATTGTTATGGAGATGGTTGGTCAAATGTACACATGAGTAATGTTTCCATTATTAAATGATCTTGATAGAAACAATGAATGTGTTATTTATTTTTAAAACAGTTATAATTATATAACTAACATTATATTATTTATTTAATTACACTTATATGTATCATCCATGACATGCGGTTATGAAAAGTAAATCACATCACTCCATCGAGGTGATAATCAGCATGTGTGCATAAATTATTTTTTCATATTCTAATGAATGTAATGACATTAAAATATATGATTTATAAATTTTAATGATTTATAATTATTTCATGAAAATAAAATATATATATATAAATTAAATAAATCATCATAAATATCCGTGAGAGGTGATTATGAGAAATAAATTATATATGTTTTTGAGAATGTACTCTACTGTACACAGAAATATTTATTTCATTTACCATAAAATAGAAGAGAAGATAGACTTAGGTTATGAAATTAACATAATTATTAATTATTATATTCTAGATACTATTAATATTTTATAATAATGGTATAATAATAATTTACTGTAGTGAAAGAATATATAAAATAATAAAACATGATTAAGAATTATACCTCATATTCAGAAATCTTCTTCAGGTTAGCACGAAAATCTATACTATATGTTCTTTATAATCAATTAGTGGATTATCATAATAGTTATTGGATGTATCGAATATATTTTTTATTTATTTTTAGTGCTAAATGTTTCTTTCTATGTAAATAAAATAAATCATTAGGTTTCCTTTTAAACATGAAGGGAGAGGACCCACTAGGAATTTTTAAAGAAAATATAAATGTCTTATTCACTCAACATGACACCGAAATAGTGAATTACTGATTATTAAATTATATATGGTCAAAATATATTCATAAAATATAAATTAAACATATTTTTGGTTATTTTAGCACTTACCTCTACAGTTTAACCCCAAGTAAACCTATTTAAACCATAACTGTAGTAGTTAATTTTTTATGTTTTCATTAATCATTATGAAAAAATTAATATAAAATTACTACCTAATATAAATTAATTTGATTAAAAATATTTAATCTATTTTATAAAATTAAATTCATAGAAGGGGTTATATATTAGATTTAATTAACCTTGTAATACATAATAAAAATATGTTTTTTATTAAAAAGTATTTTTCTCGAAAGATATAATCTTATTTTAACACAATGACTAGCCACCACAATAATCATAATTTAAATTTATACAAATATATAAACAAAATATAATTCTAAATTAATTATATCAATATCCTGGGATTTTAAAACTAATTAAAATGGATAAACATTTATTACCTAACAAAAGTTTCTCGAAAACAATGATTTTGGACATAAAAGTAAACATACAACCAAATGAGGAAAATTATTAATTACAATGTGATTAATTATATTATTATAAATAAATTAATTTATATTTCTCTTTATTACCAAATACAGAATATAAATATTCATTTATATTAATTAATTTCATAAACAGAAATTACAGTATATAAAAAATTTACAATATTCACTATTCATTGAAATGTAAATCATTTCACAAAAATATAAAAATTTAATGATATGTTATTTTCATTACGATGATGTAATGGCACAGACCCTCCTCGGATAATAATTTTCCAAATTTCGGTTCCACTAGAATGGTACCACCAGTCAAGTCAGCACCATGAAGGTGGCACAATGGTTGCGACACTGTAGCGGTGGCACCGGGACGATGGCACCATAGCAATCACACCATCATGGTCACACACCAAATTGGTGGCACCACTAATGATGTTCCACCACACTAGTGCCACTGTGAAAGTGGAACCGCAATGGTCACACACCGAATATGTGGCACCGCTAGTAGTGTGCCCCCGAACGGGTGACACCTTTAGGTTGGAAACATGATGGTGGCACGATTATGGTGTCTCACCAAATGGTGTCCCTCCCTTTGTTTTTTTTTCAGTTTCCAACATTTTTCAGTTCCACACCTAAAATGTTTATTTTGAAAAAAAAAACAGTTTTAATACCCCTTTCATAGAAATTTAAATCCAATAATTGATATATAAAATCTCCCATGATTCAGGATACCCTTATCTTACCAATGATCGTGGCTTTTTCTTCAGTGTCACCCCTTCTACCAGTACTTTTCAGCTTCTCCCCTATTACATGGGTTTTCCCCTTTTCATTGAAACCCATTAATGCATACCCATTATCACCTCCACTTTGAGGAAAATAATTAAATAACATTTAATTCCATCTTTAATAACCTCCCAAGCATGTGGGGAAACCATAATCATTTTTTGAAGCCATTAAAGATTTCATAACTAGTAAGTCCAAGATCTAAAATTTTATTGCATGGAGATTCTTTCTCAAATTGGCCTTGTATATTTTCCATTATTTTTTTTGGAGGCCATATTCTCAAGAAATGTTGTGTGGATGTGTTGGAACCTTCCCTACCCACCCTCGGGGTCCTTGGAGTTCCTCCTCTACAAGTCTCACATCCACAATTCCTTTCTCGAGGAGAAAAACATCATTCATTGATCATATAGGTAGGTTTTTTCCATCATCTCTCTTTATTTTTTATCATGTGGGGTGGGTATGATGATTTTCCCTCAAGAAACGGGTGAATCCAAACCTTAAAAAATATAATAAATTGTTTTTAAAGAATAAAGGGGTGTGTTTGATTATGATGTTGTCGCATTCTTTTATCTTCTTTTATATGATGTGAATTGTATGGTCTGGTGTCCACTGAAAATCATGGTCATTGGCAGTGTCACATCCATGACTTCTTTGAAATGTTTTTTTATTTAATTTTCATCCTTGATTTGTTATGGGGATTTTCCATGCATTTTGGTAGAAATGGTGGGTTTTTTTAATTTGAGCCAAATCATGAGCCCATTTCCAAATTTTAAATTATATTTTGTTTCTTTAATAACTCATTAATTTTTCAACATTTTAAACCCATTAATTTCCCATATGGAAGAATATGGTTTATTAATACATCCATATCCATTTGGTCCACATATGAATCAATAATAATGATGGATTTTGGTTTTCTATTAAGTTGTTGGGCTAGCCCGAAAGCCCATTTCCTGCATTATATATTATTGTTAATTAATTAAAATCTCATTCATTTATTATTTTGTTTCTATAATTAGAACTCCCACTAAAGACCATGTACCCAAGGGGCTCCCACGTTCTCTCCTTTGTTAATTTGGTGCTCTGTTGAATTGAGAATTTGGGCGAATCCTCTCCGGATTTCACAAATCACCTAGATTTGAAGAGGTAAATTGATCTTTTCATAAATCATTATATTTTTACTCTTTCTCTCCCATTCCAGTTCCAAAATTTACTCCTCATACTTTTTTGAACCTCACCATCATTTATGGGTTGTTTGAAATTTAGATAATCTTTTATTTTTGTCGTTTTCTTCAAGTTGGTTTGGGTTTGTGTTTCTCTCATCATTTTCTAATTTCTCATAAGGGTTTCAACCATCATTCATGCATTTATAGAGTGTCCATACGGTAGGTTTCGTACATATGGTTTGATTTGTGGTCTTTTTGGTGAAATCTTATGGTTTATGGTTAGTTTTTACATCCTTGTGGTGCTGAGTAGGTGCAGTTGAGGTTAACCACCAAGATTCAAGGATTTTGACTCAAAAGGATGGTGGATCCATGTGTATGAAATATTTGATGAGTTAGGTAACTCGATTTACTGGTTTTAATGTTCCCTATATGATTTTTATTTTGTGAAGGCTGATTTTATGGATTTGAATAAGCGTTTAATTTTATACTAGTATTATGGCTTGAAATTGGTTGCTTTTCATGGGTTACTGTTGGGGTAAATTATGGGTGTAATTTATAAAACATAAAAGTGACTTATTTGCATTTAATGGGGATAATAATTCGGTTTTGGAATTTCCTTATACATTTGTGCCTTGAAATGGGGGTTTTTAAGGGGATCAAGGTGTAAAACCATGTTGTACTTCTTGGAAGTGATTTATGAAAATGTGTGTCTTTCATGTGTGTCTTTTGTGGTGTGAATTGATGTATTTTTATAACACATGGGAGTTGTTTAATAAATGTGGTTATGAAATTAAATTATGTTATATATTGTTATTTGTATTATTTTGGAATTGAATGAGGGATTTGAAATGGGTTTTCTGTTCAAAGCATAGTTACGACCGTTGGGTTTGTTTTATGAAAATTGTGAATGTTTTTTTCAGTTAAACAGAGTGGAAAAACGGTTTATATATACTATTTGGTGGGTGTTTTCAACGAATATGGGTATTTTAAAGAAAACGAGCTTATTTAAGATGTCAAATATTTTTTTAGAATGATTCATATAGTGCTGAAATGTTTCATCAAATGGAAAGGGAGTTATAGAACATGGTTGTGGGATGTTGTGTGTGAGTTTGTTGTGATAAATGAATTTTTTTAATGAAAGAAGTATTATATGATATTTGAGTGGGCTGTTATGTGAGTTATAATTTCTTGGAATGGTTTTATAAAATTTTTTAAATCTTTTTTGGAAGTGTTAATGAAATATTAAAAGTGTTGAGGACTATGTCGGTTGTGAGTATGATTTCAAAATACATTTCAATGAAAAAGTGGATTTAGTGACTTATGAGATGTAAATTTTGGATGTTTGGGGAACATGTGATGTGTAAATTATATTTCATGTGAAAAATATGTTTCAATATTTGTTGAAATTTTATGAGAACAAAGGGAAACTTGGGTATCTATGTGGGTGGATGTGTACTAGTATGCTAGTGAATCTGTGGGATTTGGCCTCACTTTCACAGAGAAAGATTGATAATTACAACACTAAATAAATTATGATGATGATTATTTGTGACCACTATTTTATTTTTATCTTCCTTTCTATTGGCTTAGGGACGAGAAAATATATTTTGATGGTTACTCTCACCGAGTTACTAAGTACCTGGGACCCACAATGACCTAGTGCCGAGGGGTTATTTCCTATTACTTATGATCATTAGTGACTCAGTGGTTATCATAAAAATATGATATTTTTTTATGAAAAATCCAGTAATGTTGACATTATTTATAAATATGTTGATTCTTAATTATATCCCACCTGTAAACTATTTTAATTTTTAAGTTGCTTCTTTTAGAAATTCTAACTACTATTTACCTTTTATAAAAACATTCATACATTTCATCTTTTAATGTTAATAAAATGGAATCTATTAGTGGTGTTATCATATTGGGAATTTCCTCAAACCCTAAATACGACCATTGGTGTATGTAGATAGGTTATTTTTTAGTCGAATGTTGGGTACAATTTTTAGTGCCAGTTGTTCAGGTTTCTAGTAGGTCCTTGGTGGTGAAGTCATGTGGAGATGGATTGAGGGCAGTGCCCCGTTCCATGAGTATTTTTGGGATGTCTCCATTTTTTTAATCTTTTTTATTGAAATGGTGAGATGTAATAATCTATGTAATTCTATTGTGAATTTTAGAAAATGATTTTTTTTAAAATCCAGATTCGTTTTATTGGATACGTTTGTTGTTTTATGTTTATAAACTCAGGTAAATCATTCCAAATTATCATTTTATGATACATGAAAAATTGTGCCAACCCTTGGGGATTGGTAACTCACATTGAGCCTTTTCACGGGCTTGGTCAGGACCCAGTTTTGGTGGTGACCAGATTTGGTTTGGGAAAGAATGGTATCAGATGAGTTTTAGATTAACTCTTTGGGTCATTTTATTTGGGGAAGGGTCAGGATAGTCTAGAGTTATGATTTTTGGGACATGGTATTACAGTTATGGGTATTGTTCCTGATCACCACACCTTATAACGAGATTAAGGATTTCAGGGGAAGACAACATTTATATAAGTCCTTTGGTTTTATTATTTTGATGATGATTAGGGGATATGAAAAAAGAGTTGGATTAATGGTCTCAATGATTTCACAGGGCCTGGCAAGCCATGTAGAGTCGGGGATATTCCCTAGAACACACTATTTTATGGTGAAGTGATAGGAACATGGCCGCATACCATATTTCCTTTTCACCCATTGAAACTAGTTTCCTCTCTTATTGTCATGTGTAATTTAGTTTTGAAATCGTGGAAAATTGGTTTTAAAGTGAAATGGGTTTAAGAAGCGAAATGTTTTTGTGAAAAGATTTTCAAATAATGAAGGAATCATTTTATTTATGAAATTTTGAACTTAATTTTCAGAATTGTTTTGAAATGGAAAATGTTGTGCTTACACCTCATTTTAATTCACAAACTTTATTGATGTTGGTTTTAAAAAATGTTTCAGATAGAGTTTTCTAAGTCCTCAAACGGTGTTTCAATGGGATGAGATGTTTTGAAACTGATGTTAATAACATGAAAGCGAGTTTCTATCTAAATTTTTTTGTCTTTGTTAAATGTTTTTAATGATTTGAATTTGGATTTTGATCTAATGGTTTGATGTTTTGTGAAAACTTATGTGTTGGTTGACCGTTTTGGTTTTGAAAGGTGGAATGAAATTTTGTTTTAACATTTGGTATTTTCATGAGAGACCACATTTAGGGGATTATATAGGATGATAGATGGTTGATGGAAAGAATGGTTGAGTGCTAGGATAGATATGAGGAGGTTACCCAGTGTGACACATAAACATGCATGTATGAGGCCCATGGGGTACCAATAGAGGATATGCTATCCGCTGAACCGTTAGTTTTAAAATATATTTTTTAAAAGAAAAACATGATGTCTTGATGAATTGTTTTGGTTTATGTATATTATGTGTGTTTTTTAAAATGAATATGTTGTGGGATGTTTTGATTACAAGAACCCCTCCTGTACAAACTGTGTTTTGGGTTTTTGTTTGTTCGGTAAGCAGGGTAGAAGAACCAATTAATAATCTCTTCTGAGATATGTTTCAGGACACCTTTATGTCAGTTACCATCATGTGTTTGGATCTGGTTTTTGGAATTTTATAACCAATGGAACAACTTGTATTGGTCCTTGGGTTACCTCGTTGGATAAGGTACTCCCCCATTAAGGGTTAATGCACAACTGTAGTGCAACGCAGATTGTTCCATCGATGAAAAATTCTCCAATTGATCAATAAAAGGAATATTTTATTGATATTTTTTAATTGAGTCTACAAACATTTCTTTATTTTATTCGTGGATCCACTGTAGTGGTAGAGTTCGTGATTAAGGTTGAAAGATACATTAGTTTCTTAAGTTTCCTGATTCATCGAATGTGGAAGTGGTCTGGGGTTGTTAGTGTGGATGTGTGTCTCTATGGTGTCTAAGAGGGCCTATGTGTTTATCACAGTTTCTTTGAAGTAGGAGTTCATGTTAAACCACTATTTTTGGTATTCTGGTCATTGAGAGGCTATTGTGGCTACTTTATATACTTTTGTGTTGTTTAGGGACTTGGCATAAGGTCATGATCCATGTATTTGTTTTCTATCAGTCACAATGGTCATGTTTGATAATGCATTTTGATGTCATGTGCTTATTAGATTGTAAATGTTAAGGTTCTAAAATCCTATGATATTCTCTATTATTTTGAGAGTATGTATACCTTAGAAAATGTCAAAATCCTATGTTTTAGTGGAAGGTGTTTATTTGTTCCCTTTCCTTCTGTTGTTTCTCAACTGAATAAATAATGTGTGATGTGAGTGCTTCATCTAAGACCATGTTTCTCTGAACTATTGGGTTAGCGAAAAGTGGGTTTGGAATGTGTTATGTCTTTGTAAAATTATTGGGGATTGCGGTGTAGGTGTTTGTATCATCGGAAGAAGAAGTTCTGTTTGGCTGGTTTCTATAGCCTAACTACGAGGCTGAAGATGATTCAATCATTTGAGCTCCCTCCATAGGTCACAGAGAGAATTTTTGATGAAGTCAGCTGTAATCCCAGGGTTGTTCAAACTATTTTACATTTTCATATCCTTTGTATGAATGATATGAAGAGTTTAAACCTCAAGTTTCATCATCTTGTTCCAGTTGTTCCCATTTGGTGGTAGAGGTGGGAGGACCTCATTTCCATGTTGTATCCCGAGTTTATACATTCCCCCTTTGGTTTCTACTAGGTATTTAGTGAAGGTTTGAAGTTCTTATAGACAGGTTGAGCACAAATATTTTGTACGGTTATTATTGATCATTCCCCAAAAAATCTTGTAGATAGAACGATCCCCACATTTAGCGCTAGGTTTCCCAAACTGTGCGAAATAACCATGAAACCATCCCAACTCTTTATATTTTTGGGTCTTTCTGTACTAGTGTGTTCAAGATGGTTAAGATGGATGGTTCATATAGTGTGGAGACACACTATGAGTCTTATATAAGTTCTTTTGTAAAGGTCTAATGGGTGTATACGCCTTGAACCGGGGAGTCCGTTCAAGCCACCCCATGTTAGTGTCTTGAACCTGTCTTGGGGAAATTTATATTGTCTCTTATGGGGGGGAGCCCATGTCTTACTCCTCATACTAGTAACTCAGATTAGTCCATGGTTTTGACATGGGGGAGGTAGTATCATTTGGATCTATTTAACTACGTACATCTTCATGGGGGTAAACGTTGTGATTGTAGAGTTCCTAACGAATTTGTTATAGAAAAGTATGTATAACCATGATTATTGTTGTTGTTCGTCTTGGTGTATTACATGAGTCTTGTTCATATGTGCATTAGAATATTTATTTTGGAGATAATGTCTGAATGTTATTTTTATTTCAGGAAATTGATATATGTTTTGGTTGTTGAGAGTATTCCTTCCTAAATTTATCACTAGAGGTGTTTTGTCCCTTCGGGGGCAGATTGATCTTTGTGAAGGAGTACATTTCTGGTCTATCAGTTGGGTTTGGTTTTTTCTTTTGGCCTTGAGGTGGATTTCTAGGGGTGTAATGTTTTAGGGTGGGAAGAATTGTCACATCCATGAATTCTATTTAAATAATGTTTTAGTAAATTTCCATCCTTACATTGTTATAGGGGGATTTCCATGAATTTTGGTGGAAATGGTGTGTATTCAAAATTTTGGCCAAACTATGAGCTGATTTCCAGATTTAAAAGTATATTTTGTTTCTATTATAACTCCTTAATTTTTCAACATTTTACACCCATTACACTTCATAATTAGAATACCCTAGTATAGTAAAACCACCATATCCATTTGAACATCATATTTATCCATAATATGAATGGATTTGGGTTTTTTATTAAGGTGTTAGGTCATCCCGAATTCACATTTCATACATTAAATATTTGTTAAATTATTTAATATCACCTTTAATTTTTATGTTTATTCAGTCATTACAACTCCCACCCGAGCCCTGGTATCCAAGACTGAACCCCATTTTCTCATATCCCAATTTAGAGCTCAATTGGATCGTGAATGTGGGTGAAACTTCTCTAGATTTCACAAATCACCATGATTTGAAGAGGTAAATTGATCCTACCTTAACTCCTTCTATTTTTAATCTTTTTCTCCAATTACAGTTCCTACATGTACTCTTCATGCTTATTCGAACCACGATTTCATTTATTGGTGTTTTTAAATTATTTTAATGTTGTATTTGGGTTGTTTTCTTCATTATTTATTTGGGTAAGTGTTTATCTATTCATTTCCTTCCTTCTCCTTAAATTTTCCTCCTTATTTCAAGTATTTATAGAGTGTAGATATTGTTAGGGTTCATACCTAGGGTATTATTTGAGGTATTTTTGGTGAAATATTAAGTTTTATTGTTTGTATTCACTTCCATGTGGTGCGGAATAGGTGAATTCGAGGTTTCACACAAAGATTCATGAGTTTTAACTCAATGGTTGGTGTTTCCCTGTGGAAGAAATATTTGATGAGTTAGCTTACTTGATTTTCTGGTTTAAATTTTTCTCATATGCTCCTTATGGTTGGAAAATCGTTTTTGTTGAATTTTATTGAGTGTTTAATTTTATAGTTTCATTATGGCCTGAAATTGGGGTATTTTCATGGGTGACTCTTTTGGTAATGTTTGGGTGTATTTTATAACACATTAAAGTGACTTATTCATGTTTAAAAGGGCCGAGAATTGTGGTTTGTTAATGAATCAGTGTCATGTGGGACTTGTTCTGCACTTTATGAATTGGTTCAATGTGTAAAACCATTTTTAACTTCTTGGATGTGATTTATGAAAACGTGTGTTTTTCATTTGTGTCTTTTTTTTGTTAATTGAGGTATATTTATTACACTTGTGGGTGGTTTAATAAATTTTGTTTGGGATTCCAATCTTGTTATGGATTTGTGTTGGTATGATTTTGGAATTATATTAAGTGTTTAAAATTAGTTTTGTGTGTGATGCATAGTTTCACCCCTTGGGTCTATTTTTTAAAAATTTTGAATGTTGTGTTTGGTTAAAAAAAACTGGGAAAAAGGGTGTATATGTATTGTTTTGTGGCTTTGTTCACCTAATATGTATTTTTAAAAGGTAATGTGGTTATTTAAGATGTAAAATATATTTTTTAGAATGTTTTATAATGTGATGAAATGTTTTATCCAATGGAAAGTGATCTGTGAAACATGGTAGTTGGATGTTTTGTGTGGTTTGTTGTGAAAATTGAATTTTCATGATGAAAGAAGTATTATATGATATTTGAGTGGGATTTTTTGAGTTATAATGTCTTTTAATGGTTTTTTATATTTATTTAATAGATTTTCAGAATTGCTAATGGAATATTAAGTGTGGTGGGCTATTTTTGGTGGGAGTATGATTTGAAAATACATTTGAATAATAAAGTGGATTTTGTGACTTCAGTGATGTAAATGTGGGCTATTTGGTGAACATGTGATGGGTAAATGATATTTTCATGGGAAAATTATATTTCATAACATGTTGAACTTGTTGGAGTACATTGGGAAACTTGGGTATCTAGGTGGGTGGACATGGTATGATACTAAATCTGTGGGGTTTGGACTTAGTTTCACATAGCAAGATTGATTATTAAAACACTAAGTAAACTATGATGGTGATTATTTAGGACCACTAGGTTATGGTTATGTACCGTACAAGTGGCTTGTTAAGGAGAACAAATATTTTGATGGTTACTATAACTGAGATACGAGGTACTTGATACCCACAATAAGCAAGTGCTTAGGGGTTATTTCATATTACTTCTGATCATTAGTTAACTAGTACGTACCATCAAAATATAGTATGGTTGCTGGGAAAATTAAATATTTTTTATATTCTTTTTAAAGGTTTTGATTCATAATTATATCCCACTTTAAATCTTCTTTAATTTTTATGTTTCATCATTTAGAAAATGTAACTAGCATTTCCTCTTTACGAAAACTTGAATGCTTTTCAACATTGAATGTTTTTCACATGTAATCTCTTAGTGGGGTTATCTTAATGGGAATTGGTTCACACCTTACATGCACCCTTGGTTGTAGGTAGACTAGTTATTTTTGTCTTCTCAGGTTGTGTATAGTTTTTAGTGCAGGTGGTTCGGGTTTCTAGCAGGTATGTGGTAGTGAAGTCATATGGAGACAGCTTGATGGAGGTTCCCCATGTCATGAGGTTTCATGGGATGTTTACTTTTGGTTTTTTTAACTTAATTATAGTCTTTGTGAGTTGTTTTAAACTCTGTAATTCAGTTTGTAATTTTTTTTAGAATGTTGTTTGTTTGGGAAAATCAGGATACATTTTATAGGATTCATTTATAGTTTTATCTTTAAAAACTATGACAAATCATTCCCAATTATCATTTTATGATCCCCAGTCACTTTTTCCAGCCTGTGGCGATGGGGAGAAACCTTCGGTCCATGTAACATTATGGGTTTGGCACCGATTTTGTTAGAGAACAGATTTGGTTCGTGACAAGTGGTCCTCTACTGTGCGTAAAATGGAACCTTGTCTTCTGTGATGATTGAATTGTTGTAACATGAAACCAGTTAACCATGTAAACTCATTTCATTTAAATTGATTCCCAATGAATAATAATAATATTTTTGTCACCCCAGTTAACAAAATGGAAAGATGTAACTAAATGAATGGCGAGTTTAAATCTGAAAATTCAATTTCTCTGTTATTGTGATGTGTATGATTTTTCTACTTGATGCTTGAGGGTGACATGGCTGAGGATGGGATCCCATGTTGTACAGTTGATGGGTTGTAGTTTTAGGGGACAAGTGGGGTTGTATGATGGGTCTTGGTTTGGTTCCATTATTTTGAGGGATCTCATGGATCCCTTTTATTTAAGAGACATTACAAGAGAACCATGTCTGAATCATTAAATTACTGCTTGGAAATTTTTCCTTCCTAGGCTCATGGATATGCCTGTTAGAATTTCAGCAGTTAAGATTTATTTAAATGGAATCACTTGTATATGATAATAAGATAAGGTCCAATGGGGAATATATTCCAAGAAGGAGTTGTGCATGGTTGTTGTTGTGCTTTTGTATGAATGAATAGTAAAGAGGGAGTGGGGGTGGTTTTGGAACCCTTAGGTGGGGATAAGTGATTTCCTACCTATGTGTATAATTTTTTTTTGTTTCCTATTCTCACCCCACCAATGTTGAACACTTCATAATGAACACACCCATTTCAGGGGGGAGGGTATTTTTCTTCCAACATCATATTGGGTGGCTGGTTTTTGGATCCTTTCAACTCCCTCTCTTGAGTAGCCCAAGCCTCATTGAAAAAATTAGGATGGCCTGAGGTCAATTATAGCCCAAAATTCTTCTAGAATGGTACATTTTGGTGGTTTTCCTTGGTGTATGTGGCCAGGTTTTTTTCCTAAGAATCATTGTGATGAGTACAAGGTGTCTTTGGACGTCATAGCGATTGTTGTGGCCCATGTTTCTATGGTAGGGGATGTTTTCTGGTGGCTGAGGATTATACAGGCGGGGGTGAGTGTGGTGGCCATCATGTCTACGGACGGGGACATGCGGTTGTTGTATACCAGGTGTCTGTGGGTGGGGTATGGTAATGTGGCTGTTTTGAGAATGGATGGGGAGGTCTGACATGTAGGTGTCCTCAATAACTAGTAGAAATTTGGTGCGTGGTACCCAATCCTTAATGTGCTATTACTATTAGTTTAACTTACTATGCTTATGTAGGGGACTATTCCTTGGTGACATTGGGTGGATATTTTCCTTTATAGGTGCTTTGGATATCTCCTTTTTCTCATGGGCCTTTAGGATGCCTCCCCACATGTGCATGAGGGATTTCGGTTTTCCATACAGTGTATTCCTATACACTCACCCTACGTATAAAAAACTACTTTCAGTTTTCCAGTAGTTCTATGGCGATCGTGCGTTACCGTACTAGTTCGTATTTCAGGATAGTTTCCATTGTTGTTTTATTTCATTTGTAACATTCCCTTTGGAGTTTTTCTTGTATTTTTAGGGGTTTTTATTTTTACAAGCATATGGGAATGGGTTTTGTCTTTGCTTTAACCTTCAGTTTTGGAGTTTTTTGGGTTTTTTAACTTTGTATCTTCTAATCCTACTAAATAAAAAGTGTAATTCCTTCCATATTACATGTGATTAGATAACCTTTGTGATAGTCTCCACTTCGGGGCCTATTGAAGGTAGAACTCAGTGGGTCATTATCTCTCCTTCAACTGGAGGAAGGATGGGTCGGGCAGTTTGTTTTCCCTTCCCTCATCTTAGTGAAGGCGGGTCATGACAGAATGGAATTAGAAGAGATAGTGGAGAGCTATAATGGAGCTCTTTGTTAGGAAAAATATGTATTTCATGAGGTGGTAGGGAAACATTGTTTGGAAATCATTTTTTTGTGAAATGTGATAGGGAATACCAGCTTGAACACAGGATTTTAGGGCCCCCAGTTATCCGATGTAATGACTCTAGACCTACCGAATGACCATGTTAGGCTACATTGATTGTATGGTAGAGAAACTAGGAAATTTATATGCACCATAATTAGTTATGTTCTTTCTTGTTCTTGGTGTTCTAGTAATTTAAATAAATAACATGAATATGTTTTTTTAATGAAATCTAGTACTCTACTTGGGATTAGGCATTTCTTGTTTACCTTGAAGCTATGGAACTCGGACGATGACCATGAGTAGTGTTGTAGATTGTGATGTAGGTGGAAAATATGGTTGATTAGTGGAGGACTGGTCGAGAGGAGGAGTATGAATAGTGAAAGAAGTCTCTTGGTGTCTTTCAGTGGCAGACCCTCGATATGTACGATGACAACCTCTCAAAGATGGAGACCAAAAGTTGGCCTGAAGTGTTGGTGATATCTTCCTGCTTGATCATAGATATGGAAATGTATTAGGTTATATAGGAAGTCATACAGTTGAGGGGAGCAGTGTGTCATTGTTGGATGCTCCACCTTAGAGAGAGGATGAAGAGTGAGATTTTGTGGGCTGACTGCGAGAAGGTGTACCGGGAATAATTCATTTCATCTATGATGAAGGTTTAGAATAGGTAGGATCTACATTCAATTTAGTAGGGATGTATTTCAGTGAGGTAGCTGAGGATCATGTTCAAGGATCTCCTTCGTTTTACTCTAAGCCATTTTATGGATGAGAATTCCTAGGTAAGATGTTTTGAGGAGGCACTCTGACCTTTTCCTCCGTATTCGGTTACACCCTTCACCCTACCGATATACTTGGAGGTCCAGAAGAAGGATGATGTAGTGGAGAAGATTCACATGATATGAGGTTTTCCACAATAGTGGATCCATTTGGGCTCATAAAAGGGGAATTCCATCAGCAACATGCCTCTATTGTCGGGGCCTTCCAGGTTTTGGCCGGTGGGGAGAAGTCCCCAACAATTCTAGTTTCCATCTCCTGATCCTTGCCCATTTATTGCAATCCTAGGACTGAGATGATTTTTCTTGGCAGTCATGGTCACCATCAGAATCAGTTCCCATACTGAGTGTAGAAATATTTGTTTGGTTAGTTTTAGCACCATCCTCAGTAGAATCACTTTCTAGCCAGGCCCTTTCAATAGAAACAACATGGACAATGAACTACCGCTCCTCTGAGAGAAGAAATTGTAGGAGGGGTCTAGCCTGAAGGTGCTCTTGTGGTACCTTGAATAGGGTGGGGAAAGGGAGGTGGCTAATAGTTGAGGGGAAGAAGTTCTGGGTGTGGGAAGTTTCACGCAGAAAAGGTAGTAGTTCTAGTTGGTTTGGATGTCATTTGAGGTATGATCTTCTTGTTTAGAACTCTTGCATTCCCCTTGTTTTATTCAAGAGCTTCACACTCATTTTTTGCACCCAGTCAAGACAATATTGTAGGTCTAGACACAGAAATACTTCTTGTTCCCCTGGTTTTGAGTATGCCAGTTGGAGATTAGACTAGCTAGCTTTATGTTTGCTGGAGATGAAAACTGTTGTTTGGAACACATCACTCTAGTGGGGACCTTATTTTGTTGTAGATGCAGCTGTATGATGTTATTTTAGGAATCAAATAGCTGTTATTTGTGTGTAACATTATCTACTTATTTGGAATAAGGGTCGTGTTTTCATATATGGGCAAACAACGTGTGACATTCATCAGTGGGTGTGGTCTCCGAGAGGGAACCCAATGAGTGGAGCCCCTTCACTACTTGTTTGCTGAGATGTAAGTGGAGTTAGAATAAATATTGATGGTGGAAGTACATGGTATCATTAGCGAGTTCCTGGATATCTTACCTAGAAAGGAGGTGACTCTGTCCCCCTTGACATGTCGTTGTGTTTGTGATAGACTTGCAACCTAGTTCCCTTCTGAGTTCGATGGCTCCATATTGGATGGTGCCTTCTGTGTTATAGTAGTTATGAATTCAGATTGATGATATGATGAATAAGGTTTTTGTCCGACCAAGCATGTCACCATGGGGTGCTCCAGTCTTGTTCGAAAAAAGGGGAATGGTGGACATAGGCTGTGTATAGAGTACCGAAGGCTAAAACTGGTGATGGTCAAGAACTGTTAGCCCCACCCAAGGATCGATGAGATTTTTGATCGGTTGAATGATGAATGATGGTTCTCCAAGATCTTCCTACAGTTAGGATATCACCAATTGAGTGTAAAAAGGGGTAACATCTCTAAGACTTCCTTCCGGTGAAAATTTTGGCACATTGAGTTCGTGTTCATGTAGTTCAGTGTTAAAAACGCACCACTCGTGTTCATGGGGCTCATGAACCCCATATTCATGGAATATATAGAACGGTTCATTGTCTTATTTATCTACAAAATCCTGATCTACCCAAGATTAGAGGAGGATCTTGCCGAGCATCCGATGATGGTTTTAGAGGTCCTTTGACAACACCTTCTCAACAGAATCTTTTCCAAGTGTATGTCATGGACACGAGAGGTGAACTTACATGGACACGAGTTGTCCATGAAGGGAATAGTAATGGACATGTTGAAGGATTAAAAGGTTGTTTCTTGGGAAGCACCCAATAATGGGGAAGTGGTTATTAGTTTCCTAGATCTAGATATTTACTACTGGAGATCCTTGGACAACTTCTCCTGAGTTTTAACGCCTTTGAAATCCTTGATCAAGAAAGACCGTGATTTTGGATATAGCGAGTTATGCCATACATCCTTCAGTTACATGAAAGTTATGTTAGTCAGTGACCTGGTGCGATGGTTCCTAGAAGAAGGGGTGGAATTCGAGGTGTACTGTGATGCATCATGAAATGTTCATGGGTGTTTACTGATAAAATAGTAGGGGTGATATCTTATGGGTCTAGGAATATATGTCCCCATGAGATTAACTATGCCACCCATTATCTAGAGCACAAAGAGGTCACGTCTTCCCTAAAGATGTGGCGTCATTACCTCATTGTGGAACGCTTTGTGGTCTACACGGATAACAATATATTGAGGTATGTCTACTCTCAACGGGACATGAACTTAAAGTGGTATAGGTGGATGGAGTTTTTTGAGGAAAACAACATCGAGATTTAATAAAACTCAGAAAATGGGAATGTGGTGGCTAATGCCTTGAGCATGAATTCATATAAGGTTGTGGTTCAAAAATCAGCAAATTCTTGGAAGGTGATGGAATATTTGGATGCCCTACATTTGAATGCATGGGTGGAGGGTGGAAGAGGATCTTAGTTTCATATGACAGTGTAGTACTCCCTATTGCAGTAGGTCAAGGAGTCTTAGTGGGGGCTCGTAGAGGCTGATGTGATGTGTGATCGTGTTAGCCAGGTCAATGCTCCGGAAGGGTGGTTAGAAGATTAAAAAAATCAGACGTTGTTTCACGGAAAGCAATTCATCCCGATGGGAATGCGTAAGAGACTTCATGGTGAGTTAAACAACTCACCCTTAATGGTACAACCATGAGCTTCCAAAAATTACCATTGCTTGAGGAGTCAATTTTGGTGGCCCTGGGTGAAATGGGCAGTGGCAGGGTTCGTGGAAAAGTGCATCATGTGTCAGTAGGTGAAGGATGACTACCATGTTTCGGGTGGTCTATTGCAGACTTTTGATGTCCCTATGTGGAAGTGGGATGGAATCTAGATATATTTCATCATGGGACTACTCAGGGTTCATGGAAGATGTTATGATATCATGGTAGTGGTGCAATGGCTAATGAATTCAGCTCACATCCTAGAAATCAAGGAGCCATGTAAGGTGGATGCCTTAGCACAGTGGTTTGTGGACGAGGTGATGTGGTTTCATGGAGTTCCAAATTCCATAGTCTCATATCATGATACACAGTTTACCTCATGGGTCTAAAAAGGATTGAAACATGATTTTGTAACCTACTATGCCTCATCACCAATTTCCACCCCCAGACGGATGGGCAGACAAAGTAGACCATCCAGACGTTAGAGGACATGAATAAGGCATGTGTTTTGGACTTCTACAGATCATCTATGAAACACTTGCCTCTGGTAGAAATTTCCTAATACAATATCTATCACAATACCATTGGCATGGATCTATTCGAATCCTTGTATGGGAGACTATGTTTCTCACCAATGTGATGGACAGAGGTCAGGGAAGCTTGTGTTCTTGGCCCAGAGGTAGTGCAGAGCAAGACAGAGAAGGTTCAACATATATTTGAGATGATTAAGGTGACTCCATAATGATTAATTTCATGATCTAATCATATGAGGATACCCTTAATGTTCTAGGTATGGGAGCACGTGTTCTGGATGTTCTCCCCTCGACATGGGAAACATAGGTTCTATAGTGGATGTATGATTTGTCCAAATTTCTTTGGACCCATCACGTTGTTGTGACTGGTGGGAAAAGTTCCTTACTATATGGAGATTCCACCACTACTATTGAGGGCACACTATGTCTTACATCTATCTAAACTTCGTTGGTATCTACATGATGATTCACACGTCCTTGACTGGGGGAAGTAGGATATCAAGGATGACATGAAATTTGTAGATAAACCAATGAGGATTGTGGATCATGAAGTGAAAGTTATTTATGAGAGAACTATTCCTGTAGTTCATGTTCAATGGTTGTATGGTGGCCTCGAGGTGAGTAACTGGGAATGGGAGGTGATGATGCATTCCAGATAGCTATAGATTTTTTGAGTTTAGTTATGTGTTGTTTTGTTCTTGACTGTGATGTAATGATTAACCTTATTAAAAATGAGATGGGATATTTCCCTTGTTCCCTAAATGTTAGTGAAGAATCCTGACTATGGGGAGGGGTGGACCAGATCAAAAAATGAGATGCATTATGGTGGATGCAATTAAACACATGTGGGCGAGTCAGTGCCACCCAAAGCAGATAGAATCTTGAAATGGAGTAAGGGTCTCACTAATCGATATGATATGATGATATGACCTTTACATGTTTGTGTTTCTTCTTAAGGGAGGTGAGAGGTAGTGCCTCTATAGTAGATTAGTATGAGGGAGATGAGTTCCTATATGTCAGGGAGGATTACTTTGGAGAGCTATCATGGTAGGTTGTTGTTTGGACCACTCTCTTTTCATTGGGTTTTGTTCTGATTCTCGAAGATGGGAATTGTGTGATATGTATCAGGAGAAATGGCCCATACCCTCCAAGTTCCCTACTTAAAAAAATTTCGGTTTCACTGAACGGTTCCACCAAAATGGTGGCACCGTGAAGGTGGAACCTTCACGGCCACACCGTCATGGTCACACACTAAAACAGTGGCACTACGAGTAGTGCTCCACCAAACTGATGGAACTGCTTGTCGTGTTCCACCAAACCGGGGTCAACGTAACGATGTCTCACCAAATTATGTCCCATAATTTTTTTCTAGTATCCATATTTTTCCAATTACACTCCCAGAACATATCTATTGAGGTAAAATTGTATTAATACCCCATTAAAAGACATTTTAATCCCATAAATACTATCTAAAATCCCCTATGATATGGGTGAACCTTAACTTACCCAATAATGTGGCATTTTCCTCGGTATCACCCCTTATTCTTATACTTTTCATCTTTACCCATGTTACGTCATTTTTTCCCATTTAAAGGAACCCCTTTAACTCACAATGGTTATCCCCACCTCGTAAAGGATGATTATTAAATTATAGTTATTTTCATTGTGTGTAACTTCCCAACCACATGGAGAGACCACGTTTCGCCTTTAATGTCATTAATTATTTCATATTCAGTAACACCAGGATAACAACTATTAGCGCACATAGTTTCTATCTTTTTCATGGATGTTTTATTTTCCATTACATGGTGCATTTGGAGTCCCTATTCCTGAGGATAGTTGTTTGACCATGCTCGATCCTTTCCTACTCACTCATGGAGTCCTCATAGTTCCTCCCCAGCAAGTTTCACATCCTCCGTTCCTTGTGCGATGAAAAAAACCTTGATCATTGATCATCTAGGTGGGATTTTTGCCTTTGAATCTTTTTAATCTATATCATACTGGGTGGGTATGATGGTTTTCCCTTGGGACACAGGTGAATCCAAACCATATCAAAGATAATAAATGGTTTTTAAATAATGAAGTGTTGATTTTGATGATGATGATGTGGTATTTTTTTATATTTCTTTATATAATGTAAATTTTATGGGATTGAGTCCACTAAAAATCATTTTCATAGGTGGTACTTTCTTTCCCACTAATTAACCCCAATCTTCTTTGATGATTGAATGGTTGTAACATGAAATCAGTTAACCATGTAAAATCTGTGGTTTTAAATGGATGCCTAATGAATAATAATCCTTTTTTCTTCACACTGGTTAACCAAATAGAAAGATGAATCTAAATGAATGGTTTAATTAAATCTAAAAACTCACTTGCTCTGTTATTGTTATGTGTATAGTTGTTTTGGTTGATTCTGAGGGGTGAAATGGATGGGGATGGGATCTCCTGTTGTGCAGTTAATGGTTTGTAGTTTTAGGGGACTTGTGGGGCTGAATGATGGGGCTTGGTTTGGTTCATGTACTTTGAAGAATCTCATAAATCCTTTTTTTTTTGTGACATTACAAGAGAAGACAGTGTGAATTATTAAATTACTGCTTGGCTATTTTTCCATCCTTGACTCATGGTTATGTATGTTAGTTTCATGGTAGTGAATATTTAATTAAGTGGAATCACATGAATATTATTAGAATAATGGGTTTAAAGAAGAATTATTTTCCATGAATGATTTGTTCTTGGTTGTGGTTGTTGTCATTTTTATGAATTAATACTAACAAATGTGTTTGTGCATAGTATAGTTTCTAAACCCTTAGGTTGGGATGAGTGCATGCCTACCAAGGTGTATAAATTTTGTTTTTTGGTTTCTTATTTGCACCCCACCAAAGTTTAGCACATTCTGTTGAACATCTCGTATTCATGGGGGTGGTTGTTTTTTCCAACATCCTACTATGTGGCTAGTAATCATCTCCTTTTTTCTCTATCACCAGAGTATCCAAAGAATCTTTGGGTAGACTGTGATGGCCTAAGGTACATTATAGCTGAAAATTACTATGGCAAGGTATGTTGTGATGGTTGGACTAGGTGTGTGTGAGTAGGATTGTTTCACAGGAATCTTCTAGCGAAGGAACAACTTTCTTTGGGCATGATAAAGATTGTTTTGGACCAAGTTTCTGTGGGTGGGGATGTGTGTGGAGGCCCAGGAATATGATTATGGGGTAGTGCGGTTGTTGTAGCTCAGGTGTGTGTGGGAGGGTTATGGAAGTGGGACTATTGTGAGAATAGAACAGGAGTTCTGATGCATAGTATTTCATTAATAACCAATGGGAATAGTGTGTGGGGTACCCCAACATTGATTGGATATTACAATTATTTTACATAACTTGTGTTATATGGGGAGTGTTCCACGGTAATGTTGGGTGAATAGTTTAAATGTTACGTGATTTCATTATCTCCATTTTTCTAACAGGGCATTAGAATTCCTCACCACTTGTGCACAATAGATTTTGGTTTACCCTACTGAGTATACCTATATACTCCCCCTATATATATAAAAAATCTTTTAGGTTTCCAGGAGGACTTTTGAGACCTTGCGGGACCGTACTATCTTGGGCATTGGGATAGTTATTGTTGTTTTTATTCTTTTTGGTATATCCCCTTTGCAGTTTTTCTTGTAATTGTATGGGTTTATCTTTGAACATGCATAAGGGAATGGGATTTGTCTTTCCTTTAACCTTCAGTTTTGTAATATTTGGGGTTTTTACCATTGTATCTCCAGATCCTAAAAAATAAAATGGGTAATGCCTTCCATATTACATGTAATTCTATACCATTGGTGCTAGTCGGAACTCCAGGGTCTATTGAAGGAGGGACACAGGGGTCGCTATCACTCCTTCATCTTTTGGAAGGAAGGGTATGATAGTTTGCTATCCATTCCCACATCCTGGTGATGGAGGGTCATGCCAGATGATTTCAAAAATGACATTATTTTTATTAAATAAATTTTATTAAATTATCATAAATCATCTATTATACATTCGAACAAAAGGTAATACAAATCATTTATTAAGAAAATGTATTTTTTAAAGAAAAAAATTAACTTATGAATAATATGATTCTTATATATTATTAATTTATAAATACATTTATAATGTTCTGGAAATTTATATGTATATATGAAATTCATTTCATCATAATCATACTATAAAATATAATATCTATGTCATAATGGAAATATATATGTTATCATTGTTTATTTATATAGGATGGTGTGTGTCATATTAAATATCAAACAAAGTTTCCTCTTTAAAATTTTAGGGTTCTACATTCTTCAACCTTAAATATTTATTCCATTTTAATTTTTAATTAAATACCTATGGTAAAACAGCAAGTGAAACGTATTCCTCATGGTTTCCTCTATTTTCCATGTAGCCTATTAATATTTATTATTCCATAATTGTACATTTCTAGCTCTGTTGTTTTAGAGAAGAGAACTTTATCTCAACAGTCCATGATCTTCACTTGATTCTCCTTATAAGAGATGTCATCTTCCATATATACTACCACTTTATTCAGTAAATGTGAGGGATCTATTTTTTTCTTCCTCTAGTAGGATATATTGAATACATCGTGTACTTCTGATTGAGTTTGTGGGGGAGATTGTCGATAATCCGCAACACCAATGTGATCGAGAATCTAAAATTGGATGATTCACATGGGTATTATCTTAACTTTATTCCCAAATCACAAAACATATATCAATAGATATATGTGGTGAAAAAAATTATCCATATTGCTAAAACCCATGCATGGTCGATGATCGTCAACATACCTCTTATATAAGCTCTATGTAGAACTAATTTGTTGAGGAATGGCCATTTTATTTTCAACCATTACCTCAACCATTTTGAGACCCGAAGATTTTTTTTCACCATATTCATTCCAAAACATAGGTTTTTTACATCTCATTCTATAATGGGCTTCAAGAGGAACAAATTGGATGCTTTATGGAATGTAATTCTTTTCAAGAAATCAACACAAATAATATATTGAGAATATACATATATGTAGTACATTAATAATATTCTCAAAATGAACTAAAATTTATGAACAGTACACTTAGAATAACCATCTGTTTGTGGGTGAGAATCCCAAGTGAAATTCAACACAGTTTTTAGGGAAAATTTTCGTATCTTCCATAACATTTTGTTATATCATGGATCTTGTTAAAAAGAAATTGATAATTGTATTCCAAGAATCCAAACCACAAGTATGTTGTATATCCTTTTTAATTGATCGAGTGATAAGTACTCTTGAATTTTAATTAATTAATTAGTATTTATATGAAGATTCTCAAGAATCCATATGGAATTATTTTCTTTTTATGTCATTCGACGGCAGATAAAAATATCCTTCTTGATGGGTTCCCATTATATGAAGGTTTGGGTAATGGTTGCATCACACCATAAGACTTTATTCCTTTCATACATCGATTATTGAAATTTAAAACAATTTCATGTATATTCTATTATTTCTTTCTTCATATTATCCATCCAACAGTTCTCTTAGTGATCTTGATAGATCTTCATGATCCCTAGGTAGATGGAAAAGACTGAGTTATTTGAATAATTGAATATCTCTTTATTTTTCACTAGTTTTAGTGGTACACACCACCATCACCCCTGTTTTTCAACTCAGTCTTCATGATTTTTGAACTCTTAGTATATTTTTTCTTATAACTTTCACCATATTCTTCATTTCCATAACATCTATTTGAGAATTAATTATCTTCTCTGTAAGGGATGGTCAAACAATCATTTTAGAAATTAATTATAACTTTATTACTATTATTATTTCCAATACAATCCATTTTGAGGCTATGAATATTGAATCTTTTTTAATCCACATTATTGATAATGTTATAAGGTCTTTTATACTTAGATAATATTCCACATTATTTTATTTACATTGATGCAATCAATTGAGTACTCATAGTCTATGATTATTTATAACCATCATCAATGTAAAACATTAATATCTTCTTTTTAAATATTTATTTTAGGCTTTTAAGATCAATATATATATCAATATTTTCCACATAGAGAGAAAGTTTCAATATTTACAATGAAACGATTACCACAGCCAACGCATTAGCATGTGTTGAATATTTCATCTCATTATCATTCAACTTCCTTAGGGAATAATATATAATTTTTTTATTTTTCATTTGTACATCACCAAACCCCTTCTATGTAGTAATGATATATAAAATAAATATTTCCCTAGTTAGGGGAATCAAAGTATCTTGTGTGCTGATATGACTCCTTTTCAACACTTTAAATATATATTAACACTATCTCATGCAAAACAAACTTTACCCTCATATGTGGTATCATGGTTGGTGGGTTTGACTATTTTGAGGTTATTCCCTCAAATAATTGGTAATATCAAGATTTCCAAAGTAAAATATGGATCATTATGTATGATTTTGTTCTAGGAAACTCCTCAATTTAGTTTCTCTTAGAACGTTCTAAAAATCCCTTGGTTATTGATAACATGCCCCAATAATGAAATTTCTTTAATATAGAACTTTCATTAACTATATATTACATATAAATTCTCTTTTCGTTAACTCTTTAGAAAAATATTCAAATTATCAGAATTCTCTTTCTTACTTTCGATGTCTATCAGAATATCATCAATAAAATCTATCTCCAATTTACCATGTTAATCTCTAAAATACCTATTCGTTAAGACAATAAGTTACGTAGGATAATTAGATATATTGAAAGACATCGTAATTAACTCACTGTCTCTATACCATATTTTAAAGCATGTTTTGGGAATATCATTATTTCCCCCCGTAATTAGTAATATCTCGATGGAAGGTCTGCCTTAGAGGAACTATAGGCCCCATATAGTTGATCAAACTATTCATATATAAATAGTTGTGGATAATTGCTATTTATCATGTTTCTTTGTGTTCATGATAATAAAATAATAGGTTCAGTGATTCATCATTACTCTTAACGAGAAGTACAAGTGATCCCCATGGTGAAGAACACATATGTATAAACCCCCTTATACATAAATTCTTGTAACACATTTTTCATCTTTTCCAACCAAAAATTGAAAATTTTATATTGAGTCTCCTATATGGGTAGATAAATATATATATGCTGGACTTAGGTCTAAAACTCCCAGCCATTAGTAAGACCCCAAAACTATTCAGGGAATACACCAATACAATCTTACACAGTGGGAATGTATTCACGGATGGTTATCACTGTTGTAAAAATAATTTGGTATAGATATGTTTTCCTATACAGAAATAACCTCAACACATTAATAGGATATTATAGGGGAGATTCATCATCCTCCTTACACTTGTACAAAATCAGAGGATGACATTGGATGTGAAGAGTTATGTAAATATAATGATAAAGGATGTTGGTATTATATTTGGATAGTTAATCCATTCATTGAATAGAATAAAACACTACTAAATAATATAATATGTAATTTTTTTTAATATTCAGTCGATAAACAATAATTGGGGAGGTGTTATGTACTTGATATACTTTTATCTCCATATTTTTTTCTCAAAAATCATTAAACCCCCATGTTTTCAGTTTGAAATTGAATAGTTATACTAATATTACAAACCAAAATAATAAATTTACTTTTCCAATTAATGATGGAATAAATATAGTAATTATGAAAACATAGTTGTTAAAATCCAGCTCAATAGTATTGATAAAATATTCCCTTACCATCTCTTTACACCATAGAGGATATTATCATTGATTTTCTCTAATTGCCCTTACAATAGGGTATAAAATTTCATAATTCTCATCTTCATTGTAGTTGAAACAGTATACCATGTGTTGAGTGTTAATATGAAAGTTATTTTCTTCTATTTAATTAATGGGATTCTTAATTTTCCTATATCACAAGTTTTCCTGATTTCCCTCTTTACCACATTTGTGACATCATATAGTTCCCTTCAAAGACATCCCTATAGTCATTATCCTACACTTGTGACAATTGGAATGTTATGTTTTATTTCCTCAATGAAATTTATCTATTGATACTCCTAATGAAAAATACATTTTATGCTTTTTATCTCTAGACCCATGAGAGAGCCGAGAATCTCCAATCTTCAGTTCGACCTCAAGGTAAAATGAAAATTATATTTATTACTATCCATATTGTCAATTTCATAATATATTCATAACTTGGATTTAATTCACTAAAAAAAGTCCAACATAATTTAATATTAAATGAAAAATCCAAAGGCTTACCATTCATCACTTAAGAAATTTTAACTCATTTTCCTAGATAAATTCATCATATTTTTTTTCTGACTGAGAAAAAAATTTCAATTTTTTGGATTGGGTGATTGGCGAAAATATTTATTGAAATTGTTTTCATTATTTATTCCCGAAATGTGGAATTAGTATCCGCTTTTTACCTCGGGTTCATGATTAGCTTCTACCACCTATCAGATTCAAAATCCATGAGATAAATGGATAGCACAAATTATTATTTCTTTTAGAATTATAGGATATATAATATATTCTCAATAGAGTTAAAACAATATTCTATTTTGAGGGTGTAATAATATCCAACAAATTTATATTTACTTGTTCTCATACAATAGTAAACTATAACATTATCTTACATAGGAGACGGAGTGTGTTACACATGATTTATGTTGTTATTAACTGGTTGATCTAGTTGTTCTAGTACATCCCTGATGATCTAAGATCATTATCCTATAAGGTAAGTCACAACATTGGGGAAATCATTATATTACCTATCTCATCGATTGTTAGTCTAGTTTCAGAAATTTTATTTCATTAATTAAAAAATTAAAAAACAATATAAAAGTATGTTATCTAATAGAAATAAAAAATGGAAACATATAAAAATAATGGAAATAACATAAAAATGATAAGTATATTATATCTTATGAGAATCAATAGTTCATTTTTTCTTGTCCATGGTAATTTTTATTATTAGATTTTATAACCGATTTCTTTATTTTTATCATAATGATTGTTAATGAATTTTGGTAATTTCCAAAGCATATAGAATTAGAAAATTAGACTAGGATTGCAGAAATTTCACATTATCATGAACTGCGTGACAATTAATTCAAAGACTAGTATTCCATTTTCAAATTTATTACCGAAACGTATATCTATTCAAGAGCAACGTCCTTTTAAAAAATCAACATAGGGATTTAATTTCATGGTATCCTCATTCTCTATATTTCGTTAAAATTATAGGACATTTTCATATACTTTGAAATGTCCATAGAGTTCTTAGTATTGAATTATATTCCTAATACCTACAATAATTCTACCATTCAATGATACCAACTATATATACCCAACCCTTTTACGAATATTATATCATGAATTTTAATATAAATATTTAATATGTAAAACCCAATGATCAAAAAGACTAAGGTATTAAAAATACATCAATATGAAACTAAATCATGATATCATTAGTTGATTACCTATAATAAGATAATAACTTTATTGGAGCTCCTAAAATTATATATGATAACCTAAGTAAATACACAAAATAGAGGGATGAGCTAAAATCCCTAGTTTTAGAATAAATCATACATGGATGAAAAATTTGTGAGTAAATGGTATAATATGATATCCCAAAAGATAAGGCTTTTAGGTAATCACATGGAAGCATATCATAAAAAACATAGTATCATAAAATCATTTCAACATATAAAATATTATATTAACAAAAAAGTTGAGAAAATTATATTTAACGAATAACTTCCAAGGCAACAACACATGTTGGACATAACCCATTGATGACTTGGTTTTCTCCCAAAATACCATACATAGAAACTATTGAAACAAAAGCATTACCCATGGAATCAAAGTGCTGCTTGGGAATACCAATCCTAAAATTATCATGATTATGTATGCCCCCAAAAGTAAATTAATCATAGAGTATTAAAATTATAATTACCCATGGAATATTTTTTTTCATATTCTTTTATCTAATCCTAATCAATGTAAATTTTATGATGATGGTATTTTATAAATAAATATAAGGAATTTATTTTCCCAAAACTCATTCTAGAATAAGATTTGAATAACTGTGAGAGGTATATATACAAAATTTATAATCATTAGATAACTTTTATGCAAGAACGTATTTGAGTTAGTGGGAGAGTAGGCATAACCTTATGAAAATTGTGGTTTAGAAAGATCCCATGGCTTCAGTATGACTTGTCATATATGTTATTATCTTCTTAAAAGATAATATTATGTCAAATAATTATTTTTTTAAGAATATTTATATACATATTACTATTTTTATATTGTTTATATTAATTTAGGTTCATGTTAGATGATCTACTGATATTTGTATCATTTTGACCAAATAATATTTCTATGTTTACTAAATTCAAAGAGATTATTCGTTCATCATCTATAGAACAATATTCATTAAAAAATTTCATTTTTATAAATAAATTTAATTTGAAAACTATCCATGAAATTTTGTTGTGAAAAATAATCTACATTACCATAATAAATATGGTAGGTCCTATGTACGCATGAGTATTATTTATATTTTCAACGATTATTATTGATAGAATGTAACTATAATTTTACATTAATTAAATGAAAATTATAACATAAATATAATATTTTTAAAAAAATACATATATACACCATCCATGTGATGTGTTCATGAAATGTTAATCACATTACTTCATGGAGGTTTTAATCTACACGTGTTCATGAATGATGTTTTCAAATTTAAAAAAATGGATTGGTAAAAAAATATATGATATATTATATTTATATGATAATAATATATATCAATTTAATTATATATATTAATTATATTCATCATTATAAACTTACATACTATGTGAATATGATAAACGAATTATATTCGTTCATGAGGTGGTATTCTGTCGAACTTATAAAATATGGTTTGGATTTTTACTAGATGTAGGAAGATGTTGATGTAGGATTTAAAATTAACATAAAAAATAATGATTATATGTTACCTTTAAAACAATTTCCATAATATCTGAATAATATTTTAAGTGCATGGATGAACAATTGAAAAAAACACTATATTATTAATGAAACCACATCCTCAGGCATCCACTATAATATTGCACCAATATACATCCTATGTGGGTGTTATAACAATGAAATGGTTTCTAAAAGATAGGAAGGGAATAACGAAATGAATTTTTCCATGTATTTGATGAATGAAAAGGATTTTTATGTGTGATGAAAATAGAAGAGGAGGTTAACTTTTCAAATTGATGGGTTAAGACTCTCATTGAATTTTTGAAAAACAATAAATATAAAAATATATAATTAAAAAAATGCATCCACATAAAATAATTCACCATATTTGATTATATAGGGTTTAAAAATGGAATTAAATATAAATTAGAAATGTTTTTTTTTTGAAATTTGGCCAGTTATCTTATTTTTTTAACACCTAATAGTCTTACCAGAACCTCAAACCAGGTAATAATTTATTAATGATTGTATTATCCATTTTGATGAAAAAAATAAGTTGAAACCTTTAAAAATATTATTTATTTTGAAATAAAAAATATAATATATTTTATCAAATTATATTAACATAAATGACATTATGTAATTTAAAATTAAATATATAAAACAGGACTAAATGTTCTTTTCCAAAAAACTTTATTTTTCAATGAATATATGATCTTATATCAACTCTATAACTAAAACTAGTCATTATATGATTTTAAATTCATAAATAAATATATAAATATCATTTAAATTTAATATAAATATTTCTTTAATATAATTAAATTTAATTTATTAAAATCAATAATTTTTACACACCTAAAAAATGTTTTTAGAAAACTCTGCTTTTAAGATTAAAAATAATCCAACTCTAAAATAATGAGAACATATTATTCAAAAGAAATTAATTATATTATGATGAATAAAATGGGTCAATTTTTTATTTAATACCAAATAAAAATATAACGATACTTTTATGTATATTGGTTTAATGAAAAATTGATAGTATTTGAAAATTGGAAATTTTAAAAATCCAAAGAATAATTATAAAATTTCAAAAATTTCCAAATATTTTACACAATGTTAATTATAATAAGATGATTTAAAAATATTTTTTATAATATCGAATTAATTTTCTACAGTTTATAGAAATTAATTATAATATTTTCTCACAAATATAAAAAAAAATTATTTTTGATGAAAATATACCCTTCGAAGAATAAAATTTCATTATTTGAAATTGATTTTCTATCTCATAGGAATTTATAAATAAATTTACATTAAATTGGTAAATTATATATATTTCTAAAATAATTTAATCACATTCATAACCTCTAATTTCATGGTATGGTTAAAATATTCATATTTAAAAATTCAGGGTTCATTTAGGCTCGATGTATCATGTCTTGTATGCTATAGAACATTGATCTCATCATACAATATCAGTGTCATAAAATCATGATCAAGGATTCTATATTGAAAAAAAATTCAATCAAATAGAAAAGTATGCATCAAACACAACATACCAAAATTCCATTTTCACACGCGGAGATCCATGTATTTGAACCCTTATATAGCCTAATAAACATCATATAATAACACCAATGTCACAAAAAATGATAGATAGCCCACCATAAACCTAACATAAATTTTATATCCATGCCTCATTATTTAGATCACATTTTCTACATAACCACTAATTCTTATCGAATGACTATACGAGATATATTTTATGCTATGTGTTCCTTCTTATTATTGAACCCACTTGAAATAATTTACATAGTCAGCCTATATAAACATTTAATTAAAAATTGTAGAAATTATAAGAATTATTAATATATTTAAAATCTTATCTAATTTATCCTTATATATTAGACATATTTTATCAAATAATATTTTCTTACTAGAAAAAATATGCAATTTGGGGTATTGAATATTTCCATTTTTGGACTATAGAAAATTGTTCATAGAAAAAACCAAATAGATGTGAAAGGAGAAAAAATATTTATTCTTTATAAAACATAATAATTTCTAGTCATATAAATGTAAAAATATTAACACAATACATAATTCCTTCTTTCTCTGTAGAAAATAATCTTCCTCGATGTTTATCAACCATAAAAGTTATACTTTTAAATGGATATAAAAATTAAAGGGAATATATTTAAAATTCATTCAGTATAAAATATTAATAATTCATTGAAAAATATATACAATTATATCAACTAAACATTATCCCCTTATTTCCAATATAATATAATGTTTAATCACCCCATAACAATGTAATTTTTGGAAATAAAATTTGATCCATCATAAAATACAAAACCATCCATATCTCAAAATTAATTCTTAATATTTAAATTGGTATTTAGAAATAATGGAATAAAATATTAACCAATTAATTTAATAAATAAATTAAATTTATTCTTTTAAAACATTTTTTATATTATTCACAGATCATCTAGTATTTAAAATCATGTTAATAGAGCAATCAAATATTCCCTAAAGCATCCACATCCATGAATCATATATTGATTATTTGTTATACCTCTATAATGTATTGTTCATACCACTTAATTATTACTTCCATGAATATAATATTCTCTATAAATATTCTTTATAATGTCAAAAAAATCTATATTTAATTTATCATTCATATAACATAAAATATATTAGATTAACAACAACAATATAATTCATTGTCTCATAAAATGATTTTAATTATAAATTTAATCAATACATTGAAAATATATTAAAAATTAATTGTAAAATACAACTTTTCTATAACATAAAATGCTAAAATTTTATTCTTATTTATATATTTATTTTCTAATAAAAAAATACTTATGGAAAAAATTAATTAAGAAAATTCCTCAATGATAAAATAATAATATTACACTATACCTATGACTTTACTTATCTAGGAGTAGATTTCCATACAAAATGTCAAATAAATTTCACAAAATGTATAGGGTGGAGAAACAAATGACTAAATTTAAAATGATTAGAATTTTTCTTTATTTAGCTATTTGATATGATTGAAATTTTTTCAACTACTTATTCCATAATAAATTAGTTAATTAGACAATTATGATTTCTTCATATTATAGAACTATAAAAATAAATTTATAATATGGATTTATTATTCTTAATTTTATCATGTTTGTTCTCTTTATATTTAATTTATTGTTTAACATGTAAGACATACAATATAATTTGTTTCACATCCTATATTTTTTATTTTTATGACATCGATTCAAACGTGAAAAAACACATGTTTTGTAACGCCCCGACCATAGTAATCCAGAGTTGGTTCATTATTACATAACATTGGGATGATCACAAAAGATCAAGTCACGAAATACTGATTAGTTTAGTAGCATTCAATGTAATTGATACATTCATAAGGTTTACATTACATCATAAAATAAGAACTACAACAACATTGTTTCCAGGGACAACAATGAGATCCCATAGACTATCTCTACTGGCGAGTCATAATATACTTCTTCACATCTTAGAAAAAATAAAACCTAAAAAGGGGTGAGATCGGATGCTTAGTAAGGATATCAATATAGTGGAATCTTTCATAATGAAGCATAAAAATTTAAGCAAATGTATAGAAATAAAAAAAATCCTTTTCAACATAATCTTCATCATAATATAGAAAATATAAATCAAAATAATTTCTTTTACTTACTCACATGGATATTCAACTAGTTAATATAATCTCATGCAATATCAATACCCACTTTCATAATGATGGAATGCATAATTGTAGACTTTAATAACCACATAGTCAAGGCTTTGTTCCAAGAAAACAAATAATATTTTTTCAAGGCCATGTGAAAAGACACTATTTTCTCTCATGAGACCTACCGTTGCATTGAGGAGCAATAGCGGGCTCCACCCGTCACATACTAAGTCCACTGCATTCCCCATATGAAAAGGTTTAAGCATTACATAAACATTCATATTAATACTAGCATACGAAATTTCAATATTTTATCTATATACCACGAATGGTATAAAAATAGCACATCCATAGTCAAACATATCACAAATCGTTCAATACAATATATATTTTTTGTATCGTAATAAATCAACATCAAATAAACTTAAAATCTATCAAAGGATGATGACATAGATGAAATAAATACTTTTTTTCTAGAAATATCTATTTATATTTTGATATAATTTAAGAGTCACATAATTATAAAGAAAAAATTTATTTTTAAAATATTTTTACAAGCTTGTAAGGGAAGATTTGATGATGTTATAATGGCTGAAAATAGCATCACCCACCGTATTAGTTAAAAAAATATTATTAACTTAATTGTTTTTAAAGGTCATAAAGTAACTTATTTGGAAAACAACAAAAATATTCCTTTCAAAACATATACAATAAAATAAGGGTATAAATGCCTTTAACCCGTCATATATTAAATATTAAAAAAAAATTTGGTACATTTTTATGAAACAAGTATGTGGATGATACAGAGGTCCTCGTAGATACTTTTGTATAAACAACCTCGGATAATAAAGAGATTGGGAAATTTTCCCTTATCTTTTACATTTCCTTCGTAGAGGGTAGGTTAACCTACAATATAATGTTTGAAATGTTTTTATTGAATTATACAAGAATCATATATATTAATATGATATCATATATTATCTTTTGACATTGCTTTGTAAATAATAACATAGTATTATCGTCATTACGGGTGTTAACCAATTCGTTTTCCATTATATGCTTTGTTACTTAAGTAATGTTTGTTATGGATAGTATGTATCGTATTCATATTCATAATGATATTAAGTATTTATACTTTATTTTTAATCATCTAATGAATATTAGTCTTGAATGGATAATATGGGGAATGAATCTCATGGCGTTCGTGGAGACGGTAATTTCTAAGTACGGACGAAAGACAATATAGTTTTTTATAGTAAAATAATATATAATTGGATGTTATATGATATATAGAGAATTATTATATTTTTATATTTATTATTTACCTTAATTAAACATCATTATGATAACTATCCAAATAATAATGCATTGAAAAACAATTACACCACGATGTGGAGAGGGTAAGTCGTACGTACCCATGTATGGTGACATGTAATTCAAAGGAAAGATAAAATAATGAATATGGTTGTACCATATTTATAATAACATCACAGTATTTAGAAGATACTAGAGTTATTATTTTAAAATTTAAACAACAAGAAAGAAGATGTGGAAGAAGAAAAAACATGAAAGAGGTGGGGATATATTTACCTCTTCATTGGGTTCTTCCTATTGATTTGTTTAAAATAGATCAGTAGGACTACTTTCTGACTAAAGGATGGGCTCTAAGATTATGGTATGATAGTTGAGAGGTTACTTAATTAGGGTTTTTCTGATCCAAATGGCTTTTAAGATGTTAATGAGAGAGAATGGAGAGTGCCCTTTTATAAGAGGGGTGATGGGCACCTTAGGAAAAGCTCGAAATATTATTTTATAAAAAAACTAATCTTTAGTTTATAATGGCTCCAAAATGAATTATTAAAAGGATAAGCTGGGGATGGATTGGAAACCACTCAACCCATAGGTTTATGAATGTTTTGGGTCACTGTATTAACATTATACTTTAGATTTAACTCTTAGTAAAATAGTTTGATATTTACCATGTCTCTTTGAATTTTTATATTATATAGTTAATAACGATACTATAAAAATCCAAGAGAACCACAAGTGGTTCATTAATGATAAAAATATCATTATTATGTTTTTTGTCTGAACCGTAGATTTTTAGGAATGGAATATCAATTAATAATATAAGATTTGTTTTCAAAACTCTTTTAGGTCAATTTTGACACTATTTCATATTTTGTTTTTTCTAAATTCATAACAGAATTATTACATTGAAAATAATTCATCTAACCAACCCTAACATGTCATATTAAACTAAAAAATTAGTGGAATTTTTGAAAGGTCTCAAATTACATTTATTTGGTAATTTATAATATCAATTATTTGAATATTTCATTAATTAGGTAATTATTGCTTCATCATTGTGTAGTAAATAAACTAAATTATTTATTATCTAAAAAATACAAATAAAATTCCATTGTGTATTAAATATTTTTAGATTTCTAATGAATATATATAGTCAAATTTATCTTATGTGTAACCCTATATTAAAAATTGATTAGTTATTAAACATTGAATTTAACACTTTTAACTCTTCTTTGAACTTAATTATAATATATGTCCTAATATAATAAATGTGGACCAAAGTGGTTCATATATTATTTCTAAGGTTTTTTTTGTCGAATTATAGTTATCCAATAGAATTATTACATTTTTTAGGGTAATTATAATATCATTTTTACCCTTAATTACTATATTTACATTTAACCATGGTAAATAAATGAACAAAGTTACTATTTGAAAAATTTTATTTTCATCTTATTGAACCACATTTTACTTAATGATATCAATCTTGTCTCTTATATTATTGAAATTATGCTCACAGAAGCTGTAAAATTATGTTTTATGTAAATTTGCAAATGCGCCTAGGAGGTGGGTTAATGATAGTGAAAAGTTCAATAAGATTTCATATATCTAATATTATTACAAAATTAATCCAATGAATTACATCAAACATATATTGGTATTATATAAATATTTTGACCTAAAGTAAAATTAAATTAAATTATTAGTTATTTAAATAAAAATTCAGTTTTGAACTATAACTCAGTGTTTTTCACCATTCATCAAAAACTGAATGTTTTCAGATAAATAACAAAAATTCAACCTAAGCTAATTTCCATATTCTGAATCCAAAAATGAAGTCCATTTTGAAAGATAAAATATATAAAATTTTCAAAAGTGGGTATTACTATTCATAATGTCTAGTTTGATTGGTTGTGGTGGGTAAGAACTCGAAGTTGTGTACAACACATTCTATTGTATTATTTAAAGAGAAGTTTATCGTGGAAGCTTGGTGTGTTACATTCTCTACTCATTCAAATAACTTCATCCCAGAAATTTCTAAAGAATTACTGTGTAAAAATACTCGGGTGGTTCTTCATCATAAGTTCCTTGGTTTACCACATAGCCTCTTCCATCTTATGGTATCTCCATAAAACATTTACCAGACGAGTCATCCGGTTTCACAACAATTGTTCTCTTATATCAAGAACTTTGACTGGATCTTCGAAATAAGTTTGATCAGGTTCTAGTTCAAATTTCTCATATGCGAGTACATGCATTGGGTCAGGAATTTATTTTCTCAAATGTGATACATGGAATACATCATGAACTTTGGAAATTCTTGGCGGCATTGCCAAACGGTAAGATAAAACCCCAATTTGTTCTAGAATTTCAAAAGGTCTAATTTTCCTGGGACTCAATTTTCCCTTCTTACCAAAACGGATAACACCCTTCCATGGAGATACCTTCATGAAAGCATGATCTCATACCTGAAATTCAAAATCCATCCTTCGGTTATCAGCATATCTATTTTTCCTAATTTGAGGTGATTTGATGTGTTTTGGATTACCTTCATCATTTCCACAACTTCATCCATAAGTTCTAGGACTACATGTTTTCTTTCACCAACATCATCCCTACTGGTTGGTGTACGATAACAATTTCCAAATAACACTTCATATGGTGCCATCTAAATAATTGAATGGAATCTATTGTTATAGTGAAATTCATCGAAAGGTAAATATTGATCCCACATACCCTGAAAGTCATGTGAGAATTATCTCAACATGCCTTCTAAGGTTTGAATAGTCCATTCTGATTGCCCATTAGTTTGGGGGTGGTAGGCATTGCTCAAGTGAAGTTCAGTATCCAAGGCGTTCTGAAGACTTTTCTAGAATCTTGATGTAAAAAAGGGATCACAATAAAAACAATCAATAGTGGTACTCCATGAAGTATTACAACTTCATTAATATATACTCTTTCCAAACGTTCAAGTGGTAAATCTTTTCTTATAGCATGAAAATGTGCTGACATGGTAAGATGATCAACAATGACCCATATTGCATCGTTTCATCTAGGAGTCTTTGGTAGTCCAATGACAAAGTCCATCATAATATTATCCCATTTCCACTCAGGTATGGGAAGAGGATTCATGACTCTTCCAGGTTGCTTCCTTCCAGCTTTCACTTGTTGACAAACCATACATCTTGACCCAAAATTAGAAATCACCCTCTTCATGTTGTCCCACCAAAAATGTCCCTTCAAATCATTATACATCTTAGTGTTATAAGGGTGTATAGAGAAGTTGGAACAATGAGCATCATCCAAAAATTTCCTTTACAGATTAGGTATATCAGGAGGCAAAGTCTCTTCCCAAAATTCAAAATTCCATCTTCATATATGAAGTCACTCAATCTCCCATTATTCATAGCTTTAATCTCTTTTTGAAACTCCTCATCATCCACCTAAGATCTTTTTATCCTTTCTAGTAAAGATGGTTTGGAAAACATTTAAAAAGAATTGATGTTTCACTATCCATGGTTATTAAAATATCCATATATACTAGATCCATGTATATAGGATCCTTTTCAACTCTCATCTTCTTCAAAAATATATGATATTTTCTGTTCAAAGCATATGTCACCTTATTTTCCTACCACGGGTGGTAGTGTATAGTGAAATCATAGTCTTTGAGTATTTGAAGCCATTTACTTTACCTCGAGTTGATTTCTTTCTATGAGAAAATATACTTCAATGTTTTGTGATAGGTATATATCTCACATTTTTCACCAAAGAGATAATGTCTCCGTATTTTCAAATAAAATATTACTACTGATAACTCAAGATCATGAGTAGCATAGTTTTTCTCATGAATTTTTATCTGTTGTGATTCATAGGAAGTAACCCTATCATTCTGCATATGGACCCAACCAAGTCCATTCTTTGATTCACCACTATAAATAACAAACCCATCCTTCCCCAATGGTAGAGTCAATATAGAAGCATTGAATAATCTTCATTTCAGTTCTTCAAAACATTCTTTGCCCTCTTTTTTCCATACAATGTTAACCCCTTTATGTGTGAGCTTTGTTAATGGGTTAACCAATCCGGAAAAATTTTGGACGAAACGCCGATAATATCCTCCAAAACTAATAAAACTACGTACCACAATTATACTCGTCGCTGCGGGCCATTCATGGATTACTATTTTCATATAATGATCAATAAATATTCCATCCTTAGAGACAATAAGGCCATGAAAATAAATCTATTGAAGCTAGAATTCACACTTGTTAAACATCCCATAAAATTCGAGTCATTTAAGTGTCTTCGGGATAATTGTGCGTGTTATTTTCATGATCTTCGTAGATTTTGGATTATACCATAATATCATCAATAAATACCACTACAAAGTCATCTTGATATTCCTTGAAATCACTATTCTTTAGATCCATAATGACTGATGGTGCATTAGTCAATCAAAAAGGCATTACTGTAAACTTGTAATTCTTATATCAGGTTCAAAATGATGTTTTTGAAATGACTTCATTTTTCACTCACAATTGATGTTATCTAGATTGTAGGTAAATCTTTTAAACATATTAGGCTCCATGAAATTTTTCGAATAAATCATCAATGTGAGGTAGAGGATACTTAATCATTATTATTATAGAATTTTATCTCCCTATATTCAATGCACAACCTCATAGATCCATCTTCCTTCTTAACAAAAAGAACAGGGGCTCCTCATGGAGAAACACTAGGGAGAATAAATCCCTTATTACATAATTCCTCTACTATTTTTAGTTCCACTAATTCTTTAGTGGCCATTCTATAAGGGGTCTTTGATATGGGCCTTGATCCAAGAATTAAATCAATAGAAAACTCAATTTCTCATTCTTGAGGATATCCAGGTAAATCTTCTAGAATCACATCAACATATTCTATCACAATTGGTGAATCCACTGTTTGAACATTATTTTCCTCACGCACAGTTGTTTCATTCTCTTCCTCCCCAATAATAGAATTTAGTTGAGAAACTGGGGGTGGATCTAGATAAGAATTATGTGCTGACAATTCTTCTTTAAAGATAAGGTGTTATTTATCATCGTCACCAAAAAACATAACCTCCTTCTTCTTATAATAAATTTTTTCATCATTGTCTGATAGCCAATCCATAACAAGGATTATATAAAAATCAATCATGTGTATGATGATGAGACCAATAGATAAAGAACATTTATATTCCCTAATGGGAACTGATTCACAAAAATTGGTTGTAATGATACTTCCCTTAGGAGTCTTTACTGAAAAATCCCTTGTTAAATCAAATTGAAAATATCTATTTTTCCTAGAAAACTAGGATGATATGAAACAATGCGATGATCCATAATAAAATAAAGCATTTTCTAAACTTGAGGAAACCATTAAATTACCTCCCAGTACATCTTTCGGAGCTTCAACATCAGTAGTAGTGATAACATATTCTTGGCCTTTACCCCTTGTCCTATTCTGAGGTAAGTTCCCCTGACTCTTAGGACATTCATTTTAATGATGCCCCCTTTCTCTATAGTTGTAGCATTTTACATCGACAGCCTCTTTCATCCCCTTGAAATCACAAAATTGGCGGCCTCTTTCACCACACTTGTAACAGACTCTCATTCCCTTTAGGAACGTACCAGGTTGTTTCTTCCCACATTTACTGCAAGATGCATATTAAACATTTCCCTTCATCCCCTTATTTCGATTTCTATAGTGTTCAGAAAATATCTTCTTCTATTTCTTTTCATTAAAGTTGAACGACATCGAGAATTATTTTTCAATCTTAATAGCACATGAGACAATATCTTCAAACGATGAAAATGATTGTGAGACTAATGCTCGATAGAGAAATGGTTTTAACCCATCACATAAATGATCAATATTACTTCTTCGGTAAAGTATATAATCGGAAACATGCCTCGCATACCTTGTAATGTTACATTCATAATTTGTGACATTCATATCTGCCTTTTACCTTAGACTCAGAAATTTCCATTCCATGTCTTCTTGATTGTCATGAGGAATTTTTTTTCTATGAAAAGTTCATTAAACTCCATTTATTCCATATTTTATACGTCATCATCTTTCGCTGTGTTTTGAATCAATGACCACCATTGATCAACATCTCCAAGGAGGCTGTAAATAGCCATGACAACTTTTCCCTTTCACTACTCCTCAAGGTGTGGAATATTTTCTCTAAGGAATTTATCCATTGGTCAGCTACTAGTGGATTTGTACCCCCATTGAATGTTAGTAATTTATGCCTCATGTAGAAATCTAACATCGATCCTCCAGGCTTCGGATCAGGGTGCATCATACAAGTAAGGTTATTATCCATAAATTGAGTGAGTTGTCTGAGTATGGCGATTAGCTGATCAGCACCGGTTACATCACCAGCTCCACTATAATTATCTTGAGTAGGAGAGAAATCCATACATGTAGTGTGTGCATTGATATGGATTATATTCCTTCAACTAAGCTGCATTTCTAAATAATGGCATAAAATTGATTAGTTTATTAATCGAAATACATAATTCCAAACTTGTAATACACTAAACATAAATTGAACAGTTGATGGATACAATCCATAATAATAAAAATTGTTTTCTTGGATGAATTATATACTCATAAACCCTTAATAATGGTTTTTAAAGAAAATGAGAATTATCTAAAGTGTATCTCCTGGGAGTGTCGTAACCAAGAGTGCTGCAAGGCACGTTGTCAGGCACTAGTTCCCATTCGAGTTTAGATCAAAGTGGTGTTTTCCGGTTTTCCCCTAGATTCATCTATTCCAGAGCTGTCTCTACCTACTCGTATCCAGACATGGATGTATTGCATGTAAAACTCAAAAAATCTCTACAGTACCAAAATTCTTGGATTTTCTTCTATACTAATCATCAAAGTCTCTCTTAGAGTAATGTGCTATTATCAGAGTTTATATAAATCTAGTTTCCACGGTTTGTACTAAACTTCCTCTGATACGCTTTGTAATTCCCCATCCCTAGTTACCTAGAGTCTGTGCATTATTACCTAACATTTCCATCATCACAAAAGATCGTGTTTCGAATGACCGATTAGTTTAGTATCCTTGAATGTTCATGATACATTCATATGGTTTAGGTTACATCATTAAATGGAAAACTACAAAAACATTGTTTTCATGGATAACACAGAGATCTGATAGAATATCGTTGTAGGTCAGTTATAATATACATTATTGCATCCTAGGAAAAATAAAACATAAAAATGGGTGAGCTTAGATGCTCAGTAAGGATAACAATATAGATGAATCTTTCATAAATAATCATAATCATTTAAGGAAATGTTTAGAACAAAAGAAATAACCATTTCAACATAAACTTCATCATAATATGGAAAATATAAATCAAAATAGCGTCATTTACATAGTAAAATGGATATTTTACTAGTTGAGTAATCACATGTAATATCAATAAAAACATTCATAATGATGGAATGCATAATTCCAGACATTCATAACCACATAGTTAAGGCCTTGTTCGAAGACAACAACTGTGATTTTGTCATGGCATTGTGCCAAGACACAAGTTTGTCTCATGAGACAGACTGATGCATCTAGGAGATATAACGGGCTCCACCCATCACTTACTAAGTCCAATGCATTCCTCATATTAAAAGGTTTAGACATAAAATAAACATTCTTATTATGAATATATTACGAAATGTCAATAATTTATCCATAAAACATGAATGGTATAAAAATAGCACATCCATAGTAAAACATATCACAAAACATTTAATACAATAAGGATGTTTTCTATCATAATAATTCATCTTCAAATAAACTTAAAATCCATCAAAGTATGTTGACATAGGTGAAATCAAAACCTTTTTTAGAGAAATATCCCTTTCTATTTTGAAATCAGTTAAGAGTCACATAATTATAAAGAGAAAATTTATCTTGAAAATATTGTTATAATCTTGTAATGGATGCTTCGATGATTTTATAATGGTGATAAATAGAAGCACCCACAGTATTAATTAAAAAAACATTCATACATTAATTTTACCGAAAAGGTCATAAAGTACCTTATTTGAAAAATGACGGAAATATTCCTTTAAAAACATATAAGGTCGAATAAGGGTATAAATGAATTTAACCCACAGTCTATTAAATTGTAAAATTGTTTTGGAATACATTTTTAAGAATCATGGATATGGATAAAACAGAGGTCCCATTATATACTTACCTAAAAACAACGTCGAATAATAAAATGATTGTGAAAATAAACCGTTATCTTAAAATTTTCCATGTTTTAGGGTAGTTTATCCTCGTTTATAATGGTGAAATAATTTTTATTTAAAAATACAACAATAATATATATTAATATTATATCATATATTCTCATTTAACATTGCTTTGTTAATAATATCTTATTATTATCATCGTTTCGGGCGTCAACTGATTCATTTTCCATTATAAACATTGTTTTGTATGTAATGTTTGTTATGGATAGTATGTATCTTATTTATATTCGGAATGATATTAAGTCTTAAAACCTTATTTTTAATCATCAAATGAAAATTATTCTGGAATGGATACGATGGGAAATGAATCTCATCGTGTTCCTGGAGACGGTAATCCGTACGTACGGACGAGGAACAATATCATTTTTTTGATATCAAAATAATATATAATTGGATGGTATATCATATATAAAGAATAATTATCATGATATATTTATTATTTACATCAATTATACATAATTATTATTCCCATCCAAATAAAAATGTATTGATTAACAATTACCCCACAACGTGGAGACGGTAAACTGTATGTATGCACGTATGGTGCCATGTAATTCAAATTATAGATAGAGTAATGAAAATGATTGTACCATATTTATAATAACATCAATGTATATTTAATATACTGGAGATATTATTTTATATTGGAAAAAACTAAGAAAGAAGAAGTGGAATACGAAAAAACATGAAAGAGGTTGTGAGATATTTACCTCTTCTTTAGGTTCTTCCTTCTGATTTGTTCAAAAGTGATCATTACAGTTTCTTTATGACTAAATGATGTCCTCTAGGATGATGGTATGATTGTTTGGAGGGTATTTTAATAGGGTTTGGCTGATCCAAATGGCCTTGATGTTATGAATTAGAGTGAATGGGGAGTGTCCTTTTTTAAGAGTGGAGAGGGGAACCTTAGGAAAGGCTAGAAATATTATTTTATAATATAGTCATTTTCAGATTATAATGGATCGAAAATTAATAATTTAAAGGATAAGGTGGTGATGGGTCGAAAAACACTCATCCAATAGGTTTTATATTAGTTTGGGTCACTATATTAACTTTATCTTTTAGATTTAACTCTTAGTTAAATAGTTTGACATTTACCATGTCTCATTGTATTTTTATATTATATGGTTAATATACTTACTATAAACTTCCTAACAAACCCTATGTTGTTAATTGAGGATACACCTATCATTATTGAAGACTATTGGTTTCACCATTGATTTTTAGGAAAAGAATATAAATTATTAATGTAATATTAGTTTTAAAAACTCTTTTATGTCAATTTTGACAATATTTGGTATTTTATTTATTTACTAATAAAAGAATTATTACATCAATGAAAATTCATCTAAACAACCCTAGATTGTCATATTTACCTGGAAAATTAGTGTAATTCATAAAAAGTCTCATATAACATTTAGTTGGGTATTTATAATATTAATTATTTTAATATTTCATTAAGTAGGTAATTACTACATCATCATTGTATCTTAAATAAATAAAATTATTTAATGTATCAAAAATATAAATAAATTTCTATTATTTAAAAAATATTTTTATCTTTCTATGATATTTTTATAGTCGAATTTATCTTATGTTTAACCCTATATAAAAAATGTTTTAGTTATTAAAATTTGAATTAACCACTTTTAACACTTCATTGAATTAAATTATAATATATGTCCTAATCTAATCCATGTGGACCAAAAAGGTTCATATTTTATTCCTAAGGTTATTTTTGATCGAATTATACTTATCCAATAGAAATAGGACATGCCCTAGTGAAATAATTATATCATTTTTACACTTAATTTCCCTATGTACTTTTAACCGTGGTAAATAATAATTAATAGGTACTATTCACCAAAATTATTTTAATATTATTAAACCAAATTTTATATACTGATATCAGTAGTGTCTCTCATATTTTTTAAATTCAACTCACAGAAGTGGTAAAATTATGTTTTATGTAAATTTGCTAATGCTCCAAGGAGTTGTGTAAAAGACTGTGAAAAGTTCAATAAAATTATATATATATATATATAATATTATTACAAAATGAAACCAATGAATTAAATTGATCATATATAGGTATTATGTATCTATATTGACCTAAAAAGAAATTAAATAAAATAATTAATTATTTAAATATAAAACTTGTTTTAAACTATAACATAGTGTTTTCATTATTCCTAAAAAATTGAAAGTTTTCAGAAAAATACCAAAAATTCACCCAAAGATAATTTCGATATTCTGAATCCAAAATTGAAGTCAATTTTTGAAATAGAAAATTTATAAAATTTCAAAAATTGGGTACTACTATTCATAACATCTAGTTTGATTAGTTGTGTTGGTTTAGAACTCGAAGTTGCATACAACATAAGCTACTCTATTATTCAAAGAGAAGTGTACCGTGGAAGCTTGTGGTGTTACATGTTTCCTATAATTAATTAATCACTGTATTGGATGTTGTGGTCAAGGTATTGATGGGGATGGTGTACAAAAAACTTTATCATTTCATAGTATAAAATTATAATCAAACAAGAAAATAATCCAAAAAATAATCTTCTCGTGAGATTATTCTATATATATAATATATGAAAGAAACGTTGATTAATGGATGATAATTAATTGATATATATTTATTTAGTTCCTTTTTTATATTTATGTAAACACATGTTGCAAAATTATAGTGTTTTTTATTGAAATTGAGTTTCAAAGATCCCATATTTCACAAATCATGATTATAATTTGTATTCATAGGGATAATTTATTTAAAAAATGAAAAAACAAACTTTTTATCTCAATTCATAATTTTTTATTTTATTAGATTTAGGAAAATATATATTCCCACATACTCTATATAATAAAAGAAAAATAATCTTAAAAATTATATTATGACACATATTAGATCATTCATTCTTGGTCCGGATAGAAAATAAACCCAATTTTTTTTTCATAATACCTATATATGATCAATTTAACATAAAATAAATATGTTTTCACATAATAATTTAAGATTGATGTAATATTTGTATAAACACCTCCCATATTGTAACTCTCTTCAAAGGCACTACGTGTTCTTTTTCTAGGACATATTATGCATCCAACTCTATATACATTAATATTTTAGTTAATTAAGTGGGAATATTGAAAAAAACGAATAATAAATGTAATAACATAATATTCATTAGGTTTTAAAAAAATTATTATTCTTTTTTTTTCAATCAAAAAACATTGTAAGATTAATCCATCAAATCCTAATGGAAATACAAGATTTTGGATCCTGTATATAACCTAACTTAAAAAAAGTCGATGTTAAAAATAATTTTAAAATTATTTATAAAAAATACACTTCTAAAGTTCTTAGAAAAATGATTTATAATATCTGGATCCATATAATTGATATAAAATACAACTAATATCATTATTTAAAAAAATATAATATTTAAATACATTAAAAAATATCAAAAAATTCATGTTTACTAATTTATTAATGAATATTCAAAAAATAAAATGCTCTCTTTTGACATAGGTGACTCATTATTATCTTCTCATAAGATTTATATAGATTATTAATCCAATAATCTTATCAATATCACTTTACTATTACTCCCACACCATTACACAATTGTGTTTTCATCCCTATATAATCACTCTCTAGGTCATTTACATAATCATTTCTATACTATTTTGTAAAATAATGATTCTTTTGTTTTAATATAAAAAAATATATTTTTTAGTTCCATTCAATTAATTTTTATTACATCAGAAACCATCAATAATTTTTTTTATTTTTTATTTTTTATTTTTATTCACAATTCAAAAAATTTAATTTTCCCAATAATTCGGGCCATTATTTCTCCTCTATTATTTGTTTGAATTTATTGATGAAATTTCATTTTGATTTTCATTTCAATGTAAATGTTAAATTTGATATATATCGTAAATATTATTTAATTTTGTAATTATTGATATCTAATATATCAAACGATATTGGAATCGTGAATTTCGTAATATAATTAGAAAAAAAGTTAACTTATGCTTATATTACTGGTATATTAGAGATATATTATTTAGTTTTTCAATAATATTACATTTTTTATTTTAAAATAAAAACTATTATAATATAAAATATTCCATAACTAGAATGATTTGATTGTTTTGTCTTTATTTTTTAAATCGAATAATTTTATTGAGACTCATTCAAATTTAAAATGAAAAAATTATGGGTACTCATATTTCTGAGGAAATAATATTGTTTTGGAGAAGTCGTTTTAGAAATTTTTTTCCCAACAATAGAATTATGAAATATTTGTATTAATGTACCAAGTAATTTTAATACATAAAACTCTATTTTCATATATAAAAATATATATCAGGGATTATTATATAATTAATATAATTATTCACATATTTGACTGTTACTAAATAATGACATCCCACAAAAAACTATTATTTGAATATATAAACTTTTTTCTTATATCAACACATAACCATGAACTCGGTGCATATTTTTTCACTAAAAACTTAGTTTTGAATTAATATATAAAATCAATTTTCCCCATTATATATATATATATATCATTATTCTATTTACAATTATGTTTAATGTTAAAAAATAACACATGAGAAAATGGAGATGATTGAATATATAATAAATTCCAATTAAATATGATTCATAATTAGAAAAGTTAATGTTATTTAGGTAATATATATATATATATATATAAATCTAGCATTATTTTATAACACATTTTTCTAAATGTTAATACGTTTTTAAATTTATTAATAATTTTTAATATATTTTTTATTTGTATTATTATTTTTATTATATGTATGGACGGTATTTTGATAAATAATTGTAGAAAAATTGGTTTTTTTAAGAAATAGGTTAATTATATATCGGATTTTTCGATTCATATTATTTAAAAAAAGTAGAATTTTTATCTCTATGTGTGGTGTATTTTAATGTGGGAAAACTAAATATTTTACCATACAAATAACGTTAATTCTTTGTATTATTGTATGTATATTTTATGCATCTATAGTATTAATTTGTCTTAGAAATCAAGATCAAATATGGATTCCATTTTTTATTGGGAGATAAAAGATCATCTTGAATAATTAATTCACGATGTAGGTGTAGAAACCATTGATAAATAGTTGATTAAGATAGAATTTTCACATATTATATACAGTATTTCAATGTACAAAATCCCATCAGAGTGTTATTTTATGAGAAATTGTCACATTTTTATGTTTTTGTTGTATTTTGAGCTCAATTGCAAAATGGCTTTATTTTGGTGTTTAACTATTTAATTTTTCTTCTATATTTTGGCTATATTATTTACCCCACCTAATTTTTTTTTGAAATTCCTTTTTTCTAGGTTTCCTTACATCATGGTAAGAATTTCATCCTTTTGGTGGCCCAGCTCAATCAATCATTTGGAAGCCCAAAATCAGCTCACAATCTGGACCTCGTAAACTATGCACAGATTTGGAATGTTTAAATGGTGAGATTGTATCTCAAATTGAGGCAGTCCACTGGAGCTGTTTTTAAACAAGGACCGGGAAGAGGAATTAATTAACAACATTAATTAATGATTCAACATATTAATCTGCTTATTACAAGGCTATAATGCCATGGGAATTTGGAGTTGTGGAAGACCAAGAGTCACCTGGACAGATTAAATGTTCCGCACTAAAGTAGCAATAACTCCTTCATACGTGTACCAATCATGATGAACTTTTTTGGAGGGATGAGAAAGAAATAATGGAACAACATTCAAGAAGGAACCAGATTCCAATAATGCCATTTAATGGTCCGAAATGTCACTGACATCCGGAGGAATGAATTGAGTAAGATTCCTTCAATCCATTTTCTCAATAAAGTTGTACCTCCTCTCCCTTTACAAAGGATAACCATTTTTAGGGGGAAAGGTTGAGTATTTTTTTGTAATATTTATTTTTATTTTTTAATATATATTAGATTATATTTCCTCTCCATACCTCCTTTCTAAAATTTATTTTATTTTATCTATTCTCCCACCGCTATTCCCTTCTCAACTCTACTAAAAATGGAGAACTAACCTCTGCACTTTTTGGAGGGAGGGAATGGTGGATTGATTGAGTTCACTGTACCTTCATATCCAATACCATTATTAAATTATAAGAATTTTGGTGTTATTTAAATTGAATTTGGTCAGCGATCTACCTAATTTCAACACCACCAATTTCTTCTTCTCGTTTATCAATTTTCCTTCCCTTCACTATTTGTGTCATGCATACGGTGGAGCTTGAGTTGAGTAGTGATGATCAGTGAAGATTTCTCCAAGTTGAAATTAGGAATAGAATTACACTGTATGCATAGGTCTCGATATGGGTTGATGACATTTCAAATGAGAAGTAGAGGTGTGACAGGTCTTGATCACCTCATTGAGTTGAATATTGAGATTCTTTTTAAACGATGATATCGACTACCACGGCCTCCTAAGAAAAAATTCCTACTTTCCTTCCTCTAAATTTATTCTATTTTACATTTCATTGTTATATATTATATTTATATTTTAGGTATTTCAACCCCCCAGTTCTATTGGCATTATATTTTTATATTAGTTATTTTGTAATAGTGACAATAGGTAATTTGTGCGTGTTCGCAGCCTCCTTGTGATCGATGTTGTGGTGTGCCCCTATGGTTCATTTTTAGGCAAATAAGAATTTAATTGAATTTTGGTTCATCAACCAAAATCATCAATTTGGCACCATTTTCGTGGAGGCAGAACACTTACACACACTATTTTTCATAAAAAACCTACAAAAATATTTTAAAAAACTAATAAATATTATTTCATTTCATATCATTGTTTTTTTAGGTCCAGGATTATTTTTGTAATTTTTCATCTTCATGGCCTAGTTGTTAATTGTCTAGAAAGGAAGAGTATTTTATGCTGGATATGGATCAAGATGCCACGATGATTAAAAAAATTTTAAAACATTGAACAAGTATGAAAGATGATAGTATTCCTGGCGGCTAAAGTTGAAGAAGTTAAAGTTCAATGGCTGAAACGACAATAAAAACCTAACCAAGAAGAATATGAAGAGCTAAATGTTGTTCCACCAAAATTTGATGTTAAATAACACATGGATGACATGAATACTCAACTTGGAGATCCAATCATCACTCCATGGCCATTTCTAGAAGAGGTTCCTGAAGATGACAAGCCAGTTGAAACATCTATGGGCGATCAACATGATTTAGATGAACATTGTTTATATTTTGTTGAAGAAAAAAAAATAAGTGATACTCACATATTTTTCAAATAATAATTAGGACCACTCTACATGTCTCTTGTTTTGGAAGAATATGAAGAAGTCCCTACTGAAAAATATTTGCCAGTGGCCTTGCCTGAAGGGATCATGTTTCAAGACAACCTCTCCAAAAGGTAAGATTTTATATTGATTATTAATGTTTTAATCATATCAAGTGGAATTATTTTCTGAATTCCCTTTTGAATTTTTTGAAAAAACATCACATGAGAAAGCCCTAGATGTTCAATTCAATGTAGCCAAAGAAGTCGTGGTTGAGGTTTAGGACCCATTCTACATCCTCCCCACATATTCTAAAATGTACCACATGGAAAAGGGTGGGGAACTGATGTAATCTATATGTGGGATCCTCCAAGACCTGTATTTGTTTTGGATCATTGGAATAATGAAGTTGTGGTGGGTTCACAGTAATAATCCCCATCCACCATCAGATTGGGGTGAAACTGCTGTAACTTCTAGACTTGGGGCAGTAAAAACCTAGCAGCCTCATGGGGGGTTAAACAAAGAATTATCCACTTCCATTTCCCTTCCTATTTATTTTTATTTATTTTTATCATATTATATTTTTTTTATGAATTTTAGGTCATGTGGAAGTAACTAGGATCTTAACATAAGGCTGCCACTAAAAAAATAAATCTGGTTGTGTCTTTTCTTTCTATTATTTTGTTTTCTACCCAATTGAAATATTGTGTGGACATTTTTCTTGATCTTATTTGGGCTAAAATATGGTAGTAAATGGAATAAGTATACAGGAGGGATTTCAACTTTTTTTAGTAATTTTGTGTGTGATTTTATTTTTCATGTTGTTTTTTTTTTGTTTTTAGGAATATTGAGATGAATTGAATACATGAGAACATTCAAACCATATTGGTATTTTTGGAACATCATTTGATTTGAGTATTTGAGGTTTTAAATGATTGCTAAATGGATTTTTTTTTGATTTCTGATCTTTTCATTTAATGATGATTGAGTGACTATAAACCTCATGTGCACCAGTGCTATCCAAATTGAAATTCATGCACAACCAGAGATGTTTCTAAAACATTTTTAAATCTTATTTACATTTCACTTCTTCTTAAGTGTCTTGAGACATATTGTGTGGTCCAGAACATTCTTTTTTCTCTTTTTCAATGCACTTAGTTTTCATATAAGGTGTTAAGTATGATTGATGAACAATTTTGAAATCCCTTTTTTCATCAAACTCTTATTTTGGCTAAAATTTTTATCAGAACATCTTTAAGCCCATATTAGCCATGAAATACCTTGTTAGGTAGCCACATTACAAGCCATTTAGCCCTTTCCAACCTACTCTAGAAAATAAATGCATGATTATTGTTGAACTCAATTGTGGGGGATGGAGAAGATGAGATTTGTTTTTCTTTCTTGAAGAATCTTTTTGAGCTATTTGAAAATGTTGCCATATTTATTGCTGCTTGGGTGGAAGAAATGTCATGATTGGAATATGGATGGGTGGACCAAAATATCATTACATATATGGGTCGGTTGTTCACCAATACTTCAAGATCAAATGCTGCCTCACTTTTCCTTCAAAACATGATTCTGAAGAGAAATCCAGATCTGAAGAAAGATGAAACAATGCTTCAAATGGTGGAAAGAGGAATTAAAATCATTGATTCTGAAATTCTAAGTGAGAACCTGCCAAAAGAAAAGGTGTTTAGAGGTGATTAATTTTTGAGCTGATAGAGGAGCACACCATCCATGAGAAAAACGGTTTTCAAGCATATACTTCACTTTAGAGCATAACCCTCCTCATTCAGCCTTAGATGTTTTTAAATTTTATACCAACCAACCCATAGCCTCAGAAAAAATCCTGAAAAAGACCTCATGATTGAAACATTTTTGACTCTGTGAAGTGGATATATTAGGAGTATAGAAAGCCTATGGAGATCTAATATGTTTTGAGAATGAGAAAAACTTCACATTAAATATCCTTGAGTGAAGGGAGAAATATTTTTCCAGGGAGGTTGGAATGACATGAATGTAAGGATTAACATGATATTTAATGGATTCATATGATTTTTGAGTAGTTTTGAAATTTTGATCCATTTATGAGGCATGATATTTTCCCTAATTTGATAATTGAGTTGTGTGTTCATTTATGCTTTGAGAAGTTTGTTTTGAACTTAGTATAAGATGGTTGCCCATGAGTGTAGTGGTTATGTGTGTGGGAGTGATAAATCTAGAATTTTCAAATATTATATATTGTATTTCAATTTTCTAAATCCCACAAAAGTGTTATTTTATGGAAAATTTTCACATTTTTATGTTTTAGTTGTATTTTGACCTCAAATGGTAAAATGGCTTTATTTTGGTGTTTAACTATTTTATTTGTCTCATGTATTTAGGGTATATTATTTTCTACACATAACAAAATTTTGAAATTAATTTTTTCATGGATTCATCACATCATGGGACGAATTTCATCCTTTTGAAGGCCCAACTCAATAATTCATTTAGAGGCCCAAATTCATCTCCCAATCTGGACCTCGTAAACTGTGCGCATATTTGGAATGTTTTAAAGGAGAGATTTTATCTTGAATTGGGAAATTCCATTGGAGATATAATTCAAAAAGGAGTAGGAAGATGAATTATTTATCATCTTTTATTTATGATTCAACATCTAAATCCATTGATTACAAGTCCATAATGGCATGGGAAGTTGGAGTTGTGTAAAACGAAGAGTCACCTGGACAAAATAAATGTGCTGCACTAAAACAGCAATTACTCCTTCACACATGGACAAATAATGATGAAATATTTTGGAGTGATGCAGAAGAAATAATGGAATAACTTTCATGAAGGGACTAGGTTCCAATAATGCCATTTAATGGTCCTAAATGTCGCTGACATTCAGAGGATAGAATGAAGCGAGATTCCTTCAACCCATTTTCTCTATAAATTTGTACCTCCTCTCCCTTTAAAAAATGATATCCATTTTCAGGGGGGAATGTTGAGTATTGTTTTTTTAAAAGTTATTTTTATTTTTAATATATATTAGTTTAGAGATCCTCTTAACACCTCCTTTCTCCGATTTATTTTTATTTATGTATTCTCCTGATGTTATTCCCTTCTCAACTCCTCAAAAAATGGAGAACTAACCTTGCCACTTGTTCGAGGGAAGGAATGTTGGTTTTATTGAGTTCATTGTACTTTACTTTCCAATACATTAATTCAGTTATAAGAATTTTTATGGTAGTTAAATCTATTACGGTGAGTGGTCACCATGTTTTCCTTACCACCAATTTCTTCTTCTTATTTATCAATTTTCCTTCTCTTATATCTTTGTCTCATTCATATGGTGGATAATAAAATGAGTATTGATGGTCAGTGAAGAGGTCTCTTAGATGACTTGAAGAGGGCTCTTATCTGACTTTAGGAAGAACATTACCTAATATGCAGAGGTCTTGTTATGGGGTGATGACAATACAATTCAGAAGGTGAGGTGTGATAGGTCATGATCACCTCATTGAGTTTAATATTGAAATTCTTTTTAAACAATGATATCAACCACCACGACCTCCTAAGAACAAAAACCTACTTTCTCTATTCTAACGTCATTCTGTCTTACATTACATTGTTATATATTATATTTATATTTTATGTATTGCACCACCCCCATTTATATTAGTATTATATTTTTATATTTGTTATTTTGTAATAGTGACAAAAGGAAATTAGTGTGTGATTGTGACCTCCTTGTGATCAACCCTAGGGTGTGCCACTACGATACATTTTTATGGAAATAATATCGTAATTGAATTTTGGTTCTTGGGAAAAAACACTCTCATTAATAGTAAACCATTGATTAATGTATAGAGATACTAAAAATATTTTGTATCCAAGTTGTACAAAATTTAGAGTTTTACATAATACAGTATGATTGTATAACATAAAAAATATAAATGATTAGAGAGAAAACTCTAAGGACCCGATAAAATAAATTATAGAATCTAGTGATTCAAAACTAGAATTCACGTCCTTTTATTCCTAATGATATTTTAGGTTTAGTGTTTTATAAAATTTTGTAATAGTTCTTAAAAAAAAATTCCAAGAAATATAATTTTCAAACATCATCAAATTATATATTTTCCCACAATATGAAATGAAAAATGTTTCCTTTTTATGAAAATGCATCATAGATTTAAACATGGTGTATTATTTTCCCATATATATCCTTACACCTTATTGAAAAAATTATAAACATTACATGAGAAAATAAATCGTAGTAAAGTACATAATAAAAAGAATGAAAATTTATGTGTATTAATAAATATAGAATTTTACCTTCTTTATAATAAAGATTGGCCTCAAAATAATCCCTTTTCTCACCAAAGAAATCAAAATTTTTCCAAATAAATAATAAAAAATGGCATTTTAAATATTTATGGAAAAGTAAACTCATTATATTTTCTTTTCAAATTTTAAAATCGTATGAAATTTGTTACACAAAGTTATACTTTCACCTATTACATATGAAATAATAATCATGCATTAAATTAGAGAATAGAACATAAATACTGATGGAATAACAAAACAGTTGACCTCTGAACATTTCCATAGAGTAACCATCACTTATAATCAAGAATTAACTATCACATTTAATATTTTAATAACCATCATACTATATTAACAATCTTAAGAGAACCATATTCGGTAAACTCTATCACATATTTTGAATAACAATATTGAAAATTCCATACCCAAGGAATAAGATGGTTATCACATAAATTCCATCAATTGATAATAAAATAACCGCCCTTCATCAAGAGAAATTTTCACAAGCTGAATAAGATATATAAAAACATACATCATATAAACGATTCTTGATTAAGTTTAAATTTTCATTTTCAAATAAATTATTGGAAAATACAAGAAACTATAAGGGAAAAATTTTATTGGAAAATAGAATAATAAAATTTTATTGTAAACATAAAAATAATATTACTCATGATGGTATGAAAATATGTTCATGCTATATAATTCAAAAAATCTTCGAGTCCATGAATTTTTTGGAAAATTCATAATGTATCTTATTTGAAAAACTTCAATATTATTCATTTTAATCGATTTAAAAAAAATTATGGATTAAAATGAATTAAATAAATCATTAAATATTAATAAAATGATTATTTAATTAATTTTTAGATTATAATAATATGGATATGGATGAAAGAGAGTGTTTTAAGGAAAATTTTAATGATATTTTTTAAAAGAAAGTGTTTTACCTTGAGTCCTCCCCAAGATGTACATTCTTTATCTGCAAGATTAATAATAATAAATTAATTTTCAAAAAATATAATCACATTTTATTGATTATTATTTCTTTTATTTCACTTATTATTTTGTTATATATAATTATATTGTCATTTCTGTTCACATAAAATTTGTTTATGTTATATGGTTCATATGTCTAAAATGACTAAGGAGTATTGAAAATGGGCAAAGTGGTAATTACTCCACCGTATCTGGAATAATAAAAATATTTACATAACATTCATTTTTTAAAAATATATAATTTTAAATCAATCTATTAAATATTTTTTGGAATGGTGAACTATATTAAAATAAAAGAGAAGGTAGGAAGAACATAAGCATGAGTAACATTTCAAATTTTCAATGATCATTATTGAAAGAAGATCTATTTTATTTTATCCTTCAAAAATTATAATAATATCATAAATATTGTATCAATTATTTTAGTATATTTATATATATCATCAATTTGATTTGGTGATGAAAAAATGAATCACATCTCTTTGGGGAGGTGATAGTCCAAGTATACGCTTCAACGATGTTATTATTTTTCATTGAACGGAAAGGTAATAAATTAAATGATATATTTTCATTTTAGAATGATAAATATTTCATTAATATAATATATTAAAAATAATTCCAAAATTATAACCATACATGATAAAGGGTTATGGAAAAATAAATGCATCAGTTCATGATGAGGTAGGTCAGTATATACATGAATTACAATTTCCTCTCCCATTTGATGGATGTTTTAGACCGATATTGTTTATTAAATTAAAATCTAAATTTAAAAATATTATTAGGATATTTTAATTTTTATTAGTCATTTTTTAGTAAAATTTTATGTTTTTATAAGTAGAAATAAAACTAATGCCTATAATTGAAAAGTATACCTCATTCCGAAAAAAACCTCCTTTACATGACCCCTTAAGGACTCTATGATTTCTTTAATACCCAAATTGATGTCTCCAGAATGAGGTTATGTATTATAGTATGGGATCTGGGATAGGTATTTTACATATTTATTGTGTTTTTATGTTTTGATTAATGATCAGAATATATTCCATTTTATAAGAGAGGGGATGTTCAAACATGGAATTTCTCCAAATATTAAATTAATATTAATTCATAATCAATTCAAAATTCCTATGAACATATTTATTTCAAATGTATTTTTATTATCAGTCTAATATACATCATATAATCGAAATTATACTAATTTTGAATATTTTTTTACCTATTACTTATTTTTTACCCCTGATTAACCATTTTTAAACATACAGGGACAACAACATTTTTATACATTAATGGTCAGTATAATTTTTATAAATGGAAACATGTCCCATAAATAAATCTCATTTGATATTATTAACCCTAAATTATTCTCCTAGATGAATATTGTATTTTTAGGAATATTAAATCATTTCATAAAATATTAATCTTTATAACATGTCACTAAGGTCAATTTATTCAAATATTCCTTAAATTAATTTTTATGACATCAAGAATACAATTAAAATTAGACCATAAATGATTTAATAAATCATTGAAATTTAATTATAATATCATTAAAATCAATATATCATAGAAATTATCTCAAATTATATTACATTAAAAAAATTAATATCATTAATTTTATTTTCAATTAATTGAATAATTATTTTGTTTGTGTTGTATAAGAATTAAAGATAATTACTTATCACAAAAAAATAAAACATTAACATGTTTAATTAAAAAAAATATATATTTAAAAATACTCTATATAACTAAACATACCATATGTTGATATCTATTTCAAAATAATTATAGTTATTAAATAAAATTGTGTGATAGTCATAACTTTTCATTAAATAAATTTTTATAGAGGTCATAATATCATAAAAATGACAAACAAAAATTCCATATAAACGAATATTGGATTAGTATGGATGAAATAGACACATTTATGAAATTTATGTCAAGTGTTAGGGTCATTTTATAGTATATATCATTTGATTTTTTATTCAAATTACCAGATCTACCCTTATTAACAGTAACAAAAATTAGTAATGTTGTTATTCTTATTGACAATAGAGGTAAAAATTTATAAAATCTAGAACTAATGATTCCAAATATAAAATCCATTTTTCAAAATTTAGAACACATTATAATCATAATTTATATTAAAATAGACTAGTAAAATGAAAAAGAAAAACTGTTTTTTTAATCCCCTTTTAAAATATGAAATGTTTTTATTCTAAATTCATGTTTAAAATAGATTTCAAAAACATTTATTGTAATATTATAAATCAAAATGTACTAATTATATTTTAATGATATTAAAAAACATAATTTATCTTTTCGAATACTTTAAAATAAAATATATCTTCCAATACATAACATAATTTTTCCCTATTAATAGAAAAATACTCTTTTAATAAAATTCTCAAAATTTCATCCTATTATAAATTTAAAATTATTATTTAAAAAATGAGATAAATTTTATCATATATTTTTATTTTAAATAACATAACTACATTATATTATTTTACCCGAAAAATAAGTAAAAATAATTTTTAATGATAATGTATTGATGAAGAATAAAATTACATTACAAAAAATCATGTTCATATTTAGTAATAATTGATTAGAACATTTTAAATGAGTATGAATATTATATATTTCTTTTTTCAATTATTCAGATTCATACCCATTAATTTAACGGTGGGGTTATGACTATCACATTTAAATAATAACATTTTCTTTCTCGTTTAATCACGGTGTTTTGTATCTTGTAGGCAATGGAAATTGTTTTTTAAATATAAGTATATTACCTTCCCCCCCCCCCCCCGCACAAAGATACGTAATTGTTTCTTCCCATTTTTTTCTCAATATCTATAAATAGGGTTAAAATTCTTAAAATAACTTTCTAGAAATCAAATATCATAGAATTATTAGTAATACAACATTTATAAAAATGAAAATGGAAACAAAAAGGCCTTATAGAGTAACACTTATTTGGGTTTCTATATCAGGAAAAATTATCAAGTATTGAAATTAAGGACATTTAAGATAAAAAAATGACCAAGGATTAGTGGAGAGTGATAAAGAACTGGTTCGTGGGAATGTAATCCATCACAAATTAAAAAATATATAATCGGTTAAAAGACATTTTTTTTCCAGATAAGAAAAAGTAAATCTATAATATTTTTTCTTAATGATCTATTTTTTTGAGTTAATGAATTATTTTAATATCTATAGTATGAACATAAGAATATATAATTAATTAATAATTATATTTTTATACGTGAATATATTTACACTTCAAACACATCTTTTTCTATGAAATGTTAGTATTCTAAATGATTTTTAATGCACGATGCACTAAAATAATCATTAAACAAATCAGATAATCCATTATATATTTAAAACATATTCTTAATGTCATCAGTAATTAACTAAAATTAAAGTAGTTATTATGTGAAAAGATTATTCCTAAAATGAAATAATCTTTAACTGAATAAAAACTACCTCATTCTCAAAAAAAATCATTATTATTACCTAAAATTAAAATTTGAAAATTTGAGAAATATTTATCCTTAAAATTACTCCCAAATAATCCAAAGTCATATTAAAACCCTGAAATTAAATTTTGTCATCATATTCCTTGATAAATTTTGAATTAAACACCAAATATAATCAATCACACTTTATGTATCATTTATTAATTATATTCCTTAATAATATAATCACCAATATATTCTAATCAGTTCTATAAATACTATCAATCACCATAAAGTCAATTTAAAATAATATGTTATCATTAAATATTATTCATCCATTATTTAAAAAATAATATCCTATGTTATTCTATTTATCAAAACCATATATTTTTCCAATGAATTATAGTTATCCTTTGCGAAATAAAATTAGTCACTAAATCACCAAATCTATTTGAAATATCTGGTTATCAATAAGATAAAATAAATTTTCCCAAAATAAATATAAATTATTTTTCTAAATTTATATAAATAATATAGAAAATCCATTCCAACCAAGATGTCATGTAGGCCAGTGGATAGTGGTGATCTTTGGTCTCCCATCAGTTGTGGGGTCAAGCCTTTTGACCTTTCCAGATGTGATGGGTTTTATCACAACCTTCAATTTATCATTTTTATAAAACTATATTTATGTTATCTTAATAAAATTCCTCAAAATATTATAATTATACTCACATATAATAATAATATACTCAAAATTTAATAAATAATGTTTCCTCAAAGGTTATCTGAAACATATTATTTTTCATCCCATAAAATTAAATTACCCATAATTACCATAAAAATAAAAATTAATTTATACACTTATGTATACCAAAACCATTAATCATATGTAAATCAAAATTAATGTAATTTTCCAACAACTATACATTTAAAATTTTAAACAGAAGGTTACATGTACCACAAATATTTTTCAAGAAACAAAAAAAACATCTTTTAAAAATTCACTCTTTTTCACAACATAACATATTAAAGGTTTAAATTTCATCAAAAATATCATTAAAATCCTTTAAAATAAATCATAAAATATATTATAGAATAAGTGATTAATTATTCTCATGATATTTTGAATATATCATAATAACATTGATAAACACATCCATCACTCAACATCGTTCTTAAAACATTAACCACACATTTGGTTTTATTCCTTGCTACTTGACTTTGAAAAATTAATGCTATGAAATATATCATTATAATTATTCCATATAGACCCATTAAAATTTATACATAGAGTTTATGAAAATAATTCAAAATAAAAATCCAGAAATCAGTGCTTTCCTTTTTTTGTTTATATCTCCCTCTAGAAAAAAATATTCAATTCCTCGGTGTTACTTAACCTATAGAATGAGATTGAAAAATTGATAGTTTGAAATTTGATACCAATGAAACAATGGTCCATTTAATTTTTTTATTAATGAAAATATTTTGAATATACCAAATAGTTTCTTGATGGAGATTCATATATTTAAAAAGCATCAAAAATAATTTTACCAATATTTTTCAAATATAATAATAATTAAATCGTCTAATATGGATAATAATGTTATGTCAGACCCTTTCCCATTCAAATTTATTAGTGATATTTGACATATATATATGACCATATTTAAAACCTAAAATGAATCATTTCATGTTAAAAAGAATATTGTCTATTTAAATATAGCACCCTTATAAACTCTATAATACATTCAGCTTCAAATAATTTTTACCAAAGTCGATTACCCTTTTAAATAAAATCACCAAAAAAATAATATTCTCATAAACTATCCAATTAAACCATAAATATGGTTTCTAATAAATTGAAAATATAGTGAACCATAGATTTTTAAACCAATTATGGTGTCCAGAAATCTTAATAAAACATCAAATGAAAAAATTATACTCTCTATAGTTTTTTAAACCTTTGTCTAAAAAAATTGAAATGACATGGATGTAAAAATAACATAATTTAATTTTATTAGTTGATAATTAGTTTAATTTTATTCCCAATGATCTTTTTGGTTTAATTATTTATATTATTAGAACATAATTATTACATAACAACCCCAAAATTACTTATTGGACACTTCTACTCTGTTTCAATTTTTAAAACAATATAAAATAAAACAAGTTTTGTTTTTATAAAAATCACCATGAACATCAAAATGGATTATTATTTTCCCTACGACATCCTTAAAAACTATGAAAAATAATTTATAAATAAGTAACAATCCCAAAAATTTCATAAATGGATATAAAATAAAGGAGTAAACTATCATTCCATTAATATATATATTTCAATTCATTTTAAAAAAATGATTTGACAAATATAATCCCTTTTCATAAAAATCAATTATTCTTATATATATATCTCATCTTATAAAAAATTTCCGTATAAATATTTAAAGAACAATGAACTAATATAGTTTTACTTTTCATTTTGAAAAACTCATGAATTTTGGTTCACAAATATATAATTTTAACTGTTAAATATGAAATAAACATCATGGTCTAATTTTGAGTAACCATTAATGATAATAAACGGAGGCCTTCATGAAAAACCCTTCAACATTACCATAGAGTAATGATAATAGATAATCATGGATTAAGTATTATAATTAATCTTGTAATAATCATTATAGTATATTCCCATAATCTCTATGGAGAAACAAATTTAGTTAAATTTGTCCCATATTTGTAATAACCCTATGGTCCACTTCCCAACGGAAATAATTAGATATTTATAATGAAACCACCCATATATTATTAATAATAAACCCAATTATCATAAAAAAATTCCCATGAACTATAACATGATGCATAAAATATTTCATTATAAAAATATATTTAGGAAAATAAATTTCAAATTTTAAAATCACTTATTTTAAAATATAAATATTTATAACATAAAATATTTACATATAATAGATCTTGTTAAAATCTAATTTAAAATTAAAATGATCATTTTATGTGACAGAAAATTTTTTATAGTTGTATAAGATAAAAAACATATCTCTCATACTATTTAGATAAAAGTCACAATATACCTAATTTGGAAAATAAAAAAATATAGTTTTAAAAATTATGTTAATTCATACAATGGTAAAAATGACATTGATGAATAATTTTATAATACTGAAAACCTTATTTAAATAATTTATATAAACAATCATTTGGATATTTAAGAAAAATATTGTTTTATGGTCCAAATTTAATGAATATTTTTTAACAAAAGTCCCCTACCATGTGTCCAAATCCCACTATAACCAACATCATGGAATCATAAAATAAAATTTACCACATATATTTACAACATTATAACATAGAATTTTATCCTTATGGGATTAACCCCAAACAACCCTACATTTTATTTACCTAGAGAACAACCTAAACAACCTTCTTTTTCCCCGGGTGGTACAAGCTAATGACCGCCTTTTTGTAGGGAGTCACACCTCAAATGAATACCATTTAATGGGTAGTATAGTATGTTATAATAAAATGATATAAATTTTATAGGATTAATTATAACCACATAACCATAGGTACATGGTCATTATTTGAGTGTGAATGTTGTAGTGAACTGCCTAACAGAAAATCCCCAAATAGTTAAAACTCAGTTGAGATCCATGAACAATAGTAAAATTTTGATGCTTTGGATCTATAATATAATATTATCCACATTTATTTATTGATTTGTATCTAAAAAATCCATATATTTAGTTCATCTATAAAAATCTTTTCAACATTAGAAGTCTAGTTCAGTTCATATTTCCCAATATAGAAAACAATTTAATTGCTAACTTTGCATTAATTACACACTCACATGGGTAAATTTGACAATCTATTAAGCAAAAAATAAAACTTCATTAAGATATAAATAGTATATTTAATATGTTTCTAATAAATATTAAATTCCGTTTTAAAAATATAATAAATTGCATGATACAAATTGTTCACATCCAATAATATTTAATGAGGAATTCACGTTTTCCAATGAAATCAATGAATAACATTGTCCCTTGTGATAATAATTTAATAAAACAATTTAAAATACATATTCATGGATTAAAAAAACTTAATAATAAATTATTTATCTAAAAATAATTAATTCAACTAATTATAAATATTTGGAATATTGAATAATCAAATGTTACCAAAAATCATATTTACATGATTTGAAATATCCTATAAAATAAAAAATATATTGTTTATCACCACAAAAATATTTTTAGCATAATATATGTATGTAAAATAATCTTATAGAATTTAGATTGTAAATTATATAAATTTTTAGATTGATTCACTTATAAATATTCAAACGGAAAACATACTTTCAAAATAGTAGAATCAATTTTCTCATCAGTTTAATTGTATTTAGATATTTTCATTTTATTTATCTTGGATATATAATCTCGTAAATTGGATGTATATATATATTTGACATTAAAATATAGTACAAACATTATTATGGAAAAATATAAAATTCAATATGAAATCATGCAGTCCCATTAATCTAATTTCTGTAGTCATAGATATAGATTCAGAGTTTTATTTATTCTAATTTAATGTATATACGTTTTTTAAATTTCAAAATCTAAAATAATCACTAAATTTGGAGCCATGCATCCCATGTAGCAGTTGAAATATAGAAGATAAATTCATTAATGGTATGTACACATAGTAGGTTCCATGTTATATTTCATTATAGAATCTAGGGTAGATTCCATGCTAGGTTCTATAATTCATTCTATGATTACTTACATAGTTGGTTCCAATGATTGTTCATTTTGATCATGTAATCGGTAGAAAAAATTAGTAAATATTGGTTATGTGGTAGATTCAAATGGTCTGTTTATATGTCAAGGTGACATACTAAAATAATTTTGTTTTTATAATAGGTTTCATGATCAATTCATTTTGTTCATGTTTTAGGTTGACATAGTCAGGTGACATGGAACCTTTTCAATGTTAGTTGTAAGATCCTAGATTTTTCATAATGTATGTCTTGATTATGTTTCAATTTTGTCCTTTATTTAGGTAAAGTAGTGTCTCCCAAAGTTCACGAGAAGTCTTAGGGGTGTTTTGGGGGTTCAGGGCATACAAGAAGAGGAAAAAAGAGTTTTATAGGCATGTTGTGTGCTTTGTAAATGTTTTGTGAAAACAATGTGTAGAATCGCAAGTAACTATACATCATTGGATACATACCTTATCATTTTACCACATGGTTAATATAACCATGAAAACATCTTAGTATTCCTCTAGTATGGGAGAAATTGTGAACGGGAATCACGCACTATTTATGCACTTGTTGGAAAACTACTGGGGAAAACTGTGTAGCCTGGTAATGTTGATTAATAAAAAAAAATTAATTATTGGATTTTTAACCCCAACATGGGATTTCATCCACCCCCTGAAACCCTAGTGATGAGTAAGAGAATCCATGAGCTTCCAAGGGTGGTTCTACATCATCTATCCTATTTTTAGAGTGTCATCAGTTGTGAATAAAAGATATGGGTATGTATAATATCATCTTTTCTTCCCCTCCTCGATTGGGGCTTTCATATTTCGCTATTATTTTTCTGAAGCACTAAATAACACTTTTTATGATGAGATCTAGTTTTAGGCTTCAATAGTTGGGTAAATCTAGATCTAAGGCTTCGATTGTTGGAGTGTTAATCAAAGGATTAAAGATAAGTGGTCTAAAAGTTATATCTGATCGTTTCATTGGAGATTTTTTAATTCATGTGTTTATGTATTTTTTACCCCTTATTGTTCTTCTATACTTGATAATATTTTTTATAATTAATTTATAAATTATGAATGTAACCCCTCATGGTTCCTATGGGACTCACACATGATGACTTGACCTTTATAGGGACACCCATGGCATGTGCTGAAACATTTGGAACATAGAAGTTACTAAGTATGAGCATGGATTTAATGTGAAAATTCAGAGACCCTGATAAGCATGTTGAAATGTTTAATGTTAGTTTAAATTAATAAATTTCATGTTCCTATTCGTATTAATGACTTAAAGGATTGTTTTCTATGGTAATAAAAATTGGTTAATTTGTTAAATGAGGATTGTGCTTTGTGGCAAATGAATTATTTTGAAACCCCTAATATGGATAATGTATACAAAATGATGAACATGTGTAATTGATAATGTCTTGATAATTTATGAATGTTGTTAATGGGATGAGACATGAGAAAGAGAAATGGGATAATGTGTTTTTTTATCGTAAAATGGAATTGTGAATGGGCTATTGGTATAACATTGAATCCCATTTTCATTATTATTAACAGTTATTGTTATATGTTTTGGATGTTTTGGGTAGGATATGGATAAATGTGGAGAATTTGTAAATAATAATGTTCACATAACATGGTGGTGGGACCAAGGACTGTTGTTCCTCTAATGGGCAAGGTTGGGCTAATGCTCTATCCTAACTAGGAATGCATGTGTTGGTGAGCCGGACTAATGATATATTCACCAAATGAATGTTTTCAACCAAAATACCTAGATTGAGGATCTATGGTATAGGTGGTGATCATTTTATATGCTCATCCCTAGTGAGATATGGACTTAACTTTTTTATCTTATCACGAATGATAAATTATAGGAATATTGTGGGAATAATTTAAATGTCTTACACATGGAACATGTTGATGAAGAACTAAATGATGAGATGATGTACATAATGAACATGGAACAATAATACTAATAGTAGTAGAAAAGTATAAATTATATACTGGGGGAACTTGTATGTTTTATCACATAATTTCCATTCATTTTTTCTTTCATGACTATGTATTTATACATGTTATTTTTTATACACCATTGGTGGTGGCCTACTAAGTAGCACTCCCACCTGACTCAGGCTATCATTGGGTACCATAAAAGATTTCATTATTGCAGGTCTGCACAAGGGAAAGGGATATATGCTTGGTAGGTGAGTTGTACAAGGGCCTTTTATAGATGACGTTCCCTGATTAATGTCATTGCTTTTTTGGGGATTCCATTACTTGTCATTATTTTGGGCTTTTGTTCACATGGAATTGTAGCATGAAATAAAACATTTACCTTTAGGTTTAGTTTTTCCCAATTAGGATATGATTATTTATTCTTATTCATTGATAAGATCATGTTATCTCCATTTTAATTTGATTATTTGGTTTTTTTACTCTAGTAAGTGGGTATAGTCTCCCCATGTTACTAATTTAGACCCTCGTTGCTAGTGGAAAACCACTAGCATAGTGGGATGAACTCTTGAGGTTATGTGATTACTAAGTTTGAGGCACTGATTTAGTGGCACCCGGGTCGGGGACATTACAATGTGGTATTAGAGGAGTAATATTCTCATTCCTACTATTTGGCGATGGTATACAAGAGATTAAGAAAGTTTTATTCCTTGTTAATGGGTTTATGACTCGAGTAGCTAACCCAAGTATGGGGGAATATCCATGTCTCATGGGTGGGAATAGTTTTTCTTATTGTGGGTTGTTACATTTGATGAAATTTCACAATTGGGTGGAACACATGTGGTCTGATGTGACTATTTTATTATATTTTCTATGTGGCTACAATTATATGAGTCTTGGCATTCAACCATCGTTTTAGGAAACTATTTATATAAGTGAAATTCATCATATTAGGCACACACGTGAGGAAAGGGTGTTAGCAATGTAAAGGGAAGAATGCATTAAAATTTCTTAAACCTGGGGAAAATTGTGATTAATGATAAAATTCAAATGGGTTAAAAGGGAAAAAATGATAAATAATAATGAATTAATTTTACTTGATAAATGGTGTTATGTTAGATGAAATGTTAGTTTAATAATTGGTGATGGGTGAATAGCTTTTAAAATGTGTAAAATATAGGGCTTGATACAATGCGAGTTAGTTACCCTATGTTTGACATGGCCTTTGGAAGGATGTTTGAGGTTAGTTTTCTAGAAATAGTATGGAATAATGGGTAGTGTATTCCCAATGTTTCTTATGGCTAGTGATGAGCCTTACTATATATATTGTGGATGTTTCGTGGTTGTGTTCTAAAAATACTTGTTTGGAATTGTAACGAAATTACACCACTATGGAATGTTCTAGTTAAGAGAAAAGAGGATTTTGCTGAGAATTATCCCCATGTATTGAAGGAATAGTATCTACTGGTTTAGGGTGATAAAGAAGAGATGTTCCATGAGACATTTTCTTATGTTATTGTGATGATGGAATGGGACCTAGGGCAGGTCACACTGAGTATAATCGAGTTGAATGAGGAATTACAGCTACAGAACCATCCATTCATTTCCAGATATAGTGGTCCAAAGGAATCAGAGTTCTAAATATAGTCTATCCAGATAATTCTTGAACTATAGAGACTCCATCCCAGAAGAGAGTTATGTTAGTAGCAAATATATTGGGGGCTAGGAAAAGGGTTGTGGGTATCATATTTTTTATTGAATATGTATAGGTAACGGTGTGGAAATGTTTTCAGGAAACAAAATTTGGAGTATTAATACACAGAAACCCTCTGGAAGGAATGGGTAGTAGAGTTTAAGAGGATAAATCAAGGGATGATTTCAGTAATGGATTATTATATTCATTTCATGGACATTTCATGTTTTGATCCTACCTTATTTTGTGATGAGGCAGTGATGGAAAGACGCTTTTAGGAAGGGCATTGGCATGAGATCAAATACTAGGTAAATATCTTTCAACTATAGAGGTTTTATAATATATTTAATTGGGTCATCATCATAGAAGAAACCCATATAGGTCCCTGAAAGCACGCATGTAGTTCTGATGGGGCGAAGTAGTGGTGTGACATTTGATAATAGGAAGTGTTGTTTTGAGAATTTACATTGGGCCTGTAGAGGTCAAAATATCCCAAAAAAAGAAACTAGTCTCCCAGGTTAGTGATCGAGTTTTCTACAATCAGTGTGAAACGACGGAGAATTTTGGAATTCAGTGTTCCCAAACACCTATTGAGTGTGGAGAATATGAAAATATGGTCCATATGTGGTGGTTTTATAGTAACCCACAATAATTGAAAAATGATGCAGGATAGAGGTTTGTTGAAGAGTGAAGGCATGTGGTATATTACCTCATATTATCTAGTTAGATGGATCTACAATGTTCATAATGGTAGAGGTGGTGGATGTGTACCTTCATTTCAATACCATTCATACTAGCAGGGTAGTGGAACATAGGGTACTCAGGTTGCATCCCAACATTGACTCTCATATTAGCTTCATGAAATTAATTCTAGACATGTAGGTGGTGAGGCTGGCCCTTTTACCATTTTAGGTATGATTCATATAGCATCCACACATCCAAATACTCAATTTTTTATAGGATCCCCACACTCTTTTATCTTCACATTGTTCATGGTATTTTTTGGCCTACCTGTGGAACAAAAATGAGGGGATGTGTCAATTAATTCTCTATTGGGTGTGAGTTGAGGATATCAAGCAGTGTAAAGGTTATGCTTTAGAGGTTGGTGGATACCATTTCGCCTGGATTTTTTTAGAGATGTTAGATTTTTACTTGTTCTTGTGTATGGATTGGTTTGTGGTGTATCAAGCCCATATCAATTGTTATCAACATTGGGTAACATTCATGACTTCTAATGAATATTCTTATTTCCTTTATGGTGAGTGGTATTTACTAGAAATCCATGTAGGTCATTTCTATCATCAGTTGGGAGAGATCACTACCCATGTGGCATTCCTAGTTCATTATAATGGATTAGTGAAGAACCATGTTTTTTCTCTTGTGGTGGATCAGTTAATTGATGTGTTTCATGAAGACTTCTTAGGGATTTCACTGGAGGGAGATGTTGAACTTACAATCGAGTAGCTTCTTTGTGAAGAACCATTTTTTATTCAACATAATCAAATGGATACAAGGGAAATACAAGAGCTTTAGGCTCTACTAGAAGAGTTAGAGCGTAAAGGGTTTATCCATCCTAGTACATCACCTTGGTGATCTCCAATGTTGTCTTCTAAGATGATTAACTAATATTTTATTCTATGTGTTGATTATAGGAAGTTGAATCAGAAGACTTTTATGAACTGATACCCTCTACCTAATATTACTGATTTATTTTACCTTGTATGTGGTGCTTTGGTGTCTTCTATGATTGATTTGAGACCGGGATACCATCAACTGAGGGTGATACTTTTTGATGTACCATGTACAACTTTTCGGAGTAGGTACGTGTTGTTTGTGTTTTTGTAGATACTGTTTAGGTTGACCAACACACCAGATTTGTTTTTGACTTTAATTGACTGAATATTTCACCCATATCTGGTTTAGTTTTTGGTTTTCTTCATTGATGATATATTGGGGTACTTGATAACTCTTGACCATCATACCCTACATCGTGACATCATCTTGAGTACACAAATAGAGAATAGGATTTCTTCCATGATATCAAACTGTTTGTTCTAGATTGATAATGTTCATATCATGGGAAATACCATTTCTAAGTTAGGCATGTTGGCGGATCCAAGTACGTTGCAGGCGGTGGTGTCCACGGAGCTTCATAATACTATATTAGATATTTAGAGTTCGCTTGGGATGTTTGGTTACTACTGAATGATCTTTAGATATTTCTCTCATTTGCAAGTGCCACTCTCAAGCATTACTAAGAAGGGAGTTGTGTTTGAGTGGTGTAAAGCATCCCAAACTAAATTACATGAAATAAAGTAGTGGTTGACAACTATATTTATTCTTATCTTAACAAACCCTAGTTAGGGGTACACGTTGTTTTTTGATGTATTTGGAGTGGGTATTGGTGGGTTTTATGCATGATGACAATGTTGTAGCGTATGGGAGAATATTGTTGAGGCCTCATGAATGAAATAACGCTGAAAATTATCTCAAGTTGGCTATTGTGGTAAATGAACCAAGGTGTTTGAGGCATTACTTGCTGGGAGAGAGGATCACAGTGATTACCGATCATAAAATTATTATGTACATATTCCATAAGGGGTATTTGAATCATCAATGATGAGGGTTGGTTGAGTTCCTTCAATCATTTGTTTTTGAGTTAGTTTATAGACTCGGGAATGGAAATATTGTTGAATATGCTCTGAGCAAGAATACATTGAATCTTGTTGTTCATGAAACTAACTCTAAATAGAAAATGAAATATTTTTTTACCGAGATGCAGCTAGATGTGTAGGACGGGTGTTAAAAAATTACCCTTACATCAACAAGGATTGAGTCCTCACTTTTTATATGGGTCAAGGATAGATAGGAAGAGGATAAAGAGTGTTTGACTATGTAATAATGTCTTAAAGGTGTGGAGTCACCTTCTATTTGGGTAGTTGGTGATGATGGAGTTTACTATGTTTAGGTTTATGTAGTAGTGCCAACATGGGTGTGAGGATAGCTGATACAAGAGTTCCATGACTCAATATGGGTTGTACATCTTCTCTTTCCTAAATGTATCATGATATTCTTCATAAATATTGGTGGCCATGAATGAAAAATGATATTATGTGTTTCATGGTGTGATGCCTTACCTGTCAATAAGAAATAGAAGATCAGCAGTAATCTAGTGGGTTATTATAGGAATTCCCCATTTAGTAATGGAAGAGGAATGATGTAACAATGGATTTTGTACTGGGCCTTCTGAGGATGCCTAGGGAGAATGACGCTATCTAGGTGATTATGAATCAGTAAACTAAATTGGATCATTTTTTTGGTCCTAGAATCACATGCATTGTTGATTAGTTCATCGAGTGTTATATAAGAAAAATAGTGTGATTTCTTGGTGTGTTGAGAAACATAGTTTTGGATCATGAACCGAATTTCACATAGTGCTTCAGGAAATGATTACAAAAGATTCTTGGTACCCATGTGTTGTTGAGTATGGATAATCACCTGCATATGGATGAACTTTTTAAGAATATGATTCTGGTATGTGAGGACATTTAGAGAGTCAGTTTCCTGGATTCCCGTGGTTCAGGGGTAAATAAATTATCAAACATTGAGTATTATTACAATAATAGTTTCTAGGCTACAATTCAAATGTAACATTTTTAGGTAATCTATGGGAAACTATGTAGATCATGATTTTGTTTTCTAGAGGCCATTTAATCTAATCTATTAGGAATGTGTATCGTTCAGGAGACATTAGAGAAAGTTTGGTTGACAAAAAATCATGTGAACATAGCACGGAGTCGGAAGAATTCATACGCAGATCAACATCAATGACCTATTGAGTTTTTACTGGGGCATTTTTTGTTTCAACAGGTGACTTTGTGGTTAGGTCATAGTCACATTTAGAAACATTGAATGTTGGCACCAGGGTATGCAAGGTTGTTTGGAAATATGGAGGGGATCAGACCAATGATGTACAGATTGGGACTTCCATAGTGGAATAGTGGTATGCACAATGTTTTTCATGTATAAAAACATAGAATGTATCATCCTGATCCATCTCATTTGATAAAAATTATTGATCATGACATTGAGTGTAACGATTCATTTCAGGAGAATTCTATTCATATTTTGAGTCATAGTGAGAATTGTTTGTTTGTAAAGTTTGTACCTTTGTTTCGTGTTCTATGGTAGCAAGTAAATTTTCAAGATAAATATTTGTTGTTAGAATCAGATATGTGGGCCCATTTCCCCATTCTATGTTACCTATAATCTCAATGACGCTCTAGTGGTGATGCTTGTGGATGAGTCATCTTAATGTGGGGATATGGTAAGATCCAGGATTTTTCAAAAGGTATGGTTTGATAAGGTTTTAGGTTTAGTCATTTATGATTTGTCATATAAGTGTTATCCAATGTTGATGAGAAGGATTCGTGGTATTCTACGGATTCGAGGCATGAACAAGGAGGAAAGCAGTGTTTTTGTGCATGTTTTCATGTTATGGGCATGGTTAGAGAAAATCATGTGAAGCATCCTAGGTAATTGTGTAGCCTTGGACAGGGGCTTGATCACAGTTTTAACACGGTTCAGCAAACCGTGAATAATTCATTGGAAACCATATAAAGGAGTGATTTTGGGACAGTTTTAAATGGATGTTTTCCCCCAAGAATTAGAAAATTGTGTGGGTATGCCATGTTTCCAAGAATATATGTAAATTTACAAAATTTACAATATGGTATTTTTAACCCCAACTCATGATTTCCTCCTTCACTCCCCCTTGCTACTGTAGTGACGAGGAAGAGTTCCCAACAAATTTCAAGTGTTATTATCCCTCATCTCTAGATTTTTTGGAGTGTCATCAGATACATATAAAATATCCTAGTAAATATGATCTCCCCATTCTTCCTCTATTCACATAGGGTTTTCATCATTCTCCTATCTCCTTCCAAATCTATAAAACCCTCTTTTATGGTAAGATCGTAGTTGGGGCCTCAAAGGTTTGTTGAAAATGGATCAATGTATTCCATTGAGGGCGAGTTCATCAATCGATTCAACATTGGTTGTCTACAAGTTATATCCTATAGTTTCATTGGATATTTGTTCATGCTTGGGTTTATTTCTTGGTTTCCCCTTGTTGGGATTTTGACCCTATTCATGAGGTTTGGTATGACAATTGTCTAAATTATGAATGGAAACCCTCACGGTCCTCATTGGACACATCGAGGATGACTTGATGTATGTAGGGCCACCTATGGGTTGTTCTGATACTTTTTGGACTTTAAATTTAGCAATGTATGAGAAAGGATGTCATGTTACAATGTAGAGCCCTTGATAAGCAAGTTGATAGGATTAATTGTAGTGAAAATGAATTATTTACATGGGACTATGAATTGTAATTTATTAGGTGATTTATTGGTATGGTAATATAAATTGGTAAAATTAGTTAAATGGTGATTATGACATGTGGCTATTGAATTTTTTTGATTACCCTAAGAGGGTTGGTGTATAAGAAATTTTGAACATGTTGGATTTGTAATGGAATGTGAACTATTGAATGTAGTTAATGGGATGAGATGGGGGAAATATAATTGGGCCAATAGGTTATGTATAGTAAAATGGAATTATTAACGTGTTAGAGAATAACATTGAATTCCATGTTGATTATTCTGAATCATGGTTGTTAATTGTATTAGTTGGGATATAGATAAATGTGGTGAATGGATAAATAAGCATGTGAACATATATTGTTGGTGGTATAAACGAATGGTGCTACTCCCATGGGTAGGGTTGCACTAATATGATAACCTACCTAGGAATGAATGGGTAGGGGAGTTGGAATGATAATCTTTGCCCCCAATGGTTGTATTTATTGAAAATACCTAGATTGAGTCTCCGTTGAATGTGTCGTGATCACATTATATGATCATCCCTACTGAGATTGGGACATAACATCTTCTCTTATTTGTAATGATAAATCCCATGAATATTGTGTGAATAAGGTAACTACAAGATCGATGGATTACATGTTGATTGTGAACTAAATTATGAGATGATGTGTATAATGAACATGAAACTATATTCCTTAGAGTAATAACAATGTAAAAATACATAAATTGTGGCCCATGTATTTTATTTCACTTAATTTCCATTCATTTTTACTTAAATTCACTATCAATTTATAGTGGATATTTTGTAGAAACCATTCGCAGTGGAAGGCTGAGTTGTACTCACACCTTGATCATGTCGTTGTTGGGTACCCAAATAGATTTGATGCTTTTAGGTCAGGACAAGGGAAAGGGCCCTATGCTAGTAGTTGAGATGGAAATGGGAGTTTCTTGGATGAGGATACCGAATTGATGTTAGGAATATTTTGGGGATTCAACTATTTCTATTTATTTTTTGTTTTTATTAACTTGGAATTATAGTATGACATAACATATTTACTATTGGTTGTGTTTTTTTCCTAGTTTGGAAATAGTTATTTATGATTGTTAATTGATTAGTTCCGGTTGTATTCATTTATTATATGTTTTATTTTTGGATTACACAGGTAAGAGGGTATAATCTACCCATTCGACTAATATATACCCTCTCTTCTCGTCTGCAACCTCTGGCGTTTGGGGATGTGCAGATGAGGAAATGTGATAACACTACTAGGGGAACTGATTTAGTGGAACCTGGGTCGGGAATGTTACAAAGGTTATATATTTCCCAAATATTCAATTTCCATTCTTTTCCAAATTTTATTTGAAGAGAAACTGAAATGATATTATAGGGTATCAAATGAATTATTTAACCTGAGAATAATTCATTATAGTTGAATTACATGTACTTAACTATAAAATTTAAAAATTAATTTTATTTAAAAAATAAATATTATTATATAATCGTGATTGATCCTAATTTACATAATCAAATTTATTAGCACATTTAAAGGAAATAAAACTGAAAAAATGCTTTATGATTATCAAAACATATAGTGATACAAGGATCCATCCCACATTATCCCCCTTTTTGATAATTACTAAAAAATTATAATTTCAATCAAATGTCAACATTTTTTAATTATTAATTTATTTCAATAAAATATTTCTATCTATAAAATTAATTCATAAAAATTAAATCCACTTAAATAAAAATTGAATCACAAAATAATTTTTAGAATCATTATAAAATATTAAAATAGAAAAATATATATCAAGGAGAGAAAAAAATCATCCACTTTTCAAAAACATTTATCAAGAAATAAAAATTTATCGTGAATAATTCCCAAATATTATTCTATAATTTATTAAAAATCCATTATAAAACACCCTTTTATGTGAAATAAATGATTAGATGGTAATTTTATATTATATAGTATGAATGGGGATTCTCAATATGTAATATAATGACCAATTATGTACATAAATGAATCAAACATATTTTGAAATACTATTTCCATATTTCACATTTGTCTAAAAAATCTAAAAATTTAATCATTTTAACACACCTAAACGCCCCCTCAATTTGTTCTGTAAAAATATAAATTCTCATCATAACTAGTTCTAAATATATTTTCTCAATCATATTAATGTTAAGGGTCATAGTAAAGAAATCATTAAGGTAGTTTTCCATAGTAATAAAATGTAGAAATATAGTTCCATTATGAACATGTTCTATAAAATAATTAAATTCAATATCAATGGGCTTAGAAATAGATTGGAGTAATTGAATTTTGGATAAAAAAATTCTGAATTATTATAAAACGATGAAATATTATCAAAAAACCAAAAATCAGAATATATTATTTTAATCCATAATGATTGAGTGCAACAAGATGCATGAGCTATATATTAATATTCAGTAGTTGAAAAAGATATAATTCTTTTTCATTGAATCCCATGAAAATAATGATTTACAATGAATATGTAGAATTCCTATGTGATATTCATATCAATCTATCATCCATTAGAACGATAATAAAGAAAAATTATCATATCAAATATAAATATAGAAGGATAAAATAAAAAAGGATTCCAATAACCTTTAACAAAAATAGTGATAAATTTAATATATTCAATGTGATTTTCCTTAGTATAATTTTGATATACATTTCACATCAATACTAAAAACAATAAATCTTTCTGAGAAGTTGTAAAATATAATAAACTACAAATAATTCCTATGTAAGTTCTAATATTGAAATATTATTCATATTTACCTAAATCAGGCATCAATTTAGTATTCATGGTAGTATTTGATCATTTAGAATATTCTAAACCAAATTACATGTATCATTATTTATAAAATAGAGACATATTTATAAAAATACCATCATTTCATTGAATAATATGTAATCTAAAGAAATATTTTGATTCCACCATCATTATCATATGAAATTAAAAATTAATTTATTTATAAATTTTTTACAATTGTTTCATTTTAATATAATTAATTCACATTATCAATATAAATTTATACAATCAAAATGTCATTATGAATTTTTTTAAATTGGAAAGGTACTATCAAACATTCCTTTCTCAAAATTGTTGGTCAAAATAAAATCGATAAACCTTTCTTACCAAGAACAATGAGATTCTTTCAAACCATTTAATGCCTTATATTGGTTAAAAACAAGATAAATTTTCTTTTTATTTTCAAAACTATGGAGTATGTTCACATTAAATTTTTCAAAAAAAATAACATTCATAAAAATCAGTTTTGAAATCCATTTGAAAGAGTATAACCCTAAGAAAAGAATCATAAGATAATAACATAATAATATCATCTAAACTAGAGTATGGTGAAAATGATTAATAAAAATAAATATAATCCTCTACAGAATATCCATGAGTATCAAATACTGAAAATTAATTTTTAATAATTATAACTTCATAATTATTATTTTTAAATGCATATTTTGAATGAATAGTTTGAGAATTACTTAGTGGAGAAACCTAATTATAAAAACTATTTCCATAAAACCAATTAAATTTATATTTCATAGACATTATTCAATTAAAAACACCTAAATATCCCTCAAATATTTTGTATAAATTTATAATTAAAATCATGATATGGAAAAAATACTCCTAATAGATTTTCTAGATTAAATTTTTAAATCAACATTACCAATCAAAGTATCTAGGGATTATGTCTAGAAGCATTTAATGTTTTTTAGGAACGTATTAATATTGAGAAGAAAAATTCCCCCCATAAGTATGTGAATCTCTATCATCAGTACTTCCTCTTCAAAAATAATACAAATAAATACTTCCTCACAATTTTTATTATTTTTATCTTTATTATTAATAGTCTATTCCTAAAAAATAACATGATTTGATTATTCATTAACCATGGACATTTTATTGTACAATCTATAGGAATTACTATTATTTAAATATACTAATATTACACCATAAAAGGATATAGAATCAAATTAATCAAATGTTTCCTTAGTATTATGAATAAAAACATTATATCCAAAGACTATATAAAACAACATTTGTGTTTTTTCCTTTCTAAAATTATTAAGGTGTATTTTTCAAAAATGGTATATAATTATTCAATTAGAATGATAAAAAGAGGTATCTATAGCATGTTCCTAGAAATATTTAGTTCTGTTAAACTCATTTATCATTGTTTCCTCCATTTCATAAGGTGTTATATAATTCCTCCTTACTACACCATTTTGTTTTGGAGTCCTAGGTGATGGACAATGATTACAACACATTTCTCATCAAAAAAATTGATAACTTATTGATTATATAACTCACCACCATGATCAATTATAATTTATTTAATTTTCTGACCTTTATTAATTTTAACTAATTTAGAAAAGTTTTTAAATTTTCATATTGTATTACATTTAATAAAAAGAATGCAGTCCCATGTGTATCATGTAAAATAATATTTAATAAGAAACAACAAAGTTTACCTTAAAAAATAACTTGTTTTATTTGAAAATGTAATTCTAAATGAATAAGATGGAGATTAGTTATAGTTTTTACATCTTTAACTGACATGAAATAGCTTTGTTATTAGTATCCTTCACGAAACAGTCACAAAAAATGTGTTTCCCACTTTCAATTCTAGTAACTGAAAGACATTTTTTTATTAGATACCTTTTGCATGAACCTAGATTTGGATCTCCCCACCATCCTATGACTCGAGAAATTAACTAATTTTATAAAATTTACACACTTTATATTTAGATAATTTTATTCAGGAAAATTAATTGAGTAATGATTTTTTTATATTTCCATGAAAAAATAGATTTAACATTAACAATAATGTATTTTTTTTAATTTAACCATTATACCATCAATATATATCTGGTAAATTATTATTAAATTATGTTTTAACCTTCTAAATAATAATAATTTATAAATATCAATAGAATCATAAATATTTTCCAAACCATACCCTTTTATATTTCTTATTGAATTACCATCAATTGTAACATTACCTCGATCACATTGATTGAATTATATATAGTGGAAAATATTCCATGTCATTTGTCTTTAGAATCAATATTCCAAGAACAAAACATCATATTTAGTTTTGAAAATAAATATTTCCTAGATTATTATATTTAAGAAAACATTTGTACCTAGGAAAATTTGGGTCTGATTGTATTTTCATATAATTATTTTGGGAACCAAGGAATATTTCAATCAGTTATTTATAAGAAGTATATATGAAAATAATTTGTATGTTATTATACAGAGTATGTCAAATAGATTGTGAAAATATAATAGACCACATTTTAGCATAATGACATTTTTTGGGGCATCTAAAACTAGTATTAGTATATTTTATTCAATTTTAAAATTTATCAAATAATTTATTGAAATATTTAGGTAAATAATTATGGTAACCATGATCAAATCTCATGTAGTAAATTTTATTAAAACTCATCATTTTGTAAATGTTTTATATTCATTGAAAAAAATGGATAGATTTTATTTTAATCGTTCAACAATACTTTTGAGAAGTATATTCAACATTATAGTGGTATTGGAAATTATTATTTCACAATAATGATATTTTGAAATGAAATGAAATTTAATTTCAAAATAATCCTTTTTACAAAGTTGATTTCTCATATTTTCTTAATAATTTTCTAGATCTATATTAGGTAAAAAAATTCATCATGGATAGATTTAAAAATTTTATTTTCATTAAGAAATGCCATTTTTCTTATTTGTTTTATAAAATAGTAACTATGTGAATATTATATTCCGGTCTATAAACTTATATATTGAATTCTACATGAGTAGGTATTTTCGATTCAGATTAAAAATATGTATAATAATGTGAGTCACTTATATTATTTGTGAAATCCATTGAACTCAAGTTTGTAACCGATTTTTTAGAACTATATTATCTAGTGTTACACCAATCCTCTTAAATTATCTATCTAGTATCAATTAATTTGTTTTAATTATTATATTTATTTATATTATTTGTATAATTCCTTATTCGTGGTATATCTGGATTGATGTGCCCCCATTTCCTATACACATAACAAATTACATACTTATAATCATTAGAAATGAAATTACCATTCTTTTTATCATTGAGATCATCCATAAGATAATCTTTTATTGATCTCTTTAAATTACCTTTATTCCTTATATACCACATTTTGAAACATTGGTGGTATCATTATTTTCACAACTCCATAACTCAATATTAGAACATTAGGTGGATATATTTAATTTGAAATCAATTCCATTATTATTAAAATTATCTTCTTCATAAATATATTTATGTTCTAACTCATACTGTATTAGTGATCAGATAATCTAATTAAGAGTATATTATATAAAATTCATAATTTAATAAATAACAACCATTTTTAAGCCACTTATTACTACTTGATATAATAACTCTTTCAATAAGAAATGTATTTTCCATATTCTCCATTAAATAACTTATACACAATATAATAATAGTAAATCTATGAATACTTTTATAAAAAAATTTACCATCCTCGCACATTTTAAATTTGATAAATTAGTCTATCAACTTACCAAACATATTTCTAATAATTTTATCATGAAAAATATGTGTAACATAAATAATTTTCATGATTTCATGAGAAGTTTTACATTAAAAACATAATTATAAACAATCCATTTTATTACACATTATAATATATTAGTCACCATGTAATTAAAAACATTCATTGCCACATCAATTAAAAAACTGTATTTAGGATCACCTTCAGTAAGCCTGTATTGATTTTACATGATTATCCAAGTGTTAATGATATGTTTCTTCAAGGAATATTCCATTAGAGATTTATTATATTAATCATCATTACAATCAAAATTAGGTCTATTTTTAGGTAACCATCCATCACTCTAACTTTTTCCTTTCATCAGAACCAATTATATTCCATGATGATGCGTACTCCATGAATTTGTTTTAATATATATATATATATATATATATATATATAATATATATATATATGGAACCTCCATTTAAACAAATTGTTTTTCTGGAGTAAAGATAAAAATATATCCCATAGTGAGGTGAATTGTCTGTTCAGTAATTGAGATTAATAAATTTGAAGGTTATATCAATGAAACAATTTTAATGAAGCAGAAAATAAAATAAATGTTTCATAAGAAATTTTATTATTGTTTTCAATATAAATGTTTGAATGTAAATCATCACCCCACTTATGCATTGATAGTGATGGAACCCAATATAAAAAATATAATTTAATCTAAAAATGAATTTTTCCACCGTGGAGTGAGAAATCGATTATAAATCCTTTCCCATCATAAATGATTATACCAAAATGAAAACTAACTTTTTTACCTTGAGGAAAACAACATGAATCCTTCATTTTTTCTTAGAAACATAACCCAATTAAATTAATTTGATATGAAGTCAAATAATATAATTATAACATTAAATGGATAATATAACCCAATATAATTAAAGACATAGAAATAGTATATTAATTTCTATAACCAAAGGAAAAAAGGTATTGATTCAGTATTTTAGAATCATGGAAGTTTTTTCCTCTCTAGTTGGAAAGGAATGAAAAGTAAAATCCAACTATGAGACAGAGTGATCGTCAATGTTTTGATAAATTTTTTATTGAATGAATATCATAAACCTTTGGTTTTTTTTCTAGATACATCGAACTCCCTATATCTAGTTCATCTATGAAAAATTATTCAACCCCATAAGACCATTTTTGTTCTTTATTCAAAATATAGTATATAATTTTAATATTGAAGGTGCATGCAAAGCATTGTCATAGGGGTCACTTTGATAATATGTTAAATGAAATTCAGGATATAAAATGATAATACATTAATATAATTAATACAATAATAATCAGGATTACTACCTTTTTGAAAACACTAATAATGCTTCGAATAAAATATTTACAGATTCTTAAAAAAATTATATAGAAAATTAATTTTCTCATTAATTCATTATCAAACATCAATCCACAAGAAAGTAATTTTAAACAAAATTATTATAAATAATTAATAAGTATTTATAAAACAATTAAATCATTATTTACATCCACATTAAAGATGAAAAAAAATTAACTTTTACAAAAAATATATCATAATTCTATATTTTACAATATCCCCTAAAAAAATAATAAATCCACATATTCGAATCCATGTATGGGTTTTATGTAGAACAATTATATAAGGTATTACATGAAAACTTATATATCCAAATATTCAAAACGAAATTATCATTCCTAAATTCACAAAGTTGAATGTGGAAATTTTTAGATACCTTAACATATACATTTTATGATGTCAAATATACTTTAAAAACAACATAATCAATTTTATCATAAACTAAGCTATATTTATATAATTTCATTTTCCATTAATATGATTAAGAATAACCTTATGGAGGATTATATATCACATTTTATCATCAAAATATAATATTTTTATTATTATGGAAATCAAAAAAATTCATACTAAAAACATATAGTGACATTAAAATGATTTCTATGGTTAGAGATATCAATTCATCATTTTATTTCTTCTAATTAAAATTTGAATCATTTTGTTATATATTCCATGAAATAATAGATACATTATTTTTTGTTTTTTATCCCCTTTTATATTGAAAATATTGAAGATAATATCACTCATGGTTAGCACTCAAGGTAGGTTCCATGGTAGGTTCCACTGTAGGTTCCACAGTAGGTTCCACGGTAGGTTACATGGTAGGTTCCACATTAGGATACATGATAGGATACATGACAGTTTCCATAGTAGGTTGTACCATATATTCCATGGTTAATTAATTTATTCCTTGTCATGTCTTGACATGGATAGTTCAATTCATTCATTATATAGGTTGAAAAGATTAGGTGACATGATATAGTGACACAGTCAATACATTTTTTTCATATAAAAGATTACACAGACAGGTAAATTTTATCATGCATTAGGTTGACATGGTTAGGTGACATGGTTAGGTGACACAATTGAGTGACATGGTTAGGTGACATGGTCAGGTGACACAATCAGTTTACACGATTGGTTTCAGTATTTTCCAAATCATAAATCAATAAACATTAACGCATTTTATTTCCATAAAAAGTAAATTATTATTATAATGTCTCATATTAAATATTTATCACAGAAACACATCATTATAGTTAGATTAAATGTTAAGAGATATAAAAACTAAATAACTAAAAAAAATAAAGATAATAATTATTATGATATGATCATAATTTAGAATACATTAATCAATTCAAATTATTTATACTTTTAGAGTAAATAATAGAAAGAATTGTTTTTAGTTATAAAAAAATAAAGTGGTTCAAGGATCCACTAAGAATATATGTCATATATTTATTGTGGTAATGAAAAAAGAATCATATATATTTATAGATATGGTAGTCTACATGTACCCACAAACGACATAATAATTTAATTTTGAATGGAATGGTAATAAATTATATGTTTTATTATCTTTTAATATTGATTAATTTGTCATTAATTTCATATATAAACATTAATTTCATCACTATAACAAGTATTGATAGATTATTAGTGAATATGATGTACTTCCATTTGAAATATTTTTGTCTGACGTACACATCTATGATAAAATCCACTACTATTTGATGGAGGTGGGAGATTAATATCAGTTTTTAAATTAATATAATAACATATATGTATATTGAGGAAACATTGTTATATTATTTTATCATGGTTGAATAATATTTTTAGGAGGTGGTGTCATAAACCAAACAAATACATGAAGTCAAAAATTGTACCTCTTCCTTAGGAAACCACATTTTCTGGAGACCTTTTGGGCATTAATATTGGTGTTATGAAAAAAATTATGCCTCTAGAATTATATGAGGGATTATATGAAGGCAAATGGGTAATTATTGGAAAAAAATAACATATATTTGAAGTTACATGTATTGAGAAAAGGATGATCCATTTTATATGAGAGGTGAAGGGCACTCTTGGAAATTTATCAAAATATTATATAAATAAAAATAAATAATCAATTTCAATTGGATCCAAATTAACTTATTCTGAATATAATATGATAATGGATCTAAATATCCTCATCAAATATAATTTATATTCATTTTAAACATTTTTTTGCATAACCTTTACGTTTTAACACCTCATTAACCCCTTTTAAACCTAACACAACAATAATGTTTTTATACATTAAGGGTTAATATAGATACTATAAACCTCCAAAAGGAAAATATATATATAAATTTTTATATTAAAACACATATCTTATTATTTGTATGATAATAATATTTTAATAATTTATTTATAAATTAATTGCATATTATTTATTATAATATATCATAAATGAAAAATTTTAAATAAAATTATGAAACTGATATTAGTAACCTAATTAAAATAAATAATTTTTTTTTAAAAAAATGTAATCCCTCCCAACAATTATATATTCATCTAATTTTTTTTGGAATATATTAAATTCAAAAAATTATATTAAATTAAATATTTTTAACATTGTTTATTTTATTTTTCCATTAATTGAATAGTTACTACATCGGTATTGTGTAACCATCAAGATAATTATTACTTCACTAAAAAATTAAAAAAAATAAGCATGATGGAGATAAAAATTTTATATTTCAATATAGTATTTATTACGAAAAATATCCTTTAGTCATATCTATGTTAAAAATATTATTTTTATTAGATTCAAGAGTGTGGAATTTGTTTATTTTCTTTAAATAAAGTATTAGAAAGTACATGATCTACTCCGAAAGGAAAAAATTCTATATAACTAATAAATGGATTATTATGGATGAAATTAGATCGTGAAATAAATTTAAAGTAACTTTTAAGGTCATATTTGTGTCCTTGTCATTTTATATTTAATTTTAATTTAATAAATTACCCTTTACCATGGTAAAAATTTACTAAGCATACTATTCATAATGTTAAAAATAATGGAGGCCTGTTTAAAAAATTTCAACACGCTAATTCCAAATATGGAATCTGTTTTTCAAAATTAGTAACATAAAATGGGAGGAATTTAATTAATAATTAATCAAATTAAATTAAATTTAAAAAAAATTCTGAAAATTTATGATTAAAATATAATATTTCATAATGATAAATTAAATAAGGAAATATATTTAAAAACCATAATTATACAATTTTAGTTAAAAAATTTACTAATTTAAGTTTTTAACTTCACCAAAAAATAATTTTAAATTATAAAAATATTAAAATAAAATATTTTTTTCAATAAAAATAACTATTTATAACTATTTATAATAAATCATTTTTTAGAAAAAATATATTAATTAAATTATAATGTAATTCTGAACATGAGTTTCAAAAAACTAATATAATTTAATAAAATAAATTTACTAAAATTTAGATAATTTAATTGTGAAATATTCCAACAAAAATAAATAAAAATCATTTTCGAGAAAATATTTTTTTTATGAGTAAAATTACGTTACTAAAAATTGTGTAATAATCTAAAAATAAAAAATTAAAAAATTATCAATGATTAAAACCATAAAATATTTCATAAATCCATTATTCCTACTCATACTCGTTAATTTAATAGCTAGGTTATAAATTCAACATTTAAATATTAATGTTTTATAAATCATTAATGCTTTGTGTTCTGTAAATTTTATACCAAAAATATTATTTTTAAAGTTACATGATATGAAAAAACTTTTCACTGAATTCCATAAAAATTTTAAAGATTTATTTATAAAACTAAATGAGCATCCAATTTCCAATTATGATGGTAAAAATAGTATTTCTAAAAAAAATAGTGTATAATAATATACATGATCATCCCAATAACTATCTTTTTTATAAGAAGAAACATGATGGTTTGTTATAATATCCTAAATTTGGGACATCATGATTTAAAATGGATGGAATATCCTATTATGATTCATCTCTAGAGTATAATACCAAACCACCTTCAAATTAAATCTAGTATCATCAAATAATACGCCATTTGGATCATTTTTAACTAAATTGAAATGATATAAAGAAAGTGATATGGAATAAAAATTATGGAGTCTATGAAAGAAACCAATGTTACTCTTATAATTTTCCAAAATGATTGTTATTCAATCAATAATTTTCAAATTTTGGAAAAGAATTTATAAATCCATTAATAAAAATTTATATAAATGCAATAAATCCAAATTGGAAAATCATTAGTTGATATGGTTCTTAGCTTATTATTTTTATAGATTACAATATAACCCAAAGATTATATATCAAGTGAAAATATATTCTGATGAGATTAAAGATATTTGTTATTAAATATAATTAAAATGATATTGATGTCCTCATTGTAAAATTTATAAAGGATTCCAATTTGTAATCATAGGCTGTTGTCAGAGAGTTTGAAATAAAATATTTTTAGAGCATTCTCAAATCTATGAGAGATTAAAATAGTTTTATATGATTTATGAGATTTTTATTTTCCCTTATATCCTTTTTCTAGTAATGAATATTTCATTCAGGTGAATTATATTGCTCTTACATTCTAGAATACGAAAATTTTCTGGGTATAGAAAAATTCATCGAATAAATGTTCTATATTTTTTAACAAAACATAATCGATATTTTTTTGTTGTAAAAAATAAAATTTCTTCAAATTCAATTTATATTCATTTTTACCCCTTTTAAATTTAGTTGATAGTGGAAAACATTGAAAAGGATAACTTGTTCTTATTCCCAAACCCATATATCACTACCTACACCAACATGATTCCCTAACCCCATCCTCTTTGTGAGGGAAAGAGCATGCAACCAATTAAGAAACTGCATGTAATCTCATATATTCCTACAAACACAACTGTTCACTCCATCCCTCCTATATCTAGAACCTTTTTGTGAATTTATATGTGCACAGCAGACCTAATTCAACCAATTGATGATGATGGAATGGAATGGAAGATCGACCAAACATATACCTTTAGAAAAAAAAGGAAGAGACACCTTTTAATGGAAACCCAGCCACATCCTATATAAGAAGTGGATAGGAATACATGTTCTATAAAATAGAGAGTAATGATGATGGAGACCACTAGGAACCACCACACCACTACATATAATGGAAAAACTATAGACCAGCTTCAAACCAGATGAGGCACAACCAGGGAACTAGATGCTATCCTAAATTGAGAAATCATCCTTAGACCTACGCTCACAATATCAATGTCATAAAAATTAAATGGAAGTTGGGAAGACCAAATATTGAGTAATGAAGTTAGTCTGTGAGATACAATATAGAACCATATATAATATAATGACCTGATAGAGACACTGATATCTGACAGGATCCATGTCGAGCCAATGTTGTTCAAACCTTCATCATCGAAACAACAGAAAATAAAAACAATGAACCCATGATCTAGTCTTGGTGAACTAAGGATCAAAAAAACTACTACAAATTGAGTCTTACACCTCTTATAGATCCAATGAGTATAATAACATTACTAGGGGTGAGAAAATTTATAAATGGAGAATCCACCAAGGAATATCATAGAGGGGAAAGGAATAAGGATACCACAAAATTCATGAAAGGATAATTTCGCCCTAACTAGAGACCTATGTCCTAAAATAATTTTCCACTTATGATTAGAATTTTGTAGGAGATTTAGTGTAGTGTGGTATTTAAGAATCGTGTAAAAATTATGTAGGTAAACACTATCGGAGAGTAAAAAAATAACCTTTATGTTATTAATGGAAATACAAGAAATGTAATTCATACAGGATTGTATATAATGTATAATTGTATATGGATGGATTTGGATAAAATTTCCAAATGAAAAAAATAGTCTTATTTTAGGATCAATTTGGGATGTGATCAATATTGATAAGTGAATCATAATTCATAATTTATACCATTTTGAACAAGTTAAATTTTTTTATCCCTTTGCCAAATGTAATCAAGTAAGATCATGATTCTATGCATCCTAGTTTCTTCCACATTTTCATATCAATTTATATGAAAGAAATTAAACAATGATACCTGATATTATTACAAGGTTCACAAATAAATCATATTATCTGGTTTGTATTGTGTTTTGGGTTCTATAATGCACATATTCCCAGTACAATGAAATGCATGTTATTGATGGACGGGGAGAGATTATCTATAACATGAATCTTGGTTCCCTTCACATTATAATGGGTGATTGAAAAAAATCGTGAATCCCTTGGGTTGGTGATAGAATAACTACGATGAAGCCTCCCACATGATCATTATACAACCTACTCATAGTGTGAAATATTTTCTTGTTTTTACAACAACTGGCTAGTTTGTGACAAGTTGAGATATCCATTTTCCTTTTGTTTGTTTATCATTTTATTTTTTCTCCTAATATATATTCAATGTGGAATTAATGTTCACCTTCTTCTATATATTCAACTTACATTGGGGATTTTTAATCTTCTCTATGCATTCATAACACATGTATTGGTCCCCAAAAATCTACTTCCATCAAGATAATATGATGCATTAATGAAATCTCCTTCTTCTTAGTATAAAACAAAATAACCACTTATTATATTTATTATTAAAATATAACAGAACTAAAAAATAAAATTTGCTTCTTCCCTCTTCATCTTATTCTTATTTTTCTTTAATGTCATATACACTACACTGGATTTTATTCCTCCAATATTATTCTACTTCAGTGTATAATAGATCCACTGCTTTTTCACTATAATTTCTTCATTGAGATATAATGTGTGAAGGAGTATGAAGATTGATTCTATTGACTTCTCTTGGAACAAGGATCATTCATTAAAGTGTAATGGTCTCAAAAAATATTATTCGACATTGAATTTACAAATATATATTAATATTTATTGCATTGGGTATTCTATAATTCATGTAGTTAAGTATCTATTAATTATGAAATTTGAAACTCCATGACACTGACCTATGGAATCTGATTAAATAATTTGGTTTTAAAAAAAATTATTGAAATAATGTAAAAAATTTACACCATTAATAATTTATATTGAAAAACCTTCTACATGTGTAAAAAATATTCAAATATCTAGATCTTGTAAAGGATTTGTCTTTTGTGGTATAAATCTCTTGTAAATTACTCTTCAACATTCTTCAAATATTGGAATCATGATTTTTAAAATCAAAATATTTTGATATTTAAGATCCCAACTAACATAATATTGTTAAATTTAAATTCCTCATAATAATTAATTAATAAAAATTTGTGTTTTCAATTAATATAAAATGTCATATTATTCCAACATGGTTGTATTTTCATGCATATAATAAATACATTATTGGCTCAGAATAAGACGTACAGAAATATCTTATGGTTATTTTAGAAATGATTTATTACATATAATGTAAATTTCATTAGATGGATGTGTAAATAAATTTTCATACAAACTCAAAATATATTACATCAAACACACATCTTATGTGAGATGAACTAAATATCATATTCTAAATTATGTTATAAATTTTTTTCTTATATATAATATAATTTACATATAAGATGGAATTAGTCTCAACATTGTATCTTATAATGATCTTTATATGATTTTAGAAAATATATCCTGATCATCATCATTTGAAGTTATCCCATTTGTCAAATTTCGGTTCATCTATTGTGTGCACAAGAAATAGTGATCTTATATGATCTCTAAATTTGAACACAGAGGTTCAACATGATTTTCCAAGCTTCTTCCAGGATTTTATAAATCTCTTGGGAATTTATAAAAGTGATTCTTTAATCAAGGAACTATATTTTATTTTATTTTTTGGAGACATACTCATATATTAAAAAAATTTATTATCTATAGTCATTGATTAATTTAAACACATGATATTTGTTCTAATAAATAATCGAGCATGAAGTGTCATCAAATTTATCTTACCCAGCAAATCATAGAATATATATATATAATTATATATAATTTCCAAAAATTTATAATGTAATTAACACAATCACTAGTGAGGATCACGCAAACATATTTCATGATCACACATGAAGAATGATAATCAGATGTACACTATTAAATGAATCGTATGTGGATCTTTCCTTTTAATTTTTTCAATGATTTCTATGATATGAAAATTACAGTAGTTGTGCTTGAAACATATGTATTTCATAATTAAAAAACACATTGATCATAATTGACATATAATTAGGTCTCCAAAGACAGATTTGGTTCTCTAAAATGACCCATATCAAACACAATCATAGATCATTTTCAGATTTACTCCAAATTCAAGGACTAAAACCAATTAATCTAGATATATTAAAAAAATATTCAAAACTAGTTAAACATAAATAATTTATTAAATAAAAATGAATCTGTCTCAAATGTTAAAAAATTTCATTTATGATATAACAAGAAACATATAGCAATTTTTCCATGATGTACCTTACAAATGTCATATATCTAATAAGAATTCCACCACTCATGATATTTCATATTAATATTTTTAAATAAAACATTATTGATACATCATTTATATTTTGACCCAAAAATCCATTGATATTTAAATCATATTGGAATTCTATGAAAAACCTACAAAACATAAAAGTTGAACTTAACTATCCATCATTTTTCATTTTTTATTAATTCCATGAAATAAAGCATATATATATGCTACTTTTCATATCATCTACTTTTTAATAATTTTTTATTTTAATTAACCGCCCAGATTTTAAAAATAAATAAAACATATGAAAGTGGAAGAAATTCATTCTTAAAAAATTTCAAAGATTCAACTCTATTTATATATGGTCCATGATCAGTATAAAAAATTAGTGTGTCTGATTTAGACTACGAAAATTTCATTTTAATGAAAAAATTAATTCGAAAAAAATGGAACCTTGATACATTTCTCAAATGTTGTCCAAAAACATTCCAGGATGAGAAATTATAATAATAACTATTGATATATAATTTTCCAATGAAATATGTAAACATGAATTATTTTAGTCACTCCAAACTATAGTTTAAAAACATTAAATCTTAAAGAAATAATTATACTCAAAATGATATCTATAAATATGATATAAATTTTACTTTTATGTAAGTGATTTACAAAATCCATCCCCATTGTGTTTTAGTATGTTTTTGTTACCAGTGTTTAGAAAAATTATAATGAATACATTCTCAATGACATCCTTTTCATGAACATTCTAGTATATTCATTTTTTAATTAATTAATTATTCTATTATCTCCATCATAATTCACTCATCTCTCCCTCAAGGAGACACCCACATTGTTTTCTTTTAGGAGGATCTATTCAAAATAAATATTGTATCATATTTAAAGTAGTGGATGCATCAAAATTTTTTTTTCTAATTTTAATACTTTCAAATCTTTACTACGAATGAAATTATTGAATACATATTATTTACAAATATAAATTAGTTGTCAATATAGGATGTCTGATTCTTTAATTATTTTCCATGTTTTGATAGAAACTACTTTCTCTCAATTCATTGCCTAAGAGAATGATTTGCCTTCAATTCCATGCATTATTATAATGAATAAAACATAAAAAAAAATTATATATTTTATATAGTAACCAATTTTTTTCTCTGTAAGAATTTGAAATTTTTTAACGAATATTTTCAATCCTAGTCACTAATACCACATGTAATTCAACGGCCCAATGTGCCTATAATTGATATTTGAAAAATATTAAATATATTAATAAAATTCTGGTGTAGATATTTGAGTTTAATATCATCACACAAAAATATATTCATGGATCAAAAATTTGATATCTTCATTGAGTCTGGAGAATGGGGTTTACCCTGGGCATGGCCTAATGTTGGTTGGTGTCAGATATCAGGTTGAGGTAGTCATTCGTGATGCGTTTAATTAAAATAAATAATTTTTTTATTTATTCTATTTTATAAACCCATAATTTAGAATAATATATAAACACAAAATTATAAAAATTCAATAGTTCTATCTTCATAACCCTTTGGAGAATTGAGAAGATCTCGCGTATTCTTCATTATAGGACCATGAATAGAGGATGATGGTTGATCAGATAAAGGGGTTCGAGTGGAAATAGATGTAGTATGACCTCTCCTGGATTGTTGAACACTTTATTAAACATGGATTGATACCATATTCAGGAAGGTCTCTTAAATTATGGATATATACAGTTTCAATTAAAAAAATTGAATATATTTGTTTCTTTTATTCTTAATTTGTGTTTCTTCGCCCATCACAAGGTTATGTCTATTGAATTAAGTTGAATATTATTTTATTTCATGAATAACATAATGTGTTCACCCTCATTTCACAGTGTTATGATATGTATCCAAGAATATTTTCCAATGATTCTTTCACCTTTTTTCAGAATACTTTATCCATATTATTCTTTATGTTCTTCATTGTTGGCATTTGGGTCCATGGTTTGACACTACCAGGTTGGTTCGAGCATGATAAAATTTTCAAATTCATTGTTCATGAAGAATGATGACCATATTGGTCAATTTTTTATATATCAACAGAAAATTTCTATTTCAAAGTGGATCATGTGACTAGGGTGGTGTCGGATAGAGACGTGAGGTACTACAGGAGTTGGGAGGTGACGTAAACATTGAGAATCTTTCTGAAATTCAATTTCAGGCCAATGGATTTTGGCAGTACATGTTTAGTTGAATTTTTATTTCATTATATGTGGTTAAATGGTGAGATAAAGTATTTATATAACAAATATATAATACACATGATTTAATCATTAGTTTCTACAAAAATATGAATAACGGTTGTCTATCCCAGGAGAGAAAATGGTGTGTAGCCTCTATCAATGAAACTGGGTTTTTGAGTGAAGTTAAATAAAACAAACCATGTAGGTGGGATAACATTTTCTATGAACCTACCTTAGAACACACATTATGTACCATAGTAAATAAGCAGGAGCAAGAATACATGACACAAATCAAGATGCATGGAGATGACCCCATGTTGAAATACACAACATATATCCCATGGGAAACACCATATATCTAGGCATGGATTCTCAAGCTATGTCTAGAGAGAATATTTTTGGGCATCATAGAGAGACCATGCATAATTTAAACCCCATAAATTTCATGTACTCCTAATTGAATCGGCTATCTCTCGTATCTCTTCTATATTTCTATGATTTTCCCCACAAGTAGACTATACTATGTTTTTTTCAACATAAAATTTGAAGGTGGCCATCATATATTATTTTGAGATAGTATGTAATATTTTATGAGAATAACACTTAATCCGGACCTGCATGACAATGAAAGTGATTTTGTGGGATCATAAAATAGATGTTGTGGTCAATACTCCAATATTACCCCAAGGAAGAGTTCTCAATTATATTTGAGATATTTTGGGCTTAGTACTCCCATGTATCACTAGGTATCAAGTTCCCCATGCTACTAGATAATATTTAGTTTTAGTAATCCCCTATCTCATTAGGGTAAGAGCCCCTCATTCTATCACATAGATATTGGGGTCAGTACTCTAATTGAAAACTAGGGAATGGTTTTCCAATTTAATAATATGTTTGGGGTCATTACTCCCCTTACTATTGGTCATGGGTTCTCTATATATAGATAATTAATTACACTTCTATGACCTCTTGTGTGGTTTGGGTCCTCTAGTGGGGATGTCTTCTCCCATGTATATGGATTGTACTATCAAGTTGATGGCCCATCCAATCAAATTCTTGTGATCATACATTTGATAATGGGAATTATTGATAAACTTTTAGAGCTTTAGGATTACTCATTGAATTTGTCTTCATAGTGAGACAGATATCCCATTGGTCTCTCATTTTGGTATCCTTATGAGTATTTATATGTGCATATGATGGGTTTTACCACTTTATATGGGTTGTAAAGGCTATTATTATATCTCTACATTTCTCTATTAAAATTTTGGGGCATCGTAATAGGTATGTATATATTGAAACATTCATTGAATTTTCCAACATATGTCATGTATTACGAAAATATTAGAAATATTGGAAGTGATTATGGTCATGTATACTAATACATGGGTGCATTTTCCATATATGAGGGTCACAAATAGAGATCTAGATCCATTCTCTATTAGATTTCCTTAATCAATTAATTTTCATATTTGGACATCTTTTTAGTTTGGACATGTATTTTGACCATTTGTATTTTCGATAACAATGTCATTCTCATTTGTATTACCTATAAGTTATTATATTCATGGTTTTTACTCTATCTTTTACAAACATTTATTATTATTTTTCTATCCTTATTCATGGATATGGTTGTTTGCATTCTTATATGTAAACTATGCAAAGGGGGCCCATTTTAGTTATTTCATCTCAACACATTTCATTATATACTAGCCTATGGAGGTGATCTTGGGGTTGTAAAAGCTCATAATTTTCAATTCAAGTGAGCCCCAATGGGTTAGGTTGTTATAGAGTGGAAATAGAGTACTTCATTCCAAGGTAAAATGTTTAGATATTTACAATTATAGGGATTGGTTGGGAAATTATTGAATTTTTTAAATTTGTCTCAAGTGTATCATTTAGGCCATGGAACCCCATGGTTGTGTGGAAACTGATGTATCTATAAACCAATACTCTGACTACCATCTTATTGACTGATCATATAGATAAATTAGTTACAAGGTGTAATATTACATGAATCATATTGGATTTCGTGATTTTATTTTACATCTTAATTCAAATGAATCTTCATATATACTTTTTGACATCAATATTAATTGTATGATACATCCATGAAAAGATCCATCAAGGTAACTGATTTAGGAATGAATATTTGATTTGATTATTACTAAAATATCTTTTCCCAAGACATTTGACATTGTGTTTCCTCCAAATGGGATGGGAGAAGCACATCCACCCCTAAATCATTAGTTATTAACATAAATGTTAGACCAGAACAGATATAAAATTAGAACAATATATGATTTCAATAATTATTGGCCACTGAGCTTCCATGGATTTATATATCCCCTAGTTGTATAGGATGGTCTTCATTTGGTGGTTCGATTCTTCAAACTAGTTTAAACCCCAATAGATAATATGATTTCTCTAGAAGAAATTATTTTCCACTGAGAATGCGGGAACATGTGATTTTTGGTTATATAGATCCATGATGAGCCAACAATCTCAAGGATTGAATTCTATCAACTGTATCATGAGTAGTATTACCCATATCAATTATGATCAGTTGAAATACATATTCTTCTTGTGTTTTAGTAAGCTATTATAACAATAGTTGAGTTTATCGTGAGGTTTAATGAGATTGTATAATACTCCCTAAACATTTTATTTGACGACTTCACATGGTGTAGGATGTTTGAGTAGGGCCTCCACGGAGACATTTCATCCATTTTGGTCTTTTTATTTCATCCCACTTAGGTTGGAGTGATAAATCTATATCATTTAACAATAATATTATAATATTAGGGTGAGTGTGTGGTGGGAGAAATATGTGGGAAGTAGGGTCAGATAAAAATAAGATATCTAGTTGAATATGGATATTGAGATCTCATAAGTGGAGGAATTATTAATCAAATAATCATGGGTCTATGGCATAGGGATCTCACAGAGGATCCAATCTACCTCGAGAGGGGAGGTTTTATGATAGCGAGAAGTATGGTCACTTGGAATATGATTTTCTAACCTGTCTTGTGGAATAGGATTGACATATGTTGGATGGACCTCCATAATAAAGGTAGCATCATGATCACAGATCTACCCGATATGTCTAGGGTGTCCCTCAGGGAGAAGGTAATGGAAGAGGAGCTGGAGAAGCTCTATAAGGAGGAAAATATAGTAGTGGACAACATTACAATATGCTACATCCACAAACACTAGTTTTTCCATATTAGGAATAGAGAGATGGAGGTTAAGGACATAGAATGTTTCAGTTAATAGAGGGTTACTACTAGGCTACACATGAGTGTATTCAATGTTTGATATGTTTTTATTCTACTATGTCATTTTTACTAGAAGAAAAAGGTAAGAGGCAATCCATAATATCCTTATTTCTACTTTGAGATAGATTTTATACAGTTGAGACGTAATCCTAATATATTTTTCTAGAGGTTATGAATGTTTATTTTCATCATTATCAATCATCTGTTGACATTTCAAGTTACCTCATGGTTGAGAGAGTTTTACATTGTATCACTTGGTTATTAGGAACTAAATATATGATTTCATCTCTATTATGGAATAGTTTCTCATGGGTGGATCCTAGGTCAACTATCATTGCATATGGTTCAAATTTCATCAGATGGTTGGGATGAGATTCCTTTATGTGAGAGAGATAGATCTCATGGTGAGATGAGTGTAGATTTGTATTGGAGGATATAACCAATAACCTATTAGTTTTAATGTATATTCATTTTTGTCGAGGTTCTTAAATATAATAGATTTATATTGTAGTGAAGATAATTATAGATGTATTTCCTTGAGGATGTTATGATACTACCTTCAATGTGGGAGATGGAATTCTGCCTTGGCATTCACTACATGACCTTACACATATCTTCTGTGAAAAATAATAAGTCCCATAAAATGATCTAGGAGGTGAGGGTGTAGTTGGAGGACCTTTGAGATAAGGGTTTTATTAGACACATTGTTTCCCTTTGGTAAGATCAAATTTTTTTAATGAAAAAGGAAGAAGAGATCCTAATGATTTTTATTGATTATCCTCAACTAATCATCACAACTATAATGAAACAGTACCCTTTCCATGTATTGATGACCTCATTGATCAGTATTAAGGCATGAGTTGGATCTCAAATATGAATCAAAGGATTATCTATCACACGTTGAGGGTACTCGATAATGATATTCTGATCATGGAATTGTTATGTGACTATAAACACAATTTTTTATAGTTTATTCCATTCAGAGGGAGGATTTACCATGTTTTATTTATGCCATTTTATGAACTAGATAATCTTTAAATACATGGACTAATTTTTTGTTTTCAACATTGATGATATACTAATTTACTGTGATTCAAATGGAGGAGCATTCATCACACTTTTGGATAGTCAATGAAATTCTTCTGGAGAACTGACATTATGTTTATCTCATGAAGTCATAATTTTGGTTCTTCAATATTAACTTACTATGGAATTAGAATACTAATAAGGGATTAGATGTGGACCTGACAAATATTATATTATTCATTCTTAGTAGTAACCTCAGAAAATTTAGAATTTATGGAGTTTTATGAGATTGGTGGGATATAATGATATGTTCATTGTGGACATTTCTAGCATTAAATCACATATAAACACTCAAATGTGTAAAGGGAATATGTTTACCAAGAATAAGTAGGGTTATAGGTCGTTAGAGTAGTTGAGGTTAAGGATGATGGTTTCTCCTATGTTGACACTATGTTCAGAGGTAATGGAGTATTTAATGGTTTTAAATTCCACTAGAGATATTCTCATCAGCATTTTGATGTAGATCCAAGTGGTGATCACGTAGGCTTTTAGTAAATAGATATCCCATGATTAGAACTATGGGACTCATCACCTCGAGATGAAAATTCAAGTCTATAATCTGAGGATACAGAGCCACTATCATTTCAGAGAGCACCAAGTTGTTTACTTAGACCATTAGATTCTTTAGTATATATACATGTATATAGATCAATGATTGATAAATCTATTATTTTTTTAGTTCTTATAGGATTTTTACTTTGAGATAGTGTATACTGTAAGGATGGGAAATGTGGCGGCAGATTATAATAGAAAAAAAGTTCTCTTCTCTCATTAGGGGTGGGGGTGGAATCTGATCAAGTTTCTTCAATGAAGAAAACCATATTGGAAAATATGGTTGAGGCTTATATTTAGTTGATAGTTTTCAATCCATTACTACTTCAATGCGTGAGGGAGTCTTCATTAAGATACATCTATTATGGGGTTCTCTCTGACCACAAATATTTCGTAGATTTACCAAATGATTTTTTTAACGATCAAAATAAAACATCAATTTCCAAGGATGGATAATGGATACTGTCATGATGTGATAGGATGTGATGAGGTCTTTTCAGACATCTCCTTTAGTTATACATGTGGTATAGGGAGGATGTATAGGGTCCTTCTATGGTTGTTTTGGTGGGACAGAATGAGGTGTAGTGTTTCCAATTTCATATCTCGTTGTCTCACATGTCAACAGGTGAAAGATGTGCACCATGTTCATGACATATTTAAATATCCCCTTGATATCTTAGATTAGAAATGATACGAAATAAACATAGTCGTTGTTATTTGGATTCCACAATCAGTATGGGGCCTAGATTCCATGCGAGTGATAGTGGACTAAAATATGAGGTTATAGAAATCATTTGTCATCAAGGTGCAATGTCTGGGGAGATTCAGGGATAGTTATACATGTGGTAAATCATTTAGATCCTTAGGATTCCCTTAGTGATTGTCTTGGATTGATACCTGGGTATTATTCCATAGTTATGGAGGGGCTTCCTGAAGGAATTTAGGTCTTACTTCTGGATAAGCATAATGATTCACCACCAGATGGATGGTCATACCGAGCACACAATCCAATTGTGGTAGGATATGTGGAAAGCCTATTTTTTACTTCTATAATAGTATATATGATCACTTTCCGTTGGTAAATATTCTTCTCACAACCAACATCACTATACAATATGCTTAGACCCATTCATGTTCTTTTATGGGAGACCATTTCGGTCACTCTTGTGATGGACTGAGTTTGGAGAGACGTATCATGTTGGTCTCGAGATGGGTCAGGTTATAATGGAGAACATTTTGATGATGTGAGTGAATATGGGTATAGACTGGATGTGAAAACAATATTAAATTGATCGACATCATATGACCATGGAGTTTGATTATGGAAGCCATGTTTTCCCGAATGTCTCCCGGGGATAAGCATAATAGAGGAATAACCAGAGAGGAATGATATCCCCATGGTTCATTGGGACATTCAAGATTGTATGGGGGTTTGGAAGGTCTCTTACCATTTAGACATAACCCCAAAGTTAGAGTGGGTGCATGACATCTTCCATGTGTTATATATGAGGTTATATTTAGGTGATTCTACGTACTTCATTGATCGGGGGTTCTATACAATGAGGATATATACACCTTCAAGAACTACCGATTAGAGATCAAGGATCATTAGGAAATGATCTTATGAGGATACACCATTCCTTTTTCTTATGTGTTGTGGTAGCATGGGAGCATGAACGAGGGATCTTGTGAGTGGGCTAGGTAGATATGAGATCATTAGTCCACTATTTTAATTTATCTTTTTCATTTTTAGAATGAAAATCATTAAAAGGGTGAGTAATGTAGTGTCCTTATTTTCCCATTATAGACGTTGAAATATTTTAAGGAATATTTTAAGTGATAGCAACTGAGATTATGTGAGATTCTAAGGCCTGGTAATATTGAAATTGATATTTGAAGAATATTAATTATAATAAAATGACACATGAGAGATTTTTTAAGTTTAATGGAATAATTATTAAATGGAATATAATATAAGAAATAAGAGACTATCAATGATTCGGGAACATTGTGTTTACCCAGGGTGTGACCAAAGGTTGTTTGGTTCCATGAATTTTGATTGAGGTGGTCATTGTTGGTTCTTTTAATTGAAATAAATAATTAAATTTATATATTTTATTTTAAAACCCCATGAACTAAAATCCTCTATAATTAACATATTAAAACATTTAACCATCTTTAGTCACAAAATCCATAGGGGAATTGAGAGTATCTCTAACATTCTTCATGGAGGTTTAATAATGGAGGAATACAATTGATTTAATCATGGTGCATTGAGAGGCAATATACATTTTGGGTCTTAACGATAGTTGTGTAAGGTGTCATTCACAAATTATCAATCTATTTTTTATATAGGACACATCATTCCTAGATTTAAATCATTTTGATTAAATTTATGAGCATCAATTTTTAACTTCTATTAAAGATTTCCATTTTCATACCCTTTATATGATTCCGCCTAATTAATTAATTTCTTTCATTAATTTCCTTATTTTTTTGATATTATTATACCAGTTTCCCTATATATGATCATTTTCATGTATCATTGATCCAGAGAGGTGTTGGGTGGTAACATGAGCTATTATGAGATATAGTAGGTGACATAGTCTTCATGATACTTTGTCGAAAATGATTTTCGGCCACCATAGGTCGAGAATTGACTTCCAATGGCATGTTCCTTCATTTACAAGCCATCAAATAGGGAGATCCATGTAGGAGGGATTGTAACTATTAAATTAATTAAATATTCCTTAGTTTATATGAAAATATTATCTACACTCCATGTATCTAGAATTAACTCATGGATCATTTCCCCATTGTTATGGTGCTAGGGTGTCAGGTGACTTTAAATATCACATGGCATGTGACTTTCTCTAGGGTTCCACATAGTGTTCCAGAAATCCCATAACCATATCCCCATATAGATAGACATGCCATGATCAGGGGTACAATGGCCTTAGTAGGAATTCCCAACACGGGTTTACATGACATACAAAGACCCCGATTAGTTATACAATACAAAAAACTATCCTTTAACAGTGCTTGTATTTCTCAGTGCTAGAAATAAGAACTGATAAATGGAATTTTTTCAGTTCTTTGTAAAGAGATGATAAAAGATACAATTATCAACTCTTGGTTTTTATCGGTGAAAAAAAGTTACCTTTAATCAGCACATTGTTTTTAACACTCTTAATAGATACTCTTTATCAGAGCATTATTTTTAGTGCGGATAAAGGATCCCCTTCATCAAAAAAATATTTTTAGCACTCAGAAAGGAGTCCTTAATTAGTGCATTTTCATCACTGATAAAGGACATAATAAATAAAATGACACTACTAAATAAATTAATTAAAACATGAGTTTATTAAAAATATTGTAAATTCTGTTAATGAAATAATTATTTATACAATGGAATAAATTAATTATACTATATATAAATTATAAATTATAATTAATAGAGTTTATTAAATATATAAATATGAAAAATGAAATTTAAACAAATTAAAATTTAATAAAATTAAATTCTAAAAATTATTAAAAAAATTATTAATTAGATGATTATTGATAATGTTAATATATAGTATATATTAAATATATAGAGATAAAATAATGTATATGAATATTATTTATTCATTAGAAAATATTTATGCTCTTTACATTAAATATTCATCTATTTTGTGAATGATGGTTTATAATTAAAAATTGATAAGACATAAAAATATTTACAGATTCCAAAGAGTAATGGACATATGATTTAATTTAGTTTTATATTTACATTTAAAATAGATCCAATATCTGTTACATTGATTCCTCATATACCTAATTAAGGAATTTTTATATACCATGCACACACACAAAAATTTCCCATTTTTTTCAATATTTTTATAGTTTTTTTTAATTTGTTCAATTTCAACCATTTTTAACACACTAGCACATAAAATAAGATATTCATTAATAATGTAAAAAATTATTTGTAAGAAAAAATTATAAATAAATATATTTTAAAATGTACGTAATATATTTGTAAATTTTAATATTTATAATTTTAAATAAATAAATTTATTTAAAACAATTAATATAATTATAAATCACTAATTATATATATTTAATAATTATAAATAATTAATTACAGGTATTTGAATAATTATTAGATTTATAATAATTATATATAAATAATGAATATATTTAATATATTTATATTTATGTATATTCGTTAAATATATATATATAACTATATAAACATGTATAATGATACAAATATTATTTTATAAAAATATCTATATAATTATAAATAAAAAATTATATATATAAATAATTATAAAATTGTAACAAATATATTTAAATAAATAATATATTTACAATATTTAAATTTATATATATTTATTGAGTATATATATATTTAAAAAAATTATTTATAACTATAATTATAAATCATTTATCACCACTTAACTAATAAGTAGTGATTAAATAAATCATTATCAGCACTTTCTTCATTGTAGATAAAGTTTATGATTAATCAGGGATAAAACTAATCCCTGATAATGACATGTCTTTATCATTGAAAAAAAAGTAATGATAAATATGCCTTTATTCAGCACATTTAAAAAAGCACTCATAAAATATTCTCGATCTAATTAAAAAAACCAAACTAGTTTAAAACATATCCCAATATCATAATATTTCCTTGGAAATCACCAATTTTTTATGCTCCTCCTTAGTGAATCGAAGAGTGAATTTCATAAACCCACTCGAAATACACAAAACCACTTCCTCTAGTTGATCAAACATCATCTGGCATCCTGTGTTTGATTACAATTAGATTTTTCAAAAAAAAAGTAGATATAGTTTTGGGGTCCCATATTTTCATCAACCTACTGAGGTAGGACTATGTATTCATTTATTGGCTTTGATTTTATTTCTATATTTTTCATTTCGCGATCTGGTTCTAAGGGTTGCTGATTTCCCATAATAGGTTCTGATTTTCTTTCTGTTTTTTTCTCTGGTTATTGTATTCAATTTTGGAATTGATTATGATCTATTATTTTCATGAAAAAAAATTTCGACATCCTATTTTGGAATTTTTAAATTATTCTTTGGACTCAATTTTATTATTTATCTACTTATATACTAATGATTTCCATGTCATTTTATGCAATTCATTTAAGTGGATTTATTTTATTTAAACTCTGTTTTAATATTCTGATTTGGGGGGTTTTTCCTTAAAAATGGATTTTCTCCAAATTGTGTTATTTTATTTTAATAGGAAACTTATTATGGGTGATGTCATATTTTTTTAGGGCTATTTATTTTCAAAACATTTATAGTATTGTATTTATTTTACTATGTTATGATATTTTTCATGTATAGGCTAAAATATATTTATAAATTTATTTTTATTTTATAAATATATATCTGTGTGTGTGTGATTAATGAAATTAGAATGTAACTATAATTTTACATTTATTTATTCACAAATTATGGCTATAGATATCCAAATTATGATGGAATTATATATGTTTTCATTATAAATTATGTTTAAATGTGTGTTTTTTAAATTATGTGTATTATAAATTTCATGATATATATGTGTGTGTGTGTGTGATTAAATGTTTATGTGATAGATGTTGCAAGGGTTGGTGTGTTTTTATACTTTTTTTGATATATCTTGTTGGTGTGTATTATTATATTATGCCAACTTATTTATGGACCTCCATATAATTTCTAGGATTGTTCAGTTCATATTAGATTTACTCCCATGAATCCTTTGGTTTTTATATCATTAGATCTAAAAAATAGAATTGATGTTATCAATTTCTATATATTCGAAATTATTTTCTGGTATTGATTTATTTCTCTATGTACATTTTAAGTCTTTATATATATTTCAGGTTTATATATATTTTTTTATAAGATTAATATAATTTATACTTAAATAACCAATAAAAAATTGTAAACATATGTAACATTAAAAATAATAACATTTGGAAAATATACATACATTTTTTTTAAATAATTAAACATTTGAAAATATAAATATTTCTTTTTTTATAAACAATTACCCAAATCAATATTTATTTATAAATAATAAAATTTAAAAATTATTTTTATTATATTTTTTTAGTTTCATTAGAAAAAATTTTATTATACAAATATATACATCATATAATATATTTTAGATTTAATTAAATTTAAATATGATAAATAATAAACATATATATTTATATTTATATTCAAGTAATGTTACTAATATAATACAATATATATATATATCTCTCATATATATATATATAAATAATATTTATTTATATTCACATTATTTTTTTATGTATAGAATTAGGAGTGGCCTCCATTATATATATTTTGACGGTGGAAGGCATGAAACCTGTTCAAGATTATTTTTTATCATGGTAAGTATGAAAAAAGTACAAACCTACATTAACTACTTTATCCTATCATATAAAACCCTATCATTTCATTAAAAAATCTTATTAAAAACCAAGTTTTTTATAAAAAAAAATAAAAATCCTCAAAAAAATTATTTTATTAATGAATTATTCAGATCCTTGTGGATAAATTTGAGGATAAAAGTGAAATCAATTCTTAATTAACTATTCCTCCAGGTAAAATAAAATATATTAACTTCAGATTCATACACATGTCACCGGAAATTATTCTATAGCAAACCAATACCCTTAGGATGGGCATCACTATAGTTGCATATTCTGATTATTCCATCTCTACCATCTCCATGTGTGTTCTTCCCTTCACTCTATCATTACTCTAATTGTGTGGAGGATTTCTCTTGATGTATTTAGTGGTAACATAGGCATAGAGTTAATAACTAGTTTCAATGGTGTAATTATCACAAATGGAAGTCATTTACCCTATTATATAACCCAATGAAGTAAATGGGAGGAATTTACCATTATATATCAATGTGTTCTATTAAAGAGAAAATGTCTCCCACTTTTTAGAATTACTCAATTGACACTGGTTATTAATTCAATTACCCCATTTCCACTAAATCCTTTTTGAGAAAGAACTACAAATCTAGATAAATGATATAGTGAATGGAAAGAATGAAATAGAGAGGGTGGATGCTGAATAATTATAATACATTACTACTGTGATGTGCAGCATGGGGTCATGGGTAACTATTGTGTAATTTCATCTGACACGTGTACTTTACAGAAATTAATTTATTCGATTCTATGGGGTGGACAATATAATGATGAATTACTTTCATTTTTAACATCAAATTTATCCACAATGATCTAAATAAAACATTAATTGAATAATTGGTTGAGGATTTTTATGTTTTTTTTATAAAACATGGTTATTATAAGGTTTATTTTTTTTAAAAAATAATATGGTTTTATATGATTGGATAAAGAGGTCTATTGAGGAGTGAACTCTGTTAACACATAGGGAAATGATCCAGAAGTCATTTTATAGATTTAACAATCATTTGCACCTAAATTCGATTCTCGGTATTGCATGTTTAACTCATTGTGTCAGTTATCAGTTTAAAACTAACAATTTAGTTAAAAAAGTTCTAATCACTAAAAATATAGTGAAGTCACATTGATTTTTATGATATTTTAGATTATCAATTATTATGACCATTATGACCTATAAGAATCTGTCTCACATCAAATAGATACACGATATGATCGATATAGGTCCAAGTGCGTGTTTCCAATTTAAAATGGCATTTTAGTATAAAAAATTAATGTACTCAAAACATGTAAAACACATTAGAATTTATATGATACATTTTTAAAATGATCTATATGTCATTTGAGATATGTAAGAATCATTTGTACCTCAGTCTGACACATATTGTGATCGATATGTCTCCATGTGAATCTTTTTATTTAAATATAACATCAATTTTAATAAAAATAACTAGTGAACTACTAAAAACTGAGATAACACATTTAGAATTTCTTTATACTTTAGGAAAATGATATAAAAGACATATTCAACGTGTTTAAATCAGTCACCCCTCAATCTTATGCATGGTGTACCTGATATTTTTTAATGTGTTTGTTATCATTTTAAAATGGCAATATAGTTCAAAAAATGTCACGGACTAAAAACCCAGAAAATTCAATGATATTATCATGAAAATTTATTAAATGGATTAATATGTAATTTTTTATGTGTAGGAATTGTACTCACATCAAACCAATATATGATGTGATCAGTACGAGTTAAAGTGTGTGTTTTAATTTTAAAATGTCATTTTTGTAAAAAATACTTGTGAATTACTTAAAAGTGAGTAAACACATTTTTATTGTATTTATACTTTATGAAAATAATCTATATTCCATTTTGGAATTGTAATAATTATTTTAACCTTAATATTCCACATATTGTGACCAATATAAATAAATTTGCATATTCGTTTTTTAAATTGACATCATTTTTTTGAAAAGGAAAACTCGCCTTTTCAAAACTGAGAAAACACATTCATATTATTTTGATATTTTTGGAAAATGATACATAATTCATTTTTATCATGTTGGAATTAGCCAAACCTTAATATGACACATGGCTTGACACGTATGAATCAGAGTGTGTTTTTTTTCAATATATATGTATCATTTTAGATTAAAATGCGCATCACATCACTGAAACTGATAAAAATAAGCCAAGATTGATTTCTCATCATTTAAAATCAATATTAAATTGAGGATGACCCTTCAATTTGGACATAAAAATCAATCGGAACCATTCCTGATGTATACAATTTCTTGTATGTTATAGGGGAGCACAAAGAGGGGTTTTTGATTCTAGATAGGGGAACCAAATCCTTGAAACTTAAAAAATGATAGTACAATGAGAAGGTAAAAAAATTTAAATATTTTATCTTATTCCTTATAATATAAAATGTTCTATTATATATTAAAATAATCAATATTATATGTTTGACTAATTATGATGAAAATTTCTTGTACACATTATGATGTTACCAATCACTCATAAGAACAAACTATAATCATGGGAACCCTTTGGAAAGATGTAAAAGTAATGTCAAAATATATTTTTTCTATTTTACTAAAAATTTAAATAATGAAATGATGATTTAATTTTCATTATTCCCTATAAAATTCATTTATTTTAGAATATTTTTCCCAATAGCCAAGTCTTCTCAAGAAGTGAAATGACATTAACTCTGCACAATCACAGAGTTAATCTTGATATTTTAACATTTAAACCACTATCCATATAATTAATTTATCATTTAATGTTTATGATTAATGTTTTTCTTGTTTTACTCACATAATAATGGGTTTCTTATACAGGTGGGTTCTTTTGTTCATGTTGGGGTGGGTTTACCCTCATTCCTGGATTTCTATACCAAAAACATCCACATACTTATTCACTATCAAAAACTTTTCATCCAAACAGTTGTTCATTAATCACATTCATTAATGTTACCTCTAATTCATTTTCAGTAATAGAAATGACACTCCCTTCTCTAAATTACACAGGTAATATTAATGTTTTAATATTAAAATCATTGTCCATTGAATCAATGTATTGTTTTATATTTTGGTTTAATTTGTTTCTTTTTATTATTATTCATATAAAATTTTTTTTCTTATACAAGTGGATTATTTTGTTCTTATTGGTGTGTTAGGTCTATCATTCATAACATTTTACAATCAAACATCTATAAACACTTTTCCCACTCAAAATCTTGTCACCCTTATACTGGTGAATTTATCACTTTTTTCATATTTCATATACTTCCATTGAAGAAAGAGAAATGATGTAGCCTCTGTGGAATTAAAAAATTTATCTTGATTTTTTCACAATAAAATAATTTTCCATAAAATTAATGTGTTGTTTCATATCAATGTTAAATTTATTGTTTTTATTACTCAAAAAAATAATTTTTTTTCTTATAAAGGTGGACTATTTTTTCAATTTAGTGAGATTCATCCATATTCCATGCCTTTATACACTAAAACAATCAAATAATACCTCTCCCTCGAATACTTTTCGCCCTTATAGTGGTCCATTAATATCATTCTTTTAGGTTACCTAGAATACCAATAGAGGAAGAGAAACCGCACCATCTCTGATCAATTACATAGGTTATCTTGATATTTTCACAATAAAATCATTATAGAAAGAATTAATTTTTTGTTTCATATTTAAGAATAGTTTTATTCTTTTTATTAATACTGAAAATTTGATCATTGTGGGTCAAAGTGTATGTTTCAATTTTAAAATGAAATTTTAGAAAAAAAGAAATGTGACATACTCCAAACTGAGTAGACACATTTATATTAATTTTATACTTTGGGAAAATGATATATAATTCACTAGGGACATGTAAGAATAAATTTAACCACAATTTGATGCATGGTGTGACTATTATGACTAACTTTGATCTTTTTATTTAATATTGGAATCAATTTTTCAAAAATTGAAAACTGTCCTACTCAAAACCGAGAAAAAAATTTGAATTGTTTTAAAACATTATAAAAAAAATCATTATGTTATTTTTGATATGTAGGAATAAAATGACCCTCAATCCAATATATTGATGTTCCCAATATGTCTCAATATGTTTGTTATCAATTTAATATCTGCATTTTTGTTCAAAAAGTGTCACTCACTAAAAACCGATAAAACATACTGGTATTTTTTTGATAATTTAGGACAATGATTCATAATCCATTCATGACGTGTAGTAATCTATTTCATGTCAAAAAGATACCTGATGTGATCAAAATGAGTCGAAGTTTGTGATTCATTTTTAAAATGAAATTCTAGTAAAAAATACAACTAGAAAACTCAAAAATGAGAAAAAGAATTTAGATTGTTTTGATACTCTAGGAAAGAATTATATATTTGATTTGGTATTAGTAGGACTTTTCCTTGCCTAAATTTGAGGCATGATGTGACAAATATGACTCTAAGTGCATATTTATTTAAAAAAGACATCAATTTTAGTAAAAAAAACAAACCAACTCAATACCGAACAATAATATAAATATTGTTTTGTTAATTATTAAAAATATTACTAAGTGTTTTGAGTTGTGTATGAATAAGACGCACCTCAGTAAGATACATGGTGTGATTAGTATGACTCCAGGTGTCAGTTTTTATTTAAAATTTACATCAATTTTAGTAAAAAGGACTAACCCAATTACTCAAAACCAATTAAACACATTCCAATTGTATAAATACTTTAAAAAATTGATCCATATTTCATTTGAGATGTTTATGAATTAATTGAAACTCAATATGATACAAAATGTGATATTTATGAGTCAAATTGCATGTTTAGATTTTATAAAGACATTTTAATAAAAAAGGAAAATGACATACTCAAAACTGAGAAGAAACATTCAGATTGATTTGATTCAATTGAAAAATAATACATAATTAATTTGGGACATTTAGAAATCAATAGAACCTCAGTATGAAGCATGGTGTGAGAGGTATCACTTAGAGTGTGTCTTTTTATTTAATATTTATATCAATTGTAGTAAAATGGACCACTATCCTCAAAATCAAGCAAGAAAATCAGATTGTCTTGATACATTAGGAAAATGATATATATGTTACTTCTGATGTGTATGAATTTGTCGGACCTCAACAAAATACATGATGTTCTGGGTATGATTGAAATTGTCTGTTATGAGATTAAATTCCCAATTTTAGTTCAAAAAGTATAACTCACTGAAATATAATCAAACATGCTCTGAATTTCATGATATTTTTTTAAAGTGATTCATAATTCATTTTTGATGTTTATGATTCCATTTCAAGCCAAACTGATACATGATGGGATATGAAAGAGTCAAAAGTGTGTGTTTCTAGATTAAAATGACATTTTAGTAAAAAATAAAACTACCATACTCAAAACTAAGAAAACACATTCATATTGTTTTTTGATACTTCTTAAAAATGATCCAAATTTCATTTGAGATGTTTTTGAATGATCCACACCTCAATGTGATGCACAATGAGACTAGTATGACTAAAAGTGAATATTTTTATTTAAAGCTGAAATAAATTTTAGTAAAATAAACACATTATAAAAGTTTATTTCTTTATATTATTACTAACAAAAATATAGTTTTCTTATACATGTACATTCATTTTTTTGATTAGGGGTGTTTTTTTCGATAATAGCATAAGTCCGGTCAAGTGAAGATGATAATGGAATATTTATTTAATTAATTTATGTAATAATTTGAATTTATGTAGTGGTATAAATAAATATTTCAAAATCCTATAATATAGTGATTTATACTGTTTTTTGTTTTATATTTCATTTCATTTAAATTTGTATTGGGACTTGTTTTTGTTGATATCAATGTGTTTCTGGTGTGGTGGTGTGCTATCATATCACACTACAGTATGTCCCTTTATTTTGACTCCTAAAATTCGCTTTATCATTGTTCCTATTAGATATGATAAAAGACACTTTATCAATGATTTTATATGTGCTGAAAAATGGTTTATTTAGAGGTGATAAATTAAACCGTTGATTAATTGTTCATTTATCATTGATTTTAAAAATGCTGATGAGGGTTCCATTTATCTTCCATTTTTAGCACTGATAATGCATGTCTTCATCAGTGCTGATAGAAGTCTTGGACTTTTATCTCTCTCAAGTAGTCAGTACTTTTCTAGTGTAGATAAAAGGAATTTATATCACTATTATATGCCTATTTTTAGTACTGATTCAAGTCAATTATCATGAATGAGACACACTATATAGATACAATGCTTCATGATTCGTGTCTAAGGAGGGCATATTATGACATCATAGTCATGGAACACACCATGTTATCCTCATTGAGTATTCTTCTATTTGAGTCTCCACCATTCTGGTTTAGATTTTGGAATTTTAGTAGCATATAATGATTTTTTTTCTCATAAAACATGATGATGTAGTTTAGAGTGGATTTTAAGATATGATTTGGGATCTTCAAAATTTTATTATTATTCCGGAAATGATCGATAAGGAAAGTGATTAGGTGGGATCATCATATAGATTATGGGGTGTTCATTCCTAGAAAACGACATGATATGGGTTCTGTATTCTATTAGATTTATGCAGGGGTTAGTACATTCATGTCATAGCAGGGTGTGCTTTCTTCATTCCACTAGAAAAATTATAGGGTTTGTACTCTACTTTCACATTAGGGCATGGGTTCCATAGGCATTTAATGAGATGTAAGTGGTAAGTACTCCCTTTTCCCACATAGGAATGGGTTCTCAATTTCATTATATATATATATATGGTTAGTACTCCCCTTACCTCAAGGAATATATTACCTGCTTATGGAGTGGTACACTAACATTTTTTTGTTATGTTAGGGCATGGTTCGTCCACATGTGTGTGTTCTCCCATTGCAATAGAGCATTGTTGTGAGGTGTGGGCCCCTCTACTCATATTCTAATGAAATTGTGTTTGGTGAATAGAAGTAGTGATATAATTATAGATGTACAGTCTCACTCATTGACATTGGATGGTTTGTCAGATAGAGATAATATTTCTCCCTAATTTGGGATTCCATATTAATATATATATAAATGCGGGTATGATGGGTTTTATTTCCCTATTTCATTGGGTTTAGCTGGATATCGATGTATCTATCATTCACACTCATTTCATTTTGGGACATCCTATGATGTATTCATATACATACCCCTATATTGGATTTTCCGACATGCGTCATGTTTTATGATGATGAAGGACATATCAGTAGTGATTATGGTATATCATTTTGATACCTCGGTGCACTAACCTAGTATGATGATTGATGATGGAGATCAAGATCCTAAATCTCTTTGAATTCATTATTCTAGTTATTGTTTGGTTATCACAAATTTTCTATTTGGGAGTGTCGTTTTCCCATTTACAATTCATATTAAACAATCATACACATTTTGATCATAGTTTTTATTACAAGAATGGTTTTTACTTTAGATGTTACTATTATTTTTTATTATTCACATGAACTTTTCTATAGATATAGTTGGGTGAAAGTGTATAGGTACATTAGGAAAATTAATTCCATTTTTAATTCCGTCCCAACTCTGGTCTCCAACTTATGTACCATATAAGAGGGATTTTGGTTTTGATGGATTTTCTTTCTATAGCCTATGAGGGCCCCATTGGGTTGGATAATTAAGGAGGATCTTCTTTATCATTAATTTTAAAAAAAATGGTTAAGAGGTTAATATCATCCATGTTGCACCATTCTAGATACATCAACATCAATAATTAAACCATAATATAGTTTTATTTATCATAGATCTCCTCACTTCATTATAATCTTTGTTTGGATAATGTTTCTTTTCAATACCCTTAATTCCTAATGTATTACTAATCCTCTTTAAGGATTATACTTGTGCTAGAAATATAGTTAAATAATCATTATTATTTTATGAAATGATTTTAAAATTTCCCATTCAGCTCTTTCATCCACATGGGGTTTCATTTCATGAAATTCTCTATTGATACTCAAGATCCCCATGTAGACCCTCTTTTTATTCATTGAAACAATATTTTTGGTTTGCCAATTTTTTTATCCATTTATTCTACAAATCTATATGCAAGATAACTAAATGGTCATTATTCATACTTGAAGTTATATTAGAGCCTTCACATTTAAACTTTGGTGTTATTTTCATTACATAAATTTCTTTTAAATATTCACACCTATTGAACTTCATATACCAAATGTTAACCTTTTATTACTTCTTCTTATAGTACCCTGTTTTTTCATTATTCTTTTGAAACATTTTACGAGTAATAATATTTCCTTATCTATTCATATTTTTTCACATGGTTGGATCTTATTTGTTACTAATAATTTTGGTAAATTATATATCATATGTATTTGAAACATATTATAATGAAAACGCACCATCTTTGTGACCACACATATAGTAAATACAATATATATTATCTATAAAATCAAATATATAATTTTTATATTAATTTTCCAAAATTTATTATCATTTTATATTCTGTTAATTTCTCATCATTACTATGGGATCTCTATGACATATAAAAATAGAAGTAATATTCAAACATATAAATTCACCATAAACAATCTTTTTTAAACACAAGTAATGACCCAAAAACCATTATCTTGTTATATAAACAACTTGTTTTCAAGAAATTTTAGATTTGTAAGAATACAACATTGGGCTTTCATCACTATGGATTGGGATCCTCTTACGGAACCAACACTCTGAATATCTTCTATATCCCTCATGTAAATGTTAGTATACTTATATTATCTTTTCCAAATCAGTTTTTATACTATTTTTTTATTTAACTCTATATTATTTATAATAAAAATTATTATAAACATTTGAAATTGGTATAGACAATTCCTCCTACATTGATCTTGTTGATGATTTGTCATGAGATGATCCAAATCTATTCTATAATCTCAATAGAGTCATTTTATAATATAATCACTACTATGAACACTAATTGGAAACATAAAACATTCCCATCACTTAAAATGAATAAATATACTCATTTCTATTCAAATTTATCAATCTAATATCACATATAATATTTTTTAGGATGACAGAATCATTCTCTTCCCCAATAAAAATTATTTTTTATTCACATTATTTCATAATTATTTCAACTTATTCTCCAAGAATTTTTGCCTTTTTATGTAACAGTGTGTCACGATCATTAATACTTTTTCATATAACATATAAATATGAGTTTGTGGAATCAATTCGGATTTTATAAAAAAAATTAAATTCTGGGAACTTCACTTCATGAATCTTATTGAAATCGTCCTTGACGTTAATTTCATGATTTACTTATTTCTATGTTTGGAGATTTTATTTTTAGGCTCCACATTTCTTACATGAATTCACCCAATCTATTTTGAGATATTTATACAAGTCAATTTCATTTCGTGTATGTCTTTGTATAACTTTTTGGTCTCCTCCATAAGGGTTGAGCATCTGGTTTGGGAAATCCAAGACCATCCCCCCCTTATCATCCATATTGAGCAATGATGATGGGGCAACAATAATTTTTAATATTACAATTGGTGGGTGTTTTAACCATTCATATATTTAGTGGTTCTTTATTTCTAGATGAGTCCCACAAATTAAAGTAGATGGATGGGTCTTCATAATATGATTTGTAGTCTCAATGAGGATTTAAAAAAATGGTACAAAAATAGGACTACACGATAAATCAATCTTTATGGTCGAAATAATAGATTGAGAATATTGAGAGGGAGTTGTAATCCAAATGGGATGATGAATAGTTTTTACACTGGTGACCCAGAATAATAAATTCATGTAAATCATTCTGGAATAATAAAAAGTTATCCAAGATATGTAAAGGGTTACTTGGTTTCAGGGGTGATAACAATATATCATTCTATTATTATTGTATTAATGATAAAAAAATTAATGTTTTAAATATTCAGTTGGATGAATATTCTATCACTCAGGACATAGAGGTGGAGAGTGGTATGGATAATGAGTATTTTAAAAGGATACTGGCTGACTCAAATCACATCCAGAAAGATAGATAACCAAGTGAAAAAAATGAATTTTTCTATGATATTCTAATGGTAGTATACAATGACCTCAATAAGTTATTTTTAAACATTCCAAATGAACCTAAATTACGAGAGGAAACATCAGCACTAAATTCAGATATCTCTCTATAAAGAAACATTTTTCTATGTTATATTATATTAAATTTTGGGAAATTGTGAAATTTCCCGAATGTTTATACATTTGGGACCTCTATAAAGGTGGGGTATTACTGCATATTTCCTAGGCATCAACCTTGGTCATCATACTGAAGGTTAAGAATCCTTCCTCAGATAATCATTATAGTCCAATTATCCTCTATAACTTCCCATAAACTTTTATTGAAAACGTAAAAAAAATACTTACACTTCATCTCACTCAATGGGTTTCAGTGAACGAACAAGGAGTTTTCAAGTTAAGATCAAATAAAACCTATATAAAAACATTGTGATCATGTTTGAAATGAAAAAAATCTAATGATAAAATGAAAAAAAGTTTCATTAACGATGTTTGGAATAGCATGGGTTTCTCAGGATGGCGATTGTTCTCTTCTTCATGGATTACAACGCACCTAGGATAGCAATATCATTTGTGGGGAAATTTTATGGATTCATTAAATATACTTACGGCCTCATTTTGGTACACCCATTATCCCAGCGTGTTTTCATCTAAGTTTAATAAATTCATAGAATATATCTGGATAAAAGAATCAATAGACAAACCATCTGAATATATCATCAATGATCATATACGAATTACATTTCTCACATATTCATTGATGATGAAATTTTTTCTTCTTAAATATAAATTGTTGGGACATTCATTAATTTGAAAAAAAATCAGGAAAACTAATTGTAGGTGGATAATTCTGTCCATAAACATGTATAAAATAAGTTTTTTATATTTAAATGGGTCTCTCTAAAGATGGAAGATGAAAATTTAGGTGGGAGTAGGTATGAAAAGGTGGTCCATTCAAAGGGATTACCTTGGTGCACCAGTTTCACTTGGAAGGATTCTTGTCCACCATTTTGATGGGATTATGGACTAAATTAATTCAATTATTACAAAATACAAAAGTCAATATCTATCTTTTTGTGGAGGTATCACCCTTACCAATTGTGTCATAACTTCAATTCCAATGGACTTTTTTTCAATTATCAATGTTCCAATGATAGCGTTGAGAAGAATTGAAAAAATTAGGACCCGTCTTATCTGGGATTCTAATGTTGAGGAAATATATCACTACTCTAATTGGGAAAATATGGATAAAGGATTTGGAGATAGTAAAGACTCGTAAATTTCAAGAAACTTTTTTTCATTATTTCATTGAGATTTTAGGAGTAAGCTGTTTCTGGCGGCACCTGATTCCGAGCCCCGGTGTGCCCGAAATCATTTTTCGAAGTTTAGCTCGGGTACGTTCCGGGAACGAACGAGCTGGATTTCCTAACTTTTTAACCGGTTCTCAGAATCAAAATCTGAGAGCACCAATGAAACCGCAGCACCAGTATTTTCTTAGGAACACCTTTTCTGGAGTTGCGTTTTCTTGGTTGAGTTTATTAAATTAAATGGGGTAACTAATGAGTGAAATAAAAATTTGTGCTATAATTTTTCTTTCTATTCTAAGTAGTTATAAACTATGAATGGAAGTTTTAGTGGGACCCACTACATCCTAACTCCACTAGGTAGGATATTAGTGATGTGGGGCCCATACGATCCCCACCCCTACATCTCCATTTAACTTTCCTCTCAAAATTTAATTTGTAACTCACCCAATCTACCAATTTAATGACATGTCAACTCTCACAATTAATTTTTTTGTTAAATATTCTTCAATTAAGTCAATTAATTGAATGAGATCATTTGATTTTCAAATTAATGTTGGCATGTGTGTGTGTGAATAAAATAATACAATGTCTTATTTTATTATTGTTGAATCGTTGTGTGGATATTTTTGGAGAGGAGGGCTCTAGTCTTGAAGAACGTCTTCTTCCTCGTTCAAGAATGCGAAGAAGGCCGGAGCACCAAGGAGAGACGATGTGCCGATCTCTCCCTTCTCTGTAACCAGTGTGGGACGACATCCTCTTCTTGGACGCTCGCAAACTCCATCTTTGAACCACCCTCGCAACACCGTTTTTCTGTGACTATCTTCCTTCGACGACTTCATCGAGGTAGGGGTTTGTTTTTTTGTTCATTAATATCCATTTTCCATACAACGTTAAATTCTTTAGTCGCTTTTCATCGAATTAACAGGAGGGGGCCGGACCACACAAACACGACCGAACCTCCTACCATTTTTGTTCTATATTGACGTGGATTGGAACGGAGGTGGCGCGGTGAAACGACACCACCTGGAAATGAGGATAAATGCGGTGAAAGTGTGCGACACTTTCACGCCGCGCCGGAGAATCCTTAGGAAGTTGTGGACATGGACGGGCCATGGTGGAGGAGCGTGGTGCCATCACGCCTCGCCAAAGCATTACAAAGGGCCGAGGACTGGGTGGGCCACGGTAGAGGGGCGTGGCGCCGTTGCGCGGTGTCGGCCGCAGAAGGCCATGGAGGTGCAGGGACCAGTGGCCGAAATCGCCCGCCGCCGGCGTATGGAAGGCGGGATCCACAGGGGGTCCCGCGGAGGCACACTGGCTGGCCAACTCGGCCGACCGTTTCGGAAGAGCTGGGGGTCGTAACCCCTGGCTGGCAAAGAGAGGACGCCCACATGGAGGGCCGCCATTACAAAAAATGGGGGGAAGCGCCCCCCCCCCCCCCCCCCTTTCTTGGTCCGCTCGGCTGGTCCCGAGCCGCCTCGCTCGGCCAGCGCCGAGCTGCCCAGGCCGGACTGACTGCACCGGGCCGGGCAGCCCGCGCCGGGCCAGGCCGCGCCGGCTGGGCTGGGCCACGCCGGGTGGGCCGGGCTGCGCCCTAATGGGCCGGATCCAGACACGGTTTGGGTCGAACTAGTTCGGGCTGACCCAGGGTGTCTTGGGCCGGGTCGGTCCGGGCCCAAAACCCCCTAATTTCAGACAGTTCTGTTCAAATGCCCATAACATGGGCTACTAACCTCCGATTTATGCACCGTTAGTTGCGATGTGATTCTTGGATCGAGACGGTCGTTATGGTATATTACACTCAAGGTTTTGGAAAACCTTGAGTACAACAGGGTTGGTTCGAACACGAAACCAACCGGGCCTTCGGAGCAGAAACGCTTATAACTTGAGCTTCGGACGTCCGATTGATGTGTCGTCCACTTTGTTGGTTTCCACTGTGTGAGACAGACCTTTTGGATTACACCACTTGAGGTTTGGATGTAGTTGGAATATGGTCGGGTTGGTTTGACTTAAAAACCAACCAGGCCCCTGGGATGAAAAGCCAATAACTCTCAGACCGGGTGTCTGATTAACGCGCCGTCGGTCAAGCTAAGTTCCTATCATTGAGACGGAAATTTGGGATATATCAACTCCGGACTACTTGTCATTTGATTTATTGACCCCCCTTGGTTCGTGGAGCAAACCCTCCTAGAATCGAGCATGCTATGTGCGGGAACCCCAGAGCTGGTTGTGACTGCGACGTTGATGACGACTGCACTGAAATCCTCCATGGGTTCGGCAGCGACGATGACTGCAATGAAAACCTTCGTGGGTTCAACAGTGATGAAAACCGTACTGGGATCCTCCGTGGGTTCGGCAGCAATGACTAAAGTTCCTGTATCCATTGTGGGTCCGGAAGTATGTGATTATTGTTCTTGTATCCTACGTGGGTTCAGTAGCATTTGACTCTGTACTTGTATCGTACGAGGGTCCGGTAGAGTAGCTAGTCTTGTATCCTTTGTGGGTCTGACAGCTTAACTGGTCTTGTATCCTACGTGGGCCTAACAGCATAGATGAATTAGTGGCTAGATCTGACCATCTCTATCATCATACGATGAAGTATACCTGTGTGAGATGAGTCTTGACTTTTCAATCAGTATCTTCGATATGATTGACTTGCTTTCCTATGTGGATTGGGTTATGTTATCCTGTGTTTGTTGGTTGTTCTTTCCTGTGTGGAATGTATTGAACATGGGCTTGGATGATGGAGCTAAACTGGAATTGATTAATTTGGTATATGTATGGGAATATACCTAAGTAGAGTTGGTTTTTACTTCATGATTGTATCTTTCCTTAGTGGATTACCCTTTGTTGATTCTGGGAGACCATCGGGGGTCTCGGGGACCCTATTCAGTAGCGTATACTCACCCCTGCATGGGTTATGCCCACACTACATTGTGTTGGATGTAGACGATGGACAGCGCTGGTCGTGGTTGAGGATTGTGGAGCAAGTTGGTACCTGGAGGTGGACCACTAGGCGGAACGTACAGGGAGCGGATGGCTTGACCCGAGGAGATGAGGAGGCTATCTGTACACACCCTTAATGTGGTAATTCCATTGGATGGCTCATCGTTGATGCTTTAATTTCAATTTTTGTACATTATTTTCAGTTTTACTTTACTTAAGTTGGGTTTGTATTCTGGGATATTTACATTTCAGCCCTTACAGTTGTACCCAGTTTACATAGTGTTCACTTCAGCATGCATAAACTGTGGTGTTTGTTTACTTAATAAAGGCAATGCCTTCCCTTTATTTGGTAATTACGGCTTTGGTGCTAGTCGCCAGCCCATGGCTTATGGAAGGCGGGCTTGGGGTAGTCAAGGCACGGGATCCGAGGATGGGTCGTGACACATTGGTATCAGAGGAGTTCGGTTCTACCACAGAACTCAGGACTCTGATCTTTCTTCTATGTGAAGAAATAATGTTAATGGTATTGAGTGTGGTTATCAGTCCAGGGAGTCCAGTGTTGGTGCGGTGGCCGACGTATCCGTACACCAGGGCCCTGACTTCAGATTTCCGACTCAGTGCATGAAAACATTTATTGCATGTGTGTTTCAAATGTTTTCTTTGTGATTAATTTGTGTCAGCTCACCTGGTATACCGTTTTGACTGTGGCACACCTATTTCATTTCAGGATTGCCCCACGACGGCAGCCGGCTAGGGTTCCGAGCTTTTTGTGAGATGACAACCCACCGAGTGAAGAGGACTTGGTGCATGGCACTTTTATAGTGGAGGCACCAGTGGTACATCTACTCGTAGAGCCACCGATGCCTCCATCCCCAGCCGTTGAGAGTGCATGTCGCCTTAGTGCAGTTCACGAGTTTCAGAATCAAAGACTGCCCAGGTTCTTTGGGTAGAGGGACCCTCAGGCAACCGAGGATTGGATGGAGGCTGTAGTTTGAGTTTTCAGGTTAGTGGGGACACCAGATAACCTCATGGTGATCCTTGCAGCGAGCCTCCTGCATGCGGCAGCAGGCAAATGGTGGAGCCTGATGCTCTAGGTGCACGACGAGGCATCTCTCCTTTGGTCAGACTTCGAGATCCTCTTTTTCTCGGAGTTCATCCCAGCCACTCTCTGTGCCGTGCACATTCAGGAGCTACTACACCTGCGGCTGGGCTACATGATGCTAGCACAGTACTCGGCGAGATTTACCGATCTCTCACACTATTCGACGGATAGGGTACGAGACCCATTCTTCCAGGCCCGAACCATTGAGCAGGGACTGAGTCATGTGATCATGGCATCGATGATCTCCCTCAGCATTCCGATGCAGGAAGGAGTACTAGAGAGATCCCATCTCATAGAGAGCTTTCTTGCTGAGCCTACACCATCAGCAAGACCTACCTTAGGGCGGCTCGTAGCTGAGTCTTCTGCATCTGGAAGTCAACAAATGTCTCAGGGGTCCAGGAGGACCATACCATCAGGTGGACGACCTCAGGACACTGTCTCAGAGGTTCAGTGCACACGGCATAGTGCCAGCATTCCGAGGAGAAGACAGTGCTACGCATGCGGCAGGCAGGGCCACTTGGCTCGTGACTGCCCGACCCGCCATGCAGAGGCGCAGCAGACAATTGAGGGACCACCCAGGAAGAGGTATAGGGTCGACCGTGGTGGTCTGTAGGGAGCAGGCGGATGAGGCAGATGTGCTGGTCGAGCAGCCGGTGGTGGGCGACGCTTTGAGGCTTTACCACCACCACCACCAGGAGGTCCACCCCGACCACAGGGAGCTAGGGGGCATAGGAAGACTCAGCTTCAGGCAGCGTAGGCCTATGACCACGGGGCACCAGATATTATTTTAGGTATTATCTCTCTCTACTCCACCCTTGCTGTAGTTCTTATAGACACAGAAGTGAGTCATTCTTTCATTGCCGCTGCCCTTGATCAGAGCTCGGAGATTCCGACGGAGTCGTTGGCTAGATCCTTATGGCTGGGGACTCCTACATGAGCAGACTCGATGATTACGCACTGGTGCGGACAGTGTGAGCTTACTCTGGGAGTCGAGGTCTTCTACTGGAATCTTTTTTTAGTGTCAACATGGCCTTACGACGTCATCTTGGGCATGGATTGGTTATCTACAGTCCATGCTCAGATTGAATGTATTAGGCGTAAGGTGTAGTGAGTCTGCACCGATGGGAGTAGGTTCACCATCACCGGTGAGAAGGGAGAATTTGAAGTGCAGGATGGACTCACGCAGAGGAGTGGATAGTCAATAACTCCTCAGTTGGCTAGCCTCATCCTAGGAGCAGTTGACGTACGAAGTCTGAGTTTTCCTGTAGTGGTGGATCAGTATGCGGACGTTTTTCCAAACAACGTTCCAGGACTACCTCCCCACAAAGAGGTAAACTTATATATTAAAATGTACCCCATGAAAACACTGATATCCACTCCAGTATATCAGATAGCCACCGCTGAGCTTCGAGAGCTACAGGTACAGCTGGAGGACTTGCATGGCAAGGGATTAATCGGACCTAGTGTTTCACCCTGGGCTTCCCTGATATTGTTTTCCATGAAGGTGGACGGGAGCTTGTGACTGTGTGTCGACTATCTTCGCCTGAACAAGGTGACCATGAGGAACATGTCTCTTCAACCAAGGATTGAATACCTCTTCGATCATCTCAAGGGATCATGGTGGGTCTCGAATATAGACCTCATGTCAGGCTATCATCAGCTCAGAGTTCGGGATGAGGATGTACATAACACAGCCTTCAGATGTCGGTATGGCCACTATGAGTTATTGGTTATGCCTTTCGGCAAAACCAATGCTCCAGAAGTGTTCATGGACCTCATGAACAGGATATTTCAGCCTTACCTCGATCGATTTTTCGTGGTCTTCATTGATGACATATTGATTTACTCGACCACTTAGGAGGAGCATGCCTAGAACTTACATGTTTTACTAGACTCACTCGGAGAGCACCATCTATATGGTAAGCTCTCGAAGTGTCAATTATAGATATGTGAGGTCCACTTCTTGGGACACATCATATCTAAGGTGGGAGTTGCGGTGTATCATGTGAAGATCGAGGCTGTGCTAGCTTGGGAGTCACCCAGGAGCGTGACAGAGGTGCGGAGTTTCATGGGTCTAACTGGGTAGTACTTGAGATTTTTATCAAACTTCATCAGAGTTGCGTCCCCACTTTAATATTTTACGAAGAAGGGGAAACCCTTCGTGTGGTCAGATAGATGTCAGCAGAGCTTCCAGGAGCTGAGACAGAGATTGACCAGCCCACCTATCTTGAGGCTACCGGAGGAGGGTGTAGGGTACGTAGTCTACAGAAATGCATCAACGAATGGAATCAGGTGTGTCCTGATGTAGGAGCAGGCAAGTATCGCCTATGGATCAGGACAGTTGAAGCTGCATGAGAAAAACTACACTACCCATGACCTGGAGTAAGTAGCAGTGGCCTTCGCTCTGAATATGTGGCGACATTATCTGATGGGCGAGCGTTTTACAGTCTACTCTGACTACCAGAGTCTCAGGTACATCTTTTTACAGAAGGACCTGAACCTGAGACATCGGCGATGGCTCGAGTTCATCCAGGACTATGACTTTGAGATAGTCTATACTCCTGGAAAGGGGAACGTAGTAGCTGATGCTCTCAGCAGGAGGACGGGCATTCAGCTACTTGGGGAGTCGACAGAGCAGCTAGACGCTTGGAGGATATCCTTCATGGATAGAGAATGAGGAGCCTTTATACAGTCACTCACAGTCACTCATCCACTTCTTCAGTGGGTCAGAGAGGCACATCATGGGGACAATGATTGTGAGACGCTGCGTGCACAGATATCCCAGGACAGGCACCTGATGGATTCTCTGTTGGAGGACAGCACGTCGTCATTTTCATAGTACATAACATGGTACCAGCTTCTTTACAGGAGGAGGTTCCAAGAGAGTTCCAAACTTACCCTTTATCAGTTCATCCAGGAGTGGAGAAGATGTACCAGGATCTCAGACGGCAGCACTGGTGGCTGGATATGAAGAAGGCTGTAGCAGAGTTCGCTTCTCGATGCCTTACCTACCAATAGGTGAAGGCGGAGCATCAGGTAACAACAGTCTTGGAACAACCCTTGGAGGTCCCAGAGTGGAATTGGGATGGGATATCTATCGATTTCGTGACTGGACATCCACGTATTTCCAGAGGTCACGACTCCATTTAGGTGATTGTTGACTGACTCCCCAAGTCGGCCCACTTCTTTCCCATTAGATAGTATGGCTCAGTAGAGAGCTTGGGACGTCTATACATTCAGGAGATTGTTTGGCTTCATGGATTTCCATCATCTATTGTCTCCAATCGAGATGCTCTCTTTACTTCCAGGCTTTGGAAGGGGTTGTAGGAGGAATTTAGGATGCATCTACATCTTAGCACCGCCTTTCACCCTCAGACGGATGGTCAGACAGAGAGGACCATTCAGACTCTCGAGGATATGCTCCGTGCATGTGTCCTTGACTTTGGTCGCAGCTGGGAGGATCACTTACCCTTGGTGGAGTTTGAGTAAAACAACAGCTACCACTCCACCATCGGGATGGCACCATACGAGGAATTGTATAGCCCACAGTGAAAATCACTATTGTGCTGGACAAACACTAGGGAGTTAGAACTTGTGGAACCGGAGATGGTCCATTCCATGACAGAGAAGGTCTAGGTCATCCAGGAGTGGATGAGGACATCTCAGAGCCGACAGAAGTCTTATGCTGATAGGTGGCGGAGACCACTAGAGTTTGAGGATGGTGACCACGTCTTCATGGGGGTCACACCTCAACGTGGATTACGTAGATTTGGCCGGGGTGACAAGTTATCTCCGCGCTCCATCAGACCATTCCAGGTTCTTAGTTGGATAGGTGAGGTGGCTTATTTCCTGGCTCTACCACCTCAGTTGCACCGGGTGCCCGACGTATTCCACGTATCTCAGATGGGGAGATACGTGCATGACCTGACGCATATCATTGACCATGGGGAGATGGACATTGATGATGGGGTGACTTTTGCGGAGGTCTTAGTGGAGATCGAGGATCGACAGGAGCGGGTCCTACATGGGTGGTCGATTCCTCTAGTGTGCATCAGGTGCAGCACAGGATCCTCGCGGAGAGCACTTGGGAGCGCGAGGCTCATATGCATGCACAATAACAACTATTGTTCCCCTTTTTTCGATGTATCTTTACGGGGACGTAAAGCCCCGAGGTGGGAGTAATGTAAAGACCTGTAAATTTCAAGGAAATTTTTTTCTTAATTTCTTTGGGATTTTATGAGTACGCTGTTTCTAAAGGAACCATATTCTGAGGCCCAGTGTGCCAGGAATCATATTCCGAACTTTAGCTTAGGTACGATCTGTGAACGAACGATCGGGTTTTCCTAACATTTGAATCGGTACTTGGAATCGAAATCGGAGGGCACAGATGAAACCACAGCACTGGTATTTGCTTAGGAACACTTTTTCTGGAGTTGCAGTATCTCAGGTGAGGTTATTAAATTAAATGGTTTAACTGATGAGTGAAATAAAAATTTGTGGTACAATATCTATTTCTATTCTAAGTAGTTATAATCTATGCATGGAAGTTGGAGTGGGACCCACTACATCCTAACTCCACTGGGTAGGATATTAGTGATGTGAGGCCCACACGAGCCCCACCCCTTCATTTCAATTTAACCTCCCTCTCGCAATTTAATTTGTAACTCACCCACTCCCCCAATTTAATAAAATGTCAACTCTCAGAATTAATTTTTTTGTTAAATGCTCTTTAATTAAGTCAATTAATTGAATGAGATTTTTTGATTTTCAGATTAATGTTGGCATGTGTGTGTGTGAATAAAATAAGAAAAGGTCTTATTTTATTATTGTTGAATTGTTATGTGGAGATTTTAGGAGGGGAGGGCTCTAATCTTGAAGAACGTCTTCTTCCACATTGAAGAACGTGAAGAATGTCGGAGCACCAAGGAGAGATGACATGCTAATCTCTCCCTTTTCTGTAACCGGTATGGGACGACATCCTCTTCTTGGATGCTCGCCAATGCCATCTTTGAACCACCCTCGCGATGATTTCTTTCCGCGATGATCTTCATTTGATGACTTCTTCGAGGTAGGGGTTTGGTTTTGTGTTCATGAATATCCTTTTTCCATCCAATGTTATATTCTTTAGCTGCTTGTTATCAAATTAATGGCAGGGAGGTCGGACAGCACGAACACAGCCGACCCTCCTCCCCTTGTTGTTGATAAATGACGTGGTTTGTAATGGAGGCCACACAGTGCAAAGGCACCACGCGAAAACGAGGATAAGCACTGTGAAAGTGTGTGGCACCGTCGCGCCACGCCGGCGAGGCCTTAGGAACCCATGTCCATGGACGGGCTGTGGCGGAGGATCGCGGTGCCATCGCGCCGCACCGGAGCATCACGAAGGGCCACGGATGGGGTAGGTCATGGCGGAGGGGCGTGGTGTCGTCGGGCTGTGCCTACAGGAAAAAGTCGCAGCATAAGGCCGCTGTGGTGCACGGAGTGGCGGCCGGAACCGCCGGCCACTGGTGCATGGAAGGCGTGACCCACAAGGGGTCCCGCAGAGGCACACCGGCCAGCCAACTTGGCCGGCCATTTCGGAAGAGCCGGGGGTCGTAACCCCTGGCTAGAAAAGGAGTGGACCCCCACGTGGGGGCCTCCGTTTCAAAACAAGGGGGGCAGCGCCCCGCCCCCCTTTTCTCGCGTCCTCTCGGTCAGCGCCGAGCCACCCCGCTCGCCAGCCCTAAGCCGCCCAGGCCGGACCGGCCACACCGGGCTGGGCCGCCCACGCCGTGCCTGGTCGTGCCGGTTAGGTCGGGTCGCGCCCTAATGGACAGGACATGGACCCGGGTCGGGTCGACCCAGTTCGGGCCGACCCGGGGTGACTTGGGTCGGGTCGGTCCGGGCCCAAAACTCCCTAATTTCGGACAGTTCTGTTCAACAGCACATAACATGGACAACAGACCACCGATTGATGCATCGTCAGTTGGGATGCAATCCTTGGAATGAGATAGTCTTTTTGGTATATTACACTCCAGGTTTCGGAGATCCTTGGGTGTGGCCGGGTTGGTTCGAACATGAAACCAACCGGGCCTTCGGAGCGGAAATTCTTATAACTTGAGCTCCGGACATCCGATTGACAAGCCGTCGACTTTGATGGTTTTCTCTCAGTAAGACGGACCTTTTGTCTTACTACACTTGTGTTTTGTATGTAGTTGAAATATGTTCGGTTTGGTTTGACATAAAAACCAACCGGGCCCCTGTGACGAAAAAGCCAATAACTCTTAGACCGGGCGTCTGATTAACGCGTCGTCGGTCATGTTAAGTTCCAATTGTCAAGAAGGAACTTTGGGATATATCAACACCGGACTACATGTTAGTTGATGTATCGAACCCCCTTGGATCGTGGAGCAGACCCTCCCGGAATTGAGCATGCTGTGTGCGGGAACCCTAGAGCTGGTTGCGACTGCGACGACGATGACGACTGCACTGAAATCCTCTGTGGGTTCAGCAGCGACGACGACTGCACTGAAATCCTCCGTGGGTTAGGCAGCGACGACAACCATATTTTAATCCTCCGTGGTTTCGACGGTGATGACTATTGTTCTTGTATCCTTTGTGGGTCCGATAGTATGTGACTACTGTTCTTGTATCATATGTGGGTCCGGCCGTATTTGACTCTATACATCTATCCTATGCGGGTCCGGCAGAGTTGATGGTCTTTTATCCTTTCTGGGTCTAACAACTTAGCTAGTCTTGTATCCTACATGGGTCCGACAACATAGATGAATTAGTGGCTACATCTGATCATCTATATCGTCATACGAAGAAGTATACCTGTGAGAGAGGAGTCTTGACTTTTCAATCATTATCTTCGATATGATTGACATGATTTCCTAAGTGGATTGGGTTCTTTTATCCTGTGTGGGTTGTTTGGGATATCCTATGTGGACTATATCGAACTTGGGCTTGGATGATGGAGCCAAACTGTAATTGATGACTTAGTTATATGTATGGGCATATTCCTATGTAGAGTTGGTTGTTACTTTGGGATTGTATCTTTCCTTTGAGGACTGTCCTTTCTAGATTCTGGGAGAACTTCGGGGGTCTCGGGGTCCCTACTGAGTAGCATATACTCACCCCTGCATGGGCATTGGCCGCACTACGTTGTGTTGGATGCAGACGATGGGCATCGTTGATCGTGGCTGAGGCTTGTGGAGGAAGTCGGTACCCGGAGGTGGACCACTAGGCGGAACATACATGGAGCGGACGGCTGGACCCGAGGAGCTGAGGAGGCTATCTATACCCACCCTTCAGGTGGGAATTCCGTTGGATGGCTCGGCATTGCTGCTTTACTTTTAGTTTCTGTACTTTCTTTTCAATTTTACATTATTTCAGTTCGATTTGTATTCTGGCCCATTTACTTTTCAGCACTAACAGTTGTACCCATTTTACTTAGAGTTTACTTCAGCTTTCTTACTCTATGGTGTTTGTTTACTTAATCAATGCAATGCCTTCCCTTTTATTTGGGAATTACGCTGTCGGTTTTAGTCTCTAGCCCTTGTCCTATGGATGGCGGGCTTGGGGTAGTCATGATACGGGCTCCGAGGACGGGTGTTGACAGAGATTATGGTATTAATATCAAGGGTTTCATCGAGGATAACCACACTGTGAAATCATGGTTATCATGGTATCTCTTGTAAATTATATTTATGTGTGTCAATTTTATCAATAACATATATGAATGCCCCAATAAAGTAGATAGTGGGAACATCTCAACTATAGGTCGAGATCAATGGCCTTATCCCTACTCAAATGCTCAATTTAAATATATCATATTGTGTGGTTTGATTAACATCTATAATTATTTGGTTACGGGTTGTACGCCGGCCATTCATTGTTATTTGACCCCATACATCACCTTCTCCCAAGCTAGTAGGTTCTAACCCTTCATCCATGCCATTCTGAAACATCACAATCTAAATATATTCAATAGAATCAAATTGATTTAGGACCCTGATTAGATTATTTATATAGGATTGATGTTTGGTAAAATATCAGTGAAGGGATGCAGTTCGATGACTCAAAAAATTTATATGTAAAAAGAGTGGAATGATATCATTTAGTCCAAAGGAATTCCCACTAAGTTCATCATCATAGTGTTGGGTACGTGAAAACATGAAAATCCTACAGATGATTAGATCCATAGAAAAGGAATACGACATTCATCTATGTTTTTGTGCCTTAGAAACCATAAGGGAGAATCTACAACTCATCTCTTCATTAAAATTGACTGGTAAGAGGTAATCTTGAATTCCCTAGGTGACTTGTCCAACCTAGCTTGTTGAGTATCCATTCATGATTCTTTTATTCATGCATGTATTATGGAGGGTAATAATATAAAAAGGAATTTATGTTGATGGTGATTCTCCTAGAGGCGGATTGTTGGAGCATCTGTAGTGAGAGGAATCATAAACTCCATGTATATATTCCATGATCAAGTCTTGGAATGGTCATGAAATACAAAAGTTGGTGTAATAAATGTACCCACTTTCTAAATGTTTTGGCGGATCATTATCACTTACAAGGATTATGTATTGAATGTAGAATTCATATAATCCCCTGAATCCAACCAGGTGGGGAAGATGGGTGAGATAGAGACAAAAAATAGTGGTAATAATCCCATCATGGATGGATAATGTACAATTGACATCATGTGTGGGGGGGGGATATATTCCTTTTTCATTCAACTAGTGATGTGTTAAGCAAATGTGACTCCCAGGCAGTGGAGGAGTGAATGTTGGTGATGGGAATTAAATTATTCTTTTTATACTATATTAATATAGAGTCACTGGAAACTGACCGAGTTGTGATTCTGGGATCATTTTAGTGTAAGATTAAAATTACATGGTATATTAAATAACTCATTATCAAATTTAGATGGATTATTGACTTGTGGGTGGACCTTTGTCAAACATGGTGTAAGGGGAATAGGGTGGGGGATTTTCTTTTTTCTCGGGTGGCTAATAAAAATATGTGATTACTATTTTCCAACTCGGAGTCACTTCATTATGAATTATGTATTATTGTAGAATTATATTTTCTTATTCAATAATATTTTAAAACTTATCGACGTACTTTTATATTGGGGATTTCTATGATAGCAATAAACCTAAAACTCTGGATGGATGGATATCATTATATATGTTGAAATTGAGTCAATTATTCCCAATAAAATAACATCCAAAATATGAGAATATAATTATATTTATAAATGGGAATTTATTATAATTATAGGATCACTTTGGATGTCTTTAACCCTGCGATGAGACCTGAATCCAGGTTATTTTGTTTCTAATAAATTTAAAAAATCTATCTAATTACATATTCTGATCGATTAAGATCATAATTTTCTCAATACTTATTTTTTATCCCCGTATTCATGAAAATAATTGAAATACAATAGAAAATGGTGCAACAAATTACATGGTTCAGTACACAATGTGTGTGATTCGACCTTTTTATGTTCCCGAGTATTAGATACATATATTAATACTATACTTAAACACTAGTTATTTAGGATGGTTAGGGAGTAACATAAACCTGAAGTGTGTTTCTATAAGCATTCATTTGGGGAGAATAATTTCCTAAATCCCTTGGGATACTGAATTCTTAAGCCTAATGAATCCATCTAAAAGAACTTTATACTTCCATTGACAGTGTGAATCTTTTTCATGTTCCTTGCAACAATATATGTGTCTCTATAAAGTACAAACCTTACTTTTTCTTGGTTTAACATATCCTTATCGCTCTCCCTCCTCTTCAAAATTAACATTTGAATGAATATACATCTCTATATACTATTTAACTATTCATAGGGGAATTTTACTTATTCTATTTTCATGAAAAACACAAAAACCAATTCCAAAAATTTATTATTTCTTCATGATAGGACGAAGCAATAATGAATTATCATTATTCTCAAATTTAAGCTAGATAGACTCATATTAATCATATTCATGTTCTGTAGAAAAATATTTATCCAATTTTATTATTTCAGCTATTTCATCATCTTCTTTCTTCATTTAATCTGAACTACTCAATATCCTCTCCATTTTATATTATTTCTATTTCATTCCAAATAAGTGTCACTAGTTATTTAATCCACTTTATTCTATGAATTATAGAGAATTCAAGAGTGTCAAATTTGTCACCATTTTATTATCTATATATATATGTATCATTCCTCAAATAAGAACACTGTTGAACAATTTTCATTATGTTTAAATTGAAAAATATTTATTAAGAGTTACAAAATAGAATCCTATATAATTATAGTAGTCACGATTATATTAATTTTATATTCAAACGTCCTCGCATATCACATCTTGACTCATATTTTGTTATTTATTCTTTCCACATGATATTGGATTATTGTTCACCATTAATTATCAGAAATTGATATATTGAAAATTATTCCATATGTGCATAAAATATCTAGTGATCTGTGTGTGGTTGTGGATTCTTCTTTTAGAGCTCAAACCACATGAAAATTGTTTTTTTCCTTCATCTAATTCTGGAATCCTGATTAAAAATAAAGACATTTAGATAAATTAGATATCATAATTAATTGAATATTCATATTTAAACATTTTAGATTATGAGAATTCTTGAATAATAATGTTTCTATTAATGTAAAATATCTTAGAGTGCATGTGTAACATAATTTTATTACATGCAATAAATACAATAAAATTTCTGAATATCATGTAATAGAACAATCATTTGCATCCCATGTAAATAAATTTTATTATGTATAAAAATTTCTTTTATAACACATGTAACTATATTATTTTCATAGTTAATATATCTTTTACTATAAAAACATATTACACTTGATAAAAAAGATTTATTTTTTGAATTATCATATATTAAAAATAATTTAAATATTCATAGGAAATTTACTAAACTAATCATAACAACATCAAAATATAGGAATTTTTGTAGGAATCCTAGGATCATAATCATATCAGGTCATATACATATTCTTCTTCTCTTTTTCAATATATAATGTCCACAACAAACAATAATAATATAAATTTAAAATGAAACATTGAGGTTTAATAGGAATATCAAAGCTTCTTCAATGGTTTTTTATTTGTTAATTTCGGAGACTAAAAATTCAAAAATGGAATAAAAGTTTATTTTATTCGATGGATCCCTCCAAATTTATTTAAAAATATATATTTAATCCTTAATGGATTTACTAAAGAACATGATATTTATGTCAGTGGATAATAGATAAAAAATCGATGAATTTATCTACTCCACTAAATTATAGAATCTTATTTTTTTTTTAATTTCCTACCAATTTAACAAGTGACTGACACATATGAAATTTTGAGATAAACAGGTCAGGGTCACAAATCCAGGAAACCAAAATATCTTGTACGTAGAGGTAAATAACTCATATACATCACTTTACTTTATTGCTTGTCCATCTCTATTTGTAGATGAAACATAGGTTGGATAGTATAGAAAATTTTTTATGTTATAATTTACACATCTTCATATTATAATAGTCACAGTCTTCTGTCTCCAATGACACATATGATTCCATATCCAATATTCCAATTAAATCCAAATTCTAATATATTTTCAAATGAATGCATATCAGTTATGAACCTCTTATGGAGAAATTAAATCATCAATACATCATACAATATAAATTAATCCATCTCAAAATTAAATAATTCATTTTTAATATAAGTTATACTAAGAAACATCAAACCAATCTTCGAAGATGTGCATTCAGAATTTTCAGACACTTATTAAGAATTAAAAAAATCATATGATTTATTTTTCCAATATTAAAACTAAAATATATTAATACATTAATAATATCATAAAATCAAATTCTATTCATAATTAAATCATATTAACACTTATAAATAATGAATAAAATACATAGGACGTGGACTCTAAACTATCTTCAATCTTATAAAACATTGCTTATGGTTGAAAAAATAATTTTTGGCCAATATATTCATGATAATAAAGTACCTAAATTGAATTATTAAAAAGGGATATAATTAGTCTCAATAAAGGATTTAATATTAATCGGTAAAAAATTTCATTACTACAATGTATTGATAAATCATCTACACCTTATCTCAATTTATATCAAAAATAATAATGCCCATCTAAAATACTATCATCAATATTTTTTATAATTCCTTTTATAGTAATGTAATGGATCTTATATTCTTAAATATATTTTAGACTAGATCTTATCTTATACATTATCTACTGGATATTTATTTTCCATAATGATTTTTTACATAATGGTAAATTTAATGATCCGTTTGGTGAAAGGGATTATCCTGTGTGGATCTTTATTTTTCCATTAGATACATCCTTAAAAATATATATATTATTAATTTTATTGTATAGATAAAAAATAAAAATCCATAACTTGACCTCTATTGTTTTGAAAAATATATCCAAGGAGGATATTTAGTTTCGTAAAAATGACTAGTATGAACTAAAACACATTGTATCATAATATCCCTCCTACTAGATGTCAATGTTGTGGATAAGGGGATTCATGTATTAAAAGTAATTTTAATTTCATGTTATATAAAACTAAAGAAACATTTATACTTTTTGAACCAGATGTGAGGTTTCACTATATACATAGTCATATATTGATTTATTTATATATTGTATACAAAAATGTGATTAAAAATCCTCAATAATTGATCATAAAATTACAAATGTCTTGAGGATTAAAAATACTATCAGCAATGATTCATCTATTTGAGAAGCCCAAAAATGATTAGATAGAGGAAAACATAATAATGTGATCACATTCTCTATTTTTAAAATTAATGGTTAGATATTTAATAAAAAAATCCTAAAATCAAGATCATTGTTCAAAATAGTTGAGTAATGTATATTTCTTATAGAATTAAATTTCCAGGTTTGAAATGTAGAACACTAATTATTTTCAAAAACATATTTTGAGGAAGTTTGTGATATACGGGAAATTTATTATATTAAATTTTCAGTAATATCAATAATGTTTATCTAGGATGATAGTAATAAGGGTTAGAAACATAATGATATTGGATGTACTATTTTAAATTTGAAAATCACTCATTAAAAATAGGATCCATTTATTATTGTGATGCATGTGAAGTAGATATTTTATATAATTGAACCATCAAATAATCATTGTTATGTCATTTTCAATGTCAAAAATTATTTAAGTGATGAAAATACTGATGATGTTATTTAATTGTGTGAGATTCTAATATCAATTACATGATTTATTAATTGAAAAAATTATTGTGATGTAGACATGAACAATGCAATTTAAAATTATAACAAACTAATTCGTATTTGAAAATACTCCTTTATTCATGAAAACAATTATGGTAAATAATTAATTTTTTTATTTTGCAGTTAAAATTATAATTATAAGAACAATTTATTTTATTAACCTCTATAATTAAATATATTTATATTGATCAATTAGTTAACATTATATAATAATATTCATATTCACCATTTATATGTATATGTTTTTTTGTTTGACAATAAGAACACCAATGTTTTTTCCACTATTATTTCGTTATGTTCACCGTTTACTCGTACATTTCTTTATCTCTATTAAAAAATTATTTTTTTATAATTTTCATTATATTATAATTAATGAAATATTTAATAATTTTTTTTATTTTTATTCCAAAACATTACATAGAATTTGATTTAATTACCATAAATCTATTTAATTTATGGATAAGGAGGAATTTGAAAATCCACTAAGGTTTGTGTTAGTATCCTCATATAAATATTCTTATGATAAACAAATAATTTAGTGATATTTAACACATACTTGTTGAAATTATTGTCTATGTTACAAGTGATCCCACTATTTTTGAGTCTTTCAAGTTGGAGTTGGTTCCCTAGAAACAACTTATTTTTAAATTATGATAATATGTATTAATTTTTCTTAATATTAATAGACTTTTTATCCTATCATCATTGTTCTTCGGCATAACATAGTAGTTATAATTTACTAAGAGTATCCATCAAACTGATTGGTCATAGTAGTTCCATGTAATGATGGGAACTCAGAAATGGTTTGACAATATTCATAAATATGTTATCTATAGCATGATGATACCATTTTAGGGACACAAATTTTATAGGATGTCATGGGTGGTGACATTTAGTAATTTTTAGGTACCTTATCATGGTGTACAACATTGGTAATGTCTATTGTAGGTCATTTTGAGAATGAGGCCCTCTAGTTGGAAATCCACATTTATATGTGACATTGGATGTTAATATTTATGGACTTAAATATTGATACGTATATGTTCAAATTATTATTAATGACAATTATAAGTCATGTACGATTAATTATTGTTGAAATCTATGATGATATATGTTTTTGGTGAGGTAGTATACATTGGGTGAATCATGAGTTACATTTAATTTGTGAATAATTCATGAAATGATTTTTCTCATTTTGTTATTTAAATGAATTTTATATAATCCACTATTGATGGGAAAATATATCCTAAATAAATCCTTAGATATAGTACTCAATAGGAAGGTTTGATTTCTAAAATGTAAAATAAAGTTAAATCAAACACATTGGTTGGTGGCACCCACATACAACCTGATAGATTAGAGATATCATGATATATGGATTATATTACACAGTAAGAATTTTCATGAGGTATTATGTCATTTTCACATTAAATTATTTCTCTGTAGTTTCCTTGGAAGTTTGTTAGATTCTAATCCAGGACACTATGCATGTTTTCATACTACCATTGAGAAAAATGCCACGAGGGTCACTTGCTATGTGTATTCAGAATCTCAGTTAAATATTATTATTATTTTGGAAGATGAATAAATATTATTACTACAAGTTGTTTAATAGTTATATATGTTTTACTGATCTTACATACTCATCACATTTTATTTGAGAGATTTTTAATTTGTGTTGAATATTTAATAAATGTTTATATTCTATATACAGAATATAATACATATTTATTTATTAGATAATAATGGAGTGATATTTAATTATTATGTAAATAGTCATTATAAAAATCCTAATTAATATATTTGAGGAAATGTGGTCCAACATTAATGGTACAGTAGCAAATAATTTATATAAAATATTATTTGAGTAATGAATATTTAATTATGTTCCAAGATTATCACACATCATGAGATAATAAAAATATCATTATTATAAGTAACGACACATGATTCCATAAGGATATTTGAAATAATAAAGGGAGAATGTGAATTTTTTTTAACCCTTGTGATACATAACCCAAATTATATTATTTTCATAACAGAGTGAATTAATTCAATTGTGCACAATGAGATCAAAAGAGAATCCTTTAAAAGACCAATAGTTCTCCCTCTTCATGAACACTCTCATGAATAGAGAGAGATCCTCCACCACCACCACTCTTATGTCTTGAGATATTTAAGAGAACACATCATTGATTTGAATCACATAGTGATCCATGTAAAATTACCCAAATGTCGGGATCTACCTTTCTATAACTCAAACATTTATATGCCAACATTTTTATGTTCATGGAACATGTGAGGATCACCACTAGAAGGAATCTACACTTGATTCCTACAATTCAACGATATTATACTGTAGGGATTTTTCTACAACAATAAAAAATAAAATAACATTTTCTACATAATTCATCATATTCTTTAATTACATATAAATAATATTTGATTATCCTTCTCATTGGTTATTTTTTTTTCTATATTGAATAATAATATTCAATTGATCGTGGTCTATATCTTTATGTTAATATAGTATTAATCATTAATTAGGTCAAAAACTGAGTTGAGAATGCCCCAACTGTCACTTCCACTATTCCTAGAACCTTCATGTTGTATCACAGCTATCGAATAAATATTTATAATCATTTAAAGATTATATATTTATTTTTGAATTTATTATTACTTTAGTATTCCAATATAATTGTTTTTTATTTTGAATTGAAATATTATATTTATTTACATTCAGTTGTTTAAAATATAATAATATCAATTAAATTTATGGATGAAATAAATTCAAATACCTCATCGTGAGGTGTCAAGGAGTCTAGTCAGACATCACAAGAGTACTCACCTTTTAACCTAGATGTGCATGTCATTTATCCTTTTTTAATTGACTTTGAATTATATTTGCAAATACATTTAACTATGTGAATTTATTACAAGTGTTTAATTTAATTACACACCACGGATTTACCGATCTATCCCAGCACATTGTTAGATGGAGTACACAACGAGTCACTTATATACATGACATGTGGTCCATCAGTCATAAACATGATGTGTATCATCTTATACGATGTACATGAATGATGAATGTGTATCTTAAATTCTGCATTCAATGCATCCATTTTACATGTTGTGTAATCTAATAGTTTAATTGGAACAATTATCAATCGTGTCACTTGGAATGTGTCAGTGATGGATGGTTAGAATAATACATGATGTGTTACATAAATATACACATTGTGAACTTTTACAAAATTTCAAATAATTAAAATTTTATTCATTATACAGTTCAGACCATATCAACCTATTTTTCATGGAGTAATTAAGTTGATTTCCCATACCATGTGAAAATATTTATATATATAAATGTCTAATTATTTCCTATTTACTATTTGGATATCTATATTGTGTATGAGTTGGATTAGAGTTTTGACTCTATGTGCATTGAATCAAAACACACAATGTAAATAACTAGGGTTATGTATGATCATTGATATAATATTGTACTACCTAAAATTATATGATAATTTGTTTATTCTACATTTCATTAGATTAAATAGTATAGGGGTATAATACATGTTCTGTAGTTTATACAGGTACTCACTTTGTCTCCTCTAAGGAAAATTGTTATGTTCACAGTTACTTTTAAATAAATAAATTTTATATTTTCAGAATTATGTTGGATGATAATCTCTAGAAAATTTTGTAGAGAATTAAGATAATGGAAATGATTAATTATTGATTATAATTAATTTATTTGAGTATGATTTTTCTTAAATAAGAATAATTTGAATTTTATGACAGTTTTATTTAATTTTAATTTTTATTCATGCATGTTGATTATCATAAACCATGACCAGACCATTGTATGTTAATGGTGTCTTCTAATTTACTATTATATTAAAAAAATCTTATATTTCATCCCTCCTCTTATTTTGTAGGTCCTAAATGCCTATGGTTTTTTTGTCAACCCCTTAACCGGTTAATTGGTTCCCCTCAATGTTTTGTGAGTAAAATAATATGTAATGTATTGAACTCAAAAGAGAGTGGTGGTGGTTTAATTTGGGAGTCGTGATGACTCCAATCTAAGAAAGATTAATAGGTAGGACGGTGTAATGTTGTAACATGAACCTTAAATGGGTTAAGGTTTTTTCCCGTTGGTCAACAATTAGTTTATCATCCAATATATAAACTATCAATTAATAAAAAATGTTATCACACCCCTTTGATATTTGTTTTCTGTAAATATACATGGTTATTTATTTATGAATATTTTCATGTGATTATATGAATTAATTGATTAACAAGAATGAAAGATAAAAATAAAATAATCTATCATATGTTTGAGAATTATCTAAGACATTATTGATCATTTATGTAACCCATTTTAATATTAACAAGAATGTAATAGAAATAGTAATTTCATATTTATGCATAAAAGATAAAATCCTACAATTATATATAGTAATTCAATATATAATTCCTCTAATTAAGTTAAAATTTAGCCATATTTCAATGTTTATAACTCACCCATGTTGGGGTTGTTTCAATTATTAGGGAATTAAAACATAATATTTTGGTTCACTTAACTTAGTTCACATAACGAAAAGAATGACATAGATGTACATGGTGTAACATAGAGTGAACGGATAATGAAAACCAAATTATATATTTATGACTGGGGTGTCCAATAAGAATATCATGGAACAATGAGTTTTTATATATGGAATCTGTAATTTATACACAACTCCCATCAATTTTCTTTATCGACCAATTTTTGGGAGATGAGAAGAGAAATATGGATCCTTTATACTATAATATTTAATATATTGGTTATTCTGACCCCAATGGTGTGGAATATTAGGTTACAATAAAAATGTTGGAGATTTGTAAATATAATTTTTTTTTTCATAAATTTATCATATATTGTACAAAAACTTTACTCAACTTATTTATAAAAATTATAATAAAATGAATTCAAACATATCACTATAATCTATACATGAGATGGATGAAATTCTTCTCATCATAGATTTCTGAGAGTGGAATAGGCCCGTAGGGTTTATCTTATGCCATTAAATGAAATTTTATGTGCTGGAATAACATATTCATATCTTCATAGTAAAAAGGATAATGAGGAAGAGTTATCCCTCAATGAGAAATAGTTTATGGGCTCTACACAAGTTATGTTCATTAGGAAATCATTAATGACCAATGTACTTCTAAAGAAACAATCGGACATAGTTATGAAAAAAATTATGTATCACCGTCCAGATATCTATAAATTGAAGGTGACACAAGAGGGATACTTGATATCAAATTCAGTGTTTACAGCTAATATTTGGAGAGTAATAGTCACTTGGTTCTCATGTATTCAAAATTATTAGATATATAAAATATGTTAGCATAATTGTGATTAAATTCCCATATGAGTTTTGAATATATATAATACTTTTCCCACTACACAATACATCTAATGTTTTTTAATTATAACATGAAATTTGTTGAGAATATTCATTATTATCATTTTGAAATGATCGTATTAGTGGATAGGTACATAGGGTGTGAAAAAACCCAAAATAATTATGTTGAATTGAAAAATGAATAATAGTAAAGTGGATATCAAAACTCATAATAGGTCTAAATCACTTATGTAACATCCTTCCATGAATATTATGACCTATAGGTAGAGATAGAAAAATAAGTATAATAATTTATTTTGTAGGAAAGGAATTTGAAGAGTAACTTCACCAAAAATCATGGGGAGATAATCAGTGTTTGTCATCATGTTTAATATTTCAAAATATATAAATTGGTTTGTAGATATATCTTGTGGTTCTATCATTTATATTCATATTTTAAGAACCAATTATATTATGAGTGATTTACAGAGGTGTTTGATTTCTGGGATTCCAATATTGCAAAGATGGCTACTCTAGCAAATGGAAACTACAACCATTCATTTCCAACAGGAATGATATTGGTTATAAGTGATTGTGATTATGAAAAAATTATTACAAAGAACATATTTTATATATCCATCCATGATACATATGGTTTTATTCTAAAATTTGGAAATGGATGTTTTTTCTTTGATAAAAGCATCTTATGTTATAATATGGATTATTTAAATAACATCATTTATGTAATAAATTTTTTAATCCATGTACTGGAAATAAATAATGAATCATGTTCACATGACTCATATGACACCCACTTATGGAATCACAATCATTGTCATTTAAATATGACGTGTTTGACACAACACTATCAATATAGAAATTTGGATTGTATTGAGCTAAAAACCAATGAATGATTTCATTTTTATTTTTAAATAAAAATTAATGAACCACTATTCAATAGATAGGGGGGAAGGTAAATTGATCAATTAGTATTGGAACACACTATTTTTTGTGGACCATTTAAAATATAAGATAAACGTGGTTTTCCCTACGCCATAACATTTACTTATGACTTCAGTAGATATGGATATTTCTTCTTGATATGGTTTATGTTAGATTCCATTATGAAATCTAACTATTTAAATAATTGAATATAGAATCATCATTGAATGAATATAAATATGCTTTGATTGGATCAAGGTTGTGGATATATTATCCCAGAGTTTATCAACATTTATTAGGAATTTTTTAATCTTTCTCAATTGAATCCTCCTTACACTCCATAGTGGAATGATGTTAGTGAAAGGATGGACCATACCTTATTATACATGGTATAGTTAGTGATGATTCATGAAGATATTTCACAAATAGTTTGATTCTATTCACTAAAATTGGAATATAAACACTAAACTAAGAAGAAACTAAAGGGGAAAATAGAATTACCATAAAGTTGTGGGCTGGAAAGAAACTCATTTATTAATTATTGTGTATGGGGTATTGATGGACTTTTTAAGGCCCTTTTAGGAAAAATACTGGAAACCCAGGGCATAATGTGTATCATTATAGGGTGGCCTATGGATACGAAGTGGCACCACCTATACAAACCCTAAAACAATAATGTGATTTTCGCTTGATAGGTCATATTTCATCAATGGTATAGGAACCTAAAAAATGAATGTGGGAGCAGTATTGACTTTGATGATGTTGATTTTCATGATACATAAGAGTTGGTATAAGAAAATTTTCCAAATCTCCCTATACAAGTAGTATATCCTAAAACATAAGTATTGTTTATGAGAACTATAGAGGTAAGAGAATCAAAGAGATGCATTTTTCAAGTAACTGAAGCTAAAGAATCATTATTGGTTGCAAATGATGAAACTCTCTCCTAAATAGAGTTAGTAGAGATCTCAGAATTTGATAAATGGAAAAAACCTATGAATAATTAAATTAATTTCATGTATCATAATTAGATTTGGGTTCTGGTTGATGCACCAATTAATTTAAATCATATAGGGTTCAAATGGATATTCAAGAGAAAAAATTACATGGAATGTAAAGTAATTCATATAAATTAAGTCTAGTTGCTAATGAATTTTAATAGTGTATGAAAATTTACAATGATGAAAACATTTCACATGATTCCATGTTTAAATCCATAAAAATACAGCTTTCTGTATTATTAAACAATGGATATAAAATTTGGATGATGGATGATAAAATATATTACATTAATGGAAACTATTTTGAATATTCCTATAAGAAACAAACATTAGGATATCTGACTCTATATGGTACCAAAAATATTGTCAAGTTGTAGAGATCTATTTATAGATTGATTCCAGTTTCTAGGTTGTTGAATATTAGATATGATGGATCTATAAAATAAATTGGGTTTTTTAAGAATGAATGTGATCCATGTGGTTACAAGAGGTCAGTAGGGAACATATTCATTATCCTATTATTATATTTTGATAAAATATCAATTGTTGAAAATAGTATACAAGTCCTATAGATTGTTAAATACTGGTTAAACAAGTATATCTCCATGAAATATATAGGTGAAGAATCCTATATTCTCATGATCATGATAATTCATCGTACATCATAGAGGCTTCATTGACTATGCCAAAGTATATATATTAACAAATTACAAAAAATATTTACTATATAGAAATTGAAGAGAGTAAATGTTCTATACTCACATGGTATACATAATTATTATAAAATGTGTCCTCAAATACACTAGGGGTAATAGAGAGTGGGTAATATCCTATAAACTCTAGAAATTGAATGAACCACGTATTCTATGTTATGTACTAAACTTCATGTTTCTTGTGCATTGATCATGGTTGGATTATATCTCGTAAATCCAGGAGAACAAATTTGGTCTATTGTTAGGATTATCCTTATGTATCCATGAGGAACTAAGGATATTTTCGGGATGTATAGAGGTGATGAGGAGAAGGAAATCCTGGATTATATGGATTCTAGTTTTAAAACAAATCAAAAAGATTTTGAGTCTCAGATATGAAACATTTTCAATCTCAAAATATTAGCTATCAGCTGGAAGAGTTTGAAGAATATGGTTCCTTCAAATTATACTGTGGAATTTGAGTATATTGTGTAATTTAATGAATCCAATTATGTAATTTGGATATGATAATTTTTAAACGATCTTAATGAGGTAACTATTTATAAATATCCTATGACATTGTATTTTGATAATACTGTGTCAACGACTCTTTCAAAGGATCCAAGGTCTCACCAATAGGCAATGAAATACTCTATAAGTATCACGTCTTTTGGGATTTACCCATTAGAATAACGTTATAGTAATTAGAAGTCAGATAGAAGATAATTTTGTAAAACCATTGAATAATTACCTATATCAATAGACACATCGATATCATGTGAGGGATAGTGCAAGATAGGTTGTTAGCAGTTGGCTCAAGTGTATGTTGGTGTGTGCTGGCGTTTTTTCCCAAGAATGTGACATAGTATGATATAATTTCTTAAGAGTTGAAATTGCACATAATGGACATGGTAGTTCCCCCTTAGGATGAGAACCTAGATGTTCCATGAATTTATTGAGAAATATTTTTTCTATAACTAGATGAAATCATTTTATGGACACAAATGATATATGATATAATAGATGAATACACAAAGGACATTGAGGAACCTTATCATGGTGAACGCGCTGGGTAATTTCCATTGAAATAAATTATTAAAATGTGACCATCCATTAGGAAGCCTATTTTTAAATGTTTCATTGGATGTCCCTATATGTGGATGTCTATATTTATCCTTAGAATTTACTTTTATTATCAATCAATATTATTATTCATGTACTTTGATCTATTGATGAATGTATGATGCCTTCTGTTTTTGATGTGTTAGGATTAATTGGGTGTATCATGAGAAATATTTTATCAGTGAATAATTAAAAATAGGATTTTCCCTTAAGTTCATTAAATGATGTTGATACCATAAGAACATTAATGGAAATTATATATCCTAATAAATCCATGGACATGCTGTTCTATAGAAAAATATGATTTATGTAAATTCAATTAAAGTGACATTGATCACATATGATGATGGCTCCATCATGCAACCTAATTGATTTTATATATCACGATAATGGTATTACATTTCAAAGAACGAATTCATATATGGTATTATGTGGTTGTGGTATTAAATTCCTTCTGTATGGGTGTTAGGGCATGTTTTTATACCATAATATTAGACTTCAGGCTTCATTGGCTAATGTGAGGGAGAAAGAGGTCAAGAGGGTCCCACATTATGTGTATCCAAAATCAAAGTTATATAATATTATTATTTAACAATATTAAAAATATTAACCCCATATATTTGTTAATAATTATTCTTGTTGCATTATAACATATATTTTATCACCAATTATTATAGAGAATATTATGAGATTATAGGATTTGGTAAATATTTTTTTGTATTGATTGAATATATATTTATTTATTTACTAGTGAATAATGTAGTGATATTTATTTATTAAATAAATTTTCATTAATCAAAGCCTGATGAATATTATGAAGGAATGGAGGACTCATTTTAATGGTCTAGTTAGAAATGAAACATAATGAATATTATTTGAATAGATAATATTTCATTAAATTCCCATGTTTAGAGAATGTCAGTAAATATTAATATTATTATTAATATTATGGACAATGGGTTCAATAGAGATTACAAAAATGTTAATGGTTTTAATTTTCATTATTATTTTTTAACCGTGGGGTGTATAAACTCAATTATATTATTTTTTTGGAGATAAAATTAATTTTTCGGGTATAATGATATCCATAGGGAATCCTATAAAATACATATAGGTATCCCTTCCTATTAACATTATCAAGAACTAATTTAAATAGTGATCTACTATGAATCTGAAGTGTATAAAAATCTAAGAGAATAGTTCCATGAAGATATTCTCTAGGAGACTAGGGAAAAATGTTGCAAGTGTTAGTATCTCCAATGCTACCACCTAGAGATTACTATGTTTATATTTGGAGGTTCATGGAACATTTATTGATCCTAACTTTAGGTAATATACTCTTGATAATATAATGAATTGATTGTATGACATAGAGGCATTGGAAGACCCTTAATGAAGAAAAAATTTATTTCATAGTAATTCTATAACTAAAAAAATTATTTTCAAATAATTTGTGATATCATGTTCTTTGGAGTTAGTGGATTTATATTATGTATATCCATTGATGCAATTCAGTTGGCCATATATTTATCTACTTCTAAATCTCCCATTAATCAAAGGATTTGGGATATGATGAGTTGGGTATTCCACATATTTCGATTCTACTATGCTCAAAACCTACATTTGTCTTTTTGAGAGATGAAAATTACCAAATTTATTAGTCTTCATAATGAACTTTTATAAAAACGTTTACATTCTCATGGAATGAATAATAGCCTTCTAATTTAATTTGATCATAATAAATACCCTATATTCTCAAATGCAATTAATTGTAGAGGATACAAGGTCATGTGAAGCCAATGTATGTTTCTACATAACGAAAATATATCCCAACGAAATTATTTTTTAATAAATGTTAAATTAATATATATTTCATATAATGAAACATTTGTCTATTTATTTGTAGAAGAAATTTATCTTTCCAAATTTGAGTTGGTTTATGAAGAGGTGAACATATTTTTTTAGAAATAATATATAGATAATTTAAAACAAATTTGAGTTCATATTATATTATATAAAATAAAAAAATTAAAATTCATACCTCAAATATTTGGTTTTATATGTTGATACATGGTATTAGATTTTCACCAATCGGAGGAGGAATCTTTTATAGTCTGATAATTTGTGTTATAATGTAAATATATATTAATTTTTTAATTACATAATAACATACTAAAATAAAATATATATCTTTATGTGACATAGTTAAATATTTATACCAAATTATTTTTTCATGAGGTGGGTATCATTAGATTATTGAGTGAATGATTATTGAAAATCATGAGGCAGTAAAAGCTAAATCAAGTAGCGACACTAAATAGTTTCGATTTAGTCCTCCCTTTCACCACACACGACAAAAAATATTATCATGGGGGATAATGATTAAAAGAAATATAAATTATTGGTCAGATAGAATAAATATCTAACATGATTATAATAAATTATTTATTATATTTCTCAAATTTAATTTTTTTAATACATTAATCAAACTACTATGAAATTTATATATTTCATCTCCAGATTACATTCAAGAGTAAGTTGTATATGGTTCTTTATTATATGAGGGTATGAAAAATATTATTACTAATTATTTATCTATAGATGGAAAATTGGTCTACCTAATAAGATATGTGTTGGGTGTAAATATTAGGAATTATTTTTGTTATCTCAGTACAATATCATGGGATATAGAATACAAGGTGGTAATTTATTTTGTAAGGTGTCATCTTTTTTATTGTGATTAGTTGATAGATGAGTGAATTATATCTTTTATATGATCAATCTTTTTAGATATAACATGACTAACCCAGAATGCATATCCTACATATACATCTACTCCACCTCCTTAATCTAACCTAACTATTTTATACGAGTTTTATTTTAGGGATTCCCATTTTTTTTCATAATGAAATTTTATTTAATATAACGGATTAGATACATCATTATATGATTCATTATGATAAAAAACAAGTGATGATGAAATATTTTATTGATATAATTCTGGTAGTTTTTCTTCATATAGAGTATGATGAAATTGTTGGATTAAGTCTATGACATCCTTTTTACTCTGGTGATATTTCCTTAAACATCCTTTTACATATGATATTTGTGATGGTTTTATTGTTTTATATACTTTTTATTTAAAATTAATTTAATTTTTTCTTATATTTACCATATATAAGTGTATCTAAAATATAAAGAATTATTTCAGAAAACATTTCTTTGAGAAAAATCACATTTAGATGCTCTTTGGTTTTTCCAATGGATAATAAAATTATCAATGAATAATTTTAATTTTGATAATTGTTATGATTCTCAAATGACCACTGACATATTAGGGAGATACTATATGTTAAAAGTAATTAAAATTATATCATTAATATTAGTATTGATTTGGAGATCTCAACAGTCATTTTTAAATTATGTTCAATGTAAATAAATTTATTTTTATATTTCAATTTACCTATGTAAATATACCATATAGTGATTACGTTATTACATGGGTGGTTTGGTATCTTCAAACAGTTTTTTAAAAAAATGTTTTATTTTTTATGGTTTTAAGGATCTCCAATTCATTTCAAAAGTTGTAAAATATTTATTTTAGACTTAAAATGACCAATAAATATCTCAATGAATTTCAAACATAGATATTAAGTGAAATTTAAATCAATTCCATGATAGGAGGGAATGATTTTATAATTATTATCTAATGTAATTTATATTTTCATTCAAAATGAAATTTTCTATTTTAGTGAACATTGGAAGTTATTAAAAAAATTATAACATGAATGAACATCATATTGGAAATATTACTTATGGGATAATGTTTATGAACACTTTTACGATTTAATTAATTCCTAACTTTTACTCATTCCATAATAATATATTTTACAAGTTACGTATGTTTTGAAAATAAATATATAAAATTGAAATAGTTCTTTGAATATGGTTAATAGGGTTAAACTATTAATAAAAAATATAAAACCAATAAATTATGTTACAATGTACATATAAAACTATTATATTATTTTACAAACAATTTTAATTTCATAAAATCATAATGTTTTTAATTTTTATATTTATTGATCACAATCGTAGTGAAATAATTAAAAGGGAAGAGATGAATGTGATTATTATGTTCTATAATGTATTTTAAATATTATAGTACACATAAATATTAAATATTTTCACAATTCTTCCCATTATAACACATATATTTTATATCAATATATTGTATTATTATTTTATAATATTTGGAAATTTTAAAAAAATTGGAGTATTCTGAAACATATTCCATATGATAATATTATTATTTTAGATAATTATTTGAAAATTATTTTATAGGATTCTTTAATTTATAGATATAGAGATAAATATTTATTTTATATTTATTTTCTTAATAATTTATGATTCACTGAATCATGGAATTTGTATCACTTTGTAATTTTCTAAAATTTTCCAATTGGTGTACCATAGATTTTCTTTTTATAGGGAATGAGGCTTTTTATTTTCAAATTTTTTTAAAGAATGATATATTATATTATAAATATAATTCTTTTTGTAATTGATGTTGAAATCCATATTCAAAATTCATCATTAAAATAACTGACTTGAAATTTTATTATATACATAATCTGTGTCATAAAAATTTCCCAAGTTATTATAATAACAATCATTGAATGTGAAATTTATTATTGATTTTCATATCTGTAATTAAATCCATTGTTAAAATATGGGTAAAAGTGAAAGATTATTGTACTGAAGCATCATAGTCAGAAAGTATCAGTGTGGATACATTATTCAGTAATACACTAAGGGTACTATATTAGTCATATTATTAATTTAAAATGGGATTTCTGTTCATGTATACGGGCCTTTGGGGTAATGTATCCTTTGATCCATCTAACACATTCAATTTACTGGGCATGTAGGGCATCCATGGACTTTAGGCCCACGTTGGAGTAGTTTCTCATTGGTGGAATGTAATATGGTGGATAGTGTACTCACTATAGAAGTGAGAAGTAAGAAGATAGGTTTTCATTGGTGGTGGATGGCCTCCAATGGGCATCATTCAATAGAATCCATGAAAGACCACTATATGGGGTGTTGACGCTAAACTACAAACTCTACATCAACTGTGGTGGAATGGTGTAGATATTGACAAATAATATAGTAATAGTATTTTAATGTAAAGACCCATAAAATTCATGGGAAATTTTTTCTTAATTTTCTTTGGAATTTTACAAGAGCACGGTTTGTGACGGCACCTGATTCCGAGACCCGGAGTGCTCGGAATTAATATCCGAAGTTTGGCTCGGGTACGTTCAGTGAACGAACGAGCGGGAATTTCTAAATTTTGATCCGGTGCTTGGAATTGAAATCTGAGGACACCAATGAACTTGCAGCGCCGATATTCGCTTAAGGAGACCTTTTCCGAAGTTGCGTTTATTGCGGGACAAAAATTAGTTTTTTTGAGAATTATAGAAAGTTAAATAAAAATGTGGAACACTTTTTATTTTTCTTACATGTTGGTTAACTCCTCTCAAAGGAAGTTAAAGGTGGGACCCACATCTACTTAACCTCCCTTGGGAGGATTAAGTGTGGTGGGGCCCACACGAAACCCAACTTTCCATCTCCTATCAAAACTTCCTTAACTCCCCTTTTAAATGAACTTGACAACTAGCTTATTAATTGGGTTGAGTTGTTTAATCTTTTTCAAACCTTTGAATTTCAAAAGGTTTGGTTGAGTAAATAAAATAAGCTCTTAGCTTATTTTATTTGGTTAGAATTCTCTAGCCTCTTGAGAGATTTGAAGACTTCTCCTTCTTCTTCTTCTTCTTCTTCTTCTTCTTCAAGCTTGATGAAGAACGCGAAGAACCTTCGAGCTCCGACGAAGAACGCCGCTCCTCTCTTCTTCGTAGCCGGTTGTCTCCAAAGATCGACGATGTCTTCTGTGTCAACGAAAGGAAACACCGCTTCCTCCTCGGACTTCCTTCGTCGGCTTACGATGATTCGCCATCGACATACCTCTTCGGACGTACCTCTTCGTCAATGGATTTGACGAACGATTACCGCGACGCCCGACCTCCGCGACGTTGTCTTCCGCGAGTCGTTGACGATCATCGATCTTGAACCAAGGTCGGGGTTTGTTGTGGTTTATTTCTTTACTCTCGTTCTTGGTTCTAGAATGATAATCTTGTGATTAAATATTTAAGAGTTATCATTTAACGAGAGGGGGGTCGGACCGCACAAACACGGCCGAATTCCCCCTCCTTTGTTCTTGGTTATTTATATAATCTTGTAGATGAACGAGAAGGCGTGGTGACGTCGCACCACGCGGGAATCGCCCGGCTTATTTACGCGATGCCGTCGCGTCGCGCCGTGGAAGGATTATCATGAACGCGACGCCGTCGCGCCGCGTTGAAGGGAACCGAAGGCGCCGCGGCCGGAGCGGGGCCGCGGCGGTAGGGTGCGGTGTCGTCTCACCGCGCTGGACGACGAACACCGCGGCCGGTTTCAGGCCGTGGCGAGACGAGAAGACCGGCGGCTCGTCGGGCCGCCGGTGTCGGAAGCCGGAATGGGACCGGCTTTGCCGGTCCGTTGAAGAAGAACTGGTCGGCCAGGTGGGCCGACCGGAAGGGAAAAAACGGGGGAATTTAATTCCCCCAACCATCTCAAATGCCCCCCATTTATGAGGGGGCGGTTTCTTTTGGAGGGGGGGGGGGGGGGGGCAGGCGGCCCCCCGGTTTTCCTCAAAGCAGGCCCCCACGAGGGGGGGCCGGTTCTCCAAAAGGCGCGGCTCTTAAGCCGCGCCGCCAGCCAACAAAAGCGGGGGCCTTGCCCCCCGCGCGCTGCACCCGTGCGGCGCCAGGCCGCACCGCCGCCGGCCGGGCCGCGCCGCCGCGCCGGACCGCCTCCGGCAGGGGCGGGTCGGACCCAAGTCGGGTCGACCCGTGTTGGGGCGACTCGGTTCGGCCCGACCCAGGGGGGTCGGGCCAGGTCGGCCCAGACCTGGACCCCCCCTTTTCGAGACGATTTTGGTCTTTTGGCCATAACTTGAGCCACGGTCCTCCGATCGACGAACCGTCAGCGACATTGAGATCCTTGGATCGAGACGGTCGATTTGGTATATCGTACTCAAAGTTTCGGAACACTTTGAGTTCGGCTGGGTTGGTTCGTTCACGAAACCAACCGGGCCTTCGGAGCGGAAACGCGCTACGGACGTCCGATTGATGTGCCGTCAGCTTTGTTGTGTTCCTCTTATTGAGACGGATCTTTTGGCATACTCCGCCCGAGGTTTGGACGCAGGTGGAGTACGGTCGGGCTGGTTTTTCCTTAAAAACCAACCGGGCCCCTGGGACGAAAAAACCAATAACTCTCAGACCGGGCGTCTGATCGACGCGCCGTCTGTTGCGTTGAGTTCCTGTTGACGATACGGAACTTTTGGATACATCAACTCTGGACTTTGTGACAGTTGATGTATCAGCCTATCGGCTCGTGGAGCGGACCCTCCTGTACGAGCTTGCTGTGTGCGGGAACCCTAGTGATGGCTGCGACTGTTACTGTGACTGCTACTACTACTGCTGCTACTGTGACTGCGACGACGACAGTACAGAGATCCTGTGTGGATTCGACGACGACTACAACACTCATCAATCCTACGTGGATCAGTGCTACAGGTCCTGTGTGTGCCCGATCCTGTGTTGGTCTTTGCGCTCAGCGGTCCTGTGTGAACCAGCGCCTACAGGTCCTGTGTGGGCCCGATCCTGTGTGGGTCTTTTGCGGGGGTTAGTTACCTATCGATCCTTCGTGGGTCCGATGACATAGATGGATCAGAGATCATCTTTATCGTCTTTCGAAGAAGTTTACCTGTGTGAGCTGAATCCTGTTTCTTTCCTGTGTGGATTGTGTTTTGCTATCCTGTGTGGATTACGTATTGCTTTCCTGTGTGGATTACGTTTTTCTTTCCTGTGTGGAATACGTTTACTTTCCTGTGTGGAATAAGTTGTACTTGGGATCGGAGGTTGGAGCGTATTTAAAATTGATGACTTAGGTATATGTATGGGCATATACCTAAGCATTGTTGGTTGTTACTTCGTGATTGTACCTTTCTTTGTGATTTATCCTTTGTGGATTTTTAGAGACCTTCAGGGGTCTCGGGGTCCCTACTGAGTAGCTTATACTCACCCCTACACGGGTTATGCCCGCACTATGTTGTGTTGGTTGCAGACGACGGACAACGTTGATCTTGGCTGAGGCTTGCAGAGCAAGACGGTACCTGGAGGTGGACCACTAGGCGGGACGTGTTCGGAGCGGACAACGGGACCCGTGGAGTAGTGGAGTTATCTGTACCCATCCTTCAGGTGGGATCTCCAGTGGACAGCTCGGTGTAGCGGCTTTTACTTACAGTTGTTTTTTTCCCTTTCAAGTTTTACTTTACTTTCAGTTTGGGTTTGTATACTGGCCCATTTACTTTTCCGCACTTTCAGTTTTACTCCGTTTTTACTTAGTGTTTACTTTCCGCTTGCTTACTCTGTGGTGTTTGTTTACTTTACAAAGGAAATTCCTTCCCTTTTTACCGGGAATTACGCCTTGGTGCTAGTCACCAGCCCCTGGCCTATGGAAGGCGGGCTTGGGGTAGTCACGGCACGGACCCCGAGGGCGGGTCGTGACAAATTGGTATCAAAGGAGTTCGGTTCTACCACGAACACTGATCTTTTCTATGTGAAGAAATAATTTTTAGCGTATTGAGTTTGGTTATTAGTCCAGGGAGTCCAGGGTTGGTGCGACGGCCGACGTATCCATACACCAGGACCCTGACTTTTGATTTTCGACTTAATGCATGAAAACATTGATTGCGTGTGTGTTTCAAAGTTTTCTTTTTGATTACTTATATCAGCTCACCAGGTATACTGTTCTGACCGTGGCGCACCTGTTTCCTTTTCAGGATGGCCCCACGACGGCAGCCAGATAGGGTTCTGAGAGTCGAGTGTGACGACATCCCACCGAGCGACGAGGCCTTGGTGTAGGGCCCTTTGTCAGTAGTGGCACCGGTGGTAGCTCTACCCGCTGAGCCCCCGATGCTTCCAGCACCAGCCGCTGACGATGCATGTTGCCTCAGCGCACTGCATGAGTTTCAGCGCCAGCGACCGCCCAGGTTTCGTGGGGAGATGGACCCCCAGGCAGCCGAGGACTGGCTGGAGGCAGTGGTACGTGTGTTTAGGCTAGTGAGGACACCATCAGACCTCATGGTGATCCTCGCTGTCAGCCTACTACACGCAGCAGCAGGACGATGGTGGAGCTTGATGCTCCAGGTGCACGATGAGGCATCTCTTCTTTGGACGGACTTTGAGAGACTTTTCCGCTCGGAGTTCGTCCCAGCCACCCTTCGTACGGTGCGTATCCAGGAGCTTCTTTAGCTGCGGCAGGGCAACATGACAGTCGCTCAGTACTCGGCGAGATTTACTGATCTCTCGTGCTACTCGACCGACTTGGTACGGGACCCATTCTTCCGGGCCTGGACCTTCGATAAGGGTTTGAGACACGAGATCAGGGCATCACTGATCTCCCTCAGCATACCGACTCAGACAGGAGTACTGGAGCGGGCCCTTCTGATCGAGAGCTTCCTTGATGAGTCTACACCAGCGCAGCGACCCACCGCAGGTCGGCACGTGGAAGAGTCATCTGCAGCAGGCAGTCGACGGTTGACTCAGGGGTCCAGACAGACCAGACCCTCAGGCAGACGACCTCAGGACACTGGCTCAGCAGTGCGGGGCACACAGCGAGGAGCCAATCTTTCGAGAGGCAGACAGTGCTACTCGTGCGGCGAGCAGGGCCACATGGCTCGTGACTGCCCGACCCGCCATGCCGAGGAGCAGCAGACAGTTGAGGGACCACTGAGGCATAGGCAGAGGGTCGACCTTGGCGGTCCGCAGGGAGGAGGCCGACGAGGCAGAGGAGCTGGCCGAGCAGCAGGTGGTGGGCGACGCTTTGAGGCTCTGCCACCACCACCACCAGGAGGTCCACCCCGACCATAGGGAGCTGGCGGGCAGACACAGGAACAGCTCCAGGTAGCAGAGGCCTTCGACCACGGCACACCCGAGATGATTCGAGGTACTATCTGTGTCTATTCCACCCTTGCTGCAGTTCTTATAGACACAGGATCAAGTCACTCTTTCATCGCCACTGCCCTTGTTCGGAGCTCAGAGATTCCAACAGAGCCGTTGGCTCGATCCTTACGGCTAGAGACTCCTACGGGAGCAGACTCTACAATTACGCACTGGTGACGGAAGTGTGAGCTCACTCTAGGAGGCGAGAGCTTCGGCTGGGATCTTCTTGTAGTAGCGTCGAGGCCTTACGACATCATCTTGGGCATGGATTGGCTATCTACGGTCCATGCGCAGATTGACTGTTTTAGGCGCAAGGTGCGATGTGTACGCACAGACGGGAGCAGGTTCACCTTCACCGGTGAGAAGGGAGCCTTAGCAGCACAGGATGGACTTCTGAGGAGGAGAGGACATCCCATCACTCATCAGTTGGCTAGCCTCATCCTTGGAGTAGTTGATGTGCGGAGTCTTGGTTTTCCTATAGTGGTGGATCAGTTTGCGGACGTTTTTCCTGACGACGTTCCAGGGCTACCTCCTCGCAGAGTGGTAGACTTTTATATTGGTTTTTACCCCAGGACAGCCCTGATATCCACTCCAGCATATCGGATGGCCCCCTCCGAGCTTTGAGAGCTACGGGTACAGTTGGAGGACTTGCAGGGCAAGGGGTTCATCCGACCCAGTGTTTCACCCTGGGCTTCCCCGATATTGTTCGCCAAAAAGGCAGACGGGAGCTTGCCTCTTTGAGTTCACTATCGTCGCCTGAACCAGGTGACAGTGAGGAACAAGTATCCGCTTCCGAGGATTGATGACCTCTTTGATCAGCTCAAGTGAGCACGGTGGTTCTCGAAGATAGACCTCAGGTCAGGCTATCATCAGCTCAGAGTCAGAGACGAGGATGTGCAGAAGACGACCTTCAGATGTCGGTATGGCCACTATGAGTTCTTGGTTATGCCTTTCGGTGTAACCAATGCTCCAGAAGTGTTCATGGCTCTCATGAACAGGATCTTTCAGCCATACCTCGATCGGTTTGTCGTGGTCTTTATCGACGACATTCTGATTTACTCGACGACTGAGGAGGAGCACGCCTATCACTTGCGAGTTGTACTAGACACACTCCGAGAGCACCAGCATTATGGTAATCTCTCGAAGTGCCAGTTATGGATACGTGAGGTGCACTTCTTGGGACACATTATCTCTGAGGAGGGAGTTGTAGTGGATCCTGCGAAGATCGAGGCTGTGTTAGCTTGGGAGCCACCCAGGAGCGTGACTGAGGTTCAGAGTTTCGTGGGATTAGCTGGGTACTATCGGAGATTCGTGCCGGACTTCCCTAGAGTTGCAGCACCACTCACAGCTTTGACGAATAAGGGAAAACCCTTCGTGTTGTCAGACAGATGTCAGCAGAGCTTCCAGGAGCTGAGGCAGAGATTGACTAGCGCACCTATCTTGAGGTTGCCTGAGGAGGGAGTAGGGTACGTAGTCTACTGCGATGCATCAGGGACCGGACTCGGAAGTGTTCTGATGCAGGAGCGGGCAGTGATCGCTTATGGATCACATCAGTTGAGGCCGCATGAGCAGAACTATGCTACCCATGACCTGGAGTTAGCAGCAGTGGTCTTCGCTCTGAAGACATGGCGACACTATCTGATGGGCAAGCGCTTTACGGTCATTTCTGATCATCAGAGTCTCAGGTATATCTTCTCGCAGAAGGACCTGAACCTGAGACAGTGGCGATGGCTCGAGTTCCTCCATGACTATGACTTTGAGATAGTCTATACTCCTGGGAAGGGGAACGTAGTAGCTGATGCCCTCAGCAGGAGGACGGGCATTCAGCTACATGAGGAGGCGACAGAGCAGCTAGCCTCTTTTCAGATATCCTTCATGGATAGAGATGGAGCAGCCTTCCTCTAGTATTTCACAGTCACCTCTCCACTACTGCAGCAGGTCAGAGAAGCACAGCGTGAGGACGCTGACTGTGAGACACGGCGTGCACAAATATCCTCGGGACAGGCACCTGATGGTTTCTCCCTTGCAGCAGTGCACGACATCCTTTTCATAGGACGTACCATGGTACCGGTCGCTTTACGAGAGGAGGCGCTGAGAGTCTTTCACACTTCTTCTTTGGGGGTACATCCTGGAGTGGCGAAAATGTACCATGATCTCAGACGACAGCACTGGTGGCCGGGCATGAAGAAGGCAATAGCAGAGTTCGTTTCTCGATGCCTCACCTGCCAGCAGGTGAAGGCAGAGCATCAGGTACCAGCAGGCTTGGTACAGCCCAAGGAGGTCCCAGAGTGGAAGTGGGACGGCATATCTATGGACTTCGTGACTGGACATCCACGCACTTCCAGAGGTCATGACTCCATCTGGGTGATTGTTGACCGATTCACCAAGTCGGCACACTTCTTACCCATCAGAGAGCAGGGCTCAGTGGAGAGCTTGGGACGTCTCTACGTTCAGGAGATTGTGCGGCTCCACGGTGTTCCATAATCTATCATCTCTGATCGAGATGCTCGCTTTACTTCCCGGCTTTGGAAGGGGTTACAGGAGGCGTTCGGGACGCAGCTACATCTGAGCACAGCCTTTCACCCTCAGACGGATGGTCAGACGGAGAGGACCATTCAGACTCTTGAAGACATGCTCCGTGCATGTGTCCTCAACTTTGGTCGTAGCTGGGAGGACCACATACCCTTGGTGGTGTTTGGGTACAACAACAGCTACCACTCCACCATCGGGATGGCACCGTACGAGGCGTTGTTCGGCCGACCTTGTAGATCTCCTTTGTGCTGTACAGACCCTGGGGAGTCAGCTCTTGTGGGACCGAAGATGGTCCAGGCCACGACAGAGAAGGTCCAGGTCATCCAAGAGCGGATGAGGATAGCACAGAGCCGGTAGAATTCATACGCTGACAGGAGGCGGAGGCCACTGAAGTTCGAGGATGGCGACCACGTCTTCTTGCGGGTCTCACCTCGACGTGGTATTCGGAGATTTGGCTGAGGCGGCATGTTATCTCCACGCTTCATCGGACCCTTCCATGTCCTCAGTAGGATTGGCGAGGTGGCTTATCGCTTGGCTCTACCACCTCAGTTGCACCAGGTGCACGACGTCTTCCACGTATCTCAGCTAAGGAGATACGTGCATGACCCGACACACATCATTGACCATGGGGAGCTTAACATCGACGATGGGGCGACTTTTACGGAGGTCCCGGGGGAGATAGAGGGTCGATAGGAGCGGGTCCTACGTGGGCGATCGATTCCTCTTGTGCGCATCAGATGGCAGCATGGGAACCTCCAGGAGAGCACATGGGAGCAGGAGACTCAGATGCGTGCTCAGTACCCTCATTTGTTTCCCTAGTTTTGATGTATCTTTACGGGGACGTAAAGCCCTGAGGTGGGAGTAATGTAAAGACCCGTAAAATTCAAGGGAAATTTTTTCTTAATTTTCATTGGAATTTTACAAGAGCGAGTTTTCTGACGGCACCTGATTCCGAGGCCCGGAGTGCCCGGAATTAATTTCTGAAGTTTGTCTCGGGTACGTTCAGTGAACGAACGAGCGGGAATTTCTAACTTTTGATCTGGTGCTCGGAATTGAAATCCGAGGACACCAATGAACTCACAGCGCCGATATTTTCTTAAGGAGACCTTTTCCGAAGTTGCGTTTCTTGAGGGACGAAAGTTAGTTTTTGGGAGAATTATAGAAAGTTAAATAAAAATGTGGAACACTTTTTATTTTTCTTACTTGTTGGTTAACTCCTCTCAAAGGAAGTTAAAGGTGGGACCCACATCCACTTAACCTCCCTTGGGAGGATTATGTGTGGTGGGGCCCACACAAAACCCAACTTTCCATCTCCTCTCAAAACTCCCTTAACTCCCCTTTTAAATGAACTTGACAACTAGCTTATTAATTGGGTTGAGTTGTTTAATCTTTTTCAAACCTTTGAATTTCAAAAGGTTTGGTTGAGTAAATAAAATAAGCTCTTAGCTTATTTTATTTGGTTAGAATTCTCTAGCCTCTTGAGAGATTTGAAGCATTCTCCTTCTTCGTCTTCTTCTTCTTCTTCTTCTTCTTCTTCTTCTTCTTCTTCTTCAAGCTTGACGAAGAACACGAAGAACCTTTGAGCTCTGACGAAGAACGCTGCTCCTCTCTTCTTCGTAGCAGGTTGTCTCCAAAGATCGACGACGTCTTCCATGTCAACGAAAGGGAACGCCGCTTCCTCCTCGGACTTCCTTCGTCGGCTTATGAAGATTCGCCATCGACGTACCACTTCGGACGTACCTCTTCGTCAACAGATTTGACGAACGATTTCCGCGACGCCCGACCTCTGTGACGTTGTCTTCCGCGAGTCGTTGACGATCATCGATCTTGAACCAAGGTAGGGGTTTGTTGTGGTTTATTTATTTACTCTCGTTCTTGGTTCTAGAATGATAATCTTGTGATTAAATATTTAAGAGTTATCATCTAACAAGAGGGGTGTCGGACCGCACAAACACGGCCGAATTCCCCCTCCTTTGTTCTTGGTTATTTATATAATCTTGTGGATGAACGAGAAGGCGTGGTGCCGTCGCACCACGCGGGAATCGCCCGGCTTATTTACGCGACGTCGTCGCGTCGCGCTGTGGAAGGATTATCATGAACGCGACGCCGTAGCGCCGCGTCGAAGGGAACCGAAGGCGCCGCGGCCGGAGCGGGGCCGTGGCGTTAGGGTGCGGGGCCGTCGCACCACGCCGGACGACGAACATCGCGGCCGGTTCCGGGCCGCGGCGAGACGGGAATACCGGCGGCTCGCCGGGCCACCAATGTTGGAAGCCGGAAGGGGACAGGCTTTGCCGGTCCGTTGAAGAAGAACCGGCCGGCCATGTGGTCCGACCGGAAGGGAAAAACTGGGGGAATTTAATTCCCCCGGCCATCTCAAATGCCCCCCCCCATTATGAGGGGGGGGGGGGGGGGCGGTTTCTTTTAGGGGGGGCAGGCAGCCCCCCGGTTTTTCTCAAAGCAGGCCCCCACGAGGGGGGGACGGTTCTCCAAAAGGCGCGGCTCTTATGCCGCGCCGCCAGCCAACAAAAGCTGGGGCCTTGCCCCCCACGCGCCGCACCCGTGCGGTGCCAGGCCGCACCGCCGCCGGCCGGGATGCGCCGCCGCGCCGGACCGCGCCGCCGTGCCGGGCCGCGCTGCCACGCCGGACCGCCACCGGCCGGGCCGGGTCGGACCCGGGTCAGGTCGACCCGGTTCGGGCCAACCCAGGGGGGTGGGGCAGGGTCGGCCCGGACCCGGACCCCCCATTTTCGAGAAGATTTCGGTCTTTTGGCCATAACTTGAGCCACGAACCTCCGATCGACGAACCGTCAGCAGCATTGCGATCCTTGGATCGAGTAGGTCGATTTGGTATATCACACTTAAAGTTTCGGAACACTTTGAGTTCGGCCGGGTTGGTTCGTTCCCGAAACCAACCGGGCCTTCGGAGCGGAAACGCTCATATCTTGAGCTACGGACGTCCGATTGACGTGCCGTCAGCTTTGTTGTGTTCCTATTAGTGAGATGGGTCTTTTGGAATACTCTGCCCGAGGTTTGGACGCAGGTGGAGTACGGTCGAGCTGGTTTTGCCTTAAAAACCAACCGGGACCCTGGGACGAAAAAGCCAATAACTCTCAGATCGGGCGTCTGATCGACGCGCCGTCTGTTGCGTTGAGTTCCTGTTGACGATACGGAACTTTTGGATACATCAACTCTAGACTTTGTGACAGTTGATGTATCAGCCTCTCGGCTCGTGGAGCGGACCCTCCTGTACGAGCTTGCTGTGTGCGGGAACCCTAGTGCTGGCTGCGACTGTTACTGTGACTGCTACTACTACTACTGCTGCTGTGACTGCGACGAAGACAGTACAGAGATCCTGTGTGGATTCGACGACGACTACAGCAATCAGCGATCCTACGTGGATCAGTGCTACAGGTCCTGTGTGGGCCCGATCCTGTATGGGTCTTTGCGCTCAGTGGTCCTGTGTGAACCAGCGCCTACAGGTCCTGTGTGGGCCCGATCCTGTGTGGGTCTTTTGCGGGGGTTAGTTACCTATCAATCCTTCGTGGGTCGGACGACTTAGATGGATCAGAGATCATCTTTATCGTCTTTCGAAGATGTTTACCTGTGTGAGCTGAATCCTATTGCTTTCCTGTGTGGATTGTGTTGTGCTATCCTATGTGGATTACGTTTTGATTTCTTGTGTGGATTACGTTTTTCTTTCCTGTGTGGAATACGTTTACTTTCCTCTATGGACTGAGTTGTACTTGGTCTCAGAGGTTGGAGCATATTTAGAATTTATGACTTAGGTATATGTATGGACATATACCTAAGCAGTGTCGGTTGTTACTTTGTGATTGTACCTTTCTTTGTGATTTATCCTTTGTGGATTTTGAGAGACCTTCAGGGGTCTCGGGGTCCCTACTGAGTAGCTTATACTCACCCCTGCACGGGCTATGCCCGCACTACGTTGTGTTGGTTGCATACGACGGACAGCGTTGATCTTGGCTGAGGCTTGCAGAGGAGGATGGTACCTGGAGGTGGACCACTAGGCGGGACGTGTTCGGAGTGAACGACGGGACCCGTGGAGCAGTGGAGCTATCTGTACACATCCTTCAGGTGGGATCTCCAGTGGACAGCTCGGTGTAGCAGCTTTTACTTACAGTTGCTGGTTTCCCTTTTGAGTTGTACTTTACTTTCAGTTTGGGTTTGTATACTGGCCCATTTACTTTTCCGCACTTTCAGTTGTACTCTGTTTTTACTTAGTGTTTACTTTCCTCTTGCTTACTCTGTGGTGTTTGTATACTTTACAAAGGCAATGCCTTCCCTTTTTACCGGGAATTACGCCTTGGTGCTAGTCGCCAACCCCTGGACTATGGAAGGCGGGCTTGGGGTAGTCACGGCACGGACCCCGAGGGCAGGTCGTGACATTTAATGACTCTAATTTTATCATATATTGTTTTTTAAAAATTTTTTTATGGAGCTAGGAACTAAGAAAATATGACATTCCATGGACCAGTGTGTTCGAAATTATTTATTGAAATATATTAAATATATTAAAAATAAATATTGCATATGTTTCTTGAAATGTTTAATAAATCATACATGGATATTCAGACCATAAAAATGTTGCTTTTATGGAATTTAGATCATGGTATTTACACTATGTATGAGATAACCATAGAACAAGATCGATGTTCGAGTTGGGTACTGTACAAGGCGAAAGCTTAAATAAATTTAATGAATAAATTTATTTATTTAATTATTTATCATGACCTGGTTGTAAGACTATATATATTCTCTTGTGAAAAATCCCTAGGGTTGTTCACATAACCCATAATTTTTCAAAGGGGGCATTGGAAGAGAATCCTTGGGAGAACAATGATCATATCATGTATAATTGATCAGTGTGAAATAGAGCTCGAGGATCTCACCATCAACAATGAAAATAAATCATTATTTTCCAACGAATGATCTAAACCAATGTAGAAATTTTATTATTTTTGGAATTTATCCTTATTTTATTTTCCAATAAAAAATTTGAATCAATCTACCAACATATTAATTAATTTTTTTTAAAAAATTAGGTGTGGGATATTTTTTTTGGATGTGGGTAGAAATTTTTATTTAAATTAGATCTCCACTAATCGTTCTAACAGAAATATATTATGGCCAAATAGACAAGTATGAGGTTCTTTACTCTTTTTCATGTATCTTATATGTATCCCCCGATTTTTAGGTGATCATATATGTAATTCATTTCGTATGGTGATTTGAAAAATATTGGATAAAAATCATTTCAACACGTTTTTCTAGAGCTACGCATTGTCATTGGAGATCTGGATTTGGATCGACAATAAGATCCTGTTATAATGATGGATCTAAACCAGTTTTGATTTATTCGTGTACTTTTTTATATATGTTTATTAGGGGATGAAATGTAAGGACTTCCAAGTCATTTTAGTGCCTAGATTCTACCATGTGTTGATAGAAATGATAGGCTAGACTAGATCCATACTTAACGTTGTGATTATCGACTACATGAGAGGCCAATGGAGTGGATGATGTCGAGTTAGGACCATCAATGGGATTCTAGAAATTAAATGTTAAATAACATGTCAACTGGGATCACACACCATGTGGGCCCCCCAAGCATGGTGACATTGTTTCTAAGATGATGATATGTATCACATGGCATGTGACCCCTAACTATAATCCCAACATGTACATCAATAGTTACAAAAAATATGACCAAGTTTACAAAAAATGGCTATCTATAAAAGGAAACTACCATGAACTATGTAAAATGGAAGATAAATTTAGATGGTACTAGTAAGGAGTTCATGGGCTCGTACATGCCATGTACTCGAACATGGACACTGACATGGCATGGGACCTGATACATGTGTGGAATAGGATATTGAAAATAATTTTTTTGAACATCTAGAATGTTTCATTTTCTCTTTCAAATGATGTTTATATACCTTTTCAAAATAATCATGGAGAACATTCATTAGGGTACATTCCCTTTATAGATTCCTTGGTGGTTATGGAATCCCATCAAATATATTTGATGTTGATCCCATCTAAGTAACTTCATACATGGATATTTTTGTTGGAATATTTATGTACAGCTTGGATTGACATTCTATACCATAAAATCCCAATGTGGGGTTCTTGGTATCATTATGACCAACACTAATTGGGATTTGATCCCCTACTAAGCAAGTTAGTCTTGATGGGGTTGTTGGTATAACCCATGACCTTGGGAGTGATCCCCTTTATGTGTATCATTTCTCTTCCTATTTATAGTGTATAATTCTTTTGGAGAGGCCCATTGAGAGGGAATTATAAAATAGATGCCATTAGTGCTATCAGTTTCATGGAGTGTTTTCTCCAGGATGAGTATATTAAAGCGTCATTGAAAATGAATCCAAGGATGGATTTACTATTGTGAATTTTCCATGATATTTTCTATCTATGTTGAGAATATCTGGATATTCTTGTTGTATGTGTTGGTGAAGAATTCATGTGATAAGCTAAATATTATTATTCGTGACGATATATGCCTATTTATTTCCGAAAGTACTATTGGGTTCTGTTATACTCATCCATGCATGGTATTTTCCCACACATGTCATGTATTGTGGAGATAGTTGACATTTTTCTTGGGTATTAAAGGGGTCAGGGTTAGGCGAATCTTAGGGTGCCAGACTGAACGAAGTGTTTTTAGGTGTATTCATTGATATCAGTCCTCTTCCACTTTATAGGATCCACTTTTTGATTATTCTTTGTTTTGGGCTGGTATTTATTCATTTTCATTCAATTTCATTTTTTCATACTCTAATGGTGGGATATTAGATTTATGCATGCATGGTTAACATTTATGTTACTATTAAACAATATATGGTTTTGGGGATATGTATGTTTGTATAGTTATAGAAGGCTATGTCCTCCTAGGAGTTTTATTATCCTACATAATGCTAGTCACAAACTGTTCCCAATTGGAGGAGGGCATGGGTATGTCACTTCATGGGCCCCATTGGGGCATGTACTTAATTATTTTTGTTAGATCATATTGTTATACCTTAGGATATGATTCTATGATATTGGTTTTGGGAATCAAGGTTTAGTGTTTTGAGTTTACCTTTCTTGATAGGGACTCAAGGGTCAGTGTAGAGACCATCATATTCAAGCACCGAGACTCTGAAAACCTACTTGATGACTCAACAAAAGTACACACCCATTGTAGATAAATTATTGGTACATGTAATATATAATAATTGGTTGTGGATTCTATGTCGTTATTCAGTCATTTACCCAAATATACTTACTAACTATGGTATCTTCTATTTATTTTTGGATCCCTCGAGGATGTTTTCTAGCATGGATTCAGAATAAAAATCATGATGATGACCCCCTTAGTGCTGATCCTTTTTTATAGGGAATTGTTCAGGAGGTGTTACCTTATGTTTTTAACTATTCATACCAAAATTTATCGAGTATCATATGGTACTACAAGTACCAATATACGAGGAGGGTTGGATGAGCGTGTTTTATGACTTTCAGTGATTTAATTCCCCCAGGATCAGAAGATAACATGATCCATGAGAAATTGAGGATTGTATTGAGGCAAAGGCATGGGTTTTTTGTCTCACAAGGACACATATAGACTATATGGTATCTGTGGGTGTTAAACTTATCAATGAACCAATGGGTTGATTGTAATACATATAAACTCAATCATATGATGAGGTGACTCTAGCATCTTAAGATTTCAAGTGAGTTGTCTGAGAGGTTTTATATATAACTGTGTTGAGTTTCGTATGCATCTAGTTTCTTATATAGCAACAATATAGTAGTATAAATGTGGTTTATTATTAATCAAGGTTAACCAACCCCTCTCCTTACATGATGAAAATGTTTTGTCATTGGTTCATTGGGGCTTGAACATTAATGAATTTTAAAATTAAATAAATTTGATCAACTGTGATACCTATATGAATTCCAACTTATTATATTGTTATAAATATTGAATTGGTGGTCGAGAGTTTTAAGGTTTTGAATATGAATAAATTTAGTGCTAACATTTGGAACTCAAAAAATAATAATTCTGATGCAGGTAACCGAAAACAAACATAATGACCAGTATGTGCGAGATGTTTTAGAATGTAATCCCAGGAATGAGGTTATGTGGTTGAGGGCTCAAAAAATGGATATAGTAATCCTATTGATATTTGGTCCTACTATAGGGATGGTTTGTGACAACATGTATGATATTTTATATCATGACGATTGGATGATAAATATATAGTTGATGGGATGCCTAGGAAGATGCATTGGTACGACCAGGAAGGTCTATAGGGTAAAGAACGGGGAAGAGGACCTATGAGATTAGATGGATGTGGTATATGTTTTTACATGATACCCCCACCACCACTAGGAAGTCCCCTACATGACTAGGGAGATTTTGAATATGGGATAAGGAAACAGAATGTGGTTGATGATTATGACATAGATGCTCTATGTGTGATACAAGTTATGATCTTTTTCTCTTATACCATAGCATTAGTATTAATAGACATGGGTGAGAGTCATTCCTTTATTTCCACATTTCTTGTTCAAGGATTAGAGATTATAATTGATCCAATGGCTCGAACATTTTTCTCAGAGACTCAGAGGATTTGACTCATTGATCACACATATGTGTTGACGGTTTTACCAGACATTGGGTAGTGAATGATTATTTTGGGATCCAATTGTAGTATTGATTCTACTTTATGGTGTAAACATATGCGTAAACTGGTTATCTACATTTCACGCCCATATATACTATTTTAGTAATAGGATGTGTGTCTCTATAGTGATAGGATGATTTTTTTCCTTAATTGATGAAAAGGAAACCTTATAAGATAAGGATTGACTCATGTATTTGAGGATAAAACTGATTACTCGTCGATTTTCTAAAATGTCCCTTGTTGTAGTGGATACTATTATTTTTCAGTTACTAGGTATGGAGGTATGTTATATATACATATTTCATGAGGACATGATAGGATTACCACCCCCACTATGTGATATATTTAATCATTGATATACACCATGAGATTGCACAAAAATATACAAAATCATACCTGGTGTCTCTTGCAAAGATTCACGATCGAAGGGTTCAATTAGAGGACTTGTAGATGAAGGGAATTATCAGAACCAATGTTTCACCATGGGTATCACTAGTTTTTTCCACAAGAAAGAGAATGGGAGATTGGGGTTGTGTTTCGATTAATATTACATTAAATATGGACAATAAAGGACATTTATCCACTATATATGATCGATTATCTCTATGATCAGTTGTGTCTGTCAAGATTGTTCTCAATGATTGACCTCAGATCAGGCTATAGGTAGTTATGGAAACATGACAAGGGTATACAGAATACAATATAATAATGCCACTATGATCACTATGAGTACATGGGTATTCCTTTAGGAATGACTAATTACACATCAATGCTCCTTATCCTCATGGACCAAATCATATATCCTTTCTTAGACCAATCCATGGTAGTCTTAATCCATGATTCATAGTTTACATTGAATATGATAAGGATCGTGTGAGACACATGAGGATGGTTTTAGATAAAATATAAGTAGATGGAGGAACACATTTTGGATTCTGGATGTCTAAATTCTGGAACATATTATCCCAATAAAAAATTTACCAGTGTACAAGGGATTGGTTAAGGGAGTGATATCTTGGAATCCCCCCAAATACATGATGGAGGTGCGGAGATTCCATGGGTTGGTTGGATACTATCATATATTCAAACATTATTCTATAGGATACTAAACAATCCTGACATCATTGACCTAAATTTATATGACTTATGAGTAGATAGAGAGGCACCATTAGTGTTTCCTGGAGTTTAGGAAGAGACTGATGAGCACTCACATCTGTTGATTTTCAGAGGAGGGTGTCAAATATGTAGTGTTCTAAGATGCATTAGGGCCCAATCATGTTTATTAGATTTTATAAGAACCTTAATTTTCAAAACATTCATATTTCATAATTTTTTTAGAATACTTAATCATTATAACAACAAATTCCCAAAAACCATATTTGGTTTAGTCCATTTGGAAACATGGAAATGTAAAAACAAGTATTTGAGTGTGCTACATTATCTCCCACTAGGTTCTAAAATAATAGAACACCTCTTAGACATAGAATAGAAAAATATATTCCTAAATTGTGGAAGGAAACATGAAAAGATGTGATCTCAAATGACCGGTTAGGGTAAACAACAATGAAATGTAAGCCTAATAATGAAAATAAGGGTATAAGAACATGAACATAAAAAAGGAAGATCATGCACTGAATTTCAAAGAATATAAACATGAATCACATCAAAAAAAATTTAGTTTATAACACAACAACAATATGTAAATAAAGATCATAATCTATGAGAGCATAATAGAGGAATAAAATATTGAATTGTGGAAAATAGATAATCATAAAAATCGGTTTCCATAGTAGCCAAGGACTCACTTGTAATACCATTTTGGTAGAATGGGTTCACTCCCCATATCATTGTGGTAGTCATGGTTCACTCTTATTGACACCATAGAAAAATGATTTACCATCTTGGTAGTCATGGTTCACTCCAATGGACATCTTATTTGACAAGGTTCTTTCCCAAAACCATCATAGTATATCACATGTGATCTAAATCTTTACCTAATTCATTATAGGTAGATATAGGTCCCGCCCATCTCATAATGAAATCATATAGACATGTTCCATATGATCATTATAAATTATATAATATCCCATGAAATATATTTGGTTTCATAAACATGTAAAAATATAATATCCCGTGGAAATGATATTAGTTTCATAATAATTTCATCAAAAGCATAACACGTGAAAAATAAAAGTATTTCATAATCATATAATATATGAAATAGAAACCAATTTCATAATTATATGAGCCATGAATAAAAAATGTAATTCATAAACATATAACTCATTAAAGAGAAATAGATTTCCTAAACAACTAACCTATGAAAGAGAAACATGTTTCTTATACATTTAACTTGTGGAACAGAAACTGGTTTCGTAAATACCATGCCATTATATTTAACCAATTCATAGAATGGATATGAATTATCCATTTATATCATTTCCAAAAAGGGTTGACTAATATCAACAAATGTCATCCTAAATAGAATATAATTTTTTTATTTTTTGGAAAAAATATTTATTAACGAAGTTATCATTACATCAAAGAAAATTATTTTTAATATATAAATCTATTTAAAAATATTTTCCTATAAAATCCTTTGAAAACAGATAAACAAAATTTGAAATCTTATTGAAAACAATTTTACAAAAAAAACTAAAAAAATGAACTTCAAAACATTTTAAAAAAATTTTTATTTGGAAATTTTTTTAAAACATATAAATAATGCCTGAAAATGATATGAACCCCATTTTTTATAAATACATATAAACTAATAAAAATCCTAAAAACATTTAAAATTCATTTTTAACATTAAATATTTTTCTAAAAAAATCATTGAAAACCGCTTTGTAAACATATAATGGAATATTTGAAAACAATAAAAGGTTTTTAAAATCCTTTTTCCTTGAGACTGATATTCATTGATCATTAGAACACATTTTTTAAAACATTTCTAAAAAAGGGGTTTTGGAAATAAAACAGATTTCTGAACTATGGGATAAATAGAGTAAGATTTTTCATAAAAACACATTTAAAATTATATTAGGTACCAAAGAGTATAAAATTTTACTTATTCACAAATATATCATTATTAAAAAGAGTATAATTAATAAAATTAGTTTTATCGAGATAAGTATAATAATATTTCATAAATGGATATACAAACATAAACAATCTCGAAAAGTGACAACATTGTCTCAATAAACTCATATAAATGGTTAATCTACGTCATACTATCCATGTTAGAAAATGAAATTAATTGAAACATAGAACTACCTGAAAAGTAGGGAATTGATGATGTAACATGTAAAATGGAAGTATATACTTCTCAAGATATAATTTAGGTGCAAAAAAACATGAGTCTCCATGATGTCTTATTGAGACCAAACTATTTCAATAATTTGGAATATTTTGATACATAATCCCCATGGAAGAAATATCATGAAATAGACTTGTGAATAAAGATAAATTTATGTATAATATTCATATAATATAATCATGGGATGTACATAGATCACACAAAAGGAAAGAGTGGCAGACATATGTATCTCACAAGAATTAAAAGTGATATGAAATACGCTTACCTAGTTTCTTGATACTATTTTACTCATACAAGAAACATCTATAATAAATATATTTTTATTTCAAATATTTTAAATAGAAATATTCTTAAACATAATTCCATATATGGTTTTCCTATTACCTTATATTACCCACTTAATGAATATCTTATGTTAAGGTTTCAATTTGGTTAATATTCTCTTTGTTGTTTACATGTGTCATGATTTTTTACATTGCTGGTCATTACACTTATATCAAGATTAGAAAATCCAACTAATGATATAAATGTTATTTATTTTAACTAAATATAAATTATAATAATATGTTTCTAAAATAATTATGAAATTTAATGCATAGTTAATGGACATGGTAAGTTGTACATAAGCATGAACTTTGTTTCTATTTTTATTGTCAAATTGGAAATAAGTATTTAAGTGAAATGTGAATATGTATATATGTATATAAATATATATAATTATTCATCTATAACTAATATATCATATAGTTACATGGCAGCATTTTTTATACATTCCATGTTGTGTTTGAATGAATCACATCACCTTGAGTGGGCAGTAGTGCACACATCCTCAAATAAGATTATAGCAATAACACCAAATGGAAAGAAAAAAGGTATTTGTTGAAAAAAGAAACAAATAAGCTTAAATGAATAATTAATATTATATATAACAAATATAAATATAGTTTACATCAAAATGTCCACCATGATTTGTGGTAAAGAGAAAATGAACAATCATTATTTCATGGGGTAGATGTTCGTCATACACAGAAACATTATATTTGATATCCATTAAATGGAGTTGTGAGTAATTTTACATATAACCCTATAAAAAATAATAGGATATTTATTATTTTGTTTTTTTCATACAGTAATGTAATAATGAGGTTTTAGGGGGTGGAGAAGGTAAATTATGGAACAATTCTTCAGAGAAGATGTTACCTCTTAATTGGGAAACTCTTTTTGGATTGTGCCAAAAATAATCCTTGTGTTTCCTTCTTCACTAGGTATGAATTATATAGGGAATTTATGGACTTTAGTATATTATATTAGTAGGATTTTGATGAAAATTTTGGCTTCATATGTGTGACGTAGTGGGTAGTGTTAGTGTCCTTTTATATGATGGGAAAGGACAAAGTTGGCATTTTTTAATCATATTATGTGTACCCATGTCCTTACAAACTAAAAGTCATAAAGATCACCAAAACTCAATAACATATGTTTAATGGATGAATATTGGTCATAAAAGGGGTTTTGGGAATTTTTAATGGTCCTTTTGGTCGTATATTTATGGTTTAGTACTTTATTAACCTTATTTTTCTCTTAATAGATGTACTTAATTTTAATGACATTTACTAGTATTATTGGAAAAAATCAATATCGACATTATTAGAAATTATAAATCCTGATGATTGAAAATATGGAATCCATTTTTTAGAAATCTAATCACATATTTTAAACTAATTAATTTAAAATTAATCCTTCCGGCGGGACAACACTGCAAGTTTTCTGCATAAAACGTCTAAAACATTTTTAACTTGTCTTATATGATTCTAATTTGTAATTGGTTACAATGATATATATAGTATTAATGGATAAAAAATATTATCCAAATAAGCTATCAAATCAATTAAAAATATAATTTTACTTTAAATTAAATTAGAGGAAAATGTTTTTTGGAATTAAAATCTAGTATTTTTTAACTCTTAATTACAAGATGAAACCTTACATAAAAATACCAAAAAATAATTCCATCCTAATTATTATATTTCTCTAGAGAATACAATATGTATTCTATCCTATTAATTCTATATTATATATAAAAATTATATATATAAAGGCATCTCCATTAATGGTAGTAAAAATGATTTAATAAAAATATTGATTTTTTAGCATAAAATTTGATTTTTTCTTATATTATGTTTATAAAAAATATTAATTAAATATGAAAATATTTTACTGGATACATATCATATGAATTACATTACTATTACTCACAAATTTTAATAGATTAAATTTATTATGGTAAAATAGCTCTCTGACTATAATAATATTTTCATTTATTTTCAATTTGTTATCATTTTCATTTATAATTAATTGGTAACCACTGAATTCATATTATATATTGGTAAAAAATATATATTCATAATTTAGTGAGTAATATTAATATCCATTAACTAATGTCTTATTTATATCTCATTACAATAATATTAATAACAATAAATTATAGATAGGTAATACTCAATCTTGCGTGTTACGCAAGCCATTGAGGAAGATCAATATTACATTTAATGTATGCTAACCTTGTTATTTTGTGTGATGAATTCAAATTCAATTTTGTCTAAAACATATGAAAATTTGGTTCCATGTGAAAGGAATTTTTTACTTAGTTAAAACTATTTTCATAGTTTCATGAAATGAAAAATATTAAAATATTTTATTAATTACAATCAAATGTTTTTAATAATCACAAGGTGTTACATTATATCCCTCATAAAATAAATTTCATGCTCAAAATTCTTCTAGGTTATCGATATTTTAATAATTGAATGTTTCTTTCATGGAAACCCACATAATAAAAATGGATACTAAAACATCTCTAAAAAAGGGAACGTTGTAACCACTACGGATACCCAAATTAATATATAACAAACTTTCCACATAGTATAACATTAGTTGGAAGTGAATATTGAAGATTAATGAAATGTGTAAATTCCTTTTGAGAGTGATTGAGGTCATCAATCACAAACAATTTAATGATAAATTAAATGTTGAGGTCCTCGATGTCATAAATAAATGATGATTTCAAAAGCAATTGGTTCAACAAAATTTATGTTATTAGTACAACATTGTTTTTTTAACACTTTCATAATTTTGATTGCTTATCGATATATTTATATAATGAAAATTTCATTCGTTTTTTTGTACTTTGGTAAATTTCTAAAATATCAATTCCCCCAATGAATGAAATTAATGTCCATACTTAAGGGCCAAAAAAGTATGAAAATTATAACTATTTATCTTTGACTATCAAAATAAAATAAATATGGTTAATCTTAAAATGTACCATTATTTATTATTTATAAATAATTATTCATCAAAAATAAATAAGCATTAACTAGGAAATCTCATAGGCATGTGGTAGGCATGAAACCCTTATCGTCATTTGTTCAGGGGTTCAAGACTCAGGTCCTTGGTAGAATTAATTGGTTTTCATCCGACATGTATGATGTCTTTTTCTAAATCCACACTATTATAATTTACTATATTATTAATATGGTTATCCTTGACATAAGTTTAATCACTAAATAAACATTTATCCAAGGATTCGAATAAAAAATCAGTGCTCAAATAATTCCTCCGAAGATTAGCATAAACTTTTCATGAACGATTTACTCTATAACCCATCACAAATAATAACATCCAAAACAATCGAAATATAGTCATGAAATCAGATTATCATTGATTCCCCAATATATCACAATGTAACTCTTGGTGGTCACATTCCCAATATGTGAATTCTGACATAATATATTCCCTCAAAACATGGTAATAACCTGAATTACAATAAATCCTTTTGGGAAACACTCAAACTTCCTTATTCCAAATTCTATTAGATCTATTCCATATATCCAAAAATGATTTAAAATTCATCATTGATATCATAAACCACATATCAAAAAGTCCATACATAGTACTAAGGTAATATGTACCATCCAAATTACTTATCTATATCCCATGTATCTTTATCCATACAACATTATCATACCATATAATTTAATATTAAGGGATACATTCTCTTATTCAAAATATAACCTTGAAATTAATTCACGTCACCAGCTCATCAGGAAAATTCAACCTAAACATGTAAATGTGGACAGAAAAAACATAAGTAGACCAATACTTCTATATTTCTTCATTCAAAACTTTTGAATCAAAATATAAAAAAACATCAATTTCATCATCCATAATCCAATAACAATGCAACGAAATCTTATTACATAATTCCACATTACATTCAAATTTCATCAGTAGTCTCTTCACCATCCACGATGTTTCCATTACTCTCACCACCCTTCTAATTATTTTTTAGAACATTCCTATTTGGACATTCGGTTGTATGATGACCATTTTCTCAAAACATAAAACACATAAACATTTAGTGTGTCTTAGAAAAGAAAATATTTATATCCATTTCATTAACTAGACCCCTCATTTTTTCATTTTATTCAATTTCTTATTTCCTTCTTTAACATAATAGACACATCTACTTGTCCCTCTAATACAATCACTTAGGTGATTGATTTTTCGTTCTTGACATAAATTAAATTGAATCTTCTTTCCTCCATGTCCTCTAGTAACCAAACTCCTAGTGAACTCATTAATTCACTAACATGGTGTTTTTTGAGAGTTGGTTAAGTTAAAAATTGTTAATAATGTACTGTGAATGTTGATTAGGCGTGATAGAAATGTATTTCACTCTAGGGATCATCCCACATGACTGGTCATTAGAAAATCATCCATCACATTCAACATTAATCTCGTTCCATCTGAGTCCCACCATTGACTAAATCATGTGTAATAGTGTTTGCATTGAATATCATATTTAAAACAACATATTCATGAAAATAATTACTTATAAGATATCATTACACCTCCCTTAATCTATGACATTGTAGCTTAATCCTATGTTATTAATATCCAACTTATATTTAAATCTTTCACGATGGTTCATGAAGATTTTGTGAATTTACAAATCATTTCCCCCATTAATGTCAAGCCTTGTGTGCAACAAGACACATTTTTTGTACCGCATTATCCCAATTTAAGTGCAGAATATGTTTTTAGAGGTGGCAACCCAGGGATCATCTTTTTTACAGAAACATCCACCTATAGTATCTAGACATGGAAGACTTTCATAGAAACCACTCACTCTATGCCTTACGAAAATTAAATGAAATTTTTGTAAATTTTAACTCATCCTTAAACTTATATGTAGATACCTACCCTAGAAATATCATTATAAGTATACCATGTGATATCACTAATGTTTTCGCAACCTAGCATGAAAAGATTAAATATAAATATTCCCTGATACCAAATATAATTGCCCTAATAGTTCAATCCATTTCCAATACTTTACATTTATATAATAATTAAAATTATACAAAAAGATACCCAAAGACCGTATTTGGTCTTATGCCTATGGAAAAATGGAAATGAAAACATTGGTACATGAGAGAGTAAATCTCTCCCCCTATATGTTCTCCAATACTAAAACCCCTCATAAAAATACATTCAAAAAAATATATCTACATAACCAATGGAAGGAAAATGAAAATGGGTGATCTCATTTGCTCAGTAAGGTTAAACAAGGTAGACATGTAAGCATAATCCTGAATATAAGACATTGAAAACATGAAAATGAAAATATAAAATCATACCATAAATTTTAATGATCATAAACATGAATCATGGCGTAAATATATGTAGTTCCTATGTTATAAATCATATGTACATAAATAAAATAAGCCACAAAAGAATAATATATGAATAAAACATGGAATTATGGACAATAGGTAATCATATAATATGATTTCCATAGTAGCCAAGGTATCACTATCAAAACCATATTGGTAGTGTTGGATTACTCCCAATACCAACATGGTTGTCATTTTTCACTCCCATATACATATTAGTAGTATTATCTCACTCCTTATATCATCTTGGTAGTCATGGTTGACTCCTATGGCTATATTTGTGGCCACAGTTCATTCCCAACACCATCTTAGTCTATCTCATGAGATATAAATCTTTAACCAATGCATTGGATGGAGATATAGGTCCCAACCATCCAAAAATTAAATAATACATACATGTTTCCAAATATTGTTAAAATAATATCATAACCCATGAAATATAATTTATATCATAAAAATTAAACATATCATAACTAATGGAAAAAGATACAGTTTTTATTATCGTTTCATCATATAAATAACCCATGTGTGAGAAAAAGATTTAAAACATATATAAACCATGAATGATATATAGATTTCACAAACATAAAAACCATGAAAGAGAGATGGATTTCATAAACATATAACTCATGAAAGAGAAACATATTTTCTAAACATAAAACCCATAAAAGGGAAAGAGCTTTCTTAAACCTATAATATGTGATATAGAGACATGTTTCCTAATGACCCTGACATTAATCATAACTCATTCATAGAAATGATATGAATGATACCATTAGACCATTTCCTAGAAGGGAATGGCTAACATCAATGACTGTCATATTATATAGAAAATAATTTTTTAATATCATTTAAAATACATTTATATAGAAAATTATAATTTCTTTTTCAATAATGAATTTTAATAAATAGACAATTTAAAAATCATTTGATTATAAAATACCATTAAAACATATAAATAAGACATGAAATCATTGTGAAAATAATTTTCCATGAAAACATATGAAATAGGATTCGAAAATATTTTAAAAATAATTTCATAACATATAAATAAATCATTAAAATATTTTTTAAACTATTTCATTGAAAATAATTTCAAAAATCATAAATAATTCATCTAAATTTTTAAAATAAATTATAGATGTATCATTTTTGAAAAAAATATTTGAATATAACTTCAGAACATATAAATTATTCTTTGAAAAAATATCAATTTTAAAATTCATTTTATCTTGTTTATGGTATTCAGGGATCATTTTAATAAATTTTTTAAAGTATATTTTAAGACATGGTTTGTCAAATAAAACTGATTTCTGACCCAATAGAGAAATATAGTAAAATTTTATTTAAAACATATCATAAATTCTTCTATGTACAAATGAGTGAAAAAGGGTAATAATACATGGATGTAACATGACTGAATATTGGACCAGGAGACCCATGAGTTTTCCATATATATGTGTCATATGATGTAATCAAAGGAAGCATAATAATAAATAATATCGAAAAGTGATGAGATTGTCTCATTAATCTCTTATCACTTGGTTATGTGGGGTCGTACTCTCCATGTAATGAAAGGAAATTACATGAATTATAAAAAATAATGAAATTAAATAAATTCATGAAGTATCATGTAAAATGGAAGTACATATATTTAGAAATATAATACAGGTGCGTAATAAAACATGAGTCTCAAGGTAAGAAATTTGAGAGAAAATTAATTCACTGATTTGGTATCTTTTGAATCATAATCTCAATGAAATAAAGATAATGAATTAGAATTGTGAATAGCCGTATATTTATGTATAATATATATATATAATATAATCAAGGAAATTACATATACCACACCGAAGGAATGATTTTTGAATATAACATGTATCTACGGAATGAACAGTATGATGAAATCACCTTAACATGTTTCTTGGCTCTCTTCATATTCACATAAACTTCCTGTATAATAAATATAATTTTATTATAAATCTTATAGTGAAGAATATTCTTTTACGTAATACTAGATATTTTTTTATTAAGACATTATATTACCTTCTTTTTAACGATCCAATTGTATGGTTTCACTTCGGGTAATATTCTATTTGTTCTGACATGTGTATTAATTTGTTATATCATTGGTAATTATACTTATATCATTATTAAAAATATAAATAAGGATATAAATTCAATTTATATCCTTTATATTTATATTATAATATTATATTCCAAAAATATGTATGGAATGGAATAGACGATTCATGAAGATGGTAAGTCATATGTACGCATGAACATTGTCTCTGTTTCTATTATTATATTGAAAGTATTATGTAAAATAAATATTTATATATATGTATGTATATATATATATATCATTATTCCAATTGCATTATTATATCATATCTGTTCACTAAATCTATCCATAATACAATCCATATGGTGTCTGAATGAATCACATCGCTTTGAGGGGGTTGTAGTCCACACTTCCTAAAATAAGATTATCGTATTAACACCAAATGGAATGTAAAAATATAATTGTTTTAAAAATGAATAAATAAGATTAAATACATGATAAAAATTAAATATTACATACATCAACATATTTACAGTCATTATGCCCTCCATGATTGGTGGTAATGGGAAAAATTAACAATCATCGTTTTGTGAGTAGGTAGTTCACCGTACATAGAAATAGTATGTTTGGTATCCATTGAATGGAGGTGTGCATAATATTATGTCAAAAAAATAGAAAAAAAACCTGATATTATATTTAAGATAATTTTTTCATATAATAATGGAATAATGTGAATGTGGTGGGGAAGGAAAATAAAGGAAAGGAACATAAGATAAGATGATGCCTCTTAATTGGGTTACACTTTTTCATTGGTGTGAAACTATTCCATTCTGTTGTATTATTCCAAATGTAAGGCTTTTATGAGGATGTTAGGGACTTGGGAGCTTATTTTTTTTAGATTTTACATGATCCCAGTGGCATGAGAGATGTGATGTAGTCGGTAAAGATTGTGGCCATTTATAGGGAAGGGAATGGTCACACTACACATTTTTGAAAACAAGTTAGGGGAAACCATGTTTTTACCTAAAAAGTCATATAAAACCAGAAAAACTCACGAATTGAAGGTTCTTGGAAGAAATATTTCTTGTAAATGTGTGTTGTAATAGTTTATAGTTCATTTTGGGTCATATATTTATTGTTTAGTACTTTATTGGCCTTATTTTTCTCTTAACCGATTTTGTTAATTTTAATCACATTCAATAATATTTTTGTTAAAAACAATTCAAAAATTATTTTAGATTATAGATAATTTTTTTCCACATATTTAAAACATTTTTCCAAATTATAAAAATATAAGTTGGAGAAATTAATTTAAAATTAATCATGCTTAAGGGTTAATAGTGTGGGTTTTTAATGTAATATTGTGCAAACGTTTCCTATGTTTCTATATTCAATTTTAGTATGTAATTGGTTAAAATTACCAACATTTGATTAGTTTATAAAAACACTATCTAACTAAACATTCATACTAATTATAAAATTATTTAATCTTATAAACAAATTAGATGAAAATGTAGATTTAAATTAAAATGTAGTATTTTTATCTATTCATTAAAATATCAAAACCTACATAAAAATACCAAAAAATTATCCTAACCAAATATTTATTTTTCTAATAAAAATATAATTTTAATTCTGAAATTTTAAATATATTTTAGTTGTAAAAATTATATTTGAAATTGTCTTGTTGTTAATGGCGATAAAAATTCAATAATAAAAATATATGCCATTAAACATATAGTTGTATTTGTTATTATATTATTTCTATAAAATCTATTGGATGAGTAAAAAAATATTTTATTAAATATATAATATTTATTACATTACTATTATTCAGTAGTATTAAATAATTTTATTTATTATGTTAAAACCGCTTTGTGGACATTATAATATTATCATTTATATTCAATCATTTTTCATATTAACTTCTAATTAATTGGTAACATATGGATTCTTAATATATTTCTATAAACAATATATTTTCAATATTTAATAAATAATATTAATATGAATCAACTTAAAAACTAGGAAATATCTCACTATAATAATATTTTTTATAATATAATATAGTAAGGTACTAATCAATCTTCTGTGTTACGCAAGACATTAAGGAAGGTAAATATTGTGTTTAATGTACACTAACCATATTGTTTCACGTATAGTATGTCAACTTTGTTCTTTTTGAAACATATATCAATCAAATTCCAGTCAAATGAATGTTTTAATTAGTTAAATAAAATTTCCATTGTTTCGTGAAATGAAAAATATCCAAATAATGAATTAATTCAAAGAAAAATATTTCACAAAATATCAGGTTCTTATAGATATGGAGTTATTTTTTATGTCATTTGATACAACATTAATATAACTACATTACCTAAAATCTTGAGTTATAATTTTTATAAGGCCCGACCTTAAACCTTACTTAATATTGAATTAAATGAATAATTCACATTGAGGATCTTTTCAGGTTTAGAGTTTTTGAGAATTAGGACATAACTATTACATCTCAAAATATTACAAAGTAGAAACTTCTACTAAGTTTCCATAAAATAAAAACTCTTAAAAAGAAACATGTCTAGTTCCATGTTTTAGGTATCATGACATTCCCTTGATCCCATCCTTGACCCTATTCCATGTTAAGTCCTGTGAAAAACATTTCAAAAACATGGGGTGAGCATAAAAAGGACAGTAAGGGATACACAATGAATGAAAACTGTTAGTTTTTCAAAACAACAAGTAAACCATGTATACTTTATCAAATTAATACTTTTCACCTTTTTGAAGTAGTAAAAACTCTTCACTGAATAAAATATCATTACTTAACCTTTTGTAACCAAAAGATTTCCATAAAACCCATATAAAGAACACATAACATATAAAGGTAACTTGGGACATAAACATACTTAAATGGAATAACCATACGGTCAACTTCCACACATACTTAATGGAATATCCATATGGCCAACTTCCATACCTAATTCATTGGAGGTTATAACATAACCACCCGTCCTGGTATTCACGGCACCACCCGTCATATGGTTTATCACGTAACCACCCGTAAAATGTCCAAGTACCATTATAAAATCATAAGACATAAAACAAATATAATTGAAAGAAAACAATTCCACAGTTTGATCAAAATATATCACATAAATATATTGACATAACAAATCCATTATAAAAACCATTTTCAATACCAAAATACATAAAATATTGTATGGTATTTATTTCATTTTAAAAAACATTACGGCTTGTTGAGGAAGCCAAAGACAAAATAATACTCGCGGTGACGAAAAAGCTCATTGTCACTGCGTACGTTAAAAGAAACATTCCATTTTGACATTTAGTAAAACGCTTCGTAGAAAAAGATTCCTTTTGAAAAAAATTAAAAGTCAAAGGGGTTTATACACTGTATAAAAGAGAGTTTTGTATAAAACCAAATATGCCTCAATGAAAGGAGATTGAGACGAAGTCCCTTACAAAGTTGGTCTCCTTAGATTAAGGATAAATCAATTACATGATTATGGGTGAAAAATATTAATACACAAAATATAAGTGGATATTAAGTGTAAAACAATCATATGTCATTCACACATAATCTTGGAAAAAAAAAATAATGACATAGATATTTGACTCAGTGAAATGAGATTGAGTTATGATTTTCCATACAAGTTCTTCTAAATGACATAAGAATTGATCAATGAGATTATTATGTGTAGAAATAGTGTATCCACACAATGTTTTGTGGAAACTACAACAATGATATTCCACACATAATCTTGGAATAATAAAATCATGAAGTAGAGGTTTAACCCAATGAATTTAAAGTGGGTTAAGAAGTTCCCTTACAGAAATTCGTCTGCCCAACTGCATCACTTCAAAATTCAGATAATGAGTTGATGAGAGATAAAAAGGGTATATAAACACTTGGAAATAAAACATACATCAGTAAGTATATAGAAGAACATATCCCAACATAATATTGTGTGAATTAAAATACATAACAAAAGAAGACTTTTAAAAATAGGAGGGTGAAAGGTTCCCTTACTGACTTGCGTAATTTTCGAAATGTACACCCCATTGTAGAAGTGTCATACAATGAATATGTAAATACCCATAAATGAAATTATATTACACAAATAGTAAAATAATGGGAAATACATACACCACTCAAAGGAAATGGTGGCAAATGTATCATAAATCTCATGGGTCTAAAAGTGAGATAAACAATCCCTTACAATAACTCGGCAGCCTAACGGCGCCACTTAAAACTTCCAAAAATGGATTGATGAGATCAAATAGAGTCTCTTATCATATTAAAATAAAATTTACATCAAGTGTAATATAAAAGAACATCCCCCATAATAACAAATTGGAGCTTAAAAGAAGTGACATAAAGGAGAGTACTTATAAAGAAAGATAGAGGTTAGATCTCTTACGAAAATTCGGCAGTCTAACGACGCCACTCAAAATGTCCAAAATGGATTTATGACAGAAAATAGGGTCTCTCATCATATGAACATAAAATGTACAGTAGGAGTAATATAAAATAACATCCCAATCATAAGAAAAATGGGCTTAAAAGGAACGACATAAAAGAGTGTACTTAAAAAGAAAGAGAGGGGTAGGATCCCTTACCTCGTGTCTGACATGACTTGATCATTCATTAATATCCTGAATAATAAAATTTGGTCAGTTTAGAATTTCATAAGGGCCTAATTTAATGATTATTATTCAGTTAATATCACATATTATAATGTTATAATAATTGTTTAATAAAGTGAGTTCATATTAGACGTTTTTGTCGATGTTCGGTACATGAGTAAAAATCGAACTTGTTGGAAAAGAATTTTCATGTAGTTATAGGTACATCATATCCAGAATATTAATGATGTTTTAAATATCATAAATATCCTGTATATATTCATTTTATACTATTCCATAGAATTTGGAGATAAAAATTAAAAGCACCGTTCAGGGAGACAGTAGGCCGTACGTACGCATGAACGCTACTTTCATTTTTTTGTCATATTAATGGAATTAAAACAAAATGAGAGATATATATATTATAATTCCAAAATTATATCCTTCATTTAGAAGTAATATATTACTTATATATCCATTATATATTTGTACTTATAACAGTACATATCATTTGGAGATAAGAAATGAAATGCACCGTTCATGGAGACGGTAAGCCGTACGTATGCATGAACGCTACTTTCATTTCATTTTTTTTGTATTAAATGGAATTAAATAATAATGATATAAAGGTATATTATAATTACAGTAGGATATAATATTTAATACCATTAATTCCATCCTTTATACGTCCCACATATGGCATTAACAAGTCAAATCATTTTGAGGGGGCGGTAGTCCGCACTTCCTAAAATGAAGATATCGTGTTTACCCATAATGGAAACCATAAAGTTATGCCATAAATGAAAAATACAGAATATTAAGTAAAACATAATCATATTATATATCATATATAAATATAGTGACATATTAATTCCCACCTTTGAAGGTGTTAAAATATTAGTGAACAATCATCGTTTCGTGAGGCAGTAATTCTCCATCTGCAGAAACAGTATGTTCTTTAACCATTTGACGAAGGTGTGTGTAAGTGTAGCTCGAATAATTCACATAAAAACATAATAGTATATTTAATATACTGGTTTTGTTACAAAATAAAGGAATAAAAAGAGTTTAGAGGGTTGGAGAAGCAAAATAAAACAAAAGAACACAAGTAAAGACATTACCTTAAAATCGGGTAACTCATCTTGATTTGAGCTCAAAGGCTTCCTTGGAAAGGATTCTGCCCCAAGTTGAGGCTTCAATGATGAATATAGGGATGTGTATAGATGAAATGGTCAGGGGTTTGCTATGCCAAAGGCTTGAGAGTTGTGGGTAAGGTGGTAGAGGTGGGGGCCTTTTATAATTGAAAAGGAGGGGCACTCTTGGAAAGTTATAAAATATTACATTATTATATAATTATTTTCGGATTTTAAAGGTCCCAAAAGGATATATTTAGAGGATAAGTTGATAAGGATTCGAAATACACTCATTCAATATGTTTTTGACAAGTTTAGGTCTTATATTTTACATTATTGTTTCATTTTATTTAAATAGTTAAATAATGAGGTAATCACTACATCATCATGGTGTCATAAATAATTTAATTTATTTAGTGTCTAAAAATTATAAAAAAAATATCATGATGTATGAAATATTTTTATCTTTCTAATGAATATTTATAGTCAAAAATATGACTTTCATTACCTCATATAAAAAGTGTTTTAGTAAAACAACACATGTTTGTGACATTTTAATTTTAATATTAAATAAAAAGGTATTGATGTCATTTTCCAACCAAAGTGGCTTCATGGGGTCCCCAAGTTGACCCATGGATTGTCTTGGTCGGCCATGACACATAAAATGAGGGTAGGACATGTTTATAGGTCATTTCATATTATAAAAACATTATTTTTACCTTAAATTACACTAATTACCTTTAATCGCGATTAATAAACTTAAAAGATACTATTCACCAAAAAATTATTTTAATCCAATTGAACCACATTTATTTCATAATGACCACCATGTATGTAGGATTTTTGAAATTCAAATCACAGAAGTGGTAATGTTTCATTTAAACGAAAAATCAGTTTCTTTAACTACCACTACGTGGTTTCACTATTAATCAAAAATTGAAGTTTATCAGAAAATCACCAAAAATTCACCCTAGGCTATATTTGTTATTCCGAATTCAAAACTGATGTCTATTTTACAAAATTAATAACATATAAGTTATATTAATTAATTTAATAATTAATTCCTGCTGTCAGACCAAATAGTGTGTTTTTATTAAACAATAAGTATCCAAAGATTGACACTAGTTTAAGTCCAATTTCAAGATGAAATTAATTCCACCGACCACTATTGGATTAAATGGTAAAAATATATTCTAATTTCACATTTAAACCAATTCCATAGATAATCTAATCATATAAATAAATTATATTAAAATGAGGTTCTGTATTAAAATACAACATTTTTCACTAGTCATTAAAAATAAACATTATCGGGAAAATACCAAAAATTTACACAAAGTGAATTTTGATGTCCCAATTCTAAAGAAGAATTTTATTTTGTCAAATATAACACATAAAATTGTCAAAAAGTGGATTTAAAAGAGGTTCGTCATCAAAAGGAGGCTAATCGACCTTTTAAAGAATATTAGAATGTTTACACTTAAAATTGGATTCATTCGCATTTTTAATCCTCTAACATTTATTGTAAAAAGTAAAAATATTTGACAAACATATATAATCATTTTTTAGTTAGTTCTGTTCATTCCCTCCATTACAACGGCTAGGCATTAACTACAATTTAAAATAATATTATTTTATTATTAGAGTGCAACGTAAGATTCCCAAGAAACTCGTTGTTGCATATTGGGTACGCCATCGAGGATAGCGTCCCCTTTAATGTTATATTAATATTTTATTCACAAATATGGATAAATGTGAAATGTCATATTCTTTATTTACCTGGGGTATTACAAGTAGTAGTAATCGCACAGATGATGTGGAGACACTACCTAAGGGGTGAGACGATTAACCTCTATTTCAAATAGAAGAGTCTGAAGTATATATTTTATAATAAGGATATTAACTTTAATCGAGAATATTGATAGAGTACCTCTAGGTTTAGGACATTTAGATTTTCTATAATCCTAGTAAGGGTAACATTATAACATATTCCCTTAGTAGGTTAACTGCTTAAAAATTACTGAGAAGATATTTGGAACAATTGGCTCTATTACTGTGACCTTTTCTAGATGAGGATGGAGAAGATTATCACCAGTTTATTGATGTTAACCATTTTATTTTATATGGATTCTGGGATTAATATATTTGGGATACCAATAGTGAGACCCTGTGTACTTAGATATCTAGAGAACACATTCCTGAAAGATTTTATGAAGGTGGGGAGCATCACTTCATTTTCATATGATACACAATGGTGTCAGTGAAATTGAAAATGGTGGATATGAGGGAGATTCTTTCAATTACATTGGAAGTACCTTCAATTCTATAAAATATATACTATGACTTATTATATTAGTTTCAATATCCAGGGATGAAGAAGGGAGTTATATAATTGGTCTCATGATTAATTACTTTAGAGCAAGTGACTGATTAGAACCAAGATTCAATGTGTTTAGATTCTCCCTTAAAGGTTTCATAGTGGAAGTGGGACAGTAAATCCATGTACTTCTTGATGACATTACTACATATGTCTAGGTAACATGACTCTATATGGGTAATCATATACTAATTCACAAATTCATACCACTTACTTCCTATATTATAGGACAGTTATTACGTGATCATTGGATGCCTGTACAAGTAGGATATATTTGGAAACCATGTTGTTACCTTTATGATCAATTTTTAATGTGATTCTCACATCACATCTTGTTTTATTAGGGATTACAAGAGGTTTTTCGTACTTAACTACAATTCAACAGTACATTCCACCCCATACTAGAATCTAGAATATGATAAACAAACATGTCATAGAGGACTGGTTGTGGGATTACATGTTAGCATTTTTCCCTAGTTTGGAGGATCACCAACCACTATTAGAGTATTTATACAAAAACATAAACCATATACACATTTTTATGGAACCATTCGTATCCTTTTATAGGTGACACTTCATGTCATTACTATACTGGTCCAACCTAGGAGATTCGATGATTATAGTACTAGCGTTGGACTGATCGACTATTGAGAAGGTAAAAATAATACAATAGTATAAGGGGATTTCATGGATCCATAATAACTCTTATATAGAAAAATTATGGAGGCATTTGGATTATGAGGAAGGAGACCATAGGTTCCTATGGGTCATAAAATAACATGGGTTTTGAATATTTGGTCGAGGTAGCATGATATCTCTACGATTTATTAGACCTTCCAGATATTATGTATGGTTTGTGATATAGAAAAATTCTTATTTCTACACCTATAGTTGGACCGCGTACACCACTTCATCAATGTGTCACTATAAAGGAGGTACATGCATGAACCATTGTATTTTTGTACATTGGAGATCTTGACATTAAGGATAGATTTACCTTTGTTGAGTAATTGATAGAGATCAATGATTGGCTGAAAAGGTTCCTTATTGGGAGATTGATTCCCCATGTTTTTAAGTGGAAACACTGGTATCTTAAGGAGAGAACATAATAGTTAGAGACCTAGATGCATGCTCAACACCCACATATCTTTTTACTTCATTTTGTATTGGATTTTTGGGATGTAAATATCCAATGTCTGTGGAATTTTATATCTTTGGTATTTATATTTATTTTTATTGAATATTTTTTGTATAATTTATAGATATATATACTGAGATATCATGAGATTCTTATGGATGATGTTCTTAAAATTACATTATGAAATATATTAAATATCATACACATGCAGGTTTATTGAAAAATAGGAATAAATCTTAAATGAGAACTCAAATTAGAAATATGATGTCTTTGTTTAGTTCATAGAGTGGGTTTTTTCCTAGGAGCAATAAAACCGTGGAGCACGGAAGACATTCTGATAGCATGCATACATGAGTGGATAACAAGATAAATTAATTTAATATGTTATTTTATTTAATTATTTACCATGACTTGGTAGTTTTTTATATATATAATTCTATGAAAAATATAAGGGTCACCCACATAATCCTATATATTTTGGAGAGATCATTTCAAGAGCTATTATTAGTGAACGGTGACCATATCGTGGATTCATAATCAGTTTGTGATGGAGATAAATGATATTTCAAATGAAAATGACACAGATAAATCTTTACCAATGATTGATATAAACCAGGGTCAAAATTATTTATTTTTGAGGATTTATCCACATTTTCTGATCCTAAGAAGAAGGTGGATAATTCAACCTATAGATTGATTCTTGATTCAATAATACTAGTGTTGCAGGATATATTTCTAGTGATTATTGGGACAATTCTAATTTAAACCATATATACATTGTTCATTCTAATAAAAATGGATTGAGGTTAATTTAATATAAAAGATGCTCATTCCTCTATTGTGGTTTTCCTGGATTTGTCCAACTATTATCCTTGTGATCATCACATAAATTTTTATTGGTTGGTGGTTCTATAAATACATGTTAAAATATTGCTTTTAATTTATTTAGTATTGTAATGGATTATTATCATACATTTGGGTTCAGATCGATGATGGGATTGAGCTATAATGGCATATCAAAATTTGATCAGATTTATTCATGAGGGATTTGATGTGAGGATTATTGGATATAAGATTGAGGGGTTTCATAAGTGTATTAGGGATCGTTATCTGATGTGTGACAATTGGGATTCTCAGTCAGACTAGATCCATACACTCCATCATGATTTGTGAATAGATCAGATGTTGGGGGAGTGGGTGATCGTTCTTGATGTAGATTATTGGGTTTATGGATATTTCAATTCACATTGAGTGTAATTTGGTATTACACTCCAAGTAGGAAACCCTATGCGGCACTATGGCTTCTGAAGAGATGATAAATATCACAAAAATGTAATATATAACACCCAATGTGTGGCCCTTAACTAGAGGATTGGAATATACCTCCACGGTTACACAGACATGGCTATATGTACATGGAAAAGGTCACATGAAAATCGACATGACCAGTTATATGCCGACATGGCCATTACAAGTGTACATGGGTAGATACTTATACCTAGATTTGGTCTGATGTACAAGGTATTGGACATGTTGTGTACTTATACAAGGATACAAACATTGGAAAGGACAATGCACTAGTGTTGAAAACGTTATTTATGTCACTATTTTTTACGTCGGTTATATATAACTGATGTGATAATTTGTGAAATGTGGTTTTTTACGTCGGTTATTTTATAACGGATGTAAAAATGTGGAGAGTATATTTTTAACATTGGTTATTTTAATAACCGACGTTACAAATCTTGCGCGTTCGTTTTTTACATTGGTTATAAATTAACTGACGTAAACAGCCAAAGAGCGGTGTTTTTTACGTCAGTTATGTGATAACTAACTTAAAAAATGAGATATCTATTAGTTTTTTACGTCGGTTATAAAAAAACAACGTAAAAAACGCAGCGTCGGAGGCCTTTTTGACGTCTGTTATTTGATAACCGATGTTACAAAACAACTTGTCGATGTTTTTTAAGTCGGTTATACAATAACTGACCAAAAAAACTGTCATTTCGGATATATTTTTTATGTCATTAATTATATAACATATGTAAAAAACCAACACGGGGATTTTTTTATGTTGGTTATAAAATAACCGACGTAAAAAAAGCTGTATATGATACATTTATAACTTTGGTTATTATAATAACTGATGTTATAAATTTAAAAAAATAGTTTATAACATCGGTTATTAAATAACCGACATTATAAAACATTTAAAAATTTAACAATCCCCATGGATGTTCATTTATGATTTTTCGATCGTCATTCCGGCAGCTCATCTATCTCACGCGATAAACCCAAATTGGCTCGTCAATCTCGCTGCGTTAAACTCGTTTCTCCTTCATCGTTTAACATCTTTACTCTCCTCGGATATATCATCTCAACTCACAACACTCAACTAAGCCTTCCACGAATTTATTTCGGTCGTTTTTTTGGATTGTCTATATTTATGTTTTGCAATTTTTGTGTTTAAACAAGGTAAGATTCTTCGATTTTGAACCATCTTACCTCTTTTTTCCATCATCATCTTATTTATCATCCCCAGATCTATTAGATCGACTCGAAAAATTCGTGTAAGCCTCAACAACATCTATTTAGATTGTTTTTGATTCGCGAATGCCCGACATTGATGGTAATTTTTGTTGTCATTGACAACTAATGATCTCATTCACCTATATTACTGCATATAATGGTTATTGATTAAATATACGAATTCAAAAATGGTATTTCATGTGTTGTTGTCGCTCATGTTTATCCCCTTTTATATGAGAATCTATTAGACATATAATGTAATGGTTGTTGACCACTATGGCCCATCGATGCATCGATATGTCTCAGGATTCCAAATAAAAATGAGTTCTGCTGAGGGCTTACCCTAGTATTTTTTGAAGCCTTGGCCAAGGCCTTGACAATATGTTTTAGATTTCTAGAATTATCGATTACCTCATTATGATATTAATTATCGAGAAAACTTCTTATCATTTGACTAGTTGAATATCAATGGTTATTTTTAATTATCATATGATCATTTAAGTAGACATATTTGATAATATTTAATTCCATCTATTTCATGTAGAAGTATATATTAAATGCATGTGTTTTTATTTGTTCAACATAACTAGTTTTTATATGTAAACCATTGTTTGGGGGGTTGTCTGGGGGGTGGGGGTTGTCTAGAGGGTTGGGGGTGTCCATTGGGGTGTCCAAGGGGGTGGGTGGGTGTGTGGGGCTGTCAAAGGTGGTGGAGGCCTGTCCAGAGGTCTTTGGGGGTTATCCGCGGGGTGGGGTTATCTAGAGGGTTGGGGGTGTCTAGGTGGGGGTGTCCAAGGGGGCCGGGGGTGGGGGTGGTGTCCAGGAGGGGTGGGGTGCTGTCTGGAGGGGTGGGGTGCAGTCTAGTGGGTGGGGAGCTTTCCAAAGGGTTGGGGGTGTCCAGCGGAGTGTCCAAGGGGGTAGGGGTGGGTGGTGGTGTCCAGGAGGGGTGGGGGTACCGTCTAGAGGGGTGGGGTTGTTCAGAGGGTGGGGGGTTGTCCAGAGGGTTGGGGGTGTCTAGGGGGTTGTCCAAGGGGGTGGGTGGGTGTGGGGGCATATCCAGAGAGTTTTGGGGGATTTCTGGGGGTGGGGTGGGGGCTTTACAGGGGGTGTCCATGGGGGTGGGTGTGTGTGTGTGGGGGGGGGGGCTGTCCAAGTGGGTGGGGGCATGTCCAGAGGGTTTTGGGGGTTGTCTGGTGGGTGGGTGGGGGGGGGGGGGGGGGTTCCAGAGGGTTGGGGGTGTCTAGGGGGTGTCCAAGGGGGTAGGGGGTGGGGGTGGTGTCCAGGAGGGGTGGGGATGCTGTCTAGAGGGGTGGGGGGATTTCCAGGGGTGGGGGGCTATCCAGAGGGATCAGGGGTGTCCGGGGGGGTACAAGGGGGTGGGTGGGTGTGGGTGGCTTTCCACGGGGGTGGGGGCCTGTCCAGATGATTTTGGGGGTTGTTCGGGGGCTGGGGGCTATCTAGAGGGTTGGGGGTGTCCAGGGGGATTGACTACTATATCGTGGTTTCGGAGATTATGACATGATGATTGTGCCGTGATGATTGGATTTAAATTGGGATATTCTCCATCTGTATTTTTATTTTAAGTATGATTTGATTTTATGTTTTTCTCCATTTTCTCCAATTTTCTATCAACCATGTAGGCACCATGGTTTTCATTGATTCAATGGAATTTAAAACTGTTATATCTAACTATATTTTGTTTTAATTATAATATTCAAGCATGTTTTTCAAATACGCATAGATTTGTTTTATATTTAAAAATTTTTTTACATTCAAATTATGATTTTTTTCATATAAACATATATTTTTCTTATCTTAACAATATATATATATTTTTATATTTGTTATAGGTAATAATGAGTCGAATTTATATTATGGAATATCAAATGAGAAATGAATATAAGGAAGGTGTTGATGCCTTTTTGGAATTTTCTAAATGAAATGTTCCTAGTGGTGACATTTTTTTCTGTCCATGCCTGAAATGTTTGAATATGAAGAAGTTGAAAAGTAGAGAGATAAAAGATCATCTGATTTGTCATGGTTTTAATCCGAGTTACAGCCCTTGGATTTGGCATGGTGACACTGGATGGAATGTCACTAATGATGATGATTCGCAAGATGGTAAATCCGATGGAATTGAAGAAATTATTTGCGATATTGTAGTAGAACTAGTCTTCATAGAACCGACAGTTGTGCGTCTATATGGTGATCCTGAAAAACCATTATATCCTGGTTGTATAGATTTTACGGTTTTTTCGGCGGTTTTAGGATTGATAAACATGAAGGCGAAATATGGATGGAGTGACAGAAGTTTTACAAAGCTGCTACAATTGATGAATTTCTTTCTTCCAAAAGATAACGATCTTCGACATTCACATTACAAGGCCAAGAAAATATTATTCCCGATGGGATTGGGATACAAGAAAAAACATGCATGTCTGAATGAATACATTATATATAGGAAGGAATATGAATTTCTGACAGAGTTTCCTAAATGGGGGACATCATGGTATAAGGTGAAAGGAAAATCACAGGCTGATGTAGAGATTACAAAGCTCCCTTCAAAGGTATTTTGGTATCTTCCTATAATTCATCATTTCAAAAATTTATTTGCTATTTCACTTGATGAAAAAAGGTTAAGATGGCATGCTTATGAGAGGGTATGTGATGGAAAAATACGGCATCCATCTGATTGTACACAATGGATGAAAATTGAGGCGTATTATTCTACATTTGGAAATGAAATTAGAAATCTCATACTAGGGTTGTGCACAGAAGGAATGAATCCATACTGAACCCTTAGTAGCACACATACTTCATGGCCTGTTTTATTGGTAATTTACAACCTCTCTCCAGAAGTTTGTATGAAGCAAAAATATGTCATGTTGAGTATAATGATCTCTGGTCCAATGTAGCTCACCATCGATATTGATGTTTACATGTCACTATTTATTGATGATTTGAAACTGTTATGGGCTGATGGTATTAGGGTGTATGATTCTTATAAAATGGAATATTTTCACCTGTATGCAGTGCTTCTGTTCACTATAAATGACTTCCCAGTGTTTGGAAATTTGTCTGGACACAGTGTTAAAGTTCATAAAGCATTTCCAATTTTCGAACAACAGACGTCATATTGTCAATTGCATCATGGGAGGAAAACAATGTACATGGGTCATTGAATGTTTTTTCCTATGGATCCCCCATATATAAGACTAAAAAAGGTATTCAATAGCTCACAATAATTTGATACTTCTCCAAGACAGGTATCCCCTGATCTATATTTTGAGTGGGTGAAAAACATTTATGTGACATTGGAAAAAACACAAAATTCTGGTAATTATAGACTTATTTGGAAGAAAAGTTCAATATTTATTGAGCTACCATATTAGAGGTATCATGAAGTTAAACATAATATTGATTTCATGCACGTGGAGAAGAATATTTGTGATTGTTTGATTGGAAAATTTTTAGATATTAAAGGAAAGACAAAAGATGTGTTTAATTCAAGATTTGACTTTCTATCAATGGGAATACATTTGGAGTTAGCTCCCACTCCTAAAGGAAGATAAAAATTTCTTCCCCCAGCTTGTCATACACTATTGAAGAGGGAGAAAATTAGCTTTTTTCAGTGTCTTCATGATATCAAAGTGCCTCCAGGTTATTCTTAAAATGTAAAAAATTTTGTCTCATTGAAGGACATGATGTTGATAGGTATTAAATCACATGATTGTCACGTCATGATGCAACAAATTTTAGCAGTTTCATTGCGTGGAATATTTCCCATTCGTGTCAGAAAGAATATAATGAAGTTGTGTTATTTTTTCTATTCAGTTTGTAACAAGGAGATTGATGTGAATGCTTTGAACATTATGGAAAAGGAAGAAATTTTTATACTTTGTCAATTGGAAATGTATTTTCCTCCAACTTTTTTTCATATAATGGTGAATTTAATGATTCATCTGGTTCGAGAAATAAAGCTTTGTAGACCTGTGTATCTTCATTGGATGTATCCTTTTGAAAGGTATATGAAAATATTAAAGGGGAATGTTAAAAATATATATCGACCTGGAGCCTCCATTATTGAAAAGTACATTTCTAAGGAGGTAAAATAGATTTGTATGAGCTACTTGGCTGCAGCGCAACACATAGGTTTGCCTCCATCTCACCATGAATGAGTTAATAATGAGGGAAAGGGGATTCGTGGCCTGAAATTCAAATCATTGTCATCGGAACAGATGAAGAAGTTAGAATCATACATCTTAAAAAACATAGCGGATTCTCAACCATATATCACATTGCATATTAATGAGTTGAAACAATGTCATCCAATGAAGAAAGAAATGTTGATTTTGAATGAGAAAAACAAAACTTTTTTTTCATGGATTAAAAAGACATTGCTTAGTAGATCAGATGTATCAGAGACATTAAAATGGATAGTGGGTGGTCCATGTTGAAATGTGATAACATGGTCCAGTTATGAAATTAATGGCTATACATTTCATATGAAAGCTCAGTACAACAGAAGTGCAGTTCAGAATAGTGGTGTTTTGGGGTTTGCAGAAGCAATGCATTTTTCGAGTACTAAAGAAAAAAAATCCCAATTTCTGCTTCTAGTGGATAATATGGAGTGATTGAAGACATATGGGAGGATGATTACATTAAAATTAAAGTCCCTATTTTTAACTGTAAATGGTTTATCGATAACAACAGTGCCAGACACGATGAATTTGTAATGACTCTTGTTAATCTGAATAGATTGGAAGACAAAGCTGATTCTTTTATAATGGGAACACATGAAAAAAAAAATTTCTATGTTTTAGATAAATCATATATGCATTGGGTTGTTCTTTTACAAGGTAAAAACAATATCTTGGTGAGGAATAACTTGATGAAGAAGCTGATTTATGTGATATCCCTACTTCAATGGAAAGATTAATAGAACATAATGACAAGCATGTTGAAGACATGGTTTGTTCCATAAGGAGCGATCACGGTGAAGGAATTTGGGATAACAATCCATTTGTACATTTCTAAAATTACAAGTAACGTATGTTTATTTCATGTTTACATTTGTTTTCATAAATGTTAGATATTGTACGTTTTTTATTTATTAAAATATGTTTTAAAACAAAATAAGTATAAGATTTTTTTTGTTTTAAGTTTGTTAAGTTTACGTTATCATGATTACCATTACATGAATTATGTATCTATTATTTTTGTTTAGTGACAATTAATTTACCATGATTACCAGGTTTACCATGTTTACCATGTTTACTATCATGACCATCTTTACCATCATTACCATTTTTTAACATGCTTACCATATTACCCATGTTTACTATTACGTAACTTAGTAAACTTTTCTATTTTTGATTACAGTAGTATTAAAATATTTGAATTTCTATATTTGTGAACTAACATTTGTTTTTTTTTCATTTGAAGGATAATGACAGATCATTCAGTTGATCAACCACATGATTCTGGAGATAAACATATTTGTCATACCTCTGGGGAGGAAGATTCACATGCTCCAATTACGAAAAAGAGTTCAAAGGTTGGTAAACGTGGGTGCACACGTTTACCAAAATTATCACTTTCCCGTATTCATGATCGGAGGATAGTCGTTGAGTTTGTTGATGATGATATTCCTAGAGGTCCAAATGTGAAATATTTTAAAGGATTTGTATCGACTCAGGCTAAGAGGAAAGTAAGCATTCTGTATAATGACTAGAGAAGTGTTGATAAAGTGATAATCTCTCAGTTGTGGGAGATGATATTGGTAATACCTTTTTCTATTGTTTTAATATGATTTAAATGTTTCTAGTATATATAATATGTTTAACCTCCTCTTTATTAGATGACATTTTATATTCTTGACACTGGAGAAGTCAGGATGAAATTCTTATCATTGGATACCAGGAGATGGAGGGATTTCAAATCAACCCTCTCATCTGACTTCATTTATGGTCATATGAGTCATGACAATCCATGTCGTATATATCCTTTTATAGATGAAGATACATGGAGACATTTTTTTTAAGTAGAATAAAAGATTCATTTTTGGTAAGGGAAATGTAAACTTTTATAAGCTTTATTATATAAATGATCATATTGATGTTTTGTTAATGATTTCTTATTCTTAATTTACAACAAACAAGGAAATCTCATCAGGAGATCCAATATAAAAATGTATACCCCCATAGTTTATCTCAGGTAGGGTATGAATTTTTTAAAGAACAAATGATGGCGGAAAAATTTTAACAACTAAGAGCAGAGTCTTCAAGCTTTGGAGAGGTGGTTCCTCCATCCCCACCATCTATACATGAAAAATGGAAGAGAGCCCAGAAGGGAAAAAAGTTAATATCTTTTGGAAGAATCGAGAATCGTAGCAGAGAGGATTCTAAGATATCTATTTTAATTATTTAAGTTAACTATTTTCTTCATATAATTTCAATCATTACATAAATGTTCAATTAATTAATACAAGACTGTCTTGAGGATCAGAGTTCACAGGGGATATTTACAGCTATTGGGACGAAAGATATTTTATCTGTAGCATTGTGAAGGCCCGAACATCCTAGTCGTGTAAGAGGATATCTGGAAGGTGTATTGGTAAGAAAAATTTTTCCACATTCTTCAACTTCTAACGTTGAGGGGGTTTATAAAAAAATAGAATCCTTGGTGGTTGAAGTTCATAATATTAAAGTGACGATGGAGGAAAAGATTAGAGCGTCAGTGCAGTCTATGTTTGCAGACATGAAAAGACAATTTTAGACTGCAGCTCCCACTCCTCCGCCTCCCCCTGCATACCCCATTATTTATCCTCCACCTCCGCTAGTTGCTCCCACTCCCCCACCTCAGCCCGCAGACCCGATTTTTTATCCTACTCCTCCGCCGCAGCTTCCTACTTATTTCGAGTTATATGTTGATGATTCTCAACATCATATAGTAGCATATGGGTTGGTATATTGTATATAAGATATAGTTCATCATCAATAATTAGAGGTAGAGAATCATAGGGTCACTGTACATGATATTATAGGTAGATCAGCTCGGGTACCATTACCTACAGATGAGGTGGCGGCAGTTGGACATAGTATTAGCCATTTTCTTATTTTTCCATCTAGATGTCTTCGACTCATTACCATAGAGGTATGAATGTTATATCTTTTATTTTATTTTTTTATTATAGTTGTTTTATCATTTGAAAACTAATATATTTTTCAATTTATTTTTACAGGAATACTTCAAAGTTAATTAAATACTGTATAGAGAACAATAAAGACAAATGGCTATGACATCAGATACTGATTCTATTAGTCCTGGCAGATTTTCAAGATAATAAAATTTGTTGGCGGGTCATTATGAGTTTCTAATGGAAGCTCGTGTTTGTGGACGTTAAATAAGTGTGGGGATTATGAAAACTGATATCATGGAGCTTGTTACTGGAGATAAGTTGGGCATCAACGTGGTGAAAATTTTTTCCATGTAAGTCTTAACAATTTTTCCCGGAATTATATTTAATAAAAATGTAATCTTATGTCGGTTTTGTATTAGGTATCTTTATAAAATTTGTGAGAGTAATGAGCTGACAGATGTATATGGATTCATGGACCCGCAATTGATTTCCCCTGAAGCATGTGCATTAGATGAGGAACAAAGAATGCCTTATATTGCTAAAAGACTTGAAAAGAATACAGTCACACAATGTTGGATGATTCCTTTTTGTGAGTGGTATCAAACTCATATCTCTCAAAGAGTTAATTATCTTTTAACATAAAAAACCACTAACGTTAAATTTCCTATTATTAGTGATCATTGGATGTTAGGGGTTTTTTCTAAGGGATAAAGCACTTTATTGGATATTCTCTATCCATGATGATGTGCGGGAATGTTTTAAGAATATATTGGAAAAGTATGTTTCAATTTCTCATTTGTTTTATATATTATAATGAATTTTAAATTTACCCCATTAATATTATTTTCTAACAGGGCATGGGCCAACTTTTGAAAAAACACAAAGAAAAAGAGTGCAAAGATCAAATATGTAAATGCAAAGGTAAATATCCATTTATAATTTTTACTTTTTGATTTATTACATAAAGATAATATATTGAATTTACACTAATTAAAACAAAATTTTCATGAATAGCAAGGCGTCATCAAATGCAGAAATTATATGTTAATATTTATGTATGAAATAATAACCACTGGGACAGTTGAGAATTTTTACCTGGTAAGATTTTCTCTTAAACATTGTCATAATATTTCAATTTGATTTATTCATTCTACACGTTAACTACTATCCTTTTCATTTGTAGATTTTTGATGGCCCTCAACCCTATACTGCTGAAGACATCAAACACTTACACGTGGAGTGGTCAAATTACTTTACAGGTTTGATTGAATTATAGTTGTTTGTAATGTAAAATGTAATTTTTAATATTGTCATTGTAATTGTGTATATGGTAGTCATTTAGGTTGGATTTAGTTTTTTGTTTCAAGTTGACTATGTATGTTTTGAATGTTATATATTTGAATGTTTAATTTTGCTCTACTTCTTGTTTTGGTCTACATATGATTGTTTTTCTGGTATGGATTCTGGTCTGGGGGGAGGGGTTCAAAGGGTGTGGGGGTGTGGGGGTGTTTAGTGGGGTTGGGGGTGTCCAGGGGTCTGGGAGGGCTGTCATGTGGGGTGGGGGGCAGTTCAGGTGGGTGGGTGGGCTGTCTAGGGGTGTGGGAGGGTTGTCCAGGGGTGTGGAAGTGATGTACAGGGGTGGGGGTATACAAGAGGGTGGGGGTTTTACAGGGTTTCTTAGGGCTATCCAGGGGGTCGGGGGGCAGTCCAGGGGTGTGGTGTGGGCTCCAATGGGGTGGGGGAGAGATGTCCAGGGTGTGGGGGGTATAAATTAGAGTGGAGGGTTGTCCCGTTGTATTTGGAGCTGTCCAGGGGGTCGGGGGACAGTCCAGGGGTGTGGTGGGGGCTGTCAATTGGGGAGGGAGGGTGAGGGGGTGTTCTTCATGAGGGTGGGGGTTGTCGAGGGGTGTTTGGGGATGTCCATTGGATTGGGGGCAGTCCAGGGGTGTGGTGGGGGATCTAATGGGGTGGGGGCTGTCATTTGGGGATAGTGGGTGATGAGGTGTTGTTCAAGAGGGGGGTGTCAAGGGGTGTTTGGGGCTATCCAGGGGGTCGGGGGGGGGGGGGGGCAGTCCAGGGGTGTGGTGGGGGATCCAATGGGGTGGGGGAGGGATGTCCTGGGGGTATACATGAGGGGGGGCTCTCAATTGGGGTATGTTTTATATGTTATCAATGTAAATGCTTAAATTTTCTTTATTTCTTGTTTTGATCTCCTTCTGTTTTTGTGGTAGGAATTCTTGATTTGGTTTCTGGTTGATTCTGAGGGAGAGCAGAGGACTGCATTCGATTCTTTTTAAAAAAATTGTCTTCTACATTGGTTATTTTATAGCCGACATGATAAAGAAATCGGGAAGGGTTTATCACGTCGGTTGTTTTAATAACCGACATGACAAACACCTGTGGCATGGTTTATCATGTCAGTTATTTAATAATAGACATGATAAAAGTCCTGGGAAATGGTTTATCAAGTTGGTTATTTATTAACTGACGTGATAAACCCCCCGGACTGGTTTAGCAGGTCAGTTATTATATAACTGACGTGATAAACCATCGCCCAAGAGTTTATCACGTCGGTTATTTAATAACAGTCGTGATAAACTCCCCCGCTTGTTTTTATAATGTCGGTTAGAATATAACTGACCTAATAACCCCCCCCCCCCGCTTTATCAGGATGGTTATTTAATATTAGACGTTATAAACCCCCCCCCATTTTTTCACGTCAATTATTAATTAAACGACATGATAAACACTGCGATATTATGTTTGTTACGTCGGTTTTTAAATAACCGACACAAAAAACATTATTTATAACGTCGTCTGTATTATCTTCGGATAAAAACCGACGTAAAAAATGAAAAATAACCAACATAAATAATGTTTTCTGCAATAGTGATGACACATGTGTAGAACCTAGTTTCGAATATGTACAAACTTGTACTTACAATATATTTTATGTTATCTTTCGAATGATACTTAGATCCCATGTGCACTTTGGATTCGAAGAGTTTAATTAGGTAATGATTCCATGTTCCATTCCATGAGGCTTATGGAAGTGCATCTTGTTCATAGGATGATGATCCCCTTGGGGGAACTTATGTCTTATATATATATATATATCTTTATACTTCTATGAGGCCTAGAGCTAGTTCTTCTATCATTATTTCCCTTTTTTGTGTTCTTATTATATTCATGACCAATAATATGTGAGTTTCTATCCACTACATTGTGGGTTAATCATGATTAGGTTGTAGGTATACCCCAGCTATCTGTGAGTGATCTCCTTTTTGTGAATTTTTTCTCTTTAAAATCCTATCATGTACATCTTTTGGAGATAACTACTGAGTATTGCCTCTTGAATAGACGTCATAAGTGTTATCAGACTCATGGAGTGTGTTCTCTAGGATGAGTGTCGTGTGAAACCTTTAACCAGGAATCCTATGATAGAATTATGGTAATTAATTTACCATGAGATAGTGTATCAATGTTTAGAATATATTTTTATTCATGATCTATGGTTTTTTGAAATATTCCTATGATGAGTTTACTATTATTTTAATTGATTCTATATACATAGTGATTTCAAGGAGTCCTATTAGGTTTTGTTATAGTAACACGTTCATGGCCTTTTCCTGCATGAGTCGTGTCATATGTGTATGAATGACCTTTTGATGGAGTGCTAGATGTAGTGAGACTAGGTTGATCTTAGAGAAACAGAAAGACTAAAGTGTGTTCATACAGCTTCATTAACATCATCCTTCACCCTCATTAAAGGTTGTACTTGTTTCCACTTTATTTTTGATGGGATTTTATTCTATCAATTTTTTCCAGTATCACTTATCATACTATGATTATGGAATTTTAGATGTATGTATGCATGATTGTGAATTTTCAAATTTTATAATTCTTTAGGAATAATAATATATGTGTGTGTATGTGTGTGTGTTTATATTAGGATAAATTCTCCCACTTGTGTGATATCCCTACTCAAGACTAGTATCGTTCCCTAGCCTTTTAGAAGTAGGCATTGAAGAATCATGGAACATGACCCGTTGTGATGGATTGTTATAGGTATTTTATAGTGTCATTATTTTTGATTCTATATAAAACTTCAGTCCATGGTTTGATATATCTTTCTATATGCCCTTTAACGAATTTGCAACTCTAGGAATTCAAGACATGGAAAGGAAAATTGTCAAACCAGTTTGACAAATGTCTTATTGAAAATAAATAAATATCAGGGCATTTAGTCTAAGGAATATAACTATAATTAAATCCATATGTTTATCATTGACCTAATTCAAAATAATTATTAACGAGTGTTTACATAAATATGTTAATTATATATGGATGTTTACCTATTAGTGAAAATTTGAGTGACTCTATGCTCAATGAAATATATTTTAATGTATGGTTTTAGCCTTGACCAGTAACCATAAATGCTCATTGGTTGGTTCATAAGTTATTTATATCGTGATATAGATTTCCTATAAAAACATTTAGTGGTAAAGGACATATTGACATCAATGTTTCTAGAATTTGTTTCTATATATATTTTAATAAAATTAATATTTATCCTTCATTATACATTCTATTTTTAATATATATGACTTTATATTTCATTATCTAGTGCTTCAAAATCCATGATTTTCTAGAGGAATCCATTTTAATTCCTTCAAAATCACTAAATTTCAGAAACCATTTTTATAGTAGATATAAATACATAATTTAATGTCGTTAGGGACAAAAAATAACAATGTAACATTTCTAAAAGAACATGAAATTGTTACCTAAAAACCAATATATATTGTGATTTGTTGATGGTGTTATTGTATTATATTAGGTAATGAAAATAAATAATAATTTTTGTTAGTTTACATGACTTTTATTAAGTTATTCATTGTATTTTCGCGTAGTTATTTTATATTTTTCATGGGAAAGAATCATGAATGAACTCTCCAACTGGTTAATCATGGGGGGTTTGATGGATTTACAATCATTCATGTCATCTTTAGCATTTTTTAATCTTTCATTGAAAATCCCAATGGTTCCAATATCCATATATGTGTAGAGACCTTCATTCCAAATGAAATCATTTAATTAGGAATTTATACCCAATAATGCATTGGAACTCACCTTAGTCGCTATGATGTATGGTTGGTCTAATCACACCGTTTTGAGGGGAAATTGTTTCCTACTTTGGGACTCAATTTTAGACATAGGATATGATTTCAATCACTTCATAATACTGATATGGTATTGGATACCATAATAAATAGAACAAGTATTGAATCCTTTTAATCATAATGGTGTTCTATTAAGGGGTCCAACTATATACATATGAGTTTCTTCATTGATTTCCTATAAATGGATATTCGTTTATATTTTAAATCCATATGACCTAGAACCATATAGTTTTATGCCTTCTAGGGAGTCAATTAATATTTTGTGGATGGGATTGAACCATTAAGAGGCATCCCATGTATTATATTTATAATAGGAATCGAAATTTATGTTCTTAATTGAGCCCATGTAGTTTATCATTAAGTGAAAAGAATGGTTATGGGGGATCGTACGCAAAGAGTATTGAGATCAATCCTTAGGGAGAAATAATAAGAATCTAGGTTATGGATGGAATAGGAGTCACCGTAGATCAATTTCACCCCCAAGACCTACCTCGAGGTAGATAAACTTTCACGGAGGCTGTTAAAGTAACATCCCGACACGGGATCTATTCGTTGATGACCGAGCATATCTGTCACATGACCTAAAGCACACCTCCTCATATTCCATATGCTTACAACTAATAGAGAGGGTCAGATTGGACATTCATGGGGAGAATATACCCTCTTTGATCATAGTAATACACTCTAATAATTTATAAATCACGATAAAAATCATATATAACCATAAATAATACCAATCTCTCGGGATAATCGAAGCATGAAATAAAATATCCATGTAATAATTAAAACATGTCATGTCAATTGTGTGTGTCAAGTGTCTAAAATGTAAACTGAAAATAAATACCCAAAAAAATACCATGTTGTTCCCAAACCACTTATGGTTCCCTCATCGATGATCCATCACTAAATCATCCATCTAACTCCGCACCATTTCTGTTAACTATCAATACAACAATAATGTTAATTTTTCAACCAATCTAACAGCCCAAGTAAGGAGTGAGAACAAGTCAATAGTCCACCACCAATGATGACTAAAACAATTCCAGTCAATAATAATTTAAGCAATTATATTATGCAATAAATATTATACATATATAAAAAGTTTATCACATTATTAAATATTCACTATTTAATAACATAAACCATATAGTTCCTAGGGACACTAGATCCTCTATACTTACTTCGTGCCATACTGAAATCTAATATATCCCTGAGTCATATGACATTAGAATGTACTAGTTTCCATTCTTTATTCGTTGTAGTATTTCCATGTTACCACCCACCATTTGATATCACATAATAGAATAATCATGTTATCATTCATAATACATTATCAATTGTCTGTGTTACAATTTATCCTTTAATAACACATAATTGAATCAACATGTTACCATTGACAATACTTTTCCAAATTTTCATGTTATCATTTACCATTTGTCAACACATAATAAAAAACATCACAATATTACTCATATCTCAACAGCCATTAATAAATTCATCAATCAATTAATCATACTGACAGTTGAAATAACCAATAATTAATCTACGTTATATTACCTCATCTCAAGACACGAATATTTCATAATTGTTCAACCATTAATTATCTCATCTAAAATATATTGATATATCATAATTTATTGATCAATTAATTGTCTTAACGAAATTATCTCAGTATCTCATATTTAATTCCCTCATTAAATATCTAAATTACAATTCCCAAAATCACATAATAAATTCAACCATTTAATTATCTTAATGGACAGAGAATATTTCTCATAATGATTTCCCAAATTAATTATCTAAATTTAAATCCGTTTAGTCTCATAATTAACTCCCCAAGTAACAGTTAATTTTAACAATAATTCCAATAAATCAAATTTCCATTATCTTAATTAAAAACCATAAATCTCATAATTAGTGTTCAAATTAATTATCTTATTGAGAAGTCCTTAATTATATGAATTATCATCCCAATTAACTATATAAAAGGAAATCCACATAATCCCAGGATTAAGTCCCCCAAAAATCATTAATCTTAACAATTATTCAATTAAGTCAATTGGTTACATTTAATAACCTAATTTGATCAATAAAATTGCTAAAGAATTCTATAAATCATAAAATATGCATACACATATCAAAATAATGACTTTTGGAATTGAATATAATACCACCTACATCAATTCATCATTGAATAATCACCCAATATAAACCCTTCAAAAATTGAATGGAATAGGGATGTATATCTTGGTCCAAATCTCATAAACCTGAATGAAGATTAAAGAAATACATGATCATGAAAATAAATATCTACATATATAATCCAAGATCTAGTTATCGCAATATATATATATATATATACATCTATCCAATATGAAAATATATATCAGTAAATGAATGTTGGAAAAATGGTGAAAGTAAGAGGGTGGAAGCGGAGAATAATTCACATACTGGGAGAGAAGAACCCTTTAATCCAGGATTTTATTCATATATAAAGGTAGTCGGGATGTACTGAGGATTTCCCATATAGCATCCAGAAAGATAAAGAGGGCCGAAGGACATCTGGGGTTCAAAATAGGTTATTTTTTATGGTTCAAGGATTTTTTAAAATAAATTTCATTCTACCTTATTTCCCATGCATGGTTAAATGGGTTGGGGAACACAGTTTTTTCCAAACCATGTAGCAACATTGATCCTGTAATGTTTGGGGTTCATGGATACTCTTAATAGGGTGGATGGTTATAAAAACTATGTTCCAACTTTGAAAATCCACATTATCTAGGGTTTCACAATTTACTATGATGGGTGGGTGGTTTTCTATGACCTTCTGCCAACCATGACCTAACAATTTTCTTCCATTTTACTCTACTTTACACACAAACGTACCCTATGTAAAAAACCAAATGAAAAATTACTCAACACCTAATAATATAGTATCTATAAATGAGCCTGAGAGAACTCTAAAATCGGTTAAGGATATTATAATGTCCCCAAATTATAATTGCTCACCCTTGAGCTCCACTCTGAATATTCTATCTAATTTTCAGTAAAATAAGGTCAAGCCACTTAGCCTTTATATCTTCCTCCATTTTCCATGTATCCTCCTACGCAAACCCATGTTTTCACAATAAATGAACTATCTAACACATGTATAAGATTTTCCTCAAATAGAATGTCTACCTCTAGATAAAAATAATCCAAAATGATCACATGAGAAGGGACGGGGTGACACTGCCAATGTTTTGATACATGGAAAACAGATGGCAGAGTGGAGTATTGTTTCTGGAAGAGAAAATCGGTATGCCACATGCCCAATTCTCTCTAACATCAAATGCACTGATGAACCAGGGAACCAACATTCCATGTTTTGGTATCATGTGGTGACCCAATATAGGTAAGACATGATGTAATACATGATCACACAATATAAAATATATCATCTATAAATATCTATCAACATATGTTCTTTGTCAACTCTGAACTATTTCCATACATGTACAAAATAATGTCACATGCACTGACATCTCCTTCACAAGTCTCAGTCCCATGATCAATGACTCACATGCCTCCAAACAACCTAGAGTTTATCTACATGGACATCTATAATGATCCACATATGTTTCCATATGTATATTTTACTAATAACTTTTGTTATGTGATAACTCCCCTAAATCCATGTGTTCTCCTTGGGAAAAATAAAGTCAAGAAAATACTCCCTCATAATATACTCAAGTACATGTATAGTATTCTTTGGCAAGATATCTTTATATTAGTGGAATTTCAAACATAATAACACATGTATATCAAGAGGCTTCTATAATCCCATCCATAAGTGTTTGATAATGTGTGATTCACGATCTAGAATTATTGCACAAGGAACACTGTATAGAATGTTTATCCCTCGAACATTCAAATCTTCTAGCTTATCCAATGATAAAGTCAATTATATAGGTAATAAAAACACTAAATTTGTTATTAGATTGATATCCACCCAGGTATCATCATTCTTCTATGGATACATTGGTTTACCCACTACAAATTACATTATCATGTCATCCCACTTCCATTCTTGGACGGGTAATGGGGGGACCACCCTTCGAGTTGTTTATCATCTTCCTTCACATAATGGAATGTGTAGCATTGTGTAATGAACCCTACTATCTCATTTTTTATTTCCATACCCCAAAACTGTAGTCATTGGTCATGGTACATTTTGGTCACACCTAGATGTACGCAACACTTTTAGGCATGAAATTCCAAATTTTTCTCCTCTCAAAAGCTTGTAGGCACAAAAAACCAACTATTGATGTAAATGATATCCTCCTAATATATGATCCAAAAGTAAGGTGAATCCTCATTTTTTTGACTTCCACATAAGTTCAGACACTATGGATCCTCATTCTATATATCCTCCTCCTGATTAAATGCATATACTCCACTAAAACAGATACGAGTGTCATCTAATCTTGATTATCCTAAACCGACATATGCATCTTAGGTCGGAATTTCATCACATAACACTAAATGATCAACTCCTAAACTTCCTATGCATGTGTTTTCCTTCCGAAAGATTCATCCATATAGTATCCTTTCCTGGTCATATATTTTCGCTCAAAATAAAATGAATTTATATACACCACCCACCTCTACTACCATATATTCAAATCGCACTACGATAAGATATACATTAAGATCTTATAATCGCTAAACATCATACACTTCTCATCCAATAGATAATTATTCTAAATCGTCAAATCATAAACCACTACAATATTCTCAAGGACATTCATATGTTATTTCCATTCTTATGGCCCCAAACGCGGAGACCGATATGCTACAAATCTGTATCTCTAAATTAATACTACTACGGGTCTAATCCTAGAGGATTCACATGACACTGTATATTCATATCATAGCCCAGGTATTATCATGATCATTTTTGATTTCATGAAAATATTTAAATCATGGAAAATCATCTCACAAGATTCTTTTCCATAAAACACTATCCCCTTTTTTTAAGCCATAGTGTGGTGTTAGAAAATGAAAAAAATCATTGAAAACTCAGTGATAATATCCATCTAAACTCAAAAATATAAGGATATCAAATACATTCTTAGGATTAAACAATGAAACCACTTCATGAACCTACTTTGTGTCCACTCACTCAACATACCCTGAGATAATTTGGCATATAATGTGTTCATGGTCGATCCAAAACTAGAACATAGATAGATTCTATTATAAAATATGATCTATTAGTGTACATAGGATGATGTCAAGTGTATGGACATTATTTCCATGAGTCATAGGGTACAACATGGTTTAATCAACCCATACTAAAAAAAATTCCACACAAGGTTGTAAGATTCTGTTCATCAAGGAGATAAACACAGTTGGTGCATTCGCAAACTCAAATTTCATTACAATGAATTAATATAAGACATTACTATTATAAAAGAAGTCTTTGGTATATCATAACCCTTAACCCTTGTATGATGAAATAGTAACCTAATGTTGATCTTATAGAACATGAAAGCTCCTATAATCTGGTCGAATATGTCAATGATACTCATCAGTGGATATTGGTTCTTCACAGTCATCGGGTTCAATGTATGGTAATCAATGGACAAACATAGTGTTCTATTAGCCTTCATTGAAAACAACACTTGAGTACCCCCATGGTGATTTACTTATATGGATAAATCTATTTTCCTCGAACTACTCTATCAATGTTTTGAGTTTTTGAATCTATTTTAGTGCAATTTTTTATGGTGGAATAGACGCTGTCTCAACCATCGACCTGATATCAGTAGTTTGTTTCAAATCTCTCTCAGGTGGTTGTCTTGAAATGTTTTCATGAAAAAACATGTTGAAACTATTCCACCACCAGCTAAAATATATCATTCTCTATAACTCCATCATCCAGTAATAAACTTGAAACCTATGCTATGAGATCTCCTAGATTCCATGTAATTAGATCTATTCATCCTATCTGTATTTCCCACTCCCCATGATGAATATTATGTTTACCCTTGGGATATGTAAAAGTAATTCTTCTACGTGACAATAAATGTTGGATTGGTATGTGACTAACCTATACAAATCCATAATTATGTGGAAGCCTAGAAGATAAATAATATAGGGATCCTAGAGAAAATAGTACTCACCTACATGAATAGAACATTCCTTTCACAAAGAGATGTACCTAGACCGTAATCCCAACAGTGTATCTATCCTCATTACTATGATCCAAAATAATCCTATAGGCTTAAATAATTAATAAGTTTTTCATATATAAAGGAATTATAATCTCAAGTAAAAAATAAGGAACTAACTTATCTAGAATCTACAAGAATAATACATATAACTATTGATGGTATAACCTCTATATCCACAAGTGTAGGATACACTTCATATAGTTTTCATACCCCTCTTCCATGTGATGCAATATGACTCCCCTGAGTAGAACCACTCTTTTGGAATGGGTTCTCTATATGACAACCACCACATCCACTGCCTCTAAAAACTACTTAAATCGAAATAGGTTGACTTCAGACTTAATATGACACACAATTACATCATCAAAGATTCACTATATTGTTTTCCAATATCATTCAAATGTTAGATAAAAGCCCTACAGAACTATAAAGTGTCAAGTATAATATATAACATACATGTTACCCTAATTCGGCCACATAAAATCTATTTCTTTATGATGTTTGAGCATTTCTGAATATATGTTTTGTTGGAACTTCTCCAAAAAAATCCTTACATAGAATGAAATCAACCTATCTAATCCATGTATGAATTTCCCACCAGAACATCGCTAATCCTCACATTATATAAGTGTCAAGATATAACCTCCTATTAGTTAGGGCCACTAAATGGTCAGGAATTATCAGGATATATCAACCTTGAACTTATATCCCTTAGGTCCATGCACTCCAGTAAAAGTCATAGGGTGTTCCATCTAAAACTAACTCATCATGTCATACATGTTATTCACAACCAATCCTGGGTCACATTCCATTAATTTTATAAATAATGTGATGTTCTCTCAGAACTACTCATCTACTTCCCCACCCATCAATACGAGTTCCTCAGGTTCCTCTACTCGAAGATGATCTCCATCTATATCTGCTTGTTATCCAACCAATAAGTGTCATTATGTAAGAAGAACTACACAATTAAAAACTAATGTATTAGGACTCATAACACTACATTAATCATAATATATATATAATATATAATTAGAACTCATTTATTCCTCAATCCTCGCTATGTAGTCAGAACTGAGGCGTTATCACTACTCTTGACCACTATACTCATCGGGCTTGTTTATCGAAGGGAATTATCATTATTCTATTTTCCCATTTAGACACTATATTATTCTTATTATTGTATAACATTACCAATTCAAATTTCATATTAGGAAAAATATTTACATCAATATCACAGGAAAGAGAAAAAAAATTATGTTCAACAACTTATCCCAAACCAATTCTCCCATGTGAGCATAAAATGATGCTTGTAACTAAATAATCTTGAATACCTGTAATGATTCCTGGAGAATAAAAATTAATTTCATTCCATGAAATGAGTCAATTAGAATAAAATATTAAAATAAATTCAGATATCACAAAACAAGTTCATCACCCAAGGTGAAATAATATTCAATTGTAACAACATACTATAATAATATCAATCCAACCATTAGTACTACATTTTCCCTCATACATGGGTTTAAACTCCCATGAATGAGCTCATTACCATGTAGAGAATCTTTTTAATCTCCATTCATCCTTTAATAAACATGTTAGATAGATGAATAAACGAAAATTGTCCTCTGATACCACTTTGTAACATCTCGACCCAGGTGCCACACATCAGTGCCTTGAGCTGATCAGTTGCATCACCTCAAGTACACCTCCCCATATCATAGAGGCTACAAAATATAAACTAGGGTCTGAAAAGACATTAATTTGGAACCTATACCATCTTTAATCAAAGTAATAGACCATCCGAAATAGGAAGAGAATAGCATAATCATATATAACCATAAAAATTTATAATCACTCAAGATAATCCAATCCTGAAATAGATAATCCAACTAAAATATAAAACATTTCATGACAACATAAGCGTCATGTGTCTAAAATAAAAATATAAAATAATGACATTGTTGACTCTTGAACGGGTCTCAAACCCCATATGGTTCCCCCATCCAAGATTCATCGCCAAATATTTCATATAAAAATGTTTCTTTTGCCCTTAACCAATCATGTATTAATGATGTTTGTTCCAGTATTGATCAAGAATCCTGAGTATGGTGTCAATACAACTCTCTAGGCCACCACCACTAATGTATAAAACTATTCCATTCATTAATATTTTATCCAATTATAAAAATTATTAAATATAATTCGTAATTAAATAGTTTATTTCATTATTAAATATTCCATATTTAATCACTTCAACCCTTTGGTTCCTGAGGACACCAATACCTCAAAACCTTCATTGACCAATGTGGTAATCTGATCTATCCACAAGGGATATCACGTTTTAAATTCTATTTTACCATTATTAAAACCATTATAAATTTTTATCCTAACATTTACAATTTAATATCAGATAATTGAATTAGCATGTTATCATTCATAAAACATAGAAAATTTTTCATGTTACCATTTACCCTTTTAAAACCCATAATTGATTGAGCATGTTAGAATTCAATGTATATGGTCAAATTTCCATTTAACCACTTATCATTTAGTAACACATAATAAAGAGCATAAAAATAATACACATAACTCAATTAAAATTGATTAATTAATCAAAAAATTAATCATACTAACAATTCCAATATGTTATAATTAATCTACCCTTAATTATTTGATCTCATAAAACAAAAATTTCAAAATTAATCTAAAACTGATTATCTCATATCATATATCATTATATCTAAAAATTAATTCATTATTTAATTATATTAAAACAATTATTCCAATATCTCGTAATTAATCCCATGATTAAGTATCTAAATTATAATTACCTAAATTTCATAATTAATCCACCAATTAATTATCTAAATGGGAATCCCATAATTATAATGGGTCAATTCCCCAAGTGAAAAAATAAATGTATTGACCCTTAGTCTCATAATTAAATCACAAATTAATCGTCAAATTTTCATAATAATTATAATTAATCAACAGTCCATTATCTAAGTCATAATTCCATAAATCTCATAATTAATCCTAAAATTAATTATATAATTCATCATCCTGTAATTACATGAAATAACATCATAATAAATTTTTTAAATTTAAAATCCCTTAATCATATGATTAACTCTTCAATTATTCATAAATTTCATAAATGATACAATTAAATCAATTGGTCATGTTAAATAACCTAATTTGATAATTCGAATTGAAAAATAATTCTAGAAATCCTAAAACATGCATACATTTATAAATATCATGACCATTGGAATTTAATATTAGACCAACTACCATAATTCATTGATGAATAATTTCTTAATCGGAATCCAAAAAAATTTATAAGCCGAACCATATAGATCTATATCAGAATCTCAAAACCAAAAATCCAGATTAATGGAAATCAAGATATTAAAAATATAGATGTAGATCTAGAATAATAGTTCTAGATATCACTATATATATATATCAAATAAATTGTATGTCATCACAAAAATGAACCAAAATAAATGAGGGATGAATGAGAGAGGAACTAAATAAAAATTCACTTATCGAGAGAGAAGCAACCATTATTCTGGGATTTGATTCACACTGAATAGAGGTCTGTAGGGCATGAAATTCATCTATAGATCTCCCAAAATTAGTTAGAGGACTGAGGGTAGGATGGGGGTTGAAATATATTGGTTTCAGTGTTTTATGTAAAATTTAAAATAAATTTTGTGCTTAATTAATTTTCATACATGGTCAGCTATGCTTCGACACATGGTTTGTCCAAATCGTACACCAACTATATGCTTGTAATTTTAGGAATGCACATTTACTCCTAATATTTTTTGCAGATAGAAAAATCATTCAATAACCATGAAAATAATCATTGTCTAGGGTTGCAATTTTTTCTTTGTTAGGCATATTTTTTTCCATGATTGGGTTCCAACCGTGCACCACCACTTTTTCATCCATTTTCTCAAATGTCAACCCAAACATACTCCATTTTAAAACCCAAACTAAATATACTCAATAAATAATAAAATAGTACCCTTAAAATATAATGAGACAACTCCATTAAATTTAGAGATCTAAAGAGAATACTATGCCAAGAAATTTGGGTTACACACATATGTTTCCATAGATTATGGATTTTCATTATGAATGTGAAATGATAATTTCAAATCACTAATCGCACATGATCTATTCTTGGGGTGAGAAATTAGGTGGGAATGTAACCAGTATCACTAGATATAGAAGAACAAATTACACACTAGGGAGTACCTTATGGGCTGTTTGATATGTAGATTAGGGTTGTTCCCCAAATATATAATGTAATAACATTGTATTCGATAGAGTGTGTGACCCACAACACAAAGCGTGCAAGGGAATATAATAACCCCAGACCTAAAAATATATTTTCTATTTAATATAAACTAATTATATTATATGGAATGAAATACTCATGATTTTGAGTTAGCGTGTATCATATATAATAATGAGTTTCTACAATGCCCTGTTTTACAAACATGATCACATTTTACAGAAAAACAATATATTATTAAATTATAATTTTTCAAAATTATAATACATAACATACCTATTAAAATTTTAGATTATGAACAGTATTGACTAAATTCTAAAAATTTATATATTTTATATCCTACAATATATTTATTATATTTATCATATATATTTGAAAGACATATGATAAGAATGAACCATGTATTATACATAAAATGAAATATTCTCAAAAACACCCTTTTACGGCATTTTTATGGAAATATTATTTTAAATATAATTTAATCATTTTTATAAATTTTTTACTGAAAAAATAAAATTCATTTATAAAATAAAAATATTTTAATTTAGTTGTGGTGAATTTTTTTATTTTTCAAGTATGTATCATTTTTTCATGAATAGAAAAAAATACTGAATTTTGATTCAAAAATATTTTTATTATAATTTATTTATATAGATAAATTATATTTTTGACTGATTTTAATATTTAGTTACATTAATTTTATATAAATTAATCCAATTTAGGTTTTTGTAATCTATTTCAATTTTATATTTTATAAAAACAACTCGAATTTTTGAACATATTTACATTAACAACCCCATATTGTCATCTCATCTCTAGGATTAAATTTAAATTAATTTTCACCACACATAAAATTGAATTTTGGAAAAAAAATTATATTTTTCAATCATAATTATTTCTATTTTCTAATAAGTTCATTTTAGTTTTTGACCAAAAATATTAAGGAATATATTAAAATTAATTGCACTACTTAAGAGAATAATTAGATTAAAATGATTAAACCATAATCTTAATGGCCTTAATGACCTAGAAACCTGTCACAAATACATTTTATATTCATATTTTGAAACTACCCTCACATGTAATGAATTTGGAAAATTATTGTTTTCACATTGAAAGGAAAAAATGTGGGTGTAATCAATACTCTAAATGTATTTAACTGCGCTGAACATTTCAGTACTAGTAAAAAGCACTGATAAATATTCCGATTATCAGCTCTTTATTTTAAGTGATGGTAAAGGGTCACTTTATGAGTGCTTTAATTTGAGATTGAAAAAAGTATACTATTTATTTGTTCATTATTTTTAATTGTAATAAAGGTATCTATTTTCTGTGATTTTGGGTGCTAATAAACGCTTGAAAAAAGTTTATAATTATATAAAAAATAAATAATGGTTTATTAACAAAATATTAAAAAATTTATTAATTAAACAATTTTTAATTAGAATAATTAAACTAATTATAATATATATATATTTTAATTTCTAATAAAAGGTATATACTGAATATATAGATTTATGTGAAATTAAAATTTAAAAATTAAAAATAAAAAATAAGTAAATTGAGAAATGTATAAATCATTTAATAAATTATATAATTATTGATATTGTTAATAAACAGCTTATGATAAATATATAGATATATATTAATTTATATAAATATGATTTATAAAATTAAAAAGTAGATTTATTTTATATTAAATTGTAATATATTTAGTGAATAATTGTTTATAATAAAAAATTCACATTAATTAAAAATGATTACTAATTGAATCGTGTAATGAACATAATTGAATGAATATTGATTTTTCAATTTACCATAAATAAAAAATGTGTTATATTTATTTTTCATACAAATATATAATTAGTGCATTTTCATATAAAACACATCGAGATATATATGTATTTAAGCAATTAATGATATCTTATATAAAAGAAAATGTAATATTTATGTAATTTATTCAAATTTTATTATTAATTTTAGAATTTCATTATAACAAGAATGATTTAATATTATATATTTTCACACTTTAAATTTTATTTATTTTTTCTAATAATAATAATTTTATGTTTTATTTATTCATTTGTAATATGGGTAATTTTTTATTATTTATTTTTTATTTTTATTTTAATTTTTGAAATTTAGTCAATTTATATTGATTATTATTTATTTCCTTATTTAATAAGATGTAATATTCTCGATATGTATTCATCTATATTTTCATATATATACATATTTTTTTAATAATTAATATTTATTTATTAATAGATATCCATTTTTGCAATATTTTTAAAGTGTACTCATTTTTAAATATTCAATTTCAATAATTTTTAACATGCATGCACTTATGAATAAATATTTATTATTAATGTAAAAAATGTTTTTTTAAAATAAATATTAATAAAAATATATATTTGTAGATAAATATATTTATTTGGGGGTGTGTGGCTCATAGATGATGGGTTGGGCCCATGACAGGCATGGTGTCGCACCCAGCTATATCTCGTGGCACATATAACATGTTCTTATAGATTGGGTTGTAGCCTAGTGGTATGGAACAACATAATATTGCATTACAACCTCGAGTTCAAGTCATGGTAGCACCTCATTCCAATTGGATTTCCACCCATATATGGGATGTCATTATAGATAGCAAGCATGGGTCACATGGAATGGCAAAACGAGCGATGACCATGGATCCTGGTGTTGGTGTGAGTGTGGATGAGTGTCAATGGTGTGGAATCCATACCACTTCATGAAATAAATAGCTATAGGTTCTTGGAACCTAGGATATATGCTTTTTAAGAGACTTCATGTCCACAAGTCCTTTGGGCCATAAAAAGTGGGTGGATTATCCCTTGGGGGGTTATGACCTAACCTTTTGAGTTGTCTGTGTTGAATATCTATGTTTCGTTATAATTGTTCCCATAGGTATCTATAATATATATATCACAATATAAATATTATTTTATTGAAATTTATTTATATAATCATAATATAAATAATTATATATTTAAATGATTAAAAAATAATAATAAATATATTTAAACACATAATATAATTAAAATATTTATTTAAATATAGTATGTATATGTTACGATATAAATATATTTTAAAAATTATTTATAATTAAAAATATTTATAAACACGTCACTAATAAGTGCTGATAAAATGGATCATTACCAACTCATTTTTCTAAGTTCCAATATAAGTGTCCCGGTCTATTTTATGAAACATAACCATCATGAACTATTTCGCAATATCTGAATCCCTCTAAAAAAGACAGCAAATGTTGGTGGTCATTATTATTAAATATAAGCTGAATTCTAACCTAGAATTAAGGCTCCAACTATTCCCAGGCTCAAATCCAAGGCTTTAACTATTCAATGGTCATATGAAATCCATGCCCAAATGAAACCCAGGTTTGTTGATATCTCTAATTACCCTCAGTTGTCCAATGTACCTTCTCACCCAACAACTGTGTATCCCATCAACTCTAGTTTAACTATCCTATAGGTAAATAACCTAAAATTCATTTTTTATAAATATTGATGTATCTTCTTCACTGATAACATGTGGATATCATTGGGAAAACATTGGTACTATATAACTTTATTTATATCAAACCCAATGATGGGACGTGTTTTTGTAAGTTATAATATGCTCCCTATTGCAATATTCCATGAAATCTACAACTTTGGAAAAATTCATCTGTAGAACAGTTTGTGTTTTAATTGGTTTGAAATATTTTGTTGAAAACGACTTGTGAAACTCTTATTCATATTTATACTTAGAAATTAATGTGCTATGATATCATTGATTAACCTATAAACAATGGAAAATCATTAACTCTCCAATCATAGACATCTCGAAATCATACCCCATATGATCTAAAAAATGATTTCATTATGGTTTTTCAAATCCTAAAATATTATTTCTTCATTATATATGACTACCAACAGCCATTAATAACTCTCCATATTGATGCAGTGTATTTGATCAACTCTACCATGATAAAAAAAGATTTCATAGGTATTGATCCAACCTTAAATACATGGTCCTCAGTGATTTATTTTTCTTATTCAAATAATTCATCAACGGAAACCCCTTTTTATCATTTTCATCCATAACTAACCCATTCAGTTTCACACTGTATACTCCCCCCCCTTAAGAAATAAATTGAAGAACATAGATTTTTCATCCATTTGGAATAAATCTAACTACATTTTTACTTAAATATCCATGAAAAATCAAATAGATTCCTACCAGCCCATATGAGTAAATTTATCATTAATAATTTCCTTTTGATATATTAATTACCAATTCATACTATCCATTATATATTTTGATCCATGTTTCAATATTTAATATGTTAATAATGGAACACCCACATGGTTATGATAAAAAAATTCACTTTGAGACATGGAAAATTTTCCCATGTCACATTGTTCTTATTCAGATCAATATCCTTTGTCATATATTCGATCCAATTATCATAATTTTATACCTTTCCATATGATCTAGGCTCTACCTCAGAAAAATGATATATTTTTTAGATCCTTACTCCATTTTTTCACTAAAATAATATAATCACCAATGAAATTTTATCCAATGATTTCATCTTTGATTTTTGTTTATAATATTTATAATCTTTCACATTACACACCATAAATGTATTATATTGATTCTACCTTATCCCCTTTTTATCCACCCTATGAATCTCAATTTGAAATTAATTTTTTAAGACCCAATGGTTTTAAAAATAAATTGAAATGCATGAAACACTGAGTCCTTACATAATGAAACTGTTTTTAAGTATATAGTTATGAAGTAGTCGTAAAACATAATTTTTCTACATCTATTATTTTAATTTCCAAAAAGAGATATCTTCTGTTGTGATCATTAAGATATTTGGAGTCTGATAGAACCAACTTGTTTATTTGGTGAATAGTAACGTACCACTATTAATACTAATATAAATTGTTTATGAATAGTAATATGACCCTTATGAATATTATTTCATATTATTATTATTATTTCATAAGGATATAATGTAATATGATCTTGATTAATTTTTCAAGGTGATATTAAATGACTTATTGTTTTAAAATTTTTGTTTAGAGAATAAATTTTGATTTTTTATAAAATTAAATAAATCATATTTAGAAAGATATTTTATAAAAATTGAGTACATTTTTTAATTATAACCATTGAAATATTTTATGGTTTTTTGGTATTTTCTCAAATGGTTGAATTGCTGGGGATCATTAAAAATGTAGTTTTAGGTTTTCTATGTGTTCAAACACATCATAATGATATAATAATGATGTAATCATTATAGTCTACTCATAAGGATTATAATCTGATATGATTTGTCCCAAGTTTCCAATACCATGGGAAACAACTATGTTAAATCCTATGGTTTTTCAAATAACACTGATGTGGGGTCCATTGAAATTAAATAAAAAATCCATCATATTCACTATAAATACCACCCTAATCCCAATCATAATCTCACATCTCTCATGATTTAAGAATTTCCTAAATTCTATAAAATCCCACATAAAATTTACTTCACCACGACCATGATCTTCTTGTCTCAGCAAAATTTCATAACCAAATGCCTTAACGAGGATCTCAAGGAGAAGGGATCAAGATGTAAAGATCCTCTTTCATTTTTATATTATTTCATTTCAATTCATTCCATTTATTACACTCTATTAAAATAACCTTATAAAAAAGTTGTGAAATATCTTGTATTGTATATTTTCAGGTTTAGTATCATGTTAATGGAAAAATTCATCATTATTCGTTCTCTCTAATTCCTCTTATTATTATAATAAAAACATTTGTATGGGATGTGTTGATTTACTGACATCATGGATGATGTGTCTTCAATTTCCATAACATACATCAAATCATGTTGTAAACCCATTTTAATGGTTAAAAAATTCGTAGAGTGTATAATATAGCCAATATTAGGTATTTTATTTAATTATTCAAAAAATATTAATGTTATATGATGAAACAACTTCTTGATTATCAAAGGACTGCAAAAATGATCCAACCGAATATCACTAATGATTTATGTAATAATTCATCATCATACAATATAAAAAATTATTTATGAAATAATTAAATATTCTCTAAACATATTATCACCATTTCATTCCACTTATATATTTTTTATTCCATTCAACCAGAAAATCCTTCTTGAACAGACAATAGAAATCATTTTAATCACGCACCTGAAATAGTGGAAATAACAAAATATTATTAATAAATGAGTAAAAAAATGTCACAAAATGATCATATGAGGTGGTATATACATTATTATTCTACTTAAATTTATTATTAACACCCATTTAGAATTTATACATGAGTTTTAAACATGGAAGATTTAATAAAACAGAAGGTAAGGGAGTTCTTAACTTAGTTTTCATTGTTGGGGTTAACAATATCTTTCATTAATTATATGTTACTAAGATCATATGGGTAATGAATTTAATTCATATTTTGTTTTATTATGTGATTTACATTTTATACATATATTCATTTCATTTTGAGAATTCTTACTAAAAATATATGATATTTGAATGAGGATTTTCATTAAAACTTATATTTTAAAATTCTATTTTACAAATTTCAAAATAAACATTTTTATGAAATTAGTAATGTCTTATGATTATGTTATGGTTATTAGGAATTTATTATGATGAATAATTTGACCTCTATATTAATTCAATTCATTGGGTACGTGTAAGTTGGAGGTCGGCCATATGGTTACTCAACGTGTTATTGTGATGGTTAATCCATAACGTTGTTTGGAGGGTTACATTGTAAGGTGTTCGTGAGGGTTACAAATAATAAATTATCCATAAGTGTTAAAATATAAGTAATCAATTCCCCAGAATATGTTTATTCTCTATTCATGTTTTTTGTGTTTATTAAAATATCATGTTTCCCAATGTAAGTATGTGATACATTATGGTTGAGAAGTATGTCTTTAGGAAAAAAAAAATTCATATGCATTCATGGAATAATGGTTTCATTCCTCCCATTTATCCCCTAATATGATTTTTATGCTCATCCCATGTTTTTAAATGTTTATCATAGGATATAATGGTGTGTAAGAGAATTACGGAAGTCTAGTTAAATGTTATTAATATTTTTCAAGGAAAACATGTTATTGTTTTGTTTTAAAGAATTTATATTTTGGAGGAAAGGGATACAAATTTAGTGGTACCAACATTGTATTATTCTGGGAAGATATATATGAGTTATTTCATAATATTATAAGTCCCTTAACTAAAAAAAATCAATGGAATTGAAAATATGCTAAATCTAGTTGAAATAACTAGAATATGTAATGATTAAGGATGGATCATTATAGTTGGTATCAAAGAACTACTTTGATAACTTTAAGGATTATTATGATGTTATCAAAATACCATAAATTATTTTTACCTTATATTCATGTTGAAATGTTATAGAATTTAATGATAAACATGTTTTTTATCTACAATATGTCTTTTCAAAATTGTTTTATGCCGAACAATCAATGAATTTGAAGTTAGAAGGCACTTAGAGGCTGATATCATTCCAAATATTCATCTGGGAATGGTATGAAACAAAACAGAGAAGTTTGTGACTATAATGGATCAACATACACAGAAAGTAAATGGTGATGGAATCTTTGAAAAAGAACAATCAAAGCAACAAAAACTAAAATGATGATAGTGGACCATTTTATTAGGCAACACCCCAATTTTCAGTGGAACTTCTGACCCAGTACCTTCTGATGGTTGGATTAAATCCCTTTAAAAGATATTATATGTTATGGGATGTTCAAGGAAACAAAATTTTATTCTTTCGATTTATCATTTTTTAGTTGAAGCTAATCAGTGGTGGTTAATAGTCAATAATATCAAGGATAGATAGGATATTGAATCCCTTGAGTAAGATCAATTTAAGTTTTCTTTCCTTGAAAAATATTTTCCTAATGTCGTTTGATATTAGATTGAGAAGAAATTACTAGAATTTTGGAAAAATGAGATTGATTTTGTGGAAGTGAGGGAAGAAAACTCCACCAGCCTAGAATTTTATTCCCCAAATCTTATTCTGAATCATGATTGAAAAATCAACAGTTTTTACTCAGGACTGAGTCCAAGATATCGAAGGGAATTGTAATTATGTGAGTTAAAATGTTATGAAAAAACATTCTGATGTGCTGAGAGGGTTGAAATGGAGTTTCCTGATGATCATGTGTACTTTTATTATAAGTATAAGAAGAGGTATAGATGTAAAATGATGGGTATGAATCAATAAAACCAATCATATGGTAAGAAAGTCTATTTTCCAGTTTGTGAAAAGTATGGTAAAATGATCCTTGGGGAATGTCATACCCAATCCATGATGTGTTTTCGATGTGATAATTTTGGGAACATGGATTTAGATTGTAATGAAAATAATCTCAAGATCAATTATGATAAGAAAACTGTATAGTGTTTCAAATGTGGTTATATGGGTCATTATGAAAATTTATTCCTAATGAATGATCTGAGTGGTAGAAAGCTTCTATATTATAAGAAAAAATGTGTAGTGAGATCAGTTGTGACTACGTTAGCAGATGATGGACCATCTAATGTGGTGGTATAGCGTACTTTGTTTATTTACCCGGATTTTGATAAGTTTTTGTTTTATATGGGGTCCAAAAATTATTTTATTTCTAATAAATTTCTGGTAAATTGGATATATCACCCCAAAAAATGAGGACATAAATTATTATTAAAAATAGGGAAGAGAATAATACCGAAAAATTGAATTTTAAGAATCATCATATTTTGTCTATGGAAATACATTGCTTGAAAACATTGTTTCTTTTCCCATAGAAGACTTTAATGTCATTTGGGGTATGGTTTGGCTTTCTGTTTATCATGCTATGATTGGTTGGGGAGCTAATCTTGTTGGTTTTTAGAAAAAAATTTAGTTTTTATTCTAGAATGATCCAAAAGGATTGTCAACATATTAAGAATCTGAAAATGTATTGAATTATGGAAGTGAATGTTATCTTTCCCATGTTATTTCAAATAATTTTAATTTTTCAGATTAATAAACTATTGGTGTTAAATGAATACCTTGATGTTTTTCTTGTTGAGTTACCTAGTGTTATACCTTATTGGGAATTTGAATTCCCAATTGACATAGTATTTAATGGCTATTCCAATTTCAAAGCCCCCATTTCGAATGAATCAAATGGAAATTTTTGAATTAAAAATCATTTGCAGGAGCTCCGGTATAAATGCTTCATTCATCATAGTAATTCACCATGGGGAGATCATATTTTTATAAATTAAAAGAAACATTGCACCATGAGAATTTTCATTTATTATATTTCATTTAATGACATTAATATTATTAATATTTATCCATTACCTCACATTGATGAGTTTGATGATTAGATCTATGGATCTAAGTATTTTTCCAAGTTAGACATGAGATTTGGGTACCATCAATTAATGGTGAATGAAGAATAAATTCTAAAAATATATTTTCAAATAAGATATGGTCATTATAAATTTTATGTTTTCCATTTTGTTTAACTACAACTCCTATTGTGTTCATTTATCATATGAATATAATACTTCATTAGTTCATGGAAAATGTTTTGGTTATTTATTTTATGACATTTTGTTATATTCTAGAAGTTAATAAAAGCATGAAAAACAGACAAGGTTTCTTTTTGAAACCTAAAAATATATATATAGAATATTAATCATGCTAAAATTTATTTTGAAAAAAAATTATTCATTTGTCACATTGTTTCTAATGATGGAATAACTGTTTACCCTCATAAAATGAATGTTTTTTACGAATGGCCAAGACCAACAAATATAATCAGGATTTGTATTTTTCCTATGTTAGCATGATATTACTAGAGGATTGTTGAAATATATTCATGGTAATAATGTATACTGACTATGTTATCTCATAAATGAGTTAAATTAATATTAACAAATGAATGTGATGATTGTTTTCATTAATTAAAAGAATATTGGTGAATGATCCAATTCTAACCATACCTTTTAGAAATGGATTGTTTTTCAACCAAAACAATGTTTCTTTAAGGGGACTTGGTTGTGTTTTCATATAGAATTATCAGGTAATTTATTATGCTTCAAGACAAAAAAACCCCATTAGAAAAATTATCCCACACATAATTTGGAATTAGAAAGTGTGGTTTTTGCTTAAAAAAATTGGAGGCATCATTTATACAAATCCAAATGTGAAATATATTATGACCATAAAATTTGGAAGTATTTATTCAGTCACATGTAATTAAACATGAGTTAGAGAAGATGGCTTGAATTGATAATGGATCATTATTTCATGAACAATTACACTCCTAGAAAAGAGAAAAAAGGGGATGAATCCTTGAGTAAAAAATAGTATACTTCATTAACAATGTTATAGTTGGAAGAGGACCCTTTGATTAATGAATTTATGAATTTTAACTTGGATGTTGTTGGAGCTAGAAATTCATCTGTTTTATATTTGGTTTTAGTGTAGTCATCTTTGTCAGTCAAAATTAACGAAGTACAGAAGGCATATAGGGAGCTACAAATAATGTTGAATTGGTTAAACTGGGTTAGTTACTAGAATTTTACCTTGATAAAGATTGTGTTTTGAGATTTTAAAAAATATGTTGTGTGCCTTTTGTTTCCCAGCTAAATAATGATTTGTTGGTTGAATATCATAGATCTCCATTTTCAATTCATCCAGGCCGCACAATGATGCACAAAGATCTTCCACAGTTTAACTGGTTTGACGTAATGAAAATGGATAATGAAAATTTTACTATTAAATTGTTGACATGAATACTTGTTAAAGAAAATCAGTACTGACCAAAGGGGATGCTTAATAATTTACCAGTTCCAGACTGGAAATTCTAAAATTTATATATGGACATCATTGTGGGACTACCAAAGACTTATCGATGTAATAATGTAGTCTGAGTGATTGTTGATCGACTTACTGAATCATCTCATTTCCTTCCAATTTGAAATACTCTGTCTTTTGATCATCTTTCTTGACTGTACATCAAATAGATTGTGAGGTTACATGGATTTAATCATTCCATTATATCTGACTATAATTTCAATTTAACTTATAACATTTAGAAAGACCTTCGAAGGTCATTTGGAATAGAATTCTATTTTATTACAACTTTTCAAGCTCAATCAGATGGGCAGTCTGAATGGATAATTGATTATATAGAGTATATGAATCAAAATTTGACAATTGACTAAAAAGGAAGTTGGGATCAACATATTTCATTAGTTGAATTTTCTTATAATATCAGTTCTCATTCCAGTGTAATGGTTGATTCTTTTGAGGAATTCTAAAGGAAGTGGTGTCGAACTCAAGATTTTTTGAATGAAGATGGTGAATGGAAATTCATGTGACAAAATCAGTAGTGGAAGATGATAGGTAATTAAAGATGATCCAAAAACAAATGAGGACATCTCAAAGAAGGAAAAAAATTATGCAGATAATTAGAGGAATGAATTTACATTCAAGGTACGTGGTCTTGTTTTTTATAGAATATCACCATCAAAAAGGATTATGTTTTCTGGTATGAAAATGAAGCTAAGTACATAGTTCATTAGACCATTTGAAATATTGTATAAAGATGGGATATTTTCCTACTAAGTATAATTTCATCCCATTTTATCAAATGTACCCAATGTTTTTCATGTTTCTATGTAGATAATGTATGTTCCACATACTTCAAATGTTTTGAGCCAAGATGTAGTTCATCTAGAAGTGAATCATTCTTATGAAGGGAAAACTATTCATATTCTTGATCGAAGAGAACAAGTATTTTAGAATAAGGTAACTCACCTAGAAATGTTTTGGTGGAGAAACCATATGTTTGGAGATGTACCATGGGAATATAAAAATGCTATGATGGAAAGGTACCGTCATTTTATTAATATGTAAATAAAATTGTGAGGATGAAATTTCTTGAAGGTATAGAAAATTTAACACCCCAAGGTTTTAAAAATAAATCGAAATGAATGAAACACTAATTATAAACATAATGAAATTTTTTTAAGTATATTGTTATAAACTAGCAATTAAATATAATTTTTCCACCTCTAAAATTGTAATTTCAATAAACAAACATCTATGGTTGTGATCAGAATGTTATTTGAAATCGGATAGAACAAACTTTTTTTTGGTGAATTAAAGAATACCCTTATGAATAGTAATATGAATCATAATATGACACTTATGAATATTAAATCATATTATTATTATTATTTTCTTATTATTTTAAGATAATGAGATTGTGATTTATTGTTCAAGGTGATATAAAATGGGTTGTATTTTTAAAGTTGTTATCGTTTGAAAATATTATGAATTTAGTTAAAAATTAAATTAATCATATTTAGAATATACTTTTCAAAAAATTGAGTTCATTTTTGAATTATACATGTCGAAAAATGTTTCATGTATATTATAAGGATTTTTCTCAGATAGTTGAATTCTTGGTGAAATGTAAGAATACATTTTTATGTTTTCGGTGTGTTCAATGAATTCATATTGATGTAATAAGTATGGTAATCACTTTAGGATTAAAATATTATATGATTTGCTCTAATTGTAAAATACCATTAGAAATTACCATGGGTAAGCACATGGGTTTTCTAATACCACATTTGTGGTGTCATTTGAAATTAATTAAAAACTCCCACACTTTCATTATAAATCCCACACACACTCCCCTCTTCCTCTAACACCTCTAATGTTTTGAGATTTTCCTCTATTTTACCCAGTACCATTCCATGGACTCTTCCCCACGTACCAGACCTAATAGTATCACAAAAAGGCCAAAACCAAAGGGCTTAAGGAGGATCTCCTGGATAAGATAACGATAACTAATTATCCTCTTTCATTTTCTCGTGTTTTCTTTTTAATTATTTTATATTATTATAATATCTTCACCTCACCATATCCAAGAGGAATGAAATGTCTATTATTATATATATGATTTATTTTTATCTTTTTTATGATAATATTCATCATTAGTTTTCCTCTCATATTTCACTTATTCTAAAAATAAAAACAATATCATTGATGTGTTGATTTACCGACAATGTGGGTGATGTGTCTTAAATTTCTAGAACATACCCAAAAATAGTTATAAAACCATCCCAATCATTTAAAAATTATTTCTTGTGTATTATATAACCTCTCATATGTTCTTTAATTAAATTATACACATTAAATTAAAGGTATTTGATGAAAAATATTCGTGATAATTGATGAACAACCAAAATGATCTAAACGAATATCAATAATTAATTATGTAGTGATTCATCCACATAAAAAATAACCAAAAATATTTATGGACACATTTACTATTTTTGAAACATATTAAAACTATTTCTTTTAACTTCTTTAATTTCTCATCCATTTTCCAAGATAATCATTCACGAACAGACCTTGGAAATCATGTAAAGAACACAACCAAAACAGTGTAACATTCAAAATATTATTAATTAATGGGTTGAATTATGTTTTAAAATGATCATATAAGTTGTTGTAAAAATGATTAAGATTTTTTAAAATATTAATAACACATTTTTAATATTTATACAAGTGGTTTATACATGTTTTATGTAATACTCACCCGTTGTATGGGACTTCTTAACCGAGTTTACATTATCTGGGGTAACCTTCTATTAAATTAGTTATATGGTTATACGATCATTTGGGAAATGAATTTAATTCATATTTTGTTTTATTATGTGTGTTTACATTATATACACATATTCATTTCATTATATAAATTAATACTTAAAATATATTATATTTGAAAGGAAATTTTCTAAAAAAAATCTCTTTAAAATATCTTTTTACAAATTTTAAAATTAATTTTTTTAGGTAATTAGTAATATTTTATGATTATGTTAGGGTTATTATGCAATTATTATGATATATTGTGGGACCTATATCTCCCTCCAATCCATTGTTTATGTCTAAGTTGGAGGTCGGTCGGATGGTTACTCCATGTGTAACTACGATGGATACACCATAAGGTAGTCATTAGGGTTACATTGTAAGGTCGATGTGAGGGTTAAAAATCATAAGATAGTTATAAGGGATACAATATATGTAATTAATTACCCAATATACATTTTTTCCCTTAACTTCTTATATGTTTATGGAAATATAATGCTTCACAATGTAAGTATCTGGTACTTTATGGGTGCGAAGTATGTCTTGGTGAAAATGATTTCATATGTATTCATGTAATCATGGTTTCTTCCCTTCATTTTATCCCCTACTAATATTTTTACACTCATCACAATATATTGAATGTTTCTGAATGGTTATAAAGATGTCTAAGAGAATAAAGTAACTTATGTTAATGGTTATGAGGATTTTTCAAAGAAAATATGTTTTTTAAATATTTATGTTCTCGAAGAAATGGATATTGTTTTAGTGGTAGTCACTTTGTATTCTTGTCAGTTTATATGTATGAGTTATTTCCTTAAATTCTAAAAATCTAAACCAAATATATCTTTTGATTTTTTAAGGTGTCAATTATAGTTGAAATAAGTAGAATATGTAATGTTTAAGGTTGGGTCCTTATAAATTTCCTCTAATGTTTGATCATTATTTTATTTATTGACAACCTCCCCACACCAATTCGTAAAAGATGGATTTCAATTTTATATTGATATCATAAAAACATCTCAACCAACCCTTTTTATGCCAATCTATAAATTTCTCTTTAACGAAAATTATAAATTTTTCACTACAACAAATCAATTTCCTCATCAAAACACAATTACAATAAATTTTTATAGACCCCAAATAAAAAAATTGTTCCTCTCATTTCTACACCTTTTAATAATATATCCATCTTTTAATTGATAATACACTAATTAATAATACATAAAAATTACATCATTTGTTTCATCACACATCTAATCATCAGTTTATTTTTTTACAGTAATCCAAATAAAAAAAATACCATTCTTTAATATTGCCTTTTGGATCTAACCATATGAATATATGATTACCATCCATGTCATTATAACAAATGATAATTATTTCCCCATTAAGATAATACAATTTTATAAAATAAATGTAATCATCACATCCATCATTGGAAAAGTTATTATTCTAATTTTCTTCATGGTAATCCTTCCCCATAAATTTTATGTTGATTATACTACCCTATGATGTAATAATCCTATGGATGAATAATTATTTATTAATTTCAATAATCATATGTGCATGTACACAAGAGATGGAGGATGATTTCCAAGCAAAAAAATACAATGAAAATTTTTCAGAAGATGATATGATGGGGATGATTGTTTTCCATAACTTTACCCATTAGATGAATTTATAGGATAAAACCTACCATAGTGGAGTATATTTATTTCCTAAATTCAGTTACCCATTTTCATCAATGCATGTTGAAATTATTTGAAATAATAAATTTGGTGTTTCCATTATAAGAATTATCATAAAATTTTGTGTATATGTTATTGTTGTTATTCATGAAAAATTAGTCCAAAAGTGTTGGAAGAATATTTTATTTGTTATGGAATATATCAGAGCTATAAATATTTTAAAAAAACAAGGAAAAACTAAATGTTTACCAATATTGGGTTGATACTATTGTTTAAGAAGAATTTAATATGAATACAACTGTATGTGATGATGGATATCACAAGGATGAAATAAAAATGGAATTTGAATATGGATTTTTTGATTGTATATAGTAGTTTGAGAAGTTTAAAATCACTTCTATGTGACCATTGTATACTTGTTTAATTAATACACTACATTGTCAACTATATTGAAGGTTATTATTTGAAAGCTAATCATTGATGGAGTGACACCGGATTCATAGAACTGTTTGGAATTTTTAATGATATTCTACTAGAAGAAAATGAACTACCATGGAAAAAAATATGTCATAAAATTAATGCTATATTAAAGGGAATGATCTATAAAAATACATGATTTTAAAAAATATTCCATATTGTTTTTCAAGGATGGTGAATCACTAATAAAATTTCAAATGTGTGGTCAATATTGATTCAAATAAATTGAATCATGTCATTTGAAATCTGTGTGTTACTTTCAAATCATTCCATTGTATTGAAGAAAATATGGATGTCAGGAAATCATTGGATAATTTACATGACATTTAGATATAAGAATTAAATATTAGAACCTACGTCATCTAGTAGATTGACCTCAAAGGAAGAAATTTGATTATGAGTATCCGGAATTTGGAAATGAGTTGATAAAACATCATCATGAGTTATCTTATAATAGAATAAATACTTTTGGTGTGTAGGGTAGTACTCATAGTACATGGACCATCATGTTTCAAATTCATAACATTAAACCATTGATAATATTGAAGTGCAAATACATTATGTTTTCTCACTTAATGTATAGTCCAAAGAAACCCAGTAATGATATTGATGTATATTTTCATCCATATATTGAAGTTATAAAATTGACATGGGATATATGTGTTACAATGTATGATGCTCATAGAAGTTAAGAATTAACATTGATGACCATGTTATATGGGATTATAAATGACCTCTCTGCATATGGAAATTTATGAATATACATCTATATATGAAGGTCGGGGTGGACCATTTTTGAAGAAATGAAAATATATAGTTTAATTTAAATATTCTTCAACGAATTTGTTTTTTAAAAATCGATAATGCTTACCTCGATGAAATTATTTTCGATACTGGATAACAGTATTTGATTGAAATATTGAACAATGTAAAACATTGTCTCTAGTAATGGGGGATCAAATGATGAATAAATTTAACGATATTAACTCTATTTTTGGTTAACCATTCTCAAAAAACCAATGAAATTAGTTTGGAAAAAGAGATCAATTTTCATTGAATTACCATATTGGAAATGTTTGTGTGTCAGAAACATTCTATATTTCATCTATATAGAAAAAAATATATTTGATTATGTTATTGGCCCATTAATAAATTTTCTTGGAAAATGAAATATGGGAACATGGCCAGGTTGGATATGATTCACATGGTGATAAACAAAGAGTTGTTACAAGTGAAGGGTAATGGGGGGACTTTTCTTCTAAAACTAGCTTACACTCTATCCAAATCTGAAAAATTTCATTTCTTATATTAATTAATAGTGTTAAAATTTTTAGAGGGGAATTCATAAAATATCAATAATATCAGGTCAATAAATAATTTAAATCTATAAGGACAAAAATCATACAACTGTAAAACTTTTTGGCCACATTAATAACTTCTTTCATCCTATTGCATTCCACCACAATTTTAGTATAATTCGAAAAGGAGGTGTCACAGTTGAGGAGAAAGGGATGAAAATATCTATTTCCAAGGTTATAAATACATTTTATTAAAATATGTTATATTTTAATATTATCTAACAGATATAATATTTTAATTATATAGAATTTCATGTGCTGGTTTTTTTCTACAAATGGCTTGATAATATGAGTGCATTGAAGGTTTATGAAATGGGATTTTTGAAGGGGAACAATACTATAAAAGAGGTAAAGAAAATCCATGAAAATGGAATCAGAATGAGTGAATGTAGTTTATGTAACGACCCGAATCCAGAGCCCCTCCACTGGTGCCTCGTACCCTGTGAGCCACATGACCTCAAGCGCATTTCTCCAAATGCCATAGGCTGCCGACTAGCAGAAAGGGTCTTGGTGAGTCGGTGGGAAAAGTATTCCCTCATTCGGTAAGGTATACAAGGTTAGAAAACAACAATAAATAGAGGAAGCAGTAAATAATAAGCATAAAAACAAAACCAAAAAGCGGAAGAAGTGTAGATATATAACTAAGATGACAACGATGCAGCAGGTAAAAGTGTCTAAGGAAAACAGCAAACACAACAACGTACTGAAATACAACTGAAACCAAGTGAAAAATAAATCAAGTAAGCTCCTCAATATCGTGAGCCACGGCTTGGTCACATGCTCCCCAGCTCTAGTGCAATCAAGAACCCGAAGTAGAAGGGTGCTTGCCCTTACCTATATCTGTCGCAACATAGTCTTCTTGGGCCCAAAAGCATGGCCCAAACAGGGTGTGAGATACAATCCCAGTATGTAATCACCCAAAGATATGTGCCTAACAGTAAATGAATACATGAAAGTAATAAAAGAAGAACTAGTAAACAAAAAAGCACAACCAGCAAAAATCCACAGTTCTAGCAAACAAAGTACACAAGTAATGAGCCATCAAAAATAAAGAAAATAGGTAACCATCTGGGTAGCTCTCACATCCTAACCCCTATGGTTTAACCTATAGTACTAGCAACCCTCTGGGAGGCACACACAGTCTCATCCCTCTAGTTCAGCTATGTAGTTGAGTAGACTCTCTGGGGAAGCACTCACCGTCAATTCCTCCTATATTCTCGTATCGTGCTAAAGACTCTAGGGAAGCATTCAATGTCTATTCCCCCTATGGCATGCGTTGTGGAACTATAAACTCTCGGAGGAAGCACTCAACGTCAATTCCCCCCTATAGTCTCGCATCGTAATTAAAAGAAACTCTGGATAAGCCCTTCCATCAATTCTCCCTTGGGTCCACTACTCTAGGTTCTCATAGTCCTGAGTGGAAAAGTAAAACATACTCAGTGCACATGTATCATCCAAGTAAACCTCAAAAACTACTTGACTATCATTCTAATGCTCAACAACAATAATAAAACAACAGTTACACTATCCTACAACTAGGAATGGAAACTGGCAACGCTAAACAGCACAACAAGCATGGACAAACAACCTCAGCACAAAATAAATTACTCTACTCACAAGCATAAACCTCTACTACAACAATCATGCAAAGAAAGAAAATAGCAGGGGAAAACAGGAAACACGCAATACCCCGTTCACGAGTATTGGTGGTATTTGCACATAATATTCATCAACTTTCTATGGAAATGCACAAACCACATGCATCAATCCTTAGAGATCGATATATGTGAACCTCAATGATAGATTCGTCGTAGAACAAAGAAGATCTGAGAAAATTCACAAAACGTTCATCCCACGATAACTGGGAAAAGAGGATGAATCATGAATCAAGGATAAAGCATAAGGAAGAACACATCGCTGTGATTCCAACGCAATAGATCTTGCTGGAATTGGAGAACGGACGGCGAGGCGGGAGCTCGTGGATGATCATGTTGTAAGGCCACACCCGGGAGGACGGAATCTGGAGAAGAAGATTAAATCGGGGGTTACGCACAAACTAGGTCCGTTTAATGAAAAAAAGTACATGGAGAGTACTTCTTGAGTACATGGCGTTTACTTCAGTTTTCAATACTCCGAATTTATCGGCCTCCACCTCACCCTTACACACTGTGTGTGTGGCCCGAACAGGGCCAGCACATGGCTTCAAGCAGGAAAAGAGTACTCGGTGTGTACTCATAAAGTACACGGTGTGTAAATAGGAAATTACCAAAAAATTTATTTTCCTTAACAACACCAGAAAAAGGGAAAACATACCTGAATGAAGATCCGGGTTCTTACAAACTTCCCCCCTTAAAGAAATTCATCCCTGAATTTCCCTAATGAGGCGGAGAAGAGGAAACCCCGAACAGCTCCGGCCACTGTGATCGTACATCGGTCTCCCTCTCCCAGGTCTCGTCCTGTACTCGACTATGCTGCCATAACACTCGTACCAGAGGAACAGACCGTCTGTGAATAACCTTTGTACTGCGATCGAAAATCTAGATAGGATTCTCCTTGAACGATGCATCCGCTTCAAACTCAACTTCCTCAGGATGAAGGACATGAGATGTGTCTGAAATGTAATGTCGAAGCTGAGACATATGGAAGACATCGTGCATGGCCCGATACTGCAGAGGTAGCTGCAACCAATAGGCGACCGACCCAACTCTCTCCAAGACCTCAAACGGCCCAACGTACAGTAGTGAAATCTTACCCTATATCTGAATCATTTTGTGTCCCAGCCTAGGTGAGACACCTAGGAAAACCTGATCACCAACCTTGAACTCCAGAGATCGTCTCCACTAATCAGCATAATACTTCTGTCGAGACCGCACTATAGCCATCCTCTTCCAAATCAGCTCTAACTACTCTGAAGTCTCCTGAACAAGACAAGGTCCCAGCAAAGCTGCCTCTCCTGCCTCCAGCCAGCATAAGGGTGATCGGCATGGCCTACCGTACAAAGCCTCGTATGGGGCCATCAGAATGGTCGCCTAAAATCTATTGTTGTAAGAAAAATCCACCAGAGGGATATGCTTCACCCAAGAACTGCCAAAGTCAAGGATGAAAGCTCGGAGAATATCCTCAAGCACTTAGATCGTGCGCTCGGACTGGACATCAGTCTAGGGATGGTATGTTGTACTCAAAAGTACCTGTGTACCCAAGGCCTTCTGAAGTCCCTGCCAGAACTGAGAGGTAAAGATTTCATCTCTGTTTGAAACAATAGAGTGTGGAACTCCATGCAGACAAAAGATCTCCCAGATATAAAGTCATCCAAGATCATCAACACTGAAGGTCTGCATGATTAGCAAGAAGTGAGAAACCATCGTAATCCTGTCGACGACAACCCAAACAAAATCATTCCATCAAGGTGACCTCAGCAACCCAGTAATGAAGTCCATCGCGACGTCGTTCCATTTTCACTCCGGAATGGGTTACTGTTGTAAAAGGCCTCTTGGTCACTGATGCTCTGCCTTCACCTACTGACATGTAGAACATCTCATGACAAAACCAGCAACATCCTTCTTCATACCTAGCCACCAATATTGGTGATACAGGTCACGATACATCTTGGTGACGTCAGGATGAACAGCCCAGGCAGAAGAATGAAAAATCTGTATCAGCTCCTCGAATATGTTTGCTGGAACCCATATGCGTCCCCGAAAATGCAAGATCTCATCCTCTCGAACTGTCCATCTTGGAATAGATTCCTCTGCTGACACACTCTCCTATATAACTAAGAATTCTGAATCTGATAGTTCCCTCATCCATACCCGATCAAGTAGTGTAGAGGTAACAGCTATAGAAGATAGAAAGGTCAGTCCCCATCTGCCGTGCAAATCCAGATGCATCTCAGAGAATAGGGCCACAAGCTACCACTCACTGCTGGCCTCCTGAACTTCCTGAACCTAAGTTCTCCTTCTCAATGAATCATCCACTATGTTTCCCTTACCCAACGTATAGGCAAGATCGATGTCAAGAGACTGTAGATACTCGACCCACTTTCACTACCTCAGATTCAGATCACTATGAGTGAAGATATACATGAGACTCTTGTGGTTAGTGAAGATCAAAAAGTTCTCTCCCAGAAGGTAGTGTCTCCAACAGTGCAAGGCATGAACAACTGTTGCCAACTCCAAGTCGTGCGTAGGGTAGTTCCTCTCATGTGGCCTCAACTACCGAGACCCGTACGCAACAACTCCATCTCCCTGTATAAGCACAGCTCCTAGCCTGATACCTGAAGCATCACAATAAACAATGTAGCTCTTGCCTGGATCTGGCAAGACTAGTATCGTTGCTGACGTCAACCTCCCTTTCAGCTTCTAAAAGGCTAACTCACAAGAATCTGACCATAAGAACTTCGCCCCCTTCATGGCCAGACCTATCAAAGGTGCTTCTAGATGAGAAAAGTCCTGAATGAAGCGTCTGTAGTATCCAGCCAGTCGTAGGAAACTCCGTACCTCGAAGAAGTTCTTCGGCTACTCCCAGGAAAATATAGCTCTTACTTTCTCTGGGTCCACTGATACTCTAGCCTCTGAGATGACATGACCCAAGAAGTGAATCTGGTCAATCGAGAAGTGGCACTTCGAGAGTTTAGCATAGAGTCGATGCTCTCTCAGTGTACTCAGAATGATCTCAAGATGTGTGGCATTGTCATGTCGAGTGTGACAGTACACTAAGATATCGTCCATGAAGACCCCGAAAAAGTAGTCCAAGTACAGATGGAACACTCCGTTCATCAGTGCCATAAAAACTTCAGGTGCGCTTGTGAGACCGAATGGAATGACTGTATACTCGTATAAACCATACCTGTTCCTGAAGGCTATAAGAGGTATATCTGAAGGTCTAACACGCAACTGATGATAACTGGACCTCAATTCGATCTTTGAGAACACCCGAACACCTCTAAGCTGATCGAAAAGGTCATCAATCCTCGGCAAAGGATATCAGTTCTTGACCGTCAACTGGTACATCTTCCAATAATCCACACAAAGTCGAAGGGTACCATATACCTTCTTCATAAACAGGACAGGAGAACCAAAAGGAGAAGTACTGGGTCGGATGAATCCCTTAGCCTGTAGCTCCTCCAACTACTTCTTGAGCTCCTGCAGCTCAGTTGTGGCCATCCTATAGGGAGGAATTGACACCGGTGCCACTCCTGGAACAATCTCAATAGAGAAGTTTACCACACGCTCTGGAGGAAAACCTGAAAAGTCCTCTGGAAAGACGTCCCTAAAACGATCCACCACTGGAGGAAAGTCCAACCGTGGAGTGCCCTGATCATCCAGATAAATACTATCAATCTGGGCTGTCACCCCTCCTAGCCCATGATGCTCGAGCGCCGCCTGACTCGCCCAAAAGTCCAATTCACCTCTATGTAGGAACGATTCAACCTCTGGTGAAATGAAACTGACTATGCGGTGATAAATGTCAATGAATGCCTTGAAGGGAGTCAACCAGTCCATGTCGAGGATGAAATCATAGCCTGTCATATCTAGGACATAGAGATCCCATATGAAACGATACCCTGCAACCTCGAGAGGTCACTCTCTACACTAGCGTACACTGGATGTCCTTGTTCCCAAAGGTGTGTCTAGTGTCAATGAGTCGACAAAAGAAAATATGCAGAGTCCAAGGCTCTCCATGATAGTAACAGAGATAAATCTATGCATAGCTATAGTATCGAAAAGGGATGAAGATAAAACTGAGTCTACTAAAATCGTACCTCGAACAGTAGAAGGGCTGGGATCCCGCTCCTAATAAGTCAGCTCCGTGGCGAAAGACTGGCATGTACAGCGGTCATGCGCCCCAGGCTGACCACACAGAGCTGAAAAACCCTGCTGGTGCTAAGGAATTGGTGGCTGACTGCCACGGCCTCGACCTCCACCTCAGCCCGAATGGCTGGAAGAACTCCAGTTTCCCAACTGATGAGAAACCGGGGGGCTGCTCCTGAATGAGGAGTCATGGAAGAACCCCGGTCACCAGCTGCTGGTGAGAAAACCTGACAGAAACGTTGAAGGTGACCCATCTAGCCATAAGACCGGTACTCCACAGGGTCTCTCTGGCACTGTGGCCTCGTGTGCCCTGTCTGGCCACACTGGTAGCATGTCACCTGGTTGCCTGATTATTCATCTCACTTCCTCGAACCACTACACGTAGGCTCCCTACAGTGCATCTTGATGTCAATTCGAGGAAAGATAACTCTAGAAGCAGTTCCACCCTGCCCCGTAGCTCTGGAGTCTCTCAGATTGCGCTTTGAAATCAGTGCCTAGTTGACGATAGAAGTGATTAAAGTCAGCTGGAAGATGTTCACCTGCGAGCGGATCTCCCGCCTGAGTCCATCCTCAAAATTCCTCGCCAAGAACACCCCACTTCCATCCTGGAGGGGTGTGAAACACTGAATATCGGTGAAACCAGAGGAATACTCCATGACAAATAGAGTACCCCGCTCGAAGTTCATGAACTCCCGGGCTCGATCGGCCCTCAGGGTCTCTGGGAGGAAGTAGTCATAGAACACACGCAGGAACTCCTCCTAAGTCATAGCCTGCTGTTGACCCGCCTACGAGATCATGTCCCACCACCTCTTTGCGGAGTCTCGGAGCATGTAGGTGGCGAGCATGGTCCGCCTCTCTGGAGGCGTCTCCAGTTGCCCGAAGATATTCAGCACGGCTTCTAGCCAAGAATCTGCAGCCTGAGGTCCTCCCTCCCTCAAGAAAGTGGGATGATGCGGCTTCTGAATGACCCACGTCAAGTCTTCCATAGACGCGGCTGGAGGTGGTGCTCCCTGGAAGGCCTGCATCATCCCCATGAAACCATCCCTGAACTGCACATCTGCACCTGCAACTGCTATAACAACCGGTGCCAAGACTGGCACGGCTTGGGAATCGGCAAGAAGTCCCTGATCAGCCCTGTCTGGCGTCTGATCACTTCATGACGACAGATGTATGACCGGAGGACGTCTCGGAGGCATATCTCTGAAATATCAAAAGTACACCTTGGATCATAAAAACAAGGACAGAGAACACAAGAGTACAAAATGGGAACAGGGAAGAAAAACACAAAAAGATTGCAAAACACGACTACACGGCGTGTATAAAACTACACGACGTGTCTTCTTAAGCCACAAACATGGGCGTGTACTACCCCCCTATAAGTCGTATACACCTCAAACTACACGGTGTGTTGGTCCCAACACATGGCGTGTACAAAAAAACTTTCCCCCTGCCCGATTCTCTTCACATGGCTAACCCACGTGGTCCGACTTAACCTGAGACTACACGATATGTTCTAAACAAACACGGCATGTACTAGACAAGGCTTCAGTGGCACGTGTTGTTGAGTACACAGCTGAACCTTACATGGAGTGCTCCGAATAAACATGGCATGATTAGGCGAAGGTGACACCATCTCATGTTGTTCCTGACACGGCCGGGTACCTGGACACAACTACATGGCATGTTCCGAACAAACACGACATGTGGAAAAGAAGGTAAAGTCGGCCTGTGTTGTTCATGACACGACCAGGTACCTGGATAGGACTACACGACATGTTCCCTGTAGACACGAAGTGTTCTACTCGTGCTTCCCCGACACGTGTTGTTAGTGACACAGCCGGGTACACGGCTCCGATCTTACACGGCGTGTATCTACAGTACACGGCGTGTTTCTGAAGTTACTTTTATGACACCATGTTTTGCCCACACGGTCAGTGACACGGCCTGAAAACAAAACGGTGTGTATCCAAAAAGTTCACGCCGTGTATTCTGGTTTTTTCTGGGCAGTAGCTCAGAAACTGCACAGAATCCCAGAAACAATAAAAACAAGGGAAAGATGTGCCAAATTCCGATCCGTGATGGCCCATAACACTTCAGGAACCAAAATTTGGCATTAAATTTAAGAAAAGAACAAAACAAACAACTTTCTAACATAATAGTAGAGAATATATCAAGAAACTACCACAACATCATGCATAATCTACACAAAGTCTATCACAAGAGCATGCAATCGCTAATGCACCCTAGATGGCATGGCAAGAATGCATGTCATGTGATTCCTACAAGTGACTATATGATGCATGAGACAACATAACCTCATCTCATCGGGTTGTGACAAAAATAGTACCGCAATATCAAAACATTAATAGCACAAGTCATGCGAATCACTCTAGGTGAAATCAGATCAACTATAAAATTTCAAAACCAACTAACTGCGATTAAAAAGGTGGCATGTCTTTTCCCTATACATGAGTTAGCTACTCCTGAGCACATCTTAATGCCACGTATTGAGTCCGTCCTATCCCTGACTAAGGTCTCCAAACAGTAAAGCAAGTGAAAAGAACCCCTATGATACCACAATGTAACGACCTGAATCCGGAGCCCCTTCACTGGTGCACCATACCTGGTGCACCACATGACCTCAAGCGTGTTTCCCCAAAAGCCAGTGGATTCCGACTAGCAGCGAGGGCCTTGTTGAGTCGGTGGGGAAACTATACCCTCATTCGGTAAGGTATACAAGGTGAGAAAACAACAATAAACAGTGGAAGCAGTAAATAAAATGCATAACAACAGAAACCAAACAGCGGAAGCAATGTAGATATATAACTAAGATGACAATGATGTAGTAGGTACAAGTATCTAAGGAAAATATCAAACACAACCATGTGCTGAAATAAAACTGAAACCATGTGCAAAAGAAAACAAGTATGCTCTTCAACATCGCGAGCCATGGCTCGGTCCCATGCTCCCCAGCTCCAGTGAAATCAAGAACCTGAAGTAGAAGGGCGCTTTCCCTTATCTATACCTGCAGCAAAATAGTCTGCCTGGGCCCAAAACAATTGACCAATAATGGTGTGAGATAAAATCCCAGTAGGCAATCACCCAAATATCTATGCCTAACAGTCAATGAATACATGGTAGTAATAAAACAAGAAGCAGTAAACAGAAAAGCACAAGAAGCTACAATCCATAGTTCTAGGAAACAAAGTACACAATTTAACATCTAGCAACAATAAAGAAAACAGGTAACCCTCTGGGTAGCTCTCACAGCCTAACCCCTATGGTTCAACCTATAGTACTAGCAACTCTCTGGGGGGCACATATAGTCTCACCCATCTGGTTCAGCTACGTAATTAAGAAGACTCTCTAGGGAAGCACTCACTGTCAATTCCCCCCTATAGTCTCGTATCGTGCTAAAGGGTCTCTGGGGAATTACTCAACATCTATTCCCCCTGTGGCCCTCGTTATGGAACTATAGACTCTTTGAGGAGGCACTCAATGTTAATTCCCCCTATAGTCTCGCATCATAATTAAAAGACACTCTGGAGAATTCCTTTTATCAATTCTCCCTATGGTCCACTACTCTAGGTTCTCACAATCCCGAGTTGAAAAGTAAAACATGATCACCATGCGTGTATCGTACAAGTAAACCTAGAAAACTACTTTTCTAACATTCTAAGGCTCAATAGAAATAATAAAACAACTGTTCCACTATCCTACAACTTGGCATGACAAATTGCAATGCTAAATACCACAACAAGCATGGAAAAACAACCTGAGTACAAAATAAATTACTCTACTCCAAGCATAAACCTCTACTACAACAATCATGCAAAGAAGGCAAACAACAGGGGCAAAACAGAAAACACACAATACGCCGTTCAAGGGTATTCGTGGAATTTCCACATAATATTCATCATCATTCTACATAAAGGCACAAACCACCTACCTCGATCCGAGTAGATCGATATATGTGAACCTCGACGACAGATTCCTCTTAGAAAGATGAAGATATATGAAAACACAGAAAATGTTTACCCCATAATAACTTGGAAAATAGGAGGAATCAAGAAACAAGGCTAAAACAGAAGGAAGAATTCACAGCTATGATTCCAACGCAATTGACCCTGCTCGAATCGGAGAACGGATGGCAAGGCGGGGGCTCGTCGAAGATCCAGTCGTACGGTCGCTCCTGGGCAGACGGAATCTGGAGAAAAAGATGAAATCGAGGGTTAGGCGCGACCCAGGTCCATTTAAAGAAAAAAAATTACACGGTGTGTAATTCTTGAGTACACGGTGTGTACTTCTTGAGTACACGGTGTGTACTTCAGTTTTCTGTACTCCGAAATAACCAGCCTCCACCACACCCTTACACACTGTGTGTGTGGCCCGGACACGACCAGTACACGGCTTCGAGCAGGAAAAGACTACACCGCGTGTACTTTAGAAATTTGCGGAAAATGTTTTTTCCTTAAAAACTCCAGAAAAAGGGAAAACACACCTGAACGAAGATCTGTGTTCTTACAGTTGATGTCTCTGATCCAACAAAATTAATTCATTGATTGTCCTTCTGATAATTAATTTTTTTAGGAAAGATGAAAATTCTATTAAGGATGACCATCTCATTTGGATATCAAAATTCGTTCATGAGAGTCCCAATGTAGGTAATATCATTTACTTTAGTGGAGACCATAAAGGGGGTATTTAGATTATATATAGATTGTCCAAGTCCAGAAAACATGAAATGAAATATTGTTCAATGATATAGTATGCTTATTTTTCTGTATATTATTTTTTCCTAACAATATTATGTATTCGAAAATACCATAACATATTCTAAATAAAATAGTTTACTACTCATGCGGAAAATTTCATTTTCACAAGATGATGTTACTAATCCCATAGAAGAAAAAACTATAATGAAAGAAACCATTTGGGAAGATGTAAAGGTAATATAACAACATATTTTCTCTATTTTACAAAAAATATATATAATGAATCATTTATTTAATTTACATTATTTCTTTCATAGTAAGTTTATTTTAGAAGTCTTTTATCCATATTTCATTCCTTTCTATACGAAAACTTCCATAGACTCATACTCCCTTAAACCCATTTCACCCATATGAGGTTTCATTTTTCACAATCTTTCATGTTATCTCCACTAAAATTGTAGGAAGATCAATGAAGCTACCTCTGCTCAATAATTGAGTTAATCTTGATTTTTCAAAGTAAAATAATTTTCAATAGAATTAAAGTATTATTTCATATATATTTTTAATTTTTTTTGTATTACATATATAATAATTATTTTCATATATGTGAGGATTCTTTTATTTAATTTGGGGTGGTTTGTCCATATGTTATGACATTCTCCATGAAAAAATTCACATAATTCATCTAACTAAAAACCTTTCCACCCTTGAAATGTTGGAATTTATCACTTTATTTCATGTTCCCACTTCTTTTCAATAACATAGGTAATCTTGAGGTTTTCTCTGTTAAAACATTTTCCATATAATTATTGTATTTTTTGATATTTTTTTTAATTTATTTTATTTTATTATTACTAACATTAGAATAGTTTTTTATACATGTGGATTATTTTTCACGTGTTTGGGAGGTCTATCGATCTTTAATTACATTATCCAAAAAAACACCCACATATTTCATCTCCCTCAAAACCATTATCCCCAGATGTGTTCTAATTTACAACATTTCTTCATGTTCTTTCTACTACTCTACCAGAGAGGTAATATTATCGTTTTCATATTAAAATAGATTTACCAAGAATTAATGTATTGTTTTATATTTATTTTAAATTTATTTATTTTCAGTATTACTCAGATAAGAATTTTTTAATTTTATAGTTTGACTCCTATGTTTTAGCATAAAATTGTGAGAATAAGAACAATTCAATGCATCATGAATGCACAAAAAACAGTACTAGAAAAGACACCTATATAAGAAAACATTGATTATTTTAGAACTAATATAAAAAATAAAATATTATATTGTGTTAATTTTAAACTAAATATTGAGTCATACCATGAACACTATGTATCATATTGAGTTGGAGTTGAATATTAGGTGTCACACCACTTCCTATTCATTTACAATCTTAAACTATAGTAAAATTAAACAAATAAGTAAAAGATAAAAATGAAAAGGAAATTAATTATGAAATATATTATTGCATGATAAGAAAAAATGTATTCTTGTTTTCTTGGTTTTGGAATTATAATGCTTGTTTTAAACTAAAATAACACTTATATATTGAAAAGACACACATGGAGTCAAACCGGTCATACCATGGAATAGATTGGGGTGTGGATAATTCCTATACATCTCAAATTACTTATGAATAATTTTTCTAGTGAATAAAAATAATCTGAAATCATTGGCTCAATGGAAAGTATATTATGATAAAAAGACAAATTAACTTTTATATTTTTGAATGTATATTATAATTTTGACTTATGTAACTATATAAAAAAAATTTAAATTCCTATAACAATTTTTTTTGTATTGGGGTTATAAATTTTATTTCATTCAGATTATATATTAATATATTATTATTTAGGATTTCGTGGTGTTTTTTTGTGATATGGTGTGCTCTTGTACTACACTACTCTTTTGAAACAATGTTTTTGTTATATCAGAATATAGATTTTCCATTTATCAGTGATTTTAGAAGTGCTAAATAAGGGGTCCTTTATCAGCACTTTTAGAAGCACCGATAAGGGGGGTCCTTTATGATTTCTTTTAGAGGAACTGATAATGTTCACAATTATTAGTGATTTTAGAAAAACCGATGAACTTTTACATTATCAGGGCTACATAAAAGGGATGATATAATACTAGGGATTTTAATCATGTTCTGGTAGTCAAAAATTTTAAATCAATGATAATCCCAATTTTTTTCTCTATTAAAGGACTATTTTATAGTAGTTAATTAGTTTTTTAATAATTTACAAGAATTCCACTCCCCCTCCACTGTAAAATTAAAAACACCCTTCCCATTTATTCGAAACATAAAATCATTTTAACTCACTAAAACTCTACTAAAATAAGATCAAAAAATACCTCCCCTTTTCCTAGAATCCTCTCCTTCTATTGAAATCCATCCACAGATTGTTTTTGGTATAATCCAAAAAGAGTTACCAAAAGAAATGGTAGCATCCTTCCTCAAGCTCATTTGATTTATATTAAATATCTCTGACCTCATCATTTCTTATTTCTTTATCAAATGATAACCTCATTATTATAAATATAAAAAGATGTATTTATTTTATGGGTTATACTTTCACATACAGAAACATCCACGAAATTGGTAACAAACATATCGTTTGTGAGTACCATGAAGTACTACCTCATGAAACGATGACATTCTTTTTTCCTATACCACCCCTCAGGATTGTTCATTATGATGGAAATATTATTTATATATAATATATATGATATTTTTTATTTCAATTTGATCATGGAATCATTATATAAATAATAACTTGATTCTATCCATTTTGTGGCAATACTATGACATCATTTATGGAATATTGGACTACCACTTCATCAAAGAGATTTGATTTTATCACACTAAACAGTGATATTATAAATGAGGGTTTTGATAAACCTATGTATCCTATATGAAATATATATGATACTAGAATTAAAAAATACATATATATACTTAATTATTACTTCTTTTAAATTGGAAATGAGATTAAAATAGTGTTCCTGCATACGTACGACCTACAGTCTCCGTGAATGGTGAATTTCACTTCCGATCATCAAATAATATGAATTATTATGAATACATCTATATTGGATATATAATATAATTAAATCATGGATTAAATTTTTTATATTGGTCAATCATGATCTACGAAACAAGAACAAAAATAAAAAGTCAAAATAAACTAAAAAAACTCTCTAATTAACAATTTTAATAATTAAAATAATTAAATATCATAAACAAATGGTAAATTAGTCATTATAAGAAGACAATATATGATACTACACAAATTATCATGCTTATTTTATTAGTTATTAACATTTTTAATACCATTATATATGAATTTAATGTATACTTAATTAAAAGTAAATTTGATGTATGGTATTTTCATCTCACTTTTTTTCATCTATGTGATAAATTTCATATTCACAACTATTTAAAATGTATTTTTTATTTTCTGACCATTTTGATATATTATATCAAGAATTATTTTATCTTCCATTTATTTTAATTTTAAATTTTAATGATTTTATCTATGGTTATTTGAATATAAAATTATTAAGTGTTAGTAGAATCTCATAAATTAATTCATTTTTCATTTGGTCACATTACATCCTCATTGTCGTTAATATTCTATGATTATGTGTATAACAAATTTTGCTATTTAATTATGTATTTACACATATTGTATTTTTATTTCTAGTATAAACACATAATATATTCATTGATTGATTGTTGCATCAATGTTATGGTATTTTCAAGGGTTTACTTCACAATATCAATATGTTCATCATTGGTTATACATGAATTTCCATCCGAGAAACATATAGAATCATTTATAAATAAAACATTTTATTGATTTTCCACTCTTTATTCATGAAGATTTCCATGTAATAGTACCGTTTTACAATTATTTGGTAATCCAAATTTATTATAAAATATTTTTAAGAAAACATAACTTCATTTTTCATTTCGTCAGATAACTTGTTTTATTATAAAAACCCTTTTTTCTAAAAATATTTTGATATTTATTTTACCAATCCAAAATTACATAATAAATAAAAATTTTCCCTTTTTCTTTTTCAATGTGTTTTCAATGGAATATTCTAATCGCTTTTAGAACAAGTAATTTTTCTTTTCTTTTACCATGAAAAAGGAATGTTCTTTTTTATAGGTTTGACATGTTTGGACTTACATTCTATCATTTCATCAATGATTCCTTTTACATTTTTAAAAAAATTAATGAAAATTTTTTAAAAATTGATTTTCAATGAAAAATATTATTTATTTAAAAAAATAAAAATGATATTTTCATAAATAATATTTTAAAAAAAGAATTTATTGTATTTATATTAATTTATTAAAACAGCCACTATTTTTACTCCACATGGGATATTTGGTATCGATACCATCCATATTCATCATTTTCATGGTATATTATTGATGTGGCCAAGGATAGTATTTACATTAACTACTATGAGTCATTTTTTAGTCCCCTTGTTATATTCAATTTCATATGATAGTTATATATTGGATTTTTAGTGATTATATATTTCGTTTATCATGGATACATTCATTGCATAAACTATATAGCACTTTTACATTATTTTTCTACAATGAAATATATTTGATTTTATGGGGAAATATTCGCAAATTTGTATCCTTTACTCAACATGGAAATTTGATACGGAACATTGTTTATTAATTTTAATAAATTATTAAATATATGATGAATGGTTTGAACTTGAAAGACACAAGTTAGGGAATGTCTAATGAAAACCATAGGGGTGGTGGTACGATTATGGGAATCCTCACAATGAAATGTTTGTACCTTGAGATGGATTTATTTTTATGGGGACCCTTCGATTTTGTTTCCATGTAGAATAGATGGTTTTTAATCCATATACATAAACTGCCTTGAGGATAGATCTTGATGGTACTATAGTTCCTCTTATAGAATCATGAAGTGTAATAATAAATTATTTCCTTTATTTTAATTAAATTTTATCATTATCTATGATTTTTTTTATTTGATATATCTATGGATGAATTTCATTGTATGTTTATAGATTAAATGGAATAGAATTCATTTATTTACCTATCTTAACTATGAATAATCCAGTTATTTACATTTCATATGTGTTTAGTTATTTACATTTCCAAAATTTATATGTATTTCACTATCATTTTATAGATTAAATGTCATATTTTTTCAGTTATTAACTTTCCATATAGACTATTATCATTGATTCATTATTAATTCCACTATTCACGTCTCTTACTGAGCATTTAAGTTTACTCATACTTCCTTTCCTTTTACTTAGGATTCTTTAAAGTGTACAAAGAAATATAAATAGTGAAATGAAAAGTGGGAATAAAAATATCCTCAAAAAGAAAAAAAAAGTATATTGTAATCAATGTATTCATTTTTTAAAAAATACTCATGTATGTATCTGGTTTACCGATACCACTAAACTCTTCAATACTTCTTGTATTGATTACTTTTAATCATTAAAATTTAATGGTAGTATATATCAGGTCCTTTATTTCGAGATTTGGGTAACTATAGTTTCTATTAAAGGAATATTTTTAGAATACATGGGAACATGATTTAAAAACATAAAATATAAACCATAACCCTGGGGTAGAAATTGTGGATATTTTTAGATGAATGTCCTCGAATTTTGATATGGTGGAGATTATGTGTGTCTATCAACAAATATGTCGATGTATGGATACTAAAAGTTTTCATTGTTCTGCCAAAGATGTACCTAGGGGTAACATCATTGAAAATGAGTGTTTGTACAGAATCGTGCATAACCTGCTACACGAAAACTAGCCCTACCTTTTATCTAGTTTTACACACACATAAGATACGATTATGATATTTCACATTTTATTTTCCAAAAAATAAAAATGATTTTAATGAAGATCCTTATACAATCATAAGATTACTGAGATTGAATGTAATATTAATTACATAAATAACTTTTTTTTTGTTTTATTATATGAAAATATACCAAGATTAATGAAATTTTGGAGAAACTGATGGATTTTATAATTTTTAGAGGAAATATATATTTGTGGATTAATTCATCTAAATGTTATAAAAGTAAGGATTTTATTATTGATAATATTTTGGGTTGACATTAATATAACATAATTAAAATTTATAACAAAAGGTATTTATTGAAACCCATTGTGAAAAATGATACATAATGATTAACTTCATAGATCTCCATAATACGTTTCAAAAAATTAATAGAATAATATTAATATGAATTTACAAAAAGAAATACTGCATAACATCTAAAAACACACCATGTTCGGAATGGCTGCGGGACATGAACACAATATTGAAGGATAATAATGGTTTAATATCATCCATCGGCCTAGGTGATGTCTTAGTTAGTGTATAATTATTTTTAGATAAATAATTTCATAAATAAGTATTAATTATGAACTAGTAGATTCACTTTATAGGATTTTAGATTAATGTAATAATCATATTCATTTAGGATAAAAGTTAGAGACAAATGGTTAGACTTCTCTCTATTTTAGGGGCCTAAGGATCCTTTAAAATCACATTTTAGTTCTTTAGGTATCAATATTACTTTTATGATATTCATATATTGAGGTAATGAATGATTTTGAAAAATATATAAGCCCAAAAAATCGATTAAATATTGATAATATAAATATATAATGTAATTTCATTTCTATATATTTTTAGGTTTTAAAACAAAAAAGCAGCATTAATAAAATGATAAAAAATATTGTTTCCATGATATATTAATTTTTGTTGAAACAATAGCCATTTGAATCATCACATATTTTTGGATTTGAGGTTCTCAACATTCCATTGATAAGTCAATTTTATTTAATTTATGACATCAATAACTCCCAATTAATATTTATTTTTTTTCTCTGTGTCTATATTTTCACATTCCACGAATGTTCTTATAAGGCCCCGGCCTAAAAAATTACTTAATATTGAATTAAATTAATAATTCACATTGAGGATCTTTTCAGATTTAGAGTTTTAGAGAATTAGAACATAACTATTACATCACAAAAGATTTACAAAGTAGACACTTCTACCAAGATTCCATAGAATAAAAAAACTCTTAAAAATAAACATGTATAGTTACATGTTTTATATACCATGACATTCCCTTGATCCCATCCTTGACCTTATTCCACATTAAGTCATGTGAAAAACATTTCAAAAAAACTTGGGGTGAGCATAAAATGCTCAGTAAGGTATACACAAAGAATGAAAACTGTTAGTTTTTAAAACATCAAGTAAACCATGTATACTTTATCAAAGTAATACCTTCACCTTCATGAAGTAGTAAAAAACTCTTCACTGAATAAAATATCATTACTTACCTTTTTGTAACCAAAGGATTACCATAAAACCCATATAAAGAACACATAACATATATAAAGGTAACTTGGGACATAAACATACTTAAGTGGAATAACCATACGGTCGACTTCCACACATATCACTTAATGGAATAGCCATATGGCCAACTTCCATACATACTTAATGGAATAGCCATACGGCCGACATCCATACCCAATGCATTGGAGGTTATAAAGTAACCACCCTTCCTGGTATTCACGGCACCACCCGTCATATGGTTTATCACGTAACCACCCGTTAAAACTTCCAAGTACCAATATAAAATCATAAAACATAAAACTAATATAAAGGAATGATAACATTTCCACATTTCAATCACAATATATCATAAATATATTGACATAATAGAATCCTTTTTCAAAACCATTTTCAATACCAAAATACATAAAAGAGTATATGTTATTTATTTTATTTTAAAAACATTACGGCTTGTTGAGGAAGCCAAAGACCAAATAATACTCGCGGCGGCGGAAAAGTTCATTGTCACTGCGTACGTTAAAAAACATTCCTTTTTGTCGTTTAGTAAAACGCTTCGTAGAAAAAATATTCCTTTTGTATAAAAGTAAAAGTCAAAGGGGTTTATACACCGTATAAAATAAATTTGTGTATAAAACGAAATATGCCTCAATTAAAGGATATTGAGACTAATTCCCTTACCTAAGGTCCGACTTGACTCGATCGTTTTTTAACATCCTGAATAATAAACATGAGTTAATTTATACTTGATTAAGAACCTTTTTAAAGTTTATTATTCCTTTTATATCACTTATTTCCGTGTTATAAACATTATGTAACCATTTAAGTTAATAATGTTTGTTTTGTCGATATTTGGTTCTTAAGTCGAAAGTGGACTTCTTACAATTACCTGTAGTTCGTGTGGTCAAAGGTTCTTTATATCCAGAATTAAATTCCTGATTTTGATAGCATATATATCATATATCTCAAGCATATACATGTATTTATAATATTACATAATCATTTAGAGGTAAGAAATGAAATACACCGTTCAGGGAGACGGTATGCCGTACGTACGCATGAACGCTACTTTCATTTCATTGTCATATTAATGGTATTAAAACTAAATGAGAGGTATGTATATTTTAATTCCGGAATTATATTCATCATTTATATGTATCATTCATTATATATATCCATTATATACATGTACTTTTAATAGTACATTAAATTTGGGGATAAGAAATGAAATGCACCGTTCATGGAGACGGTAAGTCGTACGTACGCATGAACGCTACTTTCATTTCTATCTCATACATTAATGGAAAGAAATAATAATGGTATAGAGGTATATTATAATTCCAGTATAACATCATATATAATAACTTTAAATCCATCCTTTATACGTCCCACATATGGCATTAACAAATCACATCACTTTGAGGGGGCGGTAGTATGCACTTCCTTAAATGAAGATATCGTGTTTACCCATAATGGAAACCATAACAGTATTCCCAAAATGAAAAATAAAGAAGCTTAAGGAAAATATAAACATATTATATATCATATATAAATATAGTCTCATCTTAATGGCCACCTTTTAAAGTGTTAAAATAATGTTGAACAATCATCGTTTCGAGAGGCAGAAATTCACCATCCACGGAAACAGTATGTTCATTAACCATTAGATGTAGGTGTGTGTAAGTTTAGCTTGAATCCTTCTTATAAAAAAATAATAGTATATTGAGTATACTGGAGTTGTTACAAAAATATAAAATAAAAAGATTTTAGGGGGTTGGAGAAGCAAAATAATACAAAAGGACTCAAAAGAAGACATTACCTTAAAATCGGGTAACTCTCTTAGATTTGAGCTCAAAGGCTTCCATGAAAAGACTTCAGCCCAAAGTGAGGCTTAAAGGAGTATGTGAGGTATGTGTAGAGACAAAATGGGCAGAGGTTGGCTGAGCCAAAGGCTTTGTGAGTGTGGGTACGGTGGTAGAGGTGGGGGACTTTTATAAGAGGAGAGGAGGGGCACTCTTGGAAAGTAAAGAAAAGTCACAATAATTTATAATGGTATTCTGATTTAAGAGGTCCCACATTGAAATAATTCGACTATAAGGTGATAAGGGTTCTAAATCCACCCATACAATAGGTTTTGGACATGTTTAGGTATTAGATTTTACATTATCTTTCCATTTTATTTAAATCCATTATTAATGAGATAATCGCTGCATCATCATGATGTCATAAATAATTTAATTTATTTAATATCTAAAAATTATAAAAAAATATAATGATGTAGGAAATATTTTTAGCTTTATAATGAATATTTATAGTCAATAATATTACCTGTATAACCCCATGTAAAATTTTTTTTAGTAAAACATCTCATGTGTGTGTCATTTTTACTTTAACATTAAATAAGAAGTTATTTATGTCATTTTCCAACCAAAGTGGCTCCATGGGGTCCCCAAGTTGACCCATGGCTTTTATTGGTCGTCCATGACACATCCAATAAGGGTATGACATGTTTCAAGGTATTTTAATTTTATTATAATATCATTTTTTCCATAAATTGCACTAATTACCCCTAATCGCGATTAAGAACTTAAAAGTTACTATTCACCAAAAAAATATTTTAATATCATTGAACCACATTTTACTTCTTAATACCTACCATGTATGTCGGATTTTTGAAATTCAAAACACATAAGTGGTAAAATTTCATTTAAATGAAAAATCAGTTTTTGTAAGTACCACTTAGTGGTTTCACTATTCATCAAAAATTGAAGTTTTTCATGAAAATACCAAAACTTCACCCTAAGATATATTTGATATTCCGAATTCAAAAATGAAGACCATTTTACAAAATTCACAACATATAAGTTTCATTAATTAATTTAAAAATTAATTTCCACTGTCAGAGCAAATAGCGTGTTTTTATGAAAGAATAAGTATCAAAAGATTGACTCTAGTTTAAGTCCGATTTCAAAGTGAAATTAATTCCAACGACCACTATTGGATTTAATGGTAAAAATATTTTATAATTTTACTTTAAAACCAATTCAAAATATATTCTAATCATCTTAAAAAATTAGTTTAAAAAGAGCTTTTGAATTAAAATACATCATTTTACACTATTCATTAAAAAAGAACTTTATCGGAAAGATACCAAAAATTTACACAAAGTAAATTTTGATGTCTCGATTCTAAAGAAGAGTTATATTTGGTCCAATAGAATGTATAAGAGTGATAAAAAATATATTCAATGACGGTTCACCGTCAAAAGGTGATAAGTGGACTTTTCATGAAAATTAGAGTATATAAGCCAAAAATTGAATTCTTTTCATATTTTTTATGCCTTTATCCTTTATTAGATAAATGTAAAAACATTTAAAAAAAATATATAATCATAGTTTATTTATTTCTATCCATTCCCGCCAGTACAACGTCTGCGTGTTAACTAACATTTAAAATAATATTATTTTATTACTAGTGTGCAATGTACGATTTCAAAGAAACTCTTTGTTGCGTATCGGGTATGCTATCGAACATAGCAACCACTTTAAAGTAAAATTAAAATTTAATTCTCAAATATTAATAAATATGAAAATGTATTATTCTTTATTTACCTGGGATGTTACATACTTCCCCCCGTTTGGGAATTGCGTCCTCGCAACTTTACTCACTTATCAAAATAAGTGGGGGTATTTATCCCTCATAGAATTTTCAGATTCCCACGTTTCCTCTTCAACCATATGGTTTTTCCACAAAACCTTTACCTGGTGGATTACCTTTTTTCACAACACTTGGTCCCTATGGTCAAGAATCTGTACCGGTTGTTCCTCATAAGATAGGTTCTCTTCCAGCTGAACTACCACTGGACTCAAACCATGAGATGGGTCTGGCATATACTTCCTCAACATCGAAACATGAAAAACATTGTGTACCTGAGATAAACTCGGGGGTAAAGCCACTCGGTAAGCAACTGATCCAACTTTTTCCAGAATTTCATATGGTCCAATAGACCTTGGACTCAGCTTTCCTTTCTTACCAAATCGCATCACACCTTTCCATGGAGAAACCTTGAGGAAAACATGATCACCTACCTCGAAAGATAGATCCATCCTCCAGTTATTTGTATAACTTTTCTGCCATCTTTGAGCTGTTCTCATGTGTTTCTGAATCAACTGAACTTTTTCTGCCATCTCTTCTACCAATTTTGGTCCCATCAGCTTCCTTTCACCCACTTCATCCAAAAATACTGGAGTTCGACAATGCTTCCCATATAATGTCTCAAATGGTGCCATCTATATAATGGAATGAAAAATGTTATTATAAGAAAACTCAACCAAAGAAGATGTTGGTCCCAACTTCCCTGATAATCCATCGAACGAGCTCGTATCATATCCTCCATGGTCTGAATTGTTCGTTCTGACTGCCCATCTGATTGAGGATGAAAATCTATACAAAAATTTAATTCAGTACGCAATGACTTCTGAAGGCCTTTCCAAAAGTTAGAAGTGAACCTGGGATCACGGTCAGATACAATGGAGATAGGAACTCCATGTAACCTGAGTATCTCTTTAAGATACAAACGGGAAAGTTGATCTAGGGAAAAATTATCTCAAATAGGAAGGAAATGAGCATATTTAGTCAACCGATCAACAATAACCCAGATTGGATTATTACCTCGAGATGTCTTCGGTAATCCCACAACAAAGTCCATGTATATATTCTCACATTTCCACTTTGGCACTGGTAGAGGCTGAAGCATCCCTTTTGGTAACTGTCGCTCTGCTTTAACCTACTGACAAGTCAAACACTTCATAGTAAAATCAGAAATATCTCTTTTCATTCCATCCCACCAGCAATACTCCCGCAGATCTCTGTACATATTAGCACTGCCAGGATGAACTGAAAATGGAGAACTATGAGCTTCACATAACAACTCTCTCTTCAACTGTGAATCACAAGGAACCCACAATCTCTTCCCAAACCTCAAAACACAATCATTATCAATGATGAATTCAGGCAACTTACCCTTCTGAACCAGCTCTACCATTTTCTGTAACTCACTGTCTTGCTTCTGTGCTTGCTTGATTCTGTCTGATAGAGAAGATTTCACTTATACCTGAAACAAAACAGAATAACATCTTGCACCAAAAAATTCTCTTCAAAATTTCATCAAATCCTTAACCAAAGGATCACGTTCCAAATGAAACATTGTTAATGAAGCATTACTTTCTCGACTCAAATAATCATCCACTTTATTTGCTTTTCCCAGCTGGTAATGAATTGTACAATCATAATCCTTGATTAATTCTAGCCACCTCCTCTGTCTCATGTTCAATTATTTCGGAGTGAAAATATACTTTAAACTTTTTGTGATCAGTATATATTTCACACATTAATCCATACAAATGATGCCTCCAAATTTTTAAAGCGAAAAAAACAGCAGCTAATTCCAAATCATGTGTAGGGTTATTTACCTCATGAGTTTTCAATTGTCATGAAGAATAAGAAGTTACCTGAACATTCTGCATAAGGACATAGCCAAGTCCCTTCAATGAAGCATCACTGTATATAACAAACTCACCATACCTGGAAGGAAGTTCCAAAATTGGAGCATTCACCAATCTTATTTTCAACTCCTGAAAACAATCATCACATTCTTTTGTCCAGATAAACTTAACACCCTTCCGAGTTAGCTTAGTCATTGGACTAGATAACTGTGAAAAAATTCTAACAAACCTTTAGTAATATCCTACCAGACCAAGGAAACTACGAATCTCGGTTACATTTGTGGGTCTTGGACATTCTTTAACAACTTTTTTTAGCAGGATCATCAGTTATGCCATCTTTTGAAACAATGTGAGCAAGGAAAGAAATCTGTTGTAACCAAAACTCACACTTGATAAATTTTCCATACAGTTTCTTTTCTTTTAAGGTTTGAAAGATAACCCTTAAATGACATTCATGCTCCTCTTTACTTTTTATAAAACACCAACATATCATCAATAAACACAACCAACATTTTTCACCTGGGTCAACTGAGCCATCATTGCATTAAACTACTCAATTTTGATTCTGACCATCTGAGTATGCTGATTTGGAAGGTCATTTCCCTCAGTATGCCTTCCCAAAAAAGGGGTTCTGTTTCCTCTATGAAAACCCATTATTAACATAGAAATATCTTAAGAGAAGCAACATGGTGATATGTAAATGCTATATCATTTCAGTCATACCATAAATTAACTTATAATTTAACAATTTTCTAACTCCTAAAGTTGTCTAAACCGACATCTGATACCAACTATAAGGCACCGGCCTTAAACATTACTTAATATTAAATTAAATGAATAATTCAAATAGAGGATCTTTTCAGGTTTAGAGTTTTAGAGAATTAGAACATAACTATTACATATTAAATGATTTACAAAGTAGAGACTTCTACCAAGTTTCCATAGAATAAAAAAACTCTTAAAAAGAAACATGTCTAGTTCCATGTTTTATATAGCATGACATCCCCTTGATCCCATCCTTGACCTTATTCCATATTATGTCCTGTGAAAAACATTTCAAAAAAACATGGGGTGAGAATAAAAAGCTCAGTAAGGTATACACAAAGAATGAAAACTGTTAGTTTTTCAAAATCAAGTAAACCATTTATACTTTATCAAAGTATTACCTTCACCTTCATGAAGTAGTAAAAAACTCTTCATTGAATAAAGTATCATTACTTACCTTTTTGTAACCAAAGGATTACCATAAAACCCAAATAAAGAACACATAACATATATAAAGGTAACTTGGGACATAAACATACTTAAGTGGAATAACCATACAGTCGACTTCCACACATATCACTTAATGGAATAGCCATACGGCCAAATTCCATAAATACTTAATGGAATAGCCATACAGCTGACTTCCATACCCAATGCATTGGAGGTTATAAAGTAACCACCCATCTTGGTATTCACAGCACCACACGTCATATGGTTTATCACGTAACCACCCGTTAAAACGTCCAAGTACTAATATAAAATCATAAAACATAAAACCAATATAAAGGAATGATAACATTTCCACATTTCAATCACAATATATCATAAATATATTGACATAATAGAATCCTTTATCAAAAACATTTTCAATACCAAAATACATAAAAGAGTATATGGTATTTATTTTATTTTAAAAACATTACGGCATTTTGAGGAAGCCAAAGACCAAATAATACTTGTTGCGGTAGAAAAGGTCGTTGTCAATGCGTACGTTAAAAATACATTCCTTTTTGTAGTTTAGTAAAACGCTTCATAGAAAAAGATTCCTTTTGTATAAAAGTAAAAGTCAAAGGGGTTTATAGACCGTATAAAAGAAATTTGTGTATAAAACGAAATATGCCTCAATGAAAGGAGATTGAGACGAAGTCCCTTTCCTCGGGTCTGACTTGACACGATCATTCTTTAACGTCCTGAATAATAAACTTGAGTTAATTTATACTTGATTAAGAAACTTTTTAAAGTTCATTATTCCTTTTATATCACTTATTTCCATGTTATAAACATTATGTAACCATTTAAGTTATTAATGTTTGTTTTGTCGATATTTGGTTCTTAAGTCGAAAGTGGACTTCTTACAATTACATATTGTTTGTGTGGTCAAAGTTTCTTTATATCCAGAATGACATTCCTAATTTGGATAGCATATATATCATATATATCCAGAATATACATGTATTTATAATATTACCTAATCATTTAGAGGTAAGAAATGAAATGCACTGTTCATGGAGATGGTAATCCGTACGTACGCATGAACGCTACTTTCATTTCATTGTCATATTAATGGAATTAAAACTAAATGAGAGGTATGTATATTTTAATTCCAGAATTATATTCATCATTTAGATGTATCATTCATTATATATATCAATTATATACATGTACTTTTAATATTACATTACATTTGGGGATAAGAAATGAAATGCACCATTCATGGAGACGGTAATCCGTACGTACGCATGAACGCTTCTTTCATTTTTATCTCATACGTTATTGGAAAGAAATAATAATGGTATAGAGGTATATTATAATTCCAGTATAACATCATATATAATAACTTTAAATCCATCCTTTATACGTCCCACATATGGCATTAACGAATCACATCACTTTGAGGGGGAGGTAGTCTGCACTTCCTTAAATGAAGATATCGTGTTTACCCATAGTGGAAACCATAAAGGTATGCCCAAAATGAAAAATACAGAATCTTAAGGAAAACATAAACATATTATATATCATATATAAATATATTGTCATCTTAATGGCCACTATTGAAGGTGTTAAAAGAATGTTGAACAATCATCGTTTCGGGAGGCATAAATTCGCCATCCACGGAAACAGTATGTTCTTTAACCATTAGATATAGGTGTGTATAAGTGTATCTTGAATCCTTATTATAACAAATCCTAGTATATTGAGGATACTGAAGTTGTTACAACGAATAAAATGATTTTAGTGGGTTGGAGAAGAAAAATAAAACAAAAGGACTCAAAAGAAGTCATTACCTTAAAATCGGGTAACTCTCTTAGATTTGAGCTCAAAGGATTCCTTGGGAAAAATTCTGCCCAATGTGAGGCTTAAAGGAGTAAGAGAGGGATTTGGATAGACAAAATGGGCAGAGTTTTGCCGAGCCAATGGCTATGAGAGTGTGGGTAAGGTGGTAGAGGCGGGGGCCTTTTATAAGAGGAGAGGAGGGGCACTCTTGGAAAGTAAAGAAAAGTCACATTATATTATAATGGTATTCGGATTTAAGAGGTCCCACATTGATATAATTCGAGGATAAGGTGATAAGGGTTCTAAATCCACCCATCCAATTGGTTTTTGACATGTTTAGGTCTTATATTTTACATTATCTTTCCATTTTATTTAAATCCATTATTATTGAGGTAATCGCTGCATCGTCTTGATGTAATAAATAATTTAACTTATTTAATGGTTAAAATTTATAAAAAAAATGTCATGATGTAGGAAATATTTTTATATTACTAATGAATATTTATAGTAAAAAATATGACTTGTATAACCCCATGTAATAATTGTTTTAGTAAAACATCTCATGTGTGTGTCATTTTTACTTTAACATTAAATAAAAATTTATTTATGTCATTTCCCAACCATAAGGGTTCCATGGGGTACCCAAGTTGACCCATGTCTTGTCTTGGTCGGCCATGACACATCCAATATGGGTAGGACATGTTTCAAGGTATTATCATTTTATTATAATATCATTTTTTCCTTAAATTGCACTAATTACCTCTAATCACGATTAAGAACTTAAAAGTTACTATTCACAAAAAAAATATTTTAATCTCATTGAACCTCATTTTACATCTTAATAACAACCATGTATGTCAGATTTTTGAAATTAGAAACACATAACTGGTAAAATTTCATTTAAACGAAAAATCAGTTTTTATAAGTACCACTTAGTGGTTTCACTATTCATCAAAAATTGATGTTTTTCAGAAAAATACAAAAACTTCACCCTAATCTATATTTGATATTCCGAATTCAAAAATGAAGTCCATTTTACAAAATTCACAACATATAAGTTGCATGAATTAATTTAATAATTAATTCCTGATTCAGAGCAAATAGCGTGTTTTTATGAAACAATAAGTATCAAAAGATTGACACTAGTTTAAGTCTGATTTCAAAGTGAAATTAATTCCAATTAACACTATTGAATTTAATGGTAAAAATATATTCTAATTTCACTTTAAAACCAATTAAAAATATAACTTAATCATCTTATAAAATTAGATTAAAAAGAGGTTTTGAATTAAAATACAACATTTTAAACTATTCATCAAAAAAATGAACTTTATCGGAAAGATACCAAAAATTTACACAAAGTAAATTTTGATGTCCCGATTCTAAAGAAGAGTTATATTTGGTCCAATAGAATGTATAAGAGTGATCAAAACTATATTCAATGACGGTTCGCCGTCAAAAGGTGATAAGTGGACCTTTCGTGAAAATTAGAGTATATAGGCCTAAAATTGAATTCTTTTCGTATATTAAGCCTTTATACTTTATTAGATAAATGTACAAACATTTAACAAACATATATAATCATATTTTAGTTATTTCTATCCATTCCCACCAGTACAATAGCTACGTGTTAACTAACAGTTAAAATAATATTATTTTATTACTAGTGTGCAACATACGATTTCAAAGAAACTCTTTGTTGCGTATCGGCTACGCTATCGAAATAGAAACCCCATTGAAGTAAAATTAATATTTAATTCGCAAATATTAATAAATATGAAAATGTATTATTCTTTATTTACCTGGGATGTTACAGTTCTCATACATAAAAACGAAGTAATATGTTAGTCCATGTGACCATTGTAATTCACATTCTCTCTTTTATATTGGATGATTTGCGAACCCTTATCTTGATTTGGGATTTCAACAAAGGAAATATCATAAAATTTATTACCAAGTTAATTTTTAAATTTATGGGAAATAATTTATTTAAGGTGTTTAAATTTAACACATCAAAATTCATGAGTAAGAACATTATATTCGATAGTGTGTATGACATGTAACACAGAGCGTGTATGGAAATATAATATCCTGGGGATTTAGAATATATTTACTATTTATTCTAAAAAAATCTATGATAGAGAATAAAATTAATATGATACTATGTTTGTGTGTTTCAATCAAAATAATGATCTTCTTAAATAGATTTTATTACATTCAAGACCATGTTTTACAGAACAACAATATATGATTGAAATTTTTTTTAGATAATGACATATAACCTTGATGTTGATATTACCTATTATGAATAGTATAAAAATAATATATTTTAATATATTATATATTCAATGAAATAATTTTTATAATTATCCAATATATTTGATAGAAATAATATAAGAAAAAACCAGTATTATACATAAAAAACTAGATTTTCAAAAAGGCGGTTTTACTACCTTTTAATGGAAAACCTATTAGAAATTGAAATTTTGGAACCCTTATAAATTTAATATGACAAAATTAACATCATTTATTATATAAAAACATAAAAATTAGGATACATTATGTTTTTTTTATTTTTATGTGATGTTTCATTTTTTGATGGATAGTGAAAAATACTGAATTTTGAATCGAACCTTTTTTCATATCACTTATATATAAGAATAAATTATATTTTAGGCTATTATTAATGTTTATTTAGATACATTATATGTCAATTAATCAAATTTTATTCATTTTCATAAATTTCACTTTGAAATTTGATCAAAAAACATCTCAATAATTTGAAGATTTTTACTTTAAAAACACGCATTGTCTTCTCATCTGTAGGATTACATTTAAATTAATTTATAATAAATTGGATATCATTATAAAAAATAATAATTATTAAACATTTCAAATAAGACATATATATAATTTATAAAATGTAAAAATAAGTTTTACACCAAAAATATTAGTGAATGTAATTAAATTTAATTACAGAGTTACGAGAAAAAGTAGTTTAAATAAGGACTAAACCCTAATAATAATTTTCTAATTGACCTATAATGTTTAAAAAAACATGTTATGTTCATATTGGTATCAAATCCTCCTTTTTATTTAATTTTACTATTATTTTAGCCACCTGACATGGGAAAATGTTAGTGGAAATCCAATTTCAAAAAATGAAAATATTTTCACTCCTCCACTATAAAAATGAACCCACTCTTCCCACTTATTCACGCATATCATGAAATTTGGTTAAACACAATTCCTATAAAATAATATCTCAGTTTTTCTCAACTAAAAAAATAATTTTCAAATTCTCCATAAATCTATCCTGTGATTTTTTTCAGTTTAAACCAAACTATGTTACGCATAGACGAGGTAACATCAATCGTCAAACTCTTTTGTTTTATTTTCATTGTCCACACCCTCAAAAGATATTATATAATTATAACATAATAAAATAATTATAATAAATATTTTATTATTTTACTATATTGAGGTTTATAACAACACTTACAAATACTTCCATCGAATGGGTATTGAACTTGTCGTTTGTGTGTATAGTGAACTACAGCCCCATGAAACGATGTCGTTCATTTTTCATTTACCACATCTGAGGGTTGATAATAATAAAGGAAAAATTATTTTGATATTATAAAAATTATTTTTATTAATTATATATTATTCTAAAATGATTATATGAAACATACAATCATGATTTTCATTTTTTGTGGAAATACGATAATATCGTCTATGGAAGTATGGACTACCACCACCTCAAAGTGATCTGAGTCGTTCACACTATAAATTCAATGAATAAACGATGGTTTTAATAAAACTAGGTAAGATATAGAACATTCTTATTATAATGAAATTATAATATAATTCAATATAATTTACTTCTATTACATTTAATATTTCAATGAAATTAGAGTAGTGTGCATACATACAAATGACCAACCATCACTATGAATTGTGAATTTCACATTCTATCTACAAATATTATGGATTGTTATAAATACTTATATAATGGATATATAAAATAATTTTATCTTGGTTTGAATTATTTATATTATGAGATAATGATTGATACATGAAGAACAAAAATAACAAGTCAAAACAAATTCAAAAACAAGGCAATTAACACCTGAAATAGTGAAAATAATGAAATGTTATTAACAAATTGAAAATTATATATTATAATAAGATCATATATGATATTTTTAATATGAATATTGTTATATTATAAGTATGTAACTTGTATATCACCATTATAAATTATGTTAAAGTATGTTAACCCAAAAGGAAATGCTAGTTAATAGATACTCATCCCCATTTCTAAATCAATGAGATTAATTCCATATTCACCACTCCTTTATTTTTTTGGTGTATCTACTACACATTATGATATATCATATCAAGAATTTTTTTATATTCGGGGTATTTTTAGTTTCAATTTGAATTAGATCATCTAATTGGATTTGACCTTAAAATTACCATGTAGTAAATAAATCTCATAACTCAATTCCTTTTTTCATTATGTTATATTAATTACTAGTGGTTGTTAATATTATATGATTATGATTATAATGAATTTAAATATTTATTAATGCATTTCAATATATATATGTTTATTTATACTTCAAACACATAAAATGTTCATCAATTGATTATAACATCCATGTTATGGTCTTTTCTTGTGTTTACATAAAAATATGATTTTGTTAAAGATTTTTTATGCATGAATTACCATTACAAGACATTAGATGGTAATAGTTAAACAAACCCTTTAATTTTATTCTCATATGGTTATAAATGACCATTTACAAGTAATAGTATCATTTTCCCACTATTTGGTAGTCAAAAAGTATTATAATATTTTCTTTAAGAAACCCATATTCAATTTTCTTTCAGTCAAGAAATCCTATTTTCTTAAAAAAATATATTTTCTAAAATAGATTTCAAAACAATTATCATTTGAAAACTTATTTATTAATGAAAATATTAACCTTTTTTCCTTTTACAAATATTTTCAATGTAATTCTCTTATATCATTCCATGATGGGTATTTTTACAACCTTTTACAAAGAAAATGGAATTTTATTTTTACATTGTACATCATGTTTGAATTAATCAAGCATAATTTCACAAAATATTCTTTTTATGTTTAAAATTATAATTTAAAAAATATATTAAAAGTGATTTTAAAAGAATTTTTTTTTCAAGTTTATTTCCTAAAAAAAACATATAATTTACACAAGACTGTTTTTGAAGGATAATATTATAGAATTTTTATTCTTCAAATAAAAACACTTTATATTTAGTCCACCTAGGAAATTTTGTATGGATATCATCGTTATTCATCCTCTAGGATGTTCATGATTCATTTTTCTAAGGAATGTATTGACATTCACTTCAATAACTCATTTTCTAGTCCCCTTGAAATATTAAATTTCTTACGATCCTTGGATATTTAATTTCTACTAATTAAACATACACTCTATCAAAGATATGATCATTTCCTAATACATATATCATTTATACATACAATGATCACTTTGAGATTTATTTTATTGATTGGGGAAGTACTGATAAATCTATATCCCTTACTCAATATGAATATTTGATTAGGAACTTTTTTAATGAATTTTAATCATTATTTGATATTTTAGGAATGATTTTGAAATGCAAGAAAAGGGTTGGGGACTATTTAATGACTGACCTAAGGGTTGTACACTAGTTAATGTAGTCCCCATGATGCATCAGTAGTCTCATTTGATAAAAATATTTGGCAAAAACCAATTTAGTTTGTTTCCAATAATAATAGATGAGTTTTGTAGAGACCCAAAGCTTGGAGTACATGGATATTACATTACTTTTGTGAAATACTTAATACATAACAAAAACCAACACACAAGGACCGTAATATTTTAGTGTCTTTGGAAACTCGAAACATAATCTTCTAATCATGGTGAATGATCTTCAATGTCTCCTTAAAAGATCTTCCCCCCTTGTTTTCTTACCTTAAACCATTCTTTATATCCTAGGGAAAATAAAAAATACAAAGGGTGAGCTCAAATGCTCAGTAAGGGTAAACATAGAGAACATAAAACAATCCATTGACATTTGAATATAAAAACATGAGCATAAAATCTAAACATCAAAATCATGAGAAATGACATTAAACATTGCATTACATAAGGAATAGATCTTAAAAAAACATTAATCATAATAGAATAGCATTGGAATAAAATGTGTAATTGTGGAAAAACATTAAGCACGTGATCTGATTTCCATATTAGCCCAGGCATTGCTTCCAAGACCATCTTAGTGGACAAAGTCCCTTACTGAACCGGGTTTACATGTCGTTCCAGCCTGGTATTACTGAACCGGATTTTCATGTCGTTCCAGCCATGTTTATCTCATGAGATATAAATCTGTACCCAATGCATTGGAGGGAGATATTGTTCCCACACATCTCATAATGAATCCATTCTTATGTGCGCCACAAAATCATTAATCATACATCATAGCATAACCCATGTAATAAAAATGGGATTCATAAACATCATGACATCATAACATAATCCATATAAAAGAAATGGATATCATTTCATCATTAGAAAAGTGAAACCATATAAATCTTAGAGACATTATACATGAAACATAATCATACTATCTAATGTCATCTTAGATGAAAAATTGTTTTGACATAACACTTGAAATGAATTTTTGAGGAAAATATCCTTTCTTATTTAAAATCAATTTCTTTTCCCAAAATGCCATGAAATTTTAAAAGAAAAGGATTTTGTTGAAAATAATCATGAAATCCTGTAGATTAAGATTCTTGAAAATAAGGCAAAATGAAACTGTAAATATTTGTACAGGCCGTATAAGTTAAAAAACATTCTCCTCTTACTTTTGTCGGAAAAGTCAAAAAGTATCTCGTATGGTAACCAAAAGGAAGATTCCACACATACCATGTAGTAAAAGTCAAAATGGGTAAAAAGGACTTTAAAATTACCTGAAAACAATTTTATAAAACTTGGACATGGATGATAAATATAACCCTCAGTATATACTTACAAACAAACAATCTTGGATAAAAATTGAGATTACGAGATTTTCCCTTAACTTAAGTCCGATGTGCTTCGTACATATCTGAATTTACTATATAATGATTTAATTAATGTCATTGACTTATTAAAAAATCATATTCATTGTTATGATATCATATATGGTTCACTTATTACTTTATATTACCTGTTCTTTTGTAAATTCCATGTTAAAGATGTGTTTTGGGTAAAATTGTTTCATTTATCGTAAGTGTTTCGACTTGTTGTTCTTGATATTATTACATATATCCTAATTTAATTTATTCCACAATGTAATACATGATTTATATATAATATATACTCAGAAAACACATATATATATCGTAGATCGATAAATGGAATGAAATACACCGTTCATGGAAACGGTAGGTCGTACGTACGCATGAACGATATTTTCGTTTCCTTATTGAATTGAATGGAATTAAGTAGATCACATATATATATATACATAAATCCTGTAGAAATAGTATATCATATATTTCATTATTATTAGGTATATATACATTATAATCATTAATGGATGGTTAACATGAATAATGATTCTCATCACGTTCGTGGAGATGGTAGTCGGTACGTACGCACGAGCGATGATATCGTTCCCCTAATTATTGAATAGAATTGGAGGGGATGATATAATATCTCATAATTAGTATGATTTTATAATAACCATATATAGTTATTCATTAAACCATTATACCCATCCAATTAAGGTGGTGGTGGAAAAACTGATTACACCACGGCGTGGAGACGGTAATCCGTACGTACGCACGCGCTGTGATTTCTTTTTCCGTAGGATGGATAGTAGGTGAAATAGGGTTGTTTCATATTTTTAATAAAATATAAATATATGAGTGATATTGATGTTATTAGTTCATAATTAATCAACTAATGAATATGAGGTAGAAGAAGAAATAAATTTGAAAGGACCGATAACGGGTATTACCTCTTCTACGACATGCCTCTTGGAAACCTCCTCTTTGGGAACTAAAATTGGACTTTGAATAAAACAAAGACCTATAATATGTTTCTTGGGATTTTTAGAAGGTAAATGGGTAGGGTTTGTCAGAGCTTAAAGGATCAGGATTGTGTAAAGAGAAGAGGGAGGAGGCTCCCTTTTATAATGGAGGAGAGGGTCACTTTAGGAAACAACATAAAATATTATTTTATAATAAAGTCATATTCGGTTTATAGGGGCTCCAAAGAGACTTATTTATAAGATAAGGTGTATATGGGTCTAAAGTATCTCAAACAATAGGTTTTAGACCAGTTTAGGTTAGTATTTTAACCTTATCATTTATACTTAACTGTAATTTAAATAATTTATCTTTTAACGTGTCTTCTTTTTTTTCTTACACTATATGGTCAATAAACATACTATAACAAGACAAAATAACTCCAAGTGGTTCATTATTAATATATATAGCCTTATATAAGTCATTTGGCCAATCCTTAGATTTTTTGGAATAGAATATAAATTAATAATGTAATATTTTATTTGAAAATTTATTTTATGTCAATTTTGACACTATTTGGTAATTGATTTTTGTGAAAATTATAACAGCATTATTAGTTCAGAAAAAGTTAATATAATCAACAAAAACATGTCATGTTAACCTAAACAATTAGTGTAACTTATAAAAAGTCTCAAATTACATTTATTTGCGTATTTATAACATCAATTATATTAACATTTTATTAATAAGGAAATTAATGCATCATCATTGTGTCCTAAATAAATTAAATTATATAATGTCTAAAAATTATAAATAAAATAGAATTATGTATTAAATATTTTTATCATTCTAATGAATATTTATAGTCGAGTTTATCTTATGTATAACCCTATATTAAATATTTTTTGTTATTAAACTTTGATTTTAACTATTTTAACTATTCTTTAAATAAAATAATAATAAATGTCCTAATATAATACAAGTGGACATAAAGGGAAATATTTTATTCCTATGGTTGTTTTTTGTCAAATTACACTTATCCAATAGAATTTGGACATGTGTTAGGGTAATAAGAGCATCATTTTTACCCTTAATTACCCTATTTACTTTTAACTGTGGTAAATAAAAGTAAAAATTACTAATCACCAAAAAAATTATCATATTGAACCACATTTTATTCCTTGATATTAACGGACCCTCTTTTATTTTCAAAATTCCACTCACAGATGTGGTAAAATTATGTTTTATGTAAATTTTCAAATTCTCCTGGAAGGTGGGTAAAAGACAGTAAAAAGTTCAATAAAATTTTGATATATCTAAAATTATTATAAAATGTCTCCAATGAATTACATTGAAAAAATATAGGTATTATGTATCAATTTTTACTTAAAATAAATTTAAATAAACTAAATAATTATTTAAATAAAAATTTGTTTTTTAAATAGTAACCCAGTGTTTTCACTATTCATCAAAGAATGAACGTTTTCAGAAAAATTCCAAAAATTCACCGTAGGCTAATTTCGATATTCTGAAATCAAAAATAAAGTCCAATTTGAAAGATAAAATTTATTAAATTTCAAAAAGTGGGTATTAATATTCATAACGGTTAGTTCATAATAATATTATAATAATATCTCATTTAGTGAAACTCGGAATTGCTTACTACACACGCTATCGAGGACATTCTTGATTGCGTTTAATGCAAGCCAAGTCAGGGCTGCCTGTAGTGAATGCTCTGTTTGGTGTTGCATATAACATAATCAAAACTTATTTCATTTATACATTAAACAAAATATTTACATAATGTTGAGGAGAATAATTTCTACAAAATGGACATGAAATTGTGTGTAACAGGAACCAAGAATAGTGTTGCGTAAACTGCAAGATAATACAGTGTTGTGTGTAGCACAAGCTAATTTTGGTGTAGCCTACAACACACGACATCAATGATATTAAAAATAATAACTCTCACAAAATCTTGGGTTGTTACATTCTACCCCACTTAAAATGAATATCACCCTCGAAATTCATCGGCGTTATAAATGGTTTACTACATGAATGTTTATTTCATAGAAACCCACATCATAAAAAAGGAATAGTAAAACTTATTTTTAAAAAGTGAAGTATGAAACATAACTATTACCCAAATTAACTCATCACATGGTTTCCACATAGGATAATATAGGTGAAAATATGGATATGGAAGAGAAATCAATCCATCAGGGTCTGATGGAGTGTGGTAGAGAACATGGCTATGAGAAATCCAACAATCACAAAGCCATAAATTTGGGATGATCTAAGGTACCATCTGATTCATTTTATATAAGGACACTGGGATAACATTTTTGGTTTTCAAGATCATTTCCCTAATGTTGAAGAATTTTGAATTAGAAGAAATACTTAATTTATTTCTGTACAATATCATCGTTTTTTGTGCCTTGAACAATTTCCACTTCATCTCTTAATGAAATGAAGTTGAATTTGTCTTTCAAGAAGTTTTAGTAGATCATTCTATAGAATGATTGGTCATTCCTTCTATCCCAAATATAAGTTATCAAAAGTTATATACATAAGTCCATCTATGGTGAGAATAATCGGATATGGTTCTAAAATGGACTTATACTTCATCTATCATCCTCCTTAATAAAATAAAATTAGTTTCTACTAACCAGGGACTTTATGTAGGCTAGTGGTAGGCAATAAAAGCCTGTCGCACTTCTGTTGTGGGGGCGATTCCCACAACCTTGTTCGACGAGATGGGTTGTCACCCTTTCTGCTGGTTGTCCCTTTTCTTAAACTTCACTATTATAACATTCCATCAATAATATAGAAAAAATTCTTGACATAAACAATACTAACTTATGATCAACATAATCCATTCTAATCGTTTGGCTTATCCAAAATACTTCCTTCCAAACTCATTGGATAAAGAGAAAGATTACTAAAAAGGTCATATAACAAGCACGTGAATACAATCATTTATCCCTCATATATCACAACATATATCTTATTGATCTCATTCCAAACATGTGAATACCATAATCTTGTATTCTCTTGAAAAATGAATACCCATTAAACCTTAGTGAAAACATGAATGATATCAAAAGTAAACTCTTTCCACATACCGAAATCCAAAAAATTTATATACCCAATCCATGATATAACTATGTCCTTATATCAGTAATGATCTCATTTCATTTTTTCTTTATCCATTCATTTTGCGCATATTATATTCTTTCAAAAAATATTTCAATCACTTTTCATGGTTACCGGTACCATATAATTATTGAAAACCAATACATAGTTATTAAAAAATTCCAGGATACCATAAATGAGATTCCATGATACTATTTTGAAATCCCATTACATAAACACTTAATCATTACACAACATCATTATCATACTCAACATAACAAATAGTGATTGCATGTTACTTCCCTTTATACTTTTCCTTAAGTGGTTTCTCATTTCGATCATCATTTACCCTTGGATTAGGCCATTGATTAGCATAATGCCCCATTTCGTTGCACATGAAACATTGAAGTGTTGGTGGAGCATTCTATGTAGTCCTTTCTCTATTCAGATCATTAGCTACCTTTTTCCCATTACTTCGACACTCATCTGCTCGATGACCTTCTTTTCCACACATAACACATTTTCTAGTCCCTTTAATACAATCACCACCATTCTTCTTTCCACACTTTGAGCATAAAGAAGCATTCATCTTCTTTTCACCATTACTATGAGATTTCCCCTTGAACTCCATCTTTCATTTATAGTCAAAACCATGAGATGGATATGTAACACAAACTTCCATTTCTACCTTGTTAGCACAATGTACAATTTCTTCAGAGCTACTGAAGTCTCTTATAGCTAATGCCCTTCGAAGACTTGGTTTTAAGCCACTAAAGAATCGATCAACATTACTTTCAGGTTGGATGATAAAGCCTGATGCATCCCTTGAAAGCCTTGTAAAATTCGCTTCGTATATACCAACTAATTCATCATCCTTTTGCTTAAGCTCAAGGAACTCCTTCTCCATATTTGTTCAAAGAATACGACGGAAGTACTTATTTAAAAACCAGTTCTTGAACTAGTTCCATTCTATGAATTCAATTTCATCTTGGGGCCTTGTATTCTTAATTAGAGTCCACCACTGGTCTGCTTCACCTTCTAAACGGTAAACATCTAAAATTACTTTTTCATGTTCTAAACAGTGAAGTATGGAAAATATATTTTCAATGGTATTGATCCATTGTTCATCAACAAGTGGATCAGAAGAACCATTGAAATAAGGTGGACGTTGCCTCATGAAGGACTCAATAGAATATTGTTCCCTTCTATGCTCATTTGGAAGTCCAGAATGATTCAAAGCTTGTGTAAGTATAGCAATATGATTTTTTACTCCATCTCCTATAACATTGTTTTGTTCAAGAGGACAATCATTGCATTGCCCATTACATTGATCAACATGGTTTCTTCAAGTTCTAGCCATCGTCTAAACCCCAAAAAGAATAGTGTAAGAGGTAAAAATCATGCTAGGAAAACAATATATTAAGGGGGGAGAACCTTTAATATATAACATTTTAGGGTAAATTCTATGATCGTTACCAAAATACTAGGACTATAACCTATAGTTATAATTATCCTTAGGGACATCCCTAAACATACCTTAGAAATATCTCTAGGGATCTCAATAAAGTTGTCACTTCCTTTTTTAAAAAGGTTAACTAAACCTTTCCTCTGATACCAACTGTAGTGGTCTGGAATTACTTCCAGTGGACTATAATTGATACCTATTCGAGAACACCATGGGCAGCTACACCCCCTAGGTGGGACGCACCACTATCCCCAGTGGCAGCCATTTTCTCATGAAGCCCTTGGGCGGAGAGCCATGCTTCGTCCAACGCACACACGTGAGAGTTTTCAAGGATCAGATTCATTCCTACCTCATTTTCCTCCGATACCAACTGTAGAGACCCAATGCATGGCGTACATGTACATTACATTACTTTTTCGGAATACTTAATACATAATAAAAACCAACACACAAGGACCGTAATAGGTTAGTGTCTTTGGAAACTCGTAACATAATATTCTAATCATGGTGAAAGATCTTCAACATCTCCCGTAAAGATCATCCCCTTTTTTACTTACCTAAAACCATTCTTTATATCCTGGGGAAAATAGAACATAAAAAGGGTGATCTCAAATGCTCAATACGGGTAAACATAGATAACATAAAACAATCCATAGTCATTTGGATGTAAAAACATGAGCATAAAATCTAAAAATCAAAATCCTGATCAATGACATAAAACATTGCAGTACATAAGTCATAGATCATAAAAGAAAATTAATCATGATAGAATATCATGGGAATAAAACTTGTAATTGTGGAAAAACATTAAGAGCATGATATGATTTCCATAGTAGCCAAGGCATTGCTGCCAAGGCCATCTTAGTGGACAAAGTCCCTTACTGATCCGAGTTTACTTGCCATTCGAGCCCTGTATTACTGAACCAGATTTACTTTCCGTTCCAGCCATGACTATCTCATGAGATATAAATCTTCACCCAATTCATTGGAGGGAGATATAGGTCCCACCCATCTCATAATTAAACCATTCATATGTCTTCCACAAAATCATTAATCATAAATCATAGCATAACCCATGTAATAAAAATGGGATTCATAAACATCATGCCATAATAACATAATCCATATAAAAAAATGGATATCATTTCATCATATGAAAAGTGAAACCGTATAAATCATAGAGACATTATACTTGAAAAATAATCATACTAACTAATGTCATCTTAGATGGAAAACAGTTTTAACAAAACACATGAAATGAATTCTTGAGTAAAATATCCTTTCTTCTTCAAAATAATTTTCTTTTCACAAAATGCCATGAAATTTTAAAAGAAAAGGATTTTGTTGAAAATAATCATGAAATCTTGTAGAGTAATATTCTTGAAAATAAGGCGTTATGAAACAATAAAATTCCATTCATGCTGTATAAGTTAAAAACATTCTCCTCGTACTTTTGTCGAAAAAGTCAAAAAGTACAACATATGGTAAACAAAAGAATGATTCCATACATACCATGTAGTAAAAGTAAAAAATTGGTAAAAAGGACATTAAACATACATGATAACATTTTAACAGAACTTGGTCATTGATGATAAATATAACCCCCAGTAAATACTTAAGAATAAACAATATCGGATAAAAATTGAAATTGCAAGATTTTCCCTTACCTTAGGTCAGATATGCTTCATACGTATCCTAATTTCCAGTATAGTGAATCAAATAATGTCATTGACTTAATACAGAAAAATATTCATTGTTATGATATCATATATGGTTCACTTATGACATTATATTACCCGTTCTTTTGTAAATTCCATGTTAATAAAGCATTTTGGGTAAAATTGTTTCATTTATAGTACGTGTATCGACTTTTTGTTCTTGATATTATTACTTATATCCTGATTTACATAATTCCAAAATTTAAGATATGATTTATATATAATATATATTCATCATACACATATATATATGATATATCGATAAATGGAATGTCATACACCGTTCATGGAGATGGTAGGTCGTACGTACGCATGAACGCCGTTTTCGTTTCCTTATTGAATTGAATGGAATTAAGTAGATGACATATATATATATATACATAAATCTAGTAGCAAAATTATGTCATATATTTCATTATTAGTCATTAAATATAATTTTTAATCATTCATGAATGGTTAACATGATGAATGAATCTCATCGCGTTCGTGGAGACTGTAGTCCGTACGTACGCACGAGCGATGATATCGTTCCCCTAATTATTGAAAAGAATTGGATTGGATTATATAATATCTCAGAATAATTAGGATGTTATAATAACCATATATAGTTTTTCTTTAGAACATTATACCAATCCAATTATGGTGGTGGTGGAAAAACTGATCACACCACGACGTAGAGACGGTATTCTGTATGTACGCACGCGTGGTTATTTCGTTTTCTGTAGGATGGATAGATGGTGAAATATGGTTGTTTCATATTTATAATAAAATATCAGTATATTAGTGACACTGATGTTATTACTTCATAACTAATCAACTAATTAAGAGTAAGTAGAAGAAGATTAAATTTGAAAGGATCGGTAATGAGTATTACCTCTTCTTCGACACGCCTCTTGGAACCCTCCTCTTTGGGCACTAAAATTGGTCTTTGAAGAAGACCAAGACCTATAGTATGTTTCTAGGTAAGTTGAAAAGATAAATTGGAAGGGTTTGGCAGATCTTGAAGGCTCATGATTGTGTATTGAGAAGAGGGAGGAGGTGCCCTTTTATAATGGAGGAGAGGGGCACTTTAGGAAATAACTTAAAAAATTATTTTCTAATAAAGTCATATTCGGTTTATAATGGATCCAAAGTGACTTATTTAGAAGTTAAAGTGTGTATGGGTCGAAATAATCTCAACAAATAGGTTTTAGACATGTTTAGGTTACTATTTTAACCTTATTATTTATATTTAACTCTAAGTTAAATAATTTAACTTTTACTGTGTCTTCTTTTTTTCATACACTGTATGGTCAATAAACTTACTATAACAAGCCAAACGAACCCCATGTGGTTCATTATTAATATATATAACCTTGTCTATGTCATTTTACCGAACCTTATTTTTTTAGAAATAGAATATAAATTAATAATATAATATTTTTTATAATTAACAATTTTATGTCAATTTTGACACTATTTGGTAATTGATTTTTGTGAAAATTATAACAGCATGATTAGCTCAAAAAGAGTTAATTGAATAAATAGAATCATGTCATATTAACCTAAAAAATTATTGGAATTTATAATAAGTCTGAAATTACATTTTTTTGGGTATCTATAACATAAATTATGTTAATATTTTATTAACAAGGTAATTACTGCATCTTCATTGTGTCATAAATAAATTAAATTATATAATGTCTAAAAATTATAAATAAAATACCATTATTTTGTAAATATTTTTACCTTTATAATTAATATTTATAGTCGAATTTACTTATCTATAACCCTATATTAAACAATTTTTAGTCAATAAACTTTGATTTTAACTATTTTATCTATTCATTAAATAAAATAATAATAAAAGTCAAAATCTAATCCAAGTTGACCTAAAGGGAAATATTTCATTCCTAAGGTTGTTTTTGGACGAATTACACTTATCCAATAGAATTATGACATGTTTTAGTGTAATAATTGCATCATTTATACCCTTAATTACCATATTTACTTTTAACCGTGGAAAATAAAAGTAAAAAGTTACTATTCACAAAAAATTATTTTCATCTTATTGAACCACATTTTACTCATTGATATTAACTTTTTCTCTCAGATTTTCAAAATTCTACCCACAGAAGTGGTAAAATTAAGTTTTATGTAAATTTTCAAATTCTCCTAGGAGGTGGGTATAAGTCGGCGAAAAGATCAATAAATTTTTTATATATCTACAATTATTATAAAATTACTCCAATGAATTACATTGAACTTATATAAGTATTATGTATCAATTTTTACATAAAATATATTTAAATAAAATAAATATTTATTTAAATAAAAAGTCAGTTTTTAAATAGTAACCCAGTGTTTTCACTATTCATAAAAAATTGAATGTTTTCAGAAAAATAACAAAAATTCACCATAGGATAATGTCGATATTCCAAATCCAATAAGGTTGTCCATTTTGAAAGATAAAATTTATAAAATTTTAAAAGGTGTGTATTACTATTCAGAACACCTAGTTCATAATAATATTATCATAATATCTCGTTTAGTGAAACACGGTATTGCGTACTACACACGCTATCGAGGAAGTTCTTGATTGCGTGTAATGCAAGCCAAGTTAGGGCTGCGTGTAGTGCAAGCTCTGTTTGGTGTTGCGTATAACATAATCAAAACTTATTATATTTATTCATTAAAACAAAATCTATACATAATGTTGCATAGAGTAATTTCTACAAAACAAACATGAAATTGTTTGTAACATGATCCAAGAAAAGTGTTTCGTATACTGCAAGCTAATATGGTGTTGTGTATAGAACAAGCTAATTTTGGTGTAGCTTACAACACAAGACATCAATGAAATTAAAAATAATAACTCTCCCAAAATCTCAGGTTGTTACAAGTTTGTAACCAAAAAATTAAACTATATTGAGGATATAACATTATGGTATAATTGTTTATGTTCCAAATACATTATGTACAATAATTAATCATTCCATTGATTTTAATATAGTTATTATCATTATTATTTAGATTTTTCCTTTTATATATATATGTTCTCTTTCAATCTATTATAATGGATTAAATGACATGGTATTCATTTATTATTTATTAAATATTGTGTATAGAATTTATTATTATTTAATTGATTGCATTGAACGTTATTTCAATTATTACCTGTACACATTTAATATTATCTTTAATTCATTACATATTCATATATATATAACCCTCACTGATTATTTGAGCTCACCATTATTTTTCTTGCTTTTCCATATGATTCCATGATGTGTAATAATAATTTTATGGAAGGATATTCTATGTTATAATAATGTCATCCTAAAGAAAATATATTTTAATTATAGTATTCAATTGTAATAAGAGACTCGTGTATGTATCTGGTATAACAAGTTAACTAAACTCATCAATACTTTTGAATTTGATTATACGTAATCAGGAAGATGTAATGGTACTAGACACCTGATCCATGCTTAATTGGGTTAGGTCGCTACATTGGGGCCTTTGAAAGGAATCCTATATATTATTTTAATTGAAAGAATCAGAGTCATCATATTTTAGTTATATTCTCACTCCATTGGTTTATGAGGAAGAATGATAAGCCAATTATATAGACTGGATCCTCAGGGTTTATAATCTCAACGAAATGGAAGGGATTATACTAAATTGGAACCTATTTCGACATGATCCCTAGGAATTCATCCTAGGTATCATGTTTATGTTTGGAATTAGAACCAACATAGATCTGTTACCTTATCATTCTATTGGGGGTAATAGAGAATGATAATAACATGTCACATATTGGATCCCAATGGTTTATAATTTCAGATACATAGAGGGGATCATACCAGAAGTGGGTACCCTTTCATACTCGATCCATTAGAAGGAATCCTATATATACTCTTTATGGAAGGGATTAGAGTAATACATATTTAGATGGATAATGTAATCATGTCTCGGGATGCCTGTCTGACATGTCTTGATTTCCTTCTTTTCACACCCTGATTTTCTTCATGATTTATTTTGGTTGTCTGCATGACATTTATAAGGTTGTTTGGACATGTACTTGTTATCGAATAGGAAATTCCAAATATAGTCTCATGATTTATTTACCATGTTTGAAGTTAAACACATAATAATAATGTAATATCGATATTACTTTTCATGAATTAGGATTATATGTATAGAGGGTGTCAGCTGATCATGTATAATACTTATGTAGATTTTCGCATGTCATAGTTGACTTGGAAAGTGGAAATATCATGATTTGGATGACTTTTCTGAGTGACATTTCCTAACCAAGAAGGCATGTCATGGTGGGGCCGCATAACATGGGGTACATGTCTAGAATACATTGCATGACTTTCTTAGATATATATAGGGGATTCAAAAGACATGGGAGGAATTCCTAGAGGTAATCATGTGACTTTTTTTCATGTACAAGGGACATTTCATGATCCAAATGGCATGGATATAGTGTGTCATGTGATGTGGGAAACATTTCATTTACTCGTCGCATAACCTAGATATGTCATGTGATGTGCATGAAACATTTTGTATCGATCGTTGTGAATATATCTCACATTTATTGAAACACTATTCAAGCCTTTATTATATATGTGCCTCTTGTTTTTCCCATTTTTATCTTATTTTTGGTTTCTCATGACAAAATCAACATGTTGTTCCTCCTTTTCATAATATAGATAACATGGTAAAATTACTTTTAATAATATATTGAGTGATTAAATGATGGTAATATACATTATTCATGATCCCCCATGTTTTAAAACTTATTTTTCATGGTGGAATACCTTTTCAATCATGTTAATGGTTTCTCTGAGATGTACTCGATTATGCTCACGTGTATTAGTTTCTTCAATTATGTGTACAGTAATTTCACTTTTTTATGTTGAAGGTGGGGGATTTATAAGCCTCTAAAACCTATTTATACATCACCTTGTGAAGCATATATCTCATCTATATGACCTGGAGTCAGTGGATTGACTTTTGTTTAATTCACATTATATGATCTTTTTCTAGGTCATCCATGGCGTCGAAAAATGAAAACGACTATAATCATGCTCTATCAATTACATGTTTTTTGTACCAAGGCTGATTGAAGACGTTTTTTTACATAGAATATATGTCAAAAATACATCACATGGTTATGTAGATAATACTTGTTGGGTAAGTGAGATCAAGATGCATGTAGAAAGGCTTTAGTGTAGTTGAGATAATGTGTTTTGGATTCTTCAGGAGTAAAATGTGGATTATCAAGGGGGTATCCATAGGATTATGGGGAAATTTATAAGCTCCCTTCCATGATCATGTTTTCTTTTTGGGGAGCCTCACATGATCATTGGAGATCATAGAGGCTATTAGACATCTTTTTCTTCATGTTTAGATTATCTTCTCTTCCCAAGAAGCTTAGATACTTTCCTTTTTAACTTCCTTATTTATTCTCTTAGGTTTGGATATCTGTTGAAGTTATTCAAATATTGTTGAGTACAACCATTCTACCTTTCTTTGACTCATCATGTGATCGATGATAGATCTTGCGACGACACACGATCATTTCCAAAAACAACCTCTCTTCTTTTCATTGTGTGACAAGGAATTCATATCACAAAGGGGTTCATGAGGCATTACAGATTAGATGAAAATTTCACATGAAGATAAAATTTCCTCTACTTTAGATGATGGTAATTCCTTTCTCTAAATTTATATTATAAGGGGGTTTTTGGATGATTTTTAGGCATCCACCAGTTTTTAAGTGACGTGACATAGAAGAACTCATCATGCATCATCCATATTATCAATAATCCATGTTACGATTACTTCACAAGGAAAATGATGCCATTCAAAATTGGATCCATGTAATAAAAAATAATATCATGTGTTGCACATGATATTATCACATTACCTTCTGATGATCATGTGATAATGTTTCCTTGTAAGGGTTACCCTATCCAAATTTTTCAGAAAACTTCCCTTTGTTTTATAGAGACTATAATAATCATGTTTCAGTTATTTATTTCCTTCTATATTTTTTAGTGTTTATTTGGTAGGAATCACCCCCCACCCACTCAAGAGAGATTTCTAGGGGGACAAGGGCCCAGTTCAATGGAATATAAATGTCCCCATGACTCTTTGGGTTTACTATCAATTAGTATCTTATGTGAAATATTTTATCCAAGGTGAATGGTGGTATTAAATGTATTTCCATGTAAATATGTTCAAAGGATATGATTATTTCCCTTGAAAATCAAATCTCATAGGTATTTCAGTTCCACTCATTCTGTAAACCCTTCACACGACATCACCATCAGATTAGTTTGTTAGAATCCTCTGTGAAAATCAATTGAAAGATATTTTCGCAAATTATTACCATAATACTATTTTTTCAGAATCATTTGTGAGATATGATCAACAATTATACCTTTCCCTGCACTCTTTCAGACAAATAATGATTCACTTAATAGTAATTTCTAGAACCTTTCCCCAAGTCATTATATGTATGGATTTCTTGCATGATGTTCCAAATCTACTAACATGGTTTCATAATAACTCAATCATTATCTGGTTCATAGGACCATATCTGAGTCACACGATCAAATGACTTATGATCAGTACCATGGTGGAGAGATATATTGTGGTTTATGCAATCTATGAGATCTTTGTGAGTCAATTGATCTATGAAACATGTTTAAGGTCATCCACTCAAGAATCCCCTCTTGGTTCATGTGATTCGCATGATGCCTCCATAGTTATAAATCTATTTTTATGGGGTTATTCACTTTTCTATTATATATCCCTATTTTGTAAACATGTATTACAGTTCCCATATGTCATCCACTATTACTAATCAAAGGGTTATGTTTTTTGGGAATCATAACACTAACCCTTTATATTTTGTACATTCTAATTGAGTGTTTTTGTAAAGGCTTCCCAAATCTGAAATATAAAGATATCCCTTGTAATAATATATTCCTCTATATTAATTTAGAATCAAGGATGATTATATAATCCCCTCTCTAGATCACAACCTTCTATAAACACTATGTTCGATAGCGTATAAGATATGTAACACTAATCTTAAACGAAAAAAGAAATATTATTATTTTAATGTTATCATTATAACCTAGAAATTAATTTTTTATATATGAATAGGAATACAAAATTTAATAAATAAATATATAGGACCTAATAAAAATAAATACAGTAGTAAATTAATACAAAATAAAAACATAATTTTTAGTAAAACACTTTAATATTTACAAATATGTTTTCTTCTAAAATTATTTTTATTTTGTTTTCAATGATGAATTTTTGAAAAAATATCTGGAAGTTTTAGAAAATTTATTTATTATAATTAAATTTGTATTTGGAATCATTATAATACAACTATTCTATGGTTAGGGTTTTATAATTTTCCAAAAAATATAATTTTTATGTGTATCGTAAAAAATACTATTTTTTAAAAAATATGGTATATTTTTTAATATCATCAAGATATAATTACGATTTAAAAATTTATTAATATATGGAATTAATTTTTTATGATACTATTATATATATACAATTAATAAAATTTAATTTGTTTTTTATTTAATGATAAATAAGAAAATCATGTTTAGTGGTGATGTAGTGCTTGTGCGGCACATAAATATTTACATTCCGTGTCTAATAGATATTATTTGATAGTCAACAAGTCTTTTGCACAACATTTTTTTTATTATCATGAGTAAATGATAATTTTAATTTATAGTTTTGAATTTTAGAATTATATAACAACAATATTATTCCAATAATTGTGAAATTCTTATGAGAGGGTATAAAATTCAATTTCAAAAAATAAATAGGTTTTCTTGACATATAAATGAGTAAATATCCCTTATTATTTAATTTAATGGACTGAATTTTGCATAATTAATTTATATTTATGATATTAATTTATTTTTACATTTTATATGTGAAATAATTAACCTTTATTCATATGATACACTAATAATGATATTGTGGAAAGAGACTGAAAATCAATAAAATAAATTTAAATAAAATGATAAGAACCATTAATTTTCTAAAAAAAATTCATAAATATTTTTTTGACTACATATCTATCATAATTATCCAAGGGTCTAAATATTGTCCATTTTGATCCACTATGATAAGATTATGACCTTTATAGTATTTTATCTAATGAATAGTCAAACATGTCACACTCTTATTATATATAAGTATAAAATTTTTGATATGGTATAAAAATAATGTCATTATAGAGAACCTAAATTTTCATACATTAAAATTAAATATCTTTTTTGGAATATTTTAGACATTATAAAAATATACTCCAAAGATCATACTAATATAATGCCTTTGAAAATAAGGAAACATAAATAATGATCAATAAGTGAGTGAAATTTTCTTCCACTAGGTTCTTCTTAACCAACAACCTTCTTAAACACATCGAACATAAAAAATCTTTATAACATGAGTATGGAAGCATAAAAATGGGTGATCTAAAATGAGCAGTTAAGGTAAACATGGAAGATATATAAGCATATCATGAGCATAAGGGCATGAGAATATGACCATGAAAATAGTAAATCATACCCCACATATCAAAGATCATATAAATGAATCATGGAATAAATGATGGAGGTTCATTTGACATGAATCATAGAGAAATATAGTATGTAAACTATAAAATATTAATATAGTAATAAATCAATTAATTTTCAGAGACACATAAGCATATATAATATGAGTTCCATTGTATCTAAGGAAACTCTTCCTAGAACATTTCCGTACTATTTGTTCACTTCCCATACAATATCAGTAGTGATTTTTCACTCCCATGGACATATTAGTAGTATGAGTTCATTAATCATACCATCCTTTTAGTCATGGTTAACTCCCATGTCTATCTTACTAGTCAAGGTTCATTCCCAGTTTCATATTTGTGTATCTCATGAGACATAAATCATTACCCAAATCATTTGAGGTGTATATTGTTCCATCCCATCACATAATGAAATCTTACATACATGTTCAATCATATTATAATAATATTATTATAACACAATACATGAAATGGGTGTTATAAACATTTAATTATATCATAACCTGTTGAAAAATAAATCCATCATAATTATTTCATCATAGGTATAACCTGTGATGAAAAGAAAGTTTTAAAAGAATATATATTGTGAAAGAGAAATGGGTTTCATAAATAGCATGCTATAAAAAAAATTCATTCATAGAAAGAATATGAGTGGAAATATTGAATAATTTCCCTATAATGTCATGATTAATAACAATGAATGTTATAATAAATGGGAAATAATTATTAATGATCTTTTAGAAATATTTTTTAGTAAAATATATTTCCTTTATTGAAAACGCTTCTCAAAATCTAAATCCATTATGAAAAAATTTCACTTTTAAAATAACATTGGAAATTATAAAGTAATCATATAAAACATTATTTAAATCATTTTCCACGAAATTTTCATTACAGATCTTTTTAAAAAACCATTTTAATCATTTTTTAAAACATCATTTTTGAATACAATATAATTCTGAAGTGTGATGTAGATGGACATATTTTACATAAAATTGGAATATTAAATAAAAAACAGTTTAAATGGTACTAATTCATGTATATATCTTGAATAAACATTGGATAAATAAACTCATGAGTGTTATTGATATATGGATCATAATATTTCATCAAATGTAGCATAACTTAAATAATCTTGAAAAGATATGATATTGTCTCAATAAACTTTTATAACATGGTTTCATGGGATCAACACACACTCCTTGTTAGAGACAGAAATTATATGAAGCATAAAATTTTATGAAAGAATTTAAATTCAATATATATCTTGAAAATTGAATTATATACCCCTTCAATGATTATTTAGGTGCACTACAAAACATTATTCTCAAAGAAGGAAAATTGAGTCAAAAATATTTAACCGATTTGGTAACTTCTAAAGCAGAAACACCATGATAAAATATCACAAAATAGATATGTATCATCCCATAAATTTATGTAAAATATATATATAATTCAATCATGGGCACAACATACACCACACTAAAAGAAACTAGTGGTGACTATAGCATGTATCTCACATAAATAAAAAAAATGAGATGAAATCCCTTTACATTGTGTCATTAAATTCATCGTACTCATTCCAGACAATGGTATAATAAATATAAATTTATTATAAATAATTTAATGAAACATTTTCTAATATCAAGAACCATATATTTTTTTATTATGACCCCATATTTCCTAATTTTTAACAATCCTATGTTAAGGTTTCACTTCGGGTGATAATCTATTTATTCTTCACGTGTGACAAAATTTCTTATATCTTTGGTACTTATACATTATATCATGATTTACAGAATTTATATCCTGATATAAATATCACTTATATATATTATATGATTTCTATGTTAATCAATTTAATATATAATTCTGACACATAATACAATGTTCATGGAGACGGTAGGTCGTACGTACGCATTAACGCTATTTCTGTTTATTTTTCTTGTTAAAATAATGAAAGTAAAAAATATATATTTATATATATATAAATAAAAATAATTATTACAGTAAATTTATGATATAAGTTATATCTTATATATTCACTAAAACATTCCTTAATACAGTCCATGTAGTGTATGAATGAGTCATATCGTTTTGAGGGGGTTGTAGTCCACACATACTCGAATGAAAAAATCTTATTAAAAACAAATGGAATGTAAAAAAAAGAAATGTGTTGTAAAAAGAAAATAGAAAGTAAAATAAATAATAAATTTAAAATTTAAAATTTAAAAATAGATTTTCCAATATAATCTCCACAATGAGAGGCAGTAAGGAAAATTGAACAATCCTTGATTGATGAGATGGTAGTTCGTCACACACATAAACAATATGTTTGTTGTCCATTAGATGGATGTGTGCATAAGATTAGGTTGAAAATTTATCATAACAACATCATTGTATACTGAGAATAATTGTTTTGATATATAATCATGGAAAAATGATTTTGGAGGGTGTGGCGATAGAAAATAAATGAATGGACTTGAGAGGTGCCATTACTTCTCAATCAGGTAACTCATTTTGGATTGTGACAAAAGCATTGCATGGTTTGATTTAATCCAAAATGGAGTATTATAGGATGATGTGATTGATTTTGAGAATTTTATTGGGTAGATCGTGGACGAATTAAATAGTTTTTATACGTGTGAAGTAGATGGATAGGTGGTTGCCTTTTATATGGGCGGAAGAGTGGCACTTTTATAAATATTTCAAGAGAGGATTCCACCAATAATTTTCATGTGACATGTGGATCCAATAATTATAAAAATACACTAAATGGTGTTATGAGGTCTAAAAAAGTTCATAAAATTTATTTTAGACAATTTTGAATGTTTTATGGGCCTTAAGGTTATGTATTAGTCCCCAATTAAGCCTGATTTAACATTAAACAATGTAATTATTTTTAATCATGTTCTCCAATATTTTTGGTCAAAAACTAAGTTGACATTATTAGACATTAAAAATTATTCTAATTCCAAATATGGAATCCTATTTTCCAAATTCAAATCATATATTTTGTCCAAATTAATTTCAAATTAATCCCGTAATAGGGTCTACAAAGAAGATTTTTGAATTGAAAATTTTCAATAAGTTTGTAATATTATTATATCAAAATCATTGTGAAATTGGATAAAATTAACCAAATTATATTAATTGATAAAAATATAATCTAATTATACTCTTACAGTAAATTTAAAAAATTGACACTATAAATAAATTAGTGGAAAAATGTGTTTTCAAATTGAATCTTCTATTTTTCACTATTTACCGAAAAATGATATTTCTGAGAAAAATACAAGAAATTCACACTAAGATAATTTCAACATTATAAATTCAAAAATTAAGTCTATTTTATCATATTCAATTGGAAAATGTGTAAAAATTAATTTCATTATTAAAAGTGGTTTATTCGATAAAATGACATTTTTAAACAAATATAGACTACACAAAAAGTTATATCTTTCATTTTAAATATTTTTTATTTATATAAAAATTTTTAACAAATTATTAAAAAAATATTTATTATTATTATTAATAGATATTTCATAATTATCAGATTTAAAAAATTGTAATAAAAAAATTTTGTTTTGTAGAAACATTTGTGTTGCGCGTAACACACACCAAGTTGGTGTTTCATGTAACCTATGTTGATTAACGGTTCCATGTAATTTAAATCATGCTGGTTTCTTGTAATTTATTCTTAGTAGGTTACATTTAAATTACACAAATTTAGTTACATGTGAAAGTAATGTTATACATATTGCATTTCATGAAATAAATGAAAATTTAATTTATTCAAAAAAATGTCTATAAAAAATCATGGTGTTACATTAATACCCATGTAAAATGATTTTCACCCTATAAATTCATCACTCACATAAAATATATGGATAATTATTATTCATTATATCCCAATGATCCCACATTTCTTCCTCAAATTGGTAATTTCCCTATGAACAATATATAATTTTGACAGGTTTCTCCTCATAAGAAAGATCATACTCTAGTGGTATGTCCTCTAAATTTAGTATATTTGAAAGGTTAGGTATATACATTCCTATTATAGATACATGTCACACATAGTGGACATGAGAGAGATTTTAATAATTTCTAGGAGATAGTATATTGTCTAACCACCCATGATTAACCTGCATGAACATTACATTTCTTTTTCGTAATACATAATACATTACCCAAATAGATGCCCAAAGACAATATTAGTTTCATTTCTCTGGAAACTCAGAACACATTATTCCAACATAGTTAAAAATATTCTATATCACCCATAAATAACATTCCCACTGGTTTTCCTACCTAAAACCATTCTTTATATCCTAGGGAAAAGAAAACATAATAATTGAGAGATCAAATGCTTAGTAAGGGTGAACATGAAGAACATCCCACAAAACATAAACATAAGAATGTAAAAACATGATCATAAAGTTTAAATATCCAAATATTTTGTCTTGAAATAAATCATGGATGTACATAACGCACATATCAAAAAGAAACAATAAACATGATAAAACATCATTGCCATAAAACATGGAAATGGGTAAAAACAATAAGCATGTAATATCATTTTCATAGAAGCGAAGGCATTACATTAAAGACCATCATTGTGGAATTTTTCCATTATTTAACCAGGTTCAACTTCCTTTTAATCCATGTATTATTGAACCAGATTTATTTTTCATTCTAGCATTGTATTACAAAATTGGATTTACCTGCCTTTATAGCCATCTATTATTGCACTGAATTTACATTTCATTGTAGCCTTATATTACTAAACCATATTTAATTTACATTGTAGTCATGCCTATATTATGAGTTTTAAATATTTACCCAATGAATTTGAGGGATATATAGGTCCCACCCATCTCATACTGAAACCATACTTACATATTCTACAAAAACATTAATCATTCATCATATCATAACTCGTTTAATATAATGGGTTTCTTAAACATTATTCCCTCATAACATAATACATGTAAAATAAATTTATTTCCTTAAAAAAACCCATAATAATAAAAATAAAATCAATGTAATAATAGAGATAGAAACCTAACCCTATGTCATTAAATGGAAAATAATTTTGATAAAACACATTAACTTAATTCTTGAAGAAAATAACATTTCTTCTTCAAATGCATTTCCTTTTCCGAAAATTCCGCCCAATTTTAAAAGAAATTTATTTATTTGAAAATAAACATGAAATAATTTAGAGTAATCTTCCTTCATATAATGAATTATGAAGACGTAACAATCCACTCATGCTGTAAAAGTTAATAAAACATTCTTCTCGTTCTCTTTTCAGAAATGTCAACAGGAACGTCGTATGGAAAATGAAAGAATGATTTCCATCATACAATTTAATAAAAATACACCAAAGGATAAAATAAACAATAAAAATTTATATAAGAATTTAAATTATGTTATATAATTGGGAATCGTTAATTTTGATGTTGAATATACCATAATAAATACATATGTATAAATAATTTTGGAAAAAATGAGACTGCCAAATTATCCCTTACCATAGATCTGATTTCATCCTTATGTGTCTAAAACTCCTATTTAGTGGGTTTAAAATTATTATTAACTTCATTTATAACAATAATAATATTTATTTTATCATATATGATTCACTTATGAATTTATATTACCTGTTTATTTATAAATTCAATGTTAATGTACTGTTTAGGGTAATAATCATTTTAATTATCCTACGTGTTTTGACAAGTTATTCTTGATATTATTAATTAGATCATGATTTAATTACTTAATATATGTAAAACATCATTTTTTATTTTAAAAATATTCATTATATATAAATATGTATAGTAAATAGATAAATGAAATGGACTAAACTGTTAAAGTAGACTGTAGGTCGTACGTAAGCATGAATGGTGTTTCTGTTCAGTTATTGAATTGAATGGAAGAAAGTAAATGAAATATATGTGTGTGTGTGTCTTTGTGTGTGTCTTTGTTTATACCTAAATCTAGTAGAATTATTATTTCATATATTTATTTCTTATTTATTATATATATAATTTATAATCATTCTTGAATGGTTTACGTGGAGAATGAATCATATCACATCGTGGAGACAATAGGTCGTACATACACATGAGCAATGATAGAATTCACTTAATATTTAAAAGTTATTGAATTGGATGGTATATTAATTATAATGAAAAATTATAATATTATATTCAGTATTTAAATTTATTATATGCATCATTATACCCATCCAAATTATGTATTATTAAATAACAAATTACACCATGTTGTGGAGACGGTAAGTCGTATGTATACATGCATGGTGAAATTTTTATTAGTAAGATGGAAAAAAGGATATATATGGTTGTAACATAATTATAATAACATCTCAGAAAGTATATGATGATGGATTTATTACTTTAGTATGGAAACAACATAAGAAGAGGAAGTACATGAATACATAAATTTTGAATGATGTGATAAAACAATTACCTCTTTTCGAGTTTGTACTGTTGATTTACACAAAAGGTATTCATAGGTGGGATTTATACATAAATAGTGGCCTATAAGATGAGTAGATGGGTATTTGGATAGATAATGGGCTGGTTTTGGATGATAAAATTGTATTTTGAGGTGTTATTATTAGTGAATGATAAATCAACTTTTATCAGAGAGGTGAGGGTCACATTACGAATGACTTTAAATGTTAATTTATTATAAATTTATTTTCTGTTTATAATAGTCCCAAACATATTCATTTCAAAAATAATATGATGATGGGTTTAAATCCACTCAAACAAATAGTTTTTAGACATCTTTAGGTCCCAAAATTAACCATATCATTTAGCATTAACCCTTAAATAATTTAATGACTTCCATCTCTTCTTGTATTATCAAACTATAAGGTAGATATAGGTACTATAAAATGCCATAAAAACATCAAGTTAATCATTAATGAAATTAATAACATTATCTCAGTCATTTTTTCAAATGTTATATTTTTAGGACTGTTATATCATTTTTTAAACAAGCATATTTTAAAAAACTCATTTATGTCAATTTTGACACTATTTTGGGATTATTTGAATTCATAAAAATTTGATTCCTCTGAACCAAATTCATTAAATCATCCCTAGAATGTAATTTTCATCTAGAAAAATTTCTTGGATAGAAGGAAAATGATCAAATTATATTTATTTTAATATCTATAATATCATTTATTGTAATATTTCACTGATAAGTAATCGCTACATCATCACTGTATCATAAATAAATTTATTTATTTGGTGTTTAAAAATTATAAATAATATACCATTACATAGGAAATATTTTTATCATTATAATTATTATTTATATTCACATAGATCAATTATATAACCCCATCATAATTTTTTTTAGTAAAACGATACATGTTTATGATAAATTTTCCTTAAAATTAAATTAATTATTATGTCATGTCATTTTCACACCCAAGTGGTTCTAAAATGCCAAAAATTTGGCCTAAAGATTTTTCAGTTTCCTATAACTCATAAAATCAGATTAGGACATGTTTTTGGGTAGTTATATATTATTATAATATTTTGTGTAATTCTTATTTACCTGATTTACTTTTTAACAAATGGTAAATAAAAATAATTACTAAAGTTATTATGCATAATGTCCCTAAATAAATGGTACATATTTTCACAATATGGAAATTCTGATTCCTAATATCGAATCAATTTTTATAAATTTAAAACAATTAATTGGACGAAATTAATTTAAAATTAATTCTCGTAGTCATAACTATAAAGTGGGGTTTTAAAAAGAAAATAATATAAAACGCTTGACTTGAATTTATGTCCAATTTAAATGTGAAATTACTTCCATTGAACAAAATTGGATTAAATGATATTATCATAATACAATTACTCTTTAAAAGAAATTATAAATACAATCACACTATATAAACAAATGAGGAAAAAAGGAAGTTTTGAGTTAAAATACAATATTTTTCTCGATTCATTAAAATATGAATTTTATCCAAAGAATACACAAGATTCAAACATGGTAAATTTTTTACGTTTCAATTCCAAATAAAAAGATTATTTTTTCAAATATAAGAAATAAAATTTTTAAAAACTAGATTTTAAAGGGGTGTGCCACCAAATAGAGGAAGAAGAGCTTTTTAAAAAAAATACTTCTTTATCCAAAAAATTGAATTGGTTATAATATAATCTCTTGAAAACATATAAGATGAATTAAAAATAGTAAATTAAATATATTACACATATATTTCACTAATTGAATCTATAAATTGATATTTTATTATTTTTATAGACTCCCTTATTATCATTCGAATAGTTTTTTTAGAAAAAATATAACACCATTTATACCAACCATTATAAAGAGTAGATTATAATATTTAGTTATCACTTATACTTAGTCCTTCAGGAAATTAATTCTTTCAAAATAACATGAAACATTGTGTAACACATGCCAAGAATAGTGTTATGTATACTGCAAGAAAATACATTGGTATGTATAATGCTAGCTAATCTCAGTGTAGCATAAAACACAAAACATCAAATAACATATAAAGTATCTATCTTATAAAATATTAGTGTGATACATTATACACCATTAAACATAATTTCAACTTCTATATTTGTTGGGGTTATGAATGTTTTAATACATGATAGATTATTTCATAGAAACCCACATTGTAAAAAGGAATACCAAAACATTATTTGAAAAAATCATCGTTAGAAACATAATAGTTACCCAATTAAATTATCATTGGGTTTATACCTAGGATAATGTATGTTTGATGTTAAAACTTTGATATGGAAGAAAAATATAACCATCATGTTCTGATGATTATTGATAGAGAAAAACGTCCTGATAATGTTAACGACCAGAAAGCCATAAATTTGTGATGATTTAACTGACTATCTGATTCATCGGATAATAAGGTACCAGAATAAAAATTTTGGTTATTAAGATCCATTTTGTAAATTATAATAACATGATAATAAATTCATAATTTATTTCAATACAATCTTTTCATTGGTCATGCCTTGAAAAATTTCATCTTCACCTCTTAATCAATGAAATGAAGTCGAATTTTTTATTCTTATTGTGTTAGCTGATCATGCACTCCATAAATTGAATTATAGGTCATTCCATTAATATTTATAATAAAAAGATTATCACATGTTATCAAACTTCGATAAGTCCATATATGGTGAGATAACACTTTAGTATAACAAACGTCATCAGATGTTTAACATAAACCTTTCCAAAAATTAATAACATTATAATCCATCTGAAAGACTAAAATCCATAACTATAGAAAAATTATCCCAACCTCATCTTTCCAATTATCACCCATATATAATAAGATATATATGGTTGGTCACATTCCAAAAATGATAACACCTTATTTCCGTATTTCCTTGAGTAACGGTAACAATAGAAATTATCAGACATCCTTTTTGAAAACATTAAGGTTTCTTTATTGCAAAACATAATGGATATATTACTTAAGTATCAAATATTTGTATTATTCATACATTATAGAATAACCCACTTTTCAATAATTACATAATTAGATCTCAAGAAACTATAATCATCAGATTAACTTATTCAAATAAAAATTTCTTTAGAAAAACAAAATTATCATAAAATAGGGGACATATTAAGGGTTATCTTCTAATTAATCATGTTTTCTCCCAGTATATCACCTTACCCTTAAATCACATTTCAATGTCCTTATAATGAATCAACATATCCAATAAAATCCTTAATTAAAAATTTATTCTAGAACACTTATATATTTCATGATTTATATAACATAATCATTAATATCTGAAATATATATACAACAATCATCCAACTATATTCGTAAACCCTTACTGAGGATCCATTATCTTCATCTTTCCTAAAATAAGAACCATGTATTAATGTTTCTCAACATCAAGATTCTTAGTATTAATGTAAACAATACTAGAATAATATCACATACCATCTATAGGTCATTTACAATCTCTTTATCCTCAGTAGTATGACCAAAACTCATACCATCATCATGATTCTCTTTAAGATGTTTCCACATAGGAAATCGATCTACATAATTCCCATAATTTTCACATGAGAAAAATTCAATAGTTAACAATGTTCTATATAGTACTGGATATTGACTATTACCAGAATGAAATGTGTGAGAAATACATATCAGATATTAAAAACACATGATTAAGGTAAATTACTTATAATATTTCAATATATGATTCCATAGGATTATTCTGAGGTTATTCCTGATTATCAAAAAAACCTATAGGATATTAAACTATACATGAATTATCCCTAGGACATCCCTAGACATGTCTTTAGTAATATCTCTAGGGATATCACAAAATTTCTTACATCCTAGATTCTAATAGTTGACTAATCCTTCAGTCTGATTCCAACTCCAATTACTCGAACATAACCCACATGGAAATTACATTTATTTAACATAATACATAATACATTACACAAATACATTCCCAAAGACCATATTAGTTTATTATTTTTGGAAACTCTAATCACATTCTTCAATATTGTTCAAGGATCATCATCATCTCTTATAAAGTTCTTCCCCATTAGTTTTCCTAACAAAAACCGTTCTTTAAATACTAGGAAAAATAAAACAAAAGAAGGGTGAGCTTAAATGCTTAGTAAGATTATACAAGAATAATATCAAGAAAACCATATAGAAAATAATGTAAAAAAAATGGACATAAATTTAAAATATCAAAATCAGGAGAAATGAAATAAATCATGGCAGAACATAAGGCATAGATCATAAAGGAACATTAAAAATGATAAAACATAATTATAAAAAATATAGAATTGTGGAAAATAAATAATCACAAAATATGATTTCCATTAAATCCAATTAATTGCTAATATGACCATAATTATTGAAACAATTCCATTACTAAATCGACATTACTTGTCATTCCATGTATGAATTACTAAACCAAATTTACCTCTTGTTCCAGCCCTGTATTACTAAACTACATCTACTTTCTGTTACAGCCATGTAATACTAAATCAGATTTACTTTTGGTTCCAACAATTGTTTTATTAAACTTGATTTACATATATTTCATTTCATGTCAATATCATTATATATGAATCATTAGACAATGCATTGGGGTTAGATATAGGACCCACACATCTCATAATTAATTCATTCATACATATTCCACAAAAACATAAATCATTCATCATAGCATATCCTATGAAATAAAATGGGTTCCACAAACATCATTCCATCATAAAATAATCCATATAAAAAATAAATATTCCATAAATATAATTCCATTATAAACAAAATCAAATTAATGTTATAATAGGGATTGAAAGATAACCATATGTCCCCATAGATGGAAAATATTTTTGATAAAATAGTTGTACTTAATTCATGAAGAAAATATACTTTCTTCTTAAAAAATGATTTATTTTCTCAAAAAACTATGATATTTTAATATAAAAGTATTTAGTTGAAAATAAACATTAAATAATGTAGAGGAATATTCATCTAAATAAGAAATTATAAATATGTAAAAATCTATTCATACCGTATTAGTTAAAAAACATTCTTTTCTTACTCTTTACGAAAAAGTCCAAAATTACCTTTGTAAGGAAAACAAAAAAAAATTATTTCATATCGTTTAATAAAACATAAATCAATGGTAAAATTAACATTAAATAATTGTAGAATAATATAAATAATTTTACTTTATTATTAAACTTGAGTATGGATGATAAATATAACCCAGTAAATACTTGAGTATAAACAATCTTGGATTAAAAGGATATTGCAAAATTATCCCTTACCATAGGTCCGATTTCTCTCATAGGTGTCTAAGACACATGTATAGTGATTTTAAATATATTATTAACTAATAACATGACAATAAAAATATTTATGATATCATATATGATTCACTTATGGAATAATATTAACCGTTTATTTAATAATTCCAAGTTAATGCAACGTTTTGGGTCATAATCGTTTTACGTATCATATGATTTTTGACTTTTTATTCTCAATATTATAACATAGATAAATCTTTAATTACATCCTGAATATAAATAATGATTTATATATCATAAATATTCCTTATATAATTATATATAATGGATAGATAAATGAAATTTAATATACCATTCATTGAAACAGTAGGTCATGCGTATGCATGAATGGTTTTTCATTCCCCTATCAAATTGAATGGTTGAAATTAAATGACCCATGTATATACATAAATAAAGTTTCATTATTATGTCATATATTTCAATCTTATTTATTATATATATATGTTATAATCATTCTTGAATGGCTAACGTGGAGAATGAATCTCATCACGTTGCGAAGATGGTAGGTCGTACGTATGCAAGAGCGATGATATTATTCACATAATTTTTAGATGGTATTGAATTGTATGGAATATTAATTATAAAGGGAAATTATAATTTTATATTATTTATTTATATCCATTATAATAATGTAATGGACCGGACCTCTCCGGTCCATTCCTTTGTTGAAATCGATGTGGTCAACATGGCGCGCGTAACAATGATAATTATTAATGATAAAAACGAAGAAGAATTTATAAAAAAATTAAAAGATGATTTTTCTGTTTATTATATTAAATAATAAAGATGGTGATATAAAGTGAGTGATTAATTAAATTAAAAGGGGTTTTAAATATAAATAACAATTTAAAAAAATAAGGCGTTTAGTTTAATATTAATTGAGAAATTGTTGGAATTAAATTAGAATAATAATAATAGGTGTTGTGTTATTAATATTATTCATAATATTAATGATAAATTAATAAAATAAGTTATGATATTTATTACAAACAAATGAAGATGCACAATGGAAGCATGGTGGTGCGTTAATAAAATTAAAGGTGAGTTCGTTATTATTATTATATTAAAAAATAATAATAATGGTGGTGTAAAAATATGTTGGGTTTATTAAATTGAATGACTTTAATTTAATAAAAGTGGTTTCAATTTAATCAGTGTGAAATAAAAATAAATAGAATTAAATAATTAAATTGACGGATTTTACGCGACATTGATGTGGCCTGATTGGATTCAGATATCCAACGCGGTGGTTTAACGTAGTCAATGCGATGAGCATAAATATTATTGTTATTAAAAAAAATAATGGTGATGAGTTAATAAAATAAGTTGATGAATTCTTATTATTATTGAAAAACAATAAATAACAATGATGACGTAAAACTATGTGTGATAGGTTAATGAAATTAAATGTATTAAAAAGGGGTTGAATATGTAAGTTATATTAATTTTGTTTTGACATTTAATTCATTTAAATCAAATGGTTTTTGAGTCGCATGAAATGATTTTAATTTAATATGAGAATAATTATAGTAATCTAATTTCATGGGATTAAATTAGAACATTAATGATGGGTGTTATTATTAATTTTATTAATAATAACATTAAAGGAGATTGGAAAGACAAAAGAGTTAAAGGAAATAAAGATTTAAAAATTAATGCAAGAAAACAAATAAGTTAAATTAAAAAGGAAATCAATAAGGGGTGGGGCGTGGTTGACATGGAGCCAAGGAGGCGCCACTTTTGTGGTGGTGTGGGATTGAGGAGGTTCTTTTGTAAGTCATTATTATTATATATTATAATAATGATTATAAGGTATTAATGGGAATAAAATTAAAAGAAAAATAAATTTAAAAGGAGGGAGTGTTTCTTTCCAACGTGAAAGAGACCAAATCACGTTTTGGAGTTATAAAAATAAATAAATAAGTAATTATAATAATAATAAAATAATATTATTATTATTTTGGGTGATCAAAACTAAAAAAGTCTATAACTTCTTCATATGGTGTCGGAATGACGAACCGTCAGCGGCAGTGTAATCCTGTAATTAAGACGGTCATTTTAAGACCAGTGATGGATACCTTTTTATGAGTTATGTCTCAGGTCAACGAAACACACATATTAATAAAATTAACGTCTTTTTTTAAAAACGCGTGGAGACCGCGTGACGTGTCGTGTGTTGACCAGTCAAAACACGTAACGGGTGTATAGTCACACCATGTATTCATCAATACACGCTGCATACTGTTTTACCTATTCGTTGGCTATATAAGAAAGGGTCGTGGATTATTTCCAGACCAATCACTTCTTCTCTGCACGACGAAACTCTTGGATGATCAAGAAGTCTTCCTCCTCTAACTTCTTTGTCCGAGCTCCGAATTACGATCTGTCAGTGGCCACAGGATCGTAGCGACGAGTCGAAGCTTCTAAGCCCGGACTTGTCACCTTTCCTTCCGGCCTTCCTTCTCCAGCTTCCATCCTAGGAGGTGTTTGTCGGGTTTGGAGAAGGCGGAGGACACCGAAGGACGTCGTCGGAAGCGGTGTGATCGGGACCTTTTGAGGTAGGGATCTCACCTTTGTCTCTCTAATTTGTGTATCATGTGTGGCGGGTATGCTTTAGTTTTCATGAGAAATGGTTGATCCTTTAAATAAAGATAATAACCGGTTAAAGAATGGGGTTGGGAAGTTAGTGATTGTTCTTACCTTACTTTTTATATATCCTGTGATATTATATTTGTGAATTGAATGAGCTTCTACCTACTGAAAATCACAGTCGTTGGGGAACTTTTCTTATGCAATTAAATGTTGACCTCTCCGTCTGAATTTTCTTATGGATGGAAACTTCATGAAATGTGGGAATTGGTTAATCACGTAATGTTGACTTTTTAAATGAAAATCTAGAACCCTTGTGTGATCACCCCGGTTGAACCAAAATGGAATAATGAACATGTGGGTGTTGGCTTGGTTACGTGGCATGTGTTGGGGGTGTTTTGTGGGCTGTTGTGGTTTGGGTGAGCAGCGGGGCTGCGACGTTTAGGTGGTGATCTTATTGGAATGGTTGATGGTGGAAACGTGGAGGTGTGAAATGTTTTGTAAACGATGGGGTTGAAATGGGAAGTGGTTGGTTGTGGAAAATGCCTTTATTTATGAAAAGTGATTGATTATGAAAAGTGTTTTGAAGTAAAAAGGTGTTTTCAAATGCGGAAATGTTTTGTGTGTGGAAAGGGTTTTATGTGTGGAACTTTGAAATAAATTAATGATGGAATGTTGTATGGTTGTGATAATCTTTTGTAAATGAAATGGCATGTGGTTGCTTGGATTTTACCTAACCTTGGTTGTGGATGGCAGGGATATGTTTGTGAAAGGTTTTGTCTGGATAATAGTTTCCCAGTAGTAATAATTTGATTAAACAATTGCATGAAACATGAAAACCTAAAAGAGGTTGGGGGATGATTGTTTGGTTGTTAATGCATGCTTCGTGGTAGCAGTGCCGAGGCACATGCTCAGTTCCTCTTTTTAAGAAGCCATAGGTTGGGCTATGTGTTTGGTATATGTATATATATAATTTTATCTTTGTGTTTTGTCGTACCACACCCATGTCAAGCACCTAGTGCCGAACACTCCCATTTTATGGGAGAGGGTGTTCCCCCTTAGTTACTAGCTCCTTCCTGCTCCTTCTTCCATAGGCTATGATGGCTTGAGGTGACCTTACACCCAAGACTCTTCGGGTAGGTCTCGGAGGCTGTGATGGCTTGAGGCGATCTTTAGCCCAAGACTCTTTGGGCAGGCTTACCATTCCCAATAACCTTCGGGATGAGGCCCAGGTGTCTGCGGGAGGGTTAGTGGTTGTGGTCCAGGTGTGTGCGGGCGAGATGCGTGGTTGTGAGGCCCAGGTGTGTGCGGGCAGGATGCGTGGTTTGGCCCAGGTGTGTGCGGGCGGGATGAGTGTGGTAGCGTCAGGACGTTTGCCGTTAGGAAGAGCAGCATCTAATTAAGGGGGAAATGGTGCGGGGTACCCAATACTTTTGTTCTATATATATACTAAACTTGTTTGTGTTACTTGGTGAGTGTGACCAGTGAGGCTGGGTTGATAGTTTTTCCTTGTTAGTTTCTGGTTCTTCTGTTTTCTCACGGGACCTTAGGGTGTCTCCCCACTTGTGCACGAGAGCTTTAGGTTTCCCTACTGAGTATACTTGTATGCTCACCCTACGTTTACTTTCAGGTTTCCAGGAGGACTACCATGGTCGTGCGGGACCCTACTAGTCGGGCAGTTGGAGTTGTTGCAGTTTTTTTTTCTTGTTTTCTTTGGCATTGTACTTTTGAGCTTCCTTATACTTGTACCTTGTTATAAAAATTGTTTAAAAATGCATGTGGGCTTGGTTTGGGTTTATTTATATACACTTGTTCTTTTCCCTTTTTGGTGGTTGAATTGTCCTATTTCCCGATCCAAAATAATAATAAAAAAAGGGGTAATGCCTCCCATATTTGTGAAAACTCATACCCTTGGTGCTAGTCGCCAACCCGGGGCCTACTGGAGGCGGGACTCGGGGGTCATTTTCTCCCTTTCACCATTGCCAGCTCAGGAGGGGCATCTTTGGTGGGAGGGGGTCGTGAGAGAATGGTATCAGAGGCTGATGGTTGAGAGATAGGATGGAGTCTGGAGTTAGGCACAGTGAGGATTGCATGGGATGGTAGGGCAACAATGTTCGTTAATCTTGGTGCGTGACATAGGCTAGGGAAGACCGGCTAGGACACAGGATTTTAGGGCCCCCCGTGATCCGATGCAAGGACTCTGAGCCTACCGAACGACCAAGTGAGACTATATTGATTGCAGGGTAGAGACCCTAGGGAAGGTACATACATCATCATGTTTGTGTTTTACTTGATTTGGGTGTTCTGGGAAAGAAATTAAAATAAAATGATAATTAAAACTTTGAGTTTTTCATTACTACTTGGGTTTAGGTGTTCCCTAGTTACCGAACAACTATGGCACCTGGACGTCAACAGAACGGCAGAGGAGTGGGACACAGATAGTTTCACCACATAGAAGTGGCGACCCTAGCAAGGCCAGAGATCGAGAGAGATGTTTCCGGTTTTACTTAAATTCTCTCACTTATGTTTTGTCTAAATTCAAGATCATCACACTCCTTTGTTGGAACTCTTTTCCTCATTCTCTGGGCCTGGACCTTGTTTTTGTGAGTTTTAATGCTATGTTGTTTCCCTCTTTTCTTTAAATGTACGTGAAGAGCCCTTTCATGTGGGGAGGGGAAGACCTAATCCCAAATCGAGATGCATTAATGTGGATGTGATTTAACCCGTGCAGGTGAGTCAGTGCCGCCTGAAGCGGATAATATCTCGACATGGGAGAAGGAATTCCTCAAGCCATGTGTCTGGGAAATGTGTGGGTCGTACATTGTTGGGTGGAGTGTAAGTTGGAAAATCCTAATATATGGAAGTGGGAAGGATCAGTCCTTAATCGAGACGCATTAATGCGGATGCGATTAAACCCGTGCTGGCGAGTCAGTGCCGCCTAAAGCGGATAATATCTCGACATAGGAGAGGGAATTCCTAACTCACATAATTAGGGTTGTCAGTTGTTTCTTGTTATGACTAGAGGCCTGAGAGGTATCTTGAGGGGTGGTTGTTCGGACCTTTCCCCCTTTTATGGGTTGGTTTTAATTCTCGAGGACGAGAATGTTTTGAGAGGTATCTGGTGTAATGGCCTTGACCTCTCCGGTCCATTCCTTTGTTGAAATCGATGTGGTCAACACGGCGCGCGTAACAATGATAATTATTAATGATAAAAACGAAGAAGAATTTATAAAAAAATTAAAAGATGATTTGTCAGTTTATTATATTAAATAATAAAGATGGTGATATAAAGTGCGTGATTAATTAAATTAAAAGGGGTTTTAATGCTAAATAAGAATTTAAAAAAATAAGGCATTTAGTTTAATATTAATTGAGAAATTGTTGGAATTAAATTAGAATAATAATAATAGGTGTTGTGTTATTAATATTATTCATAATATTAATGATAAATTAATAAAATGAGTTATGATATTTATTGCAAACAAATGAAGATGCACAATGGAAGCATGGTGGTGCGTTAATAAAATTAAAGGTGAGTTCGTTATTATTATTATATTAAATAATAATAATAATGGTGGTGTAAAAATATGTTGGGTTTATTAAATTGAATGAATTTAATTTAATAAAAGTAGTTTCAATTTAATCAGTGTGAAATAAAAATAAAAAGAATTAAATAATTAAATTGACGGATGTTACGCGACTTTGATGTGGCATGGTTGGATTCACATATCCAACGCGGTGGTTTAATGTAGTCAATGCGATGAGCATAAATATTATTGTTATTAAAAAAATAATGGTGATGAGTTAATAAAATAAGTTGATGAATTGTTATTATTATTGAAAAACAATAAATAACAATGATGACGTAAAACTATGTGTGAGATGTTAATGAAATTAAATGTATTAAAAAGGGGTTGAATATGTAAGTTATATTAATTTTGTTTTGACATTTAATTCAATTAAATGAAATGGTTTTTGAGTCGCATGGAATGATTTTAGTTTAATATGAGAATAATTATAGTAATCTAATTTCATGGGATTAAATTAGAACATTAATGATGGGTGTTATTATTAATTTTATTAATAATAACATTAAAGGAGATTGGAGAGAGAAAGAGTTAAAGGAAATAAAGATTTAAAAATTAATGCAATAAAACAAATAAGTTAAATTAAAAAGGAAATCAATAAGGGGTGGGGTGTGGTTGACATGGAGCCAAGGAGGCGCCACTTTTGTTGTGGCGTGGGATTGATGAGGTTCTTTTGTAAATCATTATTATTATATATTATAATAATGATTATAAGGTATTAATGGGAATAAAATTAAAAGAGAAATAAATGTAAAAGGAGGGAGTGTTTATTTCCAACGTGAAAGAGACCAAATCACGTTTTGGAGTTATAAAAATAAATAAATAAGTAATTACAATAATAATAAAATAATAATATTATTATTTTGGATGATCAAAACTTAAAAAGTCTATAACTTCTTCATATGGTGTCGGAATGACGAACCGTCAGCAGCAGGGTAATCCTGTAATTAAGAAGGTCATTTTAAGACCAGTGATGGATACCTTTTTATGAGTTATGTCTCGGGTCAACGAAACACACATATTAATAAAATTAACGTCTTTTTTTAAAAATGCGTGGAAACCGCGTGACGTGTCGTGTGTTGACCAGTCAAAACACGTAACGGGTGTACAGTCACACCGTGTATTCATCAATACATGCTGCATACTGTTTTACATATTCGTTGGATATATAAGAAAGGGTCGCAGATTATTTCCAGACCAATCGCTTCTTCTCCGCACGACGACACTCTTGGATGATCAAGAAGTCTTCCTCCTCTAACTTCTTTGTCCGAGCTCCGAATTACGATCCGTCAGTGGCCACATGATCGTAGCGACGAGACGAAGCTTCTAATCCCAGACTTGTCACCTTTCCTTCCGGCCTTCCTTCTCCAGCTTCAATCCTAGGAGGCGTTTGTCGGGTTTGGCGAAGGCGGAGGACACAGAAGGACGTCGTCGGAAGCGGTGTGATCGGGACCTTTTGAGGTAGGGATCTCACCTTTGTCTCTCTAATTTGTGTATCATGTGTGGCGGATATCCTTTAGTTTTCATGAGAAATGGTTGAACCTTTAAATAAAGATAATAACTGGTTAAAGAATGGGGTTGGGAAGTTAGTGATTGTTGTTACCTTACTTTTTATATATCCTGTGATATTATATTTGTGAATTGAATGAGCTTCTACCTACTGAAAATCACAGTCGTTGGGGGCCTTTGCTTACGCAATTAAATGTTGCCCTCTCCTTCTGTATTTTCTTATGGATGGAAACTTCATGAAATGTGGGAATTGGTTAATCACGTAAAGTTGACTTTTTAAATGAAAATCTAGAACCCTTGTGTGATCACCCCGGTTGAACCAAAATGGAATAATGAACATGTGGGTGTTGGATTGGTTACGTGGCATGTGTTGGGGTGTTTTGTGGGCTGTTGTGGTTTGGGTGAGCAGCGGGGCTGCGACGTTTGGGTGGTGATCTTATTGGAATGGTTGATGGTGGAAACATGGAGGTGTGAAATGTTTTGTAAACGATGAGGTTGAAATGGGAAGTGGTTGGTTGTGGAAAATACCTTTATTTATGAAAAGTGTTTTGATTCAAAAAAGTGTTTTGAAGTAAAAAGGTGTTTTCAAATGCGAAAATGTTTTGTGTGTGGAAAGGGTTTTATGTGTGGAACTTTCAAATAAATGAATGATGGAATGTTGTATGGTTGTGATAATCTTTTGTAAATGAAATGGCATGTTGTTGCTTGCGTTTTACCTAACCTTGGTTGTGGATGGCAGGGATATGTTTGTGAAAGGTTTTGTCTGGATGATAGTTGCCCAGTAGTAATAATTTGATTAAACCATTGCATGAAACATGAAAACCTAAAAGGGGTTGGGGGATGATTTTTTGGTTGTTGATGAATGCTTCGTGGTAGCAGTGCTGAGGCACATGCTCAGTTCCTCTTTTTAAGAAGCCATAGGTTGGGCTGTGTGTTTTGTATATGTATATATATAATTGTATCTTTGTGTTTTGTCGCACCACACCCATGTCAAGCACCTAGTGCCAAACAGTCCCATTTTATGGGAGAGGGTGTTCCCCCTTAGTTACTAGCTCCTTCCTGCTCCTTCTTCCATAGGCTATGATGGCTTGAGGTGACGTTACACCCAAGACTCTTCGGGTAGGTCTCGGAGGCTGTGATGGCTTGAGGCGACCTTTAGCCCAAGACTCTTCAGGCAGGCTTACCGTTCCCAAGAACCTTCGGGATGCGGCCCAGGTGTCTGCGGGCGGGTTAGTGGTTGTGGCCCAGGTGTGTGCGGGCGAGATGCGTGGTTGTGAGGCCCAGGTGTGTGCGGGCGGGATGCGTGGTTTGGCCCAGGTGTGTGCGGGCGGGAAGAGTGTGGTAGCGTCATGACGTTTGCCGTTAGGAAGAGCAGCATATAATTAAGGGGGAAATGGTGCGGGGTACCCAATACTTTTAATCTATATATATACTAAACTTGTTTGTGTTACTTGGTGAGTGTGACCAGTGAGGCTGGGTGGATAGTTTTTCCTTGTTAGTTTCTGGTTCTTCTTTTTTCTCACGGGACCTTAGGGTGTCTCCCCACTTGTGCACGAGAGCTTTAGGTTTCTCTAATGAGTATACTTGTATGCTCACCCTACGTTTACTTTCAGGTTTCCAGGAGGACTACCAGGGCCGTGCGGGACCCTACTAGTCGGGCAGTTGGAGTTGTTGCAGTTGTTGTTTTCTTGTTTTCTTTGGCATTGTACTTTTGAGCTTCCTTGTACTTGTACCTTGTTATAAAAAATTTTTAAACATGCATGTGGGATTGGTTTGGGTTTATTTATATACACTTGTTCTTTTCCCTTTTTGGTGGTTGACTTGTCCTATTTCCCGATCCAAAATAAAAAAAAGGGGTAATGCCTCCCATATTTGTGAAAACTCATACCCTTGGTGCTAGTCGCCAACCCGGGGCCTACTGGAGGCGAGACTCGGGGGTCATTATCTCCCTTTCACCATTGCCAGCTCCGGAGGGGCATTTTGGTGGGAGGGGTTCGTGACAAATAATCATTATACCCATAAAAATTATGTATTGTAGTATAAAAAATTACACCACGGTGTGGAGATGGTAAGTCGTACGTACACACATATGGTGATATTGGTATTCATATGATGGGTAAAATGAGTTATAAGGTCACACAATTATTATAATAAAAACTAAACAAATATAAGATGCTGTATTTATTACATTAGTATGGAATCAACATATGAAGTGGAAGTATAAGATGAAACAATTTTTGTATGAATTGACAAAACTTTAATCTCTTTTTCAAGTATCTTTTTTAATTTATATAAGTAGAATCATTAATTAGGATTTTTTCCATATTGTAGCCTTTAGGATGAAGTATGGTAATATTTTAGATGTAATTGGAGTAGTTTTTCTGAGAAATATTTCTTTAAATGTGTGATTAAAATAGAATAATATGTTCTATTTTATAGGAGGGGCTAGGGGAACTTTAGATAAGTCTTTAAATATTAATTGATTATAAATATATTTTTAGTTTCTAAGGGTCCCAAAAACATTTATTTTTAATATATGATTTTAAGGGTGGAAATACTCTTAATAAATAGGTTTGAGACCAGTTTAGGTCACAAAATCAATCTTTTCATTTAGAGTTAACCCTTAGTTAAATAATTTAACTCTTACCTTGTCTTCATGTATTTCCTTATTATATGGTTAATATATTTAATATAAATTCAAAATGTAACCTCAAGTGGATCATATATGATATTTTTTAATTAATATCTTTCATTATGAAGAATATTAGATTTGTAGGACTGTTATATAATTTATTTAAATAGTATTTGTATTAAGAACTCACTTATTTCATTTTTTACACTATTTTTGTAATTGATTTTTTGTTAAAGACATAAATAATTGATTCAATAAAAACAAAGAAATTAATTCATCCGTAATATGTTAATGTAATCCAAAAAAAATTAAATGGCTAAATAATATAAAAATTACATATATTTTTATATTTATAATATAATTGATTTGAATATTTCATTTATAACGTAATCATTGCACCATCATTGTGTCATAAATAAATTTGTTTTATTAGGGTCTAAAATTTTTGAATAAAAAACCATGATGTATGAAGGATTTTAATCATTCCTATTAATATTTCTATTCTAATATATCAAATATATAACCCCTCATTATAATTGGTTTAGTAAAAATATATATGATTTTGTTATATTTCCCTTTACATAAAATTAATTAATATAACATGTCATTTTAACACCCATGTTGTTATAAAATGCCAAAAAATCTGCCTAATGGTTTTTTGGTCTCCTTTGACTCATAAAATAATATTATGACACACGTTATGGTTGTTTTAAATTTTTTTAATATTTGTATTTACACATATTTACCTCATTTATCATTTAACCAGAGTAAATAAAAATAATTAATGAACTTACTATTCATAATGTCAAAAAATAAAAGGTATCTATTTAAACAATTTGGACCTTATAATTCCAAATATTCAATCCACTTTTATAAATTCAAAACACATCATTTGTAGAAATTAATTTTTAATAAATTCATGTAGTTAAAACAAGGAAGCGGGTTTTAAAGGAGTAAAAACTATCAAAATGATTAGCGTGCGTTTATGTGAAATTTAAATGTGAAATAACATCAAATAAAAAAAAGTGACTTAAATGAAAACTATATAATCCAATTAAACTTTAAAACTAATTAAAAATATAACCTAAATTAAAAAATAATTTAGATAAAAAGGCACTTTTTTGTAAAAATATAATATTTTTCACTATTCATTAAAATATGAATTTTATCCGAAAATACTAGATATTCATCCAAAGTAAATATTGATGTATCTCTTACAAATAAGAAATTTATTTTGTCAAATATAATATATAAATGTTTTAGAAACTAGATTTTATATAGGTGCTCTATCAAAATTGCGACAAAACTGCATTTCTGGAAAAATACTTCTTTTATCGAAAAAAATTGAAATTGTTACTATATCATATATATATAACATATAAGATTAATTTAGAACATTAGATTAATTATATTATTGTAATATTTAAATAATTAAATCAACATACTGTTATTTTATTATTTTTTTAGACACACTTATTTTTATTCACATAGTTTTTTTAGAAGGATGTTAATACTATTAATAATTGATATTATAATTAGTACGTTTTAATATATTGTTATCAATTATAATCAGTAATCTATGAAATTAATTTTGTCAAAATAATAGAAAATTGTGAGTAACTAAATCCATGAATAGTTTTGAGTTTACTGCAAGATTAAGCGATGTTGTGAATAATGCATGCTAATCATATTGTTGCATGAAACACAAGACATCAACAAAATTAAAAAGAATATATCTCATAAAATCTTGGGGTGTTACATAATCTCCTCATATAATTATGAATCTCAATGGGGCCGATATTCTGATGGATTTGTTTCCCTTTATTCTAAAATAACATAAATTACTTCCAAGTTGATATTCATTGAAACACTGTTTCACCAACTTCAAATTCTAGATCACGCTGACAGTTATCAGCCTAAATTTTCTGTCGACATTGAGTTTCTTTGATATTAAACTGAATGGTTATAAAAATATCAACCATTTCATCAGTAATATCTTGCCGTAATAGCTTTATTTATTCAGCATCATCACAACACATTTGATCTCTACATTTACACCCATAAAGGTATTCATAATGGGCTATATAAATGAATTAGAGAATGATATTGTTGTAATAAAACTCAACTAGATGTAGGTGATGATCCTAACAGCCTTTGAATTCTAGAGAACAATATCTCAACATATCATCTACAATTTTAATTTTTCTCTTATGATAACTCTCTGTACGAGGATGATAAGCAATATTAAAACTAAATTCTTTTTCATGTTCTTGTTGAATACTTCACTATAACAATGAGATAAAACATGGATCCCGATTTTATACAACTTAATGTGCTACTCTATGAAACCTTATCGCATCCTTAATGTGTATCGTAGAAATATGAACTAGGGATAAGTCTTCTCTAATAGTGATGATGTTTGTTGACATTGTAAGGCCATCAAATTCCACCCATATATAATTAAACCATGTAGATGTGTTTTGGTAGTCTGTTGGAAAATACATAGTTTTGTTCTCTTATTTACATTATGGTATAGTTAATGGATGCAATAACATGTTTGGATTTCATTCTTTATCCTTAACATGTTGGGATACCCAGAACTGTGATACAACGTTTGTTAAATCCCTGTTCATGTCATCCCTCCAGAATTAATCGTTCAAGTATCTATATATATTTTTTCTTTCATGATGGATATAGAATGAAAGACAATGACCTTCCTCTAATAGATAATTCATAAAATTGTTTATAAAAGGAACACATATACGGTTCTTGAAACATATCATTCCATCCTGATCACTACTAAACATAGAAACATTTCTGACATTATTTTATAGCTTTTCCCCTTCCTTCATCACCTCGTTATTCTTAACATGGATATAGGTTTGTCATTCATATGACTAATATTTGAATTTTACCCTTCTTTCAGTATTTATCGATCCATTCATGGAAAATGAATAAATATTGGATCTTTTTTATCCTCTTTATGTATATGATAGAATTTTCCTTCTAATATAAAGCATCACCTACATTGTTTGGTTTCCCATGGTGGTAATATATTGATCAGTCATAATCCTTTTTCAACTATAATCATCTTCATTGGTGAATGTTCATCTCCTTCTTTGTGAATGAATATTTCTGAAAATGTTGATCAGTATGTGTATATCAAACCTTTCTCAAAAAAGATAATTCCTCTATATATTTAATTCAAAAATTACCGGCATTATCGACGAATCATGAGTTGAATAATATTTCTCATGAATATTCAATTTTCATGATGAAAAATAAATTACCATTTTATTATTCATAAGAACACATCTCAATCCCTTCTTGGATGCATCACTAAAGATTACAAACCCTTCTCCACTATTGGGTAATGTAGGAATCAGTGTACTGCCTAACCTTATCTTCAATTCCTTGAAATTTTCCTCACATTTTTTTATCCGGAGGATCTTGACACCCTTCTATGTTAACGTTGCCTAAGGATTAGATAGACATGAGAAATTCCCCATAATTCATCTATAATATCATACTAAACCAATAATTCTATAGATCTCAGTTAGTGTGGTTGGTCTAGGCTAGCATTCAAATGGCCTCTTTCTATGATGAAACTACTGTTATACCATCTTTAGAGATTATTTGACTCAAAAATGAAACACTTTTCAACCAAAATTCAACATTTTTAAATAATTCAAATTAATTACCCCTCCATAGGTTATTTAGTATAATTCTAAATTGATCTTTAGGTTCTTCCATAATCTTTGAATAGGTAATAATATCTTCTAAAAATACTACCACAAGCTGATCGACATATTCTATAAAAATCTATTCATTAAATCCATGATCATAGAAGGCAAATTAGTAAGTCAAAAAGGCATCACTATATTTTCATAGTTTCCATAGCTTTAATGAAAAGTTGTCTTAGGTATATCTTCTTTAATGACACTCAATTGATGATATCCAAAATTAGTTCCAATATTGGAAATGTATTGAGCTCTATGTAGTTGAACAACGTAGTCATCAATAAGTGGAGAGGATACTTATTCTTGATCAAGATCTTGTTCAACTACCTATAATCAATCCAGATCCCCATTCATCCATCATTATTTATCACAAAAAGAACAATATCACCCTATGGAGACACACAATGACAAATGAATCCCTTGTCGATTTTTGAGGGATATTATTTTTTCAACTCCTGCAACTGAAAAGTAACCATTTTATAAGAATGCATTGAAATTGGTGTAGAACTGAGTATCAATTATATTGAGAACTCAAAATCACATTTCGGTGGAAGATAAGGTAACTATTCAAAAAATACATCCAAAAAACCCAAACAATAGGCATATCATTGATTTCATTTTTCTCCCCCAACCATTTAAGATAAACAACCCTTATTAATGGGAATAAAGACCCATTAAATTGGTGTCATCTCCATAGGATTCTCATACTTATCATTACATATATGGCTGATTATAAGAGGGTTTGAAATATTAAAAATAACATCCCTTTATCGAAAATTAATTTGGGATTTATGTATTTAAATCTGATCCATGACAATGATGACATGAAATTAATACAAAAGATGAATTAAGGTGATTTTCAGGAAGAATATTTCTATTAACATCAATCGTAGAGGAACCATAGACATAAGATGTAATATCCATTTCATTTAGGTATTGAACTACTAATTCCACATCTAATTGTTTTTTTTGTAATTATAACACCCTTTTAAATTATTTATATATGAAATTTTGGGTAAATCTATAATCAAATATAACATTAGTAGTTTTATATTGGATGGTAAGTTTACTTTTCATCACATCGTTAAGGCACCCAACATCTGAAATATTTCTTTCATGAGATTTCCCCTAATCCCTCGACAAAAGATGTTGTTGACGTCAATACTCACCACTAGACCTTGGGTTTGGGTAGTTGTTTGAAAAAATACCATTTTCCATATACATGTATCACAAGATCATGGGAGGTTCATTCTGTTCTTATTTTCCACATTAACAATATTAGCTAACTTCATCCCATCACTTCATTAATAAAATATTTGATTATCTTCCCTTCCATACATAAAAAATTTATTAGAACCCTTAGGAAATTTCCCATTATGTTACTTCCCACACATGGAGCATAAATGTAATCTCATCTTATTTTCATCAATGTTTTTATATTTTACATTAAACCCAATCTTCCTATTCTTTTAAAAACTATGATATTTATATGTGACTCTAACATCTATTTCAACCTTAATTTCCTAACACAAAATCTCTTCAATGATACCAAAGTATCTTAGTACAATACCCTTCTATGACATGTATTTAAGCCACTAAATAACCTATAAAATTTACTTTCAGGTTGGATTATTACTCCTATAGAATACCATGAATGTGTCATGAAATTACCCATGTATGTACTGAAAGATTTATCATCCATTTGCGTCAACTGAAGGTATTCTTTCTTCATCTTCGTTTGGAGAATAAGTGGAAAATTCTTATTGAAAAATAAGTTTCTAACTCAAATCAATCCATGGATCCAATATCATCTCACTACCTAAAATTCTAGATTAGATTCAACAACTATTCTTTGTAACCCTCTAACCTATATTCAGCTAGAATTAAAACCCCATTATCTGAAAACTCGAGAATAGAGAATATCTTTTTAGTTCTACTAATCCATTATTCAGAAACAGGTGGATCAAGAGACCCTCTAAATGAATGTGGAAATTAACTCATGAAATTCTCAATAGATTTTTTTCTCTCCTTTTATCATTTATAATTCACCAATATTAATTTCATGTGAAAGACATGTGACCATTGAAATAATATGTTTCCTTATATATCTCATGGAATTTGTTTCTCAGAAGGAAAATCATAACATTTTCCATCACATTCAATATTAATGTAGTTCCTTCGAATTCCAGCAATTGAATAAAACAAAAATCATTGACTATGAAACTGTTATTGTAATAAGGAACCACATAATCCTAAAAATCCACTTATAGATTGTCTATTTTATGACACCATTCCTAATTTATGACAGCATTGTATTGTCCTTGGTTATTCATACATAACTTATTTTTAATTAAATCATGATTTTCTTGATGTGTTCTTGAATTATTAAAGCATATCACCAGAATTGTTAAACTAGGTGTTTAGCAAGGACCATTTTCATGTACCAGATTACCCCGAGTTAGGCCTATAACATCTTTTCAGATTTCATACCACTAAGTAAATCTGTTTCAGTTCCATATACACTTGAATTATCAATAATGGGATGTATTTCTAGGAAACTACTGACTACATCCATCACCAAAATACCATGACATTTTCCTATGCATTTCCTAACACATATACATTTCCTTAGATGTTTCCTTTGTGTTCAAACTAAGGTTTTCTCATTCAACATTCCAAAGTTTAACAACACATTTGTAATGATACTAGCTATAGTGACCCAATATTTTCATACATTAACAATACATAACTATTTCATAACACTTATAAAATATACAAAATCATTCCCAAGATGATACTATTTTAGTGACTTTTGAGACATGGAAACGTAAACCCTAATACACAAGTGAGCTATATAATCCAAAAATAGGTTCTTAATTACTAGAACCTTTCTTAGACACCTCAAACATGATAAATATCTTCATTACATGGGGATGTAAACATAAAATGGGGTGAGATAAAATGATCAGTAAGGGTAATACAGGGAGATATGTAAGAAAATAAATGAGCATAAGGTCATGAGAATATGATCATTAAAATATAAGATCATACACTTTATATCAAAGATTAAATACATGAATAATACAAAAAATCATAGTAGTTCATAGGATATGAATCATAAAGAAATAGAGGAAATAATCCAAAAAATCATAACATAGGAATAACACAAGGAATTGTGGCTGACACATAAGCATACAAAATATGATTTCCATGGTAGTTAAGTAGTTCTTGAAAATACCATAATGGTAGTATAAGTTAACTCCCTATAATATATTGGTTGTTATGGAATACTCCCATGGATATCTTAGTAGCATGACTTCACTCCTCATACCATCTTTGAAGTCATGGTTCACTTCCATAGCCTTCATAGTAGTCAATGTTCATTCCCAATACCATCTTTGTATATCTCATTAGAAAAAAGTCATTAACCAATTAATTGGAAGGAGACATAAGTCAATCGCATCTCAAAATGAAATAATACATACATGTCCCACAAGGACATAAGTAATCATAATGAATCCCATGAAATTAAATAGGTATTATAAACATGTAATCGTATCATAACCTTTGGAAAAATATATTCTTAGTAATAATTGTATCATAAATATAGACCATAAAATAAGGAGGTTTCAAATCACATAACCCATGAAAGAGAAACAAGTTTCATAAACAGCATTCCATCAATACATATTACATTTAAAAAATAATATGAAATGGAAAATTGAATAATTTCTCCATTAATTCTTGAATAACACCAATATATGTTATATTATATGGGGAATATTTTTTAGATCTTTTAAAAACATTTCTTGGGGAAAATATCCTTTATGAAATAATAATTCTTTTTAAAACATAAAAACAATTGGAAAACATTTTTCTATCAAAATTAATAATATATAAATATGTCATTAATAAATATTGGATAATAAAAATAATGAATTATCCTAAATGTTGGATCCTAATATTTCCTAAAATGAAATATAACATAAACAATCTCGAAAAGTGATGATATTGTCATAGTAAACTCCTATAACATGGTATCTTGGGATCATAATCTAAATATAAGAAATGGAAATTAAATAAATCTTAAATTATCATTAAATAAATTAAATTCAAGAGATAACATGTAAAATGGATTTATATAAACCTATAAATATAATTTAGGATCATAACAAAACATGAGTCTCAAAGAAAAAATATTGAGACAAAACTATTTTACCATTTTGTTAACTTTTGAAACATAATCACTATGAATGAAACATAATAAAATGGATATGTGAACACATATATGATTATGTATAATATATATAGAATAAAATGACTGGTAGTATATACACCGTATAAAAACGAAAGTGTGGTGAACATTGCGTGTATCTCACAAAAATAAAAAGGGTGATGGAATCCCATTACCCAGTCTCTTTACTATCTTCGTAATCATTCAAAAAACATGCATAATAAATATAATATTATTATAGATATTTTATAGGACCATATTATTATATCTAATACCATATATTGTTTGATTATAACCATTCATTACCCATTTGTTAACAATCCAATATTAATGTTTCACTTCATGTTATATTCTCTTTATTCATCACATGTATTTTAATTAATTATATATTTATCATTTTTGCATTAATTCATTATAAAAATGATAAAAATGATAAAAATATCATTTATATAAAGTATATTTATATTACAATAATCAATATAATATATAATCATGAAACAAAATACTATGTTCATGGATACGGTAGGGTGTTCGTATGCATGAATGCTATTTCCATTTAATTTTCAAGTTAAAAGAAATAAATTAAAAAAGAATATTTATATATATCATTAATAATTTTTATTTATGATTTCATATATATATATATATATATTTTATTCACTAAAAACATCCTTTATTCAATCCATGTAGTGTATTAATAAATTATATCACTTTGAGTTGGAGGTAGTCCACTGTTCCCCGAAAACATTTGTTGTATTAACAGCGAATGAATAGTAAAAAAAAGATATGTGTCACAAAAGGAATATTTAAGATTAAATAAACAAAAAATTTAACATATAACATATATAAAAACAGTTTTTTTCCATATTTTCAGTGATGGGAGGTGGTATGTAAAATTTAATTAGGATCGTTTAGTGAGGTGGTAATTTCATGTATAGATAAACAATATATTCGTTATTGAATAAATTGAGTGGGGTGTAATTTTAGGATGAATAATTATAATGAAAAAATCCTAATATATTTATGAGACTAGTTTTTTTATAAAATCATGGAAGAAAGAAGGCATAAGGGTGGCAGAAGGAAACAAAATAAAGCACATGAGAAAAGATGTTACCTTGTAATCAGGTAACTCATTTTGGTTCATGCCAAAAGGCATACTTGGATGGAATTATACCCAAGGGGAGGTTTCAATGATGAATTTAGGAATTTTTTTAAGTTTATTGAGCATATATATTCCCAGAATAAGAGGTTTTATATGTTTGAAGAAGTTGGAAAGGTGGTGTCCTTTTGAGGTAAAGAAGAGTGGCACTCTTTTAAATATTTGAAGAAAGAATTTCACCCTCAATTTTCATGTTTAATTTGTATATAATAATGTTACAAATCTGAATAAAGGTTTTATAGGGTCAAAATATATCCATACAATATCTTTGTGGCAAGTGTACAAGTTAGTTTGGGCCTTAATGTTATGGATTAATCCCTTATAATTCTTACTTTAACCTTAATCAAAGTAATTAATTTTAATCACATTCATTATTATTTTTGATAAAAAACTATGTTGACCTTATTATACATTATAAATTATTCTTCTTCCAAATATGTATAATATTTTCCCAAATTCAAATCATATAATTTCTAGAATTTAATTTAAAATTAATCTCATAGTTGGTTATACAGTGAAGGTTTTTAAAGTAGTAATGATCAGAAGTTTTCTATGTTTCTCTATGCAACTTCAATGTGAAATTGGTTCCAATTATAAAAATTGAATTAATTTATAAAAATATAATCTAATTAATATTTTAAACCAAATTAAATATAATTTAACCATATAAATATATTTTCTGAAAAAAAAACATTTCTAAATTAGAATTTGGTATTTTCAACTACTCATCCTAAAATGTAGTTTCTTAGAAAAATACCAAAAAATCCCCCTAATCTAATTTCTAAATTCGAAATTAAAAGATAATGTTTATTTTATTAAATTACATTTCAAAATGTGTCTTAAAATATTTTGATTATTAAAATCAGTTCATTTGAAATATAATATTTTTAAACATTAAATAAAATTACCTAAAATCCCATTTTTCATTATCAGTGTAACACCCCAAGCTTCTACAGTACACCTCTCTTTGAATAATGCAATAGCATGTGTTGTATGCAACATCGAGTTCTAACACGCACTCAACTAATCAAACTAGCCATTATGAATAGTAAAACATACTTTTTAAAATTTTATATATTTTATCTCTCAAAATGGACTTAATTTTTGGATTCAGAGTATCGAATTTAGCCTAAAGTGAAATTTTGGTACTTTTCGGATAACTTTAATATTTCGATGAATAGTGAAAATTACTAAATTTTATTTAAAAACAAATTTTTTAATAAAAATAATTAATAGTGATAAATTATGAATTTGAGTGGTTTTAAAGTATATTTAGAATATTTTTTTTACCATTTAATACAATTTGGTCATTGGGCATAATTTCACAATTAAACCGAACATAAACAAGTATCAATCTTTTGATAGTTATTATATCTTAAAAACACGCTTTTTGTTTTGACAGCGGGAATTTATTTTAAATTAATTTATGCCACTTCTATGTTTTGAATTTGGAAAAATGGATTCTATATTTGTAATCAGAATGTACAAATTTTGTAAATTGGTAACTTTTATTTTTAAACATTTTGAATAATTACTTCGGTAAATATTTTATTTATCATGGTTAAAGGGTAAATCCGGTAAATAAGGGTTAAAAATAATATGATAATAATACTAAATTACCCTAAAACGTGTCCTAACATTATTGGTGGATACATTTCCAACCATGGGCATCTTTGGGTAGATTTTGGAACCCCATGGATCCACTTGTAGGTGATAGGGACACGTTATTTTAATTAAGTTAAAATAAATACAAAAATGACATAAGTATATATCTTTTAGGAAAACTCTTTTTACACAGGGTTATATATGTTGGATTGTTGACTATAAATATCCATTATAAAGATAAAAGGATTTTATACATAATTATATTTTATTTATAATTTTTAGACATTAAATAATATAATTTTTTATGACACAATGATTATGGAGTAATTACCATAATAGTGAAAAATTAAAATAATTGATATTATAAATACCCAAATAAATATAATTTGAGAATTTTTATGAATTAAAATAATTTTCTAGGTTAATATTATATTTTTGGAATTATTTAATTAACTTTTTTCGAAGTAATCATTCTGTTATGATTTTTACAAAAACCAACTAATGAATAGTGTCAAAAATGACATTAAAGAGTTTTTAAAACAAATATTATATTATTAGTTGATACTAAATTCCTAAAAATCAAATATTCGGTCTTAATGATAGGTGTATCATTAATGGACATCTTGGGGTCTCTTGGATGTATATAGTAAGATTATTAACCATATAATATAAAAATACTAAGAGACATTGTAAAAGTTAAACTAATTAACTAAGAGTTAATACTTAAAGATATGGTTAATATAGTAACCCAAACCTATATAAATCCTAATGGTTGAGTGTTTTTCGACCTATCCCCACCTTAACCTTTAAATAATACACTTTTTAGACATTAGAAACCTAATATTAACTTATTATAAAATAATATTTCTAGTTTTTCCAAAGATGCCCCTCACCCCTCTTATAAAAAGGGACTCATTGTTATCATTAATTAACACCTTAAAATCCATTTGGATCAGCCAACCCCTGCACAAAAACTTTTTAAACTTCCCTCACTTCATCCTAGAGGCCTTCCTTTAGTCAGAAAGCCAACCTAAGGAGCCCTTTTGATCAAATCAAAAGGAAGAACCCGAAGAAGAGGTAATGATTTCACCACCCATTTTCAAGTTCCTTTCTTCTTCCACTTCTTCTTTCTTTGTTATTCCCATTATAAAATAATAAATCCAGTATATTACATATATTTTGATGTTAATATAAATATGGTACAACCATATTCAGTATTATATCCATCCTTTTAATAACATTTCACCATACGTGTGTACGTACGGCTTACCGTCTCCACGTCGTTGTGTAATTGTTATTCAATAAATTATTATTTGGATGGGTATAATAATGATTTTTAATTCATGTAAATAATAAATATAACATAATAATGATTCTTTATATATGATATACCATCCAATTATATATTATTTTAATATCAAAAGAATGATATTTTCGCTCGTGCATACGTACGGACTACCGTCTCCACAAACGTGATGAGATTCATTCTCCATCATACACATTCAAGTATAATTCTAATTTGATGATTAATAATAGTATCTAAGGACTTGATATAATTCAAAATATGATTAGGATAAAACCCATCCATAACAAACAGGACTTATGTAACAAAACATATAAAATAAAATGAGTAAGTTAACACCTGAAACGACGATAATACTAAGATATTATTAACAAAGCAATGTTAAAAGATCATATATGATATCATATTAATATATATGATTCTTGTAGAATTTAATAACAATTCTTTCACCATTATATGTGAGGTTAACCTACCCCAACCAAGGAAAAGTACAAGGTAAGGGTTTATTTCTCAATCTCTTCATTATCCGAGGTTGTTTATACGTAATAATCTACTGGGATCTCTTTATCATCCACATCAATGTTTCTTAAAAAAGGTCTTTCAAAACATTTTTACTGTCTACAAAAATATGGGTTAATGTCATTTATACCCTTTTTTTGACTTTTTATAAGAGGTTTATAAATGAATCTTTCCGTCTTATTCCAAAGAAGGTGCTTTTTAACCATTTCGACAGAATTAAGGTAAGAATGTTTTTTTAACTTATACGGTGGGTGCGGCTATTTTCTGCCATTATAAAATCTTTGAAGCTTCCCTTACAAGCTTATAAGTATATTTTCAATGAATTTTTTTTATTTTAAACTCTTAAATGATTTCAAAATAGAAAGAGATATTTCTCTAAAAAGTGTTTTGATTTCATCTATGTCCACATCCTTTGATGGATTTTACGCTTATTTGAATTTGATTTATTATGACACAAAACTTCTATATTGTATTGAAGGTTTTGTGATATGTATGACTGTGGATGTGTTATTTTTATACCATTCATGGTTTATGGATGAAGTATTTTCATTTTGTATGCTAGTTTTAATACAAATGTTTATGTTATGTTTAAACCTTTTCGTATGGGGATGCATTGGACATAATATGTGATGGGTGGAGCCCGCTATAGAACCTAGATTCATCGGTAGGTCTCATGGGACAAACTAGTGTCTTGGTACAAGGCTTTCACAAAATATTATTTGTAGTCTTGGAATAAGGCCTTGGCTATGTGGTTATGATAGTATGGCATTATGCATTCCATCATTATGAAAGTAGTTATTGATATTGCATGTGAATATTCGATTAGTAGAATATCCATGTGAATACTTAAATGGAATTATTTCATTTTACTTTTTCCATACTATGTTGACGTTAAATTTTAAAAGGATTTTGTTTTAGTTAAAAATTGCCTTAAATGCTTATTCTTATTTATGAAAGTTTCTGCTATATTGTTATCCTTACTGGGCATTTCAGCTCACCCTGTTTCTTTGTTTTATATTTACCAGGATGTGAAGAAGTAAATTATGAATGACCTGCATGGATTTTAGGAGGGGATAATATTGTGGACTATGGAGACAACATGTTGTTGTAGTAGTTTTTCACTTTATGATTTAATGAAATATTCATGAATGTATCTAGTGTTTCCAAGGCTACTAAACTAATCAGTCTTTCGTGACATGATCATTCTTGTGATCATGCCAATGTTATTTAATAATTCATCGACTCTGGGTAACTGGGGTCGGGGCGTTACAGTTGGTATCAGAGGAAGTTTAGTACAAACCTTAGAATATAGATTTAGATAAACTCTGATTAGAGCACAAAGACTAAAAATGAACTTTGAGGATTAGTATAGAAGAACTTCCTATAATTTTTTTATTGTAGAGATTTTGTGTGTTTTCCATGCTATACATCCCTTTCGGGAAACGAGCAGGTAGAGGCGGCTTTGGCGCAGATGTACCAAGGGGTAAAACCCTAAAACACCGCTTTGAGCTAGACTCGAACGGGAACTAGTGCACGACAATGGGTCTTGCTGTACTCTTGGTTACGACACTCCCGGGGGATATGCTTAGGATAACTCTCATTTTCATTACAAATCATTATGAAGGGTTTATGATTATATACTTCCTCAAAGAAAACATTTTGGTGATTATGGAATATATCCATAAATAGTTCAATTTATGTTAAGTGTTTTATTAGTATGAAATTTTGTATTTTGATTCATAAACTGATCTAGTTTATGCCATTGTTTAGAAATGGAACTTAGTGGAAGAAATGGAAACCGTATTAATGAACGCACTCCATACAGGGATTTCCCTACTGCTCAAGATTATTATAGTAGAGCTGGTGATGCAACTGGTGCCGATCAGCAAATCAACATACTGGGAAAACTCACTCAGGTTATGAATAATAACCTTACCCATATGGAGCACCCTGATCCGCAGCGTGGAGGATTAATGTTAGATCTCTTCATGAGGAAACAACCACCAACTTTCAATGGGAGTACAAATCCCTTATTTCCTAAGCAATGGATAAATTCCCTAGAGAAAATATTTCAGGCTTTGGGGAGTAGTGAAAGGGAAAAAGTTATTATGGCAGTTTACCGCCTCACTGGGGATGCTGATCAATGGTGGTCATTGATTCAAAATACGAAAGAAGATGATGAAGTATCAAATATGGAATGGAGGGAGTTCAAAGATCTGTTTTAAGAAAAATACTTTCCTCGTGACCATCGAGTAGATATGGAAAGGCAATTTCTGGGTTTGAGACAAAAGGAGGATGAGAATGTCTCAATGATTGAGGTTAACTTTACAAGGTTAGAAAGGTATGCTGGAGATTATATACGTAACCCAAGAAGTAAGATTGATTGTTTCATTGATGGGTTAAAACCATTTCTCCGTCGATCATTAGACTCCCAATCCTTCTCATCATACGAAGGCATTGTCTCTGTGCTATCAAGATAGAAAAGGAATTCATAATGTCTTATGACTTTAAAGCAATGCTAGAGAAGAAGAGATCTGCTGATAAATATGGGAATGTAAATAAGTGGATGAAGGGAATGGTTGAATATCCATCCTGTGTTAAATTTGGGAAGAAACACCCCGGAACTTGCCTGAAGGGAATGGGTGTCTGTTATAAGTGTGGTGAAAAAGGCCACCAAACTCGTGATTGTAAAGGGAAGAAGGAATATACCAATGTTTAGTGCTACAATTACAGGGAGATGGGACATTATGAAAATGAATTTCCTAAGAGTGAGGGGAACTTACCTTAGAAAAGGCCGAGGGATCAAGGCCGAGCTTATGTTATCACTACTGCTGAGGTAGAAGCTCCGAAAGGCGTGGTGGTAGGTAATTTAATGGTTTCCTCAAGTGTAGCAAATGCATTATTTGATTCTGGATCACCGCATTGTTTCATATCTTCCTAGAATGCTTAAAAAATTAGATATTTCCAATTTGATTTAACAAGGGAGTTGTCAGTTAAAACTCCTATGGGAAGTATCATTGCAACAATGTTTTGTAAATCCGTCCCCATTAGAGCACATAAATGTTCTTTATGCACTGATCTCATCATCATACCTATGATTGAGATTGATATAATCCTCAGTATGGATTGGATTTCAGATTATGATGTGAAGATTTATTGTATGAAGAATGAGGTTACGTTTTTTGATGATGATGATAAGGAACACCTTATCTTTAGAGAAGAATCGTCACCACCTAATTCTTATATAGATCCACCCCCAGTAGCTCAATTAAATTCAATTATTGGGGGGGAAGAGGATGAAATTAATGTGGGTGAGGAAAGGAAGGTTCAAAGAGAGGATTTACCTATTGTGAATGAATATGTAGATGTGTTTCTGGAAGATTTACCTGGACATCCTCCAGAACAAGAAGTTGAGTTTTCCATTGATTTAATTCCGGGATCAAGTCCTATATCGACCCCTTATAGAATGGCCATTGTAGAATTAGTAGAACTAAAGAAAAAACTAGAGGAACTGATTAATAATGGATTTATTCTCCCTGGTGTTTCTCCATGGGGAGCCCCTATTCTTTTTGTTAAAAAGAAAGATGGATCTATAAGGTTATGTATCGACTACAAGGAGATAAATTCTATAACAATAAAGATCAAGTAACCCCAACCTCGCATTGATGATTTATTTGACCAACTGCATAGAGCTCAATAATTTTCAATGATTGACCTTCGATCTGGATACCATCAGTTGTTTGTGAAGAAGGAAGACATTCCGAAGACAGCATTTCAAACCAGGTATGGGAATTACGAGTTTACAGTAATGCCTTTTGGATTGTCTAATGCACCCCCTGTGTTCATGGATATGATGAATAGAGATTTCAAGGAATATCTCTATTAATTTGTGGTGGTATTTATTGATGATATCTTTGTATACTGCAAATGCTACGAGTATCATGAAAATCACTTGTGCATTATCCTGAAGACTCGGAGAATACATGAATTATATGGGAAGTTTAGCAAGTGTGAATTCTGGCTTCATGAGAATTATTTTCTTGGCCATATTGCCTCTAATGATGGAATCTCTTTTGATCCTTCCAATACCAAGGAAATCCACGAATTCCCAGGACCTAAGAGTATAACTGAGGTACGTACTTTTATTGGTTTAGCTTGTTATTATCGACGTTTCATCCTGAATGTTTCCCGATTGGATAACCCATTAACAAAGCTCACACGTAAAGGGGTTAAATTTGTTTGGACAAAAGAGTGTGAATAATATTTCGAAGAACTGAAGAGAAGATTAGTCAATGCTCCTATATTGACCCTACCATCGGGGAATGATGGGTCATTATTTATAGTGATGCATCGAATAAAGGACTTGGTTGGGTCCTTATGAAGAATGATAGGATTATTGCCTATGCATCACGACAGTTGAAAATTCATGAACAAAACTGTCATACTCATGACCTCGAGTTAGCAGCTGTGATATTTTCTTTGAAGATTTGGAGGCACTACCTCTATGGTAAAAAAATATGAGATTTATACTGATCATAAGACTTTGAAGTATATTTTCTCACAAAAAGAACTCAACATGAGGTAAAGGAGATGGATTTAATTTCTTAAGGATTCGGATTGCACGATACACTACCACCCGGGGAAGGTAAACAAGGTGGCAGATGCTTTGATCAGAAAAGATCATGGAGTTTTGAACAATATGATAATTGAAAGGGATCCAATTTTCTTGGAGCTAGTGAAGATAGACATGGGAATAACCAAGGAAGGTGAAACATCAATGATTTTTCAAATGGTTGCCAAACCATCTTCACTATAAAAGACTAAGAGTTCTCAGACCGATGATAAAGAATTTCAAAAGAAGATTAAATCTGTGAATAATGGGAGATTGAGAGACTTTGTGTATGAAGAAGAAATTGTGAAATTCGGGAAAAGGCTTTTTGTTCCCGATATACCTGATCTAATAAGGAAGTTTCTGGACGATGCTCATAGTTCCAATTTCTCTATACACCCTGGGAGAACCAAAAAGTATAGAGATTTGAAGGAAAATTTTTTGTGGGAAAACATGAAGAGGGAGATTGCTGATTTTGTGTCAAGATGTATGTTTTCTCAACAAGTGAAAGCTGGAAGGCAACAGCCTGGAGGAGTCATGCAACCTCTTCCCATACAGGAGTGGAAATGAGACAATATTACAATGGACTTTGTCATGGGGCTACCAAAGACTCCTAAAAGGAACAATGATATATGGGTCATTGTTGATCGTCTTACCAGGTCAGCACATTTTCATGCTATAAGAGAAGATTTACCACTTGAACGTCTAGCAAGACTTTATATTAATGAATTTGTAAGACTTCATGGAGTACCCCTATCGATTGTTTATGATGGTGATCCAAGTTTTACTTCAAGATTCTGGAAAAGTCTTCAGAAAGACTTGGATACTGAACGTCATTTGAGCACTGCCTACCACCCTCAAAGATATGGACAATCAGAATGAACTATTCAAACCTTAGAAGACATGTTGATGTCCTTCTCACTTGACATTCATGGTATGTGGGATCAATATTTACCTCTGGTAGAATTTTCCTACAACAATAGCTTCTATTCGAGTATTCATATGGCACCATATGAAGAGTTATATGGAAAGAGATGTCGCACAACAACCTGTTGGGATGACATTGGTGAAAGAAAACTTTTAGGCCCAGAACTGGTGGAGGAAACGATAGAAAAGTTGAAGGTAATCCAAAACCACATCAAACCAACTCAAAGTAGGCAGAAGAACTATGCTGATAATCGAAGGAAGGATTTGTAATTTCAAGTCAGTGATCATGTTTTCTTGAACGTATCTCCATGGAAGGGAGTCATACGTTTTGGTAAGAAAGGTAAATTGAGTCCCAGGTACAACGGACCTTTCAAAATTCTAGAACGAATTGGGGTTGTAGCTTACCGATTGGCAATGCCGCCAAGTCTCTCCAAAGTTCACGATGTGTTCCACATATCTCTGTTGAGGAAATACATGCCTGACCCAATGCATGTACTCACCTATGAGGAATTAGAACATGAACCCAATATGTCTTATTGTGAAGAGCCCATCAAGATTCTTGATACGAGAGAAAAAGTAATGTGAAACCGGATGACTCGCCTGGTAAAAGTCTTGTGGAGAAACCATAAGATGGAAGAGGCAACGTGGGAACCTGAGGAACTTATGATGAAGAACCTCCTGAGTATTTCTATGCGGTAGTATTCTAGAAATTTTGAGGATGAAATTATTTGAAGGAGGGGAGAATGTAACACCCCATGCTTCTATGGTACGCTTCTCTTTGAATAATGCAATAACATGTGTTGTACGCAACATCGAGTTCAAACACCCACCATAACAAATCAAACTAGCTATTATGAATAGTAATACCTACTTTTTAAAAAAATTTAAATTTTATCTCTCAAAATGGACTTCATTTTTTGATTCGGAGTATCGAATTTAGCCTAGGGTGAAATTTTGGAACTTTTCGGATAACTTTAATATTTTGATGAATAGTGAAAATTAATAAATTTTAATTAAAAAAACATTTTTAATCAGAAGAATTAATAGTGATAAATAATGGATTTGAGTGGTTTTAGAGTATATTTAGAATATATTTTTACCATTAAATACAATGTTGGTCATTGGGCATAATTTCACAATTAAACCGAACATAAACAATTATCAATCTTTTGATAGTTATTATATCTTAAAAACACGCGTTTTGTTTTGACAGCGGGAATTAATTTTAAATTAATTTCTGCCACTTCTGTGTTTTGAATTTGGAAAAATGGTTTCAATATTTGGAATCATGATGTCCAAATTGTTTATATAGGTAACTTTTATTTTTAGACATTTTGAATAATTACTTCGGTAAATATTTTATTTACCATGGTTAAAGGGTAAATCCGGTAAATAAGGGTAAAAACATAATATTATAATAATAATAAATAACCCTAAAACGTGTCCTAAACTTATTGGTGGATACATGTCCGACCAGGGACATCATTGGGTCTATTTTGGGACCCCATGGAGCCACTTTTAGGTGATAGGGACACATTATTTTAATTAAGTTAAAATAAATTCAGAAATGACATATGTATATATCTTTTAGGAAAACAATATTTACATAAGGTTATATATGTTGGATTTTCAATTATAAATATCCATTATAATGATAAAAATATTACCTAAATAATTATATTTTATTTATAATTTTTATACATTAAATAATATATTTTATTTATGACACGATGATGATGCAGTAATTACCATAATAGTGAAAAATTAAAATAATTGATATTATAAATACCCAAATAAATATAATTTGATACGTTTTTATGAATTACACTAATTTTATAGGTTAATATGATATGTTAGTAATGATTTAATTAACTTTGATCGAAGTAATCATTCTGTTATGTTTTTTACAAAAAATCAACTAATGAATAGTGTCAAAATTGACATAAAAAAGTTTTTAAAACACGTATTATATTATTAATTGATACTAAATTCATAAAAATATATTTTTATGCCAAGAGACTTATATAATGATATATGTATCATTACTTGACCACTTTGGGGTCTCTTGAATTTATATAGTAAGTTTATTAACCATATAATATAAAAATACAAAGAGACATTGTAAAAGTGAAACTAATTAACTAAGAGTTAATATTTAAAGATAAGGTTAATATAGTAACCCAAAACTATCTAAATCCTACTGGTTGAGTGTTTTTAGACCTATCCCCACCTTAACCTTTAAATAATATACGTTTTAGCCATTAAAAACTGATTATGAATTTATTATAAAATAATATTTCTAGCTTTTCCAAAGGTGCCCCTCACCCCTCTTATAAAAGGGCACTTCTACTTCTCATTAATTCACACCATCAAAGCCTTTTGGATTGGCCAAACCCTACCCAAACACTCTCTCAACTTACCTCAATTAATCATAGAGGCCTTCCTTTAGTCAAAAAGCCAACCTATTGATCCATTTTGATCAAATCAAAAGAAAGAACCCGAAGAAGAGGTAATGATTTCACCACCCTTTTCAAGTTCCTTTCTTCTTCCACTTCTTCTTTCTTTGTTATTAAAATTAAAAAATAATAACTCCAGTATATTATATAAACTGTGATGTTATTATAAATATGGTACAACCATATTCAGTATTTTATCCATCCTTTTAAAAACATGTCACCATACGTGCGTACGTACGGCTTACCGTCTCCATGTCATGGAGTAATTGTTATTCAATAAATTATTTTTTGGATGGGTATAATAATGATGTATAATTCAAGTAAATAATAAATATAACATGATAATAATTCTTTATATATGATATACCATCCAATTTTATATTATTTTAATATCAAAATAATGATATTGTCGCTCGTGCGTACGTACAGACTACCGTCTCCATGAACGTGATGAGATTCATTCTCCATCGTATCCATTCAAGTATAATTCTCATTTGATTGTTAATAATAGTATCTAAGGACTTGATATAATTTTGGATATGATTAGGATATAACCTATCTATAAAAAACATGACTTATGTAACAAAACATATAAATGAAAATGAGTAAGTTAACACCTGAAACGACGATAATACTAAGAAATTATTAACAAAGAAATGTTAAAAGATCTTATATGATATCATATTAATATATATGATTCTTATATAATTTAATAATAATTATTTCACCATTATACATGAGGTTAACCTACCCCAACCAACGAAAAGTTCAAGTTCAGGGTTTATTTCACAATCTCTTCATTATCCGAGGTTGTTTATATGTAATAATTTACTGGGATCTCTTTATCATCCACATCCATGTTTCTTAAAAATGTATTTCAAAAAAAAAAATTACGATCTACAAAAATATGGGTTAAAGTCATTTATACCCTTCTTTGAAATTCTATAAGTGTTTTATAATGTAATCTTTCCGTCATTTTCCAAAAAAGTTGTGTTTTAACCTTTTCGACAGAATTAATGTATGAATGTTTTTTTAACTTATACTGCGGGTGCGGCTATTTTCCGCCGTTATAAAATCTTCAAAGCTTCCATTACAATATTATAAGAATATTTTCAAAGAAACTGTTTTATTTTAAACTCTTAAATAATTTCAAAATAGAAATAGATATTTCTCTAAACAGAGTTTTGATTTCATCTATGTCAATATCCTTTGATGGATTTTATGCTTATTTGAAGTTGATTTATTATGATAAAAAACTTCTATATTGTATTGAAGATTTTGTGATATATTTGACTGTGGATGTGTTATTTTTATATCATTCATGTTTTATGGATGAATTATTTACATTTCGTATGCTAGTATTAATACGAATGTTTATGTTATGTTTAATCCTTTTCAAATGGGAATGCATTGGACATAATATGTGACGGGTGGATCCCTCTATAGCTCCTCGAAGCATCGGTAGGTCTCATGAGACAAACTAGTGTCTTGTATCAAGGCCTTGATAAAATCTTATTTGTAGTCTTGGAACGAGGCCTTGGCTATGTGGTTATGATAGTCTGGCATTATGCATTCCATCATTATGAAAGTGGTTATTGATATTTCATGTGATTATTCGATTAGTAGAATATCCAAGTGAATAAGTAAATGGCATTATTTCATTTTATTTTTTCCATACTATGTTCAAGTTAATGTTTAAAAGGGTTTTGTTTTAGTTATACATTGCCTTAAATTCTTATTCATATTTATGAAAGTTTCCTCTATATTGTTACCCTTACTAGGCATTTGAGCTCACCCCGTTTCTATGTTTTATTTTTCCCAGGATGTGAAGAAGTAAATTATGAATGACCTTCAAGGATTTTATGATGGGATAATAGTTTGGACTTTGGTGAAAATATGTTGTTGTAGTAGTTTTTCACTTTATGATGTAATGTAAACTTCATGAATGTATCTAGTGTTTCCAAAGCTACTAAACTAATCAGTCTTTCGAGACTTGATCTTTCTTATGATCATGCCAATGTTATGTAATAATTCACCGACTCTAGGTAACTGGGGTCAGGGCGTTACAATCAGTATTTTCTATTAAAATAAAAAATAAAAAAAATCCAAAATGGTTATAACTATTCATATTTATAATTTTTATTTTTAGGTTAAAATTAAATATATTAAATAATAATAATAGAAAAATGATTTTTCATAGAAACATAATTGTTGCGTGTAACAAACTCCAAGTTAGTGTATCATGTAACATACGTCAATTTGGAGATATGTGGATTTTATTTCAAGATGGTTTCATGTGAAAAATTTCGAGTAGGTTACAAGTAATTTATTCTAATTTGGTTTCGTGTGAAACGAATTTTAGATTCCGTGTATTGCAAGACATAAATGAACATTTAATTTATTCGAAATAATGTTCTATAAAATCTCTAGACGTTACAGATATTTCTTAAATAAATATTCCATAGAAAAATAAAATATTTAGATTCACCTTGGTAATTTATTTTTAATTTTTTTTATAATATAATTACCACTGATTCTTACACAGTATGGATGAAATAATTATTTTATTAATTAAAATATCAAATAAATGTTATTTAAATTATTAATTTAGATATTATTTGGTTTAATTAATGTTATAAAAATATTTATATAGGTATTTGAATTTGTAGGGAGGTATTTAATTTTTATTGATGTTATATTTTTTTATTGATATTTTTAAAATTCAATTTATCAAATAGTAAAAAATTGACATTAATGATATTTTTTAATAAATAGTATTTTACAAAATGATACAAAATTACTACAAATCAAACATTTTGAAATCAAATTTTGTTAAGGATTAATATTTCATATATGATACGTTTATGGGTCGTTTGTCATTTTATAGTAAATATATTAAAAATCAAACAAAAAACCATGTGATGGTGATAAATAATAAAAAGGTTAAAAAATGATTAGACCTGAAATATAATTGATTAAATATAGTAAAATATTGTTTAATTATTATTGTATGATGGTATTTATACTCATAATTATATTATCTTATAAATAAATATGTTTTGAACAATTTTTAATTGAAAAATAATTTATAAAAAATTAATAATTACAGAAATTCCAGTAGTACCCCCCCTCCCTTATAAAAGGTAACCTCTCCCATTGATTTATTCACACTTTAATGTAATTTTAGATAATCAAATTCCTTCACAAATATGTTCCTTTAAATTTTTACTTCATTTTTTGGGTCATAGTTTTGACATAAAACCATATTTTGGTGTCATAAGGAGTTAAGAATAGGGATTTTCCAACGAAATGGATTATAAAGGAATATATGTGAATGGTCAGACTCAATGTAAGAGTACTATTTTTAATGTATTGTTTTTATGATATGATTTAATTTTATTCAAATAAAATATTCTATTTTCATTAATTATGCAATATATTTTCATCATATATAATTGATAATAAGGTTTCATTCATTTTCATAGAAGAATTTTTATCAATTTCAAGGTGTTTATGTTTATGAAATTGAAATGAAAATAATTATTTTTTACATATGCATTTGGAACATGTTATTTCTAAAAAAAAATTATAAAAAATTTAAATTTATGAAACTATTTTCTAATTTATAAAATAATTCATATATATTTTGACATTTTTTTAATGTGTAATAAATTAGAATGGATGATCATTTGAAATTAATTGTTAACATTTTTAATTAGGGTACTGAATTAGATGATATGGTATGGGGAGTGAACCCATAAACTCAAGGGGATGATTTCCTATAAGTGATACTACTGATGGACACATTATTTTATTAATATCATCCATGTGTCATTTAAATTCAAAATTTTGTTAGGATTTTCAAATGTGTTTTAAAGAAATATACAATAATTTTCAAAGGGCATTTTTATATGGATTTCAAAAAGATATGTTTTTTTAAGGATGGGAATAGTTTTTTTCAAATAAATCCTTTATTTTTATTTTCAAAAGTTATAAAAGTTATAAAATGTTATTTAATTGATATAAAATGGTTCCAAATTAATTTCATATTATTTTTCACTATATATATAATAAGTTTATTGGGTAATTTTATATTAAACCAATGATTTAAAATATTTTCATACGTTTATTAGAAATTGAAAATGATACTTGTTTTTTACTATGAGGTATCACCCCTGAATATAATTAGTTATATTGTATAATTTTTTTAAACTGTGATGAATTTTATGGTTTTTATGTTTCTCCAAATTCTAAACTGGAAAATATTCTCAGTTCTGTAATGTGCAATATATTTTTCAATTACTTTCTAACCAAATAAATACATAAGATTTTATTAGTACTGAATCTCAAATTGTGTGTTCAAGATATAATAGTTGGTATAAAAAGAATATTTTTGAAAAATTTAGATATTAGGCATCGTCGTTTTTGCAAAAATCTATGTTATATAAGTTTCTTTTGGACTTCTAGGTTGACCAATACCCTCAAGGAAATAGAAGTTCAGTCATTGTAGTTATTCATATAATTAAAATGAAAATTCATCTTTTTCAAAATTAAAAATAATTAATTTGGAGTGATCAATTAATTAGTGGATGTATAATTTAAAATACTTATATTTTAAATGGAATCACTATTTTTGTTAGCTTAAAATACAGGAAACAATGATCTTAAACCTACAATAAAATTTGTTTTTCAAATGTGCCCTTCATAAACTATTTAATAATTTTAATGGTATAAATAGGAATAATTGGTTTATGATAATAATACCTTGGTCCTAATGAAAAGAATATTATTTTGAAGTGATTTTATTTTAATAACATAATTTATAGTACTGCTATTTTAATCTTTAAAAATATGTTTTCCTTAAAAATGTTTTTTATTGTTTTTATGAATGAATATTATAATAACATTATTTAATTTTTATATAATTTATTTTATATAACTAATTTCATATTTTATATTTTAATATTAATATTATTCTATGGTTAGGTTTTTAAAAATTTCAAAACATACGTTTTTTAGTGAATAGTATGAAATTATGTTTTTTATAAAATACTGTGTCTTTTCTGATATCAGTAAGACATAATTATTATATAAAAATTATTAAACTTATTTAATTACTCATTTACTGAATAAATATATATATATATAATTCATAACAGTTAAATTATAATTTATTTCTTGAAAAATATGAAAATCATTATCAATTATCACGGAGTGCATTCACAAAACTCAAAAAGTAAAATGTTTTGTAATATATGTATTAATTCATAGGTTAAAAGTATTTTCAATAATTATTATCAAATATCATGAATAAATGATGATTTTTAATCATATTTTAATTTTATACTTAGTTAACAACTATCATATCCAAATTCTTGTTCAATGCTTTTGTATGTCAACAAAAGTAAAATTAAATAATTAGATTAGTTATCTTGACATGGATGTTTGTAAATACACATAGGGATATAATATTTAGTATTATATTGATCCTAATTTATTTATTTTTATCATATTTTAAATTTTTTTGTGAAATAATTCCCTTTAATTCATAATAAACAATAAGTAATTGATTTGTCATGCAAAAGAAAATTCAAAAAAAATAATTTTTATTAAAATGATATGAATTGATAATTGACCCAAAATCTGGAATAAATATTCTATTATCATTATATCCTAACCATAATCATCTAATGTTATAATTAATGATCTTTTTCATCCAGATGTTTCAGATTATAACATTAATTGTATTTTATTGAATGAAAACTCAATCATTTCCACTCTTATTTTTGATAAGTATAATATTTTAAATATGGTATTAAATAGATGATATTATAGAATACAAATATTATTTTGAAACATAAAAAATATACCTTCATAATGGTAATAATTTTTAAATTTTTAGTAAAATAATACCATAAATGATTACATAATAGTGATGGAATAATTATTTTCTTAATGAAAATATCACACAAATGTTATTAAGAATATTAAAATATAGATAATTTGATATCATTAATGTGATAAATAATTTTATAGATGTATTTTACATGTTAAGGATTTATTAAAAAACATCGTTTGAAGCTATTTTGTTTTATTTATTTTTTAAAATCCAAGAAAATGAATTTTATCAAAATTTACATTAATAATATTTTAAGATAAAAAATATTTTATTAAATGATATAGAATTCCTATAAATATTAAATTTTTAAAATGATTTGTAAAATGTATAAAATTTCATATACGATCCATTTATTGATTGTTTTCCTTTTTATAGTTTCCTTGTTAATCCAAAAAAGAAAAAATCATGTTATCATAGTAAGAGTTGAAGGGGTTAAGTAGTGGTTAACCCCAAAAGATAAGGGTATAAAATTTTTCAAACAATTGTAATAATTATCTAATAATTTAATATGGACCCATAATCATATTATAGGATAAATAAATATGGTTTTATATATTTTAAATTGAATATTAATTTATAAATATTAAATACTTTGAGAAATGCCAAGACTCTCCCTCCCCACTATTATAAAAGGGCACAACATCTTCTCATTTCATCACACTTCAATACCCTTTTAGTTAGTACAATTACTACCCAAATACATTCCAATAATATAGCACCTAATTATAAAGATCATAATTTTGGTACAACTCCAACCTTTATATTTTTATGGTGAAAGGAGATGGATTGTCCAGAAAAGAGAATGATAATGAAATATATGTGAAAAATCTGAATCCTGGTAAGGGGAATATTTTGAATGTATTTTTTTTGGTAAAAAAATATTTTATTTCAAGGATTTTTTTTAATTCATGATATTATATATTTCCATCATCTGTAATTATTAATGATTCCACATGATTTTTTTCCAATAATTTGTTTTAATATCGAAGCCTTTGTGTTTATATATTATAAATGAAAGTAGTTAAAATTGAAATATAGATTTATGAAAAAAAAATTTAAAAAAATTTAAAAAATAATATAAATTTATAAATTATTTTCTTCTTTGGAAATAATTCGTGTATATTTTGAAAAAGATTTAATGGGTTATGAATGAGAAATAACGTCTTCTAAAATGTTTTCCTAAAATTTTGAACATTGTTATTGAATGAGATGGTATGGTATTTAGAGTGAATCCATAACTTTAAGGGAATGATTACTGAAATTTTATACACTATTTTCACATATGGATTTATTTTTATTTTCCATTTATCATTTATGTGCAAAAAATTGTTTCTATTTTCAATTTTTTTTAATGATAAATAAATGAATTTTCAAAGGGTATATTTATATGGATTAAAAAATGATAATTATTTTAAAATTGTTATGAAAAGTGATTTATAAACCCTTATATAAATATTTTCAACTATAAATAAATATTATCTATTTTTATTTTAATATAAAATGTTTATAATATAATTTCAATGTATTTTTTACATCTTTTAAAACCCCTTTAATGAGATATTTTATGTTCCCTCAATTTTTAAAATATTTTCACAGTTTTAGTATAAATTATAAAATATGTTTTTTTATTGTAGGTTTTTAGCATACATAAAGATAATAATTTAAATATATAATTGTTTAATATCTAATGGATTCTGTGGTTTTGACTAATTCTCCAAAACCTATATAAGAAAAAATCATCAAATATATAATGTACTGTGCATTCTTCATTTATTTTTCAAAGAAAAAATACACTATTTGTTTTTAGTGCCGAATAGGGAAGTGTGGGTATTGGATTTCATGTTAATATTCTATAAAATATGTTCAAATAATGATTTGTAATGGTAGTCGGTTGTTCATGACACTATCACAATGGTCATCCAACAAATTGGTGAACTCTCCTCAATGTCCAAATAGTTTTGATTTTTACCACCATCACATAGATCAATGTTGTTCTATAATATTTTTCTCTTTCTAGAATAATATTATATGTGTATAGTGGTAAAAATTAAGCATACTTTCTAGTGAATATATTCTTGATTAATGGGAATGGTTGTTCTAAATAAGACAAAGATGCTTAGAATTTTTTGATAAGCTACATTTGATACACCTTTATACGGTTATATGGGTTTCTTGTTCATCGTCTTTCATCTATATGATATTATTAAATATTTACGTATTCATTAGTTACTGAGAAATAATTAATTCCATATAAATCAAGGATATGATGGAACCATTCTTTTGTATATGTACTGAATTTGTGGGATATCTCAAATAGGTGATATTTAAGATGTGTTTCTTCTTACCACATATTTCTGGGATAACCACAAACAAACACCATTATTGGAAAGTTACATTCTTATAATTGTGAAATGGAATTTATAGAAGGAGATGAATATATTATAACTTCTCTCATTTAAGGGCATGGTTGGCATCATTCTCTGCCACAGCAAAGCTCAACCAAATTTTATACTCCCTCATCAGTGCCCTTATCATAAATCCCATGACAGTGTTGCGTAGTATTTAGAAATCCCTGAGGAGAGGGTTTATAATTCATAGGGTAACTAAGTGATGTGAGAGAAATATCAAGACCCTAGTCTGGTTTGTATCTTAGATATATTTCTCAATGGACCGTCTTTCCCTAATGGGGATGATCTCCTGGTAATTTGGGAGAGAACGCTGGTGATGTTAGCATGATTATAAGTGGGAAAACACCTTAATTTATCTATATTGACTCGTTCTCACCTATACCAACTCCTAGTATATATTGAACAAGAAAACATTCCCTATAGGATCATAGGTCCTTTCATGTTCCTATTTGGCTAGATCGAAGATGATTTTTTCTATTATAAATACCACAACTCTACTAAAACAATGTTGCCTCATTCCGCCCGAGGCTTCAGAAAAATTATTATGACGAAGAAATGATTTTAGGCTCGGATGAAGTCACTAACATATTGAACTAGAATAATCATTTCAACTTCATGCCTTATCCCACATCAACTGGGATAATTTTTTACAATGGTGGAGTCTCTCACATTGAAAATTCATACAAAATATCTCCTTAAAACATGGTTTTTGTTTCATGTGTGTATGATTTGTTTATTTTCAACCCACAATACACATACTAGTTTTCCCACCAATTCAGTTTCATTCAAAGGGTTTCCCCACACTCCTCTACTAGAATGTGGGGAGAACACATCCTAGTATTATTTGTCAATTTTGTATAATATTGGCTCACTAATATATAAAAATCAAGGTTATACTTCCTCATGTTTGTTCACATTCGTACATATATTATGATTACTTCCAATAATGGATGTAATACTACTAAACAGATATGTTGGATATGTTGTTCCATCGGGTGGACAATATTTTTACTTCACTGACCCCATTTTCTATATCCACAATTTAGTTAATTAATGATTCATGTTATCCTTCAAGGAATAATAATCATCATAGTGAATACTATTATTATATAGGGGATGAGTGTTTTGAATAATCTAGTACTTTAATAAAGTTGATAGATAATTCCTCATTTGTGAGATGAGTATATGTGACATATTCTTTTTCTTCTTCCTCAGCTTCATTAATTGTTCGCCATAATTAATTTCCCAACACAGAAATTATAGAATAACATGAATGATGAAGGTTAATATGGAATTATATTCACTTACTTATCAGTAAGACTCCCAAATAATAATTTTTTACCAAGAGGAATATCTTCATTAGCTGTTTTATGATTTGTCCATGGGTGGCTTCCACCATCATCCATTAAATGACATCAATCAAAAAAATATCTCATATCAGAAATAGATGTATAGTATTGATAAGGAATTGGATGAATTTTTTTATAGGAATACCTTGGTTGAACTAATGAATGATGTTTTTTAGGCATTGGAATAGAGTCATCAGAATATATCTTAGTTTCATCCCAAAATGGATTCCATGATGACAAAGATGGAGAGACATGAGGATATCATAGCCCGAAAAATATATAAAAATTAAACATAATATTCCACAATAATGAAAACCCTTAAAAAGAATAAGGATATTTCTTCAATTATTGAGTCTCTTCATCCTCGAGAAAATGTATAAGAAGTTGGGATGTCAATTATTTAGCACACAATTGATGCTAACTGTCATACTATCACTGACATGAAAAAATTATGTAACCAAAAATTACAATATTCTGATCACTATTGTATTTATTTTAGATGGAATCCTCATATAGGATTTAGAATGAAGGGAATCCTCCTTTTTTGCATCATATCCTTGAAGTAATATTATTGAACTTCGATGTATCATTTTTCATATTTATTTTATTTAAGATGTGATTGAGATTTCATTGACCTGACATTACATGAATCAGTGACGATACCCATCCTTTTCATAATATCAGTTAAAACTATACCCCATGATTTGATTACTTAAATTATAACCAATTTTTCTGAAAAAAATGATAATGAATTTCTATTGATGTTATGTTTCTCATTGATGTATATTCTTTAATTGTATTTAGATTACCTATATTCATGAAAAAGAGTAATTTGGGTATGATATATTTCTTTGAGGGATAATTCCTTATCTTTTTCAGAATCCAGTGGACTTAGATAGGATTCACGGATATTTTCTTATGAAAATTGTTGAAACCAATAATCATTTTATCTTTTTATTAATATCTTCCCAAAATATTATTAATATTTATGTAGGAAAAGTCATAGAGGGCATGTACTCATATTCTTTTCTGGTTTTCAACTTATGGGTTTTTGACAGGACGACTCTAGGGCCTTTTCTTGTTAACTATTTTCTAGTCTAGTAAACTAGACCATCATTGTGTTTTATTTTAGGGAATTCCAACTCCAAATTTCTATCATTGGTAGTTAAGATTCTTCTAGATATTATTTTATATTTTTGGTAAAACAATTTAAGAGGTATTCTCTATAAATTTTAATGTCATGTGATAAGGACATCTGCCATTAAGTTTTACATCAGGTGCTATTGGAATGTGATGTTAATTCTTTAATCATGGGGTAAGGATGTATATTGTGTATCTTAACATCATTTAGTGAGGAAATAAATATTTTATTTAGTTTAAAGTCATTCAATTAAGACCATATTGATGATTATAAAATGGTTCAAACATGTCATGGATTAAAAAAAACCTAGAGGTTCCATGTACCATCTTGATGTTTCTAAGGATCATGAGGTTTGGAATTCCATTTCCGTGAGGGGGAGCTAGCTATAATGGGTAGTTAAAATCCCATACGCATCACTGTAATGGTAAAATAGAGGTTTTCCTCTCATTTATATGGTCACAATTGATTTAAGATAAGGTATGGGTTGATGGATAAATATTTTTGAAGTGGTGTCTGCATGGATAGTTGGAGTATGGGTTAGGTAATTCATAATTAAAAAGATTGATTTCATGATTTTGGAATGGGAAAGAAATAATCCTAAGTCGTTGAGTTCCACTATAGTTTTAATATGGATCATGGTGATCAGAGTTCGTTACTAGAAATAAGTATAAACCTCCAATTGGTATGTCTAAACCCTTATATAGGATACCAAAGATCATACATGCACGATCAAGTAATGATGATTCCAACTATTTTCCATGGGTCATGAAATTTTTTTGAAGACCCAAATATTTGGATAATGATGTGGGGTATGGATAAACAGAAGGTCCAGTAAGGGTTATGGTAACCTAGGGTAGTTTATCTCTTATAAGGGATGCTCAGACCCTACATCGCGTGGTTTTAATTCAAAAGGTCTGGCTCATCAAAAATTACTTTGGAATTGATTGTTGAATTCCTCTTATGATTAATGGTAAAAAAACATAGTAACGTAATATTGATAATGTTCAAAACACATAAATTATTTTGTTATGAGGATTGTAAATCCTTCTCCAAAGAGCTCGGTTCATGAGGATGATAAGGGGAAATGATTCTACAGATGATCCAAAACACTGTAAGGTGTTTTGTTCCACCGTGGTGACGTTAGGGTTTACAAGGATAGGAAATCCCCTTATTCATGTTAATGTTGACTTCTTTTGATGGTCGAGATCTCATATACTCGAACCAGGGGATGAAATTCATAGTTAAACAAAGGGACTCTTGAATATAGGAACAACTTACTAGGGTCAGATATGGTATTTGGTGATCCGAGGAGATGAAATCATGAAGTAAAAATTATGGAAAATCTAATACTGAAGAAGTGTTTGACCACCATAATGTTTGTACCACTTCCTAGTGAAAATGTTATCGCTGGAAGGAGGTGTAAAAAACTATTAATCTTAATTTTTCTTAGACTATGGGTTATAGTAAGAATGGATCATCTTTTACTATGGAAAAAAAATGGGTTATATTATGTTTCATATTCATTTATTTATAATCTATATTTTTCCTAACCTCGTATATAATGAGTTTAACGAGAAAAGAATTAAATTTTTCTCTAGAATCTCATTGAATTTTTTAAACCTAATTTTTTTTTCCAATTTCACTAACACTTTTAGGACTTGTGATTTGGACCATGAATGAATAATTGTTTAAGTTCATTCATATTAGTCCAATGTGAATGCAGTTTAGGGTAATGATTCACATGGACCTAGTATGAGGGGAATACGGCACAATATCCAAATTAGGATACCCAGGGTCAAAAGTAGTCCAATATCATTCTGAACGGGAGATGAAAACATTGTAAATCATGGCTCTAGATTCTCAAGTCATGAATAATGATATGGGAAAATCATGTTAGTGATAGCCAAGAATACTGAAGGTGCTGTGTTCCTCCATTATTATGTGAGGGTTCACTTGGATCCAAAACCCATTTTTGAAAGTTATGATGCATTTTTTTTATGATAAGGGGTTTCATATATAGATACCAAGGGATGAAATGCAATGTAATATAATAGGTCCTTTTATGATAGGTTTCCATTTCCATGTTCTATAAAATTTTTATGGAAACTTAAGGCACTCAAGGCATGACTTTTTATTAACGGGTTGAGGTTCTTAAAAGTTGATGAAATCACCTCGTACTTTAGTTGACTAGAATTAACCAATTGTGGTCCTTTGATAAGGAATGATGATGAGTGATGAACTACACATTTTAATTTCATGTAGTGGTGATTCATATGTCATGTAGTATAATTTAAATGGAGAATGTAATTTCTTGTAATTTTTAACATCATCTGGAAAAAAAAATTCTCTATTCATTATAATTTAATGTCATGCGGTGAGTCTGTGAGAACTGGCATTGAAATTTTGAAATATATCCTTCGAGACTCTACAATGGCTCGAGGAATTTTTATATACACAACATATTTTATCCATGAATAGGATTATTTGTAGGTATTCATTTGAAAAATTCATTCTTGAGTATATTTTTCAAGCATGAAATGATAACTATTCATAGACCTGACTCATGTGTATGCATAATGACCATTTATGACGTATCCACCATGGAAAATAGTATTATCCTTCCTTAATAGTTCATTAAATTCTAAGAACCTTTTTCTTACAGTATAAAATCATTAAACTGGGATATTTAATGTTCCATACGTAGTACTGACCCACACACAAGGTGGGTGACATTTTTTGTTCTCCATTGAACCTAGATTGGGTATTCGAGTGTTGCTACATATCTGATAGAAGAAAGAATAAATCCTCGCATATTTATTTAATTAGAAACACTATGCACTGGTCTGGCCCATACACAGAGGGGTGAATTATTAGAATTTAATTTTTTTATTAGACCCAGGATTAGACATCTATACATCTCTATATATCCAACAGTAATAATAATCACTCTATAGATACTTCCTGAATGGAAAACTATCCAAGATTGTATGTCTCATATTTGGAGGGGGTATTGTTCACATTAAATGTTGTAGTTGGACCTAGGATTGGGGATCTAGGAATCACTATGGGTTATGTGTTGGGAAGATTCATTACACACATAGTTCATAAGAAACCATGTAGTTTTACATCATTTAAAAAATATGTAAGAGAATTGACATGAAAAAAATAAATAAATAATTAGGTAGGATCAAAGAATGGATATCATGGCATAATTACATATCCTTCAAAGACATGAATCTAGTAACATATAGTTATGGAATGGGAAACTCTTCACTTAGTTAGTACACATACATAGAGGGGGCATTATTCTCAATTATTTTATTAGCTGGACCCAATATTAAAGATTAGGTAATTACAATATATCATGTGATGATAGGAATCAAGCCAAAAATCGTTTTTAATAGAGGTGTGGTGGGAGACCAACGCCAAGGAAAGTGGCCTTCTCAAGTGATTTTTGGTGCAATGTGTAAATTTTTTCATGTAATAGACATAAATCATGTATTTCATCTTCAAACATTAAAGAAATATTTATTTGAACATAATTTCTTGCATCAAATATCATATTAACCCTTTCATGATCTAGTATATTTCTATCATGTCTCAAATCCCTTAACGAAATTTTAACCAATGTGAGCTATGATTGTTGTGAGATATAAATAATGGAAATGGTTTATCCCACCACACATAAGAAATTAATGGAAATGATTGGGGATTTTTGAATCATGGATTGGATAGACCATGATATAGTATTATTGCATCTGTACATATCTCATTGGAATGATATTCAATTGATACATAATTCTAGAAAAATTTGACAATTGGTGTAATGCAATGAGGGCTTCAACCATGCAGTTTAAACTCATGTGTTAAGAAGGAAGGATACACCATATGAAAATGAAAGTTTTAAACATTGTTTTTTAGTATGATTTCTTGTGTCTAAGATGAATATATCATGGATTTATCTAGGATTTAGGATACATATGTCACTATGTATACTGTGGCGGAAGGAATCAAGCCAGACACAGTTCTTGGATGGAGAATTCCCAATGTGGATCAGACTGACATATAGGGACAAAGTTACTTCATTTATCTTTTTTTATATCAATATCATGTGTAAAAAATAGTCTGTCATATTTTTCTTCCCATGAATTGTAATGTCATGCGGGGAGGACTTCTTCTATGTAGTTTAATTTTATGCAGTGATGATGTGTTTTGAACTGTTTAACAACATGTCGTTAGGATGTAAGATGTTTTTTAGTGTAATTTATTTCACTGAGGACCTCCTTAGTATAGTTTGACTTCATATGGTCAGGATGAAATTGATTGTTGATGGTACTTGGGAAAACTATTTATCAAGGAATCATAAATTGCACTGGGGCAGGGGTGAGTTCCCCATCAATGGTGGCAAGTGAGTAAGCTCCAATATAATAAACCTAGTGTATGATATATAGCCCTTCCCATTTTGGTTCCCTATTTGGAGGTTTCTTTTTGTGTATCCTTGGGTTTTTGAGGGCCAACTCCATTTATCTTTTAAGAAACAAATATGGGTGGGACTTTTTATTATCATGCCTTATGATTCAATTCTGATGAAAATTGATGTTGGGTACTGTATAGAAAATTTTATCATAGTTCTTCTCTAATCATCTAATCATTTTTCTGACTAATCTTGGTCCAATATTTTCTAGGATGTGTCTATTAGAAGTGATGGAAACTGAACTTATATTGGATGTACATCCACATTTTCATACAAAGATTAATTTGGTGTTTCATATGTATCATTATGTTTGGTATTATAGTTGGCCCAAAAAACATAGAGGGTCTTGTCCGGTCAGGACAGCTTTTCATTATTCAACATGTTCTAGATTATATTTTACATTGTCTTATTAAAGGACAATTTTAGTAAATTATTTTTACATGATAGTGGGATAAATGGTTCTACTCGATGTTGTACAACTGGTACAATTTCTTCAACATGGTATCATAGAAATTGATTATATTTCCTACTAATATTAGTTGAGGATCCTTGATTCTATAGATGATAATTGACTTTTTGATGTTTATGATGTTATTTATTCCAAATTTTTTGAGGTCTATTACAACATCCCTTATGGAATAGAACTTCATAGTAGTATGTATGTACTTAAACAGTTTAGCCACAGTTTTGGAATCGAACCCAACAACATGCATTCCCTATAAGGAAAATAAAATGGAATATTTATATGTATATTGAAATTCTGGGGGATAATGGATTATGTTTTCAAGAATCCTCCATGAATAAAATTTCCTAGTAGACTCCACACAGTCATGTATCATTGTTTTTTATTAGTATCAAATCCTCCAAATTTGGTGTTAGAACCTAGTCTAAGATTAGTGAGTATCGAAAGAGCCTTCTTAGACATCTTCCATGATGGCATGAATCTATAATTATGTTATTAACCTAAGGATGATTCCATTAAATCCACTCTGGTAGAAGATTTTTTTCACTTTGACCCACAATGAAGGGTAAATTTCCATTCAAAACATCAAATATGTTTCTGTCTGGATCGGTCCATTGAGAGTGTCCAAATTTTAATGTAATCAGTCATGTGCTCCATCCATTGAGGGGTGTATATTTGTTCATCACACTACTGGGAGGTGATTAAAACATGATATAGAGAAGCAACTCATGTTTATCATGGTCAAAAAGAGTTGTAGAATCATTAGAAAATATATCAATATGATAAATTTGTGATCGAGGAATGTGATGCAATGTTGGTTCACAAGGGAACACTAACATTATTCTGATGACAAATCCAATGATAGGGTCCAATTATTATTTTATGATGGAATATTAACCATTGTTAATCTTTATCAAGATATATTAACCCATTTGATGAAGTATTCTATTTTCAGATATATGGATAGTTCCATGTTGACAATGGGGACTTGGTATTCAACCTTGTTATTCACATAGTCTTTGGCTAAGGAGAATGGGTAGGGAAAATTATCATTGTCTATAGAGATAGATTCAATCCCAAGACCAACCTAGCTATTTTTAAGATTTTCCTACCTCTTTCTGATGGGATTTTGGGAGACACCATTATATGATATATATCATGTTCCGGGAGTGAAATGCATATATAAATCCTCCACATCTAGATGTTCAATGTCCATTTTTTTACATTTTGGGGTGGTATTTGCAAAAAAGAAATAATCCAGGGCATTCAATTTTAATAAATTCTATGAAATAAAGTGAATGATGTAATATTTTAGAATGACCACTCATCGGGCCAAATTCCAAGTCAATATAGTACAACCAAGGATATATATGAGCATGAAAATACAAGAGACCATGTGGACTTCAGAATGTTGAATGTAATGCATCATATATTGAACTAAAATGATGGGAAAAATGTAGTTCTTCTCTACATAAAAAAAATATTGGGTCTTAGTACCTAGAATCTTTTTAAGAGGTAGTAGAGACTACTATCATTCACTACATCAATCAACTATATGAGGAGATTTTGAAGAGATTTATCCATTGCGACCACACATAAGATGAGAATATTTCCTTTAACCAAGAGAATATGGACCTATAGGTGCAGTTTGTATAACATGAGACTCTCAAAGGATTCTTAGAATTCCCCATTCCATTGGATGGATACTCACTTATTCATTGTCTTGGTGAAGGGGTGATATTTTCAGAAATGGTTGGCTGTGAAATAATGAATGTTTTTGAGGTTCCCTTAGAGCGCCCTCAATAACTTGAGATTTTAATGGGTGAAATTTAGACGATTTCACTAGTATATTGTTTGTATGCCTTGATGTAATGGGGGAATACAAAAATCTATGTAATTTACTTAATTTTATCCCAAAATAGAATATTAGTGGATTCATTTTTGGGCTAAGCTATCATAACATTTCAATGATTATTTGAATGTCGATGAAGTTATCGCATCTTTATCAAGATTTCACTAGCATGTCGTTGAGAGGACATTCTACATAATACTAAGAAGAGATTAAAAATATATTTTATTTCAAGTGGATATATAACAATTGGGTTCATTAATATAAAGGGCATGACTAGATAGATAAATATTCCATGAGGTGCTTTGAATTTTGTGTCTTTTTCATCTTTAGGGGCAATCTTGATCTAATTCTACCCTGAGTAACCATCAATGAAGGAAATATCCATTAAGATAGAAGTTAAATTGTTCATGAGTTCTATGATCAGTATTGGGAAATCGTCTGATGTCTAGTTTCGGTTATTTTCATGGGAATCGATATAGACCATAGTTTCTAGTACTTCTTTGGCAGGGATAATGTTTGAAATCCATCATAGTTATTTCACCTACTATGAAAAATTGGATTTGGTAAATTCTTCAACTTCTAAATCAACATTAGTAGGATGGTAATGTGTAATTGTCATATACACCTTCTTAATACCTAAGTGGTCATCTATTAAGCCTATGTGGTTTGTATCCACATTGGGATTTTGTGTGTTCAATTTTATATTACTCCAGGAGAACTCAGATCAATGTTTCTCTACAAATGTGATGTAAATCTATTGATTACCAAGATGCATAGTGGAACTAATAAATGTAGGCCACTTGACTTATTATTTTTATAGATTTATCTTCATGAGATTATAAGTTGTTTTTGAGACACCTTTATAAAATGTAGGAGTGGAATTATCGAGGCAACTCTATTCTTCATCCACCTATGAGTCAATAAAGTCATTTTCAATTGTGGTAGTTTATTTGAGGGAATATCTATCACTCATTGGATAAGATTGGGAATGGGAATAGACAAATCTATCCCCATAAGCTAGTGTCACTATAGGGAAATTCCAAATTTGATGACTATTCCTATATGTCTAGTATTATGTATATTTTTATAATTAGATTTCATGGTAACACAATATTGCTATCAATCATACTCTAAGGATTTCCTAGGGTATTCACCAAGCATTTGGTGGCTGAAACCTTCATATTTTTATCCACCATTTGTTCTGTTAATTTATAAGAAACATATTTTAGCATATATGTATTTAGAAGACTCATATGGAGCATTGTCACTACGTAACATGATGATTTCCCTATCAGTAAAGTATTTCATGCATTTATTAAATGTAAAGGTGCCTCAATGTGTCAATGAATCCAAGGCCTACTGAGAGGATCATTATATGCAGTGTCTTATAGTATAACATAGAACTCATCATTTGATGTGATATCTCTAAAATAAGCCTGGGGATTGATCTTCCATAGATTTATTTTCACTCTCTTATCGTACCCTTGAATGGTCAACCATAAAGTATAAAAATATCCCTCTCTATATCCAAAACAACTTAGGTTCCAAATTGGGATGAGGTTCATAGCAAGACCATTTTATACCAGATCCATTCAGATGTTTACATTATCCAATTTTCTTAAAACTTATTGGGGACAAATTTCTTCTCGGATGACCTCTCCCAAATTCATCTCTATAAATGAGAAAGTGACATGGAATACTAATGGAATGATCTCCACTCGATAAACCTTGACTGTGTAAACTTATATCCAAAAATCCTTTAAACTCTAGAGGTATTTGATGAGTGACTCTTTAGGTTATTTTATATGATGGAGAGTATCATTTAATGGTATTTTCTCTAGGAAAATGACCAATTGTTTCATATTTTAGTTTGTTTGTTTCATATTTTAGATCTTCCCAAGGTGGATTTTCTCCATCTTATATGGATCATATTTTGAGTCAATTGAGGGGTATGGTCTAGGTTGATATTATAGGTTTACAGAGAATCTTATTATAGTGGTATAGGTCAATCAATCCATCCCTATGGTCAAGGGTAATTATAAAATCAAACCATCTCCATTACTTCTTGTAAGATGACTAAGTCAGGACGCCCACAAGGAGGCTTTGAGGAACCTCTGTGTTTTTGTTCATCTCACAAGAATCATTAACCATGGGTCTTTGAATATATATCCTCTGTAGGTATGTGATTGATATATTGGGTCTTACAGTACCCTAACTATCCCATGTACCCTCAGCTCATGAGCTTATGGCCTCTAGCTCCCCAATCAGGTATATGAAAATCACAATCATAGGAATGATAATCAACAAAGAAGTGGTCTTCAATATGTATTATGTGAAAATAAAAAAAATGTTCTATTTATCTGATTAGGGTTTTATTTTTTTGGGAAATTCCAATGCATTTGATTTCATATGAATGAAATATGTAGGAGTCAAAGCATACGTAGGATCAGAATATGATTCCACCTCTTTGATATCTTATCGTGTTTGATGATTACATCCACCGCTATAAGGATTATTCAATGTGACAACCCTTGTTGGTGGAACTTTTATGGTGTTTCCAAAAAAAATATCAGGTTAGAATGAGTTTGGAATAAAATATTTCGAGCCATATGGTTATCATATTTTTTCCCATGCCTGTCTAGAATATTATTCCATTCACCCTGCTCCTTTGGTTTTAATATAGTCACACAAGTTACATGTGTTTGGGAGTTCTAAAACCTCACCTGCTTCTAATTTTCAATGTTTTAGAGGAATTATTTGATTATTAATTAATCCTAGATCTTGTAACCCAGCCTTTTATAGAAAGGTAAGTATTCTTGATGGTCATAGTGGTTGGCCTCATTGGGTTTCTTGGGATGTGGCAACTAGTGAAGGTAAATTTCCATGAATAAAAGAAATAACTAAGGACCTAATCATATAAAATAGAGTATTCATTATTCATCCATTCCTCCAATCTCCATAATCTGTTAGGCCATTTTTACATTAGAAAATGGGATAATTTTTGTTATTTCCACTTGATTAGAGGCATCGAGGCATTTCAGCAGAATCTAGGTTCTTGAATGGGCCCTGTTACTCATTTGAAGGTAATAATGGTTTTCTAATCATTACCATGAATTTTTACCTATATTGAAGGAATAATATTAGGCTTCTCTTGGGTCCTCTATAGGGAATATAAAAAATAATTTATCATTTTTTAATACTCATGAAATCCACCTAGATACTTCATAAGGAACATAGGTTTCTTTAATCCATCCAAAAATATTTTAGCACTTTGTTCCATAAACATCTCTTTTGAGGGAGGGATGATGACTGAGTCGGTAATGCCTTTTCATATATTTATGTATTCATAAACATTATCATTTTTATGTTTACTGTATTTTTATCATTTGATTTTTTTTACCATAGTGTATAGTAGAGTAGGTTAAGGAATTGATGTGGATGGTGTTCCCATCCAACAAATGATCCTACTAGAATGCTATTCTACAAAATAAATGATATACCTATCATAGTTTGTACTTAATAAATTATTAGGGTCTCCTATTACTGGTCATGAGGCCATATCATAAGACCACATCAAGACATGAAGTGAGTAAGATACTATTCTTGAACTCCCATGTCATAAAAGGTTGAGAAGGAAGGGTTAGTGAAATTTTGTGGGGGGGAATGTATCATCCACCCATTCACGATATAGATTATTCTCATTCTTCATATGTGCATGTCACCCTACCATATCATTCATTCTATTATCTTTTGACTCAATGACATTAAAATATTAGGAGGAACAACTTTTTTAGACACCTTCCATCTATAGGGAGAGGGAGATTGATGAGGTGGACCCACTTTAATATCCCACTGATTCTCAATCCGTGATATTACTGAATTATTTCCCTAGCGAGGGAGGAGATTTTTCTATAATGTAGGAAAGTCACAATAATCATCAAATACCCCATTGATTTAGAGAGGAGACCTAGACACAGAGCTAGTCTAGCACCCAAATTTTGATAATGTATGTGGATCATATCTTTAATTCTATGTGGGTGAAGGGAGATTCATCACATCCAGAAGATGATTCCTAGATTGAATGTTTCAAATAAGTATCTCCTCATTGATTTCTCTATGATTGGTAGCTTTACTGAATATTGTTCTAACTACAAATCTATTGATGGAATAGAAAATTTTATAGGACATGAGTGGGAAATGACCACTTATTTTTATTTATCTTTAGTAGTGTTACTCTATAGAAATTATAACTCAATCATCATACGTTCTAGGTTTTGGATTATCCAATATTTCCTTGTATCAACAACATTTGGTAGTTCATCGAGATCACTTTCCTGTCATGGTGCATTTTCAAAATTTTCTACAGTTGTATTTTCAACTTGATCCATAATATCAATTATATGGATAGTGATGATATTCACAAAGGTATATTAGGAAATAAAAGTTCTCCATTTACTCCCAACACAATAAGGATATTTTTTTATTGAATTCATTAGGGTCGTTTTTCATACCCTCATCCACGGTGGACCATTTTGGCATATTTCCCCTATGAGGTTTGATTAACTTCTCCATACATTATCACCATATCAATAAGTGTACAATCACTTTGAGGGAGTTTGTTGAGGTTCTTGTTGAATGGTTCCCTAAAATAAGCGGTTTATCATGTTCCTGGTGGAATGTATGGGTTGAAAACCACTGATATTTACCTCCGAAACTATAGAAGAAAAAATCCTTCCACAGTTATGACATTCATGAAAATTCCACCACCCTTTGGGTTTGGTACTATTTAGGGCCACAATTGTCGTTTTTTATCCTTTTATTGGGGATTTAATGATTTTGATTGAGTATTAGATGACTCATGTGATGATAAATGAGTTAAAATTTACCCAAAACTAAAATTTTTGTTTGATATTTAACCAATGTTGATTTGTTCAAGACACTCTCGGGGTGTGACAAACCTAGTGATGTCAATTGAGATGAGAATTGACCCATCCCTAGGGGCCAGGGATGATTTTCAGGTACTACTGGTATATCATTAATCCACTCAAGTATTGATGATTTGAGTTGTGGTAAATGTTCCTTCAGCTCTATAGGGATGTTTCACACCTAGATGGATGATATGGTAGTTGTTATACAACCCACTAAATTATGTGTGGTTGTGCTCAAATATAATTTGGGTGCAATGACAAGCCATGATGGGAGTCATTCATTATGAAATGTTCTTGGGTATACCAAAAAATAGAATTCTATGTTTGAAATCTATTCCCATTGATTTATGAAGCCTGGTTAAAATATATATTGAAGTAATATCTCTCCTTTCATGATTTGTTTGCATTGTTAATGTAGGGGAATTTAATTGTAGTGACCAACTGCCAAACACGTTACCCGGTACACTAATCTTTTTAGAGGCTATTAAATTATATAACACCATGTATGAAGGGTATTTATATTCTAGTCATGTATTGAAGTGAAATATTGAATCATTTATCCATTCCAAAATTCATATACATGATGGAACTTCATAGTTCAATTTTCAAATAGTTGTGATGCAATGAATGCTTCCATATTATAGGTTTGCACATTTATTTTTTAACTTTGGGTCCTATATAATGGAAATAGAAACCAATCATCACAGAGAACAATGTATATTAGTAGTCTAAAGGTGACCCGCATATCCAAGGTAAAATAAGTTCATATCCTTCTATCACTGATGAGTTTCCATAATATTTGGGAGTAAGTAATCCATGTAGTCCCCCTCTTGATCCCCTGACATCTCATAGTCAGAAGTGGTGAGGGGCCAAAACAAGGTCAGTTGGTTGTTCCCAGATAACTATTTCTATATATTAATTTCAAATTCTTCTTAATCAGGCCAACATTCTCTCACATGGTGATAATAAAATGGTTTGATATCTTGGTTGTCTTTTGTCCATGGTGAAGGGTTGCTGGTAGGTGAAGGGAAACTATAAACGTTTGACCCTAGTGTTTCAAATACCTATCAATATGAAGGTATAATAGTTTTTTATCACCACTCTATATATAGTTGTCTTTAAATGGGTAGGATTCACTGGACTGAAAGAGATATACCAATGGGGAGTATTACAATGGTGGATGTCAGGAGAAGAGTCTGAGTGATCCATCTTTACAATTCCATGAAAAGGAATATCGATTATATGTTTAGTTTAGGAATTAGTTGAAGTGTTTAAGTTCCATTGAGGGGTTGATAATGTGTCTCAAATAGCTTATAGAATGTTGGAATTGATTAGATTGGGAATATGAGACTAGTTCTTCATCATGGGTGGAATATTTTGATTTGTATTTTCTAATTATACAGGGATATAATATAATTGAATTATTATTGTTGGGATATATTTATAACCATCATGCGATGTGGGTATATGAGACCACTTCTAGAATGCTATTGGATTATGCCAATGAGGTTCTATATTTTATGTAGTAGTATGATCCTACCTATGGGTGGTTTTTTGAATGTTCTAGTCAACCCTGGTTGAATTGGTGATTTAATCCAAATACAAATATTCATTCCCCACCAGAATATCATTATGGAACTCTAGAATAAAATAAGGTATATGAGCCTCTTATTGTATGGCCTCTAATGAATTATAGTGAAGTCACTCATCAGTGGAATTAGGGGTGTTATCTTGAATTTTTTGAGCCATGGTAAAATTCCATGTAGCTTCAGTAGTAGGAATTTGAGCCTTCCCTAAAGCATGTGTTGATATCACCATCTGAGACCCTATGGGAGTATTTATGTTATCCAGATCATGTGACTTTAGAATATGTGTCCCATCATTTTTTATAATAACATGATCATATCCTGATGCATGTTCCACAGTAAATTTGGGAACCTTTGTTGGAAGGAGAATATAAGATAGGTTTGCTTCATTTGGAACATACTACTTGTTTTTTAGGTAGGAAAGTGTTCATATCTCAAGGAATATTCTAATATCACTTGATGATCCCTAGTTGGAATATGAATATGATCACATTCCATTAACACTTTCTTTAAAGGCATATTCCTATAATCCACTTTTACATGATCAAAAATATGTTCATTGTCTGAAACAGCCACTTGTTCATGTTGATCAATGTGTTGTGATACCCTAGCTATAGGGATAGGAATATGAATATTTCCACATATTTGTAACAGTGATGGAATATATCATCAGATTGTTATAATTGATTCTAGAATATAGTGAAATTTTAGCAAAGTCTTCACAATAATGATGTCCAAATTTTTTTTTTCTCCAATATATACATGAAGATATCTTCAATTAAAGATAGGATATGAGACAATATCATTCCTATTTTTTGTAACTGATTATGTTGATGGGATTCCAGAGAGATGGAAGGGATATTTACCTCTCATTTGTTTTCAATTTGAATATTCCCACATAAATTCTCTGAGTGAGAAATAATATAATCCTAATAACTCACTTCAACCGGAATATGATGGTGGGATTAATTTGTCTAAGTTGGTATATGATATCACTCCCAATTATAAAAATATTTCAACACCAGATGTTTCTTACATGGTGCTCATTTCTGAGTTTTAGAGTTGGAAATCTGTCGGGTTGTGCCCTCAGTTGGCCACTTAGGGTAACTTGTGAGATAGTTCTAGTGATGAGAGTAAAAAGGATCATTCCTATGTAGATCCTAAACTAGAAAGGGGATGTAGTTGACTCATTGATTTTATTTAATAAGATGCTAAAGTCTGAAATTGTTTCCCTCTTGGGATAATCTTTTGCGGAAATTTAATAAGGAAACATGTTTCACTGTTTTAATAAAATATTATTTGGATGATCTGGAAACGTAAATTTTAATTCCTAAAGACCCTTATATGTAGCTATAGGTGTTTTTATTGTACCATTGTGATGGTATTCTCAAACAATTATATTTTCCTCTTGATGATAAAGGTTTTGGGTCGGTTCGGTCATTCTGTGACTCACATGGGTTGCAACCATAGTTGATTTTTTAAAACATCCACTTGATGAAAAGATTATCTTCAGTTAGGGAGTTATTTGTAAGATTAGTTTCATTAGTTACAACGATAACATAGAACAAGGTCACAAATCAATGCATCCTTATAGTAATTATATCTTGTAACCCAGATAGGCATATGTAAAACAATTTTCCATTATTATTCCATATTAATACATTCTGTTTGTGTAGACTTGTCATAGTGAGGATAGAAAATTCTCATGAGTACCCCAGTCACATTTAGTCATATAATAATTTTTATTAACATAGAGATTCACATTGTTTTCAATATTTTTGTTTTTTGGAAAATATTATGGAATACTTTATCCTAATAGTTGATTGTGTGGGGTTAATGTCTACACAATCATTTTTTAAACTTATATAGAATCTCTAAATGGTTCCCACGTCTATAATTGAGTCTATAACTACATCCCAAAGGAAGGTGTTCAACTGGTGTTTCATAACTGAAAACACATAAGAACTTACAATGGTTGAGGAAATGGGAGTTCAGGCACATCACACCCTTTTAGGGGGAAATTATTTCCTACATTGGGAGTCTCTTATATATTTAAGATACATTTTAGAATCTCTTCTATATACTGATACAAGATTAGTTATCCTAATAACGAAATCATGTGTTGAATCGTTCCATGTTTCAAGGTATGGGGTAGATTAATGAGTCCTTCTTTAAGTATCTAATGTTCTTTATATGTTTATAATTAATGGATAGATACTTATATTTTGAGGCCATGTAACTATGAAATACAGAGTATACTACCTTATAAGGGTGTGACTAATATATAATGGATGGGATAGAACCATTATAATGAATACTACATATCATGTTTATAACAAGAATTAAACCCCAAATACATCATTGACCGCATGTAGTTAACATCATGTATAAATGATGTTTAGGGGAACCCTCTAGCCCCAGCTATTAAGATCACACATTAGGGAGGCACCGAGATATCATTGTTCTCATAAGAATCAGAGTCATCATTGATTTATTATTCCCTAAAGAAATACCCCGATATGGATTGTCTCTCGTGGAGGATGTCATATCATGTGGCTGAGATGGTCTTAAACAATAAGGTTTTCCGAGATAGAGTTGATTAATTATGAATGATAAATAATCATTTAAATTCACTATGTCTGCATGATCAATGTTCGATGTGAGAAGTAAGGGGGAGAATGTAACTAGTCTCACTGTATATAGATGTGGGACCAACACACTGAGGTATAAGGTATGGGTGTTTGATATGTACCTAGTTCCTTATGAAGTCATCCTATGTATCTTATTCATGGTTGAAATAAAATTCATAATAGTTCAATACTATTCTAACCCCATTTGTGGATGATGATGAATGATAATTTTATGGGAAAAATTGGATCTATATGGTTTATATAGTCAGAGACATAGATGGGATTATACCAAAATGTGTGACTTTTTGAGATTTAGTATTATGACGGACTCCTACATATCATATTTTTGGAATGAATCATAATCATCATAGTTCAGTTATATACTCACTCTGAAGGTGGATGAAGAAGATATATAAGAGCATCAGAGATATTATCCCCCAATAATTTAGAAATGTCGATAAATGGAAGGTCTTATACCAAATTTGGTTCTTGATTGAGTTCATGTATTTTCAAGTCATCCTAAATATCCTATTTATAAAAGGAATCTGAGTTATCATAGTTTATCTAGACCTGCTTATCATGTCCTATGATTCCTATATGAAATGAATTTATATCCTTCAAAACATACCCTAATTGTCATATTGACATATATACGTTGTCTACATTAAATGTACAAGGATGGTAGGACATGTACTAGTTTCATAACATATTTGTCCGAATATAGTCTCTTGATCCAACTGACATGTCTAAAAGACATTGGATAATCTAAATAGCATGTCATGAGGATATTTCATGATCGAGGCTGACATTTCTGGAGGGTGTCATACAATTGAAGATCACATTTCTAGAGGGTGTTCCATGACATAATTTTATTTTTCATAGCCCATTGCATGATCTAGTGGTCTTTTCAAAAGGACAACGAATAACCGAACTGGCATTCCATGGTACCACCACATAACCTAGGATATATGTCTAGAATAAATATGATAATTTTGATGGAGATATAAAATGACATCTCAAGACATGTGTAGCATACCCATAGGGTATCACATGGTGTTTTTGTCATGTCTATGTCATATATCCTGATCTAAAAGGCATTTCGACAGTCTAACACATGACTTGGGAAATATGGCTTATATTTGTCACATGACCAAGATAGTCCATTCCAAGTGAATGAATAATAGTGAAATATTATTTTTGAAACCCTCTCATCACTTCCAGTCTTTATTTTATTCTTTATTGCATATGTTCCTAAATATTTATAGAATTTTATATTATTTTAGGTTATGCATGACCCCATTGATATACTGGACCTCCTTCACATAATCTGTCCAACACACCCAAAGTTATTTTCTTGATATATTGAGTTTTCACATGAAATACAAATTCATTCCGCATGATTACTTATGTCATTCCTCATATTTTATGCAAAGGAATAACTCTGTGATACTATTACTGGTCACTCCGAGAGGTCCTCTCCTGTGCTCCCTGTTTCGCACGGAATTCGGGGATGACCTCCTGGATGGGAGATTCAAACGTTCCAACCGGTTTCTAGAGGGTTTGTTCGTAGAACCGGAAACATCCAATGATTCCACATCCATTTGGACCTACCTTCCAAAGGTAGGTTCTCATTAGCTTGTGGACTGATGAGGCTTAGGAATTTGCATTGGTCGAGAGGATGGGTGGTCGGACTCATCACACCTTTTTGAGGGGAATTATTGTCTACTCCGGGACTCTCTTTATAGTTTTAAGTTATGTTCGTGAATCCTTATTACATTACCAAGTATAAAATGAGCTTTCCTTTAGTTCTAACAATCAATGATTAAATATGTACGAAATTTAGAGAATCTTTTATATGTATTCGAGGTTCTTCATCAATAGAGAATCATCTGTATCTATTTAGAGATTCTTGGTCAATGGTATCTTTCAAAACATTTATATAAAAGTATCTTGGTCATTATGATGCCCAGGCTGGTTTTAAAGCCACTAAGTGGGGCACTTGAAGTTTATCGTCATTCAGAAGGACATTGATTATTTCAAAGTTGGGATCGAACCCATAAATGGGATACTTACGTATCCTTTGTTTTGGAAAAGGAATCAGAACCCACTTAGTTCGAGTAATAGAGTATGACGTTTATGATTGATGGCTCAAAGAAGGATTTCATAATTACTTTTACACTCTAAGCTCACATGAGTCATTCTCGGTGTGAGAAACAAGAGGTATTGGTAAAAATTAGACAATTGTTCCATGAATGATGCAATCATAAGAAATGGTTTGGGGGCTTATGTATATATGACTGCCCAGATAGATGAAGGTTTAGGATTCACTTTTAGGGAGAAAATCCAGGAACAGGGTCCAGAAAGGTATATGTGCTTTATGGAGAATTGAATACTATAACTTGGGACTTATTGTAGAGACCCGAAGCTAGACTTACATGGACATTACATTACTTTTGCGGAATACTTAGTACATAACAAAAACACACACACAAGGATCGTAATAGTTTAGTGTCTTTGAAAACTCGGAACGTAATATTCTAATCGTGGTGAAAGATCTTCAATATCTCCCATAAAGATCTTCCATTTTTTTACCTAAAACCTTTCTTTATATCCTGGGGAATAGAAAACATAAAAGGGTGAGCTCAAATGCTCAGTAAGGGTAATCAAAAGAAAAATCAATCACATCATATTCATAAGAACATAACTTTTGGAAATCTTAACCTGCAAAAGAGAGCCTAATTTCATAACATGGGATAAATCATAGTAGTGAAATGAAATCCCAAAATTCATAACTTAAAACATGAATCTTTGTGGCATACACACATAATCATAGAGAATCATTTCTTGTTAGTCATTACTCATTGCCAAGACTATCTTAGTGGACAAAGTCCCTTTCTGAACCGAGTCACCCTCATTTCAGTCCTGTTTCACTGAACCGGTATAACCTACCATTCCAGCCAAGTCTATCTCATGAGATATAAAATCTTTCCCAAAGTATTGGAGGGAGATATAGGTCCCACCCATATTATAATGAATCCTTTCTTATGTGTGCCACATAATCATAAATCATACATCATCACATAACACATGTAACAAAAATGGGATTCTAGAAACATCATGACATCATAAAACAAATCATATAAGGTAAATGAATTCATAAAGATAATTCCCTCACAACATAATCAAATCAATGTAATAATAGGGATAAAAACAGAACCCTATATTATCTTAGATGGAAAATAATTTTGATAAAACATTTGAACTCCATTCTTTAGGAAAATATCCTTTCTATTTCAAAAACACTTTTCTTTTCTTAACATGTCCTACTAAAAGAAGTTGATTAAAAATAAACTTGAAAACTTATAAAGGAATATTCTTGGAAATAATTTTTTAAAAATCCATTCATGCTGTATAAGTTAAAAAAACATTCTTCGTACTTTTGTCGGAATAGTCAAAAAGTACCTCGTACGAAAAAACGACAAAAGATTCCTTTCATATTCTTTACTAAAAACTCACCAAAGGGTAAAATTGGATTTAAAGTATTGTAAGTGGATGGAAAAAATATTACATATTTATGGAACATGGATGTGGATGATAAAATACACCCCAGTAAATACGAAAGTATAAACAATCTCAGATAAAAATGAGATTGTGATATTTTCCCTTACCTTAGGTCCGACTTGCTTTGTAAGTGTCCGAACCTCCTGTATAATGATTTAAATAATGTTATTGACATATTCCAGAGTCATATTTATTGTTATTATATCATATATGGTCCACTTATGACTTTATATTACCCTTTCTTTTGTAAATTCATGTTAAAGTAGCGTTTTGGGTAAAATCGTCTCATTTGTCGTTCGTGTTTTTAACTTGTAATTATTCATATGATTACATAGATCATGATTACTTAATTCCAGAATATAAAACATGATTTATATATATATATATATATATTCATAATATACATATATAATAAATCAGTAAATGGAAAGAAATACACCGTTCATGGAGACGGTAGTCCGTACGTACGCATGAACGCTGTTTTCGTTTCCTTATTGAATTGAATGGAATTAAGTATATGACATAAATATAAATATAAATAATTCCAGTATCATTATTAGTTCATATATTTCATTAGTAATTATAATATATACTTTATAATCATTCATGAATGGTTAATCATTGAGAATGAATCTCATCGAGTCGTGGAGACGGTAGTCCGTACGTACGCACGAGCGATGATATCGTTCCCATGGTCGTGGAATTGTGTTGAAGTGTATGTATACTATTTCAGTATCAATATCACTTTATAATAATCATATATAGTTACTCATTACACCATTATACCCATCCAATTAAGTTGGTGGTGGAAAATAGATTACACCACGGCGTGGAGATGGTATTCCGTACGTACGCACGCACGGTGATTTCCTTTTTCCGTAGGATGGATAGAAGGTTAATTAGAGTTGTTTCATATTTATAATAACATATAAGTATATAAGAAATACTGATGTTATTAATTTTTCATGAAACAACTAAATAAGAAGAAGTTGAAGAAGAAATAAATTGAAAAAGATCGGTATGGATATTACCTCTTTTTGACGCGCCTTTTCTTAGCCTCCACATAAAGAACTAAGGATGGTCTTTGAAGAAGACCAGGACCTCTAGGATTATACTAGGGAAGTGGAGAAGGGATTTTGGCAGGGGTGGCCGAGTTTGAAGGCTCAAAGTTGTGTGAGGAAGAGAGGGAGGAGGTTCCCTTTTATAAGGGAGGAGAGGGGCACCTTAGGAATATCTCACAATATTATTTTATATGAAAGTCAAAATAGGTTTATAATGGTTCCAAGGGGTCTTATTTCGAAAATAAAGTGGGTATGGGTATAAATCCTATCAACCAATATGATTTAGACAAGTTTAGGTTATTATTTTAACCTTATCAATTAGATTTAACATTAAGGTAAATAATTTAACTTTTACCGTGTCTTTTTGTTTTCTTACACTATATGGTTAATAAACTTACAATTACATGCCAAATGAACCCCAAATTGTTTATTATTAATATATATTTCCTTATATAAGTCATTTGGCCGAACATTAGATTTTTAGGAATAAAATAATAATTAATAATATAATATTTGATTTAAAAACTATTTTGTGTCAATTTTGACACTATTTGATATATGATTTTTGTGAAAGTCATAACAGAATTATATGTTCGAACCAAGTGGTTTAAATCAACACTAATATATCATAGTAACCTAGAAAATTAGTGTAATTCATAAAAAGTTTTAAATTACATTTATTTTGGTATTTATAATATCAATTATGTCAATATTTCATTAATAAGATAATTACTGCATCATCTTTGTGTCATAAATAAATTACAATATTTGTTGTCTAAAAATAACAAATAAAATACCATTATGTAGGTAATATTTTTATCTTTCTACTTAATATTTACAATAGAATTTATCTTATGTATAACCCTATATTAAAAATGTTTTAGTTAATAAACTTTGATTTTAACTCTTTTAACTCTTCTTTGAATTAAATAATAATAAATGTCCTAATCTAATCCATGTGGGCCTAAATGAAAATATTTTACACTTGAGGTTGTTTTTGGTCGAGATACACTTTTCCAATAGGATTAGGACATGTGTTAGGGTAATATTAATATCATTTTTACCCTTAATTACCCTATTCACTCTTAACCGTAGTAAATAAAAGTAAAAAGTTACTATTAACCAAAAATTATTTTCATCTCATTGAACCACATTTTACTTACTGACATCAACCGTGTCTCTCGGATTTGTGAAATTCCATTCACAGAAGCGGTAAAATTATGTTTTATGAAAAATTCAGTTTTTTAACTACCACTTAGTAGTTTCACTATTCATCAAAAATAGATGTTTTTCAGAACAATGCCAAAATTTCATCCTAAGCTATATTTCATATTCCAAATTCAAAAATGAAGTCTATTTTACCAAATTCATAACATAGAAGTTTCATTAATTAATTTTATAATTAAATCCCGCTGTTAAAACAAATAGCGTGTTTTTAAGAAACAATATCTATCAAAAGATTGACACTTGTTTATGTCCGGTTTAAATGTGAAATTACATCCAATGACCAACATTGTATTAAATTGTAAAAATATATTCTAAATATACTTTAAAACCACTCAAATTAATAATTTATCACTATTAATTATTTTGATTAAAAAATTGTTTTTAATTATAATTTAGTAATTTTCACTATTCATCAGAATATGAAAGTTATCCGAAAAGTACCAAAATTTCACCTTAGGCTAAATTCGATACTCCGAATCCAAAAATGAAGTCCATTTTGAGAGCTAAAATTTCTAAAATTTTAAAAGGTGGTTATTACTATTCATAACGGCTAGTTATAATAATATTTTAATAGCATATCGTTGTTTAGTGAAACTCGGTATTGCGTACTACACATGCTATCAAGGAAGGTCGTGATTGCATGTAATGCAAGGCAAGTCAAGGATGTGTGTTGTGAAAGCTCCTTTTGGTGTAGCATACAACACAAGACATTAATAAAATTAAAAAGAATATTTTTCATAAAATCTCGGGCTGTTACACTTATTCCAAAAAAGGAAACCCAAATTAGGAGAAGATTGATAACTGGGTTTTACTCCTGAGAAGGAATCCCAGATCAAATGAAAATTAGGACTGGTTAAAGAGAAATTAAGGGACGTGGGGCTTACTCCTGAAAAGGATGCTCATAATTATGACTGGGACTTATTCCTGAAAAGGAGGCCCAGGTTAGGGATTATGGTTTAGGGCTTACTCCTGAGGAGGATGCCCATATTTGAAATTGGGGCTTATTCCTAAGAATAATGCCCAAATTAAGGGACTCGGGGCTTACTCCTAAGAAGGATGCCCATATTTGAGATTGGGGCTTACTCCAGGAAGGATGCCCAAAATTAGAGGACTTGGGGCTTACTCCTGAGGAGGATGCCCAAGTTAAGGAATTAAGGTTTGGGGCTTACTCCTGAGGAGGATGCCCAGATTTGGGAACTTTAAGAATTTGGGACTTACTCCTGAGGAAGATGCCTAGATTAAAGGACTTATAACTGGGGATTATTCCTAAAAAGGAGACCCAGTTTAAGGATTCTCTCATCTTAAAGTATGAGGTTGAATGAATGAACTCTCAATCATTGGTGACATAAAGATGTGTAAATCACTAGGTTTTGAGAGATATTCCACCGAATTCCTTTCAGATAAGGAAGTAAAATAAATAAATCATGCCATAAATGGCTTTGAATAGTATCTTGAAGACTGAATCTTGAATAGGAAAGGTGAAATGGCTTAAGAGGGGTGAAATGGGCAGAAAAGGCACCCAAAAAGGAAGGGGCGCGCAAGTCTTGGAAGGCACGCAGGTATTGCGGTGGCGCGCAAGTATTGGTCGCGCAGGTATACCTGCGCGGCATGTGAGGTACTTGCGCGATTTTCAACCAGAATTAAAATACTTCAGCGGCTCTTTATTAAAACCTTTAAAATCCTCTTGAGGTTCTTCCAAAAAAGGGACGTGCAAATTCTATTGAAGGAATGAGGGGGCGTGCAAGTGTGGTCACTTCCCTTAAGGGCTGGCCACTCAGGCGCGCATGTGTTGATGAGTTTCAACACTTAGGCATTCCTCCCTCTCTTTAGATCTTCCGTTCTAGGTAATAAATTACCTTAGAAGTGTTCCTGATGCTTTGAGAAGAGACATGGGTGTTGGGAGCTTCAATCCGAGTTTCTGGAAAAAGATCCTCTCAAATGGGGGGCCCACAGGGTCTATTTATAGGCAGGAGAAGACCCCGGGCGGTTACCGGGCGGTTACCACTTAGGTCGCGCAAGTCACTTGCGCGACCAAGGGCGTCGCGCAAGTGGAATTGCGCGACAGTGATGTAACTTGCGCGGTGAGGTTGATTTTGATCCTTTGTTCATGCCTTTGTCGATTTTTGATATTTTCTTCAAAGGTTGAATCACTTTGAGGTCAGATATTCCCCTTTTCCGATTATTAGATACTGTGATGAAAGGAGCGTCAACAAAAGTCCCCCCTCAGAGTTGGATCCGGAGAGAAATGAGGATTTGACTCTGAGGAAATCTAATCCATCCAAAGGAAAAGGGGGCGCGCAAGTCCTCATGGCGTAGAGGCAGCGCGCAATTTTTCTCCGCGCAGGCCTTAAGCGCACGGGGTACAGCGCGCAGAGTCCCGACCGCGTCTATAAATAGAGGGCCTCACTTCCGTACAAGAATCTGGATTTCCGGACTTCATATCTTTGAGCTATCGCCGTGCAGGTCACCATAGCCGCGCAGGCTGTTCTGTTTTCCAGAGTTTTCCACGATGTCGCGCTACTGTAAAGGCATTTTCACTTGCGCGGTTAATACTTGCGCGTAAAAAACTAGCGCGGCAAAAGAATACTTGCGCGCCATTTTTTAGACTTGAGTGCCTTTATGCCTTAACCATTTTTTCCGAATTCTTTCACAAATTTTATGAAAAATAAACCCATTTAAGAGTTTAATTTATTCAAATTTTGTGCAGATTCAATGGCTCCTAAGGGAAATAAAACGTCTGATGAACTAGCTTGCAAGCGGATTGATGACATGATGAACATCATTGGCCACAATTACTATGATATCTGCGACAGAACTCTCCCAGATTTGGATAAGTACTTGAAGAAATATCATCTTAATTTCCCACAGAGCATCTACCTACTTCTATATGGTCATGGTCACCTGCAAGGAGTCAATGTTCCAGATACAAAGAACTATACACCTGAAATGAAGCTGCACTGCAACTCCTACATTTCAGTTATGTTGTGCATTAAGAGTAACAAAAATTGTGTGAACTTTCAAATTCTTCCTCCATGTCATTTCCAAGAAGATATGAAAATGGAAAACCCATGGGCTGAAATGTTTTCCACTACCGGTTGGTGGAGAGAAGACAAACATGGTATTAGAGCAATATCTGAAAACAGTACTCTCCCCAAATGGCTCTTTACTTCCAATGCTCCATTCTCAAATCCATGTATCCATCTTCCAAGCCTCTTAGACAGAAACAGAGTCACTGGTTGATCAGCAGAAATTTTTCTCAAACCGCACTCAAGAACATCCTTTTACAATTGTTCCAAGAAGAGTTGGTATCACTGCATCTCTTATTGTATCCAGTTGAATGAATGAATTCCAGGTGGTTGCTGATGAAGCTCGGGATTCCGTAAATCAAATGAAGTGTTATGTTGAAAGCCTCTTGTAATTCTTGAAAAAAGAGAAGAGACTCCAGTCTATGGATGTCCTTCTAACTCTTGTGCATCAATGAAAAACACTTTCACTTTCACTTATTTGTACCTTCATTCTCTCACTACCTTCTTTAAATTTACTTAATCCAATGGGATTTGTAAGCATAGTTTGATCTTTACTAGGATTATTACAAATAACCCTACAAAATTTGAACCTTTTAATGGCTCAATATTACCTAAATCATACAAAATGTATGTTTAGTGAGCTGGAACTTGACTTTTATTCAGAGTTCCTTTGTCTTTTGTGGGCAGTTTAATGTCATGCATGCCGGACATAAAGGGGCTAATGTTTAAGGTCGAAATAGATTTGACCAAAATGGATTAAAAATTGATTCAATTCCTTGACAATTTATCTGAAATCATATTACCATACTCAAGTATGAGTGAAAATATGTAGGCTATGACTTAAGAATTTTTGAATCTGAGGAATGATATGAAAAAGAGCTAAAAGGCATTAGAAGAAGTAGTTTCCAAGAATGAAGTTACTATTATTTGACAATAACCCGTTAGGGGGTTGAAATATGCAGGGCCACCTAAGCGCATTGGCTGCATGGTCAAATAAATAGCATCTTTCGGCTGACAAGTCTGTTATGTGGACTTTTTATGCAAGGCCACCTATGGGCACGTGCTGCATAGTCAGGCAAAAGAACTCTCAGAAATTTACTTTCCTAGTGCTAGAAGCCAGTGAAAGTTTATGGAGATTAAAATTTTCTAAAGTATAGAGTTTTCTGTATGGAAAGAGGTACTTGAATATGGAGAAGAGATTTCCAGACAAGATTATCGAAAAACAGGATGAATATCACTCCTACGAAGGTCTGACCCAAACGTAGGGATGAAAAATAAACCATAGACTTGAATAATTTCAGATCATGAAAAAGGATATGGGACAAATATGTTAAGGATGGATATTTTTTGCAGATCCCTATATACCATCATTTAAGACAAATAAGGACAAAAGAGGCATTCTTCCCAAGAATGAAGTTACTATTATCCAACAAACCCGTTAGGGGTGAATTATGCAGGGCCACCTAAGGGCATTGGCTGCATGGTCAAATAAATAGCATCTTTCGGCTGACAAGTCTGTTATGTAGACTATTTATGCAAGGCCACCTATGGGCTCGTGCTGCATAGTCAGGAAAAAGAATTCTCAGAAGTTTGACATTTTTGTGACTAGAAGTCATGAAAAAGGGTTATGAAGATATGAAAATATTTAAGGATAGGATTATAATACATAAATATGGGTATTTTCCAATGTATATAGAGATACATAGGTCAATGATAACCATAATCATGTTGTGGCTGGGTCCTGTATTGAAATATTGTACTTCACTACGTATCTCATAAGAATGAGAATCAAGCCATACGTAGTTCTTGAAATGCAGTTTAACGTCGTGCAGGACGAAAGTATGAGAGATCTTAGTTTAGGTTCATAGAATTCGGACCATAATAATGAATACACAGTGTGTGTTTTCATGAGTACTTTCCAGCCAAGGGACTGAAAGTGAAATTTGGGGTTAGGCCCAAAAGACATGGGACTGGATTCGAGGGACACTCGACTCTTCCTACGTATCCCATAAGGATGGGAATCAAGTCCACATAGTTCTAGAACTACCCTTTGTACAAATTTGGTTCGTACATGCGATGGGTGAAAGGGGACTTTAATGAAATCATGGTTTAACCTGAGACAAAACGTTTAGGCATTACCATGTATGCACGTAGTCTTCTGAAATGAAACATGTTTGAAGAATCAATGTCATTAATAGTTCTCTCTCAAATGAGGAAATCTAAGAGTATTGTAGTTTATTGTCTTACCGGACAAAATTGTTGCATAGTTTAATGTCATATAACAAGGACGAAAGTGAATCAATGTAAAGACATTGATTCTAGGGGCGGTTTCACGAATCAACATCATATGAGATGGTGGTGAACCGATGTGAAGAGATTGTTTTTGGGCTTGAACCCTGGGAGGTTTCCTACATACCCAGCCTAGAGGGAAAGGATCAAAGTCCGTGTAGTTCAATTAAAGAATGAATTAATGATCAAGTTGTTCTTGGGGACAACGATCTAACAAAAAAATGTTGTCGGGTCTTATACATGGTTAGCGGCCCAAAGAGAGTGTTATAGTTGAGGTTTTCTCTAAGCTCACGTGAGTCATACTCGGTGTGAGAAACAAGAGGTAACAACAACCTTAACATTTCATAGTTTAATGTCATGTAGGACATATAAATGGACTATGCAATTTAAAGTCTTGCAGTTAGGAAATTTGGTGTTGCGCAGTTTAGTGTCATGTAGTAGGGACAAAATACAGTTTAATGTCATGTAGGACGTATTATGAATTTTCTGTGCAGTTTAGCGTCATGTAGTTAGGATGATGGGAACAATAGAGTTTGACGTCATGTTGAACGAAAGGGGGGAACTATGTAGTTTAATGGCATGCAGTGAGGACAAAAGAGTGCACCATTTTAACGTCATGTTGGACGCATTGGGGATTTTTTCCACTGTTTAACGTCATGTTGGACGAAAGTGCGAATAGTTTAAGGTCATATGCATGGACTGTGGATGGTGCAGTTTAATGTCATTTTGGACGGTGGTGTAGTTTAAGGTCATAAAGGACATTTGATGATTATGTAGTTTAACGTCTTTCCGGACGTAAGGGACTTTTATACAGTTTAGCATCATGTAGTTAGGACGTCACAGTTTAACATCTTGCTGGATGTAAGGGACTTGAAAATAGTTTATGGTCATATGCATGGACCAGGGATGATGAAGTTTAAGGTCATGCTGGACGGTTTAGGGAACATTTTCACAGTTTAACATCGTGTGGGACAAAGTTGCAGTTTAAGGTCATACTGGACCGTTGCTGTATATTTTAACGTCATATAGCAAGGACGAACTGGTGCCACACAGTTTAGTGTCATGTTGCGGGTACATACTGGTGACACAGTTTAACGTCATGTTGGACGTATGTGCAAATATTTTAGGGTCATATGCTTAGACCGTTGCTGTATAGTTTAATGTCATATAGCAAGGACGAACTGGTTCCGCACAGTTTAGTGTCATGTTGCGGGGACATACTGGTGCTGTACAGTTTAGTGTCATGTTGCGGGGACATACTGGTACTGCATAGTTTAGTGTCATGTTGTGGGGACATACTGGTTCTGCACAGTTTAGTGTCATGTTGCGGGGACATACTGGTGTTGCACAGTTTAGTGTCATGTTGCGGGGACATACTGTGAATTCTTTGTATTTTATACAAAATATTTCTTCAAAAATCTGGCATTAGTAGGAGTAGTAATGAGTTCTCCATCCATCGAGATTAATGAATAAGCTCCGTTGGAGTAGACCCTATGTATTGAATAAGGTCCCTCCCATTTTGGCTCAATCTTGGGAGGTTTCTTTCCTGGTATCATTTGAGTTCTGAGAACTATTACCAATTCTCCCTGAATGAATGAGTGAAGACGAACTTTTTTGTTAAAAGCTCATGCTATTCGATTCTGATAGATTTCCAAGTGGTGCAAAGTGCACAATATTTTTTCATCTAACCTTTCCAATTCATTAAATCGCTTTTGGGATTGCTCATCTATAGATAACTGTTCACAAATGGCTACTCTGAGTGAGGGAAATTGAACTCCAATTGGCAAGACTGCTTCTGTTCCATATACCAACGAATATGGAGTTGACCGTGTTGCATTGCGGGTGGTAGTCCTATAATCCCATAAAGCATGAAAAAGTTTATCAGGACATGAACTCTTATCTTTATCCACCATCTTTTGCAGTATATTTGAAAGAGTCTTGTTAAAGATTCTATTTGTCCATTGGCTGCCGCATGATACCGAGATTAATGGTTGGATTTAATGTTGTATTCTCGATACAATTTCTTCACCTCAGAAGAATAGAAGTTGGTGCCGTTGTCCGTCAATATGGTATGAGGGACACCAAATCTAGTAATGATGCTAGACTTGATGAAGCTAACAATGAATTTAGAGCTGACTTCTTTGAGAGGTACTACCTCTTCCCATTTGGAAAAGAAATCAGTAGCAGTAAGAATGTACTTAAACTGTTTGGTCGTAGCTAAAGGGTATGGTCCCACCACATGCATTCCCCATGTGGCAAATGGCCATGAGTATTTAGCTGTATGAAGCAACTATGGAGGTTGATGAATGAAGTTGTCATGTACTTGACATGAATTCCACTTCTTTGTGAAATCAACACAATCTTGTATCATTGAAGGCCAAAAGTATCCAAGCCTTCGAATTTGATCAGACAATCTATGTCCAGACTGGTGGGCACCACAGACTCCTGCATGCACTTCTTTCCTGACAGCCATTTTCTCTTCACCATCAATGCATTTGAAGAGAACTCCATCAAAACCACGTTTGTAGAGAATTTTATCTAGGTGGTTTGGGCCATCATAAAGAGTAAAATTGACCACACGTCGCTAGATTTGTTCTTTCTCGGCTCTATTAGGTGGAAGTGTTCCATTTTGAAGGTATTCCCTGATAGGTGACATCCATCCTGTAGTATGACCATACGGTTCAGGAATGGGACTAATTTCATTAATTTCCTCTGTTCGGGCTTGAACATAAGGTGAAATTGCACGACGGTGGGAAATACTGATGGTTGTCTCATCCCGATTTGGATCTGCTAGAGCTATGGCTATATTAGCCAGTGCATCAGCTTGAGCATTTGTGATCTTGGGACATAAGAAAATGTCGGTTCTGAAGGGAATTCTGTCATTAACTTTCTGACGTAATCATACAAAGGGATTAACTCTTCATTTCTGATGGCAAAATCCCCATTGACTTGTTTGATTACCATGTCTGAATCACCTTTCACCTTTAAGTGATTCACTTGTGCTTGAAGTTCTAACTCCAAGCCTGTGATAAGAGCTTGGTATTCGGTTTCATTATTGGTACCACCTTCCCACAATAAAAAGGAATAAGGTAACAATGCCTTATCTGGAGAAATGAGTAAAATTCCTAAACCAACTTTGTTGAATTTAGGATTTTCCATTTTCTTCCCTGTTGGACTTCTGGAAGCACCATCAAAATACATTTCCCATGTTTGAGGACAATCTTGAATAGAGAAAACTTCCTCATCAGGGAGTTCAATATCTGAAGACGTGTCTCTCACTGAAGGATGTTCAGCTAGGAAATCAGCCAGAGCATTGCCCTTTATTGCCTTTTGAGATACATACTGAATGTCAAACTGCTGCAAAATAACTTCCCACCTTGCTAGACATCCTGTAAGCATTGGACGACTAAGGATGAATTTGATCAGATTATTGCGAGATACCAATTGGACCTCGTGATGTTGCAAGTAGTATCTTAGTTTCTGGAATACAAAGATTAATGCTGGGAAGCACTTCTCAATACTTGAATACCGGGTTTATGCTTTAAGCATAGTTCTACTAAGATAGTAGAGGCAATTTTCATTCCCAGCATCATTCTTTTGAGCGAGAAAGGCACCCAATGATCGCTCTAGAGCTGTCACATAGAGGATAAGTGGTCTTCCTTCAACAGGTGGCATGACTACTAGTGGACTCAATAGGTATTTCTTGAGAACATCAAACGCTTCTTGACATTCTTCAGTCCACTGGTAAGTGACTCCTTTTTTCAATAATTTGGTAAAGGGTAAACTTTTTCCTGCCAAATTGGCGATGAAACGCCGAATATAGGCTAAGTGTCCTTGAAGTCCTCTTAATTCTTTCAAATTCTGAGGAGGTGACATACCAAGGATTGACTTGTTCTTCTCAGGATCGACTTCAATACCACGATGGCGTACAACAAAGCCGAGGAATTTTCCTGAGGATACCCCAAATGCACATTTTAAGGGGTTCATCTTCAAATTATGTTGTCGAAGCTTGTGGAATATGACTTCCAAATCAGCCAAGTGATTAGAACGTTGTTTGGATTTAACCACCAAATCGTCTACATAGCATTCAACAATCTTCCCAAAGAAAGGTTTGAAGATACGATGCATAGCACGTTGATATGTTGCACCTGCATTCTTTAAACCAAAGGGCATCACCCGGTAACAAAACACCCCTTGAGGGGCTCTAAAGGCTGTAGATTCCTCATCTTATGGGGCCATTCGGATCTGATTATATCCGGAATATCCATCCATGAAGGAAAGTACTTCATAACCAGCCGTCGCATCAATTAAGAGTTTTGTAATCGGAACTGGGAAATAATCTTTAGGACAATACCGATTAAGATCTCTGAAATCGATGCAAAGACTAATTTGTCCGTTCTTCTTCTTTACCGGGACAATATTAGCCAACCACTTGGGATACTGAACTTCTCTGACGAAGTTAGCTTTGATCATCTTATCCACTTCAGCTTCAATTTTGGAAGCATAGGTTGGGTGTGGTCTTCTCGCGGCTTGCTTAAATCCTCGATGTTCTTTTGGTAAACCCAAATGATGAGTAGCAATACCAGGATCAAGCCCAGGCATTTCTGTATAGTTCCAAGAGAAAATATCATTATTTTGCTTTAGAAAAGAAATATACATCTCTTGCTCTTCAAGGGTCATGGACGCACTAATTAAAGTGGGGTGTGGATCTTTCTCTGTACCCAGATTTATTTCTATGAGTTCATCCATAGTGGTATAGATGCCTTCTTCAAATGCTGGAGGAGCATCTCTAAGATCTTACTCTTCCTCTTCATCATGTTCTATTTCTTCCGTTTCAACTTGCATAGTAGTTGACAAAACGAAATTTTCATGATCATAAGAGATTTTAAAATTTGCACATTTTGAAGAAGACGCTTCCATTTCCGACCCAATTGATGATAAAGGGACTTCTTTGGGAAATAAAGAGGAGATGATGGATTGAGAATTGACATCATTATTAACCTCTGATGTTGCTATAACTTCTTCTGGCCTGATTGGCGATGTATAGACCTGTTGGATTTCAGCAGATGAAATGAAGACGTCACCACTTGTGCTTTCATCACTGTTTGGTAGGATACCAATTTATCCCATGTTGTCTGGCTCAACTACTGTAATTGACATTATGGATCTTTCCATAAGAGTATTTTGATTTGGGCCTATTTTGTCAATTTGACTGATAGGTAACACATAATCTGTACTCACATGTGTAAATGGATTTATTGGAATTTTCTCCAAACCATATAGAGCATTAACTTTGGTAATTTCCTTCATTGTAGATTTTTCTCTTCCCTTCATGTGATAAAATTCTGCCTCAATGTATTGAGACTCACATGTTTTGAACGGGGCCTTATCACCATACAATGTTCTAACTTGACCATTGAAACACTATTTGAGACACTGATGGTATGATGAAAGGATAGTCGCATGCTGATGTAGGCAGGGTCTTCCAAGCAAGACGTTGAAAGCAGAGTCTTGATCAACAATCATGAAATCAGAATGGTTCTTGTTCATTTTTATCATATCCTTGTAACATCATGGTTGAAGGAGATAAATCAGATTCTGTGAGGCCCAATCGACGAAGTGTACGAATGGGCATGAGGTTGACTCCTGAACCATTATCAATGAAAGCTCTTCGGATATCTACACCATTGACTTTGCCAGATAAGTAGAGAGGTTTTATGTGCTCGTGAACAACATCATATTCATCTTTATCAGTAAAAGATATCACTGCATGGCATTCTGCAGGATTATTATCTATCTGATAGACTTCAGCTGCAGCAATTTCAGCTTCAAAATCCTAAGGACTTGACAAAGCTCCGATGAGTGCTTCCCGAATATCTTTTGATAGATTCAAAGCATCCAAAATTGATAACTTGGCTGGTACTTGGGCCAAGTGTTTCAATATATCATACTTTTGATCTAGAGGTCTATGTTTCCCAACAGGAATATGCGGTTTAGCAGGTACCTTGGAAGCAGATGCTTTGGAAGCTGATGCATCTTGTATTGGGATAGAAGTTGGCAACATCCATGGTTTTGGAAGATTAGACCAATTAGATCCATTTACTTGCTGAGATAAAGAACATGGAACCTTCAATCGGTCTTCTAAAATAACCGTGCCAAGACTGAGTTGGCTATTAGCAGAAGAACATTCTTGTTCTTTTTGAGCTCGCTGAAGGGCTCTACCACGAGTTTCTGCTGCATACACAGTGCTAGCAGGGGTATAACTGGAGTAGTGGCTTCAGAAAGATCCACATCTTCCACTGTATCCTGAACCTCGGGAACTTCCTCGGATTCCCATATTTGATACAGGGAATTCAGGCTCATCAAAATTGAAATTACGACTGGAGTATGGATCTGTTAATTGAATCATATTAACAGAACTGAAGATCAGATCTTTGTCTAATAAAGACTCTGCCTGACTAGCATGTTTAGGCTGTGCCGTTTGATGGGGTGGTGCCCGTGGTTTTGAAGTAGATGGCATCAAGTCTGCCAGAGTCAAAGACAATTTCGGCTTTGACACATACACATCTTCTTCTGATTCTTTTTTCTTCTTTGAATCAAACCGTTTCTTTGAGGACTTTCCCTCTAATGAATAGGGTTTTACCGCAATATTCATGGCAGAAGACACAATTGGTTTCTTTAATTGTGTTCGCAAAATGGAATGAGTCCGATTGATTGTCTTTCTGACCATCCAATCATTATACATCTGTGCATTTCTGCTTTGGACTTCTTTCCATTCACCTTCCTCCTCTGGAACTGTAGCAGTAACACATGCTACCTGAGTCGAAGAACCTTAAAACATGACTTGTCCCAAGTCGACCATATTTTGCAGGAGGTCTTTGAAGACAAAACACTCCTGGATGGGATGCCCTAACATTTGATGAAAGGGACAATAATTGGGGCGTTCTTCATCTCCTTCCTTGTTTGGCCTCTTGGGCACTGGTAATTGAACCAAATTATTTTCCAGAGCTGAAATGAAGTAACCAGGAACTTGCTCATTTCGGAAGGAGTATGTTTTACTCTTCATATCATCAAATTGTTTTCATCGTTGATCTCTTTAATCATTTGGATGAAACGGCCTTTGTTGTTGGCGTTCAGGAGGTGGATCCCTTCGAGAAGATGAAGGTTTTGAAGAAGAAATAGGTACAGGTGCTTGTTTAAGCATAACTGTAGCAGTTTCTGCTTTACACATTCTCCTTCCTGAAGCTAATGGAATTACACGAGATTTAACCTGAGCCTGTATAAGGGAATCTTCAATCTGCTGAGCCATTGAAGTAAGGTCTCGAAACCCTCCTGTGTATTTCACAGGGATCAATGGCGTGCATAATTCGTCATGCAAATTTTCCACACAGATTGGTAACAGCTCTTCCTGAGGGAGTGCTAAACTAATGGAATATGTTAATCCCTTCCAGCGAGCAATGAAATCAGAGACTCTTTCATTATCCCTTTTCTTGCAGTTTGTAAGATTGAAAACTGTCATTTTTGGAAAAGTTGAGCTGAACTGAAGAAGGAATTTTTGGCAAAGATCCTCTCATCCGATGATTGATCGGGATTTCAAGCTTGTATACCAGACAAAAGCTGGTCCTTGCAAGGTTCGCACAAAGCATCTGAGTTTCACTGCTTCTTGCTGTTCTGGAGTTCCCATCATAGGATCACAACAAGACACGTAATGCGTCAAATGTTGTTCAGGGTCGCATGATCCATTGAATGTAGGGAAAACTGGGTTTCCAAAACTGGATGGAGGAGAAATTGAATCTACCCATTCAGGGTAAACATTCTTTTCTGGTTCAACTTTCCCCTGTTTCCCTTCCATAGTTTCTAACCGAGATGTTAATGACTCAATAGTAGTTATTAACTTTTGAGAGACATCCGGTTGAATCTGGTATTGAGTAGGTGCAATGAACGGAGCTTGGACAGATGTGGTGGTTGGTGCTGCAACTGATGGTAGTACTGTCAACCGTTGTTGCGTTTGACCCGTAGGATTACACCTCTGAGGGTGTACTGATAAAGGAGGATATTATTGATCCATCTCAGTAACTGCAAAAAATTCCTTCAGTTGTCGGACTTCAGCATTCTTAAGAAGAATACTACTCTGATGTAGTTCTGCATTCAACCTTCTTAATTCTTTCTTTTCTTCCTCTTGTTGTGAAAACCTTTGCTCTAATGAGAGTGATTGACCTTATCCAGAGGAAGGATATGTAACCTGATTATTTCCCCTCGCTTTGTTGGATACTTTTTGAAGAGAAGGAAGTGGATTACCTAGGTTCTGAGTAATCCTTTGACTTCATGTACACACACCTTCTTCATTTGTATCGGTGCGTAGATTTTCTTGAGCAGGACGCTCTTCATCTGAGTCCCCTGAGTGAGTCTCCTCTGGTGGATTAGCAACAACGGCATTGATGACATTGATTGATGCATAATGCATCGCAACCCTTCTATCAACATTTCTGTGATATTGTCTTCTTTCATATCTTTGATGAGACATTTCCTTTTGTTGATTTAATCTTTTAGGAACTTCTTGATGAGCTATAACTTGGAGGGAATCTCCTTATAATTTGGCTCTTCGTTCCTCTTGGGGCTTCTTCCCCAATCGAGAAAAGACTAATATTATATGATAAGGGGAATGATGATTTGAAAGAGTCCCCAGTCTCGTGAACTGGGGATGTTCCTGCTGATTCCACTCAACTCCTAGAATCCCATTTATTGACTCTGAGTGTTGGGTTAAAGTAGTCCACAGTCTGACAAGCTGGGGTGGCTCTTGAAATGTTGTGTCTGAGACTTTCTTAAAAGCTCTCTTGATATTGCGAATCTTAGTTCGGAAATTAGCTGGATGCATTAAACTACATCCACTTTTATCACCTAGTTCAACAGACCGTTGGATAATTTCCGAGACTTCTGTCATTTGATGATTTGTTTGCTCCAGACGAGAGGCTTGTGCAATATTCTCGCCTGCTTGATGTAGGAGCAATTCAACAACTTGTTCTCTATATGCTTGATTTTTAGAGGAACTAGTTGAAGCCTTTTCTTGAGGAAGCTTTTGATTATGAACAAAGCCCATTGACTGTGGCCGGCCATGGGCAATAACATTGCATGAGACCATTTTCGGTGGGCTTTGCTGACTAGAAAGAACTGTGAAATGTAGTGCTCCATGAACACCCCATCCTCTGATATGAACACCAGATGGAGCATTGGTAATTAATTGATGCAATTTTCTTAGTGCGCCAAGGCATGAACGTTGAAGGGTTCTCTGTTGCTTTTCAGCCTTTGGATACCGAGAGACTGATAGAGATGCCAAATAAATCTGACGTTCTATCCCTTCTATTATCTTAAGATGATGTTCATATTCATCATAATATAATACCTTCTTCTTCAATTGACAAAGAGTTTTCCATATGTTGAGACGAATATCATGGATTCCATCATCCGTCAACATCTTTGGAATGTAATACTGGGAGTCAGCTAAGGGCCAAAACATGACTGGTACTTTACTTTTCGCCAGTTTTTTCCTCATGTTCAGCATTTCCTCTTTATCATTAAATGAAGATTATTCTACCGGTTTTGACCAGAGTTAGTGTTTTCTTGTTGCTTCATCGGATTCAACAAGATTGGTAGAGAGATCATTGATCAAACTAGAAGATGCATGACATAGGGGTGGTTCGGAGAATGACCTACACCCTGGGCTATCTTCTGATTGAGAAAGTATTTCACTTGCTAACGATAAAGCATCAGACACGACTGGTTTCGCATTTACAAGTGCCTCAAGATAAGAGGGCTTTCTCGGCACTACATTGTCCACTGGAGTATTTTCCTGGCAATGTGAATCACTACTGCGGAGAGGACTTTCGCAGCGAAATTCATCATCATGGGGAGGACCACCATAATGGGTTACAACAAAAGATGAGATCTCTTGCTCATTAGTCTTCTGACCACACAGAGGGTTCTTGTGGCTCTCATCTGAAGAAGAAACTTCAAGATTGACCGAATTTTCATGAAGCAAGCCTTCATGAGGAAGTATCTGTTGAAGACCCTCAGAATTAATGTTCCCGTTATTGGGAACTAAGGTAGTGGAATCTTGAATTCCGATAGATAAATGTCTGAGGGCTTCAAGAACTCCAGCATCGAGCAAGGCTTGGTTACAGATTGGCCTTTGATCTCCTGACTGTGCTGGGCGGATCTTTTTCTTAGATGCCTTCTTACTCGCTTTAGAAACCACTTGATGTTGAAAGTGATTGCTCTAAGCAGGTGTACATGCCTGATCAGGACAGATGGTCAGGTTAGTCTGACTATCTCCACTCAAATCAGGTATATGTGCCTGACTTGGTTGTCCGTATGATATGGTGGAGTATGCCACATAACCCTCTTGGATTGGAACAGATCTGTGTGTCTTTTCCATAGTGAATCATTGATTCGTCACTCCACAGCTAGGGATAGATTTATGTGTCTTTCCCTGAGATGATGCTGAAGCTGTTATGATATCCTGGAAAGCACCCAGAATATGAGCAGGAATTTTCTTCTGCTCTTTCACCATTGACAAAATATGCTTGGTGATTTCAGCCGCCGGAACGGGAATATACGTCCATTCTGGGTTTGGAGTAGGTGTATGTGCCTGCTCATGTCCTACTTTTCTTGTCAGTGAATCCTGACAGTACTCAAGTGTGGAGGCAGAGAGTTGATTCTGCCTCCTGTTTGTCGTTGGAACTTTCTGACTGACTTCTCCGTGCGTTACCAAGCGAGACTTTTGGTAGGCTTGATTAGTACTAGCAGGTGTATGTGCCTGCTGATTACACTTCGCCAAACGCGGTTGACGAGATCCATCATATGTAGTTAGGAAATCCTGCTGACTAACTGATGATGTATAAGCAGGTGTATGTTCCTGCCTATAGTACTCTGCCAGAATTTCCTGGCGGGATTGGCTTGATGCTGCCAGACAAGTCTGTTGGATAGTGGATTTAAAATGGACAGGTGTGTGTACTTTCTTGTTGTTTGCCACCAAGATAGGTTGGTGGACTTCTCCGGAGATGGAAGGAATGAAAACCGTCCCATTTTAAACCGGATTCCGTCTCTGGAGGTTCGTCCTGCCTGCGCGGGTTCGAGGAACTTGAGCTGAATTCCTGGAGTCGGTACCCTCATCATGTTGAGGGTGCACTGCCGCACGAGTCTGGAGGCGATTGTTAATGGGAGCCCTCGGGAAGGACTCATGTCTTTTTGAATTAAGGCCCTGAGGGACATGATCATTCACTTCCTCAATGTAAGGGAGTAAATGGAAATTGTGTTCCGGGGATAACGACCCGAAACAGTTGGAGAAGGTAGTCAGCACCGCCTGCCTCTTGATCACTGGTCATCGTTGTCCGGACGACCTGTGTGAGTTGTTCACTTGGAGGGCCTGTCGGGCAGCCTCCAGAGTTGGGATGGTACCGTGTTGACGGTACTCCTTAACCAGCGCATTTGATACCCAGCGTTGAAGACGCTGAGTAGGTGATGTCATCCTCAGAGAGGATGACGATCCAGTAGGAATAGAAGCAGTGGTATTTGCAGCAGCAGTATTCATAGATGTGAATTTGAGAGCATCCATTATGGAAATACAGAAGATCTTGGAAAAGAGTGCCTCTTTGATATAACAGACATAATCAAGATAAAATTCAGCCACTTCATCCTTTGGATGAGCACATATGTCAATGATTGTTTTTTGTTAGCCCTTCTATTGAGTTTTAAATAGGGGCTTAAAAATAGGTAAAACATCATTTTAACATGGTTAAGGATTCACGTCGGGTTCACCATTTTTGTTTCGCATGGAATTCGGGGATGAAATCCTGGATGGGAGATTCAAACGTTCTGATCGGTTTCTAGCAGGATTGTTCGTAGAACTGGAAACATCCAATGATTCCACATCCATTTGGACATACTTTCCAAAGGTAGGCGCTCATTAGATTGTGGACTGATGAGGCATAGGAATTTGCATTGGTCGAGAGGATGGGAGGTCGGACTCATCACACCTTTTTGAGGGGAATTATTGTCTACTCCGGGACTCTCTTTATAGATTTAAGTTATGTTCGTGAATCCTTATTACATTACCAAGTATAAAATGAGCTTTTCTTTAGTTTTAACAATCAATGATTAAATATGTAAGAAATTTAGAGAATCTTTTATATGTATTCGAGGTTCTTCATCAATAGAGAATCATCTGTATCTATTTAGAGATTCTTGGTCAATGGTATCCTTCAAAACATTTATATAAAAGTCTCTTGGTCATTATGATGACCAGGCTGGTTTTAAAGCCACTCAGTGGGGCACTTGAAGTTTATCGTCATTCAGAAGGACATTGATTATTTCAAAGTTGGGATCAAACCCATAAATGGGCTACCTACGTATCATTTGTTTTTGAAAAGGAATCAGAACTCACGTAGTTCGAGCAATAGAGTATGACGTTTATGATTGATGGCTCAAAGAAGTATGTCATAATTACTTTTACACTCTAAGCTCACGTGAGTCATGCTCAGTGTGAGAAACAAGAGGTATTGGTAAAAATTAGACAAATGTGCCATGAAAGATGCAATCATAAGAAATGGTTTGGGGTTTATGTATATATGACTGCCCAGATAGATGAAGGTTTAGGATTTACATTTAGTGAGAAAATCCAGGAACAGGGTCCATAATGGTATATGTGATTTATGGAGATTTGAATACTCTAACTTGGGACTTATTCCTGAAAAGGAAACCCAAATTAGGAGATGATTGATAACTGGGTTTTACTCCTGAGAAGGAATCCCAGATCAAATGAAAATTAGGTCTGGTTAAAGAGAAATTAAGGGACTTGGGGCATACTCCTGAAAAGGATGCTCATAATAATGACTGGGACTTATTCCTGAAAAGGAGACCCAGGTTAGGGATTAAGGTTTGGGGATTACTCCTGAGGAGGATTCCCATATTTGAGATTGGGGCTTATTCCTAAGAAGGATGCCCAAATTATGGGACCCGGGGCTTACTCCTAAGAAGGATTCCCATATTTGAGAGTGGGGCTTACTCCTGAGAAGGATACCCAAAATTAGAGGACTTGGGGCTTACTCCTGAGGAGGATTCCCAAGTTAAGGAATTAAGGTTTGGGGCTTACTCCTGAGGAGGATGCCCAGATTTGGGAACTTTAAGAATTTGGGACTTACTCCGGAGGAAGATGCCCAGATTAAAGGACTTATAACTGGGGATTATTCCTGAAAAGGAGACCCAGATTAAGGATTCTCTCATATTAAAGGATGAGGTTGAATGAATGAACTCCCAATATTTGGTGACATAAAGATGTGTAAATCACTAGGTTTTGAGAGATATTCCACCGAATTCCTTTCAGATAAGAAAGTCAAATCAAGAAATCATGCCATAAATGGCATTGAAGATTATCTTGAAAACTGAATCTTGAATAGGAAAGATGAAATGGCTTAAGAGGGGTGAAATGGGCAGAAAAGGCACCCCAAAAGGAAGGGGCACACAAGTCTTGGAAGGCGCGCAGGTATTGCGGAGGCGCGCAAGTATTGGCCGCGCAGGTATACCTGCGCGGCATGTGAGGTACTTGCGCGATTTTCAACCAGCATTAAAATACTTGAGCGGCTCTTTAATAAACCCTTTAGAATCCTCTTGAGGTTCTTCCAGAAAAGGGACGCGCAAATTCTATTGAAGGAATGAGGGGGCGTGCAAGTGTGTTCACTTCCCTTAAGGGCAGGCCACTCAGGCGCGCAAGTGTTGATGAGTTTCAACACTTAGGCCTTCCTCCCTCTCTTTAGATCTTCTGTTCTAGGTAAGAAATTACCTTAGAAGTGTTCCGGAAGCTTTGAGAAGAGACTTGGGCATCGGGAGCTTCAATCTGAGTTTCAGGAAAAAGATCCTCTCGAATGGGGGGCCCACAGGGTCTATTTATAGGCAGGAGAAGACCCCGGGCGGTTATCGAGCGGTTACCACTTAGGTCGCGCAAGTCACTTGCGCGACAAAGGGCGTCGCGCAAGTAGACTTGCGCGACAGTGATGTAACTTGCGCGGTGAGGTTTCTTTTGATCCTTTGTTCATGCCTTTGTCGATTTTTTATATTTTCTTCAAAGGTTGAATCACATTGAGCTCAGATATTCCCCTTTTCCGATTTTTAGATTCTGTGATGAAAGGAGCGTCAACACTCCCACGTAGTAGTTGTATGTGTTTTATAATCAGTCAATAATTTGTTTTTATAAGGGGGTGGGATTGATAATCCTCTCCACCATAATTTTTCTCCACCTTATATTGTGTATATCAAAAACAATTGAGATAGGTTTAGTCGTGGTATTTTTGTATCACTCACTTTTCATGATCCTATCTCAGGCCATTCATGGTGCCATGTGATGATAGAAAACAGTGAGAATGTTCCCCTTGTTGCATGTTTATTATACCCCAACCGATCAAATTGATTTTTTTATAAACATGTGGATATAAATAATTCTATGATAAGTTCAGAACGACATGTCTATGAATCAAAAAAATATTAGGAAAACCATGGAAAGGCTTCCACAGAATCGACGAAAGCTTATCTTGGGTTATTCACAAGACTAAGGTGTCTTGCTAAATGGGCCACTATAAGATCCTTATTCCATGTCTATGGGCTCTCACTTGATCGTACTCTCCTTTCAAAGGGGTATCATACGATAAATAGTAATCTCATAGGGTATATGACCCCTTTCACATGATGGTTATCAAATCATCCCATCATAAGAATCATTATCCATTTCCATTTCTATTTCATATTTATTATATAAGGATAGTTGATATCATAATATTTTTCAACTGTTATCAAGGAAAACGATTCTCCTTATCTGTGATGTGTCATGTGATTGATGATATATCTCAAATTGATGCATGATGATTCCCATAGACAGCCGCTATTCATGTATTTTTGTGAAAAGGTAGACATTTTTCTAGGGGATATGTGAGTTCTTCATGATTACAGGATAACATTGTATTTATATCAATGTTACTCAACTTCACGTGAAGTTTCCGCCTTTATATCATAAGTGTTTTATAGATTATTTTTATTAATCTAGCAGTTGAAATGTCGTGTGTCTAAGAAGAAATCATCTAGAAGTATCTGCACTATCAACAATGATTGTGAGGAACCTTCTCATGAACAAGGAGTCTTTTCAAAAGAGGACTTCCATTATCAAAATAAAAATCATGCAATGTGCATTACAATTTTGAATGACCTTCTGAAGGTCATGTGATCATGTTTCCTGGAAAAGGATACACAATACACATGATTTGGATGCCTTCCTTTCCCTTTTCTTTTTTGAGAGAATAATACCCATGATTTTGGTTTTCTTCCGTTCTAGTTGTTAAAATTATCATTTTTAAGGCTTCAATAGATATAATTCTTTAAAATTTTAATGTTTTTACTTATTTTAGTGTAATATTTCATTACACTGTTTTTATTTGGACCAAAATTAATAATTGAAATTACTAATTGTTAATGTACACTATATATTTATAATTAATTAATCATTTCCCACCATATCAATGGAATAAATTATTTTTTCTTAATACCATAACACTAGGTCATTATTCATTCAAAAATTGCCAATCCATTATATTCATTGATACATAGCCCAAAAATATAAATATATATCCATTCCCTCAAAATTATAAAATGGATTCATAAAATCAAGGACCCCAATATCAATATTTTCCACATTGTAATTATAATTTTTCAAAGATAATATCTTATTAAAATGTTTCTTATTCATTAATACTTACCCAAAAATATTATTTTAATTTTATAATTCCATTTTTAAATATAAAAAATAAAATATACCTTGTAATGACTATAATTAGTTTTTTAGTCTTCCAAAATGGCCTATATGTGTCAGAATTTAACAATGGTATATAATTTGTGTCATCTATACATCTATAACACAGGGTATGATTAGTTAATCATCCCCTTTCATACATAATAATTTTTTCTCCATGGAATAGTTCCTTGAATAAGAAATGAAATTATTTCTTTAATTTCATGATAAATCATTTTGAATGACTTCAAATGTAACGAATTTTACATTGCGTAAAAATTATGGTATCCATTTTGTTTGTAAAATAAGATCCTACACATTGCGAAATATTTCAAAAATGGTAGAGAAATCGATCTGTTTATCACTTTAAATAAAATGATAAATGGTTTGTAATATAATTTTTAATACTTTATATATCTCTTATATAAAAATTATATTTATAAAAAAAAGTATTTTCCAATGTATCATTCATTGTTTGACATTCTTTTTTACCAGAAAACTGTTCAATGTTGCGGGATATATACATAATCACTTTTTATGCAGACCAAGTGGATTTTGTCTTCTCTGTAGTATACATAATAATAAAGATCACTTGTTTTATTTTTGTATAATTATGTTAGGATTCATTCAATATCATTATTGTAATGTAAATTGTATGTTTTTTTCTTTTTCCTTAATACTAACACAACTCTATTAGTAAAATCTATTAAATCATACACATTATAAAATGGTAATTTGAAATGAATTATAGTAATAATGGGTGTAAATATTATCTCCTTCTTTAGCCACTCAAATGATTATAATAATTCATTATCAAAATTTAATGATGTATATTTCATTGGTAGTGATCATATTTTTCTTTATTGTTTGAAAAACTTTATAAGGGATGTCCTATATAATAAAAATATTTCCTAAAAAACATTTATTTCACTAAATTTAGTGGAGGTATTATTGATTGAATATTTTCTTTTTATTAATATACATAATTACCTTATACATAAATGATATTTTTACAATTTAGTACAGAACTGGATTGCTCTTATATTTGTTGTAAACGAGAAAAATTCTTCAGGAAATCCTCAAATTAAATCCCTAAAATAGTAAAATTAGACATTATAATTTACGAAATATTTAAAAATTGATTAACGTCAGGAATCTATGATATATAGAAAGGGATATTAACAGTATATGTAGTATTCTTATAAATGAAAAAAATATCATAATGGAAAGTAAAATTTGTTTTCTCTTGGTTATATAGTGTTATAGATATTGTATTATACCATGAGTATCCATCCATGAAATATTAATATTAATATATATAAAATTACTCCAAATTTTTATTAATGAATTGAAATTGAAAATGAAAATTTATTATAAATGGGTTCAATTTATTTCCACCAATGATAAATTTCCAATTTATTATAGTTGTAATATGAATATGGTCTTATTTATCATTTGAAATTACAATGATTCCCACATTCTTTTAGATAAAATGAATTACACATACTCATGAATTATTAATGATGTGATAGATTATTCCATATATTCATTAAAATAAGAATTTTAATTATGGAACATTCATTTATATTTGGATTAATTCTTCTTAGACATATAACTACATTTTTGGAATTTGTATCCATAAAAAATATATAAATGAACTCTACCGAATTGGTCCCTTTTATATCTAAAATTTAACCTGATAGATTTGTTTTATGAGTTTTAAAATAGCTAACAATCATTATTCGTTTCCACTATTTATTTTTCACCATAATTTGTGTGTCATTACTCATAAAAAATATATATATCATGAAGGACGGTAAAATATTTAACTATGAAAATTGAAGTTCATAAATAAATGGAAATAAGTCATTAATTAATGATCATAACTCCTCTTTTTCCAACAAAAAACATTTCTTCTTACACCTATCGATAATTATAATCATTTTCATTTTAAAATTAAATAATTTGAATTACTATTATTCTCCTATAAACACTTATTTATTATTATTTTCACCAAAAATCAACTTTTATATATCTTTTTAATATATAATTAGTGATATTTATCTAAATGAAATCACCCATATTTCATTGTTATTTGTTGGATTGGAACACAATATGTTCTTTATTTTCAACACTAATTTCATATATTAATTTTCATTATATTTAATCAAATGGTTCTCCTCATATGGTAATAAATATACTTCTTTGAATAATTGTTTCTTTACTATACACATCGATATCTCTTTTCAATAAATAATTACATAAAATACGTTTCTCAAACAATATTAAATAGTCTTTAGGTACACCTAATAGTTATGTAATATATTTAACATATAATTATATTACCATTGTATAAGGTTAAAAAACACTAATTTTATGTTTATTATAATCTTTTAGTCGTATGAAATTGATAATTGTACCTATATCAATTTATAATATAAATTTATTTCCCTCTAAAACTATTTTAAATGTTTTTTGTTCATTAATGTTATAAGAATATTTCATTTGAATAATAATAATATTTTTTTTTTATTTTTAGTGGAATGGTTTCATACTCTTCTATCATTTTCTCAGTAAATAAGTATTTCATGAAGAACACATTTTAGGATGGACTAATTAGATTAGGATTCAATAATGTTCACATTTATTTTAATTTTTATGAAAGTATCATTAAATTATTTTTCATATTTTAATTATTCAAATTTAGGTTTTTTGAAAATGTAATGACTATTTTTGGATTTTTCAATTAAATATTTTTAAATTTAACCATTCATTAATATCTTTTACCATCATTTTGTTGTTTATTGAATTTGACTTCGTCCTTATCCTCTGAATATTTCATAACATATTTTTACAATTTGTTTTATACATCATTTTGAATATTTTGTGATTTTATATATCTTGTTTATCTTGTATATTTATCAATTATAATTTTTATTTCAATTATTCATTCTTTGAGATTAATTTTAATGTTTCTTATTAAATTTTCATTGTCATATTAATATAATATTATACTAACTATGGAAAATTTTTCAAAAAATTATAATACCTTCGTGGATATATTATAAAATATTATCAAAAATAAAATAAATTTATAATCTTGGATTGGTTATTTAACATAAGTTGTTCTAGACATATATTAATTATGTGAAGTTTGTATTGAGTCCATATTATTTTTTCAAAAATAAATTTGTTTCCAATTTTGAATCAATAAATGATGAATTATAATTAAATTTATTTCTTTGACATAGTATCCCATTATAAGAAACCCAATTTTTATTGAATTTGGTGGGACATTATATTCTAAACATTCCATTCTTTTCCAGGAAATTTTTGAATATTTTTACATATGTTGAAATATATATTTTACAATGGGTAAGTATTTACTTAATTCATTCCTAGATAACTCACTATAAAATTAACATACTAAATTTTTGTTTTTTAAATTTTTTGTAGGTCAATGATTATGTAATGAAATTAATTATGTATAAACATTCCAAAATAGAAATATTTCCCCTTATTTTCATTGGTATTTTATTACCAATTTATTTTTTACTCTGTAAATCATCAATCTAAGAATTTATATATACTAAAACAAATACATAATTTACCATATGTATTCTACCTCAAACTAATTTCTATTAACAATTTATGGTCACTATAACATATATAATCTATAATTATTCTATTTTTTATCATAGTAGTTTCCTCTCTTAGTTTTGAATCTAAATGGTTTCTCAATGGGGTAATTTTTTAATAGAAAACATACATCAATGATGAGAGGATAACATGCTGATGAAGGAATTATTGATAATATTATTTATTTATTTTTGGGCCTCTAGAGGTCGTTTATTTTCGAATTAAGAATATTTTTTATACATTTTTAATAGGTTTTCATTAGGTAGTATAAAATATTCAAATAAAGTCATTTTATACATCATCATATGGATTAAATGTATATAATTATTGATATTACAACAAATTACAATGTTGTAAATTTTTTAGTTAGTAATACATCTTATCCTTGAAAAATCATTCATTAATAATTATGGTGGATCATATTGGACATGGTTATAAAATACTATACAATATTTTATGTATCCTCTGTTGTAATTCTATTAAAAGTAGTTTGATATTCAATATAATGATATTTTATATAATTTTTCTTTTTATTTTCACTCAAAGAGAATTGATGTACTTATGAGTCTCCTATGATTTATAAAATATGCTAAAAATATTATATCATATGATTCTAAAATTATTAAACCCTTAAATCTTGTTTTATTCAGAATTGATTCTAATCATCCATAAATTTAATCATTGGGATTTATTTTGGTTGGAAATCATTCAAACTCAAGATTTATTGTTCGTAGATCTGTTAAACATGATTTCCTTATGCTGAAAAATTATTGTTTAAAATGGAATATTTATCGATCAGAGTTAAAAATAGTTTCTTTTTTTAAGAGAACTTAAATTTATAGAAATTATCATTTTTTAAATAATTTTAATAAAATATATATATAAATGTATATCAATTGATTAATCCACTTTTTCAATGGAAATAGCATCAAATTTGATTGATATTTTTCTTATTAGAAACTGAGTAGGTTCAATTATAACACAATTATAGGTTTTTATCAGGTCATCACTAGTACACAAATATAAGTTATTTAATAGTATCATATATTAAAAAATAAGTCAAAAAATGGGGTTTCTGGGTTGAAATTTTCAAGTATTATAATTGAAATTAATAAAAAACATTCCAACAGGATTTTAGTTTAAAATAAATTAAAAAATATATCTCATATTATATTTTTTACAAATGGGTAATGGGATTTTATACAGATAATTAATCAATTGAAATCATCAATTTCTATTTTTAAAATAAATTATTTACTAAATAAATTAAACATTAACATAAAATATACTTATGAAAACCCCATCCATGTATGGTTTTATCAGTTCTCAGTTTGTGCACTTAATTTTTATTGAACATTTATTTTTTGAACTAATTAAATTAATTTGAAGAAAAATTTATGTTCATTTGTTGATGTTTGGAATCCAATGTATAGAAAATAAATTCCTTATAATTTTTATTAATAGATTTGGGATAATTGTATTTAACATGGTTATAATGGAAGATTATGTTGTTAATTTAATATAGAGAAATTTTTTATTATCTTTATAAGGAAACATATAATTAGGAAATTAATTAGGAGAAATGTGGAATTAGATTATTTATGGATTGATTTGAACCTATTTATTTTTTTAGTTACATAAAAAACTACATATATATTAAAATAATTACTGTAAGTAAAATAATTAATTAATGAGTTTCACATGGTTTACTTTAATATATAGAAATGGATAAGATTTTAAGTAAGTTGTTTTACAGATTTATTTTACACACCTCTCATTTATTCTACTTATCTCACTGTAGATCACTCAACCATTTCTATGGAGTTGGAAATTTATACAAATGGTGGTCAATAGTTAGAGATTTGTTAATAAAATCAAGTTGTATAATATAAATTTTTCAATATATATTATATATTAATTAATATTTTTCAATGATGTCATAATGTAGGAGGAATTTTATTTATAATGCATTTAGTTTTTAGGTGTTGAAATAATGTTTTTCCAAATTTAGAATACAGACACACCATGTGATTCATCCTATTAAGGTCATCAAATAGAGAAACTAAGCAATTATGAGGAAGCACATATAGTTATTTGTCTCTAATATAAAATTTACATAGTATAGTATTAATGATATTATTTATTTTAAATTAATGATTTGTGATAAATTGTTAATTTCACATCCCCGACTAGGAAGACACTAAACTGGTGTTCCGAGCTGGGTGGTCACATGACCTTAAGCGCGCCTCCCCGTAGGGCAAAGTCTTCCAACTTGTAGCCGGGGTCTACGGAGTCAAGTGGGGAGACTATACCCCTTTTTTATCTGAGTAAGCCACAACAAAAATAAACCAAATAGTGGAATCAATAACAAATAATCACGGAACATGTATAACACCCATTTCAAATAATAAATATGTCATGTCATACTAAAAGTTCAAAAGTGGACAAAACCCCAAAATAAATACAACGACTGAAATACCCAAATTGGTCCCGACTCCAAGTCCTAATCCTCCACCAAGTGCTACCCATGTACACTCACTATCTAGAAAGGACCATTGTCCTACTCCAGACCTGCAAACATTAAGTCTTCTCGGGTACCCAACAGCGGCCCGATCAGGATGGGAGTACAACTCTGTAGGCCACCACAAACGGTGTCTACAAAATATCCTGTATAAATAGGTAGTGTATGAAAAAGAAATATGCATGATAATTGTCAACAATTATTTAAGGTACCATTAACCAGTGTAGAGCCAAGCCATTTCCACTTACCTTACAATTAATTACACTCTCATTTTCACCATATACTGTTTCAACACATTTCATTGGGTTAATCACATACATTATGTTACATGGGTCTAAGGATAAAAATCATATGCAAGAGGGTAAAAACATCATTATCTTATCTCACTGGGACAGACCCGTCATAGCAACCATAACCTCACCTCAAATCCTCAGTTCGGGTGGATGTAACCGTTAGGAGAATAGACCCTCAGTCCCATTTCCTAACCCATGCATTTAGGGTGGATTTTAAAACCTCATTTTTTACTCGACTCGTGGTCGTAGATCCTCATGTAAAACCCCACTCTAAGAATCCATGTGCACATGCATATATATAAGTAACCATCAACCATCCAAACCATTTACCTTCAGCAGAAACTATTCACAACAACCCAGATTGGAATCCACATCACACCTAAACCCATTAACACATTACCATTTCACATAATTTATCCATTCACCCAATTCCCATCTGTTATGCCTATCTCACTAAGCATTCAAAATTAAACCCATAATCTATCCCATTATGGTCTTTAATCAGTTCACACATTAACCCATTTAACCAGTTCATCATTCCGTTTAATCAACCATTTAACCCATTCCACATTAACCCTTAGGTTACTACCAAGTCTTGGTGAATCACCTAACTTCTATTCTAAGATCAACCAATGATGCCAACATATTTATCAAGGGCTCTACAATTCATTACAACAAGGTCACTTGGTTAATATCAATCCCTAAATCTGGGAAAAGCTGGCACATCCCATGGATGGCCCCAATTAGGTCAAGTCTATGCCAACACATCCCACGGCGATTGTGAGGGTTCCCATTCATACCAAACATGACAAGGTTATCCAAAACATAACCAAACGAAAGAAAGAAAACAACTTAACATGCACAGATACCCAAATAACTATTGGATATGACATGTAGACCACCAACCTCGAAACTGTGGTTGAACGCACCCTCAATCGAGTCCTTCACCCTCGATCCAACCAACTTTTGGTGATTATACCTAAAACAACACAAAATATAGGGATTTAGAGCTTCAGAAGGAGAGGGAGATAAGATACAAACCCTAAACAAAAAAGAGAAGCATGGATGGGATTAGACATACCCATAACATCAATATGTAACAAATATAACCAAAAACACCTTAGAATCGAAGGAGACAAGTCATTCGGAGCCTTTGGGTGATTTGGTTCATGCCTAGGGTTGAGAGGGAGGAATTGAGAGGAATTCTCAAGTGGGGTTTTATAGCTCGGAGAGGAAAACATGTAATTTTTTCCAACATTAAGTGGCCGCACAATTTGTCAACATGGTTTGGCAAACCGTGCACAAAACGTGTGCATGCCACTATCTTCAGGAGGATGGATCTCACAGTTTAGCCTGGACAGGATTCACGGTTTTCCTAGCCGTGTGCAGGTCGTGCGCCCTGGCCTATATTGCCCAGATTTCCTTTCATCCGTACCCCGAGCCCCTAGAACACCCCCAAGGCCTCTCACACTTTCAGGAAACATTTTACAGCCCCAAAAACAAAGGGTTCAACACAAATCACCACTAAATCATGCCTTTCCAAAAACCGGGGACTTACAACCTCCCCACTATATAATGGCACATCCTTGAGCCGAGTTTCCAAGCCTCATTGATCTACCGATGAGAAAAGTTCAGGTAATTGAGCCCACATATCCTATTCCCTCTCCGGAGATTCTTCCTAAACATTCCCATGCTGCCATAGTACTCTCACGAATGGAACAAACTTACCTCGCAAGACCTTTTCACTATGATCCCTCATACGAACCAGATGCTCCTCAAAGGACGCATCAGCCTCAAACTCCACATCGTCAACATCAACAATGTGAGATGGGTCAGGGTGATACCGTCGAAGCTGCAACCCATGAAACACATCATCAATCCCCCCATACAGCTGTTGAGGATCCAATCAGTAAGCCACTGGTCTGATCCTCTCCATAATCTCATATAGTCCCACATACCTGGGAGCCAACTTACCCTACTTTCATATCCGATGGTGACCCAACCTTGGTGATACCCGAAGGAACGCTTTATCACCCACCGCAATCTCAAGAGGTCTACGCCTCCGATCTGCATACTACTTCTGACCACTCGGAGCCGTATCCATTCATTTCTTGATAGACTTAACTCTCTCTGAAGTCTCCTACACGAGACTTGGTCCCAACAACTCAGATTCACCGGCCTCTATCCAACAAAATGGAGATCTCCATGGCCTCCTTTAAAGTGCCTCAAATGGTGCCATCTGAATTATAGCCTAAAAACTGTTGTTGTAGGAAAACTCAACCAACAATAGGTGTCTCTCCCAAGAACCACCAATGTCCAAGACACAAGATAGTAACATGTCTTCTAAAACTTGGATCGTACACTCCGACTGCCCGTCCGTCTATGGGTCGAAAGCCGTACTCAAAAGAACCTGCATATCAAGAACCTTTGGCAACCCTTTCCAGAAACGCAATGTGAAACGAAGATCTTGGTCCGAAATTGTGGTCTGCGGTACACCAAGAAACAACACTATTTCCCAAACATTCAACTCACCCAACTGGTTGACTGTATTGGTCTCGTGAATCGGTATGAAATGAGCCACATTTGTCAACCGATCCACAACCACCCATATTGCATCATTCTTCAGTGGAATCCTCGAAATACCCACGACAAAATCCACTGTCACATAATCCCACTTCCATTCAATAATGTGAAATTGATGCAACAAACCACCTGAGCGTTGATGATACACCTTCACCTGCTGACAGGTAAGACACCACACCATAATTCTCGCAACTTCCTTCTTCATTCCAGTCCACCAAAACTGCCTTAAGAGGTCAAGGTACATCTTTGTCAAACCAGGATGCACTGTCCACTTGGATTCTTGGAACTCATGTATCAACACTTCCTACACCCACTTTGGCACAACCACATGATCACGAACACGAACAACACTGTCCACACCGACAACCCAACTACAAGGTAGATCCCCACCATTATGTTTTTCCTTCATGATAAAACACTCAGGATCATCAAGATGACCTTCCTTAACTCGAATTAGAAGCGTCGACTCCATCGCTAAGGAAACAAGAGTGACCTGACCAATCTCCTCCTCCACCTCCAGGTGCATTTCTGCAAACAAATCCATCACCTTCCACTCTGTGCTGGACTCCTGAACCATCTGATTCTGAACCATCCGGCTCAGAGCATCAGCAACATTGTTTCCATTTCCTGGTGTGTACACCAACTCAAAGTCAAAAGACTATATATATTCAACCTATCTTCACTACCGAAGATTCAGATCCCGCTATCAAAAGACGTACTTTAAACTCTTATGGTTGGTAAATATGGTAAACTATTATCCCAACATATAGTTCCTCCAACAAATCATGTTGTACACTACTGAAGCCAATTCAAGGTCATGAGTGGGATAATTCCACTCATGAGGTCTCAACTGCCGTGACCCATAAGCCACCACCCACTCATCTTGCATCAACACAACCCCTAGTACAATTCTTCACACATCACAAAACATGATGTACTTCTATCCCGGCTCATGTAAGATCAATATAGGTGTGGTCGTCAGCATCTTCTTCAACTATTGGAAGGCATTCTCACAAGCCTCAGAACATTCGATTGCGATTCCCTTCTTGGTCAAGCAGAAAAGTGGTGATGCTAAGTGAGAGAAATCTTGAATGAACCTTCGGTAATACCCGACCAAACCCAGAAAACTCCAAACATGAGAAACACTCTTGGGATTATCCCATGATACAATGGCATGGACATTCACTGGATCCACTGAGACACCTACCTCCGAGATAGTGTGACCTAGAAAATTAACCTCAGCTATCTGGAATGGACACTTAGATAGCTTGGAATATTGAAGGTGCCCTCTTAGCGTACCCAAGATGATGTCAAGATGTTGGGCATGATCATCATGAGTTTTTGAGTACACTAATATATATTCAACAAAGACAACCACAAACCGATCTAGATAGGGATGAAAGATCCGGTTCATCATAGCCATAACCACCACAGGTTCATTGTTCTATCTGAAAGCATTACCATAAACTCAAACAACCTGTACCGACTTTTGAAAGCTATCTGCGGTATGTTGGAAGACCTCACCCTCAACTGGTGATAAACCGACCTCAAGTAAATCATAGAAAACACTAATTCACCCCTCAACTGATCAAAATAGTCATCAATTCTAGGAAGAGGGTACCGATTTTTCATCGCCATCTGATTCTACTTTCGATAGTCAACACACAGCCTTAACGACCCATCGTCATTCTTTGAAAAAAGAACGGGATATCCCGTAGGAGACGTACTAGGATGGATAAACCCCTTATGCTCAAACTCATCATGTTAAAGCTACATTTCCTGGGGTTCTGCCGGTTCCATTCGGTATGCTGGAATAGAAACTGGCTCTGCTCCCGGTAGCAACTCGATTGTGAACTCAACATCCCTCTCAGAGGGTAACCCCGAAAAATCCTCAAGAAACACATCCTGAAACTGATCCACCACAGGAGGGAAAAAAGGCTTCTCCCCTCTGGCATTTTCATCAATCATGAGACATGCCACTCGAGCTATGAGTCCACTCATCTGTGGACAAAATGGCCCCAGACGGCCTACTCGAATATCTCATTCGCCACTGTGGACATAAGCATCACCCTCAAGCGACCTGAATGATACTCTGCGACGGTAATGGTCTATGTGTGCCGGATACAACACCAACCAATCCATTCCTAGGATTACGTCAAACCCTGACATCTCGAGAATAAACAAGTACCCTAGAAAACGATACCCACAAAATTCCAAGGCACATCCCTTAAACAGCTTGATATCCTCAACCCGCACCCCCTATGGAGTGTCAATTGAAATCACCCCACACACTCCCTACATAGGTAAACCCAGTGCTACCACAAGTTGAGAAGAGATAAAAGAGTGTGTGGCACCTGTTTCAAACAACGCACTAGAAAAAGTAGAAGCTACAATGATCGTACCTCGAACAGTCGATGGTCCAGCCTCCCCATCACCAGGCGCAAACTGAACTGCCTAAAGTTGACTTTCCCCTCTACCCTGGGCTCCAACTTGAACTCCCTGCACTGCACTACCCTGCTGGCATGAGAGATCTTGCCCTGGAGTTCCATCTCCACCACCCCTACCATTACGGCCCGTGGAGCTCCAACTACCTGCCTGATACGGGGAATCAGAGCCCCTTCCTGTATCTGGTACATGCCTTCCACCATCATACTCACCCACCTGCTGAGGTTTCCTGTAGAACTTATGCACTTGTCCCATCCGGCCGCACAAACGGCACTCAATTGGAGGGCGAGTACACTGGCCACACATATGCCCCACACTACGGAACTGATAGCAGAACACTTGATTTCCACTCTAAGAGGATGACCCCATCTTCCAACCACCTTTCACACTTCCACCATGTTGTGAGCTCTCATGGCGTCGCTTTCAACCTTTGGTAGATGCACCAATCATCTTTCCCACTGACACCACAAGGACACTACCCGAATCTCCCTTCAGGTTTCCATCTGAGATCAGTGCCTGATCTACTACTTCTTCGAACCTCTTGAAGAGGAAGATGTTTCCTTGAGACCTGATCTCATGTCCCTACCCATCCTGAAAACGCCTTGCCACTACAGCCTCATCCCCTACTAACACTGGGACAATGTGTCTCAAATCAGTAAATCAGATAGGATAGTCCATCACCAATTGAAATCCCTGAGTGAGCCTCATAAACTCTGCAGCCCGCTCATGTCTCAAGATATCTGGGTAGAAATGCTCCGGAAACATATCCTAAAAATCCTTCCACAACATTAACCCAGCCTGCTCAATTTGAACCTGAATGTCCCACCAATGCCTCACCTTGCCTCACAAAATATAAGCATCCAGCTTCACCCACTTTTCTCCAAGGGTCTCTAGATGATCCAATATCGTCTGGATAGAATCTAACCCGAACTTTGCTGCCTCTGGCCCACCCTCTACAGTGAATGTTAGAGGGTGCTGCAACTGGAACTCCCTGGTCATCTAAATCATACACAGCGCAACCTAACCTAGGTCTTGATCCATCATCTGCATAAGTCAACCCATGTTCCCTTTAGAACTGGTCTTCTCTACCTTCATTGATCTCCATATTTTCTTTCTCCTCTACTGGAGGTGTGTTCTCAGAAACCCCCTCCCGTTTCCCAACTGTTAACCGACGTTGTGGTGGTATTTCTCTAAAATTCTATGCCCGTGATTTATCACACATACCACATAACTTTTACAACTTTATCAAAAGCTCTTTACTAGCTAAAACAACCCACTATTTATACACAAACCCGCAAACATTTTCCAATTTGTTTCAAACCCTATTACTCCATTAATCATCATTTACCCACATGTTTTATTTTATTATTCTCATTATTTCATGGTTTCATAAAGTGCATGATCCACCCTACTTTCCTGCCTCAAACATCCACCCCGTGCATGTGTCTAATACAATGCATGTCACTTATCTCCCTAGGTGCCTATAATGATGCTTGAATAACATTCCTTGTGCCGTTAAGGCCATAGAAAAAATATCCTAAAACAGTCACATCAAACCACGTGTGAATCACCCAACTGTGAAATATCATCAACTATCACAACACACAACCAAGAACAACATTTCCCACTCAGGGTGACTTGGGTTTTCCCTCGTACATGGGTTAGATACTCCCAAGCATGATCTCATTACCAATGCCAGACATGTCTTAACCCTTGTCTACCAATCCCAAATAACAATACCTCAGAGAAGGAGAACAAAGACCTCCTCTAATACCACATTGTAACATCCCTGACCCGGAATCCACTAAACCGGTGCTTCGAGCCGAGTGGATACATGACCTTAAGTCCACCTCCCTGTACGCCAAAGGCTGCCGACTAGCAGCGGGGGTCCACGGAGTCATGTGGGGAGACTATACCCCCTTTTTATCTCAGTAAGACATAATAAAACTAAACCAAATAGTATAAACAATAACCAATAATAACATAACATGAATAACATCCATTTCCAATAATAAATATTCCATTTCATACTACAAGTGGAAAAGTGGACAAAAAACCAAAATAAAGACAACGGCCAAAATCCCCAAAATGGTCCCGACTCCAAGTCCAGATCCTCCACCAAGTGCAACCCATGTCCACTCCCTATCTAGAAAGGACCTTTTCCCTACTCCAACCCTGCAAACATGATGTCTGCTCAGGTACCCAACGGCGTCCCGAGCAGGGTGTGAGTACAAATCAGTAGGCCACCATCAACGGTGTCTATAAAATATCCACTATAAATAGGTAGTGCATGTACAAGAAATATGAATGATAATTGCCAACAATTATTTAAGGTACCATTAACCAGTTTAAAGCCAAGCCATTGCCACTTCCATTACTATTCATTACACACCCATTATCACTATTTAAAATTTCATCACATTTCCATAGGTTAATCACATACATTATGTTACATGGGTCTAAGGCCAACAACCACATGAAATAATGTAAACACATTGTTATCCTATCTCACTAAGAATAACCCCTCATAGAAACCATAACCTCGCCTCGATGCCTCAGTCCAGGTGGATGCAACCATTTGGATAATAGACCCTCAGTCCCCTTTCCTAACCTGTGCATTGAGGGTGGATTTTAGAACCTCAGTCTTCACTCGACCAATGGGCGTAGATCCTCATGTCATACCCCACTCTACAAAGCCATGTGCACATTCTTATATATAAGTAACCATAAACCATCCAATCCATTGCCCTTCAGCAAACACTATTCACAAAAACCCACATGGGAATCCACATTATGCCTTAACCCATTAACGCATTACCATTTCACATCATTTAACCATTCACGCAATTTCCATGTTTTATACCTATCTCACTAAGAATTCAAAATTAAACCCATAATCTATCCCATTATGGTCTTTCATCAATTTACACATTAACCCATTTATCCAGTTCATCATTCCCATGAATCAACCATTTAAACCATTCCACTTTAACCCTTAGGTTATTTCCAAGTCTAGGTGTGTCACCTAACATCTATTCCAAGTTCATCCAATGATTCCGACATATTTATCTAGGGCTCCAAAATTCATTAAAACAAGGTCACTTGTTTAATATCAATCCCTAAATCCGGGAAAAGTCGGCACATCCCATGGATAGCCCCAATTAGGTCAACTATATCCCAACACATCCCATGGGGATTGTAAGGGTTCCCATTTGATATTTTAAACACCATTATTACCAAACATGCCAAGGTTATCCAAAACATAACGAATATAAAGCAATAACACAACAAAAAATGCAAAAATACCCAAATAACTATGGGATTTCACTTGTAGAACACATACCTCGAAACTGTGGTTGAACGCAATCTCAACCGAGTCCTTAGACCTCGATCCAACCAAACATTGGAGATTCAACATAAAACACACCCAAAATTTAGCGTTTTATATCTTCGGAACTAGAGGGAGAGTGGATACAAACCCTAAACCAAAAAGAGAAGCAAGGATGGGATTAGTCTAACATGGAGCATTGATCTGCAACCAACAGCACCAAAAACACCTTAGAATCAAAGGGGTTCAGTCTTTTGGAGCATTTAGGTGATTTTGTTCGATCCTAGCGTGGAGTGGGAGGAAAGGATAAGAAATACCGAGTGGGGTTTTAAAGACCAGAGTGGGAAACTTTTTGTTTTTCCCAAAATTAAGTTGTTGCACGGTTTGTCCGCAGGGTTAGGAAAACAGTGTGCAAATTGTGTGCATGCCACTGTCCGGAGGAGGAGGGGTCGCACGATTTAGCCGCACGGTTCGGCAAACCGTGCACAAACCATACGCATGATTCTGTCTGGAGGAGGAAGGGTCACACAGTTTAGCCTGGGAAGGACTCACAATTTTCCTAGCCATGTGCAGGCAGTGCACCCTGGCCTGTCTTTCCCAGATTTCCTTTCTTCCGTGCCCCGAGCCCCCGGAACACCCATAAGGCCTCTCACACTTTCAGGAAACATTTTAAATCCCCAAAAACCCTGATATCAACCCAAAGCACAACAGTAACATAGCTTTCCAAAAATCGGGGTCTTACAGTTAAATAAATTTTCTCAATATTCGTTTGATAGAAATGTTTATTTTCAAGGAAATGGGTTTTTCTTCATATCTATCCTAGCTCTTTCCAAATTATCGTTTTTTCATAAAATGTGTTGATTTTATATTTTTTTTATATCATTATAAAAAAATTCTAATGCTGGATTGTGTTTGTTGATTTCATTGTAATGAATGTTTTACGGAATTTTACCCCTGATTGGTTATAAAATGTGGGAGTTTTCATACATGTCCTGGAAATGGGTTTTTTATCAAAAACAAGTTATTATATTTCCACTATAGTTTTTTTAATAAATAATTTTAAAATAAAATGATGATTTTGTCGAAGTTTATATGGATAAAAATCAAATAAATTAAAATATGGGTTTTCATTTTTGAATAATCTATAATGGTTTTATCAACTGGTGAAGACATTATGAATATGATTAGTTCCAAGAATGATATTTTTTCATGGATGGTATTTAATAACATGATAATATATTTCTTTTTTAAATTATTATTCATGATTATCCCTCTAGAATTATCTCATTCGATTAAATGGGTTGATCTACTCAATGAAGATAGGTCAAGGTGTTGATTAGATAGATTTGACAATAAGGGATCATTATTATAAAAATCCTTATATTTTATAATATGATAGTGTTATTATTGACAATGAACTACGTAATAGAAAATATCATTATTTTTCATATGATTGGATTATTTTTTGATGAAATGATGGTTTTATTATTTATTATTAAAATTTTTAGGGTTATCATTATTTGTATTTTAAAAAGAATGGGGTTTTTTATTTAAATTTTATTTTACCATATTTTTTTGTTTAAAAATGGAATTTTTTATACAATGCATTTTAAAAAAATATTGAATTGTAGATAATTTATAAACATTTCATTTGAATTTGTTTTTAAATTAATCCAGCATGGGATTATATTATATCCACTAGATATATCATATTAGGCTTAAACATTCCCCCAAAATGTGCACTATGATGGATCTATAGACCAGATTCATCACAATATAAGGAAAATGTAGACTTTCATTCAATACAGATTCGTATAACAAAAGTGAATATATGGCTAATGATTTTATTGTATTGGGGATTGATTCACTGTATTTTTTTAATCCATATCTTTTGTTACATTTTTTATGATGAAATATCCACATTTTGAATTTATATTTTTTATAATTTCTAAGGAAAACAATTTTATACCCACATGAAATTATCCTTTCATTTGTGTAATATATAATGGGAAAAATTGTTACCCAAATTTTTTTTCTCTTGGAACTAGTATGTAGATATTAAGGACCTCTCTCAGGGCCTTAGAGAAATCTTTTTCTAGTCTTCAAATTTGAGAACAGATGTTTGGTAGTTACAATGTAAAATTTAGTGATCTATTTAGTACCATAGAATCTTTGGGTACTTTAATCATTCAGATATCACATTTATCCAACTATTTCAAGGAATGTGATTCCATTTTCTCTACATCACTCAAATAATTTGCTATATTATTTAATAATAATTTAAACATCTCATTAAGAACATAATGGAAAAATATAACAAGACACGTTCATTAATTAACTAACTATAATAACTCTTATATATATATATATATCCTCATATTATCCGTTATAATTTTATTTTTTAATTATTACAAAAATATAACAAGATGATGTAATGAAAAAAGGATAATATATTAATGAAATGTTAAACAATTTTCTTCAATTACTGGTCTCTAGCTCATCCAATTACAGTGGTTCATAATTCACAACTATAAATACTATTATCTATATATCCTCCTATAATGAAGCCCCTAAATATCCACCCCACAGAAGTATCTTATTTATTGTGAAAATATTAGATGAATATTGATTTTAAAATAAATGAATCATATTTTAAAAATACATTAGAATATAATATAAATAGATTTTTCATTTTTGATTATACCATATTGAGGGAAATTTGTATGTTTTTTATAACAGCTAGGCCAATCGGTATACACTCATATTTTAAACTGTTATCCAAAGATTACCTATTGACTTACATGATCTTTTATAAAAACATATTCACTTATTGAATTATTTTTTCTAATTTCACATTATTTTTCTAAATAAATTTAGTTACAATTATATTAATTAAAAAAAATTCATAGTATAATTTTAATATGTTCTTTGTGGAACAAACAAATAGATAGTGATCAGTAAATAAATATTTCGATCAACTAGGACATGGGAACAAAGAATATCTCTTCCCCTTACTTGAAAATGAGGAATCATTCTTAAGAGAATATTTGATATATTATAATTAATGTGTCCATTCAAATTTAACATTTCAATAACTCATAATAAAAATTTTCTAATGAATTTAATAAAAATGAATTACAATGAAATTTATTTGTGTTCATAACCCCTTCGGTAACCATCAAAAAATAATCCAATAGACACATGTATAATCTAAAATAATGTTATTTCTATCCATTCCATAAAATTAAATTTATTTTATAATTTCCTCCAAACATAGAACAGGTGGTTTTTATCACATGTAATTTTGATCCAATCACATTGTGGTGTGTTAAATATGTTTTTTAACTTTTTCATTGTTTATGCCACTCTAAATAATATCATAATATTTACCATAACCATGATAATGTACAATTTAATCCAGTATTGTAGTGCAATTAAATATTTATATGCTCTATTAAATATTTACTCTTTTAGTCCAATAGAACACTTTTTTAGTGATATTTTATTTTAATTCAATGAAAAAAACTTATATATTTTTTGGAATATAACATTATGATATTATAATTAGTGAATATAATCCATAGAACTTTTACATTTATTTTCATAGAGCATGAATTTGAATATACATAATATATCCACACTTAGTGTATACATAGGCTTCACTCAATACATAAAAATACAACTTCTTAATAGAAAAATTTCAATTCCACAAATACAATATTTCCCTATAATTTCCTATAAAATGTGATATTATAGATCTTTTCATTATTTTTATTTATATTCAAAGAAAAACATTTGTAAAATCATAGACAATAATTGTACAATATATTTACTATTGATGTATAAAATATTTTGAAATTTAGGAAAAAACATTTATTAATATTGAGAACATAACATATTTACTTTCAGCCAAAAAATATTTGTTCATTATAGTTAACAAGTGGAATTTATTTAAACTCGTGATTACTAAACAATTACATTTCTGACACAGAGAACTCTCTTCTAAGTATCATATAAAATTTTAATTTTTTTCCTATATATAACAATAATTATACCATATAACAATTTCTTAAATTCATATCACAATCCTCTCAATTTGTATTTAGAAATATAAATTCCCATGTGTTGATAGAATTTCAATGTATAAATAATATACTAATTTCTGATGAATAAAACACACATTTTTATGTAAAAATCATTATAATATCTAAATTGAAAATTTTAATCCAAAATAAATAAAAAATTAATTATAAATTATATATATTTCTCATCCACTAATTATTTTAAATTTCATTTAATTATAGAGGTATTTTTCATATCAAACTTCTAATTATATATCAAATTTAATTAGTAAAGATAGCTCATGTATATATTAATTTATTATTTCAATTTATTAATTTCATAGATTTTTAATTTTAGTTATAGTTTCACTTTTTTTATTAATATAATGAATAATTTATGGTTTATAATTATTTTTTAAAATTTCATTGTAATTTTAAATAATTTTTCTATTATCATATTTAAATTTTTTTATATATAATCAATTTTATAGTTACAAATTATTTTTTGATTGTAATATTAAATATTACATTATTCATGAGTAAATAGAGAATGAATTTTTTAATCTTATCCAGTCTTCATAAAAAAATCAATCATACTTAAACTTTATAATTGTGTTTTTTATAGTTCCTATCCATTATAATTTTATAATCATTTTTCAAATCATAATAAAATTTTATATTTTTTAATCACCTAAAATCTCAATATACTTATTTTCAATCTACCATAAAAATTTTAAATTTATTTTAAATCTACTTAATCATTTTTACTTTTTATCACCATTTCATATAATTTAAATTCAAATTACTTATAAAATAATGTCAATGTTATTTAATTTATTTAATAAAAAAATAAATCTATAAACACAAAAAATCCTTAAAACATTTTTTAAAAATAAATCTACAAAATGAATTTAATTTATATAAAATTGTTCCAATAGTTAATTCATGTTAGATAAGTTATAACATGTCTTTTTCTTCTAGGAGATTGTGAATAGGAATTTTTTTTCTCAAATAGTGATTTCATCATTTATCAAATAATAGAATGAGTGTAAACGTAATAATAGATATAGAATAATCCACTAGAATAGATTTCAATCTTCAATAAATACATATCTATTTTATGAAATAAAAGGATATCGATGTAGTTCTTTCAAAAATACATTCAAGTACAAAAATAATGGGATCATGATTTAGGATTATTTTTTAGTGCTATTAATATTGATATATATTCTACAAATTTAAATCAGAGTAGATATTTTGAATAATTAGTTAAATTTTAGTTCTTGTAGTTGAATATCCATCATCATTTTTTAATTACTTATCTCTCAATATTCCATAGTTATACAATAGATTGGCATTGTATGTGGTTTAAAAGCATTCATTAACTATTTTATATCATTTATGTAATCCTTCTTAATAAGTTAAATATGTACTAACTTTTTTTGTATATCCAATATAATTTTAACATTCATCTTATGTGTTACAAAGATATTTTATAAAGAGAAATTCAATTTTTATTATAAAATAAGTATTATAAAAAAATTTATTTTTTATGACCTTTCATGGATAACCCATTTTAAATCCAATATTTGAAAATTTTATATATTAAATTTGACAAAAATAAATTCTTCATTAGAATAGGTACATAAAAATTTAGTGTTTTTGAATTTTTAGTGTCTTTATGATCACATTAATATCTTAACGAATATTGATAAAAAATCATTTTAACTCAAAAACTGCATTTTCATATTAATTATTTATATATATAGACTGTCCATTTAATTTATTTTAAAGTGTAATTTAATTATGTTTTTATCATTTAATCCAATTTTGATAATTGGATGTAATTTCACATTTAAATTTGATATAAACACATGTCGATCTTTTGATAATTTTGACTTCTTAAAAATCAACTACCTAGTTTTGGCAACGGGATTTAATTTTAAATTAATTATTTCATATTTTTTTAGAATGAGAAAATGGATTCTATATTTTTAATCATATGGTCCAAATTTTTTAATTAGGAATATTTTATTTTTTGACATTTTGAATAGTAACTTCAGAAATAATTATTTTTTACCATGGGAAAGATTTAAATCAGGTAAATAAGGGTAAACAAATATTAATATTATAATATTATGAAACTACCCTAACACATTTCCTAATCCTAATGGATGATATATGTAAGACCATTAGAATCCTTTGGTCTATTTTGTGATGCAATGGAGCCACATGGGTGTGATAATGACCTTTTATAAAATTACATTTTAAGAAAATGGAAATAAAACATAAACATTCATCGCAAAAATAAAACAATATTTGTTTTGGTTTATATAAATGATCTCAAAGATTATAAATATTCATTTAAAATTTAATAATATTCTATACATCATGGTATTTTATTTATATTATTTAAAATTAAATAAATAAATTTTTTCGGATCCAATGATGATGCATTGATTACCTTATTAATGAATGATTGAAAAAATTATATTATAATTATTAAAATAAATATAATTCTATTTTTTGATTCCATAAATGAGTTTTTTGTATATCATTGACATATTAGGGTTGGTTTATTTCTATTTTTCGAAGGAAAAATGTTTTTATGACTTTAACAAAAATTGATTGTTAAATAGTGTGAAAATTGACATAAATGAATATCTAAAACAAACAAAGTTTTATTAAATGATATAAAAGACATAATAATAGAATATTCATCCAAATAACTTATATAGTGTTAAAAATTTCACTAATTATATACTTTATTTCACTTAGAATTTTATAGTAATTATATTAACCATATAGTATACAAATACAAGAACATACGGTAATAGTTAGCTTATTTAGCTATGGGTTAAAGCCAAAAGATACGGTTAAATTAATGACCTAAACTTGTATAAAACCTATTTTATTAGATTATTTATATCCATAATCATATTATAATATAAATAAATCACATTGGATCCATTATAAACCTAAAATAAATTGATAATAAATTAGTATTTCTAGACTTTCCTAAAGTGTCCCTCGACTTTCTATAAAAAGTCACTTCTCCTTCTCTTTTATTAACACCTCCAAAGCCCTTTGGCTTAGGAAATACTAACCCAAAGCTCCTAACAACGTCCCTCACTTCATCTCAGAGGTGACCCTTTGGAATTAAAACCATCATAAGGAGTCATCTTCTGAAAATCCAAAGGAGACACCCGAAGAAGTTGTAATCATTTTATTCATTCGTTCAATGTTCATTTCTTATTCTACAATCATTTCAAATTTGTATACCATATTAATATAATAAATCCATAATATAATATATTCTAATATTTTGTTATGATTATGTGACAACCATATTCATACTTTTACCCATAATTTGAAAAACAAGATCACCATGTGTGAGTACGTACGGCTTACCCTCTCCACGTCGTGGTGTAAATATTTTTTCATCTATACATTATTTAGACCGATATAATGATTAATATAAATGAATTAAATAATAAATTTAGCATGATATTATTTTTGTACAATTAATATTCCATCCAATTCCACGCCATTAAACAATTACGGTAATTATAATGTCGCTCATGCATACGTACGACTTACTGTCTCCAAGATGTGATGAGTCTCATCTTCCACCTTAACCATCCAAGACTTATTACAAAATATATATATTATAATTAATTATGAAATATATGACATAATAAGGATTATTTAAATAAATATATATATATATATATATGTAAATATTTTTCATTTACTTTTATTCAGTACGATACTGAAATTGGAAACCGCATTCATGCGTACGTACGACCTTCGGTCTCCATGAAAGGTGTATTCCATTTCATATATATATCTACTATATATATTTAAATTCTGAGTTTATATTAAATATATATCATATTATACATTCTATATGTAATTAAATCATTATCTATGTAATATGATCAAGAATAAAAATTCCAAACACGTATAATAAACAATGCGATTATTACCTGAAATAGTGAATGAACATTTAATTGTTAATAAGCAAGTAATATAATGTCATAACACAATCATATATGATAGCATAAATATTATTATTATTCTCATATAATTTAATAATATGTTTAGAAACATTTAAAAGTAGTTTCAGACATGTATAGATATTATCAAACCTATGGTAATGGTTAAATTCACAATCTCATTATTATTTGAGGATGTTGATGCATAAGTATCTACTGGGACGTCTTTATAATCCAAATCCATGATTCTAAAAATATTTTCATTAAAAAGTTTATTATTATCCTATGGATTTTTATAGTCATTTCTTCTAATTCATGATTTTTTATAAAATATTTTTAATGGAATCTTATAGTCATTTTCATAATGAGAAACTTTATAAAATTTTAGACCAATTAAGGAACGAATATTTTGTTAACTTATATGGCTCGTGCAGCTCTTTTCCACCATTATTTTGGCTTATCATTTTGATGTTTTCCTTTCAGGTTTACATGGTTATTCTCAAAATAAAATATGTTATTTTAAAATTTTACATCCTTTAAATGATTAAACGTAAAAATGGATAATTTCCTCTGAGTTTTAACGAATACTTTTCATCTATATCAACATCATATGTTGGATTTTATTCTTCATTGAAGTTGATTTATTATTATAATATATCCCAAATTATTTTGTTGTTTTTGTGATATATTTTACTATAGATATTTTATTTTTATACTATTCATAGTTCAGCGTACAAGTATTAACATTTTGTAAGCCAGTATTAAATACGAATGTGTATGTTATGTCTAATCCCTTTCATGTGAGGAATGAATTTAACATAGGAACTGATGGGTGGGGCACAATATATCTCCTTAATGAATTGGTAGGTCTCGTGAGAAAAACTAGTGTCTTGGAATAAGGATTTGATAGAAAATATGTGTATGTTCCTAGCACGAGGTGTTAACGTAGTGGTTAAGATGTCTGACATTAAGCATTAATCCCTTATTATGAGATAATTTATTGATTTGACATGTGATTATTTTAATTTTAGATTATCCATGTGAATGTTTAAATATAATTATTTGATATATTTTTTCAATATTATTCTGAAGATAATTTTTTAAAAGGATTGTGTTTTCATTTTTTACCTTGCCTTAATAGTTTATGCTTATTTTTTATTGCATCAAAAATTTGGTATATCCTTACTCGGCATCTGAACTCACCCCATTGTTATTTTTTATTTCCCCTAGATTCTAAGAAGTGTGTTATGATTGATATGCCTGGATAATCTAGGGGAATAATGGAATTATCAAAGGATTATCAATGTTGTGTTTTATGTTAGAAATTTTAATATAATGTTAATATATGTAATCTATTTTCAAATACTACTAAACTGATCTGTCCTTCAAGATTTGATTCCTTTTAATCATGCCAGTTTATTAAAATAATGTTGTAGCTTTGGGATTTGGGGTTTTGCGCATTATAGTTGTTATTAAAGGATTTTTAGAAAATATCCATTGAAATATATTTAGAAAACATAGATTATGGATCATATCCCTAAGATAGTCTTTGAAGACAAGTATAGAATAACCCCCTAGAATTTTGGTGATGATCATGGATAACCTATGATTAAACCTAAGATGTTAAATATTTAAATTAACTTCCCATAATTACATGGTTTTCTTCAATGATATGTGATTCTCACCCTGTTCATTCTATTTATAGTTAATGGAAGAAACCATAATTAATTTGATTAACAGTGTGTTTTATGGAATATCTGGTGATTTTGAGAAAAAAAATTGATAATAACTAGAGAAAAAGATATTTTGATTATTCAAAATCATTAATCATGATATATTATTAAAAATGTGATCTATGATAAAATTCCTATCAAAATGCATATGTGTAGGATGAACATTTATAAATGTTCAAATTTCAAGAAGCATGGATGAATAAAAATTTGGCCTCCTACATAACAATAGGATGGACAGAAAATCCTTGAGAAATACCTCGAACGGTGGGGAAGATGTTATCTCTATGGAAAAAGGGTTATAATGTGACCATATATTTTTGTGATCAATGTCTCATATATGGAAATCATGTGAATCACCCAACTCAATGCCCTTATATAATAATCAACTACTAAACCAAGGAATGACATATTCCCTGCCAATAATTAAAATTGAAGTATTTAAGTATTTAAGTATCTAGATCCATGAATTATGAATTGTGAAATATATAAGGAGTATTCAGTTTATTATTTTCACTAAATATAATAATGAATATTTTTAATTTTTATAATTGGTATGAAAATTGATTTAAGGGAAAAATTTTATTTGGAGAACATTCTATTAAAGGAAATATAACAATTCATTTGTTTCCTACGTTAGGATAATGATGTCTAGATAATGATATGTTCGATTTGAGAAAGTTAAATGGATGATGTTGGTTTCTTGAGAAATAATTATGGATTTTTAGAAAATTGGGTTATGTTATCATGAATAAAGATTACTACTTTTGGTACATAAGGAATGATCTACTTGGTTTTTGAATAGGAAGCATGCATATTTTCGATATGGATATCTAATGATTCAGGTCATTACTGTGACTCAAGAGAATACATGATGATGTTTTTCTCTTGTTAGGAATGTGACAACCATGAACTTACCTATGAGTTATGGTAGATAATTGATAATATGATTTGGTTCACCTCTTTCTGAAGTTGTAGATTTTATGTTTTTGTAAGGATATTATGGTTATCCATTTATTGATAGTATATGATATTCTCTTTTTGATGTTTGTTAGATTAATGTGTATCTCGCTATAGGTGAACATATTCATATTTGGGGACCTATGAAAATTTTATCATTGTTGAGATTTGATGTAATAAACTATAATTCTATTTATGGATCTCATGATCCTCTGTCACATCAAGAATGACAAATTCAACTTCTTTTCATTGAATATGAGATAAAGTAGAAATTGTTCAAGGCATGACCAATGGTGAAATTTTACTGAAATAAATTATGTATTTCTTCTCATGGAATTCTATATTGGGGAAAGGATCTTGAAAAAAATAGTTTTCCGGGTACATTATTTTGTGAGGAATAAAACGTCCCCTTGGATCATCACATATTTACACCTTTATGGTTGTTAACCTTTTCCAAATCATGTCGTCTATCACTCTCTATTATAACATGATTGTTATTTTTTTCTTCCATATATATATTTTCCTTCATAGAATCCTTATATATTTTATCTTTGGTAACATTCTTAGATTATTTTTTATATTTTAATGTGGATGTTTTATCAACCAATTTTAATGATGTGGGATTACAATAAAGAGATTTTGAATAATCATTCCTTAGATACTAAGTCCAAATTTGGAAATTGTGAGAATGTAATTTATTGAGGAAGATAATAATATAATACCCAAACATTCCATTGTATGTTTCTCTTTAAATAAAATTAAAATCTTGTGTTATACTCAACACCAATATAATATTGTGCTACACACAACATCATCTTAGCATGCGATACTTGTGACACTATGTTCGAGCACGCCATGACCAATAAAAATAACCATTTAAAAAGTGGTTATGAATAGTATTTTCCAAATTATAGATTTTATATATATCCCATATAATTTTAACATTCATATTATGTGATTCTTAGAACTAATATAAGGATAAAATCAATTTTTAGATAAAAGGGGTATTTTAAAAAATGCAGTTTTGATCCTTTTCATGGATAACCCTTTTTAAATCTGGTATTTGACACTTTTATATATTAAATTTTCAAAAAATGAAATTTTAATTTTGAAGCAGGACATAAAAAATTATTTGGATACATTTTTAGTATTTTTCTGATAACATTTATATTTTTATAAATAGTGAAAAATACGGCATTTTAACTCAAAATTGTCTTCCCATCTAATTTATTTATATAATTATATTGTACTTTAAATTGGTTTGAATGTGTAATTGGGTTATTTTACTATCATTTAATATAATTTTGATAATTTTAAATACTTTTAAATTTAAATTGGACATAAACACATATCATTGTTTTGATGTATTTTACTTCTAAAAAATCAGCTTCTTTTTTGACAAAGGGAAGTAATTTTAAAATTATTTATGAAAATTATTTATTCTGAATTTAACAAAATGGATTCCATATGTTGAATTATATGGTCTTAATACTTTAAATAGTTACCTTTTATTTTTTGACATTATGAATAGTAACTTCAATAATTATTATTTTTTATAATGGATAAAGGGTAAATCTGGTAAATATGGGTAAAAAATTAATAATATAATAATAATATAACACTATGCTAACACGTGCCCAAATAATATTGGATGATATATGGCTAAACATTAACATCCTTAGGTCCATTTTGGGACCCAATACATCCACATGGGTATGATAATGACATTTCAAAATATTTAATTTATAGAAAATGGAAATATAACATAAACATGTATCTCCTAACCAAAAAAATTTTAATTTGGTTTATTTAAATGATCTATTGGGATATAAATAGTCATAAGAAGGATGAAATTATTTAATACATTATTCTATTTAAATTATAATTTTTACACATTAAATAAACAAAATTATTTATGACACAATGGTGATGTAGTGATTACCTTGTTTTTGAATGGTTGTAATAAATTATGTTATAGTTATTAATATAAATGTAATTTGATAATTTTTAGGTCGTACATGAATTTTCTGGATAAACATCACTTGATAGAGATGATTTAAAACTTTTTTTCTATGGAATAAAGTTTTTAGGACTTAAAAAAATCAATAACAAAATGGTGTCATAATTTCCACAAATGATGTTTTTAAACAAAAAATATTTTATTAAATGATATAATAGACAAAGAAATATAATATTATTCCAAATGACTTATATAGTATTCACAATGTCAATAATGGTCAACTTGGGGTTATCATAGAATTTTATGATAACTATATTTACCATATTTCATTCATATAATAGAAAACATGGTAAGAGTAAACTTGTTTAACTAATGATTAATTCCAAAAGATAATGTTAAATTCAAAACTGAAACTAGTCTAGAACTTATTTTTTAGATGATATAGACCCATACTTATTTATTAATCTAAATAAATAACTTCTTAGCCATTACAAACCTAAAATATATTTATCATAAATTAATATTTCAAGACATTAATAAAGTGTCGCTCTAATCTCCTATAAAAGGCCACCTATCGTTCTCTTTTATTCACACATAAAAAGTCCTTTGGCTCAACCACCCCTGATCAAAACACATCCCAAATTCCCTCAAATATTTTCATAGGCCGAAATTTTTTAATAAAACCATCTTACCAAGTCCTTTCATTGAAATGAAAATTAGACACCCGAAGAAGAGGTAATAATTGTATCACTTCATTCAAAGTTATTTTCAACTTCTACTTGCTCTTCCTATATTGTTCCCATACCAAAATAATAACTCTAGAATATAAAATATTATGATATGTTTTACTGATTATGTTACAACCATATTCCTCCCTTTAAATATCCTATTAAAAACAATATCACCATGAGTTCATTCATAAAACTTACCATATCTACGTCATGGTGTAAACTATTTTTCATCTGCTCTTAATTTCAAAGGGTATAATAATGAATATAAATGACTAAAATATTAAATATAACTTGATTTTATTTCTGTACAATTCATATTCCATCCAATTCCATACAATCAAACCATTAAAAAATAATATTTTCACTCATTCGCAAGTATGACTTACCATCTCCACCATGTGATGAGACTCATCTTCCACGTTCACTATCCTTGAATTCTTATAAAAAAATATGAATATTTAATAATTATGAAACAAATGACATAATAAGAATACTGTAACAATATATATATATATATCAGTGTGTGTGTGTGTGTGCCTTTCTGTATATATGTATGTACATATATGTCATTCACTTACTTCCATTCAATACGATAAGAAAACAGAAACAATGTTCATGCGTGTGTGTGGCCAATTTTCTCCATGAGCGGTGTATTCCAATTCATATATCAATATATTATATATATATATTATGAATATATTTAACGTATAAATCATATTATACATTTTTTAAGTAATTAAATAATAATCTATGTAATATGATCCAGTATAAAATGTCAAATCGTGTATGATAAACAAAGTTATTATTACCCATAATGTGGCATGAACTTGGAATTATTAGTAAAAAGGTAATATAACGATATAAAATAATCTTATACTATATCATAAGTATTTTTTTTATTCTTATATAAGTTAATAATATGATTAAAAACATTATATTGGAGTTTTGGACATGTATAGCGTGTATTGTACATATGGCAAGGGTTAATTTCACAATCATATTATTATTTTAGGTTGTTGATACATAAGTATCTACTGGAACATATTAATCATCCATGTCCATGATTATCAAAAAATCATAAAATATTTTACTATTATCTTATGGTTGTTTAAAATCATTTTGCCCATGTTTTACATTTTATAAAATGTTTTGAACGGAATATTTCGGTCTCTTCCCAAATGAGGTACTTTATGACCGTTTCGACAAATTAAGGAAGTAATGTTTTTTAACTAATACAGAATGAGTGGAAATTTTCCTCCATTATGTCATCTAGATATTTTTAATCTTTAATTACAATAATAGAAGACAATTTAAAAATATATATGTTTTATTTTAAAATTTCACAACATTGAAATGATTTATAGTAAAAAAGGGAAATTTACCTCCAACTGTTTAAATGAATTATTATCATCTATGTAAATATCCTTTATTGTATTTTATGGTTACATGAGGTTATTTATTATCATAAAATTTTCCATAGAGTATTTATGGTTTTTTATATGCTTGATTGTGGAAAGCCTATTTTTATAAAATTACTGGATTTTGGTTAAATTATTAACATTTTGTATGGTAGTTTTAAATATAATTTTTTATTTTATCTTTAAAACTATTCATATGAGGGATGCATGGGACTTAATAAGTGATGGTCAGGGCCTGATATAGCCCCTCATTTCACCAGTATTTCTGATGAGACAAACTAGTGTATTGGCATTAGGCCTTGAGAGGATATTTGTGTACGATCTTGGAATGAGGCCTTGACATAGTGGTTAAGATGTCTATCATTATGAATTCACTCATAAAGAGATTAGTTATTGAATTTTCATGTGATTATTTGACCTGTGGAATATTTATGTGAATGTTTAAATGGAATTATTTTATTTATTCTTTATATATTATGTCGAATATATAGTTTTAAGAGGCTTTAGTTTTAGATTTTTTACCTTCCCTAAATTTTTTATTATTATTTTTGATTGGTTTATCTATATTGTTTATCTTTATTGAGCATTTGATCCCACCCCTTTCTAATGATTTATTTTCAAAAGATCCTAAGGATTGTTTTATGAATTTTGTATAGAGTTATTCTAGGGAAATAATGTTGTTCTTCAAGGAATATCTATGTTGTGTTTTTTGTTAGAAATTATAATGTACTATCTACGTATGTAATCTATCTTCCATGACATATAAACTAATCAGTCATGTGGGATTTGATTCCCTATAATCATGCTAATGTGTTAAAATAATTCACTAGCTCTGGTATTCTAGTGTTGGGACCTTACATTAAAACTAATACATTTTAATTTTTTCAGAATAATTAACATTTAACTTTTAATAAATTAAAATTAAAATTGTTTATGGATTTTTTTGGACACAACTATTGATTATGATGTGGGATTTTGGTTTTTTCCTCATAGTTGATTCTGGAATGGGGTGTCTATATTAGGAATGGTTTAAACTCAAGATGCACCTCCGGGATGGCTTGTCCCCCTTTTATTTTCTTTTTTTTCATTTTATTGTCTTCATTTTCATTATTTTATTTTAATATTCTCTAATTTCATCATCCTTCTCATTCATTATTCTCCTGAGTTTCCTTATACAACACTCAACCAAGAGAGAAAAGTGTGAGAGGGGGAAATAGAGAGGGTAATGGTATGAGGGGTACCACCACAGATCCCTCGTCATACTAGATCGATGCTCGAAAACAATGAACATCCAATTTGAGTGAAATTAAAGCCATTTCCGGACAGAAATATGTTTTTTATTATTTTCCTTAAAAAAATCTATTATGGTCATTGTTTTCTAAATCTAATCCCCTTTTAATCATTTAGGTGACCAATATTTCCCATATCTATGATTTTGGGGACAAAAATTGGGGTTTTTGGAGATTTGAGGATTTCTATTTTGGGAAAATCCGATTACATGGAATGTGATTTAAAGTAACCTACCTTTTTATCTACATGTTTAGGGAATATAAAGTTTAAGGATTACATTCCATGTACAAGGGAGTACATGTCGGGTACTTTTACTTAGTGGTGTAGACAAGTTTTTAGCTAGCAGAACCTGTGTAGGGTTACATGGCTAGGTAGAGTACACAAAGAGAACCAGTATGGGTATCACACCATGTAAGAGTACACGAACTATCCAAGTATATGTCTAGTTCACTTGAGGAACATAGACTTCTACCTTGTGTTAGGTACACACTGTGTACCCATTTCACATGCTGTGTACCTAGATATTTTACACACCCTAGTTTGTAGTAGTATACACCCATGTTCAGAATTGGGAGTGTTGTACCCCACACTATTTGATTTTCATGATCACAATCACTTTCATATATGTTTAACTTTGTTTTTAAGTGTTGTGGATGATAGGCAAAAGATTGCCAAAGGATTGGCCCAAGAATGGACAAGAAATGGACTGAAATTCAGTCCACCGGCCAACCGGTGTGATAGCACCGGCCAGCCGGTGGAACTGGCAGAGGGATTGCCCACTGCCAGGTTCCACCGGTCGACCGGTGGCTCTGTCACCGGTCGACCTGTGGCACCCAGCCCAAATAGTATTTGCTACTGTCTTGCCACCGGCCAGCCGGTGGCTCCTCCACCGGTCGACCGGTAGAGCCTGGACCAAATCCCCTCTCCTCTGCCAAGGCACCGGCCAGCCGGTGGCCCTGCACCGGCCAGCCGGTGGCCCAGTCAAACTAGCCGTTGCAGCTTTGACCAGGCTGCTCCACTTGCCTCCCAACGGCTCCGAAAGCCTTTCCAACGGCTCCAAAGGCCTCCAACGGCCATATAAGGGTTCCATGCCTATAAATAAAGGCCAAGGAAGCCCCGGACACCAACCGGAACTATACGGAAGCCCACGGACATATTTTGCATCAATTGGCCAATCTACGACGACTTCCTCCAAGGGAACCCCAATAGCTCCAACAACTTCCACATCCAAGGAGCTCCTCCAAAGAAGCATGGAAGCGGCCTTCAACATCTCCATCCAATCAAAGGCGCCCAAGGCTTCTCAAAATAAGGTTTTTATAGTTTTATTTATTTTGAGCTTTAATTTTGGGTTTGTGCCTACAAACCCCAAACTATTTTCTATCCCTCCTTCTTTTGGGTTTCACATCACCACTAAGGTGTGAAAAGGTTGCCAAGATTTCCTTTAAATACCTTGAGACATAGGTGAGCTATCCTTCACCTGTAATAAGGATAGTGGGTTCTTACTTAACCATTAAAAGTAAGTGGGTTTTTGCTTAACCAATAAAAGAAAGCTGTAATAGGTCCTAGTGCTACCTCAAAGCCTAGTGGGTTTCTTGCTAAAACCATTGAAAAGCAAGCGGTAGGAATCTCTCAACGGTTGAGTTGGGAGAGGAGATGTAGGCCGGGTTTTTGGCCGAACTCCGTTATCATTTTTGTGTGTCTTGCCTCTTTATTTCCGCTGCACTTTACTTTGATTTTTAATTTGTTAATCAATTTTTTAAAAGGCAATTCACCCCCCCTCTTGCCATCATTTTCCTCGTTTCTTCCGACCCAACAATTGGTATCAAAGGGCGTATTTGAATAATTCCCTAACCGGTTTCAAATTAAAGATCCTATCTTTTTTGATGGCTTCTACCGCTTCTTCCTCTCAATCCCCCGAAGGACATTCTTTGGATCGTGCTTAATTCTTTGATGGAGCCGATTATACTTTTTGGAAAACCCGCATGTCAACTTTTCATAAAAGAATTGGTTATCCAATTTTTAGAATTGTTATGCATGGTTTTACCCTCACTTCTTCCGATGAGTCTAAGTGGACCACCATAGATATTAAGAATTTCGAGCTTGATGGCAAAGCCATGAATGCTCTACATTGTGGGCTTGACCGAAATGTATTTAATTGTATTTCTTCTTGCACATCTTCTCATGATATTTGGAAATTTTTAGAACTAACCTATGAAGGTACTAGCGAGGCTCCCAAGCAAAAATCCGATCAAAAGCAAGAACCCGACGAAAAGATCAAGCCCGTTTGCCCACCTCACAAGAAAAGGGCCAAGAAGAAAAAGAAGAAGGCTTCAAAGGCAACATGGAGTGATAGCTCCACCTCTTCATTCTCCTCCTTCTCCTCGAGCGACCAAGGTAAAAAATGCCTAATGGCAAATCATGAGGTATCATCTTCCGACTCTTCTTCCTCGTCTTCTAGTTCTTCAAATTCTTTCAATCATTTGTCATATGAAGAACTCCAACACGTTAGAGATCAATTAGAAAATGGTTTTCATGAGATTTCATCAAAATTTGTCGCTTTGAAAAAGAATTTCAAAAAACTCTCCTCCGAAAAAGAACAACTTCTTAAAGAGAAGGAGGAACTCTCCCTAAAAATCCAAAATTTTCCCAATGTTGATTCTTTGGAATCAACCATCAAGGACCTTAGAGAAACTCTAGCGAAGTTCACCCAAGGGGAACAAAATTTGAACAATTTACTTGGTTCCCAACGCGTTTCCCGAACCACCCAAGGGATAGGCTACACCAATATAGCTTCCTCCTCCCATGCTCCCACTGTTTTTGTAAGGGGGAGCACTTGTTATAAATTTTGTAACTATTGCAAGAAACCCGGGCACATGATAAATGAATGTAATTGCAAAAACGCCGGGTACGGTAGGCCAAAATCGATTTTTTATTCGGATGAATTCTATAGGAGAAGACCCGCTACAAGGCAAGTGTGGATTGAAAAATCCCTCTTAGCGAGTCTCTCAGGGCCCAAAATTGTCTCTTTTCAAAATCCCTCTCCCCGGTGATTCATTGTTTTTATTTAGGGGGAGTTAGGTTCTTTTAAGCCTTTTTTGTGAATTTAAAATTTTCATTCAAAATTTTCATTTCAAATTTTTTATTCAATTTTCGATTCAAACTTTCAAATTCAACACTTGGTATCAAAACTTTCATTTCAAAATTCAATTTTTGATTTAAAACTTTCAATTCAAACTGTTATTCATATTTTGATTCAAATCTTTCAATTTCCAAAATTTCAATTGATTTTCAAATCCCATCTCTTGTTTTTCAAAGAATTCCCTCAATCAAGTTTTATGCCCCATTCTATTTTGATAATCACAAAGGGGGAGAAATCTCTTGATTGATTGGGGGAGAATCCTTTTTATTATGCTTAGCATTTCCTTTCAATTTCAGTATTTTACTTTGATTGTTTTGGTGATTGTGATCATCAAAATAGGGGGAGATTGTTGTACCCCACACTATTTGATTTTCATGATCACAATCACTTTCATATATGTTTAACTTTGTTTTTAAGTGTTGTGGATGATAGGCAAAAGATTGCCAAAGGATTGGCCCAAGAATGGACAAGAAATGGACTGAAATTCAGTCCACCGGCCAACCGGTGTGATAGCACCGGCCAGCCGGTGGAACTGGCAGAGGGATTGCCCACTGCCAGGTTCCACCGGTCGACCGGTGGCTCTGTCACCGGTCGACCTGTGGCACCCATCCCAAATAGTATTTGCTACTGTCTTGCCACCGGCCAGCCGGTGGCTCCTCCACCGGTCGACCGGTAGAGCCTGGACCAAATCCCCTCTCCTCTGCCAAGGCACCGGCCAGCCGGTGGCCCAGTCAAACTAGTCGTTGCAGCTTTGACCAGGCTGCTCCACTTGCCTCCCAACGGCTCCGAAAGCCTTTCCAACGGCTCCAAAGGCCTCCAACGGCCATATAAGGTTTCCATGCCTATAAATAAAGGCCAAGGAAGTCCCGGACACCAACCGGAACTATACGGAAGCCCACAGACATATTTTGCATCAATTGGCCAATCTACGGCGACTTCCTCCAAGGGAACCCCAATAGCTCCAACAACTTCCACATCCAAGGAGCTCCTCCAAAGAAGCTTGGAAGCGGCCTTCAACATCTCCATCCAATCAAAGGCGCCCAAGGCTTCTCAAAATACGGTTTTTATAGTTTTATTTATTTTGAGCTTTAATTTTGGGTTTGTGCCTACAAACCCCAAACTATTTTCTATCCCTCCTTCTTTTGGGTTTCACATCACCACTAAGGTGTGAAAAGGTTGCCAAGCTTTCCTTTAAATAGCTTGAGATATAGGTGAGCTATCCTTCACCTGTAATAAGGATAGTGGGTTCTTACTTAACCATTAAAAGTAAGTGGGTTTTTGCTTAACCAATAAAAGAAATCTGTAATAGGTCCTAGTGCTACCTCAAAGCCTAGTGGGTTTCTTGCTAAAACCATTGAAAAGCAAGCGGTAGGAATCTCTCAACGGTTGAGTTGGGAGCGGAGACGTAGGCCGGGTTTTTGGCCGAACTCCGTTATCATTTTTGTGTGTCTTGCCTCTTTATTTCCGCTGCACTTTACTTTGATTTTTAATTTGTTAATCAATTTTTTAAAAGGAAATTCACCCCCCCTCTTGCCATCATTTTCCTCGTTTCTTCATGCCTATAAATAAAGGCCAAGGAAGCCCCGGACACCAACCAGAACTATACGGAAGCCCACAGACATATTTTGCATCAATTGGCCAATCTACGGCGACTTCCTCCAAGGGAACCCCAATAGCTCCAACAACTTCCACATCCAAGGAGCTCCTCCAAAGAAGCTTGGAAGCGGCCTTCAACATCTCCATCCAATCAAAGGCGCCCAAGGCTTCTCAAAATACGGTTTTTATAGTTTTATTTATTTTGAGCTTTAATTTTGGGTTTGTGCCTACAAACCCCAAACTATTTTCTATCCCTCCTTCTTTTGGGTTTCACATCACCACTAAGGTGTGAAAAGGTTGCCAAGCTTTCCTTTAAATAGCTTGAGACATAGGTGAGCTATCCTTCACCTGTAATAAGGATAGTGGGTTCTTACTTAACCATTAAAAGTAAGTGGTTTTTTGCTTAACCAATAAAAGCAAGCTGTAATAGGTCCTAGTGCTACCTCAAAGCCTAGTGGGTTTCTTGCTAAAACCATTGAAAAGCAAGCGGTAGGAATCTCTCAACGGTTGAGTTGGGAGCGGAGACGTAGGCCGGGTTTTTGGCCGAACTCCGTTATCATTTTTGTGTGTCTTGCCTCTTTATTTCCGCTGCACTTTACTTTGATTTTTAATTTGTTAATCAATTTTTTAAAAGGCAATTCACCCCCCTCTTGCCATCATTTTCCTCATTTCTTCCGACCCAACAGGGAGTACATACTGCATAACGAGGGTGAGAATCCATGTACTAACCCTTTTTAACCCTTTGAGATTTTTCAGGTTTTCTTTCCCTAGAGATAGAATTGGACCCAATAGTGGTTTTTTCTGAATGGTTTTCTACATACATCACAATTTTAAAACCCATGGGGTGTTATTATGACTCCCAATGGGTGTTTTGGGTTTCTTTTTAAATTGTAAGGTTCTTACTCTAGTAATCGAATTCATTTATATCTATAGGTAGAGAAAGAAATGTGAATGATTGGTTAGGTGACCAACCTTGTTTGTGACCTTTATCTTAGATTATTTATGGGATATATCCCATGGCGTATTACTTTTTAGGACATAATATCTTTGTGAGATGTTCTCTTCTAGCCTAATAGCCCATGAGAACAGTTGTTATCGAGGATCCCATGTAGGTTATCTATATATTCTATCTGGATATCGCGGATCCCCTAAGGGATGTAGTTTCGTATATGATGATCTTGAGAGTCGCATGTGGGATCTCTCTCTAGTATGTTTGTTAGAGGATACCTTTTTTAATATATCTATGTTGTTTATCATTTGAGAATCATGTGTAATATTCCTCGTTTTTCTTTTTAGCTCTAGATATTTTATAGAATGCCTCCACTCGTGTTTACCTAGAGGATACCTAGTACAATTCCTCTCAGTGTTTGACCTGAGGGGCCCACCAGGTGCCTATGTTTTGACCAACCTTGAGTTTTTCATTGGTTTTGGGTATATATTATATCGATTTTCACCTAATAATCCATGTCGAACTGGTAATCCCATAGGCAATTGGATATAGTGTTGTGTTGGTCATTCGTGCCACCCAAAAATTATGTTTATATATTACCTATTTATTAATGTTGTAGTGATTCTTAACATAAGTGCTTCCAGGTTGGTGGATGTTGAGGAAGATGGTATATGAATTTCATTCTTTTGGGATGCCCAGATATGCTTACCCAAGATCCGGATTTAGGGCCTTGTTATTTCTGATATTCATTGGTATACTCTGAGGTACTACCTAGAACATTGTACATGAGACTAGATTTATATATATATATATTTTAAATATATATATGGGATATCCCAACTTTTTTCCCGGTATCTTGTTGATTATCCTTACATGTTGATTGGTATTCCTTGAGTGATACTGGATTCCTTTTTGTTGGAGTGCTTTGGAAGGACTCATATTCTTGTAATATGTGGTGAGGATGGTTATTCACTCCTCGATCAATAATATGTGGTGGTTATGATTATTCTATCCTCGGTTTATGATAAGGGGTGGTGATTATTATTTCCTCCTTGATTGATGACTTGTATGCCTTCAATGAAGCTTGGATACACTGTTGTAATAATGACTACGATGGAATCATAGTTTTTTTTATTTTTATACAGATTACATGGATGGATCTCAATAGATATTTACACTGTAGTGGATGCCTTGGATTGAGTATTCAACTTGGGTATTGATTATGTGGGATTTTATGGGACTTTATACACCTTAGATCTTTCTTTCTTGTACTCACTTAAGACATGATCTATTATCATGATCTAAGGACTCCAACACGTCCTTTATCATGTTTCCATCTTGAAAATTCTTGGACTCAACCAGGATGCCTTGAACATGATTTTCAGATCCATACCTTCATGTTCTAACACGTGATTGTGTTTGGTGTATGTGATGGGTGTAATAAAAAATAATACAATGTATGTCAATGTGGATGCCTTTGAATAGTTCATTGAATCCATCCCTTGGGGTTTGACACATGTTTACCTTGTTAGATCATAGTTGGTTGATGTTGCCTTTTTCAGGATTGAGCATCATTATATGATATACTAGTTTGAGTGATTGGAGGTGATTACGGTTGAACCCAGTTGATGGAAAAGTATCCCCATATGTTGACGTAGCCTGCTTAAGGACATTTCAATGGGGGCTGAAGTAGGTATATATTTATTGGAATTATAGACCCAATGATCAACTTGATGGTTCACATATTGTGTGGATGTTAGGATTTAAAATGGGCCACTCGTCCTTGGCCAATGGTAAGAGGGTTAAGATGGATTTAGAATATCGGTCAAAAAAGGAAAGTCATGCATCAAATTTAGAATGTAGGGTTCACATCCTTTATTCCTACTATTGGGTGATTTTTACTAAGGATTTATGTCTATTCGGTTGGTCATACATACATATATATATTTTCTTCTGACGAAATGTTATGTGGATCTATATTGAGGTGTTTGGCAATGAGGTTGATGACTCATTCCTCGTGAAAATTATGTGTAGTGACCTAGTATGTTGATTTGTATTGTGATGAATTTCGGTTGAACCCCTATTAGGGTGGTGTTTCTTATGTTATGGTTGTCTAGTCTAATCAATAGGTAAGATGTTGATGCATTCTAAGACGTTTCTTGTAAAATAGACCTCCAATGGGTATTTTTTTCCTCATAATCCAGATGAGTTTTAGATTAATTTCAGGTTTTCATTTGTATCATGACGTCAATGGGAGCATTTAATTTTGAGGATGCTCTATAGGGATCAGGTCTTTGTATGATTTTTTTCCAGTTTCAATCCTCATAGGGTATGACTATCTGTATCTTCTTTTAAGATGATTGATCTTTTGGTCTTGATTTTTGGATCTTCTGACCTAGTTTTCAGTCTTATTTTGTAGGGATAGTTTGGTTGACCTAAAAGAACATTAATTTTGACTCATACCCTTGTAGTTCGACATCTATTTTTTATCAATAAACTTTTTTAGAGAATTTTTCCCATTTTTGGGGATTCTATTTTAGGTTGTGGGCTTGGTTGTTTGATCTTTTTGAGATCAAGGCATAGAAGGTGCTCGGGTTTTGTGTTATATTCATGTTTATACCTTCACCTTTTCTGGAATCTCCTTTAGTCCGCATTTTTTGAGACTGGATTTGACGGGAAATATTTCTTTGGTTACTAGCCTTTTAGACCAGTGTTTAAGTTGTTGAAAATGTAGTCAAATCGTGGGTATATTCTTGTAAATTTAACGGTGCCATGTGATGGGCGGTCTTGGAATAAATCATGGAATAGGCCAGGTGATCTATTTTCAAGAGGAGTTCCATGGGAGATTCTAGCTAAAAAAACTAACATGTTGTATAGCACCGTCATCATAGCCATGTAATAGATGGTTTTCTAGGGTATGAGTTAGTTAATAAATGTAGACGTTTGTGGTGAATAGTTTTATTTTAATCTTAATATGTGATTGGATGGGTGCATGATGAGGACCAATATTTTCAATACATTATATGGGAGAATTTTACGATAATTCTAGTTAAATGATGAATGTCACTCTATGGTAGAGGTAGCATATAATGTGAATAATTTTGTGATATACAGTTTACCTGTGGCTAAATCCAGGTAAGGTTTTGAAAGGATGTGGGCGTGGCTCGGAGCCAGCTATACACACCCCGTGGTGGAATATTAGTTTAATATATTTATAGATGATCATGCTCTATCTATATTAATCTATATTATTCTAACAGATAATCATGAATAATTATTTCTAAATTTTCATCCCAGGTTAGAAGGAGGAGCCTATGGAGGATTCACTCATGGAGTGGTGTAGGGTAACAGATGTGGTGGGTTCTGAATCATTGTCTTTTTTTTGGTGGTGACCCCCATGTTCTGTTGATCTTCAGTGTTTTTCATGGGACTGTTAGCTCAAATATCATTTTCGATATGAAAATTAGTGTATTCCTTTTCTTGGGAGAACCAAATCAATCATAGTTAAATATCGTCTACATAGGAGTGAGTTGTTAACCCTGAGAGGATTGTTGTTGGACTATCCAAATAGATTTTTTGTATGGAATAATTGGTTGAGATAATAGTTTTAAGACTTTTAACTAGGATTAATATGGATTATAAGTTTTATTATGTGTATTTTGTAAGGAACAGTTCTTTTTCGGACAGTAGTTTTGAGAAAAAAATTAATTTTTTCATTATGATTATTTTAAAGGGGTAAAAAAGATTTTTCCCTTGGAATTTGTTCTTTTATAACATATCTGACCAATCTATTGGTCCTGGAATAGGGCTTTTATATTAATATGGGAGTCTGTAGGAAAATCGAGCAGTTCAATTTTTTGAGAAATAATTGATATTTAATATTTAATAGATTAAATACTAAATTGTTCTGGTGGGTTCATTAGACAAGAAATTTTTAACAAGGATTTGTACTGAGATTATGTCTCTACTATTTAGTCCAAACGGGGTGTTTATCTTATGGGAGGTATAAACTCGAATTGGGAATCATGGTTGGCTCAGGACCCTTTTTCGTTTCTTTTTTCTTTTATTCTTTTTCATTATTTTATTTTTCATGTATCTCTTATCCTCATCCTCCTCGTGCACACCTCTCATGTGCCTCCTCTTATATTTCTCAACTGAGAGATAAAAAATTTATATGTAGAATGATATACAGAGGGATGGGAAGAGGGGTATCTCTATGGAGCCCTCGACATGTATAATTGACTTGTGGAAACCATAAACTGCAAAATAGAATGAAGACATGGGGGTTTCTGCCCAAATGTTAGAATTTTAATATATTTACAACAAAAAAATATAGATTCATTATTTCAAAAATATAATCCCCATTTATTCTAGCATGATTCCCTAGGTGGATTGATATGTGGTTTGGAATGAAATTCGGGGATTTGGGTGATCTAGAGGTTTTATGATCAGGAAAACCATGTTACATGACATGTGGTTCAGGGGAACATGTTGTCTGCTTTTCCTGTTTAGGGAAGTTGATGTTTAAGGAGTACAAACCTTGTACATGGGAGTACACAATGTGTAATGGTACTCTGTCATGTAGCTGAGTACGTGGAAATGTGAACAGATGTAGGGGTTTATGGTTGTGTAGAGTACTTGTCCAGAACCCGTGTGGGTATCATGCCATGTAAAAGTACATGGCCTAGCCTAGTAGACAGACAGGATGGTGTAGGGACCTAGGAATGTACCCTATGTTGGTTACACTCTATGTACCCATTACACACACCATGTAACAATTTCACACATTTTGTACCTAGTAATTTTAAACACCCATGCTGATGAAAGTACACGCCCATATGGAATGTTGGGAGTACATGTTGTGTTCCCTAGGTGACATGTAGAGTACTACTCCTTTTTCAACCATTGAGGGGTTTTAGTTTTTCATTCCCAAGAGTAACAATTTGGCTAAAGAGTAGTGTATTTTAAGTGGTTTTCCATATAGATCATGATTTTGAAACCTATGGATCGTTATAAGGACTCCTAATGGATTTTATGGGGGTTATTTAAAAATGGAGAAGTTCTTCCACTAGTAATCAAATTATATCATCTACCGGGGGAGAGACTTGAATTTGAATGATAGGTTGGGTGTTAAGACTGCTCTACTTTGAGACCATGATCTGAGATGAGATAAGGGTTATCTACAGTGATGTATTGATTTGGTGGACTTCTCACATCTGAGATGTTCACTTCTATCCTAAGAGGCATTGTGAATAGTTTTTTGAGGATCCCATGTAAGATGCCTCTATCTTCTATCCGGATACCAGTGGTCCCTTGGGGGATCAATTTCCATATATGTTGATCTAGGGAGTCCCTTATAGGATCCCGCACCTATATATTGATTAGATTATCCCTATTATAAGATGCCACTATGGTTTATCATTCAATTATTTCATGATGTGTTCATCGATTAAATTTTTTGCTAAGGATGTCGTGTCATATGACACTGATCATATTTACCTAGAGGATCCTGAGTGGGATGTCACTTAGTGTTTAACTTGAGGGACCCAGTTGGTGCACATCGTTTGGATGACCCTGAGTTGTACCTCAGGTTTGGATAGAGATGGTATCATGTGTCACCTTAGAACCCATTCTGAACTGGTAAACACCTAGGGATATGGAAGTAGTTTTGGGTTGGTGTTCGGTCAGACCTCATTAATTGTTTATGTTTTACATGTTTATTTCTGAAGTTGGGATTTTTACAACAGGTTCATCTTGGTCGGTGGTTTTTGAGCCTAATATGATTTTTTTATTTTGTGATGTCCAGACATTCTTACCTAGGCTTTAGCTTTTGAGCTCTGTTATTTATGATATTCACTAGTATACCCATAGGTACTATATATTACATGGAAAATCATCTTTCTTGTATATATATATATATATATATATATTATGATATATATATTGAGTTGGGATTTCCATATTCTTTTCCTGGTATTCATCATTAGATCCTTACATGTTGATTGGTATTCCAGGAGTGATACATGGATTCTTAGTTGTATGAATTCCTTGGACGAAGTCATAGGATAGTTATATGTGGTGGGGATCATTATGCTCTCCTACAATAGGGATATGTGGTGGGGATCATTATTCTATCCTTTTCTTGGGATATGGGGTGGGGATTATTATGCTCTCGTCGAATGATGACTAATATTACTTGCGTGATTGTTGGATTCCTTGTGGTAGGAATTTTTTGGACGAACTCATAAGCTGGTCAATTTTATACTTATTCCATAGTTATCTCAACATGGATCTTGACATGGGAGTAGATGCCATGGATTGAGTATTTCCTTGGGTATTGATTCTTTGGGATGTCTTGGGTTGTTCAACCCCTTGGATCTGGATTTCTTGGACTCACATAGGACTTGATCTCTTAACATCTTCCTAGGACTCTAAAAACTGTATTTACTATGTTACCATCCAGACACTACTGGGAGTCTTTGAGGATTCCTTGGACGACTTCCTTGGATCCATCCTTTCGTAGTCTAACACATGATCATACAGTGCGGTTTTGATGGATATTATACTAATTATATTTCATAGGATGATGTGGATGTCTTGGATGGGTTACTTGGATACAGACCTTGGGGTATGACATGTGTTTAATCATCATAGGTTTTAGTTGTTTGAAGTGACCTTTTTCCGGATTGAAAATCATTATATTGTATCCTTTATTAGTGATTGGATTCAAGAATGCGTGAACCAAGTTGTAGGAAGAGAATACCCTTGTTGTAACGTAGATTTTTTAGAGAATTTTTTGTATTTGTTAAATCAAGTATATGTAAATTGGAATTATAGACCTAGATATTGACGTTATGGTTCACGGCATGAGTGGAATGATGTCCATCATAATTTATTTACACAGGATATCCATGAAATTTGTATTATGAACCTATGGATCGACTGTTGATTTGGTTTCTTATTTTTTGATTCATATACTTATGAATATTCATATTTATGTATAAATATATAGGTATGGAACTATTCATTTATAAATATATAGATATGTACATCTATGGTAAACATACCCAATTTACTAGGATTACAAAACAATGATTCGACTATGGTTTTGCGTTTGGTTCTACTTACCTTCTTAGTTGTGTCTCAATAAGGCTAAGAAGTTTTTTTTAAAAAAAAACATATAACATCACATTTATAGGTCATTTGTCTGGGTAGCCTCTGGATATTATTTCTCACCACTACATGTGAACCTAAATGTATATGTTGAAGATATTTCTTATATTCTGGTTGGTCACGTGATGTGTGGTGGATAGGGCTGAGGCCTAGAAATGCAGGTTTGAGAAGAGTTGCTCATGAATTCTTTGATCTGGATGATGTAGTTTGATAGTGTCTAGAGACTGAGTATATGGTTTGCCTCGTAGTTAGTAGTATGGACTTCATATTTTTTATACAGTTTCCTTTATACTCTTATATCTATATGGTCAACAAATTGGGTGACCATTTTTGTATTGTGTGGACAGTTTTTTAGGAATTTACAAAATTTTGTTTTTAAAAAATGTTCTATTTATTTTTATTTCCACTTCCACTCTCTATTTACATGATTCTATGTCTGATACATTTCTATTTACAATATTTTCATACTATGATATGAGGTTATATTCTCCCCACTATCATACCCTAGTCCCTCGCTACTTGTTGATAGCCACTAGTATATGGGGAGGCGTGCTTCAGTCCTAGTAACCACCCCGGTCAGGGTATCATTTTAGTGGCATCCATACAGATAAATTGCATGAATCAACCCTCCCCTAGTGTAATTATATCATCCAAAAAGACTCAGAGTTGAAATCACATATGGTTTCCCTTAATTATATCTAATTTTTAGCAGTTATTCTCACTAATTAAAATGAAATAAATCTTTATGCATGATAAAAACATGCCTCTACAGAAATTTGAGAATGATATGTATGAGATAAGGGAAATGGAATTTAGTACACATCTAGAGATCTTTGTAGGTTTATGACCGAATGTTGAAAAATGGTGAAAAGGAGGATCAGATGTTAAGAAACATTGCCTCTCAGGTGTGGTGGAAGGAGAATCCACTATCATCAGAAGATAACAAGAGTGAAATAAATGTAGAATAATCAATCAAAATAAATCCTCCATAAGATAATAGTACATTTTGGGAGGATTTGGATTCAACTAAATCCATTTATTATCTATATTCTTATGTCAGAAATTATTTTAAGAATTGTCCACATGAAAAAATCTATTATATACATTCATTCACACTGGGGATATAGGATGCAAAAGGGCATGTAAAATCTTATTTAAAATAATATCTCATGATGATCAGGTTTAGAAAATTAAAGCTAAATGTAAAGATAATTTAATTATTCATAATGACTATAATAGCCCAATGAATTTGAAGTGTTGTCAATTGATGACAAAATTAAAAACCTCAAATCTACTCAGGATGAATATTCAAATGAACATACCAAAAAATCCACTATCATAATTTCTAAATAAATTTTTAACTCACATAAGTCATCTTTATGTGGTATATGGAGCATGTTTTTTTAGAAAAACACATTATCCACTAAATTGAAGACATAGGTAAACCACTGATTCATTGAAAATGATTTCAATAATTTTATTTATTTAAATATTAAATTTTATAATATTAGTTATATAAAAATGTGTGAATAAATATGATAAAAAATATAACAATACAAAAATGGATTACTAAAGTAAGAAATGTGAAATACCACTAGGTGTCTATGAGAAAAATGTTTGTATTTGGAAACCAATCGAACCCTCCATAATTCGATGTTTCAAAAAATGGGTTAATTCAACATTCTTTATCTATTTTAAGAGCAATAGAATTTTCAGAAACTATTTTTTTTCATGAAATTCAGGAATTATAAAACTAAGAAGGAAAACTATTTTGGAGGAAAGATTGATGAATATATAAATTCAAAAAATATCATCAATGGTTTGTGGAAGAATAAAAATATATTTAAATCCAATAAAAATTAATATCTTGAAATATTATATTTAAATTTTAGAAGATTTGTTAAAGGTGATAATGATTGTTGTGCTACATAATCTAATCACAATGTGACTACAATCAATGGAATGAAACAAAAAGTAGCTAAAGACAAAATGAAAACAATTTAAATATTGAGTATTCCTTGAGTTAGAAGGAATAAAATGATATAGAAGTAAAGGTTCCCAGGAAGAATGTATAGAAAGATGTAACACCTATGAAAATATTCATCTATTTTCTTAAACAATGTCACATCAGGGATAGTTTTAAAATAGTTATAAAATTTATTTTTTAATAGAGAGAAATGTTAAATATTCATTGAAGGATTTCATGATAGTATGGTGAAAATAATAAGAATCACTAAAGATTCATGGTGAAAAACAAAATTGGAGTACATGTGACTTACTGTAGAGGTTAAGAAAAAATCCTCACAAGAAATAAGAAGTAAATTTTATAGAAAGAATTCCATGTTTCCTAAGAATATTTGTGATTCAGTTATTATGTTTGAAAGTGAGCAAAAAAATGATGATGAATTAAAGGGATTTTTATGATTCTGAAACACTTATCAATCTTGTGTCTCGAACTCATGGGTATAGGAAAATCCAACTTATTATTTCATATGTTCTGATTAATTTCATAAAGAATGGAAATAAATTTTATTCGATAAAAGGGAACATAGTGTAAAATATTTCAAAAATGGAATATATTTATTGTAAAAAATACATCATGGAGATCTTTACCTCAAGTTGTGTAAAAAAAATAACATTATATATTTTCATCCATGATGATAAATTTTGATAGTGATCACCACTTTAGGTGAAGTGAATAGGGAGACAGTGGCTTTGATTGTTGAATATGATTAAGAGGAAATGGTAAATGTTTAATGAAAAAATAACTAAGAAATTGGATAATAATTTTTTATGGATTGAATATTAATATAGATAGAGGAAAATTCTATTGGTGATTATGATGTTCTAGATGAAATTTTTTCAGTATTTATGTTGATAATTATTTGATTTATGTAATTATTTTCTCTTGAATTTGTATAGAAATAAATCAGGAAATTTTGGGGGAGTATATTCATTATTCTTTATGTTGAAAATTGATTTTTAAATGGTATAATCCTTCTTTTTGGTTTAATTTTTCAAATCAATTTATTGATATGGTTGTAGGAAATAATATTAATTAAAAAGAATTTTGGAAAACTCAATAATGAATTTGTATGAAATGTCATCACCTGCTGATTTTTATAGAATTATTTAATGTGTTATTTAATTAATCATGTTTTACATACATAGATCATCTCTTATAATGTTATGGATTCTTGATTCATGTCTAATTTCATTATTAAAAGTACTTTCATCTATCTTATAATGAAGTTAATATTTATTTTTATTTTAATAGACATGAAGGGGTGAATATAGAGAAATATGATGGATTCCCTCTCAATGTGAAATATTTAATTTATTTTAAATAATAGGGGGAATAAATCATTGACAAAAAAAGAAATTGGTATTCGAGAGAAATCAATTGGGGAAATTTAAGAAAAAATCAGATATTGATAATGAATTATTGTATATTTATCACTATTTTCTATATAATTAAAAGAAATTCATTGGAATAGAATGAGATTTTTCATATAGGTGTTTTGGAGGTTTATACTTTCTAACATGGAACCCTCAGAACCATAGACAACGTTGATTAAGGTAATAATATATGAAAATGAGAATATGGATAAGATGATATATTTCTCTAGAATATAGAAGAAAAATGTCACTTTAATTAGTGAAAGGAAGTTGAGTTAGTTTATTAAAGGAAAAATGAATATTTTACCAAGTAAATATTATATCAAGAAGAAACCACTAATAGATAAAGATTATAGAACTATTTTTCCATTTAATGTCATGTGTGATTTAAAGGTTAATTAACACATTTTAATATTTTTAAAAAATTTTGAAGACAAAATAAATAGGAGATTATGGACCTACACATGGAGATATTAAATTTTATAAAAACTAATGTTAATACTAGTTTATTATAGTATTTATACAGGATTAGATGATCTTCTGAAAGAATATAATGTTCTACATATGATTACTAGATGTGCATATTGATGTTTAGTTCACCAGAAGTGACATCACTTGAAGTTTCAAGATGATCATATAAGGTATATTAGCCCAATGTTAAACCCATTTTATGTGACTAATTGAATAAAATTCAAGAATCTAGGTTGAATAGATTTTATAAGATAATGAATTTAAATGGAATATAAAAATATTCCCTAACTCTACACCTTATGGATCATAAGATTCATTTTTTATTTATGTAATAGTATATTTTCTTAGAGAAGAAGAAGTATATCAAAAAATTATAATAGTGGGAAATTGTGGTTTACTGTTGAGTACTTTGAAAGATGGATGGAGATATAGAATGGGAAGATTTTGGATGCATGAATTATTCATTTATTAAAATAATATCACAAATTAAATAGCCATCCATGGTTCAATTTGAGTTAATAGAATGTTAATTCATTTAGAATATACATGGAGCTAAGAATAATGAACTAGTCTTGATATACATTATCATAACATAGCTTTCACAGAATACTTAAAACATAATAAGTATAGATGACCAATTATCATACTATTATAGTTACTTTGGAATCATAGAAACATAAACACTAGTAAATATGTGAGCTATATCACCACCCACAAGGTTCTTCTGGACTGCAAACATTTTTCAACACATCAAACATAATACATATCTTCATTACCCAGGGGAAGGAAACATTCAAAGGGGTGAGATAAGATTCTCAAAAAAAGGTAAAATGGGAGATACAAAAGAATAATCTTAAACATAAGGGTATGAGAACATGAACATGAAGATAAAAGATAATTACCTGTATATCAATGTTCATAAACCCAAATCATGGGATAAATCATGGTACATCATAAGACAAGAATCATAAGGAAGTAAAGAAAAAAATTCAAGAAAGTATAACAAAGGAATAGAACGTGGAATTTTAAAAATCACAAAATTATATAATATAATTTCTTTAGTATCCACATCATCACTTCCAAGACCATCATAGTAGTATGGGTTCACTCCCCATGCCATCTTGGGTGTCTTGGTTTACTCCCACGACCATCTTAGGAGCATGATTTCACTCATCATACCTTCTTGGTAGTCATGATTCACTCACATGTCCATATTAGTAGTTAAGGGTCACACCCATGACTATCATAGACTATCTCTTGAGATAAAAATCTTTAACCAATTCATTAGAGGGAGATATAGGTCCCACCCATCTCATAATGAAATCATACATACATGTGACAAAAAATCATAAGCCATTATATAATAACCCATGAAATGAAATGGGTATCATAAACATGTAATCATATCATAACATGTGGTAACAAAAAAGTTTCATAACCATTTCTACATAAAATTATTATATTAAAAATTCATTATTCAAAAGAATAACACTTGTGAAAGGGAAACATTATTCATAAAGAATCTTCCAACAAAGCATAATACATTCAATGAATGAATATTAGTGGAACCATTTAATAATTTCCCTAGAAATTAATTAGAACCATTAAAATATGTTTTCCTAGATGGGAAATAATTTATAAATATAATTTATAAATTTTTCTTGTGAAAAATATCCTTCAATATTTGAAAAATGATCTTCAAAACATAAATCCTTTTGAAAACCATTTTCATTGAAAACAGAATAGAAAAATTATAAAGGAATCATTGAAAAAAATAAAATATTTTTGAAATCCTTTTTCATTAAAAATCATCTTATTGAATCATATGTATATAATTTTTAAATAATTTTGGAAAATATTTTTAAAAAAATTAATTTGATGTTCCACCAAAGAGAGAAATATGGTCTGATTTTCATAAAAATATTTTATTAATTATATTAAGTACCAAATAATGGTAAAATGGTAATAATACATGGATATATTTTGAATAAATAGTTAATAATAAAACTTTTTTGTTTTCTTTATAGATGGATCAAAAGATTTCATCATATAATCTTAATTATTACCAATCTCATAAAGCGATTAAATTATTTCTATAATCTATTACCTATTGGTTAAATGGGATCATACATTTGATGTAAGAAAATGAAATTAAATGAATCTAAAAATATCATTAAAATAATTTAATTAATTATATATCATGAAAAATGTAAAAATATACACTTTGAAAAATAATTTAGGTTCATAACAAAACATGACTTTCAAGGAAGGAAAATTGAAAAAAATTACCGATTTGGTAAATATTAAAAATTAAACCCCATGAAGTAAAGATCATAAAATTGATATGTAAATACCAATTTATTTAAATATAATAATCATTGAATTCATCCACATTCATTATACAAACTGAACAAAATAAATGGGTGGTCAATAATCCATGCATATCACGGAAATAAAAATTGAGATGGATTCCACTTACCATGTGTCTTCACTACTTTGAAACTCATACAAACCTCCTTTATAATAAATATAAATTTATTATAAACCAATATAAGAACAATATTCATAATTAAAATACCATATATGGCTTTTTATGGATTTATCTAACTGGCTTCTTAATAGTTCTATGTTAAGGTTTCACTACAGGTAATAACTTCACTATTTTTCACATGTGTCTTAATTTGTTGTATCTTTGGTCCTTATTCATATATCATTATTTCCTGAATGTAAAACATGATTTAAAAATAATTTATATTCAGTATATTTTTATTGAATTATAAATACAATGTAGAAGTATGAAATGGAATACACTATTCATGGATACAACAGGTCGAATGTACGCATGAACGCTGTTTTAGTTTAGTTGTCGTGTTGAAAGAAAGTAAAATAACTATTTTTATATTTAATTATATATATAATTATTAATTTATATTTATTCTATCATATATATCATATATATTCACTAAATATATCCTTAATACATTCCATGTAGTGTATGAATGAATCGCATCGCATTGAGGGGGAGGTAGTCCACACTTCCTCAAACAAAATTGTTGTAATATAACAATATTGAAAGTATAAAGATATATATTATAAAATAATTACTTAATAATAAAGAAATAATAAATATATTATATTATATATATAAATATATTTTCCATCATAATTTCATCCATGAGTGAAAGTAAAGGAAAAAATGAACATTCACTGTTTAGTGAGGCGGTATTTCCCCAAACATGTAAACAATATATCAGTTACCCATTAGATTGAAGCATGTGTAAGTATAGATTGAAAACATATCTTGAAAACATCCTAGTATATTTAAGATAATTTTCTATTTATGCATTCATTGAATAATAATATTTTAGGGAGTGGGGAAATAAAATAAAATAAATGAGTTTTAGAGAGTGTGTTACCTCTTAATTCGGTAACCCCTTTTGTTTTACACCAAAGGGATTCCTTGGGTCTTAAATTTATGGTTTAATAAAGAAGTTTAATTTTACCTTAATTGATGTAAATAATTTTTATTATATACACTAATACTTTTTTTAAAAAACACATTAATCTTATTATACCATATAAATTATGAATATTATAAATAAGGAATCCATTTTTCCAAATTTTAATTATATAATTGGAAAAAATGAATTTAAATTTAACCTTGTTGTTAGGTCGACAAAACAGGTTATTTAAATAAGAATTTTCCAAAATATTATAATCTTTTTATATTCATATCCAATGTGAAATTGATCCAAATGATCCAAAATAGTTTTATTTAGAAATATATGATCTAAATAATCTTTGAAAACTCATTTAAAATAAATTTTTCATTATCAATAAATTAGATGAAACAATTGTTTTGAGTTAAAATCTTGTATTTATATCTATTCATCCAAAATATAGCTTCTTAGAAAAATTATATAAATTCACCCAAACATAATTTCAGAATTCTAAATTCAAAAGTGGTGTTTATTTTACAAAAATAAATTTGTAAATTTGTCCACAATTAATGTTATTATTTTTTGTATAAGGACATGAAAATTAGTTTATTTAAGAAAGTAGTATTTCTCCACATATAAGCACATTACCAAAAATTATATATTTTGTCATAATTTTTTTTATTTATATAGAATCATTAATAAAATATTTTCAAAATAGATATTATTGGTCATATAACTATGTTTAATGTATTAGTTATAATTATCTTGTTGGGATAATTTACACAATAAAATGATGTATCCTAGAAACATCAGTGTTGCATTTAATGTACACCAAATCGGTGTTGCACAAAATTAATGATATGTCGTTTCATTATGTGTCTATTCAGTGATGTGTGAAAGTAATGATTTAATTCAAACATGGAAAGACAAAAAATAAAATTTAAATTATTAGAGTGAAAAATATTATCATAAAAAATCAGGATGTTACATTCTACAACCTAAAATGAATTTCACCCTCAAAATTCATTATTCAAGAAAAAAATTCATGATACTTATTCATCATCATAGCCTAATGTTACCATGTATATTCCTATAACTGGTGATTTATTTAGAAACCCTGACTAGGTTAATGGTCTTATTTCATAGATCATTCTCTGTACGCTATATATATTCAACTAGTTTGGCATCATATGAAAGGTCCTTCTCTAGAAGTATGACCTCTGAGTCCAGTACATGAGAAGAGTTAGGATTTTACTTCCTCAAGAGAAAAACATGGAAAATATCATGGACTTGAGGGAGATTTTGGAAAAAAAATTATGGGTAGAAAACCATCCAGATATAATTGATTATCTCAACGAGAATTATATAACTTGGGCTTAGTTTTTATTGCTTCCCAAATACGATATATTTCTTCCCAGGTGAGATACATTGAAACTCCTTTTAACCAACATCAAATTTTATATATTTTAAATTTTTTTCATCATAAATTTTCTACCAAATTTGGGCATCCATTATATGATGTTTAATGGTTCTAACATTATCAACCATTTCATTAGTAATCTCAGGTAAATATAGCTTTCCTTATCCAACATCATTAGAATATATTGGATATTTAAATTTATTCCAATAAAGTTATTCAAAAGGATCTATATGAATTCATTATTTAATGATATTATTTAAAAAAACTAGTTTAATGTGTCGATCCCAAAAACCATTGAAATCAGTAGAATGGGATCTCAACATATCCTATAGAGTATGAATTATTCTTTTTGACTAACCATCTATCCGAGGATGATAAGCAATGTAGAAACTCAATTTTGTATCATGTTGTAATTGAAGACTACTCCAAAACATTGAGGTTAACCTCAAATCCCAATCTGATATAATAGAATATGGTACCCCATGAAACCTTACCACTTACTTAATGTCTGTCATCGAGAGATTTTCAAGAGATATGTTTTCTTTGATAGGGATAAATTGTGTCGACATATTTAGGTGATTGAATAACACATATATAGGATTAAAACCCGTTACATGTTTTGGGTAGTCTAATGAAAAAATTCATAGTGATGTTATCCCATTTCCATTCTGGTATGGGAAAGGGATGCAACATCCCCTTAAACATTTATCTTCAAACCATATATTGTAGAAATACCACGCACTGAGATACAAACTTTGTAATATCTCTCTCTATTCTGTTCCACTGTAAATAATATTTCATGTAACTATATATCTTCATAATTATAATATGAATAGATAATAATGATCTATGGGGTACTTATAAAATATCCTTCTTCTAATCTGGCATGGAAGGAACTCATACACGATTCATGAACCTTATCATTTCATCCTGATCATGATTATACTATGGAAAATTTTTATCATCCTTTTACAGCTCTACATCTTCCTTAATTTCCTCTTTAATCGTTAAATGTATAGAGGGTTGAACATTAATTTGTGAAAAAATAATATTTTTTCCCTCCCTTCATGATTTCGTGATCCATCCATTGAAAATTTAGAAAATTTTGATCTTTTGTAATCCTCATAATTGATAATCTATCATGATCCTATAAATATAAAGAATATTCCTCCTTGTTCTATTTCCTAGGGCATTAATTTATTGAGAATTTTTAATCATTTATAAGCTCCAACCATATTCTCTAATGTATGTTCAACTCCTTATCTGTGAATATATAATTCAGACTCTTGGAATAAGTTTGTATATCACACTTTTCTCCATAAGTATAATGCATCTATATGTTTAATGAAAAAATTTCTGCATCTAAATCTAAATCATGGTTTGGGTATTTTTTTATCATGAATCTTCAATTATCATGAGTTAAAGTATATAACCATTTTATTCATTACAAAAACAAATCCCAATCCATTCATGAATGCATAACTATATATTACGCACCCTTCTCCACTATAAGGATATGTAGGAAAAGTTAAACTGAACAACCTTTTCTTCAGTTACTTGAAATTTTATTCACACAAATAAGTCTAGAGGAACTTTAAACCCTTACAAGTTAACTTGGGCAGAGGATTATATGGTCCTGATAAATTCTAGAAAAATTATTTATAACATTCAGGTAAACAAATAATGTTATGGAACTCAGTCACTGTGGTTGGGATAGGCCATCATTCAATAGCCTCTATATTTGATAGATCTACTTCTATATAGTCTGTTTTTATTATAGTACTAATAAATGAATCCTTTTTAAACCAAATTCCACACTTTCTAAATTTTCCATATATTTTATCCTTCCTTAGGGTCTTTAGTACAATTATAAAGTGGTCTTCATGAAATACCTCTGTCTTTTAATATATAATAATATCATCTATTAAGACTACCAGAAACATATCGAGGCAATCCTTATAGACTCTATTAGTCATATTCATGAAGATATTTTAAGAATTTGTATGTCCAAAAGCCATTACTATATATTTATGGTGTCCACACCTTGTATAGAAAGTTTTCGGGAGTATATCCTCTTTCCGGAACCTCAATTGATGACATCCAGAAAGACTATCAATCTGGGAAAAGTATTGATCTCCATGTAGTTGAACAAACAAGTCTTAAATATGAGGAAGAGGATATATTTACTTGATTTTTATCTGGTTGAACACTCGAAAATAAATGTTTTGTTTCATTGATCCATTTATCCTTTTCACAAAAAGAACAGGTGAACCCCAAGGTAACACACTTGTCAGAATGAATACGATGTAATAGATTTCTTGGAATTTATTCTTCAATTATTGCAACTAATTTAGGGACATTATATATAGATAATTTAAAATTGGTGTGAAAATAGGTTTGTGTTCTACTGAGAACTCAAATTCACATTTTTGTGAAGTCTGGGAATCTCTTCCGAAAAGGCATCCAAAAATTCCCAATAAATGGGAATATCATCGATGTAGATTTTCTCCCCAATAATTTGATAAAAATAAACCTTCTTTAAAGAAATTAATATTTATACATTGAATGAAATATCTATAAAACGTTCATAATTATCATCACATGGATCGACGATTATAGGTGAGTGTGAAATATAAAATGTAACATCTCTTCTGTGAAAATTGATGTGATATTTATGAAGAGAAATACAATACATGCTTATGATGACATCACATTCAACCAAAGGAAGAATGGAAGTATTTTTAGGAAGCACATTCCCACAAATGTTAACAAGAGAGGATTAATAGACTTGAGATGAAATAATTGTACCATTAGGGGTTTTCACAAATAATTTGACATAAAATTATTTTTTTGGAATCATAACAATCATAGAAAATTCATTACAAATTAAAGAGATTGTATATCTAGAATGAAATGTGGAATTTGAAGTTATAGAGTGGATGGTAAGTCTAACTTACACATGTATTTATCACACCCCTCATCATAAATATAAATTTCATAGTTTTTCCCCTTGTCCCTAATTTTAATATGTCTCTAATGTCAATCATCATCCCTATGACATGGGTTTTGGCACCTGTTATCATAATCCCCATTAACCTTACACTTGTAGATTTGAATAATGGGAGGTAAATTCTATACAACTTTCTCTCCATTATAACAATTCGCTAACCTTTACCCATCACTTCCACAATCTATGTCTATGTGACTTTAATTTCTATACATAATACATTTATTAAACCCATTAATACAATTTCCTTCATGATTATTCCTACACATTGAGAATAAAGGAAATTTATTCTTATACTCTTCAGGGTTTTGATGTTTTCATTTAATCATTATATTTATTTTCATGTCAACCCCATGAGAATGATTTGTGAATTTAACATCCATTTCATCTTTGATTACACAGCATGACATCTATTCATATCTAATAAAGTATCATATGGACAACACCATTATAATACTTGGATTTAATCCATTAAAGAACCTATAAACATTAATTTCAGGATGGATGATAATTCCTTATTCATACCACACATGTCTTGTGAAATTAGCCTCTTAGGTACCAACAGACTCCTCATCCCTTGTCATCAACTCGAGGAACTCTTTCTTCATCTTGGTACGAAGAATCTGAGGAAAGTATTTATTGAAAAATAATTTCTTGAACATGTCCCAATCCATGTATTCAATCTTATAGTGATTCCTCGTATTCTTAATTAGAGTCCAACACTGGCCCATTTTTCCTTCTAATCGATATTCATCAAAAATGACTTTCTAATGCCCAATATAATGGAGAATTGAGAATTTATAATACCTTTCCAGTCTTACTAGATCATTTTCAAAAAAAAATTGGATCATATTAACATTTTAAATAGGGTAGACATTTCCTCAAGGAAGACATAGTAAAATTTTTTTCCCCCCATTTCTCATCAGGAAGTCCACCAAGATTCATATGTTGAGAAAGCTGTGTGAGCAAAGAAAAAAGATTTTTCATTCCAGCTACAATAGCATTGGTTTCTCTTGAGGAAAATCATTAAATTTTTCGTCATAATCACCTTAATAATGCTTATTTGGATTCCATCCATTAAAAATAATTAAAATCATAGAATAAAAAACTGTTATCATAATAAAAAACACATAATAATACAAATTCACTTATAAGATGTCTAAGTTATGACACCTTCTTTAATAAATGACACATTATGTTTATCCTAGGATACTCATAGACATCTTAATTTTAAATCCTTCATTATGGTTTGTTATGAATTTTTAAATTCCCAATGTATATCCCCAAGGAGAATTAAACCACGTGTGAAGCCAGGTCCACTGTGTTTTACCAGATTACCCTGAGTTATGCCCATAACAACTTGTCTGAGTTGTAACCCCAAGGTACATTTATACAATATCAATAAACACATGTAATATCCATACTGGGGTTTATTTATAGGAAACCACACACACTATCGTTTTCAAAAATACAATGACATTATCCTATACTTTTCATTACCCTTAGACATATCCTTATAAATGTACAATGGGTTCTCACTGGGGTATTCTCATCCTAAAAATCATATAATAACTAAAAATTTTCTCTGATTCCATATATAATGACCCAATAAAGGAATACATTAACATTACATCACTTTCATGGAATAATTAAAATATAATACAAATAGATTATGACAGACCATACTAATCTAGTTCCTTTCGAATCATTAAAACATAAAACCTAGTATATGAGTGAGCTATATCATCTTCTAATAATTGGTAATTTATTATGACCCTTCTTAGAAACATATAAAATATTACATATCTTTATATCTTGGGGGAAGGAAACCTAAAAATGGGTGATCTCAGATGATCAATGAGGGTTACGATGGAGATACATTAGAATAATCTTGAGCATAAGGGTATTAGAACCTGATCATGAAAATAAAATATCATACACTACATATAAATGTTCTTAAACATGAATCATGAAATAAAAAATTATAGTTTATAAGACATGAGTTTTAAAAAATTAAACAACAAAATCCAAGAAATCATATCATAGGAATACACGTGGAATTTTGAAAAACAAATATTTATATAACATTATGTCCATATCAGCAAAGTAATCGCATCCAATTACATATTAGAAGCATGGGTTCACTCCCCATACAATCTGGGTAGTCATTGTTCACTACCCATGCCATCTTAGTAGCATGAGATCACTTCTCATACCATCTTGGCAGTCATGGTTCACTCCCATTATCATATTATTATTCGATTTTCACTCCTAATACAGTCTTATTCGATCTCATAAGATATAAATCATTACCAAATGCATTTAAGGGAGATATAGGTCCCACCCATGTCATAATGAAATCATACAAACATGTTCCAGTAAAATATAATCAATTATATAATAAAACATGAAAAGAAATGGGAATGAAAAACACCTAATCAGATCCTAAACTTTGGAAAATATATGTTTCATAGTAATTTTATCATAAACATTACTCATCAAATGATGTGGGTCCTAAATTCATATAACACGTGAAAGAGATATGGGTTTCATAAACATCATTCCATCAAAACATAATACATTCTTTGAAAGAATATGAATGGAATCAATGAATAATTTTGATAACAAACAATGAATATCACCAAAATATGTCATCGTATATAGGAAATAATTTTTGAAGGTATTTTAAAATAATTTCTTGAAGGAAATATCCTTTCCTATTTGAAAAATAATTTTTTAAAATCTAATTATTTTTTAAACAAATTTCCATTGAGAAAAGACTTAAAAACATATAAATGAACAATTAAAAACTACAAAATTTTTTGAAACTAATTTAGTTGAAAATTATCATTATGTATCATTTCAAAATATTTTAGAGATCATTTTTCAAATAATATTTTTTAAGAAAAAATGATTTCTGAATAAAGAGAGAAATGCGATCATATTTTCATAAAATATTTTCATAATTATCTTAAGTACCAATAAATAGATAGTCGGTAATAATACATGGATATAACTTGAATAAAAATAGGATAATAAAACTCATTATTTATCTTGGGATATGGATCATAATATTTAATCATTGATATATAATCACTAATAATCGCAAAAATCAATGAGATTGTTTCATTAAACACAATCCACTTGGTCACATGGGATCATACAATCCATGAAAGAAAATTAAATTAAATGAATATAAAAATATCATGAAAGTAATTTTATTCATGATATAACATTTATAATGTAATTAAATACACCTCACAAAATAATTTTGGTTCATAACAAAACATGAGTCGAAAAGAAATAAAATTAAGACAAAACTATTTTACCAATTGGTTACTTTAGAAACATAAAACCCATAAAATAAATAATATAAAGATCTTATATAAATACCCTTAAATTAAATTATAATAATAAATTAATAAATAAATTTTCATAATACATACCTCACAAAAATAATTAGTGTTTAATAAATGATGTATGTCATTGAAATAAACAGTGTGGTAAAATCCCCTTAAATTGTGACTCGAAAAACATTGTACTCATAAAATCCTAATATATAAATTATATAATTTTATTATATACCAATAAAATAAAAATATTTTTAATTCTAATACCATATATGGTTTAATTATGGAATTATATTTCATTCTTTTTAACAATTCAATGTTAAGGTTTATCTTTGGGTAATATCTTCTTTGTTTTTCACATGTATCTTTATTTGTTATGTCATTGGTCCATATAAATATATAATGATTCCCATAATGTAAAACATTGTTTAAATATAATTTATATTCAGTATATTTTTATTATAGTAATCCATATAATATATATGCAGGAAATAAATTCAATGTTCAGATAGACAAAAAGTCATATGCATGCATGAATGTTATTTACGTTTAATTATTGGATTGAAAGAAATAAATTTAAAGTAATATATGTATATAAACATATATATAATAATTAAATTATATTTATTATATCACACATATTTAATAAACACACCCTTAATACATTTAATGTTTTTTATGGATGAATCGCAGTTCATTGAGGGGAGGTAGTTCACACTTCCTCAAATGAAATTATCATATTAACACCAAATAGAAAGAATATAGATATATGTTTTATATAAAATAATTAACAATATATAAGTAATAAATATAATATAGTATATATATAAATTTTTTTTTCAGCCTACTTCCCACAATGATTGTCTGTAATGGAAAAATGAACAATCATTATTTAGTAAGGCGGTAGTTCATCGTGCACGTAAATAGTATGGTTATTAGCCAATAAATGGATGTGTGTGTATGTTTATGTATAATCCATAGAATGAAAACGCCCAAGTACATTTATTATAATTAATTTATAAAATCTTGGAGTAATAATATTTTATGGAGTGGAGAAATAAACTAAAATAATGGAGTTTTAGGGAGAGTGCTCCCTCTTAATCAGGGAACTCCTTTTGGTTTGCACCAAAGGTATTCCGTTGAAGGATTTCTTCCCAATAGAAGAATAAAGGATGATGGTAGTTTTTTTGGAGGATATATGAGTATATTTTTTTAAAAAAATAATTTGTTTTAATGGTAAAAACAATTATAGGATGGGATGCCTTTTATAGTGGAGGAGGAGTGGCACTCTGGTAATATTTTGAAAAATGAATTCCTTACATGTTTTGGAAATGTCAAGTGAATCCAATAATGGTCCAAATTCATGGAACTAGGTTACTTGGAAAAAATATTGACATTTAATGTCTCTTGGAAAAGTTTATTGGTGTTGTTTGTTCATAAATATAATGTTTAGTCCTCTTTTAAGATTAATTTTACCTAATTCGATGTATCAAATTTTAAATACATTCACTAATTTTATTATTTAATACTAAGCTAACATTATTAGACATTATAACATATTATGATTCAAAATATGTGATCCATTTTTCCAAATTTTAATCATGTCAATGGATGAAATTAATTTAAATCTAATCCTGTGGTCAGGTCCACATTATAGGTTTTTAAAGTCAAAAATCAGCAAATGTTTTCTCTCTTTTTATATTCAATGTAAAAGTAAAATTGATTCCTAGGATTAAAATTGGTTTGAATTATATAAATACAATCTAAATAACTTTTAAGCAAAATTTATATATAATTATCCTTATAAATAAATTATTTGAAAATGATGTTTTAAATTAAAATCCTATATTTCATACTATTCATCCAAAAATGATGTTTCTCAAAATTTCCTATAAGTTCACCTTAAAATAATTTAGATATTATAAATTAAAAATTGAATATTACTTTATCAAATAAAATTAATAAATGTGTAAAGAATTAACTATATTATTATTCACCGAAGATCATGAAAAGATGTCTATTTCAGAAAATAGTATTTTGAAACCTATAAAGACTTTACAAAAAATTATATTAGTTGTTATAAATATTTTTTATTTATATAAAGCCATAATAAAAATATATGAAATGTATTTATTATTATTCATATTAATATGTATAGTTTCTAGGTTATAATTATATCCTTTAAATTATTATAATAAAAAATGATATTTCCTAGAAACATTAGTGTTCCGTGTAACGTGCACCAAGATGGTATTGCATGTAACGTATGACAATTTAGTGTTTCATGCATTGTGTTAGGGACATTTGAATGGAATTTTTTACTTATTTTATTTCAAGATAGAAATGAAAATTCAATTTATTCAATAGAAAATCAATAGTCCAATAAAAGGGTGGTGTTACAATAAGATAATATTAATAACAGGGGAATAATCCGAAAAATAAGAAAAAAAATATGAGATTACAAAGTTTTAGTTTAGTGATGGAAAAAATAAGTTAAATAACAGGATGTTGATGTTATTAGAAATATTGATGGTAATAGAAGATTATAAGGGAATAGTATCAGAATCATGTATAACTAATCAAATTGATGAGATAAATTATATTATAAAATATAAAATCTCTCTTAGATTAATGGATGAATATTGAGAGGTATATATAAAATATTATTACCTTGGGTGGAAAAAATATCAAAATAAATGAAATAATGATTTGATAAACTAGTAAATACGAAAGAGAAATAAATAGGATGATGATGACGAACAAAAGATGAGTTAATCAAAATGAGAATCTATAATATTGATATTGAACAAATCATAGAATTACGAAATGTTCCCACTATAGGATACCATCTGGTCATAAATTCATATTCAAATGAATTAATGATATTCATATTTGAGATATGTTTAAGTGGTGAGTGATCTAGGAAAATATGGGTTTAATTTTCTTTAGATGTTATATCTATAAAAGATTCCAAGTGACTTTACATTCATTGGAATTCATGTTAAAAATTAAAAAAATTAGGTAACAATACAATCTATTGAAATATAGAGTCATTGTTTATATAAAATTACTGGTATCGAATAAAAGTGTTTCTAAAGTATCTAATAGGTTAATAGACATTGAACATCAGATACATACATATTTTTCTCATTACACATGAGAATATAAAACGCTGCATAAAAATCCACAGAAACAATGTTATCACTTATAGAGGATCCATGAATACTAAAAATTGTTCTATTTTAGGATTCCTATGGAAATGAAATAAAGATACGGGTGATATTTTATATTCATTAAGGAGTATAAGCATAGAATAAATATTATGGAAGAAAATAAGAAAAATAATTCCATAATAAAATTAAACTGAGGGAATATTATATCTATGAAAATAAATAAAAAAATGGATAATAATTACAATTTTTATACTAATGAAATATATAATTTCAGAAATCATAATCATTATTCATAACCTTTTTCCCAAAAATAATATATAAACCATGAAGGTATATTCCAATACTCTTGTTAGTTTCTATTGTAAAAGAAGCAAATTAAATAAGGTGATATCAATATCTATCTCTAACCATCATTAATTAATTCCAACACATTCATCATCTGATGGAATGGATAAAAATTAAAATAAAAAAACAAACTGGCCTTAGTAATCAGTAAATACAAGTATTGAAATAAAAATTGTATGGATTGTCAACATTTTTCCAATTAATAAACCGAATAACTTTTTATTTAATAATCCTTCAACCTAACACTGTATGGAGTAATGTTATATGGTTCAGTCAGTAATTTCTACCATAAATAAATGGAATAATGTGGATTTCTAAGAAAATATCCCATAATCAATATAGAAACTACGAGGTATTCTCAATATAATAGGAAGTACCCTTATCAATGAAATAAATATAAGATGATGTATATGGTACATTTAGATTGTAATGTTATGAATATAATATTGTAATTGAGCTCAGCAGTTTTCAATTTTAAGAGTCTAAATCAATGGTAGAAAAATCCTTCTATAAGGTTCCTAGAGGGAATTTTAATTATCCAAATCATATCCATTAGGAGTGTATATCCATGTGTCCATTATTAGGCCCACTATGTATGCACTGATTAACACTGAGATGATACTAAACAAACCTTTTTAAATTAATAACCACTAGTAACATTTTTTCATAGATAAATAATTTTATAATATCCATTAAAGGATGTAATTTCCAGGAAATCCACATAAACACTTTACCTTCCAAAATATAAAATTTCTGGGTATTATGAAGGTTCAGGTAACATTTATAGCAAAATTACCTTACATAATAGAATTTAAAATAGAAATTTAAATACCATGAATAATAATAGAATCAGTAAATAAAATATTTTAGGGGAAGTATGTACATCGTAAAATAAAATATATATATTATAACATAATCATGTCTCCACCAATTTACCATTGAGAGAAAACACCCATAACAATAATACCAATTATTTGAAGGTATTACAACCAATTATATTTAAAAATACCTATATTAATCACATATTTCAAAACCATATACATACCTAAAATTATTTTAATATTTACTGTTAATTGTCCTCAAAATTCATATTATTTATTCATTAACTATTTACAAAATTAGGGGTAAATAATCATAATTTTTTTGAACTAGTTTTGAAATAGAATTGTTTTTATTCATTCTTATTCCAAATTTATTCATTCATAGATCATAAAATGCAATTGGATATATTATTTAGAATTATTTATTATCTTATAATTTTACTCAATGAGATTTATTGTTTATTATTTGTAAATATTAAATCAGTGATTATCATGTTTTGATGGTTTTTAAAAAACAAAAAATGGTATATTTATTAATGTGTTGAATATTAAGGTTTCCATTTAAAAACTAAAATAAAACAATTATATACTTTTTTGTGTCTTTAATTACGATAAATTAACTTCCCATATTCATCCATGATATAAATTTATCACATTACTTAAGTAGGTGGTCAAACCGACCAAAACCAAAATATAAAATAATTAATGGATGATTATGATGTGATTTAGTGGTAATATCGTTGTATTAGATTAATAATGGATTAAATTACTTTTTAATATTATGTAATATAATAAATTTAAATAATTATAAGAATTATATAACAAATGATAATTTATTACATAGCAAGAAGAAATCATTTTTCTCTGAGAACACTCTTTTAGATTGTGGAATTTACCAGGATTATTTATTTACCATATTGTTAATTAGATATCCAATTTTTATTTCATAATACATAATAACTTCCTAAAAATCATATGTATCCATTAAAATAATTCTCATGATCATCCATTAATGTTGTTGATGAAAATAAAAAAAATAGAAATCAATCTTTCCATGGAGATAATAGTCATCACTTATGCATGGTTGAGGATTTAATATTCCATTGAATGGAAGGTAATATATTTTTTATAACATAATAATATAAAATATTTTATAAATATCATAATTATTTATAAAATTATACACTATTATTATCCACATAATGTGTTTAATAAAAATTAAACAGAATTCTATGTAAGAAGGTAGTGCACACACACAAGAATATAATATTTTTTTTAAAAGGAAAATGGGAATGATAGTTAATATTTATACCTTTACAATAATAAAAATTTGTATAAAAATAATAATTATTTCATTATATACAAATCAAAAAAATTATTTTGAAAACTATTAAAGAAAATAAAAATGGATTGGGTAAATTGAGTCATCACAATGAGGACATAGGCTTTCCCTGGGGGGACTCCATGGAATGTGAGGGAATATGATAATATATTCTCATAGGAAGATTAAGTGGATGAAATGGTATTATATGATAATTAATAATTTTATTTATACAAGAGGAATCCTAATTTATGAATGGTATTGAATGAGTGGTGATATTCCCCATTTATACGTTCTGAGAATAGAATTTTTTATAAATATTTCATACTTACATGAAGAGGGAACAAGTTTCACAAATAAATTTGATCTATAAATGTATAATAGTGTATTTTGGGGTGAGATAAATAAAATAATTACTAAAAAATCGATTAGAAACATTTTTAAATATTTTTCATGTTCATTTCCCCTCGATTTACGACATTTATACTTTTGGTTTTGACTTATTAACTAGTTTTTACATAGGTAAATTATTTTTGTGCCTAAAAATAAAATGGTAATTATTAGATAATTTTTATCTACTGACTCCAAATATTAAATAGTATTTATCAGATAAAATTCTTATAAGTTAGAAAAACTCATTTTAAAATGTAGTTCATATAATACTTAAAACCAATTGTTTGAAAAATTCAATTTTTAAAAATACATTTTATGTGTAGCTTTAAATTACCAATGTAACTGACTATCATGATATAAATCATTTTATTAAAAAAATTATTTGTGAAACATTAAACAAAAACCAGAATTTACCAAATTATTATTAAATTAATAAATACCAAAAAAATTATCTTTTATTGGAAAATATTACTTTATTTCATAAAATATTAATCATAGTTTTTATAATTTTATAATATTAATTAGAAATTTATATTTTTACAAAATAATAACATATTTTGAAAATTAAAAAAATCTTATATATTTATTTCTCTTGATCATATAATAGAAAATTCATAAATGTTACAACTTTGAAAAATATCATATTTTTCATTATTCATAAAAATATCTTCTATTTCATAAATATAAAACAAATTAAGATAATAATGACATTATAACTACAAAATTAATTTAATTTATTTATGTAAAAAATAAAAGATATCTTATTAATAAATTCATAAATGAATCACCACTAGAGTTTACAATATGTAGTAGTTTTGGGAAGTAGTGTTTATTAGCTTTAGTTGGGTCTCATATATTTTATAATAATTACCATAAATTATTTCATGAAAAAAATTAGATGTTTTAAATATGAAAGAACATTGTGGTTATTTATTCTTTATAGCTTTTTCATAATACCATGTTTCCTCCTAAAGTTTTTTTTTCTCTGATTAACATTCACCAGTCAAATTATCCAATTATAAAACACATTCTCCCATGTTTTTGGGTTTCTGGAAAGTTATATAATTATATGAAATGGTAGGTTACTTCAATATTAACTAATATATGATCATATTCATTAGAACAATCTTGTATTTAATCATTAATAAAACAAGGATGAAATGATGTAATTTATACTGTTTGGCTAGGATAGATGATCAGAAAGCTTCAAATCCAATTCTCTACATAATATCAAAATACCCCTGTATTATGTCTTACAAACCAATTCAAATCTGATAATAAAAATATCTTCAATTTTGAAACCATTATGAATACATGGTACCCCACATTAACATATAATCCATTCCATCAATTATAATCTTATCACTTTTGTCTACTATTAGTAGATTTGTATGATCCCAGATACATTATATGTCCATTTTTGTTTACACTCTCATTTTTAGGCCCATTAACATCCATTCTCTAACTTATTTCAATAATGTTTTAGTAAGACATCTCATCCTCTAAAATGCATCATATGGTTCCAACTGTAAGCAGTAATGGAAATTTTTATTGTATTTAATTTTCTCTATATGATGATATTGATATAATTCTCCTCAAAAGTCAATAGAATATTATCTTAGTCTGTATTCTTGTCTCATAATAGGTCATTCAAACTAGTAATTAGTTTGGATATGTCAAGATTTTATTAAATTAAATTCTATTTTAGGGGCCTTTTAAAGACTCATATAATATTATAAAGTGGACTACGGGTCATGATCACATAAAACTAATAATGTTTTCCCATATATTCTATTGACATAATTGTTATTCGTATGGGTGAGGATCTCAAGGGTTAGATCATCCTTTAATTATATGAAATGTAAAAATAATTAATGTGGTTTATAATGACATATATATCATCATTCTTACTTTCAGTTTTCTTAATTATAGTAGAAAATTATATTGTAATATTTTCACCCTTCACTATAGGTACAGGTAGAGGCTTCGTATCACCATTGGGATATTCTCATTCATCCCTTAACTTCTGGCATACTAATAATCTAGACACGTAATCCACAAATTTCCATCTTATACCATCCATCCAATAAAAATCTCTTAAAACCTTATATATTTTTGTATACCAATGTGTAAAAAAAATATTTGATAAATGGGATTCATCTTGTATATTAACCTTTAATTTAGGTATATATAGATCACATAAACTCTTTGAAAACCGCAACACACTATCTTTATATATGATGTATATAAAATACCCATCATTTAATACATTATTTCTCTTTTTTATATCATTATTACCCTATTAGAAAATATTTATATTTTATAGTAAATTTTGTTTATTGATTTATTGGCTAATTGGGAAACTTTTTAAAAAACTATCGATGGTAACCATGTAAAATAAGGAAAATATGTATCTTGGTTATATTTATCATTTTATTTAATTCTTTGACTACCTTTTTCTTCAAATGATCAATGTATATTCCCTTAGTATAGATAATATGGAAAATAAAATAATGTTTATAGAGACAAAATTCACATTTACTGAATTTTCTCATATAATTTATTATTTAGGGTTGCATGAAATATTCATAGATGGTCATCTTGTGATTTGTATATTCTTGAGTATATGAAGATATCATCAATGAATACCACAATGATGTTATAGTGATGATCCTTGAGTTCTCTATTCATGGGATACATAAAAACATAAGGTTTTTAGTCAATCCAAGGGGTATTACTGTGAACTCATAATCTCTATATGTCATCTGAAATGTTTTCATCAATATATATACCATATTAAACCATAAATAATGATAACTAGAGTGCATATATAACAATGAAAAATATTTATCTTCGTGAAGTTGATCAAATAAGTCAACTGTGTGTGATAAAGGTTACTTATTCGTTATATTAATGAAATTGATACTCCTATAATTGATGAACAATATCATAGAACGGTCCTTAAATTTAATTAATAAAATAGTTCATCGTCATTATAGAATGATTTAGTGTACAAATACCTAATCATAAAACACATATAGTTTTTTAACTCTTCCAACTCCACTGGTTTTATTCATTAGGGTGTTTTAGATATGGTTCTTACATAAGGAATGTGTTCAATGGAAAACATAACATCACATTCAGGTGGAGGACCACGTAATTCCATTATAAATAAATAAATGTGCTCTTTTACAATGGAAAAATCATTTACCCTTAGGATTTCCTTCATGACTATATATAGTAGTTTACCTTCCCATTCATTGATAATTCATTAAGGTGAGATGCTGGGTGTGGGTTTTAAAATGTCTCAAGAGATCAATTATATCCAATGAAAACGTGGGATTCAATAACCCCTTAATAAATAATATTCTCCATCTTTCAATAATAAATATTTTCATTTTACATTCAGATCTAATCTACATAAAGGATTACATAAAATTCATTCATTGGAATAATAATCAAGTTTCCCACTAAGTAATATTTATGCATCATAATAGATACTACTCAGATAACACTCAATGTGAAAGGAATCCCATTTTATTGATTAAATAATTACTCTTTTCTAATATTATTCTGGAATTATTCAATGTTCCCTATTAACAAGCATGATATAGTAGAGTTATTTGATCATGAATCATATAAATTATTCACTAAATTTTATTTTAGTATATATTTACTATTATCATTCCATTTTGTACTTCATCCTCGATTGTAGTGAACATATTAGGTCCTTTCTGAACCTTTGACATTCTTTGAGGAAAATTCCCTTAAAATTTGGGGTATTGGATTTCATAATTCCTATATATACTTGTAATTAGTTAATTTGGAATCACTAATGTAAACCATTCCCTTCAATTCCTGATATTGATGGCCTATTTGACTATAATTGATTTAAATATCCATACCCTTTGAGAATGTCCCTCTGTGTATTTTTATAGTTATTACATGTGGTATATTCCACTCGTCCTTTATTCCCCACTAAAATAATATTATTTTTCTAGTGATCAGTTAACCTATTCTTCTGCAGATTAACAGAGAAGAGGTATATATTGGAGAACTCATTATTCATCTTATGGGAACATGAGACTATATCCTCGTATAATAAAAATGTACTAGTGACTAATTCAATTAAAATCGATGGATTTTACCCATTATTTTAATAGTTAATAACGATTTTTTTTCATAGGTACATATTTTTCATTTACTATATCCATCCTAATAATGTTATCCTTATACACAATAAAATATTTATTCTCCTTCTATATGAGATTAAAAAAGTATCATTCCATTTCCGCCCCTTGATCATAATGAAACTATTATTTAAAGAATACCTAATTAAATGTTCTTCATTTAATATTCTCTATATATACTTACTCGTTAGTGTTATGAATTTGTGTCCATTATGTATATGCATATCCATTCATATGATATTCCATAATAGAGGCCTTTTCCCTTTCAGTACCTCCCAATGAGAGAAATATCTTTTTTGGGAAATGATCCATTGCTCTACTGCCAATGGATTAGTAGATACATTGAATAGTGGATATATTTATCACTTGAAGTGTCCCATAATAGTTACCCCACATTATGGATAGAAATGTTTTTTATGCGTATGAGTTTACTTTTTATTACTTGGGTCAACATAACTAATATTTTTATGATTCAATCATATATAACATAATCCTCATTGTCTTTCTCAGAAGAATATCTATACATTCACTATGGGTGTTGACATGGTTCACATTTATTCTATTTTTTCTATCACTAAAAAATTGTCATAAATTAATTAATTCAATGTATTGAATTTTAAAATATAATTTCCATTAGGGTTTCTGGAAAAAATATTTAAAATATAAATGTTTTCCATAATATTTTTGTTAAATAATTATGTAAATCAAAATCTAATAATTACTAATTCTACTAAATTTATTCTTACACCAATATTAACAATCGAGTCTCTAGAAAAATCGATCTTTTATAAAAATTACATTATTAGTATAGTATAAAATAGTTCTCAAATACCCAATAGATTATTAGTCTTGGATGACTTGATACTTACATATTTTCCATGTTTCACATGAGAGCATAAAATTCAACATAAAAACACCAACATAATATTATTTACACTTATATTATATCCTTGAAAATAAGACATAGTTATCTTCTATGATTCTTAGGTAATGTTAGAAAATAAGGGCTATATTAGATACTCAGTAGGGAGTATCATATTGTAGAATCTATCATACCATTAAAATGTAATAAATAGTATGGCAGAAATAAAAGATTAAAATAATTCCCTAAAAAATTAAACTAATTGTATAATATATAAATGGAAAAAAATAAAAAATATGGATAATAATTATTGATCTAATATTTATAGAAATTATAATTTCATACATAATAATCGTGTCATCAAGACCTTTTTCCATGATTTAATACACATATAGGATACACGTATTCCAACACCATGTCTAGTTAATCTCATGATACCGACACAATCATCACAATGTTATATATAATACACCCAACCCATCATTATTAAATTAAAATTTATTCATCATATTAAGAAATTAACAATATATACACTACACAACCATTATTCATTATTATTTAGTGAAAAAACTACCTTAAAATATCAAGAATTAAAATTTCCAAAATTTCCAAAATAAATAAAATTTATTTATTTATTTGTATTGATTCCAAAAAAACATTATAATAAATGGATTTATATAGTTAATTCTTCACTAAACTTAGTAAATAAAATGATTAATGTGGTTTTATAGCTGAATATCTTGTTATAATCCTAGAAACTATGATGACTTATCAATGTTTCAAGAAGTACTCGTATAAAAGAAATAAATATATGGTGGTGGAAAAGTTGCATTAAAATTGATGGGATATCAATATAATATAGTCCTTGATTTCAATAGTTTTAAATAGTAGGAGACCCAGAATGTTTTGGAAAATCCTTCATTAATTTTCATCAGGATCATGTGAATTATCCAATGAATATCCCTCACGAGTTTCTTTCCAGGTGTATAGCCTTTTTCTATGTCATTGTGCAGGGAGCAAAGGTTCAGTTGATACTCAATGATGTAATATCTAGGTTACTACCTCTAGGATCATATATTTCAATTCTCCATCAACATTCCAATATCATTACAATGTTTGTATTCCTAGGTAAACCACACACACTATATTTTCCAAAAAAACTCATTTTTAGAAATTATGATGACTTTAAGGGATGTTTAAATAAAAATACAATAAAGCATATAATTAAAAATAGAATATTTAGTACCATGAATATTTTTTCAATCATGATATAAAATATTTAATGGTTTAAATATTCAATATATAGTATAAAACACGGTATATATTATAATTAAGACTCAAGGAATTTCAATTTGAGACAAAAAACACTTACCTTCATTCCATCATATCATAGTGACCTCAAATATATTGTATACAAACAATTTATCTTTTAATCCCCAAATTTTTAACCTTATTATAATAAATAAAGTCTTTTTACTTCATTCATATTTATTTTCTTCATTTATATTACTTAATTATTATTTATTTTCAATATATGGTGTCTGAAATCATGATTTTTTAATCTAGTTTTGTAACAGTGGTATTTTTATTCATTACTATCCGAAATATAAACATTAATATATCATAAAAGGTAGCTTAATTTATTATTTATAATTATTTATAAATTATTTTTTAAATTTTTTGTTATAATCAATAAAATGGAATAACTTATGAGCATGTTTCACGGATTTTTAAAAAACAAACATTGGTATCGTAAATAATGAGTTTAATATTAATGATTACATTAGAGAACTAAAGTAATATAATTATTTTCATATGTATATCATATATTAAAATAAATTAAATTCTCATAATCTTCTATTATATATAATTATATCATTGTTCATGTAAGAGGATAAACAACCGCAAACATAAACATACTGAAATTAATGGATGATTATGAATGTTATTTAGTTGTAATATAATTATAATAGAAGAATAAAAAACATATTTACTATTAATTAGTGTGTTATATAAAAAATATAAATAATTATAATATAACATATATGATGTTGTTAAATATTATAAATAATCCAGTTTTTTTAGAACTCCCTTTTTAACCGTTGAATTTTCCAATGTTGTTGATTTCTAATAATGATAACCAGTTGTAATATTTTTATTTAAAAAACATTAACATTTTAAAATACATAATATTTACCCATTAAACCTTTTAACAAGAAAATCTTTTTATTTTTTTGATGAAAAAAAATAGTTCCCAGGAGGCGGTAGTCCACACATTCCCATGGTTAATGACATCATTTTCCATATATATGATGAAATTTATATTAAATTTGTTCAAATATGAATTTAAAATATATTATAAATTTTATATACAGTCATTATATTCAATATTTATACCAACTATGTAATGTTGTAATGGAAAATGGAATACAATGAATTTTGTAGGTGGTAGTCTGCACACATGCACAAATGTTATTTTTGTTTTCCTAGAGAGAAAAGGAGAGAGGGGGTCAATTGTTGTTAAATTAAGATAATTACTTTAAATATAAATAAAACATTTATTAAATAAAATATTAATGATAAATATATAATTCTAATGCAAATATAGATAATAAATAATGGAAAATTAGTACTCACATTGTGGACTTGAAATTTTACTTGGAGGATTCCCCGAAAAGGGATGGATTCAATAAATATATTATTACCATAAAATTAAAATAGTGAAACATATTTATATAGGAATAAATAATTTTATATTTTAATTGTTAAAATAAAACGTTTAGTTGTATTTAAGTGGTTGTGAGAGGCCCTTACTATAAGAGTTGAAAATAAAAATATTGTAAATATTTCAACATAATATAAAGGTGGAAAATGTTTCACATGTAATGTGGCCAAAAATATGGAAAACAATTTATTGAGGGTGAGATAATGATGATAATATATCGACTAACCAATTAGTAAACTATATTAGAAGTTTTTCAATCTCATTGTCCCTGGTTTTATTACTTTTTAAATTTTTGGTTCTGTCATGGTAACTAGTGTTTACCAAAGTAAGTCATTTTTATGCCTAAAAATAAAACATAAAATATTAAATAATATTTACCATCTATTTAAAAATATGATATCAATTTTATCAGATAAAATTTATATATATATATATATATATATTAAAACTCATTTTTTACATTTGTTCACAAAAAACTAAAAAACCTATTTCTACAAAAATTATATTTTTATTCTTAAAAATTATGTGTATAAAACAATTATCAAATTATCATATTTTCATGATACAAATTACTATTTATAAAAAATATTTATTTGGTTTTCACTAAAATACAAAACCTAATTTTACCAAAATAAGATTTTTTTTAGAAAATGCATAAAATTTTTTATTTAATTTGAAAATATTAATTATGTTCATAAAATGTAAAAAAAGAGTTTTATAAATAAAAAATAGTATTTCAGAACATATTATTTTTAAAACATAAATACAAATGTGATCAATTAAAAAGTTTTTATAAATTTATATGTGTTTCTCATATAATAATAGTCATACAAGTTGTTGTTTTTAAAAAATTAGTTTTCTCACTATTCACCTAGATATTAAATATTTGAGAAAAAACCTAAAAATTTATCTTGAGCTATTATAAAATTATAAATCTAAAAATAAAGTTATATTTTTAAAAATTAAAATGAAATATTAACTTTTTAATAAATTATTAATTTATGAATCCTTATAGTTCATATTATGAATGATTTTGGGATATAAATTCTACCTATTATAAGAGGGTATTGGGTATTATTGTAGAGGTGGATATAAAATTTCTGAAATTATTTTACATAAAATTATGATGCATGATTTTATTTTTATGTTAATTAATTTTCATGTGTGCCCAATTTTTATTTAATTTTGATAAATTTATGTCCTTATATATTTAGAATATATTAAAGTTGTTTGACTAATGAGTCAAGTTGCATAGATTGTCACCCTAAAGAATACAGATTTCATACTTTGATTAGAGGTTATAGATGAACAATTTTCATGTGTTAGTAACATATAATTCAAATAATATATTAAAATTATTATGGATTTGAAAAAAAATGAGTGAGAGACAAACCGAGTTTATACAAAAGTATTTGTTGGGTCAAAGAGTTGAGAAGACCATATCAAGATGTTTGAATGACTTTAGTGAGTTCTCTAAATTCAAAAGCCTTAAAAAATTGTTTTAGGCCCGTTTAAAGGGAAATACAAAAAAATAAAGATGTTGAAGTTAATTGATTTTGGGATAATGAAATTAGGGTTAACAAAATAATAACAATGAAAACATTCATGTGACATGAATATACGATAGCTAAGTGTTTATAAAGAATTCATTCAATTTATATAGAACCCATAATGACTAGTAGTTCTAGTATAAAGCATGAAATCAGTCTAATGTGATATTAGAAGACATGGTCAGATGTTTTGTAGGTATAGGATGTGTCTTGGTATTTGGATAATAATGTCCTCACACAACTAGTAATTGATATTAATATTAATATAGATATAATCTATATATCTATATAATAAAAAACATATAAAAAATTAGGTTTCAAATTATGGGGGAGAACTTTATAATATTATGTCTCTTTTTTCATAACTTTGATTATATTATTTTCCTATAAGTGTCAGTGGATAATTACCTCATAATATCCATACATCATAACTGAGAGAGTGTTATGACCAGTATAAAAGGGGGTAAATATTTAAGTTGCATTTATTTGGTAAAAATATGTTACATTTGATTGACCCACTCGGAGTTTGATTTTATGATCCATAGGTACTCATAATGTGATTTTGTCTATTTATCAGAGATTATTTAGGATTATATTATTATATCACACTTAAATAATTGAATTTTATTTTATATTAATAGGATTAGAGTATTAATTAGACAATTAATTGATTATTGGTTGACATATAAAATCAATAATCTAGTATGAATTGAGTTATGTTATTTTACTTTTATAAATACTCATAAAACTTCATGATTTTAGTTTCTTATAATTTTAACAAAAAGAACATCATTCTTAAATATAAAAATCTATAACTATTTTTTTAATTTCATGACATTAGTAATTTTACATTAATAATTTTTCATAACCCCAATAAACTATTAAAAATAACATTATATCTTTTTCATTCTCGATATTTATTTAGATTGATGACTGTGGGCCAATCATTTAAAATATTTTTACATCCTTTAGAAAAAATAATTTTTCTATGAAATCCAAAAGATAATCCATCTACAAAAAAATTCATCATATATTGTGAAGGAAAGAAATTTGTAAATTAATATTTCCCTCTAAAATAGAACAAATGGTGATATAAAAAAATTTAATAAAAATGCCTACATTTTTTAAATATAAAAAATTGAAAAATATTTCAACATGAAGAATATAAATATCGCAAAATAGATGAATAAAATATAAAGGATTTCATTAAAAGAAAATAATATTAAAAAAATCAAAATCAAATAAAATTGAATATTTATTAAATCAAAATATAAATGAAAAAACATTTCACAAATATTTAGTAAAATATCATTTATTGTGATGTTTGTTTTTGAAATTTCACTTTTAGTATGTGATTATGGATTTGGATATTATTTTGCTTAATTATTTTTTTATTGTGGAAAAAATTATTCTAAAATTCTAAATTATTTCAATTATTATTTTGGATATATAATTTTTTTAAATACATTATTTAGACTTGTTCATTGTGTTTACAAATATTTCCATTCCCAGGACTAAATATTTATTAATTTTAATTCCTTTGATAATAAACATGATAAAACCATTAAAAATATTAATAAATCATCTACTAAAACTAAATTAAAATATAAAATGTTAGTTGAAAATAATTAAATGGATAACAACAATGCATATAAGAGAACCTTGGTTATCATTAACATATTTTTCTAACCACTAAGAATCTATTTTCTCATATTGGATAAAATATTATAAATAATATCAATATTGATATTAATTATACCTAGGGTAAATAATTTACCTATTTATAATCCTTGCATTCACCTAAAAAATCTATGTAATATTTTAAACTATGAAAAAATTGGGTGTTTTATGGGATAAAATATAATATAGAGCTCCAATGTTTTCACTAGAAAATTTTATACATACATATCTATAACACATACCCCAAGTTCTTTCACATGTTGTTACATCTATATATGTAATTTTTTTAGAATTATTTTTCAAATTCTTAAATAATACAATAAGTCAAATAAATTAATATAATTAAGAAATAACCTAATGATAAATTATATGAATATTGAGGTCATTAATTCAGTATTAATTATCAATTAAATATTTTTATAAGTTTTTATTCTCATTATATTTGGATAGGATTACTGTTACTAGTGATGGAGATCTAGAAAAATAACCTCATATTATTTATTAATACTTTATATTAAAAATAGATATAAATATTTAACAATTCAGAATTGTATAATAATTGGTCCAATTGAAATTTCCATTTGAAATAAATTATGTCGAAGAAAACAAATGAATGGAGAAAATAATTAACTTCCATCATAAGATATATTGTAGTTTCAGTGAAAATAAATGTCTAAATAGTCTATAAATATATCTGTTAACTTATGTTATACTATATCATTTTTTATATTTGGCACCATCTTAATGTTTATTTGGTCATCTATCTCATTCGATATAAAAATCCTTGGAATATTTTAACCATAACCTCAATTTCATTGATGAAATATATTTAAAAAACAACCAGAAAAAATAAATAATTTGTTAAAAATTATACAAATTTAATTATTTTATAATAAAAATATTAATTCACTGTATAATAAAAATTTATTTTAACAAAAACAAATTATTTACATCAACCAAATAGTCCATTAATATTTTTAACCAACCTACCAATAATAAATTTCCTAAAAATTTTAATTACGATAATAATCCTAGATATAACCAATTTATTAATGAAAACCAAATAACTACATGAAATTATAGTTCTATAGAGAATTATAAATTTTCTAATTAATAAAATTTTAAAATTAAAATAAATATTCAAATAATGTTTAGTAATGAAAACAAATACTAAATTCAATTAACATTAAAAACAATTTCAATATAAATCCACATTTTTTAACCAAAATAATTGTGATCCATCCCAATTTAAAATAAACTACCTACCTATAATAATAATACATTAATTAAAGTAAATTTTAAAATAGAAACTTTTATAATGAAAAAATAGAGCTTTGACTTCTAAACAACCATCATAATGCTCTTATGAGAATCGTGGAACATATATTAAGGATATAAAAAATAATATATTTGAATTTTTCCATCATTAAATTAATATATTTAAAATAATAATGCAAAAATACCGGAATAAACAACAAATATTTCTAATGATGGAGTGAATTCCATTGAATAAGGGAATAGTAACACATTAACTGTAACTACAAACGATAATTAAAATTAACAGAAATAATAAAGACAAATTAAACTTATGAACATTAAGTAATATTAAATTGTTATTTGAAAATAAATGACTAAAATAAAGTTATAAAAAATTATTATTATGATTTCATTCAAAAAATGTTAATACAAAAATATATTCATTTCCACAAAACATTTAATAATCCTTTAAAAGTATTATTTCATGAACCTCAATTACTATATATATTTAGAAATTTGGAGATTAATATTGGACTTATTGAATCATTTAAATATATTAAAATTTTGACAATTATTTAATGAAGTATATGAAAATAATTAGTTTTATTAAACTTATAAAAAAATTTCTCACTGTTATGTCCCTATCAAATGTAAAGATATTAGATCTATAATTGATAATTTTAAAATATAGTATTTTTAAATTGAAAATTATTTTGTTGGACTAGGATAATAAATTAATTTAATTAAAAATAAATAAATTTTCCAAAATCATATTTAAATTTAGGATCTATTTATATTTAAAAAATGAGTTTGATTGTTAAAATATTAAATAAAATAACCACATACCCAACTAATTTTCAATAATATATTATTTTTCTACTAATAATTATGTCACTCAATATATTCTTATATTTCATAAACTAAGGGAAACTAATTGAATGTAAAATAACCAATTATTAGGAGAAATATTATCCTAAATATTACAAAATAAAAAATTGACAGGGATGTTAAAACATTACAAATGGGTTTTTTGGATCAATTTTGTTAAGTTCAATATATTTCCTGTAATTAAATATCCATGTTATAATGAAAAACAATAAAATTATATCAATGGAAAAATATTCCATTTTCTCACTTTATGAAATAGAAAATATTTTTTCCAAAATGCATAAAGAATATAGTTATTATAGAAAATTATATTTCTAGATATGAATTTATTATCAATAAAAGAAATGAAAAACATATAAATTGTTTTTCTATTTTGGTGCTAATGAAAATAAAATTTATAAATTAATTTATATGAAAAGTTAGATACCCTTTGAGAATAATATTGTTATCAATACATTTTGGAACCCATTATTTATATTTAATAATCCCATATAAATGGAATTTAGTTTATTTAAACACATTAGAGTTCAAAATATTATTCTTAATATTATTATGTAAAATTAAAATGTTGGAAGGAAACATCTAAATCATAGAAATATGAGTCATTACTAGCTAATTACACATGATTTTTAAATTTTAATATTGAGGATTATTTAAGAAAAATAAAAAATAAAAATTACTTTTTAGGTATTTTTAATTTTTCAAGAATCAATATTTAAAAAATTTATTGAGAATATTTTTGAAAATTATATTCCAAATATTAATTGAATTTTTTGAATTATAATTTAACTTTGTAATATTTTATGTTAAATTTTAGATATTTTAATTTAAATTTTGATGACTTTGTTGATACTAACATAAATGAATCAATTCAAAATATAATAATTCCTTTCCCCGACTTTTAATGTATGTATATTTCAATGAAAATAAAAAATTATTTATCATTATTTAAACAAATATAACTAAAAAATATACAATATAAATAATTATATTCAATAAATCAAAAAAGAAGGCCATATTTTTGACATTACCATGAATCCATTCTATTAATCCTTATTTTTTTCGTATTATTTTTTTTAAAATAAATTTAGAAGCATGTAAATAGACACAATGGGGGTTAAATCATTTAATATTCTAGATTATGAAAAATAAATTCACTGGATTAAAAAAGGTAAACACAATTTATACAATTTTAAAAACTAAATGATTTAGTGATTTCAGTATTCTTCCGAATAATATTTGGGTCACCATAATAACTAATGAACAAGAAGAGTAAGTTCCCTCAATAGTGAAAATATGTTTGGATTTTGTACTGATTATAGGATATTAAATAAGTACACTATGAAAGATGATTATCTATGATAATTATTAGATGAGATTCTTGAATATTAAGTTCAAATATCATATTTTTACTTTATATAGGTTGGTATACTTAATACTTCTCAATTCCCAAAGCATATTATGGGATAAATTTAGTTTATCACTTTGACATATATTCCATTAGGAATGGTCCCTTTATTATTTTTAATGCTTCTTACGCATTCCAAAGGTATAGAATGACTATTTTCATATATTTTTTTAAATTATTTATTGACGTATTAATGGATTATTTTACTATATATAGATGTAATTTTTTTTATCATGTTTAAATTTATTTTATAAAGTGAAATAATATATTTATTCGAAGAAAATTATTTTCAAATTATTAAAACATTCATTTTGTTATTATTGGTGGAATGTTTTTAGTCATATTATTTCTTCATAAGGTTTTGAAGTTGACACCCTAATGTATAGTTATTGATTATTTTTCAAAAAAAATTAACGATGATGGATAATTTATAAAAAATGCGGTTTATTATAGATTGTATATTTTAAAAAACTATCTTCCCTGATTTCTTATTCACTATGTAATTCTAGAATGATGTGATTATTTATTTTTGATGAGATAGTCAACATTCATTTTAAAGGACAAATAATATTGTTAAAATTATTCATATTGAATTATCACATGATAGGAAATCATTATTTGAGCTAATGATTGATGCTCCAATAGGGTAGTTTCATCTTTTTTTGGAGATTGGAGAGTTAATTTCTCTGCTATCATACATCATTCCTCTTGAAAAATAAATTCCAAAAATAAAATTATATTGTAAGTATAGAATAGTTCCATTCAAATTATTTTCTATAAAAATATTTTATAATTGTTTAATATGTGTAAATGTTATTATATATAGAGATATTTCAATTATTTAATATTTATTAGTGAAAACATACTCAAAAAATGGAATTTAAATTTGAATTTTGATACATTTGAAGTATAATAATGAAATTAAATGAAACTTTGAAACAAAATTCTATATTTGATCACTTGAGTATGATGGAAAATGATTCTAAATTATTTATCTTATATTTTTATTACTGAAAATCCATTTGTTTTATGTCATTTTTTCTCTTTATATTCTACCAATTATAATTTAATAATTAGTGTTATTTTATATTTAATTTTAATAAAACTAATAATATTAAATTAAAATATGGGTATAAATATTATCTTTAGTAAGATTATATTGTATAAAATATGATTAATTTTTATAAATGACATGATGTGTTTATTTTGATAAAAATAAATAAATTTTAATGTTTTTTCTTTTTTATAGTTGGGATTATTTTTTGACATAATATAACCTTAAAAATAATGGAATATTTTCTATATATTTATTAAAATTCCTTATGAATGGGTTTTTCCATTTGATAAAATTCTACAATTTCTGTAATATATCTAAATTAAATGAAATTATTTAATATCCAGTTATTTTTATAAAGACTTTGAGGAAATATAAGTTGATTTTATGGGAATTTTTTTATCTTTTAATTGTTTTAGATATATTATTTTCTATATTAATTCTGTATCTCGATGAGAAAAATCCTTTGATAAACTATGTAGAGATGCATTAATATTTTATATAATTTTAAATTTTAATATATTTTATATATTTTTAACTCATAATGTTTTATAATTGATCATTAAAATAATTTATGGAAGAATATTCTTAATAAAAGTTTTCCCAAATATATAGTCTCCCATTAGAAAGAAATTGTGTACCATCCCAAAAAATTGTGTAGAAGGAGATTGAATTTCGATATAATAAAAGTTTCATTAGAATAACTATTAACCATAATAAAAGATATATTTCTAAAAATTGGATGAATCACCTTTAGATTAAAGTAAATCTTTTGAAACACCTCTTTATATGTCTCCTTTTAATATTTTGACAAACAAAAATAAAACATTTTCAAATAGATATTCAATATAATTCAAATTGGGTAGTAAAGTCATGAAATTTTAAAGTTGAGTAGATGGTATTGAAAATAAACTATAACTAAGATGGTTGTAACAACTAATAATATATTCATTATATAATAATTCAATATATACAAACAAATATAGTTTATGTCAAGAAACAAATTCTAAAATTACATTCAAGGAAGGTGTCCAAGAATAATTTTTAACTCTATATTTAAATTTTAATCTTTTATGTTTAATTCTATACGGGTAGTACCATAGGATATATAGAAAAAACTTATTAGGTGTTATATATATAAAAGACCATTTATCCTCTCAAATTTAAAAAGATAATTTCATATTTTAAAATATTTTACATCAAAACATATTCTAAGAAAATACTACAACTTCTGGAAAGTTTGTATATGTCTGGGAGGTTTCATATATTTTATTTTTTTTATTTTATTTTTAGAATAACTTAATTCTTTAAAATTTACGATATATTGTTTTTTTTTGATTACTGATATTAATATAACACTTATGTTATATCCAATTAGATTCAAATTTTATTTTTCATAGGTATATCTCTATTATGAATTATTATCTGGGTGTATGTGTCATGAATATTCTTCAATATTAGGTAGATCAATTATATATTCATTTATTGCATTATTTTTTATTTTTTATTTTTTATGTGGATCTTTATAATATATTTATAATATAATTTCTATCGTTATCTTGTTTCTTCGTTCATATTTTATTGAAAAAAATCAATATCAATATTCTCATAATTTTCCTCATGTTTTTTCAATTTTTTTATGAAAAATATTTTCCATTAGTTATTAACTTATGTTTCATAATAATTAATTTCTTATGTGGAATATCTAGAGTGTGATTTTTGATGAAAAAATATTGGTGGTATTTATTAATTATTTTATTTATTGAAATATTATTATATTTTTTTGATTAACAACTAGGTTATGTGATTTATATTTATTTTTGATATATATTTATATATTGTTTTTATTAATATTTCATATTCAAAAAATGCTTCTAAAAATTAATTTTCAACAGTCATTCATTATAATCATTTTACATCAACATATTTTCTAGTTTTAGAGTTAGGTTTGATTAATCTATAATACTTTTAAATAACATTAGTCAATGATTTAATATTTGTTTCCTTACCTTTAAATATTTGTCATTAATTCCATAAATGATCTAACATGATTGTGTCTTTCATTCTTATTGATTTTATTCATTTTTATATTTTTCATCAAGTGAACTCCTTATTTCATATTTTAGAACACATTGATAAAATCAAACATAAATGAAAGAGTACCTATTTTTTAATACATTTTTTATAGTTTTTATAAATTACACATATTTCAATCAATAGTGGAATTTTTTATCCCCCTTATTTTATGAAGAAACATTTTAAATTGATTAATCACATTTTTACCCTTAAAATCCCCATCCTCCATTTCAATGAATTATTAAATTTTTTAACGTTCATTATAAATGTGTGGTGTACTATTTTTGTGAGCATTATTTTGCTGATGAAAATCTATTTTTTGATGTGGGAGGGGGTAATATCATGTGGGAAGGATTCTATTCTTTTGGAATTTATTTATGTATTTTAATATATTTTCACCAATTTTTTTAAAAATAATTGTATTTTATAGACATTTTACATACTTATATTGTGGAAATTGCTTTTAGAAACTGAAATTAACTAAAAAAGTAAAATAAAAATGTTATATTTTCTAATTTTATAAGAACTAATTTAAAAAATTAAAAATAAAATAAATATGCTGAAAAAAAATAAATAAGGAAACATCCAAAAAAATATTTCTCTATTATAGTGTTACTTTGAATATAAAATCCTAACAACCTTATGAAAAAACATTGTTCATTATTTTTTTCATTTTTCATTTTCTGTCATGTATATTTGGATTTTTATTTTATTTTTATTTTTTGAGACAATAAATGAGTGAAATAAGCTTTATTTTATTGGCTTTTTTATTTAATTTAATTTTCGAGGATAAAAATATTTACAAAAATATGAACAAATCTTCTTCATGGTGATTTTTTTCTATGTAGTGGATATTTTAAAGTATTTACATGAATATTGTATAATAGAATATATGAATGAATAATAAAAAATCCAATTATTTGTTTCACATTTATAATCAATTAAAGAATTGAGTGACTAATACCTGATAAGAGTGTATTATAATGGAATTGGAATTTAATTAGAAGATTTATCACTTGGACCAATAATATGAAAGAGGAAATATATAATTCCCTCATTTTTAAATGACTGATAACTTTAGAGTAAAATTACTTTTTGGAATAAGTAATCATAGTTATAATTTAAATATCACTTGTATTCCTTTTTTATATTATTATTTAGTCTTATTGACAATGAAGAAAGTAATGACCCTATGTATAGGGGAGTTGATAATGTATTTTTATTCATTATTTTTATTATTATTTTTATTTAACTAAAGATTTCTTTTTTTAATATATTCATAAGTATTATAAATACATTATAAATGATATCTATGTTAACATTATTATTAATTAATTTTTACAGTATCATGTAAATGTTTGGAATTTATATTATAATAGAAAATAAAAAAAAATATCATAATATTAAATAATAAATTAATATTTTTTGGATATGTAATGAATTATTCACTCAATATCAGCCTTTTTAATTTTATCCTGAAGCTTACATTGTCTTTGAAGTTTTGTTTTGTATCCTCACCCACACTTTATAATTTTATTTACAACCACAATTATCCTAACAAAATTTTTATGCCATATAATATATTATTTGAAAAATTAATTAAAATCTTATGTATCCTTTGAAAACATATTTTGTATCTTATATGACCCTTGTAAATTTATTTTTTCTTATACTTATCCTATATAAAATTATTTTTAGCCTCATGTATTAGTAATAAATATTGGTTATTTACAAAAAAAAATAAATATTTAGTTGAAATTATTCTATTAATTATCTATGAATAATTAAAAAATTCATGAAACAAAACATTATTTTTTTTAATTTAATTGTATTATTTCTACGTCTAGAGATTCAGAATAAGGGATATGAACTCAAATAAGAGATATCTATATGCATTGAAAAAGATCAGGGGGTCATATCATAAGTGGTTCATCAAATTAACTATAAATGTAGTAAATTTTAGACTAATACACTATGTTCCATAAAATTTATATTTCCATTAAGTTAATGTAATAAATTATTAACCATGAAATTGATTATTTGATTGAAATAAATCACTTGTTCATTAAATATATTTTATTTACCAAGATAGTTGGGGTGGGTTCTTGATGGTATAGCCCACTATAAATATCCTGGCCCCTACACATACTAGATATATAAGAAAATGAATCATCCAAGACCTTGTATTGTGTGTTTAAGGTATTCATTTTCTGATTACTCATTTTTTTTATGTTTATTACAATGGTAAGAGGAATGTAAAAAATTTATTTTCCAACAAATAATTTAAAAAATTCAATAGTTAAATTCTATCAAATATCATATATTTGTTATCAAAATTACCCATACCACTACACTGTAATAAAATTATATATACTATGTTTTGAATAAAACTATTTCCTATATTTTGGGATTGTAGATGATTCATTCCATTTTTACAATCATATTTTTATTTTCATGATTTTCATATATATATTTAGAATCTACTTATGTTTAAAAAACATTTCCTACATAAATCCAATTTTCTAGAAATATAATACATATTTTTTATAATCATACTAATTTAAGGTATTTATAAAAAAACATATTTAATGTTGTATTAATTTATTAAATGGAATCCCATTATTTTAGCCACTCATATATCTTTTGTTTAGTAAAATAAATTTTATACATTTCTAATATATGTTTTGGAAATCATGATTGATAAGTTTATTACTTGTTTGGTATTTATTTAATTCATTCATTTTTTATATTAATTTTATATGATATATACTTGAATGGATTTATGAAACTAAAAAAACTAAAAATATATAAGGGATACACTTGTAGAAATATTCATTATCAATAATTCACAAATTAAATAAATATATAATTGTGATATTAATACATTTTATAAAAATTAATATTTCCCAACTAATTTTAAATAAAATAAAATTTATTTATTTATTTATTAAAATCACATTAAATAATATATGATCTTACTGCAACATTCAAAATTTACTGATATTAATTATATATATATTAATTTTCATTTAGTAAAATTTATCATTAACTGTGATATTTGTTAAAAATTAAAATTACATTTTTCTAAAGGATTCTAGATTAAATAAAATGTATAAATTTCTTAAATATTATTAAGTAGTATATATGTTTAATATAATAAAAACAATTAGAAAAATTTCTTTTATATTTTAATTAAATGGAATATTAAATTTAATATTCATAATTATGTTATATAGATTATGAATATAAAAAAAATAATATTTTTTTATATGGAATTATGAAGTTATAATTTGATTATATTAAAAGTTACATTTTAATTTATAATTCTTGATTAATTTTATAAATCTATTAAATTTAAAATTTCACACTTAAGTAATTTATATTTTTCAATTCAAATTTGTGAGATTTACTACATAAATTATGTAATTTGGATTAATAATAATGTATATAATTTTCTATTCTACCGTCATGTTTATTTTTTATTCATTGAACCATTAATAATTTTAAGGTTGATAAATATAAAATTTGGAAAAAATAGTTACTATCAATCTATGATGGATGGACATTAATTATGTACTTCAGAAAGATGAACAAAATATAGTTAATAATGAAAGAACACTTAATGAAAAAACATTATATGAACATTGGGAGTGTTCAAATTTTCTCAATATAATTATCCTAATGACTAAATTTTTCTTGACCCAATCCCTCCAAAGGTACCCCTCCTTGAATTAAAATAATGGAAAATAGATACTGAACCCCATGTCCAACCTTTAGTAATCCCAGGGTTAGTGACTTGCACCGATAGTATAAAATAATCTCTCACAAGGAAGTAATTACCATAGAAATATACAGATGATTAGGAGATAAGATATCTACCACAATGAGACTCCATGAAATAAATATAAGGAAATGAAAACCACCCTATAATGCATGTATAAATTAAAATAATATAAAAAATTATTCAAATAAATACCCAAAATAGTGTACTAAGGTAGAAACATAGTAATGACTCCAATTTCAGGGGAAATATTGTCCATTATAGTACCCATATTCCTCCTAATAACATGAAAATATTTTTCATAAAAATGTGATTTTTATAGGTTGTATACATAGTAGGATCATACCCAATGTTTCTCATGCACATATGAAAATAGTATAAAAATAAACCAATAAGAAAATAGGATAACCAATAAGACCTAGAAATTTCAATAAACAAAACTTGTCCTCATCAGGGCATAATCATTGAATAACACATCCATGTATAGTAACATAATAAGATGTGAGTCTAAAAGTTTATTCCACAGAACCTTCACAAAAAAAATTGTTCACACAACCCAGCATAAAATATAATGTAACTCTTATAGCTTCTATAAAATCCTTCCTACTAAAACTTGGGAAGTTTCCTCATTCTAAAAACCCTGCATCAAAAAATTAATCACATACCAACTAAAGAATCTTAGGCCACTAAATTGTATCATGTACCTCACGTGCACCTAGTGACCATATTTTTTTTCCTCCCACAACTACTTCCACATATTTAGTATAGTATGTATCATGAACATGAAGGAAATAAACCGCATTCCCTCCTCCAACCATAAATTAACCAAACCATGAACCACCTCAAAGATATCATCAATCATAACTACTAGTAATGTTTTGATCTTTATACATTGGATAACCTAAATAAAAACATCCCATAGAATATAGAGAGGGTATTAGGGTGTAGCAATCAATTTATTCCCAAACTATGGGTTCAAAACAAGAATTATGTTATAAATCACAACATCTGAAAAGCTCTTAGAAAATCCATTACATGTACTACTACATATAAATATATTACACCACAAAAAACACCTAATAGAAAAAAAAATATTCCATTTTTCCTTTCAACTTAACCACTTTACATATTTACCATCTACCAATGATTCTCAATTTATAAATACCATTCATTTTAAATTTAACAACATCCATATGGGTCACAATTCCACTTTTAATTTAACCATTTATTAATCATTCCAACTTAGCCAATTTATTCCCATATCCATTTCATTTTCTTCAATAATATTAGTTTCCATTACTACTAGGAGAAAATAACAAGTCATCACATGTATAAACAACCAATATATCTCTTGTATATTAACCCCACATTACAAAACCCACACATCAAAAACACATTATAATCACAAAAACCATATATCACAACCACATCTCATCGCATAATTTATTTCAGTTTAGAAAATGGGATTTTATCACATTTATTAATTTATTATCAAGGGTATTCTCACACATACCATGATTGTCCATTGTAAAAAAGATTCGCTCTCGATATGTTATTGATTATCCATTTCATACGGGGTGATTTCTAAAAATCAAATAATCAAGGTTTCCACAAATATATCAATTCCCACATAATTAAGGCTCATAAGAACCATGATTTTTGGTAATGGTGTCAAGTAATCATTATCATAATATTAATAGCATCAGAAGTGATAAAACAATTTATTTCATCCCATATCCCTTCAATTTCAATTTAAACATTTATTAAATTTGTAATTTCAGTGCATTCCATCTCTCTAAATATATTAATAGTGATAATTTCACATTTAAAACTAAAAGGAGAAAGATAAACGTTCCCCTACTTCAAAAAAAACTTTTAGAACCATTATGAAATGTTGGAATATAAGTACGATATCCTCCCAATACCAAAATGAAAGAGAACATCAAGATCAACCAAGATCATGACATCTTAAACCATTACTTTACCAAAAAAACCAAACTAGTAGTTCCCTTGATAGAAGCCTTCTCTAATTGATGAATACAAGGAGGAGAAAAGATGGAAACTCACATAGAAAAATGATAACTGATCTCCAATGCTTGAGGTTGAAAACCAATAAAAATGGTTTAATAGGAATCATTGGGATGCACCTGGGTTTCGAAAGAACCATAAAAAATATTACAATAATTATAGGGTTCAAGGATGTTTGGGATTTTATATGTATCTTAGAAAACATAACACCATGGCACATGACCCCACACCTAGGTGAAAAAAATATGAGAGCACATAAAAATTGGTGTAAGGAAATGGAGGATTCTGTATTGGTTATGGTAAATATTTTTTTTTGAAACATCGTGAGGACCATATCATAGATCTAAAAAATAAGAGGATACCATGCTACATGATGCACCACCATGCAATACGACTCAACTTCCACGAAATTGAGCATGATGAAACCCTTCTCTATAGTAAAACTACCCAGAAAAATATAGAACCCTAAAATTCACCCTTATGAGAATCCACATTGAAACCATGTGACCCCACCACAGGAATGAATAATTTTCCTGAATTCCCACAATTTTACCACCATTCCTATATTACACATCCGACCTCTCTATGGCATAATGACACCCCTCCATGATGCAGCTCAAGCATCCATTCATAAAATAATTATCAGCTTAATTCTTAATCTATAACGCCTCTATTTATTGTCCAACTTCTGTGAAACTTCTCCATGACACCTCTATAATAAATTAAAAAAGGAAATGTGTCTAATATTAAAAACTATTATAATATATCCCTCTCAAACTATTCCCATCATCAAGAATAAAAATGAACCCAATGTAAAATAGGGGACGAAGGGTCTAAATACAATCATATAAGTCCCTTATTTGGGGTCTCATTATAATTGAAACATTGTTAATATATCACACCAACCTGAAGACACCTCTCTCACATAACCATCTACACCACCATTCTATCTCCCACACTTTTCAAGACAATAATTACCACAACCAACACAAAACACAACACCAATCCAACAAATCCAGGAAATATTATTCTCATATCAAGATATTTTCCAATTTTATGGTACTAGATCACCTGAATTGTTTTAAAATTGGTAATTGTATAATTCATCTTTATTAATAAGGGGGTTTCCCACATTTATATACATGAATAATTATTAACAAATCATAGTCAAATAAAGAGCCCATCTCATAAACCAATAAGATTTAAAAATAACATAAATAAATAATAAAGTAAATCAAAACCCCAAACAACTCATGGTATGGAGAATGTATCTACATATCATGCTCCCATGAACTCTCATACAAGACCCCATTCCTTAATAATATATAGATGAATGGAATATTCGATCCACAAATCACCTTCCCCTAATGTTCCTAGATCTATAATGGACTCTCCCTGAGTGTTGTGTCAGTATTAATATTCAACTCTCTATAAGTAATTAAATAAGGTTCATCATGAAGATACATACAAATATGAGACTTGTGGAAGATATTATGGATCCTTCCATACCGTAATGAAAGTTAAAACTAGTACACCACTTGGAAAATACAATCTAACGCCTTCAAAGGTCCATAAATATAGGAAGAAATATTACATTACCTTCCAATTATCTCTATCCCATGAAAAGTAGAAACATTAATGAACATATGGTCCTATATATAAAACTACAAGGTCCTTCTATAGTGATTGTTATAAGAATTATGTTGGTCCTACACCACCATAAACCTCTCATGAACCACCCAAAAAATCAATAACATGTTGTATGCCTCATATAAAACAAGAAATGATTACTTTCCTAACTCAGCCTATCATAATGGAGTAGGAAATAGTCTCCAATTAAAATCCACAAATGGGTCCTTGTCGATGGATGAGTGATTGATGTTGTTTAAATTAACTGAACTAAAGGAATTTGTTTTTCCAGGACGCGCTAATGTATAAGATACATTCATGAAACGTATTCTACATAATCTAGATGGTATGATCTATATATATATCCTTCTATGGTTGGAAATTAGATCCAATTAAAAACACAAGTTCATTACTCTCATGAATCACGAGGTAATAAAACTATCATTATCTTTGAAAATGGACCTAAAAACACCATTTTTCTTAAAAACCTCACCCATTAACCTCCTTTCAAGGAAATCCAAGGTGAATAACTTCTTGATTTCTATGAAGTGAGCTAACTTCTTTGTCCAATCCATGATTTCCCAGATTACATCATTTCCTCCTACAGATCTATGTAAACCCATGATGTTCTCCTTTGATATGACATACCACTTCCACTCAGGAACATCCAAGGGATACAACAAAAATCCCGGAACACAATGTTCATATTTTACCATCTGGATAACCAAAAATCAATCCACAAAATTCTTCCACCCCTTTATTAATCTTGATCCACCAAAATAGTATCCTCATACCTCTTTAAATCATGGAAACACTTGGTTGTACTTCCAAAGAAGATCTATGTAACTAATGATGAACTCCCTTGTGAATGGCCTCTGAAATAAACATCCTTTTATAGAACAACATCCAATTTTGACCATTTTATTACCATTCCATTATGGTATAACAAAGTCCAACATTATCACACATCACATTTGTCACTATGTATCCAATTGAGACTCCACCACTTATTACATCAATTAATACTACATTGAATTATAAAATAAGAATCCCTCATCACCAGCCATTTCCACATATAGATATAAGACATTAAAGTCCTCCATCTCCATATGAGTATTTCTAGACTCTTTAAAAACATCCTTATGAAAATTCTTATTCAGAAAGTCATCCAGGATATTAACCTTCTTTAAAGATTAGGAGATATAAAATTCACATTCCCATAGAAACTACATCCCCCTATCCTGCCATAGATTTATGTTGTAGTGAGAAAAGATATAGGACGAGCACTTATGATCAGTAATGAATACAAAATGTTCTCTAATTAGGTAATATTTCAAAATCATCATTCCAAACATTATCGTTGATATTACTAGATCATCGGTAGAATATTTACACTCATTGGTGACATAAATACATAGACCCATTAGAGATAATTTTCTTATGTTGCATCAAGATCCATCCCAAGCATAGATGAGACGTTTCATAGAAAACCTCAAACATCACCCCCTCCTATCGAAACTAATTCATTGGAGAATTGATCAATATACTGTTCAATTAGATAAATTCTACATGAATCTAATAATTCTAAAAGAAGAGTTGATCATTCTTGGTTAAAAATGTGAATTAAAGTGCAATCTATGAGAAATAAATCCTGGACCTCAATTTATAAATCATGCGACTGGGAAAATTAAAAAAATCCACATTATTCAGATCCAACCAAGAAAAAACTTACATGATATAGTATGTGTCCACTACAATGTCATTCTAGTTAACCTCATTCCTATGAAATTATCCTCTGGATTCGAAAACAAACACATGGAAAACAATCTATAGAAATATTTTTGTTGAAGGATTTGAAAGATAGTTCAAAGATAATCGGCATGATCCTCTTATATCATTGATTAAATTAACATTTCATCGATGAAAAAACTAAAAAATAGAATCATTACTCACCTAAAATATGTTTTATGAGTTATATGAACAATGTACATGAGTTTCTCACACAAAACAGCATGACCACAAACTCAAAGTTTCCATACCTACACCAGAATATAATATTCTGTAAGTATTATTCATTCACCCCCATCTGATGATATCAAGACTAAAAGTTTTTATTAATGAATAAAATAAATTCTCTCATGTTTAAAAGAATATCATAGATCCTTATAAGAGTGTAAGTATTATTGACAATCGCTAGATTCATCCTTTGGTAGTCTAGGCACATTAACATACTATGATCCCCCTTCTTGGTGAATAACACCAGATCGCCCTATGATGACAGACATGACTGGATGAAACCCCTTTACATCAAAAACATATATCTATATACTCCAATATATCAGTGATTAGATTTTTATATGGTAAATATCCATCAAAAGTAGGGAATTATCAGGAAAAATAATTAACCTGAATTGAACAAAACATTATGGGGGTATCATCCCATCCTCCTAGAGAAAAATATCTATAAACTCCCAAAAACATCAAATCCTACACTACCCTATAGTCTAATGATTTCAGTAAAAATTATTCCATTAACTTAATATGTTTCTCTATAAGTCTAGTTCACTTCTAATATCTAGGTTCTCCGATTAGGACTCACGATGAACATTGACATCCAAAAACACTACATTATTCTTGATGTTGTTAATAAATTCATGTATATAATACCACTAATATATTTATAGTATAGACTCATATGGTTGTATATAATGTAATAAAATATCTTCTAAAGAATTATGTTTCACAGTCATAATTCTAGACCCATGAAACACATAAAAAAACTACTATAGACTCTAACTATCATAGCTTACACCAAGAGAATGGGACACCTCCCTGCCTCTAGTCCTAAAACAAAAAATAGAGTGGGATAAAAAAAGGAGTCTAAATATGTTGAATCAAACAAGGAACATACATTTTTATGATACAAGATGATCATACCACTACCAATCAAGAGTACCATTGGTGTTGGAACCTCCACCGTATTTGGTTGTCTATTCTTGTATCACATGCCATGCTACTGATATCCAATTCCATAAACCTATTTATGCCATGTTCACTAATGAAATTGAAAATCCTAAGGTCATCCCCCACCTAACCCAAATCCTCTCCGAGGATCATAGGCCTTCTTCCCTAATTTCTGAAATCTAATCCCTGGTGGCTAGTGTTGAATATGACACAGAACCTAATTGCCTCTAATTTTTTAATCTTTAAGAACCACTAGGAACTAATACTTCTGATGTCCATTACCCCATATATATATATATCAGACTTTCCCAAATCCCCAAAAAATACATGGAACAAACTATCACAAGAAGGGAGAATAAGAAGATGATGAGGCCAACCCCCTAATGTTTGAAACCTCAGTGTACCTAGTGCATGAGATATTCTATTCAAATATTTCTCCTTAAGTATCCCTACTAGTTCCCCTCTTTTTGAAACCCTCCTCACATGTGAATACACACAATAAACTCTATATTCCTATAAAAATATAATTATATATGAAATGAAAAAATATTAACAATATATTGGATATAATTATTGAGTAAATCCTCAACACAACACACAAGTGACTCCTCATGAGGGTAAAGATAAAGGGTGAAAAATAAAATATTCTGGAGATTTATCCCATAGTCTCACACTGACACGATCCCTTCTTTAAGGGAGATAAGATTCTACCATTTCACTACCATAATTTTGGATGATAGGAACTCTTCTCAAAAATCACTTCGTATGTATTAGCATTAAAATTATTCCTCCTTTCACTCCACTAGATTTTACATCCAAAACTGACATACTTCTGCCCCCATCTAACAAATAGTGGGGCCCATTATTCCACCCTATCCCAGATCATACTCGAATAGATCTTGATATAAACCAACCAACTCTTGATCTCCATAATGGAGAAATTTCCAACATAAATCACTAAATATTTCCACTAAAAAGCACACATCATCCTCTACGACTAAACAACCTCTTCAACTGGACAAACAATTTGGTGGAAAACTGGGTCAACATTTAATACTTCTCTAGCATTATCCACTTCTGGATGATGTCCAAGAGACATTACTGAATAGATAAAAAAATTCCCAAACCTTGATTTTATTTAATTTTAGTAAGATTAATTAAATTAATTCATTTTAACTCCCAATAATACCCAATTCATTAGAATAACACAAAAAAATCTTGATATATGTACCTCCCATAGGTCTCCACCATGAATTGTGCACCACCACACATGGAAATTTATTAGGCTCAGTGTCCTTGAATTGGATCACAAGGGAGATAAAATCATGTTTGTAAGCCAATCTCCCTAGCCTAAGTCAACCACCAATATCTACTAGAATAATTTCCTTACCAAGCCATGAAATCCTCACCTTGACTACTTCCAAACCCCATCTGATCTCTTAACCAAAACCATTGATGCCAATACATTGTGACTTTTTCCCACTAAAGATACCCCTCCAATGATATAAATGAAGTAAGAGAGATAAGAACACTCAATTACCAACTTTAGTAGGTCCTAGGTTGGAAATTTTCACTTTGAGTATATAAAGATATCACAAATAGAAGTCATTACCCTCAACAGATAATTAGGATCCGAAGATAGGATATCAACCACTGAAAAACTAATTGAAATGTAAAATGGAATCCAAAAAACATCTTATAGGGAATATACAAAGTAAAAAAATAAAAAAATCTCCAAATAAAACCATAATTGATTTTCCAAATGTGACAACCCAATAAATAACTTCTATTTTTGGGCTAGTAATCTCTAGCTCAAACCCTAATGACCTCCTAGAAACTGGAATAAAATGTTCGTATATATGTCGGGTGAGCCTAACATGTATAGTCAGTAAAATCATACCTAATGAATCACATGTACATGTGAAAGAAGTATAAAAATACACCAATAAGAAAATAGTATAACCATGGACACCTAGGTAACAAACTAATCTCATCTTTATCATGGAATTCTCAATGAATGTTGTATCTATGTGTAATTACATAATAATAATTGTATCAATATGGGTACCCCCACACTAATTCCCACTGAATTTCCACTAACACGCACCAACTTCATATGACCTAGCCCTCATTTTTCATCAATGTAACCATGACCAAATACCCATGGGAATCCTCATCACGCTAAGAACCTCAGAAGCAATTAGTCGTCTTATCCCACCCAAATAAACATGGACCACTAAATCATAAAAATAAATCTGTGTGCGACTGTTCGTAATATCTTTATATTCTCTTAACTACTAAAATATATCTAGTATAGTAATTCATTATGTACATGAAAGACATAAACCTTGTTCCCCATCCCTACCATGAAAATCCCACACCATGAACCACCTCATCAATATTGTTAATCATCACCACTATTAAAATTTTGGCTTCTAGATATCACTACCCATATATAAGAGGCTCACATGGATGTTATGGAAAGGATGTGGTAGTATCAATCAGTTTTCCCATTCCATCTTAGATTTTGGGTGTGTATCCCCCCGCAAACATTTGGGTGTCATGACATAATGCTTAAGGATGGTAGAGTGCATATAGAAATCACAATCATAATAAAATATATAATACTCACACATATACCGAACCTAGAAGATCTTAATAAGAATAACATTTTAACTTGAAACAATAAAAAATAACTCAAAACCTCTTCAAAAATTTCTAAATTAACTAAATTCATTAATCCTCATAATAAAGTCACAACTTCAAAACATATTCCATAATTCATTTCTAGTTAATCAAATTCTAAATTTACTAATAAACCACCATTATCAATTTATCAATCCGATTCATTTCATATTTAAAAGAAATATCATGTTATACACACATACCCTCTTAAATTATGTGTTCATTAAACATGAAATTTTATTAGAAAATTTAACTCACTATTCTTTCAAGTTTCATCATTAATATTTTAATACCATTACTACTAGGAAAATATAACAGTAAACCACAGGCAAAAAAACCCATCTTTATCAAGTAAAAAGTAAAATCATTTCCAACAACACACAACTCAACCACTTCCTTATCACATATACCATATATCACAACCACATCTCATCAAAAAAATTATTTCAGTTTAGAAAACAATTTATCGTGTTTACTTTTTTAATCTCAAGGTTATTCTAAAAAAAGAAATATTTTCCATGGGAAACTGATTCATTATCTATATTTAAGTGATTATCCATAAAATTTAGGTAGATATTAAAAAATTTCAAAATCAGTGGTTTCCTGAAAAACCAATTCCAACATAGTCAAATCACCCAACTGTAATTATTTTTAGTAATAGAATAAATCATGATTAATCATAAAAACTATAATAATAAATATGGTAAAAATGGAATTCCATTCCTAATCCCTTAAAATGAAAATAAATACCGTCTCACAAAAATGAAACAAAATCATTGTAATTTCACATATAAAAAGAAAAATAGTATTTTTTTAGGACCTATTACATTAAAATAATATTTCTAAACCATTGTAAAAAATTAGAAAAAGAGGAAGATGACTACTAATTATCACACAAAAATTAACCACCACTACTATCCTAGAAACAAAATTCTATAAATTTTTCTTACAAAAACAATAAAAAACCAGTGGTTTCCTTGATAGCGTGATTTTCAAGATAATGAAATTAAATAAATAAATAAATGAGAAGAAAAGATGGGAACTCAAAAAAAACCCTATGGATTTATCTTCCATGGTTGGGGTTGGAAGAAAATTATAATTGGTTGAAATAACTCCTACTGGATAAATTTGGTTTTCTAGGAACCAAGTGAAAATCTAGAATAATTATGGGGTTTTAGGGGGTTTTGGATTTTATTGGATGTCTAGAAAACACAACGCCAAGATTATGGACAACTCAATATAGTGAAGAAAAGAAAAAAAGACAATACCATGGTGTAACGGAAGGGACCACATAATAGTGGGGAGGGTCAAACCTGTGAACTAGAAACATGGTGAGGTCTATATATTAGATCCAAAAAACCTTGTAGGATACCATGATATAAGGGGACCATCATGATTTTGGAATCAACCACCATGAAAAAGGCCTACACTAAATCCCTTATCCATGATGAATATACCCTAACAATTACATAACCACAAAATTTACACCTTTAATACTCCTCATAGAATCAAAATGAAAATACCATATCCATAAAAAAATTTAAGAACCACTAAAACTATACCCTTTAGTTTTTACACAATAGTTGACATCATTATGCTATAGTGAATCCCCTCAACATCATAGATCAAACCTCTATGAAACAAAATCCATATCATTTGAATTCTTAATCTTGAATATCTCCATTTATGATCCAACATCCTCATAACATCCCACACAAACCTGCATTAGATGAATTCCCATAATGTATCTATTGTAAGGACTATACCATTACCCAATTAATGTGCAAAAATTCATGGTTCAACCAATGATAATAATAATGTTCTTAGCCTTTTAAATGTTATATATTTATAGTTCATCTATTTAGATAGAGAATTAGAAATGGGAAAATTCATTAACTTATCATTAATGTGTATCACTACCATAAATGGTGTGTGTGAGAACATTAAATAGTTTTTTGAAATAGAGTCTCATAATAATAATCATGAAATTGATATATGTAATTTATTTTTGGTGAATTATATTCTCAACAATATTCCACTAAAATATGGACCATTTAAAATATATTATAACACCCATAAAGACAAATAATAATTTAATTATTTTTCGAACATGTGTGGTCAATATGAGGAAATGATTTTGGTAGAGATGGGAGGAACTAATATGTTGAAAATGTACTAGAAACATAAGGATTCAAATGTTCAATCTACTTGTAATGGGAAAAAATAAATTTATTCCCAAAAATATATATTGAAGGAACTATTTTTTTTTAAAATAAAGGAAAATAGAATTTAAATAAAATTTCAAAAAAATATTAATAATGTATTTAAAATTAAAATATTTCATTTTTTTGGTTTCTTGTGGATTAAATATGGATAACACAATATATAAAACATGGTGGATTTATAATTATCCTAAAATTTATTTTTTGAATACCATGTAATTTATGAAAAACCTAAGGAAAATAGTGTATAGTTACCTTGGTATCTATTTAGGACCCAAGATGTGATTACTTATGGAATTCAAGGTGAAGATATTTCTTGTGTTGATAACTCAGTTTTCATTATAGTTACCGAATAACTTTTTTATTCCCTGTTTTTATAGGAATATTATTTTAGTATCAAAACTTTTACCATTGGGTTTTATATTTATTTTTTATAAAAATAAATTTTCCATAAAATATGGAAATGAAATAATTAGACATAGTATATGAATGTTTGTTTTTTTCTCCATTTCTTTAAAAAGAAACATTAATAAATATAACATTAATATTCATACTAGTATTAAAATAAGTTTTATAAATGAAAATTTATCTAAGTATAGAAACCATGGATTGGCTCATATCTAAAAATAAAGGATTAAAATATTAATTTTAGATGTGTTACTTATTACTCTTGATATTACTAAATTTGAACGTATTCATATTTGACTAAGGGTAAAGAAACAAATAAAATGATTAAGTGTTTTAATACAAGTAATAATATATTGTAAATAATACGCATATATATATCTCAAAAATGGATATACATTGCCATAAATTCTTCATTTTATTCATGGATGACAATTCCAGATATATGTATCTCTATTTACATGGTAATAAAAATTAGGCTTTTAGAATCCAAAAAGTTTTATGACTATAGTGGAGAAAAAATGTTGTAAAAAATTATTATCAAGAGGTAATATGGAGGAGTAGAATATTATGGTAGATACACTAAAGATGGGAAATTACCTTGTCCATTTATAAGGTTTAATTAGGAAACTCGAGTAGTTTTTCAATGCATTATGTCATGTACACTATACCCAAATGATATATATATAAAAAGGAATAAATAATTAATAGATATGGTATAATGTAAGCCTATTAAATCTATGTTACATAAATTATTATTGAAAAAATCACTTAAAATATATCATACATTTTGAATTAGGTTTTGACAATGGACATTTTAAAAAAAACTTTTAAATTGTTTAAAAGGTGAAAAACAAGTTTGCAACATGTTTACATTTTGAAATAACTATAAAAAATGTGGGTTTATAAAAAAGAGGAAATAATTTCCATCCTAGTAACCTTAAAGGTAAATCCATTTGATATTTTAAATGTTCTAAATTTCATTGTTTTTATTCTTCATAATTTTACATTAGAATAACAGAGTCAGAAAATGTAAAATCTCTTGAAAATGACCTGATTAGTGGGAGAAATATGATAATAAATTTTTAAAATAAATATCATTTAGAATATTATAACCCATTATTAGTTGATAAATCGATAATTTTTCATGAAAATAATCATTTATCAATTTATTTTAAAAAATATCATTCCAAAAACTATAGATATTCATGATATGGATTAGGTGATTTAAGAGTTAGAAACTCTTGATAACCTACATAAACCAAAATTTTCTCAGGAAGATGATAGTGAAACAATATTATAAAAAAACATATGATAAAAACATACTTATATTATGATTACATAGTGCATATATTGTAATATTGCTAAAATATTAGATCCAAAATGATCTGGACACTTTTTCCCAATCAATGAGTTGTAAAGAGTAAAAAATGTGCTAGGATTCCACGATTGAGGAGATAAATTCAATGTAGAGTGATAATTGTTTGGACCATATTTAGTATTCCATAGTGAAAACCCTATGAGATGTAAATAGTTAAAAAATCATTGGGATGCATTGAGAGATGTGAGGAATGAATAGTTTTAAAAGGGGTCACTTAAAAGGAATGGATCTACTATACTGATATATTTTCTATAGTATTCAAAAAGGTTTCTTTCACATTGAATTAGAATTAGTAACAAATTTTTTCATTTAAATAATAAAATAACACAAAAAACATTTAAAGAAGGTAATCAATATACAGATGTCTACATGAACAAACTGGAATAATTACTCTCTAGTAATGGTGATCATTTACTGTGAAATCTCAAAAGACAAGTCAATGGTTTAGAACAAACATCTCAAAAGAGGTATTTATGATTTCACCATGTAATCATTTCATTTTTTCATGAAAATTGGTAGATAAAATTAAATAATAGAATGTTAGTGACAGTAAAATATTTTGTTCTTCTATATATATATATATATATATATGATATTTTACTTGCTACTAATTATAAGATTTTTAAATATGGGGTGAAATGATTTCTCTGAAATATTGTTAACATGAATGATTTGGGTGATTCATTATATTACATTAGCTTAAATATTCATCGATATATGTTAAGTTTCATTAAGGGATATTCTCAATAAACCTATGTTAATAATTTTTAGATAGATTTCATATGAAATACTATGATATAAATATAATAGCCACTGATAAGGGTAAAAATTTAAACATGAGAAGAAACGATAAAAATGATTTAAAATTATAAAAAATGAAATACATACAATAATCTTATGTTGTTGGCAGTTTGATGTTTTCTCAACTCTTTACAAGATCAAAAATTGGATTTTTAGTATGAATGTTAGGGTAATAAAAGTTTAATGTTGGTATATATAACTACAAGAATATGATGAAATTATTGAGACACCATAATGGGACTAAACACGTCATTCATATATATAGATGAAATAATAATTTATATTCTTTCATATACATCGATGATGACTTTGATAGTTGCGTTGATTTAGGAAAATCATCCTCAGTTGACATCTTTACGATATACGATGATGATGTGTGATGTAAAAGTTTCAAAAATAAACTTACAATTATTAACACTATGAAATATGGTTTCTTTTGTGTTTTGAGGCAACTGATATTTCTTAAGGATAAGGAGTTTCATTTTACTCCTTAATGTTTTGGATTCAATTTTCAAGACATTTATTATATACTATGATAGTTTTAAATTTGTCTTTATAACTAAGAATAACTAATGTGAGAGTCAATGTAAACACATTGAATATAATTTCATATAAATAGTGGGACATATTTACAACAAGGAAGTGGTAATTCATAATAAAATCACTGAATTGATTATTTTTAGATACTTTAACTAAATAAATTCATTCACTTAAATTCATGGATCATATAATTTTATCAAATAAATTTATGCAATAAAAATTTATTTAATAAATAAATTATTATTTTTGGAACTATTTATAGATATATTTATCATATATGTTTTTTCATGAACATAAATTACATGAGAAAGTAATACTCGTTATTTAGAGGTCAAACCACAACAATTCAATTATTATGTTTTTTGTTAAAGATGGAGGCTGGATTAAAATAATCTAGGGAATTTTTATACATTAAGTGGGAGAATGTAATGAATTATATATCAAATTTATTTTAAATATAACACATTATAGACAAGTAAATTTTATTCCATAAAATTAACAAGGCACATTAAATTAATTTAATAAATTATTGCCTATGAAATTAATTGTTGGATCGATATAAATCCCTTGTTTATTAAAACAACTTTATTTATGGAGTAATTTGGTTTGGGTTTTTGATTCTATGATCAACTAAAAAAATAAATTCCTATGCACTCAATGGATTAAATAACAAAACACCCTATAAACCCCCATTGAGATGGTGGAAGGAATTTTGTTTTTCGATTCCTAAAGATTATAAAAAATCAATGGATGGAGTTATGTAAAAAAAATTACTAAATAGTTAAATTAATATATTATAGACATTATTTTCATTAAATATCTTACATGTTGAACTAGTCCTTTAGGAAAAAAGTTTTGTTGACATCGAGCTGACTCTTAAATAAATATTTGTTTACAGTTTATAATAACAAGATATTTATATTGGTGTTTATAAATAAGACTTTCAGATTATAAAATAATTGGTTAATTATTTTTGGACTAGTTTATAGTTCTATTTTTTGATAAAACTAAATAAATATATATATAAAGTTATAAAATAGTGATATTATATGATTGAGTAGTCCGTAGATTCAACACTGAGAAATAACTTCTAATGAAGTACTTATAGATTATAGATTGTGTCTGATAGTCTTCCACCATTTTCTAGTTCAATATATCCTTATTTATCAATGTTAAATTGTTGTTAATCATATTTTATTCTTTGAATGATTTCATTCAATATTATTAATAATTTAAGTGTTTTTTATTTCATTAAAATATATTTCTATTTATCTGTTTTTAAATGATTACTTCAATTTATATAATTAATAGTTAATATTTTCATTGGAGTTAATTCATTAAAATATTAATATTTTTAAATGAGATTAAATTATATTCTATATCATTGGTCTTATTAATTTGTTCTATTGTATGTATCACAAATTTTTAGGGATTATATTATATAATTAATCTTCATTTTAGGCCATTATAACTCTTTAATTATAGATAATTTTTAGGTTGTATATTACTGACTTTTAAAAATTTTAATCTAATTTAATTTTAGCAGTGTTATTTTTTTGAGTAATAATCTTTATACATTATTATTTTGGTTTTCAAAAAAAAATTAGACTAATCATATCCTTTGTAGATTAAATGGTTTCCTCATTTTCAATTAAGATTCATGCATTAGTGTTGTACCATTCACCCCTCCCACCACTATCAAATCCTATTTAAAATCATTTTAAATTTTATCATCATACAAACATTCCATAAGCGAAATAACCTCACGTTATTTTGATACTACATTATTATACCTAGTGTAAAAGAACATCATGAGATACGAGTGATATTCCTTACACCCCTATAGGGATGATGGGAAAAAATAGTTATTTCTATTCATATCTAAAAACATTACCTATCAGTGCAACTAAAGTGTTTTTACATTTTTATCTTAAATGTATAATATCATTCTATAAAATTATGTGAAATGAGTTGATATAAAATAAAAGTATGCATGAGAACCAAATTTAAAAATTCATATAGATTCTATTATAAAACAAAGGCATAAAATAATTTCTACTCACCTCCCATATCTGCTGTCCAAGTTATTCCTCATAAGGGGAACACACCATAAACAACAATTTTCATTTTTTAGTAACTAAGAACTTTTTTCAACCCCTATGTAAACCAATGACGTATAAAAACACTCTACAAGGTTCCTAGAAAGTTATATTATTTTATATTCACATATTATGCTACAAATTTGAGACCACATCACCCAAATTGAATTCTCATAAGTTACAGAGTTACACAAGTTAAAAAATTGATAAAAATTATTGATATCATAATTTATTAATATATCTAAAAAATATTATAGTCGAACAATTTAATTAATAATAAATTAAAAAAACATGAATTAATTATTTACTATGTAAATTTCAAAAGAACCCATTTCACCATAATATTAAAATTAATAAATTTAATATATAAAAACATACACACTTATGTAAATCATGTTTCAGAAAATAATATTCCACTAGATTCGCATCATATAAATAATAATAATTTTGAGATATTTAAAGGAGAAACATGTGGTATGATTTCTATTGAATCTATTAGTTTTTCAATACCCGCCTCAAAAATCGAAATTGTTTTAAGATGTTAAATTTAATAATTTATTACATAATTTTAAATTAAATAATTTATTAATTCACATGAGATTAATGACAAAAATACATGGTTTAAGTCTAAAAAATTCAAAAATATATAAATTAAAAAAATAGTAAAACATTACTTTTCCTTAAAATTGATGAAATAAGGATATGTTTAATGTCATATGAGTAGTGTAATTCCATTAAAAAGAGTATCATCTACCAAAATACATTCCTAAACCATGAAAGAAAGTATATGGATCATAGGAAGAAGGGTAGTACTATATAGGGGATTTATTATGATGGGTGTTACACATGTCTAGAATGGAGGGGATATAATAATTTTGGTTTGAATAATATATATCATCATGCCTTAATTTCCCTTTTATTTTATCCTACTAAGGAACATGATTTTCCTCTTGGAGACATTTGATCCCATCAATTTACCACCAAAATTCTTGAATGATTTTTTATCATTCTAGATACTATTCTCACAGCCCCCCACTATTCCTTCTGTGATCCTATATCCTCACTTTTATAAAATATATAAAACATTAAATTATCTCATCTATCCAAATACTACTATAATCCAATAATACATAACTATGTGGCTCTATTCTGGTTAGATCCCAAAGTGAATGGTCTCCCTTTTTTACAAGGGTAGTTATAATTATTATTTTATGTCTCACATATCTAGGTGACTTATACTCCCCCATATTAAAAAATAATTACATCACTATGAAACCCAAATAAAAAACTCATGAAGTATATCTACAATTTAGGAAGGATATTGGATCTCCACCTATTATAAAAATTAGGATATTTTAACCAAAACATGAAACCCTATCACCCAAAATAGCCATTAGGTCATATCCCACTATGATCCATAAATCACCTCATAAGAACATCTCATCCCCTTTATCAGTCCATCCACATACCTTAATGGTTACCTATCAAAATAATTATTTTCTACATAATAAAAACTGGTTTTTTAGAGTGATTCATCCATAATCACACACACAATGAGAAACAACCAAGGATATTATCCATCCTACTACTATTATAATACACATTCTTAGCTATGGGGTTTTAATCAGGTATTCTATTAAAATGAAAGGTATGCCATATTCTCATGGATAGTTTTAATTGTTCTTTTATGTCTCAATTTTTAATGGTTATTGAACTCACATTTTATCTTTGATCTGATATCATTTCATATGTTATGGGAACCAATATTGCTCAGTTTTTCATCCAATAACCTACCACCCTTTGGATTTTGGGTCATGATACATGTTATATTAAATGTCATAACCCAGTAATTCCATTTTCATGTGATTCAATTTTGAAACCTGATTCAGTGTATATGTTTTTATTGACATAGATTGAAATTAAAAAAGATGGGTTTAAATGTCTAGGTTTTTCATCATGAGTGATTTTTAGTAACAATAATAAATTTTAATTTAAATGTTGTACATAGTATATTTCCTATTTTTACTATTTCATATTGGAAAACTACAATATCATTGAATCTGAAATGGGGTTCCTAACATAGGGTTGGGTTTTGGTTGATTTTTTGGAATGATCACAGTTGTTTGTAACTGTGTTATGGAAATTTTAAAATAATTATTAAAATAAATAATAAATAATTTTTCATACTTTACCTAGATCTACCTCTTATAAATTAATTATTTATACAGAAATAATGTTTTATAGGAGCTGCCTCCATCTAGGATCCTTTAGAGGAATCAATGGTGATAGGGGATTTTGGTTGAAGGATATTCAAATCAAGAAAATCAGTTATAATTCCTTCATGTAACTTGTTTATTTCTACCCAATATTTTATACCATAAATTTTATTAAAACATTATATATACATTCCACTAAATTTAATTGTGTTAATCCTTGTTACATGAAAAATACATTACCTCCATCTTCATCTAAATTAAATGAATGTCTTTAAAGATAATCTGTATTCAGGAACTATATGAGTTTTTTTAAAACTATTAATAATATTTCCATTTGAGTGATCAAAGAAATCTATAATATATTTTTCTAAAGGTATCAATGAGATGAACCCACTAGATTTTATATCACTAAAATAGTTTTTGTAATTAAAGAGGAAATATAAGGACACTTTTCTATGAAATCCATCTTATCTATATTATTTTACCTACCAATTGAATGAATTTTGAGATAAAAAACCTATATATGGGATTAATGATCGTAAATTCACCCTTCCATTAATTTTAGTGACAATTGTTGCGTTTTAACTCAATGAAACCACATTTGGCAGTGATAATGATAGGAAAATGACGAGGTGGTTGAATTAAGGTATCACGTCCTTCATTAAAATACCAATATAGAGTTACGATAGTCCTAATATGTTCTTGGACTCTCATATTTTCAGTAGTATTGCCAAAAATCACTCATTTTATTGATATTTGAATCATAAAATAGTTAGCATGAAAAGTTAACCCTTTTTGGGGTAATGAAATTAGTAGTGGGGGAAGAAATTGATCATCCAATAATTCTTATTAGATTCTGATAGTAAGTGATAGATCTATTGTCATTGAATACTATGTGGAGCAACCACATCCTTCCCATCCAGTGATTATATGGCTGACATCAACCATGAGGGTTGACACTTGTGGTTAAAAGGTTGTGTGCTATTGTATTTAGTGGTTTATTCACTCTAAAAATTCAATGGACGCATTTAAATGATACTTTAGTACTGAAGAAATGTATTTTGAGGGTGTGTGGGGTGGTATCGGGAATCTCCTAGTTTTTTAAAGACTTAAAATTCATTTGGGGGTATGTTTGGGGTTTTTCTAGACACATAAAATTATTTTCGACTCCTTGTGAAATCACAAACTCAATGGAGCTGAGTTTAGGTCAATTTTAGAATTCTTAATAGATAATTTAGGCATAAATTACTAATTGATTATGGAAAATAATTATTAAAAGTTAATAATATTTTAAATTTATTTTTAAGGATTTGATAAGTTTATGAATAAAATAAATTATTAAAATTAAAATATTAGACGAAATTACTCAGTGGTAATTTAGTTTTAGAAACGAATCAATTTTTAAGTGATCACATAAAATATTATTAATTTATTTAAGGTCATTGAGGTTATTAATGGATTAAATAACACACACACACCCCCCAGGGACAATAAGGATAGGCCACACCCCCACCAAGTGTTGTCCCACAACATTGAAATCTCATTAAATTAATTTTACTAAAGTCTCGGTGGAATAAATTCCATTACATTATCCTTCACCCCTACATCAGCCACATATATGTCACCACATTTCATAAATTCACATGTTGTCATCAACCTACAACATAAATCCTTTAATGAAAGCTATTATGATTCGAATTCTATCCTCTTATATGTAGTGTCCATTAGTGATTACAACTCGAAAAGAAACATGAATGGTTATCATATATGAGTTACATTACTATATGACATAGTGGATGGTCTTTGATTATTAACCAGTGATTGTGATTGGATTCTAGTTGAACACAAAAGTGAATCACTATTCTTTATTATGATTTATTTTATACCATGTTGAAAAATCATATTAAGAATAGGAATTGATTATAATATAATTATTTTTAATCATTGATCATGTATGATTTGGATGAATGACAACAAATAAATGATGTAAAAATGATGTGTGTATTAGTAAATATAGAATAGAATAATATTAATGTTGAATAATGTAAAAATAAATGTTTCATGATAATAACTTAAATTTAAAGTAATTTCTAATTAAATTTGTTTATTATTTAAAATTATTGTTAAGATTAAACTCCTCATCATTATAAGTATGATATTAATGTGTTCATTAATATAGATATATGACATTTATTAGGACCAATGAATGTAAATAAAGAAGTGAAATGTTAAAGTCTTGTGTTAGAATACAATGATGGTGGAATAATGATATTATACTGAGAAAGGGTATTCCCATAAATATTGTGACTTAATTAAAAGTACATATGATGTTATAAATGAATATCCTATAATAAATAGAAATAAAATTATGGAAATTGATTTGATCCTAAGGTATTGTGTTGGATAAATATTTCTAAAAAATATTTGTGTAGTCGATATGAATTTATATAAACAGTAGTGAAGAAACTTTAGTGACATAATATTATGTGGATGAAAATATTAGTGATGAACTGTTATCAATCTAATTCTAATATGCCATACTGAATAATTCAATAACAATAACATTTCTTATTATTGAATTATTATCACTAGAATGTGTTGAGTTACAAGTCTGGAAAATCAATGGGGTTGGCTGTGTCATCCAATAATGAACTAGTTGAAAATAATTTTTACAATACAATGAATTTACCAATAAGTTAATTTAATAACTGACATAAATATGTTGTTGAATTATCATTCACATCAAATTATTTATTGAAGTGGGAATCCATTAAGGATGATATAATTACTATATTATTACCCAGGTGGTCTTGTGAGACTGATTGAAGGGTCCTGCATTGTGATTGATTATTTCTACTAACTTACTATAATATGTTATAAAATATATTATATATGTATATTTATTGTGATATTATAGAGTGTTTTATATCATTTACACTCACCCTCTAACCGAAACTTGATTTGGATGATACTGATCATACCCTTCACACCCACTGTTCTTGATATAGTTTGACATTGACTTATACAACTATCTACATCAACTCACCCATAGTTCTATGTGGATATAGATATGATATCATGACATTATTGGTCGATATAGTTAATTCCTCTAGTACCCTAGTATAAGACCATGATAGATAGAGATGGGGAATTCTACCAATATCTCATATAAGAGAACAAAATGGATGGGATATCTAGATATGGGTAATTCTCCCAACATCCTTGATGTGAGATTTTGAAGGATGGTAATTTACCTAATTATTGGTACCAATACTCTCCCACACTATGGATTAAGGTGGATAGTAATTCACAAGATATATCACATTATTCTCCCACAGATCTGTGATTAAGGAGGGCTGAATATATAACTGAATATATGGAGATGTTTATTTCAACCATTATTCAAGTAAAAATATTTATCTCTGGAAATTTGTATTACATATCATTTTAGGATATGTATAAACAATTTGTAACACCTCAAACCATCAATCCACTGAGCATGTGCCTTGTGTTGGTGAAACTCAGGGCCCCAGGTGTTCCTCCCTGTATTCCTGAGGCTGATGACTAGCATCATAGATCTAATTTAATTTGGGATATTATACCCACATATTATAGTGGAAACATCATAATATATAATACCAATTGGATATAATATTAAGGTAAAATAGTAAATTCACATATAATAATGTTACAAAATAAAATATCAACATATTCCAGACTAGAAAATTTGTCTTTATATAACCTGAAATGAAAGACATACATAAAAAAAGTTATATACAATAAAACACCATAAATAATGAAAAGAATAAAAAATATATAAAACCTTGATAAATGGTCCCATGTTCCAGCTTATAACTGAACTCTCAAGCTCTAATCTAGTATACAAAACCTAGAGGTATAGTCAAGTTACCTCTACTTAGGCACCTAAGTTCCATGGTGACCTGAGAATGGTATGATTAAAACTCAATAATCCAGTAACAAAAACATCCTTCAAATAAAAAATATTTACTAAAGTTCATGTTGATGATATATAAATAAATATTTATATCTTCTATAAATTTAAAATTTTGATAGGTATAATTTTATAATTGACTTGTAAATTTAGAAAAATAACTACTAACACCCATGATTTGTGGTGGAATTTGAAATCAGTTTATAACTATTTTAGCCAATGTCGTTGAGGCCTCAATAATAGTATACAATGTTCCTCATTATATTACATGGTATAAAACCACGGAAACCATAGTCATAATAGTATGATGGAATCCACTTTGTTAAAATGGGAATTCCCTCTCAAAAAATCCCATAATAAATCCAATGGGTTGACCCTTGTCATTCCACTGATCCAATCTACCGGTCTAAACTCATGTAACTATCTTTGACAATAAGAAGAATGGATTTATTTGAATAAATATCTCACATCAGGGGAATCACACCGATAGAGATCATGTTTAATCTATGAAGCCCTTCATATGTCTTCAGATAAGGTAACTTTTAAGAAACCATAACCTTAATATGGGGAATTTGATAAATTCAGACATTACTCGATTCCAAGGGGGACATTCCCTAAGGATTTCACAATGATGAATAAAATAATAATCCAATGGATATCTCATGTTATTTTATAACATCATGCCGTAATGAATTCATGGGTTTCCTCAAACCCCAACACTCATCTAAGGACCCTACTATAATCCATGGATAGCTCATGGTATTTCACACCATCTGGTCTAAAAAAATCCATTACTTTTTCTTAGGAATTCCTTGAAAATCACTAGTAATCAAAAGAAAATAATTTCACTCAGTCATTTAATTCAATATAAACCACAACATCTGGAGACCACCGCATAGAAAATTATACCAATTATTTAAATTGGGTCAACATAAACTTATAAATTCTACATTTGATTTCAAAACAAAAGTCAAATTTAAATTCAAATAAATTTTTATTGATGACTATGAACGTCCATTCCATAATCATCAGTATAAAAAATATTTTTTACTAAAATATTTAAAAACTAATTACAAATTTCACAATAACAAGACAATGAATATATATTATTACATTTCCATTATTAGACGCTACTGTATTTTTTTGGGAACAATATGGTCGTGTTCAGTGTAGATCACCTCATTGGAACCTCACTACATGCTATGTCAATAGAAAATTTAACTAGTGTTTTAATAATGGAATGAAAATAATGGGTAATGTAAATAATTTTGAGTTCATTGCATTGATACTAATGAGAAAACAGAACCATTTCACATTTATTGCTTGACATGTATGTGGATAAAATTAAGGGACCACCAACCTTAAAAACAATTTCCTCTATTAATATTTAGTTGATAGCTCCATCATATGAATTCTATATTTATCTAATGATAGACTAATCCCGAACCATTATATAGACTCATGTATTACTTCATTACGATCAAAAAAATATTTTCATTCAATAAAATTAATTACACAATTTACTAACAACATTTAATATTTTAAATCCAACTAAAAAAGTATGTACCACTAAATAACTCATTCTTCCACAAATTCATGGAAGCCGGTTGAAAAATATCCATAGTAGTACCACTATCGAACTTTGAAACTAACCCAAGGCCTAGTACAAAATGTTAAGTAGTAAACCGCTTACATAATTTATTTTATTTTAAGATATTCCCTAATAAATATACATGTACAAACATACCCCCAAAAAAATTCATGTAACCACATATAGATAGAGTTATAAGACACCCACAATGTAATAATATCAAAACCAAATCATCCTTACATATTTCCACTATGCTTCAGTGGAAGCATCATAAAAACCCAAGCTAGAGGAACATAAATCACAACAGAAGGGGGGAGGTGACTGAGGGAATTTATTGGAGGATGAAACAAGTCTTATAATCCACAAAAAAACCTACATGTAAACCCCAAGGATAAAGGGATTTTTAAAAAATAATTTGAGGGGGTTGATTTCCCCTAGTATGCATGAACCATAAAGAAAAAAGGGGAGTACCCCTTAAAATACATATGGGGGAAGAATGGTAAATCTATCCCTAAAAAACCCCACGAGATGGCTAATCTGGCTCCATTAGTTAGTTGGTGGGCCACCCTTGAGTAGTTTCTAATCCACTTAATGGACAATAGTAACATAATCAAATAGATCTTTTATTTAAAAACACTTCAAGGAAGATGGTTTCCTCCTCCTAACTAGTTGTTTCAATAGTATAGACTTGATTAACCACCTGATCGTCTCATAGGGATATTCTAATTCCATGTGATTCCTCCTGAATAACTCCAGATTATTGTAATAAATATCTCTAAATATATTTCTAATATCCAATTCTAAAAATATTCAATACACTAAAATGATAATTAAAATAACCACCATATTTAAAACACATATGTAGAAATTGGGTATTACAATCTCACTACCATACAACATCTCATCCTTGAGCTATATTCCCTAGCACCCATAACATTATCAATGGGTAACACCAAACCTAGGTTTCACATTCCCCCTATCCTTACACCAATATTCTTGTGTTTACATATATAATTATTATAGTAAAGCAAAAACCACTTATTGTATAATGGAAACCCACCATTTAACCCATTATCATCTTTTTCATGATGTCGGCCACTCCAGCTAACTCTCTCATGACATTCCACCACTATGGGAATTCTTGAATTTATAAAATTACAAACATCACCTTGTTGGGAAAATCCAAGGGTCTATAAGAGCTCATCAGCCACACGTCAATTTAATCATGGCCTATAGTCACACTCCACAGACTATCCACAATGTAGGGACACCCATTTTATTCACACCATCATTTTTTCACTGGTTATTGTGGCTTCACTAACCCATTTACCCAATAATATTTCCCCTGAATGATCACACCCTATCAAGTCATCTGAAATTTAGTCCACAACTCTTGATCATCAATTACCAACCAAGTCGACTCATCATTCCCTCATCACCTAACACTCACAGTTGTGCATTCTCGATAAGACCAAACCACTAACTAACTGCGTCCACCAACTCAAACTTAACAAACCATGAACCACCCTCAAACATAAAACAAACTTATAAAACACAACCCAAACATAAGAAAAAATACCACCACACCACAAGAAAATGATAATAATTTTCACTAAATACCATGTTATTTCTCACTTGTTCCTGTCTACCCCAATACCCTATGATGTTATCAACAAAATATTCAATCCTCCTTTGATTACCCCCACCATATGAATTTTCCCATGATAGCTATTTCTAAACCAAGTTTCTTACTACTCTAGGGACTATCTAAAAATATTTTTTTATGCATTCCAATTATGTAAATAGGTCCTCTTACAACTCACCACACCAACCCATTCTTGAAACAAAGAATAGAAATCATCCTAAATCGTTGATGACAATTTTTGACAAAAATTATTACATCCAATTCTTCCATCCATGCACTAAAGAATACAATTTTATCCAAAAAAATATTTTTTTCCTTCCAAAAAATACATATCATGCCCAATATGAGATGTCAGATGTTGTATTTAACTCATTGCATCCAACTACATGTGAAACTGAAAAACAAACCTCTTCCAATAGGTCAAAATTCAAAATGCTCAGCCACCCCCACCAATGAATTTACAACACACCCCATCAAAAATTCTTAAATACCAAAGGATTCCTCTATCATCCTGATATAGCCATTGAATTCTGAACATGAGATATGATGAAACACCCATAGTTAAACCATCCACCATTCATATTTTCATCATTACATACACTAAACACAAATCAAGGAACTTTTTAACTAGTAGAAAAAAATCTTGAGGCCGAATTCAAGGCTCATACCCCATAAAACACCACACCCAAAAATACCCATGTCATTCATTGAGGAATCCATTTATATTTGGATCCATTTACTAACCTATATTATAATGCTACAACAACTACCTGGAGGCTGGTCTAACACACCCACAACCTCTTCCACACATTGATTATATCACCACAATTGATATCTCACTCCTCACTAAATGATAATACCATTTTTCATATTAAAGAAACAAAAACTATTCTCTCCCTATCTCATGCCTCATCCTTCTCCGAACATGTTGGGAGGTCGAGGTCAAGCCCATTCATCCTCGGGGTCCATTATTAAATTTAAATCATCATTTACTCTCATATACTAATAATTTTACCCATGCTACCTTATATGAAACCTGATAAAAATGGTATCACATTCAATCAACTGAGGACATACTCCATAATATAAAACCCTTCCCTTACCACTACTAGTGTACTGACTCAAAATGGGATCATATGTACTACACACATGATGATCATCCAAAATCATTCTATCACATCTATTATTTTAACCCTTATATCCCTCATTTAGGTTCAACCCATATTGTTTATGTAATAACACCCTGTACTTCCGTTAAATAATTCCAGACCATGGCGATATATCAGATTCCTAACTATAATATTTTAGCGAGCTAGCCTACTGTCATTTTTTATTACTATCAATGGTCCATAGCTCGCACATCGACCCTCACTAAATCACATTCACCAGGAACCATGTTAACATGATTCTCATCGAGAGACAATAGGATTAATCCCATGGTTCACTATAAATGCAAGTCTAGTGGAATCACACCCATGTAAAAAATCACCAACAACCGATGTCACTACGATACTGTAGAACCATCCCAATATCCTAAAGAAAGATATTAAACCCATAGGTTCAAGGAACATATTTATAACCCTAAAAAAATTATGTCTTATAAAAAAATCAGTAAGATATGACTAAATATATACATTCAAACAATTCAAGGGTGGAGATGTCAAACACTAAAGAATTCCAGACACTAAGAATTATAAGATACCCCTCTCTTGGGTTACTATAAAATTAAACTACGAACTAGATTACTAACATAGAGTCACATCTATGTAAGGTAACTAGGATCTCCCACCTCGCCCATACATCAAGACTTTCATAGGTCTCAACTCTAGTTGGACCTCACCCCAATCTCAGGGCCACGTGGAATCCATCGTGTTAATCGCCCACTATAATGTCTTAGCCAAATGTTTGTATCTAATCCACCATATCCAATCTCAAGTTAGGTAGAAATATACATTTTACAAGTAAACAACACATCGTAACATATTTGAATGAATTAGTGTCATAGGTAAAATAAATCCACAGTTGAAATGACATTTTGTAATTACATACATCTTGCATCACATTGATATCACATAACTCGATCGCTCTCAAAAAGAAATACTACTAATGCATAGGATTATAAATAATCACCCATTAGGTTCATATAATATATATATATAGTGTTCATATTTTGTAAATTTATTTTTATCATAAATATAATTTTAAAAACAAAGGATTATTTTAATGAAATTCCAAATAAAATTTGGACAGGAATGCACTAGTAAGTGTTTGTTTATATTTAATTTAGATGAATCCATGTAAAAAATAAAGACCATAAATCCCATTATTTACTTGTTACCATTTACATTAACCAATGTTTTTCACATTTGAACATATGTTAAATAAAATGTCAATTACATGTTATGAATGACAAGTCATTATAAGTTGTAATTAGTATTTCATTGATTTTACACATCATAATAATCAATCCTTGTGATAAAAAAGAATATATCTAATCAATTTATGTGAATGGTTAAGTTAGATTCCACCATAAACCTATAATAGAAACCAACTTATATATGGATGCAGACACATTAAAAAATCAACCCATGTCATTTTTTGGGTAATAAAATAGTCAATCAGAGGAAATACACTAAATTAATTATGATTCCAATATCTTATGTATAATGCAAGAACACTCGTCCTCTTTCCTAATTGAATGATGGATAAAATCCCCACAGCCATCACCACATATATCAAGTGTGTCAGTCAAGATTAAATTAGATCAACAATAAAAGAAAACAATGTGAAGAGTAATATCATCATTAGAAACATGGAATTTAATCAAATATGGGATGGCCAATTCTTGGTAAATGATTGGTGGAATTTCTCAACACACTCTTATTCTCTGGTATACCATATCTGAATAGAATGAAATAATAAAAACACCTTGAATTCCATCTTGTAACACAATGACCCTGGAATCCAATGATATGGTTCCTCAAGCAAGTGTGCCAAATTTCCTATGGCGCACCTCACTATATGTTAGAAGATTTCGACTATTTTCATGGGTATAATTTGGTATATTTTGTAGACTATAATTTTATATCATAGTACAATCATTTGATAAAATAATACTAGTCAAGATAAAATGTATATGTAAAGTGGAAAATTAACATCTAAGACTATTGGAAATAAAAGATCAACATAATATATGCAATAAAAATGAACTCTATACAACATGATTTGTAAGAAATACATCAATAAAAAACTTAATAAAATACAATTCCTATAATGAAATAAAATATAACCAAATGGGGAAAAGCATGAAATACAATCTAGCGTTTTAGCATAGTACAAAACTCACATGATCAATCCTAATAGTAAAAACCCAGACTTGCAGTTGTGTAACATCTACTGGGGTACCCAAGTTTCATGTTGTCTCAATCATGTTTTGATTAAAATTCAGTATAACACCACCAATAGAGCCCCTAAAAGAACGAATTTTTATTAAATTTTTTGAATATGATATATAAATAAACATTTATAATATTAATTTATTTAATAATTTTATAGGTAAAAATATAAAAAATTATATAAAGGCGTAGTAAAGAAACCACCGAAGCTCCGGCTCCTCAGTGACAACCAACACTGGTCTATACCTACATTAGCCAATACTTGTTTGTCTTTGGTCATGGTATGCATCATGGATCACTTAGTTCAAAGTTATACTATAATGTAAACCATTTTCATAATAATCTGATGTAATCCACATGACATTACCATTCATTCCATTTAAACAAATCCCATATAAAATAAAAGGGAGTGACTCTTGGCATTCCACTAATCTAGTAATGAATTCTAATATTAATGGACTCACATTGAAATTTAAAAGAATTGATTTATATGAATCAATAGCTCACTACTGATGCACTGAACCAAATTAGACCAAGATGAATTAGTGGATCTCATCCTATGAATTTCCATAAGGTAACCTATGACAATCAATGTTGTTAATTTTTGGAATTTGATAAATATATACAATACATAAATCTAAAGGGAGTCTTCTCTGATGTATTTGTGATAATTAATATAGGAACAATATTATCGATTTTTCAAAAAAGTACATAAAATCATCCCTCAATGAATCCAAGGGTGTCAGCACTCCAAAAAATTCTTGTATGTACCCAACTAAATTCCTAGGAAAACTCACTGCATTCTTGGAAAATAAATTCCATATAGAATCCATGTTATTTTCAAATACATTTATTTAAAATCACTAATAATCAAAAGAAACTCATGATACTGAATCTTTTAATTCAATCTCAAATACAATATTGTGTGCCCTCTTAATAGACTATTCTTACAATTTTTAATTCATGCCTACATCAACATATATGTTCTATATTTTATTTCAATAATCATGTTAAAATTAAATTCCATTTCAATGTTATATCAATGATTGTTAAAATTTATTTCATAATCATCATTCAAAACAAAAGTTCAGATTTAATTGTTTAAAAGAGTCTTACCCATTTTATATTGACAAGATAGGGAATTATATATTACAATGCTTCAATTATTATAATCTATTGTATATTATTAAGAAAAAATAATATCTTGTCACAACTATAGTTTCCCATTGTAACCCATTGTATATTAGGTCTATATCACATTTAATTAGGCATTAATAAGTATAATAAACAAAACAAAAAATCTTGATAATGTTTAGGTTCTCTATTAGGAACATGTGAGACCACAAAACCAATGAAAATTAGAATATTAAAAAGTATATTGTTTAAATTAAGGGACTACCTACCATAAGGTTGGTTTTCTAATATTGATATTAGTAGTGTAGTTGTATCAAAGGCCTTCCATGTTTTTATAATGATTGATTATAATCAAACCATCACCTAGGATCATCTATCTCTCCAATGATATTAGAAAATTAATTATAATACATTATAATTATTTATAAAATTTAATTAAACCTTTTAAAATCTTAAATCCATATAAAAAAATTCCATAACACCAAATAACTCATATCCCCATAGTATTTCATCCAACTGTGACCAAACATCCACTCTAATAACACTATAGATCTAAAAAACTAACCTAAATCCAATGTAAAATTATGAAGTGATTCACCCTTATTTAATTTTATTTAACATTAAGATAAAAACTATGAAATTCAAAGTGAAAAAATACCTATAAAAACATCAATTTTCGATATGCGTACAACATTTTGGGACACCCTCATTATATTATGAATGTAATAACCTAAATCCTTGACTAATTACAATATTATTTAGTGTAATATACTTCAAAAACAAGACAAAGTAAGAGAAATCAGAGCATAATAGATAAATATATTGATGGAATTTAGTAGAAGACAAAACAACCTTAGAAGCAGTAAACATACTTCATAAATTGCCTAATGATCATGGGTTTCGAATGAGTAATGGGACGAGTCCACTACACCAAATATGGGATAAAAATTAGAAAAATGGAAAGTAACCATTAAGATCTTATCATTGGTATAATAATAATTATACCTCAAATAATACCACATTGGTGAGATAGTCTCGTTCCTCCAGATGGCCAATCATTGTTGTATTATGAAAAAAAACTACCTAGGCATCACCTTAAATTCTTTCAAGCTTGCATGATGTCCTTTGAGCCATATTCCTAGACCAAAAACACCCATTTGAGGTGGAAAAATCTCAAAATATAATTTTAATGTACAGTTCTCATAACAACCCATTCATTGAAATGAAAACTCATTATTCCATTGAATTTAAAAAATTGTCAATTTTCGCAGGGTATTAAACTACTAGATAAAAAAATTGTATTTACATTAATAATTAGGATATCATAAGATATGCGCCTTTCCTCTATTTCTTCCTTTATAGGTGGGGATGTTCATTTCCTCTACTGTCCTGATATTATTTCACCCAAGGTGAATTTCAACTTGTGAAAAGAAGGGTATTTAGTTCTAATTATTTTTGGATTTTGATATTAGTTACATTATTATGTTATTATAGGATATGTTGATAATATGTTTTTTAATTGTTTAATAATAACTAATGTTAAAAATGTTATATATTTTGTAGGAGTAATTTCCATTTCTACTATATAAAAACCAATTTTGAAAACTATTTATCATGATGTTTTTTAACTAACATACTAAATCCACTTATTAATGTTTATTAACATAGATTTTCAAATAACCATCATAGAAACTAGCCTAAAAATTTATTTATAGGTGGTTTTCTATGTTAATTATATGAAAGAGAATGTGGAAACCAATTTATCATGTTAAATTTTAAAATTAATTCATATGATAAACCACTTTTAAATTTTTTTGACATCAGTTAAAAAATTACAATGGTTAAATTTATATATTTAAAATTAAAATCTATAAAATTTACACTTTATAATTACAACAACATTCCAAAAAGAGAAAAAAACAACAACATCACAACCATGAAATAACATCAAAAAATGAATCCATTTTAACATTACAATTTAATATTTAGAAATTAAAATGTATATCAAAGATAAACTAAATCCCAATCATACCAATGAAATAATCCAGACATTCCATTTATATGTTTCTCAAATCTTCCCCAGTATACTGTAGAAGGTCAAAAAAATTGAAAATTAAAAATAAATAATTTAACATGTGTTCTGAATATAATGAATGGAAAATTAATGGAATGGTTTAAAATAATTTCTATCCTTCTTGAATTTTATAGCCATCTTAATTAAAACTATTTCAAAAATAATTATTAAAATTTAATATCTATATTTATTCAATCCTTATTGATGAATAATAATATTTTTAAAAAAAATTTCAATTTAAAATAACATTTTAATTTCACACAACCAAAATTAATTAGTTATATATGATAATTCACCTATGGTTTTACATATATAATCTTTTATCTCTTCCTTCCTAATGTTTCTCTAATGTAGACAAATTCTGTTTTTGAAACTAATATTTTGGAAATAAATTTAATGTTTTTATAATATATATGAGTATTTATATATTCAAACTTACGTGGTCAATAAATTCTAAATATGATCACTCACATCACCATGGATAGATTGTAATCATTAAAATGCCTTTTCTATTGGAAACACACCCAGCTTCCAATAGAAACAAATATACCAAAAAAATTGTGTGGTTGAATATTCTGTTATGTAATATAACTCCTTTTTAAATATTTGACACATACAGATTATGTTAAGGAAGAAACAAACACTAAATTATATTATTTTTAAATATTTTGGTGATATAAACTATATTTACTATATCAATCATATTCATCTCTATAGTTGAAATAAATTTTTGGTATATAAATCCATATACTGATGTCATATCATTATATAGAAAAATTCTATAAATTTTTCTCATTCAACAAAAACATAAGTAATATGTTCCATTAAAATAAAAATAATTAAAGATATATTATAATGGATTTACATGGAAATGAATTGAAAAGTTTTGATTCACAAATATTCTCTAGGTACAAGATCCCTTAAATTCTTTTTAAAAATCTTCATAGTCATTACATTCCCAAAAATGTTAGCATCCACTTGAATGTCATAAAATTTCAGAAAAAAATATGAATTTGTTGTCAATATATCAAGTCTATAAGAAGTTGTATATAATGTCATATTGGAATGTACTTTTTATTTTTTGTATAATAAGCCTTTACCATTAATTCATTCCCATACAAAATAGATAAATATATCAAATTTAAAATGTTAAAAATTTTAACACTAATATGAAATAAAGGATATGATCTATACATTTATTTAAATGTAATTTGATAAAAAGAAATTTATAAAAACTAAAAAATGGTTGATAATTTGTCAAACTATATTGACTTCATCTGTAGAAAACAATACTCTTACTGGTCAATATATAATATCATGTTAAAAGACGCTTGGTATTTATATTTATATCTATTGATAATGAATAGTATCCCCAACATAATATATAATTCCAAATGAAATATTATGATATTGGGTGTCATCAATAAATAACTCAAAAATAATAGGAATCTATGTTGGAGTAGGTGTATGAGTTTTATTACTAGGAGGAGGTAGATGTGTGGGCTATACTGGCTGAGGTGGAGGAGTTGGATCGGTATCATGAAACTATTTACGCATGTATACAAACATACATTGTACTTATAACCTAATTCATCCCTCCATTATATCACCTATATCTTGAACATTAGATTCTAAATATTCAATTATTATTTTATGTATATCCTCCATTGATGAATATTTAAAATTACCAAAACAATTTTTACTAATAAACCTATCGTGTATCCCTGTACATGACATGGGTGTTCAAGCCTTTCCAATCTAGTAACTAAAATATACTTCGTATCCATAACTATGAAGGTCCCCTATGTTATATATTCCTCAAGGGATTCTTATATAGAATATTTGAAAATTTTAGTAGTTATTGACATAATGTAAATATATGATTTACCTTAATTATAAAAAATAAATTAAATAACTTCTTAAAATCCTCTCAAGTTCGACCTTATAAACTTCCATAATATATTTTAACTTCTTTATCATTAGGTACCTTGTCCATTTTTCATGTTTAGTTTAGAGAGGAGGGTAAACATCTTATGATCTGGAAGACACAACTCTTAGTTTTTTTAAATTTTTCTTCTCTCATTTGTTCTTCCCAAAATGTATACCCTTCGTGACATAAAGTATAACAGTATAAATTTTTATAATGGATCAACTGATAGGATCTCTTAATTTTTATAAAATTAACACTAAATAGATCATGAATATTACAATTGATATAAAAACCCACTAAAATCTAACTTTTCACATAACAAAAATGATTCTTTTAAAATAAATTATACTAACTTCTTCCTTGTATCTTAATCTATAAATGGATATATATAACACATGTATTTTGATGTTTACTATCCCTAAAAATGAAATATGATTTGATAGTCTATTAAATATATCTACATCTCTCAGAAACATATGTTAACAGTTTATTCTTATCTTATATAGTAGCATGTATATCATATGTCCTCTTATAAAAAGGGAAAAACATATTTTAGTTAATATATTTAATGATATGTAAAATAATAAAAAATAATCTTAGCATATTTTGTCCCATAATTTAGATATTTTCACATTGTTAAAACGTATCCATTCATAAATCAAATTATTGTATTTGAATTTATCTTTTAGTAGAATAAAATTCTTAAATTATATTGAATTCAGACCACTAGTAATACATTATCATCAATTAAAACTAGTACACTCAAGTATTGTCTGTGGGAAACAAATAATTTTTCTAAATGTTTATTCCAATGTTTACCAACCCTTAATGAATTATCCACCCCTATGGAAGTAGAAGATCCTCAACAGGATTGTGTGTATTAGCCTCGCTAGAAGTATGTGTGTGGTTCTCCCTTGAAGCTCATGATCAGTAATATTTTTGATCTATCACTATAAAAAAAATTATGTAAAAAATATAGAACAAAAATATTCAAATTTAAATATAACATATAAAATTATATGTATAATGAAAAATGACTAAATAAAAATTAAACTAATATAAATTCATTTTTATTCCACATTGTAAATATAGTTATCTAAAGTTAAAACAACATTAATGAGACATGAAATTACATAAAAAACTAAAAAAATCCAAGTGTTACATAAAACTTTTAACCAAAATTTTCAAATGATACAAAAATAGAAAAAAAATTAAAAAAATTACTCTTTATCATATTTGTTTGTGAACATCAAATTTAATACTCCATTAGGAATAAAAATTACACCAATAATGATATGTGAATAGTAAAAATTCTATAATGTTTTACTATATTTTTTACAAAAAAGTGAATATTTTTTTAATATAATTTCAAATATATTTGTTAAAACATATTAAACAAAAACTAATTATTTTTCCTTAAAATAAAAAATTACAAGGTTATAAAAGGAAAAATAAGTTATTTAAGGGTAAAATAAACAAAATTAAAATAAATTAAACAAAAAAATTAATTTATTAGTTATAATAATTTTCTTATTACGAAATGAAACTATTATATTTAAATTTTTTGATTTTTAAAAACTAAACTATAAATAAATACGTGTTGCCTATAATATTAGAAAATTAATAAAGGATTTTACCGAAATTCTTTTCTTGTGATAATTCTGTATGGAATAAACAATGTCTATGACAGTCTCATCAAAATTCTCAGTTAATAATTCCATGTATGTTGGAAACTGACATAAATTAGTATCTTTATCATGTTTTCTATCAATAACATATTATTTTTTCATCTAAAATGATATACCAATATATTTCATGCTGGTCAAGAATATAGATCATTTGTTTTCATGTGTTTCTATGGTCATAATATTAGTTCTGTATTTCATTATATTCAGATTAACTAGCATTAAACTAAATTCTTTATGTCTGACACTCTTGTTACTAATATTCATTTCAAAGTTATACACTAGAATGAGAAATTTAATCTAATAATCCTCCCATATTTCTTCAATGAATCTGTAATATTCACTTGATTAGGAAATTGGGTTATTATATTTTCCAATTGAAAAATCCATTGATTCTGCAAACACAAATAAAATACTTTTATGAACCTCATTTCTATTTTCTTGAAGTTTTGTATTATATGAATTTGAATTGATGAAATACAAGACCAAATTATGAAATTTAATCATGGAATTTCCATGATCTATCAAATTTTTTCTGATTCATATGATCTATATTCAATGGTCTCCTAAAACTGTGGAAAAGAGTTTTGTTACGATCATTCAAAATCCATATATCTTTCTTCATTGTATAAAATTATTTTAACCCATTAATATGAATGATATATAAATACATATGATTTATCTATTATCTTGTTAGCTATTTTAATTTCAATACACGGGCCCCCATTCCCTTATAATTTACTTTTTCGTAAAGGGATATATCAAAACTCATGTGCTCCCATATAGACTAGTAGCTTGTAAAAAAACTCATAAACCTCTTTACGGATATACATATAAATAATGGAGGCTTCATGTCATTATAGATTCCTAACATAACACTTCAATGTCTTCATATAGCATTAAAAGAATAAATTCAACCTAAATATACAGGGCAATAAAATATTTATTTTCTAAACCAACGTACCATTAAATTCACCATGATATCAAAAAAAGATGTAGAATATAATATTTCCAATTGAATAATTATACAAAATTAAACATTTATAAAAAATTTCGATGAATTCAAATCAATATATATGTTTTTACTTGAATTAAAAATATAATACACCTTCGGGATAGGTATTATGTTATATATATGTGAAATATTCTAGGAAATAAAAGTTGTTGGATTTTTTGCATCATAAACTAAAAATTATGAGATTTAATACCTGTCAAATTAAAATATTTTGCTGAAAAACAGTTTTCAATTTTAATAATAACCACATAGAATTTTGATAACAAGGACATATTAAAATTTTATAATTTCCTCCATTTTGTAGAATGTATGGATAGCTGTAGGAATGAACATTCATCTTCCATTATGGGTGGGTGCTAACTCTATACATATTCCCATTTAGAGTAATTCTAATCTTTATTTAAAACCATCTTTAGTCATTTATTTAGAATAAAACAACATTATAATCAAGTTTCATGTATATTATTCTACACATATGTGAGATCAATATAATATTTTTCCTCATTATATCATTATTATGAAACATTAATAAATTTTGATAATTTTGTCCAAATATTTCTATCAATTACTGATTTTTTCCTCTTTTCAAATGTAACATAAATATTTTTCACCCACTCAAAATACTAATCAATGGAAAAAGGTTTTAGATCAATTTAAATTCATTTATGTTGTCGATTTCCTTTTTTTAATCTATTATAAGAGTTATCCATAAAAAACATTTGATGACCCATGTATACTTTTATTATCCCATGTTTAATTTGATAATATGAAGTCTGTTTTTCACAAATTTGATAAGATTTGTATCCCATAACACAATATCTAGTCAAATTTCTATATATATTGTGAAGTCATTTTTAATGAAAATAATTATATAATATAGATGAAAATAATTAATTCCCATATATGTTACAAATCATCAATAATGGTATCATGAATAATGGTAATAATAAAACCATAATTTCCCTAAATGGATATTTTTATCTATCTCACACATAGTTTTCACTTTTATTTCCTTATTATTGTGGTAATTATATAACCTGTTTTATTTTTTTGCACTAACAGGTGTCTATGGATTTGAATGAAGTGTAGTTGAAGGTTTTCCATGGAGATATTGCTGGAAGATGATGTACACATCCCAAATGGATTGTAGGGATTTCTTCTTGCTAATCTGAAGTACTAGATTGAAGCTAGGAATGGATGTTGATGATGGTTGAAGACCAAATGATCTAGATTTTGGGGGATTCATTATATGGTCTTTATAAACATAAAGTATTGTGTAATATGACATGATTTTGTTCATTCTTTAGTTATTTATAAAATTTCTAGAGTGTTGTTCCACATTTTGAACTGAAAGACTATCCAAGTATTTTTTTTAGTTAAGGATTTGTTATAAACTTGTACAATAAGTATATATTGGGCTTCCAAGGACTCTATTAAGATTGAAAATTATTTAAATAATATTTCATAGTTTTTTTTGAATACAAATGTTCAAGTGTTGCTTTTATGGAGAAAAGGGAATCTCTTGGATGTTATAAAAAAAATTCACCCATGTTTCTTCTTCCCTTTTATGAAATGAGTTGTACAATATCCATAGGATTTAGATAACTATTTAATTATATGTCATTATCATGCACATTCAATCTTCTATAAATGGAACACAAAAATTTGTAGAATGGTTTCCCGTTGATATAATGTTAATAGATACTGAAAAAAACTCCAATGTACGAGAGGAACAATATGATATATTATTATTTTTCCACGGTGATGTTGACTCATAGGTCGGAGGGGATATTATCATCCTCTTCAATGATGAATTGGATTTTATGTTTTTCATTAATATGTAATCACAATATTTTATACAGGTGACCATTCAATTCACCTCATTTCATCACTATATTGCTACTTTTTCTTTTAATAAATTTAGGGTATTTGGTTTTAGTAACCATCACTTAATCTAATATTTTTGGTGTGATATTCTTCATTCCATTTTAAAATTTCATCAAAAATTAAATTTAAAAAAATGTTCAAACAATAAATTATTAGAAGATACCAAATTTCCTTTTAAGAAGTCTCTATATCTACTAAATGAGACTGTAATTTTTTTTCAACATATATCCTGATATACCAAATTTAGGACACTTTGAAAATACTTTGTATCCCTTTGTATATATCACAAATTCATTCAGTTAGTCATGTATCTTATTTTACCCAAGACCAATCAGTCATAATATTTTCTTTTCATTATAATGTTAATCTGTAAGGTCATTATCATTAGGATGTATGTCTTTCAGTAGGTATGGGTACTCTATTAATCTTTTTCCACTCTATTTACTTTTCCTCATCATGTTAACCAATATTAAATCCACTGATATATCCATACATTCCATAAAACAAGGAAACAAATGTTTTTTAGAATAACTATATAAATTCTCAATTATGGGTTTATTCCTGATTTCTTTTAATTCAATATCATGAATCTTTTTCAAAATTTTATTTGAATTATGATCTTAAAAATCATCATCATCATTAGATTTAGTATAATTCAAATTATTACTATGATAAGTCCAAGGGTTTAAACTCATTCTAAAACCATGAAAAATTAAATGATATTCAATTTATAATATTTTTAACATCTTCAAATTTAAATATTTCACGGAAGAATAGGAAAAAAAATTAATTATTTTGTAATTTTAATTTAAAAAATTCCAAAAAAAACCAACAACAACATCGTCATATTGATCACTTATTCACAATACAGTATTAGATCTATGACTCATTTATACCTGTAGTAAATATCAGGATTTGAAAATAAATATTTTATTCTGAAATTTAATTTCAAATTTAATTTTATAAATATAAATAAAAATATATCAAAAAATTATCATATAAAAAAGGAAAACATATTTGATAAAAATCACCTTAAATATATTTAATTTCCATTAATTTATTAAAAAATTAAATATATCGTGATTTCATCATTTTAAAAAATATATATATTATAGATACTAGATATTATAACAACATTATTCAATATACCTTCAAACAGTCATTAAAAAACAGGAAAAAAAGAGCCTAGACACACATTAATAACTAATATTATTTATAAAACAAATAAATAAAATTATTATTTAGTAAAACCTCAATCTATAAAAATCATCAAATAAAAAATACCTTAATTTATTGATTAATAGTAACTAAATATTAAAATAGTTATAGATACAGTTGGAAAGAAAATTTAAATGGAAAATCAGAATTGTAAATTTAAATGAAAATACCATGGAATCGTGAAAATTAGAAGAAATAAAAAAACCAAAAATTAATATTGAAAGGTTTGATTGATAGATAATACCAAGTGGGATGATGGTGTAGAGGGAGAAAAACATGTTTCCCTTGATGGGTGAGGGTAGATGATGGTTGATAATGAAAACTAAAAGAGTTTTGAGATGAATGGATCCCTAAAATAATGGTTAGGGTTCTCTATGTGAGAGAAAAAATGATGGTCTTTAAATGAGTTAATGAACAAAAAATGAATCATCCTCACATCTCCGAAATGTTTTGAATATTTTCCATGTATATTATCAAATAAAAAACATGGAAAATTATAATTTTCAACACTATTTTTCAAATAACAAATGTGAAAATGATACATGTTATATTTTTCATGTCAGTTATCAAATAATTGATGCTGAAAATGATTCATCCAAAATAAATTTTGTATTACTGTACCATCTAGGAAAACTCTGATTGTGATATAAAATTATTGTTTTCCCCCTTGATCTCTAGTTTCTACGATGCACATCATAAGTGATTCATGGGTATATTGATAAAAAAATATCATTAATTTTGATATATCTAATTTTCATATCATGTGACATTGAGTGGTCATCACGTTACTTCCTTTTATTCACATGGAAACAAGAGGTTTTTGGGGTTGGATCAATGATTAGGATGAGCATACTATTTATTTATATTCTCACCCATATAAATTCACTTGTGATATAGTGACCCAATCCTTTTAAATATATTTTTATAAACTTTTTACCAGAATATCCATTATATATGACCAAAGGATCTGTAGTCATAGTGTCTTTAGAAGACATGGAACATTCAATATTGCCATGAAAATAAAATATAAATTCTTTATTTTAATCTTCTTGTTGAGATCTTCCATCCATATAAGATATTAAAACTACATATGTAAACTAGGGAAATACATAAATGATAGTGGTGTTCTCAAAAATCTATTACAATAATAAACATGATAATGCATCATAACATGTGATTCAAACTATATAACATTATATCATAAAATTTAAGGATCTTGAATAATCACATTGAATCATAACATAAAGATAATTTATCATAATACCATTTAAAAATAGTAAATTTGAACAAACATAAAAAATGAAATAATAATAAGTCAAGTATAACCATGAATACCACATCAGATGGTTTACAGAGTCACATTATGGATTAGGTTCACTCCTTTATCCCATACTTATCGTCTTGTGAGATAAAAAAATTACCCAATTCCTTGAAGTACTATATTGGAGAACTCATAATGACATGTAAATGTTTATGTGTTCCAAAAAAATTAAATCAATCATATTTAATAAACATAATAATTACCCATGGAGAAAATTTGGTTCCATATTTATTCCCCATGTCATAATCAAAAGAGATTTCATAAAGAATAATCTCAGAAATGTTCTAAGGCAAGTATTAGATTGTAAAATTAAGGGAGAATAAAATAGGTACATATGTGAGAGACAGATATACCTAATTTGGAATCATTACCTAACATTAAATAGAGATACAAAGTGAGTTAGAGAGATAATGGTTATGACCCAAAGAATAAAATGGTGTTTCATAGAGATAATTTACCTGGTGTTCGAGAATCATTCTATACATTCACTTGATGTCATGAATAATAATATTATATTCATTAATTACTTAATTGAGTACCTTTTAAATAAATATATCATTTAATTTTTTTATTTATGTTCATTTACAAGATTTTTAATGATATGTAAAGCCTAATTTCCCTGTGTTAGGGGTGTTCACCCCATGGTTCCATGGTGGATTAACTTGTGAATAATTATTCATGTTCAAATAAAATGAGGATAAATAATCACAATTGAAATGAAATGTAATTAATTTCTATAAATAAATTTTAATGGTCCTAAATAACCATATGTGTTCTGGGATAAGGAAAATTCATTTAGTGAAAATCATAATATTGTATGGTTAGTTTTTTTAGGTGTGTATTCCAACCATCATGAACTAGTTTCATTTTATTTAATATAATTTTTAATTAATATTTTCGGTACATGGACAAGATTATAATAAGATTATTTTAATCTTATTAATCAATAATAATATTTTTATGACTATCCTTGAATGTGGTGGTGGGGAAAAGGTACATTGTTCTTGGAGCCTTCGAAGCCAACCATTTTATAAATAATGTTTTCTTGTTAGGAATGAAATAAGGGAGGGTATAATATAGTTATTCCATCATAAAAATACCATATAATTATATCTTAGATACTAATGTAACTGTTTGATGGGGGATGTGGATTGTATGGGGTGGTAAATGATGCATAAAACTAAATGAGACGAGTTGATAATCTTACACATTCCATTGGTTATCTCCTCTTAGTATATCGTTTAAGGATCCTTGATATGGTACTTGTATGATATTAGATACACTAAGATGTGGTGTATATAAAATTTAAGGGATGTGGGAAAACATTTGGGTACCTCTAAGGCTTATAGGTTTTGGATATAAAAAGTCATGACAGTGTTATTTATAAGGGGTAGAGGGGTGTTTTTGGATATTATATACCCTAATTTATTATTTTGGTTATTGACTAGAAATAGTATTTGTTATATTGACTATATAAAGTGTGTGGTGCATGTCAATTAAAACTAATGTGTGACTACATAACCCTTTTGAAATTAATCTTGTATTTAAAAAATATTCTTAAATACCATATTTTATCGTAATTTACTATAAACCAAAAATTCAATTATTGTTGAAAAATACATAAAATTCACCCTAACAATTTTTAAATGTTTATAATTCAACTGTGACAACCTGGTCCCTATGACAGCACAGGCATCTCGCCTTAACATGGTTGTCGGGTCCTGGCCCACCAGGTACCACCAGTTTCCCCTACAGACATGTGGGGCCCACCCCAGTGTCCACCCACATGCCTGAACGGTTCATCTAACAAATTATAGTCCGCACAGGCCTACACTTGTCCTTTCTAGTGTACTTTGTACTCACTCACACACACTCTGGGAAACTTCCCAGAAGGATACCCATCCTGATCACTACTCCAGGCCAAGCACGCTTAACTGTGAAGTTCTAATCATACATGCTCTCGAAAAAGAAGGTTCACCTTGTTAACATGAGTCATATCACTTATTAATTTAACCTTTTATCATTTGGGGTGTTACATCAACAATTTGATCCGTTTTATGAAAATAATTTTCTACATATGTGATAATTAATTTTAAAATTAAATCAATTATATTTTAAAAAATATCATTTTTAATATTTTGATTAATTTTCAGAACCTTTCAAAAATAACTTCTAGTCCCATAAAATAATATAATAGTTATAATAAATAATAATAAAATTATATAAACATATTTTATGAAAATAAAATTAATTTTAAATTATCTGATTTTTGTGAAAATAAAAATGAAACATATGTGGCTTTTATAAATACAAACACTTCATTAATGAATTTAAAAAAATTTATTTACAAGTATCATGATATAAATATATCATATTTTAATAATATAGGATTTATAAATATTATTTTAATATTCCATAATTGAGTATACAAATATTACTACGATGTTACTATTCTTAACAGTCATATAACAATTTCAATGGTCAGATTATTGTTCTAACTATTAGAGTACGATTCGAATGGACAAATTTGTAATGTTAACATAGGTTCCATAAATTATATAAATACTTAATATTTCAAAAATATTCATTTAATTATATTACCTACCAATTATATATATAATTTCATTTTCAAGATGGGTATTGTGTTAATAAAATTCCACCTCATTTCTATGGTGTGGTTCATGAATATAGTTATTCTAGTGGATCATGTTGATCTAAAAGGTTATATTTTAGTTATTGTATTTTCTAATTTCATTAGATTTTAATGTTTTAAATTCATATATACATTTTTATTATATCAATTTAATGTTCATGTTAATATCATAAAATTTTGTTGGTTTCATCGAGTTGTGCATGTGCTTTATAATACATTAATGAATATAAACCAATTATAAGAAGTGAAAATTCATTGATAAAAATTATGAGTCATTAAATGCACTTTATTCACCTTATATCTCTGGATATCAACTAATTCGTAAGATTAATGATCATGGATCCTATATATGGACGGAGGAATTGGAGAGAATATGGAGAAGGGATTATGATGATAATGACCACTCTTGTGTTTTCTGTGTTTGGGTAGGCATCTATTTCAGATGCGATAGTTATACCTATTGATTAAAATATATCATTTGGAATTTATCACTTGTTTTATTGTTATATATATAAATTTAATAATTTTTTTGGATAATATTTCATTCATGTATAGTGGATATTGGTTCATTTTAGCTACTTATAGGTTGATTTAGAGTAAATGTCTTCCATGTGGTATGGATAACTCTATGTTTTTTGCTGGCCTCTAGCCTTATGGTTGTGGGATTTTGGATTTCACTTAATGTTGATTCAACTGGTGACAATCAACCGAAAAATTCAAGTGGTTTTCACATATAAAATAGTGAGTTTGATTCATTTAAAATGTAATATAGACATATAATAATAACATATAATTCAATTCCCTTATTTTTTATCAACTCCAAATCAGCCTCATAATTTCATCACCCATCATTAATCAATATATTATTTTGAATAATCCGATTTGTAAATAACCATTGATAATTACAAGAATAATATTTTCATCTAGATGTATAATGAACTATCATCATACACCATATTCATGTGTCTATCAAATTTTATTATGAACTGTTAACAAAAACAAAATTTTGTGCTTAACCAAATTTTTTTTTATTTAAACCCTAGTAATTCCCATGAAAATATAAATCCACATACAAATTAATTTTATAATTATTTATTATTTAATTATTCAAAAACTAGACCTGAATTTCAATAAAATTCATTGTTTATTATTATTTCAAACAATTAATCAGGATTATAAATATGCATGTATTTTGAAACATTAATTCTTATCATTTGAAATTATTTTCTAGATTTATAAACACCCATATATTTTCATTGATACCATTATTTCTTATCATTTGAAAGAGTTAACCAAATGTTTTAATACCCAAATAATAAATAGTATTAAAAAATATCAAGAATAATCCATAACTAATCATAAAAAAATACAAACTCGTCTCTCATAATAGTATCATAATAATTCATATATCAACACATCACTCATACATCATTGTAATATCATCACAATTCATTTATCACAAATGAAATAACTACTAAAAAATTTTAACTTATCATTGATGACTCAACATAATTTTTATTTCACTAACTCAGTATTACAAAATGACACTAATTGTAAAAAATTGGTTGATTTAGTTTAATCCCCAAGGTTTTATTCCTTCTAAGAATAAATAATAAAAGATACCATGACGTCATTTTTTTAATTTTTAGAAAATTTTAGTAAAACAACTAATGTAATTTCAAACATTTAGACAAAATTAATTTATATAAATTTATATATCAGAAAATATATCCCATCTAAAAAAATTGAGGAGGCCTATTTTTCCAATATATTATTAAACAATATATCAAATAACATTATCACATTATCCTTTCCACCACCACAACCTAAATCAAGTATAATATTTTTTAAAAATGATTCAAACTAATTTAATCTTCCAACAAATTTATTATTTTTTAAATTATCATCATAAAAACTATAATCATTTCAAACCTTTTTTGTACCTGTTTTCTTTAGTGGTGGTGGTGGTGGTATTGTTATTGTTTTTTTGGTGTTGTTTGTATTGTTGGTCATGGTGTTGATGTTGGTGTGGTTGTTATTGTTCTTGGTGGTCGTTGAGTTTTTTATTATTATAGTTTTTTTTCATATTTTTAAGATTGTTGTTGTTATCATAAAATAATTACTATGAGAAACCAAGACACACTTCTACATAAAAAGCCTAAAATCAGTACTCAAATAGGCTATATCATGGATAAAAAATAAATGCAAGTTAAGCACCCGAAAAATTATATGAATTTTAACTATTATATACCAAATACTAATAAAGGTATCATTTATTTACACCTTTGGTATCACTAATAAAGGTCACACAATATGGTGCATATATATAGCGTATAGAAGCCCCAAAAAAAATTTAACAAGGAGAAATAATTTTAATATTACAATTAATCTCAATTTTAATCAAAATATTACATTACACCATGTTTTAAATTCATATTTTATATTTAATTATACCATAAAAAATATTCAAATTGAAGTAATATTTTTAATTATTAAAAAAATTAACAACCCAACATAGAAACAAAACAATTACCAACTGTAGATACAAGTTTCATCAGTACTAGAAACATTTGTCTTAAGCACGAAAAACTAACTATTTTTCTAAGCATTGATAAAAGGCCCCTTCATCAAAAATATTTCTACTGCTGGTAAAATTCATGCTATAGTATTCTGATACTAAAATTACTACACATTCCCCCAAATAAAATTTTTTGTTTATTTTAAAATTAAAATACCCACATTGAGTTAATAGGGCACATCGTGTGACAGATTGACATGAGGTTGATTCCAATACATTCAAAATTAAATAAGGAACGTTTTTTTGTATCAAGATAATCAAGGTGTCTGGATTCTAGTTTTTTAGTGAATAACACATGTTGTTAACTAAATATTCATTTTTAAACTAAAATCACACACTGTGAGTTTCATAAGTAAAATTGTGTGTCAGATTTTTATATGACTGATTCATAAATAGTAAAAATAACATATTGATCATTGTAAAAAATAAACATGAAAATCCAAGTGTATTGTCTTCTTTTTTTATTTATTTTCACCTGTTTTTACTAAAATTTCATTATTAAACTAAAAAAACAGTTTTATAGTCATATAGGTTAAAATTTCTATCAAACTGAGGAATAGATGATTCTTAATGTCAGAAATGAATTTGGGGTAATTCACATAAACTATCTGAACAATAAAAATGTGTTCTATCAGTTCTAATGTTAAAATGATTCATATAAATCATAAATGGCATATGAAAAAGTTTCCTGAAATATTAAACAAAACAGATGGTGTTTTCCAAATTTAGAGTATGTCAATCATTTTTTGATCAAAAATTTCAATTTGAAATAAAAAAGAAACACTTTGTGTCATATAGGTCACACTATGTGTTGGATTAACATGTGGTTAATTACCACATATTATAAATGACTTAAGGATCATATTCTTAATTAATCACGAAATTATGAGTGTATTTAGAAGTATTTCAGTGTGTGACACATATTTTTTATTCAAATTCCATTTTTAAATTTAAAACATTCAATTTGAGTCATTCTGGTCATATGATATCTCAGGTTGACATGATACTGATTCCTAAAAGTCTAGAATGACTTATGGATTGTTTTCTAAATGTATTAGGAAAATATGAGTGTGTTTTCTAGGTTTTTAGTGAGTGACACACATTTTAAACTTAAATTTCCATTCTAAATTTAAAACACCCACATTGATTCGTATTAATCAGACCATGCATCGAATTATCTTAAATTTTATCCTTTCACATCACAAATGACTTATGGATTATTTTTTCAAATGTTAAAAATAATGTAAATTTGTTTTATCCATTTTTTTAGGTCAGGAATATTTTTTTCTAAAATGTCATTTTTAAACTAAAACCACATATTTTGATTCATATCAAACATAACATGTATCAGATTGAAATGTTTTTGATTCCTACATATCAAAAATGAATGTGTTTTCTTATTTTTGACTAAAATATCATTTCTAATATGAATGTGTTTTCATAGTTTTGAGTATATCACATTCACTTTTAACTAAAATTTCCCTTAAAACTAGAAATGCACACTTTGAGTCCTATTGATCAACCCAAGCCTAAAATTTTTGTGTAGATGATTCATAAGTAACACAAATGACATCAGATTATTTTTCATAAAGTGTCATTAAAATTCATTTATGTCAACATAGTTTTAGTGTGTGACAAATTTTTTTAACAAAAACTCATTTTTATAAAAAAAATAATTTTGAGTCACACTGGTCAAACCATGTATTATATTGAAGTACAGATGACTCATAAACATCAAAAATTACTTATGGATCATTGAACTAAATTATCAAAACCATATAATTGTGTTTTATCATTTTAGATTATTACCTGCATCTTTTTAAATAAAATGTAATTTATAAACTAAAAATAGAAATTTTGAGTCATACTAATCAAACCATATATCATATTGAGGTTCGGTAAATTCCTACACACACAAAAAGACGTATTCCTCATTGTTATAAAGTATCAAAACAATCTAAATTCCTTTTCGTGGTTTTGAGTATGACATGATTCGATTGAATGAAAATTTCAATTTTAAATAAAATCACATACTTTGGGCCATAATTATCACATCATATGTTGGATTAAAATGTTTTTCATTCCCACACATCTCAAAAGTCATAGTATCATTATCCTAAATTATCACTAAAATACAGTTTTTCTTTTTTCGGTTTTCTGTGACTGACAATGGTTTTAAAATTAAATTTATTATTCTAATTTAAAACACACACTTTAACTTATAGAGGTCACATCATGTGACATATTTATTTCTAGTTGTTTCATATATGTTCAATAAACTTACATATCATTTTCATAAATTTTCTAAACAATATAATTTTATTTAATTATTTCTTAATGATTGACATATATTTATTAACTAAAATGTAATTTTTAAATTAAAAACACAAATTTCAATTCACATGAGTCTCAATGTGCATCAGATTGAGGTTTGAATAATTAATAGATTTAAAAAATGAAATATTGGTCATTTTTAAAAACTATAAAATAATTAAAATTTGTTTTCACAGTTTTGAGTATTCAATGAAACGTTTATATTAAAATTTCATTTTAAAATAGATACCACATATTTTGAGTCACTCATATCATAATGTTTATCAAATATAGGTGTAGATAATTCATAAACATTATAAATTAATTAATGATTACTTCTATAAAGTTTCAATATAATATTAATTTTATTATTAGTTTTGAGTATGTAATGCATATTTTTAACTAAAATTTCATTTTAAACTAGAAACACACACTTCGAGTCACACTGGTCACACGGTTTGTTATATTGATATGTAGTTGTTTTTTACATGCCAAATGATACATTATTATTGTTTTCATAAATTATTGAGACACGAAAAGTATATTTTCTATGTTTTTAGTTAGTATCACTTTTTTTACAAAAATTTAATTTTACAACATAAAAGATTAATCTAGAGTAATACCATTCGCATTGTTTATCATATTGAGTTTAATATAATTCTTAAAAATATCAAATTATTATTATTATTTTTTGTCTATTTTAAGAATTCAATGTCTCTTTTTATAAAATATGTAATATTTAAATGAAAACCTAAAATTTTGAGTCATACTGATCCCACCGTGTATCGAATTGAGGGGGATATAATTCATACATGTCCCAAATGGAATATTGGTGTTTTTTCAAATGTATTGAAAATAATCTAATTATGTTTTCTTAATATGTACTATATGACATTTATATTGAACGAAAATGTATATTTTTAATTAATTATAAAAATTTAGACATATTAGTCAAGCCATTTTTTGGGTCAATGTGTGGTGGATTCCTACACCACAAAATTACTTAAGGGTCATTATCCGTAGTTATTAATACAATATGATTTTGTTTCTGGGTATTAAGGGAGTATTAAATGTTTGATTCTAAAATGCCATTTTTATATTTAACACACAAACACTGAGTCATACCAATAACATCTATGGTTATATTGATTTGAGGTTGATTCCAACACATCATAAATGAATTATAGATCATTTTTCAAAAGCATTAAGATAATCCTCAATTATTGAAAATAAAAATTATACTAAAATTAAAATTTATAAATTGAAAAAATATCACATTTCAAATCATACTAGTCCCCCCCCCATCTATCGTGTTGAGGTACGGATGATTACTGTATATAAGAAATGACATATGGATCACTGTATTAAAGCATAAAAAAATATGAATTTTATTATTGGTTTTGAGTACTCGTAATGTTTCTTTTACTAAAATGTAATATTTTCATAGAAACCCCACATTTTAAGTCATATAATTCTAAAATTGTATCATATTTAGCTGTGGTTGATTCATACACATCAAAAATGAATTATTTATTAATCTCATTAAGTATCAAAACAATCGAAATGTGTTTTTAAAATATTGATTATGTCAAGTGTCCATTAAACTAAAATGGAATTTTAAACTAAAAATGTGGACTTTGAGTCATATCAGCCACAATATACCTTGGATTGACACAAGGATGATTACTAAACATTATAATTCACATGAAGATTTTTTTACAAAAGAACCGTAAATGTAGATTTTAGTTTTGTTTTTTCAGTGATTAGGAAATTGTTTTAACTAAAATATCACTTTTAAATTTAAAACAAACACTTTCAGTTATACTGGTCCAATTATGTACTAAATTGATGTTCCGATGATTCTTACACATCATAATGGAATTTTGGATTTTTATTTACTTAAATATCCAAACAATCCAAGTATGTTTGCATGGGTTTTAGTAAGTAGTGAACTTTTTTAACTAAGATGCCATTTTTAAACTAATAACACGAACTTTAAATAATTTGTAAACTAAAATCACCCAATGTGGAACAAAAATAGATAGAATAAATAAAAAAAATATCTTTGAAGGAAAAAATATTACATGAGTGCATTATGAAGTTTTAATATATTCTAACATGATTTAACCAACACATTCATTCCCAAAAATAATCTATTTTCCATTTTAAATACATAGACCCACAATAGTCATGGTGGTATAAGAAAAATATAAAAAACGATTAAGAAAATTTGATTAAATTGAAAATTTAATGGGTAGTTACCCTTTTAGGATTCTACTTTTTTATGAAATATGATATCATTGATAAATTTGAATATTAAATGACCACAAACATTGTCATTGGTTTTTTTCAGACACTATACAAATGTTGAGAAAATTTACAAATTTTTTATATATTTTATGAAAGATATATATATTATATATACCCTAATAACTATCCACTTATAGAATTTCATAAACTTTTTGTGCTCTTTTTTATCTTTATTCCATTCTATTGATGAAATTTAAGAATTTATGTATAATAAAAAATTCATTAAAACATAATATAAAATGTAAAAAAAAAAATTAATAAACAAATTCTTGTAAAATCCTAATAATAGGTAAATTTCATCATGTGTAGTATATTGGATTCGTATTGATGCATTGAATCCAAAAAATAAATCCTTATATTATCAAAATTTATTGAAATAAGAAACCAATGCTGCCTGAAAACAAAAAATAATAATAAATAAAAGGAATAAAAATAAATTTAATATTATTTTATTAAATTTTTTTACCCCTTAATCCAGATTAATAAGAATATTCTATTTCTTTTATGTTTTTGTCAATAATTAATGCATGTATTCCACTATTACTGAATATTTCTCTTCATACAGTGAGTTTTTTTTTATAGAAGTTATGTCAGGACTTATGAGTCAAAATAATTTCATAGTGATTTCACTTCAAATAGTAATGAAATATACACCTATAAAAATTTTGGAATAGTGTTTAATTTTAATTATCACATTATATCTTCTATTGGAAAAATAAATATATGAAAATAAACCTCATGTGTATGTTTTAGTTTTTATTATAGAACCAACTATTTGTACTTTGGATTAAGTATATATTTATTGATTTGGAAATTATTAAAACATATAATTACATATTTTTAATTATGATATATGAATTTAACATAATAATATGGTTTAGTATTTTTCACATTGATAGGTACATGTGAATTCCCCTATATGATTATAATGTTTATATTCAAAAATCGTACAATTAAATATAGTTCTATAGTCAGATAACATTCTATGATGAGGAACATATTTTGTTGAATGTATGGTGTGAGTACTCATTAGAATATGAGAATTCTTATCATGAATTTATCATCTGGTAATCTCAAGGATTATAGGTTATGAGAATTGGACCCCAATTTTGAATTCTTCATGTTTATGGGTCATTAGATATCCCTATCTTTGAGCATGTATAATGGTCCTTAGACATTAATATTTTTTTGAATGAATATTAGAAATCACACACTATGATGTATTTAATAAACCATGATGGTAAAATTAATGGTGAAGTTAGATATGTTGGGTGCATCGGGAAAGACTTTATTAATAATTAGTCACGAAATAAATTTTTAACTATATATTTATGAAATATGATATATCATATTGTCGTTTTAAATTCCATGGGCATGGTGTAACAATTAGTTTCTTTTAGATCATCAATGAATGTTCTATCAAGAATATAGGTTGGTGAAGTAGATGTCAAACCTTCTTCATCAGATATTGTAACAATGGTATTATTCAACACAGTAGGTGTTTATATGTGGTTTTTAATGCTACAATAGTATGTTATTTCTCTTAGGTGCCTTTAACCATTTCTATAATGTGGACTTAGTCATCAGGAAAGCCCACCAGATTCCAACACGAATGAATCCTAGAGGGTTACACAATAACTATTTATGTTTGTATAGATTAAAACCTTTAGAATTAAATTATTGGAATAAATATTATTCTTAGGACTAAGGAATAATTTTATTCATGTTTTATTGATAGTATAAATATTTGATAAATATTTATTCACTAGATTGTGAATAAAATATTTATATTTGAATACAAATTTATTGAAATTTTTATTCTATTTTTATTAAAAAAATGTTGAGGAAGTCGTGCAAACCAAGATCATGCATGATGATAAATATTTAATTGGAATCCCATAAAGTAATAGTTATTATTAAGCCATTTAGTGCAGGCCATAAAATATTATTATTATTGTTATTATTATTATTATTATTATTATTATTATTATTATTATTTTATGTCATGGGGATTTATATGGTTTATTACATTATTTAATGGTTTTGTTAAAATTAAATAATATTCTATCCTAAACAATGACTCTATAAATAGAATGTTATGTCTATTTTTTAGGATTAGTCTAACATTGAGAATCATTATGCACAATAGATTTATCTCTAAGATTCCTCTGATCTCACTTCCAATAAACAATGAGAAGCATGAGAGATATTCTTTGAAGCATGGAAGAACTAAAAGCTATCAAAACAAACAATACCTGATAGTATATCTACAACACTATCTCCCAATTTCCCATCAGTGATTCTCATAGATAAAAGGAGAAAATGTTGATCACTACTTGAGATATTCTACACTTGGATCCTCCCAGCACAATGATGTTCATCAAAAAAGGTTTATGGATGATCAAAAACATCATTGATGGAATATCCTAACACCATGAAAACTCTATTTAGATAAAATCTATATTAATTATAAATTTAACATAAAAAAATCCTCTCGAGATTTTGAGTTTATTATTTAAATATAGTATTTGAAAATTTTCATTGGTCATGATGTTCACATCTTTTTTAATATACGATTGGGTCGGTAGATTGAAAATATATTTAATGGTTATCTACCCACCCAAACACTTCCACTATACCTAGAACCTTCAAGAAGAATATGGGCAGTGATTTTTAAATTTATAATTATTTATTTATATTATTGATTGATTGTGTGCATTTTTGGAAACATGTTTCATTTATTAAATTTTCCTTCATCAATAATAATTTTATTTAACAAAATTTCATCATTTTTATCCTCATTTTTTAAGTCACATTTTTATATAGCATTGACAACATATTAAGAATGACTTACCATATAATCTGGAATTTACAATAATTCAAGATGGTGAAACTTCTTTACATGTAATATATCCAGAGGTTATTCATTATACCCAAGTGGACTACTCATGGATGTATCATGGGATACCCGAAACACCAATTATTAACAAAAAATGGTTTATTTATTTCACACTGCATTTATATTAAACCATCCCGGTACTTGACTTGTCATGTTACAGAACATTTATCATGAAGACACATCATGTAGTCTATATTGTCTAACAGTGAATTTCACGTTAACTATGTGCTCAAAGACATAGTTTATAGTTTTTTATGACTGAAATCCTATATAATTGTTGTGATAAACGGTTTGTATATGGTTTATAGAGAATGTAACTAATTATTTACCACATATGAAATACAAATAGATTCATTCAATGATTCAAATGAACACATGATAAGAATAATGCACAATGTATTTATAGAGTACACATTGTGTGTTCCCACATCTGAAGAACATGTCTGTTATTTCAAAAGATTTCATGGACACATGAATATCATGATAAATATGATATAGTTGGTTAGTGCATATTGTGTAGTCCATCGGAGGTACATTTTCAATCCCCAAGAATTTTTACTGGGTACACAGAAAAAGATAAACACATCATGTAATAGGTAAGTATAGGTCGTATAGTGTATCAATAAGAGACATAATTAAATTACATTAAAATAGTTGATTTTAGTACTGAAACCTAATTACACTAATTGGAACCTAGATTGTTTGACAATGTAAATGTGTTTTTAAATAATTATAAAATGAGAAGTTAATTCTTTCTAATTTTCTATAATTATTGGTCATTCCATTTATTTTCCATGAATTCATTAATGATGGGTATCATTGGGATAATTTTCTTCTTCATTTAAATAAAGGGGAATTAATTAATTAATTAATTAATTCAATATTTTTTATCTTAATAATAAATAATGAATAGAAATGAATTTTAACAACAGTGATCTTTAATATTCATTTCATCTGTACGGATAATGATGTTATTTAAGAAGAATATGTATGTGTTGGGTCTATTTTAGTTAATTTATTCCATGGTATTTAAATTATAAATTATTATATTAAATATGTTGTAAATAATTTCATCCCTCCCTCACTTATTATGTATTACTTGTGTGCCTAAGATTATTTACGTAATTCCATCTAACAAATCCATTATTTCATCACATCTATGTGTGAGTTATAAGTAACTATAATTAATGATGTATCTGAATTTTCATACAGGCAGTTTAGGAGAGAATCAAGTTAATACCAGCCTAGCTAATACACAGGTGGATGGGTGGAATGCTCCAACTCAGGCCACCAATAGCACAATTTGGTTTCCCCTAGGCCATAGGTTGATTTATTATCCTCTAAAAATTGATATATTAGATAAGACTAGGACTATTTTATTTATTTATTTGTTATTATTAGTTATTTATTTTATTGATGTAAGACTACAATCATATAAATAAATAGTTTAATATAAAAATAAGGAATTTTAATTATTGGATTGTGCATAAATGATTTATCAAAACATTTCTAATCACTTAAGTATAATTAACTTAACATTATCAAGAAATGTATAGGATATAAAAATAAATTCTTATGTATAATAAACAAATCACCCATGTTAATATTAATTCATTAAGCATTTCACAGTCTATGTTGAGATTAAACTATAGTTACCATGTCAGTTCACGCTATAGTCGGAGGAACTACTAATTTTTAGTGAGTTCTAACCGTGATTATGGGTTGAATTAACTGGACTTGTATTGAATTTAATGGTCATGTCCCATTCAAAAAAAATTGGAGGTATGTTTTGAGGATATCTTGGTTAGTATATCAGGATTGGGGATTCCAATCAATAGTTTAAGGTGCTTCTAGATTATAGTTGGCAGGACCACCTACCAAAACACCGTAATATGGCTTTCTTGTATATAGTCTAGATCACAAAGAAGAGAAATATTGATCCATTCCACTAGAATGTATTTAGTTATGTGACATTATGGTCTCAATTTAGAGGTCTATTGATACATGATAAAATAGTAGGAGACTTAAAATTTTTAAAATTTATTATTATTTCTAAAATAATTTTTAATATGGAAAATTAGTTATAATATACTATTTTAATGTTGTATAATAATTATATATTCTTCATACACATTATCTTTATAGTAAATATTAAAGAAAAACCATCTCATTAATTAAATTAATTTTCATGAATGTTTTAGATGCCTAGAGGCTGTATTTTCCCATGAACTGAAATTTTACTTTCTAGAATCCTAATTTTCTGATACTCCTACCAATTAAGTGAGTGATAAAGACTTAGATATCTATGATAAATCCATGATAGAAATAGGGTATGTTTAGTGATTAATTTTATCATTGATGTTTAGTTAACTAATTATGTCTCAAGAAAACTTGGATAGTTATATTATGCTCAAGCACCTTTATAGTCTATATCATGATAGATATTGAAATAAATGGTTTGATATATACAAATTTTTATTACAATGTATTCTTAGAGAAGTGGAACCACCTTTCCCTCATGAAGTAAAACTCATGGGATTCATTGAGTGCCTAGAGGTTCTACGGTGAAAACTAAAAAAATAATTGTGAATTGATCTCATTATTACATCACTCCATTAGATATTCTAAAGATTTTTTGTTGATAATTATATGAAAAACATAGAGAACTCTCTCCAAGATTTTGTTACATTACATTTACAAGATGATAATTAAATTAAGTTTTGAAATCCATCTATCAATTTGTTCAATACGAAGACATTTTAGGAGTAGAGTTATATGTCCAGAGGTCCTTCACAATACCCTTCTAAGAATTGAAGAACCAATGGAAAATAAAGGAAAAAAGTTGTAATTCGTTTTTCATGTGCTATAATGGTCCATTGGAATAAAAATTTCTACTAGAAAAATAAAAATTGGAAATATTCAGGTGCATTTGATATGTAGTTCAATTTATATATTTCTATAAATTTTTTATTTGATATAGAATGTGGTTCTAACATATATATTAATATATTGGACCATTTATATTCTAAAAATTCTCATGTGGTGAGGTATATCTATGAGAACTCAATGGATCCTGCTAGTTATTATTAATATTGGGAACTAGAACCTTATGTTCCAAATGGGTAGGATCTCGGTCTTGAACTATTTTTATTATGATCCATTTGTTTCTAAAAACATTATTTCTATATGCAGACACTGTAAGAATGGATTTATATTAAAATTAGGGAATAATAATTTTATTATGAATAGAAATTTTAGGGTGAAGTGCATTAAAGTAATATATTTTATGTTCTTTATTATACAAATCATGTAATGGTAATTAATAAGAAAAATAGTTCTCATGACTCATACTACACTCTACATTGGAATTCCCAAATAGGTCATTTGAATTAAAATAATTAGACTAAATTATAGTAAGTTGGATATTTAGATTACCTTAGACTAAAACAACATGTTTTATGTCACACCTGTTTTAAGGAAGAAATAATCAATGCTCAATTTAGTGTAAATTGGGAAGGGGAAATTTTTATTCTTGAATTAGTTCTGACCAATGACTATTGAAAATTCCATGTTAAACCAAGGGGTGGGTAATCATTATTCTTATCTATTACATATGGTTTTAGTGGATATGGTTTTTCTAATTAATGAGTTATAAGTTATATTCCATTGATAGATTCAATTAATTAAAAGATAAAATGTAGAAAAATATTTTTAGGAAGATTAAGAAACTCCTCTCAAACCATGGGGGGAATATCTCAACCAAAATGTCATTGATTATCTTATGGATTTTGATATTTTCCCTAAACTCATTACTCCTTATATTCCTTAGTTGAAGATAAATGAGTAATTATACCCTATTGTATATGGTGGGATCAATAATGATTCATGCGAGTCTTCCAATATCATTTAGAGGATATTCATTAGAAACACCAATGTAAAAAATAAACTGAGTTCCAAATAAAGTGGGAACTAACATTCCATATTGAATATGGTATGGTATTGGACCCATGTTGTTATATATATGAGTATGGGTTCTCAGAGCATTTTTAAGGAAATTTATTGTAAAAAAATGTTAATCTATGTACTAAGTGTATGTTTATATGGTATTATTATAAAAATAATGTATATTACCCATATAACCCTATAGAAAAGAATTTTTTGGTTAATAAACATCCCAATTTTCATGAAGTTGATAACATATATATATTAGTTAGTGGTAAAAATATATAATTCAATGAATTACATGATCAATATATATAATCATTGTATTAGGAACATATTCCTCAAAGCCCCATGTAATAAAATGTTCTAGAGACACATTTATTTAATAGTATTACAAGTGGGGTTAGAGAACCAAAATTGTATGGTTTTATAGTCACAAATGATTTTTATTCATTAATAGTATATAATAATTATCTTGTAACCTTCATGGAAGTCATAATTTTAACATATATTTCAAAGTGGTAAGAAGTTATGGATTAGAAAAATTTATTCCATGTTCCAAAACCATGTATGGATTTTGGTATATCCCACAATGGATATAAATACTTTTGATATAAATGTGTATTTAAGAAGAAACTAGACAAGGATATAAATGTTATAACATATAAGGAAAATCTTGTTAAAAATGGTTTAAATAGTGATAATGGAACGAATATATTGAAACCTTTTCATAAGTTTCAATGATAAAATCAATCATAATTTTACATCCCATTGGATATTTACCAGAATATGAGATTTGATAAATAGATATCTAAATACCCTTCATTAACTGGAGCCTTAGGAAAGATGTCTATATGACACAACCTAAAGGGTTTGTGACTCTAAAGAATCCCAAAATGGTATTAAAATTGAAAATATTCATTTATGGACTGAAACAAGAATATAGGTTAGGGAACTTTGGTTTTGCTGAAGCCATCATTGAATTATGTTTCATAGAGAATGAATGTGAGTATCATGTCTATAAGCAGTTTAGTGGGACTTCCATAAATCTATTAATAGTGTATATTGTGGATATATTACTTTTTATAAATGAAATACCTATCTTAAAATATGTTAAGGATTATTTGAATAAATTATTCTCCATGAATGACTTATGTGAGGTTGAATATATTCTTGGGATAAATATTCTTCAGGACATAACCAAGAGTATTCCTCGTATATGTTAATGTACATATATTGACATGATACTAAAGAGATTTGGTATGGAACAATATAATAGGGGGTATTCATAGTGTAACCTGGAATACATGTTTCCAATAAAATGTGTCCTTAAACACATGACTGAAGACAGAGGGTAAAAAGGATTCCATACACATCATCGATTAGGTTATTTATGTGTGTTATGATTTTAACTATGGTAGATGTGGAATATGCCTTATGTGTTGTAGGAAGATACCAAGTTCACTTAGGTGTCCACAATTAGATGTCAATCTAGACTATCCTTATGTATCATAGGTGTAATAAGGATATGTTCCAGGGGTATGGAGGAGATGTGTAATTTTACATCAAATGATATATATATATATATAGTTTCTAAGATATCATGGTGATCTAAAATCGCAAATGGGATACATAATCACACTTAATGGATGTACTATGATATAAAAGAGAACGAATAGAGTAGTGGTCTTGTATTCTATAGAATAATCTAAGTAGATTATGAATTTTTTAGAATTTAATGAATAGTTTTGGATATGAAACTCCATCTAAGAGATTGATGTGTTACCGATCCGTACGTATCCTAACACACTATATTGTAATAATAATAAAATGGTGGACCTTGAAAATGAGACAAGTTCATATCAGTGGATGAAGAAAATTCTTTGGAAGTATCATACCTTGAGGTAATTTTCTTAAAGAGGTGAAGTCGTTATGATAAGAACATCCAAATAGGACAATTTGGTGCACCCGTTGGCTAAATCCTTAACTAATTAGAAACATTATCATCATGTGAGGTATAGTAGAAAAAAATTCATAGGTAGTTGGATTTAGAATATGTGGGTGTCTATTGGAGTTGGTGTTCTAGAGCCAAATATTTTTTCTTTAGATTACAGGTATATTGAATGGTTTTAGTGTTAATAAAACATCTTATTACATATTAATAATTGTTCAGTATGACTTTAATGTAACAATTTATGTGATTACTTATATGATCTCTATAGTAATATAAATTCTACACTAGGATGAGAACCTTGAAATTCCTTTAAGATGTTGTAAAAATATTTATATAGTTAGATTACATTATATGATGGGGTACGTGTTATATTTACTACAAGGTTCGAGTACTCATAATAAGATGAGACTTATTCTCATAAATTTCTAACCTATTAATCACTAAGTTGGTAGAGTATGAGAATAGACATGCTATTAGGAATTCTGTATGTTTTTGTGTCAATGAATATTTCTATTTGTGAGCATGTTTAATAGTCATTATACCTTAATATTATAATAAATGCATGATACCACTCACACACGTAGTTATACATCCCAAACCTTGATAGTAAAATTCATGGTTTAGTTAAATATGTTGGTTCAATCATGAATATCATGTTATTATCAATATGCTTTGGGAATACATGTATCTTCCCTCTTTATCGTAGATGATATCTCTTACCTTTGATTGAAATGTAACAGTTGCACTAAATTCCATTCCCATAGTACAACAACGTGTTTATTTCATATATTCAATGAAAGAATTATCATGTATATTATATAAATATATAGATTTGAAACCAACTTAATGATATATTGTAACAAAGGGGTCATGTTACATTGTAATCATTCATATATGGTTTTCATTGTTTTGAAATTTATTTCTACCTCTTGGGTGACATAGACCATTTATAGATGGAAATATTAGACATTACAGAAGTATTCCTAATTCCAATGATAAATAATCCTAGAGGACCACACATTATGTGTTTTCATTGATCTTGATTAAATTATTTTTGAATTTATTAATTGGAGTAAATATTACTCTCAAGACCGAGTATTAATTTTATTCAACTTTTATTGATCACATAAATATTAAATAAATATTTCTTCTCAAAATTTTGTATAGAATATATATTTTATTTTTTGAATATGAAATAAATACTGATTTTCTAGATTGGTAATAATATTTCTATTTATAAATTAAATATTTATTTTAAAATTTTTTCATGTAATCAACAAATGCCGAGGATGATGAGTAGGATAAGACCATGTCAAGTGATAAATATAAATTTCCATGTTGTTAACATAATATTAAATGTTTTTCTAGATAATACAAGCTATAAAATAATATTATTATTACTATTATTATATGGAATTGGGTGTGATAAAATTTATTATATTATTTAAGGTTCATTGTATAATTAAATAATATTTTAATATAGTCCCCAACTCTATAAATATATTGTAAATTATATTATATAGATTTAGTTACTAATTTAGAGTCGTAGCACTAAATGGATTTCCCACTCGGATTCCTCCCTTCCCACTTAGTCGTAACATTGACAAGCATAAACATTCCTTCAAGACTAAAGGAACTTAATGTGGTCAAGATGAATGAAACAAGATGATAAATCCATTGTTTTAGAACATTCTGATCCATTAGTGTTTCACATAGATCAAAGGATTATGTGTGAATCACCACTACAAGGATTCTACAATTGAATCCTCTATATATAACAAAGGTAATCAAAAAAGGGTTTTTGTATGATAAATACTATCATTGATAAATATACTAATACTTGGTAAATTTTCATTAAATCAAATCTGTAATAATTATGAATTTAATGCTAAAAGATCCCATCCTGACTATATTCATTCTTATGTCACTATCTGGTTGGAAAAAAAATTGGTCATGATGTTCATGACTTCTATAATATGTGAATGATCCATTGTATCAACAAAAAACTTTATGGTTATTTTCGAAACTATATGCTTAAACTATAAATAGATCTTTTAATATAAATTTACAAATGATACCTTTATCCATTCATTCTTGAGGATTTCATATACATTCTCAAGACCAATTATTTCATTAATGGCCTCTCCAAACTTTTTCTCTTTCAATAAATTATGGTCAAATTTTTGTGACAACATTTTATGAAACCTTATGGAAAAATAACCATAACAGTTATTTTCAGATCTGATAGATTATTTATTTATTTTCCAAGATGTGAATGTCATGTCCATTGAAAAAATTCTATCATATATTGACATCCAAAGGTCATTAACCTGAATATGATCCTTTCATTTTAAATTTACAATTAATTTTAATTAGATATGAAGAATGTTTATTTGGTCTTAGGAAGATTATTTGATTATGTTGTTGATCATCTAAAAAACATTTTTTATTTACATTATTGTATTGTATGGATATTAGTGTAGAATGACTTTTGCGATGATCCACATGGACTCCTTTGATCTCCAAGAACCCCAATGGAATTGCAGAAGCTAGCATAGTGGATCTATCAACTTGTGTTATTCATCCACATTCCTTCTAGTACATTGGACTTAATGGAATCTATTTTATGATTCTCATTCTTTAAAGGAAAATAGAATAAGTAATATGAGAGTGAAATACATTGTATGCAAAGATTCTCAATTTTTTATTAACCTTACTCAACAAACATAACCATCTATTTAGGGAGTTATGGTTTAAGACACAATATTATACAATTACACAACGATCCTGAAATAATTTTATAATCCTTCTACAGCCTCATGTTATATAGTAATAATATGATTTTTGTTATGTTATGGTGTGGTAAAACTAAAACAATAATAAATATTATTTTACAACCTTAAAGAATAATATTTGTCCCCATACACAATCCAAGTCTTCTCATTTTCCTCGACAATTAATAAATACCCAAATAATTATTTAATTAAATATTTTTTTTCATAAATAAATATTTTATTCACAATATGGTAATCAAATATTTATCAAATATTTAATAATTAAAATAAATATTCTATTCAAAATCTGGAGATTAAATATTTATTAAATATTTATGACTTTGATAAAATATGAATATGATTATTCCTTGGTCATGAGATTAATATTTATTCAAATAATTAAATTCAAATATAATTTAATGGATTAAATTGAAAAAATTATTATTTTACCCTCTAGGGTTCTTACTCCTTGATGTTCGGCAGGCTTGCCAAAAGTCGAAGATTAGTGTCTAAAAATGGTTCAAGGTGCCCCATGAGAAATCACACAATGTTTAAACATAAAAAAAATATATGAATGCTTACATTTTAATATTATATCATTGTCACCATATCTCATAAAGAAATTTTCACGTCTCCGTCATCAACCTATATAACTGATATATATTTCCATGACTATATAAAATAGATTGCTCATTACATGATGGACATTAAATTTAATGTGATAGATCGATTTCAATAAAATAACTAAGATATCAACATCCATTAATATGGATGTGATAAATACTTAGTAGACATATCAATTAACTAGTTTCTTTCCATGATGTACCCAATGTACACTACGTCTCATGAACATATAGATTCCTGGCCTTCATCAGTAAATCTAAATTGGTGATTCATTACATGAAATAATAATAATATTTATATTTAAGTATTATTACACACAATCAGATATATGGATATATAAGGACATATAAACATGAGGAATTTCTATTGCGGGGTCTATTCTCATACTATCACATCATAGAGAATAAAAATTGTTAACTTCATAAGAATAAGACTCATTTGATTATGAGTACTCTCACATAATAGAAAACTTACTATGTTCCCCCATCGTAGAATGTTATAAAACCATAAAACTATATAAAATAATATCACCATTGAATTTTTGTGTTACCATCATAGAATAGAGCATCAATGACCTTATTAATGAAAAAAATAATCTTGGAAATTATTCCATAAAATCCAAGAAGAGTAATGGTAAATATTTAATAATATATTTATTAATATTCAAATTGGTTCATATTAATGTAATCTAAAGTACAAAATGTTTTCTTAGAAATCTAACTCTAATAATGTTAATAGCACTATTTTTTATTGTTGTATCCATGTTAACTTGTCATATTAGTTTTTTCAGAAGTTGATGTAGTATGGAAAAAATAATTTTTTAAAGGTATTTTTGATCGATTTATTTGTAATGTCCCAAAAATTCCATATAATTTTTTTTAAATTTTATGGAATTATTTCGAGACCGAGAAATATGATGGCACGCGATTCTGAAGCCCAAAATTCCAGAAATGATCTGTAAAAGTTTTGTTAATGTTTAATTAGTGCATGTAAGCAGTTTTCTTGAAAAAGTAGAATAACACATAAATGATTTTTTGGATCAGAAATGCGAGGGCACTATTATTCTCAGGATGGCAGGTTTACCCTAGGCATGACTTATGTTTTTTCGGCATGGGCCTCTTATAAGAAAACCTGAAAATGTCGTCACCGTAAATAAAATAATTTAATAAAGTTATTCTATTTTTCAAATGGTTATAAATCATAAATGGTTACTCATATTTAAAATCTAAAACCACTACTGAACTTCTGAGGGTATTCTTTATTTTAGAAGATACTAACATTGGATGGCACGGGCCACCAGTGAATGTTTGTTTTTGGCCATAAATAAAATAATTAAATGACAATTATTTTATTATAAAATCAAAAACTTCTAAAAAATTACACAGATTGGAAATCCAAGTGTAACATTGTGTTCGTTGGGGTGTGTTTCACTTATTCATAGCCAATCCTCGACCGGCGCGGGTAGAGGGTGATAATTAAAAATTTTCTAAAAAAAATCAGGTACGTTCAGTAAACGTGTTAACGGCATTTTCTAACATTTGAAATGGTGCTCAAATTAAAAATATGAATACATTGTTGAATCCGTAGGGCTGATATTCCCTTAAGGGAGGCATCACGTTGACCTTAGTAGGTCTGGAGAAAAATTTATGTTTTGGGACTTTTTAAAAGAAATAAATATAATAAAATTTGTTATTTTATTTTCAATCCTTTCCTCCAACGGACAATTGAAAACGTGGGACCAGTGACGTGTCAAGCCAATAAATGTATTGAAAGTTCAATTCAATGTAACTTCACTGTTGGGGAATTATGATGGTTCCTAATTAATGGGCCACTGTTAATCCAACGAATGTTTCACATCCTCCCCCTCTCCTATTTAAATGGATCTTTGGGTGAGATGTCGGCACAGCGTCGCCATGCAACGAAGTGTTGACAATTTTCATTGACTCCAAACCCTTGGAGGATGGAGCTGGTACTGGCAGGAGGTGAAGAGCGACACTCAAATAATGAACTATAGATTGACGAATGTGTGACGTCGTTGGAGGTGAGTTGTGGGGGATGATGAACACCGACCCACTTCTACATATGTGTTCTAACCATCAATCTCGAGGTAGGGGTTTTATTTATATTTGAATTTAAATTATTCATTTTTCATATCGAAAATTCAAGATGATGATGGCCAAAGGAACATAACCATCATCCCACACATAAACCATACTCCTCTTTCTTTTTATTCTTCGAGCGTTCTTCATGCGTTATTCAACAAAAATTATTTATTGACACTAGAAACATTGAGTTTTGATAAGATCAATATATATACACAGATCCCTTGATGTACGGATTGCGAAAATGTGATCGTTTAGTTTTTCGGGCTTGAAACAAAGACAGAATGGCTCGCAGAAGAAGGCGACAGCCGGCACCTGGCCAGCCATGAGAAAAGAAGGGCAGCGTGTATCCGCCCTTCCTGTTGATGAGGAGGTCGCAGCCCGTCGGCCGCAGTGAGGTTGGCTGGTGGCCGTTATCTATTCATCCATGTGGAGAAGCGGTGATGCATGCCCGTGCTACCAGTGGAGTCGAGGGCCACAGCCTCTTGGCCGTGGTGGAGGTCGAAGGGTGTCCCTCCTTCGGGCTGGCCATGGTGGAGCAGCGGCTCGTAACCGCGCCACTGGGAGGAAGACCAGTTGACCTCGCCAAACCGGGAGAGACCCCTCTAGTGGGTCCCGCATTCCACCCATCCGAACCATTCGTTTGAACATTTGGGAAAAATAGAAGGGGTTCACCCCCCATCAGTGCCGGCTCGGGCGGACCACACTTCCCGGCGGGCCGCGCTATCGTGCCGCCCCCCGTGGGTCAGGCCGGGCCCCCTGAAACTGGGCCCGTTGAGGCCAAGGCCAACCCTGATGGACCTGGATCGGGCTGGGATGACCCAAAAATGGTTCGGTCGGCCCAGGGCAGGTTGGACTAGACCTGATCGGGTAGGCCCTGGGTGGGTCTGACCAGACGCGGGCCCATCCGGGACCAGTTTCGCCTTTTTTGTCGTAACATGAGAACGAGGAGTTCCTTTGAGGAACCATCTATGGAACCAGAAAAAATGGATTGAGAATATAAATTTGGTATAATTCACATGAGATTTGGATAAAGCCGGAGTAAGGTTTGGTGGTATCGAACCCCGAATCTAAACGGGCCCTCAGAGCAAAAACGATAATGACTTACAGACCAGGCATCTGATTCATCTGTCGTCTATTAAGTTGGAACCCTTATGACGTGACGGGCCTTTGGGCTACTTATTCATGGGACCATTGGGAGATTGATGTATAACTGATAGCCTGGGGAGTGCTTCTCTCAAACATGATACATATGGAACCATGCAACTAGTTGAGATGTGACGACTGCTAACCATTCAACTCGGACTGACTTGACAGGCCCAGTGGGGAGGTCCTCTATGTGACGTGGCAGACCCACGGTGGGGAGTGCCTCTATTTTACATGGTAAAATAGCATTACTCTATAGGAGGAGTACCTCAACATTCCACGAGGGGGAGTGCCTCTTTGTGACGTGGCAGACCCATGGTGGGGAGAGCCTTTATGTGATGCGATAGACCCGTGGTACTCAACTGGAGGAGTAACTCAGCAATCAAAGGATATTGGGAATCACCTTTGTGTGATTCGGTAGGCCCACTGTACTTGATAGGGGAGGATTTCTCCAAAAGTCGAGGTGTTTGACGTTGTGATTGGGGCTGTTACTTATTACTACCCCAAGAATAAATCCTGGTGTGGACTTTCTTTACTACGTTCTTGTGATTGATGTCATTCTATGTGGTACTTTACCTGTGTGGTAATATACCTTCGTGGACTTACCCTTGTGGTATTCATCATTCTTGTGTGAGGTGGGTATTTTCTAATAACTTAGGTATATGTATGTGCATATACCTAAGTAGGGATTACTATTGTTTCTATGTTTTTTGGTTTATCCATTGATGATTTTAGAAACCTTCGGGGGTCTTGGGTACCCTACTAAGTATTGTCATACTCACCCCTTCACGGGCTTCTCCCACAACTTGTTGTGTCTGGTGCAGACGACGTAAAGCGTTGATGGAGGCTAACTAAACTAAGACTAGATGGTGCATGGAGGTGGACCATTCGGCCTGACATGACTTGGAGGAGACCGATAGACGTGGAGTTCTGAGGAGGCGATTTGAACCTGGGCATCAGGTAGGAACCTCGGAGGACGACATAGTAGTTGTTTTCCTTTTTCGTTCAGTAGTATTGTATTTTTTAGTTCATGAGCCTTTACAGTTGGGCTTGTATTGCGGCCCCTTTTACTTTCACCACTCTTTTACTACAGCAGTTTAATTCATGGTTGCTTCTTATTGTATTCTAGGACCGTGTGTATATATGGGATTAAGGAAAATGCCTTCTTGTTTTAGAGAGTATGCCCTTCGGTGAAAGTCACCAACTCTTGGCCTATAGAAGGCGATCATGGGGTAGTCACGGAACGGGTCCTGGGGGAAGGGTTGTGACATATTTGTTCATTATATTGTTTTTATTAAACAATATATTTATCAATCCCTTTAACTTTTTATAATAACAATCATCAATTCAGGTATTTTCATAAACTTTTAATGGTTTTCATGAGAAATATATTGGAATAGAATACCTCAATGTTGATATTTATTTTTATACTATCATACAACTAGGATTGGAATGTTCCAATAAAATATCGATCATGTGAACATATAGTTAATCAAGGGGAATATGTATCTTGGTTCTCGACTCATTATCTATGTGAATCCCCACTCTCACATTACCTTTTGTATGTTCATTGTTATATAGAATATATCCTTGTATATTTTACATTGTCCCTAATAAATACAATAGTGGGTTAGTAATGATATATAAAATTCACAAAACATTTCTCCCAATATAATATTATTACATGAAATGTTTCAATGTCTAATTGATTTAAATTTAACAGAAAAAGTCATGAAATAATTTATTACCTATATTATGGAATATAGTTAAGGGAAATGGCATTCCTCAAAGATAGGGGAGATATCCTCATATGGTGGGTTTTAATATGTTGTTTCTTATTTTTTATTCCTTCCAGTAATATCCTCCAATAACTGATACTTCTAATTATGTTTTTCTTCTAAAGATGATATTTTTTTCTTTATATCATCCATTTTATTATCTTTACCCCCATGTGTATTTATTTTATCAATATATAATCGAGGTGACACTCCAAAACAATCACATCTAATGTGGTCATTTTTTTATTTCTTTAAGGCCACTGGAATTATTTTTTCATCTATTGAAGTAGATAGTGATTCATTTAACTAAACTAGATCAAAAAAATTAAGAAAATAAGTATTCATTTTTATCTAATAATTAATTTAAGCATAATAAATTTTTACTATGTCATACAAACATGTGTTTCCATAATTTTTTCCTATTTTCATCTTATATTTTTTTCATTATTTAACAAGTCCTCCTTCCATAGAAAATGTCATGGGATTGAAGTGAATTTGAATTTTGATTCACCGATCTCCATATTATCATAGGAATATAATTATGTTTTTATTTAATGCCACATTAAATTGTTATTATAAATTTAAAATACTCCACTATTTTTTCATGTAAATCAAACACCATCCTTTCATTATGGTCCGGTTATGTAGGTTTTGTTTCATGTTTCTTTTTTTAGCACTCATTATTGGTTCATAAATCATTATTTCTTAATGAAACTGATTAATTCAGTTATTTTCGTTTAATTTATTTATAATCACAATTTACCTCAAGATATATATATTCATGATGAAAAATAGATACATCCCACATTTCTTGTTTTATCATGTGTATATACATCTATGGTGGGTGAAAAAATTATTTTTCCTTCAATATCCCTGAGATGACATAGTGTAATAATTCCCTAAAAACATTGAGAACATTTCCAAAGAACATTAATATAAATTTCATTCAAGATTTATCTTATATAAATAAAACCTTAAATGGATAAAAAAGAATAAATAACCATTTAATTATTTTATTTTTTAGTATAATAAAGAAATTATATCATAATGATACCATAATCTATTCCCAACACAGACCCATAACCTATGGCACAATATTGTGACGTGTACTTCAATCAATCATCATGTGAATTTGAGTGGGTCGTCCATTATAACTAATGAAAGTAGACTAACATTCATTTAATCATCCTCTAATTTGATGCCTCTAATTCTTTCCATAAATATTTTTCCTAACACTATCATGCTATAACAATACCATTTTTTCAGGGAAATAATTTATTCACAACCCACCATTTCCACATATTCATCATTGTGAACTTATTTTTCCTCGGGATTGGTAGAATAAATGTGTGAAGAAACTCGTTGTTCCAATGTATGAGGGGGAATTAGTATGTTGAGAAATCTAATTTCTTTCAAGATTAGAGAATCTGTATACTAAAAAGCCTATTATTCCTTTAAATTGGTAGCATCAACAGGTGCATGAGCTGTTATCTATAGAATTTGTTTAACATTTAACTAATATTACAAAAATATTTTTTCGACCAATTAATAATATGTGTTAACAAAATGTATAATAGAAAAAATATATTACTTATTGAACTCTATTTTTTTATCTGAATGTTCAAGGGATTATACCCCTCTATAGAGTATACAAATCCCCTTAGTGTGGTCACCTCTAATTATTAAGAAATCATCAACATTGGGACCGCTTTGAAATAATTTCAATATCCCATTGAATGGGTCATCCTCAGTTGGATTGATATCCAGTACTTCAATGGTTTTAGTAGATAATAGAATAATAAAACACTTTCTATTTATGTGATCTATAATATATAATACATGTACTACCTATAATTAATCTATAAATAGTTCTTCTTTGTATCCATATTTACTAAAATTTACTTTCAAAAATCATAATTCATCAATTTTAACTACACTATTGTTATCAACCAAATTTCATTAAAAAGTCAACACTTGAAATGTTTTATAATCCAACTCTAAGATTTGTTTGATGATTCCAAAGTATAACATATTAACATAAATTGGATTTATATACTTGGTATTGGGCACATGCATTGCTTCACCCATAATTGGAACTCCACTATTTTTTATGCTAATCCATTTACCATGTTCCATTGTATATAATGTATAATAACTAATTTCATAATCATTATAACATAATACATTCACACATGGTCCTCTGGCTAGCCCTAGAATTCATTCAAAAATTTAATTCAAATTCTCATTTAACTCTTTGACAATATGGTCATGAAAGAATCCAATAAACTATAAATTTTGTGTATTTGATATCCATATTTAATCTCTTGATGGATTCAAATGACTAATAAATACTTTAGAGGTTTCAGTATATGGTGAATCCTCTAAACTATTATTCAAAACTTTATGGTGATAATGATCCCACTATTTAATAATAATTAAAAAATATCTATTTCATCAATTCATTCACCCAAAAGACCCTTTTTGTGTATAGTGACCCAAGAATATCACATTTGGATATTAAATCTTTTAGAAAAGTATTAAAAATATCAAGAAAGTACATGTCATGGACCATAATAGTGTTGTGCCTTTAGAAAATTAGAAACACAAACAACTACTTCATAAGTGATCTACCTTGTCTCCCACTATGATCTTCAGGAATAAAATCCTTCTCTACCATGTCATACATAATAAATTTCATCCTAACCCAGTTAATAATAACATATAAAAATGTTTTCTTGAATGATCAATAAGTGTAATAAAGGTAGATGTGTAAGCATAACATGAACACAAGGATATAATAATGTGATAATAACATTTTAAAACCATACACTAAATATCAATGATCATAATATTGAGTCATTCAATAAATATTGGAATTTTTTAATACATGATTCATATGGTAATAAATGATCATGATCCATGAGAGCATAACATTATAATAAGACATATAATTTATTTCATACACATAAGTTTTGACATTCTATTCCATATTAATTAAGGATCACTGAAAAGAGCATCATAGTGGAAAAATAATCATACTACACTTGGTCCACAACCCATTCCAACCATCTTTTACTAAAATAGGTTCACTCCGCATTCCATCAGTATCTTACTAAACTAGATTCACTTTGGTTCCATCCTTGTTTTATTGAACTGAGTACATTTCCTATTATATCCATGATTTATGGATTTAGGATTACTTCACATTCCAACCCTATCTAAATAAACTGGTATCACACCCAATTCAATCCCGATCTTATTAAATTGCATTCAATTCTTGTTCTTGCCCTATTTTATTGAATATAGATCACTTCTAGATCCATCCATGTTTTACTAAACGGAGTTAACTTCTCTTTCATGTCCTATCATTTTTAATTGAGATCACATACCATTAAATCCTTATTTTAATGAACTGATTTCATGTTTAATTCCATATCAGTTATACATTATGTGGTCCACTCACCATTACAACCATTTCTTACTGAAACTGGTTCTCATCCAATTCTAGACTTATTTTACTGAACCAGTTTCAATTCTTATTCTGGAATAATTTTACTAAACCTGGTTTAAATCCCTACCTTGTTCTATCTATCTCAAGAGATATAAATCATTATTTAAGTAATTTTAATTAGATATAGTTCATACCTATCACATCATGAAACACATATTTATGTGTTCTGTAATATCATAAATATTCATTATATCATTAAACATTGAATTAAATGGGTATCTTATAAATTTTCTCAAATCATAACCTATGTAAAAGTGATAGGATTCATAATCCTTTCATCAAAGTGTAACCTGTAAAAAGAAGTGGGTTGTCTAATAATTTTATCATTATATTACCCATGGAAGAGAAATGTGTTTCATAAAAATCATTTCATCATAAATATAAACCATTAAGACAAATTATCTATTGGAATCCATTGATAATATCCCCAGTAACTAATAGGTTTAATAAATGGATGAAATCATAGATTGAAAATTATCTTGATCAATCACTTAAAATATTTTTGAAGAAACAAATACATTCCACTTTGAAAAATGGTTTTTAAAACATAAAACATTTTTATAACATTTTTCTTCCAAAATAAACTTGAAGATATAGTAACAATTATTTTAAAATCATTTAAAAATATCATGAGGAAAGTACCATTTCCACTTTGAAACCCACTTTTTTAAAAAAAACTAAATAACCAATTATATTTGAAATAATTTATTTAAAATAAATAAAATCCAAAATATTACAAAAAATAAATTATATGAAAATAAAATTAAAAAAATATGTAATTGAGGTGCGATAATCATGGATTGATCAATAAACTGTGAAATATTTTCCTTATTGTGTATTTTAAAAACAAATATTCTTTTATAAATTTCCGTAATATCTGAACTTGCAATGTTTTCTAAAATCACATAAAAATTCATTTAAAAAAATTAAAAAAAAATAAAAGTTGGTTAAAAGTTTCTATTTTAACAATTATATTTTATTAATAAAATATTTTTGAAAATATTTTTAGAAAACATTGTTTTGGAATAAAATATTTTCCGACTGAAGAGAGAAATTATGGCATATTTTCTTAAAAAGGTTTTCTTAACTAATTTAGGGACCAAATAGTGTAAAAAGTAATTATTACATGAAAATAGCATCAATAGATATATTATAATAAAATTAATTAATTTATTAAGATGTGTATAATATTATTTGTTCATCGGAATCATAGTACTAAGAAATCATGATAAACATCGATATTGTAACATAAGATCTTTACCACATTTGTAACATTGAATCATAATAACCATGAAAGAATAACATAAAATGGTACATAATGTATTGTGATAATAATTAATTATATTTTATTACATCTAAAATTTGTTTTATATATACCTCAATAAATAATATTAGTTCATAACAAAACGTGCCTCTCAAAGAAGAAAAATTAAGACAAAAACCCCTTACCTTAAGTCGTAACATCCATCACACACAATCAAAAATAATATATAATATATATAAGTTTAGAATATATATATTAAATTACCAATATTAAAATATATCATACCATATAATATTTTTTTATTATCTTTTATTAAGTGTTTATTAACAATTCAATGTTAAAGTTTTGTTTTGGGTGATAACCTCTTTGTTTTCTGTATAAGTTTTGATTCCTTATATTTTTTATCCTATTATTTTTATCATGGTTAAATAATCTCCAATATAATAACCATGATATAAATATAATATATACTATCTATACATGTGTTAATATTAATTTGTTATATTTATAGATATAAAATGAAAAGAATCATTCACTGAGATGGTAGGCCATATGTACGCATGAAAAATGTTTCAATTTTCATGTTGAATTTATATAAATGAAGACTAATGATATATTATCATTATAGAATCATTTTTATTTCATATATATCACATATTTTCATTTAACCTATCCTTAATAATTTTTTTGTTGCATTATGGAATTAAATTTCTTCTTTAGATGGTAGTTTGTCATACACGTTTGTAAAGTTATCAAATTCCAAAAAAATGGGAATAATGAAGTTATGTCAAATATTAAAAATAAATAATCATAATTACATCATTAATATAATATATATAGTATATATACAATAAATCCATCATAATTACCAGCCTTGATCGGTGGTAATGGAAAAACGAATGACATCGATTCATGTGGAGGCAACCGACCATAACCATGGAGGATGGTTTATTAACCCATTATTAATAGTGGAGATATTTTATAGGTAATTACTATAAAAGAAAACCAAATATTAGGAAGGATGATAAATAAACATGATATAATAAAAATTTAATTGGTTATAGGAGGAAATAAAACAACAAGATCATTTATTAATGTGGCCACTTCTACTGGTTTTCTCTTTAGATAAGGGAAAAATCTTTACTTGGTTGGATTTAAGCCCAAAAGGGATTATATTATGAGATTAAGGATATTTTTCTGTAATTATTATTGGTTTTGTTGGATCCAAAGTTATTTAATGGTGTTCTAATGTGAAAATGGTTATTTCACATTTATAATTGATATGGATTTTCATTTTTATAAACAAAAAATTGAATTCACTATTGGGTGGTATATCTTACCAATTATGGCTCAAAAAATGATTAATAATGTAGGGTAGGAATTAGATGTTCATTAAAAACATAAAAAACATACAATAAGAACATTTTTTACCAATTTTTTCCTTATTTTTTATGTTTACTCAATTTTTTCCTTTTAGTTTTTGATGAGGTAACTTGTATCTTTTTATTTAAATATGTAATTTACACATTAAGATTAAGATTTCCAAGATATTTTTTACATAATTTATAACTAATGGATATAAATAATAAATATAAATAATAAATAAATTATAATATTTGTGTAAAATAAATTTTTAAACAAATGCATATAATCGACAAAACTCTGTTTTAACCATAATCACCGTAATTAATTTTAACTTTTTAACTAATAAATATGGTAAAAAATTAAAATTAAATTATTATAAAATACAAATTATTAGGATTCAAAATATTGAATCCATTTTTTGAAATTACCTTATCATAAGTTTAACAATTAAATTTAAAATATAATCATGTACACATAACAAAAATTCGAGTATTTAAAGAGAACATGTTCATCAATTTAAAATGTTTTATATCTAATTTCAATATAAAATTTACTAAAATAACCTAAATTGGATAATTATATGTATAATTGAACTAATTGTACTTTAAATCTACTTTAGAATATATAAACTAACTTTATAAATAAATTCAATGAATATTCAGTTTTAAATTAAAATTCTGTATAATTCATTATTATTTAAAAATTGAATCTTTTCTAAAAACAAAAAAAATTATACTAAGATAATTTTAGTATTCTGTTTTCAAAAATTATTATTATTTTTAAAAATAAAATTTTTTGAAATTTTTAAATTTTAGTTTTAAATTAGGTGTTTCTTAAAAGGTGGAAGAATAGATTTTTATAAAAAATACAGTTTTAAGAATAAATTTGGTGTTTTTATTATCTCTTGTGTTGAAAGAACATTATAATATTTTTAAAAATTATATTGAATTTATAATAAATAAAAATTTAATATAATTGACCAAAATTATTTGTTTAATTTATTGATGTAAAATTCATTTGTTCATCTAAAAATAGTTTGTCAAAAATGATTTCCTTTTTTCAAAAAGGATTTAATTTTCATTTTTAATTATTTGGTCACCAATGAATTAATTTTTATATATACATTCTCGAAACACATATTTCAGTAATTTATTTAATCATTTTATTTCCAACCATTATAATTTCATGGTGATAACTATCATATTAAATAATAATATTATAATAGTATTCCATATTCCATAAACTCGGTGTTGCGTTTAGTATAATCTAAACTATGTATTGTCGGTAAAAAAATAAAAACATAGTGTTGTGTGAAACAAAAGATAATTCTATTTTTTCATGTGTCATAAAATATCTAAAATATTAAATATATTTGAAAAATAACATATTAAAAAAACTTATGGTGCCATATTTTACCCCCTTTAAAATAAATTTCATCCTCAAAATTCATCTCCATCATAAATGGTTTAACATTTTAAAATTACATTATAGAAAACCACATTGTAAAAAGAGTTAGTAAAATATAATCATTTAAAAATATAAATATGTGTTTGAAATTAATTCAGAGTAATACGCTATGTTTCTAAATAGGAGAACATATGTGGAAATTGGAAACATAGTCATAGAAGAGAAAACTAACACCTAAATACGGATGGAGAGTGATTGAGAACATTAATCATATGAAATTAGAAGATACAGATAAATTTAATGATGATAAAAACATAAACCGGAGAGGTATGAAAAAGGTTATTGATATCATAAAAATAATTATAACTAAAAAAATTATATTTCTAAATCCTTTTCTTAAAGTTGAATAATTTTAATTCGAAGATACACTGATTTGATTTCATTCATTTTCATAGAAACAATATCCCACTTCGGTTGTTCCAGGATCAATTTCAATTTCATCACTTACACAAAGAAATAATGGTGACTCTTTTATGTTTAAATCACTAACAGATCATAATATGAATAATAGAATGACAATCCATTCCTTTATCTTTCGTTTAAAAAAGTCAATACTTGTTATCCAATGTAGATAAGTCTTTATATGGGTAAATACTACCATAATCATTAAAACAACAAACAAAATTCAACGTAAACAAATCCATAAATAGATAACCATATAGTCCATACAAAATTTTAAAATAGAAAACATTATAAATATGGTCACAAAATATAAAACACCAACTTATCATTAATCCCTAAAACACTATAAAGTGTCTCTTGATTGTTATAGACCAAAAAATTGAATTCCATCATTATGTAATATTTTGGAAGATGGTAATAATCAAAAAATTTATAATCCTTATGGAAATAATACATTATTCATCATTACGTGAATAAAATAATTGATTATTGATTTTATTCAATATATCTAATATTGATGTAAACTTGATCAATGATTTCAAAAACCACTTTTTCAAAAAATATTTTATCAGTTATGATTTAATCAATACTATCCAATTTAATTTACCAGTATCAATAATCTCTTTATCCAAGATAAAGTCTATTTTATCAACATTAGTAACATATTTAGGGTTATCTTCCCATAATAATAAAATATAAAATGTACATTAAAAAAATTTCTAGTTTAATGGTTCCATTCAAAAAATTCTTTTAAACCATAAACACAATGCATATACTAATAAATCCTTATATTTTCCATGATTATTGTATTCTAATACATCAATAATTCCACTTAATACATAAGACATTAACTAGGACTCATTATCTTATTTATTAACACAACTTTCCCATATTTTAAAATATGAATCTTGTATTAACATTATGAAACACAAATTCAATCATTCTTCACACATTTAATATAAACAATACTGTTAGAGTAGCCAATACCTTTCATATTTCATTTTGAGTCTCTTCATCATCAATAGAAAGGCCATTAATCATAAAAATTTGATATTTCTATTCAAATTATTCCCACTTAGGACATAATTTTTCATAATTTTCATACATTACACATTCAATCATTAATATATTTATAATACAATAGAGGGATTAATATTCTAATCCATTGAGTTAACTGAACTTTTAATTTCTCATGATGAATTTATTACATTAGGTTCTTCTTACCCAGACATCAATAATTTTTTCATTACTCTATGAAATTACCTTGAGTTATTATTTCCAAATTCATGAAATATGGGTAATTGAATTTTCTTTCTTCTATGGTTACCATAAAACAATTCACAGGGAACTCATTCCATATCTACCATAGTGATTCTGGTAGTTATTTAAGTTAATCATTTTTAATCATGTTTCATGAAAACTAATTAGTCAGAATAAATATATCCATTTCCCTAGAAATCATCCCATTTGGATTCTCATCATTAAATATCTACATTCAAGGTTAACCCAGTTCCATCAGATTCTAGTCATTGACTAAACCCAAAATGCATAGTGTGAGAAGCAATAATCGTACTGTAAAACCGAGTATCTATGAAAAATCATGTGTATGATGTCTAAATAATGAAACCTTATTTTAAATCTATGACATCTTGGTATTATCCCTTATTGTCTCGGATAATAATATATTTAAATCCTTCATGTTTTTTAAATCGTTTTCAATTCTCTAAGCATATCCCCAGGGAATGTCAAACTAGCTCTATAATAAGGCATGTAGTGATGCATTAGTTCATGGCCGAGTCTAGATCAATATGGTGTTTTTGGTGTTGTTACCATAAGATACATCTATTCCATATCCACATAAACTTTAATTTACTTTACATAGACTTATTTATAGATACCCACTCACTCTATCATTTACTAAAATTCTAGGATATTTTCTTATACATTGACTCATCTTTATATTTATCCTTAGACATTTCCACATGAAAATCTCAAAAGTTTTGTAAACCTTGTCTCCTAATGTTAACTAAACCGTTACATTGATACCATCTATAGTAACGAATTTTAATAAAAAAGGATATTACATCTTTTGAGATAAATATTCAAATCATTATAAAAGTACACAACACATGAATGTATTAGTTCAGTTCTTTTGGGAAGATGGGAAAACAAACAATTGGTTCATATTTGAACTAAATCACATCCCATTATGACCTCCATGAATAAAACACTTCACATAAATATCATAAATAATATATATATTGACAACGTAGGGAAATAAAACATAAGAAAGGGTGATCTCATATGCTCAGTAACGGTAAAAAAGGGAGATATGTAATCATAACATGAACATAAGGGTATGAGAACATGAGAAAAACATTTCAAAAACACACTCTTTATATCCATGATCATAATCATGAGTCATGAAGTTAATATTTGCAGTTAATAAGGCATTAATCAAAAGGGAATCAAAGAAAATGATCCATAAGAGCATCAGATTGACATAAGACAGGGAATTTGTGGTATATAAATATATATATATGAATTGAAAGTCATTTCGATATATTTCAAGGCTACATTCCAAGAAAATTATTGTATAAAATTTCACTTATTAAATGGGGTTCACTCCTTTCATCTATCCATGTCTTACTAAACCATGTTCACTCCCTGTTCTTGCTCAGTACTACTGTACAGAGTTCACATCCAATTCCATTTTTGTCTTACCGAACAAGGATCACCTCTCATTACATCCTTTTTTTATAGAACCATATTTACATACCATTCTATCCCAATATTAAATAACAATGTTAAGTCCCTATTACTACCATGTCATAATGAACAGGGTTCACATCCCATTCTAACCATGTTTCACGGAACTAGATTCTCATCCCATTCATGTTCTATTTTACAAAACTTGTTTCACTTCTCATTTAATAACAATATTATTGAACATGTTTCACTTCTCATTACATCCATGTTTTAATGAATTGTGTTCAATTACCATTACAACCTTGTCTTACTGAACTGGGTTCACTCCTCCTTCCAATCATGTCATACTGAAATGTGTTCACTTCCCATTCCTGCCCTATATTATTGAAATAGGATCACATATAGTTAAATTACTATTTTATTAAACTAATTTCACTTCTTTTTCCAATCCTGTATATCTCATGAGATATAAATATTTCTTATAATGAATTGATGTTAGATACATGCCTCACCTATCACAAAATGAAAACCAAATTTATGTGTTCCGTAATATTATAAATATTATTCATATCATAATCCATGAAATGAAATATGTATCATATACATTTCATCATATCATAACATATGGAAAAGGGACAAGTTTCATAGTCATTTCATCATAGCATAATCCATGAAAATGAGTAGTTTTCATAATCATTTTATCATGGAATAACCTTTGTATGAGAAAGTGTTTTCATAAATAAAATTTCATCATAAACATAAGTCATTTTTATAAATAATAAAAATGTTATCCCAGGATCATATCCCCTTAAAGACATAGGTGACATCAATGGATATATGCTTATATAGAAAAAAATTCCGATCGATCATTTAAAATATTTCTTCTGGAAAATACCATTTTCACTGAGAGAAACAATTTATTAAACATAATTAATTTTAAAAAAAATCAATAAAAATAACATTTAAAGCATAAAAATTAATATTTAAAAATATTTTAATTCATTTATTGAGTAAAATATCCTTTCTTATTTGAAACCCATTGTTTATGTCAAAAAAAAATTAGAAACACTTTTTTTTTAAATCAATTCTTTAAAATATAAAAATTTCCAAAATATTAAAACAAATTATCTAAAAATAAAATTTTAAACGTGTATAGGAATATTTATATCATTGATCAGACATGATAGTAGTAGATACAATTCATTTTGTGTATGTAAAAAACAATGATTTTTTTACATTCTTTCTAAAATCCAAATGGTATTTTTTATTGAAAATGAGAAGATGATTCAATTTAAAAAATATTATAAAAAGTAAAACATGGGTAAAATTTTCTCTTCAAAAATAATAAGTGATTTATAAAAAAAATTTGAAGCATTATAATGAAAGTGATTTCTGGCCGAAGAGAGAAATAAAGTCATATTTTCTAAAAAAACATTTTCATAGTTACATTATGTATTGATAGTTGAAAAATAGTACTATTACATGAAAATAACATGGATAAACAGATGATAAGAAAATTGAAGAATATTTTTATAGGTGGATCATAATATTTGTTCATTGGAAAAAAGGCCATAAACAATCCCAATCAACGCTGAGATTATAAAATAAGATTTTTATCACATTGCTATCAATGTATCATAAGCCCAATGAGGGAATAAAATTAAAGGTAACATAAAATATCATTAGTATAAATAAATTCATTATATTATATGTCAAAAGGTTTTCATATGGTCCTCATGAATTAATATATGTTTATAACATAACATACTTCCCATATAGGGAAAATTGAGACAAAAATCTAATTACCTTAACTCACGACTTCTATCACCCAAGATAAAAAATTCATTATAATAAATTTCAGATTATTATAAATATATTAAAGAAAAATATTCATATATATCATACCATATATGATAATATTTTCACCTTTTATTACCTATTTATAAAACATTTCGATGTTAAACTTATGTTTCGGGTAATATTAGCTTTGTTTTTCAATTTTTTTTTTAAAATTTTTTCCTGTTAATTTTACCATTGATCCTCCATATAATGAATTTTAAACATTATATAAATATAATATATATTAATTATATAGGTATTAAGGTTAATCAATAATATTTAGATATAGAAATCGAAATGCACCATTCTTGGAGATGGTAGGTTATATGTAGTCATGAATGTTGTTTCCATTTTCATGTTTGGTAGAAGGAAATAAATATAAATGATATATTAATTATAAAATAATTTTTTATTTCATATATATCAGAAAAATTCTTAAAACCCAACCTTAATACATTCTAATTTAATCATGACTGAATCGCATCGCTTCGTGGGAAGGTTGTTTATCGCACACACGTGCGACGTTATCATATTCCCAAAATATTTAAAAAAGAAGGTATATGTGATATAAAAATTAAAATATAATAAATACATCATAAATATCGTATATATTTATATATATTATTGAAAAAAATCCACTGTTATTACCATCCTTGATAGGTGGTAATGTAAAAATAAACGACATCAGTTTGTGTGGTGGTAGTCGGCCTTACACACGAAACAAGATTTCATAACCTATTTTAAGGAATTCGAGATGGTTTGAGGTGATGAAATTAACATAGAATATTATAATTATATTTAATATACTAAATTTATTATATAATAAATATATAACATGAGTTGAAGAGTGTGGAGGAAGAAATAAATTAAATGTGCCCGTTGATTAATGTTACCTCTTCTTCGAGTATCCTCATTGGGTTTTCATTGAACCCATCATTTGTTGGATTTTATCCTAAAATAAGGATTCTAGGAAGATATTAAGGATGTTTTGAAGTTTCTTAATATGGTTTTTTTCAATCCAAAGGGCTTTAATGTTGTGATAAAGTGAGGATATTGATTTCCCTTTCATAATTTAAAGGGAGTGTAATTTTCATAATTATTCATATTTATTCACTATTAAGAGGTCAATATTACCTCATGTGTCTCAAAAAGTAATTAATAATATAGGGAATTAATGACTTGGTCTAATAATCCTTCCACCACTTAGAATCAACACATTTTTTCAAGTTATTTCTTAATATCTATATTTACTCAATTTTATCCTTTTAGTTTTTAATATGGAAACTTCTATCATTTTATTTATTTCTGTAATTTATGCTTAAAAAATATGAGTAAAAATAGATTTTTTAGATAATTTGTACATAATTTTTAATAATATGAAATAAAATTTAATAAATAAAAAACATTTTTTTGTAAAATTAATTTTTACACAAACACATTTATTGTGAAAAATGTTATTTTAACCATATTCGTAGTAATTAGGTTTACTTATTTTCATTAAGAAATTTAAAAAATATATATTTTAAAATTATTATAAAATAAAAAATATTCTGATTTTAAATACGGAATCTATTTTCCAAATTCTATTCTAAGAAGTGGCATAATAAAATTTAAAAATAATCTTACATTTGTTACGTGAATGCAGGTTTTTAAAGAAAAAATGATCAAAAGTTTAAAAAAATTTATATAAATTTTAAATATGGAATTGGTTAAAATTAAAAAAAAATAAAATTATTATATATATAATTTAACTAATTATACATTAAAATAAATTTAAAATATAATTTAACTTTTAAAATAAATCAATGGAAAAGGATGCTTTAAATTATAATTTTGTATTTTACAATATGCATCAAAAATGATTCATTTCTGAAAGAAACCCAAAATGTTTCCCTAATATAATTTTGATATTATTATTTAAACAACTAAATTTTATTTTGGAAAATAAATATTTTAAAATTTTAAAAATTTAGATTTCAATTAAGTGCATTATAAAAAGGTGACAGAACTATTTTTATTAAAATTTACAGTTTTAGGAATAAAATAGATTTCATTATTATCCCTAGTCTAAAAAACATAAGATGAATGTTGAACAGTATATTAATTATATAATATATAAATTTAATTAATATAATTAAAATAATTCACCAATTTTTTTATTAAATTTATTGATGTAAATAACACTTATGTGTATAAATATAGTTTTTAATAAAACTATTAATTTTTCTAAAAGATTTTTTTTACTAATTATTTGGTAACCAAAAAATAATTTTATATATAAATGTGTAAAAATATTTTATTTTATAATTTATTTAATATAATTATTCCCTCCATTCAAATGGAAACTCTATTCTAATGGCTAGGTGATTACTATAATATTATGTAATTATATTTTAAAATTATAACAGGCTTTGTTTAAACTCAATGTTGCGTGCAATGCAAGATAAAATCAGTATTGTGGGAAAAACAAGAAAAAATATGTTTTTTGTATTGGAAGATAAACCCAACGTTGCATGAAACATAAAACATAAGATAATTAAATAATTTGGAAAAAATATTTCACAAAAATATCAGGGTGTTACAATGGGATGAAATTTTGGAAGTCCAATTATTACCACACCGGATAGATTGTCTGTACATAATTCATTCGCATACTCAAAAATATATTACACTAAAATAGATCCTTCTATTATACATTTATTTTTTAAATATTTTAATGACCCAAAATTTTATCATTGGAATTATTCACTTCTTATAGTAATTTCATATAGTATAAATAAAATAAAATCACTTAGAGACCATAATAAATACTTTATAAGTGAATAATTAATGAAATGAGAAGTATTTCTATAAAATAAGAAACCTATACCAATGAAATAGTAACTTGAACTTAGGAATTGTAATATGACCCTTTTGAATATTAAACTAGAAAAATTAACAGTAGCCTTGTCCAGGAAATTATAAATAAAATTTGGACATCTTATAAATGAAGGTATAGTCTAATTATATCACAGTCAAGTTGAATAAATGTTTCAAAAATTATAAATTAAGTATTACTATTTTTGTAAGTCATAAATTTATACTTAAAATTATATGATTAATTTTATAATTTTAAATTAAATTTATTTTCATAAAATATATTAATATTTTGATGTCTTATTATTTTAATATAATTTAATGAGACCTTAAATAAATTTTCAAAGTGTAATAAAATCAGTTATAATTTCAAAATAAGTATTTTCTATGTAAATGATGAGTTTAATTGAAAAATAAATTACTCATATTTTGAATGTTATTTTTCATAAAATGATGTTCATATTTTAGTTCTACACGTCGAAAAATGGCTATGGTAAATTTTTTAGATTTTTCTAAAATACTTGAATTTTTAATGAATAGTAAAATATGATAATTTACAATAAAATCTACATACACGAATTATGGATTCATAGATGATGTAAGGCTGATTTAAGCCCAATACTGTTCCCTATCCCATTCTAAATGGCCAGGATCTCTTGGTCTCACAAAAAGACCAAAACCTTTTCCCTAAGGTGGTTCTCAAGGAGGATAAATCTAAGAGGTAAAAATCTTCTTCCATTTTCTTTAAATTTATTATGAATTTCATTTATTTAATTATATTCTACTCACATTGTCTTGTAAAAATGTAATGTTGTCTCTATTATGTTTTATTTACTATTATTATATCATGATAATGGGATATCTATTATTAAAATCATCCATCCATCTGTCCCTCTTTTATTCTAGAAATTAAATCGTCACATATGATGTGTCAATTTAGCGACATCATGGGCGATCCACATTTGTTTCCCCTTAACACCTTCATGTATATAAATAAAACCATTAAATGTTTGAAACATATTTTAAAATGTACTATATATTCCTATTTATGTTCTGGAACTAATATATACATAACACTAAATGATAAAAAAACAAGATTATTGTAATCAAAAAACCACAAAACATTTACCTAAAATGATCATACTTATCATCTATCTAATGATTCACCCTAGCACAATATAACAAAATTATTTATAATATTAACTTAAATTCTGGAAGTTAATTAAAAACATATAATTAAAATTATGTATTTTTATCCATGTTTTACATAAATTTTCAATCATGTATATAAGTAAACCGATCTTGAAAACCATGAAAATAAACACTCATGAATGATTGAATTTTAATCTATAACTCATCAAAAATCCAATAAATGAACTTAATAAAACAATAATGAATCAAATTCATGTATAAAAGGTTTTTTATTTGTTAATTAATGAATCTAATGTGATTATATAATAAATTAAAGTGAGTAAATCATTCAGACATAAGGAAAGGGGAATTTTTGATCCCAACTCTCTTTCTTTGGATATTCCCTATTTCACCACATTTTTAGTATTGAAATTTCTTAAATATATTATTCATCACTATATTATGATTTATGGTAAATAAATGTTTTTTGCATTATTTTATGACAAAAATATGTTTTCCAAAACAAATCCTCTTTCAAAAAAGCACACCTTTTTCTTCTCGAGATTGTTTCTTCTTTACTCGATGTTGATGATTATTATACCAATTATGGTATTCCATATTTCATTCAGAAAACTAAATTTTATGAATTAATTATTAATGAAATGAAACCCATTACTTTCCATTTGTAGATTTATGTCCAATATTGATATATGTTATTTTTGGTAGGATTTATAATGTAAATGTTGTGATGTAATGGGGGCGCTTAAAATTATATAGTGTAATGTAAATGTTATGATGTGATAGGTTCACTCAGAATTATATATTTCTATAATTAAATGGTTAATATGATGTGTCTCATGATAAAAGGGAAATATGCCTAATATGATGTTATCTTTTTTCACAACTATGTGTGGTATTTAACCACTAAGACATGATGTTTTATTTTTATGCTCTGTCACATTTCAAGAAACTTGTTAATGATTAATCTCATGATTATGATCTTATTATTATGTTATAAGGATAATTATTATAAAAACCCCATGTTATATAGTTTCTTTTATTTATCTATCCACATTCTGGGCTTTTAAGACGCCCCTTTTTGATATATATCCTTAGGTGAATACATGTTATATTGATAAATCTAGGTCCATTAAGAACATAGAGAAGAATGAATTAAATAAATGAATATGTTTCATTCGGAAATTGTTATGTATGACCCTAATTTTCCCAATCCAAAAAACATTTGGATCCTATTCATGTAATTATTTAATTTTTTTCCATTAAAATTATGTAATTGTAATGTTAGAAAATGTTGGGTCTATATAGTTGGTATCATGACACGGTTCAATGAATTTGGGAAATAGGATTAGAAAACTGTAATGAAAACACTTATTTTGAGGCTAAGTATATGTAAGCACAGATGAATATTTTTTAATCATTGGGATCCCATAAGATATTTCTTTAGATTTAATGACATAAAGTAACAAATTGTTTATTAATCCGTTTTTTCCTTGTGTTTTGTTCTATCCTTTTCATTTTAATAAAACCTTGGGAGCCTGGAGAATCCATGACAGTAACCCATGTGTGGGACAGTGCAAAGACTATCAGAATTCTATTCTAAATGAATTGCGTGGTGGATTTCAAAATTTCATGGTGATACTTACCCATCTATCTCTGTTTATAAATAATAAAATGAATATTATTTAATATTTTCCTTCACCTAAGAGGGAGAAACTGGATATTACTGGTTTTATTCGGTAGTGACCATTGATGTTTAGTGGATCTTCTAATATTTCAGTCATGGAATTGTTGGTCAACTCAATAGAGAAGATCCTTTTTTTGCTTCAGTGTTCTAGGATAGTTAATGTGACTCTGTACATTTACCATTTATATGGAGAGGTAGATCAAGGTAGGATTTGATTAAGAACACCAAGTCTAAGGAAAAAATTTAAGTGATTAAGTGGGAAGACATTATGTTAATGTTTCTTAAAAATTATTTTCCTTAAACTCTTCCAAAAAATAAAGATATATAATTCATAGAGCTGAAGAAAAATAATGGATAATTTTTCACAACCTATGAAGAAAATTTCACTAGTCTTTCAATGTACGCATAGGTTTTTGTTATCAACAATGATAGAAAAATTGATAGATTTTTTAGTGGTTTCAAACTACCCCTTTGGAAGGCTATAAAAATTTTATACTTTGGGATCTATTGGTATACTGTTCAATGTGATCACAAAGTGGATATGGAATTTTTACAATGGTTCCATGGCTATGGAAATATGTAAAAATCCCTGATTTTTAAGCTGGAGATTATAAGGATAAATTTGGAAGGAAAATTCATCCACCAACATGTCAAAAATGTATGAAGAAATATCAGGGGATCTACCTCATAGGGATAGGGAAATTATTAAATTGTTGGAGATAAGGCCACCAGTCTCAGGAATGTAAAAAATATATGAAGAATAATGATAATATTATGGGTGAATGGAGAACATTATACATGGTCCAATGCTACAACTATAGGTAGAAAGGGAACTATGTAATCCAATACAATAAACCTTTACTCTTTGAGGGTAATTAGTGTCGGTATCCGCACATGACAAATAAGAAAAGAAAGGCTTATACCATCACTACTGGTGAAGTGGGGAAATAAAATGAATTTTTACATGGTATGCATCCTACTCACACAATAATGGAAAAAGTCATATTTTATTCTCATTCTATTCATTCCTTTATATCATCAAATTTTGATATAACTATTGAATCGATGACTTGAAACCCTGAAGTAGATATATCTATAAAAATACCAATTGATCAAATCATTGTATCCCAAGTTATAGACTCTTATCATATTGTCTTATGTGGGAAGATTCTCCAAGAAAATCTTGTAATACTTCCCTCGGTAGAATTATACACTGTACTGGGGATGGATTCACTCTCTTTATATAGATCACACATCAAATGTGAGGAAAAGGAAATATTGTTTCATTTTCTGAACAACTCTATACACCACTAAAAATCCAATGAATTTCATGAATCTCCTTTAGAATATCCTTCAATGGTGTGGGTTTTGATTCCCTATGAATAAGCATACCTCTCATAAATGGTTCAGTTAAAGGAAATGTCAACTTAGTGGTAATGCCCATCATGAGGGAATGTAGTGATTTATTTCCTAAAGAGATACTCAGAATTACCTCGGATCATGAGGTAGAGTTATAAATAAAACTCATACACAGAGATTCTCTTATGTCAATTCATCCCTATAGGACGTCTCCTATCGAATTGGAGGAGTTAATAAAGCAATTTCAGGAGAATTTTGAAAAAGGGTTCATTGTCCCTTGTGCATCACAATGGGGTGCAACGATAAAAATTTTCTGTAAGAAGGATGGGTCAATGCGGTTGTGTATAAATTATCAGGAACATGACAAGATCACCATTAAAATATGTATCCTCTTCCAAGGATTGATAACATGTTCAATTAGTTACAAGGATCTTAGTACTTCCCAAATTTTGATCTTCATGCTAGATATCATCGGGTAAAGGTAAAGAAGGAAAATATTAGAAGACTGACATATGTATATTGTATGGGAACTATGAGTATTTTATGATTCCCTTAAAACATAAGAATTCCCCTAAATTATTCAATTATTTGATTCATTGAGTCTTTAGAAATTACCTCAACATTTTGTTTATTTTTTACTGATAATTTTCCCATCTACATCACGAGTAAAGAGAATCATGAAGAACATATAAGGCTGGTGTTGGAAACATTAACGAAGAAGAATTTGTATGACAAGTTCAATAAGTGTGAATTTTGGATTTAGCATGTCACATTCATGGGACATGTGGTCACAATTGAGGGAATTTCTATGGACACTTCAAAAAAAATGAAATTGAGGAATGGCCTAGACCCTCTCGTGTCACAGAAAGCTTTTGTTTTCATTGATTAGATGGGTACTACCAATTATTTTTGAGAAATTACTCACAATTTTCTATCCCACTAACTATGTTAACAAGGAATAGGGTAAAGCATGTCTATGTGTAACTATGTGAGGAACGCTTCAAGGAGCTAAAGAATATGTTGATCCCTTCACCTGTACTCACATTACCAAAAAGTGGATATTATTTTGATATATAGTGATGCTTCATGGTTATCATGGGTTGTGTACTAATGTAAAATGATAATGTGAAAGCCTACGCCTCACGGTAATTTAAGATACATGAGGAAAAATACCCGATGAATGATTTGGAGAAAGCAGTTGTGATTTTTTCATTAAAAATCGGTCGGCAATACCTCTATGGTGAGAAGTGTGGCATATATACTAATCACAAGTTCATAGAGTATATATTCACATAAGATGATCTCAACATGTGAAAATGGTTATATTTAGATATAATCAAGGATTGTGATTTCTCTATTCACTATCATCCTTGTAAGGAAAAAATTTAACTGATGCTCTTAGCAGAAAATAACCTGCTACTCTATCCATTTTGTGGATTGAGAATGTTGCAATATTCATGGATATGAATGGGATGTATTTGAAAATCATCACAGTAGGGAATACATCCTACCTTTCCCAAATTATTTCCCAATAATCAATCCAAGAGATGATTATGGAGGCACAAAGGGATAATCTAGAGTTATAATAGAAGGTGAATGTATAAAAGAAAGGGAAACTGTAGAAGTTACCTATCAAAAATGATGGTTTGTTTTGGTTAAGATTTAGGATTTCTATTCCTTCATCACCTAGGATAAATAAGGAATTTTTGGAATATGGACAAACCTCAACTCTCACTATCCATCCGAGGAGTACAAAGATGTATCATGATCATTGAGAATACTTATAGTGGGACAACATGAGTAAGGAGATTGCAGAATATATCTCATGGTGCTCAATATGTCAGCATGTTAAATCAGAGAAAAAATCCTCCCAAGGTATTATCTTATCATTTCTTATACCCATTTGGAAATGGGATAATGTCACTATTGACTTTTTCATGGGTCTCCTGAAGACATGCACTAAAAATAACGTGATATGGGTTATAGTGGACTGGGTCACCAATACTTCCCACATTATCACTATTCATGAAGATCTTTCACTTAAACAACATATAATGATATATGTGATTGATGTAGTGACACTACATGGGGTCACACTGTCAATTGACTATAATCATGATCTGAGGTTCACATATAAATTCTGGAAGAGTATTAAACATGCGTTCAGTACAGAATAAAATTTCATCACAGCCTATCACCCCCAAAATAATTACCAATTTGAAATGACTATTTAGATTCTTGAAAATTTTATAAGGACATTATCTTTATAATTAAAATAAATATGGGATCAAAATCCCCCATTGGTTGAGTTCTCATATAATAATATCTTTCACTCGAGGATTCATATTTCTCTGCATGAAGCTCTGTATAGAATGAGATATAGAAATCCATCTTGTTGGGATGAAGAAGGAAGAAGAATGCTACATGGACCTTATCTTGAGCTAGTGATGACATAAAAGGTTCAGGACATCTAGAAACATATCAAAGAATCTAATTTTTAGAAAAATAGTTTTTCTAAGAACCATCGAATGGACATGGAGGTCAAATTTTGCGATAAATTATTCCTTCTAATATCACCATGGAAGTGATTCATGTGGTTTGGAATGAAATGAAAGCTAAGATAGGGGTACATGGACCCCTTTGATATCCTTGATCAAAAATTATTCATGTCATATCAGCTTTCACTTCCATCGAATATGGATCATTCCATGATGTGTTCCGTGTATCACTCGTGAGGAAGTTCATATCAGATCCGTCACATGTACTAAACTCATATGTGGTAGAGTTAGAAGATGATCTATCTTATAAGGAGCATCCAGTAATGATTTTGGAAGATATAGATAACATTATATGAAAAAAAACCAACCTTGTCATATTTTTTGGAGGAACCATATGTTTGAAGAAGCAACATGGGAACCGGAGGAGGCGATGAAAGAGAAGTAACCTCACCAGTTTATGTAAAACAAAATGTCGTGTGTGAAATTTCAAAAGGGGGTAAGAATGTAATGACCCAAACTTCTATTAATGGAATTTTCCCCTTATTATAGTAATTTAGTGTAGTATAAACAACACAAAATCACGTATATACCATAATAAATACATTATAAATGAATATTTTATGAAATAAGAATTATTTCTAGAAGAGAATGAAACCAATACTTATGAAATAGTAAATTGAACTTAGGAATAGTATTATGACCCTTATGAATATTAAACCTGATAAATTTATAGTATCATCAACCATCAAATTAAAAATAAAATTTCGTAATCTTATAAATGAAATTATGGTATAATTATATCATAATCTAAGTAAATAAATGTTTTAAAAATTATTGACTAATTGTTTTCATTTTTGAAGTCATAAATAATAAATTAAAATTTTATAATTAATTTAATACTTTTAAAGAAAATTTATTTTCATAAAATTTATTAATTTTATTGATATATTATGATTTTTGTGTAATTTTATGATACCTTATTTAATAATTCATTGTGTTACAAAATCAGTTATAATTTTAAAATATTCATTTTACAAGTAAATGGTGATTTTAATTAAAAATTAAATTACTCATATTAAGAAAATTATTATCATAAAATGGAGTCACTATTTTAATTCTAAATGTGACAAAATCAATAGTGTGAATTTTTGGGATTTTTCTAAAATATGTGAACTTTTATGAGTAGTAAAATATGATAATTTGGAATAAAATCTAAATAATTGAATTATAGAGGCATAGATGATGTGTGGATGATGTAAGCCCAAAATCTAGAATTTTCCTTCATTTATTAATACATTTATAGATAATTCATAAATTATTCATAGTCTTCATCCTAAATAATAAAATAATGAATATAATAATGAGAAAATGTCCCCCTCGTCCACTATAAATACAACCCCCCCCTGGTATCATCAAACCTTTCAAGATTTGATCATTTACAAAATTATTCCCAATACTCTTCCCTAGACACTTCCCCATATCAATGAACTCTTGGACTCCCAAAAATACCAAATACATTTCCCTATGGAGGTTCTCATGAAAGATAAATCATAGAGGTAAAAACCCTCTTACTTTTTCACTAAATTTATTTCAAATTTCATATCTATTATACTCTTATCTTCACCTTATCTTATAAAAATGGATTCTTAACTCCAATATAATTGATATAATGGTATCCAATCTTGTTAATGTACGATCTTTCATTATGCTCCTCCCTCCCTCTCTCTCTCTCTAATTCTAAAAATGAAATTGTCACATATGATGTGTCAATTTAGCAACATCCTGGGCGATGCACTATATTTTCCTTTAAATTCATCAAGGATGTTAATAAAACTGTTATAATGGTTGAAAAAAGATTGTTAAATGAATTTATAACCCTATTTTTCTCTAGGAACTAATGTATACACAATAATAAATTATAAAACAAAACAAGTTTGTTGTGATAAAAAATCTATCAAAATTTACCTTAAACAATCATCATTAACATGTATGTAATGAATCATCCTAATATCATATAAAAAATTAATTATAAGATGATTTAGAATTAATTAATATCAATAATAACATATAATAACAAATCTGTAAAAAAAATTACATTTTACATGAACATCTATTCAGGTATACATGTGAACTGCTCATGAAAACCTTGAACACGAACACTCTCAAATGATGAAATTAAATTCTAAATCTCATAAAAATCCTATAAATGAACATAATAAAACCATAATTAATAAAATTATTTTATAAAAGGTTCTCTATTTCATTATTAATTAATCTAGTATGATTTTATAAGATATTAATGTGAAGAAATCATTCGAACATAAGGTAAGGGGAATTCTCAATCACATCTCTATTTCTTGAGTTTATACCACTTTAAACCCATTTTCAGTATGTATATTACATTTATATCATTTTTTAATAATTATATTATATTTTATGGGATATAATTTGTTTTACATTACTTTATGACAAACCCTGTATTTTCCAAAAAAACACTCTTCTTTCAAAAAACACCCCATTTACTTCATGAGATTGTTTCAACTTCATTCATGGTTGATCACTCTTATATCAATTACGTTATTACATATTTATTTTGGGAACCTAAATTTCATGAATATATGATTTATGAAAATAAACCCATTCCTTTCCATGGGTTATTTTATTTCAATGATTGATATATGTTCTGTCTGGCTTGCATGATATTGTAAATGTTATGATGTGATGGGTGCACACAAAATTATATAGTTATCCAATGAATTTGGTATTTTGATCTATCTCATTATAAAATTTATATATTAGTGAACATAATGCTGGAGTTTTTCACAACTATATGTGGTATTTAACCACTAAGATATGATGTTTCATTCATTTGCATTTCCAAATTTCAATCCTTTTCGTACTGATTCCTCTCACGATTATGATCATATTACAATGTTATGATGATAATGATTATGCTCACCCATTGTTATATTGTTTCATGTTATTATTTATCCTCTTAAATGGATTTTTACTCACCCCTTTTGATGTATATCCTAAGGTAACTACTATTACTATGGATAAACCAGTGGTAAATAAGAATCTAGATAAGAAGGAATTAAATAAATTTTTGTGTTTTATTTTTTAAATGTTATATATGGTCCTAATTTTTCCAACTCTTAACCTTTGAATCCTAGTATTGTAATGCACTTATGTTGTTTATCATTGAAATTATTTACTATTAATTTAATAAAAAGTTGGTTTTTTATACATACTATATCCAAATATTCATGTACCTTTAAATGGGGTGTATCCATATATAATATATAGATGTACATATTCAAATCCCTCTAACCAAGTGCACCATCATGTGAACCATCATATTATATAAAGATAGTAAAAATATCATCTTCAATTAAAATTATATGATAGAAATTTACTTTTCTATGTTTGTAAATTTTGATGGTTCTATAATATTATTTCATATATATTTTATGAAGAAACAAATCATGGTAAATGTATGATGAATATTAATATAATAAATTAAATTTAAATCTAATGGAATTTTTTTTTGATCAAACTGTGAAAGTCTTGTCATTTTAGTCCATTTAACTTTAAATAAATCATTTAAATAGTGTCATTGATATTTTATGAATACCCCTATAAAACCATTACATCATTCATGATGTTTAAAAACTGATATACATCTTTCTGGGAAAGGATGTATGCAGTTGGAGGAAGTAATGTCTCACTTTAACCCTTTACATGTGCCATTTTTTGTATCTTCATGCTAATCATGTCTAATATTCCTTAAATTCCATTCTTATTTTTTAGGTGTATTTTTAGCATTAAAATGATGATACAACAGATATATTTTTTCATATACATGACATTAATAAAATGTATGATATGAAAAAAATTTGACTATTTTAATTAAAAAAGTAGATTTCTTTTTCCAACTATAAATTGAATGGTTTTTTGAAGATTGAAACCCAAAATTAATTTACATATAATTTAATTTCTAAAAAAATTGTTCCCCTACTAGTAGATATGGTGATGATATTTCTACTGAATTTATATTGAATTATGTTTTAAATGATCAGTCTGTAGGTTATTGGGGTTGAAATCTTTGATGTCCTCGAAATATAGTCTTCGATAAATGTTTCAACCCAACTGAGTTTATACCTTTTTCAAAAATGGTACATCCTTGAGTTACTTTAATAATATAACCTGAAAATATTCAATACGCAGGATATTTATTTATCCTCTTATACAACGTGGCTCCCAAAATAAAATATTCATTTTAATAAGAATTATACAACATAGCACATGTATCCCCCATTATTATCAAATCATCAATCAAGGAATCCAAATAAACATCAATTTCATTACCCAATTGTTTTGGTCCTAATATAATTAGAGACAACATATTGTATTTTTTCTTCATACATTACAGTGGTGGAAAGTTATAATTTACCAACATAACTAGCCATGTACTATGATGGCTACTTTTTAATCCAAAAGAATTCTGTCCATCTGTAAATGGATAAAGATGAAGGTATCTCATCTCATTTCCTAATTAAATATACTCATGATCAATTTTCTTTCATTGAGAAGAGTGTACTGTATGATGATGTTTCCCATCATGATTTCTTGTATCTATAGGCCCCATCAATTTCCATATAGTATACTCACTTCCATATATTAATATAAACCATGAAATGATTGGAAGATACCATAATACTTTTGATGGACTTGATTAATATTTATTTAATTGAAATACAACACACTTTGTTAATTTATTAATTAATTCATGGTCCTTGGGAAATAATATAGTGTTATATGGACATGCATGTATTCATTAAGAGATCATACCCATTGAACATAGCGTTTTTTTAATGACTTTTGTTCATTAGGAAGCTCATTATCTTCAAGTATCATATCTCTAAGAAGAAAAAGTAGATCGGTAATGCTACTATTACTACATTCATTTCCATTTTTTATTATAAAACAATATTATGGATGAAAATATTGTATATTTAGTTCAATAAGCATACAATGGAACCTTTTCACAACTCTTTAACTTTTGAGATATTTTTGGAAAAACAAAAAGATCATCTTAAATTACCATTTTAATTTTCACAGTATGATCTTCACCATCATTCACACCAATAATAATATCCTTAATATGGTATTCATTGTTTTTCTCACATGAACTCATATCATATGATCCATACAACATAGTTGTATCCAATTCACTAACTCCTTTTATTTTTCCTTCATGTTTATTCAAAAAATTATAACTGCGATCTTTTTCTTGACAGATTAATTGTACATGCGAATCCTCCAAACTAATTAGTCATTAATAAAAATAGATTAAACATGTAAAAAGGATTTTAAAAGGGTCATATGCCTCATATTTTATCAATCATGTTAAACTCACCTACCCCATCCTATGACTCTTTTCCCAAATGATTGGCACCCATCAATTTTCTATTTATATATATATAATTTGATTTAGTAATGTTACTGTCTAAAAAAATAAACACATACATAAAAAATATTTCTTATAACCCTGAAATTATATTCTGAAATAATCAGTTAAGAAACATAAATCCATTATTCTAAGACAATATGAGTTAAATTTTACTATTTAAAATCAAATTTTAGATGAGGATGAGAAACATCAAAGGAAAATATCTCAATAATTAGAGAATTAAATGCCATCACATATCTCTTGTGTTATCCCAAGTGTTCATGCGTATGTCCTAACCTATTCACCCAAAATCATCCCACAAGGACCAACCTAAGAAACACAACATTATCGCACTTGTTAAACATACGCACCTATATACTCATGCATGTCTATATATTCATGCTCAGAAATTTATACATGTCCAGACGTGTGCGGTCAAAACTTCACATGGGTCACACCTAAGTTAGAGACCTAGGTGAGTGACCTGTCTGAACCACCTTTTTTCCCTATGGACCTATGTTTGCCGATAAATAAGTCCCATAGTCTCCCCATTTGAATGGAATAAATGATAAAGGAAACCACTGGAAGCTTTTCGTTACCTATTATATTTCACTATTCCTAAAAACCCTCCATGTAGATCATGAAACATTAAAAAAAGAGGGGATTAAAGGATATAAAAAGGATTATAATTATTCCATGGTATAAAATTCTAATGGCCTGGGTGGAGAGACACTTCCCTCTAATAAAAAACCATTCTAATGAAATATCTTCCCCAATCTCTTGAGTTGATTGAGGACCCTATAAGAGAAACTGAGGAGAGCCTTAGAAGAATGATAAAAGGCTCACCCATTTTTTGTCACCTAAATTTTTATTCTTCCAAATTATCCCATGAAATTCCAAAGATAGGTACCGGTACCTCATCCAAACATCACCTAAGAAAATCTGAATCCATTTCAACTAGGTATTTCATGGGTGAGACACCTTTCCAAACACCTAGGCACCACTTGGGTGAAATAGTATTGAATCCCACTTTTCATATCTCCAATGATGGGGTTCCCCCTCTATCTTGGACCCTTGTATGAGTGGATCCATTCCATGAACTCTTCTAAATCATCCTTAAATTCATGATTTAAACCAATGAAACACCAGAATTCTGGTTCATTCATACATTCCAATGGTGATGAAAGTCCCTCATTTAACCTACTTGGAAGATAGGGTCCTCATAATTCCTTCGGTCATACATTCCTATGGTAATAAGGATCCCAATAATATGTATCGTTGATGATGGATTCTCATGCCGGGATTTTACTTTTGTTGCACATACCACATCATCTTCCTCTCCTCTGTGTGTTCAAAGGGTAGGGTGGGGGATCTTGAAAAGGTCATCTCTCCTAGAGTAAGCCACTAGTATATCTTGTGGGGTATCCACCGCCATCTATACACTCTCTGAAACTATCATGACATAATGGTTGCATCAATAGTGGTTAAGAGTTGGTCATATAACCCTGAATTTAATATCAAGGTGGCCCATCATTATTATAGGATGGTTTCTCAGGAGTGGAAACATATTTATGTTCCCATATATGAGGGTCTCCAGAACTTTTTTTGATAAATGGAGAAAAGGATTGGCCATATATCAATGTTCAAATTAGTGGTCATTGGTCCATATAAGTGGTCACTCTAGGTTAGACATATATCCCCAGTATAACTCCAGAATCTTGTTAGAAAATCCAAACATTAGCAAAAGAGTCACATGGATAGGATTCTGTGTATGAAATTTGTTGTCCATAGCATGCGTGTAACACCACGAGATTTTATGAAAAGTATTCTTTTTAATTAATGTCTTCTGTTGTACACTACACCAAAAAGAGCTTTCACAACACGAATCCCTGACATTCCTTGCATTACATGCACTCGCGACCTTCCTCGATAGCGTGTGTAGTACACAATACCGAGTTTCACTAAACGAGATGTTATTATAATATTATTATGAACTAGCCGTTATGAATAGTAATACCAACTTTTTGAGATTTTATAAATTTTATCTTTCAAAATATACTTCATTTTTGGATTCGGAATATCAAAATTAGCATGGGGTGAAATTTTGGTACTTTTCCGATAACTTTCATATTCTGATGAATAGTGGAAATTACTAAATTTTAATTAAAAAAAACTTTTTTAATTGAAATAATTAATAGTGATAAATTATTAATTTGAGTGGTTTTAAAGTATATATAGAATATATTTTTACAATTTAATACAATGTTGGTCATTGGATGTAATTTCACATTTAAACTAGACATAATCAAGTGTCAATCTTTTGACAGTTATTATCTCTTAAGAACACGCTATTTGTTTTGACGACGGGAACTAATTTTTAAATTAATTAATGCAACTGATATGTTTTGAATTTGTTAAAATAGACATCATTTTTGAATTCATAATATCAAATATAGCATAGGCCTAATTTTTGTTATTTTCCTGGAAACATTCATTTTTTGATGAATAGTGAAACCACTAAGTTGTAGTTAAAAAACTGAATTTTTCATAAAACTTAATTTTACCGCTTCTATGAGTGGAATTTCGAAAATCTGAGACACACGGTTGATGTCAGTATGTAAAATGTGGTTCAATGAGATGAAAATAATTTTTGAGGAATAGTCACTTTTTACTTTTATTTACCACGGTTAAAAGTAAATATGGTAGTTAAGAGTAAAAATGATATTATTATTACCCTAACACATGTCCTAATTCTATTGGATAAGTTTAATTCGACCAAAAACAACCTTTGGAATAAAATATGACCATTTAGGCCCACTTGGATTAGATTAGGACATTTATTATTAATTTATTTAAAGAAGGGTTAAAATAGTTAAAATCAACGTTTAATAAGTAAATCATTTTTAATATAGGGTTATACATAAGATAAATTCGACTATAAATATTAATTAGAAATATAAAAAGATTTCATACATAATGATATTTAATTTGTAATTTTTAGACATTATATAATTTAATTTATTTATGACACAATGATGATGCAGTAATTATCTTATTAATGAAATATTGACATAATTGATGTTATAAATACCCAAATAAATGTAATTTGAGACTTTTTATGAATTACAATAATTTTATATGATAATATTACATGTTAGTAGTGATTTAAATAATTGTTTTCGAACTAATCATTCTGTTATGTTTTTCACAAAAATCAATTACCAAATAGTGTCAAAATTGACATAAAATAGTTGTTAAAACAAATATTATATTATTAATTGTTATTATATTCCTAAAAATCTATGGTTCGGAAAAATGACTTAGATATGGTTATATATATTAATAATAAACATCTTGGGGTTCGTTTGTCTTGTCATAGTATGTTTATTAACCTTATAGTGTAAGAACACAAAAAGACATGGTAAAAGTAAAATTATCTAACATAAAGTTAAATCTAAATGATGAGGTTAAAATAGGAACCTAAACTTGTCTAAATTCTATTGGATGAGATGATTTAGAACCATCCCCACCTTAGCTTCTAAATAACTCAATTTGGAGCTATTAAAAACCGAATATGACTTTATAATAAAATAATATTTTTAGTTATTCCAAAGGTGCCCCGCTCCTCCCTTATAATTGGGCACCTCCTCCCTCTTTTCCTCCCAACACTTTTATCCTTTAATCTCGGAAGAAAGCTGACAAATTCTCTTCCCCACTTCCCTAGAAATATCCTAGAGGTCCTATTTTAGTGCCCTAAGAGGAGGTCTCAAAGAGGCGCTTCAAAGAAGAGGTAATGTCCGTTACCGATTCGTTCAACTTTATTTCTTCTTCCACTTCTTCTTATTTAGTTGTTTCATTATGAAGTTATAACATCAGTATCACTCATATAATGATATGTAATTATATGTATGAAACAACCCTATTTCACCATCTATCCATCCTATGGAAAATGAAATCATTGTGCGTGCGTACGTATGGAATACTGTCTCCACGCCGTGGTGTAATCTGTTTTTCCACCACCACCTTACATGGATGGGTATAGTGGTGTAACTAAATGATTATTGTAAAGTGATATTTATTCTTAAATAGTATACATACACTCCAATAAAATTCCGCAATCATGGGAATGATATCATCACTCTTGCGTACATACGGACTACCGTCTCCACGAACTCGATGAGATTCATTTTCCATGATTAACCATTCAAGAATGATTATAAAGTATATATAATGAATAATAATGAAATATATGACATAATAATGCTAATGGATTTATGTATATATATATATATGTATGTTATATACTCAATTCCATTCAATTCAACAAGGAAATGAAAACAGCGTTCATGCGTACGTACGGCCTACCATCTCCTTGAACGGTGTATTCCATTCATTTTATTGATCTATAATGAATATGTATATAATGAATATATATTATATATAAATCATGTTTTACATTATGGAATTATTTAAATCAGGATATATGTAATAATATCAATAATGACGAGTCGAAACACATACGATTAATGAAACGATTTTACCCAAAACACTCTTTAACATAGAATTTACAAAAGAACAGGTAATATAAATTCATAATTGAACCATATATGATATAGTAACATTGAATATGATTCTTTAATAAGTCAATGAAATTATTTAAATCATTATATAGTAGGTTCGGATACATACGAAGCATATCAGACATAAGGTAAGGGATAATTTCTCAAATCTCATTTTTATCTGAGATTTCTTATACGTTAGTATTTACTGGGGTTATTGTTATCATCCATGTACATGTTTTTTAAAAGTGTTTTTATGTATGTTTAATGTCCTTTTTACCCATTTTTTAATTTTACTACATGGTATGTATGAAATCTTTCTTTTACGAGGTACTTTTTGACTTTTCCGGCAAAATTACAAGAAGAATGTTTTTTTAACTTATACGGCACGAACGGATTTTTACGGTTTTATAAAGCCTTATTTTCATGAATCTCCCTCCAAACGATTTCATGAATAATTTCAACAAAATCATTTTCTTTTAAAATTGCATGAAATTTTGTGAAAAGATAATGATTTTGAAGAAGAAATGATATTTTCCACAAGAATTCATTTCAAGTGTTTTATCAAAACCATTTTTCATCTAAGATGACATTATTTCAAATATGTATGTTTCAAGTGTAATGTCTCTATGATTTAAATGGTTTCACATTTCTTATTATGAAATGAGATCCATTTATTTTATACAGATTATGTGATGATGGTATGATGTTTATGAAACCCATTTTATTCTTTGGGTTATGCTGAATTTTTTAGGTTTATTTTGTGGCACAAGTAAGAATGATTTCATTATGAGATGGGTGAGACCTATATCTCCCTAAAATTCATTGGGTAAAGATTTTTATCTCATGAGATAGACATGGATGGAATGGTAAGTTAATCCGGTTCAGTGTTATAGGACTGAAACAAGGAGTGAACTCGATTCAGAAAGGGACTTTGTCCACTAAGATGGTCTTGGCAGCAATGCATTGGCAACTATGGAAATCATGAAATGTGCTGAATGGTTGCCAAAATTACATTTTTTGTTCCCATTTTATCATGGTTGATGTTCTATTATGATATATGCCTTATGTACTTCCACGATCTATGTCTTTGCTCAAGATTTTGATGTTTAAATTTCATGTTCAAGTTTTTTCTTCCAAATGTTTATGGATTGTTTTATGTTTTCTATGTTTGCCCTTACTGAGCATTTGAGGTCACCCGTTTATGTTTTATTTTCCCCAGGAAGTAATGAAAGGTTTTAGGTAAGGAAACAAAAAGGGGAAGATCATTATGGGAGTTGTTGAAGATCTTTCACCACGATTAGAATATTTTATTCCGAGTTTCCAAAGACACTAAACTATTACGGTCCTTGTGTGTCTGTTTTTGTTATGTATTAAGTATTCCAAAAAAGTAATGTATTTTCCATGTACATCAAGTTTCGGGTCTATACAGTTGGTATCAGAGGAAAGGTTTAGTCAACCTTTGAAAACTAGGATGCGGAAACGTTATTGAGATCCCTAGAGATATTTCTAAGGTATGTCTAGGGATGTCTCTAAGGTTAAGTATACGTATAGGTTATAGTCCTAGAATTGCGCTAACGATATTAGAATTTAACCTAAGATGTTAGATATTGAGGGTACTCCCCCCTTACTATGTTGTTTTCTCTAGCATGATTTTTTCCTCTCACAGAATTCTTTTTGTGTTTTAGTTAATGGAGGGAACCAGAAGGAATTCGGTTAAAATTGAATCCAATTGACAAATTGGTGACTATGACAAAAAAAATTGTGTAATGCCTAGAGAGAAAGATATTGTGATTATTCCAAATCAATCATCGCGATATATGATTAACAAGTGGAAGTTTAGTGGTATGCCTAGTTCATCAAATAAGAGGAAGATAGACTATTATGCATGTTCGCATGTTGAGGAGCATAAAGAAAGGAAGATTGAGATTTATAAAGAAATGAAGAAGAACCTTGAGGAATACCTCAAATGGAGGGACCGATGTTATCTGTGTGGAGAAAAGGGTCATATAGTGACAGACTGTTATGGAGTTCAATGTATTATTTGTGGAGAACATGGGAAGTACCCAACTCAATGCCCTAACCTAAAAAGTTACTTCTAAATCAAGGAAGGACTTATTCCAGGACAATCATTGAAGAGGATGGATTGAAGTATTTATGTATTGGTATTCAAGAATAATGTTTTTGAGGTACTTTTATTGTGTATTAGAATATTTTTGTATTAGTCTATTGTGGTTTTCAATAATTTTATGGTACCGGTAACCATGAAAAGTGATTCAAATATTTTGGAAAGCAAATGATATGCGTATAATGAAGGGATAAGGAGAAAATGAAATGTTTGACATTATTCATGAGCTCATGATTGATATAAGGACTATGTGATATCATGGTTTGAGTATATAGAATTTTGAGGATTTTGGTATGTGGAAAGTGTTAACTTTTAATTGCATTCAGGTTTTCACTAAGGTTCAATGGGTATTCATTTTTCAAGAGAATACATGATTAAGGCCATCGAATGTTTGGAATGTGACCAAAAAGGCATATCTCATGATATATGTGGATCAATGATGGTATTAACATGCTAGTTGTATGAACTATTTGATAATCGTTTTCACTATAATATGAGATTGGACATTAGTATTTTGGATAAACCTAATGATTGGAATGGATTATGTTGGACATAAGTTAGTATTGTTTAAGGATAGAAGTTTTTTCCATATTATTTATGGGATGTTATAGTAATGTTGTTTTAGAAAAAGGACATCCTGCAGGATGGCCGACAGCCCATCGCGTCGGACAAGGTTGTGGGAATCGAACCCACAACTGAAGTGCGACTGGCCTTTATCGCCGACCACTAGCCTACAGGAAGTCCCTGTTTAGTAGAAACTAGTTTTATTATATTAAGAAGTATGATATATGAAGTATAAGTCCATTTTAGGAACCATGTATGATTAATCTCACTATAGATGGACTTATGTATTCTTGATAACTTTTCTAACCTTTTGTTTGAGACAGATAGAATGACCCATCATTCCATCACATGATCTGCTAACACATCACGAATGACAAATTCAACTTCATTTAATTAAGATATGAAGTGGAAATTGTCCAAAGAACGAACAACGGTGACACTGTACCAAAATCACGAAACTATTTCTTCTAATTGCAATTTCATCAACTTTAGGGAAATGATCTTGAAAACCAAAAATGTTGTCTTAGTGCTCTTATATCTGATGAATCAGATGGTACCTTAGTTCATCACAAATTTATGGCTTTGTGATTTATGTATTTTTCATAGCCATGTTCTCTACCACTCTCCATCAGAACTTGATGGTTAGATTTTTCTTCCATATCCATATTTTCACCTATGTTCTCCAACGTGGAAACCCAGTGATGGGTTAATTTGGGTAACCATTACATTTTAGACATTAGTTTTTAAAGCCAAGTATTGGTATTCCTTTTTACGATGTGGGTTTCTATTAAAGAAACTTTCGAGTAGTAAACCATTTATAACCCCGACGAATTTCGAGGGCGAAATTCATTTTAAGGGGGTAGAATGTAACACCCAGAGATTTTATGAAAAGTATTCTTTTTAATTAATGTCTTGTGTTGTACGCTACACAAGAAGGAGATTTCACAACATGCATCATTAACTTTCCTTTCATTACACGCAATCGCAACCTTCCCTTATAGCGTGTGTAGTACGCAATACCGAGTTTCACTAAACGAGATATTATTATAATATTATTATGAACTAGCTGTTATGAATAGTAATACCCACTTTTTAAGATTTTATAAGTTTTATCATTCAAAATACACTTCATTTTTGGATTCGGAATATCGAAATTAGCTTAGGGTGAAATTTTGGTACTTTTCGGATAACATTCATATTCTGATGAATATTGGAAATTACTAAATTTTAATTTAAAACAACTTTTTTAATCGAAATAATTAATAGGGATAAATTATTAATTTGAGTGGTTTTAAAGTATATTTATAATATATTTTTACCATTTAATACAATGTTGGTCATTGGATGTAATTTCACATTTAAACCAGACATAAACAAGTGTCAATCTTTTGATAGTTATTATCTCTTATGAACACGCTATTTGTTTTGACGACAGGAACTAAGTTTTAAATTAATTAATCCAACTGATATGTTTTGAATTTGGTAAAATAGACATAATTTTTGAATTCATAATAACAAATAAAGCTTAGGCCTAATTTTTGGTATTTTTATGGAAACTTTCATTTTTTGATGAATAGTGAAACCACTAAGTGGTAGTTAAAAAAATTGAATTTTTCATAAAACATAATTTTACCACTTCTGTGAGTGGAATTTCGAAAATCTGAGAGACAAAGTTGATTTCAGTAAGTTAAATGTTGTTTAATGTGATGAAAATAATTTTTTGTGAATAGTAACTTTTTACTTTTATTTACCACCGTTAAAAGTAAATAGGGTAGTTAAGGGTAAAAATGATATTATTATTACCCTAACACATATCCTAATTCTATTGGATAAGTGTAATTCGACCAAAAACAACCTTAGGAATAAAATATGACCATTTAGTCCCACTTGGATTAGATTAGGGCATTTATTATTAATTTATTTATAGAAGGGTTAAAATAGTTAAAATCAACGTTTAATAAGTAAATCATTTTTAATATATGGTTATACATAATATAAATTCAACTATAAATATTCATTATAAATATAAAAATATTTCCTATATAATTATATTTAATTTTTAATTTTTATACATTAAATAATTTATTTTATTTATGACACAATGATGATGCAGTAATTATCTTATTAATGAAATATTGACATAATTGAAGTTATAAATACACAAATAAATGTAATTTGAGACTTTTTATGAATTACAATAATTCTATATGTTAATATGACATTTTATTATTGATTTAATTAAATTTTTTCGAAATAATCATTCTGTTATGATTTTTACAAAAATCAATTACCAAATAGTGTCAAAATTGACATAAAATAGTTATTAAAACAAATATTATATTATTAATTGTTATTATATTCCGAAAAATATATTGTTCGACTAAATGACTTATATAAGGTTATATATGTTAATAATAAACAAATTGAGGTTCGTTTTAATTATCATTGTATGTTTATTAATCTTATAGTGTAAGAACACAAAAGGCACGGTAAAAGTAAAATTATCTAACTTAAAGTTAAATCTAAATGAAAAGGTTAAAATAGGAACCTAAACGTGTCTAAATTATATTGTATTAGAGTATTTCGACCCATCCCAACCTTAGCTTCGAAATAACTCAATTTGGAGCTACTAAAAACCGAATATGACTTTATAATAAAATAATATTTTTAGTTATTCCAAAGGTGACCCTCTCCTCCCTTATAGATGGGCACCTCCTCCCTCTTTTCCTCACACCACTTTGAGACTTTATGCTCAGCCAACCCCTGCCAAATTCTCTTCTCCACATTCCTAGAAACATTTTAGAGGTCCTGGTCTTCTTCAAAGACCAATTTTAGTGCCCTAAGAGGAGGTCTCGAAGAGGCGCTTCAAAGAAGAGGTAATGTCAGTTAACGATTCGTTCAACTTTATTTTCTCTTACACTTCTTCTTATTTAGTTGTTTCATTATGAAGTAATAACATCAGTATCACTAATATACGGATATTTTATTATAAGTATGAAACAACCCTATTTCACCATCTATCCATCCTATGGAAAACGAAATCACCACACGTTCGTACGTAAGGAATACCGTCTCCACGTCGTGGTGTAATCTGTTTTTCCACCACCACCTTACATGGATGGGTATAATTGTGTAAATAAATGATTATTGTAAAGTGATATTTATTCTGAAATAGTATACATACACTCCAATACAATTCCACAATCATGGGAATGAAATCATCGCTCGTGCGTACGTACGGACTACCGTCTCCACGAACGCGTTGAGATTCATTTTCCATGATCAACCATTCAAGAATGATAATAAAGTATATATAATGAATAATAATGAAATACATGACAGAATAATGCTACTGGATTTATGTATATATATATATATATTTATGTTATATACTCAATTCCATTCAATTCAATAAGGAAACGAAAACAGCGTTCATGCGTACGTATGGCATACCGTCTCCCTGAACGGTGTATTTCATTCCTTTTATCGGTCTATAAAGTATATGTATATAATGATTCTATATTATATATAAATCATGTTTTAAATTCTGGAATTATTTAAATCTGGATATAAGTAATAATATCAAGAACGACGAGTCGAAACACATACGATAAATGAAACGATTTTACCCAAAACGCTATTCAACATGGAATTTACAAAAGAACGGGTAATATAAAGTCATAAGTGAACCATATATGATATAATAACAGTGAATATGATTCTGTAATAAGTCAATTACATTATTTAAATCATTATACAGGAGTTTTGGATACATACGAAGCATATCGGACATAAGGTAAGGGATAATTTCGCAAATCTCATTTTTATCTGAGATTGCTTATACGTAAGTATTTACTGGGGTTATTGTTATCATCCATGTACATGTTTTCTAAAAGTTTTTTATGTATGTTTAATGTCATTTTTACCCATTTTTGAATTTTACTACATGGTATGTATGAAATCTTTCATTTACGAGGTACTTTTTGACTTTTCCGGCAAAAGTACAAGAAGAATGGTTTTTTTAACTTATACGGCACGAACGGATTTTTTTGGTTTTATAAAGCCTTATTTTCATGAAGCTTACTCCAAAAGATTTCATGACTGTTTTCAACAAAATCCTTTTCTTTTAAAATTGCATGACATTTTGTGAAAAGAGAATGATTTTGATGAAGAAATGATATTTTCCACAAGAATTCATTTCAAGTGTTTTATCAAAACCATTTTTCATCTAAGATGAAATTATTTCATATATGTATGTTTCAAGTATAATGTCTCTATGATTTACATGGTTTCACTTTCCTTATTATGAAATGATATCCATTTATTTTATATGGATTACGTGATGATGTTATGATGTTTATGAAACCCATTTTATTCTTTGGGTTATGATGAATGTTTTAAGTTTATTGTGTGGCACAAGTAAGAATTATTTCATTATGAGATGGGTGGGACCTATATCTCCCTCCAAAGAATTGGTTAAAGATTTATATCTCATGAGATAGACATGGCTGGAATGGTAAGTTAATTTGGTTCAGTGTTATAGGACTGAAACAAGTAGTGAACTCGATTCAAAAAGGGACTTTTTCCACTAAGATGGTCTCGGCAGCAATGCCTTGACTACTATGGAAATCATGACATGTTCTGAATGGTTGCCACAATTACATGTTTTATTCCCATTTTATCATGGTTTATGTTCTATTATGATATATGCCTTACGTACTTCCACGATTTATGTCTTTGCTCAAGATTTTGATTTTTAAATTTCACGTTCAAGTTTTTGCTTCCAAATGATTATGGATTGATTTATGTTATCTATATTTGCCCTTACTGAGCATTTGAGCTCACCCTTTTATGTTTTATTTGCCCCAGGAAGTAAAGAAAGGTTTTAGGTAAGGAAACAAAAAGGGGAATATCGTTATGGGAGTTATTGAAGATCTTTCACCACAATTAGAAGATTTTATTCCAAGTTTCCAATGACACTAAACTATTACGGTCTTTGTGTGTCTGTTTTTGTTATGTATTAAGTATTCCACAAAAGTAATGTATTGTCCATGTACATCACGTTTTTGGTCTCTACAATGTGATTCTAGCACCTCAAAGTAGATAACATAAATAAGAGTCTCACCAAATGAAAATTTAAAACCAAAAAAAATTAATGGTCAGAGTCTAATTAAGTAAAGTGTTTTTAGGCCCTAAAACATCTATCAATATTTTCCCAATATACAGTTGATCTATTACAAAATTATGGAACTAGATTTTAAAATTACAATGTTCATCCTTTAAACATTACTATCAAAAACTCTGGAGGTCACCTCTATAATATCTACCTTTAATACTTCTTCAGTTATCATGAAATACTTCATCATGAGAACCCTTATTTTGGCCAGTGCCATGAAAAACATCCTCATGTTCAAATGATGGAATGGAAATATGTTCCTCCTTGTGCCATCATCCACCAAAAAAGATATTTTCTGAAGCAAAAAATGTTCAACTTTTTTTGGAGTCATACATCAGGCCATGATACCAGTCCCCCCATCATGAAATTTACTATAAAGGTCCTCTAAAAAATAATATTACATTTTTAAAATAAGTTCCCTCCAATATTGAATCAATTATGAGAAATACCTCATATTGTGAGGTTCTTGAGAAGATGAGGTTTGTCATTCCTGATTCCTTATCATTGATAAGTGACATCCTTTCTCAACCAAAACACATACCAAGGTAAAAATTGATATCTAAACCACCCTTGAGTCACCTTCCATCCATCATGATAGAGGTGATTCTTCGTATCCCCACTTAATTTTACAAAATAGCTAGGAAATGACTTATATGATTAGACTAGGAGGAAGAATTATTCTATAGAAGATGAAGTAGTCACGTTTCTTATGAAGAAATAATTGGTATAAGAAAATATATTGGTCATGCTTTGTCCCTTATCCAATCCTCAATATGGAATTCTAGAATCATTTTTGGATGAATCTATTCCTCAAATAATAATGAAAATATGGATGACTCTTCATCACATGAGGAAGAAATTATACCATTAATATGAATATAAATATCATGTCAAGATAATTGAATAACTATGTCATAAAATTGACTTAGCATCCATTCCATCTAGGAAAAGCCTCAAATTGGATTAAAAATTGGATGTTCTATAATATTAAAGTATTTTCATGTTAATAAATATATGCTTGTTGATCACCAATACCCTAGTTAGTTTCCATATCAGGGGATGTCATGAGAATATGTCCTCGTTTCTTATTATTCTTCCTAATCAATAGGACATCCAGATATAACATCATGAAGCACCATTCCTTCAATCCATCCCTCAAAAGCATGTTCCTTGTGAAAAATATTGAATGTTCAACATGAATCAATCCAAAAAAAATCATATAAGTGTTGATCGCAATGATAATGATCCACTGATATACTATAGTATGAAGAATGTAAGAATGTTGGGATGGATTATAATTTAAGGAAGGAAAATCTACAAACAATAAAAATTTCATTGAAACAAAGAAGCTCAAGTGAATACCATAGGATTCATTAGTATCAGGATTGAACAATTATATGTAAGATCAATAGATCAATCATGGATTCTACAGTCACATAAATACAGGATTAGCCTCAACCTATTGGGATGAGGGAATTTTCATTTCAACTTATGCCCACAAGGTCGAAAAATCTATTCTAAAATATTGCGTTAGTAAAGAATGAACAACCCTATCTCACAGATATGGGGGAATTTTTACCTCATAATCATTCCTAATGGATTTCATTCATTTCATGATTGGTGGAATTTTGAAAGAATAATACTCCATCTTTTACCTATTTCGTGAATCTATTCACTCAACTAGAACACACTTGAAAAAACTATCAAGATATACACTTTGAGTATTCATTCACAAGGTGGATCTTATGAAAAAATTGATGGAGAAGACAAGGCCCTATAGGGGAAATAAATAAGTGAGATCTATCAAGGGAAAACAACCCTTTAAGTTTATAGTTATTTTAGATGATATTATTAGGCAAAAAATCTCTCCTACCATTATAATGATAATTTGAAACTGATAATTCATTATTAATCGAGGAACGTAATTATCACCTCCTCGGTCGATAATACCAAATTTGATGTTGATATAAGGGAAAAGGGAGAGGTTCTTCCATTATAATTATAGGGAATATGGAAATGACTAAAGGTGGTTTCTATACAAAACACCATGGTCCCACTACGAATTTATGGACTCCCTCATATTCTCTTATACCACCTAACTGTAGGGAATCTACTGAGGAAAAGCGTAATGATGTGGTTGTATAACACCCTTCAATAAAAGACATTGAAACTCTCACACTTGACGAACTAATTTCTCATTATGAGGAAGATAAGAAAGATTTGAGAAAAATTAATGTCGAACTACTTCCAAGAAACATCCCTACTGTATATGTTCTTCAAGTAGATCATCATCATGCAAACCTATCTGATGTACCTAAGCAAAGAGGATTCATTTTAACAACTATACATGAGTTAGAACATATAAACAATCTGTAATACTCAAAAATATACTTAAACCTCATCGAGGAATGATATTATGATTTACCCCATTGGGGATATAGCGTTAGATAGGTCAAATTCATCCCCATTGAACAAACCCTATAGGCTACCCATCATGAGTACAAATAGAACCTCTATTGCTGGCATAACACATTGTTACCCCTATTTATTCTCCTTCCTTGTAGGTTATTTATCCCCATATCATCATCAATTTTGAGTCACTGGTATCTTGATTAGATGTAGCATCAAGATGATATGCACTAGTGGAACCGGAATGGAAGTCATACAAAAAATGGGTGAATGTAACTCTTACCCCCCCCCCCAACCATAAGAATCCTTAATTCCCAACATTTAATGGCTTGGGGGATCTCAAACTACATTCTATGCACTTCATGTCTTGGGCCGATCCCATGATAGGGAACCCTCAAGAGACAATAGGTTTACAAACTCAGGTGATTTGTGCAAACCTTAGAGGAATCGTCCTTCATAAGGTATACCATTCTACCAACCTAATCCATTAAATTTTTGGAATATCTATGATAAAAAATACTATATCAATTTGCCTCTAAATTATAGAATATGGTTGTCCTTGATGTCTCAATGTGTATATTTTGAAAAAATGAGGTAGTTTCATTTTTTATTACTAGGTGGGAGACTATGAATTATGCCTTGAATTTACATTTTACTCAATAGTATTTTTTGGGTATTTCATTGTGATCCTTTGTAAAAAAACTATAAATTCCAATCATTCTAATAAAATTTCAAGATGGATTTCGAGATGTATACATAGTAGAAAAAATATAAGAAGATACTATTTTTCAAACTACTTCCAATTATCATCTAATATCAAGAACCCAGTGAAAGATAATATGTTGGGTTGAAACCACTAGTTTCACCTTAAAACTAGCCATTAGGACAATTCCATGTCCAAAACCCATACCTCCTAACATGGAACCACCTCTCAAATAGAAACATTAGAAACAATACCCATGTCAATATGGCCATATGGAAAATAAATATTCCACATTTGAGGAATGAAGGACAAATTATATTCCTTATGGAATGAGAATATTCTAGTCAAAATTATAGTATCCATGGATAATAATTTATTTATGAATCTATATCCTAAGAGGCCCAATAAATTTTGTCTTGATGACTTAATAAATTATTTCTCATTTCATCAAACATTTTTTCATAACGTTTAATATTATTTTGTCTATAAATACATACTATTATAGATGCTTGATTTTAGGAAAGTGATGTTGGGTAATTGACAAGAACATGTGGAATGTGTTTCCATCACATCTCTTGAAGAAGATGGTGAATGGAATGATGTTAAGAGAAAGATGATACAGAAGTTAAATGACTAGATGACTTTGAAGACAATCAACCAAAATGATGATATCCTTGTAGAATAGTTAAATCAAAAAACATGACCCTTATCTCCATCATCCCTAATAAAACCAACTTCATTGGAACCAGCGTCCTCAAAAAGCATATATTTTAGTAAAATACATGAACAGAATAAAAAAATAAGTACAGGGGGATGATAATATTAATATTCCAAAGATATTCCTAGATGTCCAATTTCTATCATCAATTAATAAAATGGGCACAATCCCACCAAAAGTTACCACGAGAATTGTCTCACTGGGAGGAATCATCATCATATAAATAGTTCATCTTCAATTCCATATATTTCATTCATTTAATGGATCCATCCATCAGTGAAGATAAAGCATGAAGTCTTGATTTACCTATACCAAATCCGGGAACCACATGTAGATGTCGTAGAGTGAAGGGATGTGGGTTATACATAGTCTTTGTTGAGTTTAATATTTAGGCCACATCCCCATTGGAGATTTTTATATTGTTGAGTCCCATAGAATATCACTTCAACCAGGATAGAAAGAACAGGAAAACACACCAGAATTTACTAATAGTCTTCTTTGTTTGATTGTTTTTTATGGCTGACTAGAAGGTGTATAGTAGTATTATTATCCCAAGAAGGTTGGTATGGTAAGTTGAACCAATCCAATAGCTTCAAATGTTCCCTCAACATCTACTCAACCACCTACTCACCTACCCTAGTAACATAAACCTATGAAGTTATATCTAGGGAATATATCCCTGTAGGATGGTGTAGGCCTTTGACTCTGAAGTATGGAATCATATTGTAGTTGTCCATGGTTCTAGAGAATAATTAGATTTTGGATGCTCTAAACCTATCAATGAATCATAAATAATCACTTATAGTTGATCTGTTAATCCCTCATATGTTTTGATGTAATGGTCATTGTGGTTGAGTTATAGCAGAAAAATATCAAACCTATTGAATGTCATCTTATACTATCATTTACAGGACAAGAGATGGATTCTCTTATATAGGGACCCATCAGACCTCTGTACCTGTTAGGTTGACTACATAAATTTATTAATAATGGCTCAAGGGAAAATATTATTATGATTTTAATGAATTTTCAATTCGGATATAGTTAAGTTGACTTGTATCCATATCATATTAAACCATTGGGATTTGAACGGAATTGGAAAAATCCCCTTGGAAAGATCAACTTCAAAAATCAATTTGGGTACTTAGTTTCTAATTCATAATTCTCGATCATACGACAAGACACAACATTTAATTTCTTAATTTGATTAGATTGGATACATGAACATTTAGTAATAATTTTTTTATATCACCAATTTCAAAAGTTCCATGCCAATGGGAAAAGTGAGAAATTATGTGATGAATAATGATAGTTTAAAAATTCTAAGTCCCAACAAATTGATGTATTATTTTATAAGAGATAATGGAAGAAACACATAACCAATTATGTTGCTCAGTTCACTAACCAAAATAGTCGAAAAATTATCCCAGAAAACCCATTCAAGGATATTATAGATGAATTTGGGTTACCCATCAACTAGCTCAAAATTTTCAAATAAAAATAGGTCATATACTCCCTAATAGTCATCATATTATTCATTTTAGTGAAACCCAACAGTAATAATGAGGTCCTTGATCATCCTATCAGTAAATAAGCTTCATGTTAAAATTACCTCACTTTATCCACATGATTTCTTCATATCCCAACATCATCATATTAATCTGAAAAAATTATCACATCACCATTATCTGTTGAAGATATATTTACCTATGTATCTTAGATTATCAATATTTCCACTAACTCTGAAGATTCCCCTTCATTACTCATCCATCCCAACTTAGGAATGTAAGAGGGATATGAATAGAAATTATAAGTGGAAGATGTCCTCAATGATGCTCCTCCAACATTTTTGGAAGGGTTTCTCTACCACAATATTTGAACTCTGACAAGTATATCTGGGCATAAAAGAAGATTGGAAACCTATATTAACCATTGAAGATATGAATATTTAAGAAAAACGAATATATACCATTTTTATAATTAATAATTGACATTTATATTAATTGAATTACATCTAAATTCAAATCCTTGGTCCTGTTTTTGATTCCCACCACCTAGGTCTTCCTAAAGATCATCATTGTTACAAGAATGTGGCCATAAGAACACATCCATTCCATTTTTTCGATGTAAAAAAAGTTTAAAATATAATTAGATCAAAATTCATTCTATAATTTCTATTCCCAAATTTTTTTTACAATATAGATCATGTTAAAATGAAAAATGTTAAAATATGAGTGTTCATCAACATCAGAGATCTCAACCAGCACTGTTTGAGTGATAACTTCGTGGTTCCAATAAAAGAACATATAATTGATGTATTGGTTGGATACCAAGGCATATCCTTCATGGATGGTAACTCTAGATATAACCAAATATGGATGGCCCCTGAATATGAAGAACCAACTTCCATTAGGGAAACCCAAGGATTATATTTCCATCAGGTGATGCCCTCTTCTCTGAAAATTTTTTGTGCTAAATACCATAGAATCATGAAGTGCATATTTAAAAAAATTCATCGAATTTTTGTCAAGTGTTATTTCATTGAAGTGGTCTTGAGGTCTTTGAATTTTTTTTACCATCTTCCTAGTCATGAGATGGTTTTCAACAAACTATGACAACATAGATTAAAAATGAACCCCTTAAAATGTGATTTTAGTGTATCCTAGATAACTTTTATGAGCATTGTAGTATGAAATCTTATCATCAATGTCAATAATACGAAAAAAATGATAACTGTAGAATTTAACCTCCATGAAACCTCAATGAGTTGAGAAGAATGCAAGGATGAATTTCATACATTCATATATTTATATAAAATCTTGTTGGAATGTGCTTGCCCTTCACCAACTAGAAGAAAATGGGGGTCACATATAATTGGATTGATAACTATCATGAAGGGAATAATTGTCAGAAGAGATAGTTTCTATGACCACTGGTATTGATGATACCTTTCATACAAAATCCAATCATCATATATTTGACACCCTTAATGTGATTTTTGTCTCATTTTCTCATATAAAATAATGATGATGGAAATGAAAGTAGCCTCAATTATAACAATTAGACCATGATCAATATAGATAATTGTTATTCTGATATCAATATGAACAACCTTTAATTAATATTAGTGGTTTGGAAGAAGCGGAACTATTTATAATATTATGAGGTATATTTGGACCCAATCAAGTGCATCCTCAACCTCACTATATTGACTATAAATATTTTAAAAATTTTCTTTCATCATGTATTAGTATGAAATCCATTTCATACCGAAGAAAGCAATAAAGAAATAATATTTAGAATATTTCATCATAGGAAAACCTTCTTAAGAAAATATTCCTATGAATACCAAACTATCGTTTAAAGAAAATTTCTCTTTCCAGAACTCCTTGAAAACATGGGAAATGTATTTTGATGGTGCATCTAAGGTCCAAATGGGAAAGAACATGTAATACCTCAAGATGATCCGAGTTTATTGGAGTTTATTCTTATCTCTCCATGAAATTCAATATTTCCTTATTCATTCCTATTGTTAGGAGGCTTCAACAATATCAAGGAAGAGTACCTGGCCCACAATGTAGGATTATAACTTGCACTACAAATTCTAGTAAAATATCTGACCACCAAATGTGATTCGAATATAGTAATAAAATAAGTAAATAGTGATTATACTATTAAAAAAGAATGGTTGGACCACTTTCTAAAATATAATCATGTTATGATGGATGAAATCACATTAGGGCCAACATTGAATCATGTCCCATGCTCAATGAATTATCATGTAGATGTTTTGAAAAATGTAGCTATATCTAAGGAAGATATAGATACGGAAAAAATAATCATAATTGCACATTTCATTATAGTATAATTATTCATTCATAGTTTCATGGAAGATATCAACAAGATCAATTCTACCCCTGAACTAGATAATCTGGTGAATGGTAAAATAATTGCCATCCTGGATTGTCTATAAAGTGGGACACTTATATCCTAATGATATATAAATGAGAACATCTAACCTTAGGCATTCAAATTCATTATCTAGGACAGCCTCAAGCATCATAAGGTCCTCTATAAACAAGGATTATAGGGAATCCTCCTCATATTCAGGGATGGACAGGGATTATCCCCAATATTCAAGAAGTTTCTATCAGTTATTATAATTCCCATAAATCATGAACTCACCCAAATAAGAGGCTCCGATATTTATGGAAATCAATGGATTGCGCACAGCTCACCAAGAAGTGTCATCCCTATCAAGTGCATTCTAATTTTACCCTTCAACCCTGGAGGTTATTCACAGCACTAAATAATCTTGTGTATTTTACATATGGGGAATGGATGTGGTGGGACTATACCCTCCAACTATAGAAAAGCAGTTTAACTATATCCTCACTACTACCAATATTTTCTCTAAATGAGAAAAAGGAATAATCCACAAAGAATTAGAGGCAAAAATAATTATCAATTTCATGAATCCCAATGACATTACCAGGTTTGGTGTCCCTCATAAAATACATAAAAACAAAGTAACCAACTTCTATTCTTCCGAGTTGAAGAGGCTTCACCATGAATATAACAATGAGTCCAAATATTCATCCCATTAACATACATTGGATTAAGGTTAGATAAAGGATTTATACAAAAACCTATAAAAAATAAATTAGAATATAGTGGAAGAGATCAAGAAATCTTGTAATGACAATATTTTACTTGACTTGTGGGCCTATAATACCACAACTCGTGTTATTAAGAAGTTGACCCTGTATTCACTGGTATGTCAGACAAAATCATTTTGTCCCATCAATGTTAAATTTCTATCACTGTGAATTTTCAGTTTCAAATATTTATCCTTGGATGAGCAGTCCCAAAATAATTTTGATGAATTTTAATGGATGGATGAGAAGAGAATTCACACCTTATATCATTTAGTTGTTCACAAAAATCAATTAGCTAGACATTTCAACAAGAAATTCATTCTTTATTAATTCCTAAAATGGTAATTGTTTTTTGTTCCTCAGGACAGTGATGATACATGGGATGAAACCAATGAAGCTAGAACCAAAATTGGAATGAAATTTCATTATACATAAGGTATATAAAATTTGGTCTTGTTTTATAATAAACATGGATAGTGAGCATACTACACCCCCTACCATTTTATAATTTATCAATAAATATTTCACATTGTTAACAAAACATGGTCCTAGTCATATGACCCAAAATAATAAGACATCATTTTTCCATACAATGTGAAGTTAAACTAAAAATAGTGGTCCTTGTCTCGCTACCCTAAAAAGAATGACCTATAATATACCAGTCACAATACATTAAACTATATGATATCATATTCCACACATGATGTTAAAAAGAAGTCTTACTCTATAAAACCAACATAGGATCCCCTTGTAAACAATCCTAGGAATCCTTGTGTGATGAACACAGTATTCCTTGAATAAAATTATCCCACCAATGTCTGGGAAGATATTGTATAAGAACATACATACCACCTGACATTAAACAGAATTTTGTTATGAGAACAACATGTGGAAAGATTATAATTTTTAAGAGATATGTTTTAAAGTATAAGTCCCTCATCTGTGTCCCAACATTAAAAAAATTCCCCATTCCCTCTTTATGGGTCAGATTAGTTTGTGGAATAATTTTTTCAGAACTATGTATAGGCTTAATTCCTTTTTTTCATAGGATACGTAGTGAGGTATAGACCTTCTATATCAGTGCAAGCCACAAATTATTAACTAATTTACCATTTTCTATACTAGTGTTTGACTCAATGTTATTCATTAACATTTGGTTCCTTATTATGAGATAATGATACCACTCAATACCTACTGGTTTTAATCAGTCACTTCACCACATTTTTTCAAATTTACCCCATGAAAAGGGAAACCCTCACCATTATTGTTTTCTCACATCAAGAATATATCATTTGGGCATTGGAATATTGTAAGGGGCTTCTTCTCATAGTCAGTTCACCTTACAGTCTAAGCACCAAAACATTAATATGTGTTTACTCCATTCAAGAGGAGATTGTGTAACGAAAGACATCTTACCAGCTATTTACATAAGGATATCTACAACCTTTATTCATGATGTTAAAATACATGGTTTAAGTCTCTTTCATAAAACATTAAATTTTCTTTTGTATTGACCCAAACTTGAGAGAACCACCATTACCAGGGTTGTAGCTTACTACACCTATACCTTAGAACTATATGTGGCATGATTCTCATCCTAATGAGGCATGTAGTGACACCTGGATTCTATAATCATGTGCCAATCCTAATGGGATAAAATTTTTCATCCCCGTATAATGACTCTATCAGTGTGGGGAATCTGTCCTATTACTATGTGTGGCATAAATCTCATCTCAATGAGATACCTAGTGATTCCTAGATTCTCCAACCCTGGACAAGCTGTATAAGGAAAAAAAACATGCACCCACACTCTTGTGTATGATATATTTGTTCACAAGAGTGTTCGGGTTGGGTTATCAATTCATTCAGGAACCTATATTAAAAAAATTTCTCTCTCTATATATAGAAAATATCAGTAAAAGAAACGTTTTCTAAAATAATGTGGCGATTTATTCCGATTACAAGAGTATACATTATGATGGTCAGATATCATCTCACGGGCCCAATCCCAATATTACCTTCATTACATATGGTTCAGAACAATATACGGAAAACTCTACCTATACCTAGTCAATTCCATCCAAAAATTACCATTCATCCTAAGGTGTCTTCCATTCACAAATAACACATTGTGTCTTGGAAGAATCAAATTTCCCTAAAACTTCTCTGGCCATTGATAATAAGAGAATTCAACTTGAAAAGAAAACAATGTTACAACTATGCATAATACACCTCAAAACATGGGGTTTCATAATTTTCCTCCAAATATGGCATAAAAGTCAAAGGCATTTGTATCCCTGTGGTAAAATCCTCTTATCTCCATATTTTTTTATTATATTTTAATGGAATCAACTTTTCAAATATTTTATAGTCATCCCATACATACATGTCCCATCCCACTCCTTTGGATCCAGGAACTCAAATGACATGTCTTACAACCATCCCCATTCATGCCCAAAAATTTTAGATAATTCTTAGCCTAACAACCATGAAAATGATAGTCTTTGATGAAATACATTTAATGGAACAAAAGAAATCCTTATCAAATTATGTTGAACTAAAATAAAAATTCGTCCAATATGACACTAAACATAATGGTTCACATCCCTATTATATGATGTAATGCATTGAATTTTTGGTGCCTTCACTTGATTGGACCATCGTTCTAGGTGTTGAACTCCAATCACAGCTTTTTATGTGAACTAATTGTGGCTTGATTCTCTTAACAATGTGATACATAGTGAATCATGGATATCTCATTAATTTCCCAACCACCATAGTAAAAAAATTCATCCCCCAATCTACCACATGTTGTCATAATCAATGCCATGAATTCTTCCATGAGTCCCATAATTGGTGCAAATTTATCTTCTCTCATCTAGGTCCATTTCCAATCTGAATTCTTTTTTCATTTGAGATTTATTCCTTTCACAAGTCACGCATCATTGTTTATGGGAATTATGATTGTAAAAATACTCTAATGACCATCAATAATAATAGCATCCATCATTGAAGTACATTTCTATATTGAATAATCATAATATGCTTCAAAGAAGGATTTTGGTAATACACCTTCAAATTTAGTCTGTCAGTCAAATGTATTTCCATCCCCAAAAAAAATCCTATTATCTCTATATTCCCCAACAACATTGTAATGGTAGTCAGTTTTCAAACATAGTACATTGTAACTTCAATCTTACTTGACACTTGTCATATCTTCAGGATCAAAATTCCCAAATCACAACTTGAAAATTTCCCACGTAAAGTACAGATAGTTTTGGATAATTCTTGGCCATTATGACCTACTTGTATTATTATCCATATAAATTAGGTTAAAATATTTTCAAACTAATACATGTATTCCATTGTTCATCATTGTAAGACATAAAAAATCCAATTAAAGATATGCAATACTTTACAAGATGAAACCCCACAATGACTACCTTGATAAAGAGTCGAGTTTTAGATTCCTATATATTAAATCTTCATGATTTAGGAGAAATTAATAAATTGAAATCAAAAATAAATAAAACATGTTATATCATAAAAACATAAAGGGAGGCCTTGTATAAAATTAAATTCTCACTCAATAATTCTTATTTATATCAGATCTAAGAAAAAATTAGGGTGACTAAAAAACATTCAAATTTATTAGTGATTGTCATGTAGCCCTATTAATAGTCAAAATATCCTCACAGGTTCCCAACACCTTAAAAAATCATTGAGTATCATTATTTTGCAATCATATTCATTATAAGACTTTGACATAAGGGAATTCAGTTAAACAATCTATATTTAGTGTTACGTTATAATTTTAGGGGGAGAAACGAGGGCATATACATAGATTGTTGAAGAAAAAATTCTTTTTATTCGAGGAGAAAAACTCATAGGAGAATAAACAAATTTGAGTTTTTCTATAAATATTTAAAAAATCATTATAATAACTTTTAAATTTTTGAGGACCTCTAAAGCCTTAGAAATATCCTTTTAAATCCTGGATACCTAGGTTTTCTCATCCTCATCAGCACAGAAAATCTATACCACTGTAGCCATAATAATAATCTTTCCCTCACCTTGAATGTTTTCTAGTAAATGGTGAATTTGTTTGAGATCCCCTCTAGTGGTATCAATCTATTATAGGATATGTAATATTTGAAGGGATTTCTCATCTGAATATTTCATTAAATCCTCTGACTTCTTGGACTGATTAATCTTAGTCTTGGATAATGTGGCTCAGAGATCAGTAGATTTCTTACCATCCTTGATTTAATAAAGAGATGTTATGACTCATCTTCTTTCTCCTGTCAATGATCAATTTCCATTATATTATAAATATTAATGTGGTAATAAAATTCACTATATACCAATATAATTAACATGATCTACATCCAATGATATTTTTACAGTAGATTCTCTATAGGTTTATTTGAACCAAACTCGCAAATTTCATTCAAATGGACTAGTGACATACCCGAAGAGCATCTTAATCCTTCTGTATTTCCATAGAGTTAGTTTCAAAAGGGTGTTTCAATCCTAAATTAATTTTCTTATAGAATTAGCCTATGAAATCCATCCTATTGTAATTTCACCCTCACTTTAAACTATTGGGTGATTTTGACTGGTGACTTACCCTATTTGTTTAACCATTATTACAGATGGAATTGATATAATAATTAAAGAATTCATTAACACTGGAAGAAAGTAAATTAAAATGAAAAATGGTATCAATGTAGTTGATAATTCCCACTCAGTGAAGGATGAGTTTCTGGGTTGTATTCAGTACCAGTATCCCATGCCTTAGTAGTTTGAACTAAAATCTCTTCATTAGGATCATCTTCCCATGTTTACTCGAGACCCTCCATGGAAGTCTCACAAGACCCCCCCCCCCCCCTTTAGAACGTTGAGATATTATTCCTTCCATACTGGGCGAAGTAGGAACCTTGGTTCCCTATTCATGGATCACCATGGAAATGTTTTATATAGATAATGACACCCAAGTCAAGATATTTCATTCAAAACATTGGACATAATTCGGTTGACTGTCTGAAAACAAATAAATAGGAAACACATGTCTGTCTAATTATGTATTCAATTCCGTATAATCTTCTATGGATCTCGGAATATCAATATCATGGATATTTTATTCTATTTTTTAATTATATAATTCTCTAAGCCTTTAAATATCCTTACTATTAGGGGTATCTAAAACACATGGTTCAACACCCAATTTGTCTCTATCATCAATTTCATATTATCTATTATTTGTATGAACAATATTTTAAGGACATGTTAAAGAAGTTTCTTCACCATAACATTCATCAAACTATCAAAGACCCCAGTCATCTCCTTTTGGGCTCGTAACAGGTCTAGTGATGGTTATCGTAAGATAATCTTGTACATGTGGGGGATCTGAAATGTTTAAAGAATAAAGAGTCAGTGATGACCACATAACTCTTTATTATGCATGATGGACATTATCTGGATCCTTCTCTCCCTATTTACTATAATTAATATATTTATTCTCATCCATTGACAATTCTCCCACCTATAGAACTGACATTTTGATATGGATCTATGCCTAATATAGAGTACCCTCATTGGTTCTAGAAGGGTCAACTCTAAGACACTATATAGAAGAGAGAGTATTGAATTATATAATCTAGAAGAAGGATTCGATATATATTCACGACCAATTAATAATAAATGATTTTCTGAAAACTCATCATGAATAATGATGTTCCTGGATAATTTTGGCACACTTTGTTTCTCCTTCACTTTCGGAAGAGGGAGGATAACACTCATTTCATCGATTCTAATATTGGGGGAGGAAGGTGAAGTAATCCTCCCACCATTTACTCCTCTATAAGACTTGTTTAAGGGATTATTCCCCAAATTCAATTGTGTTCCCCTCATGACCAATAGGGAAATCAGTTAGATTGTATTGTAGTGACTTCAATTCGGGTGCATGTTCATCCTACCTTCAAGAATCAGAGTTATATACATCTTAAATAATGACTCCTTTAAAAAATTAAGAGATATGGTAAGAAATTTAAGGGATGGGGGAAAGAATACAACACCAACATCAACAAATCCACCCCCATTCATTATTAGACTGATCAACCACCCCCTCAGTTTCACCATACAACATCTTATCATTTAACCTCTTTATGGTTGTGATCAAGTAATCAATGGAATATATTATAATATCTATCTCTTAGATATAATTTTATAGATTATCAAGTTTATTATTATATTTGAGGTTAGGGGGAGTTGGATGATTCCAAATCTCTATGATTTGTAAGCGGGAGCAATGAAATGACCATAAGTCCATGGCATCAAAAGGATTATATTACAATAAAAGGATAACATTGTAGTTGGGGTTTGGCTTAGTGGTAAGCACTCCATAATCCTACATGAAAAATTGTTGTTCAGAACCCATTGGGCGAAGGGTACTATAGCAGTACTGTATTGGTACTATAGCTTTGGTGGTATTGTTTATCGGTGGGTACTGTAGCGGTGGTAGGGCATTGTAGCAGCGGCGGTACTGTAGTAGCTGGGTTACTATTCCTAGAATGGGCCTACGGGCTATGTAATGGGTTACATGCCCACTGGGACATCAGATTATGTTATGGGTCTCCCTATAACTAGTTAAAATAGGACTTTTCTTTGATTTAATAATAAAATGAGGCTTCAGCCCCAACCATAAAAAAAGGATATCATTGGGCAGGACATAGTCCTAGGTCACCATAGATGAATGTGAAAAAAACTCGCATCCCTATTTTCATGTGATTTACAGTCCTATAAGAATCTAAGGATGTTCAAATGGATCCAAATATCCTTTCTTGTAGTGATGACTATACCACATGTGATCAACAGGAGTGGTCTCTTCAAATCAATCATATTGTGAAGCATGTGTTTAGGATCATTTGGATGATTCCAAATCTCTATCACCATCACACGTAGGCTAATCCATCGCTCCATGGTTTCCCCATCTGGTGGTTTTCACCACATTAACTCGGGGGGGTAGCTCATTGAAAAATTCTCTTGAGGGTATGGGGACGTCGAGCCATAACCATACATAGAATTTAATCCAATAAACAAACCCAATGGAGAAAACATGATTTCAACTCAAGATTCCTCAAGATCCATTAGAATAGAGATCTATCAGTCCCTAGTTTGGTGATTCTATAATATAATGTGATTAGTAGGGTATGTAGTTTGATTCTACAGAAAAAAATTTAAATGAAAATATGTATAAGCAATAGGCTTAAAAAATTACCTCCCTGTCAATCTAGGTTTCATGTACACTATCCTGGATGGGTATCATGTATGATCTCATTTCATCATTATTTTTTCCATTTTTAGTTTAAATTCTAGTTGGTATATCCCTATATGGAATGAATTTTTATTCTCTTTATAGATTCACATGCCTCAAGTATTATTCATACTTCAATGACAAGGTTTTGAATATAAAAACATCCTGAAACAATGGTTGAAACCAACCTCTATGAACAATGAATTTAGTTATCATAATATAAGAATTAATGTGTATAATAATCCCCCACCAGATAAAATGGCCCATCAATACTTATGGGTGCCTTCCTTTTATACACATGCAGCAAACATCGGTGTATGTCTAAGAAGATAGTTGATGCCATCCTTATGTGATTTAACTCTATTAACTTGATCATCATAACGAACGTCCCTAAACTCACACCACCATTATACTTGTGAACTGTAACTATGTAGGTTATTAACCACATTATAGAGAATCTTATGGTACATTTTCTAGAGGGTATGTTAGATATTACTATGTACTCCCACAGATCGTATTGGTTCTTCTCTAGCGTAGGCCAATAGATACCATGGTTTCCCTATTTTCCAATGAATGAAATATTATTGGGTGATAGAAGATATTAAATTGTCCTTTTGACTCTAGTAAATACTCCATCCATTCCTCGGAATGGACATCACCCCTTTGGAATGTGTCTCCCTTCTTAACATCCTTGATTATCTTTAACAGATCATAATCTAAAGCATATGTTTTTTTGATATCATCCCACAATTTAAGGTATTCATCTAAGGGATATATTGGTTTAGTAGGATATGAATGAAATCTAGATTCTTTTACACATATGTCTTGGCTACCAATATAGTCATGTAAATACCTATCTCTTTCAATTTTTACATTGAAATCAGTACAATTCTAGAACACCCATTATGGATACATCCACTCTGGTATGACATCTTTTCCTAATAAGATGTCTTAGTCTTCCTTCCAAAATTTTGAATGGTCTGACTTTGAATCAAAAAAAGTGATGAATACTAGTGTGGAGTTAACTTAAGATAATTAGGGATAAAATTCGGTGCCCAACTACAATAATTCATGACACTGGATAAGTGTATCATTACCTTATTAATTAATGTGACCCTAGATGAGATTTTGGGAGGGGTAAAATTCATGTACTCCTAGAACAAAAAATCATCCATTAATCTGTCGGCTTCAAAATGAGTATGTATCTCAAGTGATCGTGATTATAATGTGTAAATTTCTTATTATATGGATATTAATTAGGATTCTTCTTTTGTTTCATTTCAAAATCTAGAAGAGTGGAGTCACACACTTCATAATAATTTGGACAGATGATTTTCATCATGTTCTAGATGTCTCAACCAGCTTGTTTATCAATGAAACAACCTTTCAGTGACACCATTTCAAATATATAAAACATTTTGTGATGTTTTAATTTAGTATATATTATAAATATTAAAATTTTCAATTTTATTATTAATAATTTTTTGTATGGGAGGATATTAAGTAATGTAGGGATATCACCTCATGTAGGTGCCTTGCTGAGGCTACCTCACACAACCTCCCCACCTCAGTCTCTCCTTTTAAGTAGTTCACTTTAGGTTCTTGATGATTTAAAGTGATGGGATGAGCATGAATTATTAGCGTGACAAGTGCGGGTGGATAGAAAAAATATTTTGATAAAGATGAAGCATATATGTGCATACGACCTTATTTATCGATGTTGGGGTACCTAGGAAGACCGCCTGTGTGGGCCACCTAGATGAAAACCCTATGTAGCCCAATTTTTCTTGTCTCCCTTATGTGATAAATAAGGAATGATGTTCACCAATACTAATAATAAATTTCAAAACACATGAATTCTAATGAATGAAGGATTCATCAACATACATATTCCTCTCTACCACTACATCAGATCGACATATTCTGATTATATAAAATCCTCAAGGGGTAATTTTGACTCTTGTTCTTTAAAAGATGATTAGAATATTCAATGTAAATTTACTCAAGAAATAGAGAGGTAAAATCCACCATCAATCATATGTGTTCTCCCAAGTGGTCATGTGCAAGGTCCAAGCTATTAACATGGCATCATCATGCATGGACAAACCTAGGAAACCAATTTTTATCAGGTAGGTTTAATATTAACTCTTAGAGGCTCACATGGGTCTAGAAATGCATTCCAATGGACTCACATATGTCCAGACAGGCACAGCCAAAACCTCACATAGGTAACCCTTATGTGAGATTATTGCACGAGTGTCTGGGGTGAACCACATCCTTCAATTAAGGCCCTGATGTTTCATATAAATAGGACTATTGGATTCCCTCTTTGACATAGATATAAGATAATAGAAAATGTTGGAAGATCTATATTCCCTAATCCATTTCCCATGTAATGTAAACCCTCCAGATACCTCCCTATGATTCAAAGAAGAAAAAATTAAATGACGGTCCAAGGATTAAAATTCATCTAAGGTATGACACTCCAAATACCAGTGTGATGATCCACTTCCCCATAGTCCAAAATTACCTTCAAAAAAACATTCCTATAACATATTACTTTCACGAGGCCCTTAATCCACCAGAAAGAAAAAAATATAGTAAAAAAAGGACATCCCCCACCCTCTATACCCTCCTCCTAATCCACCAGCAAACAATGGAGATAACAATAATTTTCATATCTACAACTTCCTCTTATTTATCTCACTAAGAACATCTTTTGTGGGAATAGAGGTTATTGGTGATCATGTCATCATCGTGATCAAATATTCTCCACTATGGGCCTCTAACTTGGTATAATTCAAAACCATGTTTACCCCCTCTTAAAGGGTCATATTCCCTATAAGAAGAAAATTCAATGGTCCGTATTCCCGATAAAGAAACAACTTGGGCCTCTTCCGTAGGTCTAATCCCTAACCTTTTCGAACTATGTGAGATTTGATTCTAGTTCAAAAATTATTCATAGAAAGCCTCCCTGATGTTCAAACCCAAAACCCCAAATTAACCCTAATCATCTATGGTCCACATTTCCTAGTGTGTTCATATAAAACCTAATGGCCCATATTATTTTTAGTTCCCTTGGTTCATTTCAATATATATCCAACACTATCTTTTTCTAGGCCCCTTTTACCTCATCATCCTTACCTTATTATTTTAGAAATAATGGTTTTTCATAATCAGATGATTATAAAATGTATGATGTGTCCTATTATGTGGAACCAAATTACATTTTTTTATTCCTATTATAAGGATGCGTTAGAAGCCCCTATTGTGGGTGAACATTTATAGAACTATGACACACTGATTGAAAAATATTGTGAATTGAGTCAACCTGAAAATTTTAATGCTATAAGTTCTTTGAATGCTAGTGGAATAAATCATAGACATCCCTCATCTTAATGGGGGCACAAAACAAGATCATATTTTTGGAAGGGTCATGAGAATGGTTCATTTGGTTGTGATAGTCTATATAATATCATACATTGGAGAAACGAACTACATATTATGAGGGGAATGAATTTAGGTGATGATAATACTGTAATCAGAATTCTTATTGCAACTCGACAACATTTGGACACATTATTTTAAGAGGAACAAGACATTATTTTGGATATTGAATCAGTGAAGTAAGATCGACTAAAGAGGAGTAGAAATAATCACATATATTGGGTTTTGAGAGGTTGGATTCATCTGTGAATATCAAGGGGGAGCAGAAGTAGGGGTCAATCTCTGTGATAGTTTGAACGACATTAAGAAGTGTATTCTCTTATGGTTGAAATTATAAGATCATGACATGTTTTATGTGTACATTCTTAAATGCAATGATAAATATGTTTTTTTAGTGATAACATAATTATCACTGATAAGTCATATCATTATGAGCGCAAATTTAGCACTGATAAAGAAATATCTTTATGGGTGCTAAATTTTCATTGATGAAGCCCATATTTATTAGTGCTTTTTTATAAATCGATAAATACTATTTGCAATAATATTCAAAAATATTAAAATAATATATATTAAAAACCAATATATTAATAAAAAGGTATAAAATAATTTACATTATTAATGAATATAATCACTAGAGTATAAATGTTAAAAACTAGGTAAATTGAATAATTAAAAATTAATAGACATCAATAATATTAAAAAATGGATAATTTTATTAATTATATAGATTATTAAAAAATTAGAAATGAATATATATTAATATGAAGATGGATACTAATTAAAAATTTAAAACATAGTAAATAAATATAAATAAATAAATATTTGAAAATGATTAACTTCTAAAAAATATAATAATTATTAAATATTCAAAATGAATATATAAGATGAACTCAAAAATATTAAAAATGATTAAATATAATTTAAAAGATAAAAAAATACATAAAAATGATCTCATAATATTAGTTTCATGAATTGTAAAAACATACAAAATTGTAGAAAGTATTAGAAATAAAATATAAATTAATTAATTATATAGATTTCAAACATTTTAAAAATATTGCAACATAATAAATAAAATTCAATAAATATTAATCATATAATCTATGAACAAATTATGAATATTAATAATATTTTAATAATTATGTATATTTCCTAATATTAATTTAATGAATTCTAATCAAGTTTTAAAATAAATAAAATTTTAAAAAAGGAATTTAAATATATTAATTACCACAATTTCAGTCCTTCCAAAAATATGCCATCTTAAAATATTAAATTGATTAAATATTAATCATATAAATTAAAAATATTTGAAGAATATTAAAACCAAGTAAATAATTAGGCACAAAAAAATAAAAAATTAACAAATTCCAAAAAATATTAAAAATTATTAAATATTAAAAATGAATTAATAATATGAAATGAAATAATATTAAAAATGAATATAAAAAATTTAATAAATTACAAAAAAAATTGGTTAATTCCTAAAATTAATTATGTGAATTACTGAAACATAAAAAAATGAATGAAATTGATTATATAGATAATACTAATAAATTAAATAATTAATTTAAGAAAAATAAATTTTATAGACTATACAAAAATATTAATAAATAAATAAAATGCACATACAAATATTTAAAATGAATAAATTAAAATAAATATGATTATATGATATATTAATTACATAAAAATTATTGGAAATTAGTTAAATATTTTTATGTTTTCATATTTTAAAAAATTAATTTAACATAATTACATAATTAACAACATAAAAACCAAAATTTTGTTGGGGATGATGTATGATGGAATTCAATTTCACACCCAAATGGCCTTTCATGCCAAAATGGAATTGTTTGGAGATGGTCATATTGGAATCAGTTAATCATATTTCAAATATATTATAAATAAATAGATCCTGATAAATAAAACTTAATAAATTTTAGTCATATAAATAAAAAAAATTAAAATATTAAAACATAGTAAATAAATATGTATATATTTTAATAAATGAATAAATTCCAAAAATATTAAAAACTTGTAAATTTAAAAAAAGATTAAAATATTAAATGAAATATTTTTTGAAATGGTAAATGAAAGTAAATAACATACATAAAAAATTAAAAACCTTATTTTCAAAACATTAATTACATGAATTGCAAACTGAAATGTAATCAATACAAATAAATAACTAAATAATTTATTAATATTATTATTATTCCTAATTATTAATGTATTTACTTTATTGACTGTGTGTAGAATATATAATTGATTAATATCCTTTATAATTTATAATAATAAATAAAAATATTATTATTTAATTAAATATATAAATATTTAAAATTGTATAAATAACTATGAAAAATTGAATATAATACAAAAATATCAAATCAATATATATTAAAAATGAATGAATATTAGAAATGAATAAACTAGAGAAAATACTATAAATTGAAGAATATTAAAAATGATTAAATAATATTAAATCGATAAACAAACTTACACGTACACACATATATTCACATAGGCATACATGTATAGATACATACACATACATATAAACATATATAGATACACATACACATACTCATATAGATACACACACACACATACACATATACATACACATTCATATAAACAATACACATACACTTACACAAGCAAACACATCCACGCATATATGCACATACACAGACATACAATTACCTACACATGCATGCACATACATACACATACACATACTACATAAATATACATATATATACACATAAACACACACTCATACATATACATAGACATACATGTATATAGACACAACACATATACACATCCCCCCCCCACACACAGAAACAGAAACGGATACATAAGCATAGACATGAATATTTACAAATATATGTACACACACATACATATATATACATACACATACACATACATGTACACATAAACAGACATAGAAATACATACTCGTACATGCACATGCATACACATATATACTTATGCATATATACATACACATACTGCAAAAATATACATACACATACAGATACATACATACATACGCATAGACCAACATGTACAATAACATTGAAAAAAAAGAACACATATATACATACACATGCACATACACCTACACATACACATACACATACATATACAAGTTCACATACCCATACCCATGCATATGCATATACATACACATCCACGTTTGTATAAAAATATACATACATAGAATTACATACACATGCATTCACTTGCACACACATATATACAGATGCATATATAAATACTCATACTACATAAACATACGTACACATGTACATACACACATACATACTCATAAACATACATGTACACATACATACAAAAACAAGAACACATATATACACACACATTCACAAACACATACACACGAATATATAGATATGCATCGACAAACATATATACACATATATGCACATGCACATATACATATATAAACATACACCTACGTACACATAAAAATACACATGCATACACATACACATACACATCCATGTAAATACATTCACATACACGTACAGGTACACACATATTTTTTCATATACACGTATAAAATTACATACTCAAATATGCACATATACATAGGTTCACATACATAAAATACACATAAATATATACATACACATACACATACACATATACATACATACACATGGACATACATACACCATTACATGCACATACACATACAAATATACATAAAAATACACATACACATACACATACGCATACACATAATCATACACATACACATACACATACACATACACATACACATACACATACACATACACATGCACATACACATAAACATACACATCCAAATGCATATAAATACAAATAATATAACATCACATTATCGTATTTCATGTATCTTCTTGACCATTTATTTAATGTATTTTTATTGGGTCATTTTTAGGGTTTTGGAGTGTATTTTGAATAATTAGGAAGCACAAGTGTTTGTTCATGGTTGGTGTATGGTTAGGGAAAATTGTGTAGTTTCTCCAATAAAACCGCACTCCTTGTGATGAGCCACTTAAAGGAGGTGCACTGTTTGTCGAATCTGTGTGGCCACCCCTCCAAATCGTATACCCTCAAATAGTGAGGGTATTTACAGTTAGCACATAGATAAAGTAATTTTTTGGCAAAACCATAAACCACATCGTAACTCAAGTAGGTGTTTGTGGTTATTATTAACTAAGTGACCTCATTAGCTAATTGTGTTTCTGGTTTTTAATTCCATGAAAATTTAATAAAAAATATTTAGACCCCCATTTAAGTGGATAAACACTCATATTAGAAACTAACTAGATTCATTGGCCTTTGGAGGAACTCCATAGATGATTTAGTCTCCTTCAACATCTTCTTCTTGTGGGTCAAAGTGTAGATGATCTCATTTTATCTCCTTCTAAAAAGTGAATCTCCTCTTATGTGATTTATTCTAATATTATTTTCTCTCCTCATAACATAGTAAAAGATCATCATACCATTGATGGATCCAATCATTATTTTCCCAGATTTTGAATCTAGGTTTGATTTATTGATCTAATTTGAATCTATTCTCACTAGCTTTCCCCATTGAGGGATTTTTTTGTGGCTAAAGGTATGTCATTCCATATTATTTTTTCTTATATTTAAAACCATTAATTTCATGACTTATTTGAGATTGTATTCTAATTGATTTAAAAACATCAGACCATATTTTTTTGATATGTGCATTGAAATGCCACAGAAATAGTAAAAACCACCAATTTCAGTGATATTTATATTTTTTGTGGGATTTGAGAAATATGGATTAATTTGATTAAATTATTTCATTAATTAATTTGATTAATGATATATGATTAATTCATTTAAATGAGAATTGATTTTGAAATGAATGAAATGATGAAAACCAATGATTTGTTTTTGAATGGAAAATGTAATTTCTTAATTAAAATTGGGCATTTGAATTTTAAATGATGATATAATTAAAATGAGATGATTTCCCCATGATTGATTGATTAACGGATTAAAACACATGTAAGAATACATATTAATTGGATAACTGGGATAAGAAGGTTAGTACCCTGACTCCTTAGAAATTGATATACAATGACAACACTAACTAAACCTACATCAGCATGATTTCACATAATTGGATCCCCTAATATAGTATAGCTCGATTTCCCATAATGGTATCCCTTAATAGGTTATTGATGTGAGTTTGAAAAACTATTTTGATCTATGATGGAAATTGAGATGTGTGAAGATCCTATTATATGAAACTAACATATTGTAGGGCCTATGAAACATGATTCTTAATTTTGACATGATTACCCATTCCATTGTTTTTGGACCTATTTAATTCATGCCACCTACAAATTTATATAAATTTTTTATATAGAAATTTCATTTAGACCAATTTTTAAACATACTCCATCTATTGGTTCAAAATAATATTTTTTTAAAATATGTTAATGTTATTTCCTTCCATCTTTTATTTAATGTGAAAGAAAAAAATGTTTCTTATTAAAAACAATATTATGTAACATTTTGTTATACCCTTCTGATATTTTTAGATCACACACTACATTTTCACTTAGGGGTTTTTCGATTATCTTAAGTTGGGTTCATGTTATAGAATCCCACTATGTGGAGGTGGCAGTTTCACTTGATTAATGGGACCTCGACACTTGGAGGTTGTCGGTCAAGATTTGATCCACCTGTTACATGGGTTATATTTTATATTCACATTCTATGATTTTATGACTTTGATGTTATACTATTTTTGGTTTTTCTTGACCATATTTATTCTAGTATTTTCTCATTGAGGAGTGTGGACAAATTGAATTACGTCATTTATCGTCCATTATTTTGTGAAAAAAATAATTCCCTTATTATTCATGTAAGATGATAGGTGATTGGTGACAAACCTGTGAGGATTTGGAACAACTAACAGACCATTTTAGGGCCATATCAGGTAATAGTGTATTAGGGTATCCATTCTAGTTCATGAAAAATTGGTATCTATGGTGAAAGATTAGAATCTATGCTTCAATTCAATATGTAGTTGGGTTGTCAATGTTGATAGGATGAATGATTGATGGTACATAAGAGGTAGTTTTGAGTGATTTTATAGAGATATCTCATTGTAATAAGCCTTAAATAACTAAGGGTGTTTGGGAAGTGTGTCTTTGTGTAATGTTTTGACTAAATTATAGTATTTTACATTCGTTTTATCATTATATCAGGGAAAATTCCAATGTTTAAATTTTTCTAATGGAATTTATATTCAATAATCTCTTGTTGATTTATTAATTTGAGAATTATTTTGATTGTTTGTGTGTAATATTTTGGTGTTTTATATATTTATTTCTTAAAAAATACATTTGATTTTTTCAAAGGAGGAAGCTGTTGGTGAACAAAATTGATAGAATCCTCTAGTTGACTAGAATATTATCACAATAGTGGTGTGTGTGGTGCAATCCTTGGGATAATTACCTACACTCATTCTCATACAGGCTATAGATGTGGAATCTTAAAGGGACAAATCAATAGTCCTTTCTCAATAGTTTATTTTTCTGAAATAACTATATTTTCATGTCTCTAATGATCCAGAAGAGGCTTACAATTGGTTCAAGAATATTGAATTTCTTATTAAATTATTGGAAACTCCTTATTCAATTAAATTGAAATGTTATACCTTCAAACATGATAGATTGAGCAAGAGAAGGTGGGATTTGATGGAAAATTAGAAGAAACATGAGGGCTTGGAGTGGAAATATATTATTAACATTTTCACTAATCATCTCTATCTACAGTCATTGGTCTTAGAAAATTATATGGAGTTTATAAACATCCAGTACGGTGACAGGACAATGACATAGTATGTGAACCATTTTTTGGGTTAGTTTAGTTTTTTGTCAAGGTGGAAAATGAAGGAAAAATGAAGACATGAATAGTTTATATGGAATTCCTTCGGGCATCTGATCTCATTTAATTATATTGAATCTCACTTCATATAATGGAATAATATTTAGAATTTTGATATCTAATCATGACATGGCTGGTAAGTCATGGTTTATCCGAGTTATCTTTTCTCCAAGTGTTATTTATGTGAGTTCCTTTAAATGTAAATTAAATGTGTAATGAGATATATTGTGGAAGTAGATATAAATAATTATCTGTACTACTTTTGGTTCCTTTTAAAGGATATATGACTTGATTCTCTTATTGTGAGGTTGTGAATTTAAAACGGGTTTGCATTGTGGAACCAATGATATATAGTCTATGTGGATGTTTAGGCCACTAGAAGAAGTTATTTGACATATTATATAAAATGTAAAGTGGAACAGTCACATCAACACCTAAAATTACTCTGGTGTAATCAAATTCTTTAATAACTATGAGATTCTAGCCACAGTCATTTGAAACAATGCTTTTTCACATAAGGAAATTGTCTCCAAATGAAGCTAATGCGAGTCTAGTGATTGTGATATGTACCATCACCACTACTTCTTCTCTAGTGACAAATTAATTTAATATAAATTCATCTAACTCATTTATTTCAACTCATGTTGTGAACCTACTAAACCATCACACTGGTCATTGTTATAATTTTTTGGTTGTAACTATTCCCCTTAAAATGAAGAGATAGAAATGTATTTAGTGTCCTTCTTGATTTTTCTAATTATCTGAGATTAAGATAACCAAAAAATTTTATTTTCTCCACACAGAACATATTTATGTCATTTTTTGGATGGATTTATTGGTTTCTCATTTGTTAGGAATTCGTTGATACCTTCAGTGGGACACCTCTACAACACCTGATGTGTTCTTTTGTGTTTTTCATGCAGAATGGGTCCCAAGGTTGAGTTGAGACCATCCTCATTTTCTAGAGTTTAGAATTTAAATATTGGTGTTTTATATTTATATAAGGAAATAGAATTTGAGTTATGTCCTCCCCCCATTTGATTTCGTGTTTCTTGATATTTTTTCTTTTGTTTCTGTAGATTAAAACTGATAAGAGAGGTGGAGTTTTACATTGATTTAGTGTCTATTACTCAACCTTTTTTAATTATTTATTTCTATATGGAACCAGTGGATTTGAGAGAGTTTAACCGTATTACAATTATATACAAGTAAATGATTTTATATGCTCAAGTTATTCTCCCTAGGTGGCACCTGGTATCACATTTAGGAATGATAATAGAACAATTTTCCAATATTTTTATTACAAGAAACTAAATTGATTTATGGTAATGAACAACTAAATATTGACATCGATTGATTATATATTTAACAAGTTGAAATGGGTGATGTGGTTATTGATCATTGATCTTTGTTTTTTATAACCAGTTGAAAATAAAATTGTTTGGCATTCATAAGACCGCCTTCAAGAGTCGGTATAGTCAATATGACTATCTTGTTTTTTCATTTTGGTCTAACCAATGTGGTTGCAATTTTTATGGATATAATTAACGATATGTTCCATGAGTACCTTGATTCATTCATAATGGTGTTTGAGCGTTATATTTTGGTTTACTCTAAAACTATATAGGATCATGTGTGTAACATGAGAAATATGTTGAAATACTGAGAGATCACATACTTTGCATGAATATTTTAAAATATAATTTCAGGATTTCTGAATTGATGTTCGTAGGATACATGGTCTCAAAACATTTTATTTCATTCAATCTAAAGAATGTAAGGTGTTTATTAAATTGGAGTGTCTGTATATTTTTTTTAAGATACATAGATTCTTGGGCTAGGTAGTGTATTACCATAGGATTGTTAATGATTTCTTGGAGTTGGTTTCTGTAATGATCACTTTTACTTGGAATGTATGATATTTTTGTGGGATGAAAAATGTAAAATATATTTTGTTATTCTAAAATTTCTTCCAAATTCTATGCTAATTTTGACTCTTTTAGTGGCTGGGTAGAGGTATGTGTTCTTTTGTGATGCATCTAGCTTAGGTTTAGGCATTGTTATTATTTAAGGGGATCACATGGCTGCCTACGTATCTATAAATATTATTCCAAACAAGTAAAAATACTCGAACCACGATCATGAAAATCCATTCGTGATGCATGATTTTATGAAATGGTGGCATTTCCTTTTTAGAGGAAGATTTACCATGTTTTTAGAAAAAAATATTCATGAGTTATATCTTATATTAGAATGATCTGAACAACTAAAGGAGGTTTTTGGTAGAGTATATGAAGCCTTTTTGATGTTGAAATTTCATACACCCCTACTAAGGGGAGTTTAATTTTTTATGATTTTAGTATAAAATTCCATCCCAATCCATGATATAATCCTCAAGAGGGAGGAATATTATTTAACAATTTTCTCGGTTTCATTTTGAAGTCCTGTAGGATGAGACCATGATTATCATTGAAAATTTCCAGTTGGACTCTTCTCTTCCTGAAATGATTCTTCATTAAAAAAATGATTAATTTTATAGAATTAGGGGAACTCTTTATGGTGGGGATACTTTTGAGTAGTGGAGGTTATCTTTAGAGTGTATCATGTGTTTTTGAATTTAGTTTGTTATATATTCTCCAGGGATAAAGGAGATGATGGCGGGTTGCTATAATTCCTAGTGGGTGGGGCACCTAGGTACCACGAAGATGTTTTATGGTATATGGTGATGACTCTGGTGACAAGGTATGAGATGAGACATCTCTAACTTTATCTCAAACTATTATACCTACCAAATGGTAAATGATGAGCACTATAGAACTTTGGGTGTTCTTCATCCCCATATAGTGCCTATATGGATGTGGGATCATATTTATATGGATTTTAGTGTTGGGTTAATACATAACCCTTTAGAGGATAATGAGATATGTGCCATGATTGATATCCTAACCAAAATGGCTGAATTTATACCCCTTTAAGATATAACCAATGTTGAGTATTTGGGTAGTCTCTATGTGAATGAGACTGCATGGTTTCCAAGTATACTTTATTCAATAGTCATTTATAGGGACCACCATTTTACATATTGATTTTGGATATTTCAATATAAGGTATTTGGATACTAGGTATGTTTGAGCATAACATATAATCTGTTTATTAAAGGATAGACTGAATGAGCTATAATGATTCATGAGAATATGATTCATGCCTACAATCATATCTTGAGTGGAGATTGGAATGAACATTTGGGATTGGTAAAGTTATTATAAAATAATTTTTACAAGCGAACTATTAGAATAAAACAATTTGAGGTATTTTATTTTAGTCCATGTACATCTTTGTTGTATTGGTCAGAGATTGGGGAAACCTCATTTGTCGGACCGGGTTTGGTCCAACATATGGGGGTGAAGATTCATTTTATTCATCTGAAAATTGTGATGGTGAATGGTTTTTATAAATATTATTCTATTCGTTATTGATGAACATTGGAGTTTCTATTGGTGAGAATGATTTTTTGATAGCTTCACCTCAATTTGGTCACTCACATCATGGGAAAAATGGAAATTGTGTTTCATGGTTTGTGGGTCCTTTGTGATAATTGGGAAGGTCGGTAACATTTCTTTCTATTTATACTTTACACCATATTTTAAATAAATCCACAATTTTTTCATGTATCATAGCATAAGAAGTATCTTTAAGACAATTTTCATCTCATGTGATGGGGAGACTTTGATTTTGAGACCAATGTATCAATGAGTAAGCATTTTGTTAGGATTTTTTATTCTAAGACAAAGTGTCATTATAGTAAGACAATATCATTTTTCCATTTTCTTTGGTAACATGGTTCAAATATTCATCAGAATTGGGAGTGTGATGAACTAGTGAGAGAGAAACGGCCTTATCTCTTTCATTTGGAATCATCTTAACAAGATTTTGCAGGACATAATGTTATTATGGTGGGGAGGTTGTAATATATCATTACCTTATTTTAGGTATATATTATTATTCTTGTTTGGATATAAAATTTTTGTGTCTTTATTTGATGTTGTTTAGTGAGTTTTAAAAAATGGAAGAACATGTGACTCTATATCGTTGGATCACAATTATGGAAAACTTTGTGATGTGTCCCAAAAAACTATGTTCCCAATGATGAGACACTAGAAAGAGGCATAAAATGTTTCCTAACTAGGCATGAACCCCTCAAAATAACACACCCTTAGAAAATGAGTAATTTTATTATTATTTTAGGGTTAGTGTAACCATACATCAAAATCATGCACCCCATCTAGAAGTCTAGTGGGCATAAATGGTTAAGGTTCAACGATATTATTAATTGTGGGGTCGCTCCAGCAAACCATTCATGCAAATTTTAATTCCATAATGAATTTAATTAAAAATTATAGAACCCATATTTATGCTTCTAAAAACCTCGATTCGACCCTAACATGATTGTATGGTATTTCGAGGCTCTCAAAATATTATTTTCACATCTCCATTCTCTTCCCTTTGCAAATTTAAGTTTCACATATCCCATTTGTTCTCCTTCCGATAAGTGAATCATCTCTTGTGTGTTTTCTTCTTATATACACAACTCTACTTACGTGATTGGGATATATCATCATGTTATTCTTGGATCATCATTTATTTGTGATGGGTTTTTAATTTATATAATAACCTGAAATTGAATTCATTTGATGTATTAATTGAAATTTCATACAAAAATTATTACAATCAAATTTAAATGATAAAACAATTATATGATGGATTTAAAAAATATGGATTAATTTAAGAAATTTATTTGATTGATTAATTTGAGGAATGATCATTGATGAATGTATTTAAATGAAAATTTAATTTTTAAAGGCATGAAATGATGAAACCCCATGATTTGGTTTGGAATGAAAAATGTAATGTTGTAATTGAAATTAAGAGTTTTAATTTTAAACAATGATTTTATTGAATGATATTATTTGACCACAATTGATTGAGTTATTTATTTATTTATTGATGATCATGTGAGGATGGGTAGTTATTGGGTAACTAGGACCAGCCAGCAAGGACTTTGAGTCCCTAGAAATTGGTATACAAAGACAACACTATGTAAACCAAGTTGAGTATGATTTTCCAAAATGGGATCCTTTATTGGGTGTGTAGATTTATTTCCCATAATGGGATCCACTAATGGGGTGTTTATTTGATTGTGTATTCCTATCATGAGACAGGATGACAATTTAGAAGTGCGAGGATCCTAGTTCAATAAACTAACGTACTACAGGGATGATGAAACATTTTTTTTGGTTTTGACTTGATTAGACATGCCTTTTTATATATAACTATTTTATTCATTCCAACTTCTTATTTATATGAAATATATATATAATTATAATTATAAATTAGTAAAATTGTTATACATCTTCCATATTTTGATTTGTATGCATGTTTTGTTTAAAAATATGTATCATAATATTCCATGCCTTGTTTTATTTAAATTGAAATCTGAAATGCATAATTGTTATGAAATTTATTATGGAACACTAGGTGAGACCCTACTGGTATTTTTAGCTCAAAACCTTCCTTTTCCTTTAGGCGTTTTTAGATTATCTTATATCAGGTTCGAGTAAAAGAAAAGTTCCACCTAGAGGTGGTAGATGCATGTGATTCCGGGGACATGAAGTCATGGAGGTGATCAGTGGAGATGTGATCCAACCATTACATGGGTGATCATTGAGCTTTATCTTGAAATGTTGTGTTCCTTTGATATTTTATTTTTTTGGTTATTTATATACCTTTTTGGTTCCAATAAATTCTTCATGAGGAGTGTTGACATACTATCTTTTATAATTTATCTTTTATTGTTTTGTATTAAAATTGTTCCCCTGTAATTCGTATATCATGTCAAGTGCTTGTCGTTATCCCTTGGGGATCCGAAATTCCCATTGGGCCATGAAAGTACCGGATCAGGTATCAGTGTACCAAGGTTTCCATTCTAGTTCATGACACATACATACATACACATACATGCATATACATACACTTACACATACAAATACACATATATGTTTACATGTACACATATATAAAACTAGAAACACATATATGATCATATACATACACATATATAAATACAATACACCTTCATATAAACATATAAACACACAAGATACACATAAAACACATTTATAAACATTCAACACATTCATACACAGGCACATACAGACACACACATACACATAAATATTCACGTATATACAATGTAAAGTATTTAATATGAATATAAATATATAAATTCTAATATGAATCACATATTTAAATAAATGTATTCATTTATATATTGTTATAATTGTTTAAATGAGACATTTACATATCATATTTACATTTATTGCATACAAATATTTTAATTAATATATATAATTAAACTATTAAACAATTTTATTGATCTGTTTAAACATGATGGTATTTTTTATATTATATTATAAACATGATATACAAAATAATTGTTTATTAAAAGTTATATGAATCATATTTATATAGTATATTTACTTAATTATATTTATGATGATATATATTATATTTAAATATTTATAATTATGTATATAAAAATTTAATTATTCATTGTGACCATTAATGTCACGACCTATCCTCGGGGCCCGTTCCGTGACTACCCCAAGCCCGTCTTCCATAGGCCAGGGGCTGGCGACTAGAACCAAAGGCGTAAATCCCGATAACTGGGAAGGAATTGCCTTTATAAATTAAACAAAACACCACAGAGTACAAGCGAAAGTAAAACACTAAGTACAAAGAGAAGTGCTGAAAAGTAAATGGGACAGAATACAAACCCAACTGAAATTACAACTAAAACTGAAAAAAAGTACAATAGAAAAAGGCAGCAGCTGGAAGAGTGGAGGCGGCTCCTATGACGTCCTCCTCGGATCCTACCTGAAGGGTAGGTACAGATGACCTCCACAACGCTCTCGCCCGTCAACCTCCTCTGAGTGTCATCTCACCAGGAAGTCCACCTCTGGATACTGACTATTCGTGTAGTCCACCTCAGGGTACCGTCCAGTCCACGAACACTCGGCCTCCATCAGCACTGCCCGTCGTCTGCAACCAACACAACGAGGTACGGGCATAGCCCGTGCAGGGGTGAGTATAACGATGCCCATTAGGGACCCCGAGACCCTCAAGGTCTCACTTAAACCAACAAGGACAACCACAAAGAAGATCTCAATAGATAACCTCTACTTAGGTATATGGCCATACATATTCTAAGTTATCAAGTAACCCATCTCAATCATGAGGAAACACAAAGATTATGAAATCAACGGATAACCACTACCCAGTTATATGACCATACATATACCTAAGTTATCAAGTGACCCATCTCAATCATGAGGCAAACACAAGGTCATAGACTCAGCTCAAACCAGGATTTTCATTATCGAAACTGTAACTGCTAAAGAGCCCCATCTCTGGAGTGTACAGTGGCCCTGTCATGACTCCAAGGTACTGCTCACTAATCCAAGTCTCTGAGGTACTCCTCCTGTCGAGTACCGCGGCTCTTCTGCCAAATACTGGGCGCTCCATCCGTTGTGGGTCTGCCGCCAAATATCGAGCGCTCCCCCTAATAGCCTACAGAGGTACTCCTCCGGTCGAGTACCGCGGGTCTGTTGTCAACTACCAGGCGCTTCGTCCACCGTGGGTCTGCCGCCAAATACCGGGCGCTCCATCCACTGGGCTAGTCGACTGACTCCATGTCGAGTCGGTCAAGCAGTCGTCAGGTCTCAGTCGTCTACACGGTCTTCGTACTCCGCACACTCGTCTCTGGGAAGGTCCACTCCACGAGCTACAGATCGATACTCCAAGTATCTCAAATTCCCACGAAGATGTATCTCAAAGGACTGTCTCATCATAGGGGTCTCAACGCAACAGATGGCGCGTCAATCGGACGCCCGGTCTTTGAGTTATTAGCCTTTTCGTCCCAGGGGCCCGGTTAGTTTTGTGAGCGAACCAACCTGGCCGTATCACAACTGTACCCCGAACTCTCATAGAGTATACTCATAGGTACCGTTTCTCAACGTGATCACCAACGCCACTAACAGTTCGTCAAACGGACATCCGGTCTGAAAGATATCAGTTTTTCCGTTCTAGGGGCCCGGTTAGATTTCAGGTACGATCCAACACGGCCACTATCCAACAACAACCAAAACTCAGGAAAAGTATGCCAAAAGTTCTGTCTCATCAAGAGGAATTCAACGAGACTGATGGCGCGTCAATCGGACGCCCGGTCTGTGAGTTATTGGCTTTTTCGTTCCAGGGGCCCGGTTGGTTTCGTGGGCGAACCAACCCGACTGCACTCCGATGGCATCCAAACCACAAGGAGAGTAATCCAAAAGATCTGTCTCACTTAGAGGAATCCATCAAAGTCGATGGCACGTCAATCGTACAACCGGAGCTCAAGATATAGACATTTCTGCTCCGGGGGCCCGGTTGGTTTCGTATCCGAACCAACCCGGCCGAACCCAACGTATTCTGAAACCTTGAGTTTGACATACCGAAACGACCGTCTCGATCCACGGAACACATCTCCACCAACGGTGCGTCGATCGGAGGTCCACATCTCAAGATATAGGTGAAAGATCGTGAGGGGTCCGAAAACGGGGGGTCTGGGCCCACACCAACCCGGCCCAACCCCCCCTGGGTCGGCCCGAACCGGGTCGACCTGACCCGGGTCCGGGTTCGACCCGGATGGCGCAACCCGGCCCGTCCGGGGTGGCCCGGCCCGGCCTGGGTGCGACTCGGCCCGGCCGGTGGGTCGGCTCGGCCGGTTACGGCCGAGCGGAGCAGAGCGGGGCGCTGCCCCCGCGTGAAGAACCGCGGCCCAGCGTGGGGCCGCCCGTGCCAGCGGACGCGACAGCAGGCCGCGTCCCGCTGCTCCCCTCCGGTCTCGCGCGGTCGCGGGACCACGCTCCGCCGCAGTGGCTTCAGCCGCAGCAGATTTTTCCAGCGGCGCTCCGGGCGCCGCCGCCCCCCGACCGTCGGCGACGCCGCGCCGGCGGGGGCTTCCGCGGACCACCGGATGCGCTCCAGTGGTCCGATTCACCTGCGGTCTTCGCCAGAGATCGTCTCGGGACCTGACCTTCGCTTAAAAGCCTTCAAAAGGCCTTCGTAGCTTCGTTTGTCATTTTTCGGCACGGAACGACGGCACCGTAGCTTGTTCAACATTATCGGCGTCGCGCGACGGCGCCGCGCTTCTTAGCCCTTCCTCATAATTTCCGCGCAGTGCAACGACACTATGCTGCCTTTCACGTGCCGCAACAAATTCAAACAACAAGGGGGGAGGAGGGTCGGCCGTGTTCGTGCAGTCCGACCTCCTCCCGTTATAAAGATAGCAAGCGGCCATCTAATAGAAGTTAACGTACGACAAGAAATAATTCACAGACACAACAATAATCCTCAACATCAATCTGCATGAACGAACGATGCACGGATCGACCTGGAATTGGTTGGTCCGTGCTCGTCGTTATTTTCTCAAAAGATAAGAGAACACCAAAATAAATTCCCCTACCTCGTGCGAGATTGAACATAGGTTCATCGAATGAGGATTTGTCGTGGGTAGAGATGTCATGGAAGGAGACGTTGCGGAAGAACCGTCGCGGTCCACGGCGTCGCATATTCGGTTTCCGAGAACTCGGCGTTCGTCGTCAGAGAACGATGTGTTCTTCCTGTTCTTCATCGAAGATGAAGAAGTTCCTCAATCCTTAGTCGTTTTCTCCCCAAGACTCCACCACAAGACACTAACCCAAAATAAATTAAGCTCTCACTTAATTTATTATCTAGACATGATTTTGAATTTCAAACCCACACACACATTAAACTCACCTCATTAATAACATAAGTTATAAATTTTTATGTTATCAAATTTAAACAAGAGTTGAGGGAGTTAAGGAATGTGAAGGGGTGGGGTTAGTGTGGGCCCCACCACCCTCATAACCTCCCTAGGGATGTTGGGTAGTTACCCAACTTCCACCCAAACCCTTAAACCACTAAAAGAAAATAAAAACTGTAGTTAATTTATAAATTAAACTTCCACAATTTTTATCAACTTCTCTCATGAAAACGCAACTCCGGAAATGGCATTCCTAAGCAATTATCGGCGCTACGGTTCCATCGGTGCCCTCAGAATTTGATTCTGAGCACTGGTTCAAAAGATAGGAATTCCTGCTTGTTCGTTCACTGAACGTACCCGAGCCAAACTTCGGAAAATGATTGCGGGCACACCGGGCCTCGGAATTAGGCACCGTCAGAAACTGTGTTCTTGTAAAATTCCAAAGAAAATTAGGAAACAAATTCCCCTGAAATTTCAGGGTATTTACATTACTCCCACCTCAGGGATTTACGTCCCCGTAAAGCTTCAACACAAACTAGGGATACAAAAGTGGTACTGAGCACACATCTGGGCCTTCTGCTCATATGTGATCACCTGGACGTTCCTGTACTTTCAGTGAAAGTGCACCCGAGGAATCATCCATCCTCATAGGATCCGCTCCTATCGATCCTCAATTCCCACTGGAACCTCTGTGAAAGTCACCCCATCGCCAAAGTCCAACTCCCCATGGTCGATGATATGCGAAGGGTCGAGCACGTATCTCCTCAGTTGAGATACGTGGAAGTCTTCGTGCACCGGGTGCAACTGTGGTGGATGCGTCAAGCGGTAAACCACTTCACCTACCCAGTTGAGGACCTAAGAAGGTCCACTGAAACTCTGGGATAACTTTCTGCCTTTGCCACATCTCCGTAAACCTCGTCGAGGAGAAACCCGTATAAGGACGTCATCGTCATCCTCGAACTCTAGAGGCCTCCAATTCCTATCATTGTAAGGCTTCTGTCGGCCCTGTGCTTTCCTCATCTGCTCTTGGATGACCTGGACCTTCTCTAGTCTCACAAGAGTTGCTAGGATTTCTTCTTTGCCGATAAGAGAAATCTGGTCTCATCCCCTGGATGAACCATATTCATTGCCTAATACAGTCAATCCAGACATGAATGATGCTTTCATGCCATGGATGACGTCGTAAGGCCTCGATGTAACTACCAAGAGATCCAACTGTCCCTCTCGCCTCTAAGGGTCGAGTCACACTGTCGGAATTAGTGTGAGGTCACTAGGTCTCCTCGAGTAGAAATCTCGAAAGTGAGGGCCAAGTCAACAGTCTTAACCGGGACCACTGAGTATAAACCAAAAAAAAAGAACAGGAATGAAAACTTTACAATGATAAGTGTCTTTTCATTATTGCATCTCATAGTAGAAAGACACAAATGTAACAACAACAAAACTAGAAGCAACATTATCAATAGCCTCCAGGACTGGAGCTAGTCCCGTTCCTTTCCTTCTGCTTCCGGAGCTCCATGACCATAGGCCTCAACTTCCGGACGTTGAGCTCTCCCATGTCCTCATGTCCCCTGCGTTCGGGTTGGACCTCCTGGTGGTGGTGGTGGAAACACCCCGAAGCGTCGTCCACCTCCAGCTGCACGGCCAGCTCCTCTGCCATGGCCGCCTGCTCCTTGTGGTCCGCCCTGATCGAACCTTTGCGTCTACCTGGGAGGTTCTTCATTTAACTGTTGGTCATCTGCATGGAGGTTCGGACAGTCACGTTCCATGTGACCAATTCTGCCACAGGAGTAACACTGTGCACTCTCAGCATGACTGGCTCTGACTCCACCCCGGTTCCCCCGCCCAACTGAACCTGTGTCGTGCAGTCGGCCACCGGTAGGTCTGGTCCTCTTGGACCTCGGCATCATCTTTCTACTATCTGCTGCAGAAGACTCTGCCGCAAGTCGGCTAGTGGTGGGTCGTGTGGCTAGAGACTGCTCAGCAAGGAAAATCTACACTAAGAGAGCTCTCTCCAACACCCCTATCTGGGTCAGAATGCTGTGAGAAACAACAGAAGCTCTAATCTCTCGCCTCAGCCTCTGCTCGAAGGTTCGGGCCCTGAAGAACGGGTCTCGTACCATATCTGTGGAGTAGCGCAAGAGGTCTGTGAACCTTGCTGAATACTGAGCCTCTGTCATGCTGCCCTGCCGCAGCTGAAGTAGCTCATGTATACGCACTGCTCGAAGGGTGGCTGGTACAATCTCTGCCCGGAACAGGCTCTCGAAGTCTTCCCAAAGAAGTGTCGTCTTGTCATGCATCTAGAGAATCAGGATCCACCATCTGATGCGGTTTCCTGAAGAATTCTGGTAGCAAGGATCACCATTAAGTCTGCTGGCATCCCCACTAGCCTGAAGACTCTCACCACAGCCTCCAGCCAATCCTCAGCCGCCTGCGGGTCCGTCTCTCCCCTGAACCTGGGTGGCCTCTAGAGCTGGAACCCATGCAGTGCGCTCAAGTTACGTGCACCCTCTGCTGCTGGGGCTGGTGTCATCGGTGGCCCAACAGGTAGTAGTACCGCTGGTGCCTCCGCTGGTGCCTCAATTGGAATAGGGCCCTGTACAGAGGCCACGTCGCTCGGTGGGCTGTCAGTACGAACAACTCTCGGGGCTCTAGCTGGTCATACGCGGGGAGGCATCCTGAAAGAAATAAACATGACACGGTCAAATGATTTATAACTGGTGAGCTGACCTAGTTTGAGATGATTTTTAAAAACTTCTGGAAACACACATGCAATCATTGTTTTCGTGCACAAAGTCGGAAATCAGTTGTCAGGGTCCTGGTGTATGGATACATCGGCCGCCCGTACCAACACTGGACTCCCTGAACTAGAAACCACACTCGGTACTCTTAACACTATTGCTTCACAGAAAGAAAATATCAAAGTTATAAGTTCTGCAGTAGAACCAACTCCTTTGATACCAATTTGTCACGAACCGTCCTCAGGGCCCGTGTTGTGACAACCCCAAGCCCGCCTCCAATATGCCAGGGGCTGGCAACTAGCACCAAAGGTGTAAATCCCGATAACTTTGAAGGCATTGCCATTATAAAGTAATCAAAACACCATAGAGTACAAGAGAAAGTAAAACACTATATAAAAAGATAAGTGATAAAAATTAAATGGGCCAGAATACAAACCCAACTGAAAGTACAACTACAACTGAACAAAAGTACAACAGAAAAAGACAACAGCTGGAAGAACGGAAGCGGCTCTTAGGACGTCCTCCTCGGATCCTACCTGAAGGGTAGGTACAGATGGCCTCTACAACGCTCTCTCCCGTCAACCTCCTCCGAGTGTCATCTCACCGTGAAGTCCACCTCCGGATACTGACTCGTCGTGTAGTCCACCTCGGGGTACCGTCCAGTCCTCGAACACTCAGCCTCCGTCAGCACTGCCCGTCGTCTGCAGCCAACACAACGAGGTGCGGGCATAGCCCGTGCAGGGGTGAGTATAACGATACTCAGTAGGGACCCCGAGACCCTCAAGGTCTCACTAAAACCAACAAGGATAACCCCAAAGACGATCTCAATAGATAACCTCTACTTAGATAAATGCCCATACATATACCTAAGTTATCAAGTAACCCATCTCAATCATGAGGAAACACAAAGATTATGAAATCAACGGATAACCAATACCCAGGTATATGCCCATACATATACCTAAGTTATCAAGTGATCCATCTCAATCATGAGCCAAACAAAAGTTCATAGACTCAGCTCAAACCATGATTTTCATTATCGAAACTGTAACTGCTGAAGAGCCCCGTCTCTGGAGCGTACAGTGGACCTGTCACGACTCTGAGGTACTGCTCACTAATCCAAGTCTCTGAGGTACTCCTCCTTTCGAGTATCGCGGGTCTGTTGCCAAATACTGGGCACTCCGTCCGCTGTGGGTCTGCTGCCAAATACCGAGCGCTCCCCCTAATAGTCTACAAAGGCACTCCTCCGGTCGAGTACCGCGGGTCTGCTTCAAACTACCAGGCGCTCCGTCTGCTGTGGGTCTTCCACCAAATACCGGGCACTCCGTCCACTGGGCTAATCGACTCACTCCATGTCGAGTCGGTCAAGCAGTCATCAGGTCTCAATTGTCTTCATGGTCTCCTTACTCCGCACGCTCATCTCTGGGAGGGTCCACTCCATGAGCTATAGATCAAAACTCCAAGTATCTCAAATTCCCACGAAGAATTATCTCAAAGGACTGCCTCGTCATAGGATTCTCAACGCAACAGACGGCGTGTCAATCGGACACCCGGTCTGTAAGTTATTAGCCTTTTCGTCCCAGGGGCCCGGTTGGTTTTGTATGTGAACCAACCTGGTCGTATCTCAAATGTACCCCGAACTCTCATATGGTATACTCATAGGGACCGTTTCTCAACGTGATCACCAACGCCGCTGACGGTTCGTCAAACAGACGTCTGGTCTGAAAGATATTAGCTTTTCCGTTCCAAGGGCCCGGTTGGATTTCAGGTACGATCCAACATGGCAACTATCCAACAGCAACCAAAACTCAGTCAACGTATGCCAAAATTTCCGTCTTATCAAGAGGAATTCAACGAGACAGACGGCGCGTCAATCGGACGCTCGGTTTGTGAGTTATTGGCTTTTTCGTTTCAGGGGCCTGGTTGGTTTCAGGTGCGAACCTACCCGGCCGCACTCTGATGGCATCCAAACCTCGAGCAAAGTAATCCAAAAGATCCATCTCACTTTTAGGAATCCATCAAAGTCGACGGAACATCAATCGGACGTCCGGAGCTCATGATATAAGTGTTTCCGCTCCGAGGGCCCGGTTGGTTTCGTATCTGAACCAACCTTGTCGAACCCAAAGTATTCCGAAACCTTGAATGCGATATACCGAAACGACCGTCTCGATCAAAGGATAGTATCTCCGCTGATGGTGTGTCAATCGGAGGTCTACAACTCAATATATAGGCGTAAGACCGTGAGGGGTCCGAAAATGGGGGGTTTGGGCCCGAACCGACCAGACCCAACCCCCCCCCCCCCCCCCCCCCCACCCCCTGGGTCGGCCCGAACCGGGTCGACCTGACCCGAGTCCGGGTTCGACCCGGATGGCGTGACCTGGCCCGGCCGGGGTGGCCCGGCCCGACCTGGGAGTAACTCGGCCCGGCCGTTGGTCGGTTCGGCCGGTTACGGCCGAGCGGAGCAGAGCGGGGCGCTGCCCCCGCGTGAAGAACCGCGGCCCCGCGTGGGGCCGCCCGTGCCAGCGGACGCGGCAGCCGGCCGCATCACGCAGCTCCCCTCCGGTCCCGAGCGGTTGCGGGACCACGCTCCGCCTACGCGGCTTCCGCCACGGCGGCGCTCTGGGCGCCGCTGCCCCTGATCGCTGGCGAGGCGGCGCAAGCGTGGCGCGCCGGCGGGGGCTTCCGCGGACCACCGGACGCGCTCCGGTGGTCCGATTCTCCTGCGGTTTTTACCAGAGATCATCTCGGGACCCGACCTTCGCTGCAAAGCCTTCAAAACACCTTCGAAGCTTCATTTGTCATTTTCCGGCGCAGAACGACGGCACCGTAGCTTGTTCAACTTCATCGGCGCGGCACGACGGCGCCGCGCTTCTTAGCCCTTCCTCATAATTTCCGCGCAGTGCAACGGCACCGCGCTACCTATCAGGTGCCACAAAAAATTCAAACAACAAGGGGGGATGAGGGTAGGCCGTGTTCGTGCGGTCCGACCTCCTCCCATTATAAAGATAGCAAGCGGCCATCTAATAGAAGTTGACGTATGGCATGAAATAATTCACGGACAAAACAATAATCCTCAACATCAATCTGCATGAACGAATGATCCTCGGATCAACCTGGAATTGGTTGGTCTGCACTCGTCGTTATTTTCTCAAAAGATAAGAGAACACCAAAATAAATTCCCCAACCTCATGCGAGATTGAACGGAGGTTCGTCGAATGAGGATGCGTCGCGGGTAGAGATGTCACGGAAGGAGACGTCACGGAAGAACCGTCGTGGTACATGGAGTCGTTTATTCTGTTTCCGAGAACTTGGCGTTCTTCGTTGGAGACCGATGTGTTCTTCGCGTTCTTCGCCGAAGATGAAGAAGTTCCTCAATCCTTGGCCTTTTTCTCCCCAACACTCCACCACAAGAAACTAACCCAAAATAAATTAAGCTCTCACTTAATTTATTAACTAGACATGAGTTTGAATTTCAAACCCACACACACATTAAACTCACCTCATTAATAACATAAGTTATAAATTTTTAAGTTTTCAAATTTAAACAAGAGTTGAGGGAGTTAAGGATTGTGAAGGGGTGGGGTTTGTGTGGGCCCCACCACCCTCATAACCTCCCTAGAGAATTTGGGTAGTTACCCAACTTCCACCAAAAGCCTTAAAACACTAAAATAAAATAAAAATTGTAGTTAATTTATAAATTAAACTTCCCCTATTTTTATCATCTTCTCTCGTGAAAACGAAACTCCGGAAATGGCGTTCCTAAGAAATTATCGGCGCTACAGTTTCATCGGTGCCCTCGGAATTTGATTCTGAGCACTGATTCAAAAGATAGGAATTCCCTCTCGTTCGTCCACTGAAAGTACCCAAGCCGAACTTCGGAAAATGATTCCGGGCACACCAGGCCTCGAAATCAGGCACAGTAAGAAACTGCGTTCTTGTTAATTTCCAAAGAAAATTAAGAAAAAAATTTCCTTGAAATTTCTGGGTCTTTACATTTTAGATCACTTTTTTATATTGTTAAACTATTTATCAAAAGAAGTAACAAAGGTAAATTTTATCAGAACTTTGTTTTAGCGCTAAAAAAAATTCACCCTGTTATCAATTCTTTTCATTTGGAGTTGAAAATTGCATGATATGTTATACTGCTTATAGATGGGTTTTTCAATAAAAAACAAAACTATGTACAAAAGAATGTCTCACTAATAAAACCAATGTTAGTTTTAGTGATAGTTCCTAAGAAAAAGTATTTTTCCTATTTTTATTGATTACTAAATATACTAATGATATTATCATTTACACTATTAATTATATTTTTAATGATGATATTACTAATTATATTATTAATTTTACTATTAATTAATAATATATTATGAATTATTAATTAGATTGTTAATAAATAAACTAGATTTATTATATTATTAATTATTGAATATATTAATAATATTTTCTAATTTTAATTATATTAATTACATAAATAGTTTTCAATAATTATATCATTAATTACTAATATATTAATTATATTATTAATTATTATTTGTATTATTATTTGTATTATTATTTGTTGTTTATATTAATTAGTAATCTTTAATTGTTATTTACTGATAAAATTAATTACATTTATTATATTATTGGTTGTTACACCTTTCACACAAGACATGAACGTAGTTCATGCCTTCTGTTAAGGGTCCTTGCTCATGCTTCCAAATAATCTGTCTTCCAAATATGGATAATTCTCCTAAATTATGAAAAAAACAGAGCATGTTTTCTTGGTTTCGAAAATGTGACATGCATTTTAAACAAAAATGACAATTTAATATAAAAAACACACAATTTTTGTATCATCAGACACATTGTGTGTCAGATTAACATGTGGTTGATTCGTACATTCCAAAAAATAATTATGTATCATTTCCCTAATGATTTATGATATAAAGATCATATTTTCTCAATTTTGGCTATGTGAATCAGATTTTAGACTAAAATGATACTTTTATAATGAAAACATACACTTTGAGTCATACTGGCCACATCATGTATCATATTAAGGTGTTCTTCATTCTTAAAAATAAAAAATAAATTATGGATCATTGTCAAAATTAATAATGATAATATGAACTCATTGTCTCTGTTTTGGCTATATGAATCTCATTTTCGAACAAAATAAATCTTTTATTTTAAAAACAGACAGTCTAAGTCACACCTATCGTGTCGTGTGTTGGATAGATATCTGGTTGACTCCTATATGTAAAAAATCAAATATGGATCATTTTATTGAAATTCCAGGTTAATATGATATCATTTTCTTAGTTTTGGCTATGTGAGTCACATTTCAGGAAAAAAATGAAACTTTTATATTGAAAATGATTACATTGACTCATACTAGTCAAATTATTTGTCAGATTGATTTGTGGTCAATTCCTACATATTATAAATTAATTATGCATTATTTTTCTAAATTCTGAGGATAACATAAGCTAATTTTCTTGTTTTTATCTACCTGAATCAATATTTATAAAAAATTACACATTTATATTCAAAAAAGAAATTTGATTTAAACCAGCCACGTTGAGTATTGGAATGGCTAGTGGTATATTCCAATACATCACAAAAGAATTATGGATTGTTTTAAAAATGTGTTAATAAAATACAAAAACATTTTCTTGGATTTATATATGTGAATCACATTTTATACTAAAATGGAACTTTTATATTGAAAATAATGAATATGAGTTATATCACCCATGTTATGTTTCATGTTCACATGAGACTGATTCCTACATGTCAGAAATGATAGTATCGTTTTCATAAATCATCAAGATACTCTTATCACATTTTCTTGGTTTGGGATTTGTGAATCATATTTTAGAGTAAAATGGAATTTATATTGAAAACACTCACATTGAGTCATGTCAGTCACATCGTGTGTTAGATTTATATTTAATCAATTCCAACACATTAGAAATGAATTATGGATTGTTTTAAAAAAACATTAAGATAATATGATCTCATTTTATTTTTTTGGGCTATATGAATCATTTTAATAGTAAAATGATAACATTTTAATGGTGAAACATGCACTATGAGTCATAACAGATACTACGTGTGTCTGATTGATGTTTGTTTGATTACTACAGAACTGAAATGGATTACAAATCGTTTCCCTAAAGTACTAAGACAACACAAGATCATTTATTTAGTTTTGAAAATTGGACGTGTGCTTAAGATTAAAAGAATAGTTTCTTTAATGGGAAAACACAGACATTGATCTCTACCAGACAAATATTGTGTCAAATTTATGTGAGTTAAATAATTACAAATTAAAAAAGAATTACTTATAGTTTTTATAATTTATCAACATAATTAGAGCTTGTGTTCTCAGTTTGGCTTTGTAGGCCATATTTCTACCCAAAATGAAAATATTATATTGAATATAATCACTTTTAGTCATATCATCCATGTTATCAACTGTATTGTTGTGTGGTTGATTCCTACATGTAAAATATGAATTATGGATTTTTGTCCTAAAATATCAAGACAACATGAGATTGATTTCTCAGTATCAATTATGTGAATCATGTTTTAGACTAAAATGATACTTTTTTTGAAAACACATGATTTGAGTCATATTGGATACATCATGTACATGGGGTAAATTAGTACACATTAAAAATTAATTATTGAATGTTTCATTATAGTTTCATGAAAATTAGATATCTTTTTTGTTTTATTGACTATGTGCAACAGTTTATGAGTAAAATTACACCTTTTAATTGTTAAAATATATACATTGAGTCCCATGAGCCAAATCATGTGTCAAATTGACATGTGGTTAATTCCTCCAAATAAAATATGAATTTTGATTATTTTCCTAAATTATCAAGATGATCCCACCTCATTTACTCAGTTTTTATTATGTGAATCATGTTTTAGAAAAAATGAAACAATTGTATTGAAAGCAAGAATATTAAGTTAAATCACTCACATTGTGTATCTAGATGATGTGAAATCATTCTTACATTTAAAAATAAGTTATTGATCATTATACTAAATTATCAAGATAGTGTGGAAATGTTTGTTTGGTTTTGGCTATGTGAATCATATTTCATACTAAAATGAAACTTATATTGAAACCACATACATTAAGTCATTCTAATAATTTTCTAAGCTTAATTTATGTGTGGATGATTCTTTAATGTAAATAAATTATTTTTGATCATTTGATAGAGAATAAAAACAATATGAAATTTCTTTTAATATTTTTGTAATGCGACATGTATTTTATAGTAATATGTATTTTTTTTAATTTAAAAACACACACTTTCAGTCATACTGGACACATCTTCTGTTACACGAACATATAATTGATTCTAAAACATAAAAAAAGAAATATGGTTAGTTTTAATAAATTATCATGAAAAGTATAGATGTTTTTATTGTATTTTCTATATGAGTTTTGTTCTAGATAAAATGACACATTTATATTGAAAACACATACATTTAGACATATCAGCTGAGTAGTGTATCATATTGATATACATCTAATTACTATACCTAAAAGATGAATTATGGATCATTTTCATAATGTTTTCATACAATATAAGGTCTCTTTATTGGTTTGGGCTAGGTGAATCTCATTTTAGGGTAAAATTACATTTTCTATTTCAAACATGAACTTGTAGTCCAACAAATCATATCATGAATCGAATTGACATGAGGCCAATTTCTATAGGTAAAAAATGAATTATTTATGATTTTCATAAAGTATCACGAAAATATGTTCTATTTTTTCATAATTTTTTATATGTAACAAATGTTTTAGGGTAAAATGATACATTTTATTTTGAAAATCCAATGAGCCCGTACCCAAGTGGTAAGGGATCTTGCTTTTCATCCAAGAGACACAGGTTCAAAACTAGGTGGAGGTGAATTCCTAGGTCAATGTAATAGTACTGTAGTAGTACTACAGCACGTACTTTTCAGTAATGTAGTGGCCCTAACTATTCACCTGATTTGGGCCTTCGGGGCACTGATTTGGGCCTATGGGTCCCAGGGGCCTTTGGTCCATCAACGGCCTTCGAGCCATAGGGCCTTTGTGCAACAAAAAGTTCATGGTGTAGCCTAGTTCATATAGAGCAGTCCCCATTAGAGGATCGAAGAAACAAGAATAGTAGTCACCAGATGCATCGCTAACCTGATTGGAAGAATGAGTGGGTATGGAAACAACCGTTGCGACCAGGCTATGTGCATCTTTGTATGGGGAAATGCTAGCAGATCATGAATTCAATGTTGAGAGATAGGGGATCAATGATTCAGAATCTAGGGAGGGATAGTTCTAGTTGGTTGGGCCTTCGGGTCATGTATTGGGCATTGTATGCCTTTGGGTCTTCGGGTCATGTATTGCAGGTCATGTCAGGCCTTGTTCCTTGGGCCTATGGGTCATTATTGGGTTCCCCTTCAACAATTAAAAGGCGGGTTATCCATAATAAAATAAAAAATAAGGCCTTTGGGCCATTTAGTGTAATGTGAAAACATGCAAATTGAGTCATACTAGCCACAACTTGTGTTGTATTTAATGTCGGTCGATTCCTACACATATAAAATAGATTATGGATTATTTTATCATATATCAAAAAAAATATCTAATTTTCATAGTTTTGGATATATGACACAAGTTTTAGAGTAAAATGACACATTTTTGTGTGAAATCATGCACATTGAGTCATAATGGCCGCATCATGGGTCAGGTTGATGTGTGTTTTATTCATACAACTCAAAAATTAATTATGGATCATTTTAATATTTTATAAACACAATATGATCTCATTTTCATGGTTTTGGCTATGTGAATCTTGTTTCAGACTAAAATAACACTATATTAATGTGAAAAAATGCACTTTGAGTCACACCAACCACATTTTTTTAGATTGGGATGAAATCAATTCTTACATATCAAAAATGAATTATGGATCATTTTTCTGAAGTATCAAGAAAATCTATGGTCGTTTTTTTGGTTTTAGCAATGTAAATCATTTTTTAGACAAAAATGTCCCTTTTAAATTTTAAACTAGTACTTTGAATCATACATGCCACACCATGTGTTAGATTAATATGAGGTCAATTCATACACATAAAAAATAAATTACCAATCATTTCAAAACTGTATAAAGACAATAGGATCTCATTCATTCAATTTCGGCTATTTAATATTTGTTTTTGCATAAAAGATACTTTTAAAAACTGTAATCTTGCACTTTGTGCCATATCAGATACATCATGTGTTGTGTTGATGTTTGGTAGATTCCAACACATTATGAATGAATTATAGAATGTTTTACTATTTTATTAAGACAATATATTCTTTTTTTCTCATTTTTGAATTTGTGCTACATGTTTTAGAGTGAAATGACATTTTTTTTGTGAAAACGTTCATATGGAAACCTAGTGGTCACAACATTTTTCATATTGATTAATGGTCGATTCATATGCATAAAAAATAAATTATGGATCCTTTTCCTAAAGAATCAAGATAATAATCACTTGTTTTCTTAGTTTTGGATATGTGATGCATGTTTTAGAGTAAAATGGTACTTTTTAATGTGGAATCATGAACTTTGAGAAATATTAGGCATATAACATGTTGGATTGATGTGAACAAGGTTCATATATGTAAAAAATTAATTATGAATCATTAACATAAGTATCAGGACAATCTGATCACTTTTTCACAGTTTTAGCTATGTGAATCTCATTTGAGACTCTAATGAATTTTTTTATTATGAACACATAGTTAGAGTCTTATTAATAACACCAGGTGTCAATTTGACATCACAAAAACTCATCGTGGTCTATGTTAAATAAAAAAATTACAAATATAAGAGCTACTCCCCACAACCTAGTGTCAGCAAACATCTTGACAACATGTTTTCTGACAACTCTGTTGGATGTAAATTAAAATGTACATGAATATAATTCATGAGATATATATTAATATATAATATATGATATTATATAAAGAATACATTTACTATATGTATATGATGAATGTTTTTTCGTGCATGTAATACATGAATAATATATATATATATATTATTTATATCACCGGAATGGTTTATTCATCGGTTACAATCCATTATAAATGCATTATAGTATTTCATTAAATTAATTAATTTTTTTTATTAAATTATACCCTAGTAGTCGGAAATGAAACATATGCATTATAAATATGAAACACCTTGATCTACATCTATATAATAGGATAAGATCTTATCTCATTGGGTGTATAATGTGAATGATCATCTGTTAAACTCTCTTCCTCCGAAAACATCATTTGTCTTATTTGAGAATGTGCCATAACCCATTCTAATTTCATGTATCCTCATGATATGATCAGGGATCTATTTATCAGTGTATTAAATTGGAGGAAGGGTGGAATCCTTCACTACTCCCCATGACATCCCTAAAAAAATTATTTGAAGGGTAAATATTGAATTTGTTGCAACACACATTTTCTAGGTACTCTTATTTGTGATAATATTAAAATTATAACTCCAAAATTATAGTTATTTAGTGTTTCGGGTTGAATTCAATTATAAATTATCATTATATAATAATAAGAAATGCATGCAGTGGTATTGGTGAGAGGGATAAAAAGTTAACTAATTCATGATGAAACTCACAAATGAATGGTGAAAAAGTGTTTCTCTCTCCCTGAGACCTCAATTATGATGAAAAGAGTCTCATTCCAAACGATTTTAGGAAATTGATTCCATTTATATATTAATATGTATGTCATATGAGACCTGATTATATGAAGAATAAAAATTCATCAAGACATCACTGGAATCAGAGGCAGGTTTCATTAGGATTTAATATTATTTTGATTATTTGTTTTTGAGAAAAACTACAACTCGAAATAATAAAATCATTTTTATAAAAACAAACACCTTGGATTAAGGTAATTATGATTTACCCTTACACAATACCGATTTGAAAAATGTATGAAAAATGGTAACCTCGTTGTCACCATTATATAAAAGAGTTTAGTAATGGTAGTACCCTTAAGCAGATGGGTTTATGTTAGTGTCATTCACACACTACCATTAATAATAAATGTATAAATTCCACTATGTATAGGTCCATAATGTTAGTCTTTTCGAAACCAATCAAATATTGAGGGAAGCCTTATGAAAAATAGTTTTGTAATGTTAATACCATTATATGTGGGAGAAAAGTAAAGGTAATATACATATTTCCTTATTTTATTGGCGTTCAATTGAGGTACCTAATGGTAAAATTAAAATTACCCTTACGAAAACTCTTAGATTCTTCAATTACCCTTATACAGAGAATCTTTATAAGGTTAAAAGAGAGTATACCCTTAAAAATATTATATCTCTATTTTGTATCTATATATTTATGGGTTGTTACATTCATTTTAATTGAATATTTATTGACTGAATTTAACATTCGTGCCTAATTTTTTTTATTCTTATGGTTGGAGCGACATGTGGTGAAATTTAAAGGAAAACATGGAAATTCTGAAATTTAAAGTCACTTCTTGTTAAGTCTCTTCATCACTCAACTAAACAATGGAAACTGATTATGAATCCATGATTGTTGATTGAAGCCACAAAGATGAATATTCCATTGAATTGGGGTTTCCCACAATGCCATACTATAAAATGATGTTTGGGAATCTTGGAACTAAATAATTAATGAATAACAATGCTTTTATCAATGGAAGTAAATGATTCATGCTGTGAATCAAATTCTTTTCATTTAAAATATATAAGGACTGATGAAAATAAAATATGTGAAGTGGAAAGTGATGTGAGAAAGTTGAATCCAAGAACTTTCATGAAATTTAAATTTTATTAATTATAAAACATTGAGGATAGTCCTTAATAATGGTAATTTTTAAATATCAATTGATGGTGGCATACTTTCTTGACCTGAGATGGCCATTTTTCTGTATTTTTTCTTAGGGAACCAAGATTTTTCATTCAGGGACATAAATAAGGGGTTTTAGAAAAGGAACTATGATCCATTATAGATGTAGGGATTCAACCATTAAGAGAATTCAACAGGGGTTCCATCTCGAATTTCATTCTTCATATATTGGTTTTTGTTTTTCATCTACATTTTCTACAATTCATTAAAATGTAGAAAAAATTATATTTTAATTCTAATCCTTCTTATTATTAATTATCTTAGTAAATATTTATCATTTATTGTCATCTCCACATGATTTGGTTTATTAATCATGGGAAACAACCTAAATATGACTAGGTAAACACGTATTGGAGAGGATAATCAGTAAAAGGGGATAGTACCATAATATTCTGATTTACATTGCCCCTAAATTCGTTTTTTTAAATAGTATAATGTTGTGAATTTTCTTGACTTTTATTCAGAATAAATTTAGTGAATAAATTACTTCCAAAATAAATGACTACCAACATGATTAATAAAATTTATGAATGCCCATTGAATTAAATCATTATTCTTCTTTTGGAAATATGAACTTAATATTCTTTTGTTGTTTTTATTCATCATAACATGTTAAATTGGGATTCTATGGTAGATTTATTAGGATTGTGAATTTCTCATTTCAATAAAATTAAATGGTATTCAACTATTTAATATTATTTATTTACAAGAGAATTTAAATTAATTTATTTCATAAAACGTGTCCTGGAAACTGGATCCTCTCTGTTCTTATTTTTCTATAAGAATTATTATTTTTATTTGTTTAATTTAATAATTTTTTTTAAATAAAATTATTATTGGGATGATTCAAGCATTGGTCAAAATTATTCTGTATCAATCCCTTATATATGTGATATTGACCTCATACATTCATTTTATTATGCCTATAAAGTTTTTATAGTTTGGGAACATTATAAATTTATAATTTGATCATGATCGAAATATTTAATATCATCCTTTAGACCCAAAATTATTTGGCACCATTTTAGGTGAGCAGAAGAGCATTATTGATTTCATGAGACTGATTTATTTGGTCAGTACATTTCTAATCCTATTTATTTTGACTGATTTATTTTAGGTATTTTTTTACTTTAATTTATTTTAAATTTTGTTATTTTTTAATATTATAGTATTGATATTTTATTGTGGAATTAGGGTTGAGTTTTCTTATTAACCAATATTATTCCCTTCCACTAGATTATATTGCATTATTGGAGAATCTGACCATAATGGCCGCACTAAATTCAGAAGGGTGGTCACATCAAGAAACATGAATGGATGATTCACATTCTCAAGAATATGATGAATCCAAACATAAAAAATTTAGGTACACCAACTATCAACCCTGTTGGGGAGATAACTGTTTTTAAAAATAATAAGAAATGTCTTGGGATTATTAGTAATTAGAATATTGACCTATCATATTGATCACACAATACATTGATGGGATGAAAAAGATAACGAATAATTATGAGCCCCAACTCAGAGAATTGGGATAAATTACTGCGCACCATGATCAATTATTTTTTAATTTAATTTATCTTGTTATAATGAGACCAATATTTTTTTAATTTGGGTATAGGTCCATTTGAATAAAAATAATATCAAGAATTGGAGGAACTCAATGTTGTTAACACCAACCATCCTCAAGAGAATTGCATTCAAGAAGACCATTCAATCCAACAATCTCATGATAATGACATAGAAGATACAATAATTATATTCTTCATGTGGTACATTCCAATGTCTCATAAGTGGATGGATGATCACGATTTCGAACTCAATGAAAATGAATAATTAACTACTCATCTTCCTCATATTATTTAAAATTTTAATTCCCTTTTTGAATAATGTGATTTTAATTCATAATAAAGATACGAAATGTTTAAAAGATGAATAATATCAATAATTTAAGGATATTAAATCCATTTAAGAAAGAAATGACCCAAATGGGATTGATAATATCAAGGAATAATTCATGTAGAATATTGATATATATCACAATGATGAACCACTAGCTTATGGTGAAAAATAATAAAATGGGGCATCACATCAATTCAAAAAAAATATTAGGAAGAACAAAATAATACATTTTTCAACTACGATAACAAGAAAAAAAAGATAGAAATTTTTTATTGGATATTCAAAGAGGTAGAGGAGTAAGAGAATGAAGTGGTACAAGTCATAAAAATAAATTATGAGGATTTTCATCCAATATACTTCATAATCACTAGAATTATAGATACATAAGATGAATATGACTCCCTATTTCAATTTATGGATAAAGTGGAGAAAAAGGAGGCTCTAACTTAAGAAATCATTCCCGAATATAAACCTACTGATGAAAAGGAATAAGTTGTGGTAGAGTAAGAGAAATACAAACTTTGGTCAGATTTCAATTTCTCTATCATTAAATTAAATATATCCTCAATATGTAACCCACCAAGAGTACCAATTAAGAAGTACAATTGGAGGATAATGTGAAGAACTAACCTATATTAAAAACATAGTCTCAATTAGATAAATCCAAAATGGTGATCGATATATCAAGTTACAATTAGCTATGTTAGGTGAATGTTCTAGCTATAGACATTAAATAAGAACTATCGAGAGGGAACATCAATTTTAAAATTTATTTCTAGTATATATATATGTTTTATAATTTTAATAATTTTCTTTGTGTTCGAACTCTTTATCACTTAAAAAAATAATTTTATTTTGAAAGGGTAATGTATTTTGACTATTTAATTTCATTTTTCAGGCCAATGGAAGGATGAAGTCAGAAGAAAATTAAGTGATGAATACATGAAAATTTCAAATAGTGAGTTCAACTAACATAGTGATATCACAACTCTATTTGTGAACCTAGGTCAAAGATAACCTAAGAAAATCATTCAAAAGCATCAATGGAAATGGAGTAACTTTTACTAATTTATATTTTGTACCCTTAATTCTTTCTGCCACATGATATTGAAAAAAATTAAAGAAAAAATAAGACTGAATTTTTCAATTAACTGAATTAAATTATGTAACACCCCAAGATTTCATAGTATGTTATCTATTCAATGTAATTCAATAACTTGCGCTACATGCAACACTGAGTTCGAGTGCACCACGACTTACCAAACTAGCAGTTCAGAAAACAGTTATGAGTAGTATTAACAACATTTTGAATTTTATATACTCCATATAAATTTAAAATCAATATTATGTGTTTTTTAGACATAATATAAGAACAAATTCAATGTTTCAGACAAAGGAAGTATTTTTCAGAAAATCCAATTTTACAACCTTTTAACGGAGAACCTTTCTCAAATCCAATATTTTACACTTATATATATTTAATTTGACAAAATATACATATTATTTAGAAATGGGACATAAAAATTTAGTTTGGATTAATTTTTGGTGTTTTTTAGATAACTTTCATATTTTGGTGAATAGTGAAAAATACTAAATTTTAATTGAAAACAAGTTTTTAAATCAAAATAATTTATAGTGTTAAATTATATGTTTGAATGGTCTGGAAGTATAATTAGATTAAATTTTTATCATTTAATACAATTTAGGTCATTATAAGTAATTTCATATTTAAATTTTACATAAACACATGTCAATATTTTGATAGTTTTTACTTTTTAAAAACACTCTATTTGGTTTTGACAGCAGAAATTAATTTTAAATTAATAAATGAAACTTCTATGTTTCTAATTTGGTAATATAAACATAATTTTGGAGTTTATAATATCGAAATTATCATGGGTTGATTTTTTGGTATTGTTCAGAAAACTTTCAATTTTTGATGAATAGTTAAAACACTGCGTTATTATTTAAAACTAACTTTTTATTTAAATAAATTTTTATTTTATTTAAATTTATTTAATGTAAAAATACATATATAATACCTATATATGTTCAATGTAATTCATTGGATTATTTTTATAACAAAATTTGATGTATAAAATTTTATTGAACTTTTAAACTTTTTTTTTTACCCACAATCTAGGAGCATTTTCAAATTTTCATAAAACAAAATTTTACCAGTTTTGTGTGTTGAATTTCAAAAATACTATAGACACGGTTTACATCTGTAATTAAAATTTTCTTTAATAAGATGAATATAAATTTTTGGGGAATAGTAACTTTTGACTTTTATTTACCACAATTAAAAGTAAATAGGGTAATTAAAGGTAAAAATGATATTATAATTTCCATAACACATGTCCTAATTCTATTGGATAAGTTTAATTAGAAAAAAATATCCTTAAAAAAATAATATGATCCTTTAGGTCCACTTGGATTAGATTAGGACATTTATTATTATTTTATTAAAAGAAGAGTTAAAAGTGTTAAATTCAATGTTTAATAACTAAACAATTTTTAATATAGGGTTATACAAAAGATAAATTCGACTACAAATATTCATTATAAAGAAAACAATATTTCATACATAATGGTATTTTATTTATAATTTTTAGACATTATATAATTAAATTTATTTATGATACAATGGTGATGCAGTAATTACCATATTAATAAAAGATTGAAATAATTGATATTATAAATATCCAAATAAATGTAAATTGAGAAATATAATTAATTCCACTAATTTTATAGGTTAATATGACATTTTAGGGATGATTAGATAATTTTTTTCCGAAGTGATAAGGTTGTTTACACATTCACAAAAACAAAATACCAAATAGTGTCAAAATTGACATAAATTAGTTTTTAAAACAAATACTATATTATTGGTTGATATAATATTCATAAAAATATAAGGTTTGTCCAAATGGAATAAATAATATTATATATGTCATTAATGAACCACTTGATGTACTCTTGGATTTTTAGAGTACTTTTATTAGCTATATAGTGTAATAATACAAGAAGATATGGTAAAAGTTAAAATATTAACTACGTGATAAATCTAGAAGATAAGGTTAAAATGGTAAACTAAATTTGTATAAAACCTATTGGTTGAAAGTATTTTGACTCATTTCCACCTAAGGTACAAAATAAATTCAATTTTTAGCCATTATAAATGGAATATGATTATATAATAAATTAATATTTTAATCTTCTTCTAATGTCACTCTCACCCCTCTCATAAAAGGGCACATCTCCTTCTCTCAAAATCACACATCCAGTGCCGTTTGGATCAGCCAAAACATGCCCAAATATCCTCACAACATCTATCATATCAACTTGGAGACCTTATTTTTAACTTTAATCCAACCTATGGATCCCATTTGATCAACTCAAAAGGAAACACTCGAAGAATAGGTTATAATTTCTCCTCCCTCTTTCAGGTTCTTTTCTTCTTCCACTTCCTCTTTCTTTGTTGATTCCATACCCAAATAATAAATCCAGAACATTATATATACTGTGATGTTATTATGAAAATGGTACAACCATATTATTTATTCTATCTATCCTATAAATGTAAAAGTCATTATACGTGCGTACGTACGGTTTACCGTCCCCATGTTATGGTGTGGTTTGTTATTCAAACACATAATTATTTGTCTGGGTATAATAATGTGTATAACTGATTTAAAAATAAATATAACTTGTTAATTATTCTTTATATATGATATAACATCCAATTACATATGATTTCACCATCAATATAATGATATTGTCGCTCGTGCGTACGTAAAGATTACTATCTCCACAACACGATGAGATTAATTTCCATGTTCACCATTCATCAATGATTATAAAAATATATATTATTAATAAGTATGTAAAATATGAAATAATAATTCTACTGAATATATATATATATATATATAATATTTACATACATATATCTTATTTACTTACTTCTATTCAAAATAATATGAAAACGAAAACAACGTTTATGCGTACGTACGGCCTACCGTCTCCATAAACGGTGTTTTCCATTTCATATATCTATATATTATACATATTTATATTATATATATATATATAATATAAATCATCTTTTATATTCTGGAAGAATTTAAATCATGATCTATGTGATACAATTAAGAATAACAAGTTAAAACATGTACGATAAAAAAAGTGATTATTACCCGAAATGCTAATTTAACATAGAAATATTTATTAAATGTCTAGTATAATGTCATAAATGAATCATGTATGATATAAAAAATATGAATATGGATATGGTATAATTTAATTAGATACTATGGTCATTATACATGAGGTTAAATGTACCCTCGACTAAAGGAAAGTGTACGGTAAGGGTTTATTCTACAATCTCTTCATTATCTGAGGTTGTTTTTACATGACTATCTACTGGTACCTCTTTGTCATCCACATCCGTGTTTCATAAAATTATTTTCAAAATAAATATATTATGGTTTTATGGAAGAGACTCTTTGACTATATCAGCATTTTAAATGGTTTAGATATTTTTTTCTTCTAAATCATTCTCATTAATGTCCATGTTTTCTAAATGGTTTTTAAGGATTTATTTATATGGACATAAATGTTTTTAAAATGTTAGTTCCATTAAAAATATTCAAAGAGGTATTTGACACTTTTATTCAAAAATGTCTTTAAATTTATTCCTTTCTAAATTGTGTGACAATTAAATGTTTTCATGAAAAATGGATATTTCTCACAAAGAATTTTACAAATAATTTTCATCCATGTCAACATCCTTTCATAGATTTTAAACTTGTTTGAAATTGATTTATTATGATACAAATCATCCATATTTTATTGAAGGTTCTTTTATATTTTTGATTGTGGATGTGTTATTTTTATACCATTCATTTTTTGTGTATAAAGTATTGAAATTTCGTATTTTAGTTTTAATACTAATGTTTATGTTATGTTTAAACCTTTTCATATGAGGAATGCATTAGACTTTTTAAGTGACGGGTGGACCCGCTATATCTCCTTGATGAATCGATATGTATCCTGATACAAAGTAGTTTATTGGCATAAGGACTTAAAAAAATCTTATTTGTAGTCTTCGAATAAGTCTTCGACTATGTGCCTATGAAGTCTGGCATTATCCATTCAATCATTATGAAATTAGCTATTGATATTATATGTCATTATTCAACTAGTGGAATATCCATGTGAATAAGTAAATGGAATTATTTGATTTATATTTTCCATATTATTTTGAAGTTTAAGTTTAAAAGGATTATGTTTTAGTATTATACATTGCCTTAATTGTTTATGCTTATTTATGAATGTTTCCACTTTATTGTTATCCTTACTGATCATTTGAGCTCACCCCTTTCCATGTTTTATTTTTTCCAGGATGTGAAGAAGTATATTATGACTGACCTGCCAGGATGTTCTAGGGGATATGAATGTGGTCAATGGAGACAATCTTGTTGTTTTTTTCATTTTATAATGTAATGTAACGTTCATGTATGTAATCTATTTTCAAATAATGCTAAACTAATCGGTCCATCGGGATTCAATTCCTTATAATCATTACAATGTATTAAAATTATGCCCCATCTCCAGGCTTCTAGGGTCGGTGTGTTACAGTTGGTATCAGAGAATGTTTAGCAATATCCTTGGAAATAGATTTAGATAAACTCTTATTAGAGAACATTACCCTAAGATAGATATTGGGGAATAGTATATAAGAACATCTTATAATTTTGTTAATGTAGAGATTTTGTGTATTTTCTAATCAATACATCCCTGTCTAGATATGGGAAGGTAGAGGCAGCTCTGGAATAAATGTATATAGGAGTGAAAAATCTGACAATGAGTTTCGGGCTTGACCTAGGGTATCCTAGTACACAACAACGGTCCTTTATGAACTCTTGGTTATGACACTCCCAGGGGATATGCTTAGGATAATTCACATTTTCATAACAAATCATTATGAAGGATTTAGGAGTAAATACTTCTTCAAAGAAGAAATATTATGATTATAGATTATATTAATAATCATTTCTATTTACGTTAGGTGTTTTACATGTTTGAAATTATGCATTGAAATTCAGAAACTAACCAAGTTTATGCCATTGTTTATAAATGGCACATAGTAGAAGGAATGAGAATTCAAGCAAGACGAATTATCCAATGATTAAGAAGTATCATATATTTCATGGTATTAAGCCAACATTTAAAAGGGAAATAGACTACAATGTATTTTCATCATATGAATAAATAGTATCTTGTGTTAACAAGATAAGTAAACAATTATTTGTGTCCTATGGCTTTGAAGGAAAGCAAGAGAAAACAACGATAGAATAGGGAAATATAGATAAAGGGAAGAGGGGAAAGAAGGATTTTCCCATATGTGATAACTTTGGAAAGATTCACATTTATAAATGCTTGAAGGTAATGTGAGTTTGTTATAAGTGGGGAGAAAAAGGACACTGACTATGTGATTTCAAGGGTAAGAAAAAGGTTTCAACTGTACAATTCTTCATCTACAATGAGTTGGGACACTATGTGAATCAATGTTCAAATCATCAGAGTATACTAGAAATGATGTTGTTGGATAATAATCAAGTAATGATATTACCGCAGATGAAGAATAATGAATAGTGTTCTTATGTTCATATTAAAGAATTATGTCATTTGCATATTGTATCAACGATATACTGGTTATAATAATTATGGAGTATATAAGGATTGTGCTGCAGTATTATTTCATTAAGGATTTGAGATTGTGTGGTACCAAACAATGTGACTCAATAGAAAGTTATGATTTTTGGAAAATATGTAGCTAAAGGAAAGATAAACCTTAATATATTCCTGATACTAAGGTAGTGATTTCGGAATAATGTTTGATTAATTTGGATAAATTATGTTGGATATTCTAGACAACATTGAAACTGATTAATGATTTTTATATTCCATCATTGTGGGAGTTTACAACATTTTTTGATATAAGGAGTATATCTTGTATAGTATAGTAAATAAGGGATAGTGAATGTAATCAATAAGTTTTTATTGTAATTCTAGGTGTTACCATGTTTTAATAGAATACATGATGAAGGTATTCATATGTTATTATGTGGAAAAATAGATCTTCATTATTTTTACCTTCCTTATAAATTTGGGACTATGAGTTTGGACAGAAGTATTTTAGATAAGTCTAAAAGTTATAATTGATTATGTTTGACATTGGATACTATTGTTATCGTTAAATAATTTCTTAAGATTATTTTTGGATTGTTATAAAAGGGATAACTTGAATGTCAGGCAACAATCTATCGCATCGGGAAAGGTCGCGAGACTTGAACCCACAACCAATGGGTCACAAGGTTGAATCACCTACCACAGGCCTATGTGATGTCCTAGTGAGTATAATGTAGTTTTTTTAAATAGTCTTACAAATGAATTATAAATTAATTATTTTTGGAACCCTATACGATTAGGATAAATAGAATATTTTTGAATTCTATTATCTTTTGGAGAAAAAGATGAGTTTGTGGTAAGAATTAGATAAAGGATGAAACTATAATTGTCAAGTATATTTTTTTCCTCTTATTCTATAAATAAATTAATTCTTAAACTTTAGGTAAGGTAACATAAAACAAAAAATGTGTTATCCTAATACTTTATGTTTTTTTGAACTGGTGATATTTTACATCATATTAGATTGATGCATTTGTGGCCCTCAATTTTACATTTGTTTGTGATTGATAACCTCAATCACTCCCTATATATATTTACATTTTTTCTCCAATTATGTGTCTCTAATTAACACCAATTGTCTCCTAATCTAGTTCATAATTTGTTCGTGACTTTTTCATTTCAATTTCCCTCTTATTAAGACTATTTTTTATTAAACCAATTTCTGATGTGGGTTTTCCACAAAGGTATTATTCTATTTTTAATAAATTCTAAGAAAAATTTCAAATTGCGCAAATGAAATTTATTGAAAGAGGGGATAATGTAACACCCCATCATTTAATAGTATGGTATCTCTTCAATGTCATTCAATAACTTGCGCTACATGCAACACCGAGTTCGAGCGCACCACGACATACCAAACTAGTCGTTCAAAAAATAATTATGAATAATATTAACTGAATTTTGAAATAGATATACTCCATATAATTTTAGCATCCATATTATGTGTTTATTAGACATAATATAAGAACAAATTAAATTTTTCAGATAAAGAAAGTATTTTTCAAAAAAAATTAATTTTACTGCCTTTTTAGTAGAGAACCATTTTTAAATCTAATATGTGAAAATTTTATATATTCAATTTAACAAAATAAAATTCTTCTTTAGAATAAGGACATAAAAATTTATTTTTTATGTTTTTTGGTGTTTTTTTGATAACTTTCATATTTTGATAAATAGTGAAAATAATAAATTTTAATTGAAAACAAATATTTTAATAAAAATAATTTATAGTGTTAGATTATACATTTGAATGGGTTGGAAGTATAATTAGATTATATTTTTGTCATTTAATACAATTTATTTCATTATAAGTAATTTCACATTTAAATTTGACATAAACACATGTGACTCTTTTGATAGTATTTACTTTTTAAAAATAAGCTTTTTTGTTTGACAATGGGAATTAATTTTAAATTAATAAATGAAACTTCTATGTTTTTAATTGGGTAAAATAAAATTCATTTTTGAGTTCAAAATATCAACATTATCTTAGGGTGAATTTTTTGTATTTTTATGAAAACATTCAATTTTTGATGAACTGTGAAAAACACTGCGCTATTATTTAAAACTGACTTTTTATTTAAATAATTAATTTTTAAGATAAATTTATATTAAGTCGAAACAGATATATAATACCTATATAAGTTCAATTCAATTCATTTGAGTCATTTTATAATAAAATTTGATGTATAATGTTTTATTGAACTTTTTAACTTTTTTTAGCCAACTTCTAGGAGCATTTCCAAATTTTCATCAAAATTAATTTTACCGCTTCTATGATTTTAATTTAAAAATTAATAGAGGCACAGTTTAAATTAGTATGTAAAACTTGGCTTTATTAGATTAAAATAATTTTTGATGAATATTAACTTTTGAATTTTATTTACCATGGTTAAAAGTAAATAGGGTAATTAAAGGTAAAAATGATATTATAATTACACTAACACAAGTTATAATTCAATTAGATAACTGTAATTAGACCCAAAAAACCTTATTACTATAATAGTATCCTTTTAGGTCCACTTGGATTAGATTAGGACATTTATTATTATTTTATTTAAAGATGAGTTAAAAGAGTTAAATTCAATGTTTAATAACAAAACCATTTTTAATATAGAGTTATACATAAAATAAATGCGACTATAAATTTTTTTAATAAAGATAATATTATTTCCAACATAATTTTATTTTATTTATAATTTTTAGACATTATATAATGAAATTTATTTGTGAGACAATGATGATGCAGTAATTACCATATTAATGAAAGATTAAAATAATTGATATTATAAATATCCAAATAAATGTAAATTGAGACTTATGATGAATTCAAATAATTTTATAGGTTAATATGACATGTTAGAGTTGACTAGATAATTTTTTTTCTAAGTGATAAGGTTATTCTGACATTCACAAAAACAAAAAACCAAATAGTGTCAAAATTGACATAAATTAGTTTTTAAAACAATCACAATATTATTAGTTGATATAATATTCCAGAATATCTATGGTTCAGAAAAAATCCATTAATAATATTATATATGTCATTAATGAACCACTTGAGGTTCTATTGGATGTTTAGAGTATTTTTATTAACCATATAGTGTTTGAATACAAGAAGACACGGTAAAAGTTAAACTATTAACTAAGTGTCAAATCTAAAAGGTAATTTAAAATGGTAACCTAAAATTGTCTAAACCTATTGGATTATAGGATTTCCACCCATGACCACTTATATATAGAAATAAATTCATTTGGTGAAATTATAAACCGAATATGATGGTATAATAAATTAATAATTTAATCTTCTCCTAAAGTGACCCTCACCCCTCTTATAAAAGGGAACTTCCCCTTCTCTCCAATCAAACAACCAGTGCCATTTGTCTCATCCAAATCCTACCCCAATAACCTCCCATCATCCATAAAATCAACCTATATTCCATACATTGATCAGAAAGGCAACCTAAGGATCCCTTTTGATTGACTCAAAAGGAAACACACAAAGAAGAGGTAATAATTTCACCACCCTCTTCCATGTTCTTTTCTTCTTACACTTCCTCTTTCTTAGTTGTTTCCATACCAAAATAATAATAAAGTACCTTATACATACAGTGATATTATTATAAATATGGTGCAACCATATTTGTTTTTTTATCCATCCTATAAATGACAAATTCACCATACATGCGTACGTACGGCTTACCGTCTCCACGTCGTGGTGTAGTTTGTTATACAGAAAATTAATTATTTGGATTGGTATAATAATGAGTATAACTGATGTAAATAATAAATATAACATGTTAATGATTCTTTATATATGATATAACATCCAATTACATATTATTTCACCATCAATATAATGATATATTCACTCGTGCGTATGTACATTTTACTGTCTCCACAACACGATGAGATTCATTTCCATGTTCACCATTCAACAATGATAATAAAAATATATATTATTAATAAGTATTTAATATGTGACATAATAATTCTACAGGATATATATATATATATATTGGTGCATACATATATCTTGTTCACTTACTTCCATTCAATGCGGTATGAAAACGGAAAAAACGTTTATGCGTACGTACGGCCTACCGTCTCCATAAATGGTGTTTTCAATTTCATATATCTATATATTATAGATATTTATATTATATATATATATATGATATATAAATAATTATTTATATTCTGGAAGTATTTAAATCATAATCTATGTGATATTATCAAGAATAACAAGTTAAAACATGTAAGATAAAGAAAGTGATTATTACTTGAAATGTTAATTTAACATGGAAATCATTATTAAATGGATAACATAAAGTAATAAATGAATCATGTATGATATTATAAATATTAATATGGTTCTGGTATAATTTAACAACATAATATGATCATTATACCGGTGGTTAAACGTACCCTCGACAAAAAAAAGTGATTGGTAAGGATTAATTCTAACATCTCTCCATTATCTGAGGTTGTTTTCACATGAGTATCTGCTGGGACCTCTTTATCATACACATCCATGTTTCATAAAAATATTTTCAAAAGGAATATTTTAATATTTTATGGAATGGTCTCTTTAACTATATCATCATTTTAAATGGTTTAAATATTTAATCTTCTAAATAATTCTCATTAATGTCTATGTATTCAAAATGGTTTTTATGGATTTATTTATATGACCATGAATGTTTTTAAAATATTATATCCATTCAAAAGTTTCAATGTGGTATGGTACTATTTGAATCAAAAATTACTTTAAATTTCTTCTTTTCTAAATTGAGTGACTTTTAAATGTTTTCAAGAAAAAGGTATATTACTCTAAAAGTGTTTTGCAAATCATTTGCATCTATGCCAACATCCATTGATGGATTTTAAACTAGTTTGAAGATGATTTATTTTGATAAAAATCTTCCATATTGTATTGATGGTTTTTGGATATGTTTGACTGTAGATGTTTTATTTTTATACCATTCATGGTTTATAGATAATGTATTAAAATTTCGTATGCTAGTTTTAATATTAAGGTTTATGTTATGTTTAAACCTTTTTTATGCGGAATGCATTGGAATTAGTATGTTAAGTGTAGAGCCCGATATAGCTCCTTGATTCATTAGTAGGTATCATGAGACAATCTAGTGACTTGGCACAAAGCTTTCAAAAAATATTATTTGTAGTCTTGGCTCTAGGCCTTGACTATGTGGTTATGAAATATGGAATTATGCATTCCATCATTATGAAATTATCTACTGATATTGTATGTGATTATTTGACTAGTATAATATCTATGTGAATATGTTAATAGAATTATTTGATTTAAATTTTCCATATTTTGATTATGTTTAATTTTAAAAGACTTATGTTTTAGTCTTATACATTGCCTTAAATGTTTATGCTTATTAATGAATGTTTCCGCTATATTGGTATCCTTACTAAGCATATGAGCTCACCCCTTTCTATGTATTATTTTTACTAGGATGCGAAAATGTATATTATGAATGACCTGAAGGGATATTTTAAGGGATATGAATGTGGTCAATAGAGATAATGTTTTTGTTGTTTTCATTGTATAACGTAATGTAACGTTCATGTATATAATCTATTTTCCTAGACTGTTAAACTAATCGGTCCTTTTGGAGTTGATTACTTCTAATCATATCATTGTATAAAATAATGCACCAGCTCTAGGATTCTGGGGTCAAGGTGTTACAAATTAGATTCACCGATTATAATGCTTGAGTTCTTTATCTTGTACTCACTTATCTAGGAGACATCAGCACTTGGAGAAGTATATTTACATTTTCCTAAATTTTGAGTAATAATTCCCATTAATGAAAAATATATAAACGGAAATTTTATGATTCAAATTCATAAATCAAATTGGAATTTCTTGAAAATTATTACTGATATGGTTTATTTTCTAGATATTGATTCCTAGAATCATATGTGGAGTAAATTGTTTATCTATTTTAATCCCATGACCTAATTAACTTATATTATGTCACAATTACTAGTGGATTATTGACTAAATAATTCGTATATATATATATATATATCATTTTCTTTATGGAGTCTTAGGGACTATTATCCTTCTAGAACACACGTGGATATCTTGTCAAATCTATGGATGAAAATATTCACTTTTTAAATGATATAGAAATTTTATTGATGTAACCATTTTTCGTAAGATCAATATGTACATATATCCTTATTAGACCATAAAATCCATGGATGACCTTTTTAGGATTGGCCCACATTTCATTCCATTATTTTACATTCCTACCATTTTCTTTTTAGTTTTCAAGATATTAAAATTGAATTAGTGTGTGGGATGGGTTATTCATGATGGATGTGGGATATTGTATATTTCGAGGAGTCTATAGGGTGTTTCTATGTGGTTTTTGTTAAAGGATCATATTTACATTCATTATATCTCAATATTTTTACCCATTGTTGTAAAAAAAATTAAAAAAAAGTGGGTTGATTCTTAGGTAGGTCAAAGATCACCATTCACATATCGATGATCTAAAGACCATATGTGGATAGGTGATGAATATGAGAGATTTACAAGGAATGACTTCTTAGAAAATGGGTTTTGACTTTAGATAACCTAAAAACACCATTAAAAGATCGATGATTAATATCATATGTGGTTAGGTGGTGGATGTGAGGATCATTTCTATCATGAATTTCAATAAAATGGATAAAGGACAAAAAATTATAAACAAGAGAGGAAATTTATTCAATACGATTACATTGTATGTGAGCATTCATTTTGATCTTTCGGGGTGAGTAAAATTAATTTAAAATTTTGTGAGTATAATTTTAGTGGTATTTTCTTTTGAATATTTTGGAATATACAATAGAGTTTAGACTCCTCTTTAATACATATTTTTTTAAAAACTAAAATAACTATAAACCCTCAACCTCATACTCATTGAATATTAATTGAAAATCCCTTATAATTAATTGTGACTTTTTTCTTTATGGTGTGGTGATTGTAGATTAAATACAATCATATGGTTTGGAAAATCAATAAGAGGTATTTGAATAATTCCATTAAAATTGTAACTATATTGATTAGGGTAAATTCATAGAGAGGTAAATCATAAATGGCATGGGTTTTAATGAAAGAATTAAAATTTTGAAAGGGGAGAAATGACTTGAATTGTAAATTATTAACGAAAAATATTTTTTACATGTTTATTAGGTATGTTTTTTTGATTTTATAATATTCAGTTATAAATGTTTTCCATGAGAAATATATTTTTAAAATTCCCTTTTTGGTGTATAGACCCCTTAGTGTTTCTATATTGAGATTTTTTTCAATGACGACCAATTATTTGAGTGTGGGGGAATTTGATATCAATATTTTGTATCTATATATTTATGTGTTGTTATATATGATTTAATTAAAAATTGATTGATTTAATATGATATTCATGCCATATTTTAATGATTTCTATATTCTTATGGTAGGTCCAACATGTAGAGTAATTTAATGGAAAATTTAACTTAAGGAACATAAATGAAATTAGTGTTGAGTCGCACAGTAGGTCATCATGATAATAAAAAATTACACTGAATCCATTATTTTCAATTGAAACCAAATAGAATAATATTACTATTGAAATAAGGTTTCTTATGAGGTTTGATGATCATAATATGTTTGAGAGGCTTCAAAATAATGAAATTGAGAAAAAACTAGGATTTCAACACATGGATTACATAATTAACATCATAAATTAAATTCACTACCTACGAAATATATAATAATAAACGGAATACAAGACATTAAGATGAAAGAGAGGAAAAAAAGGAGACACCTAGAACTTTAATTAAGTGTAAATTTTAAAGGACATGAAACATCTGTGACAGATCTAGAGAACATAGATTTTTAAAAAAAAATTACGGTGAAATACAGGCTACAGCCAGGATGAATATTTAATGCCAGGTTTGATCTAGGAGAACCTTAGGATGAAATAAATGGTTATAAATAAAGTGTTTTTTTCAAATAAATATGATTCAATCCGGGCATATGTATTTGACCACTATAAGGATACTTCTAGGGTTCTGACTCGGATCTCATTCTTTAATGATTGGTTTTAATTTAAAATTCCTATATACTAAAATTAATTTATATGTTCAATCATTTATATTATAGATAAAATCCTCATTCTTATTGAATATATTTATCATTATTTATTATCTATTCTCTTCTTTGTGGAGTTCAGTTTATTCACCATCGATGACCACCTAACTATGTCTAACTAAACCTGTGTGGGATAGAGGAATCAGAAAAAATGGGTATATGAAATAAAATTTATATTTCATTTTCTATTTATATTCATATATTCAATAGTATCATGTTTTTAATTCAGGTACATTTTATTCATAATTAATCATGAAACAATTTATTTCAATAGTTAATGAACACAAACATGATTGTGATAATTTATTAATTACAATTGAATTGATGTATTCTTATGATTTTGGATATATAAATAGAATATAATTTTTTTATTTTAATTCATCAGACCATGATGAATTTAGACTCTATGGTTCATTTATTGGGATTTACCATTTGTCATTTAAATAAAATTTTATGGTTTCACAATAATTTAATATGATTTTCTGGCAAGTCTGGTTAAATTAATTTATTTCGTAAAACCACCCCTATAAACAATTTCCTCTCCCTTATACATTTTCCATTTAATATAAATTATTTTATTTATATAATTTAATTATTTTTAATAAAATCAAATTAAAATAAGAATGACCTAACCTTTTTCCAAATGTATATTGTTGTGTTCCTCTCTCTCTATGGGATTGACCTCATACTTCCACTTAACCACACTATTTTAGTTTGTGTGGTTATAGAAAATTATATGTTCATAATTTTATCACACCTAGTGGATTTAATTAAATCCTTCATTTGCATCAAATTTTGGAACAATTTTTGGGGAGCAGCGGAGCCCAATTGATGACTATACGCCAATTTTTTTGGTTAAAGACATTTCTTTTCCTATTTTTATTGACTGATTTTAGTTTAGGTATGTTTTTTAGTTTAATTTCTTTTTATTATTTTTATTTTCCAATATTACACTATTGGTAGTTTTTAGTGGTATGAAAGATTATTTTTTAGATTAATTATTATAATACCATTACACTAGATTACAATGTATCCCAAGAGTATCCAACCACATGGGAAGCATTTAATTCAGAAGGGTGGTTGCATCAATAAACCAACGTAGATGATTCATATTCTCATGAATATGGTGAATACCAACATATATAAATAAGTGAAACCTACTCTAAACCATCTAGGGGATACACCAATTTGAAAAAAATACTAATAAAGATATAGGGATGAGAATCACTAAGAAGATAGACTTATCAGATTACTCATGCAATAAATTGGTGAGATTGACAAGAGGATGAAAAACCATGAGTCCCAACTTAGGGAATATGGATAATTCACTACTCACCTAGATCAAGAAATTTCAAATTTAAATTCCCTTACTATCATAATAATAATATTTTATAATGTAGTTATAGGTTGTTTTGAACTAGAATAATAATTTTTGGAAGTAGAGGAAGTTAAAGGTGTTGACACCAAGAAACCTCATTATTAGTGCATTCAAGAAAAACATTAATTCCAATAATATCATGGCAATAACCTAGAATATATACTAAATGGATTTCAGATAAATTAAATTCCAATATTGGATAATTCGATGGATGATCATGAGGTCCAACTCAATGAATATGGAGAATTGACTTCTCACCATGCTCAAAATATTTCAACATTAAATTCCTTTGGGAGTATTATACATTTAATTTCTACTACATATGTTGAATGGTTTGAAGATTATGAATATCAATAATTGGAGGATGTTAAATATCTTTTATAAAAATGAAAACATGAGGATGAAAATATCATGGAATAATTCATGGATAATACAGATAAATCTCATAATGATGAACCACGAGAATGTGGTGAAAATCCAAAACCTGGGGTATCAGTTCTACGCATACAAAAACACCATGAAAAAAATGGAATACTTTTTTAAATTGTGAGAATTAAAAGGAAAATAAATTTAGAATATTTTTAATGGAAGTCCAAAGAGGAAGAGGAGAAAGATAATGAAGTGTTAAAATTCCTAAAATTGCAGGAGGAAGATGTTGATCAAACATGCATTAACCCCGCTAGACATCTAAAGACTGAGGAATAATGGGACTCCCTCATTCAATTACCAGAAGAATAGTAAAAAATGAATATATAACTCAAATATTCATTATATAATATGATCCTACTGAATAAAATGGTTAATTTTTATGTATAAAGGGAACTAAAAACACTATTTAGTTTACAATTTCTCTATATTTTTTGTAAATTTATCTTCATTACACAGCCCACAAAAACTAATTGTTATGAAGTAATATAAGAGGATAAATAGAGGAACTACTCCTTACCAATAACATGTTCATAATGGGATAAATATAAGATTATTATCTCAATATCATGTTTCAATTTTCTAATAAAGGTGAAAGGTCTTGCTATTGATCATAAAGCAGCACTACTGAGAGGCAACCCAAATTTTAAAATTTCATTCCTAGAGATATATTAATTTTATTAGATTAATAACTCTCCCCATAGTCATTATCTTTATCTTTTTTAGAAAAATAGTTAAATTTTTAAATGTTTTTGTACATTCACAATTTTTTATAATATTCTAAGACCATGGAATCAATAAGTAGGAATAAATTGAAGTGTTGCATACATGAAAAATTCATGTCGTGAACCTGGGTTAGACAGAATATGATAAAATAATTTAAAATAATTAATAGAAATGTCTTAATTTTTACTTATTTATATGTTTTAACCTCAAGCCTTCATTTATATTATTTTGAAAGAAAGGAAATTTTAAAAAATAATTGAATTCTTGAAAAAACTGAATTGAATTATATTCTCCCATAAAAATGCTTGATTATTTTGTTTTGTACTCACTGATCTATGATACATCTACACTTAGAATTAGTATATTTAAATTTTTTAAAAATTTCAATATAATTCCCATAAATTAAAAAGATATAAATTAACATCTTAAGAGTCACTTTCTTACTTAAATTTGGAATTCCTGGAAATGATTGTTGAAATGATTTACCTTCTTGAATTTTATTCCTAGAAGTTGCTTTGAGTAAAATAATTATTATTTTCATGAAATATTTTTATTTAAATATATTCTATTATTATTACCAAGAGGATTATAAACCAAATTATACTTATTTTTAAACATATTTTATTAGTGAAGCATGGAGAATGTAAACCTACTAGAATATGAATTGATATCTTGTCAAATCTATAGATGAACAAATTCACTTTTGAAATAATAGAGGAATTTTATTGATATTCCAATTTATCTTAAGACCAACATGTATATATATAATTCATATATCATAGGATCTATGGATTACATTGTTAGTATTGAGCCGCATTACAAGTAATTATTTTTATTTCCTTCCCTACTCTTTTTATGTTTGATTATAATCAATTTAATGAGTGTGGGGGAGTAGTTATTCATAGTAGAGTTAAAATTATGTATCTTGAAAGGATAATACAATGTCTTTCGTTGGGTTTCTGGGGAATTGTTCATACTTACATATATTATATTTTATCATTTGTCCCATATTTTATTAAAACATGTAAAAAAATTATAGGTTGGATTTTTATATGGTAGTTCAAAAATCACCATTTTTAAACTGATAAACTCAAAATCATATGTGGTTAGGTGATGGATGGGATAATTTCCTTTGGAAAAGTTTTTGAAAAAAAACTGTGAATTGGGAAGATCAAAAATTACTATTAAAAGATGGATGATATCTAGCATATGTGTTTATGCAGTGGATAGGAGATCCATTTCAATAATTACTTTTGATAAAATATAAAAATGAAAAATTGGTCAACAAGAGAGGAATTTAATTCATAATGATTTTGTTTTCTGTGATCCATTACTTTTCACTTTGGAGGGTGTGTAACATTACATTAACATTTGGTGAGGATTATTTAACAGACATAATTGTTTTAAACATTAATACCAACCAGCCCTCAACTAAAGAATCAATTGATCCTCTTTGAAGATACCTCATGATTAATTGTGATATTTTTCGTTACTTAGTGAAGATAATAGATTCAATATAATCCTATGGTAAGGATCTTGACCTTTTTGTATGATCATAACTCAATTAAAATAATTAATTGAGTGATGAGTGGAAATATTCATGGTGAGGTAAATTATTAATTGCATGGGTGTTGATGAATGAATGAAAAATATAAGTGAAAAGGGGTAAATTTCTTAAATTAGACATTATAAATTAATAATTATTTGTGAATTAATTATTGGTTATGTTTTATTTTTTATAATATTCAGTTATAACAATTTTTTATAAGCATAACTATTTAAAAATCCCCTTGTATATGAATAGACAAGTTTTTTATGTTGATATTTTACTTGAGGAAAATCATGGATTTGATTGTGGGGGTATTTGATATCACTATTTTGTATCGATATATTTATTTTTATTATATTTATTTTAATTTACTATGGAATGATTTAATATGAGATTCATGCATCATTTCAATGTTTTTTACATTCTTGTGGGAGGACCGATATGTGGATCAATTTAAAATAAAACATAGAAATTAAAGAGCTAAAGGAACTTCATATCAAGGCACTCTACTACTCGACATGATAATGGAAAATGATGATTAATATAGGATTTATGCTGTAAGGAAAACTGGTGAATACTCCATTTTAATGAAGTTTTACCAATATTTTGGATGATCGAAAAATATTCGAGAGTTTTAGAACTAATTAATCAGAGAAAATGAGGCTTTTATCATAGGGAGTACATTATTCATTTCATGATTCATATTAGCTACATGAAAATATACATAGAATTAATTAAATATTATAGATGAAGTGGAAAACGAACCAAAAATATGAATCCTGAAACTTACATGATGTGTTACTTTTACAATTTATAAATCATTCCGAATAGACCCTAGAATACAAGTATTTTTCATATCTTTCTATTGTGACTTACGGTTTTGAGTTGAATTGAACATTTATTTCTATGTTTGATATGTGGGAATTTTAGTATGAATTCCATGGTTATAAAAAATAGTTTATCTCCAATGAAAAAGGATCTGTTCTTGGTATATAGATTTGGCCACTTGGAGGCTTCCACTATGGTTCTAACTCAAATTTCATTCTTCATTAATAGTTTTTGGTATTGTTTTTCAATTTTTTCAATTCATTTAAATGTTTAATCATTTATTTTAATTCCAATCATTCTTATTATTAATTTTCATTCTCATTATTTCTCATATATTATCTTATCTGTGGTACTTAGTTTATTTATCATTGTTGACCACCTAATGATGACTAACTAAATTCATTTGGGAGAGAGGAATTGGTAAAAGGGGGTGCATATCATAAAACCCTGACTTCCTTTTTTTATAATAATTCTTTCTCCAATATGATCATGTGTTCATCAAAATAAATTTCATTCATAATTAATTAATTTAACAAATTATTACAATATTTAATGGATACCTACATAATTGAGTTAATTTATTCATGACCATTCAATTGAATTATTCTAAAGATTTTGGAAATCATAACATAATGAACATTAGTTATATAATTCATTAGAATATTATGAATTTGGATTCTAAGGTATATTGATTGGACTCGACCATTTCTTATTCAGTCAAATTTAATTGTAGAATGAAATTTTAATATGATTATTTTGCAAGAAAAGTTAAATTATTATTATTTTTGTAAAACCATCCATTGAAACTAGTTCGTCTCCCTTTTTCATTTTCCATTTTATTTCATCTAATTTAACAAGAAGATCAAGGGTCCAGATAGGTTGTCCCTAAAAATTATTCAAATAAAAGTGAGAGGAAAGGTTTGGAATTACAAGGAGGATTACAATGTTGGGAGTGAACCACTCCCTACATATGTGCATCCACTATCGATACAAAGTAATCAGGTGTCTTAAAGAACCACATATTACTAATTTTCATGATTTCACTCCTTAAAATCACATCACATACTTGATTTTATTCCCTATATACATATGAAAATTTTAAATTGAGATTCTTGTCTGGGTTGAGAAATCGTATCCAATGGGGGAGAATTTTCTATGTGATATTATTATGTCTTGATTTGAGATCATTATCATCATGGTAAAAATATAATTCAATCCATATTAAGTTATAGTTATTATATGAAGCATACTTTATATCATAGATAATGGCCCATAATTCATCTCTATAAGAAATTACCCACCGAATAATGGGTTATAAACAACCCTGGACAAAACCGTGATGGGTGTGAAAGATACCTCCACATCAAGAGATCCTTATCATTCCAGAGGATAGTCTATCACCATTAGATTAAACACATGGATAGATATGAGGAATCCATGAAATACACATATGAATTAGATGTATCCTTGGATGACATGAAATTCCAAGAAAATGAAGTGTGTTGAGACCAATGAATATTTTTTCCATGACACCTACCTATAGAAAAATGTGTGTATCTGTATAAAGTCAAGGCTCTAGCGGTACCAGATAGTGGATTTTTTTCATTTTGGGAGAGATTTCTCTCTTTCCAAACATAGGTGTACACAACTACAACAACAACCAGCAAGAGGTTCTTGATCTGATAACTAATTCCACATTTACTGATTTTGACCGTCAATTTATCCAAATACATATTCAGACAAAAATAAATGTTAAATATGTTTCTAATTTAATTTCATAAATTATGGAAAAAGTTGAAACTCAAAAAATAGTGGTTCATATATTCTTCATCCCTCATAAAAATGTGACACACTGATATAATACCTTTTTCAACTCAATGAATTTGTAGAATTGGAAACTAACCTTTCTCAAAAAGATCTGAATTAAAATTCCCTTGTTCATAGAATATCAATATTTTCTAATTCATGTATAGGTCTTCTAAAGAAGAATAATACTGGGATATGGATGAATTAAGAGTTGTTGAAACTGGGAAACCTCAAGAGTAGAGCGTTCTGGAAGACCATTACTTCTTACAATCTCTTGAGAATAACACAGAATAAAATCTAACTATATTTCTCATGAAGCACATTCCATTGTTGGATAAGAGGATATCTGATCATGATGCCCAAACAAAATAATAGAGATACTTGACTACTCACCATTCATTAATTATTTTAAATTTAAATTACCTTGTAAAAAATCTACCATTAATTTCTAATAATGATATGGAATGGTTCAAATATAAAGACTATTAATAATAAGATGATGTTAAAGAATTTTATGAAACAAATAAATGTGGACCATAATAAAAAAGGAATAATTCATCGATCATGAAGATATATCTCATAATGATGGACCTATGTCTTATGGTGAAATATCTGAACCTGGGTCATCACTTTTATGCACAAAAAAAAGACTAAGAAGAAAAAGGAGAATACCTTTTTCAACATTGATAAGAATAATAAGTAAGATTATAGGTATTTTTTGTTATATTTTTAAAGAGGAATATTAGTAGGTGAATGAATTAGTACAGGTCACGAAAATGATAGAGGATAATGTTTATAAGACATGAATCAATGTCAGGGTACTTATAAAGACTAAATAATAATGGACTACATCCTTCAATTTTTGGAAGAATATGAGAAAAATTGGGATCTAACTCAATAATTCATTATAGAATACGAACCTACTGATAAAAAGGAATATATTTTGGTTGAGAAATATAACTAAAAACCTTGTTTATATTTCAATTTCATTATATTTTCATTAATTTTATAATCAATATAAATCCCACCAAGAGTACCAATTAAGAAGGACCATTGGAGGAGAAAGTGACGAACAACCCTTGATGCAAAACATAGTCAAAATTAGATAAATCCATGATGGTAATATCTATATGAAGGTCAAATTATCTGAAAAGGGTAAATAACTAGATTAAAACCATAAAGAACAATACACATAGGAAACATGGATTTTAAAATTGCATTCCCTGACAAAGATTTATTTTATTAGTTTAATAACACTCCCTGTGTTTGAGCAGATTATGTTTTTAGCCAAATAATTTATTTTTTAAAAGGGAATGGGATTTAACTATTTAGATTTATTTTATTGGCCAATGTAATAAATAAGTATGAATAAAATGAAGTGTTTCAAAATAGAAAAATTCATTTAATGATTTCAATTCATGTCATGATATCCCAACTCACATCGTGAACCTAGGTCAGATAGAACCCAAGAAAAATATTAAATAGTATATATGGAATGGGGTCATTGTCAAATTTAATATGTTTTCACCACTAGTTTTTTTCACATTATTTTGAAAAAAAATTAATTTAATTAATTAATTAACTTAATTGAATTTGATTCACCCACAAAAATGATTGAATGTTTTGTTTATTACTCATTGATCTTAGAAACATCAGCACTTTGTAGAAGTATATTGGAATTTTTGAAAGAATTTAATATAATTAAAATAAATTCAATTGATATAAATGCATATTTTAAGAGTTAATTTATTACTTAAAATCTTAATTTCTTTGTAATTATTATTAATATAATTGTTTTTCATGATGTTGATTCCTTGATGCTTTCATTGAGTAAACTGATTATTGATTTTTATTCCATATCCTAATTTACTTATATTTTATTTCTACTACCAAAAGGATTCTCGACCAAATATTTCTTATTTTTATCTATATTTTTCTTGAGTTAATAAAAGGGCATGTAAACCTACTAGAACATACATTGATATCTTGAAAAAAATATGGAAAAAATTAACTTTTCTAATGAAAAATTATTTTTATTGATAAATACATTTATAGTAATACCCACATGTATATATATCCTAATTATGCCATAGAATCCATGGTTTACATTGTTAATATTGATCCACATTACATGCCATTATTTTCTTTTCTGAACCTATTCTTTGTATTTTTCATTATATTAATCATAATGGGTGTGGGGGAGGGGTTATTCCAGGAAGATATGGGATTTTGTATCTTGAGAGGAAAATATATATTTTTTATATGGGTTTTTTGAGAAATTTTCTTATTTCATTCATTATCTTTCATTGTTTATCTATTTTGTTGTTAAAAATGTAATAAATTAAAATTAGGTTGTTTGTCAACTAGATCAAAAATCATCATTACTATACCAATGATCTCAAAATAATATTTTGTTTGGTGATGGATTTCTAGCTTTTCTTAGTCTCAAATTCTAAATATATATGTTTTTGAGTTGGGAGAATCAAAAATCACAATTACCATAATGATGATTTCTGTCATATGTTGTTATGTGGTTGATGTGAGGTTCATTTCAATCATGATATTAGAAAAAAAAGAGAAATAAGATCGTAAATTTATTCATTATGATTTCATTTTCTATTATCCTTTACATTGTTCTTCTAGTGGTGATCAATAATACATTACATTTTTGTTAGAATAACTTTAGTGACTTTCTTGTTTTAAACATCGACACCTTCCAACCCTCAACCTCAGTATCATTTTATCTTAAATAAAAATACTAAATTATTAATTGTCATATTATTCATTTTGTGGTGGGGATCATAGATTCAATAAAAGAATATATTTATAAGCATATAATTGAGGTATTAGAATTACACTATTAATATGATACCTTCAGTGATGTGTGGAAATATTCAAGGTGTCTTAAGTCATAAATTGATTTTGATGAAAGGTTGAGAAATGTATGTGGAAATTTGGGATATATTGTATTTGAAATTATATATGAATCATTATTTTTTAATTACTTATTGGGTATGTTTTATGATTTTATAATCATTATTTATAACTTGTTTTAATGAGAATAATAATTTGAAATTCCCTTGTTGATGTATGGATCATTTTGTGATTTAATTTTGAGATTTTTGTCAAGGATGATATAAGATTTTAGTTTGGTGGTATTTGATATCTTTATTTCTTATCTATCTGTTTATGTTGTTTTTATATTTTTTAAATTGAATATTGATTGATTTAATATGATATTCATTCCTAATTTTAATGTCTTTTGTATTCTTTTTGTATAAATGATATCGGTAGAAATTTCAAAGAAAACATAGCAATTCTGTAATGTAAAATGAAATCTGTACTGAGCCTCTTTGGGGATCAGTACAAAAAATAAATTGAATATGAATGTAGGATTGATGATTAAATCTAAAAAGGTGATTATTTCTACTGAATTAATTTTTCTTCAAATATATGATGATCTCAACATGTTTGAGAGGCTCAAAACTGAATAATCAATGGAAAATGAGTGTTTTATTATTGTTAGTACAAGATTCATGTCATGAATCGAATTCACGACATTTAAAATATACAAGGCATGAAGAAAATACAATACATTAGATAGAAATAGAATGAAGAAAAAATTGATTCCCAAATCATTCAGGATGTGTAAATTTTAGAGGTTGTGAATCATTAAGGACATTCCTAGAAAACGCGGATTTTTACATATATTTGGATGATAGATTATGGAATTTACATGGGACGACCATTTAATTCCATGTTTGACCTAGGGAAACCCTAGGATGATGTCCAGGGTTATAATTAAGCGGTTACATACAATGAAATATGACATATTCTAGGAGTACGGATTCGACCTCCAAGAGGCTTCTATGAGTGTTCCTACCAGGATTTAGTTCATTATATATAAGTTTTTATTTATCTTTCCTATTTTCTATAATTCATTGTAATTTTCAATGATTTATATAATAGTTCAAACCTTTTATCTTATTCATTATATTTATCTTTATGTCCTATCTAATATCTTCTCCATGGGATTCAGTTTATTCATCGTTGGCCACCACCTGAAAGGGACTAGTTGAACCCACGAGGGGAGAAAAATAGGTAAAAGGGGCTCTATACTAAAAAATAACGGTTTCCTTTAATTGTTAGATTGTTGAATTCAATATTATCATTTTATTCATGAATTTTTATATTATTTATCATTGAGGAATGGAAAAAATAATTTCAATAATGAATGAACCCCAATATGACTGATATAATTTATTTATGACCATTAAATTGAATTATTCTTATTATTTTTAAAATATGAGCATAATAGGATTTAGTCATTTTAATTATTCTAACCATGGAGAACATAATGGTTTCATAGATATTTAATGTGATTGTATTGTAAGAAAATCTGAATTAATTTATTTGGTAAAACTAAAACTGAAAAATGGTTCATCTCTTATATAATTTTTCTACATGATTTACATTATTTTATTTAAGAAATTTAATTCATTTTAATAAAATTAAATTAAAATCCAGATGACCCAAACTTTTCTCAAAATCCATTGACTGCATTCCCTACAATATATGGTATTGACCTCATACATCAACTATATTATTCCTTAATAGTTTTTGTACATCTAGAATTTTATAAATTTTTATTTTATCATGTTCAAATTATTTAATGTCATCCTTCAGATGTATCAAATTTTGGCAGCACTTTCAGGGATAATTGGAGCCTTCCATATAAATCGAAAATGATTTCTTAGGTAAAATAAATTTCTTATCCTATTTTTCATTATTTATTTTACATTAGTTATATTTTATGAAATTTCCATTATTTTTATTATTATTTATAAATATTACACTTCTACAAGTTTCTGGTTGTATGTAAGATGATTTTTCATATTAACCAATATTATGTGATGATGCTAGTGTACAATGCATTCAAAGAGTATCTAACCACGTGAGTAGCACTGAACTCAGAAGGGTGGTCGCATCAAGAAACCATTATTGATGATTCACATCCTCGTGAATATGATACATGTCAACATTAATAATAGAGCGGCACCCACTATGAATACTACATTGGAGACACACATTTTCAAAACTACCAAGATGGATCTGGGGACGGGAAGTACATAGAAGAGAGACTTATCTGATTCGAGTCCCAAATCAGTGAATATGTACTATTGACTACTCACCTTGATTAAATTATTTTGAAAATAAATTACCTTATAATCATCATACTTATATTCTCAAATGCATGTCTATGTCAGTTTGAAGAAGAATAATATAAATAAGTTAAGGAAGTAAAAGTTTTTGACATAAAGAAACCTCAGGAGTTGTGCATTCAAGAATTAATTACTTTCCGAAATCACATGAGATGAAAATAGAAGATATATCAACATTATTTCTCTTGTTGTAAATTCCAATTTTGGATAATAAGATGGATGATCAGGAGTCCCAAATCAATTAATAGGGATAGTTGACTACTCATCATTCTAAAATTATTTAAAAATATAAATTTCCCTATGAATAATCTACCATTAATTTCTAATAGAGATATGAAATGGTTTAGCAATGGATAACATCAATAATTGTATAATATTAATGTTTTTGTAGAAACAAAATGAAAAAAATGAGGATGAGAATATCATTGAAGTTTTCGTGGAGCATGCAGAGATTTCTCTTAAGGGTGATCATTTGGCTTCTTGTAAACAAAACATAATGTATCACTTATATTCATACAAAATTACCCGAAAAAAAAGAATAACTTTTATAATATAGAGAATAAGAATATAGAAATATGATATAGAAATTTTTATTGTATTCTCAATGAGGAAAAGGAGTAGTAGAATGAAATGGTAAAATTCATAAAAATAAAGGATGAAGTTGTTGGTCTATCATGCATTGACCTCGCTATACTTTTGGAGAATGATAAAGAATGTGGCTCCATCTATTATTTTCCTAAAGAATATGATAAAATGGAAGATATAACTCAGTAATACATTCTAGAATATATACCGAATGAAGAAAGAAAAAAGTTTGGTATTGAGAGGGAACTATATAATCTATTTAGATTTCAATTTCTCTATATTTTCATTAAATATATCCTTAATGTGTATCCAACCATGAGAGTCTATTAAGAATGACCAATGGAGTAGAAAGAAATGAACTGCCCTAGATTAAAAACATATTCATAAATAGATAAATCCATGGTAGTTATCTTTATATCATGTTCTAACTATCTGAAAAATGTAGAATGTCTAGTTATAGACCTTAATAAACAGTTATCAAGATGTAACCAGAATAATAAAATTTCTTTCTAAGACTTAAATTTATTTTATTAATTTAATAACTCTCCCCTTGGTCTATCTCTTTATCTTTTTTAGCCAAATAATTTAATTCTTATAAGGGAATGTAATTTCAATACAAAATATTATTTTTTCAAGCCCATAAAATCCACAAGTATGAAAATAATGAATCTATTCATATATGGAAAATTAATATTATGATTTCAATTCACATCATGATATCACAACACAAGTCATGAACCTAGGTCAGATAGAACCTAAGAAACTCTTTTAAAAGCATCAATGGAAAGAGATTAATCTCTATTTCTTTATTTTTTCACCCCTACATTTTTCGACAACATTATTTTGAAAAAAAATTGAAATACATTTTTAATGAATTTAATTGAATTATATTATCCCACAAAATAGTTTTATTTTTTTCTTGTACTCAATTATATAGGATACATCATCACATATAAGAACTATATTGAAATTTCTGAAATTTTTTAACATAATTCCAATAAAATAGAAGATATAAATGGAAATATTGAGAGTTATATTCTTATTTTAATATTGAGTTTAGGGAAAATGACTGTTATTATGATTTATTTTCTATATGATGATTCCAAAAAGCATGCTATGAGTAAACAATTTATTGATTTTCATTCCATGATTTGATTGGCATATTTTTTTTCCGATTGATCAGAACATTCTAAACCAAATTTTTCTTCTTTTATGTACATTTTTATTGAGTTAAAATTGGGGCACATAAAGCTAATAGAACATGGATTGACATCTAATCAAATATATGTCTAAGAAGTTATCTTTTGAAATGATTGAGTAATTTTAGTGATGATCCTATATAGCTTGAGACACACATGTATATATTTCATTCCTATCTCATAAATTTTGAGGATGACCTTGTCAGGAATGATCTACAATGCAATCCATTATTTTCCTATCCAACCCAACTCTTTTTATTTTTCATGATATTTAATTGAATGATTTTGGGGGAGGGGTTATATGTTCTTGAGATTGGATTTTTTATATTAATAGGAGACAACATAGTGTTTCTATGGAATTTTCAGGAAAGGTACATATTTACATTAATTATATTTCATATTTTTTCCCGATTATTGTAAAAAAATAAAAAAAATTAAAATTTCAATATTTCTTGGGTAGATCAAAAATCCACATTTTTATACTGATGATATAAAAATAATATATTAATTGGTGATGTATGTGACACTTTTCTTAAGAAAAGATTACAAAAAAAGGCTGTGACTTGGAAAAATAAAAAATCACCAATCTTGGATCGATTATTTCTATCATATTTGGTTAGTTGGGGGATGTAAGGTTCATTTAAATCATAAAATTCAAAAAAATGATAAAAATTACAAATGGGGTAAAAGAGATGAAATTCAGTCATTATGATTGCATTGTTAGTGAGCCTTTACTTTTCACTTTTGGGTTGAGCAAGACAACATTCCATTTTGGTGAGGAGCATTTTAGTGAGATTGTTTTTTCAATATCATGTATTATATATAATATATTAACTTCCTTTTTATGATTTTATTATTTCAAACATCATTACCTATCAAGCCTCCACCTCATACTCATTTGATCAAAATTGAAAAAACCTCATGATTATTTTTTATATTTTTCATTATAGGGTGGATATAATAGGCTCAATGAAATCCTATGTATAGGATAATGGACTTGATGTTTTAGCATAACTCCATTAGAAATTTACCTTGATTGGTGAGTGTAAAAATTCATTATGAGGCAAATCTTAAATTGCATGGTTGTTAATGAAAGGTTGAAATCTCTAAATTAAAATGAGGAAATGTTTCGAATTTTACATTATAAATGAATAACTAATTATGAAATAATAATTGGATATGATTTTTTATTTTATAATCTTCATTTATAAATTTTTTTATGATCATTGTAATTTGAAAATTTCGTTATGATTTTATGTATCCCATTGTATTTCTATGTTGAGATTTTTCTCGAGGATAATAAAATATTTTAGTGTGCGGGTATTTGATATATATCTTTTTTACCTATATATTTAAGCGTTTTTATATGAATTTTTATTTAATATTTTTTGATTTAATATGATATTAGTGCCTAATTTGAATTTTTTTGTATTCTTATTGTGTGAATGGCATATTTATCTATTTGAAATAAAAACAAGGAAATTAAGCAACATAAGTGCAATTCACGTCGAGCCACTTTGGGGATCATTATGAAAAAAAATTGTAGGTGAAGCCGAGATTGATGACTAATTAAAAATGATGATGATTCCCCTTTAATGAAGGATTACCACTATTTTGGATGAAAAAAATATGTTCAAGAGTCTTGGAACAAATGAAAATGAGAAAAACATGGCTTTCAACATAATGAGTATATAATTCACATCATTAATCAAATTCACAACATGTAAAAAATACAATTCATGAAGAAATTACAAGACATGATGTGAAAAGAGTATAAAAAAGTTGATTCCCACAACATTCATGATGTGTAAATTTTACTGGTCATGAAACATTCAAGATAGACTAATAAAGTTGGGATTTTTACATATCTTTCAATGGTGACTTTTGTGATTATCCTGGGAAATTAGTTTAATTATAATTTTGACCTTGGAGAACCATAGAATGGATTCCAATGATATAAATAAGTTGTTCCGACCAATGAAAGATAAAAAATTCATGGTGTAGGTATTCGATTACCAGGATGCTAATACAAGGGTTTCGTCATTAATTTCATTCTTCATAGATAGTTTTTTTATTTTTGTTTTTCTAAATTTATTGAAATGTTGAGTGATTTATATTTTAATTACAATCCTTCCTCTTATTCATTTTCTTTATTATACATCTACATCTATTCTTTTCTCTTCAAGATTTGGTTTATTCGTCGTTAGAAATAACATGATGATGAATATCTAAACCTGCTGGGAGAGCGGGATCAATAATAGCGGGTCTATACCCTAAAATCTATATATTATTTTCTTGAAATATTTTTTTATTCAATATTATCATTTTGTGAATGTGAATTTATTTTAATAATCATTGATTTAGGAAAAACTACTTTCTATTATGAATGAACTCCAACATAATTTAGATCATTTATTCATGACCATTATATTGAATTATTATTATTATTTTGGAAATCATAACATAATACTATTTACTTATTTAAATTCATCAGATCATTATGATTTTTTTCTAGGGTAGATTGATTGGGATTGACCATTTCTAAATTCTATAAAATTTAATTTTGCACAAGTTTTTAATATGATTGTTTTGTAAGGAAATTTAAATTAATTTATTTCTATAAGATCCCCAAGAAAATAGTTCCTCTCTCTTCTAATTTTTCTATATGATTTCATGTATTTTATTTATCTTATTTAAGTATTTTTAATATAATAAAATTAAAATCAGGATGACCCAACCTTTAGTCAAAAGTCTTCTGATGCATTCCCACTCTTTGTAGGATCATCCATGTACTTCCAAATTAATACTCCTTTGTAGTTAGTGTGGTTTGAGAAGATTATAATTTTCTAATTTTATCATTGTCGTAAGATTACAAGACATCCTTCCAACGGAAAATATTTTGGCACTGTTTTTAGGGATTAGTATATAATTATAGATAACAATAGACTGATTTCATAGGTCAAAGAATTTTCTTATCATATTTATGTTGATGGATTTTAGATTAGTTATTTGTTTTAGTTTAATTAATTTTTTATTATTATTATTAATATTTTGGTAGTTTCTGGTGTAATTCATGATTATTTTTCACATTAACCCTTATTATGACCCACCATTATAGTACAATGCATTCTAGGAGTGTCTGAGAACATGGGAATCACTGAATTTAGAAGGGTGGTCATGTAAAGATACCATCTCAGATGATTCTCATTCTCATGAATATGATTAATACCAACATAAATAATGAATCAACACCAAAGAAAAAACATTCATAGGAGACAATAATTTTCAAAATTATCATGACAGATCTAGGGATAAGAATCACTGAAAAATAAGACTTTTCATATTAATCATGCGATAGAAAAATGGGATAGGAAGGAGGATTGATAATCATGAGGCCCAACTTAGTGTAAATGGATAATTTACAACCCACCGTTCTCAAATAATTTCAATTTTAAATTATCTTATAATCATCATATCAATGTTTTAAAATGTGGGTATAGGTTAGTTTAAAAAATAATAATATCAAGAAGTTGAGGAAGTAAATTTTTTTGACACCAAGATACTTCATGAGTATTGCATAAAATAATACCATTACATCAAACAATATAATGAGAGGATCACAGAATTTAGATTTATTTTATTTATCATGAAATTAACTTCAATGTTGGATAAGAAGATGGTGATTCTGGGGCCTGAAACAAGGAATGGGGATAATTGACAAATCACTAGATAAATTATTTCAAATTTAAATTCCCTTGTAAATAATTTACCATTAATTTATAATACATATATATAATGGTTAGAATATGAATAATATCAAGAATTTGAGGGTGTTTATTCTATTGAAGAAAGAAATGCAAAAAATGGGGATGAGAATATCTAAGTAGAATTATTGGAGTGTGTAGAGATATCTCAAAATGATGAACCCATTTATTATAGTAAAAATGACGAACTTGATGCATCACTTATATTCATAAAAAATGATTAGGAAGAAAAAAAAGAATACCTATTGAAATTGTGATAAGTAAAAGAAATAAAAATTATATAAATTTTTTATTTGATGCTCATAGAGGGAAAGTATATAGGGGATGAATTGGTACAATTAATAAAAATGATTGAGGTGGATTCGGATCATACATGCATATACTTCACTAGATTTCTAGAGAATGATGTATAATTGGTCTCCCTACTTAAAGTTTTGGATGATTATGATAAAAATGAGGCTCTAACTCATGAATTCGTTCCAAAATATGAACCTACTAATGAAAAGTAAGATGTTTTTCTGGAGAATGTGAACTATAATATCTCCTAATATTTAAATTATAGTATGTTTTCATTAAATTTATCAACTATATATTTCCCACAATGAGTACTAATTATGAATTAATACTGGTGGTGAAAGGAAAGAACTACCCTATACATAAAACATAGTTAGAATTAGAAAAAAACAAAGACTATTAGACCTAAATAATGTTTCAATTAGCTAAAAAACGTAAATGATCATGCTATAAACTTTAATGATGTTCTACTAAGAGGCAACCAGAAATTGAAAATTTCATTCATGAACTTATATTTATTTTATTATTTTAATTAATCTTTTCATGGTTAATCTCTTTATTTGTTGGATCCAAATAATTTAATTTCTAAAAGGTAATGTGCTTCCACTATTTACATTTATTTTCTAGAACCATGGAAGTAATAAGTAGGAAGAAAATGAAGTTTTGTAAACGCAAAAACTTCATGACATGTGTTCAATTGACATCGTGACATCATAACTCATGTCATGAACTTGGGTTTTATAGAACGTGGGAAACTCATTCAAAAGTTTCAATAGAGAGGGATTACATTTTACTTTTTATATTTTTTTCACCCCTATTTATTTCTACCACATAATTTTAACAATAAAATAAAAGATAAAATTGAATTTTATGGTTGAATTAACTAAATTTAATTATATCCACACAAAAATATACTTGATTTTTATACTTTTACTCACTGATATAGGATACATCATCAGTTAAGAGAAATATATTGACATTTTTAAAATTTTGAAATTTAATTCCCATAAATGAAAAATATATAAATCTACATATTAAGAGTGAATTTCTTAGATCAATTTCGATTTTATTGAAAATTGTTGTTTATATGATTAATTTTCTGGATGTTGGTTCCTAGAAGTTAAATTGAGTAAAATGGTTATTTATTTTCATGCCATTACCTAATTGTCTTATATTTTGTTCCCATTCCTAATAGGATTCCTGACCAAATATTTCATGTTTTTCTTGTACATTTTCTTGAGTCAACCTTAGGGCATGTAAACCTAATAAAAAAGTGTTTGTATCTGAACAAATATATGAAATAAGAAATAAAAATTTTAAATTATTGAGTCATTTTATTTATGTGATCATTTATCCTAAGAACTATATGAACATCTATCCTTCTTATCCTATAGAATCTATAGATGAACTTTCTACGGTTGACCCACATTGCGATCCATTTTTTTCCTTCTCTACAATACTCATTTTATTTTTAATTATATTCAACTAAATGAGTGTGGGGGGAAGTAATTCACTCTATATATGGGATATAGTATCTTAAGAGTAGACTATAGGGCGTTTTAATGGGGTTTCAAGGAATGGTTCATATTTAAATTCATTATATTTCATTATTTATCACTCTTATTTTTAAAATATTTAATCAAAAAATAAAAGTGGGATGTTTCTCAAGTATATCAAAAATAACCATTTCTAGACTAATGATCTAAAAATCATATGTGGTTAGTTTATGGATGTCAGTCTTCTCCAAGGAATAACTTATGAAAAAAAAGTTTTGTGACTTGAGAGAATCAAATGTCACCATTTCATGAATGATGGTCTCTATCGTAGGTGGAAAGGTGGTGGATTTGAGGATCATTTCAATAATGTTTTTCAAAAAAATTATAATATGATTAAATATTGTTAACAAGAGTGAAAATACATTCATTATTATTATATTGTTTATGATCCTTTACTTTGTTCTTTGGGGTTGATCATGTTCCCATTACATTTTGGAGAGGATCATTTTAGTGAGGTTTTTTTTAATATCATGTATTATATATTATTGTGTAGCCTCCTTTCTAAGAATTATAGGTTTTAATCATCAATACCTACAAACCCTCATACTCAGACTCATTTGATCCTAATTGAAAATCCATGATTATTAATTTTGATATATTATTTTATGCAGTGGAGATAGTATATTAGAAAGAATCATAGATTTAAGATCATTTATTTGCAGTATGATCATAACAGTATTAAAATGATACCTTTATTTATGGGTGGTAAAAATCATGGTGATGTAAATCATAAATGGAACAGGTGTTAATGAAATATTGAAATCTGTAACTGAAAGGTGGTAAATGTATTGAATTGGACATTATAAATGAAGTATTATTTATTAATTAATTATTTGGTATTTTTTTCATTTTTATAATTTTATGTGGTAAATTTTTTTATTTGGATACTAATTTTAAAATTAACTTTTTTATGTATGAACCCCTCTGTGTTTCGATGATTATAATTTTCTCGAGGATGAACAATGATTTTATTGTTTGGGTATTTGATACCTATATTATATATCTATATGTCTATGTTTTGTTATATGAATTTTAATTAAAAAATATTTATTTAAAATAAGATTCACTATTTTTTTCTAATGGTATGACTGATATTTGAAGAAATTTAATGTAAAACATAAAAGTTAATGAATATGAAGACAATTTGGTTAGAGCCACTTTTTGGCTTGACATGACAAAGAAACTTTATGATAAAGCTAGTACTGATGATTTAATATAAACAAATGTATATTACCTTTGAATGATTGTTCTACATGATGTGGTATGGTCATAACATGATTAAGAGGATTGAAACTAAAGAATCAGTGAAAAATAAGGAATTCAGTTCTAGGAGTACATGATTCACATCAGGAATCAAATTATTGAAGTGTAATATATACAAAGGTATTATGAAAATAAAAGACAAGAAGTTGAAAGTGCATAAAAATGTTAAACCCCACAAAATTTATGATGTGTAAATTTTACAGGTCGTGAAACATTTGGTCCAGACCCTTAAAATGGGGATTTGTACGTATCTTCAATTGGTGAATTATGATAATGACCTGATATGGCCATTTAATGATAAATTTGACCTTATGGAACCCTAGGATGATTTCTAGGGTTTTAAATATGGGGATCTAATCAATGAATAAGGATCCATTTCAGATAATGGGTTTCAACCACTAGACAGCTACTACATGGGTTTCGGCCCGTATTTTCTTCTCCATGGATAATTATTTTTTTATTTCTTTTTTCTACAATCCATTCTAACTTTGAATGATTTATATTTTAATTTCAACACTTATTATTATTTGTTATCTTTATCATTCTTTCTCATCTATTCTCTTATCAGTGAGATTTGTTTTATTCATCCTTAGTGGCCTCCTAATGATGACTAGGTAAACCCATATGGTGGATAGGAATTTGTAAAATGGGGTGTGTAGCATAAAATCCTGATTTTCTTTTCTTATAATATTTTTTATGCAATATTATCATGATGTTAATACTTGTGTATTTTATTCATTATTGATTTATGGGAAAAATAAAATCAATAATAAATGATTGTTAATGTTATTGAGATATTTTATTTATGACTATTAAATAGAATTTTTCTTAATATTTTGGAAATATGAACATAATGTGCATTAGTTATATTAATTCTTCAAACCTCAATAATTTGGAATTATAGGTTAGTTTATTATGATTTATAATTTCTCATTTAAATAAAATTGAATACTTTCACTTCTATTAATTATTTTTATTTTTTAGGATATGTTTAATTAATTAATTTTTTATCACCTCCCCAAGAAATTGGTTCTTATCTCTTCTTATTTTTCAATATGACTTAATTTATTTTATTTATTACATTTAATTAGTTTTAATATAATAAAATTAAAATTTGGATGACACAAAATTGGTTCAAAAGTCTCATATTTTGTTCCCTGGTCTATGTGGGATCATCCCCGTACATCCCATTTACTACACTATTGTAATTAGTGCAGTTCGAAAGCATTATAAATTCTTAATGTGATCACGCTCAAGGGATTTCATGACTTCCTTCATATTAATCAATGTAATTAATCCAAAAATAAATAATTTTTTGTCATATATATACTAAAATTTTATAATGGTTATGGAACCACTATTATTCTCCCTCTTTTCAATCAAAATGGAAATAAAAGTATCACTCGTGTGTACATGTGGACTACCTAGTCCACCCCGTGATATATTTCATTTTCCATCAACATATTTCCTAGATGGTTACTAAGATGGATTTAATATGTATATATTATATTTAGGATATAATTATTCTTCTATAATTATAATATCTTATCTTCATTCTTACATTTCCATCCGTTGTAAAATGTTAACATCCCCCATGAATATATGTAAACTACCACCTCCATGAAGTGACGTGTCACATTTTACGTTTCTAGTTCACATAGATTGCAATGACCCATTGTTTTATCAATGGAAATTTCATTCTTATAAATGTTTCATATAATCACATGAAATCCAAACACAATGAACTACAAAGTACTATTTTAAATTTAAACATAAGTTTTCCAAATTTTAGATTTGAATTTCGAAAATCTGACATATACAGTTGCAATCAGTAAGGTGTTTGGAGACTGATAAAGCAAACATTTTTTGGCGAATAGTAACATACCCTTATGAATAGTAATGTAACCCTTATGAATAATGACATACCCTAATGAATATTAACCTTACCTATGATAGTATATAAATAATATTTAAGTGAAATTATGATGTACCAATATATTGGAATAAGAAAATAAATGTTTTAAAACTGGTTTTTTAGAATAAATTATGAATTTAATTAAATATTAAATTAATCGTACATAGAAAATTATTTTTGAAAAATGGATTTCATTATAGGATTCTACATGTTGATAAATGGTTATTGTGGTTTTTCGGGATATTTCTGAAATACATGAATTTTTTGTGAATAGAAAAATACATTTATTTACCATATAAATACATTATAATTTAAATCCATTATTCCTGACATAATAAGTGATATAAGCACCCAAATCTCGAAATCACATGAACATATTATTATTCTTTGTCATGAAATCATCTATTTTTATTGTCTTATAGAAAAATAATAAACTAATGATTATAATATTATGAAAACCCTCCAATCCTCCACTGTAAATACAACCCCCCCCACGTCTTCTCTTCAATCCTATAAAGCCTTCTGACATTCCTCTATCCTTCCCAAATCAATCACCAATATCCTCCCCCACATCCTAAAACATTTTCTATATTAAAAAAATCAAATCCACTCCGCTTAATAGGCTCTCAAGGAAGTTTGAATCAAGAGGTAAATTCCTCTTTTCTTTTTTTTCTTTTTCTTTTCATGTTCATTTGTTTTATTTTCTATGCATACCTCTCCTCATCCAAATGTTATGAAATGTATAATACATTACATGTACTGGAATGTTTTTATGATAATTTATTAATTTATTATCATCTCCACTTTACTCTTCTTTTTTTAGTAGTAAAGACACCATCCAAGATGTGTTAATTTACCACATTCAGGGATGATGGGTTTTCAATTTCCATACCAATATTCCATTATGGTCATGAAACCATTTTAATGGCTGAAAAAGAACATAATATTTTTATTATTCCGCATATATGGTTTTGGAATCCTTTTTTACACATGGTTTTGGTTTATAAAACCAAATGGGTTCTTTGTGGTCAAAAACCGGCAATTAACCCAAAACATTTTCACTAATGTTTCATTAACTTATTAAACATAAATAAAATTAAAAAAATTAAATTTTCAACCATTTAAACTTATTTATGTTCAATAATAAAGTAAAACTTCAATTTTGGACAACCACCTTCATTACAAATGTTTATCCGAACATGAACCGATCGTTAAAACCAAGCAAGAAAACATACTCGAACAATGAAAATGAACCTCATAACCAATCAAAATGGTTATAATTGAACTTAAAAAGGATATAATAAATATTTTAAATATATAAGTGGTTATATAATTATTAATTAGTAAAACAATTTTTTTTATTCAGGTCATTATTATGTAATGGATAACACCATCAAACTTAAGGTAAGTGATCCTTTCCATTTCACTTTTATTCAACAATGTCCTCTATGATATGCCATTTTATATGTAATTATTAAAGATGGGGTATGATTTATAACCTCCCCAATACTTCCCTCATTATGTAAAATTTAGGAGATATCACTTTCTCTCTCATGGATCCCTCTTTAGTTAACCCGATACCATGCCGATAATCTGTAAGGAATTCTACACGAATCTCCTTTATTCCCTTGGGTTTCTTTATGATTATATTTACCTAAATGAGGTTATCTATTATTATTTTTTTCTTCTTCTAAATGATATGTGAATCTTAAATACTCATGTATCAAGTTACAGTCAACATTAAATTTCGGGGATATTGTAATGACCCACCAATTCTCATTGGATTGAGAGTACAATTAGTCATTACTAGGCCTTAAGCGAAATCCCCAAGACGCCAAAGGATGGAAATAAATAACAGAGGGATTCAAATACATGTGGGGGAAGATTTACCCTTTAATAAATAAACCAATAAACCTACCAACCATAACCAAATATTCACTATATTATGCATGAAAAAATGGAAGAAAACCTAACAACTTCATGTATATCAAAATCACATCAAACTAAGCAACAACAGAAGAATAACCAATTATCAAAGTACATAACAGATAGACTACACAAGACTCTGCAAAGTCCTCAAGAATCCATTATCCCCATGATCCAAGCTCCAAAATCTCTAAAAAACCCAAACATCACTAGTTTTTTCTAAACACGTGTGAAACATTACCTTCTCCCTTGTCCCAGAAGATAGCATCTGCAAAAGCACAAAAGTTCCAATGATGGGGTCAGTATAACACTTAGTAGGTTCTCCCCAATGACTTCCCTACACACACCACTAGGATAGAAGAGTTAGAAACAATTATATAAAATAGTTTATATAAAAAAATTTCTCTAATATAGTTTATAAATAAATATAACAAGTTTCAAAAAACATTCATTACCAAAAGCATATAAGTGAAATTGAAACCAATTTTCCTAGCAAGGTATTTTTCCAAAAAAATAACTAAAAAATCTTTACAACCATTTCACAATACCCCATAATAACCATACCCACCCATTCCTCAATCCCATGAAACCAAACATGCTTGATATGTTATGATAGTTCCATACTCATGAGAAATTTCAAACCAATCTACAAAGTCATCACAGCGTAATTGCTTCTCATTTTCCATTAACCCTTTGGCACTGAGCACGAGGTCATATTTCAACCAAGCCCCATATATGCAATTACCATGTGAAATTAACCATTTGAAACTGATAACAAGGTCATATTCCAACCAATACCAGCATATTAAATATGAACACACACCACATATTCCCAATCATCATGCCAAAACAACCCTTTCAATAAAATCACCTTTTTTATTGAAAACCATTTCCGTCAAAACCATTTCAATGCCAAATCATTTCAATTCCAAAACAATTCAATAAAAATCCATTTTTAATGAAAAATATTTCCATATAAAAGACCCTTTTTCATCAACCATTTAGAAATTCCAGAAAATCCATAATTTAAAGTCCACATTTTAAATTCATGAAACTACACCCCATATGCACAAGTATTCACCAAGATCACGCAATTTCACAAAAACCATAAATCATCACTAAAGAATATGTTTCCATGATTTTCACAATTAATTTATTTTAAATAAAACAATTTTAATCTATTATAATAAACTCTACTAAGAGGAGTTGAGAGGGGGGCCTCCTACCATGAAGAATTTGATGAATCATTGACAACAGATGAAGAACACATAAGAAGTGGGGTTGATTCTTCAAGAACACCCGTAGTTCTCCAATCATAGTAAGATAATCACTCAAAATTGAATTTTTTGGCATCCAAAAACATATATCTACCCACTATAGTTTTAGATATGAGAATGAATAGAGATCGGAGAAGTAGATCTAACAAGATCTAAGAAAACATGACAAATTCGGAAAGAATGGTGGCATACCTCTATAATCGGACTCAAAATATCCTAGAGAAGGCCATATGTTTTGTCAAAATAGTGAGGGGAGGGTAATTAATCCTTATAGGGAGGGTAATATTTAAATAGGGATGTTTTAAAGCCAAAAATAAATATATAGAGAAAAAACAAGTAAGATCCTAGAAAATGGGATCTAGATTTTACCTTTGGACAAGGTTTAACCACACGGTTTGGGCCAACTGTGTATGGATCAGGCAACCTTCCATTTCATCCCTATACTCATTATAATCCCCCCAAACTCTCTCATCATTCAACTTTACCCTTTTTTTGGAAACACAATTTTTATGGAAACATCCCACTTTATGAAAACACCCCACTTTATGGAAACACCCCACATTATGGAAACACACCACTTTATGGAAACAACACACATTATGGAAACAACAAATATTATTGAAACACCCAACTTTCTGGAAACTCTCTATATTATGTAGAGTCTCTATTTTATTGAAACTCTCTATTTTTTTAAACTCTCTATTTTATGGAAACATTCTATTTTATGGAAACACAATCAAAGACACGCCATTTAAAAAACATGAGCAAAGGGTCTATGTTCCCTAAATTAGGGGTAGTACAGATATAAATGTTTTTAAGTGATTCCCTACTAAATACTTCTAGATTAGAAAACCTATTTTGAGAGATCTTCTCGAATTCCTACTTGATTTCAAATGCACTCTATATTATGTTTTAATCCACTATTTTGTTTATAAAATAATTCTTTAATTATTAAAACCTACATGGTTCACTTATGGATTTATATAAAGGATTTTCCCTTTATAATTTAAATGCTCAATAGTATGTTTCTTAAAATCACACAAAAATGTATTAATGAAAAAATTTCTTAGATGCTTTTCTTACATGTTGTCACTTTTACTTAACATCACATACCATGAAACATTATTATTTTCCCTTTTTAATTACCATGAATATTTTAGTTCACTTCTTTCATGTAAAATTTTATAATTCTCCCATTTCTTAAGTTTTATGACATGATTTTGGTAACCAATTCTTTCCACTGGTAAACCTTATGATTTTTTAAGATTGATTTTGTATGATTCTTTATGTGGAAAACATATTCATGTAATGTCAAGATGGGTTCACCCAGATAGAACTCTAATTGATTGGGTAAATGTTAGTCTCATGGGACTTTATGTGTGATGGTTTGGTGGTCAGCCTTAGCTTGTGATACGATGGGAAACGGTCTTGGAAGTTATCCTTGACTCAGGCTAAATTAATGTTCTATGTTTCTTACTGATTTCTCGGATTCCATGTTTATATGATCCCATGTTTATAAGTTATTATTCTTTCTGTTGCATGTTTTTTATATAATTACGGCATGACTTCAATCCCATATGCTATTTCATTGTTCTTATGGGTATTCCCTTACTGGAATTTTAGCTCATTCCTTTGTTCATGTTATCCCTAGGTTATCCTATGTAGATGTATGAGCACAATGGAATACAGAGGCTCATTATGGAGTTTCAATAAAATTATTTTTTTATAATGATTGATTATTTACCAAGTCTTCCATGACACTAGACTTATGGATCCTTACCTTGTACTCTGATGTATAATTATGATTATAATCATGCAATGTTATATGTAAAAGGCTAGGGTCTCTATATAGATGTTAATAAAAATATGTTAAATGAATATATATATATATATGTGACATATATGAGAGGATATTTATTCTATAAAATTTAATTATTATTTACCATTCTTTCATTTCATTCTTCAAAAAGTGAATATAGCATTTATCTGTACTTATGGCCTATCATCTCCAAAACAATGTATTTCATTTTTTATCTCTATACCTTTTATGGATGAAACTAAATATATATATATATAAAGAATATATATATATATAAATCATGAATAGAACTATGTTGATGATGTAATGATGACCTAATTATAAGGATCTGAACTACCAAACTAAAATTCTCATAAAAATTGAAACTGTTAGCACTGTGAATAGATGATTTTAATAAATAATTATTAAAAAATGGGTGCTAAAATGTTATTATTAGGATATATAAATATATGATATTATAAGAATTTAAATGAATATATTATATAAATATAAAAATTTAAATTTTATTTTACTATATTTAATGTTAATTTTTTTTCAAATAAATTCTAACTCGATGTAAGGGATTTCAGTTAAAATATCATTGTTTAGTAGGATTATTTATGATTTAGTTTTTTATGATTCAATTTTATGATCTATCTATAAATAATAAATTGGATTTTATTGTTCCATTTTTATTATTTTGGATTACATGTTTTCCTTTAATTTTCCTCTCTCTACGAACTCATGAAACTAAATTAATTTTTTAAGGAAAAACCACTATATTCATTTCCTTGGTTGAAAATTATTTTTCTTCTATATCTATTTTTCATAATAAAATATTTCAATAATTTTTTTATATTATTATATTATTTTAAAATTAATTTATACCTTGGATTTAATTTTCAAAAAAATAAAATAAAAGGAATCGTCTTTTCATATTCAAAATGGGTTACCTTTGAGTTTTTATCATAAATGTGAAAGGAATAATTTTTTTGACATACACAGTAAGAATAGAATCTACCATCTTAATGAACAATCAATAATTTGAATAATAATTTAAAATTATCCATGTTTCTTTTCAAATAAATTTTTTCTCTTAATATTTTTGATATATTTATATTTTTAATTTATTTATTTCAATGTTAAAATTGTATTTTTTTTCAACAAATGTTCTTATAATATTTTAAAGTATTTTTTCATATATGATAAATTCCTTTTATGTTATTTTTGATTTAATGGGGAAATGATACAATGATACCATACACTTTAATTATTTTGCATTATTATGATAATGAATATTAAAGATTGATTCTATGAAACCTATTTCTTTCCCATGGGTTAATTATGTTATTATAAAACCGTTATGATATAAATTTATTTTTCATGTGTTATGCTATAATTAAATGATGAAATATTAGTGAAACCAATTTCCATTCAAATGGGTATGATATGATGAATGTTTTATAGTCTTTTGGAACTCATATGTATTATTTTCATTATGTGATGGGTGGACATAAGATTATATATCCCTCTAATGGATTTGGTGAATATGGATATCTCGTCAGATAGTAAGGATTTGAATAGGGTGTGAACCCAATTCAGAAAGAGACTTTGAATACAATGATAGTAATATGAGCGAACCTTGACTAAGGACATGGTGGAATGGGTAGTGACCCCAATCCACTAAGTTAGTCATAGAAGTGATACTATACTAAGGAAATGATTTTCTATGCATATGTGTATGCTAGAAACTTATGTCTTATAATAATGTAATTCTCTCATGGATTATATTCTTTTATTCCATTATTATTCATGTCTTATTAACTGAATATATTTTCTCCATGACTCAATATTATAATCTATGATATAATGGGTATGTGGCTAAAATGTTGAGCCCATGTTTGTCATATGTTTATGCTAATATTGTGTTTACATGATCATTGATATATACCTTTTTTACACTTATTTAGCATCCAATCTCACCCTTTATTATGATTCATTTCCAAAGTCTATAAAGAAATATATTAAGTGAGATATGATTAATAAGGATTCTAATTATGAATAACATTTTGTGTAATCATGTAGATCTATTATAAATAATATATTTATATATATGAGTTTACAAATACAATAAGCCTATGAAATTATGGATTGGATCATTATGTTTTTAATTTAATATTAAAATAATTATATATAATATTTATGTATGAAATTTGGGTTTTTATCATGTTTGAAATTCTTGAGTACAAGTCTCAATTCTTATGAGACCCCACCAGCTGATAGTTGTACGTCATTTTTGTCCAGCAATAATGATGTATCTGGACCATATGACATATATTTAAGATTAATATCATGGTATCTCAAGTTTCTTATTATATATTTTAGTTGTTATAACCTATTTATCTGAAAAATAATCCAAGGAAATTATAATGTAAATAGTAGATATAGAAATATCTACACTATTATGGTATGTATACATCACACATAACTCAATTTAAACATTATATGTTAATCAAAAAGTACAATTCAAGTTGATTCTTGGGAACACACTATTAAAAGACTACCACTTGTACTAGACACAATATACTAAATATCATTGATATATCTTACATGATAATATCATGCTTCTACTAAGTTATTTGTTTTGTAGTTGGTATTTTCATGTCTCCACAATGTGCCTACTCTATTATCTATGACCTCACCTCCATGTTTAAGACTCCTCAATAGATGATATCACAATGTATATTCCTCTTGGCCTATTTATGAACTTGAAGTATTCTCTAGTACCATTATAGTTTGCTAATCATAATTTATATATTTTTAACACTTTAATAACAAGATATTATTCTAAAAACTAGAATAAATCATTAGATAATTTTCACCACTTCATCAATTGCATTAGAAGCTGCAATGTAATCTATATTGGTAGATATAGAAACCAATAGATTAAATAATATTCTCATTCACATATCCTTAGAAAAAATATGATATTATATCATATTTGTTGATTGTAATACTGGATTAAACCTGTAATGGATCGGACCTCTCTGATCCATTACGTTGTGAAAATATAGTGTTTAATGTTTTCCAGGAGGCCAAGGTGACTTATCCCCAACACTTTGCCAAATTTCCAATTCAGTGAATAGTTCTATCAGTGAGGTTCTGTGAACAGTAATATCAGTGAGGTTCTGGGAATAGTTCTATTGGAGAGGTTTTGTGCACTATTTTAACGGTAGGTGTACAGTAAAGGTAGGTGTACAGTAATGGTAGGTGTACATTAACAGTAGGTGTATAGTGTTTCCAAAACTATGAGGTCTATCAGTAACCTCTAACAGTAGGAGTATAGTAATGGTAGGTGTACAATGTTTCCAGAATGGTGAGGTATATCGGTAACCTCTACCAGTAGGTGTACAGTAATGGTAGGTGTACAGTAATGGTAGGTGTATAGTGTTTCTATAATGGTGAGGTCTATCGGTAACCTCTATCGGTAGGTGTACAATAACGATAGGTGTACAATGTTTCCACAACGGTGAGGTCTATTGGTAACTTATATCGGTAGGTGTACATTAACTGTAGGTGTACATTAATGGTAGGTGTGCAGTGTTTCTAGATTCCTACAGTTTCACCCCTTCGGCATTTCCATTGACATAAAATATATTTAATGCCTTATTTTAAGAACTCTTAAGGCCGATTCAAAGGCCATAAATACTATATTAATTATTCATATGGATCGGGATGTTTTTACTTTGTCAAACAGTGTGGGTTAATGTGATGCACTTTTAATGGGGAATTAAGCATATCTTAAACCATCACCCCATTAAATCTTTAAAAGGGACTAGATATTTTCCTCCCTTTTTCTTCCTATTTTTTCTTATCTATGAGATGCAAGAACCTTACAATCATTCTCGTAGGAGTTCCACAATAAAACTTCACTCCTCAGATTGGTTCCACTCTGTTTTGATGCAACCAAGTTGTATCGATCAATCTTTGATATAAGGTATGTTTTATCATCATTCCTTTGGGGATCATCTTCTCTTTTTTATCCTTTCCATATTATATCATGTAATCTCCATGCCTCTAATGGGGGTTTTCTTGGGGTTTTGTTGGTGCGGTCGTAGCGTGGCATCCTTGGGTGGATTCAGTTGTCGCGAGGGGAGGATCGTGACTCATTGTGTGGATAAAGAATGTGAGGAACTGTTTGAGTTAGGAGATTCATTACTTCTCTTTTAGTTTATGTGAAACTATATTGTTACCATGTTTAATCCCGCTGGATGACAATAGAATTTACAAAATAATATTTTAATCGGATAAATAAATTGATATCAATCGTATGTTACTGCCTCTTGTTTTGCTAGATAGTGTGCAATCTATGCTTGCTTTGCTTAGTTGTTCATTATTGATGCAAATATGTAAATAACATAAATTGGGATTAATTTATAATCATTTGGATAAAGATAAAGAGGCATGTAAATGAATCTGGTTATAGTTGTAATTTAATGTTAATCAAATTGGCACATTAATAACGTTTAATTAATTTTGATAGCTTAATAATTAGGTTTCTCGAATATGGATCATACGAATAATAAATAAGTTAATTCAAAATGGATTAAATAATGGATTGTTTACAAATTCCATAAAGGGTTCTGAGTTACCCTCTTGATTGTTAAAGGGCCAAGAGCCCAATTGATTTTATGTTTGTTTTCCTGCTGCTTGTGATGTGATGTGATCCTGGATAGTTGTTGTGATATGTGGGGGCATGAAGGCTTTTGGTTGTGGTAGCAGATGACAGCTAGAGTGGCGAGATGCATCAGCTTATGCTTGTGGGTTTCGGGGAGGACATGAGTGATGATGGAATGAGATATATGTGATTATTGGATTCTTTCTGATTTTTTATTATTGTTTAACTTCTTTACTTTTCCCCAATGCTCAAGGCAGCTAGTCTTAATTAACCTTCTTTTTAAAGAGGTGAAGACATGCAGAGTATTCCACATTCTTTCCGAGTTTACCTACTCAAGTAAGGATGGGTATATGCTCTTTCAATAAGCGGAAAACACTCGATGGGTAGTACATCTACTCGCTATGTTGATCCCCCTAGTGTTTAGTAGCAAAGAATGTTTTTCTAGAATTCTTGTGAATGTGTAAAAGTAATTCAATAATGAATAATTGAATAAATGGTGTTAACCCATGGGGATGGAGTTTCTGGAACATAATGATGAAGTTGTAATTTTATAGTTGACATTGGGTGTGATGATAATGAAATTTAATGTCGAATTGTTCATGGTTAATTAATTTTTAAAGAATTAATTAACGTAAAGTGGAACTGAGAAAAAGGTAATGTAGTAATCTAATAAATCTATTTAAATGGTTGTATTCTTATAGGATACCCAGTATTATAAGTAGCATCCTGAAGACTGAGAGACGTTAGCTGTAATTGTGTCTAAGACTATGATATTCCCATAGTGTGGTTGTGAGAGATAGTATATTCTATGCTTTTTGTGTTTCTATAAGCTACTCCACCCTGTCAGTATATTCAACTGACACCCTGGGGATTCTTATCCCTGTGGGGTGTTTTCCCCAACATTTTGGTGGGAGGATGGATGGTTGACTACCCCCTTTGGCCCCGCTCTCTTCTCTTGTTAGTTACTTGTGATGGCAGGAAAATTGTTTAGTTTTCCCACTATATGTGTGTATATGGTTGTAATGTCTTGTTGTTATTCACACACATATATTTTGGATATAGTTTTCTATGGACTACTATAGGTGTAACATGTATAAGCTATGATGTCTTGAGGATACTTACTCGGTGTTTGGGATCTAATTTCTTAAGGTATAATACCAAAAGTATAATACACGTTATGTGAGATGTGGTGTCTCCCGGAAACTACTTGGTTGCATTTGTGTGTGGACATGGTGGTTTTGTTGCACGAGGTGCATATTATGGTGCTTCACCCTTGTGTCTGCGGGTAAGCCATTTAGAGAGAGATGCTCAGGACTTGCGACGTTGGGGAAAAGAGGAAAACTAGTGGGGAAGTAGTAGCAGGGTACCCATGATATTCCTTATTATATGATATATTCTTGTATGTCTTACATGGTGATTGTAGCCATGGTGATGTTGGGAACATAGTATACCTATTTAGGTTATGAGTTAGTTTCACTTGTTGTTCACTGTGCTTTAGCATGCTTTCTCTACTTTTGCACGAGAGGCTTCAGGGAGTATCCTATTGAGAATACTATTATACTCACCCTATGTATATATAAACTGTATTTTAGGTCAGTTATAAGAGATTGGAGATCAAGATGGTTTCTACTAGCTTGGGGTTGTAGGAGTTGTTCGGGCTGGTGGTTGCTGTTGTTTAACTTTCTTTTGGGTACTTGCAGTTTTTTCCCTTCCAGTTGTATTAATTTTGCACGACATTACATATATGCACTTGGGTTTTCTTTTATATTTCATTCCTGAGTTGGAGTTGGTTGGTTTATATCTTATCTTTCTCTTCTGCATGTGTTCTCTTAGAGGGTAATGCCTCCCATTTCTCTATTTACTATACCCTCGGTACTAGTCACCAACCCGGGGCGTACTGAAGGTGGGACTCAGGGGTCATTATCTCCCTTCTCACATTACTGTCCTAGGAGAGGTATACTTTGTGGGGAGGGGGTCATAACATAGTGGTATTAGAGCTCTGGTTAAGGGATCAGATGGAGTTTGGAGTTAGGCACAGGTGAGGTTACATGGGTTGGTAGGGCAACGGTGTCATTCATGTTTAGCATGTGAGGTAAACAATGGAGACCGTCTGAGACATTTGCATTTAGGGCCCCCTATGATCTGATGTACGGACCATTATGTTTAAAATGGCTACTAAACAAGGTGATACTAGTTTTAGGGTAGAGACCTAGGAAAGGATCACGCATCATTCATCTTTTTTACCTATGTTTGAATGGGTAGACCATGGGATAGGTTAACCATAAATGAATAGAAGAAAATAATTAACTAATTAATGTTGAGTCTTCCATATTCTAGGTTTAGGAACTCTAACGGTTTGTTATTTTACAGGTATGGCTCCAGGTCGACTTCCTCATCAGGTTTGCATAGAAAATGTCTAGCAGGTTTTTCCAGCAGATCTCCGTAGGGTAGAGGTTAACGACGATAACACTTGGAGGAAGACACTCCAAGATTTTCAGTGCTAGAGTCTTCATTAGTATGAGTGCTCTGTTTCAGATGTAGTCACAAAAGACTGGTTAGAGGAGGTTTAGATCGGCTTCAGTTTGATTCGTGCTCTGAAGGAGAACTGGGTGTCATTGGTGGTGATGATGCTATGTAGAGCAGCAAGGCAGTGGTAGTTATTGTTCCTCGGGGATCGGGAGGATTCATTGACCTCACAGGAGGAGTTTTGAGAAAAATTTAGAATTGTGTTTCTTTCTTCAAATGCAAGGGCTTCTAGTCACCATGAGCTTTTTACCCTTCTACTGGGGATCTCCAATGTTTGAGAGATTGGAATCTGTTTCAAGAACCTTTTATGATATGCTTCGGACCTATTTCCAGATGAGGAGGCCAGGCAGAGACATTTCGAGGAGGCTTTGTGTCCAGAGATTATGCGATAGGTCACCCCATTATTGCTAAAAACATATCTTGAGGAGCTGGTGAGGGTATAGGTTGTTGAGGGGACTTTTGCCAGGAACAGATCATCATGAGAGGGGAATCGGCAAGATTCCTCACAAAGCAGAGTTGTGGTTCGGCGTACCCAGTTTTCAGGGCATAAGGGTTTCCGTTTAGCCGGTGGTATGTCCCAGCCCTTCACATCTTGTTTCTCTAGAGGCAGAAACTCTTAGGCTTATGCCAAGGGATCATGCTCTTGTTTTTCTTTTTGTGGTCGTGGCCATCAGCAGTGGGAGTACCCGACCTTTCAGAGCGATCATCGTGCACTAGGCGCTATGCTACAGGTTCCACCATTGAGGCAGTTCCATCCGAGGTAGCAGCAACCATTTTCACCAGCTTTAGATCAGTAGAGGGTAGATGGGGTAGGAAGAGGATGTCGCCATGATGCTCCCCATCCTCGAAGAGCAGAGCTTGGCCCTGGTGGTGGTCTTCATCAGGGTCAGAGAGGTTGTGGAGGATGTTTTGGTCAGCTTCATGCTCTAGTGTTTCCTGCTCCATGCAATCCAGATGTCGTTTGAGGCACCCTTTTCTTGTTTTATACCTTGGTGTATGCCTTTTTTGATTCAGGTGCGACACACTCCTTCATATCACCTACCCTTTTCCATTCTTTGGGACTTTAGGTAGAGAGGCTTCCAGAGCCCTTGGCGTTGACTACGCCAGTTTGAGGTCGAGCTGACTTGTTTGAAATATGTAGAGACTATGATCTAGTGTTGGGGAAACACCACTCTTACGTAGATTTCTTATGTTTACGAATAAAACCATATGATGTCTTCCTCGGCATGGATTTGTTGCATTTGGTGCAGGCTATCGTGGATTGCTTCAGGAAGAAGGTCATCTTCATTAGTGCAGATAGAGAGACAGTGGTGTTTGTTGGTGAGTGAGATCCTCAGATAGGTCACAGGTGCATTCCATCCATATCATCTATGATGGTTGAGATGATGCAGAGTTCATCAGAGGTTCAGATGATGGTGTTTCCAAGGGTTGTAGAGGAGTACCCTGATGTCTTTCTGGAAGAGGTTATAGAATTGCCCCCTCGACAAGAGATTGAGTTTGGGATCAAGCAACCACCAAGAGCATCACCTATCTCTATGCCTTCATATAAGATTTCCCATTCTGAGTTACGAGAGCTACGTATATAGCTTGATGGTCTGTTATAGTGCGGTTTTGTTCGACCAAGTGTGTTATCTTGGGGTGCACCAGTATTGTTTGTGAAGAAGGCCGATGGCAGTTTTCAGTTATGTGTTGATTATCGTCACTTAAACAAAGTGACAATAAAGAATCTCTATCCTCCTCCATGGATTAATTATTTATTCGATCAACTGAAGGGTGAAAGTTGGTTCTCAAAAATCGACTTGCGGTCAGGATATCATCAGATGTGTGTAATGGATGAGGATATCCCGAAGACTGCTTACCGTTGCAACCATGGGCATTATGAGTTCGTTGTAATGTTGATTGTCATGATAAATTCTCTAGTTGTATTCATGGTATTGATGAATGTTTTGTTCCATGAGTTCCTGGACAAGATCGTGGTAGTTTTCATCGTGGCATCCTTGTGTTCTCCACATCTGAAGAGGAGCATGCAGAGCATCTACAAGATGTTTTGGGAGTTCTTCATCGACATAAGTTTTTTGGGAGTTTGTTGAAGTGTGAGTTTTGGGCTCTAAAAGTCTGTTTCTTGGGGCATGTTGTGTCCCAATAGCAAGTAGATATGGATCCATCGAAGATAAAAGCAGTTGTATCATGGGCAGCCCCCAAGACAGTGTCAGAGGTGAGAAGTTTCCTTGGTCTCGCAGGCTACAACAGGAAGTTCGTAGAAAATTTCTCACGAGTTGGGAGTCCTCTGACATCTTTGACTAGGAAGGATCGGGAATTCATATGGATTAATCAGTGTTAGGGAGCTTTAGATTATCTAAAGGATAAGTTAGTAAGTGTTCCAGTCCTTTGTCTTCCAGATGAGGGAGTTCAGTTTGATGTTTTATGTGATGCTTCACATCTGGGGTTAGGCTATGTTCTCATGCAGTAGAGGTTAGTTGTTTCTTATGGGTATTGGCAGTTACGTCCCCATGAACACAACTATGCCACCCATGATCTTTATTTGGTAGCCGTGGTGTTTGCTCTGAAGTTGTGGAGACATTACCATATTGGTGAGCACTTTGTGGTTTTCACTGATCATAAGAGTCTGAGGTATGTTTTCTCCCTACATGACTTGAACATACAACATCGTCGGTGGATAGAGTTCTTATAGGAATACCCCTTCAAAATATTGTATACACCTGGAAAAGGGAATGTTGTAGCCGATGAGCTGAGTTGAAAGTCGCGTAGTGATGATGTGCTTGAAACTATTGATTATTGGAGAGTAATGGAAGAACTTCCAGCATTACATCTTGATATGGGAGAAGTTGGGGGTGGAGGTTGTATGTTTTAGATAATGGTAGAGTCATCATTGATGTAGAAGGAGGAATATTCCCAGTTGGGAGATCAAGATGTGGAGGTCTAGAGAGACCAAGTTGTTTTTGGTGAGGCCCTTGATGGTTGGTCAGAGGATGGACAATACTGAGGGTTGTATCAAGGAAGGATTTTCGTTCCCTTGACGATGTGTGAGATGGTTCTTCGAGAGTTCCATAGTAAACCTTTATCTTTACATACTAGAATTAAGAAGATGTATTTATCCTTGAGGATTCAGTTTTGGTGGTTTGGGCTAAAGTGTGTGGTTGCGGAGTTTGTGTCTCGATGTATAGTCTAACAGAAGGTGAAGGCTGGCCACTGTGTTCCTGGTGGTCTTCTCCATCCATTAAAGATTCCTCAGTGGATGTGGGAGGACATCTCAATGGACTTTGTTACAGGTCTACCTCGAGCCTTGGGAGGACATGATGCTATTTGGGTGGTATTGGATTGTTTAACAAAATCGGCCCACTTCATAACGATCAAGGAGTTGAGCTCAGTGGATGCTTAATAGAGGCGGTATCTAGAGGAGGAGGTGATACTTCATGGAGTCCCTAGGACAAGAATTTCTGATCGATATCCTCATTTTACCTCTAGGGTGTGGAGAGGTCTCCAACTTGCTCTCGGGTCTCAACTGTGCCTAAGCACTTCTTTTCATCCCCAAATGGATGGTCAGACCGATCAAACCATCTAGACTCTTATAGACATGTTACGCTATTTTGTTCATCATTTTGGAGGTTCATGGATGAGGCACTTACCCTTGGTTGAGTTCTCTTACAATAATAGTTTTCACTCCACCATTGGTATGGCGACATTTGAACCATTGTATGGTCTTCCATTCCGTTCTCCGGTGTACTGGACTGGGGTCGGAGTGTCCGCAATTCTCGGACTAGAACAAGTGCAGAATACAACAGAGATGGTCTAGGTGATTCGTGATAGGATAAAGACAACGCAAGATCATCAGAAATCATATGCTGATCAAAGGAGAAGACCCTTGGAGTTTAATGTTGGGGATCATGTTTTCTGAAGGTGACTCCCCATCGTGGGCAGCGAAGGTTTGGTCGTGGAAGTAAGATTTCTCCCTGGTGTGTTGGTCCTTTAGAGGTGTTATCTCAGGTTAACTTTATGGCATATCGAGATGCACTTCCCCTACATATGAGTCAGATACAAGATGTTTTCCATGTATCACAACACTGTCATTATCTTCATGATGACTCTCACATCATTGATTGGGGAGAGATTGATGTTGATGATGATGCCTCCTTTGAGGAGTGACCTGTGGAGATCCAAGACTGCAAGGAGAAGGTGTTTTGTGGGGGTTCTATTCCCTTAGATCGTGTCTTGTGGTGACATGGTGGCATGGAGTAGAGTACCTGGGAACATGACTCACAGATACGTAATCAGTACCCATAGTTGTTTGATGTTTAACTCTTTTCATGTAACGATGTTCCTTTTGTGGTTAGACCTTTCATGTTTTATTTATGAATTTCATTTTTTTCTTTTGTGGCTTTCTCTCTTTTGAGAGGTATCTTGATGGGTATTTTTTAGGACCCCATTTCTTTTGGTGGTTTTTAAATTATCGAGGAAGAGAATGTTTTGAGAGGTATCTGATGTAACGGCATGGACTTCTCTGGTCTATTACTTTGTGAAAATATGGTGTTTGATGTGTTTTGGGAGGTCAATGTGACTTATCCCCAACACTTTTCCAAATTTCCAATTCATTGAATGGTTCTATTAGTGAGGTTCTGTAAACAATTCTATCAGTGAGGTTCTGTGGACAGTTATATTGGAGAGGATCTGTGAACTGTTCTAACGGTAGGGGTAAATTAACGGTAGGTGTACAGTAATGGTATGTGTATAGTAACAGTAGGTGTACAGTGCTTCCAGAATGGTGAGGTTTATCAATAACCTCTAACTGTAGGTGTACAGTAACGGTAGGTGTAATGTAACGGTAGGTGTACAGAGATTCCAGAACGATGAGGTCTATTGGTAACTTCTATCGGTAGGTGTACAATAATGTTAGGTGTACAGTAATGGTACGTGTACAGTGTATCCAAATGGTGAGGTCTATCAGTAACCTCTAACAGTAGGTGTACAGTAATGGTAGGTGTATAATAACGGTAGGTGTACAGTGTTTCCAGAGTGGTGAGGTCTATTGGTAACCACTATCGGTAGGTGTACTGTAACGGTAGGTGTATAGAAACAACAGGTGTACAGTGTTTCCAAAATCGTGAGGTATATTAGTAACCTATATTAGTAGGTGTACAGTAATGGTAGGTGTACAGTAAAGGTAGGTGTATTGTGTTTCTATAACGGTGAGGTTTATCGATAACCTCTATCGGTAGGTGTACTGTAACGGTAGGTGTATAGTAATGGTAGGTGTATATCATTTCCAACTTCCTATAGTTTCACCCCTTTAACATTTCCTTTGACGTAAAACACATTTAATCCCTTCTTTTACGGACTCTTAAGCCGATTCAAGGGCCCTAAATCCTATATTAATTATTCCTATGGCTCAGGATGTTTTTACTTGGTCAAACCATGTGGGTTAATGCGATCTGATTTTAATGGGGAATTAAGCGTATCTTAAACCGTCACCCCATTAAAAATTCAAAAGGGACAAGATAACTTCCTACCTTTTTATTCCTCTTTGTTCGTGTCTATGAGACACTAGAACCATTTAATCCTTCCCAAAGAAGTTCCACAATCAAACATTACTCCTGGGATTGGTTCCACTCTCTTTTGATGCAGCCAAGCTGTATCGATCAATCTTCGATATAAGGTATGTTTTATCATCATTCATTTGGGTATCATCATCTCTTGTTTCTCCTTTACATATTATATCTTGTAAACTCTATGATTCTAATGGGGTTTTTCTTGGGGTTTGGTTGGTGCGGTCACACCGTGGCATCCTTGGGTGGATGTAGTTGTCGCGAGAGGAGGATTGTGACCCACTGTGTGGATAAAGAATGTGAGGAACTGTTTGAGGTAGGGGATTCATTGCATCACATTTCTTGTACGTGAAACTGTATTGTTAGCATGTCTAATCCCACTGGATGAAAATGGAATTATCATAATAATATTTTAACGGGATAAATAAATTGATATCGATCGTATGTTATTGCCTCTTGTTTTGGTAGATTGTGTGAGATCTATTCTTACTTTTCTTATCTATTTGTTTTTTATGGAAATTGGTAAAGCACGTAAATTGATATTAAATGATAATCATTTGGCTAAAGATAAAGAGGCATGTAAACGAATCTAGTTCTAGTTGTAATTTGATGTTAATCAAATTGGCACAGTAAGAATATTTAATTAATTATGATAGATTACTAATTAGGTTTCCTAAATTTGGAACCTACGAATAATAAACTTGTTAATTCAAAATGGATTAAAGAACTGATTGTTATATAATTCATTAAAGGGTTCTAAGTTACCCTCTTGATTGTTAAAGTGCCAAGATCCTAATTGATGTGATGTTTTTTTCCCTGCTACTTGTGTTGTGATGTTATCCTGGATGGCCATTTTGATATGGCGGGGCATGGAGGCTTCTGGTTATGGCAGCATATGATGCCTAGAGTGGTGAGATGCATCGGTTTATGTATATGGGTGTTGGGGAGGACACTAGGGATGATATAATGTGATGAATGTGATTGTGGGAAGCTTGCTGATTTTTGATTGGTTGTTTATATGCTTTACTTTTCCCTATTTTTCAAGGCAGTTGGTCTTACTTACCCTTCTTCCGAAATAGGTGAAGACACGTGGGGTATGCCACGTGCATTCCATGTCTATCTTCTCAGGTAAGGATGGGTATATTCTCATTCAATAAGCAGCAAAGACTCGATGGTTATGACATATCCTCGCTGTGTTGAGCCCCCTTGTGTTTAGTAGCATAGAATTTTTTTCTTGAATGCCTGGGAATGTGGGAAAGTAATTATATAATGAATAATTGAATAAATGGTATTAACCCATGGGGATGGAGTTGCTGGAACATAATGATGAGGTTTTAATTTTACCGTTTACATTGGGTGTGATGCTAATGAAATTTAATGTGGAATTTTTCATGGTTAATTAATGTCTAAATAATTAATTACTATAAAGTAGAACTAATAAAAAGAGAATGATATAATCTAAAAAATATCTTTAAATGGTTGTATGCTTATAGGATACCTAGTCTTAGAAGTAGCAGTCCGAGTCTGAGAGACATTAGCTACAGTTGTGTCTAAGACTAGGTTATGCCCATGGTGTGGTTGTGAGATACAGTATATTATGTACTTTTTTTGTTTCTATAAGAAACTCCACCCTGTTAGTAAGGGAAACGAACACCCCGGGGATTCTTAGACTTGGGGGTGTTCTCCCCCACATTCTGGGGGGGAGAATGGATGGCTGACTGCCCCCTTGGGCCCCGCTCTCTTCTCTTGGTAGTTACATGTGCCGGCAGACACATTGGTTAGTTTTCCCTCTTTATATGTGTAGAGAGCTATAATGGCTTGTGGTTATTCACACACATATATTCTGGATATAGTTTTCTATGGACTACTATAGTTGTAGTGTGTATAGGTTGTGGTGGCTTGAGGATCCTTACTCGGTGTATGGGATGTAATGGCTTGAGGTATAATACCTAACATATGATACCCATTATGTGAGTTGTGGTAGCTCCTGGAAACTACATGGTTACATTGGTGTGTGGACGTGGTGGTTTTGTTGCACGAGGTGAATATTGTGGTTCTTCGCCCAGCTGTTTGCGGGAAAGCCTTTTTGGATAGAGATGATCAAGACGTGCGATGTTGGGGCAAAGCAGCAAACCAGTAGGGAAGTAGTAGTTAGTTACCCTTGATATTATTTATTATATGATATGTTCTCGTATGATTTACCTGGTTAGAGTATCCGTGGTGAGGTCGGGAACTTAGTTTAACTGTTTCGGTGATGAGTTAGTTTTACTTGTTGTTCACTGTGCTTCATCATGCTTTCTCTACTTTTGCACGAGAGGATTTGGGGAGGATCCTAATGAGTATACGTTTATACTCACCCTATTTATATATAAACTATTTATCAGGTCACTTGGAGTAGGTTGGAGATCAAGCTAGTTTCTACTAGCATGGGGTTGCAGGAGCTGTCCGTACTGGTGGTTGCTATTGTTTTTACTTTCTTTTGGGTACTTGTAGTTTTTTCCTTCCATTTGTAGTAATTTTTCATGCCATTACATATATGTACTTGGGTTTTCTTTTATATTTATGTTCTGAGATGGAGTTGGTTTGTGTCTATCTTATCTCTCTCTTTCGCATGTGTTCTCTTTGAGCATAATGCCTCCCATTTGTGTGTTTACTATACCCTAGGTGCTAGTCGCCAAACTGGGGCCTACTGGAGGTGGGACTTGGGTTCATTATCTCCATTCTCACATTGACATCCTAGGAGGGGTACACTTTATGGGGAGGGGGTCATGACAAAACCCACTTATAACTAATTTTCCTTCTTCTCCAAGTACAAATTAATTATCCCTTTTCTACCTTTAGTACATTTGGATAGTGCCGAATACTTCCAATTCATTTACCTTATATATAATAGTTGATTTCCTACCGTAAATAATATATTTTTAATATCATATATAGTACATAGCTTGGAATATGTGATCGATCCATTATAAATCATATAGAATTATACTCACCAATATAATCTCCCCATTTTTCTCATACATGATTTCTTGGAGTGATTTATTTCTTATGAAAATGGTAAAACAAATATCTCTCAATTTCATCCATATTTTATTTTTCAAATACCTTGTTAATATATATACATTTGACTACGTCAACATAGCCCTCAGAACTACCTCAGTATAAATTGTTCTCTATAATTTGGGTTAGTATGTTAAGTCAATATTTGAATAGCTACATTAATTCTAGTCATAAATAACATTATGAATAATAATAGTTTTTAATATTTTCTTAACATATTTTACTTGGAAAATAGTGGTTCTTCCTCTAACATATTGTAGACACAAAGAAATTTTTTTTCCTAATGAATATTTTACTTTCATTATTCTTACTTTAATATAAATTAGAATTAAAAAATGGTTATACCTTATTAGAAATCTATAGTGTCACAAACTATTCCTAGTTTCTTTGTATACGAACTTTTAAAATGGTGGTCTTTACATAAATGCTAAATATAATGATTATATAAAGATTATAAGACATGTAGAATTCAAAAAAAAAATTAAAATGATAATTGGTGTAATAGTTTTATCATAGACTATGTCAAGACACAAATGATTAAAACAATAAACCATTAATAATTTCACATTGGACCAAACAATGCCATTCGTGTATTTTTTCCATTGAATAGAACCATCGTATAATGACTTGAAGCATTGAAAATACTAAGCACATGTAATTTGATTCATGGAATTCATTAATTAATTTTAACTAAACATGTAAAATATTATCTTCTTTCCATTTACTACGTACATGTAGGATTCATTATTCTCAATTAATTATGTATCACTTGTAATGGTGAATATAAAATCATTATTCTGGTTTCATACTTCTTATATAGTATGTGTCTCTGGATAATTTCTTTTATACAAGCTCTTGTGGAACATGTTCTTATTCTAATAAGTTTTGCATCCAATAAATTTACTAAATACTTGAAAATAATTCTCCCACTTCCTCAAATAGATATGTGCACCCTTTTATCAAAATATATTCTAACACTTGAGGATAAATTTTATATCTCAAATATTTCTATAATCTTCTTTGAAATTTTTTAATACAATTAATTTAGATTCATATCGTGCATCTATTGATGCTATTATGTTTATATCCCTAAAAAATCTTTAAAAATAAACATATTTTATTATGAAATGATGGATTTATTTCACATTATAACTCATATTATGTCTATTTTACATTATTTTTGGTATATGGGTATGGGATAATTCCACTATTTTTTATGAATTTATATATATATATATAATGAAATATTATTCAATTTGTATATGTGAGTTCATTAATACTCAGTTTACTAACATCATAACTCTGATGTGTACGTAGAAATGTAAAATTATTAATTACTATACAAAATAATTTAATGATACATTTTTTCTTTTAATACTCATCATGAAACCTTGTTACTATCATTATTCCAATTCATTGTATAAGGAAATTTTAATTTCATAATTATTTCATGAAATATTATAGTGATTGATGAATGATTGGTCAATATTAACTACAACACATGGGCCTAAATCAACTCATATCTTCTGACCATGAATATTTTATACATCAATTATTCATTACATAAAACACATTATGGAAGCTCAAGATGTTTATGAATTTATCTCTAGCTTAACCATGGAATTTTTCATTCTCTTTGGATGAATTAATAATAAATGATTTTTGGATTACCATTGTTTTTAAATGTTTATTTGTAATAACTTAGATAATTATATTTTTAAACAATAACTATGTTATTTAAATATATAGTGTCTAAAAACAATAATATTTATATCCTTGAAAATCAAATACATTTTCTTGAAAAATAATTATCTATCCATAACATAGTATAACTGATTATTTCATTTAATACTCGTCGGTTATTTACAACGATTGAAGCATTACTGAACTACTAGTTTACTATAACACACCATAGAAAAATTCCATTCCAAAACTATAATAATGCCTCTATATGTCAAATATACACATAAGATAAATTTTTTCACAATACATAATGAAAGATCAACTACATTCTAGAATCATAGAAATAATAAGTTGTGTAATTCTCACTACTGACATAGGAATCACCCTCTCTCATCCTCGTGGATGATTCACCATACATATTGTAACATTTCAATCATTGGATACTATATTTTTAAAAACATTTGTGACACACATTCAGTATCTAATACCGAAAAATTTACAATAGAAACATCACATATAGTGATGAGTATAATTAAGTTAAAGCATATGATTTCTTATACTCTAATTCATTTCATTTTTTATTTTATAGACAAATATCACAACAGGAACACCAAATAGACTTCTGTGTTATAATCTACATCTTTTAATTTAATGATATTATTAAGGTACCCTCTCATTCACACTTTACATGGGAATGTTTACATATTATTTCAATGTTTTCACTAAAAGAACTAAATATTAATCATTATTTAAGTTCTTACCAACTTGGTGAACCTTACCCAAAAGGAATTGAAATTGTTTTATCCATATTTTTTATTTTATAATCCTAAAAAAGTGGAGTAAATTTGTGATTAATATATAAGAATGATATTTGTTGAAATATCTTGATCTATCGATCCATTTTAATATATTTTGTGTAACCAACATCTCATCTATTTATCAATATAATTTCTAATTGAAGGCCTCTTAGAGATTAGAAACAAGTGAAACTACTCATGTAATTATTGTTTTTTAATAATTCATTTAACATTTATTATATAGTTATGTTGTAATCATTAGAATATTTATACATGAGTCTCCTATAAGAATCATTTCATCCTCGCTTCTAGAGGTGGCTCAGTTGGTAGTGAGGAATCTAGCATATAGAATTTCCTTTTATATCACCGTGATTTGATCAATATCTGGTGTAACACATGTATATTCAAATTGGTTATGATATGTTTTTTCTATAATTAAATCTTGTGAGCTTATTTTATAACTTTCAGTTATTTTATAAAATAAAATATTAATATATTAGTAAATTATCTTGATTAACGATGAGAAATTCTTGATTAATTAAATTATTAGATGTAACACACTATATTATTAAACCCTAGTTATAACACCCTAAGACTTTTCGAATTATTTTTTTTGAATTAACTTAGTCCATTTGATGTTTTTAATTTCACACAACAATGAAAATAATTTATTTTATAATAAAGCACTATGTTTGGCCTACAATATACACAAACAAGTAAATCATTCACTAAACACAACATAAATTTTATCTCTCCCTACATGGGACACCTCTATTATCTATAATTATATGTAATAATGGATTTCCTTGATGTCATGTGTAACATGAATGACTGAGGTTTACCGAATAATTCTATATTATTAAAATATTATTATTTAATAAAATAATTTTTAACCTAGAAAATAAATTAGTAGTTATGAATGGTATAGTCTAATTTATGAAAATACATCTTTGAAAAAAAAATATGATTAATTAATAGGTTATAATTAATTATAAATTAATATTAAAAACAATTGAATATAAAGGAAACATTATTATTTTAATGGTCAAAAAGTTATTTTACAATATTAAATTAAATTATTTTTAATTAGTGGGTAATACTAATATAATATATCTGTTATATATTCAATAAAATATTTTTTATATTCATCCAATAGATTTTTTAAATATTATAAGAACAAGCCCAATTTTCTGTAGAAAAATCAAATATTTAATAAAGGTCATGTTTCCACAATTTAAGGGAGAACCCATTTTAAATCCAAATTTTTTAAATTTTATAGATTTAATACATCAAAATTAACTAAATATTTTAAATATAAAAATAAACATTTACTTAGGATAAATTTTTGTTATTTTTCAGTATTGTTTTATTTTTTTAATGAATAGTCAAAACACTGTATTTTAGTTCAAAACAGCTTTTTGTCTAATTTTTTTATAAAGTTAAATAATATTTTTAATTTGTTAAAATGTTTAATTAGATAATATTTTTATTAATTAATCTAATTCATATCATTGGGATAGAATTAATTTTGAAATTTTGTATAAAAACATAACAAGCTTTTGGTTTTTTTTACATTAAAAACATGTAATGTTGTCCAGTTAGCGGGATCAAATTTAAATTAATTTTTGTCACTTATGTGATTATATTTTGAAAAAATGGATTAAATATTTCCAATAATAATAATTTATAATTTCTAATATGTTCATTTTTTTGATAGAAAATATTAATGAAAGTGGTGAAAATTAATTACAACTATTAAGAGAAAAAATTAGATCAATAAAGTACTAATTCTCAAATTGAAGAACCAAAATGACCGAGAAACTTTTAAAAAAACAATATTTTTTCCATTCATATTACATGAACATTCCATTCATCATTTTTGTATTTTTTATGACATTATTCAGATAAAAACATGGGTACACCTACCTTGTTTCCAAAAAATGTAAAGTGTGTCTCTTCCCTTCCCTATAAAAGGCCACAACCTCTCCCTCTTCATCAAACCTCTAAAAACATAGGTTAGGCCAAGATATTCCAAATTAACTTTAAAAAATACCTTAATTACTCATATAATCATCACTATTTTGACTAAATAAATCTTAGTATTCTTTTTCGCACAAACTAGAAGAGGTTTCCCGATTAAGAGGTAGCATCTTCTTTCAATCTCCATAATTTTATTTTCTTTCTTCATCCACTCAACCATATAAATTATTTTATTTTATAAAAACCCTGTATATTCAATAAAACATTAAGTTTTTATACTATTTATTCAACCTACACTTACACACACCTCCATATAATGGGTTATGAACATATAGTTTATGTGTGCGACGAACTACCACCTCACTAAACAATGATTGTTAACCTTTTTTACCACCTCTCATGGTAGGAATTATGATGGAAACTATAATTATATTTGTTATATATTATATTTATTATGTATTTAATCTTATTTATTCCTTTTATGACATATATCTTTTTTACTTTCCATTTTGTTTAAATACGATAATTTTGTTTTAGAAAGTGTGGACTACAGCCCCCTCAAAGTGATGTGATTCATTCAGGCACTGATTTAAATGTATTAAGGATGGGGCTCATGAAACTATATGATATATTTATTTATTTATTTATAATTATACTATAATTATATTATATACCTTTTTTTCATTTTTTTCATTTTTTTATTTCTTTCAATATGGTAATAAAAACAGAAATATCATTCAGGATTACGTACGGCTAACCGTCTTTATAAACAGTGTATTCCATTTCATACTTCTATATTTAATAGATTATTTGAATAAAAATATAATGTATATACATTATATTTTTATAATTTTATAATTTTTGGAATCATGATATAATTATAAGGACCAATGATAGAACAAATTAAGACACAAGCAAAAAAACAAAGTGTATATTATCCCAAGTGAAAACATAACAAATTATGCTTAACAAGTGGGTAACATATGATAATTATAAAAACAAATATGTTATTAGATATATAATATGGTTCTTTAAAATATTTATAATAAATTTACAGTTATTATAGAGGTTTTTTTAATTAGTACAATTAGAGTCAAGACATATGGTAACGGAATTTCATCTCACTTTTTATTTCTGTGAGATACATACTTTATTCACCACTCATTCCTTTTTTGTAGTGTGTATACATCCCATGTATGTATTATATTATTATTGTACATTGTTTTATGGGTATTTAAATATCCATTATATGATCTTTAATTCTTGGTGTTAATTTTCCAAAATCTACCAAATCGGTAAAGTAGTTTTCTCTCAAATTGCGTTCTTTAGGACCCATGTTTTGTTATACACCTATGTTCTTTAATGTGGTGTATATGATTACAATTTACATGTTATAAAATTAATATCCTTCTTTTCATGATATTTCCTTATTTCATGTAATTTATTTTCATAAATTAATAGTATTATCCCATGTAATCAATTGGTAAGAGTATATTGAAATAATCTAATGGATTTTCGAGATGGTTAATGATTATGATTATTTTGATGAAATAATAAAATACATATCTCAATAACAATCACAATGTTTATTATTTTATATTTATTCATGATATAATAATTTACTTGTAACATTTTCCAACACTTCATACATAATATAGTTATGAATGTTTGTTAATAAAGATTAACTTTACCATATCTTCGATAAGAAATTTGTATTCCTTAAAAACCATGATTTCTCCAAAGGCTTTCCAAGAAAATTATTCTAATATCATTTGATAATTAAAAGAAATTTTTACCCTTTTTATTTTACCAATGTTTTCAAATGAATATTCTTCTTACATTTTGAATGAGGTGGTTTTCTAATTTTTTTTACCATGTAAAAGGAATGTCCATTCAACCTCGTATGACTTGTATAAATTTACCCACCGTCAATTATTTAAAGATTTATTTTCATGTTCAAGTGGTTAATTTTTAAGAAACTTTTATTAAAATATATATTCAGAGAAATTTTTTTCAATGGTTTTTCAATCATATTTTATAATTTTTTAATTCAAATTGTTTTCAAAAGATTTTATGTTTTAAGTTGTATTTTTCAAATAAGAAAGTAATTTTACCTCAAGAAATTTTTTCAAAATATCCTTCCATGTTATTTTACATATAACATAAAATAATTTTATGTTACTCATGACCTTTTCAGATATTATCCAATGTTTCCATTCATATTCATTTTATGAATCGGTTAGGCTTAATGACATTGTCTTTATGAAAATTGTTTCTCTTTCATAGGTTATATGTTTATTAAATATTTTTCTCTTTTATGTGTTATGATTTTGATGAAATGATTATGAAACCCATATATTTTTCCTTGGGTTATGATATGTTTAGATGTTTATGATGCCTATTTCATTTCATCAGTTAATATATGATTGTTTATGATGTTGTGGCACATGTATGTATGATTTAACTTTGAGATGTGTATGAACTATATCTCCATCCAATGAATTGGTTAATGACATGTTTTATATGGGATAAAATAATACATGGGTTATATCCCAATCCATAAAAAACAAGTTTCATGAGTTATACCATCCGCCTGAAAACAAGAAGATACACGGGTTGTAACCCAAGCCCAAAAATAAGAAGGTACATGGGTTTTTTCCCAATCATAAAAGTAATAGGGTACATGGTTTGTAACTCAATCCAAAAAACAAGAAGGTACAGGGGTTGTATCCTATGACTAAAAGTAATAGGGTACATGGGTTTTATCTCAAGCCCCAAAAAAGAAGGTACATGGGTTTCAGCCTGAGCCTAAAAGTAAGAGGGTACACATGTTGTTAGCCCAAGATTGAAGTGGGTACATGGGATATATCCCAAGGATAACAAGTTATAATGATCACGGTAGGTATCCTCGACATAAAATTTTTTATACATATATACATGCCACAAAATCTATGTATTATTCATATGTTATTCATTCATGAATTATTCCAATAATTATCATATGATCCATGTCTTATGAATTGTTGATCAATATGATGATCTATCATATGCAGGGTATGATATTCCAATGCTTTTCTCAAGTTCCATACCTTTTGGATCATGTTATGCTTACTCATTTCCATTATTTACCCTTACTTAGCATCTGAGATCACCCCTTTCTTCTATTTCCTTTCCATAGTTTACGAAGAATGCTTTCAGACAGAAGTACTAAAAGAATAGATCTTTATAGTATTTAATGAAGATATTTCACACGGATATAATATTTTGTTTCCATGTTTCCAAAGACACTAAACCATTATGGTCCTTAGGCATGTATTTTTTGTAATGTATTTAATAATCATTTAAAATGATTTAATATTCATGTATGTTAATCCTGGGTCACTATAGTTGGCATCAATGGAATGGTTTATTAATCCTTTTTCAACTAGGATGAGAAAAAGTTATTGAGATACCTAATTATATTTTTAAGGATATATCTAGGTATGTATATAAAGTTAAGTATAAAGACGATTCAATATTTAAGAAAATATCATGAAATTTTGGTAAAGGATAGAGTGTGTGGTTTCCTAGAAATACATGCCATTATATATACTACAAGTGTATGTGGATAAAGAATCGATGTACCTAGGGCTAACAACTCCAGAATGATTTTACGTTCCTAGCTCGAGGTAATATGGTACACAAAAACGGGCCTTGCTAGACACCTGGTTTGACACTCCCGAGGGATATGCTTTGGAAATTCACAAACTCTTCATGATACGTTATAAGTTATTTGAATAGAATATGACTATGAATAACCTAGGATAAACCTAATGGGTTTCCTTTTAAAAGGTATGTGTCATGATTTAGACATCCTTTAATTAATGTTTCATTATTATGTGGATTTATTATATGATATGTGTTTCTTACCCTATTATTTCATGTTTTAGTAAATGGAAATTACTAAAAGGAACATGGTTAACATTTAATGATTCAAAAGTGAAAAGTATTTCCATTTTGAAAATCAATTTCCCCAGTGGGAATATCATAATGAGAATATATAATTTGGTGTGAGTGTTGGTTATATGTCTAAAGATAAAGAAGATGTGAACAATATCAGAAAGGTATGTGATGTTCTTATAGTGTTGTTTAAATTATAAGAATGATTATATTGAGGTTGAGGAAACTTAATACATGATTCATATCTCATATTATAGGAAATAGTTATTAAATAATAATTTTATAAAGAATGAGTAATGGTTTAAGAATAAAGTTAGATTAGTGAAGTATTTGGGTTTTTGAATTCAAATATTATGTTATATAAACCATGAAATGAACATGTATTTTTAGTATAACTTTTCATTAAAAAATTAAAATTAAATTTTGAATGGTGATGAAGATATATAAAATTTATTTTATGGAAAGGTGGTATATTGATTAAGGGAAGTTAAACCTTGATTAATTCCTGAAATTGATATAATGATCTTTGGATAATGATATGTTGGATATGAATAAGTAAATTGGATAGTACAGATTACCCTAAAACTAATTATTTAAAAAATGCTATGTGTCATCAAGGATGAAGCTTACGACTTCTTTGAATTGAATAATATTTACAATAAAAATTTGAATAAGGAAGCATGTATGTCTTCTAAAAGGATTTATAGTAATTAAAGATATTAACATGTTTAAAGGGGATATACGATGAGTTTATTGACATGTTTGTAATGTGACAACCAATTGGTACTTTGTAATATATGGGGAATCAATTTTAAGATGATTTCATGAATTTCTTTGTAAATATTATAATATTAACCTTTTTATGGGATATGAGGTTAAAAATTTATGGAAATACTATGTTAAACATTGGATGAAGTTTTTGAGAATAAATTATAATCTTACCATATAATGATTTATGAATATAATATATCCTTGTATAAAAATGTGGTGTTGATGATAAATTATGATAGATAGCAAATCATATCATTGATTTCATGATTTGTTACTTCTTCAGGAATGAAAAATTCACCATCATTTTTGGAGAAAGTGGAGAATTAAATCAAGGAAAAAAAGGGTGAGGTTGTCCAAAAATCATGAAAGTATATATTTTCATGAAAATTCATTAACTTTTGGGAAAAGGAACTTAATACCAAAAAAAATTCATATTACCTCTATGTTTGGTGAATCATATTTTCATTTAGTTCCATGTAGATTTATGGATTTTAGATTTTAAAATTCTCTTGATTTTGTTCTCTATCAGTATCCATTGGAACATGATGGTTTTATTTCACTTTCATGTCCATGTTTTAACTTTCAATAAATTTTCTCTCATATGGAAACCCAATTATATGTTACTTTGGGTAAGCGTTATGGTTCCAACTTTCACTTTTTAAGGGATGTTTTAGTTTTTTATGATATGGGATTATATGACTAAAACATTATAGTATTAATCCTTTTATTACCCAAAATAATTTAAAAGGTTAAATTCATTTTAAGTGTATTATAATGTAATACCCTGAGATTTTTTGAATTATTATTTTTTTGAAATAATTTAATCTTTTTTGTATTTTTAATTTCTTGAAACACTTAAAATAGTTTATTTTATATTAAAGAACTATGTTTCTATTACGTTATACAAAAAAACAAGTTAATCATGCACTATATTCAACATAAATTTTAATTTTCCCTACAAGGAGCAATGAGGTTATCTTGTGCTACATGAAATAATGACTTTCCATGCTGGCTTCCGTAACACGCATGTCTGAAGTTTACAGAAAAATAATATTATTATTTAATATAATATGACATAGCCTAGATGTTAAATTGGAATTTACTAATGGTATAAAATAGTCTAGGATAATTTATGGTTTATATAAATATAATATGAATTAATATGTTACAATTAATTAGAAATGAATACGAAAACTGATTTAATATAAAGGGAAATATTATTATTTTACGGTTATAAAATTGGTTTACCCTAATAAATCCAATTAATTATTATTATTGAGAAATATTAATGTAATATATGTGTGGTAAATTCATTAAAATATTTTTAATATCCATAATATAGATTTTATAGACATATGATAAGAACAAACCTAATTTTATGCTTAAAAAGATATATATTTAAAAAGATATTTTTACAACCTTTTAATAGTGATCCCATATTTAATACAAATTTTGAAAATTTCATAGATTTAATGTGTCACAATGAAATTAATATTTGAATGAGTTAAATAAAAATTTTGTTAGTATAATTTTTTTGTATTCTTTTGTAAGGTTTCGTTTTCTAATGAATAGTTAATAATATTGTATTTTAATTCATAAAATATTTTTCATATAATTTATTAATAATGTTAACTATTATTTTAAATTATTTTAAAAGTTTAATTAGGTAATATTATTAGGATTTAACCCAATTTAGATCAATGGAAGCAATTTCACATTAAAATTGGTTATAAAAACAATGCAATCTTTTGGACATTTTTATATTAAAAGCCCACAGTGTCATCACATCAGTGGGATTAATTTCAAACTAATTTATGCCACTTATGTGATAAGAATTTTTTAAAATACATTCCATATTAGGAATCAGAATAATTAATAATTTTTAATAAGTTCAAATTTTATTTTACCAAAAAATATTAGTGAAAGTGATTGAAATTAATTATAACAGTTAAGAGAATAATTAGGTTAATAAAGTATTAAAACTTATATTTAAGACCCAAAATTACATATAAACTTGTCCAACACAAATTTAATAGAAATTAAATTGATATTATCAATCAATTATAGAGTTTTCTAGTCTTGTTATGACTTTTTTAGGTAAAAACGTTCGTACACTATACTTGTTTCCATAAATGCCAAGTGTGTCATTTCCCTTCCCTATAAAATCCCACCACCTCTCCCTCTTCTTCACACAACTCAATCCACATAGGTTAATCCAATATATTTCCAATACAGTTTCCAAAATCCCTCCATTCCTCCTATAATCATCCCCTTGGGTGGAATGTAATCCATGGAATCCTTTTGGAAAAAACCAAAAGGAGTTACCTGATAAATAGGTACTGTCTTCTCTCAAACTCGGTTTTTTTATTTTCATTCTACATAAAATACAATCTATTTATTATATTTTGGTATAAAAAATAGTATAACCAATATAATATGATTTTTTATTCTATGTATTCAAACTACACATACACAATCCTCCATCTAATGGGTAACAAGCATTCTGTTTTCGTGTACGGAAAACTACCGCCTCATGAAGTGATGATCGTTCATTTTTCCTTTACCACATCTCATTTTGATCATTATAATGAAAACGATTTTTAAATATGTTATATATTATATTTATTATGTATTTAATATTTTTTATTCATATTAAAATATATATCTTTATTTTTTTCATTTGGTGTAAATACAATAATTTCATTTGAGGAAGTGTGGACTAACATCCCCTCTAAGAGATCTGATTTATTCAAAAACTAAATGGAATGTATTAAAGATGGGTTTAGTAAAATTAGATGATAAATAGAAAATTATAATGATAATTAAATGATATTATATAAAAATATACATATATTTTATTTTCTTTCTTTCTTTCAATATGATATTAAAAACGGAAACAACATTCATTCATACGTACAACTTACCGTCTCCATGAATGATGTATTTCATTTAATAAATCTATATTTAATAGATTATTTCAATATGAATATAATCAACATAAAATAAATTTATATCATGTTGTACATCCTATAATTTTGGTATAATTATAAGGACCACCGATATAATAAATTAAGACACATGTGAAGAACAAAGCGTATATTGTTCGAAGTGAAACCTTAACATAGGATCCATAAAAGGTGGGTAATATAAGGTAATAATAAAACAATATATTGTATAAAATAAAATTGTATGGTTCTGAAAAATATTTATAATAAATTTTTATTTATTATTCATATGGTTTTAATGAGTAATAAATGTGTTAAGACCCAAGGTAAAGGAATTTCATCTCACATTTTATTTATGTGAGATATATGATTTATTCACCACCCATTACTTTTGTGTGGGGTGTATACTGCACATTTAAGTATTATATGATTATTATACTTAAAGTTATGGTTATTTACATATCCATTCTATGATATTTATTTCATGGGGTTAATGTTTCAAAAGTAACCAAATCATTAATGTAGTTTTATCTCAAATTGCCTTCTTTGGCATGCCTATTTTGTTATACACCAATGTTCTTTAAAGTGATGTATATGATTAAAATTGAAAAGTTTTATAATGAATATATTTCATTTCATGGTATTTTAGGCTTCATGTAATTTAATTTTCATATTTTAAGAGTGTTATCCCAACTAACCATGTGGTAAGAATTTATTGAAATGATCTCATCGCTTTTCGAGATTATTAATGATTATTATTTTTTGAGGAAATAGTAAGATAAATCTCATAAGAACACTCATTAAATTTATTATATTATGGTTAATAGTTATATATTAATTTTTGGGTACCATTTTTCCAATATTTTCTACATAAGATCGTTAAAAATGTGTTTTCAATGAAGCTTTAATTTCCCATCTCTTCGGTCGGAAATCTTTGTTCCTTAAAAATCATGTTTTCTAAAAAGTATTTCCAAGAATATTATAATAATCTCCTATAACAGTTAACAATAATTTTTACCCTTTTTTCTTTTAGCTACAATTTAAATGTAATATTCCTTTAACTTTGTAAATGAGGTGGTTTTATAATTTTTTTACCAATAAAAATGATTGTTCATTCTAACTCATAAAACATGAATTCATTTAAACATCATCAATTCATTGAAGATTTATTTTCATGTTTAAAATCTTAATTTTTAACAAAAAAATCAAGATATATTTTTAAGAAAATGGCCTTAAAAAGGTTTTCAGAATTATTTTAAATGTTTTTACTAAAAATGGTTTTCAAAAGGTTTTATGTTTTAAAGATCCTTTTTAAAATAAGAAATGATATTTATGTCAAAAAAAATTTTCAAAATATCCTTCCAAGTTATTTTCCATCGCTGATAAAATCTGTTGATCTTACTCATTCCCCTATAATAAATGATCCAAAAGTTCCATTTATGTTCTTTATATTAATTGGTTATGCTTAATTTCATGGTCTTTATGAAATACTTTTCTCTTTCACAGGATATATGTTTATGAAATCAATTTGTTTTTCACGGGTTATGATTTTTTTGAAATGATTATGAAACTCATATTTTTATCTATAGGTTGTGATATATATAGTTGTTTTTGAAACCCATTTTACTTCAAGGGTTAAGATATTATTTTTTATTCTTTTTTGGTACATGTATGTATGATTTCACTATTAGATGGTTGGGACCTTTATATCCCTCCAATGCATTGAGTAATGATAAGTTGTATCTGAGATCAAAGGGTATGTGGGTTATATCTCAAGACCATAAATGAGAATCTACATAAGATTTATCCCAAGCATGAAATCAAGAAGGTAAATAAATTGTATCCCAATCCTATTAACAAAATTTACATGGGTTTTATCCGAAGACAAAAAATAATAGGGTACACAGGTTGTTGCCCAAGCCCAAAAACAAGAATTTACATAGGTTATAGTAGAAGCCTACAAGTAAGAGTGTGCACAGGTTGTATACCAAACACAAAAACAAATAGGTACGTGGGTTTTATCCTAATCTTAAAATTAAAAGGGTAAAATGTTTATTATCTTAGGCCCAAAGTAGGTGAACTTGTCATAGATCAAGCATATAATTTTATAAAGATCTTGGTAGGTAGCCTTGAAATAATATTTTTTATTCTTATATATGTGCCTCAAATTCCATTTCTTATTTCTATGTTATGAATTCATGGAATATTCCATAAATTATATTATGATACATGGCATATGAACTACCAATATTTATTATGACCTCCCATATGCTGGGTATGAGATTCAAATGTTATGTAAATGTTCCATAGCCTTTTTTCATGTTATGCTTCTGCATTTCCTTTATTTATCCTTACTAAAACTTTAGCATAACATTTTTCATGTTAGATAATAGGAATATTAATTGGGAATAAAATTTGTGATAATCTTAAATATGAATAATATGTCATGATGTATCATGATAATAACAACATGGGAAATGTGGAAACAACTTAATGAACTGCATGATAAACATAAGCCAGGGCTAACTACCAAGACATCATGATGGAAAAAGACCCATAAAAGAATCAGTTTTACTCTCTATCCCAACATGACATCTTAGGACACTAAAAATTACCCAATGCATTAATGTGATATATAATTCTAGGATCACCCATCACTTTCATTTTATTTTCATGCTTAAGTGTGCCACATAGATCATACAACCTAGATTCAATCATCATCATATTTTATTCAAGATCTATAAGTTTCAAATAAATACATGTAATCCCCATGTCAAAAAAGTATATGTTTATAATGGTGAACACCCTTGATAGGAAATGGGTATGGTATTCACTACCCAATTTTTATGGAATCGAAAATAACTATGAAATTTCTGTATCAAAACGGCGTTATCAAAAAATACATAAAATGGTTTTATATGAGAGAAAGGGGTATCTCATCATTTTTAAATAAAATTGGAATTACTAGGAGTATGTAATTACATATACCAACAATAGTAATTGGAAATATAATTAATAATATAATAAAGAAACATGAATAAAGAAGAGAAGTTGAGGATCCATTATATGAGTGTGTGACTCCAAAAGCTTTGGAGGAGCTTCCTGAGAGATTAGGGGGACCCTGGGAGGACTATCGAGAGATTTACGAAAAGTAAGGACGTGATACAAGTATTTTCCATAAAGATAAATGGGAGATTGGATGTATTTATATTGAAAATGAGGGTCGATTTATTTATTATTTATCAAACATAGGATTCAGACCATATAAATTAAAGTAACCAAAACCAGAAATATTCCCATGGGTTTTCCCACGGTTTCATCCTAATATGAGTGATTTTAATTATTTTATTAGTGAAATTGTAAGAACCCAGTTTCTTACTTACCTATGGATCCTTTAATTTTCAGTGTAAATTAATACTTTGGACCAAATATGGATATAGGATGAGTTAGTAAATGTTCGGAGGGGTCAGGGGCTTGTTTGGAGCCTGAAACCCATCATTTTGGAGAAAACAGACCTGGCGTATAGTTTAGAGAAAACTGTGTGGATGTTGTTTTTTTTAATAGATCCACATCGCATGGTTGGTTCACAACTATGTGGTCTAACCGTGTGAGCACCCCTTTTCCTAAGTAACCATGCATGGATGGCACACAGTTTGATCAAATCGGGTGGGGGACGACATTTCAGGCAGAACTATCTCGCACGGTTTGCACGGTTTGAAAAACTGTATGATCAAAATGTATGTAGACTATTTCTCTGGGTAATTTTCATGTTTTTCTCATAACGATCTAATTAAGTCACCCATTCCTCCCTAATTTGTGTTTACTTGGGATTGACCTATTTCTCTCTCAATTGGGTGATTTTTAAGATCAAAACATGGAATCAAGAGATCTCAATCTTCCTAAATCCAATCGAGCTTATAATCATCGTGTTGGATGAGAAATGGTAAGTACTCGAGCCCTCTTTAGTTTTTCTTCTTCCATTTCACTCTCAACTAAGGTATCTCCATATGTTCATTTTTTACCTTTTCTTAGATCTACACATAACTGGGCAAATCAAGGGCCGATAATGGAAGAGGAGGATCATACAACCATAATTTGGGTGGTCTATAAGTTATCCCTAAAGTTAGTTGAATTTGGAATGTTCGTGTGGGGCCCACTGATCCCATCAGGGACCGTCTCTTACAATTACACGCCATTCTTATACTTTTTATAATTATATGGTTGTGCTCTTTCCAAATATGTGATTATTTATTAGTGGTTACACCCCAAACACAATCTGCCTTATGTTGAAGGTTATTCCGTAATTGGGTTTTTAGTGTTTTGACATGTTTTAGCAACCATTTGTTTGTTCCCTTTAATGACCTTCCTCAATGTGATCCCTCTTATAATAAATGGTCTGTTGTAAGATGATAATTTCATAATCTAATATACCATGTTTTCTCACTATGTGACCCACCTAAGGTAAGTGAATCAAATTATTATTAAAAGTGAAATATGGAATGGAAAGTATACTAAGTATATAAATTTTACTTATTAAAAAAGATTTTATAATGGTTACATGTCTATAGCTCCCCTTCCTTGTTGATGGAATGTATAATAAGGAACCAAAATAATTGAAGATTCTTTAATGGTTAACTAACAGTAAATTAAATGGTTTCAATGCTACTTGGTATATCCACACTAATGGAAGACAACTCTTACACCAATAAATAAATGGTTTCAACTCTTGCTGACCTACCCACACTAATAGAAGGAATGACTTGAACCAAATGAATTATATCATGATTACAATATCAAAATTGAATGGACTGACTTGAGCTCACCTTAGATTCTGAAAGGAGGATACCTTGGGTCTCAGGAACCCCATTTGTAATCAAGGATGCAGTTTTCTTAGGTTGATACCTACCTAGATCCTAGTTCTTGTCTATTCCATGGATTCATGGAATACTACCATAGGGTCACCTTTCATTATTCAAAGATACCTCTGATAAACTCCATGGATATTTCATTAACAAATAGGTGCCTTATATTCACTCCTTCGACCCAGTCCTTACATAGCCCCATTTTACCTTGGATACACTCCTTAGACTCGGTATACACCTTATTGTGGAATTCCTCAGATTACACTCCTTGGATTACACTCTTACCCTATTAGATAGACTCAGATACTACTAAGTTATCTTTCTATGAGATTTTTGTTACCTTTGATTTTACCCTAGAACTCCTTCACTAGATATGATTTTCATGTTGCCTTGTTACATCTTGAAATCTTAACTACTTATAATATGATGAGGTGATGTCAGTACTGGATATGACTCACGTGACCTATTAACATTAAATGGTAATTACATAATTAATTAACTGGTTATGTGTTTAGACACGAGCCAAGGGCTGAAGCAGGTACTTGGGTATTAAGTTATTTTGTGCTTCTTCATTTTTTATATATGCATGCCTTCACACTACTATATTATATTACATAGGCTGGATGTTATAGATGATATTGGTGGTGAACCCCTGAGATTTATCTCACACCCTCTTTGGGTGTCTTTTGGTACCCGGATTATATTATATGACTATAGGTGTTGACAAAGGCAAGCATACAGCTTCAAACACTTTATTGTGGTTTAATAAGATAGAGCTTGATAGAAAATGACCAGGTTGAATATAGGTATTCTTGAAGTATCCTTTGTTTTCCTTTACATATTGAACATCTTATGTATATTGTCTTGTATCCATGATTTTCAGTTTTATAGTGACTTGATATTTCATCCTTGTTATTTAGTTTGTACAATTATTTATTTTCTTGTTTATCTATTTCATCATTTTTCTTCAGCTATTTATTTATATTTATTATATTATTCAATATTCCTTTATATTCGTTCTCCTATTCTACACTCTACTAATGAGGGCATAGTCTTCCCACAGACACACCCTAGGCCCTCACTATTTTCGACAACCTCTGGAATTTTGGATGATGCCCCTGAGGCCATATGGCCCACCGGGCTTGGGTCCCCCATTAAGTTACATTCAGGTCCAGGTCATCACAAAGTGGTATCATAGGTGGTTACATTTCTTGATTTATAATTTATAAACAATATATTGGAGAATAGTAATGCTTTGGACTTAGTCATCAGTTGTGCTTGGGTGTCACAAACCAAAGGTTAGGGTAAAAGGAAAGTTACCCATAATACAATTGTTGTTTTATTTTTTCTACTACAGTTGATATTATTTCACCGTTGGGTGATGTAGATGTTGTGTGGTGTTGTTGATTATTACTCTGTTGATAATTTATTTTATCCTTAGCCCAATTATATGATTAAATGTATCATTTCTACATGAATCATTATTGGAACCTATAATTCACATGTCATTCATATTTCCATGCCATATAGGTGCATCTCACTACTTTTTAAAACATGATATGCATGTGATTGTGGAGTGATGATGTGATAGTTGGATTATACTTCATTTAGATTGGTTTTAATTGAGTGATTTTCAGTATCAATTCATTAGGTGTATGGGCCCTCATGGGTTGGGATGATTAATTTATCATGTCAAATCGTTATACTATAAATAAATGGGTGTCAGTTCTGGTGATAGGTGTATGGTCACCGATTCATCAGAAATGGCTATCCATTATAATGTGAATCCTGAAATCTTTAATAAATTGTTTGCACATATTTATCTTGCCTTGTCATAATTGGGATAGGTAAAGGAGTGAACCTGTCAATTAACTACAAAATTACATGAAACTTATACTTGGGAACTTAACAATGTCTGGCCGCCTAAGTGGGTAGTTTTGTTAGTTTGCATTGGGTAGTGAGTTTTTATTATGTTTACTTTCCACAAGTGATACTATCTAATTCTCATAATCTTGTTCTATGATGTGTGCTTGGAATTTTTAGAACAACTTCGCCGTGTAGTCCTCATGTCATTTTCCAGGATGGTGGTGATGAACATGATCCATACATGGTGATCCCTGAGCCACCAGTCATACATCCATGAGTGACACATGAGGCACCACCTACTATACCTGATACAAGCACTGATTCCCAAGTCTGTGATAGTTTCTTACATCTGATACAATCCATACAAGGTGCTCTACGGGTTACACATATGATGGATAATCTGACTCACAAGTTCAAGAAGAAGCATCCTCTTACTTTTTCAGGGGATGGTGGCTCTTAGGATACATATTCTTGACTATAGGCCTTGTTTTTTATAATTGAGCATCTTGGAATTCTTCTAGAGAGGAGAGTCAATATTGCTACATATATGCTTCAGAATTCAGCAAAGCGTTGGTGGGATGTGGTTACCGAAGCCGGTTGTCATCAAGGCATGTTATGGGTTGATTTACAGACTACCTTCTATGATATGTTCTTTCCTTAGGCACTGAGAGCTGATAGAGCAAAAGAGTTCATGTCTCTCGAGAAGGGGTCTATGTTAGTTATGTAATATTCAACACGTTTCATTCATTTTCAGCACTTTTCACCGCTTCTAGAAGGTGACGATATTTCATGTGATATATGTTTTGAGGATGGGCTCTAGTATGACATCTGAACATTGGTGAATTTCTTTCTCCTTCCTAACTTTTCGGCAATAGTTGATCAAGACCGTATCACTGAGCATAATCTGAGGGATGGCGCATGTACCAGATTTAAAGGATCAGGGATGCATCAGGCCAATAGTTCTTCCAGTGGCTGGAAACAATCCCTCATGGTTTTTTGTTAGGGCAGTGGCAGCAAGAGTATACAGTTTAATATCTTGGTGATGTATCATTAGTATGGAAAACTGGGGAATAAGAATCCAAAATTTGATATTGACCTTATAGAGTGCCGAGCTTGCAGTCATATGGGTTTTCTTCAGCATTTCTAAAGGGTTTTTTCTACATTCTTTTAGTGGAAAAGGGTTTGTACTGGCTCCACCTTGAGGAGTGAGTTCTTTTACACCGGGATTGGTGGGGAGTTGGAATAGAACTAGTAGGTCTGGATGAGGACGAAGTCTGGTAATGGTACTCTGATCCCTGATCACCAGCAATGCCCGAAGAGCAATCATGATCATGGTAATCCATCAGTTACACAGGGACGTGGATTAGGTCAATTGCATGCCTCACAACCGATACCTGAGGATCATCCTACAGAACCATCTATAGTACGAGTTACTATTCTAGTAGCCTCTACTATTGTCTCTTCTTTGTTTTATATAGGTGATTAAAACTCTATAATTTCAGTATCTATCATGGAATATCTCAGACTAGAGATAAAATATCACTTCGGTGTAATGACCCTCAATACAGTATTGGGAATAATGAATGAGGTCATACGCCAGTGTAGGGATTGTCCCCTTGAGGTAGGAAGTAACCCATTCATGTGTAATCTCTTTGTTCTCGAGATGAAGAGCTTTGATGTCATTCTCGAGATGGACTGACTACTACATTATCATGCCTTTGTAGAAAACTATTGTCATAGGGATTCTATTACATCTCTAAAAGGTATAAGTTATCTTTCCAAAGGTGAGTGGGATGTCCATGCAAAAAGATCTGGACCGAAGCATCATGGGCTAGCTGAAGTGACCGCTCAGATTGCAAATCATTTCTTAGAGGTTTTGGGTTTTCTTCAAACTGATATCCACCTAGTTTTTTATCATTTCAAGGAAGTATTTCCTGATGAATTTTCTATATTACCTCTAATGAGTGAGGTAGAGTTTACAATAGATCTTATTTTGGGAGCAGCCCCAATTTCCATTCTTCTATACAGGATGGAACCTACTGAGCTTCAGAAGACCAACTAGTAGAAAGAAGAACTAGGGTCCAAAAGATTTATATAAATGAGTACATCCTCATTGGGTTCCCTTATGATTTTTTCAAAGAAGGTGGATGGAAATCTTCATTTATGCATGGATTACAGAAGGTTAAACTATCTTAATGTCAATAACTAGTATCCACATCCTCAAATAGATGATCCCTGCGACCATCTTTGTAGAGAAAAGGTGTTCTCTATGATATACCTGAGATCAGGTAATCATCAGGTGTGAGTCAGGCCCTCAAACATACCTCATAAGCTTTTTGCACTAGGTTTGGTCTGTATGAGTACCTTGTTATGTCGTTCTCTCTTACGGATGCTCATGTTGATTTCATGGCATTGATGAATAGATTTTTTCACCCATATTTGGACTCTTTTGACGTGGTCTTTGTGGATAAAATATTTGTGCATTCTTGAACTCATAATGACCATGCCAGAAAACTTGAGATCATTCTACGTAAACTGAGAGAGCATCAGCTTTAGGCCAAGATTTCTAAATGTTACTTCTAGATTGAAAAATTCCATTTCTTGGGACATATTTTTTCAGAATCAAGAGTATATGTTGACCCTAAAAAGGTTAGTGCCATAGATTCTAGGGATTATCCTAAGAACATGTTTGATATTAAGATTTTTTGGGATGGTTGGATATTACAAGCGTTTCATACAAGACTTATCACATCTTCCCTCACCTCTTACTAGACATAAAACCTAGGGTGTTAAGTTCCTATGGTATGAGGCATGCGAGAAATTCTATCAGGAGCTAAAAGGGAGACATGTCACGACACCAATTAGGATTCTTCTAGAAATTGGTAATGGTTATATATTATTCTACAATGCATTAATAATTATCCGATGATAAGTGTTCATGTTGGAAGACAATGAAGTTGTGTATGGATCTCGATAATTGAGGCCTCACGAGCGATATTACCTGACGCATGACCTCAAACAAGCATCAATTTTCCATGCCGTACGTCGCTGGAGAAATTATCTATTGGGTTATCACTTTGAGGTGTATACATATCACAAAATCCATAAGTGTATCTTTTCATAGAATAACATGAACCTTAGACAATTTAGATGGGTTGAATTTCTACAATCCTTTGATTTTGAGCTTTCCTATATGGCTAGAAAAGTTATGTGTTTGCTAATGAATTGAGTCAGAAAACAAAAACACATGTTGTGCAGGACGCCAATGATGAATGGATGTTAATGGACATATTTTCTAAACATCATCTGTAGTTTGATGACAATCATAATAAGTCTTACCTTTCATCCTTAACAATTATCTCTTCCCTCCTTGAAAATGAGAAGTTTAGGAAATTTTAAAATCCTGAAGGTTTGGTTCTCCATGAGATTATATCAGAAGATAACCCACCTCAGGATTTCTCTTTGGATAGAGATGGCGCCCTGTATCTATGTGGATGTATTTGGGTTCCTACAGATTTTAGAGAGGAGTTTACGAAAGAGTCCCACACTTCTTAGTGGGTAGTTCATCCCAGAATTTTGAAGATGTATTGAGATATGTGATGCTAGTATTGTTGTCCTAGAATGAAATGTTATATTTCATGCTTTATCACTAGGTTTTACACCTGTTAATAGGTGATGGCGGAGCACCAAAGACCTGCAGGGATGTTACAACCACTTCCCCTCTCATAATAGAAATGGGATGATGTTTCTATGGATTTCATATTCAGCTTACCTAGGACACTGAGTGGTATCATTTCTATATGGGTAGTCATTGACAGAATAAAGAAATCATCCCACTTCATTCTTATTCAGGATACATTCTCAGTTTGATGAATTGGGAAGACTGTTTGTCTGTCAGATCATACAACTACATGGGGTTCCATGTAATATCATTTTAGAAGGGGATTCTAGTTTCACATCATGGTTATGGTAGGGTTGGCATTAAGATATAGGGACTCAAGTTCTTTTCTGCATAGCTTATTGTCCTCATACTGATGGACATTTGGAATGGATAATACAGGTTATAGATGATATGCTCCAGGCATCTTTCCTTGATTTTGGAGGTTCTTGGGAGAATTATATTCCCCTCATTGAGTTCTCTTATAATAAAAATTTTCAGGTGACGATTAAGATGGATCCTTTGAGGCCTTATATGGTAGGTCATGTCATTCTCCCTTGTACTTGCTAGAGGCAGGTGAGGAAACACTATTAGGTCCTCGTCTTGTTCAGGAGACTTTAGATCAAGTTAAGATGATCAGAAAGCGTATGACCACGGCTCTTTCTAGATATACATCTTATGTTGATCACCATTGATGAACTCATGAGTTATAGGATTGGGATCATGTTTTACTTCCGGAATTTCCTAGGCTAGGGCATAGATAGTTAAGAAAGCTGAGAAATCTCCCACCTCAATACGTTGGGATATTTGTGATTATAAAAAGATTCAGGCTGGTAGCTTATTGGTTGTTAATACCTTAGATATCTCATGCCATGCATGAAGTCTTTCATGTAACAGTGCTTCTACAATATGATAATGGCCATTTTCATACATCTGATCCTGAGGAAGTTGAGTTATATTCAAATTCTAACTTTGAAGAGTATCCAGTACGCATCTTTGACCGAGGCACGATGGTTCTCTAAGGCATGCGTGTATCTCTCGTATGGGTTTTATAGCAGCATGGCCGAGTACAAGATGAGACTTGGGAGAGATATGCCGATGTACGTACTAAGTATCCAGATTTTTTCTTAGACAGTGTCTCATTACCCATGGAAGGATACCCTAGGGGTGAGTTCTTTTATGGGGGGAAGACTGTAAGAACACAGTTTCTCACTCAGGTTTTGATCTTTTAATTTTCGATCTAAATCTATATTTTTGACCTAATATAGATTCCTAATGAATTATTAAATGTTCTGATGGTGTATGGGAATTTTTCGGAGCATGGAACCCATCTTTTTGGAGAAAAAAGACCTGGAGCATGGTTTAGTGAAAGCTGTGAGGAATTCCACACAGATTGGAAACCTGTGCAGATGTTGTTTTTTCAGATATAGTCATCTCACACGGTTGGATCATAGTCTTGTGGTCTAACCATGTGAGCACCAATTTTTTTTCAGTAACCATGCATGTATTGTTCACATTTTGATCAAACCATGTAGGGGGTGACTTTCATGTAGAACCATTTCGCATGGTTTTCACACGATTTAACAAACTATGCAGACAAAATGTTTGCGGACTCTTTCTCTGGATAATATTCATGTTTTTCCCATAATGGTCTAATTACATCACCCCTTCCTCCCTAATCTGAGTTTATAGAGTATTGACCTATTTCCCTTTCAATTTGGGTCTTTTGGAAGATTAAAACATGTAATCAAAAGACCTCCATCATCAGACATCCGATCAGTATTCCGTTCATCGTGTTGGTTGCACAACTGTAAGTGCTCGAGTCCTATTTAGTCGTTCTTCCTCTCTTTATCTCTCGAACTAGGTATCGCTATGTGATAATTTTTAACCTCTTCTTAGATATACTCCAATCTTAGGAAAGTAAATGGCCTATATCGGAGGAGGAGGATCCTACAACCATAATGTGGGTGGACTATACCTTATCCCTAATGTTCATTGATTTTCGAATATTCATTGGGGTCTGCCAATCCCATCGGGGAACATCTCTTAAATTTACATTCCATGCTTATACTTGTTAGAATCATATGGTTATTCTCTTTCCAAATATGTTATTATTTTTTAGTGGTTACACCCCAATCTTAATCCACCTCTTGTCGATGGTTATACCATAATTGGGTTTTTAGTGTTTTGACATGCTTGAGCCATCGTTCGGGTGTGCCCTTGATTGACCTTACTAAAGGTAAGCCCTCCTATAATAAATGGTTTGTTGTTAAATGAGATTTTCATAATGGCATATATCAGGTATTCTCACCACATTACCCTTCTAAGGTAAGTGATTCAAATGATTGTTAAATGTGAAATGAGGAATGGAAAGTATACTAAGTATATAACTTGGCCTTATTAAAAGTGGTTGAATAAAGGTTACATATCTGTAGCACCCCTTCATGTGGATGGAAGGTAGTGGAGTGAACCTCAATAATTGAATATGACTTAATGCTTAAATAAGACTTAATTAAATAGATGCAATAATATTTTTCATATCCAAACTGATGGAAGATAATTATTAGACCAATAAATAAATGGTTTCAACTCTACTTGAAAAATCCATGCTAGTGGAAGGAAAGTCTTTAACCAAATGAATTATCCAATGATTTCAATATCCAATGTTAATGGATTGACTCAAGCTTTCCATGTATTCTTAGAGGAGAATACCTTGGGTCGTGGGAACCCCATTCTGATTCAAGGATGTTGTTTTCTTAGATCTATACCCACCTAGATTCCGGTACTCATCTATTAAATAGATGCTTAGTATACTACCGTAGGGTCCCCTTTCATTATTCCACGATACCTCGGATACACTCCTTGGATCCAGCATTGAAAATTAGGTTCCTTGGATACTCTCCTTGGAGCTAGTACTTGAATTTACTCCTTGGAATCGGTAGGTTCCATATTGTGAAATGCCATGGATTACACTCCTTGGATTACACTCTTACCCCCTCAGCTGGACTCAGATACTACTGAGTTTGATTTCTGTGATATTTATGTTACCTTTTTTATTTCCCTAGAACTCCCTCACTGTATCTCATTTCCAGGTTTCCTTGTTATGTCTTGGGACCCTCACTACTTATACGATAATGAGGTTATGTCAATGTTGGATATGTCTCACATGAATTATTAACATTAAATGCTAATTATATAATCAATGAACTGGTTACATGTTCAGACTCTAGCTGAGGGATAAAGAAGGTACTTGGGTATTTAGTTATTTTTTACTGCTTTCTTTACTTATATATGCATGCCTGCACAGTGATATATTCCATTACATGATCCTAATTTTATAGAAACCATTGCTGGTGAACCACTGAGATTTATCTCACACCCTCTATGAGTGTCATTTGGTGCATGGAGTATATTAGAAGTCTACATTTGTTTTCCATGGGAATTATACAAATTCAAAAACATGATTTTGTGCTAATAGGATGGAGCTTGATATTATATGACCAAGTTGGATCTTAGGACTCTTGGAGTATTCTTTGTTTTTCATTACTTGTGTATCATGTTATGTCTATTGTCTTGTATCCATGCATTCTAATTTTCTGGTGACAAGGAATTTCATAATCATTGTTTAGTTGGTTCAACGATGATTGTTCTAGTTTATATATTCCATCAGTTTCCTTCTTCTATTTATTTATATTTCTTTTAATATTTATTATTATTTTATATTCATTCCATTATTTTATACTCTTCTAATGATGTCATAGTATTCCCACAGACACACCCTAGGCCCTCACTACTAGTCGGCTTCCTCTGGCGTTTGGGATGATGTACATGAGGCCATGTAGCCCACCGATCTCAGGGCACCTGTTAAGTGTCATATAGGTCTGAGCCATCACATAAATGCCCTAACGTAACAAAATAATACCCTTGGATTTGTGTAAGTGGTTCATACTCTTAAATAAATGATTTTAAAACTATAAAATATATTAATGGTTTTGGAGGATTCAAAAAGGATTTATAAAATTAACAAAATAAATATAAAATCAAATTATTTTAAAGGTAAGAATTTATTTGGTTGTGGATGCATTTTATAGTATTTATTAAATCAAATTTGGTTTTGTATGATGTCATAATAAATACATAATATTTATACAGTATTTAATTTTTACTCAAAAATTTGACTATCTCGGAAAATTTTGAAAATTTCATCACTGGATAATTTCAACATTATTATTCAAAAAAATATTCATTTCCTCTAAATAATTTTTAAAATATTTTTATTTTAATTTTTAATATATTAATTTTAATTTATATAGAAACATTTCTTTTTTTTACAATAATAGTTTCTTAACCATTATAAAAATTACATTTGACTTCATAAAAAATATGTTGATTTGTATTTAATAAAAACTAATTAATAATAATATTTTATTAAACTTTTATTTACTTCGAAAATCTTTTAATTAATCAAAATAAATTCCATATATGAATTTGAATATTACCCAAAAATACAATATTTGTTTAATTGTATCAAAATAAAAATCATTTATAATGTAACTATAATAGGATAAAAATGTTATCATTATTCTACAACAAATAATGTACATACTCATATTTATAGAGTCTTGATTGATATCCATTTAATACACCTGTAAACTCCCCAAGTATATGGTCTGCGATACTGATACTTTTATGCGTTGGTTCGGCATACATCGTTTGGGTTGTGATCTTGACGTGCCTAAGCGTTTCACATAAATGATTTATCTTATACTTAAATTGTAGGATATCGGCTTGGTTTTGGTCAAGGGAAATTATTGGGGATGTTATCTCCCTTGGATTCACTAATAAATGGGCTTAATCCTACTATTTGAGGACATCACTTCCTTTGTCTATGTCTATAAGATTGATTAAAACTGTATATTTATACCATTCAATTGATAATTATTCAATGGATATTTTATCAGTTGTAAGGTTGATTAATATTCCTTTAAATCTGATAGGACATAATAAAACCAAATAAGTGCATTTGTTTTCTATGACCATATTACATAATAATACACTTTATTAAATCATAAGGGAAATTTTATTTATAACAGTTCAGTTCGTTTCAATCATCCCCACTAAGAAACTTCTCCTTATAAATTTTTATTTACCATGTTAAAATAAATGAGGTTAGCTCAATTTCATCACCTACTCAAGTTACCACATTACTTGTTCCAACTTGTGGTTTATTCTCAACATTTTTACCTTGTTTACTGTCTTTCTTCACAGAACATTTTCTATATTGTCTTTGATATTCATTGGATTATCTTCACAGGAAAGATCATTATCAAATGGTACCACCCCTAGATTGAGTACATTTTAGGAGTCTGGTATGTACTTCTTCAAGAGGGATACATGGTATAAATCTTGTACATTATGTAGATTAGGTGGGAGTTCATGTCTATAGGCCACTGCTCTAATGCGATCAAGTATCTCAAAGGGGCCTATATATCATAGACTAAGCCGTACCTTCTCAGAAAATCTCATCACACTATTCCATAGAGATATACATAGATATATCATGTCTCCAACAACTAAATCTAGTTCTCATCGATGATTGTTAACGTAGCTCTTTTGTCAACTCTGAGCATCATTGATCTGCTTCTTAATGGTTTTATCCTTTTCCACCATTTCCTTAACCATTTATGTACATATCTATTTTCATTCCACAACTACATCCAAACAATAATGTTTTATACACATCTTCCCATAATGTTATAAATAGGTATCTATTTGGGTGATCAAGTGGAAACTATTTTTCTAAGAGAACTTGAACAGATGAAGATGTTGGTATGATCCTCCTTTAAAGACAATTGATCAGGCTCTCAAAATTTTATCATGTGTCTTGGAAAACCACATATATTGGTCATCAATTTGAGGTGATAAGCAGTGTTAAAGTTCAACTCAGTATTTAGAGCATGTTGGAGACTCTTACAGAACATAGTGGTGATCTTGGGATATTGGTTGGATATAATCGATAGTGATGTTCAAAGAAACCTCACCACTTCACTTCTGCATATCTATGCATGTTTATCCAGTGGTATGTCCTACAAAATTATAATGAAGTGTGTAGTCTTTGTAAGATAATCCCCCATAACCATGATATCATTTTTACTCTAAATGTCTTTTAATGTCTAGTGAAAAATACAATTGTGCTGCTTTCCCATTTTGTTGTAGGTATGGGTAATGGATGCATCATCCATCAGATTATTTCTCTTTCCGTATTCACTTGTATACATAAAATACATCTTGATGTGTATTATTTGATCTCATTATTTATATAGACTTAAAAATAGTGTTCTCTGAGATCTTAATACATATTTTTGCTTCTAGGGTTTGTATAGAAGGTTAAGCTATGGGAATCATCTAATAGGTCCTTCATTAACTCCGGATTTGAATGTAAAGATAGTCTTAACACAAAACAAACAACTCCTCCTTCATTAACCATGAACTATGAGGTTTTAACTTTTCTTATAGTTTTCACTTTCTTTTGAATCCTCAAATAATTTCTCTGAGCATCCTTTATTTTTTCTAGAAGGAAGGGTTTTGTAATAATTTTTTAAAAGATTTATGACTTTCCTTCCTTTATGATTCCCATGTCCATGATTTTAAAATTTAAGAAGATTTGATCCATCTCAATAATCATCAATTAAAAAATTATTGTATCCTTTCTACTTAGAGAATCAGCCAATTTTTTGGATTTACTAAGATAGTAATTGATTGATAAATCATTGTCATTCATATCTCTAACCGTCTTTGTTGGTGTGTATTTAGCTTTTTCTATGTGAATATATACTTGAGTCTTTTGTGATTAGTATATAATGATGACATCTCCCCAATGTGATAATCCCGCCATATTTTCAAATTGATGATTACATTAGACAAATACATATCATCTTTTGGGATGTTCAATTCATTAACATTCAACTACCCTGAAGCATAGGTTATGAATTTTTCATTCTCTATTAACAAGCAACCCTTGTTCAAAGAATTACTAAATACCAGATAAATTTCTCCAGTTTTGGGTAGTGTGAGAAATTGGGAAATGATAATCCTCCATTTTAGCTCCTTTAATCTCTCTTCACATTTATTATTCCAAGTAAACTTGACTCTATAGTTTTCTTGGTTAGAGGGTCTGATAATACCGAGAAGTTTTTCACAAATCGACAATAGTACCAGACTAGTTGAAGGAATCTACCGATATCTATCATAAATGTTGACCACTACCTTAATTTAATTTCTTATGTTTTTTAAGTGTCTATAAGTATCCCATTTCTTGTAATGAGTTGTCCCAATAATGATAGTTACTTCAACCATAACTCACATTTATTTTAGTTTTCATAAAGATTCTCCTTTTTCAAGGTCTTAGGCATAGTTCTCATATGATCCTCATTATCCTCCATTGTTTTGGAGTGTAATTGAATATCATTTATAATGAATATGACAAATTTTTCTTGGAAATCCTAAAAGACTCTATTCGTCAACTCCATGAATATTTATGGAGAATTAGTGAGCTCTGAAGGCATCATATGAAGACATACTTCATGTACCTTGTATGAAAAAACATTCATTGGAATATCCTCCATCTTCACCTAAAATTGGTAATATCTTGATCATAGATGAATCTTGGAGATGTATTGTCCTCTATGTACCTAATTGAACAAGTTATCAACCCGAGGAAGAATATACTTATTCTTTATTTTGATCTTTTTATGCTCTGGATAATCAATGAAAAGAAGAATTGATCCATCCTTCTTCTTGACGAAGATGACTAGTGAACCCCATGGTGAATCACTTAGGAATTTTAACCCTTTATCTATATTCTACTATAGTTGTTTCTTCAACTCCTCATGTTCCCGAATAACCATTCTGTGTGGAGTCTTGGTTAATGATAATTTCTTATGAATAATCTCTATTTAAAATTCAACCCCCCCCCATCAGAAGGAAGACCAGGAAATTCATCGGGAAACACAATAATGTATTCCCTCACTATAGGTATGTCATCAAGGATTATTCATCCCTTTGGATAAATCATTTGACCTACATACACTTTCTTTTCAGGAAAAAATATCATTGTTTGTGATGCTGGTTTTAAAGAATATTGATCCACCTACATGCACTTTTATAGAATCTGGGGGTCGATTCATGAAATAGATATTGATTTCCTTATTGCATAAATTTATGTTGGATAAATATAGGTAAATACAATACATTTGAATAATTTTTTCACATTACACTAATGGTGGTATAATAAGTATCACTAGGATTTTCATCTTGAAAATTGTTACTGGGGTAGAGTTATATACTTTGGATGAAAAAAAATTCCCTTTTTATGTTTTTACTGATAGCTCTACTTCCATTATTTGTGATATATTTGAATATTTATACTAATCCATCACGATATCAATAAATCCATAGAACCATAATAAAAATAATGTATACTATTTGTGAATGAATAACTAGTGTACCCATCACCACTTCTTTTTTGGGATCTATATTAGTAGTTTTGATGGAAAAATCTATCTCGTGTTACCTTAGAGGTGGTTGGTTGTCTCTAAAAACCCTTGGATTATTTCATTGGTTTGAAAAGTTTCATGGTTCCATATTGTTTAAAAAATGAACAATGTGTAGAGGGTTGAGTCATGCATTCCTTTCCTCCAATTAATTAGTGGGTTTCTCTTATTAGAAACGCTAACTAGGTTCCCTTCTCGCACCTAAAGTAATTACACAACCACCATTGGTAATTTCTTTGATGTTTCTTTATAAACCATTGTTAATTGTGATGTTTAAATTTATTTGCACTATTAGATTTATCCATTAGACTTCCAAAAATTAAAATCCTCTTTATTCTTATTCTCTCTGTGATGCCATTGAGATTCACTGATCTCTTTTTTAACATTGAGAGAACATCATAAAATTTCATCATAGGTATCAAAGTCTCAAATCGCAAGGGCCTTTTGTAGATGTGTTTTTAGCCTACCAAAGAAGATTCAAACCTTTCATTCAAGTGTATCAACAAATCTAGAGACATATTATTTAATTTATGTGAAGTTTTCTTCATACTACCTAATATATTCATCATTATATTTCTGGAGGGAAAGGAAATCTCATTCCATCTTAAGTCAGAGAGTTCAAGGAAAATATTTATGGAAAAACATTTTATCTAATTCCTTCCACCCCATAGCATTCAAATATTCCTCAAGATCCTTATTATAGGTCAATATCCTATACAGATCAGCTTATCCAACTATATGAAAAACATCCAGTAGAACCTTCTCTTGTTTAGTATATTGAATAATGGAGAATATCTTCTCAATACAGATGATCCACTATTCCATGATTATGGGAACAGATAATCCATTGAAATTTAGATGCCTTTCTAACATAGATGACTCAATTGGATATTTTTATCTGTTAGGGGAATTTTGGTTCTCCTCCTGATCTAAGTTTCTATTCAAAACCTAAGTCGGCTGAGAGAGTATCATAAAAACGTTTTCATTTCCCACTCCCATCGGATTGGGCATCATTTGGGTACAATAATCATATTACTCGTCGCATTTATTGTTTACCTAATTCACTTATTTCCAGTCATTTCCTCGATTAAAGGTAAAATTAGGGATGACTATTTTTAAACTATTCAACAAATAAAAGGTAATGCAATGACATTAAAGAGATAAATTATAAATTACATGTATTTAATTAACATATGAATATATAGGCTTCAATCAATGTTATCCATGATCAATATACTAAAAAATTTACTTATGGGTATTTTTTGTTCACTTAAAATTTTTTCTTAATGATATTATGAATTTACCAAAACATTTCCACCATGATTTTCCAAAAAGTTCCTAGTAAGGTCTAATATAGTTCACCAGTTCTAGGCCAAGTCTAGATCAATGTGTTGTTTTTGGGTTTTACCCCTATGTTCATCTATACTGAAGCCACATCCACATCTAGTATCCAGATATGGATGTATTTTCATTATAGAACACCTACTCTGTACTTTCCAAAATATTGGTATATTTTCTTATACATAGTCATATCCATAAGGATTTCACTACAATTTTCTAATACTAATCCCAAGAATAACTAAATGTTTCCTTTTATACCAACTATAACAATATTTTTCTTTATTATACATAAATTTATGATTAGATATATAAAATTACACATTATAAATCCAAGTAGATCAATAATTAATTTTTTTCAATTAAGTACATATAAAAACATCTTGATATGTGGATAAAACAACATTATTTAAAACTTAATTAACATGCTTCTAATGTTTGATGACTTTTAAAACTGCCTGGGATAACCAGGGGGCATACATAAGAATGTGGTGAGATATAAATCCCATCAAGGGAAGAAAATGTAAAAATTTGATACTTGTTACAAAATAGGAATATCATATGGTAATAAAAGGTGTAATAATCATAAACATGAATAATAAGGCATGTTATATGATGATAATCATAACATAGGAACTGTGGAAACTACATAAAACATTACATCATAAACAAAGGTCAAGACTAACAATCGTGATATCCTGATGGAAAAATTACCATAAAGGAATTTGTGTCACTACCTTTACAAATCATACATCTCATAAAACAGGACATTACCCAATGGATTAGAGCAATATATAATTCTGGGTTCAATTGTCACTTTCAATTCATTCTCTTGCTTATGTGTGCCACATCGATCAGAAAACATAGATTCTTTCATCATCATATTTTATTCAATGATAAAAGAGTTTAAAATAAATAAATTTAATCCTCAAGTAAAATTATTATAATTTTATAATTGTTAACACCCTTGGTTGGAAATGGGTATGGTATTCACTACATAATTATTTTGGCATTGAAAATCATGGTAAGATTTTGGAATCATAACGACATTAATTAAAAATTCATAAAATTTTTTGATAAGGGAGAAAGTGGCATATCATTATTTTTACATAAAATAAGATTTATTAGGGACATGTAAGGAAATATCCAAAAAATATGAAATTGAAAATAGATGTAAAAAATATAATAAGAAAACTAAAAAAATGAAGAGAATGTGAGGATCCCTTACTTGAGTGTGTGACTCCAAATGCTTTGGAAAGAGCTTCATGAGAGCCAGGGGGACCTTGAAAAGATAATAGATAGATGAGTGATGATTTAGGACATGATCTAAGGGATTTTAGTGAAGATAAATGGGATATTTGGTGTGTTTATATAGGAAATGGGTGGGGATTTATTTATTATTTATTGATCATATGTTTTGGACTATGTATAATAAAATAACCAAAACCAAAACACATTCCTGGGTTTTCTCCCATGGTTTCTGAAAAATCAGATTGTTTTTTATTATATTATATGTTCAAGGGTCGAGATTAGTAAAATAATACTCTTTCTTATGTGGAAGTTAGTCATATAATTAATTAAATGATTTTTAAATTTTAAAATATATTAATGGATTTGGAAGATTCATAAAGGATTTATATAATTAACCAAATAAACATAAAATAAAATATTTTTCAATTGAAAACATATATTTGGTCTTTTATAACTTTTTTATTATATATTAGATCACATTTGGGTAACTATGATATGATAATAAACACTGTATATTTATAAGGTACATAATGTTTACCAGAACATTTGATTGTCTCGGAAAATTTTGAAAATTTCACCATTGGATAATTTCACCATTATAATTTGAAATTAAAATATTTTTATTTTATCTATATAAATTTCAAATTTTGTTTATTTTAACTTTTAAAATAATAATAATAATTTATTGAGAAACGATGGGTTTTTTAACAATAACATTTTTCGAACCCAAATGAAAATTATATTTTCATTCAAAAAAAAGTCTATGACCATTTATATTTAATAAAAATTAATTAATATTTTTATTTTATTAAAATATAATTTATTTCAAAAATACATTAATTCACCAACATAAATTCATTAATTTAATTTAAATGTTACAAAAATATATTATTTCTAATTTTTGTATCAAAATAAAAATCATTAATAAAGTAATAATAATAGGATGGAAATATATTCACTATTATCTAAAAAATAATGTACATATTCATATTGCATGGTTAATAATACATATCCCATTAATAAACTAGAAAACAGCCTAATTTTAAGTTTTTGGATAGTAAATCTTTCATGGCGTGGTTCAGTGTACAGGGTTTGGGCCACGATCTCGATGAGATTGAACTTCTCCCATAAACAGTTTCACTCTTGTTTATCTTGTTGGATACTAGCCAAGTATTGCAGAAGTGAAAATCTAAGTAATGCTATCTCCCTATGAAGATTTGATAAATTTCCATTATTGATAATTATCTTACTGTTTGAGTCCATCAGTTCCTTTGTATCTGTCAATTGGATTTGTTAAAGCCCAATATTTATACTTATCATGTGATCAATATTCAACGGCTATTTTATCAATGGTAAAAATTCTTAATGGTCATTTAAATACAATAGGATATAATAAATATAAATAAATGTGTTTTTTTATAACCATATTACATAATAGGATATTTAATTAAATAATATGGGAAATTCTTTTTATACCTGTTTATGTGGTTACAGAAAACATTCATTTGGTATGATTATATGATTTTTAGTTTGCTATTTTATATGATTATTTAACTTTAATATTCCCTAAATAATAATAAACTATGCATAAATTAAATAAGCAATAATTATTTTCATTAGAAATAACTCTTGCATTATTTATTAAGTGTAAATGTATCAACTATGAACATAGGGGTTGCGTATCTGAATCATGTCCAACACAAATTGCTACTTGAACCCTTGTATAATGAAATCACATATCATCAAGAATAATGTCTCATCTTGACATGGTATATATTTTATATCAACCTTGATATTATATATAAACACATGGGAATGCATAGAATACATGAAGAAAAATATTTGTCAATGTACAGGACCTTATTTATATAAAGTGCGGAAAAATAATACACAGACTATCAAAAATAAATTTATTATTTTAGACATCCTATAAATTACAATAATTGACTTAAATAAATTAAAAAATGGCATAAATAGGATGTTTTATTCTCAAGGTCATATATTAGGTGATATTCATGTGACATAAAATTAATACTACTGGATAATGGGGCTATCCCCAAGCATTTATACCCATGGTTTTGAGTAACCATGGGTATATATATTCTTACCAAAGCTAAACATATGGTTTTTAAAAACAATTGGTATTCATTGATCTATAATAATGTTTTTTCAAAAACTGTGGGTATATATTGGTAAAAATCAGGATTCCCCTCAAGATCCCACTCCCCTACTCATTCATATCCCTAATCTCCCTTACCCCCATATGAGCCTCGACCTCCCCCATCACCTCCTTAGGAAATTATTCCCCAATTTTCTAGGTGTTCTTAATTTATTTCTATAATTTTTTTTATGTGATCATTGAGAGGTAATCATTCCTTCTATCAACTTTTTCACCCCCCCCCCCTCACCCGAGCACTATCCATTTTCCTTCTCCATCAGTGTTCTATAATTCAAGGATTTTTTGTATTCTAGTCTTCTTTGACATCTGATTAGTGAGTTCTGAATGCTTATTCTCTTTTTTTGGATATTATTTCCATTTTTAGTTGTGCATGTGATTCAACTAGATCAAGTTGTAATCACTTTTATTAAGGTGTTTTTAAATATATAGTCTACTAGAGATTATATAAAATCTATTACCTTCCTAAATGTACTCTTTCAATTACAATTTCAATATTTTAAAATCTATCCTAGGGATTCTTAGGAATATATTTAAATTTGATATTATTTTAGTGGAAAATTTTATATATTTAGATTTTTTTGGTAATAATCATATTTATGTTAAATATAGTGTATAATGTTGAAATTTATTATCCTTCTATTATGGGATTTAATTATTTAAATTTAATTTTTTATATCTTGAACTTTATTTATATTATTTACTCGATAGTTTTAACCCAAAAAAGAAATAATTTTACAATTATGTAAAATATTATAATTTTATAAGAAAAACTATAATATTACTCTCTATAAAGGATAGTTATTCATGAATTCTCGATTGTATTCATAGTACTTGTTAAGAATTTTCATTTGAATTCATTATTATGATTTAGAAATGAATTAATGAAAAACTATTATTTTTAACAGTTAAATATTTTGAATTCAAATGTATATGAATTTTAAAACCATTATTATGTACAAGTATTTATATAATCTTTTGGTAAATTTCATTAAATAATAATATAATATAAAATGTAAATATTGATAGATCATATTCATTTTATGAAACATGGTTTTCACTAATAATGTTTTACATAGAAATTTAGTGCATTAAGAAAACATTAATTGCGTGAACCTTAGTTTAACCTATTTTTAATAATTGTTCATTATAACTTAGTTATTTATTAGGAATGATACCTTAGTTAAATAATCAAGTATTGAGTACTTGTTAAATTATTTTCACTATAAATTATATTAATTAAAAACCATCTATCCATAATTTACCTCAACTAATAGGTTTAATCAGTGAAGATGTAATGGATGGGTTTCATAATGTAAGATATAATGGATTAATTATTTAGACTTGATGGATATTCCCTGAATTAAATACTTATTTAATTTAAATAGAACATCTTGGAAAATCTTTTTTCCTTATGATTGAATAATACAAGTAATATTAACCTTAAATAAAATCATTTCTTGACTAAATAATATCCTTAATTATGTATTCAAATGAAAAGACCTCTATGGATAAGAAAGTCACATTTTTTCCTAGTATTCCTTAGTTTATTTTTATTCCAATACATGAAACGTGTTTTTATTTCAATGATTATGTCATGGTTTTTTCTTATGATATGCCTTGCGAATTTTTTTAATGGATAGTAGTATTTTAAAATGGTCACTTACATCATGAATTATATTACATTTGGTTTCCTCTTAGGGTTCATTATTATCCTCTACACTATAATATTAATTTGAATTTGGATTCAGATATCATTGTAATTATGGTTTACAATTTTTATTGGGACATTAATTTTTCCCTTGTAAAATAATGGATATATGTTGGATGTATCATACCGATCAGAAATCAACAGATACTCAAAATAATTTGGATAGTTTTTTATATTTTTCATTTATCAATGCTTCAGATGGAGGTGGAATACAATTTCAAAGTTATAATAGTATTGGAAGACCATGGTTAATCCATGAAGATTATTTCTATCATATAAAAAAGTTTAATTTCAAAAAAAAAACTATTATATTTTGTATCACAATGGATAGACGAGACAATCTTCTAATGTTCCTGAACATAAAGAAAGAATCGGTATGTAGAATTTGATATTTCATCGATCTCAATTTTTGAATCATAATGAGAGAGATAATATGAAAGTGAAAGATCAAAATAATATCAATACACAGGAGGAAAAGACTAAATTTGAAAAAGTTGATAGAGTGAAAAAATTTAAAGATGATGCTATAGATATTTTATATCCGAAATATACTAAAATTAAAAAGTTGTAATTTTTAATGATGTAATATCATGGAAAATCATGTATGGAATTTCTAGTGCTAAAATTGATTATATTATTACTAATTTGAAGGACATGATTCATTATGGTGTAGATATTTCCTATTATCATTATAAGTCTTAGAATTTAATTAAAAAGCTCAAATTTTCTACAAATAAAATTCTTCCATGTCCCAATGATTACATTTTAATAAGGAGGAAATAGTAGACCTAAATTACTATAAATAATATTTTACATATTGATTGAATAACATTGATGATGGAACACCATCTCGTGTTCCATGTAAAGTCATTTTTCACACTATATTGACTCCTAGGCTTCAAAATATATTCATGTCTGTAGAAATCTCATCCAATATGTGATGAAATGATTCTAAAAGAATTAAAAGTAATATTGAGTTTGTTTATCCTATATATGGATTATAATATCATTCATTTCATGCAAAACATCTCAATTTTGAAGTTGAGGATCGTAATGTGAGGTTGGGTCAATCCTGTGATGGTTTTAATCAGTTTTTTCATATGTTTACTACTCATAGAATTTTTCTATTTTTTATTAAAATTTATAATATTTCTCAGTGGATGTTTATAAAAAAAATTCACATTATTTAGTATACGAATATATTGACCTTTTGATCCTAGAAATGATATAGACATATATATGTAACCATTAATAATGGAGTTGAAGTAATATTGGGATATGGGTGTGCACACATTCAATGCTTCTTCAAAATATATATTCCAAATGTCTCATACACTTTTATATACTATAAATGATTTCATTTGTTAAAAAATGATGTATGGTTGGATCATGAAGGGAAAAATATCATTTTTTCATAATGAATACACAAACGAGAAGCCTTAAATATCGTTATAGTTTCATTTTTATTGGGAATCCAGAATTCTTGTTAATGGATCATAAAAACTAGAAGAATCCCCAGAATCATGATAATACTATAGGAACTAAACAGCCACATCAATCTATGTCGGTAACTGATGATCTTAATGAACTAAAATATTTTAGGTTTTTTAAGAAAAAGTGAGATGAAATCTTCAAAGATTAATAATTTCGTCAATAGATCCACTTACAAATATAAAAATAAAAATATATTTTTTTGAACATTAATATTGGTCTTCCAATATGTTTTTTAATTTTTTAGTTGTAATGAACATTGTAAAAAATATATGAAAAATAGTTTTTTTCATTTCTTATAAATATTAAGAGGGAAGACCAAATATGACATCTAATCTCACCAAGACTTGTTGGATCGGGGTATTTTATCAGAACTACATCATGTGTGTATTGGTGAAAACAAATGGATTGTTTCTAATGCTAATTATGTGATGAAACATTTATATAAAAATTAGTTTTTGTAAGTATTGTTGAATATCAAGGTTCCTAGTAACCATTCCAAGAACATATCTAAAGTATTCAATAGGAAGGAGTTGAAACTAAAATCCATAAAAAATCATGATTTTAACATCCTTCATTGTGAATTTATTATAATAGTAATTAGTAATTTTTCTTTCAATAATGGAAAGGTGAATATTATATTCATGTGCCATTCTTCATAGATCTATGTGGTAAAAGGTTATTAATTATTTTCTTGATAAAAATGTATCAATAGGGGCCATTAATTTTTTATGAGTTAGAGAAAACATTCCACCATTATTTCTCGCATGCATGATACATTTAATAGTTCATCTTCTAATAGAAACATATCATGTGGGACCCACTTATTATTGGTGGTTGTATCATAATGAATGAAATATGGGAAAATTGTATCTTATATCTGAAGAAAGAATCATCTTGAGCATTTCACTGTGAAAGGTTATCAGGATTACAAATGTGTGGATAATTGTTCAATGTATTTTTCTTATGTGTGAAAAATACATAATTGAAAAATGATAAATGAATTTATGAAGTGTTGGGAAATTGATACCACATTTATATCCCCCCCCCCAATAAGGAGGAATTCCTAGTTCATATGTGTTGGCTATATTGAGCCTTGATGACTAGGATATGGAAAATCACAGAGTCTTGTTTTGGTGTGGTTTATTTGATGGTTATATCAATTAAGTAATATGAATATTTATATTTTATCTCATACTATATAATTTCACATAAACATTTAACTTTTATTCTTATTTTATAGAGGGGTCATAAATAAATTATAAGTAGAGTTCATCAGTATTTGGCTTTTAGAAAGAGTGTGGTTTTACATTGGAAATAGTTTCCTACTTTTTTTAAATAAAAGTTATGAAGATTAATTAAATTAACTTAAAATATTGATATTAATTCAATCATATTATTCACATATATTTTAGTTATTGAGATTAATTATCAACTTCATCTCTCAAAAATCAAGTGTCTTGGCTTTTGGTCCCAATAAATGGGTTCGGGAATATAATTATTTAATAATCAATATGGATAAATTTTTTAGAATTTCCCTTTTGTGAAAATGAGAACAGAATATTATAGTAATTTGTTAACTACTACAAAAAACTATAATTAAAGTCTAACATATAGTTGGATTAAAATTGATAGTGTTTTTTATTATGTATTTGTTGAGAAAAATATTGTTATAGGATTAATAATATCATGGTCGAGTCACTATGAAGAAATATAAATTCTTTGATTCAATGATGTGACATAGTAAATTTATTAATGACTACGTATTCATAGTTATGGACATGGCTCAATCCTGGGGAATCGATGAAAAATTTATTTTGGAGTTAATGGAAAACAATTGTTTTATGTGAAATGTCATCTAGGACCTAATTACGGTCACATTGATGAAGTAATCAGAAGACATATTTTTTATTATAGTGGAGAAAAAAATTATACCATTGATCCATCAATTAGTTTTGAAAAAACTATTTCATTTTATGTCTCAAATTTTCCCATTTTGATTATATATTTTTAACATTAACTAGGGGTAGTTAATATCTATAATCAACCATATATGTTCATATTTCATTCAGTTTACCTTAATGGGGGTTTCTCATGTCATTACAACTGTAACTACTTTAATTTATTTTTAGTTATTAATGATATATTAGTTTTAGTATTTTTTTCCTTTAATTCGATTTATTTTAATTTTGAAATTCGGGTTTAAAAAGGCTTTAAAAAATGTATTACTTAGTTTTAAAATATAGTTATTAAAATATTTTATAACATATTTATGAATTATTTCAATTATAAGTTGTATACAAGATTATTAAAAACTGGTTCTAAAAAATGTACATTTTATTATTATAAAGATTAAGTAAAAATATGGAAAAATTTTGAAGGAATGGAATATTTTATAATGGTCAAAAGATGCATAGTCTAAGGATTCCTACTATAAATTCCATAGTGAGTATAATAATTAGAATAATTTCCTTCTCTAATAAATTTAATGTCATGATTTTACTCATTATCAAAACAAAATAGGGACATTCAGGTGAATTCGAGTTAACCTATTCTACCCCTACTAGTCTGGGTCTAAGCATGGGTTTTACTAGAGCTGGATGTTGGAACCATCATACTCATTATAACCCTGAAAATTTAGTAGGAACCCTATCTATAAAACCATTCCATCCTCTACTGGAGTCTCCAATGATTTTCCCACCCAATCCTCCATCATCACCATCACATTTACCCTCTTCATCCCATATGCCACCTCCTACGATGTCCCAACCTTTACTAAATACATATCCTTTGATGTATAATCAACCCTACAAGTGATATACTACTATGTATACACTTCCTCTATTTCCGTTAATCCATATAATATTTGATGTTTCATTTCCATTAGCATACACTCCAGTGCATGCAGATCACCCAGTGCAGATATTGGAACAGGAACATCCTTTAGAGGCTACTAATTTAGGACATACCATAAATCCATTAGGGCCTAATGATTAGTCAGCATTAGGTTTTTTATCATAAGTGTGTAAGATTATATCACGAACTCTTTTTACTAGTGTATAGTGTCTTAATTATTTTTTTCCATTGATCAAATTTAGTGGGATCTTCTTGTAGGCAACTTGAGAACACCTTTATGAATGAAAACTGGAATCACCAAACACGAATAAAGGTGGATTACAATGATGATAATTATATGATAGCTAAAAATTCTACACTGGGTATAATTTTCATGGGTACATTATAAAAGTATAATGATATCATCCTGAATCAACCACCCTCATAGAAAAATATTGGTAATGAAATCAAGTAATATCATGGGTGGAGATATGGGTAAGAAAATTTATAAAATTTATATCTATATTATTTTTGTATTTATATGAATACACATGTTCATTGCAGAAATAGTTTAAATTTCCCAATAGGAAAGAAATTAAGGATACAGGGTTGATGGATCTTGGGGAGTTCTTGTGATCATGTAATCATTAGATACATGATGGTTTCAAAAGTATACTCGGTTATTATTTAGAGGGTGTACCAATATATCTTTACTATCTAATAACTCAATATCATGAAATGCTTTATTATTGGATGCATTGTGAGGTTAAGTTATTCCTAATATTTAATGGTTCCCATAGGTAATTTAATTCAAATTAATTATATTGAATTTTTTTAGGATGGGTCAGGAAAAAGAAAAAGAAAAAATATTCAACATTTCATTTGTACACTTTGGTGAAAACAACAATTTATGAGCATGAGAGGCACCAGGTACTTTAACATGAAGAGAAATAGTATCTATATTTATGTTGTTGGTTATATATTCATTCTTAAATTTATTTTCTTTTTTCCTTATTTCATTTGATATAAGTTTGGAAATGCCCCTTTCAGATGTCCAATTATCCAAATGGCCAAATTTCAAGAATGGAATAATTGGATAAATGGAAAAATTATATAAATGAACTAATTTTACAAATTGAAAAATGGTACAAGTTACCTAACTGGACTGATGGCCAAATTTCTCAAATGGCCAAATTGGCCAAATGGCCTAATTAGAAAAATGTTCTAATGGAAAATGGCCCAATTAGCTAAATATCCAAATGGCCAAATGGCCAAATGGCCTAATGGGATAATGGGATAAAGAAAAAATGAAATAATCACTTAATGTCCTAATCTCTTAATGTTCAGTTGGACTAATGGCCCAATATTTTAATTGGCCTAGTGGCCTAATTGGTCTAATGGCCAAATATTCCAATTGAAAATCTGGGAAAATGGAAAAATTTCTTAATGGAATAATAGAGAAATATAAAATTTCTTAATTGGCCAATTTCCCAAATTCCCAAATGACAAAATACACAGATGGCTAAATGGACAAATGGTCAAATGGAAAAATGGCATGGTGGAAAAATGGACCAAATGGCCTAATGGGATCATTTCCTAATGGACTAATGTCTTAGTGTCCTAATGGCCTAATGTCCAATTGTCCAAATTTACTAAATATACTAAATAGACTAAATGGGATAGATGGTCTAATGGCCTAATTTCCTTTTGGATTAGTGGACTAATGGCCTAATGGACAATTTTCCTAATTGGACAAATGATCTAATTTTCCAAATGGACAAATGGAATAAATTCCCTTAATTTCCTTATGGAGAAATTTCATAATGGAAAAATTTATTAATTGGCCAAATTTGCTTAATTTTCATAATTTGAATTATTGGTCAAATTTTCCAAAAGGCCTCATTTTCTAAATTTACTAGTTGGAATAATTTCATAATGTCAATATTGATAAATGTACTAATGGGATACTGTCCTAATGGAATAATGGACTAATGGCCTAATGGCCTGACGGCCTAACCGCATAATGCCCTAAGGCTAAAATGCAAAAATTCCCTAACCACTAATTCCCTAGAACACTAAATTACCTAACGCCCTAAACTCCATAATTCCTTAATGGACTAACACCTTAATTCCCAAATTCCTAAATGTTCTAACACTATAACTTCATAATGGCCTAACAGCCTAACTGCCTAACAACCTAGTGGCCTAACGCCCTAATTCCACATCATCCTAAAAGCCCAATGACCTAATGGCCTAATTTCATAAGGATCTAATAACCTAATGGATTAAGTTCCAATTTTTCTAATTACCTAATAACCTAACATCCTAAAAGCCTAATGACCAATTGGCATAATGGCCTAAACATCCTAATGTCCTAACGGCCGGGCCAATTGGTCAATTGGACAAATTTCAAAATAGAATAATGGTTATTAAAATTTATTTCATATTTTTAATAATAATAATTTATATTATATAATTATTTCAAATAAACTTTTGGTCCTAAATACAATAAATATTAATTACTATGACTAATATTAAAATGGAGTTCTCATAATTACATTTCCTAATGATAAAATTAATTTTATACCCATATAGGATTTTTATTTAATAAATTAGGTCTAATATTTTGAATTATTGGTTTCAAATTATATAAAAAGTGTCATTATACTTTTATTCATAAATGGTAAATTATCTTGGTAAATAAAAAGACACAATTTATTGTGGTGAAAATATAATGGTAAAATTAAGTAAACTTAAAGGCTAAAGAAAAACATGTTTAAAACAGAAGGTTTTTTTGTATTTTTGGATACACTATAAAACCATATAATTCATTATTTATCAATTTTCAGTAAATCAGGATTAGAGTGACGTCACATTATTGAATAATTTGGGTATATACAAAAATATCACTCCCCCATTTTAAAAGGAATCATACTCCACTCATTTAATCACACCTATTTATCCCTTTGAATCAACTAAACCCTAAAAAATATCCACAACATCATTATACATTTTTTGATATACTAGTAAATCCATAAATCTGATAGTAGGTTCATTAATAAGAAATCTAATAGGGATTGTTCTAAAAGAAAGGTAGTTGTCTTCACTAAACTCTTATATTTTAATTCTTCTCTAACCACCTTAATTCACATTATATGAATTAAATTATTATAAAACAATTATATAACATATTTTTTAATGCATTTATTTGGATTCCATATCCCATATCAATATCCACTTCCAATGAATGGAAAATTATATTGTCGATCGTGTGTGCATTGAACTACTATCTTGAGAACGGAATTAATTTGTTTTCCATCACCACATCTCATTCCTAGACATAATGATTATTTTAATTTTTATATATTATATTTATTATATTATTTTACTTACATATTTATAATATCTCATATAATTTATTACTTTCCATTGTTTGGGAATATGATAATGTCACATGTGTGTACGACGGACTACCGCCTCGCCAAGCAATATGATTTGTTCTTCACAAACAGTTTACATGGAAATTAATAAGGATATTTTTAATTAAATTATTTTAAATGTTTTGAATAAAGTTATGATATAGGTTTAATATATTATTTATCTTTGTCTCATTTCATCCTTCATGAAAATGGAAACAAAATTCATGCGTTCATACAGCCCACCGTCTCCATAAATGGGGTATTTCATTTTATATCTCTAAATATTATGGATTACTATGAATAAATATATACTGAATATATATTATATTAATATAATGGTTAAAATTATTAATTTACGATGCCATTATCAATGTAACATTATCAAAAATACCAAATCAATACACACCAAAAAAACAAATCATTCATTACCCTAAACATGATTTTAACAATGAATTGTTAGTAAATAAGAAATAAAATGTAATTAGTAAACCATATATGGAATGATCTATATAATTATGGTTATAGAATATATATAAATAATAAACTAATATTAATTATATAGTTTTCTCAAATGGGAATGATGGAATTAGAAACTTAAGGTAAGGGATTTTCACCTCACTATTATTTTTCATAAGACGCAAGCCATATTCACTATGTTTTTATTTTTATGTGGTTTCTATGCTACCCATGAATGAATTTTATTATTATTATACTTTAAATTATTGTGATCTTTATATCCATTTTTAGATATCTCTATAATGGGGTTTACAGTTCAAAAGATACCAATGTTTTAAGGGAGTTTGCCTCAATTTTCCTTCTTTGAAACATATGTTATATTATGAACCTCTCTTACTTTATGTGGTGTATATGCTCCCCCTTTGACATTTTATACCATAAATCTCATCATATTAAATATATATAAGTTTTAATTCTACAGTATTCATTAATGTGTATTATGATTCAAAATATAAAAAAAATTAAGGGTTTGATGTTACAATCTCATTGTTTATCAGGATTGTTTATGGTTATGCATTTGATGATGAAATATTATAATATATATCTCAAGAAACTAGTTTATTTTATTACAATATTGTTATTTTCAAAGGATACATTTTTAACATCATTTCCCCCACTTAAAGGATTAAATATACCAAAAATAATAAAAAAAATAATCTTTATTTTTATCTTCAGTGAAAAACCTATTATATTATATAACCATGTTTTTATTATAATGTTTTCAAAAATGTTTTAAAATTATCTAAAGGATTTATTAAAGGAATTATTAACCATTTTCTACTTTTATTAAGTGTTTTAAGAGTAAATTTCGTGTCCTTTTCCAAAAAAGTCCCATTTGGATTTTACTAAAAATCATGAAAAAATTATTATTTTTTATATGTAAGGCCTGAATAAAATTTCCCAAATTTATAACCAATTGATTATTTAAATATTAATTTATTATTTTTCTATAATTTTTTCAAATAAAATTATTTATAGAGTATTTTATGAATTTATTTTCAAAAAAAAATATTATTTGAAAAGAAATGTTATTTTCTTTAAGGAATGTTTCAAGTTATTTTCCAAATCATTTTCCATAAAAGATGAAATCATTTGTTGTTACATAATATTTACCAGGGATATGATCCAACTATATCATCCTTATTCTTTATATGGATGGTTTATGATGATGATGAAGATATTTTTTTGAAACATTTTCCTTTTTCATTTTTTGTATTATGATTATTTGAGTAGATAATTAAGAAACCAATTTCATTTATATGGGTTATGATATGATGAAATGTTAAGGAAACCCATTTTTTATTTATGGGTTATGATATGAGTTATATTTTATGATATTTCGGAATAATAATTTATATATTATGTGACTAGTGTAACCTATATCACTTTCCAATTCATTGGGTGAAGCTTTATATCTCATGATATAAGAATGATAAATAGGTCGATGGGCTTGATCCGCAATAGGAAAAAAGTGGATGGGTTTGATCCACAATTAGAAAAATTTGATGAGGAATGATCCACTATATTTGATGGTTTTATTATAAAACCTTGAAAATTTTAATGGTTTCTAGAACTATGATGGTACTAAACTTTTATAACTATATCTTATGGTTCATAGATTATGATGATTTCACACTCTTATGAATAATAATTTTTGAAATGATAATGAATTATGTTATGAATCATGTTTATTATCTATGATAGGTTGGGTATTAAAATTTTAAGGTATATTCATGATATCCTACCATTATTCTTATATTATGTTTTCATATAATCAAAGAATTATATATCTCATTTTTACCCTAACATAGCATGTAATACCACTATTTCCTATATCTTTTTTCCTCAGGTGGTGAAGAAAGTATTTATGTAGGGTATGTTTTTAAGAGTACAAAAGAGGAAGATCATTATCAGAGATATTGAATATCTTTCATTAAAAATGAATATTTTTCACCTAGTCTCCAAATACACTAAACCATTATGGTCCCTAGGCATGTATTTGTGAAATGTATTGATTATTCATCTAAAAAGATGTGATATTTATATATAAAAAGCATGGTTTGTTATAGTTGGTGTCATCATAAAGGTTTTGCTAAAAAAATTAAACTGTTATGATAAAAATTTATTGAGATACCTAGGGATATGTCTAAGGATATGTATAGGGATATGATTATTTATAATTATAAGGATGATTCAAAGTATAGGAAAATGTCCAAAAAAATATTTAAAGGATTTATTGACTGGTTTCCAATAAATTAAATCCGTTTATTGATAAAACAAGTGGATGTGGATATAGAATCATTGTACCTTGGTTAATAAATCCAAAAAGATTACATTGAGAAACACTAGATCATCACTTGGTGTGTGATAATGGGCCTTGATGCACAACTAATTGGAAACTCCCAGGGGATATGTTTTAAAAATTAAAACGCTTTGGGAACCATTATGAAGGATTTGAATAGGGGAAGATGAGGAATTGTCTAGGTTAATATAGAGGGGTCTTGAATTTAAAATAAGGTCTCATTATTTATAAATCGAAAAAATAATTTAATATTATTCTGTTTATTCATACAATTTTTAGTTTTCATCACAATATGATTTTTGTTTTATGTCAATGGCCAAAACTCAAAGAAACCATGATAATATTTTATGTGATGGACAATTCAATTATTGACAACATGAGAAAACAAATGATATGGAATTTGGGATGCAGAAATTTGTTTCTATTCTCACATTACATTCTCAAGGAATGAAACATTATGAGATTCCAAATGATCAATGTAGGGTAAAAAAGATTGTTAAATATTTCTTGAGAGAGTGCCCACCAACTTTCATGGATTCTTCTAGTCCACGAGAGGCTGAGGGATGGATCATCACTATTGAGAAGATATTTTCTATTCTCGAGTTCTTAGAACATTAAAAGTTTTTCCTAACTATTTATCATTTAAAAGGTGGAGAGGATAAATATTGCAGCCTTATTAAGAATACTTTCCAAGAAAAAAATTAATCTATGGAATGGGATGAGTTTTAGGGGTTATTTTTTAATAATTCACTTCCCCAAATTCCTCATACAAAAATTGAGATAGAATACATTGAGATAAAATAGATGGAAGATGAATATGTTCGTTTCTATTAGGCCGGTTTTAATAGTCTTTCAAGGTATGCCTCTTGTTTAATCATCAAACCTAAATGGAAAAATGATCAATTCATTATTGGATTAAAAAAATTCTCCAAAAGGTTTTATCCAAAAGACACATTAGTTGCAATGAATAAATTTTCAAATGTGCACTCAAGGTGGATATAGAAATTGGATATTTCCACCATTCTCATGGTTATGATAATAAATAAATGATCAAGTGTCTTGATAAATCAAATTAATCACACTGTAGAAATAAATTACAATAATATACATGCCAGAAATTTTGGAATAAATATCAATGGAATTGTTTCAATGGAACTGGGAGATTATTTATATATTTAAGGGAGGGTCACAAAGACTCTGAATGTTGAAATGTGATGAATGGTACAATTGATATAATGGAGGAAAATAATATGTTGAATAATACACTATCCACTCATTAGTGGTTCAAGTGAACATATTTTGGTAATTATGTTAATAAAATTCCCCAATCCAAGGGACAATAAAGATTTTAATCCACCAAAAACTCTAAATAAAAAGGACAAAGGGAATGAATATTTAATCACAATAGACAAAGTGAAACCTGATAATTAGGGAAGACTTATCCTCAACTCTTTAGTTGGAAATTTCATATTTTTTTTTATGGTGGAGCCCCAAAAAAGTCACATTTTAAATAATTTATTGGAACTTGTTTTCTTCTAATAATTGATTATCTCACTCTATTTGGATTCTGGTATAATAAAATCACATTTCATATTTTATCAGGGCAAGCATGAACTCAATCTTGTAATATATTTTTTTGTATTAGATAAAATATTATTTAGGGAATAAATGGTAAATAATCATTTAGAAACATATATAGCATAATGTAATATTAACTTAAGGGTTATGGACACTAACATGTGGATTTAAGTTTAAGGATGATCGTAAATTCATATTCATATATAACAATAAAATCCCAGTGGCTATTTTTATATATTTTTAAACCCCAATATAAATTATTATTATTTTGGGGTTCATTAAAGGCTGCATTGGGTGATTATTTTTAAAATTATGAACATTTCTAGGTTGTGCATTGTTTGGACACAGTTTTCCCGAAATGTGTAGCCTCTTAGTCGAAATTATAAAAATAAAAATAGTTGGGGTTTGCACAGCTATAACATGGATTCAAAAACTATGAACCCATATAGTAGAAACATAGAACCCTAGAAAAAAGGGTCGCATCTCTAGGGAACAATTTTTTTCTATCCTTCATGCCCTACCCAACTATCTATGCAAACAAGGATCTTTTAGTCCCAAAATAAATTTTAAACCCCCAAAAAAATTATGTTCCTGATGGGATTGTATGGCATAGATATGTCTTGTTATTCCTTATAGGCTCCCTAGAGGTGACTTTGGTCCCTCTACACCCCTTCCGAAGTAAATCGAATATAGTATAATGATGTTTTAACTCTTCCCAGCATGTTTTCTCTTTCTATTCTATTTATCACGCTCTCTCCGCACTCATCCCTATGATTTTTTGCATCTCAATTTTTTTATAAGATCTAATACTCATTGTTTTGTATCTTTAATCAAGATTTGAATCTCAAATCCTCATTTCCAAAATTATTTGTAGGAGTTTCCTGATTTTTAATTTATATTCCATGATCTTGTGATCCCATGTTGGTGGTTCTGTCTATAATGTCCAATTATACTAACCCAAAATTAATTGATTTAAATTCAATTTTGTGATTTAAATTCTATTTATTTATTTAAATTATATGTCTTTTAAAAAAAAATTAAATCCCTATTCTAATGAATTGGGGAATTGGATATGATTTTTTTCAAAATTGGACGAAAACCCCTGATTCTATTGAATTGGGGTGTGTTTGTGAAATTTATGTAAATTTAAATTGTGAAAATGATTTTAGGAAATTGATTTAAAATTGTTATTTGAGAAAAAATTTATTTAAATAATTTTGGTATAAAATTAGTGGTTTATCTTTGAAAAGGCATGTTTTTACAAAAAAATCGTTTTTTTTTATAGGAACTGGAATATTTGATATCAAAATATGGTTTTGATTTTATTTTAAATAGTTTAAATATTAATTACCCCTGATTGATTTTTATTCGAGCACATGAATTCCTAGGTATTTATTAATTTAGTTATGATAACACCCTATTGATGATTTACAACAAAAACAATACATATGAAACATGTCACATCCCTGATGGGATGGTGTTGGGTCCTCTTTGACAAGTGTTTACAGGACGTGTGTATACATATCTTCATGATAACTATTTGAGTGTGAGGGAGTCCCATAACCTAGAACTATCATACCTTTTTTTCATATGACTACGTTTCTCATTGTTTTTATATTTAAAATTATTCCATTATCAAAAACTTTTTTAGACATGGCTTGTGAAATTATAAAAAAATATATATAAATGTTTTTTGATCCATTTTTTAATGTATCTCCGTCATTTTAAATTTAAATCATGTTTTGTTTTAAATAATCCTTTGAACATCCATTTTTTTAGTTTAAAGACTTATTTTGATAATTACATGTGAAATATTATTATAGAGTACATGGTGAGACCCTACTGGTATTTTAGCTCACACACTACATGATCCTTTGGGAGTTTGTAGATTATCTCATTCTAGGCTAGAGTAAGGGTAAATAACCATTTGGAGGTGGTTTTAGTTATTGATTCTTGGTCCTAGAGAGTTTTTTCCATTGTGAATTGGGGTGTTATACTATTTTTATTGTAATTTGTAGTTGTATTTTGGCTTTACTTACCTATTTGTAATATAGTACTATTCTCCCTATGGCATTTTTCTTGTATTCATACTGAATTTTTTCTCTTTTCTTTGTTGTTTTTGTGGAATGAAATTTCCTAATATCATATTGCTTTATGCCAGGTGATAGTCTGTAACCCATAGGGATTGGGAACACCCTTCCATCTTTTTTAGTTCTAGCTTGGGTATCAATGTACCAAGGAATCTGAGTTGCTTCTTTACAATGTTCTACCATATGTGTAAGTTAAGCATCTTTCCTTGATGTTAGTATGTAGTTCAATAATATATTTAAGACATAGAAGGTAGTTATGACTATGTTTCTATCTATATCTCATCGTAATGAATCTCTAGTAACCATGGGTGGTATAAGAAAGTCGTCTTGAGGATTAGTTCTAGTATTTTCTCTTCTTTTTATATGGATAGATTGAAATCGATATATTTTTTTCAATATATTGGGATTAATTTCCCATGTTTCTCTATTCTAGTTTTAATCTAATGTCTCCAATGTTGTCTGCTGATATTGTGTAGCATCATGCCTAAGAGAAGCTATGTGAATTGAATCTATGAGGAAGTTATTGAGGAACCATGGTGAAAATATCATATTTTGGACTTCAGTTTGGTTGAGGTGATTGTGCATACTATCCGATATCTAAGATAGGAACCACCACCAGTTCTGGATGAAGATCCAACTATGGAACCTTCGAGGGATTTTTTATGGATTCATGCTCATGTGTTTATTATATAGAAATCACAATCATTCAATGGATCAAATGGTCCTCAATATGTTGATAAATTGCTCCAAATGATTGATTTCATGTTTGAGTTCTTAGAGACACATGATGAAATAAACATCAAGAGTGCCACCTTTGTGCTGGAGGGACTGAGAAAGAGATAATGGGACAGAATTGTGATGGAGAAGAAGCATGAGGGTTTAGAGTGGAAAGAATTCATGGTTATTTTCACCAACAAGTTCTATCTAGATTCACTAGTGTTATCAAATGATATTAAGTTTTTCAAACTCGAGTCGGCCCGTAAGACCATGACATAATATTTTAATCAATTCACTGATCTTGTGATTTTTCCCCAAATATTGTATCGATTGATAATATAAAGACTCCACAGTTAAAAATAGTTCTTCTATCTAGTATTTGTTATTAGGTTTTCATTACGAAGAAATATTCTTATAATGATATGCTAGATAGAGAATTGAGGGTCAAATGGACCTGGATAGCAAGTCAGGGATGATGGGAGTACCTTTTTCTCCAACTAGAAGCATGTGTTTCTTTATATTAAAGAAGAGGCATGGTGATTCTAAGTATGGTTCTTGACAGTAGGGTTTTTATACCTCTTATAGTGCCTGGAATAGCCCCTTTTATTTGATACTAGTGTGGAAATATTGGGCAATCTAAATATTTATTCACCGAGCCACCAATGATATATGGCTCGTGAAGATGACCTAGTCACATTAAAATGTTCTTCCATGACTTTTCTACTCCACATAGTGGCACATGATCATCATATCCTAATAAAAAATTGGTGTAATCAGATGTTTCACAAACAATGGGGTTCTGGTCACAGGCATCCAAAATAAATCTTCTTCACATAGTGGAAGACTCTCCAAAGGATGTGGATAATGGTCCAATGACTGTAAGAGGTACCATCACTACAGTTTCATCATTAGTGACATCATTATTTGATACTGGTGCATCTTATTCATTTATTTCATCCCATGTTGTTAATATGAAAAATCATAATCTGTAAATTTTATATTATGTGATGTATATTACTACACCCCATGGAAAAAAGAGAGAAAAGTGTGTCCATGGTCCCACTTCTACATCCTCTTTATCATATGTTGAGCATGTTCAGGATTTTCTGGTTTTTAAAATGAAACATCATGAAATCATTTTTGGGATGGATTGTATCATTGCTAATAAATCATGGATTGATTTTTAATTTCAATGGGTATCATTTACTGAACCTAATGGGGTGTGTTGTATCTTTAATGGAGAATATGACCCTAGTTAGAGTAGACCATGACCTTCATATCCAGTATTAGGGAAAGTAATATCATTGTTTTTTTAATCTGTATCTGGAATCCTTGAGAAGGGATTTCCCACCATGTTTCTTCAATTTTCTTAGTTTTTTTTAATGAAATATCTATTTTCCACTTGTAGTGGAGGTCAGGTTTTCTATCTATTTAGTGCATCTTAATAAACCAGTGTAAATTATTTCTTACCATATGCCTCTTAATGAAATGAAATATTTGATGCCTCAGTTAGATTATTTTCTACAAAACTGATATATACACTCAAGTGTGTCACCTTGAGTGTAACTGGTTTACATTGCTTATAAATATAATCGTTCACATCACCTTTGTGTGGATTAAAAAAACTAAATTGAGTTATGGTAAATAACATGTATCTTTTCCCAAGGATTTTTGATCTGTTTGACCAGTTGAATGGGGTAAATGTGTTCTCAACTATTGGTATTCGTCCTGTTTTCCATCAAAAGAGAATAAAATAAAATTATATTCAAAAACCTAAATTTTACAGTAGGTATGTCCATTATGAGTACCATGTCATGAAATTTAGTCTACAAACTAATCCTATGGTATTTATGGATTTAATGAATATGATTTTCTATGAGTACCTTGATAAATTTGTGGTTGTATTTGTGGATGACATACTTTTTTACTCTACATCTCAAATCATTTACATCAACTCAAAATAGTTATGGATTTTCTGAGAAATCAACAACATTATTATAAGGTATCAAAATGTGATTTCTAGATTCATGAAGTCAATTTAACAGGACACCTAGTGTCAGAACAAGTTATATTAGTTGATCCAATGGAGGTGATGGTTTTTATGACATGGTAGTAACCATGAAATGTTTTCTAGATTCATATGTTTTTTGGTTTCGTAGGACAATGTCGTCTGTTTGTAAATTAATTCTCAAATTTGGCATCCCTAATGTCTTCTGTAACTTATAAATGAGTAATGCTTTCTTGGGATGATAAATTACAGAGTTCATTTGTTCATATAAAATTTCGTTTGACTACTACATTGGTGTTGTCTCTTCCCGATACCAGGAAGGGTTATGTGGTCTTCTATGATGCATTGGGTTCTTATTTGGGATGTGTTCTTATATACGGTTATCATGTGGTTTCTTATGGATCTCATAATCTTTGGCCACATGAGAAGAATTATATGGACCATGACCTTGAACTCATTGTTTTGATGCACTCATATAAGAGTTGGTGGAATTTACTTTTTGTATAAATTTTTACCATGTATTCTAAAAATAAGATCCTCAGTTATATCTTATCTAAAAAATTATTTAAAACTCTACCAGAGGTGGTGGGTGGAATACCTGATATATTTTTACATTGACATCACCTATACCCTATGGAATGGAAATGTCATCACAGATTTGTTAATCAGAAAACCTGTAACCCAATCCTTGAAACAATCATCAGAAGAGTTGAACTTTCTAGATATTTTTACATTGCTTTATATAGGTACTTTTGAATGATGGTGGAGAATTCCTTGGAAAATTTTCAATTCAAATTGACTCTTCTCAGGATGATCCTTTTGGAGAAGTATCTTGATGTTGAGTTCTTTACAATTAGAGACTCTTTATATGGTAGAGAAACTGTTGTTGACTAGTCATTCTCCACAGATAGAATTCTATCTTATTAATTTCATTTTTTTACCATTATTAGTTAGGAAAGTTGTTGTGGTTAATTTCCATCATTCCCAATGTATATTTAACCCAGGAACCATAAATATGTTTTATGACATACATCGATGATTTTGGTGGCTAGATGGGGAATTTTTTATTTTGTCTCTTCTTTTTACCTAAGACAACAGGTCAAGGATGAGCACCAAAAACCATTAGGTTTTCAATAGATAAGTCTAGTTAAAACATCATGTTGGATGATTTCTCTATATAAATTGTGGTTGGGTTGTCATTTACCTGAATAAAGAAGAATAAGATACGGGTTATGGTCGATAGGCTAAACAAATTGGATCACATTATACACATTAACGATTCAACCAAATTTAAGAGTTTTTAGATCTCAATGTGAATGAAATTGATCATTTTCATATAGTTCCATCTTTTACAGTCTCTAATAGCGATCCCTGGTGTAGTTCATGTTTTTGGATATGCCTTCAATGGGCACTAGGATCTTAGGTTCATTTTAGTACGGAATATCGCATATAGTTGAATGACAAGACATAAATATATATATAATTTCTTTAGGATATTCTCCACACCTATGTTTTTCACTTTAGAGGGTCCTGGGATGATAATTTGTGGCCGGATGTGTTTTTATATAACAAAATTAACCATTAAATTAATAGAATGGATCCTTTTGAGGCCTTGTATGGATGTCCTTGTAAATATCAGCTATGTTGGTCCAAGATTGGTGAATGTTCCTTGGTTGGACCAAGCATGCTTCAAGAGATGACAATAAATATCCAGTTGATTCTTCATATAATTTTGATGTAACAGAGATGATATAAGTCATATTATGATATTCATTGTAAACCAATGTAATTTTCAGTAGGTGGCTAGTTATTCATTAATGTTTCCTTTTATATGGGTCCTCGATGGATTGAGAAGAAAGGGAAGATTTATCCTAATTTTTTGGGACCTTTTGAGGATATATAGAATGTGAGGAATGTTTTTTTATTATTTAGAATTTCCACTGTAGATAACATTAATACATAGTTTTCAATGTATCTCAACTATTAAAGTATCATTTTGGTCCATATCATGTTCTGGGATTGAGTGATCTCGATGTCAAGCAATATTTATCTATGAATAAGCATCATGTAAGGATAGTTGATTCAGAAACCAAGGTACTTCATGGGAGGAAGATTCAATTTGTTTTATTATTATAGAAACATGGTTTTTCTTTTCATGAGACTTTGGATTGGGATGTGACGATGAGAGAGCATTTGCATAATATTCATGACATGGAACCATCTTAACATGATTAAGAGACATTTTCTATGGTGGGGTGGTTGTAACATAGTATAGGTATTTATAGGTATTCTTAAACCTCTATTTTCAACATTATTTGGTTGGGGATATTTTAACGGTGCTTCGACTAAAATTTTGGAAAATTTTGAATGTTTATGGAATGTGCATAGTTGCCACACATTTTTCCCAAATCATGCACCCACTTAGTGGAAACTGTGCAAATAAAAATACTGGGGTTTGTGCAGATAGGGCATGGCTTGAAAAACAATGTTCCCACTAAATAGAAACTGTTCACCTTGAAAAACAAAATGGGTTAACTACTAGGATAGACGGTTTTTCTAACCACCTGGACCTGCCCAGCTAACGGTGTGTATGGGAAATGTTTAATCCAAATATTTATTTTAAATTCTAAAAACCCTATGTATACATCATCGAAGGGCCAATATGAACCTAATATGTTTTATTCTTCCTTGGAGGCTCCCAAAAAGTAATTTTTGTCCCTTTACACACCTTTGGAAGAAAATCATGGCTAGGGGGTTACATTCTAACTCTTCCATTTGTATTTTCCATGCTCTCTCCTCTGTCCTCCCTATGGTTTTATGGATCACCATGATATTAGAGGATATAATGCACAATGTTTTGGATATTTTTTATAGGTTTTATTCTTATATACTCATTTCTAACTTTCTTATTTGGAGTTTCCCGATTAAAGCTTGGTGTTTTGTGATCCCATGATTTTGAGGTAGGTGGTTCTGTTTACTATGGCCATTTTGATTAACACTAAATTGATCGAATTAAATTCAATTTATTTATTTTGATTAAATCACTTGAATTTTTTTATAAAAAACCTTATTCCAATGAATTAGATAATTGGATTTGTTTTTTCATGAAATTGGGGAACCCCCCCCCCCCCCATTTCAATTAAATTCGGGTATGTTTGTGAAATTGATGGAAAAATTGTGAAATTTAAAAACTTTTACATTAAATTGTGAAATTGATTTCAAATTATTATTTTATAAAAAATGGATTAAAATTTTTCTTATAGAAACCTGTTGTTTTTATCTTGTAAAAGACATATTTTCATTAAAAACTCGTTTTAGTTTTTCAATGGAAGTTGGAATATTTTAAATGGAAAGATGGGTTTAATTTTATTTTAAATAGTTTTAAAGTAAATTACCCATAATTGATTATTATTATAGAACATTAAAGACTTGGTAGTAAGTGAGTTATTCAATACAATTCTTTATTGATGATTTACCACACTAATAATACATAAGTATAAGGTCACATCCCTAGTGGGATAGTGATGGGTACACTTTTTCCAATGTATGAGGGAAGTGTGTGCACATATTATTGTGATAATTATTTGAGTGTGAGGAGTGAAATAAATCATGTTTTTGTATTAAATATATATTTGAAATTCCATGTTTTTTTATTTTAAATTTAAATCATTATTAAATTGATTAAATATGTAATATTAATTGAGACCCTAATGGGATTTCATCTCACACCATACGTATGACTTAGAAAATTTGTAGAATATCTCCATCCAAGTTTGAGAAAAGATAAAGCACCACTTGGAGGTGGTTCTAGTTGTTGATCCTTAGGATTTGAGGGTTGTTTCCACTAGTACTTGGGGTGTTATCCTAATTTTCCGATACTTTATTGTTTTTCTTTTGGTCTTTCACCTACTTGAATTATGGTATAGTTCTCCTTGTAGTGTTTTTCTTGTATTTTTACGAACTTGTTTCTCATGATTTTATTGTGTTTTTGGGAAATTTGTTCCAACTTTTATATTGTTTGATTCTATAATCTAGTTTTCAACCCATGGGGATTGGGAATGCCCTTATAGCTATGTCAGTGCTAGATTAGGCATCTGTGTACTAGGCTATCTTGGCTAGTTCATGACACTCCCATTTTGAGGAATTAAATAATTTGTTATTATCATGATCATTTATATTTTGAGGAAACTTTATGAAAATACAACCCTTTTGAATTTGTATATGTTTTAGGGTAAAATTTATTTAGGGATTAATTACTTTCTATGGATATATTATTAATGATATTGTTAACCATTATAGTTTATCTAATATTTGAAGTTGTGGTAATTATAGACATTATATGAATTATAATAATATTTTTTTGGAAAAATATATCTCACATAATGGGAAAAAACATGTTGTGTCCAACAAGTCTATGAGCCTTGAGCACATAATCAAAGGGAGACAATAGTATATTACCAACCACTAACTTATGTGGAAGAATAATTCTGGTTGGACAACATGAAGTGATATATTATTGAATATGTATCAAGGTTCTTGGTATACCATAAAGTTAATACTAAGAGACAAATTCATAATAGGATTCTATAACAATAATTCATACTTGAATATTAAAACATTTCCATGGATTTTATCATAGGACACCCCAAAAAATCTAAAGTACAAAATGTTATATGGGTTATAGTCGATATCCGTACAAATTCTATACGCATCATTGCTATCATATAATATTTCTCTCCTGATCAACATTAAAATATATACATTAATAATGTGGAAATGTTTCATGGAGTTCCATATTCCTTTGTATCAAACTATGATTAGAGGTTATTTTCAAATATTTAGAGACATTTCTAGCATACTCTAGATATAGAGTTGAGTTTTAGAACAAAAAGAATACTCAACAGATCGTCAAAATAAGGTAACAATAAAAAAACTAGAGGATATTCATAGATCATATTCTATGGATTTCAAAGGTGTTTGGGGTCAATACCTTCCTTTAGTTGAGTTTCCAAACAAAAATATCATTCACAAAAGAATTTAGATGGATCCTTATGAATTCCTATATTGAAATAAGTGTAGGAATCCAATGTAATGGGATGAAGTTTCATGTTTATGAAGACATTGTGACATGATCTCAATAAAAAAATGTATGATAAGGGTAGAGACATTTAGAATTACATCAAGGACACTCAGATTCATTATAAAAGTTATTATAACAATTTTCAAGGTGTTCTAAATTTTGATGTTGCTAATAAGGTTTTTCTAATGATTTATCCATGGGAGAATTAAGGAAAAACTAATCCATATTTATATCGGTCCCTTTTAAATTCTTGATCATACTTTGATGATAGCTTATCATTTATCGTTTCAATTGAACCTCTCTCAGGTTCACAATATGTTCTATGTATCTCTCATGAGGATGTATTTCCACACCCTGGATCCAGTTTTCTTTAATTTAATTTTTTATTGAATTTTAATATTGTTGGTTGAGGATTGGGTTGAGTTTATTGTGAGAATATTTTAGTTTTGGAGGTTTCAGTTTGTTTTTGGCTATTTGAAAAACTAGTATGCATAGTTTAGGGAGCAATTGTGTGGTTAGTGTAGAAAGATGGAATTTCCTGTACATTTTTTCATTCACAAATTTTCTAGCATGGATTTTACAAATTTTGGCACAAATATTTGAAGAAAAAATAGTAATCTTGCGATTGATTGGTGGTGTCTGAGGTAAGGTGTTTATTTTCACACGGTTTTTAATAATTATGTGGAAACTGTGTGAGAGGCTCCATAATTTGGATATATCCAAATTTCATTGTGATAACATAGTTTCCTAAAATATATATCCATCTCATGTGGGTGTATCATCTTTCTAACAGGGTGTACACTATTGGTTGGAGATTTGGAAAATTATGTGGAAAAATAGTTTGAATTATCAAGAATCTTGAAAACATGAAATGTAATGTTTTACCCTCTTATGTTTTAACACCAATTTTCCCTACTCCCCTCTTTCCATGTTTTTTCATATGAAGGGGGATCCCAAACCCTTCTCCCTTGGTTATTCATTCTCCAGTGATGTTCCATGATGATTTCTAGGTGATTGCTTCCTTATTTTTGGTCATTTTATTCCTATCTTATTCTCTTTATACTGGTTTATTGGTTCTTATGGCCATGATTACCTCTTTGATGAACCCTGGGGGAAGGGGAATGATGTTGTATTTTTTTATTTTGATGTTAAGGTGTTCGATTTACTTAATGGGAATCATTCTTCCTTTTTCTATAGTTTCTTCGCATTCAACCACCATTGAGATAGGTTTTTCTATAAATTTCCTTTAAAAAACATGTTACTTGATGCTTGGGTATTATTAAATAAATTTTAAATGTTTTATTCATGTATGTGATGTGCTAGGTAGATTTATTATGGTGTTTCTATGCTGTAAATTTCATGAAAATGGATCTTTAAAAGGGGTTTCCTTAGTTATAACTATACATATATTCCTAAAATGTGTTTAATAAAATTCAATTTTTCTTGTAAAAATTTATTTTTGTATTAGAGATCGTTTTTACTTTGTTTGAGACAAGGTGGATTGTGACATGTGAAATTGAATGTCTTATTTGGGTTTTTTTAATGTTTGGGGATGAAGCCTCATTTTATTATTAAAGAAAAGACCTCATTTTATCTGGGTATATGGAGACCCGTTACAAATCCCAAAGGATCAAGGCCAAGTGGCCCAAATACAATGCATGAAATCCCATTTTTTGGCCCAAAGAGCCCTTCGGTGAATAGCACTGCTACAGCACCTGGGCTGCTACGGTACCTGCTACAGTGTCTCCGCTGCAATAGTTCTTGTTGTGGTAGGTCACCAAAATAGTGTCACCACTAATACAATACCCCTAAAATTCATCCATGTCTGGATTCTATCCTAGGTCTTTTGGATTCCAAGAAGGAGCCTTTACCCCTTAGGTACAGGCTTGTTGGTTCAATTATTAGTTCAATTATTATGTATGGATCCTTGTGTTAGGCCGTAAAGTTTCATGTAATAATTTTATTGGACTTTAGATGTTTTGATGGTCAAAGATATATATAATTGTGAATTTTCTCATATCCATGTGTTCATGGGGTACACATATGTATACACACACACATATACATGGTATTCTATAATAATAACCATTTTCAAACCAAGAATTAAACATACTCCTCTTCCACTTTTCTTCCCCCTTCCACTCAATCTTATAAGTGGTTTCTCAAAATAACTCATAATGTTTCTATATGTTTATTTGGTTTCCAACAAACAACAAATGTGGTTCCTAAATGTTTATTCAAAAACCTGGCATGTTTGCTACCTCAAAAAATTGTTGGAAAATCTATGACTTTAAAGACTCATTTTTCACCATCAAAGTATGAGTAATATTTTCACTATGGTCTTGGAAATTTATTTGAATATAATGGAATCCTTATTGAATATGGATTTATAATTGTAAATGTAAAGGATAGAGTGGGAAATTGTGATGTTTTGAGAAATAAGTTTCAAATTCACATGATCTGTAGGTCCAGTTGGTATTTTTAATTATTTATCTCTGAAGGTCACCCACATGGTCTTCCTTATAATGAGAGGGACTTCACGTAGTTTGTTTCAGGGGTTGGGAAAGGAATGCACTATGGAATATGTGAGTTATTTTTATTGCTAAACATTTTATGTCCTCATCATTCACCTTTATTCTCATTTCATGGGATTCCAAGACATCATCTTGAGGGTCGAGTGATGATTTATTTATAGTCCCAATTTAAAGGATTGGAAACCCTACAATAGAGAATAGTCCAGTTGGGAATTTCACTATTCATTCTAGTTTGTAGTATCCCTTTTGATTAGTGACTATATAGTTGCATGATATGCTGGCAGGTGGGTCCAAATTGTGTGAATATATTGATTGACTTTATGTAGATTTAGTAGATTCCCATGATTTCATATATTTATTCACCTATTTTATTTTATATTACATTTGATAATTGTTATTTATTATTTATCTGATTGTACATGTATTGCTTCCCTTTATTTTTGGCTTATCTACTTTACCCTATTTTTTGTGTTTAGTTTTATTTTTCTTTTTTTCATACACTTTCATTAGGTTTTGTTTCTACATGAATTATGTCTTCGCAAACTAGGTTTCTAAAATGGAATGATGTGTTTAGTTTGAAATTGTTAAAAACCCTATGTTCATTATATTCCTTTCAAACTAGCATATATGGACTATTTCATGAAAGCATATGGATTTTGTGGTGCTTAACTACTAAGCTATTTTATGCACACGCCCTACTTGGGCCACTCGATGTATGTATACCTGAGCTATTTTACAAGTTTAGAGTTTTTATCATTGACTGTGGACTAGGAGGGTTTTATGGATGGTGGTGATCAAAAGGGCACATGGAGATAATATCAGATCTAGATTGGGTTTTTTTAATTTCCTATTTAGTTCCAATTCGGTTGTATCTATATTGGTTTATATATTTATTTAGTTCCATGATTTATGGATTGAATTATTGTTTACTCTATTTTGATTCATTTTTATAAGTTCATATAAGGCTAAAATCATTCTCATATGTCTTATATTTGATGTCTGACACTAGTTCCCTTCCCAAGAGGATTGGGAATGACTCTTGTGCCTTGACATAGAACAACTCAGGTGACCTGTTCGGGGTTGACCTGGGTTGGATTGTGCATAAATTGAATAAAATAATCTCTCATTATTTGGGGTTTTTCATAGATTGGTGATAGGACTGTCATGTATCAAGAGGTAGGTGAGGGAAGAGCATCGTAAACTCTTAGTCATCTTGAACATTGAGTTACCATGGTTTTTCTAGGACTTGAGTATTTTATTTTCCATTCTAGGTTAATTTTGGTAATGATTTTTTGATTTATGTTATTTTTGGAATGATAATGAATGTGAACTGGTTTTACACAGGGAGATTTAATGTTCTAATGACCCATGTATATCCAGAATTCATGGTTCAAGATAATTTGAGTTTTTGGTAAAATATCTTGGAATGGTCTCCTAAACCATATGACTGGTATATGCATGTCCACTAGTTCCCTATTTTAGGAGTTTTAGCATTAGTTGTGTTTTGGTTTGATTTTGGTCATCATGAGTGGATTTTGAATGAAAAAGGGTTCTTTGGAAAAACAATCAATAGGAAATTTATTTCTGTGCATGGGTCAATTTTAAAATTGGGGTTTGGTGTTTGATTTGGATTCTAAAATGATTTTTGGAATTTTTTAAAAGTGGCCTTTGAGTAAAATAGTTTTGAATTGGGAATGATAACTATGCTTTTGGGGAGAAGATTTTTTTTGACGTCTTGATTTATGTGTTTTTTGTTTAGATTGGAATGTCCCTTTTTCATTTGATGTTGATTTGTATTTATGTTTGTTATTTTATTATATTACGCCACCCATAAAGGTTCCAAAGGTTTCTAAAGAGTCTTATTTTTTCATCGGCCCTATCCGAAAACCTATTGGAGTGGTGGAGTCATGTTATTCATTGTTGTTTCCAATTTTCCATTGTGATCAAGTTACAATAGAGTATGTTGAATGGCATGAGAAGTTCTAAAGTGTTTTCAAGATATTGGTATTTCTATTAGCTATGAGGGTGAGAGAAGTTATATGATTTTTTGGGTTATAGGTTTGGATCAGTGGGAATTGATAGTCCCATGATCATTGAATGATGGTATATATTGATAAGTCTTTAAGACAACTTTAATCCAATCATTTATTCCTAAGGAGGTGAATATTAAGAATATAGATAACCTCTTGGATGTTCATCAAAGTAAAAAAATAGTTAAGGCCTATGGAAAAACATCAAATTTTTGGTTTATTTTTCTCTAAATATATCATAAAATGATCAGTTTAATTATACTCAATTTTTTGGGGTCTTTGTAAAGATATTAAATAGTGATTTCCCTCATGTAGGGAAGTTCTATCTATGAAGTTAGTATATGAGTCATTTCTAGCCGAGCTGATTCCCAGAGAACAGTTTGTGGTAGGAGAAGTCAAATTTATCTTGATGATCATTATGGTTCCCCATATTGGGATTGTGTACCAGAGTAACCATTTTTTTTGGTAAGTCTCCCTTTTGAGTTCATATTTCTCGTTTTATAGAATAATCACTCATGTTCTTCCATTAAAGATTGTTTAAGAATTGAAAACCATCTTTCTATACTCCAATGATGTTTTTTCAGTGGTGGGGCTACTTACATTACCTAGAGATGCTTTCTATGTATAATTTTCATAATTTTATGTCTCAAATAGAGGTTTCCAACTCCTTAATAAGGGGTGGAAGATGCTTCAAGGCACTAGGAATTTATGCATGGGCCCTAGACTGATGTTTTTCATGTAGCCTGGAATTTTAATTTGAGGGTAGTTATGGATAATAATTTCCATCTATTGATGGAGTTGGAACAATTTATGTCTATTTATTTTAGTTTTATTTGTTTGTTGAGTGTTACTTATTTTTTTGAATGTCTTTATGATCTCGTTCCCTTATAGTTCTGTGGTTTCACTTTGTGTTATGAAATCTGGGTGGTAGCCTTTTTGGATCGTTCGTATTCTTTTTATGTTCTTATTTTGGATTTTTTTATCTTGTGGATATTATGAGTTGTGGTTTGGTTTTATTTTTTATTTGAGCTTCTCTCTTTGGTTCTCCTTCATATTGGAATTTTTGGTGGGGGTTTTATTGTGGTAGTCAGTTTCTATAGTGGGGAGGCCCCTATCTTTTCCCTAAGGTTTTCCTGGTTGTTATTCTCTATAAATTTTGTCATGTTTGGCTTCTAGAGTGGAAAAGGACACAATGGGGAATGGAATTTGAATTTACTACATTTAGTTTCGGGTTCTAGTCTCCTTCCTCATTCGGTTGGGTGAATTTATAGAGGTAAAATGCTTCATGGGTGTGTATAACTATCACAACCCCACCACATTTTTCTTTTAAATCATTTATTCATATTTATTTCTTGAGTTTTGATCCTTCTGGGTGAAATTTAGGTTGAGTTTCTGGTGAAAATATTTGATTTTTGGAGGTTTTACGTTGTTTTTTCCTTATCCACAATTACTGTGCACTATTTGGAGAGAAACTGTGTGCTTTTTCGAGGAAGTGGTAATTTAGAGTTCATTTTTTTGTAAAATTTTTCTGGCATGTATTACACATGGTTTGGTCCAAACCATACTATCTAATGGAGTAATTTTCTGGCCTATTAGTCGTGTTTGAGGTAAGGCGCATGACCTGCACATGGTTAGTAGAAACCGTATGAAATTCATGTGATGGGATCTGAAGTTTTTGAATATATAAATTGTACCATTGGCAAATGGTTTCCCAAACCATTCATCAAAACTCTAAATTCTAAGTATTTCCTTCTTATTTTTAACCCAAATTCGACCCTACTCCTATATTTCTCAATTTTGGCCCATGAATGGGGTTCTCAAACCCTTCTCCCTTAGTTCTTCTTCCACCATTTATGCTCTTTTAACGATTCTGGGTGAGTTCTTCTTGATTTTTGTCAGTTGTCCTCCTCTCCCCTACTACCTCTATTGGTTTCTTTGTTATTATTCGCTTGGATCCCTCTATGATGAAACCTATGGATAGAGGTATGATGTTTCTTTTATTTTTTTATGGTAGTGTGTTTGGGATCCTTCTTGGGACTCCTTCCTTCATCTATAGTATCATTTAATTCATACATAATTGAGGTAGGTTTTTAAATTCATTTCCTTTTAGGAACATTCAATTTGATTCTTGATCATTCTTATTTTAACATTAAATGTGGTATTCATGTTTTTTATCTGGTATTTTGATTTATTATTCTCTTCCATGTTTTAAATTTCATGAAAATGGGTCTTTAAAGGGTTTTCCTTAGTTATGATTATTCATATATGCCTATAAGATGTTTTATAAAATTCCATTTGGCCTTTCAAAATGGATTTGTGTATTTGAGATCGTGTTTGACCATTTTGAGAGCCTTGGTTGTTGGTTACATATGAAATTGAGCTTTATGTGTGGGTTTTTGGTGACTTTTTTGGTTCAATGCTTTTATGTGGATTCCTATGTTAAATTTTCAAGATTCTTGTAATTATTTAATTGGAATTCGGATATTTTTGTGGTCGTCCATATATATGATAGTGAATGTGGGAATATTCATATGTTTGTAGGATGTACATATGGATAGGCACACACACACACATGGTATTCCTCAAAAATGTCCATTTAAAAACCTAGTTTCCAAAACACTCATCTTCCACCCTTATTCCCCCATTCCAATCCATCTTACACGTGGGTTCACATTAAAAAAACTCATAATTCTTCTAAATGGTTATTTGGTTTCCATGTAATAGAAAATGTTATTCTAAAATTTTTTGTCTAAAAATTTTCCCATTTGGAACCTTGAAACAAGAATGGAAACTCTCTAACTTTAAAGGCCCATTTAGAACCTATTAAGTATGAGTAATTTATTCACCACGGTTTTAGAAATGATTTTGATAAGAAATTAATCCATATTGTAAATGTTTTTATAATTATAAATGATAAGGCCAAAATGGTACTCTGTGATTTATTGAGAAATTGGTTTCAAATTCACAAGAAATGTAGGACTAGTAATTAGTTTTGAAGGGTTCTATATATGATGGGAATCCCTATGGTTGTCCTTCCAATGAGTGGTAATTCTCATTAATGGTGTCAAGGATATGGAAAGTCATACACACTGGTATCTATGAGTTATGCTCATTTCCATGTGTGTGATGAACACCTTATTCTCCTTCATAATATTTTCATATGATAATTGGATGGAATCAAGGGGGTTGCGTTATGATTGATTTATAGTATCAATTAGAAGGATTATAACTCACTATATAGAGGATATGAAAAGTTTTATTTTTCAATATTAAGGTTATTTTAGAGAATCCAGGTTGGTTAGTTTCTATAGAGGTGCCCCATATGCTGGTAGGTGGGTTGGAACTTAGTGTGTTTGAGGATTTATTCTAGGGATGTTTTGAAGTTCCCATGATTAAATATTTATATGATCATATTATGTTTTATATAACTTTTTTTAATTATTTATATAGTATTTTATTTATTCTACTTATGTTTTTACCCTTTATTTATGTCTTATCTTCTTTACCCTACAAGTTGTTTTAGCTTTCTTTTTCCGATTTTCCTACACTTTCTTCAAGCTGTGTTTATAATTGTATTTTGTATTATAAATATGTGTTTATAAAAATGGATGATGTGTTTGGTTTTAAAATGATAAAAACCCTATTTTCATTATATGAATTTCAATATATCATATTTGTTAAATTTTTGGAATGTACTTGTATGGATTTTATTGTTCTTAAATATGGAGATGTTTTCTGCTCACACCTTACTTGTTCCACTCGGTGTTGGTAGACTCGGGTTATTTTTAATATTCATTTTTTTCTGGTTTTTCTATAGAGTTTAGTGGTTTTATGGATGTTGTTGACCAAGAGGTCACAAGGACATCATTTCAGGTTCCAGGTTCGGTTTAGATTCATTTTTAGTTTTCTATTTATTTCTGTTGTCATTATATCTAGATTGGTTTATATATTTATTTAGTTTAGTGATTTATAGATTATATTAATGTTTAATCTATTTTGATTCTTTTATATCAGTTTATATTGTAAAACAATCTTCCCCATTTTGATTATATCTAATTCACAATACTAATTTTAAGTTTGGGAGGATCTGGAATGCCTCTCGGGCCTTATCACAAATTGAATTAGGTGACTGTTTTGGGGTCATCCTCGGTTGGTTGGTGACAATTAAATACTTGATCCATAAAATTTACTAAGCTTATAAGTCATAGCATTTTATAATTTTCATTCTTATGAGGAATAACTATTATATCTTTTGGATCATACAAAGAAACTTTTATAAAATATGACCACTCACTATGTGAATGTCTTATGAAGAAATCATGAGTTTATGAAATGTATGTAGGAACCTGAGGATGAGATGAAAAAGAAGTATCCTCAATTATTTTTTACCAATTATATGTAATTTTGATGTAGAAATTCATCTAGGGTGGTAAATAAAACACTATTATATTATATGAAATATTTTCATGATTAAATTTAAATTCTTCAACACCTTTTGTTACATACAACAATTATTTTTAACTAACCATAATATAATATTTATATTATTATGTAAAAATGATTATTATAACCTAACCATTAAACTTGGTGGTGTTAATATTAATAACATAATTTTAAATATTAATTTCAATTTTTTTATATAAATAAACCATATTGATAAAAAAATTACTTAATTTTTAGAAAATACTTTATATGCTTTGAAAATACCTTTTCTCGAAATAAGTGAATTTTATTACTTTTTTGAAAAAATAATAAAATTAATTTTTGACAATTTCATAACATTTTTTTGAAAAAAATAACTTCATTTTTTAATTCAACATTTAAAATTTTGATTATGATGATTTTTTAATACTTTTCTAAAAAGAGAAGTTTTTTATGAATAGTGAAAAATACTAAGTTTAATTAAAAACATTCTATTGATTACAGATTTTAAAAGGTTCTGTTTTGTTATATATATTTTAAAATGTAAAATAAGAAAATTATATTATAATTATAAAAATATATAATAAAAAATGTTTTTAATTAAACTTAGTAATTTTTACTATTCATACAAAACTTTTCTTTTTAGAAAAGTATTAAAAAATCATCATAATCAAATTTTTAAATGTTGAATTAAAAAATGGAGTTTTTTTTCAAAACAAATGTTATGAAATTGTCAAAAATTAATTTTATTATTTGTTTAAAAAAGTAATAAATTTCCCTTTTTTCGAGAAAAGGTATTTTCAAAGCATATAAAGTATTTTCTAAAAAGAGAAGTTTTTTATGAATAGTAAAAATACTAAGTTTAATTAAAAACATTCTTATGATTACAGATTTTAAAAGCTTCTGTTTTGTTATAAAATTTTTTAAAATGTAAAATAAGAAAATTATATTATAATTATAAAAATATAGGTCTTTTAAATCATTTTAATATTGAATCATGACATAGAAACATTTTAACCTTTTGAAAATGTTCTCTTTGATAGCCTGCTTTTTCATCGTGTATGGGGGATTAATCTTACATTAATATAGTCCAATTATGTTAATATAATTTGATAAATTTTTTCCATTTTTTATATTATTATAATTATAATTATATTAGAATTTGAAATTAATTTGTGTTCATAGTTATTAATAAAAAACAATAAAAAATCATTACAACGAATAATACTAACATGGTTTTTTGCGCATTGCATATGCTTGTGTTGAATATTATTTTCCTCATAAATCGAATTTTTCATTAAAAACTTATGTTTCATATTTATAATAATTTATTTAAAATTATATAATAAGTCTCATTTTAATTTTATTCATAGAAGATAAATTACCAAGGTAAATAAAAATATACAAGTTAAAGTGGTGAAACCATAAATTGTAAAATTAAGTATAATTAAAAGATATGAAATAGTATTTTTAAAAATATATTTTTTGGGGGGTTGGATAAATAATATCAACCCTACAATCCACTATTTATCAAATTTTGAGTCACTTTGGGTGATAGTGAATTCCCACTATTGAAAATTTTTGGTTATTTATAAAAATTCCACCCTTACCCCATTATAAATGGCCACCACCTCCCATCACTTACTCATACCTATTAAGCCATCAGGATCAAAAAGAACCTAAAAAATGCATAACAACAACCTTATACTTGTTTTATAACATTTTATTTTCCAGAAATACAAACCATAAGGTCTTTACTAAGAGATCCAATGGGGGTTGATCTATGTGAAGGTAATTATCTGTACTAAACACTTTCTTTTTAATATATTCTCTTACCACCTTCATTAATTTTATATTGATTACAACATAATAACAAAATTATATAAAATATACTAATATTTTATTATGTTTATTCCATAACCTATATCTATCTTCTCCTTTATCAAACAGTAAACAAAGTTGTCAATCATGTGTATGGCGAACTATCGCCTCACGAACTGATGTTATTGGTTTTCCATCACCACCGATCACAAATAGATATAAAAATGAATATAATTATTATATATGATATTTATGATATTAATATACTGATTTAATTATAAAATCACATATAGCTTCTTAATTTTCATTATGTGGGAATATGATAAGGTCCCTCATGTGTATGGCGGACTACCACCTTGCAAAGTGATGTGATTCTTTCTCCACTTATGATTTAAGAGGAAAGTAATATGGAAAGTTTAAATAAAATTATGGGATATATATTAAATAAAAAATTATTCTATAAGGTAAATATATTATTTACCTTTATTTTGTTTCTTCTATCGTGAAAATGGAAATTGTATTCATGCATATATACGACCTATCATCTCTATGAATAGTGTATCTGATTCTCTACCTATAAATTTTATGGATTACTATAAATTCATATATACTGAATATATATTATATTTATATAATTTTTAACATTTTTGAGTGTATGTAACCCTGATAAAAGTGAAATTATATAAAATTCTAAATCAAACCATACCTGAAAAAACAAATTTGTAATTGCCGAAAAAGTAATTTTAAAAAGGAAATATTAATAAACGGGGAATAAAAGTTCATATGTAAATCATATATGGTATGATATAAATATAATTATTATTATGAAATAGATTTATAATATACCTATATTTATTGTAAATGAGGTTATAATGTGTACGAAAGAATTTGATACTTAATGTAAGGGATTTATGTCTCACTTTTATTTTCCATGAGACACCTGACATATTTACCATGTGTTTCATTTATATAATGTATATACTACCCACGAATTTAGTTTATGATTATTAACCTTAAATTTTTGTTTTTTTACATGTTCATTTTATGATATATCTTTCCAAGGATTTATAATCCAAAATTTACCAAAGCTGTAAGGGATTTTGTCTCAACTTTCCTTCTTTGAGTCATTTTTTAAGTTATCAACCTATAATATTTTATGAAGTATATATAATTAACCTTTGAAATGTTATATCAGGAAACACTTTATATCCATGATATTTTACATTTTTTTTACATTATTTAATGGGTATTATTATTCAAAAGATACCAATGTTGTATGAGTTTGATGTTTTAATCTCATTATTTATTATATTTTTTATGATTTTTCTTTAGATGATAAAAAATTATGATCTATATCACAAGAAAATCATGTATATTATTATCATCTGGTTATTACTATAGGATAAATTTTTTACCTCAACATTCTTCTCAGAAATTATTAAAGAGAACAAAATATTTTTTATTATAAAAAATCAATATTATTTCTCTCTTCAGTAAAAAACACTTTTATTCCATATAAATATTTTAAACTAATTTTAAAAATGTATTGACTTTCTCCAAAGGTATTTTAATTTTTTTTATACCTATTTTATACTTTTTAAAAGTGTTTTAATGTGAATCTTTATATTATTTTCACAAAATGTTCTATTTGTTTTTTTCTGAAAAAGTGAAAGGAATCTTTCTTTTTATGTTTATGGCCTAAATGGAATTTCCATCCATTATGAACACATGATGATTTAAATTTAATTTTATAATATTTCCAATATATTTTAATAACAAAATTATTTTCAAAATATTTTATGAATATTTAGTTTTAAACGTATGATTTTCAAAGAAAGGATATTTTTCTCAAGTAATGTTCCAAGATGTATTTAAAAATATTTTTCCATTTATGATGAAATACATTGATGTTAGAAATGTTTTACTAGGGATATGATCCTATTTTAATATCTTTTTTATTTATTTATATGGTTTATTATTATTAATGATATATTTTTATGATTCTAATTCCTCTTTCATGGTTTTTTATATGATGAATTGATGATATGATTATGAAACCCATTTATTTTTAATGGGTTATTCTATTATGAAATGTTTATGAAATACATTTCCTTTTTATGAGTTATTCAATGTTGAAATTTTTATGAAACTCATTTCCATTAAGTGGGTTATGATATGAAAAATGTTTTATGATCTTTTGGCACAAAAATGTATGGATTATGGGATTGGTGAGTCCTATATATTTTTCAAATGCACTGTGTAAAGATTTATATCACCTATGATAGTAATTGTAAAATAGTCAATAGGCTATATATTTATTAGTGGTAAATAATCCAATGGGATTGATCCATAATGTAAAAAAGGTGATGAGGCATAATCCACTATGTGTTCTAGACTTTGCAGTTATCCTTTCATGTGAAATTATTTCAATACCAGTGTTGGTGACAAAATTTTATGACATGAGATTAGGGTTTATGATTTATGTTGATCTAACACTATTATATATCATGGATTTTGGAATGATATAATTTATTCTGCTACTCAGGTTTATGTTCTATGAATGGTTAGTATGAACATTTTAATTTATGTTTGTGACTGCATACCCTTATTCATACTTATGATTTCATATGATCATAGACTAATATCTCCCATGTTTAACCTTGTTGATAATCTATGATCACCGATTATTATGTTTCCTTTCACAAGGTTGTGAATAAAGGTTTTAAGTATGGAATATTTATGAAGTGTAAATTAGTGGAATATATTTATGTGAGATTTTAAATATTGTTCATTAAATATTAATGTTTGGTATTAATTATCCAAATACATATACCATTAAAATACTTAGGTGTGTATTTCTAAAACATTTTGAAAATTCATATAAAATTATTTGATATATTTTTATGAAAATCCTAGGTAATTATAGAATTCAATTTCATGATGGGTCTATTGAGGTGGTATTCTCATATAAGATAATTGTTCAGTTTTATTAGGTGTAGAGATAGATATAGTTTCATCTATGGTTGTTGGTAAATAACATTCATCATGAATAAAGAATTTGTATGGTAAGGGCATTAGATGTTCAATGATGTAAGTTTTGATGTTTTAATTTAGATTAAAGGGAACTCAAAGTGGGTTCATTAAATTCATTAATGGATCAAAAATTATAAACCCATTACGGTAGCATCATATGTTTGAAAATTCTCAAATGATCTTTCTAAAAGTTCAAGAATTAATGTTAGGTTCATGTTTATATTTTTGAAATACCAATGTACCCACACATTTTGATTCTGTGTAGACATAATTTTCAAAGTCTTGCAATCACTAGGACATTAATATGGATGTGTTAGGTTATATATTGGTTATGATGATGGGAGGAAGGACTCATTTTGCACTTTTGTGGGAAATTATTTCTTACTATTGGACTCATTTATATATCTATGTAACATTTATGAATCCTTCCTTGTACTAGTATTACTATTGGTCACTACCGTTATAGAAAATAATCAAAAATATGTGTCAATGGGAAAATTTCTATATATCATATATTTTTTATATATTTTTTAGTTATTTATTATATTGTGGTTTAATGCCTCACAACTAATATCTCTGAAAATTTTCACCTTCTATGGTAGCATTTGGTGTTTTGATGTTTTGATTGATTCCATGAGAACATTATTCCAATGCATACATATATTGGGAATGAAGACATGTGTAGTTCATCACTGCTAGAACGGACACATCATATATTTTAAGACCACGTTATAAGAACTAATTTTTTACATTTTTAGTTCACAAAACCATGAGCATGTGATATTAATTTTAAGGTATTATTCCCATAACTTCTGCATTATAGTAATTAAACCTCAGATATTTTTCCTGCATAAAATGGTTTATATGAATAAAATTCCACCTAGTTTGGGTTTCATAGTTTAAGCTCGAGTGATGGGATTGGTCAATGTAGTTTAAAAACTCATGGAAGGAAATTATGTTATATTGTTTAATGTTATCTAGTTTGTATTACATGTGAAATATGCATGGAAACGGGTTGGTGTGTGAATTATTCTTAAGTAGAACTTTCTTTTTCTTCTTTTCTAGTTATAACTTGATTAGTTACGGTATAGTTGAGTCTTACTCCTGGTAGGAGACCAAAATATGCATTCCATCCCCCTGACTATTTGTAACTAGACAAAAAATGGAGACTATAAACATTGGGTCTTACATAAAGTAAGAGACTTATATATGGTTTCCCACCCATATGCGTGTCGGTAACTAGATATATAAGGAAGAAATTAAATTTAGGGTTTGACACCAAGTAAGAGTCCCAAATATAATATTCTACCTCCCTCATCTATTAGTAACTAGATGACGATGGATGACTGGAAATATTGTGTTTTAAACATAGTAAGAGTCCCATATATGGTTGTCAACCCTCAAAAATATCGGTAACTAGATAAGGATGGAATAATAAGTTTAATGGGGAAATGACCTAGTGTTAATGCACTAGGGCTAACACCTAGTAGGAGGCCCACATATAGTTGTCTTCCCCTATCTATTGGTAACTATAGGTTGAAGGAAGACTGGAATGTTAGGGAATAAAAATAGTTGGAGGAGAATATATGGTTTCTATCACCTTGTCTATTTTTTTCTAGAAGAATAAGGAAAACTATAAATTTTTGGTGCCTAAACCTAGTAAGAAGGTCAGGTATGGTTCTCTACCCTCCTGTCTATTGGTAAATAAACAAGGAAGAAATAATATGTCCATGGGCAATATGGATTTCTGAGGATAGACTGGGGTTTATACCTATCATGGGACCCATATTGGTTCACTATAGAAAGTGAGCCACATAAAGGTAGGTTTTTAGATCTTACATTGTATTAGAGGCCCACAATATCTTCATAGAATATTAAGTGGAAAAGGGTCCATTTAATGTCGGTTATGATATTATTCATTACATTAATCTTCCAAGATGAGAATCATGATCCAAGAGAGGATTCACCATTAACCCGCTGATAATCACCCTAATTTTCAATGGAATATAATATCATAGTTACTTGGAGATTCCTCTTGGTTTGGGATGAAAACATCAGAAACATCAATTATAAAATGAATTCATGATCTAAGGGGGTTACTCTAACATGAAAAGTCCAATCATGTATCTTAGGATGTCTTAGAGGACGTTTTGATGGAATGGCCTCTTAGGGGCACTGGAATTAGTGAAAGGAATATGATGATTTCATTTTGATCCATTCATCATATGTTGATGGTATAAGTTAAAAAAAGTTTACAAGGGAGGCATGGTTACCCAATATTAGCTTCCTTTAGAAAGAGCCTAATAATGGATCAAATCTTTTGATGTCTTATAACATTTAAAAGAGTCTATATACTATGTAGGCCTCAAATTTCACATATATTTAGTGTGTTAGGATAGATATTACAGTTCACTAAATTTGGTAACATAAAGGTTTTCATTCATGAAAGTGGATCGATGAGAATGTATCCTATAAGGGCCTTTGTGGGAGTTATTAATGATTGATCTTTGTGGGATTTAATCATGAAGGATCCTTCATGTGATTTTTCTACGAAGGTTCCTCACAGTAATCCCTATTCAATTATTTCATAATAGAGTTATTCTTGAGATTCGTATGTGAAAAACAAATGAGATTATGATAATGGTGGATTATTATCCAAAATCCCTTTCATAATAATCCTCTATATTAATTCTCTTAGATTATCTTTTTAAATTACTTGAGTTTTATTTTTCCACCAAGGGAATTTTTTTCAATTGGAATATTCGTGAATTACCAAAGTCATTACATCCCCAATTTTTTAAAGTGTGTGATGGGTTTTTATAGATGATAAATTCTTGGAATATTTGGTCGCATGGGATGTCTGTGGTCACAAAAAGTTATGAGACCATAATGGATTATCATCTCCACTTCACAAATGATTCCGGATCATGAATCATATACATGTGCATGAGGGATTATCACTATAAATTCACAAATAATATCTAGTCATCAAGGATTTATGTGGACCAAATTGATTCTCATCATGGATTCATAAAAAAATCTAAACCATTAAGGTTTTACATGGTCTTAAAGTATCTATGATACTACAAAGTATTCTCTTTAGGGATTCACAAATGGTGTATGGTTGTGAAGTATTTAAGTGGTCATAAATTATTCTCACCATAGATTCACAAATTATTCATAGCAATGGAGTATTCATGTGACCATAAAGTATTATATCTATAACTTCAAGAATTATACCTAGTTATGAAGTCTTTAGATGACCTCGAAGGAATTCTATAAATAATTCCTTTCCTATAATTTTCCCTTTTCCATTTTTCCTTCAAGATAAAATTAATCCAAACATAAATCATGCATAAATTTTGATCTACATGTCTGTGTTGGATCCATGAGAATTCAAATATAATCCTATGAAACAACCTACACCCCCAGATATTGGGTTCCCTCTTATATGTTTTTATAAGTTTAAAATGTGTCCAGAAATAATAAAATGGTTTCTATAATTTTGACACCTCTTTTAATCAGAAATATATGAAATACCTAGTCTACTAATGTATGGAGGTTCTTAACAAAATGTCATCAGAGTGGAATTTTTTTAAGGAATCATTATTCCTTGGTTTGTGTGAAATCATGAGGTTCATGGAGATCCTATTTTCATCTTATTCATTCAAAAATACACTTTTCTTCATGCATTAAACTTGGGTCATCTAAGGGGGGATCAAATCTTAGCTAATGTTGAAAAGTGTGGGACACACATTTTTTTAGTTACAATAAATTCATAATACATAATTATAACATCATAATGACACATAATACACTAATTGAAGTAGGTTATCTTGAAAAGGAAGGGAATAGACATCATTCCATCCTCCTACCATGTGCAACCCCCCACCATTTATCGTATCCTCTATTAGATCAACATCACATTACATCATTTTCACTCTAACTTCAGGCCATATAATTTCATGTGTCAAAACATCAAACCATAAAAACTGATATAAAATATTAAGTGAGAGAGGGTGATATAGAGTAGTCATCTATCTATTCCCTCACAAACATAGATGTTTCTTAGAAACCCAGAACCCAAAATCATTGGGTGTTATTAAGGTCATCAATCTTGGGTGGGGTTTGTGAGAAATCAAAAGAAAAAAACTTATATAATAGTCACATGGAAGACTAACACAAGGGTTCCATACTAAGATAACACTACTTATGTTCTTAACTATCACTACATAATTTCCAATAAAAATATAAACCATTTTCATCCCTACAATATGAACAGGTCCCACTTTTACACATAGATTAGTCCCAAAAACATTTAAAATTTCCTTATTTTAGTCATCCTTTTTACATTTCCAGAATTACCTTTTTACCAAACTTATTATATTCATTATACCATTCATGTCCATATTTAATTTCAAACCATTCATTGCCCATCATCCACACTACTTATAGAAATTAAATGTTCATTTAAATCATTAGCATTTCATTAACATCCCATACATTATTCAATTTCTACCCACACTAATTATTGTATTCATTTTTTACAATGAAATTAAATTTATTTTATCCATTTTTTATGCCACTGGGAAATGATAACAACCTCATACATCTACTAGATAGCCCATTTATTAATCACTATACATCTCATGCGAATATCCACCACAATGTCTATAAAAGATAAAATTTTTCCATCCAACCTAACATAAAACTACTTTTATACCAAAAAACATCCCATACAACATCACCATATCAACAACCATATTTCTTGATCCAACCATGGAAACCCAACTAACTGACTGAAAGTTATTTTTTATTACTATTTAAAAGAGATCATGTAAAACAAATAACATCCCTTCAAGGAGGATAAAATTAATGAAGTCCAAGGGAATCCCCTTGCAGAAAAGTAAAACAATCAAGGGGAAGAGAATTCAGGCTATCATAGATCATAAGTGACTCCTCATGTCTGCCCCAACAAGCAAGTGAATCCGACGCAAAGTTATATTCCCTCCAACTATGATGAATAATCCTTCCATGATTGGTCTCTACCTTGCACCTTTGGATGAGATATATCAATTCCCTAGGTGTGTCATGGATTATATGTATAGACTTAACCAAAACCTCCGAATCTGACTCCGCCTCCATCACATGCAAACCTCTCCGCCTACAAACCATCAAGACAGAGAGAAGAGCTTGAACCTCTTCACCCAAAGAGTTTGATAGACCATAAAAGGAACTAAAATATATAAGGACAGAACCCCAGTAGTCCTGAAGCAAACCACCGCCACTCATGACTCTCTCTATGAAGGAACCATCAATGTTCATCTTCAAACCATAGCTCAGAGGCTGCCACCTCACCCAACATCCTCTCCCTCTAAGCTGTATGCAGGGACGGTTAATAAGATTTCAAACTGTAACTAAGGAGATCCCACCTTTGACAAGTTAGGCCAGTTCCACTATGAGAGACTTAACCCAAAACTGGATAGAAAACAAAGAGATTTTGGATCCTAGCCTAACTTGCTTTCGTGCCTCCCATATGACCCAACAAATAGCATCCTGAATGATAATCCTTACAGTCTATTCCATTGCTCTGTTTTCAGTACTAAAGAGCCAAACCGACATAATATACTAGGGGGATTGGGACTCGCCATTATGGAACGAAGGATGTGGGAAGATTGACCAAAGTTAACAGTCCTATTTCCCTTGGAACAATAAGTGGGTTGTCGTTTCTGACATTAGATTCTCACAGAAGTAACATCGTGAAACCACGTAGACCCCTTTTTTCTGTATATTTTATTTGGTTGGTATTGCTCTATTTTTCATCCTCTACACCAAGAAGTTCATTCTCGTCGGTATCTCCTTGAACCAAGAAACTGGTCCCCATTCCTTCATAGAGCGATCTCTCTGAAGTATTCTCCTGTTGTCACAGACATTATACCTACCAGAGATTGCATCCGTAAAATAGTGCAAATCTGGATCATCACTCATCACGATGCCTTCAAATAGGATTAACTGAGTGGAATTTAGTGTTGCGTGGATAAAATCATACTTGTCACTTGCTTCCCTGAAAGAAATACGAGGAGATGGGCAACCAAAAAAAACAAGCCTTTCACCAGCCCAGTTATCCTCCCAGTAGTTTATTTCCCCCCAGCCAACAACCCACCTGACCTAGCAAGACAAGTTCTCCGTATGTGAAAATGAACTTGGCTAGTCCATTCATGCACTCCATGTTATACTCTATATGCCATCCATACCGCATTCTGAAAAATCTCGCCCAAAGGGTCCCCCCAACAATGACTTCCCTGGCTAATCGATCTTGTAATCCCAAGATGGTTTCCTGAATATCGTGGAGACCGACACCTCCTTTGTCCACTAGACGTTCCATCCACATCCATGATACCCAATGACACCACCCTTCCATTTTTCATCCCATAGAAAATTATTATTAATATGTTCCATTTTATCCACATTACATTTCAGTGGTTTCAATATAGAGAAGATATGCATAGGAAAGGACAGAAGAACACTATTAATGAGCGTAACCCGTCCTCCAAATGACAATAACTTGTTCTTCAAATTTAAATTACTTCCCCAAATATGATCAAGAATCTCATTGAAATGAAGTTTCTTGATTCGGCCACAAGATATCGGTACCCCAAGGTACAGAATAGGAAGTTGTTTCTGCTTGCAACCTAGGATCCCTTAAATAACCTTACATATTCTTCTAGGGCATTTTTCCAAAATAAACATGTGACTCTTCAAAGGTTTGATAGATTTTCCACTAATCCTACCATATCTGGATATGATGTCTCTGAGATTCTTCAATGATCTACTACTTCCATTCATAAAAATAAATATATCATCAGCAAACCTCAATTGTGAGATGTTCCTTGTATTCCTTCTTCCTTAGAACGGTTTCCACTTTCCCTCAGTTAAGCTTCTAACCAAATTTCTGGACAAAGAATCCTGAGAAAGGACAAAAATAGTTGGAGATTGTGGATCACCCTGTTGAACACCTCGAATGGTTTTAAAGACACCAAAACACTTCCCCATCATAAAACTGAAAGCCAGGGCGAGGAATAACACCTGAAACAAATGTCGCAAAACCGTTCCTAAAAATCAAACCCCCTCATTACATTAATGATAAAACTCCATTCCATTCTATATTAAGCCGTATTCATGTTAACTTGTTAAATGATATTGGATCCCACTGTACGTTTTTTGATATCATGTACCAACTCACTAGAAATGGCAACCACCCCTTGAATGCTTTGACCCTGTATAAAACCATGTTTCTCTACTGAGATCACCTTGGGAATAACTCTGGAAAGACTCCTACCAATAACCGTGGCTAGAATATTATAAGATACATTACAGAGTCAAATGGGCTAGAAGTGATTAAAGAGACTAGGGTCCTTGATCTTTGGGACTAGAACCACCCTTGATGAAGACACACACCTGATCAAAGACCCACCACCAAATAAATCTTATATCGCATTCAAAACATGGTAGCCAACGACATCCCAGGCCGCACTGAAAAAGGAAGCCAGAAAACCATATGGGTCGAGACCACTCTCCATCGGCATACTCATCAACGCTTCCCTGATCTCATTATCCCAAGTAATAGAGCAGAGACAAACATTATCCGTTCCATTCACCAGAAGTGTAAGATAATTCAAGAATTCTGGACAATCCAAAGCATCCCTCTCAAAACACGGAGTAGTCCCCCCAGCCAGGAGATCCTCAAAGAGCTCCAAATCCATATTCCCAACAATATTCACATCTGACGTGTAGAACCCATCCACCAGTTTTAGATTTATCTTAAGGCTTCTCTTCTCATTAATGTGGGACTGAAGGAAGGCATTATTTCGATCTCCTTCTCTTAACCATCTAACTCGAGACCGTTGTTTGTAGACTCTCTCAATATCCAAGATTTTTTCCCCAAGGACAATCTTCTTATCACATAAAATAATAAATATGTTCTCATCCCATGAAGTCTGGAGGGATTATTCTGATCTTCACACCTCATCTTGCATGCTAGCCACCCCATTTGAAATATCTAGTTGATTGGTCATCCATCCTCTAATATCATGTTTAAGACGTTTGAGACAATTCACCATCCATCCCCAGGACTATTCTCCTTCCTCCTTAAGCCAAGAAACTTTCAGTAGTTGCACGAATGTAGGATCAGGATGTCATTCATTGGAGTAATGAATAGACATGCCAATCACCACTTCACGTCTGACTTCAATTAGAAGGGGATCATGATCCGAGAGTATATTTTTAATATGTGTGATCGAGGTTCTTGAAAAAAGATCCAAACCTTACATGTTTCTGAGACATCTGTCCAGCTGACTCTAGATGTGATTAGAACCTTTACGGTTGTTTCACCATGTATATTTAGATCCCATGAAGCCCAAATCCCACAGACCTGTGTGCATCATGCACTCCTGAAACTCCGGTATACTCTCATGGTTAAACCCAGATACTTATCTTTTTTTTGAAACATCTACAATGGTGTTGAAATCCCCTCCCACAAACCACGGTAGGGAACCTATTTGCATTGCCTCCAGGTGACTCCATAGTTCCCTTCTTCCATTAACCACAGTACTTGTGTAGCCAAACGAGAAAAAAAGTCTACATCTTCCAACATCAATCCTCGTGTCAATACACTTAGGTATAATATTCATAATTTCCACCGAGATGTTACTCTTCCATCCAATCCAAATCTATAAATTGATAAAACCTCTATGCAATGAATTCGGAAATCCCATCTTCTTAGAAATCCCTGATAATTTTCATGGTTCTTGCTTCGGTTCCAAAAATCACTAATAAATAGGCCCTAGACTTCATGCCTTCCGACGCCAAGTAAGCACGCTTGGCATGATCTCCAAGGCCGCGTGTATTCTAGATAATGAGTGGAAACATTACAACAAGCCCTTACGGGCCTTCTGATATGTAGAAAGAGATAAATGAGAAGGTTCAAAAATACCTTCCTCCTTGGCCTCAGAGAAGGTAATTGGTCCAGAAAATCCAACTTTATAGTTGGTCCATTTTGGAGAAAGAATCACATTCTTAAAAGAACTATTCGAATCCTCCAAGTGAGGCTTCCTTCCCGATGGAAGAAAATCCATGAAACCTGCCCCCAACTCTCCTAGAACTTAGGAAAATAGAAGTCTTCATTGAGGAGAAAAATGAGATAACATTAATTCTTTTTCAACACCTTTTGACATGCCATTTTTCTCGCTCACTCTATCTGAGGGTAATGTAAGGCCACTCACCAGGGACTTTTGAATCATCTCTGACGACAGTTGAGAGGAGATACAAATATGCAAGAAAGGTAGAGACAATGATCTAAATTGTCTCCCCAAAGAAAAATCCATGCAAACCTCTATATCCTGCTGAAAAATGTTCCTCGCGTTGCGGGAAGGGGACATCTCCTCGACGTCTGGTCTAGGTGGCCATGAAATAAGGTCTATATGCTCTGAGGAAGAAGTCGACCACATACTGACCATGTCAGTCACATTTTCCCCACCCACTGTCTCCATCATACAAATACCACCATAATAGTTTGAATTTGAAAAAGAATGAGGGATAATGGTAATCTCTTCTGTCTCCTTTCTTTCCGAGGCGGGCGGGTTCTGACCTGAATCGTCAATCGGCCCTCGTCGGGAAGACTCCAAAACTTCCCTCCGTCTCCGGCAAGCCTTCTCTAGATGACCATGAAAACCACCACTAATGAAAAATAGTGGAACCTGTTGATTAAAGATTCTTTTCCTCCAAGAAAAACCATCGTTGGAATCAATCAAAACAATGGAAGGCTACTTCACCGCTAAATCCATATCAACACAAATGCGGGGGTTAGCAGCAGCCTGAAGACATCTGGTGTTGTCATCAACACAAAGAAACGAACCAATTGAGTTTCCCACTTCCTCCAGAATCACAGAGTTTTGCAAAGGTAGAGGTAAGCCTGGTAGAGATAACCACACTACTTCTGAATACGACTCCCGCCTGTAGTGACAATCCAAGGACCACCTCGCCAAAGAAAAGATCCATGATCCACAATTCCTAGACCCCCTCATCCAAGCCTTAACAAAATCTTCTCTAGAAGCAACATGGATGAAAAAAAGAAACCCTAGAGAATTCTAAAACTACCACTGGATGAGACAGACCCCAAGAGTACACAATGTTTGGAAAACAGCTCAAAGTGGGTTTGTTGCGTCAAAAACGAGCCACCAGAGAAATATCATGAAAAGAGGATGACTCCAGTAGCTCCTAAGCCGAAATACTCACCAAAGGAACCCCCTACACATGCCAAGGGGTAGGACTCTCCACCCCAATCGGTGGGATATCAGGTAAAGACTTAGAGGCCGAGGAAGAACGGCCTCCAAAGCAGACCCTAGGAGACACTCCACACAGAACATCCTTGAAAGTATCCCTCAGGAGGACACCATCCCCAGACCTTGCCTCGCCGTCTTTTGAAACCGGAATGGTTGTCTCCACTGAAGAATATCCCACGGGAACGGTTATCTCCACTGGTTGTCACATATTGATCCCTCTTGGTAAGGCTGGAAACTCAACCATGGAAACCCAACCACTACGAAATACACTCTAATAATAGAAATATAAATAGTAAACCACTATTAATCATCAATAAATATGTTGCAACATATAAAAAAATCCCCTTTATTAAAATATTCCATTATACATATTCAACACTACTTTCATGTGAAAAATAACCTCAATTCCAAGTTTAAAACAACCATTAATTTTTCATATTCATGTAAGTAACCTTTTATGAAAGGTGAATCCAACAATTTAATCAAAGAAGTACACATATAACAAAAAATCAAGAGACCTTTCCCAATATAAAAATAAAATAAACCATCAATCATCATAAGAATAATTAAATCATATTTACACATGTGAAACAACATATATCCTTTATTTTTTCTTTATCCCATTAATTATCTTCATTAAGATAGTCCATACCACCCACCCATAGAAAAGGAAATCATGGTAATTTTAAATTTTCTAATAAATTAAATGGATAAGTCTTGAATAAACATCTTTAATTAAAGCTCCATGACTATTGTTGAAAACAATTTGTGAAGAATATGATCAAAAAAATAAATATCACCTAAGAAAATCCAAAAAAACATTAAAAATAGTGATCACTAGTAAATACAAAACTCATGTCCAAAAAACCAAGTCCAATCTATTGTAAAATATTGTAAGAAGAAAAATATAATGATAACTAATAAGAATATATTGTAAACTCTCATTTGACCATAAGTACTTTATCCCTTGAAATCGAGACTAAATCCAATAAAAATAATTATAAAGCATCAACAATGAATAATATCTTGTCACCCAAGGCTCAAGTAAAATAAAATAATAAATAGAAACATTTATGGGATTTAAAATTTATAATGAATCTAGACATTCAAGGTGTTATGGAATAACAATCATGGTTACATCAGGATATATCCGTATCAAATGAATCTCTAAAATCCACATCATTATCTACTCCACTTAAAATTATTTAAAACTTAGTAAATATTTTAATTTTATACAATTAAGTAAGGCTAACACAATGAAAAGTGAAAAATGTTTTGGAGATGACCAGAAAGGTATAATAACCAAACACCACCTCCATGTCTCATTCCATGAAAAAGTTTCCATGTAGAATATCCATCTAAAAAATAATTAAGAAAACTACCCAAAATACTTCATCTTAGGACCATATACGATCACATTGTTATTAGAGAAATTTATAAGGTACTAAATATGATTTTTAATCCATACATATGGTTTTCTAAAGATCATAAGGTTTCTTAATTTTTCCAAAATGCATTTTAACCCCCCTTCATGTTGTGACAAATAACACTATGTCAGGGCCATATATCCAACCCATAAATAGAATATTTCCTAACTCCCATGGAATATGTCCCTAAGCCATAATGCACCCTCAAACCATGGAAAACCCCCATTTTATGACACAACCCTTCATTACCAAACACACCAGGTTTCACTACTCCCCTTCCTTCTTTCCAAATATTCATGTTGTTATACTAAGGGAAACACCATAACATGATCCTACATGAAAAAATATATTATCTAACTCCACAGTTACCCCTCCATATTTTTCTCAACACCTTCAAAACTCAAAATATGATAATTAATGGGATATAAATGTATATTTCAATACATTAGAAACATCATAAATAATTCCCATACTCAAAAATCAAAACCAACCCTAGGAAGAAACCAAAAAATAGAAAACTCAACCACTACCCGAGGAGAAACCTATTAAACATACTATCTACATCACCAAATCACAAAGAAGCACAAGAAGAATTCAACCCAAACAAAACACCCATAAATAATCCTCTGAATCACTTCATCAGAAAATAAAAAATCTCAACCATCATAAAAAACTAGGTTCAAAATGGCTCAGGATACTGAACGTATATCTATGACTCTTGTTAACACATACATTCCTATAATGCACTAATCATTCGTATAAAGTAATTCAATGTAATATAATTCCAACACAGAACTTTCTTTCGATAATCTTGATTATCATCCTGTAACACTATGAGTTTCATGTCATCCTGTTCATACAAATAGAATTAATAAATGGGATCGGAATTATCCTGAATATAATAAAAAATTTATGACAAATAGAAGGAATCATGGATCTAGCCCAACTTTTAGGGAAGTTCTAATCGATATTCTAACTTTATAATGTACCCAAATGCCTAGAAAATCCCAATAAACAGCAGAGAATGATTACTCACTCATTCAAACTTATATTGCTCGTGATGAGGGGAAACCCTTAAGAATAAAAATAACCTAATCTCAAACTCTAGAGGTTACCTCCTCCAATCACCATCAAACTTATATTGGTCCTATATCACCATTATCTTCACTTGAATCAACTATACCATCTATGTTGTTCTCTACACTGATTTTGGTCCAAGGAAGGTCAATTTTCTAAACATGGTCATTGAAAAATGATATTTTTAAGTCCATCCATGAACACCTTAAACGGATCCATGATAATTTAATCATAATAACTATTATTATAGTTAAACTCTTATAATGGAATGGAATTCTATTATGATCCTATGAAATAATAAACATAAGTGAGCAATAATTCCTAGAGAATCTGAAAGGCCCACTACACCTACTCATATCTCTATGGATGGAAGGTATTTTCAAAGAATATCTAGTATAAAAATTTATGAAAAGGGATCCCTATACCACTAAGGTAATATTATTATCCTTATAAAAAAGGATGGTCATTGGTAACATGTAAATTTTTACTATATCATCCATATAATACCTTTACATATAATAATTACAACTCAACTCCCTAATAATTAATAAATTATATTAATTATTTTAATAATCCATAATAACCCAAATAAAATCACATAATCATTGGATTTAAGGAAAACCATTGACCAAATCCACTAAAATCTCATGCCACTTATTCTCAATGAAAATAAAATGGGTATAAAAATCCATTAAAAACATGATACTCTATCTTAAACTGTTAGAAAACCAAACATCATTATGAAAACTCCACCAAAAGTGGATTATTCTCGAACTGTCAAAACATACTACTCATGATACGACACGTTTGGATATTCTAGGATACACTTATATGGGTGTTTTATGAATCTCGTAAAGAACTACCTCTCATATCACAAATGAAACAAAAAATATCCCATACAAAAAAATGACATTCATCCTCTTTACATCCCGCAAGAATGTCATATGATATCTCAATTCATAGATATTTAAAAAAATACATCCACCACAAGTAAATTAGATTCAAATACCATAGAGAAAAGATAAACCTAAATATCTTCATCTCCATAAATACAAAAATAAACTCACCAATGAGGTAATGTCACCATATTCTTAATGAAAAAATGGAACACTATGGTACATGGAATTATGAATAAAGCCACTATTATTCTTATCTGTTTGGTTTCTATGTATTTCATGTGTTTGGAGAGGGTTTTTGTGTAGTTGGAAGTAACATGAGGACACCAAAACATATGTTAAATCTACCAACTAGTTGGTTCCAGCTAGAAGAAAACATGCATGTCAATAAGTTCCACTGAATAGTCGGTGAAGATCAATAGGTATAATCCCTATACCTATACCCACCAACTTTTCAGTGGGTGTCCAGTGGCAAGTTAGTGACACCAATGGGAATGTGGGTTAGTAGGGTCTAATATTTCATTTTATCTTGGATTATTTATTTAAAAACTATAATCCTCATCCATAAACCTTAATATGATTTCCTTTTATTTATAGTATCTTTGGAAATGATATTGGATCTCTCCCTCTCCCTATTAGAGGATCATTATGTAGGTTTAAATCTTTTATGTCCTTTGGGTGTAACCCAGTAATTGTGATCTATTCCAATAAATTTTATTCACTTCTTATTTATGTGTTTGGTTATTTTAAATACTATATTTTGTTATCTATCATATACATAGATAACTTAATTTTTTCATCGTCGTCTAGGTTCTCTTGGATCTTATATCATCCTTTATCATCAATATTTTTAAAGGAACTAATTTTTTTATCATTCTTGTGGTAGGTGTCTCAATCATATGGCTTATCCTTTTTTATGAATTTTGTTCTTATTATTCCCTTTGGTTTTGATTTATGAAAATGATGGATTTAAATCCATTCGAGTTGAATTTTATAATTAATCAATATGGAAATGACTTCATAAAATGGGATTTTGTTCAGACTTGTTTGATACACATGATTTGTCTTATAATATACCTCAAGGATGGAATTGAAATATAAATTGGTTTTCAATAATGGAAGTCATGTGGAATCACTATAGAAAGTGTTTTAGGAAACAATGGTTATGTAAATTGAATGGATTTTCCTTAAAAAATGTTTATGAAATATTAATTTGGATTCCGGAATGTAATGATGACATATATAACATTGAGAGACCTTGGGGTATGAGGAAAAACAAAACTTAGGTGAACCTTAGTGGAGTAAGATATCACTAGGGTAAGTGATCATGATTCCATGGATTGTAGTGGGTAACCTTAATGAGGGACTGAGGCTCCCAAACAATATGATTCACTTATGTCATCTTTAATTTCATTCTGAATTTTAGTTTTGTATACACTCGTTTCATGGAATCCGATTTTCTGTGATATTATTAAAATTACATATATGTTTTTTTAAATGATAATTTTACAACTTCATATGTATATTGATGCTTGAAATCTATTTTATTCATCTTCATATGCCTCTTGAATATATAAAATTTCAATTGAATTTTTTATTTTAATATGGTATGTTTTTAAGAGAAAAACAAAAAGTTTATTTTATATAGAAAATTATTGTTTTTGGAAATGTTTTAGAAAGATATTTAATATAAGAATAACTGATTTATATTGATATAAATTGTAAAAATTTCTTGGTTTTATCCTACTGAGATTTTTTTATCACACCATTCTTTTTCCTCTAGGTGTTTGTAGCCTTGGTTTTATAGGATACAGCCAAAGGGAAGAATGTCATGTAGTGGATGATTTTCTGGGATCGTGTAGAATTCTAGTGGGTTGGGATGGTGGTAAGATATAGTTTTAAGTGACATAACCAAGAGTTTCTTTAGGATCTATATTGATTTTATTTCAGTTCTTTTTTCTAAACCTTGTAATCTATTTTTTATGTTACATTTACGGTTTTTTTCTTCTCACATATGATATATTTGGGATATATTATTTTATTCTATGATTGTTTCAATTTTATATTATATATATTGATGGTGAAATCATTCCCATATTTATTTTTATAATATACTGGTTCTTTTTTTCCCTTGAAGATATAAGAAAATTCTTTAGGCCTTATCGATGACTACTTCAATTCACCTTCTATGTTTCTTTGAGAGATAATAATAGGTTAGTAGAGTTGGATCAACCTTAACCAAGGCCTCTCATTTTAGTTCTGACATAGAAAAGGGAGTGGGATATCAACCACATGTCATGTTTGATTCTCATGTTGTGAATAAATCACATGATGAGTATGGACATAACTATACAGTGTAGTGAGAACTAGAGGATTTAGAGGTAGGACTAGCTATCATGAGAGGTATGGTGCTTATTGTACCTTATATGATATGAAATAATTTGATATTGTTGCAACTAATTCATTTTCCACATAAAATATTATAAATTCTCTGCATTCTCTCATAGAGTTTATTAGATTCGTGATGACTCTTTGTACCCCTATGGGAAAGAATATGAAGGTTACCTTCAAATTTCAGGGCTGTCAAGTGATTATCACTAATCATGAATCTATATAGGATTTTCTAGTTATTGATATTGTTATATTTGACCTCATTATTTTCATGGATTATATAATTAACTATAAATTTCAGATCAATTATTATCTTCACCTATTCTAATTTACTTATTTTGTTGTAATCACTCATGAATTTCAAGGTGAGTTTCATCCTTGATCTTAGATACCATATCCCATTGTTCCATGTGAAGAGATGACCTCATGATAGCTTTTAGATATGTTTCTTGATTTTTTTCCCAATGTATTAGTGTCCCTATTCCTATAATAGTGAGTAAGTATCAGGATGTTTTTATGGATTATTTATCTAGGATTCTGCCTCCTATGGATGATGAGTTCTCCATAGTATTTCTTCTTGGGATGAGACCCATTTATTTACCTATATACCAAATGCAGCCCCCTGATTCAATGGAAGTAAAGGTTTATCGTGAGGATATATAGGATAACGGATTTATTCATCGTAGAATTTTACCTTGGGAATCACTAGTTCTCTTTAAAAATAATGTATATGGGAGTCTATGACTTCATATTTATTATAGGAAACTCAACTAGGTGACATTTAAAAAAATAAATATTTATAAGGATTGATAACACTTTTAATTAGCTCAAGAGAGACAAATGGTTTACAAAAAATTATCTACTATCGGGGATTATTGGATAGGATTCCAAGAGGAAGATATTTTTAAGATGATATTTAAGTTCATGTATGAGAATTATGAGTATTTGTATATATATTATGGCACTACTAATTCTCCTACAATGTTTGTTCCAATAATGAATTGAATATTCCAAAGGATCATAGATTCCATTGTGGTTTTTTGTAGATAAAATTATATTTTTTTTATATTTCCAACAAGGATCATGATTAGTATATGAATATTGTCTTTATAATATTTAAATATAATCATATATAGAAGAGGATATTAAAAAGTAGTTCTAGATACATGAGGTAAGTGTTTTTTTCATGTGATTTCTCTTAAGGGTTTATTAGTGGATTCAATGAATATTCAGGTGGATATGTATTAGGATTAGCACATAGATGTGTTTGAGATATAGATTTTTTCCTGATTAACATGTTTTTATGAGAAATATTTTATATACATGTTTAAGGTTTAATATCCTATAATATATTTAAAACATAAGGGTAAGAATGTTTTTTATAGAAACCAGTTCTATAGATCCTTTGATGAGATGAAAGTGAGATTGTATTAATCTCTAGTATGGATCCTTACTAAGCTATTTTTTGCATATTAAGTCTATTATGATTCCTTGGGTATGGGTTTGGGTTATGTTCTAATGAATGTATGATATGTGGTAGCTTATATATCTCATCAATTACAACTCTATGAGAAGAAATACCACATTCATGATCTTGAATTAGTGATAGTGATGAATTCTCTTAAGACTCGGTATCACCTCTTCTACAAGGAATAGTTTTCAGTATATTCATCCAATAAGATTATCAAGTATATATTCACTCATAGGGATATAAACATGATATAATTGTAGTTTTAGGATTACCTTCAGATATTTTGTTTTTATATTTCATTCTCCCTCAAAACTGGAAATGTGGCCACAAACCCTTTGATATGAATATTTATAAATCCATCATTGAAGGAATAAATGGAAGAGTGGTGGTTGATGGGATTTTTTTTGAGATATTATTTGATGAATGGACAGATGTGGGATAGGTATTACTAGATTTTTTAAAGTCTGGATCATTTATATATGATAATATTTTACTTCGTTATACTGATTATGAGGAGTGTCAATTATTTTTTAGTAATCCTTATTGTGGGGAGAACATGGGTGAATTTTCTCAGCCTCAGGATTGGAGTTTGTGATCTTGATTAAGGGTGGTTCTTTTGATTAACCTAAGATCAGAATTGATGGATAATGGATGTGGATCTAATTATTCATTAAAGCATGGATCTAACAAGATGTGACATGTACTGAGGTAATATTATTGATGATCAAGAATAATATAGTTGATTGGGTATTTGTGTCTCGATTCCTTACATGACAGAGAACTAAGGTGGAGTATCATAGAACTGATTGTTTTTTAAAACCCTTAACCATTCTATTTTGGAAATGGGATGATAAATACATAGACTTCATGATCGGGCTACCTGAAACTCATAGTAGTAAGGATGTAATAATGGTGATTATTTATTGACTCACTAAATCAGTGAACTTCCATCTCATTAAAGAGTTATTTAAGGTAGATGATCTTTGAAAATTGTATGCACTAGAGATTTTTAGACTCCATGGTGCTCCACAATATATCATTCTAAATAGGTACCCTTACTTCAAATCATTATTTTACATTTGATTATAGGTAGTGATGGGTTCTCAGTAGAAGTTGATCATAGCATAACATCCCCCTATGTATAACAAGACTAATATATCCATTCATATTCTTGAATAAATTCTCCAGGCATGTGAGCTTGACATTAGTGGATCTAGGGAGAAACATATCAACTATGTGGATTTTTATATAATAATAATAATCAATATTCGATCAGGATATCTTCATTTGAGGCATTATATTGTATACTTTTTAGTTTATCTATTTTTTGCAAATTGGTTGGAGAATGGTTCTTGGTCAGACCAAGTATCATCAAATAAATGGCGGATATCATGAAATTGATTATGAGTATATTAGTGATATCTTATAGTTCATTTTCATTCATTTTTATTTGAGGTATGTGATCGAGTTTTTCTAATAGATATATGTTTGGGTATGTAGGGTAAGTTATCACCTACTTATGTCAGTTATTCTAAGATAGTGTAGCAGCAAAGGATTCTTTATTATCAGTTAAAGTTACTTATGAATTTAAATTACATCCATGATGTGTTCCGTGTTTCTAATTTAAAAAATATCAGTCGGATACGTCATACGTGATCGAGTGGGAGGGTAATGAAATTGAACTAGACACCTCGGTGATTAAAAGGATTATTCAGGTTGGTGACTAAGATGATATTGTGATGCTTGCAAAGATGACCCCTCTGCATCATCTAAGATGGATGTTTTGTATGGATATTCAAGGGACAAGAGATCCCAAGGTCTTGAGGATGATGCAATGGCCTTGTCTCATTTCATGTTCATATACAAAATCATTTTTGCGACAAATATCTTTTATGGTTGGCATAATTACTACACTAAAATACTCGGGATTAAGTATATAGCCTATTTTGTTCTTTTATTTTCAGTTTTCTAGGTTGTTCATAAGTTTTATGGGGAGTTTTTGGGTTGTTGGTGGTAGAAGGAGGCCACAGGCTTATCGGTGAATGCCACTAGCTTGTCATGTATGGTTGGAAGAATACCTTCATGCCTATAGGTTCCACAATACAGTTAGTGGACATAAACTATCCTACTAGTTTATATCTTAAGGTAAAGACTGTCTCCCTATACCCACTATCCTGTTAACGGAAAACTAGCTCACCGATAGATGTCCAGTGACCCTTCAGTAATGTTGATGGGTATACAGATTAGTAAGGGATAATATGTCACTTTTCCTAAATTTTTCATTTAACACCTATAATCTACCTCCCTCAACACTAATTTTATTTTATTTAATTTAGAGTCTACCTTGTAGGGATTTTTTCTCTCTCCCACTTCAGAATTGTAGATCATCATGTCGATTGAAAGCATGGATCTCCATTGAATGTAAACTGGTATGTGGGATCCTTTATAGTCTATTTTCATGTATTCTTCTCCATGATTTTAATGCCTTATGAGACCATATCACTTGATCTAGCATGTACATAGAGATTTGAATTTTTTTTCATTGATTTTTTGTTGTACATGATCAAATATCTTCCTCTCCCATCACAAATTTTTGAGAAAATAAGTTTTTCATTATTCTTGAGGTAGGTGTCTCTATCCTTTGGTATATATGACTGATGGTTATGGAAATTATATCTATAATTGGGTTTTTATAGAAACTCTTTTTCATGCACATGACGTGTTTCAAAAAAATCCACAATTATTGTTTTGAAATGGAAATTGTTTTTAAATCATGGAATCAGTTGGAAATTGTTATTAATATTTTTTTGAAAAATGTTTGTATATAAATGGAATGGGTTTTCTATGGAAAAGTTTTATAAAATATCAATTTGGATTCTTAAATTAAATCATGATATATATAATATTATGACACCTTGGGGTATGATGAAAAACTAAAAATTTACAAACCTCAATGTGTGAAGCAATTTCTAGGGTATGAATTAAGGATTCCATGGCTCCCAGTGGGTAAACATACTAGGGGATTCAGATTATCCAACAATAGGATTCACTTTTTTAGCTAGTCTTCTTTTGTGTGTATTGGTTATCTACACCCTCATGTAATGGATTCCCCATTTTCGTGATGTGTCATTGATTAGTCACTGAAAGTGGATAATATTCATTTGTTAAGATCTTAATATTAATGTGTTTAAAAGTTCATAAACATCAATTTTAGTTCAATTCATAAATTGAACTTCATTTCCCATCATTGTGCAATTCATGCTTAATGTGTCAATTTGGGCCCACTCAATATTTTGCTTGTGAAAATTACAATATTCATCATTTTAATTTGACGTTTTTATATATGATTCATCAATTTATTTTTAACATTTTTTCTTATAGGTATTATGGATGAATCACAAGTGAAGATAAAGATTTTTTCACCTGAAGGCAGAAACATGCTGAAAAAAGAATAATGGGCCTAAGGCCAATCAATCAAATGTGGGGCCCAAAAACCAAGCCCAATGAAGCTCAAATTTATACAGTAGAAAGATAAAAATATGAGGATCATTTTATTCAACTGTGGCCGGACCAAATTCCGATGTTTTCATGATGATAAAGGGATATGAAGTTGAGATTTAAATGGTGGACCCGACATTATTGCACAGAAATCCTTCCCAACATTTCGACCATAACTTACAAACGGATGAGGAAACATTCCTGATATTTTTACATCTTATAGAGGACAGAAGGAATAATATATTTCTCTTCTAAAACCCCTCCGAATTCGGCCTTATTAAATTACAAAGTCACATGTCAACATGGTGGACGAATCTGGACAGTTTTCCGAGTCAAATTCGAAACGTCAATTTCCTTTTGATTATTCACCCTCCTTTTGACTCTATTAATTGTTGGGGTTGAGTTAATTGTTGGGGTATGTACCTAAGGCTCCTAATATGAATATATAAGGAGCTAGTGGTGAATAGAATAGTGGTGGATATTTTTCTTATCATATTTTGTTGCTTGTTTCATTATAAGGTTATGCTTCCAAATTTCCTTTGTAATGTTTTCCATTTCCATGTAAGTTTCTTTTTTTATCTTTATGTTCTTAATAAACTTATTTATCTTCTATATTTTCCATTTCATTTATTAAAACTTTATTATCACAAATCACAGTGATATCTCTGTGTTGTTGTGAATTAGTTCACACATATGTGTGAATTTCATTCACACACATGGAGGAGTGCTCGTTATTTCCGCAGTTTTAATTTCTTCAATCCAATTCTTGTTAGCCATCTTCTGCCCACCATTGAGAGTATACAATAAATGGAGGGCTAAACCTTTAATGGGTTGATCTTAGGAGGATGCGAAGTCTGGATTTAATGTTATTTTATGATCGAATCGTTTTTAATTGGATAATTAATTTAAGACATCCATTCTTCAGTTATTTCTACTCTTCATCTTTACTGTGTTCGAGCAAACTAAATTCAATTTCTAAATGACCATATACCTCTTAGAGAAAATTAATTTGGTTCTATAAGTGTATAGGGGATTATTAATTGTGTTTAGTAAGCACCAAACCAGGAAATGATGAGGGTAGTGTTATTTTTGAAGAATGGATTCATCAAGAAATAATAAAACCAAAATTGACTAAAGAAGTAAAATTCATTCAATCCACCCCGAGCATAATACTAAGATCAACCCATTTTCATTGAATTTAATTCACTTAGGTTTCTTAGTGTTCTTTAAACCTTACAGAATTATAAACAAAGTTGGCTACTTCAAAGCTCATCCTTCAACAAATCATAGCATCTCAAGGTTACTTCATCGGTCTCTGTGGATTCGACCCCTACATGTACTACATCGACCGCTTTTACTAGTAGGGTAAATTTGGGTGCAACCAAATTTTGGCGTTGTTTCAGGGGACCAAGTAATTTCCTTAGACCAAAAACCTTCTTTTCATACCCCCATTATTCTATTCTCATCCCAATTCTCTTATCCTTTCCCTTTCTCGCTTTTTTTTCTTTTGGAGCATGTCCGCCTACACCCGCGATAACTCAAACAGATTAGTTAGGGTGGATACTCCTAGGGATGGGGAGTCAAGCACTAAAAGAGATATATTTCCTTTAGATCCAAATCTTCCTTATACTCCAAATTCATACGTTGAGTTGGATACAATGGAGAATCTCCCACAAATCCAAATCATAAACCGAGGAGGGAACCAAAATAACGGGCAAGACCCTAACTTGGGAATTGTTGAAAACCCGACCATGAATGACTACCTCACAACAACCTGGACCAATGCACCCTCATGCCTTAGGCATGATAACATAGGATATGCCCAATATGTTTTCAAACCCCATGTCCTGAACCACCTTCCAACCTTTCATGGGATGGAGTCTGAGATGCCTTACCTTCATGTTAAAGAATTTAATGACATTGTTGAAACCACGTTCCCACCAAATCAAATTGAATCTTCTAAAATGAGACTTTTTCCTTTTTCTCTTAAGGACCGAGAAAAGAATTGGTTAAAAAATTTGAGACCAGCATCCATTCACTCTTGTGACCAACTTCAACAAGAATTTTATAAAAAATACTTCCCCCGTCACAAAACAATTGCCCTTAAAAAGAGCATACAAAACATTTTTGAAAGAGAGGGAGAAACATTCTATGAAACATGGGAAAGGTTCAAGGACACATTAAACATGGTACTGCACCATGGTTTCTTAATCCCAGAACAAGTGAGAATTTTCTATAAAGGGTTGGGTCCCGGAAACAACAATTCATTTATATGATGTGTAATAGAACCTTCAAAAAAAAGCCCCAAATGATGCTTACGAATATCTAGAAAATCTTGCTGAATAGAACCAAACATGGGAACATCACCATACTATGAGAAGCCACCCAAATTTGGTGTAATGTACAATCTTGGTGAAGAAGAATACCTTAGAGAAAAACATTCTGCACTCACGAGGAATGTTGAGCAGATTGATCTTATGAAGGTCCACAACACCCAAATTATAGAGATTGTTTGTACAATTTGTGACAAGAATGACCACAAGACTGATAATTGACCAACCATTCATTCCATCAAGGATGTTCTTTTAGGGGTACCACCAGAAGAAGTTAATTCAATGAACTTTCAAAAGCCACATTTCACGATCACATTCAATCCAAGGTATAATGACCATTTAGGCTTTCGTTGGAAGGACAATCAACCACCAATACAACAACAATGTATCAACACATACCCTCAACAAAAAATTCAACCTAATAATTAGTTCCAACCACAACCGGTCCAATTCCAACATCCTCATGTACAATATGAACAACCCATTCAACAACCTATCCAACAACCAAAGTATCCTCCTACGATAAACCCACAAGCTCAAGCACCAACCCAAATTGTTCCACAAAGCTTGCTAGAACAACTGTGCAAACAAATGGACAAAATGAACTCATAATTCTCATCCATTAAACAAGAACTTCAAACCATCAAAACTGTAAAGGCACCCATGCCCACACAGGCCATTCCACAACATACATCAAGGGGAGAGACAAGTTTCACTCAAACAACTCACGAACAACTAAAGGCTGTGACAGTTTTAAGAAGTGGGAAATCAATTGAAAAACCTGAACAAATAAGTCAGAAACCATGTGAAGCTTCAAACTCTAAAGAAAATTCAAATGAACCACAAGCTCAAACTGAAGAAACGGATAACAATGTGAAAGAAACAACACTTCAATAGACTACTCCACAACCAGCACCATTTCCTCAACACATGTGGGGGGAAACCAAGCCTGAATTGAGTGAAACATTGAGGGAAATATTCTCACAAGTCAAGTTAAACATTCCCCTTCTTGATGCCATCCAAACCATACCTTCCTACTAAAAGTACCTTATGGGCTTGTGAACTTTTAAAAGAAAATTTTCACATAAAAACCAAGTCCTTTTTACTGCTAATGTGAGTACCACCATTCAAGGGACCATTCCTCCTAAGATGAAAGACCCAAGATGACCTTACATAAATGTTGAACTAGGAGAGAACAAATTTTTCAAAGCCTTGTGTGATCTAGGTGCTAGTGTGAACCTCATTCCTTATGTCATGTATTTTCAGTTAGGGCTCGAAGAACTCCAACCCACATCTTTCACTCTTCAACTTTCTGATCGTAGTGTTTGAGTTCCAAAGGGGATCTTAAAAGATGTTTTGGTGAAAGTTGAAAATTTCATTTACCCAGATGACTTCATTATTCTGGACAATCACCCAAGATTAGGTCCTAGGGAGCAAACCCCAATCATACTTGGTCGTCCCTTCCTTGCAACAATCAACTCTGTTATCCAAGTCCGAAATGGTAACATGACCCTCACCTTTGGGAACATGAGTCTAGACTTGAATATCTACAATGTCAACTGTCAAATTGGGGATGATGAAGCGATCCTTGAGGTTAATTGGATTTGTATTGTTGATAATGAACTCAATGAACATCAAGGAATTATCGAAGGATGGTTAAGTCAAGAAGAGATTGATTGTATTTATTCACATGAGGGAAATTTGTCTCCTTGGATTGAATCTCTTTTAGATAGCTTTATTGATGAATTTCTATAATCACCAATCAATGATACCATGGTTGACATCAATAACATTGAGTCCATAGCCATTCATGACACTACTCTAGAAAACTTTGTAGATGAAAATTTGGTTCACAAGGAACCAATTTTTTCAAAAAATCTGAACATAGAAACTAAGTTCAATACAAAGTCTCATCATTTCTTGGAAAGTCATTTCCAATTTGATCATGAATTTAAGGTATTAACTTCATCACTAAAGTATGCGTTCTTAGGGGATAATCAATCCTTTCCTTTTGTCATTTCTTCCTCTCTTGAAGCCGATCATGATAGGATGCTTCTAGATGTTCTTAAGAGACACAAGAAATCCATTGGATGAACCCTATCTGATATTACTAGGATTAGCCCACTTATCGGGACTCATAGAATTATTCTTGAATCTGAGTCAAAGCCAAGTCATCAACCTCAAAGGTGACTCAATCCTAATCTCATGGAGGTAGTGAGAAAATAACTTTTGAAATTGTTAAAAGTTGGTATCATCTATCCTATAGCTGAGTGTTAGTGGGTTAGCCTAATCCATGTGGTTCCAAAGAAGGCTAGAATCACAGTAATAACCAACAAGGATGGATAGATGCTTCCAACAAGGGTCAGTAGTGAATGGAGATTTTGTATTGACTATAGGAAGCTCAACTCTTGTACCAAGAAAGACCAATTCCCCTTTCCCTTTATTGATCAAGTCCTCGAGTGAGTGGAGGGTCATCAAATCTATTGCTTCCTAGATGGATTCTCAGGGTATAATCAAATCGAAGTCTACTTAGAGGATCAAGGAAAAACAACCTCCACTTGTCCATTTTTCACTTTTCCCTTCAAGCGCATGCCCTTTGGGTTATGTAATGCCCCTGGTATCTTCCAGCGGTGCATGATGGGAATATTCTCGGATATGGTGGGGGATTTTTTAGAGGTCTTCATGGATGACTTCTCCATATTTGGGGAAACTTTTGAGGGATGCCTTATGAATGTTGAATAGGTTTTCTCAATGTGTGAGGATAATAATCTCATACTAAATTGGGAAAAATTCTATTTCATGGTCAGGGAAGGACTTATTCTTGTTCATCTAGTATCTAGTAGAGGGAATGAAGTTGATAATGCTAAGTTTGACATCATTTTTCACCTTCCCTCTCCAAAAAATGTTAAGGAAGTGATTTCCTTCTTAGGTCATGCTAGTTTTTATAGAAGTTTCATTAGGAATTTCAGCTCTATTTCTCAACCACTTTGTGCTCTATTGGCAAAAGATGCTCCATTTTTGTAAAGACCCACAAATTTCAAGGAAATTTTTTTCTTAATTTTCTTTGGAATTTTAAAAGAGCGCAGCTTCAGACGGCACCTGATTCCGAGGCCCGGTGTGCCCGGAATCAATTTCCGAAGTTTGGCTCGGGTACGTTCAGTGAACGGACGAGCGGGTTTTTCTATCTTTTGAACCGGTGCCCGGAATCAAATTCTGAGGGCACCGATGAAATCACAGCGCCGATATTTGCTTAGAAACGCCTCTTCCGGAGTTGCGTTTGCTCAGACGTGGTTTTTAAATTTTGGGGCTTTAAGTCAGAAATAAAATAAAATTTGTGCGACAACTTTATTTTATTTCACTTAAGCTGCTTGGAAGTCACTTGGAAGCCACTTGAACTGAGTTAAAGCGGATAGGGTGCTATCCGGAAATATCCTACCCTCTTGGTAGGATATTTGTGAGGCAGGGCCCGCACGAGCCCCGCCGTTTCTTTCGCTAAGTAACGCACCCGCGAAAACCCGTCAAAGTAACTGAAAAGTCAACCGACGCGTTTTCTTTAATTTCTTAACAGACCATTTAATTGGGCGGTTTATTTCGTGAATTAAATGGGCTGTTTCATTCGTTGAATTAATTCAACGAATTTACTGGGTCGTTACTTACGCGTTTTGCGTTTGTTGGCAAAATAATAAAATAGACAAACTTGTCTATTTTGGAGGATCCTCCTGTTGTGCGAGATCCTCTAAACCTCCACTCTCCCCGCGAAGAACGTGAAGAACGCGAAGAACGCGAAGAACGCCGGAACCGGAATTCGACGACGCACACCGTGATCTGCGACGTCGATGAACTCTACCCGCGACGTTCTTCGGCGACGCCTCTTCTTCCGCGGCCGATCCTTGTTCGGCAACTAAGGTGAGAATCGAATCTTCTAATTCTCCCCTTTTTATAATTCGATATCAACGGATTTAAATTAATTAAATCCGTTTGATCTTGATCCGGAGATCGTCGGCGCGACGTTTTTCCCGCGGTGCGACGAACGTCTCCTCCGCAACGACGCGACGATCCCCTCCTTCCGCGTCGAGCGATTCCGCGACGACCTCACGCCCGACGACGACAAGGTAAGGGATGTTGGATTGTTTTATCTTTTTCCCCGTGTTTATTCTTTTTAAGTAAAGAACATAATCTCCGACAATTTTAATTTAATTAAAATTGTTGTTGATTTTCCCTCCCGGTGACGTTTATGACTAACGCGGAGGGAGCGGGTCTAACGAACAAGACCCGGCAACCCTCCGCCGATCTATTTTGTTGTGCGGATATGGCGGACGACGACGACAAACCGCGCTGCAGGGGCGATCCGTTGATCCCGCAGTGAAGGTCGGCATCCGGGAGGGGCAACGGCGCAGACGGGAGGCAAATCGGGCCACCGGAGCATCTCCGGCGGCGCGGGTCGCCGGCGCGGCGGCGCCGGCGACCGGAGGCGGCGGCGCCCGGCGCGCCGCCGTGGAGGAAGTCCGCCGCGGCTGAAGCCGCGGCGGCAACGGCGGCCGGTTCCGCGGCCGCGCGGAACCGGGAACGGACGCGGCGGCCCGGCCGCGTCCGCGTGACAGCCGGCCCCCCGCGGGGCCGCGTTCCGTTTGAGCCGCGGGTTTGACCCGCGGCGGCGGCTCCCTCGGCCGCTCGGCCGAAGCCGAGCCGGCCGGTCCGGTCGGCCGGGCCGCGCCCAGGCCGGACCGGACCCGGCCCAGCCGGGTCGGGCCGGGTCGGGCCGACCCGGTTCGGCCGACCCAGGGGGGGTTCGGGCCGGGTCGCCCCGGGCCCAGAACCCCCGTTTCGGGCCCTCTTCGGTCTTTCGCCCATATCTTGGGCCTGGGACCTCCGATTGACGAACCGTCAGCGGCTACGCGATCCTTGGATCGAGACGGTCGTTTCGGTATATTATACTCAAGGTTTCGGAAGACTTTGGGTTCGGCCGGGTTGGTTCGTACACGAAACCAACCGGGCCCTCGGAGCGGAAACGCTCATAACTTGAGCTACGGACGTCCGATCGACGTACCGTCAGCTGTGGTAGTTTCCTCTAAGTGAGACGGAACTTTTGGCATACTTCTCCCGAGGATCGGATACAGGCGGAGTACGGTCGGGTTGGTTTTTCCCTAAAAATCAACCGGGCCCCTGGGACGAAAGTGCCAATAACTCTCAGACCGGGCGTCCGATTGACGCGCCGTCTGTTGCGTTGAGATCCTGTTGTCGATACGGAACTTTTGGATACATCAACTTCGGACTACGTTTCAGTTGATGTATCAGCCTCTCGGCTCGTGGAGCGGACCCTCCTAAACGAGCTCGTTGTGTGCGGGAACCCTAGCGCTGGCTGTGACTTCGACGACAGAGCAGAGATCCTCTGTGGACTGCGACGACGGCAGAGCAAAGATCCTCAGTGGACTGCGACGACGGCAGAGCAGAGATCTTTCGTGGACTGCGGCGACGACTGTGCAGAGATCCTCAGTGGACTGCGTCGACTACTGCACTCAGCGATCCTACGTGGATCAGTGCTACAGGTTCTGTGTGAGCTCGATCCTATGTGGGTCCTTACTACCGGTTCTGTGTGAGCCGCTGCCTACAGGTTCTGTGTGAGCCCGATCCTGTGTGGGTCTTTTGCGGGGGTTAGTACCTATCGATCCTTCGTGGGTCCGACGACTTAGATGGATCAGTGATCATCTTTGACGTCATCTGAAAAAGTATACCTGGTTGAGCTGAATCTTATGTTACTCTCCTTTGTGGTTTGTGTTGAACTATCCTTTGTGGATTTACTGTTTACTCTCCTTGTGGATTTGAGTCTTGCTTTCCTGCATGGATTGAGTTGTTCTTGAGCTCGTGAGCAGAGCTAGAATTGGGGACTTAGGTATATGTATGGGCATATACCTAAGTCGAGTCAGATGTTACTTCGTGATTGCATCTTTCTTTTGTGCTATATCCTTTGTGGATTTCGGGAGACCTTCGGGGGTCTCGGGGTCCTTACTGAGTAGCTTATACTCACCCCTGCACGGGCTATGCCCGCACCTTGTTGTGTTGGTTGCAGACGATGGACAGCGCTGATCACGGTTGGGGCGTGGAGCAGGACGGTACCTGGAGGTGGACCACTGGGCGGGACGTGCTCGGAGCGGACGTGGGACCCGAGGAGCCTGGAGGCTATCTTTACCCACCCTTCAGGTGGGATTTCCAGTGGACGACACGAGGCCGCCGTCTTTTCTTCAGTTGCTGTACTTTACTTTTCAGTTGTACTTTACAGTTGGGCTTGTATTTCCGGCCCCCTTTACCTTTCTGCACTTTACTTTCCGCTTGCTGACTCTGTGTGGTTGTTACTTATAAAGGCAATGCTTTCCCTGTTTACTGGGATTTTACGCCTTGGTGCTAGTCGCCAGCCCCTGGCCTATGGAAGGCGGGCTTGGGGTAGTCACGGCACGGGCCCCGAGGATGGGTCGTGACAAATTGGTATCAGAGGTGGTCGGTTCTACCGCAGACTCTGATCGTCTTTTCTTTCTATATGAAGCAATAGTGTTTAGTGTATTGAGTGTGGTTATCAGTTCAGGGAGCCCAGTGTTGGTGCGGCGGCCGACGTATCCGTACACCAGGACCTTGACTCCTGATTTCCGACTTAATGCATGAAAACATTGATTGCGTGCGTGTTTCAAGTTTTCTTCGTGATTACTTGTGTCAGCTCACTGGGTATACTGATCTGCTTTATGAAAGTCTCAGGTTTTCCTTGTGATTACTTGTGCCAGCTCACCAGGTATACTGTTCTGACTGTGGTGCTCTGGTTCTCCTTTTCAGGATGGCCCCGCGACGACTGCCAGCTAGGGTTCCGAGTGTAGGGCGTGACGGCAGCCCACCGAGCGACGAGGCCTCGGTGCAAGGCCCTTTGCCAGCAGTGGCACCGGCGGTAGCTTTACCCGCCGAGCCACCGATGCTGCTAGTACCAGACGCTGACGATGCACGTCGCCTCAGGGCACTGCATGAGTTTCAGAGCCAGCGACCGCCCAGGTTTCGCGGTGAGGCGGACCCCCAGGACGTCGAGGACTGGCTAAAGGCGGTGGTACGGATCTTTAGGCTAGTGAGGACACCAGCGGATCTCATGGTGATTCTCGCGGCAATCCTCCTGCAGGCGGCGGCAGGACGATGGTGGAGCTTGATGCTCCAAGTTCACGATGAGGCATCCTTGCTCTGGACGGACTTCGAGAGCCTCTTCCGCTCTGAGTTCGTCCCGGCCACCCTCCGAGCGGTGCGCATCCAGGAGATTCTCCAGCTGCGCCAGGGCAGCATGACGGTCGCTCAGTACGCGGCGAGGTTCACTGACCTATCTCGCTACTCGACCGACATGGTACGGGACCCCTTCTTCCGGGCCCGGACCTTCGAGCAGGGCTTGCGACAGGAGATTCGGGCGTCGCTGATCTCCCTCAGCATTCCGACCCAGGCGGGAGTGCTGGAGCGAGCCCTCCTGATCGAGAGCTTCCTGGAAGAGCCTTCTTCAGCGGCGAGACCTAGCGCAGGGCGGCAGGTAGCTGAGTCTTCGGCAGCAGGTAGCCGACGGATGACTCTCGGGTCCAGGCAGACCAGACCCCCACACAGACGGCCTCAGGACACCGGCTCAGCAGTGCGGGGTACACAGCGGAGTGCCAGCCTTCCGAGAGGCAGGCTGTGCTACTCCTGCGGCGGGCAGGGTCACATGGCTCGTGACTGCCCGACTCGCCGATCAGAGGAGCAGCAGACGGTGGAGGGGCCACCCAGGCAGAGGCAGAGGGTCGACCGTGGCGGTCCGCAGGGAGGAGGCGGACGAGGCAGAGTAGCTGGCCGAGCAGCGGGTGGTGGGCGACGCTTCCAGGCTCTACCCCCACCACCACCAGGAGGGTCACCTCGACCACAGGGAGCTGGCGGGCAGGGACAGGCCCAGCTCCAGGCAGTGGAGGCCTACGACCCCGACATGCCAGAGATGATTCGAGGTACGATCTGTGTCTATTCCACCCTTGCTGCAGTACTTATAGACACAGGAGCGAGTCACTCTTTCATAGCCTCTGCCCTTGTTCGGAGCTCGGAGATTCCGACTGAGCCGTTGGCTCGATCCTTACGGCTAGAGACTCCTATGGGAGCAGACTCGACGATTACGCACTGGTGCCGGCAGTGTGAGCTTACTCTAGGAGGCGAGAGCTTCGGCTGGGATCTCCTTGTAGCGGCGTCGAGGCCTTACGACGTCATCTTGGGCATGGATTGGCTATCCACGGTTCATGCCCAGATCGACTGTTTTAGGCGCAAGGTGCGATGTGTTCGCACCGACGGGAGAAGGTTTACCTTCACCGGCGAGAAGGGAACCTTTGCAGCACAGGATGGACTTCCGCGGAGGAGAGTGAAGCCCATCTCTCATCAGTTGGCTAGCCTCATCCTAGGAGCAGTGGACGTGCGGAGTCCAGCTTTTCCTGCTGTGGTGGACCAGTACGTGGACGTCTTTCCCGACGACGTTCCAGGGATACCTCCTCGTAGAGAGGTAGACTTTTACATCGACTTGTACCCCGGGACAGCCCCGATATCTACTCCAGCATATCAGATGGCCCCCGCCGAGCTTCGGGAGCTGCGGGTACAGTTGGAGGACTTGCAGAGCAAGGGGTTTATCCGACCCAGTGTTTCACCCTGGGCTTCCCCGATTGTGTTCGCCAAGAAGGCGGACGGGAGCTTGCGACTGTGTGTCGACTATCGTCGCCTGAACCAGGTGACAGTGAGGAACAAGTATCCGCTGCCACGGATTGATGACCTCTTCGATCAGCTCAAGGGAGCGCGGTGGTTCTCGAAGATAGACCTCCGGTCAGGCTATCATCAGCTCAGAGTTTGAGACGAGGACGTGCAGAAGACGGCCTTCAGGTGTCGGTATGTCCATTATGAGTTCTTGGTCATGCCGTTCGGCGTAACCAATGCTCCAGCAGTGTTCATGAGCCTCCTGAACAGGATCTTCCAGCCATACCTCGACCGATTTGTCGTGGTCTTCATTGACGACATTTTGGTATACTCGACGACTGAGGAGGAGCATGCCTACCACCTGCGAGTTGTGCTAGACACACTACGAGAGCACCAGCTTTATGGAAAGCTCTCAAAGTGCCAGTTCTGGTTACGTGAGGTCTACTTCTTGGGGCACGTCATCTCTGAGGCGGGAGTTGCAGTGGATCTCGCGAAGATCGAGGCAGTGCTAGCTTGGGAGCCACCCAGGAGCGTGACGGAGGTGCGGAGCTTCTTGGGCCTAGCCAGATACTATCGGAGATTCGTGCCAGACTTCTCCAGAGTTGCAGCACCACTCTCAGCGTTGACGAAGAAGGGGAAACCCTTCGTGTGGTCAGACAGATGTCAGCAGAGCTTCCAGGAGCTGAGGCAGAGGTTGACCAGCGCACCTATCTTGAGGTTGCCTGAGGAGGGAGTTGGATACGTAGTTTACTGTGATGCGTCAGGGACTGGACTCGGGTGCGTCCTGATGCAGGAGCGGGCCGTGATCGCCTACGGATCACGTCAGTTGAGGCCGCATGAGCAGAACTACACCACTCATGACCTGGAGTTAGCAGTAGTGGTCTTCGCTCTGAAGACTTGGCGGCACTATCTGATGGGCGAGCGCTTCACAGTCTTTTCTGACCACCAGAGTCTGAGGTATATCTTCTCTCAGAAGGACATGAACCTGAGACAGCGGAGATGGCTTGAGTTCCTCCAGGACTATGACTTTGAGATAGTCTATACTCTTGGGAAGGGGAACGTGGTAGCCGATGCCCTCAGCAGGAGGACGGGCATTCAGCTACTTGAGGAGGCGACGGAGCAGCTAGCCTCCTTACAGATATCCTTTGTGGATAGAGACGAAGCAACCTTTCTTCAGTCTCTCACAGTCTCTCCTCCACTTCTACAGCGGGTCAGAGAGGCTCAGCGTGGGGACGCTGGCTGTGAGACCCGACGTGCACTGATATCCTCAGGTAAGGCGCCTGATGGTTTCTCCCTTGGAGCAGAGCACGACATCCTTTTCAGAGGACGTACCTTCGTACCAGTCACTTTACGAGTGGAGGTGCTGAGAGAGTTTCACACTTCTCCCTTGGCGGTGCATCCCGGAGTGGCGAAGATGTACCAGCATCTCAGACGACAGCACTGGTGGCCGGGCATGAAGAAAGCTGTGGCAGAGTTCGTTTCACGATGCCTCACCTGCCAGCAGGTGAAGGCAGAGCATCAGGTACCAGCAGGCTTGGTACAACCCTTGGAGGTCCCGGAGTGGAAGTGGGACGGCATATCTATGGACTTCGTGACTGGACTTCCACGCACTTCCAGAGGTCACGACTCCATTTGAGTGATTGTCGACCGACTCACCAAGTCGGCACACTTCTTACCCATCAGAGAGCAGGGCTCAGTGGAGAGCTTGGGACGTCTTTACGTCCAGGAGATCGTACGGCTTCACGGTGTGCCATCGTCTATCGTCTCCGATCGAGATGCTCGTTTCACTTCCCGGCTTTGGAAGGGGTTTCAGGAGGCGTTCGGGATGCGGCTCCATCTGAGCACAGCCTTCCACCCTCAGACGGATGGTCAGACGGAGAGGACCATATAGACACTCGAGGACATGCTCCGTGCATGTGTTCTCGACTTTGGTCGTAGCTGGGAGGACCACCTAACCTTGGTGGAGTTCACGTACAACAACAACTACCACTCCACCATCGGGATGGCACCATACGAGGCGTTGTACGGCAGACCCTGCAGATCACCGTTGTGCTGGACAGACCCTGGGGAGTCAGCACTCGTGGGACCAGAGATGGTCCGAGCCACGACAGAGAAGGTCCAGATCATCCAGGAGAGGATGAGGACAGCTCAGAGCCGGCAGAAGTCATATGCTGACAGGAGGCGGAGGCCACTAGAGTTCGAGGATGGCGACCACGTCTTTTTGCGTGTCTCACCTCGACGTGGTTTACGGAGATTTGGCCGAGGCGGAAAGTTGTCTCCACGCTTCATCGGGCCTTTCCTGGTCCTCAGCAGGATAGGATAGGTGTCTTATCGCCTGGATCTACCACCTCAGTTGCACCGGATGCACGACGTCTTTCACGTGTCTCAGCTGAGGAGATACGTGCACGACCCGACGCACATCATCGACTTTGGGGAGCTGGACGTGGACGATGGGGCGACTTTTGCGGAGGTCCCAGTGGAGATCGAGGATCGACAGGAGCGGGTCCTACGTGGGCGGTCGATTCCTCTTGTGCGCGTCATATGGCAGCACGGGAACCTCCAGGAGAGCACTTGGGAGCGGGAGGCTCAGATGCGTGCTCAGTACCCCCATTTGTTCCCCTAGTTTTGATGTATCTTTACGGGGACGTAAAGCCCTGAGGTGGGAGTAATTTAAAGACCCACAAATTTCAAGGAAATTTTTTTCTTAATTTTCTTTGGAATTTTACAAGAGCGCAGCTTCAGACGGCACCTGATTCCGAGGCCCGGTGTGCCCGGAATCAATTTCCGAAGTTTGGCTCGGGTACGTTCAGTGAACGGACGAGCGGGTTTTTCTATCTTTTGAACCGGTGCCCGGAATCAAATTCTGAGGGCACCGATGAAATCGCAGCGCCGATATTTGCTTAGAAATGCCTCTTCCGGAGTTGCGTTTGCTCAGACGTGGTTTTTAAATTTTGGGGCTTTAAGTCAGAAATAAAATAAAATTTGTGCGACAACTTTATTTTATTTCACTTAAGCTGCTTGGAAGTCACTTGGAAGCCACTTGAACTGAGTTAAAGCGGATAGGGTGCTATCCGGAAATATCCTACCCTCTTGGTAGGATATTTGTGATGCAGGGCCCGCACGAGCCCCGCCGTTTCTTTCGCTAAGTAACGCACCCGCGAAAACCCGTCAAAGTAACTGAAAAGTCAACCGACGCGTTTTCTTTAATTTCTTAACAGACCATTTAATTGGGCGGTTTATTTCGTGAATTAAATGGGCTGTTTCATTCTTTGAATTAATTCAACGAATTTACTGGGTCGTTACTTACGCGTTTTGCGTTTGTTGGAAAAATAATAAAATAGACAAACTTGTCTATTTTGGAGGATCCTCCTGTTGTGCGAGATCCTCTAAACCTCCACTCTCCCCGCGAAGAACGCGAAGAACGCGAAGAACGCGAAGAACGCCGGAACCGGAATTCGACGACGCACACCGTGATCTGCGACGTCGATGAACTCTACCCGCAACGTTCTTCGGCGACGCCTCTTCTTCCGCGGCCGATCCTTGTTCGGCAACTAAGGTGAGAATCAAATCTTCTAATTCTCCCCTTTTTATAATTCGATATCAACGGATTTAAATTAATTAAATCCGTTTGATCTTGATCCGGAGATCGTCGGCGCGACGTTTTTCCCGCGGTGCGACGAACGTCTCCTCCGCAACGACGCGACGATCCCCTCCTTCCGCGACGAGCGATTCCGCGACGACCTCACGCCCGACGACGACAAGGTAAGGGATGTTGGATTGTTTTATCTTTTTCCCAGTGTTTATTCTTTTTAAGTAAAGAACATAATCTCCGACAATTTTAATTTAATTAAAATTGTTGTTGATTTTCCCTCCCGGTGACGTTTATGACTAACGCGGAGGGTGCGGGTCTAACGAACAAGACCCGGAAACCCTCCGCCGATCTATTTTGTTGTGCGGATATGGCGGACGACGATGACAAACCGCGCGGCAGGGGCGATCCGTTGATCCCGCAGTGAAGGTCGGCATCCGGGAGGGGCAACGGCGCAGACGGGAGGCAAATCGGGCCACCGGAGCATCTCCGGCGACCGGAGGCGGCGGCGCCCGGCGCGCCGCCGTGGAGGAAGTCCGCCGCGGCGGCAACGGCAGCCGGTTCCGCGGCCGCGCGGAACCGGGAACGGACGCGGCGGCCCGGCCGCGTCCGCGTGACAGGCGGCCCCCCGCGGGGCCGCGTTCCGTTTGAGCCGCGGGTTTGACCCGCGGCGGCGGCTCCCTCGGCCGCTCGGCCGAAGCCGAGCCGGCCGGTCCGGTCGGCCGGGCCGCGCCCAGGCCGGACGGGACCCGGCCTAGCCGGGTCGGGCCGGGTCGGGCCGACCCGGTTCGGCCGACCCAGGGGGGTTCGGGCCGGGTCGCCCCGGGCCCAGAACCCCCGTTTCGGGCCCTCTTCGGTCTTTCGCCCATATCTTGGGCCTGGGACCTCCGATTGACGAAACGTCAGCGGCTACGCGATCCTTGGATCGAGACGGTCGTTTCGGTATATTATACTCAAGGTTTCGGAAGACTTTGGGTTCGGCCGGGTTGGTTCGTACACGAAACCAACCGGGCCCTCGGAACGGAAACGCTCATAACTTGAGCTACGGACGTCCGATCGACGTACCGTCAGCTGTGGTAGTTTCCTCTAAGTGAGACGGAACTTTTGGCATACTCCTCCCGAGGATCGGATACAGGCGGAGTATGGTCGGGTTGGTTTTGCCCTAAAAACCAACCGGGCCCCTGGGACGAAAGTGCCAATAACTCTCAGACCGGGCGTCCGATTGACGCGCCGTCTGTTGCGTTGAGATCCTGTTGTCGATACGGAACTTTTGGATACATCAACTTCGGACTACGTTTCAGTTGATGTATCAGCCTCTCGGCTCGTGGAGCGGACCCTCCTAAACGAGCTCGTTGTGTGCGGGAACCCTAGCGCTGGCTGTGACTTCGACGACAGAGCAGAGATCCTCTGTGGACTGCGACGACGGCAGAGCAAAGATCCTCAGTGGACTGCGACGACGGCAGAGCAGAGATCTTTCGTGGACTGCGGCGACGACTGTGCAGAGATCCTCAGTGGACTGCGTCGACTACTGCACTCAGCGATCCTACGTGGATCTGTGCTACAGGTTCTGTGTGAGCCCGATCCTATGTGGGTCCTTACTACCGGTTCTGTGTGAGCCACTGCCTACAGGTTCTGTGTGAGCCCGATCCTGTGTGGGTCTTTTGCGGGGGTTAGTACCTATCGATCCTTCGTGGGTCCGACGACTTAGATGGATCAGTGATCATCTTTGACGTCATCTGAAAAAGTATACCTGGTTGAGCTGAATCTTATGTTACTCTCCTCTGTGGTTTGTGTTGAACTATCCTTTGTGGATTTACTATTTACTCTCCTTGTGGATTTGAGTCTTGCTTTCCTGCATGGATTGAGTTGTTCTTGAGCTCGTGAGCAGAGCTAGAATTGGGGACTTAGGTATATGTATGGGCATATACCTAAGTCGAGTCAGATGTTACTTCGTGATTGCATCTTTCTTTTGTGCTATATCCTTTGTGGATTTCGGGAGACCTTCGGGGGTCTCGGGGTCCTTACTGAGTAGCTTATACTCACCCCTGCACGGGCTATGCCCGCACCTTGTTGTGTTGGTTGCAGACGACGGACAGCGCTGATCACGGTTGGGGCGTGGAGCAGGACGGTACCTGGAGGTGGACCACTGGGCGGGACGTGCTCGGAGCGGACGTGGGACCCGAGGAGCCTGGAGGCTATCTGTACCCACCCTTCAGGTGGGATTGCCAGTGGACGACACGAGGCCGCCGTCTTTTCTTCAGTTGCTGTACTTTACTTTTCAGTTGTACTTTACAGTTGGGCTTGTATTTCCGGCCCCCTTTACCTTTCTGCACTTTACTTTCCGCTTGCTGACTCTGTGTGGTTGTTACTTATAAAGGCAATGCTTTCCCTGTTTACTGGGATTTTACGCCTTGGTGCTAGTCGCCAGCCCCTGGCCTATGGAAGGCGGGCTTGGGGTAGTCACGGCACGGGCCCCGAGGACGGGTCGTGACAATTTTTATGGACATAAAGCTGTGAGGAATCCTTCTATACACTCAAGTCAGCTATTATATCTCCACCTATCATGCAATCTCCAAATTGGAAACTTCCTTTCAAGCTCATCTGTGATGCAAGTGATTTTGTTGTAGGAGCAGTCTTAGGACAACAGTGTGAGAAAACTCCACATGTCATTGATGATGCCATAAAATCCTTAAATGATGCACAAATAAACTACACCACCACTGAGAAAGAGTTTCTTTCTATTGCCTTTACCTTAGAGAAATTCAGGTCTTATATCTTAGGATCACCCATCATTGTCTTCACTGACCATTCAGCCCTAAAATACCTTTTCCAAAAACAAGATGCCAAGTCTAGATTGATTAGGTGGGTCCTTATTCTTAAAGAGTTAGATTTAACCATTAAGGATAAAAAGGGTGTTTAAAATATTGTACTTGATCACCTCTCTAGGATGGAATTCCAAGACATCTCACACCACCTCTCTGTGTCTGATTCATTTCCTGATGAGAACCTCTATTCAGGGAGTGATTTCCCTTAATATGATGACACAGAAAACCATTTTGTGATGGGTAACATTCCAAAATTCCTGGGGACCCAAGCTAAGATGAAATTCCTTTCTGATGTCAAACATTATGTGTTTGATGATACTTACATCTTCAAGTTCTGTCCTGATCAAATCATCAGGAGATGTATTCCCAAGTCTGAGCAAGAGTCCATACTATAATTTTGTCATGGAGAGGAATGTGGAGGACACTTTTATACAAAGAAAACCACTACAAAGGTCTTCCAAAGTGGTTTCTACTGGCCGAACCTCACTAAGGATTTCTTCCAATTCTGCAAAAATTTTCCCCAGTGTCAGTAATTAGGATTCATTACCAAAAGGAATCAAATGCCCCTCACTCCCATTCTAGTCATTTAGATCTTTGTTTGTTGGGGAATTGATTTCATGGGACCCTTTCCAAACTCTAAGGGATACCTATACATCCTCTTAGCTATTGATTATGTCTCAAAATGGGTTGAAGCCATTCCCACCAAGTCCAATTACCACCATGTTGTGATCTGATTTCTGAAAGAGCATATATTTTCTCGATTTGGAATTCCTAGGGCTATAATCAGTGATCGTGGAACCCATTTCTGCAACCGCCCATTCTCTTCACTCATTTCTAAATATGGTATTACTTATAAAGTTTCCACTGCATACCATCCTCAAACCAACGGTCAAGCTGAGTTGGAAAATAGATAAATTAAGAAAATTCTTGAAAAAACTGTTAATCCCTCTAGGAAATATTGGTCTGAGAAACTTTAGATTCCCTTTGGGAATATCAAACTGCTTTCAAAATTATCCTAGGCATGTCATCGTATAGATTGGTTTATGGAAAATCTTGTCATTTACCTGTTGAAATTGATCAAAAGGCCTTTTGGGCAATAAAAAAATGAACTTTGACATTTCATTGGATGAAACAAAAAAGGAAATTAGATCTTAGTGAACTAGAGGAACTTAGGATGGAGTCTTGTGAAAATTCAAGGATCAATAAATCTAAATTTCAAGCCTACCAATCTAGGAATCTCAAAGTCAAACACTTTGAACTGGGAAAATTTGTGCTCTTGTATAGTTCAAAACTTCAACTACACCCTGGAAAGCTAAGGTCCAGATGGTCTGGTCCATACCTAGAGCAGCATGTGTACCCTCATGGGGAAATAGATATTCAGGATCCCACAAGTGGTCATGTCTTCAAAGTCAATGGTCATAGGATAAAACCATTCATTGAATCATTCAAAAAACAAGAAACCAAGGAGGAGTTAACTGACGAAACATATGAACCAGAGAAAAATTGATATATTTAGGGTACAATTCGGGCTAACGATATTAAAAAAAAGCATTGCACGAGAGGCAACCCGTGGTTTTCATGTTTCCAATCACTGTGAATCATCTTTTGTTTCCTTCTGCTTCATTTTGTTATTTTTTTTATATAGACTGTTGACATGTTCTTCTTTTATGAGAAAGGATGGGTATGAAAAGGGAGCATTGTATTCATCTGTGTCACGTGCTTTGATCCCTGAGTAATACCTTACCCAGAAAATATAAAGAAGAAAATGTATCATCAGTTTATTTTATTTATGTTTTTTTAGGTTAAAAAAATTATACTCTTGACTTGTTCTTATTTTATGAGTATGGATGGGTATGAAAGGGGAGCACCGTATTCATCCGTGTCACACGGTGTGATCCCTTAGCAATGCCTTACCGAGAAATTTAAAAGAATACAATGTATCATTAGTTTGATTTAAAAAAACATGGAAAACCATAAAAATGATGATACATGGAATTAAATAAATCATTGTGTTGTTTGTTTTTCCTGCTTTATTCTTCATTTTATGGTTCAGGAACTATTTTGGTTGATACATGTTCAATCAAGGAGGTTCCTATATCCCGCAAGAGATCAAAGGAGTAATCCGGAGCATCATGAACTTGAACTTCAAAAACCAGGTGAATTTATTCCATGATTATCATTCTCAATTTCATCTTTGAACTCCTCTCCTACCCCCTTCTAACTCTTATTTTCTTTAAACACTAGGGATAGTGTTATTCTAAGTTGGGGGGAGATAAAAAATGATTTCTTTTATTTTGTGAATAAAAAAATTCATGGAAAGAAAAAATCCATTAACCTTAAACATGATAACACACATTGCAAACTCTAAAATTGGATATCAAATAAATTTTTCATGCCTTGATTCTGATTTTAATGCAATTTTAAATTTATGAGCATAGTTTTTGGAAAGTGCGATTGTCTGTTTTAATTTTTCAATGTTTACATTTTCATCCTCTTAATAAAAATGAAACAATGCACGTCTACTAGATCATGGGTGTAAATTTGAGTTCTTTGGTCCCTTTCATTATAGAATAGGGTTCTGGGGTAACTTTTAGTTTAATTTGAGTATCAAAAAAAACAAAACAAAAAAAATTATGAACACATAGAGCAATGTTTTCTCCAAATGCATGGCGTCCGGCACTTGGGGATCATGACTCCATAGTTGTTTTGCCCAGAGTTAGGATTTATATCTCTATTGTAGAGCATGAAAATGACAATATGTGTGGCATCCGGCACTTGGGGATCGTGACTCCATAGTTGTCTTGCCCAGAGTTAGTCTTTTTATATCTATTGTGGTTTAAAAATTATCAAAAAAAAAGATACTCATATTAAGGTTTAATGTGATTCCCACCTAGCGCTTCCATTTTTTCCCCTTGAGCAATAAAATGGGCCCCATATCTTTTGTGATGTACAACACTTTATCATGCTTAATTGAAATTGGATGAATTGTGGAGATGAATTTGGACAAAGTAATGGGTTTAGGCTTGAGATATGCTTATGGACCTAGCTTGTTTTAAATAATTTTGATGGGTTCCATAATTTTTTTTGGTATGAGGACTTTGGGTGAGCAATGTGTATTTAAATGTTTTTGGAAAAGGGGATATGAATTTCATATTTGTAATATATTTTTCTCAGGACTAGTAAAACTCAAGTTGGGGGGGTGTGATTAGTCACTGAAAGTGGCTAATATTCATTTTTAAGATCTTAATATTAATGTGTTTAAAAGTTCATAAACATCAATTTTAGTCCAATTCAGAAATTTAACTTCATTTCCCGTCATTGTGCAATTCATGCTTAAAGTGTCAATTTGCGCCCACTCAATAATTTGCTTCTGGAAATTACAATATTCATCATTTTTATTTGATATTTTGGTATACGATTCATCACTTTATTTGGAACATTTTTTCTTTTATGTATGATGGATGAATCACCAGTGAAGATGGAGATTTTTGCACCTGAAGGCAGAAACTTGCTGGAAAAAGCATAATGGGCCTAAGGCCCATCAAACAAATGTGGGGCCCACAAACCAAGTCCAATGAAAATAAAATTTATTCTTTATAAAGATACAAATATGAGGATCATTTTATTCCACTGTGGTAGGAGCTAATTAGGATTTTTTCATGATGATAAAGGGATTTGAATTTGAGATTTAAATAGTGGACCCGACATTAATGCACAGAAATCCGTCCCACCATTTCGGCCATAACATTCAAAAGGATGAGGAAACATTCCTGATATTTTTACATCTCATAGAGGACAGATGGAAGAAGATATTTCTCTGCTACAACCCCTCCAGATTCGGCCTTCGTCAATTACAAATTCACACGTCAATATGGTGGACGAATCTGGACAGTTTTTCGGGTCAAATTCCAAACGTCAATTTCCCTTTGATTATTCACCCTCCTTTTAACTCTATTAATTGTTTGGGGGTGAATTAATTTTTGGGGTATGGACCTAAGGCTCCTAATATGCATATATAAGGAGCTAGTGGTGAAGGTAATAGTGGTGGATATTTTCCTTATCATCTTTTGTTGCTTGTTTCATTGTAAGGTTATGCTTCCAAATTTCCTTTGTAATGTTTTCCATTTCCATGTAAGTTTCTTTTTTGTATCATTATGTTCTTAATCAACTTATTTCTCTTATATATTTTCCATTTCATTTATTAAAACTTTATTATCACAAAGCACAGTGATATCTCTGTGTTTTTGTGATTTAGTTCACACATAGGTGTGAATTTCATTCACACACACGGAGGAGTGCTCGTTATTTCCACGGCTTTAATTTCTTCAATCAAATTCTTGTTAGCCATTTTCCACCCACCATTGAGAGTATACCATCAATGGAGGGATAACCCTTTAATGGGTTGATCTTAGGAGGATTTGAATGCTAGATTGAATGTTATTTTATGAACGAATTGTTGTTAATTGGATAATTAATTTAAGACATCCATTCTCCAGTTATTTCTACTCTTCATCTTTACTGTGTTTGAGCAAACTAAATTCAATTACAAAATGACCATATACCTCAGAGAGATCATGAATTTGGTTCCCTAAGTGTATATGTGATTAATAATTGTGTTTAGTAAGCACCAAAAAAGAAAATGATGATGGTAGTGTTATTTTTGAAGAATGGATTCATCAATAATTAATAAAACCAAATTTGTCTAAAGAAGTAAAATTCATTCAATCCATCCCAAGCATAATCCTAAGATTGACCCATTTTATTTGAATTGAATTCACTTAGGTTTCTTAGTGTTCTTTAAACCATCCAAAATCAAAACCAAAGTTGGCTACATCATAGCCCATACTTCACCAAATCATAGCGTCTCAAGGTTACTTCTTCGGTCTCTGTGGATTCGACCCCTACATGTACTACATCGACCGCTTTTACCAGTAGGGTAAATTTGGGTGCAACCAGTCATTTCATTACATGCATGTTAATTTGATATACTTATTTTCCCACTTAATATGGACATTTATCAATGAAATATATTTTATTCATCTAATTATGGCTCATAAAAATATGTTATTTAATATTAATTTTTTTATTTTAATATGGAATGTTTTTAAAAATAGAAACCCAATTATAGTTTTATATGGAAAATGATTTGTTTTGAAAATATTTTAGAAATAAATTATATAATAGAACTAATGGACTCATGTGGAAAAAATTATATATATTCCTTATTGGTATCCTAATGATCTTTAGTGATTACATCCAAGTTTTTTCTTTTGACATCTTAATCCTTGGTTTTGTAACAAACAGGTTAAACAAAGAGTATAATGTAGAAGATGGATCTCCAAGATTTGATTTCATTCTGAAGTATAGATATGGTGGTGATATATGGTTATAATGAGATAAACCCATGGGTTTCTTCAAGTTCCATTTTAATCCTATTTTAGTTTTCTTCTAGACCTAGTTATCTAGTTTTTTATGTTTCCTTTATTGTCATGAACCAGGATGGGTTTCCATCTGACTCGGAGCCTGACTAGGTCTGTGACATAGCCCAAGGTGAGTTTTAGATACTCATTGGTTGGCACAAGTGTCTGAGTATCAGATGGAAATATTTGGGAACAATTTACCTGCATTTAACATGTTAAACTAACAAATAATACCCAAAAAACAGATCAAAAAATTTCCACCTAAAGCACCTTAAATAAATTCAATGTTTTACATTTCACTAATAAAAAATCCAAAAAAGGTTAATGATACCATGGGAAACCCAATTGACTCTTAGAAAATTTTGAAAAAAGAGGACAAACATCCTCATGTCACCGCCACCATGATCTCAAAACCAGGGCACTAGGAAACCAAACAGCCAACCTAACACATCTTGTCTTAACCTGAAACAAACAAAAAGACAACTCAGTCTACATACACCCAAGGGTGTATGAAGGGTGTGAGCCAATGCCTGGTAGGATTCCACCTGGGTAGAGAATCCATGAATTAAATATTAAATGAAAAATAAATTTTCAAGCTTGATATTTTATAGAAATACTAGGGTATTTTTAAAGAATACAACTTTAAAACAAAACAACTTTGAATGAGTGTAACATAAAATGTAAAGCAGTTTCAAGAAATAATAATGCAATTTTAAAGACAATGCACTTACTTTTAAAATTTCCAACCCAACCTACCATATTCCAATGTTAAGTGCAAAATAAACATTGAGCACTAGTCACGGTAACACTGCTAGCTACTAGTTTGTTGTGGGGCCATAGATACATCGTATCTCATTGTAAATGTAACCATAGAAAATAGCCAATAACCTTCTCATGCACAAGCCACTAGTAGGGAACATACCCATAACCTAGTGGTCCCCAATCATCATCATCATAGTTTAGTTAGTTTTTTCATTGTCAAACTTGTAATGTGAAACAGGGATGATACCACTTCGGATCACTAGAATACTAGTCATAGTCCCCCCACCTATATACTCAAGTTTCCCTATTGTGCTCAATCAATTTCCACACATCACATAACACCGCTTACACAATTACTCAATCAAGAAAACATCATCCAACACAAACCACCACTTTCCTATCACAAATTCGTTCTAAAAAACTTACGCACACTGAAATATTTCTAAAATATATTTTACACCTTTCAAATGATTCAAAAAACCATTAACATAATTTATAAAACAATTTTCAATGAACACCCCCATGAACTTTCATCCAACGTACACCCAAAACCCACTTTAAAAAATTATTTGTTCATTAATGCTCAATCAAAACACAATTCATAGCTAGAATATTTTTTAATAAATTAATTTCATACTTTACAAAAATAACACCAAGTTCCACACAAAGGCTTACACAAAACAAATACTCAACTTTATACAGAACATCCACTTTAACAATTATACACATTCTCAATCATGAAAATTAATACTTTCACACCCCGAAAATAATTTAGAAAACCATTTGAGCCGTTCATAAAATGTTAACAAATGGTGCAACAAAATTTAACTCTAAATAAAGTCGGTTTCATTTAAAACACCACTTTTAAACCAAAAAACACAATTTGTTCATTTTAAAACAATATTTTCACCATTTATATATATTAATAAATCAGTTTCACAAATCACAAACCTTCCAAGATGCATAATAAGGGTATACACCTAGAACATAATCAATTTCACAGGTAAAAATCGATTTTTAAGTCAAACTCATGCCTAAAATATTTAGAAACAACATACACATCCCACATATACTTTATAAAAAAAACATAAACAAACAAGAAAATAAATTCATCAATAAATGGTTAATAATGGAACCACCAACCTCGAGTGTTGAAAACCCCAATAATCAGTGTAAATACTCAATTTCACACTAAACGCATGACAAGGAACCCAAGGTGAACCCTAATTCAAACATTCATACTAAAAAGGTCAATATTGCACCCTCAATGAAATGAACCCCTAAATGAAACCCTATGGAAAGGGTAAAAAACTTACCCGGGGTAGTGTGGCTTGAGGGTAGTGTGAGGGAAGTAGAGGGGGGCACCAGACAAGGGGGAACTGGCCAAGGCGTTCGTCGGCCATGGGGTCACTTGCTGAGGAGAGGGGGTGCACTGGGGAGAGTGGGGTGTGAGCAGAAGGGAGCACGCGAGGTTGGGGGTGTGAGCAGAGGGTGCCTGCAAGGGATAGGGGCACCTGTGAATGGTGTATCGCCGAAGGAAGGTGGTCGAATAGGAGGAGAGTTGCATTCAAGGGAGGAGAATGGGGGTGGGGCACGACATTTAGGGAGAATGAGAGGAGGTGTATGGAGGAGGAGAGAGGGAAGAAGGGGAATGGAATGAAACCCTAAGAAATTTAAATCTACATAAAAAAACAAAATTAATTATAATAATAATTATAAAAATATTATTATCTTAATAAAACAATACATTCTCAATATTAAAATATATAATATTAATAATATTAAAATTATTAATACCAATAACAATAATAATTATATTCTCTTATAATAATATTATTGTTATCATTTAAAACAATTCTCAAAATTATATTTAACATCCCTAAATTTATTTTTCTATTTTATTCCTCCAATTTATTTCATTTCTTAATTTATTTTACTCCCATTTGAACACATTAATCATCTTTAATACAGGGCGACATCATGGTTACCGCACACGGCCCATAAAAAAATTTAATAGAATGATAATGATGACAATAATATTATCTTAATAAAAATATTATACTTAACACTAATAATGATAATAATATCTTCAAAAAATATTATTATTACTTTCATTAAAATAGTTCCTTAAATTTTTATTACACTTCTTATGTTTATTTTATTTCCATTTCATTATTCATTACATTTTATATGCTTGCCTTGAACACCGAGCAGGTAGTGTGGTTAATCAGGTGAGGTTGCGTGGTGACTCAAGTGAGGCTGTGTGGCTTCGACTACAGTGAGATAAAGGATATTAAGGCCAAAACATGTGTTTTAAATAAGAACCCAAAAATTTATGTTCGGATTCAACCCAAACTACCTGACGCCCAGCACAAATAATAAGATAAATAAATTGGAAAATGTCGGGTATGACAATTCTCCAGACCATGAATCCTTCCATCCCCAAAAAGCGCCATCTAAGGTTGAGACTCAAAGAAGAAAACAAAACCCTATTAAGGTTCAAATAGGACCTTTATGAAAACATGCTTAAATAAGAAAACGCACCGTTCTTAGAGAAAGTGACATAAATAACAACCTCAAGAAACTTGTAAAAGACTTTTTGCTAAGTGTTACCCGCCCTAGAGAACTAGAAAACCTTCAGTTGATTGTTTTAGGGAAGGAACTCTTGAACCCACAAAAACCAAATTCACAAACCTAAACACCTCAAGAACCATTGAATGAGAACCACGCCGTTTGACTGGAATGAAAAAAGACGGTCAAACCAAATCCAGGTAACACTCTTATCACTCACCTCCAAGTCATCTTTTGGAACAAAACCAAAACATGGGGAAATCCCAAAGAAATCTCCCCACCATTAAAAACATACTGACACCAAATATGAGACTAGAAAATTGACATGAGGAGGCCTGATCAGACACCCCACAATTATGAAAAAGGTCAACACCAATTCATTCCAATGACACACTTGAGCGAGACGAACCGTGGGTCTCCCCACTGTTAGAACTTCCAAAAGCTATGGAAACTTTGAAAATTTCCCAACATTGACCAAACAGCCAACCAAAAGGGGTGAGGAGGGAGGGGCCCAACTACTAGTCCATCAAAACCACAACCGCCAAAAGAACAACACCACTACATCCCTGGATACACACTATTAAACATTTCAACCGATTTACCCAACAGACCCCATAAGGACCACTAAATTAAATTATATTTTGTGAGATTCCACCCATGGGACTTTAAGCTAAATAGAGGACCACACCTCCTCATATCCATGAGAAATCCCATGCACCCAAATAGGTTGTTCGGAATGGACCCACAAATAATAATTTAAACCTCTTTCACCTTCAATACCGATAACAGAAATAAGATTGGGGTCCCATACACTCTGGGGGTTCCTATGACATTCCAACTTCACTCCGAGGCCAATGGATGCAGCCCTAATATTTGAATCATATCATTCTACACAATCAGGTATTGAAGACTCCTAAAGGGAGCTTCTCCTTTTGGAAACACACGCAACCACACCGCAACAGAGACAACACCAGCAAACACAACACACCACAACATCCAACGGATTCCACACAGAACATTTACAATACAAAGAGCTAAAATTTTCCATGTGAATCATCCTTTGTCACAATGAAAGAGAACATGACAAGGAAAATCATCAACAAACATGACCACTTCTATTGAGGGAAACATTATATGGAGAAGGACTTCAAACTAAGTCTTAAACAATACCTGATTCTTGTAATGGATTGTAGCATCCCCATGGGACTGGGTCTGCCACACTAGTGGACTAACATATCCCCTCTCTTTAACTAACCCACCTAATGACCAAAGGAACTTTAGAATACCAACCTGCACTGACAACTCCCGACTGCTTCCACCTTTTCCCACCAGAATATCTTTCACTGTTTCCAAACAGGACTTTCAACATAATGAGTTCAAACTTCACCCTTGACTATAAAATGACTAAAAAACCCATGTTTCATTAAAACCCTCTTAAATCACCCTCCTGATGTGGGAGGATCCACTTGATTATATAGAAAGGTGGGTTCTATCCTACAATTCAAGAAGGGAGTCCTTCGATCAACTAGAGGGCCCCCCAACATCTAATTGCTTGTGGTTTCCCTTTAACCACATGTTAATGCATTATGGGGGTGTGAACAAGTTAATAAAGAAAACCATGGACCCAATAAAACTAGTCCAATGGCTAATCCATAACACAAGAGACCACTAAACGTGTAGAGGGAACCAATGCAAGGGATTCCCGAAGCATTTTCCAAAAGAAACCACAAACCACAATCTTTCACACCAACAGAAATATAAGAATTCAAACTGAAGACAAAAATCAGTCAAAATGGATTCTTTGCTCAAAAAACCTCACATCCAACATTTCCAAAATACAAGGACACACCACACAACCACTGATTATTAAAACACAAAATCATTTTTACTTAAAAACCAGATTTCCACAAATTCCAAACAAAGAGGAGAGGAACAATGCAAGAGAAGACTAGTATCGGTGGGTGACTATGACATATGTTTGGCAGTCATATTCCAATCACGTCACCAAATAGAGTATTCTAGGATAGCATCCAAGGCTCCACATGGATTGCTAGACCCTGCGAGCTCACAGGGACCACTGACCCAACTCCCTTTTCATTCCCCCTAAATAAGATTAATCAAAATGATCAACGACTCAGACAAACCACAACATATCCTAGTATCTCGAGTCCTACCACGAGGTGTGCTAGATGGGAACCTTTATCGTAGCTAGAATGTTGAGTTCTCACACCCTTAACTCTGATCTACCTTGACTCTATCCCAAAGGAACATGACCAAATATACAAAAACCTCCTCTGATTCAATTTTTTAACAAACCAGGCCCAGTCGCCATCCGACCCAGTGCCCGACCAGGTCTATGACATGGTTCGAGGGGTGTTCTTGATCCCCATGGGTTGTCACAAGTGCCTGGGTATTGAATGAAAAACTTTAGGAATGATTTACCTGCATTTACCATGTTAAAATAACAAATAAAACCAAAAAATCAGATCGAAAAATTTTAACTGAATGCACCTTTAATAAATTCAAAATTTTACATTTCACTGCTAAACAAATGCCAAAGGTGGTAAAAGCACCACGGGAAACCCAAACGTCTCTTAAACCTTCTTAAAACATGAGGAGCAACATCCTCCTACCACCGCCACCAAGATCCCAAAATCAAGCCACTAGGAAACCAAACCGCAAACCTGACACTTCTTGTCTTAATGTGAAAAAAATAGACAATAGGTTATGCTTACAACCAAGGGTTTATGTGGGGTGTGAGCCAAATCCCAGTAATATTCCACCTAGGTAGAGATTCCATTCATTAAACATTAAATGAAAAATAAATTTTCAAGATTGAGATTTTACAAAAATTATTGGATAATTTTAAATAAAACAACTTCAAAACAGAACAACGTTGAATGATTGTAACTTAAAATATAAATAAGTTTCAAAAAAACTAATGAAATTTTAAATACAATGCACTTAACTTTAAAATTTCCAACCCAACCTACCATATGCCAATGGTAAGTTCAAAATAAACATTGTGCACTAGTCATGGGAACACCCCAAGGCACTAGTCAGTTTTGGAGCCCTAGGTTCCTACTATATCAGTGTAAAAGTAACCATATAAAATAGCCAATAACCTTATCATGCACAATACACTAGTAGGTAACATACCAATAACCTAGTAGTCCCCAATAATCATCATCATTTTTTAGTTAGTGTTGTCATCGTCAAACATGCTATGTGAAACAGGGATGATACCACTTCGGATCACTAGCATACTAGTCCTAGTCCACCGACCTAGATACCCATGTTTCCTTGTTGTTGTCAATCAAGTTTCACACGTCACATAATACAACTTAAAAAATTTATCAACTAAGAAAACATCATGCATCACAAACCACCACTTTCCTATCACAAAATCATTCTTGAAAACTTACGCACACGAAATATTTATCAAATATGTTTCACACCTTTCAAATTATTCTAAAAACTATTAACACAATATATAATGAAATTTTCGATGAACACTCCAATTCCATTTCATCAAAAGTGCACCCAAACCCCACTTTAAAAAATTAGTTGTACATTAATGCTAAATCAAAAAAACAATTCTCAACTTGCACATAGTTTAACAAATCAATTTCATACTTTACAAAAATGACACGAAGTGCCACACAAAGTCTTTCCCAAGAAAATACTCAACTTTATACAAAACTGCCACTTTAAAAATTATACACATTCTCATTAATGCAAATTAGTACTTTCCTACTGCGTGTATAATTTAACAAACCATTTGAGTAGTTTATAAAACGTTAAAAAATGGTACAACGCAAAATGACACTTGAAATACACTCAGTTTCATTTACAATACCACTTTAAAACAAAACACACAATGTGTCCTTCTAAAAACATGATTTTTTCCATTTATATATTTTAATAAAACAATTTCACAAATCACAAACCTTCCAAAATGCATAGTATTTGATTAAAACTAGAACATAACCAATTTCACAAGTAAAAATTTATTTTTAATCCAAACTCATGGCAAAACTCATTAGAACCCAAATACGCACCCCACATATACATCATAAAACATTCCAGATTAAGAAAACATGAAAATTAATTAATCAATAAATGGTTAAGAATAGAACCACCTACCTAGGGTGTTGAAAACCCCAATACATGGTTCCAGGCTTCAATCGCACACTAAACACACTACAAAGAACCCAAGGTGAACCCTAATTCAAACATTTGAACTAACATGGTCAAGATCGCACCATCAAGGAAAATAAACCCCTACCAAAACCTTAAGGCAAGGGTAAAAAAATTACCGGTATAAAGGTGGGGTGAGGGCAGCGTGATGGTAGCGGAGGGTTTGACGGCCAAGGGGATGCTGGCCAAAGAGGTTGTTGGCCCTGGGGTTGCTGGCCAAGGAGAGGGGAACGCTGGGGAGAGCGGGGCATGAGAAGAGGGGGCACGTGAGGTGGGGGATCAAGCAGAGAGTGTGAGCAAGGGAGAGGGGTGCCTGTGGAGGGTGTCTCGCTAGAGGAAGGTGGTCAGAGATGAGATGGGTTGAGCACAAGGTAGGATAAGAGGGGTGGGGCGTGACCTACTGGGAGAAAGAGGAGAGGTTCCTAGAGGAGGAGAGAGGGAGGAAAGGGAAGGGAATACAACCCTAAATAAATTAAATCTACTTCGAAAAAGAAAATTAATTATATTAATAATTATAATATTGTTATTAGCTTAATAAAAAATACCTTCTCAACAATAAAATTTATAACATTAATAATATTAAAATTATTAATACCAATAACAATATCAATAATATTATAATATAATATTATTATTATTATCATTTAAAACAATTCTTAAAACTCTATTTCACTTCCCTCTATTTATTTTACTAATTCATTCCTTCAATTTAATTCATCTCTTATTTTATTTTCCTCTTTCTTTAAGGCATAAATAATCTTTAATACAAGGTGACCGTGAAGTTACCCCGCACGGCCCATTAAAATATTTCATAGAATGATGATGATAATAATAATAATATCTTAATAAAAAACATATCCTTAACACTAATAATAATAATAATATCTTCAAAAAATATTATTATTATTATCATTATAATAATTCCTTAAATTATTATTAAACTTCTTATTTTTATTTTATTTCAATTTCATTATTCATTACATTTTATATTCATTCCTTGAACACTGAGAAGGTCGTGCAGTTAACCGGACAAGGTCACGTGGTGACTCGGTTGAGGCCGCGTAGCTTCGATCGCGGTGCGCAGAAGGCTATCAAGGGAAAAACATGTGTTTTAAAATAATAACACAAAAATTTAAGTCGGGATTCAACCCAAACTACCCAACACCCAGAAAAAATATAAATTTGAAAATGGCGGGTGTGACATTTATTGTTCTTTTTCTGGAATATGATGTATTTTGGATATCTACTTTGATACTCTGATTCAATCAAATTTGTCTTTTGTATTTTGAGGGTGAAATATTTACCCTGATTATTGGTGTAATAACATGGTTATTTTCTCCAACCCATGGTGATCATTAACATTGATTGGGACTTGGGTCAGCCTAATTTATATGACATTATGGGTTGACTCGATTTTGTCTATCATGAAACACCATTACTTCCAACTCAATATAATGGATGGGATAGTTATTCTTTCGGGGATTCAAAATAAAAGAACTTTATGAGATCACCACACATTTTCATGTTAATTAAAATTTAAACCAAGATTATCAGCATCATCAAATTACTCAAACATAACCTACTCCTATGGAATCTAGGGAACAAAAGCATTGATCTACTTCTCCTTCAGGTATCAAGATTTATTTGACATTGATCAGTCCAATGAAATCATTCTTATTCTTAGGTAAGGATATTTATGGTTATAAAATTGATTTAAAATCAAACATGAACCTCTAATGATAGCTCTAAATATCAAGGAAATTTAAGACCATTAAAATATTCTTGGGAGTTTCTCAGTAAAAAAATACATCAATCTTCATAGGATCAATTTAAACTCAATGTTGAAAAACAATATTCCATAGAAAATGAAACTCATTGATCCAAAATATTTACATGTAAAACTTATTATAAATCTAATGGTCATTACTGAATTGTAAAATAGCCTTGAGATTCTCAACATGATCCTCTTCTGACTTCGAGTGCACTAGGACGTTATTGATGAACACTACCAAAAAATAATCGAAGAGCTCATGAAATATAGAGTTCATGAGTCCCATGAAAATATTAAGGGAATTACTAAAAACAAATGGAATAACTAGAAACTCTACATTCACATAATGACACATAAAATTATTCTTTGGGATGTCCTTCTCAGTCACCCAAATCTGATGATATCCGAACCATGGATTAATCTTCAAAAAATAGAAAAATCCTTCCATCAAATTAAAAAATATATATCCTCTGTAAGGGATAATGATTATTAAATTTCACTAAATTATAGCACAAATAGTCTATAAATAACCTCATACCACAATTCACCATCTTCGTAAACAACATCAAATAACCTCATGTTGACACACTGGGTCATATGAAACCCATATGCATCATATCACCTATATAAACACTTAACCCTCACATATTTAAAGGTGTAATCCAATAATAATCCATCAAAATTTGGGATCCAACTAACTAAAAAACTATCCCAAACTCGATATCATGTTAATGGGGTAGCATTACAATATCCTCTAGAAATGCTTTTGGAATCTCCTTGAAAAAATTAGAGGAATCCATTTCATACACCTTTATAAAATCCATCAATAACTCTACTAAATAATAAAAATAGGTCCCTATAGCCTATGAACCATATGATGATATCTCTTGGAAATGAACACTACACCCTATCCTTAAAAATCATAGAATACAACTCTCCATCAGATGTAATCAATGATGGAATACATAAAATATAGCTAATCCTTGATAAGAATACATTGTTTGGTTGCATCTAGAGAAAAATAAATCCTATAATAATTGATGTTTCATCATAAATTTCTCACATCCCAAAAAAATATCAAGAAAACGTGACTAACTTCAAATTTAAATATTCAAGAAATGGGGAACTATAGGTTTCTATAAATTTAGTCCTATGTCGTAGAACAAATTTAGTGCAATAAAGGATTGAGAAGTTAATCATTAAAAAAACTTTGGCCCACATTATTAGATATGAATATGGTGCCTTAGAAAATATCTATATCGTCTTTCATTGATATCTCTTGGCATGAAACTTTCCCTACCAAGATTGTATTTCTTATTGGCCCTGGTAATGACCACCCTATAGCCTTACATAGAACTATGTCTATAATGATGGGGAAAATCATAGGTATTTATACCTAATCTACCTCCTCACATTGTAGAATATCTTTAATATCCATTCTATTGATATATCCTAATATGAAACTACTAATGAAGATAAAATGGAAAATTATAACCTAAACAAAACATGGCCTCTGAGAATGGTCTGAAACTGAAGCAGATTGTGGCCCTAACCTTCATAGATGAATCACATAGGAAAAAATCCCTTAGTGGATGAACAAGAGACACCATCTCTTATGATTAGGGAACAATATAGTTGAAGATGACCCCCTTCAGGTTTAAACCCATTTGGGACAAACTTTAGAGATTATTATTCTATAGTTATTCTTTTTTTGGAGGCCTTTACAACTACCTTCATAAGATTATCATGTTTGTGTAAGTATCCTATCGATCATCGTTGTCTTCTTCTATGCCTTCAGATTTGTAGCCAATGTAATGGGGATAATTTTATACTAAATATTTGTATTTTTTTCCTACCCTAAATTCCATTATATGGCCTCTTTATATGGAATAGATATTGGATAAATATAAATGGTCCATGAACCTGATCCTAACCAATCACACACTTAGAATCCCCTTCTAAAGGGAGATTAACTCTTATCTATTTTCATAACTCATCATAAATGAAGTGGATTCCACATGAAATTTCATCCTGAAATTTTCCCATAAGATCTGTGGCTCATCACACTCTCCATGTAATAGAATACAAAACTATCATGAAAAGCCTCCCATCTAATTTAAAAAATGTAGAATTTGATAATCTTCCCTAGAATAGTTCAAGTTGAAGGATATTTCTAGATCCTCCATTAAAAAATCCTTCTCTAAATAAAAGACACTACACTAATACATTATCAGTACCCAGTTTTGTAACTCACATAGTATCCTCCTGAAAGACTCACCCACCTCAACTAAGTTGGCCCTCTTACGGTTGACCTAACCATCATGTTTCACATAAACAACCTGATCCAGACTCAGATGAATAGAATAATTCATGTCTAAAAATATTATTTATAAACTCTAATGTAATGAATCTATTTTTCCCTATTAATACTTTCAAATATTTGAAGAAAACATTCTGGAAAAAAAGTGTTCAGATAGCGTGAGATTCAGAGACTCAGTGAGCCTTGGTATGGATTAAAAAAATTATAAAACATATTATATCCCACACATGTGTTCTTATAAAATAATGTAATAAAACATAAAAATGTCTTGTATAGGAAATATGATACTACCATTGATTTCATATTGTTTGTTTTACCCAAGGGATGACATAATAGTTGTCGATATAGAATGTTTTGTCCGAAGAACCACCATGGGTTAAATAATAATACAAATTTAAAATATTTATATAATTTTTTAGTTAAATTATTAATCTATAATGCACTATATGAACATAGTTATTCCAAAATACCTAGGGTTATCCATATAACCCTAGGACTGAGAGCAAAGCTGTTGGTGGAGTGAATGAAAAAATATTGAGGATTATGATCGATTACCTGAGGATTTGTTTCACCAATGGAACTCAAGTATCTCACCTACTATGAAAATTAAAATTCATTCTTCATTGGTGATGAATCTTATCCCAAGTTATATAATTTTCATTATTTGGATTTATCCACTTTTGATATACCCATTAGAATTTGATCCAATTCACCTAACAAAATGTGTTCATGGGTCAATGGTTGATTTGTTTTGTAGCTTTACCTTCTTATGGTATCATAATTAATTTATCTATTTATTTATTGTCTCTTTATTCATCATTATAACAGAAAAGAATCCTCGATAACTCAAAAAATGACCAAGATTCCTTACTATTTTTTATTTGTTCATTTCTTTCCCATTTCATCCCACAATCATCATAGGAAACTCCTATGGCCAATGGTTCAACAAACACCCAATATTAATTTTTTATGTTCCCATTATTACGCACAATGGATCGATACTAAGGGTTTGATCGAGTAATCTCTGGAGTGATTGAGGTGGGATCTCCACGGTAGATGACAAAAGATGGATTGGAATCAGATTTATAGATAACCAGTTGTGGTTTCACATGAAGTGTGTGACGCTGTGCAATGGGAAATGATTCCTAAGTGTATCGGATGGCATAAATCCATCAATCAGTGGTGAAAATGGTTTTTTCAACCCAAATCTTCAATTTTATGTGATAATCGTGGTGGAAATGGTGGCAGTGAAGGCATGAGAGGATCCATGTGAAGAACTAGGGATTATATAAAAATATGGACTTCATAGTGTGGAGTTTGGGAACACATTATGTGTAGTCACATAAGTGTAGAAGCTAGTTTTTCCATAGGGAGATAAGGATCACATGTTTTTTGGTCGGCCCACATTCCATGTGGCCCTTATGTAACTATATTTTCATTTATAGAGATTTTACACAATGGAATCCATGTGGTGCTAAATTTTATGTGTGCCAAGTCACACACTATGTAATCCTTAGCAGAAGGTTCAGTGAGTAAAAATATTATATTTTCAAGAGTCTATGTGGCTCCACACTTCGCGTATGGATGGGTACACGCCTTATGAATTGTAAGATACACATTTCTTGGAAGACGACACATATCAAGTGCTAGCTGATCCCCTAAAGGTCATGTGTCATACAGTACATTCCAGGTACATATAAAAAGAACTCAAACATGTATTGGGGACAAAAGAATGACCTGAGTACATAGAAATGGCATTTGGTACACAAGATTGGTATAACAGAATTTTGACTGTTGGGAAGACATCTACACACCATTTACCCCTATGGGGCACACTGTGTATTTTGTGAGATACATTTCAAGTGAGTGTCAGACATAGTTCTATACGGGCTTCATGGGACACACTATATAGCCACATAGGACATGTAATGTACTACATAAATTAAGTATTAGATCACTCTTTCTTCTAAGTTTAGATATAATATCTTCTTGCATAAATTCCCTCAAAAAATTTCAATGGAGACCAGTATTGGTTGAGTTTGTTCCATTATTCCATCCCTATGAGGGTATGATGTGGCATTATGTCATGAGAATAATATTATGATTCCCTATCCATATTGATTCAAATATAGAGTTCTTGGTTTCAATCTGTGTGACATGGTGTGTGATCCACTATCATTACTTCTTTTTCCCTAAATGGAGTTCATAGTATCCTCATGAAAAATATACATTGGGAATCGATCTCCTATCTATAACATTAATCCAACAGGGCTTGTAGTAGTATAGTATGTACCAACCCCTAATTATCATGTTATTCTACTAAGCTTTCTGGAGTCCCCCAGTTACCCTAGGTGTGATTCCCTAACTAGTTGTTGAGATATTTTGAGTTTCGTCTTGTATCTTCTTTGAGGATAATTGATGAGTGAAACAACTCGAGTAAATTCTATCAATGATAGCATTTCTCATGGAGTGGATTCTCCCGAATGAGCATTTCCTTAAATCCTAGAGTAGAATCATATGGATGGCAGTACGGTTGATAACTTTTTGAGAATTGGATTCTATTTTGAGAATATATGGGTTTTTATTATTTGTATTTTTATGTCTCGTATCCTATTGATATGTATTATGATGATCTTACTAATATTTTAATGATTATGTTTGGTTATTTCAGGGTATCCTACTATGTATTATTATACACACCCCTACATAGTCTCTGCCCACTTAAGTTGTGTATTATACTGACGATGGGCCATTTTATGGAGTCTTTAGAGGACCAAAATAAGGAGGATAATAGTTGTGTTAAAACAAATTGTGGTTGTACTAGGTGTTAATTTTTTAACAATACCCTCCTTCCTAGGAGGTTGGACTCTTTTGACAGTTTTGGTGGGCTTATATTTGTACATATATGCTTTCGAGTACTTTTTCATACTCTAATATGGGATAGATGTTATTAATATATTATAGTTTCAATTTTTTTATATATATTCATCATTTTATGGATATTTGGAGATATATTTGTGTGTGTGTGTACATGTACCTTATGATAATGTCTCTCATGCGTGTGATATGCCTACTTAGTGCATTTCTCAAGCCCCTGACCTATTTTTGGTGGGCATGGGGGGTCACACATTGCTTTTCATAATCTAAGAGGGAACCCATAGGTTAGTTCATAATATATTTTCATCGTATTTTTTTCAACCTAGGACCATTGTTTTAATATTCTATAGTAGTGATGTTTAGTATGGGATTTATAGAAATAGTGTTAAATTTTTTGAGTTTAGATCTTTGGACAAGGACTCTAGTGATTGTGTCATGGCCAATGTATACACTCCCTAGGATTATAAAAACCTAATTATTGACTTAGTGTCTGTAAACACTTTTTATGTGGAAAAACATTTCAATTTTCATCATATAGTAATATTTTGGAGTATCTATGTCCTTATTAAGTCAAATACCCATATATACTCACTGAAAATGTCTGTATTTTCTCCTTATAGGATTAATTCACAATTTCTACCAATGATGTTTCCACAAAAAATTAAATATTATGACCCCAAGGGTGATGATAAATAAAGGTAATGGATTAGTCATATTGTGGTTTTCCTTCTAGGTTGATAGAAGGTGGTAATCCCACTCAATGATTAGTGAATAGACCCACATCTAGTGGTTCTAGTGGAAGAATCATCTCAAACATTGTCATGGATGGATTTTTTGGTGTTGGATGACGATGTGAACAGATCAAATGTGGAACATGAGATTCCATGTTAATGATCATGTTGGTTCTAGGGTGATAAGGACCCATTGAGAGAAGGTGTGTGATTTAGATAATGGAACATAGGGCTACATTGTTCAAGAATACCTCAGGGGCATCTCAATCTAATAAGGAATATTTGTTGTTATTCAAATAATAGAAGATGACATCTTCTATAGTATTGACATAACCATCATTTTGTAAATAAATATATGGTGGATTGAAAACCTAGGTATAGGCAGTGGTTGGAGTAGGGATTTCCATAGGGTGGAAGATGTGGTGGAGGAGATGGGAGAGAAACAAGAGGTGGTTGACATATTGGTACGTTACTACCAATACCACCCCAAGGTGGTCCACATTAGTCTTAGAGAGATTGTGGTTAGAGATGTGGGAATCTACGGAAACTACAAGTTTATAACCCAGAGGCTCCTAGAGTGATTTGAGGTATGACGTATGAAATATCTACTTTAGTTTTTGTACTGATAGACATGGAAAAACTCACTATTTTCTTTCCACATCTCTTGTTCAAAACATATATATTCATGTTGAGACCTAATATCAACCCTTTTGTTTGAGAATACAGAACAAAGGATCATTGATCAAACATTTTTCATCCGTGTGACTTAACTCTTGGGGAGAGAGAGACATAGCCTCACATAGAACCATCTTATAGAGATAGTGGGACCCAATGATGTTTTACTTGGTATTGACTATTTTTCTATCGTCCATGCTCAGTTTATTATTTCTAGTGAGTGTTGTAGTGAATCCTATTTGTGGGATATATTTTTTCTCTTCCTGTAATGTTTGATCCTAGACATTGCAGGATAATCTCATCAGATGGGGATATAGCTAATTTTGTATTAGTTTGATGGTATGACCCAAGGAGAGATTGGTTCTATGAAATTTTTGTATCTGATGATGTTGAAAGATTATGAGTATGTATTCCTATAATATGTTCTTCTATTATCCCCCATCTAAATTTTTCTTTCTATATATATAATTTTACTAAGAATACCCTTATAAAAAATAATGAATTTTGGATTAATCCATGTTAATGTGAGATATGAAGGTGTGGTTGGAGAAATTTTAAGATCAGGGCCCTCTTAAGATCTAGTGTGTTCACCTGAAAATTCCTACATTGTTAACCTGTGATAAATTTGAGAGATTTAGGTTATGTGGTGATTGATGTCACCAAAACTAGCTGACTATTAGTGAGGATTGACCACCCTCAGAACCAATGAATTCTTCACCAAGTGTTTAGGGGTGAAGTGGTCCTCAAAGTTTTACATCAAGGCAGGTTATCACTAACTCCATGTTTGTGATTTGGTTGTACTTTTGGTGGTTATAAAAATACTCTATGATGTATTTAAGTTCATGGAGATAACTTTATGTATGTTGTTAGAATTATGAACTCTGTCCTTTAACCCCTATTAGATTGATTCATGGTATTCTCTCTATTTTAAATCCTTATAAAATTAGTGTTAGTGGTGGATCATGCGAGACACTTGATAATGGTTCTAAATATGCTTTGAGAGTTCCTTTCTTTCTAGGAATCTCTCAAATTATCTTTTCATGATTCAGGAGGTCCATTTATTGTTTTATGTCTTCATCGGCATGGGAGAGCCAGTGGACCTAGTAAAGGTTGAGGTTATGGTAGGTAGAGATCCACCCAAGGTAATGGCCATAATATAATATTCTCATATAATAGTTTTTCATCAACTATTTTTGAGTGATGTGATAGAGAATTAGACCTATTTGTAGCTGACCCTTGAAGATAAGGATGGTGAAATATATCTCTATTCGATGGTTATTACCCCTCCACTTCTTTAGTGAGTTAGGGAGGCATGGCTTGGGGAAATCGATTATGAGGTCTTTTATGACTAGATATCCAATAGAAATATTCTTAATGGATTTTCTAATTGTTGGGATTATTTCATCCTTTTAATGATGGATGATGGAACCAATAAAGATGTGAGATGAGGTACTAAGGAGGTTACATTCCATTATCAATACATCCAATAGATATGAGGATATAACCGGATCCTTTGGACTTGGGTTTTGTGGTTAAGGATATTGTATCTTATTGCGGAGTTTTACATTTTATTTCTCACCTATTAGTAGGTGATGGATGAGGTGTTTAGGTGTAAGTGAAAATTAGATGGTATATTTTGTAGTTTTTCTATTATAGAATCCATGATCAGAAAGATGTTACAACATTATCTGAGTGATTATTGACCATCTCACCATGCCATACCACTTCTTAACCTTTTCAGTATTGATCTAAATGAAATTTTTAGTGTGCATGTGAATGAAATAGGTTGTACTAATTCATGAAATTCCCTTGATTATCATTTAATACCATTACTCTAACTTCACATCCCAACTATAGAGAGGATACAAGAGGCTTTGTTATTCAATTTTGGTTGATAATGGAGTTTATACCCAATAAAATTGGATATGTAAAGTCTTTCATTGAGGTTCTATATAACAATCTTCATGATGACTTTTTATATTTTTTCCATATCTTATTTGATCATCTACAGCCTATGGAGTTTTCATAACATAATAACTACTACTAAAACATTGATGTAGTGTCATTTGATGCCATGTACAGGAGACCGTGTACTTCACTATTGTTCTAGTCAGAGGTAGTGGGAGATGGTTCTTATTAGCCTATAGTTTTGGTAAGTTTGTTGTAAAGTATTTAGCTCATCTTGAAGTGGATAAGGACTTCCTAGTAATGTCAGAATATCTTTGTGGACGAATAACCAAACTCATTGAGGTTCTATGAGGAGATCATGTGTTCTAATTGATCTCCTCTCAAAAAATTATGAATATTTGGTTGGTGTGGAGATTTATATCGGATATTCAATGTCCCATTCATGATATTTCATAGTATTACCAAGTTGGAATATCTCTTGGACCTATCACTGCAGTTAGACTTGGTACACGATGTATTCCATCAATCATAGATGAGAAGGTATGTGCTTAAATTGTCGCATGTTATTGATTGGGGTGAACTAGACATTGGGGATGGAGTTATCTTTATAAAATGCCTGGTGGGATCAAGGATTGGTAGGAGAAGATATTTTATGGGTTATTTATTCTCTTGGTGCATGCTTAGTGTGTTTACATAAATCTACAGGGGGAACCTGGTAGTAGGATTCCCATATGAAAGCTCAGTACCCTCATCCTTTTTAGTAGGTTTTTTTCATTTTCATAAAAAAATCCATATGGTGTGGATAATGTAACGATGTTATTTTTTCCTTGTAATTTATTTTAATATTTTGAGGAATATTATTTGACTCATTCATTAGGATGGAGTGAGATTATAAGGCCTGATGATCCATGGTTTAGATATAATAAAAATGTTTAATATATTATATCCCATGTGTGTGGTTTTTATAAAATAATGTAATAAATCTAGAATTGGTATTTGGATGGGAAGTATGAGACTATCATAGAATATGGATTGTAGTTTTTCCCTTGTAGTGACAAAAAAACATCAATAGATGTTTGACTTGAGCATCACCGTGGGTGAAATAATTAAATAATTTAAAAATATTTTTAAAATGTTCTACTTAAAATCCTAATATATTATCCTCTATATAAACACTGTTATGAGAAATCCTGATGGTTGGTTTCATAACCCTGGGATAAGATATAGAATCCATTGGAGGAGAGATTAAAAAACTAAAATAGTTCAAGGGTCATGATCGATTTCCTAAGGATCATTTTTTACAAAGGAGCTCATGGATCTTGATGACAATGAAAACACAAATCTATTATTCATCAGTTATCAATATGTAACCAAGGTAGGTCATTTTATTTATTTATATTTATCCCATTTTAAATATAATCCAATGCACCAAACAAAATTTTTTAGGGGGCGATTTTTTGATTTGATTGCAGAATTATTTTCTATTCTTTTAGAATTTATTTATCAATTTATTTATTGCTTATTTGTTCATTGTTATAACGACAAAAAATCGATCCCAACATGAACAAAAGTTAAGGTTAATTCCTTTTTTTGTTATTTTTTTATTTAATACCCATTTAATTGAATGCTCATCATCAAAAACCTATTTTGTGGGCCGTTAAACAAATACTAAGTATTCAATTATTGTGTGACTATTATTCCGGTAAATAGATGGATACATAGGTTTTGGGTTTGTGATTAGTGGATTCATTGATGTGAGATAGAAATGGAGGATTCTTGGAGGTGGATTAGGATCAAATTCTAAGATACCTAGTTGTGGTTTGGAATGAGGTCAGTGACATGGTGTGATGGGAGACAATTCCCAAGTGGGTTTTAGGGTCGTAATATATCCATTGATGGTGAACAATTTTAATCAACCTAGATCAATGATTCCGGGTATGAATCATGGAATAATCAGTGATGATGGAGGCTTGATATAATCAATGTTATCTTGACAACATAAAATGTAATTCATGAAAAAATGACATGTAGTCTCCTCGGTGTTGTAGCTAATGTTTATACAATGAGATAAGGGTCGAAAGCCACATGTTGGTCCCTCACATCGTGTAGCCCTTAGAATGCTATATCATTGTGGATAGAGAGTACATGCCTAAAAATCCGTCTGGTTCTACAAATTGTGTGTACTAAGTTACATTCTGTGTAAACTCTGGAGGATGGCCTAGTGGGTATACAGTGTAAACTCTTAGGTTTCTAGATGGTTCCACAGACTGTGTATGGTGGGGAACACGTTGTGTACTTCATGTGACACTCATGAATGGGTAGACAATACTTTTTGAGATTCAACCCGCCCTCTATAACGAATGGCGCATGGAGTACATGTTATTTATTTTAAAAAAGAACTCAAACACGGCTTGAGTACATGTGCATGCCCTGAGTACATGATCATGTCCTTTAGTACACACGCTAAATAGGATGACACTTTGTGTGCTGGACATACATCTTCACATCATTTACCTCAATGGTGCATTCCATGAATTTTGGGAAATACAAGTAGTGTGAGTGTGTGATATAGAAAGGTCAAGAATAAGTGAGGCACATTGTGTACCAACATAGGACATGTTGTGTACTCCTACAATTATAGGTTGGATCCCTCATTATATTTAGTTCATATATGGTATGATCTTGGATGAATTCGCTCAAAGAGTTTTAGTGTATAAAAGTATATATTTCGTGTCTTATCTTGGTCCATCCCTATGAGGCTACATTGTGGAATTACATCATGAGTATATGATTTTTATACCCTATATAGGATGAGTCTCAGATAGAATTCATGGTGTCCCTCAGTGTGACTTGGTGTGTGATCCTCTATCATTAATTATTATTCCAAAGGTGGTGTTTTTGGTATCATAGTGACCAACATACATAGGGTGTTTATATAATATCTAATAGGTTAATCCAACATAGTTTACAGTATCATTATTCATATGATCGCCTATTTAGATGATTATTCTAGTAGGGTTTGGGATGTCCCCCAGTGTACCTGTGTGTGATCCCATATCTACATATCGACATTTTGGGAGTTCTATCGTGTATCTTCTTTGGATAGACTAGAGGTGTATGACCTATCTGGTTAGCACTATCAGTGGAAACATGGATTGGGAATTAGATTCACCCATTTTATTGTTATAATAAATCCTCGATTAAAATCTTGGGGCTGGTAGTATGGTTAATACCTATTTCATACCTTGAGTCTATTATGTGTATATCTAGGTTTTTATTTTTTCTTGTTTCTATGTATCATGTCCTATTTATACTCTTTTTGATAACTTTAAAACTACCTTGATGAATATTTTATGTGATTTTAGAATGTCTAACTAGGTATTGTTTTACTCAACCAAGCATGGGATATTACTGCATGTGTAATCTCATATAGAGACAACATTCCTTTTTAAGAATTCCTTAGAGGACCAGGAGTTGGTGAAGCATATATTGGGCTAGAAAAGCAGTGGTTATACCAGGCTTTACTTTGATTGCAGTCCCCTCATTATTATCATGTTGGATTCTTTTGAAATTTTTGGTGGTCTTGTATTTTTTCCCTTATGATTTCTAGTAATTTTGTCATACTCTGATCTAAAATAGATGTTATTCACACATTTGGGTATTATTTTTATCTTACATATTAAGTATTTTATTGGTATTTGGTGTTCTATGTGTGAGCACTACCATGTGGGTAATATGCCTACTTAGAGCTTGTCTTCATCTATTAGACTATTAGAGGTAGACTGGGGGTCACACTCATCTTTTCATAGGCCAGGTAGGCCCCATTAATGTAACATATTATACCCAAAAGTATGGAATTCATTTATGATTAACATAATTTGATTAATTTTAATTCCCTAAATTCACCTCAAAACAAAAAAAAACTGTAACCATGTATGATGAATGTATATCTTTTAGGTATCTAACCTATAATCAGCAATACACCCACTAGGGTGTTCATTAAGATTATATTCCATGAATCATATCAGAGGGGTGCCTAATTTATAGTGTCCAAGATAGTATCCATTTCTCATTACATTCTATTTTCGACTAACAATTTTTCCCTAAAAATACCATGAATTAATCACTAATTCCTAACTATGGTCTTTATCCTAACTCTTATCCATATCTTTGAATTCACATTATCTTTAATGGTCCCCACTCAGAACCTATTTTTTCCTATACTAAAGATAGGGGTGGCCTCTGAATCCCACCACCAATACGCCATGGGTTGATGACTAGAAATAAGTTAATAAAATATGAAAATAGAAGGAATTACCATTGTAAATCCTAGGAACATATATAAAAGTAACCCACAAATTTACAATATAAAATGAAAAATTATATCCCATAATATATTATGTCATATATAATGTAATGTTTCCAAAATGAAATTTCTAATATGTAACTCCTAATGAATTGAATCCATCCATAACTCTAAACCATGGTCTCATAATGTCCAACATGGTCACTAAATCCCTCTTACAACCCTTAAAAATTATTTGGGGATAGCATAAATGTATACTGGGTTGGATCCTCCTCAATATCTCTTGTGAAAATGTAGAATAAGCATACTAATGTCTTAGGGAATAAACATAAGAACCTACATTCACTAAAAATAGTTTAAATATCACCAAAAATTCACCATGAATCACTCACCGAATATCTCATCAATGTATAATATCAAAATATTAAATTATTTTATATCAATAAGGTACTTCATGACCACTTCCACACTTTTTACACTCTCACATCCAAATAGAAATTAATTTATACATTCATGCCTTATATATAACCACATATCCATATCTCGACTCACCACTAAAACCACATCATCCTCACCACATACTATATAATACATCGTAGCCACATCATAATCATACATCATTTCTCAATTACAGTTGGGTATTATGAACATAAATGGAACCAAAGTCATTCCCCTCCTACATGTAGTACACCCTCCATGTATCACATCCTCTATCACATTATCATCCCTTTATATATTTTTTACTCTAACTTCTTGCCATCATTGCCTATAGGTCATAACTTTATGTTATCACAGAAAATAAAAAGCTGTAGGGAGAGTGGGGAAGAATGAGTAGTTATTTATTCATTCTCTCATAAAAATATATGTTTGAAAAACAATTGGAATTGTAATACTTAGTTTGTTAGTAATAGTTCAAAGATTATTCAATTATAGTCCAAACTCATTATTGTATTCATTTTTACAAACCAAAATACAATTAGTTTATCCATATTCCATGCCACTGGTAAACTATAACACAAACCTACATTAACCATCCGGTCACCAAATCAACCTCCAAACATTCCATGCCAACAACTACTACAACAGCCACAAAATACTTCATTTTTTCATATAATCATCAATACCCCCACTAATATGTTTCACAACATACTATCTATCATGTTCATACCAACAACCATATTTCCCATGACATACATGGAAACCCATTCACCCAAAACCACTACGAAATCCACGATAATCATATAAATAAAAATAAAAAAAACAGTAGCAATAACCAATGAATATTTAGTAATATAGTAACTCTAAAATTACCCTTAACGTGCCATCATACTAATTCATTTTTATTTACATGAGAAACACCACCTCAATTATAGGTTTCAAAAAAATATTTATTTAAAATATTTACATAATTAACAATTTTTGAAATTTGATAACAATAATTCAATCACATATGTATACATATAACACAAAAACAATAAAAACATTCTTGGATGTAATATCAAATAAGCCATAAATAATAAACAAAAACATATAATCATATAAGGAGAAGGGAATCACCATAACATGTCCATTTTTTTAACCATTAATTATTTTCACTAGTATAAGGATTAATATCACAACCCTTCCAAACATGGAATGAATTGTGATTACCCACAAGCACACCTCCAACAGGCAAGGGGATGGAGACCAGCACCAAGTAGGAATATCCCACACATGGAAGGCATTATACTAATGTACATTTACACTCTCATGAATCACTAGTACCATAAAATGCTCAATTGTAAAACAACGAAAACCAATGAATGAATATATCTATGATACCACAATCTGAGTACTATAGAAAAGTACTAAAAGTGATAAAGTTGTCCAAATACATTCCCAAAAAATACTACAGTGAGTCCAACATTCTCTAAAGGTAATGTCTAAAATCAAATTAAAGCACTTAAAAACACCTCAGTCTATCAAGATCATGTTATGATCGACCTTCTCCATGTATCCTAGTACACTAACAAATGGGTCATCATCTTCATAATACATGACATGTGTGGGTAGATACAATATAGGGGTGAGTATAACAATACCCAGTATAATACCCTAAAAACACTGAACATGAATAATAAAGAACAGCCATATCATAACAATGATATATAAATAAATTCATAATATAAAAATATCAAATATACTTTGGAAGGACACCACACTGCAAGGAACCCACAAATAACTCACATCCACAGGATTTTACTATAATAAATGTTCGTTTTGGAGGAATCCACTCAATGATCCATTACATCACCATATATTCTCATCCAAGAGGTTAGGATCATTGGGCCCTTCCCAATAATGCTCACTAGTCTCTAAAGACCCTAATAATTAGAGAGCGGGTCACACCAAGGACTGTTGAGGGACACCAAAAACTCAATCTAGATCAGCCCACCATGTAGGGGGTGTTATGACAATGATAAAACATACCACACTAATATGACCTTCTAGATGGAGGATCGATACCCTGATCAAGTATGTCCACTAATTCCCCAACCCACCTAAGGTAATGATGATAAATAATCACCCTTCCATCTCATATAGGGACACCATGAAATCTATCTGATACTCATCCTATATAGGGGAACACAATCCTTGGATAAGGGAAAAATGATGCATTTCACCCTTGAGTGAAAATGGATTAGGGGAACATAATCAAATAATAATGGTACATACTAAAAAAACAATGGGATGTAAAAATTCTCAATGGGGTACACTGCATGTACTTGTTATAAATGTTTTGTCCATCCAACCCATGGTCTACCTGTGTGGTGTTTCCTCACATGCAATGTAAACCTCAAAATCCATGATATGTAAGAATATTACATAGTTTTTAGAGATCACCAAGAACCATTCATATTCCATCTTCCAATGATCATGTACCACCGGTCATCCTCATGTACCAACCCATGTACACCTGGTTATTCCCATGTACACTTGGTTGTGCTCATTCCCATGTACACCAGGTCATGTAATCTTGACATACCTATGTACATGGCCTAACTTTTCTCTTTTATCCTCTGAGATACATTCCAATCCACCTATAATGATTCAAACGGCATGTGATAAGGTCACATGGTATGTGGTATTTAATTACAGAAGAAACCCTAGCACCACAACCAAGGGAGTCTCACACTACAGTAACACTGGATTAAATGTCGTGTAATGCGGGATTTTTAAGATCAGTGGATCTATTACTCCTTATCGCTTGTACATGACACCACAATTTTCACCCCCACTAGAGATCATATATTTTGGGTATTCCAACACTCTCATTGTTGGAGGTCAAAGATCAGGGCTTCAAATCACCTCAGGAATATCCCACTCATATTGTTTGTACCTGCACCATCGAAACAAGGATAATAAAATATGAAAAATACATTATGATCTTCCTATAATAATCCTCTATCAATGTCTCGTCTTTATTTTACCCTCAATAACAAATTTAACATCCGGTATTTATCTATTGTTATGACTAACGGTCATGAAACGACCGAATATCAAGTGTTCATCGAACCATAATCCAATGAAATTTCCCACGATGAATATGCAAAGAGAGAGGGTAGTAATCCATAAATAATTATTTTTGAGGAATGAACCTCAACCTTTTTTCATTAATCCATGTTCCATTATCATAGATATAGATGAATAAAGAGGAATAAATTCAACAAAAAGTATAAATCCTTAAATTTAAATCCACCATCAAAGCGCGAATAAATTCTTGTTCTGGGAAATGATTCACACTCAATCCGGATTAAATAATGGGATGTAAATAACAAATCAAAATCCAACCTTGAGTTTTTATTGATCATTGATGAACAATGGTCCTACGTTTCAATTGCTCGCAATATCAACGAACTCCAAGGGTGAGACAACCCCGATCTAGATATGATCTAGTGTCACCTTCCATGAACACTCTCCAATGATCGTCTTGGTCTATAGGGGTTAGTAGAAAACCCTATGACAATACTATAACCACATATTTAAAGAATATCATTTTCATCACCTCCAAACAAAAAAACTAAATTTTATTTTATTTTTTTATTTATTTTATACATTTTAACCCATGTAAACTTTTTCATAAAATTCTCACACTGATAATGGTTATGTTGCACCTTTGGTAAAACCCACATTATAAACTCAAAGGTTCCCTCATATTTATACTCTCAACTCCCAATTATGAATTCTTATACTTTTTTTAAAACATCATGTGCTTGTTATTTAATATATTTAATATATTTCAAACATTTATTTTGGGATCATTGGGCCCTTGAATCACACACCACCTATGTGCCTGGATTTGAAAATAATCTATATAATATCCACAAATAATAAATGGAAAATCAGAGTAATTAAATTCTCCCCACTATAGTGATTTTTTTCCTAATGAATGAAAAACCTAATAAAATGATGAGGGTATTTGGCTTGCATCTTCTTCTCCCACTCCCATTTGATCTCCTAAAAACACTCATGCTTCCACTAGACACACTTTGGGGGAATCGATCACCCTCAAAGGATACTATCAGGATGATCCTTGATCTCTACTAGGTACTTAGTAAAGGTATCTCAATCCTTTATGTCCATCCCACCCTAGTTAATAAAATGTGATGAGACATGCACGTACCTCCTCAGTTGCGACACATGGAAGAATTCATATACCCAATCCAACTACGGTGGTAAAGGTAAGTAGTATGAAACTTTTCCAACTATATGTAGTATCCATGAAAAGACAATTAATCTTGGATAAGTCTTATCATTTTGATAGAATCTCTAAAATACACATCGAGGTGAGACCCTCAGGAACACATGGTCTCCCCCCTCGAAATCAAGAGATCTCCATCATCGATCTGCATAAGAATTTGGACAGCAATGTTCAGTTCTGATCTGCTCCTTGATGATCTGAACCATATCTACAGTACCTCACACCAACTATGATCCCATTAGTGCTGACTCACCTGGATCAATACAATAAAGTGGTGACCTGTAGGGTCTCCCGTACAAGGCCTCAAATGTTGTCATTCCAATGGGGGAATGGTAGATATTTTTATACATAAACTCTCCTAAGGGTATATGATCCTACCAATTATGAAAAAATAAAACATGATAGCATATAGAATTTCCTCCAACACATGAATGGTCCGCTCAATCTAGGAATCAGTTAGGGGGAGAAACACCATGTTGAAGCACAGCCGAGTGCCAAAGTCCTTCATCATTCCTATCCATAATCACTACATGAAGTAATCATCACAGTATGAATGGAAATATTGGGGTAACTCCATGGATATGGACTATATAATACATGTATATTTGTCCCAATATCTCTACTCAACTCTTCTATTGAATGGTTTTGAAGTGTGAATACCTGGGAGTGGTTCTACAATCACCAAGATGACATCGTGCCCCCTGGAAATATGTGGTAACCCATAATGAATTCCATGGATGTCCCATAACACATCAACTATGGAACCTCTATGGGTTTATCTAAACTCACTGGAACCTATTTCTTGACCATCACATACTTACAACTGAGGCATCAAGAGACAAAATCATTTACACAACTATCCATGTTGGGCCACCAAAACTAATGTCATAGGTCTTGGTACATCATTTCCACGCCTAGATTTTCCTCTATAGGGGATGTATGAAACTCCCAAATCACCTCCTCCCTAAATTTCAATAGTACCATCATCCATCCTTTGAAAAGGATAATTTTCTCCCTATATTCAAAATATCCATCAGGAGCACGTCCAGTGGATATCTGAGTACATAAGATCACACATTTGGTATCTCTATGTTGATCATCCCTAACACACTATATAATATGTGTGCTAACATATATATACTATATTTATGAATATATCATCCTTTTCTACTAAGTAAAACTGTAATGAAGCTAACTTCTCTGATGCCTCAGCCAGAAACTATGTAAAAGATCTCCTACTGATTGCATCTGCCACCACAATACCCTTCTTGAGAATATATAAAATATTTAAGTCATAGTCCTAGAGAAACTCTATAAATCACTTCTATCTCAAGTTAAGATCATTCTTAGATAATATATACTGGAGACTCTAGTGGTCATGGAATACGATAAACTATTTTCCCATCATGTTGTGTCATCGCATCCTTAGTGTGAATACTAGTGCTACTAACTCAAAATCATGGGATGTGTAGTTAAACTTATGTGGTCTTACTTGATGTGAACTATATTAAATCATCAATTGCATCTTCATATGAACACAACCAATCACTTTCCTTGATTCATCACATAATACAACGTACACGACACCTTCCTTTAGAAATATTAAAATAGGATCACTCTTCAACCACTGTATCAACTCCTAAATTGACTTATAAAAGCTTTCCATCCACATGAATGGCTCCCCCTTTAGGGTAAAATTATTCAAGGGTTATTACACTCTTTATGAATTAGGTACAAACCTATTATAGTACACTATGAACCCAATGAAACACCACACCCTAGTAATCCTCTTCGTTGGATCCCAGGAAAGCACTACCTCAACCATCACAGGGTCCATTGCCACTCTTTCCTATGATAAAATGTATCTCGAGAAGTGGACCTCTCAAATCAAAAAATGACATTTTAAGAGTTTCCCATAAATCTGGTGCTCTTGGAGTGTGTCCAGTACCATCCTAAAGTTTCTCATGTGCACCTACTCAGACATCGATTACACTAGGATATCATATATGAGTTCCACCACGAACCAATTTAAGAAAGGTTGGAATATCCAGTTCATGAGTAAAATGAACACTATTGGGGAGTTTTTCATGTTGAATGGAATCACAATGTACTCATAAAAATTATAGTGACATCTAAATTTCATCTTCAGTATATCCTCACCACATAATCATTGTTGGTCTTAACCTATTCTAAGGTCAATCTACAAGAACTGTTGCACCCATCCCAACTAATAAAATAGATCTTTTATCCACATAAGTTTGTAATTATTCTTCATCGTCATGTAGTTCAAGCCCTGGTAGTCCACATATAACCTCAATCTCCCATATACCTTCTTGAAGAACAACACTGGGGCTTCTTAGGGGGAATCATTGGGTCTCACAAACCCATTCTCCTTTAACTCCTCCAACTTCACCCGCAACTCATGATTCTCTGTGAGGGAAATATTATATTTTGTAGTAGATATTAGAGTCATCCTATGATATAATTAAATGAATAAGTCTATCTCTTATAAGGTAGGTAAGCCTGACATATTCTTAGGAAATACATCATCATACTCTTCCTCAATAGTAGGGAACTAGTATCCCATACCATCCACTAATCAAAGATTCATTCTTATAATCACCTATACATTACATGTTTAGATATTAAATCTAGAGAGATAAATATTTATTACATCACATAATTAAACCACACCCGAATCGTATGGGTTTAGTGTTTTTTGAAATATGAAAACAAAAAAAATAGATTTTAAAACATCTACATCATCTCCCAAGTATTACAACAAAACTAGAACACTTTTTAACATTTCATAATTAATACCTTAATTCATATCCTTTGGAAACTAAACATAAGAAAAGGTGACCTCAGATGCTTGGTATGGGTAATGTGGGAGATATCAATCATAACATATGAATAAGGTCATATGAAGATGAAAATAATATTTGAAAAGTATTCCCTGCATATCAAAGATCATAATCTTGAGTCATGTAATAAATCATAAAATGTAATAAGACATGAATCATAAAATAACATGATCAATGAGAGAATAACATTTTCATAAGACATGGAATTGTGTCATACACATAAGCATAGAAAAAAATTTCCATTGTAGTTGAAGCACTTTTCCAATGCGATCATAGTGGAATAAGTTCACTTCCCAAACCATCACAGTATCCAAGGTTCACTCCTAAAACTAGCATTGTCTATTGGGTTCACTCCCCAAACAATCATAGTGGACAAAGTCATTTCTTCAATAGGTTTCACTTCACATTCCTGTCATGAATGTCTCATGAGATAAAAATAATTACCCAATTTATTCGAGGGAGATATTTTTCCCACCCATAACATAATGATTTCATACATATGTGGGCTATAATAATGAAAATCATATCAAATCCAATGGAAATAAATTGGGTTTTGTACATAATTTATCACAACATAACATGTTTAAAGAAACGAGTTTCATAAATATCATTCCATCATAAACATAAACCAACCGTAAAAATATTTAGGATAGTATCCTTGAATAATATCCCTATTAAATCATAAGTAACAACAAATAGTGTTATCTTATATAGAAAATATATAGTTGAATGATCACTTGAAATGATCCTTGAAAAAACCATTTCCATTTTCAAATCATTTCTTTATAAAGAGTTGAGCAATTATAAATGAAAATATTTTCTTTGAAAAGAACATTGTAATATTGTAAAAGAAACATCAAATCCATAAGAAATCATGACGGTGGGAAAATTCTCTAATTTCATATAATTTAATAAAACATTCCTTCCATATTTTTTTAGAAATTTTATAAATATCCTCATTTAGAAAACAAAAAAAAAGAATTATTTCAAATAGTATTGTAAAAATTAAAACATGATTAAAAATTAAATTAATGAAATAATAAGAAAATAGTAATGAAATTTTTAGAAAAATTTTAGAAAACATGGACGTGGGATAAAAGGGTATTTTTAAGGGAAATTTTAAAATAATAAGTTTTAAAAGAATGTCATTTATAAATAACATATCATTTAAGTGAGGATTAACCAAATGGTTGGAATGTGTGTATTCATTGTAAAGTCTCATAAAAAAGTTTAAAATATAATATAGGATATTCAAAAGTCATTTCAGAAATAATCATGGTACAAAATAATCCAAGGAAGTATAATTTTAACCCAAATAATTGAAATTATGTTAAGAATACCCTTACTACTTTTAATAAGTCGAATTTTATTCCCCATAAAAGTAATAAATATCAAATGAAACGTTGAATACAATGAGGATAATTAGATTAATGGTATGATATAAAAATGTCATTATATAATCTACATACAAGATATAAGTGGTTAATAAGGCTTATATATCATTGAATTAAAATTTATACAAGAATCCATTACCTCGCGCTTCCCTTTAGTTTTGTATACCCTAACATCCTTTTGATATCACCTCCTCAAAAGGCCCCTAAAAGAACATAGAAATTATATTTGGGTGATCCATGTATCAATTGGATGTGGGTATATTGGGGATGATCTGGTTTGGAAGAGATTTTAGGATCTTCATGTCTTGTGAGGAGAAAGGGGATGGTGAGGGGTGGTATGTATACTTAAGGAGGGGTGGTTTTAAGTGATTTAATAATGATTATTTTATATTTAAATCCAACCATATTTAATTGGAAAAAATTCCAAGTAATTTGGATGATGATAAATGTTTCAAAGGCTGTTTATGTTCAGTAAACACATTAACCATCCATCTAATTTTTTTTTTTATTTATTTTATGCTTTTAACTTTTGACTTTAACATGATTCATTATTTAACCTATACTATAGAAAATCTTTTTTTAACATGGTAAAAGTTTTATAACTAAAAATGAATATAAAATTAATACATAATATGAACCTTATTATTCCAAATATGGGATCTATTTTACCAAATACAATTCAGAAAATTAGAAAAATTAAATTTAAAATAAAACCCATAGACCTGAAGTAAAAGCGAGTTTTCAAGGAGTGTATTTTTCAAGAAAAAGATTATTTCCTTAGGCTAATAATTATCACAGTATGAAACTAAATTAAAATTTACTAAAATATAATCTATAAATTTCACCTAAATTATTATTCATTAGGTATTAATTTAATTAATTAAAAAGAAGAATCATTATGTAGTTTAAAATAGTTTTCAGAAAAATTCCCTTTTTCAAACACAAAAATAAACATATTCTAAAATAAAATATAAGGTTGATTAGAAATAATTTATGTTGTTTAAATATAACTAAATAGTACTTATTTTATTTTGAAATAAAATTAAAAACATAATGGTAATTTTAAATTTGGTAATTTACTGAAAATGAATGACATTTTTACAATAATTGGTATTTTTTAATATTCATTGAAAAATTATACTTTTTATAAAATTATCAAAGATTAATCCAAAGATACTTTTTACATGATAAATCAAAATAATATGTCAATTTTAGAAATAAATATTATAAATATGAAAAATAAAACTTATATTTATTTTCTCTTAGAAAGATTTAAAAATTATTTTTTGAAGAAAATATATATTTCAAGAACAAAATAAATTTACAAATAATTATGTATTTATTTACTAAGAAAAAATAAATTTTTATTGAACATGAAATTTATTTATATCTCATATTATAGTTAATTCAATTCATACCTTCAAATTTAACAGTTAGTTTCTAATAATCGTGTTAGAATAATAATATTCTAGATTTTGTTTAATCACAGTATTTCATGAAAAATATGAAATCAAATAGATAAAACTAATTTTAAAAGATAAATAACATAAATTATTGGTCTATTATATTCTAAACCTCTTAAAATGAATTTATCCTGTAAAATTAGTCACCTAGATACAAACATTGGAATATACCTTTGCCTTATCCCATCCTCAAGTTCCCACATTGCATCCATAAATTGGTGGTTTCCCCACATGAATTTAACCCAGTGAATGGCCTTATTTACTAGAAATTAACCTATATGGTATAGAATATATATTGGTTTCTCTTAATAATAAATATATTTCTTCAGTGGTATAACCTCTGAGTTTAGTAATTGTGAAGAATTAGGTATGCAATTCCTCAGTAATGATATATTGAAAGCATCGTGAACTTGAGAGAGATTCGGTGGATGCACCAATCAATGAGCTACAATCCTGATATAATCAGGGAATGAAAAAAATGGTTCCCTCTCAATTTGAAATTATAATTTTGAAATAAAAGGTTGATATTTGAAAATTCCTTTTTGCGAAACCCACATTATAAAAAGGTTTTATTGAACTTCAACTTAAAAGGAGGGAATGTAAAACGTGAAGGCCACCAAAAAACTAGGATTCTAATTAGGATAAAATTATTAGAAAGTGGAAAAATGGACATTGATTATAATTTAAACTCTAATGTTTTGATGTATAATGATAGATACATGGTCAAGATAAGTTTAATGGCCACAAATCCATAGACCAAATATATCGGAAAAATGTCATTGATATCATAAAAAATAATGATAATATAATGAAATTTTATTTCAAAAACAATTTAGAATATATATTTACTTGATTTTAGCTCAAAATTAAAACATAAATCCTTTTTGTGTCTTGATCAATTATCCCTTCATTCCTTAATTTATGAAATGAATTTGAAATTGTAATCTTTGAAGAACTATTGGATCATAAGATATATAATAGGAGGAAAAGTCATTCATTCTGTCTCTAGTTATCATTATAAAAAATGGTTTGGATGGTTTATAAAATACACAGAAATATTCATATTTTTAACTAATACATTAATCAATAAATTTTCATCCAAAGTCCAGCATAAATAATTTCGAAAATGGTTACACTTATGAACCTTCCAACAGATTAAAATACAAAACTTTCGAAATAAGGTGACTAAATTTTAAAAAATCAAATTATCATTAATCTTCCAAACAACATTATGTATATCTTAATTGTCTTGCATAAAACATTTTGATATATTTATCTTGTATTCTCTTAAAATAAGGTAGTAACATGAATTCCCATAAAAATAAAGTGAAAACATGCATTCTTTCATCAATTAACTCTTTCCTCATACCAAATATCCAAAATTTCTATAAATTCAATACCTAAACCACTTTTCATCATATTACTAATTTGTTCCATGGTCATTAATACTATAAAACATCTATTTATATAATTATTATCTCAATAGTTATCGTGTATTGAGGGTTATATTTCCTTTAATCATGTGTTATCTAAAAATATCACCTTACCGCTTCGAATACTTCTCATGGTTATAAATACCATTAAATATATACTTTCAAATTATTAAGGAAAAACTATAGTGGAACAATCCTTAGATGCTTCATTATTCAGTAGTCCACTAAAGTACTTCTAAAACATTATTCTTGAACACCAATACATAAACTCTCAATTAGGCTTCATCATTTTATTCATTAAGACATCCTTTATCTCATATATCATTTTTAGTGTCATTATCATCAGTAATATAACCATTACTCATACATCCTCATAGATTATCAACACAATATTTACCCCCAGGGAATCAATTTACATCATTCTCATACATTCCAAGTTTAAAAAATTTAAATGTCGATGTTTCTTTCGGAATACCATTATTCACATCCATTACATTAACTCAACCTTTTACTTTTCCTTTTCAGTAACTTTTTTCATGTCATTTTCCACACCCAAATTATCTTTAAATTCCTTTGAAACATTATCCTTGATTCCTCTTCCCATATTCTTTACATGAGGAAAATTTAACTTTGATTCCTCTTTGGTCAACATGAAACTCAATAATTTTTTTATTATATAGGTTAATAAACTCACCAAAGTTAAGATTATTGATCATATTATGAGTTTATTGATTAGTCATAACAATAATTTTACTTCGTCAAACTCCCTTTTCATTTGGTTTATCGTGAGGAATTTCATTCCATTATCCATCGCATTTACAATTAACTTGAATCCTTTTGGATACATATAATTTATAAAACCCAGAAAGAATAGTGTACACAAAAATAATAATTTTCGGAAACAACATAATCAAGATAAATTCCTTTTAAAACTTCTATCTATGACACCTGAGGTTTCATCATAGGTTATTCATGATAATTCTCAAAAAAATAGGATTGTAACTAATAATCAGATATATCCTAATGGATATTAATTAATTTTTCCCATCCTGGTTTCCAAAGGTTAAATAAACCTTTATCTGAAACTAACTATAATAATACGTCATTTTTATAACTATATATTATATCTAAAGAGATGAATATTCCTTTTATAACATAACAATACCACACCTGAAACATATGGGTTTAGTGTATTTGGATACTTGGAAATAAAAACAACAGGTTCATAAAACAACTACACCATCTCCCACTTATTCCTTCATAACTAGAACCCTTTTTTACATGTAGTACTTAATACCTTTCTTAGTATCATGGGGAAAACAAACAGAAGGGAAGGGTGAGCTCTGATTCTCAGTAAATGTAACAAGGTAGATATCAATCATAACATAACCATAAGTGCATAATAACATGAATAAAATAATTGAAAAGTATTCCATTCATATCAATGATCATAATATTTATTCATGGAAAAAATCATAAAATTTAATAATACATGAATCATAAAATAATATGATCCATGAAAGAATAAAATTTGCATAAGACATGGAATTGTGTAATACACATAATCATTTAAATGAATTCATTTAATAGTCATGGATATTTGAAAAACTATCATAGTAGATAGGGTTCACCTTCCAAACCATCATAGTATCAAAGTTTCACTCACAGTACTATCATAGTGGATTGGGTACACTCCCCAAACCATCATAGCAAAAAAAATCCATTTCCGAACTAGTTTCACATCTTGTTCTAGTACTATCAATATCATGATAGTTTAATCTTTACCCAATGAATTGGAGGTAGATATGGGTCCCAACCTTCACATAATTATACCATACCTATGTGTTCCATAAGAATTTAAATCATATCAAAATCCATGAAAATATATTGTGTTTCATAAACAATTCAACATAGCATAACCAATGTAAATAAATAGGTTTCATAAATACGATTTCATTATAAACATAAATTAATAATAAAAAATTAGTATCCTTTAAAAATATCCCTCGTAAATTATAAGTAACATCAAATAATTATATCTTATATGGAAAATAATTATAAAAGATTCCATAAAATAATCCTTCAAAAAATAGCATTTCTATATTCAAATCATTTCTTTTTAAAGATTCTCACAATTATAAATGAAGTTTTTTTCTTTGAAAATAAATTTAAAATCATTTAATGGAAACAAAAAATCATTAAGGCATCATGAAAGAGGTAAAATATTCCCATTTTTTATATGTTAAAAATATATTCCTTCTATACTTTTGTTGGAAACGTCACAAAGAACCTCATTTATAAAATGAGAAAAAGAATCCCTCCATATTGTTTTCTAAAAATTAAAACATGACTTAAAATGAATTTAAATAAATCATAAGTAAATAGTAAAGACACTTTTGGTAAGAATTTTAGAAAACATGGACATGGATGAAAAATAGAGTTTTATGGGAAATTTTAAAAAGATAATTTTTACAAGAAAGATCCATATAAATAGCATATCATTAAAATGATCACTAACAAATTAATAAGAATATTTTAATTATGTGTATAGACAAATAAAACAAGTGGATAATAAAGCATATTATATTCAAAATTAATTGAAAAAATAATCTTGTTATTGAATTATCATGTAATTATACTTTTAACCCAATGAATGGAAACTAGGTTAAGAATTCCCTTTCCAATTTTTAATTGGACTAGTGGTATTCCCCCTAAAAGTATTTAATATCAATTGAAACATTGAATACAATGAATTTAATGAGATTCATGATATGATACATAAAAGTAAATTATATACACCCCATAAAAAATATGTTTTGAATAATTATTCTATCTTACTGATGTAAAAGTGATATGATAAACTGTTACCTCACACTTTTATTTAGTTTTTTGTAGCTTTACCTTCACATGATTATCACTACCTTAAAAAATTCCTTAAGGAACATGGAATCAATATTTGGGTGAGACATGTTATACTTGTACATGTCTAGAGTGTGTAGGATATGTTTTGGTTGATATTTTAGTAGCTTCAAGGCCTTTAAGGATAAAGGGGGTGTTGAGGGGTGATGTTGATACTTGAGGAGGTGTGGTTTTATGTGATTATATAATTATTATTTTATGTTTCAATACAATCACATTTTGGGGGAATTAATGACAATTAAATTTTGATATGATAAATAATTTAATGTCTACTTAAGGTTTATAAACACATCATCCTCCCAATTAACATTTTATTTTTTAGTTATTTTATTCTTTTACCTTTTAACATTAAACAATATAATTATTTTACATATACTGTGGTAAATATTTTTTCACTGTCATAAATTATTATTCCTAAAAATGAAAATGATATTAGTATCTAATTTTTAACTTTTTATTCCAAATATATAATCCATTATAAAAAATTCAATTCATGAATTTTGAAAGATTTATTTTAAAACAAAACCCACATACGTGATGTAAAAGCGAGTTTTCAATGAGTATATCTTTCAAGAAAAATATGATTTTATAGGACTAAAAGTTATCAATATATAAAAATAAGTTAATATTTAATGATATATAATATATAAATTTCATTTAAAACATTCCCCATTTGTTATTATTTTTGTTAATTAAAATGGAGAAGCATTCTGTAATTAAAAAAATTAGAAAATCCCATTTTTTTACACAAAAAAAAACTTATTCAAAAATGAAATATAATATGGATTAAAAAGAATTTACATGGGTTAAATAAAATTAAATGATACATATGTTATATAAAATAAAATTCAAAACATAATGGTACATTTAAATTGTTTCATATATTGAAAATAAATGAAATTTTTACAAAAATCAATGTTTTTTTATTATTCACTAAAAAAATAAACATTTCAGAAAATTATAAAACAATTAAACTTAAAATATTTTTGACATGATAAATATAAAAAGTATGTTCATTTTATCATATATAATTTAATAATTTTTATAAATGAACTATATTTATTTCTCATAAAAAACATTAAAAATCGCTTTTTGAAGAAAAAATATATTTGAAAAATAAAATGAATTTGTTAATAATTATGTTTTTATTTACTATGAATAAATAAATTTGTATTGAACATGAAATTTATATATATTTCATAATATAGAAAATAATATTCACACCTACTAATTTAATAGTTAGTTTATAATAGTTATGTTAGAATAATAATATTATTGAGTTCGTTTAAGCTCATTGTTTCATGAAAATTAAGAAACATAAGAGATTAAATTTATTTAAAAATATTCATACCATATACTATTTTTTTTACAAATATATCCAATTAATTAGTAATCCTTTGAACTATCCTATGTATGAGCTCACCTTACTCCTCCAAGGTTTCCTTTTCACCGATAAAGAAAAACCTCATCCCATCACTATGGACACACCTCTTCCTCCACCAAAAAAAGTTGATATGGGAATGATTTTTTGATATCTAGTCATATATAAGATGATTTCATATGTCATGATCACTAATATTATGAGATCCCATTGTTGGGACCAAGTTGGATGGATAAGAAAGTAAAAAGAGTTATTTGTTACATAGTGTTGTCTTTTATTGTCAAAGAAGATAAATCAATTAACTTTGTAAAGGACTTGAAAACCAGATGATACTTTTATGAATTTTATTTCAAAAATATCATAAGTTATGATAACTTTTGATTCATGCCTTTTGAAGGAAAGTGGGAGTAAAGGTGCTGCCAGCCATATTCAGTTTTGATTGGAAGGAAAGATGCTAGTAGAAGTTTGGGAAGGTTCAATACATTCTGTTGAAAATCTGATGATGTTAAAGTTGTTCGATCAAAGGATAAATATCAAGATATTGATGTTTGTAATGAAATCTAGAGAATGGTTATGTAATGTTGTGAATATCTTCATAACAACGGATCTGATCATCTGGAGGTTGCACACAAGTTTGATGATGGATTGGTATGTTGTGTGAAAGTTTATTGCATTGTTCTGAACATAAAAATCGGGAAAAGGAGAGCCTTGTTAAAAAGTATGGTTTTTGTGCGCAAGATTAAAGGTGTTTTTGGAACTTGTGAACAAGACATGATTTGAGGTCAAAACATTGAAAAATTAATAATTAATTAAGTGAAAGAAAGATTAAAAATGTGTTCTAAATATGAGGTTGGTGATAAAGAGACTTACATGCCCAATGTGGCGTCAAATGGGACTTTGCTCGATGCATTAGGATCTTGCGCGACACATTGGGGTTTCTGCACACATGGATCGATGAGGTCTATAAATAAGAGATGACCTCCTTGAATTTATAAAGCTAAACACTTATAGGAATCCCAAGGTCTAAGGTGGAGAAAGATATTTTGAAAAAGTGAGTGCATGGAAAAAATAGAGTTGCGTGCAATAAGGAGATGTTCTGTGCAAGAAGTGAGTTGCGTGCAATATTGAAGTTGTATGAAAGACGTGTTTCGTGACAAAAGTAAAATCTTTCAAATGTGGCATAAATATTGTGTGCAAGACACCAAAAAGGGTGTGATAAATATTTTGGGTATTCACACATATTCGGTTGTGTGTAAGATAGTTCTTACCCACTTTTGGGTAAGAAAGTGATGATTTGTAGTTCAGAGAATACACTAGTTCAATTGTAAAGAATCATTGATATACTGTAATTCCCTATTTGTGCTAAGAGGGTGAACACACACTTGAGGATTATTTTACATCTTCTACAATAGTGTAAGGGTATATCCTACTGGTTGTATTCCACATAAAAGGATTGTTTTCTACTGGATTGTGTAGTACTGAATTGTTTTTGTACCATACCAAGGATGTAGCTACTCTTGTTGAGTATTGAACCTTGTAAAACTTGTGTTCATGTGGTTCTGTGTGTTCAGTAGGGAAGAAACTCTTAAACATAAGTTGAAGGTTGTTTCAAAATGAAGGAAACATAAAAAGAAAAAGATATCATTGATTCACCCCCTCCCCCTCTCAATGATACTTGGATCCTGATTAGGAACTTCACCATACTAAAATCTCACCTCCAAGCATCATATTGCACTATCAGTGGAAGTGTGAAATTTTGGAGTCAGTACCTATTGGAGTCTCTAAACATAAGGGTTGAGCTAAAGGCCCAACCTAAATCTCTGTGTCTTGAACTATTCAACTGGAATGAAAGGAATGACTCACATCTATTTATATTAGTACAGAATTTAGGGTATAAAATACATAGGTCATACCTCATATCATCCCTATAGCCTTGGGGCCATAGGCCTCTATGGCCTGAATCTAGTCACATCCCTAGCCACCAGCTCCCTGAGCCTATCATTGACCACATCAAGTGGTGGTGGATATAGGTCAAACATAAAACCACCTAATGATTCTCAATATTCCCCTCTACCACATCATCCACACTATGGACCACCCTTCTCTTGCCTCTACCTATAAATTGGTAGTCCCTGAACCACATCTCTATTATTTATATGATGGGTATAAAAATCCCAAGTTATATGTCATCGACCATCGTAGGAGAAACAATAGCTCTCTATCAACTAATTTTATCCATACTAAGAGCTTGACACCGCAAAAATTGTGTCTTAGATCACCTCCTGAAGCATATAATATTTCTAGATATCTATGACCATCATCATCTACCTATTTCCATGTATCAACTCTTGGGATCCCCCTACAAGCACTCAATTTTGATGTCTCCCCTTCCAAGAATCTCTCCACAACCATGACCCAGTTAATCACCCCATCTTAGGTTGTAATTCATAGGGATATGACAGAAGCCCTAATTTCTCAGTGTAATCCCTAATCATAGGTTCATGCTCAGAATAAAGTATCTTGATCCATATCTATAGAGTATATAAAAATATTACTAAACCTCAAAAAATACTCTAAAATAGTCAAATTACCTAGATATAGATGTATAGGCTCTGGTATATACACTGATCACAACATGTACAGATAAAACTCCTCTCTAGAGAGATACATGAAGTCTGACTAGGAGAGACCTATAAAGTCATGTGACTAAGTCACTAAAATTCATCCTCAACTATGATTTCCTTGAATAAGACTTTATGTGAAGACCTCCATATGGTCTATGAGCATCCTTTCAAGTTGTAAACCTTTTCTGACTACCTCTAACCAATCCTCATCTATGTGGGGGTCTAGATCGCCCCAAAAAATATAGAGGTCACTTCCTGTGGAACTCATGCAGTGCACTCAGCCTACATGCATCCTATGATGTCACTATCAGTGCTAGTTTCTTCTCAATGTGTGGTCATATATCTAGTAAACCACCTAGAGATGATATCTCAGGTACGGGAACATGTATTGAAGCCTATTCACTCAGAAAATCATACTCATGATCACATAGTGGAATCCTGACTGGCTCTCTTTATGTAGGAATCTTGAAATAATCAATATATATCACGATCAAAGAGTATATTCAGAGATATGACTCAAAATGTCATTGAAACCATAACCCATTGTTATATGATTCATGTTACAATGTTTTCCCAGAACTAATTTCATCATGTACAAAGTCTAAATTTAGGTGATCAGATTCCAAAAGTATATATATGTTAGCCACCACAACAACACTGGATTCCCTAGCTAGAAATCAGAACTCAAAACACATAACATTTTTTCCCCAAATAAAATCTCATAGCCATTGGTCCAATGGTATAATCTGCTCTGATATAACTCCATCATGAACAAAAAAAATTGTCCCTAAATCATGACTACCCCAATACCACCTAAAATAGGATAGTATCTAGAAACCGGTGCTGAGTAAACATATCCCACATATGGGAGGAATTATCCTAATGTGCCCTTACACATGAAAAAATATCCAATTCTATACAATTATGAAATGTAAAACAACTAAAACCAATACATGCATGTATATATGGTCCTACAATCAGAGTGTGATAGTAAATTAATGGAAGACATAAAGAGAGCCAAAAAAATCCAAAAAAAATTTGTAGTGAGTCCACACTACTTCAAGGGTAAGGACTACGATCAAATTCAAGAACTCAGAAATACCTTGGTCTATCAATATCATTCTATTATTATCCTTCTCAATGTCCTCTCAGGACAACATCAAATGGTATATCATTTTCATAAGACACAACACGTGTGGGAAGATCCCATGAAGTGGTGAGTATAAAAATACCCAATTGGAAACCACAAAACAATAAATTGAATAATTGAGAATAGTCATCTCATAACTAAGATATTGAAATCAAATCATAATATAAAAAAACCCATATTTACTTAGGAAGGACACCACGACACTAGGCGGTAATAACCAACTTCCAGCCACATGAAGCTAATTGAAGCAATTCCCATTCTGAGAAAATCCAATCCATGATCCATGAAATCATTGAAGACACTCATAGAAGAATTAAAAATCATCAGTCCACACCAATGATTGTTCACTGGTCTCAGAAGGACCTAATACTCAAAAAGATGGTCATGCTTAGGACTGTTGGGGAACACCATGAACCAAATTTGGATCCACCCACTATATAAGGGATCATTTCCAATGACACTAATACGACTAATTATACATACTAATAGATATAGTATTGATTCCATAATCATGGAGGTCACATTTATTCTACAAACCCCACTTAGGGTATAAATATGATAGGGTACCAAACTCTAGTATCATAGAGAGACACCCTGAACTCTACCCGAGACTCATCCTCTAGAGGGGATCGCAGTATTTGGATGTGGAGTTATTGCCACACTATACCCTTCTTATAAAATGGACCAAGGGAACACACTCAGCTAATACTAGTCTAGTTTTAAAAGGCTACAAACAACCTCCATGGTGGTGAAAAGCATGTAATGGGTGTACATGGCATATCCAACCAACCCCTAGTCTACTCGTGTGGTGATACATCACATGTCATTTAAATAACCAAATAAATGGTGTTCATAAATAGAACACATCATGTATAGATCTCCTATAACCTTTCTTATTCCATCTTCCCATGCATGTATACCACTAGTCATTCAGGTGTCCATCCCTTATAACATGTTCATACCCACACCCATGTACACCTGGTCATATACTCTAATTCTGCACATGTACTTGGTATGCTTATTCCCATTTATCCTTAGAGATACACTCCAATTATCCTAGAAAAAATAACATGGGATTTGATATGTTCAGACGGTGTGTGATATTCAGTTTTGGCAGAAACCCTAGAACGGCATCTAGGGGTCCCACAAGGTGTGTAATACCAGACTACACGCTGTGTAATGAGGTATTTTCCAAATCTAGTAGTTTCTTCCTCCACATTACTCATGGAAACCATCATCATCATCACCACTTATGGAGATCATGGATCGATGGTTGGCCAAAACTCTGGTCATTGGAGTTCATAGATCAAAGCATCGAATTCTCAGTAAATTCCCACTCACATTGAATATACCGAGACCATTAAAACTGAGATGAACATATACCTAAAATCTAGTCCGATCATCCTCTGATCATCCTTCATCATCACTAAAACTCTATTTTACCCTCTATGATGGATCTCACCCATGGGATTGATCCATTGTTCTAAAAAATGATTGTTCAATGACCAGATACTGAGTATTCATCCAACTATAGGCCAAATAAATTTCCCATGATGAACGTGTGAGGTATGGGGGGATAAATCCATAAACCATCAAATTTGAAGAATGAACCTTGGACTTTGTTCATTTAACCATGATCCATTTTCAATGATGTAGATGAACAAAGATAGATAAAATCAACAAACAGTATAAATACATCAATTTAAATCTACGATTGTTGTTCAAATCAATTCTTTTTCATGGAATTGATCTGAATTTTACTAGGATTAAAGAATAGAATGGATATCACAAATAAAAATCAAACCTAGTGTTTGGATCGATCACTAATGAATAATTTTATTTCATTTAAATCACTATCAAAATTCCTAAATTCCATTGGAGGAACAATCCACAATCATGATCTTATCTAGTATCATCTTCCAATAACACTATCTAATAGTCATCTAGGTCTCTAGGGTTTAGAAATAAACCCTGATAAAATACCATAACTATATATTTAGAGAATATATCAGTTTAAACATCAAAAAAATAAAATAAATAAATATATTTATTCATTTTATTTATTTGTGTTCATGATAACTTGATCATAAACACCTCATGCCGAAAAAGGTTATGTCACACATAGGGTAAAACCTGTGTTCTGAACTCAATTGTACTGTCAGATTTCTAATACAGGCCCCTGTTCAAGAGTAAATCCACATTTTAGAAAGTTTTTGTTCATGTAATATATGATATATTTCAAATATTTCAAATATTTATTATGGGATCATCGGGCCTTAGAATCTTACACCATCTTAGTTCATAGATTCGAAAATAATCCATATAATATCAAAAAATAATACATTTAAAATCAGATTCATTACACATAACATTCACCCAAATAAAACAAGACCACAGTAATTCCAAAATTTTACAAAAATGAAAAGAAAAATAATTGAATCCCCTACCTCAACCTATGCTTTGTAACCACTATCTAAGAACAAGGATAAGAATATGATCATAAAAAACAACATCAAAAAATTAATTCTTTAAAAAAAATAGATCACAATTATATCCATAAAATACATTATATAAGTCCAATAAAACCATGTTCAATCTTATGTACATCCTTATAAGTATAATAATTGATAGATAACTAAGAATATAATAAGAGAAACATACCTTAGATTAAAAGAAACTAATCTCTTGAAAATTATTCCAACTATAAAAAAAATGATCAAGGGTCAATAAAGAATCATATCTGGAAATGATGGTCCTAGGGAAAAACATAAATAAGGATAAATTCAAATGTTCTTCGAAATATATATAAAATAACATTAAATTCAAGTCATCACAGAATGAATATGTTTGGGAATTTAGTGATGGGACCATATCAAATGAATCTTTAAAACACATATCATTATCTACTGCAATTCCCATTAGTTTAAACTTATTTAATATTTTAATATGATACAACCAAGGATTGTCACACCATGAGGATAGAACCATGGTATGATAACGTCCAAAAAAATAGAACCCAAAAACATGACCTCCTAGTAACATGATACAACAGAGGTGTCCATGCCAGAATAAACACATAGGGACAAAGTAAGAAAACTCCCCAAACTCCTTCATTACATGACCAAAAACACTAACTCATTAAACAAAAAAATTTCAAGTCTATGAAAATGTTTTCTTATTTAATATTTTTAGGTTTTCCTAGAAATTAATGGTTTTACATTTTAATGAAAATTCCCTTTCGTTCCCATTCATGAAGTGACTAGTGTCGCCATGATGTGACAATACATCTAAAATTAGAATATTGTTTCACCTAAGTCCCATAACATACTCCCATAATACATGAAACAACCTTATTTTGTGACACAAAACACCATTCCATGATGAAAACATTCAAACTATGACACAACAAGATTCAAAACTCCCCTTTCTTATAGCTCTCTCTTCACATTGGGACACCCAATTCCACACTCTAACACACTCCTCCTATCAAAAATCTCATCTCAAAAACACGTTTTTTTCTTCCACCATTCTCTTAATACCCCCAAAAAACTAAATATTTAGAGTAGTGGGTAATAAATGTATGCATTTTTCAATTATAGTCGATCTTATTGGTTTTGGTGGATGATTTTTTAGTTTTGATACATAATGAATCATTTTTTGGAATCTCATTATGTTATGTAAAATGTAATTTTTATAATACATTGGTTTAATAAATTTTTAACATGATTTTTTTATTATAATAAATAGATCAAATATATTTTAGATATTTCTAATGGTGATACAGGTAATTTAAAGTGGGTTCTCTTATAGGTATTTTTATTTATTCACTCTAGTAATTTAAATAAACATTTAAATTCATTATTAATTATGTTTTGGGTATATGTGGGGTTCACATGAAGATTCTATTTTAATTTTAAATATTGATAATTTCTATTTATTAATTCAAAAATTTATAGGATTTATAAATTAATAATTTGGAAGGGATTAAGTTGTATTTATTTTTAATAAATTTGAAAATATATTTTCTAATGATATTCATTATTAAATTATGACATGGGTTATTTGAAATCAATGAATATTGAGAAAAAATATATTAACATATTGACTGAATATCACACCAATTTAAATCAGTGTGGGGGTGGTGTGGGTTTGGTGTTCTTACATATTGGGCCTAATTAGATCCCATTGAGGAATAACTTATATTATAGTGGGTATAGTATGTACTTGAGTGGGTCCTAAAATATTTTTTACCCTTTTTTATGCACACTTTTATTTTCCATAATTCTTTGACTTGATTATCTCGAATCATTTCTCCTTTACATATTTTTTTATTGTAAGGTTTTAATAGTGACTTCTTTTAAAATACATTAAATTCATAAAAACAAATTATTTTAAAATCATATTGGTCTTAAAGTACCTTTTTATTGTTTTTTTAACATTTATATAAATTATTTTTAATTATTATATTTGATCCTACATGGTTTACATGTGTGTGGTAATTTTATGGAGTCGTTTTTGAAAAAATCCGTCCAAATGTTATTTTAAACATCTACATGTGAACTTTTTGAAAAAAGATGAAAATGTATTTCATTTGAAGTTTTATTGATTAATGCCACTAATTATATTAGTTGATAATTGGATATTACCCTCTCTTTGAGTTTAGAGAGACTAGTGAGTGATGATCCTATTAGGTTGTTGATGAGTTTTTTTTGGAAAAGTCATTATACCATAAATATAGTATATTTTTGGAGGATATATTATAGAATGAAATAGAGACATAGACAATGTAACATAGAATTCAAGAAGTTGAAGAAATTATAGAAGCCTAACTACTTGATCTAGATGATGAAGTGTGTAAAAAGAAACAATCTTGAATGGAATCAAAATTTATTGTTATTTAGTAATAACATTGAAATTTAAAAGGGATATGTAAGAATAATATAAGGTATATATTATATTATCTAGTATTTTTCATGAGGTTTTATAAAGTTAATGTGGTGTATGATATGGTGTATTTGACTGGTGTTGAGCCCACTTTTTTGTGTGTTTTTAATTTGTTACTAATGAATTCCAATGAATTAGGAGATTTCATTGACATAAATATATTATAGGTTAGGTAAAGAAGAAGAAAAATTAGTTTGAATAATGAAGGATTTATTACTTCTAAAAGAATTCAAATAGTTATCTATTGATCATGTAAAAAATAAGCATATGAGTCCAGAAGTTAAATTTGGTGTCTGGAATTTAAATATATAGAAATATGATAGGTCTATTGGATATGGTGAAGAAATAATGAGAGTAAAAAAATAGGTAGAGTGTGGTGTATATAAAGGAGGAAGGCTTCAATGTTCAGCATAAATAAATAACAATAACTGTGTTCATTGATTCATTATAAACCAACATGAAAATAAATGTGAAGAATAATAGAGAAATATAGATAGTATAAATCAAAATAAAAAGATTAATTTCTCAAAGAAGATAATGATATATGTTAAAATGATCATGCATTTCTTATATGAAGAAGAGGTTGAAGGAGGAGTTTTAGTTCAATCCATGAAAGTAAGGTTTCTAAATATCAAATAATATGATGATGTTTACCATTCTTCTTCGAGATAGTTTCTTCGATGTGAAATGTAAGAATTAATAGGTAATGAATAATGAAAAATATGAAGTTTTGGAAGCTGGTTGAAGAAGTGAAAATTCACATATGTGAATTGGGATATGATCCCCATATAATGTAATATCTACATATTGATTTCCTTTCTACGTAGGTGAACATACATACTAAAATGATCTAATATGTACGAAATGATCACATATGAAAATTTGGATATGTGATGGGTTGAATTTGTGAATATTCATACCTAAATTTTCTATTGTGTATAAAAATTAGAAAAATTTTCACATAGGTGAATCTGTTTACTCAAATATCTTATTGTGTTTAAAAATTGTTCATGTAGGAAAACTATTCATATGTTAGAATTGGTTACATATGTTAATAGACCAATATAGCGTAACGGTTCATGGATATGAATTTATTGTAGATTATAATTAGATATGGTATGGAATTCATATAAACCCAAAATGTATGTGTATTTTCTACGTGTGTGAATTGGACCAAAAAATTAAAGAGGTGCGCTATGTAGTAAGAATAAAGGAAATTATTTTAAACTGTTCATGGTATACTGATCTTCAAAACATTCATGTATCATGATATTTTCATCCATGATAGTTTCTAAATGAGCTTATGATGAAGGATGAAATTAGAATTGGAGATGATAGAAATAATGTATTAGAAATTATATATAGTTTGACTTTATATATACATAGATGAATTTATTTAGAATCATATGTTCACAAATAGATTTTTGTTACAGAAAAGATTCTAATTTACAAGATTCCATGTAAATATGTATTGAATGAAAATATATATCATGATAATTATCATCATGATATGAACTATTTAATAAATGGATGATGAAGTAAGAACTGTGTTCTATGTTCTGTGAATCAATGGATCAAAGACCATAACTACTACATAATTAATATATTGGCATGAATATAGTTTGAATATATGAATTTAGTATAGTCACGAGTGTTCTTTATTTCTATATACATTTAAAAAGAAATAATATGTAATAATTGAGTCATCATTTGAGTATTTAAGGAATATTTAGAAAATATTAATGACTATAAAAACACATAATGGATGATTAATTTGGACATAGTGAATAGTGGTTACCAAATATCATGTAAGATTTTAATTACCATAAAACGTAGTAATTCAAATCATGTGTTCAAGAGGAATTGTGAATTTATAATAATTGTAAGAAGATGAAGGTAACTAATGATGTATTATTTATTATATATATATATATATTCACTACAGGTCAATAAAGAATATATACATAACAATAGATATAATTATGAAACTATGATTCAATAAATAATTTATTTGTTTTAAGAAGAAAGAAACCCAAATATGTGATAATCATCCTCATACATATGATGTTAATTAAATCCCATAATAAGTGAACTGGTACCTGAAATATGCACTGAAGAAGAATAATAGAATATAATATGGAAGAATATATATGCATATAAGAGTGTTGTGAAGTTCTATTGCATTGGAAGAAGAAAAAAAAGAGGAATTGATCATGTTGGTCATGTGTTTTACAATAAGAGTAACGTTTTGTAGTTCATTTTTCATAGAAATGTTATAAGAAACACTTGAACATTTTTTGTTAAGAGTATGTGAACTATTGTCCATAAAAAAGAGAAATAAGTGTTTCCCATATGTATTCGTTCATGTAAGTATTGAAGGATATGACTCATTTAGCACACAAATATTAATCATTAGGTGTATGATTAACCTATGTGAAAAGAGGCACTAAAGCACTATCAAATAGACTATAGTGCAACATAGTTTTAAAGGATATAACCTAATTATTTTCAACTCCTAGATTTTTTTAGTCCATCGTTTGGTTGAATATTGTTTCCCAGTTTCACCAAAGACTATCCTTTCTTATTAAAAGGTGGATATTTTAAATATCTGATCAAATTTGTGTGTGTTATAAAAAATGATTTGGTATGATAGTTATTGAATCAATATCACAACCGATCCAAGAGGTAAAAGGATACAATGGTTTAAATTGGTTAAAAATGGAACCAAAGCCAATACCCCCCCCCCCACACTCTCATGTGTTGGGTATATCCCAAAGTGGTCAAAATTACTAGACTGAGGGTTTTTCATATAGATTGAAATATTGTGGGAAGTATTTGAAGAGATAGGATGGAAGTGGAAGTACATATATTGGTACAAATAGTCTATAAATCATTCTAGGGGAATCACTAGTTTTTTGAATTTAATCATTGAAATCTTGTAATCATTCTCTATTTTAGTAATAAAGAGATGTGTTTTTTCTGCATGGTGTAAGATTAAGATCTTAACCATGTGAATTCTTTTTGTTTTTTTATTATGTGTGGGTTCTTTCATTCTTAACCGTATTTTTTCAGGAATGACTACTTCTGATCTAGGAGATTCATCGTAGGACATTGGAGTATAGATACTGAAGGATATATTCCCTAAAGTATTTATATATATATATATATGATATAAATCTTTTATTTTGTATGGTATGATATAACCAATAATTGAATATGAATTTCATGTAAAAATGGGTTTGATCTTCCATTTTTGGTATATAATATAGCATGAGATTATATTTCATGACACTACCAATCCCAAATGTATTATAAGATTTGGTGATAACATATATTGTGTTTTTAGTTGAGTGTTAGGGTACAATATGCTATGACACAATATTATTTAAGTGTTTCCAAATGATAATTTTTACCATTTGAGTAATTATTCCTTGATCATATATTATTAAATACTCACTGCATAATATGTGACACATGGGAGTCAATTCATTCATCTGAGGGGTTGTGTTAATTCCTCAAGATAATTTATTATGCCTCATAACACATGAGTTAATACACGATCAACCATAGGGATTGGTCGACGGACCATAAAGTCCCCACATAATTGTGATGGAAGTATTCTTTCTTGTTCATTCTTACCCTGGACTCTTCCACATAAGGTTCTCTTCATCCTTTTCCTTTTTCTAAAGAGGCTCTATTATTCTGTGTTGAGAATATGGGTTCCACCTGAATATTGGGTGATTCTCCAACACATGTATATTTTTTAGTTTCTCAAACATGTAATTGGATGTAGTAAAACTCATCACCTTCAAATATATTTGATTATAAAGTGATGTAGTAAGAGAATTTTTATCTTTGGTATTTCTATAAAGCATTTTCCTTTTTGATTTAGTCATAAACCGACCTGTCACATCAGTGAGTTGAATACCCTGAGTATTGGAAAAAATAACATCCATCCTAATGGATCATAGATAATATATCATTCTATTCTTTCAAATCTTAATTTTACCTCCATAAAAAATGGAACTCCCGTAACATTCACTAAATTTTTCATAAAAACAGAGAACATATTTAAAAATAATAACCTATATGCTCTGATAACACTTTTAGGACCCAATAATACCCTGAGAGGGGAGGGGTGATTTAGGGTGTTAATTTTTTTTTAAAAAGATAGATAATTTTCCCACATTGGTAGAAACATATTAAACCTGTCTGATAGAATTGAGCAGTAATTAAAAATTCAGATACCGAGAGACAACACAATAGTTTTACTTATTCACCACTAAGGTCTAGTCCAAGGACCATACAACATAAGTGTGTTTTTCATACCTAAATCCAATAATCTTCACTAGTTATTGTGAAATAAAATTTTTAGACACAATCAATTTGTGACAGGCACACTACCTTTACAAGAATTTTAGGGATAACACACTGCCTCCCTTAGAACAGTTTCATTGAATCACCCTAGAACACTACATTAGGTGAATTCATACTCAATTTAACAACTTTATGGTCACATTAGTAGATTCAAAATTTAATTATTTTACCTAGATTATAATAAGACTCTACTTGCACAATAGTCCAGAGTTGATGTACTTGATAACACTATTTACTTAAACTATGTGTTCAACACAACTGTTCATGAAACTCACAGTCTTAAAAAAAACACCATTTATGTTTCAAAGAAATACCAGTATTTGCTAACCCATAGAATTTCATAAATATACCAACCTTCACAAATCAATTAGCCTTCGTGAAGCTCCCAGAATTTATGGAACTCAAAGTCTTTACAAAACTCCCAGTCTTTTCGAAACACCCTGTATTCATGAAAATTCCTTTTCAAATATGAATTACCATCAATCAGTCCATATCCATTAACTTTTAAAAGCTTCATCTCACGAAGGATTATCGATTCATAAATATTTACTGTTTAGACATACCTTCATGAAATCAAACCAATTCATTATTTTCTCCAATTCTAATCACGTCAAAAAAATTTAGTGTGGAATCCTACTTATAGGATCATCCCTTCATGAAGATACCACTCTCACAGTGACCTTTTCATGAATCTCAAAAAACATTCTCTTGAATCTCCTTCATTTTCAAAGCACCAGTGAAATTTAACCCATTCACAAAGCTTCTCAAAGTAACCAACATTCATTATCTTTCCATTGCGCATTCACGATGCACGTTTGTGATGCTCCACATCTTCACAAAAATTATTCTTCAAAAAAACCAATCTTCTCAAAACTCATGACATTAAAATATTTATAGAGTCAATAAAATAAATAAAACTTTCATGATGCTTTCTTCTTCCTCCTAATTTTGAGCACCAAAAATCTGGAAAACCCCAAGAAATGATGCCACCTTCAACACTAAATATATCTACACCGTAAGATATATTGTCTTGAAAACTCCATGATAAACCTTAGTGTGGATTGGAAATAAACAAAAAATACACTCAATTTCCAACTATGAAAAGACTTCGTTTCAACACTCCTTGCTCTTTATATTCTTGGTTAGTTTCCACCACTAATTATCTTCTCTATAAAGGTGGTAAATAGAATGTATAACCTTCTCTTGTTCAGATAATTTAAGGATATAGAATATATTTTTGATATTGTTAATCCATTTTTCAAAAATTATGGGATTAGTTGATCCACTAAACATTAGATTCATCTGCTTTATAAAATTCCCAACTATATCTTTCTCTCTTAGAGGGAGTTCCAGGCAATTCATGTAATTATTCTTAACATGAGTTAGTTTCTATAGTACAACCATGATGTTATTATCTCCCATTACCATCATGTTTGGCATTTCATTAGGTTAATCATCACATTTATTATTGCACATATCATTAAAATTATTCCTCCTAAATACAACCATTTTATAATGTAAAGGGGTGAGAATACATAAATTAAGAAATTTTTACAAGGTAAACCATAAAATTAAAAGGAGTAACTCATAAATGACAGAAAAATACTAAATTATGAATATTTAAGTTTAAATATAGGTTATACATTCTTATCTTCTAATTAGGTTATCTGAACCAAACTACTTATTAAATTTTATAAAATATGTCAAAATGATTTATAATGGTTTTTAAAATGAATATGAATTAACAAAATAATATCCCCTAGGAGTGTCAAACTAGGTGTGCTTTAAGGGCCCATTCACTATGAAATAGAATGATGGTCGAGATATACTCGAACAAATATTTTTGGGGTTATGACCCCTAGATGAATATGTGCCCAAACCACATCCACTTTTAGTATCCATACAGTGATGTATTTCTATAAAAAATAAATAATATTTACCTTACAAATACTTTACGATCTTATTATATGCTTAGGCTTATCCGTAGGGTTTTTATTAATGTTATATAATCCTAATATCCAAAAATAACTAGAACTTAATCCGATACCAACTATAGAAACCCAAACCTTAAACACATATCATTTCATAACATCTAACACAGTTTATAATAAATACAATCCAAGGATCTAGGGTCTAATGTCTTCAGAGGATTAGAAACATAACAAAACGTCTTAAAACAGAAACATCATTATCTATTTTTAATCTTCTTTGTGTTATCCTAACTACCATAGGTCTATTAATACTGTATAGTATAACATAGGGAAATACATAAAGAAAAGGGCGATCTATAAATCCCATTAAGGGAATATACATGATAAAGGAGCATTACATGGGAGTCATAACATGATATCATAAATAGAATAATCATTAGCAAGGAATCATGGCATAAAAAATGATAATATATTAAAAAAAAGTAAAAATGATCATATCATAAGAGCATGAAATAATAGTAATGCTGAAACTATATAAAAAAAGATATCATAAGCATAAGTTAAGGATCCCTACCTTGTTAACATAATATAGTTGGCTAAGATAACTTCCCACACACCATAGATGGCTAGGATCACTGCCCACACACCATGATATCTCAGGAGATAAAAACATTATAAAATTCATCATAGGAATATAAAATTCCAATACCAATCATAAAATAATGAATATAATACATATGTGTGCCACATGAGGAAAATAAACCATACATAAGTCACATACATGGTAAAAACCCATGAGAAAGAATCGAGTTTCATGATCCTGTATTAAGGAATATCTGAAAGATACATCATAAGTATTATCAAGAGAAGAAGTAATTAAATTTCTTTTTATATTCATATATTAAAGTAACATATGTCTTGATCATGGAGTCCCATGGTAGGAAAAAAATACATGACAATCTTTAGAGAGGTAAGAATAAAAATGAACCACTTTGGTGATTCTTTTTGACATATACCAAGGATATTTTGGAGAAATGAGATCATAATCTTACATTAAAATAATAATTTAACTTTAAGGGTTACAAGAATAAATAAATATTAATTTTAAAAACTATTAACGATTTAAAAATATTTTAAGGGGGTGATGGTTGACTTGAAATAAGAGTCTTGAAAATCCCATTAAATCAGATTTCATTAAAAGTGGGTATTTGATGGGAACTTAAAACAGATATAACCCTAGAAATAGAAATGATATAAAGCTAGGTATATATGTAGGGTACACATATAAAAAAAATATAAGTATTACACAAGAATAATTTGGTATAAAAGGGATAAAAATAAAGAGAAGAATAACTAGAATGTTATGAAGGGAGTATGGGAAGATTCCTTACCTTTTTGTATGAATATATTCTACAATTGTACTTAAATTAATGTATAATTAAATTAAGTTTATTAAAAACCTTAATAATAACATTATTATACTATCATTAGTTTACAAGGGTATATTTATTATCATAAGTTTTTCATTTATTAATTATTTTTTGATCTTGTCAGTTACCTAAGGTGGTTTGGTCCTTTTTTACATATTTATCTTGACATGTTGAACATTATCAATTTTATCATAAAAATAAATTAAAAACCTCAATAATATCATTATAGTTATAAATATAATTTATATAAATCAATTGTTTTCTTCAAATTAATCCATTTTAGGTGATAATGGAAAATACAACGTGTCATTGATGTGGAGGGGGTATTCCGCACGTAGACACGAACACTTTTATTTTCCATAAAATAGGTGGGAGGTAGAAAAAATTATTAGTTATTTAAGAGTTATAATTGAGACATAGAAAATACATTTATTATATCAAGTTCATCCTTAATACCATCCATTAAAGGTGGTGATGGAAAAACATACTGCATCACTTCATGAAGGTGGTAGTCTGGGCACACACATGATTGATCCTTATGTTTAGCATAGTGGATGAATGGGGATGAATTATTTTTGTTAAATAAATATAATTAAAATTCATTATCTAAATGATACTTATGAATTTATATTAATAGGGTTAGGGAAGATAAGGATAAGAAAATTTAAAAAAATACTAATAAGAAGAAACACTCAAGTTGGGGACGTAGATATTCCATGGAAATTTTATTGGAAATAAAGGTATTATGATAAATAAGGGTGGAAAATGGAATTAGGGAATGTAATGGACTTAAATGAAAGGTAATTAGGGAAAATGTTGAAGACGAATTCAAATGATAGGTGAATTATAGAAGGGGTGTAAGCGATCTCTTTTTATAAGTGAAGAAAAGGGAACTTTCCCTAGGAAAGAGTGTTAAGTAAGGGAAAAAATGCAATGGTAGGAAATTTAGGTGAGATAGTTTAGAAAATATTATAAAGACATTTTGTTAAGACATTAAAACCTAAAAAATTACTTCCATAAGGTCTAAAGGTCATGTAAACTAATGAATATTCATTCCTTAACATATTACTCTCTCAAACACTAATTTATCTTAATTAAATAGTAATCATGGTAGGTAATTTTTTTAAAAAAAATAAGAGGAACCATCCCTCCAATATTAGACATTATGAATCCAAAATTTTCATCCATTTTATCCAAATAAATTTTTAAATAATAGAAAATTCAATTTCAAATTAAAACATAAAACATATTGAAAAACAGATTTATAATAAAGTATTTTTAGGTTCAAAAATGTTAATAATGGGTTTGTAATCATGATATATTAAATAGATTAAATAAATATATATAATTATATAAAAAATTGTTTTATAAATATTTAATTTATTCAAATGTCACAATGATATCTAAATTAGTGATAAAATTATCCAATACTTGTATTTTCCACGGTTCACGTAAAACTTAAATATTTCCTAAAAATATAAAAATTTAAACTAAGATGATTTTGGTATTATAAATTCAAATATGCAGTTAATTTTATATAATTTAATGTCTAGAAACTATATGTTTAAATTTTTAATAGAGAATATAAAATATAAATCAATTTTAATAAAAAAACTTATTAAACATTTAGTTTTTCTAATATAATTTCATACAAATTTTTTAATATAAATAATATAAATATTTTAAATTATATATATATATATATCTTATAAATTACCACAATTATCTTTTAAATAAGATTGATTTAATTTATTAACATATAACAACCTTAATTTTAGTGCATCCAAATAAAGTTAATGTGCTCAAAATTATTTAAAAGAATATATATATATATAAGATAATCTTTAGATGTTACAAGGAAGTTGGATTTGGGTTTTTGGGGGAATTATGAAATGAATTTAATTTAATTTTCCAAATGAGGCTGAATTTTTTCAAAGTGTATTCTCTTGTATTTATGTTTTGATGGGTTAATTCAATGTAGATTTTGTATTTAATGAGGTGTTTTATAAAATTTTGAATTTCATTCTAGATTTTAGAGAATATTTTAAAATATATATATTTTCAAATTATGTTTTATTTTTTAAGGTGAGTTTTAAACTTTCAAATCTACATTAGAGATTTTGAAGGGAAATGAAATTTTTAATAATATATTTTATCTTGGTGAGTGGTATTTATGTATTTTTTTTATGTGGTCTATGTTGGGACCATTAGATATGAATTATAAAATATGAATGGATGGATATGAGTTTCATGTTGTTACAAGTATGACCTGAAAAGGTCTAGGTGAAAGATGGATGGTCTATTTCTATGATATTTTCTTCCATCATCAAGGTGAAAATTAGTTTTTGGAATTGGTGGTGATCATCTTTTTTTTGGATTTATGATTTTCATGTTTAGGGAATTCAATGAATTTGAGTAAATTCAACATCAATATATTGTTTGGGTATCTCCTTCCTTATTCCTTGTGGGATATTAGGATATTGGTGATGTTTATGAAAACTTATCAACTAAGTTGTTTGGTTTTAGTGGAGTTCTTGCCTTATGAAAAGGATATTCTCTTGATAGATTTTACATGGGAAGTGTTGGGTGAGTTTTTTGAGTGACTAGGATCTGTTCTATGCTTTATGTGTAAAGACCCTGAATTTACATGTAATTTTTTATAATTAAATGAGAATTTTAAGAGTCCGTGAAAATTAATGGCGCGTGATTATGAGGCCCAAAGTTTCCAGAACGAATTTTTGAAATTTATTTCAGGTACATTCAGTAAACGTGCTAGCGGGTTTTTCTAATTTTTGAACTGGTGCTCGGAATTGAAATCTGAGGGCACCGTTGAACTTGCAACACCCATATTCGCTTAAGGAGGCTTTCACCTCGATAGTAGTTGGTCGAGGGTGAAAGATAATTTTTGGGTTTTTTCATGGAAATAATAAAATAAAATAAACACATATTTTATTTTATTTTGTTTGTTAAAACCACCAAGTGGAAGTTAAGGTGTGGGGACCACCAGACCTTAACCTCCCATGAGAGGTTATGGAGGTTGGGACCACCTGAACCTAACCTCCCATGAGATGTTATGGTGGTGGGGACCACCCGAGGCTTAAACCACTCAACTCCCACAATAAATGAGGGAGAGCCTTTTCAAATCCTCCTACATTAATTGTGCCAACCCTCCTTAATTAATCTTGGAAACCCTTCCCTTTAATTAATTGAGCCAACACATCAATTAATTAATTAAACTATTTGAATTTATGCCAACAAACATAATGGAAATCATAATCTATTATTTTGGGCTATGAATTATTTTTGGTGGAATTGGGGATAGGAGGAACATGGTAGAAAGATCTCCAATGGAGAACGCTCCGCCAATGAAGAACGCTGACTTCCTTCGACCTTCTTCCTCAGGACTTCTTCTGACATGGGATGTCCACATCTACGACAAATCGACGATCATACTACCTTCTTGCGCCAAGGAAATCAGGTGAATGAGGTAGGGGTTTATTTCTATTTGATTATCACTTCCCATGTTCTCCCTTTCTAATTATTTTGTGGGATTGGGAATAGAGATTGACGAGGGTTGTGGGAAATGATGTTTTAAAATATCTTCCATACACGTTCATTCTTAGTTCTTTTTAATCCGCTTTCTATCACTCTAAACGTGAAGGGTGCAGGCCAAACAAACATGGCCCGACCCATCCACCATTATTCATTGATGTTTTCTTTGAAATGGGGGAAGACAATGAAGGTGACGAAGGAAACAGCGCTGCCACCTGCGGCCTCCGTGACCCACGCCGCCCCGCGGCACTTCGCCCTCCCGGCCGAACCGGCCCCACGCCCGGCCGACCACCCATAGACGGACCAAGCCACCATGCCACCCCAGGCCTAACCCCCCTCGCCGCAACTGTCTACCGTGCCGAGCCACCGCGCTGTCGTCCGCCGAGCGACGCCGCTGTCCGGTCCGAGCCGAGCCACTACGCCGCCGCCAGGCCGAGCCGCCGTGCAGCCACCGTTCGTCGTGCCGAGCTGCCGTGTCGCCGCCCGCCAAGCCGTGCCACTATCCAGGCCAAGCTGAGACACCATCTTCCACTATGACCTTTACATTGCCCTCTGAGCCACCTAAGACGCCCTCTCCACGGCCTTACGAGCCACCCTGAGCCGAGCCATCCCGCGACCGAGTCATTCCTCAGCCGAGCCACCCTCACGACATCCTACGAGGCCGAGCCGCCTCCACGGACCATTGCGGCCATCGAGCCAAACCTAACAGGCCAGGCTGAACTTAGCGAGGTAGGCCGGGTTGGCCCAAACCTAGTCGGCCCAGGCCAGGTCGGGCCGAGTCAGTCTGACCGGGTTGGACCAGACCCGGGTCTACTACGACTCATTTACATTTGGCCATAACTTTTGCACCATACATCTGTTTGATGAATCATCAGCGGCACTGGAAATCTTGGATTGAGATGGTCCTTTTGATGATACCACACTATGTTTTTGATTAAGATGGAAACATTCAGGATGAATCGAGCACGAATCCAACCGGGCCCCTAGGACAAAAAGGCTAACAACTCACAGACCGGGCGTTCAATTGATGCGCCGTCTGTTACGTTGAGACCCCTATGATGTGGCCGACCATTGAGGTACTTCTTCATGGGACTTCATGGTAGTTGGAGTATCAACTAGCAACTTGTGGAGTGGATCCTCCCGGAGAAAAGTGAGCACAGTGCAGAGACCTAGTAGCTGGCTGAGACTTGATGATTGCTGACCGTTTCGACTTGAATTGACTCGACAAGCCCAGTGGGAAGTGATGTGGTGATGAGGAAGACCCACGATGGGGAGAACCTCTGTGTGGTGTGACAGAACCACAGTACTTGATAGGAGGAGTACCTCAGCAGGCCTCGAGGGGGAGTTCCTCTGTGTGACATGGCATACACATGGTGGGGAGCACCTCTTTGTGACGCATCAATCCCACCGTACTCCATAGTAGGTGTACCTCATTAGTCCAAGGATAGTGGGAAGTGCCTCTGTGTAACACAGAAGGCCCACTGTACTTGATATAGGAGGAGTTCTCCAGCTTCCAAGGTGTTCGACACTCTGACTCAAAATGTTACTTGATACTACCCCTAGAATAAATCCTTGTTTGAGATAAGTCAGAACCTCTGTGTTTTCCTCATGATTGAGATAAATTACTTAATAACTTAGGTATTGGTATGTGAATATACCTAAGTAAGTTTATCTATTGATTTCATACTTTGTGTTTCATCCTTGTTGGATTTTGTGAGGCCTAGAGTGTCTCGGGATCCCTACTGAGTATCATTATACTCACCCCTCCACGAGCTATGCCCACACCTTGTTGTGTTGGATGTAGATGAAGTAAAGTGATGACAGAGGCCTAGATTACCAGAACTGGAAGGTACCTAGAGGTGGATCTTACGAAAAGTCGTTATATGGAGGAGACTGACAGATGAGGAGTGATGAGGAGGAGATCTATACCTACCCTTAAAGTAGGAACCTCGAAGGATGACCCAACAACTGAATTTCCCTTTTCTTCAATTTTATTGTATCACATTTGTACTTGTACTTCCTAGTTGGGCTTTTATTCTGGCCCCTTTTACATTCAGTACTCTTTTGTTATACAGGTTACTTTGTGTTTTCTCTAGCTGTGTGCTTGCTTGTGTTTGTGTTTACAGGTTATAAAGGAAATGCCTTCCCAGTTTTAGGGAATTACGCCTTTGGTTCTAGTTTCCAACCCCTAGCCTATGGAAGGTGAGCTTAGGGTAGTCACGACATGGGCCCTGGGGGATGGGTCATGAAAAATTGGTATCAGAGGAGTCAGTTCTACTCCAGAACTTAGGACTCTGATATTTCTTTTCTGTAAAGAAATAGTGTTATGGGTAATGAGTGCGATTTTCTGTTTAGGGAGTCCAGTGTTGGTGCGGAGGTCGACGTATCCATACAATAGGACCCTTAATTCTGATATCCAACTCAGTGCATGAAAACATTGATTGCATGTGTGTTTTCAAGAGTCTTCTTTGTGAACTCTTTGAGTCAGCTCACCAGGTCAGCTCACCAGGTATAAATTTTGACCGTGGTGCACATGTTTCTTTTCAGGATGCCTCCACGAAGACAACCAGATAGAGTTTTGAGAGTTTTAAGCACTGATATACCACTAGGTGACGAGGCCTCGGTGCATGGTCCTTTTCCAGTAGAGGCACCAGCGGAGGCTGCAGAGGATCCACTCCTCGTTAGGCCACCAATGCCACCAGCCCCAAAAGTAGATAGTGCATGCCACTTGAGCGTGTTGCACGAGTTCCAGTACCAGAGGCCACCCAGGTTCAAGGGAGAGACATACCCACAGATGACTGAGGATTAAATGGAGGATATGGTGAGATTTTTCCAGCTGGTAGGGACATCAGCCAATCTCTTGCAGATTCTTGATTCCATCCTTCTACATGAAGCAACGAGCAGATGGTGAAGCATGATGCTCCAGGTCCACGACAAGGTAACACCTCTCAGGGTAGACTTTGAGAGCCTGTTTCTGGTAGAGTTTGTTCCAGCGACTCTTCACACGATGCGAATACAAGAGTTTCTTTATCTACAGCAGGGCAGCATGATTGTGGCTCAGTACTCAGCGAGGTTCACTAAGCTCTCATGCTACTTCAAAGATATGGTGCAGGATCCATTCTTCAGGGCCTAGAACTTAGAACATGGACTTAGGTGGGAGATCAGGGCTTCAGTGATCTCACTCAGTATCTAGATGTAGGTGGGGGTGTTAGAGAGATCCCTCTTTGTGGAGAGTTTCCTCGCTGAGCAGTCACCAGCAGCGAGACCCACTACCTGTCATCACGTAGCGTAGTATTTTGTATATGGTAGCATACAGATGTCACAGAGGTCAAAGAGTACCATACCTATAGGTGGATGATAGAATGAATCAGGATTGGTTATGTGGGGCACCCAAAATGGATTTAGTCATGCCAGGAGTGGGTAGTGTTACATATGCGGCGAGCATGGTCACATGGCTTGTGACTATCTGAACTGTCGTACAGATGATCAGCAGACGGTCGAAGGACCGCCTCGGCAGAGATAGAGGTTCGACCAAGGAGGTTTGTAGAGAGCAGGAAGACATGGAAAAGGAGATGGCCAAGTAGCTAGAATAAAGTATCTTGATCCATATCTATAGAGTATATAAAAATATTCCTAAACCTCAAAAAATACTCTAAAATAGTCAAATTACCTAGATATAGATGTAGAGGCTCTGGTATATACACTGATCACAACATGTACAGATAAAACTCCTCTCTAGAGAGATACATGAAGTCTGACTAGGAGAGACCTATAAAGTCATGTGACTAAGTCACTAAAATTCATCCTCAACTATGATTTCCTTGAATAAGACTTTATGTGAAGACCTCCATATGGTCTATGAGCATCCTTTCAAGTTGTAAACCTTTTCTGACTACCTCTAACCAGTCCTCATCTATGTGGGGGTCTAGATCGCCCCAAAAAATATAGAGGTCACTTCCTGTGGAACTCATGCAGTGCACTCAGCCTACATGCATCCTATGATGTCACTATCAGTGATAGTTTCTTCTCAATGTGTGGTCATATACCTAGTAAACCACCTAGAGATGATATCTCAGGTATGGGAACATGTATTGAAGCCTCTTCACTCAGAAAATCATACTCATGATCACATAGTGGAATCCTGACTGGATCTCTTTATGTAGGAATCTTGAAATAATCAATATATATCACGATCAAAGAGTATATTCAGAGATATGACTCAAAATGACATTGAAACCATAACCCATTGTTATATGATTCATGTTACAATGTTTTCCCAGAACTAATTTCATCATGTACTAAGTCTAAATTTAGGTGATCAGATTCCAAAAGTATATATATGTTAGCCACCACAACAACACTGGATTCCCTAGCTAGAAATCAGAACTCAAAACACATAACATTTTTTCCCCAAATAAAATCTCATAGCCATTGGTCCAATGGTATAATCTGCTCTGATATAACTCCATCATGAACAAAATAAATTGTCCCTAAATCGTGACTACCCCAATACCACCTAAAATAGGATAGTAGCTAGAAACAGGTGCTGAGTAAACATATCCCACATATGGGAGGAATTATCCTAATGTACCCTTACACATGAAAAAATATCCAATTCTATACAATTATGAAATGTAAAACAACTAAAACCAATACATGCATGTATCTATGGTCCTACAATCAGAGTGTGATAGTAAATTAATGGAAGACATAAAGAGAGACAAAAAAATCCAAAAAAAATTTGTAGTGAGTCCACACTAATTCAAGGGTAAGGACTACGATCAAATTCAAGAACTCAGAAATACCTTGGTCTATCAATATCATTCTATTATTATCCTTCTCAATGTCCTCTCAGGACAACATCAAATGGTATATCATTTTCATAAGACACAACACGTGTGGGAAGATCCCATGAAGTGGTGAGTATAAAAATACCCAATTGGAAACCACAAAACAATAAATTGAATAATTGAGAATAGTCATCTCATAACTAAGATATTGAAATCAAATCATAATATAAAAAACCCATATTTACTTAGGAAGGACACCACGACACTAGGCGATAATAACCAACTTCCAGCCACATGAAGCTAATTGAAGCAATTCCCATTCTGAGAAAATCCAATCCATGATCCATGAAATCATTGAAGACACTCATAGAAGAATTAAAAATCATCGGTCCACACCAATGATTGTTCACTGGTCTCAGAAGAACCTAATACTCAAAAAGATGGTCATGCTTTGGACTGTTGGGGAACACCATGAACCAAATTTGGATCCACCCACTATATAAGGGATCATTTCCAATGACACTAATACGACTAATTATACATACTAATAGATATAGTATTGATTCCATAATCATGGAGGTCACATTTATTCTACAAACCCCACATAGGGTATAAATATGATAGGGTACCAAACTCTAGTATCATAGAGAGACACCCTGAACTCTACCCGAGACTCATCCTCTAGAGGGGATCGCAGTATTTGGATGTGGAGTTATTGCCACACTATACCCTTCTTATAAAATGGACCAAGGGAACACACTCAGCTAATACTAGTCTAGTTTTAAAAGGCTACAAACAACCTTCATGGTGGTGAACAGCATGTAATGGGTGTACATGGCATATCCAACCAACCCCTAGTCTACTCGTGTGGTGATACATCACATGTCATTTAAATAACCAAATAAATGGTGTTCATGAATAGAACACATCATGTATAGATCTCCTATAACCTTTCTTATTCCATCTTCCCATGCATGTATACCACTAGTCATTCAGGTGTCCATCCCTTATAACATGTTCATACCCACACCCATGTACAGCTGGTCATATACTCTAATTCTGCACATGTACTTGGTATGCCTATTCCCATTTATCCTTAGAGATACACTCCAATTATCCTAGAAAAAATAACATGGGATTTGATATGTTCAGACGGTGTGTGATATTTAGTTTTGGCAGAAACCCTAGAACGACATCTAGGGGTCCCACAAGGTGTGTAATACCAGACTACACGCTGTGTAATGAGGTATTTTCCAAATCTAGTAGTTTCTTCCTCCACATTACTCATGGAAACCATCATCATCATCACCACTTATGGAGATCATAGATCGATGGTTGGCCAAAACTCTGGTCATTGGAGTTCATAGATCAAAGCATCGAATTCTCAGTAAATTCCCACTCACATTGAATATACCCAGACCATTAAAACTGAGATGAACATATACCTAAAATCTAGTCGGATCATCCTCTGATCATCCTTCATCATCACTAAAACTCTATTTTACCCTCTATGATGGATCTCACCCATGGGATTGATCCATTGTTCTAAAAAATGATTGTTCAATGACCAGATACTGAGTATTCATCAAACTATAGGCCAAATAAATTTCCCATGATGAACGTGTGAGGTATGGGGGGATAAATCCATAAACCATCAAATTTGAAGAATGAACCTTGGACTTTGTTCATTTAACCATGATCCATTTTCAATGATGTAGATGAACAAAGATAGATAAAATCAACAAACAGTATAAATACATCAATTTAAATCTACGATTGTTGTTCAAATCAATTCTTTTTCATGGAATTGATCTGAATTTTACTAGGATTAAAGAATAGAATGGATATCACAAATAAAAATCAAACCTAGTGTTTGGATCGATCACTAATGAATAATTTTCTTTCATTTAAATCACTATCAAAATTCCTAAATTCCATTGGAGGAACAATCCACAATCATGATCTTATCTAGTATCATCTTCCAATAACACTATCTAATAGTCATCTAGGTCTCTAGGGTTTAGAAATAAACCCTGATAAAATACCATAACTATATATTTAGAGAATATATCAGTTTACACATCAAAAAAATAAAATAAATTAATATATTTATTCATTTTATTTATTTGTGTTCATGATAACTTGATCATAAACACCTCATGCCGAAAAAGGTTATGTCACACATAGGGTAAAACCTGTGTTCTGAACTCAATTGTACTGTCAGATTTCTAATACAGGCCCCTGTTCAAGAGTAAATCCACATTTTAGAAAGCTTTTGTTCATGTAATATATGATATATTTCAAATATTTCAAATATTTATTATGGGATCATCGGGCCTTAGAATCTTACACCATCTTAGTTCATAGATTCGAAAATAATCCATATAATATCAAAAAATAATACATTTAAAATCAGATTCATTACACATAACATTCACCCAAATAAAACAAGACCACAGTAATTCCAAAATTTTACAAAAATGAAAAGAAAAATAATTGAATCCCCTACCTCAACCTATGCTTTGTAACCACTGTCTAAGAACAAGGATAAGAATATGATCATAAAAAACAACATCAAAAAATTAATTCTTTAAAAAAAAATAGATCACAATTATATCCATAAAATACATTATATAAGTCCAATAAAACCATGTTCAATCTTATGTACATCCTTATAAGTATAATAATTGATAGATAACTAAGATTATAATAAGAGAAACATACCTTAGATTAAAATAAACTAATCTCTTGACAATTATTCCAAATATAAAAAAAATGATCAAGGGTCAATAAAGAATCATATCTGGAAATGATGGTCCTAGGGAAAAACATAAATAAGGATAAATTCAAATGTTCTTCCAAATATATATAAAATAACTTTAAATTCAAGTCATCACAGAATGAATATGTTTGGGAATTTAGTGATGGGACCATATCAAATGAATATTTAAAACACATATCATTATCTACTGCAATTCCCATTAGTTTAAACTTATTTAATATTTTAATATGATACAACCAAGGATTGTCACACCATGAGGAGAGCACCATGGTATGATAACGTCCAAAAAAATAGAACCCAAAAACATGACCTCCTAGTAACATGATACAACAGAGGTGTCCATGCCAGAATAAACACCTAGGGACAAAGTAAGAAAACTCCCCAAACTCCTTCATTACATGACCAAAAACACTAACTCATTAAACAAAAAAATTTCAAGTCTATGAAAATGTTTTCTTATTTAATATTTTTAGGTTTTCCTAGAAATTAATGGTTTTACATTTTAATGAAAATTCCCTTTCGTTCCCATTCATGAAGTGACTAGTGTCGCCATGATGTGACAATACATCTAAAATTAGAATATTGTTTCACCTAAGTCCCATAACATACTCCCATAATACATGAAACAACCTTATTTTGTGACACAAAACACCATTCCATGATGAAAACATTCAAACTATGACACAACAAGATTCAAAACTCCCCTTTCTTATAGCTCTCTCTTCACATTGGGACACCCAATTCCACACTCTAACACACTCCTCCTATCAAAAATCTCATCTCAAAAACACATTTTTTTCATCCACCATTCTCTTAATACCCCCAAAAAACTAAATATTTAGAGTAGTGGGTAATAAATGTATGCATTTTTCAATTATAGTCGATCTTATTGGTTTTGGTGGATGATTTTTTAGTTTTGATACATAATGAATCATTTTTTGGAATCTCATTATGTTATGTAAAATGTAATTTTTATAATACATTGGTTTAATAAATTTTTAACATGATTTTTTTATTATAATAAATAGATCAAATATATTTTAGATATTTCTAATGGTGATACAGGTAATTTAAAGTGGGTTCTCTTATAGGTATTTTTATTTATTCACTCTAGTAATTTAAATAAACATTTAAATTCATTATTAATTATGTTTGTGGTATATGTGGGGTTCACATGAAGATTCTATTTTAATTTTAAATATTGATAATTTCTATTTATTAATTCAAAAATTTATAGGATTTATAAATTAATAATTTGGAAGGGATTAAGTTATATTTATTTTTAATAAATTTGAAAATATATTTTCTAATGATATTCATTATTAAATTATGACATGGGTTATTTGAAATCAATGAATATTGAGAAAAAATATATTAACATATTGACTGAATATCACACCAATTTAAATCAGTGTGGGGGTGGTGTGGGTTTGGTGTTCTTACATATTGGGCCTAATTAGATACCATTGAGGAATAACTTATATTATAGTGGGTATAGTATGTACTTGAGTGGGTCCTAAAATATTTTTTACCCTTTTTTATGCACACTTTTATTTTCCATAATTCTTTGACTTGATTATCTCGAATCATTTCTCCTTTACATATTTTTTTATTGTAAGGTTTTAATAGTGACTTCTTTTAAAATACATTAAATTCATAAAAACAAATTATTTTAAAATCATATTGGTCTTAAAGTACCTTTTTATTGTTTTTTTAACATTTATATAAATTATTTTTAATTATTATATTTGATCCTACATGGTTTACATGTGTGTGGTAATTTTATGGAGTCCTTTTTGAAAAAATCCTTCCAAATGTTATTTTAAACATCTACATGTGAACATTTTGAAAAAAGATGAAAATGTATTTCATTTGAAGTTTTATTGATTAATGCCACTAATTATATTAGTTGATAATTGGATATTACCCTCTCTTTGAGTTTAGAGAGACTAGTGAGTGATGATCCTATTAGGTTGTTGATGAGTTTTTTTTGGAAAAGTCATTATACCATAAATATAGTATATTTTTGGAGGATATATTATAGAATGAAATAGGGACATAGACAATGTAACATAGAATTAAAGAAGTTGAAGAAATTATAGAAGCCTAACTACTTGATCTAGATGATGAAGTGTGTAAAAAGAAACAGTCTTGAATGGAATCAAAATTTATTGTTATTTAGTAATAACATTGAAATTTAAAAGGGATATGTAAGAATAATATAAGGTATATATTATATTATCTAGTATTTTTCATGAGGTTTTATAAAGTTAATGTGGTGTATGATATGGTGTATTTGACTGGTGTTGAGCCCACTTTTTTGTGTGTTTTTAATTTGTTACTAATGAATTCCTATGAATTAGGAGATTTCATTGACATAAATATATTATAGGTTAGGTAAAGAAGAAGAAAAATTAGTTTGAATAATGAAGGATTTATTAATTCTAAAAGAATTCAAATAGTTATCTATTGATCATGTAAAAAATAAGAATATGAGTCCAGAAGTTAAATTTGGTGTCTGGAATTTAAATATATAGAAATATGATAGGTCTATTGGGTATGGTGAAGAAATAATGAGAGTAAAAAAATAGATAGAGTGTGGTGTATATAAAGGAGGAAGGCTTCAATGTTCAGCATAAATAAATAACAATAACTGTGTTTATTGATTCATTATAAACCAACATGAAAATAAATGTGAAGAATAATAGAGAAATATAGATAGTATAAATCAAAATAAAAAGATTCATTTCTCAAAGAAGATAATGATATATGTTAAAATGATCATGCATTTATTATATGAAGAAGAGGTTGAAGGAGGAGTTTTAGTTCAATCCATGAAAGTAAGGTTTCTAAATATCAAATAATATGATGATGTTTACCATTCTTCTTCGAGATAGTTTCTTCGATGTGAAATGTAAGAATTAATAGGTAATGAATAATGAAAAATATGAAGTTTTGGAAGCTGGTTGAAGAAGTGAAAATTCACATATGTGAATTGGGATATGATCCCCATATAATGTAATATCTACATATTGATTTCCTTTCTACGTAGGTGAACATACATACTAAAATGATCTAATATGTACGAAATGATCACATATGAAAATTTGGATATGTGATGGGTTGAATTTGTGAATATTCATACCTAAATTTTCTATTGTGTATAAAAATTAGAAAAATTTTCACATAGGTGAATCTGTTTACTCAAATATCTTATTGTGTTTAAAAATTGTTCATGTAGGAAAACTATTCATATGTTAGAATTGGTTACATATGTTAATAGACCAATATAGCGTAACGGTTCATGGATATGAATTTATTGTAGATTATAATTAGATATGGTATGGAATTCATATAAACCCAAAATGTATGTGTATTTTCTATGTGTGTGAATTGGACCAAAAAATTAAAGAGGTGCGCTATGTAGTAAGAATAAAGGAAATTATTTTAGACTGTTCATGGTATGCTGATCTTCAAAACATTCATGTATCATGATATTTTCATCCATGATAGTTTCTAAATGAGCTTATGATGAAGGATGAAATTAGAATTGGAGATGATAGAAATAATGTATTAGAAATTATATATAGTTTGACTTTATATATACATAGATGAATTTATTTAGAATCATATGTTCACAAATAGATTTTTGTTACAGAAAAGATTCTAATTTACAAGATTCCATGTAAATATGTATTGAATGAAAATATATATCATGATAATTATCATCATGATATGAACTATTTAATAAATGGATGATGAAGTAAGAACTGTGTTCTATGTTCTGTGAATCAATGGATCAAAGACCATAACTACTACATAATTAATATATTGGAATGAATATAGTTTGAATATATGAATTTAGTATAGTCACGAGTGTTCTTTATTTCTATATACATTTAAAAAGAAATAATATGTAATAATTGAGTCATCATTTGAGTATTTAAGGAATATTTAGAAAATATTAATGACTATAAAAACACATAATGGATGATTAATTTGGACATAGTGAATAGTGGTTACCAAATATCATGTAAGATTTTAATTACCATAAAACGTAGTAATTCAAATCATGTGTTCAAGAGGAATTGTGAATTTATAATAATTGTAAGAAGATGAAGGTAACTAATGATGTATTATTTATTATATATATATATATATATATTCACTACAGGTCAATAAAGAATATATACATAACAATAGATATAATTATGAAACTATGATTCAATAAATAATTTATTTGTTTTAAGAAGAAAGAAACCCAAATATGTGATAATCATCCTCATACATATGATGTTAATTAAATCCCATAATAAGTGAACTGGTACCTGAAATATGCACTGAAGAAGAATAATAGAATATAATATGGAAGAATATATATGCATATAAGAGTGTTGTGAAGTTCTATTGCATTGGAAGAAGAAAAAAAGAGGAATTGATCATGTTGGTCATGTGTTTTACAATAAGAGTAACGTTTTGTAGTTCATTTTTCATAGAAATGTTATAAGAAACACTTGAACATTTTTTGTTAAGAGTATGTGAACTATTGTCCATAAGAAAGAGAAATAAGTGTTTCCCATATGTATTCGTTCATGTAAGTATTGAAGTATATGACTCATTTAGCACACAAATATTAATCATTAGGTGTATGATTAACCTATGTGAAAAGAGGCACTAAAGAACTATCAAATAGACTATAGTGCAACATAGTTTTAAAGGATATAACCTAATTATTTTCAACTCCTAGATTTTTTTAGTCCATCGTTTGGTTGAATATTGTTTCCCAGTTTCACCAAAGACTATCCTTTCTTATTAAAAGGTGGATATTTTAAATATCTGATCAAATTTGTGTGTGTTATAAAAAATGATTTGGTATGATAGTGATTGAATCAATATCACAACCGATCCAAGAGGTAAAAGGATACAATGGTTTAAATTGGTTAAAAATGGAACCAAAGCCAATCCCCCCCCACACTCTCATGTGTTGGGTATATCCCAAAGTGGTCAAAATTACTAGACTGAGGGTTTGTCATATAGATTGAAATATTGTGGGAAGTATTTGAAGAGATAGGATGGAAGTGGAAGTACATATATTGGTACAAATAGTCTATAAATCATTCTAGGGGAATCACTAGTTTTTTGAATTTAATCATTGAAATCTTGTAATCATTCTCTATTTTAGTAATAAAGAGATGTGTTTTTTCTGCATGGTGTAAGATTAAGATCTTAACCATGTGAATTCTTTTTGTTTTTTTATTATTTGTGGGTTCTTTCATTCTTAACCGTATTTTTTCAGGAATGACTACTTGTGATCTAGGAGATTCATCGTAGGACATTGGAGTATAGATACTGAAGGATATATTCCCTAAAGTATTTATATATATATATATGATATAAATCTTTTATTTTGTATGGTATGATATAACCAATAATTGAATATGAATTTCATGTAAAAATGGGTTTGATCTTCCATTTTTGGTATATAATATAGCATGAGATTATATTTCATGACACTACCTATCCCAAATGTATTATAAGATTTGGTGATAACATATATTGTGTTTTTAGTTCAGTGTTAGGGTACAATATGCTATGACACAATATTATTTAAGTGTTTCCAAATGATAATTTTTACCATTTGAGTAATTATTCCTTGATCATATATTATTAAATACTCACTGCATAATATGTGACACATGGGAGTCAATTCATTCATCTGAGGGGTTGTGTTAATTCGCCAAGATAATTTATTATGCCTCATAACACATGAGTTAATGCACGAACAACCATAGGGATTGGTCGACGGACCATAAAGTCCCCACATAATTGTGATGGAAGTATTCTTTCTTTTTCATTCTTACCCTGGACTCTTCCACATAAGGTTCTCTTCATCCTTTTCCTTTTTCTAAAGAGGCTCTATTATTCTGTGTTGAGAATATGGGTTCCACCTGAATATTGGGTGATTCTCCAACACATGTATATGTCATTGAGAGGGGATTATTTCAAATACGATTTAGATAAATATATCAATAATGGATAAAGAAAGATGCAATGGGAATATTTGATGTAAGATACACTCTATTTTTTTATTTCTTTATTTCTATTATATGCATGATTTAATTTATCTTGCATTGAAATCTAGGATTGGGTTTCCTAATTGCCTTCTCCAACATTAATTAATGTTATAGTATCCCTATCAAATCAAATATTGGTATTAGAGATTACCATATGTTTATATTTATGAAATCGTGCTAAAAGGTAAGAATACTGATAATACATTACATATCATATTCATTCTATTAAAATACAATACGGGGTTTTTTGGCCGATTGAGTCATGGCTTATGATATGGGATATCATAATAAGTAACTCAATACGAAACCTATGGTTTTTTATTAGTTATAGTATATGAATCCTATTGTATAGTACCTTAATATAGTCGTTCCATGTTTCAAAAAACAAAGCATCGAATCACTAAAATGATATTGAGGCCTATCACTAAACAATATATGATATTCCATAGGTAAGAATTATTCTATCGGTCATAAAATAGGATAGATATCTCCCCACTATTCTATTGTATTTGAGAATAAAACTATTAATCATAAAGTATGACTAATAACACATAAATTTTTGGCCTATCAGTCATATCTAAAACTTCATTTATATCATAAAATACAATTGATGAGAAATTTTTATTTTTCCTGAAATTCAATAATAAATTGAATTTTATTATTTTTAAATATTGATAAAAGGTTTTTTAGGGATATATATTAATTTTTAATTTTTTATAATATAATTAAATATAAATATATTATAATTAATTAATAAATTTTTATTAATTGTTTATTGTTAAATATTCAATAATATTAAATTCTAATATTTAAAATACCTTTTAAATTATATGGAATGTCTTATGACATAGTAATAAAATGTATATTTAAAATTCACATGGGTAATATATAATTTTTCATAAAGTATAAAATAAAGAAAAAAATGCATAGTCTTTATTTTTTAAATTTTAAATTGTTAATAATGATTAATTTGAATTGTTAAAATTAAAATAGCCTAAATGGGAAATTACTTAATCCTCGTAAAAAGTATTTAATGATACATTTGATCAATGGGTAAATAATTTTATGTTTGTGATATTTATAGTATGTAAAATGTTTTCATAATATAAATTGGATTATAAAATGTTTATTATTCATATAAATATAATATATTTAAACTAAATTCTTTATAATGAATAATATGAAGTAATTCAGTTTATGTAATGAATATAAATAGTTTATATTGGTGATTATAGAGTTTTCATAATGAATAGATGGTATTATAAAGTTTATACAGTTATATTTTTTTATGAATCATTCATAAATGTTTATCTCATGTTTAAATTAATGAATTGTTTATTAATTTAAAATTTAAATCCATTGATTTTTGTTTATATGATTTTTTTATATTTTTAAATTGTGTATGCTTTAGTTTAATTGTTAAACCACTTCTAGATGTTTTCTGACATGCATATAAGTAGTTAACTTCTTGTTAACATAATGTATTTCTACCTTTATTTTTATTTATAATTAAATTTATTGGCTTGAATTCAGTTTTTTAATATAGTTTATATATATTAATTTTCAGATTTCTGATAAATTATATTCTCCCTTGATTAAATTATCCCTATTTAGAGGTACTTTGGGTCATACCTCCCACTATCCTAGAGGCTTGTACTTTATTATCAAAAACATGGGGGTTGGATATCTATGGACCCTAGTTTACTAAAATATAGATTGTCAATTTTAGGTAATTATAAACTTATACCTAAAAAGATCATTTTCCTTATGTATTAGAAGGATTTGGCGATTTTTATATATATTTGGCTTCTATTTTTAGGTGAGTAACACGAATTGTTTGTTTTGTAAAGAGTTACAAGTCAATATTGTCTGAAAATATTCGTTTTTTGGAAGTAATATTATTCCAAACTAAATTACTAGAATAATGAATACATAAATTAAATAATATAACATATAATGTTTTGATAAAATAACCTTAAAAATACCATGTTTTATATTCTATTAAAAACAAAACATTTTAAGACCTCGAACATTTAATCTGGTGGGTTCATCCATGGTAGGGTACCCATGAATTATCATGTGTATGTTATGGTGGAAATGAATAACCCTAATTGTTATGTAACCAAATCATATTGTTTAATTTAGGTCTCACTTTGTTAAAATCCCTAAGAGTTATGATACCATAGGCATAAATAACGGTTTATCAAAATTATGTATTGGATAAAAAAAAAATATCTACTATCTAAGAGTAATATATAATATAATTGGGATTATTTCCTACCTAAATAGCTAATTTGTTAGTGGGACACCAAATTAGGGACATTTCATAGTAAAATATAGAACTTGGTCCACCAAGGTATATGAAGTGAATCTAAAGTTTCATCAACATAGTGGAAAATATATTTAACAAAATTCATTTTTAAATATTAAAAAACATGATATTCATATGATAAAATATTGTGATATTGATAATATAATTATCCTAAAAAAATATAACATTGATATTAACATTATTAAAAGAATAATCTTAATGTATTTAACTTCATATATTATCAACTTAAGAAAATTTATTAAGTATATAGAAAATATATGTGTTAGAGAATGACATTCTTGAGTAACCCACTATTTTATTTGTTCAACAAATGAATCTATATTGTTTTTATAGTCATAGAATGGTTCAATTAGGGTTTTAAAGTCAGAATATAAAAAATAACCTAATAAATTTTTAGTATCATAAACTCAATATGATTGTTTATATCAATGATACTCAATATTATTGAGTATGATAATTACATAGGGAGACAAGTTATGTCCTATAAAGATTTTTTTGAAAAGTGCTTGTTGACTATCAATGATCACTGATTTTTAATAATGATTCAACATTTATTGTGAGAAATTTTTAATGAAGGATATGTGTACTTTAATGGGTGAAATTTTGGGAAGAAATTTGAATTTCCATGAAATGAATGAAGAAGGATATTTTAATGAATATTTGGGAAACAAAAATGATTTGATATTAGTGTTATAGAAATAGATCAAGATATTCATTCATGTGCCATGCCATGAAAAGAGTTTTAATCATAAAAATGGAAAAGTCTCTTACTCGTTGTTAAGGGAAAGAAAATTTTGTGTATTGGTCAGATAGAGGAAACATAATTTCTTTTAATTTGCATTAATTTTAATAACTCATTCCATGACCTGATATATCTATTCTTTCATGGAGAATAGTCAGGGAATTTTAGTGTTTATGAGAATTATAAATTCCCACACCATGGAATATGTGCTTCATTATAACTAGGATCTATCACAAAATATTAGTGAATAATTTTACCTATGAATAGGATTGTAGCACACAAAAAACTAGTTTATATAAATATATTTTATTCATAATATTCATTCACATCATGAAATTTTAGACTATGAAATAATGAATGATTGGTGGAATTTAGTGGTTCTGTCAAATTAATTATTTTGTCACTATGGAAACATGGTTACACGATGACTAGCTCAATTTTAAAATATTATGGAATGAATCATGTAGTGAATAACAATCATGGAAATACTACATGGTTATAATTCCTTAATTTTTTATTTTAGAAAAAAATCAAGTCATTGCATCGAAACTTATGATACTCCATGACTCATCTAAAAGTTAAATAATTTTGAAGAATAAAATGATCTGTCACATTGTAAATTATGTTTCAACACTATGATATTTATTGTTTTGATAAATTCACGGATACTTAATCATTTGGAAAACAGGATGAGGTTTTTATGTTTTTTGTAAAATCTATTAACTATCTATTTGAATTAAAATTGTAATGAAATATTTTAAGAATATACAAAGGATAGATTAAAATTAGTAGAATATTGGAGCTAAAATTCAATAGTTTTTTTGAATTTTTAATTTTAGATTATCAAGATATAGAGGATATTTCTACATATATTTGAAAAAGATGGAGAATAAAAAATAAGGGGTAGATGAACTCTCTGTTCTAAAAAATGAAGAATAAGGAAGGGTTATTCGTATGGGCCTTACTATATCATAATTTAAAGTGATGAGTTGTTACTATATAGTATTTCATTAAATATTTGTTAGAAAAAATATTTATTTTATTGGTAATGGGGAATATAGAATAAACAGTTTGAAGAATATGATAATCCTAGGTTATTATCGTTATTAAAATATATTTTTATATAAATAAGTAGTGGTTGGGGTATGTAACATAAAGGATATATCTATGTGTTACATTAAAGAAGAAAAAATTCATTGAGAATAATTCTTTTAATAAAATTATTCAATATGGAAAATATTGGTTACTATTTTCTAAAGATTAATTTATGATAAAATATTTAACTCTTCTAAAAATGAGTTCATGATATCTTGAAATTAATATGAGGTAATAATATATAATTCATTTGAGAATCAAAACCAAGATGGATAATGTAGTGTATGTCTGTTATTATCATGGCTTGACCATTAAGTAAATGAAATTAGAAGAGACCAAAACATTTATAAACTTATTCTTATGGTGTAATGTATAAAATAGGAAAAATTTAGTTTATCCTTTGGAAGTAGTGAGTCATACCAAAATTATTATACATTTAGTGATCCATATGAGGTAGTGATAACATTCCAAAACTTTTACTATAATTGAGACTTAGAAATGAGTGATCATAACTAATTTTTTCTCCATAATAATATTTCTTAATAGTTTATTTTGTCACACTAACACAATGTGGAATGTAAAAACCATGAATATAGCATGGTATAGGTGAAATGATTAAAATATGGGTGTTATTTAATGTTTTACATTAAAAACCTGGGTTTGATGTTGGATATGGATTTATTTTTAAAACTATAGGTAGAATTGTGTTCCTTCTAACATGGGAATAAGATCCAAAGGAAAATAGAATAAAGAAAAAATATAATCAAGACTGTATGAAAAGACTATCTAATACATTAATGAACATATTTTTCTTCTTAAGGAAATATGAGACATAAAATCAACGATATTTGTTACATACATCAAAGGATAATTTTCTACCAGATTCTTTATGGGTGAAAAAAATGAAATTATGAAAAAATCAAGAATAAAGTGGTATTTTTACTCATGGATAGCAAAGAAGATGCAAGGAGAAAGTAATATATTTATAGTGTTAAAAAGTATGAACATAAAGGGGATTATAATATTTTTGGAGGAATTATTTTTATAAAAATAAATTAATCCTGAACAATTTTAATCATTGAAAATATTTACACATAAGAACTATATATGAAGTCAAATAAGAACAAGGGTGAGAAAGAAAAAACTCCAAAGGAACAATGAATTAGTGGTGGTACCAAAATAAATATCACAAAGAAGTCTTACATGAAATATTAATGTGAAAATATTGGTATACAAAATGAAGAACAATTCATGAGTGGGATTAATCAAATTTCTTAAAAGGAGACCCATCTAAATAATTTATAGGATTTGGAATCAAATACTCAGAACTTTGTTTTCACTAGTGGTGTTATCAAGATAAAATATTGAAATAAGATCTTAGGTCAAGGGTTGGTTCATAATTTCCAACCTCGTTCCTCAAATTGAGGTTGTAAATGGTAACCCCTACCCGGGGAACTAAATTTATATATTTTATTATTATAGTGATTCATGATTTAGTTGGATACATGGTTTATGGGGTGCATACATTCAAATGATATGAATCGATTATAAGAGGATAAATTCTATCACAGGGATTGATTGAATTCATAGTGGATAAAATGTTACAATAAGGGATGGAATCATCCATTATGGTCATCAAAGAATGAATATATTCAAAAAAAGGCATCACCTGATCAAAATAACGAAAGGATCATTAAAATATTTATTGAGCGATTGAAATAACTTTGTCAAATTTTGAGATTTATTAAATGATGAAGATATTCAAGTGATATTAATAAGTCAACATAAAAAATATAAATCTCAGATTATAAAGTATAAATGGTATAAATCTTGATTTGGAGTGATATAAGTGTAACAGATATACAAATATTTTCCACATGGTATGAAGAATATTTTATAATTAAAAAATTTCTTATTGTTCATTTACCATGTGATGATAATCCCTTAAGAAGAATATATAAATCATGATGAATTATAAGTTACATTTAGTTGGGAAATTTTATTGTTTTTTTGAGCTAACCACATAGTATAAACTTTTTTATTTCCAAGATACTAAAATATAATGAGGAAGATAAATATTATTACTAAAAATTAGTTTCTCTTATTTTAAGTGTATATTATTATTTGTGTTAAGAGTTTATGAAATTAAGTGTATTTAATAATGAGCCTTCAAAGGATAATTATATCTATATGAGAATTTACAAATGCAATAATTAAATGGTAATAATATATAAACTAGTATCATTATTTTATTTTAAACATGTGGAATCAATTTATTCATCTTGTGGAAAGTATCAATCTTTTTTTCGTTATACCTTATGCATTGATAGTTTTTTTTGTCAATATTATTTAGATCATGGAAAATTTTATATTTAAATAATAAAATTGCTCAAGAAGTATTTAATTGAAATTAGATATTGATATGGACATAATTCATGTTATTAACAAAGACTGATGTTTCCTACATCGGGATTGGATTTAGTAGGCTTAGATGATTCATTGATGTTTCTTTACCAGTTATTGAATTCAATCTTTGAAATATTATAGTTATAACTCTCTATATTAGAAATTTATTTTTGAATGGTAATAAGAGTTTGACGGTCTTTTATTTGAAATTGTATGGAGATTTTATGTGAAAATGAATGGAATCATATCCTTTATTTATATATAATTTTTATAGGATTTAAAAAATATTTATTTCTAATTAAAAAAATCTATTACAAAAGGTATGTTAGAAAAAGCGGGAGTGAAGCTAATGAGGGTTCCCCAGAAAATGAGATGGTAAAGATACTTTGTGTGTTTTTCACAAGGAGGGAGGAAATAATTAGTCGATAAAATTCAAAAGATTATTTTATGTTGGATTATGTGAGTAATGGTTAGATAATATATATCTCTTATTATTGGTGTATTTAATGGATTCAATTTCAATAAAATCCAAAGGGTCTGTCTATTATAACCAAGAGTTTTATATTATATTTTTTTATAATTTTTGAAGGTATTATAATTTCATTAATGTTGTGAAAATTATTCATTGATTGTCATTTTTTGTTGAATGTTAATGATGATCATTGATTTACAGTTATGAATTTTTAAGGAAAGTTTTCTGTTTTCAATTGGAATAAATTTTTTGAATTCATTTGAAGTTACTTTTGAAGAGTGAAAAAAGATAAGTTAAATAAGTTTGAGAAAGTTGAAATTATTTGGAGATATTGTACTTTTCATAATAGATAACGTTAGGAGCTCATGCATCATATTGTGAAGGGAGCTAGAATAGAAAAAATTGAAAATTCACTTACTCATTCTCTTCACTTATAAGAATCTTAGGGTTTATAAAATTTCCTATATCTAAATAAATCATACCAATCGATGACATATCAGTCATTACGTGAAGAATACATGAGCAATTACAATGTTTCTATAAATTATAATGGACTAAATCAATGAATAAGTGATACACTACAATAAGGTTATATAAAAAATATAAAAGAATGAATCATTCCATGAAGAGGATGGATACAATGAAAAATTACTTTTTTTAAATAAGGGAAATTCATAAGATTCATTCACACACAAAAACATTATACCACACTTTAAATAATTCTTAAATGAATTATTTTTGTTCTATGAAACTAAATATTCTCTCATTATGGAAATAATTCCTCTTTTTATCAATTTCAATAATAAAATATGATTAATGGAATATTTTTAAGACCACCTATGTTAGAAATACTACATGACCAAGATTCTTACATTTTTTGTTGTTTTAGTAAACAAATATGGTGATCTTGTAGAACATTGTGTCAAACCATGGATCATATGGTAGTTAAGTAATGCGTAAGAAGAAACATATCAAACAAACCTTCGATAAAGTTGTCACACTAGGATTTATATGGTTTTGATAAATTTTAGAAGAAGTTATGATTTTGAAAAATCAATGAGGTGTTTTTGATTTAGGTACATTTATTAATTATTAAATCTATTTCTAATTGTAAATATATATTTAAAAAATAAAAATAATTATTTGAATTAGAATAAGTTATAAGTTATAAAGTAGTTATTTTTCTGAATTTTTTATTTAATGTTATCATAATATAGTATAGATTATTATGTTGATTAGAGAATGTGGGAGAGAAAATAATATATGTGGATAAGAAATATGTGTTCAATAAATTTAACATTACGGATGGGTTAGAAACATTTTCTTTATTATATAAATGAATTTAAAAGCTTTAATTGTTATTGAAAAATATTTCATTGATAAAAATTTCAAAAAAAATGTTTTTCACACATTAGAAGGTAGAATATGCAATAACTGGTCTAAATAAGAGGATGAAGCCATGTGATAATAATTATAAAAATATCTAGAGTTTTATAGATAATATGACCCATTGGTTTTGGTAACATAAACATAAATTCAATCATTAATGTAAAGATGATTAAATTAATTGATAATAATTCATGTGATGGAATTATTCAATCTAGTGAATTTTGGTTTCTATTGACTACAGATTAATTGAAGATAAATTATTTAGCTCTTTTGAAAATGATTTTATTATATCTAGTTGTAAATGTAAGGGAAACAATTTTAATTCATTGGAGCATAAACATTTATAAGTATTATGTAGTATGCATATGTTGTTATCAAGGAGTAAAATTTATATCAATAAAACTAGAAGAGACCAATAATTATAGATACTAATTTCTTCCTAAGAAATGTTCAAATAGGAGTAATATTAGTGATCATTTATATGTATTCAGATATAATAAGGTCATCATATATATAGTGAGATTTTGTAGGCAATGAACCTTTACCTGAACATGCACTAGAAGTGATCATTGGTAAATAGTGACCTTACCTAAAAATTTTATCTACAAAAACTACGAGTTAAAATGGACTTCCATACACTATAACAATGTTGAGTGTATATTCCTTGTATTTATCATAGATTGGGTAAACAAAGTAAAATTCATATGTTCTTGTGTGTTTCATATTAATCACATATATATGATGTTTTATATGGATGTATTTGATAAAATATATATTGAATTATATTCCTTATTACATGGGAATTATATCCTAAGAAAAGGTGTATACAGAAAAATGTTTAAATATACTAACACACAAAACTCACCCCCCCCCCCACGGTGTACCAAGTTACAACAAAAAATTTATTAATAATTACCCTATTATTCTCAAAGTGTTAATGATTTATCGAATGGGTATTAGATTAAAAATTTCTAGTGCTCTTTCGATAGTATAATTTGGTGAAAGATTAAAAACGAAGAAGAAAAGTTAGTTATAGTGTCTAATACAATCTCTTAAGGTATAAAGGTAATTTTTTTGAAACCAAAAGGTAAAATCAATAAAAATGTGTAAAGATTTTATATGATGGTATTGTTAGCGGTAAATAAAGGTGTTTATGAAACTCCATTGAATTTCCATGTCAAGTATTAATGTTATAGAAATAATGTTTTTTATTTTTATGTGCATGTGATACCAAATGTATACTTAGAAAATGTTATGAGTGTATATGAGGTCAAAATAAATAGAAGAATTTATTGATCTTATTTTTTTCAATCATGTGATTAACCAAGGAGTTTTTATATCAAATATTTATATATAATATAATAGATAAAGATAATATAAATCAAAATAAAGTATTTTTATATTCACATCATTTCTCATTTATGATAAGACAAGGTGTTTATTAATAGTGTTCTGTTATGAAAAATTCTATATGATACAATGGGCCACGATTCATTAGATTTTATATCATTTTTTTAGGAGACAATGATAAAAAAATTATTTTGGGTAAAATAATTTTATCCACACACTTATTAAAATATGAGGGAGGATGTTACTACCACCCATAAATGGTATATTTTAAATAATAATTTATTATTTTAAGATATATTTCTCTAAACAGATAGAATTCTATACATGACATGGAAATAATTGCTTTTTAAAATATTCCTACAGTAATGAAATAGGTGTTATTTTCTAAAAAAGGTGATTGTTTATCATATCAAGATATTCTGAAAATAATAGTGTCTAAGAGGCTAGTGGGAGTATGTTTGAGATTAGAATAAGTTCAAAGGTAACAAACAAACAAAATTTGTTTAAAATTAATGTGATTTTAATTTAATATCATAAGTTTTATAAGATATGAAACAGTTAAGAGAAAACTAAAAGATAAATTTAGTTAGCATGAAAAATTTAATATTACTATTTACTAAAGGATTATTCATGTCAAATTAAAATTCTAATTTCAATTAATATTGAAAAAATATTAGGGTATGGTGGTAAAAATAAATCTATAATTTACATTTATTTACCATAACTAAGTGAATTTCACTTTATTCTAATAGATAGGATTTTATGGTAATTAATAATGTAAATAGTTACATTATTTAGTAATATATATCAAATTGAATTTTAATGTGAAGGGTATCAAGGATGTTGATGTTAATGTGATATCATTTACCCACACGAAATATTTTTATTTAAAAAATTAATACAAGAATATAATAACGTGGTGTAAAACCAACAGGTAATATAAAATTTTAAAAGTTATTTATTTTAAAAAAACATAAAAAAATAATGACAATTATTAAAATAGAAATAAAAGTGGAAGATGATAAAATTTTTCAAGTGATTCAAAAAACAAAAAACAATTTAAAACTGATTTCTAAACTATTTTTGATGGTTTATTCATATGAATTAAGAACATTAAACAAGTTATTGATAGGATAAGGAAAAATATTATTGTCTTATATAAATTTAATTTTCTCTCATATTGTTAATGAGATTGAACTGGAACACCAAAACTAGTTATAAATGATAAAAAAACTTATTATGGTGTAATTGTTATCCAAATTGATGAATTTAGTAGTCTATCGACTTTTGAGACCACTTAGTGGTAGAAATGATAAATTTGGCCCCTCAATGATATAATTGTTACTTGATCTTGATTCACTACTCAATAGGTCCATAATATCTTACAAGAATGATTCGAATGAGAATGATTCATTAATAGTTTGAGAAGGTTTAATCAAGATAATATTTAATTTAATATTGATGTTTCCTTAAAATAATTGATCATTATTAGGGGGAATGGAAGGATTAACCACCATTTCAAAATTATTATTCCATAATGAAGTAATAAAATAAATAACAAAATAATATACTTACACTAAAAAATTATCCAAAAACAATATTTGAATAAACTAAGTATAATGAATTCATAATAATAGAAAAATAAACAAATAAAATGATTTAATAAGGAATAAATATATCTAAATTTCTAGTTTTAATTCTTGTCCCTTGAGATCCCTCATGTTCTCATCGTCTCCCAACCCCTGGTCATTATTTTGGTGTATAATCACATCCAATAAGTGTGTACATGTCCCCCATATATTTCTTATATAATATATATATAAACAAAATTATGAAGTAATTTATAATATCATAACAGTCACTTATTAGAGGGGAAACAACTCATTTGACTTTCAACAACATTTCTTTTGATAGTGATATGATCGAAGCTTCTGGTTTCTAATAAATTAACTTCTACAAGTTAATATTACAAATATCCACCTATGTAAAAATATAGAAACCCCTTTATTCTAAATTCATCCAATCTTAAATTTAATCATATTATTACTTCTTCTAGTGAATTGTTCTCAATTTCACTTCATAGTTGGAAAAAAAATTAACCAAATCTCATGTTCCTTGGATTCTTTCCACTGGATACCAGTGTAGCTCATTAATATCCCTATGAATCCACATGGATGAATACAACATTTTCTTTTTCTATAATTGCTAAAAACTATATGCTGAGATAAAATCATTCATATTTTATCTAAAATATAGTGAAATCACATGCTTTGAACATCCCATTACTTAGAGATTTATATTTACAAAGCTCATGGAATCTCTTGTTAATGATCACCTAGTTTTTTCATTAGCTAAATTCTTTTATATAAATTTATTTAAATTTATTTTCCACCACATTTCCAATAAGTAGATGAATATTTGGTTTTCTTAATTAGTGACTTGAAATTAATAACCATCCATCAGCCTCATTTATTTCAAATTCACCTTTAACTGAATTTTCTATCGGTCATTATAATCTCGGTTTCCCTTACAATAATTATTTAGTCTATCTGACATCTTTTTCATGATCATTTCATAAAACAGAGTTTTCCTTTTTTATGAGATCAACATTCATTCCTCGGGAGAAAATATTAAAACTTTAGATAGTTTATTTTTAAAGTCGTATAAGGCTTGGGTAATGATTATTATGAATTATATAAGAAGGAATTATTATATAGGAATGGTTAATATCCTATGATGTTTTTGAATACCTATACAGGTGTTTATGGGTTATGCATTATATGATGTTGAAAAAAGTCTTATGAAGTTGATTTTGGGCTTAAATATTACAAAATTCTGGGTAAATGTTTATTATATTGGCACCAAGTCATACACAAAACCAGAAAAAAGTCTTATGTGAGGGATAATTTTTCAATTTCTCATCTCTGGTATGAAATTTTAATATTTTTAAAAATTATCAATATAAAAGTAATGAACTCAATTCTCAAGAGTTATCTAAACATAGTCAAAGTTTACATGTGTTTCCAAACTTCATCATTTAAAATTATAAATTTGTACCAAGTGAAAATATAAAAATATAACATTGAACATTAAACATATAAATCCAAAAGAAAAAATAATTAAAATTACATTAAGATTTTATTACAATTAATATTCCACCAAAAACCTCTGTAATATTGTTAAATAAATATATTAAACATTAAATTAAAGAAACTTAAATCTAATTAGACATAAAAATATTGATTTATTTTCAAAATTTAAATGAATATAATTTTCAAGTTAAAATGTTAAGAAAACATTTATATATTATTTATGGTTCATTTGGGATAAAAAATTCATCAAAACGATGTGGTAAACATGTACAAAATAAATCAACATAAAATTCACTAATAATAAATAAATTTATTTCACTTAATAAATAATTTTCTCTTGTTTAGTGAAATATAATTCATCTCAAAATTCAAAATATACAATTCTAAAAAGGGATATTTTCATAGAAAATCACCAATATACTCTCTTAGATAAAAAATGCATGATTTATCTTTCAAAATCAAAGGTTTTCCAAAATATAGTTCCCAATTTAATAAAGATGCTTGAATTAAAAATTTTGTAAAGGATTTATGCCGGCTTTATTGTTCATTCAATTATTCCTTCAAATTTATCATTTCCTTTATACTAAACAACTATACGTAATTTGAACACAACGTTATTGAATACAACTGAATGGATGAGAGTGTGTAACAATTATAAGACATAATAATTAACTCATAAAATAGTTTTATTAAAAAGATAAATATCTCAAATTATATTTACAGTTAATTTTAAGTATATTTTAATGAAAAAATTATTCGATTAAATTAAATCAAGAAGTTAAAATTCAATTAAAATTGTAAAACATTGCTCTAAAATTTTACCAAAACAAATATTTTTTAAAGAGAGAAGTGAAAAAAAAAATGAGATAAAATTCATTATGTTATAAAAATTACAATGAACATAATTTATAAAAAATAATTTCCAAATTAATAAAAAATGTGAACAAATAAAAATACAAATTTGTACTTGAAAAAATTGAAATAATAGAATAAAATTTATGACGTGTACTTCATGAAATTATATTTTAAAATATTTAAGACCCCTCCTCTAAACCTAAAACTATAAATTTTCCCAAATGTTGAAATTCAATAAGGGAGAAAAATTAAGGCAGCTTTATTTCAAAAATATTTTGAAACAAGTAGTTCAAAACATGTTTACATAGGTTGAAAAAAAAACAATAAATAATATTTTCCCCACAACACAAAGCCATATCTCAACCCTCAATTTACCAGATATTTCTACCAACAACTACCTAAGAAATTAATTTTTCATGAAATATTTTTAAAATAAATCGATTATAATAGTTAATAAAACAAAAAATTCATATAAATAATTGAATTATCATACAGAACCAAAATTTCACTAGTCAAATATATTATAATTGTTGTAGTAATCAATAGAATTTGTTAAAAGATTTCATCGATAAATAGATATTATATAAAATAACAATATAATTTTTAAAAATAGTAACAATATATTTTTATAATGTGAATGAGAATAAATAAAATACAAAATTTAAAAAATAAATCCCCTAATAATGAATATATATTAATTAATTTCAATTCATTTTTATTTATGTAAGTTTTTCTGGTTACCCAATTACATCACATATATAATGAAAAAAAGAATATTATAATTCAGTAATTTATGATTAAATAAAAATGAAACATGATTTTGAGGTTAAGGTAAGTTGTTTCACATTTAAGTAGCGTGTAGCTCCTCCTAGTCATCGAAAATCAATTGAATTATGCACAATGTGTCCAAAAATTAAATTCTTAAAATTATAGAACAACAGGTTCTTATTCATATAAAATATTAGGAAATATTATAATTGAAACATCCCAACAATTATAAACTCAAAAAAACTTCCAAAATGAATAATGAGTAAAAAAATTATATTCCATTTAAAATATTAAGTAATTATATGATAAATAAAAAAGAAATATAAAAATATTTATTATAATTGAGTTAGTTTAAAAATTGATAATAGAAATAATAAAAAATAAAGAGAATGAAAATAAGAGAAAATAAAAACCATGGGTTGTATCCCTTGAAGCACTGGATTTACAGTCTTCAGTTAAACTTAGTTTATGTTTTGTTTTAAAGAAAGTAAATAGTAGTAAAACCATTCATTTTCCCCTAAAAATATGATTTTATTTTCTAGAAATTAATAAAAAATAGTTTATTCTTCTCTCTTACCAATTAAAAAACACTAATAACGAAAACTGTAATAATATGGAATGTTTCATACCATATAGAATTTTATTTTCATGTAAATAGTATTGGACTAGAATTGAAAAGAGCCACTTTCTAAATAGAATTAATATACCTATATTGAATTATATAATCCTAAAATATTATATAATATTCTTTGTAAATTATATCATTCCCATATTATTCTCTTATAATATCATCCATCTCACTTAGCTCTAAAATAATTATGTTTCTAGTAGTTTTAAAATAAATTGTTACATCTTTTAAAACCTAAAAATTCTTATGATGCATCTCCATAGAAAGGTAAAATGATTTTATAAAGATATTTCTCTGTGAACTAATCCTTATCATATTTTTAATAAGTAATTATAAGGAACAAAAATCGCCGTCTAATCTCAAAGAACAAGCATTACTATTTATAGAAACAGTTTTCTCTAAAAATTTATTAATCTCCCTATTTGAAATAATATATTTCCCACTTGACTAGGGATGATAATTTCTTCTAGTTATGTGCACACATATCTTTTTCAACCTTTTATTTCCCTTTCTTTAATTTTATATTATTTTTCATATTTTTTAATATATTGAATAGTTAGATTTATTTCATTTTTAGTATTTCTATCAACAATTATATATTTTGAATATTCATGGTTTTTGTGTCTATATTCACAAAGTAATTCAACTTGGATATATATAATGAATTCAACCATATCCTATCATGTTTTGAAACAAATACTAGTGGTAAAACCCCTAATAATCTCCCAAGGATTTACTTGAGTTCTACTGGGAAATTTTTATCTTTCTCTGACATGAGAAACTTTGACCATTTGATACATTTTCAATTACTGAGAGTGAATTTTAGATTAAATGGTATACCACTAAGACTCCTATCATTATTATGCATTTATTCATGTGATTCCATCCCTTTATTTGGATTAGCTTCTTGGGAGTCCATTTTTAAAATCATTTTATGAATAAAATCCACAATATTCATTTGTTAATTAGATGAATCATACTTTTTTTGATATTATAATCTAAGTTGTTTCGTGACTTTAAGTGTAATAGTAATTCTAAACATACCTTGCTCGCTTGAAGAGATGTTTTTATATTTTATATAGACTTGTTTATAAATATTTTAGAAGGGGTTGCCATAATATTTCAATATATAAACATTTCTATTAAAATTTACTTATTATATTGGTTGGGTATCCCATTATATTTTTAGAAACGAAATTAGAGTTCATATACATGCCACAATGGCTGAATTTTTCTCCAACTGAATATTATAGTTGTCTCTATAATTCAACCAAATTGAGCATATTTTTCTTTGAAGAAATTTTATTCCTTTTAATCAATAGTTCATCTTCTAGAGAACATTTTTAGTATTTTTTTCAAGTGTATTAAAATTATTTTCTTACTCTTTTTTTATTGTTTTAGAGAATTCACCTTTATAAGACTTATCTACTAGTTTTTTATTGTATTCGGTGAGATCCCTATAAAATTTTTCCGTGAGAAAATGAGAATTTAATTGATTATTTGGAAATTTTCTATGTCAACCTCTATATAAATCCCAAGTTTCCTGGAATATCTCCACCTAATCTTGAATAAAAACTAGTAATATTAAGTCTAACTTCTATAGTCATTGTCCTACGGTACAAATTCATAATAAAATCATTAAACTACTAGTACCTTGTGTAAAAAATCACTTATTCTGATTGTTTGAATAATCATTAAACATTATCCTTATGGAAGAACGGGAAAATGTTATGTTTAAACTCTTCCTCACTAAGTCCATGAAGTGGAAGTTGTGGGAATACACTATAAAAGTCCCTAATGAGGGTCAGAAATGTCTTCATTGTATGACATGTTATGTGTAGGAATTATATAAAAGTAGGATTACAACAATTCATAATTTATAAACCTTTGGTTCGTCCCAATACATGAAATATTTATTGACATAGTATGAAAGTGAAACTCCCAAAGTCTCACTCTCACAATGACCTGATCTCTTGAATGATATGGCCTGAATTTTTAATCAGGATTTCATACCTCCTTACATGTTTTCATTCATGTTTTTAAATTTCTTCAATATTATATAAGAATTTTTCTTTTTCAAGTATAATGTTATTTATGATTTCTATTGTGGAACAAGTTCACGCATACTATGCATATATAATTTTTTTAGAATGAAAAATTGTTAAACATGTTTTTATTATTTGAGATAGAATTTTTATGTTTTAATTTCATGATAACATTAATCCTTCCTTTAAAAAATAATCAAATTTCTATGTGTTTTATTTGACTCAATCAAAATATTTTTATTTAACTTACTTAAAAATAGAGCAGAAAGTGAGGTCTAGCCCATAGGGATGGAGAAATTGTGAATGTGTGTGATGCTATAAAAAATTAATATAAGAAAAAACAAAAAAACTTTGATAATTATTTAAGTTAAAAAAAATTATAAGAATATCATATTTTTAATTTGATTTAAAACCATAAATCATTTCAAAAAATGGTGAGTATACTATTTTTGATAGTTGATTTGTAGGTAGGTGCAACATTAAAAAAGAAGGTTTGCAGGATAGAGGAAACATTGATTATCATCAATTAAATAGAATTTCTATCATTCTATGAATGTGATTGGACTAGAAAAACAACATTTAGAAATGATACCATACCATATATTGATATAATTATCATGAAACATAACGTACTTGGGATCCTCTAAACTATTGATCTCTCTTAGGGGTATAAATGATAAATTGAGTCCCTCAATGATCAAATTTTAATTTTATATAAATTCATTACCCAATATTTCAAAAACATTTTTTTAGAAGGTTTAAATGGAGAAAGATTAATAAATAGTTATAAAAGTTTCAATAATGATTAAATTTCATAGAATTTTGATTCTTTTTAAGAATTTATCACAATAAATTGAGAATGGAAAGAGTTTAAAATAGATAAATGTTATTATTTTAGAATGAAGTAAGAAATGAATAACTGAAAAACTAATTTCCTTTAAAAACATTATCCAATAACCATGTTTGATACAACTATTTAAAATAATTTCATTCCAATTGAAAAATTTAACAACAAAATGATATTTGGAGGAAGATAGATATATTCTCCATCGAGTTGAATGTACTTCCATTGAGATACCTTGTGTTTTAGTTATCTCATAACTTGTTCTCATTATTCCCATGTCAGATACTCTTTAGGAACTCTATTTATCTCCCCTCATATATACACTTCATATTGTTTTAAAAAAAATACAAAATTAATTTTAACTATCCTCACATGCAATTAATTTAGGGGAAACTCTTCATTTGACTTTCATATATGTTTCTTCTAAAATTAATGTGACAGCAGTTTCCCCATTCTAAAAAAATTAATTTCTACCCAAATATATAGTTAATATCCAACTCATTAGGAATATAGAAACCCTACTACACCTTATTCAACATTACTTATCTCCCCTTGAATGATTTCTCCATCTAGTGACTCATTTTTAATTTGGTTATATCGGCTCAAAGAGGCTTCACCCAAGATTATGTTCTTTATAATTTCACTACTAGATTCTGGAATATCTCATTCACATCACCAATAATAGACTTTAGTGAATAAAACTTATTTTTCACTGAAAAATAATCAAACTATCCAACCATGATAAAAGAATTCAACACCTTCCCAAATTATAGAAAACTCATATCCTTTGAATTTTCTAGTGCTCCAAGCATTAGATTCACATTTATAAATGTATGTAAAGTTGATGATCAGTTACTTTTCCCCCAATGTTAATGATTCCAACATAGTTCCTTTAGTTTCATCTTCAACTATGTTACCCACAACTCAATGACTATTATGTCATCTTCATTAGTGACCCAACAATGTAAATTATCCATCAATATTTCTAGATTTCCAATCCAACTTTGTCCATATTCTTCATCTATTCTTATTATCCGAATTCCCATTTTTATATTAATTTATTTGAGATTTCATTTGATTCATTATACTTTCATTGAACATTTTATCAATTTTTCTTAGTGTGGGTTCATCAATAAAACTCATTAAAACTTCAGATAGTGGATTTTCAACGTCATATAGGGCTTAAGAAAAGAGTATTACAAATACATCTAGAAAACGACTTATGTGGGATTTATAAATATCATAAAAGTTTTTTTGTAATCCTTTATAGGTTTTTTTGGGTAAATAATTTTTAGATATTGAAAATACCCTTATGAAAAGTCTTACATGATGTATAATTTTTCATATTCTCATCTCCTACAGAAAAATTTTAAATTTTGTGTAAATTATCGACACAAAAATAATGAATTCAATGTATAATATTTATCAAAACTTAATCAAATTTAACATAAATTTCTAAAAAAAATGAAATTTAAATTATAATTTTTTTCCAGTGAGTAATATTAAAAATATAACATATACCATTGAACATACAAATTACAAAAATACAATTCCTAATAATTTATTGAATATTTTTTTTAATGAATATTCTAACAAAAAAATTATTATATTGTTTGTGAAATATTTTGAAAATAAAAATAAGTAACGTTAAATCCATTTTGTATTAAAATTGTTTATTTTTATCCAAAAATTAAAAGAATCAAAATTCCAAGTTAAAATAATCAAAAGATAGTTATTTATTATTTTTGGAACATTTTAGAAACCAATTCATAAAAAATCCGTACAAACATGTGGAAACATGTATCAAACTAAGCACACATCAGATGTTAAACTTAGAAAGAGATCTAAGTAGATTTTATTTGTTATTAACATCATAACATTTGATGTTTTTATGTTAAAGAGTTTGAATATGTTCAAGGAGTTGAACATTCAGAATATAATTCCTAAAACTTACCATTATTAAAACTCCCTTTCATCATAGTTTTTACTCATTTGAAGTTTTAGTTTCAATATTTTATCAGATGATCACATAGAGATATGGAAAGAATTACATATATTTTTACTGAGTTAACAAAAACCCTAGAATGTGAAACTAAAAATATAGTTGATCTGAAATTATATCATATATATTATGATATAAAGTTGTTTATATAGGGTTTTTATCTATTTATTAAAGTGTATTAATATAAATCTATCATATAAAATCCAATATCCTATTTATTATTCTTTCACACTGGTATATATATATATATATATCTTGAAAAGTGATGATAATTGACCTTTAAAAGTATAAATTTGTCTTATCCATAACTGATGTTCATCATTGGGTATTATATTTCGTAAAAAACATATTAAGGTTAGTGTGAGTAATACACCCCTATAAAGTCATGGAATATGCTCATGAGGCATAAAAATATCTTTTTTTCATTGAATAGTCCATTTAGTATACCACATGATATTCCATGCACTTTTTATTTTTTTTATAAGGGTGTATGGATTATATTAGGAGTCCCCACTATTTGAGTTTTGTAAGATACCTATAATGGGAACCATTATACTTTTACACCACTCTTTCATAATAATTGAGTCTTGGATAATTAACGGGTGGTTTCATATGTTTCTTATTATGTCATTAGTTAGATCTCAAAAACATTGTATTATTTCTCTTATATAATGATTATTACATATAGACCCTCAATTTAGATATATTTAGGAGTGTATTTACACACATAAATAGTACATATGTTGTTCTTATCAATTCATATGAGGGGCATGTGATGTGATCATCCATAATGATAAATGGAATGTGATGTATTCATTGAATTGGACAATCTATACTCAGAGAGTTTATTGTGTATAAGTATACTAAATGGGATTGACATACTCTATGTCTATGGTCACTCAATGACTTGGAAAAATTCAATGTATGATGGTTCATGTTAATAAGTGATGGGAATAGTGGATTAAACTATAGAGATACATGTGTTTCATAGAGAACACATCATATCCCTTCGTAACTTTGATGATTTTCTAGAGTATACTATTTTCATACATATAGGGATATTTATATTCATATGTATTTATTATTTCTCGGGTTGGATGGACCATGGAGAAGTGGGGGGAATTAGTGGTCTTATTATATGAATTCATCTCTTTAATTTAAACCACTTAAACCTATTAAGGTTCCCAATCTATTCAAGAGTATTTATCATATCCTCACCCCATGTTCATTTATAAAATTAAATAAATTATCACACAATATTTGAAATGTAAATACCCATAAAATTCAAGGAAATTTTTTTCTTAATTTTCTTTGGGATTTTACAAGAACGCGGTTTCTGAAAGCACTTGATTCTGAGGCCCGGTGTGCCCGGAATTTCTATCTGAAGTTTAGCTCGGGTACGTTCAGTGAACAAATGAGCGTGAATTTCTATCTTTTGAACCGGTGCTCGGAATCGAATTCTGAGGGCACCGATGGAACCGTAGCGCCGGTAATTGCTTAAGAACGCCTTTTCTGGAGTTGCGTTTGCTCGTTATGAATTGTTTAAATTTGTGGATTAAGTGTTAGTGAAATAAAATTTTCGTTAAGAATTTTATTTCCCTTTCCATGAGTTAGAACCTAAGTGTAGGAGTTAGGGTGGGACCCTCTGTTTGTTAGATTATCTTGAGTGGATTAAAGGTGAGGTGGGGCCCACACGAGCCCCACCTTTTCAAATCCCTTAACTCCCTAACTCCTCTTAACCCCCCCCCCCTCCCCACTTAAGTTGTGTAACCCTTTTGACTTTACCTCTCCTCTCATTAAGTACGCCAACACCCAATTCAATTAATTAATTTAAGTTTTGAATATTTTTTAATTGTGGATTTAGTTAATAAAATAAGGATGAGCCTTATTTTATTTGGGTTGGTTGTTGTGTGTGGAAATTGGAGGAGAGAACTCTTGGGTGTTTTCATCTTCATCATGAAGAACACCAAGACACGACGAAGAACACCAAGACTTCGATGAATAATGTCGTCACCTTAGAAGAGATTGACGTGCCATCTCTTCTCCTCTCCGCAGCCAGTGTGTGACCCCTTTTTTCGAGGATCAATGATGCACTCTCTTTCAATCTTCTTACCGTGTCAAAGAAAAGGAGATGCCACTTCCTCCTCGGACGTTCACCGTCAACATACAGAGCTTCAACTCATGACGTCATTTTCCGCAGCGAACCCCCGTTCTAGCTACGCTCAAGGTAGGGGTTTATTTAAGTATTTTTCGTTCGTGAATTCTACTTTATCGTCCTACGTGAATTCACGACCAGTTGCAATCAATTAACGAGATGGGGACGGACCGCACAAACACGGCCGACCCTCCTCCAATATGAATGTTGTTTCTAATTTGGTTGGGACGGAATGGCGTGGTGCCGTCGCACCACGCAAGAACGTACAGCAAGAAATGCGCAGCGTTGTCGCGCCGCGCCGTGAAGTTGAACAAGGACGCGACGCCGTCGCACCGCGTCGAAGAAAACCAAAGACGCCGTGGCCGGAGCGGGGCCGCGGCAGAGGGGCGTGGTGTCGTCGGACCGCGCCAGACGAACCAGGTCGCGTCCGGTTCCCGGCTGCGGCGGAGCAGGGTGACTGGCGGCCAGTTCCGGGCCACCGGTGTCGGCGAAAGAGGAAGGACCAGCCGTCGCTGGTCCTTATTGGCAGAACTGGCCGGCCGGTGCGGGCCGGCCGGACAAAGGAAAACCGGGGAAATTAATTCCTCTGGCCGGCCAGCACAAAACAGCCCCCATAATTGGGGGGTCGCGGTTACACCAGGGGGCAGGCGCCCCCCCTTGCCAAACGGCTCGGCCTGTTGGCTGAGCGCCTGGCCAGCGCGCTGGGCGCGCTGTGCCCAGACCGGGCCGGGCCGCACTGGCTGGGCCAGGCCACGCCGACCGGTCTGGGCCGCGCCCAAGCGGGCTGGACCCGGACCCGGTTTGGGTCGACCCCAGGGGTATCGGGTCGGGTCGGTCTGGGCCCGAACCCCTTAATACCGAACCTTTTCGGTTGGACTCCCATAACTTGTGCTACGTGTCTCCGATCAATTCACCATCAATTTTGATGTAATCCTTAGATCGAGACGGTCGTTTAGGTATATCGCACTCAAGGTTTCGGAATACTTTGGGTTCGGCCGGGTTGGTTCGTACACGAAACCAACCGGGCCCTCAGAGCGGAAACGCTCATATCTTGAGCTTTGGACGTCCGATTGACGTGCCGTCGACATTGTTGTTTTCCTCTAAGTGAGACGGATATTTTGGCTTACTCTGCACGAGGTTTGGATTCAGGTGGAGTACGGTCGGGTTGGTTTTGCCTTAAAAACCAACCGGGCCCCTTTGACGAAAAAGCCAATAACTCTCAGATCGGGCGTCTGATAGACGCGCCATCTGCGACGTTGAGTTCCTGTTGACGATACGGAAATTTTGGATACATCAACTCTGGACTATGTGTCAGTTGATGTATCAGCCTCTCGGCTCGTGGAGCGGACCCTCCCGAGCGAGCTTGTTGTGTGCGGGAACCCTAGAGCTGGCTGCGACTGCTACTGTGATGACGACTGTATAGAGATCCTCAGTGGATTAGACGGCGATGACTACAGCACTCAGCAATCCTATGTGGATCAGTGCTACCGATCCTGTGTGGGTCCAATCCTGTGTGGGTCAGCGCTCAACAGTTCTGTGTGAGCCAGCGCCTACAGATCATGTGTGGGTCCGATCCTGTGTGGTTCATTGCGGGGGTTAGTACCTATCGATCCTTTGTGGGTCCGACGACTTAGATGGATCAGTGATCATCTCTATCATCTTTTGAAGAAGTATACCTGTGTGAGCTGAATCCTATTTGCTTTCCTATGTGGATTGTGTTGTGCTATCCTGTGTGGATTACGTTTTTCTTTCCTATGTGAATTGTGTTAAGCTATCCTGTGTGGATTTACATTTTGCTTTCCTATGTGGACTGGGTTGTACTCGGGCTCGGATGTTGGAGCCGAACGAGAATTGAAGACTTAGGTATATGTATGGGCATATACCTAAGCCGTGTCGGATGTTACTTCATGATTGTATCTTTCCTTTGTGGATTATCCTTTGTGGATTCTGGGAGACCTTCGGGGTATCGGGGTCCCTTCTGAGTAGCTTATACTCACCCCTACACGGGCTACGCCCGCACTACGTTGTGTTGGTTGCAGACAACGGACAGCGCTGATCGTGGTTGAGGTTTGCGGAGCAGGACGGTACCTGGAGTTGGACCACTATGTGGGACGTACTCGGAGTGGTCGGATGGACCCGAGGAGCTGTGGAGGCTATCTGTGCCCACCCTTCAGGTGGGACTTCTAGTGGACGGCTCGACATTGCGGCATTACTTTTCAGTTGCTATTTTTCCCTTTTGAGTTGTACTTTACATTCAGTTTGGGTTTGTATTCTGGCCCGCTTACTTTCCGCACTTACTGTTGTACCAGCTTTTACTTAGTGATTGCTTCTTCTTCTTGCTTTCTCTATGGTGTTTGTTTACTTTAAAAATGCAATGCCTTCCCTTTTTATCGGGAATGTACGCCTTGGTGCTAGTCGCCAGCCCCTGGCCTATGGAAGGCGGGCTTTGGGTAGTCACGGCACGGGCCCCGAGGACGGGTCGTGACAAATTGGTATCAGAGGTGTTCGGTTCTACCGCAGAACTTGGGACTCTGATCTTTTTCTATGTGAAGCAATAATGTTTAGCGTATTGGGTGTGGTTATCAGTCCAGGGAGTCCAGTGTTGGTGCGGCAGCCGACGTATCCGTACACAAGGACCCTGACTTCTGATTTCCGACTTATTGCACGAAAACATTGATTGCATGTGTGTTTCAAGTTTTCTTTGTGATTACTTTGTATCAGCTCACCAGGTATACTGTTCTGACCGTGGCGCACCTGTTTCCTTTTCAGGATGGCCCCACGACGACAGCCTGCTAGGATTCCGAGAGTCGAGCGTGATGGCATCCCACCGAGCGACGAGGCCTCGGTGCAGGGCCCTTTGTCAGCAGTGGAACCGGCAGAAGCTCTACCCGCTGAGCCACCGATGCTTCCAGCCCCAGCCGCTGACGATGCACGTCGCCTTAGTGCACTGCATGAGTTCCAGCGCCAGCGACCGCCTAGGTTCCACGGGGAGATGGACCCCCAAGCAGTCGAGGACTGGTTGGAGGCAATGGTACGAGTTTTTCGGTTAGTGAGGACACCAGCAGACCTCATGGTGATCCTCGCAGCGAGCTTACTGCACGCAGCAGTGGGCTGATGGTGGAGATTGATGCTCCAGGTGCACGATGAGGCATCTCTTCTCTGTACGGAATTTTAGAGCCTCTTCCGCTCGGAGTTCGTCCCAGCCACCCTCCGTGCGGTGCGCATCCAGGAGCTTCTACAGCTGCGGCAGGGCAGCATGACAGTCGCCCAGTACTCGGCGAGATTTACCGATCTCTCATGCTACTCTACAGACATGGTATCGGACCCATTCTTCTGGGCCCGGACCTTTGAGTAGGGATTGAGACACGAGATCAGGGAATCACTGATCTCCCTCAGCATTCCAACTCAGACAGGAGTACTGGAGAGAGCAATTTTTGATCGAGAGTTTTCTTGCTGAGTCTACACCAGCGCCGAGACCCACCGCAGGGTGGCACGTAGCAGAGTCTTCTGCAGCAGGCAGTCAACGGATGACTCATGGGTCCAGGCAGACCAGACCCTCAGGCAGACGACCTCAGGACACTGGCTCAGTAGTGCGGGGCACACAGCGCGGAGCCAGTCTTTCGAGAGGCAGGTAGTGCTACTCATGCGGCGGGCAGGGCCACATGGCTCGTGATTGCCCGACCCGCCATGCCGAGGAGCAGCAGATGGTTGAGGGACCACCGAGGCAGAGGCATAGGGTCGACCGTGGCGGTCCAAAGGGAGCAGGCGGACGAGGCAGAGGAGCTGGCCGAGCAGCTGGTGGTGGGCGACGCTTTGAGGCTTTAGCACCACCACCACCAGGAGGTCCACCCCGGCCACATGGAGCTGGCGGGCAGAGATAGGCACAGCTCCAGGCAGCAAAGGCCTACGACTACGGCGCGCCCAAGATGATTCGAGATACTATCTATGTCTATTCCACCCTTTCTATAGTTCTTATAGACACTGGAGTGAGTCACACTTTCATAGTCACTGCCCTTGTTCAGAGCTCGGAGATTCCGACAGAGCCGTTGGCTCGATCCTTATGGCTAGAGACTCCTACGGGAGCAGACTCGACAATTACGCACTGGTTCCGGCAGTGTGAGCTTACTCTAGGAGGCGAGAGCATCGGTTGAGATCTTCTTGTAGCGGCGTCGAGGCCTTACGACGTCATCATGGGCATGGATTGGTTGTCTACGGTCCATACAGAGATTGATTGTATTAGGCACAAGGTGCGATGTGTACGCACTGACGGGAGCAGGTTCACCTTCACCGGTGAGAAGGGAGCCTTCGCAGCACAGGATGGACTTCCACAGAGGAGAGGACAGCCATCACTCATCAGTTGGCGAGCCTCATCCTAGGATCAGTTGACGTGCGGAGTCCTGGTTTTCCTGCAGTGGTGGATCAGTACGCGGACGTCTTTCCCGACGACGTTCCAGGGCTACCTCCTCATAGAGAGGTAGACTTTTATATCGACATGTACCCCGGGACAGCCTCGATATCGACTCCAGCATATCGGATGGCCCCCGCTGAGCTTCGAGAGCTACGGGTATAGTTGGAGGACTTGCAGGTCAAGGGGTTCATTCGACCTAGTGTTTCACCCTGGGCTTCCCCGATTTTGTTCACCAAGAAGGCCGATGGGAGCTTGCGACTTTGTGTCGACTATTGTCGCCTGAACCTAGTGATAGTGAGGAACAAGTATCTGCAACCGAGGATTGATGACCTCTTCGATCAGCTCAAGGGAGCACGGTGGTTCTCAAAGATAGACCTCAGGTCAGGCTATCATCAGCTCAGAGTTCGAGATGAGGACGTGCAGAAGACGGCCTTCAGAATTCAGTATGGCCACTATGAGTTCTTGGTTATGCCATTCAGCGTAACCAATGCTCCAGCGGTGTTCATGGACCTCATGAACGGGATCTTTTAGCCATACCTCGATCGATTTGTCGTGGTCTTCATCGATGACATTTTGATTTACTCGACGACTGAGGAGGAGCATGCCTACCACTTGCGGGTTGTACTAGACACACTCTGAGAGCATCAGCTTTATGGAAATCTCTCGAAGGGTCAGTTCTGGATACGTGAGGTCCACTTCTTGGGACACGTCATCTCCGAGGTGGGAGTTGCGGTGGATCCTGTGAATATCAAGGCAATGCTAGCTTGGGAGCCACCCAGGAGCGTGACGGAGGTGCGGAGTTTCTTGGGACAAGCTGGATACTACCGGAGATTTGTGCCAGACTTCTCCAGAGTTGCGGCACCACTCTCAGCTTTGACGAAGAAGGGGAAACCCTTTGAATGGTCAGACAGATGTCAGCAGAGCTTCCAGGAGCTGAGACAGAGATTGACCAGCGCACATATCTTGAGGTTGCCTGAGGAGGGAGTAGGGTACGTAGTCTACTGCGATGCATCAGGGACCGGACTTGGATGTGTCCTGATGAAAGAGAGGGCGGTGATCACCTATGGATCATGTCAGTTGAGGCCGCATGAGAAGAACTACGCTACCCATGACCTGGAGTTAGCAGCAGTGGTCTTCGCTCTGAAGACATGGCGACACTACCTGATGGGTGAGCGCTTTACAGTCTTTTCTGACCATCAGAGTCTCAAATACATCTTATCTCAGAAGGATCTGAATCTGAGACAGTAGCGATGGCTCGATTTCCTCCAGGACTATGACTTTGAGATAGTCTATACTCCTGGGAAGGGGAACGTGGTAGCCGATGCTCTCAGTAGGAGGACGGGCATTCACCTACTTGAGGAGGCGGCAGAGCAGCTAGCCTCTTTGTAGATATCCTTCATGGATAGAGATGGAGCAGCCTTCCTACAGTCTCTCACAGTCATTCCTCCACTACTACAGCGGGTTAGAGAGGCACAGTGTGGGGACCCTGACTATGAGACACGGCGTGCACAGATATCCTCAGGACAGGCACCTGATGGTTTCTCCTTTGGAGCAGAGCACGACATCCTTTTAAGAGGAAGTACCTTGGTACCAGATGCTTTACGGGAGGAGGTGCTGAGAGGGTTTCAGACTTCTCCATTGGTTGTACATCCTGGAGTGGCGAAGATGTACCAGGATATCAGACGACAGCACTGGAGGCTAGGCATGAAGAAGGTTGTGGTAGAGTTCGTTTCTCGATGCCTCACCTGCCAGTAGGTGAAGGCTGAGCACCAGGTACCAGCAGGCTTGGTACAGCCTTTGGAGGTCCCAGAGTGGAAGTGGGACGGCATATCTATGGACTTTGTGACTGGTCTCCCACGCACTTCCAGAGGTCACGACTCCATCTGGGTGATTGTCGACCGACTCACCAAGTCGGCGCACTTTCTACCCATCATAGAGTAGGGCTCGGTAGAGAGATTTGGATGTCTCTACATTCAGGAGATTGTACGGCTTCACGGTGTGCCATCATCTATCGCCTCCGATCGAGATTCTCTCTTTACTTCCCAGCTTTAGAAGGGGTTGCAGGAGGCGTTCGGGACGCAGCTACGTCTGAGCATAGCCTTTCACCCTCAGACAGATGGTCAGACAGAGAGGACCATTCAAACTCTCGAGGACATGCTCCGCACATATATCCTCTACTTTGGTCGTAGCTGGGAGGACCACCTACCATTGGTGGAGTTTGCATACAACAACAGCTACCACTCCACCATCGGAATGGCACCATACAAGGTGTTTTACAGCCGACCTTGAAGATCTCCTTTGTGCTAGACAGACCCTAAGGAGTCAGCACTTGTGGGACCAGAGATGGTCCAGGCCACGATAGAGAAGGTCCAGGTCATCCAGGAGTGGATGAGGGCAGCTCAGAGCCAGCAGAAGTCTTATGCGGACAGGAGGCGGAGGCAATTAGAGTTTGAGGATGGCAACCACGTCCTCTTGCGTTTCTCAACTCAATGTGGATTACGGAGATTTGGCCGAGGCGGCAAGCTTTCTCCATGCTTCATCGGACCATTCCAGGTCCTCAGCAGGATTGGAGAGGGGGCTTATCACTTGACTCTACCACCTCAGTTGCACCGGGTGCATGACGTCTTCCACGTATCTCAGCTGAGGAGATACGTGCACGACCCGACGCATATCATTGACCATGTGGAGCTTGACGTTGATGATGGGCCGAATTTTGCGGAGGTTCTGGTGGAGATCGAGGATCTATAGGAGCGGGTCCTATGTGGATGGTCGATTCCTCTACTGCGCATCAGATGGCAGCACGGGAACCTCCAGGAGAGCACTTGGGAGGGGGAGGCTCAGATGCGTGCTCAGTACCAACATTTGTTTCCCTAGTTTATGATGTATCTTTATGGGGACGTAAATCTCTGAGGTGGGAGTTATGTAAATACCCGTAAAATTGAAGGAAAATTTTTTCTTAATTTTCTTTGGGATTTTACAAGAACGCAGTTTCTGACAGCACTTGATTCCGAGGCCCGGTGTGCCCAGAATTTCTATCCGAAGTTTAGCTCGGGTACGTTCAGTGAACGAACGAGCGTGAATTTCTAACTTTTGAACCGGTGCTCGGAATCGAATTCTGAGGGCACCGATGGAAGCGCAGCGCCAATAATTGCTTAAGAACGCCTTTTCTGGAGTTGTGTGTGCTCGTTATGAATTTTTTAAATTTGTTGATTAAGTGTTACTGAAATAAAATTTTCGTTAAGAATTTTATTTCCCTTTCCATGAGTTAGAACCTAAGTGTAGGAGTTAGGGTGGGACCCACTGTTTCTTATATTATCTTGAGTGGATTAAAGGTGAGGTGGGCCCACATGAGCCCCCACCTTTTCAAATACCTTAACTCTCTAACTCCTCTTAACCCCCCCCCCCCCACTTACGTTGTGTAACCCTTTTGACTTTACCTCTCCTCTCATTAAGTATGCCAACACACAATTCAATTAATTAATTTAAGTTTGGAATATTTTTGAATTGTGGCTTGAGTTAATAAAATAAGGATGAGCCTTATTTTATTTGGGTTGGTTGTTGTGTGTGGACATTGGAGGAGAGAACTCTTGGGTGTTTTCATCTTCATCACGAAGATCACCAAGACACGACGAAGAACACCAAGACTTTGACGAAGAACGTCGTCACCTTAGAAGAGATCGATGTGCCGTCTCTTCTCCTCTACGCAGCCGGTGTGTGGCCCCTTTTTCTGGGGATCAACGACGCACTCTCTTTCGATCTTCTTCCCGTGTCAAAGAAAAGGAGACGCCACTTCCTCCTCGGGCGTTCACCATCAACATACGAAGCTTCACCTCACAACGTCGTTTTCCGCAGCGAACCCCCGTTCTAGCTACGGTCAAGGTAGGGGTTTATTTAATTATTTTTCCTTCGTGAATTCTACTTTGTCGTCCTTCGTGAATTCACGACCAGTTTCTATCAATTAACGAGATGGGGCCGGACCGCACAAACATGGTCGACCCTCCTCCAATTTGAATGTTGTTTCTAATTTGGTTGGGACGGAATGGCGTGGTGCTGTCGCACCACGCGGGATCGTACGGCAAGAAATGTGCAGAGTCGTCGCGCCGCGCCGTGATGTTGAACAAGGACGTGACCTCGTCGCACCATGTCGAAGAAAACCGAAGACGCCGCGGCCGGAGCGGGGCCACGGTGGAGGGGCGCGGTGTCGTCGCACCGCACCGGACGAACCAGGCCGCGTCCGGTTCCGGGCCGCGACGGAGCAGGGTGACCGGCGGCCGGTTCCGGGCCACCGGTGTCGGCGAAGGAGGAAGGACCGGCCGTCACCGGTCCTTGTTGGCAGAACCGGCCGGCCGGTTCGGGCCAGCCGGACAATGGAAAACCGGGGGAATTAATTCCCCCGGCCAGCCAGCACAAAACGGCCCCCATAATTGGGGGGCCGCGGTTACACCAGGGGGGCAGGCTCCCCCCCCCCCATGCCAAACGGCTCGGCCAGTTGGCCGAGCGCCTGGCCAGCGCGCTGGGCGCGCTATGCCCAGACCAGGCCGGGCCGTGCCGGCCGGGCCGGGCCTTGTCCAAGCGGGCCGGACCCAGACCCGGTTCGGGTCGACCCCAGTGGTATCGGGTCGGGTCGGACTGGGCTCGAACCCCTTAATACCGAACCTTTTTTGGTCGGACACCCATAACTTCTGCTACGGGTCTCCGATCGACGCACCGTCAATTGCGATTCAATCCTTGGATCGAGACGGTCGTTTCGATATATCGAACTCAAGGTTTCGGAATACTTTGGGTTTGGCCGGGTTGGTTCGTACACGAAACCAACCGGGCCCTCGGAGCGGAAACGCTCATATCTTGAGCTTCGGACGTCCGATTGATGTGCCATCGACTTTGTTGTTTTCCTCTATGTGAGACGGATCTTTTGGCTTACTCCGCCCGAGGTTTGGATGTAGGTGGAGTACGGTCGGGTTGTTTTCCTTAAAAACCAACCGGGCCCCTGGGACGAAAAAGCCAATCACTCTCAAACCAGGCGTTTGATTGACGCGCCGTCTGCGACATTGAGTTCCTGTTGACGATACAGAACTTTTGGATACATCAACTCTGGACTATGTGTCAGTTGATGTATCGGCCTCTCGGCTCATGGAGTGGACCCTCCCGGGCGAGCTTGCTGTGTGCGGGAACCCTAGAGCTGGCTACGACTGCTACTGTGACGACGACGACTGTATAGAGATCCTCAGTGGATTCGATGGAGAAGACTACAGCACTCAGCGATCCTACGTGGATCAGTGCTGCCGATCCTATGTGGGTTTGATCCTGTGTGGGTCAGCGCTCAGCGGTTATGTGTGAGCCAGTGCCTACAGATCCTATGTGGGTCTGATCCTCTGTGGGTCGTTGCAGGGGTCAGTACCTATCGATCCTTTGTGGGTCCGACGACTTAGATGGATCAGTGATCATCTCTATCATCTTTCGAAGAAGTATACCTGTGTGAGCTGAATCATGTTTGCTTTCCTATGTGGATTGTGTTGCGCTATCCTGTGTGGATTACGTTTTTCATTCCTATGTGGATTGTGTTGAGCTATCCTGTGTGGATTTACGTTTTTCTTTCCTGTGTGGAATGGGTTGTCCTCGAGCTCGGATGTTGGAGTCGAACGAGAATTGAAGACTTAGGTATATGTATGGGAATATACCTAAGCCGTGTCGGATGTTACTTCATGATTGTATCTTTCCTTTGTGGATTATCCTTTGTGGATTCTGGGAGACCATCGGGGTATCGGGATCCCTACTGAGTAGATTATACTCACCCCTACACGGGTTATGCCCGCACTACGTTGTGTTGGTTGCAGACGACGGACAACACTGATTGTGGTTGAGGCTTGCGGAGCAGGACGGTACCTGGTGGTGGACCACTAGGTGGGATGTACTCGGAGCGGTCGGCTAGACCCAAGGAGTAGTGGAGGCTATTTTTACCCACCCTTCAGGTGGGACTTCCAGTGGACGGCTCGACGTTGCGGCTTTACTTTTCAGTTGTTGTGTTTCCCTTTCGAGTTGTACTTTACTTTCAGTTTGGGTTTGTATTCTGGACCGCTTACTTTCTGCACTTACTGTTGTACCATTTTTTACATAGTGATTGCTTCTTCTTCTTGATTTCTCTATGGTGTTTGTTTACTTTACAAAGGCAATGCCTTCCCTTTTTATCGGGAATTTAATCCTTGGTGCTAGTCGCCATCCCCTGGCCTATGGAAGGCGGGCTTGGGGTAGTCACGGCACAGGCCCCGAGGACGGGTCGTGACATGAAATTTTGGATTAAAATCATACTCATTATTTTATTGGTTAGAACCCCAACACGTATTCTACATTATCAAACAAGATATGACAACCATAGGAAATCCATGTATGATACACATAGAGTCCAATTCTGTTCCTCCATTTCTAGAACCCATTGTAATCTTTAATTCACTTTTTTAATAAGGATCCAGTATAAAAATATCTTATTCCTATCCTTGGATACATATATACCACATGTAAATAGGATGATCATCCATAAGAAGAATAATCAATAGATTTTATTTTGTACATCTTCTTGATTTTCAACGACTGTATGGAACAGGTATGTTGGTCTTGAAACTCCTTCTGTATCTTGTTTTTTCTATAACTTCATATTCATTGAATACAAACGTATATATCATAACTTTGTAAAACATCCTTCACTCCTTGATACTAGATGTATCAGTCTCTCACTAGACATCACAACTCTATAACATTGTTTTAATTCGATACATGTATAGTATATATATATATATATATGTACAAAAACTCCATGGATATTATTCTATCAAATATCATAGTCCATATTACTATATTTAAATTTTGGAAACCCCTGGATATTCTGTAGTAGGATACTCTCATAAAAATCTATCAATATATTCTACATTTATATCTCATTTAAACTCGTTTGAATTCCCATTCAAATATTCATTTAAATATAAAGAAGAATCGGTTTTCATTCTTCTATGAGATATAAAAATTTCCATGATATTATAAATTATTTTAAAATTTTATTGGTAGTTACTCAAATATTACTTCTTTAGAATCATCCATGATTTCAATAGCCATAGAAAATTGGTTAAATCTAATCAATCAGCTACATAACTAACATATGCTATTTTGTAAATGGATATGTGGTTCACTTCATCTATAACAAAATTTGGTGTGTGTATCTATTCATATATGTGATCCAATATAAAATTCATACATAGTATATTTTCCAACATGATTAGGCTATTTCAATCGGCACTCAACTACATCATATATTTGGTTGTCTAGGAAGATCAGTTATGTGACTCTTTTGGATATGTTCATGGAATGACTATAAGGATGTTGAAAATTCAAATCTTCCAACAAATAAATAAAAAACATCAGCATCCAACATTCAAGATTTCTCAAATACCTCACTGCATCTCAATGATGTTGAAAACAGTTCTCATTCACCCACAAACACATGTCATTTGATTCCTTTTAATATATTCATATCAATCATCATAAATACTTTTCCACATTGTATTTAAAATATCTAATGAAGTTCTTCAAGGTAAATCCTCAATGTAACTTTTCCATAGAACATTGTAGTAGCTCAAAATTCTTATATAATTACATGTATAATTTATAAATCATGACATCCAGTGCCTTCTTGTGAATCTATTATAATAATCTCAGAATTATTAACTCCACAAAACACATATTCAACCATTGAAAATAAATTCAAGAAATACTTTGGAAAAATAATTAAACCCCTTGAATTGTTTGGAAATACAAATCTCCAATATCAATATGTGTTCTTGTATGGATTCTCTCTTCCACCCACCTTATTTACAATGAAATGAAAATGTCTTCATGAGAAACTTATCATCTCTTCATTATCATCTTAATGAACTCTCATTCTCTTTCCTCTTTTTGAGAGAATTATAAAATCACATGGTTCTATTAGAAAAGATCCTTTAATTAGTACACTCTATGTCTATGTTAGAAAATTGGATTTCGAAAATAATATAGGTGCATTCAAGGTTATCTATGATGTCTATACACTTCCATGAATGTGATATCATGCTCACAATTTAGTATTTCTCAAATAGGGGTTGCATAAAATAGATTATTTTAAAAGAAACAAGAAACCTACACACTTCATAAAAACCCATCAAAATGGTTCATGTAAAATTCATGTAAGTATCCCTTTTTCTGATGTTTTTATAATTATAACCCACCTAATAAGTTAATATAATATAATAATAATCAAAGGGTTAGATGTTTGATTATCAAACCTCAAACTTTAGGTTTTTTAACTATCCAAAATTTCTAGATTCACAGGAATTCAGTATAATGAAGGATTATTCTCAAATTTATTCCCCTTTATGTGATATACTCCTCTTCTTCCATTTCATGTAAGTTAGTAGACGGCATGAATGGAAATCAAGTCATTAGACTCCATAAAGTTAAATATCTTCATGCTTCCCAATAGTGAAAACCTCATGATTTATCTTTTAATTCCTTACATGATAGTTCAAAACACATAAAATAATAGGTAATTAAGAGGGACCTCTTGGTATCTAAAAAACAATATTCAAGCTGAGAGATTCCTCTCAACCTGGGTTATATTTTTTTTACAATCAAATCACAAGATGTTTTCTTTGTACACTTACATTAAACATATTCTTTATATGGAATATTTTTTACACCAAGGTCTTTTGCATCTTCATGTTTCTAGTTATAGATGTATTCTTATAAATTTTCTATGAACCTTTTAAAAACACTTTCATTCCTTTATCCTAATTTATTCAACCTCCTCCAATTTTTTATTAAATTTTAATTTATTTGGCCAATAAATTTGGCACTCATTCTTGACATTTTTAGTCTTGTCAGAAACTCTTGATGACTCATCACTAGTTTTGTTTTTAAACCTATTCCCTTTCATAGCTTATGGAACCTCTAGTTTCAACCTTTTTATGCATACCACGGTCTTATGTCTTTCTAAACTACATCTTCAATAAAAATATTACAAAAATATAATTTTTTTCATGTAGATAGTTTTAATAATGATATGGTCACATGTTTTTTGATATGATAAATTTTCATAGATTTCATTTAAACCCCCACTTAGTTCTAGACTATTTATTGGTAAATATATATTTGACAAGAAATTATAGGATTTGTGTCTATTCTTACAATAACATGAGAAAAATAATCGAATATTTTTTGTTCTATATTGGTTCAAGATCTATATAGACATTATTTGATGTTATCATATTGAAAAATGGTTCTTACTATTCTTATGGGGATATATAATTCTTATAATATTCTTCCCTTCCTTTGATGTGAAAGATTTATTCTTAGTTTTCTTGGACCTTATATAGTGTTATTTTTTAAACCTGCAATGTCATTTATAACATATCTATCTTGATAATTAAATGTATTATTTTTTACTGGATAGTGGAAACCCTCCATCTTACTATATTTACAAGATTCTCTTTTAACATTAGTTGATTTATATAATACTTATTTCCCTTTTTTCAACTCATGTTGAACTATGACACATATGGATTATGTTTCAAAAAATTGGTCTTCTTTTTCAACTATATTATTTTCATTATCACTCAACATATTTTTAATCTCATCGTACGTTAATTTATTCTACTTGATCTCATCATCATAGGCTTCTTCCATTATTCTTATCTATTCTTTCTTATAATCCAGAACTTTATTTTCCATCTCAATTTATTATTTTCATTATTGATGTATTTTATATTCCCAATGAATTATTCTAATTTTTCTTCTTTTTACCATGAAATTTATATTATTTATTATCTATAATCACTATTATATAATGAATCATATCCTTTCCATACCTGAGAAAATAACCCAACTTATTTATCTAGAGAATAACTTCATGACGAATCTTGATTTTTCTTGCTCATTAAATTTCTATTCTTTCTACTCATGTGATTGTTTTTCTTAACCCATTTTTTATGTGGTCACTTATCATTAGATTTTGATTTTGTTTCTTCAACCTTATTTCTTATAAGAATTTTCTAAAATGTAAAAAGTCACCATGGTTTTAAAAAGTTAGTGGTTGCTTACTCTTTTCCTTCAACTAACTCTTTTTATTCTTATTTATATAAGAGAAATGTTTTATTGAATTCAACATCATCATCATCAATATCTAAATAAATGGATTTATAAATCTCTTCTTCATTACCTTTTCCTTATCTCGTTTCTTCAAAATATATCTCATTTATTGATTTATTCTTTAAATTCAAATACTTTATCATCTCATTGTCATAGAGTATATTGTGTAGCTCATAAATTTTCATATTATGATAATACTCTAGGATGGATATTATTATATCATACAAGTATGAAAAGTTCCTAATTAGTTTTTTGAAAATGATGTAATCCACTTAATTCTCAAAAAATCCCTATATATGGATCACAATCTCATTTACCTTGGTACGGAAGACATTTATTATATCATCATCATCCATTATTAAATCTTCATATTGGCCCATACAAACATAATGTTTGGATTCATTGACTTTGACATTAACTTCATAGATGCTTTTGAATTTTTCCCATATTTCCTTGGTGTTATAAAGTACCATGACATTTTTGTAGACCTTATATAATAGATTCACAAATTTATAATTTTACTCCTTACCATATAACATAATATTTCTCTTATCATCTTGATTCACTATAACTCCTTTAGTAATGGTTGGAAAACCTATTTTTACAGCATATATCACTTCTACACTGGATGATAGGATATATGGTATCATCTTATTCATAAAGTTATGATAATTCTTCCCATTGAATGTGGTATCACCTCTGATGTTAACTAAATTATTATTCTCTATCTCTCATGATTATCCCTTAGAACCTTAAAGGGAACCTCTCTTTGATACCACTTATAGTTTCCCAATCTAGATGGACAATTATGTGGGGATTTAATCAGTGGTCTAATTTTATGAATTCTTATTATAATGAACCAGGCATCTCATACATAGAAAATACATCATTATTTTATAATATTTAATTTATTATATAAATACACAACTGAGATCCGTTGTAGTTTACTTCCTTTGAAAACATGAAAACATAAACATTGATCCATAAGTGGGCTATTTCATCTCCCAAAATGTTCCTCTTAATGAGAACCCTTCATAAAAATATCATTCACAATACATATATTCATGACCTAGGGAAATAAAACATTCGAAAGGGTCAGCTCATATGCTTTGTAAGGGAAAACAAAGGATACATGTAAGCATAACATGAACATAAGGCTATGGGAAAATTAGAGTAAAAATTTAAAACCATAGCTTATATATCAAAGATCTTAGTCATGATACATAGAATAAATATTGGTTATTCATAAGACATGATTCATAAGGGAGTCAAATAACATGATCTATTAGAGCGTAAGATACAGAATTTTTGGCATACATATAATCATATAAAATCATATCAATATTAGTAAAGTCTCACTAGAAAGACCATCATATTAAATAAAGTCCTTTAATAAATTGGTTTCCCTCTCCATTCAAGACATGTATTACCGAAACAGGTTCACTTCTCGTTCTATCCTTATCTTACTTAACTGAGTTTACTCTCTGTTCCAGTCATGTATATCTCATGAGATAAAAATCTTTACCCAATGAATTATAGGGAGATATAGGTCACATCCATCACATAATAAAATCATACATTTGTGTTCCACAAGATCATATACAATCAACAAATATTAAGCCAAGAAATTAAATGTGTATCATTACCATTTTATCATTTCGTAACCTATGGAAAAGGGACAGGTTTCATAATCATTTCATCATAGCATGACTTTTGAAAATAAGAGTGTTTCATAAGCGTTTTACCATGGTATAACCCACGGAATTGAAACGTTTTTACAAACGTAAAATATTCATAAAAAAATACTGGTATTTTTGGATAATATAGTAAGTAAGTAATAGTTAACATCAACAGATTAAAAAATAGATGGAAAATAATTTTGAAGGATCATATAACATATATCTTAATGAAAATATATTTTCTTCTTATAAAAAAAATATTTTTTAAAAAATAAAACATTTTGAAAACATTTTTAATTAAAAATTACCTTGAAAATTATAATTTAGGTTTGGATGTAACTATTTTTCATGATGTCGGAAAATTTACTTCATGTCATAAACATTAAATGAAGGTTCCTTTCATATTTATAGTAAAATCAAAAAAAAAATGTTTTGGAAAACTACATGAATATTCCAATAAAAACATTTATTTACAAATTAAAACATAGTTAAAAGTGTATATTAAAAATCATAATAGTATAATAAAACATTATTGAATGGATTTTTAGAAAACATGGTTTTAAAGGAAAACAGATTTCTGGACAAAGTGATAAATATAGTCAGATTTTATTAAAAAAATTATTAATTAAAATAAGTATAAAAGAGTGTAAAAATTTTAATATTACTATAAGATACCATGAATAACTATATAATAATAAAATTCATGGTATTTATTGAATTTTACATCATGATATTATATCTTTATATACTTAATCCTAAACAATCCCAATAAATGATGAGATTGTAACAAAAAAACATACCAATTTGTAACATTGAAACATAAGCCCCATGAAGTAATAACATAAAATGAAACTTATCATATCATTAGGATGAATAAATTCATGATATTTCAAGTCAAATGGACTATATATACACCTCATAAAGGAATATATGTGCATAACATAATGAATGTATCAAAGAAGGAAAATGGAGATAAAATTGTTTTGCCTTAGGTATGGACTTCCTTATTACTCATCCAAACCTCATGTATAATAAATATAAGTATATTATAAACCTATTATAAAATCATACTCATATATATCATATTATATAGGAATTTTTATGACCTTCTTTCCCTATTTATTAATAATTCGATGTTAAAGTTACATTTCAGGTAATAACCCCTTTGTTTTTTCTTTATATAAGTGTTAATTTGTTATATATTATGTCTTATTACATTGACCATTATTTCATCATATACATAATTTATATCATGATATTCATATCAAATACATTTATAATTTATGAATTTAGAGTATTCCATTAAATATAGTGATATCAAATGAAATGCACCATTAATGGAGAGTCACTACAAAAAAATACCCTAATTAGAAGGGGTTTTTTAGTTTATAAGGGGTTATAACTCCCTCTAAACACATTAGAAATGATTTGGAAGAACTATCACTAATGTGACTATCTACTATTATTTGATGTAGTTTTGAATAACCATTGGTAATATGATGAGAAAATTAGAGGTGGTAAGATTATATGGGGTTAAAACCCCCTCTAATTTCCACTAGAACATTCGATTAGAGGGGGTTTTAACCCCCTATAATCTATTGACCAGAATAGCAGCGGTTTGTAACCATCACTATTTGAAGAAGAAGTGAATAATTATATGTGGTTATACATAACAGTCTCTATTTAATTCTAAATTATAGGGGGGTTTAACCCCCTATAATATAGTATATATTATACTTGGTTAGTAATAACCACCTCTAATTTTTAATTTCATTCTTTGCTACACTCCAGTTCATGTGCCGCCCCCATACCCTCGATTTCCCTTCACCCTAGACTATCCTCCTATTCTACTACTCCTAATTTATCCTCTTTATTGTTATCTGGATCCTGCTCCCATTTTAGCATCTTTAATTCTCTCGTTCCTTCTCAAGAATATCTCTCATTATACCATTTCCACCCTAGCCTTTCCTTCCCATCCCCACTTCCACTATGATCCCCCTCCCCACCAAACCTATTTACAGGTGTCGTAACTTTCATGGGTTTTGAACCACCGACCGTAACGTTATATATTCCACTATTTTTCCACTATAATAAACATTTTATGATACAATTAATACACATTATTATATTTATATTTATAAGGAAGGTGATTAAAATACATAATACAAATCATAATATAAATTTATAGTATTTATAAAACCATATATAAATTTTATAAATTTTAATAAATATATTTAGAATTGAATTTATATTATGTATACCAATATTTATATATATATATACATTTATATATATATATAATTATTTTTTTAAATTATTTATATAATTTTGTCATATATATTCATTCATAATATATTTAAATAAATTTATATAATTTTTTTATGTAATATATATATATATATACATAGATGAACACACACACATATATATTATAAAATTTTAATTTATTTTAGATTTATTTTAAAAAATAAATAAAAATTTATAGCAGATTTAAAACACCCTCTAATCAAAGTTTTTAGTGGTCATTCATGGCCCCCATCAAATTTATTGAATTTTAGGGGATTGAAACCCCCTTCTAATATCATCAATTATTAGGGGCTCAAACCACCCTATAATTTCATCAATTAGAGGAGGTTTAACCCCCCCCCCTCAAATGTCATAAATTAGAGGGGGTTCAAAACCACCTATAATTACTTAAATTAGAAGGGGTTCAAAACCTCTCACTAAAATCTAAGGGATTAGGGGCGATTTATGAACCCCCTCTAATATAATAAATTAGAGGGGGTTTTGAACCATCACAATTCACTTTTTTAAAAAAATAAATTACATTTTTATATATATATATCTAAGTAAATATCATATATATAGCTCCTCTAAAATCCGACTGAATATATAGCACCAATAATTATTAAATTAGCGGGGATTTTGACATACCTGCCTCTAAAATAAAATAAATACTAAAAATATAATGATGCATAATTTAAATGGGATTGTGCATAAACCTTATAAGAATAATTTATAAGGGTTTTTGTATAACCCCTATAAAAATTTCAATTAATCAGGTATATTTTTTTGTGGTGATTGTGGGTCATGCATACACATGAACATTGTTTTTCATTTTTTTTTAAACATGAATGAAATAAATGTAAATGATATATTATAAATTAATAATTATTATTATTTAGTATATATCAAATGTTTTTAATAAACCCATAATTAATAAATTTCATTTAAAGCATGAATGAACCACATCACTTCCCGAGGTAATAGTTTGTCGTACGCACGAATAACATTATTGTATTTACAAAAAATGGAAAGAAATATGGTATTTTTAATATAAAAGTTAAATAAGAATAATAATATCATTAATAATATTAATATCATATATAAATATTATTTATATCATTATTACCAACCATTATATGTGTTAATAGAAAAAAGAATGACATCGGTCCACGAGGTGGTAGTCTCCCATACAAACGAATGATGATTTCGTAACCCATTTGATGGAAGTGTGTATTTTTATAGGTCATAAACTTAACATAAAAATATCTTATTATATGAAATATATTCAGGTTATATATGATCATGATATAAGACTAATTAAAGGTGTGAAATAAAACAAAAATGTTCATTGTTGAATGTTACCTCTTATTCAGGTATCTCCTTTTGGTTTTCACCAAAGGCATTCCATAGTAGGATTTATAAAAAAATTATGGATTATATGATTAGAGGATTTATGTTTATAAGTCATTTGGTTGGGTATTATCCGAAAAAATTGTTTTTTACGGTGTGATTAGAGAGGCAGAGGATGTGGCATTGTATAAGTGGGGAGAGTGGCTCTCTTGTAAGTTTTTAAAAAGAGAAAATTACACCAACATTCCTTCCATGAAATATGGAACCAATAATGGAACAATATCAATACAATACGTGATGTTCTCTAAATATGGCCATCCAATGTGTGCTATACAAGTTTTTAGGTCAATTTTGTATTTAATTTTAATTTTTAGTCCCTTTGTAAAAAGAATTCTATTAATAACTTTGATTAATTTTAACAGTTTTCACAAATCATTATGGTAAAAATTTAATTTTTACTTATTATAAATTTTAAATTTTTCTAATTCCTGATATGTAATATATTTTTTCAATTTCTATTCACATTGGTGGAAAAATAATTTAAAATTAATCCGAGACCTGTCAAGAAAGTGTGGTTTTAAAGAAAAAAATAAAATTTTTACAATGTTTTTTATATCTAATTTCAATATGAAATTGATTACAATGAAATAAATTAGATTAATTGATTTTTAATTTAACTAATTATTCTTTAAAATCAATTTATAATATTATTTAACTATATAAATAAATTATATGAAAAGACAATTTTCAATTAAATTTAAATTTTTTTCAATTTTTTTTAAAAAATAAAATATTTCATAAAAATAACAACAATTAAAACTAATCTAATTTTGAAATTATGAATTCCAAAAAAATAAAATTAATTTTATAAAATTTTTAAAAATTAATTTTATTATTTTTCCCAAAGATAAAAAAAATGTTTTTTGAGAAAATAGTATTTTCAAAACATATAACGACTTAATTGAAAATTATATATTTTATTATAAATAATTTTTTATTTATATAAAACCATTATATTTAAAAATTAATTATTACTATTCATATGACAAATTTTAACATCTATGTTATAATGGAAAATTTTAAATAACTGTTTTAATAATATATCATTGTTTTATTAAAACTATGTGTCACATACAATGCATTCTAAGATAGTTTTGTGTATATAACAAGATTAACAGTGTGTAATATGCAATTCAAGGAATTAATTAAATTTAATTAATTGAAAAAAATGTTCATAAGAATTCATGGTGTTACATTCTAACCCCTTAAAATTATTTTCACCTGTGAAATTCATCACTCTAATACAAACAAATGAGGATGCTTATACCTCAAAAATTCATCAAGTTCCCATGTAGATTCCTAAAATAGGTGGTTTTTTCAAAAAACATGCACCATGTGAGTGGTCTTGTTTCATATAATTTTCTCTGTATGGTCTAGAATCTTCACCAGTTGTTCCTCATAAAAAAGTTATTTCTCCAATCGTATAACCTCTAAAATCAGTACAAGTGAAGGTTAAAATACATACATCCTTAGGAGTAATAAATTTAATGCATAATGGTCTTTAGATAGGTTTTTTGGAAGCTCTAATTGATAGGCTACCTTTCTGATACAATCATGAGCTTCAAGGAGACCAATATACCTATAGATTAGTTTCCCTTTCTTCCCGAATCTCATAACAATATTCCATGGAGAAATAATTAGAAATACCTTATCAACCACATAAAATTGTAGATCATATCAATAATTATCATCATAATGAGTCTAATGACTTTGAGATGACATGATATGCTAATGAATGGATATAAACTTCTCTTATATTTATTCATCTATCTTAGATCCCAATATCATTTTTCCTCCAACTTTATTATATCATGTTAGAGATCTACATTTCTTTCCATAGAGGGATTCATAAGGATTTATCTAAATACTTCATTGAAACTTATTGTTGTAAGAAAATTAATCTTGACTAAGTTTTTGATACCAAGTACCTTTGAAATACAAATAATGTGATCTCAACGTATCCTTTATGTCTTGGATTTTTTTTGTATAGACCATATGTCTGAGGATGATACATAGTACTAAAACTCAACTCCATATCAAGAGCTTTATGAAAACTTCTCCATAACATTGTGTTAAACCTAGAATCGTGATTAGATACATTAGAATGTGGTACTCCATAAAAATTTACCACATTATTAATGTATATCAAAGAAACAGTATCATTAGATAAGTCTTATCTAATGGAAATTAAATGTGCTGAATTAGTAAGGAAATCTAAGAAAACCCTTATTGAATTATTCCCTTTAGATATTTTGGGGGGTCTGATGAAAAAATCCATAGAGATCTTCTCTCGTTTCAATTATGCTATGAGCAATGGATTCCACATCCCCTAATACTTTTGCATTTTAGCCATAACTTTTTAAAATACCAAGAAATAAGATGAAAACTCTGAAATATCTATCTTCATTCCATCCCAGTAAAAGTATTCTTTAAAATATCTATACATATTCAACCTTTCAGGATGAATAAATAATGAAGAACTATAAGCTTCCTATAATAACTCCTTATTCATGTATATTATATACAAAAACATACATTTTTCTTTATCCTTGTCTTTCTATCATGATCATGGTTTAATTCATGAACATTTAAAATCATTTTTTTAAATCCACATCTTCCTTGTGCACCTCCTTAATCTTAACATGTATAGATGGATGGACATTCAATTGACCAAGAAAAAAATTTTCCCCTTCCTTCAATATTTCTAGAACTATCCTTTTCAAATATAGAAATATTGTATATTTTGTGATCCTCATCATGGATAAGATAGCATGATTCTTTTAACTCAAATCATCTCCCACCTTGATTAATTTCCCAATGTGGTAATGTATTGATCATTCATGATCCTTTATCAGCTCTAACCATATTCTCTGGAACATGTTAAACTCCTTATTTTTGAATATATAATTTAAAATTTAATGATCAGTATATATATCATATTTTTCTCTCTAAATATAATTCCTCTATAAAATTAATTAAAAATTTACCACAGGGAACTCCATATCATGATTTGAGTAATATTTCTCATGAATATTCAATTTTTGTGATGAATAAGCTATAACCAAGTTATTATTCATTAGAATACCTCACAATCCCTTCTTGGATGCATGAGAATATTTTAGAAACCCTTATCTACTATAGGGTATTGTTAGAACTAGTTCACTAACTAACCTTCACTTCAGTCCCATGAAATATTCCTCACATTCATATGTCTATAGGAACTTGGATCCCTTTTGAGTTAACTTTATTAGATAATTAGGTAATAATGATAAATTATACAAAAACCATTGATAATATCTAGATTAACCAAGAAAACTATGGATCTCAATCACCATAGCGGGTCTGGGTCAACATTCAATAGCCTCTATATTTTATAGATCTACTCATATACCCTCTCTTGAGATTATGTGACACAAAAATGAAACCATTTGTATCCAAAATTTACACTTTTTAACTTTTTCATATATTTTCTCATTCATTAGTTTCATTATAAAAATTTTCATATGGTCTTCATGTTATTGTCTTCTCATTGAATAGATAATAATAACATCTATAAAGACTACCACAAATAGATCAAGGTAATCTCTTAAGACACTATTCATTATATCCATGAATATAGCAGGGGAATTAGTAACACTATTACACATATCTATATATTCATAGTGTTTATACCTTGTACAGAATGTTGCATTGGGTATATCCTCCTTGTTATCCCTCAGTTAATGATATACATAATGAAGGTCAATCTTGGAAAATTATTTAACCCAAATATTTTATCAACCAAGTAATCAATATATGGAAGAGGATACTTGTTCTTAATTGTGATCTTGTTAAAAACTTTATAATCAATAAATAGTAACATTTATCCATCTTTATTTTTCCTAAAAATAATACGTTCACCCAAAGTGACACACATGGAAAAATGAATCACTTTTAAACGTTTTATTTGAGTCACTTATTCAATTCTTGCAACTCAATTGAGTCCATTCTATAGGGACTCTTTCAAATTGTTTTGGAACCATGTATGAGTACTGTTGAGAACTCAACTTCCAATTTTTGTGGTAGGATAGAAAACTCTTCCCAAAATACATCAAAAAAATTTCCAAACAATAGGAATATCATCGATTTTGAGTTTCTCCCCAAACATTTTATGATAAAAACCCCTTATTAATGGGAATTAAGACCCATGCAATTGACATAATCTCTAGCTGAGTTTCATACTTATCATCACAATGATATATGATCATAAGTTGTTTAAGAATATTAAATGTAACTTCCATTCCTAAAAAAATTATTTAGGATTTATATATATAAAACCAATCCATTTCAAGTATAACATCAAATACAACCAAAGGGATAATGATAAGATTTATAGGGAGATCATTTCCACCAATGTCAACAAGAGTGGAATCGTAGAAATGAAATATGACCATCATACTATTAGAGGTTATAAATTATAATTACACATATAATCCTTTGAGATGAATATTTATACCCTTATAAAAAATATTTAGATATCAATGAATTGGTAGGACCGAAAAGAAATAAGATATTATTATTTTTAATGTGGATGGTAAGTGTACCTTTAACCATGTCATTACCACACCCCTCATCAGAAATAGTGATCGTATGATATTTACCATTTTCCCTCATCTTAATAGGTTACAAACTTCAATAATCATTATTAACCCTTAGGTTTGGGTATTGGTTAGTATAATTCCCATTCTCCATACACTTGAATCACTAAATTGTGGTAGGCACTTTTGTGTAGATTTCTCTCTATTTGCATCAATAGATAACTTCTTCCCATTACATTAGCAATAAATTAATGAATGTACTTCCCTTCCACACTAAAAACATTTAATATTACCCCTAAAGAAATTTATTCCTTTCTTCTTCCATCACATAGAGCATTAAGGAAATCTCATCTTCCTCTATCCATGTTTCTTATATTTTTATTTTAACTCCATATTCCTTTTCATGTCAGTATAATGATATTGATACATAACTCAAACTTCAATTTAAACCGTAATTTCAAATTGAACAATCTCTTCATAGATAATGAAGACTCTTATAGATAACTCACTCCAGGTACATGTTTTTAATCCACTATAGAATTGATTAATCCTACTTTTAGGTTAGATGATAATACCAAAAGTGTATCTCACAATTCATGTAATATATGCCTCATAGGTAGCAATGAATTAATCATCATTTTTTCTTAACTCAAGGAACCACATATCCATATTCGTTTGAATAATATGAGGAAATTAATTGTTGAAAAATAAGTTATTGAATGTGTCCCAATCCATGGATGAAATCTCATGTTGTTCCCTATAATTCTTGATAAGAGCCCACCATTGATCTGCTTCACCTTCCAAATTCTAGATATCCAAAATGAATTTTTCATATTCCAATCACTGGATAATGGAAAATATCTTTTCAGTGTTACTGATCCTTTTTTTAGTAACTATAGGGTCTTAAGACCCAATAAATTAAGGTGGATGTTACTTAATGAATGACTCAATAGTATGTGGTTCCATCCTTTGTTCATTTGGAAGTCCAAAATGATCCATAACATGAGAAAGTTGAGTTAGCATAGCACTGATATTTTTTACTCAATATTATCTTATCATTCAGATTCTTAGGATGAAAATCATTTCATTTTTGTTCACACTCAATAATAAAATGGTTTCTTTCAGGTTTCATCCACTGACTAAAACCAAAAAGCATAAAGTATTAAATAATAATCACAGTAGGAAATCATAAAATTATAAAAACATTATAAGATGTCTAAATTATGACACCATATTTAATATATGAAAAATTCGGTTTATCCTAGGTTATTTATATCGCTATTCTATTCAAATTCTTCATCATGTTTCATAAATAGTTTTTAAATTTTCAAAATGTATCCCCCAAGAGTGTTAAAAAAGTAGTACAATAAGGAATATTGTCATGCACCAGTTCTAAATTAAGTCTATTTCTGTAAAGACCCGCAAATTTCAAGGAAATTTTTTTCTTAATTTTCTTTGGAATTTTACAAGAGCGCAGCTTCAGACGGCACCTGATTCCGAGGCCCGGTGTGCCCGGAATCAATTTCCGAAGTTTGGCTCGGGTACGTTCAGTGAACGGACGAGCGGGTTTTTCTATCTTTTGGACCGGTGCCCGGAATCAAATTCTGAGGGCACCGATGAAATCGCAGCGCCGGTATTTGCTTAGAAACGCCTCTTCCGGAGTTGCGTTTGCTCAGACGTGGTTTTTAAATTTTGCGGCTTTAAGTCAGAAATAAAATAAATTTGTGCGACAACTTTATTTTATTTCACTTAAGCTGCTTGGAAGCCACTTGAAGCCACTTAAAGGCGGCTTGAACTGTGTTGAACTGGATAGGATGCTATCCAGAAATATCCTACCCCCTTGATAGGATATTTGTGAGGTGGGGCCCGCACGAGCCCCGCCGTTTCTTTCGCTAAGTAACGCACCCGCGAAAACCCGTCAAAGAAACTGAAAAGTCAACCGACGTGTTTCTTTAATTCTTAACAGACCATTTAATTGGGCGGTTTCTTTCGTGAATTAAATGGGCTGTTTCTTTCGTGAATTAAATGGGCTGTTTCGCTCGTTGAATTAATTCAACGAATTAAATGGGTCGTTACTTACGCGTTTTACGTTTGTTGGCAAAATAATAAAATAGACAAACTTGTCTATTTTGGAGGATTGCTATCGTTGTGCAATTCCTCTGAGCCTCCACCCTCTCCGCGAAGAACGCGAAGAACGCGAAGAACGCGAAGAACGCCGAACCCGGAAGTCGACGACGCCTTCGCCCGAGACGTTCTTCCGATCTCCGATCTCCGATCACCGACCATTCGAGGTGAGTGCTTTCGGATTTCCTCTCAAGTTCTTTTCTTTGGTTTTAAACGAAACACAGATTTAAATATTAATAATTTAAATCTGTTGTTCTTGATTCGTTGAGCTCGCCAGATCAACGCCGGTTTCCGCGACGACGCGACACCTTCCCGCGACGACGCGACGATCGATCTCTTCCGCGACGATCTCTTCCGCGAAGAACGCCCGCGCTCGACGATCATCAAGGTAGGGATTTATTTTGGAAAAGTTACCCCTTTTAAATTTTCTCGTGAACGTTCTTGAAAATTTAAAAAGCCGGTTTCAAACGAACAATTTTATCTTTAAATAAAATTGTTGGATCATGTGTTGATCATCTTTTTCTTTTCTCCCGTTGATTATGGCTAACGCGGAGGGTGCGGGTCTAACGAACAAGACCCGGCAACCCTCCGCCGATCTCTTTTGTTGTGCGGATATGGCGGACGATGACAAACCGCGCGGCAGGGGCGATCCGTTGATTCCGCAGTGAAGGTCGGCATCCGGGAGGGGCATCGGCGCAGACGGGAGGCAAATCGGGCCACCGGAGCATCTCCGGCGGCCCGCGGAAGGAGGCGGCGGCGCGGGTCGCCGGCGCGGCGGCGCCGGCGACCGGGGGCGGCGGCGCCCGGCGCGCCGCCGGAGGAATCCGCCGCGGCTCGGCCGCGGCGGCGGCGAACCAGCGGACCCGCGGTCCGCGGGTCCGGTCCGCCCGGTCGGGACGCGGCAATGCGCCGCGTCCGCTGACCACCCGTGCGGCCCGCACGCGGGCCGCGGCTCCCTCGACCGCGGGCTGCGCCCGCGGCCTTCCACCCGCGCGGCTGCCCAAGCCGCGCCGGCCGAGCCGGCCGGTCCGGTCGGCCGGGCCGCGCCCAGGCCGGACCGGACCCAGCCTAGCCGGGCCGGGCCGGGTCGGACCGACCCGGGTCGGGCCGACCCGGTTCGGCCGACCCAGGGGGGGGTTCGGGCCGGGTCGCCCCGGGCCCAGAACCCCCGTTTCGGGCCCTCTTCGGTCTTTCGCCCATATCTTGGGCCTGGGACCTTCGATTGACGAACCGTCAGCGGCTACGCGATCCTTGGATCGAGACGGTCGTTTCAGTATATTATACTCAAGGTTTCGGAAGACTTTGGGTTCGGCCGGGTTGGTTCGTGCACGAAACCAACCGGGCCCTCGGAGCGGAAACGCTCATAACTTGAGCTACGGACGTCCGATCGACGTACCGTCAGCTGTGGTAGTTTCCTCTAAGTGAGACGGAACTTTTGGCATGCTCCGCCCGAGGATCGGATACAGGCGGAGTACGGTCGGGTTGGTTTTGCCCTAAAAAAACCAACTGGGCCCCTGGGACGAAAATGCCAATAACTCTCAGACCGGGCGTCCGATTGACGCGCCGTCTGTCGCGTTGAGATCCTGTTGTCGATACGGAACTTTTGGATACATCAACTTCGGACTACGTGTCAGTTGATGTATCAGCCCCTCGGCTCGTGGAGCGGACCCTCCTAAACGAGCTCGCTATGTGCGGGAACCCTAGCGTTGGCTGTGACTTCGACGACAGAGCAGAGATCCTCCGTGGACTGCGACGACGGCAGAGCAGAGATCCTCCGTGGACTGCGACGACGGCAGAGCAGAGATCCTCCGTGGACTGCGACGACGGCAGAGCAGAGATCCTCCGTGGACTGCGACGACTACTGTGCAGAGATCCTCAGTGGACTGCGTCGACTACTGCACTCAGCGATCCTACGTGGATCAGTGCTACTGGTTCTGTGTGAGCCACTGCCTTCAGGTTCTGTGTGAGCCACTGCCTTCAGGTTCTGTGTGAGCCCGATCCTTTGTGGGTCCTTACTACCGGTTCTGTGTGAGCCACTGCCTACAGGTTCTGTGTGAGCCCGATCCTGTGTGGGTCTTTGCGGGGGTTAGTACCTATCGATCCTTCGTGGGTCCGACGACTTAGATGGATCAGTGATCATCTTTGACGTCATCTGAAAAAGTATACCTGGTTGAGCTGAATCTTATGTTACTCTCCTTTGTGGATTGTGTTGAACTATCCTATGTGGATTTACCGTTTACTCTCCTTGTGGATTTGAGTCTTGCTTTCCTTTGTGGATTGAGTTTTTCTTGAGCTCGTGAGCAGAGCTAGAATTGGGGACTTAGGTATATGTATGGGCATATACCTAAGTCGAGTCATATGTTACTTCGTGATTGCATCTTTCTTTTGTTCTATATCCTTTGTGGATTTCGGGAGACCTTCGGGGGTCTCGGGGTCCTTACTGAGTAGCTTGTACTCACCCCTGCACGGGCTATGCCCGCACCTTGTTGTGTTGGTTGCAGACGACGGACAGCGCTGATTCCGGTTGGGGCGTGGAGCAGGACGGTACCTGGAGGTGGACCACTGGGCGGGACGTGCTCGGAGCGGACGTGGGACCCGAGGAGCCTGGAGGCTATCTGTACCCACCCTTCAGGTGGGATTGCCGGTGGACGACACGAGGCCGCCGTCTTTTCTTCAGTTGCTGTACTTTACTTTTCAGTTGTACTTTACAGTTGGGCTTGTATTTCCGGCCCCCTTTACTTTTCTGCACTTTACTTTCCTCTTGCTGACTCTGTGTGGTTGTTTCTTATAAAGGCAATGCCTTCCCTGTTTACTGGGATTTTACGCCTTGGTGCTAGTCGCCAGCCCCTGGCCTATGGAAGGCGGGCTTGGGGTAGTCACGGCACGGGCCCCGAGGACGGGTCGTGACAATTTCAATATGGTATTTTTTGGGTTGTTGAAACAAGTTACATATTTTCCATATCTATATACGATTATATTATCTAGATAGGGATGTATTTATTTGAAACCACTCACTCTATACTTTACCAAAATTCTAATACATTTTCGTATACGATGACTCATCATTATACCTATCCTGAGAAATTTTCTTTTGGAATCTCACTAAGTTTTTCTCATCCGAGTTTCCAATTGTAAACAAATACTTTTCTCTAATACCAACTTTAATGAATCTAGATTCTCATTATTGGAAATTTTATAATTTTTTGAGAAATGTTTATTTCATTACATAAATACACAGCCATGAATCATAATTCCTTTGGAAACATGGAAACATAAACACTAGTCCATAAGGGATCTATTAAATCTCCTACTATGTTATTTATAACTACCACCATTATTAAAAATATTATAAATAATACATATAATCATAACATGGGGCAAATAAAACATAAAAAATGGTGAGATAAGATGCTCAGTAGGGGAAAAAGGGAGATACGTAAGCATAACACAAATAAAAGTGTATGAGAACTTGAGCATAACATTTGAAAACCATACCCTTAATATCAAAGATCATAATCATGATTCATGTAAAAATATCGGATTTTCATAAGACATGATTCATAAGGGAATCAAATAACATGTTATGTGAGAGCATAAGACAATGAATCATTTAAATATCTTACTTTGTGTTTGGATTTTATTTTTTGTCAAATTATTGAAATTGGTTTTAATTGGTGTTCCATGAGATAATAATATCTTATTACTATAAATATGATGAAGTAGTTCCAAAAATAATGGATCTTATATAAAGTCCTCAAGTCTTGATAATTCATGAAACATATTTTGAAGACTGATTTTCAAGGAGATTCCTGAAGAAATGTTATGGATTCATTAGATGCCATTATACATCATATAATTGTTGAATAATTCTCCTAGATAAATATGATGATGATTTTATATTTTTTATTTCCTAAAAATCATAAGTACATTGTAAAACTTGTGATGTTATCCTGAAAAAATAAAGTGGGAGAACATGTGCCAAAAATACTATTGATAATCTGGTTGGATGAAAATAGGTTCTTCCAATCATATTATATTTTTATTAGGAAGGAAAGATTTTTTTGGATGATAGGGAAGCTACAATACTTTCCTAGGTAAATTTGATGATGATAAAGGTGATCGGTTAATGGTAAAATTTCAAGAAATAGGGGGTTCATGATGAAATAATCAAGTGGTTTTGGAATAATGTGAATTTTGGGAGAAGATGGTTTAACATTAAATGATGTATCAATTTTTGTTTGTTGAAAAATCTAGATAACCACAAATCAAAATGGTTGGAGTTGTTGAAGAAGATTTTTAAGGTGGCATCATTTTCTAGTTTTTGCCAGATTTTTTGGCCATAAAATAAAGAGTTTGTTTTATAGAAAATAAAGGATTTCTGTGAAGCACATTTCATGGAAAATGGAGAATAGATTGAAGAAAAACAAAGTAAATACGTGTAATCTGAAATGGAAATGTTTCTTCATAGCAGTACTATACAGACCACATACTATGTTATGCAGACTAAAAAGGAAGTTTGTAGGGAGATTGATGATTTGCGAACGAGGGAAGTGATTTGATGTTTCGTGATGTTAGTTCATGTTAGACATGTAATTTTCAAAATTAGGTAAGGATTTAATCTACCAAAAACTGATTTTCATTTTTGGATGATGTCAACTGCCATAAAAGAGAAAAGAGATATGCAGAATGCATAGTAGATCAAAGTGAAGGTTGTGTTGCATATAAGTTTAGGGTGGTTTAGATTAGTAGGTTATATGTATCTTATTTTCTTATATAAATATCATTAATTTTATCATTAGAAAGTGATAATTTTATTAGAATATATCATCATTGGTGGAATAATTTGTGTATGTCTGAAAGAGTTTCCGAGGAATAATTTCTCAAAGGAGAAGAGTTCGTGAGGGATAATTCTATGAATAATTGTAGTTCATGGAGAAAATATTCCACAATGTATAAAGATTTTTGTGAAAGGATTTTGTGGGTATTGATATATCACAGAGAAAAAGTGGCCGTGAAGTATCAATAGTTCATAAGGAATCTTCCATCTATAAAGCAGAGGCGGTCTACAAATGGAACAGTTGTCTGTAGAAGAGAAGGTTGTCTGTGAAGCACTTGCACCACATGGTTCAACTAAGTAAATGAATGATACAAATAATTTTTTAGAGGATATAGTTCATTTGGATATGGATAATATCATTTACATGTGATATTTTTTCAAACCCTAGTTATTCTTTGTAAAGAAGATGATCTGTTGAAACTCGGCATGTGTTAAATTCACACATTTTTAGTTGTTCTCGAAGAATAGTTCTAGAACCAGTGCTTGGGTATAATTTCCCGATTGGATTTTAAAAAGTAAAAATTTAAGTCTTCCATGTTGATAAAAATGGATAAAGAAAAGAAAATACAAGAAGTTTATTTGTGTGAAGAAGAATTAGACATGCACCTAAATTCATATTTTAAAAAGGAAGAAGAGAAGTAAACAGATACACTCATGTGTTAGTATTGACTATCAATGAAATATAATAAGACACTTGCAAAACCATTGAACATTATTGTGTGTCAAATAATAATAGAGTGTTTCCAGTTAAATATTGGTTATTATTCAGGGAAAATTAATTGTGATGATGATGTATTGATCTAATATTCATTGATTTAATAATATAAAAGGGAGTTTGTGATTCAAGAATTATTGGAAGAAGGTGATTCTATGAAGTTAGTTTTTCAATGAAGAAGAAAGAGAGATCATGACACATTTATACACTATCTCATATATTTTTCTGTCACATATAAAAGGTAGAAGAGGAAGTGACTAGCCAAATTGTTATCAGTTTATCATCATTTTGTTTAATGGTAATTTAGTCCATTAGTCTACAACATTCATATTATTATGATTAATAGAAGAATAAGATAGCATAGTGATCATGTTTTTTATTATGAGTAAGTAAGAATACTTTTTTGCACATTGTTGTGAAAATAAAAAATTGAAGAAGAAGGTGGTGGAAGAACAAAACAGAAATATGACATCAGAAATTACTCAATTAGAGGAGGAAATTCTTGGTGTAACAATCCCTTTTCAATCAGTAGAATACTTTATAGGGAGTCAGTATAAAGATACATCCAAGTTCTATAAAACATGAACTCTTGGATTTTTTACATAGTGCTACACGAATGAACTATTGGATTGTTTACATAGTTCCACACGAGTGTAAGGGAATATCCTACTCATTGTATTGCACACAAAAGGATAGTTTTATAGTTTCTTGTGTGGTATTAGATTATTTCCAAACCATGCCATGGACTAGATAATCTTATTGAGTAGTGAACCATGTAAAAATATCATCTGTTATCTTATCTGATTTCATATACTTTCATAAGATAATGAAAATATAATATGAGGATCAATATCCTAAGAGGACTAAGAGGTATGGGGATAAGAAATTTAATTTTATTAAAAATTACCCAACACTAATTTTCCCCCCATCTTAGTGTTACGAATATCCCAAATTTGTCATATCATTTTCTCCACACACATAAGAATAGAAAATCATTTCCACATTTGTCAAGTCTCACTTCCAAGACCATCATTGCAAAAAAATTCCTTTACTAAAGGGGTTCAGTCACCATTCTGGCCCTGTATTACTAAACTGGGTTCACTTCCCATTCCATCCCTATCATATTGAATTGAGTTCACTCTCCATTCAAGTCCTATATATATCATGATATATATATATTTACCTAATGCATTAGAGGGATATATAGGCCCAGCCCATCACATAATAATATCATACATATGTGTTCCACAACATCAAAAAAATCATTATATCGTAACCCATGAAATTAAATGGGTATCATAAAAAATTCATATCATATTTTATGTAAAATAGATTGGTTTCATAACAATATCATCATATCATAACCTATAAAAAGTAGTTGGGTTCCTAAGTGTTTTATCATCGAATAAAACATGGAATATAAATAGGTTTCATAAACAACTTGTCACCAAAAACATAAACCATTATAAGAAATAATAAGAATGATATCCTAGTATCATATACTCAGTAATTCATATGTAACAACAATAGATGAAATCATATATGCAAAATCATTTTAAAAAATCAATTAACTTGTTTCTTATGGAAAATATCATTTTGACTTAGTAAAACTAGTTTTTAAAACAACAAACCTTTTGAAATAATTTTTTTAAATAACCATGAAAATTTATCAAGTATTATTTTAATACATGTTTTTTCCTAACATCATATAGTTGTTTCATGTCATACACATTAAAATGAATGTTCCTTTCACATTTGTGCTAAAATAAAAATGATCATTACTTTGGAGAATTTCATTAAGATTCCATTCAAAAAAATTAAAATTTAACACATTGGTAAATGTATTTGAAATATCATAATATAGTCATAAAACATTTTGAAAAAAAAATTAAAAAAAATTCTTTTGAAGGAAAATAGATTTTCGACCAAAGAGATAAATAAAGGTTCACTTTCTTAAAAAGTCATTCTAATTTAACTGAAGTACCAAAGAGTGGTAAAATGGTAACATTACTTGAATATATAACGAATAACCATAGGATAATATAATTAATTCAAATTATTGAGAGTTATATCATGATATTTCGACTTTGGAGACTTAATTATAAACAATCTTGATAAATGATGAGATTGTAACATAAAATCTATACCACTTAGGTAACCTTGATCCATAAGTCCCATGAAGGAATTAAATAAAATTAAATGTAAAATATCTTTAGGATTAATAAATTCATGATATTAAATTTAAAATTTTCTCTCTATACACTTCTTAAATTAATATAGGTGCATAACATAATGTACATCTCAACAAAGGAAAATTGAGACAAAATTCCCTTACCTTAAGGCTTGACTTTCTCTGTATTTGTTAAAAAATCATGTATAATAGATATAATTTTATTATAAATATACTAAAAAATCATAATAATATATATCCTACTATATATAAGATTTTATTATGACCTTTTATTACCCTTTTATTAAAAAATCCATTTCAAATTTACATTTCGGGTAATAACCACTATGTTTTTTTCATATAAGTTTTAATTTATTATATTTTTGGTCCTCATAATTTTATCATGATTTAATCATCTCCAAAATTTAGATAATTATTTTTAATATCATATATATTTAATATATATTTATTCGTAGTAATTCATAAAATTTAGTTATAGGAAATTAAATACACAGTTCATGGAGACGGTAGGTCATACATACGCATGAACACTATATTTAATTTTCATGTCAGTTTGAAATAATGAAAATTAAATGATATATTAAAATTTAAATATTATATTTTTCATATATATCACATATTTTTATTAAACACATACTTAATAAATTCCATGTAAATTTTTATTGAATCACATCGCTTCGTGAGGTGGTAGTCAACCGTATACACGAACGACATTATCGTATTCCCACAAAATGGAAATACTGAAGGTATGTGTGAAATAAAAATTAAATAATAATAATACCATTAATATATTAAATATAATTAAAAACAGTATGTCCATTATTATTACCAAGCGTTAGATGTGGTGATTGAAAATGAACTACATCGGTTCGCGAGCGATAGTTCACTGTACACACGAACGACGATTTTGTAACCCATTTAAAGGAAGTGTCTATTATTTTAGGTTATAAACATAACATAACAACATATTAGTATATTTAATATATGTATGTGTTTATATAATAACTATATAAAATTAATTAAATGGTTTTTAGGAAGAAATAAAACAAAATCGTTCGTTGTTGAACATTACCTCTTCTTCAAGTATCTTCTTTTGGTTTTCACCAATGGAATTCCTTGGTTAGAATTATTCCCAAAGTGAGGATTATATGATGATATATTTAGTTTATTAATTTATTTGGTTAGGTATTGGTGGAAACAATTGGTTATTAAGGTGTGAATATAGGGGTAGAGATGATGGAATTTTTTATGTCAGGTGAGTAGCACCCATTTAATTATTTAAAAAGATAGAATTCCAGTAATGCTTTTACCATTTCAAGTGTCTATAATAGTGGAAAACTATAGTTCCTAGAAGGTATAAGGACAAAATATGGCCATAAAATGGGTTTTGGAAAAGTTTAGAGGCCATTTTTCCATTAGGTTTAATGATTCGTCCCTTGGTAAATTCACTTTTCTCTTAATCACCTAGATTAATTATAACTCTTTCACAAATAATTATGGTCAAAAAATATTTTGGTCTTAATAGAAATTATAAAATATTATTATTCCAAGTATCGAATCAATTTTATCAAATTCAATTCTCATAATTGGAAAAATTACTTTAAAATTAATCTCATAGATGTGTAGAGAAAGCCGGTTTTTAAAGCGTAACTGATCAAAATATTACAAAGTTTTTTATAAAAAATTTCAATATTAAATTTACTAAAATGACCTAAATTGGATTAAAACATTTATAATTTAAATACTTATACATTAAACCCAATTTAAAATATAATTTAACTATATAAATAAATTAGATGAAAATGTTGTTTTCAATTAAAATTTAGTAATATTCACTATTCATCAAAAAATGAAATATTTTAGAAAATTCCAAAAAAATAACCCTAATATAATTTTTAAATTATTAATTACAAAATTAATTTTATGTTATCAAATTAATTTTTTAATTTTTTCAAAAATTAATTTTTTTATTGTTCACAAAAAAGATATAAAATGAAATTTTTCTAGAAAATAGTATTTTCAAAACATATAAAGACTTTACCAAATATTATGTATTTTATTATAATTAAGTTTTATTTATATGAAGTAATCATATTTAAAAATTATTTATCATTTTTCATATTATTAATTTTAATGTCTATGTTATAATGGCTGAGTTTAAATTTCTATTTAAATAATATATCATTGTTTTGTTAAAACTCAGTGTCACATGTAGTGCATGCTAATCTAGTGTTGTGTATAGCACAAGATTAACTTTGTGTAGAATTCAATGAAATCCATAAAATAAATTTAATTTATTGAAAAAAATCTGAAAAACTCAGGGTATTTCACTTATCCTTTAAATCCATCCCCTTGAACTAGTTAAATTTCTTAATCCACTCAATAGTATTTCTCAAAGACTCACCTCACTTACAGTAATAAAGTTAATGAAATTAAAAAAATTTATTGGAAATGTCTAGCGTAGAATTATACTCCATATTGGTTTTTCTATACCCCCCAACATATATTATTCCCTATCAAGTAATTTATTACAATTATAACCTATCTCAATCTTATCAATATATAGTAACACTGTGATCCTCCATTTCCACCACCCACTGGAAGATACAATTCTATTCTTCAGTGAACACCTAAAACATAAAGATTTTTTTACTCTCCTTGTTTCCTTCTATACTAGTAGAAAATATGATCTTCTTCCACAAGTTACTGAATCTGTATATAAAACATGTACCTCTTCAAAATCATCTATAACATTTGGAATTATTATGTTGGTCCTGAAACTCCTTCCAGGTTTAGTTTGATCAAGATTGTCCTCAACTTCTTCAAATACTCAGGTATAAATCCAATATTAGTTTCACCATCATCAATTCTCTATAATGGATGTATAGGTATCTCAAAAGAGTTTTCAATTCTATCATATTTTTCTCTCTTCGATACCTTCACCATATATATATATATATTATAAATATCATAATGAACATTATTCCCAAAAATAACATATTCGATATTTCTATATTTGAATTATTGAAACCCCGTGATCTTTAGTATTAGGATAACATCATTCAAATTGATCAATAGATTCTATATTTATCTCTAATTTACACACATTTTGAATTACCATTCAAATCATTTTTTGATTCTCCTAATAACCATTCTTCATTATTCTACATGATATTTAAATATATGTGATCTTGTTATTTCTTTTAAACATAATTATAAATTCCTCAAATAATTATTCTTAAAAATCTTCCAAATTTCCGTGGTAGTATGCAATTGGATATATTGCTCACATCACCTATGTCACATATGACTATGTGGTTCACTTCATCTATGTAGAAATTGGGTAGGTGGATCACTTAGGATACATTATTTAGTCCAAAACTACTATGTAGCATATTTTCCTATGTTATTTGGATATATGAATCATCACTTGGATACGTCACAAATTTGTAAACAAGGGAATTTCTTCTATGAGACTCTTTTTTTATGTGGATGGAATCAGCTACATTGATCTAGAAAATTTCAAACATCACTCAAATAAATTCATAACCCATATGCCAGCTTTTAGGAATTCAATAACTCCTAACCACTTCTCAAATATTTTTAAGACATTTATTCTTCACCAACTAACATATGTCGTTTTATTACTTTATATATAATCTTATCAATCATCACAACTACCTTTCTGCATTTTCTTGAACTTATCCAATCGATTTATTCATATTGTAGCCTTAATGTGGATTTTTCATAGATCATGTAAGTATCTTAATAATATTATGATCATATATTGTTGATTTATCAAGAATTATATGTGATCCATTCTCATGAATCCATAATAATCTTCTAAGAGTTATCTTTAACTCATTTAAACACAAGTTTAACCATTGATAAAAAATGAAATAATTTCTTGAAAATAATAATTTTCAATGCTAAAAAGGATCATGGGGTCATACTTTTTGGTTGACTGAATGGGTATTGATTTGGACTCTGTGAAATGCTCTAAAAGTGTTTTAGGGTTAATACAGAAATTTTCTGGATAGGTATTCACTAGGTATTTCATATGATTTGATAAAATTTTCAGTAAATAATAACATTCACAAAATGTTTTGGAAGATATACAAAATATTTTTGGATATGATTTCAAAAGTTATAGTTTAACATATAATATAAGGTGAAATGGGACAAAATCTATTAAAATTTAGTGAAAGTGGGATATTGAAGGTGATATTCCCCAAATCCATTATAATTTTATGATATATATATGTGTGTGTGGGTGGTTGGGTGGGTGGGTGTGTGTGTTTGTGTTATCATATGATATGACATAATTCATCATTGATTAAGAATCACATGTAATAAAATGGTTTGGTTCACACATTTTTGGTATATTATGATTTAAAATAATGTTATATGATATAGGATGAAATGATATTTCATTACACTTCCTAACATAATCATATTATACAATTGGGTGATATCATAAGGTGTCTTTTGAGTAGATTTTTATAGTACGATATGCTCTAACACACTGTGATTGAAAGGCATATGAACGATAATAGTTATCATTTGAGTAATCCATCCATGATAATATATCATTAAATAGTAATTACATAATATGTAATACATGTGACTATATGAATAAAATAAAGACTTTTCATGAATTGGACAATAAATTTGTTCTTGTGTTGCAACACATGAGTAAATGTGTGAACAACTACAGATTGTCCTTAAGGTCCCTATAAATATCCCCCTTCCAGGTGATTGAAGTATTCTTATTATTAATTATTAGGCCAAAATCTCACACACAAATCACTCTCCATCTTACACCTTTACCTAGTGAGGAACTATAAATCCATGGTGAAAAGATATATTCCACTCAAGATTTATGTGATTCAGTAGCTCATGGATATGTCACAGATAGAGGAGTCCATCAAACAATCTTTCATAATCATCATCAATCATTTTTTAAGAGTGATGTAGAAACCATATTCAATGTAAGTTACATACTCTTTCATGATTTCTTCATTTCTAGTATATGGATGATTTCATTTATCTTGTATGGAGATATTTCTTTGGGTTTATTAATCTCATTCAAAGCCTCTAATAAGTTATATTATGTCCTTACAATTGTAATAGTTCCTTTATATACATGTTTCAATTGGGTTTTTCCAAACTCTAGAACATCTAGCCTTATTCAATAAATGATATTTTTAATGGATCTTTTGGATTCAGGTCCTCAACATAGAAAGTGGTATCAGATCATGGTTGTATGGTTATAGAGGTTCATTCCTTATAAATTTTTTATTTTATTGTGATCTTAATGATTCAGAAGAAGTATAAATAGAATAATTCATGGTCTAGATTATCAATTTTTATGATTTAGATGTCATATTCTAGAGAATGTAAACTAGATATTATCTATATCAGAAGGATATTGAAATTTTTCTAAAGGGTTTCAAACTGGAGATGATAGAAATAAGTTGTTATCAAAGAGGATCAATTTAAAACCACTCGAGTGGTTTAGATAATGTTTTCCCAAAATGTAGACTTCAATAATTAGGAGGTGAAGAAAACTGTGAAATATATGGTGAACATTTTTAGCATTTACTAAAATCCTTTTGCAATGAACAAAGTGTTCATGATTAGGAAAATTTTCTACATGAGGATATAAAATATAAGGTCATTGGTTTATCATGTTAATGATATAAACATGATTTAGATCCAAATAAATAAATTAATTCTATATTTTACTATATGAGTATGGGACTTGATCCTTATATCATCATCTCATGTATCTTGGAATGTGATGGTTACTACCATGGGTAACTCCAATAGAAATATTGACTCGGTATTCAATGAGAAATGATATCTAGTCCTGAATAAAGAGATCTAGATGAAATAAGTTCAATGTGATACTAGAATAGATCATAATGGGGAATTTATGGGTTTATCTACTCATAGAAAAACCAAATCTAAAATAAGGGTAAAGATAGTAATGAGAATGTTTGGGGGAAGCTTCATAATCCTGAACACATATTTCAGCATTGTGGTAAGATTGAGAACATGAAATATTATTCTAGTGATAATAAATAATATTATGGAATGATTTTATTGAAATTTCTTCTATAAATAACATGGGAGGGGATAAAATAAATTTATTACTAACATTCACAATCTTGTGGGAGTCATGGATCATTGATTATGGGGTGTTACTTGGCTCAATTTATTAGAGAGGGAGAATATGTAATTATGTTTATGTAAGGTTTATAAAGGTGCATCTTTGGTTTAGTGGACCTATTTTTATTCTTTAAAAATGTGTATGAAAATATGGACTAAGAGAATATACTTTTTGGAGTTACAAGGGGTGTGAATCATTCCAAATTTAAGGAAGAATTTAATTTTTTTGTCTATCTAAATGATCTGGGTTTTTGTATGAGCTTTTTGTAAGTATCCTGAGATATATTATGTGGTTACATAGTTTTTTCCAAAGGATTTAATGATATAATGGTGTATCTTATTGGGTGTTCATAAGATAAAATAAATTCAATAATAAAATATTTCAGGATGTAAAACCTATGGAATTATCATCCAGAATATATAAGTAATAAAGGGATAAAGATCTATACTATAGAAGTAATGTTAAAACTTGAATGTGTGGAATATAGAATATATGAAAAGTGTATCCTAGGGAATAAATGTAAGGTTTATATTAGTACATCATGAATAACATCAAAGAACAAAAATTTAAATATAGTGCATATAGATATATGGAGGCCAATGTTCATTCAATATCATATATGGCCATTGTATTAACATACCTTCATCAATGATGTGACATAAAAGGTGTCTATTTTCTTTATCAATCACAAGTATAAGGTATTTGAAATATTTATTCAATAGATAGCCATGGTGGAAAGAAAGGTCGGTTTAAAGATTAAGTGGTTGAGGTTGGATAATGGTGGGAAGCCTTAAATATCGAAGGATGCATCAAGTATTAGTGATTAAAAATAGTAGTAATTATTAATAAATAGGTATATAAAATCTTTTCATGCTTCTGTAACATGTTAGTTTTAGGAACTTCTACTAGAAAATAGGTCATTATATAACATTTGGCTTTATCAGATAAAATAAGAAGCTGATGGGAGGAAGAAATATAAGTAATGGTTAGTTTTGAAAGTTTTTCAATAGAATTAAGGGGTATATACAAACTACAAATTTATGTGGAAAGAAAAAAGGATGTAATTCTTAAATGATCCAAGGTTTTGGTGGTGAAGCAGATAAGATAATTCTCAAGTGGGATATTTTTATGTTTTTGTGAGAAGTGTTTTCCATAAAAGGTATTATATCATTTATAAGGTTTATATAAATAGGATATATTATGGATTTGAATAGAGACAAAGGAAGATGAACTAGGAAGTTCAAAAGTGTTATTATCTATGGAAACCAAACTAATTGATCTGCATGATGTACTGCAGAATAAGTGACTAGATTATATAGTATTAACTTGAATGTCTATGTATAAATACCATGGTGGTTTTAAAATACTTTTTAAGAATCATTAGAGGGTTACATTAGATTAGATCACATGTTTCAGTAGGTTTTTTGAAAGTTAATTTGGTGTATGCTCTGGTAGATTTGACCAAATATAGGGTTACCCATATAGATCTAAAGATGACCAGAAGTGTCTATAAAGATAGGTTGGTAGTGAAAGTATATCTTCTGATTGAACTAGTCTATAAATATGGATAGTGGGATCACTTATTTTGGGAATCGAATCATTATCATCCTATAATCAATATCTATTTTTAGTAATAAAGAAAATTATTGTTTATCCTGTGGATTAAGATTAAATTATGAACCTAATAAATCCTTTGTTTAATTTCCATATTGTGTGTGAGACCTTTTAATTTATACTTGTGTATGTTTTATAATGTCTACAGGTGATCAAGGAAATTTAGTGTGAGAATTTAGAGCCAATTTATTTTATTCTAACATTAAAATCCATTTTTTACAAACATCAAAACTTATTTCCTTGTTCTATATGTGTGTTTCTAGAAGGAAAATCAAAATTAAGGTCCTCAACAGAACACATCCAATTTTTATTTGGGAAAATTTGTTCTCACGTTATATTTTATTCTTCATGTAGAATTCATACTTGAGTTTCACGTGTTTTATTTTTTATTATTGTATTATTTGAATGATATGGACATTGTATTTTTTTTACAAGTTATGTGTCCATTCATCCATGTTGGTTTGTACTTCTTTGTTTTTTTTCATTTTATTAGTATTAGAGGATATTTCATTCTTAAAATAAGGTATTTTAAGTGAAATAATTACCCCAACATTTTTATAAACTCTTATCACTTTTTAAAATCCATAAATGAATTGATGGATTGTGTCAATTGTTAATGGTTATTTTTTAACATACAAAATAAGTAATGAATAATAGATATTTTTATCTATGCCTATTAATGAATTAGATAGTGTTTTAGAGGCTTAAAATGAAAATAAATCCAATCTTAAGCATGGAATACACTAATATTTTTAAAAGATTGTTTTACTGCCTTTTAATGGAAACCCATTTTTAAATATATATTTTGACAATTTTATAAGCTATTTTTTTCAAAATAAACTTATTCTTTATGATTTGGACATCAAAATTTTCTTTGTGTGAATTTTTTGGTATTTTTCCGATAAAGTTCATTTCTTAATGAATAGTGAAAATGTTGTATTTTAATTTAAAACCTCTTTTTAATCTAATTTCTTTATATGATTATATTATATTTTGAATTGGTTTTAAAGTGAAATTAGAATATATTTTTACCATTTAATCCAATGGTGGTCATTGGAATCAATTTCACTTTGAAATTGGACTTAAACTAGTGTCAATCTTTTGATACTTATTGTTTCATAAAAACACGCTATTTGTCATGACAGCGGGAATTATTTATTAAATTAATTAATGTAACTTATATGATTTGAATTTTGTAAAATAGACATCATTTTTGAATTCGAAATATCAAATATAGATTAGGGTGAATTTTTGGTATTTTTCTGAAAAACTTCAATTTTTGATGAATAGTGAAACCACTAAGTGGTAGTTAAAGAAACTGATTTTTCGTTTAAATGAAACTTTTCCACTTCTGTGATTTGATTTTCAAAAAATCTGACATACATGGTTGTCATTAAGAAGTAAAATTTGGTTCAATGAGATTAAAATAATTTTTTGGTGAATAGTAACTTTTAAGTTCTTAATCGCGATTAGAGGTAATTAGTGTAGTTTAAGGTAAAAATAATGTTTTAATAATATGAGATGAGCTTGAAACATGTCCTAACCTCATTTTATGTGTCATGGCCGACCAAGAAAATCCATGGGTCAACTTGGGGACCCCATAGAGCCACTTTGGTTGGGAAATGACATAAATAACGTTTTATTTAATGTTAAAGTAAAAATGACACAAACATGAGATGTTTTACTAAAACAATTTTTACCTGGGGTTATACAAGTCATATTTTTGACAATAAATATTCATTAGAAATATAAAATGATTTCCTACATCATGATATTTTTTTTATAATTTTTAGACACTAAATATATTAAATTATTTATGACATCATGATGATGTAGCGATTACCTCATTAATAAAGGATTTAAATAAAATGAAAAGATAATGTAAAATCTATGACCTAAACATGTCCAAAACCTATTGTATGGGTATATTTCGAACCCTTATCACCTTATCCTCGAATTATATCAATGTGGGACCTCTTAAATCCGAATCTCATTTTAAAATAAAGTAACCTTTCTTTACTTTCCAAGAGTGTCCCTCCTCTCCTCTTATAAAAGGCCCACAACTCTACCTCTTTACCCAAACTTCCAAAGCCTTTGGCTCAGCCAACCCCTGCCCATTTTGTCTCTCCACATCCCTCTTTTACTCCTTGAAGCCTCACTTTGGGCATAAGTCTTCCCAAGGAAGCCTTTCAGCTCAAACCAAAGGGAGTTACCCGATTTTAAGGACATTAAAGAACGATCGAGTCAAGTCGGACCCGAGGTATGGGACTTCGTCTCAATCTCGTTTCATTAAGGAATATTTTGTTTTATATATAACCTTATTTTATATGGTGTATAAACCCCTTTGACTTTTATGTTTATTAAAATGGAATTTTTTTTATACGAAGCGTTTACTAAACGACAAAAGGGAATGTTTTTGTCGTACGTATGCGGCGACAACGACTTCTCTGTCGCCGTGACCATTATTTGAGTTTCATCTTCCTCTACAAGCCATACGATTTTTTTAAGAAAAATAAATACCCTGTTTTACTTTTATTTTATTTTGGTATTGAAAATGGTTTTCATAATGTTTTTATTGTATCAATGTGTTGTATTGATATCTTGTGATTGAAATGTGGAAATGTTATGCTTCCTTTATCCATGTTTTATGTGATAAGATTATGTTATGGTTCTTGGGAATTGTTATGAAGATGGGTGGTTCCATGATAAACTAAGGGTAGGTGACCCCGATATAGATCTCCAATGCATTGGGTAACGCGAAGGAGTGAAACGTTAAGGTTTCTCCGAAGAGATTTAGGGAATATACTGTGATGGGTATTCCAAACGTAACCAAGAGGGTCACTCCCTACATAAGAATGTTATGAATGCATTAAGTTACCTTTATGTTTTATTATTTCTATGATTTATTCATGATTTTATGAGGTATGTTAAAGTGCTTATGTTTTATGGGTAAAGTATGATTTCATTCTTATGTGTATATGTACCCATGTTTCCTTTCCGTATTTTTATATCCCTTACTGAGCTTTTTATGCTCATCCCAAGTTTTTTTGAAATGTTTTTCATAGGTCAAGGGAATGGTACATGTTATGATGATAGTGTTAAGGAAGTGTCAAGAAAAAATCCATGTTTTATTTTAAATATGTTTCCATTTATGGGAAAAATGAATACTATCTTTTATGTAACCACTTTGTTTAAATGTGGAATGTAATGCAAGTTTTATGTTCTAATTATTTAAAACTCTAAACCTGAAAAGATCCTCAAGGTGTAATCTTGTAATAACTCAAGATTAATTAAGGTTTAAGGCTGGGGCCTTATAGATTTGGTCTGAGTTTTTCATAAATTAGGATGGTTCTATACTGTATTTATAAGTCAATATCTCATATACCGGAATTTTTTTTTTCAAGAGTACACTCATAGATCACAGTTAGTGTTGAATGAGGTATATCTTATATCACATTCTAAATAATATTTCTTTTTAAATTTCTACAAAAAATCATACTGTGAGTATAACAAAACCTTCATAGAATTATACAATAATAAATATAATGTCTAAAAAAATTAATATGATTTAATATGAAAATTAATGAACATTTAAGATAGCTTAAAAAGTTAATGGATGGAAAGTTTTTACCTTACTCAAATTTTTATTTAATTAAATTAAGTATTACACTAAAGTCTTTACTAATCTAATAAAATATTAAGTGATTATATTAATATATAATAATTATCCATGCTAAGTTAGAAAAATAAATTTCAAGCATACATGTTGTATACTTTCATTACTTACATAAATATTTCATCTCATTATTTTTCACCATACATTAATATTTTACACAACTTTATTTACCTTTAACATAATTTTGATTCCCATATTTAATATTTTTAGTCCATTTTACCATATTCAATTTTTATTTATAATAAACATAATTTTTAACTAACATTATTACATTTCATCATAAATACAATGCCAGGGTAAAATATACCCAATTATTAAAATAATTTACATATAAATACATATTGAGTTCTTAGATATATAACTCCTTATAAAATTAGTGTAATATATAAAAGTAATGTGGATAATGATATTATTTTTATGTTTTGGTTATGATATTCCCAATACCCATACTCCCATGTCTAGTGTTAAAAATACATACTTTACAAACTGTATTTGACACTAATTTAGATGAACCAACATAAAAACATATATTTCACAACATTTTCAAAATTTAATCATTACTTCTCATCTTGATCACACAATCCTAGAACCCAATGTTTTTGTTACTATTGATATTAGCATCTAAACATCTTATTATGAATTATTGTTTCAATATATCTAATAGAAATCTCTATGTAAGTATTACTTCTAAACATAATATTATATACAATTAAATGGGTAAATAAATTAAAAATGATGAGTGAACTCAAATTAATAGTAAGGAAAAATGTAAAAATGATTCATAAAGCGGTTTGATCATAAGCATGCGTGAAATCATGAGTAGGGGGGTTATCATATTAAAATGACCACATAGTCATAATAGTTAATCATAAGAAATTATATCTCATCATAGATTATGGAATCAGATTATAGGATCATAAAAGTACCAATATAAAATTATAAAACATATACAATTCCTAGGAAACATCGGAAAAATACTCATATACCATGGAATCATAACATAAGTTTAAGGAATAAATAAATGAATGTGGCGTAAACATAAGTATAGGAAATCATAACATTATGAGAAGACCCAATCATTCCCATGCATCATATTATTAAAAAACCCAATCATGTCCAGGCATCATGTTCTGAGTAAACCTAATCATTATCACAAATTAAGTTGTGAAAAACTCAAATCATGTCCTTTCTTAACACCATTATCCCATGAGACATAAAACATTACTATTGAAATGGAGGGTATAGGACCCCACCTATTATATAATGATATACCGGTCTTATGTGTGCCATATAATTTCAAGCATTGATCATGTCTTAAAAAACACATGGAAATAAAATTGGTTTCAAACAGTATAGCATAAAATGTCATCAAGAGTTAGATTGGTTGATTCCCAAAAATAAATCACCCATCAGAAAAAAACATAGAGCATGGTCATTAATCTATAAATGATAGATCAATGAGTTATAAAGGTAACAATGATATATATATATATAAATAGGTTTCATAAAAAAATCAACATGATCATAAAAATATATTTTTATGATTCACTTTTAAAAACCATTTTTGAGAAAGTGTGAAGAATAATTTTCAAAAAAAAAATTTACAATCCACAATACTAGGACTTAGAAAAAAACATCAAATTATAATGTAGAAGACACAAAATTGATTAAAGTGAAATGAAATTATATTATTAAAATGTTTAGGTATTTTTAGTGAAATCCCCACATCAATTAAAATGTGATAACACTTTCTTTTGAAAAGGTATAAAGAGAAATTTGAAGATTAAAAAAGATAATAAATATTTATCACTCAAAATAAAATAGGAAAATATTTATGGAACGAAATAATATGGACATCGAAGTTTAAGAGTCATTATAAATGACGAGAATTATTCCTACATATGTAATATTTTTATGATGATATAAATCCATCAAATAATGAGACTTTAATGTGAAAATTTAAATTCCATAGAAAAGGAGGAAATGAAATAAATATAATCATAGGATAAATTTTTTTTTTTGGTTCATTTTTCTAAAAAATTTCCAATTGGGTGTGCCTCATCATGTCATTTCTCAGTATGCTCACAAACGGTTGTGTTGTACCCCGCATTCTCGCTTTCCAAAGCCAGGAAGCATTTGTTGCCTCTTGAGGTATGTTTTCTCCTTGATCGAAATGGGATGATGGGATTTCGTCCCTCTTCCCATTTATTCCTCCTCTAAACTCATCACCTAATCCGGGTCTCCCTTAAATATTAAGAATTTGTTCTTAAAACTCTTCCTGGTGACATATCTTCATGGATTCCAGTTAATTACATTGATTCTGTAAGGACATTCCAAAGGGTCTAGCCAGGGAAGCAACCTTTGGTTAGGACAGTAGTAATGTTGAGGCATCAATGGAATGTCATGACATTGGAACACTGTAATTCCTATATTTTCCCCCTATGATAGGGTTTCTCAAGGGCATGGAATCCCGAGGCATCCCACATCGAATACTGGGAATCTTATGTCAGAGACATGTCTCTATGGTTTTCCTCGTCTTCCCATGTTTGGAACAGGGCATACCTCCAGTTTAATGTCCTGAAAAGATAGATCTAACTGATCATAACACTAATAAGTGTGGGTCAGATGGGTACATATCTAAGAGGTAAAAACCTGTAAGGTTTACTGGATGGAGGGGTCAGAACGCCCAATAAAAGCGGACCCAGGGTTGTGTGTCTGACAAATGGGAAGATTTCACACCATGAAAGATGATTTGGAATAATGGTAGGATCGTAGGATTATGAGCCCACATGAAGGGGAAAACATGTTTTTTCATTGGTTGGGACTAAACCCCATGGAGGCTTACTACTTACCATGATTAAAATATAGGGATCAAAACGCACATAGTTTTAATGGGGGTGATGAATTAGGGTGCACCCAATTGAAAAACAACCTCGAAACATGATGGGGATTACATGTAGTTAAAATCCCATTGTAAGAGGTAAACTCTTGGTTGGATGGTTATGTATTATGTGTGTGGCTTATTTGTGGCTAGATGGTTGAGGAAATGGCATAATCCCACCAGGATGTGGTGTCCAGGGTAAGAATCAGGATAGATGATGGATGATTTAATGAAGTGGGTGATAGTAATGGGATGAAACTAACATGAATATGATGGTGATGTAGGTATTTAACCTCAAGGAGGATTCCTCCATATCCTAATTGATGGGAATCAGATTCCACATAGTTTGCTGGGGTGATGGGACACCTGAGGAGGTAGCATCGCATAAAAGGGGACCCAAAGGATGTAGACCCTCTAGGTTGGGGCATGATCTTCCTGAAACACAGAGGCTCAATGGATAAACTAGGACGGGACATGGGTGATGGGCTCAAATAACAGTGAGGCTTCGTAAATATCCCTATGGTAGGGAATCAAAGCCCATGTAATTCAGGATGGGGCATGGAATCAGGTTGTACAAAAATGATAGGGACCTAGATACATTTTGGGTATTACGCATGGTTAAAATCCCATCTCAGTAGGGAAACTCATGGTTGGAGGAGTACAGATAGGGGGTGGGGCATCTGCATGGTTAGCTTCCCGAGAACTGATCTGACGCCACTGAGGGGCAGACCAGGTATGTGGGTCCCAACAAAGGGGACACCAAAGGTTACCAGTGTTTTGGATTGATCCTCAAGGATGCTTCCTACATACCCTATCTAAAAGATAGGCATCAAACCCCATGTTGTTCGAAATCATATAGTTTAACATCATGAATGAAAAAAGGGGTATATAGTCTAACATCATGAGGGTTGAGGGTGAACCAATGGTAAGTTTTAGAGACTAATGGGTAATGGGTTTAAACCACAGCGAGGCTTCCAACATAATTTTCTTGAAAAAGGAAAGGATCAAATTCCACATAGTTCAGAAAGAAGGTGCATGGGGATTACACATAGTTAGTTTCCCAGGAGGATTTCATGGCCAATTACCACTCTAATTTTGTGGGATATATACTTGGTTTGAGAAACAAGAGGTATCAAGTGACCTAAAAATCATGTTATGAGACATGCGAGCACGAGAGTTAATGTGGTTCTTATGTATCGATAGAGGCCTGGGAGAAAATAGGGGATTATGCTTGGCCAGAGGCCTAGGAAGATGGAGATTGGGACATACTCTAGAAGGGAATCCTAAATAGGATTTGTTTATTTATAAGGTGGATATGGCTTTATGTATAGAGGACACCCTATCATGGTGGGTTGGGGATTACATGAAGACTTCTTGAGACGGACATGGGGAAAAAGTGCAGAGGGAGAGAGAATGAGGATTGGAAAGGGGGGAAGTTGAAGTCTCTCAGTCCCATCCCCTCTTTGATTTTCATAGGCTCACCACACATGTAGAAATTTTTTTTTAACATCATTTGTTGAGGATGAGGATTGCTTGGTATTTTATTTTCATATAGCTCAGACGATGAGGACTCACTCTTCACCACTAGGACATACAATACTTGTACCTAACCGCACTTGAGTAACGGAAGGCATAAGAAATGTAATCATGAATTGGGGTGAAGGAGTGGTCAATTGAGGGGTGCACATTACCATGTATATGCAAAGAAGAAATAAACATTAGTGTTCTTTTGAAAATAAGCATGATTCAAGGAAATTCATCATGAGGAACCACTCGAAGAACCATTAAGTCACATCATACAATCCTACAGGGTCACACGAGAAAGGGGTTCATGAAGAAGAACTCATCGAAGAGAGGGGATTCATGAAACATGGGTGATTTTCCAGAGATGGAGCTTCGAAAAGGAACAAGACTCACGAACCAGGGTGAATAGTACCCCTATAACGGGAGGAGCTTCACGAAGCATGGTGACCCAACCAAGTCATGGAAGCACTTGGTACTTGGAGGGTGCTTCACGAAGGATGAATGCCTCATGATGACCCATGTACCCAAAAGGGACTCCTACCATTAGAATGTTCATAGGGCTTCCTGAAGGGAATTCCTACATAAAATGGAGGGAAATGGAGGAAATATAAAGTTAGTTCATGATTCTCAAGTAACATGGGTGATGCATTTTTCTTGATGGACCATAGAGAAAAAGGTTCTTCAAAAATTGAGATCTCAGAAGGAGAAATTTAAGGGTATCGATACTTTTAAAGTGGGGGAGCCATATATTTATAGGCACATAAGATCACAATGCTCTGAAGGTATGTCGCGAAGGAAATAGAGGTCGATGATTGGAGGCGGATTCACAGTAATCGCAAAAGCATCTTTAACAGTTCTCTATAGAAGTCAGAAACGTATACCTCGAATCATAGCTACTTCCAACATGGGTATCTATGGTAGTGGTGGAGGATTCCATTCTTTGGCCTTCGTGTCATTCACGATGGCAAGGGGCTTCATAATGGGGCTTCACAAGGTAGGTCCATTAGTGATTTTTTTATGCTTCCATGGACCCATTTAAAGGAATGGATTTTTGCACCAACAAATTCCCCCAGAAAAATCGGAGCAAAGAAGAATAAAATGGAAAAATTTTGAGGGTAAACCACTATAAACGTATAGATCATGAAGGTAACATGTGATGGAAATAGGTGGAGTGTGAGTTGAGATCACCACAAAGCTCAACGCGGACAAGTGAGCTGCAAAACTTGGGAGGTCGTCACCTATAAATAGAGGATGAGTACCCTTATTTTTTCTTCATATATCTTCAGGAACCTATGCTTCATCTCTCAAATAACGAAGCTTCAGAACCCAAGTGAATTATCTTTACAAAGCGGTGCATTGCGATCCTTTGTTGCACTGCTAAGCATAGTGACTCCCTCAAGGCGCTATAACCGTGTGCTCTATGATCAATTATTTGAAAAGTGTCATTTTGAATGATATTATTGTATAGAGGAAGAATTTTCATAAAGCCCCAAAACTAAATGGCTTTCCATGATGTTGTTCTGGAGGTCCTTGCAGACATTGCTTAGAGGGAAGAGATGTCAAAAAAAATCCCAAAATCAGAGAATGCATGTGGAGCCATTCTGACCACGAGTCCCTAGTGGACCTACTATCAGAAGGGAAAAAGAAATATATCCCCTTTAAGAGACTGAAACTATATAGTTTTGGGTTGAGGGATTACATTCTGATTCCCAAATCAAGTAGGCAAGAACCAACTTACAGGTTTAGAGGCACATTGTTCCAATACTAGTGGTTCAGGGCTATCGACGACCATACCTGGAAGGACCACACACCTTTTACCACATACTATCTATAAAACCACATCAATAACATCAATGGGAAGGATATGAAGCTACATGTATCTCCTCCTCAATAACACACCGTTATGAAGGGGTCTTAGTGAACCCAGAGAAGGGGTGGACTGATAATTGGGACATGCGCCAAGGTAGCAACATCACAAATGATTAGGTCTGGGCTTACTGAGTTTGTGAATCCTATGACATGTTTGGGGTAGAGATGAGGTGGGTAGTCCTATATAAAAATATTTGGGCTTCTTAATTCCATATATACAAGCCAAAAAATATGATTCCAATGTTTCTAAGTAGGTGATCATCAAGTACCAACACTTTCCATCTTCACTATGGGGAGGTCATCATCATCATCTTGGACCTTCTCTATATCTCGGGGATTCCTATTATGGGGGTGATGTATAATGAGTTCTTTCTTGTGTAGAAAATGTTGGAATACTCATAGAAGATTCCACAGCTGGAAAATGTTCAAATGGACCTCATGTTGGGCGATGACAAACATTCAGTGAGGGATGTCCATTTCAAATTGCGGTTCAGAGGCTTCCTAAACTTCACAAAAAAGTACACCACTAAAATGGGGGAGTTTTTTAGGAAGATAATAGATAGGCCCCCCACTTTTCCAAAGGGAGATCAGTGTAGCAAATAAAATTACATCTAGTGAGTCATGGAGGATAGCCAATGACACCTATAGGGGTACTATCTTAACACCGAGTAGCAATTGATGGTTAGGCTGTCAGGGTTTATCTCTACACTTATTTGTGGCTAGATGTTTCTGTCTAGGGAAACGAGAATTGGAATGCGGCCAAGTACATTCATTATGGAGTCCATGCTAGATATGGGGCAGTGTTTCAACCTCATAATCTTAGTACTAGCTAAGATATACAAGGCGTTGTGGTACATCAATGAGTGAAAGAAGCCACAGTGGGTATGCGGGCCACTCCACTTCTTTTATGGCTGGATAGCAATGCACATAAGGTTTTATGAGTATCTGGACCCTATTTACCCTCTTGGATCATATTTATGACCATCTATTCTCAATGAATTGGGAATTTTCATGACCAATATGACTTCTCTAATGGCACTGATCAGAGTCTAGAGGGTGGATGAATTCAATTTACATCCATTCCCGCTACCAAAGGAAGTATTTACTCATGATTTCTAAGGAACTGAGAAACATAGATCATATCTCCTGGCCTTTTGAGTTGGATTTCTTATGGAACAAGTAGACCATGAACCTATTTTCAATCCATACACCCTGCACCATTTTGTAAGGTAGTTTCGGTGCATGCAGAGGATGACTCCACAATTTTACATGGGAGTTCTCCATGAGGACCACCCGTGGGTGCTAGGGTAGACGCGAATCATGTTCACATGGGAATATGGGAAAATGAAAAATTCTTTTCCTCCACCTACTACCATTTATGGGCATGTTGAGGAGCATGCGAAGAGCTGGAAGATATCCTACCTTGGTAAAATGTTTAAGCAATGGATTATATATGTGAATGATGGAGTTCCCCCTCAACCCCTAGGTAGGGGTCGGACAAGAGTAAAAACATTTTCTGGTGCAGCAGTGGCAAGGATAGTGATTACAAGGCCATATCCAAGTAGAATTGGAAGATGAATGATGAATGATCTAGAGGCTCTAAATGGGAAGATCCAGGAGGGAGGGAGAACACCTAGTGGGTTCCACAGGATACCCACTCAGGCTCATAGGAAGCAGATGTGCCACATAGATATGCTTGTGGATGTTGTTCATACCAAGGCTTGGGATACCCGGGACATCAACGGACAATTTTTTAGTCCCCATAAGAAGTGTCACAACAATAAGTATCTTAAGAAGGATCTTTTAGATATTTTCAATGTCATGGACATCTTTTTGGTGTCTCATGTGGAATGGGAACAGTATGTCACAGAGCTAGAAGACTTAATGCCTTCTCAAGGCACCCTACTTCTAATGACGGATCGTGTGAGAGTACTGATAAATAAAAAATCCCCACCATAACTAACTACTTTTTAGATAAGGGTGTTCTTCCCTTTACTTGTATAATCAGAGGAATACTCCCGGGGAGAAGAGGATGATAGGGGGATCCGTTTGGAGGATGTTTAAGTTGTGGCCTCGGAGCTAGAAGAATCTGTTGAAATTATTGAGGAAAACTCTATACCATTTTTTCATGTAACTTAATTAGATCATACAGGATTATAAACTTACATTTTTCTAATGAAATAGAGAATCATATGAAAGGCCCCTTCAAATATAACATCAAACATATATTTGGGTCCTGCATCTAGGATGATGGTAATTACAGAATCGATCAATGTTGTGACACCCATGGTGACCATTTCAGTATCTTTGGACTTCCCAAGCATATACAAGGGGACATGTCCAAGGATTCCAAAATTGACAACCCAAGGGAGGGATCATCTATTTGACTTATGTAAGTAATCTCCCTCACAAAATCACAATTGTTATCTGTGTAACATGTCCAACTAACATTGTGCATTTTTTATTTGAACAGTTCTTCAAATGACGTGTTCTATGATTATGAGGATGTATGGGGATCCTAGAGATCCTTTCCTGAGGGGAACATTGATTGTCATGTAATTGGACACCTGTGATGAGAAGATTTTGGTGATCACAGCTATGGGTAGAACTCCTTATAGGATAGAAATAGATATTGTCAAGCTGGAATCCAACAATGAAGACAAACTGCATGATATGGAAACCAGCCTATCTAATAGAAAACCAGAGGTAGACCCTACTAATGAACTTCTATAGTCATTCCTAGAATATGAACATGCCAAACTAGAAGAGTTGGATGAGACTACTTCCGATGATAAGGATATCATGGTTATCCATCATCAGTCATGGAAACTAATCAAGAGAATCATTGATGACACTCCGCAATTAGAGTGTATATAATGAATGGGAAAACTTCTCTATCAGTTGTTTGACCTATGAATTAGAGGGTAGATGCACCAAATCTTCACATGTATGTTAGGTTTACATGGAGGAGAAAATATGGGATTATAACCACAGATTTGATATCAGCTAACAGCGGAGGAAGTCTATCAAAACCAATAAAATTTGGGAGGATGAACAAGAGATATAACACTTGGAAATGCAGCTGAACAAGTATTATTATTTCACCGTCACTCAATTAGAATTCATATCATGATTATAGACCCAACAGGAAGAAGATTAAGATTAGTTTAGGTGAGAATCCCATGAAGTTATTGACATACGAGCCGAGGGGATTGCGTGTAGATCATGGATGAAAAACATTGCACCACATACAATGAGGAAGGGATCGATCTCATGTGGTGATAAAAAATCCTAGATGTTTCTAACAAAATGGTGGATGGGCAGAGATGGTCCAACAAGGGGTCAATCCATAGGCAATGTACTCTATGAAACTCACAGACACTTTTTCTGCTTACTTATCTAGTCTGCATACATGGAAATATTACTACTTTCTTTGACTTTTTCACCTCGATCATATCCATGAAAAAAATAATGATCAATCCCTTAATCTCCTATGGATCATGTAAAATATGAGAAATAGGTGATGAATATGTAATTAATCACCTTGGATATTAGAGAGTCATTAAATCATCGAACACTTGGGTTCTGAATGACAACCCAATATTTTTATTATGAGAGGGGTTTTGACTTGAGATTTGGGTTCCCAAAACAACAAAATTTCGATTTCCCAATTTGCTTTAGTGAACATGTGGGATAACACAAGGGGATTTGGAATCAATCTGAACAAAGGTAAATGAGAAGTGTGAATCCAGACACCCAAAATTCAGAACACAGTGAGGGTGGCATGACAATGAAGGATAAATGCTGACGATGTTCGAATCATAGCATCCATATCGTGTTTTCTTGGAAATGGGGAAAAATGAGGGATAGCTGCTGACCATATTCAAAAACACGAGGCCAAACTCTAAGTGGCATTTGATGTCCTTCAGAATGTTCACCTAGAACAATAGGTGAGGAATAAGGTCGAGAATCCATACCATTAAGGGGTTCCTTCAGACATGAGAGGAAATTTGGATCCAAAATACATGGCACACAAAGAATGGTGGTAGAATTTTGGGTTGTTTGAATGAATTCCAACACTCTTGCAATTACACCACCATGAAAAAAGTACACTAGGAAATCATATATGTGTAAGTTGAGATCAAACCTATTTCATGCCGAACAGTTTAAATTCTTGTTATATGGTATGAGGACTCTTCATTTGAGGTCATATATTTTGGACCATACATAGAGAAAAGGGCCTTTAATGTTTGGTTCTGGACCCATTGACTAAATTTCTAGGCATTCCTACATATCCCATAAGGATGTTAATAAAGCCGCATGTAGTTCTTGAGGGTGGAACAGCTGGTCGTCAGTGCCAAAGGGGGAAATAACTTCCCAAATGAAGGAATAACATGGCTGGGTAGTTTATCATCATTCATCTCAGATGAAAAAGACATAGTTTTAACATTATATGACAAGGATTAAAGAGAACTTAGTCTATAGCCATAGATCTTGGTCCAAAAGGGGGAAATTCCAGGAGAAGAAAATATGTGACAATATTCCATAATGAAACTAGATGTGAATGAGGATGGGAGAAGTCCACACCACATCACATACATCCAAGGTAACACACATGGTTTAATGTCACAATGATTGGACTTTTGGACCAAAGCCCCTAATTTATGGTTGTAGAGTTTGGACCGTAAAGATTTGAAACTATTCGATGCTATCATACAACCTATCAAACCACCTTATCCCATGTGAGCCCTGCTCAATGTGGGAAATAGGGGGAAAATAATATTCTACAACACATGGAAGAACGCGATAGGAGAAGAGAAATGTGTATCCAAGGATAATATTTCAACATTATCTCAACACGCAAAGGCTCACTGATGGATAACATCGAGGGTTTTGAAGTTTTGTCTATAAATAAAGAGGTGGAAAAGGATTGAATCATAAGACCAATGCTTTGGGAACAATGGGGTTGGAGATAATGTTGTAGGAAATCTATTGACCATGATTGAAACATATTATTTATATCGTGTTACCTTGAATGGGAAAAAATTGAGGATTGACTGCTGACCATATTTTCAATGTAGTAATTGTATCAAATTGTCGTTCAAAATCCTTCACGATGTTGACACTTGATGGTAGGCGAGCACTAAGGTCGAGCATCCATACTGTTACGGGGTCTGTTCCAACGTGAAATCTGGTGGGGCCCAAATGAGGGGACAAATAAAGCATGGAGATGGAGGGAAAGAATCTCTATGAAGAATCCAACACTCTAAGTCCTAAATCACAGTGCATTTAATGTGCAATGATGCAGTTGGTAATAGGTTGATAAACTCAACATAGGGAAGAGCGACACAAGATGAAGATCCAAATAAAGGGTTGAAACAGCTTTTCAAACCTAAGGCTGGACTCGATGATTGAATACTCAAGTGTTCCTGCATATCACATGAGTATGGGAATAAATCCATACATAGTTCACAAAACACCATGAAGTTTAACATTGTGCAGTAAGGAAAAAAGGTGTCGACAAAATTTATCATTGTGTGTCTAGGACAATAGGGAAGGGTATTGTTTGGAAAAGGGATATGCATGGAATTGAAAAACAACCCCAGCATTATTGAGGACTTGATGGTATTAATACCACACCATGCACTCCCAAGAGGGGACTTAGGCCAAGGGGCCAAAAAATATAGAGGTACCTGGGGATGGACTTAAAGCAAAATTCTTGGTCGTTACTATGTAACCCATAAGGATGGGAAAGCCACACATAGTACTTGAAGGTTCCATGTTTTTTAACATTGTGAAGTAAGGCTAAATGGGGCAGAAATACTAGAATGGAATATGTGATGTGGTAGTTTTAAACCCAAATTGAAATAAGACAGGAGGTGTCCACACCACACCATGCACCCCTTGGAAGGGACTTAGGCCAAGGGTTTAGAAAACATTAATGGACCTAGTGCTGGACCTGATGAAAAATTCCTAGGCATTCCTATATATCCCATGAGGATGGTAATCAAGCCACATGTAGTTCTTGAAGGTTCCATGTAGTTTAACGTCATGAGGTAAGGATGATTGGGTCAAAATAGATTTTATAGTTTGACATCATGCAGGACGCTAATGCTAGATAGTTTTAGTTCATGAAGCCTGAACGAATCGTGAAGTTAAACATAATGCAACATGGATAGAAGAGATCATATTTTATGTTCATATAGCACAAACCATTATTTTATTCACCATTTATAGTTTATCATCATGTAGGATGATGATACTTATTCATGAAAAGTATTTCTTAAAGAATTTAGAATTGGTGGGAGGAGTGATATGATCACTATCCATGGTAACTAGAGAGTATGCACCATTGGGGTAAACCTTGTGGATAATATAAGGTATATCCCATTTTGGATCTAAATTTGGAGGATTTCTGTCAGGTATCATTGGTTCTCTTTGGGATAAAACCATGTCACCCTAAACGAAAGAGTGAAGACGAACCTTCTTATTCGATGCTCTACAAATCTTATTCTAATGCTTCTCCAGGTTGTGCAAGGTATGAATCTTGTCTTCATTGAGATCTTCTAGTTCATCCAGATAGACTTTTGATACTTTTTCTAATGTCTTATAATCATAGATGGCTATGCGGAGTGATGGAAATTGACTCTCGATAGGCAGGACTGCCTATATTCCATAGACCAGTGAGTATGGGGTCACTTGGGTGGAATTATGAGTTGTCATATGGTAATCATAAAGGGAATTTGGGAGCTTTTTGGGACAACCATTCTTGTTGTGACCAACAATATTTTTCATAATGTTAGATATGTTCTTGTGGAATGCCTCGATCTTCCCATTTTCTTGTGCATGATAGTGAGAAGTATGGTTGGACTGGATATTATACTTGTTGTAAAATTTCTTCAACTCAATTTCTCAAATGTTGGTTCCATTATCAATGAGGGTGGAATGAGGGACTCAAAACTGGTGGATGATGTTGGATCTCACAAAATCAATGATGGAATGGTCCTTGACTTCCTTGAGATGGATTTCCTCTTCCCACATAGAAAATAAGTCTGTGGCAGTCAGGATGAACCTTCATTGGCGAGCTATTGCTGGTGGATATGGTCCCATGACATCGAGTCCCCAGACTGAAAAGGGACAAGAGTACTTGGTAGTATGTAGAGGTGATGGCGGTCGATACACAAAATTATCATAGACCTATAACACATGACACTTATTTCAAAACTCGATACAGTCATGGACCATGGTGGGCCAAAACTATCCAATCCTATGAATCTAGTGGGAGAGCTTCGGCCTCACCTAATGGGCTCCACAGAAACCATCTTGTACTTCCTGCATTACCTCAGGAATCTCAACACCTTGAATGTAATGGAGGATAAATCCATCAAACCCACATCTTTAGAGGATCTTCTCAAGACTGGGGCCACTCTAGAGAGTGAATTTTATTGTGTAGTGACAGATTCACTCATGCTCGGCTCTTTTAGACTAGAGATTACCGTGTTGGAGATACTTGACCAAAGAAGATGTTCAATCAGGGGTCTCTTATACTACAGAAGGAGGAATTGAGGGTCGTGATGTGGATACACCGATGGTGATATAGCTTACCAGTGGGCTATCACCATCATCTGAAGAGATGGGAGAGGTGAACCTTATATGCGTCACATTGACAATTATATTGTCTGAGTAATGCTCTACAAGAGAAGTAGAGAGGTTGTTCAAGGCATCAGCTTGGTTATTCTTCCACTGAGGGGCATGCTTAACCTCCTACAGGGAACGGAACTAGGATATTAGCTAGCGAGTGCACTCAAATAGGGGTATAGTCTTCAGATTCTTGATAAAGTAGTAACTACTGATCTTCTTGATAACTAACTTGGATTCCCCCTTCACGTTTAGGTGAGGGACATAAATCTTGAGTTACAGCTTAGGACCAGTGATGGGGTCCTAGTACTCCACCTCATTGTTGGTCCAACCTTCTAACAAAAAGAATTATTAGGGCAAGACATCCTATGTAGGCGCGATTAATACAATTCCCAATCCTACTCTATTGAGTTTGGTATCACTGATACTTCTACCTATCAAACTTCAGGAATCACAATTAAAGTGGATCTACCAACATGGAATGGCTTGATTTTCTAAGTGGATGTGATCTTATGGGAAGTAAAGATTTGGATATTTTTCTACAGTAGCCATATGGGTAGTAAGGAAGTCTACTAGTGCCTAAAACATGATATATTTTGGCTGAACAAATTAGATGTCAAACTACTGAAGGATTACTACCCACCGATATAGATGGCCTATTAACATAGGATGGTTCATAATATACTTCAATGGTTCCATGCAGGACACCATTTGTATCTTGTGATGCTGCAGATAATGTCACAACATCTACACTATGAATACCAATTCAAGGCAGCTCTTATCGGTAGAGGAATATTTGGTCTCTGTATCCAGAATCTTTCAATTGAGATATTATAAATTATTCTTTATCCCTTCATTATTATTCTGAGTGAAGAGCACACTGACAGACCATTCTAGAGCGGTCACATAAAGGACTAGTGGATTTACAAAGACAAATGGAATCAAAACTGGAGGTTATATCAGGTATTGCTTGATCTCCTCGAAAGTGGCCTAACACTATTAATCCCACTGGTATTTGGAACTTTTTTCACAAGATGTGATAAGGTCTTACAGTTTCTGGCCTAATTTACAATGAATTGACATATATAGGCTAAGTGTCCTTGAAATCCTCGGAGCTCCAAAATTTTGCTTAGAGGTGTAATCTGAATAATGGTATTGATCTTCTCTAGATCGATCTTGATACCTATATATCTGATGAAAAAAGCCGAGAAACATTCCAGAGGTAACCTCAAAGGTACACTTCAAGGGTTCATCTTCAGATGATGGGAGCATAGGAAGATGAACACTTTCTCAATATCACTAATATGGTCCTGACACTGGAACAATTTAACCACCAGGTCTTCTACATATCATTTCACCAATGTCATGAGGATCATCTTGAATGTTTGGTGAATGTCATGCTGATAGGTGGCTCCCACGTTCTTCATGCCAAAAGGCATTACCTGGTAACAGAAATCACCTTCTGGTTCATTAAAGGTAGTAGTATCTTCTTCGGTGGGGCCATTCGGATCTGGATGTATCCAGAATACCCATCCATGAAGAAGAGAGCCTAAAATTCAACAGTAGTATCGATCAATAGTTATGTCATAGGAATGGGAAAATCATCCTTCGTACAGTTACTATTGAGATCTCAGAAGTCAATGTAGACTCTGATATGTCCATTCTATTACTCATGGGCACAATTTTTTCTAGACACCTTGGGTAGTGGACTTCCTTGAAAATTTTGGTTTTAATGATCATACCAACATCAGCCTCGACCATGGCACTGTGATAGGGTTTCTTCTTTCTGGGAGACTCTTTGAACCTGAGATGCTTTATCAGGAGACCAAGGTGGTGTATAGAGACTTGAGTATCTATCCCTAACATCTCATCATAGCTCCAAGAAAATAAATCTTGATGTTACTTTAGGAAATCCACATATAGAGGCTGCTCTTCTATATAAATGGCTATGCTGACCAGTGTTGGTTTTAGATCTCCCTCGGTGATGAGGTTCACCTATACAAACTCATCAATAGTGGTAGATACACCTTCATCAAATTCCAGAGGATCATCATAAAATTCCTTTCGGACATCCATGATAAGAGGATCGTCATTAAAAGGTAAATCTTATGAATTGTATGATCCCGGCGGAACACTGGTGTCGGCCTGAGTGGCAATGGAATCCCCACTGGGAGAATCCTGCACTATTGAAACAATAGAAACAAAATCTATTGATCGGATTCCATTAGGCCTCCAACTTAATGATCTACGCTTGATAATATCAAAGAAATAGTTGGTATTTGCTGGATTCAGTTCAACCCGGCTTGGTGAAACAATAAATTATGAGGTATTATTGTTTCCATGGGGAGAACATCCTAATGCTTTATGGGGGTAAGGGGTTCAGGGATCACTAGAACCTGGTTCATGTAGAAGTATGAAGTGATCTTCTATAATTCTTCATACTTGGGAATATGCTTTCCTCTTGTCTTAGAGACATGAAAGTAGTGTCCCATGTCTAGGTTCATGGATTCCAACCGATGTATTGGGAGGAAGAATGCATCATCCAAGTACATCTATAGATCGGCCACAATGGTAATGTTCTCAACTTAATTTTCATAAGCATGATTTTCTTTTCTCTATTAAAAGTCAGAATCTATGTAGTGTTCATCACAAGATGAAAAGGGACATGTGTCACCCTGGAGTATGGCTACTCAACTAGTGAGACCTTTAGGCATTGGTGAAAGGAGGAAGGAACTGTTGTGTGTAGGTGGAGCTAGATTCTACCCATCAACACATTATAGGTAGTGTCTTGCAATACAACCATAAACTTGTTGCTAAAAACCAAGAAACTGAATTGGGTATTTATATGGACTTATCCAACCATAATTTTCTATTTCCTATCATAACCCCAAGTCTTCATGTTAAAGGGATCCAGTTCTTCTTCAGACAGTCCCAGTTTGCAGAGCATCTGAATTGGGATGAGATTGATCCAAAAACCTATGTCGAAAATACAACAACAGACTTCCACACCATTAAACTGGCATCTGAAGTATAGTGTGTGTATGTGACCCTATATAATAGAACCTTCATCTTCATTAGAGAATGAAATGTTGGCCTCGCATTCTGCATGCTCAACTTCCTCATCATGGAAGGATTATGTGGTCGTTACTTCTATCTCAAACTGGAGGGGGATTCTCAAAGCCTCTTTTAGGGCTTAACATTTTTTAGTGTATTGGAATAGGTATTTGAGTATCAAGATCCTTGTAAGAATGCAGCATATTTTCTTGAGTGCGCCATACATCTGTACCAAGAACGCATTTCTACTGACATGAGTTTTTTCTATGGTAGGAAGTATGACTGGAACTACTGGTCAAACCAATGGATTACGGCTGGCATTAGGGATATCTTACTTATCTCTAGTCAAACCATGAAAAATTACTACCAATTGATGGTTGGATGACTGAATTTTTTCCACTACGATATGTGACTAATCAAAATGCGGTCATAGAGACTCTGCCAGGTTGGGAAGTATGAATGATGTTGGGAGCAAGTCTGATGGGGTATAACAAGAGGGTTTCACATTATGAGCTCTATTTTGAGCATATTGTCTAGTCTTGGTGGCATGCACAGCTTGTTCAGAAGCACTAGATAATGTATTCTGTTGATTTACATATCCCTGATTTCATCAATGTTGTCATAAAATAGGTATATTAGGAGGGTCCGCACGGCATTACCCATTTTCAAGAACCATATAAGGGTCCTTCAACTAAATGCTTTTTACTAATACATACTCTTGACCATCGTTTGAAGAATCATCCATTACTCCGTCGACCCTTGGGGAAATTCCCATCTCTAGAGGAAAAAAATCACCAATAGGATGGGATGGCATGGGGAATTTGTCATTCACTTTTATTGTCCTTTACTTCCCATCTGGGAGATGAGGGCTGATATTTGGATGCGATAGTGGAAAATAGGGAAGGTTTGGCAATGCCAAAAGGCTCAAGCTAGTTAAAATGAGCACTTATGATACCATGAGCATGAGCGACTACCTTGTGAACTATCCTATCATCATACTTCTGAGATCCACGGCTAGATACCTACTTCCATTCACCATCACTCTCATTACCATGCTTTGTAGAAAATAAATCTACATGTATCAGGGCCAAACCCAACCTAAGTATGTTTTTTTCATCCTAGTCTTAGAGCTATTCCTTGAACACATAACATTGCTTGAAAGTTTTTCCAAGGAACTGGTGATAGGGGAAATAGTTGGGGTGGTCGACAAGATAAGTATCTTTGGGCCTCTTTTACTCTAAAACTATAGGATTACCTGATCCACAACACTCTGGAATTAGTTAGGAACCTGAGAATTTTTAAATGACTAGGATTGGTTCCTCCAATCCAAAAAAAGGACTCTCGGAGCCTAGCCCTGATGAGGGGATAGAGCATGGTGAGGAGGTGTAACTTGGTTTTCTTTCCTAGGTGGTAGTGGTTTATGGAGTGGTACTTTCCAATTCTGAGGAGGGAATTTCTGACCCTGAGGCTGAAGCTAAAGCAGAGGTCCTCAATGAGGTTTTGGAGGTGGCTCTACCGGTAATAATTCTAGTGGCCTAGGGGCCTCTACCTATGCGATTGCGGTTGTTTTATCTTTAACACCCCTTATTGCATGATATGTGAGAGGTAAAATACATGCCTATTTTTCATTTTTCAAGGATTTATATAGACATTGAGCCTTGTTATAGAAATATTGAAATCCACCTGGAATTTTATGTTTGATGAGTGAAAGAACCAATTCAGTCTTCACATTCCCATCGCACATTGTTAGCAATTTCTCTTGAGTCATTGGAATGTCAAGTGAATATGTGAGGCCCTTACATCTAGAAACAAAGTCTATGATGTGCTCATCGATCCTCTAAATTCACCTGAATAGGTCTTAAATACTTTTCTTATTGGTGGTAAAAATGAACTGAAATAGAAATTTCCAATGATGATCATCCAGACCAGCTATAGACACAATGGGAAACTAGTTGTACTAGATAATTGTGGCCCCTTCTAGTGTCTGTACAAAGCACTGAAGCTTGGAGGCTTCCTTCTGCACTGGAGTCCCTAGTATAGGTCCACACCTTGAGATAAAGTGGGTCAAATATTTCAGTGGGTCACCCATATAGTTAAATGGGTAAAATGTAGTGTTCCTAAAATCTAGGGTTGCTGGTATGTCATCTACCCATACTATATATGGTTTACCATCAGGTGGGATTGCCACCTGACCGATCTCAAGAACCTCAATATGGGAAATATGATCATCAAAATGATCAATCAATGGAGGGTTCCTATTCTGATGAGTGTTCCTAACAACCAGTGCATTGGTGTGTTCTTCAACAATGTAGACAGACCCAGCAACTTATTGAGAAGTTGGTGGAATAACCTGTGGAGAAGCCGGAGGGTCGACCTACAGAACAGCTGGAGGAAGAACCTATAGCGCCACCTGAGGGGTTGTTGGGGGAACATTCTCATGTATTTTAGGGGGATTCGGTGATTCATACCCTGATTTATTTCTATATACTCTGGTATCTACCCTGTCTTGATGGGCAGGATTGTCAAGGTCACTGGGTGGCAGCTCAATGAGAATGAGTTGTACCTACCCCTTCATCCCTATCCGATGACCACCATAATCTAGAAGTTACACTATGGCATGTTAAGAAAGGATCTCATCAACAATCCTTTTCTACTTTGTGAGCTATTGGAGAAACACATCTTTTTTATGATCATCCTCCATCTTCGGCATTGAACCAGATGGTTCGGTGAGCTTAACATCTCCGGGGGCCATTTCCCTTGTTAGGTTCTTGACCGAAATGCAATGACTCAGTGGGGATAGATAGGAAAAAAAAATTCCTCTTCTAAAGAGTGACAATGACTGGGGGATCCAAAAAATGTGGAACCACCCTAGGGGTAGGTTCTCCTCAAGGAGTCCAACATTAGCTTCCTTCTCCATGAGTTCAGCCATATTCACAGTGAATGCACTTGGAGTCTTTTCCTAGATATCACCAGGTAAATCAGAATGATGTAGGATCGAACTAAAATGAATGGATTCATAATACCCCCATCCATGGATCTTCACATGTGAAGATGCCTCAATAGTAACTTTGTTGACCATTCAGAAGCTCCTACTGTATCATTGTTGGAGGATTCGATGATAACTGGATGATACAAAATGATGATCCATTAGGACCACAACCAACATGACCAAGAGGCATTGTTGTTCGTGGATATAATATTGATCTTGGATTTGTGGATAAACCAAGTTATGATGGAGGAGGTGTAAACACATCACCCATTGCATCCGAAAGAAGCATGTGACCTCCTCCAAGGTGGGGGGAGTCCAGAATGATGAAGTATGGAGTTGCAATTGGCTAAAACATTTCCGCAAATTGTTCCATGAAGAGAATGTCCCATAGTGTCCTTCACTCAGTAACGGGATCCGTTGTCTAATTTCCCCACTCATGAACTGGAGGTGGACTGGGAATCAGTAACTACACTAACAAAAATTGTTGTGGCGGTCGACTTGTTGGTGGGGAGTATGGTGTGTGAGCTGACAGAGAACTACATACTGGGATGTCTCTCGAGGACTGTACTAACTGCATCACCACATCCCTTTTGGATGAGGTGCTAACTAGTGCCTCCTATACTATGGTGACGATCATTGGAGATGGATTAGGATGGATTTTATCAAATTCCAAACCCCAGAATGACTCTCTATGATCTCATATCGTGGTAGAGAGTGAATCTAGTGATGGTAGAGAGAACTTCATGGAAAGACATTAGAATGTAGCCATATCTTCCTCCTCAGGTATATACCAGTGGAGATATTCTAAGTACTATAGAATCTCTATATCTACTATGGTGAAGCTAAAACCCCAGGTTATTGCACTAGACCCTAAAATAGAGGGTCGAGGTGAAGTCTCCATCACTGATTCACACTCCACATCAGAATCAGAAAAAGTGGACTCGGTTCACTATGACCCGGAGCTTCTCAGGGATCTTCTAATGGTGGTGATGATTCTCCCTCCTTCCCATGTTTGGTTCTTCAAGGTATGTTGAATCATTAACATGGGGAGGACCACTGTATGGATTTATTCTAGGTCAAGGAGGACCTCTGTCTGATCTAAATACGATATGAGGAGAGACTTCATATCGATTATTGTCAGAGGGAACAAGGCCTCTGCTTTGATGGTCTAGGGTGCATGAACCACACAAGAAATTGTTTAAATTTACATGGTTAGGACCTCCATGTTTATTTTCTGATGTGCATAGAGGACCTCCATGGTAGGGAGTGTGGGAGTAGGGAGGACCTCCATTGGAACTGGTGGAATCATGAAACAGAAAGCCATGTTAATGAAAGGTAGGGTGAGGAGGACCTTTAGATTTATGACCTGAAATATGAGAAAGACTTATATACATGGGATCATGAGCACGGGGAGGACCTCTCTGCTGGTTGTAGATGAGGAGGGGAGGACCTCCTCTTGAATAGGTGATGCTGGCATGGGGAGGACCTCCATGCTAAGTGTGAGATTAGGGAGGACCTCTACTCTGGTTGGTGGCGGTACGAGAGGGCATTCATACTTAAAACCATTATCATGTGTTGGCCCATGATGAATACTTCTCAACCAGCAATTAGAAGAGTAAACCAACACTATCTGAGGGTTGTCTACGGTCTCAAGCCCAATCAGGTGGATAAGTTACCCTAATCTATAATAATAGGGATAAATAGTGTGCACTGGTGGAGGCATGGGCCGCTGAAGCTATGAAAGATGACACCCCTTGGCAGGCGTCCTCTTGAGCCTGCACCCAATTTTTGCACCGAGTCTGGTAACCTAGATCCATCTAGGCAATGGTGAATTCCTACTCCCCGGTCTATGTGACTGGTTGGTACCATTGATGTGGCCTGGTGGGAGCCCTCCTTGGAAGCTCCCTAGCTGAATTCGAAGCCGAGATGACCTGAAAATCCCTCACCTCATCAGCATAAGGGATTGAATCATAGGATAATTTTAGGGAGACAATACCAAAATAGTTGGATATCGAAGTGGGGAGCATTGGATCCCTGTTTTACCATTGGGGGGTAGCAACACTGAGGCACATAATCCTCATGATCCTAGTGGGCCATTTCCCTAGTCAGGATGATCCCCTCCTACTCATATAGTCAATCAAGAGTGATGATCACCCTTATCTAAATAATCTCTAAGGGTGTGATGGGGTTTGGGTGCCTAATATTCATGGTTGTGGAAGCTATCGTGGTGGAGGTGGAGTTGTGCAAGAATGCTGCAACATTTTTCCTCTTACCCCTATGTATGTGGGCAGGTGGAAATTGGTTCTTTGTAAATATATCTTGGGTTTGGAAAAGTAGGGAGATTCACCCATCATAAAATAAAATAGAGGGTGGTAGTTAATCTGTAAATGAGAGATCAGTGAGTGATATAGAGAAAAGTGAAAAAAAATATAAAAAGTGGTTTCATAAAAAATCAACATTATCATAAAAAGATAAATTTATTAGTCATTTTTAGAAAAAAATTTCAAGAAAGTTAAAATAATACTTTTCAAAAAAAATATTTTTAAAAAAAAACATTACTAGGACCTTGAAAAAAAATGTCAAATTATTATGTGGAAGACACAAAATCAATAAAAGAGAACTGAAATTCCATTACTAATATTTTTAGGCATTTTTAGTGAAATCCCTGCATCAATTAAAAAGTTATGAAACATCCTTTAGAAAAGGGATAAAGATAAATTTTAAAGTTAAATAATATAATAAATATTTATCATTCAAAATAAAAGATGAAAACATTTATGGAATGAAATAATATGTACATGGAAATGAAAGATCCATTATAATTGATGGTAATTTTTCTTAAAAATGTAATATTTTTATGATGAAATAAATCCATCAGAGAAGATGTTTTTGATGTGAAAATGTAAATTCCATAGAAAAGAAGGAAATTAAATTAATATAATCATAGGGTAGAATTTTTTTAGTTTGATCCTATTTTCTATGCTTTTCCACCGAGGTGTGCCTCATCATGATGCTTTTTGGAATGCTCATTGACGGTCATGTTGTACCCCTCATTATCACTTTCCAAAGGTGAGTGACATCTGTCACCTCTCGAGAGTTGTTTTCTTTAGGATTGAAATAGTATGATGGGATGTTGTTCCCTCCTTCTATGGATTCCTCCTCATAACTCTTCACCTAGTCTAGGTCTCCCTTAAAGATTAAGACATTTTTTGTGAAACTCTCCCTAGTGAAATCCCTTTATAGATTCTAGTTAATTAAGTTTCTTCTGTTAGGACATTCCAAAGGGTCTATCCAGGGCAGCAACCATCAGTTAGGAGTGTAGTCAAACTTAGGTATTTGTGGTATGCCTTGTCATTAGAACATTGTAGCACTTATATTTTCCCATTATGATAGGTATTCTCAAGGGTGTGGAAGCCTAATTAATCCCACATAAAATGCATGGAATCTTATATTGGAGTCATGTCTCCATGATTTTCCCCAGATTCCCATGATTAACATAGGGAATGCTATGAGTTTAATGTCTTGCAGAGACAAATCAGGCTGATTGGAACACTAATAAGAGTTGATCAAATAGGAACATACCTAAGTGGGATCACCCTAAAGGTTTACTGAATAGATGGGTCATAACGCCTAATGAAAATGGACCCAGGGTTTTGTTTCCCTTAAAGGAGAAGGTTTCACACCATGAAGGTTGATCTGGCACAAAGTGAATATCAGAGTATGATGGGTCCATGTGAAGGGGACACCTAGGTTTTACATTGGCTGGGATTGAAACTCATGGAGGCTTCTTACAAAGCCTTTTTAGAAGTCAAGGATCAAAACCCATGTATTTAAAAGGGGGGATGAGTCGAGTGAACTCAAAGGACTACAACTTGGCAATATGTTCGGTATTATGTGTGGTTAGCAACCCATTTTAAGAGGGACACTCTTGGTTGGATTGTTATCGACTGTGTGTGGGGCTTACATGTGGTTATCTCTTCGAGGAAATGGCACGATCCCACCAGGATGTGGTGGCCTGGGTAAGAATTAGGATGGATGATGGATTAATTAATGAAGTGTATCAGATGAATGGGATGAAACCGATGTGAATGTTATGGTGATGTTGGGCTTGAAAATCAAGGAGGAATCTTACATATTCCCGTGGATGGGAATCAATGTACACTTAATTCCATTGGGTGATAGTATGGTTGAGGAGTTGGCATGTGGAAATGGAGCACATGGATGGGGACCTGAAGGAAGTATAACCTCCAGGGTGTGTCATGATCTTCCCAAAACACAAAGGCTGATGTGAGAGACCAGGATGGGGCATGGGTTATGGTATTGAACAGTAGTGAGGCTTCGTACGTATCCTCATAACAGGGAATCAATGTCCACATAGTTCATGATGGGGCATGGAATTCTGGTGTTCATAATGGACCCTGACCCAAAGACATTTTGGGGCTTACACGTGGTTAGTAGTCCACACAAGAGGGACACTCTTGGTTAGAGGGGTATGGATTGAAGGTGGGACCTATGCATGGTTAGCTTCCCAAGAACTGATCTAACCACACAAAGGGGTGGACCAATAATGTGGGTCCCAACAAAGGGCATGCCTATGTTTACTAGTGTTTGGGGTTGAACCTCAGGGAGGCTTCTTACATACCTTGTCTATGAGACAAGGATCAAAACCCACATAGTTCGAAAGCATACAGTTTAATGTCATGTAGGACAAAAGGGGATTAGAGTTTAACATCATGTGGGATGAGGGTGAACCAATGTGAAGTGTTCAGGACCGATGGGTGATGGTCTTGAACCTTGGGTATGATTCATATGTACCTTTATTGAAAAGTAAATGGATTAAAGTACAAATAGTTCTGCAAAATGGGGCATGGGGATTACACACAATTAGCTACCCAGGATGATTTCACTGTTAATTTCAACTCTAAGATCATGTGATCTATGCTCAGTGTGAGAAACAAGAGGGGGTAAGGGACATGATGATTGTGTCGTGAGAGATGTGAGTGTTCTAGGTGATGCAGGGCTTACACATGGCTAGAGGCCCTGGAGGAAATAGGGGCTTATGCTGGGTTAGCATTCCAAGAAGATGGAGAAGGGGACTTACACCAAGAGGGATGCCTAAAGAGGATGCCCAGATGTACCAGGAGGATATGGCTCCATGTATAGAGTAAGCCTTGTTAAGGTGGTTCGGGACTTACTTGAATAATTCCTGAGACACACATGGTGATAAATTTAAAAGGGGGAGAGAAGGAAGATTGGAAAGGGGGTGTATAAGGCTCCCAGTCTCATCCCCTCTCTGATCATCATAGGCTTTTGACATATGAGGCAATCATATTTTAACTTCATGTGTTAAGGATGAGGGTTTCTTGGAATTTTAACATCAAGTAACTCTGATGATTAGGACTCACTCTTCATCCCTAGGACTTACATAACTTGTTCTAACCTGCACTTGGGGAAGGTAATGAACAAGAAATTCCATCAAGAGTTGGGGTGGAGGAGTGGTCAACTGAGGGTCGCACATTAGAATAGCTATTGGAAGAATAAATATACATTAGAATTCATATGGGAAGAAACATTAGGTAGGTAAATTCTACATTTGGCATTACATGGGGAACAATGAAGTCGCGTCATACAATCATGGAGGGCCGCATGAAAAATGGGTTCATGAAGAAATACTTGTAGAGTGGGGCTTCATGAAGCTTGGGTGATTCGCGAAGGTAAGGGGATTCTCAAAGAAAAGGTCTTTTTGATGTTGGGAAAATAGGACCTTGCAAATGGAGGAGTTTATGGAAGCATGGTGACCTAGCCGAGGCATGGATTTACAATGTACTTGGAGGGTTCTTCATGAAGGAATAATGCATCACGATGTCCCGAGTGCCCAAAAGGGTCTCCTACCTTTTAAATTTCTATATGGATTCACAAATTTCATCCCCTCTTAAAGAATAGGAAAAATAGATAAAAGGGAATGATGATTTTCAATGCTCAAGTACCTTTGGTGATGCATTTTTCTCGAATGATCCCAGAAAAAAGGGTGATTCGCGAATTAAAAGCTCAGAAGGAAAATGGTCAGGGTTTCAATCCTTTTGAATAGGGTTGAGACATATATTTATAGGCACCTAGTATTGTGATGCTCTAAAGGCACACTATGAAGGAAATGAAGGTCGATGATCAGAGGTGGCTATGTCGTAATTGTGAAGGCTTCCATCACGGTACTCTGTGGCGGTCATAAACGTATTTTTCTGATCACATAGGCTTCCATCATGGGTATCTATGGTGGTGTTTTATGATTCTATTCTATTTCCTTCACTACATTCACGGTGGAAAGGGTCTTCATGATGGATCTTCACCAGTTATCCTCTTTGGTGATTTTTTATGCTTCTGTGGACCCATTTCAAGGAATGGACTTTGGCGCCAACAGTTCCCTAGAACCAACTACTTAATTCCTTATATTAAATATATATTCTATGGGGTTTATTATTACATAATATCTTATCACATTATTAGTTTTATTATATATATCATTAATGTGATAATTTCCTCAAACTATTTGACATATTTAATAGTCATAGCAGTTCCCTTCTATTATGAGAACCTTAAAGGGAAATTATAATATTCTTAAATTTATATTCTATAGACAAATTAAATCATCTAAGTTGACACATATGATATGTTTTTTGGGTTATGAGGCTTATAATACATTAAGAATTCTTCTCATGATGTTATTCCTTGGTAATATCGAAGACAGGAGGTTTTCAGAACTAACCCATCGGTTGGAAATCCACATTTTGCATGTGTCATTGGATACTAATATATTTAGATGTGTTTAATGATACTTAAGATTTTATATTATTATTAATGGAAATTATGTTTCATGTACATTTATGTATTTTTTAAAATGTTATTAAATATTTTTAATATAAGGTTGGAAATATTGGATGTGTCACAAATGATGTGGCATTGATGTCTAAGTTGAGAAAGTATTCACACATTTTATTCTTAAATGGTTGTTGATATATTTGTACCTTTAATGGAAATTGAATAGAATTATTAAGTCCTTAACCATTGTATTCAAAGAAATAGAGTTAGGAATATGGTTCATGACACATGCGGTGAAACCTTCATAGAGGATATATTGAGGCAAATGGAATATATTACATGGAAAACATTCGTAGGAGGTAGTATTAGCTTTAAATTATCATAGACTCTTTAGGGGTCATGATGTGTTGATAAATACCACTATTAGACTATCAGTTATACTCACTATTATTTATATTAAGTTTTATAGGGCCACACATAATGTATTACTATAGGTCCAACAAATTTGGATGAATTAGAGTTCAGGAAAAAGTGGGTCCCACATGCAGGGTCTACTATATCTCTAAGTTAATGATAACAATTAAATTAGTTAAATTTTATTATTCATGTTTTCTATATTGAGAAATAAATTTTTTTCATATGTTATTCAAAAGTGTATTTAATTATTAAAGTGTATACAAGAATGTATTATTTTATGAATAAATGTCTCAACATTCAATGTTCATTGAATAATTAGAGGAGGAATAAGCTGAGTTTGTTTCTCATGATTCACCACATGACATTTAATTATGTCACTAGTTAGTGTTGAAATTTTTGTGACATGTATGACATGTTCATTGAATTAGTAATTCCATTTTAAACAAGTTGAATAGGTTTCACATATCTAATGGATAAAAGGGAAATTTTAGAATGTAAAAACAAACAATTTAAGAAAAAAAATTACATGAATAGGGTATTATGTATTTTCATGAATTTATCATTCCCCAATACACTTATCCCATCTCTAAAGTTTCTGCTGGGAGAAATACCAAGAATATATTGATCTCTGATTGGGGATTTATCGAACGATCTTCTAGAAATTCAATGAGAATCTTAATGCCTTCAATCTTGCATCATAGAATAAGTATATTGAATCATGAAATTGTTTGGATTTTTATTAACCATTTTGATGATCTCGAGGGTATCTATGTAGGTTTCTTTGGTCAAAGACATTCCAGATAAGATCAGATATCCTTAAGGCCACATCATTCTACAAAGGTACAATTTTCATTTTATTTTAATAATTATATTAATTATCATGGGATCCTTAGAATGAATCGAGCATAAATGATTTTAATGAAGTATATTATAATTGATTTGATGTTACAGGTGGAATTTAATCTACTTTTATGATTTTTCTATGTGTATGGTTCCTTCGCTAGTATCTGAGTGATTTTGAATTTATTTCAATCATGATTTTGGTGAAATTTACTTGAATTCAGAAAAGTGGTTTTGATATTATCCTAATTCTATTGATGAAAATTTATGTAACACAGTAATATTTTATGAAATATTTTTCTATAAATCTAATTTTTTTATTATGATTTATAGGAAACACTAGGCTTGGCTGGTTTTATACCAAACGTCATGTTTAAATGAAACGTGACATCTTATTGCAGTATTGTCATTTAACATGATAGTTATTAACTAGTACTTGGAATAGTAGGTATAAATAATATTAAATATATTATTAAAATATATTATTTACACATGCATATAAAATTAATTCCTTGTCGACCAATTAATTGGAAATGGAAATAAAAAACATTTCAAATTATTGGAAATCTTTTGTTTTGAAAAAGTATTTTTATGTGAAGAAACACATTTTTCCATAGTGAATTAAAAAAGACACTTCTGGTGAATTATTTTAATGAAATTTACATATAATATATTTAATAAAAAATTTAACATTCATCTTATCTTTTTTCTAGACAATAAATAAAAATTAATCCAATTTTATGCTTCAAATCTGTATTTTCAAAAAACTAATTTTATTACCTTTTTCTCACTTATTTTAAAACTAATTTTATAAAATTTTATAACAATATATAAAATATAAATTAAATTTTTTAAATACACATGTAAAAATTATATTAGGGGGAGCTTTTGATAATTTTATGAACATTTTAAATTTTTTAGGAATAGTGAAAAATACTGAATTTTAATTTAAAAATGCCTTTTCATTTAAATTATTTATAAAGTTAAATTATGTTTTAATTTTTATCTAAAATTAGTTAAATAAAATATCTATTAATCCTATTTAATAAATTTTAATTATTTTAATATTGAATTTTTATATAAAACCCTTTTAAACTTTTGAACTTTTTCACTTTGAAAACATGTTTTCTCTTCGTGTCTACAGGATTAATTTTAAATTAAATTCTACCAATTACATGAATTTAATTTATAAAAATATATTAAATATTTGGAATAATAATAATTTATATTATCTAATTATTTTAACTTATATTTTTACCAAAATGAACAGTGAAAACTGTAAAAATTAATTACAGTAGTTATGGTAAAAATTGGTTTACTGAGGGTTAAAAAAAACATATAAGAGTAAAAATGACCTAAAAAATTGTTTAAAATATATTTTATGGCCATATTTTGATCCAATAATTTTTAATACTATATATTACTTCATGTTTGACCCTTTTGGAATGTGAAAAATATGGGAAAAAATTACAACTGTCCCACTCGACACATTTATAAAAGGTCACCCACTCTCCTCTCCTCTTCACACCTTAAAACCCTTTTAGTTTTAAAAATACCTACCCAAATAACTCCCATAATTACAAAATATTATCTTATACAAATTATTTGGATCATAAATCCAACCTAGGAATTATTTTGGTCCAAACCAAATGAGGTTACATGAAAAAGATGTATGTTCTTCAATGAGAATTTTTATTTTATTTCTTCCTCTACCACCTTAAATTATTATTTAATAATGATTATAAAATAACCTAATTATCTTTCATATACTGATATATTTTTATGTTATGTTATTCACCTAAAACTATCCCCACATATAACAAAAATATTAAGAAATCATCATTCATATGTATCAAGGACTACCGCCTCGTGAATCGATACCATTCGCCTTTCCATTACCACATCGCATGGTTGGGTATAATGGTAGATATAAAGTGTATATATGATATCATAACATAATCATACCTATTTCTCAATTATATTAAATATTAATTTTTTTACATTTCATTCTATATGGGATACAATAACGTCATTTATATGTACGATGGAATACCACCTCGCAAAGCGATGTGCTTCATTTTCACTAATGCTTTACATAAAAGATAACAAGGATAAAATTAATGAATATATAATATATAAATGAAATAATTATGATATTAATGACAAATTAATAATTTTTAAAATATAATATATTGTTTCATTTCTTACCTTTTCACTCACTAAAATATGATAACATCATGCTTGTACGTGTCGACTACCGCCTTCATGAAGTGATGTGACTCTCTATTTTCATCATCAAACCACATGGATGATATGTATAAGTATATTTATTGAAGTATAATGTTAATTATTATATTATGATAATTATGTAAAGATAAAATATTTATTACCACCTTTCCATACTAATCATTGAAAATTTGTAATGTTACTCATGCGTATGAATAGTCTATCATCTCCATGATTGTAATGTACTTTATTTGTCAAAACCATCATTTATGATTAATATTAAAAGTATAATTTATGTAAAAATATTATAATTATTCCATGGTTATTTTTATATACATGATATAATCATGATTAATGTAAGAGGAAGAAAAGTTAAAAAATAAAAACATATATGAAAAACAAAGCAATTATTACCTGAAACGTGATTTAAACAATGAATTTTTAATAAACTGGTCATTCATTTTCATAAGTAGATCATATATGATTTGATATATATAATTATGGTTCTATAACATATTTCAAATAAGATTATATTTATTATATAGAAGGATTAAAAATGTATTATGGAATTCGACACTTAAGGTAATAAATTTATAGTCTCTTATTTTTCTGGTAGACATATGAAAATTCACCACTAATTTATTTTGTGTGGTGTGTATACTACCCATTTTAAATTTTATATCATGAATATATTTATTTTCATGATATTTAATGTTTAAATTTATGTTCTCCATTTTTTACCTTATAATTAAAAAGACTACTTGAGTTGTAACATATTTCTTTCTCACTTTTTAATTCTATAAGACACATGCAATATTCACTGCATATTTATTTTATGTGGTGTATATATTGAACATTAATGTTTTTTATGATTCATATATAGAAATATATAGAGAATAAATATCTAGTTTATGATCTCCCTTTCATGGGGATTATGATTCCAATGTTACCAAAAATGGTAATGGTTTTATGTTACAATCCCATTGTTTATCGGGTTTTTTATTATTAAGTCTCTAATGTTAAATTCCAATGATCTAATTCTCAATATTTCTCATTAATTTTATTCTAGTATATTTATTTTTTGAGAATACATGTTTTCCCTTAATTTTACACTCTTTATGTACTCATGATTTTACAATAATTTTTCTACGAAAAAAATATCTGTATTTCTATCTTTAGTCAAAATCCCACTTTTCTTACAAAACTAGGTTTTATAAAAAAATTCAAAAAATCACTATTAATTTGATTTATTAAAGAAATTTTTACCCATTTTTTAATTTCAAAAAATATTTAAAATAATCTCCATGTCATTTTCCAAAAAAAATATTTTTTTTCTTTTATTGAAAATGTAAAAGGAATCATTATTTTAATGTGTACAAAAAAATTGAATTTTCCACTATCATGACCATTATTTTCATTGAAGAATACTTTATAAGTTAAAAAAAATCAATTAAAATTATTTTCAAAATGTTTTCTGAATTTTTAGTTTTAAAAACCTATTTTAAAAGAAAAGTTTTTTCCTAAAGAAATTTTCCAAGTGATATTTTAAAATAATTATCTATCTAAGACGATATCGTTTTATGTAACTTATTATTTACTAAGTATATGAACTGAGGATATCATTCTTATTCCTTATCTGAATGGTTTTTCATTACAGGTTGTTTATGAAACCCATTTCAATTCCATGGGTTAAACCATGATAGAATTCTTATAAACCCACTTATTTTTAAATCATTTATGTAATGATAAAATAATTCAATGATTATGAAACATCTATATTTTCCATGGATTATGATATGATGAAATATTTATGAACCTCGTTACATTTCATGGGTTATGATATGATGAATGTTTTATGATCTTTTTTCACATATATGTATGATTTTCATTATGTGATATGTGTAACCTATATCTTCCACTAATGTATTGAGTAGGGATGGATAACTCATGAGTATATATGTTATTCATGAACCTGATTAAATTTTTAAAATGTTATTTATCCACCAAATTATATGTTCACAATGTTATGTTTTAACCATATTACATGTTCCCAATTTTATGCATGAAACTTATTACTTTTTCACAGTGTTATGCATGGAAATTTCTTTCATGTAAATAATATTATGCGTGGGACTGCCTTTCTAGTCCATAATGTTACATGTAGACCATATTTCTTGTCCATAAGTTTATGCAAGGGCTTGATTTCATGTCCTTAACTTAATGAGTGAAACTGTCTCTATTTATACATGTTCACAATGGTATAATCCGATGTGTATGACACAAATATATGTATTATTCCCATGTTATGATCTAATTAATCATGTTATTTGATTCCCTTAGGATTCATGTCATATTAACTTCCCATATTTGTTCCATGAATCAATATTAACATTTTTGAAATATAGGGTATGGTTTTCAAATGTTATGTTTATGTTCTCATATCCTTATGTTCATGTTATTCTTACATATCTCTCTTTTTTACCCTTACTGATAATCTAAGATCACCCTTTCTTATTTTTTTTCCCACCATTAAGAATAAATTTTTTAACTATGGTATGTTTGTGAAAATTAATAAATAGGAATATATTTATGGGGGACGATGAAAATATTTCACAAAATTATAATATTATCTACATAGTTCCAAAGACAGAATACTATTACAGTCCTCAGGCATGTTTTTGTGTAATGTATTGAATTTTCATAAAAAAAGTGCTGATATCTATATTTGAGAATCCTTAGTTGGTATAAATCAATCATATTTTGTATAATTCATTTATGAACAATTGAAGGTTTATGTGATTATGAAAATAAATAATTATAAATATTGTATGTATTATATATATTATATCACCTCAAGAGGAGGGATGGTGTGAAGGTTTTTTTGGGGGTCACAAGAGCACTGGGTAGTATCCATAGGTGTAGGTTTATGGGCATGAAGTCTAATGGATGGGGTGGTGGGTGTAGCACACCCCTTTCAGATAAGGATAATAAAAAAATTAATTAAAAAATGTATGTGGTGGGTGTTTGTAGCCACTAGCATTGAAATTAAGCCCCTCCCCCCATTTATTATAGTAATAGTGTATAGAGACAACACCTCATGAATTATCTACTTATTAAAAAATAGTTTTTCTTATAAAAATGTTGCACCCCACTTTGGATGCCTTGTTCGGCTCCTACCAGGCATGCCTTGTTTGGGGTATGCAACTTGCATGGGACATGGAATTTGATCAAGTCTCCCAAACCATATCAAGCTGGTTCGAAGTAGTATTGACACTTCGCATTCCCTATTTATCATTAATGGACTCATTTTGGGTCAAAAAAGACTTGAAAATTTTGTAAAAATATTTAAAAATTAAATCTATTTTCTGTAATATATTAAAATTGTTCTGAGAACCATGGAAATATTTATAATTATTTCAAATTATTTTAATACTATTTTAATGCATTAAAAAATTTTCTTGTTTAATTTTATTAATTTTAATTTCTATTGTGGAATTATTTTTCATGTTAAATGATCATGTACTGAGACTAACTCGTTCACATTTTGTATATATTAATATAATTTAATTATTATCATTTAAATTTAAAAATGTAATAATTATATACAATTTAGTAACTTTGAAAATCATACCTCCATATTAAAATGTGTAAGGTCATGTGTGTCCACATTTTAGTGATAATGTGTAATTCTCACATCCTGAGTTACCCTCACCTGCATCTGAGTATACATTGTAAATATTGGAGAAGTTTTCAATGACATGGTTAGAGTTGAGAGTCGATGCGAAATCAAATGAGTGAAATTCATGGGAGTTAGATAAGGGAACCAATATTAGTTGGGAATTTCCCTCGGTATTCCATTAAGGTATTATTTGATCAATTTTATACTTGATGGATCAACTAGTATATAAAATCTCATGATCATGTCATTTATTATTTATTTTTTTATTTCATGGTTAATTATGGGAATTTGAGGATGTTATATGATCACATAGAATAGTTTACAAGAATGATAAGATAAAAATTAAAAAATAATGTGATAAATGTTTTTATTTATGCATGGTTAAATATTTTTGTTTTGATTACATAAAACTAAGCATGATAAAAAGAATCAAACTTCAGTCACAAAGTGAACAGAAAAAATTGATTATGAAAAAAAATATTTTATTAATACATAGATAATTAATTATGTGAAATCCATATAATTTTAACAAGAATTTAAAATGATAAAATAAATAATATTTATGCATAATATATATATATAAATAATCTCTTAACAAAATATTAATTCAAATATCATGTTCCATTAATTGATAGATAATGAAATCAAATATTGATGTGATTTTTTATTTGATTGAGTTATAAAATGACTTAAGAGGGGGGTAAATTATGTTACTAGAATTTTAACTCTAAATAAATCGGCCCCCAAAATAATCTTAACTACTTTATCAAATGATAGTGGAAATTTAAAATAGAAAATAGAATAATATAACATTAATAATTTGTAGTTTTTCAGGGTACAGTAATCTGCTAGTCTACTCTACCAATGCTCTTGCCACAAGATTAGTGATTCTTAATAATATGGTACTTATAATGGGGACCCAAATAGTTGATTGAAATATACTATAATATATTACAAAAACATGAAAAGATATTTATTGTGCTATCACTTTTATGAACAATATCCATGGTCTTTAAAAAAGAAAAAAGATATATAAATGTTATTTAGATTTAGATCACAATTTCAAGATGCAACAAAAAAAAGATGATATATTCTTCTAGAGAAATAATAGAGCTTCGATTATTAGCTCATAAAGGTCTCTAAACTATATATTATGCATTATTCAAATAATAGAAATGGAAATAGTTTCTTCTTCTTGGAAATAAAGGTGGCTATTGTATGTACAGGAATATAGTGAAATTTTTTCATTATTTAGACAGAAAAACTCCTCCTTCACTCTCTTGAATTTTTAATTCAAAACATAATATATAGTCAAAAAGTAAAGAGATTATTGAATAATACTAAAATACATTCTATGTTCACACATGTGACCTTTTATTTTAAAATTTTAAATTGAAGAGATTGGTTTTGGGTAAAACAAAAGCCTTACTGGAACTAGAACATCCTTGTAAATAGTCGTATTATTTAATTTTTCATTCCATTTCCATCCATCACAATTTTTGATAGAATATAATGTAGATGTGTACATCATTTTTTTTCTTCAATGGTAATAAATACCTCAAAAGAGTTCATAAATAGTCTTATTATACTTTCTTTGAAAGGCTTTAGCTTTATTAGGTATTATCTTCTTCATGGATCATTTACCTATTTAATACTTTATAAGATAACCTAATCCATATGATATTTCATAATTTAATAAGATAATAATATTGTAAACACTATTATGTAAGATTAATTCTGTATTTTTTATGTTTTTTGGATATTTTTATAATAAATATTTACTTTTTATGACCATTTCCTTTATCAGGTAATGGAATACTGAATTTATGGGCATGAAGGACAATTTCAAACATCATATAACAAAATGATTTCATACAATAGTTTCCTTTTCAAAAAATATTGCTCATTATATATTCTTCAGGTTCGTATAATAAATATCATATGTAAGACTTTCATATGATAATTTACTTATATTAGAAACTATAATCTAGCATGAAGTTATTGGTATGATCATACAATGATTTCCTTTGATGGAAAATAGAAATCATGGAAATGTATAAAAAATAAAATTTCATATGATAAATTATCACCTTTTATGATAATATATAATCTCATATGATATCTTCCTTAAAAAAATTCTTCAGACAAGAGAAACACAAGTTTAACCAAAAGATGTCAAAATGAAATATTCCTTTAAGAAAATATGTAATATCCTGAAAAAATTTAATCATAATTAATCAATAAAAAGAGAATTTTAAGTGAAAAAATATATGAAATATTTTAATATATTGTAACAACATTATTAATTCCAATAATCGTTCCCCTTTGATGATCACAAAACCCATGATAAATTAAATAGAATATATTATAGGTTAGATAAAAAATAAAATTTTATAAAAAAAACCCATCAACACCTTTTTTATATCAAAAAGTATAATATGTGGAGTCATAAAATACATTAAATGTATCATAATGAATCATAAATTAGAATAATCAAAATTATTTAAGTGAATAGAACTGGAAATGTTAATTAGGGAAATAAAAGTTAATAATATGTAAAGGATAATCCAATGAAAAATAATTAAAACAAAAAGCACTAAATTTGATTAATTCCAATAATAGTGTTACATTATAACTATGTGATATGACTAAAATTTATACCAATAATAGAAATAGATCAACATTTTGATTTTGGGTTAGGTTGGGAAAACATTGAAGTGATAATTTAATATCAATGTTATGGAATAGAGAAGGAGAGTTCAGTCTTGTCTGAACCAAAACTAGAGGTTCCACTAACCGGCTTATTGATAAGGGACTTGATATCATCATTAAACTTCCAATATTATTCAATATTAAAATACTCATTAGTATAGAAGGGGGAATTGAATTTGTTTTAAAAGGTATTTTGTACCAATGATAGATCCTTCACTTTGAATTTTTTCTTCTTGAATGTATTATCTATTTCTACCATGGAAAGAGGAGGGAAAATCATTATTCATTTAACTCATATCACCAAAACATATAGGTGGATTGTTACAGATTGTAATCCTTCCTTTAGGCTAAAACAATTCATTTCTTCACATTTATAATCTAGAAAGAAGAGTATCTTGATAAAAGTCTTGTAGATAAAAATTCCTTTCTTGATTTCAACTATAAAAAACACTCAAAATTATTTAAAAGATCACCTATGGAAAATTTGTTCTTGTTAGACAAGTTATCAATTATCCCTTTAATTATCTGATGGGTAAATTTTAAGAGTTCAACCATATACATTTTCACTTGAAGACCATCATCATAAATTATTTTTTGTGAAACATCATTTTTCTATTTATCAGTAACTCTATCCAAACTTTAAGGTCTAGTAGATATTTCACTTGGTTAAAATTATTTAATTAAGTATACTTGGAATTTGATAAATAAAAAACTTGAAAATATTTCATAATTTTATGTAGTAAATATTTATGATCCATCTGGAGAAATATATATCATTTCCTCTTAAAATAATTTATAGAACATTTGGCCTCCTCATGATTCCTAAAGAAATCACTAAAAATCTCTTCAATTTTCCCAATTTGAGTAAGAATGGAAATTTCTGTAGTTTTAAAGGGATTCATAGTTTATAATGGGATTGAGATTTTAAGAATGAATATGAAATTTTTGTCGAAGGGATTAGTGGTTCAAGTGATGGGTTATTTCCTTTTTGGAATATATAGAGTTTCCTTAAATAGGTAATGTAATAAACTAAAATAAAATCAAATAAAAACTGATTAAGATACAACACATTTTAATTTACTAATAATTAGATAACGCAGGTGATTTAAACATATATTTGGTAATTGAACATATCTTGTAATATATTAATGAAATACATAGTCAAACATAAAATTAAAAATAAAATGAAATTATTTGAAATAAAATAAACCTAATTAAATTTTAATAAAATAAAATTGGTCAATAGGAAATGGTTAAGTAAATATGTATATAAAAATATTTTGAGTAAAGATTAATTTAAAATAAATATCACCCTTTTCAGAATGATCTCTTAAGAAGCGATGTCATAAATAAATATTTTTTTTCCTTTAATAATTTATCATATTTTTAGAAATACTAATAGCACTAGTGTTATCACATTTTGTTAGAACATGATTAAAATTAAATATTAAATCTAATAAGGTATCTTTCATCCACAACACCTTAGTATGGAAACTACCAGCCACAAATTATTCATCTTTAATAGATGGTAATTTAAAAGAAATTTTTTTTGACTTCATCAATAAAGTATTGATTTCTCGAAAAAGTGACAGGTTCCAAAATTGATTTTTCTATCTTGTATAAAACAACCAAAATCACCATCAGAATAAGAAATTAAATCAAAATAAGAATTTCTTGAAAAAAAATATAAATAAATGTTTCCATTTAAATATCATAAAATAATTTTAGCATTTGAAAAATGATATTCATTTTGGATTACCTTAAAATCTTTCACATAAAAAACTAAAAACAAAATATATGGTATACTTCTTGTAATATAAATAAAGAATTAAATTTTTCCTCTATATATCTTTTTGTCACTGGTTTTTCCATATTAATACAAATTATGTTTAATGTTATAACTCATTGGGGTTTAATATGTCTTATAGATATTGACTATAAACCTTTTTAATAAATAATTAATGTATTTAATTTGATTCCAAACATTCCCAAAATCTATTTGGTAAATTTTTTAATCCAAGTAAATGGTTTAACTCAACCAGTACACTCATTTAAAACTATTTTTTCTTTAGTTTTGAAAATTCATTACATAGTTTTTGATTTGTTTAATCTAAAATGTTATTATCAACATAAATTTTTACAAACAAAGTACCGTTTGGTAATGTTTTCTTGAATAATGTGGGGTAACATCCCATTACCTTTCTATCAGGTATGTTTCAAACCATATCATGGTTTAATTTTTTATTTTCTAGGATGGGATGAGGTGGAATTGGGAGGATACCTATAATGGTGAAGTTATAGATTTTATGGATTCTTAGTATAAAAACTATTTTTTCTATATCATGTTGGTGATTTACACACCATTTAATATGGTTACATGATGTATAAATTATAAAATAAAATAAAATGATTTTTGATAATATGATACCATATTTTCATTGATTTTGAGAATTTTCAATTTCATGACATGTAATTGGGTTACACATCATGTAATGTCTCAAGTGATGTTTTTAAACTTATTTTTTGAATAAAAATTATATTTCTGCCTCTTCTAAATTTCTTTCTCTTGACCCAATATCCATATCCCAGAAATTTTGTATCCCTTAAACCCTTACATGTCATTTTTTCAGCATTTGATTATTTTTTCGATTGTGATGTGACATTTTGGTTAAATGTTATATGTGTCTCTTCGTTTATGTCTCTTTACTTACTTGTGTTTTGATAGATCATAATGGGATTTATGGATCAAAATTTTGTGTTTATTTAATTCTGTTTCAAGTTTGGGTTCCTAGATCTTTTTTTTCGTCGTTCTTATTAGAGGGTTTTCTTATGGGCTTTTTGTTTTCTTGACTATGGTTAGTGGTTCTATTATAATATCCAAATTTGACTAACCATAATTTTATTGATTTAAACTCAATTTTCTAATTTTAAATAAATATACTTGAAACTTATTTCAATTGGTTTATATAAAAACAAATTCCATTGAATTAGAGGATTCAAATATGAAATTTTATTTGGTCTCAAAATTAGGGAAAACCCCAATTCCATTGAATTAGGGAGTGTTAGTGAAATGGATAGATAATTGTGTAATTTAAATTGTTGAATTTAAAATATGAAATTTATTTTTTGAAATTAATTTCAACGTAATATTTGAAACAAATTAATTAAATTATTTTGTTAGAATCCCAATGGTTTTACATTGGAAAAAAGTCATATTTTGATTCAAAAGAATGCTTTAGTTTTTAAATGTTAAATTGGTACTTTTTAAATGGGGTAATGGGATGAATTGTATTTTTAAATATTTTTTAAAATAAATTTCCCATCATTGATTGTATGAGAGCACATGAAACCATTGGTAGTTAGTGAGTTATTGGGATAGCACTATTTTGATTCTTTACAACTGAATCAAAACATAGTGTAGTAGGTCACATCCCTGATGGGATGGTGATGAGTTACCTTTTTCCAATGTCAGAGGGAAGTGTACTTACACATATTTCCATGGTCACCTTTGATTTTGTGAGTATCCTGTAGCATAGAACTATCAAAAAAAATTACAGATAACCATGTTTCTCACTTTTTTATATTTGATATATAAATATATTCCAATGTTTGTAAACTAGTTTACATTACTAATGAATTTATATAAAAAGTTTTATATATAAAATTGAATCCATTTGTTTAAGTTATCTACATCATTTGAAATATAAATCTGAATTGTTTTAATTATTCTCTAAACTTCCTTACATATTTTTTTAAACTTGCAATATTCATTTGGTTAATTAAATATTGGGATCTTATTATGGAATCCTTGGTTAGTATTTAATGGTATTTTGATCACACAATTCTTATTCCTTAAGTTTTTTGTATATTATCTTCTTCCATGTTCGAACAATGGTAAAGAACCACTAGGAGGTGGTACTAGCTTTATATCCTTATCCTTGTATAGTTTCATACATTGAGACTTGGTTTTTTAACCTATTTTATAGAAATTTATCATTGAACTTTGAGGTTTTTTACCTATTTGACTTGTGGGGAATTACTCCCTATTGAGCTTTTATTTTCTATACATAATGACTTAGTCATCTCCTTCTACAATGTTTGTGGAAAAAAATCATTCCCAATTTCATTTTTTATGATGCTAGGTTCTATTCACCAACCCATGGGGATTGGGATGTCCCTTCAGGCCATGTTAGGAATGGATTAGTTATTGGGTTACTAGGGTACCCAGGATGGTTTGTAAAAATTTGGTTACAAAGGTGAAGGTTTTGTATATTTCTTTTATGTCAATGTGTAGTTTTGTTATATTAACAATAATTAAGAGGTAGTTGTTATTGAGGGCCTTTCCAGATATCACTGAAATGATCCTTACATCACCAGGGGTGGTTTGGGGAAATAATCCTTGAAGATTAGTTCTATTATTTTACTACATTTTTTTCATCGATTGAAATCCAAATCGTTCTTGTTTATCTGGTGGGATTAATTTCCCTTTTTTCTCATTTTGAGTGTTAACACTAATGTATTCTTTATTTTCTGCTGATTCTGTGTAGCATTATTCCTCTAAGAAGACATGTGAATATGATCTAGGAGGAAACTATTACTAAACCAAAGTGATAAAATCCTCTCATGGACACAAGTATAGTCAAGGTGATTGTGCGTACTATCAAAAATTTTGGACAGAAACCTGCAACATTTCTTATTCAGGCTTCAACTATTAATCCTCAGAGGAATGTTCTTCAATATCATTCTAAAGTGTTCCTTCTCTAGTAGTCATTAGCATTTAATGGTTCCTATGATCCTCAAGTGTTTTAGGAATGGTTGAGTAGGATGAAGCATTTTGTTGAATTCTTAGAGACACCTGAGGATATTAATTTGAAGTGTTCCACCTTCATATTGGAGGGACCAAGCTAGAGATGTTGAGAAATAATAGTGATGGAGAAGAAACATGTATTATTATAGTAAAAGACATAGTGTCTCTTTTCACTACCAATTATATCCACATTCGATGATGTCATCCAATTCGTTAGAGTTCTTTAAACATGAGTAGGCTGACAGAATAGTGTCAAAGTATGTGAACTATTTTTCTGATATAGTGATGTTGGCACCTGAGGTAGTATCAAATGAGAAGATGAATACTTCATGGTTCGAGTTTAGAATTTGAGTTGATCTACATTACCATACTTTCTTGTTGATGTTTCCTTCTTTTTCTAATGTGTTAGATAAGGCATTTATTGTAGAAATAAACCTATATGTCAAGTAAGGGTTGTCAGGATTCTATTTTTCTCCTAGTTTTAGAGAAAATTCCTCTAAACTAAAAAAAGGAATAGGGGTGATTCTAGTGATGGTTCAAAAAAAAATTCAAAACCTCTTGAAGTGCCTGTAATATTCCATTTGATTTAATACTAGTGTGGAAAGACTGGGGATTCAAAGAGGGTTTTCACTAAGGAACCCAAGATATGTTTCTCTTACGGATGATCAGGTCTCTTGGAAAATTTCTTCCATATCTTTTCCACTCTGCCTATTGGTAAAAGATCACAAGATCCTACCAAAACTATGTTTGAATTAAATTCTTCACAATAAAATGGGTTCCAACCATAGGCAACTGAAATAAAGCTTCTACAAGTAATGGAAGAGTCTCCATAGAAATAGGATATGGGTTTAGAGACTGTTAAAGGTACCATTACTATAACTTTTTCATTATTGACTTCTTTATTTGATACTAGTGCGTCTCATTTGTTTATTTCAACATATATTGTTAATCTACTAAATATTCCTACATATATTTTATCTTATGTGATGGATATTAATACTCCCCTTAGAATGAAGAGAGAGAAGGGCCTTTGTATTCCCACCTGTTCTTTCCTCTTATTATATGTTGATTCAACTTGGATATTTTCTGGTTCATGACATGAAATGGTTTTATGTCGCATTCATGATAGATTGGCTCATTTACCATAAATTCTAGATTGATTTCTATCATATATGACTCTCCTTTTGTAACTCCCTAACCGTAGTTAACCATATTCAGTGCATTATTACATAACATTGGCATGATCACAAAATATCATGTCTCGAAAGACCAATTAGTTTTGTAGCCTTGGAAGTACTAGATACATTCATAAGGTTTACATTACATCATGAAATGGAAAACTACAACAACATTGTTTCCATGGACAACACTGATATCCCATAGATTTTCCCTGCAGGTTAGTTCTAATATACTTCTTTGCATCCTGGGAAAAATAAAACATATAAAGGGGTGAGCTCAGATGCTCAGTAAGGATAACAATATAGCAAAAACTTCATAAATAAGTATAAACATTTAAGGAAATGTATAGAGATAAAACAAAAGCCATTTCAATATAAACTTCATCAAAATATGAAAAATATAAATCAAAATAATTCCATTTACTTACTCACATTGATATTCTACTGGTCAAATAATCACATGCAATATCAATAGCCACTTTCATAATGATGGAATGCATAATGCCAGACTTTCATAACCACATAGTCAAGGCCTTGTTCCAATACTACAAATAAGATTTTTTTCATGGCCTTGTTCCAAGATACTAGTTTGTCTCATGAGACCTACTGATGCATCGATGAGCTATAGTGGGCTCCACCCATCACTTACTAAGTCCAATGCATTCCCCATATAAAAAGGATTAAGAAAAACATAAACATTCATATTAAAACTGGCATAAGAAATGTCAATACTTTATCCATAAACCATGAATGGTATGAAATAACACATCCACATTCAAACATATCACCAAACCATCAATACAATATGGATGTTTTGTATCATAACAAATCAACTCGAAACAAACTTAAAATCCATCCAAGGATGTTGACATAGATGAAATAGAAACCTTTCTAGAGAAATATCCCATTCTATTTTGAAATCATTTAAATCTCACGTAATTATAAAAGAAAACATTTATTTTTGAAAATATTATAATAAGATTGTAAGGGAAGCTTCTACAATTCTATAATGGTGGAAAATAGCCGCACCCGCCGTATAAGTTAAAAAACATTATTACCTTAATTTTGTGGAAAATGTCATAAAGTAACCAATTTAGAAAACGAAAGAATGATTCCTTTCAAAACATTTTATAAAAATTCAATAAAGGGTATAAATTACTTTAAACCATAGTCTAGTAAATAGTAAAATTGTTTTGGAATACATTTTTAAGAATCATGGATGTGGATGATAAAGAGGTCCTAGTAGATACATAAATATAAACAACCTCGGATAATGTTGAGATTGTGAAATTAACCCTTCCCTTGTACTTTTCCTTAGTCAAGGGTAGTTTAACCTCCTGTATAATGGTGAAATAATTTTTATTAAATTATAAAATAATAATGTACATTAATATGATATCATATATGATCTTATAATATCTTTTTGTAAACAACATCTAAGTGTTATCGTCGTTTCGGGTGTTAACTGATTCATTTTACTTTATATGATGTGTTACATAAGTAATGATTGTTATGGATTGGATGTATATTATTCATATTCAGAATTATATTAAGTCTTTAAACATTATCTTTAATCATCTAATGAAAATTAGACTTGAATGGATATGACGGGGAATGAATCTCATCGCGTTCATGGAGACGGTAATTCTTACGTACGCACGAATAGGAATATCATTATTTTGATATTAAAATAATATATAATTGGATGGTATGTCTTATATAAAGAATAATTATCGTGTTATATTTATTATTTACATAAATTACACATCATTATTATACCCATCCCAATAATAATGTATTGAATAACAATTACACCATGATGTGGAGACGGTAAGCCGTACGTATGTGCGTATGGTGACATGTCATTCAAACGATGGATAGAATAATGAATGTGGTTGTACCATATTTATAATAACATCATAGTATATAGAAGATACTAGAGTTTTTATTTTATAATGAAAACAACAAAGAAAGAAGAAGTGGAAGAAGAAAGAAACTTTAAAGATGTGATGAAATATTTACCTCTTCTTCGGGATCTTCCTTTTGATTTGATCAAAAGGGAACCATAGGTTGGATTTCAGACAAAAGGATGGCCTATAGGATGAATATAGGACATTTGAGAGGGTATTTTGTTGAGGGTGTGAATTAGAGAGAAGGGGGAGTTCCCTTTTATAAGAGGGGTGAGGGGCACCTTAGGAAAAGCTAGAAATGTTATTTTATAATAAAATAATTTTTTTTATAATGGCTCCAAAATGAATTATTTAGAGGATAAGTTTGTTATGGTTAAAAACCCACTGAACCAATAGGTTTTAAATAGGTTTGGGTCACTATATTAACTTTATACTTTAGATTTAACTCTTAGTTAAATAGTTTAACATTTACCATATCTCTTTGTATTTTTAAATTATATGGTTAATAAACTTACTATAAACATCCAAGAGAACCCCAAGTGGTACATTAATTATAAACCTATAATTATATAAGTCTTTTTTCCAAACCTTAGATTTTTAGTAATAGAATATCAATTAATAATATAATATTTGATTAAAAAACACTTTTATGTCGATTTTGACACTATTTGATATTTTGTTTTTGATAAATTTATAACAGCATTATTACTATGAAAAAAAATCTTATAACCCACTCTAAAATGTATTATTAACCTATAAAATTAGTATAATTCATAAAAAGTCTCAAATTACATTTATTTGGATATTTATAATATCAATTATTTTAATATTTCATTAATTAGGTAATTAATGCATCATAATTGTGTCATAAATAAATTTAATTATTTAACGTCTAAAAATTATAAATAAAATACAATTATGTAGGAAAAAATATTACCTTTTTAATGAATATTTATAGTCAAATTTATCTTATGTGTAACCTTATATTAAAAATGGTTTAATTATTAAACATTAAATTTAACACTTTTAACTCTTCTTTGAATTAAATAATAATACATGTCCTAATCTAATCCAAGTGGAACTGAAGGATCATTATTTATTCCTAAGGTTTTTTTTTGGTCGAATTACACTTATCAATAGAATTAGGTAATGTTTTAGGGTAATAACAATATCATTTTTACCATTAATTACCCTATTTGCTTTTAACCGTGGTAAATAAAACTAAAAAGTTACTATTCACCAAAAAGTATTTTCATCTTATTGAACCACATTTTTTTACTGATATCAACCTTGTCTATTGGATTTTTGAAATTCAACTCATAGAATTGGTAACATTATGTTTTATGTAAATTTAAAAATGCTCCTATGAGGTGGGTAAAAGACGGTAAAAAGTTCAATAAAATTTTTACATATCACAAATTATTATAAACTAACTCAAATGAATTACATTGAAAATATAAAGGTATTATGTATCTATTTTGACCTAAAATAAATTTAAATATAATAAATAATTATTTAAATAAAAATTCAGTTTGAAACTATAACTTAGTATTTTTCACTATTCATTAAAAATTGAAGGTTTTCAGAAAAATACCAAAAATTCACCCTAAGATAATTTTGAGATTCCGAATCCCAAAATGAAGTCCATTTTGAATGATAAAATTTATAAAATTTCAAAAAGTGGGTATTAATATTCATAACGGCTAGTTTGATTGGTTATGGGGTGTTAGAACTCGAAGTTGCGTACAACACACGATGTTGTATTATTAAAAGAGAAGTGTATCATGGAAGCTTGGGGTGTTAAATTCTCTCCTCCTTCAAATAATTTAATCCTCAAAATTTCTAGAGTATTACTGTGTAAAAAGACTCGGGTAGTTGTTCATCATAAGTTCCTCGGGTTCCCACGTTGCCTCTTCCATCTTATGGTTTCTCCATTGAACTTTTACCAGATGAGTCGTCCGGTTTCTCAGCACTTTTTCTCTTGTATCAAGAACCATGATAGGATCTTTGCAATAAGACATATCGGGTTCCAGTTCTAATTCCACATAGGTGAGTACATGCATTGGGTAAGTCATGTATTTTCTCAATAGCGATACATGGAACACATCGTGATCTTTGGAGAGACTAGGCGGCATTGTCAAATGGTAAGCTACAGCCCCAATTCATTCTAGAATTTCAAAAGGTCCGATGTATATGGGACTCAATTTTCCCTTCTTACAGAAACTTATAACACCCTTCCATTGAGATACCTTCAAGAAAACATGATCTCCTACCTGAAATTCTAATTCCTTCCTTCAATTATCAGCATAGATCTTCTGCCTACTTTGAGCTTCTTTGATGTGGGTTTGGATTACCTTCACGTTTTCCATCATTTCCACCACATTTTCTGGGCCTATGAGTTTTCTTTCACCAACATCATCCCAATAGGTTGGTGTGTGACATCTCGTTCTGTATAACGCTTCATATGGTTCCATCTGAATACTTTAATGGAAGCTATTTTTATAGGAAAATTATACTAGAGGTAAATATTGTTCCCATATACCTTGAAAGTCAAGTGAGCATGATCTCAACATGTCTTTTAAGGATTGAATAGTCAGTTTTTATTTTCCATCAGTTTGGGGGTGTTAGGCAGTGCTCAAACAAAGTTCAGTATCCCCGGGTTTCTGAATACTTTTCTAGAATCTTGATGTAAAACAGGGATCACAATCAGAAACAATAGATATTGGTACTCCATGAAGTCTTACAACGTCATAAATATATAGTCTTGTTAAACATTCAAGTGGTAAATCTTCCCTTATAGCAAGAAAATATGTTGACTTGGTAAGATGATCAACAATGACCCATATTTCATCATTCCTTTTAGGAGTCTTTGATTGCCCCATGACAAAGTCCATCATGATATCATCCCATTTTCATTCAGGTATGGGAAGAGGTTGCGTGACTCCTCTAGGCTATTTCCTTCCCTATTTCACTTGTTGAAAAACCATACATCTTGACACAAAATCAGCAATCTCCCTTTTCATGTTTTCCACCAAAAATGTTCCTTCAAATCTCTATACATTTTGGTGCTCCCATGGTGTATAGAGAAATTGTAACTATGAGCATCATCCAACAATTCCATTTTAGATTAGGTATATCGGGAACACAAAGTCTCTTCCCAAATTTAAAAATTCCATCTTCATATATGAAGTCACTCAATCTACTATTATTCAGAGCTTTAATCTTCTTTTGAAACTCTTCATCATAGGTATGAGATCTTTATATCCTTTCTAGTAAAGATGGTTTGGCAACCATTTGAAAAAAGTATTGATGTTCCACCTTCCATGGTTATTCCTATATCAATCTTTACTAGATCCATGAGAATATGATCCCTTTCAACTCTCATCTTGTTCAAAACTCTATGATATTTTCTGCTCAAAGCATCTTCCACCTTACTTACCTTCCCTGGGTGGTAGTGTATCGTGAAATAATAATCCTTGAGTAGTTTAAGCCATCGTATTTTCCTCATTTTTAGTTCTTTCTTTGAGAAAATATACTTCAAACTCTTGTGATCAATATAAATCTCAGATTTTTCACCATAGATATAATGTCTCCATATCTTCAAATCAAATATTATAGTTGCTAACTCAATATCATGAGTAGGATAGTTTTTATCATGAATTTTTAGATATCGTGATGCATAGGCAATAACCTTATCATTCTCTATAAGGACACAACAAAGTCCATTATTTGATGCATCATTATAAATAACAGACCCATCATTCCCTAACGGTAGAGTCAAGATAGGAGCATTGACTAATCTTCTCTTCAATTATTCAAAACATTCTTCACATTCTTTTGTCCAAACAAATTTAACCCCTTTATGTGTGAGCTTGGTTAATGGGTTATCCAATCGGGAAAAATTCTGGATGAAGCGCCAATAATAACCTACTAAACCAATAAAACTACATACCTCAGTTATACTCGTCGGTGCTGGCCATTATTGGATTGCCTTAGTCTTTGAAGTATCAACATAGATTCCATCCTTAGAGACAATATGGCCAAGAAAATAAATCTCCTAAAGACCGAATTCACACTAGCTAAACATCTCATATAATTCATGTCTTCTAAGAGTCTTTAGAATAACTCTCAAGTGATTTTCATGATCTTCATAGATTTTGGAGTATACTATGATATCGTCAATAAATACCACTACAAAGTCATCAATATTTTCCTTGAAAACTCTATTCATTAGATCCTTAAATATAGAGGGTTCATTAGTCAATCCAAAAGGCATTAATGTAAACTCGTAATGCATGTACCTGGTTCGAAATGCTGTTTTTGGAATGTCTTCCTTCTTCACACACAACTGATGATATCGATATTGAAGTTCAATCATGGAAAAATATTGAGCTCCATGAAGTTGGTTGTATAAAATAGCAATGCGAGGTAGGGGATACTTGTTCTTTGTTGTTATAGCATTGATCTCACTATAGTCAATGCACAACCTCATAGATCCATCTTTCTTCTTAACAAAAGAATAGGGGATACCCATGGAGAAACACTAGGGTGAATAAATCCCTTATTACTCAATTACTCTAGTTGTTTTTTTAGTTCCACTAATTATACAGTGGCCATTCTACAAGGGGTCTTTTATATAGGCCTTGATCCTAGAATTAAATCAATGGAAAACTCAATTTCTCATTCTGGAGGATGTCCAGGTAAATCTTCTTGAAACACATCAGCATATTATTTCACAATAGGTACATCATCTATTTGAACATTCCTTTCCTCACCCACAGTTATTTCATTATCTTCCTCACTAATAATTGTATTTAGTTGAGCTACTGGGGTGGATCTAGATAAGAATTAGGTAGTGACGATTCTGCTCTAAAGATAAGGTGTTCTTTATCATCATTATAAAAAATAGTAACCTCCTTATTCTTAAAATAAATTTATGCATCATGGTCCAAAATCCAATCCATTCCGAGGATTATATCAATTTCAATCATGGGTGTGACGATTAGATCAGTAGATAAAGAACATTTATATGCCTTAATGGGGACTGATTCACAAAACTTTGTTGCAATGATACTTCCATTGGGAGTTTTTACTGACAACTACCTTGTTAAATCAAATTGTAAATATCTAATTTTCTTAGCGAACTTGGAAGATACTAAACAATGCTATGATCCAGAATCAAGTAATGCATTGGCTAAACTTTAGGAAACCATTAAATTACCTGCCACTACGTCTTTCGGAGCTTCTACCTCAGCAGTAGTGATAGCATAAGCTTGGCCCTAATCCCTTGGCCACTTCTGAGGTAATTTCCCCTGATTCTTATGACATTAATTTGCATAATGTCCCCTTTCTATAAAATTGTATCATTTAACATCGACAACATCTTTCTTCCCCTTTCAATCATGACCTTGGTGGCCTCTTTCACCACACTTGTAACATAATATCATTCCCTTTAGGCATGTACCAGAGTGTTTCTTCCCTTATTTATTGTAGGATGTATATTCAACATTTCCCCTCTACCCATTATTTCCATTTCCAGAGTGTTCAGCAGATCTCTTCTTATCTTACTTTGCTTTAAAATTGTAAGACTTATAGAATTATTTTTCTGCCTTGATAGAACAAGAGACAATATCTTCTTATGACGATAAGGATTGTGAGACTAATTCTCCATGGAGAAATGTTTTTAACCCATAAAAGAAACTATCAATCTTACTTATAGGGTTACATATATAATCTGCATCATGCCTCGCTAACCTTGTAAAGTTAGCTTCATACTTTGAGATATTCTCATCCTACTTTTGCCTCAGATTCAAAAATTTCCTTTCCATATCTTCTTGATGATCATGAGGAAATTATTTTTCTATGAAAATTTCTTTAAACTCCCTCCATTCCATATTTGATACTTCATCATCTTCCTTTTTGTTTTGAATCAATGACCACCATTGATCAGTATCTCCAGTGAGGCGGTAAACTACCATGACAAATTTTTCCCTTTCGCTACTCCCCAAGGTGTGGAATATTTTCTCTATGTAATTTATCCATTTCTTAGATACTAGTGGATTTGTACCCCCATTGAATGTCAGTGGTTGTTGCCTCATGAAGCGATCTAAAATTTATCCTCCACGATTTGGATCAGGTTGCTCCATACAGGTAAGGTTATTATTCATAACCCGAGTGAGTTGTCCCAGTATAGTGATTAGCTAATCAGAACTAGTTGCATCACCAACTCCACTATAATTATATTGAGTAGGAGGTAAATCCCTACATGGAGTGTGTTCATTGATACGATTTCCATTCCTTCCACTATGCGCCATTTCTAAACAATGGCCTAAACTAGATTTATTTATGAATCGAAATACATAATTCCAAACTTGTAAAATACTTAACATAAATTGAACAGTTTATGGATATAATCCATAATTATAAAATGTTTTCTTTGAAGAATTATATACTCATAAACCCATCATAATGGTTTGTAAATAAAATTAGAATTATCCTAATCATATCTCCCGGGATTGTCTTAACCACGAGTGCAACAAGGCTCGTTGTCGTGCACTAGTTCCCATTCAAGTCTAGCTCAAAGCGGTGTTTTTGGGTTTTACCCCTAGTTACATTTGTTCCAGAGCCACCACTACCTTCTTGTGTCCAGACAGGGATTTATTTCTTGGAAAAAAACACAAAATATCTACAATACCAAAATTCAAGGAAGTTCTGCTATACTAATACTCAGCATCTATCTTAGGGCTATGTTCTCTATTCTTAGTTTATCTAAATCTAGTTTCCAAGGTTTGTACTAAACATAATTTGATACCAAATGTTACTCCCCTACCCTAGTTACCCAGATTTAGTGCATTATTACATAACATTGGTATGATCACAATAGATCAAGTCTCGAAAGACAGATCAGTTTAGTAGCCTTGGAAGTAGTAGATATATTCATAAGGTTTACATTGCATTATAAAATGGAAAACTACAATAAAATTGTTTCCATGGAAAACACTGAGATCCCATAGTATATCCCTGTAGGTTAGTCATAATATACTTTTTTGCATCCTGGGAAAAATAAAACATATAAAGGTGTGAGCCCAAATGCTCAGTAAGGATAACAATATAGCAGAAATATTCACAAATAAGCATAAACTTTTAAGGAAATGTGTAGAACTAAAACCAAATCCTTTTCCACATAAACTTCATTATAATATGGAAAATATAAATCAAAATAATTCCATTTACTTACTCACATAGATATTCTGCTAGTCAAATAATCACATGTAATATCAATTTCCACTTTCATAATGACGGAAAGTATAATGCCAGACTTTCATAACCACATACTCAAGGCCTTGTGCTAATACTACAAATAAGATTTTGTCAAGGCCTTGTTCCAAGACACTAGTTTGTATCATGAGACCTACCGATTCATCGAGGAGTTATAGTGGTCTCCACCTGTCACATACTAAGTCCAATTCATTCCTCATATGAAAATGTTTAAACATAATATAAACATTCATATTAAAACTGGCATACTAAATGTCAATACAATATCCATAAACCATGAATGGTATGAAATAACACATCCACAGTCAATCATATCACAAAAGCTTCAGTACAATATGGATGTTTTGTATCATAATTAATCAACTTCAAACAAACTTAAAATCAATCAAAGGATGTTGACATAGATGAAATCAAAACCTTTTTAGAGAAATATCTCTTTCTAATTTGAAATCATTTAAAGGTCACATAATTATAAAAGAAAACATTTATATTTGAAAATATTCTTATAAGATTGTAAGGGATGCTTTGATGATTTTATAATGATGGAAAATAGCCACACCCACCGTATAAGTTAAAAAAACATTCATACTTTAATTCTGTGGAAAAAGTCATAAAGTAACAAGTTTGGAAAACGACAGAAAGATTCCTTTAGAACTATTTTATAAAAAGTAAAACAAGGGTATAAATAACTTTAACCCATATTCTAGTAAATAGTAAAAAAAATTGGAATACATTTTTAAGAAACATATATGTGGATGATAAAGAGGTCCCAATAGATACTTAAATATAAACAACATCGGATAATGAAGATATTGTGAAATTAACCATTACCCTCTACTTTTCCTTGGTCAGGGGTAGGTTAACCTCCTTTATAATGGTGAAATAATTTTTACAAAATTATACAAGAATCGTATACATTAATATGATATCATATATGATCTTTTAATATTGCTTTGTTAATAATATCCTAGTATTATCGTCATTTTGGGTGTTAACTGATTCGTTTTCCTTTATATTCTTTGTTACATAAGTAATGTTTGTTATGGATAGGATGTATCTTATTCATATTCAGAATGATAATATGTCTTTAAACATTATCTATAATCATCTAATGAAAATTAGTCTTGAATGGATACGATGGAGAATGAGTCTCATCGCGTTCGTGGAAACGGTAATCAGTACGTACGCACGAGCGACAATATCATTCTTTTGATATTAATATAATATATAATTGGATGGTATATCATATATAAAGAATAATTATAATTTTATATTTATTATTTACATCAATTACACATAATTATTATACCCATCCAAATAATAATGTATTGAATAACAATTACACCACGACGTAGAGACGGTAAGTCGTACGTACGCACGTATGGTGACATGTCAGTCATAGGATGAATAGAATAATGAAAATGGTGGTACCATATCTATAATAACATCACAATATATAGAATATAAAGTATTTATAATTTTAGAATGGAAACAACAAAGAAAGAGGAAGTGGAAGAAGAAAGGAACTTGAAAGAGGTCATGAAATATTTACCTCATCTTCGGGTTCTTCCTTTTGATTTGATAAAAAGGGCTCCTTAGGTTGGATTTCTGACTAAATTAAGGCCTCTAAGATGAAGGTAGGATAGTTTATAGGGTATTTTTGTAGGTTTTGGCCGATCAAAATTTCTTTGAAGGTGTTAATTAGAGAGAAGGGGGAGTTCCCTTTTATAAGAGGGGTGAGGGGCACCTTAGGAAAAGCTAAAAATATTATTTTATAATAAACCCATTTTCGGTTTCTAATGGCTCCAAAATGAATTAGGTAAATGATAAGGTAGTTATGGGTAGAAACCCACTCAACCAATAGGTTTTAGACAGGTTTGTGTCACTATATTAACTTTATCTTTTAGATTTAACTCTTAGTTAAATAGTTTGACATTTACCATGTCTCTTAGAATTTTTATATTATATGGTTAATAAACTTACTATAAACTTATAAGAGATACCAAAGTGGTTCATTAATGATACAAATGTCATTATATAAGTCTTTTTGCCGAACCTTAGATTTTTAGGAATATAATATCAATTAATAATATAATATTTGTTTTAAAAACTCTTTTTTGTCAATTTTGACACTATTTGGTATTTTGTTTTTTCTAAATTCATAACAACATTATTACTTTGAAAACAATTCTTATAACCAACCCTAACATGTCATGTTAACCTAAAAAATTAGTTAAATTCATAAAAAGTCTCAAATTACATTTATTTTGAAATTTATAATATCAATTATTTTAATATTTCATTAATATGGTAATTACTACATCAACATTGTGTCATAAATAAATTTAATTATTTAATGTCTAAAAATTATAAATAAAATACCAATTATGTAGGAAATATTTTTATATTTCTAAAGAATATTTATAGTCTAATTTATCTTATCTGTAACCCAATATTATAAATGTTTTATTTATTAAATATTGAATTTAACACTTTTAACTATTCTTTGAATTAAATAATAATAAATGTCTTAATCTAATCCAAGTGGACCTAAATGATCATATTTTATTCCTAAGTTTGTTTTTGGTCGAATTACACTTATCCAACCGAATTATTACATGTGTTAGGGTAATAATGATATCATTTTTACCCTTAATCACCCTATTAATTTTAACCATGGTAAATAAAAGTAAAAATTTACTATTCACCAAAAATTATTTTCATCTTATTGAACTAAATTTTACATACTGATATCAACTATGTTTCTCGAATTTTTGAAATTCAACTCACAGAAGTGGTAAAATTAAGTTTTGTGTAAATTTTCAAATGCTCCTAGGAGGTGGGTAATAGATGGTAAAAAGATCAATAAAATTTTTATATATCTAAAATTGTTATAAACTTAATCCAATGAATTACATTGAACTTACAAAGGTATTATGTATATATTTTTACCTAAAATAAATTTAAATATAATAAATAATTATTTAAATAAAATTTCAGTTTTAAACTATAACTTAGTGTTTTTCACTATTCATCAAAAATTGAAGGTTTTCAGAAAAATAGGAAAAATTCACCCTAAACTAATTTTGATAATATGAATCCAAAAGATGAAGCCCATTTTGAAAAATAAAATTTATAAAATTTCAAAAATTGGGTATTACTATTTATGAAAACTATTATGTTTGGTTGCAGTGTGTTGGAACTTGAAGTTGCATACAACACACGCTATTGTATTATTCAAAGAGAAGTATACCGTGAAAGCTTGGGGTGTTAAAACTTTACTACACTTGATGGTGTATATTGTATCTTTATAGGAGAATGGTACCCATGGTTGATTATAGTTTGATCTTCTTATCTAGAGTTGTGTAAATTAATTTTTTTTTCTTTTGACCTGGAGTGAGAATCATTGAGTGGTGATCTCCCTCTAGTTTTCATTGAGTTTCTCAATCTGTTTCCTTTTGACTTCTCTAGGTTTCCACTGGTAAGTTAGGTAGATTTTTCTATCTCTTCAGTACCTGGTACTCAAACTATTTCAATTCTTTCTTACCACATGGAACCATCTAAAATTAAAGAGTTGAAGATTCTATTAGATTATATTCTAGGGAAACGAATTATAAGCCCAACTGTGACACATTAGGTTGTACTGGTTCCCTTTTCTAAGAAAGTTGATGGTCCACTTCATCTTTGTGTTGATTATAGAAGACTCAATAGAGTCACGGTAAAGAAAAAGCATCTATTTCCACAGATTGATGATTTGTTTGATTAGTTGAAAGGGGAAAAGTGGTTCTCCAATATTGATCATTGGTCTGGTTAACATCAATTGAGGATAAAATAATCTATTATTTAGAAAACTACCTTTTGGAGAAGTTAGGAACATTATGAGTACCTTGTCATGCCTTTTGGTCTAACCAATGATTCTTATAGTATTTGTGGATTTAATGAATAGGATTTTCCATGAGTATCTAGATACATTCATGGTAGTTTTTGTGGATGAAATCATAGTATACTCTACGTCCTATGAAGATCATGTGCATCATCTAAGAGCAGTCTTGGAATTGTTAATAAATCACTGAATTTATTCCAATTAGGAAAAATGTGATTTATGGATTTGGGATGTTAAACTATTAGGACACATGGTATCACAGCATGATATATTCGATGATCCTAAAAATGTAATGGTTGTTAGGACATGGGAACACTCATGAAATGTTTTCTAGATGTGGAGAGTCTTTGGTTTAGACAAATATTATTTCTAGTTCATTAATGACTTCACAGGGTTGGCTTCTCCAATGACTTCTATAACTTACAAGGGATTAAATTTTTCTTGGGATAATAGATTTCAAAATTATTCTTTTGACATGAAATGTATTTTGACTAATGTGCGGGTGTTGACACTCCCAGAGGCCATACAGGGCTATGTGATCTTCTATTATGCATCGGGTTTCAGTTTGGGAAACATTATTACAACAGGTGATCATTTCATTGCTTATATATCCCATCATCTTAGGTCACACGAGAAGAATTATCTGACCCATCACCATGAACATTCAGGGGTGATGCACGCACATAGGATTTGGTGGCACTTCTTTTTTTGTAGAAAGGTTTACAATGTTTTTAGACTACAATATCTTGAGTTATATCTTCTCTCAAAAATATTTGAATCTCCACTAGAGGAATTGGGTAGGATACCTGAAATATTTTTTTTACATATCATATAGACAAGGGAATTATAATTTTGTTTTAAATTCATTGAGCTAGAAAAAACCTACCCATGACGTGAAATAATTGTTAGAAGAGAGTACATTTATGGATATTTTTTAAGAGTTGCATATTGGAGTTTGGGAGATAGGGGATGAGGTTTCTTTGGCCAGTGTTCAGTTCACATCCACTCTTCTCAAGATGTTTCTTTAGAAACAACATCTTGATGATGAGTTCTATAGAATTAGAGACTCTCTTTATAGTGGGGAGATGATGTTTGACTGTTCATTCTCCACTGAGGGCATTTTATGCTACCAGAATCTCTTTTTTTGTCATTATTGGTATGGAAAGTTGTGATGGGGGATTTAGAAAACATCTAGTGGGATGTTAACCTAGTAACCATGAATATGTTCTACTACATTAAGTGGTGATTTGATTGTCCAAGTATAAGGCATGGAAATGCTGAATTTGTCTCATGTTGTTATACATACCAACAAGTCAAGGTCGAGCACTAGAAACCTTCAGGTTTGCATCAACCACTTCCATTTCCTACTCATAAGTGAGATGATATTTCAATGGACTTTGAGTTTCAATTTCCATGTACCCATAAAAAATAAAAAATCAATATGGTTTGTGATCGATCGATTCACAAAATCTGTTCACTTTTTACCCATTCATGATACATCCAAAGTTAAGGAATTGAGAAATATCTATGTGAATAGTATTTTTATCTTGAACAGAGTTCCATATACTATAGTCTCTGATAGGGATCTCTGGTTTACTTCTAATTTTTTGTAGAGGCCTTCAAGAGGCATTGGGAACTCAGGTTCATTTGACTGTGGCATACCATCAACAATCAGATAGCCAGATAGAAATAGATGTACATGTCATTGAGGATATGCACTGCACTTGTGTTATCAACTTTGGTGGATCTGGGGATGACTATCTAAGACATGTTGACTTTTGTTAATAATAAGTTACTTATCTTCAATCATAATGAATGCCTTTTGGTTATTGTATGGTTGGCCATGTAGATATCTACTGTGTTGGTTTGAGATTGGTGAAAGTTCCTTGGATAGAATAAGATTGGTTCAAGATATGATAGAAAATATTCAGTTGATTCATCAAATAATGTTGATATAATAGAGTCGGTATAATTCTTATACTTATCATCCTCACAAACCAATGGACTTTTCAATTGGCTGCCATGTGTTCTTGAATGATTCACCCTGGTTGGGTCATAAGCAGCTTAGGAAGCATGCAAGATTTCTTATTTTTTTGGGAACTTTTTAGGTTGTTGAGAATGTGGGGAATATTTTTTAAGGGTTATTACTTCCCCTGAAACTCATGTCAATACATAACATGTTCCATGTATCGCAACGTCAAAAATATCTATCTGATCCATCTCATGTTCTGTGATGGAGTAATCTTGATGTCAAACCTAGTTTTTTTAGGACTGAACTGATAGTCAAGATAGTTTATTCTAAAACTATGGTACTTTTTTGGGGGATGATATCTTGGTTTTAAGTGTTATGAAAACACAGTTCAGATTATCCTGAGACATGGGAGCTCAAGGCACCGATGAGTGAGCAGTGGCTTCACCTTTTTGATATGGAAGCTTCATGGTAGGATTTTAGGGGATAATTTTTTTTTATTATGGGGAGGTTATAACATCCCGTTACCATTTGGTTAGGAACAATTAAAAACTTGTCAAGTTTTCCCTTTTTCAATGTTTGTGTAGGTTCAGGGAAGAATTGGGAGTATACCAATAATGGTGAAGTCAGAGATTTTTTTGATCCCTAACATAAACCCTATCTGTTTTGTTCCCTTCTAGGTATTTACATATCATTTAATATGGTTACATGATTTGTAAATTCCAAAATATTAATAAATACATTTTTGATTAAAGGTAATGGGTTTTTTCGGTGATTTTGGGAATTTTCAATTTCATGATGTGTAATTGGGTTACATGTTGTGTAAAGTCCCAAGTGATGTTTTTAAATAGGTTTTTTAGACAAAAATTATATTTTGACCTCTTTGAAATTACTTTCTCTCGAATCAGGATCCATCTTCATGTGTTTTTGGAGCCCTCAAATGCTTCCGAGTCATTTTTTAGTAGTTTATCATTGTTGCGATTGCGGTGGGACTTTCTGTGTAAGTGTTCTTCCTGTATATTCATTTATTTATCTTTAAATCCTTGGGTTTTGATAGATAATCTAGGTATTTATGGATATAATATCTATGTTGACTGAATATTGTTTCTAGCTTGAGTTTCTACATCTTCTGCACCTTCTTTCTTGTAGGTGGGTTCCATTGTGGGCATTGTGTTTTCATGAGAAAGGTAGGAGGATTTATTATGATGTCCAATTTTGATTAACCCTGAATTTATTGATTTAAATTCAATTGTATTATTTAAAATCCATAAATTAAAATTTATTTCAATTGGTTTATTTAAAGCCCAATTCCATTGAATTGGGGGATTTGAACGTGAAATGGGATTTTGGAAAGAAATTGGTGGAAATCCCCAATTCCCTTCAATTAGGGTGTGTTTGTGAAATGGATGGGAAATTTTGGAATTTAAAATGTTCAATTTAAATTATGAAATTTATTTTTTGAAATTTATTTCAATTTTTTATTTGAAAAAATGGAATAAAATGGTTTTTATAAAAACTCATTGGTTTTTTCGTTGAATAAGTCAAGTTTTGATTAAAAACACGTGTTTTGGTTTTTAAATGGAAAATTGGAACTTTTGGAATAGGGGAATGGGATGAATTGTTTTTAAAAATAGTTTTAAAATTAAATTTCTCATAATTGATAGTATTATATAACATGAAATCATAGATAGTTAGTTTGTTATTGAGATTGTATTATTTTGAAGCATTACAACTGAAAAAAATGTAGTGATGCAAGTCACATCCCCGATGGAATGTAGATGAGTATAATTTTCCTAGTGTTAGAGGGATTTGTGTATACACATATTGTTTTGATCACCTTTGAGTGTGTTAGGATATTTTTCCATATAACTATCATATCTTTTAGAAAATGACCATGTTGAACGAATGTTTATATTTAAGATATAAATGTGTGATGGTTTTTGTAAACTATTTTCATGCCTAATGAATTTATATAAACTATTTTATATAATTTCTTTTTAATCCATTTGATTAAATTATTTCTATTATTTGAAATATAAATCATTAATTATTTTAATTATTCTCTAAGTTATCATACCTATTTATTTAAACTTAAAAGATTTATTTGGTTAATTGATTGTTTGAATTGTATTATGGAATTATATGTGAGACCATACTGGGATTTTAGATTACACCCTACCTATGCATTTGGGTGTTTATGGAATATATTAATCCAAGATTTAGAAAGGGTACGTTAAAATATAGAGGATGTATTTTCATTCGACCCTTGGTCTTAGAGGGTTTCATCCATTGAGACTTGGGTTTTTATCCTATTTTATGGTTATTTGCATTAGTGCTTTGAGGTTGTTTACCTATTTTACATCTGGTATGCTACTCCCTGTGGACTTTTTCTTTTGTATGCATATGGAATTGTTTATCTTATTCCATAATGTTTGTAGAAAAAAATTCCCACTTTCATTTCATATGATTCCAAGTACTAGTCGCCAACCCATAGAAATCGGGAATTCCCTTTGGGCCATGAAAAGACTGACTCGGTTATGTAGTTACCAGGTTACCTAGGAAGGTTCATTACATGTGGGATCTTCTAACCCTATGGTAAGTCTATTTGATAAAAACATGAACATAATCATTCATACAAAGCTCTAGGAGCTTGTTTAAAACTATAAAAATATTTGGTGAATCTAAAAAAAATTAATTTTTTTGTCTTTAAAACCTAGAGTTTTTTATACATATACATACTTTATGGGAAAATCTATTTGAAAATAAGAGTTAACATCAATATTATATTATATAAAATCCATATATGTTTCATAAGCTAAAATAATTCTAATTGATTCTAACCTAGAAACTGGGGAAAAGGTTTCTTCATAATTTTTTCCATCTTCATGGTTATAAAATTTGGACACCAGTCTATCCTTATTACTAGTGATTACACCTTGATCATACTACTTATTTCTAAATAACCACTTAGTTACAATAACATGGTAACCTTAAGTGCTATTAAATAATTCTCATACAATGTTCCTTTCGAATTTGTTTAACTTTTTTTCATATAAACCACCTAAATCTCATCATAATAGGATTATTATATAATAGGTTCTAGTTGGGACCAAAAGGTAGAAAACACAACTTAATTTCTTGTACTTATTCTTATCCTGAATCCATAATTTCGGCTTATTATAATAGTTTATAGAGTATTTTTCTCAATAGTTATAGTTTTTTTAAGGGATTACACTTTTAGTATCATTAGTTTATTCCTTTTTAGGACTATATTTCTCATAATCATGTAGAAAATATTAATCATACTTTTTATTATCAAAGAGAGTCACAAGTATCAAGTTATCCATTTAATCACCCAAGCCATGAATCTGATTTTTTTAATCAAAAGGACTACTTTTATAAAATTTCAATTTTAAAGATTATTAAACTATACTTAATTTTTTTAAACCCAATAGTAATTATAAGTAATAGTATAAACTAAAAAGATTCAATCATCATCCTATGGATCGAACTTACAATGATTTTCTTTAGTGTTACAGATGTAAACTTTTCATCAAAAAACATTAAAGTATCTAACATTTGGATTTCCATTATTCCCTGTCACTTATGGTGTTTTATTCAATATAGGACTTATTATAACTCTATTAATTACATAGAATATTTCTTAAACTACTTTATCCTAGAAGTGAGTGGTAATTTTATATTCACATAACATTGTTCTAGAAATTTATTAAAATATCCTATTTATTATTTAAACAACCCCATTACATTAAGGTTTTCTAGGTTAATATAATCAAGTTTTAATATCATATTTTGAGAAAAATAAATTGAATTCATAATTCTACAATTATCCCCCATGAACACTTCTCAAGGACCCAATTTTATAGCCTTTTAATTTCAAACAAGTTTACAAAAATTAATAATAAAAATACAATATTTAGTTTTAAGAAACAATAAATTAACCCATGTAAATATTAAAAAATAATCAACTAAAACATAAACATATGATTTACTATCTAGGTATTTAGTTCTTGAAGGTCCAAATAGATCCATATGAATAAGTTCAAGCTGTATAGATGAATAAAATTTCTAAATTTAATTAAAAGATGGTTTAAGTTTCTTTATGATTTTTAATGTATCACATAAAACTTTTTATCAAATTTTAGTTGAGATAAATAGAATTTCATGTTTTTATTATTCAATTTTCTTAAATAATAGAAATTAAAATGTCCAATCATCCTATGTAAAATCCATGACTCGTCAATTTTAGCATTCAAAATGTTCACAATTTCTTTACACAAGGAATGAAGATCTAGTGTATAACATTTTCATATCTTAGTTCCCAAAATTTAAGTAACATATTATTAAAAATGGAATAATAATTATTCTAAAAGTAAATAAAATATAAATTATCACAAATGTGATAAATACTTATCAAGTTGCGATTTAATACTTCAATATAAAGTTTTTTTTCTGATAAGTATTGAAATGGAACCCCAACAAATCCAATAACAACTATATTTTATCTGGAAATGTCCCTAGATGTTACATGTCCTCTATTAATATTATATAGTGACATAAATTTATAAAAATATCCACTCATATGTCTCGAACAACCATTATCTATAATCCATTTTTTATTATTGTAGATGTTGCTTATTCTTCTAATATTTTTTTCATCAAACACATATTTTCCTTATAGTAAGATACTCCATCATTAAAATCGAGATAGGATTCATTATTGGGGTATTATTAGGAACTCCATGTATCATTCATAGATTTATTATCCTTATTATTATTTGATTTATATTTATATTTTTTTTATAATTATTTTTATAATTAACCATGGGGAAATCATGCTAAATATTCTTAAACTTATTTCACTCATAAAATATTATTTCTCTAGTATTCTAATAAATATTATTGTACTTTTTAGATTATTTTCAAAATACTCTCTTATTGTGAATAAAACTTTCAAAACTTCATAGAAAAGTGATAAAGATCATAACTTGAATCTTAGTTGCTTGAATTTTCTTCATCATATGGGAATGAAAATGATGTGTCTTTATTTTTAATCCCACCCTTTGAACTAATTCTATTTAAACCTATATTATATAATTTTATTATCATATTATATTCATCCACAACTTCCATATCTTCCTCATACATCATTATTATTCAATTGAGATCTTTTATTTTTAAATCTTTCATAGTAGTATATTTCCAAATGTTGGTTGGAATTCTGCTTCACTAGGATGAAAAAAACTCCAAGAATATTAAGAGGTTGATCGGGTTTAAGAATATGGTGTGTCTAAGTCATCTATATTTTTAATAATTTAAATCATCCATCTATTCATTTAAGTGATTATCTCACCATCAATCATCTAGAATTTATCAAACATTAGATTTTTAGTGTTTTGTCTAATTTATCTCACATTATTATCACCATTATAATCTAAATATATAATTTCCCACATTTTATAAACTTTATCACATTAAAAAACTCCATTGAACTCAACCAGTCTGTGTTTATATATAATAACATTCATAGATTTATATTCCAATTCATTGTTGTACTATGAAATATCTCCCATGTCTTGGGTTTAGTCTTTAGGGTTTCATTGGGCTTAATAGCCTTCAGATAAAATTTAAAACCAAAATTTTTCTGATTGAAAATCATCTGAGCCATACAGATCCCATATTTTTCCCCATCAAAATATATTTATTTGATCATAGACATTACCTCTCTATTTTCGGTCATTGTATTCATGTTGAAAATGATCTTTACAACTTCCCCCTTTAATAGTTGAGAACATAAGAATTTATTCCTTTGATACTAATTTTTGGAAGATGAAAGTTACACAATGACTCCATAGGGGGTTAATTGATTTTTTAAAATTTTGAACCCAAAATAATTTGTTCCTTGAACTGATATTAAATATTTTATCAAATGATAAGGAAAATAAAAACTGAAAATATAATAATATAAAAAATGGAATTTATAGTTTTTTTGGGAATATGAATCCCTTAGTCCACTCAAACAATTATTTATCTATGAGCATGGTGATTTTCACTTTATAGGTACTTTTCCTAGGGAACTTGATAGTTGAGTGAAATAAATTTAAACTTATTACCCAAATTTTCCAAGTTATTTTATAGTTCTCCCCCTTTTTACAAGACATATACATAGTGTTAACAAATGATAAAACATGTATAAATATATTCATATTCATCTCACAATTACAAGATGAAACTAACAGAATATGATATTTTACTATAAATATATAATAAAAATTAAATGTTTATATTAGGATGGTCCCTATGATTCTAATGATGAATTCTTCAAAGAATATTAGTAATAATTGTTTATTTTTTACAAAACATAAGGAGTCTCTTGTATTTATACGAGAATAGAGTAATATTTTCATTATTTACATAGAAAACCTAAGATATAGGCTCCATAATATTGAATTAAAAAATTCATATCTACTTTAATGGTAAATATATGGTAGAATAATCCAAATATATAGGCTCTAATACTTTATGTGAACTTTTATTTTAAAAATAGAAATCATAGTGATCATTGTTTCTTGTAACAAGGGTTTCTATTAGTACTAGAACATTCTTGAAAATAGATGTTTTATTTAATCCTTCTTTCCTAATTTGTCCATCACACTTTCTAATGGAAATTAATTTGGTCATGGACTTCACTGATGTTTCTGAATGTTTAATAAATACCTAAAAAGAGTGAATAAATAGTCTTAAAATACTTTCTTTGAAATACTTTATCTTCAAAGGGTATTATATTCTTTATAGGTAATTTATTTTGTTAATACCTTGTAAGATAATATTATTCGTTTGATATTTCATACTTTCATGAGATAATAAAGCTAGAAACATTATTTCATTAGATAAATTTTGTATATATGCAATTTTTGTTCCTCGTATAATAAATCACTAATAAATATGATAATTTTCTTTGTCGAGTACCAGCATAATTTCTATCTAAGAATGTAGTAAAATTTAAAACTTTGTATGATAAAATTACCTTTGTATGATAATTTCATTTTACAAAAGATAAAATCATAAGATATATGTCTTCTTCATATGATAAGTCTCATATATAATACTATTTTAGGATAATTTACTTAGACTGGAAACTAAAATCCAACATGAAGATATTTATCTACTCATAGCATGATTTCCTTCGATAGAAAAATTGAAATCCTAGTAGCTCATGAAAAATAATAGTTTTTATGATAAATTATCATCTCATGTGATATTTTCCTTATAAAATTTCTTCAAACATGAAAAACAAAATTTTAACCAAAACAAGATGAAATAGAATATTACTTTTGAAAAATGTGTAATAGCCTAAAAACACTTAATAAGAATTTATCAGTAAAATATATGATCATTTTATGAGAATATAAACATATGAAATATTGATACATTTTGGAACAACATTAGTAAGTCTAACATTTTTGGTCTTTCCCTTTTTATGATACTTCCATTTAATATGGTGTTCAAATTAAATTAATGTGTTGACTTATCAAAGTTGAAAGGAATAGAAGTATTAATTTCTAGACATCATGTAACTTGGAGGAAAGTTATGAGGAATTTTGAGTCGAGTATTTTAGGATTGGGGAAACCACTCAATGTATCACAGAGTTATGAACTAATACATTTGGAAAGAAACTCCTCCCTAAATACATTTGACTTATTGACTAAACCCTTGTTTGGGTTATATGGATATAAATATGGAACCTTCCCCCGAGAATATCCATGAAATATGAAATTATGAATCCAAGCAGAGGGGATATTCGGATTTTTTACAATAGTGTGGGATGCTAATAAATAAAACATATTACATCATACTTTGGTAAACATTATGAATAACTGAACTCTGTTTTTATTTTTTAAAAGAAAATAGAATGTAAAATGACATAGAAGTTATCATTGTGACCAATATTGGATAAATATAATATCCTAAACAACATAAATTTTCAAGATTATTATAGGCACATGTGCATCATACTATGAAAAGAAAAAAAAATTATACGTGTTGGAGTCCCTTATTCTCAAGAAACAGTCATTATAAGAGGCTATTATAGAGGAGCAAGCTATCTTTCAGAAACATGTAAATGATTCATTGAGTTTCTAACACCACATTTTTTTATCCATGACTAGTGAGTTATAGAATATGCCTAGGGATATATATTCATACAAAATGTTGTTCCATCTCTGTGATCTTTATCAGGAGATGGAAATATAATATAATTATGAGATCTTTGATGCACTTTTCACATGCATGCTTGGATAGGGGAACCATTAAAACATCATATAGTCAATATTATTGGATATATTAAGTGTTTTCATAACATATATTTTAAACTATAAGATTAGTTAGGCAGAAATATCATGATTTCCTCTCTACCTCAATGCTTCTATAGTTATATTGAGAATTATAATATAAATAATATTGATTAAACTATCATGAAATCATTACATTAATTTTATAATAATATCAGGACATGAGGTTTGGAAAACCTAGATATGTTATAAATTATATTGAATAAGTGTAAGGTTAAGTAAAAGGGACCTAGGACCAGATATAAGACTATGTATTTGACCTCATGTCCTTGTAAGAAGAGGAAGATCCAAAGTTTCCCTTAACAAATAAAAAATTATATATTAATTTTTGGTTGGGGTGGAACCTAAGTGGTAACCCCTATAATATTATATCCCAAAGACTAGGTTTTGAGCCCTGGATAATCCCATTTAGGGATTTATAATGTAAATGGTGACAGGATCATGATGTAGGCATGAAGTAGGTCTAGAGATGTAGGAATGGCACTGCACTGGACCTTTGTTCCATGTTCTTGGGGCACATATCCTTGGGTCTATGTGTGATGTAATGGGTCTCCCTCTACCTAGTTATAAAGAGGTATTTGATTTAATAATAAAAAGAGGGTTTGACCCCAACATTTTAAAAAAAAGAGTAATATCCAAATGTTGGATGAGGAAAAATATAAAGTATGTTTTGCATGTTCCATATTAGGCCACTAGAAGAATAACTACACCCAAATGAAGTAGCACAGGGAATATTTAGTTTCATTTTTCATCAAATATAAGAATTCCATTCCTAAAAGATGGGTGTTGGATACTAATTTTGGATCCCACATTTTTATCTTCATGCATTAACCAATTAAATTAAAGAATATTATCATAGGTGGGGTGGATCTTCAATATTCTAATGGAATAAGACTGGCTTCTTTAGCTATAAGAAAATACCACCTTACATATACAACATGAATAATTATGGTTCTGAATAATTTTTAATATGTGAATAGTGATATCTATAACATTATATATATATCCATATTAGACATAGATTTCTTTGTATTCATGTTTTGGAATAAATTTTGTTACTTTTGCAAAGTTAACATATGTAATGGTATGGAATATTTTAATAATGTTATTTATGTCATATAATAAGAAGACCAAGTGTTGAAAATTGATAATGAATTAAGTTCACATGACTCATATCATGCCTAGTTGTGGCATCACAAACTTGGTCAAATAAATGAGAATTTTTTGATAGAGCTTTATTAGGAAGGGTATTTAGATTATTTCAAAGTAAACCCACTTGATAGATGTCACACTTTTTTCTGAGGAATGATGAACAACCCTTATTTTAGTGGTAAAAGTGAAAGGGTAAAAGGTATTTTTGAATTAGTACACACACACACACATATATTTATATATAAACATATATTTTCTAGTTAATGATAGAGGTAAATACTCGTATTTGAATACATTTACTGGTGACTTAAGTATATAATGATGTGTCTACTTAATGAGGTATAAATTTTAATCCTTTGAGAAATATAAGGAGTTCTAGAATTTAGTATATAATTAACTTGATACGAAGAAAAATAATATTTGATCATATCTATGTGGATAATATCTTTACTAAGAGTCCATAATTTTTCTAAGAAAATTTTGGATCCTATATCTACTCCATACACCTTATACACCATAGTGTAATTGAGTTATTTAAAGGAGGAACATAACCTTGTTTGACATGGTGAGTTAGATGATGAGTCATAAAGGGATTCCATTATATTTTCGGGTATATGAATTATAGATTCAACACACATTATAAACAAGTTAAAACTAAATAAAAAAATACAATTACCTATGATTCAATGTATAGGAATGAATCCACATTGATAAGTTTACATGAATAGGGTTGTGATGCATTTGTTAAGGCCACTTTTGGAAAAAAAACAAAAACTTGCACCTTGGGGGTAAAAACTATACCTTATATGATATCCCAAGGAAAAACCATCAAATAAATATTTAATAGATTCCAAAAAATTTATGTTCCTTGAGAGGGAATAGATATCTAAAAGAGATAGTGGGAGAAATATTGACAATGATGAATTTTATTATCAAGATACACAAGAGTTGGAATAATAAAAAGTTGCATAAGACCTCATGGAAGAGGTTTCATATATACACGTACTTCATAGGATCACTAGAGAGGTTATAGAAGTAGATTGATATGGTTTTCTAGTCACTAAGGATAGTGACTCATTGTTATTTGATATTTTTAAACCAATGTCCTAGAAAAAAAAGAAATAAGCAGCTCAAAATCTGCAAGATGGAAAGAAAAATTTAATTGTATGTTTGATTATATGTATCAAAACCATGTTTCAGTTTTGGTCAATACACTAGTATATTAGAAGCTGATTGGTTGAAAATGGGTGTTCAATAAGAAACTGGAGATCTAAGGTAAATTCGGTACCAAAAAATCACAACTAGATAGTGAAAAAAATGGTTTAAACAAAGTGAAGTTAGATACTATTAAAAAACATTTTATCTAGTTTCAATGATTAAATCCATCATAATTATGCTTATTATAGCATCTTACCATGATTGTGACATTAGTAAAATGGATTTCAAGATATCTTTCCTTAATGATGACTTTATAGAAGATGTATATATAACAAAACTAAAATATTTTTGACACCAAAGGATGCCAATAAGGTATAAAAGTTGTATATATCCATTTATAGATTGAATAAAACATTAAAATCATAGAACATTCACTTTAGTGAAGTCATAATAGAATTTGGTTTCATAAAGAATGAATGTGAGCCCTGTGTGAACAAGTAGTTTAATGAGAGTGTGGTCATTTTCCAAGTACTATATGTCGATGACATATTACTTATTAAAAATAAGATATAAGTCTTGTAATTAGTTAATACATGTTTGAAAAAAATATTTTCCATGAAGTAATTATGTAAAGTAGCCTATATTCTAGGGATCATGATTATTTGTGATAGATCTAATAGTTTTCTTCCACTATGTTTGGGTACATAAATTATCTAGATAATGAGTATATTTAGTATAGAATAATCCAAGAGGGTATTTGTTCTAGTGTCTCATGGTATACATATATCCTAGAAAATGTGGAATCAAACACAATAAGAGAGAGGAAGAGAAAGAAATATTGAGAGAGAAAATGAGTATATTACCTTATAATTCTATGATAGGTTCAATCATGTATCTCATGTTATATACTAGCTATAATGTTGTTAATTCCATGATCATGGTAGGCAGATAACAAGAAGACCCAGGAGAACATCATTAGACTATTATTAAGGTTATCCTTATCTATCTAAGGCATACTAAGGATATGTTCTTATTTTATGCCAATGATGAAGAACTAATCATCAATGGATATATAGATTCTAGTTTCTAAATAGATCAAGATTGTCTGAAATCATAGTCAGGGTATGTATTAACTCTCAATGGACGAACCATGAGTAAGAGGATCTCAAAGTAGTAGGTGGTCATTGATTCTACATTAGATTTTTAGTATATAAAATCTTATAAGGTAACTAATGAAGTGGTTTGGATACACAACTATGTGTATTATCTTGGTGTTCCTTCAAGTAGTAAAGATTTTATCCCACATTATTGTGATAATACTATCTCAGTGGTCCTAAAAATGGAGCCAAGATCACATAAATGGATAAATCATTTACTTTAAAATATTACATATTGAGGGATTTTTCTATTAGGGGGGAGGTTATGGTAAATAGAGTTCCGAGAGTGAAAAAGGTTGTGGACCCATTGAATAAATCCTTATCTTAGTAGAAGCATAAAACTCATTTAAGAGTTGATAAACTGAAATTTAATAGCATCTAGTTCTAGTTAAAGTGGGATTAGTTTGGAGTTAGTTCCCTAGAACCAACTACATTTTTCATTATATTCAATTTATATTCATAGTTTTCAATATTGATAAATATCTTATCACATGATCATTTTTATTTGACATGTCATTAATGTGATAATGTCCATATTTTATTTATCTCATTGGAATGTCATAGTAGTTATTCGTTATGATGATAACCTTGAAGTACAATGATGATATTCTTAAATATGTGTTATATTTTTGGATGAAATCATCTGATATGACACATATGATATAAGATTTCAGTGGTATGGGTTCATAAGGAATTGATATTTCTTTTCATGAAGTTCACACTTGATAATATCCATGATAGGAGGATATTAGAACTAACACAACAATAATAAATCGACGTATTCTATGTTCCATTAGATGTTCTTATATATTGACTTGTGTAATGATCCTTATACTTTAATATTATTATAAATTCATTTCTTTAGTCGCATATTATGATTTCTTTTATAAACTATGATGACATATGTTTATAGTGAATTTGGATATGTTGGGTGTGTAATGAATTATGTGAAATTAATGAATAAGTATATAAAGTATTTATATATTGTGTTCTTAAATAGTGGTTAATATCAATGGCCCTTTTATGGGAATGGAACATCCTAATTATTTCCATGGTCAGTGAAATTTTTTCAATAATTTCATTTCCATAATGTAAAAGATCACTATTCAATATTATAGGTTGATGACACATGCGATGAATCCTTGTTGATGGAGATATTGAGACAAAGGGATTATATTACACTATAATTGTTTGAAGGAGTTTATCATAGCTTCGATTTATCCTTATCTATTTAGGGGTTATGATGTGTTTCATGACACTACTCTTGGTGTATGTCTTTCACTCACTATTATCGAGATGATGGCATAGGGCCACAAACAAAGTGTAATTATATGTTCCACAAATTTAGATGGATTACAGTTAAAGACAAAGTAGACCCATTATTCGGGGACTAGTGGATTTCCAAGTGAATGAGCATAAGAAAATTAATTTAATTACAAAATTATAGTTTTGATTAATGAGAGTTGATTTTTTTTCTCAAGTTATTCACATGTTTAGTGAATATAAAAGTGAATATGATGAAGTATTATTTTTCAAATTAACATCACACTATTCAAGGTTATTAAATAATTATATGAGAAATTAAATGATTTAATCACTCATATTCATCACATGAAATTTAAATATGTCCCTGATGAGTTGAAAAATGTTCATTAAACATAGGACACCTTTAATTAGTTATTTGTGGAATTTTGGGATAGTTTAATTGGTTTAAATTCTTCTAGTTATTAAAGGATACTTTTTGTTAAGTTAAATCCAAGTATTTAAGTGTGTTTTTTAGCCATGAATAGGGGATAAGGAATTTTCATGATTTTGGAGTCTCTCTCTCCTCTTATCCGTTCTCTCAATTTTCTAAAGGGTGAAATACCATGAATGGATCTATCCACATTCATGGATTAGTTTTGTAATATTCTGATCGGTGTACAAGAATCTTAAGGCCTTAAATCTTCAACTCTAGCACTTATTTTTTGAAAAACAACATTTTTTTGGTTGTGGAACATTTTTGGAAGATCTTGAGGTCATATACATAGGTGACTTTGAGCTATGAAAATCTAGAGAAAAGTGAATATCTTTTGGATTTCTCAATTCCAAAAAGGGTTCAATTTTATTTAGTTTTTATAATTATATTAATTTTCACTTGATCCTTAGAATGAATCAGGAATTTAAAAAGTGAATCAAATATAGTATAGTTGATTTGGTATTAAATCTAATGCATGAATGGTTCCTTACCTTTTATTATTTCTAGGATATACTCTCTCTAACATCCTTTATAATAAACATTACCATCTTAATCACTTATTTCCTAAAAATATTCTTATATTTTTCCTTTTACACTCTTCATTTATAATCATTAACTACATCCATATTTTTTTGTTATAGTTTATTTTCATCATAATATTTTAGTGATTTTCATTATTTCATATAAGTTTTATAATTCCAATGTTGGTTCTAGTTTATTGATTCCAAGTTCATGATTCACAAATTATTAATGATTCTTGAATAATTGTGTTTTAATGATTTATTTTTTCCCATTTTCACATGATTTTAAGTCATTGGTATGGTTTCTAAAAATATAATTCATCATGAACATGTTTCAAGTAATCTGGTTATAACAATGATTTACTTTATATAGATGATTAATTTTTTACACTACCCTTAAAGAACCATATTCATAACATAATTTACTATTTAATAACATATATTACCAATAATTATGTTTCCACAGTTATCCATGATATAATTTTATAGATTCATTCATCTTGGTGGTTAAACTAGCCCAAACATGAATATGTTATAATCTATGGGTGAGTATGACAATGAAAGTGATTATTTTATTAAAACATAATTATTGTAGAAGTATAATGAAATTATTTAGGTGTAATTAAGGGGAATAATTATATTGGATAAGATATTATTGAAAAGTACATATAATAAAATTTTATGGAGTGAATAATACTCTCGTTTAAGGATTAATTATCCTTAGAGGGCCACTTAGAAATTGGGGACTTGTGACACCTTATTGTAACCAGAGGATACCCAACATAGTATTTGGGTCTTGGAGATAAAATTGGGTATTATTAACGATGAATTCTAAGGATGGATATGTTTCTATGTTTGTGGAGGGTATCTCCTTTTATAGGTAAAAATGAGGGATATTTCCTTGGAAACATAAGTTGGGTGAGGGGTAAAGATGGAATAAAATGGGAGTTAGGTGAGTTAGGTAAAGAAATAATAGTGAAACATTTGGGTATGAATTAAACTAATAATGGTCTTTTATAATTTCAAAGTATTAATTGGGTTTAATAAAAAGGGATCCACTGTATATTACCTATTTTCCCTTTGATAAAATTTTTAATTATTTACCATGGTAATTATTTTTTCACTTTTTACATCCCTTTTAGGCACGCTGAGATGTTGGTGAATCATGGTGCACCTAATTTAAAACCTTCTTAACTAATTTTCTTTTTTTCATATATGGATATTGTTCTCAGGAGAGGTTTTCAGTCATTCTTTCAACCCTTAATCTCATTTAATTCTCAAATTAATGTAGTGATATAATAGATTTAGGCACATATTGAATTTAAATTATTTAACCCACATTATGATACTCTATGTAGAATGTCATAGACATTGTGTTTATGAACCAATTAACCACTAGTATCTATACTTTTAGTGGTTACAATTTTTTGGTCACTCCACACTTGTGATCACGTGCCTAAAAATTTTAGGGATGAGTTTAGTCCTCTTCCAAGTCGTACTACCTCTCCTCTTTAACTCACTACTATGGGGTTATAACCTCACTACTCATTATTTCTCCTTTAATCGCTAATTTGGGTAAGTAATATAAAATTTTTTATAGAATAATTGGTTTATATTCAACTAGCATCATGTTCATGGATTGAATCCCCAGTAGATATAGATGCATTGTTGATATCCTATGTTACTCCTTCATAGACCTACTATGAATTTCCCTTCAAAAAACATCTTATTCATTCCATAATAAATCTGGAACACGTTATTCCCTTTATTTCAAATAAATAACCTATTATTCTTCACTTTTACAATATTTAAATGTTCTATACATCCATTCCAAGACTGTAAATTATTCTCCTTCCTGAAATTCAGATCTTCAAGGTGAGTGTAAGTTCCTCTAATTATCTTGATTCTTTGATCTTCAGTGGAACACAAAAAGATCCATCTCAATATCTTCTCTTGATACTCTAATAATTATTAAGACACTCATGTCCCCCCTCTCCTTCTTCTCCCGATACTCTAATATCCAGTGGAACACCCGAGAGTCTTATCTTCCTCTTTATATTTTAATTAGATGAAAAAATATCTCCATCAAGATCCTTATGTTTTCTATTTGGTACTATTATAAAAGATGTCATCAGGTATTTCTTTTCCATTTTCCATAAATAAAAACTAAAAAATACTTATTTATAGTTCTAAACTAGAACTATCCCATTCTTGAATAACTTTCTATCCTCTCACGTGATAGTCAAAACTTTTATTTAAAAGACAAATGAGTCTTTTTTTCATTACAACCTCAACATATCCAATTCCATTATTTTTATTTTCAGGCATCAAGGATCACCTCTAGATCTCCCAAAATCTAAGACATCCATTATACATGTTTTTCAAAATCCTATATTGAATTAATAAGATAATATTACTGATATTTATGCAGCTAGTGTACTTCATGTATGGATCTCTTCATTTTTGAAAATAAATACACCACTACAGCATGAATATATTTCATTTAATTCACTGTATCTCTACTAAAACTTCCTTATTTATTATGGTATTGTATAATTGATCAAATTTTAAGTTTCATTATGTTCAGAACATTTAATAACATAGAATGAATTCGGTGATGTATTTCAAAAATGGCTGACATTCCTATAATGTCTATAGAATAAATACCTTATGTAGCTGAGAAATTCCTTCAAGTCACCACTGTTTTCCGATATGAGAACCCTTACATAGTATATTTCTCTTATGTCACAATATTCATATATGTGGGACATTTAATTCCCTTATATAGAAAAATTTTCATATGTGTACACTACAAATCAAAATATACATATTTGAATCCCTTACATAGGGAAAACAAGGTTGCAAAATTTTCTTACGCTACCAAAATTCCCATACATAGAACTAATGCATAACCAAATTCCCTTATGTGGCTAGATTATCTTACATGGTGAATTCCCCTATGTGGGAAATTAAAATATGTGTGTACATTGATGTTTTTCTCTATTTTTAGTGATTTCAGTTACTCAACAAAATTTGGTCCAAACTACCTCTAGCCTTTATTTCCTTGTCTTTTATACTTCATGGATCATCCCATGAACTTATCCATGAATAGTTGAATGGTTTAATTAATATATATGATAATTATTCTTCATTTTAAGAGACATTTATCAATTTTTCTTACAAATCAATTTTTCAACATTTCCAACATATATATCCATAGTATCTATTTTTCATCAAAACTAAGTTCCACCTCAGGCACTTTTTCAACAATTTTAAATTGTTTTATGGGTGTCCATATACCTCTATATCTTGTCAGCAAATAATCTTGGTTAATTTCCACACCTATAAGAAATAAATACAATGCAACCCAATAGATGTCCAAAAATATCCTCCTTTTGATTTTGATAAAAGGAAACCCATTTTAATATATCTCCCCCTTTTTCAATAAAATAAAAATGGGCCACCTATGAGTATATTCCATATTTATTTTTTCTCCCATAAAGTTTGCTCAGTGTATAATCTAGGGTTTTTAACCCGGTGGTTATCCCTGGGGTTTTTTAAATCTTTTACAGTTGTTGGGCAGACCAAATTTAAAACCGAGTTTCAGAACCTTTTTCATTCTGATAGTTGATGCTACAATCCATGATTTTAATTAAAGTAATTAATTTAATTTAATTAAAAGTTAAAAAGAAAATTTTTTAAATGATAATTAAGTAGGAAAATAATAATAAATAAATTATTTTACCAAATGATAATAATAATAATATAATTGTTATTATGATGATGATTATTATTCTTATTTATTATTAATATTATTATTATGAGTTATATTGGGTTTTTAGAAAAACCTAAGGAGGCTCCTGAACCCATTCTTCCCCCTTACATTAGGCGCAAAGTGAACCCCCCCTGGACTCTCCCATGGCACGATGCTACCTCCTCTTACAGCATCCCTTCCATCAAAATATTCTTCTAGTTCCTTTATGATTCTTTTCCATCTTCGAAAAGTTTATAAAAATGATGTATTGGGACCTATTTGTCCCTATTCTGATGACCCCCGCTAAAGGCGAGAAAGTTCAGTTTGATTTTCTTTTCCGCTATCAATTTTTAGGGTGTTGTGATCAATTCATAGTGCATGCATGTATTTTATATGGAAGTGCATGTGTACAAGAAGATTTTTGCTAGAGTTAGGAATCAATGATGTCAAGTGTTGGCTTGGTCTATTTGAGGTAGGGTTCTTCACCTTGTCAGTTGGATCAAAGTACAGTAGTTTCATATTTGCTACTTTAGATAATTTGGACAATAATGATGGAATTAATTTTTTAATGGTGTTAAATGATTTTTTAGAATACAAAATCACATTTTTGTAATAAAAACCTCTCCATTGGAAGTGCACTACCTTAAAGCTAAAAAAGTTGTGAAAAGACTGATATGTTTTCTTAGCATGTTGATATGTGTTTTCCCTATTCATTCCTAGTCATAAGAAGATGTTTGTATTGAATTAATGTGGTTTTCTTATCTAGGAGATGTGTTACCAACTTTTCAGGTTGACACACTTGGGTTAAATGGTTATAATGATCTAGAGTGGGATATATGGGTGGGTAATCCCATGTGGATTGTTTGAGGTCATTTTTTTAATTCATTGGTAATGTTCTTATGTTTTTTTTGTCAACTTGTTTATATGAAATGTTTAAACTTTAAATGTAATAGTTTAGGATTGTATGATTGTGCCTTGGGTTAATGTAATAACCACAACTTATGATAGTTGAAATGATTTTAGTGAACTTGAAACATCTATAATGGTTTAGTCCATACATTTTCTTTATGATCATAAACCACTTTATGAAATTGAAATGTTTAAAATGAAATTGTAAATGTCATGTGACATGCATGAGAGGCCTTGCCTCATTCTTGACCAAATTTTTGACCAAGACGTTGTAATGTAAATTGAGGATCCATAAGATGTTGACATGTGATATTGTGATAAAAGATTAATGTTGATTAATCTTGAATAATATGAGGTATGTGATTTATGTTCTTGATTGAGAAATTGGTTGTGAGTCATGTAATGATGCTCCAAATACTCACAGCGTGCTAGATATGACTTTCTACACTCACGATACATATGTGCGTGTGTGTGAGAGAGAGAGTGTGTATATGAATGATAAATGGGTTGTGAGATAGATAATGATTCTCAAAATAATCATGGGGTGCTAGACATGGCATTATACACCCAAAATTCAGGCAAATATTATTTTATAGGATAGGAACTAATTCTCTAAATACCCATGGGTTGTGAGATAGGAACTGATGCTTCAAATACTCATGAGGGTGCTAGACATGACGTTCTGCACCCATTGATTTACATTTTAATGTGGTTAAAATTGGTTGTTTTTTGAATTGAATTAAATGGGTAGTGAAAGTCGATATGATATAATGATTATGAATTGAATATGAGAAATGGTTCAGAATTCATCACGGGCCAAGACAGGTGTTGAGATATGGCTGTCCATGGGAACCTGAGGATTTATGCAGTTAAATAAAAAATATTAAATAATGTGATAAATAGTTTATTTATGCACTATATATATAGTTCATTTTTAGAATCTTATTTCTGGTAACGAGCCAAAGAAGGAATATCTTTCAGGTGTCCATTAGGAACCTGGAGGGTTGTTTTTTATTTATTTAATTCTTTTATTAATTATTTAATCCTACACACTATTTAATTATTATTCACCGCATATTTAGGGCTAAACACCAGTGGGTACCGGCCTACTAAGATTTATATCTCACACCCAACTCGGGTACCATTGGTACCCAAGTAGACTCTACTTGTTTTTAGGATTTGGACTTTTGACTATTTTGTTTCCTTTTACGTGGGAGTTATGAGGAAAGGACCAAGAGGGAGCTTTAGATTCTCATAGAGATCACCCCTGGGGATTTGAGACTCTAATTTATTTTATATACTGAGATGTAAAGTATGTTTTTTTGTTTACTAATTTCGAATATGTATCACCATAACATGCATTCATTGTATAAACTGGCATTGGCCTTTTTCTTTATTCAGTTGATATTGCAATGGCCTTTCGCTACTTTAGCTATTTCTTTATACTGTTTCCATGGTTACCAGATTTTTACTATCTATTACCATTGTGCACTCTAAAAATGAGGGCATAGTATCCTCATAGAACTACTTTTACACACTCTCTACTAGTTGGAAACCTCTGTTGTACAGGGAGGCGTGCTTGAGGTCATGTGATGACTGGTCCGGCTACCAATTTAGTGCTATGTCGTGATCGGATGTTACAAAGTAGTATCAAAGGTAAATTTTTCCTTTGTCTTACTATTTTTGGTTGGTTGATAGAATAATAGGAATGTGTCAGTTCTTGGTTAATAGCCATGCTTGGAACTGGTCACCCCATGTATGGGAATTGATTAAGTATCTAGGGCTAGGAATTTATTCTTTTCAATATTACAATTGATATGATTTCACCTCGAGTGATTGGTGTAATCTCTATTATTAATGGATATATGGTGTTTGTGGTATTTTACCTATGGACCGTAAAGGAAATTATGAAATATAGAATGCATCATAACATGAACATAAGGATTCACATGTCATGCATATGTCATGCGATGTATCTACATTCATAGGTTTCCTATTGATATGATTGAGTTCCTTGAATTCCCTATTTGTTTTGTACCTGTTGAGAAAATATGTTAGCATGCCTGTCAATTTAGCATTTCCTTCTTATAATGTAACATACTTGGATGAAATATTACATGCCTTTTTCATTTTATAACATGTTTGTTTTGATATGTAAAATGGTTTCATGTGATAAACTTTTTGGTTGTGGTTTAAGTGGGATTTAACTTTAAATTGTAAGGTGTGTATGGGAACATTACGATTTGGAAAAGGGTAACTCGTATACTCCAACAATCTATGGAACTTTATATAAATGTTTATATGAATTGTTGAGATAAAAATGGGATTCCAAATTTAAATTTTCAAAGGTAATATTTTCAATTATTGGGAGTCAAATTACAACTGTATGGTGTACGGGAAGCTTATGGTTTGGTATATGGCCTCCCATTTGACAGAGCCATTTTAGAACTATGGAATGTTTAAGGATGGTTATAAATGTAAAATATACTTTGTTTTGAACATGGATGGTTGGTTAACTTTCAAAACCCTCAAATGGACCCATATAGGTCAGTTGGGCCATGTTTCTATGAAATGAATTGTTATGGGGTTTCTTTTTGAAGAAATCGTGTTGAATAAATGGGACCCTCAATGGTCTCCTTTTAGTTAAAATGAATTTAGATTCTAAATTTCCTATGATAACGAAATTTCATTGGATGATAAATGTTTAAAGAATATTTTTAATAAAGATTTTTTGTTTTTCCCATGGTGCATTGATTAAAAACCAAGTGCCTTGTTGTGAAATGGTACTTGTGGGTTTCTAAAATTCATTCAAAAGTTTAAAGGTTGAGTTGAATTAATGAAATAAATTTAAATTGTAACTTGAAGTGGTGTCCTTTATTTAAAACTTCGTGGAAGGTTAGTATTAAATGATTCTTGTGGTATTCCTTCGAATGGAGACATGAGCGATCATCCATAGGCGGTTTCTTTTTTAGTAATGTCTTAAATTAAAAGGGACCATTGTTCCTAGTGAATCTATTTTTCATGACCAAGGGATAGGTTTGATGTGTATGCTTCATAATGGGATATCCCGTGGTAGGTATAACCCTTAGAGCTTCAGGATCCTTTCTTCCATTATGATCATTTTGACATTGGTGTTTTTTGGGTGTTGTTATCCCAAGTAGGAATTTTGGGTTTTAAAAAGACACCCATATTCAGATGGGTGGTCGCAGTATCTTGACCCATGACATTGGAACAATCATCAAGGAATGCTTGGTTCAATAGGTTAGACATGCCTATGGAATGGTCAGCTGCTTAGGAGGTCATGTGAACGTCTCTTTTCTTTAGGGATGGATTAATTATTTTGTCATCATCTGAGTTAATGGTTGTATGTAATGATGTGTCTTTGGATTTTATGAACTTGGGGTTGTATGTGTTAACATACGCGGTAATCGTCGAGTGTTTAGTGATGTAATTAACCAACTGAGTTCGATGTGATCATAGAGCCTTTTGAGGATGAGGACGTTCTTGAGTTAACTCTAGAGTTGAGTGACTAGGGTGTTAGGGTAAGTTTTTCCCACGGCTCAGGAGGAATTTTTGGGATTTGGGTGTTTCGACACACTTGTCTGTTTAGTTTTCAGCATTCATGCCAAATCTTATGATATGGTGATCATGGTTTGTGGAATTTCCCATGTGTGTTTAATGTGTTTATGAGATAGCACGCTTGTGAGTGGCCGGTCATTCCTTCTGATGAAATGGACACTCCTAAGGTGGGAAGCATCACACTATATTCTAGTGTGTGAATCCGTGCTTGTTTGGTAGCATGACTTCAATGAGGATGGTGGTATGCGAAAACCTTTAGAAACTCCTTTATTTTTTAAAGAGTTTTAGTATTAATATTTTAAATAATACAGATTCCTTGGGTGGTATAGTCATCAAGGATTATTTGATGATGTGCCAGTAGGTGAAGTCAGGGTGTTATAAAGAGTCAACCAGTAGTGGTTTGACTAATCTTCTTGGTGACCTAGGATTACTCTTAGTGTTCTCTTCTGAATGAGAAAATAATTTACCCTATCTTTACCTCGTCCTAGAGGCACTAAGATGTCATCGGTCTTACACTGCGCTAAAGTTTTAAAATATGTTTGGTTTTATAAGTGGATGTTATCTGGGCTATACATAGGAGGAATGGTTCTTTATGTTATGTTGTTATTTTTTATAAGGACTGATTTTTTAAAAATATACTTGTGATGCCTTGAATAGGAAATGTCATTGGAAGTTGAGTAAGGAATTTACTGTACATGTAGTTCGTGATGGGATAGTGTTAAAGGTATATCGTCGGTTTAATGGAGAGTGTAGGTTTTGGGACAGCGATTTACATTGAATAAATCATGTGCGGCCAGTATTAATTTGACAATTGAGATTAGACTGTTCCCTTCAAAGAAGTTTCTATACTGGCCTCATATGTAAGTAGGTTTGCCCTGTAGAATAAGTCACACAAGAAGCATTGCTAAAACACTTAGGAAGAATCTTTTTAAGAAATTCCAATTGTGGAAGAGTCATGGTTTGTAATTAGACGTTAAATACTATTACTCAAGTTGTGTGGGTTTGGTTAAATGTCACTTCATTGTTTAAGTCGTAATTTGAGCTTTGGATTGTTTTAAAGGCTTAAGCACTTTGGGCTTGTGAAATTGTTAAAGATGCATTTTGTGTTTGGAAACACAACGTGATCATTCAAATGAGACATCACAACCATGGAGGGTTTGGTAACGTTATCATAGTTCCAAATGGAATCTCGAGGATGAAAAGTTTTAAGGTTGTTAGATTTTAGAATCCTGTGTTTTGGACCGGGTGGTTCTCCTGGGAGTTTTTGAAATCATTGAGAGTTGCTGGGAAGACCGAATTTAAAACTGAGTTTTGGAACCTTTTTATTTATGAGAGTTAATGCAGTGATGCCTGATTTTAATTAAAGGAAATAATTTAATTAAAATACAATTTAAAAATAAAATTTTTTAAATGATAATTAAGTGGGAAAAATAATAAAAAATAAATTGTATTAATAAATGATAATAATAATAATATAATTGTTATTATGATTATTGTGATTATTATTTATTAATATTATTATTATGATTTACATTTGGTTTCTTGAAAAACCTAAGGTGGCTCACGCATCCCTTCTTCCCCCTTACGTGAGGTGTGACGTGAACCCCCCCTTGGGCTCTTCCATGGTGTGACGCTACCCCCATCTGACGACCTCCCTTTTGTCCGCATATTCTTCTGGTTACTTCACATTTCATGTCTGTCTCAACAAGGGTTGTGAAAAGGTTGTCTCGGGACCCGTTGGTCCATATTCTGATGATCGCTACCAAAGATGAGGTGGTTAAGCTCTATTTGGTTCACTACCATCAATTTTGAGGGTGTTTTTTATCGATTCCAATTGTGTTCACATATTTTATATGGAAGTGCATGTGCGCGAGGGGACTTCTTCATGAGTTAGAAATCATTGAATGTTAAGTTTTGGCTTGGTATTCTTGAGGTAGGGTCATTAACCTTGTCCACTGGTTCAAAGTGAAGTAGTTTCATATTTTCTACATCTGATAATTTAGACTACAATTCAAGAATGAATTTTTTTAATTGTGTCAAATGAATTGTTAGAATATAAAATCTTATTTTCTAAAAAAACCCATCCATCTGAGGTGTGTTTCCTTCAAGCTAAAAACATAGTGAATAGACTGATTTGTTTTAGTATCTTGCTGATTTGTTTTTTTCTTAAGCTTCCTTAGTTATAGAATTTTCTTTATTTTGATGTAATATGGTTTCCTTAGATAGGAGATATGTTTCCTCCTTTTCAGGTTGCCTCACTTGGGTTAAATAGTTATAATGACCTAAAATAGGATATATGGGTGGGTAATCCCATGTGGTATGTTTGAGGTTAATTGGCTAATTGAGTGGGAATGTTATTTTTGTTAATAATGGTTTAGATAAAATGGTTCAACTTGAAAGGGAACAGTTTTGGATGGTATGACTATGCCTTGGGTTAATGTAATAAGCACGAATTATGATAGTTGAAATTATTTTAGTGAAATTGACACATATAGGATAGTTTATTTCATACCTATAATTTATGATAATAAATCACTTTATTTCAATTGAAATTTTTAAAAGGAAATTGGAAATGGAATGTGACATTCATGGGAGGACCAGCCACATTCTTGAACCGAATTTTTGACCAAGAAATTATAATGTGAATTGAGAATCCATAAGATGTTTACATGTGATATTGTGATAAAAGATTAATCTTGATTAATCTTGAATAATGTGATTTATGTAATTTATGTTCTTTATTGAGAAATGGGTTGTGATTTAGGGACTGATGCTCCAAATACTCACATGGTTCTAGACATGATGTTATACACTCATGATATATATATGCGTGTGTGTGTGTGATTGATAAATGGGTTGTGAGATAGTGACTGACTAGCCAAATACTCACAGGGTGCTATTCATGGAACTCTACACCTAGAATTCATGCAAATATTCTTTTATGGGATAGGTACTGATGCTCCAAATACCCATGGGTTGTAAGATAGGGACTGATTCTCCAAAAATACTCATGAGGGAGTTAGACATAATGTTGAATAACCATTTATTGACATTGTATTGTAGGTAGAATTGATCACCAATTAATTGAATTAAATGGATAATAAAAACTAATGTGATATATTGATTTTGAATTGAATATGATAAATGGTTCAGACTCAATCATGGGATGAGATAGGTGTTGAGATATGGGTGTCCATGGGAACCCAAGGATTTATGCAATTTAATATTGAATATTATATAATGTGAGAAAAAGTTTATTTATACACTATATATATATTTTTCTTGTTCAGTCTCATATTTTGAGCTTTGATCCAAAGAAGGTATCTCTGTCAGGTGTCCCTTAGGAACCTGGATGGGTTTTAGTTTACTTATTCAATTATGTTATTACTTCATTAAACCTACACACTATTTAATCATTATTCACTTTCTACTTAGGGATAGGCATCAGTGGGTTCCGAGCTACTGATATATATATCTCACACCCTGCTCAAGTACCATTACTACCCATGAGACTCTACTTGTTTATAGGATGGTGGACTTTTGACCAAGCTATTTCCTTGTACCTGGGAGTTAGGAGAAAAGGATCAAGTAGGAGATCAGGATGCTCAAAGAGAGCACCCATGGGGATTTGAGTATTTTTTAATTTTCTGTACTAAGATGTAAAGAATGATGATTTGTTTACTACTTTAAAATATGTATCACCATGACATTAATTAATTTTATAAACTAGAGTTTTCCAATTTCTTTATTCATTGGATATTATAATTGTATTTCGTTGCTTCAGCTATTGCTTTATATTGTTTTGGTTGTTACATGAGTTTTACTATATGTTACCACTATACACTCTAAAAACTAGGGTATAGTATCACCTAATAAACTACCTTTACACCCTCACTACAAGTCAGTAGCCTCTGACATATGGGGAGGTGTGCTTGAGGTCATACGATGACCGGTCCAGCTACTAGTTTAGTGGTAATTTGGGATAGGATATTACACTCAAATATGCTCCCCCTTTATATTTGCGTTCTTTTTTCATCTCATTCTCACACTTTGATTGTTTATGTCCTTTTTAAATTTTTATATAGTGAGATAGATCTCTCCCTTTGTTTATAATTATGATTCATCATGTTTTTTCTCCCCCAAATGTGTGGGAAGAAATTATTTAAAACTATACAATCCCTTTGTCCAAAATGTGTTACTCATGAGTTTTAATTATACCTTTCAAGATGGGGAGTATTATCTTATTATTTTCAACTCCTACTTTATCAAGATACTTCATTATTTAGATTGGGGACCAAATTTTTATAAATTTTTTGTTATACTACTCAATTACAAAATCTTTTCATTTCATACATAGTTACACTTGACTATGAAAATCAATGAGTGAATTTACAACATAACATGTATGCTATAAATAAATTATCAAAGCCTAATAACTTTAATCTAGGTTTAGGAAATAATAGTTTCTATAAACAACATCAAATCTATCAATGTCACTCATGATTCAAATAAAAATTCTAGAATATTCATATTTTCATGTTTCTAAGAACAAAAACTTGTGATCTTCATCACACTTTCACACCAAATAGTTCATATATAAATGTAAAATTTATTGAGTGTGAGACATACTGAATTGAAGAAAAATTCAAAACATTATTAAAATTAAAACAATGGTACCACTTAAACATAAAGTTGTTATCTATTCACATACTATAAAATTATTTGATAAGACTAAACATCCTTGAATATTCATTTTCTACTCCCTCTAAAATACATCTTCATATTTTGACACTAGATATCGATATTGTCTTCAATGTGTGTTGTTTATTTATTTATTTTGTGAAAAATATCTCTAGATCATTATAAATGGATATCCTATACAAATTAGATAGATGATACCGAATGTCCATCACATAAATACAAATCAACATGATACAATATTTGTTGTTACCTCTACCTCTATGTATGCACTCTTTACATCGGTGATCTGTTACCACTCATTTAATGTCCTAATACCATTGTTTAAGAGTTTTTTATTATGATACCACTTATTTTATAAATAATGGCTTTGATACCTTTTCCACTCTATTTCATGTTATTTTACTTAACAAACTACATTATTCCAATGAGAAAAATTTTGTTTCTAGATTTGATATTTTCTTTCATGAGTCAACTTCTAGGAACAATTGATGAGTGAAAACTTGATTCATGAAACTTTAGGATGAGTTTAATTAATCTTTGACTTCTTTTTCATGATTTTAACTAATTTTAGGATTTAAATAATCCAAAATTATTCTTATTTTATGTACTTTCACATTATGGATAGATTTGACTTTAATCTGAGTTCTATATTCTTTTCTAGAAAAACTAACCCATTTATCATATCTCCTCCATATTACTACTTAACCACACACATAGTAAGAAAAATTTTAATTTATATGGATAGGGATACCTCAAAACTCTTCAAGTAATGGAGTGGGGTTGACCATGTTAGACCAAACAATTTCATTCCATAATTCCTTCTCCCTTGTCCAATTTTTTATAGGGTAATTCCATCACATCATACAATTACTTTTCTTCTAGATCATCTTCCATGGTAAGATTATTCTTCATTGGATTATTATTCTTCTATATTATAAGTGAAATACTACTTTTTAACTTTTATATCTTTTTATTCAGGTCATAACATCCCCCATTTGTTCTCTTTCTCCATTAGATACCACTTTCAACTATATTCTTATCTTGTCTTTTTGTGGTTTTTATGAGACCACTTAGTCATACCTCTTATATCTCTTCCTTTATTTATATGAGTGTAATATAAAACGTCGTTCTTGGTTGATTCTTCTCTTTTATCACAACTAGGTAAACCTTGTTAATATTCTTTATATCTAAAGTTTCTTCTTGTTTTTGTATCTAGTTATACCTTCTTTATTTCCCAAAGGTTCTTATTTTTATAATGGATTTATAAATTATTTTTTACAATATTTAAACATGGAAATATTCTTTAATAAACTCCGAAAATATTTTCTTAAGATGGTCCAATTCTTATTCGAGTATAGGCTGGTTTCCCCCATTTATTACAATTGAACACCTCCAATATTTTTAACATAAGATATTGTTTGTATAATGAGTATTATGAGAATAATAACCATAAATCTTATCTTACGAATAAGAGATTAGTTTCACATACATCTCAATAAATTTAAAATAGTCTATGTACATCAGTTCCTCAAAAAAGAATATATATAGATATCTTCATATATCCCGTAAAAGTATAACATGTTTTTATATATTCTTAGAGTGATGATATTTTTGTATTTACCTCTTTTAGAGAATTTCTTGAAACTATTTTCACTGAATCTATAATTTTCCCTATGCTTGTGAACTTCTATGTCTATCTTCTTTTGATGATTTGGATCTTCCATGGAAATTATTTTCTTCTTGGATGAGAATACCTCATATTCCAAAAATTAGATTCTATTTCTATTCAATTCAATAAGAGCATTTTTATTTTTCTTGAGCTTATATCCACTAGAATTTTAAACCTCTAGTTCAAGGGAAAGTTTATATATCATGAAAATTTTATCATTTATTTTATAATTCATTAAATAAATAGAGTTTTTAAGGCCCGCATTTTCTTTTTTACATACTTCTATTCTTCTCAAAAATATCTTAAATGTGTGTATCCATCCCATCTATCTTGGCTTTAAATTTTTGGAATTACTTTGAGTTGTGGCCATTTCTTTTAGAATATACATTGATATTTTTCACTTTAGAAGGAATTACTTCCAATTTCTAAGATTTCATGTAATTATTCCCCCTTAGATTAGTATCCACTTAATACATTCTCTTCTTGAGGATTTTTCGCTTTTAAACCTCAATTTTTAGCATCTTAGACTAATTTTCTGGAGACTTTATTTAATCTTTCAACTTCATGTTATATTTTTTTAAATATAATTCTTCTAAAGGATGGATTGCTTCCAAATTAAGACACCTTGGGATCTTTTAATCATCAGTAGTCCCAACATCACTTGGAATATTAGAATCTATAGGCATTCTAACAAAATTATTAAATGGGTAGATCGTTTTATAATCTGAACTTTCCATTCCATCCTTTTATAGGCTATACGATTCTTCCCACTGAATCTCAATATGACCAAAAATTGTTCCACACTATGGAATTACATTATAGATTTTATTCCTTTTAAAAATTATTCTATTTTTCATGATGTTATTGATATGTGATATTATAAAAATAAATTCCAAAAACATATTAAGTGGTTTTAATGTATAATCCAAATTATAGGCTCCGATACTAATTATTTGATCCACTTTACACACCCTAACAGGGGTGTGAATCATGGTGCACCGAAACTAAAACTTTTTTAAAAACATTTTTGATTTTATTATATGGATCCAATTCCCATGTGTTTAGGAATTGAGACAAATCATTCTATTAACCCTAAACAATAAAAAATTCTCATATGAGTGTAGAGATGTAATGGATATAGGGATATGATGATTTTTACATTGTTCATCCACAATGATATAATATAAGAAGTATTATATCATCATTGGGTTGATGCACAAATTAACCACTATGAAAACATATTTCAATGGTTACTATGTTTTTGTCACTCCACTCATAAGCTCACATACCTTATAAGTCTAAGGAAATGTGCACTCCTCTTCAAAGGTGCACTACCTCACCTCCCCCTGCACACACTACTCCATAGTAGAACACTATGAGATAACTAGTCATTCTTCAACTTTTTCTTATTTCTCCATGGGAAAATAGCACATAATTAATAGATGTGTTGGCATATCTTGTACTAGAATCATGTGTGTTGATTGCATCTATAGTAGATGTATATGTGTTTTTGGTATCGGGATATGATCCTTCATAGACATTCTTTGAACTTCCATTTGAACAATATATTCTTCTTTTAAAAACAAATATAAAACACCTTCTTCACCTTTTTGTATAACAAAAACACATTCTTCCTCACTTTTGAGGTCTTGAAAATTTATATCTTTCCAGTCCAATGATAGAACATATTCTCCTTCCTATAAATTATATCTCAATGGTGAGTGAAACTTACTCCCCTTTCTATGATATTATATTTAGTGGAACACTTGATATTCCTCACTTCCACCTCTCTTTATCCTCTAATATTCAGTATAAAACATGAGATTTGTTTCTTCCCTATCGTGATACTTTTATTTTTAGTGGAACACCCAAGAGCCCTATATTCCTTTTTATCTTCTATTTAGAAGATAGAATATATTCATTGATATCCTCACATTTTATTTCTCATCCCTACTTCAAAATATTTCAAGAGGTGTTTGTTTTCCATTTTACATAAATAGAGAATCCTTATATACAGTGTAATAATAAGAGTCCCCATTCTTGAATAACTTTCCAACATATCATGTGATAGAAAAAATGTACATTAAAAATATATGGAATTGTTTTGGACACTCCAACCTCAACTTTACCAATTACCTTAATTGTATTTTGCGTATGTTACATACAACAACTAGATCTCTAAAAATATATGAATTTCATTACATGAAATTTTCTAAAATGAAATATTAAATGAATAAGATAATATTATTGAGAATCATGTGGGTATGATTATTCACAGATGGATCTATTCATATACAGTGAGAAATACCCCACTACATCATGAATATACTTCATTTAATTTACTTATATCTTAACCACAACTTCCTTTTTCATTATGGGATTGGATCATGGATCCCATTTGAATTTCCATGATGTTTAGAACATTTAAGTACACTTTAAGTATCTTTTTGTGCATTTAACTATTGGTGGACATTCCTAGAAATTCCATAGAAGAAATCCCCAACATATCCAAGAAATAACCTTATAGCTAGTATATTCATACATGAAAACCTGTATATAGGAAAATTCTCATACATTTCAATATTTTGATATGTGGGGTTCTTAAGTCCCTTTCTTAGATAAATTTTCATACATGGACCATACATAGCCCAATATGAATATGTGAATCCCTGATGTTAGGAAAATTATAATACATATTTTTCTTACTCGACCCAAATTCCCTTATGTTGAACCATTGTGCAGCCAAATTCTATTACATGGTTGTATTATTTTATATAGATAATTCCATTATGTGGGAAATTTTCAAATATAAATACTTAGACATTTTTCTATATTTCTAATTTTCTTACATATTTCGGATAAAATACCACCATCCTTCACTTCCATCGCTTCTATACATCATTTATCATCTCATGTACTTCTCTAAGAATTTTCATATTGATTTTATCACATATATGATAATTTTTTTTATGTTGAGCTTCATGAATTACTTTAGAAAGAACATCACTTTGTCAAAAATTCAAACATGTATATCCATGAGCTCTATTTTTCAACAACTCAAAGCTCCTCCTAATATACTTTGTCAATAATTCAAACTCACAATAGGTGTATCCATAAATCTCCTCATATTTTCAACAAAATAGCTTGGGCGAAGCCCATACCTCTTGGTAACAAAACCAACACAACCCAAGGGGTGTCCAACATCACTAAAAATATAATACTACCATTATTATCAAATTTTATCGTGTTTATTTAAAATTTTAAATCAATTTAATCACATTAAACTTCTAAATATAATAAAATTTACTTTTAAATTAAAAAATGTGATATATAAAATAACTATTTTTGTAGGAAAATGTCATTTTAAAATACTATGTTTTTTTAATATAATTCCACATCAATTACAAATTAATTGAGTGTTAATAAAAAGATTAACATAAATAAAAATGAAATTATTGTTATCATTAAATATGGATAAATTTAATTTATTTAAATAAAAAGTACACAAAACATGTAAAAACAATTATTTGAAAATAACCTGTTAAATTTTACTATGGCAACTAACTTTATCCTGATTAATTTTTTTTTATAAAAAAAATCAAAATTAATAACTATGTTGGAAATTATAATTCAAAATATTAAATTCATTTAATTATATTAAATTCATAAATTAGATAAAAATAAATATTAACATAAAACACATAATGTGGGAAAAACAATTTTTAGTCAAAATATATTTATAACCTTAAAATAAATTTATTATTGTTATTTTCATAGTAAAAAATATTGGATAAATGTAAATTCATTGTATATATTATCAATATATTTCATTAAAATAATTCTTTAATAGTGATCAATTTAATTTAAAATAAAATAAAAATTATACAAATAAAAACATATCATTGGAATGTTTCTTTTTTCAACATTAAGGGATATTATCTTCAGTTACTAATTAATGATTGAATTTTTTTATTCATTTATTTATTTTTATAAATATTAAATTTTATTAATATTTTTAATTCAAATATGTGAAATTATAAAAACATATAATAAATAATTGTTTTTACAAAAACAAAATACTTTTGTTTAGCCAAGAAGTATTAAATTATTATTCCTTATTGTTCCCTAATTATTTATAGAATGTTATTAATTTACTTTACTAATATTAAATTTTAAATTATAGATATATTTTATTGGTATGATTTAATAAAATTATCAGGTTTAACAAAAATAATCTATTCATAAAAAGTGTTTCTTTATAATCAATGGTTTTTAAAAAAAATGAATTAGTATCATTTAATTATTTTAAAAAAAATATTAAATAAAAGTTATTTATAATGAAAATGTATATATTTTATAATATAAATAATATTTATCATTATCAAATATTTTGATATAGTTTCAAACTAGTAAAATTTGTATTGGTATTATACCAAATTGTGACATCCTCAATTTATTTTGATGTATGAGATGTTCTATGTTTATAAAAATTTGTTTCCACATTGTTATTATCTGGTATGGGTGTTTAAGAGGCTCTTTTTTGGTGGATAATGATTTGGTTTATTGATTTTGATGAGTTGAAAAAGGATTCAGCCTTGGGTGGCTAGGAAATAGCCACTAGATAGCCGGTGGAACCCACCAACCAATTGGTGAGGTTCCAGTGAGTATATTGGCTATAGAAGACCCCACTAGTTAGCTGGTGGGGTTCCACTGACCAACTGGTATGCCTAGTCTTAGGGTAAAATAAATGTAGCATGTAGTCTTTTAATTCTATACAGTTTTCATCCCCTTTAACTCCCAAATCCAAACCCCATAAACTTAATTTCAATCTTAAATCTCCTCTCTTTAATCATATCACTCCCATTCATCTCCACATGTCTCTCCTTCATTGTAATGATCCATAAGTTCTTAATCAATGATTATTATCTCTATAAAAAATTACCCATCCTTCTTGTTATATGAGCATAGATCTATGATGCATCCATGGTTTCAATGATGATATGATGATAAATTCATCCTTTTATTATATATTGGTGATGGATCTAGTATGTTGTAAAAATTTCATGATCAAATCGAGGTCTACTATTGGTAATGAATGTTATATGGGTATGTTTTTTAAGAATCATCTTCCTAAACCTATATTTTATAATAGATTGATGATAAAACCTTGATATGTTGATGATTATTTTGTATATTAGTGGATGATTTGATGTTTAAACAACATTTTCCTTTGACTAGAGATAGAACACTCAAGAATTATGACATTTTCAAATAATCCATCATTGAATGATCATTATGAGACCATTTTACTACATGCATGTATTTTCCATTGATGTTTTATTGATGGATTGATAATCATTATCTAGGCATGAGGATCCCTTCTAGAATAAATGATGAATTCATAATTCATTCTTTTATCAAAAATGGATCTTGTGAATTTTCATCTCTTCCTTCAACATGCCTGAAATTTGAATATTTTGGAAGAATCCATAATGTATTTGTTTCTTAAACCACCTTCTTAACATAGTTTCTTATTAAGTATCCATTTTAACCCTCATTATTATTAAATTGTAACCTGATTTAGGTATCCTCGATGTGTGAGTTTGTTATCCATGGGTGTGAGATGTGGTTCGATCTTCTTTCCTGGATGAACTTTGGAGTTATTCAACAATAACCTTATGGTGGGAAGTTCCATATCACTTTGGGATCAAATATACACTTTTTTCTATAGTATGATTTATGTGTTTTCAAGGATTATTATTCTTTATCGATGGTGATTTTTTATTCATGTGTGTGTTTTCATGATACCCATATATGATCCTTATTTCAATGATAATGGTATCTTGTTACAATGATTGATGTTATCACATGTTGATATATTACACTACTATATTTCTCAGGATATCATGTTATTCTTATTTTATCATTCTCTACCTTGTGGTGTGTTATATTTCCTTTTGATGGTGAAACTATGTATCCATGGTAGCTGGACCATCAGGGTATGTTGACCCATAAAGGGGGATCATGCATGGTGTGACAATGATGAATATAAACTCATACATGAGATGCGATTAGGACATCATTGTGGCCCAAATAGAACATGATTCCATGAGGATGCTGAGTGACATGCTGCAACTCTATGCATTGTGGATATGATGTATCATGATCATCTCGATGACTTGAGGATGTTGAGAGATAAGCCATCATCCTTGGGGAGAGTTATTGATTATTTTCTATGAACATTGATTATTATACTAGTATCGAGCCAAAGCTATTATCGACAGGGGTTAGTTGAATCATGGTTAGAACAGTATTGTTGGATACATGATTTATGATTTTTATGATTATGTACACATTTATTATTAACATGGATTATGCCTATTATACAAGTGAACATTTTTTCATGATGCATTGGTGGTGTACTACTAGGTTTTATTACTCACACCCTATAAAGGAAATTTGATGTGTGTGAAGAGTTCGTGTATAGGGATCCAAGAAAGGGAAAGGGACCATGATAGAAGTATGAATTGAGGACCATAGATCTAGGAGTGGTACCATGATTTACTTCAGAGGATATTTTTGTTTATTTATTTATTTACCTGTTTACACATTTACCCTTCTTTGGATTTCCTCTTGGGGATCTCGTTTATCTACTATGTATCCTATATACCATCTGATATTATTTATTTCTATGTGGTTACTCTAAGTTGTTATGTCTTATTATTATTTGTACAAGGACATGATATTGAGGGTATAGTCTCCCCACTAATGGACTTAGACCCTTACTACTAGTCAGCATCCTCTTGCATAGGGTGAGGTGCACATGAGATCATGTCGCACTATTGATCAGACCCGATGGTTCGGGTTAAGGTTTTACAAAATGAGATTGTTCTCTGGGAATTGGGTAGGGGATTTTCCATATTTCTAGACAACTCATGTGTAATAGACCTCTTAGTTTCCATTAATATTATTTCATCTACATTTTTAATAGTTTTTTGTGTGTTCAGGCATTATGATCAGACACATGGGATCACATTCCATATATATACTTCTTATCATCTAGCATATTAGTTCTTTACATAATGCTTTAATTTGTGATATCTATTATGGATACACTCATATTATCTGTTTTCTATTATATCAGTTTTCATGTTGTTGTGATATTCTCATGCTTTCATTAATTAGTTGAACCTAAGAATGTTGTTGTGTCTGTATATATATATATATATGATTGTGACTAACGTTTAGGGATGGAGGACCTGAGTTAGTCTTATGATGGATATGACATGGGTTATGGGTGGAATCATAGGAGAATTTTGTTTTATCTCTTATAAAAATTAGGATTTATCCTAATGACTTTGATTCCTTTTCAAAATATTTACTTTATATTTCAGAAGATTCCATCCTGAAGGAGACTCATGGGATCACTAGTTGTTGTGGCTTAGGGTTCTCCTAGAGAAGAAGCTCGTGTTCCAATACCGATTGTACAATAGGGAGTATCTATAATATATTGGTTAAATATATGATTCATTTCAATTATTAATAGGTTTTAATTTAGTTTCATAGGGTTTTGGAGACAACTAGGAGTCTTTTTGTAGGGCTTATGCTAGTCGCTAGCTACTGAACCAATTTACACCATGAACTGGATTCATGATGTTTGTTTTTTTAGGTAGAATCCATTAGTATAGTTCAAAATGTGAAATGTATACATTACATGAATTCCATTCAAGTATTGAATTTTTCATTCATGATTTTTAATCTTAGTTTATTCCTTTTTTATCATACATGAAATATGGGAGATTCACACCATGAAAAAAGGATTGAATATGTAAATAATTTCATCCCAATAGGTTTTCATGAATTGTATACCTAAATCCTATATCATTTGATAGGTTCCCTATCCCTCAAATCCTAGTACTTCACTAAGAATTTTCAGGTGATTCTATCCCTTCTGGGCTTCTCTTATTGGTGGTTTGATCTCTAGCTTGGTTGGTTGCTATTCCTTTTGTGAGTGTAAATATCCTCCCTTTTGGTTTCTCCATTATCTCTTGTTTTAGAAGTAGTTTTGGGCTATTTTTTGAGTATCTTTATTTGGAAGTGATATATCTCAATCCTTTATAGATTCATTTGTGTTTTTTTGTTTGAGGTTCAGTTCTTATGTTGGTTGTGGTGTGGTGTGCATGATTATTGAGGTACTTATTGATATAACCTATCCATCAACATTATTTCTTATGTAATTTGATTCTAAGATGTTTGAATCTATGATAGGGACTCTGTTTGTTTCTCTTTCATCCTTTCCTTCTATCATGTGTGTGGATTCTATTGTAGTTAGTTCGCAAGCTAATTTTGAGGTTGGTGATTCTGTCTCTATACTATGGAATTTGGACCATAATTTTCCTTTGTTTTATAAAATTTGTTCTAAAAGAATTGGAATAATTTTAATTTTCTTGATTTTTTGTGTGGTTTTTCCAATTATATTGGTAAAATAAAGGTTTTTTTCAAAGCATTGAGAAATGGATAGGGAAATGGTTTTTCCAAAAAAGGTTTTTTATGAAATGGTTTTGTTTGGAATTGCATTATAAAACATAATAATTCCTTTTTAAATGATTTGATAAGTAAAACACATGGGAGACTTGGTTACTAAGTTAGAGGGTGTAGTATTAGGCCTTATCCTTTGGTATTTTGGGTCATTCACTTTCTAGGGTGTTACCAATTTCTAAAACAAATATTCATGGGTTTTAGGGCTTGATAAACATTGTATTATGTTCACTATTTTGGTTATTCCTCTATTCTTTAAACATGATGTGTGGATTATTTGGACTTGATATGTGAACAAGTATATGATTTGAGATGTCTAGCTAGAGTGACCTTCTATGATCACATGCATGTTTACCATTGTGCTTTGGATTTTACTATTTTGTCTTTGATATAATTTTTTTTGATAAATGAAATAAAGTGTGAAAATTATTCTTTGAAACATTTTACCTTGGTTTTTTTGGAACTCTTTAAAAGGGAACTATTTACCATGACTTTAATAAAATATTTATTAACTTCTCATTATTTCATGATTTCTATAAATAGACTACATTTTGATTATTTTAAATATACTTGATATGGAACACCGAGGTGGGATACTAAAGAGACTTTTCATCCTACTCCAAACACATTCCCTTAGGAATGTGTAGACCATGTATTGTCTTTTGGTGTGGGAAAGTTGAAGGCATTGTAGTGAGGTGATGAGGTTTGTGTCAGCTGGGTATGCTTATCTAGTGTTTAGATTCTAGGAGGTTTTCCATACATCACATGGAGTGGTTGTATCCTTTTGTGGTTGTCTATTTTAGTTGTTGAACATATACCTTGGAGTTGTATCTTTATTCTTTTGAGTTGTATCCCTACCACTATCATTTCATTATTATCGAATATTTATTTTATGGTTGAATTTATATATATATATATATATATATATATTGGCATGTATCCCATTTCATGTTATGAAAAATCAATCCATTTATTTATATTTTGATGTCTGGATGCTAGTTTCTAGCCCATGAGGATCAGTTTCTCCATTCAAGTTAGAAGCAGATCATCTCAGGTATATGTTTTGTAGGGTACCCCAGTTTGGTTCATTACCATTATTATTATAGGTGGTTTTAACTTAATTTTCCTTATCTTGGTAAATATGGTTGATAAGAGATTGGTTTTTTAGGACTTGGGAGGTAGGTTGTTGTGAGTTCCTAGTCAACTCTCATCATGTTGAGACTCATGTTATAATGGGATATTGGGATGTGTGTCTCCTGTGTTGTGGATTTCATCTTGACCTTAGTTTCTACTTATGGTTTTTTGGTTTAAACAAATATTTTCATATTTTATGATAATTTTATTCTATTTTTGTGGGTATTATCATGCCTCTATGACATCTTCCATGGGTTCCATAGGATATTTAAGTAAGATATGTTCTTCAAGGGAATCCTCCTTTGGATAAAAATATTTTAGAGGTTATCATTAAAGTAGTTTATTACATTGGATAAAATATACCATGATTTTAAAACCTAGCTATTGAGTCATATCCAAGAGTGGCAGTAGATAGGGACTGATCTTCAGAGTTCCTATGTGAGAAGAACTCATCCTTTAATGGAATGAATGATCTCCAAGAGTCATAGTATTGGATAGAAATTATTTATTAGGGCTTTGACTTTATAGACACAGTTGTGGATATCATGGGGAAATATAGAATGTTCAAACTTGAGGGTCCTAGAAAGTTGTGTTGGGATTCTATAGTATAAGAAAATTGGCATGTGGTCCTGGATTGTAAGGGAATTAAGACCCTCTTATTTCAATAGTTCTATCTAGAGTCTCTAATGATAGATAAATATCTAGATTTCCTCTTTTTTTAGTAGGGAGAGAGATCAGTGTTATAGTATTCCAACCATTTTGTTGAGCTTGGTTGTATTTCTATAGAGATGGTAATGAATGGTCATTTTAGAGATCATAATTACCTGCATGGTTTGTGAGAAAATATCTGATCACAAGTATATATGTTGAATCTTACCACTGATGTTGACACTGTTGATAAGAAAATAATGGAAGAAATGGATACGATGAGAAATATTGGCTTCTATTTCCCTTATCTTCCACCCAGTAGGATGTTTAATGGAATACAGGGGAAGTAGAGAAAATGGCACAATAATTGAAAGGGTGATTGATTAGGTTCTTAGAATAACACCTTTTCTACACCATCACCAGAAGCTAGTGGTGTTCCCCTGGACAGCTATCAATATCTCAATATTGGGCACACCCGGTGTTCTTGTTTGTAACCTATGAATTTTTTCAATTTTTGTGTCCATCGAGGCCATCTATAGAGTTTTATCCATTTTATGTTTATGCCCCATTATAGTCATGGATCTTTAACTCCAAAGGACACTTTGGTGTATTCATATGGTTAAATGTTTACAAAGATCCATCCATGTGACTCAGGAGTGAATCGCCTTCATGCATTGCATGATTTTCTTGTGGAGGTTGATGTGGGCCCACCTATAGTGAGAGGTACCATAATTTTTGCATATTCTATATAAAATTCTCTATTTGACACAATTTCATCTCACTCATTTATATTATCCCATTTTTTTGATGTGCTAAAACATCCTACAGTGCGCATGTCCTTTGTTATGGATCTAGATACACCACATGGAAAGATGAAGTAGTGGGGATTTTCATGTCCTATGTATTCTCTATTGATAGATTATGTGGAGATATTATTGGATTTCTAGGTTCTTAATATGGATTATTTTGACGTCATCATTGGGAAAGATGGGATTTTTCTTTTCTTATTGAGATATATTTTTATCATATGTGTGTTTCATTGTCTGTCGTTAATAGGAGTTATCAAGTGTTTTAGGGAGAGTGGGACCCATGGTCTAGTCATATCGAACTTTTCCTCCCTAAGAATTGGAGTGTGTTTTCTATCTTTATAGTTGATCCTGAATATGTTCCCTCATTTTGGGAACTCCCCATGTTTTTCATGGATTTTTATAATGTATTCCTTGAATAATTCATCAAAATTTTTCTAGAAATGGATTAATAGTTTACGATTGATCAATTTTTGGTTACATAGCCAATCTATATACCATTTTATCATATGGATCCCACTAAAATTAAGGATATCATGGATTAGTTGGATAATCTAATGGAAAAAAGTTTTTCCACACTATTTTTTTGGTGTACGTGGACCCCATTCCCTTTTCCAAGAAGTTTGATGGTTTAATTATTTTATCAATGGACTATCGAAATTTTATCCAACTTACTATTAAGAATAATTACCACTTCCCCATGTGGATGACCTGTTTGATCAGTTAAAAATGGAGAATTGGTTTTTAAAAATTAATCTTTGGTTGGGTTATCATCATCTCAAGGATTGGGCGTCTGATATCCCAGAGACCATATTCAAGAGTAGGTATGGCCATTATGAATATATTATTATTAATTTTGACATGAATAATGCTCTATTTGTTTTTATTGATTTTAATAACTGAATGTTTAATCAGTATATTAATAAGTTTTTCATGTTGATTGTGGATGATATCCTAGTTTATTCAATATCTGATCTTGGGAATGAGAACCTTCTTAATCTAGTTTTTTAAATCCTGATGAGCCTCCACCATTATTGGAATATATTGATATTTAATTTTTAGATCTTATAAGTGATGTTCTTCAGGAATTTTATTACATAAAATGGGCTTTTAGTCAATCATAAAAATGTAAATGTTTCCCTTTCAGGGGGGAAACCATGTATCATCTTTGAGGTATGGAGTTCCCTTGGTCTAGCTGTATATTATCTGTTGTTTGACAAGTATTTCTCTATGTTAATATCACTTATGACTAGACTTAAAAAAGAAATGTGTTAAATTAACTTGGGAAACTAATTTAAAACATATTTTAATGAATTTAAGAAACTTCTAACATCAGCTCCTATTTTAATCTTTCCTGAGTTTGGTAAGGGGATGTTGTATAATGGGATACTTATTATGTTGGTATGGTATGTATGATTATGAATAATTTTCATGTCATTTCCTAAGGCTCTCTTCATCTTTTTCCACATTAGAAAAATTACCACACTCATGATTTAGAGCTCACCATAGTTATGCATGTTCTTAAATTTTGGAATCATTGTCTTTTTGGGGATAGGTTTATAGAAATTTTATATTAGAAGAGTATGAGCTATATTATTTCATAGGAAGTCTTAAATATCAATTAGATATGATGGATAGAATATCTCCCAAAATTAAACTTCAACATCACCTACATCCTGGGGAAGGGGAATTTCATTACTAACACTCTCAGTAGAAAATTTCCACTTTAGACTATTAGAAAATCAAAGGAGGATTGGATCCGTGTGAGTATTATCATTGATTTTTATCTAGACTTGTAGGAGGATGATCTAGGTATGGTTCTAACTAGTGTCCAATTGTTATCATCTCCCCTTGATTCAATTCTACTAGACCAGTAGTTTGTTAATGAGTTTAGAATATTCTGAGAAATATTGCTTTATTGGAAGACTATTCTTGGGTTTTCTCTCCCTTATGATGGTATTGTCCACTTCAAAGATCAATTTTCCATCCCATCATCCATTCTGAATTCAATGATTCATGATTTTCATATCACTTCTTTGTTTTTTCAACCTAGTTCTACAAAGATGTATTATAACATGTGACGTTATTTCTGGTGGTCGGGTATAAATTGTGACATCACTAATTATGGGTCATTCTATTACACTTACCTTCAGATAAAGTCATAGAACCGGATTCCTTTTGTTCTAATCCAAAATCTTTTAGTGCTTGTTTGGAAATGGGATGAGTCATCCATGTAATATATTTTTGGATTACCATGGACTCCCTATTAAAATAATGTTATCAATTTGGGGATTTATTGGATAAAAAATAAGTGCATTTCATTCTGATAAGGGAAACCACCAAGGTTAATGATTTTAGTATAATATGTGTGTAGAAGATTGGGAGGTTTTTTGGGGTTCCCTCTTCTCATTTCTCAAGCAGGGATCCCAAGTTTACTTTCAAATTCTGGAAGAGTCTATAAGAAGTGATGGGTACTTGGGTTTCATTGAGTGTGGCTTACCATCCACTAATAGATGACCAAATAGAGTGTGTTATTCCGATCCAGGTGGATATACTCCATTTTTGTATCTTTTATTTTAGTAGATTATTTAATATCTATCTAGTACTGATGAATTTCACTTATAATAACTGTTATCAGTCATTGATAAAAATGGCTCGCATTGAGGATTTTTATGTTCATCTGTCTAGGTCACATCTTTATTGGTCATAGGTTGTCAAGGCCTCACTTTTGGGATTGAGTACCATTTAAGACATTCCATCAAGGATTTAAGACATTATTTAATTCTTAGATAAATCCCAGAGTTGGAGAAAATTATATACGGAACATCAATGTCATCCTTTATAGTTTATTGTTTGTTACATAGTTTTCTTGATATTTTCTCCTCTGTTGGGTCACCATCATCTTGGTAAATATGGGAAACTAGATCTGAGATATTTTGGACCATTTTAGATCATTTATTTTCTCTATTAGACTTATTTTTAGTGGTATTTATGGAATATTTGATAGGTATACATGACGTCTTCTACAAATAAAGACTCCATAAGTATCAACTTGGTCCCTCCTATGTTCTAATTTGGTAAGATATTGAGTTGAATCCATTTGATTTTATTCAGGAGAAGCCATTGGAGATCATTTATTCTCAAATAAAAGTATTATATGGTAATTCTATTACATTATTCATTGTTTTTGGCTGGAATGGAAATATTCTCATGATACTTGGGATCATGAATCTTTGGTGAGTTAGAAATTGCCTTAGCACTTTCCAGAAAACACCTTCTTCTGTATGATTTTTTGGGATATAAAGTCCTATGGTGTGTATATTTTAACATCGTTGTTAAATACACACTCTCTTTTAATGTTTTAGTGGTTTTACCTAGATTTTAGAGTGCATCAGAGATAAATATGAGTTTTTTATGGATTATGCATAGTGTGAGATGTTAAATTTTTTCACGCCATAAATTGGATTCACAACATGAGTTTGTTTTTGGGAAAAAAATTATTCTTGTTCATAAAGTGAAAATTATATAGGATTTTAATTCCTTCCACTTCATGAATTAGTTAATCATGATTTTCAATCTAAGGTGATGCCTTTTCTGGTGTACATGCAATATAATAGATTCACACCATGAATCAATGATTCATGACAAGAATATTTTCTATCAAGTGAGTTTTTATGTGATTATTAACCAATAAAAATACATATTTTAATTATAGTTTAATGGTATTAAATGTTAATTTTTGATCTTATGGGCCTGAGTTAGTGGATTTTCATTTTGAACATCCATTCTTATCATTTCTGCACTTCATTCCTAATGTACACCAATTTAGGCCCAAGGATTCATATGATTTTAAGGATTGTAATTATATATATTTTAATTTGATATTTTTGGAACTATATATACACTTAAATATGAAAATTTTTCATTCATGTATCAATGGAGGATTCATAAAGGATAATGGAGATATTTGGCGATGAAAGGAAAGAATTCTGGAGAAGGCAGATTGGACACCAACCCAATGATGAGAATGTGGGACCCACAATACAAATCCAATGAATCCTAAATTTAGTGGTATTCTAGAATAAATATAGAGGAACAAATAATTCTACAGTATCTAGTGCTAATTCGGCCTCCATGATAGCAATTAAGTTGGCGCAAATAAAATATCAAAATCTGGGCCATAATCTGTGGCCCGGAATATTATCCCACTAAATCAGACATAACTCCCTAATAATAACTCCAAAATGGACCCAATTTTACAGGGGGTTAGGAAACATATGGAGATACATTTTATTCCTCTATTTACCACTCTAATTCTACCATATAGAAGGTCATTTTGACGTGTCTGTTCGGTGATTACAGGTTGGCTTCCACCTCGGGTCAAGAGTGGAAAAGTCCTAGTTCCACAAGCTTTCCACCACCCTAGGCCTACCATAATCAAGTGGGATTATTTGTTCTATTGGAGTCTCAACCCAAGGCTCAAAAAAGGCCTATTTAAGGCAGTGGTGGTGGAGTATTTTATCATCTTTTGATCTTTCATTCATTGTAATGTTATGCTGCGATTTTTTGTCTCAAGTTTGTCTTTCACACGTAAGTTTTTTTAATTCATCCTAGTTTCTTAATAAAAGTTCCTCTTCTACTATTATTATGTTCTTATCCATCTCACTTTGATACCATTGCCTCATGTTGTGAATTTATTCACACCAAACCTTGTGAAATTATTCACACAATGGTGGAGTGATTATTTTCTTTTTATTGTTTTCTTTACTTGTTCAATCCCTCCCTCATGAGTCTACTTCCCGCTACCATTGAAACCATAGCATCAATGGATGGCTAACCCACTTATGGGTTGATCCAAGGGAGTATAAAGGTGTTGTATTGGATGTTATTTATAACCCCATTAATGTCCAATCACTTCTTTAATTGAGATTTTTATTTGATGTTTTTAAACTCCATCGTCCTCGTTGAATTTAAGGCCACACACTTCAAGTGATAATATGAACCTTTACCATGATGTGCTCAAAAAGATGATCCTTAAAGTGTATAGGTGATTATAATTAAAGGGTTTAGGTATTAATCCCGTAATTGATGATGTTTTTTTATCTTCTTAAATGAACCCATCTCAAATATAAGAAATTGAAATTATTAAAAAAGGAATTCATTCCATCCACCCCGAGCGATAACCTAGGATCAACTCATTATCTTAATTTGAATTAACTTAAATCTATTAGAGATACCATAAAACCATATAAAATCAACCCATGTTGGATACTCCATATCCAAAAACAATCCATATAATGTACGTGTCTGTAGGTTACTTCTTAGTCTTAGGTCTCTGAGGATTTGATTACCCAAGCTAAACTACAAGGACCGTTCTACCTTCATCTCTTGGGTAAATTTGAGCTTGAATCAAATTTTGGAACTGTTGCCAGGGACCCAAGTAAGTCATCTTAACACCCATTATATTCTCCCCCATTTCTTATATTCTCACCCAAGATCTCTTATCTTGTCCCTTTCTCGTTTTTTTTCTTTTGGCGCATGTTCGCCTACATTCGCGATCAATAAAACCATCTAGTTAGGGTGGAATGTCCTAGGTTGGGGAGTCATGTGAACCTAGGGGATTGTTTCCATTAGATCCTAATCCTATTGATACTCTAGAGTCCAAAATTTAACCCATTTAAATGGAATGTCTTCAAAGAAACTGACTCATAATCCTGGGTGGCAACCAAAATGGAAATCCAAAGGAGGCAGCCCCAAACTTGGGGAATGCAGTCGATCAAACCATGAATGACTACCTCACACCTACCTGGACCAATTCTCCCTCATGCATTGGACACGATTCCCTAGGAGATTCCAACTACATCTTTAAACCCCATTTCCAAAACCACCTTCCCACATTCCATGGAATGGAGTCCAAGATTCCCTACCTTCACGTTAAGGAGTTCAATGACATTGTAGAAACCATGTTTCCCCCACATCAACTAGAATCAGCTAAGCTGAGGCTATTTCCTTTTTCTTTAAAATATCAAGCTAAAAATTGGCTAAATAATTTGAGAGCATCATCCATTAACTCTTTGGACCAACTAAAAATAGAATTCTACAAAAAATAATTTCCCCACCACAAAACAATTGCACATAAAAAGAGTATCGAAAACATTTTTGAAAAAGAGGGAGAGTCATTTTATGAATCATGGGAGAGGTTCAATGACACCCTATACATGGTTCCACACCATGGTTTTTCTATTCCAGAACAATTGAGAATTTTCTATGAAGGTTTGTGTCTGGGGAACAAACAATTCATTGACATGATGTGTAATAGAACTTTTAAAAACAAAATCCCCAAATTATTCTTACTAGTATCTGGAAATCCTTGTTGAACAAAACCAAACATGGGGAACTTAACCTTATTCTGAAAAGACACAATGAACTACTGGAATTCATACACTTAGAGAAGAGGAAAGACTTAGGGCTAAACTCGTAGCACTCTCTAGGAAGGATGAATATATAGACCTTATGAAAGTCCATGAAATCAAAACTATAGACCATGTTTTCACAATTTGTGACAAACATGACCATAAGACAAAAAACTCCCCAACCATTCCATCCATCAAGGATGTTATTTTCGGAGGACCCCCAGCGGATGTAAATTATTTGAACTTTCAAAATACTCAATACCAAAAAAATCTTCAACCCAGGGTATAATGACCACCTAGGCTTCCACTGGAAAGATAACCAGCATCCTAGCTAACCACAAGGAAAAAATCCTTACCCCCATCAGAACTACCAAACCCATAACCAGTTCCAAACCCAACCTATCAAATACCAATAGCCACCAGTCCATTTTCAACAAACCATACCACATCCAAAATATCCCCCTGGGATAAACCAATCTTCTCAAGCTCCAAATCTAACTGTTCCACAAAGCCAACTAGAACAACTATGAAAACAAATGGGAAGGATGAACTCGGAAGTCTCTTCCCTAAAACAAGAACTTCAAACCATCTAAACTAGAAAGGCACCCATGCCTACTCAGGCGGTACCATCCTCAAATTTAATGGGAGAGTCAAGTTGCACTCAAACAACTAAAGGCTGTGATAGTTTTAATAAGTGGTAAATCAATTGATAAACCTTAAAAATAAGTCAGAAACCATGTGAATCTTCAAACTCTAATGAAAATTCAAATGAACCACAAGGTTGAACTGATGAAACTGATAACAATGTCAAAGAAAAAAATCTTCTAAAAACAACCCCACAACCTGCACCATTTCCTCAATGCATGAGGGGGAAAATCAATCCATAAATGAGTGAAACATTGAGGGAAATATTCTCACAAGTCAAGTTGAACATTCCCCTTCTCGATGCAATGAAAACCATAACTTCCTACTAAAAGTACCTTAAGGACTTGTGCACTTTTAAAAGAAAATGTTCACTTAAAAAAATCCTTTTGATAGCTAATGTGAGTACCACCATTCAAGGGACCATTCATACTAAGTTGAAAGACCCAGGTTACCCTTATATCAATGTTGAACAAGGAGAAAGAAATGTTTCCAAGTCCTTGTGTGACCTAGGTTATAGTGTCAATCTCTTCCCATATGTTGTGTACTACCAGTTAGGCCTAGAAGGTCTCCAACCCACATCTGACACACTTCAACATACTGATTGTAGCATTAGGTTTCCAAAGGGGATTTTGAAGTACGTTCTGGTAAAGGTTGAAAACTTCATCTACCCTCCTGACTTCATTACCCTTGACAACCATCCAAACTTATGAAATAAGGAACAAACCCCAATCATCCTTGGTCATCCCTTCCTTACAACAATCAAATATTTTATCCGAGTCCGAAATGGAAACATGACCATCACCTTTGGAAACATGAGTCTAGACTTGAACATCTATAATGAAATCTGACAAATAGGTGACGGCGAGGACATTCATGAAGTAAACATGATAGGAAGCATTTATAATGAATCCATAGAACATCAAGGAATATTTGATGGATGTTTAAGTCAGGATGAGATTTATTTCCTTTGTTCACATGATGGATGTTTATCTCTTTGGATTGAATCATTTTCAAATTGCTCTTATGATGAAGTCTTGGGTCCAACAATCAGTGAAACCTTTCAGGAAACCACTTTCACGGAGACCACTCCAACTTCCTTCCATAAATCTGATCAAGCCAATCTAGTAGTTGAACCTTCTACATGTGAGGAATCAATCCTATCTAGAACTCCAGGGAACAAAATTGATCTTGATCCAATGTCCCAATCTTCAACTGAAATTCTAAACCAACCTGATCTTGAATTGAAGGAACTTACCACTACACTCAATTATGACTTCCTATGGGAAAATCAAAGACATCCTATTGTCATTTCTTCTCCTCTTGAATCCAATCATGAGAGAATGCTTCTAGATGTCCTTAAGAAACATAAGAAAGCAATTGGTTGGACCCTGTCTGATATTCCTAGGATTAGACCACTTATCAGGACACATAGGATTGTTCTAGAATCTGATTCAAATCCATGTCTTCAACCTCAACGGTGACTCAATCCAAATCTCATGGAGGTAGTAAGGAAGGAACTTCTGAAATTGCTAAAATCTGGTATCATATATCCCATAGCTAAATGTGAGTGGGTCAGCCCAATCCAAGTGGTTCCAAAGAAGGCAGGAATCACAGTGATAACCAAAAAGGATGTAGATATTCTTATAACTAGGGTGAGTAGTGGCTGGAGAGTCTTAATTGACTATAGGAAGCTAAAATAATTTACCAAGAAGGACCATTTCCCCTTACCATTCACAGACCAAGTCCTTGAGAGAGTGGTAGGTCATGCCTTCTACTGTTTCTTATATGGGTACTTGGGGTATAATAAAATTGAGGCCTCTCTATAGGATCAAGGGAAGACTACATTCACATGTCCATTTAGCACCATTGCTTTAAAACTCATGCCCTTTGGGTTATGCAATGCCCCTGGAACCTTCCAGCGGTGCCTGATGGGAATCTTCTCAGACATGGTAGAGGATTTTCTTGAGGTATTCATGGATGACTTATCTGTGTTTTGGGATACATTTGAAGGATGTATAAGGAATGTGGAGAGTCTTTTCAAGAAGTGAAGAAAATAATCTGGTCCTAAACTGGGAAAAATTCCATTTCATGGTTAAAGAGGGACTAGTTCTTGGCCATCTGGTCTCCGGTAGGGGGATTTAAGTTGATAAAGCCAAGGTTGGCATCATTCGTCACCTTCCATCACCCAAAACTATCAAGGAAGTGAGGTCTTTATTAGGAAATACTGGTTCTATAGAATATTCATCAAGGAATTTAGTTCAATCTATTGTCCCCTTTGTTCTCTCCTAGTAAAGGATGCTCCATTTGTTTGGACATAAAGATTCTAGGGTTCATTCTCAATCCTCAAATCATCTCTCACGTCTCCTCCAATCATGAAATATCTAAATTGGAACTTTCCTTTGGAACTTATGTGTGATTCCAGTGACTTTGATTTAGGATCTGTCTTAGGATAATGTTGTGATAAAACTCATTATGTCATTGCTTATGCAAGAAAATCATTAAATGATACGCAAATCAACTACATCACCACTGAAAAGAAGTTAATTTCTATTGTGTTTTACTTAGAGAAGTTCAGGTCATACCTCTTAGGATCCCCAATCATTGTGTTCACTGACCAATCTGCAATGAAATACCTCTTCCAAAAACAAGATGCCAAGGCTAGACTGATTAGGTGGGTCCTTATCTTACAAGAATTTGACCTCACAATCAATAAAAATGGGCATTGAAAATGTTGTAACTGATCACCTCTCTAGGATGGAATTCAAAGACAACTCAAATCACCTTTCTGTGTCTGATTCATTTCCTGATGAACACCTATACACTGTGAGTGACTACCCTTGGTATGCTGACATAGCCAATTTCTTAGTTATAGGAGTCATTCCAAAATTCTTAGGGAATCAAGCTTAAATAATTTACTTTCTGATATTAGACACTATTTTTTTGATGATCAATACCTCTATAATTTCTTCCATGACCAAGTCATTAGGAGGTGTGTCCCAGAATCTGAACAACAGTCCATCCTTAAATTTTGTCATAGTGAGGCATGTGGAGGTCACTTTTCCTCTAAGAAAACATCTGCTAAGATTCTTCAGTGTGGTCTCTTCTGGCCCACCCTCTCAATGGACTCATATACATTTTTTCAAAGCTTTCCTAAGTTTCAAAAAGTAGGGTCAATCACAAAAAGGAATCAAATTCCACTCAATCCCATCTTAGTGATTGAAATCTTTAACTGTTGGGGAATCAATTTCATGGGTCCCTTCCCAAACACTAGGGGATAGCTCTACATCCTCTTAACTATTGATTATGTCTGAAAATGGGTTGAATCCATTCCAAACAATTCTAATGACCATCATTTTGTGATCCAATTTCTGAAATAGCTCATATTTTCTTGATTTGGAATTCCTAGGGCTATAATCAGTGACCGAGGAACCCATTTCTGCAACCATCCATTCTCTTCACTCATGTCTAAGTATGGGATTTCTCACAAGGTTTCCACTACGTACTATCCTCAAACCAATGCTCATGTGGAGTTAGAAAATAGGGATATTGAGAATATTATGGAAAAATTTGTCAATCCTTCTAGGAAAAATTAGTCGGAGAAACTATTGGATGCTCTTTGGGCATATCGTAAAGTATACAAAACCATCATAATAATGTCACCATGTAGGTTGGTTTATGTAAAATCATTCCATTTACCTATTGAAATTGAGCATAAGGATTTTTGGGCAATTAAGAAAATAAATTATAACCTCTCATTGGTTGAAACAAAATGGAAATTAGATCTCAATGAACATGAGGAACTAAGGATGGAGGCTTATGAAAAATTCAATGATCAATAAAGCTAGAGTTCAAGCCTACCAATCTAGGAATATCAAAGTCATAAATTTTGAACTTTGAAAATGTGTGCTCTTTTATAATTCAAAACTTCATTTACACCCGGGAAAGTTAAGTTCTAGATGTTCAGGTCCTTTCATAGTGCATCATGTGTACCCCCATGGGGCTGTAGAGGTTAAAGATCCAACAAGTGGTTAAATTTTCAATGTCAATGGTCAATGTTTAAAACCATTCGTTGAATCATTCAATAAACTAGAAATAGAGGTTGAGTTAACTGAGCCAACCTATGAACCAGGAAAAAAATTGATAGATTTAGGATCCATGTTGGTCTAATGACATTAAACAAATGCGTTGTATGGGAGGCAACCCGTGGTTTTCATGTTTCTAATAATTTTATTGTTTTAATCAACTTTATATTTTAAATAAGATTAATGAATCATTTTGATATTTAAAAATTAAAAAAAATCGTTGACCTGATCTTCTATTATGAGTATGGATGGGTATGAAATAGGTGCGCCATATTCATCTGTGTCACGTGGTGTGATCCTTGAGTAATACCTTACCCAGAAATTTTAAAAGGAGACAATGTATCATCATTTCATTTTTTCATGTGTTTGTTGGTTAAAATAAATAAATATATCATAATAATTATAATAAAATTAAAAGGCCACATCTTAGGTCATGGGGAAAACCCTGTCACAACCGGCGAAGCTATGGGAACTCGAACCCGGGACCGAAGGGAGATAGGGGTGTGCGCTTACCACTAACTTACGGCTTATTGTGCTTCCTTATTCTATAATTTTTATATATATAATTATATTATACTTTATTTATTATATATATATATATATTGTTTTTTTGTTTTTTTGTTGTTTTTTATTTTCCTTTTTCCACTAGGGAACTCTTCGAGTGACATTAAGATCCAAGGAGTAAATTGGAGCAGCAAGAACTTCAACTTCAACCACCAGGTGACTTTGTTCTATGTTAATTATTTCAAATTACTTTTAGAACTCATCTCCTCTATCTCTACCCACATCTAAATTATATTTTCTTTAAACACTGGGATCAGTGTTATTTTAAGTTGGGGGGGAGTGAAATAAAAAAAATTCTTTTGTGTGAAAAAAAATGATTTTAAAAAATGTGTGTAAATGGAAGGAAAAATTCCTTTAACTTTGAACATGGTAATACACATTGCACACATTTAAACTAAATATAAAATAATTTAGCATTCCCTGATTCTGATTTTAATCCATGTATAATTTCATGAGAATAGATTTTGGAAAGTGTGGTTGTCCAATGTGATATTTCATCGTTTATATCATCATCCAAATAAAAAAAATGATCACAATGCATGTCCATTGGATAGTGGGGTATTAGTTTGAGTTCATGGGGTTCTCCAAATAAATAGCATAGTTTTGGTAATCATTTTAGTTTTAATATGATTGTTCAAAAAAAATTAAAAAATAGACAAATTTGTGCGTAGAGTAATGAAATTACCTAATATGTAGCTTTCGACACTTGGGGATTGTGACTCTATAGTTTTATGGCCCAAATTTAGTAATTTTATCTCTATTTTTGGTAATTTGAATTTTTTTTTGACTGAGTTAACTCAAGATGTTTCTTGAGTATGTGGGCTTCACGTGGTTCCCTAAGGTGTTTGATCTTGGGAGTCATCAGCAAAGTCTCGCTACAGGGGTTGACTCTTTTGAGTGAAATTTCAATTACCATGGAAAATTTGAAAAAACAAAAAAAACAAAAAAAACTTAAAAAATTTAAATACTCATCTTAATATTTAAATGTGGTTCCACCTAGCACTTCTATCATTTCCCTCTTGAATAAAGATGAACCCCCGTGTCTAATGTGATGCACAACACATCATTACTCTTAATTGATATTGGATGAAATATGGCAATGAATTTGAACAAAGGAATGGGATTGGGATTGGGATCTGCTTATGAAACTATCTTGTATTAAAATATTTTTATGGGTTTCATGATTTTTTGGTATAAAGGTTTTTGGTGATCAATGTGTATTAAAATGTTTTTGGAAAAGGGAATTTGAATTTCATATTATTGAGATACATTGTTCTCAGGACTAGAAAATCTCAAGTTGGGGGTGTTATTATCTAATAAAAATAAATATTTTAATTAAATTTTAAAGGTATTAAATGTTCATTTTTAATCTTATGGGCCTGAGTTAATGGATTTTAATTTTGAACATCCCTTCTTATCATTTGTGCACTTCATGCCTAATGTACACCAATTTAGGCCCAATGATTCATATAATTTTAAGGATTTTAATTATCCATATTTTAATTTTATATCTTTGGAACTGTATCTACACTTAAATATGAACATTTTTCATTCAGGGATCAATGGAGGATTCATAAAGGATGATAGAGATATTTGGCGATGAATGGAAAGAATTATGGAGAACGCGGATTGGAAACCAACCCACTGATTTGAATGTGGGACCCATAATACAAACCCAATGAAGCCCAAATTTCATGGTATTCTAGAATACATATATATTAAAAAATAATTTTTCAGGATACTGTGCAAATTCGGCCTCCATGATGGCAATTAAGGTGTCCAAAATAGAATATCAAAATTTGGGCCATAATCTGCATCCTAGAATATTATCCCACTAAATCGGTCATAACACCCTATTCACAACTCTGAATGGGGCCAAATTTTACAGGAGGTTAGGGGACATAACGATATCCATTTTCTTCTTCTATGGCCCAATATAATTCGGTCATATAGAAGGTTATTTCGTCGTGTCTATTAGGTGGTTGCAAGCTGGCTGCCACCTCAGGTCAAGAGTGGAAAAGTCCAAGTTCCACAAGCTTTCCACCACCCTAGGCCTACCATAATCAAGTGGGATGCTTTGTAATATTGGAGGCTCAACTCAAGGATCCCAAAATTCCTATTTAAGGCAGTGGTGGTGGAGTAGTTTATAATCTTATGATCTTTCTTTAATTGTAATGTTATGCTACGATTTTGTTGTATCAAGTTTGTCTTTAACATGTAAGTTGTTTTAATTCATCCTACTTTCTTAATAAAAGTTATTCTTCTACTATTATTCTTTTCTTATCCATATCACTTTTGTACCATTGCCTCAAGGTGTGAATTTATTCACACCAATCCTTGTGAAATTATTCACACAACAGTGGAGTAATAATTTTATTTTTATTAAGTTCATTACTTCTTCAATTCCTCCCTCATGAGTCTACTTCCCACTTACATTGAAACCATAGAATCAATGGAGGGATAACCCACTTATGGGTTGGTCCAAGTGAGTAGCAAGGGGCTGTATTGGATGTTATTTATCACCCCATTAATTTCTAATCACTTATTTAATTGAGATTTTTATTTGATGATTTTTAAACTCCATCGTCTTTGTTGAATTTAAGGCCACACACTTCAAGTGATAATACAAACCATTACCTTCAAGTGCTCAAAACATTGATCCTTCAAGTTTATAGGTGATTAGAATTAATGTTTGTAGGTATTAATCTAGTATGTGATGATGTTGTTTGATCTTCTTAAATGAACCCATCTCAAATATAAGAAATTGAAATTATTAAAAAATGAATTCATCCAATCCACCTAGAGATATAACCAAGGATCAACTCATTATATTAATTTGTATTAACTTAAAACTTTTAGTTATACCTTAAACCCATCTAAAATCAACCCAATTTGGCTACTTCATAGCCAAAAACAATCCATAGAATATACGTGTCTATAGGTTATTTCTTAGGTATCTGAAGATTTGAAAACCCAATCTAAACTACATGGACCGTTCTACCTTCATCTCTTGGGTAAATTTGCGAATGTATCATGTGATGCACTCATGACTCCCAGATCATCCAATGTTCTCTCTCTCTCAAACCCTAGAACTAAACTAGAAATTTTTAGGTGAATCCATCCCTTCTGTACTTCTTTGATTGGTGGTTTGATCTTTGACATTGTTGGCTGATATTACTTTAGTGAGGGTGATAAAACAAAATTTTATTGAATATTTTATTGATAATATATGATAAAATTTCCTCACATTATGATAAATTTTTTCAATTATGAAATATTTGGGATTAGATAATTCATTTGCAAATTTGATGAAAATTCCAATTTTACCCTTTTAAAATTTACTATAGTATTTCGGGAATAAATAGTTTTCTGTAAATTATTTTGACTTCAAATTTTGTTACTGTGTTTTTGACATAATGGGATACAAATTATATTCCGGACATGTGAGTTGGATCGTGCATTTGAGTGGAGTAAATGGGCCATGAAGGAAAATATGGACTGAACTATCCAGATTGGACATCACTTCACTATTTGGGGCGTATATTCTTCATAAGGGATTGGATTGAGCCCCAATTTTGAGGGACTCTCGGGGACATGATTATTAACAAATCATCCTTCTATAAGGCTGGCCAATTTACGCGTTTTAGAGGTCAACTATGCGTTGAAAATTAGAATTAAATATTTGGACGAGTTTTCATTTCACACTTAAAAAAATATGTAACCCTAGCCCTCTCAAAATCTATTTAAAGGGTGTTTTCACTATTTTTGAAGGCTGGTAGATCCTTTGGTATGGTATGTACGCAATGGTGTCTATCGGGAGCCACTAAAAACTATTTTAATAAGTAAATATTTGTGCAAACATCTCTTCCAAAAAGCCTCTCTCTCCCTCCTATTTGTAATTCTTTTCTTTCATGTTTGTATCATGAATTTTTCTTCAATTAATATTCTGTGTTCTTTACTTTTATTCTTCTATTAATATTATTAATTAGGTTGGAATCAATACTGGAGAAAATATTGGGTTCTACCCTTTCAATCTTTTGCTCATGCAAAACATCTCCACGATGACCACACCGCCCATGGAGGAGTAATTTTCTTAGTGATCGATCTATCTTCTACCATCTTCATTAAATTATTTTGAATCATTGAGATACTGTAATTCACTTTATATGATCCATGAAATTTGTTTTTAAATTATAATAAACTAATCAATCAATTGAACAATTAGCACAAAAACATGTGAGGTCGATATTTTGTGTAAATTGTGAGAGTGCGATCTTAAACGGTAATACATTATCACATGGGATAAATTTGTAGAGTTAAAATGTAATATCTAAACACAGTTAATACACATTTACAGAATAGATATGTTCTCTAATTAACCACTGACTATAAGATAACCATAGAACAACAATCAAAGTAGGGTGCTGCGATTGCGTGTTCCGAAGCTAGCATAGGGTTTAAGTAATTTCATCTTTGTGGTTAAGTTAACTCTCGTAGGGTTTGAGGGTTAACAAATTAGGGGATCATAATTAAGTGGATTTTTATTTAAGTGATAATGATTAATAATTAAATGAAGAGATTGAGTTAGATCGATTACACCTTTTAAAATATTTTCTCAAAAAAACGTCTTTTTGTTGTGTCTTTTTAATCAAACTTCATTTCAAAATTAAAAACAAAAAAAATGAAATCTTATTCCTACAAACTTCATCATGTATTATAAAAAATAAACCCACAATCCGTTCAAGTAGTGTTTTAATTTTTTCTATTTTATTTTTATAATACCTATAAGATGTTGTTTTAATTTACTTCCTCCTTTGAGAGACGACCTTGGTCAGCCACTCTACTGCACCTACGTACCCAAAAACCACTAATCATTTGAGGGTGCCCACAACAGCACCTTTTAGAGGGAGAACATCATCTCTTAAATTTTCCCCATGTTCTATTCGTTCAAAAGTGGGGATTGGATTTTTTTTATTCTCTTGATCAAGAATTGATCTTGCTAAATTCATTTATAGATTCCTTTGTGTGTGTTTTTTTTGTTTAGGGGTTGGTTCTTGTGTTCGTTGTTGTGTGGTGTGTGATATTATCAAAGTATGTGATGATATAACCTCTCTGATGGCCATTTTTATTATGGAATTCAATTTTAATATTTTATAATTGATGATAGTGAATCATTTTATTTCTAATTTATCCTTTCCTTTTGGTGTGTGTGTGTGTAGATCTCATCACAATATGTGTGAGAACTAAGTTTGAGGCAGGTGGTTCTATCTCTAGACTATGGAATTTGAACCATAATTTCTCTTAGTTTTATAAATATTTTTCTAAAATAATTCGGATAATTTGACTTGATTGATTTGTGTGTATGATGTTTTTTAAAATTTGGTTTTCCACTCATTTTGGAAAAATAAAGGTGTTTTTTCAAATAATTTTAAAATGGATTGTGAAATGGGTTTTTAAAGAAGGTTTTTGATAAATCAAGGTTTTTTGTAACTGTATTTTTAAACTTAATAAACCCTTTTGAATTTATTTTACAAATATAGAACATGGAATCCTTGGGTACATATGTAGAGGGTTTATTATTGGGAATCATCCAATGTTATTTTTGAGTGTTCACTTATTAATTTGTTCCAAATTCCAAAAATTTAGATGGATGGGTTTTAGGAATTGATAGAAAATATAGGGGGTTCACATTATGGGGTGTTCCTATGTTCCCTAGACTTGATTCATGGGTTTTAGGGACTTGATGTACACTCTAGTCTATGATTGAGGTATGATAATTCTATACACCTTAACCTTTTGTGATCTTATGCATGTTTTCTATTATTATTTTCTTGTACTGTTTTGGATTTGATATACCTATTTTTGATAATTGAAATAATTTTTAGAAATTATTATTTGAAATTATTTTACCTAGATTTGTTTTATAACATTGGAAAAGGGTAAATGTTTACCATGATATTCATATAAAATAGTTGAATTATTTTTCATTGCTTGTTTTCTATAAATTGAAAATAAATGGATTATTTTACAAAGAATTGATATGGAACACCTGGGTGGGTTCCTACTAATATTGTTTCGCTCACTCCCTACACATTCCCTCAAGAATATATTGACATTTTATTTTCCTTTGATGTAGGAAAGGGGAAGGAATTGCAGTCAAGTGGCGATGTTAATGTTAGTTGGGTATAGGAATTTTTTTGTGAGATGGTGGGACATTTATCACACATAACATGGAGTATTTTTATCCTTTTATATACCTTGGATTTTTATCTTGTTGATTTTGAGTTTAATTGATACCATTGTCATTATTTTATTATTATATATATATTTTATGTTTTCCTTTGTACAAATATATATATATATATATATATATATGTTATGTCTCTCATTTTAGGTTGGTTAAAATTATTCCCTATTATTATTTTTCACTATTTGGGTGCAGTTTTTTTTACCTCTAGGGACCAATAATTCCCTTCATGTCAATAGCAGATTGGTACATGTACGAGTTTCAGATTGTACCTCGGGTCAATCCATTACAACAACAGAGCGTGCTCCTGGAACTGCCCTAGTGTTGTAGTAAATAGGCCCACCTCATTTAAGAATCCTTCTTATGGTTCTTTCCCAGAGATAAGCGGCACCAGTTTCTATTGTTGACTATGCTCGAGACTTGAAAATCTTTAATCCACTATCCTTTCATGGCACTAGTGGATCACAGGATACAGAGGATTGGATAGACATCATCCAGGTTTTTGTTGACCACATTGAGACACCTAAGTACCAAAGAGTGAAGTTGGTGGAATTCATGTTGTAATGTCCCACTGAGAGATGGTGGATCGTGATGGGTCTAGCTTTAAGGCTTGAGGTCATCACCAGGGAGACTATCAAGAAACAGTTCTTCAAATAGTTCTGTCTCAATACTCTAAAGTTATACTGAGCATTGGAGTTCATAGAGCTGTAGTAGGGGTCCCTGATGGTATCCATATACTCCACTCATCTCACTAACATTATTATCTTTTATTTACTCTTTGATAGTAGTAAGGCTCAAAAGGATAAGAATATCAAGATCAGACTTCATCCGAACATAAAATGACGAGTCCAAATTTTTGACCTAGCATCATTCCCAAAGGTTTTATATGAGTCCTTGTCCATCAAGAAGTTAATAGATGAGGATAAATTAGTTGGTTTTTCTCCACCCTTCAGTTTTAAGGTGGGTGTACCTCATGCTTTTTAACTGAGTGTCACTTCATTAATTAGGAAGAGGAAGACTAGGGATGTGTTGTAGAGTAGTGGTATGCAAGTGGACTGGAGTATAGCCTCTCCAGCTCCCTAAATAAGATTTCCAAAGTGTTTCAACTGTGAAAGGGTTGTTCATTATCACAAGTTCTACATGGTACCTCATATATCATTTTTTCAGTGAGGAAATATGGGGCATAATCCATATTTTTTTCTTCAGATCTTAGTGACCATGTTTCTACAGGGGTGAAATATAGAATTTATCTACAGCCTAGGGACTTGGTTGAGGTCCTCTACATTAATCTTAGCTGACGATGACTCATCTTAGTCATTCATAATAAGTATAAGGTTATGGATATTAGGTAGACCATTTTGATGTAGTGGATCAGATTATAATAGATGGCGGTGAAGGACCATCTTCTATTCAAGATATAATCATGATAACTTCTAATTTTTATATTTTCTTATTTTATTCTGGTTCTTCTCAATCCATTATCCTTTCAAAAAAATTTGTTAATTTAACATACTATTTAAGATACCTTATGAGTTACTTTCCCTCAATACACCATTGATAATGAAAGTGGTCCATCTTTAACAATGCACAGAATTCCCTATAGTCATTGTTAATTATAAAAATATTTGGGAGTATATGATTTTAGAGATGATGAGCATCGATGAAATTATTTCCATAGAAGGGTTGACCAATTTCTAAGAACACATTGACAATTATTTGAGATATGTGTCATTTACATAACCAAAGAGAGAAAAGTATGTGATGATAGGATAATGGGAACTGGATGTAGGTAGAATTGTTCAAGAGTTGAGTTAGATTAGACCAATCACAAGGCAGATTGTGTGTTTAGCTCTTTCAACGGGATCTGTAGAAACCCCCTCATCTTTTCCTCCAGTCTAGGATCTTTATTAGGATTTATTTCTAGAAGATTCATAGGAATTTCCTTGATATAGGAGTTGGCCTTGGTATATAGCCTATTTTGGGTGTGTATCCCATTTTGATACAGCATTATCATATCATGCTAGTATATATGAAGCAGATCAAGGTGTAACTCAAGGAATTATATCATAAGGTTTTCATAAGGCTGAGTACTTCACCATGGGGTACACCTATTTTGTTCACCAAAAAGGTGGATGGTATTATTCAACTCTTTGTAGATTTATGAATGTTGAACTAGCTAGTGGTGAATAATAGGTATCCTTTACCCAATATCAATGATCGCATTGATCAGTTAAAGGGATCCCAGTGGTTATACAAGATTGATCTTTGATCGGGATATCACCAGTTGTAGGATAGAGAGCAGGAAATTCCAAAGATGGTGTTTCAGAGCAGATGTGGGATATAAAAATACCTAGTGATTCCGTTTAAAGTGTATAATGTGATGGTAGTGTTCATGGGCCTCATGAACAATTTCTTCCACCTATATCATGATTCATTATTAACAGTATTCATTGAATAAATACTCATCTACTAACAAACCCCATATAATCATGATTTTAATCTTGAGATAGTCTTGAGTACACTTTGTGCACACCATATTTATTCCATTTTTTCAACATGAAAATTTTAGATTCAGGAGGTGAAATTTGTAGGGCATGTGGTGTCGATGATACGTATATTTTTATACCCTTATAAATTGTAGGTGGTCATGTCTTGGAAATGTCCCAAAAACATGTTTGAGATTATGATTTTTTAGGGTTTATCTAGACACTACTAATGCTTTATTCAGAACTTCTCCCATATATCAGCACCCATGATAGCACTAACGATAAGGGAGTGAAGTTACAGTGGTTATACCTTTGGAAAGAGTAATTTATTAACTTGAAGATGAGGTTTACTATAGATCAGGTGTTAATACATCTCAGGTATAAGATCAATTATGTTGTATACCATAATTCATCAAGAATTGGTTTTGGATAAATACTAATGTAGAGGGAGAAACATGTAACTTATAAGTCACATCAACTACAACCCCATGAGAAGTACAATCATACTCATAACAAGGATATGTAATCCATGGTCTATACTTTGAAGTGATGGTGAAATTATATCTTTGGTGATAGTTTTTTTCTTTATATTGACCCTAATATCCTTTGTTATATCTTCACATAGTGGGACCTAAATATTAGGAAAAGGAACTAGGGAGAGTATGTATATAAATTTTACTTTTATACGGCCTGTGAAATATTAAAAGGTAACATCATATAATATGCTCTTCACTATGAGACATAGACAGCTCAAGATCTTGTTGAATTTTCTTATGATGAGCAGTGGAACTTGATGAGATTATTAGATGATTTGAGGATATATGATTTATAGGAAGGGTTATTAATGATTTGTTCCCCTTTAGTGATCACATATTCTCTTTTAAACCAAAGAAATCTGGGTCATGTATCCAAAAATGAGTGTTTTGTGATGAGAGTATAGATAAAATGAGGTGACATGATACCAGGGAGGTCAATAGAAAATGATGAGGTGATCATGGTACATGGGAGATTTGTATTCCCTACTTCCATTAGTTAAGTACTAATGAGAGACATACAAACCTCCAGGTGGGTAGTGGATCTTGGAGTGATAAATATATACAATGACTTTATGAAACAGTTCTAGTCACTAGGGATGAAGAGGGACATTGCTGGATTTTTTTCTTGATGTATTACCTATCAGTGTATTAAGGTTAGGTTCCAATGTTCATGCGGTTTACTCTAGACACTTTATGTTCCCCTATGGAAGTCGGATGATGACACTATAGACTTTGTGATGGTATTTCCTGGGATCTCTAGGAGTCTTCTTGTGGCCTGGGTGATTGTTGATCAATTGATAAAGGTGGATCACTTCTTATCGAACTGTGAGGATAAATCAGTAGATGAGATGAGAAAGTAGTATGTCCATGATATTTTATTCTTACAAGAAGTTCCCTTGGGAATTTTATCTAGAATAAATGAATGTTTTACATATCAGTTTTAGAAAGGTGTGTAAAAGGCCTTAGGGAATAAACTAAGATTGAGCACAGCGTACCATCCACAGATAGATAGATAGTCTGATCGGATGATTTTCATACTCAAGGATATGATTTGAGCTTGTATTGTGGACTTAGGTGGTACTTGGGTGATCTAATATACTTTATTAAGTTCACAAACAGAAAAAATTACCAGACTGCGGTTCATATGGAACCTTATTAGGCTCTATATAGGAGGTCATTTTTTTCTATGTTCTATCAGCATGTGGCATGTGATATAGAAGTTAGAGGACCCGATACAGTATAAGAGACCTATGAGAGAGTAAATATAATTTAGAAAATATTTATCACAACTAAAAACTTGAATAATTCATATTATAACCATATGAGAAGACATTTTGAGTTTTCTATAAGTGATTTAGTTTTCTTGAGAGTGAATACCTAGTTAGGTAACCGACATTTGAGGAAGAAAGTAAAAGTTTATGTTTTTAACCATAAGTAAATTTATTCTTGTTATTTTACTAGTAATAAATATTGAATGGATGTTAATTTTTTGTATATATTATCAATATATTTCATTAAAATCATTCTTTAATAGTGATCAATTTAATTTAAAATAAAATAACATTACACACATGAAAACAATTTTTTGAAAATTTCTAATTTTAACCTTATGTGATTTTATCATTAGTTAATAATTAATTAATTAATTTTTATTCATTTTTTTATGTGTATAAATGATATATATTAAACATTATAGTTTAAATATGTGAAATTATAAAAATTTATAAAAAACAATGTTTTCATGAAAAATATGTTTTTTTTCCATGAATTGTTAAATTATTATTCCTTAATATCTAATAATTATTTATTGAATGTTATTAATTTATTTTACTTATAATTAATTTTATTTTATGGATATATTTTATTGGTAACATTCGATAGAAGTAATAAATTTAACAAAAATATGCAATTCGTAAAAATAGTTTCTTTTTAATCAATGGTATTTTCACAACTAAATTAGTATCATTTAATTTATTAAAAAAATTATTTTATTGAAAAAAAAATATTAATAAGGGAATTTTATGTATTTTATCATATGAATAATATTTATGAATATAAACTTCATACTATTATTTCTAAACTGATAAAAAATTTACTAGTATTATACCCCATAGTTATATACCCGTTTATGATGATTATATAACCTATATATTATCCTCATTACCTCCTAGAAATTCACTCCATAATAACTTCACAAAGAAATATTTTCATTCTATAAATTTTAATTAAGGATTTTTCATAATGTTTTCTCCTTTTAGAATGATTTTTGTCATTATAATTTTAGTTCTACTAATGGAGATTCTTAAGGGTGAATATAATCTAGAGGATCTCTTAGTTTTAAAGATATTACTCTTTTATATTTGTTGTATCATTTTAATTTATCAACTTTTAATGGATTTAATAACCCATGGTATGTAATACATGGTTTCATATACCTATGTTGTAATGTCCAGCTATGAATGAATAATGTTTTAGTCTGATTCATATCTTGTATGAATAATTTCCAAAATGATTTTAATTCTTTTGAATGAATAGAATAATATAATTTAGAATTATAAATATATAATTTAAGGAAATAAAATTGGTCCTAAAACCTGTGATGTCATAGGTTCATATAGTATGGACCTCATAGTGATTTCATCTATCTTTTACTTCTATGGTAGATGATTCTGCTTAATAATGTCACCTTGGACTTGGTTTGGGGAAGACTGTAACAATGTTTTCCGATTTCCAAACATGGATATGTGTACATTATATGAGATATTCACACTAGTTGATTTCATAAATCTCTTTTACACAAATTGTGTAATTCCATCACTCACATTTATACACACTATTTTCAAAGTCCACCTTGTAACTACTACCTTATAAATCACCATATAATGGATATAATGTTGATTATATAATGATTATTTTACCCAAATAATTTTTTAAAATTTTCTCCAAATCTATTCTTTAAAAACACATTTATCATCTATTTTTATTTTATGTCACTTTTTAGAAAATTTTCATTCCATTTGTAATATTATTTTTATTTCCAAATGTAATTCTTATATCTATATAGTTTTTTTAGACTACAAACCAATATATTTCCAACTGGTTTTTGTTTTTTTCTAGGTTTTATGGAATGAATTTTCATTTTTAGAGTGAAATATATATTATATTTTAAAAAATTTGTAATGTTCATTTTTTAAAAAATTTAATTCATTAACTTCATGTTACATAAAACATTTCACACCATTATAAAGATCCAACAGGTGTAGATACAAAAATAAACCAACTAATGCACTACTTCAATGGGGTTTCAAGTAAGAAACTTTTGGATTACATAGTTAATGGTCTGTATTATGAGCATAATCATTTAGAAATAATGTTAAAGTATTACATGAAAAAATAAAATTATATTTGGATTATAAATTCTCTTAAAATTCTAGAATCTATAGTAGCATATGATAACGAACCTGAAGTAATTGAGTTAGGGAATAAATCCCTAGTAAATCCTTAAATGCTCAAGGAGTTGAAGGAATAAATCAGGCCTACTGAATCATTGAATCAACAAGACAGGTGTTTGGTCTAAAACCTAGTACGAACTATAGGATATCAAAAAGGAGAAATATTTTTTTCAAGAAGTAAAATATGGCAGGAAGAGGATATAAGGTTGGACCAAATATTTAAGATATTTAGTAGAATATTAAGGGAAAGCTTCATGGGAAGCTCCAAAATAGAAAGGATCTCTTGTCTCTTATATGAATCCAATTATAGATATAGATTAATAAATTATATTAGTATTATATAATATTGAAGATTATTCTTCTCCCTTATTAGAAGAATCTCAAGAATATCATGAAGAATTCTCGAGTATTCCTTAGAGTATCCAGGAATATAAGAAATGGATCCATAAAAATATTACATGGGTAAAATTAGATCTTTGATATATAGAATGTATCTCTAAATAAATAAATAAAAATATTTAGAAAGTAGAAGACCTATGGTCAAAACTTGAAGGGAATAAGAAACATAATGAGGTGAAGTCATCTCCCACCAAAGGTCTCAGTGTAAAATTGTGGGAATCCAAGCTAGTATGGAAGGTGATCTCCCAAAAATCAACACCATTGGAATGATAGGAATTATATTCCAAGTAGTTTTTTCATAATATCAATAAGGAATCCAATCCCTCATATCCTAGCTATATTCAGGAAGAATATAGGCTAAATAAGACATATATAAAAGGTGTTCCATGACATGGGATGATCCAAAATCTAGATTTTGAAGATGACCCTATATCATCCACATACAAATGGGCTCTATAAACTCAATATTATAAGTTATTATTTGGTTTATAATCATGTACCATATATAATGACCTCAATTTTTCATGATATACCTTGAGAGGTAATGTAGGGTGATTTTGGGATATGATGTTAAGGAACTTGGAAGTGAGAATAGATATCAAAGAATATGTCACATTCCCAATCACTAATACCAATAAAATAGAATAGTCATATTAAATCATAGATAGACAAGAGCAAGACATAAAGGGTAGGGAGAGATAAAAATATAAAATACTATAAAGGGTGGAAATAATGAACACCAAGGGCATCCCCTCAGAGATTGTTAACCCCCTTTGTAGGCAACAATCCAAGACTAGAAAACTAAATAATACTCCTATATATGGTATCCAATGATACAAGGAAATTAGATACTTTATTAATCTCACACTAGACATGAATAACATCTATATGAGCTCTCAAAAAACGTTTTCACATATGAATGAGGTAAATGATATACCAGGGAGAAGCATGTGGTTTAAGCATGGATATTTGGATGGTAGATGAGTTTATTTCCAATGCTGCAAGTTCAATATTAGCCTCATGAAACATATGAAGACATGTAAGTACATAAAGGGCTTTGGTATTAATAGATTCTCCACTACCAAAGTGAGGTTAAAGGGAAGGTTTTATTATCACTCGTAAAAAGAACTGATAAAGGTCCCCTTTTACAATGATTTTTTTAGCACTGATAAATGGGGTCTTTAGTAGTGCAGTTGTTAGTGATGATAAAGGTGGCCATTATCAATTCACTATTTAGCACTGATAAAGGTGGTCTTTATTAGGGCTAAAAAATAATGATAAACAAAGAGTTGATAAAATGGTAAAAAAATTTCCAAACCTCTCAGAACTACCCCCTATCAGTGCTTCCCTCCCCCCCCATCAGTGCTTCCTCGGACTCGCTGCTTTATTAATGTTTACCCACCCACATTATCAGTGCATTTCAAAATTACAGCCTCCTCTGCATTCTTGGATTTGATCTTTGTACCTCTCCATTGGAACTTGAATGCGCTTACCACTACACCATGATATTTTATTATCTATTTTTCGATATTTATATTTATATATATACATATATATATTATTCATAAATTTATATAAGTATTTTTAAATACATCTATAAAATATATGTTTCTGTGTGTGTGTGATATATATACTTACATTTATTTAAATATATTATATATTATATATTATATATTATATATTTTATATTTTATATTATATATTATATATTATATATTATATATTATATATTATATATTATATATTATATATTATATATTATATTCATTTACATATAGTAAAATATAATATAAATATACATTCGTTTATTAATACACACATATGCGTGTATATAAATATTATATATATATAAGTATATGTATATTCATATATTTATATAATATAAAAAATGGTTAGATGTTGTTTTAAATAATTTTTGAGAATATTTATTAATTTAAATATATTAGAATATACATATACATATATATTTTTTATTTTCAGACACATGTTTATATATAAACATTAATTATATATGTATATATATATATAATAATGAATTTATATAAAGTAAATGAAATAGATAATTTTTAACTTTAAATAAAATGAATAATAAATATTTGTTTTATATATTTAAAAATACTTTTTTACTTAAATATATTGATTTATGTATTTGTACAAGTTATTTATTATAAGTAAATATAATCAAATATTCATATGTTTAATTATAAATAAAACTACATTATGAAAAACAATAAAATTTTATAACCATAATATTAATATGAATTTAATACCTAGGAATAAATTCAGTCTTAACTGAAAATGGGCTAAAATACCCCCTTAAATGAGGTTTAAATTCCATCAAATTTTAAAAAATTAGGATACACCGACTAAAAAATCAGTTTTGGAAGTATTATGGGATTTTTGGCCTCAAAAAATGTGATAAAGGGTTCCCCTAGGACACTATGGTGTAGAGCTTGTCATAAGATTCGATTTGATAAGTGGTAGAGCCCTAATGGACACCCAGATCAAAATTTATGGTTGTTTTATGTTCAAGTCATGTTTTGAACTTATATCAGACCGTCCATGAATTCATTAAATATTTGTGTCATCTAAATATTATTAAATGACTATTTCTTGATAATAATTACAATATTTTTAACTAATAATATTTTTAATTATTTTCTAAGCCATTTTCTCTAAATATCTTATATATTAAGTGTAAATGTCAATTTATCCTTATCTAAAACATATTTAAAATATATATATACATATTATATTTATATAAATATAAATATTTTAATATATTAACTTATTATTTTATTATTTTTAATCAAATAATTTTTTTAGGAAATATACCCTTTATCAATGCTAAATAAAGCGCTGATAAAGGTCGGTCTTTATTAGTGCTTGTAAAAAAGTGATGATAAATCCCCCCCTATATCAGCACTTTTTCATGAATTGATAAAGGTCACCCCTTTATTGGTGATTTTCTTATAGCACTGATAAAGGGACCCATTTATTAGTGTTTTTTACTAGTGCTAATAAAGGGGGCCTTTATTATCACTTTTTTACAAGTTCTGATAAAGTCCCCCCATTATCAGTGTTTTTAGATAGCATGTGATAAACTCATTTTTGTAGCAGTGAATTGAGTTTATACCAATAGTAGTTGATTTACTCAAAAAAGAATTTATGGGAAATTCACTAGTTGATTGAGATGGATAATTGGTAGAAAAATATTGAAAAGATTTAACCAATATCCAGATTTGAGACATGTGTAATTTTGATGAATATCTTTTCAAGTTTCAACATTGTTATTATCTTATTATATAATGAGATCAAGCATATGGTCTTGAATTTTTTATCCAGAAACATCCAGGAATATGGCCTAAAATAGTTCAACAACCATTAACGACCCATCTTTCCCAAAGTGCAGATTTGCTGGATTATCTAGGAGTTAGAGAAAAAAATATGTAAATTCATAAGATTTTATTGTATGTAGAAGAATGTATTGTAGGATGTAATAAACATGCCATATATGAGTTCTTGTTATTTCCCAAAGGTGGAGGGTATTTAAAGAAGATATGGGTATGTTCCAATCGGGTAGGAGATTTGGAAAACCCAAAAAATATATTTCAAAAAATATTTTCTAGATAGTAAATATGAACAAAAAAAATCATACTAGAAGGTCAAGAAACAAATTGGAAAAAGGAAATCATCACGAAGATTTTCAAGAAAAAATCCATAAAAATATAAGAGAGATCTTATACCAAATAGAATCAATAAGGATGTGTGATAAAACATTAAAGAAAACATGGTAAGTATCCCAGATGCCCTAAGGGAAAATTTATTTCTTATTGTGATAGTTTTTGGTTATCTAGGATGAAAGGTTACATATCTAACACTTACCCAGACTCCCATGGAAGGAGAGGAAGTCTCAGAGAACTAATAATTAAAGATTCGTCAAAAAAAATATTTTAGTTTATCTGGGGAGAAGATATAGACACAGATGATGATATTTTATATTCATATATTCAGAATAATTTATTGTTGAATAACAAACAAAAATGAGGGAAAAGGAAATAAACCCATCATAATTTTGAACATGCTTAAAATATCTATGATTCGAGCAGGGGCTAGTGCATCAAAATACTCTCCAAAGAAAGTAAAGCTTGAAGAAATAGAAGGTGGTCTAGTTCATTATTCATAAACTGAAATATATTCTGAAGTAATATATTTTTAATAATGGAATATTCCTTGAGTGTGTTGGTCTGAGGTATACCAAAATTCATGGGTGTCACATCAAGAAATGACCAAGATCTTCAAGGATGAAATGACATCTAAAGTCTACAGAAAAAGATAGAGGATTTTTTACAATGCCTTTAATAGAACCTAAATGTGTTAGTAAGGATATCCAGAAAAGTGCCAAATATGTGCATTTTCGAATAATTATTAACAGTGTATATCCCCTATTCATAAAGGGACATGATCTACTAGTACTAATTGTAGTGGTAGATAGAATCTTATCCAATTTCACTAATTTATTATTAGGAGGAGCATGAGAAAATCTACATATATGAGGTTCATGGGTAAAGGTGATCCCATATTTTGATGTAGTGCTTATGGAAAGAAGTATTGGTATGACTTTTGAATTAAAGATAAATATGAAGAACTAGAATAATACATTAGTATGCCCACCCTAGAAAATATTTGTCAAATCAATTACTCACATTTATGTAAAGTTCTACAATACTCGAATACCATCTCTAATTGTTGGAATCTTCGTGTTTTAATGATCACAAATCATTTTTAAATATTTTAAATAATATTAAATATTTCTCTATTATGTTTCATTATGGTTATGTTTAATCATAATCCATTATGTGAGTATTACTTCTTAACACAAATTGCAGATATTTTCCAATGTATGAGTCACCATTAAGGTAAACTCATAATCACTGTTCCAGTTCACAAATGGTCTCACTGTTTAGTCCGAAAATTGGAAAAGTTTGAGTCACCATTATAGTGACATTATTGTATTAAGATATTGGTTTTAGAATTTGTAAAGGATCATCCACCACTTCAATCACACTATTGTATCATGATACTAGTTCCAGAATTCACAAAAGACCAGGCACTATTTCAATGACATAGTTCCCAGTAACATCGTTTCTCACAAAGGACCTGACAACATTTCTGTAACACCATTTAATCACCTAACCATTTAAAAATTTTCTCAAAGTATGACACACTAGTATAGAGGCACTGCATAGAAGAAAATGAAGAGTCACCATTCATAGTGGAACCGCTCCTTAATCGTTGTTCCTATGACATTGTTCCTATGTCACTGATGATTGTGACACCATTCCATACTTATCCATTTATTCCTTATTTAAATTAAATTAAAAAATATTTCTAATGATCATATTTGAGATATTTAATGATACAGATATTATTAATGATTCTTGCAGACCTGTTAGCAGACAGTATGAGGTACGAGATTTGGAAATCATACTTCTTGTCGGTCAAAACACAAACACCCAAGGATTAATATATTATGTAACATGAGATAAAGAAGAAGAAGAGAGAGAAATACACACCAGACCACACATAAGAGCCTTGATAATCCACCTCATTTGTTGTGATATAAAGAAGAACTCATTGTGAACCATACTGAAAATATCCTTACAGTAGCAGAAACTCATAGAAGAATAAGATATACGAAGAACATCTCATTGAACTAGAAACTAGAACACAGAAATCATGACACTCTAATTTTATTTCTATTTCTAGAATAGGACCTGAGCTTCAAATATGCTACATTCAAAGAGTCAAGATCTATATAGAATAACTCTTAGAGAATTTTTAATCCATTATTATTATATTTATCTCTATTGTGTATTATTTTATTATTACTTTTAGAAATGTGTGTATATGTATTAAAAACACACATTGTCTCCTATGCTAAACTGGAGGATACAATATATCCTCTTACTACTAATCTCTTACACTATTTTACTCCCAAGTATAACTATAGAAGAGGTCTGTGTGTGACCTAGTTATATTTTGTTCCCACATAAAATAGTGGTAGAGGTCTAGATGATCGGGACATTTTGTATATTGTTGTAAACCCTGATCCTGGGTGTGGATCAATATTGCTTATATATATATTTCTTGGTGGTAGGTGATCACCAAGTGGAGATGACTAAATATATTCTTGAGACTGAACCACTTGTTTTATCTGTTGTGTTCAATGATCTATTTTCTTGCTTATATTGGTTTATTCAAATCAAAAAAACTTTACTTTGCTTTGAGAGTTAATATTATATGGTGTCTGAATTATAATTTGTTTTAGTTGAATAATTTCAAAAGATAAGGTAATCTCATTAATTGCTTTAACTAATAATTAACCAATCTTTGAGAAATCTGTCTAACAATAAAATATTTTAAAAATATGCTAATTTAATTAACTAGCCTATTTTATTTTAAATTTGGGGACTTTCAAATAAATAATTTTTAACGGCAATTTTTATAGGAACTCAATTCACCGCCCACCACCCCCCCCCCCCCCCTCGTGAGTGTCTTACTCCAACCAACATTTAGTGTCATATGGTTTTTTAATCTTCTATTCTCAAGGTTTTCAATGATTTTTCAAATCTTTTCCATTTTCATTCTAGTTGTGTTTTAAAGATCTCTAAATTTTTGTTAGTTCTAAACTTTTATATCTTTAAAATATAGTACTTAATCTTTATTATGGATAATAGACTAGAAGGTTCTGCTACTAATAGAACTCCCTTTATCAATAGAACTAACTATACTCAGTGGAAAATTAAGATGAAAATGAATTTAGAAAGTATGGGCTTCGAAATTTGGTCTTCCATTGTAAATGAATATAAGATTCCTGCTACTTCCTGAAATACTTGGGATAACCCAACTAAGACTACTTATAATAATAAATGCAAATCTATTAATGCATTGTATTGTTCTTTAAGAGATTAATAATTTAATATGATTCCCACATGTAAAATAGCCCATGAAATTGAGGATACTCTAACTATTTCACATTATGGAACCACTAATGTTAAGAAGATGAGAATTAACATATATAATATAAAATATTATAACTTTAAGATTATCCTGATGAACCTCTCTTTGACATGTATCTCAGGTTCAATGAAATTGAAAATACTATGATCTCTCTGGGAAAGGAAGTTACTATTAAGGAACAAATCATGTAAATTATCATATGTCTACCAGACATATGGAGGGGAACTTATGTGTCAACAACAGAGTCTTGTGATATCAGTAGTACCCAGTTAAGGATATGATATAAAATTTGAGGATGTGGGGGGAATAATTCAAGGTCAAAAAATAAGAAGAGGATTTCTCAAAGAGAAATTTAGTGTCTTTCAAACCCACTACATCCAAAAATAAATAAAATGAAAGGGTAAAAACTCATTCTGATAGTAAAAGTAATGAAGATTCACCATCTGACAGTGAAGAAGAAATCACTTAGATGGTCAGAAGGATAAAAAAATTATATTTAAATAAGAAGTTTTTCAGAAAGCTCAACTATAAAATAAAATATGACAATAAGGGAAAGTAGAAAACGGACTGGAAGAAAAATTACAATTAAAATGATATAGTTTTCTATAAATATAAAATAAGAGGACATATAAAGGCTAACTATCCTAAGTTAAAGTATAAGAAGAAATATGAGGATAAATATAAAAGTTACAAGAATGAAATTAAGTCCAACTGGAGTGCTTCATAGGATAGCTCAAGTGATTCATAATCCTCATATGATAAAAAGTCCAATAAATCCAACATGTGATTTATGAAAAAAACATCTGAGGTAACACTGGAATCTCATGCACATAATTCTTAATATTCTGAAGATGAATATGATTTTGATAATATGTCTAATGAAGAATTTTTTAAATAATGCGACATGATTGAATATAAATTTAATGAGTTAAAAGATAAATACAAGTTTTTAAACAAACAACATGATCTAACCTCTACTGTTAAATATGAACTTACTGTGAAAAAATAGAAAAATTCTCAATATCTTAAAGAGAACAATGAACTCAAACTGTCTAACAAGAAATTTAAAAGGACATAGAAAAGTTTTCCAAAGTAAATAATACTATTACACAAATTCTTGGTCAATAAGTTACACCAAAATAAACTTCTGGTATAGGATTTTAACTAGGGAAAAGGAATCTAGTCAAAAACAATTTTGTGTTAAAATTTGGAAAAAAAAAAATCCATGCCCAGAATTGAAAAATCTACTGCAAGTTCCAATAGTGGGCAGTCATTTAATGTCTCCAGTTTTTCAAGACCAAATATATTTTATTTTTACAATACTTTACAAACAATTTATATGAAACCCATTAAACAAATGTGGGTTCTAAATTCTTTTATTACTAATATTACTGGAGCCAATCAAGTTTGGGTACCAAAGTCTTTTCATTGTTAAATTACTTTTGTACGTATGCTTATTGAAGATGTCCAATAAGAGCTTATGGTACTTGGGTAGTGGATGTTCAAGATACATGATAGGGGACTACTAATGTTTCAAAAATCTTATCATGACTGATGGTGGGAATGTCGCCTTTGGTGACAATGCAAAAGGAAAAATAATTGGCCTTGGCCAGATTGGTAACGCTAATTCAGTTTTAATTTCCAAACTATTGTTTGTTGATGGATTAAAGTATAATCTGATTAGCATCTCATGGTTATGTGATAATTGTTTCAATATTAAATTTGAAAATGATGCATGTTATATTTTTAATTTTAAAAATTAATTATTATTTAGAAATTTTATAAATGAAAATGTTTATGTTGTAAATTTAGATTCCTTAGTTTCTCAAAAAAAATCTGGTTTGAATGCTTTCCACAAATAGTCGTGGATCTGGCATATGAGACTATGACATTTTAATATTCATTCACTTATAAATATTAATAAGAATGTACTAATCAAGGATCTACCCAAACTATAATTTCCAAATGACAAAGTCTTTATTCCTTGTCAACATGGTAAATAACACATAATTTCTTTCAAACCAAAGAAATAAGTTTCAACTTCTCATCCTCTTGACTTGGTTCACATGGATTTGTTTGGACCATCTAGAGTTTAAAGTAATAGTGGGATGAACTATGTATATTTTCTTATAGATGAATTTTCTAAATAAACTTGGACCTTTTTCTTAGCTCACAAAAGTGAAGCTTGTTCTCATTTCGTCAAGTATACTAAAATAGTCAATAACCAAAGTGGTATTCAAATTAAATCCTTAAGAAGTTACCATGGTCATGAGTTTGAAAATCAAGATTTTGAATCTTTTTTCTCACAAAATGGATATTTTTATAAATTCTCTTCTCCTAGAACACCCCAATAGAATGGAGTCATAGAAAGTAGAACCATAACATTAAAATAAATTGCCTGATCTATGCTTAATGAATATGATTTTACTATTTACTTTGGGATGATGATGTCAATACTTCTTGTTATTTAATTAATAGAGTCTTGATTAGACCTATTCTTAAGAAAACCCCTTATGAGTTGTGGAACAATAGTATTCCCAAAGTAAATTACTTTAATTTTTTGGTTGCAAAGTCTATATTCTTAACACTAAGGATAATCTTGAAAAAAAATCATCAAAAAGTGATGAAGGAATATTTCTAGGTTATTCTACTTATATAAAATCCTATAGAATCTTTAATAAAAGAACCATGTGTGTGGAAGAATCCGTACATGTCAAATTTGATGAAACATATCCACATGAACCCAAGACCTCCATAGAAAATATTGAGGCTGATCTGTCCAATTTGTACATAGCTACCAAATCTTTTGATCATGCTGTTAAACAACCTATCAAATCATCCAATTCTAGAAATTCTCCCTACTCTCATCATGATGAAACCAAACCTGTTGAAGAAGCTGAAATTACTAGCCCTTATTTTTCTAGACCTACAATAATTCTTAATAACCATACTTTAGATGTTGTAGTTAGAGACTTAGATAAAATAACTCAAACTAGAGATTCTCTTATAAACTAGGTTGAACATGAAGCCTTTTTTCACAGCTTGAACCTAAGAACATAAATGATGCAATAAATGATTAATTTTTGGATAATGGATATGAAATAAGAACTGAATCAATAGGAAATAAAGAATGTTTAGAAACTAGTGGATAGACCTAAAGACACCTTGACTATAGGCACTAAGTTGGTGTTTAGAAATAAATTTGATGATTCTGGAACTATTGTAAGAAATAAAGCTATATTGGTTACACAAGGATATAGTCATGAAGAAGGAATTGACAATGAAGAATCTTTTTCACCAATTTCTAGACTTAATGCTATTAGAATTTTTCTAGCATATGAAGCACATCTAAATTCCAAACTATATCAAATGGATGTCAAGAGTGCATTCCTAAATGGTTATATAGTTGAGGATGTTTTTTTTAAAAACCCTTTGTGTTACAAAGCATCATCTTCCAAATCATTTATTTATGTTAATAATGGATATATATTGATTAAAATAAGCTCCAAGAGCTTGGTATGATAGACTAAGGGCTTTTCTTATTTCTAAAGGTTTTAAAAAAGGTATAGATGATCCTACTATTTTTATAAAAATAATTTCTCAAGATCTTTTGGTAGTATAAATCTATGTTCATTATATTATTTTGGGATCTTCAAAAAACTATTTATGTGTTGATTTTTCTGAAATGAAGCAAAATGAGTTTAAAATGCGTTTAATGGGTAAACTCAAATTCTTTCTTGGATTTCAAATATTTAAAAATTAATAAGGTATTATTTTAAATCATAATAAATATACTAAATAACTTCTAAAACATTTTGTTTTGGATAGCTCTAAAATTAGGTACTCCTATGAGTCCCACCTATAAATTTGATCTTGATAAGAATGGGAAATCCGTTGATCAAACTAGTTTTAGAGATACGATTGGAATTCTTCTCTACTTGACTACTATCTGACATAATATTATTTTCAGTGTGTGTATGTGTGATCATTTTCACGAAAATCCTAAATAGTGGCATCTACTTTCTATTAAAATGATTTTCAAATACCTCAAAAATACTACCAACTTAGGACTATTCTATCCTAGAGGACAATAATTTGACTTAGTTAGTTATTCCGATGATGATTTTGGTGGTTTAATGTTAGATAGAAAAAGAACCTATGGAACATGTCACTATTTGGGAAATTCAATAGTATCATGGTGTAGTAAAAAGAAAAATTTTGTTTCACTATCTACTGCGGAGGCTGAATATATAGCTACAGGTAGTTGTTGTGCTTAGATTTTGTGAATGAAACACACTTTTCTAGATTATGGATATCAATATAGACATGTCCCTATAAACTATGATAACACAAGTGTTATTAACATCTCTTAGAATCCAGTTTCTAATTCAAGAATAAAACATATTGATGTAAGACATCACTTTTTGAGAGATCATTATCAAAAATGTGATATTACTTTATAATTCATTGGCAATGAACATCATCTTGATGATATTTTTACAAATAAATTAAATTATGAAATAATGAGATACATTATACATGAATTTTTAATTATCAACATTGAGTTACCATTTACTGTCTCGCCGTTTATTGTCTCACTACTGTTTGTCTCACCGATCAAAGTCACACCATTGTGATGCCACTGTAACTGCACATTCTAGTCTCACATTTATGAATCAGCTTTCAATACATAGTAATCTTTTCCTGTATCATTGTTTTAATTATTATATTTTAATTATATATTATATTTTTTAAAATTTGTGACCTTTTGAATCCCTAAATGTTAAAAACCCGTCACTTCACTTCTCTTCTCACTCGTGCTCTCTACTCCCGAAACTGAAACCCTTCTCTCCCAAACTTCTTTCTCTCATTCAAACCCTCTATGCATGTTAGAAATTCCATGGATGAAGTGTATACTGTACTCGACTCTAGCGAAGTGAAATTCATCAAAGAAAGAGAAATGAGCTCTGATCACAAAACCTGGGGAACCACTGAACCTCGGTCTTACAGATTTTGTAGTCGTTCCATAAAAGTAAGTGTGTAAAAAAAAGGCTTCTCTCAAGTAAGTCTCTTGTCCGCAGAGTTTGGGAATAAAATGGATGGTTATAATGGTTTACAAAATATAAGAGACTTATATAACCCAAAAATAAATTTTAGTTCTATCATTGCGTCCAGTTTACGTTCACTAAAAAGGATGACTTTGTGGTTATGAGTTGGGTAAATGGACAAAGATTTTTTTTCATCAATGTTTTGGGTTGTTTTATTATGAGTAATTCATGAAGGTATCTTCAAGGATCATCAAAGAAACCCTCCACCTCCAAGAGACATATTTATCCTTGAAGAGGCTTTGGGTGAACTGAATTGAGTTGGAAAAAGGAGAAGACATGTAGCTTCTGAATTAGTTGGAGAGACTAGATTTATATTCAAATTTATTCAACACCTGATATGTCCAAGGAAAGGTGACTTTATTAATCTGAAATATCAAGATATATTCTTGTTTCATCTCTTGAAGAATGGTCAGAAGATAAATTTTTTCAAGTCCCTTATCCTTCACATGTGTGATAAGATCAAGAAAACTTCAAAGTCAACAAACTTATTCTATTCAAGATTCATTTATTCTATGCTCCAAGAGTAGGTTTTGGTAGGGAATAATTAAGAAGTTATTGAGGATTATGAGTTTTGTCTATCTAAGGATATATGCAGGTGAATGAAAATTAGTTGGAATCCATGGAAGAGGTTATGGGTTGAAGACAAAAGGTTGTATGAGGATTTCAACATTTTTTAGCACAATTCAATACCTATGGATATCACTGATCCTAGTTTGGAACCATATGAGTTTGTGTAATATTAAAATAAAGGAATAGAAGTTGACATTCCTAGAGATGAAGTTGGAGTTGTTTCTAAAATCAGTGATCCAGATATTTCTAAAAGGACTGAATTACCTCCTCATGAATCTCCTGAACCATCTAAAGTGGTTCCCTATTAATATTCTCTTCTCTATAATAGTGTTGAAAGTGAAAGTGAACCAAATATATACAAGGATAATGATGTTGATAAAGGTGAATCAATTATGGAAGCACATATTTCTAATGAACAACAGACAAAAGAATAATCTACAGAAACAGAAGTCATTTTTCTTGCTGAAGTATGGATATGAAAATATTTTCAGTTAGAAAGAAGTGTTGATGAGGCTGAGAGGTACCAAAGGATAAATGAATATGTATAAATAGTTCATGAAATTGAGTCTCTTATACCTCAAGGGTTAGCATTGGTTGAGGGGGAACAAAACCCCAGTTTGGAAAGGATTGAAGTTCCAAATCTTGTTGATTCATGTTCGGTGGATTCCTGGTACAGGTTTCATAGCTACTTAGATATTGATGATTCTCAAAAGTCCTTAGTGAAATAAATGGACCTCTCAACTAAGATTCAACTCAAACTAATCATAGCTAAATAAATGATATCTTATAAGGATCCAGAACATGTCTTTGTTCCAAAACATGATCAATAAACCCCTAGTTTTTTATGACATGATGATCTAAAAGCTTTTGGGGATAATTTATTGTCTATTTTTAGCAATATTATGAAGTTATAGCCAACACATATGAGTAGTCATAGTGAAAGGGATGCTAGAATGCTTCTATAGAAGTTAATTTAAAAAACTCAACACAAAATGCTTCATGAGATTCAAGAATCAAGGATTGAAAATCAATAGCTAAGTGATGAAGTGAAATCCTTAAGATCTTTGGTTGAGGAGGTGAGGAAATGTTTTCAAGCTTCTCCTACTCCAGTTTATATTTATAGACAAAGTGGTTATGTTGTTGACATGATGTCAGGGTAGGTTGTATCTCAGATTAATCCTAATTTGATTTCAGTGGTTGAGGAGGTCACCAAGAACAACATGGAAGTAGAAAATGAAATCGTGAACTTGTTGATGGAATCAATCAGTTGAGAGATAAGTATAAAGGATCTTTAGAAACTATTATTAAAAGGATTAATTCTCTCTCCTCAGCTAATTCACCTCCATATACTTGTGCTCAAATCTATCACCCTTTGGATAGCAATTTGATCGAATTAGTGATAAGATAAGAGCATTAGACATTGGTTGGTGGTCCAAATCAGGAAATAATGAGTAATATTGAAAAGTAAAATGAGCATGTGCGTGATATGGTTAGATATTACTCCCAGACGGTAACTGATGCTCAAGCATAAATTTCAAAGAAGGTGGATTCCTATTTCACAAAGATTTATAACAATCACCAACTGACAAGTCATTTCAAATATCTGGTGGAGAATTTGAATCTACCCCCATTGACTCAAGATTTCATGGAGTAAGTCAAGCAGTTGAATGGTTTTAATTCTAATCTTGAGAAGATTATGTAAAATAAGGTTGATTTTGATAAGGATATGGATTGTGGTGTTGAAATCATAATGTATTTTATCAACCTATCGGAGCCTTATTTTTCATGTTTAAATCATAGCCATAGTTTCCCCTAAATCTGCTCCTCTCAAACATGGCATACTTTCTTCTACCACTCTTTCTTCCTCTACCTCTTTTTCTCCAATTACCATGACCCCTACTCAGGATCTGATCAAGATAAAACCTATCATCACTAAGAAACCCTTGCCTCATTCTTCATCTAGACCAATCCTTACCCCTTATATTATTAAAGGAGTGCCTCTATATTCTATCTATATCTCTTCCACCACTACTACTTCTACATGTGATTCTCTTAATCATGTTGTCTCTAGTAAAGAAAAAGGGAATGCTTCAAAATCTGAAGAGAAGTGAAGGATGGTTTTTTATAGGCCTATGATGTCCTTTCCTTTAGTGATTGTGTTTCACTCTATCATTATATTCAACGAAATGTGCTATCTATTTTATTCCACAATTGATTTCATTTAATACTTGTTTTTCTTTTTCTTACTTACTTTTTTATAATACCTAAAGGGGGATAAGAACTAGAATTTATGCTTTTTTTACGTATAAGCTCTAATACAATAATGGACTACCTTGATTTTATGTATTAATCTCATATAACATGTTTTATATGTTTAGAAAACTACTTATTCCTCTTTGAGGTGTATGTCTTGTAAATGTCATGATTTTTTATCATCAAAAAGTGGGAGATTGTTGGACTCCTCTTGTTTTAATGCTCACAAATCATGTTTAAATCTTGTAAAGCATGTTCAATATTTTTCTATTGTATTTTATTAAGTTTATGTTTAATCCTAACCTATTCTATGAGTATTACTTATTAAGATTGATTGCAGATATTTTCCAAAGTATGATTCACCATTAAGGTGAACTCATAGTCATCATTCCTATGCCCAAAAAGTCTCACTATTTAGTCTGAAAATATGTAAAGTATGAGTCACAATTACAGTGACACCATTTTATCATGCTACTGGTTCCATAATTCACAAAGGACCATACACTACTACAATGACACTATTGCATCATGCTATCGGTTCCAGAATTTGTAAAGGATCGGACACCATTTCAATGACATTGTTGCCAGTGAAATTGTTTCTAATAAAGGACCTCACATCATTGCCTCAACACAATTGTATTGCCAAACCATTTCAGAATTTTTTCTGAGTATGAGACACTAGTTTGGAGGAACCTCTTAGATACAATGGACAAGTCACCGATGACTATGGTATAGCTCCTGACTCACCATTCCTATGACATCGTTCCTATGTCACTGTTGACTATGGCACCATTCTATACTATCCATTACTTCCTTATTTCAATTAAATTATAAATTATTTCTAACGGTTATATTTGAGCTATTTAATAATACTGATACTTTTAATGATTCTTGCAGACATGTCAACAGATAGTACGAGGTACGAGTTGTGGAAATCATGCTTCTAATTGGTTAAAACACAAACACCTAAGGATTAATATTTTATGGCACACGAGCTTGAGAAGAAGAGAGATAGAAACACACACCAGACCACGCAGAGGATCCATGATAATAAATCTTACTTATTGTGAGCTAAAGAAGAACTCGTTGTAAACCATCCTGAAAACATCCTTGTAGCGGTAAAACATAATAAATAAGAAGAGTTATGATGAACATCTCATTAAACTAGAAACAAAAACACAAAACTCCAGACACTCTATTTCTGAGTCTATTTCCATAAGTGGACCCAAGCTTCAAATCTTCTACATTCAAGGAGTCTAGATCTTCATGGAACAACACTCAGATCATTTTTAATCCCTTTTTATTATATTCTCCTCTGTTTTGTACTGTTTTATTATTCCATTGATAAATGTGTGTATCTATATTAAAAACCCACATTGTCTCTTATGCTAAAATTTATGATACAGGACATCCTCTCACTACTACTCTATTACACTATTTTACTCCAATGTATAACTGTGTAAGAGGTCTCTGTGTGACCTGGTTATATTTTGATCCCATATAAAACTATGGTAGAGGTTTTGTTGACCTGTAAAGATTGTATTCTATTGTAAACCATGATCTATATTGTGGATAAATATTGTTTATATATATATATTTCTTAGTGGTAGGTGATCACCAGGTAGAGAGGAGAAAGTATTTACTTGAGACAGAACCTATTGTTTTATTCAATGTGTTAAAAGTTCTGTTTTCTTGCTTATATTTGTTTATTCAAATCAAAAGACTTTACTTTGAATTGATTGTTAATCTTAGATGGTTTGTGAATTATAATTTTTTTAGTAGACTGATTTCAAAAGTTAATGTAATCCCATTAGTTCATTTAACTGAAAATTAATGAATCATTGATAAATCCTTCAAACAAAAAAATATTTTACAAATATGATACTTTTATTAACAAGACTGTTTGATATTAAATTGGAGGAATTTCAAATAAATAATTTGTAATATAATTTTTTTTAGGAACAAAATTCACCCCCCCCTCTTGAGTGTCCTACTCTGACCAACACTAAGGAATCGAGTGGAAATATTTACACATATACTTCCAGATGAAGAAACATGTGTTAAAGAAATATCACCACTCGTAGTAAACCATTAGAGGCTAAATTGGAAAAGAGTGTTAGAGTTGGTGTCCTAGGACCAACTATCTATACTTTTATACATGTATATTTGATTCATTAAAAATTAATAAATCTTATTATTACGTATTGATTGTTGTTCTACATTACTCTAATGTAATAATGTCATAGTGTATACATTACATTGATAAGGTCATAGAAGTTCCATGCAATGATTATATCCTCAATGTATTATGAAAATATTTTTAAATAATGTTCTATGATTGGATAATGTATTATGATGCGACACATGGTACATAGACTTTCAGGTGTGAGTAAAAATAAGCATATGATGCTTCTTCTCATGAAGTTCACACTTGGCAATCTCCAAGATGGGAGATTGTGAGAACATGCCTATCATTTGGAATTCCTCATGTTTTTATGCCATTGGATATTCTTACCTTTGAGCATGTATGATGGTCCTTATAATTTAAGATTATTATTAATGCATATTACAACTCACATATATAGATGTATTTCATAAACCATGATGATAAAAGTTCATGGAGAAGTTGGATATGTTGGGTGTGTCATGAGTAGCATGTTATTAATGGATAAGTCGATGAAGGATTTGTCCCTCCCATATTTATGGAAGCTGATATCTCATACCTTTGATTGGAATATAATTTTCACATTAAATTCCATAGACATGGTGTAATGATGTGTTTATTTTAGATAGTCAAAGAAGTACATATCGATCATATAGTTTGGTGACTCAAATGTTAAACCTACTTGATGAGATATTGAGACAAAGGGATTATATTACACGGTGTGTTTTTTTATGTGTTTTTCATCATTACGACATTAAGTTCATTCTCTTGGGTGTCTTGACCCATTTCTAGATAGTAATCCTGGAATTTAATAAAGCACACATAATTCCATTGAGAGAGAATCCTAGAGGGACACACACTCTGTCTCCATTGATCTCGATTAAATTTTATTTGAATTTTAATTGTTGGAATAAATTTTAATCTCAAGACCAAGGAATAATTTTATTCTAATTTTATTGATCGATGATATTCACATAGTAATAAATAATTATTTCTTTGTTAAAAAATAATTTATTAGATTATGTGAATATAAATATAATATATATTCATTGTATTTTGAATAAAATATTTATTTTATTTATTGAATATTTTAATAAATATTTATTTCCTAGATTTTGAATAAAATATTTATCTATAAATAAAGTATTTATTTGGTTATTAAATAAATACTAGAGGAGTTAGAGCGGACCAAGACAGAGTCTGGTGAAAATTTTAATTAATAAGATTGTTATATAATATTTGTTATTATGCAAGTTTCCAAGCACAAAAAAATAATAAAGGTAATATTATTATTATGTGACATGGGAAGAGAAGTTAGAGGACCAGGTGTGCCTAGTCCCCCAAATTTATTAAAAAATGAGAAAAAGTACATGTAAAAAAACAAAAAAATAGGTATACCACATCGAGAAAAGAAACTCCATATCAAAAGGATCAAACTCCTCACCATAAGAATAATCATAGGTTGTACTAGCGTCATCTAATGCACATTCATATTATGAGTTGTATTGATTAAAAGGTGTGATGTACCTCTCCCTGATCCTTAGCTACTCTGATGTGAGTTTCTCCCTAGAAGAGTGCTTGGTAACCCAACCTCATTTGGGATATGCATCAATTCTCTTTGAAATCTTATAAGAGGACCAGGTAGACACAGTCTTTGGCATGTTGGAAAAATCCTTTCTTGGCCTTCTCTTTGGTGGAGCAGAGATGAATCCTTCATTGTGATTCACCTTTTCCCCCTCGTTCATGAAGATATGACAATAGCATGATTTTTCATAGACCAAGGCTTTAGGAGTACTACTATCATTCTATTTATTATCAACATGTGTATTCCCCTAACTACCTGAAATGTAAAAGGAACCATACACTTTCTTTGAATCCTCCAGAAGATCTATTTTTTTCATATCAATTTCATGGTCTCTATTACATGATTTCAGCATAGGCATGTCCAATTTACTTGACTACACAAAACCACAGCCCATAAACTGGTGATGCCTATTAGTTCCCACCAATGCCAAATCCTGAGTATTCTCCCCTATGACTTGATCATCTATGACTTCTTCACTCACAGAAATTACATTAGGCTAGTTTGAAAATTCCAACTGAATACCCATATTAGCATCCAGTTTAAACACTACATCCGAGGAAGTTTCATAGTGAATGTTCCCCTCTACAACGGTAGCAACTATTTAATATCTTGCTTCTCATGACTCAGCTTATCAGAATTCAAACCATCAAACCGATTGCATAATGATATGTTGACTTTTGTTTTCATCACATTGTTATTATTCACATGAACTTCCTGCACTTCTGTGATGTCTCTGCCCTCCCCTGAAGCCCCAGGGAAGCCTCCAATATGGGAGGCCTCAATATAGAATTTTGTGGATGCTATTCATCTTGTTGCATCTCCACCACATGAACTGGTAATTCTGGGATACCTTAACTTGCTTACATAGCCCCTGAACTAGCCACATCCTCATCACCTCAAATTAAATTAGCCTCCATTCCCTTATTTCCTTCTTCGTTTTCCACCACCCCCTTATCACACCCAATCTCCATGTCACATTTGAAATTCTTAAATACTATACTCACCTTAGGCTCAAGGGGAAATAATTTTTCATTATTTGTAGTAATTACATCACCTTCCACAGCTACAACCTATTCTTCAACTATAAACTTTTCAATAGGCTTGGCTCCTGCACCGAACGCCCCTCGATCTAGCCCCACACCTCCTCTGTTCCTACTCCCATGCCTACAAACCCAACTAGATTGACCCAATTTTTTACAGGAATAACAAAATTCCACCCATGATTCAAATATGACCGGTTTATTGTAAAAAATCTAATCACAAACAATAATCCACAAAAAAATATATCGGTGCTCTAGACACATCCACTTTAACACAAACTCCTGGAGCAATGGGATGAAAACTCGCACGAGTCCTGTTATCTGAACATAGATAGCATCCCATGAGATTTCTGGGTATATGAATGATAGAAGGATTTTGGAATGAAAGAGGAAGTTCTATAAATCCACCCCATGTAGCAGTCATTGGTGAGTCATGGTTCATATTAAGATCATAAGTCCACCGGATGAGGAAGAATCTGACTCTATTGAAGCTTTGAGGGGCTGAGGATCATGTGTGGATCAAGTCCTCCTCTGTCATGAAACGTATCATGATATGATGACCTTCAATTAACCCCATCATATCTAACTCCTAAATACACCAAGATCTGATGATAAAATCTATCAAATGAGTTCACCAAATGTCTTTGATCCATGAATCGAGCTATCATTGTCAATCTAAGAAGAGAAGAGGACTCATTGAACTCTGAAATCGATATGGGGTGTTGTGGATGACCCACATAAAAATTGGTTATTTATGTTGTATATTTTATACAAAATTGAGAATAGATTATTTTGGCACATAAATAATTGTATCATGAATCCTTCTTATCACTCCTACTTAATAATGTGAAGCATAATGGAGATTTTTTAAAGACCAGATAATGATCAATCAAGAACAAAAAACACAAAAAAAATTGATTCATCTTGAAATCATGCATAGATTGAGTGGTTTTTCTTGGAGATCATTAGAGTATATATGGATCACCACTATAGGGGTTCTATCCTTGGATACTCACATTAAAATGAAGGAAATTTGAAGTGGTCTATTTAGATAATCAAAATTCATCAACAAAGTGAATTACTAAGCCTAGGTATTTATTTCATCATATATTAAATAAATTAAATATAAATTTCACTCTCATGGTCCTCAATCATGGTTTTGAGTAATGATTATTAAAAGAAATTTTAATATATCTCACAACACCTCATTATTTTGTGGTTCCCAGAACCAACAAGTGGTATCAGAGTGGTTATGTTTAAATTTATAATTATTTATTTGATTGTTGATTCATACGAAATCATGATTGAATTTACATTTATTATTATTAATTTTTTAATCATATTTGAATTAACATTCTTCAAAATATTAATCATATTCATTCAGTGTTTCATTTTATTAAATGTTTATGATTAATAATGGAGAAATTTTCCATCGGGAAGTGCCAAATAATTAGCCCGTAAAACTAGTTTACATGGCATGTAGCTGAAGTACACACTGTGTACCCATGCCCATTGTACCTGATGTGTTGAGTAGTTAATTAAATTTTGTGCATTTATGTCACACCATGTTTTCACTAAGCCAACCTTCCATATGGAAATTGGATACATGGTGTGTCTCTAGGGATTACACACTGTGTAGTTCAGCTGAGTTATCTTGTTGAAACCCCGGACGTGTGAGTCGGATACAAAAAAAATAGTGCGAGATTTAATAAAATCATATAATTTATTATATCTCAAAATATTTTTAATCAGAAAAAATTACTAATAATTTCCTCTTTTAATTGTAGAATAAAATTGGAAGATCATCATTCACATTATCCCTAAGATAAATATTAGACAAATAAAACCTCATGACTGGCAGTAACTTCTAAGAATTTTACAGAATCCTTCCAGTTGTGTTACACCATGAATGGAAATATTATGTGCTAGAATACTCATTTCCTAATGTTCCTACTAAATAGGCAAGTGATCAAGAGTTACTATTCCCTAAGAAACATATAAATGATGTGGTTGACATTACATGGTTTATTCTATCATCTATGTCTAGTGAACTCATGAATTCTCATGAAAATATGGATGCATATAGCATGTTTGATCTCCTTTGTGGTCTTTACTAGGAGATATCTAGAATATAATAGTTTTAGATTTCCAAGGATCTCTTTTAGAGTATGTTTGTAGAGGGTTCCCAAGATGGGGCTTATATAGCCAAGATAATTTGATACATTTATCACCTAGAGGTTTTAGGTTTTAAACTCCCTGAACCAATGGGCACCGATCTCATTCTAGAATCACTCCCTCAGAGCATCTGCAACATTATTTTAAATTTTAATATGAAAAACATTGAGAAGTATTTGTCATATCTACCTACTCTCCTTTTCCAAGTGGATAAGGATACAAAGTGTGAAAAATCCTTCTATCTTTGTTGTTGAAAAATGGAAATGAAAAGAGAATATATTTGATACCAAAGCTTCTTCACAGCCTTTCTCAAAGAGGAAGATCAAGGGGAAATCAAGGGAACATGATGATGTCTATTTCACATGTGGAAAGAAGGGATAGTGGACTAAAAACTACACCCAACCAAATAATCCAGGGGAAGTAAGGGGAATCTTAAGGTATGTTTATTACCGAGTGCACATTATCGATTTCAATAAATTGGATATTAGAGATATATTTTGGTGCTCACATATGTATTCAAATATAGTAACCAAGTAGATTCAAAATGATTGACCAAGGGGAGGTAGATCTAAGAGCATCCAATAGAGCTAAACTTTAGTTTATAGCTATTAGGGACTACCACCTCACATTGCTGACTGGAATGATCTTGGTTTTGAAAGGTTTTTATTATGTTCTATCTGTTACCAAAAACATTATTTTTGTATCCAAACATGAAAAAAATGGGTTTATTTTCAAATTTGAGAATAAATGTTACATTTTTATAAATATATAATTTTTATGGTAAGGAACATTTAATTGATGATCTTTATGTGTTGGATTACATGAACCAAGTAATAGCAATTGATGATGATGTTACTTCACATGGATCATACCTCACCCAACTTTGGTATCACTACATAGATCATGTAAACGAAAATAACTTGACTAAATTACATCAAGATGGATATTTAGATCCTATTGAACTAAAACCACTTGGTGTATGTCACACATGTTTACAAGGTAAATTGATTAAATCTCTATTTAGTGGGAATGGTGAAAGGGCTTAAGAGATTCTTGAATTAGTTCATACGAATGTGTGTGGACCATTTCCTATTGATGAAAGGGGTGGGTACACTTACTTCGTAACACTAACTAATGAATTTAGGAGATATGGATATGTATACTTAATGAGGTATAAGTCGAATTCTTTTGATAAATTCAAGTGATACAAAAATGATGTTGAGAACCATCTTGTTAAGAAGTTCATGAAACTCCACTCAGACTATGGTGGATAATATCTTAATCAAGACAGAATTGGTTATTTATAGGATTTCAAGATATTTTTTCAAATCACTCATCCTTATATGCCTTACTGAAATGGTGTAAGATAAATGAGGAACCACAGCTTGTTGGGCATGGTGAGATCAATGATGAGTCATGCAAGTCTTCCACTATCCTTTTAGGGATACACGTTGTAAACAAAAGTATACATACTATATCGAGTTTCAACTAAAGAAATAGATGGTATATCATACCAATTATGGAATGGAAAGAAACTTTTTTTGTCTTACATACATGAATGGGGTTGCGGAGCATTTTTTAAGGTCACTTCAATTAACAAGCTTACACCCTAAGGCACAAAGTGTATCTTTATAGGATATCACAAAGATTCACAGAGATAACACCTATACAATTCTTTAGAAAAACAATTTTGGTTGAAAAACATCCCACATTTCTTGAGGGGGATATTATCTCTAAAAGAGATAGAGGGAGCGAGATAGACTTTGATAAAATCTAGGCCCAAGATACATAAGATTTTGAACAGGAAAAAAATTCCACAATTCCCTATGGAAGAAGAAATTGTTCTACAGATACAATTACTATATAGGAGTACTAGAGAGGTTAGAGAACTAGAATGGTATGGTTTTCTAGTCACTGAGGACTGTGACTCATTATTAGTTGATAATAATGATCCTCCTAACTACTAGGAATTATTAGGTGGTACACACTAGTGAATATATGGTTTTTCGCATCAGTTTTTTATGATTTTTCACATTGGTTTATAGGTGACATGGTTATCAAAAATGTATTAAATAATGTTTTTCACAATGATTACTTAAAAAAATTTATAAATAATTTGTTCAAGGTTTCCACATCGGTAATCCAATAATCGACGTGAAAAACCAATTATGAACCCTTTATCACATCAGTTAATTTAAATAACCAATGTGATGAATGGTTTTTCATGTCAGTTATTGAATAATCGATGTGAAAAACCCTATGTAATTTTTTTTTTCACATCGGTTATCTCATAACCGAGGTGAAAAATAGGGTGCATGTATTTTTCACATTGGTTATCAAATAACCGATTTGAAAAATATAGATTTTTTTAAATGATCAATGAATCATCTCCTCCCCTAGAAACAGTCAGAAAATAGAAGACAAAAAACAGCATAATTGGAAATAGAAAGCAACATCAAAGAACAACACAAAATCCAAAAAAATACATCAATGTATATTAATTAATCACCTCCACCAACAACACCTTGAAAATAGCACAAGAGGCAATAGAAAAGGTAGACCAAAATATAACACAATACATAATATGTTGAACTATTAAATAAATGAAAAATCAATCAAACTTGTAAAATTATTTTCCCATTAAATTTGTAAATGCTTCAACTCATCTACATTATATGAATGTTCATCATCAAAAATCTACCAAAAGAATACATAAATCATTTAACTTGAATTTTCAATAAAACATATTAAATATTATGGAAATATTTATAAATAAATCTAACCATATGAAACTTTGTAACTGTCCTAATTGTAATTATTTCATACATGAATCTCAAAAAATAATATCCACATTTAGTTCTACCATTTTTTTATGAAAATGATTCAAAAATATTGTATTTCAGGATAACATTTTAAATTAATATATTCGAAATTTAGTAATTATAAATGATAATTCACCTTAACTTTAACAAATTTGACATTGGACCTCTTTCTTCTCTTCTTTCTTATCATCTCTCCAAAGAAACCCCATTCCCTATTTAAAAATAATATGAATATAATAAATTATATTAATTATAATATTAAAAATTATTTAAATAAGCAAACATACATGTTCAATAAATTCTTGAAATTTTCTTTCACTTTTCCATAGATAGAGTATAGACAATACAATTTCTCTTCTCTTGGAAAAAAACACCCAACATCCAATGAAAACTGATATAAAAGAAAATATACTATGATTTTTTAATATATTAAGTGATATATAACAATTTTTGAGAAGAAATATTTTATACCTTTCAATATATAGAAACATCCAACAATGAATGATGATAGCCTTCTGCAATCTGTCAGCTATATAAACTATTCATTCAGCATCGTTCATTGTCATAGCTATAGGAGAAATAAACTATGGGTCTATAAATCCATATACACCTTTCTTTTCATTCTCCATTAAAATTTCATATTGATACCTAATAAAAATCATAAATAATTATAAATTTTAAAATAAATTAGAGGAACGAAAAAAAATTGTTAATCGACTGTATGGAAAAAACATGTATTGTGTTGATGCCTAATTGATATCCAGCTACAAGTTCCATGATATCATTTTTCAAAAGGATTTCAGTAATTGCATGCCCACAAATAGTAGCATCAAATGGAATTATATATAGTCCCAATAACAAATTTGAGCATGTTAACAATTGATCAAGACTAGTAGAATCTATGTCTGATGTCATGGAACTTTGAATTTTCTGTTGTCTATATAGTATTTCTTTTCCTTTAATGTGTTCCTAAAAATATTAAAGAAATATAAAAACATTAAAAATAAAAAATAAATTTACTTAAAAAATAATATTAAATATAACATATATTCATACCTCTATGGTAATATGTCGAAGTAGTCTTGATGGAAAACCAAAAAAATGACTGATACTTTGTCCAACTATACTCACTTCATCTATAGGACATGGTATTTTTGTTGATCTATTTATAATATCTTGTAAAGTGACCCTATGATACTCTATTTCAATCTGGTGATGATGAATGGTATCGATGATATAATATATCATCCCATATGAAACAATATGATAAAGATCATAAAAAAATAACTCACAATAACTTGGTAGTTGTGGAGGAGGGGTGTTGGGGTAGGATAAAGAGTGGGTCTGTAAAAACATTTGTGAGAGTAGGATAAAAAGGAGTGGGGTCTACTGGAGGAGTTTGAGGAGTTTGAGTTTTAGGATGAAATTGTCCTTGCATGTCTGCAAACATCTCTTGTACCAAAGCTCTAATCAAGTCATCCATCATCGCTTGAATATCCTGAACTTTGGCTTCCAAAGATTCTATTTTTTATAAACATTCTCCTTTGAAGAAGCTTCTGAATGTGGAAACACATTTCTTATCAATACACCTATCAGGTATCCTTATACATGACCCATTTATTCAGTATATCCCAATATTACAGCTAAAATATCATATTCACCCTCAGTAATAAAGACCCCATGTGTTCTCAACTCCCAAGAGAATCCTGTATGGAATATTTGAAAAAATATGTAATGAATAAAAATATATAAAGATTTTATTTAACTTTAATAAATAAATAAACATCTTATCATCTACAACTCTTAACTCTTCTGTATGATATTGTTTTTTTATTCATTCGATCCCTCTTCCATTTTTCATGTTTAGTGGGGGGGAGGGTGGAAACCTCTCCATATCTTCATGACTTGGCTCTCAGTTTTTGTTGTTTTTATTCTATCATGTGTTCTTCCAATAATTTATAACCTCCTCGAGATAACGTATGAGGGTATAAATTTCTAGATTGAATCTCATAATGTGATATCCTTTATTTCTGTAAATTAAGAATTATAAATAAAGATATCATTGACATGGTCATTAATATAAAAAACATATAAAAGGGTAACACTTCACTTAGTAAAAATTATTCTTGTTGTCTTCATTCAAAAAATTGTCTCTATGTATCTTCATATATAAATGGATATGTATATTACATGTATTTTCTTGTTATCTATTCCCAAAAATGAACTGTGATGTGAGGGGTGATTTAAAATCCCTCCATCTTCTAGCTTCCAATGCTAAATATTTCCTCTTGACTCCTCTAGTGTCAGATATATCATATTTCAAATAATAAGAAGGGGAAAACATATATTACTATAAAAATTTCAAGATATGTAAAATAATAACAAACTAGCTTACCAAGTTGGTCTCCCACAGTAGTAATAGTGTCACTTTGTCAACATTTCACCAATTTTAAAACAAAATACTAACTTTTATTTTAGCTTGTACTGATAAAAAATTCATAAACTATTTTTCATTTTGATCTATTAGAATTTCATTTTCATCAAAGGATATTGGTAACCTCTATTCGTGGCTATAGAAAATTGATAATTTTGGTAAATGTGTGGTGCCACGTTTACCAACCCTCAGACTCTTTTTCCCCCTACAGAAGTTGATTTCTCAAGTAAATAAGGATAACGAGGCTCATCAATAGGAGCATGTATAAGTTCATCCTTAGAGGTATTAGTATGATCATCTCCAGAAATATGTGTTGGATAAGAGGATTGATCAGTCATTGTCCAAAAAATAAAAGCAACATAAATTAGTATAAAAATATACAAATCCAACAATTATATACAAATGTAAATAAAAAATTACTAATTATCAAAAAAAATTAAACCAAACATAAATTTTTTTATTCATATTGGTAATAATTAACTATAATGCTAACAATTTTAATGAGATATGAAATTACATAAATGAATGAAAACTACACAATATTCATGAGAGATGAAATGACATGGTAAAAATTCACTGACCTGATAAATAATTTTTACAAAAAAAAGAAATTTTTATAGCATACTCATATACAATATATTTTGTTTTTATTTTAAATTTAAAATTTAAAATAATTGGTTTTCAACAAAATCAATTAATAGATAAGTTAATTAATGGTAAATATGGAAAACTAGACAAAAATAAACTAATATAAAACAAACAATTTAACTTATAATACATGTTTTAATAAAAATAAAATTAAAATATCTAACTTACAAAATTTAAAAAATTAAACCATAATTAAACATAAGTTACCTGTAATATTTGGAATGTACTAAAGACTGTTTTCCCAAATTCCATTGGCATGATCGTTCCATATGGCACAAACAATGTCTTTGATGTGTTTATCAATATTATTTGTCAATCATTCCATGTATATAGGGATCCCATATAAATTAGAATCTTTTTTCAAGTTTATCATAACCAACAAACTATTTTTTCTTTATAGAACAATATCCCTCTGCATATTGAATTGATCAGTAACATAGAAATGTTTTTCTTGTATTTCCATGATAAAAGGATCATTTATGTATTCTAATTTATTCATATTATCTAGTGTCATTCCAAATTCATATTTCCAAAAAAATTTGTTACCAATAAACCATTTACACTTAAACACTGGAACTTGAAATTTAATTTAATCAACCTACCATATTTCTTCAATGAATCCATAATATGTGGTTGATGAGGGGATTTTTTTGTATTTAGAACTTGAAAAATGCATTACTTCTATGAACACCAACACACTACTATTCTAAACCACACTTTTGTTATCCTAATCATTCGTATGAAATGTATAGCCATTAATGTCATACCCAGACCATGTTATCAAATTTAAACTTGGACCACCCACTAACCATCTCTATTTTTCTAATGAATCTGGTCTTGCGGTCTCTTTAAACCATGGAAAAAATGTTTTTTTCTCATTCTAAATCCACATATCTTTATTCTTTGGATAACATAGTTTAAACTCGTTAATATGAAATGTTATATATGATTGAGAATAATATATTTTATTAATGATATATAATTGTAACTTCTTTATCTTTTCACCTATAAATGATTTGACTTTCATGCCAGGAATCTGCTTTCCCCCAAAATTAACTCATTCATGGATAGTTGTAGGAAAACTTATTTTGTCACACCCTGACCACAGGTACCTTTATTTTTTCTTCTTTATTGGTCCCAGTTTAAATTTTTCGAAGTTTAATTGTGATTGGCGGTTTCGCGCCAGTGCGCGGTCATCGCATCATTAGCGGTGACCGTGTGGTTGGCCTGGGTCACTACGTGTTCGCCCGACGTTTAAATTTGAGAATTTTATGTTGAAATTCTATTATTTATTTTATAATTATTATAAAACCTTATTATTATTATTATCATAAAGTTATTATTATTATTATTATTACTATTATTTTTATTATTATTATTATTATTATTATTATTATTATTATCTTTTTTTATTATCATATATATATATATATGTTTTAATACCCTAACCCTAATCTCACCCCCTCTCTTTCCCTCTTGCGCCGCACTCCCCTCCCCCTCTTTTCTCTCCTCTCTCTTCTCTCTCTCTCTCTCTCTCCCCCGTGAGGCTCCCCCTTCCCTCTCCCACTTTCACCCGGCTTCCCCGGCGGCCCTCTCCTTCAGCGCCGACCCCGCCCCCGACCTCCGGAGATCCTCCGTCCGCACGGCACCCGGCTCCGGCCCCTCCAGCCCGCCGCCCGTCCCCGGTGATCTCACTACCTCTCCGACGTCTGGCATCCCGACCCCTGCCCCGTCGCCTCGCCGCACCGGCCACCCCGGCTGCCGGCCCGCACCCTCCCCTGCACCTCCCTGGCCGACTCCCGTCCAGCTCCCACTCTGCCCGGCGCCCTCCACCGCCCGCGGCTCGCTGCACCGAGCCCGCACTCGGCCTCCCTCCGTCGTCGCGCCCCTCCGTCTCCATCCCGGCCCTCCGGCACTGCCCTGTCGGCGGCCCGCCTCTGCGCCTTGCCGCCTCCACCAGTCCGGCCACCCCGTCGCCGGCGCACCCTCCTGCCGAACCACCGCGCCCCACCTCCGGCCTCCCGACACCCTCGTCCAGCCCCTCCTGCGCACTCTCCTCCAGCCCGCCGCAGTCCGGGTTCCCGCCGCCGTCCGGGCTCCCTCCGCCGCCTCCGGCGTCCGCAACCTCACCCCATGTCCGACACCCCCGCTCCGGCCAACCGCTCCGGCCAGCCCGCTCCGGCCCGTTCTCTCCGCTCGGCCGCCCCTATAAGTTGGAGGCTTGGTTTTATTTTGTTATTATATTATTATTATAATTGTGTTATTATTTCTATTATGTTAATATCATTATTATTATTATGATATTATTATTATTGTTATTATATTATTGTTATTATTATTATTATTTTGCTAATATTATTATATCATTATTATTATGTTATTATTATTATTATTATTATTATTATTATATTAATATTATTATTACTACATTATTGTTATTATTGTTATATTATTATAGCTATTATTATTATTATTATGCTATTATTTTTATTATTATTCTTATTTGTATTATGTTATTATTATTATTAGATTATTGATATTATTATTATTATTATGTTAATATTATTACATTATTATTATTATTATATTATTATTATTATTATTAATATACTATTATTATTATTATTATGTTGTTGTTATTATTACTACATTATTATTATTATTATTATTATTATTATCATATTAATATTATTAAGTTGATATTATTATTATTATTATGTTATTGTCATTATTATTATGATTATGTTATTATTATTATATTATTATTGATATTAACATTATATTATGGTTATGCTAATATTATTATTATTATTATATTATTATTGTTATTATTATTATATTATTATAATTATGCTAAATTATTATTATATTATTATTATTATTATTATTATTATTATTATATTATGTTATTATTATTATTATTATGTTATTGTTATCACTATTATTATTATTTTTACATTATTATTATTATTGATATTACTATTATGTTATTATTATTGTTGAACCTGTTTAATGGTCTATTGTTTTAGGACCTGTTTGATGGCGCAATACGGTGCGACCATTACGTAACGGGAGTTTTGTGCCGTGTCGTTTTTCGTTCTGATTCGAGGTAGGTCTCCCATTGAAATCGCCTTTAAATTTAGAATTTATTTATTCCTTAACTTTTTATTATGTTTCAGTAAATTTAAAAGTATTATTAAGTAGTTATTTATAGTGTGGTGATCAGCTGATGATAAAAGATGTTTTAATTCTAGTGTTTCATTGAAAGTGTTTTTCTTGGATTTAATTGTGTGCTTCCATGGTAGTATTGCTAAATGGTTCTTCCTGAATAATGAAATTCATGTTGAATTGTGTTTTGAAATGTTTTTGGTGTGTGTAAATTAGTAGGTGTATTGTTAATGGAAAAGGTGTTTCTTAGAACCTGGATTAGAGAAAATGACCGTATGATCTTTAAACTTGATTTTGGAAACTTTATGTGTGGTTCTTGGTTGATGAAAAATGTTTTCCTTTTTCGCGTGAACAAAAGTTTGGATTTCATTTAAGAAATAGCATTCCTTCAAAAAAATGATTAAAGGCCCGTTTGGATCTTGATAAAAGTGGGTTGCGTTTGGATATTGGAAAATGATTTTACTTGGGATACCAATGTGTTTCAGGTTTAATATGCTGATTTGAGATTCTTAAATAAAGTTCTAAGTGTGTTTCTGGTTTTCAAAAAAATTGCGTATGTCATATCCGTTTAGAAATGATTTAGTATTAAACGGTTAAAAATGTGAATGATGTGGTGGCCCGGTTGGTACCTTATTGATTGTGAATTGACTACTTATATATATATACATGCTTATGGGGCATCTCTACAGCGGGACTTCCCTTCGAGGGTTGTCGTGTAGCGGTGTCCGTGTAAGGGGTTGGAAAGTACGGTGAGATGAGTCACGTGTGCGAGGGCCTCCCACTTACATAGTATTATTAAAACTACCGTGGGTTCCTGGGCGTATTTTAGAGAATCGAGTGACGGTTGCTGGCTAACCCCGATTAGATGGGTTAGTTCCCCCTTGGTAGGTAAGGCCTTGTGGGGCGTGCCACTGGTTGGCTGTTAGGGCGGCCAGTTGGTTATTGACTGTGGAGTACCATGTCGGCAGGTAGTCTGAACCCGAGTACGTCCAGGGGTTTTCTAGGGATGTTTAGGATCGCCCATGGTTATTGCTTATAACTTCTAGTTTACCTTTACTTTCACTTGTTTTCCTTGCTTGTTTACCTTCAGTCGTCCTTCACAGCTTATACTTATACTGTTAGATTTTGGGAAAAAGGTTTTCAAATGAAAATAATTTATTTTCTTTGTGTATGATTTGAAAATGTAACACTTCTTTCCCTTGAGAATGAGTTTGGCATTAATGAAAGGAATCCAACTTTTGAAAAAGAACAAGGGTAATGTCTCGTGTTTTGGTTTTTAAGTGAAACATTATAAAAGCTTACTTTTATACATTGTAGTTCAAACCTGGAATATGTAGATTCTTTATTTACTGGCAGTGTTTTTGGGATTTGTTGTGGGGATCACCTACTGAGTACTTTTTGTGCTCACGCCTATATTTTACTATTTCAGTTGCAGGTCCCTTGTGTTCAGGTTTTCCTGGCTTGAGTCGCTCAGTGAGGGAGCGACGTTGGTTGTAGTTGGGTGGTGACCCGCAAGGTCACGTGGAGGTATGTCATGGTGTAGTTTTGTTTATATCATTAGTGTTTGTCTGTTTTATTTAGTTTATATTCTTTCTTTGATCCTGTTTTTATGGTTTGGGCTGAAATCGTTCCCAACGATTAAAATTTCAATGCCCGACACTTGTTTCCATCCCGGGGGGATCGGGAATGCTTCTCGGGACTTGTCGCGGACCGGCTCGAGTGTCCGGTTCAGGGTCGACCTGGGTTGGTTCATGACAAAATGGTATCAGAGGAGGTTCTTGTTATTTGGGTTGTCTGGTAAGTGGAGATTAGGACTGTCAGGACTCGAGAGGTAGGTACGGGAAGGATTTTATGAACCCTCGCCCGTCCCGCACCTCGAGTCATCAGGGGTAGTCTGGGAATTATGTCTTTGTCCCTTTCTGGTTTGTCTTGGATTGAGAGATGACAACGGAGGCAAGCTGACGTTACATCGTGATTTCACATGGAGTAGTGACCCATGTGGAGTCTGATTACACGGTTTGAATTCCTCCTAGTGGTCGACGCTGACTTGGGACATGGCCCACTACCATGTCGCTAGGTTGAGCGTGACTACTAGCCCCTCACTCCAGTGGTTGATGCAAATTTGGATGTTGCTTTTGTTTTGGTCTGTGTAAGTACATTGTTGGAAATGAAAAAGGTTTTTGAAAAATTGGACTGGTTTCTTTTAAAATACTTTAAATATATGAAATGGGTTTTAAAACTGAAATCTCTTGATTTGGAAATCTGTTGTTTTCTTGGAGTTGGTTCAGAATGATTTGGGGTGAAACCTCGGTTCCTCTTTATGAACGTTTGCACATGTGTGAGAATGCATGGAAAATGCGTGTTAGAGAGAGTATGAATGGACAGTGGATAAAGACATGTGCAATGGGTCATGGGATTACCTGGGTGTGTATTGGAAATTAAAGGCTTGACCTTGTTTTCTAAATTGGTTTTAAAGGGGAAACGGTTTTGGGAAAGTTTTCGGTTTGAAAGTGGATTGGTTTTGGAAAGTAGTCTTGAAAGAGGGTGGTTTTAAAGTCTAAAATAAAAAGGGGATTTTAAAAAATAGATCTTATTTTGGGTTGTGTTCGTATTTGTTTGGTCTTTGTGCTGACTGTTTTTGATGAAGGCGCTTTTATTGAGGTTTCTTCGGGTTGATATTGGTTTTGGATTTGTGTTTTATATGTTGCTCAGGAAATGCCGCCCAGAAAGGTCTCTAAGGATTCTGATAGTTCATGCCCAGTTTTTGGTCCTCCTCAGACTTTGCCTATTCTCCATGGTGATCAGGGTCCGTTAGAGGCAGTGAAATGGCTCGAGGAAGTGGAGCGTTTCTTTATAACGTTGGGAACTCCCAATAATGTTAAGGTTCGTGCAATTATGGAGTTGTTTGAGGGTCCAGCTCTGGACTGGTGGAAGATGGTTACCCCATCATCAACGCAAGTTGGAGTGACGTGGGATGTCTTTAAAATCATTTTCATCTAATGGTTTGTACCTGAGGAAGTGAAGCTGGAGAAAAAGAGGGTGCTTGTGCATATTCAACAAGGCCAACGGACGATGAAGGGATATGTTGACCATTTCAAGGAACTGATTTCATTTTCTCCAGAGGTAGCATCGCATTAGCTCATGAAGGCCTCTCTTTTCACTGGGGGTCTTCGTCCAGAGATCAAGGAGCGAGTCCTTCCTTCTAAAGACCAACGTTTCGAGAAGCTGATGGAGGAAGCATTTTTGGCAGAGTTGGTTTCCGAAACACAGTTGGTTAGTACTCCAGCATCCCCGGTTGTTCGTAAGAGTTCCCCCTCTGATGTGGAAAATACGCCAGAGATACCTGTTCCTCAGGAGTTATCCCCCTTGGTCCCAGCTTCCAGTTCATCAGATTGTTCAGTGGTATGCTATCAGTATGGTCGTTTCGGGCATTTAAAGTCATCTTGTCGGACCCCTCCGAAGACGTGTCATCGTTGCGGTTGTCTGGGTCATCTGGAGAAGTTTCGCAGGAAGCATCGCTTGAAGAGGACGCTGTGATTGGAGAGTGTTAGTACCTGACTGTGAGGCTGGAGATGCTTCATCCATCAGAGCCCCAGCCACAGGTCTCGGGGTGAAGCTTGCGCACAGTCAGGAGTTCCCAGGGTTGTGAAGCCTTGGTCCAGGTTCTGTTTTTCCGTATTGACGGTGGAACAATTAAAAACCTTTTTATATTTGTTTTCCTACTATTAAAGTTTCAACAGCGTTATAAATGTGTTGTTTTTTCATAAATTTATGATGGACTTGTTCTATGATAATCCAAGCAGGCTTGTCGTGTGGACGTAATATTCTGAATCATGTGTCCTTCTTAAAAGTGTGTTTGACCCTTGTGTGGGTTTACCTAATTTTAGTTATGTTTGTCAGATGTGGTTATGTTTCGTGGATTTCAATGGGTCTTGTTTCCGATTCAATGTTTGGTTAGGTATTTTCTGTGGGTTCTCCCTGGTGTTGAAGTTTGTTGATTCCAGTCTAGGGTTCAGCGTTTCGACGGAGGTGTTGTTTTAACTGTGTTATAGGAGTTGGTTTGGATTGGTTTTGAGTTCCTGCACCGGACCTGCCTCCGTGTGGTAGTATGTTTTGGGTGATAAATTTTCGAACAAGTTGAGTTCTTGTGGTGGGGAGAACCCCTTCGTGTTCTCCCCTAAACCTCGGACTTTATTTTTCTCTTTTATGGGTCGGGTGTGACCTGTGTAGAGTAAGGTTATCCCGAGATTCTCAGTTCTCTTCGGTTCCTTTAGTTTCGTTTGGGCATAGACCTGAATCTTGACCGAATTTTGGCTTGGTAACTTTCTGGGGGCAGAAAGTGTCTGTGGTGGGGAGAATTGTCCCACCCCGACCATAGGTACCTTTATTTTTTCTTCTTTCTTGGTCCCGGTTTAAATTTTTTGAAGTTTATTTGTGATTGGCGATTTCGCGCCAGTGCGCGGTCATCGCATCGTTAGCGGTGACCGTGTGGTTGGCCCGGGTGACTACGTGTTTGCCCGACGTTTAAATTTGAGAATTTTATGTTGACATTCTATTATTTATTTTATAATTATTATAAAACCTTATTATTATTATTATCATAAAGTTATTATTATTATTATTATTATTACTATTTTTATTATTATTATTATTATTATTATTATTATTATATTTTTTATTATCATATATATATATATATGTTTTAATACCCTAACCCTATTCTTACCCCCTCTCTTTCCCTCTTGCGCTGCACTCCCCTCCCCCTCTTTTCTCCCCTCTCTCTTCTCGCTCTCTCTCCCCCGCGAGGCTCCCCCTTCCCTCTCCCACTTTCACCCGGCTTCCCCGGCGGCCCTCTCCTTCAGCGCCGACCCCGCCCCTGACCTCCGGAGCTCCTCCGTCCGCGCAGCACCTAGCTCTGGCCCCTCCAGCCCGCCGCCCGTCCCCGGCGATCTCATTGCCTCTCCGACGTCCGGCGTCCCGACCTCTGCCCCGTCGCCTCGCCGCACCGGCCACCCCGGCTGCCGGCCCGCACCCTCCCCTGCACCTCCCTGGCCGACTCCCGTCCAGCTCCCACTCTGCCCGGCGCCCTCCACCGCCCGCGGCTCACCGCACCAAGCCCGCACCCAGCCTCCCTCCGTCGCCGCGCCCCTCCGTCTCCATCCCGGCCCTCCGGCACTGCCCTGTCGGCGGCCCGCCTCTGCGCCCTGCCGCCTCCACCAGTCCGGCCACCCCGTTGTCGGCGCACCCTCCTGCCCAACCACCACGCCACACCTCCAGCCTCCCGACACCCCCGTCCGGACCCTCCTGCGCACTCCCCTCTAGCCCGTCACTGTCCGGGTTCCCGCCGCCGTTCGGGCTCCCTCCTCCGCCTTCGGCGTCCGCAAACTCACCCCCTGTCCGACACCCCCGCTCCGGTCAGCCGCTCCGGCCAGCCCACTCTGGCCCGTTCTCTCCGCTCGGCCGCCCCTGTAAGTTGGAGGCTTGGTTTTATTTTGTTATTATATTATTATTATAATTGTCTTATTATTTCTATTATGTTAATATCATTATTATTATGATGATATTATTATTATTGTTATTATATTATTGTTGTTATTATTATTATTTTGTTAATATTATTCTATCATTATTATTATGTTATTATTATTATTATTAATAATATTATTAATATTATTATTATTATTATTATGATATTAATATTATTATTACTACATTATTGTTATTATTGTTATATTATTATGGCTATTATTATTATTATTATGCTATTATTTTTATTGTTATTCTTATTTGTATTATGTTATTATTATTATTAGATTATTGATATTATTATTATTATTATTATGTTAATATTATTACATTATTATTATTATTATATTATTATTATTATTATTAATATACTATTATTATTATTATGTTGTTGTTGTTATTATTACTACTACATTATTGTTATTATTATTATTATCATATTAATATTATTAAGTTGTTATTATTATTATTATTATTATGTTATTGTCATTATTATTATGATTATGTTATTATTATTATATTATTATTGATATTAACATTATATAATGGTTATGCTAATATTATTATTGTTATTATATTATTATTGTTATTATTATTATATTATTATAATTATGCTAAATTATTATTGTTATTATTATTATATTATTATTATTATTATTATTATATTATGTTATTATTATTATTATTATGTTATTGTTATCACTATTATTATTATTTTTACATTATTATTATTATTGATATTATTATTATGTTATTATTATTGTTGAACCTGTTTAACAGTCTATTGTTTTTGGACCTGTTTGATAGCGCAATATGGTGCGACCATTACGTAACGGGAGTTTTGCGCCGTGTCATTTTTCGTTCCGATTCGAGGTAGGTCCCCCATTGCACTCGCCTTTAAATTTAGAATTTATTTATTCCTTGACTTTTTATTATGTTTCAGTAAATTTAAAAGTATTATTAAGTAGTTATTTATAGTGTGGTGATCTGCTGATGATAAAAGATGTTTTAATTATAGCGTTTCATTGAAAGTGTTTTTCTTGGATTTAATTGTGTGCTTCCATGGTAGTATTGCTAAATGGTTCTTCCTGAATAATTAAATTCATGTTGAATTGTGTTTTGAAATGTTTTTGGTGTGTGTAAATTAGTAGGTGTATTGTTAATGGAAAAGGTGTTTCTTAGAACCTGGATTAGAGAAAATGACTGTATGATCTTTATACTTGATTTTGGAAACTTTAAGTGTGGTTCTTGGTTGATGAAAAATGTTTTCCTTTGTCGCGTGAACAAAAGTTTGGCTTTCATTTAAGAAATAGCATTCCTTCAAAAAAATGATTAAAGGCCCGTTTGGCTCTTGATAAAAGAGGGGTGCATTTGGATATTAGAAAATGATTTTACTAGTGATACCAATGTGTTTCAGGTTTAATATGCTAATTCGAGATTCTTAAATAAAGTTCTAAGTGTGTTTCTGGTTTTCAATAAAATGGCGTATGTCATATCCCTTTAGAAATGCTTTAGTATTAAACGGTTAAAAATGTGAATGATGTGGCGGCCCAGTTGGTACCTTATTGATTTTGAATTGACTACTTATATAAATATATATACGTGCTTATGGGGAATCTCTACGGAGGGACTTCCCTTCGAGGTTTGTCGTGTAGCGGTGTCCGTTTAAGGGGTTGGCAAGGGCGGTGAGATGAGTCACGCATGCGAGGGCCTCCCACTTACACAGTATTATTAAAACTACCATGGGTTCCTGGGCGTCTTTTAGAGAATAGAGTGACGGTTGCTGGCTAACCCCGATTAGACGGGTGAGTTCCCCCTTGGTAGGTAAGGCCTTATGGGGTGTGCCACTGGTTGGCTGTTAGGCGGCCAGTTGGTTATTGACTATGGAGTACCATGTCGGCAGGTAGTCTGAACCCGAGTACGTCCAGGGGTTTTCTAGGGATTTTTAGGATCGCCCGTGGTTATTGCTTATAACTTCTAGTTTACCTTTACTTGCACTTGTTTTCCTTGCTTGTTTACCTTCAGTTGTCCTTCATAGCTTATAATTATACTGTTAGATTTTGGGAAAAAGGTTTTCAAATGAAAATAATTTATTTTCTTTGTGTAAGATTTGAAAATGTAACACTTCTTTCCCTTTAGAGTGAGTTTGGAAAGAATGAAAGGAATCCAACTTTTGAAAAAGAACAAGGGTAATGGCTCGTGTTTTGGTTTTTAAGTGAAACATTATAAAATCTTACTTTTATACATTGTAGTTCAAACCTGGAATATGTAGATTCTTTATTTACTGGTAGTGTTTTTGGGATTTGTTGTGGGGCTCACCTACTGAGTACTTTTTGTGCTCACGCCTATCTTTTACCATTTCAGTTGCAGGTTCCTTGTGTTCAGGTTTTCCTGGCTTGAGTCGCTTAGTGAGGGAGCGACATTAATTATAGTTGGGTGGTGACCCATGAGGTCACGTGGAGGAATGTCGTGGTGTAGTTTTGTTTATATCGTTAGTGTTTGTCTGTTTTATTTAGTTTATATTCTTTCTTTGATCCTGTTTTTTTGGTTTGGGCTGAAATCGTTCCCAACGATTAAAATTTCAATGCCCGACACTTGTTTCCTTCTCGGGGGGATCGGGAACGCCCCTCGGGACTTGCCGTGGACCGGCTCGGGTGTCCGGTTCAGGGTCGACCCGGGTTGGTTCGGGACATATTTTCTCCAATTCAAAAAAAATAGTTTCTACATAACACTACGACCTCCTAAAAAATATATTTTTCAACAATGGATGTTTTCGGTCGATATGGATTTTTAACATACCCCTTCAATATCTTCATATACCTTTCTAAATGATACATTCATCATAGATATAAAGGTCCAAAAATCCTTATTTCTCGCACCAAATGAACCATTAAATGCACCATGAAATCAAAAAATCTGGAGGAAAATACATTTCAAATTAAAAAAAGTATAGAAACCAATTCAGTCCCCAAAATGTTCAAAGAATTAAAATCAATCAACCTATTACAAATTTATTTAAAAAAAATAACACACCTTCATTAAATTCATCCTAACATGGGTGGGGAATATTCTATGCAATTCAACTAGTAGGAGTTGTTGCATCATGACATGACAGTCATGAGATTTCATACCTGTCAACTTAAAATCCATTAAAGACACAATTTTTTTTTACATTTTAAGAATAAGCATGTGGAACTTTTTTATCATGAAGACATTGAAAAAAACTAGTTTTCTCCCTCTTGGATAAGGTATGACAAGATGGGGGTATGAATGCTCACTTTCCATGTGGTGTGGGATCCAACTCCAAACATATTCCAATTGAGAGTAAATTCATTCCTGCATTCAACATATATTTATTCTTTCCTTTAATATCTAACAATTTTCAAATCAAAATTTCACATATATTCTTTACCACATTCATTAAATCATTTTATCTCCAATATGGTATCTCAAAAAAATTGATCATTTCTTCCAAATATTTCTATAATTACTATATTTATGTGTCTTTCTGAAAGTCACATCAATATTTTTCACTCTCAAAATACATATTAGTGGATAAAAATTTTGGAGAAATATCAAATTCTTGTGAGCCATTGAAATCCTTTTTCAATTTTCTATAAGAGTTATCCACAGGTAAAAATTTCTATTATCTATGTATAAGGTTTTTCTCCCATGATGAAGTTGACAATATGATGAATCTTGTTCAAAGATTGGACAAGATCTATACTCTATAACACTGTATCTAGACAAATTTCCATATGATGGTAATTCAATGATAGTGAATATAATCATCGCATGTAGTTGAGAATATTCCATTTTATAAGAACCATACACCCTTATACCTTCCTCTCATAATAGTTTCAAATCATTAATTAATGGTGAAAATAAAACATTGATATCATTTAATTTCTATTTCGGTCCACTAATCATTAAACTCAACATGATATATTTTTGCTTCATATAAAATTCAAGAGATAAGTTTTAACATACCAATAACATAGGCCATGAACTTTGTGTGCTACTAAGGATTCGATATGGATTCATTCCATCTGTGCACAGTCCAAGTTTGAGATTTCAAAATTCATTTCTGGATATATGAAACTGGTAATCAATGTTCTTACACTGTGGAAAATCAGGTGGATGATGTATTTTTCCATCACATATCTGCTCATCAACACGCCATCTTAACCTTTTTGCATCATGTGAATTAGAAAATAAATGTCTCAAACAAGGAAATATTTGAAGATACCAAAATTCTTTGGTAGGGGTCTATGAAACTTCTAAATTTTCCTGTGATTTTTATTTCAATTTATACCATGATGTCCCATATTTAGAACACTCTAATAGAAATCCATATTCATTCCTTTATAGCACACATTCATGAGGGAAACCATATATTTTCTTGTACCCCAATCCCTTTGGGGATAATATTTTCTTGTCCTTATAATGTGAATCTAGAAGATCATTGTCTTTAGGAAGAATTTATTTCATCAATTATAGCAGCTCTGTAAAATCCTTATCACTTCATCTATGTATTTCCTTTATGTTTATTAATCCTAACACTGTCGATAATACTGTATATTCTGTACAACCTGAATATAATGGTTTTTCTTCATCACCATATAAATTCTCAATTTTTGGTTGTTTCTCAATTTTCTCTAATTTAATATCATGAATAATTTCATCAAGTTTATCATATTTATCATCTTCCAAAGCACCATCATCAATAGATATGGAATTCTTCCTCGTTTTACCATCCCAAATCCTAGGGTTCTCACTTGAATTAAAACCATTACAAATTAAATGATCTTTGATCTCTCTTGTTTTCAACTTATTAAAATTTAAACATTTCAGGCATGGAAAAAAACATGTCATTGTTTGGAACATTATGTTTAGAAAATTCCAAAAAATCAATGACACATTCCCTATATTCAGCACCTATTCGAGGTGCATTAATCAAACATCAATTAATTATCTATAAAAAATATCAAGAATAAATATAAAAAACAATGTTAATAATTTATAAAATATTGATATAAGAAATAAAATCAAAAAATATCCAAAAATAATAATGGACACATTAGAAATAAAATATAAAATTTTAATGAGAAAATTCTTTTGTGTGGAAGGAATTACAAAATAGATTCCTTTAAAAAATGTCTTATATAAAAATAAATGAATATAACCATATGAAATTATTAAGAAATATGTACAATGATATCAATAAAACAATATCTGTAAAAATTTATATAGAATGAGAATAAATAATTCATAATTTATTATTTATAAAAATAAAATATTTCATTTATATTATAACTAACAATATAATATAATCATAAATTGATTCATAGTTTAAAAAAATATCGCATTAAAAAATCAAGAACTAATTAACACATTATAAAATCAAGAGTAGAATATAATGTCTCAATCATGTGATGCATGCACTAAGAATTCAACTTTAACTTTTTCCAACAAGCTGCAATCCTAAAAAAAGATACCACATTTTATTTTCTTGTTATGTTAATTTCTTATAATGTTACTTTATTAGAATTGAATAAATTAGCTGGAAAAACAAAAAAGGGAATTATAAATTAAAATATAATTTATATTAAACTATAAAAAATTTAGGGGATACACTATTATACTAAAATTTTGAAGACATCAGAAATCAAAATCTTCTGATCCCAAATCAGGAATTGAATTTTTCAGCTAGATTTATTTACAATGTATTATCATGTTTTATTCAAAAAATGAATGAGTAAAAATATTTACAAACCATTTGAATCAATTCAACAGACTATAAAAGAAAAAAATTTTATTTTGAAAATAAATGATCATCCATTATTTTTAAACACAAACTATATATACTTATAAAATCAAATACACTCAAATAATGTCAAGATAATTATTTAAAAAAACTATAAGTTCAACATATAAATCCAATAACATTTTACAAAATCCACTTTTAGTAAAAACATTTTTGATAATGACCACGTAAACAACTATATACCAAAAAATCAAACAAAATTCAAGATAATATCATCAACTCATCATGAAAACAATCTTTAATTCACCTCAATAAAGGATAAACATCATTAGGATCAGCTTGAGAGTAAAAGGAGGATAATGAACAAACACAATAGGGATGAATAATTGTGCATGTATTGGCCACATAGTTTGATGGATCATGTTGAATCATATTATAGCCTATGAGGTATTTGTAGAATTATATGTATAGTCTCTATATGGTTTATCTGACTATGTTAGCTAACAAATCACCTCTAATTCATCCTCTATTTTCATTCCAAAACTCATGAAAACTCAAATGTTATTTATATAACTTAATCTCAATAAAACAACATAAATCCAAATAAAAACACCTAAATAACCTTGAAAATGTATATCAAATTCAAAATTCAAACCTTCGAGCGTGCTAGTTGGAGATGAGGAGATCCATAATCAAACACGCAATGATGAAGATGAAAAAACCTGAATGTATGAAGATGTTAATGTGAGAATGAAGAACACCTCATTGAACAATATTTGGTTAGAGATTCAAAACCAAGGAATGATATAAAAGAGAGAAACCAAAATGTTTGGGGCATACTTAAGATGCGTAACCCAAGGCCAACTAAACCCTATAGTTCAATTTTGATCTTAAGGTGAGATTTCGACCACCGAATTGAAGAAACCAGAAAGTTAGGGATTTGGAAAGAGGTAAACAAGAGATCTTTCTTGAAATAGGCCAACTGTGTAATGAAACCCCCGGTCGATACATAAATTTTTAAAATGTTTTTTACATCGGTTATATTATTTTTAATGTGAAAAATACATAGTCAAGGTTTATTATATTGTTTATAGTATAAATGGAATGAAAACCCTCTCTTTCACATCGGTTATAATGTTGAACCGATGTGAAAGATCAGCGAATATGTACTTTCTCACCCCACTTATAAATAACCATTGTGAAAACTGCACCGTAAAAAATAGTTCACCCACTAGTGATAGATGTTTTCAAGTGTCAATATTCCATTAATTTTGAAATGGATTCCATTTAATAAAATCATGTTTTGATTTTGTACACCCTCTAGTAGATTTAAATCTTTTGGGATTCAAATGGGTTTTCAATAACAAACTAGACATGGAAGGAAAATTCAGTACCTCAAAGTATTTACTGGTTGCAAAATGGTTTAAACTGTGTTAAGGAATTGAATACTATGAAAAATTTTCACTAGTTGAAATTCTGAAATCCATCAAAATTCAACTTTCCATTACTGCTTTCTATGATTATGAGATTTGGGGAATGGATTTCAAAACATCCTTCCATAGTGGTAACATTAAAAAAGATGACTATATTACAAAACCTAAAGGGTTTGTGACTCCAAAGGATTCTAATAAGGTATGAAAGTTTCAAATATCCATTTATGTATTAAATATTGTATCCAGGTCATGGAAAATTTCTTTTGATGATTCCATAATCGAATTTGGTTTCATAAATAATAAATGAGAGATGTTTGTATATAAATGGTTTAGTAGGAGTGAATTAAGTTTTTAATAGTATATGTGGATGAAATATTACTCATTAGAAATGAAATACCAATTTTACAGTCTGTTAATGAATGGTTGAATAAATGATTCACTATGAAGGAATTGGGTGAGGCAGCAAATTTTTTATCAAGATTCACAGTGATAGATTTAAGAGGATTCTTGACCTAAGTCAAAATATATACATTAACAGGATACTAAAAATATTTATTATGGAACAAACCAAGAGGGGATTGTTTCTAGCATCTGAGGGTATTCACCATTCCAATAAAATATATCCTCAGATGCATGAGTAAATAAATTAAATGGAAAGGATTATGTACACATAAGCGATTGGGCCAGTCGTATATGTTATGTTATGTATTAGGACAGATGTCACCTATTCATTAAGTGTGGTAGGAATATATCAATCTAATATAGGTGACCACAATTGGATGGAAGTCAAGACTGTCCATACGTATCTGAGGCATTCTAAGGATATGTTTTTAGCTTATGGATTATATCAGGAACTAGTCATTACAGGATATGCATATGCTCATTTCCAAACTCATCAATATAACATGAAGTCGCACATTGGATATGTATTCACTTTGAATGGAGGTTTTGTGATCTAGAAGAGCTCAAATAAGGTTGTGTTTGTAGATTCTAGAATAGTTTTCAAGTATATTGTGGCTTATAATGTCGCTAATGAAGTAGTATGAATGAAAAACTTTGTCCAATATCTTGATGTGGTACCTATAAGTAATGAACCTATCACACTCTATTTTGATAATAGTACAGTGGAGGATCTTTCAAAAGATCAAAGGTCATATCATAATATATTGAACATACATCATAATTATCATCTCTTGAGGGATTTTTCTTAGAGAGGTGATGTTGTAGTGATCATTATTTCCAATAAGTAAAATTTGGTAGACCTCTTTAATAAATCCTTGATTTAGTAGAAATGTGAATATCAAGTGAGGTTTAGTGGACTAAAGGTCATAAGCAGTTGGCTATAGTCTAAGTGGGAGTTTTTTGGATTTGGTGTCCTATGACCAATTTTTTGTACTTTGATTATATGTATATTTGATGTATTGAATATGAATAAAAAAATTATTATATATTAACTATTTTTCTTCATGAAACTAATGTAATAATGTCCTAGATTATATTTCACATTGATATGGTCAGAGAAATTCATCATTGTGATGAGAACCTAGATATACAATGATGATATTCTTAAGTAATGTTCTCTGGTTAGATAATGTTCTATGATGGGACACATAGTACATAGACTGTTAGGTGTGGGTACTCATAAGAAGATAAGGATTCTTCCCATAAATTTCATACATGGTAATCTCCAAGATTAGAGATTATGAGAACATACCCTCCAATAGGAATTCATCGTGTTTTGGTGTCATTGGATATTCCTATCTATGGTCATGTGTGATAGTCATCAGACATTGATATTATTATTAATGCATGTCAAATATTTCGTACAAAGATGTATTTACTAAACCATGATGATAACAGTTCTTGGAGAAGTTTGATATGTTGGGTGGGTCATAAGTAACATGTCATTGATAGAAAATTCAAGTAAAAATTTGTCCCTTCCATCTTTCTAAAAGCTAATATATCATCCCTTTAGTTTGAACAGAATCATCACATTAAATTTTATATCTATGGTATAACAAAATTTTTATTATAGATAGTTAAAGAAAGACATATCATGCATATAGGTTGTTGAAATAGATGTGAAGACTTCTTGATGAGATATTGAGACAAAGGGATTATATTAAATATTGAGCGTTCAAATCTCATCATTATGGAATTATGTTCTTTCTCTTGTGTCCCATTACCTATTGTTAAATTGTAATCATGGACTTTAGGCATTCCCACCTAATGCCAATGAGAAAATAATCTTAGAGGGTCGCACACTAAGTGTTTCTATTGATCACTATTAAATTACACTTGAATTTTAATTTTTAAAATAAATATTTTTCTCAATACTAAGGAATAATTTTATTGAAGTTTTATTGATAGAAAATATTCTAAGAGTAATAAATAATTATTTATTTGTTAATAAATAATTTATTTGATTACATGAATATATATAAAATATTTATTCATTACATTGTGAATAAAATATATAATTTACAATGAATATTTTAAAAAATATTTTTTCTCTAGATTGTGAACAAAATAATTATTTATGAATAAAATATTTATTTGGTTATTCAATAAATTCTAGAGAAATTTGAACAGACCAAGACCGAGTACAATGAAAAATATTAATTAACAAGAAAATTGCATAATATTTGTTATTTATCAAGTTGGTGTGTGCCATAAAATAATAATTATTATATTATTATTTTCTATGGGTTTTTTTAAATGTTTTAAATGTTATTTAATGTCTATAATTCAATTAAATAATATTTTAACCTAAATACAAACTATATAAATAGACAGTTATGACTATTTTACATTGCATCCAAAATTGAGAATGGAGAATTGTTGAATACAAAACATTCTCTCCCCAATCCTCCTTATCTCCCCTTCTCATGAATAAGAAACACAAGATATATTTATTAAAGAACAAAGAATGAGCAATCAAGAGCGAACAATGAAAGACATTTGGGAGGTCATTGGTGTTACAAGGAGAGTGGGATATAAGGTCATATCATACAGGACCTTCCTTCCCTAATCTCAGAAGTTTGTCGTATGCTATAGTATTTGATCCTAATGATTTTTCTTCTACTAATGATATTATAAATATCATTCCATATTTTCCTAATGATTATAGAATATTTCTATAGGATTCCTCTAGAAAATGGGTGGATTTTATTATTTATTCAGTTTCAAGTACGTAGCCAATTTTGATACCTTCTTATCATATAGAACCATTTGAGATAAAAGTTCTAAATATTCAGCTGGATGATCTAATATTGAATGATTTTATTCTCCCTTTTGTTTTGATTTGGAATCTCTTATGCTCTTTTCCAATAAGGCAGATAGTTCACTCTAATTGTGTGTGGAGTATCAGAAGATGAACTAGAAAATAGTTAATAAAAAGTATTATTTTCATCGTGTGGATGATTGTTTTGATCAGTTAGAGTGGAAAAATTGGTTTTTAAAGTTTTTATTCATTTTTGATTTCATAAACTAAGAGTTTGGGAGAATGATATGTTGAATAAGTCTTTTAGGAGAAGGAATGTCCATTACGAATATCTTGTGTTGTCGTTTGGTCTGACTAACACTCATATAGATTTCATGGATTTAATGAATCGGATATTCCATCAATATTTCAACAATTTTATGGTAGTGTTTATGGATGATATTTTGGTTTTTTTAAGATCTGGTCATGAGTGTGATCACCATTTCAATTTGGTTCTTGAAATCCTAAGGAGTCAACATTTGTATGGAATGCTTTCAAAATGAACTTTCTTGATCCAAGAAGTGATGTTATTGGGAAACATGATTTATGAACATGGATTATTAGTTGATCTTGAGAATGTAATGGTTGTCTTATCATTGTAATACCCACATAACTTCATTGATATTTAGAGATTCCTTGTTCTTACTATAAATTATTTATGGTTCATCAAGTATTACTCAAAGTCTAATAACTTTTTACTTATCTTACTATATAAGGGGTGAAATTCATGAGGGGTGAAAATGTGTTAGTATTCTTTTGATGAGTTGAAAATACTTCTGATATTGGATCTTATTTTGATATTAATATATCCCAGTAAGGGGAATGTGGTTTTCTATGATTCTTCTTGTGATGGTTTGGGTTGATTTCTTTTGAAGGGTGATCATGTGGTGGCTTACAACTCTTGGTTTCTTCAAACAAGTGAGAAGAATTACCTCACTCATGACTTATAGCTTTTTAAGGTTATACATGCACTTAAGTGTTGGTAGAAGTATCTCTTTAGGAAGTGGTTCATAGTCTTTTTAGACGATAAGATTTTGATATATATCTTTTCTTAGAAATACATTAATCTTAGAAAAGGTAGTGGATGCAATACCTTCAGACATTTGACTTTGAAATCTCCAACACACTGGGAAGGGGAATGTAATTGCAGATGCTCTCAGGAGGAAAGTACCATCGTAGGCTATTATGGAATTAAAGTAAGAGTGTAACCTAATGGGACACTTTTCTCAATTTCACTTAGAATATCTATAGGATGTATCATGTATGGTTCAGACCAATTATTAGTTATCACCATCACTCCTAGATTCTATTCTTTGGAGTTAGTATTAGGATGTCTATTTTAGAGGAATTCAAGAAAACCTATATGGTGGGAATACTGTTTCTGGCCAGTCTCTCTTTTAAGATGGTATTTTATATTTTGGGGATCATTTTTTCATCCCTGTTTCATTTAGGATATCAATTTTTTTAATATCATATTTCATCTTTTTACATTCATCTAAGCACTAAAAATATGTATTATGAAATGAAATGAAGATTCTGGTGGTCATCTATGATGCATGACATTTCTGACTATGTTCCCCACTATTACACCTACCAATAGATAAAGGCAGATCATCTAAAATCATATGGTTTTCTCCAACCACTTTATATTCTGGTTTGGAAATGGGAAGTGATGTCTATGGACTTTTCTTTTAGATTACCACAGACTTCTTGATGGAGTAATTCTATTTGGGTGGTGATTTATTGGTTGAAAAAGTCATCTCATCGTATTATGATCTGGGACACCAAATTTTTTGATTATTTGTGTAATAATTATGTGTAAGTTATCATGAGGTTACATGGGGTTCCTTCATTAATTTTTTCAAACAGGGCTCATAGGTTTACTTTGAGGTTTTGGAGTAGTCTTCAAGAGGTAATGTGGACTCAGTTCAATATGAGTACAACTTACCATCCATAAATATACTTTCAAATGGATCATGCTATTTAGATCCAAGAGGATATTCTTCATGCATGTGTCTTAGATTTTTTTGGATCATGGGATAACCATTTGGGACTAGTTGAGTTTTCTTATAACAACAATTATAATTCATCAATTAGAATGTATCCCTTGGAGGATTTTTATGGTCACCCATGTAGGTCACCTATTTGTTGGGAAGAGGTGCTCGATGCCTCTGGTGGGAATAAGTCTCATTCAGGATACATCATCAAGGATTCCAGATATACATTGGTTCCTTTTTATATACAAAGTTAGAATAAATTTTATACAGATCTTCGGCATCATCCCTTATAGTTTTTCATAGTTGACTAGGTTTTCTTGGAATTCTCTCCTCATTTGGGTCACCATTGTCTTGGAAGGCATGGAAAATTGTATCTAAGATATGTTAGATCATTTGAGGTCACTAAGTGTCTTGGGAAGGTTTCTTATGGATTAGCATTTTTATTTTAATTGATTTGAATTCATGAAATTTTCCATATAACATAGATTTGGAAATATGATCATGATCCCTCATGTATTCTATGTTGGGGAGAGATTGATTTAGATCCAGAACATTCTATTGCGGAATAGCTGGTGGATATTTTTGACATTCAAGAAAAATTCATACATTAGAATTCTATTATACTTCTCAAAGTTTTATGGTGACATAGATTAAATTCTCATGAGACATGGGAACATGATTCATTGATGAGGTATTAGTGGTCACACCTCTTTTATAGACACCATTCTTCCACATGACTTCCCAAGGATGGAAAGTATTATGGTGAGGATTTTGTAAAATCTTGTTACCTAATTTTAGGTATTTATCTTCTCTCTTGTCATTTCCCTCCTTTTTGGGTGAATTTTGGGACTCCCATTGATGGATATAATTTTCTAGGGAAAATAAACTAAATTTAATGGGTGTATGTTTTATTGAATTAATGGAGTCTGGGTATAAATTTTTTAAAGTCATTACAGGGTTATCCCCAAGTTCATATAATTATGGTGTTGGTTTTACCTTTTAAGAAGATATTGGTATTTTCACATTCTATAGAATAAATACACATTGTGTAAAGTTTTTACACATCACGTATTGGTCACCAGGAATATGTTGTGAGTTTGGTTCAGAGTGTGAAATCATACATGACATGAAAAACGTTTACGTGCCATGCAATAGGATTTCCCATCATGTAATAGATGTCGGGAAGATTCAATGAAATGGTATATGTAATGAATAATACACATTGTGAAAAATGTACACTCTGTATAATGTAATAATTGGTATTTTTAACTCAAGGTTATGGGTTTTTTGGAATCTTTGGGTTTCATGGATTACAAGACATGAAAAGGGATTTAATTTCATGTAATCATCATGGTTTATATTTTTAGTTCACTACATAGCTAACTTGTTTTATTATCTAACTACAATATTTTTATCCCTCAACCTAGGATATCTCCTAGGAAATTTTGGATATCTCTACTACTTCTAAATCATTTTTTGTAGTGATTTAACATCGATGTGGTTGTGGTGCATTTATTTGGGTGATGAATAATTCTATTTATTATTTTTATTTGATTATGTTAGTTCTATTATGATATGGTTATGGATCCATTGATTTGTAATGATAATATTCTTGATAATTTCTAGATTTATTATGTGATATTCCTCTAGAGGCTGACCATTGTGTTGGTTTTGGTGTCTCTTGAGAGTTTCTTTGAGGTATGTTGTGATCTATCCTCTTCACTGACCATTTTTCATGTGGAGTTAATTATAATATATGATTATTGATTCTAGGACCTCCATTTTTTCATTTCATTCTTTCTTTTTGATGGATTTCATTATGGGTGAGTGTAACTTGAGTTTGAGTTAGTCGGTTCCATGTCTAGCCAATGTTGGAAAACTACATTTATATGGATTAATACATTTTTTATAATTGAAATGGCATTATTCATTGATTGATTTTTGTGTGTGTTGAAATGGGTTTTTGATAAAATACGGTTTTCCATTATTTTGGTAAAATAAAACAGTATTTTCAAAGTATTGTTAAATGTATTTATGAAAAGGTTTTCAAATCATAGTTTTGTTGAAATAGTGGAAAATAGAGCACATTGGATGCTTTGGGTACTTAGGTGGAAAGTGTAGCTTGGGGTATTCATCCATGTATTATAAAGTTGTTTACTCATGGGGTTTTCCTCTATTCCCCGAGCCCATTATTCTTGGGAATTTATATTGAAATTGTTAGGGGATTCACTCATGGGGTATTTCTTTATTCTTAGGCATGTTTTCTTAAGATATTGGTGTGCACTAGTCATTAATTGTTATATGAGTAGTCTTATAACCTAATAAATAGTGATCCTTGGCATGATGTTACATGTTTTTTGGATTGTTCTATTTTATCTTGTAATTCTATGGTTTTGATTGTATATGAAATGTTCTTTTCTTTGAGTTGATTTTACTGCTTTAATATATGAAATTCATTAAAACTATTTTACCTATATTAATTTTTAAATGTATAAAACGGGAAATTTTAATTTTGTTTCCATGATTTTGTTATACAAAATTGTTTAATGTTTTATCATGTCATGATTTCTTTAATATTGGTAATTTTTTCATATTATTGTACGTAGACTTATTGTGGAACACCTGGGTGGGATACTATTGAGCATGTTAGCTCACACCCTTTGTACCCCTTCTGTGGTGTGTATACCTTTGTATGTATTTCAATGTAGGGAAAGGTAAGGCACTACAGTGAGGAGGTGAGGTTTTCTGTTATCTATGTTTGGGTATCTGGTGGTGAGATAGTGGGAGTTATCCCACACAATCACATGGTGTAGTCTGTTTATGTTTTAGTTGTCCTATGGTGTTAGAATTGTACTTTGATATGTTCTGAATGCTTTCGAGTTGTATCATTACCAATGAATTATTTCAATTATGGAATATATTAATCCCTTATACTATTTTATTATATTATATTTATTTATATATATATATTCCATGTTTTTGCTTTATGCTGGGATAAATCATTCCCTTGGGTTATTGTTTGATTCCCCAGATCTAGTTGTCAGCCCATGGGGATCAGGAACGCCCTTCGGGTATGTGACTTCTCGGGATGACTACCTATTAGAGAGTTTATATGGGTTGAGTTTATCATAGAAAATATAAATCCATTTGTGATTATTTTTTGTTCTATGGGGAGAAAGGTCACAGATATGACACTTTCCCAGATACAGATAGTATAAGAGGAAGTCTCAAAGCAATAAAGATTGAAGATTCATCAAAAATATTATTTGATACTGTCTAGGGAGACGATATGGACTCAGATTATGAGATTTTATATTAATTATATTTAGAATAATCAATGCTGTAAAAATCCAACTCAAATGATGAAGAAAGAAAAAATCCCAAAACAATTTTGAGCTATCTTCGAATAGTTATGATTCGAGCAGGGGCTAGTGCATTAGAAAACTCTCCAGAACTAGTAAAGCTAGAGTAAATAGAATGTGATCTAGTGCATTCTTCAGAAAATAAAATCCCTTAAAAATGAATATATTTTTAAGAATGGAAAACTCCTAGAGTTTATTGGTCTGAGGTATACCAAAATTCTTGGGTACAATATCCATAAATAAATAAGATCTTCAAGGATGAAGATATAGATAAAGTCTATAAAACAGATAGAGGATTATTTACAATGCATTTACTAAAACCAGAACATGTTAATAAGTCTCACTAAAAAATAGTAAGTATATGTATTTTGGAATAATATAGATTATAGTAGATCCACTAGTCAGAAAAAGAAAATATCTACCATTCCTAATTGTAATGTTAGATAGTGTCTTAGACAATTTCTCCAATGCTTTGTTAGCAGGAGCATGAGAAAATATGCATGCAGGAGCTACATGGGTAAAGGGGATCCTATATTTTCATATAGTACATATGGAAATAAGTATTAGTAGGACTTTAGAAGTAAAAATAAACATGATTAACTAGAATAAGACATTATGATGTCCACCCAACAGAAGATGTGTCAGAGTAATTACTCACCTTTAAGTAAAGTTCTACAATACTAGAAGACCATCTCTATTTAAGGGAGGGGAAATATTAACATCTTTTCCATGATGATGGAACATTAGTAAGAGTAATTTCACCATATTTAATAAACCCTAAGTGGATAACATGTCCTGGAGAATGGGATTCACCAGATCTAGAAGAAGAGCGAAGGCAGAAGCTACTTCTTCCAAATGTGGTGAGATAATTCAAAAATAGACTTGTCTTTGTAAAGATCAGAAAAGACAAAGAAGATCTTATATTAGAAGGATTGAGATCAAAATGATCATATTTGAAAATATAATATCTCAAATCAGAGATACATGAGAACCCTATGGAGAATAAAAGAATTTAAATTAGAAAAAATGAAGTCACTTTAGTAGAATCACCTAGAACATTAGTTTATAAAAGGATAATCGGAAAAATGATAGTTTGATTACCAATATTTGAGGATGAATAATCTCATGTAGGATTTATGGGATCTTCATTAATTAATGAAAATATATTGTAATAGGCTATATTGGAAAATATAAGCATTGGTAGAACTGTATTTACACCCATAGTTGTTGCAGTATATACCTTCTCTTGAAAAATAATTTGATTTTCAAGAGTAACATAGAAATCCAACCAGTTGCAAGGTATAGTTGGTAATAATTAAATAGTTTTGTTTCAAGAAGTAGGAAAGGATTTTAATATTGAACTCAATGGAATAATATTTTTAGAGAAGATTATTTTCTTTATTTCTTAATTTCCAAATGACATATTGATTATAAATCAATTCCTTAGAAGTTATTATCCTATAATGATATTTTTAGAATGCATTCGCATTAAAAATTATTTTATTCCAACTACTTTTGGAAATTACAGAAAAATTCTAGAAAAGAAAGTGTCAACTATCAAAGAGGATAACAATCTAGATGAGGAAAAATAATACTCTAGAAAGAATGTTCGGTGGAAAGACCTAGTTGGATTAAAAGTTTTGAGGAGAAATGAAGAAGAGTAATTGGCCAAGATAAGAAATTATTTATCAAAAAAAGTTAGATAACCCTATGAAGTTATGGAAAAAGGTGATGTTAGAAGATACAATCACCCTTAAAGATCCCAGAACGGTGATCAAAAGTAAGGTAATTTCTTATCCTGATGGAATGGTTAATGAATTGGATAAACATATTCTAGAACTAATTAATCTTGGATTAAATATAAATAGTGAAATTCCTCACAAGAGTGTGGAATCCATGTTAATGAATCCTGTTATAAATCAGTGTGGAAAATCTGAGATAATTATTGATTACCATGATCTTAATTGTGTCATAAAGGATAATAGCTACAATATTTTTAATTAGTAGGCTTTCAGAAGTAGGATTAGGATTTAAAGGATAATGGTATATTCCAAGTTTCATCTTATGTTTGGATATTGGATGATTAAGATAAAAAAAGAGATTATAAAATTAGCAACATTTACAACAGAATTTGGATTGTTTAAATGGATTGTTATGACATTTAGACTCAATAATTACCTAAACATATTCTAGAGGATAATGGACAAGGAATTCAGTAGATTATCACATTTTTTAGAAGTCTATATTGATTGTTTTATCATATTTAGTACAAATAAAAGAGAGAAAATCGACCATTTACAATAAGTATTTACTGTGTTTAGAGAATAAGTGATGATACTTTTAGAAAGAATGATCATTTGGATGTAACCAAAGATAAAATTGTTATGATTTCATATCCAAGGAAGAAAATAGAAGCTTAAATTCTATATCATATAGAAGCAAAAAACATTCCCTGATGAACATGGATATCATAAGAAGATATAGGTGTTTCTTGGTATAATAATCTATACCAGAGAAAACATAATATATTTTAAAAAACTATTAGTTCTTATACAGAGAAATGTTTCAAGTAAGGTAACCTATAATTAGAAAAAAAATATTCTAAAGTAATCAAAACTATATAGCAGAAATCTTAGAACATCCCATAATTGGAGTATCTAGATGGGAGTGAAGATCAACTTATCTTAGAAATAGATTAATTAGACTCAACATGGGATTTTATCCTAAAGATAATTAGAATCCATGGTAAAATTATCAATAGATATTGGAGTTCCTACTTTAATGGGATAGAAAACAATTATCCTATCTATAAATGAGAATCTTTTTCAGTCCTTAAAGGAATTGAGGCTAATGAGATTTTTTGGGGAAAACCTATTGTTAAAAGAACATATAGTTTTTATATAAATAATTTCATGAGAATTAAATTAAAAATCCTTACCCAAGAATGATTAGTTTGGTTGAGAAATGAATTAAAATACAATAAATATAGATAATATTAACGGAAAATATAATTTCATTCCAAATGCACTAACACACTACTTTGACTCTTTTAGGTGAAATGGAAGAAGGTAGAAGATCAAAGATATTTATAGTTTGCATTGATAATCATTTTTTTTCATAATTCCTAGTTATCAAGGTAATGACAGATAGATTCTAGAAAATAAATGGTACACTTGTAGATAATCTCCTTCAGAAGTAAGGATCTTCATCAGTAAGTTTAAAAGATCAGAAAGTCATGTTTTCTCAAACATGGAGTCTAAAACCACAATAAATAATTCAAAAAGATCCATATATGTTAAGTATAATGATAAAATATATTTTGAATTCTTTTTATATGGTCATAAAGTACATGAAATCACTCAGTGAGTAGAAAATATGAGAAATAGGAAGGCTTGCAAAAACCGAAAGGATGAAACAGATCGAAAATCTAAAGGAAAAAAAGAAGATTTCATTTAAGAGTTGGGATGGTCATGTAGAATAATAAATTAAAAAAAATAAACAGTTTTAGAAAGAAAATCATCGACATAATTTTTATCAATAACATGATCAAGAATGTCTGGATGTTGAGCAAGATAAAGAGCCCAATCCAGCAAAGAAAATATGAAAATATTTGAAAAGGATTCAAAATATGTCAATGAATAAATCCACAGTAGTATATAAAATGATCTAGAAAAATAAAGATGATCAAATATTCAAGCGGGGTCTAAACCATGTTCATGATATGATCAATGAATATGAGGACCTTATAGAGTATTATAAGAATATTGGCCAGGATATGATCAGTTTTATCCTCACTAAAGAGATTCGGCAAAAGGGTTAAGTTTATGGTCATCACAACCAAGTTAAACACATCAAAGAAACATATTTTGAAGAATATCTAGTTCCAAAAAGGTTTTATAAAATGTCAGTATAGGGATTATAAAGCACCACATGTAAGAAGATATGTAACGACCTGAAATTTTGAATAAATTTTGTTTCCTAACTTTGTGTGTTATTTTATTTTATACTCAAGAAAACTATTTCATTTAATAAAATGAGTATAACTAAAATAAGACCGTTGGGTTTCGACTGTTATATGACTGTTGGTCAATATAACTATTAGAAACTAAATGTTGTGATTATTGTCTATAAATTCAAGTGATCTTGATTAATTAATATATAAAGAAGATTCGATGGCCCCATCCAGTAGTCTCGGGCCGATCGAAGCCCATCTAACGGAACTTGGGAAGGAGGTAGCACCTTTGGTCTTTTCTCTGGACCAAACCCAAGTCGAACTTCATCGTTTGAAGCTGGAATGAAATCACCTTCGTGAGAAATCCAAGCTGATAGAAATCACTACTCGGGAAATGTTGTCCAGGCCGCCCCAGGATTCTATCACCCTACCACACCTTACTCTTAGGTCCTATGCTGGTGTTATAAGGGGCTATGTAACGAGAACATAACTGCCTTGTGTAATCCTTTGATTTAAATAAAATTGTTATTTCTTCTTATGGTGAAGTTTGTGAATTTTCAAATTTCCAGATAAATATAGTATGCTTATTATTGATGAATTTTGGAAAAGGGGATATTTTAAAATATTTATGTAATCCTTAAATAATTAATGTTGTGTAATGATTTTCAAAAAGTCGTCTTCTGGAAATGTGTTCAGTATGAAATTTAGAGTCTAATAAGATCAACTTAATTTTTGATGAATAGTAAACTATGAATAGTGATTTTACACTTATGATTAGTAATGTGATCAAATGGATTAAGTAACCTCACTTAAGAAAGTATTAATACAATTTGGGCACTTTGATTAAGTAATGTGATTCAATAAAATAGGTAAATAACTGTTTCAGAATTTTTTGGTTATGTTTTAGTTTCTTTAGGTGAATAGTGTTTTTTCTTTAAAAATTAAATTAAAATTATTTAGAAAATTATTTTCATAAAATGGAGTTCATTTTTGAAATCAGAGCATCGATATTTGGTTAAGGTGAATTTTTGGTATTTTTCTGAAACAATTGAATTTTCAGTGAATAGTGTTTTTATTTAAAAATTGAATTAAAAATATTTAGAAAATTATTTTCATAAAATGGAGTTCATTTTTGAAATCAGAGCATCGATATTTGGTTAAGGTAAAATTTTGGGATTTTTCTGAGAAAGTTGAATTTTCAGTGAATAGTGAAAATACAGTTTTTGAGTTTCAGGTGTTTAATGACATCATTAAAAAGGTAATAATTATGAAATAATTCTGGTCGACTTATGAATATTAAGATAAGGTATGAGGTGTCCCAATTGTCCAATACCATGGGCAAATACCATAAGCAAGACCATGGTTTTCCCAATACCACCGATGAGGTGTCCCTTGGCAATTAATGTTTTGTCCCCTCACTTATCGTATAAATACCAATCCTCTCCCTCATTAATTTCATTTCCAAATCCTCTCCAATGAAGTTCTGGTCTCATTACTTCCCAAGGATTCCTCCCAAGGTTCCCTCAAGCCTCCAAGGTCTCAGGCTTTGAGTTTTACGACTTAAGTTTTAAGGTAAGGGATCCTACCTCTCTCTTTATTTTCATGTATTCTCCTTTATGGAATTTATTTTAAGCTCCATGTTCTTATGTTGGGGGTGTTCTTTTATATTCATACTACTGTCCTTTTCGTTTTCATATGATGAGAGACCCCATATTTCTCTCATCAATTCATTTTAAGAATGTTTAAGTGGCACCGTTAGGCTGCCGAATTTTTGTAAGGGATTCTTTCACCCTACTCATTTTCAAGTTCTATTTTCATGTCAAGTCTTTCATGTTCCTTTTTATTATGTTGGGGTATGATATCTATATCCATCATACTATTATTTTATTTTTATATTATGAGAGACCCTATTTTATCTCACCAATTCAATTTTTTATGTTTTAAGTGACGTCGTTAGGCTGCCAAATTTTTCATAAGGGAAATCTTATTTTTTTCATCCTTTCATGTTTTTCATTTCATATGTTATTTCCTTCAAATTTCATTACCATGTTATTATATCCTTTATATTCTGTCCCTGTTCTATTTTATGGATCATTTATGAGTGGGTGACTCATGTCCCCTCTCTTTTCAATGTTTTCTAAAACTCTGCAACATAGTCGTTATGCTGCCGAATTTTCGTCTCAAAATGTCTCTCTCATTTTCTCGAATTGTTTTATTTTATTATGTGAATACTCAAAACTCTTTATTCTACAGGGGTATTCAATTATATATAAAAAAATTTATTTTAAATTCTGGGATTTATATACGTGAGACCTGCTTTCCATTTCCTTGGGTTTAATGTGACATAAAGATCACGCCTTTAAAGCAGTTTTTAAAATGTTATGACTATGAAATGAAACCCATTTATTTTATGATATATGGGTTATTTATGAAATGTTTGATGATGATATATTTGGATCACATGATAACAAAGAAAAATTAAGGGTGCACCCTGATAGCACTCCAAGGCATTGGGTAAAGTCTTAATCTCTAGAGATGACCATTTTAACGATACCTTGGTGAATAAACATGGTAATTTTTTAATGAAAACTTGGGGATGGACCTTGTTGATACGGAAATGATTGTCTAAGTTAAATGTTGTAGCCACATCTTCAAGTTATGAAACATGCTATTTTTATTATGATATGCCTCATGATCTCTTTCACTTGCCTTAAAGTAATTTATCACGACTTTATTGATGTATCTCAAGTTCACATGTAAAATGTTTCTCTTGTTTCCCTTACTGGGCCTTCTACTCACCCTTTTATTTAATGTATGCTCCCAGGTTATGAGATGTTGTAATTAACTTAGGATGAACAATGAAGAAGCATTTCAAGTGTTTTAGAAGGATGTTTTATGTTATTTTCAAGTTTTATTATTCCTGATTTCCAAGACACTAGTATTTAAAGATCCTCTATTTGTAATATGTAATGAAAAGTTATGTAATAAAAATGTGGGATGCTATAGTTGGTATCAAAGGATAGTTTAGTTATTTTTGGAAATTAGGATGTGAAAATTTTTGGAAGAACCCTGTAGAAAAGTTTAAATATAGTAAAACTTCCTTGTATTTTGGTGAGTATGGAGTTAGTGGTTTATCAAACAAATACATCCATGTCTGGATATGAGTAGGTAGAGGCGGCTCTGGAACAGATATACATAGGCGTAAAACCCGAAAACACCGATTTGAGCTAGACTCGAATGAGAACTGGTACACGACAATGGGCATTGTTGTACTCTTGGTTATGACGCTCCCAGGGGATATGTTTGGTTAATCACAAGCTTTTTATGAATCATTATGAAGGAATTATAGAAAAATGTAATTGTCTAAGCATAAAGTTTTAAGACATAAAATACTTTTTAGATAAAAGATTTTTAAATGAAATAAGTTTATCAAGAAGGATTTATTCTTTTAGAAAATGTCCCCATCATCTAGGAATACATTGACGTGTTTCCTAAGGAGTTACCTGGACCTCCCCCAGAAAGAGAGGTAGAGTTCTCCATTGAACTCGTACATGGATCTCATCCGATGTCAAAGACCCCCTATAGGATGGAAAATGTAGAGCTAGAGGAATTAAAGAAACAACTCCATGATCTTTTGTAGAATGGGTTTATCCAACCAAGTGTGTCTCCTTAGGGAGCACCAGTTCTCTTTTTGAAGAAGAAGGATGGATCGATGCAGCTATGTAGTGATTATAGAGAACTGAATGAGATCACAGTGAAGAAAAAAAACTATCTTCCAAGAATTGATGACTTATTTGACCAACATTGTGGGGCTCAATTCTTCTCTAAGATTGATCTTTGTTCTGGTTATCATCAATTGAGGGTGAAGAATGATGATATTCCAAAAACCGCCTTTTGATCAAGATGTGGTCATTATGAGTTTGTTGTTATGCCCTTCAGACTGACTATAGCACCTGCTTTTTTTATGGATCAAGAATAAGTTGATTTTGGAAACTTATATTTTATCAAATGGATATCCTTTGTATAGGAAAATGATTTAGTGATTAAATGATAAAGTTTATTTTGGATGATGTTTTCTCTTTTGGAGTACTATATGCCTAAGAGAAATAAAATACCACAGGATTTAAATTTAGGAGGAATGGTTGAATTTTTTTTGTAAGAATTTATGTATTTATTATGGACATATGGTGATTTGGGTGATTTCTGGAAAATGATGAACCTAGCATAGAGAATATGTGAACAGGTTAATTACACTTTAGTATGAGACTTTAATAGTAGTCGTTGTTATTTGGAGATAAATGTTAAGATTTATTGGTGAAGACTATGTGATTAAATCCTTTTGAGTTTGGGTTCCAATATTAGTTTGGATTATTCTGAAGAATTTTAAGGATGATTGTGTATTGAATGGTCTTTCTAGAAATTTGGGTACTTTTTTTGAATTTTGGAGATTAATAGTCATATTTCTTTTTATAAAGGATTATCCTTTTTGGGGATTATATGATATCATATTAACCTTTCTAGTTTTAGTTGATGACTAAAGACAAGGGAAAAATATAGTTATTCTTTTGTGGATTATGTGATTCTCTAGAGGATGATTCTTGTGCTTTTGATGAGACCAGGTCTTTTTGAATGCTAATTGTTTGGAGAAAAGATTAGTCTTGGTGGAAACTTATTAAGGGATCAAACTCTACTTGAAGGTAAGTATGTTTCCTTATTTTTTTATTCTATGTAGTAAATGAATTCCTCAAAATTATGAAAAGGAATGTAAACAAAAACGTTGTTGGTTTACATTTCCTACTGCATAATCAAAGATTGTTTAACACATCTTATGTTTGTGATCTTCTTGTGGTTAATTTTCACATAATCATGTTTTCTATCACTCTCCATCAGAACTTGACCCTTTGTTTTCCCTTCCATATCCATGTTTTCCTACATGGAATCCTAGTATGGGTTGACTCGGGTGACCTTTGTACTTCCCTTCCTTTATTTTAAATTAATAGTTTTACTGACTCTTTTTCCGATGTGGTACTTTCAACAAAATTTCCAAGCCCAATTTTAAAATTGCGGGGACACAATTTCTTAAGGGGGGAAGATTGTAATGACCTGAAATTTTGAATAAATTTTGTTACCTAAATTTGGGTGTTATTTTATTTTATACTCAACAAAACTATTTCATTTAATAAAATGAGTATAATTAAAATAAGACCATTGGGTTTCGACAGTTATATGACTGTTGGTCAATATTATGGTTAGAAACTAAATGTTGCGATTATTGTCAATAAATACAAGTGATCCTGATTAATTAATATAGAAAGAAGATTCGATGGCCCCATCCACTTGTCTCGAGCCGATCGAAGCCCATCTGATGGATTTCGAGAAGGAGGTTGCACCTTTGGGCTTTACTCTAGACCAAACCCAAGATTAACTTCATCGTGGGAAGTTGGAATGGAATCGCCTTCGCGAGAAGTTCAAGATGATAGAAATCACTACTCGGGCAATGTTGGCCGAGCTTCCCCATGATTCTATCACCCTAGCACACCTTACTCTTAGGTCTTATGCTGGTGTTATAAGGGGCCATGTAACGAGACCGTAACTTTCTTGTGTAATCCTTTGATTTAAATAAAAATTGTGATTTATTCTTATGGTTATGTTCATGAATTTTCAAATGTCTGAATAAATATAGTATGCATATTATTGATGAATTTTTGAAAAATGGGATATTTTAAAATATTTATGTAATCCTTAAATAATTAATGATGTGTAATGATTTTCAAAAAATTGTCTTCTGGAAATGTGTTCAGTATGAAATTTAGAGTCTAATAAGATCAACTTAATTTTTGATGAATAGTAAATTATGAATAGTTATTTAACACTTATGATTAGTAATGTGATCAAATGGATTAAGTAACCTCACTTAAGAAACTATTAATATAATTTAGGCACCTTGATTAAGTATTGTGATTCAATAAAATAGTTAAAAAACTGTTTCAGAAGTTTTTGTTTAAGTGCTAGTTTTTTTGGTGAGTAGTGTTTTTTATTTAAAAATTAAATTAAAAATATTTAGAAAATTATTTTCATAAAATGGAGTTCATTTTTGAATTATGACCATCAATATTTGGTTAAGGTGAATTTTTGGGATTTTTCTGAAACAGTTGAATTTTCAGTGAATAGTGTTTTTATTTAAAAATTAAATTAAAAAATTTAGAAAATTATTTTCATAAAATGGAGTTAATTTTTGAAATCATTGCATCGATATTTGGTTAAAGTGAAATTTTGGGATTTTTTTCAGAAAGTTGAATTTTCGGTGAATAGTGAAAATACAGTTTTTGAGTTTCGGGTGTTTAATGACATCATTAAGGAGGTAACAATTATGCAATAATTCTGGTAGACTTATGAATAGTAATATAAGGTATGAGGAGTCCCGATTGGCCAATACCATGGGAAAATACCATGGGGAAGCCCATGGTTTTTCCAATACCATCGATGAGGTGTCCCTTGGCAATTAATGCTTTGTCCCCTCACTTCTCCTATAAATACCAAGCCTCTACCTCATTCATTTCATTTCCAAATCCTCCCCAATGAAGTTATGGTCTCATTACCTTCCAAGGATTCCTCTCAAGGTTCCTTCAATCCTCCATGGTCCTGACCTTTGAGTGTTAGGACTTACGTTTTAAGGTAAGGGGTCATACCTCTCTCTTTCCTTTCATGTATTCTACTTTATGTCATTTATTTTAAGCTTCATGTTCTTATGTTGGTGATGTTCTTTTATATTAATCCTACTTTAATTTTCATGTTCATATGATTAGATACCCCCTCTTACTCTCATCAATTCATTTTAAGAATGTTTAAGTGGCACCGTTAGGCTGCCGAATTTTTGTAAGGGATTCTTTCACCCTTCTCATTTTCAAGTTCTATTTTCATGTCAAGTATTTCATGTTCCTTTTTATTCTGTTGGGGTATTATATATATATCCATCATAATTTTATTTTATGTTCATATGATGATATACACTATTTTATCTCATCAATTAATTTTTTGAAGTTTTAAGTGACGCCGTTAGGCTGCCAAAATTTTCATAAGGGAAATCCTATTTTTGTCTTCCTTTCAAGTTTTTCATTCCATATGGTATGTCCTTAAACATTAATTACCATGTTCTTATATCCTTTATCTTTTATCCCTATACTATTTTATGGATCATTTATGAGTGGGAGACCCATGTACCCTCTCTTTTCAATGTTTTCTAAAACCCTGCAACATAGTCGTTATGCTGGAGAATTTTCGTCTCAAAATGTCTCTCTCATTTTTTCAAATTCTTTTATTTTTTTAAGTGAATACTCAAAACTCTTTATTCTGTAGGGGTATTCACATATATATCAAAATATTCTATTTTAAATTCTGGGATTTACATACGTGAGACCTGATTTCCTTTTTTGTGGGTTTAATGTGACATAAAGATCTCGTCTTTAAAGCAGTTTTTTAAATGTTATGACTATGAAATGAAACCCATTTCTTTTATGCTATATGGTTTATTTAGGAAATTATTTATGATGATATATGTGGCTCACATGATAATAAATACAAATTAATGGTTCTCCCTGATAGAACTCCAATGCATTGGGTAAAGACTTAATCTCTAGAGATGACCATTTTAACGATACCTTGGTGAATAACCTTGGTAATTTTTTAATGACACCTTGGGGATGTACCTCGGTGATACGGAAATGATTTTATAAGTTAAACGTTGTAGACACATCTTCATGTTATTAAAAACGTTATTTTTATTATGATATGCCTCATGATCTCTTTTTCATGCCTTAAAGTTATTTATCATGACTTTATTGATGTATCTCAAGTTCACATGTAAAATGTTTCTCTTATTTCCCTTACTGGGCCTTCTACTCACCCTTTCCTTTGATTTATGCTCCTAGGTTATGAGATGTTGTAATGAACTTAGGATGAACAATGAAGAATACTTTCATGTGTTTCAGAATGATGTTTTATATTGTTTTCAAGTTTTATTGTTCATGATTTCCATGATACTAGACTTTAAAGATCCTCTGTTTGTAAAATGTAATGAAAAGTTATGTAATAAAAATGCAGGATTCTATAAGATATGTTTTTTTGGACAAGAATTTTTATCATAGATGTGATTTTTATTCTTTGGATTCTTTTGAGGGGTAAAATTCTCTTTTACCATATAAGGTAACTTCATATATAAATACTCATTTGGTCTCTTAATAGGGTTTCTACCCTATGATAGGATTTTGGTGGAATTATGAACTATTCAAATTTTAGTACAATAATTAATATTTAATATTTAATTACATAGATATTAATTTATTCATTAAGGTTCATTTAGTCTTAAATTTTGAATAGAGTTTTGGATTGTGATTTTGTCTCTACCTTTGAGCCTGGAATAGGAATTTTTTCCCAGGAGGTGAAAAACTCATTTTGGGCATCAGGGTTGGGTCGAGCCCCCTTTTCATTTTCTTTTCTTTTTTTTATCCCTTTCTTTTCTTCTTTTCTTTTTTCCTTCTCCCCTGGATTCTCATGTATGCCCCATGTGGATCCTTCTTCATCAGGAAACCTGGGTATAAAAGTAGAGGGAGAGAAAGTGATATATATAGGGATAAATATAGGTACCGCCACAGAGCTTGGGACATGATGGATCGTTGTGAGGTAATCATAGAACATGGAAATGAGTGAAGAATTAGAAGAATCCTCCCAATGGTAGGAAATTTTATATTTTTTCAAAAATCACCATATATTTACCTTTTTATGTTTTAAAACCCTATTATTCTTTCTTAATACCCCTTGAATGTTTATCCATAACTTTTTGTGAAGAAAACAGGATTTTGAGCTAATTTGAGGGGTTTCTCATTTGGAAATTCTGATCACACAGTGTGAAGTTCATGAACATGAATTGTGTGTTCTTACTATTTGTGGATGATGATTTTTTAGAAATAAATGTCGTGTATGGGGTATACACATCTTTTACTAAGGATCTGTTGTGAAGTCGAGTACCTAGCCAGACAGCCCATGTAGGAGAACATAGTTGTGTAGAGTACATGGGTAGACCCCATGTGGGTTTCATGTCATGTAAAGGTATACGGCCAGGAAATGTACATGGTCAAGAAATATAGGGTAAATGGACTATTACCCCATGCAAGTTACACACCGTGTGTGTGATGAAAATATCGTGTACAAGGGATTTGAAATTCTATGTTTGGATGAAGTACACACCTAGGTGAGTCTAAGAGGGTATGCACCATGAGCTAAGGATGAAACGTCTTGTACTCCTCCTTTACTAATATTTTTAGGGGTTTTCTTGTTTTTGTATCATTACACCCCATGAGTCGGAATTGGACACATGAGCAATCTATTTTGATAATCCTTCTATGTAAATTTCAATAGTAAAACCTTTGAGGTGATTTGAGAAATCCTAGGTGGTGTTTTAGGATTTTCCTAAATAGAGAGGTTCTACCTATGATAATTTAATTCAGTTGTCTTCTTAGAGTTATAACATGATCTGAGATGGGTCATGATCTATCTCTCATGACCAATTATTTTCTAGCTTTCACATTGGGGATGTATTGTTATTAAGATGTTACCTTTTGGACTGACAATATGTGGGGTTAGTTATTCCATAGTATCCCATGTTGGATTCCCTTGCTTACATTTCGATCTAGAGGATCACATGTAGGATGCCTCTTTTTATCTTAGTTATTGAGGGTGCCTTGTAGGTTTCCTTTTCTACTGTATCATGTGAGGATCCCATGTACGATTCCTCTACTTTCTTACCATTATTGAATCCCTTGTAGTATTCCTCCTTTTTCATTATTAACTAAGGAACCTGAGTGGGAATTTTTCATCTACATTTTAGTTCAAAGGATCGTAATAGGGATTCCATTGTTAATCTATGGACTTAAATGATCCTATTTCGGATTCCTCACTTGTGAGATGACTTGGGGGACTCAAAGGGTGACCCAATGATTGACTGACCCTAAAATTGTATATTGTGATTTGGTAGATATGGTAGTGGATTTCACCTTAGAACTTGTGATGAGCTTGTAAGCCTAAGAGGTTATGGCAGTGGTGGTGGTTAAGCATTCTTCCACCCTCACTCCTTCTTTTTGTGTTCACTTGTTTATTGTTAATGCAATGATTATTACCAGACGTTCTACTTGTTTGGAGGTTGATGATCCCAATGGTATTCACTATTTTTTTGGGATTCATAGACGTATTTCATAGTATCTTGATTATAATCCTTATTGATTTGGATGTCCACATCTGTACTTCTTGGTATCTGGTTGTTGCACCACACATGATAGAATTACATGGAAATTTCTACTTCATGGATATTGATTATGGTAGTGGATCCCTTTAACAATTATTCTCCTTGGATACTGATTCTGTAGGATTATATGGACATTTCTAGTCCATAGATCACAATTATAGTATTGTATGCCTTGGACATTTCTATTCCTTGGATTCTGATTCTATATGATTTCGTGTAAATTTCCATGCCATGGATCCATATTTGTTATGGTAGTGGATTCTAAGTAAATTTCTACTACTTGGATATTTATTCCATAGGATTTCAAGGGAATTTCTACCCCTTGGATCTGTATTTCTTATACTCTCATTGGAAATTCTTTATGGGCATGCTCCATGGACTCCACTCTAGTATTTACTGAGTTTTCATCGAGATGATCTGTTGACTCTTCAAGGATTCCATGGTCTTACATACCATGGATTCATCCCTTTGTTGATTGAAACTAGATTACATGACATTGGTTGTTGTGGATGTTATACACTTGATTACTCTTGTATAGACCAATGAGGATTCTTTAGTATTTATACCATAGATCATGTCCTTAGGTTCTGACACTGGATTACTTAGTATAGGTCACAGTGGATTCTACATCCTACTTTACAAATCTCCTTTGTATGGGAATTTTATTACTGTGATACTTGGTTGGTTAGATATAATAAATTTTATCATAGTAACCTTCAATATATGGTATCCTCAATTATAGTTTTTAGAGGTGAGTATGGGTCAATCCAGGGGAGGGACTTGTATCCCCTTATGGTGATGTAGTTTGTTCAGTGGTTTTCAGTTGCTTATGTTTTTCTGACATGATTTTTTGAATTTGTATATGATCACATGAATATATATTTATATTTATATGAATATATATATATCCATTCATACATGTACTCACATAATATGGAATTGTGTATGGATGATTGGGTTCATGGACCCAAGAATCAGTTGTGGACATGTTTTCGTAGTTTTTATTTGTTTTATTTTTTTCCTATTTTTCTTTACTAGGCTGATCATATTGTATTAGCATTCTCTTATAGAATCATTTTATAGGATTGTCATTAGGGTTTCCTATTGAGATTATTTCTCACCCCTACACATTTACCTCAGTGTGAATTTAGACATTATGTTTATTTTTTTGGTTGAGGAAAGATACATGGAAGATAGGGATGAGTCCCATAGTGTCATGATCAAGTGGATCTGCTCTTTTGGATTTTTATGATCAGGATAATGTAGTTCGATTGTGTCCTGGGGACTAGGTATGTGGTTTGGATTGAAGTTAGTAGTATATACCTTTAATTTATTTTAGTTTCTTTTATGTACTCTTATATATGTATGGTTGGAACAACGGTGACTAGTGTTGTATAAATGACACGGTTTTTCAGGATTTTATAGCATTTGCCTTTATTATTACAATATGATTTATTTTGGTTTATTTACTACTTTTGCACTTTTTTTATTATTTCTTGGATGTTATCTAGTTATTTCTATTGTGGTTTACTCTTATACGAGGGCATAGTCTCTCCATGGACACACCCTAGTCCCTCAATGCTAGGCAAAAACCTTTGGAATGTAGAGAGGTATTCTTGAGGCCTCATAATAGAACCGACTTGAAGCATCGATTTAGTGGATTCTGGTTCGTAACTTTACAAAGTGGTATCATAGGTATTTCTTCGCTTTCAATTTACTATTTGGGATATGGTTGATAGGATTATTAGGAATGTGTCAAAACTCGTGATAGATATCATACTAGTGCAATGAGAACACTTGTTCTAGTAGGAAATCCTGGTTTCTAGGGATATGGGATTATTACTTTGATCTTTGACGTTATAGTTCTATATAATTTTATCTTTGAGTAATGCACATGTTACGTGGATGTTATGATTTTTTATAGATTAAAGGATCTAGGCCTTTGGCATGAGGCTAGTAATAGATTTTTGACTCTTGGATAGTAATGGAAAGAGGTTTCTCATTCATCATATTTGTTATGTAGGATTCACATGTTATAGGCATGCTAGTGTGTTATTTTACTGAAGACAAAGGATAGTTAAATAAAGTGTCAAAAAAACCTAAATGGTGTTTTCATATATGATTTTGTAGTGGAATTATACTCAATTGAGGATATTTTAATATATATATCCTTCTAATGGAAGGTGATGTGGATCTAAATTGTAGCATTTGATTATGAGGATGATGACTCGTACCTCATTTGCGGTTATCTATTCAGATTTCTAATTATGATGTTGATGGGTAAAAGGTCTTTTATGGTGAACAACACCTCAAGGAGGTGTTACCGTATATGGATGCTCGATGAGTGTTAGTTTAGTATCTCTTTTTTGGCGGTATCATGAACTATAGATAGTAGTTACTTATGAGGATGCTCGGTGAGTGGTTTGATATTTTAGTCTAGGTGGTTAGACCTTGCTCCCCTATTATGATACATGATCAGTAGGTCTAGATGGGAGACCTAGATACCCTTATTTTTTCCTCATACCCTTGTAGGTCGACATTCATTATGATCTAGGGAAACCTGTATGAGAGAGGTTGGCCTAGGTATATTGATGCCTTTTTGGGTAGTGAGCTGGGTTATATTCTCATTTAGAGAATGATTCATGGTTGATTCTTGGGTTTTGCGGTATAGGGATGTTGATGCCTTTATCTATTGATGAAGTACCTTGGGTGCTTGTTTTCTAAGGATGGTTTTGATGGGAAATACTATTTAGCTTCCTGGCCCGATCAACAGACATTTCTACTATTTCTAATGTAGTTAGAGTGTGGGTAGAGGCTCATGACTAGAACAACGTTGGGTGATGGGCAGTCATGGAATAAATCATGGCACATGTGAGGTTCTCGATTTTGAAGAGGAGTTCTAAGGGATATTCCAAATTAATGATAATGTTGTGTTGTGTAGTATGGTCAGCTTATCCTTATGTTGGTCTACTCATGAGAGTATGATTTGGGTGATAAATATACAGACTAGTTTTGTATGTTACTGTTTAACTTGTAAATCGGTGAGTGGTCATGTGTAATCCAAGGAATGTTGTTTTCAAAAACTTTTTTGGTCATTGTTGACCATGAGTTTTGGTTAAATAGACAATGTATCTTCATGTTAGATGAGAATTTAGAAGTAAATTGGGTGTTTTGATATGGTTGACTCATGTCTGGACCTAGACACGACTTGTTGGAAAAAGTTGTTTTAGGTTTTTGTTGAAGGTAATTATAGCTTGTTTCAGTGTGATCTTGGCTTGGAGAGATTTGTACATTCCTTTTGATGGAATCTTAGTGTACTCTTCATTAGATATGATCATGCTCTATCTTGATATCTTCCTGAGTACACTAAGAGAGTGTCGTCTCTATGTTGAGCTTCTTAACTTTTATTTTTTAAAAAAATTCTTTCCTAGATTGATAAAGGAACTTATTGAGGTATCACTTGAATAATGGTGTAAGGTAACACATATGGTGGGGAGTACACCATTGGTTGTTTGGTGGTGGTGACCCTCTTTTTTACTTGAATTTGGCATTTTTCATGAGTCGTTGAGATTGAATATTGGTTTGAGATGATGATAAGGGTATTACTATGGGGGTGATTCCAGACCAGTCATATTTAAACATCATTCGTGTAGGATATAGTTGTTCACATTGTGAGATTGGTTGTTGGATAGTCAGGATGGCGTTTTTGTAAAGATGCTCGGGTTACGAGCATGGATATTAGTTTTTTCACCAAGGATTATCGGGGACAAGAAGGTTTATAGTGGGGAGATTGTAAGAACCCGTGTTTTTTATAGACTATAATTTTGAGTATTAATTTGAATTTTTTCCATCACATGCTTGTAAAGGGTAAAATGGTCTTTTCCCCGGATAAATTTTCGGCAACTTTTTTCATCTCATAATAGGTTTTTTACCCTAGGATAAAAGTTTGGTGTAATTTTGAACCATTTGAATTTTAGAAGAATAATTAATAGTTAATATATAATTAATTATATATTAATTTAATCTTGTAGGATCATTTAGCCATATCTTTTGAACAGGTATTAGATTGATATTACTTAACCACCATTAAGTCTGAAATGGGGAGTTTTCCTAGATAGGTAATAAACTTAGTTTGGTAATTGAGGCTAGGGCGGCCCCCTTTTCATTTTCTTTTCATTTTTCCTCCTTTTCTTTTATTATTTTCTTATTCCTTCTCCCTTAGCTTCTTGTGTATTCCCCATGTGGATCCTCCTTCATCACGTGATTGGGAGGGAAAGGGATAGTGGGAGATCAAAACTGAGATAAAGAAAGATATGTGTCATTGTAGATCTTGGGATGCAATGAATTATTGTGCGATAGCCATGGAGCATGGAAATGGGAAAAGCTTCAGAAAATTCCGCCAAAATGTAGGACATTTTTATGTTTTTTCATAAATCCACATAGATTTACTGTTTTAAGTTTTAAACCCCTTTTATGATTTTGTAGGACCCCTTGGTGTCAATCTGTAGCTTTTGGGGAAGAAAATGGGGTTTCAGACTGATTTGAGGGGTTTTCAGTTTGGAAATCCTGATCACACAACATGTAGTTCAGGAACACACATCGTGTGTTCTTAATTTTTGGGGAATATGATATTTTATGAGTACACTTCATGTATAGGGTATACAAATTGTGTACGGGGACTCAATCATGTAGTCGAGTACCTGACAAGATAGCCCGTGTGGGGGCACATGCATGTGTGTAGTACACAGGCAGACCCTGTGTGGGTTGCACACTATGTAAAGGTATATTACTAGGTGAATTACATGGCCATTCCCTATGAGGTACATAGAAAGGTACACCATGTAGGGTTGATTTCATGTTCTTTAATAACACATTTTGTACATGGTCTTTGACATGCCATGTTCGGATGAAGTTTACACCTAGGTAGGGCTGAGAGGGTACATGCCATGTGCTAGGACTGGCACACCGTGTACTCCTACTTTGCTACCCTTTATAGGGGTTTTGATGTTTTTCATATCTTTATGAACAAGAGTTATAATTAGACACATGAGTAGTCCATTTTGACTATCTTTCCATGTACATCGTGATGGTGAAACCTTTGAGGTGATTTGAGAACTTATTGGTGGCATTTCAATATTTTCATATATGGAAAGGTTCTTCCTCCAATAATTGAATTTAGTTGTCTCTTGGGAGTGACACATTGATCTTAGATGGGAAATGATCCATCTCTCATGACCAATGCCTGTGTATCTCTCCCCTTGTGGATGTATCCCTTGCGATATTTTCCCTTTTAGCATGAGAGGCCATGGGGTTAGTTGTTCTTGAGGATCCCCTATTGGATACCTATGCTTATGTTTTGGTCTAGATAATCTCGTATAGGATGCCTCTTTTAGATCTAGGTTATTGAGGGTCCCTTGTAAGATGCATTTACTAATGTATCATGTGAGGATTCTATGTAGGTTTTCTTTTCTTGCTTACCGTTAGAGGATCTGTTGTAGTATTCCTCATCTTTCATTATGTACTAAGGATCCTGAGTAGGATGAATTCACCTACGTTTGACCTTATAGGATCCCAAGAGGGATGCCTTCGATTATCTATGGACATAAATAATCTCATGTAGGATTCCTCTCTTGTGTGATGACTTGAGGGACCCGTATGGTGCTCCAATGTTTGGCCGAACCTGATATATTACATCGAGTTTGGGTAGAAATGGTAGTGGTGACACCTTAAAACCCATGACATGATTATAATCCTAAGAGGTTGTGGTAGTAGTGGTGGGTTAGGCATTCTTCCACCCTCACTCCTTGTCTATGCTTTCAATTATTTTTTGTTGATGCAGTGATGTTTACCAGAGGTGCTTCTTGGTTGGTGTTTGATGAGCCTAACATGATGTTCTATTTTTTTGGGGATGCTGAGATGGGTTTCCTAGGATCTAGTTTCTAAACTTTATTGATTTGGATGTCTGCACATGCTTCCTGGGATCCGAATTTTGAAACGTACATGTTACGATACCATGGAAATTTCTACTTCCTGGATCCCGGTTAAGGTAGTGGATGCCTTAGACATTTCTACTCCATGGATCCTGATTCCGGGAATAGATGACTTGGAAATTTCTACTCCTTGGATCCTAATTCTTTAGAATTCCAAAGGCATTGATACCCCTTGGATATGGAATGATTGGACTTGAATTGGACATGATCTTTTGACATGTTCCTTGGATTTCACCCATGTTTGTACCGAGTTGTCATTGAGAGGATTCCTGGACTCGATGAGGATGTATTAGTCTCCTGTACCTTGGGTCTGGCCCTTCGTGGTCCGAAATTGGATTATACAACATAGGTAGTTGTGAATGTTATACAATTGATTACTCAGTATAGGCTGATGAGGATGACTTTTTCTTTATACCTTGGATTTGTCCCTTGAGTTTTGACACTGGATTACTTGGCATAGACCATAGTGGATGTTATATCATGCTTGACCGATAGCCCTAGTATGGGAATTTGTTTACATTGTTCCATGGTAGGCTTAATAGAATCACTTTTATAGTAGTATATATTAGTATATGGTGTCCTCGATTATAGTGTTTGGAGGTAAGTATAGGTGAACCCAGGGGTAGGACATGTATCCCCCTATGGTAATGTAGCTTGCTTAGTTTCTTTGAGTTTCTTGTGTTTTTATTCAATGGTTGAATGAGTATGTATATGAGCACATGTATATATATATATATATTTATTTATTTATTTATTTATGGTGATGTATATGAATCCATGCATACATGTACTCACATAAGATGGTGTTATGTCCTAACGATTGGGGTCATAGACCTAAGAATTGGTTGTGGACTTGTTTTCATAGTTTATGCCTATTTTATTTATATTTCAAGTTGTCTTAGCTAGGCTGAGCATATTTCATATGCATACACTTATATAATCATTTTATAGGTTCATAGTTGGGGTGGACTACTGAGATTATTTCTCACCCCTGTACATGCATCTCTGTGTGCTTGCAGACCTTATGTATATTTTTCAAGTTGAGCATAGATACATGGTAGATGTGGATAAGTCCTAGAGTTGTTGATTGAGTAGATCCACTCGTGTGTGCTTTTATGATTGGGATGATGTGGTTTGGTAGTTTTATGGATACATGGTATGTGGTTTGGCTCCTAGTTAGTAGTATATCCCTATACTTTTATTTCAGTTTCTTTTATGTACTCATTTATATTTATGTTCGGACTAGTGGGTCATCAGTGTTTCATATATGACATAGTTGTTTGGGTTTTCATAGAATTTTCATTTAATGTTAAAGCATGGTTTATTTCAGTTTATTTAATACTTCAAAACTATGTTTATTATTTATTAGATGTGATATAGTTATTTATGCTATTATTTACTCTAAAATGAGGTAATAGTCTCTCCACAAACACACCCTAGTCCCTTGCTACTAGTTGATAGCCTCAAGAATATGGATAGGTTCTCTTTATGCCTCATAATGAACTGGCTCGAAGCATCGGTTTTGTGGCTTTTAGGTTCAGAAAATATACCACACACCAAATATGGAATTAGAACCAAAACAGGTCATCGAATGCCATAAAAATTTCATAATGGGAGTAGTATAATTCTTGGGATTTAAGAAAATAAATTCCACCTTCAATTGGGTACCACATATATTAAATATGGTCCTAAATAATGCATATCCAAGTTTGTGATGTTGGGCTTCACATATCAAACCTGTGATATTAGTAGAAAGATTGATCATGATATGGAACCTATACCCAGGGTTCTGGACTAAAGGACCTGTCTATAATGCATTCTAGGAATCACAGTTTAGCAATTAAGATTTACTAGTTCAGCTGGAATAGAATTCATTACGATCGTATCTTGATTGCATGGAGTTTTTGTCTAAGTGAGTCTAAATCAACAAGTAATGATTGAATATTCTTTTCATGAGATAACGTGTTAGTCTTTATCAACTCTAGAGAAAGCAGAATGCAGAAATAACACATCTGTCAGACATCATGGTGGAGAAAAACATGATTCTTGAAGAACTCAAGATGTGGAAGGGACATAAAGAATATTTTTTTTATTGTTATATATGGAATCCAATGCGCCATCAAAGAATTTTTGGAAATGAAAGAGTTGGAAAAAGAAACCTCAGTTGGAAAAATGATCAACACTCTGTATAAATTAGAAGGATTCTAGGTGATGATCTAGAGACGTGTCATATCTGGCATGGATGATCAAATAAAATCATACATGTTAATTATGTTGTTTGTTTTTATGTGTGAAGTGTGTGGTGGAAGTTTCACAGATGTGCACTCCACCCTTTAATTTTTCTTTTACGTTTTTTTTTATTTTTCCTTGTCGGATGTGTGCGTTGTAAGTAAAGTTTGAGTCAGATTCTCAGGAAAGATAAGACTAGAGGCTTGTATAAGGGACCTCCAGACCATTTGTTTGGATAGTTGATTTTGAATATAAATCAGAATGATTTTAGACATTCACTCTCTACGATCTGTCTAATCCTTTGATTTCTTCGTGTGAAGGGATTCTAAGAATGATCTTGTGAGTTGATGATAGGTAATACCCTTATCATTTTTCGTCAAGATTATTGGGTTTTCGTGCTTGCAAGAATTTTTGTAATCTTTATGGATTCCCAAACTAAATATTCCTAGGAGACCTCATTTTATACCTCCAGTTGGGTGGTACATCCTATAGTGAAAAAGACAGACAGTGATTTCATGTGATAGTTCAGGTGGTTGGGAATGAAGAGAGACATTGTTTGGTTTGTTTATCGATGCCTTTGATGTTAGAGAATTAAGGTTAAGAATCAACATCCTTGTGGTTTACTCTATCCACTACATGTTCCCTTATAAAAGTGGGATGATTTCATGACGGAATTTGTGATGGTGTTTCCTAGGACCCCGAGGAGTTGTGACGTTGTCTAGGTTATTGTTGATTAGTTGATAAAGGTTTCTCACTTCTTACCAATATGTGAGACTCACTCAGTTGACGAGTTAGGAAAGTTTTATGTTCATGAGATTGTACACTTACATGGAGTTCCCTTGAGCATTTAATTTGATAGAGATGCATGTTTTACATAGCGGTTTTGGCAGGGCATGCAAAAGGCCTTAGGGACTCCGCTGAGATTGACCACAACATACCATTCCCAGATAGACGGACAGTCTGAGCGCACGATTTTCATACGAGAGGAAATGCTTCAAGATGGTTTTATGGACTTAAGTAGAGCTTGGGATGATCTTCTAGCCTTGGTTAAGTTCACATAAAACAACATTTACTAGAATTCGATTCAAATGACACCTTATGAGGATCTATATGGGAGGTCATGTCATTCACCGCTCTATTGGCTTGAGGCTGGTGAGATAATAGTTGTGGGGCCAAGTATAGTATAGGAGATCTCTGAGAGGGTACAACTAATTTAGAAGATATTTAACAGACCTCAAACCCGGTATAAGTAATATGCCAATTGTAGGAGAAGACCTTTAGATCTTGCTATTGGTGGCTGGGTTTTCTTGAGAGTGACTCCTCAATTAGGCCACTAATGCTCGAGGAGGCAAGGAAAAATTTCTCTTTTTATCCTTAAGTAAATTTATTCTTGTTATTTTCCTAGTAATAACTATTGAATGCATGTTAATTTGTTGTATATATTGTCAATACATTTTGTTAATATCATTCTTTAATAGTGAACAATTTTATTTAAAATAAAAAACATTACACGCATAAAAAAATTCATTGAAAAGATTCTCATTTTAACCTCAAGTGATTTTATATTTAGTTAATAATCAATGCGTAAATGTTTATTCGTTTTTTTATGTGTATAAATGATACATTTTATTAAACTTCATACATTAAATATGTGAAATTAAAAAAACATTTAACTAAACAATGTTTTTACACAAAATATGTTTGTTTTTTGATGAATTGTTAAAGTATTATTCCTTGTCTTGAATGTTATTAATTTATTTTACTAATGTTTTTTATTTTATGGTTTCATTTTATTGATATCATTATTTAAAAGTAATAAATTTAATAAAAATACGCAAATCATAAAAATAGTTTCTTTAAAATCTATATTAGTATCATCTAATTCTTTTAGAAATCAATTATTTTACTGAAAACAAATTATTGATAATGAAAACTTATGTATTTTATCATATGAATAATCATTATGCATATCAACTATATACCGATAATTCTAAACTCATAACATGTTTATTGGTTTTATACCCAATAGCAACATATCCCTTTTATGACGGCAATATAAAGGATATATTACACTCACTGTCTCCTATAAATTCATTCTATTATAACTTCACAAAGCGCACATCTCATTCCATAAACTTTCATGAAGGATTTTTCAAAATGTTTTCTCCTTTCATGATGTTTTTGGTCATTATAGGTTTAGTTCTACAAATGGTGATTCTTAAGGGTGAGGATAATCCATTGGATCTCCATGTTTTGAAGATATTATTCTTTTCTATTTATTATCTCATTTTAATTTATGCACTTTTAATGAATGTAATCATCCATGGTAAGTAATACATGGTTTCATATACCCTTGTTGTGATGTCCCACTATGAAGGAATAGTGTTTGTTTGATTCATATCTTGCATGACTCATTTCTTAATCAATTTTAATTATTTTTAATGAATAGAAAAACATACTTTAGAATTATAGACATATAATTTAAGGAAGTAAAATGGGTCCAAAATCCTATGATGTTACCGGTTCATGTAGTACGGACCACGTAGTGATTTCAACTATCTAGTACTTCTATGGTAGATGATTATGCTAAACAATGTTGCCTTGAACTTGATTCGGGGAAAACTATAACAATGTTACCACCATTCCAAACAAGGATATGTGTACATTATATGAGATGATTACACTACTTGATTTTATAGTTTTCTTTTGCATAAATCCTTTCATTCCATCACTCCCATTTATACACATTGTTTTCAAAGTTCATCTTGTAACTACTGCCTTATAAACGGCCATACAAAGGATATCATGTTGATCATATAATGATTATTTTACCCAAATAATGTTTTTATAAGTTTTTCCAAATCTATTTTTTCTCTTTTAGCTGTTATGTAAATTTTTAGAAAATATTCATTCCATTTCTAATATTCTTTTTATTTCCAAATGTAATTCTTATATTGTTTGTTTAGACTACAAACCAGGACATTTCCAACTAGTTTTGTGTTTTTTTCTAGGTTGCAAGGAATTATTTTTCCTTTTTGGAGTGAAATATATATTATATTTTAAATAAAATCAAAAAATTGTAATGTTCATTTTTTTAATCTATGATTAATTAATTTCATGTTTGGATAAAACATGTCACACCATTATAATGTATCTTTGGAGATTATGAATAAAGAATATATTTTGTTGGGTAAAAAACAGAGTAATCGATTGGAATGGTTTCACATAGCCTAGGGTGCTCTGTTTTGGTGTTTCGTACACGCTGCCACGCTCCTCCACATTCCCATCGCCTATAACCCTGATCACCCCTCTCTGTTCTCACCATCGCCGGACGGATGATCAATGCCTTCCTCCGAGATATCACCGGAGATTCCCCCGCCGGAGGATTATCCTCAGAAGAACCAGCTGGTTTCAAAATCGGCGTCTGACCGTCTTCTGGGGAAATTCTTCGACGCCTCACAGTTCGACTTCGTCTACGAACAGAGCGGCCTGTGGTCGCCGGTGATTACCCGGAGACCCTTTCCTCCGGCCTCACTTCCGGTGCCGCCGCCATCTTCACGAACCGAACCATTTTCAGGGCTCCGGAAGCTCGGGAACAAATCCAAGCGGGGGTTCTCGTCATTCATTTGGCGGCGAATCAGTTGCTTCGGGGATTTATTCCAGTACCGAACCAGAGACATGGAGAAACGCGGTTTCGAATGATCTCTTTGTTTAGCCTGTGATGAATGATATGCTCGGAAAACGTGAAGTTTCAGTGAATGATTCGGGATAGGCATGAATTATTTAAATTTTTACAGTGTTCCTTATCTATATGGACATTTTCTTCATTTGATTTCGAAAAAGCTCGCAATTTCAGAGTCTCTTCGCCTCTTTCTTACACGAAGAAGGCGATGCATTTCAGTACCAGAAACTTCCCCGACACGATATGTACTGTATAGAGCGAATTTTTCCTGTTGGGTTTTCTGCAAAAGCCGGCGGCCATGCTTTGTGGAAGATTCTCTGTAACAGGAACTGCATGTATATAATTTCGGCGTCCCCTCGTCTTCTTCATCTTTATGATTTACGTAGTTCAGAATAAAGCGTCGCTCAATTGTCGTCCGGAATCCGATTCCCTGCCCCGTTGTGTTCTTTCATTAATTTCGGAAAGCCAGCAGTGGATGCCGTACGCCGGCCGCACCCAGAGAGTACAATGACACCCAGAATCTTCAAAAACAGGATTCAGATTAGCTTGTGCAATTTCAAATCTGATGACGGTTAGAAAATAGGTACTCATAAAGAGAAAATAGATTCAATATTGATGTGTGAATTTAAATCAATGTCCAAAATGATTTGATTCATTCTATAATGATGATATAGGGTTCTCCGTGGAAGTACTCCTTAATGATTTTACCTAAATCTGAGAGAAAACGTACACCAATTTTGGGTTGTCCTGTTGTCCTTATTGAAGGACACATCAATTCAAATTTGAAAAATAATATATTTATTTTAAGAAATATTTTGAATAAAAATTAAAACCATCCCTCATTTTTATTCACAAATATTAACTCTCTAAATCACAAGTGAGTTATTATACATAATAAAGTTATCTTTCCATTTAAACTTTTACTTGGTATCAATATCTCATAGTTTTATCAGATTTACAAGTTGTCGAAACATTAAACCTGTTAATCTTTCATATAAACCGTAGATATTATACATACAATGAACTTTCATCGAACATCTCATTTTATACCACTTTTATAGTCATGTGCTTATATCTTTTTCATGATCTCTTTAAAGAGTAAACTCATTAATTCCTGTAAGAAGCGACACCACTACAAGTTCACATATGAAACATATTACAATGTGCTTCCGTTATTAGAGCACATAACTCATTGAATCTTAATATTTTGTTAAGAGTTTATAACTCAACCTCTAGTTATACCAAACAATATTGATCCCAAAAAGTTGGGGCTATAATTGTCAATATCAACAATCATCTTAGTAACCTGTTTTTACCCATTAAATACTTTGATTAGGATCTACATAATGAAAGTGTTGGATTCCCATTACTGAAATGATTTGTTCAATGGGATTTAACCCCATCTATTTATTAGTTGCACGAATGATCTCTCTTGGCAGAGATTTTTTAAACAGATCCGTAAGGTTTTTACACGGTCTCATATAGACAATTGTCAAGGTACCATCTTGTAACAATTGTCTCACATAATCGTGTCACAAACTTATATGTCTAGACTTTTTATTGTATATGCAACTATATGCCCTTGATAATGTTGTTTCACTATCACAACTAATAGAGATAGGAGACATCAGACTAGGTCACAATCTAATATCCAATAATAGATTCCTAATCCATTCAGCTTCCTATCCACGTGTCGCTAATGCGATAAACTCTGACTTCATGGTCGAATGTAAAATACATGTTTGTTTCTTTCTCACCCAAGAAACATCACAACCTCAAAGATTAAACAACCATCCATATGTGGATTGGTTATCACAAATACTGGTAATCCAACTTGCATCATGGTATCCTTCTAATACAGCTGGATAATCATTATAGTATAAACTTAAATCTTTTGTCTTTCTTAAGTATAAAAAAAATCTCATTATACATCTCCAATGATCCACACATGGATTACTAGTATATCTATTCATTTTAAATACTGCAAAATCAATATCAGGTCTAGTGGAATGCATTGCATACATTAAAGTACCAATTACACTAGCATACTCAAGTTGTGCTACAGATCTACCCGTATTTTTAAAAAGTTTAACACTAGAATGGAATGAAGTATTAGCATCCTTGAAACCTAGATGATCAAATTTATTTAACATTTTTTCTATGAAATAAGGCTGACATAAATAATAACCCCCACTATGTTTTATAACTTTAATACCCAGAATAGCATCAACTATTCCAAGATCCTTCATTTTAAACATAGAAGATAAGTAATTCTTTGTCTCAATTACACTAATCATATTGGTTAAAAAAATTAACATAAAATCCACATATAGACACACAATAAATCTATATTATTTTGTACACTTAGAATAAACCCATTTATCTGAATTGTTATGAGTAATTCCATTAGATAAAATAATAGAATCAAATTTCTCATATCATTGCTTCAAAACTTTTTTAAGACTGTAAAGAGATTTAACTAGTTTACATATTTTTTTCATTACCCAATAAAACAAACCCTTCTGGTTGTTCAATGTAAATCTATTCATTTAATTATCCATTTAAAAATGCAGTTTTGACATCCATTTGATGGACATACAAATGAATAATTAAATCTAAAGAAAATAATATCCTTATTGAAGTAATTCGAGCCACTAGAGAATAACCATTAAAATAATCAATCCCTTCTTTTTGTCTGAAACCATTGACAACCAATATAGCTTTAAAATCTTTAATGTTACCATTGGAATCATATTTCATTATGAAAATACATTTACTACCAATTGGTTTTGAACCTCTGGGTAAATCCATAACGACTCAAGTATTATTCCCCATAATGGAATCCATTTCATCATTAATTGCTTCTTTCCAGAAAGAAACATCTATAAAATTAATAGCTTATTCACAAGTCTTTGGGTCATCTTCTATAGTCAATACCATATGATACATACTCCGAAGATGATTATTTTGATCTCCTTCAACAAGGAAAATAATGGAATTAGGAGAAATAAAATTCGGATGTAGATGTTTCTCCTTCCTAATTCTTTGCACTATTTAGGTTCGCCTCTATAATCATCATTATTCTCTACTATTGTATTTGAACTACATAGAGTACATGAGATAGGGGTCTGAGGAATAACATCCTCCACATCATCTTTATAAAACTTATTTTAAAAAACTCTACATCCTTTGATTCAATAATTATATTAGCTCCCAAATCCATAATTATATATGCTTTTCTATTTTCTACATATCCAACAAAAACAACTTTAATTTCTCTAGGACCAATTTTAGTTATTTTAGGACCAAGAACTCTATAGTAAGCTAAACACACCCATAATTTGAAATAAGAAATATTTGGTCTTCTATCTCTCCAAATTTCATAAGGGGATAACTTAGTTTTCCTAGAAAAAATACTATTATGAATATAACATGCATCCAATAAATCTTATCCACATAAATATAATGGTAACTTAGATTTATTAATCATGAAATTCCCCATTTCTACTAAAGTAATATTTTTTTCCTTTAATCTAAGCCATTTTTATGAGGTGTGATATGAGCAGTACTATGATGAATTATATCGTTTTCTTCACATAACTCATTAAACTTGTTCATAAAGTATTCACCACCACTATCTGGGTGTAATACATTAATATTTTGTTTAATTGGCTTTCAAATTCTTCTTTATACTCCTTAAACATTTTAAAGTTTTCATCCTTTGTTATAAGAAGATATATATGTAAATATCTACTGTAGTCATCAAAAAAAGTAATAAAATATCTTTTTCCTCCATGATTTAATATTCCATTTAATTCACAAATATTAGAATGCACTAATTCTAATATATTAGAATTTATTTCAACACTATGAAAAAGGTTCTATACTATTTTAGATTCTACACTCATTTCACATTTATTAAAATCATTTCCAAAGTTAATCATGTTTAACTTCTTCATTAATTTTAATGAATTATAATTAACATGTGAAAAACGATCAAGCCACAAATTAGAAGACTCAATCAAGTAAGTAGAAGATTAAATCGTATTATTAATAGATAATTGATACATTCCATCATTTGAGTACCCTTTCCCCACAAAAAAGCCTCCCTTTAACAAGATAACCTCGTAAGATTCAAATGAAACCACAAATCCATTCTTATATAGAAGATCTTCATAAAATATGTTTTTTCGAATTTCGGGAACATATAACACATTAAGAAGAGTCAAATTCTTCCCAAAAGTAAAGTCTATCTCCAAACTTCCTTGTCATATTACATTGATACATGCATTGTTTCCAAAAATGTGATTCCTTCATGATAGTACAATCTACAAATGTTTCAAACATCAAATGATCCTTACACACATTCACCGTTTCTCCAGAATCAAGCTACCATCCCATCTCCATCGAAGTCATTTTGACTTCGCATATCATTGTGACTTGATTCTCTTCATTAAGAATATTTTCTGCAAGTTTATCAACTTTATTTTGATAGTGACATTCCCTTGAAAAATGCCCTGGCTTTCAACATACAAAGAATTCTTCTTTCATCTTGGAAGGATTTACATTCTTCTTGAATTGTTTACTTTTATTTTTTACATGGAAGGAAGAGTTTTGTTGTTTCTTTCCCTCAATGATATTAACCATAGTATCTAATTGTTACACCATACCCACATCTCTCAAAATGGATTCTTCTTTAATACGAAGAAGCTTTTTCAATTGTTCCAAGGAAATATCATCCCTCTTTTTAATAAATTATTTACCAAAATATTTCCAACTAGGTGGGAATTTAGAAATAATTGCACCAACTTGAAAAATTTCTGTCATATTAATGTTAAGGGAAATAATTTTATTTTCTAAAACTTGAAGCTCATGAACTTTCTCCAAGACTAGCTTCTAATCAACCATCTTGTAGTTTAGATACTCTTCAATAATAAATTTATCTATACCCTCTTCCTTGGCTTTGTACTTGAACTCAAGTGCATCCCATATATCTCGAGTGGTCTTCATTTGGTGGAAATAGTCATAAATACGATTTGATAATGTGTGGAGAATATGTACTCAAATAAAAAATTTATCATCTTCACATTTATTTTTCATTACCAATATTTCATTGACTTATGTCACGTCAATAGGTGTGTTGTTTGGATTATACATGGGCTCCTCGGGAACAAGAGGAAGATTTAGTTCCATAATGTCAGAAATATTCAACATCGTAAGAAGAAACTTCATCTTGTCTTGCCACTATGAGAAGTATTTTCCATCAAAATGGTCAAGTTTGACCATGTCTTGGTTCATCACTTTGACAAATTCAGAATCCATCTTCTAGGTTCTACCTTGAATTTCAAACCCTTTTGATTCTTAGAAGATTGGTAGGCAGAAGGAGAAGATAAATTGAACCTTGATGCATGACTTTAATTCATTGTCCAAAAGGGTTTGATCCACCCCTACAAAGATGGTGTAGGGTTCTCGGTGGAAGTTTCCCTTGAAGATTTCACCAGGATTTGGGATAAAACAAATACCAATTTTCTATTTCCCCATCACGCAATTGATGGAAAAATATATGGAGGGTTTATCTAGACCGGAGAATAATTAACACATAAAAGATCTCATCACCGCTTATTTATAAATTAGAATTGGTGTTAATTTCACTTGTTTGATCTCATTGTTTCAGTAAAAGAACACCTTGGTTTGAATGAAACAAGAAAACTCTTGGCAAGAGACACACCAGTTTGATCTCACTATTTTGGTCAAATAACACCTTGGTTCAACCAAAACAATACAACTCTTAGTGAGGAAAACACCGATTCAACTTTGAAAAACACTCTATATATTTTAATAAATATTTTGAAAAAAAATTATAACAAGGCCAAACTGAACTGACGGATACCGGATCTGAGATAAGAGCATGTTTTGTTTTTATTCCGGTGTAAATATGTATGTTTTATTTTATTATGACAATTATTTTTGTTATTTGGGAGGTTATTTTGTTTCTATCAATGAGATTTGATTGTGTTCCCATTTATTTCTCTTTGGGCCTAGTGGATCTTCATCACCTCAATCAGTAAAGTTAGAAAATGTAGAGACCTTAGGGTTGCACAAAACTTTTTCCATGCATGGACCACTATCTAGTCTACTACCATCACATGGAAGTAGGATTTTATAGAGCCTCAATGTCCCTCCTCAACAAAATTCATCAACTCATGCCTTATAATTCATGAGTTCATATCTTGGAAAACTCATGCATTAATCCATGAATACATATACACTCACACGTTACATCTCATGTAACACTACTTTAAATTATAACCATTGTGGAAGGATGATCTGGATGTCAAATCTTAAAATTCATACGCTAAAAGAGTGCCATAGCCTTTCCAAATGAGTTGTAGCATAAAAATAATGGCATGGTAGTGGCATATTATCTTTATAATATGTATTTAAATATAACCCCATGTACCCCATGACTATCCATAGGAAACGCCATGAAAACACTTTTCAAACACTTATGACATACCATCGATCATATTTTACAATATATCCAAGCATCACAAGCTTTCTTTGGATTAAATGGTGTTTTACAATTTCTCCAATCATAAAATAAAATTGGATTTAGGGCGTATATATATTTACTTAGATCTTCAATTTGTACTAGAGCCTAAAAGTCATTGTACCATTTCACCTCATATTATATCTATTGTATTCAGTGTTCAAGTACCATTAACTTTGAACAAAAGATTACCAAAATATTCATAGTATTGAATATTAATTAATTAATTGAAACATGATCACCGTTATTTTGCGTATCATCAATGTGATAATGTACTTAAGTAAATTTTTTCTCTAAAAGGTCATAACTGTTTTCCTCTATGTTGAGAACCTAAATGCAATGATAGTTTGTTAAATATATGTTCTATAAACCACTAGTGCAAATAGTATTAACTACGTCAGCATTTTCATGTCGTTTATAAATAACTGACGTGACCATGCCTTGTTTATTGCTGTATCACATCTGTTATTATATAACCAACATGAATAAGCAGGATATGTGGCTTTATCAAGTCGGTTATATAGTAACCAACATGATAAAGTGGGTTACCCTATTTACCACATCAGTTTTATAATAAAAGACATGGTAAAGTAGTGAAAACTATTTTTTCACATTGGTAATCATATAACCAACATCAAAAGAGCCAATTTTTATGTCAGTTATATAATAAGTGACATTATATAACATTTAAAATTTTATAAATTATTCTTTTTAATCATTTTGGGGTCATTCATTCTCATGAATGAGGTCTCATTTCTCTCTTTTGGAATCCCTAACCCTCTTTTCTTTGATCTTGTGGACTCCAATATCGAATTTCTATCTTCATATATCTTTATATTTCATCATCTCATTGTTGCATGTTCAATCTACTGATCTATCAATGTAAGCCCCACACATCGAAACTCTATTTCAGTCGTTCAATAGCATGAAATCCCTAACTCTTGATTATTTTCAATTCAAAGGACTGAAATATCGCATTACCATCTTCATTAACCCTCAAGTATTTTCAGTCCAATCATTGCACGTATGAATATAAATCTACTTGTCACAAATCTCGCATTACCATATTCATTTACCTTAGGTTTTCATTGATTTAATTATAAAGGTGTATGGAATGCATTATATATTAATGTTCTATATTAGATCATAGATTTACTCATTATATCTTATGGTTTTGGTGTTTCTACTATATGAAAATGTGTTAGCATTGAATTATTTCACATATGTTTATACTATATCACATCATAAATTTATGAATTGAATCTCTAATTGTTTCTTATTTGGATGATGTTTGTGAATCATTCATTGTTTATGCATACAATGTCATGTATATGGATAAATTTAAATTAGTGGTATGTATTTATTAGTGACTTAGTAATATTAAAATGTAATATATATATATATATTTACATTTCAATTTACATACATTTCAATATACAATATCATATAAGTTGTGTATACGCATATCAACACTTTTCTTATGATGTTAGAATATTTTTATCTTGACAAATCATATATTAAAAATAAAGTCTATATATTATGAGTTATTATCAATATAATGCTAACTTTATTGTTGAATACATAGTAGGAACTATTAATTGGTTCCACTACATATATTTGTTATATAATAACATAATGGGAATTAATGGTGATTGAGAGCTTTACCTGAATCATGTTTTTAAAAATTATCATTGTGTAACATTATTAGATATGTCTTAGTGAAATATCTAGATACTTATGTGGAATTAATGGATTATTGGAACCACTTACAACATTATTCATGAATTTCTATGCCTTTTATGAATGAGATCAGATTATTATCGACATCATAGATGATATTTAGATTAAAGCCTAAACCTTTATATTCTTATATAAATAGTTTTTTAAGTATATGCTAATTTTAATAATACTTTGTAAGGTTCTAGGTTATCATAGGACATGAAATTTGAAAAATTAACTTCACCATAATCCACATAATATTGAAAAAATATATAAAATCGATCAATAAATTCACTTATGCTATGGGAAAAATCAACCCTCATATTCTAAAGATGTACAAAAACAATTTATTCCCAAAAAAACTATACCATCAACAAGGATTCGAACTGACTGCCACTACACACATTTTACTAAATCACTAGAACATTGAGGGTTGATAGAAAACAATAGTCCATGATTCAATATCCCCATTTAAATAACATAGAGTACCTACCCCCTCTAATATCAAAACAAATGATCACTTAATTGAGAATTCACAAAATAAAAATTATAATTTACTCAACCAAATCACAAGGGATAACATACCTTTCTTTAAACCACATGAATAAGTTGCTATTTTTTGACTGGAAAAAAGAAATTATACTCATGTAATGGAAAGAAACTTGGGGAAGTTGGTATCTTCTCTATGATATTTTAGTGGATTAAGGTTAATAATATTCAATTTCAAGATTCATCTATTTTCATTAAGAATAAAATGAACAAAGAGAGAATGGCCTAATTATATTTTATTTTGAAAATTACTTCTAGGAATTTATTTTTATGATTTACCAACATTATTTAAACTTATATCCCATTATTGTCTTGAATTTATTATTATACATTTCAAATATTCATATCATTTTTTTAATTTCAAAATTTTGTTACATCCAAATTATGACATCTTTGATATATATTTACTTTTTTTTCTATATGATTACTGTATAATCATTCCAATTAACATTCAATTTCACCTCCATTGTTGTTAAATTTCTAAACATTATATTAACTATTATTGAAAATCATAGAAACATTTTTCTGATGAATTAAACCACATGTGTGTCTTCTTTATTATCATTAAAATAATATACTATTTCCCCCTCTCACTCACTTTTATCACTACTATATTTTTTTGACAAGATATTTATTTTTTATTTTTATTATAGATAATATCGAGTCAAAGTTGGATTACGAAACATTAATTAAGTGATGAATATAAGGAAGGTGTTGATTATTTTTTGGAATTTTCTAAACGAAATGTTCCAAACAACAACATGTTTTTATATCTAAGACTAAAATGATTAAATATGAAGAAGTTAAAAATGAAAGAGATAAAAGATCATTTAATTTGTCATGGTTTTAATCTGAGATATAACCCTTGGATTTGGCATGGTGAAACATGGTGAAATTTTTAATCTATTGATGATGATGATTTTCAAGATGATAACTATGATCAAATTGATGAAATGATTCATGATATTGAAGTAGAGGAAATTGAGAATGAACCAAAAATTGAGCGCCTATATGGTGATGCTGAAAATCTATTGCATCCGGGTTATATGAAATTTTTAGTTTTATCGATGGTGATAAGATTGATTAACTTTAATGTGAATCATGGATGGATTGATAAGAGTTTTATAGGGTTTTTATAATTGTTGGAAGATATTCTTCCTAAAGAAAATGATCTTCCAGATTCACATTATAAAGCGAAGAAAATACTATGCTCAATGGGATTAGGGTATAAAAAAATACATGTCTACTCGAATGACTATGTGATGTATAGAAAGGAATACAAAGTTTTTTCAGTGTGTCTTAAATTTGGGATGTCATGGTATATGTTGGAAGAAAAATCTCATGCTGATTTAGCAGTTACATAGACCCTTGCTAAGATATTTTAATATCTTCCTATAATTAGTAATTTGAAATGTTTATTTTCAAATTCACTTGATGCAAAAAGGATAATATGACATACAAATGAGTGGATATTTAATGTAAAATTAAGAATCAAGATGATTGTCTATATTAGAAGAAAATTGATCAATAGTTTCCAATATTTGGAAATGAAGTTAGAAATATTGTAATTGGAATTTTCACGGATCACTACTGTAAATGGAGGATATAAGTTTTCCAATGGTTTTCATAAAATGTTGGAATAGGGATGTGGAGAGACTTTTACCCAATGTTTTTATCAAACCATTGGGATATATGAGTTTTTAGATTAATTTACCCAATGGTTTGATAAAAATATTGGGATATGTCAATTTTAGGAAGACTTTACCAACAGTTTGTCTAAACTGTTGGTAAAGCCAACATTTCCTAAAGGTTTTTTTAAATTTTTGGGAAATTTTTCCCATAAATTTCCAGGGAACCCGATCTCCCATCTACATCATTGAAGTCCTAAAGAAGAGACCTAATAGCTCTCTCTCTCATAAAATTATTCCACCAGATCCATCTTCAATCACAAAGTTGTTTTGTTCTACACTTGAAATCTGTAAGTAGTACCTTAGGTTTAATGTTTTGCATCTATTTTTTTGTTTTCTATTTTGATTTGTCTTAAACCCAAGGTTTGTGTATTATAATATACCCAAAAATTGAAATTTGATTTGTTTTCTGTTTTTTTTCATTTAAACTATCATGTGTGAATCAAATTTATTTTAAGTGAGGGGGTGCAGTGGGTGGGGGTGCAGTGGGTGGGGAAAGTGGGGTGTACTGGTGGGGGTGTTCAGGTGGGGAGGGGGGGGGGGTGCAGTGAGTGAAGGGGGATGTATAGGTGGGGGTGTGTAGTGGGTGGGGGAGTCTATTTGGGGTGAGGTGGGGGGTTTGTAAAGGTGGGGGTGGGGGTGGGGGGAGGGGGGCTGTTCAAGTGGGGGGTGTAGGTGGGGGGGTTCTGTGCAAGTGGGTGGGGGGGGGGAGGGGAGTGTGCAGGTTGGGGGGGGATGGGCAGGTGGGAGTCTGTTGGGGGTGAGGTGGGGGTGGGGTGTACAGGTGGCGGTGGGGGGAGGGGGCTGTGCAGGTGGGGGTGGGGGGAGGGGGTGTGCAGGTTGGGGGGGGGGGGGGGTGGTGGCTTTGCAAGTGGGTGGGGGGAGGGGAGTGTGTTGGTTGTGGGCTGGGCTGGGTAGGTGGGAGTATGTTGGGGGGGGATGAGGTGGGGGAGTGTACATGTGGGGGAGGGGGAGGGGGGGAGGGGGGCTGTGTAGTTGGGTGGTGCAGGTGGGGGGGGGGGGGTTGTGTAGTCGGTGGATGGGAGGGGGTTGTGTAGGGGGAGTCTTCTGGGGGTGAGGTAAGGAGGGGGGGCTATGCAGGTGAGAAGTCATCACTTCTATAGTTCACCAATAAGCACTGGGAAGTCATCACTTCTAGATATTTGGATAGGTTTGAGGCCTCTTTGGTTTTTGTTATTGTCTAGTCATCTTGATGAGTAAGGCATCAGATGATATGAAAGTGACATCAACTATATAGGATGAATTCATTCTCCCACAACACATTTTTCTAGAAATAATATATCCTTGGAAGGTTGTGGGAGACTATTAGAATCCAATTCCCTAACAATTTCCCAATTGCAAACTTGATACCATCATGTTATCAAGTCACTAATCCTACCAAATTGGATTTTCAATAAAAATACTATTCTAATACTTAACACCCATAGTTTTTTCCATAACATGAATTAAAACCCAATTAAATCTCATATATCTCATTGACACCCCCATGGATAGCCCACCCACCCCCTGGACACCCCTACCCCCTGGATAGCCCCGCCACCCTCGTGGACAGCCCGCCCACCCCCTGGACACCCCGTAACCCCTATACAACCCCACCACCCATGTGGACAGCCCGCCCACCCCTTGGACACCCCCTACCCCCTGGACACCCCAACCCCATGGACAGACCGCCCACCCCCTGGACACCCCCCCCACCCCCGAACACCCCCACCCCCTGGACACCTCGTACCCCCTGGATATCCCCCCCCCACCACTGTAGACAGCCCGCCCACCCCCTGGACACCTCGTACCCCCTGGACAGCCCCACCACCCCTGTGGATAACCCACCCCCGATTACATAGAAGCAACTAACTCTGCATTTCCCCCAATTTCTAGAAGCCCTCGCGCAGATGAACCCTAACCCGAGGTCTTCCATCTGATCGGCTGCAACTCCCCCATCCAAGTTAGACTCCTTCAACCTCTTCCCAAATACAGACATAGAATCCCTCATTGAGGTAATTGACATGGTTGGTGTGTGGTATACCAAACTCTGTGACCTAACATGGTGAGTTGAGGTATCTTATCCATTTTTAGTGTTGTTCATACCAACTATGAGCTAGTTATAAGGATATATTTCTATTCTAAACCTTTCTCCATTTATTTCACTATATAGAAAGATCATGTCATTATTCCCTATTTCTAGGGATTTTGGAAAATTTTATGATGCACACTATTTGATATTGAATCAATTACTAATACTTGATTGGTAGATGTATGTGAGTATATAGAAGATGGTTTATAAACTATCCCTTAAAAGTATCACTATTTTGTGTTCTTTATGATGTGTCGTATCATTGACATACTTTACTATTAATCTCAAATTTAAAAATAAATGTTTTTTTCTATAATTTATGAAATTAAACCTCTTTACAATCCATGAACAACCTATTAGTGTAGAAGCCTAAACTTTATCCACCCATGGGGTGGAATTGACTTGGGGAACTAATTGGGTAATAAAAGTTATGACCATAGGGGTTCCAAGAATGAGTTATTTAACATGAGTGAATGATTTGGGATGCCTATAACACATAATGGGACCTGAGGCATGTGCCTCTTATATGAGACCTATTGAAAATGAATATAAATAAATTTTAATTTAATTTTTGAGTACTTGTTATTTGATTAATGATTTGGAATTCCTTGAAGAAACCAACCAAGGATTCATGTTAGAAACATAGATTTTAATTCCATTTGTAAACCCCCTTGGATTCGGGATGATATGGTTTAGAACACCGTGGGAAAATCTACCTTGTATTCCTAGTGATTATGATTTAGGAAGCCTTGGAAAAGTCCCCCATGGATTCTAAACTATAGGCCTCCCTCTTTACATAGGCTGGTAACTCCTTCTTCCCTATAAATCCATATGAAGTCAATCAATTTTTTAGTTTACACTCCAAATATATAAGGCTTAACTTAGTTTTAATGTTTTGAATCTATTATTCTTTGTTTCTATTTTGATTTGAACTAAACCAGGTGGTGACTTGTGTGGCATGGCATACCCAATAAGTGTAGTTTGATTTGTTTTCTATTTTTTTTACAATTCAAGTGGAGTGATTTTATGAATCAACTTGATTTGAAGTCTTCATAACCACTCCTTTTATATAGTTAGTGAATCATATCAACTAATAGAGGTGCTAGTGAGATGTATCCCCACTTAAATATGGTAAATGGTTTGTTTAGTCATATTTTCTTGAGGTGGTTAATAGAATAAGGATGATCCATGTGAAGGGATTGGGGATGATTGGGGTAGTGGAGTAGGTGGTTTTACTTTTTTTAGTGGGGTGATATGGTAATTTCTGTGGACTTTAGTTTGGGTGTTATGAAAAGTACTAACTTTTCCCAATATTTAAATTTTTTAGCATCAATAACTTATTTAGAAAACTCTCTTTAGACATTCTGCATATTTCATGAAAATCCTTCACTTTGTAATATCTTGAACATTGTTCTATTAGGTCTATGGTGTCTTCTTGTATGTGATAAATGAAAAAATTACAAAACTCATCTCACCTCAAATTTAGGCACACACAATAGAATTAGTATATCTTTACATTGTTTTAATAGTTCACTACATCAAATAGAAACTCCTTCCTTTATCATTTACATAAATATATTTTTGATTAAAATTAAATATTATTGAATTTATTATGACAAAATTACTTATAACAATTCTTTTTACAGAATGGATAGAAGTTGGATGTATGAAACCAATCGGATCTCAAGCGATTTTCAAAACAATTTGGAGAGTTTTTTAGATTTTTCATTTCACAATGCTTCAGATAGTGGTCGTTTACACTGACCATGTTCCAATTGTGTTTTTAGAACTTGGTTGAGCCGTGAATAAGTCATCTACCACATTACCAAATATGATTTTCAAGAAAACTACTATGTGTGGTATCACAATGGGGGATAAAATGAAATCTCAAATTGCTAATGATCGAAATGAAAGGATTGGACTGGGGAATTTGTTAGATGACCGATTTCCTTTTATTCGTCATCATGAAAAAGAAAGGATTTCTACTCAAGAAGTCTTCGATATGATGACAAATGATGCATCTAATGAAAATAATGATATTGTCAGGGTGAAAAAATTGAATGATGCTTCCACGACTCCAGTATATCGACAGTGTGATAAAATGAAAAAGCTGGAATCTTTAATCTGATTGTTTCATGGGAAAACTATGTATGAGATTTCTAATACAGAAATTGATTACATTCTTATATTTTTGAAGGATTTACTTCCAGATGATGCAGATATTCCCTCAAACCACTATATGGAATTGAAGTTAGTTGAGGAACTTGGATTTTTAAGTAATAAAATTCATGCTTTCCCGAAAGATTACAGTTTATTATGGGAGGAAACCACTGAACGAAATGTTTGTATAAAATGTGGCACATCCCGCTGAACGTCAAAATATGATGGAACACCATCCTGCATGACACATAATGTAATGTGGAAATTTCCATTGATCCCCAGACTCCATAATAATTTTATGTCTGATGAAATATCAATAAAAAAGAGATGTCAAGATACCGAGAGAAAGAAGACTAATGGTGAGTTGGTTCACTCTCCAGATGGATTTTCATGGTAGAGATTTGATTCTCGATATCCTGATTTTGTAGCTGACATGCATAATGTGAGGCTGGGTATTTCATGCGACGATTTTAATCTGTTTGGGCAGATGCTTACTTCGCACAACAAATGGCCAATTTTTATACACATTTATAATCTTCCCCCATGGTTGTGTATGAAAAAACCTTTCACTTTCACTAGTATACTCTTATCTGGACCTTCTGATCCCAGCATTGATATTGACATATACATGAAACCTTTAATAAAATAGTCGGAACATCTTTGGGATGTGGGTGTGCGCACATACGACGCATATTCAAATGACATATTTCAGATTCGTGCTGCTCTTATGTGGACAATCAATGATTTTACAGCTTATGTAATGATGTCTGGATGGAGCACGAATGGGAAAACTATCATGTCCTATTTATATGAAGAATACACAATCTAGAAGATTGAAACATTGCTGTAGTTTTTGTTTTATGGGACATCGACAATTATTTCCATTGGACAATCCATATAGAAATAATCATTGAAGATTTGATAATACCATAGAGACCGATGATCCACCTCAACGTATGTCAGGTACTGATGTGCTTAATGAATTGAAATATTTACGTTTTTCATTCGGGAAGGGTCAAATGAAAGCTGGAATGAGAAAGAATGTTTCCACTTAAACCTGTTACAATTTGAGGAAGAGGAGTATCTTTTTTGATTTTCCTTATTGGTCAACCAATTTGTTACTTCATTAATTAGACGTAATGCACATTGAAAATAATATATGTGAAATGATTCTTTAGATACTTTTAAATGTTAATGTAAAGACAAAAGATGATTTACAGTCTTCGTGTGACTTGGTGGATTGGGGCATCAGACCAGAATTGCATCCTGTGCGTATCAATGAAAATAAATGGCAAGTTCCATGTGATTCTTATGAGATGACACCTATGAAAAAAAAACAATTTCTGGAAGTATTAGAGACTATTAGAGTTCATGATGTCTATTCAAGCAACATATCAAAATGGGTCAAAAAAGAGAGTTGAAGGTAAAATCTTTGAAGACTCATGATTATCACGTTCTTCTGCATGAGTGGATTCCAAAAGAAATCCATCATCTTTTGTCCAATAATGTATATGTGATTTTTATTTGGTTGTTCCATTTGTTTATAGATCTTTTTTCTAAGATGTTTTCCAAGTCCTTCTTGCAAAAAATGTTGATAGATGCCCCATTAATTTTGTGTGAGTTGGAGAAAAAAATTCCTCCATCATTTTTCACATGCATGATGCATCTGACTATCCAAATTCCCACTAAAATACTTCTCAGATGACCTGTTTCTTTTTGTTGGATGTATCCAACTAAAATAAATATGTACACATTAAATTATTATGTCCGAAACCAGAATCAACTCGAAGGTTCTATTATGAACGGTTACTTGGATCAAGAATGTATGGATTTATGCTCAATGTATTTGTCTGATCTTAAAACAAGAATGGATAAACCTATGAGAAATGAAGAAGAACAGTATGAGAAAATTAAACCTAGTTTTCCATCACTTCCTCAAATAGGAGTAATTCCTGGATCATATACATTAAAGACATTAATCCTTCAAGAGTTGGAGATGACACATCACACAGTTTTGTTCAACTGTGATTTGTTCGATGACTACATTAGGTAACTAAATTGAATATGTATATCTTACATATATATCCATTAAACTATTAATATTTTTATCTATAGGGAATATAAAACAATGATAAATAGAAAACATCATTCTTTATCTTTGATAAGGAGGGACACTTTTCATAATAAAGAGTTTTCTGCTTGGTTAAAATTGGATGCAAAAATATTACTGTTTAAAATAATTAAATCAATATTTAATTAAGTTTAATATTAATTTATATTTTAGGTATTGAGTTTTCCTGCTGACTCTGTCTCTGAGGAAATAAGAGCTTTGGCTTTTGGTCCTAATACCATGGTTCGTGACTGTAAATCAATTGTTGTCAATGGGTACAAATTTATTGTCACTAAATGAGAAAAGAACATGAGAATACAACATGATGGTGTTATGGTTACTACCACAACAGATTGTTATGCCAGTGCATCGGATAGTAGACCGAGATTTGAAAATCTGGGTTATTATGGAGTCATTGAAAAAATAATAATATTGGATTATTACTCTCATGGACGAGTCAAGATGATGAAATTTCATTGGTTTGATTCGATGACGAGACAGGGAACATTTATTGATGATTGTGGATTTAGAGTAATTAATATGATTTTCACTCTTGCTACTGAATAACCATATGTATTGCCATCAATGGTTAAACAAGTGTTTATGTCAAAGACCAATTTAGACATGAATTTGGAGTCATATTTGAAGTAATTCCAAGACATATTTTTGATGATGGTAATGCTGGAATTGACACCATCCCTACTGCCATTGGAACCAATCCGTTTATTTATTTTGATCACTCCAATAGCTTAATTTTCAGAGTTGTCTGTGAACCTGAAGTTGTGGTTGTAAATATATAAAATCATCCATTTATGTTCTCATTTTGTTTGTTTTACCTCGAGTTGGGTTGTTAAGGTTGGTTCTAATCAAATTGATTTAATATTGATTACAAATATGTTGTATCTGACTTGACTGTTATGTAAATTTTCAATGTTTATTGGTTAAAATTTATATTTGAATTGCATTTTCTAATTTGTAATTGAACTGTATTTAAACCTATGATACCAACATTTCTAAATTGGTGAACATTTCAATGCTTCAACTGTGATTTTTATAAAATTTGTATGACTCTAAGACCTCTCTTTAACATTTTACGAGGTAATGAATATGATGGTTTGTATTCTTCTGCAAAACATGTATTGAAACATGCACCATCTACCTAATTTAAATAAATTAAAATTTTCCTTAATTTTGACAATTGATTTACCACTTATGAATCTCGTAGAATCAATGTTCCATGATTTTAAAAGACTGATGACACTTAGTAAATAATCATCCTACTAGAAATTAAATTTCTTTATTATATCTTGTATGATTTATTGACTTCATTATATATTTTTAAAGCTCACCTAAAATAATGGTTAGTTAAATTATCCATGAATCCCCCTATTACCTCTCATTTATTTTGTTTTTTGGGTTACACATTAGTTATCCTTTTCTATTCACTTTCATATTTTTTTTCAAATGCAAGAAATGAAACCAGTTGAAGAGAGGAGACAAAAATAGATTATGGACAACAATCGTCACATGATTGAGAGGGGAATTCCACCCCTATTTCTTGAAGTGAGTATTTTATTTCAAATATATTTATTTAAATAATATATAATGTCATGTGATTAATTTTTTTTAATTTTTTTTTCAAGATCCATCTATTAGGCGACATTTATTTGATGAGCAGCCTAGTAGTGGTCCCAGTACTTGGGGTGTTCATACGAGGGGGTGGTATGGAAGGTAGACAAACTAGTCGGCGTACCTGATTAGACCATGCCCCTCCCACTGACATACCATCCATCCCAGATTCTGATCCTGGTGTACCGTTAGGGACACATGGTATATTTAGGCCGCCCATGTTTTAACCACCCTTTACATATAACCCTCCTCACCTGTCTATACCATATACGATGATGATTCCCACTCCCCATCCAGCATTTGGCTAGCCATCCCTGTCATCTTCTTTTACTTCTGCTTCATTCTCTCCGGGCTTTTATATTCCATCTTCTTTGATTCCTACTCTGCCAGAGTCTGTCCCTACAGAGCATACATTGGGACTCACTCCATCTCTACAGGGTGCTCCTTCAGTTTCTGCGGTCCAATGGTGCACATTGATCAAACTACCGCAGGTATACTTATACAACCATAAAAAATTGTTACACCATTATTTATTTTCATTATAACATGTATTGATAAAATATTTGTTTTTATTTCATAACAGATACATCAACTAATAGGAGGTGGGGGTGGGGGCGTACACGCATGCGTGCGGTGTGGAACCACCACACACAATTGATGGATAACTATAATGAAGATAGTCAGATGATCGAAAAATCAGGGTAGCAATGTGTTGGAGTTTTTTGGTGACACTTGCAAAATACTTTGACATCATTCCTATCAGCCTGCTCTCATAGAGACAGCTACCAAATGAATTCAAGGATAAAGCCTGGGAAGAGATATGGGTACAAAAATCTGTTTTATTTAATGAAATATATTAATTTTTGTAATTATATGAGTTAATATTTTGGTGTCAACTGTGGTTTAATTTCCCCGATGGTGAGGGTGCATGGTCAGCATGTCTAAAGGATTTAGGCGAGCTTTGGAGAGATTATAAGAATGATTTGTACATTGGATGGCGTGCTAGAGTGGGAACATAGTTAGAATCAGTCCCTATCGTGGATGATTGTCTGTTATAATAGTACCAACAGATGATTACTCATTGGATGACTATCCAATTTACAGAATTAATCAAATTAGAGTTATTTAAATGAAAATTTTCATGTTTTTTGTTAATACTAATTATTGAATTTTATTTAGGATGCATCTGGAAGAAATAAGAAAACATTGATTCTAAGAAATATGTCCACACATTGGGATGTACTATGATGCCAGATCATGAGAGATAGTAGGTATGATAGTTTATAATCTTTCTTTATGACTTTCACTTTCTATTGCTTCCCCCATAATTTATTTGATTGATAAAGTTGTTATATAATTTTAGTTATGAAATTACTATTTTTTGGTATCCTATTTTTAATTATGGTTTCCTACATTAAATGTCATTGTAGTGGCATAAATTGAATATAGAAGGATGTGTGCCTTGAGAAAAACTGTTTTTCTCAAGTAGAAAGAAGAAAGATGGAAGTGCGGTTAATGAACCAACTCAGCAGCAGATTGTAAGTTTTACTTTGTACATTTAAAATTTTAATCTCTATTTTGAAACATAATAATCTATTTATATTTGTAATAGGCTGCTTTAGAGGCCCTTGATGCCCAGGAACCTGACAATTTTGGGCCAAACGATCACTTACATCAGGTGTAGGGAGATGAGAACCCTGGTTGAGTACGCTGCCGACCTGGGAAGAGTATAGTTCCAATGAGGTATTGTCCCTCCTTAGGTACAAGTTTTAGTGCCACCGAGTTTCAGTAGGTTAAGGAATAGGTAGAACATGCTAGAAAAAGGGCCACAGAGATGGAAAAACAGTCTGCTAAGACAAACACTGCATTTAGCAAACTGATTGAAGTTTTACGTACAACACTTACACTAGAGGACAAAACTTCTTGTGATGAATATATTTCATCAATATGTTCTATATATGGTAAACCAGGTGGTAATTCTAATGGTGGTCGAGATGATGGCGAGGAGGAGGCTGAGGTGGAGGAGGAGGAGGGAAAGGAGGAGGCCAAGGTGGAGGAGGATGGAGAGGAGGAGTCCGAGGCAGAGGAGGATGTCGATGAGGAGGCCGAGGATGAGTAAAAGGGTGAGGAGGAGGGTGGGGACGATTATGGGGAAGACAATGAGGATGAGGTGAGGTTGAAGATTATGGTGATGATAGTGATGGTGATGATGGATAGATTGATATGTTACATTTTGACTGATATTACTAACCTTTGATGTTTATTGATTTGTTGTGATGGAATATATGTGTGATTAGGTAGGTCACATTATATTTATTTTTTTATCAATAAATAATAAAACTTGACTTGATGATTGGTTGTGAAATCCACCTATTTTAATGAAATTTTAATTTTTTAGTGGAATTTAGAAAATTGGTGGTCTGATTATAAGTTGATAAAATGAAATTATTTTCTTAACCTTGAATGAATTTTCTTAGAAAATATGTAAATACCATCCCATGAACCTGGGAAAACCCCTCATACAACCGCACAGAAAACCCCCTGGAGAGCCCCCAGCCTCCTCCCTAGACCCCGGACAACCCTCCATACAGCCCCCCACCCTCCTCCCTAAACACCATACAACCCCCCAGATAACCCCCGGACAGACTCCCCACCCTCCTTCCTGGACCCCGGACAACCCCCCAAACATCCCAACAGAAAACCCCCCGGATATCGCCCCACCCTCCTCCCTGGACCCCAGATAGCCCCCCAGATAGCCTCCCCACCCTCCTTCCTGGACCTCAGACAGCCCCTCAGACATCCCCCCGGACAGCCCCCACCCTCCTCCCTGAACCCCAGACAACCCCCAGGACAGCCCCCCAGATAGCTCCCACCACCCTTCTTCTTGGACCCCAGGCAGCCTTTGGAGTACGAGGAGGTGTGCCTTAGGTCAATGGAACTCATCTCGAAATCACTATTCATGTGGATAATCTGGTCAGGGCACTACACACGACAAGTGATGGATCAATATATATATACCATATATATATATATCCCTAAGTAAACATAGTGTATATGGAGGACTACATGCCATTTGAGATGGAGAGGAATCTTCAGGATCAGGGTAGACATGACATGCTATGAACTCCCTTGTACATGCTGTATACTTATTTCAGGACTAGTTTTGGTCCTTAGACTCTTTAGTGTAGACCATATTTAGTTGAGTGTGATCCCTTGGTCTATATCTAGAAGGGTAAAATGTGACATTACATTTTGATCATAGGATATTGATACCCTCCATGGGTTATGTATCAGATAAAGTTTGTGGTATCCCTCTATGAGGCCTAGGGTGGGATCCTCTATTATATACTCTTCACTGGGTAGGGTTCGTGGTATGGCGTGCCCACCGTGCATAGGGTACCGATTCCCTATCTACTATATTGATCTAATAGGGCTTGCGGTGTACCCCAATAGTATTGGGTGTGATAATCTATCCAGATATCATTATTATTAGAGTTCAAGTGATTACTTCTTGGATGAGAACCAAAAAGCATGGCCTCTTAGATGAGCTCCATTAGTGACAATATAGATCATGGAGTGAGTTATCTTGCAAGATATTTAACTTTAATCCTCAAGTAGAACCCTATGGATAACAGTGGCTAATACCACTTGATACTTGGAGTCTGTTATGAGAATATATAGATTCTTATGGTTATCCTTCTTGCTTTGTCTCATATCCTGATTGACATTCCTTTGAGTTTATGAGTTGACTAATCCTGATATTTTATGTTTGTTGATTTTGGGGTGTCCTAATGGGTATTGTTATACTCAACCATAAATGGGATCTTCCTACATGTGTCATGTCTTATTTAGACAAAAAACCATTTGACAATGTCTTGGGTGGACCGAGAGTAGGAAGTGCATAGAGAGTTGAACTAACTATTGTTATACTAGTGTTGTATTTGAAAATAGTCCTCTCCTTCTAATAATGTTAAACTCTTTTTCACTTTTTGGTGATCATGTATTTTCACTGTTTTATTTTTTCCTATACTTTATCATACTTTTGACGTGAGATAAATGTTATGCATGAATTATGGTGTCAGTGGTATTTACCTTTAAGCATTGTATGGGTATTGAGAGATGTATGCATGTTTATGGGTACATTAAGGGAATTCCTCCCATGTGTGTGATGTACCTAATCGATGTTTATATCCAGCCCCTAACCTATTTAAGGTGGGATTAGGGTGTCACGCTAGGCTTATCACCCACCAGGAGGGCCTTAGTGGGTCGGGTCATGACAGTTCATGTTTAATTTGATCACAAAAATTTAGTCATTTGTTATTGAAGAGAATATTAAGTGAGTTAAATATTAAATAAATATTAATTTTTCAAGGTAATTATTAATTATGTGAATATATATAATATTTATTTATTCTAGTTCATTATCAAGGTAATAAATGTTTATTTATCTGGTTATATGAATATCTAATAAATATTTATTCACTAATTTTGTGAATATAATATTTATTTAATTTATCAATGAATAATGATGTAATATTTATTTATTAAATAAATATACAATATTAATGGTTCTGTAAATATTGAGGAGGAATGAAGGACTTACTTTAAATATCTTTTGAGAAATAATGTATATTAAATATTATTTGAATAAATTTTGAAAAAAATTATTCAAGAAAAATTATTTAATCAATCCACTATTTTTCTTCATGTTAATAAATAAGGATAATAATAATATTTATTTAGACAAGGGGTTCTCTAAGGGATTCAGTACATAATAAGGGTCCATGTTCAATTATTATTTTCTACCCTATAATTACACAAACCCAATCATATTATTTCAAACACTAAGTGTTTCATTCTAATGAGGGTGCACAAAAGATTCTAGAGAAACCTCTCAAGACCTATAGAGATATTATCCTAGAATGCTCTCAAGAATTGAGAGTGATATTCCTACACCATCCTCTAAATAATAGAGAGAAATATAGTGAATTATTCTATCCTTTAAGGATTATGTTAAGATCAAGCATGATTAATTCCAACATTAAAAAATCCATGCTAGAAGCTAGAGAATTCTATGATAATGATTGAACGTTTGTAAAGCATATCTGGATCACCGATAAAGGAATTATATCCTTGGATACTCTCACTATAATGAAAATGGACCATGAACTGGTCAAATGATTCATCAATGAAGAAATAAATCAATGATAGGTATTTCTTTAATATGAATAAATTAATTATAAATTTTATGTGAAAATTTACACTCTTCTTTTTTCTAGTGTTTCTTTAAATTAATATATGATTTAATTTTGTTGGTAATGATGTTATTAAGCACGTACATCTCATAACTATCATTGATTACAAAAAAATATGAGTTATAAATGGCCCAATATGAGCTTACACATAGTCTAGAACCTTCAAGTGGCATCAAAGCAGTTACACAATGAATTAATAATTAATAATTAATAATTTATTTATTATATGTATTTTTTAGTTTCATTTTGAGTTTTATAATTATTTTAATACAAAAATCAAAATACCTTTTTTGATTATTTGTTTATCGCAAATATGACCATACCAGTTAAGAAAATAAATGAAGATCATATGAAGATACCATCAGGAGATTCCAAGGGCACTAGATGAATGACATAAGAGTTCACAACATGTTGTCCATTTGAACACATTGTATACCTGTGTTAATTTCAAAAGGTTGAATCAAAATAAATTTTGGTCATCATGAAATTAATACATGCAGAGAGAATTTATTTCAAACCACATATTGACTGGGATTTACTAGCACATATTTTACAAAACTACATGCCATGTAACTAGTGTGAATGACATGTAGTCCACTTGTTTTTGTGTGGAAAACACAATGTCCAATTGGTGTCATGTTTTTTGAATTTCATGGGAATAAAAAAACCGTGCAACATCATGACCACACAACATGTAAATAGGGTACACACCATGTATATTATGCATATCTATGATAAAAAATCACTCCCAGTACCTAGGCATGTTTCCTAGAAATGATAAAGAGATATCACATGGCATGATGAATTTATACATGCCATGTAATCTATTTGACTTCAGATGATTAATTTAACAAGGAGAGAAAAAATTAATTGTAAAATTTAACCTATTTACATGTGTATCATATGGTATTTAAAAGTATACTCCATGTGATAGAATTACTAAATTTATATTAATTAATTTCCATGTTAAAATAGGAACTACAATCTTTGCATGGTCTTAACTTGTTGTATATTCCATGTGAATCAATAACATTACATGTCATGTAATTTACATGTGATATTTGTGTCATTAATTTGAAAGTAAATTACTTATAGTTAAGTTATACATCATGAAACTTTGATGACACATGAATTTTCCGTATATAGACCATGCTGGGCAGTTTTGGATTGGTACATGTCATTACCTCCAAGTATAGCTCTGTACATTATTAATTTTAAATAAAATAGATTTGTTTATTTTTTTAAATTATAGATAACTTGATATTCAAGATTTCTTGGATGTAATTAAGATAAATTTAATTAATTAATCAATTAGATAATTAATTGGATTAATTCAAGGTGTTTTTTCTTAATTAAATAGACAAATTGCAATGATTTCTTGCTATATTGAAAACATATATTTGTTGCTCGGTTGTGGGTGATCATGAGCATGGAATAGACCTACATATGTTATTGGATTATTAAATTTATTATTATTTCATGGTTTTTATAATTTGTTTAATTACATATTGGATGATGTTTTGTTCACATCATCTCATTATGTTAGGGCATATGTGTCTGTAGTTTCATTTATATAATGGGTGGATATACCAGTCGAGTAGAGGCTATTACAGATTGGATCTGAGGGAAAACCAATATAGGAAATATATAGGGGATTAAGTGGAATTCTACATCTTAAACCAGTATAGGTTCAAGGATTTTTTCCATAGGGTCAGAGTTGGTTTATCATTCTCTTTATAAATCAACTATTTGTAAATATTATAATCATGAATATTTATTTATTTATTTATATTAGTTTCATGTTTAGTTATTTATTTGAATGGAAAACACTCTACTTAAATAAATTAATTAACAATAATGAAATATAGAATTAAATAAATTGGATTATACGTAATTTTATCGAGACATTGTCAAACACATATGTAAAATCCATTTAATGTTAACAAGAATGTAATAAGATAAAATGAGAATTTTTTGCATGAAGGTTAAAATCCCTAAATAAATATATATTAGGTTAGTATAGACATATACTAATTAGGCTTAAATAAAAACATAGTTCGAAGTGATTTACCAACCTCTATTAGGGTGCTTTCTATTATTAGGGAATTTTAACCTGAGTTTTGGGTCAACTTAACCTAGTTTTCATTAAGGGTTGATCGCCTTCTTGGGAATTAGTGAAACTAGTAGGAACATTGTTGAGAAAATAAATATCTGGGATTTTAGTATTGGGGAGTCCACTCAATAGATCAAAGTGTTACAAGTCAATGTATTGGGCAAGTTACACCTACCTAAATACCTACAAATAGCTTTATATACCTCTATCTAGGTTATGAAAAGGTTAATATGGATCCATTATACTAGAATAGCCTAAATATGAGATATTCTAAAACCAATGGTGATGGATATTGAGATTCGATAAAATATTGGGGGATTAATAAATTTATTTATTACATCATATCGTTGTTAATCAAGATAATACATTAAAAATTATGTTAATTTATGTAGAGAAATGGTAAGTGAAATCATTATAACACTCTGATTTTATAGGACATAGACCACGTATAAACTAGAACATATTTCCCAGGGTGGTATAATTTATTTACACATTTTAATACTATAGGAACAACTATAATCTGTGATGGTATTCCCTACGCATGTTTACTGGAGGTAGAGGGGATGATTCAATTATCCATTGTGTTAGGACATCAGTTATGTCCAAAGAAATGATAAAGAAACATATGTAAAAGAATTAATATACCATGATATTTCATCTCTTGTGTCTTGATAATGATAAATAGCAGATTTATGATTAATTATATAGGCACTATATTATACTAGTGTAAACTAGAAAATACAACTTAGATATTGATATTTTCTTCAATATACTAAAGCACATTGATCTGTTAGAACATTTTGGACTTCCATATGGATAATAAATTATCCATTAAATTCATAATAAAGTCATTTAATTCTATTTTCTCCTCATTCAACTAGAGTTATGATATAAACAATAAAAATGAATAATTCAATAATATTTTAACAAGGTTTTTCCAAGTTTGTAAGAGTTGTGGGAACTTGGTTCTAAAACCCTTATAGAAAATAAAAATGAAAGGAAATGTTGAAAATACCATGAATATTTTATAGTAAATTGTTCTTTTACAATATATTTTAAATTATACTCAAATTTTAAAAGTAGTGTGGTGAATAAGAGGCAATTTTCTTCCCATGTGTACAGAAAGATCATTTGAAAGGAAACTGTAATAAAATTCATCTACATAAAAATACATTAATAAAAAAATGAAATATATCTATCACAATTCAAGGGTATTTAATAAATTTATATTTTAATAAAATAACTCTATAATTCAAGTGTGTTAACCCAAGGTTTGATGAATGGTGATTCCAATGTCAGTAATTAAGAGTACACAAAAATATTATAATAAGATGTTTTTTAACAGTGATGAAGAAAGGGTGATTCTTGTAGCAAGAGTGAGAAACACATAACTTCACAAGTAAGGTGTTTGATTATATTGGTTGAGATAGGATAATTATTTTGTAAAAAATTAATAAATACATGAATTCCAATTTCATAATGGTTAAATTGAACTTGAACTATTTTTTTATTACATAAACATTTTTCTTAGTGTTCTGTTGGACATAATTAGGCATTATTTATTATGAAATAATTTTTTATGGTAAAATTAAATTATTAGTTCATTAAATCATGAATAATATATATTCATAGTCATAAATATATTATTAATATAATTATAAGACTCATACCCAGTTGTGGAAATAAGATTATTAGTCAAGAAAAAACTATAAGTTGTGATGAATATACCTAGTACGCTGTTTTGAATCTTTAGAGACAAAAATTTTATGTATAAGAAATGAGTATGTTTTGGAATAAGAAAAATTTATAAATAAAGTTATTCTATAATGTTTCCAAAGTTATATCATCTAAATAGTGTGAATTATTCCATGGTGAAGCTAGAGGTAAATTCATATTCACCACATGTCTCCTTTACCATTTTTTAGAATACTAAGTGTAGTAATGAATGCACTTGGTAAAAGATTTAGGATCATCTAGGATTTCATGAAAGATCATTTCTTATCTAAGCATAAATTGACAATTTAATATAGAGATATTATCCTCCTGAACTCTTATATCCTTATTAACACCTTAGTTTTAAGGAATGATTGATGAGGAGTCCTAAATATGTATTGAATTATTTCATGATTCCATTACATATATTTTTTTCAAATATAAGTGTAAAAAATAACTATATTCTAAGTAAAATTACTAATGGATATAATTTATTTTACGATATAAATAAATTCCATTATGCCAATTACTTAGTTGTTTTGATGGGATCCATTTATAAAGTTAGTGAAATATTCATATGTACATTATAAATAAAAATATTTTTTCTCAATTAACTACCCAATAGCGACTAAGGATATTTATATACCCAAGATAGAAAAAGGTATTAATAAAATAAAATATATTTCTATAATTGAATTATATCTATTATTAGATATTGGGTGAAAACAAGACTTCTTTTGATCTTGGATCAAGATGAAAAAGTTGTCATAAGAATAATAAATTACACAAGGGTTAGTGGGAGTAATTGTTCCATATACATATACTTATAAGGATGGTAAAAAAAATAGTGGTGGTTTTAAATTAATCATGGTGGGTGATAAATTTATCTTCATGAATAATATATCCTACAGAGAGAAATAAAGTGTAACTAGCTTTAATTGATTATTTATTATAAATTCTAATAAAATATCATGCAACCAAATAAAATTTTGGTGGTTAATGTAAACCTATTGGTGGGTATTCAAGAAAAGCAATACGTGGATTGTTTAAGATAGGTACTGATAAAGATATACTAGCTATATCAAATAATTATTATTAAATCCTTTTTAATTTTACTTTTTATAGCTACCATGATCATTATATTAGTCTTCAAATGTCGAGGCCACATCCTTTAAAGGAAAATTTATGGAATAATATATATATATGACGTGACTAGAAATATTGGTGGAATTAAAGAAAAATATTATATATTGAAATTTTAAATGATCCATTTATTGATTGAAATAAATATAAGTGATTATAGCATATTCATTAGAAATGAAATGTTTCTAGATTTATACAAGAGGTTAGTGTACACTATAGTTTTCCAAGACAAATATATTTAAAAACATATGGAAAACATGTGATTAGTTTTATGGTCATGTAAAAATAAAAATTTTATCCAAAGAAGACTTAATAAGTAGCCCAATTTCTAGGGAACCATTCTAATAGTGTAGATTAAGGGGCTGCTCAATCCAAGCTGCTAAAATTAGTTGACATGGTATTAAAAATACAATTTGGAACAATACACCAGATTTGAATCCATAATCACATTGAAATACTGTGATGTATAGACTACATATGCTTAAGAAATCATTGAAAATATATCTCACATACCATGATATGTACACTGGTTCAATCTTGATTTTTAATAATGAATATAATGTGAATATCAAATAAGACCAAGAGAACTACACAGGCTGGAAGTTAGAACTATTTGACTGTTCTTGAGAATGAAAAAATATGGTCATTTCCTAGTAATTAGAGAAATGATAATACTATTTTATGGGGATATAAAACTAATTATTATTTAGATCAATTTTATATAGTATCATAGTAAGGATAATTTAATATTCAATGGTAAATACTATTACAACTAGTAGTTTTAATATCTAAATTTGAATGAGTACATTTCAGTTTCCGGTATAGCTTAAGAAACTATTTAAGAAACCATTTTTTCAATAAATTTTATGTTGTACCAAGATAGTAAAGTTAAATCTTATTATTATGAATTTTTACTATGGTATTTTCCAATATTTCATGAATGAAAGTAGAAAAATACGTATATAATCATTGTTATCACATATCAAGGGTTTTTCTATAGATATGATGTTATAATAAGAAAATAAACCACATGTATCATAGCCATATCAATGTATATAACTATACCTTCATAGAAGATTGTTTAACATGTGAGACTGACCAGTTTAGTGTTAGTAGTTTCCTATAGTTAAAGTGATAGTTTGTTGTAGTTATTTCCCTAGAACCAACTAATTTGAACATAATATTACCAAAATATTCATATTATTGCTTATTAATTAATTATTTATCATATGATCATCATTATTCTATGTGAAATTGATGTGATAGTGTCTTTATGGTACTTATCACACTAAAAGGTCATAATAGTTATCTATTATGATATGAAACTAGAATATTAATGATAATATTATAAAATATATATTCTATAGTATGATGATAGAATTTTATGGGAGGAAAATGATACAGGATACTAGGGGTGGAGACTAATTGGTCTTTGAGACACTATCTCATTGTGTATGCCCTTTGTAATATTTAGAGAAGAAGATTATGAGAACATGGATTCACAGTAGGAAAGCCACATTTATATGTGTCATTGGATTTTATTATCTATGGATGTGTGCAATGATTCATAAAATTAATGATTATTTTTAATATGTAATAGTTGTCCCATAATTTGATGTATTGATGAAAACCATGATGCCATATGTTCTTGGTGAGGTAGGATGTGTTGGGTGTGTTATGGTTAATATGGAATTAATGAATAATATGAGAAAGGATTTGTACCTTCCCAATTTAGTTCAATGTGATATCTCAATCCCTTTAATGGAAATTAAATGGTATGATTAAATCAATGGACATGGAATTCTATCAAAAAGTTTGTTTCCAAAAAAGTCAAAGAAAGAGACATCGAGCACATAGGTTGATGACACCAACATGAACCCTTCTTGATTAGAGATATCATGACAAATAGATTATATTACACAATATTCATTCAAATGTGGTCATTATCATTGCAGAAATTAACTTATTTATCTATGTGTTCCTTGACGTGCTGCTAGATTCTAGCCTTGGAATTTAGGCCGTTATGCCCAATTCCACTAGAAAAGAAACCTAAAGGGCCACACAATATGTATATTTAGAACCTTAGTTAAATTCCATATGAATTTAACATTTTGAATTAATATTATTCCCATACATGATGTAATAATTATTCATGTATAAGTTGATCATATAAATTTAGTCACCAATTATTTGAGAGAATATTAAATGAGTTGAATGTTAAATAAATATTGATATAGCAAGGCCATGTGGTGATGTACTCTAGAATGTGGCATGATTTTTATATGATTCTAGTGATCAAATCCCATTATGCTCTTTCAATAATTTCCCCGTACAAATAAAGAGGAAATAAACTTTCAACATGAGTGATTATATGTGGGATTGGTCTACTAGAGTCAATAACTAGCACCGGTAGGTGGGATTTTTCAGATGGCCATGGGAGTGGTGGTTTCTAGGATGAATCAGGTGGTGGGTAGATGGAGTGCATCAATAGATATTCTGGATGGTGGATTCCATGAGTGCGGGAGCAACGAGTGATGAAATAATGGGGGGAAATAGTGTTGGCTAGACATGGGATTAGTGGGAAACATTATGAATGGGAAACATACTGATGGTGGGTGTCAATGGGGATTCTTGGAGATAGATGGGTTTCGATAGGAGTGAAAACGGGCTGATAGGGATGTTAGGAAATGATGTAGGCTAGTGGGAGTTGCGGATGATAGTATGAACTGGGTAGCAAGTTAGTGCCGACAGGGGTGTAGATGGGCTGATGGTGTAGCACACAGACCAGGGGGACTGCATGGATGGATTCCATAAAAAAATTTAAATATGACTTCAGATAGGGCCTTCAGGATATTCCTTATCCATAGTTCACTAGGATTTGTAGGACATCTATGTATCAAGGCCTCTATGCCTTTGGTCCTATGAGTCATGTATTGGGTACCCTCTCAACCTTGTTAAAATGAGGGTTTCCTTAATAAAAAATGGGCTTCAACCCTAGCTTATTTAAAAAATATTAATTTATAAAGGTAATTATTAATTAAGTGAATATATATAATATTTATTTATTCTGGTTCATTCACCAGGTAAAAAATATTTATCTATCCAGTCTCAAAAATATCTAATAAATATTTATTCACTAGTTTTGTGAATATAATATTTATTGTAATAATTATTTAATAATTTAGTAATATTAATTTATTAAATAAATAGAAATTATTTATGTTTTGGTAAATATTGTGGAGGAATAGAAGACTTAGTTTAAAGGTTTAATGAGAAATAATGTGTATTAAATACCATTTGAATAAATTTTGAAAAAATTAATTCAAGAAATAAAATTTAATTAATACACTAGTTTTTTATGTGTCAAGAAATAATAAAAATAATGATATTACTTAGACAAGGGTTACTCAAGGGATTTAGGAAATAATAAAGGTTCACATACAATTATTATTTTTTAACTCTATAATTACTTAAACCCAATTATATTATTTCCAACACTAGATCTTCTTTTCCAATGTGTGCACACAACAGGTTCTAAAGAAACCTCTTAATCACTAAAGATTTACTCTCCTATAATTCTCTCAATAATAGACATATATCTTCCTATACCATCCTCTCAAGACTATAGAAAACCAAAGTGAATTATTCTTACCTCAAAGGATTATATTGCGATCATGCGTAATTAATGAAAGAATTTGAAAATCCATGATAACACCCAAATAATTCTACAACGATGATTATAGGTTTGTGGTGCATGTGTGGATCACTGATATAGGGATTATATCAATGGATCCTCTCACTACAATGGTGGTACACTTAAAATTTACCAACTAATTCATCAATGAAGAATGAAATAAATACAAGGTAATTATTTAATATAAATAAAATAACTAAACTTTTATGTGAAAAGATCGTATCTTCTTGGTTCTAGCATTTTTTTCAATTAATCTATTATTTAATTTCATTTCTTAGCATATTCATTATCATGTACATCTTGGAATTATCAATTATTATGATAAAATCTGAGCTATCAACTACCCAATAGGCACTTCTATTGTGCCTAGAGCCTTCAATTTCATATATGATAACTTGAGAAATCATACACTAAAAACATTTTTTTATCTTTCAAAAAAAAGGAAATATATTATTAACCTCACTGTGTATCACAACATATGAAATACCATATGAATAATTCATTAAAAAATCTTTTGAATAAACTCTGAAACACTCTTATACCATCTCTCTGAGTCAAAATTTATCCCTATTCATTCAATCAAAATGCTTGATCCCATAATACTTTAAATAATTGACAATAAATATGAATCACTAGATCAATAAATTTATGAAAATAGATACCTCTAATAAAGAAACTATTTTTCTCTAGCTACAAAAGGGATTTGGCACGATCTCTATCAAACAAAAGTATCCATACCTATTTCCACTTGTAGTATCTCATAATAGTATGCATTCTCAGATGTGCCCTTTATCTAAGACATTGAGTGATAATGGAACACAATGTATGTTAGTATCATATAGAAAACTCATACATTATAGACTCTCTAGGTATAGATTGACCTCATTGATAAATTCATCACTTTTCATTCATTTGTATAGATGAGCACATCACATTTCCCTTACACAAATATATATTCACATTATATATATTATATATTTATGTTTCTACGCTCATTAATCTATATCAATCAATGGACCATATTCCACACTCATCATACAATAGGAAAAATCCCATCTCGATGTTCTCTTATTGATGACATGAACAAAAACATACCCAACCACCCCTGATTAGCTAACCCTAAATGGATTTCATAAGAAAGGTATCTACCTATGGAGGTTACAATGAAAGGCATCTCTCTAGAATCAGGTAATAGGTACTCCTATATGATCCATGCACCCCTAATATACCAGAGACATAGTGTATATCACTTCATATGGTATATTTAATGGATCATCCAATGCAAAAAAGCTCTTTTTGTTCCCCATGATCATATTCTATATATCATACAAAAATCTTACTCACAATAACCTTGAAATTTCATCATAAACAACAATAATCCATGGAAAACATCAGTTTTGAAGAACTCAAAGTCACACTATGAGAGGTAAATTATCATTACACTTCATGAAATGTATATCAATATATACAAATTTCCCACCAATGTGAATGAATGATAAATTAGATATTCCCATTTATATGACACATTATGTATTCTTAAAACTCATTTAGTAATACTTAATAAAACTTCATATTAGAACCTATATATAATATAATATATGAAATACTTACAAATAAATATTATGTTTCTTTCACTTTATGGGGTTCTGTTAATTCAGTATATATATATATATATGTAATTTTTTCACATATATATCTGACCACCAAATAAAACTCTCCTACTAAAATCTTTAATGAGTGAAATATTTGAAAAAAATGAAGTTTTAATAATGATGAAATTTATTAATCATATTCTTAATGGACAAATACTTGAATATATCCAAATTTCATAACTCTTAAATATCTAATATTATAGTTCCAACATTTATCATTGATATAAAACTATTTTATCATAATTCTCATTAGAACCCTTTCCATTAAACTTATCCCTTGAAATATTATATTAAATAATGTATCAATTTACATTATTGCTTTCCAACACATCATATAGTACATTATGATTAAGTGACATTCACCTTGTTACAATAATTAAATACTACTCTTTTCATTTAATTTACCATTGTACCCTAAATAACTTTAGGATATTAAGTGAAAATAACATTATATTTTTAACAACATGATACTTTATCAAATAGTGATATTTAGTTTTCATGGTAACTAAATGTATCCTTTAAATTTTTCCTTTACCATCACATAACTTAGATTTTTAGAATATTAAGTGGAAACCATTTTAGTTTTAAACTGTCATATAAATGTTGGATCTGCAAGGCACCATGAGAGGGGTTAGGGGGTGGGTGGGTTGAATTATTGTGTATCCAATTTAATACTTTTTGAATCACTTAAATTATTTCTTTGTTTGGATTTTCCCACTTTGTAATGACTTTTTTTTTCAAATGATCACTCATATATTTTACTCAAAAAATCACCTAATCCACATAATTAAAACTATTAAGGTAAATATTAAAGGTACATAAATGTTTTAATTGGTTCCCTTTCAGTATAATATATCTACGGAGAATATAATATACAGTGCACTAATGCACCAAAATCAAATATTTCACTCATTAAATGGATACAAGATGTCATGATCACTCTATGCATAAGATCACTACCTGTACAATGTTTATAGGGAGAATCAATATCTCTTAAGGATCACTTACTTTCCACCTCTTTTTCAAAATGATTTGTGTAAGAACACCCATAAATTATATACATGTAGGTATGTCCATGATTAGAAATGAATGTGTGGTTGTATGCATCCTTATCTCTAGATGTATGCATTATTGAACTCCCCATTGGATGATCCTTCATAGACACACTGTGAACACATTCACTCTTGCAAAAAATATTTCATTATGTAAAGATGAAGATAATTCTTTAAAATAATGAACCCTTTCTACCACATTCAGTTGTCTATCATGGAAGTGAACTTCTTCGTTATAGTGCAGTGACTGGATTCTTCTTCTTCACTACATATTTGTGATGTCTTCATTATTCACTTTATTAAAAAGTAAAAATATCTTTATTCTCATAATATATATCTTCAAGATGGTGTTTTATTTCTTATATTACTTGACATACTTGTATTCTAATAGAGGAAATATCATCTATCTCTAATCTCATCTTTTTATTATCTCCCTATTCTACTAATATATATTGAATAACCTCTTATGAGATTATATTCCATATTTTTAAAAATATGGAAACAAATTGTTCCCTATTATCTCTCTAGTTTTATAGATATAAGATATGAAGATATTTTTGGTTCTATCGTATCTTTTAAAATATACCATTTATATTTTGGCTAACTCCTCATTCTTCATGCTCATTTTTCATTTTCCCAAATCTAGAAAAAAAATCTTCCACGATTCTTCCTTTAGACAAAAACCAAGTCCAAAAAAATGGAAATTCATGTATTAAAAATGAATATGTGATATAATAGTCTATATGTTTCCACATGTTTTTCTCCATGACATGGTGTGCCAGGTCAAAACCAAATCCAAAAATGGATTGATTTTCCATTGAATCATGGCTTTAAATTTTCTTCTCAAAGTATAAAATTTTCTCAATGAGCCTACTAAATAATATTTAAGCATGAAATTTATTCCATATATTTGAATTTAGAAAATATAGAATTTATCATTTAAACTCCACATTAATCCTAACATTAAAACAAAATATTCATGATTTTTGAGCTATTTAAGACCATTTCATGAATTGTATGATGTAATTAGAAAATCTTCAGAAATATCACATATTTAATGCCTTTGAATTCAAAATAATATTTCTAAAAATTCATCTTGAACCTTATACATTTTTCTCATAATATTTCTCCATAAATATTAGAATATATCTTCTGAGATGAATTTATATTCCATGTGGAAGGATTTAAATAGGAGAATGTATGCTGATAAAATAGACAAATATCTCTGGTTACTACACTGTTGAATTTTACAATGTCTGAGATGATTTGTAAGAAACCTAATGACTCATAACCACTATAAGAATGAATTTCATGAAACTCTTAAAAGATCATACATATCTTCAAAAGACTCATACATAGCTTAGAAAGACTCATATATAGCTCCCAATACTTTGTTAATTGTTGTACCTCAAACACAATGACTTATACACAGAGTGAAATGAATCATATGTAGAGGTCACATAAGTTATACACTAACCCAAATGACTAGTAAACTACTAATGAATGAATTATACACACTTATTCATAACTATTATACATAACATAACTTACCTAAATTTCCATTATTTCATAAAAATAGATTTTACATAATTCATTAAAAACATAACAAACCTCTTCTAACCATAAAATAATTAAATTCACACAATTAAATATACTGTAAGACTCTATTAAAAAAATTCACTAATAATTACATCCAATGCATAAATCTATGAAAATCATCTAAGCGTCAATGATATATTTAATAACTACCTTATCAATAATATAATCCTTTACCACAATCATTTTCTATAAGCCTCTACAACTTTGTCAACAAATCTAAAAACTATAGACATGACATAAATCTATCATAAAATTCCCTATTGATATATATTTTAAGTAAATAAAATTATAAAACTTAGGGTGTCAATAATATCCCCCTTTAGATCTTGTTGACAATATCTATTCATTCCAAACCAAATAGCTTCCCGAAATCCAATGAATCATCAAGAAAAAAATATGGATTTATGAATTTTAGGTTCATTATCATCTCCCACTATTGGAAATGAAATTAAAATGGTCCAAATTGTTCTTGTATTCTCCCCCTTTTTGAACAGGAAATAACTCCTCTTTGGAAGTAACTCCCTCTTTATCAATATAATCTGATAGGGTGTCTTTACCATCTTTATTCCCCCTTTTATTCTGAATTTTATGGGTAAAACTCCATAAAATTGACATATCCTCATTTTTAAATGAACTCATTTCATCCTTTAAGTCTAAGAACTTGTTGATTTATATTTATCACATCTTACCATTTGTTTATAATATCTAGATATACTTTATAATTCTAGAAAACTCCATATAGAAAATTTCTAAACCTATTTATCAACTTTATCTATATAATCTCAATGAAATATAATATATGAAATTAACACATATAATTTGGGGTGTTAATAAACATTATTATCCAACTAATCATGTGATCAATGTAGGAAACATGAGTTTAAGTTAACTCCCAAAAAGCAATCCATGTCACCTCTATTTTTTCATTAAACCCATAACAAATTTATTTTTCCCCTTATTCAATAAACACTCAACCTATGATATCATCATAATTTCACACCAATCCATTAGATGAAGATAAGGAAAAAACTAGGTTTGATAAATATACCACTTTTTGAATCAATTGATACTACCTTTTACTATTAAAATAGTGACAGCTCTTGAATTTATGGTTCCTATATACTTTAAAAGGTTATTTTTATTATATATATAAAGTAATATTCTTTAATAATTCTTTATAAAATCCCAATAAGTTAAAAAATAATCTTTATTAAAATGTTATTCAATTCAGGGACTTCATTTTTTTGTAATACCACCTATAACCTAGTATATTTTAATACCCTATATACATGAAAAACTGATACAAAATATTAGAAACAAAATATAAAAATATATATTTAATCCTTTCTTCTTATTTCCAATTTTTATTCTCTTTTAGTGCATTAGTTCCATTAACTCTATGGTCTGAAAACTCATGTTATAAGCTATATTTCATAGGATCTCCCCACATTACCAATTTCTACATTCTTGGATTCTCTAAATCTATATAATTCCTTTTAGGGATCTCATTCCACTAATTTTATTTTTTGATATTAATTATAATAATCCCATTTCATAATGATATCATTTTGTTATTTGAGGTAGTCTTTGACTCCTATTTTCTTCTCAGATCAGGCCCCTCTTTAAAAATTATATATTCATAAAAATATTTTTTCTTCATGCATTTTTAAAACCATTTTTTAGTATCAAATTGATTTCTTGACACCTATAGTTGAGTTATGTTATTCCATTTTGTTTCCATGCAAGCTTGATACCAAGGGATACGTAAAATACCACCCAAATACAATTTTTTATTCACATTTTCAAGTTTCAATAGATTTTCTTTAAGCTTATACACATGTTATTTATTAACACATTTAACCATTAGATCTTTTATCTTCATAAATTTGAAACCTCTTTATAAAAACTATAAATATTTTAGTACTTGGGGAGATGAGTACCTTTTATAATTCCTCCATATTAGGAGTGAGGCTGGTCAAGATCAAAAAACCATTCATCTTAACATTTTACTTTTCCCTTACTCATATTTAGGGAAAGGAATTCCATGATCACATTAATACCATTATATTCATATTGATCATCTTTTATAACCAACTTCTTCATCTGCATACCCATGGATATTCTATGTGTGACACCACTTGCATATTCTTCCTATTTTGATTCCTTACTATAACTTCCTCCATTATGATTCCTTTACCATTAAAGGGAAATTATAATTGTTTTCAATCCTTACCTTTTAGTGGTTTTTATGAGACAACTTATGAATAATTATTCCTTGATGTTAATGAGATCTAACATAGACTTATTCTTCCTCAGTGTATTATTCTCCTCATTCTATCTCATAGATAGGGAAACTCATTAATTTTTCTTCCAAAATTGTTTTATTTCGTTCCATGAGGGATGATGTGAGGGAGATTACTTTGGTGTTTGAGGAACCCTTTTGTGATGTCCATGTTTTTCTTCCAAAATAGTGAACCTATTTTCCATCACAAAAAAAACATCACTCTAGGATAATTACTTTATTTGTATTTTATAAGAGTATATTTTCTCATTTAAGTTCATTTTTTTTATTTCTACAAAAATATATTTCCTTGTGACTAAGGTTATAATATATAAAACATATCTAATATAAATTATACCTTTTTTGAAAACCACCTAGTTGAGATGAAATTGCAGTAAACATTCTCTCATTATTGGTCCTTTAGGATTCGAAACACTTTCTCATAATGTATTCAAATCATCCATAATAGTAAAATTTTAGGGAAATAATCATTTTTAATATTTTTATTCTATATTATTCAAGAATATTTGGTTCACATAAAAAATTAAGATCCATATTTCTTATTATTTTTCTTTTCAAGGATACCATAGCGGGAAAATATCAACTTCTCTTTTTCCCATGTTGAATTGAGCATTGTCTCTGGCTCCTTGATCCATTCATATTTTCCCTTATCATGGAAACCATTTTTTTCAATTGTGAGGAAAATTACATAATAGATTTTATTCTCTCTTAATGTTGTTTCTTGAGATGGTGAATACTATCATTTAACTTCTTCATTATTTCCCATTTGTTTTCTAATTTCTTATGAAATTTTGTTAAGAAAATAAATTTTATTTTTTATTTTTTTTCTCCCATTTTATTAATATGAATATTCAAGGAGACATAATAACTTTTTATCCTTCTATTTTACATGTATTAATCTTTAATGAGGTAATAGTTGACTCCATGCACGACTTACCAGTAATAAAAATTTTCATGTAAGAATTGGATACCTCCTTGTTTGATACAAGAGAATTATTTATATTGGAATTTTATTTCCATGCCATCATTTTCCTTAGTTATAAACTTTTTCTTTAATATTTTAGGAAATATTCCAAACACTACTTAGAATCAAATATAGAAATAGAGTTAGATGGATTCACCTCAGTTCGTGATTCCATCTTATTAGGAGTCTTCTTTTGGTTTATCCTTTTCTTCTTTCCTTTAGAAATGAGATATTCTTCATCAATTGTTTTCACTAATTCCTCCTTAACAATTTTTCATTCACCCATAAAACATAGATTCTTTTTCTATATATACTTTCTATAATTCTACACATATCCCTAGAGTACATTATAAGAGAAAATTTCTAGAAAATGTATTCTTTTATATAAATGTTTAATTTCTTAATAATAGAAGCATAAATATCCATATATCATTGATCCATCTCAAAGATAATTCATTTTTTCTCAATATTACAATAAATTCATGCAAAAAGTAAAGGGGGACTTTCTTAAATGTCTCCATATATGTTATAAACTTTTTTTACACCTTTGGAACATTTTATTATTGAAGAATGATGTCTCTAAAATTGACTTTATTTGTGAAAGAAATTAAAAAAATACTTCATCAATTGAATATAAAGATAAAACCTTTAATCCCTAAGACCACATATTGGGTCCCTAAGGCACCCTTAGAGGGGGGGGGGGAGATCATCATGAAACCAATTTAAACCTTTTTGTCCCTTTTAACTTATTTAATTTTTTGGATCTTGGTCCCATTTAGGAAAAATATATATTCAAATGATCTCTTACATAATTGTCTCAAAACCTTAATAAATTCCCATAAGTGAAAGTAGTAAGCTATATATGTTAGTGACATGAGGATTTTACTTAGTTCACCCACATTGGGATACTTTTAAGGTTCATGCAATTGGTAGTGTACTGATGCACCAAAATCAACTAATTCACAAGTTTGGTGTATATGATAGGTCATAGATACTCCATTTCTAGGATCACAATCTATATAATTTTTTAAGATAAATCACTATCTATTTTGGTAAACTTCACTTCCTTATACCCTATGCAATACTCTAGAAAATATCACCCAGAATTTATTGAAATGTATGTTTATCCGTGATCAATAATAAATGTGTGGTTGTATACATCTAGGGGGTGTAAAAAACTGAACTGAATGGGTTATGTTAGGCTGGGAATCATTATATACATATTATTGTTGGGTTGAGATTTTATAGGTTGAACCATATATGAGTCTCATTGGGTTTTGGGTTGGATAATTAATGACCTGACCAAATCTGTTCAACCAGGATATAAAATGAAATTCTTATGTAATAAAAAATGAACATATTAAAAATAAAAATATCTCACCCTGACCTCATCCCTCTCTAACCTCCTTCCATTTCAATTCCCATTTAAGTATTTGATTATTAGGATATACAAAACCCTAATCCTATCCACCCTCCCCTATCTCCTCACATTATACATTCCTTGCTAATCCACCTCCCCATACCTCATTCTATCCATACATAATCTTCCCTCCATTCATTCTAATTATTAAATTCAATAATCAATCATCGACTATCTACCACCCCTCCCATCATCTTCCTCCTCCCCATCCATCTGGTTTTGTGCACCATTTTCCTCACACTTCCAAGATCCTATTTTCTTATTCTTTATCTTCCTACATTCATTAATATCAGGTTTCATTACCTCCCATTAATTCCTCATAAAAAATATAATTGTCTAGACATTAAACACCAAATTTTAACAGGGGAATTCTGTAGCTGGCCACAGTCACAACCATATTATTTTTAGTGAGAGGGTATTTTTTATAGAAAAAATATATCTAGATTTTCATGGAAGTTGATACAAGTGGATATACTCCACCAAATGACACATGAAATAAAATCAAAATGGGATCTATTATAACAACTAATTAAATTATAGAAATTGGAGGGTGTATCAATAGTAAAAAACCTGTAGATGAAATAGAGGTTGAGACATACCCTAAGAAGGTAAAAACCACATACTAGAGTTTCTCAAGCTTGGTATATTTTTAATAAGAGAAAATATGGAAGAGATTCATGTAATTATTATGGTAATGATTATGATTTCACATCTGTCTAAAATGGTACTAGTTATTTGAATAGGCATTTGACCAGGTGCAATACAAATCCTCACAAAAATATTGAGAAAATTAAAATCATTATTTGTTTTAGAAAAGTTGGTATATACAAGAATAATGTGATGGTTAAAATTTCAATAACTCATTCTAACCTAGAAGAGTGTAGAATAACACTTTATAGAAGGATAATAATTGATGAGTTATCATTTAAACATCTTGAGAATCAAGGATTTAGGGAATTTAAAGATATTTTTAACCTCAATTTTATGTTCTATCTAGACAATGTGTAACTAGAGATTTATTGAAATTATATTTGAGAAAGAAATAAGAATTAATGTCTATATATTACATTTTATCTTATATGGTATGTCTTATTACTAACATATGGACTTTAGTTTAGAATTAGAATTATATATGTGAGAATACACATTTTATTTATGATAATTGGATCATGAATAAAAAATAAATCATGTATTACCTTATTCTAGATCATAAAGGGGTGCAACTAGATGAGTTTTAGAAAAAATAGTGAAAAAATGGAGGATTGAATGGATTAATATTGTTACTCTAGATTATGATTATTTTTATATTGTAGATATCAATTATTTTATGTAGAATATTAATGATTGGAATTAGTAAATTATTAATGGAGAGTATATTCATATGAGATTTTGTGTACACATTTTAAACCATATATTTAGTGTTTTGTTAAAAGGTATATCAATATCCATTTCATGTAAACTCGACCCGAAGGCCTTCAATAATTTTTTTAATATTTTTTTTGGATAATCTAATTTTTAATTAGGTTAAGAGGGAACCCTTACATGACTCATAGGCCTAGTGGAATAAGGCCCAATAGAAGAGCTGAAGGCCAACACACCTGACTACACTAGAACTACCCCTCCCTAGCATCTTATTAAATGATTTAAAGCTTTCCACATCACATGTATGATCTTAATTAATTTACCAATTCAAAGATTCATTATGCCTGGTACCAATGGTAGATTCCATACCCTCTTATCCTTTTAATCTGGTTAGCTCTACTCTGGTGGTTTCTTCTACCTTGATTCTCTTATGAGGCCTTCTCATGTGTGGTATGATATACTTCTCAACATGGATTGAAATCCCATGTACTAGAGGCATGAGGTCACCCAAAGGACCTATGGTATGAATCCCATTTTTGGATAAAAGGCCCTAATACCTGTAGGCCCAAACCAGTGGTATGAAGGCCAAATTGGATGAATACCTCTAACTACTATAGTATTGTATAATACTTGTTACAATATTTCTATAGTAACCTCATAAATTCACCTCCACATGGATTTAATCCAATGTATTTTGGATTCCAAGTATGATCCTATACAACTTGGGTATAGGCTCATTGGCCATCCATTACTAGAATCACATTTTGATGCATTCCTGTGAGAATTCATCCTCCTAGATTATCTCATTTCAAGAGAATTGTCAAGGATTTATAAATTCTTAACAAAAAGTACATAATTATTGATGTTCATACTTGGTGAAATTATTATTAATTCATGATGTATATTTATGATATTCTTTATTATGTATTTATTAGATTTGAGGAGAATTTAGGTTTTAGGAGTGCTCTTATCAGTGAAGGTGGGTCTTCAATAAAATATGATTGAGAGAGTGCATATGTATTTGTAAAGTTTTTAAAAATATTTCATGATGGTACTATTTAATTTTACTATTCTATATATGTGACATGACACACTTTCATTCTCACTCTTTATGACATATATATAAAAATAACAAAATGAATGAAAACTAATGATAATACTATGAGTAAAATGACTATTACAATGAAAGAGAAGTAAGATAAGTATTGGGGTATTGGTTCTAATTTTATTTTTCTCTTACTTGTGGAATTTTTTCTTGATCCCTAATATAAATTATATTATGTATGGGAAATTTATTAAATAATGTTTGATGATGAAGAGAATACTTAATTACCATGTAAAATTATAGAGTTTATGAATAATAACTTTGAGTTTTAAGAATTCAAATACCCTATACCACTTTATCAATGAGAGTCATTTTCTCATCAATATTCATATATTCATGATAGTTTTAGTTATAGTGAGGATGATGAGAAATGGAAAGATTCATAGAAGCCAAAAAAAAAAGAAAAATAAAACAGTCAAAATAAAGGAATGAATTATAAAGATATCTATTAGTTGATGATTGTGATGTTGATTTTGATGGACATGATATTTTGAGATTGTGGAAAGGAAATAAAATAATGTTTCATATTCTCTCATGAATTTCTATAGATATTATAGATGTTCCATTATATATAATATCTTATTAGTTAGTATTGAGTATAGGAGGATGATCCCTTTATCCATTTCATAGTTGTTTGAATCTCAATAATGTTGAGACATTAATTTGTGCATAATATTTATTTGTAATGACTAAAGAGATTGAAATTATAATAAAACAAGCATAAGTTGAATTGATTTAATCAGGTACCATTATTTTTTATATCATTTACGAATTATAAACCTCTATTTGAAAATTAGAAATATTGACTTGTTGTTACATTTTTATTTTAAGATGTTACATCTATGATTCAAGATCAAATGTCACTATCTTAAATTGAAGAACTGAGGATGGGGTAGAAATCTTCATTTAGATTTAATTTCTTTAATTGTTTTATAAATTAATTTGAGAATAGATTTATTCATTATTTTGGTAACATATTTTTTTATTTCTTCTTGATTCATAGTGTTAATGAAACTAACACGTTTCTATTTTTATTTAAACCTAGTGAAAGAGATATAATGAAAAAGTAGATACCATGTTTATTATTTTAAATATATTTTCCTAGTATTATACTAAAATTATTTAAATTAACATAAAAAAATAAATTTATGTGTAGTGAAACAATACACATATTTATTTATTTCATGAAATTCAAAAAATAATTAACACAACACACCCATTTCATTGAATTAGAAAAAAAACAATAAAATTACTTATTTACAGTCTATATTATTTATTAATGGAACTATTGAAATTTATTATAGTAATGTATGTGATGTTTTCAGTAATAATAGAACACATAATTTTCATTGTTTCACTATTTTTGGATCATTTATTTTTTGATTAAAATTTATTTGTTTTTTTGATGTAATATTTTTCAAATATTATTTACGCTTTAAGAAAATTAGTCCATAAAATGTAAATAGGTTGAATGGATGTATATTCATTGGATTTTAATTATTTATATTTATTGTTTGATCAACATTTATTTCTTATTGAGGTGTTTTATGATTTTTCTCCATATTTTGACCATATATTCATTTTTTTCATTGCATATTTATAATTTTAAGAGTCAATAATAAATGTATTTTTTGTGTTTTATGGAAAATGAATCCTTAACTGAATGTGAAGTCGAATTATTTATAGTTTTACTTTTAAGGGATTCATTTTATTTGATGTTTTGTGTTTGTTTTTGATATATAATCATTTATTTTAATTAAATTTTATTTTTGAAAATATATTTTTTGGGTTTGAATGTGGTTTTAGGGGTGTGTCTAGATACATGATTTGGAATTGTAAATTCTTTTTTTATATTTTAAAAAAACCTAAAAAGTAATTATTAGAGATAAGAACCAATTGTATTTTTTTAGAGATGTTATTGCCTAAGATGAATGATATTCCTATTCTACCTCTGTATGGACTAAAAGAAGGTATTTGAATTTTATTCATCATGCCTATAAATTAGTCATTGTATCCTTATAAACACACCTCATGGAAAGACACTCCCTTAGACAATTTATACTTATCAAAGGAATAAAATGGAATTTTTTGGGATGATTTTACTTTATTTCTATTTTACTTGTCTTTTCATATTCTTATTTTAATTCACACTAACCCTATACAATAAATTATTTGTTTGATATATGATAGGAATATGATCTGATCAGTGTTATTTCTTTAGTTTGTTTTAAGATGAGGGTGTGTCCCTTTATAAGGAATTTCTATATTTTTTTACTATAATATGAATTGAAATATTCCATGACCAACGTTCATTTTTTTATTTTTTTTTTCCAACAAATGTATTGGAATCTATTGTTTTCTAAGAGGGGTATATATTGGGGGATTTTTATTTCTGGAATTATCGATTTTATTCTATGATACTGAATTTATGAATTACGCAGGTAGATACTATAATCTGATTAACCCAACTTGGCTTGACCCAACCCCCAATGGGTCAATTTAGGTTTGGGGTTTCCCCAAAAAGCATGAGACCAGACCTAACCCAATCTATTCTTTTTTTATCGAGTCAGGTCCAAAATAATCCCCATACCCAATCCAACTTGACCTTTTAGAACCCCTACATCCTTGGAATTTTATGGATTTACAATAGAAATTCTAATGTGGTTCTCCTTTATAGAGACATTATAAACACCTTCAATATCACATCAACTCCCTCTTTATCTCTAGATGAAGATAATACCACAGAGTAATGAACATGTGACACATTCTTGAGCTCCTAGTCTTGGAAGTGAACTTCTTCCTTCTAATGTAGTGGCTAGATTCCACTACTTTAATAAAAAATAGTTATTTATCCCTTATTATTCACATTAATTCAAATAATTAATCTTCTTCTTCACATAATGAAGATCTTTATGACAATGCTCAGTTCCTTATTTATTTAACTTATATATATTCTAATAGTGGTAGTGTAATCACTCCCCTATCTCCTATTATTCTTAACTCTATATTCTATTAATATATATAGAATAATCTCATATGATATTAAATTACATATTTCTAAAAATATTCAAACCACCTCCTCAATATTCTCTCTATAGTTTGGAAGGATCAAGATATGTATATATTTTTGGTTCAATAACATTATCCGAAAACACATATTTGGATTTTGGTAAACTCCTCATTCTTCAAAAACCTTTTTCTATTTCTCAAATATAAAAAAAAACTTTTCCATGATTAAAATTAAGTTAAAAACCCAGTTGTTGGAACCCTAAAGTTTAATGTTTGATTTTTGAATAAAACTAGTAGAAGATTAGAGATGACTTGAAATTTCACTACATATTTTCTATAAATAAATATCCTGTTAATATCTTATTCTACACAAAAAACTAAACAAAAAAACATGATATATTAAAATAAAAATTTACCATTATAATATATCCATTAAATTTATTTGTAAAAAGGAAGTAACAATATTACAAAATCTATGAACAAAAATGAAATAAATTGTATCAGGTAAAGGAAGTGTAAAAAATTGTTTATCTTTCTTAAAAATATGAAAGTCCATGTTTAGTCTATTATACCATGATTTTTTAGGGATACAAGATAAGTTAAAGGATATAGAGATTAGAGTATCTTGTTTCCACTTAAAATAAGGTTTTCTTGTTTTTTTATAAAAAGGATAGCATCATATCCTGGTGAAAATTGCAGTGTCCCTAGTGTGTGCCTTTTTTGAAAAAAGGGAAAGTGGGAAATGGGTTGCTTAAGACATTCCCAATCTATGGTGAATTAGAATTTATACTATGTTCCACGGCCTATGAAACTTTACTATTCCCATTTTTAAGGGCTTGGTGAGGGAAAAATAATCCATGGGATTGCAATATTCTATAAGAACAAGATGTTTTGGCTGCACATTCAAGGACACCATGACCATGACCAGGTTATAGTGTAGGGAATGATGATGGCCAGGTTTCTTTATAATGGATAAAATTCTCTCCTCCCTCCTAAAATATACATCAATTCTTCAAGTTTGGTCATGAAACCATGTATGAACATTATATGGGAGTGATTAATATCCTTTTCACTAATTTTTCCTTGATTAAACCACTCGATTATTCTACGGTTTCATTGATTTCTGATTTATGGGAGTATTTTGACAGAATGATGAATGGGTTTATATACTTTTTTTGATATCATATTTATTCCTTGTTTGGATTGATATTATCTCCCCTTTGATCTATCTAAGGCCTTACTTTATCCTCATTTTCTATTGTTTCTATTCAGGATGTTTCAGAGGAGAACCCATAGCTCTCTAATTGACCATTGGTGATATTCATCATCTTAGTGGATAAACTATTGGAAAGTTATTATTTTGTGAGCCTATATCATTATAGTCTTTATATTTCTCTTTAAACGGACTTATATTCTACCATTTATGGTGTTATCATAAGGAGTTCTTGACATGTGTGTTTACTCTAGTTGGTGTTTGAACATTGTTCAGGAGACTAGAACCTTGGAAAACCATACATTGACATAAAAACACATGAGTTAGTAAGTTAATTACCATTTTGGGCTATCATATACATTTTTTACTTGGTATGATTCAAGTATTGACAAGTTTTTTTTGACATTTATGGTTTATGATTGCACAAGGGTGTGTGAGTATCCCTTGAGACCCATTACATTTCTTGATGAAATGAGTTTTTCTAGAGTTATTTTTACCATGTTTGATATTGATCACATGATGTAGTGTGTTTCTATTATATTTCTCATGATTACATGTTATCATTAACTTTTATATTTTACCCGGTTATGTGTGTTAATATTACATAGAGGTTTATTCTTGTTACTCGTTGAGGTGGACCATTATGCTATGTTTATATCTTAGAGGGGGATCGTGCATGGCTTGCGATGATGGAAACGATGGGCCTAAGAACTTGGTAGGGGCATGAAGTCCTAGAGAAATGACCCTAGTAAGCATCCTTAGGGGAATTACAACTTAGAGGCTTGAACCGAGGTATAGATGGGGTACAATAACCTGAAGGAATGACCCATGATGGAGCCAAGATATGAAAATCCAGAGGCTTGATCCAACTTGATGCCTTAATACTTCCAAGATAAATGATTTTGATCCTCATGGATAGTTATTGATCATTTAAAAATCCTATTATTATCCTTTTGAAATTTATTGGAAGCAGGTATGACTATGTCTCATTATGTCTTGACCATCACATTTTCTCTTTGTATAAGATTGTTATACTTGTTTGTGCTTTTATTATTATCATACAATACACATGTTATAATTTTAAAAACATTTTATGGAAACATTGGTGGTATCCTACTAGGTTTTATTACTCGCACCCTATACAAGAATCTAGATGTGAATGAATAATTCATACATAGGGATCTAGGTATAGGAAGGGGGACAATGGATGATAGTTAAGTCACTATAGAAAAATTGCTATTTAGTGGTGGTTATTTTTGGATATGGTGGCCGTTTAAACCGCTGCCATATGATTCAGCGGCGGTTTCCAAAAACCACTGCTAAATTGGTTGTTGGGAAAATATTTGTGGCATTTAAAGCGGTTTAGCGGTGTTTTATGGGAACCGTCGTAGTTGGATCATTTTCCAGGGGGTTATATTGTTTGTCATAACGGTTTTTCTGGGCAAGGGATTACTTTTTTAGCAGTGGTTAAATCCACCACTAAAAAAAGTAATTTTTTGTAGGGAAAATCCGCTGTGACAAAGAATATAACTTCTGGGAAAAAAGCGCAGAAGATGGGCCACTATAGTGGAGGTTAGAACCGCCACTAAATTTAAGACTGTTATAGTGGTTAAAACCGCCGCTAATAGAAAAATATTGACATCTAGCGGTGGTTAAAATTGCTGCTAAATGTACCTGTTACAGTTATCGGTGGTCAAAACTACCTCTAAAGAGAAGATTTACAAATAAAAGAACCAGTTTATGGAGCCCCTGTACCGGTGCCCTGAAAAAAAAAAAACCATTCCAAGAATACCAAAACACCAACAGAATACATACTATAGTCAATATGAAAAGATATTCTTAACAAAGAACAACCAAATGCATCGTTCAATGAGTAGAATAATGCAGATAAACATATCACTTGGTAGAATCCTAGTTTCCAATAAAATGTATTGGTGAATTTACAATTTTACCCCTATCCTATTCTTATACCACTTTCCCTTTTCCATTTCATCTTCCAATTATTTTGAATTCTTTAACCTCTTGTATAACTCAATTTTTATTTAACATAGGTTCATCCATATCTCTATCATTAGACACCCAATTCATGATCCGAAGGAAGCATTAGATAGCTCAACATAAGGCAAAACCCACTCATACATCCTATTTTAGTTTCCCATTGGATACTTTGTGGTGTATAGGCATAGGCACATTTTCCATAATATCATGGAACTAAACCATTTCTCATATTTCTCCCAAAAATCTTGAAATATGATGCTAATATTGGTAGAGGCATCATCTATGACCTTTAGGTTGGTAGTCACATTGTTTTCCCTTTGGGGTTTGATATTTCGTAATTAAGCTACTATGTCACACACCATATTTTGCCAAGCATCTCTATTGAAGTGATTTATGTATTTAAAATTGACCATTGTAGAGTTATATATACAATTTTATCCTTGATTGGATGTTCACATGTTGTGTGCAACTTATATGGTCACCCATTCAGTGATCTAGGTGAAATGGGACAATATAGTTTTTTTTTTCAAATGTTTGTACTCCCACATATCTTCTGGAATTGTTCAAGATTGTAATATCCCATTATATATGATTGTTTGATAGAATACAAGGCATCCCTTAGGTGTTTGGACCACTTATAGTTGGAATTTCTAAAGTGGTAAATTTCCTTGATTAACATGTCACCATCTAAGTGACTCTATTGAGATTATATATGGGTTTCCCATGTTTAAATGAATTTAATGAGTTAAATGTAACTGATAATGTTAAATGGATAATTAATGATGGGTTTCATTTCCTAAAATAAATCAATTGGTTTTAAATGGAATGACCCCAAGTAATTATAATGCCATGCTCTTGATTTATGCTTTATAAAATGCTTCATACGAATTGTAAAATTTTAAATGGGAATAGAACATGGATAAAGACATGAATAAGAGTTTATTACTTATCTATTATGACACAAATGATTATGCCTTTATTATTTATATTTTTTAGATATAAGATATGTATGTGAGGTAATTACCCTTGCTAGTTATATTTAATATATGCCTTTATAGAGCCTGTGGTATGATGGTATGAGATTTTTGAGCAAGGAGAAATCATAATTCCTTACATCAGGTGTTGAGAATAGTGTATCACAAAAATGTTACTATATAAGTATTCTGATTTACTCACCACATTCTATGAATAGAATTTTTACCTGATGGCGCACTCAACATCCAATGTGTTGTTTCATGGCGTCTTTCACTCTATTGGGATATAGGGCATGTACCCAATTACATGAGCACATAGACTCGTTAGAATGGTTAGGGATGTCAGAGTTATTCCATGGTCTATTCATCAATATTATTATAAGTATATAGATACATAAATATTCACATACCTTGGCAATATAGGTGTATGAAATATATATAAACTATATATATTACTACTATATATATAGTAACTATTTATATTTCTATTCCATCTATGTGTCGATAAATGTAAACCATCCTACAGTCCTCTAGGAACATTATTGGGTGGTTATTTATTTATTCCTTAGTTACTCAAAAGATGTGGGGTGTAGTATATTGGTGGTAGACCCTTTATCATGGGAATAATGATGTGGTAATATTTTCTTGGGATTAATTTATGTTGGTGTTCTGTGAGGAATTATTATAAATGAAACATAACATAGGAATTAGGTAGAATCATCTCCCACTTGGGTTATTCCATGTGGAATTATTATACTTGACACTAAAGATATAAAAAAGGTAAAATCATCTCTCCCATGGATAAGGGTTCCTAATTTTTTAAGAGTAATGGATCAGGTTCAAGTTTCATATTTGTTTCACCCATGTGATTTCTTTGGAAAAGGATTCTTTAGTGTGGCTTCCTTAGAAGGAATGAAATCTGGATCCTAATATATTGTCACTCCCATTATGCATCCTAGTTATTTTGATGTGCGGAATATAATAGAAGTGATCAGGAACATTAATTTAAAGGGAAGAGTGTATCATGAAGGGGGTTTATATATTCTATCAAGGAATATGGATGCTTATAATAAATTATTTGTGATAGGGTAGTTGATGTTATGAATGGTAAGTAACTAATCATGTAGTCTATTTAACATTTTTATAGGGCAGGGGGTTCTAGAGAATCTACTATGAGCACCCCATCAGCATGTCATGCCTACTGAGATAATGGACACTATCATTCACAATGCCTGACTGTTCTTAGAGGTCACTTTGGAAATAGTGGTAAAACCCCATTTCAGTTAGTGTAGAAAAATTTCCCCTAATCTCATATCAGTATCTATAGATTCCAACTACTTTTTTGAAATTTTGGATACTAGGATTATGACACACTAAAGGGTGATATATCTAAAACATGTTAGAAAGACACACATTTTCATCCCAAGGGATTAATACAAGAGCATAAATAAGAAGTACTTCTTGAAAATGAAAATGTAGTGGTAAATGAATTGGGCTAGAACATGTAGGATAAGTAATTATAATGAAAAAAAATAATTTAGGAAAAATGATTCATAAAAAATGAATCATCACAATAAATAGTCGATATATATGGTGCATACCACACTCAAGAAATAAATACATAATAGGAAACATCATAAATCAATAAAATACATTAAACGAAACATGAAAAATCAAGAAAATGTTAGGTAATTAAATTTTTTAGAGGCAACTACGTGAAATAAATGATATATATACAAACTGACTATTACAATATTTGTCTACAAATCAACAATACTACTAATCACTGTCTGTTGATAAACAAATATCTTCACCCGCTCCACCTCCATCTCCACTTCTTTCTACCACTTGTAAGAACTTTATATTGAAAATTAAATAGTGTTGCATATTTATATTTAAACTTAAAACCAATAAAAGTTTTCAAAATAAATTATTTTGAATTTTTGTGATTTACCAGCTCACCACCAGTTGATGCAATACCACTGAGGGATATCTGCTCATCCGCTGATCTATATTAGTCAACGCTTTCTGCAAAGTGGATATCTGAGCCCCCCGGTCTTGAACTATGTTTTGTAGAGAAAAAATATCTCTTTGAGAATCTCCGTGTATGGACTGACTACAACCAAGAGTAGATGTATCTAAAATCCCAGATGGCTTTCTAAAGATCTCATATGGTACGGGTCCCAAACCCACCATGCACACTCTACCGGGATACTCATTCCTAAGGACTTTATCAACTAGGTCATCCTGGGAGACTGAGTAGGACCGATCTGGATTGGCATCCCATATTTATTTAATTTTTACCTATAAATCAAATATCAATATATATTAACATATTTAAAACTAATAATAAGTTATTATAATAAAAAAATGAGTTCATACCCCAACTTCTTTGGCAGGCTCATTAACAAAACTTACATCAGATTTTTTGTGAACATCCAACCACACTTCAGTTCAGGATGCTTCGTACCCTAAACTCTGTGACTGTATTAAAAAAAGATAAATCAAAATTTTAATATATTAAATAGATAATATTTTCCTATAAATATTTAAACTAATTAAAAGATTACCAGAGTTGATCGGCTTCTAGAAATTCTTTTTGACCTCACAGTGTGAGGGATGAATTTCTTAGCCCGACTTGATGCATTCTTACTTGAGAGATCCTGAAATAAATAAAAAGAAATTTAATATTAATTTATTCTATGTCATCTCCTATTTTTATACATTTATAAATGTAAAATGAGGTTAATATAATAATATATATTTAAATACCATCTGCTTCTCATCACGATGTTTGTCAAAAAAAACATTCCACTGTTCTTTGGGTACCCCATTGGGGAGCTTCTCATACATTTGTTGGACGGTCAACGAAGTATCGTTGACATTTCTCCACAATCACCATTTTAAGTATTTCCATTTCTTACCAATATTTTTCAACATCCACTTTCATGCTATCATATCAGCAACTATAATGTGAAAAAACATCTATATACAAAATTTAATTTTGGAGATATTAATAACATGAAATTAAATTAAACAATAATGTATTAAAATTACCTTTATTTGGGAATCAAAAACTTCATTTTTCCAACTTGGAGGCATATGAATCCAATCATCATAAGAAATAGGAAGGGAAATGGGCTTTGCTTCCTACTGGCCTAAAATTTGGCCTAGAAATCTCCTGGCGTCATCCGTAGGGACCCCATATGAATCAAATAGGACCACTATCTTCTCTCCATTCATATTACACTGATATGCAATTTTTATATTTTTCTCCATAGTTTCATTTTTTCCATCTTTAATTAACAAACAATTAGTATAAAAAATGTGCAATAAATTTATTTATATTAAAAAAATTACCTATAACAGTGACCCTCCATTATGCACGTGATGAACTAGAAGTGGCGTGCCGCCGCCCCACTGTCGAGGCTGTTGAAGGGGGAGTCGATGAATCATCTTCTAAAGGGACACTCACAGAGGGTGTGAGAGATGGTGTAGGGGGTGATGGTGTAGGGGGCAGTAAGCTGGTGGATCAGATGCTTTTTGGAGGGAGACAGATGTATCGTTATCTGTTGTAGTAGTGGATGAAACAGTGTATCACTTCCTCCTTGTCATTCCTGTCATTTAATCAAAAAAAATTAAGTTCAGAACATATATTTCAAAAAAAAATATGTAGAAAAAAATATAAAAATGATAATAGATGCCCAGTACTAATAAAAAAAATATACATAACAATGATAATGAATGACTGCACAAATGAAATAAGTTGTTGCTGAATGAATAAATAACTATACATACAATCATTTTTCCCTTCAATCATGTCGTTTTACTACTCCATTACTTAATCCACTTCATTAATCCTTTCTAGGCTAATATTTTCAATATCATTATAGACAAATAATTCTTCTTCTTATTGATGATGAGATTCAATTTCCGAGGTCAAATATTCCACTTCATCACCCATATCATACAAATCTATTTGTATTACGTGAGAAACTACACTCCACCCTTCATCCACAACATCATTCACATAATAAACCATTTTTTCTTGTAATGATTTGATATATGGATCATGATGTCCATGATCACCGAAATCCATCAAGAAAGAGAAGTTCACAGAAGTAAATTGCAAGGAATCACTTTTAATACCACTGCTAATATCGACCCAATTGCATTTGAATAAAACCACAAAAAAATCACATGGTAGTTTAATTCAATAATATCAGTCAGATTTCCATAGTATCCCACTTCAAAAAATATAAATATACCACTATTCTGTGTTTCCAAACCCCTTTCTCGATTGTCTGTACAAAATCTAAATCCATTCACATTGTAAGCGTCGAACTTACTAACTTGTTTTAGAGGACTCGAGCAAGAAACTTCAAATCTTCTAAAAACTATACTAGATTATCAGAATTCATGATCTAAAAAAATAAATATACTTTATTATATTTACAAAATATATGTGTCAAACTAATATTCATTTTTATTGTAATATTTATGAACTTACACGTCGTGCAAACCATTCTACAAGCTGTTTATTAATAGATTTCATTATATATTTCTTATTTCATGTTCAACCTCTCATTATTCTCTTTGTTTGTATCCTCAACTCTTCAATAAATGGATCTTAAATTTCACTATTCAACAACACTAATCTATGATCCTGTAATAATTCCAATTCTATTAGTGTCACATTTGAGGTCCTTCAACCGATCGGCCAATAACAGGAAATATTTTTCATTTCTGATGTATTTTAGATTGAATATATGCATCTTAAACACATCCAAATAAATTAAATCTTGTCTAAATATCATCCAAGTATCTAGAAAAAAAGGTAAAAAACTCCTCAGCCAAATAGCCTTTAGCAATAGAGCCTTCTGGTTGTGCTTTATTTCTCACGTATGATTTAAAATGCCCAAGATATCTATGAAATAAAATAAAAATAATTATACATTTAATTAAGTGCAAAAAATTGTTTAATTAACTGAAAAACATATAAATAAAGTAATTATCAATTGGATACATCCATCAATAATGAACAGGGCCTCCTAATTTAGCTTCCTCAACCAAATGCACAGTTAAATGCATCATGACAGTAAAAAATAATGGAGAAAAGATCATATCTGTTGCACAAAGGGTCAATACAAAACTCTCCTAGAGGTTGTCAAGCTGAAATGGATGTAGATATTTCTCACATAGTTTTCTAAAAAATGTGCTGAATTGGAGTACAACAATAGTAAATTTGTTAGGTAATAATGTATGCAATTCCAATGGTAGTAACTGTTGTAACAAAATATGTGAATCGTGACTTTTCAATCCATGTAACTTATGACTCTTCAAGTGAACAAACCTCAATATGTTACATGAATACCCATCAGATACCTTAATATTCCTTAATAATCGAAGGAATGAATCTTTATCCATATTTTTCATTACAAAAATCACTGGAGGAAACTTTTCATTCTCATTAGTCCAGAGATCACTTTTTATGTTCATTACTTGTAAGTCTTTGTGAGAATTGAGATGATTTTACGACATTCCATTCTCATTAAGCAATGTTAAAATAAAATTGTCATATACATTCTTCTCAATATGAATCACATCAATATTAATCCACAAAAAATTAAATTCCCAATACAGAAGTTTGAAGAATTTACTTTTTTTCTTGAATTGTTGCGTTCTGATTTCACCTGACGATGCACTTCTAACCCGTTTCTTGTTACCATTAAAATGATGAACCTTACCAAATTCTGTTTCAACATTTTCATGTTGTGTCATTATTTCATAACTAGATAACAACTTTGGAGGTGGTCTATGATCAATGAAACCACTAAATTTGGATCTATTCAACCGAAATCTATGAGATGCATCCAGAAATATTTGATGGCACAAGATGCACCATTTTTTACTGTGAGGTAGCCATTTGGGCTCAAAATCAAAGTTACAAACAGGATAACTCAAACCCATGTAAATTTTCTAACCAGATAAATTCCCAAGCCCAGGGAAGTCACTAATGGTACACATTAATGAAACAGTCATTTTGAACATTATTTTAGAAGAAGCATCAAACGTCTCAACACCGTTGCTCCATGACTCCTGTAATTCTTCAATCAAAGGCTGTAAGTATAAATAAATATAATTTCCAGGCATTTGTTTTTAACTAATAATCATCGAAATTATAAAAGATTTTTTTTGCATACACATCCATAAAGGCCGATTGTAAGGGATCAAAACAACTGGCCAAATGCTATAACTGGTACTCAAAGTCCCAATTGGGTTGAATCCATCGGCCGCTAATCCCAATCGAACATTCCTAGGATCAGTTGATAAATTTGGATGTAATGAATCAAATGTCTTCCATGATGATGAATCTCTAGGATGTCTCATTAACCCATCATTGTTATTATCTACAGAATACCACTACATGTGTTCAATGGTTTTCAATGACATGGATAATCTTTGCAATTGAGGATTTAAAGGAAAGTAATGAAAAACCTTTGCAGGTGTGTTCCATTTATTCTTCTTTATGAAAGTATGTTGATTCATACTTCCAACATCACCCATTGAGTACCAGCTAAAATAAGAACGTTTTTTGAAATTCGGTCTACTTGAATCCTTTAGACAATAAAGCATACAATCATTGGGACACACATGTTTTTTTGTATAATTCAGAAAAATACTATTAACAAAATTTATCATATCATAAGAAGACTCAGGGATTTTTACTTCATGAAATGCATCATGAAACAATTCCAATATCATGGACATTTCCTTATTTGTAATTCCACATAGACATTTGATATGGTACAACTTCATAAGAAAAGAAAGCTTTGAATATTTAAAATATCCACTATACAACTCTTGATTTCCATCATCAACTAAATCCTGAAATGTATTTTCCTCAATGAAGTTTTCTCTTACATTTGCCTCTATATAATCAAGAGGAGGATCCAGTGAAATGTTACAATCTTGATCTGGTTGTGTTATAGTCTCAAAAACATCACTTGTCATGTTACAATTTGCAGCACCCTCATCTGGTTGTTCTGTTATGTTTTGATGTTGATAGTTGTGTGTTGCAGTGCCAAATGCATAATTTATGAGGTTTTGCATTTCATTTTCCATTGTCGATGAAGGTGGGAGCTCATTATGTGTATTAACATTAGTGCTCAACCTTTCTATAATGTTCGATTCTCCATGCCAAATCCAACACAAATATTGATCATGGAATTTATTCAGAATTAAATGTTCATAAACATTATCTCTCTTCAACCAACTTCTAAATTGACATTTAGATCATGGACATCTTATTATACCTTAAACAGATCAATTGGAAATTGAAAAATCTAAAAACTCCTTCAAACCCTTAACATATAGAGGTGTGTTCCTTGGTAATCTGATCTAGCTATTATCCATGTATATCACAATGTGGCTATACAATATTAATTTTTTTTAAAACACATAGTTACTACTAAATAGGGAATGATATTCATATATAATAGTTTAAAAAATATATAAATATGTTATATAAGGTTTTCCTATATAAATACATATGGTAAATCACCCACTAGAAAACAAGAGTACATTTTTGCATGCATGTGTATGATTGTACACATGTGATTACAAAATCACTTGAAGAAATAAGATGATAGAGAGTATTTTCTTAGGCAATATACATTTTAAGAAGATAGTGAGTATTTTTAGATATATTTGAGTAAGTTCAGCAATAGTAAAAATGTTAAGAGTTAAGATGAAGAATTATATTAGAAGTCAACTTGAAGAGCATTAGGATATTTTCAAGTTGATCACTCTGATATAGCAGTTAGTTGAATTGGAATTATTATCTTCTAAAATTAACGTGAGTATACTGAACTGACTTTCATGCAATGTTATTAATTATATTCAATGTAAGACATTTATTTTTATTACTTTTATAATAGGAAATATAATTTCTAGTTTGAGAATAATATAGGAAAATAGGTTTTTTCCATCAACATGATATATAAATAAATAAAATATAAAACATGCACTTTATCAATGCAAAAAATTTATAAAACTTGCTATAAAGATGTTTTTCCTAAATCAATTAAAATTCAAAACTCATTCCTCTATCCTTAAAACATCACACCTTTTATAAAAAAACCCTTAAATGGTTTAAAAACATGTCAAAGGAATTTCTAATAATGTCTAGAAAGTTTTAAAAAAATTCCCCTCACTTGAAAGCTTTAACACAAAAAACTCAAAGTAAAGAAACAAGGATAACTATGAAGAAAAATTCCCTATATAAATTCATAAAGTATACCAATAAACAAGTGGAACAACACAAATCAATATCAATACTAAATCATTTGAGGATCAATGCTTCAATGATATTCCATCCACGTAAAAAAGCAATACACAAGATAATAAATAATTAAAGGCATAACACATGCTAAATATCATGAGGAAACACATTAGTAACTAATGGGAAAAGTATAATACATGAAAATGTGGACCTAATTCCATCAGGTTAACAGTCACACATCCATCAAACATATCACTCTAAACCCAATCTCATCTGTGATACCCCACTAGCTTGGTATTTTGTATAACTAGTGGTAACTAGAAAGTGTGTAATATTAATGTGACTAGAAACATCCCATGAAATCCCACTGAGTATCCTAGGGTTCCCTATAAAATAACTAAAAGAGGTGATACACTTTAAAAGTGAATGTCATACAATGAAAATAATAATAGCCAAAGGCTAGAATAATAATGAAATCCTTACCACATCCCACATTTAGCTTATAATGATCCCTATCCCATAATAAAATCATGAATCACATCACAAAAAACCATCACATGGATACACATGACATCATAAATAAATTAATAGGGGCTCAATAATGGAACAAAGAACCAATCAACTCAAATATCACATCACAAAGTGTCATCCAAGACATTCAGTTATCACATATAATATATACATTTGTAAATACCTTTTTAAAATGTTTTGGAATCCAAACAATAATATAAGGGAAATCATAATCATTTCCAAAACATAACCAACATAACCCAAATGAATCACAATTCCATTTCATAAAACAACATGTACCTTTGAAACATGGAAACCATTTAACCCCCAAAGGGTAACCCACTTTGAAAAACCAATTTCCGTTTAAATCAAATGACCATGTGTTTTTCTTATATAAAACCATTCTTTTAATTTTATCCAACAAGTCAATTGTATAAAATACAAATTTACATAAAAATTTCATTTAAACATGGAATTAAAACCTTTAATCCACACGGAAACCATGTTAAGTTATATAAAACCATTATAAACCAAACCAAGATAACCCACACCCTCATTATCTGGATTAGAAATTAATTTATAAATATAATCACCCATAAATATATTAAATAAAATTCAATGAAATGGAAACAATTACCTAAATAAAATTCACAGACGTCAAGGAGGCGAGCTAGGGTTTGGGTCTCGTGGGGGTCGGGGGAAGAAGGTGGGGTTGTAGGGGTCGGGGGGAGAAGGGGGTTTGGGGTCGAGTGTTGGGGGGAAGTGGTGAAGATGGCCGACCAGTGGTGGGGAGGTGATCTGGGGTTTGGGGATCGCTTGCGGGGGTCTGAGGGAGAAGAAGAGTGAGGGTCGGGGGGAAGTGTCACCGCTGAAAAAAAACGGGGTTTAGTGGCGGTTTTTAATAAACTGCCGCTAAATGACTACCACTAAAGGGAGTTTATGTTGTAGTGAGTAGTATAGAATGAAGCCTATAGAAACATCGAGATGGACTATAGAGGATTCCATAGTGCATATTTATTTATTTATTTACCTGTACTCATATTATTGGTTTTCTTTCCATAATGGGAGACTATTTTATTATTTGTATAACTTGAATGACATATTTATAGACTCTTTATGTTACACTGATTATATATATATATATATATATATATATATTTATGGATATGGTATGATACTGGGGGTATAGTCTACCCATTTATAGTGTATAGACCATTGCTGCTAGTCAGAAACCTCTTGCATATGAGGAGATTCACATGAGATCTTGTGGATCCCTAGATAAAACCCAATGGTTTGGGTTACTGTGTTACAAAATGGAAGCATAGTATTTTATTATTATCTAACCATATATGTGTTAGAAAGTTGGTAGGATTCGTGGTACTTGGGTAGGGGAGTTTGCATGTTCCTGACCATATCATGTGTAATAGACCTCAGAGTTATTATTTATGGGATTATTATTATATTTTTATAGATTTTTGAGTGTCTTTATGCTTCAAGATTAGGCACATAGGATCACAATCCATATATATATTTTTTGAGTTCTGTATACAAGTTATTTAATTAAATTCCTTAAATTATGATATCTGTTTGGGATATAATTTTATTTATTTATTGAGTGATATATTTTTTACCATGATATAGTGATATATGTATTGGTATTAATTATTTAAACTTGCACACACTTTCATTTCTTTTATATATATTATGGTGACTAAAATGAAGGGATAGAGAACCTTGTTTTGTTCTAGTAGGAATATTCCTATAGTTGTGGGTAGATTATTAAGATAGCCTTGTGTGATCCAATATACTAGTTATGATATTTATTTAATGTTCTAAGTGTTTCCCCTCATGTTACAAAATATGCCTCCTCAATGGTGACTGATGGGACCACCATATGATGTGTTCCAAGATGCTCTAACTGGGGATGATGCCTAGGTCCCATCAACTACTTTGTAGGATGGTGAAATAGAGATTGATCCCATACTTACTATAGTAATATATGAAGTAGGACCACCTTAGTCGATATCTATGCCGCTCATTCTAATATAGGGCAGAGGGGCATTGAGGTTTTCTATTGACTAAGCTAGGGAATTCTAGAACATGCATCCACTAACATTCTAGGGAAATAGAGAAATTTAAGATGTAGTGGATTGGGTATACATAATTTAGGGTGTCTTTTAACTCATTGATACACCTGAGGATATGAAGGTGAAGTTGGAATCATTCATGCTACAGGGACACGCCTGGAGGTGGTTGGAGTGATGGGAAAACTGACTGATGATAGGGTCTCACCTAGTATTATATCAAGAACTTTTTTATTTGGAAAATTATTCCTCTACATGGAAAATCTTCATCAATCACTAGAGTTCATGGGGCTATGGAAGGGCTCTATGATGGTATCTTCATACTCTTCTCATTTCGCAGAGATACTTAAAATTTCTCCACTCATGGGTGAAAATGAAGCATAAAATTCAATGAAGTTCATGATTGGACTTTGTCTTGACATCATATGATAGTTTTAGAGTTTTTATTAAGAAACATACTCAGAGGTTTTGTGTATGGAATTGATTATTAAGAATTTTTTAGAGGAGGATTGAGAATTTTGTCTTCTTGTACTGTTCAATTCTTAGGAAAGTGAACTTCCATCTCCTGCTATGATTACCTATTCTATTAGTATAAACTAGAAGTCTAGGGATGAAAAGTATAGTAGTGTTATGAAGGTGGACCATCATAAATATTTTTAAACCCCATTAGGGGGATATCCAATATGCTTCAACTATGGAAATTTTTGGCATTACCATAGGGTGTGCATTGTACCTCAGAGAAAGTGATGACAATGTGGAAAGATAGGGAATCGTTAGAAATTCTACCATAGGGATTTGATGTTAGGAACTAATAAGGGATCACGGAAGATGTGTCTAGAGAACCAGGGATCTAATTGGGGTAACCATTAGTAGGAATAAACAATGACGTGTTAGGCGATTCATGTACCTTAGGGACATGGTCATGGAGGTGAGGAATAGAGAGTAAATATAATGGATTAGACACTATCATATGGTGGTAATGGACCTTATACTATATGAGGCATGGTCTTTATAAATTCTACCTTTTCTATTTATTGGTTTGATACCAGTGCTTCACATTACTTTATAACTAACCATGTTGTTACTGAAATTGACTTACTTATCAAGTTTTAATTTAGTTTACTTTCCCTTGTGTAACGTCCCCGACCCGAAAGCCACTAAACCGGTACCCTGATCCATGTCATCACATGACCTATAGCGTGCCTCCCCATACGCTAGAGGTTTCCGACTACAGGTGAGGGTTTAATGAGTCACATAGGGAGACTATACCCTCTTTATCAGAATAATCCACAGTAGAACACAATATAAATATTAGGAAAAATATGAAAAACAAATAAACATGCATAACCAAATGTTCCAAAATGGGTAAAAACACCAATCAAATACAACAATGGCATGCCATACCAGTAGTGAAAGTGAATAAAACCCAAATTAAAATAAACGAACACCTCCCTTAATGGGCCTCGACTCTATGTATGGGTCCTTCTCCATGTACATTTCTAGCCCAACTCAACATCCTAGTGTAGGGACCATTCCCTTGTCCTGACCTACAACTAAGAGATCTTCTTGGGTACCCAATGACGATCTGAGCATGGTGTGAGTACAAAACTTAGTAGACCAACACCAACAATGTCTACAAAATATCTAGTCTAATAGATAGTGCATGAAAGTACAAAAAAAGGTAATTGAACAATGGAATACTAGGTTGACATTAGATATCCCATATTTAATTAATTAATTCCAAACATTTATCCCAATTTCATTTCTCATACCATCTTTATTAAAAAATCCAATTTGATCACTTGTTCCATGGTTTAGGAATAATTATCATCTACAAAAGTGTATAATGAAATGAATCAAAAAGCATAGGGAAAAAAATAAGTCAAGTAAATATCTCACTAGGGATACACATATCACTTCAACACAATATCCTCACCTCAAAGTCTCGGTCAAGGTGGAATCCAACCGTTAGGGGAATAGAGCCTCTGTACCCTTCCCAAACCTATGAATTTTTGGGGTGGAGTTTAGAACCTCAGTATAACTCGACCAGTGGGATTAGATCCTCAATTAAATACCCACTCTACCAAGCCATGTTCACATGCTTATTATTCAAGTCACCAAAACCATACCATAACACATCCAAGCATATTCAATACCATTATAATTCATAATACATAAAAACAACATGGGAATTAATGCTATTCAATAACCCATTAATACATTTACTATTTACAATTCTTTTCCATTTATCCAAATTCTCATTCTCATGCCCTAACCCTTTAAGTGCGTTCAACAACCCCCATACATAGCCAAAATTCATCAATTACCATGTAATAACCCAATTATCCCATTCACCATTTCACAATCATTTACCCCTTATACATTTCAGGTTCGACTCTTATAATACATAGCACAATCACTCATTAACATTCAACCCATTAGGTATACCCCATGATTTACCATGTATTAACTCATTCCATATTCATCAATTCCCTTTGTAAACCATCTACCCGTTCTCAATTCAAAATCCCTTTCCAATTCAACATGCTCACATTTCGTATGTACTAGTCCTCTTTGGAATTTCTATATAATTCATATCCCATCTGACTCAATCCCATTTAACCCAAATAAACCATTAATAAGTCTTTAAAAAAACCCCTTAAGCCATTATCAAACCTAGGAAAAACATTAAAATTCCAAATTCAATCCAAATAATCGTACTAACATGCTCAACATGGGATCTATGTTGTTACACATCAATTTGACACATGACCTTGTCAATTTCAAGGTTTGGAATTGTTGGCACGCCCCATGGATGGACCCAATTTGGTCATATACTTCTCTATGAATCCCATGGAGATAATGAGGGTTTCAAGAAATAATTTATACACACATTTTTATAAAACACTCCTACGAGACCAATAACACAAAAAGGGGAAAACAAGAACACCAACTTCGATGCACAAATCCAAATAAAACTATGGGATAATACTTATAGACCACCTACCTAGAATATAATTATGAACTCACTCTCAATCATAGCCTTGGATCTGGATTCAAACACCCCTTGAAGCAATAAACTAATTATCAAACAAAAAAGTGGGTTTTACAGCTTCAGAAGGAGATTGGAGAAAGATGAAGACCCTAATTGAAAGGGGGAAGCAAGGAGGAGACTAGACTTACTCGGGGATTCGATCTGCAACAAAATATGCTCTAAATGGACAAGAATCAAAGGAGAATCACTTTTTGTAAGCTTCGGTCATACAAGTTCATCCCTAGGGTTTCAAGGGGTTAAATGGAGGAGAAACTCGAGTTGGGGTTTAAAATATTATAGTGGCAATTTTGTAAATTTTCCAACTTTTCTAGGCCACACAGTTTACCTGCATGGTTTTCTAAATCGTGCGCAAACTGTGTAAAAGCTACTGCCCAAAAATCACCCCCTTTGAAAAATTTTCTAGGATTACTACATAGTTTGATTAACTCTACGCCAACCATGCATAATCCTCTATCCATGGCTGCATAGTTACATGGGATACCCCACACATTTTGCACTAATCATGCACAAACCGTGCAACACTACCATAAATTTATTTTTCTTCCTCTTTTGTTTCTTGAACCCCCAAAACACCCCTGAGCCTTCACATAACATGGGGAAACACTTGTCTAGCAAAAAATAATAGGCCCAAACCAAAACATAAACAAAAGCATACCTTAAGATAATTTGGGACCTTACAGCCTCCCTACCTTATAACAACTCGTCCTCGAGTCGCTCTTCCAAGAATCACTAAGTATCTGAACTACGGGTCATTCCACTAGGCCTACCTATCCATTCACAAATTTCATGTTTTTGGTTGCACATCAAAAAACCACCGAGCATGGATAAAGTGCACATACTTTTCCCACATGTCTTCCTCATCACAAACACAACACGAAAAAAAAACTCTTCAAGGATGCATCAACTTCAACCATGTACAACCCCTAGAACTTTAGAGAGAAAACATAGGGAACATCACCCAACTCAAAACCCAAGAAAACTTGACACAAAACATTATCTCATTGTAGAAGAATAAACCATAACCCCATCAGTTCGATCCTCTACACAACTCATGACCCAAATCACTTGGAATCATTTTCTTCTATTTTTTCCAAACTCTAATGGTGACCAAACCCGATATCACCCTAAGTAAAACACATGATCCTTCCAACCACATTTCTGTATGATTTCACTTCACAACTATACATCCAAATGCAATCCAAACTCTTGGCTACTCGACCAGACAAACCCATTTCAAAACACTATACCAGGGCCAACTAACCCAAACGATGACTACTCATGTACTTCCAACTTGAAACTCTAATCACGTCTTCAACCAACCATTTATCTAGTATGGTTATCTACACCATTTTTGTTTACTTGGAACCTCCACTTTTGACAAAATTCCCCCAAATATTAACCCATCTTTCCCATTACCTAACTTGTTCCCACTCACCATGCCCAAGCATCCATATGGAATTACCCTACATTGGCATCCAACTGCACCATCGAGACCATACAAGAGGACATTACAACTCTATACATTCAAAGAATAAGATCAACTTGACCTCATAATTAGGTACAAAATCACTTAAAAAGGAACTTTCTACTACAACATGTACCTGGAGGTGGGTCACCCTCACCATACTCATTCAAGTTGACCATCACAGGCTGAGCCAGATCCTACTGACTTATCCCAGAACAACCACCTTCCACTGATGGTACACTACCACATCCTCACTTTCCAAAGGTGCTTACTCACTTGAACCCTATCATTATCACCCCATGTACCCACTGAGGTCATTCCATGAATTCCAGTATAATTCCATCATCACATCATTACTTCCCTCTAGACCATCATCAGGATTCACCCTCGGCACGACACCACATAACATGGACTAGGTTCCCTCAACTTAAAGATGTTCCAAAATGACACATGTGAAATAACATGAGTAAAACCCCAATATTTGTTGGAGTTATATAACCTAATATCACTTTACGAAACCTGTTATCATATTCAACCACACCCTTTTATGACTTCAACATAGACATCAAAAGCTTCACATGGAACCACCATGAGATGGAAGCCTACATTTGGCTCATCGACCACCACATCCATGTACCACATTTCCACTCTAAGGAACCTATCATACACCTCACAGGTTCCTCATTGGCATTTTGGTGGTACTACATTAACTCAATGTTCTCCTCTCCACATCCTGAACTCACTTATCACTCCCCACCTTAGGAGTGTTGTTACCACTGCACTCAAGAGGTATTTCATACATGGTTTCTTGCACTCGATCACAAGTTGAACCCCAAAAACATAGACATGGATATCTATATTTTTCCCAAAATAGGAAAACAAACGTTACCCAGTGCCCATTCCAAGATACCATGAATGGAACCCCTAATATTTGTCGATATCCAGTCCACCCTGAGGACCTCACCCGAAGCCATTGAGGGTGTACATCCCATCCCTAGAATTCACACATACCTCTCCCTTACATGTAAACTCCATGATGTCCATCATCCTACCAAACACCTTCAAGTATCTTGGCGTAAAGCTAGAGATTATCAATGTACCTGGGACGATATCAAGATATTGTACAAGATCGTCATAAGCCGAGGTATGATAAGAAGTTATCAATGAACTCCACCACCCACTTATCTATTTCTGGTGTCGAACTATAGGACACCATGACCTGCCAAGGATCTTGGGCTCTCCTTCTGAACACATCTCATCAACACTCAACCCCCACTACTCAGGCATGATTTCCAACCAGGTCTCACCACCTTCCAATAGCCAAATCCCCAAGCAGCCATGGACCAATGTTTTATATGGAACTACTTCCACCACACCAATAGAGTTCTTTAGATGTGTCCCTAACATCTAACAACTAAATCATAATTCTCTAACACACTAATTAAACCAATGATCTCTCTCAAATCAACCTTTATCTTTGTGTATCCCATCACCCACTTACTTACCTATCCATGTATCTTGGTTATTCAGCCTCATCATCCCTGAGGCGTCCTCTGCATCTCTCCCAACAACCAAAACATTCATAAAAACATGTTCATCCTCATGATAACTCTCACCTAGAGTTTCACCATCAAGCGAAATAATATAACCACACTTTATCCCTTATATCTTTCACTCAAAAATGAATTCAAGTATTCCATTAATCATCACCCAACAGGCGAGTCAGGCATCCCTATGATAAAAAAAATAAAGAAACCTTACCTCCTATCACAAGTACTAGGGTTACCTTACGAAAGAAACGGGGCACCACTATACCATTTATTAAACTCAGTGGTACTCAGTATGCGTTTACACCACCTCTAGACCATCACCCATGCTTTATATTTCAAGGTACTTACACTGCTGGGATAACCTCCCATAATGTCACCCATGATTTTCCAAAACTATCATCGCATAACTGAAACTCGAGTAGCACCACTAACCTTAAACCTTTCCACTTAGCCCTTTAGGCCAAACCTGCACCATACACCACTCTAAGTTCCACTATAAATGCCCAAAACATCTACATGTGTGAGACACAACCAAAAGCACTATAAACCCTGTCCAAACTCTCTCATAGGCCACATTGAAGGTTGAATGATACAAAATCCTTAGGCTAGTGTCCCCACTAGTAAAATCCATTGGCCCTCTCAAAAAAATATACATATCATGACACAAACAAAGCAATTATCATGCATGGCACTCTCACCACAATTCTGATGCACACTATTCCTAGCACACAAAACAACCATTTACTAAAGGTTCTGTACTAAGGGTGTACACATTCATTGGTGCTATGAGAAAAACATCATCTCTGAGATTCAAAATGTAACTCACAGGGTCTCTACTCACAAGGTCACTAAGACCTAGGAACCATCCTTAGGGTCTAGCATACCCTCTGTATGGTCATGAACAACAAGAGTTTCCAGACTCTCATTACCAAACAACACCTTGCAAGACAACAGACAGAACCCCACCAAGGGTTCCCTAAACACACCACCTAGTCCATAACATAATCGAAAAGGCCTTACAATCCAAGTCCAAAGTCTCAAACTAGGGCACTCTCACTGCCCCAACCTACACATAAAATGGTCAACTAACCACATAATGGATACCCACCTTTGAACTCAATCATTCCCATTTTTAAACTTATCTTTCACTCGATGCTTCAAAGAATGACCAAAAAGATTTAACCAAAGATGGAAAAGGTCTCACCATATCAAACTTGAACAACCAATTACTCATAATCCATCCCAATGATCATAATCACACTTATAACACTATCCTCTAACATACCTACTGCGGTTCATGGTCAATATGGGGTAACCAATTTATTTAATCACAAGTCTTTTGTCAATACATCTTCAAACCAATCCTTCTTTTACAACATGTTCCCTTCCTCTTAGGCACATTCCCCATTTCAAAACTTGTTACAATCATCATTTTAACTTACTTAGACATTTCATTAGAAAACAATCATCAATAATTTTACCATCATTATGAAATCTCTTTTCTTTTTAAACATTGAATCAACCTTTAAAATTTATCCCAACCCAAAACTTTAACCCATTCACAAAATTTCTTGATACACAATATTCCTTCAGTATTCATTTGGATTATTTTCATTTACTCACATTAATTACCATAATTAGGCATAATTTTCTTCATATTTATCAAATAAGTAAAATTCATTCTACTCTCTATTTGCCCCACACACCCATCCTGTGTGTGTGTGCCTATAATGATGCATGCCACCAATATCTGTAAGTTCCTAAAATGATGCATGACTAAACAACCTCATGCCATTATGGACACAATAAAAATATCATAAATCAGTCAAATCATACATTATGAGGATCAACCAATGGTGAAATATCATTCAACTATAACAACACACATCAAGAACAATAATTACCACCAAGGGTGACTTGGGTTTTCCCTCGTACATGGGTTAGCTACTCCCATGTACAACCTCATTACCAAGGCCCGATACATCCTAATCTCCGTTATACCATCCCCAAATAGTAAGGAAGAGAAAATAAATCAATTGATACCAAAATATAACATCCTCGACCAAGAATCCACTAAACCTGTGCCCCGATCCAAGTCGTCACCTGACATCAAGCACACCTCACCATACGTCAGAGGTTTCCATTTAGAAGCGAGGGTCTAATAAGAAACGTGGGGATACTATACACTCTTTACTAGAGTAATCTAAAAAAACAAAATATAAATAGTTGTAACAATATGAACAACCAATAAACCAGCATAACCAAACCTTCCCAAATGGGTACAAACACTAATCAAATACAACAATGTCATTCCATACTAGTAGTTCAAGTTAACAAAAACCAAATTAAAATAAATGGCCAACTCCTTGAATGGGTCCCTAATCTAAGTTTTGGTCCTTATCCATGTAAATCACTATCGAAACTTAACATCCTAGTGTAGGGCCCTTGCCCTTATCCTGACCTTCAAACAATATATCTGCTCAGGCACCCAATGGTGGCCCGAGTAGGGTGTGAGTACAAAACATAGTAGGACACCACAAATAGTGTCTAAAAAATATCCAGTCTAATAGATATTTCATGAAAGTAAAAAATAAAAGGTAAATGAACAAAGGAAAAATCAGGTTAAATTAGATATCCAAGATTGACATAATTAATTCCTAGCATTTATCCAAATTTTAATTCTTATACCATATTTATTATATAAGCCATTTTGATCACCTCTTCCATGGTTTAGGCATAATTATCATCTAAAAAATGGTATAAGGTAAATCAATCACAATGAATAGGGAAAAAATAAGTCAATTCCCTATCTCAAAAGGGACACACATATCACATCAACATAATATCCTCACCTCAAAGCCTCTGTCAGGGTGGAATGAAACTGTTTGGGGAATAGATCCCATGTCCTCTTTCCTAACTTGTGCATTTTTGGGGTGGAGTTTAGAGCCTCATTCTAACTCGACCCATGGGAGTAAATCCTCAAGTCAATACCCCACTCTACCTAGCCATGTTCACATTATTATTTTTCAAGTCACCACAACCATACCATAACACAACCAAGAATATTCAATTCCATTATAATTTACAATACATAACAACAACTTGGTAATTAATGCTATGCCATAACCCATTAATACATTTACCATTTATAATTCATGTTTATTTACCCAAATTCCCATTATCATTCCCTAACCCTTTAAGTGTGTTATAAAACCCCCATAATTAGCCAATATTAATCAATTACCATGTCCTAAACCACATAGCCCATTCACTATTTCATAAGAATTTACCCCTTATGCATTTCAGGTTCAACTCTTATAATACATAGCACAATCACTCATTCACATTCAACCCATTAGGTGTTCCCCAGGATTTCCCATGTATTAACTCATTCCAAAACATCCCCTTAATCCATTAACAAACCAAGGATAACCATGAAAATTCCATATTCAATAACAATAACCATACTAACATGATAAACATGGCCTCTATGTTATTTAACATCAATTACACATGTGACTTTGTCAATTTCTAGGTTTGGAAAGGTCGGCACACCCCATGGGCGGCCTCAAATTGGTCAAATCCTCCTCTACACATCCCATGGGGATCGTGAGGGTTACAAGAAATCATTTAGAAACCCTTTTTATCAAACACCCCAATGAGACCAAGAACATAAAAAGTGGAAAACAAGAACACCAACTTCTAGGCAAAATTCAAATAAAACTATGGGAGAATAATTATAGACCACCTCCATCGAATCTGATGATGACCGCACTCTCAATTGTTGCCTTAAATCTGGGTTCAAACACCCCTTGAATCCTCAACCTAAATCTTTCCCTGAAAAGAGTGTTTTATAGATTCAGAATGAGATCTAAGAAAGATTAAAACCCTAATTGAAAGGGGGAAGAAAAGAGGATATTTGACTTACCCGGGGCTTTGATCCGTAACCCACAGTTCTCCAAATGGACAAGAATCAAAGGAGAATCACCTCTTGGAAGCTTGGGTCATAAAAGATCGTCACTAGGGTAGTAGGGGGTGAAATGGAGGATAAATATGAGTTGGGGTTTAAAATCCCATAGTAGAAATTTTGTAAATTTTCCAACTTTTATGGGCTACACGATTTACCCAAATAGTTTTCCAAACTGTTTGAAAACCATTCAGAAGATACTACCCAAAAATCACCCCCTTCACATGGTTTTTGTGGATTCCTTCATGGTTTTCTTAACAATGCACCAACCGTACATAATCCTTTTTCCTTGTGTACATGGTTTTGAGGGATACCCTGCACGGTTTGAACTAACCATTCAAAATTACCAGAAATTTATTTATCATCCTATTTTGTATCCCAAACACCCAAAACACCCTTGAGCCTTCACATAACATGGGGAAACACTTTTATAGAAAAAAGAAGATACCTAAATCAAAACATAAACCAAAACATACCTTAAGATAAGCCGAGATCTTACACCTTGAAACACCATTGGGAATGAAAGTTGAACATCTATAGGAATTCCCAGAGCGTTCTATTGTCATTTATAGAAATGATTTTTTTTGGGAATTAATGATTCTAGAGATTATGGTATTTGATGTGATTCTCATCATGGACTATATGAATAGCCCTTGAGACCACATAGATTGCTACATGAAAAGACCTATAATTTTCATGTATTTTTTTTAAATATATGGGAGCTTTACGAGTCCTCAAAAATTGACGGCACGTGATTCTGAGCCCCAGAGTGCCCAGAATGAATTTCAGAACATTATTTCGGGTATGTTCAGTAAACGTGTGAGTGGGTTTTTCTAAATTTTGAACCAGTGCTCAAAATTGAAATTTGAGGGCACCGTTGAACTTGCAGTGCCGGTATTCGCTGAAGGATACTTTCACCTCAACGATAGTGGGTTGAGAGTGAAAGATAGTTTTTGGGTTTTTCGTGTAAGAATAAAATAAAAATAAAAGTGTGTGACATTTTTATTTTTATTTTCAACACCCATGTGGGTGTTGGGATGTGGGGTCCACCGGAACTAAACCTCCATGTGGAAGTTGAAAGTGGGGACCACCAGACCTTAACCTCCCATGAGAGGTTATGATGGTGGGGACCACCCAAACCATAAACTCCCATTAAGGGTTATGGTGGTGGGGACCACCCAGGACTAAACCCCCATTTAATTGATAGAAAATCTCAACCCCCCTCATTAATGTGGAGGAGCCTCTTGAATTCCTCCACATTAATTGTTCCAACGCACATACCTTTAATTGTGCCATATTAGTTAGTTGGATTGCCCCCTTTTTTATTTAAGTAACTGCATCGTTAGAATTTAGGAAGGTTCCTAATAAACGAACCATCATAAATTCCATGGTCGTTACCTAACTACCCCCCTCTTCTATATATATGAAGCTTGGGAGGAGGACTTGGGACGAATTTACCAAGCGATGAAGCGCAGGTAAAGTGACGCGACGCCCGACACTTGGAGGATTATGCTCTGCAATGAAGAACGCGTTCTCTAACAAAGAACATGCTAAACAAGGAAGAATGACGACCCCGACTTCAACCTTATTCCTTGATAATTCCTCTGACATTGGACGTCTTCGACTACGACGAATCGACACACAAATCAACGATCGAGGAAAACACCGACGACAACGACATCCATCTTTTACAAAATGATTCATCTTCTAACCTATGACTCTGTCGACGTATCAACCCAAGGTAGGGGTTTAATAATATTTGTTTATCATTTTCCATGCACCCCTTCTTTTTCTTTTGTGGGTTGGTAAGAATATTTGCATGAGGGTTTGATGTGCTTCGTTCTTGTGAACCTCTTGCTACCCCTCTAATGTAGAGAGTGCGGGCCAACTAACATGGCCCAACCAATCCATAAGCCTTGTGTTGATTTTCAGTATTCTTCGAAATGGAGGAAGGGGACGAAGGTGACAAAGGCAATGGTGCCACCACCCGCAGCCTCCGCGACCTGCGCCGCCCCCGCAGTGCTCTAGCCTCTCGGAAAAAGCAACCCCGCACCGCTGCTGGCCAAACCAGCCTCGAGCCATGCCACTCCCATGGCCATGCCGCATCCCAGCCACACAGCGTCCTGATTACGCTGCACCCCGACCACCCAGGCCGCACCCCCGACCTCCTGGCCGAGCCGCCCGAGTCGCGCCGTCCGCAGGCCAAGCCACCCCGGCTGCTCCGGCCTCCCGGCTGAATCAGCCCTGGTCGTGCCACCCGCTGGACGAACCGTCCCTAGCCGCGCCCCCATAGCCCCCCATTCTGATCCGCCCTGATCTGCGCCCCCATGACCCTTCGAGCCGAACTGGCCCTGCACCCCGGGCTGAGCCGCCATTGCAGCAGCCTCCGGGCAGAGTTGCCCACACGGTGCCCTCCAGGATGAAATTCCCTCGCACCAACCCATTACCGGTCTTCGCCCTCACGGCCAGTCCGCGTCCTCACAGCTCTCCATGGCCCCTCGCAGACTGCTGGTGGGGCCCAACGGGCTGGGCCGAACCAAACGGGCTGGCCCGCCCAACGGGTAAGGCCAGGTCGGTCTGACCGAGTCAGACCAGACTCGAGCCCACTACGACCCATTTACACTCCTTCATCCATATCTTTGGCACCAGACGTCTGTTTGACGAATCGTCCATAGTGCTAGAAATCTTGTAGCGTGACGGTCCCTTTGAGTATACCCCACTGAATATTGGGGTATAGTTGAGATATAGTTAGGTTGGATCATGCATGAATCCAACCGGGCCCCTGGGACTAAAAGGCTCGTAACTCACTGACCAGGCATCCGTTTTACGCGTCGTCTATTGCGTTGAGACACATTTGACGTGGTACAACTTTGAGATACTTTTTCACAGGTCTTCGTGACGGTTGGAGTATCGAACCATAGATTGTGGAGAAGATCCTCCCGAAGACGAGCGAGCGTAGTGCAGAGACCTACTAGCTGGTTGAGACCTGATGACTCCTGACATTTTTGACTCAGAGTGACTCTACTAGCCCAGTGGGGAGATACTTGGTGTCGCGGAAGACCCATAGTGGGGAGCGCCTTAGTGTCACAGCAGACCCACAGTACTCGACAGGAGGAGTACCTTAGCAGGCTATGAGGGGGAGCGCGCTTGGTGACGCGGAAGACCCATTGTGGGGAGCGCGGTTGGTGACATGGAAGATCCACGGTACTCGACAGGGGGAGTACCTCGGTAGTCCAAGGTTAGTGGGAAGCGCGCTTGGTGTCGCATCAGGCCCACTGTACTCAACAGAGGAGGAGTTCTCCAGCAGTCGAGGTTTCAATAATGTGTCTGGGGATGTTACTTGATACTACCCCTAGAATAAAATCCTAGTTGAGCTGAGTTAATTTTCTTTGTGTTTTCCTCATGATTGAGATGTATCACTTTATCAATTAGGTATATGTATGAGAATATACCTAAGTAAGGTTATCAATTGATTTCATTATTTGTGTTTTATCCTTGGTGTATTTTTTGTGAGACCTAGAGGGTCTTAGGGTTCCTACTGAGTATCGTTATACTCACCCCTACACGGGCTATGCCCGCACTTAGTCATGTTGGATGCAGAAGACAGACAACACTGACTGAGGCTGAGGGTACCAGGACTGGACGATACCTGGAGGTGGACCACATGGTGTGTCGGTACCTCGAAGAGACGAACTGACGTGGAGTGCTGTGGAGGCGATCTGTACCTACCCTTCAGGTAGGAACCTCGGAGGATGATCCAGTAGTGGTCTTTTCTCTTTCTTCAGTTGTATTTCATTTTAGTTGTGCATGTACCTTTATTGTTGGGCTTGTATTATGGCCCCTTTTTTTACTTTCAACACTCTTTTGTTATACAATTTACTTGGTGTTTCATCCTACAGTGTGCTTGCTTGTGTGTGTGTTTACAGGTTATAAAGGCAATGCCTTCCCAGTTTTAGGGAATTACATATTTGGTGCTAGTCACCAGCCCCTGGCCTATGGAAGGCGGGCTTTAGGTAGTCACGGTACAGGCCCCGGGGGACGGGTTGCGAAAAATTGGTATTAGAGGTGTCAGTTCTACTGCAGAACTTAGGACTCTAATAATTTTTGTGAAGTAATAGTGTTAATTGTAGTGAGTGCAGTTTTCAGTTCAGGGAGTCTAGTGTTGGTGTGGTGGTCGGCGTATCCATACACCAGGTCCCTGACTTCTGATTTCCAACTCAGTGCACGAAAACACTAATTGCATATGTGTTTTCAAAATTTTTCTTTATGTTATCTCACCATGTCAGCTCACCATGTATAACTTTTTGACTGTAGCACACCTGTTTTTTTTAGGAATTCCTCCACGCAGACATCAGACTAGAGTTATGAGAGTTGTATGCACTAATAGCCCACCGAGCGATGAGGCCTTGGTGCAGGGCCCTTTTCCAGCAGAGGCACCCGCAGTACCTTTCCTCGCAGGGCCACTGATGCCACCAGCCCCAGCATCAGACGATGCATGCCGCTTGAGCACGTAGCATGAGTCCCATCACCATAGGCCACTCAGGTTCAGGGGAGAGATGGACCCACATGCGGCTGAGGATTGGCTGGAGGCTATGGTGAGAGTCTTCTGACTCATAGGGACACCAGCAGACCTCATGGTGATACTTGTTGCCAGCCTTCTATAGGCAGCAGTAGGAAGATGGTGGAGCTTGATGCACCAGGTCCATGAGGAGGTGGCAATTCTCTGGGTTGAATTTGAGAGACTATTTCGGTAAAAGTTTGTTCCAATGACTCTTCGCGCAGTGTGCATACATGAGCTACTTCATCTGCAGCAAGGCAACATGACTGTAGGTCATTACTCAGTGAGGTTCAATGACCTCTCATGTTACCCCACCAATATGTTGCGAGACGCATTCTTCAGGACCTGGACCTTTAAGCAGGGGATTATGTGGGAGATCAGGGCTTCAGTGATCTCACTTAGCATCCTGACGCAGGTGGGGGTGTTAGAGAGAGACCTCTTGGTGGAGAGTTTCTTTGCTGAGCAGTCACCACCAATGGGACCCACTACCAGTCATCATGTAGAGGAGTCTTCTACAACTTGTAGTAGACAAATGTCGAAGAGGTCCAAGAGGACCAGACCTACAAGTGGATGACCGCATGACTTAGGATCAGTTGTACGGGGTGCCCGAAACGGAGACAGAAATTCCAGGAGTAGACAGTGTTTCACATGCGGTGGGAAGGGTTACGTGGCTTGTGACTATCCAACCTACCATACGGATGATCAGCAGATGGTCGAATAATCGCCTATGAAGAGACAGTGGTTCGATCGAGGTGGTCTGCAAGGAGCAGGTGAACGTGGCAGAGGAGTTAGTCATGCTGCTGGTGGTGGGTGACGATTCGAGATGTTACCGCCACCACAACCAGGAGGTCCACCCTGACCGTAGGGAGCATCTGGACATGGGATAGCTCAGCTATAGGCAGCTGATGCTTACGATCATGGTGCTCCAGAGATGATACAAGGTACGGTCTGTATCTATTACACCATAGCTGCAGTACTTATAGACATAGGTTCCAGTCATTATTTTATTTCCACTGCCCTCGTTCGGAGCTTGGAGACTCCAATGGATTCGTTGGATTGATCCTTACGGCCAGAGACTCTTATTAATGTATATTAGAAGATTACACACTGGTGCTGATAGTGTGATCTTACTCTAGGAAGAGAGAGCTTCGACTGAGATATCTTAGTAGCAGTATCGAGGCCTTACGACATCATCGTGGGTATGGACTAGTTATCTACTGTCCATGCTCAGATAGAGTGTATTAGGAGAAAAGTGTGGTGTGTCCACATGGATGGAACTAGGTTTAAATTCACTGACGAGAAGGGAGCCTTTGTAATAAAACATGTACATGCTCGGAGGAGAGTGCAACCAACCACTCATCAGTTGTATAGCCTTACCCTCAGATCTGTTGATGTGGAGAGTCCGAGTTATCCTATAGTTTTGGATCAGTACACGGATGGTTTCCCTGATGATGTCCCAGGTCTTCCTCCTCATAGATAGGTGGACGTTTACAATGAATTGTACCCCGAGAAGACACAAATATCTAAACCAGTATATCATATGGCTACCGCAGAGCTTCGTGAGCTGTGGGTACAACTAGAGGACTTGTAGGAGAAGGGATACATCTGGTCCAGTGTTTCTCCTTGGGCAGCCCTAATTCTGTTCACCAAGAATGCGGATGGGAGCTTGAGGCTTTGTGTTGACTATCGGTGCCTGAACCAAGTGACGATGAAGAACAAGTACCCACTCCCAAGGATTGAAAACCTCTTTGACCAGTTGAAGGGAGCATGATGGTTCTCAAAGATAGACCTCAGATCATGCTATCACCAGCTCAGATTATGACACAAGGATGTGAAGAAGGCAACCTTCAAGTGTCAGTATGGCCACTATGAGTTCTTGGTTATCGAATTTGGCATAACCAATGCTCCATCAGTGTTCATGGGACTCATGAACAGGATATTTCAGCCATAACTTGATCGCTTTGTTGTAGTATTCATCGATGACATTCTGATCTACTTGAATACTGAGGAGGAGGATGCCTATCATTTTCAGGTAGTACTGGACACACTCCTAGATCACCAGCTTTATGGTAAGCTCTCGAAGTGCCAGTTCTGGATCCGTGAGGTTCACTACCTAGGACATGTCATCTCAGAGGCTGGAGTTGCAATAGATCCAGCAAATATTGAGGCGGTACTTGCTTGGGAGCCACCCCATAGTGTGACAGAAGTATGAAGTTTCTTGGGTTTGGATGGATACTACCTAAGATTTGTGCCATATTTCTCTAGAGTTACAACACCACTATCAGCCTTGACGGAGAAGGGGAAACCCTTTGTGTGGTCGGAGAGTTTCCAGCAGAGTTTTCAGGAGCATAGTCAAAGGTTGACTAGTGCCCCCATCTTGAGGCTTCCAGAGGAAGGCGTATGGTAGGTAGTCTACTACGACGCATCTGGGACCAAACTCAGTTGTGTCTTGATGTAGGAGAAACCAGTGATGGAGTATCTTTTATTCAGTCTCTTACAGTCACTCCCCCACTTCTTCAGTGAGTCAGGGAGGCGCAACATGGGGACACTGACTGCGAGGCACAACGTGCTCAGATATCCACAGGACCGACACTTGATGGATTTTCTGAAGGTGGGGAGAATGTAATCCTCTTCAAAGGACATATCATGGTACCAATGTCACTTCAAGAGGAAGTATTTAGGGAGTTCCACACATCCCCTCTAGTGGTACATCCAGGAGTGGAAATTTTTTTTCCAAGACCTCTGATGATAGCATCCAAGAGGAGATGAAGACTGCACAGATCAGGCATAAGTCGTATGCCAATAGGAGACAAAGACCTCAAGAGTTCGAGGATGGAGACCACGTCTTTCTACGGGTCTCACCTTGATGAGGTTTGCGGATATTTGGCTGAGGCGACAAGTTATCACTGATGTTTATTAGACCTTTTCAGGTCCTCAACAGAGTTGGCGAGGTGGCATACTTCTTAGCTCTTCCACCTTAGTTGCACCGGGTGCATGACGTCTTCCACGTATCCAGGTTGAAGAGATACGTGCACGACCCTTCTCACATCATCAAACATGGTGAGTTGGACGTCGTTGATGGGGAGACTTTTACGGAGGTTCCAGTAGAGATTGAGGATCAACAGGAGTGGGTCCTTCATGGATGGTCAATACCTTTGGTGCGCGTTCGCTGGCAGCATGGGAACCTCCTGGAGAGCACATTGGAGTGGGAGGCTCAGATGCATGCTTAGTACCCCAAATTTGTCCCTTAGTTTGAGTTTTGGCTTATGGGGACATAAATCCTGAGGTGGGGAGAATGTAAAGACCCATAATTTCAATTTTTTTTAAATATATGGGAATTTTAGAGTCCACGAAAATTAACGGTGCATGATTCCAAGGCCAAAAGATCCATGAATGAATTTATGAACTTTATTTCAGGTAAGTTAAGTAAAAGTGTGAGTTGGTTTTTCTAACTTATGAACTAGTGCTCAGAATTGAAATATGAGGGCACCGTTGAACTCCCAGCACCTGTATTCTCTTAATGATACTTTCATCTCAATGGCAGTGGGTCAAGAGTGAAAGATAGTTTTTGGGTAAGAATAAAATATAAATAAAAGTGTGTGACATTTTTATTTTTATTTGCAACACCCATGTGGGTGTTGGGAGGTGGGGTCCACCAGAACTAAAACTCCATATGGAAGTTGGAAGTGGGGACCACTAGACCTTAACCTCCCATGAGAGGTTATGGTGGTGGGGACCACCCAGGACTAAACCCCCCTTAAATTAATAGAAACTCTCAACCCCCCTCATTAATGTGGAGGAGCCTCTTGAATTCCTCCACATTAATTGTGCCAACACACTTACCTTTAATTTTTCCAACTTAGTTAATTGGTTTTCCTACTTTTTTATTTAAGTAAGAACATCATTGGAATTTAGGAAGGTTCCTAATAAATGAACCATCATAAATCCCATGATCGTTACCTACCTACCCTCATCTTTTATATATATGAAGCTTTAGAGGAGGACTTGGGACAGATTCACTAAGCGACGAAGCACTGGTAAAGTGACGTGACACACGACACTTGGAGGATTACACTCTCTAATGAAGAAAACTTTCTCCAATGAATAACACGCTCACCGACGAAGAACGCTAACTCCAAATTCTACCTTCTTCCTCGAGACTTCCTCTAACGTAGGACATATTCAACTTGGAAAACCGACGCACAAACCGACGATCTTGGAAAACACCGACGACACCGACGTCCATATTTTTCCAAATGATTTGTCTTCTTCCCCATGACTCCATCGATATATCAACCTGAGTTAGGGGTTTAATGATATTTTTTTTATCATTTTCCATGCACCCCCTTATTTTTCTTTTGTGGGTTGGGAATAATCTTTGTCGGAGGGTTTGATGTTCTTCATTTTTGAGAACCTCTTGCTGCTACTCTAATGCGGAGAGTGTGGGCCCAACTAACATGGCTTGTCCTCTCTGTAACCCTTGTGATTATTTTCGGTGTTATTCAAAATAGAGGAAGCCAGCAAAGGTGACGAAGGCAATGGCACCGCCACCCGTGGCCTCCGCGACCCGCGCCGCCGCCGGCTGAACCAGTCCCGAGCCACGCCATGCCCCCGGCCACACCGCGTCTCGGTCGTGTCGCACCCTGGCCGCACCATACCCCGTCCACCCCACCCGTGCCACCCCATCCTCCCGGATAAGCCGCCCTGGCCGCACCATCTGCCGGCCGAGCCACCCCGGCCACTCCGGCCTCCTGGCTGAAACTGGCCCTGGTCGCGCCACCCGCTGGTTGAACTGGCCCCGACCGCGCCACCTTGGCCCCCTCAGTACGATCTTCGCCAAGTCTCACCCCCACGACCCTCTGATTCGAACCATCCTAGCACCCTGGGCCGAGCCGCCCTCACGACGCCCTCCGGGCCGAGCCACCCACGCGGCGCCCTCTGGGCCAAACCACCCTCACGCCGACCCGTGACCGGTCTGCACCCTCGTGGCTGGTTCACACCCTAACAACACTCCACGACCCATCATGGCCTGTTGGACTAGGCCCAGTGGGTCGGTTTAGCCTAGGCTGGGTCGGGCTGGGTCGGTCCAACTGGGTCAGACCGGACCAAGGCCCACTATGACCCATTTACGCTCCTTCGGCCATATCTTTGGCACCAGACGTCTGTCTGACGAACCATCAGCGGCGCTGAAATTCTTGGAGCATGAAGGTCCCTTTGAGTGTACCCCACTAGAGTCTAAAATATAGTTGAGATATTTTCAGGTTGGATCATGCACGAATCTAACCGGGCCCTCGAGACTAAAAGGCTAATAACTCACAGACCGAGTGCCCGTTTGACGCGCCGTCTGTTGCATTGAGACCCCTGTGATGTGGAATACCTTTGAGATACTTTTTTGTGGGAATTCATGATGGTTGTATTATCGACTAGTAGATCGTGGAATAGATCCTCCCAGAGAGGAGTGAGCGTAGTGTAGAGACCTAGTAGCTGGCTGAGACCTGATGACTGCAGACCGTTTTGACTCAGAGTGACTCTACTAGCCTAGTGAGGAGCGCCTTGGTGTTGCGAATGACCCACAGTGGGGAGCACCTTGGTGTCGCAGTAAACCCATGGTACTAAATAGGATGAGTACCTCAATAGGCTATGATAGGGAGCGCGCTTGGTGACGCGACAGACCCACAGTGGGGAGCGTTCTTGGTGACGCGGCAGATCCATGGTACTCGACAAGAGGAGTACCTCAGCAGTCCAAGTCTAGTGGGATGCGTGGTTGGTGTCACAGTAGGCCCAATATTCTTGATAGAGGATGAGTTATCCATCAGATGAGGTTTCGATAATGTGATTGAGGATGTTACTTGATACTACCCCTAGAATAAAATCCTGGTTGAGCTGAGTCAGTTTTTTTTGTGATTTCCTCATGATTGAGATGGATCACATGATAACTTAGGTATATGTATGGGTATATACCTAAGATAGGTTATATGTTGATTTCATACTTTGTGGTTTATCATTGGTGGATTTTTTTTGAGACCTAGAGGGTCTTGGGGTCCCTACTGAGTATCGTTATACTAACCCCTACACGGACTATGCCCGAACTTCGTTGTGTTGGATGCATATGGACAGCTCTGACTGAGGCTGAGTGTACCAGGACTGGACAATACCCAGATGTTGACCATATGGTGTGTTAGTGCCCAGATGAGACGAAAAAACATGGAGTGATAAGGAGGAGATCTGTACCTACCCTTAAGGTAGGAACCTCAGAGGACAATCCAATAGTTGTCTTTTCCATTTCTTTAGTTGTGTTGCATTTCAGTTGTACTTGTACCTTTACTGTTGTGCTTGTATTTTGGCCTTTTTTTGCTTTCAGCACACTTTTGTTATACAGTTTACTTGGTGTTTCATCCAGCTGTGTTCTTTCTTTTGTGTGTGTTTATAGGTTATAAAGGCAATGCCTTCTCAGATTTAGGGAATTACGCCTTTGGTGCTAGTCGCCAACCCCTGGCCTATAGAAGGCAGGCTTGGGGTAGTCACGACATGGGCCCCGAGGGATGGGTCGTGACACTACTCGAGATAGGTATCATTTACATTTCCTAAGGGATATAAGTTATTAATAACCAATGTGTGGGATTTTGGTGATGGTAGATTGGGTATAAACATGATTCAGTATTAGATGACCATGACATATTTTCCAAGCATGGATATTCTAGTAAATGGTGGCCTCCTCTTTTTTTCCTACAGCTATGGATCTTTATTAGGAAATTTTCCTAGAATATTTCATACGACTTCCCCCTGATAGAGGAGTCAATATTGATATAGAAGTCATGATTGGAGCACAACCCATTTTTATACCCCCTTATCATATGGTTATAGATAATTTGAAGGAACTCCTAGTAAAACATGAGGAATCAGTGTATAAAGGTTTTATCAGGACAAGTACTTTACCGTGGGGTGGACCCGTTCTATTTTCCAAGAAGGAAGATGGTAGTATTTGACTCTTCATAGATTACCAAAATATGAATCGGATTATAGTTAAAAATATATATAACTTGACTAGGATCAATGATCTCTTTGATCATTTATGGGCATATCGGTTGTTATATAAGATTGATCTCTAGTCAAGCTATAACCAATTATGGGTCAGAGAGGAGGACATCCCGAAGTTGGTGTTTAAGAGTAGGCATGTGATATATGAGTACTTGGGGATTCCATTTGGACTGGTGAATGCATTGTTAGTGTTCATGGATCTCATGAAAAAACATATTCCATCCATATATTGAGTCACTTATTATAGTTTTTGTTGATTAAATCTTCATATAACCACCAGCCATAGAGAAACATTCTAGAAATCTTGAGATTTTCATGAGTACACATCGGGTGAATCATCTTTTTACAAAGTTTTTAAGATTAAATTTTTGATTTAGGAGGTAAATTTCTTTGTGAGTTTGGTCTTTATGATTGGTATATCTGTGTACCTAGATAATGTTGAGGTAGTGATGTCATGGACACTTCCTCAGAATGTGTTTGAGATCAGGGGGTTTCTAGATTTAGAGGGATATGACTAGTTTTTTATTCAGTACTTCTCCCATTTATTAACACCCATGATTATAATGATGAATAGGGGAGTAAAGTTTTAGTGGTCAAACTAGTGTGAAGAAAAATTTATTAATCTGAAGAGAAGGTTGACTACATCTTTGATTTTGTACTTCTCGATCCAGAGATTGGTTACGCCATATACTGCGATGCATCAGACATTGTTTTGGGAATAATATTTTTGTAGAGGGAGTGGGTAGTATCTTATGATCCATGTTATATATGAAACTATGGGTGAAAATATCCTACCCATGACATGGAGATGATATCTATGGTTAAAAATATGAAGTGTTGGAAACAATACCTTTTCAGTTAGAGATTTATTTCTTATATGGACCACAAGAGCCTTCTCTATATCTTAAAACATCAGGACCTCAATTTGAGGTAGAGGTACTAAGAAGAGTACCTATATAAATTTGAATTTGAGATGGATTTTACACTAGGTATAAGTAATGTTGTATTATATTCTCTTATCCATAAGACATAGGTAGAGTAGGAGCTTGGTGATCGATCTTTAGAGGAATAGTGGCTCATAAAGAGTTTGTTGTCCGATGAGAGGAAAGATGATTTCATGGACTAGGGATTGATGAAATGTCCCCATTATGGAAAATATATAATCCAGTATACTGGGTGAAGGCTAGTCATGAATCTAACTCTAATTATGTTGGGAAGCAAGAACAAATAGAAGATGGTGGCCGGATACCTGGGTGGTCATTGGATGGTGACAATGTGATCCTAGTACATGTGATAGTTGTAGTCCATACTTATACCAGTGATGAAAGGATGTGATACTTCCATACATATATGTTTGCAGTGAACCATGGAGAAAAAATGTTGTACCAAAACATCAAGAAGAAATTCTAGTTGACATGGATAAAGAGAGATATTGATGGATTTGTTTCTCAATGACTTACCCACCATAGTATAAAGGCCAATAAGCAGTGACTTGGTGGATTAATCCAATTACATCCTCTATCCATGTGGAAGTGGGAGGAAATATTGATAGACTTTATAATGGTGATACTTTAGACACAAAGGAGCAGTGATGATGTCTGTGTTGTTTTTGACTAGCTAATGAAAGTTTCCCATATCCTACCGATCCATGAGACTCACTCAATAGAAAAGCTAATAATGTTTCATTTCCATGAGATAGTACAATTGAATGAATTCCCCTTTATCATTTTATCTGATAGATTTTTATGTTTTACATCACATTTTTGGAAGGACTTTCAGATGTACTTAAGGAATCGGTCAAGTTTGAGCACAACATACCATACCCAGACAAATGGATAGTATAAATAGACAATTTTTATTTTGGTGGATATTCATAGAGATTTTGTATTATATTTGGGGGGGTCGTGGAATGATAACCTAGTATTGGTTGATTAAATATAAAAAATAGTTACTAGGATTAAATTTAGATGTCACCTTAAGAGGATCTCTAGTGTATTCCAAGGCATTCACCACTTTCATAGCATAAGGTTGGTGAGGAAACAGTTATGGGGCCCAATATAATAGAAAAGACCTCCTAAAGAGTGCATCTGATTCAGAAGAGGTTGATCATATATCAGAGTAGTAATAAGTGTTATTCCAAACATAATAGGATACCTATAAAGTTTTATATAGGTGACTAAGTTTTTTTATGAGAGTGAATCCTTGGCCTGGCAAACAACTTTTGAGGAAGTATGGTAAGATAACCCCACATTATGTTGGACCCTTCTAGATCACTGAGTGGGTTGGTAAAATGGAATAAAAACTGGAACATCCATGAAGTTATTGAGGCTTGCAAGATGTGTTTGATCTGTCTCAACTTTTTAAGAATATGTCCAATCATGTAAATTCCATCGACCATGATGATCTTGATCCAGAGCCTAACACATAAATCTCACATCACCCATTTCATTTTGTAATCTAGAGTGATAATGTAATTTGAAGGAAGAAAATACAACTTTTTGGATACTGTGGAAATATGGACAGATCTAGGAGGAGACATAGGAGTGGAAATCATAAATTCAAGCTAAGTGGACTATTTGTTTTGGAGAGATACAATTAAAATTTCTTACTGAGTATTAATATTACTTATAGGTAGATATTATAAAATCATGAATATTATTTTTTAAAATTAAAATACATTTTTACACTTTTCTACTTTGAATTTTTTAGTGGATGCATATTTGGTAATGTCTTGAGATATTAGAGTATATTTTGGAGGGTTTGAAGGTTGTTTTACCGTTTTTATATCTATAATGGGAAACACTCTAGCATGGTTCAAGATGTGGTGGACCTAGTGTGTACCTAAATGAAAAATGGGTGAGGGGGGAAATGGATTTTCCAAGTTATGGTCATGATGTGGTGCATGATAAGGCTTATTGCTAGCTGCATCCTTGGTGACCCCAGCATGACCATTTTGGAGAGTGTTGTGAGGGTAAAATTTCCTATGTGATGGAAACATTCTGTATGCACAATTCATTTCAACTACATGTTCAAGGAAACCATGAACATAGTCAGACTGTTGTGTGGGGAATGATGATGGGAATGTTTATTTGTAATAGATGAAATACTCTACTACCTCATCTAATTTCCATGAATGTTCATAGTTTTTATATCAAACCATGTAAAAATGTTTGGGGGGGGGGGTGATAAATAGAAATTTCACTTGTTTTCTCTCAATTAAACCTATTTATTATTCTCCCCTTCATTGATTGATGATTTCTAGGAGTGTTTTGATAGGTGGTTTAATGGTTATGTATCCTTCTTCTGAGCTCATATTTCTTTTTCTTATCAATCATTTCTTCCCTTTGATTGATATAATAACTCACTTCAACCTCCACTACAGATACTTCTATATTTTTATGATTTGGTGGAGATCCTATATAACTCTCAAGGACCATTGGAATTATTATTATTCTTGATAGAGAACCATTTGGAAAATTATTCTTTAGTGATTATCTCACATTCTAGTCTTGAAGATTCTCTTCAAATAGACCTAGAATCTACCAATAACGGTGTTTATTTTTGGGAGTTATTGGAATGAAATATTGTTTGGGTTAGTGTGAGAACCTGGTTCGAGAGATCAAACCCTTGGAAAACTATAATGTTGACCTCAAAAACCTTGATTTAGGAAGATAATTTCCATTCGGGGAACTCTTAAAAACTTGTTTCCTTTTAATGATTCATGTGTTAGAATATTTTGTTGATCTTGCTTTATTGTGATGGTATTTGGGTGTGTGAGAACATGTTTTGGTTATCTTTTTTGATTGATCAGCAATTCAAATTGAAATTAGGTTTATATAAACATATAATTATTAAGGTAATAAGTTATTTATCGCATTTATTTTATACATTTCACATTTTAACTTAAAAAAACTATAATGTTTATTTACTAAGGCATTGATAAAATTAAAAAAATCATTTTACTCTTAAAAATGATTTTTTTAATTTTTTTATTGTAAGGACATTATTTTAAGAAAATTAATATATTATAGATAAGATATATTAATAATATATTAACTACAATCTAATTAGTAACTGATAGGAAATAAGAATAAGAATAGTTAATTTGTTTAATAGTAATTTTCCCATGATAATAGTTTTTATTATATTTCTATTTTAAATTTAAAATATAAAATTTTATAATTTCAATTTAACAAAATTAAAATTATTTTTGACTAATATTAAAAATACTATCATAGGATATATTTTTTTTGTGATTTTTATGAAATAATTGATTTTTAATTGAATAGTGTAAAATACTATTTTTATAAAAACCATGTAAATTTTGACATTATTAGTATATAAAAATAGATTGGAAATTTATAGAATGATTTTCTTGGAAAAATATGTATTTTATAAGACATATTTAAAATTTTTAAAATATTAATTTTATCTTTCAAACCTATGTTTGATATTTTAAAACTTATGTCACACTAGTCTCTAAATATGTATTTAATACATTATATATTTATTATTTTTAAAATTAATTTTTATCAATTTTTGAAAGTGAATATAATAAAATATATTGATAATTTTGAATTATATGTTACATATTATTTAATATTTACCATTTTAATTTTAGGAATAAAATTATTTACTTGGGTCAAAACCAGTTACCATGAAAAAATCTAAAAGGTTAAAAAGGGGTAACCAAAGGGGTAAAAGGCCTAACATGTTAAAAAATGTTTATAATTTAGTTTTTGAGGTTTGGATTGAACAATTTTTTTCCACTCTATTTTTTTTCATTTTTATTCTTCTTTAAATGTAAAATATTCTCTCTCTTTATATTAAGATGACATTACTACAAAAAAATACATTCTCACCACTTATAAAAGGAACCCCTCTCCACACCTTCATGACCACTATAAATTTCGGTTTACTCTTAAAAATATAAAATTTTATCCTTCCCCTAAAATAAAATTTCATTTCCTTAGGATTATAGGAAAATTATTTTGGCCTAATTATTCCCATTCCAATGAATTATCTAAGGGAAACTCAAGTTCTCAACATAAGCACTAGCTTTTCCCAAATACTGTTTCTTTTCTATTTTCCAATTAAAATAGATTTTCAAAATATTATATAATGAATTAATTATTTATATTATATTTAATTTTTTTATATTGTGTTAATAACCATTAACCACATTTTCCCTCTTCCATTAAGAAAAATGAAAACACCATTCATGGGTTTGTGTGAACTACCTCCTCCATGACGTAACATATATCAATTTTCATCTAATTTATTTATTATGTAATAAAATAAATTAAAATATGATTCATAAACATAAAAATATATAAATTATATCAATTTGATTCTATAATAAATGATATTATTCCAAAATAAACCACTTTGATTACCATACTCACCCATTAATTATGTTATGTTGATGTTCAGGTCAATATAACAACCTACATGAAAAATGATAAAAAATTATATCATGGATGAACATTAGAACTTAATTAATGTTAAAATATGATATAAATAAATAAATAAATAAAAAAATATTTAATTATTTTTTTAATGGTTACATTAATATAAAACTCATTAACTAAGATACCAATGTACGTTTTCTGAAAAACACTGAAACATGATCATCACCGATTTTATTTTTAAGAATCATAACAAAAAAATCACATAGAATGAAATTATAAAATTATAAATAATTATGAATAATAAATTCAAGAACCTTTTATGATATGTTAATAATGAACATTTGTATAAGAATGAATAACATCACCACTATTATGAAACTAGTTCAAAACGATCAAGATTACTCACTCACAATATGGAAAATAGATTATAAAAAGCTAATATAAATTTAGAGAATAATGTTAAATTATATTTATAAAAGTTTATAAATATGAACAAGGTTATTAAATATTTTATTAAGATATTTTTTTAATATAGGAGATTCTATCACTTTTTTAGAAGTTAGGAATTAAGGTAAGGGGTTCTTTGTCTCACATTTAATTTCTTGAGACTTGTTTCATATTGAGAACCAAAATATACTTTAAATGGTATTATTACAAAATAATGGACATATTTTTAAATATTCATGTAATTAATGGTGTTTTAAGATCCATATCTTTATATATATTTAAATTTATTTTGATTTTAAGGTTATCAAGGTTATTAGGGTTTTTTCATATAATTTTTTCTTTATTAAGATATGATGTGCATTCATCAATTTTTTCCTATTTTAGTGACATATATATTTTACATGTATTTATTTTATCATATTTTTTCATTAAATCTTAGGGATATATAAATCCATCTTTATATCCCTTTTCAATGGCTTTCAATTCAAGTTTTTCTATAGTTGTAAAGTATTTTCATAACTCAAAAATCCTTTCTTTGAGTTATAACACCTGTAATTTAAATCCATTATTATATTCTTAGTTGATTAAACCCTAAGATTTAATTACATGATACTTTATATTTTTCTCCAGGGAAGATGAATTTTTAATTCAAATATTTTGTCTTGATGAATTTATTTCTCAAAAGTATTTATTGAGAATAATTCTCACCCACTTTAACGATATTTTCACCTCATTGTCCATATTTACCATTACCTACAATATTATTATTTATATTTGGAATAATAATTATAAGTTATCTCATGTAACCTTAATTTATCACTTCTATTTTAAAAATTAATTTTGGTTACTATTTATTTTATTTGGGTTACAAAAAAGGCATTTTAAAACATTTAAATGGGTTTCCTTCCTTGATAATTTGATTTATCATTCAATCCAAGTTTACTCGAGATAAATTTTTTGTATTTTTAAGGATAAATTATATATGAGTTTTTTAAAAAGTAAATTATTTCAAAAGATTTCATATCATATTTTTAAAAAATTCCCCTCGAAAGTGACCCATGACTTGCACTTTTATGAAAATGATAAAAATGTTTTCTAAAAACTCTTTTATGGGTTAAATTACAATTCCCTCATTATATCAAAAATATTAATTTCAATTGAAATTTTCTTTCATGAATTTCATTAAAAATTATCTTATACTATTTTGGTGGACTAAACTCATGAAAACCCATTACTTACATTATCTTACCTAATCATATATTTTTTATAAACATGGTATTATTTAAATTCCTTTAATTTGTTGCAACATTATATTTCCTTCTTTTGATTGATTGGTGTGAACATAGATTCCATACACTAATTGATCTACGAAACATTAACTTAACTATATACCCTTTGTCTTTATGGTGTAAATACCATATACTTTATTATATTAATTGAAGTGTATTTACCTATAAAGTTACTAAATATCATTGGATACCCATTTATTTTCCATGTTTTATCATGTTACGATTATTGATGGAATTATGAATGATTTATTAATTTTATTCCATTTAAAATGGATATAAACCCATTTTTTATCTATTGGTTCTTTATGATATGATGATTTATTGATTTTATGTGGAACATATATATACATATGATTTATGGGTGGGCTCATATATATCCGTCTAATGAATTTTTTAAGGACTCATATCTCATAAGATAAAGATGTTAAGCATGAAAATTTTGTTTGTTCAAAATTTTTTTGGAACGTTTTGTTTATTCCCAACATAAAGTGTGAAAATTATTTTTGTTCACATCATGACGCATGAAAAATTTGTTTACTCATAATGTTATTATTTCCCTATGTTGTGGGTTGGGACAAAATTATCTAAGTATGCCTTATTTCAATGATATGTTTCCTTTTAATGTTGTATTATTATGTTATTTTATGCCTTATTCTATGATATATTATCTATGTTTTGTTTGAATAATTTTATTAAGTATCTTGATGGTATATATATGCCCCTATTATGCTCACTTATGATCTTTGATAATTATAACCTAATTTTACCCTTACTAAGCATTTGATATTGCCACTATCTTATGTTTCAATTTACCTAGGGTATAAAGAACAATAATACATATGATGTGTGAAGAAGAGAATCCTATGTGGATAGTTATTAAGATATATTTAAGACTTGTTATGGATCAAGTAGCTGCTTATATAGTGGAAAAAATTTCCATTAATTTAGAATGACATGAGTTTTTTTATTAATGTTTTCCATAATTATATAAAACATTAAACCTAAAATATAATGGAAGTGTATTGTAATTCGATATTTTCTTTAATTTCATGTAACTGATATAGTCTCATCCATGGGAGGCCATAATATTTGTTATGTATTTGTTGATAAAAGTTTCTTTAATGGATTACATGCATGAAGGAAAGTGGAAGATGGCTCTAATTGAGATATGTTGTTATAAATAGTGACCTGGAATTGTTTGAAATTAATTATTGGTGATTATTAGAGGATTTTTATAGAATAATTAAGTCCATAATGTGTTATGAAGATGGATATTGTGTGATTGGAAGTTTTTTGGAGATAAAACATTCTGAATGATGTAATCTACATTGTAGTACCATATGATACATCGTGGAATTTGATTTACATAAATAAATATTCCATTGTTTCCAAGGTTTCACTATATAAGAAGTGTGGTATGATTTTTCTATCTGAAAGAAGAAAAATTTCTATATAGTAGTAAAACACCATGATAAAACACTTAAGTTTGTGATATAAGTAAGGGTTTATGAGGAATTACTATTACTTGAGAGATCATATAAAATTACCCTTTACTCCATAGTAAGGTTTTTCATGTTGCAAAGTAGATTGAGTAAAAATAAAGACTCCAGCTACTAGCTAGGGCTATATTAGCAGCCAATTAACCTAAGGGGTATTTCTCTATGCTCAAATAGAGCCTCTACCAAAGGTAAAAATATAGGTGACAACCTGCATGGTTTATAATTAGTACATGTGAATAAAATACCATAACATAAGGTGACATAAAATTGGAGTTTCCATAGTATGGGTTGGTACCATATGATCTTTATATAAATTTAATCACTTAATACTATTAATATTACATTGGGTATTTAGAGTCATGTGTACTGTGTAATAAATCTCAAATAGTCTATGTCGTAGAATAAATCCCACACTCTAAAATATATAAGGAGTTTATGTATTTTTTATATGGTAGTTCTCCATAGTGAAAATGATTATTCTATATGAGGTGATCAGTAGAAATTCCATGTCCTTAATGTTTCAAGGGTTTCTATTCCATGGATGGAATCTTATGATGTAATCATGTTGAAGGGAAGAAGTCAATAGCATAGAAACATCTTAAAATATAAAGTGTGCAATTTATATAGTGTAGTTGAGTTATTCTTTCCAATATTTTGGGATTAAATGCTGTAGTAGAAATGGATATTCCATATAGACTTTGGTGAGTCAAGGAGTTAGAGGAGATCATTCCATGATTTTGGGTGAGTTATGAGGAATTTAATGTGTGATCATTGTGGATATGGTCTATAAGAACCTACACTGCAATGGAGAATTCTAAGACCACAAGATTGGATTAATCAACTATTTTATGTCATAGGGTAACATGCCACACCATGGATTAGTAAGAAATATACACGACTATATCATGTAAGCATGTACCATGCCAAAATAAATGTGTTTTAGTATAGTTAAATAAATCAAATAGTAATGAACATAAGTGTTAAGGATAAAAATTATAGTTAACAATTCATATTTAATTTAATTTTATAATCCCATTAAATACATGGGACACTTGGTACATATAAAAATGGAAGGATATTTAATCTAAAATTTTTTATTTAAATTAAAGAGGGTATATATCTATAAAAATAACTATTTATGTTCAAAAGAAAAATTCTGAAAAAATAGAGAACATAATTTTAAATATAATTTTCAAATAGAAAAAGGGTTTGATGGCGTGTAGTAACAAAGAAATAATAAAGGTTTGAAACATTTTAAAGAACTTGAAAAATAAGAACAATATAATAGGTCATTAATGTATTGTGAATATGGTAATTCCAAAAAATTTATGGAATGTAGAAGAAAGTGATTCCATGACCTCTCATAGAAAGAAGATACTACTTAATGTGATGATCATAGTAGGACTATGATAGAGAATGTGGTTATTCAAAGGCACTCATTTGAGGAAATTGATAATGAATTAAAATGAAAAAAATTCCTCATGTGAGAAAAAATATAAGAATATTGTGATTTTTAAAAGGCCATGCAATATGGGAAAATATGGTATTATCAATGATGAGGATTCTCTAAGGTTGGTTAAGAAATGATACATGGTGAGTACCAAGATAATTGAAAATTTTGGAGATACCAGAAACCACCATAAAATAACTAAAAGAAGAGAAAGGGGAATCTATATAATCCATATAATAATTTTGAAAATATGTGATAATTTTTTTGGGATGATTGATCATATTTATAATTGTTTTATTGATGCCTCAGAATAAATTAAATGCTATTAAAATGATATATTTTTTGAATGATGATGTTATCAAGAACAATAGAAAAGTCATGGATATCCTTCCAATAATTCTTATCATTCTATCCAAGCCTTAAGTTGAAATTTTAGAGGTAATACAATAGTAATTAAATTAATAAATCAATATACAAGAAATTAGAAATCATTCCCTATGATAAATAGATTTCATGGGTTGTATGGAGAAGTTATTCATGTTGGAAGTAATGAGAAAAGGATACCCAAAAATATTTCCAAGGAAAAAACATATTCGAGAGATAAGAAAATTCATGGAAGCATGATAAGGGTCCACATATTTATAAAACCAAAAATAAAAATAATAAATGAATGTATCAAGATGTGGTATGTGTTTAAAAGTACAACAATGATCGTAGAGATAGATTTTATAGCAATAAATTTAGGAAAAAGAAAATTAAAACTCTAGAAGATAAGGAATTTATTGGTTGTAAAGTTAACCAATGGAAAACATGTTATTTTTTGTGTATTGAATATAAGAATGAACCAAAATAGGTACAGAAGACATTAAATTCCATTAAATTCAATTAAGATATGAAAATGGACACTAAGATGAAAGAAAAAGGGAATATGGTGGTCTATAGTGACTCAACAACCTCATCAACCAGAATAAAATGGAATGTAATAATCTCCCCATACACATTAAATGTTTATAACATTATTAAAGAGGTGAATTGTTTAGGGGGAACACAATAAATTGGGTATGTTTTCTCAAAACCAAAAGAAAATGAGATGAATGTTAATAAGCTAAAGCTATAATGTGTATGCTATAATAAAAATCATTGCTAAATCTGGAGCCATTTGGAGAGCCTTAACTAAAGAAAAAGTGGTGTCAAAGTCTTAAAAAAACAATTGGTATCTTGATAAATCTAATATATTACAACTGGTATTAGAATTATTCTAGTGTTTTATAAGTGAAAACTCCCCAAGGAGTTAGTGGTTCCAGACATCTAAGTAAGAATATGACCTATTATAAGAAAATAAAAGATTTAATTTCATGTATTTTTATTTTTGATATAATAATTTGTATCATGTAATTATGTTTCTAAGGATACTAAAATATTTTTTCTATGAAATTTTATTCTCGAACACTAATATCCCCATGCTTGACAGTACTTCAATAATTGGTGTAAAGGGTTGAAGATTCAAGGGGATCTTGTGATGAAATATTAAAGGCTAAAAAGTCTTATATATGAATAACTAAGCCTATAAATAAATTTAAATCAATTGGAATTACCAAATTGATATTTACAATTAGTATTAGTTGATTCTTCAAGTGGTATATCTCAAAACTACGTGCATTAAAGTTTATATGCTAATTGATTACTGTGACAATGTGAATAGATCCAAGGTTATGGTTTTAATTGGAAAAGTAAATAAGTCCAAGTCATTATGTTTTTATTAGTATTCATAAGTGAAATGAAAAACGTTTTTGAGGTTAACATAGACTATTGTTTTATACTCTTATCCCAGGATCAGTAGGCATAAGGTATATTTTTCATATCCTAAATTCTAATTGGTAAATCCACTCACTATAGTTCACTGAGTTTAAGCTGTTCTGGTGGAAGTTTTCAACGAGGAAGATTCTTGAATTTTATAATAATAAAATAATATTTTATAATTGGTGTTAGGAAATTTTACATTGAAATTATTGTCTAAGGGGGAGTCTAAGAGAATGTGGAAACTATCTTCCATTCCTAAGATAAAGAAGGGGTTTTAACCGATCTGTATTGGAGTTTGTCTCTATTTAGAAAAGGGGATAAAGTAAGGATAAATAGTAGGTAATAAGAATAATAATCCCCATGCTATGTTTATTAAAGGGTATATAGAAGAAAGGTTTAAACCCTTTATATTTTAGTGAAAAATGGGGAGAGTAAAGGAAGGTCCTCATCTTGTCAATGAAATCCAAAGGTGGTATTGTTGGAACTATAAAGTTTTCTATCAAATTATTTAACAAGTTGAGTGGAAGATTTGTGTTATATCTATTGATAAAATCTGTCCTAAAAGATTCCAAACATGAAATAAAACAGAAGATGGATCCAATGGTTATGTTTTAGAATTATGGACTTGTAAATATTGAAAATTCGTTGAAGTTTATCATGTAGAATTTTTATGGCCACATTAATTATATAACATTTGAAGAAGAGGGTTACATGGTAGTTGGAAGCTGCTAGAGAGGAAACTATCTAGAAGATACAATCAATACTGTATTACCATATGATACGCTATGGTATTTGATTGAAATAACTGAACAAACTATAATTTACAAGGTTACACCATTGAAGAATTGTGGTATGAGTTATTTATCTAGAATATGAGAATTTTATAACTCATATATAGAAAACATGAAAAAACATAGGGTTTTTAATATAAGAAGGTTCATGGGGAATTCATATGACTTATATTATCTTATTAAATTACACTTTACACCATGCTATGTTTAGTTTCACCATAATGGGTAATGAGTGAAAAAGGGTTTAAACATAATTTTTGGACCTTTGAGAAGCCATCCACTTTTGGGGAAGCTAACAAGGATAAAGTACCATGAAAAAAGGTAAAAATATAGGTGATCAATACTGTAGGTTGACCCTGGTATATCTGAACGTAGGACCATGACACACATCAACACCTTGGTGAAGTGGACATAGTACATGTCAGTACCATAAGATATTTTTGGTGGGTTTATGTAACAAGATAATTGACATTTAATTATAAATTTGATGGCTATTTTGATGTGGGAAAACTATAAAACAATATTTATCACAAAAGAAAGTGAATACTATCTAATATAGAAATAGGTTGTTTGATTTTTATGTGACACTTCACTATAGTGAAAATAATTATGTTTTAGGAAGTGATAATCTAAATTTCCATGTCACTAGAGTCTCAAGTGTTCCTACCTAAGGAGTGAATCCAATTTGAGAATCATATTTAATAGAATAATTTTACACCACTGAAACATATTAGGATTTAGAGAGTATGTTTTAGATTGTGAAGTTGAGTTTTTAACACCCCAAGCTTCCACGGTATGTTTCCCTCTGAATAATACAATAGATTTTGTTATACGCAACTTCGAGTTCAAACACACCACAACCAATCAAACTAGCCGTTATGAATAGTAATACCCTCTTTTTGAAATTTTATAAATTTTACCTTTCAAAATGGACTTCATTTTTGGATTTGGAATATTTAAATCATCTTAGGGTGAATTTTTGGTATTTTTCTGATAACTTTCAATTTTTGATGAATAGTGAAAAAACATTGAGTTATTAGTTAAAAACCACTTTTAATTTAAATAAATAGTTATTTTATTTTAGTTTATTTTACGTCTAAATAGATACATAATACATATATATGTTCAATGTAATTCATTGGAGTCATTTTACAATAATTTTAGATATATAAAATTTTATTGAACTATTTACCGTCTTTTACCCACCTCCTAAGAGCATTTGCAAATTTGTATAAAACTTAATTTCACCGCTTCTATGAGTTGAATTTTAAAAATCATAGATACATGGTTAATAACAGTAAGTAAAATGTGGTTCAATAAGATGAAAATAATTTTTGGTGAATATTAACTTTTTTACTTTTACTTACCACGGTTAAAAGTAAATAGGCTAATTAAGGGTAAAAATGATATCATAATTACCCTAACACATGATATAATTCTATTGGATAAGTTTAATTAAACCAAAAAAAATTTGGAATGAAATATGACCCCCTTTGGTCCACTTGTATTAGATTAGGATATTTATTATTATTTTATTTAAAGAAGAGTTAAAAGAGTTAAAATAAAATTTTAATAACAAAACCATTTTAATATAGGTTTATACATAGGAGAAATATGAATATAAATAATAATTAGAAATATTAAAATATTTCCTACATAATGGTATTTTATTTATAATTTTTAGACATTAAATAATTAAATTTATTTATGACATAATGATGATGCAATAATTACCTTATTAATGAAGGATTTAAATAATTGATATTATAAATGTCCAAATATATCTAATATGAGAATTTTAATGAATTAAACTAATTTTATAAGATAATATGACATATTAGGATTGATTAAATGAATTTTTTTCGTAGTAATAATGCTGTTATTAATTTAACAAAAACAAAATACCAAATAGTGTCAAAATTGACATAAAAGAGTTTTTCAAAAAAATATTATTATATTAATTGATATTCTATTCCTAAAAATCTAATGTCTAGACAAATGGATTAAATAATATTATATTTGTAATTAATGAACAACTTGAGGTTCTATTGGAGGTTTATAGTAAGTTTATTAACCATATAAAATAAAAATACAAAGAGACATGGTAAATGTCAAACTATTTAACTAAGAGTTAAATCTAAATATAATGTTAATATGATGACATAAACCTATATAAAACCTATTGGTTGAGATGTTTTCTACCCATACACACCTTATAATTTAAATAATTCATTTTGGATCCATTATAAACTGAAAATAATTTTATTATAAAATATTATTTCAAGCTTTTCCTAAAGTGACCCTCACCTCTCTTATAAAAGGGAACCTCCCCTTATCTCATATTCACACCTTCAAATCCATTTGGATCAGCCAAAACCTTCCCAAATATCTTCCCAACTATCCTAACTTCATCCAAGAGGCCTTACATTAGTCATAAATCCATCCTAAGAAGCCCTTTTGATAAATCAAAAGGAAGAACCTGAAGAAGAGGTAAATATTTCATCACCTCTTTCAAGTTATTTTCTTCTTCCACTTCATATTTCTTAGTTGTTTCCATTATAAAATAATAAATCCAATATTTTCTATATACTATTATGTTATTATAAAAATTATACAATCATATTCATTATTCTATCCATCCTATAAATGACAATGTCACCATACGTGCATACGTACGGATTACCGTCTCCACGTCATGGTGTAGTTTGTTATTCAAACACTTAATCATTTGGATGGGTATAATAATGAGTGTAAATGCTGTAAATAATAAATATCACATGGAAATTATTCTTTATATATGATATAACATCCAATTATATATTATTTTAATATCAATATAATGATATTGTCGCTCGTGCGTACGTACGAATTACCCTCTCCATGAACATGATGAGATTTATTCCCATCGTATCCATTCTAGACTAATTTTCCTTTGATGATTAAAAAATAATTTTTAAAGACTTAATATCATTATTAATATAAATAAGATACATCCTATCCATAAGAAAAATTACTTATGTAACCAAGCATATAAAGGAAAACAAATCAGTTAACACCTGAAACGATGATACTATTAAAATATCATTAACAAAGCAATATTAGAAGATAATTTATGATATAATATTAATGTATATGGTTCTTGTATAATTTAATAACAATTATTTCACCATTATAAATGAGGTTAACCTACCCTAGACCAAGGAAAAGTACAAGGTAAGGGTTAATTTCACAATCTCTTTATTATCCGAGGTTGTTTTTATGTAAGTATCTAGTGGGACCTATTTATCTTCCACATACATGTTTCTTAAAAATGTATTCCAAAACATTTTTACTATTTACTAGACTATGGGTTAAATTCATTTATGCCCTTGTTTGACTTTTTATAAAATGGTTTGAAAGGAATATTTCAGTTGTTTTCCAAAAAAGGTACCTTAAGACCTTTTCAACAAAATTAAGGTAAGAATGTTTTTTTAACTTATATGGCGGGTGTGGCTATTTTCCACTGTTATAACATCTTCAAATTTTCCCATACAATCTTATAATAATATTTTTCAAAATAAATATTTTCTTTTATAATTATATGACTTTTAAATGATTTGAAAATAAAAAGAGATATTTCTCTAAAAAAGTATCGATTTCATCTATATCAACATCCTTTGATGGATTTTAATCTTGTTTGAAGTTGATTTATTATGATACAAAACATACATATTTTATTGAAGGTTATGTGATATGTTTGACTGTGGATGTGTTATTTTTGCACCATTCATGGTTTATAGATAAATTATTGATATTTTTTATGCTAATTTTAATACGAATGTTTATGTTATGTTTAAACCTTTTCATATGAGGAATGCATTGGACTTAGTAAGTGATTAGTGAAGCCCGCTATAGTTCCTCGATGCATCGGTAGGTCTCATGAGACAAACTAGTGTCTTCGAACAAGTCCTTGACAAAATCTTATTTTTAGTCTTGGAATAAGGCCTTGACTATGTGGTTATGATGTTTGGAATTATGCATTCTATCATTATGAAAGTGTATATTGGTATTGTATGTGATTATTAGACTAGTATAATATCCATGAGAATAATTAAATGGAATTATTTGATTTTATATTTTCTATATTATGCTGAAGATTATGTTAAAAAGGCTTTTGTTTTAGTCTTACATTTCCGTAAATGTTTATTCTTATTTATTATTGTTTTCTCTATATTTTTATCCTTACAGGGCATCTGAGCTCACCCCTTTCAATGTTTTATTTTTCCCAGGATGCAAAGAAGTACATTATGACTAACCTGCAGGGATAATCTAAGGGATATCGGTGTGGCCTATGGAGACTATGTTTTTGTAGTTTTGTTTTCATTTTATAATGAAATTTAAAACTTATGAATGTATCTAGTACTTCCAAGGCTACTAAGCTTATCGGTCATTCAAGATTTGATCCCTTGTGGTCATGCTAATGTTATGTAATAATGCAACGACTCTGAGTAATTAGGGCCGAGGCATTATAGTTGGTATTATAGGAAGTTTAGTACAGACCTTGGATGCTAGATTTAGAAAAAAATCTGATTAGAAAACATTACCCTAAGATAGAATTTGATGATTAGTATAGAATAACTTCCTATAATATTGGTACTATAGAGATTTTGTGAGTTTTCCAAGCAATACACCCATGTCTGGATACAAGCAGGTTGAGGCAGTTCTGGCACAGATGTACCTAGGGGAAAAAACCGAAAACACCACTTTGATCTAGACTTGAACAGGAACTGGTGCATGACAGGTATCCTTGCTGCACTCATGGTTACGACACTCCTGCGGGATATTCTTAGGATAATTATCATTTTCTTTACAAAACATTATGAAGGATTTATGAGTATATACTTCCTCAAAGAAAACATTTTTATGATTATGGATTATATCTATAAATGTTTAATTTATGTTAAGTGTTTTTCAAGTTTGGAGTTATGTATTGTGATTCATAAACTAATCTAGTGTATTCCATTGTTTAGAAATAACGCCTAGTGGAAGGAATGTAAACTGTATTAATGAACACAATCCATGTAGGGATTTACCTCCTACTCAAGATTATTATAGTGGATATGGTGAAGCAACTGGTTCTGATAAACTTATCAACATACTGGGACAACTTACCCAGGTTATGAATAATAACCTTACCTGTATGGATCACCCTGATCCACAATGCATAGGATAAATGTTAGCCCACTTCATGAGGAAACAACCACCAAAATTAAATGGGAGTAAAAATCCATTAGTATCTGAGAAATGGATACATTCCTTAGAGAAAATATTTAATGCTTTGGGGAGTAGTGAAAGAGAAAAAGTTATCATGGGAGTTTATTTCCTCACGGGAGATGCAAATAAATGGTGGTCATTTATTAAAATAACAAAGGAAGATGATAAAGTATCAAATATGGAATGCATGGAGTCTAAAGATATTTTCATAGAAAAATACATTCCTCATGGCCATCGAGAAGATATGGAAAGATAATTTCTGAGTCTGAGGAAAAAAGTGGATGAGAATGTAGCAAAATATGAGGCTAAGTTTACAGGGATATCAAGGCATGCATCATATTATATACGTAACCCAAGGAGTAATACTGATCGATTCATTGATGGGTTAAAATCATTTCTTTGTCTAGAATTAGTCTCACAATCCTTCTCATCATACGAAGATATTGTCTCATGTGCTATCAAGACAAAAAAATAATTCTCTAAGTCTTATGATTTTAAAGAAAAGCAGGAGAAGAAGATATCTGCTAAACACTTTGTAAATGGAAATAAGGGGAAAAAAGGAAAATATGAATATCCATCCTGTAGTAAATGTGGGAAGAAACACCCCAGTACTTTCCTGAAGTGAATGAGAGTCTATTACAAGTGTGGTAAAAAAGAACACCAATATCGTGATGTCAAGGGGAAGAGAGATTATGTCAATGTTTAATGATAAAATTGTAGAGATAAGAGGCATTATGAAAATTAATGTCCTAAGTTCCAAGGTAACTTACGTTAGAAAATGACAAGGGAGAAAGGCTAAGCATATGTGATCACTACTACTGAGGTTGAAGCTCTGAAAGATGTGGTGGCATGTAATTTAATGGTTTCTTAAAATTTATCCAATGCATTATTTGATTCTGGATCATCTCATTATTTCATATCTTCCTAGTTTCCAAAGAAAATTAGATATTTTCAAATTGACTTAACAAGGGAGTTGTTAGTTAAAACACCTAAGGGAAGTATCATCGCAACAATATTTTGTGAATCAGTTCCCATTAGGGAATATAAATGTTCTTTATCAGCTGATCTCATTATCATACCCATAACTGAATTTGATATAATCCTTGGTATGGATTGGATTTTGGACTATGATGTGAAAATTTATTGTATGAAGAAGGAGGTTACAATTTTCGATGATGATAAGAAGTACCTTATCTTTAGAGAAGAAATGTCACTACCTAATTCTTATCTAGATCCACCCCCAACAGCTCTACTAAATTCAATTATTGGGGGGGGGGATGAGAATGAAATAATTATCGGAGAGGAAAAGAATGTTCGAATATAGGACTTAGCTATTGTGCAAGAATATGTTGATGTGTTTCCAGAGGATTTACTTAGACATCATCCAGAATGAGAAATTTAGTTTTCCATTGATTTAATTCTTGGTTCAAGGACCATATCGAAGACCCCTTATAGAATGTCCACTGTGGAATTTGTGGAACTAAAGAAACAACTAAAGGAATTGTGTAATAAGGGATTTATTCACACTAGTTTTTCTCCACGGGGAGCCCCTGTCCTTTTTGTTAAGAATAATGATAGATCTATGAGGTTGGGAATTGACTATAGGGAGATCAATGCTATAATAATAAAGAACATGTATCCCCTACCACACATTAATTATTTATTCGACCACCTTCATAGAGCTCAATATTTTTCAAAGTTTGACCTTCAATATGGATATCATCAGTTGTGTGTGAAGAAGGAAGACATTCTGAAAACAACATTTCAAACCAGGTACAGGCATTACGAGTTTACAGTAATGCCTTTTGGGATGACTAATGCACCCTATGTTTTCATGGATCTAATGAACAGAGTTTTCAAATAATATCTTGATGAATTTTTATTGGCATTTATTGATGATATCCTAGTATACTCCAAAATCAATGAAGATCAGGAAAATCACTTGCGCACCATTCTGAAAACCCTCAGAAGAAATGAATTATATGGGAATTTTAGAAAGTTTGAATTCTGGCTTCAAGAGATTTGTTTTCTTGGCCATATTGTCTCTAAGGATGGAATATCTGTTGATCCTTCAAAGACCAAGGTAATCCAAGAATGGCCCGGACCAACGAGTATAACTAAGGTATGTAATTTTATTGGTTTAGTAGGTTATTGTTGGCGTTTTGTAAAGAATTTTTCCCGATTGGATAACCCATTAACCAATATCACACGTAAAGGGGTTAAATTTGTTTGGATAAAAGAGTGTGAAGAAAGTTTTGAAGAACTGAAGAGAAGATTAGTCAACGCTCCTATCTTTTCTCTATCATTAGGGAACGATGGGTTTGTTATTTATAGTGATGATTCAAAGAAAGGACTTGTTTGTGTCCTTATGCAAAATGATAGAGTTATTTCCTATACATCCCGACAGCTAAAAAATCACGTGCAAAACTATCCTACTTACAATATTGAGTTAACAGTTGTAATCTTTTCTCTAAAAATATGGATGCACTATCTCTATGGTGAAAAATGTGAGATTTATACTGATCACAAGAGTTTAAAGTATAATTTCTCACAAAAAGAACTCAACATGAGGCAAAGGAGATGGATTGAACTACTCATGGATTATTATTTCACAATAAACTACCACCTGGGGAAGGAAAATAAGGTGAAAAATGCTTTGAGAAAAAAGGATCATGGAGTTTTGAACAAGATAAGAGTTGAAAGGGATCCTATTTTCATGGATCTAGTGAAAATAGACATGGGAATAATCATAGACTGTGAAACATCAATACTTTTTCAAATGGTTGCCAAACCATATTTACTAGAAAGGTTAAAAAGTTCTTAGGCTGATGTTGAGGAGTTTCAAAAGAAGATTAAAGATGAGAATGTTGGGAGATTGAGTGACTTCATATATGAATATGGGATTTTGAAATTTGGGAAGAGACTTTGTGTTCCCTATATAACTGATCTGAAAAGGGAATTGTTAGATGATGCTCATAGCTCCAATTTCTCTATACACCCTAGCAGCGCTAAGATGTATACTGATTTGAAGGATCATTTTTGATGGGACAACATGAAGAGGGAGATTGCAGATTTTGTGTCAAGATGTATGGTTTGTCAACAAGTAAAAGCTGGAAGGCAACAACCTAGAGGTGTCATGAAACCTCTTACCATACCTGAGTGGAAATGGGATGACTTTACGATGGACTTTGTCATGAGGCTACTAAAGACTTCTAGAAGGAATTATGCAATATGGGTCATTGTTGATCGTCTTACCAAGTCAACACATTTTCTTTCTATAAGATAATATTTAACACTTGAACGTCTATCAAGACTATATATTAATGAAGTTGTAAGACTTCATGGAGTACCCTTATCGATTGTTTCTGATCATGATCCCCATTTTACATCAAGATTCTAGAAAAGTATTTAGAAATACCTGGATACTAAACTTCATTTGAGAACTGACTACCACCCTCAAACTGATAGACAATCAGAACGGAATATTCAAAACATAGTAGACATGTTGAGATCTTGCTCACTTTACTTTCAAGGTATGTGGGATCAATATTTACCTCTGTTTTAATTTTACTATAATAATAGCTTCCATTCAAGTATTTATATGGAACCATATGAAGCGTTATGTGGAAAGAGATGTCGCACACCAACTTTTTGGGATGATGTTTGTGAAAGAAAACTCATAGGCCCAAAACTTATTACAGAAAAAATGGAAAAGGTGAAGGTTATCCAAACCCACATCAAAGCAGCCCAAAGTAGGTAAAAGAGATATACCAATAATTGAAGGAAGGATTTGAAATTTCATGTAGGAGACCATGCTTTCTTGAATGTATCTCCATGGAAGGGTGTTATATGTTTCATTAAGAAGGGTAAATTGAGTCCCAGGTACATCAGACCTTTCAAAATTCTAGAATGAATTGGAGTTTTAGCTTATCATTTGTAAATGCCTTCAAGTCTCTCCAAAGTTCATGATGTGTTCCATGTATCACTATTGAGAAAATACATGCCTGACCCAATGCATGAACTCAACTATGAGGAAATTTAATTGGAACCCAATCTGTCTTATTGTGAAGATCCCATCATAATTCTTGATACTAGAGAACAAATGCTGAGAAACTAGATGACTCATCTGGTAAAAGTTCTATGGAGAAACCATAAGATGGAAGAGGCAACATGGGAACCCGAGGAAATTTTGATGAAGAACCACCCAAATATTTTTATGTAGTAATATTATAGAAATTTAGAGGATGAAATTATTTTAAGGAGGGGATAATGTAACACCCCATGCTTCCACAATACATTTCCCTTTGATTAATACAATAGCTTGTGTTATACGCAACTTCATGTTTGAAAACACCACAACCAATCAAACTTGCTGTTATGAATATTACTACCCACTTTTTGAAATTTTATAAATTTTATCTTTCAAAATGGACTTAATTTTTGGATTAGGAATATCGATATTAGCTTAGGGTGAATTTTTGGTATTTTTATGAAAACTTTCAATTTTTGATGAATAGTGAAAAAACACTGTGCTATTGGTTAAAAAATGACCTTTTATTTAAATAATTAGTTATTTTATTTTAATATATTTTATTTCAAAATAGATACTTAATACATATATATGTTCAATGTAATTCATTGGAGTCATTTTATAATAAGTTTAGATATATAAATCTTTATCAAACTATTTACCGTCTTTTACCAACCTCTTAGGAGCATTTTCAAATTTGTATAAAACTTATATTTACCACTTCTGTGAGTATAATTTAAAAAATCCAATATACACAGTTAATATCAGTAAGTAAAATGTGGTTCAATAAGATGAAAATAATTTTTGTTGAATAGTAACTTTTTTACTTTTATTTACCACGGTTAAAAGTAAATAGGGTAATTAATGGTAAAAATGATATCATAATTACCCTAACACATGTCCTAATTCTTTTGGATAAGTTTAATTCGACAAAAAAACCTTAGGAATAAAATATGATCCCATTTGGTCCAGTTGGATTAGATTAGAACATTTATTATTATTTTATTTAAAGAAGAGTTAAAAGAGTTAAAATCAAAATTTAATAACTAAACCATTTTTAATATAGGGTTATACATAAGATAAATTAGACTATAAATATTCATTAGAAAGCTAAAAATATTTCCAACATAATGGTATTTTATTTAGAATTTTTATATATTAAATAATTAAATTTATTTATGACATAGTGTTGATGTAGTAATTACTTTATTAATGAAATATTAAAATACATGATATTATAAATATACAAATAAATATAATTTGAGACTTTTAATTAATTAAACTAATTTATAGGTTAATATGACATGTTAGGGTTGATTAAATGAATTTTTTTAAGTAATAATGCTGTTATGAATTTATCCAAAACAAAATACCAAATAGTTCCAAAATTGACATAAATGATTTTTAAAACAAATATTATATTATTAATTGATATTATATTCCTAAAAATCTAAGGTTCATAAAAAGAGCATAAATAACATTATATATGTCATTAATGAACCACTTTAGGTTCTCTTGGATGTTTATAATATGTTTATTAACCATATAATATGAAAATACAAAGAGACATCGTAAATGTCAAACTATTTAACTAAGAGTTAAATCTTAAAGATAAGGTTAATATTATGACCTAAAACAGTATAAAACCTATTGGTTGAGAGGTTTTCGACCCATACCCACCATATACTTTAAATAATTAATTTTTTATCCATTATAAACCGAAAATGTTTTTATTATAAAATAATATTTCAAGCTTTTCTTAAAGTGACCCTGTCCTCTCTTATAAAAGGCCACCTTCCCTTCTCTCATATTCACACCTTCAAAGCCATTTGTATCCCACAAAACCTACCCAAATATTCTCCTAACTATCCTACCTTATTACTAGGGGACTTAATTTAGTCATAAATCCAATGTAATAATCCATTTTGGTCAAATTAAAAGGAAGAATCCGAAGAAGAGGTAAATATTTCATCCCCTCTTTCAAGTTCTTTTCTTCTTACACTTCCTCTTTATTTGTTGTTTCCATTCTAAAATAATAAATCTGGTATATTTTATATAATGTGATGTTATTATAAAAATTTTACAACCATATTTATTATTATATCCATCCTATACATGACAAAGTCACCATACGTGCTTACGTACGTATTACCGTCTCCACGTCGTGGTGTAGTTTGTTATTCAAACACTTCATCATTTGGATGGGTATAATAATAAGTATAAATGATGTAAATAATAAATATAACATGATAATTATTATGTATATATTATATAACATCAAATTATATATGAATTTAATATCAAAATAATGATATTTTCGCTCGTACGTATGTATTGATTACCGTCTCCACGAACGCGATGAGATTCATTCCCCATTGTATCCATTCAAAACTAATTTTCATTTGATGATTAAGAAATAATTTTTAAATACTTAGTATCATTCTTAATATGTATAAGATACATCCTATACATAAAAGCATTACTTATGTAACCAATCATATAAAGGAAAACGAATCAGTTAACACCCAAAATGATGATACAACTAAAATATCATTAACAAAGTGATATTAGAAGATTATATATGATATCATATTAATGTATATTGTTCTTTTATAATTTAATAAAAATTATTTAACCATTATAAATGAGGTTTACCTACCCTCAACCAAGGAAAATTCAAGGTTGGGGCAAATTTCACAATCTCTTTATTATCCGAGGTTGTTTTTATGTAAGTATCTACGGGGACCTCTTTATCATCCACACCCATGTTTCTTAAAAATGTATTTCAAAACATTTTTACTATTTACTAGACTATGGGTTAAAGTAATTTATACCCTAGTTTTAATTTTTATAATATGGTTTGAAAGGAATATTTCTGTCATTTTCCAAATAAGTTACCTTATGAACTTTTCGAAAAAATTATGGTAAGAATGTTTTTTAACTTATACGGCCGGTGAAACTATTTTCTGCTATTATAACATCGTCGAAGTTTCCCTTACAATATTATAAGAATATTTTAAAAATAAATGTTTTATTTTATAATTATAAGACTTTTAAATGATTTCAAAATATAATGAAATATTTATCTAAAAAAGTTTTGATTTCATCTATGTCAACTTCCTTTGATGGATTTTATGATTGTTTGAAGTTGATTTATTATGACAAAAAACTCCCATATTGTATTGAAGGTTATGTGATATGTTTGACTATGGATGTGTTATTTTTACACCATTCATGGTTTATGGATAAAGTATTGACATTTCGTATGCTAGTTTTAATACAAATGTTTATGTTATGTTTAAAACTTTTCATATAAGTAATGCATTGGACTTAGTAAGTGACAGGTGGAGCCCACTATAGCATGTCGATGCCACGATAGGTCTCATGATACAAACTAGTGTCTTGGAACATGGATTTGACTATGTGGTTATGAAGTCTGGAATTATGCATTCTATCATCATGAAAGTTGCTATTGATATGTAATGTGATTATTGGACTAATAGAATATCCATGTGAATAAGTAAATGGGATTATTTGATTTTATCTTTTCCATATTATGCTGAAGTTCAAGTTTAAAAGGCTTTTGTTTTAGTATTAAATTTCCTTACATGTTTATGCTTATTTATGAAAGTTTCCACAATATTGTTATCCTTACTGTGCATCTAAGCTCACCCATTTCTATGTTTTATTTTTCCAAGGATGCAAAGAAGTATATTATAATTAACCTACAACGATAGTCTATGGGATATGAGTGTGGATTATGGAGACTATATTGTTGTAGTTTTTTTTCATTTTATATTGTAATTTAAAACTTATGAATGTGTCTAGTAATTACAAGGCTACTAAACTGATCGGTCTTTTTGGATATGATCCCTTGTGATCATGCCAATGTGATGTAATAATGCACCGAATTTGGGTAACTGGGGTCGGGGCATTATAGAGTGAATCATTACAATCCTAAAGAAGTTTATTCTGAAGTAGAAATGGATATGACATTGAGATTTTGATGGGTTAAAAATTAATAAGAGATCATTGAATGATCACGAGAGGGTTATGAGGAAGTTAACGTGTAAGAATCATGGATATGGTCTACAAGCCTATATGCCATAAAAAATAAGTACACTTCTATAATTATTTTTTGAGCCCCTATTCTACATTTTAGTGGAATATGTCACCATATCAGGATATCAAAAAAATAGATTAATATACCATGGAATCATAAAACTAGTTATAGTCATGGAGTTTCTACCAAACTAGAAAAATGACTGGTAACTAAAAGAGAAGTTAAGGAAAAAAATTCTAGGTGATAATTCAGATTTAATGGAATTTAATGATCCCATTAAAGACACATGAAACTTAGAAAAAATCACTATGGAAGGATGTAAAAAACCCAAATCCAATACCCTAGATCTGATGGATATTTTATTATAATGGTATAAATATAGAGGATATAATAGTTTAATAGCCTCTAGAAAACAAGATACATAATAGATTTTTATTTTAAATTTTAAAAAGAATACATCATCTAAAAACATAAAAACATTATTATTCTCCTTAAAACTATGTTATCATACATAACACTCTTTTTTTTCTTGGGGAAAAGTAACAAAATACAAATGGGAGAGTTAAGATGCTTCGTAAGGGGTAGAGTACAATGAAAGAAATTATAAATGATACATTAAGGAATGATTAAACAAACAGAGAAATGTCATATCAAATGAAACAAAAATATTAAATAAATACATGGTCAACATAACAATAAATAAATTAATAGATAATAATAAATGACAATATGGTGCTGAGGATTCATAATTACAGACATCATAAACACACCATCAAGCCATTTTTCTAATAAATATTATATAAAAGGTATGGATTGTCCCATTACCCTATATTAATTGTCTCATGAGACCTAATAGTTCACCAAGGGGATACATAATTCTAGGCCCCATATAACATATAATATTCTAATTAATTATATCACATATTAAAAGATTACATGGTTTTATGTTTAAATAATGACTAACATAGATACTCAGTACAATTTCTCAATGAGGTATATCGTATAATATTTTCCCATATAGAATAAAGGATTATATGGCACAAAACCATTTTCCTGTAATCCAAGAATAAATAATGATATATGAACTTTAAAAGGTAGGATAACAAAGTAATAATAGAAAAATCCTCTATAATGGTTTGTAAGTATTATGTAGATCATCCAATCATATACCCTAGGAGTGTCAAACTGGGAATGTAATAAGTCAAATTATCGTGCATCAAGTAACAATTGAGTTAAAGATCAATGATCCCTTCCTGATGTTATTACACTTAATAATAAATGTGTTAGATACACACCCAATTTTATTATTTAAACATGGATTTTTTTCTTAGAAAACCACATAAACATTAAATCACCAAAAGTTTTTGAGGTTTTTTCGGTTATAAGATAGTTTGTGAATTATAATGGTGTAGAAAAAGGCTAAAATGAGAGGGAATAAGTAATATATCATTTGAAATTATTCAAATGGATTTTAATAACATGGAATTAAAATTATTTATATATATGAAAAGGAATAATAAAATACAATATAAAAAATTAATTTTAATTGGAAATTAATGGGGAGGTTTGGAGAAATCCTACCTCCCTTGAGCTCCTAAGCTTAAATCCGAACCATTGGACAAAAAACTCTTCAAGCTTAAAGAATTATAAATTTAAGACACTCCTTTAGAGACATATTATAAGATAAATTTTAATTGTTTGTGGTATAATGGGATTAGAGGGTGGGTATTTATGCCTGATGAGGGGTGGTGTTACTTGTTTAAATAATGATTATTTTTCTATTATGGCCAACAAATTTTTTGTGGAATTAATTTCAAAATTTTTGGTTGAAAAATAATGCTTCAAAGGATTTTTAAGATCATCCAATATACAAACAATCCATTTTATTTTATTTTATTTCTTAAATAAATTATTATCAAGAGTAATGATTAATAAATTTGAAAATTTCATGGGAATTCCATTTCTTTTTTCACTTTTAATTGAACTTTAGTAGTTTTATTTTAAAATTTTAATTCAGCCATATTTTATTATGTGCATGGATTATAAACTAATATATATATATATATATATATATATATATTTCTTTAATATAATAAATTATAGATCCATATTTTTAGGGGAAATAAGTGTTCATGAAGTCAACGTTGATGTGGATATGGTTGGATGTGTCCCACCATAGTAAATCAGTCATAATTTTTTTAGTTATTGGATTGGCCTCAAATTTTGATATATGTTAGATGAATTTATTAGGATCATTTCATAAAACTAGAGAAATATATGGGTATAACATTATCATTGTCAAAATCTTGTTTGAATTCAATGCATCTAGATTCAATGAATTTTTTCTTAAATGGAAATATTTTCATCATTGATTAGACCATAAATCCTACAAAAAATCATTTAAGAGGATACAATTTTTATGGTAGATGTGTAAAACATATAGGAGAATGTAGAAAAAAATAAAATCCAATATTATTCCATTAGGGTATCTAAAAATTTTTGACATTCATTACATTGAGTCTGAGTAGTCAGTCAGGAAAAAATTGTTTTCTATAATTATTCCACCAAAACTCCTACAACACATGGACAAATAATCATAAATGTGGAGGAAAAAATATTACGTGGATGGAAAAATTTCTTGAATACAACTTATAAAATTCATAAAATTTTAGAGGATATAATTAAAGAAAATGTTTTATTAAGGGATTAGAACTAATCTTATTAACGTAATTATAATAGGTTAATAATTAATTACTTATTATCTAATAAAATAAAAAAGAAATAAAATATAAACTTGTAATACAAAAATTATAGTTTTAAGTGTAAAATTTATATTATTTATTGAATGAAAAAAAATTAAATATATTTTAAATACATGGGTTGTTAAATTATCCCCCCTTATGAAATTTCATCCTCAAAATTTTGTTTTCTACTACATGGTGAAAAAGGGATAACTATACATCATTACTTCTTTGGGTTCCCTTGTTTCCACTTCTAACTTATTATTTCAACATAAAACCTTCATGAGGTGGGTTTTCTTGTTCCACAATACTTTATCTCTTTTGGAAAGAATATAGAAAAGATTCTCAATAAAAGAAAAATTGCGTTAGAGCTCTATCCCATATATGGGGAGTAAATGAGTTAGTTCAAGAATGTATTTACTGAAAATCATGATATGGAAGAATCCATGATCCTTTTATATGTTTAGTGGAAAGGCTAAATTATAAGATATAACTCCAATTATCTCTTGGATATTAAATGGCCTAATGTACCTTTGACATAACTTTCCCTTCTTCCCAAACCTAATAACCCCTTTAAGCAATGATAATTTTAAAAAGATATGATTACATACTTAGAATTACAATTCCTTCCTTTAGTTATCAGCTTAGATTTTCCACCTTCTCTAAGATTCTTTGGCATGATTTCATATTTCTCTCGCAATATCAATTGTCTCCTTAATAAGTACTAGAACATCTTGCTTCCTATCTCCAACCACATCACAAAAATTTTGATTAAGACCTATTTTCCCATAAATGAACTCCCACGGTGCCATATGTATGTTTGAATAAAAGATATTATTATATGAAAATTCCACCAAAGGAAATTATTGGTTCACATTCCTATTATTTCAAGTTAACATGACCTAAATATATCGTATAAGGTATAGATATACCTTTCAAAATTCCCATTGTTTTGGGTATTATATGCAGTGCTTAAAAGTATTTCAATTTTCAATGGATTTTAAATACTCTTCCAAAATTTGAATGTTAAATGAGGATCATCATTAGAATCAATTGATAATGGTGTACCATTATGTCTCACAACTTCATGGATATAAAGCCAAGAAAGATGTTCAAGGGGTTAAACCTCCCTTATTTTTAGAAAATGGGTAGATTTCGTAAGGTAATCAATAACAACACATATAATATAATTTATCTTTGTTGTTTTAGGTAGACTAGTAAAAAATACCATTGTGATATTTGTCTACTTCCATATAAGTATAGAAGGTGGTTGTATGAAACACTTTGTATATTGCCTCTCATCCTTAACCAGTTTTCATACCAAGCATCTTGACACATAATTAGTAATTTCAAACTTTATGTTATCCCACTAGAAGTTCTCCCTTATATCCATATACACCTTGGTACTACCAGGGTTTATAGAGAAGTATGAGCTATGAGAATCATCTAGTAACAAAATTTTCAACTCATGTACTAATGAAATATATAATATTCTTCCCAATTTTAACACACCATATTTAAAGGTAAACTCCACCAATTTATTATCTTCTATGTATTTTATTCTCTTATGAATACCTTGTAATCTTGATAATAATTCTTTATCTTTTTTAGTAACGGTGTTTGGGAAATTACTTGAAAATGGAATGATGTTTCCCCTTCCCTATGAATTATCATATCCAACTTTACCAAATTATTTAATATAGAATCATTTTATAGCCTCATCATAGATAGGATCACATCATCCTTTATACTCAAACTGTTTTTCACCTAGTTTTCTTTCCCAAGGTGGTAGTGTATAGAATAGTCAAAGTCTTTAAGTAATTACTTCCATATAATCTTACTTATATTAATATCTTTATGTGTAAATATATACTTTAAAATTTTGTGATTCGTATATATGTCAGATGGTTCACCATAGATATAGTGTCATCATATCATCAAATCAAATATCATAGTTTCATGCTCAAGATCATGAGTTGGATATTTCTACTAACGATTTTTCAATTCTCATGATGTATAAGTAACAATTATACCGTTATTTATGAGGAAACTCCTAGACCTCCGGTCAACACATTACTATATATAATAAAAACATATTTTCCTAATGGTAAAGTCAATACATGTGAAATAATTGAATTTTCTTTATTTCCCCAAAAATTATCTTACATTCCTTAGACCATGTGAATTTAAATTCTTTACTTTTCAATTTGGTTTCCATATTATCTAATCAGTCAAAATTTTCAACATTATTGATAGTAACCAACTAGGATAAGGAAGGTACATAAATCTATTGTATTTTTTTGTGTTGTACAGTCACTCATAATATTTTCCTTATTTGTGTCAATAGATATTCGATCTTTGGGGAAAATATTACTAAGAAAATAAGCTTTATGAAGCTATAATTCGTCCTTAATAAATTTTACGTAAAATTCATTCTCCCTTAGGGTATCAAGGGTGATTAATAAATGATATTCATGATCTTCAAAGAAATTTCAGTATATTAGGATTCCATTTATGAATACCACAAAAACATTATCAAGATAGTCATTAAATATAATATTCATTAGATCTATAAACACCAACAATGCATTAATTAATCCAAATGGCATTATCATGAACCCATAATGTCCATACCTTGTGTGAAAATACACATTTGGTATATCATAAATATTGAATATGAATTGATGATAACCACAATAAAGATCAGTCTTTGTGAATCATTGAACCACTTGATGTTGATCAATTATATCATAAATGTGAGGTAAAGGATAATTGTTCTTAATAATGATGAAATTGATTCCCCTATAATCAAAGAATAATCTCATGGAACCATCCTTATTCTTCATAAACAAAAACATTCTCCCTAAGGTGAAACTCTAGGGAATACAAATCCCATTTCACTTAATTCTTCTAGTTGTTTCTTAATTTCCACTAACTCCACCAAATCCATCCTATAAGGAGGCTTAAATATGGGGTTTTCATCAGGGATAAGATTAATAGTGAATTCAAATACATAGTTAGGAGTGTATATTGGAAGATCTTATAGGAATAAATCATAATATTCCCCAAAAATAGATACATCCTCTATTCCTAGGATATTATTTTTTGTTTAATAAATATTAATTTAGGTTTTCATTAATATTTCCCACAAGAGAATGTTCTAGATAAGACTCAGGAAATAATGTATCTAATATAAATGATTGTGATTATATACCATCTTTAGAGTTTGTAATATTCTTTTCCTGACTATAAATTATTTTATTGTACTTTGAAATCCAATCCACCCCAAGTATTATGTCAATGTATACCATAGTTATGATAATTAAACTTAAAAATAGTCTATGTTAATGGATTGAAATGGGGATTTATTAAAAAATCATCATTGCAATAAGATTTACAGTAGGTGTTCTAATTGGTCACTCCCTAATTATGTTTATGGTTAAATATATAATGTTATTAGAAAACAAAGAAGATATAAAATAGTGATAATATATAATCAAATAGATCATTATCTTAGTTGGATGTTACGACCAACATACCCTCCACCACATAATTTTGAACTTCAACTTCTATAGTAGTAAATAAGTAAGAAAAACCATTCTCCTTAGGACTATTTTGTGGTAGATTACTGTTATTATTGGGGATGTTGATTTGAATAATATCAAATCTCCTTGAAATGAAAGCACTAGAAATTGATCGCTTCCATATTACCCTTTCAATCATGATCTTGGTGGCCTTTTTCTCCACACATGTATCATACTCAAATCCCCTTCAAGTAATTTATAGGGTTCTTCTTCTCATAGTTATTGCATGTTTGAAATTCCACCCATTATTTCTTATATTTTTCTTAATTTCTACTTGTATGATGATCAACCACCTTATTCTTATCCAGATTACCTTTAAAAATAAGAGACTTGGAGAATTTATTTTCTGTCTTGATAACACTTATAAGGCCCCATCCGTAAACACTACATAATCTTGAATTAAGTTAATAATTCACATTGAGGATCTTTTTATGATTAGATCATTAGAGAATTAGGTCATAACATATACATAAAAACACGAATATTACAAGTATACACTTATACTCACTATTCATTTTTTACATAAAATAAAAAATCTTAAAAAAGGAAACATGTATAGTTCAATGTTTTAGACAACAAGACTTTTCCTTGATCCCATCCACGACCCTATTCATATTTAAGTCCTATGAAATACATTTCAAAACACGGGATGAGCATAAAAAGCTCAGTAAGGCTTACATAAAGAAAAAAACTATTAGTTTTTCCAAACAACATGTAAAACATAAATACTTTATCATAAAGTAATACTTTTAAACTTAAAGAAGTAGAAAAAACACTTCACTGAATATAAGCTCATTGCTTACCCATTTTGTAACCAAAATACTACCTTAAAGCCCATAAAAAACAAAGTATATAATATAGCATTAACTTGGGACATAAACATACTTAAATGGAATAACTATATGGTCGACTTCCACTCATTCACTGAATGGAAAACCATACGACTGACTTCCATACCCAATGCATTATAGGTTATAATGTAACCAACCATACTTGATTTATCATGAAGCCACCCATCATTTGGTTTATCACGTAACCACCCATCATTGGTTTATCATGTAACCACCTGTCAAATGTTCAAGTATCATTATATAATCATAAACCATAAAATATTTCAAATATCAATAGTTCACTAATAACAATTCATTTAAAATCACAATAAATCATTTAAAGATATTTAAATAATAAATCTATTTCAAAAACCATTTTCAATATGAAAACACCCAAAAAGGGAATAAATGATTTCTTTTCATTTTAAAAACATTAAGTCTTATAGAGGAAGCTAAATAACGTTTACAACTGCGGATAGGTCATTTTTGTCACAAATTTTAAAAATATTCATTTTGACATTTAGTAAAAGATTCATATAAAAAATATTCTCTTTGAATGAAAATTAAAGTCAAAGGGGTTTATTATACACTGTGTAAAATAAAGAGGTGTATATTATCAAAACATGCCTCAATGAAAGGATATTGAGACGAAGTCTCTTACCTTGTGTCCGACTTGACATATTCATTATTTAATTTCCTAAATAATAAACTGAAGTTAATTTTTAATTTATTTAGAACCTTTTTAAAGTTTATTTTTACTTTTATATCAATTATTACCACATTATAAAAATTACATAATTATTTATGTTAATATCTATCGTTTTGTTGATATTGGGTTGTCGATTCGAAAATGATCTTGTTATAATTACATTTTTTACATGTGGTTAAAAGTCCATTATCTGTATAATATTATCCAAATATATATATCATATATGTCCAATATATATGTATTTATAATATTCCATAACATTTGGAGATAATAAATGAAATGCATCGTTCATGGAGACGGTAAGCCCTATGTACGCATGAATTCTACTTTCATTTATATTTCATATTTAATGGATTGAAACCATAATGATACATAGGTATATTATAATTCCAGTATAATATAATATTTTATATATGTTATATAAGTTCATTAACACCATCCTTTATATGTTCCATGTATGGTATGAACAAGTCATATCACTTTGGGGGGTGGTAGTGCACACTTCCTCAAATTAAATTATCATATTTACACATTATGGAAAGTATAAAGGTATGATTTAAATAATAAAACATAATCATAGAGATAATATAAATATAAAATATTGATTCAATACTATGCATATGGCATTTCCACTTGGTTTAATAAATATAAAATGGGTTTTTTGGATGGTTTTTGCATGGATTTCACAAGTTTTATGTTCCTTAATAGGGTTTTCAGTCACCAGAGGATATAGTAGGAAGTCTAGGAATTTTGGATATTTCAAAGGGAATTGGAGGCTTTTGGACCCATTTCCCCTGACTATGCCTGATTTGAGTCACCCGGATCAAACATTGAGACGTGAAGGACATGTGATTTAAAGAATTCCAAAGAAAAAGGCAACATGCATGACCGCTGCATGGTTATCCAAACCGTGTTCAAGCCGTGTGGGAGAATATGCCACTGATAGAGAGGTCCAAATGTTTGGCGCACGACTTACCAAAACTGTGAGGCCCTTTATAGAAAATGTGAAAGACTTGCACATATGGATAGAGACATCCACATGGTTGGCGCATGGCATTCCAAAACTGTGCTGCCAATCCATGAAAATTGTGCGGCCTTAATTATATGAGACAGAGACTTCCGTATGGTTGGCACACGACCTAACAAACCGTGCGTCCAAAAATGTGCAGACCACTACAACCTTCTACTTTTAGCCTGTTCAATTTTCACCCAATCTTTGACCCGGGGTTCCCCTTTCTACCTGCTTTTGGAAAACTAGAAAACTATTCTTTCTGACTAAGAAGACCCTGGGGGTTGAGCTTTGATAAGGAGGATTGGACAATGGAGAATAAAAGGGGGCTGGGAAATAATGTTTTTTGAGAGGAAGGTTTTGGAGCACTTGTTCTCTGTATTTTTGTTGTGCTTATGATTCTAATATTTTCTATTGTAATGAACTCTCTTATGAATTTTAGTATGTTTCTTATCTTTTTCATCACGAGTAGCTAGACCCCCTTGTGTTTGGGATGGGAAAACTATGGGTTCGTTAGAACTAGTTTCTCTATTCTTGTGTTTGTTGATCGTCTCTCACCTAATTCTCCCAACTTCCATGTATTATTTCACTAGAAACCTCATATCAGACAAAGAATTGAGTTTCTAGGGATCTTTGGGAGAATTACGACAAGGATATCCATGACCATTAGATATACATGTCATTTCTAGGGGAGGTTCCTAAATTAAGAGTCAGTAGAAATCAATTTCTAGACCAAGGGATTGATTTCTACCAACTTAATCAGAAATAAAAGGACCAAGGGAGTTCTGACATAAATGAAACCCAAAAATGTAGGTTATTATGAACAACACAACACAATAGGGAATAAGGTTTAACGTCCCACATAAATGTCCAGCCCTGACACATTTTTATCATTATCCATTTAAATTCAGTTTTATGTAATATTTAATTTTGAAGTTAATTCTTAGTGAATTAGAGAATGAAAATCAATTAGTTCTCTTTCTAGATACATCATTATGAACCAAAAAATAATATTTAAATTCGGCATCATAACTTGATCAATTTCAAATCAAGAGACAAAAATGCCAACATGGTTTCCATGTGGACTGACCCCGTACTTGCAGACTATACTAGTTACAAGTTAGGGAAATTAATTTGGTGATGAAAACAACACTTCAGACAAACTAAACACCAAATATATCATATATAAATATAGTTTCATCATAATGGCCACTATGAGAGGTGGTAGGAGATAATTGAACAATCATCATTTTGTGAGGCAGTAGTTCACCATCCAAAGAAACAGTATGTTCTAAATCCATTAGATGGAGTTTTGTGTGAGTGTAGGTCAAATAATTCTAAAAAAAATATAGTATACTTAAGATACTAGTGATTTTATAAAATAATGTAATAAATATTGTTTAGGGGGTTGGAGAAGGAAAATAAATGGAATAATCTTGAGAGAAGACATTACCTCAAACCGGGTAACTCCTTTTGATTTAAGATAAAAGACATTCTTGAATTTCTTTCTTCCCAAGGTAATAATTCTAGGAGGAATATATGTATGTTGGGAGCTTATTTGTGAAGATTTGGGACAATAAAATGGGGCTTGAGAGGTGTGAGTAACAATTATAGGTGGTGGCCTTTTATTAGAGGGAGGAGGGGTACTTTAGGAAAGTTTGGAAGATTATTTTATTTTAAAATAAATATAGATTTTAAAAAGGTCTAAAGCTCATTTAATTAAAATTTAATATGAGTATTGTTATAAATGATCTCAAAAAAATAGTTTTTAGTCAATTTTTGGTCTCAAATTTAACCTTATGATTTAGATTTAACCCTTAGTTAACTTATTTGACTCTTACCATGTCTTATTGTATATTCATACTATATGGATAATATAGTTACTATAAAATTATAATATAACCTCAATTGGTTCATTAATGACATTAAAAACCTTATATAAGTCATTTGGACGAATATTATTTTTTTAGGACTATTATATCATTTAATAAAATAGTATTTTTTAAAAACTCATTTATGTCAATTTATATACTATTCATATCCTGTCTTTTAAAAAATCCATAAAAACTTTATTATTTCTATAAAAATTCATTAATTCAAATATAAAAAGTCATAATTATCCCTTAAATTATTTTATGGCATAAAAAGTTTCAAAATAAATTTATTTTAATATTTAAAATATCATTTATTTAAGAGATTTACTAATAAGGTAATCACTACATCATCATTATGTCATAAATATATTTATTTATTTGATGTCTAAATATTATAAATAAAATACCATGATTTGTTAAAAATTTATATAATTCTAATGACTATTTATAGCCTAAATTATAAATTATATAACCCGATATAAAAATTATTTTACTAAAAGATATATGTTTATGTTATATTTTACTTAACATTAAATTAAAAGTAATTAAATGTCATTTTCACAAACAAGAGGCCCCATGGTGTCGTCAAATTGACCCAAGGATTACCATGGTCAAACATATCTCATCCAATAAGGTTAGGAAATTTTTTAGGGTAATTTAATATTATTATAATATAATATTTTACCCTTATTTACCGGATTTACCCTTTAACCATACTGAATAAAATATTTACTGATGTTACTATTCATAATATCTAAAAATAAAAGGTACATATTTAGATAATTTGAACCTACATATTCCAAATATGGAATCCATTTTTCCTAATTCAAATGACAGAATTTGTAGTAATTAATTTAAAATTATTTCTCGTTGTCAAAACCAAAAAGAGGGGTTTTAAGAAGTAATAACTATTAAAAGATTGACATGTGTTTATGTCCAATTAAAATTTTTAATTACTTAAAATAAAAATAATTGAATTAAATTATATAAATATAATCCAATTATACTTTAAAATCAATTAAATTGAGAATATAACCATATAAATAAATTATATGAAAAAGGTAGTTTTGAATTAAAATGAAGTATTTTTCACCATTCAATAAAAAATGAACTTTATCAGAAAAATAACAAAATTTCATCCAAAGTAAATTTCAATGTCCAAATTCTAAATAAGAAGTTTATTTTCTCAAATATAACATATAAAAGTGTCCAAAAATATATTTAAAAGGGTTCACCATCAAAATGCGGTAAATCATCCTTTTAAAGAATATTAAAATATTACATGCTTAAAATCAAATTCATTCTTATTTTAAGACTCTAAAATTTATTGGATAATTGTAAAAACATTTAACAAACATGTGTAATCATAATGTAGTTAGCTATGTTCATTCACAGTAATACAATGACTATGCGTTAACTACAATTGAAAATAATAATAATATTTTATAATATTTCGGTGTAACTCAATGTTGTGTGCAACATAAGATTTTAAGGAATACCATTATTGCATGTTGTGTATGCTATCAGAAAAAGGGTCATATTTAACAAAAAATTAATATATTATTCATAAATATTAATTGAAAATAAAAAATTATTATTATATAAATAATTGGGTCCTTACATCACTAGTCATAATATCCTCATATAATGAAAATTATTGGGAGAGTGGTGCTCATAAATGGTTTGGTTTTAAACCATCTAAGAATCGATCAATATTTATCTATTGGTTTTGAACATAATTAGTAATATTCCATGATAACCTTTTAATTTTAGCTTCAAAATTATCCACAACTTCCACTTCCTTCAACCTTAAGTTTTGGAATTTCCATTCCATGTGTGATATTTTCTTCTCAGGGAATTACATTTCAAAGAATATATCTTTAAAAGTAATATATTTCTTATTGATTATTTCTTATTCTTTCCTGGTGTTTTGAATCAATGATCACCACTAGTAAGAATCTCCAATTATGTGATATACCACCATGAAAACCGTATCATTTTCATCACATCCCAAGGAAAATAATACTTTATCCAGGGTCTTGACCTATTGTTCAAAACTAATGGATTTTTGGTTTTACTGAAGGTAGTAGGTTGTTCCAGTATGAAATTGTCCAACATTAATAAATAACAAAAATGATAAATTGGTTGTTCCATATGACTAAGGTTATTAGTCACAACCTATGTCAACATATTTAATATAGTAAGAATCTATACCAATCCAATACTAGTCTCATTGAATTTCTATAGTCGAAAATCACTGAATTGATTTTGAGTATTGATACATTTTTCCCTTACATTAGTCCCCATTTCTAGACAATGATATATAATCATTTATTTTATAAAAAACACTATGATTTAATATTTCTAGAATATCCTAAGTTTTTCTCCTAAGGTTCATGTTTTCCAACCATGTTCTTCTAAATCTAGTTCATAAGGTTTCTATTAAACTATCCTTGACACCAAATGTAACAAACTCAACTACAGTACCCTAGACATAGTTATTATTTTTCTATAATGGTATAAATTCATATGATCCAATAGTTTAATATCCTTAGGAAAATATATATATATAAGAGTTTTATATGACATTGAAAAAAAATAATTCATCATATGAAAACATTAAAACATTATTATTATCCTTTTGACCCTTTTATCATTCATAACACTATTATTAGTTTCCAAGGTAAAATTAAAACAATATAAAGGAGTGATATCAGACACTTAGTAAGGGGTATGATAAAATAGAATCAATTATAAATAAGACATTATGGAAGGAATAAATGAACTGAGTTATTCCTTAATAATTGAAAATTGAATAATAAATAAATACATGTAAAGTATAATAATAAATAAATTAATATATAATAATAAATAATAATATAGTTATGGTAATTTATAATGCCACACATTTTAAACATACCATCAAGGCCTTGCACCAATACATCTTACATAAAGGGTATAAATACTCCCATAGTCCAATCTTAATCATCTCATGAAACCTACCATTGTATTGAGGGAATATATAAATTGAGAGAGAGTAAGTACTATATCATTTAAAATAATTAAAATGGATATTAATAACATTTAATTAAAAGGATTTATACAAATGAAAAGGAAGCATAAAAGATAATATAAAAAATTAATTTCAATTGGAAATTAAATGGGAGAATTGGGGAAATCCTTACCTTTCATGGGCTTCTTAGCATAGAGACAAACCACCATACCAAAAAAACTCTTCAATATAAAATATAGTGAAATAAAAGAGAATAATTGGGAGGTATATGATGAGAGAAATTATAATTGGGTGTGGGATAATGGGAATCAGTGGTGAGAATTTATACTTGTGGAGGTATGGTGTCAAGGGTTTAAATAATGATTACTTTTCATTTAAGTCCAACCAATTTGGGGTTAAATTAATTCTAAAATATTTGGTTGAAATTAAAATTTTAAGAACCCAGATCTTATTTTCTAGTATGGATCTTGATTAATAGTGTTTTTGAGAAAAGGATGAGTTTCTAGAAATTTTAGGATTACACGCCGTGTACTTAGGAGTACATGTCGTGTGCCGAGTTTCCACGGGTAGTTGTGTACTGGCCATGTAACGACTGAGTACATGGCCATGTGGGGTGACCTGGAGACCGCCTAACACGGATCCAGTAAAGTCCTATACACACTATGTATCCTCAGGGAACACATCATGTATTTTTATTTTTATTTTTTATATCGGACTATGGTCGCGCCTAACTGGCAAAACCGTCTTCTTCTAGCGTCGTCTCATCCAGGAGTGACAATTATCGACGATTCTTCTCTGAGCTCTTATTTGTCCGTCTATTCTCCAAATCAAACTCCATAAATTATGTTGGAATTTCATCATTGATTTATTCCGTATTCTATAACCACTACTCTTGTTTCCCCCACTTTCGTGAGATATCCCTAGTTGATCATTTTTGGAATTGTTGTAGATTTGAAGCGTTCTATGTGGATTAAAAGTCTTAGGTTCAACTATATCGATCGTACATCATTGAGGTAGGTGGGTTGTGCCTTTTATTAGTTGTCTTTGAATTATATGTGTGAAAAGTTCCTATTACCCTAGTTTATGGTATTGTGTGTTTATATAATTTGACCCTATTAATGCCTTTTATGCTTTATTTGATTGAGTAGGGGTGTTTGATTATGAATAGTGTTTATTACCCTTCTATTGATGTGTTTTCCAATTTATTTTTGATATTAGTTGTTGGTTCTAGAATTTCCTGTTAGGTTGTTTTTCTTCCCATTCCCAGTGTTGTTAGGATGATGTTTATATTATCTGGAAAGCTCGTTATATGAATTATATTTGTTTATCCAAGTAGTATTTTGAGATTTACTTTAGCTCCTAGATATCATTTGTGTACAATTTATTACACAGGGTTGTGGGAACCTAGTGTATTTAGACCATAGGGGGAATGGACATTGAGGGCTTCCCTTGAGTGTCTGTTATACTTCTCACATTGTGATAACATAGGGGGGATGAATGTAAGCTCTCGCTTAGAGTGTCTATAATTCCATGTGGAGAGACCATAGGGGGAATTGGATGTTGAGTGATTCCTCAGAGAGTCTGTAGTTACCGTTACGAGACCACATGTGGAATTGACGGTGAGTGCTTCCTCAGAGAGACTTTATATAAGTTGAACCAGAGGGGTTAGACTGTGAGTATAACCCTGAGGGTTTCTTGTGGATGTTTGGTTATTTATTTGTAAATATAAATGAATGTTTATTGAACTGTATGATTGTTTACTTTTGAGTACTTCCTAGTTTATTACATAATTTTTATTATTTACTACTAGATATGTTCACTGATAGTTAGGCACAGATCTTTGGGTGGTTTCCTATTAGGATTCATCTCATACCCTATGTGGGTCATGATTTTGGGCCCAAACATATTATATTTCTACAAGTATAGATAAGGGAAAGAACTATTATACTTCAGGCACTTGATTTCTATAGAGTAGGATATTATAAGACCAAGCTGAGGCTTGCGATGCTGTTGGAGTTGTTTACTTGTTTTTCCCTTGTACAATGGTTTATTACTATATTCCAACATTGTGACTTTTTTGATCTCTTTCCTAAATACTCATGACATGCATCATTATATATATATATATATATTCTAAATTTGTTATTTACTTTTAGTGTTCTATTTTTTACTCATTGTATGGTATTAATACTTTCGCTATTATTATTTGATTTCCATTCCACTGTGTTACTCTGCCAATGAGGGCATAGTTTCCCCACTATCACACTTAAGGCCCTCAATGCAAGTTGGTAGCCTCTGGAGTTTGGGGAAATGCACTTGAGGCCATGTGACCAACTGGGTATGAGGCACCTTTGGGTGGCACCTGGACCCGAGACGTTACAAAGTGGTATCAATGGCAGTTCTTTTATTCTTGACTTATTATTTGGAGACAATAGATAGTGTTAGGAAAAAATGGGTAGTCGGTAATAATCTTTGCCCGGGAGTAGCTAACCCATGCATAGGGAAAATCTAATTTACCTTGATTATTTCTATTTTTTGGTTTTTCAATTTTTATAGTTGATTTGATTTCACTATTGGGTGATTCACATGTTTTGTGCTCTTATCATTGATATTTTTGAGGTTATATTCTATTTCAACCTGATGAGATGAGGGTATGCCATCTCATATATCATATAGGAACTTTCTAGAGATCACATATCATGAATTCGTGTCATGCCATTTAGGGACCATTACTGATTGTATGTTATTGTGATAGATGTTGTTCAAGATATGCTTGCTGTGTTGATAGATGATTTGAAAGAATACCTGCTATTTGATAGGGTATTTCTAATATGTAAGGTTTCTTTTGGATAAGCTCCAAACATTGATCCATGAGGTGTTATGGGACCTCATGGATCAGAATTTGGTGGATCATGTGATTTATTGCATTATTATACTAGGATATAAATGAATATGATGGCAAGATTTTATTCTTGGGGAGTATGGGCCTCCACAGATCGGAATTTGGCACATTAATGTTTGTTTCAGTATTTTTTTGGAGTTCTAGAGTAGTTTCTGAGGCCTACTGTCCAGAAAAACCAAGAACACACGGTGCGTATTGATGAATACATGCAATGTATCCTTCTATTTGGTAAGGAACAAATTTTCATAAGTACATGCCGTGTACTTTGAGTAATCACCATGTAGTCTTTAACCGTTCCACTATCTGAGTGGCCAGAAACATGGGGTAGAGAAATATTTGGTGGAACATGCCGTGTACTAGATATACACGATGTGTAGTTAGGACCGTGTATCTATCCGTGTGACTAATGACATGGGTTGGTGAAATCCTTCTAGTACAAGCCGTTTCTGGCAAAAAGACACCACATAGAGTCAATCGTGTCTCCAACCATGTGACTAACGACACGGGTGGATGAAACTTAAGCGGTACATGTCATGTTTGGCGCAAACACACCGTGTAGTCTTCCTTTTTTAGAATCGTGTGGCTTAATCATGTAGTAGAACTTGGGTAGGGGAAAAAGTTTCAATTACATTTCATGCACAAGGAGAAAATGTTGTGTATTTGAGGTGTTACATGACCAATTTTGGAAGAGGTACACGCCATGTTAAAAGTCTACGGGAACACACCGTGTACAGGCGATACACGTCGTGTACTCCTATTATGAAAAATTTGAATGTTTTCTTTCTCCTGTTACCTTCTTGCACTTCTAAGTTTTAGTCCTTGATAATCATGAACTATGGTGTGCTCTTGACCTCACAGAGTGAGGCCACTGATACGTCCCCTGGTTGTTCACCAGATATGAGGCAACGATCAGACACCAAACATGGTAGATTAGAGAATACCAGTGGATCCTCATATCGTGCCTATCATGGTACCAAACATCATCCCAGATATAGGTTATGATTCATTGTTCCAAGAAGGATTTATGAGGTTTATGCAGACCTTCAGGGAAGTACCACATCCTGCCCTGTGTATGGTAGAGTTGACATGGGTCTTTCAACAGTAGCATCCTCCCACCTTTTCAGGGGAAGGATGACCATAGGCTACAGAGTCATGGTTAGAATCCATGCGGTCTATCTTCGATCATCTGGAGACACCTATAGAGAGGAGGGTGAATCTCTCTATGTTCATGCTTTGGGATTCCACCAAGAGATGGTGGGATGTGATTTCACAGGCAGGGCGCCAGTAGGGTATGGCATGGGATGAGTTCCAACGTGCCTTCTATGATCACTTCTACTAAAAGACTTTGAGGTCCGAACAAGCCTAAGAGATCATGAGTTTGGATCAGGGTACTCTCTCAGTCATGGATTATTCTTCTCGCTTCACATAACTACATTTCTTCGCACCCATTCTAGGGGGTGATGAGTTATTCCTGGTGAGAAAGTTTGAGTATGGTCTCAGGCATGGCATCTTATCTCAGGTGAACATATTTTGGTTTACTTATATCACTTCTAAATTCTACCAGGTGCTGATCATAGAGCTCAACCTGAGGGATTCTAAAGGTGTGAGCCAGAGCGTCTTGTCATCAAAAGTTGGTACCCCTCCGACTGATAACAGGAAGCCCCGTATGGAGTCTACATGTGGATATCCGAGTAGGAGGAATACTTCTTCAGGTATCCATGTGGTATTCTACCAATACGGGAAGAATGGGCATATGATGCCAAATTTCTTTAGAGACCCAATTGAGTGCTGATATTATGGAAATATGGGCTATCTTCAACATTTCTGTTTTATTTTCTCACCAGAAACTGGTGATTGGAGTTCTTATATGACTCTACGTTCAGGAAAATGACCAATAGTTTCTCATCCGCCAGGGAATTGGAGTTCATTTGACCATTTAGGCCAAGGTGGAGGTCATGACTGTGGTGGTCAGACACATGGATTTCGACAGCTATAGGTTGGATCAACTTCGGGATTGCTAACATCTTCACATGGTTGTGGAATAGGTCAGGATATTGAAATAGTGCAGACCCATCAAGATCAGGATCTTGGAACCTATACAGTTAGAAGTACGATTCTAGTTGCCTCTGTTTTATCATCTGCACTTTTTGATATAGAGGCTTCTCATAGTTTCATATTTTTTGCTGTTTTGGAGTGACTTGAGCTCTGTATCATTATCTCTGCTGATATTTTGATGCTAGAAACTCTGTTGGGGATTTGAAAAACAAGTGTACGTTAGTACAAGTAGTGAAATCTTGAGGTTGGTGGGTGTCACTTATTATGGGACCTTTATGTCTTGGAGATTATGGGATATGACTTCATTCTCAGAATGGACTGGTTAGTTCCCTTCCAGGAATTTGTAGATTACTATCAATGTAGGGTGAGTTTCACATCACCAGATGGAAGAACATTTCTATATGAGGGAGAATGGGATATCTTGGTGAGTAGAGAAGGACCTGAGCAATATGGGTTGGGAATATTTACAGTCCAGATTTCTAGTTTGTATCTAGATGAATAGGGGACTTCACATATGGAAATTCCTCCGGTGGTCGATCACATCAGGGTTGTCTTTCCAGATGACTTTTCCGGTTTTCCTCTATAACAAGATGTAAAATTTTCTATTGAGATTGTGCCAGGAGAAACACCAGTGTCCATTCCTCCTTATAGGATGGCTACGCTAGAGTTATAGGAGCTCATGAAGAAGTTATAGGACTTACATACAAAAGGTTTCATCCGACCTAGTACTTCTTTTTGGGGTTTTCCTGTCCTGTTTGCAAAGAAGGAAGACATTACCATCAAAATTTGGGTGGATTATCAGAAGCTGAACCAATTGATGTTCAAGAACCGATATCCCTTACTGAGGATTGATGATATCTTTGATCATCATTGAGTATACCTGGTGTTCTCGAAGATTTATGTGAGATCCGGTACTCATCAGTTTCATGTTAGACCATCTGATATTCCTCTTACAACCTTTCATAGGAGGAATGATCTATACAAGTATGTGGTTATGACGTTCTATCTTACGAACACGACTATGGTTTTTATGACACTGATGAACCGAGTTTTCCATCCAAACATGTATTCATTAATGGTAGTCTTATTGGACGATATCTTGGTGTACTCGCACACTCGACAAAACCATGCCACACATCTTGAGATTGTTTTGAGTACACTGAGAGAGCATCTGTTATATGATAATCTCTCAAAATTCCTCTTTTGGATGGACCAGATTCACTTCTCGGGTCATATTATCTTAGAGGCAGGAGTATCAGCAGACCCATAGAAAGTGAAATAAGTAGTTTCCTAGGATCAACCAAAGAATTTATTTGCGGTACCAAGTTTTCTCAGGCTGTCTGGTTAATAAAAACATTTCGTATAGGACATTTCACACTTAGCAGTTCCACTGACGGGCCTGAATAAGAAGGGTGTGAAGTATTTATGGATAGATTCATACGATTCATCCTTTTAGGAGATAAAGGGGAGGTTTAATTTAGCACTGATACTAGTTTCCCAAGATCTGAGAAATATTTATACTATTTACCATGATGCATCAGGTATTAGGATGGGAGCAGTGCTTATCCAGGGGGAAGGAGTCGTTTCATATGAGCCTCAACAGTTGAGGCCACAAGAGGTGAATTACTCGACACATGATATCGAGTTAGATGTAGTTGTTCATGATTTAAACTATTGGATACATTACCTATTGCGAGAGAAGTTTTTGGTTTTCACCAACCAAAAAATTCTCAAGTACATCTTCACTCATCACGATCTAAATTTGGGACAACGAAGGTTGGTTGAGTACCATCAGTCCTTTGAAATTGATCTTTCCTACATGATTAGGAAAGGAAATGAAATGGACGATGTGTTGATCAGGTGGAATCAAATATAGGAAGTTCAGGTGGAAAGTAGTGAGTGGATGCTTATGGCTCTTTTCTTTTAGATGAATTTAGAAGTGCACGACATAAAGGGGTAGATGTTTCTTTCATCTATAGCTGTTACCTCTACTCTACTTGATCGATTACGAATGAGGTATCTATTATATTTTAAAGGCCTAGTTATATATGAGAGTGTGTCAAGAGGGGAACCTATTCCAAGTTGTACCATTGGAATGTATGAGATCTTTCATTTTTATGGGCACGTATGTGTGTCAGCAGACATACGTGAAAAGTTGATGTGGGATTTTAATTCTTTAGTATGGTTAGTTCATTGTGGGGTCACCAAGATGTATCTTGATCTTCAATATTAGTACTGGTGGCCTTGTATGAAGAAATATGTTGCTGGTTTTGTGATGAGGTGTTCCACCTGTCCGTAGGTGAAGGTGGAGCATCAGTTAACAAAAGGGATTTTGGAGTAGTTACCCATTCCTGAGTGGAAGTGGAATGACATCGCAATGGACTTCATGAAAAGTTTACGAAGGTTGCCTCATGGGAATGATGTAGTTTGGGTTGTCATGGATAGAATCACGAAGGATTCACACTTCTTATTGATCAAGGAGACCTTCAGTGTAGATGAGCTGGGAAGGTTGTACGTCTGGGATATTGTATGTCTACATGGGGTTCCACACTCCATTATTTTCAAATAGGGATTCCGGCTTTACATTACGGGTCTTGAAAGGACTAGAGAGGGATATGAGTACATAGGTACTTTTGAGTACAAATTACCATCCCCAGACAGATGGACAATCTGAGTGTACAATTCAGGTACTGGAGGACATTCTACAAGCATGCATCCAAGATTTTAGAGGCTCTTGGGAGAATCACATACCTCTAGTGGAGTTTTCATAGAATAAATTTTTCAAGAATCTATTCATATGTAACCTTATAATGTTTTATATGGTTGGCCATGTCGATCACCCTTATGTTGGTTGGAGGTAGGAGAGGCAGTTATACTGGGACCTCATCTTGCCAAGGAGACCACGAAGTAGATAGAGTTGATTTAGAAAAGGATGGATGTTGCACAGTCACAACATAAGTCTTATGATGATAAAAAAAGACGACATCTGGAGTTTGAGGTCAGAGATCAGGTTTTCCTATGTGTCACACCGAGGTTGGGACATAGGAGGATTAAGAGATAGGGTAATATTTCACTAAGATACGTTGGGCTGTTTGATGTTTTGGAGAGAGTCGGGCCGATTTAATATTGGTTGTAGTTACCATAGAGGTACTGGGTAATGCGTAGAGTCTTCCACATTTCTCAGCTATGATGTTATTTCTCATATCCATATCAAATTTTTCAATATGAGGAGGTTTATTTTTAGGTGACTGCATCGTTCAAGGAGCATCCTATCCAAATTGTTGATCGAATCACAAAGGATCTATGTCACTAGTATCTTCCTCTAGTACGAGTGCTATGGAAGCATGAGCAAGTACAAGATGAGACTTGGGAGAGGGAGACCGATGTGCGATTGCAGTGGATGGAGCTGTTTGAATATTCTTCATTGCCAACTTTCTAGGGAAATTTAGGGGAGAATTTATTTAAGGGGAACAAGTTATTAAGAACTCAGATCTTCTTTTCTGGAATGAATCTTCATTTATGCTGTTTTTGAGAAAAAGAGGAGTTTTTGGAAATATTTGTAGTACATACCGTGTCTTAGTAGTACACAACATGTATCGGGTTGCCGCAGGTAGTCGTGTACTTTCCGTGCAATGGACGAGTACCTAACCGTGTGGGGTGACCTCGGGACCACCTAAAACGGAGCCGGTAAAGTCCTATACACACCGTGTATCCTCCGGGAACACACCATGTATTTTGTATTTTATTTTTTATATCGGACCAGGGTCATGTCTAATTGGATGAACCATCTTCTTCTATCGCCGTATTGTCCAGGAGTGACAGATATTGCTGATTCTTCTATGAGCTCATGTTTGTCCATCTGTTCTTCGAATCAAACTCCATCAGTTGCATTGGAATTACATCAATGAGTTATTCCTTCTTCAAGAACCTCTATTCTTGTTTCCTCCTATTTCGGGAGATATCCATGGTTGATCATTTTTGTCATTTTTGTAGATCTACAACATTATAGGATGATTAAAAGGTTTATGTTCAACTATATCGATCGTACAATGTCGATTTAGGTGGTTTGTTCCTTTTCATAGTTGTCTTTGAATTATATGTGTGAAAAGCGCCCAATACCCCACTTTACGGTATTGTGTGTTTATGGGATTTTACCCTATTAATGCCTTCAATTATTTCTTTTCTTGATTAGGGGTGTTTGATTATGAATATGGTTCATTACTTTTCTATATATGCGATTGACCATGTTAGTTTGATATTGGATTTTGGGTCTAGAATTTCCTGTCATGCTGTTTTGCTTCCCATACCTAGTGCTATTAGGATGGAGTTTATATTATCTAACATGCTCATTATATGCATTGTAGTTGTTTAGACTAGTAGTATTTTGAGATTTACTTTGGATACTGGATATCATTTGTGCACTATTTCTTACACAAGGCTATGGGAACCTGGTGTAGTTAGACCATAGGGGGAACAAATTCTAAGGGCTTCCCCAGATTGTTTGTTATACTTTTTATGTTGAGAGACCATTGGGGTAATGGACGTATGTTATCCCTCAAAGTGTTTATAGTTCCACGTTTCAAGACCATAGTGGGAATTGGACATTGTGTGCTTCCTCATAGAGTCTGTAGTTACAGTTACGAGACCACAAGTGGGAATTAACGGTGAGTTCTTCCTTAGAGAGTCTTTGTCTAAGATGAACCAGAGGGGTTAGACTATGAGTACTTCCCAGAGGGTTGATTGTGAATGTTTGGTTGTTTATTTGTAAATATAAATGAATGTATATTGAATTGTGGGATTTCTTACTTTTGATTACTTCTTTATTACTTGATTTCTCATATTTTATGCTAGATATGTTCATGGATAGTTAGACACAAATCTTTGGGAGGTTGTCTACTGGGATTCATCTCACAAACTGTTTGGGTCATGCTTTTGGGACCAAAAATATTATATTGTTGTAGGTACAGATAAGGGAAAGTTCCCTTCAACTTCAGGTACTTGATTGCTGTTGATATAGAGAGCATGGGACCAAGCTGAGGCTTGTAATGCTGTTGGAGTTGTTTACTTGTTTTTCCCTTGTACTTTGGTTTAGTAATGTATTCCAGTATTGTGACTTGTTTTTACTAGATACTCATGACATGAATCATTATATATATATATATATATATATATATATATATGTTGTAGTTGTTATTTACTTTCAGTCTTATGGTGTTTACTCATTGTACATTATTACTACTTATGCTATTATTATCTAATTTCCATTCCGATGTGTTACTCTAACAATGATAGCATAGTATCCCCACTATCACACTCAAGGACCTAACTAATAGTCCGTAACCTCTAGTGTTTGGGGAAATGCGTTTGAGGCCATGTGACCCACTGGGTGTGTGGAACCTTTGGGAAGCACCCAGACCATAGATGTTAAAAATGTTTTAAAGGATAGTTAAGGTTTTATAATACATAAATCTCCTATTTAATTTTATTTTATTTCTTAATTTTTTTATAAATAATAAAGATAAATAAATTTAAAAATTCCATGAGAATTATAGTTTATCCCCTTTAAACCACACTTTAGTTTTTTTCATCTAAATATAAATTAAGAATATTTTAATTTTTTTAGGGATTATAAACTTATATATAATTTTTTAATTTATATAAATAAATCAAGATCCATATTTTGAGGAGTTATAAGTGGTTGTGAATTCAATTTTGATGTGGATCTGACATGATAGGTCCCACCAGAGTAATTAAGTCATAATTTTTTTTCCTTTCATGGATTGTCCTAGAATTGTTTTAGATGTTATGTGAATTTATATAGATAATTTCATCCAAATTGAGGAAAAAAAGGTTCAAAATTTATCAAGGTTAAAATATAACTTGATGTTAATGAATCACTATTCAATGAACCTGCCAGACTGGCACTACTAGAATTCATGACTATAGCTACAAAACTATACCCCCATACAATAGAAAACATGGATATATCTGGTTTATAGCAATTTTTTTCTATCCATGGAAATTAACACAACCTCACTCCCCAATTTACCATAACCCTCTTGCGCCTATCCTCCTAACGCCCCTCCTCCTCGTGACACTTCTCCCCGACATTCTGTGATCCTCCTCCTCCAACGGGCCACCCAACCTCCCCACGATCGTCCTCCTACGGCGCAACCACTCCACTTCCTCGTCATCGCTGATCCGATGCGGACTACCCACCTCCTCCGACAACGTGCCTCCAATGAGGGCACCCAACTTCACAGCGATTCTCCTTCTCTGACGTGGCCCTAACATGGCTTCGACACTACCCTGACCGACTCAAATGTGACCAGTCCACCTCTCAGGATCCTCCTTCCACGTGGCCAACCCTGATTCTTCACCTTCAATGTAGTGGCACCTCCTTCTTGATTTCTCACTCAAACCAAGTCCTACCCTAGAAATCCTCCTCCCGTGATTTATCACTAACCCCACTTTCCTAGCAAAATCAACCCTTCTTCAATTTCTCATGCGAAATCCCTACCTACTGTGCTCCTTGCCTCACTAGGTATTTTCTGATTTTCAACTCCAACATGGTAATTAAGTCTCATCTTTTCCTTTCTATAGATCGGTGGTTTAATTTATTCTAATCTTGATTTCCATCTCCATTTTTAGATGTTTTTAGCAGGGATTTATGTGCACCCACTTGGACATGTCATTGATCTACATTGAAGACAGAATGATTCAGATGGGATCATTTGATTCTATTCTCATCTTATATCTGGTAAATCCATAAATTTCTTCCATAAAATTCTCTAGAATTTTAGGATGAAAATTTTCTAGATTTAAATCTCTCAAGGAATGATCATGTCCTCTAGTATTTCAAGATTAAAGGGGATGATTATAATACCTCTCATTATTGTCTTGAAAACCGTTTAAACCGTGAATTTTAATATGTTTGGATCATCCAAACCTAGGTTAGTGTCATTATTGATATGAATTATTAATTATGTATTATTATTTGTAATGTTGAAGATAAAATTTAAAAAATTATAATTTCATCTATTTTTGTGTTATTGGAATTTTTTTTAACATTTTATTTAAATTTATACACTATTATATACAGATTTATAAATACTGTTTTCTACACCTAAAACATCATTTGACTAATTTATTGAATACAATAACATAAGGAATAATGTTGAGAATATAATATTTAAAAGCTGTGTAAAATAGAAGGGATTTGGAAGATAAGAGCTAGTCACTAATTAATAAAATGTGTCTATTTTTTGGAAGTGTTTCAAATGAACATACACATGAAAAGAGTGAATCTTTAAATTTGTTGGATGTATATCTTAAAAATAAAAGATCCAGTGTAATAAGGAAAAAGTTTATGATATGACCCTTATACTGATCAATAAAATAATGATACAGTTGAGATTAAATTTGTAAAGAAACAAGAAGTGAAAGTTGATAAGAAAATACTTTAAGATGGTATGTAGTCTAATTTAACACTAAACATGTGTTTATGTTAAGGAAGGTAATGGAAGATTATGAGTGTGTACAGAGAAACTGGGACATTGAATAGTTAGCATGCACACAGTTTTCAAAGGTGCGCACCTTAGTGCGCCTTGGCGTGAGGTGCGGCGAGGCCCACCCGGTGCGCCTCCCCATTAGTGAGGCGGGGTAACCTCACTGAGGCTCGCCAAAGGTGCACACATAATTCACCTACCCGAGAGGCTCTATGGCATGAGGCAAAAAAAAGGTGCACCAGTAGCCCTTGAAATTAGGTAGAATAAGGTTGCAGAGATTGTGCTTAGAGGGGCGGCAGAAATCGAGGGCCCGATAGAAATCGAGAGTGCTGACAGAAATCAGGGGTGCAATGGAAATCGTGGGTAGGAGGAAATTAGGGAAATCAGAGGAAATCATGGGGGAGCCAGTTAAAATCATGGTTGCGTGGAATAGAGACCGTTCTTAGAGGGGCTGATGGAAATTTGGGATATTTTCTCAAAAGTGAGCTGTACATCCCTAAATATAACATAACATTTAATATATTAATAAAAGAACTAAATCAGACTCTATAAAAAGAGAACCGTCTCTTGACCAAAATCAAGAATATAATAACATCAAACACATTTAACATAACATGATTATTTTTATTTTTAGGTCCTCAAAATAATTTAACATAGCAGAGAAGAGCAGAAACACATTTAACATTACAGAAGACATATAACATAACATGATGATTTTAATGTTTATGTTCTTAATGATTGATTATTTGATTATGATTTGGTTAAAAATTATCAGAATTTATTTTAATTTGTATTATTTTGATTTAATTTAAGTTTTTTTTTATTTTAAAATATTTCTGAAAATTGAATATATTTAATTATGTGCGCTTGTGCCTTAGTTGCGCCTCGCGCCACGCCTCGCGCCGCATCCCCAAGTGGCCTTTGTTCCTTATTGCACCATGCACCATTGATAACACTGAGCATACATAAAAAAAATCAAAAGGTACTGTTAATATATTTTTGTAGTTACGTTTTCTTATATAGTGAATATAAAATTATGAAAATTAAACATTTAAGAGGGTTTGGAAGAAGATTTTCTGGAAGATATTTTTCCCTAATAAGTCAATTGAGAAATAAATTTGGTAACCATGTGAATCTTTTTAATCAATTTTATGTTTTAAATAAATATTTATAAACTTCATATGAGAGAAATTTGGGAATTGTGATTTAAAATCTCAAAATTCAAGATGTTATTTGGAAAAAAGTGAAGCAAAGAAATTTTATTTGAAGAGGATTTAAAATAATGTTAGTATGGGAACATAGATATTTTATAATTTATTTTCTTCACATATAGATGAAAAAATTAATCTATTGATAAATATAAATTCTAAGGTGAATGAAAAAGTTAAGTTTAGTAATGGTGGTGTTGAAAATATCAAGGTCACAAGCATAATTAATAATTTTCGTGGATAAATATATATAAATTAAAGGATATAAAAGTAATTTATCTTTATCTATGAAATATGGAGTCAATATATGGAATAAAATATTTATTGGTCTCAATCAAGGAATCTTGGAGAAACTAGTTTAGTAAAAAATGATTTTAACATTCTATAACAAAAAAGTGATAGTGGAAATAATTTTCAAGTATTCGAAAATGGAAGTATCATAAGTAAATATTATAAACCTAATAAAATAAGAAATATTCATGTATTAGAGATTGTTCATACTGATACATGTGGACCAGTGAAGTAGAATGGAATAAAATGAATATTGTAATATCTTTTATTTTTATATGGATATAGTTATTTAGGCTATATTATTCCTATGTATAAAAACATTGATATACTTGATTATATTTAGAGGTATAAAAGGATAGTGGAAAGCTATCTTGAAATGAATATCAAAGTTCCAAGTTATAATAATGGAATTGAATTCACTTATTATTTAGTTAAGAAGTATCTAGAGAAGTATGATATTGATAAAAAAGCTAATGTAATGTAGACACCGTAATAGAATGGGGTGGTTGGGAGGGCAGGGGGCATTGTGGGGGTGTGAAGGGGTAGGGGGCAGGGGGTGTGCTGGGGGGTGTGAAGGGGGAAGGGGGGTGTGGGTGTGTAGGGGGGTGTACAGGTGGCAGGGTAGTGTGCTGGTGGTAGGGGGTAGGGGGAGGGGGGTGTGCAAGGGAGGAGGTAGGGTGTAGGGTAGGGGCAGTGTGGGGGAGTGAAAGGGGTAGGGGCAGGGGGTGTGTAATGGGGTGTGAGGGGGGGTAGGTGGGTGTGCAGGGGAGGGGGTAGGGGGAAGGGGGAATGGGGTGTGGCAGGGGGAGGGGGGTGTGCATGGGAGGGGGCATGGGGTAGTGTAGGGGTAGTGTGGGGGTGTGCAGGGGGTAGGGTGCATGGGGTGTGCAATGGTATGTAAAGGGGGAAGGGTGGTGTGGGTGTGTGGGGGGGGGGGTGTGCAGGGGGCAGGGTGGTGTGCTAGTGGCAGGGGGTGTGCAAGGGTGGGGGCAGGGGGTGTGCAGTGGGGGGGGGGGGGGGTATTACTGGATATCATAACGACATTTCTAATTTATACACATTTACAATTTTTTTTAATGAAATCCTGGTCATGGAGCTTACAAACTATGGACATCGAGTTGGTGATGACACATGATGGAGTCTACAAGGCCAAGGCCGTGATGGCTCTGAAAGCTGCTGAGGAAGATATAGTCACTGCTATCATGGAGCTTACTGACTAAGGTTTGTGGCACTGTTTTTCAGTTCAGTTTCATGTTATGTGTTTGTCTTTCATTGATATGGAAGTTTCTCCCATTCGTCTTTATGTATTGTCTATAAAAAATACTATACAAGGTCTATTACCTAGAATTTTATTAATATTCCCTAGTTACCACACATACAATATTTAGAGACTTTTTTATAGGTATTAGAAAACCCATAAAATTATCATCCCCCATAACATAAAAGTGGTTCCACATATCTCTAATGTATATATAAAAGAATGATGTATTATAAACAATATTATGTTTGTCTTAATGCTTGTTTACCATTTTAGAAGCCATAATGTGGTGTACATGTATTACATATTCTTATGTTATTGTTGGAGTTTTCATCCTACATTGGACTTGAGGTCTGATGTGGTTTTAATTATTCATTATAAAAGAACCCCAAGGTCCGCTTTAGAGAGAACATCTTGGAGGAGTGAGTGTGTGGACATTTATAAGTGGAGTGAGTGGGACACAAGTAATTTTTTTTAAAGAGAGAATCAAACCTAATTTTATTCATGTAATTTATCCACAATAATGCTCCAATATATAACCTGCATGAGATAAGGTCTAAATATTTTCCTACAATGGGTTTTGGAAATGTTTTGGGTCATTTTAAGACCTTATTTTCTAATTTTAACTACTAAGTAAACTCATATTTATCTTAATCGATGTAATTAATTTTAACCATTTTCACTAATATTGTTTGTACAATATTTATTTCAATGTATTAGAAATTGTAAATTCATTTTATTATGAATATTTATTCCATTTTTTCAAATTCAATTAATAGTTTTTTCAAAAATTAATTAAAAATTAATCCCATAGAAGTGGAGAGAAAGCAGGTTTTTGAAGTAAAAATGTCCAATACTTAAAAACATTTTTATGTTAAAATTAAACATAAAATGATTATAAAAACATAAATTGGATTAATATAAATTTTATTGAACTATACTTACTTTAAAACCAATTCAAACTCTATTTTATTTTTATAAATTTTTTAGATGAAAATGTATTTTTCAATTAAATTTCTACAATTTTCACTCTTTACCAAAAAAATAAAACATCTCAAAATATACCAAAACATTACCTAAAGATAATATTAATATTATAATTTAATAAATGATTTTTATTTATTCATATAAATTTTAAAAAAGTGGTAAAACGTTTTTTAAATTATTTTCTACAATCATTATTAAAACATATTTTATAATTTTTTTTCAGAAAAAAATTCTTTTTATCTTAAATGATTATTATTTTATTAATAACCATTATATGGCCATTAAATGTGTGTAAAAAATAATTTTTTATTATTTTTGTTAATACTATTCATACCATAAATTCCAATGGATATGTGATAACTATCATTTTAAATATTAATATTAAATGTTTATTTTGTTCGGTAAAACACGATCTTGTGTGAAATGAAAGCTAACTCAGTGTTTTATATACCATAAGATAAAGTCAATGATTTTTGTCAGAAATGTTATTGAATTTTTTTATTTTATAATTTTTGGGGGTTTAAAATGATTATTAAGAACACAAAAATATAATTGATGGACAAAAGCACTGTTCAACCCTTCATGAATAAATTCCCTCATTCCTTCAGTGAGTCCAATGAACTACTAATTTCCAAGTATTGGATCAATAACTATAATTTTATGTTTTCTATTATCTAGTTCTCAAAACATGTTTATTTATACTTGGTTCATAATTTCTATGGTGACTTTCATAAATGGTGTCATCTTATTAAGAATAAGAGGCAAGGGTGAGTGATTAACACCATGACAATGGAATGATTTAAATGTGTATTTTTCAAGAAGTACATTCTACTAGAACATAATGAAAATAATATTCTTTGAGGTTAAGTAGTAGTATGATGAATAAATCAGTACATAAGAATAAAATTTCACCAAGAAATAATGTTATGCATCTGTATTTATAATTTACCTTTATTGAAATGTTAATATATTTTACAGTGACATAAAACCATGTAAATGAAAGAAATTTTCAAATGGGAACTTTATTATTAATAAATACATTATTTTATGTCTAATAAATGTATTAATTGATAGTGTATACTCTAATTATTATCATGATTTTGGGGACATGAAATAGATGATCGATCTTTGAGTGGATTAAAATAATGAAACCCTTATTGGATAGAAAATTAATATTTCTTCATGATGAATTATTGGAAAAATAACGTTGGAAATTTTATTAATGGTATTTACAAAAAAATTTATGTGTGGAAAATAAATTCATTGAGTTAATGAATGATTTAGTGAAATAAATAGAACATCCAATGAGATAAATTAAGAAAAATCTAAATTGAATTCACAAACAAAACATCAATATAGTAATTTCATGGGGTGTGGATTTGTTTTGAATTAGTTAATGAATATGAAGGTTAATTATAGATGTCAATGTCTACAACCTCTGTATCCATGAGATAAAATGGATTTCCCATGTGATCACAACTATATAGGTTTTTATAAGAATTTACTGGTGAAAAGGTACACATATCATCAAATATATAACTATAAATTTATTATTTTGTTCTAGTTCTCTACACTCTTTTATTTCTAAAAAATATTTTATGTATATTACATCACTATCTCAATGATTAAAGGTTGAATTAATGGGGGAAAACTAAAAATGGTAAAATGACCAAATGTTATGTCTATATCTCCAATATGATATAATTTTTTGAGAATGTGCTTCATTAAAACCTTATTATTCTCCACCTAACTGAATTTAATGGGGGTATTGGGAATGAAATGGATCAGAATATATAGGTCATATATCAATTATGGAGTGATATAAGTCAAATTGGATATTCAATATCAATATATTATTTTCTATATATAGAGATACATTCCTTTTAAACATATTATTAAAATGTTTTTAACAAAAACATGAATTAATTATGACCCAAATGTGACATCCCAACCCAAACCATAGGGTCTATGAAAGATTCTATATAACCTCATGCATTATTGACTATATTTAAGTGGCTATAAACATTTATTAATGGGTTTAATCCTCTCGCACTGAGACTATACCCTATATATCATGCCATTCGATAGATAATAATCAATAAATTAAATTATTAAGAATCAAATTAAATAAGTTGAAAAAGAAATAAGTGTCATATAATGATACATATCCTAATGTGGAAAGCCTATCCATAATTTAACTAGTATATACATAAATATATAAAAAATTTATAACAATATGTAGCTCCTCTAGAGTCTGTCTTGGCCCACTCCTACTACATGCTCCAATAATCAACTGTTAACTATTGAGCTATTTCCCATTACTATATCCCGAGTCATGAAATATATATGAACACCAAAATGCTATTTTTTTGGTGTGAGTACAAAGGCTTATTAGGATGACACACATTTTTCCTTAAGAAGTTTTCACATTAATTTGAGTGTATAACATAATAATAGATAAATTAAAAAATAGGTAAAAAACACACTAAGAAATAATTCTCTATCCAAGATTCCACATATATCGACAATAAATGCTTCAGTGATATTATAATAAACATTTTAATAATCATGGAAAATTATCAATGATAGTGAAGAATTGTTATTATCATTAGATGTATATTCCTCATGCCTCCAGGTCAAAAAAAACTATGTCCACATTTCATATCACTATCACTTGATTAGGTTACATAGTCCATCATGCACTACCATTTCCACATAGGTCTAATCACCAATGATCATATCAAGACATGGAAATCTCTTATATGGAAATTATGGCACAATATATAACATATCATGAGTGTGATCAAATACATACATACAGATATGTGAGAATATCGACATGGAATAACACTTGTAAGCATGTGTAATCATATTATATTAATAAATAAAGACTCATTTATATAAATTGACCAACATTAATTATATAATAATCATGGTTTATTCCATCATAATTACCATATCATGCTAACAAAATATACATGCCCCATCATTTTTAATGAACTTCATACCATATGGTCATCAACATTAATGAAAAAGAAAACTATGAATGTTTTGTTTGAAAGTTGTAGTGGAAACTTCAATATCCATGAACACCTCCTTGTATGACTTATTATCATCGTTGTTAAAAATTCATCACATTATATTCCTAAAATTATCATAAAATATCATATCATGTGATATTTTAATGGTAATATTGAAAATTTCTAGGTGAGGGAAAATATCATAATTTTCATATTATCATTTTTGCTCAGAAATGTTATAGAAATAAATAGCTCAAGAATAATTAAAAAACCACAATATATAGTTTATATATTTCAATTTGATAAAAAAGTTGGTTTTACTTATAAATATTAAATAAATCTATATAATTATCCATTCCAATTTCAGAATTATTTTCTGATAATATGATATCATCATTATAAGGTAATTTGAATATAATTATCCTAGGACAGTTTGTATAATTTTATTCTAAAAATTATTGTCACACATTGTCCATCCCTAAAATTATTATGATAATTTGTTTATAAAAAATAACCTTTTATAGTTTGATACAGTTATACTTTAATAATTGATGATAAATATTTTAGATATTTATCTTAGTTTTTTATTGATTTTTTCATGATTAATTATCCCTTGATAATTACTACATGATTATTTTTCATAAATTATGCTTTAAAATATATCTTAATTATCATTTTGTAAATTTTTTATTAAAATATACTTGTAAATATTGTGAAATCATCATTTAATATTTTTTTTATTAATTATCCTTTTTATAATTTAGGAATTTTCCCTGATAATATAGACTTTATCCTTTTATTTAATTTCAACCATTTTTTCACAATTGAGACATGAATAAAAACAGTGGAAATTAAATAAAAAATAAACTAGAAATACTTAGGGGAATTAACTACACAGAAGTAGGAATAATACTCAAAATTAAGAATATAAGTGAGAAGGAACCAAAAAACGATCAATGAAGGATTTTCAGATCACACAAAAATGATTTTTGAGATTTCCTAGACTCGATGGAATCAACCGATAATGAAAATGGGATGGTTAGTCCATTTACGGATCACTAATCGATTTTCCATGAAGACCCAAATTCAATACCAAATTTTAATCCATGATTTAATAGAAAATTGATAAAGGAGTATATAATATTTTTCCATTATGAATTATTAAAATTAAATGATTAAAATTATTATAATAAGAGGTTTTCAAATCAAGAATTAAAGAAAACGGTGATGCACCACATTGAAGTAGATGTAAATAAAAGAATTTTATAATTATATTCAAATTAATAATATAAATAAAGGTTACCCTCACACGTGATGCTAAAAAAATTATATCATAAATTCAATATCGTATCAAGGGTATAACCCACATCCTATACAAAAGACAGTCTCATATTTCTAATACGATACACCATTTATGAGATACTTCAACTTCTTTAAAAATTAAAATAATTATATTAAATAAATTACCCTCACGTGCGATGTTACCAAACAAAAATCACACAAAAATGTTAAGTCACCCCTAGGGTAAATATCAAACCCCAAACCTAATAGTTTTCTCATAATTCTCATATGAGGAATTATTTTTGATATATTCCATTATTTTGAAAAAATATATTGCATGTGCATAATATTTTTAGTAATATTATTGTATTAGCACTGAGGCTCTATGGGCCCCAGAATCAGAATCTAACTACCTGCCTCACTCCAAAAATATTCCATAAAATATTCTATGTAGTAAATAAATATTTTACACTTAAAGAAAAAAATTAAATCATTTATTAAGTTATTTTTATTTTAAATTTACATTTTGACAAAAAAATAATCCTATATTATTTACAAAAGCATTGTTTTATTATCAAAAGTGAGGACATTACAGTTATTCTCCTCTTATGACTTCTTATCATTGATAAGTTAATACAATGTTATTTCTCAATCCAAACATTACACTAAGTTCAAACATCATACACACACTCCCAACATCTCTTCCAAGAATCATCTATACTAACACATAATCCTAATGAGTGGAAAAATATTCCCTTATAGTAAATTTCTAGTCTGATCCATAATCTACACTAGATGATCCTCTTATGATCCACTATTCACTATTTTAACATCCTCGTAGTCCAAGACCTACATTGGATTAGAAAAGTACCACCAGATATGGGACACATGAATCTAATCATGCATACCTCTGTAGAGAGATGGATGATCCAAATTGTATTCCACAGTCTCAACCCACTTAGTGATCCCAAATGACCCTAATAAATGTGGATTTGTATCTACTTAATCCATCAGACATTTTTACCCCAAATAAGGAGTCTCTCACTTGAAAATTAACTTAATAGACTAATGTGAATTCGAAAGTTCCCCTTGAGAATAATCATATGACCTTATTCTCCATTGACCTATGATCAACTTCTTTTGCATCAGTAACACCATTTTGGAGGTTTTCTAATCCATACTAGGACCTATAACCACTAATACACCCTACCAATTCCATTGAGGCAGTCAATGACATAGCCTCCTATAAATATACTCTGACATTGATAAGGATATGTGATCATCCATCTCTCTACCAATTTACATGACATAAGATTTTTGAATATACTACGTATGCATATATTCCACTTGAACCATCCAATTTTTAGAACATGGTACACTATTCTAAATCTCAAGTATGTTTTTAGGGAATTCTATAATAATTAAAAAACTAACATTGTAAAATGTGTGTGTCATTCCAAAATTATTGTCAAAGGAACACACCATGATCACACTATATCATATAAATAATTATTTTCATGTTTGACTACTAGGTAAGTCTATCTAATCATTAATAAGTTGGATTCTTTTTCCATTTGATTGATAGTAACCCAGGCTGTGTCATGAATCATTGGGGTTATTGGCATCCCCATCAAAATTTACACTATAGAATCCTCCCACAAATTGATACTAAATTCCTTGATTGGCCTCTCACTAATGGACAAACGCACTACCTATCTGCCATATACTTGGGTTTCAAATAACCATTAAATGGAATATAAGTGAATGGTATGTTAGGGAAACGTAACTCTATTGGTAAGTCATGTCTGGACACAACTTGTATATATAGTTAAATCAATAATAGTAAATAAGAAATAATATGAAAAATATTACTTTCATATTATACCATGTACTATAAAAAGTTCCTCATCACTGACTATTTGTTTTTGTTCCACTTCAGAAACATGGTCTGCCTCAACATAATGAAAATTTATGTGACTCAACTGAGTCCCCATAATCTTTGTTGGCTACCGAGGGACCCATCATATCTAGTGATTTGAAACCTGAAAATATCTAATACCCCTCAGGGACCACAATCCAAATGACTTCAAGATTATTCACTACAAATGTCCTATTATACCACATCAGTGACACTTTTCTATAGTTTTTTTAATTATTTAATATAATTCCCATAATTCCCATATTTTAACATTGAGTACTTCTCTCCCCCATGATACATATTGGTTATCCCCTAGTTATACATAATTTTATACCACTATAATGATATGAATGCTCTTCCTTCCACTTCCAACATTAAAGTGAAACTATCATAATAGTGAGTGAAATATCATTCATTATCCTTCCTTGTACTGAATGTAATCCTATAACCCAAGACTTATCTATATTATTATCAAAATTTATCTCCTTGAGAAGAACATGATAGTAAATAATCATTTCATATATCTTAACTATATATCTCAGCTTCTATCATAATATTATCTTGAAAATATGATATATCTGTTCTATTTCCCAATTTCTAATGAAAAAAACTAAAATAACACCATAAACTAAAAAAATGCAGATATAGTCATAGAACCTAATTATAGCTCTATGAAGTCCTAGACATGGTAAAACTTCATCATGTGAATGATGTAATATCCATGCAAGACATAGTTAAAGTCACCCATGTAAAACCATTTCATATCTCAACATGATACATGAATTTCCATCAACTTATTTAGAGTCCTTGGATGATTAAGGTTTATAGTGTCACTCACTCTTCCTTTGGGGTATAAAACAGGTAAAAATGCTCTAAATATAGTCAATATAGTCTTCTTCTTTATGTGGCCATATTGTACTCTAATGTCAGAGGTTGCAGGATCTATAAATATGAAGCATCTTTAGTCACAGTCCTATAAATATCTCAACCGTGGAAAAGATCCAACCCAATATCCCCCACTAAATAGTATCTATATACAAGATCACTTATGAATATATATGATCATATTGGGATACATCATCTGGAACCACTGGTAATGGATGGGGAAAATATTGGGATATTAAATCTATAAGTTTTATTATTCATCTATGAGGTAGAATCTATGAAACAAAGATAAAATTAGAAGCATAATAATTTCCATCTCGGATATTGGATTAGATAAATTATTCAATATGAGTCTACACTTATTACATGTTATACCCCTCCTAGTATTGAAAATAGTTTCCATACCTGCATGTTTTTCATTTTCATTATATATACTAACACTACCATATTCCCAGTTAAAATAATTAATGACAATAAAGATATGTCACAATAGTATATAAACACAGATTTACCAGAAAAAGCTAAAAGATCTCGAATAGTTAGAAATGATAAAGTCATTTAATTGATGGACAAATATGTATGAATTTTTTTATATATAACATATGAACCTATGTGGCTAGACATTATGTATGAACATACCCTATATCACATAAATCACATATCAACATCATGTCAATCACACATGATGATATTAGTAAATGTTAATCGAAAAGATCATAATTCCCTAATTTATGAAATCTTGGAAGTCCAATATACTATGATATCCAAGAACTAATATGTTACCCATCCTGAGTCCAAACTATCCCAACTACTGCCTAAACTATCCCAAATCAAGGAAATATAAAATAAAATTAGGTAAAAATCCTATAAAAATGATAAGGTTTTATAACATCACAACATGAACAACCTAGTCTAAGACAAATTATTAGTGACTTCATACACCCCTCACCATAAAAAAAATCCACTAACTAGTAGTGATGGTTTTATCCCTCTAGTGGGGAGACTACACACTCAATATCATGACATATAATATATAATAATAAATAGAAAAATTAATAAATAATCTGGTTAAACATACATAAATAATTCACATATGTAAAAAAATGAAATAAATTCCAATGGAAAAATCATTTCTAGAAATTAAGCAGAAGATAAAAAAAGATATGAAAAAAATAAATTTATTTTAGTTCTTCAGAGTCTATCCCGACATACTCCCACTCCATTCTACACTACCAAACTATCAACTATAGGTCCCTTCCACCTCCCTAGATCTTGGGTAATGAAATCTACTAGTGCATTGAAATGATCAGGTGGGGTGTGAGGACCAAAATCTTTGTAGGATACCAAAAATGTGTTCCTTAGAAGTGTTAAAATTCATAATAGTGTATAACATAGTAAAAGATAAATTATCACTCCAGAAAAAAATCATGAAAAGTGTTCATGCTATAATTAATCCAAATAAAAATTTGATTATACCTTCTTCGATTCCATTACTATAAACATCATAAAATCATGGAGCATTCTCAATGTTAGAGTTAGCCTCATGAAACACAATATCCATATAGAACTTTGGTATCATTATCAAACCAAACTTGGTTATCATGCCCTGAATCTATCTTTAGGTTATTTCACATAGACCATAATTCCCCAATATTTCAATGAAATTCTGACAAATCATGATTTTCATGCACCACTATCATCACATATAGTTCTGATCACTCATTATCACCATTCCCCCAGGTCAAAAAAATAATTTAACTTTATGCATTTTTTTCCACCTCAGTATCATCATCATGCTACATGTAGCATATGAACATGCTCCCCTATAAGGATACTGTTCCTTGATGGGCACACCCATCACTTTGGTACCATTTATGAAACAACATAAAATATACCCATAATATCAAAATTTAAAAATGGAATCATATATAATATATCCTGAGTACGATAAAACAAATACATTCACATAGTTGAAAAACACAACATGGTATAAAGCACATCAACACGCATAATCATATTGTGTTAATAAAGCAAGCCATCAGGATAAACACATACCCACTAGCATCAAATAATAATCATGGGATAGTCTATAATAAATTATATGTTGAGTCAATAAGGTTTTCTTTAAGACTTTACCATTCCTCTTGGTTTGAAAATCACAAACACCTTTTCTTAAGGAAAATTTCATTTTACCCCTATTTTACTTCCATAAGAAAAATTTCCTTCTCAAAGGAAATTTACCCCTACCCTATTTTCATTGTTCATATCAATATTTTTCTTAAGTATAAAAATCAGATTCATATCTAAAACCTCGTAATTGTATAACACTTAGATATGAGGTATTCTCTTTTGGACTCCGAATTATGGATATGAACTCTCATGAAGTTCCACTTCGAATTTTGGATACAAAATCTCATGAAGTTTCACTCTGAATTCTAGATACGAACTCTCATTAAGTTTCACTCCAAATTCTGGATACGAACTCTCATGAAGTTTCACTCCAAATTCTGGATACAAACTCTCATGAAGTTTCACTCTGAATTCTAGATACGAACTCTCATAAAGTTTCACTCCAAATTCTGGATACGAACTCTCATAAATTTCCATTCCGAATTATGATTACAAACTTCTCTAAGTTTTGGCTCCGAGTTCTCTGAATTCAGACTCCTAACTCTAGTGAGGTCTGAATCTTAATTCTCATGAACTTAGACTCCAAACTTTGTAAGTTCTGGATCCGAATTCTAGTGAAATCAGACTCTGAATTTCCTTGAAATTCACACTCCAGATTTCTATAGAATTCAGGTTCCTAATTCCTATAAAACAGAATCTGAATATTCTTATGTCTATAGATTCCGAATTTTGTTTACTTCCATTTTGAACTTTACCCTTTTTCATTCCAAAAATTCATTTTCTACTCCATTCTGAATATCAGTTTAGTTATTCTTATACTTGTTCTATTTCAAAACGATGTCGTGCTTTCAGTTACTAACTAACCGTGGTTTAAGGGACACATGTACAAGTCCCTCCGAAATTCAAGGAAGAATTTGACCATTGGAAGAGAGAGCCGACCATTGGAGTTTCACCTATAAATAGGAGCTCATTTGAAAGTCGACAACAACAACACTTGATAACAACTTTGAAAACTATGCTTACATGCAGTTGAAGGGATTTTTAGAGAGAGATAGAGGCTCTTATCAACTCTCAACCTTCATGCAAAAAGTTTGAATAGCTTGTTCAATCTTTTCCTTGTGCACATTTGCTTCGTGCGACTCCGATTGTTGTTGTGTACAATTGAGGGCTTCTGGGGATAGGAAGACAGAGGTTCCAACACCTTGAAGTTGAGGGATTCCTTGATGAGAAAGACAGAGTTGCCGACTACCTGATAGTTGAGGGCTTACAGGGATATCAAGAAAGACTCCAATCTTCGTATCGAGGGCTTACCCTGGTATGGGTAAGACATACTTTCTTGAAAGTATAAATCAATGGACCTTTATCCAAGGTTGTTGGATACCCTTCTCTTTGGGTGAAAAGACTTATTACTTGTTACTTGTTTTTGTTACAAGTTTTTCCACTAAATTTTGTATTATTGAGGAAAGTATACATTCTTATAATTCCTCATCTTTGTACTCTGATATAGTTAGATTCTATACACTTTAAGGTTGAATATTAATGTTTGTAACTTTTTCTAAGTTTCATTTTAGGAATTACTTTTCCGGAATCTAGCAAGTCTTTAGAGCTTATAGAGGTCTTTTGAATTATCCTTTTTAACCTATTTGAACATAATCATCCTAAAAATTTCCAAAGAGAATTTTTAAAAGTTACAATTCACCCCCCTCTTTTATATGAGAATCTCATTCTTATTTTGATCTTACGTTTGGTATTATAGAGTATGTCATACTCAATCACATACCATCCTAACAATTGGAATCAGAGGATTTGGTTTAATCTAAATTTATCTCATGATTAATTTAGAAGAGAATAATCATAATTGAATTATCAGATTCAAACTTCCTGATTCATATTCATTTTTCAGAAATGTATGAAGACTTTCATTATCAACACTGGGGTTGAAATTTGTTTTATGCTTAATGATGGATACAAGATCTATGATAAAGAAATAAGTGCCTTTACAAATCACGAAAAGCATGATTACCAAATTAATTATAAGGTACGCAATACTTTACTTTGTTAATTGAATAAAAATATATATAGCCAAATTTCATCTTGTGAAGTAGAGAATTCTATATGGAAGAAATCGAAGTTACTCATTTTGGTACATCCAAAGTAATTGAGACAATAAGATCCATGCTTAGAGCTGAATATCATGGTTTTAGTTTTCCTTATGGTGAACCCATATGCAAGGTGAAACAAAGATTCATGACTATAGTTAATAGTTTAAAATCAATGGGTTAAAAAGGTTTGGATGATGAAGCTCTTGTTGACAAGATTATTGACATCATGCCGAAGGAGTGGGAATCTAAAAGGACTACAATTGATGAGAATAGAAAGGTTACTCGGATTACCCTTGATAAGCTATTTGGAAGTCTTCTTCTGCATGAGACTAGAATGAAGAGGGATGCTGATATTGTGAAGAAGAAGAATAGAAATGGTAGTATTTCTTTTACTACAACTTCAAATCACAAGAAAGCTATGAATCTTGAGAGAGTTACTAGATCCAGATCTAAGAAAATTTTTATCCATTCTGAATCTACTGGAAGTGAGTCCTCCGAAAATGAATTAGCAAATCTTTCTCAAAGGATGAACAAGATAGCTGGATAAAGGAACTTTCAATCTAAATACAAGAAGAAGGAAATGAAAGACAAGAAAGATTCTGAAGTTACATGATATGAATGCAAGAGAGCTGGACACATAAGACATGATTGCCCAATGCTCAAAAGAAAAGAAAGAAAGGAAAGGAATTATGAGAAAAATAGAAATAGGTATTACAAGTCCAAAGCTAAGAAAGTGATGAAATCCAATAACACATGGAGTGCTAGTGGTGGAGACTCTTCAGATGAATCTTCATATTATGAATCTTATGGACAAAATAATCTTGGTCTTATAGCCATGCTGCCTATTGATAACCATTACTTGATGGATAAGGTACACAATTCTGAATCATTGACCAATGTTTCTTTGAATTATAATGATAGTAAATATTACAACTCTTCAGATGAAGAATCCTCTTCTTATGAAGATAATAATTTACCTACCTAAGAATAAGTTTCTAGGTTTTCCAAACTCCATGAAAATGAGAATTCAAAACTCATGAAAAAACTCGATAAGGAAAATTCTAGGAATATTATTCTTACTAAGGAAATATCAGATATTTCTAATGATCTTGATAAGAAAAATGCTTATTTTGAAAGTATTTAAAAAATATTGAGGAAGTAAATTCTGAAAAGAATATAATTTCTAAATATTTAGAAAAAGTAATTTCTAAGAATGATGTTTTCAAGTCTAGCTCTAGCTCAAAGTTGAATGTTTTTGAAGACAAGAACTTAGTTATAAAACTAAAATCTGAAATATTTTCCTTGAGTAAGTGTTTGTCGATCTTTACCCTAGGTAAGGAAAATTTTTAAAAAATGTATTCACAAATCCGACCTTGAAGGAATACTTCTGGTTTTGGTTACACTAGTTCCAAATAGATTTTTAGTAACAAATACATTGTTCCTCAAAGTACCCCATTCTATACTAAATGTCTATGTGGTGGTCACTGGGCAAAGAATTGTTCCTTAAACAAAACCCAATCTTTAGGATTTTATAAGGCTTATTTTTGTACGAAGATGTGGGTACCCAAAGTTTGGATTTCTGAAATTTCTGGATCCATGCAATTCTGGATTCCAAAAACCTAACTTTTTCTTGTTTTCAGGAAAATAGGGATAGTAAAAATATAAATACTTGGTACATGGATAATGGATGTTCCTGATATATGACTGGTAACAAAAACTATTTCGAAAATATTATCAAGATGAAAGGAGGAAAAGTAACTTTCGGAGATAATGCTCAGGGAGAAATTATTGGTATAGGTAACATTGTTCTTCTTGGAAAAACATTGATTTCAAATGTTTTATTTGTTAAGGGTCTTAAGAACAACCCCATCAACATAAGTCAATTATGTGATGAAGGATACCTTGTGAATTTTAGTAATGATAAGTTCTTAGTACACAATTCCAAGGAAGAATTTATTCTTTCTGCTAATAGGCAAGATAATGTTTACACACTAAACTTAGAAGATCTTAGGAGCCAAGAAATACCTTGCCTTAGTGCAATGGAAGATCATTCTTGGTTGTGGAATAGAATGTTATGACACTGTAACCTTAGGAACTAATGTAAAATCTCTAATAATGGTTTAGTTAAGGATCTACCAGAGCTTAGATTTGATTCTTCAAAAGTTTGTGACCCTTGTCAATATGGCAAGAAACATAAATCACGTTTTAAATCAATCGGTGAAATCTAAAAAACTGATGCACTACAGTTGGTGCACATGGATATTTTTGGTCCAACACAAACTAGGAGCATTGTGGGAAAGTAGTATGTATTTGTTCTGGTTGATAATTACACTAGATTTACAGGGGTCTATTTTCTAGCAAAGTAGTCTGAAGCTTTTTCTTATTTCAAAAGTTTTAGAGCCCAAGTTAAAAATGAAAAAAATATTACATTGAAAACTATTCATAGTGATCATGGAGGAGAATTTCAAAATTCTATTTTTGAAACTTTTTGTAGTAAAAAAGGTATCACTCACAACTTCTCAGCACCCAGAACACCTCAACAAAATGGTGTTGTTGAAATAAGAAATAGAATTCTTCAAGAGATAACTAGAACCATGTTGAGTGAGTATTTTGTTGCCAAATTTTTTTTGGGATGAAGCTATAATTACTGCTTGTCATACTATAAATCAAGTTTTGATTAGACCATTTCTTAATAAAACCCCTTATGAGTTATGGAATGGTAGAAAACCTAGACTTTCCCACTTTAACGTTTTTGGATTCAAGGTATTCATTATGAATACTAAAGATAACGTACACTAATTCACACTAAAATCCGATGAATGAATTTTTTAGGCTACTCCACAACTTCTAAGGCTTATAGAGTTTTTTAAAAAAAACACTTGTACTATTGAAGAGATAGTACATGTCACATTTGATGAAACCAATCCTTTTTTTTTAAACAACCTCAACCTCCATCCTCAGATGTGTTTTCAAAAACTGATTATCAACCTTTGATAAAAAATCCTTATGATAAGGAAAATGTACAAGAATATACTTCTGAATCATTTACCCCAGAAGAATTTCTACCCTATGTTGATGAACAGGTTTTACAAAACCCAAATCAGTCATCTCTAAAGAATCATCCCAGTGATAGTATCATTGGTGATGTAAATCAATCTGTAAGGACCAGAAGTTCCTTAATAAATGAAGTAGAGAATCTAGCATTCCATTCTCAACTAGAACCAAAAAGCACTGATGAAGGTTTAGGTAATGATGATTAGATTAAATCCATGCAAGATTAACTAAATTAATTCGAAAGGAATAAAGTTTGGACCTTTATTGAAAGACCTAAGGAAACTTCTTTTATTGGCGTAAAATGGGTCTTCAGAAATAAGTGTGATGAAAATGGAATCATAGTTAGAAATATAGCTAGATTGGTTGCCAAAGGCTATAATCAACAAGAAGGAATATACTACGAAGAAACCTATGCTTCGGTAGCTAGACTTGAATCTATTTGGATTTTACTGGCCTTTGCAGCATTCCTCAATTTTAAACATTTTCAAATGGATGTGAAATGTGCTTTTCTTAACGGTTATGTTCAAGAGGATGTTTTTGTTAAACTACCTTCTGGTTTTGAAGATACAAAACATCCTGATCATGTTTTTAGACTTACCAAAGCTTTGTATGGCCTTAAACAAGCCCCTCGATCTTGGTATGATAGGCTTACATGATTCTTGCTTCAAAATAACTATGTTAAGGGAAATGAAGATCCAACCCTTTTTATAAAGAAAGATAAGAAAAATGTTTTGATTGTTCAAATTTGTGTTGATGAAATTATATTTGGTTCAACTCAGCAATCCTTAACTGATTCCTTTGCATATCTAATGAAATTTGAGTTTGAAATGAGTATGATGGGTGAGTTAACAATTTTCCTTGGTTTTCAAATTTATCAAAAACCAGAAGGAATCTACATATCCCAACATAGGTATATTAATTATCTTCTTAAAAAGAATGGATATGACAATACTAAGAGTATAAGTACTCCCATCGGTACCTCAAACACAATTGATCTTGATGAAGCTGGGAAACCAGTAGATCAAACATATTTTAGGGGTATGATAGGAATCTTACTATACTTGACAGCTAGTCATCTAGACTTGATGTTTTCAGTATGATTATGTGATATATATCAATCCAATCCTAAGGAATCTCATTTAAAGTTAGTGAAGATAATTTTTCTCTACATAAAGGGAACCATGGATCTTGGACTATTTTATAATTCTGGAAATGATTTTGTCTTAATTTGTTTTTTCAGATGCTGACTTTGGTGGATGTAGAATGGATAGAAAGAGTACATCCATAACTTGTCATTTATTAGGAGATTAATTAGTTTCTTGGTATTTCAGGAAGGATCATTCTCTAGCACTCTCCACTGCTGAAGATGAATATGTAGCAGCTGGAAGTTGTTGTGATCAAGTGTTGTGGTTGCAACACACACTCACAGATTATGGCTTGAGATTTACTAAGACTCAAATTTTGTGTGATAACACAAGTGCCATTTCCCTTATCAAAAACCCGGCACATCACTCTCGTGAAAAGCACATAGATATTAGGCATCACTTTCTTTGGAATCACACACAAAAAGGAGATATCATTCTTCAATTTATCAGAACACAAGATCAACTTGTTGATATTTTCACAAAATCATTACCTTCTGAAAGATTTGAATACATTAAACAGAATAGGCATGATAATCATGAGGTAATATTCCTTCATTAATTTCTCGTTGAACCATTCTCCTTACATAAATAAACTCCTTTTCATTGGGGGAGTACATATCCTTATAATTTTTTCAATATTTTTTATATTCATGGTTTCATATTTTTTATTATGATATTTTTCTTAATGATGTTTTCATATATTTTTTTCTTAATGTTGTTTTTCAAAAATATTCGTAATGGAAATTTTTGTACTGAAAATTTTCTTAATGAGAATTTTCATAATGGGAATTTTCGTAATGGGAATTTTCATACTCATAATTTTTGTAATCGAGTTTTGGTACTCAATGTTTTTGCAATAAAATATTTTTTGATCTTAATTCTTTCGTAGTGAGTTTTTCCTAGTGAGTTTTTCGTAGTCAAATTTTCTTCAAGTAGAATATCACCTATTACGAATAAACTTTCTAGCCAATCTGAAATGTATTACTTCCTTAAATAAGTTTTCATAGTCACATTCACTTTCTAGTAGTTTCTTTTAATTTAAAATTTCTCATATTCATGTTTCCTTAAATCCAAATGTTTTTCTTAAAACCTCAAAATATCGGATTGAATATTTCCTTGCGAGCATGTTTTCAAACATCAGATCAGATCAGAGAGTTTTTCAACAGTCATATTTTTTTGGGAAGTTGAAAGGTCACCACCATCGCCTATATAAAGGGGAACTCTAATGCTGTCCCACATTGATTTCCAAGCTCTCGCATCTCGAAGTTCTTCCTCAGTTCTTAAAGCCCATTCCGAATCTCTCAGAATTCCTCAAATCTGAATTTCTGTTGAATCAACTTCTCAAGAAATGTCTACCACAAATCCAATCTCAAAATGGAAAGTATACAAGGAATTTTTGGTCCATTCGAACCTTTTAAAGTATGATTATATCATTTCTAAAAATATTAAGTTAAATGGTTTGGAATATGTATGAAAATATAAGACAGGTGTTCAGGACATGTTGTATCCGATATTTCTCATAGAGATCTATGAATCAGTTTGCTTATTCGAGGAAGAGGGTAGAGAAAAATTTTCTTTTTAGAGTTATGGGAAGACCTACAAACTTACTTACACCAAGGCTGCAAACTTGATGGGGCTAGCATACGAAGGAGAAACTGAATTTTTCTCACACAATCTCCCAGATGATCAAGGTAGTTTTGTTAATGTAAAGGCCTTGAAATGTATTAGACTTTATGATGTCAAGATATCCAAAATCGCTCTCCTATCTTCTATCAACCGGATCCTTCAGCTATGGGTACATGGTTTCTTAGTATCGAGAAACAGTGACAAAGATACCCTCAAGAAAAGTGATATATATTTCTTAGACTTCCTGGTAAATATAAGGAAAAACAATTTGATGAGGCATGTACTTGTTATAATCAAGAACATCAAGGATGGAAATATTAGAGCCCAAATTATCTTGTTTCCTGCCTTAATTTGAAAGATGATTGTTCGGTGTCTCAAATCATTTAATATTTCATGCAAATTCAAGTCTCAGAATTGCAAAGTTATGCTTGTTAGCGATGACACTTTGAAAATAATGAATATGACTTATTCCAGGGAGACAAAAGAGTTTTATGATCTACTAGAGGAAGAGGCAGAAGCCAATCTGGAAAATATTGAAAAAGCTGAGCCATCGAAGAAGGTTGGCAAGGAAAGGAAGCTAAAGGAGGTGGAGAAGACAGATAAAACCCCTAAAGCTAAAGAATCTCAATCCACACCTCCCAATATGAAGAAAAAAAAGCGTATCCGGATGAGGTGGTTGCAAAGTGGAGGGAAAATAAGGAAAAGAGGAAAGAAGGGGAATCTCAGTTCAGCCTGGACCCTGCTAAAGCTAAATCATTAAGGGAAAAGACTGCTGAATACCTTGAGAAGACAGAAAAAGAAAAGAAGATGAAGAAGAAAATGTCTGAGTCTGAAGTTGAAAAATCCCTTTTGAAATACACAGAAGTAGCTTCTGAGAATATTCCAGTACCATAAGCTTTCCTTGTTGAGCCATTACCTCAGACTCTGGGAAAGAATTTCATCACTCCAGAAAAATCTAAAGAGAAAGAAGTTGTTGAAGAAGTAGAAGAAGAAGTTATTGAAGAAATCAAAGAAGAAGAGGAAGTAGTAGAGGAAGAAGAAGTAGAAGAAGAATGTGGTTATTTAGATGATCTGATTAAACAAGCTGATTATTATCAATAAAAGGAAAATCCATCAGAAAGATTACCACTCTGAACATCTGAGGCCGAGTCCTCAAAGCTTGTCACTCCAGGAAAGGAAGAAGAGAAAGATGGTAAGAAAGATGAAGACAAGGAAGAAGAGAAAAAGAATGAATTATCTGAGGAGGAAATCTATGAAAATCACTTTGTTGAGGAAGGAGCAAAGAAAGAAAAACCTGATGAAGACAAGATAGTTCAATTATCTGAAAGTGAGGAAGAATCTCATGATGAGGGAAACATTCCGAAAGTTGATAAGGGTAAGAAAGTACTTATGGGCACCCCAACGAAAGATATCATAAGGAAAATTCAAGTTGGAGGATATTATAAAAGAAAGCTTGTGAAAATTGAAGAAGAACATTCACCTAGAAAGATTTCGGATTTAGAGTCATCTGCACTGGGACACAATTTTGTTTTTGAGTCTCTAAAGAAATTGGTGGATACAATTCCGATCTTTCCTACAATAGAATCCAAGTGCCAGATGCTTCATCACAGCCTAAATTAGAAGTCAGAATCCATATCCATGGTGATGGATAAATGTGTGAAGATTGAGGCAGATCACAAAAATTTTTCTGATAAATTATGAGGTCCACATAAAATCATGCAGAAAAATGACTTTGTGGTCAAAGAAAATAGATGAGGATTTGACAGAGCTTGATACCTTTCAGAATGATGTGAAAGAAGATTTTGATACTGAGGATTCCAAGATGAAGAATCTTCAGGAAAAGCTGACCGTTAATCAAAATACTCGAAATGAACAAGTTAAAGATCTAAATGGAAAGCTTAACTCTGTTGCTCAAAGATGGAAATGGGAAAGAGATCTCCGGATTGAGATCGAAGAGAAGCGTGTAAAGCAGGATGAAGTTCTTAAGGCTCAGTCTGAGGCTCTAAAGGCTCAATATGACAGGATTAAAACCTTAGAAAAGCAAGCTGAGAAGGACCACAAAGAGTTAAATAAGCTAAAATCCTTCTAAAGAAGCTAATCCACAAGGAAAAAGAAGACAAATAGACCAATCCGATATTTTGTTGTAATGTCTTTCCTTGTAAAAATCCATTCAATCTTAATGAAATCTTTGGTTTCTTGTATTGTTTGTATGTCTTAATAATGTTTCTAGTACTTTATTGTTTTTCCATTCCCTCAAATTCTTTTTTAATATCACAAAGGGGGAGAAGGAAAAAGAACTCAAAAGGGAGAAGGAAAAAATCTAAATGGGAGAAGAAAAATTTATAAGTTAAGAAGAACTATCCTTAAGTAAGGGGGAGTTATCATTAAAAATTCTTCATTCAAATGAAATCTCTCACTCTAGAAATATAGAATACGATCCTTAGAGTTTCAAAGCCTAAGGGGGAGTTAGTCGTATTCACCATTGATCATAAACAGATGGAGATAAGTTTTAATTACAAGTCTTGAAATTTATTCTAAGTCAATACATTCTTTTTCGTAAGGATTTTTGTGCTTTCCAAAAAGGGGAATATTTTGATTCAATAAGGTTTTCCTTTTCTTAAGGAATATTTCATTTTACCCCTGTTTTACTTCCATATGGAAAATTTCCTTCCAAAAGGAAATTTACCCCTACCCTGTTCTCATTGTTCATATCAATATTTTTATTAAGTATAAAAATCGGATTCCTATCTAAAACCCCGGAATTTTATAATACTTAGATATGAGGTATTCTGTTTAAGAGTCCAAATTATGGATACAAAATTTCATGAAGTTCCACTCCGAATTCTGCATACAAACTCTCATGAAGTTTTACTTCGAATTCGGGATACAGACTCTCATGAAGTTTCACTCCGAATTATGGATATGAACTCTCATGAAGTTCCACTCCGAATTATAGATACGAACTCTCATGAAGTTTCACTCCAAATTCTGGATACGAACTCTCATAAAGTTTCAATCTGAATTATGGATACAAACTCTCATAAATTTCCAATCCGAATTCTGATTATGAACTTCTCTAAGTTTTGACTTCGAGTTCTATGAATTCAGACTCCGATCTCTGATGAGGTCTGACTCCGAATTCTCATGAACCTAGACTCCGAACATTGTAAGTTCTGGATCCGATATCTAGTGAAACCAGATTCCAAATTTCCTTGAAATTCAGACTCTAGATTTCTATAGAATTCAGGTTCCGAATTCCAACAAAACAAAATATGAATATTCTTAAGTCTATTGACTCAAAATTTATTTTTACTTCCATTTCTAACTATATCCTTTTCCATTCTGAACTTTCATTTTCTACTCCATTCCGAATATCAGTTTAGTTATGCTTATACTTGTTCTATTGCAAAACATTGTTGTGCTTTTAGTTACTAACTAACCGTTGTTTAAGTGACACTTGTACATGTCCCTCCGAAATTCAAGGAATAATTAGACCGTTTGATGAGGGAGCCGACCGTTGGAGCTTCACCTATAAATAAGAGCTCATTTGAAAGTAGACAAAAAAACACTTGAAAAATACTTTGAAAAATGTGCTTACATGCTGTTGAAGTGATTTATAGAGATAGAGGCTCTTATCAACACTCAAGATTTGTGCAGAAAGTTTGAACAACTTGTTCAAACTTTGCCTTGTGCAGATTTGCTTCGTGCGACTCTGATTGTTACTGTGTACAATCGAGGGATTTTGGGGATAGGAAGACAAAGGTTCCAACAACCCGAAGTTGAGGACTTCCTTGCGGAGGAAGACAGAGGTGTCGACTACATGATAGTTGAGGGCTTGTGGGGATAGCAAGACAGGCTACGATCTTCGTATCGAGGGCTTACCCCGGTATGGGTAAGACAAAATTTATTGAAAGTATAAATCAAGGGACCTTTATCCAAGGTTGTTGGATAACCTTCTCTTTGGGTTAAAAGAATTTTTACTTGTTACTTGATTTTGTTACAAGTTTTTCTGCTACATTTTTTATTTTTGAGGAAAGTATACTTTCTTATACTTCCTCATCTTTGTACTCTGATATAGTTTGATTCTATATTCTTTAAGGTAGAATCTTAATCTTTGTAAATTTTTTTATGTTTCATTTTTGGAATTACTTTTCCAGAATCTCTAAAGTCTTTAAAGCTTATAGAGGTCTTGTGAATTATCCTGTTTAACCTTGTTAAACATATAATCATCCTAAAAATTTCCTAAGGGAATTTTTAAATGGTACAATTCACCCCCCTCTTGTATATGAGAATCTCATTCTTATTTCGATCCTACATTTGGTATTATAGAGTATATCATATTCAGCCACATACCATCCAAACATTATATTCCATTATAACATCATATAAATAGCCCAAAAATGGTGTGTTACTTCCTTCCACAATGTCTTCAACATCAATGATTATGAGAATTCACTAATGTGTAGTTTAAAATTAGAGTGGTAACATAAAAAGTAATGAATAAATCCTCAATGACCATATTATAAACTTTTTAGACACATATTCATTCTAGGTTCATCAAAATCTCCTAGAACCAAACCAAAAAAATTTATTTCAAAATGAAATAAAATATAACATGTGATAATACATTCTTTCTCCTCTAAGATTTCCAAATTATAATTAAAATATCATAAGAAAATATATTTTCCCTCTCTGATAAATTTTTTAAATTATCATTTAAATATAAATTTAATTTACATTTTCACACTCATAGATATTTTAAAAATAATCATTTTTTCCATTGTATGTCCCACTAACCAACTTCTCATGATTAATTATAAAACCAAATTTGAAAATTTTTATATCTTTGAATTAATTAATGAAAAAATGGGGTGTTATTTATGAATATTATTTAATTAATCCATTTACATCTCCTTTTACATTACATTATTATCCTATGATAATTTAAAATCATAATCATATGATAATTCCTTTATAATTATCCTTGGTTAGTTTTTATAATTATCTTCTAATAGTTTTCCATACAAATTATAATTTCACAATAATCTTATATAAATTTATTTCAAAATATTATTTTATCAGTGAAGATATTCCATCCCATTAAATAGTCATAAATTTCAAGGTTGAGGTGTCCAGGGAATCTCTAGGGAGTTTTTGATAAATTTCAAACATTTCAGGTGCTGATTTATTTTTACAGCATGTCATTTTAAGCTAATGGTTGATCATTCTGATGACAGGTCATTTTGAACTAATGGTGTGTCATTCAAGTAGTTATTTATTTTTCAAAAAAACTTTCGAGGGTGGATCATTCTAGTGGTATCTAATTCGGGTGGTAGGTTATTCTAGCAGTTTTATATTTTTTCATAAAATTTTCGATGGTGGGACATTCTAAAAGTAGGCTATTCTGAATAAATGTAATTATAGTAGTTTTATGTTTTTATAGAAAATTTATGATAATTGATCATTCTAGAGCTGAGTCATTTTATAGGTAGGTCATTTTGGAAATTTTTCATTTTTCCAATTTTTTTGATAGTTATTAATTCAAATGGTTGATCATTCTGGAAGTAGATAATTCTTGATGTTTTCCTTTTTTTAGAATGTTTCTGATGACATATCATTTTATAGGCAGGTTATTCATGTAGTTTTCTATTTTCCAAAACAAATTCTCATGGTGGGTCATTCTGGTAGTAGACTATTCTAATGGTAAGAAATTATGACTGTTTTTTAATCTTCCATAATATCTTTGATGGTTGGATACTCTCGCGGTATGTTATTCTAGTAGTTTAGTTTTTCAACAAAATTATAGTTTTTTATTTTTAACATATTTTATGATAAAAAATTAGTTTAATTCATTAATTATGGGGTTTTAAAGCCGTTTCAAAGGTAATGAATCATATTTTTAATTCCAAAAATGTATTTTTAGTTTCAAAATGTATAAAAAGTTAAAATTTAATAAGATCCTCCTTTAATATAAAATTAAAAATATATTTCAAATCACATTAGTTTCAGATCTCATCATTCTAAATATAATATCCTTCCTTCGTAGTTACTTTATTTATTTGTTAAGATGGGATGTTCCAAATCATTATTTAAATGGATTCATAGAACCTTGTTTCTACAGTTGGTTCTTGTTCCCTTGATTATGTTCCCTCCAGTAAGAACACCCCCTATTTTAGTGCAGGAAGTTGGAAAAATCATCTTTCTTCCTCGTAGGTTTTTCTCCCAATTATCCTTATCTATAACATGTAGGATGGGTTTATTTATGTTATCTATTGGGATTATGGTTACCCCTATATTGATAAAGATAATTAATCAGTTTAAATTAAATTTAAATGGGAATTAAATACTAAAGTACAGTATTAATGTTTTATTGATTTTATTTGATTTGATATTGTGATTTTATTGGCGTAATTCCTTAATGAAAATCATATATGTTGGTGGAATGATTATATTTTAGTGATTTTTTTTTAAACCTACATTTTTTTCATTATTTGATATCATCATAAACAACTAGCTAACCTCATATATTTGGTTAATGGAATGGATTTCCTAGGATCTAATGGCTTGTGTGATAACACCCTTAATTAACAAAGTGAAATTGAATAAGAAAAAATTTTCTCAATTGGAAAATGTGTCAAGCTAGAGTATGTGATGTGATGTGTGTGAGAGTAGTGGATTATATATGGTTGGGAATATGGTATGTGACTATTGTAATGCTGTGATGGTTTAGCGGGGCTATGATTTCGGATGTGATGCATGTTTAGAAAAGGGATACAATGAGAGGAGGAAGTAGATGTGGTTATTGGTCTATTTTATTGTGTTTCATGTTTTTTATATACAATGTTAGTTACATTATTTGTAATGGATAGTGAAATGATTAAAAATAATGGCAATGTTTAGAAAATTTATTGACAAAGGCTCAAATGGATTAAATAGTAAATGATTATATATGATCAATGGGTCCAAAATACTACGAAAAGTGCTTGTTTTTTGGAATGGGTTGGTAATAGTTAATTTGTAAAATATCAATATGATATTTAAAAATTAAAATATTATTTTGGATTGTTTTTTATTATAGGGGGTTTTCCTATTTATTTCAGTAGGGAAAGTGGGGTATCATATAAGATTTATTTATGCCTTTGTGAACCATTAGGATGAGGCTTGTGTGTTGTAACTATATATATTCGTTGTATATTTTTGTGATTTTTATATGCACTCCCCCATCACCATGAACTATGTGATGGAACTTTTATAGTCACATGGGGGTGCATTTCACAACATCACGGTCTGAGGATAGATGGTTGGCTACCCCCTCTTCCCCGCTCCCTCTTCTAGGAAATGAGGAGGGAACCCAAGGGATATGATGGCCAAAAATCAATAGTGTCACTTTCCAGGTGAGATGTGGTGAGATAGATTACGGTGGGGGTCATGCATTATAGAAGGAAAGTAAGAGGTTTATTTCATTCATGTTCATGATTCCCTACTACCCTATTTCTGAGATGTGATGCAACGTGATGGAACTAGGGTGTGTGGGAGGGATGTGATATGTTATGATGGACCAAGTGTGTGAAGGTGGGATGTGATGTGATGTGATGTTATTCTAAATAGGTAGGAGTTCCATGACATATGACATTGGGTCATGATAGTGTAAACTCACATGGAAAGAGGTGTGGGGTACCCCATACTAAATGTGCTTAATATTATATTATTATTCATCTATGCATTATTTGGAGATCGAGCCTTGGTGAAGTTTGTGTTTTGGTTAGTATACCTTTATAGGAATCATTTGGTTTTAAAGTTTATATAATAGGTTAATTATTATGATCTTTCCACATTTTTGTGAAAGACATTGGTTTTCATATAAAGTATACCTTCATTCTCACCCTAAGTATATAAAAAAACTATTTTTTGGATTTTAGGAATTCGTGTTCAGTGTCGGAAATTTCTAGTTAAGACCTTTGGAGTTGTTGTTATGTCACTTAAATAGCATGTATTAATTTAATATTTCATTTAAATATTTTTATATGTTTTATTATTATTAATAAATTCCTTGTGGGTTGGTTTAGAATTATTTCATATTATGTGATATATTTTCTTGGGGATGATTCATCTTATCTTTGGATCCAATATTTTTATAGAGGGAAATGTCTCCCACACATGATATTTTTGTACCCTCAGTGCTAGTCACAAACCCCAGGACAAATGGATGAGGGACTTGATGTTATGATAAATCTCCCCTCATTGAAGCACCTTTGAAGGGAGGGGTTATAACGGAGTTTCATCTGAGCTGATGGTTGAGAGATATGATGAGTTTCCAAGGTAGGTACAGGGAGAATTTCATGGGGTGACATAAAAATGGTTCTAGTTAACCTTTTTGTTTGACATAGGTCTTTAAGACCAGCTTTGACATGAAATCATAATCCCTCCAAGATCCAATGAAAGGACATTTAGCCTATCTAATAACCAAGTGAGGTGGAACCACTTGATGGGTAGAGTTCGAGGAGATGTGCCTGTGTCATGATGACATATATTTTTATTTGAATTGTAAAATCATGGGATGTTAAAATGAATTAAATAAAATATGAAAATTTATGTGTGCATTTATGACTTTTCCCATGCTATCATTTCTATTAAATTGTTATTATATTTTGAATTATTCATATAACAAAAATGAAATAGTAAAATGATGTTTAATTGGCCTGAGCCTTTTGTTTGAAACATTCTCAAGGTTTGAATTTATTGTTTCTTTTCATATTATATAATGATTCTGAATGAATTAAATTTCATTTCCTTCCTTAAAACAAGTAACACACCATCTAGTTTTCTAATGTTTTAAATAATTAGAGAAACATTCTTAGTGTATTTTTTTTTGATCAACTGTTTAATTTTGAAAAACCTTATAAAGCTCCTAACCTTGAGGTATATATCAAACTATCATGATAAAATAAATTATTTTGAAACCATTATTATATGAATTCGAGTTGTCATGTGATTTAATATGTTCTATGTTTCTTCCCATTTGTAATTTTTCATTAGCATGTGCTATGAAAATGTTGTAAAATGCGGTCATAACATTTAAATTCAAAAATTTCAAAAAATGATCATCTTGATTATTGATAATTGAATTAAATTTGAATGACTTGAAAAGAATAACTTGGTCATAATTATCAATTTATTATAGTTCTACATTATTGATATAACCATAAGGTGTATCAATGAGTTAGGTTAGAAATATTTATCAAATTTATTTTTAATTTCTTGAAAATGATAAGAATGTTTTTTGGGATCTTTTTGAGACTTAAAAATATATAAAGGATTAAAGCTATCATTAATGACTAATATTAATTTTTAAATACTGAAATAACATTACCTCACATTTTAATCCATGCGTAGTTTGTTATGGGAATCATGCCTAAAGATTAAATTATTAGGGTGGTAACTATGGAAATTATAGTATGATTGATGTGAACAATTTTCATGTTTAATATGTTGCATTTAAATATTAAAGTACAAACATGTTATCCTTATTTATATATAGATTCATGTTTTCCCAATCCAATAAATGATTAAAGAAATTTTAATTCAATAATAGGAATGAATGAAACAAAGAAATTCAACAAGTTTAGTTTTAATTTTGTCATAAAAATTATGTTTTATTTGGATGACTATGATATAATGTTTTTATATTATGTTGTATTTTAATTTAACAAAGGAAAGTATCATGTAAACTTTTTCAAATGACATTGGAGGTGTATTTACTTGGTAAAAAGATGAACCTATAATGTATTTTTTAAAATATTAAACCATTTGTGTGAGAAGACATGTGTGTAGTTTCATCATTTATGATGGATTAATATTATATAAATTTAAATAAAAGGAATGATTTTTCATACTAAATAACCTAGAAATGTTGAGTGTTGTTTTTGGTTGTATTGTTAATGTTGTAGTGAAGTGTTCATATGAATTTCTAAAAATAAATGTTGGTTGAATCCTTATGTTCACAATTATTAACATGAATCATGATACCCTTTATATAAATTCCTGATTAATATCACCATATATTAAAAGTATAATCACTTATATATGGTTAATGATATATTTTGTAATAGAAAATTTGAAATTATTTAAGAATAAACATTCTAAATAATGAGATGAAGATATATAAGACCATGAATATTTATGGAAGATGGTATGTGTTTCTTCTATGTATGATTGTTCTTGTTTTGTTTCCTTGTGCGATGTGTGATTAGAAAACATCATGTATATGAAGTGGGGGAATCCTGACCAATAATCTGGGTGTATTATACTTTGACGTGATTAAAATCATGTGGGCTTGTTAGTGCTTCCTTAATCTGATAATATCTTGACATTGGAGAAGGAATTCCAGGATTTTTGTTATGAGGGAATCAGTGGGTGATTATAGTAGTGATATTTTGTTATGAAACTTTGGAGGATTATATAGAGAATTTTTTATATAAAATGGAAGTTTCTTATGGATGGTAATGGGGTGATGTGTTGTGGTTGAGCTTAATGTCTGGTGTATTTTTTCATTAGTTGGTAGGTTGGTCTAGTGGCTGTGTTGTGTAATGATGGTGATGTGTTGTGGCAAAGACATGTGGTTGTTGTGGTGAGTTTTTTTTTTGTTTTTTGGTATAATTGTATTCATGGAATCCCCCAATTATTGTAGGATGGTTAATCACTTAATTATAGAAACTAGTGGGTTGTTTGAAAAATTAGGAAATTGATAAAGATATGAATTCTTACCACACATAAATATTTTTCTAATGTAATGGAAGTGTTTTAAAAATATTATTTTGGTTGGATTTTTTACGATTTATATTTTTTTATGAAAAGGGTTTTGAACTCAAGCATATGAAGAGAGGGAAACTATTTCCTTCATCAAGACACGTTATATTATGACACATTTTAAAAATATGAAGGCGAGTCAGTTCCACACAATGAAAAAAATATGGTGGTGTAGTGGAGAGTTCATTTGATTTTTGTGCTTGTAGAAGCTCAATCTAGGTTAATATTAGTTCATGTGCTGGTTGAGAAATGTAATGTTAATTTTTTTCATAGGTGTGGTCCTAATAAATAATTCATTATTTGTAATCTTGGAAAAATTAAAAATAATAAAAAATATTTTAAATCTTAAAAAAATGGAATTATAATTTTTTTTGATATTTTTGTTTAAATTTCATATCATATATCAAATTTGAGATTCATGAAAAATGATCTCAAATGGAATGGTGTGTGTGATAGAAACACTTGATATGAAACAAAATTTATTTATTTTCTAGAAAATATTCTAGAGTTGAAATAATGATTTGAAGATGAATATTGATATAATAAAAATGATGTGAAAAAATTTATTATTTGAATTGGGTTTATTTGAAATTAGTGGAATGGGTTTTCAATAAACAAAATAAAAAATAAAAAACCTTAAATGATGGTTTTTTTAATAAAAGTCATGGAATTATGATTTTTTTTTACAGATTTGAAAATATTCAATGAAAAAATAATAACTTAAAATGAAAATTAATTTTATGAAGTGTTTTGGATTTAGATTTAAAAAAGATTCTTTAAATGAAGGGTGATTTTGAAATTCCTGTACTTTTTTATACTATGAATGATTAATTTGATTTAAAATATATTTTTTTCATAACTAAATGATATAAATTTCTTGCTCGTTTAGTTTTTTTGATATGTTATACCAAACATGGGAATGAGATTCAAGGACTTGTTCCCAAAAATCTATGTTATATAATGATTATTTTGTTGGGATAAATTATTTGATATTCGGTTGATAAATGATAGTGATTTAATAAATTTATGTAATTATTTATTAATAGTATTACTTCTATTTGAGAGGTACTTCCCCTAGAAGATTGTTAATGTGTTGTGTACCACTATACTTATTTTCCATTTTTGGTTATTATGTTATTTACATATATCGAAATCCTAGATAGGTATCTCAAGGGATGGATGTTTGGAACCCTTCTATCTTTTATTCTTATTTTTTCTTAAATTATCAAGGGAGAGAGTGGTTTGAGATGTATCTGATGTATCATCCAGGATATTCTGGCCTGTTATATTATAGGAAATTTGGTGGTTCTGGTGTCTTGGGGAAGTTCAGGGTGTTTTTGAGGTATTTTATATATTCATGGTGTTGAGTCATTCTAATAGAGGGCCATTTTGAACTAATGGTGGGTCATTCTAAAGGAGGGTCATTTTGAATTGACGATGAGTTATTTTGATAATTTTCAATTAAAATATAAAATTTCTCATGATAGCTCATTCTGATGGTAGATCATTCTAGAGGAAGGTTATTCTACAATTTTTTTTTCATAAAATATATAACATTGGGTCATTTTGGTAGCAGGTGAATCTGATGGTATTCCGTTCTCACAGTTTTACATTTTTCTAGAAAATTTATAATGTAGATTTATTTTAGATATAGATTATTCTAAGGGTAGCCCATTCTTACAGTTATCTTATTTCTAGAAAAGTTTTGATGATTTTTCATTCTGATGGTAGGTCATTTGGTTGTAGGTGATTTTGTCATTTTTTCATATTTCAATAAAATTTCTGACAATAGGTCATTCTGGTAGAATTTCACTATCGTGGTCAGTCAATTAGGAAGTTTTCAATTATTATAAAAAATAGCTGATGGCGAGTCATTCTAGAGGTATTCCATTCTAGAAAAATTATGTATTTCCAAAAAATTATAGTTATTTCTTATTTATGTATTTTATGATGACAAATTGGTCCAATACCTTATTTAATGGGTTTAAATCCATTTAAAAGGTGTTGAATCATATCATTAATTTATAAAATGTATGGATACCATAAATATGTTTAAACCACCTGGATTTAATCATACCATCTTTAATATCCATTCAAAAACCATTTCAAATTCTATTAGTTTCAGATCTAAAATATCTGAAGAGAAGATCCTTCCTTCCTTCATTACTTCATATTTATTCGAGATAGGAGGTTAAAAATTCATCATTCATTGGAATATTAGATAATATTTTCTATATTTGGTTCAAGTTCCCCCCCAAATAAGTTCCCTTTATGAGAACCCCATGTTTTTGTGCAATAATTTTGGAAAAAGATTCTTTCTTCCAAATAGGTTTTACTCATTTCTCTTTATATGTATCATGTTGGATGGGAGTATTTTTTTTCATCTCTTTGGATTACGGTTGATTCTAGATTATGAAACCTAATAAATTATTTTTTATTAAATTTAATGGGGCGGGGGATGGTAAATTTTGAACTTATTACTTATCAATTTGATTGGTTTTGATTTGATTTTGTTATTGTATGAGAGTAATTTCTTAATGAAAATTGTGTTTGTTGGTGTCCTAGGTACTATTTAGTGATTTTTTTTAATTATTTTATTTTGTTATTGTTTGGTATCATTATAAATAATTGTAAAACCACTTATATTTGGTTTATGGGATGGATTCCTTAAGATATAATGGCTTGTGTTATAACACACTTAATCAACATAGAAAAATTGAATAAGAGTCCATTTTCTAAATCTAAAAAATTGTTTTGTTGTTTTATTTGATGTGATGTGTGTGGGAGTATTGGATAAGATTTTTTTGTATAGTGGGGATGTGTTTTTTATGGTATGGAGGTATAGTGCAGCTGTTATAGAGGCTGTGATGTGATTGTTTAGTAGGGCTATGATCAAAGGAGGAACTGGATGTGGTTTTTGGTCTCTTATACTATGTTTAATGTTGTTTTATGTAATGCAATAGTTGACTAATTATTAATTTATGGTGAAATGAATAATAATAATTGAAATTTTTAATGAATTAATTGATGAAGGGATGTATAGATTAAATGGTAAATGTTTATATACGAACTATTGGCCCGAAATATTAAGAAAAGTGCACATTTTAATGGAACATGTTGGTAATACTTAAAACGAAAAATAGATTAATGATAATTAAAATTTTATATATGAACTATGTCTTGTGTTTTATTTCTCAATGGTTGTTATTCCATTTTTAGTAGTGGAAGTGGAGGTTCAAGTGACATTTATTGTGCCTTTATAAACCCTTTGGTTGGGAATTGTGTCCTGTAACTCTCTCTATCTATATATTCCTGGTATATTATTGTGATTTCAATATGCACCACACCCTCATAGATCACTGTCTTTCAACACCTGAATAGTCATATGGTGTTGTTTTTTCCAATATCTCGATGGGATAATGGATGGATGACTACCCACTCTTTCTTGGTCCCTTTTCCAGTAGATGGGTAGGACATACATGGGTTGAGATGGGTAAAATTCAAAAATTCCATTGTCAAGGTGATTTGGGGCTATATGAATTATAGTTTGGATTTTTCATGGTCGGAGGAGATCATGAGGGTGATCTCTTTCACCTTTAGATACCCTACTACCCTTGTTATGATATGTGATGTGATTGCCCAAGATTGTGCTGGAAATATTTGATGTGTTGTGATGGGCCAGGTGTGTTCTGGTGGGATGTGATGAGATATGATATTATTCATAAGTGGTGGGAGAACTAGGACCTATGATGTTGGGGTGTGAAAGTAAAAAATCAGAGGGAAATAGGTGTGGGATACCCTATCATCGATGTACTTAATATTTTATTATTATACTTGAATTCATTATTTAGTGAGAGAACCTTGCTGAGGTTGGGGTTTTTGTTAGTTTACATGTGTAGGTGATTTTTGTTTCTATTGATTTTCTCACAAGTGAATTTTTATGATCTTCTCACTTGTACATGATTGAATTTTGTTTTCCTATTGACTATACCTACATTCTCACCATATGTAAATATTTTTTCCCGGCATTCTAGGATGATAATTTGAACCGCACCATACATTTCTAGTTTAGGCCATTGGAGTTTTTAATGTGTCACTACCATATCATTTAATATTTTGTTATTTCATTTAGAGACATTTATTTGTATAAGTTTTATTTATACATGAATTGTGGGATTATTTTGAATTATTTTATATTGTGTGATGGAGTTTATAAGGGATTATTCCTCTTATATCACAATCTTATATGTTTATAGTGAGTACTGTATCCCATACAAAATATTTTTATACCCTTAGTTCTTGTTTCCAACGTGGATCCCACTAGAGGAAATAATTAGGGTTATTTATCTATCTCCCCATATTGAGGAATTATTAGAGGAGGGGTTCATGACAATTATCATTTTATTATTGATGAAATTATGAATTAATAATTTTGACAAATTTTTTTGATAATTTATGTAATTTTTATTTGTAGTGATTAATATATTCTCCCATTTTAATTATTAAAAAAAATACTTTTTTCATAAAGTTTCCTTATAGAAATCAATTAATTAATTATTAATAATTTTTATTAAAAAATATCCATACGAATTTCATAAAATTTTCATTTGATATTTTTTTAAATTATTCGTTGATAATTTAGGAATTATCCTTGATAATATAGATTTTACCCTTTAATCTAGTTTAATAAATTTCATAGAAATTGAAAGTGTTCTATAAATGGATGAAAATAAATAAATAAAACAAAAATCTCCAGACAACATGATTTCTGTGTAGAGACTACAGTTAAGGTGGAAGAACACCTGTGGTGAAGAACAACCATATAAGGGAACACAACAAGTATCATTGTATGATTTATTGCTCCTATGAAAAATATTTTTGGGATTTACCAAACTCAATGAAATTATACAATGATGAATTATATGTTTTTCATCAATTATCATATCTCTATCCATGTTTGATTAGATCTATAATATCCAAATCTTTTTTTAATACACAATTCATTTGAAGATGATAGCAGAGTCTTTAATATTTCTCTATTATGAAATCTAAATTTAAATAGTAAAAAAATTGTATTCCAAGATTTTTTTAATCAAGAAGGTGTGAAAGTGGTGAGGTTTTACATTAATGAAGGTTAATAGAAAAAAATTTAATAAGAAAATTATTATTAATAATATAATAAAAATATTAAAAACATTTCCATATAGTGTGATGATAAGAAATACGTGACACACATAAATTTTATGTCATGCATATTGTAAAACCCATATCCTGGATGTAATGGTGGTCTTATATTTCATATATGATAAAATAATTTGAAGAAAAAAATATTTTTTTTAAAATATAATTAAAATTTTAAATAAATTAACCACCCTTATGATGTTAGAGAACAATAGATGCACTAAAATGTTAGGTCATTCCTAGGGTAAACCCAATATCTTGGTCCTAATAATTGTATTATAATTATAACATGAGATATGTTCAAACGTTATTCAATTATTTTGAAAAATTATCATTCATATGAAAATATATATTTAATATTTTTATTCTTCTAGTGATGAGTCCCAACTATCTCTAGAATCTCATGATAACTCAACACCTCACTTAGAAAATATTCCATAGAAAATTATAAGGTGTTTACATGGGTTTTACATTTACTAAAATTATTCAAATCATTTCAAATGTGATTTTTATTCAAGAATTATATTTCCAAATAAAAATAAACACAATTTTTAACAATTATGGTTTTATTATAATTTTTAATTGAGGATATTAGACCAAAGATCATTAGGAATAATATGTTTGGAAGTCTAAGTACATAAATCATCAAAATAAACTAAAATATAAAATCTTTATTTTTTAATAAATAGTCATGTCATAAATATCTTTAGCTCTTAAAACATAGGATAAAATTAGAAATAGATAATAAAAATAGGGTAGTTAAAAATACAATTATTTGAATAAGAATAATAAGGCAACATAATGTGCAAGTCAAAATTATAACATGATATGATAAAAGTGAAGTCTTATGAGTATTCCCAATGAATAATTTAAAATATATAAAGGAATAATAAGATCATATAGACATTTTATATTTGGTTTAAACATATAACATGACATAAAAATGAGTCAAGAATAACTTTCTAGATAATATCACATGGTGGAAAAAGTACCATAATGGATTGGGTTTATTTCCTAATCCCATAAATAATGTGTCTTGGGGCCAAAATAATTTCCAAATGCATTAGAGTTCTATCTATAAAAACCCATCATAAAATGTACATGATTATTTTTTTTCCAAAAAGGAAGTCAAAAATAATTTATAAACATAATAATTACTCATGTCATTTAATGAGTTGAATAATATTGTCACACTTCTTAATATAATGATATTTAAGGTAGAAGGAATTTGATAAATGAACATAATGTATGTATCACAACATCAATGTAAGTGATTATAATATATGTATATATGTAAAAGACATATGTAAATAATTTATAAGAAATTATTAATATCAAATATTGTATTCAATGATGAAAATTAATTGAAAATATCACAAGGTATATTTCTTATGGAAAATACACTTTACACCTTGAAATTACTATGGTAAAGTCTAAATATTTCCATAATATTTTTGATAATAATTTATTTTAAAATAAACATGGTAACATGTAATGAATTGTTCAATGTATTGAGTTTCCACTATGGAGGGAATTTATTTTCATGTAATTTATGTTAAAAAAATATATTCAATATAATCATTTTTTATGATCTCAAATGTACTTTTTCAAAAAGTGGTAAAATTATTCATTTTATTTTTTTTGTAAAAAAATAGAAAAATGTGTAAATATTTCTTATATATATCATTGTATTATAGTTAATAATTCTATTAAATTTTTTTATTTATATCATATACAAGGAAGATAATTATTTTAGATGTTAAAGAGGATACTAGATTAATATTTCCTACCAACAACTTTCTTGAAGTTTCTTTATTCAATAAGGGAGGAAATTGAAACAAAACAAGTAAACCACAATCATTAATAGTATGGAAAATATATATGGTTTATTTAAATAATTGTGTATGATTTCACCCAACATATCCTTGAACATATAAAATATTGAAAAGAAATGATAATGTGACATAAATACTCTACTGATTTTGTAACTTTTGAATAAAATATCTTTATATGATGTAAAATTAATTTTAACATAAAATATGATGAATTATTAATTATTAATGATATAAAATGAAAAAGGGTCATCAGAAGTTCCATATAAAAGAAATTACGTGCATAACACTAAATTTTTTCTCAATGAGTGGAATTTGAGATGAAATCCTTTACAAATGTAGTATCAATAAATAGATAACTATTCTATGAATTGATTATGTGTAAAACATTTAAATCCAAATAAATAAAGTGGAAATACAAAATTTTATAATAATATGAAATTTCACACATAATCATTTCAAAAAATATAAAATAATGTATAATTATAGACCAATGAAAAGAAATTGTGTTAAGAAACCCCTTACATTGAGTTTGACAAGTCATGCATGTAATTTATCATCATGAATAATAAAAAAATATCAATTTTTTAAAATATAAATATAATTTCTCATTTTTTATTTATTATTATGTTTTATTTTTTTACAAAATAATCTAACTTCACATCATACGTTTTTTGATGATATTCAATTCAAATTATCTAAATCATTTATGTAGGGTAACAATGGTCAAAGAGGTTATTATTTCTACCTATCAGGAATAATAATCATAAAATAATTATATTATTAATAAATCAATAATAATTTTAAATAAAATAATGAATGAATTTTATGAGGAATAAACTATGTTAAAAACATAGGGATGATAGGGAATACATATTAAAGAGTAACTTTACAATTCTTAACATCATGATTGAAATTGGGAAAGTATCATTTTATCACTAAAAAAATAATATTATCATATATAAAATATAATTTCATTAAACACACACACACACACACACATATATATCATACTATTTTTTGGTTATGAAAAATAAATCACATCTCTTCATAGAGGTTGTAGTTCACACATATGTATGAATGACGTTATCATTTTCTTATGAATATGATGGTTTAAAAATAAGTGATATATTAAAATTCCATAATGTTTAATATTTCAATAATATAATTTCTTTAATTTAAATCCATCATCATAAATATCCATGAGAGGTGATGATGGAAAAATAATTACAGTGGTTTGCGGCGTGGTAGTTCGTCATATAGATGATTCATGGTTTAATTTCCCATTTGATGGAACAAAATATGGTTTTAGGTTATTACATTAACATAATAACATATTATTATATAATATATACTATTTTTATTATATCAAAATGGTTTAATAATATAAAGTATTTTAAAGAATAAATAAATCATAAATAATTGATTAAGAACTATATATCTTCTTTGGTCAACCACTTATGGTTTTCACTAAAATCATCCTTTGGTTTTTTAATTAAATAAATATCCTCAAAGACATGTGGAGGGATTTAATTTTTGTGTTTTGGAAATTAATGAATGATCCAAATGGATATTTATGTGTGGATAGGATAGGAGAGGGGGTTTCCATTTATAATTGGTGGAGGGATCCCACTTAGAAATTTCCTAAAAGATTAAAAAATGATAAATTCATTCCATGGGAAAAATATTCTAAATGGATAGATATTTCAATTAGGGTTGGGATAAGGTTTTAATTATTCTATAAAATAGTATTTATCCAAGTTTAATTTGAAAATACACTCTTATATTATGATTCAACCCTTGTAAAACTCTTTTTATCCATAATATTAGAAATGATTTTTTTAACAGAAATGGATCCAATTTTTATTATATGATAACAATTGGATATTAAATGGAAGAGAGGAAGTTTTTGACTATTTATCAACCTAATTTTTTTAATGGTTTTTTTATTTTTATATAATTTAATAGATTGTTATTAATAATAAGATATCATTAATGTCATTTCTGACACAATTCATTTAGTTGGACTTAAACTACAAGAGGATAATCATTAATTTATAGTATAATACATTTCAAAATAAATAATTATTTATTATTTACTATAATTTTCTTTGTGAGTAATAAATAATTCCAAATACACTACATTTATTGTTTTTAAAATTATTTACCTTGAATTTTCCAATGTTTTCACAAATGTTGTGTTAGTTTTGTATAAGTGTTTAAGGTAAAAATGTAATAAAAAAAATTTAAAAATAAATTACCATATTTAAAATTATCTCATTATAGTCAATAAAAAATTAATAATATTTCCCCACATATTGTGATACTTATTTGAATATATAATATATATTTAAAGGAAATTCTGTCACATTTTCTTTTTTTCATTTCTCAAATTTTAATATTGTTCAATTTCATGGGGAAGTGTACCTTAAATAGATGAATATATAGTATTTAGAGATACAAGTAGAAATAAATTCCTAAAATAGAAATTATGATGAAAAATGGTGGCCTTATCGAATCATTTTTACTTATGTTAACCCGATTTACCCTTTTACTATAGTGAATTTTTTTTACTATTTTTAGAATTCATTATAGAAAAAAATGTTGTCAATATAAAATAATATTAATTAGTCTCATTCCAAATTTTGAATAAATTTTATCAAAGTAAATTCACATAAGTGGCCTAATTTTTTATCAAAATGAACCTGATAAACCTGTTAAAACACATTTTTTCAATAAATATATTTTTTTGAGCATACGATGATTAAACATTATATCAATGAATAGTAATAAAAATTATAAATATTAATATATATATATATATAATATAAAATTTTAATTTAAATCATTCCCAATTAGTGGTAGTTTAAATTATTTAAAATTTGAAAACCATATGCAATAAATTAATAGTTCTCAGATAACTGCATTTTTATTCCAAAAACTAAACTTATACCAAAATGATTAAAATTAATAATTCAAATGAAATAAATTATATTAATATAAATAATAGTTTTCAAATGTAACATAATAAAAATACCAAAAATATTATTATTATTTTAAATAACTTTATTTTATGAAAATAAATGATAGTATTTGAAAATTTGTTAATTTTAACCATTTAGTGAATTATCAAAATTTCTAGATAATTATAAAAAATTAAATTTAAATTAAATTTTATATAATAATTTACATAATTTATTATATTTTATGAAATAAATTGATTATTGGATATAGAAATTAAATATAATATTTTTCCATAAAAATCTATAAATATTATTTTTTATTAAAATGTATTTTTTTGAAGAATAAAATGCCTTGATTAAAAATTTAGTGCTTATTTACAAACCATTTATCAAAAAATTTATATCTACTATGATCAATATATATATTTCATAAATTATTTAATATTATCAATAAGCACTAATTTAATGGCAAGGTTGTAACCATCATTTTTAAATAATAATATTTCTTGGTTTGGTTAGGCTTGATGTTGCATGTTGTATACTCTTTCAAAACTTGTTTTCTTTTCAAAATATATGGGTGTAATATTATTCACCATTTACTAAATTTTTTCCTTGTATCTTTATCTTTACCTTGGTAACCAAATGTTTCCCATCTAAATATACTTTTTTTTTGAAAACCCACATTATAAAAAGGGTTAATAAAACATCATCTTGATAAGAGTTAAAGTGGAGTATAATGTTATTCTAAATTACACATATCTAGGTTCCTAAGTAAGAAAAAATTATTTAGAATTAAAATCATATACATGGGAGAAAAGTGCAATGCAAAAATAATGATTGGGAGCATAAAATATCATTCATCATAAGAAATAGAATTATTATAGGAAGTTTAACTACCAAATAACTATTAACTAAGAGGTGTAGTAAAGAACATAAATTCATTGAAAATGAATATAAGGGGAAAAAATTTTCATTTCAAGAACATTTTAATATATTTCGATAATTCTTGAATATATAGACTCTAAATATATAGAATATATACTTACATGACCATTAAAATTTCATCTTTTAATCAATTTATACCACAATCTCATCTATTACTCCAAATGATGAGTATTTAAGTTGAAATTATCTTATTCCTGAAGCACTAACTCCAAATTATAATGGATCACATCATACAATAAAAGGATAAAAACATAGTCCTCCAATAATTATACATTAACAAAAACAAATATTGATCACACAAGATAATATAATTCCCAAAATGAATAAACCTTGAAATGATGAAATTAAAAATAAATTTATAAAGACAAAAAATAACTCCCAATGTTCAACATGTATCAATTGATAAATAACTAACTATAAAATTATTCAAAATATTTCTGAGTAAGGTTGAAACCCAAATATTTTAATGATTTCATCACATGTTCTTCCCTGATTAAAATTTATCTCCAAATAAAATCAATAACCTTTATTATACCATACGAAAATGTATATTCCCTAATCATATTTGATAATAATTTATATAAATATCACAAATCACTATAAATCCAAATGGAAATTATATATTATCCTAAAAATTAACATGATCCATTTATGTTTCATGATTAATATAACCAAAACCCATTTGATAAAAATATCTCTACAACATAAATCTCGAATACCAATACATAAATATTTCAATCCTTTTACCTTAATTATTAGTATTAGATATGTCATTCAATGGACTAGGAAAACCTCCTAATCTAATCCTTTCAAAAAATTTAGGATGTTATAATATAATTAGACTCATCCCTAGGATTTTTATTAAATTTCTCTAATCCCATTACACAAAAATAATAAAACCTTACTTTGATAACAACTATAGTATACTAAACCACCAAAACATATTATTACATGATTTTTAATGTAAACCTACATTAATTTAAACTGAAATATCAGGATTTATAGTGTATTAGGAAGACTAGGTATGCAATACATCAATAGAATCAAGAACATATTATCATTATTTTTATGCACTTTAGTGTGATCTTAAATCTCTTGAGCTCATAAAACATCACAAAATGACCTAGGGAATACATAATAAAAACGAATGAGATAAAAATAATTGTGAGATATAATCATGATATGAAAAATAATTTATGAGTAAAATGTATAATATGATATCATAAAAGAGAATTATCATGATTAATAACAAAGAATCATATCATAAGGATCATGGAATCATATGTTCATAAGGAAATAGGAAATACTGTAGAAAAAATAACATAATAAAAACATGAGTTAGGGATAATTTCCTTGAAAATACTATATAGAGGAAAACGTACCATAATGGATTACGTTTACAATCTAATCCCATACATAATGTTTCAGGAGACCAAAAACATTACAAAATTCTTTGGATAACTATCTGGGAACACCCATAAAAACATATACATGATTATGTGTGCCAAAAATAATATCAATCATATGATATAAAAAAATTACACATGGAATGAAAAGGGTTACATAATTTTTCCATATGTTGTAATAAATAGAGATTTCATAATGAAGGAATTTGATAATTTAACCTAAGAAATACATTACCCCATTAATGGAATTCAGTATTAGACAAGTATATATGTAAAAGAAATACATATAAAATCTATACATAATTCATAACATAAAATTTTGTAGTCATTGAATAAAATTTCTTGAAAATATAACAAAAAATATTTTACAGGAAAATACCCATTTCACATTGAAATATCTTATTTAAAATTTAAAAAATTTCAAAATATTATTGATAATAGTTTCTTTAAAAACATCCATGGATATGTATAATTGAATATTCAAAAAATTTAGTGGTTATGATGTCTGATGATGTACATTAAAGAAATATTTGTTAGAAAAATAATTACCTTCATAATTTTATAAAAAAAGTCTAAAGCATATTATTTAGAATGTGGAAAATGTTTCCTTTAAAAACATTTAAAAAAACATTAATCCATGGAATAGACATGTATAATTAATCATTCTAATAGTAAATACATTTTTATAATATTTTAAGGAGTATATATACATGGTAGTGAAATATTATAAATCTAAATGAAGATAGAACATTAATATTACATAAAAACAATATTCTTGATGGTTGTTTATTCAATATGGGAGGAAATGGAAACAAACCATGTAAAAAAATTCATAACCAGAGAATAAAACTAGATGTGGATCAATAAAAAAAATATTTATGAATTTCCCTAAATTAAACTTGAACCAAAATAAGATAAAAAATAAGTAGTATTGTAACTTAAAGCCTCTACCTTTTTGGTAACATTTAATCAAACTACCTACAATGAAGTATAATGAATTGAAACCTAAAAAACAATGATGTTTGTAGGATTAAACTAATAATGTATAGAAGGTTAGAGTATACATTTTATAAATGAAATTAGGTTCATTAAATTAAAAAATTTCCCAGTGAAGGGGGATTAATATGAAATCCAATACCATGATCATATCATCTATGTGAGAATTAATAAATAAAGTTATTTTGTGTGAAAAATTTTAATCCATAAAAAAGTGGAAAAAAACTATAATAAGAGGAAATTTCGCACATAATCAAACCTTAAAATTTCAATTAATTTAAAGTATACCCCAATGAATGGAAATTGAGTTAAGAAACCCCTTACCCTAAGTTTGAATCATCACACATGTGCTTCATCAAACTGAAAAAGAACATATGATAATAATTTACTTTCATAACAATATTTTTCTATTTAATTATCCCTTTTATTTTATTTATTACCATGTAATATTTATTTACATAATTAATTATGTTCCAGTCTAATATTTTGATGGTATTTGGTTCATATGTCTAAAATTATTTTGGTAGGTTAAATATTGTCAAAGATTTAATTATTACAAAATCAAATTAATAATGATCATTACATAATAATAGATTTAATACAAAAATTATAATTAAAAAAGATAAATAAAATGGTTATGAAAAATAAAATATGTAACAATCATTGATACGGTATGCTGGGCACACACACAAGAATAATGTTTCTATTTTTCAATGATCATGATAAAAACATGGAATGTGTTATTTTATCTTTATTAAATAATATTATTTCATAAATACAATATTTCTTTTTGATATGTAATTATATTTACAATCTATTTTATATACTGATGAAAAATGAATCACATCAGTTAGTGGAGGTGGTATTCCACATATACACACCAATAACATTATCATTGTTCAGTGACTGGAATTGAAAGAAAATATATTATATATTCAATTTAAAAAATGATAAAAATTTCATTAATATAAAATATATAAGATAAATACATCATCATAAATATCCATGAGTGGAAATGATGGAATATAAATTTCATTGATTCACAAGGTTAGAAGAGAAATGGTTTCGTTGCACATTTTATAGAATATTATATTTATTTAGGCCATTATATAAATAAATAAAATGTTAGAATATGGGATATAAATTTATTATTATATCACCATGGTTGAATAATATTTAATATTAGTGGATAATTAATGGAAATAAAAAATATTCATTAAGAAATGCACCTCTTATTTAGACAACCTCTTAAGAATTACAAAAAAATCATCCTTAGTTTGGTTTTCGGAACAAACCACAGACTCTAGTAAATGGGGATAGAATTATGGTAGGTATTTCATTATGTATTTAATGATATATAAGTATCATTATGTGTGTAGAGGTTAAGAGAACCAGGTACGTGGCACCATTTTTCATGGCACTGATGAAAAACGTTTTCCATCCTTACTTGGATTCTTTCGTGGTGGTTTTCATGGACAATATCTTGGTGTACTATCACACTCGACACGACCATGCTACCAATTGTGAGATCATTTTGATTACACTGAGGGAGAAATAGTTATATGCTAAGCTCTCAATGTGCCACTTTTGGATGGATGAGATTCACTTCCTGGGTCATGTCATCTCAGAGACATGAGTATCAGTAGACCCAGAGAAGGTGAGAGCAGTAGTTACCTGGGAGAAGCCGAAGATTGTCTTCAAGGTACAAAGTTTCTTAGGACTGGATGGTTACTACATGCAGTTTATACAGGGATTCTCATGCTTAGCAGTATCACTGACGAGCTTGACTAAGAAGGGGGTGAAGTATGTTTGGCCAGAAGCCTGCGATTCATCCTTTTAGGAGCTGAAGGGGAGATTGACTTCACCACCGATTCCAGTTTTTGCAGATCCGAGAAAGAGTTATACAATTTTCTGTGATGCATTTGGAATCGGGTATGAAGCATTGCTTATGCAGGAGGATTGTGTTTTTTGCATATGGATCTCGGCTGTTGGGGCCACATGAGAGGAACTATCCTTTGCACGACCTGGAGTTGGCTGCAGTTGTTCATGATTTGTGTTGTTGGAGACATTATCTTCAGGGAGAGAATTTTGTGGTATATACTGATCAAAATATCCTCAATTATATATTCACGCAGCGTGACTTGAATCTGAAACAACAAAGGTGGGTTGAGTACCTACAGTCTTTTGATTTCGAGCTTGCTTATACGCCTGGGAAAGGTAATGTTGTGGAAGACGCACTGAGCAGGAGGAAAAAGATACAGGTTGTTCAAGAGGCTAGCAGCGAGTGGCAACTTATGGATCTGTTCTCTGAAATTAATTTAGAGGTGCATATTTTAATATAATGTAAATATCAAGAAAAAGACATCCAATTGGTCCGAAATTGGATTGTGGGATATGATAAGGTTAAAATATACCTATAAAATAGGATATATACATGTATAATTATAATAAATACCCTTATATTTTTGTTTAACACTCGTTAAACTTATTTTAACCACGATCTTGATAATTAATTTCTTAAACTAAAAGGGTTATAATTTTAATTATAGGATAAAAAATATATAATAAATGGATATGAGATGAAATTTTATAATATTTACCATCCTATTTTTTCAATTATTTTATGATGTTTTAATAATTAAAGAAAATATTATTTAATATGAAATATCATTCATGTCATTTTTGTCACTATGTTTTTAATTTAACATTAATGACCAGAAGATATTAATGAATTTAGAATATAATAAATTTCACCATAATAATTATATCATTTTTAAGTATATATCCATTTTTTAACTATAAATTCTCCCAAATAAATTACCTATAACATATTCATATGTATTTACCTTATGTTCCCCATTGTTATCAGGAGTGTTTTGTTAGTGCTGTATAAGCGTTTAATGAAACTATATATTGTTAAAAAATTAAAAATAATTTAAAATTATGAAAATAAATTAATTATACTAAAAATAACATTAATTATTGATTCACCACTAATTTTATCTCTATATGACAATATAAGAGATATTTAAAGGCAATAGAGTGATATTTTTTATTTTTTACATTTCTTAATATATAATAGAGGTCACTTTCAAGGAAAATTATGCCATAATTAATTTAATGTAGTGGATAAGGTGATAAATGTAGAAATAAATTCATGAAATAAAAATTGTGATAAAAAATAGCATCCTTATAACTTAATTTATCCTAGGATTACATGATTTTTATTTTTATCATGGTGATAAATTTTTACTGTTTGTATGATGTATTATAACCAAAAAAATAAGTTGTCCTTATTAACTAATTTTAATTATTCTTATTAAAAATAAATAATCCACATTAAAAAATTAAATTAAATGATTTGGATTAAATTAATTTAAAAATAATCAAGAAAAAAGTGTCAAAAAACTATTTTCTAGGAATTATATTTTTTAAGCACAAGATAATATTACATTAATTCTATGACTAGTAATCATCACTATATGATTTTTAATTCATATATACAAATATAAAATCTATATATTCCACTTAAATCATTCATCGTTAAGGGTTATTTTAATTTATTAAAATGGATATACATTATTTTGTTAAAAATGATTTTTTAGAAAAATTCTTTTTACAATAAAAAATAAACATCCAAAATCATGAAAATTATCGATTCAAACAAATTGATTTGGATTTTTTGAAATCAAGTGGTTTTTATATCAAATTTAATACTAATACAAAGTATTAATAGACTTTTAAATTACTTTATTTGATGAAAATAATGGACATTTTTGAAAATTGGTAAATTTTCACTTTTCCCTGTAAAATCAAACATTTTAAAAAATTTCAATTTATTGAAATTAGATATTTTTTAGATTCTGATTTAAAAATTGAAAATAATTTTATCAAAAAATAAAAATAAAAGTTTTATAAATTAATTATAATATTAGCTCACAAAATTATTTTTTTGAAGAAAATATATTTTTTAAAAGAATAAAATGTTACCATTAATAATTGATAGTTTATTTCCTAAAAATTTATCTACACATTTATATTGATATGGATCATTATAGGTATTTCATAATTAAAAAAATACAGTTCATACCATATAATTTATTGCTATGTCATAACGATAATATTTAAATAATAGTATTTTATGGATTTTTAGGTTTAGTGTTTCATGTCGTATAAGCTATTGAACATATTTTTCTTTTTAAAATATTATGGTTTTATATTATAATCGTAACGGTAAAAATAATCTTATAATGGAAATTTAATCAATTTTATTGGTCTTACTACCTAGTCAAGATGGGTACATCTGTAAAAATACTGGGAACAAACCCAATACTGATCATATGCCTATGTTTTAGTAAAATGTAAATGTTTTTCCAAATGAGTTACCTAATCTTACCAAGAATAATGAAGTTGTGTTTTTAATATAAATTATACATAGTTAAATTGAAGTTTCCAAGTCTCATTATATAATGTACCCAATTGAGTAATAATAGCGGGAGAAGAAACATAAAGAAAATATAAAAAATTTAATCACACACAATAGGGAATCATTATGGGGGGAAAGAATTAAATGTTTTATGGAGAATAGAGCGAAATTGATTCTTATGAATTAGTATATGGATATAATCAAGATCACTATTAAGAAAAAGTATCATTTAACCATATTTTTACTTATTTAATCAACTACATGGATCTCATTACTTTTACAAGATTGAACTTCATTCAGGATATCATTATCATTCTAACATTAACACAAATATACCAAAGATAGTCTTCCATATGATTTATGGTAATTATTATTTTACAGTGATTAAATTTTTATATAAAAATTCCCACTCTTTCTCCATGGATTTAGTGAATAGAGTATTTAGATATTAGATTGATTAGTTTGTGGTAGTCTTTATATAGTATATAATTATATATTCAAAGATCAAGGATCATAATGATGTTAATTTGAGGATATTATTGAATGTATTACAAAAGGATAGACTATAATCCAAATTTATAAAGTGAAAAATTTTTATACTGAAACTATCATTTATGGGTAATGTGATAAAAAAAGTGGATATATATGTGGATCCATTTAATATTGAAAATATTAAATTATGTATTTGAAAAACAATAATCATTGAAATCCATAGTTTTCATTGGATTGGTGAATAATAAAAACAATTTATGATAATTAATCATGGTAATAAAATCCAATAATGAAGTAGACATTGATGGGATCCATGTTATTTTAGATAAAGGAATGTGATTAAAATTTCAAGGATATGAAAACAATGTTTTTTAGTCCACCTATGATTAGACCACCCTATAACAGTGAATGGTTTGTGATAAATAGTGATTCTTCCAAGAATTTACAAGGACAATTTCATATATTGAGTAACATTTAGTAGAAGATGCCTCCAAATTATTAATGGTTCATGAAAGAAAATTCCCAAATCAGGATTTGGAGGTAATTGTTGTAATTTTATCATTGAGATTATAAAGGTGTTATCTATATGGTGAAATTTGTAAAATATATACTAATAACAAATTCATGAAGAATACATTCAAATAGTCATAGTTGAATAAGTTCCAAAAGAGATGGTTGGAATTGACTAATGACTATTACATCTAAATGAATTACCATCCATAGAATATGAACATAATGGTTGTTTCTTTGTGTCAAATAGAAAATTATATTATCTTTCAATGAGAAGGATTGAAAGAGATCCAATATTTACATATATGTTAGTGATAGACATTGAAATCATAAAAATATGGGAATGATCCTACCATTTATAATTAATTATCAACTATATATTCCAATGAAAATTAAATAGGCATGTGATGAAGACATTAAGATGAAAAAAATGTAATGATTGTTTTTAAAATTAAACTATGACCATAATGGTCTGATAAAATTAATTAATAGGAAATTATTCCCTTTAATACAAAAAATAATGAAATATCTTTTAGATGAACAAGATAACTCATTATTCTCTATTTATAATGACTTGGACCTTCTCACCAATTACATTTTGGAAATCTGAGTGATGGGGGTGTCTGTTGAATCCCCAATGAGTATGGATGGGAAATTGGATACTATAGTTTCAAATACTAGATTTTAGGTATTATTTAATTTTGAGCCTTAAAATTTAGTGAAAAGGAGGCCACAACATAATGGAGGAGCAAAATATAGTGTAGGGGCCTCGAATGAGGTTTTTCAATTCTAATTCCAATTTTTGGGTTGCTGCATCAATGAAATTGGTTATGGCATAGCCCCTCTTATTATGGGTTGTCTATGGTATAGAGTCTCAAAGATTTTTTAAATGTTATTACAATATTTTAACCGCTAATCCATTTAAAAGTGAAATAGTATAGCACACTTACTGATTATTAAGTGCATGTGGTAGAGTAAACCAAGCTATTTCTTAGTTTCCTCCTCATTTTTAGGATATTCAATTGAAATATATACATTTTTCAATGCGGTCGGTAGACCATCATGGATATAAAATTTTATTGTTGGTTGTGCAGTGGTTATCTTTTTCTTTATGGGAGTTGTATCATGGTCTAGGTGGCTATGTCATGGTATTTTATTCTTTATGGTTTTTATAAATTCCAAGATCCCCTAAAACCAAACCAAATTTCAATTGTTTCTATAATTTATTTAGAAATTCTAGTGCATCCAAAGTATTAATTTCATTTTATTTTATCTTATTTCAACCCAAACATGGATTAATGACCCATAGTTATTTCAAAAAGTTACAGACATTTCTTTTCATCTATTGCCTCATTTTTACCCCCCTATTTCTTCATGTTTAAGGTGTTACTATATGGGAAACCATGGTTTTTTTATATTTTATGGGTATGATAATAATGGGTGATGTGTTTAATGTGGTTGTAAGTATAATTAATATTTTTTGTGTTTTTTGGGGGCCTTCTAGTTGCATAATATATATTTATATATATAAAACTAAAAGATCAATTAGATATCGGGGATTCATTATCTATCATTTTGGGTATCACGAGCAATGGGCTTAACCTTTTTTACCTTTGGGAATATTATTTTCACAAGCCTAATAAAGATAATAAAATAGTAAATTGAAATTTAAATGGAACGTAATGATTTTCATGTTTTAATGATTTTTTTCTATTTAGATATTTATATTATCCATTGTTTTTCCTTCTAAAAATTAGGAATATTAGGAGCCTATGTTTTTATTGATATGATATGTGTTATGAAGATCATTATTTTTCTTTGTGAAAATGCCTTAAATAAAATGTTAATTATGGATATTCGGTTAAATAACTGGATGCACTTATATATATATGGATTATTTGATAATTTCTATTAAATAAGTATGGTGAATTGATTAAAATCCTCATGATAACATCGAAAAAAGCATGTAAATGTATTATGAAAAGTGATGTGATGTGAGGGATTACTGTGTTTTTGTGTGTCCATGTAGTGGGGTGGTTATTTTCAGTTGTGGTTCTGATGTGTTATAGTGCACAAATGTGGTGGGGAGGTGATATTTAGATGTGATGTGGGGTGGTACTATGTTGATAAGTAGAACTATAATGTGGAAAATGGTTGTTCTATAGAAAGTGTGTTTGACTGTGTAATTGTGATGATGTGGGATTATTGGTCTGGGGTAGTTTTTTTTAATATTTTTTCTTATTGTTATAGTTTCCCATGTAGTATTGTTATCAATTGATAATGATGAAATTAAACAAGCATATGATGGTCTGGATAATGGTATGGAAACAGTTAATAAATCAATTTATGGGGTATTTGTGGTATAAAATGGGTAATAATTAATGTGATTTCTTAGGATGAGTTAATGAGATAAATAGAAAAATGAATGGGATGAAAATAATTGAATAACTTGGTTATTTTAAATGAAATTGTTTTCTAATGGAAATATTGATTTTTTTGATTGTAATGGGAATTTGAATAATGTCTTTTGGATTATGTGTTTTTGAGTTGTGAAGTGAATTTAGTATTGATAATGAATGTGGAAGTGTCATGAGGATTCGTTGAAATGTTTAGATTTTGATAGTTCCTTTATGTGATCCCATAAGATGGGAATATGATATATGAAACTATATCAATTTTATTTCCCTGATGTTTAAATATTCACCCACATATGTCGAGAACCTTGTAATAAATACTAAATATTTTGGGGGTGTTTTTATCAATATCATAGTGGTTGGATGACTACATAGATACCTACCCGTCCCCCACTCTCTTCGTGTCTATGATGACATGAATCAGTTATGATGTACATATTTCAATTGTGTATTATTGAGATTTGATGTGATTTGGTGTGATGGAACAAGTGTCTTCGAGTGGGATATATTGAGATGAGATATGATAAGAAGAATCACAGTGGGGGTCATACATAGTAGTAGGAGGAAAAAAGGTTGATTTCCTCTATGTTCACAACTCCATACAACCCAATTTATTACATGTGATTTTATGTGATGTTATGTGATTCCCCATGTGTCTTTATGGAATATGTGATTATATAGACTATGAGTATTTAGGAGAGATGGGATGTGGTGTGATGTGATGTTCTATAGATTATGTGAGAGTCCCTGGATTTGTAACATTGGGTTCTGAGATAAGAAAACTATTTGTAAATTGTTTGGTTGGTACCCTGTCATTTTTAAGGTAAAAGGGAATCCCCTCCTTTTTCTTGTTAAACCAGGAAACACCTATTTTTTTTCAAATCATAGGGATCCCATTACATGAATCATAGGCCGAGTGGAAAATAAATCCCATTAAATCATTTCTAATAGGCCCAGTGGTCATTAAATCCCATCACATCATTTCTTATAGGCCCAATAACAATATAATCTAGCTAGGCTGCTCTTTCCCTAATCATGTCTACCATGTGCCTTTCCCACAACTGTACATACTATTAGGTCTCTACTATTCATCCATTGTACATAGACAATTGTCATCATTCATCAATGTCCACCGATGTAAGATCTCAGGTTTTTCTTGAGGTACAAATCCTTCTTTTTGGGTTAAAAGTCTTGCTTTAATTTATTTCTCAGACCCTATGCTGGGCCACATGCCAGTTGTGTTGTTTTTGGTAAAAAATGTGGAAAATAGGCTGAAATATGGCTGTAGGACAGGTACACGCCGTGTACTTGGTCTATACACTATGTACTTCAAGTACACACTGTGTACTTGGAAGTCACGATGTGTAGCATTTACGGTTCAGAAAAATAAATAGGAAAATACATTCCATGTACTTGAGGTACAAATCATATACTTTCACAGAGGGGTTTTTTTTATAAAAGAGTCAATAGATTCAATTTTTGATACCCAGAATAGTTTCCTCCGTTTTTGAACCCAAACCCCTCGAAACTATTTTTTCTGATATTGAAGCCGTCTGGACTACGATTCAAGCACAATATGTCACGTTGGAACCATATCGGTAAGTACTAGATTCCATATTTTTAATTCTTGATTTTTTAGATCAATGACTATGCTATTTTTATTTAGGGTCATATACCCTAATTTTCCATTCTTTATTCGTTCTTCATAATTTTTTCTAAACCAGGACATATTAGGACTTGATAATGGATGAGTTGTCTACTACCGAGGCGAGGTAGGTGGTCTATACTTTCTTTCGGCTTTTCTGGGTGTTTTTGGGCATTTTTTCGATCTTCCATCCATCAGACTTTCTGGTGAGGTCACGTTTTTCAGAGAGTATCTTTTAGTAGCTGTAGTTGGACCTAGTAAGGTTGACCATGGGTTCCGTTTTGGTGCGTTAGCACCCATTTCTCATTTCGAGGTCCTTCATGTGGTGCGCCTTTTGGGTCTAGCTTGTTTATGCCAATTTAAACAACCCAAGGGGTGTGTTATTAGGATTTTTTAGTTATAGGAATCTTATTAATGAATTTATAGCTTGAGTAGCCAGTTTAAGAGATGTACTGCCTCGTTTCTCTTTGAATATCAAGTTATGCCTTGTCTATTTTGATAGTTTGACATGTTAAATGGATAATATGGGCAGGTATAACTATATGAAATGAATAATGGAATGTTAAATGGTTTATATGGGAGGGTAGGCCCATATTATTTTAGTTGATAAATGGTTTTCAAGAGTGGGTATAATCATGGATTGTGGAGGTTGATGTGATTTGGTATACTCACATTGATTGAATTTTTAATTTTAATGCTTGAATGCTTGATTGAATGGTTTGATATATTCCATGGAATTCTCTCTAGGTATATATAATGCGGTAGAGGACACCTTGGGGTTACTCTACCCCTTGAGTCTTCATTCTGTGGGATGCATAGGGCCTTGCTACCCCTTGGACTCGTCTTTCTTGGGCTCATATAGGACATTCTATTTCCATACTCCTAGGACCCCAACTAGTGCCTAACTGAGTTTCCACCAAGGATACCCATGTGACTCGATGGTATGCTTTGGAAAATCTCATTGGATTCGAAACTTCATGGTATAGATATTTTACATGGATGCCTTGGTATACTGGCACCTTGGATCTGTCCCTTGTTTTCTAAAATTCACTATATTGCATGGCCATGGGATTGTTTGACTTCATTATATGGTGTGGATGTGGGATACATGAATTCTCTATAAAGCATGACTATGGATTTTTTGATATAGATGTCTGTACGATGGGGCCTTGTGGTTTTCCTGTTTACTTGTTATAGTAGCCTTGTTAGGAGATGACTCTCTTTTGTAGGTATCCTTGAGGGCTGTTTGGTTTCACTTATTACTGTATACTTATTCCATGTGAATACATTCTTACCTAATAGTTTTTACAATTGCTAGAAAATTTGTATAATTTCTGGTAGAATTGTATAGAACTGGGTTCTTTCCTACTGGGATGTTTATCTCACACCATATTTGGGCCCCCTTGGGGACCCAAACAGATTATATGGTTTCAGGTGATGATTAGGGAAAGCTCCCAAGTACATGTTGTTGATTGTGGCTTTGGAGCAGGGGAGCAAAGGACCAAGCTGAAGCCTGCGATGATGGGATATGTTTTGGATCTTTTATTCTTTTTTGGGTAGTTGTATTGTACTATATTTCCACGTACTGTTCTGGATGTTTTTTGGATAATTGTAATATCTACATAATTTTTGTATATGAAACACTTTTTGTTATTATTTTGTATTCCTGTATTCTTGTCTCACTTGAATTTGTTTGCTGTTTATTTCACTTCCGCTACTGTATATATATTTGACGTCTGTTGTGATACTCAAGTAATGAAGTTATTGTATCCCCACTAACTCACCCAGGATGTCACTGCTAGTTAGAATCCTCTTGTGTTTGGGGATATTCACTTGAGTCCATGTGACCAACTAGGTTCGGGGCACCATTGTGGGTGACATTCGGGCTCAGGATGTTACAAAGTGGTATTAGAGGGGTTTTTCGTTTCTTGTTTGACTTACTTTTTGGCGAAATTAGACATGGATATGAAGGAAAAAAAGTTCGTAAATAAACTATGCCTGAAAGTAGCTACCCCACGTATAGGGAAAAACCAAATTTCCTCGAATTGAGTTGTGATTTTCTGGATTTTGACACAGTTTATTTTATTTCACTATTAGGTGATTTAATTGATTTTTTCTATTACTATTGATGCAATTTTCGGTTTTATTTTATTAGCAACCTGATGAGATAAGGGTGCGCCATCTCATGCATCATATATACACTTGTTAGAATCCCATTCCATGAATTGTTTCATGCCATCATAGATGCATTAGATATTTCATGTTGTTGTGATAGTTTATGTGATAGCTATGCCGACTGTTGCGTTAGTTGGGTGTAGTAGATAAAGGTGAGATGTCATCATTAAATCCATAAGGAGTATGGGACCTTATGAATTAGGAAATGACACACTGAGGAAATGTAAATGTTCAAATGAAATTGATATGTATGATTTGAATGTGAGCCACATTTTAGGTTTATGAGGTGTTATGGGCCCTCATGGATTCATTAATTAGTAAACACCTGGTATAATTTCCTGAATAAATGAATGTGAAATGGAAATGGAAACTTGAAATGGCGAGTAGATACTTGAACTATACCCATATTTTGAGTGGGAAATAGGCCTAATTTTAGTGATTCATTGGATGTTCTTCATACAGTCGTGGCTTTAGGAGTTGGCTGTGGGTTTGACTTGGTTTCTAGGAGTGTTTTGACATGTCATATGCTTTTGAGAATTTTCCATGATTTTGTTCTTTTCTATGGCATGCGTTTGGAATTTTAGAGACATGACGCTACGAAGAACTCTAATGGTACGCTGATATGGAGGTGATGAACATACATTAGAGATGGTGGGCCATGAGCTACCGGTTGATCCACCTATAGTGCCAATAGAGGAACCTAAGGCTATTCCAGACAGAGATGTTGAGGTAAAATTTCACAAGGGTTTCTCTCTCTCTATGAAAAATTTCTAAGGATCACCATAACTAGCCTTGACTATGGCTAAGCTGACACAGGTTCTCCAGCAACAACATCCTCCTACGTTTTCAGGGGATGGAAGATCATAGGATGTAGATCTGTGGCTAGATACCACATTAGAAATTTTAGAGAATCGGGAGATGCCTCCAGAGTAGAGGGTCTAGATCGCGACTTACATGCTACGTGGAGTGAAAAAGCACTGGTGTAATGTTTTGAACCAATCTGATGGGTTGAGGAATATGGGTTGGGTGTTCAGACCAACCTAGTTGAGACTTATGTTCTGAGATGAGCTGTGAGCTATCTCTCTTGACCTATGATAATCTCAGGAGTCCCTTATAGGATCCCTCTCCTGTGTTCTATTTGATAGGATCCCTATTGTAGGATGCCTTCACTCATGATTACCTAAAGGATCCTAATTATGATGCCTCTCTGTGTTTGTTTTGGCCAGACCCAACCTTAGTAGTAGGATTTTCATAGTATCTCTCGTTTTCTGACACCAATACCTATCCCAAGGGGTAGGAAGAGGGGTGAGTTCTTATAGGAATGTGTTGACCTATCTAGTTTGATATATATACTTTGGATTTGTGAGATTTTTTTGTATCTAGAGACCCTCCTATAAGGGTAGTTTTGATATTTTGGAAATATTCCATATAAAAGAGATGTGAGAGATCATTCGTAGGTTTCTTAAATTATGTTTTGATTAATAAAAGGGCTCTTAATCCTGAGGAATACATTTTTTCATGACCTATGTGATGGGGGTCAATGCTTATTCTTCATAAGGGGCTAACCTATGGTAGGTATCACCCTTAGAGATTGTTGTATTGCATTCATCAACGAGATTTCTGATGTTGGTACCACTCTGGTGCGGTTGTCCCTAGAAGGATGTTGGTTTTTAAAAAGGACACCCTTGTTCAGATGGGTGATCATTGTATCTTGACCCTTGTTTTGGTAATAAGCATTGAAAAATTCTCTCTTATGTAGGTTAGACATGCCTTAGGCATGGTCAGCTGCTTAGGAGGTCATGTGAGACTCTCATGCCTTATGTGATGGGTGACTCGGTATGTCATCATTTGTTTAAATTATTGTGTAGATAATGTTCTTTTGAGCCCATTTTTGAATGAGCCATCTGGTACTTCGATGCATAGGGTGGAAAACCTATGAATGGTACCCAGGAAGTGCCATTTTCTATTGAAAAATCAGGTTAGTATATGTTGATATATGTGGTACATGTCGAGTGTTATATGTTATAATGAGTCATCGAACTCGGTTAAATCCTTGATCGTTGATAAGTTTTGTATGTTCTCGGGTTGTCTCTGGAGTAGAGTGACCTAAGCATTATGGAATTATGTTTGTCCCACTGCTCGAGAGAATTTTCAAGGGCATGGGTGTTTTGAAAAACCAGTCAGTTTAGTTTTGGCTTTCATGAAAAGTGATATAATGTGGTGATCATGGTTCATGGAATGACACTTGTACATTTAAAATTTTCCTCACTGGTATAAGGATCACAATCAAGGACCATAGAGAGATGGTTGTTTCTACTTCAATACCTTTGAGGCTTGCGAGTCTTGTTCTTATTGATGATTTCTTGGAAGCACAAGGTTGTTGTTATAGTTGGATGTGTGTGAAACCCTTGTGATGCACCTATGATAATGGATGGACCTCGGTGGTTAAGCATAACCAATCATAGAAATTCCTTGGGATAGAGGAATTGTGTTTGGTTAAATGATAGTTCATTGACAAGAAAATACATGTTTATTTTAGAAGGTCAGCTAGTAGTGGTTCAACTTTCCTATTCTGGTAATCCTTTTAATCCTCTTAATGTTCTATTACATGAGGGATGAACATTTCCCCTATCTTGACGTTGTCCTAGATGCACTTAGAGAGAATCAGTTATAGGCCACACTATAGTTGAAAGACGTTAGGCTAGTTCGTGATCTCTTTCTGTGGTGTGCGCTGGATGCATGGTTTTAGGTGAGGATTGGTTAATCGTAATTGATGCATGGGATTACTTGTAGGAATGCCTTGGATAGACTTTGGATGCCTTACACCTTATTTGACGTGACCGCCTAGATGATGTTGCTTTGGGTTCAGTATGTGTTTTTAAGTGGAATTTTGTCCTCATACCAAAGTATCACATGTAACACAGAGTATGGATCACCTTGGTGAGTTTCATGGAATCTAGGTTGATAAATATGAGGTTATACCAAACATTTAGTCAGGCACATATGTTATTCCTAAAATAGGTAATGATTCCAGTGGAGTGGATATGGAATTTCTCTTTTGTTTTTAAAGTGGTATGACATTTTAAATGATCAGGGATGGTTTGAAAAATGATTGTCACATATATATAGGAATGGGATTCGGTTAATGGGATCATTGTGGGTGCCTGGTGCCTTTGGAGAGGGCGTTGTATTTCTGTTGTAACACGCCAGCCTTCTAAGATGAGTTTTTATTAGAAAAGTTATCCAGTGATGGTTTGACTCATTATCTTTCTTGTTTCTTGAGTATGGATTGGGTGGACTAGTTTGAACACTCTTCCAGTTTATGGTGGGTGCGGTGTGGATGTATACAATTTCTTTTGAGGGATGTTTTCATGATCAGTTTGAATGAGGTTGATTGAGGTTCGACCGTTCTTTGTAGCGAGTCCACAGATATGACTTCTGTTGAGAGTTTGAGTTTGCCCAGTTAAAGGAAATCATGTCGATAACATCACTAGAATGCTTTGGGGCATGGTTTTGGGGTTTTCCAATGACGTATGTGTCATGGTAATGATTCTGTGGGGTTTTTTTGATAGGATTATGAAGGTCACACTATTCTTTATGATCAAGGAGATCTTCAGTGTTGATGATCTTTGGAAGTTGTACATCTGAGAGGTGGTAACACTTCATGGGGTACTACACACTATTGTTTTAGATAGAGACTCTCGTTTTATGTCTCATTTCTAGTAGAGCTTTCATAGGGAGCTGGGTACATTGGTGCTTCCCAGCACAACATACCACCCTCAGAATGATGGTCAGTCAGAGCATATGATACAAGTGATAGAGGACATGCTACGATCTTGCGTCCAAAATTTTGGGGTTTCTTGCTAGAGGCACATTCCCCTGGTTGATTTAACTTAAAATAATATCTATCAGGCGATGACATAGATGGAAACTTACAAGTCCTTATATGGTAGGCCATTCCATTCTCCCCTATGCTGGTTAGAGTTAGGTGAGGCAACTTTAGTGGGATCGTGTCTTGTGTAGGAGACATCTAAGAAAGTCTAATTGATTTAGAAACGGATGGCTACTGCACAGTATCACCATAAATCATATGCGGATTGCCGCTTACGACCTCTAGAGTTCAAGGATGGGGATCATGTGTTCTTACATGTGTCACCGAGGTTGGGATACAGGCAGATCGGGGGACATGGTAAACATTCATCGAGATATATCAGGCCGTTTAAGATTCTTGAGAGAGCCAGTCGGTTGCATATCAGTTGCAGTTACCATAGAGGTACTGATCCATGCATGAAGTCTTCAACATATCCCTATCACGCCACTATCACTCAGACCCGTCTCGTGTTTTTCATTCCAAAGAGGTTGAGCTTTAGGTTGATGTATACTTTGAGGAGAATCTGATTCATATCGTTGACAAGAGCATGAAGGTTCTACGAGGTCGGTCAGTTCATCTAGTACGGGTTCTATGGAAGCACAGTCATTTTCAAGATGGGACATGGAATAGGGAGGATGATGTATATTCTCATTGGATGGAGTTTTTATCGGATGAATCTTAACAACCCTTTAGAGAGAAATTCCAGGACAAATTGCTATAAGGGGGAATACTGTAGGATCTTGGGTTTTTCTTTAGGTATAGATCCTTATTTTCTGGTTAAAAGTGTTGATTTAGTTTTTTTCTTTGACTTTAGGCTGGGCCATGGTCCATATGGGTTGTTTTTGGGAATGAATGTTGAAAACTAGATGAAATCTGGTTGTCAGCTAGGTAAACATCGTTTACTTAGTCTACATTTCATGTACTTCAAGTACACACCTTGTACTTGGAAGTCATGATGTGTAGCCTCTCTTGTTTTGAAAAATAAAGAGGACAGTATACACTGTGTACTTGAGGTACATGCCATGTACTAGCCCAATGAGAGTTTTTTTATAAAAGAGGTAGTAGCTTAGATTGTTGACGCACAGAACAATTTCCTCTGTTTTAGAACCCAAAATCCCTCTAAACTATTGTTTATGATATTGAATCCATTCGGACTCTGATTCATGAATTTTCTATCATGTTGGGACTGTATCAGTAAGTAATCAATTCCTTTTTAGTCATTCTTGATTTTTCGGAGCAATGACTGTACTATTTGGATTTAGTCTCATATTCCATAATTTTCTATTCTTTGTCTTTTCTTCAGATTTATTCCAAACTAGGATGAATCAAGACTTGATACTTGATGAATAGTTTACTATCAGAGAGAGGTTCGGCCAATATTATATCCATCAAAATTTCTGGTGATGTCTCATTTTTGAGTGAGTAGCTTTTAGTAGCTGTAGTTGGACCTAGTAAGGTTGCCAATGGGTTCCGTTTCGGTGTGTTGGCACCTGTTTCTCATTTTGTGGTCCCTTGAGGGGTGTTCCTTAGGGTTTATCTGGTTTATTCCTATTTAAAACACCCAAGGGGTGCGTTCTTGTTATTTACTAGTTAGAGGAATCCTATAAATGACTTGATAGCTTGAGTATCTAGTTTAGGATATGTAATCCCTCCATGATCTTTGAATATCATGTTATTCCTTGTCTATTTTGATAGTTTGGCATGTTAAATGGATAATATGGGTGGGTATACCTATATGAAATGACTAATGGAATGTTAAATGGTTTATATGGGATGGTAGGCCCATATGCTTATAGTTGATAAATGGTTTTCATGAGTGGGTATACTCATGGATTGTGCAGGTTGATGTGAGTGGGTATACTGACATGGATTGAATATTTAATTTGAATACTTGAATGCTTGATTGAATGCTTTGATAAATTCATTGGACTACTCTTCATGGATCTAGAATGTGGTAGTGGACTCCTTGGGTTGAATCTACCCCTTGGGACTTGATTCCGTTGGATGACTCTGACCTAGCTACCCCTTGGATCCGGCTTTCTGGGGATCGCATAAGATTTTCTATTGTCATGCTCCTAGGACACCAACTAGTGCCTAACCGAGTTTTCATGAGGGATATACATTGGACTCAATGGGATGACTTAGACATGATCCTTGGATCCAAAATTCTGTGGTCTAGATATTTTACAAGGATTCCATGGAATGATGACACCTTGGATCCAGCACTTGCGGTCTACACTTCACTATACGATATAGCTGTGGTTTTGTTTGATTTCACTATATAATGTGGCCATGGGATACTTGAATTCTATATATACAGTGTGGATGTGGATTTTTTGATACAGATGGATATAAAGTGTGGCTTTGTGACTTTCTTGTTTACTTGTTATATGTGCCTTGTTAGGAGCTAACTCTCTTTTGTAGGTAGCCTTGAGGGTTGTTTGGTTTCACTTGTTACAGTAGACTTATGCCATGGAAATACATGCTTACCTACAAGTTGTTAAAATATTCTAGAACCTTTGTAGAGTTTCTATTATAATTTTATAGACCTAGGTGGTTACCTACTAGGATATTTATCTCACACCCTATTTGGGACTCCTTAGGGACCCAAACAAATTATATGGTTTCTGGTGATGATCGGGGCAAGTTCCCTAGTATAGGTTATTGACTGCAGCTTTAGAGAAGGGGAGAATAGGACCAAGATGAGGCTTGCGATGCTGGGATACCTTTTTGGTATTTTCTTCTCTTTAGGATAAGTATATTTTATTTTATTTCCATGTACTGTTCTGGCTATTTTCTAGACACTTGCACCATCATAATCATTTTTATATATGAGACACTATTGGTTATAGTTATGTATCCATGTCTTCTTATCTTAATTTCAATTGTTTGGTTTTTTATTTCTATTCTGATATTGTATATTTATTTAAATATCATTGGGTTACTCCAGTAATGAGGGTATAGTCTCCCAACTGACTCATCCTGGCCCTCGCTGCTAGTCAGCAGCCTCTAGAGTTTGGGGAGATGCACTTGAGGCCATGTGACCAACTGGGATCGGGGCACCGTTTCAGGTGGAATCTGGGATCGAGACATTACTACCGACACTAATCTATCATTGGTCATCACCTTATGTTATCTTCACTACCATCCAACAACGATCATTCGATATCATCATGATCCACTAATGACTAGAGATCCTCAACCACCCAATGTCCACCCATCCACATTGTTGATCTTCCTCTACCGGAGCATCCCCACCTATAGTAGGTGAAGCCTCTAATTATATTCCACCAAGGAAATCCATGACTACTAGTGTTCCTAAAACTACTACCCTAGAAATACTGCTACTAGAATACCACCCATGTACACTTTGCGAGTGAAATGAAACCACACCATCCAAATATTGGTAGTCAAACACTACAGGAAGGTGCTGAAAACTATAGCCCTTGACCATAAGACACCACAACCAAGAACAGGTTATCAACTAACATGTTACCATTTAAAAGTTGGTACATTATAATTGATATTATTCATATTATGTTATTATAAATTAATGGGTTATTTGGTGATCATGTCATATTGAAGTTGTGGTTTGTTAATTAAAATATTGTGGTGATGTTTTTTATTTTATTAACTCACTGGTTAATTAGTATTCTATTTTCACATATGAATAGGAGACCTTGGTTTTCCTATTAACTATACATGTATCCTCACCCCATGTATATAAAGTTGTTTTTAGGATTACTCGATAACTACATGGAATGCGTCATACATTTCTAGCTCAGACCTTTGGAATTTTCTTATGTTGTTGCCTTATCAATATTTTGGACATTGATTTTGGATATTATTTTATTATTTACATTATTCATGAATTATGTGATGATTTTCAATAATTTTATTTTATATTATTTCATGGAGATTATTTTCACTCATATCCTATCTCCAAATCTTAAATTTATTATATATGGTAATCCCTCCCACAATGAAATTTTTACACCCATGGGGCAAGTCCCCAACTCAGGACCTAATGGAGGTGGGATTTGGGGGGGGGGGGTCATTATCACTCTTACATAATTTCTAGAACATTTAGGGTACCAATTAGGGGATTATATCATGAAAGAGTAGTATAAGAGGCCATCAGTTATGAGATAAGTTGGAGTTCAATGTTAGGAATAGTGAGTATTGCATTGGTTGGTAAGGAAAATAAATCATTTAATATTGTTGTTTGACATATTTAAGGGATGAACAGCTAGGAAATGGGATTTTAGTGACCCCCAAGATCGAATGAGTGGAATCAAACCCTAAAAAATGGAAATGTGAAGCGGTTTCACATTGAGTTTAGAGACCTCAGATAGAAACATTCATCATTATTGACATTTTTTCTTATTTCAAAATGGGTGTTTTGGATAATATAAAATTAAATTAAAAATAATTAAATGAATATTATTATAATTTAAAAACTACCAAGATTAAGAAATCATTATTTTACCTTTAATATATGACCCCTTATTATAATCTATACTTTATTTAAGAATTATAGGTGTAGAAGGATAATATAGTTGATCATCGGAGGGTTAACCCATTTTATAAGGACTCTCAATTAAAGGGAACAATGTTGGTTTTCATCAGTAATATTTGGGGAATAATGATGGAATAATTTATGATATATATAGATTCATGGATAGTGGGGATTCATATCAATTTTAGTTTTATCTGGGCCACAGTGGAGTACTATGACTGTTTGGCTGTTAGATGTATTAAATTGTTCATGATTATTGGATGTTGTACCATGTTGAGGAGAAAGAGATGGATGTTTTTTGGTAATCATTCGGAAAGTGTTCCATAAATTCCTTCATTAAACAATAATGAAGGTAGTAAATAAGTAAAAAATGATCTCTCCTCATCCAGGATGTATGACTATGCTAGATTTTGGTATAATGTTCATGAACCTTATATGTTTTCCTTAAAACATTTTCCAGATTAGTAGTCCTATGCAAGATGTTTTGAGGAGATTTTTTTTAAATATAGTATGCAGTTACTCCTTTTAATATTTCAATGTATTTGTATGTTCATACAAATGTGTAAGTGATCAAGATAATTCACTTATGAGAAGTTTTATAACTATAGGGGAACCAATAATGTTCCTTGAGAAGCAGGATTGTTAGTAGTAGGTTTCAGGAACTGAGTCCTTTGAGGATTCAACCATCATGGATTTAAATACTGTATATTCCCTTATAAACTTACTTGGTTAGTGGTTTACATGATCTTTATGGGGGATTTGATCTAAAATTTTTATTTCAAGGCTTTTATCATCATCAAGATCATTTATTACTGGTTTTATGAGAACAATTTGGCAGAGGAAGATAGTTTCAACACCAATTTCAAATTCAATTTCCAATGAGGCTACTTTTTCAGATGGGGATGTTGGTTGATTCTCCAAATAGAGTCTATATACTAGGTATGGGTAATATTAATGATGTTTCTCATGTTTAGGTACCTTATTCATAGTGTTTTAATATACATGGTCATCAGTAGAGAGGCAAAGGATCATGATGTGGTTTGTTTCATGTATGGGATCCAACCACACCAGACTGGATGATGATCATTATGTGAATGATCAATTAATCATCAATGATTATATATATATTTTCTAATTCAAGATGTCCACTATCATTTTGACAACCACTCTCATCAAATGATTGAGACTACACATATCTAGGAATCTCATTCCTTTGGTGTTGACTATACTAGTCAAATGTAATACAATCTTGTTTTGTCTTTTTTTGGGGGTGTGAATTGATGATTGTATGAAATTAGTCACAAGGGTACTTATTTTTTCTCCATATTAAATTTTTTTAATTCATTCATATCATCAAAAAGTTGTATTCCATTCATTCCATTAATGAATTCTTCTATAATACAATCATGTTTTTTGATATGGATTGTTAGTGTGCTGTTTTCATTAGCATGGTGAGTTTTTAATTGGGAAAAACAAATCTGAAGAACCTATTTTATTTAATTGATTATTTTTCTATATAATCTATATACACCAAGATATATGAGGATCCCAGGGTTTTCAGGGATTCTCAAGATGTTTTTTCTTGAGGGGGGTTTAGAACTACCGCATAGATGTGATGTTTTTTTGGGATAGACTTGTATTCTGGCATTGATATGATTTTGGTGAAACCATATTGAATAGAATGATATCTATTGAAGGATGAGATGATTAATATAGATAAGCTGATACATAGAGGTTTTATTTTGCCCAGTTTTTCATCTTGGTGTACTCTGGTTGTGACCACCGGGTCCTGGTGACACCACAAACACCTCGACTTTAACATGGATGTCGGGTCATGGCCCACCAAGTACCACCAGTTTCCTCGCAGACACATGGTCCCCACCCTGGGGCCCACCCAAATGCCCTAATAGGTCATCCTTATAATTACTATCCCCATAGGCCAACACGTGTCATTTGAAGTGGGCTTTTTACTCACTCACACACACCCTGGGAAACTTCCTAGAAGGTCACCCATCGTGATCACTACTCCAGGACATGTATGCTTAACTGTTTAGTTCTAATCAGGTAGGCTCACGAAAATAACGGTGCACCTTATTGACATGAGTCATATCATTTAGTCATTTAACCCTTTATCATTTCGGGGTATTATAATCACGCACCCTTTTGAGCACAATTTCCTCATTGATGGTTCTACATCTCAGCCCAGGAATTGCACCACACTTAATGCAGGGTAACACCTCTGATACCAAATGTGACAATCAGGTCCCGATGACAGCACATACACCCTGACTATAACATAATTTTCGGGTCCTGGCCAGCCAGGTACCTCCAGTTGCCCCACAGACACGTGGTCCCCAAACTAGGGCCCACCCACATGCCCAAATAGGTCATCCGACTAATAACTATCCCCACATGCCAACACATGTCCTTTCCAGTTTTCTTTATTCTCACTCACACATGACCAAACAGGTAATCCGACTAATAACTGTCCCCACAGGCCAAAAAAGGTAATTTCTAGTGTGCTTTGTGTGACATACCAAGTAAGTAATGGATAATATATATTTTTATCTATGTATATTAGTGAATTAGATAGTGTTTTAGAGTCTTAAAATGATAATAAATCCAATCTTAAGCATGGAATACACTAATATTTTTAAAAGATTGTTTTACTGCCTTTTTATGGAAAACCATTTTTAAATATGTCTTTAGACAATTTTATAAGGTATGTTTGTCAAAATAAACTTATTCTTTATTATTGGGAAATCAAAATTTACTTTGTGTGAATTTTTGGCATTTTTCTGATAAAGTTCATTTTTTAATGAATAGTGAAAAAATGTTGTATTTTAATTCAAAAACTCTTTTTAATCTAATTTATTTATATGATTAGATTATCTTTTGAATTGGTTTTAAAGTGAAATTAGAATATACATTTACCATTTAATCCAATGGTGGTCATTGGAATCAATTTCACTTTGAAATCGGATTTAAACTAGTGTCAATCTTTTGATACTCATTGTTTCAAAAAAACACGCTATTTGCTCTGACAGCGGGAATTAATTATTAAATTAATTAATGTGTCTTATATGATTTGAATTTTTTAAAATATAAATCATTTTTGAATTTAGAATATCAAATATATCTTAGGGTTAAGTTTTGGTATTTTTCTGAAAAACTTCAATTTTTGATGAATAGTGAAACCACTAAGTGGTAGTTAAAGAAACTGATTTTTCGTTTAAATGAAACTTTGTCACTTCTATGATTTGATTTTCAAAAATCCAACATACATGGTTGTAATTAATAAGTAAAATGTGGTTCAATGAGATTAAAATATTTTTTTTGGTTAATAGTAACATTTAAGTTCTTAATCGTGATTAGAGGTAATTAGTGTAGTTTAAGGTAAAAATAATGTTTTAATAATATGAGATGAGCTTGAAACATGTCTTAACCTCATTGGATGTGCCATGGCCGACCAAGAAAATCAATGGGAAAACTTGGGGACCCCATGGAGCCACTTTGGTTGGGAAATGACATAAATAACGTTTTATTAAATGTTAAAGTAAAAATGACACAGACATGAGATGTTTTACTAAAAAATTTTTTACATGGGGTTATACAAGTCATATTTTTGACTATAAATATTAATTATAAATCTAAAAATATTTCCTACATCATTATATTTGTTTTATAATTTTTGGAGATTAAATATAGTAAATTATTAATGACATCATAATGATGCAGCGATTACCTCATTAATAAAGGATTTAAATAAAATGAAAAGATAATGTAAAATCTATGACCTAAACATGTCCAAAACCTGTTGGATGGATGGATTTCGAACCCTTATCACCTTACCCTCTAATTATATCAATGTGGGACCTTTTGAATCCGAAACGCATTTTAAAATAAAGTATCATTTCTTTACTTTCCAAAAGTGCCCCTCCTCTCCTCTTATAAAAGGCCCCCACCTCTACCACCTTAACCACAAATCAAAAGCTTTTGACTCGGCCAAAACCTGCCCATTTTTTCTCTCCACTTCCCTCTCTTACTCCTTGAAGCCTCACTTTGGGCAGAAGTCTTCCAAAGGAAGCCTTTGAGCTCAAACCAAAAGGAGTTACACGATTTTAAGGTAATGTCTTCACTTGAGTCCTTTTGTTTTATTTTGCTTCTCCAACCCCCTAAACAATTTTTATTCATTTATTTTGTAACAACTTCAGTAACTTAAATATACTAGGATGTTGTTATAAGAAGTATTCGAGCTAAACTTACACACAAATACATCTAATGGTTAAAGAACATACTGTTTCCGTGGATGGAGAATTTCTACCTCCTGAAACGATGATTGTTCAACATTTTTTAACACCTTCAAAGGTGGCCATTAAGATGACACTATATTTATATATGATATATAATATGTTTATGTTTTCCTTATGCTTCTGTATTTTTCATTTTGGGCATACCTTTATGGTTTCCATTATGGGTAAACGCGATATCTTCATTTAAGGAAGTGCGGACTACCGCCCCCTCAAAGTGATTTGATTCATTAATACCATATGTGGGACGTATAAAGGATGGAGTTATGATATTATATATGATATTAAACTAGAATTATAACATACCTTTATATAATTATGAATCCATTCAATAAAATATGAAATAGAAATGAAAGTAGCATTCATGCGTACGTACGGCTTAACGTCTCCATGAACGGTGCATTTCATTTATTACCTCTAAATGATTATGTAATATTATAAATGAATGCATGTACTGGATATATATGACATATATGATATCTAAATCATGAATACCATTCTGGATATAATGGATACATGAACAACATGTAATTATAAAGGGTTTATTTTTTACTCAAGTACCAATGATTGTTAAAACGACCGTTATTAACTTAAATAATTACATAGTGTTCATGACATGGCAATAAGTGATATAAAAGGAATAATGAACTTGAAAAAGGTTCTTAAACAAGTAGAAATTAACTCAAGTTTATTATTCAGGAGATTAAAGAACGACTGAGTCAAGTCGGACCTGAGGTATGAGACTTCGTCTCAATCTCCTTTCATTGAGGCATATTTTGTTTTATACACAACCTTCTTTTATATGGTGTATAAACCCCTTTGAATTTTACGTTTATTCAAAAGGAATATTTTTTTATACAAATCGTTTACTAAACGACAAAAGGGAATGTTTTTGTCGTACGTATGCGGCGACAACGACTTCTCCTCCACCGTGACCATTATTTGAGTTTCGGCTTCCTCTAAAAGCCATACTTTTTTTAAAAGAAAAATAAATACCATGTTTTACTTTTATTTTATTTAGGTATTGAAAATGGTTTCATAATATTTTTATATCAATGTGTGGTATTGATATCTTGTGATTGAAAGGTGGAAATGTTATTTTTCCTTTATTCATGTTTTATGTGATACGATTATGTTGAGGTTCTTGGGAATTATTATGAAGACGGGTGGTTCTGTGATAGACTAAGGGTAGGTGAGCCCGATATAGCTCTCCAATGCATTGGGTAACGTGAAGGAGTGAAAAGTTAAGGTTTCTTCGAAGAGATTTAGGGAATATATTGTGATGGGTATTCCAAACGTAACCAAGAGGGTTACTCCCTACGTAAGAATGTTATGAATGCCCCAAGTTACCTTTATGTCTTATGATTTATATGATTTATTCATGATTTGATGAGGTAGGTTAAAGTGATTATGTTTTATGGGTAATGTATGATTTCATTCTTATCTATATATGAACTTATGTTTCCTTTCCATATTTTTATAACCCATACTGAGCTTTTTATGCTCATCCCAAGTTTTTTTTGAAATGTTTTTCACAGGTCAAGGGAAAGGTACATGATATGATGATAGTGTCAAGGAAGTGTCAAGAATGAATCCATGTTTTATTTTAAATATGTTTCCATTGATGGAAAAAAAGAATACTATCTTTATGTAACCACTTTGTTTATATATGGAATGTAATGAAAGTTTTATGTTCTAATTCTCTAAAACTCTAAACCCGAAAAGATCCTCAATGTGTAATATTGTAATAACTGAAGATTAAGTAAGGTTTAAGGCTGGGGCCTTATAGTTGGTATCAAAGTTCGGTTTAGATAACTTTAGGAGTTAGAATTCTATTAAATGATTATCCAAAAATATATATTTTTATGGTCAAATTTAAATGATATAGCATTTGAATATTACCATGTTGCTTCATCTAAGACATGTTTGTTCAGAATGGTTTTCCACAGAGGAAACAGGGAAGCAGTGCTAGGAAGGCATACAAAAGGAAATAACCTTCCGAATCAGCATCCTAAGATGGTCGGAATTGGAACTGAACAGTTTTTTGCAGTAATGGCGCAGTTGACTCAAGTGATAAATGGCGGAGGTATCCATGGATGAGACCAGCCAGATCAACCGCAGAGGAACATGTCAGTGGTTAAACATTTCATGAGGCAACATCCCCCACCATTCAGAGGATCATCTGACCTTGTGCTAGCTGAAGGGTGGATTAAAGAACTGGAGAATATTTTCGATGTCATGGGGTGTTCAGACAATCAAAAGGTTAGTCTTTCTATTTACCGTTTGGAGGGTGAAGTAGATCAGTGGTGGTCGATGGTTAAAAATATCAGGGATGCTGATGAGATTGATGCTCTCGACTGGGATGAATTCAAAGGTATGTTTCTTGAGAAGTATTTTCCTAAGGCTGTTCGACTTAGGATGGAAAAACAATTCTTGGAATTGAGGCAAGAGGAAGACTTAGTGGCTGCCTATGAAGAGAGGTTCACTCGATTGGCAAGGTATGCTCCAAATTTTATCCGAGACCTTGATAGTAAAATCAATCGTTTTTACTCCGGATTAAAGACAAAATATCGAAGGGCTTTAGCTTCTCGTGAGTTTAAAAGTTATGAAAAGCTTGTTCGATGTGCTGAGAAGGTGGAAATGGAGTTTTCCAATGATCAAGTGTTCTATAACAACCAGCAGAAGAAGAGACCGAGGTGGCAGGAGAAAGGGAAGAATTCTTCAAAAAAGTCTGATGGTAAGAAAACTAAGTTTCCAGTTTGTGATAAATGTGGTAAAAGGCAGGCTGTGGAATGTCTTCTGAATTCTGGAAAGTGCTACCGATGCGGTAAGATGGGACATAAGGCTCGTGATTTCACTGAAAAAGATCAGGTTGATGGTAAGACTAAATTTGATTTACAGTTAGTAAAATGTTATAAGTGCAATGAGATGGGTCACTATGCAAACGAGTGTCTGAAAAAGAGCTTGAGTGATCAAAAGTAGTTAGACTACAAGAAAAAAGGGGTGGTGAAATCCTTTGCAACTACTTCAGCAGATGTCAGGCCATCAAATGAAGTTGTATCAGGTACTTTGTTTGTTTTTTCAGATTATGCCAGCGTGTTGTTTGATTCGGGGTCTACACATTCCTTCATCTCTGAAAACGTTTCTAGTAAAATGGGAATACCATCTCAAGAAATGACTCCTGAACTTGTGGTAAAAACACCTGGGGGAAATGTTGAGGCAAAAAGAATTTATAAGAATCTTTCTATCCTTATCTGTGGAAAGAACCTACTTGAAAACCTTATTGTTCTACCTCTAGTAGAGTATGATGTTATCCTTGGTATGGATTGGCTCTCTATTTACCATGCTAAGATTGACTGTAGAGTTAAAGAAGTTTCTTTTCAGAAAGACATTCAATTTGTGTACAAGAATGAACCCTTACTGTTGATAACATATCAAGAGGCTGAGAAACTTGTAAAAGATGGAAATGAATGTTACCTTGCACACATCGTTGAAAATAAAGGAACTGTTTAGATTAATGATGTGCCAATGGTAAATGAGTATCCTGATGTTTTTCCTGATGAGTTTCCTGGAATAATACCAGATCGGGAAGTTGAGTTTACTGTTGACTTAGTTCCTGATGCTAAGCCAATTTCAAACCCCCTTATCGAATGGCTCAAATTGAACTTTTAGAGTTTTGGAGAAATTGCAAGATTTATTAGAGAAAGGTTTCATTAGACCTAGCACATCACCATGGGGTGCTCCTGTTTTATTTGTTAAAAAGAAAGATGGTTCTATGAGACTTTTCATTGATTATAGAGCCTTGAATAACATCACTGTTAAGAACAAATATCCTTTGCCTCATATCGATGATTTGTTTGATCAGCTCCAGGGAGCTCAGTATTTTTCAAAGATTGACCTGAGATCGGGGTACCATCAGCTGAAGGTAAAGGAAGAAAATGTTCCGAAGACTGCATTTCATACAAGATATGGCCATTATGAATTTGTAGTAATGCCTTCTGGGCTAACCAATGCACCTGCTGTATTCATGGACTTAATGAATAGAATTTTCCATGAGTTCTTGGATAAGTTTGTGGTTGTTTTCATTGATGATATTTTGGTGTTTTCTAAAAGTAAAGAAGAGAATGAAAGACATTTAAGGGTTATTTTTCAAACCTTGAAAGAAAAAAAATTATATGGGAAATTCAGAAAGTGTGAGTTTAGGTTGCAACAAATTTCTTTCCTTGGTCACATTGTTTCTAAAGATGGGATAACCATTGATCCTGCAAAAACAAAGGTTGTTGAAGAATGGCCAAGACCCACAAATGTAACAGAGATTTGTAGTTTCCTTGGTTTGGAAGGCTATTACCAAAGGGTTTTTAGAAATTTTCCACGGTTATCTAGTCCAATGACTAAGCTGACTCGGAAGGGTGTTAAGTTTATCTGGACAAAATAATGTGATGATTGTTTTCAGGAATTGAAAAGAAGATTGGTGAATGCTCCAGTTTTGGCACTACCTTCCCGGAATGGTGAGTTTGTTATATACAGTGACGCTTCATTGAAAGGACTTGGTTGTGTCCTAATGCAGAATGATCAGGTAATTTCTTATGCTTCATGTCAGTTGAAAACTCATGAGGTAAATTACCCTACACATGATTTGGAATTAGCTGCTGTTGTTTTTGCTTTAAAAATTTGGAGGCATCATTTGTATGGAGTAAAGTGTGAAATATACACCGATCACAAAATTTTAAAGTATATATTCACTCAGAAAGAGTTGAACATGAGACAAAGGAGATGTCTAGAATTAATCAAGGATTATGATTGTACAATTCATTACCATCCGGGAAAATCAAATAAAGTGGATGATGATTTGAGTCGAAAAAGTAATGCTTCATTAACCATGTTGCGTTTGGAACATGATCCTTTGATTAAGGATTTGATGAAATTTGGCATAGAAGTTGTTGGTGCAGGATGTTCTTCTATTTTGTTTCAGGTATCAGTGAAATCTTCTCTATCAGACAGAATCAAGCAAGCACAGAAGCAGGATAGTGAGTTGCAGAAAAAGGTAGAGCTGGTTCAGAAGGGTAAGTTGCCTGAATTCAACATTTATAATGATTGTGTTTTGAGATTTGGGAAGAGATTGTGTGTGCCTTGTGATTCACAGTTGAAGAGAGAGTTATTATGTGAAGCTCATAGTTCTCCGTTTTCAGTTCATCCTGGAAGTACTAAGATGTATAGAGATCTGCGGGAGTATTACTGGTGGGATAGAATGAAAAGAGATATTTCTGATTTTACTGTGAAGTGTTTGAATTGTCAGCAGGTTAAAGAATAGAGGCAGTTACTGAAAGGGATGCTTCAGCCTTTACCAGTGCCAGAGTGGAAATGTGAGAATATATCCATGGACTTTGTTGTGGGATTACCGAAGACATCTCGAGGTAATAATGCAATCTGGGTTATTGTTGATCGCTTGACTAAATCTGCTCATTTCCTTGATATACAAGATACTTTTTCCCTATATCAACTTTCCCGTTTGTATTTTAATGAGATAGTTAGGTTACACAGAGTTCCCCTCTCCATTGTATCTGACCGTGATCCCAGGTTCACTTCTATCTTTTGGAAAGGCCTTCAGAAGTCGTTGGGTACTGAATTAAATTTTAGTACAGCTTTTCATCCTCAATCAGATGGGCTGTCAGAACGAACAATTAAGACCTTAGAGGATATGCCGCGAGCTTGTTCGATGGATTATCAGGGAAGTTGGGACCAATATCTTTCTTTGGTTGAATTTTCATATAATAACAGTTTTCATTCCAGTATACAGATGGCACCATTTGAGGCGTTATATGGGAAGCGGTGTCGAACTCCAGCTTTTTGGGATGAAGTGGGTGAAAGAAAGCTGATGGGACCAGAATTGGTAGAAGAGTTGGCAGAAAAAGTTCAGCTGATACAGAAACACATGAGTACAGCTCGGAGCAGGCAGAAGAGTTATGCGGACAATAGGAGGAAGGATCTATCTTTTGAGGTAGGTGATCATGTTTCTCTCAAAGTTTCACCATGGAAAAGTGTGATGAGATTTGGTAAGAAAGGAAAGCTGAGTCCAAGGTTCATTGGACCATATGAAATTCTGGAGAGAGTTGGATCAGTTGCATACCGGGTGGCTTTACCTCCAATTTTATCTCAGGTACACAATGTTTTTCATGTTTCAATGTTGAGAAAGTATATGCCAGATCCATGTCATGTTTTGAGTCCAGAGGTAGTTCAGCTGGAAGAGAACCTATCTTATGAGGAACAACCGGTCCAGATTCTTGACCACAGGGAGAAAGTGTTACGGAATAAGGTGATTCATCAGGTAAAGGTTTTGTGGAAAAACCACATGATTGAAGAGGCAACATGGGAATCTGAAAATGCAATGAGGGATAAATACCCCCACTTATTCGATAAGTAAATAAATTGCGAGGATGAAATTTTCTAAAGGGGGGAAGGATGTAACATCCCAAGTAAGTAATAAATAATATATATTTTTATCTATGTCTATTAGTGAATTAGATAGTGTTTTAGAGGATTAAAATGATAATAAATCCAATCTTAAGCATGGAATACACTAATATTTCTAAAAGATTGTTTTACTGCCTTTTTATGGAAAACCATTTTTAAATATGTCTTTTGAAAATATTATAAGCTATGTTTGTCAAAATGAACTTATTTTTTATTATTGGGACATCAAAATTTACTTTGTGTTAATTTTTGGTATTTTTCTGATAAAGTTCATTTTTTAATGAATATTGAAAAAATGTTGTATTTTAATTCAAAACATCTTTTTAATCTGATTTATTTAAATGATTAGATTTTCTTTTGAATTGGTTTTAAAGTGAAATTAGAATATACTTTTACCATTTAATCCAATGGCGGTCATTGGAATCAATTTCACTTTGAAATCGGACTTAAACTAGTGTCAATCTTTTGATACTTATTGTTTCATAAAAACACGCTATTTGCTCTGACAGCGGGAATTAATTATTAAATTAATTAATGTGACTTATATGATTTGAATTTTGTAAAATATACATCATTTTTGAATTCAGAATATCAAATATAGCTTAGGGTGAAGTTTTGGTATTTTTCTGAAAAACTTCAATTTTTGATGAATAGTGAAACCACTAAGTGGTAGTTAAAGAAACTGATTTTTTGTTTAAATGAAACTTTGTAACTTCTGTGATTTTCTTTTCAAAAATCTGACATAAATGGTTGTCATTAAGAAGTAAAATGTGGTTCAATGAGATTAAAATATTTTTTTTGGTGAATAGTAACATTTAAGTTCTTAATCGTGATTAGAGTTAATTAGTGTAGTTTAAGGTAAAAATAATGTTTTAATAATATGAGATGATCTTGAAACATGTCCTAACCTCATTTGATGTGTCATGACCGACCAATAAAATCCATGGGTCAACTTGGGGACCCCATGGAGCCACTTTGGTTGGGAAATGACATAAATAACTTTTCATTAAATGTTAAAGTAAAAATGACACAAACATGAGATATTTTACTAAAATATTTTTTACATGGGGTTATACAAGTCATATTTTTGACTATAAATATTAATTAGAAAGATAAAAATATTTCCTACATCATGATATTTTTTTTATAATTTCTAGAGATTAAATATAGTAAATTATTTATGACATCATAATGATGCAGCGATTACCTCATTAATAAAGGATTTAAATAAAATGAAAAGATAATGTAAAATCTATGACCTACACATGTCCAAAACCTATTGGATGGGTGGATGTCGAACCCTTATCACCTTAACCTAGAATTATATCATTATGGGAACTTTTGAATCCTAAAATCATTTTAAAATAAACATTTCTTTACTTTCCAAAAGTGCCCCTCCTCTCCTCTTATAAAAGGCCCCCAACTCTACCACCTTACCCACACTTAAAAAGATTTTGGCTCGGCTAAAACCCTGCCCATTTTGTCTCTACACTTCCCTCTATTACTCCTTGAATCCTCAATTTGGGCAGAAGTCTTCCCAAGAAAGCCTTTGAGCTCAAACCAAAGGGAGTTACCCGATTTTATGGTAATGTCTTCACTTGAGTCCTTTTTTTTATTCTGCTTCTCCAACCCCCTAAAAAATTTTAATTCATTTCTTATGTAACAAATACAGTATCTTAAATATACTAGGATGTTTTTATAAAAAGGATTCGAGATACACTTACACACAACTACATCTAATGGTTAAAGAACATACTGTTTCCGTGGATGGAGAATTTCTGCCTCCCGAAACGATGATTGTTCAACATTCTTTTAACACCTTCAAAGGTGGCCATTAAGATGAAACTATATTTATATATGATATATAATATGTTTATTTTTTCCTTAATCTTCTGTATTTTTCATTTTGGGCATACCTTTATGGTTTCCATTATGGGTAAAGGCGATATCTTCATTTAAGGAAGTGCGGACTACCGCCCCCTCAATGTGATTTGATTCATTAATACCATATGTGGGATGTATAAAGGATGGAGTTATGATATTATATATGATATTACACTGGAATTATAACATACCTTTATCTCATTATGATTCCATTCTATAAAATACGAAATAGAAATTAAAGTAGCGTTCATGCGTACGTACGGCATACCGTCTCCATGAACGGTGCATTTCCTTTTTTACCTCTAAATGATTATGTAATATTATAAATGCATGCATGTACTGGATATATATGACATATATGATATCTACATCATGAATAACATTCTGTATATAATGGATACATGAACAACTTGTAATTATAAAGGGTTTATTTTTGACTCAAGTACCAATGATCGTTAAAACGACCGTTATTAACTTAAATAATTACATAGTGTTCATAACATGGAAATAAGTGATATAAAAGGAATAATGAACTTGAAAAAGGTTCTTAAACAAGTATAAATTAACTCAAGTTTATTATTCAGGAGATTAAAGAACGACCGAGTCAAGTCGGACCCGAGGTATGGGACTTCGTCTCAATCTCCTTTCATTGAGGCATATTTTGTTTTATACACAACCTTATTTTATATGGTGTATAAACCCCTTTGACTTTTATGTTTATTCAAAAGGAATCTTTTTTTATACGAAGTGTTTAATAAACGACAAAAGGGAATGTTTTTGTCGTACGTATGCGGCGACAACGACTTCTCCGCCGCCGTGACCATTATTTGAGTTTCAGCTTCCTCTACAGGCCATACTTTTTTTTAAAAGAAAAATAAATACCATGTTTTGCTTTTCTTTTATTTTGGTATTGAAAATGGTTTTCATAATATTTTTATATTAATGTTTGGTATTTATATCTTGTGATTGAAAGGTGGAAATGTTATGTTTCCTTTATACATGTTTTATGTGATACGATTATGTTGAGGTTCTTGGGCATTATTATGAAGACGGATGGTTCCATGATAGACTAAGGGTGGGTGAGCCTGATATAGCTCTCCAATTCATTGGGTAACGCGAAGGAGTGAAACGTTAAGGTTTCTCCGAAGAGATTTAGGGAATATACTGTGATGGGTATTCCAAATGTAACCAAGAGTGTTACTCCCTACGTAAGAATGTTATGAATGCCTCAAGTTACCTTTATGTCTTATGATTTCTATGATTTATTCATGATTTGATGAGGTAGGTTAAAGTGATTATGTTTTATGGGTAATGTATGATTTCATTCTTATGTATATATGAACTTATGTTTCCGTTCCATATTTTTATAACCCATACTGAGCTTTTTATGATCATCCCATGTTTTTTTTGAAATGTTTTTCATAGTTCAAGGGAAAGGTACATGATATGATGATAGTGTCAAGGAAGTGTCAAGAATGAATCCATGTTTTATTTTAAATATGTTTCCATTGATGGGGAAAATGAATACTATCTTTATGTAACCACTTTCTTTATATGTGGAATGTAATGCAAGTTTTATGTTCTAATTCTCTAAAACTCTAAACCCGAAAAGATCCTCAATGTGTAATCTTGTAATAACTCAAGATTAAGTATGGTATAAGGCTGGGGCCTTATGCTTTGTCCTCACACACACAAACCCTGGGAAACTTCCCAGAAGGTCACCCATCATGATCACTACTCCAGGCCATGTATGCTTAACCGTGTAGTTCTAATCAGGTAGGCTCCCAAAAAGGAAGGTGCATCTTATTGACACGTGGTCCCCACCCTGGGTCCCACCCACATGCCCAAATGGGTCATCCTACTAATAACTATCCCCACTGACCAACACATTTCCTTTCCAGTTGCTTTTTCCTCACTCACACAAGCCCAAACAGGTCATCTGACTAATAAATATCCCCACAGACCAACAAATGTCTTTTCCAGTGTGCTTTTTTCTCACTCACGCACACCCTGGGAAACTTCCTAGAAGGTCACCCATCATGATCACTACTCCTGGACAAGTACGCTTAACCATGTAGTTTTAATCAGGTAGGATCTCAAAAAGGAAGGTGCACTTATTGACATGAGTCATATAATTTAGTCATTTAACCCATTATAATTAGGGGGTGTTATAATCACACCCCTTTAGAGCACAACGTCCTCGTAGTAGGTCCTACATCTCAACCCAGACAGTGCGACACATTTAAGGCTGGGTACCACCTCTGATACCAAATGTGACAACCGAGTCCCAGTGCCATCACCAACACTCCAACTATAACAAGGTTGTCGGGTCCTGGCCCACCAGGTACCACCATTTTCCCCATAGACACATGGTCCCCACACTGGGCCCCACCCACATTCCCAAATGGGTCATCTAACTAATAACTATCCCCACAAGCCAACACATGTCCTTTCCAGGGTCCTTTGTCCTCACTCACACACAACCTGGGAAACTTCCCAGAAGCTCACCCATCTTGTTCACTACTCCAGGACAGGCACAGTTAACCGAGGAGTTCTAATCAGGTAAGTTCTCGAAAAGGAAGGTTCAACTTATGGACATGAGTCTTATCATTTAGTCATTTATCCCTTTATAATTTAGGGGTGTTATAAAAGTACCCCAGTTTCTGGTATGTAACCCTTAATTCTTTTTATGGTTATAAAGTGAAGGGAGATGAATGGGAGAGTCCGGATAACTTGGAATGATGTTTTGAGGCAAAGGGGAAGTCACACGGGCTGCGCACAATATGTCTAACTGTGAGGCCCAACCATGCGTAATTGGAACTTTTGAGGTAGTGGCTCCCACACAGTTGGAGCATGGTTCAAGAGACCATGCAAGGAGGCCATGCAAGAGTCTGCTGAGGTAGTGGCTAACACACGGTTAGCGCACTGTTTGTGAAACCGTGCGAACTAACCGTGTATGCACTTATGTGAGATCCTTAAAAAGTGTATCTCACATGTTTTTTCCTCTAAATGGATCATTTTACCCTTAATATGCCATAAATCTGGATCACTCTCCCTTGAAAGTATGATAACCTCTCCCAGGTGTTTTGGAGGCAATCCGAAGTCTTTCCATGGAGAATAAAAGCCAAATTCTTGAAGTATGTGATCGTTCGTCATTGTTTTGATCGGTTTCATTGATCTAATTCTACTATTTTATCAGTTTCCTAGATCTACACCCGTTATGGGTAGATCTATGTCTGTGGAAGACAAATATGATGAGATTTGGTCTTGGCCTTGCTAGGAGAGGAGATCTTAGGCGGGTTCATGAAGAATCAACCTGGTTTTCTTATATGTTCTTCATTCATTGTAGTTTTTGTCAAAAACATCGAGGTATGATAATTCTTTCTCAACTCCACTTAGTATAACATATTGGCATTCTTTCAAATTGAATGTATAGTGTTGAATTGATTGTGATTTGATCACTGAACACTTTTTGGAAATATTCTTGAGAGATGGTTGTGAAATCTGGAAAATTCGGGATTTTGAATGAGTGCTTTGGTTCTTAATTTTAAAATAGAGATTTTAAAATCGGGATTTTATAGAATTGTGAAACATGGTTTGGATTAGATGTTTTCAATAAATGGGAATGTTTTATGGAAGTGAAATAGCTATTTTGAAATTGGTTTAATCTTTGGTTTTCAATAAAAGTACAATTTTATTGAAATGGTTTGAATTGGTTGACCAAACATGTTTTTTACATGATGGTTGTGTGTGTTCACGGGCATGTGGGAAGGATAAGGGTTAGGGGTCTCCCCCATCAGTCATGGGATGGGTAAGGGTTAGGTATCTCCACCGTAAAAGGGGGCATGTGGGATGGATAAGGGTTGGGGGTCTCCCCCATCATTAATGGGATGGATTAGGGTTAGGGATCTCCCCCATCAATTGGTTCAATAAGGACGACTTAGTGAAAGAATGACTCACCACTCGCGAGTATAGGGAGATCCATGTTACATGCAGGGTTGGTTGTGTGGATGTATGGAATGAATTGGGTATGTCAAAGGAATATTGAGAAATGGTTTTAAATCTTGTTTAATTATTTTTCATGAAAAATAACTTGTTGGAAAAATTAGTTTCAATTTCACTTGTATGATTTTGGTTATAAATGGTTTTGGAAACTTGTTTATATTTGGTTATAAACTATTTTGGTAAACTATTTTATATAAACTGTTTTAAATAAATGTGACTAGCTTTTCTCTCCTAGTGGCATGATTAGGGAAGTCTATGGGGAAAACCTTCTGAGTTTTATACTCACCCATGCTTTGGCACTTTGGTGCTTTTGCAGAAGCTATCCTCCAGGATAGGGGAAAAGGTAATGTTTCACACGTATTTAGCACTAACTCATGACATTTGGGCTGTTCGGTGATTGTGAAGCTTCGAGCTTGTGGAGCATGGAGTCTTGTGGTCTTTTGAGAGTCTTGTATCATGTATCCTCTGTGTACATTGATACTTTGTTATTCTTCCACATTAGTATACATTAATATGGTTTTGATATACATGAAGATGTTGGGTTCTCTTTCATTCATTATTGCATCATATAGTGAATGTTTGGTTATGGTTTTTAGGTCTATTGGTTTATTTCTTAAAGGGTAAATTGTCCCCCACTTGTATTTGAAACTCTTCGGCATTTTTTTCCAGCCTTTGGCATCATGGGGATGTCTCTTAAGGCCTTGTAATAACTCGTTGTACTCTCAAGCCAATGAGAATTGGCGGGTCATTTCCAATTGTATTAGCTTGTTCGTTCCTTTCCTAACAAGTAGTCATCGATGTTCCACATTTTGGAGATGAAATCCCTTCTTGTCTATTCCTTGGGTGGGAATATTAGAAAGGAGTAGGATTATTAGAACTTGAAATGTATAGCATAAAAGGATGTATCTGACCCTTTTATGCTGAACTTCATGTTACCAGGGAGTTGGGTAAATAAGTGTTTGGAGACACTTCTAGAATTTTGAAATCTTATTGTCATCGGTTTAGCCAATGAGATGAGCATGACATACATTATTGAGGAATGAATTCCCACCAGGAGTGCAAACATCATTTCGAGAAATGATTCATGTTGTGAAAAAATAGTGTTAATTTTTGAAAAGTATGGAATTGGTTTTCAAATGAATTATTTTTAAAAAGAAAATGATTATCGTATTTTGAGAATGGTTAAATTTTCAAAAGCATGTGAAGTGGTCACAAAAATGGTCGATCATTGGAAAAAGGATGTTTTAGAAAACAATGTTGTGATAGTTGATGTGATAGAATTTTAAATGCTAAGCTATCAGTTGCTAGAGAGTGAGATTGACAGAGTTTGTTGTTGGTTTAGAAAATGGCACCAAGTAGGTATCATTGAAACCAACCCAAAGAATCTACGACGAATGTGGTTTCACCTGAACCACGGGTGAACCAAGAGCTGGTTCAATGTATTGTCTAGGCTTTTCATGCTGTGGATACAGGGAACCATAGGAATAAACCATGGAATGTGAATCATACCATCCAGTTCATGAAGCAGAATTCACTAAACTTTTGGGGTGATGCTGGACCTGAGAAGGAAGAGGTGTGGCTATGTCAGATGAATCATATCTTCTACTTCATCGATAGAAAAGTAGGGAAAATGGAAAAACTGGAGATGTATATGCTTGAGGATATTTCACATCAGTGGTGGGATTTATCAGTGCAGGTTAAATTGGATAAAGGACTTACATTGGTGGATTTTGAGGAACTGTTCAACAAACAATTTTATCCTCACACGTTCAAGATCTAGAAAACAACAGACTTCTTTAGCCTAAAATAAGAGATCCTCTCTGTCACAGAGTATGCAACTAAGTTCCTGAACTTAGTAGGCTTTGTACCAGAAGTTGCAGAAAGTGCCTCTTTTAAGGCATGCATCTTCGAATCAGGGCTATGACAATAGATTAGTTCAAAGATTATAGTACTTTGGATTACAGAATATACAGAGATGGTGAACAGAGCGACTATGGCTAAAAATGATATCTTAGGATCTATGGGAGGAGGCATGATAATACCTACAGGAAACAATGGGAACTCAACCACTGGGAACAAGTAGAAAAGGGAAACCTATTTCCAAGGTGAAAGTGGAAATCAGAACTAGACGGTTGGATCAGTAGACCTTCCTCCCCGACCCCAGAGCAAAGTAGGTTTTTTTTCAAAGTGGTTCTCTTGACCTCATAAAGAGATATTTTATGACACCACCCATAACATTTCATAATTATTACAATATGGGAAATCTTTAGATCTATTGTCATAGTGCTCCAATGTCAGGTTCTCGAGACACTTCTCAGTTGTTGCAAGCATTATATGCTTCGACTGGATGAGGAAGACAGAATTAGTCTCTTCAGAAAAGCAGAGCTAGACATGGAGATTCTAGAAATACCATGACTCCTCAAGCAGGGAAACCTCATCAAGGAAACATGGAGGATAGTATAGTGAAGAAGAAATTGTATGGATCTGAGAAGATGATTGTCGATGATCACGCTGGACCATCTACAGTGAGATGTATGATTATATTGAATTCTACCATTGTGAAAGTGTTGTTTAATACTGGTGCATCACATTTCTTTATTACTTCTCATGCTGTTGAATTGATATATTTAAAACTAGAAATGATGGATTCTGTTTTGAAATTTCAAACTCCTCTAGGTGAAAGATAATGTTAAGACATTGTGTGTAGATCATGTGCTATAAAGGTTGACGGATCTGATTTAAAATGGGACTTCTCTATGTTGGATATAGATGTCTGTGATGTAATCTTGGGTATGGATTATCTAAAAAAGTTCAAGGATCAAATCTAATATTATAGGAGAATAGTTAGTTTAATGATTGAGGACGACATCGAGCATCTCTTTAGAGTAGAGAGGATTGTAAAGAAGGATGTAAAGAGCTTGTTGGAACTAATTGTGGGAACGATATCTTACCAATTGGAAGCATTGAATTTGGCATCAATGGAATATATCGAGGAAAATAGTTTTCCAGAAGTTGTGGATCAATTCTCAGATGTATTTCCCAATAACTTCTCAGGGATACCACCTCTAAGGGAAGTGGAGTTTATGATTGATCTCCTTCCGGGGACCAGTCCTATTTCCCTTACGTCTTATAGGATGGAACCAAAAGAGTTTCGGGAATTTAAATTGTAGTTAGAGGATCTGGAAATAAAGGGTTTCATTCGACCAAGTACATCTCCATGTGTAACACCGGTTTTGTTCATGAAGAAGGAAGATGCTACTCCTTGGCTGTGTGTTAATTATCGTAATCTTATCCATGTTACGATAAAGAACAGATATCCACTTCCACACATTGATGATATATTCAATCAATTAAGGGGAGCTTAGTGGTTCACCAAGATTTAATTGCGATCAGGATATCACCAATTGAGAGTTCGGAAAGAGGATATTCCAAATATATCTTTTAGATGTATATATGTTCACTATGAATATTTATTCATGCCTTTCGGTCTAAAAAAATCATCAACAGTCTTCATGGAATTGATGAATCAAATATTTCAACAAAATCTAGATTCTTTTTTTTGTGGTGTTTGTGGATGAAATTTTGGTCTATTCAATGACAAGGGATGATCATGAGGTGCGCCTAGAAATAGTGTTACAAATCTTGAGAGATTATCATTTGTATGAAAAACTATCAAAGTACGATTTTTGGATACATGAAGTACATTTCCTTAGCCATGTCATTTCTGAGAAAGGCATTTCTATAGATCTTGAAAATCTAGAAGCTGTTATCTCTTGGAAACCACTAAAGAATGTGTTTGTGATACAATGTTTTATTGGTCTAGCTGGTTAGTACAAATGATTTGTGCACGATTTACCATGGATATCTTCACCAATGAAATCTCTAACAACGAAGAAAGCTCAATGGATAGAGGAGTGCCATAAGTTTTTCCTGGAACTGAATGTTCATCTTACATCAACACCTATCTTGATCTTTCCAGAATCAGGACAATAGTATGTGGTGTATTGTGATGCTTCAGGATTAGTATAAGGCCCCAGCCTTAAACCTTACTTAATCTTGAGTTATTACAAGATTACACATTGAGGATCTTTTCGGGTTTAGAGTTTTAGAGAATTAGATCATAAAACTTGCATTACATTCCACATATAAACAAAGTGGTTATATAAAGATAATATTCTTCTTTCCCATCAATAGAAACATATTTAAAATAAAACATGGATTCTTTCTTGACACTCCCTTGACACTATCATCATATCATGTACCTTTCCCTTGACCTGTGAAAAACATTTCAAAAAAAACTTAGGATGAGCATAAAAAGCTCAGTAAGGGATATAAAATATATATGGAAAGGAAACATGGGTACATATATACATAAGAATGAAATCATACTTTACCCATAAAACATAAGCACTTCAACATACCTCATCAAATCATGAATAAATCATAGAAATCATAAGACATAAAGGTAACTTTAGGCATTCACAACATTCTTACATAGGGAGTAACCCTCTTGGTTACGTTTGGAATACCCATCACAGTATATTCCCTAAATCTCTTTGGAGAAACCTTAACATTAAACTCCATCACGTTACCCAATGCATTAGAGAGCTATATCGGGCTCACCCGCCCTTAGTTTATCACAGAACCACCCGTCTTCATAATAATTCCCAAGAACCTCAACATAATCATATCACATAAAACATGCATAAAGGAAACATAACATTTCCACCTTTCAATCACAAGATATCAATACAAAAAATTGATATAAAAACATTATGAAAACCATTTTCAATAGCAAAATAAAAGAAAAGTAAAACATGGTATTTATTTTTCTTTTAAAAAGAAGGTATGGCTTGTAGAGGAAGCCGAAACTCAAATAATGGTCATGGCGGCGGAGAAGTCATTGTCGCCGCATAAGTATGACAAAAACATTCCCTTTTGTCGTTTAGTAAAACGCTTCGTATAAAAAATATTCCTTTTGGATAAACGTAAAAGTCAAAGGGGTTTATACACCATATAAAATAAGGTTGTGTATAAAACAAAATATGCCTCAATGAAAGGAGATTGAGACGAAGTCCTATACCTTGGGTCCGACTTGACTCGGTCGTTCTTTAATCTCCTGAATAATAAACTTGAGTTAATTTCTACTTGTTTAAGAACCTTTTTCAAGTTCATTATTCCTTTTATATCACTTATTTCCATGTCATGATCTCTATGTAATTATTTAAGTTAATAACGGTCGTTTTAACGATCATTGGTACTTGAGTCAAAAATAAACCCTTTATAATTACATGTTGTTCATGTATACATTTTATCCAGAATTATAATCATTATGTATATATCATATATATCCAGTATATACATGCATTTATAATATTACATAATCATTTAGAGGTAAGAAATGAAATGCTCCGTTCATGGAGACGGTAAGCCGTATGTACGCATGAACGCTACTTTCATTTCTATTTCGTATTTTATAGAATGGAATCATAATGATATAAAGGTATATTATAATTCCAGTATAATATCATATATAATATCATAGTTCCATCCTTTATATGTCCCACATATGGTATTTAATGAATCAAATCACTTTGAGGGGGCGGTAGTCCACACTTCCTTAAATGAAGATATCGTGTTTACCCATAATGGAATCCATAAAGGTATGAAAAAAATGAAAAATACAGAAGCTTATGTAAAACATAAACACATTATATATCATATATAAATATAGTTACATCTTAATGTCCACCTTTGAAGGTGTTAAAAGAATGTTGAACAATCATCATTTCGGGAGGCATAAATTCACCATCCACGAAAACAGTATGTACTTTAACCATTATATGTAGGTGTGTGTAAGTATAGCTCGAATAATTCTTATAAAAATATACTAGTATATTTAGGATACTGGATTTGTTACAAAAGAAAAGAATAAAAGAGTTTAGGGGGTTGGAGAAGCAAAATCAAACAAAAGGACTCAAAAGAAGACATTACCTTAAAATCGGGTAACTCCCTTTGGTTTGAGCTCAAAGGCTTCCTTGGGAAGACTTATGCCAAAAGTGAGGCTTCAATGAGTAATAGAGGGATGTGGAGAGACAAAATGGGTAGGTTTTGGCCGAGCCAAAGGCTTTGGGAGTGTGGGTAAGGAGGTAGAGGTGGGTCCTTTTATAAGAGGAGAGGAGGGGCACTATTGGAAGGTAAAGAAATGTCACTTTATTTTAAAAAGGTATTCGGATTTAAGAGGTCCCACATTGATGTGTTTCGAGTATAAGGTGATAAGGGTTCGAAATCCACCCATAAAATAGGTTTTTTCCCTGTGTAGGTCTTAGATTTTACGTTATCATTCCATTTTATTTAAATCGTTAAATAACGAGGTCATCGCTGCATCATCATGATGTCATAAATAATTTAATTTATTTAAAGTCTAAAAATTATAAAAAAAATACTATGATGTAGGAAATCTTTTTAGATTTCCAATTACTATTTATAATCAATAATCTGATCTTTATAACCCCATGTAGCAATTGTTTTAGTAAAACATCTATTGTTTGTGTCATTTTTAATTTTACATTAAATAAAAAGTTATTTATGTCATTTCGCAACCAAAGTGGCTCCATGGGGTCCCCAAGTTGACCCATGGATTTTCTTGGTCGGCCATGACACTTCCAATGAGGGTAGTAAATGTTTCAAGCTCATCTCATTTTATTAAAGCATTTGTTTTACCTTAAACTACACTAATTACCTCTAATCGCGATTAAGAACTTAAGAGTTACTATTCACCAAAAAATTATTTTAATCCCATTGAACCAAATTTTAATTCTTAATGATAATAATGTATGTCATATTTTTGAAATTCAAAACACAGAAGTGGTAAAATTTCATTTAAACAAAAAAATCAGTTTTTATAAGTACCACTTACTTGTTTCACTATTCATCAAAAATTGATGTTTTTCAGAAAAATACCAAAAATTCACCCTAAGCTATATTTGATATTACGAATTCAAAAATGAAGTCTATTTTACAAAATTCAAAACATATAAGTCACATTAATTAATTTAATAATTAATTCCCGTTGTCATGACAAATGGCGTGTTTTTATGAAACAATAAGTATCAAAAGATTGACACCAGTTTAAGTCCAATTTCAAAGTGAAATTGATTCCAATGACCACCATTGGATTAAATGGTAAAACTATATTCTAATTTCACTTCAAAAACAATTCAAAAGATAATCTAATCATATAAATAAATTAGATTAAAAAGCAGCTTTGATGTAAAATGCAGTATTTTTCACTATTTATTAAAAAATGAACATTGTTTGAAAAATACCAAAAATTCACACAAAGTAAATTTTGATATCCAATCATAAAGAATAAGTTTATTTTGACAAACATTGCTTATAAAATTGTCAAAAGATATATTTAAAAATGGTTGTCCATCAAAAGGCAGTAAAACAATCTTTTAAGAATATTAGTGTATTCCATGCATAAGATTGTATTTATTTTCGTTTTAAGCCTCTAAAACACTATCGTAATCATTAATAGACATAGATAAAAATATCTATTATTCATTACTTACTTGGGATGTTACATCCTTCCCCCCTTTTGAAAATTGCATCCCCACAATTTATTTACTTATCGAATAAATTGGGGGTACTTATCCCTCATTGCATTTTCAGATTCCCATGTTGCCTCTTCCATCATGTGGGCTTTCCAAAAAACCTTTACCTGATTAATCACCTTATTCCGTAAAACTTTCTCCCTGTGGTCAAGAATCTGGACCGGTTGTTCCTCATAAGATAGGTTCTCTTCCAGCTGAACTACCTCTGGACTCAAAACATGAGATTGATCTGGCATATACTTTCTCAACATCGAAACATGAAAAACATTGTGTACCAGAGATAAACTCGGTGGTAAAGCCACCCGGTATGAAACTGATCCAACTCTCTCTAGAATTTCATATGGTCCAATAAAACTTGGACTTATCTTTCCTTTCTTAAAAAATCTCATCACAATTTTCCAAGGAGAAACCTTGAGAAAAACATGATCACCTACCGCGAAAGATAGATCCTTCCTCCGATTATCCGCATAACTCTTCTGCCTGCTCTGAGCTGTTCTCATGTGCTTCTGAATTAGCTGAACTTTTTCTGCCATCTCTTCTACCAATTCTGGTCCCATCAACTTCCTTTCACCCACTTCATCTCAAAAAGCTAGAGTTTGACACCGCTTCCCATATAATTCCTGAAATGGTTCCATCTGTATACTGGAATGAAAACTATTATTATATGAAAATTAAACCAAAGAAAGATATTGGTCCCAACTTCCCTGATAATCTATAAAGCAAGAACGTTGCATATCCTCCAATGTCTGAATTGTTCATTCTGACTGCCCATCTGATTGAGGATGAAAAGCTGTACTAAAATTTAATTCAGTACCCAACGACTTCTGAAGGTCTTTCCAAAAGTTAGAAGTGAACTTGAGATCACGATCAGATACAATGGAGAGGGGAACTCCATGTAACCTGACTATCTCATTAAGATACAAACGGAAAAGTTGATCTAAGGAAAAAGTATCTCGTATAGCAAGGAAATGAGCAGATTTAGTCAAGAGATCAACAATAACCTAGATTGCATTATTACCCCGAGATGTATTCGGTAATCCCACAACAAAGTCCATGGATATATTCTCCCATTTCCACTCTGGCACTGGTAAAGGCTAAAGTATCCCTTTAGGTAACTTCCGCTCTGCTTTAACCTGTTGAAATGTCAAACATTTCATAGTAAAATCAGTAATATCGATTTTCATTCCATCCCACCAGTAATACTCCCGCAGATCTCTATACATCTTAGTACTGCCAGGATGAATTGAAAACAGAGAACTATGAGCTTCACATAACAACTCTCTCTTCAACTGTGAATCACAAGGAACACACAAACTCTTCCCAAATCTCAAAACGCAATCATTTTCAATGTTGAATTCAGGAAACTTACCTTTCTGAACCAGTTCTACCTTTTTCTACAACTCACTGTCTTGCTTCTGTGCTTTCTTGATTCTATCTGATAGAGATGATATCACTGATACCTGAAACAAAACAGAAGAACTTCCTGCACCAATAACTTCTATGCCAAAGTTCATCAAATCCTTAACCAAAGGATCACGTTCCAAACACAACATTGATAATGAAGCGTTACTCTTTCGACTCAAAGCATCATCCACTTTATTTTCTTTTACCAGATGGTAATGAATTGTACAATCATAATCCTTGATTAATTCCAGCAATCTGCTCTGTCTCATGTTTAACTCTTTATGAGTGAATACATACTTTAAACTTTTGTAATCAGTATATATTTCACACTTTACTCCATATAAATGATGCCTCCAAATTTTTAATGCGAAAAAAACAGCAGCTAATTCCAAATCATGTGTAGGGTAATTTACCTCATGAGTTTTCAACTGGCGTGAAGCATAATCAATTACCTGATCATTCTTCATTAGGACGCAACCAAGTCCTTTCAATGACGCATCACTATATATAACAAACTCACCATTCCTGGAAGGTAGTGCCAAAACTAAAGCATTCACCAATCTTCTTTTTAATTCCTGAAAACAATCATCACATTCTTTTGTCCAGATAAACTTAACACCCTTCCGAGTTAGCTTAGTCATTGGACTAGATAACCGTGAAAAATTTCTAACAAACCTTCGGTAATAGCCTGCCAAACCAAGGAAGCTACAAATCTCAGTTACATTTGTGGGTCTTGGCCATTCTTCAACAATCTTTGTTTTTGCAGGATCAATAGTTATCCCATCTTTAGAAACAATATGACCAAGGAAAGAAATTTGTTGCAACCAAAATTCACACTTGATGAATTTTTCATACAGTTTCTTTTCTTTTAAGGTTTGCAAGATAACCCTTAAATGTCTTTCATGCTCCTCTTTACTTTTAGAAAACACCAAAATATCATCAATGAAAACCACCACAAACTTATCCAAGAACTCATGGAAAATTCTATTCATTAAGTCCATGAATAAAGCAGGTGCATTGGTTAGCCCAAAAGGTAGTACTACAAATTCATAATGGCCATATCTTGTACAAAACACGGTCTTCGGAACATCTTCTTCCTTTACCTTCAGCTGATGGTACCCCGATCTCAAGTCAATCTTTGAAAAATACTGAGATCCCTGGAGCTGATACAAATTCATTTGATGGATTGACATTTGCTGAAGTAGTTGCAAAGGATTTCACCACCCCTTTTTGCTTGTAGTGTAACTGCTTCCCGTCACCCAAGCTCTTTGTCGGACACTCGTTTGCATAGTGACCCATCTCATTGCACTTATAACATTTCACTAACTGTAAATCAAATTTGGTCTTACCATCACCCTGATATTTTCCTGTGCAATAATGAGCCTTATGTCCCATCTTACCACATCGGTATCACTTTCCAGAATTCAGAAGACATTCCCCAACATGCATTTTTCCACATTTATCACAAACTGGAAACATAGTTTTCTTACAATCAGACTTTTTTGAAGAATTCTTCCCTTTATCCTGCCACCTTGGTCTCTTCTTCTGTTGGTTGTTATAGAACACTTGATCATCGGAAAACTCCATTTCCACCTTCTCAGAACATCGAAAAAGCTTTTCATAACTTTTAAACTCACGGGAAGCTAATGACCTTCGCTATTTTGGCTTTAATCCTGAGTAAAAATGATTGATTTTACTATCAAGGTCTCAGATAAAATTTGGAGCATACCTTTCCAATCGAGTGAACCTTTCTTCATAGGCAGCCACTGAGTCTTCCTCTTGCCTCAATTCCAAGAATTGATTTTCCATCCTAAGTCGAACAACCTTAGGAAAATACTTCTCAAGAAACATACCTTTGAATTCATCCCAGTCAAGAGCATCAATCTCATCAGTGTCCTTGATATTTTTAACCATCAACCACTACTGATCTGCTTCACCCTCCAAACGATAAATAGCAAGACTAACCTTTTTATTGTCTGAACACCCCATGACATCAAAAAACTTCTCCAGTGCTTTAATCCACCCTTTAGCTAGCATAGGGTCAGATGATCCTCTGAATAATGGGGGATGTTGCCTCATGAAATGTTCCACCACTGACATGTTCCTCTGTGGTTGATCTGGCTGATCTCGTGTATGGATACCACCGCCATTTTTCGCTTGAGTCAACTGTGCCATTACTGCAACAAACTATTCAGTTCCAATTCCGACCATATCAGGATGCTGATTCGGAAGGTTATTTCCTTCTGCATGCCTTCCTAGCACTGCTTCCCAGTTTCCTCTACGGAAAACCATTCTGAACAAACATGTCTTAGATGAAGCAACATAGTAATCTTCAAATACTATATCACTTCAATTTTACCATAAAAAAATATTTTTGGATAATCATTTAATAGAATTATAACTCCTAAAGTTATCTAAACCGACCTTTGATACCAACTATAAGGCCCCAGCCTTAAACCTTACGTAATATTGAGTTATTACAAGATTACAAATTGAGGATCTTTTCAGGTTGAGAGTTTTAGAGAATTATATCATAAAACTTGCATTACATTCCACATATAAACAAAGTGGTTACATAAAGATAATATTCTTCTTTCCCATAAATGGAAACATATTTAAAATAAAACATGGATTCTTTCTTGACACTCCCTTGACACTATCATCATATCATGTACATTTCCCTTGACCTGTGGAAAACATTTCAAAAAAAAACTTGGGATGAGCATAAAAAGCTCAGTAAGGGATATAAAATATATATGGAAAGGAAACATGGGTATATATATAAATAAGAATGAAATAATACTTTACCCATAAAACATAAGAACTTCAACATACCTCATCAAATCATGAATAAATCATAGAAATCATAAGACATAAAGGTAACTTGAGGCATTCATAACATTCTTACGCAGGGAGTAACCCACTTGGTTACGTTTGCAATACCCATCATATTATATTCCCTAAATATCTTCGGAGAAACCTTAACGTTGCACTCCTTCACATTACCCAATGCATTGGAGAGCTATATCGGGCTCACCCGCCCTTAGTTTATCACGGAACCACCCATCTTCATAATAATGCCCAAGAACCTCAACATAATCATATCACATGAAACATGCATAAAGGAAACATAAAATTTCCACCTTTCATTCACAAGATATCAATACAACACATTGATATAAAAACATTATGAAAACCATTTTCAATACCAAAATAAAAGAAAAGTAAAACATGGTATTTATTTTTCTTTTAAAAAGAATGTATGGCTTGTAGAGGAAGCCGAATCTCAAATAATGGTCACGTCGGCGGAGAATTCGTTGTTGCCGCATACGTACGACAAAAACATTCCCTTTTTTCATTTAGTAAAACGCTTCGTATAAAAAATATTCCTTTTGGATAAATGTAAAATTCAAAGGGGTTTATACACCGTATAAAATAAGGTTGTGTATAAAACAAAATATGCCTCAATGAAAGGAGATTGAGACGAAGTCGCATACCTTGGGTCCGACTTGACTCAGTCCTTCTTTAATCTCCTGAATAATAAACTTGAGTTAGTTTCTACTTGTTTAAGAACCTTTTTCAAGTTCATTATTCCTTTTATATCACTTATTGCCATGTCATGAACACTATGTAATTATTTAAGTTAATAACGACCGTTTTAACGATCATTGGTACTTGAGTCAAAAATAAACCCTTTATAATTACATGTTGTTCATGTATCCATTATATCCAGAATTATAATCATTATGTATATATCATATATATCCAGTATATACATGAATTTATAATATTACATAATCATTTAGAGGTAAGAAATGAAATGCACCGTTCATGGAGACGGTAAGCCGTACGTACGCATGAACGCTACTTTCATTTCTATTCCATATTTTATAGAATTGAATCATAATGATATAAAGGTATATTATAATTATAGTATAATATCATATTTAATATCATAGTTCCATCCTTTATACGTCCCACATATGGTATTTAACGAATTAAATCACTTTGAGGGGGCGGTAGTCCACACTTCCTTAAATGAAGATATCGCGTTTACCCATAATGGAAACCATAAAGGTATGACCAAAATGAAAAATAAAGAAGCTTAAAGAAAACATAAACATATTATATATCATATATAAATATAGTTACTTCCTAATGGTCACCTTTGAATGTGTTAAAAGAATGTTGAACAATCATCGTTTCGGGAGGCATAAATTCACCATCCTCGGAAACAATATGTCCTTTAACCATTAGATGTAGGTGTGTGTAAGTGTAGCTCAAATACTTCTTATAAAAACATCCTAGTATATTGAGGATACTGTATTTGTTAAAAAAGAAAAGAATAAAAAGATTTTAGGGGGTTGGAGAAGCAAAATCAAACAAAAGGACTTAAAAGAAGACATTACCTTAAAATCGGGTAACTCCCTTTGGTTTGAGCTCAAAGGCTTCCTTGGGAAGACTTCTGCCCAAAGTGAGGCTTCAAGGAGTAAAATAGGGATGTGGAGAGACAAAATGGATAGGGGTTGGCCGATACAAAGGCTTTGGGAGTATGGGTAAAGAGGTAGAGGTGGGGGCCTTTTATAAGAGGAGAGGAGGGGCACTCTTGGAAGGTAAAGAAAAGTCACTTTATTTTAAAATGGTATTCGGATTTAAGAGGTCCCACATTGATGTTTTTCTAGGATAAGGTGATAAGGGTTCTAAATCCACCCATCCAATAGGTTTTGGCCATGTGTAGGTCTTATATTTTACATTATCAATCCATTTTATTTAAATCGTTAAATAATGGGGTCATCGCTGCATCATCATGATGTCATAAATAATTTAATTTATTTAAAGTATAAAAATTATAAAACAAATTCTATGATGTAGGAAATATTTTTATATTTCCAATGACTATTTATAATAAAAAATCTGATCTTTATAACCCCATGTAAAAATTGTTTTAGTAAAACATCTAATGTTTTTGTCATTTTTACTTTTACATTAAATAAAAAGTTATTTATGTCATTTCCCAACCAAAGTGGCTCCATGGGGTCCCCTAGTTGACCCACGTATTTTCTTGGTCTACCATGACACATCCAATGAGGGTAGGACATGTTTCAATCTCATCTCATTTTATTAAAGCATTATTTTTACCTTAAACTACACTAATTACCTCTAATCGCGATTAAGAACTTAAGAGTTACTATTCACCAAAAAATTATTTTAATCCCATTGAACAAAATTTTACTTCTTAATGACAACCATGTATATCTAATTTTTTAAATTCAAAACACAGAAGTGGTAAAATTTCATTTAAACAAAAAATCAGTTTTTATAAGTACCACTTAGTGGTTTCACTATTCATCAAAAATTGAAGTTTTTCAGAAAAATACCAAAAATTTACCCTAAGATATATTTGATATTCCGAATTCAAAAATTAAGTCTATTTGAAAAAATTCAAAACATATAAGTCACATTAATTAATTTAATAATTAATTCCCGCTGTCATGACAAATATCGTGTTTTTATGAAACAATAAGTATCAAAAGATTGACACCAGTTTAAGTCCAATTTCAAAGTGAAATTGATTCCAATGACCGCCATTGGATTAAATGGTAAAAATATATTCTAATTTCACTTCAAAACCAATTCAAAAGATAATCTAATCATATAAATAAATTAGATTAAAAATCAGTTTTGATGTAAACTGCAGTATTTTTCACTATTCATTAAAAATTGAACATTGTCTGAAAAATACCAAAAATTCACACAATGTAAATTTTGATGTCCCAATCATAAATAATAAGTTTATTTTGACAAACATAGCTTATAAAATTGTCAAAATATAGATTTAAAAATGGGTTGCCATCAAAAGGCATTAAAACAATCTTTTAAGAATATTAGTGTATTCCATGCATAAGATTGCATTTATTTTCATTTTAGGCGTCTAAAACACTATCTTAATCATTAGTAGACATAGATAAAAATATCTATTATTCATTACTTACTTGGGATGTTACAATCAGGGTTGGGCTGTGTTCTCATGGAAGGAGACCATGTGGTTGCTTATGGTTCAAGTCAGTTGAGGGTGCATGAGAATAATTACCCGACACTTGATTTGAAGTTAGCTGCAGTTGTCCATGATTTGAAAACATGGAGAAATTATCTCTCTGGTGAGAAATTTACAGTGGTCATAGATCAAAAAACCTTGAAACACATTTTCTCACAGCAAGATTTGAATCTGAGGAAAAAGGAGATGGATGGAGTATCTCTAAATGTTTGACTTTGACTTGATGTACACACCAGGGAATGGAAATTCGGTGGCAGATGCATTGAGTAAAAAGTCATATGCTCAGTTGGAAAAAGAAGATTTAGATGAATGGCAGTTGATGTCGGTCTTAGCCGACATGTATGTGGAATGTGAAGACCAAGGTGTTTTTGTGATTTTATTTTTAGATACACTTGTTCCTGATTTAGTAAAAATGATCAAAGAGGCATAAACATCTGATGTAGAATGTCTGGTTGTAAGTTCAACACTCAATGGTGGGGAGACCACCAAGGGCATGAAACTTGATTGGGGTTCAGTTTTGGGTTTCAGAGATCAGTTGGTTGTACCTATGGTTGTCAGGAAAAACTACTCCATGCATACCACCATTCGAGATAGGTTGTACATATAGGTACACAGAAGATGTATAAGGAATTGAAGGCATAGTTTTGGTGGAGCGGTACGAAAAGGAAGGTGGCTGAGTTTTCCTCACGGTGCTTAGCTTATCAGCAGGTTAAAGTAGAGCATCAGAGACCAGCTGGTATGTCGCAATCATTGCCCATCCTAGAGTTTAAATGAGACCAAATACCAATGGATTTTGTTATAGGTCATCCAAGAACAATCCAGAAACCCAATGCCATTTGAGTGATAGTGGATCATATAATGGCCCATTTCATCCCTATTTGTGAAAAGCATATGGTGGAGGATCATTAAAAACCTATATCCAAGAATTGGTAATGTGTCATGGCATACCAATGTCTATAGTCTCAGATAGAGATCCAAGGTTCAAATCTAGTTTTTGGAAATCATTACAGATATCCCTTGGGACTCAGTTGACTATGAGCACGATGTATCATCCTCATATGGATGGGCAATCAGAGTGGACGATACAAACATTGGAAGACATGTTGCAGGCTTGTGTAATGGATTTTTGTGGCTCATGGGAGGAGAATATACTCTTGGTGGAGTTCTCAAAAAATAAAAACTATCAAGCATCGATACAGATATCTCCGTTTGAATAATTTTATGGGCGTACTGGTCGTTCTCCACTATTTTGGGTGGAAACAGGTGAAAAATCACTAGTCGGGGCAAGAATTTTCCAAGAAAAAGTATAGAAGATCTAATTGATTAGAAAGAGGTTGTAGATGAATCAGAGTCTTCAGAAAGCTTATGCAGATCACTATCAAAGACCGTTGTCGTTCATTATGGATGATCATGTTTCCTTGATGATATCTCCAATGCTTAGACATCATCATTTTGGGAAGCGGGGCAAGTTATCTTCTAGATAAATTATCCCTTTTGAGATATTGGAATGAGTGGGAGAGGTGGAATATCATTTTTCATTACCACAATAGTTTAGTTCGGTGCATAACGTGTTCCATGTATCCCAGTTGCAAAAGTATCACCCGGATCCTGACCATGTGATTAGATGGGATCACGTTGCACTAGAACTGGATGCATCACTGGTACATATCTCAGTTCATATTGTGGATAGGCATGAGAAATTATTTAGGAAAAAAATCATCAGTCTATTATGGGTTTTATGGCAGCATGGTCTGATTTAGGAAGAGACTTGAGAACGTGAGAAGGAAATGAATGAGCAGTAGCTGAAACTCATTAAGTTGGGTGGAGGTTTTCTACTTTATGAGGATAGAAAGACCAATGGTGGGGAGAATTTAGTACCCCCAACTTCTGGTATGTAACAATTAATTAATTATTTTCATGGTTATAAAGTTAAGGGTGATGAATAGGAGAGTCGGGAGAACTTGGAATGATGTTTTGAGGCAAAGGGGAAGTCGCACGGGCGACACACAGTTTGTCTAACCATGCGTCCAAACCATGCGTAGTTGGCACTTTTGAGGCAGTGGATCCTGCACGGTTGGATCACGGTTTGGGAGACTGTGTGAGGAGGTCGTGCGAGGGTCTGCCAAGGTAGTGCCTAATCCACAGTTAGAACACAGTATGTCAAACCGTGCAAACTAACCTTGCGGGCACTTAAGTGAGATCCTAAAAAAGTTGATCTCACACATTTTTGCCTCTAAATGGATAGTTTTTCCTTCAATGCAACCATAACAAAGGATTAATCTCCCTTTAAGGTAATATAACCTCTCCCAAGATTTTTGGAGGCAATATGAAGAATTTCCATAGAGAATCAAAGCTAGATTCTTTATTTATGTGATCATTCCTCATTATTTTGATCGATTTCTTATATATACTTCTCATATTCTCTCAGTTTCATAGATATAAACCCTTTATGGGTAGATATAATTGCGTGGATTCCAAATATTATTATATTTGGTCTTGTCCTTTTTAGGAGAAGAGATCTAAGGTGATTTCTTGAAGAATCAACCTAGTTTTCTTGTGCGCTTTTTGTTCGTCGTGGGTTTCGTCAAAACCTTTGAGGTAGGAGGCTTCTTTATCAACTCCACTTAGTATAACTGAATGGAATTATTTCAAATTTAATGTTTGGTGTTGAATTTATTATGATTCGATTGTTTAAAACTTCTTGCAAACCTTCTTGAGTGATGGTTGTGAAATCTGGAAAATTGGTGGTTTTGAATGAGTGCTTTGGTTCTTAAATTTGTAGTAGAGATTCTAAAATGGGGATTCTCTGGAATTATGACACATGGTTTGGATTAGATGTCTTCAATAAAAGGTAATTTTTTATTGAAGTGAAATGGCTGTTTTGAAATTGGTTTATTCTTTGGTTTTCAATAAAAGGACAGTTTTATTGAAATTGTTTGAATTGGTTGAACACACTTGGTTTTTGACATGATGGTTGTGTGTGTTCATGGGCATGTGGGATAGATAAGGGTAAGGGTTCTACCCCACCATTAACGGGATGGACAAGGGTTAGGTATCTCCCCTGACAAAGGGTTCATGTGGGATAGATAAGGGTTAGGGGTCTCCCCCATCATTATCAATGTGGATAAGGGTTAGGTCTCTCCCTAGTCAATTGGTTCACTAGGGATGACTTAGTGAAAGGATGAATCACCACTTGTGAGTATAGGGAGATGCATATTACATGCAGGGTTGGTTGTGTGGATGTATGGAATGAATTAGTTATGTAAAAGGAATATTGAGAAATGGGTTTAAGGATTGATTAGTTATTTTTCTGGAAAAATAACTTGTTGGAAAAATTAGTTTCAATTGCACTTGTATGCTTTTGGTTATAAATGGTTTTGGAAACTTTTTTATATTTTTTTATAAACATTTTTGGTAAATTTTTTTATATTAACTCTTTTATATAATTTTGTCTAGATTTTCTATCCTTGTGGTGTGAGTAAGGAATTCATTGGGGGAAACCTACTGAGTTTAATACTCACCCCTACTTTGGAACTTTGGTGATTATGCGGATGCTATCTTCTGGGATGGGGGAAAAGATAATGTTTCCCATGTATTTAGCACTACCTCATGATATTTGGGCTGTTAGGTGATTGTGGATATTTGAGCTTGTGGAGTATGGAGTCTCGTGGTCTTTTGAGAGTCTTGTATCATATTTCCACTGTGTACTTTGATACTTGGTAATTCATCCACTGTTGAATACATTGATATGGTTTTGAGATACATAAAGATATTGGGTTGTCTCGCATTAATTCATTCATCATATAGTGAATGTTTGGTTATGGTTTGTATGTCTATTGGTTTATTTATTAAAGGGTAAATCGTACCCCACTTGTATTTGGAACCCTTCGGCATTTATTTCCAGCCTTTGGCATCTTGGGGATATTTCTTAAGTCCTAGTAATGACTAATTTTACTCTCAAGCCAATGAGAATTGGTGGGTCATTACACTGGTGTCATTCTCCATGAATGATGTGGGTAGTCTAAGGCTATGTATAGATTGTTGGAGGTTGAATAATGAATGGATCATTACTTTTTTACCCTCTTCTGAGGATATTTAATCTTTTTGAATTATTGATGGGAACTATTTTTTTTACAATCGATCTATGTTTTGGTAATAACCTGTTTTGTTTAAATTAGGGTGATATCCTAAAGAATGACTTAAGATACAAGTAAGGTAACCTTAATTTCTAGCTCAGGGAGTTTAGTATACCAAATAAATGGGTTATGTTCAGATAGATCAATATTTTTTTGATCCATGAATTCCAAAACTAGTTAAAAATCATTACCATTGAATATATCTTGATCTACATAAAGTCCTCGGATGAACATGATGATTGTCTCAGAGCTATCTTGTAGTTTTTTTGATTCCATCATCTCTATGGCATGTGGTACAAGTGTCTAATACTAACATAATAAGTTCACTTCCTTATGCATGTGTTTTCTTAGTAGGGTGTTCCCATATAATCATCAATGGTTGAGGTAGTGAATTCTTTTACATCACCCAAGAAAATGGTGGAGGTTTATAACTTCTTGAGTCTCATTGGCTGTTTTTATAGGTTTATTATTTATTTCTCATGGACTATCTACTAGTAGAAATAATATACTACTTAGGACTATGATTTTATCAATATTTATTAGTTTTATGAAGTGTTTCCCTACATAAAGTAGAATTTTATCAATGCTCCAATGATCCATTTGTTTAATGGGGGGGGGGGGGGTGGGGGGTGATATTTGAGGTGTTATGTGATGGTTCCCATCTGGGATTCAGATTTGTATTGATGTAGTCGAAGGTGGTGATCACTTTTATTTGTGGGAAGTTACATCCCCATGAGATTATTAATGAAACCCATTGTTATGAATTATCAGTGGTTGGGTCTGCACTGAAATTGTGGAGACATTTACTCATCAGTGAGTGCATTGTGGTCTCCATAGATCCCATGATCTTGAGGTATATATTCTTTCAAAATTATATTTATATATTATATCATAAATTAATATAGTTTCATCTGGATATAGATTTAAAGATCACATATACATCATGAAATGGGAAATATGTGGTCGAAACCTAGAGAATTATGTTATGGAAAGATATAGTTTTGGAATTTGGATTTTTAAGGAAAGTGATAGAAGAGTTATAATCCATTTTCATGGATGAATGGGTGGTTTCTACTATATTTGTATTTCTTAAAATGATGGTAAACTATTCTTTAATATCGTATATAGATGATTCTTAGTGAGGAGACACTATAAACGAGGTGACTCATGATCGGTTTTCCATTGTGATGCTCTATAGGGATGGTCATAGGATAGTAATAACTTGATGCTATTTTCAAGGGGGGGGGGGAGGGTGGGGGTGGTTGGGGATATTTATTCTAGTAGAATTGTGATATTGATTCCTTTGTGAGTTTCATAGATCACATTTGGAATTAAAACCTAGAGTGTGAAATATGTACCATTGATTGAGGATTCTATTTTAGTTTCCCAAGATGGAATGGTTGGTGGTTGGGTTTATGGATCAGTGATTTTATTTTTAGTAGTTAAAGGTTGGGAGTAGTGTTCGTGGAGGCTTTTTAATGCTTGTTTATTATCCAAAATTTAACTGGGATAAAATCTTAATGGATTTTCTCATGGAAACCCCTAGATTAGGATGTTTTTTATTCTCTCAGGGTAATCATGGATAAGTTAACAAAATTAGAAAACTTATTATTGATCAAGGAGTTGTGTAATATCTATGTATTGGAATGGTTGTACTTAGATGTGATGGGGTAGGTAAATGGACTTACAAGGGCGGTGGTCATTGATTTTGATGTATGTTTCACCTAACAATTTCAGATGGGTTTGAAACATTATTTTGGAACATAGTTTCACCACAATAATAATATTCACCCTTATAGGGATAGACATATGAATCTGACCATCTATATGATATAAGATTTATTTTTGGATAATATTACTGAATTTGGAAGATCATGACCAAAGAACTTCTATTTGGATGAGTTTTATAATAATAAATGTAATCAATCATCTATTAATATTTCCACATTTGAGGATCTCAACCAGTGGGCATGTCCTTCTAAATTTTATTGGATTGAGGTTGGAGATACATTGGATATCTATCTCGATATGGTACAAAGCACATATCATGAAAGGATTAATGTAGTGAAAAACCAGCCGAAGGCTTATTACAGGAATAGAAATAGTCTAATGGAGATTGAAGTGGGAAACTATGTGTTCTTAATGGTTTCAACTTGATTCTTGAAGTGGTGGTTTGGTTGGGGGATAAAGATATCACCCTAGTACGATGTGATTTTCAATATGCTAGGTTTTATTAGAAATGTGGATTGTCATTTGTAACTACCACCATGATTAGATTGGATTCTTGATGAATTCCAAATATCTCATCTCTGTTAGTATCATCACGTTGAATCTCACATCATTTACTAGGTAGTGTTGGATATCGAGAATGATATGATGTTCATGGAGGAGATAAGGGAGATCCTAGATCATTAAGAGAATGTTTGTTGAGGCTAGACCATTCCAGTGGTCTGTGTGTTGTAGTGGTATGGTGGCTAGAAGGATATTATTTGGGATAATGAGACATATATTCATGCATACTACCCAATGTTTTTTTATCTTTTCTTATCTTTCATTTTTTTTCATTTCTTAATTATATAATGTTTTGATCTTTATGTTTTATGAGAATTTATTTTTGTAACACCATAATAATTTAAAAGAATAAAATTGGTTTTGATAGAATATATGACATGAAACACCAATCTCATAATTGTATGTAACACCATGAGACATTATAATATATCTCTTTATTAATAAATTAGATCCTTTTGATTATTTATGGAATACACAACCCCATGTCCAAATAAACCTTAATATGGCCTACAGTTATAACATATCCATTAAAATAGAGGTTATGAAAAGAAACATATAAATTATGAAATTTAAATGGTTTACACATGTATAAAATAATTCATTGGTTATATATTGATTATAAATAAAAGAAAAAACATTTATTAGAATTTCTTTTCTAAAATTCTACATTTTTCTAAGTGGTCATATAATCGTGCTTTGCAAACAAAATATAAAAATAGTATTTATGAATTATTGGAATATAATTTTAATATATAATTTTATTTTTGAAATCTACATGTCAAAATTATCTTTTGGTGAGTTTTTTATAATTTTCTGAAACGATTAATTTTTTAATTATTAGTGAAAATACAGATTTTTATTGAAAACTGCATTTTTATTTAAATTATATACAATGTTTAACTATAATTAAAATTTATGGTTGATGTAAAAGTTGTTAAATTATTATCCAAAGTTTCTAATTTAGGTCATTTTAATCAATTTCATTCTAAATTCGGATAAAAAAACTTTTTAATCATTTGAATGTTTTTTATAGAAAAACAGTTTTTTTGACACATCTGTGAGTTTAGATTTTAATAGAATTCATATAATTATGTGAATTGAATTTATATAAATGGATTAATTCTCTGTAATAATAAAATTTTATATTATCTAATATTTTCTAATAAATTTATTGCCATTATGAATAATAAAATGAGTAAAATTTAATTACCGTGGTTAAGGTAAACTCATGTTTACAGAGGGTAAACTAAAACAATAAGGGTTAAAAATGATAAAAAGAATGTTGTTACACCATTTTATCACCATATTTATACATTTTCGTCTAAAAGGTTCTCTAATGTCCCATTTTGGCTCCTTTCAGAAAGTGATGAATGCGGGTACACAATAATTTTTTTTAAAAATTCCATGTATTCCTTTTCCCCAAATAATAAATGGGCACTCCTTCCTTTCATTTATTCAAACCTATAAATCCATTACAATTAATAAAAAAATTTAAAAATATCTCACCAACATCATTATACACATTCATGTGCTACTGGTCATCCCAAATCTAACCCAAGGATACTTTAGAGGAGATCTAAAGGAGGATTCTACTAGACAAGGTAACTATATTAACAATTCAATATAATTTTAATTATTAATTCTCAATAGAAAATCCTATATTATCAAATAAAATATAATGAAACATTTATATACAATAAACTGAGATTGAATTTTTTTTATTTCATATTATTTATCCATCTCCTCAATCAAATTGGAATTGAAATTGTCTGTCATGTGTATAGAGAACCACCACCTCCTAAACTGATGTTACTTGTTTTTCATAAAAAAATATTAAAATTGTATATAATGATGAATTATATAAATATAAATATATATATATATTATTAATTAAATTCATTTATAATATAATATTTTCATTATTCCTTTCCATTCTATTTAATCATACGATAACGTCGCTCGTGTGTACATCAGACTTCCGCCTTGCGAAGAGATGTGATTATATTTTCACATATTCATTACATGGATGGTAAAATGGATAAATTTAATTTATATATTTTATATTCCAGATAATTAATTAATTTTTGAAAATAATATAACAGCCCCTTTCTTTCCCTTCAGTTGTTAATTGAATGATATTGTCGATCATGTGTACGTAAGGCCTACAGTCTCCATGATGAAATACGAGTCATTTTCCATGTTCTAAACTCAATAATAATTATAAAAATATATCTACAGGGAAAATATTTTACTCATAACATTATTATCATTATAGATATTATGGATCTATATACTACTCACAATAACCAAATCTTTCATAAAAAAAAACACTAATGAGAAAAGAAAGAAATTGACACCCTAAAGAATGAATATCATAATATATTTTTTTAATAATAGTGTGTAAAATTTTATAATAGGATCATATATGATGTTATAAATATGAATATTTATATTTTATAAATTAATAAAATTAATTAAACCATTATACTAGAGGCTAATTCTCATTAAAAAAAGAAAGCGTAAGGCAAGGGAGTTCACCTCAATTTCCTTTTTGAGAAATAATATAATTTTATGTAGCTAATTTCTTATAGAGAGTGTAAATACTACCCCTTTGACAAGAAATTTAATTATTAATTAATATTTCACGGTATTTTATTTTTCTATTTTATGTATTTAATGATATTTGACTTAAAATTTTATAAGTTGTAATGAATTTCAAAACTCATTTTTTTCATTAGGATATATTACTTCTTAATTTTTATTGATATTATAATATTATATGTGATGAAATTTTATAATATTTTGTTTTATATCCACTTTTTTATGTTCATTTATATCTGATACACATAATCAATTCATTTTTAACTCTCAATTCTTGTTTTTGGTCTTTTGTAAGGATTTATTTTACAATATACTTTTCATCAGGATTTTTTATGCTTGAGTGTACATTAAAGGAAATTATTTAATCATTTCATAATAATTAACTTTTATTTAAATATATAATATTTATTAATATTTTTTTAAATTAAAATTACCATTTTTATAATCCTTGGAACATAAAATTATTGATAAGATATTTATAGTAAAATCCCACTTCATTTCACTCTATGGCCGAAAACCATTTTTATTCAGTATCTATGGTTTCTAAAAAAATAATATTTGTTTTATAATTATAAAAAGAATTATTTGAAGACATTTTGTATCAAATGTTTTATTTTTTTTATTTTTTTAAGTGGTATCTTCAGGTTATTTTCCAAAATGGTTTATATTTTTATTTTATAGGGAATTTAAAAGGGATCATTATTTTAACGACTTAGACATGTATAGAATTTCCTACCATCTTGGAAAACCATTTTTTAATATTAATTTTATTTTTTGATTTTAATTTTCAAATTATTTAATTTTTAATATATTTTAATCACATTTATTTTTAAAAATATTTTCATAGTAATGGAATGTATTTTCCCCAAAAATGTTTTAAATGAAATTTTATGGTATTTCTATTAATCAATGAGAACCACCATTTTTTACATGTAATATTATTAGGATATTTTTTTATTGATACCATATATATAAATATATTCATTATCTCGATTATTTATGTTCATTTTAACCATGGAATGTATTTACATTCACTTTCATGATTAATTTTGTTGTCATTAACATTCCCTCGAGACAATCAAATTCTTATGATCGTTTTTCATTGGGAATTACAATTATATAAAATATAGATATTATTTATATCATGGAAATGATTATTATCTAAGCTTTATACACACTAAATTATCTTTTTATTATCAAGTCACCTTTAAGGAAGAAAGTGATAAACCAAAAGAGTTCATCCAGGTTGGAAAACACTGTAAGACATCACAAACTCATTGAAAAACAACTAGAGACTCTTCACAGTAGTAACCCTAAATAATTTCCAGGAGATAGTTGTTACCTGAGTTCTTGGGTTGTCCTTTATAATCTCTTGAAATTGATTCTCTAATTTTCCCCCGGTGTGAATGCACTCCTCTATAGTAATATTCCCTTCATTGAAATATCTTATAAGTATAAGGTGTTGTTTGCTGATCTCGGAACCCTGCTCACCAGTTATTATAAATAGAATCATCCTTTCCATTATCCTATCCACCTCCTCTTATGTGGAATTGATGTTGAGAACAATCTACACCATTACTTCCTATTAATGAATAAGAAACTCTATAGTATTCCCATTTGATGAACTTGAAAAACATTGAATTTTTATTGATTTATCAATACTAATATTTACTAATATGTAAAAATTATTAAGAATGAAAACAATTATTCGATATGTGAGGATGGAATTGGATATAAAAGTGATGGGTGGAGTTCAGTTATAGGTATACCCTAAATGCATTAGTAGACTCATGAGATGAATTATTTAGCCAACCTTATTTTAATAGGGTTTTAATGTATACCTAGCAGTAGTATTAAATTGTCTTGTGAACAGTTGTGATAGTAGAGGTTTCAGGGTTCCAAATATCATGAAATATATTAATTAGTAATTTCATTCATTGAGATTTATATTATTATTTTTATTGTCTTTGATATTTTGGCATTGATATTATCTCTAGATGCATTTCATTTATAGTTTATTAATTAATTTCATTGGTATTATTTTATTTAAATTTATATATTTATCAAGACTTATATATTCATGATTTTAATTTTTATTAAATGGAATGTGTATTTAGATATATACCCTACCATGATGATTATTCATGTTGAATAAAGATAGATCCAATTTTACATAAACCTTACTATGTATTTTATCTCACCCTTATCTTTATTATTTTCACCAGTATAGGAATATGGATTCATTTAATAAGTTCAAGGATATAGAATGTTCTCCATTACTATGCGTTAACTTATTTTATCCCCAATATAAAATTGGTATCTTATTTGTATCTAGTTTTAAAATACTGGTAAACTATTCAGTCATTTCGTATGTGATTACTTATATGTTATTCCAATGTTATGATGTAGACACCAAATCTTTGTTATTTGTGTTGGGGACATTTCCCTTTTCTTGATAATTTCATTTTTTAATTTTTTAGTCATAGGGATAAGGGAAATAGTGGTTCCTAATTGTGAAACATTATACTTCGACATAATTAAAACCATGTGGGAAAGTCATTGTCTTGAAAAGTGGATATATCATGACATAAGAGATAGGGTTCCTTGGATTTTGTGCATGGTAATTTTTTTGTATGGTGGAAATTTTGATAATTGGTTTTAGATTTATATGGGATGATATAGTGGTGTTTTTGTTCATGTGAAAATGGTTTTGGTTTTCAATTTATATATAGTGGGTCAAAAATATTATTGTGATGTAAATTTGGTGAATGTTATTGGCTTCGATTGGTACATTTCATTGGTTGTGTGGTTGTGTTTGTGTTTTAAATATATCCATGAGATGTATCTTGATGGATGTTTGGTCATATTCCTTCAAGGTTAATTTATATTGTCAAGGGTTAGAGTAGTTATATAGGTTTTTCTTGTAACAACCCAGATCATTTAGGCCATTATATTGTGGGATTCCTAATGAGCGGGGTATTTGGGGAATTCCTTAGGATTTAGAAGTGAAATATTTAATATGTGTCTGGAAAAATCATATAAGAGGAATTATGTTACAATGATCCTTTAACAATTGTGAAAATGAGGTTTCTACATCATGGATGATAAGTCAATCATTTAGATACCATGGAGGACGTTTCTTAATGCTGATACCAATTTTGGGGTAGCCATTCTGTGGATCCCCAAGTGTGGCATAACCCCTCTAAAAAGTATATGTTGTGGTTTGATGACATTGGATATAGATCATATACCTATAGATTGTATTTTAGTGGTTATGACGTATTTTTAACCACTACACCATGGAGTGAGGCTATGGTAAAACCCCTCATCGATTTTCAAGGGCCTTATATATTAGAACCAGAGCTATTATTTTCTATAAATGGCGTATGGTCTGTGTTTGTTTTCAAACCTCCCATGGAAGATCATGGAACTTACAAGTAAAGGTATATTATAGTTTAATATGAGAATAGTATTTAAGGTGGCATCTTTTTCTAGTGATTGAAAAATTTTGGGTGTCTAAAATTAGGGGGATGGCTATCATTGAAAAAATGCATTTTTTTAAAGGCCTTATTAAAATATTTTAAAGGAATGAATTTTGAAAATATGGGCTTCACCCAGTGTGTTTCATGAAGCATTGAAGATTTATAATGGTGGTCTCTATGATTACGATGATCATCGTGAATGACGGAGAATAGGAGAATCATGATCGGTGACGGTGATCTACATGATAATGAGAACTGGATCATCATGGTGGTGAAAGGGGTTTAAAAAAAATATTCTTGAAAAATTATAATTTAACTAGAGAATTGTGAAGGGAGGATTACTACGATGACATTTTTGAAGGATTCAAAAAAACTGTAAAGATTCAGTGGAGCTTCAAGAAATGCCGAGATTATATATATGAAGTTACCCCACTTCATTCAAGAGTTTTTTTCAAGGATAACCTGAAAATTATCTGATTTCATGAAGGCAAGGGAGATTCCCAAATATTTTTTTCTCTATGAACATAAGAACCAAGAAAATAATATAAGTCTTGACTTATGTTTAATGATTTAGTTTAAAGGGAGCTTCACGATGATGCGATATTCTATGTGTACTTAGTGAGTTTCACGAAGACAACTTGTTTTGTGAGGGAAAGTGAGCTTCATGAAGACAATTTTTTCTGAGAAGGAATGTGATCTTCTGGAGGAAAGATAGTTCTGTGAAAGAAAATGAGCTTCACGAAGATAGTTTGTTCTGATAAGGAAAGTGAGATTCATGAAGACAGTTAGTTATGTGAAGAAAAGTAGGATTCATGAATGAATTTTGTTCTGTAAATATAGGAGTGTTTCATGGAAGAGTGACCTTCATGACAGGGCTTCATAAAAATCTGTATTAAATATCAGGTTTAAGAGGTCCGGGATTTCAGAGTGCATCAAATTTGGTCTATGGTGAAAGAAGATTCTCATACTATCTCAGGGTCGAATATTTTAATTCCAAACCATTAAAGACACCTTCTATTCATTAAACTGAGTTATAATTCTCTTAATGTAGTGATGTAGGGGGAGTAGATGTAAGTGATCTAAGTGACACATTTTGATATCGCTAAATCATTGTAATGGAAGTGCTCCTAGCATATAGTGACTATGTAGAAACTCTTGTACTCCAAAACTAGTGAATAATAGTGGATTTAGGTATGACAGACATACTGTTGGTGTATAATCATTGGATGTATCCCTTAGTGGTGATCCAGGTAAAAGTGATGTGTTTTATTACTACATGTGATGGTTTTATTACTATTCTAATACATCATATATGTTTAACATGTTCCTACCAAAATGGGAACATGATCCATTAATTTAAAAGAAAAAGTTTCCACCGTTATTCACCCTCCCATAATAGGGTTCTCTAGGGTCTTACTTTCTATAGATAAGACCCTGATGCACATTATGTACTCCCCATTTTATATGAATAATAGTGATAAGAATATTTTGTTTCAATGAGGCTAATTTACCATCTGACATGTGCCTTGGTCTAGGTCACTAGGACAAGGTAATACCTATTTTTAATGGGTTTTAGACACCATATGGGTGGTTTTTGTGTGGTCTTCCATTTTAATTTATAGGTATAAATTCAAAAAACCAAACATCCCCAATCAGTTTTAATTTTTTTTAACTCATTTCATTTAAGATATAACTATGTAAAAATGATAAAATTTGACCCACTTTCGGTGAATTTCTACCATTTACTTAAAACATTGATCTATAGTGGTTTCTTTGAGTTCACCTCTTTTATTTTAGTAGTTTCCTCATTTTTTCTCCATGTTTTTCCAGTTGGGAGGTCCCAATATTCAGAAACTATTATTTTTGTTGTGTTTAAGTATGATAGTTATTAGTGATGTATTCTAGGATGGTAGAGTTTATCTTCTTTATTTTTGTGTTCATAATGGCCTTCCTCTTGCTTCAACTTTGTGTAGAAAATAAAAAAATATCTGTTTGATGTCGGGGATCCCTGACCTATCATATTTTGTATCATACTATTGGTTTTAATCCTATTTTTCTAGGGAAGATGTATTTTCACAAGCATAACAAATGTATCAAAATTTTTAATTTAAATTTTAGGGAAAGGGAATGATTCATATATTTTTACATCCTTTAGATGTTGTGATATTAAAATAATCCATACCTATAGTACTGCTAATTTCTTATCTTTTGTGAGACATTTTTGTGCTAATTTGATATGTGATATGATGATCTTGATGCGTGATTAATGTGAAACCACTTTGAAAAAAAAATTTAATATTTACATTGATAAATAATATATCTCACACACACATATATATATATATATTATGATATGGCCACTAAAAAAAGAAGTCAAATTTATTAAAATCCAAATAATAAATCTAAAAAACTTTTTGTGGTGTGTTCTGAAAATTGATGTCATGCACTTTTGTGGTGTTTGAGTTTGATGTGTTGTGGTGAAGCTATTTGGTGGGGCAGTGATATGAAGTTGAGAAGATTTTGTTTTATGGTGTGGTCATGTGGTGGGGTTGTGATGTGAAGTGGTGATCTTAGGTGGTTGTGAGATTAAAAGTGGAATTTTTCTATAGAAAATGGATGTGTTTTTAAAAAAGTTGTGGGTTTTAATGGTGATTATTTGGGCATGTTGGAAAGTGGAAATTTTTTTGTGTGGTTTTTTGGAGTGGTAGTTTCCCAAGTAGTATTATAATTAAATTATACTATTGAAGTTGAAATAGTATGGGTAGTATTGGTTAATCGGAAGAAAATGTTTAATGATTGAATTTAATGGGAGCTATGGTTTAAAATGGGTAATGTTTAATGTTAATTAATGGGATTAATTAGTGATATAAATGGAAAAAATTATGGTATTAATATAATGGAATGAATTGTATTTTTCAAATGAAATTGTTCTGTAATTAAAACCTATAAATTTCTTATATCGTGACTGGCCTATACAGACATGAAAATTTCACATGTATGTTGATTAGAATATAAAATTCATATTCCAAACTATAGTTGACAATAATATTAGTGTAAAGAGGAATTGTGGGTTCGAACCCAAAGGTACAAATGGTAAGAAGATAAAAAATCAATTTAAACTCTACAGTAGGATTCCACATGATCTTCTTTTAAGGTTTTATTAAATTACATAGAACAAATATAAATTTTGGAAATAAAGTAGGGTTTAGGGTCAATTTAATTGTTTTGGAAAACAAATAATCCAAAATATAAATCTGGATATACCTATGGCGTAGGTCGTGCCTGTAGAGACCCGAAGCTTGACGTACATGGACATTACATTACTTTTGCGGAATACTTAGTACATAACAAAAACACACACACAAGGATCATAATAGTTTAGTGTCTTTGGAAACTCGGAACGTAATCTTGTAATCCTGGTGAAAGATCTTCAATATCTCCCATAAGGATCTTCCCTTTTTTTTCTTACCTAAAACCTTTCTTTATATCCTTGGGAAAAGAAAACATAAAAGGGTGAGCTCAAATGCTCAGTAAGGGTAAACAAAAGAAAAATCAATCACTTCATATTCATAAGAACATAACTTTTGGAAATCTTAACCTGCAAAAGAGATCATAATTTCATAACCTGGGATAACTCATGTTAGTGAAATGTATTCACAATAATCATAACTTAAAACATTAAACTTTGTGGCATACACACATAATCATAGAGAATCATTTCTTGTTAGTCAAGACTCATTGCCAAGACTATCTTAGTGGACAAAGTCCATTTCTGAATCGAGTGACCCTCGTTTCAGTACTGTTTCACTGAACCGGTATAACCTACCATTCCAGCCATGTCTATCTCATGAGATATAAAATCTTTACCCAATGCATTGGAGGGATATATAGGTCCCACCCATCTCATAATTATACCATTTTTATGTGTGCCACAAAATCATAAACCATACATCATAGCATAACCCATGTAATAAAAATGGGATTCTTAAACAACATGACATCATAAAACCATTCATATAAGATAAAGGAATTCATAAACATAATTCCATCACAATATAGTCAAATCAATTTAAAAATATGGATAGAAACAGAACCCTTTATTATCTTAGATGGAAAATAATTTTGATAAAACACTTGAAATGAATTCTTGAGGAAAATATCCTTTCTTCTTCAAAATAAATTCCTTTTCACAAAACATCATGCAATTTTAAAAGAAAGAGATTTTATTGAAAATAGTAATGAAATATTTTGGAGGAAGGTTCATGAAAATAAGGCTTTATAAAACCGTAAAAATCCGTTCGTGCCGTATATGTTAAAAAAACATTCTTCTCGTACTTTTGTCGGAAAGTCAAAAAGTACCTCGTATGAAAAAAACGAAAAAAAAGATTCTTTTCATATCCTTTACTAAAAACTCACCGAAGGGTAAAATTGTGTTTAAAAAATTGTAGGTGGATGGAAATAATATTACATATTGAGGAAACATGGATGTGGATGATAAAATACACCCCAGTAAATACTAATGTATAAACAATCTCGGATAAAAACAAGATTGTGATATTTCCCTTACCTTAGGTCCGATTTGCTTCGTAAGTGTCCGAACCTCCTGTATAATGATTTAAATAATTTCATTTAATTATTACAGAATCATATTCATTGTTATGATATCATATATGGTTCACTTATGACTTTATATTACCCGTTCTTTTGTAAATTCCATGTTAAAGAGCGTTTTTGTAAAATTGTTTCATTTGTCATCCGTGTTTTGACTTGTAATTATTCATATGATTACTTAGATCATGATTACTTAATTTCAGAACATAAAAAATGATTTATATATATATATATATTCAGGATATACATATATATAATAAATCATTAAATGGAAAGAAATACACCGTTCATGGAGACGGTAGTCCGTACGTACGCATGAACGCTGTTTTCGTTTCCTTATTGAATTGAATGGAATTAAGTAGATGACATACATAAAAATATATAAATAAATCCAGTATCATTATTATGTCATATATTTCATTAGTACATATTATATATACTTTATAATCATTCATGAATGGTTAATCATTGAGAATGAATCTCATCGCGTCGTGGAGACGGTAGTCCGTACGTACGCACGAGCGATGATATCGTTCCCATGGTCATGGAATTGTGTTGAAGTGTATGTATACTATTTCAGTATCAATATCACTCTATTATAATCATATATAGTTACTCATTACACCATTATAATCATCCTTGTAAGGTGATAGTGGAAAATAGACTACACCACGGCGTGGAGACGGTATTCCGTACGTACGCACGCGCGGTGATTTCATTTTTCCGTAGGATGGATAGAAGGTGAATTAGGGTTGTTTCATGTTTATAATAACATATCACTATGTAAGTAATACTAATGTTATTACTTTATCATGAAACAACTAAAGAAGAAGAAGTTGAATAAGAAAGAAATTGAAAAGATCGGTAATGGATATTACCTCTTCTTTGGAACGCCTCTTTGAATCCTCCACTTGGAGAACTAATATTGGTCTTTGAAGAAGACCAGGACCTCTAGGATTATTCTAGGGAAGTGTAGAGGAGAAAATGTCAGGGGTTGGCCGAGCTTGAGTGCTCAATTTGGTGTGAGGAGGAGGGGGAGGAGGTGCCCTTTTATAAGGGAGGAGAGGGGCACCTTAGGAATATCTCAAAATATTATTTTATATTAAAGTCAAAATCGGTTTATAATGGTTCCAAAGGGTCTTATTTCGAAGCTAAAGTGGGGATGGGTCGAAACCCTATCAACCAATAGGATTTAGACATGTTTATGGTATTATTTTAACCTTATCAATTAGATTTAACTCTAAGTTAAATAATTTAAATTTTACCGTGTCTTTTTGTTTTCTTACACTATATGATTAATACACTTACCATAACATGCCAAACGAACCCCAAATTGTTTATTATTAATATATATATCCTTATCTAAGTAATTTGGCCGAACCTTAGATTTTTAGGAATAAAATAACAATTAATAATATAATATTTTATTTAAAAACTATTTTGTGTCAATTTTGACACTATTTGATATATGATTTTTGTGAAAGTCATAACAGAATTATATGTTCGAAACAAGTTGATTAAATCAACACTAATATATCATAGTAACCTAGAAAATTAGTTTAATTCATAAAAAGTCTCAAATTAAATTTATTTTGGTGTTTATAACATCAATTATGTCAATATTTCATAAATAAGATAATTACTGCATCATACTTGTGTCATAAATAAATTAAATTATTTAATGTCTAAAAATTATAAATAAAATACTATTATGTAGGAAATCTTTTTAGATTTCTAATGAATATTTATAGTCGAATTTATCTTATGTATAACCCCATATTAAAAATGATTTACTTATTAAACTTTGATTTTAACTATTTTAACCCTTCCTTAAATAAATTAATAATAAATGTCCTAATCTAATCCAAGTGGGCCTAAATGGTCATATTTTATTCCTAAGTTTGTTTTTGGTCGAATTACACTTATCCAATAGAATTAGGACATGTTTTAGGGTAATAGTAATATCATATTTACCCTTAGTTACCCTATTTACTATTAACTGCGGTAAAAAAAAGTAAAAAGTTACTATTCACCAAAAAATTATTTTTATCTCATTGAACAACATTTTACTTACTGATATCAACCGTGTATGTCGGATTTTTGAAATTCCATTCACAGAAGCGGTAAAATTACGTTTTATGCAAAAATTCAGTTTTTAACCTACCACTTAGTGGTTTCACTATTCATCAAAAATTGAAAGTTTTCAGAAAAATACCAAAATTTCACCCTAGGCTAATTTCAATATTCTGAGTCCAAAAATGAAGTCCATTTTGAAAAATAAAATTTATAAAATTCCAAAAAGTGGTTATTACTATTCATAACGGCTAGTTTTAATAGCATATTGTTGTTTAGTGAAACTCGGTATTGCGTACGACGCAAGCTATCGAGGAAGGTCGCGATTGCGTGTAAAGCAAGCCAAGCAAGTGTTGTGTAGAAAAAGATTCCTTTGATGATTTATATAACATAAAAGTCTCTGGTGTTACATTCTACCCCCCTTAAAAAGAATTTCGCCCTCGAAATTCGTCACTTTGTAACAAACAGATGAGGATACTTCTCCCTCATCATATCCTCAAGCTCCCATGTAGCTTCTTCAAGTTGGTGGTTCCTCCATAAAACTTTCACCAATCGAGTGGTCTTATTTTGCAGGACTTTTTCGCTATGATCTAGAATCTCTATCGGTTGTTCTTCATAAGAGAGATCTTTCTCCAGCGGTACAACTTCTGAGCTGAGTACATGTGAAGGATCAGGTATGTACTTTCTCAGGAGTGATACATGGAACACATCGTGAACTTGAGAGAGATTCGGTGGAAGCGCCAATCGGTAAGCTACCTTCCCAACACAATCCAGTATTTCGAAAGGACCGATATATCTAGGGCTCAACTTCCCCTTCTTTCCAAATCTCATAACCCTCTTCCAGGGAGATATTCGTAAGAACACTTTATCACCCACTTCAAACTCTAGGTCTTTTTTTTCGGTTGTCGGCATAACTTTTCTGTCGACTCTGAGCTGTTCTTATGTGTTGTTGAATAGATCTGACCTTTTTTGCCATTTCATCAATGAGATCAGGTCCTAATAGCTTTCTTTACCCAACTTCATCCCAGCAAGTTGGAGTCCTTCATTTCTTTCCATAGAGAGCTTCATAAGGATCCATCTGAATACTGGAGTGAAAGCTATTATTATAAGAAAATTCCACCAAAGGTAGGTGTTGATCCCAACCTCCATTCAAATCCATAGAGCAAGCTCTCAACATATCTTCTAGGGTTTGAATTGTTCTCTCAGACTGACCGTCTGTCGGGGGATGATAAGCAGTGCTGAAACTCAACTCTGTATCCAGAGTATGCTGAAGACTTCGCCAGAACTTTGAGGTAAATCTCGGATCCCGATCAGATATAATAGAAAGTGGTACTCCATGCAATCTTACCACTTCCTTTACATATATCCTGGCAAGCTGATCTAGAGAGAAATCCTCTCTAATAGCAATGAAGTGTGCAGACTTTGTAAGACGATCAACTATGACCCAAATAGCATTATTGCCTTTGGATGTTTTAGGAAGTCCTGTGACAAAGTCCATAGTGATGTTTTCCCATTTCCATTCGGGTATGGGTAATGGTTGTAACATCCCCTTAGACTTCTTTCTCTCAGCTTTAACTTGTTGAAAAACCAAGCATCGAGAGACATTTCAGCAACATCTCTTTTCATGCCATCCCACCAGAAGTACTCTTTCAGGTCCCTATACATCTTCGTGCTTCCAGGATGAATAGAGAATGATGAACTATGAGCCTCATCCAGCAGCTGCTTCTTTAATTCGGGGATGGGAGGAACACAAACCCGATTCCTGAACTTTATTATCCCATCACAATCAAGGTTGAATTCAAGAACATTTCTCACCTTCTTTTGTAACTCGACATCTTCTTTCTGTGCCTATTTAATCTTCACATGTATAGATGGTTGAACATTCATTTGAGAAAGATAAGATTTTTCCCCTTCCATTATAATTCCAAGATCCATCCTTTGTAAATCCATAAATATTGGATCTTTTGTGATCCTCATCATGGATAAACTAGCATGGTCTTGTCGACTTAATGCATCTGCCACCTTGTTTGCTTTCCCAGGGTGGTAATGGATTGAGTAGTCATAATCCTTAATCAGCTCCAACCATCTTCTTTGGCGCATATTCAGCTCCTTTTGTGTGAAAATATACTTTAAACTTTTATGATCAGTATAAATATCACACCTTTCACCATAAAGGTAATGCCTCCAAATATTTAATGCAAAGATTACCGCAGCCAACTCCAAATCATGTGTTGGGTAATTTTGCTCATGGATTTTCAACTGCCGTGAGGCATAAGCTATCACCATATCATTTTGCATAAGAACACACCCCAATCCCTTCTTGGATGCATCACTGTAGATCACAAACCTTTCTCCACTACAAGGTAGTGTGAGCACAGGTGCACTGGATAACCTTCTTTTCAACTCCTTGAAATTCTCTTCACATTCCTCTGTCCAAACAAACTTAACTCCTTTCCGAGTCAACTTGGTGAGTGGATTAGATAATCGTGAAAAATCTTTTACAAAACGTCGATAATATCCAGCCAAACCAAGAAAACTTCGAATCTCAGTTATTGTTGTTGGTCTCGACCATCTTTCGATAACCTCTGTTTTTTTGGATCCACAGATATCCCCTCTTTTGAGATTATGTGACCCAAAAATGCAACTTTTTGAAGCCAAAATTCACACTTGGTAAATTTTGCATAAAGCTTCTCCTTTCTCAGGGTCTTCAATATAATTCTCAAGTGATATTCATGCTCTTCCTTTCTCTTTGAATAGACAAGAATATCGTCTATAAAGACTACCACAAATTGATCAAGATAGTCTCTAAAGACTCTATTCATTAGATCCATGAAGATAGCAGGGGAATTAGTAAGACCAAATGGAATCACTATAAATTCATAGTGTCCATACCTTGTACGGAAAGCCGTCTTTGGTATATCCTCCCTTTTGACCCTTAATTGATGATACCCTGAATGAAGATCAATCTTGGAAAAGTATTGAGCTCCGCGTAGTTGGTCAAATAAGTCATCAATGCATGGGAGAGGATATTTGTTCTTGATAGTGATCTTGTTAAGTTCTCGATAATCAATGCAGAGTCTCACTGATCCATCTTTCTTCTTAAAAAATAGAACAGGTGCTCCCCAAGGTGACGCACTAGGGCGTATGAATCCCTTATCAAGATTCTCTTGGAGTTGCTTCTTCAATTCCTGCAACTCAATTGGGGCCATTCTATAAGGTGTCTTTGAAATAGGCAAAGCACCCGGTACGAGTTCTATTGAAAACTCAACTTCACGATTTGGTGGAAGACCCGGTAATTCCTCCGGAAAGACATCATAAAACTCCCATACAATGGGAATATTCTTAATCGTGAGTTACTCACCAACCATTTGAGATAAATAACCTTCATTTAGTGGAATCAAGACCCATAAGATGGAAGGAATTTCCACTGGAAGGTTATGTTCATCCTTGCATTGATAGACGATCGTAGATTGATCTGGAATATGAAATGTGACTTCCCTTATTTGGCAATTGATATGAGCTCCATGTAGAGAAAGCCAATCCATGCCAAGAATCACATCAAATTCCACTAAAGGAAGGATCACAAGATTTACAGGAAGCACTTTCCCACAAACTTCGATCGGAGAAGAATTATAAACTTTTGATGCGACTGTTGTGCCATTAGGTGTTGTCACAGCTAACTCAACATCTAATTGTTGAGGTAATATGGTGATACCCTTAGAAAATTCTTTAGAAATAAAAGAGTGGGTGGATCCAGAATCAAATAAAACATTTGCTACTTTAGAGTGGATGGTAAGTGTACCTTTCACCACTTCGTTATCGTACTCCACATCGCTGATAGAAATTGCATGTGACTTTCCTTTGTCTTTAGCCTTAAGATTTTGTTGACGTCGACCATCATCATCAACCCTTGGATTTGGGCATTGATTGGCATAATGCCCCATCTCCTTGCACTTGAAACATTGAAGTGTAGTAGGTTCATTCTTTGTATCCCTTCCTTTGTTTGCATCATTAGACATCTTCTTCCCATTATCGTAGCATTCAAATGCCCGATGACCTTCCTTTCCACATTTGAAACATTTACTTGTCCCTTTAAGACAACTCCTTCCATGTTTCTTTCCACACTTTGAGCATAAGGGAAAGTTCATCTTCTTTTTAGTGTGCTCTTTAGATTTTCCTTTGAATTCCATCTTCCTCTTCTTATCAAACCCATGTGACTGATGGGTTACTCCAATCTCCATCTCGACATTGAGAGCACATCGAACGATTTCCTCGTAGCTATTGAAGTCCCTTATGGCTAACGCCCTTCGAAGACTTGGTTTTAAGCCACTAAAGAATCGATCGATCTTACTCTCAGGTTGGATAATAATACCAGAAGCATACCTTGCAAGTCTTGTAAAATTTTCTTCATAGGTACCAACAGATTCATCATCCCTTTGCTTTAGTTCAAGAAAATCTTTCTCCATATTTGTTCGGAGAATACGAGGGAAGTAATTATTGAAAAATAAGTTCTTGAACTCGTCCCATTCCATAGACTCAATTTCATCCCTTTGCCTCGTATTCTTTATAAGATTCCACCATTGATCAGCATCTCCTTCCAAACGATACACTGCTAGGATGAATTTATCATGTTCAGAACATTGAAGAACTGAAAATATCTTTTCAGTAGTACTAATCCATTGTTCAGCAACTAATGGATCAGTAGACCCGCTGAAAGAAGGTGGACGCTGCCTCATGAAGGATTCAACAGAATGTTGCTCCCTCCTTTGCTCGTTTGGAAGTCCTGCATGATTTATAGCTTGAGAAAGTTGTGTGAGCATGGCTACAAGATTTTTCATTCCAGCTCCCATATCGTTTGGTTGCTCAGGGGGACAATCATTGCATTGCCCATCGCATTCCGCATTAACACGGTTCCTTCGGGTTCCAGCCATTGACTAAAACCAAGAAGAATAGTGTGAGCAACACTAATTATAATAGGAAAACCACATAATTCAAGAATAAAATTTTCATGCTTAAGGTCTTATCCTAGGTTATTCAAGGCCATTTCTAAAACACTAAGATTGTGTTCTATGCTTAGACATATCCTTAGGGTTCTTACTAAGGCTTTCACATCCTAGTTTCCAAAGGTTGACTATACCTTTCCTCTGATACCAACTATAACGACCCATAATTTACATACATTGTTAATACTTCAAAATTGAAGCACACTTATTACAACATATGACAAAACCAAAAAGGACCGTATAGGTATAGTGTCTTTAGAAACTAGGAAACATAAACAACTGGTTCATAAATCTTCTACAGTGTATCCCATTTATTTCATCATATCTAGGGTCCCTTTTAGCATATTCTACTTAATATCCATCTTCCTGACATGGGGAAAAGAAAACATAAAAGGGTGAGCTCAAATGCTCAGTAAGGGTAAACAAAAGAAAAATCAATCACTTCATATTCATAAGAACATAACTTTTGGAAATCTTAACATGCAAAAGAGATCATAATTTCATAACCTGGGATAACTCATGGTAGTGAAATGTATTCACAATAATCATAACTTAAAACATTAAACTTTGTGGCATACACACATAATCATAGAGAATCATTTCTTGTTAGTCAAGACTCATTTCCAAGACTATCTTAGTGGACAAAGTCCATTTCTGAATCGAGTGACCCTCGTTTCAGTACTGTTTCACTGAACCGGTATAACCTACCATTCCAGCCATGTCTATCTCATGAGATATAAAATCTTTACCCAATGCATTGGAGGGAGATATAGGTCCCACCCATCTCATAATGATACCATTCTTATGTGTGCCACAAAATCATAAACCATACATCATAGCATAACCCATGTAATAAAAATGGGATTCTTAAAAAACATGACATCATAAAACCATTCATATAAGATAAAGGAATTCATAAACATAATTCCATCACAATATAGTCAAATCAATTTAAAAATATGGATAGAAACAGAACCCTTTATTATCTTAGATGGAAAATAATTTTGATAAAACACTTGAAATGAATTCTTGAGGAAAATATCCTTTCTTCTTCAAAATCAATTCCTTTTCACAAAACATCATGCAATTTTAAAAGAAAGAGATTTTATTGAAAATAGTAATGAAATATTTTGGAGGAAGGTTCATGAAAATAAGGCTTTATAAAACCGTAAAAATCCGTTCGTGCCGTATAAGTTAAAAAAAACATTCTTCTCGTACTTTTGTCGGAAAGTCAAAAAGTACCTCGTATGAAAAAAACGAAAAAAAAGATTCCTTTCATATCCTTTACTAAAAACTCACCGAAGGGTAAAATTGTGTTTAAAAAATTGTAGGTGGATGGAAATAATATTACATATTGAGGAAACATGGATGTGGATGATAAAATACACCCCAGTAAATACTAATGTATAAACAATCTCGGATAAAAACGAGATTGTGATATTTCCCTTACCTTAGGTCCGATTTGCTTCGTAAGTGTCCGAACCTCCTGTATAATGATTTAAATAATGTCATTTAATTATTACAGAATCATATTTATTGTTATGATATCATATATGGTTCACTTATGACTTTATATTACCCGTTCTTTTGTAAATTCCATGTTAAAGAGCGTTTTGGTAAAATTGTTTCATTTGTCGTCCGTGTTTTGACTTGTAATTATTCATATGATTACTTAGATCATGATTACTTAATTATAGAACATAAAAAATGATTTATATATATATATATATTCAGGATATACATATATATAATAAATCATTAAATGGGAAGAAATACACCGTTCATGGAGACGGTAGTCCGTACGTACGCATGAACGCTGTTTTCGTTTCCTTATTGAATTGAATGGAATTAAGTAGATGACATACATAAAAATATATAAATAAATCCAGTATCATTATTATGTCATATATTTCATTAGTACATATTATATATACTTTATAATCATTCATGAATGGTTAATCATTGAGAATGAATCTCATCGCGTCGTGGAGACGGTAGTCCGTACGTACGCACGAGCGATGATATCGTTCCCATGGTCGTGGAATTGTGTTGAAGTGTATGTATACTATTTCAGTATCAATATCACTCTATAATAATCATATATAGTTACTCATTACACCATTATAATCATCCTTGTAAGGTGATAGTGGAAAATAGATTACACCACGGCGTGAAGACGGTATTCCGTACGTACGCACGCGCGGTGATTTCATTTTTACGTAGGATGGATAGAAGGTGAATTAGGGTTGTTTCATATTTATAATAACATATCAGTATGTAAGTAATACTGATGTTATTACTTTATCATGAAACAACTAAAGAAGAATAAGTTGAATAAGAAAGAAATTGAAAAGATCGGTAATGGATATTACCTCTTCTTTGGAACGCCTCTTTGAATCCTCCACTTAGGGAACTAATATTGGTCTTTGAAGAAGACCAGGACCTCTAGGATAATTCTAGGGAAGTGGAGAGGAGAAAATGGCAGGGGTTGGCCGAGCTTGAGTGCTCAATTTGGTGTGAGGAGGAGGGGGAGGAGGTGCCCTTTTATAAGGGAGGAGAGGGGCACCTTAGGAATATCTCAAAATATTATTTTATATTAAAGTGAAAATTGGTTTATAATGGTTCCAAAGGGTCTTATTTCGAAGCTAAAGTGGGAATGGGTCGAAATACTATCAACCAATAGGATTTAGACAAGTTTAGGGTATTATTTTAACCTTATCAATTAGATTTAACTCTAAGTTAAATAATTTAACTTTTACCGTGTCTTTTTGTTTTCTTACACTATATGATTAATACACTTACCATAACATGCCAAACTAACCCCAAATTGTTTATTATTAATATATATATCCTTATCTAAGTCATTTGGCCAAACCTTAGATTTTTAGGAATAAAATAACAATTAATAATATAATATTTGATTTAAAACCTATTTTGTGTCAATTTTGACACTATTTGATATATGATTTTTGTGAAAGTCATAACAGAATTATATGTTCGAAACAAGTTTATTAAATCAACACTAATATATCATAGTAACCTATAAAATTAGTGGAATTCATAAAAAGTTTTAAATTACATTTATTTTGGTGTTTATAACATCAATTATGTCAATATTTCATAAATAAGATAATTACTGCATCATAATTGTGTCATAAATAAATTAAATTATTTAATGTCTAAAAATTATAAATAAAATACCATTATGTAGGAAATATTCTTATCTTTCTAATGAATATTTATAGTTGAATTTATCTTATGTATAACCCCATATTAAAAATTATTTACTTATTAAACTTTGATTTTAACTATTTTAACCCTTCTTTAAATAAATTAATAATAAATGTCCTAATCTAATCCAAGTGGGCCTAAATGGTCATATTTTATTCCTAAGTTTGTTTTTGGTCGAATTAAACTTATCCAATAGAATTAGGACATGTGTTAGGGTAATAGTAATATCATATTTACCCTTAGTTACCCTATTTACTATTAACTGCGGTAAAAAAAAGTAAAAAGTTACTATTCACCAAAAAATTATTTTTATCTCAATGAACCACATTTTACTTACTGATATCAACCGTGTCTGTCAGATTTTTGAAATTCCATTCACAGAAGTGGTAAAATTAAGTTTTATGCAAAAATTCAGTTTTTAACCTACCACTTAGTGGTTTCACTATTCATCAAAAATTGAAAGTTTTCAGAAAAATACCAAAATTTCACCCTAGGCTAATTTCGATATTCTGAGTCCAAAAATGAAGTCCATTTTGAAAAATAAAATTTATAAAATTCCAAAAAGTGGTTATTACTGTTCATAACGGCTAGTTTTAATAGCATATTGTTGTTTAGTGAAACTCGGTATTGCGTACGACGCAAGCTATCGAGGAAGGTCGCGATTGCGTGTAAAGCAAGCCAAGCAAGTGTTGTGTAGAAAAATATTCCTTTGATGATTTATATAACATAAAAGTCTCGGGTGTTACAGTGCCATTGTGAAATGGTCACTAATATTTTATTATTAAAACAATTTGATCTTCCTCACATGTAACTAATCCTTAGTCTGAATATAGCTAAAAACCAAGTTTTAGTATGATTAGATTCTATGGTATATTTTTTCCCATATTAATGTTTATATAATTCTTAACTCCAATTAGTTTGGTTTGTTTAATTAAACCACCCATTTTAAATATTTCAAAAAATATTATGATTAATCATTTTTGTTTTTACAAATTACTATACACATGGGTACCACATTTCAAATTATAAATTCATTGAGACCGAGAGCACCCTTACTCTGGACCCCTAACTATAAGAGGATTATCCACACATAAAAATGTTAAATTAAAGATTTAAATTGTAAATCATTATTTTGAAAATAATAAAACCATTCATAATTAAGAAATTGGCACTTAAATCCATTTAAAATCAATGAAAAACTCACTTTGATGAAAAAAATGAAATAATGATCAATAGTTGATGATGAAAAAAAATTGGAATTTAAAATTATGTTGAAACACGGGGGGGGGGATTAAAATTAAATATACTCTAATGAATAATATGAAATAATAGAAATAGAGTATATAAAAGTGATAAATGAATAGATTGAAAATGAGTTTAGAAGAGTAACAAAGAAAAGATGTGAATGAAAACTTTAGAAAAATTGAAGCAAAAATCTATCGATACATGTTGGAGGGTGATCAAATTTTTATATAATTGAAAATAACATGACATACTATTCGTTCCCATTGTGTATTGGCTTTATGTGGCTTCTGTCTCAAATTATGCATGATGTGAAAGTTTCTTTCATGATGTGTACCTCACATCAACAACAGTATAGAAAAAATATTTTTTATTGTGAAATCCACGACATGTATATTTTATGGGATGTGATTTCAATAATTCCACATCATGTATTTTATATACATCTTCTATTTTATTCAAATCATGCCCATTTACTATGATTCTTATATTGATGATCTCATCATGTGTAATGTATTTAAACATTGTGTACTAAATTAACATCATGTAAGTATTCAGGGGTTGGAATTTTTCCCTCAAGGTTTATTTTAATGAGGAATATAGGTTTTGAACCCCTTTCACGACATGTATGACATATTTTTCCATTTTTTTGAAACATTTAATTTGAGTTCTAAATTCCATATTCCTGCAAAGAAATACCAAACCTAGCTCTTTATTGAATAAATCATGATTAATCATTCATTAAATTTATCCATAACATATATATATATATATGTTTATTTTTTCATATTAGATAACACATGGAAAATTTTTTATCCTCCGAAAAAACCAACTTGATTGGGATTCCAAATTAAACATGTTTTATACAAAAAATGTATATAAAAACTAGGAAAATAAAACAATGTGTTAGTAGAAAAAAGTCTCCAGATTTAATTCCTTAAATAAAATCAATAATGCATCATATTTAAGTTCTTTATTTATATGAATTCTTCTATTTTATTAAAATTTTATAACTATTCCTCAAAAACAATACCCATTTCTCAATTTACCTCACAATAGATTTTCTATCGTCACTCATTATAAAATAAAATTTAATTAATGACCATACCTCAAGTACATATTCCTAACCATATTTTTTAAATATTTTTTAAATCTCCACTTCATTATGAAAAATAAAAAATTAATTATGACTCTATAAGTAATATGGGTCAGACAACTCTCAAGGTCAAGGTTGGTGAAAAATGAAAAAAATCAAGCTCAAAATGGAGGGTAATCCCTAATGTATAATGCATGACAATCATGAATAATTTAATGAAGTAAATACTCCTAGAAAAAATGTTTCTATTCTCCAAATGTCTCAAATTAGGTCTATGAAAATTTCAAGAAAACCTAGACAATGTTCCTTGTTTTTTTTATCATTATACATATTTTTTGAAAATAATTTATAGTATACATCTCATATCCACCACCCAACAACATATGATATGTCCATATATTTATTTGTCTTGTAGTGGTTATTTTGACCTTACACATAACCAATTTTTTTTAAATGGAACATGAAAATAATAAAAGATTGCAAATATTATTGTGAACCACATCATAATGACCAATTGAAAATTCCAATGTATATCTCTTTAGTAACAACATCCCATTTCTATCAAAAGAAAACAAATACCCCACACTTGATTGAAATAAAACCTTGTATCATACCAAGGGTAGGGTAGAATGGGATAATAGGATTGAAAGGAATCCATTGAAACAAGGTTATTCATGGTTACCATTGGTTAAAGAAAGATGGATGTATATATGGTTCTACGAAAAAATATCTCATAAAATATCCAATCATTCATTTTAATAGTGTATTTGTTCACTCATAGCCTCAATAAGATTCCTATTAATGTTATTTTTTATTTAAATTCACTATGTATCTCTAAAAAAATATTCATCAAAAAGAATATAATAATGTAGGTCTAAAATTCATCCAAGAATGAGAGTATAAAACAACTAGAAATTACCCATGAATAGTTTCCAGTAATAATTCAATCAAATTCAATTCCAAAAATATATTATTATAATTAAATTAATCAAATAAACCATTATTTTAAAAACACAAAATTGAATAATTTTTTTTTCAAAAATATACAAAAAAAGTATATTTAATTTTAATTAATGAAATGAGATTTCATGTTCAAGAATTATTTTAATCGAAAATTTCTCCTAAACTAGTGAAAAGAGGAAATAATCAATGTGTATAAAAAATAATTATCATAAAAGACTACCCCACACATTAAATTATAATGTTTGTAAAAAATTTTTTAAATTAAATGGGAGAGATGTAATTTATAGAAAATAAATAAATAAAATTGAAAATTTTAATTAAAAATAGGAAATCAAGAGATTCTTGTAATGAAAATAATGCCATGGAAAAATTTGTTTGATGTTGATTCAAAAATTCTGTACCTACATAAATTATTAGAAACAAAACACCAAAAATATATTAACTATGAGCACACAGGTGTTGATAAATTTGTAAGAAGAATAATTTCTAGGTGCGCAATCATTATCCTGAGAAAAAAATTAGACAAATAAAAGAATGTATTAAAAATATGTTTGATATAAGTAATTAAAAAAATGATAAAATGGAAAAAAAGTTATTAGGAACACAATTAAAAGAAAAAAAATACATTGCCACCCATAAATAGATAACAATGTCATAATCCACCAGATGGATGTACATAAAAATCAGTCAAAACTATCCATTGGATCAGATATCATCTTCCCCTTTTAGAATTGGGGGTTGTCTCATCAATCTCACGAGGGCACTTTGTGGGATTAACCACCTCAAAAATGGGTCTCCCAAAATATTCACGTTGAATTAGCAATTTTGTGAAAATGACATATGAGGCTCTTACTGATCATCGATCTAGATTTGGAGACCCTCAATCTATCTCTATATGTTATCTGAATACTAAAACATGTCATGTGGGAGGAATTATGGTGGCCTCATAGTATAGTCAATGATAATAACTAATGAAATAATGGTAGAAATGCATAAATAAATGAATAAATAAAATATAAGATAATGAAATGAAATCATTCAGTCGAAAAATTACACCCATACATATATAAGATAAATGATACATAAAAATAAACATAATACTAGGATAGTAAAAATGTAGACACCTGGAAAAGAATACAACATGGGAGGGTTAAATGGACAAGAAATATCAGTAGGGTAATTCTCATAGGGCTCTGCATCCGATGTCCCCTCCTGAATAGTGGGGGTCAAGATTTGATCTTCCAAATATATCTCATCTATGGAGGAAAGTGATGAAAGTATAAATATCCGAATTTGTGTTGTGGTGTTGTCAGAAGGATTGGTTGAGGATGCAGGGGGATATGCATTGATCAATACGATGGTATTACATATTACAACTAGATCGATTAGAGGCACCTCATAAGTAGATGTAAGGGTGGGGTCCTTTCCCCTTCAGGATGTCTCTGATGGGAACTACTACATAGTGGAATAGATTGTTATCTTGAGAGGTAGGTCATTTGGGGAAGATGGTGGTGTGGGGACATATGTGAAATTTGGGTCATCATTTGAGGGAGGGTGGGAAGATTAAGGGATGGGTTAAGGGAGAATGTTCAAAAGGTGAGATGGGTTAGTGAATGGGATGTCGAGGCTATTAAATATTTATCTCATATTCTCAATAAGGGAATTTGGAATTTCCAAGATTATAGTGAGAAGTGGTGGGGTAGGTGAATATGTTGATGAGGGTAGTGGTGTGGTTGTAGAAGAAGTGGGAGGCACTGAAATTGTAGCAGGGTAGGGAATGGGTGGTGGTAGAGGGTTTGGTGGCAGAGTTACATACATATAAGGTTTGGTATGGGTCTTTATAGGAAGCTTCCCCATCTTGATACACTAGGTACTCCATCTTCCATCAGTATATACTCGTTTCCTTCCCTAGTAGAAAAATATTATTAAGAATATGGAGTTTGATCAACTCCATATTGATAAGAGTTGCGATGGGTTGGGAACCATTTATGATGTCAATATGTCAATCTAGGTAGGTGAAAAATCTACCTCCCATCAGTGTACCTCAAGTCCTCAACACATAGGCCTCAGTATATACAAAAAACTGGTCGACCATATTGATGGGAGGGCCTCCCATGGAAAAGGAAAGGATAGTCAACTTAATATGGATTGCGCTCTCATGTGAATATCTTCATGAAATATATGTAGAAGGAAAATACCACTGCATGATACTTATGGTGGAAGCCTACATATGGGTTAACATTATCATATGAGGGTTGGAAAAAATGTGGGGATCTCTATCGATCAACAACCAACATAATGCCACATCCTCCCTGTTTGGAAAGAGTTGCATGGTTGGAAAAATATGGTAGGTGTAAAAATCAGTGGAGTACATACCATGCTAAAAAAATAAGTCTTTGAGGGTGAGGTCCTAAGGCCTTCCACTGATCCTAAAGGATAAATAATAATGTTTTAGTTTTAATAGGAATTGGAACTAAAGGAATATCTTCTTTTGGGTCTCGTAGTGATCCTGGGATATGGTGGAGAGGTGTATCCAACCAATGAAGTTATGGTCCTCCTCACAAATATGGAACTTCTTGAGCATGAAGAGGTAAAAGGTCTTGTAAGACCTCATAGTCACATACTATATATGGAACTGCATAACATGATGCTCAAGTTCCTTGAAATTTAGCATGGGTGCACATGCAGTCATTGGGATGCTCCAATGTGCCTTGGTCGATGAGGTCTAGGAGTCCTTAGTGGATGAAGTGGAGGAAAAGGATGAAGAGGAGTCTGAAGTTGATAGATCATTCAATAGATGATGAAGAGCTATCACCCAATTCTTAGGTGGAGGTGGATCATAATTCTTGGCTGTTCATTTTATAATATCTTGCACAAGTGGTTTTTTGTTTTGACCATGGTTGAAGAGGGGAATGTATATGAGATGGAGAAGAGGGATGTGGATGAGGGAAAAGGAGGATATGAAGGGAGGAGGGGGGAGGATGAATGATGATGAAGGGAATATTATAGGTAGTCCAGAGTGGGGGGTTGTGAGGGATATAGAAGAAAATAGAGAGGAAGAATCCACGAACCTAGGGTTTATGTCTTTTAAAACTACATCGATTTTTAAGGCTGTGTAATTAATTCATAATATTAAATCATGAGGTTTTTATTTATTTGATATCCTGACATTTACTAACTGTTCAATGAGAACACAACATGTATTTAGAATTATGTGCCTTTTATTATGTTGGGTCTTATATCAAAGTAGTTAACCAACAATATACTCTATAATATTATATTATACCTATCATTGTTTTCCTCCAAGTTAGTTATTACTTTAAAATTGAGAGATATACACCCTTTGATTGAGATGAATTTTTGTTTAATTATCCACCCATAATGGTTTGGATATTGATAAATCGTTAATGTTTTTCTGTTTACATTAAACATTTGTTCTCAATTTTTTTTGAATTTTGATAACCTCATAGATAAAAACATTTATGTATTTTAAAGGACCTGACCATCAGGATTTCATCATTCTAGAGAATAATTTTAGTTAGTATTTGAAAATAGAAACTTTATCTTATGGTGTGAAGATTCAATTCATAATTAATTAGCCAATCCATTTATGTCTTTTTTTATAATATATAGAATTCTCATAGGTATCCTTTCTAATCTCTTCTAGTTCATCTACTTGGATCAATGTGGATGACATGAATATTTTTTCATCCATATTCTTCTTTTAAATTTCATAATAAGTTTGATAATCTAGTTGTACTAGAAAATAACATGTATTTTCACATACAAGTCAGAAAGGAGTAGATTCAATGGAGGTTTTATATGAAAAGCAATACTCCCAAAGCTTTTCTTCTAATTTAACTATCAAATCCTTCCTTGTAGTGTTCACTATCTTCTATATCATTTGTTCAATCCCTATATTAGATAATTCAATTGAACTTATTTTTCACCTATGGTTGGTAGTTATAATGTTATATTGAATGCCTAACTTTTTTAGAAATACCCTCACATCATTGTTGGGAATTATAGTTCCTCCATCACTAATGAGTAATTAGAGGAATCTGAATTAAGAAAATACATTTTTCTTTTTAAAATTAATGACAACTTTTGTTGATTGTTGAGTGGTGGAATCATCTTCTATCAACATGGAAGAATAGTCCATGCCAACTAGGATGTGGAATTTAACATTATAATGTTGGACTAGCCCAAAAAATTTGATTCCCCACTCATCAATGTGATTTTTGAGTATTTCATTTCATTTCCCAATGGATACTATTCACTAGATTTGATTACTGATAGGATGAATCTCCTTTCATCATGATGAATTGTGAGCCAAAATATTCTACTCTAAAGGATTTTGGCCGTAGAATGTTTAAGTCTCTGATGCCCTCTAGTAGGAAACATGTGACACATGTCGAGAGCACATCGTATTTTCTCTTATAGGATATAGTGTTGAATTAGTCCTTCAGTATAATGCTTGAATAGTTGTGGCTCATCCCAGTAGTAATGTGATGCATTGATTATTTTTTTTATTTGTTGATAGGAGAACTGTGGGTAGAGAGATCTCGTGGAAAGATAATTTTCAATATCAGAATACCATGGAAGAACATGCATATTTATTCTGAACAATTTATAATTAGGAAGGTCATCCTCGATGCTTAGATATTAATTATCCATAGTGGTAGGGAGTGGGGGTCTATAAATGCGATGATAAATGATTTTATCTGTTTCTTTAGATTCCATTATGTATATATCAAACTCATGCATTAGTATGATCCACAATATTAACATCTAACAATAGAAAAATCATTTATTTGCGATAGAGTGTTTTGACGGGACCCCATTGATGAAAACCACATTAAAAAAGACAATTTTTTTTGAAAAAATACATTCTAAAAAACAATATTTTTATATGGGAGGGTGGGCTGTAGAAAATAGTTATTTAATAGATTATTTACCCCGACATTTATGAATATCCAAGTGACTTGTCATAAATAATTTTTTTTGATAGGTCATGTAATCCATCACAAATAATTTGTTTTGTGACGGGTTGTATTACTAATGAAAAAATTTATAAAAATGAAACAATAATAATAACAAATATAAACTTATCAAACAAATTTAAAACGTGTAATAAATAATATTGTAAACATCAGAAATAATAAGAATAGTATAAAAAATATTGAAATTCAATCTTTCACATAATAAATGGGTATATATGGGTGGCATAGTAGGGGGATGGATCTTCATCCCTACACTTGGAGTGAGCCATCAAATTTACTCCATCATCTAATCATCCTATTACTGGTAATACCGATAGATCTCTTCCTGATCCCTATGCATGGCCTACATAACCTCACTCTAAACAAGTAGCTACTCTATATAATGTGAGGCCAATGATGATGACTCTACAAAGGATCCCCTCATGTTGGACATCAAATATAAAATAGTACCATAAGAAATTCTAGGAATCAACTGAGAAATAGTGACAACAACTCAACCCTTCTCAAAATCATACTTATTTGCATGTATCCTTATTATATAAAAAAATCTTGCCACACTAGTGGCCAAACTCTCAGTCACATCCTAACTCTCATCTTGTTTCCAAGAAGTGGCAGGTTCATATGACTCCATCAATTGTGGTATGAAAATGAAATATTGAAAAATTTACTTTTAGTTAACTTTTAAACTCAAAAAATTATACCAACCACAATTTGATGCAAGAGACCACATCTAATCTCTCCAACGATAGGATCTCTATACATCCACTTATGAATGTCTAACTCTAGAATATCAGGATGTTTAATATACTATATGATTATAAAATAAATAGTTCCAATTTAATGTTATTAAAATTATTAAAAAATTACTTACCATATGTCATTGATGTGTACTAAATGTTTTACTACAATGTTAATTCATTAACTCCTACCATCGCGTGTTATTATGACCTAATGATGCTTTCTTATGGAAACTAGATCTCATTCAGTATGAAAATAATCAATCCCAAACTTGAGATAATATGTAAGAAGGTCTATGGTCACAGAAAGACTGATCAAAATCTATGACTCCAACTTTCTTCATTGTTCTCCTCCTCATATTGTGAAAAAACTAATGACATAGATCATGAATAAAGTCCTCCCATGCCTCCCAGATATAATTTTGCATTCTATCATCGATGAGATACCATAAAACTAGAAAATAATTAATAATAGAAAGATAATAATTAATTTTTTCAAAATGACTATTATTTATTTACGTACCATCTAATGATCAAACATTCAATGCTGAACGTCAATGGGAATCTGATCCCATGTCACCCATGCCACATATAAATAATTCCATGCAATAATAGTCCCCTATCAAATAAATACATTCGAAAACATATTAAAAACACATAAAAATAATCAAATAATTAGTACATTAATAAATTAATGAAAACTAATAAAAAATAACAATAAACACACCACTGAACATTCCTCTGCATGCATAGACCAAATTCATAATGAGGAGGCCTCCCAGGAATAATTATGGAATCATCAATATTACAGGACCCTGACCCCTTCATGTTGATGATGAACTACTAGGAACTTCTGTTTCATTTGATAATGAATCATGCACATCACCAGGTAGTACAAACTCTTGAAAGATACAGATGATATCATCACAATTCCTGTTATCTATCTAAAACATGAAAATAATGTTGTAAGAAAATAATGGAAAATGAGTATTATATATGTATTTATTTAGACTATTTTTTTCATTATTCATCTTCTTCCTAATCATTGTATATGAAAATTTCAATATATTCCTCTTCCACCTCTGTATCATCAATTTCCATATTAGTTTCTACTTCATCACCACTTGTTAATTCAAATTCATTTGTTACATCTTCAATGACATTATCACTATCGACCTATATATATGGGGTATCATCATTGATATTTATTTATCTTTATTGAAATTATTTATTTGGAGTTACATTTTGAAAAATTTCAATTCCTTGAAATTCAATATCTCAATATTTAATTTTCATAAAAAAAATTTCATGGGATTTAATTTTTATAATTTTCCACCAATAAGTTTACTCTCTTAAAGCATCATAATAATTGGAATAATATATTAGGGGTGTTTAATGATCCAATAAAAGTGAATTATTTTCTATAAGAAGGATTTTATATTTAATATCAACAATTCCATGGCATGGATATATAAGAAATATTATATCATTAATAAATCAAAAAAATTAACAAACATTATATAATTCATGTTGAGATGAAAAAACACAATTACATCATTCAGTTTGTCAGAAATTTTAACTACAGTTTCTCTATGAGGAAATCTTCTCAAGAAAACATGACTATTTACTGTTTTTAATTCACTATATGCATGTGGATGAAATATCAAACCATTCACCACATATAAATTATATGATTTAACCATATTGGATTTTGGGTTACTCAATACACAAAATCAAGTATCAATTTTATCATCTTGTGATACGTGAAAAATTGAAATACAATTATCATTATAAAAAATAATAAATTGATTTCATATGATAATATATAGACAATTTACTTTACCAGTCTCTGAATCTATTATAAAAAATTATTTTTTTGACTTTATTCAAGGATAACTTCTATAATTTTATGAAACAATTTCTTGATGTGATCAACCTTTAATCTATAAATAAAATAATATTATTTTATTTATTTAAAAAAATAAATGAATGTTTAGTTGTAGAACTCAGTGTAAAAATTGTGCAATTTCATCATAGTTGAGGAGAACATTTGTAAGAGTCATGCGATGTTAATCATATTAAATCCATAATTTATGAACTCCACTAAATCCAATATTTGGCTAATTAAAAACAATTAATTGAATTTTCAGGGCATTGATATCATTTCCCTCATTATGAACCATCCAGTTATGTTATAATGGATGTTCAGTTTCTAAATAATGGGAGTAGAAAATTTAAATTTCTTCGTATAAATAAGATTAGTCAATTGAACCTTAAACTTATTCTTTGTTATGTATCATTTTATTAAGTTTCTATATACATATCTCATATAGATAAATCCATCAGAACTTTATCGGCCCAACACATATTTCTTCATGTGGAAAATGTAATATTAAATGTTCCTTTGATTCAAAAAAAGATGGGATGTTTTTTTAATTTACATAAAACATAAAAAATACATTCTTATAGTCTACTAAGTGCATTATAATCTGTTCTCACCAAATAGATATATTAGAAAAAATATGATATTCCAATTTGTGTATCCAAAATTTATGAATTAAGAAATCTGTAAATCCAATTAGTAGATGCATTTCCAAAATAATATGAATGTCAAGGATTTTCAATCCCGTAATATGTATGTTTATGAAGAATCATTCAAATTGTAAAAATAACAATTCAATATTCTCAAATTAATTATCCACTGACAAATAATATTTTTTTGTGAAAAGTTTATTAGTTTTTTGGGCTTCATTAACTGATGTGGTCTATCATTCTCAAACAAATGATGTTCTACTAACCTGATTTTTTTTCATGATATAATCATTCCAGTACATTATTTTTGGTCTGACCATGTGGATTAAAAACTAAATAGATTAGATTATCAAAATAGTTCTTCTATATATTCCTAAAATACAACATCTGATGGACCAATAAATCCGACCAAGATGAAATATCCCAAAAATTACTTCATTTAATACAATTGTGATATTTTCAAAACCCATATATAAATATATTTTTTTATAGTCAGTAAAAATGTAATGGGAGTTAATGAAGAGACTTAAGATTTTAAATCATCAACTGTGATCATTTTTAGAGGTCAATCTCTTTCAATTTTACCTTTTTTGAAACAATTTATATTTTTTTATAAGGATGATCAACAATAATAAATATTCAATGATAGTAAAAAAGAATTTTCTCCCTTTGAAAATAAAAAATAATTTTTTGTCACTCATACAGAACATATAAGATTTTGGACCTTGTGTAATCCAATAAGGTAACATTCCATATCATGGGAAGTTAATAATTATCAAAATTAAGTCCACTTTTAGGAGGAGTTTTTTTTTCAACAACATTATATGTACCAAAAATATTACACAAGAATAAATTATCACATCCATTAATAGCTTCAAATAGAAATCAATATTTTTTTGGATACCTAGGAATTAGTAAGGTCAAAATTATATACAAGTCCTTAATCAACATCTAAGGATTTATGTTTTACAGAGTTATAAATATGGGAAAAAAATGAAATTTTACTAACCTTTGAACCCAATGGACAAAAACCATTAGCAGAATGAACCGATCACTCGTTATGGCATTATAATAAAAATATAAGATTTACTAGATCAAAATGATTCAATTAATCGCCATCAAAATGATTATTAATTATTTTACTAAAAACAATATTTGTTTTGTTCGATGAAATTAATGACACAATGTTTTTATACATAAATAAACATTGAAATATAGGTGTAGGTGAGAAATGCCTAGACTGTTTAATAAGAATCAATCTATACATCCCTAGTTGAGTATTTTTAGACCAAAATTTTCAATATTTTAGAAAATTAACTAATGAAGAAATTTCAACATTATATAAGATGAAATCATTTTAATATGCATAAATATTAAAATAACCAAGACCCAAATTACATATCTTCCTCTTCATCTTATAGAAATTTGTAGGAAACACATTTCTTTCAGGTAACAGTGATTTATCCAAATAGAATATATTATTAAAACATCTATTTGATAATACCATATCCGGTTTAGTTTCCATAAAATTTTCCACCATATAGAATTATATTATCTTAAAACCAGGATATAAGGAATCCCCAAAAGGATTTAGTATCTCATAAAAACAAGATGGTTCTAAATAAGGAGTGAAATCAATGTCATATTGAGTTTCAGATTATTGAAATAACTTACCAGAAACATCTTGTAGGAATGTTGGAAATAATGATGGATTTGGAACCAAATAATTAATATCATTTATATAAATGCATTAACCTTGTTCAAATAAAAATAAATAATATTTACAAAAACCGAAACACAATATATTACCCCTAACATTTTCAAATTTGTAAAACATCTTCAGATAACATTTTTTACAAGCACACTTAATTGTACCTTCTTAAATAATTTCTAGTTTTGATGATGAAAATGATGAAAAATATTTATCAACCTCAATTTATAATATATTTATAGTAGAACCATTTGGATTTATGTAGTGATTTTTCCAATAATGATATGTAATAAATACTTTTTTCGAATTCCTTATTTCATATTTCTATTAAAAATTTGAAATGAAAAATAGTTTGTGATTAATCTGATATAGGAAAAAGACTATCGAAAAAAGATTAAAAAATATAAAAATAATTACTTACTTTTAAATAATATTAATTTTGTCTATTTACCACTGATTTTTACTAATTATTGACTATTTTTACTATTTTTTGTTAATTACCACTAAATATAGGGACTTTATACTAATTAAAAATAAAATTTCCTTATTACTATTTTTTTAGTAATCACTGCTAATAAATGTATATTATTACCAGTTAAACATAATTTTTTTTTTGTAATTAATTTTTTTTAGTAATTACCGCATTTTTTTTAAAATTACTGCTATATTTTGTAATCACAACAATTTTTTACTAAATTATTCTACTTTTTTGATATACCACTAATTTTTACTATATGACACAATTTTTTACTATATACTGATAATTATCACTAATTTTTACTAATTACAACATGTTTTCAATAATTTTTTCTATATACTATTAATTACCTCTAATGTTTTCTAAGAACCTCTAATTTTTACTAATTAAATCTAATTACCACTATTTTTTTACTAAGTAATGCTAATTATCACTAATTTTCAACAAGTACCACTAATATTTACTAATAACCTCTAATTACTATTAATGTTCACTATCAATCGCTAATATTTACTACATAGATGTAATTAACACCAAAATTTAATATGTAATTCAAATTACTGCTAATTTTTAATGAGTACCACTAATTTGTTTCTAATTAAAAATAATAATCAATTATTTATACTATTTCACACTAATATTTACTAATTACCACTTATTTTTACAATTTACAACTAATTACCACTAATTTTCTTTAAGTAGTGCTAATTACCACTAATTTTTTCAAATTACCTATATTTATTTCTAAATACAGTTAATTATTTTCAATTACTAATAATTATTTATAAATTAAGCTAATTATTTGTAATTAATGATATCTATTACTAATTAAGGATAACTATTACTAATCATCAGTAATTATTAGTAACTATTGTAAATTATTAAAAATCATCGCTAATTTTTACTAAGTGTTGGATATTTTTACTGCCAGTTATTTTTTCTATGTAACGCTTATTACACATAATTTTTTACAACATACTGCATATTAATGCTTACATCTAGTTTTTATTAATTTCCTTTATACTAATTATAACTAATTTTTACTATAAACTGCTGATTTTTAAAAATTATGTCCAATTTTAACTAAGGGCCACTGATTATTACAAATTTAAATGTGCTAAAACAAATTATCAAAAATTATTATTAATTATGGATATTTATTGTTATTTTTTTTCTATATAAAGATATTTTATAGTAATTATGGCTATATTACACAATTATTTACTAATTAGCAGTCATTAATACTTTTTACCACTAATTATCGCAAATGTTCACCATGTACTGCTAATTACCACCAATTTTTACTAATTACCTCTACTTTTTATTAACTATGACTATTTTTTAGTAATTACGGAAAATTACCATAAACTAGAACTAAATAATGCTAATTATTACTAATTACCACTAAATATTACTAATTAACGCTAATTATTATTAATTATTAATAATTATCGCAATTTATTTCTAATTATAGCTATCTTAAAGTAATTACTACTATTTTTACCAAGTGACCGTTATTTTTACAAAGTACCTCAAATTAATGCTAAATTCTAGCAACTATCGGTAGTTATTAGTAATTACAACTAATATTTTTTAATTAATGCTAATTGTTAATAATTATTGGAATGTTTTTCTTTGTACTGCTTTGTTTTACTATGTACCGCTAATGATTACTGATTACATTTAATTTTTACTATGTTCTGTGATTTTTTACATATTACCGCTAATTACTGCTAACCATTACTATGTAACACTAAATAATTATAAGTAAAACTTATTACAACTTGGTTTTAGTAATTACAACTGATTATTACTAATTATAACCAATTGTTACTAATTAATTATTATTTTCAGTTATTTCTTCTATTTATTGCTCAGTCATATTAATTTCTAATAAATATTATTAATTATAACTAAGTTTTCTAATTACTGATAAATTTTTCCAATTATCACAAATATTTAATAATCACTATTTTTTTACTATTTAGTACTAATTAAAGCTCATTTTAACTAATAACCTCTTTTTATTACTATTCACTACTAATTTTTAGTAAATATTACCAATTTTTACATGTTATGGTTATTTTTTTAATAATTTACAATTTCTAATAATTACTGTCAATTTATAATAATTTATATTTATTTATAATAATTAATATAGAATTATAATAAATATCACTGATTTATAATAAATTTCACACATTTATAATAATCACTGCTCATTTCTAATAATTATCAATATTTGTTTCTGATTATTGAAAATTTGTACTCATTACCACAAATTTTTGGTAATTTTATAATGATATTAATATTTATAGATAATTATTAAAAATAAATATTAATTACCACAAATTATTAACTTCTTATTACTTTTAATTAATACAAACTAATTTAAAATATTATTTTTATAACTACGTTCTATAAATTATTACAAACTTTTGTTAATTCCCTCTCGCTTCCATTAATTTTTAATAAGTTCTTCTTGTTACAACTAATTTTTACTAGTTACCACTTTATTATAATAATTATCGCTAATTTATAATAATTACCACTAATTTAAAATAATTACTGCTAATTTATAATAATTTAAACTACATACTAATAATTAAAATTAATTACTACAAATTTTAAATAAATTTTTTTCATGAAAAATAATTATTAGAAATTAAAACTAAATTATTATAGTTAATAATAATGACTAATCCTTAAAACTAATTACTTCCAAATAAAACTAAATAATTCTAATTAAAACTAATTACTACAAATTAGTAATAATTATTTCTAATAAAAATTAAATTAATTATAAATTAAAAACCTTAAACAAATACCTTAAAATTGAACCATTTATTGATTCCCATGATGAAAATTTTGTTTCTCATAAAAATTTAAAACATTTAAATGTTTTAAGGATAAATAAACAAGAGTAGAGAAAGAGGGTAGAGATTAAAGGAGGAGATAAAGAAATAAAATTATTATGGGGCGGGTATGTATATGTTAGATTATTTGTGAAATGTTTCCTCTCACCAATATCCTTAGTTGGAATGAGGCTAGTCATAATTAGTGCCCACAATTAATAACTTCGTCGATGATAAAAAAAGTTTTTGTTCCGAAACTTGTCTCAAATACCCTTTCGTAGAGAGTTTATTTACAATGAGAATTAATTATCTTCACAAATAATAATTACAATGGGATGTATTTATACTGGTATTATATTCCCATTTCAAATACCTTTCCTATAGTTTGGTGCGCACATCACGCCAAAATTATTTGCGATGAGATTTTTTTACGATGAGTTTTTTTAATGCACATGCCAAATATCAAGCCAAAATATCCCATTTTTTCCATAGTGACAGTTTGGCATCCATTACACTAATTATATATTTTAGAGATGCATGATCTATATATACACCTAATTTGGATAGGACAAGTTAAGAATGTAACTTTTCCAAGGCATAAACTGCTGCTTATTATTTATTTTCTGTGGTCATGTAATTTACCCGACCTTACTTAAGCATAATACTGGTATATGAAATGTGATAAAATATGTATCCCACCCACTATCCAAAAACTATTCTTATAATAAAATCATTGGAATCTCATATTAGCTCGATGTCCATATCCTAATCTGGTGAAATGATGATCAAAGTGACCATCAAGCTATTCCTTAAAATGATGAATTTTGATAGATATTCTTCAGTGAAATCCAAAGTAGCTTCATTTGATAAGATGTGTTTTAATGGTTGGTTATTTTCAAAAAGTCTCTATAATAATCTATGATAGAATCACACATGTCCTAGAAAATTCATAATAACTTTTTGGTTTATGGGATCATATACATATCTAATGACTTCAATTTTCACTAGATTAACATTCGTTCCATGATTTGTTTTTTTGACTCCAAGGAATATCCCTCATTGGACAACAATGTAGAAATATTCCCAATTTAATACTAGTAACTTTTATTTGAAATGTTATAGGATTATATCCAAATTTCTAAAATTTAATTCTAAGGATATTTTGTATACTGATAAATCATCAATAGAGATCTTTAGGAATTCCTCTCCCATATTTTTAATTATACGTTTCATTCATTTTTGGAAATTATCATGTTTATTTCATATTATAAATGAAATTAAACTATAGGTTAAGTTCCAAAAGGAAAGGTTGAAGTAGTTTTTTAGTGTTTTTTTGGATAACTGCAATTTGATTGTACCTAGAATATCTATCTAGGAAACAATTGACTTTTACCCAACTATTCTTCCCAACATTTTATCCATTAAATAAAATAAAAAATAATCCTTTTGGGTTTACTTGTTGATATTATTATAGTAAAAACATACACCTTATCTAGTAGTCTTTTGAGTTGGGATTAACTCCTCTTCATTATTTTTAACAACTGTTAAGCTTCCTTTCATTCGGATGACTTATTGAAGACTTTAAAATTCACTAGAATAGATTGAAAAAATTATTATATCATTTAGAATCATTAGGAATTAGTTTTTTACTATTTGATTCATTGAATGGGTTAGTCTCTTCGGATATTGACATTTTGGGGTTATCAACTTCTTCTAATAAAATTTAATGGGTGAATATCATGGGGATGATCCCTTTAAATTTAGAATCTCCATAGAAATTTATTTTTTGTATCTTTCAAGGAAATCAATTAATTTTTCTTCAAATAATTGAGTCATTCTTGAGTTATTAATGACTATAAGTTTAGCTGTTTTACCTAATAATGAATTCTTTAGTGTTATATGTTGAGGTTTTAATTCAAGAATCGACAGTTTGATGATCAAGGGTATACATAGTGGTATAATATCCCTTGTTAGAGGTTCAATGTAATATAAATTCTCCTATTAAATACCTTCATCATCATCTAGGGACAATATTTATTTGTATTTCTTAATGTTCATAAAATCATCTCCCCCATTAGTAAAAAAGATTGCTTGACAATGGAACATGTCATATATTTTCTTGGATATCATTAACAAGATGAAAACACTTTATTCATCTCCAAATATTAATACTAGTCTCCCTTGATTAATTTCAATTAGTGTATTCCCATTGGCAAGAAATATACATCCTATATTAATTGGCATTTATCCTTCTTCTTCCATGTCTATGATGAGAAAATCCATAGGAAGGATGAATTTTCTAAAATTTAAAAAGAAATCCTTGAGGAGTCCTCGATGAGACATGAATGATCAATCAGACCTATAGTGAAACTCTAATTTTCTTTATTACTTCTTGAAAAACGTTTTATAAGACTCTACTCATAATGGGAATGATTCTTCCACCCTAATCACAAATGGATCTTCAAAATTTTCATTCCCTTACATTTCTTGGAATTTATAAACTACCAAGGTCTCATATCTTAAGTGGATGATTCCATTTTATGATGATAAATAATTCTTCATTTAAGGAGATAAATCTTTTCTATTCCATTTTCCTCTTATTATAAAGAAATTCATTTAATAATTTTCCTTAGAAGCCATTTGACTGATGGATTCATGAAAAGGGATGTTGTTGTGTAATTGCTTGAACATTTCGATACACTTTTTATATTTACCCTCGATCATGCCCTATGTCATAATTTATTTAAAGGGGAATAAGGATTCATTTAATGGTGGTTCCACATATACATCTTCATTTTATAGTTTCTTTTGTGATAGATAATGTTCAACTATAATTAAATCATTGATTATTTCATGAATGGATTTAATGTTCTATCATCATCCTTGCCTATGAGATTTGTATGTTTCTCTTATTCTTCAAACCTATTTTCCTCTCATATTCATGGATGTTAAATTTCTATAATTTCTTCACATATAATAACTTCTGAAATCACATCCTCTTACGAATATTTCTTATTACTATGTAAAATATTCACAAAACAGTCTGATAATGTTTTTTAAAATGTTCCCACACAGTGGTTAATTTTTTAATGGAATTCCATTGGTCTTTATTTTCATTATCTTATGTATTTATCCTCTAATCTCGTATTTGATCAATTATGGGGAGAATTTTTTCAATATTATACTTTAGATGTTGAAATTGTTGTGGTGGAACCAATAGAGCATGCCCGAATTATTGCTGAGATCTTGGTAGAAAAGTATGTTGAGGTATTTGATTTTATTGTTGTGGAGCTAGATTATATATTCTGTACCCAAATGTCCCATTTTTACTTTGTGGTAATTTTTCAACCATCTATTGATTAAAATAATGATTTGGTTTTTATGGCTTTTGAGTTTGCCTCTATTAATTTTACTACATATGTTATTGCAGAGTCGACTGAAACTGTTATTTTTTTGAATGTAATTATCTTAATTACAATATTGTCTTCCATGCCCTAAAAAACCTTCCTAAATGTACCGGTAAGGTTGTGGGCCTCGACAAATTTCACATTATTGGATTTCCATCACAAGGGTTGAAGGAGGAGGTGTTTGAGAAGGTATTTGAAACTAAAAAATCTTTTTTTCAAAGCCTCCACCTGGGAAGTGAGGTAGAAATTCACTTTCACTTAATGTATTCCATATCATCGTGGTCCTCCATCACTCTGCCAAAGACTTAAATTGTAAGATTACTTGTCTAGAATTTATTTTACAACCTCTAGAATTACGATCATTAGTCCTCAATCAGTATTACTATCCACCATAGCTTGGGTAGTAGGTTGGTTCCCTTGAGGGAATGTTTGTATTTTTAGCCACACATATAGTCTATTTGTTGGTAATTTAAGAGTTAGTTTCTTGAATAATATCCTTAACACACATAATAATTCACTTTCCTCCTAATTGAAATTTGGAATTTCCTTCCTTATCTTCTAGTTTTAGATCAATCCGAATTATTTGTGAAAAAACATCACTTCTAGGTAATCCCATGTCACGATGGTCTCAGGCTCTTGAAATTTAAGCCAATACATGGCTCTATCATTCAAGGAGAATGGGAGGAATCATAATGAAATGTAATCTACCAATACACCATAAAAAATTATTATAAATTGGATATGTGTAAATGGGGGTCCTCTCTTTGGAGTCCACTAAACTTCCCTATGTTCTAGATCATATAAATGTGTTTATGTTTGATTTTAATATAATGTTACTGAATAGTTAGGTATAAAATTTTGGGTGTAACACCACTGATGTATTGTAATTTTTAATCCATGACGGTGTGCTCGTGAAGCAAAATACACTCTCTTTGATGTTCAGGTGAAAAAATTGGATTTTTGGATGGGGTGGTAGTGCAATATCTTTTCATTAACAAAATTATTAAGTGTTAGAGTGTAGATAAATTTTTATTGATATTTGGATCGAATGGAAGTAGTTTTTGTGAATCATGTTTTCTAGAATGAGTCAGTAGACCCTGACACAAGATCTGAGTAAAAGGAAAGAAGCTATAAGTTTAATTCATTGGGTAAAAATTTTAAAAATCAAAGGGGAAGTAAAAGAACAAGACCTGGGAGGGTTAGGTAATCCTATGGTCATACCATAGGTCTCTCTTCCTAGGCATAGATATCCTCATCAACTGTGCAAAAAATTTGACCAGCCCACACAATGTCGTTAATTCCACATGGGAGTTGATAAGATTGATACATTTATATTCCAAACTAATGTTGACTAAAAATGAATACAAAAGTGGTAGTATGGGGTCGAATTGAAAAAGGAAATTTTAAGGTAGGTAAAAATAATTTAAAAACATATGGTATGATTTTTCATGAAATATATTCAGGTTTTTTTTAGAATTAAATAGAATAGATTTAAAATCAGGATATAGAATTTTTTTGAAGGTCAATATTAGGGTTAAAGAAAATGACAGTTCTAAATTTAACTTGGTATAGACATATGTTTTTGGATACGAAGGAGTGAAAATATCAATAATTGGTTTTTTCTAAACTTATTGGATATACCTATGATACATCTATTTGTTGGTCTATATAAATCTAACAACCTAGATTTTGTATGCTATGAAACTATTTAAGAATGTTTCTTAGGTCAATGGTTAAAAACTTCTCAACTCTAAATAATTATTTTTATTCAATTACGTCACCCATGATCAAGGTTTCATAAAATAATTAGATTATAAATTGTTGTTTAACTTAATTACTATCTACAGGATTAACATGTTTTGACTTTCAGACTATTTAAGATTATTAAAATCCTTACTCTCAACCCCTAACTCTAATTGTATTAGTTGACCTTGATGGTGTTAATTGAAATGGTAAATTAGGAAACATGGATTGTAGAATAATAAAATAATTCATTATAAATCAATCCTCAAAAGAAAAAAAATCAATCCAAAACTCACATTGATGAATAAAAAATGAAAGAAAAATAAATTGTTGATGATGAACAATGGTAAATATTATAAATGAACACTAAAAAATGAGTGATAATGGAAACAATTAGAAAAAAACATAGAATAGAAACTAATGGCAGTGGAATTGATAAAAACTGTAATGGAATTGATTGAAAATGAGTTCAAAAGGAAAAAAATAGATGAAATAAGAAATAAAATGAGTGAAACATTTGCTCTCAATTATCTCTATATGAAGTGGATGGTGATCAAATATTTATAGAGTTGAAATGTACATGGAGTGTAGTTACTTAACATAATGTATTGTATTTAAGTGGATTATGTTAGAAATTCTACACAATGTGCATGTGTATTTCACACAATGTACTTATGATAATTAATATTCATTAGAAAATATTTTTACATGTGAAATATACAACAAGTATCATTTACCAGATTAGATTTCTAATATTTTGCATCCTCTAAATTCTGCATGTCGTGTATCTGATTCACGTCTTGTATTTCATTTACATCATGCAAATTTAGCATTATTATAATTTTGAAGATCTAAAAATGTGTAATTTATTTTCACATCATATAATAAATTATCCTCCTATAAGTATTTTTGGGTTGGACTTTCTTCTTTAGTGATACTTTGAATGAGGAATAATCATTGTGAACTCTATTCATAACCTATAATCCTATTTTGGCCATTTTTTTGAATGTTTTCCTTTGAGTCATAAATTCCTAATTCCTGCAAAAAATCTAAAACCTAGTCCATATTTTGAATTTTTTTTATCAAAACTTATATAAATGTATCCAAAATGTATAAATAAATTCTGACTATCATCTTGTAATGGGAAGGTGAAAAGTGTCATGTGGCTTATTCCTTATTGACTGGTGTAGTACATTTAGTGTTAGTAGTCAAATTGACATTTTTAGAGGATTAGTTGTAATGTTGTGGGTTGGTTAGTGTATTTTTGAAAACCTATATACTTGACTTATGGTCTATGATATTATATACATAATATTTCCTTGTGATTTCTATTTAAACCTCACCAATTTCGAGCACCTTACGACCCAAAAAATTTGGGTGTGTTTTCAAAAACACCATAATGGTGAGGTTAGATTGAAAGCTACCTAACCTTCCCATTACCCTATTTTAGGAAACATTGATAGTAATAAGATGTGATTATAATAATTCAAAACTGTACTGTGATGATGTGATATAATTTGGGGTTATGGCCCATGTGACTTCAGGAGAAATGTGTTGAGAAGTGACTTGATGAGATGACTAATAGTTGGGGTCATTAATGGTCGGATGAGGGAAATATGTTGATGCCATTTATGTTCATGATTCTAAACCACCAAAATTATGAGATGATATGTGGCCTGATAGAATAGGTTTCTTTGGAAAACATGTGATGTGATGTGTTTTGATGTCATACAGATGTGGTGGGAGTGTCACGAAAAATAGTGTTGGGGTGTGAGAGATTGAAATCATTAGGAAAGTGGTTTTGAGTACCCTATCATAAATATTTTTCTTATTATTATATTATTATGAGATGTTTAATTAGGTGACTTATCCTTGGTAAATTCAGGATTGGTTTTTTTGACTTATTTAGGTGTTATTGGTTATGTTGCTTTAACAATAGTGCTTGTGATGCCTTTATTTTACAAATCCTTATACCTGTATCCTAACCCACACATATAAAACTATTTTGATGTTTCTCGGAGGAATACATGTATCTTGATAGAAAATTATAACTTGAACCATTCGACCATTTCTATGTTTCGACATTTTCTTTATTTTGGTTATTTATATTGGAGATTCTTGTATTTTATTACATTATTTTTTCACCATGATATGGTTTTTGGTTATGTTATTTTATATTATTTCATAGTGTTTATTGTTCATTGATATCCAATCTCACTATCCTATATTTATTATATAGGTTATTTCCTCCCAAATTTAGATTTTTTCACTCTTGATTCAAGTCTCCAACCAGGGTCCTACTGGACGCAAGACTAAGTAGAACATTATCTCTCTTCATTTATTTCTACAACAGTAGGGGTTCCTTTAGAGGGAGGGGTTTCCAAACTATTGATCCTAGATTCTTGAGGATGTATAAAGATCATAAAGTTTATTTCAGGTAGGATAATATTAAAAAGGATATAATAGATTATATATATCGATGATTGTTATGATAATAGATAAGTATTACTGACTAAAGTCAAAATAGATTATGCCACCACCAAACATATAGCATGTAAATGAGAAAACATCACCATTAATTTTATCATTGGACTATAGGAGAATTTTAATTCCCATAATTCAATTTGGGATATAGTCAATTTCCATAAAAAGTCAACATATTTATTTTTAGATAATGAAAATTTATCTCATTATTATCTTAATTGGATATACATTATATAGGAGATAAGGATGCATGATGTACCATGTTAGATTGATTATTATATAGATCCATGATTTAAAACATTGTTCTATGGAATTATTTATCATGAAACGAACACAGAGTTGTGATTCTACACTACATATCATCCTAAAAAAGATGGCCAATCTGAGTGGACCATTTAAAGGCAAGATGATTAAAAGGATTTTTCTATATTTATTTAAAAGATTTTTGGGATTAACAACATTATCTGGATGAATATATTTACAAAAATATGTAACTATCAAGCATTTAGATAAATCCTTATTAATTCATATATGAAGATAAGTGTATGAATCCAACATACGACGATAAATTCATTGAATGAAATCTATTTGGATATGGAATTATGTAAGATGTGGTTAGATATATTAGGTAGCATAAATGGAAGCATGGAGTAAATAAGAAATGTTTCATGAAAATCAATAGAGATATCTATATTTTGTAGTTTGAGAGAATGTGTTATAGAAAATATCTATGTGGAAGAGATATATGATATTTGGAAATAATATTTCTGTGGAAGAGAAATATTATATTTGTAAATAATGGGAATTTTAATCGTAGATATATAATTTCAAATGAAGTTATTGACCATATTAGCATGGTATCATATCTCTTAGTTATTCCATTGTACCTCTCCCAATTTCATGATTAGTTTCATGAATATATTTTTAGGAAGTAAAAATATGATCTTTAAAATATAACTAACTCAAAAATCATACCACTAGTGAAGGGTATCTTCCAGGATGAAAACCCCATTGAAATATTAGGTTGTATAGATAATATTCTACAAAACATGGTCACTCACTTGGTTAAGGTTCTCTGGTGGAATCATAAATTTAAATAGAATTTTTTGGAACATAAGGATGTGATGTGGAATAAGTATCCTCAATTTTTTTATTTGAGAAATAAGTTATCATGGTATAAATTCTTATTCATGGGTAGAATTTAAAAACCCAATATTTTTGAATATATATATTTCTATTTAATAAATTTCATTCTTTTGATAACTTTATTCACAAACAATATTGGTACTAGATGATAAATTTTATACTATTAAATTTTTTTTCACGACCCATACCATAGGGACCCATTACAAGACTACACCACACCCACCTCCAATAGGATAGGGGCTAGTTACTAGCACTAATTAGGCATATCCCACAAATGGGAGACATATGCTAAAGTACCTGTACACACACACACATCTCCAATCCACAAAATTCTGAAATGTAAAACAACTAAAAGAATGCATTCATACCACTAAGATCCCAAAACTAGAGTATAAAACGAAGTAAAGGAAAAGTAAAAAAATCCAAATATAATCCTACCACAAAGTGTATGTTACACAAGTGTAACTAAAACTGTAAAGAGTATAACCTAATCCAAGGGTGAAGACTATGTCAAAGGTATGTTACTTGTAAATAGCTAAGTCTATCCACCTCCATCTATGCTCAACCCACTCCTGGTCCTCTTAGGACATCGTCAAAAGGGCTGTAGTATGCATAAGACATGGCGCATGGGAGAAAATCCCTTGTAGGGATGTGTATAATAATATTCAATAAGACACCCCAAAAAAACTAAACACTAAGCACCAAGTATGTTAGATCAATAGAAGATGTAATATTTTATCACAGATATAGGGAGAGGTAGAAAACACAGATATACACAGGATATATTCCATGTCATCAGGCGGTGATAACCAACAACCATCCACATGATTATGTTTTAAGTAATGATCGTTCCACAATATCCCACTCCATGAACCTTGATATCATCAAAGACACTCGAAAAAGAGATATACCTATTTTGGGTCTTAGAGAAAGAGAATGCACTGGTTTGAGAAGACAACGATACAAAGATAGTGGGTCACACCCAAGACTATAGGGGGAGAACACAAAACCAATCTGGATTAGCCCTGATACCAAGAGAGGGGGTGACGTCCACAACCATAGAGGGATACCATGAACCTAATATGGATCATCCTCCTACATAGGGGATCACATATTTACGATTATGCAAACCCTATTGCTGTGACCCGCTAGTTAGAGGTACAATGACCTGCTTATGGGGTTAATCTAATTCCAAAACTCCACTAAGGGTGATATAGGATCACACTCCAGTCTCACAAAGTTATACCGTACTCTATTTGATGATAAACCTCTAGAGTGGATTATAATCACGTGATGTGGATGTAATTTCTTACTAAACCCTCAACGAAAGGACTAATGGAACATAACCATCCTATAATGGTCCAATATAGAAAACCAACATTAGTTTCAAAAATGAACATCTTAATGTTAGAGTATAAACACCACAGATAGCTTCTTGATTAGATGATCTATTTAGGATTTATAATTATTTGAAACTAACGAGGGTCACTGTGCCTGTGGACCGACCACTGTGGTCAGCCCCCCAACTATTCAAACTAAATAGTGCGATTGACCGCCTGTGGTCCATTTCACCCTTACTGCACCCGCAGTCGACCACCATGATCAACCGTAACCAGGCTCTTTCCCGGTTTCCCCAAATTCAACCCGAGTCTGAACCAAGTCTAGCCTAGGTCAGTCTCGGTCCACTGGCCATACCTGACCCACATACCCAGCCCGGACCACCTGGACTAATTCCACGTCCCATGCGATACCTCTATTGCGTCCCCCTATGATGGACCTACTAGCTCCCCATGTCCTCTGCCACGTCTCGTGTGTCTGCCCACTGTGGAACACCTATGTCAGCCTCACCGCGGCAGCAAGTGGCTCCGCCACCCACACATAGGCCACCTCCATATAGATTCATCACCCATTAGTGGCCTGTTTTATGGACCTCCGCACCTCCTCTAATTCCAAAAAATCAATATTTTCATAGATCCATGCTCTTTGGGTCCCTATCTACACCTATTCAACCTTGGATGTTTATTTTCCTCAAATACGAGGGTCAAATCAGTGATGAAAAAAATAAAATAAGAAGAAAAACACAAAGGGAAACCCTAAGGAATAATCCTTATCCTTTGTTAGTGTCGACCTCGATTTGGTTCTATAAGAACAATAAATGAAGAGGAATAAATCAATGGACCAAAAATGATTCCCTCAATTTGAAATCTACCAGTGATGCATGTATAAATTCTTGTTTGTTGAATTGATCTGTGTTCTTATGAGATTAAGAACAAGATGGAAATCAAAAGACAAAACATCCTACCTAGATTCAATTAAATCACTAATGAATAATGATCAGTGGGTCCCATTTGTTGGTGAGATCCGTTGAATTTGAGGATGTGTTGATGGATCAATCCATGTTCAAGAAGTACATCATCTTCTGTTTGAGAGGATCTATAGAGGTTCCTTCCTAGAATTTGTAGAGGATTCCTGAGTTATGATACTAACCTTGAAACTTTGAAAAATGGTTAATTTGAAAATAAACCTATTTTCTCGTCAGTTCATTGATGAAAAGTACTAAAATTATTTTCTAATATTTATTTTCTTCATTTAAAACACCCATGATGAATTTCTACAATCGACCCATGGTGACCAATATTAGGTTGTTCCTAGGGTAAAGCTGTAATTTTGAACTCAACTATGCCCTCATATTTTTGATCTGGGAACCCATTTAGATGTTATTCCTCTTTTTTTCGGAAAACTATGCAAGCATGTAATTTTATATTTAATATTTTTCAATCATTTTTTCCAGGAGCATTGGGAATTAGAATTGAATACCATATCTATTCTTGGTCTTGAAATTAATTTACATAATATCTAAAAATAATACAATAAAAATATGAGATGTTACATTCTACCCATATTGTGGATTTACATCCTGAAAAATACAAAACATGGTCTAATCAAATAGATAAGGGTGCTAAGAAAGAATCTAAGCCTCCAACTCCAATCTAATCTCCTATATATTACTATGCTTCCACCAGACATGCACTAAATGAATCAATCACCCATGAAGGATCTTCTCCTTCCAATCCTCAATCTCCACTAGGTGCTCAGCAAAACTGTCTCCATCCTCGATTTCCAGCTCACCCCAGTCTATGATGTGTGTTGGGTCATGCATGTACCTCCTTAGTTGCGACATGTGAAAGAAATCATGTAACCAATCTAACTATGGAGGTTAATCCACCACCTCACAAACTCTATATACATTCTTTAAAGGGCTGAAGAACCTAAAATATATCTTTCCATCTTGACTAAATCTTCCTAATCCACATCGAGGTGAAACAAAAATAAGCACATGGTGTCATTCCTCTAACTTCAAAGTCCATATCCTGTTAGAGTAACAATTTTAGGGATCTGTGCAGTGTTCATCCACACCTGGATGATCTTCACCTTCTCTATAGTAGCTCACACTGGTTCCAAGCCCATGAGTGCTGAATCTCTTGGGTTAGTATTGAAAAGTGGCGACCTATAAGGTTTACTACACAAATCCTCAAATGGTTACATGCCGATGGTTTAACGATAACTATTTTTGAAAAATAATCCACTAGTGGTAGGTGATCCTCCCAAATACTGAAAAAATCTAACATGAAAGGCTGCAACCTCTCCTTCGTTACATGAATGATCTGCATTGTCTAACCATCTATCTGTGGATGAATCATTGTTCTCATGTGTAAAAGATTACAAATGTAAGAACCCGTGTTTTTCCGGACAGTCATTTTGAGCAGAAATTTGAATTTTTACTTTTGGATGCTCATGCTGGGTAAAACAGTCATTTTACCCTACGAGATGGTCTCAGATAATATTTCTAATAGCTCCGTTGGTCCCAGAATAGGGATTTTACCCTAGGATAGGAGTTTTGATGAAATCTGGGCTATTCAAATTTTGGTGGAATATTTAATATTTAATATTATTAAATTAAATATTAAATTATTCGTGTAGGTTCGTTTGGCCATAAATTTTAAATGGAGCATCAGATTGAGATTCTGTCAAAGCTGTTGAGTCCAGAATGGGGTGATTATCCTAGGGATGGCAAAAACTCATGTCGGGCATCGGGGCCGGCCTGAGCCCCTTTTTCTTCCTTTTCATTTCTTCTTCCCTTTTCTTTTCCTCTCTCTTATTTTCCTCCTCATCCTTGCGCACATCTCCAACGCCACTCCTCCTTGGCCGTGACCTATGGGATAATTTGGAGATCATGGAAATTGGAGAGAAGGAAGGCGAGAGTGGTACTGAATCGAAGCTCTCGACGTGCTGAGTCGGCGTACAACAACCATGAGCCGTGAAATCAACCGAAGCTTCGACGGTTTCTGCCCAAAGGTAGGGCCTTTTATGTTGTTGCCATATATCCCCATTAAAAATGTTGTTTTAAGTATTTTATGCCTTATATTTCTTTCTTGTATTCCCATGGGGCTTGATCTATTGTTTCCGGGGTGAAAACGGGAAAATCGGGTGTTTTAGGGGTTTCCTGTCAGAAAACCCAGTATACACGGCGTGTATTCTAGGGGTACATGCCATGTGTTCTTCCCGTTAGGGGAAGACAAAGTTTTCTTAAGTACACTCCGTGTACTTTGAGTACACACCGTGTACTTGGTGGCCGTGTGGCTAGCCGTGTGGAGTAGAACACAGTTTTGGTGGTTTTTAAGGACTACACGTCGTGTACTTTAAGTACACGCCGTGTAGTGGTACATGGGAAAGTGTTCGGGTGAAAAAAAAAACGGTGTAACTTTTTGTGAATAGTACATGCCGTGTACAGAAAATTACACGCCGTGTACTATTACACAGGCAGGCCTTGTGCTCTGGCCATGTACTCTGGCCATGTACTGCTTCAGTTTAGTAATTTTGAAATATATTGGGCTCTGGAAGTCAGAATTGGGTGTGTGAGTAGTCGATTCTGAGAGTTTTTCCACATAGATCGAAATTGTGGAATCATTTTTACATTTAGAGGTAATATAAAAGGAGTTTTTGGGATTTCCATATAAATGGAGGGGTTCTTCCTCCACTATCGAGTTCAGTTGTCACCGGAGACTAAGACTTAGGGTGGATGATAGGTTGGGTGTTCAGACCAACTTAGTTGAGAGCTTTAATAGGAGATGATCTTTGAGATATCTCCCATAACCCATGATTTAGAAAAATTATCCCTTATGAGACATTCCTTTCTGGCCTATGAGGCTTTGAGACCAGGTCCTTCTAAGGATCCCCTGAGGGATGTCCTTGCTTGTGTGGTGACCTAGGGAGTCCCTTGTAGGATCTCTCTCTTGTTCATGCTTTTACAGGAACCATGTTATGGGATGCCTATTTTGTCCTTCCTTTGAGTATCCCATGTAGGATTCCTCCCTTACTCTTTGCTACGAATCCCTCGTAGGATGCCATCACTCGTGTTTACCTAGAGGATCCCGAGTATGATGCCTCCTCTCTGTTTGACCTGAGGGACCCAGTGGGTGCCCGTTCTTTGACTGACCCTGAGTTGTTATGTCATGTATGGGTTGAGATGGTGATTGGGTGTCACCTAGGACCAGTACAAAATTGGTAATCCCTTTGGGCTTTAGATGTATTGTTGGGTTGGGCGTTCAGGCCACCCGCATAGTTTGTTTATATCTGACTTGGTTTGCTGATGTTGTAGTGTTTATTAGAGGTGATTTTTGGTTGGTGGCTGCTGAGCCTGACTTGATGTGTATTTCCTATTAGTTCGGATGCCTACTTTTCTTTGTGTGACTAAGTAGGTGGTTTGTTTCCCTACATTGAATGCCTTTGAGTTTTTGGTGCAAAAGTGCTGGATACCCATGTATCGGGTGTCTCGGGTAAGGGTTTTGATACTGTTTTGTTATCTTCCTTATATTGATTGTATGCTTGAGGTTATTAGATGATTATAACTACTTGTTAGCATGTTTGAGGATCACCCCTTGGGTGTTTCCCTGTATTGGCTGTTTATCGCCATTTGGCTTAGGTTACCTATGAGGCAGACCTTGTTGCACTGCTTTCTTGCCTTGATACAGTTGATTGCATGTATTTCCTACTAGTTATATGCTGTTGAGGAATTGTAGCTATTACCCAAGTAGTTTTTTGAACTTACTTAGGGATACTGATAGTCGATTACGCATGACTGGACTACTCAGGGCTGTGTGAACCTGGTGCTGTAGACTAAAGAGGGAATTGAAGATTAAGGGCTTCCCTAGAGAGTCTGTTATAATTAGTATCGTTCGCAGGACCTACGAGAATTTAACTTTGTGCTTCCCAAGAGTGTCCTTAGTTTACGCACGTATCTAGGCCACATGAGGAATTAGATGTAAGTGCTTCCTCAGAGAGTCTGTAGCTATCATTGCAAGACCACAAGGGAATTGACGGTGAGAGCTTCCCAGAGTGTTTGTGACTTTGTATGTTTACTTGACTATAGGGGTCTGCAAGTTTGTGCCACCCAGAGAGTCTATGTTTTAGCTAAACCAGATGGGTGAGACTGTGTGTGCTACCCAGAGGGTTTCTTATGTTTCTTGGTAGGACCAGAGGGGATAGGCTGTGAGTACTTCCCATAGGGTTACCTGTTGTGTTGTCTTCTTTCTTGTGTTAGTTTGTTTGAACCAGAGGGGATAGGTTGTGAGTAATTAGCATAGGGTTACTTGTTTTTGTTTATCTTTTTCAGAGATAGATTACCGGCGTTTGCTGAAGAAGGTACATGTCGATGGGATTACGGACCCAGAGATCGACTTAATGATACACGGCTTGAGTGGCATGACGTCCAGCTCAATATCCTTGCACAGGATGTCCAGGAGATCGGGCTTATGGTCCCAAGGATCGACTGCTGATGCTGTTTCTTGTTATTTGAATCACTTCATCCTGAATATTCATATTTATGTATATGTGTATAGGTATGGGACTATACATGTGTAGTTATATAGATATGGACATCCTTGGTGGCACTTGCCCAGTTGACAAGGATTACACACCCTGAGTTCAACTGTGGTTGCATGTTTGGTTTACTTACATTTTTTGTGTTCCAGCTAGGATGAGCACATTGTTGGTGCATACACTTTTAGCATCACAGTGATAGGTTGCTTGTCGGGGTGCCCTACGAAGATTATTTCTCACCCCTGCACGTGCACCTCGGTGTACGTGTAGACCTTATTTCTACTTTTTTAGGATGAGCACTAGTTTCATGGTGGATAGGGATGAGGCCCAGTGTTAAATGATCGAGCAGAGCTTCTTGAGTGGTTCTACTGATCGGGCTACTTTAGTTCGATATTGTCTAGAGATCGGGTATGTGGATTAGCTCAGAGTTATTAGTAGAGCCCTGTACTTTTACTTTCAGTTTCTTTGTCCTTGTATTTGTATGGTCGGCCCAATGGGTGACCAGTGTTTTATTGTATTGCATAGATGTTCGGGATTTTACTACATTTTACTATTACATCTTGTACTATTTCAGTTGTTTACTGCTTTCACACTATGTTTACTTTCCGTGGTGTATGATAATTAGTTATTTTCTCTGTTTTCTTACTCTGGTATGAGGGCATAGTCTCCCCAATATCACACCCTAGGCCCTCACTGCTAGTCAGCAGCCTCTGGCGTATGGGGAAGCGTGCTTGAGGGCTTGTGGCGAACCGGCTCGGAGCACCAGTTTAGTAGCTTCTGGGTCGAGTCATTAAAAAGTGGTATCACATGAGTTTTCTTTTATGGGTATTACTATTTGGGATATGGTAGATAGGATTATTAGGAATGTGTCGGAACCTGTGATGGATATCGGCCTAGTGCGTCGCAGACACTTGTTCCGGTAAGAAGTCCTGGTTTCCAGGGTTTGGGATTGATGTTCTGATTTTGTGATGTTATAGTTGTATATGATTTTCACCTTGAGTGACTCACATTTTGTGTGGTGTTTTGATTTACTATGGATCTATGGCTCTTGGCCTTTCGTAAGATGCGAGGGATAGATTTTGACTCTTGGCTTGCTAAGGCAAGAGGCGTCTCATGCATCATACTAGGCACATAGGATTCACAGCATATAGGCCTGCTAGTGTGTTCTTTTACTGATGACTAAGACCTTTGGTTCTTCTTACACATAATTTTACTCTGATGGCAGGTTATGTGGATCTATGTTGAGTCGTTGGTGTGAGGATGATGAATCCATCCTCGTGCACAGGTGGTGCAGTGACCCTAGTTGGTCAATGTGGCATGTGATTCGTTCCTATTTAACCCCTTTATTGGGTGTTGTTTCTTGGGTCTATGGTTATCTAGTGGGACCTTTAAGAATGATGTTGATAGATACCATGGATTTTCTTGTGAACTTGACCTCCTTGGGGTATTTTCATATACGAATGCCCAATGGGTGTCAGTTCAGTTTCTCTTCTACTTCGGTTGTGAACTCCAGGGAGTAGTTCCTTCTGAGGATGCTAGGAGATGATTAGGGCCCTTATAGGCTGTGTTTCAATTTTGAATTTCTTTGGTTGTTGTGATCATTAACATCTTCTGAGTGGTTTTGGATCTTTTGGGCTAGGTGGTTAGACCTTGTGACCCAGTTGTGAGGCTTTTTCAGTAGGGATAGGTGGAAGAGCTAGATACCCTTGGTTTTGACTCGAACCGTTGTAGGTCAATGTCTATTCCGTTCTAGGGGAACCTGTGTGGAAATGGGTGACCCGTGCTTGAATCCTGGTTGTGTTTTGGCAGGATGTTAGTGTGGCTCGGAGGGAGCTAGACACACCTTCGGTAAAATCTTAGTGTACTACTGTAAGAGACGATCATGCGCTATCTTGATTCATCATGAGTATGCTGAGATAGCTTCGACCGTACATCGAGATCCTTTTTTCTTTCTTAATGTTCTTCCCTGCTGAGGGTGAAACCTATTCTGGTTATGATCTTGAAGCAGTGTAAGGAATTCCACATAGTGGGGAGTGCACCATTGGCCCTTTTTAGGGTGGTTTTCCTTGTTTAGGTAAAACTTCGGTGTTTTCTAGGTGACTTTTGATCTTGGAGTTTCCTTTTACGATGACGACATGGGTGTTCCTATGGTGGGGAGTAACAGTTTGGTCGTAGTAGAATATCTTCTGTGTAGAAGGTTATTCTTAATGCTAAGGATGGTCATTGGAATGTCTAGGTAGCTTGGTTGTGCAGATGCTTAGGTTGGGGGAATGGTTGTTGGTCCTGCTGCTGGTCCTTTTTCTGGGCTTCTCAGAGACGATAAGGTTTATAGTGGGGAGTTTGTAAGAACCCGTGTTTTTTCGGACAGTCGTTTCGAGCAGAAATTTGAATTTTTGCTGTTGGATGCTCGTGAGGGGTAAAAAGGTCATTTTACCCTATGAGATGGTCTCAGATAATTTTTCTGACAGCTCCGTTGGTCTCGAAATAGGGATTTTACCCTGAGACAAGAGTTTGGAGGAAATGTGAGCTGTTCGAATTTTGGTGGAATATTTAATATTTAATATTATTAAATTAAATATTAAATTATTCACATAGGTTCTTTTGGACATAACTATTAAATGGAGCATCATATTGAGATTCTGTCTGTGCCGTTGAGTCCGGAATGGGGATTTTAGCCTAGGAAACGCATAAACTCATGTCGGGCGCTGGGGCCGGCCCGGGCTCCTTTTTCTTCCTTTTCTTTTCTTCTTCCCTTTTCTTTTCCTCTCTCTTATTTTCCTCCTCCTCCTTGAGAACATCTCCAATTCCACTCCTCCTTGGACATGACTTATGGGATAATTTTTAGATCAAGAAAACGGGAGAGAAGGATGGCGAGAGTGGTACTGATTCGATGCTCTCGACATGCTGAGTCGGCGTACGACAACTGTGAGCCGTGAAAACAACCGAAGCTTCGGCGGTTTCCTCCCAAAGGTAAGGCCATTTATGTTTTCTCCATATATCCCCATTAAACATGTTGTTTTAAGTATTTTATGCCTTATATTTCTTTCTTTTATGCCCATGGGGCTTGATCTATTGTTTCGGGGGTGAAAACGGGAAAATCGGGTGTTTTTAGGGTTTTCCTGTCGGAAAACCCAGTATACACGGCATGTATTTCAGGGGTACACACCGTGTGTTCTTCCCGTTTGGGGAAGAAGAATTTTTCTTAAGAACACGTTGTGTACTTTGATTACACTTCGTGTAGTTGGTGGCCGTGTGGCTGGCAGTGTGGAGTAGAACACGGTTTTGGTGGTTTTTAAGGACTACACGCAGTGTACTTTAAGTACACGCCGTGTAGTGGTACATGGGCAAGTGTTCGGGTGAAAAAAAAACACAATGTAACTTTTTGTGAATATTACACGCCATGTAAAGTAAAGTACACGCCCTGTACTTTCCTGTTTGTTTGGATGCCTACTTTTCCTTGTGTTCCTGAGTAGGGTGTTTGTTTCCCTACGTTGAATGCCTTTGAGTTTTTGGTGCAAAAGTGCTGGATACCCATGTATCGGGTTTCTCGGGTTAGGGTTTTGATCCTGTTTTGTTATCTACCTTAGATTTCTTGTAAGATTGAGGTTATTAGATGATTATAACTGCTTGTTAGTATGTTTGAGGATCACCCCTTGCGTGTTTCCCTGTATTGGAAGTTTATCGTCGTTTGGCATAGGTTGCCTGTGAGGCAGACCTTGGTGCATTTCTTGCTTGCCTTGATATAGCTGATTGCATGTATTGCCTACTGGTTATATGTTTTTGAGGCATTGTAGCTATTAGAAAAGTAGTTTGTTGAATTTACTTAGGGCTGCTGATAGTCGATTACACACGACTAGACTGCTCAGGGCTGTGTGAACCTGGTGCAGTAGACTAAAGAGGGAATTGATGATTAAGGGATTCCCTAGAGAGTCTGTTATAATTAGTATCATTCACAGGACCTACGGGAATTTTAATTTGTGCTTCCCAAGAGTGTCCTTATTTTACGCACGTATCGAGGCCACATGAGGAATTAGACGTAAGTTCTTCCTCAGAGAGTTTGTAGCTATCATTGCAAGACCATAGGGGAATTGACGGTGAGAGCTTCCCAGAGTGTCTGTGCCTTTGTATGTTTACTTGACTATAGGGGTCTGCTAGTTTGAGCCACCCAGAGAGTCTATGCTTTAGCTAAACCAAAGGGGTGATACTGTGTGTTCTGCCCAGAGGGTTTCCTGTGTTGCTAGGTAGGACCAGAGGGGATAGGATGTGAGTACTTCCTAGAGGGTTACCTATTGTGTTGTCTGCTTGCTTGTGTTTGTTTGTTTGAACCAGAGGGGATAGGTTGTGAGTAATTCCCATATGGTTACTTGTTTTTGTTTATCTTGTTCAGAGACAGATTTCCGGCATTTGCCGAAGCAGGTACATGTCGATGGGATTACGAAACCAGATATCGACTTAATGATACACAGCTTGAGTGGCACGACGTCCAGCTCAATGTCCTTGCATAGGATGTCCAGGAGATCAGGATTATGGTTCCACGGATTGACTGCTGATGTTGTTTCTTGTTATTTGAATCACTTCATCATGAATATTCATATTTATGTATATGTGTATAGGTATGGGACTATACTTGTGTATGTATATAGATATGGACATCCATGGTGGAACTTTCCCAGTTGACTGGGATTACACACCCTGAGTTCAAATGTGGTTGCACGTTTGGTTTAATTACTTTTGTTGTGTTCTAGCTAGGCTGATCACATTGTTTTTGCATACACTTTTAGCAGCATAGTGATAGGTTGCTTATCGGGGTGCCCTACTGAGATTATTTCTCACCCCTGCACGTGAACCTCAGTGTCTGTGTAGACATTATGTTTTCTTTTCAGGTTGAGCACGTGTTTCTTGGAGGATAGGGATAAGGCCCAGTGTTACATGATCGAACAGAGCTGTTCGAGTGGTTCTACTGATCGGGCTACTACAGTTCGATATTGTCTGGAGATTGGGTATGTGGATTGGCTCGGAGTTAGTAGTAGAGCCCTGTACTTTTACATTAAATTTATTTGCACTTGTATCTGTATGGTCGGACCAGTGGGTGACCAGTGTTGTATTGTATTGCATAGTTGTTCGAGCTTTTATAGTATTTTACTATTACAGATTGTTCTATTTGAATTGTTTACTGCTTCCGCACTTTGTTTACTTTCCGCTGTGTATGATATTTAGTTATTTCCGCTGTTTTCTTACATTGGAATGAGGGCATAGTATCCCCACTATCACACCCTAGGACCTCACTGCTAGTCAGCAGCCTCTGGAATACATGGAGGCGTGCTTGAGGCCTTATGGTGAACCGGATCGGATCACCAGTTTAGTGGCTTCCGGGTCGGGTCGTTACAAAGTGGTATCACATGAGTTTTCTTTCCTGGTTATTACTATTTGGGATATGGTAGACATGAGTATTAGGAATGTGTCGGAACCTATGATGGATATCGGTCTAGTGCGTCGCGAACACTTGTTCCGGTAATAAGTCCTGTTGCCAGGGTTTGGGATTGATGTTCTGATTTTTTGATGTTACAGTTGTATATGATTTTCGCCTTGAGCGGCCCACATGTTTTGTGGTGTTTTGATTTACAATGGATCTCTGGATCTTGGCCATTGGTAAGATTCCAGGGATAGATTTTGACTCTTGGCTGGCAAAGTCAAGAGGCGTCTCATGCATCATACTAGGCACATTGGATTCACAGCATATAGGGATGCTAGTGTTTTCTTTTACTGACAATTGAGACCTTTGGGTCTTCATAGACATACATTTACTCTGATGGCAGGTTATGTGGATCTACGTTGAGGCGTTGGTGTGAGGATGATGACTCCATCCTCGTGCACAGGTGGTGCAGTGACCCTAGTTGGTCGATGTGTCACGTGATGCCTTCCTGTTTAACCCCATTATTGGGTGTTGTTTCTCGAGTCTATGGTTATCTAGTCAGACCATTGAGAATGATGTCGATAGATACCATGGATTTTCTTGTGAACTTGACCTCATTGGGGTATTATCATATATGAATGCCCAATGGGTGTTAGTTCAGTTTCTCTTCTGCTTCGGTTCTGAACTCCAGGGAGTAGTTCCTTCTGAGGATGCTCAGAGAGGATTAGGGCCCATGTAGGCTGTGTTTCGGTTTTTACTTTCTTTGGTTGTTGTGATCATTACCATCTTCTGAGTGGTTTTGGATCTTTTGGGCTAGGTGGTTAGACCTTGTTACCCAGTTGTGAGGCTTTTTCAGTAGGTCCAGTTGGAAGACATAGATACCCTTGGTTTTGACTCGAACCGTTGTAGGTCAATGTCTGTTCCATTCTAGTGGAACTTGTGTGGAAATGGTTGACCCGTTCTTGAATTTTGGTTGGGTTTTGGCAGGATGTTAGTGTGGCTCAGAGGGAGATAGGAACGCCTTCGGTGAAATCTTAGTGTACTCCTATAAGAGACGATCATGTGCTATCAAGATTCTTGATGAGTATGCTGAGAGAGCTTCGACCCTACGTCGAGATCCTTTTTTCTTTCTTAATGTTCTTCCCTGTTGAGGGTGAAACCAGTTCTGGTTATGCTCTTACAGTAGTGTAAGGAAATCCACGTGGTGGGGAGTGCACCATTGGACCTTTTGAGGGAGGTTTTTCTTGTTTAGGTTAAACTTCAGTGTTTTCCAATGGGATTTTGATCTCAGAGTTTCCTTTTACGATGACGAAATGCGTGTTACTATGGTGGGGAGTAACAGTTTGGTTGTAGTTGAATATCTTCTATGTAGAAGGTTGTTCTTAATGCTAAGGCTGGTCATTGGACTATCTAGGTAGCTTGGTTGTGCAGATTCTCGGGTTGGGGGCATGACTATTGGTCCTCCTGCTGGTCCTTTTTCTGTTCTTATCAGGGATGAGAATGTTTATGGTGGGGAGTTTGTAAGAACCCGTGTTTTTCCGTACAGTCGTTTTGAGCAGAAATTTGAATTTTTGCTGTTGGATGCTCGTGAGGGGTAAAACGGTCATTTTACACTAAGAGATGGTTTCAGATAATTTTTTTGACAACTCCGTTGGTCCCAGAATAGGGATTTTACCCTAGGATAGAAGTTTGGAGGAAATATGAGCTGTTCGAATTTTGGTGGAATATTTAATATTTAATATTATTAAATTAAATATTAAATTATTCGCGTAGGTTCATTTGGCCATAAATTTTAAACAGAGCATCGAATTGAGATTCTGTCTGCTCCGTTGAGTTCGGAAAGGGGATTTGAGCCTAGGGAAGGCATAAACTCATGTCGGGCGCTGGGACCGGCTCAGGCCCCTTTTTCTTCCTTTTCTTTTCTTCTTCCCTTTTCTTTTCCTCTCTCTTATCTTCCTCCTCCTCCTTGTGCACATCTACAACGCCGCTCCTCCATTTCCATGACCTATGGGATAATTTGTAGATCAAGAAAACGGGAGAGAAGGAAGGTGGGAGTGGTACTGATTCGAAGCTCTCGACCTGCTGAGTCGGCGAACGACAATCGTGAGCCGTGAAATCCACCGAAGCTTCGTCGGTTTCTACCCAAAGGTAGGTCCGTTTATGTTTTTTCCATATATCCCCGTTAAAAATTTTGTTTTAAGTCTTTTATGACTTATATTTCTTGCTTGTATTCCCAAGGGTCTTGATCTATTGTTTCAGGTGCGAAAATGGGAAAATCGGGTGTTTTTAGGGTTTTCCCGTCAGAAAACCCAGTATACACGGCGTGTATTCCAGGGGTACACACCGTGTGTTCTTCCCATTCGGGGAAGACGAAGTTTTCTTAAGTACATGCCATTTACTTTGATTACACGTCGTGTAGTTGGTGGCCGTGTGGCTGGCCGTGTGGAGTAGAACACAGTTTTGGTGGGTTATAAGGACTACACGCCGTGTACTTTAAGTACACGCTCTGTAGTGGTACATGGGAATGTGTTCTGGTGAAAATGGACACGACATAACTTTTTTTGAATATTAAACACCATGTACAGTAAGGTACACACCGTGTACTATTACACAGGCAGGCCTTGTGCTCTGGCCATGTACTCTGGCCATGTACTGCTTCAGTTTAGTAATTTTTAGATATCTTGGGCTCTGGAAGTCAGAATTGGGCGTGTGAGTAGTCTATTATGAGAATTTTTCCATTTAGATCGCAATGGTGGAATCATTATTACATTTAGAGGTAATTTAAAGGGAGTTTTGGGGGTTTACATCTAAATGGAGGGGTTCTTCCTCCACTTATCGAGTTCAGTTGTCACCAAAGAGTGAGACTTAGGCTGGATGATAGGTTGGGTGTTCGGACCAACTTAGTTGAGACCATTAATATGAGATGATCTATGGGATATCTCCCATAAACCATGCTTTAGAGTACATCTCCATTGTGAGATGTTACTTTCTGGACTATGTGGCTTTGAGACCAGGTCCTTCTAAGGATCCCCTGAGGGATGTCCTTGCTTGTGTGCTGACCTAGGGAGTCCCTTGTAGGATCTCTCTCTTGTTCATCCTTTGACAGGAACCATGTTATGGGATGCCTATGTTGTCCTTCCTTTGAGGATCCCATGTAGGATTCCTCCGTTACTATTTGCTACGAATCCCTCGTAGGATGCCATCACTCGTGTTTACCTGGAGGATCCCGAGTATGATGTCTCCTCTGTGTTTGACCTGAGAGACCTAGTGGGTGCTTGTTGTTTGACCGACCCTGAGTTGTTATGTCAGTTTTGGGTTGATATGGTGATCGGGTGTCACTTAGGACCAGTGCTAAATTGGTAATCCCTTTGGGCTTTGGATGTATTGTTGGGTTGGGCGTTCGGGCCACCCGCATAGTTTTTTTATATCTGACTTGGTTTGATGATGTTGTAGTGTTTACCAGAGGTGCTTCCTGGTTGGTGGCTGCTGAGCCTGACATGATGTGTCTTTCCTGTTTGTTCAGATTCCTACTTTTCCTTGTGTGATTGAGTAGGTGGTTTGTTTCCCTACGTTGAATGCCTTTGACTTTTTGGTGCAAAAGTGTCGGATACCCATGTATCGGGTGTCTCAGGTTAGGGTTTTGATCCTGTTTTGTTATCTACCTTAGATTGCTTGTATTCCTGAGGTTATTAGATGATTATAACTGCTTGTTAGCATGTTTGAGGTCACCCCTTGGGTGTTTCCCTGTATTGGTTGTTTATCGCCGTTCAACTTAGGTTGCCTGTGAGGCAGACCTTGTTGCATTGCTTTCTGGCCTTGATATAGTTGATTTCATGTATTTCCTGCTAGTTATATGCTTTTGAGGCATTGTAGCTATTATCCAAGTAGTTTGTTGAACTTACTTAGGGATTCTGATAGTTGATTACGCACGACTGGACTGCTCAGGGCTGTGTGAACCTGGTGCAGTATACCTAAGAGGGAATTGATGATTAAGGGCTTCCATAGAGAGTCTGTTATAATTATTATCGTTCGTTGGACATACATGAATTGGACTTTGTGATTCCCAAGAGTGTCCTTAGTTTACACACGCATCGAGGCCACATGAGGAATTAGACGTAAGTGATTCCTCCGAGAGTCTATAGCAATCGTTGCAAGACCACAGTGGAATTTACGGTGAGAGCTTCCCAGAGTGATTGTGCCTTTGTATATTTACTTGACTATAGGGGTCTGCTAGTTTGAGACACCCAAAGAGTCTATGCTTAGCTAAACCAGAGGGGTGAGACTGTGTGTGCTACGCAGAGGGTTTCTTTTGTTGCTAGGTAGGACCAGAGGGGATAGGCTGTGAGTACTTCCCAGAGGGTTACCTGTTGTGTTGTCTGCTTGCTTGTGTTTGTTTGTTTGAACCAGAGGGGATAGGTAGTGAGTAATTCCCATAGTGTTACTTGTTTTTGTTTATCTTGTTCAGAGACATATTTCTGGCGTTTTCCAAAGCAGGTACATGTCGATGGGATTACAGACCCAGAGATCGACTTAATGATACACGTCTTGAGTGGCATGACATCCAGCTCAATGTCCTTGCTCATGATGTCTAGTATTTCGGGCTTATGGTCCCAAGGATCGACTGCTGATGTTGTTTCCTGTTATTTGAATCAATTCATCATAAATATTCATATTTATGTATATGTGTATAGGTATGGGACTATACATGTGTACGTATATAGATATGGACAGCCATGGTGGCACTTTCCTAGTTGATAGGGATTACACACCCTGAGTTCAACTGTGGTTGCACGTTTAGTTTACTTACTTTTGTTGTGTTCCAGCTAGGCTGAGCACATTGTTGTTGCATACACTTTTAGCAGCACAATGATAGGTTGCTTGTCAGGGTGCCCTACTGAGATTATTTCTCACCCCTGCACGTGCACCTCGGTGTACGTGTAGACCTTATGTCTGATTTTCAGGTTTAGCATGAGTTTCATGGTGGATAGGGCTGAGGCCCAATGTTACATGATCGAGCAGAGCTGCTTGAGTGGTTCTACTGATCGGGCTACTGCAGTTTGATATTGTCTGAAGATCGAGTACGGGGATTGTCTCGGAGTTAGTAGCAGAGCCCTATACTTTTACTTTCAGTTTCTTTGTACTTGTATCTATATGGTCGGACCAGTGGGTGACCAGTGTTGTATTGTATTGCATAGATCTTCGGGCTTTTACATCATTTTACTATTACAGCCTGTTCTATTTCAGTTGTTTACTGCTTCCACACTTTGTTTACTTTCTGCTGTGTATGATACTTAGTTATTTCCGATGTTTTCTTACTCTGGTATGAGGGAATAGTCTCCCCACTATCACACCCTAGGCCCTCGCTACTAGTCTGCAGCCTCTAGCATACGGGGAGGCGCGCTTGAGGCCTTGTAGCGAACCGACTCGGAGCACTAGTTTAGTGGCTTCCGGGTTGGTTCTTGACAACAAAATTCCCCTATAATCCCTTAAAAACCGGTATGTGAATAAAAAACTAGGATAAGAAAAAATTATTTATGGAAATCCATGTATTTGAACAATCTATTTCATATAGAGGCATCCCAAGATCTCTACTAAACTCAGATCTCTGATAACTAGGAAGTGGGCATACATGGTTAGTTGGTCAATGATCACCTAGATAGAATCATTTCCCCTAGGAGTAAGTGGTAAAACTGTTATTAAGTCTATCAATATCCCATCCCACTTCCATTTGGGACCTCAAGGGGTTGAGATAAACCAATTGGAATATCATGCTTAGCCTTCACTTGCAGACAATTAAGGCATCAAGAAATGTACTCTTTAACTCCTTTATTCATCCCTAGATACCAAAACTAATGTCAGTGGAAATAATACATATTTTCAAAACATAGATGTACCACCAAAGGGGATGTATGAAACTCCCTCATAACCACTTCCCACAGCACCACTAGTACCATCATGCGTCCTTTGAAAGGAACAATTTCCTCCCCACCTTATAAATATCTATCAAGAGCATAACTTTTGGACAATTGAGAACGTAGGGTCTCGTAGTCAGTATCCCCTAGATGTGCCTCCCTAACTCTATATAAGTGTGGAGGGATGAAAAACATCTACTATAGGTAATATTATTTATCTCCATCCATAAAGGATAACTACAACGTGAGAAAATACTCTGATACCCCATTCAACAAATGTGAACTGGATCTCCAAATGAGATCATATACCACCACATTCCCCTTCCTAGGAGTATAAATAATTTCAAATTCATAGTGCTGGAGGAACTCTATCCATAACCTCTTTCTCATGTTTAGATCTTTTTGAGAGAAGATATACTTGATACTCTTTTGGTCAGAGTAGACAATAAACTACTCACCCATCATTTAGTGTTTCCATATATTCAATTCGAAGACTACCACTTCTAATTCAATATCACTGGTCTTATAGTAATTCTCATGTGGCCTCAATTGTCATGAACCATAGGCAATCACTTCTTTACACTACATCTGGACAAAACCAAGCTATTTTATGGATGCATCACAAAACACTGTGTACTCGACACCCTCCTCTAGAAATATCATGATAGGAGAACTCCTCAACCTCATTCTCGTCTCTTGAAAGCACTACGATAACTTTTTAGTGCACACAAAAGGATACCCCTTTTGTGTCAAAGTTATAAAGGGTGGTTCAACTATGGAGAATTCTAGTACAGACCTCCGATAGTACCCTACGAAGACAAGGAATCTCCATACCTTGATGACACTCTTGGGTGGATCCCAATCAAGCACTGCCTAATCCTTTAATAGATCTACTCCAAATACATCATCTGAGATGAAGTGTCCCAAAAATTTGACCTCTTGAATTCAGAACTAAAACTTTGATATATTTCTATAATTTTGGTTATTTTGGATTACGTCCAGGACCATCCCAAATTGTCTCAAATGCTCCTCCTGTGACACCGAATACACTATGATGTCATCAATGGAGACCACCAAAAACCGGAAAAGGTAAGTCTGAAAGATCCTATTCATGATTCCCATGAACCCTGATGGGGTATTATTCATTCAAAACAACATCACCAAATACTCACAATGTCCTTAAAGTAATATGAATGCCATATTTAGTATATCAGTATCCTGTAGTTGTAGTTGGTGATAGGTCGATCTGAGGTCGTTCTTTGAGAACCATCACACACTTTTCAACTAATCAAAGAGGTAATTGATCCCTAGCTGTAGATTCTTATTCTACAAGGTTACCTAGTTCAATCCTCTGTAATAAAAACACATCCCCAAGCTCTATTCTACCTTGTTGGTAAACAAAATTGGGGCTGCCCTGGGTGAAATAATGAGTCTCAAAAAGACCTTCCTCTACAAGTCATCTAATTGTACCCTTATCTCATAAATATATATGATATCCATATGATATTTAGGTGTAGATATTGGTTCCCTCCTAGGGTGTAGATCAATTTTGATGTTCATCTCCCTATGGGGAGGTAAACCTAGAATATCTTTTGGAAAGACATCCTCACACTCTGCCACCACTGTAGGTAACTAAGGACACATATCACCTGCTTCACATAGGGTGAGGATATCCAACTAATGAGTAATTGGCTCTGCTCAATTTTGTGTGAGTTTATCCAAAACATCCTATATTTTATTTTCACTGAAAAAGGAAAACATTGTTCCTTCACATCGGACACACCACACTCTTTGCCTAAAATAGTCAATCTGAGCATGAACTCTGGATAACCAGTCCAAACCATGAATGAAATCATAATGCCTCAATGCCAGTACCAAGAGATACTAAATGAAAATCTCACCTCATTGAGTTAGTTCAAACTTTTTGAACCAATGTGTGACCATCACCTCTCCTCTGGTACGAGTCTCCAAGAGTAAGGGCAGATTCAACGGTTTATCCAGAATCTCCGAGTCCCGAACAAGATTATTGGAAAGAAAATAATGACTAGAACCTCTGGCTATCAAAACTATAGATAATGTAGAAAAGATATATATAATACCATATATAATCCTTGGGGCTTCTGGGTTGTAGGGCCCTATAGACTATAGTTGTGCTCGTCCCTTCCCACCAATTCCTTGAGCCTAGAATGGACCACTTGGGGTTGATGGTAGTAACATGTCAAAATGTCAAACTCCTCTGACTTATCCCTCATCTCCTCTTCCACATATACCTAATGATGAACCACCCTACTCCTATCTATTATTCTATCTCGGTAGTCCCTTTAAATTCTCCGGATTAGTTGTACAACGGGTTAGGAAATCTCATTACATATGTCCCTGACCACATTATGGGAAACACCGAATGTACCTTAGATGATTCGAGCCACACTAGGATCCCTAAACTGTTGAAACTGAGTTTTGGGATCTCCCATAGAAGATCTTGACCCACTTTGATCCCTATTAATTCCATCAGATACCTTCTTATATGGTCTCAGCAACCGGGTACCTACTACTAGCTCCCACTACAGGTATTTGCTATGCCAAAAAACATTCCACTAACAGGGCTTCCTCAAGTACCCCCACATAGATTGAAATTATTAGGGGGATGAATGATGCCATGGTGTCCTAGGGTAAGTCATCATTGAATGTCAGATCCCTAAAGAACTTATCTCATACCATATCTAAATAGTAGCACAAGAGATCTGTAAACCTTAATATCTACTTCACCATGGGCATACTTCTATGCTTCAGATGCAGAAGATATTGTATGCATACCAATAGCAATGAGGCCGGATAGAACTCCTCTAAAAAGAGACACTTGAATTCTATCCATGAGGGAGATATCTCATCATGTTATTGAGCCACCAAGCTCCACCATCACCCTGTAGTTCCATAGAGAAGACTCGCGACATGTACCTCCATCTGATTGGCATGCGTCCTCACTAGGTTGAAAACATGGGTGATTTCCTATAGAAAATCCTTAGACATCTAGGGGTCTGGGTAAAACCAAAACATGGCAGGTCACTGCCTCTTATACTCATGAAATGAACCCATCCTTTGTCTTCCTCATCTAGTAGTACTGGTAGTAGCTACTACTCAATGGGTTGTGGTATAGATGGTAAACCACACAGAGGTTCTATCTATGGTATACGCTTCTATACTGATGCCTCTTCATTGGTAAGATCATCCTCATGAGAATGCATTGGAATACTGGCTGGCTATCTACAAAGAGGCATCCATAAATGAAAAAATATACACCATGTTCAATAGAGAATATATGGGGAGATAACTCAATAAGTACATGGAAAACCCAGCCATTCCAATATGATGCATGTACCACTGTTTTTCAATGCAACTAATGTTCTCATGTACTGAGTCAAAAACAAGTGATCAGATTCATTGTGTATGGATACGTCATCCACCGTACAACACTGGATTCTTTGGCCTCAATGCCAAAATTGAAACACTTAACATTGTTTCCCCAAACCAATATCAAAGACTCTCAGTTCAAAAGTAGAACTGACCCCCTCTGATACCACTCTGTCATGACCCTTCATAGAGGGGATTTTATTGTTACTATGCCAAGACCGTCTTTAATAGGTTAGGGTTTGGTGACTTGCATCAAGTTGGAATATCCAAGAAATTGGAGGCATTATAATAAATTACCAGTACAAATGCACACATCTCCAATACAAAAAATTATGAAATGTAAAATAACTGAAACAATTCTTTCTTACCACTAAGATCCCACAACTAAAGTACAACATGAAGCAAAATAATAGTAAATAGTGATAAAGGCAAGGCTCTCATATTGTTTATATAACCCAATTGTAACTAAAACTGTAAGGATTTTGATCTACCACAATGGTGAGGATTACATAAAAGTTTCTCTCTCGGAAAACACCACGGTCTTCCAAGATTCAGCTTTGCTCCACCAACTCCAGATCCTCTTTTGACACTATCAAATGTTCCCATATCTACTCATGACATGACACTTAAGAGAAAATCCCATGCATTGGTTAGTGTAAAAATACTCAGTGTGACACCCAAAAAAACCTAAACAGAAAGAAAAAAGTAATTAATCTCAATAAATGATGTAACAATATATCATAGGTACAAGGAGAAAGAGAAAACCTAGATAAACTTAGGTGAGACTCCACGCCATTAGGCGGTCATAACCAACTATCAGGAACATGATTCTCTTTGATGCAATGATCATTCTAGGAGACCCCACTCCATGATCCATGATATCACCAGAGACAGTTGATGAAGATGCCTGCCTCATTAGGGACCCACCAAAATAGAATGCATCGATATGAGAATAACATGACACATAGATAGGTGGTCACACTGAGGACTACTAGGGGACACCAAAATCTAATATAGATCATCCTTGATACATAGATACAAGGTCACACCCAAAACCGATTGAGGACACAATGAACCCAATCTAGATCAACATGTTATGTAGGGGATCCCATGTCTATGATTTCGCAAACCCTACTTATGCAGCCCAATAGATGGAGGATCAACGGCTAGCTCAGAGAGGTTACACCAATTCCACAAACACTACTAGGTGTGATATAGGATCACACTCTAGTCTCATAAAGGGATACCATACTCTATTTGAGACTTGAACTCTAGAGGGAATTATAATCCAGTAATGTGGATGTAATTCCACAATAAAACCTTAATAAAAGGACCAATGTAACATAATCAAACTATACTAGTCCAAACTAAAAATGCACCGCTAGTATCAAAATGAACGTCTAAATGTTAGGGTCTTAATGGGACATATAGATCATCAAAGGGATGAATAGTTAAGGAGTTATGATCATTTGAAACTATTTAGGGTCACTGCACCCACAGACTGACCACCACATTCGGTCCAACTACTATGCTGAATGACCACTGTGGTTGACCTCGATGGTCAACCTTCCGTGGTCTAGCCGCATGGTCGCTTCACCCACATTCTAACTTCATGATTGATCATCATGATCCGTGTGTCTGCGACAACTTGAGCTATTTTGGCCATGAAGTCTACCATCACAGTTCACCGTCATGGTAGGTCGCAAACTTGCTCCACCCTAGTTTCCTCAGATCTGATCGGGGTTGGTCCTGGGTTAAGATTGGCCCACCGAAACGACCAAACCCTCCGATCCGGCCTGACCGACAAGGATTTACACCGTGTCTGACATGGATCCACTAGAAAGTACTCCTCCACCAACCCCACTAGATCCCCTTTTCTGTCATTGAATCCCATGTGGCTATCTTCTTCAGACCGCCTCCGACGTCCACCTCCTCCTACCCTGTTGTGACCGCACGCAGCTTTGCTGCCTCCACACAGGCTGCACCACTTTCCATTTCTGATGTCCCATTCTAGTGGCCCAGAACACTGACCACAACACCTCCTTATATGCCCAAAAATCAAAATAGTTATAGATCCATGATCTTTGGGTCCTAGTATACACTGATCTAACCTCAATTTTCAATTTTCCTCAAATCAGGGGGTCTGATCGACATAGAAAAAGATCAAAGGTAGAGAAAAGAATAAAGAGAAACAATGAAAAATGAACCTCTACCATTGTTCATGTCAGCCTCTATTTTCTACCAGTAGAATGATAAATAAAGAGGAATAATTCAATATACTGATAAAATTTCCATCAATTTGAAATATACAGATGATTTGTGACTCAATTGTTGTTTGTTGAGTTGATTTTCATTCGTTTGGGATTAAGAACGGGATGGAAATCACTAGAACAAATGTGAAACCTTGATTAAATTCGGTCACTAATGAAGAAGGATCATTGTGTGATGTTCATTGGTGAGATCCATAAAATCCAAGGTAGCACCGATTGATCGATCTACGATTTGAAAGTCTGTCATCATATGCTCGAGAGGATCTCCAGAGTTTCATTCCCAGAATCTCTAGAGGATTATAGGGTTATGAGACTAACCTTGGATCTATAACAATGGGTTTGTTTAAAAATAAACCTATCACTGTGTCATTTAATCCTCGAAACAAAATAAATAAATTTTCTTAATATTATTTTATTGATTTAAAATACTTGTGATGACTATCCACAATTGACCAGCACCGATCAATTCCTGGTCATGTCTATAGTAAAACCACTTTTCTGAAGTCAAATGTGCCCTTGGATTTCTGATATGGGAATATTTTTAGATGTTATGAATTTTTTTTTCAGGAAAATTTCACTCACATTCTATTTAATATTTATTATTTTTCAAAAAATAGTTTCTGGCACACTAGAGCTCAGAATCACAGGTCATCTTATCTCCTTGTCTCTAAAATAATCTATATAATATCTAGAAATATTACAAAATATGTGATACTTTATGATATTATTTTTATGTATTATTTTTATCAAATAGTCTTTAGGATGTAAGGTAATAATATGACTAGATGAAATTACAAAATTAACAATAAGACATTTCCATGGAATTTATTGATTAGTTCATAGGAAATAAGTAGTGAAATTTTAATAAAAAAATAAAATTACATAATAGCTAACTTTTTTCATTAATTATAAATTCTATATATTTTTTATTTTTATCAAAAAAATATATTAATAATGTTAGACCTGTGAGGAAATATATTTATAATTTATATAAAATCCAATAATAATTTATTTATTTATTATTAATTGTATAAAAATAATGATTAATGAATTTGAAGTTAAAAATAGATATTTCCCACAGAAATGTTGTTATTATGCATAACGTATTTTGTGATAATTAATTGAATTATTCTATATGAATGAAATAAATTTAAAAAATAATAGATATTATCATTTAATATAAATATTGACTTTCATATTCTAGTTTTTACTAGTCATAGAATGGGGGGAAAATATTTTTTATTCTTAAAAAACTTTTTTAGTGAAGATTATTTTTTTCCATTTTGTGTGCAGATATATGAATTGATTTCCAAAACATTTTGGAATTTAATATATTCAAATATATTTCATTTATGGAATTATTAAAATATATATTTTTTAAAACAGTGAACCTTATCTTAGTATATAATGAATATTTACTAGGGTAAAAATATTATTACCACAGTAATGCTTAAAAGTTTCAAAAGAGGTGCTAAATATAGATATAAAATTTAAAATATTTAAAAATAAATAAATAAAATTCACTAGATTGATTTTGATCTAAAAAATTCAATCATAAAATCTATTACTATTTGGAACCAAATTATCGTTAGTAACCTCTATGTCATATAATAACGATTGAATTATTGATTTTTTTCCTCTCAAATCATTTATAAAAGGGGACATCAATTTCTAAATTCTCCAAATCACTTCATAACTCTATTTTATCCAACACCCACACAAATCACATTGAAACATAACTCTAAAAGTTCTATAGTTTCTTTTCTCACCAAACTAACCTCTCAATAATCCATAAGGTGTATGTAATAGAATGATACCTAAAGAATATGTAATTTTATTTACTGATCAATTTCGAGTTTCATGTTTACATATCCTATTAAAAATATTAAATAACCATATTAAAATTATTACATCAATATCATTAATATAAAATATTTTTATATGTTAATTTTACAACTATTTTTCATCTCCTTTACATCCAAGGATTATTAAAACCATCACTGATGTCTATGTAGGGACAACAACATCTATGAAGTGATATATTTTTTTTCAACACCGTGTATAATGTATGGTTATATATTTGAATTTAATATATATATATATATATATCTAATTTTTAGAAATAGTTTTTATTTATTTAAATTTAAAATATTATGTACCTTCTAAACCTCTTATCAATTTGAAAATGATAACATCCCTCCTATATATGTATGTAATACCACCTCTATGAAGCTATGTAGATATATATTTTTTCATTTATTCCTAAAATTTATGTTAATGAGGACATATTTATGGGATATATAATATATTTTATATATTATAATTCTCTTAAAGTGAAATATTATCATTTACTTTTATTTCCATTCATAGGAAAATTAAAACATCACACATGTATATTTATAGACTACTATCTCTGTGAAGTGATGTAACTTATTTTTCATTACCAGTTTATATGATTGGTAAAAAAATTATATATTATTAATAAATATAGTAATTATGAAATTAATATTATTTTTTAGGTGTTGAATCCATGTCCAAGGTCTAAGGACTAGATTGTTGAACAGAAACTTACATGGTAAATATAACAAGTAATACCTATATTTTTATTTAAATGAATCAATATTAATAACATGATAATTGGAAAATTATAATGGTGTGATATATTTTAAAATAGTTAAGAATGATTTTCTTTTATATATTAATAATTACTCAATATTTATTATATACATCATCAAAAATTTATTTTATGAAATTTGAGAATTGATGAATGAGTTTTTTTAATATCATTTCTATTTGGGATGGTCTATCTTAAATTTTGATTAAGGTAAATAAAATAATATTTAACTTTCAAACCCCATAATTTTTCTTATAAAATGTTTATTTTGAGGTTTTATTATCTTTCCTTCATTCTCGTATCATTTGTACATAAAATGAAAAAAAATATTTATAAGAAAATATAAAAATATTTCCTATTTTAGGATGGAAATCATAATCTTTCATATCAATGTTCTTTAATTTTTTATATAACTTTTAACTTATAATATATATATTTTTTAAAAATTAATTCTCATTAGAATCTAATTTCCTAAAAAGTTCATAAAATTATTCTTTTAAAAGTTTTTTTCAAATGACTCATTTTTCACATTTAACAAAATTGTAAGAATGATGATTTATTTTAAAAAATATGGAATGAATAGTTTTTTCTATGATACTGAAGAATATATTGAATGTTTTAAATGTATTATAAAAAATAATATTCTAATAATTTTTTGAATTAGATTTATAAATTTACAAAAATGAAATAAAGTTTTTCTATTAATATTCAATGTGTATTTTAAATGATTTTATAGAAGATATTTTTCTTCTATGTCATCATACTTTAGGGATTTTTATGACTCATTAAGGATATGATCATGAGATACCCTCCATTTTCTTTACATTGATATATTATGAGGATGATTTTTCAGTATTATTTCATGAAAAACTATTTATTCCATTGGTTAATTATGTTACGATGAAATGATGAGTTTCTTTATGATCTAGTGGAACACATAATTTGGTTTTCATTATGTGGAAGGTGGGATTAGAATTATATATCCCTCCAATGTATTGATTAATGATTTATGAAATATGAGATAATATAAACTAGAATGGGGTATGAACCTATTCTAATAAGGTTATTGTCCCACATTTTATAGCCTTAGCAAAGTTCCAGGACTACAGAAATGAGCTGATTATAGAGTGAACCTTATCCACTAATGGAATTTTTCCACTATGATAGTCAGGGAGGTGATCCTGGAATATTTAAATGATTTCTCTACTTATGTTCATGATATAAAATTATGTCTTATTCTTATTATTTTCTATCATGGAACATGATTTATTATTAATTATTAGACACTATTACAACTCATGTGATTTTTTCTGATAAATCTCTATGAAATGACTGATGATTTATGGTCTAAAAAATTATTTTATTATTTTATTATGTCATTATAATTTTCAAATACACTTATTCATACCTTATGCTCATTAGTTATCTTCTATTGAAACCTTTCATGTTTACCCATACTAAGCATATATAATGTCACATTTTATGTATCATTTCCCCTAGTTATAAAGAATATTATTTCGTAGGGAATGTCTAAAAACAGTATTATTCAAGAAGATTTTTTTGGGTATGTTGAATATATTTCATTAAATAAGATAAATATGTATATAATCTACAAAAATAATAAATTTTCATAGTACATGTGTGTGTACTGTTTTTAGATGTGTTGAATATTCATCTAAAATGATATAATATTGATGTATAAAATGATTGGGTAAACTAAACTATAGTGTAAAACTATATGAGTATGGGATTAATGAGTTAATTATGACAAAAAATATCCACATTCTGTTGTATTTATGATAGTATTATAGTGTATAATTTATTCTATTAAAAATCAATATATGGAGAGGTGTAGTTCTTTTCCATAATCCTTATATAGAAATCATGCTATCTTTCACTACAATGAAATCATGTTTTTAACTAATGTTTTCATGATAAAATATTTAATAAATAAATGTGAACTTACTATATATAGGGGTTAAATCCCAAAAAGGTGTTAATGTATCAAGAAGAATTTGGAATTGGTTAAAAAGACGTGAAACATGATTCACACCCCCCACTATGGTTTCTTCAACTAACTTGATGTGAATTTCAACTAGTATCAAAACCAATGTTACCTATGACTGCATTTATTTTGATTACCCATAGATTTAATTTTTTAATGATTTCCATATTTGAGATAATTGTTGAATTTTAATTTAATATATAAAAAATAATAACTATTAGAATATAATTAAATGTATTTTACAAGACACTAAAACAAGATAGAGGAAGCAAGAAAAGAATATGATAAATGTCTCAAGGAAGAAATACTATAAATTTTTTTATAAAAGAACATATATTTGTAATATAATTTATAAATATAATTATCATGATCCCATTGAAGAAACAAGTTCATGCTGTGAGAAAATTAAAGATCATAGAATTGATAAATAACTTAGTGTGTTTTATTCAGAAATGATATTCTATAATGGAAAGGTACCATTGGAATTTATTTTAAACATACTTCCACATATTAATGAAATTTATGATGATATGTAACAATTTTATCAAACATCTAAAGAATGATAGGTGCATTAGATAAACATGTTTGATGATAAAAATCCCTCCTAATTATTATAAAAGTAACGTGATAAAACAACAATTATTAATGATAAAAGTTTTTTAAGGATAAAAAATTACAAAGAACAGTTTTTTTATAGAATTATTAATTGATATAAGTTAATAAATTAATATATGCATTCTAGAAGTGACACTATGTCTCATTGATTTCCAAGGAAACTCAATTCATAGTGAAATATAAATTAATCAATGACCTTAATAAATATTTACATGAAGAATGAAAATTATATGTGGAAGAAGTTAAAAAGTAAATTAGTGATTTAGGTGATAGAATATACCCATTTAGATAGAAAATAATATTTCAACATGAAGTTCATAGATAAGGAGATAAAATATAATGATCTTTAATTAATATTAGTTGGATATTCCCAATAATCTAAGAGGAAGTGTAATATCACTCTTATTTCTATGATGTATTTTCCATGAAAAGGGATTCTCTTTTATGGTATATAGAGTATGTGAAAAAGTAAAAAATCCTCAAACTCCTCAACAATGAAAAATATTACATTTTCCTTTTTAAAATATAAATGTTAAATATTATTTTTATATATGTTCTAGAAAAAATTTATATTCTATAAAAATATGAGTATCGAAATACTCTGATAAACCAAATTTTTTAAAAAAATGCTGGAATTAAAATGGGTGAAACACATCTCTAAAAAAGGATCTACAAAAAATTGATAGAACACCAAGATTACATGGCCATAGATCTTGATATATTGATAAAATAATAAGAAAAGGTAACATGTGGGTCATTATTAGTATTTATGGATTTTTATCCATATAAATATATTTTTTTGGAAAAACATGTCAAATTATAGATGTTTGAAATGTAAAAGAGGCAGGGGTAGAGGTCATATAAGATTAAAGACCACTAAATAGAAATTTAATTTATAAAATAATAGAAATATTCTTTTGAGTATTGGATATGAGGGTCGTTATTATTTCATTTAATTTTTAATATAGTTTATTAATAGGTATATATAATTCAGTTAAGTTAAAACAATTGATACATCTTGTAATTATTTAGTAATGTGTCCACTACATTAAATGAAATAATGAAATAATTTAAAAAACTATCTCTAGGAGTGATCAAGAATGGAAATATTCTAAGATAGATTATCCCATGACGTTAGTGAAAAATAATGAGAATTATTTCACACCATATAGGATAATATTATTATATTTTGTGTTGATTGTACACATAATAAATTTTTTAAAATTGGTCAAGGAAACCAAATATAAATGGTGTAATTCATAAAAATATGACAACATTCAAGGAGATGCATTAAAAGATGACATGGTTCAAGATACCGGTAATAAAGAAATTGATATTCATTCCATGTAGGGTAACCCCATGATTTATAAGAACATTTTAAAGGTGTTACATTTCTGGATGAATTCATAATAAGTGTGTGGTTGTCTAACACGGTCAAAAGGAGTGAAAAAGTGAAAAATAGAAATCACTATTGAGTTCATGTTCTATATATATTTCTTTATTGAACAATACCACATTTAACATAAAGAATGTTAATATCTATAATATTATATTGATTATATGGTTTAATAAAATGGAATATTAATGTGTTTTATAGAAATCTTCAAGGATTGGAAATGTTATTCTTAATTAATAAAACAATGTTATTCCAAAAATGAAAAGGGCTGTAAATGAAAATAAATAATTACTTCCCATAGGTGAACAAATCCGGATTCATAAATAGGTTTCATAAAGGAATTTTTTTTTTGTAATTTAGATATTCCATAAAAAATTATTCTTGGTATATAAAAATGTATCATCCTTATTGATACTATTTAAATGGTAATTATGTCCACCAAATTAAAAAATCACATTGTTCAATGAGAGGTATTGGGGGTGATGTCTAAAGGGGTATTGTGATACTTATAAATATTGGATAAAATCAAGATTGTGATAATTTCAATGTGGTATTTATTTTAATTAGTATCATGCATTATGCTAGTACTATAACATCCTGGGTTTATTTTTCAAAGAAAAAACCATAGTGATGAAATATTGATTTCATCCCTAGAGGGGTGAAACTGATATAGTCCTTACTATAATAAAATTTTTATCTAGTAAAAATATATACACTCTATGTCCCAAATATGTATTCATTTTGTGGTATGATATTTAATCTCCTTTCCTTATTATGGTGTGTACATATTTTATTTATCAACATGTTTTTTTGAAAAAAGGATATGTAATATAGATTCACATAATCTATCTTACATGTTTCTCAATGATTAGTATAGGTTGAAATTATATTTCAATATAGTTTATAGATATCATTAGAAATCATTTTCTCAGCTGTAACTACATTTAGTGATATAAGTGGACATCCTTATTATATTGCAAAACTAGTTACTATTTTATTCTCTAGGATATATCATTTAGACTTAGGGAAGATTATATAAGGTTAATTACTATGAAATCTATGGTGTATTCCTTTTCTAAATGGAATTTAGGATAAATTTTTATATTATGGTTTTCTAAATCAGATGTCTATGGGTTTGAAGAATTATCCCATGTAATACCTATCCTTAAAACAATGTTATTTATACTGTAAAAATAAATATAGTGACAAAAAATTTCCTACATTATATTTATTATTATTAAGGGGGAGATGATACACACTTTCTTAAGGAGAAAATGTAGTTTTTAAAAAGAAATCAGAGGGGGAGATTGAAATTCCCTTATAGAGTGTGTGATTATGATGTTATATATTTTTCAACTACAGATTTAAAACATTTAACTCAATGATTATATTAAGAATATGGGTGACATATTATAGAATTAATTCATTACATATATATTGAATATTCTTCCTATAAGCTATGGGTAATTAAGGATTGAATATTTTTATATGAATCATTTGTATGAAAATTTTCTACTGGAAATATCACGAATCATTTGATTTCAAGATATGATATTCTTGGTTGAAAAGGAATAAGTCTATTTAATGTACCTAATTTTCAATGTATTAATTTTAAATAATATATGGATTAATTTCAATACCATGAATCGACACTGAATGTGCTTTTGAGGCTCGGTTTTACTGAAATAAATGATTGAATAATATTATACTATTGAATAGCACGTGCATGAATTTTTCTTGAAAAAGTGTAATACCTTCTAAAAGGGTGCACAAATTAGAAATCTGAGGACACCTTTGCATTCAGAGAAGTGGTTTTGCCGTTGGTGCTGCCTAACATCGGCCGGTGCAGGTCCGCAATGAAAAGTAGTTTTAGGAATTTTTAATAAATAAAATAAATTGAATATTTATTTTATTTTCTCTATTTTTTCGACACAAAGATTTATAGATGCTTATTTTTTAAAATAATCCTTTAGGAAGGGATCCATGTTTAGTCTCATAACCCAAGAAATTCCCTAGAGGCTCTGGAGAGAACCCTGAAGAAAGCTCTCAAGAAATTAGTGACAGATTGAAAAATCAACAATCGATGAACACTATTCTTGATAAATCTCACCAATTAAAAATGATGCGATGACCAATATTCTTCAGCGAGTGATCCAAATCAAAGGTAGGATATGCTATATTGGAGTTTATTTCGCCGTTATTAATTTCAATGAAGAATGTGGACCAACCAATGAACATTTTTATCTATAGTTATATCATTCCATGCAAGATGGGCTATTTTGTTCATGATTTATCAAGGTTTTATATTTTGAGAAATTTTTTTATCAAGCTTATGGGAATGAATCGAGGTTGGAATGAACAAAATTCGAGGTTCGTTCTAATTTTTTTTCAATGTTCTTTTCTCCCCTATTTTATTTATAGTGCTCTTAATTCATCATTTAATTATGAATGATCGGTCATTTCACCTTCGATTCAAGGTACAACTATCAAAAATTTAATATACAACACTGGGAAAACCTAAAGAAGGTGCGACGGTGATGGCGATAGATGAATCATAGCGATTTAGGAGATGTTGTTCTTCGGGTAATTTTAATCAATTGGATTTAAAGTTGTTATCTAAGCCTATTAATCACCTAAAACACATCAATTCAGTGTTAAAGTGATGGAATGAAGTTATATCATGAAAGTTTGGGAAAGGTGAAGCTAGGATTTTGGTTTGATAAATAGAGGAGATGACTAAAGCATGAACTGGGGATTATGAAAAATCCTGATGAAAATGACGTGTAACTCGAAGCTACATGACATATGGCACACAATAAGTAGGGGAAGGGTTTCTAGAGATAGTTAAATATCACACGACATGTAGGCCCTTCTCAGAAACTTGGCATGTATCTTGGGAGATACACATACATTGGGTGGAGTACAAAGGTTTCAAACATGACATGTACCCCACCACACGACTCGGCCTGGTCCATGTTCCTAGACTACACCATATACTGGTACACAAGAAGAGAGACATGAGTTAACACAGTTTAATGGCACATAGTCGGTGTACATGGGTGGAACCCTGATAGAAGGACACAATGTGTTACTTATTCTATATTCTATGTACCCATATTCTATAAGAAATAGCTTGGAATGAAACAGGTATTTTTACAAGGGCAGTACTCAGGGTCAACGGACTTAGATTGTGACCCTAATAAAGGCCATGTACCCATTTCTACATGTCTTGAATATCTTTCCCATCATATCTTATTAAAGTTTCATTAGGGTTTGTTCCCTTAATCTATTCCTTGAAGGTTAGTGGGTATCATTTCCTATTCATATGAAGATGATCCATTCTGCTAGAATTCCTAGATAGAGTCGTTGGACTCCCCTGAGAGGCCCAATGTAGGATCCTCTATTCATATTTTTTCTATAAGTGGAGTCCTTGGTATTGAAATGACCAATCATACTAGACGTCTATTCTCTACATAGAGGGTTAATCCAGATGGAGTTTTTTGTATCACCCCATTGTCCGAGATGTGATTCTCATCAATTGTATCATATTTATCTCTCTTTAGATATATTAGTGTATCTCTCTCTTGATAGTTCCCAATGAAAAATTCTTCTCAAATGGATGTTACCAGTGCTATCAGACTCAGGAGTGAATTCTCCCAGATGAGTGATTTGTGGAATCTCCAAATTGAATCCCTAGTATAAGTATACAATGGTTGTGAATTCTCTATATAAGACGTGTCTTGGTTTGAATATATCTGGATAATCTTATATGTGCTATAGAGATATATTATATAGAGATGATTGTATATTCTTTTGTGTACTACTTTCTGGTGCTGTGGAATCCTACTGAGTATTTTTATACTCACCCCTACACAATATTTTCCCATATGTGTTGTGTCTTGTGAAGATAAGCAACCTTTTAATGGAGTCCTAGGCATACCATGACCGGATGGATCTTGGTGAGATCAGATAGCTGAGGTGGTCCTACGACTATAGATAATAGTCCTTCTACCTTTTTATTATAGGTTTTAATTTATATTTTTCAAAATTACATTGGGTTGGCTTTTATTTTGGCCTTGTTTACTTTACTCCCCTTTACATTCCAATTGTACTCTCGTTGGGATATAGTGGTATGCATACATTTGGTTCGTAGTGGTTTTTACATTTCTACATTTTGTGGGATTACAGATGTCTGCATGAATATAGGTACATAGGAAATACCTTCCATGATGGTGATGTGCCTACTCGATGCTAGTCACAAACACCTAGTCAATTAGAGGCAGGCATAGTGAGTTTCATCATGGTGCTTGTTGTGATGGGTTGTGATAGAGTGGTATCAAATATTTTTGGTTCTTCATTAGGATCAAGAGTTTGTGAGAATTTTTGGGGCAAGAGTGTTATGTATTTTGAGTTTTTATTTCAAGTCAGTGACTCCAATAATGGTGCGATGGATGATGTACCCATATACCAGGACTCTAATAACATACTTTTCGACTTAGTACATGAGGAAATTGGTTGTTACGAAAATTATGGTACATGAATCATATATGAATATATTGTGGTTCCATGTCAGTATTAAGTCCGATCTTCAGATATACTAATTGAATGAGGTACATATTGTTTTATTATAGGACCCCCAAGACTTATACAAGCTAGGATTTAGCAGCTCAATCTCGAGGTGAACCCCTCAGTGATGAGGCTTCGATACAGGGACCAATTCCCTAGGTGTTACCTCTCGGTGGTGCATCAGCTATACTACCACTTGTGGTGAAGAAAATGGTACCTACTATACCTGTATATAGGGAGATCATGCTGAGAATGCTCTATATTTTTTATATCTATATGCCCCTTAGTCTTCAAGGTGACCTCGATGATCAGGTGGCTAAGGACTGGCCTGAGATGGTGACTTTAGTTTTCCATCTAGTCAGGACACCCACAGATAAAATGGTCATCCTGGTGGTTAGTCTTCTTCCAAGTTCGATAGAGAGAGGGTGGAGTTTGGCTCTCTACACTAAATATGGGGTGACTGTTTCATGGAAAAAGTTATAACATCTCTTTAGAGGGAATTTCTCACCAGTTACGATGATAAATGTGTATATAAAAGAGCTTCTCCATCCCCAATAGGGTGTCACGATAGTGGATAATTATTCATCAAGGTTCACCAATCTTTCCATGTACTCGATGGATATGGTTAGAGATCAGTAATTCTGGTCTCAAACCTTCGAGTGAGGTCTACATAGAGATATCTAAGCCAACATAATCCCTCCTTTAATTATGAATTTTTATGGGGTACTCGAGAAAGCTTTGACGGTCAAAAACTTCATGGTTGAGTAGATGCAGCCGGTGGCAGTCAGCAGTGGAAGAGCAGGTGGAGTAACCTCGATAGAAAGGATCCAATGTCAGTCTTAGGGATATAGATGTTGGAGATGTTTTAGGAGGATTTCCGAGGATAGAGGATCTTCAGTTCAGGGATCCCAGGGTGGGTCCAATTAGTCTTGGAAGAGGTGTTGATATACATGTGATGATAGGGAACATCTCACTCAATATTTTCCAACCATCCATGTGGGTGATAGGGAGATAGTGGGTGGACCACCGAGGTAGAGGATGTGATAGGAGGAAAAATATCCATAGGGTGAAAGACATGGATAAATAGTTGGGAGAGTATAAGTAGGTGGTTGATGTTTGGACTTATTACCACCACCACCCATAGGAGGTCCATTACAGGCTCAGGGAGCTAGAGCATAGGGGTGGGGTCGTTGGATATGGTCGAGGAATATGAACCATGGGCTCTGGGAATGATTCAAGATACAATTTGTGTCTTTTATACATTAGCTGTAGTACTAATAGACACACGTCCTAGTCATTATTTTCTCAACACATATCTTTTTTGAGACCTAGAGATTCTAGTTGAACCATTTACTCGACCCTTATGCTTGGAGACACCTACTGGAGAAGAATTTGTGATCACACACCTGTGATGACAATGTGAAATAACCCTTTTAAGTAAGATTATCGATTGGAACCTCTTGGTGGCAGTGTTGAGGCCTTCTGAATTCATTCTTGGTATGGATCGGTTATCCACCGTCCATTCCCATATTGATTATTTTAGGAAGAGGTTACGGTGTTTCCATAGCGATGGAATGAGGATTTAATTTTTCGGTGAAATGGAAACCTAATAAGCATATAAATAAATGATACATAGGAGGTTGTAACAATTTACTCATTAGTTGGATATCATGAACCTCGTTGTATAAGACATTATGAGTTACTAGTTTCTTGCAACAGTGGTTGAGTATGGGGACCTCTTAACTGAAGTTGTTCCAGGATTACCTCCCCATCAGGAGATTGAATTTTTCATTGATTTTAACTTTGTGATGATAATAATATCGTCATTAGAATATCGGATGGCTCCTGTAGAGAATACTGTGTTGAGGGTGAAGTTGGAGTACATGTAGAGTAAGGCCTTAGTGAGACCCAGTCATTCACCCTGGATGGACCCAATTTTGATTTTCAAGAATGAATATGGGATATTATGGTTGTGCGGGGACTGCCAGTGCCTGAACTGGGTGATTTTGAAGAGAATGTATCCACTACCAATAATCGATGAACTCTTTGATTAGTAAATAGGGTTATGATGGTTCCTAAATGTTGACCTTGAATCAGGCTATCACCAGCTACGAGTATGAGACAAGGATGTTCCTAAGATGACTTTTAGATGTCTTTCTAATTACTATGAGTACTTGGTGATTCTCTTAGGTTTAAATAACACCCCATCAATGTTCATAGGACTCATAATTCCGATCCTTCACCCTTATATAGACCGATTTGTTGTAGTCTCCATCGACAACATCCATTTGTACTTGGTGTATGAGGAGGAGCACATGAGACACATAAATATTGGTCTAGAAATACTCTAAGAGAACTAGATTTATGGAAAACTCTCTAGGATCCAATTATAGATTTAGGAGGTCCACTTTTTGGGTCAATTTATCTCAGTAGACGGTGTGGCTGTGGACCCAACAAATGTGGAGGCTGTGTTAGCATGAGTGACACATCACAACATGATAGAGGTGTGGAGATTCCTTGAGTTAGCATTCTATTATAGGAGATTCATACATGATTTATTTAAGGTATAAGAAATGATGATAGATTTTACTCAAAAGGGGTAGCCTTTTGTTTGGAACGATAAGGGCTAGTAATATTTTCACCAGTTGAGGTAGAGTTTGAAGAGCGATCTGATCATGAGATTACCAGAGGTGGTTTTCAAGTATATAGTGTTTTGTGATGTATCAGGGACTAGTATTGGTTGTGTTTTGATGTAGAGGTAAGAAACTGTTGCCTATGTTTTGTTCCAGTTGAGACCACATGAGTAGAACTATGCGACCTATGATCTTGAGTTTGCAGCAGTAGTCTTCGCGTTGAATATGTGGAGACACTACATGATGGGGGACAATTTATCGTCCACCCTAATCACAAGAGTCTCTAGTATATCTTCTCTCAAAATGATCTGAACATGAGATAGAGGTTATGGCTAGAGTACCTCTAGGACTATGACTTTGATATTGTCTCTACTCCTTGGAAGGGGAACATGGTGTCATATGATCTCAATAGGATATCTAGTTTTTTGTTGCTAAATAATGAATCAGAGTAGTTGGCCTCATCACAGTTAACATTTGTGGATGGGGATGGGTTAGCTTACCTTTTTTCAATGGCTATTACCCCTCCAATCTTACAGTGATTCAGAGAGGCATAACTTGGGGTTACTTACTTTGAGACTCTACGTGCTTAGATATCCATAGGGCATGAACCTGATGGATATTCGAAAGGTGGGGAGTATGTTATTCTTCTTATAGGACGCATAATAGTATAATTGGAATTGCAAGATAAGTGTATGAGGGAGTTTCATACATCCCATTCAGTGGTACATCTATTGTTGGTGAATATGTACCATGACATACATTTTTAGTTTAGGTGGTCTGGAATAATGAAATGTATGGAAGAGTTTGTTTCTTAGTGCCCTTCTTGTCAGCAAGTGAAGGTTGAGCACTGAGTTTTTATAGGTTTAGCTCAACCCCTTAAGGTTTTGGAATTAATGTGGGATGGGAAATCGATGGACTTCATAATGGGTTTACCATGTAAGTCTATGAGACATGATTCCATATGGGTGATCATTGAAAGACTAAACAAGTCATCCCACATCCTAGCTATCAGGGAGAAGATTTCAATAGAGTGATTGAGATGCCTCTACATGATGGAGATAATTTGAATCCATAGATTTCGATTTATAATTGTTTTTTATCATGATTCTCATTCTATATCTCATTTATGGACGGGATTACATGAGGAGTCTAGGAACTTGTTACACTTGATCATAGTGTTTCACCGATAGACAGATGGCCAGATGGAGTAGACCATTCCGGTTTTGGATGACATGATGTGAGATTTCATGTTGGAATTCATCCATAGTTGGTAGGATCATATACCACTATTGTAGTTCATGTATAACAACAACTACCATTCTACCAATGGTGTGGCACCATTTGAAGATTTGTACAGAAGACCCTGCAGGCCACCACTTTTCTAGACTGGCCCAATAGAGTCAGAACTCTTGGGCCTAGAGTTAGTGGGAGATACAAAAAAGAAGGTTTATATCATCTAGGAGAAGATGAAGGATAATCAAAGCCATCAAAAATTTTATGTTGACCGGAGGTGGAGGCCGTTGGATTTTGAGGAAGGATACCATGCATTCTATTGGGTTTCACCTCAAAAGGGATTATAGAGATTTGGATGAGGAGGAATGTTTTCTATGATGTTTATCATATCTTTTCAGATACTACATAGAGTTGGTGAGGTTGCGTACCTCTAATATCTACCCTCATAGTTAGACTAGGTAGACAACATATTCCACATGTCACAAATAAAGAGGTACATGCATGATATATATCATGTCATCAACTATGGTGAGATGGAAATTGATAATGGTGCAACTTTTGTGGATTACCTAGTAAAGATCAAGGATCATCCAGATGTGATCCTTCATAGGTGATTGATTTATTTAGTTCCTTTCTAGTGGAATCATGAGAATCACCAGGAGATCACATGGGAGTGGGAGGTTCATATTCATGCTCAATACCCTCATCTTTCTGAGTAGCCTTTTTTTGTCTTTTGAAGGACATAAATCCCCAAGGTGGGGATAATGTAATGTCTCATATTTTTGGATTATTTTTCAAAATATTACATGAATTAATTTTGAGACTAGGCATTGTGAATGAATTTGATTCCAAGGCCTGATGTGCCTAAAATAAATGCTTGAATTATATTATATTATTAAATAGCACACACATTTTTTTTTTGAAAAGGTAGAATAACATATAAAAGGGTGACTAGTTTGGAAATATGAGGGAACCATTGAATTCAGAGTAGCATCTTTTTCTTAGGCTTGACCTAACTTTGAAAAGTGTGGATCAGTTGTGAAAAGTAGTTTCAGATATTTTTAATGAATAAAATAACTGGAATATTTATTTTATTTTCTCTGTTTCATCAATGCAGTGATCCTACAGTGTTTGGTTTTTAGATGATCCATTAGGGTAGGATCCAGCATTAGGTTCATAGCCCTGGTAATTCCTTATAGGATCTAGAAAGAACCCTGATAAAAACTCTTAAGAAAATGGTGACATAATCATAGATCGACAATCAACAAACACCATTCTTGATGGATATATCCAATAATGATGATTTAGTTACTTATCTTATTCACTGAGAGATCCAAATAAAAGGTAAGATGTATTATTTTTTGATTTAATTCCCCATTCATAAATTCAATGTGGAATAGGGACCAAAAAATGAACATGTTGATCCACGGTTCGATCATTCCTTACAGGATAGGTTATTTTATACAGCATTTTTTAGGGTTTCATCATTTGATAATTTATTTTTTTGGATTATCATTATTACGGGGATCAATCGAGGCCCAAATGAACAACGATTGAGGTTTATTCCTTATATTTGATCAATATAATTTTCTCCCCTATCATTTCTACTCATGTTCTTCATTGGTATATGATCCATTGGTTATTGAATATTTATTTCATGGGACAATGATCTGAAATTGAATATACAACACCAGGATGACCAAAAAGAGGGGAGATGATAACGGTGAAGGATGAATCGATGTGATTCGAGAGATATCATTATTTGGGATGCTTTCTTTAGATGGTTTAAAAGTTGTTTTATGAGCTGATTGAAGACCTAAAACAAATCAATTGGGTGTTAGGGTGATGGAACAAGGATTGATCTTGTATTTCCGAATAAGGAATAGTTGGAATGGTGGTCGGAGCAACAAATGAGATGTCTGGAGTGGGAACCATGGATTCTGGAAAACCCGAATGAACATAGCATGTAACCATGGGTTACACAGTTTGTGACCCCACTGAGTTACAGCTAGGGTTTTGGGATATAGTTAAATGTTAGATGGCATGTAACCATGTCAAACGATATGTAGGACCTTCCTTGAGACTCGTAATGTATATTATGAGACACACATATATGGGGTGGAGTACACAGGGTTCCTACACGACGTTTACCCAACCACACAAGTTGGCCTGGTCCATGTAAATAGACTACCCCATGTACAGGTACACGGGTTGAGAGACACAGGTTGAAATTGAGTACTGGAACACGTTAGGAGTACATAGGTGGACATAAGATGGAAGGGTAGTACATGTGACTACTTATACATGTTGTGTAGCTATCTTCTACATGAAATAGTTTGGAATGACATGAGCCATTATAAACAAGAAGTACATGAGGCTAAGGGACATGAAATGTGGCCCTGATACACAACATTCACCTTTTTCTACATTGATTAAATATATTTTACACTTTATCAAGGGAATGTTTTTATTTGTGTTTTGATCCCTTTATTTCTTTAGAGAAGATTTGTGGTTATCATTTCCAACTTCTAGGAGTATGATCCCATATATCAAACTTCTTGGATTGAGTAGTTTTAATCCATTGTGAGGCCTGATGTGGGATCCTCTATTCATATTCATTCCCTAGGTAAAGTCCTTGTTCATTATGTAACAAATCCAATCTAGTAAAAATCCTATACTTAGAAGGATAATCTAGATGGAGTAGTTGGTATCACCCGATGACCCTGACTGTTATCCTTATCTTTTGAATCATATCTCTCTCTTTCGATCTATCAGAGAATATATCTCATGATAGTTCCTAATGAACTATAGTTCTCATAAAAATGTTATCAGTTTTATCAGGCTCAGGAGTGCATTATCCAGGATGAGTGCTTCTTGGAATCTTCAAACTGAATCCCTAGTGTTTTCATATAGTGGTTATGACTTACCTAAATAATGTGTGTCTTAGTTTGAGTATATATAGGTATTATTATTTTTGATATATAAATATAATATGTAGAGATGATTGTATCTTCCATTGTGTATTTATTTTTGTTTTCATGGTGTCCTACTGAGTATTGTTATACTCACCCTTACATTGGATTTCACTGCACATGTCGCGTCTTGTGAAGATGAGTGACCTTTTCACGGAGTCCTAGGTGGAACAGGACTAGATGGATCTATGTTAGATCAGGAAACCAAGGTGCTCCTTAGGTTATAGATAGCTTTCCCAATACATTTTTCTTATAGGATAGAATTTTTGGTTTATATAATTCTTTTTGGTGGTATTATTTTCTGGCCCGATTTACATGACTGCACTTTACTTTCCAATCGCACTCTGGTTGGGATATAGTGTTATGCATGATTTTGGTTTTTAATGGTTTTAACTTTCACAAATTTGGGGGTTTGGAGATGTGTTCATGTATACATGTACGTAGGCAAATTCCCCCCATATTAGTGATTTGCCTACTCAATGCTAGTCACCAGCCCCTAAAATTTTGATGTTGTGTTTGGGGAGTCTCAGCATGGGACCCACTGGGAAGGGTCTTGAATGTGTGGTTTCAGAGGTGGTCAGATCTACTTTAGGACTATGAGTCTATGAGATTGGTTGGGGAAACAATTTTCATGTGTGTTGAGTTTGGATTTTATGCTAGGGAATCAATTGTTGTTACAGTTGCTGATATATCCATACACCAGGACTCAGATAACCATTTTTCGACTCAGAATATATGTACATTGGTTACAAGGAAAATAATGGTGTATGAATCATATAGGAATGGGTTTTGATTGCATGTCCTTCTTGAGTGATATCTATAGATATACTCATTTACCATGGTACTTCTTTTTTTATTTAAGGATTCTACCAAGACATATACTAGATAGGATTTAGTATCTCAATCATGAGGATGAAACTATTAGTGACGAGGTTTCAATACAGGGACTAGTCCCCAGGAGTTACCTCCAGGTGGTGCACCAACTATACCTCCACCCAAGAAGTAGTATGTGGTACCTGAAGTACCAGTAGATGAGGATAACAAGCTAGGAAAACTGCACAAGTTTCAGAGATAGAGACCCATTAAGTTTCGAGGAGATCCCAACCCTCAGGAATCTAAGCACTAGATTGATGTGATCATGTGAGTGTTATATCTATTCAGGACACTAGTTGATTAGATGATGGTCCTGGAAGAGATCCTTCAACAACGTTTGACCGGGAGATGATGGAATTTGTCTATCTAGACTCACAATCAGGTGGCTCATTCATGTATAGAGTTTGAGAATATCATCATAGAGGAGTTCTCACTAGTTACGTCAAGATCGTTACATATACATGAGATTATTTAGCTCAAGTTGGGCAGCATGACATTGGGTGATTATTCATCAAAGTTTACAATCCATTACAAGAACTTGATGTTTATGGTTAGAGATCGGTAAATCAGGGCTCATACATTAAATCAAGGTCATTATAGAGATATACGAGTCAATTTTGTCCCTCTTTTCATTTTTAATTATGCTTGGGTGCTTGAGAAATATTTGGTGGTCAAAAGATTATTGGCATAGAAGATACATCTGGTGGTATTCAGTAGTAGATGAGAAGGTGTAGAGACCTTAGAAGTAGGGAACTAACATCAGTATCTGGGATTCAGACATGGGATACATTTTAGGAGGAATTATTAGGATAAAGGATATATAGCTCAAGTCTCACAGGGTGGATCCAGTTATCCTAGGCTGAGGTAGTGTAATACATGTGACAATAGGGTAATATCGCTTGAGATTGGAGAACCCACCATGCTACTTATAGGGAGAAAGTGGATGGACCACAGAGGTAGACACAGTAAGAAGAGAAGGTAGATATAGAGGGTAATAGACATGGTAGATAAGCTGGGAGAGTAGCATGAGGTGGTTGATGTTTTGACTTATTACCATCACCACCCCCATGAGGTCCATGGTAGGCTCAGGGAGTTGAAGGATAGTGGTGAGGACAACTATATGCGGTTGAAGAACATGGCCCAGGGGATCTGAGAATGATTAGAGGTATGATCTATGTCTTTTCTACTTTATCTACAAAACTGATAGATATAGTTTCAAGTCATTACTTTCTCTCCACATATCTTGTTAGAGAAAAAAAATTCTAGATGAAACATTGACTCAACCCTTATGCTTAGAGAAACCTACTAAAAAATACTTAGTTGTCAAAAATATTTTCTGACAATGTGACCTGATCCATAGAGGTTAGAGTTTTGGTTGGAAACTCTTGGTGGAAGTGTTGAGGACTTACAAAATCATTCTCAGTATGGATTGGTTATCCATAGTCTATGCCCAGATTGAATGTTTTAGGCAAAGGGTGAGGTGTGTCCTTAGTGATGGAATGAGGTTTTCCCTTTTTAGTTAAAAGTAAACCTGGGAAGCAAAGGATTGACTCATGCATAGGAGGTTATAACTGATTATTCATCAGTTGGCTAGCATGACCCATGGAATAATAGATTTTATGAGTTACCAGCTTCCTATAGTGGTGGTGGAGTATGATGACTTCTTCCCTAAAGATGTTCCAAGATTACCTCTCCACCGAGAGATAAACTTCTTCATTGATTTTCACCCTTGGATGGAAATGATATCTGCACTAGCATATTGGATGACTCTCACAATGCTTTATGATATGAGGGTGAAGTTGGGGGAATTATAGTGGAAGGTCTTCATGAGATATAATGTTTCACCCTGGTTGGCCCTATTTTTGTTTTCAAAATGACATATGGGAGATTTTGGTTGTGTCTGGACTACAGGCGCCAGAACGAGGAGACCACAATGAAAAAGTACTCCCTACTAAGAATATAGGACTTATTTGATAATTTTACTGGGTCCTAATTGTTCTTGAAGGTTGAACTTTGATTAAGCTATCACCATCTTTGAGTATGGGATGCAGACGTATCAAAGAAGGCTTTAAGATTTCGTTATGGTAACAATGAGTACTTGGTGATTCCCTTTAGGGTGATGAACTCCCAAACAGTGTTCACAGGACTCATGAACCGGATCTTTTAATCATAATTCGACCAGTACATGGTAGTCTTCAACGAAGATATCCTTGTATACATGGTATCTAAGGAGGATCATGGAAGATACTTAAGGATGACTCTGTACATGCTCCAGGAGTACAATATTTATTGAAAACTATCGAAGTTCCGGTTTTAGATTCAGACAGTCCACTTTCTAGGATATATTAACTTGGTAGATGGAGTGTCTATAGAACTAAAAAAGTATGAGGAATTGTTATCTTGGGATCCACCTAGGATCGTGATGGAGGTGCAAAGATTCATCGGGCTAGAAGGCTATAATAAATGATTCATACCTGATTCTCTCAAGTGTATAAGAACATATGACAGATTTGACTCGAAAGGGGTATCCTTTCATGTGGATAGAGAAGTGCCACTAGGTTTTTCAACAATTGAGGTAGATCTTGATGAGTGCTATGATCTTGAGATTATTTGAGGTGGGTGTCGAGTACTAGTGTTTTGCAATGAATTATGGACCGGGCTTGGTTGTGTCCTGATGTTGAGGCAAGTAGTGATTGCCTATGGTACTCACCAATTAAAACCACTTGAGAAGAACTACATGACTTGTGATATTGAGTTATCATTGGTTGTCTTCACATTGAATATATGGTGACACTACCTAATGGGGAAGAATTTTATCGTCTACTATAATCACAAGTGTCCCAAGTATGTCTTCTATCAGAAGGATCTGAAATTGAGATAGAGGAAATGGCTAGAGTTCCTACAAAACTATGACTTTGAGATTGTGGATACAACTAGGAAAGAGAACTTCATTGAATATTCTCTCAGCCAGAGATCTATTTTATATTTTTTGAATAAGGCCTCAGAGCATTTGGTTTTGTTACAATTATCCTTTGTGGATGGTGACATAGTAGTTTACCTTCAGTCAATGGTTATTATCCCTAAACTCTTACACTGAGTCAGGGGAAAAAACTTACAGACATTGAAAGTGAGACAATACGTAATCAAATATCTATAGGTCATGCTCCAGAAGGATATTGGAAAGGTGGGAATCATATAATTATTTTCAAAGGATACATAGTAGTACTAGTGTCATTATGGGAGGAGGTTCTGAGGGAGTTTCATACATCCCCTTTGGTGGTATATCCAAGTGTGGTGACTATGTACCAGGACTTCTGACATTAGTTTTGGTGGTCAAGAAATAATAAAGGTGTAGAATGGTAGTTATTGTTGTATGTGAACTACAAAAGTTATGTAAGTGCATTTGGATTTTAGTGTTTTTTTACATTTTGGAATTTTTTGGGCTGAAATATGTGTGTGTGTGTGTGTGTATACAGGTACATAGAAAATGCTTCCCATGTTAGTGGTATTCCTACTCAGTTCCAGTCACTAGCCCCTGACCTATTAGAGGTGGGCTTGGGGAGTCGTGGCATGAGCCCCACTAGGATGGGTCATGATAGTTTAAACTCAGACTTCTAGTTATTTCAATAATATATTTGTATGTGAATTTATTTCTACAATGAATAAATTCCATATATGGAATATTCAATGAAATGTGGTTAGCTGATAAGAGTTTTTAAAGAGTTATGAGTTTGTAGAAAACCATACCTATGTTTATTGATCCTTTATGACTCATATAACAATGATAAATAATTATTGGGTAATTTTTTATACTAGTTAACATATACACTAGATATTAATTTCACTGATGTTGCACAAGTTCTTATGAAAAGTGATGAAGAGTTTGAGGAATATTTATTAATTCTCTAATGTAATTTTTTTAGAATATTCATTAGTGAATGATTATGGTTGGGTGTAGAAGGAAGGATCCATGGAATATATTGAATTAATTATAGTTTTTATGAAATTTTATGACCATCCACCATGTGTAGTGGATCCACTAACTCGTAGTCTTACGGCTAATTTTTCATGTTATATATCTACCTAATAAAGACTCATGTGGTCGATTAGTTGGTAATGTTGATGATCAGTAATTCATGTAGTAAATTATCATCCACACAATCAATACCACCACAATTAGATTATTTTTCATGAAGTCGAATAATATTATTGATAAACACAGTCAGTTATTTTTTTTATGAAGTTGATTGAGGTTTGGAATCATGTCATTTTATTCCTTAAATTTTATAATAATGGTTGTGTGGTCAAAAATTGAATTGAATCACAATTATTATCCAAAAATTATATAATTTTTTTTAAAAATTCAGAATCCACAAACTGAAAATATAGATTTCAAGATTAAATTAATAGAAGATAAATGTAAAATCAGTTAATTAAAGGCTCATTCCTCACTGATTTAAATATAAAAAACAATCCTATTAATGGGTGATTCATTATATAAAATAAAGATAATATAATAAAAAAAATTAATAAAAATATCATTATGATATATAATTTTTGAAGGATTATAAATATTGTTTTATGAAAAAATTTATTTTTTGAAGAATGTGATTTATATTCATATTGGAACTATTCTATCTGACTCTGAACGTCAAGATGAATCTATGATCTAGGGTCCATGAAATGTGATTATAAGGATTACATAAGAGAAACTTATGGAGATCACTTCTATTATTGTTTAATTATTTTTCAAATTGGATAATTAAAAATAAATATTTTTCGATTAAAGTTGAAAGGATGAATGATGATTCTAGAGTTGTGCTGTAATGTTGTAAATATCACATTGAATAATGCATTTCATGTTTTAGATGTACTATAATATTTCATTATGTAATTATAAAAAAAATTGTATATATTTTAAAATTTTATTAACTAAATTTCTTTGATTCACTCAATATTAAATAGAATGAGTTATTATTCAACTAGAAATGCTATGATATTTTTAATGAATCCATGGAAAATTCATGATTTTATTTTTGGTAGATGATTTTATAAAATGTAAATCCTACTATAAATATATTTTAAATATATTTTATTTTGTGTGATTTGGATGACGAGATGATAACGATTTGTCTCAATGAGAAATAATTATATTATCATTTTGAGACAAAGAGATGAAAGGCAAAGATATTGAAGAAAAATTGAATAATATTGAGGACTCTAGAGTAATAAATTTACCAAATTTAAAATTATATTTAAATAAAAAATATAATGCAAGGAAAATACATAAATTTCATATAATTTAATCAATAGAATATTCTAGATAATATTGAGGTCATTAGGGAATCCCACATATGAAAATTTGAGTAAATCAATTTTTGAATGATATAAAAAAAATTAGATGGAGATTTTCTGTATTTATGAACTATTGAAATAATTTCCTATTAACCAATATATATTATGAAATGTATGGAGGTAGGTTTTGTTTCAATAAATTTTACAAAAGAGAGCTATTGTAATATAGAAAATATTGATGTCCACTCTCAAATAAGAGGGTAGATATGAACCTATACTGAGTATTTTGATCATAGGGTAATTGAATATAGACATGAAATGAATGTTTTATGTTAATAACTTTACCCTAATATTCCATAGATGATATTTAATTTATTATATTTCAATTAGAGACACACAATCTCATCCCAAATGACAGAATAGTTTAAAAGTCATGGAATACTTGATACATACGTGATTCCACATTATATTTGAAATCATAAAATGGAACATACTATTTTTTATGGAATTGTATTTATTCTATATAGAATATTTATTCATATTAGTCATAAAACATTTCATGGCATCATATGGAATGGAATAAAATTATATGTGTGATCTTAGATGCTAATTAAGGGAATGCATATACGAGAAGATAAATATAGTATGAGAAATATGTAGAGAATAAACAACGATAAAAAAATTCCATATAAATAAGGAAATGAGATAAAAAAATATATGCATATGAAAAAAAATAAATTAATCACATTTAACATAAATATCTGATTTTATAATGATGGAATATATAATTTCAGACATTTGAACTTACTTTTGAGGTCTCGTGAAAATACATAAAAAATACACTAATGACATATTGACCAGAAATCTATATAAATAACTTATGTTTTGGAAAAATTACCATTATAGTTTGTCTCATGAAAATTTACAATTTATTAAGGGGATATGTGATTTTATTCCCTACATAACAGTTAATATGTCCAATGCATTCACAATACAAATTAATAAAAAACTAATTTAACATACCATAAAATTAATATTTTTACATATTAAAGAATTGGAATATTAAATGTATTTAATTTTCCAAGTAATTTTGATTATAAGACACACATATAAATTTGGGGGATCATATCATAATATTATAAACATACTAAATAATAATATTTAACAAAATGATGTTGACATAGATGAAATTAATTTCAAAATCTCACTGTAAAATTTATTGAGTAAAATAACATTTATCACTTTGATATCAGTTATTTGAAAATAGAAAATTTCAAAGATATTATGTAAAAAAATATTCTTTTAAAATATCATTAAAAACCTATAAATTAACCTTGAATGAAATTAGTGTTCCTCATGGGGGTAATTTCTATTCAAAACATATAAGTTAAAATCACTCCTTTCATTTTTTTTTAAAAAATTTCAAAACGAACCTCATTCAGAAAACTATAAGAACATTAATTTTTTTAAAAAAGTAAAAATACAAAAAATTTAAAAAATAAATTAAAAAATCATTGGATAATAGTAAAAAAAATCATTAAAATACTTTTAGAAAACATGAATATAACGTCCTGACCCAGGTGCTACATACCGATGCCCCAAACTGGTGGGTTATATTTCCTTATTAATTCCCCTCCATAATCTAGAGGCTATCGACTAGATGTAAGGGGTCTAATATATAACATTTATGAGGCTACATCACCTTTTTCATATAAACAATACATCAGAAATATATAACTAATAATTAATGATAATAAATCAGAACAAGAATGATGCCATAACAATAATGTCCAACATCACATGATAATCCAAACACATAGAATAGTGAAAAAAATTAAACAATATATTTTTAAAGACATTTAATATTTAAGTGTAAACGAAAAAGCTAAAGTAAATATACATTAGAAACTCCCCAAATGGGTCCGAATATCATATTCAGTTCCCTCATCAATGGTTCAAATAAACTCATTTATCTAACATAGAGATATTTCCCTTATTCTATTATATAATCATGAAATATATTCGGGTACCATTAATGAAGTTGGAGTAGGGTGTGAGTAAAACTCTATAGGCCGCCACCAACGAAATCTACAAAAATATCCAATCTATAATAGTTTATGTAGTTTCATAAATAATAAAGAAAATAGATAAGTAAATAGTTTTAAAATTTTATTCTTTAATTCTCTAGAAAAATCCATGGGTTAATGATGACACATGAACCTCAATACCTTCTTCTATTCATGATGGAGTCTAAAACATCCCCATAGGAAACAAATTTCTTTCCATCATGTATTTCTATTAAGAAAATCATTCCAAATTCACATTCATAAAATGGGTCCCTAAATAAACAATATGTTACCTCATGGGTGTTTGGAGAAGTAGTCCAGATCCCCAACCCATTGATCACATGGAAAACATGTATATATAATGGGGACTAAGATAGGTAGTCTGGAACCACATGGGTAATTGGAGTAGTAATTCCATTCCCACAACTTTGTCAAAACCTGTTATCAAATGATTCCACATTTTCAACCCACTTAATAAGTTTATTTATCAAGCATAAAGAATTTATAAATAAACATCACAATCATATCAGAACACCCCAAATTTCACTATCAATTTCATAAACCATTAATCAATCGGTTTCATAATCCTATTAATTAACCATTTAAATAATCACATTATTCCCCAATATCGTAATCACGTATTGGACTAATTTCATCATCACTTAGGAAATCAATAATCTAATTATAATTATTATTCAATTTTTCTATTGTGGAAATTTAAATTTTACAATTACATAAACAAAAATATAACCAGGACTACAATAATTCATAATTTGACCCCATACCTAATGCTCAAAGTCATAATTTATCCTAATTGAGAATCCAAATTTTAAAGTGAAATGATCCAGATCACAATAACATGGAGGATCAAGGACCAATACCAAAGATAAATATCCAAAGGGTTATAATTAATTAAAACCATGATCCAAACTATCAACATTGGATGATAAATCATTAACATCATCTGGACATAGATGTGAGAGAGGGAGGAATTCCAATGAGGAAGGAATCACATATCATAGAGGAGACAATACAAAAATTAGATATTTGATTTTTCAATAAAGGGATTTGAGGTGACTTGGAATCCATTCAAGAGCCTCCAAAATCAAAGGAAATATGATTAGTATGAGAGGGATTGAAAGGGGATAAAAATGGCATGTTTTGGGAAATATTTTAAAAAATTTGTGGAATTAAATTTGGAGCACTTAGTTTCCTAAGAATGGGTGCATCATTTTCCAAACCCTACACCTTAACCATGAGAATATTCTTATGGGAGCACCATTACTCTTAAGTGTATCAAATTTTGAAATAAATTTATGAAATCACATAAATGCCATGTATTTTTGGGTGTATGGTTTGGTAGGGTGGTCACACAGTTTTTCCAAACGGTACAGAAACCGTGAACCACCTCCTACCACCCCAAAATTAGGAACATGGTTTCCTGGGTAAGACACATGGTTTTACCTAACTATGCGGTAACTATTCATAGTCCCTTAGGATTCCTAACATATTCAAATTCATATGAAACTACTCAAACCACAAATCAAACCATGGAATGAACAAAAAATGGTAAAAAAGTACCTAAAATGAACACAAGAAATCTTTGAATGGTTCGTATTCTACAATATCCCCACCTTATAATAACTCATCCCCAAGATTTACTCCCACATATATATAAGATTTAGAAGTAAAAAAGATCAGGCCACTGTGACATAATATCTTCTTCTCTTTACCATGTTTTTCCCATGGCCAGGACCATGCATCCACAATACTAAAAATATGGGTACAATCATTCCACCCACCACTTTTACACTATGATCCATAACACAAGTTAGATGATCCTGAAAGGAAACATTTGACTCAATCTCAACATCATTAACATTGATGACCTGAGAATGTTTTGGGTGATACTTCCAATGTTTTGATACATTAAAATAATATTTTATATCCATATACCTATTTGAAATATCCAATCGATATGACAATTGTCTGATCCACTCTACAATATCAAAAGGTCCAAAAAACTGGTTCTAATATTCCCTGTCCATGAATCTTGTATTGAATCAATCATGGATACACTTGAAGGAAAAAAGGATCACCCAATATAAACACAAGTGTCATCGATTCCAATCATCCAACGACATATGATTACTATGAGCCATATCAAAATATTTATGAAACAAATAAAACTACGATGAAATCTTCTAGATAACACTTGACCCAAAAAAAATGATGACTCACCCATCTAAATCTCACATAGAGATAATATTTATGTCTTTAAATAAAGTTCCCCATATGGTTTCATATGAATAGTCTCATGATAATAATTGATATATAAATTCACACAGAACGCTATGTTTTCCCCCAAGATGCTCTTATGTCTAGATTACATGCTCATATCATATACTCCAATACATGAATAGTACATTCCAAAATTCCATTTATTTGCAGGTGGAAATCAAAACTAGAAAATACATTCGTACCCAATGGCTTCTGTATGCCTTTATAGAACCTTGATGCAAAGAGAGGATCATGATTTAATACAATACTTTGTGGTACTCTATGTAAATGAACTCTCTCCTAACTGTGCATGTTTCCCATCATATATACTATGAATGTCTCATGAGGAGGTAACAAACTGGATGAATTCGTCTATTGATCCGTAATCACCCATATAACATCATTATTTTGTGATGTCCTCAGAAGAACCTCCATGAAGTACCTGGTAATGTCATCCAAGTTCAATCACAGAATGGGAAACAGCTAAAGTAACCCACATGGTCATTGATGCTCGGCCTTCACCTGCTAGAGGTGTAACATTATGCCATAAACCCCACAATATCCCATTTAATGTCTAAAACAAATTAAATCATCATAATAAAAAATATATTTTGGTCATAATAGAATGTACCAACCAATTTGAGACATGAAACTCATGCATTATCTCCTCCCACATACACGTTGGTATAAAAACTCAGTTATGACCATAGAAGTTATCATCCTCATCTATAGTCCAATCGTATGGTGTCTCTATACCTTGATGTATTTAACTTAGAGATAAACACTATGGATCTACCTACTACCTATTGTTGATCTATCATAAATGTATGGAATCGACATATAATGATATGAGGGTCATCTACTTCCAACCCTCCCAAACCATAATATGTATCTCATCTATAAAGGACTTCATCTTCCACTCAGAACTAGTCTCCTAAAATACCTTAGTATATGATTTTTTTCTCAATGTGTCCAAAAAACTGTTTCCCTTCCCGGGTATATATTACAACTCAAAATCAAAAACCTGTATATAATCCACCCACCTCCAATTATTTGGATTTAAATATATTCTCAAAATATTTAATTTAATATATTTTTATCTTTCTATATAGTAAAATTTTTACCACAATAGATAATTTCACCAAACGTGAAGGAAAAATTACAGTAGTTTTCCAAGGTAATACATAGGGTAATTCCATTCATCTGGCCTCATCATCCATGACTCATAGTCCACCATATGGCCCCCTTCATCAACAATACCCAATTACTATCCCAGAGGCATCACAAAAACACTATATACTCCTCACCCAGCTCAGATAGGATCAATATCGGTGGGGTAGTCAGATGATTATTAAACTCCAAGAATTAATTATTACATTATCCAGAACATTCATACTCGATCACTTTATTGATCAATGTAGAATGTGCAGATCATATGTGGTAAAATTCTTGGATGAAACTTTGACAATAATCTGCAAAACCTATAATGATTTGGATGTCAAATACATTCTTGTGCTTCTCCCAAGAAACCACTACCTGAACTTTACTTGGTTCAACTGACAAACCTTCTTAGGTCATGCAGTGACCCATGAAATGAGAAATTTTGTTCAATAATTGAATCTTATAAATCATGGCATATTGTCTATGATATCCCAGTGTAATCCGGATGATAAGAATATGTTGGGAATGATGTTCATGTGTTTTAAGGAACACAAATATTCCTTCCACAAAAACTACCACAAAATGATATAGGTACGGGTTGATGATTTGGTTCATCAAGTCCGTAAACAAAGTAAGAATGTTCATTTTTTCTAAAAAAACATGAAGAACATATATAGTCCACACCTACATCTAAAATATGTCCTTGAAATATTAGAAGGTTTAACTCTAACTGATGATACCCTGATATTATTTCAATCAAGGAGAAGACACAAGATCATCTCGACTGGTTAAAGAGATCATCAATACATGGAAGAGGATATTGATTTTTCTCCATCATCCAATTCAAATTCTGGTAATAAATACGAAAACTCAAGGTCCCATAAGTTTTATAAGAAAACATGATAAAATAACCATAAGGTGAAATACTCAGATATAAAAATCCATTATCCATTAATTTTTCATGATGATTATTAAGGTCTTGAAGTTATATTGGTTCGATTATATAATGTGGATTATAAATCTTTCAGCTCAAGGAACGAACATAATTGAAAAAAATACCTATATCCAATGGTGGCCCTATGAATCCCTCTATAAATATTTCCTGAAACCAGTTCATTATGGGTGGAAAGGCACAAGGTTTCACAACACCTTTATCTAGAAAATTACATGTAACCTTGGTGGTGAGCTCCTCCAGTTATGGATGAACTAGCCCTACAAGTCGTTCCTGTATATCCCGATATTCTCATTGAACATATATCATACCCTTAGAAGACATAAATGTCGCTATCCTATGGTACCAATTAATATCATCTCAGTATGATAATAGGTGACCCATACAAAAAATAAAATAAATGACTGGAATTTAATGATTGTAAAGATCCCAACAAAAAAATAGTCCCCAATTGTGAGAGAACACCCTTTACATACACAGATTTCCCCCGACTATAATCCAAATGGTGTGTAGATTGTCATAACTCTACTCATGACCTCCACCTTCAGACTCATACGATTAAATTTTTTTCATGATATAAAATAATGAGATGATCCTACATCATATGAGGTATTATAAATGATATAATATACTAAAATATTATCTCTTATTATAAATTTAACTTCCTAGTTGTCCACAAGTGTAGGATAAATTATATTAAATTATTATAGGAAACCTTATTTTCCTATAGTATGATTCCCTTGAGCAGCACCACTCAGTTGATGAAGGTGATATTTCCATACCATGCCACATCCACTGCCTCGACTTCCATATCTCTAAGAAATAGAAATTCTTAACTGATTTGTGGTAGAATACCCACTTCCAGTACTCTAGATCTTCTTGATTACTTCATAATTTCCCATTGGTAATGTGTTCCAACAATACCTCTACAAGTTATCCATTATTATTTAGGATTTTGATTTCACTGTTGGTTGGGGACACTGGATAGAATTTTCCACGTCCTACCACACTGGTGATAGTATATTTAGTTACTACTCTAAGTAACTGATCCCTTTCCATGTACAATCTATTTTCCATATCCTCAATTTCCATTTTCAAAGTACTACTTCCTAATCATGGAATACATACCTCTTATTCTTCTAAAAGAAGCCAAATGTTTTTCACTTTAAGCTTACTTTATGTTACCCTCAGAAATGAGAACCTGACTAACCACCTTATAAATATTATTTTTCTGAATGATTTTAACATTGGACTTAATTTATCTTTAAATTACATCCTATAAATTAATCATTGTAGTAACCTCAACTCCTAAAAATACTAGAAAAAAGAACTAAAAATCTATAAAGTGAACATCATAGTCTTGTATGGACATACTCTTTTAAGAAAACCACATAAAATCACATTCTATGTTATTCTTTTGCATCTTAGAGTAGTAGTATTCCAAGAAAAACTCCATGAAATCTTTCCATTCCTTATTATCTAGCTTCCCATACATAGTATAAATTTCCCACCAATGTTTCCCTTGAAAATTAAATATATAAGTGTCCATAAGAAATATCTTCTCATCATGATTCTATAAAAGGATAGGGATCGTCTAGAACGAATCAATCCACAACTCTGATGCCTTAGGTCCACCCTATAAAATGAAGGTTTTACGGTGGTTCAATTGAAACATTAATGTCATGTTAGACATACTCCGCAAAATCCACTATGGGTATCTCTCCATAAGCTACATAATGTAATAAAATTTATCATAAGTCTTCTCTCTTGGTCCTTTACAATTTACCATTAGGGAATTTGGTTCCACTTTTGCAGGTTCATATCAATCCATGTAATCCCTACATCTAATCTATAGTCATCATTATGGAGGCATAATTATAAAATTCCACCACACATCATAGGACACATAAATCATTTTTCATCGATTTTAATGGGAGTGATACATATAAATTCATATAAATTCATCCCATATACTCCACCACACCGTCAAAACCAAGGAACTATCACCACCCTCTACCATCACTCACATTGTTCATGGTTATCATAGGGTAAAAAATTTCATATTTCAAGGTTTCAAATTAGAAACCCATTTATCCATTTTAATTTAAATTATATATCCTCATATATAATTTCAAATTTAATATTTTTCATCTTTTCATTTCAATTAAAAAAATTGGAAAATAATTTCATTTAAACAACTCACCCAAAAATAGATTTTTTATTCATAATTAAAAAGATACAAGTCAAAGTAAATCATGAGGGCCTATAATGATTAATGATAGAAAAAAATTATCTCCACATAAGGCCATGATAAAAAAATTCCAAAAAAATAACATCACATGAAAAGTGCATAACTCGAGATGTGAAAACATTATACAGTAAAATTGACACCAATATTGACAATACCACGATGGGTATTGGGGTTATCCCACATACATAGGTAAGATAATCCCATACAAGAGCTCATGACCTAGGTATGACTCATCCTATTCTCCTGACTACCATTCCAAAATAGTAATAAAACTAGAAAGAAATGAAAAATTCTATTGATAAAATTTTGTAAAATCCGGTCTAGGGTGACACATATCGATTCCCTGAGATGGTTGGTTACATGATCTCAGACATGAATCCCCTTAAAGAAAAGGATTCTGAATAGTATCATGGGTATAATATATTACATTGGGAATAATATACCCTGTATATCAAATAAAGACAAAAATAATAACAAATAAACATTAATAAATGATAAAAAATATTTCCAGGATGATACCATAACAATAAGGACCAACATCACATGATAATACCAAAAAATGGCTAAATAACCATAAATAAAATAATTGATATGTAGTACCATATAAGTGTCAAGTTTAAAATGAAAACAAAAAGTAAAGACACTTTAAAAACTCCCCATAAGGGTCCTAATAAAATTTATTATTCACTCATCCATACTTAATCTCAATTAAACTATCTATCATAGGGCTCTTTCCTTATCCTATCCTACAAAGATGAAATCTTTCTGAGAATCGATCAGGGAACCTGAGTATGGTATGAGAATAACTCAATGGGACACCGAAAAAGGGGACTAAAATAATATCTGATCAATAATAGTGTATGATGTTGTATAAATAATAGAGAACAATAGATAAATTAAACAATTTTTTCATTTTTTTTCATTAATTAACCACATAATACTCCGAGATCATGAGGATACCCAAGACATCAATACCATATTTTTCATATTATAGAGTCTGAACTATACCCAAAGGGATATCATATTTCAATTTATCATGGGTTTCTATTAAGAAAAACATTATAATTTCACATTCATACAATCTGGGCATTGTTAAGCAGTCTAGAATACTGTGGGAATTTGGGGAAGTAGTCTATATGCTTCAACTCAGTGATCAAAAGAAAAACATATACAAAATTGTGTATAAAGTAGCAGTCTGTGAACCCATTGGCATTTAGAGTAGTAATCCCTCTCCCAAAACTCATCCACAACATCATATCTCATGATTTCAAAGATTCAACTAGTTACCAATGTTTATTTATCAACCATGAATAATATATAAATCATCATCACAATAATATCGTCACACCCCATGGGTATCTATGAATTTCATAAACCATTAATAAATTATTTGATAATCAGATTATTTAAACCATTTAAATAATCACATTATTCTACAATATCATTATCACATTTTATGGAAATTTTATAATCACATCGGAAATCAATTTATTAATTACATTTAGAATGGAATATCCCAATGTGGTAATTTAAACTCTAAAATTACATATGTGAAAATATAATCAAGAATATGGGAACTAATAATTATACCACATACCACATATTTTTTGATAGGCATTATCCAAAATAAAAATATCCTATTTAATAAAGAAACAAAAAGATCACAATGTAATTAATGATTGAGGATAAATAACTGAGATCAAGAACCAATGTATTGGAATCCATTAAAAAATGGATATAAACCATCATAAAGGGGGGAAAAATCGTCCCTCTTTATCTATAAGGGAAGGTAGAAGTGAGCGTAATAAAAATACATAAGAAATCACATACCACAGGGGAGATGATCCTTTAATATAATCCTCAATTCCTCATGAAAGGTGTTATATTTCCTTTGAATAAATGAGAGATAAACCAAAACTGATGGAAATATTTTTAGGCCAAGTGTGGGTGAAAGGGAATAAAATCCAAGGGGTTCAGGTTTTTCATTAAAATAAGTTGAATTAAATCTCTCACCCAAAGTTTCCTAGATAGGTTGGAATAGTTTTCCAAATAGGGTACATTTTTTGTGTGCCTCTTTTTAGAGGTGCACAGTTTCTCTTGAGATATGCACATTTTGAAAAAACGCACCACAACAATGTTCCACCTCCAATCATAGTAAAATTTGTCACACGATTTCTTGGGAAATCCACACAGTTTACCCTACCCATGAGCTATCTATTCACATCACCATGGGCTTCTGAAAATCCTCAAAATCACCAGTAACAACCCCCCCACCCCCAAAAAACCAACCTAGGTATAATAAAAAAAGGAAATAGAGTACATGAAAAAGATCATTATACATATTTGAAAATTTTAAGATCTTATAATGGACATAGAAGAGATCTGTTTTTTGAATGAAGAGGGAAATGGGGTCATATTTATTAAAAACATTCATTCGGTATCCTAATCACATAAAGAGAGGAAAATTGAAATTAGAACTTTTAATTTATGTAAATAACCCTTAAATAAAATAATATATTAGGATTAAGATAAAAGGGTTAAATAATTCCCCAAATAGAAACTGAAACATAAAAGATCCCCAATAATGATGAAATTATGAAATATACCCTTGCCTCAGGTCTGACATCAATCATATGCACGAATTCATCCTTAATAATAAATATAGATTTATTATACCTATATTTTAGAATAATAATAAGATTTATCATTCCTTATATGATTTTCTTATAATCTTATATCACCTATTTACTAAAAATTATTTGATAACATCATTTTTTGGAGTATGATCTGCTCCATTTTTCATATATGTTTTGTTTTGGTAGTTTTGGTCAATTTTATTTCAAAATGATCCTATAATCACTATAACTTTATATGTGATAAAATGTTAATATATATTAATTATATTTTTATTCATATAATTCCATAAAATATTGGAATTGAAAAAATAACAACACAATTCATGGAGATAATAGGTCTTATGTATTCCTGAATGTTTTTTTCTCTTTTTGACGGAGGGAATGACGTAAGGTAAAATACTAATATTAATTAAATAATAATTATTTTAACATATAAATCATATATATTCAACAAATGTATCATTATTACCATCCATAGAAATCATAAATGAAAAATGTATCACATCACTTCGTAGAGGTGGAAGCTGACACAAACTTCTCAGCATCATTATTATTTCCAACAAATTGGAAGGTCAGAACATAGATATAATATTACAAATAAAAAATCATATTTATTTAGTAAATATCATATGTTAACATTTTACAAATAATAATAAATAAATATAAAATATTTTCATGAAAAATGATTTGTATCGATATGGGGATATTGTAATCCATATGAATGGAAGACTACTAACTTCACTTTCCATTTGGTTATAAATGGGGTGGATAATGTTGGACTAATATTAATAGTTACATTTATTAATAAGGAATATAATGAAACAATTATTTTAAGAATAATATAAAATATTTAGATGAAGTAATATAAGAATAAAAAATAAATATATCGGTTAGGCGATTACTGCTTCCTTGAAACAATTACTTAGATATACTCTTTTGGTCAATAGGGATGGTATTTTGGGAACACAAAAACTTTACAATGTCCCTTTGGGTGTTGAAAATATAATGTGGCCATATATGAAATATATACATGGAACAATGTTGTGTAAATAATTGTGGGTAGGAGGTTCAATTTATAATTGAGGGGAGGGGTACATTTGAAATTTCATAAAATATTAAAATTTAACACATAAATTATCATTAAAAATACATCCAAATAGAAATATATTTGATGATATGGTAATAAATTTTCTCTATACCATAATCCAACAAAATTTTATATATTTATATAATATTTTAAACCCTATCCTTTATTCCAACCACTTAGTTAAACTATTTTACCAGTATACGAGGTAACATATTTTTCAATCTTAAGGAGTTATAATTTTACTTATATTCTAGAAATTAATCATAAATTGAGATGTATGAAATTTCAAATCAAATATTATCCACTATGTCATCTTTAATGAATTTAATTATTTTAAAATAGTATAATTACTATTATTTTTATAAAATATTATTAATGTATTTTTTGAAAATATATTTTTAACTTGATATAAAAAACATAAATATTTTTTTAAATCTAATAGAATCTCTTAACACAAAAATAATATATCATATCTATCTATCATATTTCTGGAACACTATAACTAACTAAAATTATATTAAATTTTATATTTATATTACCATTTATTTTATTTTTGAAACATTGAATAAAAACAACGTCAACATTTCATAATAATTTAATATAATTATATAATTTATGAAAATCAGATATAAATTTCCAACATGAAAATATTTTCATTAATATCAATATTTACATTTGGATTCATTCATATGTTTTTTTAATCCCGATGTGGACACATAATATATATTTAAAAATACGATGGTGAAACCGTATATTTTTATTTCGTCTAAATATTAAATTGGCCATATTCGTGGACTAGTCTCCAATAAACAAATGAATTTAATAAAAATGATGGTATTGTTAAAATTAATTTCATCCAATAACAATTAGGATGAAAATTTATTTCCTTATCAATTTATTAACCAATATTGACCCAATTTACCCTTTATTGAGGTGACAAATTCTCTTATGGTTAAACTCATGTTGATTAATATAAAAGGAACCTATTTTATAAATGTGAACATCAAAATTCGAAACATGGAATAAATTTTATCAAATTAAATTTTGATAAATATTAGAAATTAATTTCATAACTCTTCAAAACTCGATAAAGAACTATTTTTAGAGAAATTATTTTTTATCATTAAATTGGATTTATTCCTATATCATGACTATAAAAATATATTAGGTGATTTTTAAAACATTTTTTTAAATATATATAAAATAAATTACACAAAAAACATTCTAAAATAGTTAATAATATTATTCATTAGGATAAAACACATTTGTGTACCTAAAAAATACTTTTTAAAAAAATATGTATTTTAGAACCAAATTTATTTTATTTTTATTTATAATAAAATATTAAAAAATAAAATTATTTTTCAGAAATTATATTCATATATTTGTTTTCCCAATTGATATATTTTTATTTAACATCACGGTTATAATGGGACACAAAATTACAGTTTATTTCAACTCAGGGTATCATGTATTGTAAGATATTTAAAAGAAATTTAATAAATTTATAATAAAGTCACAAGTTGTTACATCATGAATCACTTAAAAACATTTATCCCATTGACTTCCAACTCATTGATTAAAAAGAATAAAATCTCTATTTCAATGTGTCCTCAAGTTCCCATGTTGCATCATTAGATATATGAGTCCTCCGGAGAACCATAACCAGTTGAATCATCCTATTATATGAAAATTAAGTCTATGATCCAATATTTCGACATATTTTTATTCATAGGAAAGGTCATTACCTAGTTTTACATAATTTGGGTTCAGTAAACTTGAATTATTATGTATGTACAACCACAAGAGTTATACATAGAACACATCGTGAACAAGATAAGTGTTCAGTGGAAAAAACCATAGATAAACTACCTTTCCCAATCATTCAAGAATCATTAAAAGTACCAATATACCTACATATATGATTTTAATTAGTTTTCAACCTCAGATAGTCCATCATTAGAAAAATTTATAGAAAAATCTTCTCACCAATTTCAATTTCCAAATTACATTGACGATATTCAACACAACATTTCAGTTGAATTTTATATGTTTTGATGTGTTATTGACCATCATTGATAATATTTTCCATTTCCTTATCTATCTCAAGTTCCATTGGATTTAATTTTTTCAAATAAACAAAATAGATTAGATTACTACATATCATTCCATAATGGGATTCATAAGGATTCATTTAAATGATCTCTTAGAAGATACTATTTAATAAAACAAAACCATATGAAGGTGTTGATCCCAAAAACCTTTTAAATCAATAAAACAATGTCTCATAATATTCTATAGGGGTTTAGAATTCCTAAAAATATAAACATCTACATGAGGTTGAGTAGTATAATCAATACTCAATTCATTTTCTAGGTATCACTAAATAATATTCCATAATATTGAGGTAAACATAAGATCCCAATCAGATATAATATATAGTGGAACACCATACAAATATACCACATCCTTAATATATATTTTTGAAAATATGATCAAGAGATAAATCATACTTGATATTAATAAAGTGTACTAAAATTTTAAGGTGATCAATTACAACCCAAAGAACATTATGATTTTTTTTGTTTTGTAGTGTTAGAATAAAAAATACATGGTGATGTTCTCCCATTTCCATTTTGTTATGGGTACTAGGTGTCACATCCCCTTAGAATTTATTCTCAGAACATTAACATTATAGCATACCTAAAACCAAGATACATACTCTAAAATATATTTCATCATGTTTTCACAAGAAAAATTGTCTTTTAAATCACTATACATCAATTTTTAATCTTGGATGAATAGATAATAATGTACTATGAGCCTCATAAAATAGACCCTTCTTCAAATTAGGTATTAATGACTGACATATATATTTATGAACATGTTATTTCCATCACAATCAGTGTTAGTCTTAATAAAGTTTCCCCCAATTTTCTATAGTTCTCCATATATACCACATTAATGTTCACTTGGATTTATGTTCGAATAATTATATGTCAACATAAACATTTTTCCCAAGAATTAAATATTTATGGATCCATTCTAAAAAAATCTAGAAATATTTGTTCTTTTTTATCATCATTAGACATAAGCTAGTAGGCCCCTTTCGACTTAATTTATCTTCCACCTTGTTAACCTTAATGGGGTAGTAATATATTGAGTAGTCATAAACATAAATCATCTCCAACCATATTAGTTGGAGAAAATTTATATGATTTTTTGTATATAAATACTTCTAGCTTTATGGTTAGTGTAAATATCACAACTTTCACCAGATAGATAAAAATTCCTTATTTTAAATGAAAATAATACCTCTACTAACTCTATATTATGGGGTAGGTAATTTCTCTCATGGACCATCAATTTTTATGAAGCATAAGCTACCAATATATCATTATGTGTGAGGATGAAACAAAATCTATTTTTTGATGCATGAGTATATAAAAAAACCCTATCCAGTATTGGGAAGTGTCTGTACATGTGTGTTGGACCAAATTCTCTCCATTTATTTTAGTCTTTATTCACATTCATTTATACATATAAAATTAACCCCCTTGTGAGTAAAATTGGTGACTATATTAAATAGTTAATAGAAATAAATCACAACATGTCAATAGTTTCTATCTAATCAAAGAAAATTATAGTTTACGTTTACTATGGTTGGTCTAGGACATTTATTAATGACTTATTTTTTTGAAGGATCCACTAATATACCATGTAATGAGATTATATGACCAAAAAATGAGTCTTTTGGATGATTTTTCTTATTTTAGTAATATTAATAGAAAAATGTTATTTCCTCTAGGTCATCATCACAATTCCAAATTATTCCTCATGCTCCTTACCTATCTTTGAATATATAAAAATATCAATAATAAAAACTATGAAAATTGGATTAGGGTATTATATAAAGATTAAATTCATTAAATCATTGAATATACGAGGAGAATTGGTAAGTCCAAATGGAATTACATTAAATTCATAATGAAAATATCTCATACAAAAGGTCATCTTGTGTATATTTTTCATTTAAATCCTCAATTGATAGTATCTATGACAATGATCAATATTGGTTAATACATAGATCATTGTAATTGATTAAACCGATCATTAATATGTGGTAGACGATACTAGTTCATAATATTAAATTCTTATGTTCTTGATAATCAATACATGGATACATTGACCCTTAATTATTCTTCAATAAGAAATGATGAATCCCATGAATAGGATCTCAACCCAATGAAACCCTTATATATTTTTTTAGATTTATTCATTAATTTTGACAACTCAATTCGAGAAATTATATATGGTGTATTTAAAATAGGCATAAAAATAGGTATGAGTTTTGTTTAAAACAAAACATCAATATTTTTGGGAAGACTTGGAATTTACTCAATAATAACATCATAATATTATAAAACAATAGGCACATATTCAATATTTTGTTTCTCCCCAACCATTTTAGATAAATATTCCTAAATGATAGGTATAGAAACACATATATTGTAAGTAATTTCCATATTTACTTTAGAACCCTCATAACCCAGATAAATGAATAAATATTATTTCATAATATCTGATATAACATACGATCCTCAATAATTGATATTGGATTTATGCTGGGAGAGCACATACATTCCAAAAATTCCATCAAATCCATAAGGAGTAATAATTAAAATATTAACATGAAGAACCATACCACAAAATTATATTGAATATATCATTTAAAAAAGGGAATATAAGTCTGGAATTGATTTCTATTGAAAATCATGTTACTGATATCTTCACTAATCCCCCAGATTTTAAAAGTTTGATAAACACATTTTTGAACTTGGAATGATAGAGATTTAATTTTTTTACATAAAATGAATTTAGGTGATGTTTTTTTGTGTATTCATATGATGGAATTTTTATATTTACATGAAATATGTCAAATTTGTAATATTTTATTCAAATTACTATTTCATAATTTCAATAAATATTTGTTTATTATTTTAGTATATGAAGATATCAATTATATTCTAGAAGATATTATATTATAGTTTAATTTTTTATTTTAGATAAAATGAAAATTTAAACAATATTTATTCTTATTTGTCAACAACATATTATAAAATTTCTACTATAATTAATGTGGATCCTTGAGAATTTTTTCTAATATACATGTTAATAAAAAAATTCAAAATGTTTATATATATTTTTATGGAATAAAATATGTTATATAAATAGTGTAAGTGACACAATCATTTCAAATATTTGATATTTTATCAGTTGGATCATTACCTTTTCGATAAGTTCAAAAAAGGTGGTGATGTTTTGAAATTATACTTTATTTTCAAATTATAAAAAATGAAGATAATGTTCAGTGGATCCTTGAAAATATTTTTTTGATAAATTTTATGATAAATTTGTTTTATTTCTACTAAGAATATTTAAAATTTGTATTATTTTTTTAATAATGTAAACATAACATTTATTATAACATAATATTTTTTTTTTCAAAAAATGTCTTTAAATTTCATGTTTTTATTGGTCATAACATGTTCAACAAGTTTCATATAGTTTTAGTAGGGAAAATATGTTTTGTGGGAATATAAAATATTATTTTTTTTTCTTTTTTTACTGTTTGTACGTAAGGGATTTACATAGCTAAAAACACAATATAAGTGATGCATGTAGCTAATTCTCCTACTTATCAATTTCAATGTTCACCACTTAGATGATTTTCCAGAATCCTAAACCCTAGAGATTTTAATAATAATATATTCTAAAGAACTCCAAATTAATTAATTAATGATGCGTTGGAAAGATAATAAAATTATATAATTTTAATTAAAAGTACATTAATATATATATATATCTATCTCAACCATGTTTTAATTTAGGTTACAATTCACTAGATTTTTTCATTAGAGATTAATGCTATTTTAATGAACTAATTTTTAGTAGTATTTTTTTGATAAAATGAAATATAGAAATAAAATTATGGTGATTCTTGATTATGTAGAAATATAATAAAATTTTATAAGTATAATTCTATAGAAGATTAAGTGAATTAATTCATTTGAAATTATTTTTTATGAATAAAATTTATCAATTCAATCTTTTTACATCTTTCATAATTCAGCTACATTGATTTTTTTGGTACATAAGTAATTTACTAATGTGAGAAACATATACATGTATATTCAGTTACATGAAAAAATAGCGAATTAATGAATATTTTTTACATATTGAAAAATATTTGTGTCAATTTTATTATGTAAATATTATACATCGATTCACTTACCTAAAACATATATGTGATCCTCCTTTTTGATTTACATACATGATTCTCTTATTTTATTCACAAACATAATTCACCTATTATATTAGCCTATATAAATCCATTATTTGAATCCCCAATGTGTATTTTCCTACATGATTTTTATATTTTATATAATATTCTATATAAAGTAAAATTTTATTTGTTTTACATAGTATTTCATTTTTCAATTTTCTATATATTTATTATTAATATAATTATAATTTTCATTGTTCTATTACTATCTATTAATTATATATAGGCTATGAAAACAAGTTTTAAGTGGTTTTATGAAAAATATTGGGTATTATCATGGGATTATACATTCATGTAAATTTATATAGAAATTTTTGAACTTGATAAATTAAAATTATATTTCCTTGTATACAAATAGTTGGAATCAATTATTATCAGGAAACATTCCAATGATATAAATTATTATTATTAAATTATATATTAAATATTATAATGAGTTGTTATCTTTAATTTCATTTTCACATAATATTTCTGGGATAATTCATAAATCTTGTTTATAAGTTTTAAACATGTGGAATATCATCTAGAAAATACGAGATGACTATTGTGAAGTAGTTTGTTCAAGCTGTAAGCATGATTTGATCTTCGATGAAATAAAAGATAAACTGGTTTATATATTTTTAAATAGTTTTTATAAATAATGAACTATATATTTAGAGATAAAAAAATATTTACAATTTAATGATGTTAATGGTTAATTGAACTGTACATGTACTGAATTTTTCTCAGGATTGACAACTGCTCCCAAGGAACTAAACATCATTTGATATATTACTGTAGGATATTTCACTACTAACTCCACACTCAGTTATTGGATCTATATATCTAGTTCTATGGTTCGTCATCATCATATTCTACTTTTTTATATGAATTTTTAAATTGTTATAATACCCATTAGATTTTTTGATTTTGGGTTGTGACACCTTAATAAATGTTAGGAATTGGGGTTATGCCTCCATGGAAAAAGGTAAACCATTTCATTTGTTCCTCTATGTGTTAAAATTGAAGGAATTATTTGGTTTGAGCCATTACGGGAAAAGGATTTCTAATTGGTTGCTACTCTAACTGAGAAACCTCAATATAGGATTCCATTATATTTGTCATAGTGGGTTCTATCTCTCTCATTTTGTGAATGTGATGTGGAGAGGAGTTTGATCATTTATATTTCATCCACTATAATAATATATTCCCTTAATTTTATTTTATTTTATACTAAAATATATTATTATTAACTCAGATATATCATTTCATTAATTTTCATTCCATAAATAAATATTCACCCCTGCTCTTACATATTTTCTATGTTTGCATCAGAAAAAAATGTATTTCTTTAGCCACTTAGTCAACATATCATAAACTTATTGTAATTTTTTTTTCACTCTTAAGGGGTTATAATTTTAATTCTATGATGAAAATCAGATCATATAATTATAAGAGATGAAATTTTAGACCACATATTAACAACTGTATCCCATTTAATTATTTTTAGTGTTCTTAAAATAATTTTATGAAATATCATTTCCATATAAGATAATAAATTCCATTTATATAAATATTTATTTAATTTAACTTAAAATGCATAATTACAGAGTTTGAAGTTGAATCCAAACCTATAACACAATAATAATATATCATTTACATCTATAGAATTAAACGAACCATATTAATTGCACAAATAATATAACTATTTGTATTTTAAAAAATATTTATGTTATTTTCATAATAATAGAATAAATATTTTTTCAGTGATACATTATAATTTAATTTAATTACATAATTTATAAAAAATATGATTACACTTAAATCAGGAAAAAATATCATTATGTAAAAAACATACATTTAGATTCCTTTAAAACATACTTTTATTATATTGTGGAAAGATAATTGAAATTTAAAAGTAAGAGAGTAGTATTTTGTTCTTTTATTTTCTTCAAATACTATATAGGTCAATTTCAAAAAAACATGATAGTTAAAAAATAATATTAAATACTAATGTTAGAAGTGTCAAATTCCCTTTATCAAATAGCGATTTCCATGATAAATTGTGGTATTTTCATTAAGTTTAATCCAAGATTAACCCAATTTACCCTCTATCAAGGTTATAAATTATAACAAGGTTACTATTAATAATGTATTAGAAGAAACTATTTATGAAATTGTAACATCATGATTCCAAATATAGAATTCATATTATTTAATTTAATTCCTATAGATGGAAGATATTTTCATACAATAGGAACACATAATGAAATGGGAACCTGTTTAAGGAAAATAATTATATAATGATAAATAGACATATTTCAATGTGAATTTTATAATTCTATATAGTACAAGTACACATTATATAGTATCTAGTAACAGTCCATTTTATGGTGGATAGATGTCGAAAATGTGAACTATTAGATAGATGTAGTCATTGATTCCATATGAAATATAAAATATATTCATGTACAAAAAAATATTATTCAAGATTATGTAAGGTAGAGGAATAACATAGCTATATTTGATTGATTTTCACAATTTAATAAAATTGGTATAATTCCATGATGTGTTTAATTATGATGAATATTATTTGATATTACTTCAAGTAAAAAGCCCAATTTTTTATAATAGAAGTTACTATGAATTATAACATTAAGATGAATAGATTTTTATGTTTAATTTATTACATCTAAAATAATTCAGTGATATTTTCTTTGAATATTATAAAATATTTTATACAATAGATAATAATAATTCAAATAATTCATGAAAACATGACACATTGACCATATTTGTAGGGAATATATCATTCGATGATTATAGTTTATACTAAACAATTTAGTTCTGATAGATGATATAATATAGATGTGACAAAACCATATATATAGTGTTAATTAATAAAATAAATAGTTGTGTTGTACAACATTGATCCATCAATAAGTAAATATTCATTTAATGTTAATGTTTATAGTATATTTCATATAGAGAGTGGCTTATGAGTTATGACCTACTGTGTTTCTTATCCCATAAAATGAAGCTATGTTTTAAAAAAATGAGCTGATATAGTGGAAGATTCTTTATAGTAATGCACCAATAATATATGTATATAATAACAATAATATTAGAAATAAAATCACAAATTTTATGGAACTAATAAAATGTTTTGATATAACTCCACATAAATGAGGGGTATGATTTTTGTGAAAATTATATAAGGAAATATATAAGAATTTATGATATTTTTGTGACCCTTTGATTAAAATTTTAATAGGGTAAAATAACCACTATATGTTAGGTAGTCATTGGTGGTAAGGTTTATATCTAAGGTAATAATTCTGGGTAACCATTTAGAAATAACATATAGTAAAATTGGTAATTAATATGAGGTTTTATATTATGCAATTCACAAAATATATAAGCATATATTTATTTTTCTTATATTAATTTCCTTCCTCTATGAGACCCTAATTTAAATAAATGTGTTACATACTAAAATAAATTATTTATAAGTTTAATTTAAAAAAATGGTGTTAATAGTTTTAATTACGGAATAAAATTAAATTATGTGGTGAAATATGAAATTTTTTAACAGTAAAATATATTATAGAAAAATTAAATATCATATAATATGATATATTATCTTCATAATGGAGGAATAAAATTATGATTTCTTCTTGACAAATGATAAATATCAAATACCTCAATGCATTTTTAATCATAACTCAATATTTAATAGAAAAATTATCAGCAATGATAATATTGAGAAAAAATTTATTTTATTTTATTTTAAAAACTCATCATGTATCATCTAAAAAAATGACACATTTAAATTATTCAAACCGAATTCACTGTTAATTTATAATAAAAATTATACCAAAATTCCTTTCAATATGTCTTTTAACCACTTTGCGTACATTTCTTCATCACTAAAGTCCAAATATTAAAAGCATAAGTCTCATACCAATTGATCATATTATAATATTATGTCATAATAAATCACCCAAATTAATTAATTCTATTTTATATACATGATATTTTTAAAATTTGTTTTTATTTTAAAAATAAAATAAAATTTCTAATACTTCATAAAAGATTTTTAGAAACATTGATAAATTTCGATTTTTTTATCATATTTTCAATAAATCATTATATAGGTTATTTTTCCACTTAAATGGATGATGTTTTTCAATAATAATCAATACCTTCATGAATTATAACTAAATTATATTTATAGTTTATTATTTCATGACTAATGTATATAATTTTATTTCATGTTTATTAATTGTCATAGACAAATTTGATATAATTATATTTAATAAATCATAATAAATAAAAAAATATAATATAATGAATAAATCGAGAAAATTTATCTAACTAAAAAATATACATATTTTAGGTTGAATTTATGACATTATATTTTTTTGATCCCATTGAGGTTGATATAATATTTTTTATCAATACATTTAGATGTCATTCAATACAATTTAAATTGTTAGAGATGGATCGGGATGGTTGAAAACAAGTTATTAAGATTTTAAATCTGTAATTTAAGGTGTTATAAAAAAATTTTATTTGTATTATTATATAACATAATATTATAAAGGAAGAAATAAGTGCGTGAAATGAATGAGAAATATTTATCAGGAGAAGAAACTACAAAATAAATAAAATTTACTTTATCATTCATAACATATAAAACACAAACTCTAGTCTAAAAAAGTCGATGGTTACCTTACTAAATTTTCTTAGAAACATGACTTATAATCCTAGAGTACTGATCATTTTGATAGTATTTTAGAGATAAATACATGAATTATACCCATTATAGATATAGAATAAAATATAAAACACAATAAAAGTAATCATTATGAATCCTTGAATCTTATATAATGATTTCATCTTCATTACCTAGGGAAAGAAGAAAAACTATGTGAGATAAAATTATAACTAGGGAATATGTATAACTGATGATATAATTAATAAACATTTAATAATAAATATGAAAAGTTAAATAACTAAAAAACATTCCATTTAACCAATCACTTGAGCACTAAATGAATCCATGCTTAATATCAATGAAATAATCTCATGGAATACAATTAGTAATTATTCAATGATGGAAATCATAATATTGGATTTCACAGTATAAAAAACAATTATATCCATACCATTGAAACCTTACACCATGAATTTAAATTCTATTGGTAGGAACAGACCAAAAACCCATTTAATTTGGATAACTAATTCATCTAATGACACTATCAATGCATCGAGGGGATAACTATATCAGGGACCCTTCCATCACAATATTTATAATTCATTATAAATATATTGAAGGATGTATTCATTTTTAATACAATAATAAATATAAAAAATATTTTTATTGATTCTAGAATAATGATTTATCTAGATTATCCAAAGTCAATAAAAGAGTTTTCACAATTAAACACTGTATGTAAAAAATAATATATAGTTTTGGTAAAGATAATATTCTTGATATTAATAATATAGATATTTAAGAGAAAAGAAATTTACAATGGTCAAAACAATTTAGTGTTTCAAGAGAATGTTCCCTACCTGACAATTAATAAGAGATAAGCGATGTATATAAGTACATTAAAAGTACATGTTTTGTAATAAAGTCATTTCATTTAGTAAAATATAAAAAATGTAAGTGAAATATTAAAATTTCATTTTATTAAGAGTTGTCCTCATAAAAAAATAAAATCATGTGAAAGAAGATAAATTTCTTAAAACTTTTATACTAGTAGGGATGTCCATTTATTTTATATACATTAAAAATACATTTCCAATTATTCTAATGAATAAAAAAAATAAACTTCATAGAATTTATTATATTTATTTGGTTCTAACATTTTAAAAATTTTACAATATCATAAAATTATCCTAATTTTTATTTTCAGTAAATAAATTAAATTATGTGAAACAATTTAAAAAAAAAATATTTTCTTGGAATGAAAACACTATTAAGATGGAAATAAAAATTGGCTTTCTTCTAAATATCTTATTCATTTATTAATGTTACATTTAGAGTAGAAGTTAAAATATTATATTCAATATCTATAAATATTTATAATATGACAGAATATATTGAATTTATGAAAGATGGAATATAATATTCCTACAACAAAAATGAATATAATCCCCAAAAATGGAATAGTGTAATAAATCATTTATTCTTTAGTTACTATTAAATTGTTAGTCCGAAACAGAATAAATATGAATTGAAAATTGCATCATCAAGAATAAATATGTATTCATTTAAATAAATAAATGGTAATTTTATATACTTTATTAAATTAAATATGAGTATAATATCAAATATTCTTCAACAGAATGAAAATTGAGATGAAATAATTTACCTCCTACTTCTCCATAGATAAATAAAAATTAATACCTTTAATAATTTTTTTTTAAAATTATTAATTTATTATATAACCATATTCATATTTTAAACAACCTATAATATCCTATTATAAATAATTATAACATATTTTTTGATTTTTTTTAAAATTACATTATTTCAAGTGTTAGATTCTTTGTTTTCTCATGCATGTATCATTAAAGATCATTTTTTAAATATGGAGTGGGAAACATGAATCATATCACATCATGGATATTATAGATCATACGTATAAATGAGAGAGGATATAATATCCTTAATGAGTGAAGGGGTAAGTAATTAGTGGTATATTATGTTTCCAGAATCAATATTATCTCATAAGTATCATATATATACATTAAAAAAATACTTTGTGACGAACCATGTGATTCTATGATGAAAAAAATTTGAATCACCTAGTGAGGTTATTGTCCTCCATTCACACAAGCAGTGGTTTTATTTCCCATTTTATGGACAATGATATCAATAAATATTATTTTTCTAAAATAATAATAGTAAAATATACTATATACCATTTCAATGTACTTTTATTTTAATGAAATTATTTGTGGTTGTAAAATAGGATGTAAAAAAGAATGATCATTATTAATATGGTAACCTTATCTAAAAAAACTCTCTTGGGTCTCTTATTAAGCACCACAGGTTTGGTCTTTTGGGATGACCAGATCCTCTTGAATATTGATAAGGATGTTGGGGTTACAGTTTTTATGGCTATGGTGTGGCTTAATGACTTGATATATTTTAATAAGTTAGGGGAGGAAGATACCTTTCACAACTAAGGTGATTGGGAAACTTATAATTTTTCAATGTTTTCAAATAATTTGAGGTATATTTCTCATTAATATGGACCTATAATTTGTAATATTCTAATAGAAAAATGGATAAGATATAAATAGAAAAATGGATTCAAAAATGTGTTTAGTTCATTTTGACTCCTATCATTTCAATTTAACACCCATTAAACAAACTTTCAGCTAAACCACATTATTTAATTTTTAATATTTTTACTATTAATTATGACCAAAATTAATTTAGACAATATTACCAAACACTTATTATTCTTAATCTGAAATTTGAATTCATTTTATAAAATTTATTTGAGAGAAGTATTATAATTATATTTAAAAATAAAACCACAAAACCTTTTCAAAAAAATAGTTTTTTTAGGAAGTACAATTTTTAGGCAAAATATTATCTAATAACAACTATTTTTCTAGTAACCATTATTATGTAGATTCAAATTAATATATTTAACATATAATATATTGATTTAATTTAATTAATTCACCATGAGACATTATTTTATATAAATAAAATTGATATACATTATTTGTTTAATTTTTTTTATGAAAATTAAACTATTGAACACCAAATGATTTTATCTTTATTTGTTTAAAATTGATATTCGATAAATTTTTAATTTTACATATTATAAAACAATATCATAAGTAAAATTAATAACATTTAAATTCTAAATTTTCAATCATTCATAAAATATTATTTCAATGGGAAAATTTTAAAAATTAATTATTGGCTTATTTGGACCAAGTATGTTTAAAATCAATATAAATTCTAGGTAATTATCATTTTCCCCATGAAATATTAAAATGTAAATTTTATTATAGTTTTATTGAAATATAATGATCAATTACTATAATTGAATCTTGGCTGTAACATTCTTTTATCCTATAAAACATTTATCCTCTAAATTTTCATGGATTTTACATTATAATCAAATGTGAAAGTTTTTATTCATAACAACCTATAGATACCATATCTCTACCTAAATTTTATGATTTCTCTAAAGAAGCATTACAAGTTGAGTTATATAAGTCCTCAATAATTTCTCTCTGGTGTCATCAATTTTGATGGGATCTTGAAAGGAAGATAAATATTATTCTAATTTTATTTATTAATATGTGATCACATGTAATGGATTTGACATGTAAATACTTAATAATAATATAATGAATGCATTATGTACTTTAGAGATACTTGGGCCATGTCTAATTGGTAATCCATAGGTCTAATTCATTCCAAAGTTTCTAAATTCCCAATATACATGGGTCTCAATTTACTTTTCAAACAGATGCTTATAACACCATTCTCCTTTGATACATTCAAGAAAACATGACTCCACTTGAAATTATAAATAATTCCACCTGTTATCAACATAACTATTTTTTCCTTCTTTGGGATAATTTAATATGTTTCTGAATAATATTTAACATTATCATTGTCTCATAAAATATTTATTGGATTATGAGTTTCCTTTCAGAATATTTATTCAAACACATAAAGGATGACATATATATCCATATAAAGTTTCATATAGATCCATTTAAATACATTAATAGATAACATTTTGTTAAGAAAACTATACAAAAAGTACATACTATTCCTACATACCATGAAATAGAGGTGAGTACGATCTCATCCTTTCTTTTGATGTTTCAATATATATTTCTGACATTCCATTAGTTTGAGGTTGGTAGGTTGTACTAAAATGAAGCATAGTATGAAGTTCATTCTAAATAATAATATATAATTTTTTTTTGTAAATCATTGATCATTATCACTCATAATTGAAATTTGTGAACCTTGAAGTCTGAAAACATCTTCATCAATATAAATTTTTTAATAAAACTAATGAAGGAAACTATCTTCTATGGAAATATATCTGCATATTTTGTTATGTTATCAAGAACAATATGTATTGCATCATTAATTATAGGATGATTTGAAAATATAGTGAAAAATTCCACAGTAATTACATAATATTTCCACATTTGAATAACTATTACTTCCATAAATCCTATAGGGGTTTGTCTCTCATCTTTCACTTACAGAAAACCCAATTATATTGACACATAATCTGAATTTTCTTACATTATATTGTCCCACATAAAATTTCCCTCAAATCATTATAAATAATTGTTATAACAAGATGTATAGAGAAATTAAATCTTTGAAATTCATCTTATAATTGATTTTTTATCCCATGTATAGATGAATCACAAAGCCTCTTTCAAAATTTAAGAAATATATCTTCATATATGATGACTATTAATTTAAAATCATCCATGTATTTAATTTTCTCTTGTAAAACATCATCATCTGATTTAGAACATTTTTATATTTTTTTATTAAATATGGTTTACAAACCAATTGAAAAAGGAATGTTGTCAATCATTTTTTAATTATTTTGATATAAATCAATACTATTTACAAGAATATAGGATCCATATAAATCCTTATTTGGTATATAAATCCATGATCTTTCATACTCAATGCACATAATGCATTATTTCACCTCATATTGAGATCATTCCCTGAAAATATGTATTTTTGTTTCCCATGGTCTGTGTATATGTCACATATGTCTCTTTAGAGATAATTTATATTTTTCATCAATGAAAACATTACATCTATAGACTAGATATTATTGGTTGGATAGTTCAATTCATGAGTCTTTAATTACATTGATTCATATGAAATGACATTATGATTCTATATACAGACAGTACCATGTCCCTTTATTGATGTGTCACTATTTATCAAAAACCATCATTTCATTATTTTAGATTGAAAAAACATAAAATTTACTAATATCCTATTCAATTCATAAAAACATTCATTATATTCCTTTTACCATTTGAACTTAACAACATTTCATTTAATCTTGGTTAGTGAGCTTGCTAATTAGGAATTTTTTTGAACAAATTATTGATAGTAACATACCAAACTAATGAAACTTTGTAACTCAATTATTTAAATTATTGTGGGATATTAAATGAAGTAATTTACCTTCATAAGATCAACTAACATTCCATCACATGAGATAATTTGTCCAAGAAAAGAATAATTTTTAATACAGAATTGAATCTTCTTAAAATTACCACATAACAATTTTCATCTATGATTCTGATGAATGCTCTATTAGTTATTCACATGGTACCCAAATAATGTATATGAATACAAGTTATTAATAAAAAATATCACACACAATTCATTAATATATTACTTTAATAATATATTCAGTGGATTCAAAAAATAGGGGGACACTTAGTTAATTGAAATTTCATTATCGTAATAATGTAATGACCTTACCTTTTATGAAATCCTATCTTCATAATATCTTACTTAATTATTCACAATTGATGAATCCTAAAAAAGATCAATATTTGAAAAATATTTAGATCCATGATTTTTTACAAATAATTCATCAATATGAGGAAAATGATAGTTGTTGATCATCATAAAAGAAATTATTTCCCTGTAACGAATTCACAAACTCAGAGATTCATATTTATAACAAATGTAATGAACATGGGCTACCCATTATGAAACAATATGGAATATAAATACTGTAAAAAATAAATCAACTTGTTTTTTATTTATTTTAAATAATTTCACAGTGGAAATTCTATAGGGATTCTTTGACATTGGTCTAGCATCATGAATTAAATCAAAGGAGAATTCAACTTCATTCTTTGTTGGATGTCGAGGTAATTCCTTATAAAATACATTAATTTATTCATGAAAAATTTGTACATCCTCAATTATATTATTACCTTTTCCATATGTAGATTATATTTAATCTACATCATTAATATATTTATTTATAATAGATACTAGTGGTGGATTCTAACAAGACTCAAATGATGAATTTTCTGATCTAATGATATGGAATTCCACATATTAATCAAAAATCATAATGTCATTCTATTTATAATTAATATTTTCATAATATTTCAAAATATATTCCGCAAAAAGTATTTTATAGAATTAAACCATAGGTATGATAATAAATTTAGAAAAATAGAGCATGTTTATATTTCATAATGGTAACTTCCTAACATATCTTTATTGATGTTAGGTTTCAACTATGAGTTTTGATGTTCATCTCCCTTATTATGGTTCTTGGTATGTATCTAATTTAGTTATATGAAATGTAAAATATTAAATAATAAAAGGATCTAGAATTAAATAAACTATTTTCAAAATTTATTCCTATGATTAGATAACCTTAAACCACATATCTGGGAACTAAACCTCATTTTTAGTGATTATTTATTCTTGGACTTCTTACCAAGAATATTCTATGGTAGATTCCCATTACACTTGGTTAAATGGATATAATAATTCTGAATTTCCATATAGTTGATAAAATGGATAGTAGTGTTCTATATATTTCCTTGAAATTCATTACATATATTACCCTTATCTCTACACTTATAACAATCTCTTATTCCCCTCAATCATTTCCAAAGACTTTTCTTTTTAAAATTTTAAAATGATAGAAATTACTTGATTTTTTTCTTCTGAAATTCATCCCATTTTTTATGGTGGTCATTCATTCAATTTTTTATTGATTTAATTTAAATACATAGGACACAAAAAATTTAATTGTTATTTTTATGGAACACAAAAATATTAATCATGTGACAGAATAAATTGAAAAAGAATTTACCTTTTGAGATGTGGCTTAATTACTTCAATGTATTGGTAAGTCGTGCCTTTGGTATTACATATATAATCTGTAACATAATAGAATAAAATTTTAAAGGTATAATAATACACCATAACATTTTTTCCTATTTATTTTAGTTGAGGAAGATTCTATTTATTTTAGTTTGTTTCTAATGAGGGAAATATTTATCAATGTATTTTTATTTAAAATCACTCCATACCTTGTGTTAAATTTCCCCTTACTCATTACTACTATGGGTAAAATTCTATCATTGGTCAAAATCACCTTCAAGACAATATAATTCTATTAAAACCTTTTACATTTTAACACACCCCATTTAATGGAATATATTTTCAAGGGAAATAATCAATTTATCATCTACAACATGATTTACATTACCAAAAAATTATGGGTATTTTTCACATGAAACCATCCAATATATATGTATGATATTATAGAACACCATTTCACCCCATATGTGTATGTTTATTAGTCATAAAATGGGTAATATAATATAATATATTATTAATCTACACACCTAGAACACTAGTTTCATTGGATTTAACAAAAGGGAACATTATACAATGGATATAGTTATTAACACCCTTATTTATTCTAAATTCCATTTATTAAAATTATAACATACCACACTGGATTGTAAAATTATGTATTTTAAATCATAATATATAATTTCAAATCTGGTGTATTAGTTTCCATAAATTGAAATAAAATGCATTTTTAATATCATAATCATAAATATAGATTATTTTGAGGTATATGTAAATAATTAATGACATGACCCGACCCAACGGGGCTCGAGCCGCGACTCCCCAAGCCCGCCTCCAATAGGCCAGGGGCTGATGACCAGTGCTGAGTAGGCTATCACACACATGGGAGGCATTAGCCTAAGGTACCTGTACACACACACCCACAAACACCTCCATGAAATAGTGAAAAGATATAGAAACTGAAAAGTAAATGCATGCAAACAATCTATCCCAAACCAGAGTGCAACAGCAAAAGTACAAAGGAAAAAACAGGGCCCACCAAAAGAAAACTACAATGTGCGTCCAACCTGCTCTGAAGAAGGGGAACGCTGACAAAAACACCCGACGGAAAGCTCCCTCGGCACAACTCCAGTAAACACCCCGGTCAACTCACTCTTTATGCTTTTCCTACTCCGGGTCCTCTTGGGACTCCGTCAAAAGGCCTGTGGTCTGCACAAGACCCAAACATGTGTGGGGAAATCCCATGCACGGGTGAGTATAAACATACTCAGTAGGCACCCCAAAACCAAAATCCAAAGAGAGAAACTGAAAGGCATCAGTCCGCTCATCCCAGCCAGAGGGAACCCAGATGAGAGAGAAACTCCATCTCGTGACCATCCTCGGCTAAACACAACTAGTCATCTCAGCTCAGGTGTATGCCCATACATACACCTCGAACAATCCAGTTATACTAAGATCACCCCACAAAGCCACAAGAGGTACCGACCACATCACCAGCAACTGTCCACAACCAGGAGAGTACACTACGAACACTGTCATCCCAGATGACACTCATCTGAGAGATACACACCATCGGGTTTCTCACAAACCTCTCAGACACTCACCCGAGAGATCACGCTCGTCGGATAGCATCACTGAGGAAACCTCCCTGAAACAACAGAACCACCAAACTCCTCGGATAGGGGATCGCTCCTAGGGTCCGCTAGGGGATACCATAACCCACTCCGGTATACGAAGCTCACAGATAGGGGATCACTCCCAGGGTTCACTGGGGGATACCACGACCCGATCTGGCATACGTAGTTCTAACAGATAGGGGGTCACACCCAGAATCCGCTGGGGGATACCACAACCCGATCTGGCGCTAGACAGAAGAACGCCTCGCAGATAGAGGATCATCGCCCATATTAAGGTGGTCACGACGATACTGGAACCCTACCTGGTATAACTCACGATGTAGGGGATCTAATCGACGATGCCACAACCCTACTGACACCATGCGCGAGTAGGGGATCGTATAACCAACGATACCGCAACCCTACTATAAACATCATGCTGAGTAGGGGATCGTATACCCGACGATGCCACAACCTTACTGTGCACGACCCACAGCGTAGGGGATCATATTCCCGATGATGCCACAAACCCTACGGGGTTAACCTTCTAGATAGGGGATCACCGCCCGTGAATAAGCGGTCACAACGATACCAAGAACCCAATCTAGGGTAAAGATGCTAGAGGATCCACTCTGGGCCCACCGGAGGGATGCCACAACTCTAACAGTTTAAAAATCCCATCGAGAGGATCACAAACCCATACGAAGGTTGTGATGCCACACGAACCCTCGTAGGATCGAACCAATGGAGAACCCTCAACCAATTCTGGTCCAAACGTCGCTAACCCGAGCGACCCACCACAACGCCACACTACGCACCTCCTAGGTCAAAATCGAGGCCACCATCGCGTTACATGCGGAAAAACACGTAGGATAGGCTGTTTAGTCACCCGAAACGGAGCACCGGTGAAAAAGGCACTATTCACCGTAGCTATCTCATGCGGGGCCCACACAACGATCCCGAAACCCATTGAGCGGACCATACCACGACGATCCCCTCAGAAAAACAAGCGGAATCGACTACTCGCTCATCCAAAACGGACACCCGGTGAAAAAGGTATTATTCACCGAAGCCAGCTCGGGTGGGGCCCATGCCTGGATTCTGAAACTCATCGAACGGATCACACCATTGCGATCCTCTCGGAAAAACACACATGATCAACTATTCATCCACCAAAATTGGTTTCCTAGTGCAGAATTTGTGTTTCTCCGCAAACGCCAAAACCCGGCCTCGTGGGGCCGGCACCCCGTTCTCAGTCCCAACACCCGGAAACCATCTCAAAAAGTTTTTCGTACCATCAGGGTCTCAACGCCACTGACGACACATCAATCGGACGCTCCGATTGGAAGTTACAACGACCCGAAGTCGTAAAATAATAAAATAATATTATTTTATATGACGTTTCTAACTCCCGGGCCAAGATCCCGAACCCTTAAACCCTCAAAGTGAGTTCAAAAGGTCCGTCTCGATGCAAGGAGCGCGTCTCTACAAACGGCTCGCAAATCGGAATTACGGTTTGCGATTTACGGGGGTTTAAAGAACCCCCGGAAAATCCTGGTCGGACCACCGCCAGCCTCGCCGGAAACCACCGCGCCGCCGCCGGATTCTGCCGCACCGCCGCCGTGCCGTCGCCGGATTCCGCCATGGCCGCCGCCCCTCGTCGCCGGAAAACCGGGTTTTCACCGGGAAACTTCCGGGAGCCACCGAGAGCACCCCGGTGCTCCAAATTCAGATCCGAAAAAAGTTTCGGAAAGCTCGGGACCCGAACTATACAACCCATATAAAAATTTGAAGAAAAACAACACAAAAACGGGATCTAGGATTTTAAAACTCAAACGTCCTACCTCGCGAGCGAAACGCCGACGTTCTGCCTTAGATTCGCTCTCCAGAGCTTCCGCTGCGCGCTCCTGGAACGCCCGTCATCGAATTCCGAGCTCGTGGGCGCTTCGTTTGCTCGATTCGGCGGAGCAGCGATGAAGAACGGCGAAGAACGTCGAGAGGAATGAGAAAGGGGGGGGGGGGGGGCGCTGATATTTATATCAGCCGCCCGCTGGCGGCAAACCCGCCTCGGACCCGACGCGCGATTCGAACAAAAGTAAGGTCACCCCTATGGTAAACACGTCGTTCTGAACGCAACGAAGGTCTCAGATTTTCCATCCGAGACTCCGTTCAGAAGTTATTCGAGCTGACGCTCGCACACTAACTTCTCCATTTAATAACGAAAACGCCCCTGGTGGCGTTTCTCACCGCAGGACCGCACCCGCAAATTTTACACCTCACCTAGTGTAAACAACACGTTCTGGATGCAACCGTGCCCTCAGATTCCCGTTCTGAGCAACCGTTTAGGAGATATCACACCCCCGCCACGTGCATAGTATAAAAATACTTAATATTTTTATAAAATTAATTCCGGGCACACCGGGCCTCGGAATCGCACGCCGTCTTCGAGCCTAACTCTGGAATTATTCATAGAAATACTCCAAAGTCTAACAGGACCAAAAAACCGAGTTGCAACATCCTCCCCCCCCCCCCAAGAACTTTTTGTCCCCGAAAATTCCTAAGCATAAGGAAAGCGAATGGACTCTCAACTGGGTCTCACACACCAGCGAGCTCACCAACCAACACCCATGCTTGAATGCATAAGTCAGAGGGACTCATCCACCACACCTCAATACTATCCTTTTTGGGCGGCACTGACTCACCCACACAGTTTTAATCGCGTCACAAAAACGCGTCTCGGTGGGAGAAGGATCCATCTACCTCACGCATTCGAAGCACGTCGAACAACACCCACACAGGGTCTTACCAACGCCCTGAACAAAACTCGAGCAAGCAAAAAAAGGAGGGTACCACTAAACAGTGTCTATCAAACTACTGCAGTAAGTAAAAAAGACACAAGGCGTACCTCTATCCATCCGCGGTGCCTCTGGGTCAACAGCCTCCAGGGCATACAGATATCCTCGCCCTCGGCCACCAGCTCCCTAAGCTTCGCATAGACCCCCTGGGGGTGGGGGTGGTGGAAACTGATACCGCCTACCACCTCCTCCTGCTGCACCCACTCCGCTACCCTGCGTACCTCCTTGCTCGAGATGCTGCCTCTGCCAAGGCGGTCCATCGACCGGCTCCCTCTCAGCAGCACGTCGGGTCGGACAATCTCTAGCAAGATGTCCCCGACCGTCGCAAGCGTAACACCGCCTCTCCTGCGGATGACCAAAACTGGCTTGCGAGCCCTGTGAGCCCTGAGCCTCAGATCCTCCATCCTGGGGTCGCCTCCTAAAACATTGTCCATATCCAGACCCCTGAGTCTATCGTCGGCTACCAGTTGCCGATCCGACCGATGAAGTCTCACCTCTCGAGTGCCCATCACTAACAGGGGGAATCTGCTCAGCCAGAAAACTCTCCACCACCAACGCTCACTCTAGCACTCCAGTATAGGTGTGCAGGCACAAGGAAACCATACCTGCTCGGATGTCCCTGCGTAAGCCATGCTCGAAGGTCCGAACCCTAAAGAACGGGTCTCGAACCATATCTAAGGAGTAGTGTGACAGGTCTGTAAACCTCGATGAGTACTCCGGCATAGTCATTCTCTCCTGTCGAAGCTGGAGAAGCTCCTGGATCCACATTGACCTCAGCATCACCAGATAGAACTCCTCCCTGAAGAGCCGCTCAAACTCTGCACACGTGAGCGTCTCCTCGTCATGGGACTACGTCACCAAACTCCACCATCGCCCAGTAGAACCATGCATAAGGCTCGCCGCTAGGACCACCATCTGATCTAGAGGTGTCCTCACTAGGAAGAAAACTCAGGTGACTGCCTCAAGCCAGTCATCAGCTGCCTAGGGGTCTGGATTGCCCCGGAACCTCAGAGGTCGCTGCCTCTGGAACTCGTGCAGTGCACTCAGCCTGCGCGTAACCTCATCCTGCACTGCCGGCACAACCAGCTGCTCGACAGGTGGTGGCTCAACTGGCAGACCACCTGGAGGTGCAACCTCAGAACCAGCGCCCTGCTCCACATCCACTACACGGGGCGGGTCATCAGCACAATCCTGCTGCGGAACCGTTGCTGGCTGTCGTCGTGGAGGCATCCTGAAATACATTCACGACGCACCACAGTCAAAGAGTATATCTGGAGAGCTGACTCAAGAAGGAAAAGGAAAACACAAAAACCCAGTCCTATATGATCTATGAACCATTATGTCCCCGCGACCAGTGTACGAATGTACCGAGTCTAAAGGTAGGTTATCAGAGTTCTGGTGTATGGATACATCGGCCGCCGCACCAACACTGGAGTCTCTGGCCTGAAAGCCGAGCTCGAAACACCCTAACACTGCCGCTATGCAACCCAAACCAAACTCACAGCTAGACTAGCTACGCTCTGAGATCCCAAAGGTGGAACCTCCTCTGATACCACTCTGTCACGACCCGACCTAATGGGGATCGAGCCGCGACTCCCCAAGCCCACCTCCAATAGGCCAGGGGCTGGCGACCAGCGCCTAGTAAGATATCACACACATGGGAGGAATTTGCCTAAGGTACCTGTACACACGCACCCACAAACACCTCCATGCAACAGTGTAGAGATATAGAAACTGAAAAGTAAATGCATGCATACAATCTATCCCAAACCAGAGTGCAACCGCAAAAGTACAAAGGGGAAAACAGGGCCCACCAAAAAAAAACTACAAAGTGCGTCCAAACTGCTCTGAAAAAGGGGAACGCTGCCAAAAAGACCCGATGAAAAGCTCCCTCGGCACAACTCCGGTAAACACCCCGGTGAACTCGCTCTCTAAGCTACGCCTACTCCGAGTCCTCCTGGGACTCCGTCAAAAGGCCTGTGGTCTGCACAAGACACAAACATGTGCGGGCAAAGCCCATGCAGGGGTGAGTATAAACATACTAAGTAGGCACCCCAAAACCCAAAACCAAAGGGAGCAACTAAAAGGCATCAGTCCGCTCATCCCTGCTAGAGGGAACCCAGACGAGAGAGAAACTCCATCTCGAGACCATCCTCGACTAAACACAACTAGTAAGCTCAGCTCAGGTGTATGCCCATACATACACCTAGAACAATCCAATTATACTCAGATCACGCCACAATGCCACAAGAGGTACCGACCACATCACCAGCAACTGTCCACAACCAGGAGAGTACACCACGAACACTGTCATCCCAGATGACACTCATCCGAGAGATACACACCATCAGGTTTCTCACAAACCTCTTAGACACTCACCCGAGAGATCACGCTCATCGGATAGCATCACTGAGGAAACCTCCCTGAAACAACAGAGCCACCAAACTCCTCGGATAGGGGATCTCTCCTAGGGTTCGCTAGGGGATACCAGAACCCACTCCGGTATACGAAGCTCACAGATAGGGGATCACTCCCAGGGTCCGCTGGGGATACCACGACCCGATCTGGCATACGTAGTTCTCACAAATAGGGGATCACACCCAGGATCCGCTGGGGGATACCACAACCCGATCTGGTGCTAGACAGAAGAACGTCTCACAGATAGAGGATCATCGCCCATATTAAGGTGGTCACGACGATACCGGAACCCTACCTGGTATAACTCGCGATGTAGGGGATCGAACCGACGATGCCGCAACCCTACCGACACCAAGCGTGAGTAGGGGATCGTATAACCAACGATACCACAAACCTACTATAAAGATCATGCTGAGTAGGGGATCGTATACCCGACGATGCCACAACCTTACTGTGCACGACCCACCGCGTAGGGGATCATATTTCCGATGATTCCACAAACCCTACGGGGTTAACCTGCTAGATAGGGGATCACCGCCCGTGAATAAGCGGTCACAGCAATACTAAGAACCTGATCTAGGGTAAAGATGCTAGAAGATCCGCTCTGGGCCCAACGGAGGGATGCCACAACTCTAACAGTTTAAACATCCCATCGAGAGGATCACAAACCCATACGAAGGTTGTGATGCCACAAGAACCCTCGTAGGAACGAACCAATGGAGCACCCTCAACCACTACCGGTCCAAACATCGCTAACCCGAGCGACCCACCACAACGCCACACTACGCACCTCCTAGGTCAAAACCGAGTCCACCATCGCGTTCCACGCGGAAAAACACGCAGGATAGGCTGTTTACTCACCCGAAACGGAGTACCGATGAAAAAGGCACTATTCACCGTAGCTAGCTCGTGCGGGGCCCACACAACGATCCAGAAACCCATCGAGCGGACCATACCACGACGATCCCCTTGAAAAAACAAGCGGAATCTACTACTCGCTCGTCCAAAACGGACACCCGGTGAAAAAGGTTCTATTCACCGAAGCCAGCTCGGGTGGGGCCCATGCCTGGATTCCGAAACTCATCGAACGGATCGCACCATTGCGATCCTCTCGGAAAAACACACAGGTTCGACTATTCATCCACCAAAATTGGACTCCTGGTGCAAAAGTTGTGTTTCTCCGCAAACGCCAAAACCCGGCATTGTGGGGCCCGCACCCCGTTCTCAGTCCCAACACCCGGAAACCATCTCAAAAATTCCGACGTACCATCAGGGTCTCAACGCCACTGACGACACATCAATCGGACGCTCTGGGTAGAAGTTACAACGGTCCGAAGTCGTAAAATAATAAAATAATATTATTTTATATGACGTTTCTTACTCCCGGGCCACGATCCCAAACCCTTAAACCCTCAAAGTGAGTTCAAAAGGTCCGTCTCGACGCAAGGAGCGCGTCGCCGCAAACGGATTTCAAATCAGAGTTACGATTTGCGAGTTACGGGGGTTTAAAGAACCCCCGGAAAATCCTGGCCGGACCACTGCCAGCCTCGCCGGAAACCACCGCGCCGCTGCCGGATTCCGACGCCGCCGCCGCCAGAAACCGCTGCCCACCGCCATGCCGTAGCCGGATTCCGCCATGGTCGCCGCCCCTCGTTGCCATAAAACTGGGTTTTCGCCGGAAAACTTCCGGGAGCCACCGAGAGCACCCCGGTGCTCCAAATTCAGATCCGAAAAATGTTTCGGAAATCTCGGGACGCGAACTATACAACCCGTATAAAAATTTGAAGAAAAACAACACAAAAACAGGATCTGGGATTGTAAAACTCAAATGGCCTACCTCACGGGCGAAACGCCGACGTTCTGCCTTAGATCCGCGCTCCAGAGCTTCCGCTGCGCGCTCCTCGAACGTCCGCCATCGAATTCCGAGCTCGTGGGCGCTTCGTTTGCTCGATTCGGCGGAGCGGCGACGAAGAACAGCGAAGAACGTTGAGCGGAATGATAGGGGGGGGGGGGGCGCTGATATTTATATCAGTAGCCCGCCGACGGCAAACCCGCCTCGGACCCGACGCGCGATGCGAACAAAAGTAAGGTCACCCCTAAGGTAAACACGTCATTCTAAACGCAACGGAGGACTCAGATTTTCCATCCGAGACTCCATTCAGAAGTTATTCGAGCCGACGCTCGCACACTAACTTCTCCATTTAATTACGAAAATGCCCCTGGTGGCGTTTCTCACCGCAGGCCCACGCCTGCAAAGTTTACACCTCACCTAGGGTAAACGGCACGTTCTGGACGCAACCGTGCACTCAGATTCTCGTTCTGAGCTACTATTTAGGAGATATCACACCCCCACCATGTGCATAGTATAAAAATACTTAATATTTTTATGAAATTAATTCCGGGCACACCGGGCCTCGGAATAGCACACCGTCTTCGCGCCTAACTCTGGAATTATTCGTAGAAATATTCCAAAGTCTGACAGGACCAAAAACCCGAGTCACTACAATTAAAATATTTTCAAATCAATCATAATGGTTTATAAATAAAATATGAATTATCCAAATCACATCCCCTAGGAGTTTCAAACCATACAAACATTAGTCGAAGACTCACCATACACTAGAATTAGGGCTATTATATACTCAACCAACACTTTTTATGTTTATATACCCTACATGAAACTGTGACGAAGCCACATCCAGTTATACTATGTAGACAGTTATATATTTATAGAAAAAACTATATAATCCCAAATGTATAAAGATTTTTTATTTTATCCTATAATTGTTAATATACTTGTTTTACTCATATTTTCATGACCCCTTATATATGTTTTCCTAAATATAGTTCCTTGAGTTTCTACTAGACATCATCTGATAATAACTGTAATAACCCCAACTTTTATAACCCATAGAAAATGGTTTATTTATTACATTTCTATATATAAAAGGTTTCTAATCCCAAATTACTAATTATTTTAGTGTTATTAAAGATCAATATACCTAAATGATTCCCATTTTACATTAGGAAAATATAAAATATAACAACATTGTTGGTTCTTCAAATTTGAAGATGGTTCAATGATTTATTCTTTATTAACCAAGGAAAAGAAAAAAAATATGGGTGAGCTAAAATTTACTATAAGGATTAAGTACAATATAATTTATCTCGATTAAGTAAGTTATAATCTATATTAAAAGGTAAATAACTAAAAAATATTCCCTTTAATCAACAACTTGTGTATGAAATGAAATAATGGATAATATATATTAAATGTTCTCAGGGATAACAATAAATGAATTCCCAATGATGTAAATACATAATATTGGATGTCATGATCAAATTCATCATGATATCTATATCATCCTCACCATATCTATTACTATTTAATATATGTGGAGGAATACAACAAAAAACCATTTAATATTTCCAACTAATTCATATTGCTGTTTTAAGGGGATATATATAACCAATCGCCACCCATCATTGCATGTTCAAAGAATTAATTGTATAATTAACATCAAATTAAATTTATAAATGATATTCCATATAAATAAATATATGTATTGTGTAAAGAGTATATATTTATCCTAAATTTCACAAACTAATCAAATAATGTTGATTTCAAAACACCATGTGTAAATAAGGTATATAGTTTAAGAAGCAATCATATCGATAATAAAAATAATATGTATATGTAAGATAAATTTAATGTCTAATGATCACATGAAATTGAATGTTTTAGGAGATATTTAATTACCACATAATTAATGAGATATAACATATGTCCATCAGTTCATAAGAAATATATTTTTCATAATAAAATCATGTCCTTAAAATATATATAAAGTTTTAGTATAATATTAAAATAATATATCAGTAATTTTTTCTTTTACAATAAATTGAAATTTTTTATAAGAAGCTAAATATCATAAAACAATGATGAATTTAGGGATTTTCATTGACATTGAATATGTAAAAAACATTCTTTATGACTTTATTTACAGAATGTAAGAAATGAGCCTTTTGGAAAAAATTCTAATGATTAATTTTAAGCATTTTAAGAACTCAAGGGAAACATATAAATTCTTTAATAACTCACTTTAGTAAATAATATGTCTATTTTGAAACAATTTTGAAAAAATATTGACATGGACAAAAAATATACTCAACTAAAAGATAAATAAAATTATTTTTATTCTAGAAAATTCGTTACACAAGTTAAATAAAAATAGTGAAAAATATGGATGAGAATATAGAAATTACAAAAATATCTAGATAATAAATTTTTTTATAGATTTCATGGGGGAATGATTATAAGATTCCTTCTTCGAAAATTAAGGACATCAAAAAAAAATATATTGTAAAATAAATAATTAAATAATTAGAAACATTAAAATTGTAACCCCTGAAAAAATATACATGTATTCAAAACTTATTAATAATAAATGAATTATTATTCATGTTAAATATATCCATGGGGTAGTAAATACACCACATAAAACTAAATATTTGTATTAAATGAAATATGTCTCAATGCCATAGAAATTGATATGAAATGTTTTACCTTATGATTCTTCTTAGTTGAAAATGATATAACCTAAAATATAATGGTTAAAATCAAGTTAACAATTTATACCATAAACATATTAAAATTTATAATATAATATATGATATTATTATAACATATTCTCTCTTGATTTTTGGACAATATTTATCAATTTCCATTCTTTTAGGTATTGACTAATTCATTTTCTCAAGTATGTTCCATTGTGGATTTTTTGATTCATGAATATATGATATTGTTTTATAATCCACAGAATGATATTAATGTTATAAATAAAATATTTATTCATTAAATTTATTTTTTGATTCATTTTTAATTGAGAAAAAAGAAAAATGAATCACATCGCTATGTGGAGAGGGTATGTTATAAGTACCCACGAGAAATGATATATATTTCTTTATTAGTGAATGTTTAATGAAGTATGAGATATATTAATTTTATAGAATAATTATTATCACATAAGAATAATATATTTTTATTATATAAATATTTATGACTATCATTGCGAGTCCTTGATAGAAATAAATTTACATCAGTTCATGAGGTGGTAGTCTTTCATATACACAGGTGATGGATTTATATCACATTTGATGGAGAAGTAGATGAATAAATATCATAAAATTAGAATAAAAATTTTATTATATGGTAGATACTCATGTTATTATATTTAAATTTCTAACAATTAGTTAATGTTTGAAAATGATGATGTAAAAAAATAGAGAGGTGTATTAAGTTGATTACCGTATATTTGTTAAAACTCCTTTTGATCTATTCTTATTTAACCTAGAAGAATTATTTTTGGAATTATAATGACATTATAACATATATAAGGATTTTAGGGATATATTTTTTATCTTTTTTTTCAATTAATGATGCTAGACATGTGTGAAGATGTTAGGTGAGGAGGCTCACTTTTATAACTTAGATGAGTGGCATAATTATAAATTTTAAATGTTTTTCAATAATATGAAGTCACAATAGAGGATAAAAGGTTCCAAAATTTTTCATATTATAACTGTAATATTACAATAAAAAAATAGTTTCTTACCAATTATTATGTAATTTCACCCTTATTTTGTTTTGGACTACCCCATGCTACACCCATTTGAACCTTAACCATGATAAATAATTTTTAATGTTTCTAGAATTTATTTTGACCAAAAATTATGTTAACAATATTACATGGTATTAATTATTCTGATTAGAAATATGGAATCCATTTTATCAAAATATATTGTTAGAATTTGTATAATTTATTTGAAATATAATACAACAAAACATGTAAAAAACGTTTTTTCTAGAAATGAATTATTAAGGGAATAAATAATCCTATATTAACTATATGACAATTAATAATCATTATATGGATCTAAATTAATTATTTTTGACAAATAATTTTTATGTCTAACATGAAATATTCTTCATGAAATATTTATTCCCTTAACTAAAATACCAGGGAATTTTTCCTTTCTTAGAAGAATTTAGTTTTCTAAAAAATATCCCTTTTCACCTCCAAAATACATTATATTTATTTATAACAAATTTATTTTCAATATAATTTAAATTGTATATGAATAAATTATTATCATTAATGTGTATGATTATTTTAATACAATGTTTTCAATTACTTGTAAAAGTTCATTTCCATGTGAATATTTCAAAATTCCATTATGGGGATATTTTGATCAAGTAAGTTAAAAATAGATATTTTACCAATCAAATAATTTTTTAGGAAATTTTAAAATTTACATTGTATTAATGTTTTATTGAAATAAAATGTGAACTTATAGTAATTAAAGATCAGGTGTCACATAATAACAAATAGTTGTTTTGTGAGATTAAATTGGGCATATAAATTGTATCATAGAGAACATGTAAGACCAGAATATTATTGAAGCATAAAATTATCGAATAACATATAATGCAAAATGTGAAATTTTTTGATGAAAAATTAGTTCCTCTAAGTAATACAAATGATTTTATAGAAAAAATATAAGATAACCTTAACTAGTGCTGAATAGAACATTGGTTGGTATTTATCTAGGTAAAATTTCCTTCAATAGTTTTAATTATGATAAAATTAGTAACATATTTTCCAAGATTTCATTTGGAAATATAAATATTACTGAAGATAATGAATCAACTAAGTATTCCATAATAAATATAAAATTGTTTAAGAGAATACAAGATCAAATAATAGCTATGGAAAATATTCCATCTAAATACTTTATAAATAAATTTCAACCTCTTGAATCAATTATTTATGTAGTTATGATAGAATTGGTGATTATGAATCATATAATGAAACATGAAAAAATTACCCATGGATTAAGATGCTATAAATAGTTCATATTAGGTGGATTAAAAAATATATATTGATATTACTATTAAAAATGGAAAAACATCCATGCAATACATTGTGAGAGATGAGTTAAAAATTTTGTTAAAGGATATTGGTAGTCTAAGAGATGAAAATTAAAGTACTAAGAAATACCTTAATTATAGAAAAGAAAAAAAGAGTTCAAAAATTGGCTTCTCCAATATATTTAGAAGTAAAAACATAATAATTATATAAAAATGAATATAATTTATGATATTAAATCCACTATCACTAATAGAGATGAATAGGTTTACATTTTATTGTTGTAATTGCTAAATTTATGAATTTTTTTAAAAAATAAACCTTAATTTTGATTATATCTATTTCAGGATATATTGAAATATCTATGAAATTTAAATAATTGATTAAATTTATTAAGTAGTTAATTAATTTTATAAATAAAAAATTTATGAAATATTGATGAAAAATATTTTTAAAACTAAAAATGAAACCTTATAAATGAAATAACTCAAAAAAACCTTGACTCTAATAGATTTAAATATAAAAAACAATCCAAATAAAATTAGTGATATGAAGAAAAGGAAACCCCTTTTCATTTATAGATGGGTAATTTTTTGATTTAAAATGTCCAATCAAACACTGAATAGTATAGGAAGTGTTCGTTAAATTGTTTTCAAACCATCATATCATAGTGGAGTTGAAAATGAATCTAAAAACCAACCCATATAACAAAAAAAAATCATATCAAAGTAGAATTCATATGGTATGTTAGTAGTGTTATGGTTATTTTATACATTAAATATATATTTTATTTTATAACATGATACAATAAATAAAAAGAGATAAAATGGGTCATGGAGGATACAATAACAACTGAAAACCATTCCTTAGTTGTAGAAAATTAACATGAAGATTAAAAGAAAGAACATTTTTAGATAATAAAAAAGTCTTTAAAATTTGTTATCAATAAGGAAAACATATTATATGAATTTATTATAATTATATATTCTCAATTAAATAAAAATATGAGGTTTTAAATTATTAAAAATAATGATTAATTTAGATAATAACTATATAATGATGCTTTTTTGGGATTTGGAATTCAACAAACCATGGAATGTTTATAGCTTTCCATATTTCCACATGGTAATTGTTCTAAATAGATCGATGAATGGTGAAATATAGGATATAAAAAATATTAAAATATTAAAATATTTCTTATTAATGATCAATGGTGTCGGAGGGGCTTAAATCGGGAATAATTTTTTTAATCAATTTAATGTTCTATTTCACTATGGAATGAAGAATAATATGTTATGTGCCTCAAAAAATTGTGTTTATAAAAATAAGGTTATTTTTATAAATAAATATTTTTTAAATAAAATCAACTATAGTGGTGTAATATTAAGAGGATTGACTTACAAAAGGAAAATTTTTTCAGGTTGGAGAATCTAAATCAAAGTGTTATATGATTATAAAATCTAACAAAAAAATTTTTCATCGAAGGAATCATCGTCAGGGGAAAAAAGTCTTCAGAATTTGATTTGAGAGTAGTAAATGAGAATCATTCCACATTTTAATGAATATAATATCACCATTTGATGAAAATATATAAATTTTATGTCAGTTTATTGATATCATAGGAATGTTGAGATCTAAAATATAATAAAATCAAAGTAACTTTGTAATAATGTAATTATAGGGATGAAATATAACTCAACAAGTAATGATAATTATTTAATCACATTAATTTATTCTATTATTAGAATGACATAAATTATTCTTATTTATAACAAATAATAATCCACGAGAAACATAATATGTTTGGAAAGAATATATTAGAAGTAAATTTCACTTTTATGACACTAAGATCAAATAATATAAGTGAGTATACCAATAATGATTTTTAAAAATAAGTTGTTAAATATTTTATAAGGCATGAGATTATTGAACCATAGACTATATATTAAATGGATTTATCCAAAGGAAAAAATCATAGTTTTATTTATATTTTTAGATATACTAAAATAGTGCATGGTGATTTAATATATTTCTAGTTGTAAGATATCACTATTGTTGTAATTATTTAAGAAAGAATTATATGGAGGCTGAAATTAGGTTTACCTCAATATAAAATTTGGTTCAAGAATATTCCAAATCGGAAAAATAGTATATAGTTTTTGAGTCTATGCATGATAAAGAAAGAATATATATAAAAAGTGGAATATTTTATGTTTAATATAAATTTTGATTATTTCTTATTTACACAAAACATAGGTGTTTATATTATTGTTGTAACAAAAAATACAATATTATAATCAACTTTCATATTTTTAAAATTCATCGAAAATAATGATAATCTCAATAAATCATCCACAGATAAAGATTTAGATTATTTTTTTCACTACTGAACAAACTATAAATATAAATTTTATTAATAATGATATAAAAATAGATATTATTGATAATGATATAAATTTATCTCATTAATGAGATTGGGTTGTGAATTTAAGAACCAATTGAGGGAAATAATATTTATAATTAATTTTGATTTTGGAAATATCATTTGATATTAGAATCAATTGGTGTAAAATATAAGAAAAATTTAAATATCAAGTCACACCAGCATGACATAAAAAGATAAACATAAATAATTTGATGAGGTTTTTGTGAAAAAAAATATATGATATAAAAGAAGAGATAAAAAAAATTAAAAAAATTTGATATTAATATTTTAGTTGGTCATAATGAAAATAATATCATTGATATAAAAACAATTTCTATAACTCATCAAATGAAAAAACAGATAATTTTCAATGAATAATGATATATAGGTATGAATGTGGAAGTAAAAATTGAATGATTTTTTATAATAAAAAATTTACCCTATAGACATTGATGTATCTATCAGAATTATTTACCCCATTAAAATATAATTAAATTTTAATAATAGTTTTATTCAATGTATTCATGTTTAAATGGTGACCTTGATAAATAATTTAAGGAAGAACCAAAATATTTTGAGCTTAATTAATATAGGAATATTTTTTAAAATGTAATTAAACCTCTATATGGGATCAAGTTATACCAATGTGAATGGTATTTAAATATATATGAGTATAAGATAAGCATGGAATTTTTCCGAATATATGTGGAAAATACTATTTTTGTGGGGAACACCGACAACATATCACATATTTTTATTTTTTATATTAATGAAATTATATTTTCTAATAATGGCGACAAATTGTGTGACGATTTTTCACACAAACTGATGAATACATTTGACTTGAGCTTTCTTGGTGATTTCAAATTCATTATGTGATAAAAAATTTCCCAAGATACTATTCATATATATATATATATATATATATATCATATGAAAATTGTTAAAAGTAATTATTAATATTATCTAAATAGAATAATATAGAGTAGTTTTTACATTGATTAAATGGTATATAAGATTTCATACTAATTATTAATGAAATTTTATAATTATAATGAGTTTATAAACTTAATTTGTGTACTTTTATACCTAGATAACACAGTGATAGATTTTTTTTTTAAAAAAATATAAATGTTTTGTGTCAATATAATCCAAATGAATCAAAATTATTCTAGTTGAAAATAATTTTTAAATAATGATAAAAATATTTATAATTATATCCTTTTGTGTGAGAATAAATATGAGATAAATCTTTAAGTAAATACTTATCCTAACTAGAATTTTCATTTTGATGATATAAATCATATAAAAATTATATCATAATTCATTTATGAAAAATGTGTCACCAAGAATTATAATATACAATAATCACTAAATTTTTATTATAAAATTATTGAGAGTGTTTATGTATAACAAGAAGCTATATTTTTGATTTTAATGGGTACTCAATATAAGGATATCCACACTATTTTCGAGTTTCCATAGGTCATTTTTAGTGAAAAAAGTAAGTAAATCCATATAATGATATAGTTAAACATTCAAGATCAATAATTTTTTTTATCAAGTATCATTTTTTGATGGTGAAATAAGTGGAGGATATATTTATAGTTCAATTAGATCCATTTATGAAGTATACTTGTAAAATTCTCACAAAATGACTTCCATCTAAGTCATCTGGAATGATTAGGATGAAAATTGGAGTGTAACCCATTTTAAAACAGTAGCCTATATTTTTATGTGCTATAACATTCATTTAATAATGTTATTTTCATTAGAAATAAGAAAAATATATTCTATAAGTTGATATATATATTTTCTATTTCTGAAATATTTCTTGAGATCAGTCTACAAAGATAGTTAGAAGTATGTTTTTACTTTTATATTCATAAAATTAAATTATTGAATCACATGAGGATCTTATATATGGGTATATTTTTTTTAATAAATACATATATACTATTTTTACCCCAATTTAGATCATGTAGTCTTATATTTGATTTTATGACAACCCATTTCATTAAGAAGAATGGAAATAATCCTTTCAAAATACCATTTTCATTATTGTGAATAACAAGGAGGAAATTATTTTCAAATTTCAACTATATTGAAATAATTTATTGGAAAAATTAATGAATTCAGGTTGGTTTCTAAATATCTAATTAATGAGAAAATTATGGATTTAAACATAAATCTAATGTTTGAGATTATTAAAATCATTTTGGATGTTGTTTTATTTGTTTTAAATTCATTTGGATGATGTTTAATACCTTGGAAATAATTTATGAAATGGTTGAGGATGGTTATAAATGAGTAAAGAGTTGTTGGAATGTGTTTTTTAAGGGGTTTAATAGAAATATATGTTTTTTAAAGATCATATGAAATATCTTATATAAAGTAGAATGTAAGGAAAAAATGATGTATATGATTTATCATGATCTGAATGAGTAATGTAATTAGATATTACATTATATTAAATAACATACCACTAATGAGAAATTTGATTAATTTATTGATATATAAAATCACCTGGAGAATAAAAAAGATATCTCTTAGAAAATATGGAAATGTAGAGATAATATTATATATTGATTTGTATAATAAATTTGATGATACATAATATCTTCAAAGTAATTTGTATGATTTTTAGAGGGTAAAAATTAATTGTAATGATAATATATAAGATTTAATTATTGAAACATCAGAATTACTCTAAGATTATAGAGGAAAAATAATATCATTTTTATGATATAGAAGTTTATAATGAGTTTTCCAATTGATATATAATATTAAATTAATATATTTCCTTCAAAGGCCTACGATCAATGAATTAATCTATGGCCTACGGGCCATGTAATGCTTATGCCTACAAGACTTTTAAGGGTTCCACATCATCCCATGAAAGGTGGATTATCAAAATCAATAAAAAATTAAGGCAGTCGGGTTATTAGAGGATTAATAAATTCCAAGGTAAAAATGATTAATTTAGACAACTCTATGATGATTAGTAGATATTAAAAGATCAAGATGCTTTTGTTTTACCCATTATTGAATCATTTTTTGTTACTAGGAATTTAAATATGATTATTTTATAATGACTGATTCCTAGAACTATATAAATTTTTCCTAAAATCATAAAAAACATTGATTAAGAGAGATGTATATTTTATTGTATATTCGATGGAATAAAAAACTTATATTTTTAGTGAATTAATTAAATCTCATTGAAAGGAAGATGTTGAGAGGAGATATATAATAAGGTGAAGCCTAGGATAAATGACCATTTTGTTAAATCAATGAACAAAATTTATTATTTTGGTTCTATAACTAATAATTTAAAAGCCTATTATTACGAAACATTTCAAAGATTACTGTCAATATTTTACACATGAATATAATGTTAGAGAAATTATCCTTGTGAGTTACTAGTATATTTCATTGAAAGTGGAATAAAATATGATATAAGGAATATAAAAAATAGGAGTAGATAATGCAAAAAAAATTTAGAGAGAAGTAAGGGATATAGAGAAATGTGAGAATATTACTACCCACATGCACTATTATGCTAGTGGGGATAGTGAACAAAATTCTCAATCTATATTTTAGAGTATTTCAATATAACTGTCAATCAATCTTCAGTAATTTTATTTTATTTTTTCTTTTAAAACGTGGTTTCATGTTTTTCCTTATAGGTTCCATGAAATAAACAATGTTCAATGAAATACCCTTTCATGTATCTCAATTTTGATAATAAAAGATTTTTTTGTATATGGGGGATAATAAAAAACACAAAAAACTATTAATAGAAATCAATATTGGGTGATGAATTCATTAATAATATACAATGTTCCCAATTTATTTTCCACACTAATGAAATGTTTTGAGAGTTATACTGTATTAGAAGTAAAGATTCTAGTTTCAAAAGAAAAATTACCAACAATGACTCAACCCCTTTTAGTGTCGATTAACATTTCATGTGATCCTATCACTTTTTATACCTTTATAAATAGTAACAAAACATTTATGGGAAATGATAAAAGAAAAAGATAATATAGAAATTTGGAGATAGGTATTCGGAACCCATCATTGTACTTCCATATCTAATTTATCATAATGATCAACATAGTAAAAAATATATAATAAAAAAATACGTTATACTCATATATGATTAATATCAATGGAAATAAATAAAAACAAGACTCTAAAAAAGTATTTCTAAATCATCTTTTTCTATATTATATGTTTATATATTTTTCAAATCATATGAGACATGAGGTAGAAGAATAATTCTCAAATTTATATTAATTCCATATTACCTTAGTCCATTTTTTATTATGTTGTTAATTATTTTCTACATTATTATATGACTTATATATATAATTAATGTTAAATTATATTATTCCACGTTTAATTATTAATACATGATTTACTTACCTTTATATCTTCCCATTCATTGATTTATGTATATTCAATGCCTAATAATGTAATTATCAAACCTAATTTATTCCCATTAGAAAATCACTTTATAGATATATTTATGAAAAAATCAATAATATATTTTTATTTTATTATAGTGTGTATATATATATGTATTATGTTTTTTTGGGGTGTCACAAAAATATACAATCATTGATTCCATCAGTATTACTTATATCTCAGGAAATGATCAATATTGTGAGTGAACAATGAACATATATGAAGATCCTAGGTATCAATTATTGGAATTTTTATAAAAATAAAATTATTAATAGTATATTATTGATAATGAAAAACTATTATGGTATGTTTTTATCATAATAAAAAATATATTCATTAAATTCTATGAGTAGAATAAGTTAAAGACTTATAATGGTTAATAAATGAATAAGATAAGCGATTACAACAATTTCCCACGGATTAACACATTAAAAAATAGATGATCAAGTGATAAGAAATAATTAAATGGAAATAATATTGGAGTTATTTATCTATTATAATAAGTAATTAGTGATTACTTGAGAAACATAATCTAGAACTCATTGAGGTTTAAGATTATTTAAAAATGTAATCAAATCTGGAGATGTGGTGGTGAGAACATCTCTTTAAAAGTTATTTCTTAACACAATTAATTTAAGAATAAATGTTCCACACAAGGGACTCTAAATACACTCTACATCTTGAAAATTTTAATATACAATATATAACATTATTTAAATTTAATTACTATTTTATTAGGGTTGGATTAAGTGTATATTAATGTAATAGTATTGAATGGAATGAGTACCTATGGTGTTTTTAATGAAATTTGATAATTATATCTAAACCCTGTTAGACCCTCCATGGAAAAGACAATTCTTAGTATATCTAAAAGAATAGTATTGGTGATATTACAAAGATATAATTAATGTAATAATTTTTATGCCTATTAAAAATTATAAATTTTTGTGTATACATGAGATGGAATCACATGATGGGGTGCTTTCTAAGGTTTATCATTGATGAGATGGATTGAATAAGGATAGAGATGTAGAGTTCCAAAGTAGGGTATTATACACATTATGAAGTATCATTATGATTGAATCTTGATGGTGGTATATATGATATATAAGGATTAAATATTCACATTTGGTTAAATTTTGATATAAGAATGTTATTTTGATGCATCAAAATATAAATGAACTTTTTATAATGATATAATACTTTTTTTTAATTTAAATAATATTTTCACTAATGTATTGAAATACGTGAAAAGTATGAATTAATTACACATGAATATGATATATTTTATATTCATTACATTCATTATTTTGTAATTTTTATTTATGTAGTGAATAGTTTTCATGGTGATATAATGAAAAAATTATGTCTACTTAATAAACAATTTTATATGGAATATTTGAACATATATATAGTTTAATTAGGTTTAATAGATAAATAAACATTTGTGTTAGGCAATATATTATTTTTTACCCATATTTAATATTACCGACCCTCGTTATTCTCAGTTAATATTCCTAATTTTTTTATTTTTTTATTATAAAAATTTATAAATATTGAAGTTAATGGAGTGTATAAATATGTGAGAAGGATTAATAGATGTTTGAGGGATGTGGAGAGGGTGTAAGTACATGTATAGAACTAGGTACCCAGTGGAGTCATAATTTCAACAAAATGGTATATGGTGTTGTCTTATTTTATAATATTATATAAACTATGTTTAAAAAACATACAATAGGAACTAATTAGAAATCTAACATTATTCTATAGGGGTATAAAAAGGTAATTTCCAAACCACATTATTACCCATTTCATCATATTCATTTTGGAATGTCTTTATTTTTTAATAATGTGTAATCTTGAGATTTACTCCATTAATTTACATTAATTCTAACCAAATAATCATTCATTAATCTTTTAATTCCTCTTGGAGAGGCTTAATATTCAATCCTTAAATTAATAAATGTTAAAAAAACCCTATTTTTTAAGATTTTTTTCTACAAACTTGTAGAAAGATGAATCCATAAGTTCCTATTTATTCCACATTTTGAAATATATTACATCTTTGGATTATTTATGTTAAATAGTTCTTAATTATTGATGTTATTATTATAATCCATTTGTTTATTTCCCTCAGGTTCAGTTTGTATCAAAGGAAATGAGATATATTCTTTAATTTCATTGAGCTAGGTTGATTTAATCCTTTAACTGGTGGATTATAATTATCCCTAAATTTATATTTTTTTCTTTATAAGATATTATAATTATTGATCCATAATTATCTCTAATATTTTCACAATAGTTCTGATAGAAATATAATGAGGTAGTGTAAGTGATGACCACAAAAAATCACATATAAATATTTCAAAAATTATTTTTCCTTCATTTTTTTGATAATTTTAATTCATTTATTATTTTTATGTATTATGATAAATAAATTTATCTTTGATTATCCCAATTCCATTTATTGATAAATATATCCATGTTACATGATTCTATATATTTTAAGTGTTTATTATACTAGTTAGAATTTTTTTCATACATGTGATTTAATAACTATGGATTTTTTTGTGACATATCTATGTTTTTTATTATCATTTATCTCATGTTACTTGTTTTCAAACTATTTTAATTTTTACTATGTTAATTTGATAATATGTATTGTTATTTTTATTTATATTCTACATTGAAGAAAACATAAAAATTTACTAACAATTATAAAATTCAATGATGTTTCCATACATATTTATCATTATTTTCAACTAGGTTTATTAATGAAATATTTGATATAGGACATTATAACCCTTGTATTATGGGTTATTTCATTTTTTGGGATAGTGGGCATTAACCATAAATGATATGGATTGAAATTTTTATACTAGTGTATATTTGGATCTATATATATATATATATGTGTGTGTGTGTGTGTGTCTAGACATATATAGATAGACACAGTGAAATTCACCTATAAAAGGGCAGAGGACTCATATGTGAGGGGGGATAGATATATGTATATTTATATGGATAGATATATTATGTATGTTTTTTTCCTATGAGAATATTTACCTCATAATAAATAAGGTTTATGGATATATATATATATTTATATAATCTTATAGAGGATATATATTATAGGTTATATATTTGGAACCCTATTATGAATTTAGAGTAGGGCTCTTAGTGAAAGGGATATATTCTTTAGATCCTATTTTTTATATGACACAATTGTGTAGTCATATGATTCATATCTTGCATGTGATTTTTGGATCTATTGTAAGGAATATTTAGTCTAGCGGATTTTATTTCTTGGGTGGATAAACTCTACCTCAAATATGTGATTAAAGAAATATTTTATCAGAATAAATGAATCCAGATTTTATATTCATCTCTTTGATGATTGAACTAGTAAAGGCAATAAAAAAATTCCTTGTAATGTAAAGTTTATAGAAAAAATGGTCGATAAATATACTCATGACTGTATAAAGAAACATTCATGTGATGGTAGTGTGTCAGGTGTTTGTACGTTGCTAGGATTGAACACACAGATACTCGATGTATAAGGGCCAGAACATAAACTCTACATAATCTATCAATTTCAACAATATTTCACTTATTTAAATTCCCAAATATCATTTCAGTTTATAGTTTAGAAATTTAGGAAATAAATCATAAATATCACCACACAATAATACAAAGTGTGAATCATTTAAATAGTATTCATTTCTTCGAAAATGTAATTTGTTAACCCCAAACAACAACATTATTTCTTTAACAAAAATTCATAACATTTAACTTGACTTTATTTATTTTTCTTACATATAATTATATCATTTGGAAAAAATTTAAAAATAATAATTGATCATAGAAAACTCCATAAGGGATATAAAAATAATGAAAGAAACCATTAAACCATGAATACTTATAAACATATGAAATCATTTTTACATGAACATAATTCCCACCCATATATACTTACTTTGTGAAATATGATATTTCCATAAAAAATAAAGAACATATAAAAAACTAAGGGTATATTTGGAAATCACTTAATTATATTGTAACTATTGTGGCCACCTTATTATTTTCAACCCTTATAACTACCTTACAATGTAACCCTCACGACTACATATTGGTGTAACCGTCACAGTTACACTTGGAGTAACTATTCAACCAGCCTTAAAATTACAGATAACCAATGAATAAGAGGGAGATATAGGTTGAAATATTAATCATAAACAATCCCCAAAAACCAAAACATAATCATAAAACATTAATAATTTCATAAAAAAATTAATTTTAAATTTATTATAATAGAATTTTAAAAAAGGATTTTTAAAGTAAGGTCCCTTACCAATATTAGATAATTGATGTGAGAAATTAATAAAATGAAAGGAATATGTGTATACATTATAAATAAACAAAATAAAACATAATATAAACAATAAATCATCCCATAAATAATCATAATTCCATATAATTAATAATGTAGAAGGTTAAACTAAAGAATGGAAATTGGGTTAAGATTTCCCATACATCGGGTTAATATTACTTAAAAAAGTGTAAAACTAATGAATAATGGTTAAAACAGTGTTATTAATATTTTATAGAAACATATTGATGTTTATAAAAACTTATATGATCATTTGATAACATTATTCGACCCATTTATTAATAAAATTTTGTCATTTTAATTTCATCAAGTGCATGCTTCACATGATTTCCATGGTTGGTTCGTAAATAATTTTCTTATTGAATGGATATGAAACTAAAAAAGTGGAATTAAATGATGTTAATATGTTTACATAGTATTAAATTATTCCATAAATCATTTTTGTTATATGTTATGAGGATGAATCATTATATAAATCATTAGTGATATTGGTTTAGCGCATTTTGGCGGTTTATAAATAATCATGAACTTATTTAATCATATATATTTAATATTATGCGCATAAGTAAATTCTATAAAATAATATAGGTTATATAATAAAATTTTAAAAAAATCATTTAAATTGTTTTACAACCATATTTTAAGGATGTAAAGGAAATTGAAGACACTTCATCCACGACGTTGGTAAATTGACACAACAAAAATGATGTTTTTATTTTTAGAGTAAGAGGAAGATAAGAGGAAGAATGGTGATGAATTATTCCATAAATATGAAAAACATCAAGAAAATATATAATACTGGAGCTCACATTACTATTGGATAAGGGGAGGTTATGTGATTATAAGTAAAGAATAGAACTAAAAAAACACAAGAAAATGAAAGAGGATCTTTATTTCTGGATATTTTACCTATAGTCTCCTCCTTAAAACCCTTGGTTTTGTCCTTTTTGTGAAACCAGAAGGTCTTGGACATGGATAAGAGCATTGGGAAGTGGATTTATAAAAATTTAAACAATGATCAAATACTGAGAGGTGTGAGAGGAAGAGGGGGGGGGGGATGGTGGTATTTATGGTGGAGGAGAGGAGGTGTTTTCCATTATTTTAATCATTAGTTTAAAATTTTTATTCATTAAAATTTTTTCTTCATTAATATGAATAGTATTGATTCATGTGACCCAAAATACTAATTGGAGCATGTGTGTTAGAACCAAGGGTGCTTACATCAACCATGATTCTAGGAATTATATATTTAACTGATAAAGTACATATACATTATATTACAGTATTTTATAATTCATAAAAATTAAAGAATTTTAGAAAAATACAAAAAATTCAGCCTTATAATTTTTTGGCATGTATACTTCAAAAATGGACTCCATTTTTGATTTTTTAAATATAATTAATTTAATATTCAAATAAAATCATATTTTATTCCAGAAATAAAAATTCCAAAACTATAACTAATTTTATATCACCATGAAAAATTAATCAAGATATCATTATCTTATAACCATAAGAAAATAAATTAATAATATTATTTACTATTCATAAGGTTCATATTAATTTTCATAAGGGTATGTTACTATTCACTAAAATACATGTTGGTTCTATCAGACTCACAATAAGTTATTGATCACAAATGTAAATGTCTGTTTTTCAAAATTCAAATCATAAGAAAAGAAAAATTATGTTTAATGGAAAGTTTATTACTATCACCTTAATGAAAAGTGAAATTATGTAGAGACTGAGTGTTTCATGAATTTTAATTTGTTTTTAAAACATTGGGGTGTTATATTCTCCACACCTTCTCAAAATTGCATCATTGAAATTTTATTTACTTATTAAATAAGGGAGGGTACCACTCCCTCATTGAATTTTAAGATTCCCATGTTACTTCTTAAACCATTTGGTCTCTCCACAAAACCATTTCTTGGTGTATTAACTTATTCCCCAATATTTGTTCTATTCGATCAATAATCTGAATAGGGTTATCTTAATAGGAAAGGTTATCTCCCAGTGGAACTACTTCTCGGCTAAAAACATGAGATGAATCTTACACATACTTTATCAACATTGAAACATGGAAAAACATTGTGTACCTGAGATAAAATCGGAGGCAAAGCTACTTGGTATGCGACCAATCCAAAATTCTCCAAGCTTTCATATGGTCCCATGATTCATGGACTTATCATTCCTTTCTTAAAAAAATTCATAACACTTTTCCAGGGAGATTCTAAGAAAAACCTGATCACTTACCTTGAAAGAAAATTATTTCATCCTGTAATCTATATAAATTTTCTTCCTCCTCAAAATTTTCCTCATGTGTTGCTAGATCATCTTTACTTTCTCAGCCACTTCCTATACTAATTCTGATCCTATAAACTACCTTTTCCCAACATCATAGCAACGTCATGGAGTTCAACACCAATTCCCATATAATACCTCAAAATTTTCCATCTATATACTGGAATGTAAAATATTATTATAAAAAAAATTCAACTAAATAAATATGGTTATCACAACATCCCTAGTAATCCATTGAACATGATCGAAATATATCATCAAAAGACTGAATCGTACATTCTAACTACCCATCTGATTGATGATGTAAACCTATAAAGAAATTTCATTATGTTCACAATTATGTCCAATGTCCTTTCCAAAAGTTTGAAGTGAACCTCATATCACGATCAGATACAATAGAAAGAGGGACTCCATATAACTTGAAAATATCTTTTAGGTATAGTTGAGAAAGCTGGTCCAAAGTCACATCATCTCAAATATGAAGGAAACGTGAATACTTAGTTATTCAATGAAAAATAAAACAAATTCCATTGTTACCTTAGGAAGTCTTTGGTAGCCCCACAATGAAGTTCAGGGATATATTTTCCCATTTCCACTCTATCACTGGTAAAGGATGAATGATCCTCTTCGGTAAATGCCAATATTATTTAACTTATTGAAATTTCCAACATTTCATGGTAAACATATGTAATATATCTTTTCATTCCATCCCACTAGTAATACTCAAAAAGGTGTCTATATATCTTTGTACTACCAGGATGAACTAAAAATGGGGAACTATGAGCCTCCCAGAACAAGTCTTTATTTAGATGTGAATCACCAGGCACAAAAAATATTTTTCTAAATACGAAAACACAATCTTTAGCAACATTAAATTATGTCAAATTACCCATTTTACCAAATTTTACCCTTTTCTATATCTCCCTGTCTTCTATAGGTGGTTTCATAATTCTGTCTAACAAAGATGACTACACTAAAACCAGAAACAAAAGAGAGGACTTTCATAGAAAAAATATTCCAAGCCAAAATCAATCAAATCATTAATAAAGGGGTCATATTCCAATCATAACATGGTTAATGATTCACAATGTTTTTGACTCAAGGAATCGAATTTTTTTTTTATTTTCCCAGATGATATTTGATCATGAAATCATAATCCTTTATCAATTCAAGCCATCTCCACTGCCTCATGTTTAGTTCCTTCTGAGTGAATATATACTTCATAATTTTATGTTCAGAATATATTTCACATTTGGATTTGTATAAATGAATCGTCCAATTTTTTATAGAAAAAACACTAGATACTAATTACAAATCATTTTTGGGATAATTTAAATCATGGGGTTTTATTTGTCTTGAAGCATAAGAAATTAGCTATTAATTCTACATCAGAACAAAACGAATCCCTTTCAATGAAGTATCACTGTAGATGATAAAATAAGCATTTCTAGATATCAGGGAATAACATAGAGCATTCACCAATATCTTCTTCAGTTATTAAAAACAAAAATCACATTCTTCCATCAAAAAAATTTAATCCCTTTTCATGTTAACATAGTCAGCAGGCTAGATAGCTGTGAAATTGTTTAAATAATCATCAATAATAACCTCCTAATACAAGAAAAATATGAATCCTTGTAACATTTTAAGCGCTTTTCTATTCATAAACTACTTTTATTTTGGCAGGATCAACTATTATTCCATTCTTATTTACAGTATTCCGAAGAAAAGAAATATATTGCATCCAATATTCACACTTCTTGAATATTTCATATAGTTTATTTTCTTTTATGGTTTTCCGAACAACCCTTATATGGTTTTCATGATCCTCCTTACATTTATAATATAAAATAATGTCATCAATATACACAACCACAAAATTATCCAAGAATTCATTAAATATTATATTCATAAGATACATGAATAAAACACATGCATTAGTTAACCCAAATGGAATAACAAAAAATTCATAATGACTATATTTAGTTAGAATAGATGTTTTTGGAATGTCATCATCTTTTACCTTTAACTGATGTAACCCATCTCACAATTCAATATTCAAAAAATACTGGGCCCTCTAGAGATAATCAAACAAGTCATCGATGTGAGGAAAATGATACTTATTCCTAATAGTAATGTTTTTCAGTGCACTATAATCAATGAAAAGTCTCATGGGACCATGTTTATTTTTAATGAAAAAAATAGGATCTCCCCATGTAAAAGTTATAGCATGAAAAAAGACATTATCTTGAAACCCCTATAACTGATTTCTCAATTCAAGAAGTTCCATTTGAGCAATTAAATAAAGGGGATTTAAAGTAGTCTTATCATTAGGAAGTAATTCAATTATGAATTCAAATTACAGATCAGGTATAACACTACGTAACTCATCAAAAAATAATCATGGTATTAATTTACCACTGACACATCATAAATATGAATAGATCACATATTTTCAAAAATATGAGAAATATAAGTTTCATTTCGATCATTTAGAAATTTCTCAACTTCTTGATATGTTACCAATTGTATGTGTTCATTATTTTATACAAACTGAAAATATTTCTGAAAAAAACCTTCTTTAGCTCTACAATTAATCTTAGAATGGTAAATATAATCCAATACATACCCAAAATGACATAAAACTCCACTAAGGGTAGAATGAAAAGGACTAAAAGTAATTTATTTCCCTAGATAACAATAGGAAGATTCATCAAATGAATTTTTTCTAAATCATTTCCTCTTGGTGTATTAACAATAAGTTATTGATTCATTTGTTGTGGTGATATTTCCAATTTACCAAAAAAAATTCTCAAAAATAAAGGATGGTGTAGACCCCATATCAAATAAGTCTTTAGAAAAATATATGTAAAAGAAGTAACTGATACCACTTTATTGGATGGCCTGACATCTACTGATATAGTCACAAAGGATCTCTCTACACATTTATGCTTATTGTCTGGCTGCTTCCCATCATATGAATATTTCTTTGTGTAGGAATTTTGATAGTGACCCATATCACTAAATTTAAAACACGTTATAGTTTTATTATCAGGATTAGTATTATGATCATTTTTATTACAATATAAATCCATATATCCAAACATACCATATTTGAAACACTTATTAATTTTTCTAAGACATTCCCTAGGGTGCTTTTTAAAACTCTTTTCACAAATTGTAAACTAAAATTTCTTACCATCAGATTTCATTGATTGATTCGTATCCATCACCTTCCATATACACTTATTCTTATCTTTATTGTCAAGGTATAAGTGGTCATCAAAAATCACCACTTTAACCATCTCCTCACACCGCAAAAGTTCCTCAAAACTTTTGAACTTAGGGGAAGCCAATTCCCTTTGATATTTAGGTTTCAATATTGATTAAAAATGGTTGATTTTTCTATCAATATCTAGAATAATTTTTGGAACATACCTCGCTAGTTGGGTGAATTTTTCTTCACACATGATCACTAAATATTCCTAAATGTGTTAAAATTAAATTAATTTCATCTCTATCCAAATTCAAACCACGTTTGGAAAATATATATATAGTAAAATACTTTTAAATTCATATTATCCCACTCTAAGGCATCAATATCCTATCTATCCCTGATATTATTGACCATTGACAACCACTAATTAGATTCACCTTCAAAACGATAAATGGAAAAACTATCCTTTTGATTATATAAACATTGTATTACATAAAATATATTTTCATGGTCTTTAATACATCCCTTAGCCGCTACTGGGTCAGAAGACCCACTGAAAGTAGAAGGGTGTTGCCTCATAAAATGTTCCACTATCATCATTTTCCTTTGTGAATATTTTGTATATTATATTTCATAGATTCTAATTCCATTTATTTATAGTATAAAATGATCCATTATTTCCAAAAACTACTCAGTTCCAATTCCCTCCATTCTCAGTTTCAGATTCAGAATGATATTAGCCTCTTGGTTCATTTTAACTTTAGCTTACCTGTTTCTTCTATGAAAAACTATTTTGAAAAGACTTTTCATAAATGAAGAAACATTTTAATATTTAAATGCGATATCATATCAGCATAAAAATTAGGTAATAATCATTAATGTTATTCTATTAACATAATCATAACCATTAATTTTATCTAAAATGTTGTTATCATACAAACTATAAGGACCCAACTTTAAACATTATATAATCTAGCTATTTCAACTAGATTTAATTTCTTCACATTCTCAATGATAATTTTGGTTTATAGTTTTAGTAATTTAGTACATAACCCCTAAATAAAAACCCACAATAATACAAAGTGTATACCATTAAAATATTATCCATTTCATCCCAAACATATTTTTTTTACACCAAACAACAAAATGATTTCATTGAAAAACCCCATAACATTTAACATGACTTACTTATTTCTCTTACAAATCATTATAACCAATGAAAAACAATAAAAGCATGGTATGAGCATAAAAATCCCATTAAGGGATATAGAAATAAGGAAATAAACCATTAGAACATGAATACTTATAAATATATGAAATCATTTCCACCAGGACATACTTCTCACCCATATATACTTACTTTGTGGAATATGAGATTTACATAAAACATTAAAGAAAATATATAAAACCATAATGGTATATTATGAAATTTCATACTTATATTGTAATCATCATAGCTACCTTATGATTTATAATCCTCATGCCTAACTTATAATGTAACCTTCACGTCTACCTCATAGTGTAACCATCATAGTTACACTGGGAGTAACCCTACAGCTGACTTCCAACATACACATACCCAAAAAACATTGATGGAGATATTGGTCCCAACCTCAATCACAAACAATTCCCTTGAATTAGAACATAATCATAAAATATGAATAATTTTTTAAAAACATTTCGTTTGGATTTCATAAAATAGAATTTTAAAAGAGGATTTTAAAGGAAAGTCCCTTACAAATATCAGATAATTGATGTGTGAAATTAATAAAATTAAAGTAATATGTGTATGAACTATAAATAAAAATAATAAAATATAATATGAACAAAAATTCGACATAAAAATAATCATAATACCACATAATGAATAATGTATATGGTTAACCCAAAGAATGGAAATTGGGTTAGGAATTCTCTAACATCAAGTTTGTAACACTTAAAACATGTTTAAACATCTTATATAATAGTTATAAAGGTGTTATTAATATTTTAATGAAACATAATAATGTTTATAACACCTTATATGATCAATTTATAAAATAATTCATCCTATTTATTAATCACATTTTGTTATTTCCATTGTTTTGGATGCGTGCTTCACTTGGTTTCCATGGTCGGTATGTAAATAATTTTCTCATCGAATGGAAGTGAAACACCAAAAGTGTAATTAGTAGATGTTAATATGCTTATATAATATTAAATTATTTCATAAACAATTTTTTTTATATAGTATGAGGATGAATCATTTAATAAATCATTAGTGATATTTGTTCAATTCATTTTGGCGGTTCTTTGAAAATCACAAACTTGATTCTTTATATACCTTTAATATTATACATATATGTAATTTAAAGAAAATAAGAGAGGTAATATAATAAAATTAATAAAAATTTAATCATTAATAAGGATTTACAAGTATATTTTAAATATGGAACGAAAATTAAAGACACATCACCCACAATGTTAGTAAATCGACACATCACATACAATGTTTTTATTTTTAGAATAAGAGGAAGAGAAGAGGATGAATGATGATTAATTTTTCTATAAAGATGAAAAAATATAGATAATATATCATACTAGAGATTTCATGCCTCTTGGGTAATCATAGTATAAGAGAGTATAATAAAAGAAACGAATTGAAATGAAAACACAAGAAAATGAATGAGGATATTTACCTCTTGATCTCTTCTCATTGAAATCATCCTTAAGGCCCTTTGTTTGGGCCTTTTTGTGAGACCATAAGTTCTTGAACGTGGTTAAGTTCCTTGGAAAGGGTATCGGGAATAATTTAGAATGTTGTAAAATATTGTGAGGTGTAAGAGGAAGAGGTGGTGTTGGTGGTATTTATAGTGGAGGAGAAAAGGGGGTTTCCATTATTTTAATAATTAATTTAATATTTTTGCTCAAAACTATGAATAGTATTGATTCATGTGACCCTAAATAGTAATGATAGAATTTGTGTTCATAAAAGGGTCATTACATCATCCATGATTCTTGTAATATTGTATTTAACTGATAATGTATATATGCACTTTATTCCAGTATTTTACTATTTATAAAAAATTCACGAATTTCAGAAAACCCCATAGCATCACCCATCAATTTTTTATTATGTAGACTAAAAAATGGGCTCCATTTATTAAAAATTATTTTCTAAATATGATTAATTTAAATTTTATATAAAATTGTATTTTATTCTGGAAATAATAATTTTAATACTATAATTAATTTTATATCACCTTGAAAAATTAATCAAGATATCATTAACATATAAAAATTATAAAATAAAATAATAATATGTTTTACGATTAATAAGGGTCATATTAATATTCTTATTACTAATCATAATTGTATGTGACTATTCACCAAAAAAAGAAGATGGTTATATCAGAGTCCAAATAAGTTACTAATCACAACCGTAGATGTCCATTTTTTATAATTCAAATCATAGAAGTAGAATTTTTCTTTAATATCTAGATTATGAATATCTCCTGAAAAAAGTTCCATTATGTTCATACATAGTGTTTCATTCATTTTAATTTGTTTTTAAAACCTTGGGGTGTTACAGAAAGATCAATTCTTCTTCCTCTTTATACAAGTATGTTTCTTGAACACCATAGAGTGAAGGATGACCTCAATCATATGAAAAATTATTCTAATAAAACCATGTATACCTACTTAGGATGGTTGATTTCAGATACCAAATTTTAAATCATCAAAAAATACATTAAATTAATATCATGAAGGTTTCATTGTTATCATTGACGAATATTTTCATGTTTGCAATAGTTCATCATTTCAATTTTTTATACAGTTTCAATTTTATTCTATGGGGATCATGGATTCTACATTTCCTATACTTATTCTACTATGATTAAATTTTAAATAACTAAATATAAACCGTATTATGGTATCATAATATTCCATGGTCAAATAATCTGGAAATCAGCTTTGAAAACTATATAACATCTTATAATAGTTCACCATGTCATCCACTAAAAATGAATTGACTACCCCATCACCACACTATATATTCAAGAATTCTAAAATATTTTGTAGTCACTAAGTAATGAAAAATGTGCACACCATATAAAGTAGATAATTCCAAGGAATCCATTTCTTATCAGGCATTATTTTTCAACACATGTTAAATATCCAGATTGTATTACCCCTAGGCATCATGTGGATGTTGTTTTACATAGGTGACATTGTAACATCCCAAGTAAGTAATGAATAATAGATATTTTTATCTATGTCTATTAATGATTAAGATAGTGTTTTAGAGGCTTAAAATGAAAATAAATACAATCTTATGCATGGAATACACTAATATTCTTAAAAGATTGTTTTACTGCCTTTTGATGGCAAACCATTTTTGAATCTATATTTTGACAATTTTATAAACTATGTTTGTCAAAATAAACTTATTCTTTATGATCGGGACATCAAAATTTACCTTGTGTGAATTTTTGGTATTTTTCTAAAAATGTTCATTTTTTAATGAATAGTGAAAAATACTGCATTTTACATCGAAACTGTTTTTTAATCTAACTTATTTATATTATTAGATTATGTTTTGAATTGGTTTTGAAGTGAAATTAGAATATATGTTTACCATTTTATCCAATGGTGGTCATTGGAATCAATTTCACTTTGAAATTGGACTTAAACTGGTGTCAATCTTTTGATACTTATTGTTTCATAAAAACACGCTATTTGCTCTGACAGCGGGAATTAATTATTAAATTAATTAATGTGACCTATATGTTTTGAATTTTGTAAAATAGACTTCATTTTTGAATTCGGAATATCAAATATAGCTTAGGGTGAATTTTTGGTAATTTTCTGAAAAACTGCAATTTTTGATGAATAGTGAAACCACTAAGTTGTAATCAAGCAAACTGATTTTTCAGTTAAATGAAAGTTTACCACTAATGTGTATTGAATTTTGAAAATCCGACATACATGGTTGTCATTAGTATGTAAAATGTGGTTCAATTAGATTATAATAATTTTTTGGTGAATAGTAACTTATTAAGTTCTTAATCACGATTATTGGTAATTAGGGTAGTTTAAGGTATAAATAATACTTTAATAAAATGAAATGACCTAGAAACATGTCCCAACCTCATTGGTTGTGTCATGGCCGACCATGACATGCCATGGGTAAACTTGGGGACCCCATGGATCCACTTTTGTTGGGAAATGACATAAATTACTTTTTATTAAATGTTAAAGTGAAAATGACACAAACATAATATGTTTTACAAAAACAATTTTTAAGTGGGGTTATACAAGTCCAAATTTTTATTATAAACGGTCATTGGAAAGCTAAAAAGATTTCCTATATCATATTATTTTTTTTATTATTTTTAGACATTAAATAAATTAAATTATTTATGACATAATAATGATGCAGTGATGACATCATTATTTGACGATTTAAATAAAATGGAAAGATAATGTAAAATATATGACTACACATGGCCAAAACCAATTGGATGAGTGGATTTCGAACCCTTATCACCTTAACCACGAATTATATCAATGTGGGACCTTTTAAAACCGAAACACATTTTCAAATAAAGTAATGTTTCTTTACTTTCCAAAAGTGCCCCTCCTCTCCTCTTATAAAAGGCCCCCACCTCTACCTCATTTCACACACTCTTCAAGCCTTTTGCTCGGCCAACCCCTGCCCATTTGATCTCTCCACATCCCTATCCTCATCCTAGAGGATTACCTTTGGGAAGAATCCTTTCAAAGGAAGCCTTTAGGCTCAAATCAAAAGGAGTTACACTTTTTATGTTAATTCATTCTCTCATGTTCATTTGTTTTATTTTGCTTCTCCAACCCCCTAAACTCTTTTTATTTACTTCTTTTGTAACAACACCAGTATCTTCAATATACTAGGATGTTTTTATAAGATTTATTTGAGCTACACTCTCACACAACTACATCAAATGGTTAAAGAACATACGGTTTCCGTGGATGGCGAAATTCTGCCTCCCGAAACAATGATTGTTCAACACTCATTTAACACCTTCAAAGGTGTCCATTATGATGTCACTATTTTTATATATGATATATAATATGTTTATGTTTTCCTTAAGCTTCTGTTTTTTCATTTTTGGCATACCTTTATGGTTTCCATTATGGGTAAACACGATATCTTCATTTTAGGAAGTGCGGACTACCGCCCCCTAAAAGTGATTTGATTCGTTAATACCATATGTGGGATGTGTAAAGGATAAAGTTAATGATATTATATATGTTATTATAATGGAATTATAATATACTCTTATATCATTATGATTCCATTCCAGAAAATATGAAATAGAAATGGAAGTAGCGTTCATGCGTACGTACGGCTTACCGTCTCCATGAACGGTGCATTTCATTTCTTACCTCTAAATGTGATGTAATATTATAAATACATGTATATGATGAATATATATGATATATATGTTATCCAAAAAATTAATATCATTCTGGATATAATGAAACTTTGTCCAAATTAACAACATGTAAGTGTAAGAGGTCTATTTGTGACTTAAGAACCAAATACCGACAATATGAACATTATTAACTTAAATGAGTACATGATGTTCATAACATGGTATAAAAGGAATAATGAACATGAAAAAGGTTCATAAGCAAGTATAGATTAACTCAAGTTTATTATTCAGGAGATTAAAGAACGGTCGGGTCAAGTCGGATACGAGGTATGGGACTTCGTCTCAATCTCCTTTCGTTGAGGCATATTTTATTTTATACACAACTTTATTTTATACGGTGTATAAACCCCTTTGACTTTTCCGTTTATTCAAAAGGAATCTTTTTTTATACGAAGCATTTACTAAATGACAAAAGGGAATGTTTTTGTCGTACGTATGCGGCAACAACGACTTCTCCGCCGTCATGATCGTTATTTGAGTTTCGGCTTCCTCTACAAGCCATACCTTCTTTTTAAAAGAAAAATAAATACCATGTTTTACTTTTCTTTTATTTTGGTATTGAAAATGGTTTTCATAATGTTTTTATATCAATGTGTTGTATTGATATCTTGTGATTGAAATGTGGAAATTTTATGTTTCCTTTATGCATGTTTTATGTGATATGATTATGTTATGGTTCTTGGGAATTATTATGAAGTCGGGTGGTTCCGTGATAAACTAAGGGTGGGTGAGCCCGTTATAGCTCTCCAATGCATTGGGTAACGTGAAGGAGTGAAACATTAAGGTTTCTCCGAAGAGATTTTAGGGAATATACTGTGATGGGTATTCCAAACGTAACCAAGAGGGTTACTCCCTACGTAAGAATGTTATGAATGCCTCAAGTTACCTTTATGTCTTATGATTTCTATGATTTATTCATGATTTTATGAGGTATGTTAAAGTGCCTATTTTTTATGGGTAAATTATGATTTCATTCTTATGTATATATGAACTCATGGTTCCTTTCCATGTTTTTTTATAACCCATACTGAGTTTTTATGCTCATCCCAAGTTTTTGAAATGTTTTTCACAGGTCAAGGGAAAGGTACATGATAAGATGATAGAGTCAAGGATGTGTCAAGAAATAATCCATGTTTTATTTTAAATATGTTTCCATTGATGGGAATGAAGAATACTATCTTTATGTAACCACTTTGTTTATATGTGGAATGTAATGCAAGTTTTATGATCTAATTCTCTAAAACTCTAAACCCGAAAAGATCCTCAATGTGTAATCTTGTAATAACTCATGATTAAGTAAGTTTTAAGGCTGGGGCCTTATAGTTGGTATCAAAGGTCGGTTTAGATAACTTTAGGAGTTAGAATTCTATTAAATGATTATCCAAAAATATTTTTTTTTTCGAAATGATATAGCATTTAAAGATTACCATGTTGCTTCATCTAAGACATGTTGGTTCGGAATGGTTTTCCGCAGAGGAAACAAGGAAGTTGTGCTAGGAAGGCATACAGAAGGAAATAAACTTCCGAATCAGCATCCAGAAATGGTCGGAATTGGAACTGAACAGTTTGTTGCAGTAATGGCGCAGTTGACTCAAGCGATAAATGGCGGTGGTATCCATGCACGAGATCAGCCAGAACAACCGCAGAGGAACATGTTAGTGGTGGAACATTTCATGAGGCAACATCCACCATCATTCAGAGGATCATCTGACCCTGTGCTAGTTGAAGGGTGGATTAAAGCTCTGGAGAAGATTTTTGATGTCATGGGGTGTTCAGACAATCAAAAGGTTAGTCTTGCTATTTACCGTTTGGAGGGTGAAGTAGATCAGTGGTGGTCTATGGTTAAAAATATCAGGGACGCCGATGAGATTGATGCTCTTGACTGGGATGAATTCAAAGGTATGTTTCTTGAGAAGTATTTTCCTAAGGCTGTTCGACTTAGGATGGAAAATCAATTCTTGGAATTGAGGTAAGAGGAAGACTCAGTGGCTGCCTATGAAGAAAGGTTCACTCGATTGGCAAGGTATGCTCCAAATTTTATCCGGGACCTTGATAGTAAAATCAATCGTTTTTACTCAGGATTAAAGCAAAAGTATCGAAGGGCATTAGCTTCTCGTGAGTTTAAAAGTTATGAAAAACTTGTTCGATGTGCTGAGAAGGTGGAAATGGAGTTTGCCGATGACCAAGTTTTCTATAACAACCAGCAGAAGAAGAGACCGAGGTGGCAGGAGAAAGGTAAGAATTCTTCAAAAAAGTCTGATGGTAAGAGAACTAAGTTTCTAGTTTGTGATAAATGTGGCAAAAGGCATGCTGGGGAATGTCTTCTGAATTCTGGGAAGTGCTACCGATGTGGTAAGATGGTACATAAGGCTCGTGATTGCACTGAAAGGGATCAAGGTGAAGGTAAGAACAAATTTGATTTACAGTTAGTGAAATGTTATAAGTGCAATGAGATGGGTCACTATGAAAACGAGTGTCCGACAAGGAGCTTGAGTGATGAGAAGCAGTTAGACTACAAGCAGAAAGGGGTGGTGAAATCCTTTGCAACTACTTCATCAGATGTCGGGCCATCAAATGAAGTTGTATCAGGTACTTTGTTTGTTTTTTCAGATTATGCCAGTGTGTTGTTTGATTCGGGGTCTACACATTCTTTCATCTCTGAAACCTTTTCTAGTAAAATGGGAATACCATCTCAAGAAATGACTCTTGAACTTTTGGTAAAAACACCTGGGGGAAGTGTCGAGGCAAAAAGAATTTATAAGAATCTTCCTATCCTTATCTGTGGAAAGAACCTACTTGCAAACCTTATTGTTCTACCTCTAGTAGAGTTTGATGTTATCCTGGGTATGGATTGGCTCTCTATTTACCACGCTAAGATTGACTGTAGAGCTAAAGAAGTTTCTTTTCAGAAAGACTTTCAGTTTGTTTACAAGAATGAACCCTTAATTTTGATAACATATCAAGAGGCCGAGAAACTTGTAAAAGATGGAAATGAATGTTACCTTGCACACGTCGTTGAAAATAAAGGAACTGTTCAGATTAATGATGTGCCAGTGGTAAATGAGTATCCTGATGTTTTTCCTGATGAGTTGCCTGGAATAATACCAGATCGAGAAGTTGAGTTTACTGTTGATTTAGTTCCTGATGCTAAGCCAATTTCAAAACCCCCTTATCGAATGGCACAAATTGAACTTTTAGAGTTGAAGGAGCAATTGCAAGATTTATTAGAGAAAGGTTTCATTAGACCTAGCACATCACCATGGGGTGCTCCTATTTTATTTGTTAAAAAGAAAGATGGTTCTATGAGACTTTGCATTGATTATAGAGCCTTGAATAATATCACTGTTAAGAACAAATATCATTTTCCTCATATCGATGATTTGTTTGATCAGCTCCAGGGAGCTCGGTTTTTTTCAAAGATTGATTTGAGATCGGGGTACCATCAGCTGAAGGTAAAGGAGGCAGATATTCCGAAGACCGCATTCCGTACAAGATATGGCCATTATGAATTTGTAGTAATGCCTTTTGGGCTAACCAATGCACCTGTTGTATTCATGGACTTAATGAATAGAATTTTCCATGAGTTCTTGGATAAGTTTGTGGTGGTTTTCATTGATGATATTTCGGTGTTTTCTAAAAGTAAAGAGGAGCATGAAAAACATTTAAGGGTTATCTTGCAAACCTTAAAAGAAAAGAAATTGTATGGGAAATTCAACAAGTGTGAGTTTTGGTTGCAAAAAATTTCTTTCCTTGGTCACATTGTTTCTAAAGATGGAATAACTGTTGATCCTGCAAAAACAAAAGTTGTGGAAGAATGGCCAAGACCAACAAATGTAACCGAGATTCGTAGCTTCCTTGGTTTGGCGGGCTATTACCGAAGGTTTGTTAGAAATTTTTCACGGTTATCTAGTCCAATGACTAAGCTAACTCGGAAGGGTGTTAAGTTTATCTGGACAAAAGAATGTGATGATTTTTTTCAGGAATTGAAAAGAATATTGGTGAATGCTCCAGTTTTGGCACTACCTTCCAGGAATGGTGAGTTTGTTATATACAGTGATGCTTCATTGAAAGGACTTGGTTGCGTCCTAATGCAGAATGATCAGGTAATTGCTTATGCTTCACGACAGTTGAAAACTCATGAGGTAAATTACCCTACACATGATTTGGAATTAGCTGCTGTTGTTTTTGCTATAAAAATTTGGAGGCATCATTTGTATGGAGTAAAGTGTGAAATATATACCGATCACAAAAGTTTAAAGTATATATTCACTCAGAAAGAGTTAAACATGAGACAAAGGAGATGGCTATAATTAATCAACGATTATGATTGTACAATTCATTACCATCCGGGAAAAGCAAATAAAGTGGCTGATGCTTTGAGTCGAAAAAGTAATGCTTCATTAACAATGTTGCGTTTGGAACGTGATCCTTTGGTTAAGGATTTGATGAACTTTGGCATAGAAGTTGTTGGTGCAGTGAGTCCTTCTGTTTTATTTCAGGTATCAGTGAGATCATCTCTATCAGATAGAATCAAGCAAGCACAGAAGCAAGATAGTGAGTTGCAGAAAAAGGTAGAGCTGGTTCAGAAAGGTAAGTTGCCTGAATTCAACATTGATAATGATTGTGTTTTGATATTTGGGAAGAGATTGTGTGTGCCATGTGATTCACAGTTGAAGAGAGATTTGTTATGTGAAGCTCATACTTCTCCGTTTTCAGTTCATCCGGGCAGTACTAAGATGTATAGAGATCTGCGGGAGTATTACTGGTGGGATGGAATGAAAAGAGATATTGCTGATTTTACTGTGAAGTGTTTGACATGTCAACAGGTTAAAGCAGAGCGGCAGTTACCGAAAGGGATGCTTCAGCCTTTACCAGTGCCAGAGTGGAAATGGGAGAATATATCCATGGACTTTGTTGTTGGATTACCGAAGACATCTCGAGGTAATAATGCAATCTGGGTTATTGTTGATCGCGTGACCAAATCTGCTCATTTCCATGCTATACGAGATACTTTCTCTCTTGATCAACTTTCCTGTTTGTATCTTAAAGAGATATTCAGGTTACATGGAGTTCCTCTCTCCATTGTATCGGATTGTGATCCCGGGTTTACTTCTAACTTTTGGAAAGGCCTTCAGAAGTCGTTGGGTACCGAATTAAATTTTAGTACAGCTTTTCATCCTCAATCAGAAGGGTAGTTAGAACAAACAATTCAGACATTGGAGGATATGCTACGAGCTTGTTCTATGGATTATCAGGGATGTTGGGACCATCATCTTTCTTTGGTTGAATTTTCATATAATAACAGTTTTCATTCCAGTATACAGATGGCACCATTTCAGGCATTATATGGGAAGCGGTGTCGAACTCCAGCTTTCTGGGATGAAGTGGGTGAAAGGATGTTGATGGGACCAGAATTGGTAGAAGAGATGGCAGAAAAAGTTCAGCTGATTCAGAAACACATGAGAACAGCTCAGAGCAGGCAGAAGAGTTATGCGGATAACCGGAGGAAGGATCTATCTTTCGAGGTAGGTGATCATGTTTTTCTCAAGGTTTCTCCTTGGAAAAGTGTGATGAGATTTGGTAAGAAAGGAAAGTTGAGTCCAAGGTTCATTGGACCATACGAAATTCTGGAGAGAGTTGGATCAGTTGCATACCGAGTGGCTTTACCTCCGAGTTTATCTCAGGTACACAATGTTTTTCACGTTTCAATGTTGAGAAAGTATATGCCAGATCCATCTCATGTTTTGAGTCCAGAGGTAGTTCAGCTGGAAGAGAACCTATCTTATGAGGAACAACCGGTCCAAATTCTTGACCACAGGGAGCAAGTATTACGGAATAAAGTGATTCACCTGGTAAAGGTTATGTGTAAAAACCACATGATTGAAGAGGCAACATGGGAATCTGAAAATGCAATGAGGGATAAGTACCCCCATTTATTCGATAAGTAAATAAATTGCGGGGACGCAATTTTCTAAAGGGGGGAAGGATGTAACATCCCAAGTAAGTAATGAATAATAGATATTTTTATCTATGTCTATTAATGATTAAGATAGTGTTATAGAGGCTTAAAATGAAAATAAATACAATCTTATGCATGGAATACACTAATATTCTTAAAAGATTGTTTTACTGCCTTTTGATGGCAAACCATTTTTGAATCTATATTTTGACAATTTTATAAACTATGTTTGTCAAAATAAACTTATCCTTTATGATTGGGACATAAAAATTTACCTTGTGTGAATTTTTGGTATTTTTCTGACAATGTTCATTTTTTAATGAATAGTGAAAAATACTGCATTTTACATCAAAACTGTTTTTTAATCTAACTTATTTATATGATTAGATTATGTTTTTAATTGGTTTTGAAGTTAAATTAGAATATATTTTCACCATTTTATCCAATGGTGGTCATTGGAATCAATTTCACTTTGAAATTGGACTTAAACTGGTGTCAATCTTTTGATACTTATTGTTTCATAAAAACACGCTATTTGCTCTGACAACGGGAATTAATTATTAAATTAATTAATGTGACCTATATGTTTTGAATTTTTTAAAATAAACTTCATTTTTGAATTCGGAATATCAAATATAGCTTAGGGTGAATTTTTGGTAATTTTCTGAAAAACTTCAATTTTTGATGAATAGTGAAACCACTAAGTGGTAATCAAGCAAACTGATTTTTCAGTTAAATGAAAGTTTACCACTAATGTGTATTGAATTTTGAAAATCCGACATACATGGTTGTCATTAGTATGTAAAATGTGGTTCAATGAGATTATAATAATTTTTGGTGAATAGTAACTTATTAAGTTCTTAATCACGATTAGTGGTAATTAGGGTAGTTTAAGGTATAAATAATACTTTAATAAAATGAAATGACCTAGACACATGTCCCAACTTCATTGGTTGTGTCATGGTCGACCATGACATGCCATGGGTAAACTTGGGGACCCCATGGATCCACTTTTGTTGGGAAATGACATAAATTACTTTTTATTAAATGTTAAAGTGAAAATGACACAAACATAATATGTTTTAAAAAAACAATTTTTAAGTGGGGTTGTACAAGTCCAAATTTTGATTATAAATAGTCATTGGAAAGATAAAAAGATTTCATATATCATAGTATTTTTTATTATTATTTTTAGACATTAAATAAATTAAATTATTTATGACATAATAATGATGAAGCGATGACATCATTATTTGACGATTTAAATAAAATGGAAAGATAATGTAAAATCTATAAACTACACATGGACAAAACCAATTGGATGAGTGGATTTAGAACCCTTATCACCTTATCCACGAATTATATCAATGTGGGACCTTTTAAAACCGAAACACATTTTCAAATAAAGTAATGTTTCTTTACTTTCCAAAAGTGCCCCTCCTCTCCTCTTATAAAAGGCCCCCACCTCTACCTCATTTCACACACTCTTCAAGCCTTTGGCTCGGCCAAAACCTGCCCATTTGCTCTCTCCACATCCCTCTACTCATCCTAGAGGATTCCCTTTGGGCAGAATCCTTTCAAAGGAAGCCTTTAGGCTCAAATCAAAAGGAGTTACACTTTTTAAGGTAATTCATTCTCTCATGTTCATTTGTTTTATTTTGCTTCTCCAACCCCCTAAACTCTTTTTATTTACTTCTTTTGTAACAACAACAGTATCTTCAATATACTAGGATGTTGTTATAAGATTTATTTGAGCTACACTCTCACACAACTGCATCAAATGGTTAAAGAACATACGGTTTCCGTGGATGGCGAAATTCTGCCTCCCGAAACGATGATTGTTCAACACTCATTTAACACCTTAAAAGGTGGCCATTATGATGTCACTATTTTTATATATGATATATAATATGTTTATGTTTTCCTTAAGCTTCTGTTTTTTCATTTTGGGCATACCTTTATGCTTTCCATTATGGGTAAACACGATATCTTCATTTTAGGAAGTGCGGACTACCGCCCCCTAAAAGTGATTTGATTCGTTAATACCATATGTGGGATGTGTAAAGGATAAAGTTAATGATATTATATATGTTATTATACTGGAATTATAATATACTCTTATATCATTATGATTCCATTCCAGAAAATATGAAATAGAAATGGAAGTAGCGTTCTTGCGTACGTACGGCTTACCGTCTCCATGAACGGTGCATTTCATTTATTACCTCTAAATGTGATGTAATATTATAAATACATGTATATGCTGAATATATATGATATATATGTTATCCAAAACATTAATATCATTCTGGATATAATGAAACTTTGACCAAATTAACAACATGTAAGTGTAAGAGGTCTATTTTTGACTTAAGAACCAAATACCGACAAAATGAACATTATTAACTTAAATGAGTACATGATGTTCATAACATGGTATAAAAGGAATAATGAACATGAAAAAGGTTCATAAGCAAGTATAGATTAACTAAAGTTTATTATTCAGGAGATTAAATAACGGTCGGGTCAAGTCAGATACGAGGTATGGGACTTCGTCTCAATCTCCTTTCGTTGAGGCATATTTTATTTTATACATAACTTTTTTTTATACGGTGTATAAACCCCTTTGACTTTTACGTTTATTCAAAAGGAATATTTTTTTATACGAAGCGTTTACTAAATGACAAAAGAGAATGTTTTTGTCGTACGTATGCGGCGACAACGACTTCTCCGCCGTCATGACCATTATTTGAGTTTCGGCTTCCTCTACAAGCCATACCTTCTTTTTAAAAGAAAAATAAATACCATGTTTTACTTTTCTTTTATTTTGGTATTGAAAATGGTTTTCATAATGTTTTTATATCAATGTGTTGTATTGATATCTCGTGATTGAAATGTGGAAATTTTATGTTTCCTTTATGCATGTTTTATGTGATATGATTATGTTATGGTTCTTGGGAATTATTATGAAGACGGGTGGTTCCGTGATAAACTAAGGGCGGGTGAGCCCGTTATAGCTCTCCAATGCATTGGGTAACGCGAAGGAGTGAAACGTTAAGGTTTCTCCGAAGAGATTTTAGGGAATATACTGTGATGGGTATTCCAAACATAACCAAGAGGGTTACTCCCTACGTAAGAATGTTATGAATGCCTCAAGTTACCTTTATGTCTTATGATTTCTATGATTTATTCATGATTTTATGAGGTATGTTAAAGTGCCTATTTTTTATGGGTAAAGTATGATTTCATTCTTATGTATATATGAACTCATGGTTCCTTTCCATGTTTTTTTATAACCCATACTAAGTTTTTATGCTCATCCCAAGTTTTTGAAATGTTTTTCACAGGTCAAGGGAAAGGTACATGATAAGATGATAGAGTCAAGGATGTGTCAAGAAATAATCCATGTTTTATTTTAAATATGTTTCCATTGATGGGAATGAAGAATACTATCTTTATGTAACCACTTTGTTTATATGTGGAATGTAATGCAAGTTTTATGATCTAATTCTCTAAAACGCTAAACCCGAAAAGATCCTCAATGTGTAATCTTGTAATAACTCAAGATTAAGTAAGGTTTAAGGCTGGGGCCTTATAGACATGGTTCATTAAAATGAACTCATTAAGAAGTCCACCAAATCGGTTTATCCAAATCAGTTTCACAGATCGGTTTCACCAAATCGGTTTCACAGATCAGTTTCACCAAACCAGTTTCACAGGTCGGTTTCACCAAATCAGTTTCATAGATCAGTTTCACCAAATCTAATTCATAGATCAGTTTCACCAAATCAATGTCACAGATTGGTTTCACCAAATTGGTTTCATATATCAGTTTCACCCAATCGGTTTCACAAATCAGTTTCACCAAATTTATTTCACAGATTGGTTTCACCAAATTGGTTTCACAGATCAGTTTCTCCCAATTTATTTCACATGTTAGTTTCACACAATTGGTTTCATAGATCAGTTTCACCGATCAGTTTTATGGGATCTACTTCACAAGATCTGCTTCATGGGATCGACTTCATAGTACCAGCTTCAGAGGATCTACTTCCCCCAATCAGCTTCACTGATAAACTTCATGGGTCCAGCTTCCTCGGATCAGCTTCACCCAATTAGCTCCACCAATCAGTTTCACCAATCAGTCTCAGCAATCGGCTACAGAGGGGTCTCAGGGTTTTCTTCCCCATTTTTTCCCATAACGCCACATTTAATTCTTTAAAACTTTTTAAAGTTGTTCAAAGCTATTTATAGGGCCAAAAACAAAATTTTAAATCCCCTAGGAGCAGGGAGACCCTCACCAAACCTATTTTTCTCTCTTTAAATGAATTACATTAATGCATAACTATTTTGGAAACCCCTTTGATGAGAATTATTAAACTACAATTAATTACATCATGTGTAACCGTCTAACCATGCGGTGAAACCATGATCCGCCTTCAAATCCATTCCAAACATTCATATACAACAATTCTAAGATCTCTCCCTTTTTATCACAGTAGGATTATTTCTTTCTTCTTCTTGGCCAATTTCTTATTTTCCATGGTGCATTTGGATTTCCCTTTCCCGAGGCTAGTGGTGCGCCTGTGCTGGATCCTTTCATACTTTTTCATGGAGTCCACTGAGTTCCTCCCCAACAAGTCACACTACCCCAATTATTGGTGCTAGGAGAAGAAAACATAGAACTTTGATAATCCATATAGGGTTCTTCCTTCGTCCCTCTTTACTGTGTATCATGCGGGGTGTGTATGGAAATTTTTCCTACGGGGATGGATGAAACCAAACCGTAATAAATATAATAAATCGATTTAATGAATGATGAGGTATTTTTGATAATTATTCTATACTCCTTTATCTCTTCATATATGTTGATAATTGAATGGGCTTATGTTCACTAAAAATACTAGCCATTGGTGGTCCATTATTGCGCAATAATGATCCTCTGTTTTTCTAGATATTTATGTGATTGAATGGATTTAACACAAAACTGGTAAATCATGTAAACATGGTTGATTAAATGGATTCCAAACGAATAATAATCCTTGTGTGATAACACCGGTTCACTAAACAAAAAATAGAACTAAATGAATGGCATATTCAAATTTGAAAAATCCCTTTCTCTATTCTGGTGATGTTTACGATTGATTCTTTTGAGGTGACCTGGATGGGGATGCGACCCCCTTTTGAGCAGTCATTGGTTTGTGGACCTAACTCCATGTGGGTCCATATGTTGGGGCTTGGTTTGGTTCTAGTACTTTGAGGGATATCATAGATCCCTTTTGTAATTTTGACATTACATGAGAACTGAGTGTGAATGCTTAAATTGTTGCCTAACTATTTTCTATTCCTTTGCATGTGGCTATGATTTTTAGTTTCCTGATAGTGAAGAATTATCTTAATGGAATATCTTGAAGAGGAAAACAATAATGGTTTAAAAGGGGAATTGTTTTCCATGAATGAGTAGTGCCATTATTGGGGCTGTGGTGATTCTTAAGAATTAATAGTAACGAGTGTGTTTGTATATGAGCTGGTTTTGGAACCCATAGTATATGATGAGTTATTGTTACCTATATGTATAATTTATTTTTTACATTTCTTAATCACGAACCATCCAAGTTGAGCACTTCGTGCTGAACACCCCCATTTCATATGAGAGGCTGTTTTTTTCAACCCTCCTATGAGTGGCTGATTATTGACTCCTTTTCTTCTCCCTTTATCGAGAAGCCCAAGATTCATAGGGAAGGCTGTGATGGCTTGAAGTCAATTATAGCCCAAGATTCATCGGGCAGGGTATGCTGAGGTGGTTGGTGAGGTGTGTGTGGGCAGGTGGTTTTCCAAGTGCCATCAGGATAAGGCCCCAATGTCTTCAGGCATGGTGGTAGTTGTTATGGACTAGGTTTTTACGGGCGTGGATACATGTGGTTGTGGTGGCATAGGTGTTTATGGGTAGGTTTTGTGGTTGTGTTAACCCAGGTGTGTGCGGGTGGGGGATGACAATGGGACTATGGTGAGAATGGCAGAGAGGCTTGACGCATAGGATTTCTCCAATAACCCATGGGAATGTGGTGTGGGGTACCCAAATATCGATGTGCTATTACTCTTACTTTACTTGACTCGAATTATTTGGGGAGTGTTACTTGGTGAGGTTGGGCGGATAGATTCTTTGCTAGGTGCTTCAGTTTTCTCCTTTTCTCATAGGGCATTAGAACGCCTCCCCACTTATGGATAAGAGCTTTCGGTTTTCCCAACTGAGTATAACTGTATACTCACCCTAAGTATATAAAACTGCATTCAGGTTTCCAGGAGGACTTTGGGGATCATGCAGGACCATACTAGTTCAGACGTTGGAACAGTTGCTGTTGCAACTTTTCTTTTCATTGGTACTTTACATTGGAGTTTTCTTGTACCTTGTAGCACATACTTTTGGAACATGCATATGGTAATGGTTTGTTTTGGATTTACTATTACCTTTAGTTTTCGTGTTGTTTGGGATTTACTATCTCATCTACTACTCCTATAAAAAAGAAAAGGGTAATGCCTTTATTTTTGTGTGTGATTATACACAAATAGTGCTATTTTCCACTCTCGGACCTATTGAAGGTGGGTTTCGGGGGTCATTATCTCTCCTTCAACTTGAGGAAGGATGGGTCTGGCAATCCACTGTCCCTTCCCACATCTTGGTGAAGGCAGGTCGTGATGGAATGGTATCAGAGTCAAGGTTTCAGAGAATGGATGAAGCTCAGGGTTAGGCACAATGAGGATTTCATGGGATAGTAGGGAAATAGTGTTAAGAAATCTTTGTGCATGAAATAGGCTGGGGAAGAACATATAGAACCTGGGATTTTAGGGCCCCCTGTTATCCGATGAAATGACTTAAGACCTACCAAACAACCAAGTGATGTTACACTGATTGCAGGGTAGAGACCCTAGGAAAGGTATATACATCATAATGAATTATGTTATTATGTATTCTGGGTGTTCTGGGAATTTAAATAAATAAAAAGTTTATGAAAAATTTAATAGCAATCATCCACACTACTCAGGTTCAGGAATTTCTTGTTTACCTTAAAGCTATGGCACCTAGATGATGACCACGAGTAGTGAGGGAAATCATGGCCTAGGAGGCTGATTTGGCTGATTAGTAGAGGGATGATCATGAGGTGGAGGAAGACCCATGGTAGAGTATTTTTCATTCCTTTTAGTGGAAGACACTCCGGGAGTACCAGGGTAGCATCTCAAACATGGAGACAGAGAGCTGGCTCAAGGAGCTAGTGATAGATTTCTGCTTGATCCGATCTCAGATGGAGTACTGGGTTCCTCTGGCTGTAAGCTATATGTGGGGAGTGGTGCGTCAATGGTGGACTCTCTATCATGGGGAGAATGGGAAAGCTGAAGTATGGTGAACTGACTTCGAGAGGGAATTTTTAGAAGAATTCCTCTCTTCCACGATGAAGGTGGAGAAGAGGTAGGAGCTACTCTCCCTTCAGCAGGGGAGAATGTTAGTGAGGGATCTGGGAATAAATTTCATGGATCCTCTTCGTTTTTTTCAGACCTTTTTCCTGATGAGGAGAACCAGGCAATACGTTTAGAGGAGGCACTCCGACCTACTCTTTAGTATGTTATTACTTCCTTCACCCTACCAATGTACATGGAGGTCTAGAAGAAGGATGAATTGGAAGAAATTATTCACACTCTGGGAGGTGTTCCATGAGAGGGGATCCATTCGAGCACTTAAAAGGGAAGGCCATCAACATCAGGCCTCTAGCATCAGAGCCTTCTTGGTTTTGACCATTGGGGTGCAGTCCCCAGCAGTCTAGGTTTCGATCTCTTGGTCCTTGCCCTTTCCTCGCAGGCCCAAGACCAAGGTGCTTCATTTGTGGAAGTCATGGGAACCTTCAGAATCCGTTCCCAGACATAGTAAAATATAGTGGGGGTGGGAAGGTTCAGCGCCCACCTTAGCAGTAGCAGTTTCCACCCAGGCCCTTTCAGTAGCATCAATAGGGACAGTGAGCTCCCGCTCCTCCGAGAGCAGACGTGGAAGGAGGAGGCCAACCCTAGGGTTCCCCTCAAGGACCTCGACCAGGGCATGGTTAGGGAGGTGGCCAAAAACTGAGAGGTAGAGGATCTGGTCATGGGATGTTGCATTTTGTAGAGGCTATAGTTCCAGCCTGTCTAGAAGTTGTTTGAGGTATGATAAGCTTGTTTAGCACTCTTGCATATTCCTTGTTTTACTCAAGAGCATCACACTCCTTTGTTACACCCGGTCTAGCCCATGCCTTGGGCCTAGACATAGAGAGTGTCTCCATGCCCCTGGTGCCAAGTATGCCTGTTGGGGGTTATACCAGTATATTTTATGTTTGTATAGGATGTAGGTTGATGTTGGGGATGCATTAGTCTAGTGGGGGTCTCCTTCTGCTACAAATGCAGCCATATGATGCCATCCTAGTCACCGACTGTCTATTTTCTATGAACACTATGATCAACTGCTTCTGTTGAAGAGTCATGTTCTCCAATGAGGATGGATAGCATGTGGCTTTCATTGGAGAATGGAGTTATCATGTGGGGAGACAACTTATGGAGTGTCTTCTCTCTATGTTTTCCATGATTTTAGCAGAATCATAGGATTCTGAGATGATGGATGTTTTGAGAGTTGTTTGAGAGTTCCTGGATGTTTTTCCCAAGGGGGTTGTGACACTAACCCCTCGATGTGATGTTGAGTTAGGGATAAACTTACAACACAATGCCCATCTGATTTTCATGGCTTCTTATCATATGACACCATATTATTTGTGGGAGTTGAAGATTCAGATTGAAGATTTGATGAAGAAGGGTTTTGTCCAACCTAGAGTGTCACCATGTGGTGCTCCTCTCTTGTTCGCGTAGAAGGAAGATGGTTGTCTCAGGAAATGAATAGACTACAGAAGAATGAATCGGGTAATGGTCAAGAATTGTTACCCCCTCCCGGGGATAGATGATCTCTTTGAACAGATGAGGGGAGCAGGTTGGTTCTCTATGATCGATCTGCATTCTGGGTATCACCAGTTAAGGGTGAAGGAAAATTATATCCCGAAGACTACTTTCAGGTGAAGGTATGGGCACTTTGAGTTCATAGTCATGTCGTTCGGTGTTATAAATGCACCTTCTATGTTCATGGGGCTCATGAACTTTGTTTTTTGTGAGTTTCTAGACTGTTTGTCACTGTGTTCATCGATGACATTTTAATCTACTCATGATTAGAGTAGGAACATACTAAACACATCATGATGGTCTTTGAAATCATTCGAAATCCCCAGCTCTATGGGAAATTTTCCAAGTGTATATTCATGACACGAGATGTGAATTTACATGGACTCATGGTGTCCCAAAAAGAGGTAGCAATTGACCAGTCAACGTTTGAAGTGGTAGTTTCTTGGGAAGCACCCAAGAATGTGATGGAGGTTTGAAGTTTTCTGGGTCTGGAAGGCTATTATCTGAGGTCTGTACCTGACTTCTCTCGAGTTTCAGCTCTTTTGACATATTTGACTAGAATGGTCCATGACTTCGTGTAGAGTGAGTAGTGCCAGGAATCCTTCAGTTATCTGAAGGGGAATTTGGTTAGTGCCCCAGTGCTGTGGTTACCAGAAGAAGGGCTGTTGTTTGAGATGTTTTGTGATGCTTCTGGACTTGGCCTAGGGTGTGTGCTGATGCAGCAATGAAGAGTGATATCTCATGGGTCTATGTAGTTATTTCCTCATGAGCATAACTATTCCACCCATGTCCTAGATCTTGTATTAGTATTGTTTGCATTAAAGTTGTGGTGGCATTACCTAATTAGGGAGTACTTTGTGGACTTCATGGATTACAAGAGTTTGAGGCATATCTTTACCCAGAAGAACCTGAACTTGAAACAATGATGGTGGGTGGAGTTTTTTTAGGAATACAAAATTGATATCTCTTACATTGAAGGTAAGAGGAATGTTGTGGGTGATGCCTTAAGAAGGAAGTCATGGAGGGAAGTTGTTGATGCTTGGAAGGAATTTGAGGAGTTGGATACCATACACCTAGATGCAAGGGTGGATGGTGGTAGAGGATGTCCGTTTCAGATGATATTGTGGCCCTCTCTATTACAGAAGTTGGAGGAGTCTCAGTGGGGAGACATAGAGTGTGAAGTGCTGCACGATCAGATTAACCAAGGCAATGCTCTAGAAGGGTGGTCAGAGGATGATCAGAATCAGATGCTTTTATAAGGGAAGTTTTTTGTCCCAGAGATGATGCATATGGGGAGTTCTCAGTGAGTTCCATATCTCATTATTAGTGGTACACCATGGATTTTACAATATTTTTTGAGGCCAAAGGGATCCGTTTTGGTGGCCCAGTGTGAATCTAGTAGTGGAAGAGTTTGTGGAAAGGTGCTTTTTGTGTTAGAAGGTGAAGGCTGAACACCGTGTCCCAAGAGGTTTGTTGTAGCCTTTAGATGTCCATGAGTGGAAGTGGAATGACATCTCGATGAATTTCGTCATAGGACTACCCATGGTTCAAGGATTTTGTGATTCTATCTCGGTAGTGGTAGAATAGCTGACGAAATCAGCTCACTTTATGGCGATCAAGGAGTCGAGTGCGGTGGATGCCTTAGCATAGAGATCTATGGATGAGGTGTTGCAATATCATGTAGTTATGAGGTTTATATTCTCGAATAGGGATGCATGGTTTAACTCACAAGTCCAAAGGGGATTGCAGCATGCTTTTGGCACCTAGCTACGTCTTAGCACTTCTTTCCATCCCCAGATAGATGGGAAAACAGAGCGAACCACCCAGAAATTGGAGGATATGCTATGAGAATGTGTTTTAGACTTCGAGGGATCCTGGGAATTTTTTTTTACCTTAGTAGGGTATTCCTACAATAATATCTATCACTATACTATTGGAATGGCACCGTTTAAAGCCTTGTACGAAAGGCCATGTCATTCTCCAGTGTGCTAGACTGAGGTTGGGGTGTAACACCCCGACCCCAGTTACCCAGAGTCGGTTCATTATAAAATAACATTAGCATGATCACAAGGAATAAATTCCTGAAAGACCAACCAGTTTAGTACCCTTGGATGTACTAGATACATTCATAAGTTTTACATTACATCATGAAGTAAAAACATCAACAACATTTTTTCCCCTTTTTAACACACTTATATCCTTAGCCTATCCCTACAGGTCAACCATGTAATAATTATACACATATTGGGAAAAATGAAACATTGAAAGGGGTGAGCTCAGATGATCATTATGGATAGCAATATAGCTGAAACATTCATAAATAAGAATAAAAATTTAACGACAATGTATTAGACTAAAACAAAATCCTTTTAAACATAAACTTTAACATAATATGTGAAAGAAAAAAAATCAAATAATTCAATTTATTTATTCACATTGATATTTTACTAGTTGAATAATCACATGAAATATCAATAGAAACATTCATAATGATGGAATACATAATGTCAGACTTCATAACCACATAGTCAAGGCCTTGTGCTAAGACTAGAAATAAGATTTTGTCAAGGACTTGTGCCAAAATACTAGTTTGTCTCATGAGACCTACTGATGAATCAAAGATCTATAGTGGGCTCCACCCACCACTTACTATGTCCAAGGCATTGCTCAAATGAAAAGGTATAAACATAACATAAAAATTCATATTAAAACTAGCAAAAGAAATATCAATACTTTATCCATAAACTATGAATGATATAAGTATAAAACATACAGATTCAAACATATCACAAAACATTCAATACAATATGGAATATTTGAATCATAATAAATCAACTTCAAACAAACTTAAAATCTATCAAAGGATGTTGACATAGATGAAATCAAAACCGTTTTAGAGAAATATATAGTTCTATTTTAAAATCAGTTAAAAGTCATATAATTATAAAAGAAAACATTTATTTTGAATATATTATTATAATATTGTTAGGGAAGATTCAAAGTTGTTATAATGGTGGAAAATGGATGCACCCGCCATATAAGATAAAAAACATTCTTACCTTAATTTTGTCGAAAAGGTCATAATGTACCTTGTTTTGAAAACGATGGAAGGATTCATTTAAAAAAATATAAGGTCAAATAAGGGTATAAATTAATTTAACCCATAGTTTAGTAAATGATATTTTTTTAAATACATCTTTATGAAAACACAGATGTGGAAGACAAAGAGGTTCTAGTAGATACTTATGTAAAAACAACTTCGTATAATAAAGAGATTGTGAAATTAAACCTTACCATGTAATTTTCCTTTGTCAAGGGTATGTAAAACACTGGTATAATAGTTAAATCATGGTTATTAAATTATGAAAAAAACTAAATACATAAATATTATATCATATATTATCCTCTAATATTTCATTGTTAATAATACTTTAGTAATATCATCGTTTCAGGTGTAAACTGATTCGTTTTACTTTATATTCTCAGTTACGTAAGCCATGTTTTTTATGGATAGGTTGTATTTTATTAATATAAATAATTATATTAAGTTCATAAGAATTATTTTTAATCATAAAATGAAAATTATTCTTGAATTATTATGATGGGGAATGAATCTTATCGCGTTCGTGGAAATAGTAATCCGTACGTACGTATGAGCGACAATATCATTATATTGATAATGAAATCATATGTAATTGGATGGTATATAATATATAACTAATCAATAAAATGTTATATTTATTATTTAAATTAGTTATAATCATTATTATACCCATCCAAAAAATGAAGTGTTTGAATAACAAACTACACCACGACGTGGAGACTGTAAGCCGTACATACGCACATATGGTGACTTTGTCATTCATATAATGGATAGAATAATGAATATGGTTGTACCATTTTTATAATAACATAAAGTTATAAAGAATATTCATGATTTATTATTTTATAATGGTTACAACAAAGAAAGAGGAAGAGGAAGAAGAAAAGAACTTGAAAGAGGTGATGAAATATTTACCTTTTCATCAGGTTCTACCTTTTCATTTGATCAAAAGGGATCCGTAAATTGGATTTCTCACCAAAGGAAGGCCTCTAGGATGAACAGAGTAAACTTGGGAGGATATTTGGGTACATTTTGGCCTATCCAAAAGGATTTGGAGGTGTGAAATTAAGAGAATGGAAAGTACCCTTTTATAAGAGAGGTGAGGGTCATATTAGAAAAAACATGAAATATTATTTTATAATAAAATCATTTTCGATTTATAATGGAACTAAAATGATTTATTTCGAGGATAAGGTGGGGATGGGTCAAAAAACTCTCAAAAAATAGGTTTTATAAAGGTTTAGGTCACTATATTAACCATATCTTTTCGATTTAACTCTTAGTTAAATAGTTTGACATTTACCATTTCTCATTGTATTTTTATATTATATGGTTAATAAAGTTACTATAAACTTAAAAAAGAACCCTATGTGGTTAATTATTAATATATATAACCTTATCTAAGTCTTTTGAAAAAACCGTAAATTTTAAGAATATTATATGAATTAATAATATAGTATTTGTTTTAAAAACCCAATTATATCAATTTTGACACTATTTAGTATTTGGGTTTAGTGAAAATAATAAAAGCAGGATTACATCGAAAAAAATTATTTAATCAAACCTAAAATTTCATTTTAACCTATAAAACAAGTGGAATTCATAAAAAGTCTCAAATTACATTTATTTTTATATTTATAATATCAATTATTTTAATTGTTTATTAATAAGGTAATTACTGAATCTTCATTTTGACATAAATCAATTAAATTATTTAACGTCTAAAAATTATAAATCAAATACAATTAGGTAGGAAATATTTTTATATTTCTAATGAATATTTATAGTCGAATTTATATTACGTATAACCCAATATTAATAAAGGTTTAGTTATTAAACGTTGAATTTAACTCTTTTAACTCTTCATTAAATAATATAATAATAAATGTCCTCATCTAATCCATGTGGACCAAAGAGGATCATATTTTATTCTTAAGGTTGTTTTTGGTCGAATTATACTTATCCATCAGAATTAGGACATGTGTTAGGATAATTATGTTATCATTTTTACCCTTAATTACCCTATTTACTTTTAACCGTGGTAAATAAAAGTCAAAAGTTACAATTCATAAAAAATTATTTTCATCTTATTGAACAACATTTTACCTACTGATATTAACAATTACTCTCTGATTTTTGAAATTCAACTCATAGAACCAGTAAAATTATGTTTTATTAAAATTTTCAAATGCTCTTAGGAGGTGGGTAAAAGATGGTAAAAAGTTCAGTAAATTTTTTATATATCTAAATTTATTATGAAAATACTCCAATGAATTAAATTTAACTTATATAGGTATTATGTATCTATTTTGACAAAAAATAAATTTAAATAAAATAAATAAATATTTAAATAAATATTCGGTTATAACCAATAACGCATTGTAATTCACTATTCATAAAAAAATTATAGTTTTCCGAAAAATACAAAAAATTAACCCTTAGCTAATTTCAATTTTCAGAATTCAAAATGAAGTCCATTTTGAAAAATAAAATTTATAAAATTTCAAAAAGTGGTATTAGTTTCATAACGGCTAGTTTGGTTGGTCACGGTGTGTTAGAATCTTGATGTAGCATACAATGCAAGCTACTGCATTATACAAAGGGATATGTACTATGGAAGCATAGGGTGTTACATTCTTCCACCTTTAAGTAATTTCATCCTAAAAATTTCTATAATACTACTGCATAAAAAGATTCAGGTGGTTCTTCATCATAAGTTCCTCTGGTTCCGACGTTGCCTCTTCCATATTATTGTTTCTCCATATAATTTTTACCAGACAAGTAGTCTAGTTTCTCGGCACTTGTTCTCTTGTATCAATAATTTTGACAGGCTCTTTACAATAAGATAAACCGGGTTCCAGTCCAATTTCCTCATTAGTGAGTACATGTATTGGGTTAGGCAAGTATTTTGTCAACAGTGATACATGGAACACATCCTGAACTTTAGAGAGACTTGGAGGCATTTCCAAATGATAATCTAAAACTCCAATTTGTTCTAGATTTTCAAATGGTCCGATGTACATGGGACTTAATTTACCCTTCTTACCAAAACATATAACACCCTTCCATGGAGATAGCTTCCAGAAAACATGGTCTCCTACTTGAAATTCCAAATCCTTCCTTTGGTTATCGGAATATCTCTTTTTCCTACTTTGGGATGCATTAATGTGGGTTTGGATAACCATCATATTTTCCATTTTTTCCTCAACATGTTTTGGGCCTAAGATTTTTCATTCACCAACATCATTCCAAAAAGTTGGTGTTCCACATCTCATTCCATATAATGCTTCATATGGTTCCATTTGAATACTTTAATGGACATTATTTTTATAAAAAGATTCTACTAGAGGTAAATGTTGATCCCACATACCTTGAAAGGTAAGTGAGAAAGATCTCAACATGTCTTCTAAGGTTTGAATAGTCTATTCTGATTGTCCATCAGTTTGTGGGTGGTAAGCATCGCTCAAACGAAGTTTAGTATCCAAGGCATTTTAATGACTTTTAAAAAATATTAATGTAAAACGAGGATTGTGATTAGAAATAATCAAGAGTGGTACTCCATGAAGTCTTAAAACTTCATTAACATACATTCTTTCTAAATGTTCAAGTGGTAAATCTTCTCTTATAGAAAGAAAATGTGCTAACATGGTAAGAAGATCAACAATGACCCATATTGCATCATTCCTTATAGGATTATTTAGTATCCCCATGACAAATTCCATCGTAATATCATCCCATTTCCAATCAGTTATGGTAATAGGTTGCATGAATCCTCTAGGATGTTGTCTTCCAGCTTTTACTTGATGAAAAACTATACACCTTGACAAAAAATCAGAAATCTCTCTCTTCATATTATCCCACAAAAAATGTTCTTTAAAATCTCTATACATCTTAGTACTACTAGAGTGTATAGAGAAACTAGAGCTATGATCATCATCCAACAATTCCCTTCTTAGACCAAATATGTTAGGAACTCAAATTCTCTTCCCAAATTTCAAAATTCCATCTTTATATATGAAGTCACTCGATCTCCAATCATTCATAGCTTTAATCTTATTTTGAAACTCCTCATCGTAAGTCTAATAACTCTTTATCCTTTCTAGTAAATATGGTTTGGAAACCACTTGAAAAAGTATTGATGTTTCACCTTCCATGGTTATACCCATATCCATCTTTACTAGTTCCCTAAAAATAGGATCCCTTTCAACTCTCATATTATTCAAAACTCCATGATCCTTTCTACTCAAAGCATCATCCACCTTATTTGCCTTCCTTGGGTGGTAGTGTATAGTGCAATCATAATCCTAGAGTAGTTCAATCCATTATATTTGCCTCATATAGAGTTCTTTTTATGATAAAATATACTTCAAACTCTTGTGATCAGTATAAATATCACATTTTTTACCATAGAGATAGTGTCTTCATATTTTCTAGAGCAATGATTACAGCTGCTAACTCAAGATCAAGATTAGGATAGTTTTTCTCATTAAGTTGTATCTGTCGTGATGCATAGGAAATAACTCTATCATTCTGCATAAGGACACAACAAAGTAATTTCTTTGAAGCATCACAACAAATAACAAACCATCATTCCCTGATGGTAGAGTCAATAGAGAAGCATTGACTAATCTTCTCTTCCTTTATTCAAAAAATTCTTCACACTATTTTGTCCAAACTTTTTTTACCCCTTTACATGTATGCTTGGTTAATGGGTTAGCCAACCAGGTAAAATTTTGGTTGAAATGTTGACAATAAACTTTTAAATCAATAAAACTGCATACCTCAGTTATACTCATTTGTGCTGGCCATTCATGGATTGACTTGGTATTTTAAGGATCAAAAAAGATTCCATCCTTAGAGACAATATGGCCAAGAAAAGAAATATCCTGAAGCCAGAATTGACACATTCTAAACATCCCAAATAATTAATTTTCTCTATGATTCTTTAGAATAATAAGACAATGATTTTCAGGATCTTCATAGCTTGTTGATTATATCAATATATCATCAATAAATACCACTATAATGTCATAAAGATATTCCTTGAAAACTCCATTCATTAGATCCATGAAGACAGAGGGTGAATTAGTCAATCCCAAAGGCATTATTATAAACTAGTAATTCCCATACCTAGTTCCAAATTCTGTTTTTGGAATGTCTTCCTTATTCACACACAACTCATAATATCCAGATCAATGGTCAATCATTGAAAAATATTGAGTTCCATGCAGTTGGTCAAATAAATCATCAATGTGAGGTAGGGGATACTTGTTCTTTGTTGTTATAACATTGATCTCCCTATAGTTAATTCACAACCTCATAGATCCATATTTATTCTTAGAAAAGGACAATCGCTCCCTATATAGAAACACTGGGGAGAATAAATCCCTTACTACTCAATTCATAAAGTTGTTTCATTAGTTCCACTAATTCCATAGTGGCCATTTTATAAGGGGTATTCGATATGGGAATTGAAATAGGAATTAACTCAATGGAAAACTCAATTTCTTATTCTGGAAGGTGTCTAGGTAAATCTTCTGGAAACACATCAACTATATTATTTCACAATAGGTACATCCTTTATTAAAACATTAATTTCCCACACATAGTTTTTTTATTCTCTTCTTCCCCAATAATTTAATTTAGTTGAGCTATTGGCGGTAGATCTAGATAAGAATCAGGTGGTGAGTTTTTTTCACTAATGACAAATAACTCCTTAACATCATAAAAAATTTTATACTCCTTCTTACAATAAATATTTGCATCATGGTCTGAAATCCAATCCAATCTGATGATTATATCAATTTCATTCATGGGTATGATGATGATATCAGCAGGTAAAGAACATTTATATGCCCTAATGTGAACTAATTCACAAAACATTGTTGTAATGATACTTACCTTATGAGTCTTGACTAAAAAATACCTTGTTAAATCAAATTGGAAATATCAAATTTTCTTAGCAAACTAGGAAGATCTGAAACAATGTGATGATAAAAAATCAAATAAATCATTTGATAAACTTGAGGAAACCACTAAATTACCAGCCACCACATCTTTCAGAGCTTAAACATCAGTAGTAGTGATTATATAAGCTTGGCCTTTCTCTATTGGAATTTTCCGAGGTAAGTTCCCTTGGAGCTTAGGACATTCATTTTTATAATTCCCCTTTTCTCTAAAATTGTTGCATTCAACATTGACAAAATATTTCTTCCCCTTGCAATCAAAAGTTTTGTGGCCTTTTACACCAGACTTTTAGCAGACTCCCATTACCTTCAGGAATGTACCAGGGTGTTTCTTCCCACATTTACTGTAGGATTTATATTCAACTTTTCCTTTCTTCCCCTTATTTCTATTTTCGGTGTGTTTGGAATATCTATTCTTCTCTAACTTTACATTAAAGTCATAAGACTTAGAGAATTCCTTTTCTGTCTTGATAGTGAATTAGACAATATCTTCGTATGATGAAAAGGATTGTGAGAATAATACTCTCCAATGAAATGGTTTTAAACCATCAAAGAATCTATTAATCTTACTCATTGGGTTACATATATAATCTGCAGCATGCCTTGTTAACCTTGTAAAGTTAGCCTCATACTTTGCGAAATATCTATTTATATTTTTAAATAATTTAAAAGTTATATAATTATATTAGAAAACATTTATTTGTAAAATATTCTTATAAGCTTTTTAGGGAAGCTTCGACGATGTTATAATGGTGGAAAATGGCCACACCAGCCGTATAAGTTAAAAAAAAATTCTTACCTTAATTTTGTCGAGAAGGTCATAAAGTACCTTGTTTGGAAAACGAGGGAAAGATTAATTTAAAAACATATAAGTTAAAATAAGGGTATAAATGAATTTAACCCATATTATAGTAAATGATAAGTTTTTTTTGAAATACATTTTTAAGAAAACACAGATGAGGATGCTAAATAGGTCCCAGTAGATACTTACGTAAAAACAACCTCGGATAACAAAGAGATTGATAAATTAACCCTTACCTTGTACTTTTCCTTGGTCAAGGGTACGTTAAACTCTAGTATAATAGTTAAATAATTGTTATTAAATTATTCAAAAACTACATGCATAATTATGATATCATATATGATCCTCTAATATTGCATTGTTAATAATATTTTAGTAATATCATCATTTCGGGTGTTAACTGATCAATTTTCCATTATATGATCAGTTATGTAAGCCATGTTTACTATGGATCGGATGTATTTTATTCATATTCATAATTATATTAAGTTATTAAACATTGTTTTTAATCATAAAATGAAAATTATTCTGTAATTATTACCACAGAGAATGAATCTTTTCGCGTTCGTGGAGACGGTAATCCGTACGTACGCACGAGAGACAATATCAATATATTGAAGGTGAAATTGTATGTAATTGGATGGTATATCATATGTAAATAATAAATAAAATTTTATATTCATTATATAAATTAGTTATACTCATTATTATACCGATCCAAATAAGGAAGTGTTTGAATTACAAACTACACCACGATGTGGTGACGGTAAGCCGTACGTACGCACGTATGGTGACTTTGTCATTCATATGATGGATAGAATAATGAATATGGTTGTAAAATTTTTATAATAACATCATAGTTTATATAAGATACTGGATTTATTATTTTATAATGGAAACAAAAAAGAAACAGTAAGGGGAAGAAGAAAAGAACTTGAAAGAGGTGGTAGAATATTTACCTCTTCTTCGGGTTTTCCTTTTGATTGGATGAAAAGGTATCCTTGAGTTAGATTTATGACCAAAGAAAGGCCTCTAAAATGAAGGGAAGCAATTTGTGATGATATTTGGGCAGGGTTTGGCCAAGCCAAATGGCTATGGAGGTTTGAAATTAAGGTAAGGGGAAGTACCCTTTTATAAGAGAGGAGAGGATCACTTTTGAAAAAACTTGAAATATTATTTTATAATAAAATCATTTTAGATTTATAATGGCTATAAAATGATTTATTTAGAGGATAATGTGGCTATTGGTATAAAAAATCCTAACCAATAGGTTTTATATAGGTTTGGGTCACTATATTAAACATATCTTTTAGATTTAACTCTTAGTTAAATAGTTTGACATTTACCATGTCTATTTGTATTTTTATATTATATGGTTAATAAACTTACTATAAAAATCCAAGAGAACACCAAGTGGTTCATTATTAATATATATAACATTATCTATGTCCTTCGGCCAATCATTATATTTTTAGTAATATTATATCAATTAATAATATTGTATTTTTTTAAAAAAATCAATTATGTCAATTTTGACAGTATTTAGTATTTGATTTTTGTGAAAATCATAACAGCATGATTACTTCGAAAAAAATCATTTAATCAACAATAACATGTAATATTAACCTATAAAACTAATGGGATTAATAAAAAGTCTCAAATTACATTTATTTGGATATTTATAATATCAATTATTTTAATCGTTCATTAATAAGGCAATTTCTGCATCCCCATTATGCCATAAATCAATTAAATTATTTAATTTCTAAAAACTATAAATAAAATACAATTATGTAGTAAATATTTTTATATTTATAATAAAAATTTATAGTCTAATTTATCTTATGTGTAACCCTATATTAAAAATGGTTTAGTTATTAAACATTGAATTTAACTCTTTTAACTCTTCTTTAAATAATATAATAAAAATGTCCTAATCTAATCCAAGTGGACCAAATATGATATTATTTTATTCCTAAGTTTATTTTTGGTCGAATTATACTTATCCAATACAATTATGACATCTTTTAGGGTAATTATGATATCATTTTTACCCTCAATTACCCTATTTACTCTTAACCGTTCTAAATAAAAGTCAAAAGGTACTATTCATCAAAAATTATTTTCATCTTATTGAACCACATTTTAATTAATGATATTATCCATGTCTCTCAGATGTTTAAAATTCAAATCAAAGAAGTGGTAAAATAATGTTGTATACAAATTTCCAAATGCTCCTAGGAGGTGAGGGAAAGATAGTAAAAAGTTAATTTTTTATATATCTAATCTTATTATAAAATTACTCCAATGAATTACATTGAACATTTATAGATATTATGTATATATTTTTCCCCAAAATAAATTTAAATAAAATAAATAACTATTTAAATTAAAAGTTCTGTTTTCACCAATAACACAATGTTTTTCACTATTCATCAAAAATTGAATGTTTTTAGAAAAATACCAAAAATTAACCATAAGCTAATTTTGATATTTCGTATTAAAAAATTTTAAAAAGTGGTATTAATATTCATAATGACTAGTTTGAGTGGTCATAGTGTGTTAGAATCTCGATGTTTCATACAATACAAGATATTGTATTAATCAATGGGAAGCGTACCATGGAGGCTTGGGGTGTTACATGGGGAGGTTAGTGTTCTTGGACCAGATTTAGTGTAGAGAACAACTAAGAAGGTTCAACTTGTGTGTAAGAGGATGAAGGAAACCCAGGATAGGTAGGAGTCGCATGCCGGTCGTATGAGGAGGCCCTTGGAGTTCGAGGTTGGAGACAATGTGTTCTTGAAGGTTTCCCTTAGACGTGGGAAACGATGGTTTGGAAAGGGGAGAATGCTCTCTCGTAGGTTCATCGGGCCTTTTGAAGTGTTGGGGTGAGTCGGTGAGGTGGCATATCAGTTGGAAGTGCCAAATCAGTTGGAAATGGTCCATGACGTTTTCCACGTCTCCCATATTCATCGATTTATTCACAACGACACCCTTGTAATTGACCAGGGAGAGTTGGATATAGGGGAAAATTCTACAATCGTGGAGAGAACAACATGGATCGAGTATCAAAAGGAGAAAGTACTTCAAGGATGAACCATCCCTTCTGTGTGTGTGTTGTGGTGGCATAGTGGCCCCATGGAGAGTACATGGGAGTGAGAATCTCAAAGGTGCACCTGTACCCCATGCTATTTTGAGTTTCAATTCTGAGCATTCATTATTGTTATTTTTTTGTTACCTACTATGATGTAATGATGACCTTGTTGATTTATGATCTATTTTTCCTTACCTCGTGAATGTTTTTGAAAAGACCTAATATGATGGGAAGGGAGGACCAGGTCCCTAATCAAGAAACATTAAGGTGGATGCAATTAAACCTGTGTGGGTGAGTCAGTGCCTCCCAAAGTAGATTGTATCTTGAAATAGAGTAAAGAACTCCCTGATCTGTGTGTCAGGAAAATGTGATCCTTGGGATTCGTATGGTTTTTTGGGGTGGTTTGTCACTAAGAGGTATCTTCTAGAGGGGTTGTTTGGGTTACTCTTGTATTATCGTGGGTGAGAATAATTTTGAGAGGTATCTGATGTAATGGCCCAGACCGTCCTAGTACATTAATTTTCCAAATTCTAAGTGTTGTGGTGTCATGGACTCATCGATCAGTCCCGTCCATCTATCTCATAGATTTGATTCACAGATCAGCTTCACAATTCAGCTTCATAGATCAGCTTGACTGATCAGCTTCACTAAGCAGCTTTATAGACCAGCTTCACAGATCAGCATCATTGATCAACTTCACTGATCAGCTTCACTGATCTACTTTATAGGTCAGCTTCATAAGTCAGTTTCACATATCGATTTCACTAAATCGGTTTCACCCAATCAGTTTAACAGATCAGTTTCACCAAATTGGATTCACAGATCAGTTTCACCAAATCGTTTACACACATCAGTTTCAAAAAATCAGTTTTATAGATTTGTTTCACCCAATCAATTTCATAGATCAACTTCACCAAATTTATTTCACAGATCGGTTTCACCAAATCATTTTCGGAGATCGGTTTTACCCAGTCGTTTTCACAGATCAGTTTCACCAAATCGGTTTCACAGATTAGTTTCACCAAATTGGTTTCACAGATCATTTTCAACCAATCTGTTTCATAGATCTATTTCACCAAATCAATTTCACATATCAGTTTCACCAAATTAGTTTCACAGATTGGTTTCACCCAATCAGTTTCCCTAATCAATTTCACCAAATTGTTTTCAGAGATTGGTTTCACCAAATCGGTTTCACGGAGAGGTTTCAACCAATCAGTTTCACAGATTAGTTTCCTCAAATTGGTTTCATAGATCAGTTTCACAAAATCAGTTTCACAGATCAGTTTCACCTAATATGTTTCATAGATCATTTTCACCAAATCGGTTTCACAGATCGGTTTCACCCAATTGGTTTCATAGATCAGTTTCGCATTATCAGTTTCCTAGATCTGTTTCACTGATTGGTTTCATTGGATCAGCATCATGAGATCAACTTCACGAAATTATCTTCATAAGATCAGCTTCACCCAATAAACTTCATCGATCAACATCATGGGATCAGCTCCACGGGATCAAATTCACCCAATCAACTCCACCAATTGGTTTCACCTATTAGTCTCACCAATCAACCATAGAGGGGTGTTGGGGTTTCCATCTCCATTTTTTTCCTGTAACGCCACTTTTAAGTCTCTTAAACTACTTAAAGTTGTTCGAATTAATTTTTAGTGCCATAGATAATGTTTTAAATCCTCTAGGAGTGGGGAGACCCTAAACAGACCTATTTTCCTCTCTTTAAATGAAATCCTTTAATGCAGATCTATTTGGGCCACCCCACCAATGAGAATTATTAAATAAAAATTAATTCCATAATTGGTAAATTTTTAACAGCAATGTGAATCCACGATCCACCTATAATTCAATTCTAGATTTTTATATCCAATAACTCAAAGATCTCGCACTTTTTGTTGCACTAAAATTCTTTCATTATTCATCTTGGATGGATTCTTACTTTTCTTGGTGTGTTTGGAGTTCCATTTACAAAGGCTAGTGGTGTGCCTATACCAGATCCTTCCCATCTTATTCTTGGATTCCACCGAGTTCCTCCCCTACAAATCAAGCATCCCCAATTGTTGGCGCTATGAGAAAAAATCGTAGATCGTTGATCATCCATTTAGGGTTCTTCCATCGTCTCTATTTACTGTGTATCATGTGGGGTGGGTATGAAAAAGTTTCCTATAGGGATGGATAAAACAGAACCTTAATGAAGATAATAAATGGATTTAAATAATGATGGGGTGTGCTTGATAATGCTGTTGTACTCCTTTATCTCTACCTATATGATTTGAATTGAATGAGAATATATTCACTGAAAATCGTAACCATTGGTGGTCGTTTCTTGCACACTAATGAACCCCTATTTTTCTAGATATTTATATGATTAAATGGCTATAACATGGAAATTTATAATTCACATAAACTCAGTTGATTAAATGGATGCCTAATGAATAAGAATCCTTGTGTGATCAGCCTGGATAACCAAACAAAAAAACAAACAGAACTAAATGAATGGTATATTCAAATTATAAAACTCCCTTGCTCTCTTTGAGGGATGTTTAAGATTGATTCTGATGATGTGAATTGGATGGGGATGTGACCCGCTATTGAGAAGTCATTGGCTTGGGGACCTAAGGCCTTGTGGGGACGTATGTTGGGGATTGGTTTGGTTCTATTACTTTGAGGGAACTCATGGATCCCTTTTGTTGCTGGGACATTATAAGAGAACTGGGTGTCAATGCCAAAATTAATGCTTGACTGTTTTCCCTTCCTTGGATTGTGACAATGCCTTAATGTTTCTTGGTATTGAATAATTATCTAAATGGAATCTATTGAATAGTAAAACAAGAATGGGTTCAAAGGGGAATTGATTTCTGGGAACGACTAGTGACATGTTTGTGGTTTTGGTGATTCTGATGATGGATTTTAATGAGGTTTTTTGAATATGAGATGGTTTTGGAACCCCTACAATGGGATGAGTTCTTGTTACCTATATTTATAATTTAGTTTTTATGTTTCTTATTCTCACCCCATCCAAGTTTATCACTTCATTCTGAATACCCCCATTTCATAGGGGAGGGTGTTTTTTCCAACACTAATTTGAGTGGATGGTTATTGATTCTTTTTTTTTCTCCCTTTATCGAGTAGCTAAAGATTCTTTGAGTATGCTATGATGGCCTGCAGTCCATTATAGCCAAATATTCTTCAGGCAGGGTACGCTGAGGTGGTTAGCCCAGGTGTGTGCTAGCAGGTGGTTTCCCAAGTGCCGTCGGGATGAGGCCCATGTGTCTTCGGGCGTGGTGGTAGTTGTTCTGGACTAGGTGTCTGTGGGCGTGGTTACATGTGGTTGTTGTGGCCTAGGTGTTTGCAAGTAGGTTGTGTGGTTGTGGTAGCCCAGGTGTGTGCGAGCGGGGGATGGTAGTGGGACTACAGTGAGAATGGAGAAAGAGGTTTGACACGTTGGATGTCTCTAATAACTAGTGGTAAAGTGGTGTAGGTAGCCAAATATAGACATGCTATTAATATTACTTTACATGACTTCTGTTATTTTTGGAGTGTTCCTTGGTGAGGATGGGTGGATAGATTCCTTGCTAGGTGCTTCAGTTGTCTACTTTTCCCATAGGGAATTAGAATTCCTCCCCACTTGTGCATGAGAGATTTTGGTTTTCCCTACTCAGTATACCTGTATACTCACCCAATGTATAAAAAACTACTTTCAGGTTTCTAGGAGGACTTCAGGGATCATGCGAGACCATACTAGTTCAGACATTGGGACAATTAGTGTTGCTACTTTTCTTTTCTTTGGTACTTTCCTTTGGAGTTTTCTTGTACCTTGTAGTACTTTCTTTTGGAACATGCATATAGGAATGGTTTGTTATCATTTACTTTTACCACTAGTTTTGGGGTTTTCTGGGATTTACTATCTTATCTGCTGATCCTACAAAAAAGAAAAGGGTAATGCCTTCTTTTTTGTGTGAGATTCTGTACTCTGGGTGTTATTTGAAACTCTTGGACCTATTGAAGGAGGGTTTCAGGGGTCATTATCTCTCATTCATCTTAAGGAAGGAAGAGTTTGGAAATTTGATATCCCTTACCTCATCTTGGTGAAGGCGGTTCATGATAATAAATTTCAAAAAATAGTAAATGTTATTATTTGAAATACTATTTAATCAAATTATATCGATCTTTTTATGATCAATAAGTAAATTTTTTTATTTAAAAATAATAAGGGAAATTTATAAAGCGTTTACAAAATTCTAAATGTTGTAAAAAATATAAAATGATTATATTTAAATTATGATATGTCTATAATAAATTAAATTGGATTATGAATATTAAAGGGGACATATTTATATTTTATTTTAACTACATATAAAGTGTTTTGATTATTTATTTAATCATGGTTTAAATAATGATATTTATTTGACATTTGATTTCATAAAATGATTACATAATATAAATTTTATTATATTATATTTCCAATTTACAAAATATTCAATATGTAATTTATAATTCCATATAATGAAAATGAAATTGTCCATATAGGAATGAATATAATATATTAGTATTGAAAATTAATGAATTAAAATAATTTTAAATAAAAAATTATGAAATTTTTATAAATATATTTTATTTTTTAATTGTTCATAAATTGTTATATTGTGTTTCAATATTTTAATTTTTAATTTTTTTAAAATTTTATTCCTTATTTTATTCATTGTTATAAATTAATTTTATTTTACGAAAGATGTCTGTTTAATATTAAATATGAAAATGATTTCTGAAAACAGATCCATGTATTACATACGAGATATGAAAAATGAATTTATTTTTAATATACCATGTCTATGGATTGTAATTGAAATTATAAAATTGAATTTAGTTATTTAATATAAATTATTTATTTATGACATTATAGTTATGATGAATGGAGTTATATCTTCAGTATTGTCTCCATGGGTAAATGGACATATAGTCAGACTACCTAAAAACCTGGATTATTATTGTAAGCCCCCAACCTAAAACATTACATAATTTTGAATTAATTAAATAATTAAAATTGAGAATCTTTTCAGATTTTGATCTTTAGATAATTAGGTCCTAACATAGACATAACAACTTGAGTATTACATGTAGACACTTCTACTCAGTATCCATTTTTTTTCATAAAATAAAAACTCATAAAAGTATTGAAACATGTTTAGTTTCATATTTTAAGCAACATGAATTTTACTTATCCCATATTATACCCTACTCAACTTTAAGTCCTGTGAAAAACATTTCAAAAACTTGGGATGAACATAAAAAGCTCAGTAAGGGATACAAAATTAAATACTATTATACAAATAAAATGTCATTAATTACCCTTTTGTAACAAATATATTACCATAAAACCCATTTAAATCACATATAACAAAAAAATGGAAATGTTGGGTTATAATCATACATAAATGGAATAACCAAATGGTCAAATTCCAAAAATAATTCATACAAATGGAATAACCATACTACTGAATTACATCCCCAATGCATTGGAGGTTATAATGTAACAAACCATCCTTATTTTATCACAGAACAACCCATCATTTGATTTATCACGTAACCACCCGTAAGATGTATAAGTTCCATTATATAATCATCACATATAAAAGATCAAAAATATCAACATTTCAATCATAAAAAATTTATTTGAAATCACAAGAAATAATTTCAAGATATTGAAATAGTAACTTTACTTTCAAAACCATTTTCAGTACCAAAATATTTTAAAAAGGTTTGTGGTATTTATTTTACATTTAAAAACATAAATGCTTGTTAAGGAAGCCAAATATCTAATAATTCTCTGGAGGAAAAAAGGTAATTGTCACCACATATGTTAAAAAGAAACATTACCTTTGTTGTTTAGAAAAAAACTATATATAAAAATATTCCATTAGAAATTAAATGTCAAGGGGATTTATATACCGTATAAAAGGAAGTAATGTATAAATCAAAATATGCCTCAAAGAAAAAAAGAGATTGAGACGAAGTCCCTTACATCATGTACAATTTGACTCATTCATTATTTAATTTCCATAATAATCAACAAAATTTAATATGTACTTGATTAAAAACCCTATAAAAGTTTATTGTTCCTTTTATATCACTTATTACCTTGCCATAACTATTAGTTAATTATCTGAGTTCATATCGGACATTTTGTTGATGTTTGGAACATGAGTGAAAAATGAACTAGTTATAATTATAAACTATTCATGTGGTTAAACATATATCACATACTGAATTATTTTCCAGATTTATATATCATATATATATAATTTCTTTCCTATACATATTTATTTGTAATTGTCTATAACATTTTTATATAAAAAATGAAGTGCATTGTTCATGGAGGTTGAAATCCGTACCTATGGATGGATGCTACGTTCATTTATTTTTTATATTTAAAGGAATGAAAACTAAATGATACATAGTTATATTATAATTCTAGTATAATATATATGTCATATATTTTACATAAGTTCATTAATTCCATCATTTATACATTCTGGGAATAGAATTAATGAGTCATATCACTTTGAGGGGGCGGTAGTCCACACTTACTCAAATGAAATTATTGTATTTATACCGCATGAAAAGCATAAAGAATGTTCTAAATTAGAATTATAGTAGAATAGAGATAAAATAAAGATCATAAATATCATATATAACTACATTTCCATCATAATGGCCACTGTAAGAGGTGGTAGGATATTATTGATCAAAAATAGTTTTGTGAGGCAGCAGTTCACCATCCACAGAAAGAGTATGTTCTATACCCATTAGATGGATGTTTGTGTAAGTGTATTAGGAATCCTTATCATAAAAACAACCTATTATATTGATGATACTAGGGTTGTTATGTAAGAATGAATAATAAGAGCATAGGGAGTGGAGAAGGAAAAATAATTGAAAAGAACTTGTGAGAAGACATTACATCAAATCAGGTAACATCATTTGATTTAAGTCTTGAATTGCCTAATCCCCAAGTGAAGGTTTCTAGGAGCAATGAAGGGATGTCGTGAGATTATTTGGGCACATTTTGGATAATCCAAGGGGCTTGAGAGGTGTGATTAAGGGGTTCTTGGTGGTTTCCTTTTATAAGAGGGAGGAAGGGAACTTTAGGAATGATTGAAATTATTATTTTATTTTTAAATTATTTTAGGATTATAATAACATAAAATTGTTATATTTTGAAGATCAGATGATTATGGGTAGAAATATTCTTATAAAAGGGGTTTTAGACAAGTTTAGGTCACATAATTATCCTTATGATTTATCTTTAACCCTTAGTAAGTTCATTTAACTTTTACCGTGTCTTCTTGTATATTCAGAATATATGGTTACCATAGTTACTATAAAATTCCAAGTGACTAAAAATGGATCATTAATGAAAATTTTAAAATCACACATTTCCATTTTCTAAATCTATATTTTTAGGACTATTATATCATATTATAAAATAGTATTTTTTTAAAAACTCATTTATGTCAATTTATATAGTAGTGATATCATGAATTTTAAAAAAAACCATAACAATATGATTAAATTGAAAAGCCTTCATTAATTCAAATGTAATAAGTCATACTAATAACTAAAATCTGTTTATGGCATAAAAATTTTCAAAATAAATTTATTTTTATATTTATAATCGTTTTTTTAAAATGTTACATTAATAAGGTAATCAATATATCATCATTGTGTCATAAATATATTTATTTATTTGATGTACAAAAATATAAATAAAATACCATGATTTATTAAATCATGATAAATTTATAATGAAAATTTATAGTCGAAATTATCCCTTATATAACCCAATATAAAAATTGTTTTACTAAAAGATATATGTTTATCTTATATTTTCCTTAACATTAAAATAAAGTAGTTAAATATCATTTTAACACACAAGTGGCTCCATGGGGTCCTAAAATCAACCCATGGATACCCATGGTTGTACATATCTCATCAAATAGGGTTAGGACATGTGTTAGGGTAATTTTTATAACCATAATAATATTTTTTACCCTTTTTCAACGGATTTACCTTTTAACAATTTTAAATAAAATATTTTTTGAATTTATTATCAATAATGTATAAAAATGAGAATTACCTGTTTAAACAATTTCGAACCCCTGATTTAAAATATGGATTCCATTTTTCCAAATTCAAAACACAAAACTGGCATAAATTAATTTAAAATTAATTCATTCTGTGAAAACCAAAAAGCGTGTTTTTAAGAAGTAAAAACTACCAAAACATTAACATGCGTTTATGTCCAATTTCATAGTAAAATTACTTCCAATGACCAAAATTGGATTAAATGATAATAATATAATAAAATTACCCTTTAAAACTAATTAAAAGTAAAATATGAATATATAAATAAATTAGATTAAAAGGAATTTTCTAATTAAAATGTAGTATTTTTTACTATTCATTAAAAAATGAACTTTAGTAGAAAAATACCAAAATTTTATCCAAATAAAATTTTTAGGTTTCGATTATAAATAAAAAGATTATTCTGTCAAATAAATCATATAAAGGTTTCAAAACTAGATTTAATAAGGGTTCACCATCAAAAGGCAGTAAAACTTCATTTTAAGAAAAATACATCGTTTATCTGAAAAAATGAATTTATTATTATATCATATCTAGAAAACATAGAAGATGAATTTAAATCATCACATTTAATATATATCACATATTTTTCAATAAATAAAAATTCATAATGAGTGATATGAAAAGACAATTGTTGTCTCTTAAATTGGTTTTCATAAAAACAAATCCATTATATTCAATTGGTTTTTATTTCCATTTCTAATATATTTTTAAACAAAAGAATCATTATTTAAAAATTTGTAAACCATATTTCAAAATTCCGTTCATAATATTCATTCTCTCCATTCCAACATTTAGGTGTTAACTACTATTTAAAATATTAAAAAAATTATTTTATTATTTTCTAGCATTACTCAATTTGTGTGCAGTGCAAGATTTCGGAGAAGCATGTTATTACGGGTTGAGTGTGCTGTCAGAAAAATCATCCCCTTTAACATAAAATTAATATCTTATTCACAATTATTAATATTAATAAAAAAGTATTATTCTATAAATACCTGGGTTATTACAATTATGCCTTGTCGAGAAAGTGGAATGGGGTTGTATATCTACCAATAATATGTTACTTATATAGAGATTCAAACTCTCAAAAAAGACTATTATGTAACATGATATTTTCATATAAATTGTGTATATAATTCATCTAGAAATTTATAGATATTTTATCATTTTAATTTTTGGTGAGTAACACAAACTTTTTTGTTTTTTAAATGGTCCCACATCAATATGGGCTGAACATATTTATTTTGGTGATGTTATATGATTCTAGAAAAAATCATGATAATCATGTTATAAATAAAGGTAATAATAGAATATGATATGGGGGGCTTAGATTCCCTTAAAAATACCATGTAAGAGATTCCATCCAAGAAAAACTTATAAAAACATAGAGCCTTCAAATAACTATTTTCATGCTCCATATGAGTACCCTTAGATTTTCATGTGGGGATAAGAAATATATACTTATATATGGATTATCTGTTTTTTGATAGGTCTAGTACAACATGAATAATATGTGGTTTTTATTTTTTATCTTATTCATGTAACTTTCATTTGGATAAATTAGTCAAGAAAACCTAACAGTTAAAATATAGGAGGAATGGATTTTCATTTATCCATTTGATGAATTGGAGAAAGAGTAATCCACTAAACTATCAAAGAGTCTTGACTACTTTTATTGGGACGATTCCATCGCTAAATAACCATGGATTATTTACATGAACAAACTAGTGAATGTCCAAGTGAAATATTGATGTGGGATAAATAATTGTTATTATTTTTTATAAAGGGGTAACCACATTATTATGAGAACATTTAAAAAATTTCCTTATTAAAATGTCAATAAACAACAATTCTCATTGTATAAAATAATTTGTCACCGATGAATAGAAAAATTATCATTAAACTAAACATTGAGATCAATCCTTAAAAAGAAAAGGTTAGTTTAAACTATTCCTAAGACTAATGATTTAAGAATTATTACTAAGGAAAATAAATATTCTATTTTTTAATCAATTAATATTTATGAGTAATAAATTATTCCTAATTTCCAATATTATAATCTAGATTCTTAGGGTTGAATAGAATGCTTCACTTAAGGATTCATAAGAATTAGATGAAAAATGAAAAATTGAATCATTTATTTATGAAAATTCTCAATATGATTGTATATGTTAATGATTTATAGAACTCATTTCTCATATACTCAATATGATTAGTTATGAAAAATGATATTAAATATGATTGAATATGTTAATGACTTAGTATTAATAAAGGTTTTATAAAAATTATTATATATGGAGTTAAATTCTATTATTATGATATAATTATGATATTGACTATATTTTTTAATAATGATATAAAGATATAAATATTTTAAATAGAAAATAATTTAATATTTCAGTTGGATGTAACTGTGTAATGGAGTTACATAATTAATAACATGAATTCATCAAACTTTAATGAACATTTCATAAGATTTGTATTATATCATTATTAAATTAACATGAAAATGTAATAAATTTTTATTTAATTAATTTGGTTGGATTTGTGTTAATACACCCTTTTATGATTACATCAAATATATAAAAAATCATCAATGGGGAATATAATTGAGTTTTTTGGTTCCAGAATTCATAATATTTTTCTTTTTGGAAATGTTTGTCCATTGTGAATGAATTTGTGATATGTTTACTAAATATTAATGAAATTATGAGAATTGGTGAATTGAGATCATTATGTATAGATATCAGCATATCATACATAATAGTACAATATAAGATTTAAATTTAGAAGAACAAAATATAATTGAAGTGTGAAATGATGATTTTTCAAAAATTCTGGTTGAATTACCTAAGACCTTTGGGTCATGTAATCTCTTAATCCTACATGCCATGTAATCTCTGAACCTACAAGCCTTGTAATGGTTCCCCTTTATCCCTTTAAAGGGGGTTAACAAAAATCAATAAAAAGTAAGGCCTTTGGGCCATTCGTGCTATTAATGACACAAAAATGGAGTGTTTTCTTGGAGGAATAGTAATTTAAGATTATGGAATACCGAAATCCTTCGAGGATTTTTCAAAACTCCAAAAACATTGCAAGTTAAGAGTGCATTTTATTGAAATTAATTCATCAATTTTGAATAATATATTATAAAAAAAATTATATATTAAAAAATTATTGTAAATATATTTGATTTCAAAATCAAGGAGTGGATTGGTAGTTCACGTAGATTTTATTCAAATAATGATGCAATGACTTTCTATAATGAAGATTTAAATTTTTAAAAAATATCCAGGATTGGATGAATATATTAGAGGGATATATATATTTATCTCAATTCTATTGTATCATTGGAGATTTAATTAAAAAACAAATAGTGATAGTCTGAATAATGAGATGATTGTTGAAATTAACATGGTTTTAGATCCATCATATTCTATAAAAACCTTGAAAATAATAGAAGGTTAAAAGTGTTTCAACGAATATTAGATTAAATTTTATAGAATATGATTCATTCCCATTTGTGGTGTGTTTAATGAAAAACTTATTCCTTTCGTGAAATTATATGAACATATATAATACCACCAATGGAAATAATGGTTTATATTTTACATATTACCATTATAAGAGAATATTTTTTATATCCAAAAGGTTTTTTTCATATAAAATTATTCTAAAACAAATTGAATCTTAAAATATTGTGGGATTATGTTTCAACACAGAATATCATTGTTAAAAAATAATGTATTTTCTTGTTTAATGTTAATTTATTCTTCATATAATATCAAAAATGTTTTGGATATTTTATGATAATTAAAAATATGATTATTACCTATATTAATCATAAATAATCACCACGATTTCCTATAGGATTTTACAATTAATCTTACATAGTGAGTTACTATTTACATCCTAAATGATTTTTGGGTATGGAGGAGAAGATAAATGTAAAAACTTATATTAGATTCTATAACATAGTAAATTCCTATTTTACTAAAACGATCTACGATATATTGGAAATTTAATAATGTAAAGGTTTAATTATTTGAATAATTTCAAGGAATAATTGATTTGGTAGGAGTATCAAGGTTGATTTTGAAATTATATTAAATGTGTTCAATGTAGACCACATAAGTTGACATCAAAATATTTTATTTAATGAAATTATTATTTTCATATTTCAAATGAGTTTAATTTTAAGGAATATGAATTTTAAATCTCACTATTATTCGAGCTTGATTTATTCATACATATTTAACTATAAACTATTTAGTCTGATTGTTTTATAGGATAGAAACATAGAGATATTAACGGAATTACATATGATCTAATGTGTTAATAGAATCTCTAAATGTATAACATATATAAGAATGATCTGGTAGTTTATCATATATTATTTGATATATATTCACTTATAGTGGGTTTGAAAAAATTCCTAAAAGTGTTTTAAGGATTTAAAATATATCATATTATAGGAAAACACAACAATATTACTCTTTCTTGTTTGACACCAAAATTTATATATGTAAATTAATTTTCATAAAGTGAAACTATAAATAACCTCTCAATGTATTAATTTGAGTAATACCAAAATGATTTTCATTATGGATTATTATAAGTTATAATGAAATTATAATGTGAAAATAGTAGGATTTTTTTTTATAGAGATATGGAATATTATCTTCCGGAAAAAACTCAGAATTCAATTCATTGTGTTCATAGGATGACCCGCTAAGTATAACACATAGAGTTTCATATAATTGTAGTTGGAATACCAGGTGTCCATGGATAATATTTGACAGACCATTATCATATGTAACAATATTTCCCATACCAATGGGTCCCAGCTAGGATTCCACACAACATCATGTGATCTTCCACGTACACAAGAGGTTCTAGACTAGTGTTGAGGGCCAAAGGAGATTCATGGTGATACTATTCCATCAGTGTGAGGTAAAAGTCAGTGTAAAAATAGAGAAGTAAAAAAATAACTCAAGAAAATTTAATTAAAAAACTAATAATGAATTTATTAGATGAAAACAATAAATACTAACCTTATAGTATGGATATTGGATATGAGACATATACAAAAATAAAATAGACCTATAAAGGTGTTGGATAATCACTGAGAGAAATAATCAAAATAGAAAAACCACCAACCATAAAGATCATTTTATATCATTTAATTATTATAATCTCTTTCTAAACATACTGATTCATCCACTATAATTCCCTTTCTATTCACCAGTTCCCTAAAAATGAGATTAATAAGTGCACTAAGATGCTTGAATACAGTGTGAGAAAAAGATTTAACATTACAATCTCAATGAATGAAATCATATGTTCTTAATATATACTAGTGAATTCCATCGATGTAAAAAGATTATAGATATGAAACAATATATCATAAAATCACGAAGATAAAATCTAGGTCTCTGGAGACCTACTCTACTTACTTCAGATCAATAGTGGAAGAAACATTTAAGGATTATATGAAAAATACACCTTAATCGGATAGTACCAAACAATAATGAGAAATCCCCCTAGAAATGATATTCTAATTAATTCTAAGATATTATATTGAACATCATCATTCAAGAGATATTCCACTAGTCTCAACCTACATTCTCAATTGTATGAGATTTTAGAGCTACCCATATGTTATAACATAAAAATGACAACTCATACATAATGTAAAATTAAGATTCTATTGTAATCATAAAAATACATATGAAATAAATCAAATAACTTGTCTCAAGTATAAACACACACCTCATGTGACCAATCATGTACCATTAATATCAATGGATAATGCACAATTTCTAAAATTCATGCTAAGAAAACCAATAAAAATGATCTAAAATCATGGGCTTACTACGTAAGGTGAATAAACAACTGATGGATGGGTTCACCATTCATGTATAATGGAACTCCAAATTATTTTATCCATTCGTAAAATTATATTAAATAGATTCAGTGGATCACAATTAATATGAAAAAACACCAAACATGGTTGTAATGGTCCAATGGACTAGAGAAGATCTTTGATGAAAAATATCTTGGTCTTATTGATGTGTAGATTCTAATTCCTTGATACTAGTTGTTAATTATATGAATAATTGAAAAAACCATTTTTAGATAATGAAAAAAATTCAATATGAAAAAATAAATCTATTATAAAGTTTGTTTTGAACAAGTATGTGATAAATGGATTTATCTTGATTATTATAAAATCATTGTGATGTAAAATCCTGATAGATTTGTTTTTTGGGGGATTAAAAAAGAAATTATAAGGGAGGGTTAAAACCCTAAATCTATGATTCATATCACCATATTTCCTAGAATTTTAGGGTTGTATGGGAGAAAATAAATAAGGGTGATGGTTTGGATTAAGAAACTATATAATATTTGTGACCTTTCTAGGACCCCAAATATTCCACTAGTGATCCGGTGGATATTAGAAATTACTAGTTTCCACTGGAACCATACCATCCAACTAGTTGGAATTTGGGAGATGTTTCATATCCTATAGAATCCACTGGAAAGCCATTAGAGCCAAACATCAATCTAGTAATGCAACTCTAGATTCCCGAACCTACAACAAGCTCACTAGGCTGGCCTGATTCCTTCTCCATTTTCCTAGAGACATGAAATTGTCAACCTAAATTAATTATACGTATGAAAGGTTTTTGAAAATTGAAGTGAGGTTTACCATAAATATAGGATGAAATTTTTTTATCCCTCATATGAATTCTCATCCATGGGAATAATTTCAAGAGACATACTCGAATAATGGAGTGCATTATGACCAAATGTATGTTTCTTGAATGAATGAATTTACCTAAATACGCTCGTGTTGTCACTAAAAAGGAATAATAGTAATATTGTTACAAAATAAAAAATTATCTCTTAGGTGAAAAAAATAAATAGGTAGGTCCATAAATGATTTCTTCAACTGAAGCTCAACATCCCCTCAGTCAATCACATCCATGAGATTAATATTGTGCCCCCAAAGTTGAGAAGCATGGAAAAAATTATGAATAACTTGATATCATAGATTAACTTATAATGGGTAGTCCACAATCACAATTTATTTACTTATATTGAACAACCCAACATTATGTGTCCCTATATTTTCATGAATCCTCAAATTTATATTCCCAAACTGAGGGATGGTGACAAGATAAACTTTTCACCCATAATAATTTCTAAGGATCAACTACTTTAGTAATCTTAATAAATATACATATTTTTATCCATAACCACCCATATTTGAATCAACTATATTCAATCTATGGTTTTCTATACAATACTATGATAGAAAATTCAATACTCACCTGCCTTATCCCAACATATTTTCAAAATACATGAAACCCTTACATGAATCAAATGATGATATATGAATCTCAGATTATATATATTATTTATTTTAGAAAATATATAACAGAGCATGGTGATTCCCCCAATCCCCTCCAAATTCTAAATAAAAAACCCAATGTATATAATCTAATGTCAACATAGTTATCTCTAACTTATCATCAGTATGATGATGAATGTTCATACTCAGTATTAACTATGTCCCCATATAATTCTTCAACCATTTCAAAATCCCGGAAATAAAATGACAATTTTTGTTAGATACCGTTCTCAAAGGAACACCATGATTCCACAAGGTCTCTATAAGGTAGTGAATTCCAATATCATCCACAAATGTAGTCTATAGGATTGGTATGATGTGATCCACCATGGTTATCCAAAATAATACCACCCAAATGTTATTAAAACATCTATAGGTATAGAGAGAAATTTCAATGATATCTATTGTAACGTCATAGCACTTACATATAGGTTTAGGAGGTGGTTTGAATAACCCTCTAGGCCTCAGGTGCTCTGCCTTGATCCTCTAATTAGTCTTAAAACATGAGAAAAATATTTTAATGCCTATATTCATGTTTGGACATTATAATTTTCTGCTAACATCTTGATACATTTTGGTTAATACTAGATGCACTACCCACCGTGAAACTTCAGGGGATTATATCAAGTACTCACTCATGGGATATGGAATAATCAGCCTATAATAAACTGGAATCACTCTTCATACACCAAATTTCTATCCTAGAAAATAAAAACTCACTCCCAACAATGAATGAAACCTGACACCCTCTAGTCCAAGATCCTAAGTATCCTTCCCTTATTCCAAAAATGATTATGTGATCACCAAGGGATTACAAACCAATAACCCTGAATCATTAGTTATTCCCTCTATCAGATCTGAGAAAAATCAATGATCATCAACCAATCATTTTATATTCATCCAAAACATTATATATATTGTTGATCATCTAACATTAAGCTACATTTCCGATCCTAAGAACATACTCCATATCACATTTGAGTGTTTTTATGTACTCTAGGAAACACCACTAACTGTGATTTACATCATGCTGGTAAAATATATTCTAAAGAATTGTGTGGTATTTTTACGTGAGAAATATATCTCCAAAGAGGTACTATTTACAATATTTTATAGATATCATCATTTTTCACAACTCGAATTAATGTTTATTGTATATATCCTCATGGGTTCACCACTAAAAAGAGTTGTAAAAAACTAAATTATCACTTAACACTATAAAATCTACCAATCCAACACCATTTTCCACAAAATACACTACTTGCACAACTCATGGATCATGAAGAATTATAATCAGATTCAAAGTCAACATCTTCTTCGACTCTAGTAATGGTTATTTTGAGTGTTTAATCCATTCATACTTGAAATTTGTATGGTTATAACTATAATGGAATATTCAATTTTAGAAATTTCTTGAATGAACCTCATATAGTACTCAAAAAATCTAGAAAAATATGAATCGCAAACAATTTCTTCGTTCATTCCGAAGACAAAAATGCATCTACCTTATCTAGATAAACTAATATTCCTTCATGAGAATCAAAATTCCAAATATATAAGAACTATTATTTCCAAAATCACACATAGAGTACTTATTATGATTTTGATGTTATCTAAGAGTACTCAATAAAATATTGTGGAGTGTAGTATGTCATTTCAACAATATATAATATATTAGGAATCTATTGATGAACGGAATGTCTATGGAGTTGCATTTTGGGTGAAATATCAGGTTTTGAGGGATAAAACACAATCATTGTAACACCTGAGACTTTTATGAGAAATATTTTTGTTTTTATAAATCATAAAAGGAATATTTCACTACACACAACACTAGCGTGGCTTGATTTACACGCAATTGCGACCTTCCTTGGTAGCTTGCGTCATACACAATACCGAGTTTCACTAAACAATGATATGATATTAAAATATTATTAAAACTAGCCATTATAAATAGTAATAACCACTTTTTGAAATTTTATAAATTTTATTTTTCAAAATGCACTTCATTTTTGGATTCGGAATATCAAAATTATCCTAGGGTGAAATTTTGGTATTTGTTTTGAAAACTTTCAATTTTTGATGAATAGTGAAACCACTAAGTGGTAGTTAAAAAAACTGAATTTTTCATAAAACTTAATTTTACCGCTTCTGTGAGTGGAATTTCAAAAATTCAAGAAACACGGTTGATTTCAGTAAGTAAAATGTGGTTCAATGAGATGAAAATAATTTTTGGTGAATAGTAACTTTTTACTTTTATTTACCACGGTTAAAAGTAAATAGGGTAATTAAGGGTAAGAATTATATTATTATTACCCTAAAACATGTCCTAATTATATTGGATAAGTTTAATTTGACCAAAAACAAACTTAGGAATAAAATATGACCATTTAGGCCCACTAGGATTAGATTAGGACATTTATTATTAATTTATTTAAAGAAGGGTTAAAATAGTTAAAATCAAAGTTTAATAAGTAAATAATTTTTAATATAAGGTTATACATAAGATAAATTCGACTATAAATATTCATTAGAAAGATAAAAATATTTCCTACATAATGGTATTTTATTTGTAATTTTTATACGTTAAATAATTTAATTTATTTATGACACAATGATGATGCAGTAATTATCTTATTAATGAAATATTGACATAATTGATTTTATAAATACCAAAATAAATGTAATTTGGGACTTTTTATGAATTAAAATACTTTTATAGGTTAATATGACATGTTAGTATTGAGTTAATTAACTTTTTTCGAACTAATCATTTTGTTATGATTTTCACAAAAATCAATTACTAAATAGTGTCAAAATTGACATAAAATAGTTTTTAAAACAAATATTATATTATTAATTGTTATTTTATTACTAAAAATCTAAGGATAGGCAAAATGAATTAGATAAGGTTATATATATTAATAATAAACAACATGGGGTTCTTTTGGCTTCTTATAGTAAGTTTATTAACCTTATAGTATAAGAACACAAGAAGACACGGTAAAAGTAACATTATTTAACTTAATGTTAAATCTAAATGATAAGGTTAAAATAGGAACCTAAACTTGTATAAATTATATTGGATTAGGGGATTTCGACCCATACCCACATTAGCTTCTAAATAAATCAATTTGGAGCTATTTAAAACCGAACTTGACTTGATAATAAAATAATTGTTTTAGTTTTTCCAATGGAGCCCCTCTCCTCCCTTATAAAAGGGCACCTCCTCTTCCTCTTCCTCACACAACTTTGAGCCTTCAAGATCGGACAAACCCTACCAATTTCTCCTCTACACTTCCCTAGAGACATCCTATAGGTCCTAGTCTTCTTCAAAGTCCAATTTTAGTGCCCTAAAAGGCGGTCTCAAAGAAGCATTTCAAAGAAGAGGTAATGTCCGTTACCGATTCTTTCATCTTTATTTCTTCTTCCATTTCTTCTTCTTTAGTTGTTTCATTATGAATTAATAACATCAGTATCAATCATATACTGATATGTTATTATATGTATGAAACAACACTATTTAACCATCTATCCATCCTACGGAAAATGAAATCACTGCGCGTGCGTACGTACGGAATACCATCTCCACGCCGTGGTGTAATTTATTTTCCACCACCACCTTACTTGGATGGGTATAATGGTGTAAATAATGACTATATATTATTATTGTAAAATTCTATTGGTTCTAAAATAGTATACATACACTCCAATACAATTCCATGATCATGGGAATGATATCATTGCTCGTGCGTACGTACGGAATACCGTCTCCACGATGTGATGCGACTCGTTCTACATGATCTTCATTGAATAATGATAATATAAATGAATTGAATGAATGAATATGATATATATTACACTAATAACATTCTGGAAATGAGGGATCTATAACCTAAAGAAAATAATAAGAATTTATTCGACAAAACACGGATAAGAACAAAAAGTAATAAACACCCGAATAACAAGTTGTAATGAACTATTACTAATTATAAGCTAAGAATATGAACATATGTGATATCATAACAATGAGTATGATTATGGAATAAGTCAATAACATTATTTAAATCATTATACAGGAGGTTCGGACACATACAAATCATATCAGACCTAAGTTAAGGGAAATATCACAATCTCATTTTTATCCGAGATTGTTTATACTTCGGTATTTACTAGGGTGTATTTTATCATCCACATCCATGTTTCCTCAATATGTAATATTTATATCCTTATACAATAGTTTATATCCAATTTTACCCTTCGGTGAATTTTTAGTAAAATATATGAAAGGAATCTTTTGTCGTTTTTCATACGAGGTATTTTTTGACTTTTTCGACAAAAGTACGAGAAGAATGTTTTTTTAAATTATACGGCATCAATGGATTTTTAAAATATTATTTCCAAGAATCTTCCTTTACAAGTTTTGAAGTTTATTTTTAATCAACTTCTTTTAGTTTAAAATTGTATGACATGTTAAGAATGGAAAATGTTTTTAAAGTAGAAAGGATATTTTCCTCAAGAATGGAGTTCAAGTGTTTTATCAAAATTATTTTCCATCTAAGATAATATAGGTTTCTGTTTCTATCCCTACTTTTACATTGATTTGATTATTTTATGATGGAATTATTTTGATGATGTCCTTTTATATTATGTGTATTATGTTATGATGGCATGATGTTTAAGATTCCCATTTTTATTACATGGGTTATGATATGATGTATGGTTTATGATTATGTGGCACACATAAGAATGGTATCATTATGAGATTGGTGGTACCTATATCTCCCTCCAATGCATTGGGTAAAGATTTTATATCTCATCAGATAGACATGACTGGAATGACAGGTTAAACCGGTTCAGTGAAACAGGACTGAAACGAGGTGTGAACTTGGTTCAGAAATGGACTTTGTACACTAAGATAGTCTTGGCAATGAGTCTTGACTAATAAGAAATGATTCTCTATGATTATGTGTGTATTCCACAAAGTTTCATGTATTAAGTTATGATTATTGGGATTACATTTCACTACTATGATTTATCCCATGTTATGAAATTATGATTTCTTTTGCAGGTTAAGATTTCCAAAATTTATGTTATTATGTATGTGATGTGATTGATATTTATTTTGTTTACCCTTACTGAGCATTTGAGCTCACCCATTTGTATGTTTTCTTTCCCCGGGTCAGGAAGAAGGTTATTAAGTAAGATATGTCAAAAGGGACTATAGATATGATGAAATAAATGGGAGACAGTGTAGATGATTTATGAACCAGTTGTTTATGTTTCCCAGTTTCTAAAGACACTATACCTATACGGTCCTTTACTTGTTTTGTTATATGTTGTAATAAGTGTGCTTAAATTCTGAAGTAATAACAATGTATGTAAAGTATGGGTCACTATAATCATATTTTTCATAAATCCAAAAGGCATACTGAGATACTCATACAAATCATATGTACTTCTAAAGTTTATCTTTGTTTTTAATCCCTCTAAGAGATGAATCATATTGTATCAAAAAAATAGATCAATCATTCAAAATTGCTGGGATCACCTCAATTGATCAAAAATGTCATTAATTATTCTCAATATTTTCTTGTCTTTCATAGTGACTTAATTCATCTTCTGGTATTCTATAAAAATCCAGAGCCAACAATTCCCCTTACCAGAGAACACAATTAGATCACCATAAGGGTATGATCATGAAATAATGAATACTTTCACCTCATCATTATCTATCTACACCTTGATATCTATACATATTTCTTTTCCCATCAGAGATTTTGGAAAAGATATTGGTTACACACTAGACATAAACATGATCTCTAAATGACCTTCCTTATTTTCAGTTAACCATATAGAATCCTATGGAATTATATCTTAGTTTAGATATAACACCACTCTATATCTGGAGGGTTTTACTATATCTTCCACTATAAGGATCATGCCATGCACTATCACTATAAATACTTATCCTTGATGAGTTTTTTTTCTTACTATATCTATCTTGACATCCAATGAACCTGTCAAAACAAAAATCTCCCCTTTAGGTAATGTAATTTTTACTCATCTCTGATAATAATAGATGTGTGAATAATGGATAGTTAGCTAGTCCATGTTATGGGTTAAATTAAAACCTATCTTCAATATCATTAAGAATCTCTACCCCACATAAAGCTAAAAATAATAATCAAATATTCAATATATATATGAAATTGATTTATATTCCTTGTTTAGTTGTACCAATAGAAAGAAACGTGGAGTAATACATAACCTATATGAATAACATAACAAACACTTAAGTGTATTTTAATGAATGAGATATTCTATGATAAAAAAGAAATAGATATTATAGAATACATATAGATTGCACCTTTAAATTATAATGTTACCACTCTACTATCAAATGAAGCATAGTCAACCAAATAATCCCTTTCACCCCCTAATCCATAAAAACTAATAGGATTATGATTCACCTAATTGAATGACCCTTATGTTTTCTATACCTATAATTGAAGTCATTTTTCTACCTTATAGTTCATATCCATGAATCCATTACCCATAATTGATCCAATTTCCCAGTTATTTTAGAATAGGGATTATTATTTATAAAAAAGGTAAAATCCTTTAAAAATAATCCAATCTTCCAAAAATTATGTCCCCAACCTAATAATGTTTATATTTTGGAAATGAGGAACCAATACCCTAATCTTACTATCAACTACTACCCTAGAATCCATCTTATCTCTTAATATTCTTATTCATAGAATAGGTGTTTGGGACTACACTGGATAAGGAATCTATTTGTCCACTAAAAATTGGGAGAAGACGTACTACTATTTCTTCCTTATTTCATTTATCTCTCATCATATCCATGACAAGACCCAGAAAATTTTTTATTAGAATGTTGTCCTTGAAATGACTCTTTATGTCTATATTAATTTCAATTCTCATCTATCCTACTTTATACAACACATTTCTCACAGAAAACGGAGAATAGAAAATCAATAGGATGAAACAAGAAATAAAGGATGACATTTACATAATCCCCTACAGATGAACCATAGTCTCGTGATCATGGTCTAACATTGTTTAACAGGTAAAAAATACTCAATCAGCAGTTCCTTAAAGGATCCAAAGTCATTAATTTATGTCTATAAGCCTAAATCATGAAATCCCACAATCATCCAGCTACAAATTAATGTATAATGGAAACAAGCAACACATTTGGATCCTCTAGGGTCTCCACTAAGCCAAAAATCCTCTCGATGACAGGAATTTAACACTTCACATAATGAGATACTACTTTTCCATTGATGGATCGGGGATCAGATATCCCATTTAATTCACATAATTAATCATAATCTACTCACCACTATGGGATTCACCAAATTAATCTGAAACTAGCTGAAAGAGTCCCATATTGACAAGTTCTATATCCATACCCACTTGAAAAACTAAGGGAGCATGCTAAGTTGCATACTCATGTGAAAAGGATATGAAACTGGTTTCATAGGAGTTATACACGTGAAATTTCCTGAAATTACATATCAAACCTCATATAAATGCAATAACACAAATATTAAGACTATTTAAAAAACATAGGAACACACATGGGTTTAGAAGAATATTGAACCTATAAAGATACTCAAATGAACATGTCATACCCCTCATAGCACTAACCCAATAAAAAACAAGCTACCAATAACAACGAGTTAGTCACATACTTATATATAAACTCATCAAATAATACTCAAGATCAAATAAAATGAATTCAATAAATAATTCTCCAAAATCAAAAATCATAATTTAAAAAATGACTGATTTATTTCAACTCTATATAATTAATGAAATAGGAATATACAATGTGATCCTATTTCATAAACACATATGTTTCAAAGCTCCAAAAATCCCACAAATTAGTATACAAATATCTTGATCAAAACCCAATGTGAATTTAAATAAAATTCCACACCAAATAGAAAGAAAATAAATTACCATGTCATAGAAAATAGAATGTCCAAAATATAGTGTTGGCCATGTATTCCATACTTCCCCAATAAGATCCCCAAACATTTTAAAACATATGTACACTATACTAATTAATTGAAATAAATGAATCCTTTTAATGAATCTAGTAATATAATAAAAATTTGTGTCACTCTAATCTGAATCCCCTAAAAAGATTCTACATCATCCTATGCATGCCTCCACACACAAAAGATGTTTTTTTCTAATTGTGAGTGCCTAAGGAGCATCATTGGAATAAAATTCTCATCATATGTTATAAATATTAGTGTATAAAAAAGGAAAAGATAAAAATTAATTAAAAAATACGTAATAGAAAAATAATATTGAAATTAGTAGAATCAATTAACAAACACTAACCATTTAGTATCAATACGGAATTCCATACACATAAAACAAACTAATACAGAGAACCCCATAGGGGAAAGATCATGTAGAGGATAGATAAACCAAAAAAACATTACAGCCGCCATCATTCACAAGGTCTATCATAAAACCCCCACAAAATCCTACTAAACATGGTAAATAATCTATAATGGGGTTATTTACATTTTTCAGATCTATGAAAATGATATCAATAATCAAAACAAAATTCCTGAGTAGGGAATGACAACAACACTCAATAGGACACCACAAAAAATCCATAATATATGAGCATAATATGTATTGATATATCCATAAAGGTAAACATGATTTAAATAAGGAGGTATATATCCAAAATTCAGTAATTTATAATCTTGGTCATTATATAACAACTCTACCTATATCATATCAGTGTCATAAGGAACATAAAATTACTTTTAGGCATATCCCACGTGATGGGATAGTACCAAACATGTCTGCCACATCCCCCATGATGGGATAGTCAGGTTCATATTGTCCTCTTGTTTGAAAAGACACATATTAGGGGATATTCCATTAGGCTCATCCTATATGATCAATTGTATGATATATAAGAACAAAACATATTATACCATAGAGAAATGATATATTGAACATAATTTCAAATAAATAAATTACCATAATAATCACAACCTATATAGAAGAAACATAGGAACTTGTCTCAAGGATACACACACAAACACACCAGAAGTGATTAATTAAAAAATTTAGGACTCAAGTGGTTACCCATTAACTAAAAAATCATGTCAAGAACACATTTAAAACATGATCTAGATTTAAATTCTTTATAACTCATGTGATTTGTTTTGACAAATATGGTCACCATCTGAGTCCAAAAGAACCATAACATCCTAGAATCAATCATGAATCTCTAGGATATATAATACTAATTTAAATATTGGGAAGAATCAATTACATAATGGTAAGATACATTAAAAAATAAACCAAAATACCTTTTTCCGACAAAGATCATATAATGATTAATGTATTGATATCAATTCCCAGAATTTGGGAGCCAATTATGTAAATAGTTAAAAAAACTTTTTTAGAAATTTCAAGTCATATAGATCTAAAAAATACACAATTGATCTATTTGGTTTTTATCATGGAGAAAAAATGATGATTCATCTAGAATGAATTAGTACTATGAAAATTGGAAACTCAATACTGATATGTTTTTTGTCATTTGACAGAGGAGTTTTAAGGGATGTAGAGAACCCAAAATAATCGATTGAGAGATCCATAGGTCATTGTTTTTTATAAGGAACTGAGAACATTATAAAATTTATAATTTTTTTTAAAAAAATCTTACCATTTGGATGAAAGTAATGGACTCTATGCGATTCCATAGAAATAATAGTGACCACCACATGCAAACTGGTTACCGATGGGTAAAATTTATTCTTCCTAGATACATTAATAGTAAAATAGTTGGATATATATATCCATTCTAGAGAACCTTAGGACTCTTCCAACTTACTGGTGTATCACACTATTTAGTCAGATGAGATATTATTGCTTCATTAAGTTAAAACAATCTCACCATCCTTTCCCAATTATTTTTCCATCTTTCTTTCTCACTCTAACTGGATGTATAAAAATAAATATATAAAATGTATTTTGAAATGGAATTGAGTTGTACTTTTAATATTGGATTTCACACATTGGTTTTGGGACATACATAGTATGTACTTTAATTACCTATTTAGATTCATTTGAAATAACGTATCTTATACAAGGGTAGTTGGATATGTTAGTGATATTTTTTTTAATTAGAGGATAATAATGATGGTATACTTCCTATTGTATAAAAATAATGACAAATGTTCGAACAAGTTAGAATAATTGTAGACTATGCATCCACATAAAGATAGTAAATGTGATGCGATTATCTATCCCAAGAAGAGAAATTTTATGTTATTATTCATAAGTGTGAATTTCATGTTACATATTCACTGAATGAGGATTGAGTTTGAACTAGAGCGTCACACTAAAAGTTCATTATAGTTAACCTAAAATTTTATGTATGGGTATTCAAATGGTTTTGGATGTTATAAAATATAATCAAAAGTAAATTATGGGATTGAAAAAGTGTTTTTAAAGACAAATAAGATAATTTTCTAATTCAAAATAACATATTAATATATATGATACAATATATGGAGAAATAGAACAAATTATGGGAGTAATTATTTGAAGTGGATGATTGATAGTGTTATATGACATAAAGATCATTTTTTATATGTTACATATTAATTTTCCATATGATTGGAAAGCTTAATTTAATGATTTCATATATTTTATTTAATTTTTAATGCATTTTATTCAATGATAGTTGAAGATAAAAAATTCTTTGTAGCTATAAATTATGGAACCATTTAATAAGATAAGACATATTTATTGTTAAAACAATGTATGTAATGTATGAACATGTTGATGATATGAATCATATGTTTCATCACATTAGTTAATGAAATAAATATATGAGGAGTTTATTTATGGATATATACATCGAGAACCATGTAAAGATAGTGTGTGGGGTGTTTTCATGATTCTTTTTTTAATAAAGATATCAGAACCACACTTATTCTTCCAACAGTTCATATTGAGGTGCTAGAACAACATTGAGATAAGGAGGAACCAATTTATTCAATGAAATATTATTCAAAACCTATGGATACCTATAGAAGTGAAATATTTATTATTCTTATTTTGAAATCAGAAAAAATACACTTGATTAAGATCATGGATGTTTAAATGGCTTGTTTGGTGAATGATATTCACATTTAAAACAATTCTTGATCTATATATTTAAATAATTTATCAATTTATTACATCTTGTTCCTATATTTTTCATTTCATATTCTTCTAATCCTATGATTAATGGTTAATAAACACCTCAAAAACCAAACACAAATAAGGTTTTGTTATTTTATATTATAACCTTATTATCATAATATCAGTAAATTACTAATTCATTTATTCAGAACTTTTATTGATGAATTTATTCTTGATTTAATTTCTTCATGTGTACTTTATATATGTACTACACAAACATGAAATTGTAAAACAGTGGTATGAGTTATGAGACCACATCACAAAGGGTGTGAGGTAATCACATAAAATATGTTTTCCTTTAGAATGTTTTTAGATGTTCATATATGTGATCCAAGTAAATGAAAGAAACATATTCACCGGGGTTGATAGAATCAAGAGGTAGGAGTCATGGAGTCCACAACTATAAGATGATATTATTTTATGGATTTTGTCTTTGAAGGATTCATTTATGTATTTTTGCATCATTTCATCTGATATTTTTCACATGTGTGCATATCCTATTCTTATATGTACAACATGTTTACATGGTTTTTATACTAGTAAAATTTATGTAATGGGATATACATGTTTTTTCTAAAGGTTTTCATAGAAATTTATACATATATATGGATTATTATATTATTCCACATGTTAAATAAGTACCCTTCAAGTATAAAGGTTATTTCCACATGATTTACATGTCAATATTTATTTTGAAAATGTTTTCTATATGCATCAGTAATGCCTGATTTTTATATTGATATGATTATATTAGAGTAAATTAATATATAAGGTTTTTTAAATTAAAATCTTTTGAATATATCCCATGGTGTTTACTCCAATCTCATATTGTTGGGAAGCCTGCCTAATGTCTTATTGTGGATTCATTTCAATCAATGGTTTATATGAGCTGCGTAATTATGAAATATTATAAGAATATTTTGTGGGGTTGTGGGAATATGAATAGGTAAGAGATATGATATTCACATCTCAGAAAGTATTCCACAAATTTTCTTATCCAATATAAGTAATTTGGATTTTATATTTACCAATGAACAATATAATTCATGTTTGATTTGTTTTTGGTGAATACGTAGTTCTTTTCATCACTTGTATTGTTATTTGGTCACTCTAGGAAGTAATTAATAGCAAAAATGAAATATTGAATTATTTGATTTTGTATTAAGTTATTAATGGAAACTGTTTAATGGTTTATATTAATTATTACTCTATAAAAAATAAGCAATTAATTCATAATTATTTTTTATTATTATTAGATAAATAGAAATCCTCAAATTGATTTTTTTATTATTGTTATTGATTGGATGTCTATTGTTATGTTAGTAATTATTGTCTGAAAAATTACTAATATATGTATAAATTATATAAAAACATTATTAATTTCATAATTTTTAGAGTAGGATGTGGTCCATGCAAGGAAAATGAAATTTTATACCTTGATATGATTATGTTTTATATTATTGAATACAAAAGCAGATATAATTCTCCATATTAATTTATATTAAACATAATCAATGACAACATAAAAATTTTAATGAAGGGAATGAAAATATTCCTCCTCATGCTATGATTATAAGTAATCTAATTGTCATATAAATAATTTCTCTATTTCTTAAATATTTATGGTAAATATTCCACTATAGAAACATAATTTTTCTAATGAGATATAATATTTTGAGGTCAATCATACTATTAGAATTTGGTGTCATGATTCACCATAAAATTTTGAATAATATTTTAACCCTTTAACTAAATGTTTTAGATTTTCAGGATCTATGGTATATAGAGGGAATTTTTATCTTCATCCTATAAGGGGATACTCATTGATTTTAGGAATTGATAATGAAATCCTAAAAAGGTAGAGATTAACTTAGAGGGTTTTTAGAAATTATTTTTCAAGAAATTTTATCATGGAACTATTTATTGTATTAACAATCATGAATTCATGAAAATAATTATGTATTTGATTTTATTAATAGCTTATGCAACACAAAATAGTTATCTACATCATTACACACCATATATACATAATCTTAAGGAAATTAAGGATAAATAATTTGACATGGGTTTGGAAAAGTATCTTCAGACTTCAGAGATAATGTTTATGATTTTTTCACTTCGTAATGTGGATACAAATTTTGTTTTGTATGAAATAGATACTAAATGATACTTGATTGATGGTGGATATAAATCATGAAAAAAATTGGGTGTGGATCATCTTGTGGGTAGAAGATAATAAAGGAAAAAATTTGATGAGGTGGATTTATAGATGGTAGTTATAGAGTGAGTGCTTTAACTCCACCTAAATATCAGAGATAATAAATTATATAAATTAAATGTTATTTTTTAGGAAAATATAGATCATGTTATAGCTATAATATGAATTGGTGATATCCACTAAGTTGGTGTTTTCACCACTTGATGTTATACAGAGATACAAATTTAGATATAATTAAACAAAAAAATATTATAATCAAATATCTCATGTTATTCGTGGTGATTTAGGGGTAATAAGAAATTATAATCATATATATAGAATAGTATTATAAAATAGGAATGGTGATCATATAAATCAATTAATGGACCCTCTATCTAATTATTGACTATTTTTGGGGTATTCAAAATCGACCTAATATTATATTTATAGCTAATAATACTATAGTTCATGTCATTAAAAGTTATTCTAATGTAGAAGGTGTAATTTTGGTAAATTTTATTCATTTTATGAATGATTAGATTTAATATATTCATATCACTATGAAAATTATATATCATTAGGCATTTTAAATTAATGTATCATAAATTACTATAATTATTGATAATCCCTAGGGAAAATGTTTCAAAAAACAATTAAATGTACTTTATATCCAATTATGATTGGACTATTATGAAATCTAATGGATCATTCTTATGAGGTATTATTTTTTAATTGAACTCTTCTTTGTGTTTTTGGGTGTCAAATGTGTTAGAGTGGAGTACGGGGATGAATTGGAGGACTAATGTGGAGGTTTTTTAAGGTAACCATAAATATTGTTTATATATTATTTTACAAGGGGGATTTGAGGGTATTCATGATCCAGTTTTTTGAATGGTAGGATACACATTTATATATGATTTTATATGTTCATTTTTTATGGATAATATGTTAAAGGTATATATCTTTTTGGATTGTATTACAATGAGGATATTATGGTGTAGCTATAGGATTGATTAGTTTTCAATATTATTTAGGATGTGGATCAAATTTTTTAATTAGAAATTTTTGGATGATATATGCTATGAATGTCATATGTAGTGCTTATGTAGTGATTTTTGTGAGTGTGACGCATTTGTAGAACACATGTGTGATATAAAGATTAAGTAATTGTATTTTTCTTAAATCATTATTAATTGCAACATTATCTTGGTTTTTCGGGGTCATGGTGGTGTCATGGAGAAAAGGTGGAAATTATCATTTTCAATGGGACTATGGTTTGTTATTTCATGGGTTGAGTGAGAGGAAAATGGTTCTACAAATTTGTGTATTTCCCTATATAGTTTCTAAGGCCAAATAAATTTCATAGAGTGGTGGGATTTCCAAATTATAATGTGAGATAACATATTATAAATTACATAGATATAATATATTCCTTTAAAAAACTCACCATGTCATAATATTGTTATAACCAAGTCTTGGCGTGGCTATCCAATGTTTTAATAAAACATAATACATTATCATTTTTTGGATTAATATTTTTTTTCTTCCTCAAAACCAATAAATACATGGGTCTGGTTTTTATGGTTCATTACAAATGTGGTAGATCTTAAGACTCCCATGAAATTTAATTTATCTTCAATTGATCTATCAATATTTTCACTCAATTTTATTCTATTTTTTCCACTCCAAATTTATAATATTTTTTTCTTACTTACGGTAAGTTCATTTCGTTGGATTTTTTTCTAACATAAGACAACATGAGCGGGGATTTTGGTAATCAAGATGAAAAATTATTTTGACACTTTATTTTTATTTAATTCATTAGGATCCTTTACTTTTGTGACCATGAACACCCAAGAAACCTATCTTTTTATTGAATGAATCCAATATCAAAAAACATTTACTCCTATATAAATTAAATAACATAAGAACACTATATTTTACATAGTTCATAAAAATGGTCAACTCTAAGGATAACACAATAATGATGTGTCAGTTTATCAGAAGAGTAAAAGTAACTAAATATTTTTTTGTATGTGTGTTGGAATGTTGTATTCAAGAACCAAGGAACTCTTAATATACTTATTTTTTTTCTGCAATACATTAATAGAGGGATGAAATAATTTAATGGTGATGTTAGTATTTAGTAATATCCTTATCATATAATCAAATTGGTTTTATATTTAATATAATATATATATACTTTAATCACCAACATGATAATCCACTTTTTCTTATTCAAGTTAAATAAAAAAAATACTTATTTTTTTATGGTAATGAATATGTATTTAACAAATTTATAGCAAATAAATCACAAATTAATAGTTTTTATATTATGATTATACTTTTTTATTTTCCTCCTACAAAGGTTGGTTGTATAAGAGACAAGTCCTATCGCTATCCTTTATCTTCGTCCTTCCAAAACATTCTATATATTCCCATTGAAAAAAACAAGTTTATCTCCCTCTTTTTTTTATTCAAAATGAAGATATATAAGTATATAAAAGAAATTATCTCTCTGTATTTGAATCTTTCATTTTTTATTAGGAATAATATATCTCTATATAGTGAAAATTTAATACACTGAGATTTTGAAAAAAAATAAAAAAAATAAATATTATTTTATATATTTTGTTACATGAAACACTGAATTATAATTAATTGTGATATACTACTAATAATATTAATTAATTAATATCATTAAAAATTAGATGTAAAACATTGTTGTAAGAAGACGAATAATACATTTTTAAAAAAGAATGATTAGGATGGTTTTATAAAAATATTATATATTATTATATAAGAGTTTATTTTTTTTGGTGATGTATTTATATGATTTGTGTTGTGACCCAACATATAATATCAGAGCCAATGGATACTAAAATTACATTATCCTATGATACAAACATATCACGTCCCATTAGAATGGATTTTTTAGAATTATTTATAATCTAGATACATACATGATTCTTGTATGAATATTGAATAAAAAAATAATTTGTATTTAAAAAATAACTTTATTCAATATAGAATATCCCTACATATCAGTCATAGTAAACCTCATTAAATCATGAGGATCAGAATAAAATAATGTTGAGGTCAAATGCTAAGTAATGGTTAAGTATTGGAGAATCTATCATGAATCAATAATGAGTAATCAATATGGAATCTTACATTAATGAACACAAATTCCAATTAAATAACTGAATAAGAAATAATCAACATGTCATGTTAAATAAGTAAAAATATATTCCTTTTAAATAACAAGATAATTGATAATCGACATGGAAAGGTAAATAACTAAAAAATTCAATTAAATCAATAAAATGATAATTAAATTAATCCATATATTTTTTTCATACTGAATATATCATGAATGAAAATAACTGAATATTAATGAATATATACATATTTATTGTATGGTAGGTTTACTAGGAACCTAAAACCTTTAATGTTATGACATTTCAAAAGATAGTTTAAAAAAGATGGGTAAAAACCAATTTACTTGAGGCTAGTTGGCTGATTCATCCATGGGACTACAAATGAATTGAGGTAATATCTATAACTGATTCCCCAATTGTGTTGTGATAATAAAAATCATTACTCATATATTGAATATTCAATTTAATTCATAAACTATGTGCCTTTTCAAATATCTTTATTGAGGAAAAAATACAGATTTATCAATATTTACCCATATAATTAAATAGCTTTCATGGTATTCAACATATGTAAAAATGGTATACAGTTTAGTGAATAATTAATTCCCTGAAAATATGATGATTTTTTAGGATAAATTTAATGTTCAATTATTACATTATAGTGAATAATTAAAGGGGAAGCTAATGGATAAAAAATGAATCAAGGAAGTGAGTGTCATTATGTTATTGGGTAAAAATGATCACAATCCAACCAAAGGAATAATAATGATGGTATTAATAACATTCATACCCATTGAAGTAAGATTAAGTGTTTTTTTCATTATTTAAATAAATTTTTTATTAAATTATTAAGAAAAATATTCTTTTTATTTATGAATCAATTTTTTCAAAACGATTTTATATGAAAATAAATTTTTAAAAAATCATTAAAAGTATATTCATGAACATGAAAGGAATGTTTTAAAGAAATTATGGTGGGTAATTCTATACATTACATAAAATATATAAAGTACATTTATTTCTTGTTGAATTAATGTTTGTAAATTTTCTTTTTTGGAAAGATATATGAATATTCCATTGAAAACATTTTTAAAAAATAATAGGTTGATAAAAATATATTTTTATAAATAATTTTAAAAAGGTTAATTTTTTTAAAATATTATATAATAATATTAATAAATTAAAACATGATTTAAATATCATATATATTCTATATATATGTATTTTTGTTAATCAATACTGTCTGGTGATAGGAAATGAAATACAACGTTCATGGAGATGGTAGGTCTTACGTACTCATAGATGTTGTTTACATTTTAATTCCATATTTAATGAATGGAATGTAAAATATATATACTTATCTAATCAGTATAGTACCATAATTATGTCATATATATCAAATTTTTATTAAACATGTCTTTAATACATTCCATGTAATGTGTGAGTGAATCACATTACTTCGTGAGGTGGTAGTCCGTCATACATACGAACGTCATTGTAAAATTCTCATAAATTAAAAAACATGAATGAATGTATTGTATAAAAATTTAATTATTATAATTGTTTTAAAAATTTCATATATATCATATATATAACTATAAATCCATCATTATCCGAAGCCATGAAAAGTGTATTTGTGGGAATGAACGACATCAGTTCCCGAGGCAATATTTCTCTAAACACACAAACGATGATTGTGTAACCCATTTGATGGAAGTGTGTGTGGTTGTAGGACAAAAACATAGCATAACAACATTTAATTATATTTTAGATATTTTTATAAATAACCATGATATTATAAGAATTTATGGTTGTGGAGAAGGAAATAATATAAAATGTTCCTTGATGATCGTTACAAGTTATTTAATTTTCTTCTTTTGGTTTAAAATAGATGTATTCCTTGGTTGGATTTTTGTAATTTATTATGATTGTAGGAATAGGGAGGTATGTTTTAATGTTAATTTTTCTTATTTTTAATGATCCAAATGGATCGGTATGTGTCAATAAGTGAAGGTGTGAGTTCCCTTTTATAGTGGACGACGAGTACCATTCTTATAATTACCAATAAGTAAAAAATATTTGGAGGTTTCTCTGAACTCACATGGCTCCACCAATAAACCAATTTTGATAAAATAGGGTTTATGGTCAAAATATGTCCATAAAATGGGGTTTTTATATGTTTTGGGTCATTTTCAGACCTTATCTTTTCATATTAACCACTAACTAAACTCATTTTTCCTTAATCATTATGATTATCATTAGTCTTTTTATCTATTATCATTGGTAAAAAATAAATAAGAAATTGTTTTAAATTATAATTTCTTTTGCTCCAAATATTTAATCTATTTTTCCAAATTCCACTCAAATATGTAGATGAATTTAATTTAATATTTATCCTACACACATGACAATAAAGAGGTTGTTTATGTTAAAATGTTCACAAGTTTATAAAGTGTTTTCATCCTATTTCAACATGAAATATATTCCAATGATCTAAATTTTATTATGGATGTATAATTTTTTTATTGTTACTTTAAAACAATTTCAAATTTTAATTTTATGTTATAAATTATTTAGTCTAAAAACCAGTTTTAATTAAAATTCAGAATTTTAACTATTCATTAAAAAAATAAAAATGATGATAAAAATTTAAAGAATTCCCCTAATATAATTTTAAATATAAATTTTCAATAAATAAAATATATGTTGATATATAAAACATATAAAAGCACCACTATTTATTTTTAATACAAGTGCATCATTAAAACATGGATAATAAACCTTTAGAAAAAACCATGTTTTTATGTGTAATATTTGATTTCGTCTAATCTAATGAAAATAAAATATATTTTATGAATTTAGAAACATTTTATTTGATATATAATATAAAACTTTCTTCAGTATTATTTAATAATTATTAAATTATTTAGTTTATTATGATAAATATCCACTGGCTCTTCAAAATATTTTAGATAAAATCATTTCCTTTATATTAAATTTGTTTTAATATTATATTCTAATTAATTGGTAACCAATGAAATCTAATATATATTTTCTTATGATATTTAATATTATTCATGACATCCAATTTTATTATAATGAGATAATTTTAATTTCAAATAATAATATTAATAGTATTCAACAAAACTCGATAATACATGTAATAGATGCTCTTAAATAATATCGTTGTTGTGAATAATGAAAGCTAACTCAATGTTGTGTGCATTGAAAAATATATATCATATATCAAATTTATTTAAAATAGTAAATATATTTTAATGTATCAGGTTTTTATATTCCCATATACGATAGATGTTTCATTTTATACATGTTGTTGAATATAGGGATCCTATTTTAATATTTGGGTGTGTTACATTCTCCCCACCTTAAATAAATTTCATTCTCACAATTTAAAATGGAACATGGTAATGTAATGTGTGATATTTGAAAAAAAATTAATTGAAATAAACAATATAATAAATTATTAAATAAAATATCCTCTTAATAATATATAAATAGAAGAACAATAGTTATATAGAATAACATATAACGATGATTCAATGTAAGAGAAAATTAGTGGAAGTTAAAAACACAGGCTTAGAAAAAATGTGTACATTAATAAAGAGAGTGATTGAGGTCATCGATAAAAAAGTGAATGATCAATGTATAGTTTAGGGTATCAAATAAATAAATTTAATATGTTTGAAATGGTAATTTAGGTCATCAGAAGTGATGGAAATGTGATTTCATTTGATTTCAATATCATTTTCCTAATGTTGAGGAATTCATTTTGTAACGAAATGAAGTTTTTTAATGAAAATTCCTATTAAAATTTAGTTAAATTTATTATTATATATTAAAAATATTGAAAAAAATTCACTTCATTGGTAACATTATATTGTCTTTTAATTAGAATATCGTCATGTATCATTACTGTTTATAATATAATTTTTCAACAATGATCATATTATTAATATACATATAGGGTTTTAAAAAATACAGATTAAATAGAAAAAGGATGTGATGGACTCAACTAGTAGGATCAAATCATAGGAAGAATGTTTTTTAGATCTTCCAAGGGAGATATCATTAATGAGATTTTCCATTTACCAAGCCCAAGATGAGATCCAACAAGTTAAGTAAGATAAACACTATTAAATGGAGAAGTTCAAGCTTATCGAAATCTTGGCCCAAACCTAAAATGTTGAACCACCCCAAGAATGTTTGACCATAATGTACCATACACATATGGAGTTTTTTGGTGTAATAAAGGGATATGCATCATGAAACTAATAATATTAATATTTATATTATATAGAATAGTGAATATATTTTCATTTTTTCATTTTTATTTAATAAATAATAATTTATTTTGATTCAATAAAATGTAAATTATTTTTTTGGGTAATATTAAAATTCAATTAAGGAATTTATGAACTAATGGATTATTTAAATAAACTATATTTTTTAGAAATATTATTATTAAATAATTTTAATTAATTATAAATTATCATATAATTTTTATGAAATCAAATATATTTTATATAAGGGTTTGGGAGCTATTATTGTAAAAAAAACCCAACATTTCATAATAAATGTCAACTATTATTTAAATGGTAAAATTAATATATTTTGAAAAATATTTTGATAAAATAAATATTATTTTTCAAATCATAACATTTAAATTATCCAACAGGGAATTTTTAATAATTTTTTTTGGCAATCGATATTTTGGATAAAAGTAAATATGATATAAATATATAGTATGCATTATGAAAACATTATGACCAAAATACAATGTAATAAATAATATAAAATGTATCAATGACCAAATATATGTTTTAAATTTAAAATAATTTATTATTTTGTCTGTTTGATGTATTTTATAAAGGCTCTATGAGTCCTTAAAAACCTATATTATATATTAGGGTTCTGAAATACTTTATTTAAACACATGAATTAATTCAACATCAACAAAGGTATTAATTTAACTATTTTTCACATTATACTAATATAATAATGAAATCCACCCATCTGTGGTACAAAAAAATGTTAAAAACCATGGGACTATTTTTTGGTTTTGGTTATTTTATTATATAGTGTCCAAAACCTATGTTTGTTAAATAATACAGGATTTAACCCTCATTTCTTATATAAACCATCCAAAAATCTAAATTATATTCAATATTTTTTTTGGATAACATACTTACTCTTATATCCCTTATATACTATCTTCCCAAGGTTCCTTAATTTCTTAATAAGATACTCCCACGCATTTTGAATAACCCTCTAAAGGTAAGTGATCTTTTCATTCTCCCCTTCATTCAAGCTTCTTAATTATCTTATTCCTCCTATTTCAAATAACTATTTTTTTGATATGTTTTAACATGACCTTATTACTATCAATTTTATATCCAAATGGTGAGATATTACATTTTCTCCCATCAACCAATTTTGAATTTTCAAATAATGTTGTTACAGAGCCAAATTTTCACATTGGATTTCGATGCATTAAAAATTTGTAGTGAATACCAATACCAATTTCAAATTAAGTATGTTAACCATATTCCACTTGTACTCATTTTATTGGGGAGTTAAATGTATTTATTCCACACTATTTGATCATGGAATAAATTGTGATCATAAATTATTCCATTATTTTGATCTATGTGACACTCTTATGTAAGTGAATGAAATGAAAGTGATTGGCGCACCAAGAATTTTTATCACTAATATGTATTGTATAATATTTTAGTCACATGAGACATCATGAAAGGGATTAGGGAATGAACCTAATAAATCACAGGATTTTTTTGCACCAATAAGTCTAGTCAGTTATCTTTGACCAATGTTTTTTATGTATTTTTTTATTTTGGTACCACATTTCCCATGTTACCTTTGTGTTATTATGATACATCATTACACATAGAACATGTTTATCATTTTTAAATCTTTTACATGTTATTTATATTCCTATTTTATAACATGTAATTAATTATTCATGTTATTACATGTTTAATCTCTTACTATGATTTATGGATCACCCCTTTCATATGTATGTCCCCAGATTATTCGATGCAGTTTTAAGTATGATAGAATAATGAGTTTGATAGTGATTTTTTCGATAATATTATCATATCCCATGATATAGGATGTTTATTTAATTTCCTTAATTCCCAAACACAACAGACATCATGATATTCAATGTAATATAGTGTGTAATACTAATTGTTAAATCTATAAATAAAGTGGAATGAGGAGAAGGGTTATCATAGTTGGTATCAATGTAATAGTTTAGTTATTTTTGGGATTTGGATTAGAAAACAATAGTGAATTAATTAAGGATAAATCATTTTTAAATTAAATAACCCTATTTTTGGTAAATTATAGAGCAATTGGTTTATCATGAAAATAAATCCCCATTTATATTTTACTTGTGGGTATGTAACAATAATAGCTCTATATAGGGGTAAATCCTAAAAACACTGCATTGATGTATTCTCAATCGAGAAATAGTGCATGAAAACAAGCCATGATACACACATATTTTGAATCTCTTAGGGGATTTTATTTTATAAATTCTCAATCATAATAAAAATGATTACAAAGGGAACAAAAATGGATATAATATTACATGTGAGGAAGTATATACTAGATAAAAAAATTGATTTTATGAAATTCATAAGTTAAGAAATAAATTTCATTTATAAATTATTGTTTTAATTTTATTGGATTCCCATTTCTGTGTTTAGTAGTCTATGAATAATCATCTCTAAGACTAATTTGGGTAAATTAAATGGTTTGAACCAGAATCTAAAAAATTCAATGGTAGGGTTATCATTCATAGATCTATGCATTCCTTCATATCACACATGTTTAGTAGAACTATACAAAAATTATAAGAAATCATGGAAGTAGTGAAGTCAAATAAACCTAAAAAAATGGAGAATTATTTCATCTCTAGTATATACCTCTTCCCCTAAATTTTTTTGGGTTGTTCATTCTAAAAACCTTTTGAGTCATCCTTAAGAGGAATTTGTTGAAATTCTGGTCATGGACTAGATTTCGTTATATAGTTCCAACATAAATTTTTATGATAATGAAATCAATCTCAATATAGATAATTTTTCCCTGATTATTACAAGTTCAAGGAGGTTGATTAATATTATTTATCCCCAATATCTCAAAAAGTGATATTATTTCCCTATGATCTCAAATATCTAGTTCAATAGAATTTGCCTATGGAAAGGATTATCCATGAATACATGACCATTGTGAGGGAACATAATGATGTTTTTCTAGAATAATTATATGGTATTACACTAAGACAAGAGTTTGAATTTTTAATCATGATTATATATGCGGTGTTTCCATTATCCAATACTTAATATAGAATGGATGATGTAGAACATGAGGAACTGAAGAAATAACTACCAAAAAATCTCAATAAATGGTTCATAATCCACAGTGCTTCACATTGGGGAGCAATAATCATCTTCTTAATTAATATAGATGAGTTAATGAGATTTTTTATTTATAATATTGAAATCCAAAACATCATGATAATGAAAAGGATCCCTCTACCATGGATTAATGACTTGTTTGATTAGCTACATGGAGTAAACTAATTGTCCCAAGTGGATAATTGGTCAGGATATTATATATTATTTGTGAAAAAGTAGTATATACCCAAGAATTCATTCAAACCAATGTATGGGAACTCTGAGTTCATTGTAATTCCATTTGTATTCACTATTTCTATAACAATGATCATGTAATTGGTGAATATAATCCTTAGGGATTATGTTGATAAATTTGTGGTTCTCTTTATAGAGTATATTCTAATATACTGAAAAAGATATAGGGAGTATAGCCTGAATCTAATAATTGTGTTAAAACCCTTATAAAAATAGAACCTTTATGAAAAGTATAGAAAATGCGAGTTCTGGAAGACGAAAGTCTAATTTTTATGGAATATTATCAAAATCAATGGGATATATATGGAACCATAAAATACAGATGTAATTGAAGGGTGGATGAGGACAAAATATATGATAAATATCCATAGTTTCAATAGAATATTTGGTTACTATCTTCTACTAGTGAGAAATTTTTATGATTTTGAAACCCTATTACCAAACTAACTTAGAATGGAATCATGTTTTTTTGAATGATAAATGTGGAGAGATCATCGTGGATTTGAAGAAGAGGCTCATTAAAACACTTAAACTCACACTACCAATGAGTGTAGAACTTTTTTTGGTATACAATGATGCTTTGAAGAAGGTATTCGAATATTTGTTAATGTAGAAGACATTGATAGCCTATGCTTAAAAGAAATTGAATTTTCCTAAAAAGAAATACCCAAAACCTAATATGAAGTTGAATATAGTGACATTCACATTGAAATTCTGGTTGCATTATATCTTTGGGAAGAAGTATTAAATATATACATACCAGAAAATCCTCAAGTATATATCCACATTGAAATTGATGAATATACAACAACAAAGAAGGTTAAAGCTGATGAAGGATGATAACTCCTCAGTCCACTACCATCCCAGGAAATATAATAAAGTGTTATGTGCTCTATGTATAAAAGGTTTATCATTGATGATAATTGATAATGATATGATCTTTTTAGTCATGGAAAGGATGGGTATCAGGATTATAAAGGAAGTAACCTCATCGATCCTTTCACAAATGATTACTCATTATCCATTACAGAAATGATAAAGTATTCTTAAATAGTTTAGGTGGGAATTCATAAGAAATTAGAAGATATATGAATAGATAAATACTTATATTTAAATGTTAATGATGAAGTAGTTGTGATATTTGGGTCATAACAATGTGTACCATCAAATCTAGAGATAAAGAAGGAGTTTATGGTTCTGAAACAAAGATAAAACTTCTCCATCCATCCAGGAAGCACAATGATGTATCTAAATATATGAGAACACTATTGGTGGAATAATATGGAGAAGGATATTGGGAAATATACATAAATATGTCTTGTATGCCATCCAGTGAAGGAGGAAATGGAAAAAATAAAAGGGGATTGTACAACAATTTTAGATACCTACATGGAAATGGAAAATCAACACCTCAGACTTTACAATTGGTCCTCTCATGAAATGAGGATGAAATTATTCTATATGGGTTTTGGGGGATTTTCTTCCAATGACTGCGGACTTCACTACAATTAGAGAGTAATTAATAATCGATCATCTTGAATGGATAAAACATATAGAAGTGGTGACTCATTATAGATCACTATTATCAATTATATCTTGTTGAGATACAAGAATTACATCTATTTTTTGACGATTCTAAAACATGTTTTAAATACTTAGTTGAACATCATCATGAATTATCACCCTCAAACTGATAGCCAATCTAATAAGACTATTCTTCAATTAAAGTACTTGTTGAGAGAATTTTCAATTGAATTCAAAGGGGTATGAGATCATCATATTCCTTTGGTTCATTTCTTATAATATAACAGTTTCCACTTAAGCATCCAAACAGATCCATATGAAGCCCTCTATGGGATGAGGTGTAGAACACCTGCATGTTAGGATAATATTGGGGAACAGAAACTAATAGATCATGATATGTTTAAGTAAATTGGAGAATATTTCGAGACCAATTAGATGCACATCATGTCTACTCAAAGTAAAAATTAGAGCTACACTGATAATCATCATTGAGACATAGAGTTTGAGTTTAGATAAAAGGTATTCTTCTTTATATTTATAGGGATGAATGTCTTGAGATTTCGGATGAAGGTAAAATATTTTTCCAATATACATCATTCTCATTTTGATCATTGATCTCATTCGGGTGGTGGAATATCAACTATCACTCCCACCAAACCTATCTAAAGTACATAATGTGTTCCATGTATCCCTATTGAGCATGTACATACCATTCTCCTTTACTCACTACATAGGTGGTACCATTGGAGATGATATCTCATATGAGGAGAAGAATGTGAGGATCTTAGATCATAGAGATAATGTTTTATTGAATAAGACAATGCACCTCATCAAAGTGTGGAGAGACCATAGGCTTGAAGAAACGATGTGGGAGAAAGAGAAAGTGATGAAATATTATTACCATAATATAATTTAGTGTGTAAAAGGAAAATATGAAGGGAAATATTGATGATGGGGGAACACTATAATTACCTGAAATTAAATAAAAAAATCAAATTGAAATTTGATTAAATAAATTTTTATATATTATGGATATATAAACACATAAACTTATTTGTATTCATTATATCTTATTGTATTTGAAATATCTTTAAGTTTCACTACCATTTATAATATTCTCATTGAATAGGGATCATATTATTACTATTAATATAGGGTTTTGACAAATTCAATTGTCACAGTGAAATGACGTGATTTCATCATGCAGTAGGATTATAACTTGTCAATACGATTTATCTAAGATAAAAAGGGATATTATAACACTTATATTTTACCTTTTCCAATACCCAGATGAGATCCAACAACTTTAGAATGAGATAAAACATTTATTGTAAAATTTCAATATCATCTAGATCACATCAAAAACCACATACACCGAACCACCCCTTAATGTATCACCATTGTTCACCTCACCCAAAGGGAATTTTTTGATGAAAAAATGAAAATGTACCAAGACCCTAATAAATTGAATATTTTTATTTTCAAGAATAATTAATATATTTTCATTTTTTACTATTACATTATAATTGATTTTTGATTTTGATATAATAAAAACAATATATTTCTTGCTAATATTCAAATAAAATTAATGAAATAATGAAATAATGTATTTTTGTAATAAATGATATTTTAGAAAAATATTATTAATAAATATAATAAATCTTATTAATTTTATGATGTCAATTTTAATTTTTATTTGGGTCCTAAGTAGTTATTGTCAAAAAACCCAACACAGATCAATTAATGTTGAATATTATTTTAAAAGTGGAAAGTAAAAAATTCATATTATTATATGGATAATATAAATATTATTTTTTGAATCATAACGTCAAAATTATCCAAGAGTGATTTTTTTATTATTTTCAAAGATTGTCATATTTTTTCGTAAAAATAAAATCCTATGTAAATATATGGTGTCTCTTAAGTCATAATAATGACGCAAAATGATTTAATAAATTCTATAAACTACATCCAAGACTAAATATATGTTTTACCATTAAAATAATGCAATATTATGCTTCTCTGATTAACTTTATAAAGACTTTTTGAATCCTCCAAAATATATAATATATTTTAATGCTTTGAAACCGTTTGTATATAAACACAACCAACGTTCACATATGATAGGGAATTATTTTAAAAATTTCTACTCATGGAAAAATTAAACAATTAAAAACACATGATACAATTGGAAAAAATAAATGTAAGGTTTGTGGTTTTAGTTATTTTATTATATAGTGTCCAAAACCTATATTTGAGAAGTAATAAATAACTTCCCACAAATTTCCCATATAGAACCACCCATTATACCATTTATCTTCAATAAAAACCCATATATAACACCATTACTCTTACCTCCACTCTATATAGTTTTATCATTTTTCCTCTAATCTCTTAAGAATCTCCTCACCAGAAGTTGGTATCGCCCACTCAATGTAAGGGATCCATTCCTTCACCTCTACATTCAAGATTATTCATTATCTTAAGACTTATATTTTAAATTTATAATGTTGGTATTTTTTTCCCATGTCCCTATTGTTGTCCACTTTATGTGAAAAATATGAGATACCCCATTCCCTCCCATCAACCAATTTTAATAATCATTAAGTATTGTCGTTATGATAAAAAAAATTCACCATGCCTTTCCATGGAAAAAATTTTTATTGAATACACATAACCATTTCTTATCAAGGGTGTTCACAATTATGAAATTGTAATTATTTTATAGTGGAATTAAATTTTTGTATTCCATACTCCATTATCATGGAAAACAAATGTGATGATAAATTATTCCTTGTTTTCTAATATATGTGGGACACTCAGGCATGTGATTGAAATAAAAGTGGTGGGTGATCCTGGAATTATATGGCCCTCCAATGAATTAGGTAATTTTTTATTCTAATGAGACTTCATTAAATGGAGTATATAGTTATCCTAAACCATCATGGTACTTTTCATGTCATTATATTTTGGAGTTTATCCTTGACCTATGTTTGTGGTGCCATGTTTTATGTTACTGCCACATTTCCCACATTTCCATTATATTATCATGTCATATCATGCCTTATTATTAATGTTTATGATTTTCCCCCTAATTATTTTTTATTTATAAGACAATTTTCTGACATGCAATACCTTCTACATGTTGTTCAGTTTTTACTACCTTACTGGGATTTATAACTCATCCCTTTATTATGTATGTCCACAAGTTATCCTATGCTGTTTTAAGTACGACATAATAATATAATCATGTCCGGAAATATTTGAATAATATTTTTGTATCCCATATTGTAAGTTGTTATTTAATTTACATAATTCACAAATACAAATGTCTTCTAAAAAATCTAGGTGTATCATCAATAATCAAATGTTTTAAATTATGAAATAATGTGTAATTAAGAGACACATTGTTATACTTTTACTATACATGAATATGAGGAAATATACATACATTATATATTTATAAAAATACATTTTCATATTTTTTTGTGATTTGAATATGTACAAATGTATTAAAAAAAATCCAAGAAATTTATACCCAAATGTGAATTTATTGATTAAAAAATAATGAAAATTTACTTATAAGGGATCGTAAGATTCCTATAAGAGTGAAAAGATTTATCATCTACCTATAACTATTTTCGAAAACCAATATGGTTAATACATTAATGAATAAACCTAATAAGTAATACTACTTTTATATAATTAATATTCATTTATAAAATAATTTAACTAAAAACAATTACATATTAACTAGGTTATTTTATAGGTTAGTAGTTTTCATTAAACAATTATAATCTTTTAGATGTGGGTCCAAACCCTATGACACTGTCATATTTGATATGTTTACACTCATAATACATGTTTTCCTTTTCATAAACTATATTTATATAACTACAAAGATAATTATTATTGATACCCTTGAAATAATGTTTTTTATTAAATAAACATTTTACTAATGATCTTAACCAAAATAATATTTCTAAATAGTATAATAATTTTATTTAAATATTATTAAAATTCCATTAATGAAGATATTAACTCTAAATATTATCAATACCTTTAATAATATGTCTCTAAATGGAAGATTAATTATTCCTCTAATAAAATTTCCACTAAAACATATAATTTCAATAAATTTCTCCCAAAATATCCTAAAAAGTTAGACATTCTAACCACATACGACCTAAAATAGGTGTTTATGAATTTGAACTTATGATCAATCATAAACACATATACCCTTTATAACATCCCTTTGTATCCTCATTGGCTTGAGAAGGTGGGAGGATTTTACAAGGACTTAGGAAACATCCCCAAGTCACAAAATTATGGAAGTAAATACCAAAGGGTTTCAATACATGCTGGGTATGGTTTACCATTTAATAATAAAACAACTAATCCAATATGACCAAATAAAAAAATAGACTATATGATAAATGATAAAAATAGAAAAAAGTAAACCAATTCATTTATATCAAATCCCACCAAACTATACTACAATGGAAACCAAAATCATCAACAATGTTAACAATACATGATAACTAATAAAACTCCAAGTCCACCACAAGACACCATGATCCACAAGATTCGTGCTCCAACATCACCAAATAACCTAAGTATCACGAAGTAGTGCTGAAAATGTGTGATAATTTATCTTTTCCTATGTCCAAGTAGGTGATGTTTTCAAAAGTACCATTATTCCAAAGCATGGTTGGGTATAAAACTCCAGAGGATTTCCCCAATGAATTCCCCACTCATGCCACCAGTATAGAATAGTTAGCAACACTTATATAAAACTATTTAAATAAAACAATTTCCAAAATAACTTATAACTAAAAAAATGATCTTCTAAAAACATATTATAACAAAAAATAAATATGTTCCATGTCACCAAAATTTTCCATAAAACTCTATTTTTTTTATGAAGACAACCAAAAAATGATTTAAATTTATTTCAAAATATCCATTTTGGAAAAAACATTCAATTCCACCTATCCACACATGCAACCATTCTAGTAACCAGGACCTTCCTATATTCATGGGTGCTAAGTCATCCTTTCACTATGTCATCATATAGTGAACCATTTTGATGGCGGAGAGGCCAAACCATTTTCCATACCTCTAATTGTTAGATAGAATCCTTGCCATTATTCATGAACATTAAACCACACAACCATTTTTCTTATACAATGCCAAAACAACCTTTTCATCCATTTCAATAAAACCATTTTTTTATTGGAAACATCTCAACTATCCAATTCAAAAAAATCACCAATTTATGTCAATGAAATCATCCCATTATTGAAAATATTTGAATAATTCATTTACCAAAATTTTAGAAAATTCACATATCAAAACCAAGAACAAATTAAAATTGTACAAAAAACACCAATTTTCATGTTTCCACAAACCATCACTCAAGATTTTTTTTAAAAATAATTAAACAACCAATTTAAAATCAATTTTACAAAAAAGATCAATTTTAAATCAGGGAAATCAGTTCTAGAAAGATTAGTCTAGAGTGAATGAACCAAACGTGAGAGTTTTGGCAAAAATGTTAAACAGACAAAGAACATCAAAGAAACCAGGTTTAATATATATCAACCCACATTATATATCTTCCCCTATATTAATCAAGACCAAATCCAGTCATATTTTTAATCCATATACATATATCTACACACAAGAATCCTAAATCATAGAAACCAAGAATAGGGGCGAAGTAGATCTTTGAAAAACGTCAAGAACAATGAAAAATGGACACTTACACGAAGAAATGACTTCTAATCATGGGGTGAATCCTTTAAATTACCTCTAGATTGATGTTAGAACCATTATTAACCTTTTAAGAAGTAAAATACCAATTTAGGGTCACATAGTAGGGAAAATTAGGAACTTAAAGGCAACAACACATTAGATCAAATATTTGAGGATCTAACTTTGACCCTGTGCACAGTTTAGTTGCACAGTTAGGAAAACTATAAACTAACCATACGTTAGGCACTACCTTAAGTATGACTCTTGAATGGTAACCTCACATAAAGTCCATAACAAATAAATAACTATTCCAAATCCACTACCTCAAACTAACCCAACCATTTTTATAGTGCATAGTTTCTTTGAGGCTATCACATAGTTTATATAAACTGTGTGCAGCATGTGCTCCATCCCTTTATCCCCAAACACACTAAAAGTTCTCCAAAATTTTCGAAACATGACTCGTATACATTATATACTTAAAAAAGTAAAGTTTTACTTACTAGAAATTGGGGTTCTACAGTCTCCCCACCATTGGTCATTCCATCCCCAGAAAGTGGAAAACAACCATTGACCTAAAAGTGTTCAGGAAATTTCTCTTTTATTTCCTTCTCAGATTCACAATTCTCTTCATGAAGTTTAACATGTTACCATAAAGCACGTACTAGATTGATGCTTTTTTACACCCAAGTATTTCTCATGCTTATCCACTATTTGAACCAGTATATGTACCAATGAAGCATGCGACTCTAGGATACAATGATCCCTTCTGATAACCTAGTCCAGATCATGAAGATATTTTTCAATTGAGACACATGAAACACATTGTGCACCACACATAACTATGGTGTCAAGGCCAAATAATATTTCACCTCTCCAACCTGTCCCCGTATCTCTAAAGGGCCAATGTGTTGAGGAGATTAGTTTCCCTATTTTCCAAATTGTTGATGTTTAACCCTTGGAGTGATCCTTATGAATATATGGTCACTCATAGTAAACGAGAATAATAATAGATTACTGAAAACTCAGAAAACTCTGTGCTATATCCATTATCTTCCTGACGAACTGAATCTTTTATGTTGCTTTGTGGACAAGGATCAGCCCAACTAGTGATGTATCACCAATTGCTACCCTACAAAGTGGATAAAGACAAGGATTCCCACACAATACTTCAAAAGGAACCATATGTATCGAGGTTGATAGCTGTTATTATAGGATAACTCCACCAATGGCACATGATCTTCCCCTGAGCCACCAAAATCCATTACATTGGTCAGCAATATGTCTTCTAATAGTTTTATCAACCTTTTCGATTGCCTTTCTGCCTGAGGATGATACACAATACTCACAGTCAATTGAGTGACAAGAGATTTCTGTACGGATTTCATGAAACAAGATATGAAACTTAGATCTCTATCTTATACGATCAAAAATGTTATGACATGTATATATACCACTTCTCATTTATAGATTTTGGATAGTTACTGCACCTTTGAGTGTCATGAATATGCATGAAATGGGCTGACATGGTAAGCCAATCCAGTATCACCCATATGGAATCATGTTTTTGAACCATTATTTGGATTCTTATGAAAAAATCCATTTATATCTTCTTCCATTCCAACACTAGGATTTCTATGGACTACAACATACCTACTGGTTGCTGATGATCTGCATTAAAATGTAGAAAAGTTAAGCAGTTTGAAACAAACGTAGCCGCCTTTTGTTTTATACAATTCCACTAGTACTATGCTTTAAAATCCATATACAAATTCTATATTCCCAGTTGAACGGACCATCTCAAATGAGGATAATCACTAAAGAGTTTCTCTAAAAAAGGAATATGTACAACCATCGAATTCATGAAACACAACAATGAACTCCCTTCTAGCCTCCAGGTCTCAATGGTCTCCCCAACATTGAGTTGTGAAATCATTTTTAACATAATCATCATTGGATGTATTTGCCTCCATTACCATATTTAATAAAAATGAACCACATAAATTGAAAATAAAACCTCCAAATCACCTGAGCATGTGAATTTTTTATTAATGCATATTCCATAGTATTTCTTTTTCCCAATGTATACATAAAGTCATAGTCAAATATTTATAGACACTTCAACCATCTTATTCACCACATATTCAAGTATCACTGTGGGAAAATATAGTTCAAGATTTTTTGATCCATGAACTCCATAAATTTTATACAAAAGAGATAATGATGCAATGTCTTCAAGTAATGGATAACTATAGATAAATCTAAATCCGGAATTGGGTAATTATTCTCCTTAAATTTCAGCTATGTTGATTCATAAGAAACAACACGGATTCCTTGCATAAAAATACATCCAACCCAAAATCCAAAAGCATTATAATACACCACATAGCACTGTAATGATTCTAGAAATATCACGATTGGTGATGTTGCAAGGAAAAAATTCAGATCATGGAAATATTTCAGGCATTCCTCTGGCCATTTTAATGGAACATTATTTTTTTCAGGGATGTCATATGCGATGAAAATCATGATAAGTCATGAAAACTGAGTTGATAATAACCAGAAAGATGAATAAAACATCATATCTCAATGATGTTCATTGGTAGTTTCTAAGATATAACAACTTCTATCTTCTCTGGATCAATATAATCACCTTATTAATAAATTACATGTCAAAGAAAGTCTACTTCTTGTATCCAAAAAATCACACATTTATAATTTGGCATAAAAATGAGGCCTCTCAAGATATTAAAAACTATCAAAAAGTGTTATTCATGCTTAAAACTTTTCCTAAAATACAACTATATGTAATCCTCAAACACCACAAAAAAAGAATCCAGATATTTTTGTATTATCTGATTCATCAATTCCATAAATACTGCTGGTGAATTTGTATGTCTGAAAGGCATCACCAGACATTCATAATGGCCATATCAACTTCTAAATTCCATTTTTTATATATACTCATTCCGAACATATAATTTGTGATATCCATAATAAATGCAGATTTTAGAGAACCATTGATCACCCCTTAGTTGAACAAATAGGTCATCTAAACGTAGAAGGGGATGACAATTCCTGATCAAAATTTGAATACTTTTACGATAATCAATGCATAACATTAGAGTTCCATATTTTTTCATTATGAACAAGACTGATGCTTTCCACAGAGATGTGCTTATTCGAAGAAACCCTTTTTTCAGCCCTTCTAACTAACCTTTAATGGCCCATAATTCTATTGGTTCCATCCTATAATACGGAAGGGAAATATGAATTTCTCTTAGAAAGAGATCAATGTTAAACTCCACATACCTTATAGAGGATAAATATGGGTCATTATTGGAAGTTTCAGGAATATTTTTTTCAAGTGAATCTTTATGCAGTGCGCATACAGGAGCTTCTTCATCTGCAGCAGGGAAGCATGACTGTGGCTTAGTACTCAGCGAGGTTCACTAACATATCTTTCTACTCCACTAATATGGTGCATGACCCATTATTTAGGGCCCGAACCATTGAGAAGGGACTCATATGGGAGATTTGGGCTTCAATGATTTCTCTTAGAATCCCGATGCAGGAAGGGGTGTTAGATAGAGCCCTCTTAGTGGAGAGTTTCCTTGCTGAGTAGTCACCAGCAGCGAGACCCACCACCAGTCATCATGTAGTGGAGTCTACTATAGATGGCAGTAGACAGATGTTGCAGATGTCCAAGAGGATCATACCTATAGGTGGAAGACCAAAGGATTCAGGGTTGGTTGTCCGGGTCACCCGAGGCAGAGCCAGTTATGCCAAGAGCGGGCAGTGTTATGCATGCGGCGGGCAGGGTCACATGGCTCATGAATGTCCGACATGCTGTATGGATGATCAAAAGATGGTTGAAGGACCACCCAGGCAGAGACAGAGGTTCGACCAAGGAGGTCTGTAGGGAGCATGCGGATGTGGAAAAGGATTTGGTCATGTAGCTAGCGGTGGGAGACGATTCGAGATGTTACTGCCACCACTACCAGGTGGTCCACCCCAACCACAGGGAGCTGGAGGACAGGGGCGAGCTCAGCTCCAGGCAGCTGAGGCCTATGATCACAGCGCTCCAGAGATGATACGAGTTATGATTTATGTTTACTCCACCTTAGCTGTTGTACTTATAGACAGAGGTGCTACTCATTCTTGTATTTCCACTACCCTCGTTCAGAGCTCGGAGATTCCCACAGAGTCGTTGACTCGATCCTTACACCTAGAGACTCATACATGAGCTGATTCGACCATTACGCAATGGTGCCGGAAGTGAGAGATTACTCTAGGAGGCAAGATCTTTGGTTGGGATCCCCTAGTAGCATCATCGAGGTCTTACGATGTCATCTTGGGTATGGAATGGTTATCTACAATCCATGCACAGATTACTGTATTAGGCGCAATGTGTGGTTTGTCTGCAGGGATGGGACCAGGTTTACCTTCACCGGCGAGATGAGAGCCTTTGCAGCATAGGATGGACTTACCTTCAGGAGTATGCAGCCGATCACTCATCAGTTGGCCAGCCTTTCCCTCAAGGCAGTTGATGTGGAGAGTTCGAGTTATCCTGTAGTGGTGGACTAGTTTGCGGATGTCTTACCTGATGATGTTCCGGGTCTACCTCCTCACAGAGAGGTGGAATTTTACATTGAAGTATACCCCAGGACGACACCAATATCTACACCAGTGTATCGGATGGCTCCCATGGAGCTTCATTAGCTGCGGGTATAGCTGGAGGACTTACAGGGAAATGGATTCATTCGGCCCAGTGTTTCTCCTTGAGCAGCCCTAATTTTGTTCGCCAAGAAGGTGGATGGGATCTTGAGACTTTGTGTCGATTATCAGCACCTAAACCAGGTTACCATGAAGAACAAGTACCCACTCCTGAGGATTGATGATCTCTTTGATCAACTGAAGGGAGCATGGTGGTTCTCAAAGATAGACCTCAGATCATTCTATCACCAAATCGGAGTACGAGACAAGGATGCACAGAAAATGAATTTCAGGTGTCAGTACGACCATTATGAGTTTTTGGTCATGACGTTCGGCATGACCAACACTCTAGATGTTTTCATGGGACTCATGAACATGATATTTGAGCCATACCTTAATCGATTTGTATTAGTCTTCATCGATGACATTCAGATCTACTCGGCTATTAAGGAGAAGCATTCCTATCATTTTCAGGTAGTACTGGACACACTCCGAGAGCACCAGATATATGGTAAGATATCGAAATTCCAGTTTTGGATATGAGAGGTCCACTTTTTTGGAAATTTCATATTGGAGGCTGGAGTTTCAGTATATCCTGTGAATATTTGAGGTGTTACTTTCTTGGGATCCACCCAGGAGTGTAATGGAGGTACGTAGTTTCTTGGGTTTGGCTGGATACTACTGGAGGTTTGTACCAGATTTCTCCAGAGTTGTATCACCTTTTTTAGTGTTGAAAAAGAATGGACAACCCTTCATGTGGTCGTAGAGATTCTAGTAGAGTTTTAAGGAGCTGAGGCAGAGGATGTCTAGTACCATCCATCTTAAGGATTCCAAAGGAGGGCATAGGGTACATAGTCTACTGCGATGCATCAGGGACCAGAATCAGATATGTCATGATGCAAGAGCAAGCGGTTATCGCATATGGTTCTAGACATCTGAGACAAGATGATCTAAACAACGCTACCCATGACCTAGAGTTAGTAGTAGTGGTCTTACCCTTGAAGATGTGGCGACACTATCTGATGGTTGAACATTTTGTAGTCTACTCTGATCACAAGAGTCTCAGTTATATATTCTCTTAGAAGGACCTGAACCTGAGACAGTGTCATTGGCTTGAGTTCCTCTAGGACTATGACTGTGAGATATTCTATACTCCTGGGAAGGGGAACATTTTAGCATATGCACTCAACATGAGGTTTCGTATACAGCTGCTAGGTGAGGCGACAGAGTAGCTGGCCGTTTTTCAAATATCCTTTGTGGATCGAGATAGAGCATCTTTTCTTTAGTATCTTACAGTCACTCCCCCACTTCTTCAGCAATTCATGGGGCTCGGCATGGGGACACTGACTGTGATGATCGACGTGCTCAGATATCCATAGGACAGGCACCTGATGGATTTTCTAAAGGTGGGGAGCATGTCATCATCTTCAGAGGACGTACCATGGTACCAGTATCACTTTAGGAGGAAGTATTGAGGGATTTCCAAACATCCCCTCTAGTGGTACATCCATGAGTGGTGAGGATGTACCAAGACCTCTGACGATAGGACTGGTGGCCGAGAATGTATAAAGCAGTAGCAGAGTTTGTCTCTCGGTGCCTCACTTGCCAGCAAGTGAAGGTGGAGCATTAGGTACCAGGAGGCTTATATCAGCCTTTAGAGGTCCCAAAGTGGAAGTGGGATGGGATATTTATGTACTTCATGACAAGACTTTCACGTACATCTAATGGTCATGATTCTATCTGGGTGATCGTCGACCGACTCACCAAGTCGTCCTACTTCCTACCAATCAGAGAGAAGGGTTGAGTAGAGAGCTTGGGATGACTCTATGTGCCGGAGAATGCGTGGTTACATGGAGTACCCTCGAAGATTGTCTTTGATTTTGATACATATTTCACTTCCCAACTATGACAGGGGTCTCAGGAGGCTTTCGAGATGCAGCTTCATTTGAGCACCTCCTTCCATCCTCAAACGGATGGCCAGACTGAGAAGACCACTCAGAACCTCGAGGACATGCTATGTGCTTGCGTCCTCGACTTCAGTCACATCTAGGAGGATCACTTTACTTTTGTGTAGTTTCCATAAAACAATAGCTATCACTCCACCATTGGTATGTCACATTTTGATGCATTGTATGGGTTACCTTGCAGATCACCTTTGTGCTGGACTGACCTAGGGGAGTCAGCACTAGTGCGACCAGAGATGGTACGGGCTACCATAGAGAAAGTTCAGATCATCGAGGAGTGGATAAAGACTGCACAGAGCAAGCAGATGTCTTATGATGATAGGATATGGAGACCTCTAGAGATTGAGGATGGAGACCACATATTTTTATGGGGATCACCTCGATGAGGTTTGTGGTGATTTGGCCGAGGTGTAAATTTATCTCCAAGGTTCATCATACCCTTCCAGGTCCTTATTAGAGTTGGCGAGGTGGCTTACCGCTTAGCTCTTCCACCTCAGTTGCACCGGGTGCATGATGTATTCCACGTATCCCAGTTGAGGAGATACGTGCACGACCCTTATCACGTCATGGACCACGGCGAGCTAGACATCGACAATGGGGCGAAGTTTTCGAAGGTTCCAGTGGAGATTGAGGATCGATAAGAGCAGGTCCTTCTTGGGCGGTCGATACCTCTAGTGCATGTTCGTTGGAAACACACAAACTTCTAGGAGAGCACATTGGAGTGGGAGGCTCAGATGCATGCTCGGTACCCCCACTTGTGCCCTTAGTTTGAGTTGTGGATTATGGGGATGTAAAGCCTTGAGGTGGGGAGAATGTAAAGACCTGTAAGTTCCATGTAATTTTTTTATATATATATGGGAATTTTAGGAGTCCATGAAAATTGATGGTGCGTGATTTCGAGGCCCAGTGTGCCCATAATGAATTACTGTACTTTTTTTCTGGGTAGGTTCAATAAACGTATGAGTGGGATTTTCTAACTTTTAAACTGGTTCTCGGAATTGAAATCTGAGGGTATCGTTGAACTTACAGCACCAGTATTTGCTTAAAGATACTTTCACCTTGATCGTAGTGGGTCGAGAGTGAAAGATAGATTTTTTGTTTTTCGTGAAAGAATGAAATAAATAAAAATGTTAAAATTCTTATTTTATTTATTGAAACCCCTCAACATGGGTTATGGTGGTCGGGACCACCTGAGCCCAAACCTCCCATGTAGATTTTTAGATGTGGGGACCACATCAACTAACCCACATTTTGAATTTAGGGGTGGAGACCACCCGACCACTCTTAATGGGGGAAAGACCTCTTAACTCCCCATTAATCCTTTTATCCCATTAATTGGAGCCAATTAATTATGCCAACGTGGCACAATTAATCGTGCAAACAATTAATTGTGCCAACCATTTAATTTGATAAAATTAAATTAACAAGGGGTCTATTTTAACATTTTGGGTGGAATTGGGGGAGGATAACCTTTTGGAGGATTATTTTATCTAACGAAGAACGCCCTCCCCAATGAATAATGCTCACACCGGTGAGTAACGTATTCAATGACAACGAACTGACGATCGGGGAAATGGTGATGTCACAGATGTCCGTCTATCCCCAATGACATTGTCTCATTCCTCACGACCTCCGTCAATAAATCACCAAGGTAGGGTTTTAATTATGTGTGATTATTTTTTCCCATGTTATTCTCTTCTAAAACAATGAATGCGGATCAACTCTCTAACTATTTGATCCGCGGATGATTTCTTTTACGAGTTTGGGAAGAATTAATTATGGGAGGTTTTAGGGTTTGACATTCTTCATTCAAGATTTTTTTGAGTCTCTTCCTACTGCTCTAATGCGGAGGGTGCGGGCCAAAAAAACATGGCCCAACCCCTTCACTGTTCTTCTTGAATGGTGTGTTATTTGCGATGGAATAAGGCGGCTTTGTGCCACGATGACGAATGAAGAGCAGCCGACTGAACCGATCGTCAGCGAAGGCATGGTGCACAACCGCACCGCGCGGAGAGGACAACTGGACATTCGGAGAGCCATGGGAGACCTCCGCTCCATGGCCTCTACTACCCCGCGTCTCTTCATGCTACCCCACGGCCCCCGCCGCCCCATCACCCTCCACGCCGCCTGGTGGACTCGCCGCCTCACAGCACTCCGCACCGCCCCGCGGCCTCGCCGCCCCGCGGCCCTCGCACCGCCCTCACGGCCCCCACAGCCTCACGCCACCCTCTCCTCCCCCGCAGTCTCACGCGCGCCCTCGCGGACCCCCTTGGACTCGCACCGCCCTCATGGCCCCCATGGCCTTGCGCTGCCCCCGTGGCCTCCACACTTCCCAGCGCGGCTGGGCCGGGCCCAGCGGGCCGGTTCGGTCTGACCTGGTCAAACCAGACCTGGGCTAACTTCTAACTGTTCGCTCTATCATCCATAACATTGGCATCAGGTGTACATTTGACAAACTGTCAGCGACATTGGAAACATTGGAGATAGATGGTCTAGAGTATACCCCACTAGGTATTTTGATAAATTTGGAGTACGGTCAGGTTGGATCGAGCACGAATCCAACCGGGCCCTCGAGACTAAAATGCTAATATCTCACAGACTGGGCATCCAATTGACGCACTGTCTGTTGCGTTGAGAATGCTATGACATGGAGGTACTTTGAGATACTCCTTCTTTAGACTTAGTGGCAGTTAGAGTATCGACCAGAGGCTTCTGAAGCGGACCCTCCCGGAGACATGCGAACGTAGTGCGGGAACCCTGTAGTTGGCTTTAATGTGAAGAATGAATTACAATCCTGTGTGTGTCAGCACCTAGTGATCATGTGTGGGTCATCACCAAGTAATCCTTTGTGGGTCAGCACCTAGCGATCCTATGTGGGTTAGCACTGAGCGATCCTATATGGGTCAGCACCGAGCGATCCTGTGTGGGTCATCACCTAGCGATCCTATGTGGGTCAGCACCGAGCGATCTTGTGTGGGTCACCAACAGTGCCTCATAACATAGTAAGATGATTCAATAGTTAAATCTAATAATCTCTACTATTGTACCTAATTTATTCCTGGTGTGAGCTAAGTTCATACATGAGCGGTACTTTCCTTTGTGGTAATGCCTTGGTGGTATTCTTCTATGTGGCATACCTGAGTGGTACTTACCATCGTGGTACATTGTCCTTTGTGGAACAGTTGATCTTGGGATTTTGAGTTGGACTCTGTGTTTCATCATGGTTGAGATGGGCATACTTGATAACTTAGTTATATGTATGGTAATATACCTAAGTAGGGTTGTCAGTTGATCTCATACTTTTTTGTTTATCCTTTGTAGATTTTGTGAGATCTTGAGGGTCTTAAGGTCCCTACTGAGTATTATTGTACTCACCCTGTTTGGGCTTTTCTCACACCATGTTGTGTTTGGTGAAGATGACAGACATCGTTGATCGAGGCTGAGGGTACTTGGACTAGATGGGGCCCAGAGGTGGACCATAGGGTGTATCGGTACGTAGAGGAGATGGTCGGACGTAGAGTGCTGAGGAGGCGATATGTACCTACCCTTCAGGTAGGAACCTCAGAGGACAGCCCAGTAGCTATATTTCTCTTTCTTCAGTTGTATTATATTTTAGTTGTACTTGTACCTTTAATGTTGGGCTTGTATTCTGGCTCCTCTTACTTTCAACACTTTTTTCTATATAGATTACTTTTTTCGTATCTTTTTGGGTACTTAGTTTTCGGTGTTTATAGGTTATAAATGCAATGCCTTACTAGTTTTAGGGAATACGCCTTTCGATGCTAGTCGCCAGCCCCTGGCCTATGGAAGGCGGGCTTGGGGTAGTCATGGAAAGGGCCCCAGGGGGACGGGTCATGAAAACCACCTCCATTATAAAATCTAAAAAATGGGATTTGTATGGAGAAATTATACTGGATGAGGCCAATCTTCCTTTGTCTGAGTAAATTTGATTTGTTAAATCACTATGTTTATACTAATCTTGCGACCACTGTTCAACGGCTATATTAGAAACAGTGATAATTCTTAATGATATTTTAAAATCCAGAAACCTAAAACCAAGGAAGTGAATATGTTTTATAAAAACATTTTACATAATAAGACATTTAATCAGATCAAGGTGAATTTTCATTAGTAAGAGTTTAGGTTATTAATAGTAGTGAGGCATTTGATGAATTGTATGGTTTAGTGTAGGTTTGAGAATCAGATGCATGATTAGAATTTAAAGATATTTCATGTTGAATTAGTGATAATTTTCTGACATATTTAGGATGAGATTTATATTCAGGTGATTAGTGGGGATTTTCGAGGTGGTAAGTGTTATTACAAGGAGTTTAAAATAAACCATTCCTTTGCATGTTAGTTTTAACATCCCATTTTATTGGTTTTCTAATTTTTGGATTAATATATTTATTAAAAATATAAAAATATTATTAATAAGAAATTTATTGGATGATTTCATATTTCTTTAATTGATAAATGATTTTTTTTGTAGAATATTTGTAGGGTGGTTAAAAATAATAATCTTTATATTATTATTATTATTTTCAAAAATAATTAAAAATAAATGTATTGTTACTATTTCTATTATCACTATTTGAATTTAATGAATGTTTTTGTTTGAATATTTATTATGTTTATTCACTATAGTTATTAATATTTTTATTGGTCTATTATAAATTAATATTTGTTTGTGATGTTTTTAGTTTTTTTATTATCATGGTTTTTGTTTGAATAAATAAATAACAATGATATAAGAGGTATATGAGGTATTGTACAAATAAGAGGATGTGGTTGAATATAAGTAGGTGGGTGGCGGCATTCAACAAGTGTTGAAATTGGTGGGGGAATTAATGTTGTGTTTCGAATTGAGACTTTTTTAAGGGTGAAGCGCAAGCCTATATAAGAAAAATGGAATTTATAATCACTAATAACATGGAATTAATGATATAGGGGGAACAAAATATTCACTATGGTGTAAGTCATGTGTAGGGGAGAAACCCCCCTTTCTCCTATATTTACCTCCCTCTTATTATTTTCTATCTATATAAATTATCCCATATTCTCTCTTTAATATATTCTTCTATATTGATTGAAATTACATGACATTGATGGCATTGGATTTTTTATTGAAAAGAGAAAGGTATGAACTAATTTTTTTCCATTAGTGCTGATGTAATTTTTTCAATATTTAATTAAATCTAAATTTTTCATTTTAATTTTCAATGATAGAGATTCTTTTGATTGAAGATTCATTTAGTGTCTCGCTTAGTGGTGTATTAAAACCTCATTTGAGATTTAATCGGATTTTAGGTTGGTGTGACCACATACTTGATCTTTCACTTGGAATAACTTTGGTTCCTAAGATTTAATTTGGTTTAATATATATAATATTCTTCTAATGATCTATTTAGGGTTGTTTTATTCAAGATAATTTAAATATTTTCATTTGTTGAATGAAATATTTTTTTCAAATTATGTTTATCAAAAATATTTTTACACCTAAAAGGTTTTTAATAAAATGTTTCGAAGGAGGTTTTTAGTTTCAAATTATTTGAAAAGGATTTTTAAAAGGGGGTTTAAATTTTTATTTATTTCTTATTGACCTTGGGAAACGTTGATTTTGTGGTCGTGTTTATTGTGGTTATGTTCCCAATGACTTATTACTCATGGGATACCTTGGGTGAGTTGGGAGTCCAGATGACTACAACCCTAGTAAATATTGTGTACTAGCTAGGGAATGTTTCAAAAAAGGACTAGGAGAGTTAATGGGATGAATTTTTCCTTATTGAGATCAAGTGAGCTCTTGGAACTGCTAGGTTCACACATGTAGTCAAGTGTTCCTTGAGTGATCCCTAGTTACCTTAGACCCATGGGTTAGAGCCTCATGTTGCGTATGTTTTATTTGGATGGGATGTGTTATCACTCATTGCATATTTTTTATTTTATACTTAATATGTTTATTATGCATGTATCCCTTGATTTTATTTATATTTTCCTTTTTCTTTAATTTTCTTGGAACATTTTATTCTTTATAAAAACCAAAGTATTAATAAAATGTTTTAAATAAAAGAGTCATTAAAAATATTCATTCTAAAAAAATACTTTTTTTCATAGAGAATGATGTTTTGTAAATTCAAGGGGATATCCGACTAGGATTTACATCACTCCTGGTATATACCCATTTGGTTTATACAGACTTGGTTATTATAGAAACAGGTAAAGGTAATGGTGCCACATCATTTAGTGGTGCTCCATGATACTCGTTTTTCTTCCCCAATATATTGGTGGTGGTGAACCCAAGTCATGGGAGTTCTGCTTGGGTGGAATATTTTGGGATCCATCGGGTTTTTTTATTTTTATATAATTAATGTTTCATCCTTTTCAACATTGTATATCCCTTTATCTCTCTCTCTCTATGTGGTTATCATGTATATAACTCTTGTGGTTTTATTTGTGTTGGTATTTGAGATGATAGTTTGTTATTTGATTTTGTTTCATTATGTTTTGTTTGGTTTTTTATTTACTGTTCATGTTGTTTATTTGTGTGCATGGTCATATGATATATAGATTGGTCATGATGGATTTATGGTTGGAATCTATGTGATTTTTATTTGAATTTGGAGGGTGAAATCATTCGCAATTGGCTTTATTTGATACCCTATTTTAAAGACCCATAAATTCCAAGGAAATTTTATTTTATTTTCTTTGGAATTTTACAAGAACGCAGTTTCTAACGGAACTTGATTCTTAGGCCCGGTGTGCCCGGAATCATTTTCCGAAGTTTGGCTCAGGTACGTTCAGTGAACGGACGAGCGGGTTTTTCAAACTTTTGAACCGGTGCTGGGAATCGAATTCTGAGGGCACCGATGGAATCGCAGCGCCGGTAATTGCTTAGAAATGCCTCTTCCGGAGTTGCGTTTACTCGGGTGTGGTTTTTAATTTTCGGGCTTAAAGTTAAGAAATAAAATAATTGTACGACAAACTTTATTTTATTTCACTTAAGCCACTTGGAAGCCACTTGAAGCCACTTAAAGCGGCTTAAGATGAGTTGATCCGGATAGGGTGCTATCCAAAAATATCCTACCCTCTTGGTAGGATATTTGTGGGGTGGGCCCGCACAACCCCCGCCGTTTCTTTTCCGCTAAGTAAAGCACCCGCGAAAACCCATCATTATGAAATTCAACTGACGCGTTTTTTTATTTTTCTTAACGCACCAATTAATTGGGCGGTTTTCTTCATTGAATTAATTGGGCGGTTTATTTCGTTGAATTAATTCTATGAATTAATGGGTCGTTACTTATCTCTTTTTCGTTTCTTAACCGGTTTGAAATCTTTTGGAGTAGTAATAAAATAAGACCAACGCCACATCTTGAGGATTACACGTTGGGAGGCTTTTGACAGAATTCTTGTGCCTTCACCCTTCTTCGCGAAAACGCGAAGAACGCTAAGAACGCAGGCCTCCGATGAAGAACGCCAAAACCGCGGTAATCGACGACGTGACGCCGTGTGCCGCAATGTCGACGTTTCCTCTTCTGCGACGTTCCTTCGTCCGCAACGAAATCTTCGATCTTCTATTTGAGGTAAGAGATTTTGAGTTTCTTTTAAAACTCCTTTGTGGTTTTTAACAACGCACGGATTTAATTATAAAAATTAAATCTGTTTTTCTTGAACCTCGGAGTTCGTCAACGCGCACCGTATTCCGCAACGATGTGACGCCCTTCCGCGACGACGCGACGCCCTTCCATGACGACGCGACGCCCTTCTGCGATGACGCAACGCCTTCCGCGACGCGACGATCACCTCCTTCCGCGGCGATCAAATCCGCGAACAACCCGCGTGCGACGACTTGACGAGGTAGGGGTTGTTGTGAATATTTTATTTTCCCGTGAACGTTTCTTTTAAATTAAAGAATCTATTTCATAAGAACAATTTTAATTTATTAAAAATGTTGTTTCATGTGTTGAATAAATTCCCCCGAATGTTATTATCTAACGTGGAGGGTGCGAGCCAAACGAACACGACCCAACAACCCTCCGCCGTTCTTCGTGGTTGTGCAGATTTGGCGGGCATCGGAAAAACGTGATGCAAGGGCGATTTGATGATCCCGCAGTGAAGAACGGAACCCGGGAGGAATAGCGGCGCAAACGGGAAGGAAAACGGACCACCGGAGCAACTCCGGTGGCCCGAGGAAGGTACTGGCGGCCGGAGGCGGCGGACAGGGCCACCGCGGCTTCAGCCGCGGTGGCGGTGGCCAACGGACCCGCGGCCACGTGGGTCCGGATCGCACGCACGGGACGCGGCGACATGCCATGTCCGTGGATCCATCGCGGCCCCGCGCGGGGCCGCGGCACCTCCAACCCGCGGGGGCAGTGCCCCGCGGCTTCTGCCGCGCTCGGCCGCACGGCCATGCTGAGCCAGCCCGGTCCGACCGGCCGGGCCGTGCCCTGGCCGGACCGGACCGGGTCCGGTCGGGTTGGGCCGGGTCGGCCCGGGCCCGGACCCCCCCGTCTTTGGACCGTTTTCGGTCTTTTGCCTGTAACATGAGCTACGGGCCTCCGAATGACGTTCCGTCAGGGGAAACGCGATCCTTGGATCGAGGCGGTCGTTTCGGTATATCGGACTCAAGGTTTCGAAAAACAAAGGATTCGGCCGGGTTGGTTCGTCCATGAAACCAACCGGGCCCTCGGAGCGGAAACGCTCATATCTTGAGCTCCGGACGTCTGATTGACGTGTCGTCGACTTTGATGGATTCCTATAAGGTAGACGGATCTTTTGGCTTACTCCTCTCGAGGTTTAGACGCAGTTTGAGTACGGTCGGGTTGGTTTTAACTTAAAACCCAACCGGGCCCCCGGGACGAAAAAGCCAATAACTTCCAGACCGGGCGTCCGATTGATGCGTCGTCTGTCGCGTTGCGTTCCTGTTGACGATACGGAACTTTTGGCATCCTCCGCCCGAGGGTTAGATGTAGTTGGGTTATATTTTGGTTGGATTGTACCCGAAATCCAACCGGGCCCCTAGAACGGAAAAGAGTTGATATCTTTCAGACCGGACGTCCGTTTGATGAACTGTCAGCGGTGTTGGTGATCACATTGAAAAACGGTCCCTATGAGTATACCCTATGAGAGTTCGGGGTACAGTTGAGATACGGCCGGGTTGGCTCACACGAAACCAACTGGGCCCCGGGGACGAAAAGGCTAATAACTCACAGACCGGGCGTCTGATTGACGCGCCGACTGTTGCGTTGAGACCCCTATGACGAGGCGGTGCTTTGAGATACTTCTTTGTGGGACTTTGTGATACTTGGAGTATTTACCAATAGCTCGTGGAGCGGACCCTCCCGGAGACGAGCGTGCGGAGTACGGAAACCGTGTAGCCGGCTGAGACCTGACGACTGCTTGACCGACTCGACTTGGAGTTAGTCGACTAGCCCAGTGGACGGAGCGCCCGGTATTGGGTGGCAGACCCACGGCGGACGGAGCACCCAGTAGTTGGCTGCAGACCCGCGATACTCGACAGGAGGAGTACCTCTGTAGGCTATTAGGGGGAGCCCCCGGTATTTGGCGACAGACCCACAGCGGATGGAGCGCCCGGTAGTTGGCTGCAGACCCGCGGTACTCGATAGGAGGAGTACCACAATAGTCTTAGGTTAGTGAGAAGTACCTCGGAGTCATGAAAGGACCACTGTACACTCCAGAGACGGAGCTCTTCAGCAGTTACAGTTTCGATAATGAAAATCCTGGTTGAGCTGAGACTTTTGACCTTTTGTTTACCTCATGATTGAGATGGGTCGCTTGATAACTTAGGTATATGTATGGGCATATACCTGGGTAGTGGTTATCCGTTGATTTCACAATCCTTGTGTTTCCTCATGATTGATATGGGTTACTTGATAACTTAGGTATATGTATGGGCATATATCTAAGTAGAGGTTATCTGTTTAGATCTTCTTGTGGTTATCCTTGTTGGTTTACTGAGACCTTGAGGGTCTCGGGGTCCCTACTGAGTATCGTTATACTCACCCCTGCACGGGCTATGCCCGCACCTCGTTGTGTTGGTTGCAGACGACGGGCAGTGCTGGCGGAGGCCGAGTGTTCGAGGACTGGCCGGTACCCGGAGGTGGACTACATGACGAGTCAGTACCCGGAGGTGGACTACACGATGATTCAGTACCCGGAGGTGGACTACATGACGAGACGACACACAGAGGAGGTTGACGGATGAGAGCGTGGAGGAGGCTATCTGTACCTACCCTTCAGGTAGGATCCGAGGAGGACGACCCAGGAGCTGCATCCTTCTTCCAGCTGTTTGTCTTTTTGCTGTTATACCTTGTTCAGTTGTAGTTGTACTTTCTTTTGGGTTTTTATTCTGGCCCATTTACTTTTCATCTTTTCTTTTGTACTTAGTGTTTTGCTTCCACTTGTACTCTGTGGTGTTTTGTTTACTTTTATAAAAGGAAATGCCTTCCCAGTTATCAGGATTTACACCTTCGGTGCTAGTCGCTAGCCCCTAGCCTATGGAAGGCGGGCTTGGGGTAGTCACGACATGGGCCCCGAGGACGGTTCGTGACAATTGTTATCAGAGGAGTTCAGTTCTACCACAGAAATTATAACTCTGATGTTTCTGTCTGTGAAGTAATAGTGTTAAGAGTACCGAGTGTGGTTTTCAGTTCAGGGAGTCCAGTGTTGGTGCGGGCGGCTGACGTATCCATACACCAGGACCCTGATAACTGATTTCTGACTTTGTGCATGAAAACACTGATTGTTTGTATGTCTTCCAGAATTTTTATTTAAATGTCAGCGCAAACTAGGTCAGCTCAATAGGGATAATCTTTTGACTGTGTCACATTGTTTCTTTCAGGATGCCTCCCCGTGGACGACCAGCTAGAGCCCCGAGAGTGGTACGTACTGACAGCCCACCGAGCGACGAGGCCTCAGTACAGGGCCCTATCCCAGTTGAGGCACCAGCGGAGGCACCAGCAGTACTACTACCCATTGAGCCACCGATGCCACCATCCCCAGCAGCAGAGGATGCACGTCGCATGAGCGTACTGCATGAGTTCCAGCGCCAGAGGCCACCCAGGTTCCAGGGAGGGAAGGACCCGCAGGCGGCTGAGGATTGGCTGGAGGCTGTGGTGAGAGTCTTCAGGCTAGTGGGGACGCCGACAGATTTCATTGTGATCCTTGCTGCCAGCCTTCTTTAGGCAGCAGCAGGCAGATGGTGGAGCCTGATGCTTCAGATGCATGACGAGGTGACACTTCTATGGGCAGACTTCGAGAGCCTGATCCGGGAAAAGTTTGTACCAGCCACCCTTCGAGCGGTGCATATACAGGAGCTACTTCAGCTGCGGAAGGGCAGCATGTCAGTGGCGCAGTACTCAGCGAGATTCACAGACCTCTCGCACTACTCCACAGATATGGTACGTGACCCGTTCTTCAGGGCCCGAACCTTCGAGCAGGGTCTCAGGCGAGAGATTAGAGCTTCTGTTGTTTCTCACAGCATTCCGACGCAGACAGGGGTGTTGGAGAGAGCCCTCCTAGTGGAGAGTTTCCTTGCTGAGCAGTCTCTAGCAGCAGGACCCACCACTAGCTGGCTTGCGGCAGAGTCTTCTGCAGCAGGCAGTAGACAGATGACGCAGAGGTCTAAGAGGACCAGACCTACCGATGGCCGACTGCACGACTCAGGTTCAGTTGTGCGGAGAACCCGGGGTGGAGTCAGAGCCAGACGTGCCGAGAGTGGAAAATTTTACTCCTGTGGCAGAATTGGTCACATGGCACGTGACTATCCGAACCTCCATGCAGATGACCAGCATTTAAATGAAGAACCTCCGAGTCAGAGGCAGAGGTTCGATCAGGGCGGACTGCTAGGAGTAGGCGACCATGGCAGAGGATCTGGCCGTGCAGCTGGAGGTGGACGATGCTTTGGGGTGTTACCACCCCCACCACCAGGAGGCCCACCCCGACCGCAGGGGACAGGAGGACATGGGAGAGCTCAGCTTCAGGCAGCTGAGGCCTACGGTCATGGAGCTCCGGAAGCAGATGGACAGGAGCGGGACTAGCTTCCGACCTGGAGGCTATTAATCCTATTGCTTCTCATTTTGTTGATGTTTTTCTGTAGTTTCTTTGTGTCTTTGTACTATGAGCTGCAATAATGAAAAAACACTTACCTTTTCAAAGTTTGCTTTGCTGTCCTTTTTGTTTGGTTGATACTGAGTGGTCCCGGTTAAGACTGTTGACTTGACCCTCACTTTCGAGTTTTCTACTGAAGGAGACCTAGTGACCACACACTGATGCCGACAGTGTGACTCAACCCTTGGAGGCGAGAGTGACAGTTGGATCTCTTGGTAGTTACGTCGAGGCCTTACGACGTCATCCATGGCATGAATGCATCATTCATGTCAGGATTGACTGTATTAGGCAACGACTGTGGTTCATCCAGGGGATGAGACCGGATTTCTCTTATCGGCAAAGAAGAAATCATACCAGCTCTTGTGAGACTAGAGGAGGTCCAGGTCATCCAAGAGTGAATGAGGACGGCACAGGGCCGACAGAAGCCTTATGCTGACAGGACATGGAGGCCTCTAGAGTTCGAGGATGACCATCACGCCTTTATACGAGTCTCACCTCGATGAGGTTTACGGAGATGTGTCTAGGGAGGCAAGTTATCTCCGAGGTTCAACGGACCTTTCTAGGTCCTCAGCTGGGTAGGCGAGGTGGTTTACCACTTGACCCATCCACTTCAGTTCCACTAGGTGGACGACGTTTTCCATGTATCTCAACTGAGAAGATACGTGCTCGACCCTCCGCATATCATCGACCATGAGGAGCTGGAAAATGGCGATGGGGTTACTTCTACAGAGGTTCCTATGGGGATCGAGGATCGACAGGAGCGGATCCTACGGGGATGATCGATTCCTCTGGTGCACTTTCTTTGGCAGCATGGGAATCTCCAGGTGAGCACATGGGAGCGGAAGGCTCAGATGTGTGCTCAGTACCGCCTTTGTATCCCTAAGTTTGTGGTGAAGCTTTACGGGGACGTAAAGCCCTGTGGTGGGAGTAATGTAAAGACCCGTAAATTCCAAGGAAATTTTTTTCTGAATTTTCTTTAGAATTTTACAAGAACGCAGTTTCTGACGGCACCTGATTTTGAGGCCCGGTGTGCCTGGAATCATTTGCCGAAGTTTGGCTCGGGTACGTTCAGTGAACGGATGAGTGGGTTTTTCTATATTTTGAACCGGTCCTCGGAATCGAATTCTGAGGGCACCGATGGAATCACAGCGCCGTTAATTGCTTATAAACGCCTCTTCCGGAGTTGCGTTTACTCGGGTGTGGTTTTTAATTTTCGGGCTTAAAGTTAAGAAATAAAATAATTGTACGACAAACTTTATTTTATTTCACTTAAACCACTTAGAACCCACTTGAAGCCACTTAAAGCGGCTTAAGCTGAGTTGATCCGGATAGGGTGCTATCCAAAAATATCCTACCCTCTTGGTAGGATATTTGTGGTGTGGGGCCCGCACGAGCCCCGCCGTTTCTTTTCCGCTAAGTAACGCACCTGTGAAAACCCTTCATTATGAAAGTCAAATGACGCGTTTTCTTATTTTTCTTAACGCACCAATTAATTGGGCGATTTTCTTCATTGAATTAATTGGGCGGTTTATTTCGTTGAATTAATTCTACAAATTAATGGGTCGTTACTTATCTCTTTTTCGTTTCTTAACCGGTTTGAAATCCGTTGGTGTAGTAATAAAATAAGACCAACGCCACATCTTGAGGATTACACGTTGGGAGCCTTTTGAAAGAATTCTTGTGCCTTCACCCTTCTTCGCGAAGAACGCGAAGAACGTGAAGAATGCCGGCCTCCGATGAAGAATGCCGAAACCACGGTAATCGACGACGCGACGCCGTGTGCCGCAACGCCGACGTTTCCTCTTCTGTGACGTTCCTTCGTCCGCAACGAATTCTTCGATCTTCTGTTTGAGGTAAGAGATTTCGGGTTTCTTTTAAAACTCCTTTGTGGTTTTTAACAACACACAGATTTATTTACAAAAATTAAATCTGTTGTTCTTGAACCTCAGAGTTTGTCGACGCGCACCGTATTCCGCGACGACGCGACGCCCTTCCGCAACGATGTGACGCCCTTCCGCGACTACGCGACGCCCTTCTGCGATGACGCAACGCCTTCCGTGACGCGACGATCGCCTCCTTCCGCGGCGATCAAATCCGCGAAGAACCCGCGTGCGACGACTTGACGAGGTAGGGGTTGTTGTGAATATTTTATTTTCCCATGAACGTTTCTTTTAAATTAAAGAACCGGTTGCATAAGAACAATTTTAATTTATTAAAATTTTTGTTTCATGTGTTGAATAAATTCTCCCGACTATTATTATCTAACACGGAGGGTGTGGGCCAAACGAACACGACCCGACAACCCTCCGCTATTCTTCGTGGTTGTTCGGATTTGGAGGGCGTCAGAAAAATGTGATGCAAGGGCGATTTGATGATCCCGTAGTGAAGAACGGAACCCGGGAGGAACAGCGGCGCAGACGGGAAGGAAAACGGACCACCGGAGCAACTCCGGTGGCCCGCGGAAGCTACCGGCGGCGCGGGTCGCCGGCACGGCGGCAGCGGCCAATGGACCCACGACCACACGGGTCCGTCTCGCACGCATGGGACGTGGCGACATTACGCGTCTGTGGATCCATCACGGCCCCACGTGGGGCCGCGGCACCTCCAACCTGCGGGGGCAGCGCCCCGCGGCTTCTGCCGCGCTCGGACCCCCCGTCTTCGGACTGTTTTCAGTCTTTTGCTCGTAACATCAGCTACGGGCCTCTGAACGACGCGACGTCAGCGGCAACACGATCCTTGGATCGAGACGGTCGTTTCGGTATATCGCACTCAAGGTTTCGGAAAACATTGGGTTCGTCCGGGTTGGTTCGTCCACGAAACCAATCGGGCCCTCGGAGCGAAAATGCTCATATCTTGAGCTTCGGACGTCCGATTGACGTGTCGTCGACTTTGATGGATTCCTCTAAGGGATACAGATCTTTTGGCTTACTCCGCTCGAGGTTTGGATGCAGTTGGAGTATGGTCAGGTTGGTTTTAACTTAAAAACCAACCGGTCCCCTGGGACTAAAAAGCCAATAACTTCCAGACCGGGCGTCCGATTGACGCACCGTCTGTCGCATTGCGTTCCTATTGACGATACAAAACTTTTGGCATCCTCCGCCCGAGTGTTGGAAGCAGTTGGGTTATAGCCGGGTTGAATTGTACCCGAAATCCAACCGAGCCCCTGGAACGGAAAAGAGATGATATCTTTCAGACCGGGCGCCCGTTTGATGAACCGTCAGCGGTGTTGGTGATAACATTGAGAAACGGTCCCTATGAGTATACCCTATGAGAGTTAGGGGTAGAGTTGAGAAACTACCGGGTTGGTTCGCATGAAACCAACCGGGCCCCGGGGACGAAAAGGCTAATAACTCACAGACCGGGCATCCGATTAACGCGCCGACTGTTGCATTGAGAACCCTATGACGAGGCGGTCCTTTGAGATACTTCTTCGTGGGACTTTGTGATACTTGGAGTATCGACCAGTAGCTCATGGAGCGGACCCTCTCGGAGACGAGCGTGTGGAGTACAGAGACCGTGTAGCCGGCTGAGACCTGACGACTGCTTGACCGACTCGACTTGGAGTGAGTCGACTAGCCCAGTGGACGGAGCGCCCGGTATTGGGCGGCAGACCCACGGCAGACGGAGCGCCTGGTAGTTGGCCGCAGACCCGCGGTACTCGACAGGAGGAGTACCTATGTAGGCTATTAGGGGGAGCGCCCGGTATTTTGCGATAGACCCATAGCGGACGGAGCGCCCGGTAGTTGGCCGCAGACCCGCAGTACTCGATAGGAGGAGTACCACAGCAGTCTTAGGTTAGTGAGTTGTACCTCGGAGTCGTGACAGGACCACTGTACACTCCAGAGACGGAGCTCTTCAGCAGTTATGGTTTCGATAATGAAAATCCTGGTTGAGTTGAGACTTTTGACCTTGTGTTTACCTCATGATTGAGATGGGTCGCTTGATAACTTAGGTATATGTATGGGCATATACCTGGGTAGTGGTTATCCGTTGATTTCACAATCCTTGTGTTTCCTCATGATTGAGATGGTTTACTTGATAACTTAGGTATATGTATGGGCATATATCTAAGTAGAGGTTATCTGTTGAGATCTTCTTGTGGTTATCCTTGTTGGTTTAGTGAGACCTTTAGGGTCTCGGGGTCCCTACTGAGTATCGTTATACTAACCCCTGCACGGGCTATGCCCGCACCTCGTTGTGTTGGTTGCAGACGACGGGCAGTGCTGATGGAGACCGAGTGTTCGAGGACTGGCCGGTACCCGGAGGTGGACTACACGACGAGTCAGTACTCGGAGGTGGACTACACGACGATTCAGTACCCGAAGGTGGACTACACGACAAGACGACACACAGAGGAGGTTGACGGACGAGAGCATGAAGGAGGCTATCTGTACCTACCCTTCAGGTAGGATCCGAGGAGGATGACCCAGGAGCTGCATCCTTTTTCCAACTGTTTTTTTTGTTGTTGTACCTTGTTCAGTTGTAGTTGTATTTTCTTTTGGGTTAGTATTCTGGCTAATTTACTTTTCAGCTTTTCTTTTGTACTTAGTGTTTTGCTTCCGCTTGTACTATGTGGTGTTTTGTTTACTTTTATAAAAGGCAATGCCTTCCCATTTGTCGGGATTTACGCCTTCGGTGCTAGTCGCCAGCCCCTGGCCTATGGAAGGCGGGCTTGGGGTAGTCACGGCACGGGCCCTGAGGATGGGTTGTGACACCTAGTGCTTGTCACCAACTCGTGGTAATCGATAATACACTTCGGGCCAAGTGGGAAGCCTCATTGGGTGACTCACTAGGTTAAAATGAGACATTTCTTTGTAAAAGGATATTATATAATCCTCATGTTATCTAGGAAAGTATGTTTGTGTTGAGAAAAGTCCATTAAAACTCAATAGCTATATACAAAGAAGTGTCTAGATAAAAATTTTAGTACTGAACCTTGAGTTTCTAAGGGAAACTATGAATGTGTAATTTAATTTCATAATTGATTTTTCCCTTCCCATATAGGGACACTTCCAACAATAATGATGTTAGAAGGGTAACCCATGAGTTTCCTGGGAAGGGTGAGCGGGCAGCAGATCGTGCACATTAGTCGTGCATCATGGAAGGCTGTGGTTTTATTATTTTTTCCTTTTCTCAAATCATCTTAATATGTCCTTTTAATATCATATAATTATGCATGTATTTTAAGTTGAATAAAATTTTATTTTATCATTTTTGGTTATGTGAAATAATAATAATAATAATAATAAACAGTAATAATAATCATAATAATATTTTAGTGAGTGTGATTAATGCTAAAAGGACTAGTAAATATTTTAGGCATGCTTAAATGGGGATTTAAGTGATTTGGATGACATTTTTATTGTGTAGAATTTTATTTTCATTGGGTTTTGATTTTGATAAGTCTTTAAAAGAATGATATTCCGAATTTTTTGTATTAATTTCAGTAAGCTTAGAAATATAAATTGTTATAAAAGATCTGTGCAATGAAGAAAATGGGTATGAAAATGAGTATAAGGGGTTTTATTATGTATCCTATGAATTATAATTTTTACTAAGAATGTAGTAGTGTCAAATGAGATATTGTGTATTGTGTTAAAGATTAATTTTTTGATCAAATGGTTAATAATTTTATTGATCATAGTGAAAGAATAATGTTGGATACTATTAAAAAAACATGATGGATTTTATTCTAGATTGATTAAATAATATTGATGTTTTATTTTCAAGAATGCATACTAAAATTTATTTTGAAACTATAGCATGTGTTATTATTGTAGTTGTTTTTCTATTAAACATTAATTTCCATGAAAGGATAGTGACCAAAAAAATTATTAAAAGGAAGTTATTAGTTCAAATTTGGTAAATGTTATTTAATTTATTTAATTCTAGTAAATAACATTCTATAATGAAATATTTGAATGGGGGTTTTCATTTTTTTAAAAGTATTGTTTTTCTTATGATGAGAATATTATCTTAAATGAATGAATGGTTTATGATAATGCTGAATTCTATGAATTATTGTGATTATTTTAAAAGTATGCTTATGGAAATTTGATTTTTTAATCATGATAAATGAAAAAGTGAAAAATGATAAATACTGATAAGTAGTCATGTTGATTGTATTATATCTTGTAAAAATATTATGAGCGTGATGGAAAACAAGTGAGAATGATTTGTTAAGAAAAAATTTCATGGAATATGTGTGTAATTTATTTTACATTTTAATATAATGAATGAATAAAAAATATCACGTGGATTTAAATTATTTGAAATTAAATATATTTTTTAAAAAATAGAACAATAATTATAAAATTATTTTGGATTTAAGTATAAATTCAGTTTTTAGTGAGAAAATATGAAAATTGAAATGGGTATTTCAGTCATTTTCAATTATGTTGAATTTTTTGTGTGAAAGATGTTGATGTTAATTTAATAAATGGTATGTTGAAAAAAAGACTATTTTATATGGACTAATCATGTTATAAATAATTTTATTCACTTTTATGGTGAGTATATCTTATTTAATTGTATCATGTTATATGATAATTTATAACATTTTTGGAAATAAATAAGTGAAAGAATATTTTTTTCCAATTAAGTGAGTGAAAATGAAATGGATTATTTTGGAAATAGTATATTAAAATGTGGGTTAATTTTATTTAGATAAAAAAAATTTGGTTAAAAAGGGAAAGTTGAAAATATGTTTGTTGTGTTATTAAACATGATGGGTGTTATTTTTTTATGAAAAATGCTATGATATAGAATGAATAAATAAAGGGGGTTTTGTTTTTTATAATATTTTATAAATTGAGTTAAAATAATTTCATCAAAAGTGGTATTTATGGAATTAGATTGTATTATATGTAATTTTTTTTGAAAAAATTATTGAAATGATTGGTTTATGTGTATATATTATATAATGTTCCTAACATGAAAAAAAATAATTAGATTATTATTTATTTATAACTAAATCCTTTTGACTTATTATTTTAGTAGGAATTGATTATGTTTCTTTCGGATTAAATTTTTTAAAATTGTTATTGGAAGAATAAGTCCCTATTTGATTATGGTAGAAATTGTATTAAAAAATGAATTATAACTGGTATTTATAAATGAAGTCATTTTTTAGACAAAAAATCTTGTCATTTTAATTCTTATTTGGTATTGATAAATTCATTATTTCTTGAAATAAATTAAAGGGGGTTTCATAAATGTTTTGATTGTTTTTTATTAATGTGTGAGCTCGCTTGGGATAATTTTAAATGAAAAAGAATTTTTTTAAAGAGTTAATATTTTTTTGGATTTGAAATTTTGTTTATATTTTTATGTGTTAACTTTTATTTGTCATATATTGTGTATAAAAAGTTATTAATAATGTTTTATTCCATGTTTTATTAGTGTTAAAGGATTATAATGATTATAATGAACATTAGTTCTTAATTGAAAAAGAGTGTTGAATATTATTGGAACTAATGAATGGTGTAATTTATTATTATTTTTTTAAAGGAAGTGAATAGATGATGATAATTGAGAAGAATATTTATTTTTATAAGATACTAATTTTTTAGTATCGGATTGGATTCATGTTTTTTTAATGTTTGTTATTTTTAATATGGAAACTCCTGTGGCGGGAAGTACCATGGGTAGTGTTTGATAAGTATTTGTTTCTGGTGTAGAATAGTATTCCATGATCAAAGAAGGTACTTAAAGAGGAGATACATTATATTGTGAATATATTAGTGATATGTGTCATTAATTTATTAATTTCTGTTTTAATATATCTATTTAAATTGAAAAGGAATGAGTTATGAGAATTTTATTTATGATTTCAGATTTCTTAATTGATAAATGAAATTTTGTTATGTTTTAATATATGTGGGGTGTTTAAAAATCATAATTCTGATATTAATATTTCTATATAAAAAATGAAAATAAAAATATATGGTTGATATTTCTATTATTAATGTTTAAATTTAATGAAAGTAGTTGTTTTAATTTTTTTTTTCATTTATACTAGGATTATTATTATTGGATTCATTAAAATGATATTTCTTTTCGATGTTCGTGGTTTTTTTAAATAATGATTTTTGTTTGAATTAAATAAATAAATAAAATTAATGGTCTCTGATGTATTTTACAGGAAAGATGAGGGGTTTAATATAAGTGGGAGGGGTGGTGTATATCATGTGCAATGGTTGAAGGAAAAAACAGTGTAAGGGGGGCACGTAACACATGGAGTAAGGGAAAAACCATTAACTATAGAAGAAAAAAATGATTGTATAATCAGAAAAAACATGGAATTAGGGGGGAAAACATATATACTTTCTTGGAAGAAACACACATAGGTGTAATCACCATATATCCTATATCTACCTCTCCCCTCTTCTCTGCACTCTCTAGAAATTCTTCCATCGTCTCCCTTCAATATTTTCTTCGATATTGATTGAAATGGAAAACATTCAGTTGAACTTGATTTGTCTCGATAAGATGAAGGTAAGACCTAGGTTTTTTTGGCACTAATATATTTTTCTATAGTTAATTAAATCTGACTTTAATGTTTTAATTGTCAAAGATGGAGATTATTATGGTTGGATATTCATTTAGCATCGCATCTTTTTGGTGGATTAGCCCCAGTTTTGTGAGTTCATTATATTTGAGATAGGTATCAATACATAATTTTTCTCTCCCTTGAAATACCAAAATTTATTTAAATTTCCTTCTATTTTATTTATATAATACTCTTGTGATTGTCTAATAAGTGATGTTTTATGATTTTTTTTGGTTTTGCTTTTTTGCATTTTTTGAATGAAACAGTGCTTCAAAATTATTTTAATTAAAAAAAATGTACACCTAAAGGGTGTTTGATAAAATGTTTCTGTAACACCCCGAGATTTAATGAAAAATATTCTTTTAATTTCATTAATGTCTTGTGTTGTATGATACACCAAGATTACCTTGCGCGATATGCAACACCGTATTAGCTTGCAGTATACGCAACACTATACTTTGATCGTGTTACACAAAATTTTGATAATAGTTATTCTATGCAACATTGAGTATATATATATATATATATATTAAATGTATAAATGAAATATGGTTGGATTATTTTATACAAAACAACGAAGGATTCTTGCACAGCATGCAACCCTGACATGGCTTGCATTACACGCAATCACGACCTTCCTCGATAGCGTGTGTTGTACGCAATACCGAGTTCTACAAAACAACGATATATTATTACAATATTATTATGAACTAGCCGTTATTAATATTATTAACTAAATTTTGAATCTTATAACATTATTATTCGGCTTACACATTTTCTAAAACATGGTATAAGAACAAAATAAATTTTTTGTGTAAAATAAGTATTTTTCAAAAAATGCAGTTTTGTCACCTTTTGATGGCACACCCACTTTAAATCTAGTTTTTGACATGTTTATAAGTTCAATTTGACAAAATAAAATTCTTCTTTGGAATCATGAAATAAAAATTTACTTTGGATAAATTTTTCATATTATTCTGGTAACTTTCATATTTTGATGAATAGTAAAAACACGCTATATTTTAATTAAAAAAACTTTTTTCATCACAATAATTTATATGGTTAAATTATAATATTAAATGGTTATAAAGTATAAATAGAATATATTTTGACCATTTAATATAATTTATGTCATTAGAATTGATTTTACCTTGAATTCGTAGGATAAATCAATTCAATCTTTTGCAACGTTTTAAAGAAAACCTCGTTTTCTTTCGACAACGGAATTAATTTTAATTTAATTTCGTCAACTTTTGTGTATTGAATATGGAAAAATGGATTCCATATTTGGAATCAGTGGATCAAAATTATGTTAATAAGCTACTTTTTATTTTTGGGAATTATGAATAGTAACTACGGTAAATTTTATTTACCATAGTTAAAGGTAAATTTGGTAATTAAGGGTAAATATAATATTATAAAATTACCCTAACACATGTCAAAATCCTATTGTATGACTAAAAGTCGACCCATATCACCTAAGGGTCGGATTAGATTCATTTAATGGACTTTTTTCCATGAAAATAATTTAATTATTATTAAAACCAAAGAATGTGACAACATGTCACTTTCTTAAACCTTATAAGTATAATAATTTTAATTTAGTGATAAACTTCATGAAACTTCGAACCTGAATAGTCTCTAGAAAACTAATAAAATTATATACATCATAGGAGTTTATTTTGAATTTTTAGGGATTAAATAATTATCATTTATCATGACACAAAGATGATGCAGTAATTATCTTATTAATGAAATATTAACATAATTGATGTTATAAATACCCAAATAAATGTAATTTAAGTCTTTTTATGAATTAAAATAATTTTATAGTTTAATATGACATGTTATTATTGATTTAATTAATTTTTTTCGAACTAATCATCCTGTTATGATTTTCACAAAAATCAATTACTAAATAGTGTCAAAATTGACATAAAATAGTTTTTAAAATAAATATTATATTATTAATTGTTATTTTATTCCTAAAAATCTAAGGCTCGGCCAAATAACTTAGATAAGGTTATATATATTAATAATAAATAACTTTGGGTTCGTTTGTCTTCTTATAGTACGTTTATTAACCATATAGTATAAGAACACAAGAAGACATGGTAAAAGTAAAATTATTTAACTTAATGTTAAATCTAAATGATAAGGTTAAAATAGGAACATAAACTTTTCTAAATTCTATTAGACGAGCTTATTTCAACCCATACCCACCTTAGCTTCTAAATAAATCAATTTTGAGCTATTTAAAACCGAATTTGGCTTTATATTAAAATAATATTTTTAGTTATTCCAAAGGTTCCCCTCTCCTCCCTTATAAAAGGGCACCCCCTCCCCCTCTTCCTCACACCACTTTGAGCCTTCATGCTCGACCAACCCCTGCCAATTTCTCCTCTCCAATTCCCTAGAAACATCCTAGAGGTTCTTGTCTTCTTCAAAGACCTATTCTAGTGCCCTAAAAGGAGGTCTCAAAGAAGCACTTCAAAGAAGAGGTAATGTCCGTTACCGATTTTTTCATCTTTATTTCTTATTCCACTTATTCTTATTTAGTTGTTTAATTATGAAGTAATAACATCAGTATCACTCATATACTTATATGTTATTATAAGTATGAAACAACCCTATTTCACCATCTATCCATCCTACGGAAAAAGAAATCACCGCGCGTGCGTAAGTACGGAATACCATCTCCACGCCGTGGTGTAATCTATTTTCCCCCACCACCTTACTTGGATGGGTATAATGGTGTAAATAATTACTATATAATACTATTATAAAGTGATATTGATTCTTAAATAGTATACATACACTCCAATACAATTCCACGATCATAGGAATGATATCATCACTCGTGCGTACGTACGGAATACCGTCTCCACGATGTGATGTGACTCGTTCTACATGATCTTCACTGCATAATGATTATATAAATGAATTGAATGAATTAATATGATATATATTACACTAATACCATTATGTAAATGAGGTATCTATAACCTAAAGAGAAGAATAAGAATTTATTCGACAAAACACGCATAAGAAAAAAACCTAATAAACACCCGAATAACAAGTAATAATGAAATATTACTAATACGAAGCTAAGAATATGACCATATATGATATCATAACAATATGTATGATTATTTAATAAGTCAATAACAATATTTAAATCATTATAAAGGAGGTTCGGACACTTACGAAGCAAATTGGACCTAAGGTAAGGGAAATATCACAATCTCATTTTTTTTATCCCAGAATGTTTATACTTTGGTATTTACTGGGGTGTATTTTATCATCTACATCCATGTTTACTCAATATGTAATATTATTTCCATCCACATACAATTGTTTAAATCCAATTTTACCCTTCAGTGAGTTTTAAGTAAAAGATATAAAAGGAATCTTTTGTCATTTCTCGTACGAGGTAATTTTTGACTATTCCGACAAAAGTACGGGAAGAATGTTTTTTTAACTTATACGGAATGAATGGATTTTTAAAACATTATTTCCATGAATCTTCCTTTTCAAGTTTTCATGTTTATTTTTAATCAACTTCTTTTAGTTTAAAATTGTATGACTTGTTAAGAAAGGAAAAATGTTTTTGAAGTAGAAAGGATATTTTCCTCAAGAATGGAGTTCAAGTGTTTTATCAAAATTATTTTCCATCTAAGATAATAAAGGGTTCTTTTTCTATACCTATTATTACATTGATTTGATTATGTTGTGATGGAATTATATTTATGTATTCCTTTATATTATATGAATTTTTTTATGATGTCACGATGTTTATGATTCCCATTTTTGTTACATGGGTTATGCTATGATGTATGGTTTATGATTTTGTGGCACACACAAGAATGGTATCATTAAGAGATGGGTGGGACCTATATATCCCTCCAATGCAGTGGGTAAAGATTTTATATCTCATTAGATAAACATGGCTGGAACGGTAGGTTAAATCGGTTCAGTGAAACAGGACTGAAACGAGGGTGACTCGGTTCAGAAATGGACTTTGTCCACTAAGATAGTCTTGGCAATGAGTATTGAATAATAAGAAATTATTCTCTATGATTATGTGTGTATGCCACAAAGTTTCATTTTTTATGTTATGATTGTTGGGATTACATTTCACTACTATGATTTATCCCATGTTATGAAATTATGATCTCTTTTGCAGGTTAAGATTTCCAAAAGATATGTTCTTATGAATATGATGTGATTGATATTTCTTTTGCTTACCCTTACTGAGAATTTGACCTCACCCTTTTATGTTTTCTTTTCCCCCAGATATAAAGAAAGGTTTTAGGTAAGAAAAAAAGGGAAGATCTTTATGGGAGATGTTGAAGATCTTTCACCATGATTAGAATATTACGTTCCGAGTTTCCAAAGACACTAAACTATTATGGTCCTTGTGTGTGTGTTTTTGTTATGTACTAAGTATTTCGCAAAAGTAATGTAATTTCCATGTACGTCAAGATTTGGGTCTCTACAGTTGGTATCAGAGGAAATGTTTAGTCAACCTTTGGAAACTAGGATGCGAAAACGTTAGTGAGATCCCTAGAGATATTTCTAAGGTATGTCTAGGGATGTCCCTAAGGATAAGTATATGTATAGGATATAGTCCTAGAACTATTGTAACGATATTAGATTAAACCAAAGGTGTTAGATATTGAAGTTACTCCCCCTTTATTATGATTTTTTCCTCTCACAATATTCTTTTCGGGTTTTAGAAAATGGCTGGAAACAAGATGACTCATGATAATGGAGGATATTATGGGCAATGGAATGATATTCTTCATGAGAAACCAAATGAAATGGGATTTGGAACTCCAAACATCATTATTATGCCAAATCAGAAATCTCATAATATGATTAATAAAGTAAAATTTGGTAAGTTTCATGACTCGGCTAATAAGAGAAATATGGAGTTTCATGATGATCATAGAGGAAAGAAAGTTCAATTTCCCCTATGTAAATCATATGGGAAGAGGCATCAAGGAGAATGTTTCAAAGGAACTGGAAGATGCCTTGGGTGTGGAAAAGAAGGACACAAAGCCAATAAGTGCAAAGGAAAAGGTTCAGTTAACACCAGGGATGAGGATAATGGTATTGCTATGACATCAACAATGGTTAAATGTTTTAAATGTGGAATGTATGGGCATTATGCAAACCAATTCCCAAAGGGAAAGTTTCATGAAGAGAATCAGTATGGTCGTATGGGTAGTATATTTATGTGGATGATGATGAGGAGACTACAAATTATATATCAGATGAAAGAAGTGTTGAAGCTCAGTCGGTTTTTTTAGAAGGTAGTGGAATGATTGTATGTTTTTCGAGAGTTATGCTGTATAGTTAATGGTACTATGGAATAAAGAATAATCTAAGGATTGTTACTCTATTGTTTTTCCTAAAAGTATTTGAAAGTATATGTTGAATGGTACCGGTAACCATGGAATTCTATTCAGATATCTTTGTAAAGTAGATGATATGCGCATAATGATGGAATAAGAAGATAATGCGATGTTTGATTGTATTCATGAACTCATGATTGATATAAGAACTAAGTGCTATCATGGTTTGAGTATATAGAATTTTGAGGATTTTGGTATGTGGAAAGTGTTAACTTTTAACGGCATTCATGTTTTCACTCGGTTTCAGCGGGTATTCATTTTTCAAGAGAATACATGATTAAGGTATTTACATGATTGGAATGTGACCAACAAGATATATGGGGGATAAATGATGGTATTCACATGCTTGGATGATGACATTTCAAGTAATCGTTTTCTTTATACTATGAGCTTGGACCGAAGTATTTTAGATAAGCCTAAAGATTGGAATGGATTATGTTGGACATAAGTTAGTATTGTTTAAGGATAGAATTTTTTTTCTCGATATTATTGATGGGATGTTATAGTAATATAGAATTAGAAAAAGGACAACCTGCAGGATGTGAGACAGCCCATCGCATCGGACAAGGCTGTAGGAATCGAACCCACAACCTAAGTGCGACTGGCCTTTATCGCCTACCACTAGCCTACAGGAAGTCCATGTTTAGTAGAAACTAGTTTTATTATATTAAGTAGTATGATATATGAAGTATAAGTCCATTTTAGGAACCATATACGATTAATCTCACTATAGATCGACTTATGTATATTTAATAACTTTTGTTAACCTTTTGTTTGAGACAGAAGGAATGACCTTTCATTCTATCACATGATCTTCTAACACTTCACGAATAACAAATTCAACTTCATTTCTTTAAGAGATGAAGTGGAAATTGTTCAAGGCACGAGCAACAGTGAGATTGTACCAAAATAAAGTAAGTATTTATTCTAATTCAAATTCTTCAACTTTAGGGAAATGATCTTGAAAACCAAAAATGTTGTCCTAGTTCCCTTATATCTGATTAATTAGATGGTACCTTAGATCATCACAAATCAATAGCTTTGTGATTGTTGGCTTTTTCATAGGCATGTTCTCTGCCACTCTCCATCAGAACTTGATGGTTATATTTTTCTTCCATATCCATATTTTCACCTATGTTCTCCTACGTGGAAACCCAGTGATGAGTTAATTTGGGTAACCATTACATTTCATACTTTAGTTTTTAAAACCATGTTTTGGTATTCATTTTTACAATGTGGGTTTCTATTAAACAAACTTTCGAGTAGTAAACCATTTATAACCCCGACGAATTTCGAGGGCGAAATTCATTTTATGGGGGGTAGAATGTCACACCCCGAGATTTAATGAAAAATATTATTTTAATTTCATTAATGTCTTGTGTTGTATGCTACACCAAGATTACCTTGTTCTATATGCAACACCGTATTAGCTTGCAGTATACGCAACACTATTCTTGGATCGTGTTACACACAATTTTGATAATATTTATTCTACACAACATTGAGTATATATATATATATTCAACGTATAAATGAAATATGGTTGGATTATGTTATACAAAACAAGGAAGGATTCTTCCACAGCACGCAACCCTGACTTGGCTTGCATTACACGCAATCGTGACCTTCCTCGATAGCGTGTGTTGTACGCAATACCGGGTTTTACTAAACAACGATATATTATTATAATATTATTATGAACTAGACGTTATGAATATTATTAACTAAATTTTGAATCTTATAACATTATTATTCGTCTTACACATTTTCTAAAACAAGGTATAAGAACAAAATAAATTTTTTGTGTAAAATAAGCATTTTTCAAAAAATGCAGTTTTGCCGCCTTTTGATGGCGCACCCACATTAAATCAAGTTTTTGACAGGTTTGTAAGTTCAATTTGACAAAATAAAATTCTTCTCTGGAATCATGAAATAAAAATTTACTTTGGATAAATTTTTCATATTATTCTGGTAACTTTCATATTTTGATGAATAGTAAAAACACGCTATATTTTAATTAAAAACACCTTTTTTCATCACAATAATTTATATGGCTAAATTATAATATTAAATTGGTTTAAAGTATAAATAGAATATATTTTTACCATTTAATATAATGTATGTAATTACAATTGATTTTACCTTGAATTCGTAGGATAAATCAATTCAATCTTTTGCAATATTTTAAAGAAAAACCTGTTTTCTTTTGACAACGGGATTAATTTTAATTTAATTTCTGCAACTTTTGTGTATTGAATTTCGAAAAATGGATTCCATATTTGGAATAAGTGGATCAAAATTATGTTAATAAGCTACTTTTTATTTTTGGGAATTATGAATAGTAACTACGGTAAATTTTATTTACCATAGTTAAAGGTAAATCGGGTAATTAAGGGTAAATATAATATTATAAAATTACCCTAACACATGTAAAAATCATATTTTATGACTAAAAGTAGACCCATATCACCTAAGGGTCGGATTAGATTCATTTAATGGACTTTTGTCCATGAAAATAATTTAATTATTATTAAAACCAAAGAATGTGACAACATGTCACTTTCTTAAATCTTATAAATATAATAATTTTAATTTAGTGATAAACTTCATGAAACTTCGAACATGAATAGTCTCCAAAAATATAATACAATTATCTACATCATAGGAATTTATTTAGAATTTTTAGGGATTAAATTATTATCATTTATCATGACACAAAGATGATGCAGTAATTATCTTATTAATGAAATATTGACATAATTGATGTTATAAATACCCAAATAAATGTAATTGAAGACTTTTTATGAATTAAACTAATTATATTGGTTAATATGAAATGTTAGTATGGATTTAATTTATTTTTTTCTAACTAATCATCCTGTTTTGATTTTCACAAAAATCAATTACTAAATAGTGTCAAAATTGACATAAAATAGTTTTTTTAAAAAATATTATATTATTAATTGTTATTTTATTCCTAAAAATCTAAGGTTCGGCCAAATGACTTAGATAAGGTTATATATATTAATAATAAACAACTTGGGGTTCTTTTGGCTTATTATAGTATGTTTATTAACCTTATAGTATAAGAACACAAGAAGACACAGTAAAAGTAAAATTATTTAACTTAATGTTAAATCTAAATGATAAGGTTAAATAGGAACCTAAACTTTTCTAAATTCTATTGGATGAGATGATTTCTACCCATCCCAAACTTATCTTAGAAATAAATCAATTTGGAGCTATTTAAAACCGAATTTGGCTTTATAATAAAATAATATTTTTAGTTATTCCAAAGGTTCCCCTCTCCTCCCTTATAAAAGGGCACCCCCTCCCCCTCTTCCTCACACCACTTTGAGCCATAAAACTCGGAAAAACCCTGAAAATTTCTCCTCTAAACTTCCCTAGAAACATCCTAGAGGTTCTGTTCTTCTTCAAAGACCTATTTTAGTGCCCTAAAAGGAGGTCTCAAAGAAGAACTTCAAAGAAGAGGTAATGTCCGTTACCAATTCTTTCATCTTTATTTCTTCTTCCACTTCTTCTTATTTAGTTGTTTCATTATGAAATAATAACATCAGTATCACTCATATACTGATATGTTATTATAACTATGAAACAACTGTATTTCACCATCTATCCATCCTACGGAAAATGAAATCACTGCGCGTGCGTACGTACGGAATACCGTCTCCACGCCGTGGTGTAATCTATTTTCCGCCACCACCTTACTTGGATGGGTATAATGGTGTAAATAATGACTATATATGACTATTATAAAGTTATATTGATTCTGAAATAGTATACATACACTATAATACAATTCCACGATCATAGGAACGATATCATCACTCGTGCGTACGTACGGAATACCGTCTCCACGATGTGATGCGACTCGTTCTACATGATCTTCATTAAATAATGATTATATAAATGAATTTAATGAATGAATAGGATATATATTACACTAATAACATTCTGGAAATGAGTTATCTATAACCTAAATAGAAGAATAAGAATCTATTCAACAAAACACGCATAAGAACAAAAAGTAATAAACACCCGAATAACAAGTAGTAATGAAATATTACTAATAAGAAGCTAAGAATATGACCATATATGATATAATAACAATAATTATGATTCCGGAATAAGTAAATAACAATATTTAAATCATTATACAGGAGTTTCAGACACTTACGAAGCAAATCGGACCTATGGTAAGGGAAATATCACAATCTCATTTTGTTATCCGAGATTGTTTATACTTTGGTATTTACTGGGTTGTATTTTATCATCCACATCCATGTTTCCTCAATATATAATATTATTTCCATCCACCTAAAATTTTTTAAATCCAATTTTACACTTCGGTGAGTTTTTATTAAAAGATATAAAAGGAATCTTTTGTCATTTTTCATACGAGGTACTTTTTTACTTTTCCGACAAAAGTATGAGAAGAATGTTTTTGTTAACTTATACGACATGAATGGATTTTTAAAACATTATTTCCAAGAATCTTCCATTACAAGTTTTCAAGTTTATTTTTAATCAACTTCTTTTAGTTTAAAATTGTATGACATGTTAAGAAAGGAAAAATGTTTTTGAAGTAGAAAGGATATTTTCCTCAAGAATGGAGTTCAAGTGTTTTTTCAAAATTATTTTCCATCTAAGATAATAAAGGGTTATGTTTCTATCCCTATTATTACATTGATTTTATTATGTTGTTATGGAATTATATTTATTAATTCCTTTATGTTATATGAATTGTTTTATGATGTCATGATGTTTAAGATTCCCAATTTTATTACATGGGTTATGCTATGATGTATGGTTTATGATTTTGTGTCACACATAAGAATGGTATCATTAAGAGATGGGTGGGACCTATATCTCACTCCAATGCATTGGGTAAATATTTTATATCTCATGAGATAGACATGTCTAGAATGGTAGGTTAAATCGGTTCAGTGAAACAGGACTGAAATGAGGGTGACTCGGTTCAGAAATGGACTTTGTCCACTAAGATAGTCTTGGCAATGAGTCTTGACTAATAAGAAATGATTCTCTATGATTATGCATGTATGCCACAAAGTTTCATGTTTTAAGTTATGATTATTGGGATTACATTTCACAACTATGATTTATCCCATGTTATGAAATTATGATCTCTTTTGCAGGTTAAGATTTCCAAAAGATATGTTCTTATGAATATGATGTGATTGATATTTCTTTTGCTTACCATTACTAAGCATTTGAGCTCACCCTTTTATGTTTTCTTTTCCCCAGGATATAAAGAAAGGTTTTAGGTAAGAAAAAAAGGGAATATCTTTATGGGAGATGTTGAAGATCTTTCACCATGATTAGAATATTACGTTCCAATTTTCCAAAGACACTAAACTATTACGGTCCTTGTGTGTGTGTTTTTGTTATGTACTAAGTATTCCGCAAAAGTAATGTAATGTCCATGTACGTCAAGCTTTGGGTCTCTACAGTTTCAATGTAATTTTTTTAGTTTTAAATGATTTTAAAAGGATATTTAAAAGGGGTTTAGTTTATGATTTATGTTCTACTAATTATGGAAACCTTTGTTTATGTGTATGTCATTATATTGGTTATGTTATGTCCAATTTATTACACATGGGAGACCTTGGTGATTTTGTAAACCTAATGACTATAACCCTGCAATAGATTATTCCCTAGCTTGGGAATTTTTCCAAATTAGACTAAGTGAGCTAATGGAAAAGATTTTGAGTTAGTGATATTGAGTGATCCCATAGAAAGGTAAGGTTCACATAAAGTAACTAGTGTCTACTGAGTGAGTCTTAATTATTAAACCTATAGTTTAGAGTCCCACGTTGCATATATTATATTTTTATGGGATGTTTTGTCACTCATGGTTAATTTTTATCTGATCCCTATGATGTTGATTATGTATGTAGCCCTAGATTTTATTTATATTAGCATTTTTATTTCATTTTCTTAGAACATGGAATGATTTATAAAAATCAATGTATTAATGTAATTTTTTCAATAAAATATTTTTTCAAAATATAATTTCATACTGGAACAAATGGTATGAAGTGAGAATTATATTATATATATTCATGGTAGTGTCCTATTGAGATTTTTCTCACACCTTGCATATATCCATGGGTTTATTCATACTTTTTTATACATGAAAAATTTAAAGATAAGGGTGCCACATCGACTACTGAAAATGTTACATTTGTGATGGGTCATTTGCGACGAGATCCTATCGTAAATGACCCATTGCAGAAAAAGGTGTCGCAAATAATGGTTTTTTGACGGCCCTTCATAAAAAAACTATTTTCGATGGAATGTGCATCTATTTCAAATAGATTCCTTATGTTTTTTAAATACTTTATTGTGACGACCCATCGTAAATAGTTTTTTTGAGTTTTTTTAAATTGTGTTTGTGACAGCTCATCACAAATACTATTTAAGATGGGTATCGTCGCAAATAGTATAAAAAATAATAATTAATAAAATTGAATAAAATAATAATATTATTATTATTATTAATATTAATATTAATGAAATAATAATATTAATATTAGTAAAATAAAATAACTTACAAAATAATAAAATAATATTCATATTATAATAATAATATTGATAATATAATCATATTATTTTTGTTAATATTAATAAAATAATATTACTAATATTAAAAATATAATAAAAAATTATAAAATAATGAAAAAACCAATATTCAATAAAAATAAAATAATAATAATAATAATAATAAATAATAGTTAATAAAATAAAAAATAAAAAATATTAAAGTAATAAAGCAATACAAAATTAAATAAAAAATAAAAACTATAATATTCACAATAATATAAAAAATTCACTATATAGAAATTTTAACAATCAATATTACAAAAAAAATTATATTCAAATGTTTTATCATAAAAAATAAATAGATCGCTAAGGGGGAAGGTTGTCTGGATGAGCTGGAGGAGCTAGTGGAGGGAATTCCATCCCTAAACCATGAGTCAGATAACACATGTACTTCAACCGCCCCTACTCATACTGTTGTTGTCAACGATGCATCTTCTCATTCATCTCCTGATATTGTTGTTTTCTTATGAGCTCTTCCTGATGTTGTTATTTCTATTGATAGATCTACTCCTGCTCCCTACACATACTCTCTATAAGATCACTCTGAGCTCATAGCTTCTACTGATACTGTGCAGAAGATGGTGATAACTACCCACAAGAATCTCTCGAGATGGATGTAGACATCACAACGGTGCCATAATAATCCACAGGCGTCAATCAAGAGTTGATACTAACAACTAATATTTTTTTGAAGGCATACAGGGTCGCCTGTATCAATGTTGTCTCATCAAATCGGTGGGCATTGGTCTATGTATCGGTCTCATCTTGACTCTCAGTCCATGCTTGAGATATCAAAGCCTCAAATGAATCCTTTAATTGAAATTTAAAATTAAAATAGTTAAAATATTATTTACAGTTAAATTTTAAACTCAAAAAGAAAATATACTGACCACAATCTAATGCTGATGAGAACTTCTAATCTCTCCAGTGGTCGGATCACTGTACATCCTCCTATAAATGTCGAACTCTGAAATATTAGGTTGTTCGACTGCCTATATGAATATAAAATAAACCATTTAAATTTAAAGCCATATTAAATATTTAAAAAATGCATACCATATGCTCCCTATTTTCACTGAATGTATGACTACTAGCTCGATGTGTCACATCCTATCTCCCTCGGTTTTTTCGACCTACCAATGATCTCATCTGAAAATGACCACCCAAAAAGTATGAATAGGATCCATCCCAAACATGACATGAAATTTAATCAGTTCAGTGGGTGCGATAAGACTCATCAAACTCTATCACTCCTACTTTCTCCATTGATTTCCTTCTCAAATTATGCAAAAACTGACTGCAACGTTGATGCATAGTCCCCTATCATGCCTTCCAAATAGTATCACGCATGCTCTCATCGATGGGAAACCATAAACCCTACAAATAATTTATAATATGAAGTTATTAATTAAATTAATTTCAAAATAATAATTATTTATTTATTTAACATCCAATTATTGAATATGTGGAGCTGCACATCAACAAGAATCTGATCCCATGAGACTCATGCTTCAGAAAAATAATTGCACAATATAGCACTCCCCTGTCTAGTAGCTATATGTGAACAGATGTGAAAAAAGAAAAATAATAATAAAACAATTCATATATAAATAAATTAATGAAAACTAACTAAAATACATAGGTAAATATACATCTGCACACGTGGGTCGAAGCTAATATATGGACGTCACTTGGGGATAGGGTTAGGAATCATTAATCGCACAACACCACTCCCCCTCCGAGTCCCCCCCTAAACTGCTAGTATTCTAAGGGTCATATGAGTCAACATTATACTCATCCAAAGGTAGATCAGCTTTCTCCAATAGAAGAAACAGATCCTCATCCATCTGAAACCCGAAATGATTATTGTTAGAAAACATTTAAAAACAAATACTATATATATATATATATATATATTATAGATGATTATAACCATTATTTAACAGCGTCAATGTTCATATCCATCCTCATATTCCTATATGACGATATCAATGTCTTCATATTCCTCATCAGCGTCGTCAATTCCCATATGAGTTTCAGTTTCACCATCTCACTACTACAAAAATGGGCTTTATCAGTGCTCAAAACGGGCTTTAACAGCACTACAAAAGAAATGTAAAGCATGGCACTAATAAAGGGAACCTTTATCAATGCTAAAATGCACTGATAAAGGGAGCCTTTATCAGCACTAAAAAGGAACTGATAAAGGGATTCTTTATCAGCACTAAAAAAGCGCTGATAAAGGGATCATTTATCAGCGCTTCTTTAGTGCTGATAAAGGGGTCCTTTATGAGTTCTTATTTATCCCTGATAAAGGTGCCCTTTATCAGTGCTAAAAATTCTCTGATAAATTCCCTACTTGTTGTAACATAAAATTTTGTAGCATCACACCCAAAGAAGACCTGCAAAAAAATCATATCAACAAGTATAACCATACAAAATTAACACATAATTCATAAGGTAATTACGACAAGAATACACATACAACAAGTATACCCATACAAGAAGTATACCCTTACACCATTAACACATAATTCATAAATTAATTAAATACATAAAGAATTCAATTCATAATTTAGGGGGATGGGGGGTTGTTTTGAGGTTTGGGTGGCTGTCCAAGGGATGTAGGGGGTGTCCAGGGGGTGGGGTGTCAGGGGGGATGGGGTGTCCAGGGGGTGTGGGGGGGGGGGGGGGGGGGTTGTCCAGGGTGGGGACTGTCCAAGGGGGGTGGGGGGTGGGGGTAGTTTTCTATGGGGGCAAGGGTGTCCAGGTGGTGGGGGTGTCCAGGTGGTGGGGTGGTGTCTTGGAGGGGTGGGGGCGTCCAGGGGGTGGGGGCCATCCAAAGGGTTGGGTGTGTCCAGTGGGTGGGGGTAGTGGGTGGGGGTGGGGGGCGGGGGCTGTCCAGGGGGTAGGGTGGTGTCTAAGGGGTTGGGGGGCTTTCCAGGGGGTGGGGGTGTCTAGGGTGTGGGGGTGTACAGGGGGTGGGTGGTTTCAAAGGGGCGGTCCAGGGGGTTGGGGGCTATCCAAGGGGGTGGGGTGGTGTTCAGGGGGTGGGGGTGGCTGTCCATGGGGGTGGGGGTGTTGGGGTGGGGGTGGGGGTTAGGGGTGTTCAGGTTGTGGGGTGGTGTCTAGGAGGGGTGGGGGTCTTCAAGGGGGTGGGGGTCGTCCAAGGGGTTGGGGGTGTCCAGTGGGGTGGGGGTGGGGATGTCCTGGGTGGGAAGGGGGGCTGTCCACGGTGGTGGGGACTGTCCAAAGGAGGTGGGGTGGTGTCCAGGGGGTGGGGGTGGATATCCATGGGGGTGGGGTGTCCAGGGGGTGGGGGTGTCCAGGAGGTGGGGTGGTGTCTAGGAGGGGTGAGGGCGTCTGGGGGGTGGGGGTTGTCCAGGGGTTTGGTGGTGTCTATGGTGGGTGGGGTTGTCTAGGGTGGGGGGGGCTATCTAGGGGGTGCGGGTGTCCAAGGGTGGGGGTGTCTAGGGGGTGGGGTGGTGTCTAGGGGGGTGGGGGTGGTCCAGAGGATTGGTGGCTGTTCCAAGGGGGTGGTGTGGTGTCCAGGGGGTGGGGGTGTCCGTCCATGGGGTGGGTGTGTTCAGATGGTGGGGTGGTTCATAGGAGGGGTGGGGGTCATCTAGGGGGTGGGGGCCGTCCAGGGGGTTGGGCTGTCTAGGGGGTGGGGCTGTCTAGGGTGGTCGGGGGGGGGGGGCTGTCCATGGGGGTGTCCAGGGGTGGGGTGTTGTCCAGGGGGGTGGGGGTGTCCCAAGGTTGGGGGGATTTAATGGTTTTAATGGAATTAATTTCATAGATTTTAAGATCATTGGTATTTTTAAAATGGTTTTGGAATAGTTTTTATTTCAATAGTATGTGTTTCTTTAGAAAAAAATGAATGCTTTTGGTGTGGATGGTAGGAAGGGATATTTTTGTATGTTAGCTGTTGTTTTCACTTAAAATTCATTCCATTTTAAACAAAAGAGAGACAATTTGAGTGATACCGGCCACACCGTGCCTCAGATTGAGGTGACGTTGACTCGTACACATCAAAAATGACCGATGGATCATTATCCTAAAGTATCAACACAATTTGAATGTGTTGGGCTGGTTTTCTGTACATCAGTAGTTGTTTTAACTTAAAGTTATGTCCATTTTAAACAAAATAGAGACACTTTGAGTGATACTGGCTTCACCGTGCCTCAGATTGAGGCGAGGTTGACTCTTTCACTTCACACATGACCCATGGATCATTCTCCTAAAGTATCAACACAATCTAAATGCATTTGGTTGGTTTTCCATACGTTAGTTGTTTTTTTCACTTAAAATTTTATCCATTTTATATAAAAGAGACACTTAAAGTGATACTAGCCACACCGTGCCTCTGAATTTTGGATCTTGGTAAAATACCTTCAACTTTTTTTCATATATATTCCTTCCAATAATATAAAATGTCTTTAGTCATAATTAGCACATTATATCAGCTTTTATAAAATCAATTCATAAAAACATACCTCATATATAAATTTACAATTGTGACATCTAGCCAACTGTATTCAAGGATCACATTTACATTTTCACCAGAAATGAAATATTGAATTTCCACTTCTTATATATTCATTACAAAAACAACTATATGACTATTACCATTTTTTAGCTTCCTATCCACAAGAGCCTTTAATGCTAGTAAATGTGGATGGGGAATAAGTGGTGTTGTTGTGATTTTAGTAGCTCTTTGGGATCGGTTGCTTTATCCTTTAGATTCTTTAGAGCCCATGTTTCTTTTCACCCCTTCCCTTTCTCTATTTATAATAACATTCATTCATTCAGAACTTTTTTTCAGTAATTGTTAAAGGTTTAGATTGAAAAAAATGGAAATAATACGTCTTTGCCCACATGTACTCTTACAAGTTGTGACGTCCATGTAATGAATGTCCCAATATCCTCTTCGATAGTACGAATATCATCATCATCAAGTGGAATATGTAGCTCTGCATTGGTCTTATTAGCTAAATTAATCGTCACTTTCAGATGATCTTTAAGAAGAGGTCTATTATGCAGCTTGTCCTCTGGGATGTTGAACATCGTAGCCCTCGCTAGAAGGTGATAGGAGGGTGTTGACAGATATAAATCATAGTCATTATCACCATGTATAAGATCAGTACAAGAAAAGTATTAGTGTTTGTCTGATTCACATTTCATGGGAATAATTATTAGAATATTGATTACCATGGCTAAGATAGCTCTTGGAGGGGAATGGCTCACCTCAAAGCTGGTGGGGGTGGGGTGGGATCTTCACACGCTAGTTGTTCTTGAGTTGGGTCTTCTCCTTGATTCCCACCCATAATGGTTTCTAGAAACTCTCCCTACCATTTAAATCACTCTTCAATCGTTTCTAGTCTTCCGCTCATTCATTTCATTTCTTCGTCTCTGTCATCCATTTGGTTTTTTTCTCAAAATATACTCAGGGTGTCACCCCAAACCCCGCACCTCTGACATGACCATATTGTTCTGGGAACTTCAATGTTGTTGACAATAGGTCTGTATCCACTACAGGAGTAGCTGATTTATATGACTGTTGGATATAGAAAAATAATTAATTATTATTATGTAATAGAAATTTAAAACAAAACTTTTTATCGTGTCATAATTACACATATTTCCCACAATTTTTGTTTGTTTCTATCTACTAGATTCCCTTCCTTATTCACACATGACTCCTTCCATATCACATGAAATGGGATGGAAGTGTCTTTGGCTTTAGACTCATCAATATATATATAAATATAGAATGATAATTATGATGTTGTTTCTTAGAACTTAATAATATTAATGTAAATTTAAAATATGTACCATTTTGTTTTATAGTGAAGCATACCCCATTCTTGATTTATGATAGGGGTATGTTAGTTTTGATGCACGTTCCTTATTTTCAGTATTGGGTTGCTATTTCATAAATTAAATATTGAAAATAAAAGTGATCAATACATGTATCCTCAAACAATGTATTATCATCCACAATGTACCTAAAACTTCTCATCCCAACGGCGGACAATAAATGTATCCCATGCTTATTGGGATATCATGTGAGCGTAAACAAGGGGTGGGTGCAGGTTTATTTTACCTTTGGAATATTTCAGGTGACATTTTGTTAAAATAGTGAAAAAACCTCAGTGAATCCTTCCTGCAAGCCTTATTACATAATTCTTGTGTGAATCATCTACTATAAATGTACTCTGTAAGAGATTGAGAAGAGTAAGACACAATTTTATTATTTTATTTGCTAGTAAATTAAAGAAATAATATCACAATGTTTTTGTAATTTCTTCCCAGATCACAGCCTTCAGCCCAAACACAACATGGTGCCATAAATCTATGTCAATCGGAACGCATTGTTGAGTGAAAATTCCAATGTAACTACTAAACATAGCCTTTTTGGGATTTACATTTTGGCCTTGTGCATTCCATCCGACATCAAATTTGATGCCTTTGCTTTTCTCCTTAAGAACCTTGTCTAGAACCTTCAAACTACAACATACCTATGTATTCTGTGATGTCGGTCCTTCATCCCCGACCATTTAATCGATACCAACATCATCAATATGTTCATTTGAAATGGTAGAAATGGAATGTGTTGATGGCTATTGAACCTCAACACTAGGAGCAACAATAGGTTTAGAAATGTGTTGTTTATCTACACTATGAGCAGCATCAGTAGCAACTGCGTGAGAGACTAGTTCAGCCTCGAGGTTAGGAGAATCAGAACGTACAGAAGTCATTATCTTTAAAAGTGGTTGAATGGTTAAATTAGATTACATAACCTAGTTTTAACCAAAATTACTATGGAATATCATAGGTTTTGTTACCCAATTTAACATAAGAAATATAAAATTAAGGTTGGTGGAAATAAATTCTATCATGAACATCTAAAGGATATGCAATAACTCTCCCTCACATTCCCCAAACTCATACCTAGAACTGCACTCGAAGCCTCTATGAGATCTTATTGTTTGGAACACACCCTTTTCATTTCACACTAGTTCACTAAAAACAAGGATTTCTATGACACCTTAACACATAAAAAGGGACTCAAACACGCAATTAAAAGGACCCCATTTAAAAAACCAATATAGTAACCACCTTAGGTGTCACTGACTTGCCCACATGTTTTTGGGTCACCTCTCAAGAACGCATCTTGATGGGGGAATTTTCCATCTTCCTTACAAGTCCAAATTCATTCCAAACATCACTAACATGAGGCTCTACCAACACCTACCATATAACTTGAAAATAATTGAAAAAATTAGGAATTATTGTTTCTTGTACCTATTTCTAATAGTATTATAAGAAAATTATAATTAACATATATCATACCTCCAAACACTCCTGGAACCTCCTGGTAAAAAGACTCTAGTGACTACAACTATCCAAGATTCTAACCACAAACTTCCCAATATAGAAGCGGTCTACATAGGGGTAGTATTAGTAGAATCAAAACAAAGTTCCATCCACCTCATGCTGATCCCCGATCTCCTTAATCACTTTAGTGCTGTACACACCTCCTTTCTCCAGTTCTTTCCTCTACCTAGGCTATTTGTCGACTACCTCTCTAACTGTAGCATGAATTTTCAGAAAATGCAATGTGATATGTCTATACCCATCACAATTATATTAAATTACATGAATTAATGGGATATCCGTGAGGTACCTATTAGTGACAGTGCCTCCTGAGATGAGACTTGCATCAAAAACCTACTGTGGGTGGGTGCTGCTAACCCTACATCCCAAAAGATCACTACCTCAAAGGATTATGATATGAAATCAAACCATAGGCATAATCGTAGAACACTAATATAGCCATCCAAAGATTATTATTACATGTTTAATTCCCCCAAACCAATAGAGGTTGGTCTATGAATTGAACAACATAAATTAATGTATTTAATAAAAAGAGTTGAAATACAATCCCACAAAAATGGAAAATAATGTATGACCTACATAGAAGGAGGGGACATATGTTAATTAACCATTGGTATACACCTCATTTTGTGTATCCCAAACTAATCTATACTTCATCCTAGTCCACCAGGGACTGTGAATATTTACATCATCTGTATAAGACATGACATGTATAGGAAGATCCGTTGTTGGGATGAGTATTACAATACCCAATAGGACACCCCAAAAACACAATACATAAATCATTGAGAGTATTCATGTCACTAAACACAGGTATTCCAAAAAATATATGAGACATAATGATAACCAAGGATATACCAAATATACTCATAAAAGACTCTAAGTCAAAAAATGTCTCAACCACTTCTAGTTGTCGATCCACTCATGGTTTCAAGGTAACACTCCTCTGAGAGAAAATGCTACCCAAGATATAATTCCAATGACGACAATCATCCTAGAGGTCACACTCATCTGATCTAGCCAAGAAGAATCACATAGGAAACTTAGAGTATTCACTTGAGATATACACTCCATCAGACTAATACCCGATCAGAAATATCAACTCATGATATAAATATAGGGGGTCAACGCCCAAGGATTGATGGGGGGTACTAGAGTCTACTACCATAATCCTCCAAGATAGGGGATAGACACTTGTGTAAGTGTTGGTCATGCCAATTCAACAAACCAAACATACAAAAACACATTAGAAATAAGGTTTGCTTTAGGCCTCTCAAAGGGATACAAGCTCCAGGTCACTAAGTGACCTGTAGTCCATTGCTCAGGATCATATTCCATAATATCCCCCTTAAAATTCAACTAAGACCACTCACTATAGAATAAGTATATTGAAAATTGAGAGGGTTCATCTGAGATACATTATCTATCGGACTAATACACCATCAGAAATATCAGATCCCTATACAGAGACAGGGGTTAATTCCTAAGGATTTCTGGGGGAAAATAGACCCTACATGAAACATCCTCCAATATAGGGGATAAATTATCATGTAAGTGTTGGTGATTCCAATTATAAAAACCCAATATAGGGATAACATGAATGAAATAAGGATCGCTTCAGGTCCCTTGAATTGATACATGTTCTAAGTCGCTGGGGGGGGGGGTATGAGTTCCAATGAACGGGACTTAATTTCATAATAACCCTCATGTAAGTGGACTAAGACAACTCAATCAAGAATAATGGAACTCACCAACACCACCCTGATCATTAAGAAGATATAGAGGGGCCAACTTCCTTTGATGAGGTCAAGAAGCTACATCAATCCCTCATAGTAATGGACCAAGAGAACACAATCCACCAATACTAGTCCATGTAAGCTCAAAAATATCACAACAAAACTGAAATAAAAGGAAATAGAGCTCAAAACGATCCCCAAAAGAGGACATGATGTGTCCCTAGGGGTATACAGTGTGTCTAAAAAAGACTAGCACTTCCCATGTCTCATTTTCACATGGTGTGATCCGTGATTCCAAATATATAATGTGCAATGACCATTCACCAATTATTTATTGAATCATTAGCCAAATTAGAATTAAAATGATGAACACATGTAGAGAAAGGAGATAAATTACAAAAAATAAACCTAAAAGGAGAAGGGGGATACTTACCTAAAGTAGATCACACCCATGATGGAGGGAGAGAAGAAGTGTCGAGCGATCAGGGATCCTTCTGTGCTATGTGAGGAGGGAAAGGCACGACCACCAGAGAGGGAGGTGCACGAGAGGAGCTGCCAACCATTGAGAAATGGATGAGTCGGGTTCGCTTGGATTAGGGTCCATTGGTGATGAAGAGAAGTAGGGTATGCAGGGTGGAGGATCTGTTGAAGGGGTTTGAGGGGGAGGATAAAGAGTAGAGCTAGCGGTGGAGGTCCGACAAAGAGAAGATTGGGGGGAGGGGAGTTGTCGCAAGGGTACAATACCACGAGAGCTTGAAGGCGCAATAAATAGAGGATACTAATTATCACAATTTATTACTAATTATTACAATTTATTACTAATTATAACAATTTATTACTAATTATTACTAATTATCACAATTTTTTACTAATTATTAAAATTTATTACTAATTATAACAATTTATTACTAATTATTAGAATTATTATAACCAATTAGTAATTATTCCAAATTGTTGCAATTTGTTACCAATTGTTGAAATTTATTACTAATTATTGCAATTTTTTACTAATTATTAGAATTTATAACTAAATATTAGAACTTATAACTAATTAGTTGAATTTATTACTACTTATTAAAATTTATTACAATTTCTTACTAATTATTAACATTTATTACTAATTATTAGAATGTATTATTAATTGTTGGAATTTATTACTAAATATAACTAATTATTAGAATTTATTACTAATTATTAATAATTATTAGAATTTATTACTAATTATTAGAATTTATTATTAATTATTATAATTTATTACTAATTATTACTAATTATGACAATTTATTGCTAATTATTACAATTTATTAGTTATTATTACAATTTATTACTAATTATAACAAATTATTAGAATTTATTACTAATTATCAGAATTTACTACTAATAATTACTAATTATTATAATTTATTCTTAATTATTACTAATTATTCGAATATACTAAAAATTATTACAATTTGTGACTAACTATTACAATTTATTACTAATTTATTAATAATTAAAACTAATTATTATAATTTATTACAAATTATTATAATTCATAACTAATTTCAGAATTTTTTACTAATTATAACTTATTATTAGAATTTATTTCTAATTTTTAGAATTTATGACTAATTATAACAAATTATTATGATTTATTACTAATTATTAGAATTTATTACTAATTATTATAATTCATTACTAATTATTAGAATTTATTTCTAATTATAACTAATTATTAGAATTTACAACTAAATATTAGAATTTATTACTAATTATTAGAATTTATTAATAATTATTAGAATTTATTACTAATTATAAAAAAATATTTGAAATTATTACTAATTATTAGAATTTATTACTAGTTACTAATAATTATTATAATTTATTACTAATTAATGTAATTTATTCCAAATTATTATAATTTCCTCCTAATTATTATAATTTCTTCCTAATTATGTCTAATCATTGCAATTTATTACTGATTCTTGCAGTTTAAAATTTATTACTAGTTATTAGAATTTATTACTAATTATTAATAATTATTAGAATTTATTACTAATTATTAATAATTATAAGAATTTATATTTAATTATTACTAATTATTGGCATTTATTTCTAATTATTCTTAATTATTGTAATTTATTACTAATTATTTCAATTTATTACTAATTATTGCAATTTATTACTAATTATTACAATTTATTACTAATTATTAAAATTTATTACTAATTATTACTAATTATTAGAATTTATTAAACATTATTGATAATTAGTAGAATTTATTACTAATTATTAATAATTATTAGAAATTATTAGTAATTATTGAAATCTATTACTAATTATTACAATTTATTACTAATTATTACATTTTATTACTAATTATTAGAATTTATTAGTAATTTATTACTAATTATATCTAATTATTAGAATTTATTACTAATTATTATAACATATTACTAATTATTATAATTTATTACTATTTATTAAAATTTATTAGTAATTATAAGAATTTATTACTAATTATTATAATATATTACTAATTATAACTAATTATTCGAGTATATTACTAATTATTATAATTTATAACTAATTATTATAATTTATTACTAATTTTTATAATTTATGACTAATTATAAATAATTATTAGAATTTCTTACCAATTATTATAATTTATTTCAAATTATTAGAATTTATTTCTAATTATTAAAATTTATTACTATTTATAACTAATTATTAGAATTTATATGTAATTATTAGAATTTAATACTAATTATGGGAATTTAATATTAATTATAACTAATTACTAGAATTTAATACAAATTAATAGAATTTATTACTAATTATTAGAATTTATTACTAATTTTTAGATTTTATTACTAATTATTAGAATTTATTACTAATTATTACTAATTATTAGAATTTATTACTAATTATTACTAATTATTAGAATTTATTACTAATTAATAGAATTTATTCCAAATTAATAGAATTTCATCCTAATAATTACTAATTGTTGCAATTTATTACTAAATATTGCAATTTAGAATTTATTACTAATCATTAGAATTTATTACTAATTATTACTAATTATTAGAATTTATTACTAATTATTACTAATTATTATAATTTATTACTAATTATTTCAAATTATTGCAATTTATTATTAATTATTGGAATTTATTTTAATTTATTTCAATGTATTACTAATTATTTCAATTTATTTCTAATTATTGCAATTTATTACTAATTGTAACAAATTATTAGAAATTATTACTAATTATTATTAAAGTTGAGAATTTATTACAAACTATTACGAATTATTAGAATTTATTACTAATTGTTAAAATTTATTACTAATAATTATAATTTATTAATAACTTTTAAAATTTATTACTAATTATTAGAATTGATTACAAATTTATTACAAATTATTAGAATTTATTATTAATTATTAGAATTTATTACTAATTATAACTAATTGTTAGAATTTATTACTAATTACTTGAATTTATAACTAATTATTATAACTTATTACTAATTTTTATAATTTATGACTAATTAAAACAAATTATTATAATTTATTAAAAATTATTAGAATTTGTAACAAATTACAACTAATTATTAAAATTTATAACTAATTATAAGAATTTATTAACAATTATTAGAATTTATTACTAATTATTTCTAATTATTAGAATTTGTTACTAATTATTATAATTTATTCTTAATTATTAAATTTTTTTCCTAATTATTATAATTTTTTTCTAATTATTACTAACTGTTGCAATTTATTACTAATTATTTCAATTTAAAATTTGTTACTAATTATTAGAATTTATTACTAATTATTACTAATTATTTGAATTTATTACTAATTATTACTAAATTTTTCAATTTATTACTAATTATTTCAATTTATTTCAATTTATTACTAATTATTGCAATTTATTACTAACTAATGAAATTTATTACTATTTGTTGCAATTTATTACTAATTGTTGCAATTTATTACTAATTATTGTGATTTATTACTAATTATTACAATTTATTAGTAATTACTTCCATTTATTGCTAACTATTCCTATTTATTAAAATTTGTTACTTATTATGATTATTATTAGAATTTATTACTAATTATTATAATTTATTAGTTATTATAACTAATTATTAGAATTTATTACTAATTATTAGAATTTATTCCTAATTATTAGAATTTCTTCCTTGTTATTACTAATTGTTGCAGTTTATTAATAATTTTTGAAATTTATTACTAATTATTGCAATTTGTTTCTAATTATTGCAATTTATTTCTAATTAATGCAATTTATTACTAATTATTACAATTTATTTCTAATTATTACAATTTATTACTAATTATTACAATTTATTACTAATTGTTAGAATTTAATACTAATTTTTGAATTTAATACTAATTATTAATAATTAATAACAATTAATATAATATCTATTAATTAAAAATAATTATTTCTAATCACACATAATTATTTACAAAAAATATACCTACTCAATGAAAAATAAAATTATCTAATTCTAATTTTATTTAATTATTGATAATTAACAATAATTATAACTAAAATAAAATAAAATGAATTAAGTAAAAAATAAAAAGAAATAGATAAATAACTTAAAATTGAAGCTTTTGAAGGATATAAGCTGCGAACAATATACTGAATTAAAATTTTAAACTATGAAAATTTTTGAGAGAAAATGTTCCACTAGAGAGAGAGGAGTAGTGAATTGAGTGAAATGTGGAAAAAACGGATCGGGGTATATATAGGTTTGATTAGTTGCAACGAGATTATTTGTGATGAAAGTTCTGTTGTAAATAGTACCATTTGCGACGAGACTCATCACAAATGTCCACTGGTTAAAAGCCTTTTACGACCGGTCCTGTCGTAAAAGACAACCAGCCGACAAAGTATTTGCGACGAGATATATATCTCATCGCAAATACTAAAAATGACGTCGGGTATTTGCAACGGGCTATAGTAGGCCTCCGCAAATACCCTTCCATGCGGATTGACGCGTGAGTCGCACCAAACCTTTTACGACGTGAACCATCTCTCAGTTGCAAAAACCATATTATTTGCGACGGGTCGGTTCTCCAATCACAAAAAGGCCTCCCAAAGAACTATTTTTGATGGGTCGGTGTCTCATCACAAATGACCCGTCACAAATACCAAATTTTCCTATAGTGATCATTTAGTTGTGCTCCTTGATTCTTGTCATTCTTCCTCGATATAGTATTTTTGGTGACCTTGTGTCATCAGAGTTTGGTTTGGGTAGAATATTTTAGGATCTGTCAGTGTTGTTTATTTATGGATGGTTGATGTTTCAGCCTTATAAACCTTATCTCTCCCATTGGGATGATCATTTATATGATTGTTGTGGTTTCGTTTTTTTTATATGATGGTTGGTTATTTGATTTCTTTTACTTATGGTTTTTGGTTATTTATTTATTGTTGAAACTGATTATTTTTTTTGCAAGGGAGTCTGATATATGCTTGAGCCATGTTTGATTTATTGGTAAAATTAGAGTTATATTTTTTGGATTTTGAGGGTGAAATCATTCCCAAGTGGTCACATTTGACACGATAGAGCTTTCCTCCAACCTATGGTGACCAGGAATGCACTTCGGGCTTTGTGGAAAGCCAAGTTAAGTTATGCATTGGGTTGACCTAGGCCGGTTTGTTACATTAGTGAACCGAAGGAAGAGTAAAATTTTCAAAAAAAATTGAGGATGGGGAAGATTATATTTTTGAATTTTTATTGAGAAAATGTTTTTCTCTTATTTTAAAAGTTTAATAGGATGTTTTAGAGGCATAAGGATGGGAATAGAATACCTAGAATGAGTTTTGGGTGTTTTGAAATGGAAAGAGATAAGGGGTGTCTGACAGTAGCCACCTGGTACCTAGTCAAGTTCCACCATGTACCTAGTGGAGTGACTAGTGGGGTATTGCCACTGGTTTAGACATAAAGTAGTTGGTGACTTTACATCAGGCACCTAGAGGGGCATCAGGTAGCTAATGTTTGTTTACTAAGTACCTAGAAGGGGTCTTTCCCATATTTAAATGGGGGCTGAACTTTCATTTAATGGTCTCCCCCCTTTAGTATCTATAAGAAAAGGCATATAAGAGAGGCTATTTTTCTAGCCACTCTCCTTATTTCTCCCCCATTATACACCTTTAGTTTCCCCTTGACCAGAGGATGAAATGGAGACATTTTTCATGTTAGATCATGGTAATATGGCCACCTCTACTCCCCTTTCTTGTTCTCCTTTCTTCTCCACAAATTTTGGATGTTATGATTAGGGTTCTAATATAAAATTATTATAGATAATTATGTAAATTCATTTGATGCATAAGGATTTTTTGTGAGATGTATATAGGGGGATGTGATACATGAATTATCACCATTTCACATTTTTCATATTAATTTATGTCACTCAATAGATTACTTTAGGGTTTTTAGTGAAATTGGACTAAATTGATCATCGATTGGAGTTTATAAATTGGGTTTCTTTAATGAATTAGGTCCATAGGTGTGATGGGAATATATTACACCCCATCACTCATATTTTTGGCACCATCACATTTCCCAAGGAGTTTGACATCAGTTAATCCATTGGTATTTTTTAATTTAGAATAATTGAATTATTAATTTATGATGATTCTTGATAATATGTGTGCTCGATGGTGTTTTTGGAGGTTATTAGAGCTTGCAATAAATAAATATAATCATTTATGAGGTATTTGGACTTTATATGTTGAGTTTTTTGACCTTTTGGATTGTTTAATGATTTATTTCTTTGTTATTATTATCATTGGCCTATCATATTTCATTGACTGATATCAACCCATAAGTGGTATGGGGTCACATTAGCTTAACAGACAAAAAGTGGTGTATAACATGTTAAATGGTTTGTTGGTGGTTCCTTGGTCGAATGAGTATTGATGGCCCATTTTAGGGACTTATTTGGTGGTGAAGGTTGGGTTATGAAAAGGAACTAATTTATCTATTTTAAAATATGATTAAAAAAGAGTTTTACATTAAAATGGAATTTCAAAGGAAAATGATTTAAATCATTTTAAATAAAATTTTAAAAGGTGTGTTAGATTTAAAATATGATTTCAAGATGAAATGGATTTGATTTTATATTCAAAATGAAAACCATGAAATTTGAATAGGTGGTTTTAAATGGAATTTCAAACTGAAATAGTGGTTTTACCAAAAGGGTTTCTTTGGGTTTTTGGGAAAAATTCATGGTGTGAGTATGTCAACATGTGACACTTGTTAATAACATTTTTCTGAAAAATACATGACCAATATTTTTAAGGTGATCCATGAGGGATTGTTTGATACATGTTTTGGTCTATTTGATCTTTTAAGTGGATGAAAAATTATTAAAATATTGTATTCTTGTGTGATATTATATATTATGTTTACATTGTATGTCTTTACCTAGTTCATGGTAGTATAGGAAACATAGGATAAACCTAAACTTTGGTGATGGATTGTTTATATTTGGTTGATATACAATTTTGGTTTCCTTTTAATGTCTGGTTGTTGGTTCCTTTGAGTAGAGATAAAGCCTATAACTTATTGATTTACCTTGACTACTTTGATGGATTCATTGGGTCAATGAGGCATTTTTTGGTCAATTTTTTATCTTTAGACTTTTGTTTTTCTTAAAGATATTGATGACAGATAATCCTCCTTAGTTCTTGTAGTATTTCTATATTGATTGAACCTTCTTAGTTGATGTGGGGGAAAATACCCTTGATGTTTTAATTGATGAATAAGGTCAAATTCATTAAAATTATTCACTATGTTATTGTAATCAACTATTTAGATCTAGGAATGGGATTAGTATATGAATGGATTCCTCATACCTACTATTAGATAGGTGGATAGTGTTTTCCCTTATTATTAATGTTGTATTATACCAAATGAGATAGATTGATTGAGAACATGACCTATGAGGTAGTGAGAATTATGCAATAGACATCTTTATTTATATAAAAATCCCATGGATATGACATCAAGGATGATCTTATCGTTCAATATTTTTCTTGAGGAGTGTGATTAATTTTATTTTCTAGGTCACATGAACTATTTGATTTTACCAGTTTAGATAAGAAACACTCTAGGTGTACTCCTCTATATTGGTATCTTAACACAAAGAAACAATTTATGAGACTATAGAAAGGATACATGAGAGAAATTTGGAGTTTATTTTCGACTAATTGTGATGTAGGTTATATATATCCTATTAAGGTTCCATGTGGGGTAATATAATGGCCATGAAATATTTCTTTTATGATAAGGAAGTACAATCCAATAGATAAACATACTACCTAGTACCGCTCCATCATATAGTTAGAGACATCTATTGTAATGAATAATGATATATGGTATAAATATTGGTGTGCTCTATAGGTATTCTAGAAGATGAATTTGACAATGAAAAATGATATGATATGGGGTAGGGTGTGAGATTTGGGTTATGTTATTTATTTTAAATGGGATTTATTCTTTATTCTACCCATTTTTTATATTGGGTTTTATATTATGTTTATATTTGATGCTTTGGGGATTCATTGACAACAATTTTTTTTGAATTTTAAATTATAATTGGGGCCTATTTTATTTCCCTTTATTATATTTATTAATACCATCATTATTTCCAATAATATTTCTAGTTTTGGTTGTTTGAGAGGTGGTGACATGGCTTCTGGGTTATGTGACAATCTAATGAGAGGGAAATATTTGGGATTTTTATAATGATATGATAGTGAAAATGTGGTATATCTTATAGTTATATGAGGTTATATGAGTTTGAAATTTCAGAAAAGTGGGTCTTATCTCGAGATAGGTACTATAAGTTGAGTCTTTAGGGTGGGTGTGCCTTTTAGCTAAGATGGAATAAAGGTATGAATTGTATGAGTGTTCACGGGTTATGATATTAGGTGATTTAGTTTAAATTATCTTTAATTTTTAATCAATTATATTTTTAGGAATGTATATTTGATCACTATAAATCATTATCTCAAGGTGAGTAAAGGAATATTACTAGGTTATTATACTTACCCCACCCATGTACATTACTTCTATTTTAATGAACATTACATCTGGATTCATGGATCAGAGAGATCATAGTATTAGAGGCAAAAGATTTTATAGGAGTTGGTCATGTTAATTGGGTCAGAATCCATTAAATATATTTTACTTATGGTATTGTACTATATATATATCAGGCAATGTGTCACTTTTTATTTATTTATTATGACGATTCATGTTATTTATATTCTATATATATTGATCATTTATATTTTATTCATCTCATAGCTTACATTAATTTTATAATCTAGGTTATGGGATTCCCTCTTGAATTTATTTTTTATGTTAGTAGGTTTTTGGTATATTAGTTATATGGATGGGCTATGTCAAATTTTTGGTTAATTCATATTTGAACCATTATACTTATTTTATACGGTCATAGTTTTTACATTTAAATTATGGGCCCTAACTATTAGTTTTCATCCTTTAATTTATCGGTAGGTGGGCCTCTGATTTCATGATGTCACTATCTCTATTATAGTATGGGTGAATCGATACAAGGAGTTAAAACTATTTAATTTTCTTGAGATGTATTTCTTTCTCAGGAATGTGTTTAATACCAAATATTCTAGTAATTATAAATTCCTCCATATAATTATTCATTAATACAATTTCGATCCTAGTCAATCGTTATATTTCCTTTATGATACTCATGAAAATAGTTTTAGTTGGGGTGGGTTTTCCTTCACATATCAACATATTTATGGATCTTGAATTATTATATAATCCTATGTAAATAATATAAGAGATTATATTTTAAATATTCTCTCTATTCTTTTTTTTCATGAAGTATATCATGAGGGATCTGAGGTCATAAGATTCTTGTGAATCTAGCAAGAACAAGTTAAAGATATACTTACTGACAAACATTGAAATATAATATTCAAAGAAAGTATATTTGAATTTATCAAAATGCCTTATATAAAATTAAAAAAGATTATGTAAATACATAGAGTTACATCTCTAAATTGATCATTTGATGGGAATATATTGTTATATATTTTCCAAAAATGAATAAGCCTTTACAATAGGATAACTTTCTTCCTAAATGTATTTTGTTTGTCTTGGTGATAAATCTATGTCACCAAACTGATAAGTATAATATAACTTAATAATCTGGGAATCCATATCATGCCATGTATATCTATATTCTAATGGAAGAAAATTTTGATTAACAAATTTTTTTCCAAATGTTTCTTCCACCAAATACCAATTATGATATAATAATATTTTTAAGGATTCCTAAGAGTTAAATAATCTTAAAAAAATTTAACTCTACATAACTAAATATTATGATCAACACATAACCACCAATATTATTGATTCATAAATGTAAATGATATGATATTCCCAGGAACTATGGATGTTCACTAAGATGTTGAGGGATGAATCAATGAACAATATTACATTTTCCCTTTTATTATTTATTTTCAAATTTACCTCCATCACTTTTTATAGCAAGAAAACTCACTTATGTATTCAGACACACTAAATAATGAAAACAAAAAAGATAATACATATGTAAGGTCCACCACTCAAAATGGGTAAATTATCCTTGACGTGATATTGAATCACCTGAGATCACAAGATCCACTATAAGCACAATTGTGGATACAAATAAGTAAGGTATATCCTTAACTCATGTTATAAGATTATGAAAAATTCTATCTACCAATAATTACCCTATCATCTATCTATTAAATAAGGTAGGTATTATAATTTTCTTATAACTAGGTTATCTCTTGATAATTATAGTTCTCCTTCACTTATTCATGTTGTAAAATAGGTTTGAACTTCCTTGTCTATATAGAACATAGTTTTTATGGTCGTACACAATCAAGTGTGTACTCTTAATCTAATTCATATTCTCTCTTATTTTTCATTTTTCAATATCAATTCTTGCAAGACGCCAATTAAATTTGATCTTACATAACCATATATTTTTTATTTTAGTTCAAATTTAAATTTTTAATTTGAATTTAAACCTATAAGTTCCCAAATCTTGTTTTTTACTTTATCACTTCATATGAAGCCTTAGGATCATTTAAGACCTCTTAGTCACCATGGATATGGTTAATGACTTTAAAGATTGTGTATGAGTATCCCTTGATTCATTAACTGAGACATTTCATCATATATACTCAATATATAGAATAAAACACTACCCATAGCTTGTACATTCATCACCATGACATGTTGTAGGCCATTTATTAAACATTTAACTCACTATGGATTTGTCTATTCTTTGCTATAATGTGTTTTATTCCATGTCAATTCAAACACTTTTAACTTCTTTGAAACTACTACTAACATTTCATATCCCATGTTGTATTTTCTACTCCTAATTTAGGACAATAATCATTTTCTCACACTATAAAATGTTCCATAGTGTGGGACTCCTTTTTCAAACATTGGATAAAATCCAATCCATTTCACTTCCCTGGGAACAAGCCTCTCCAATGTTTCATGGAATTATCAAACAACCACCATTTATTAACCAAGATGTGTTCTTCACCATTTTTATTCCTAGAAAATTATTCAATATTAAGAAAAGTAAAATATTTTATTTATCATTGATAATACTCTTATGTATCAACCCTTGTATGAGTAATTTTCCAAATTTCCAAACATGAATGTGATCCAGCATGAATTCATCCAAGGTGTATATGATCCTTTCAGTTTTTCATAGAGAAACTTCTTAATTAAAACACCTTATTTAACCCAAATTTCAAAGATCATCTCTAAATTTCCTTCTTATTCTAGATTCATCATTTTACTATGATGTAGTTGAATCACCTTCCTCAAAACATGACTTACCAAAATCCACATATCCTGAGAAACCATGTGATTTTCTCTTCAAATTTCATCTATAACTGTGGCATAGTGATGAAAGTTGTACTTTAAACATATCCAAAAACCACTCTTCATTATAAAAAATTTATTTATGTTCTTCCAATATATCTAAAAATCCATAATGAACTTCACTTAAAACTAAAATCTTATTATACCTATGTTTAAAATTGATTTATGTGTGGACAAAAAAAGACAACTCATGGACCATATACACATAATCCAATGTATACTTCTTATTATTCATCTTCTAAAAACATCAAACTCTCCCCGGGTCTCAAAAATCTCCCTATTGACAAAAAAACATCAGATATACACATATTTTATATATATGTTCTCAAAAATATTCCCCATTGGATTTTATTGATAACCATTGGGCATAAATAACTCTTAAAACTCAACAGACTTAAAAATAAATCATCATTTAATAATTATAAGAATATATGATTGAGCTTAGTATAGGAAATAAGATCATTGAATAATAAAAATATGTTATCCATTAAAGTGAATTACATCCACTTCTTCACAACAATTGAACCAACTTATAATAGCTTCTAAAAATAATTCTTCTTCCACTTATGAAAAATCTTTCTTCCACATGTGAAATTTTTTTATGAGAATATTTTTCCTTTGAACTTATATATAAAATTTCATACATAAATTTTCTAAAAACATGTTAAAATAGTTCAGAACTTTCACAAACACATGTTAAATTCACAACATACCACTTTTTAGAAACCTCTAAAAACATATGACAACCCAAAATAAGAAATCTATTCCCCATTCATTTAAACACATATCTTCATATTATCTGTAAATATTAATGTTTCCTCTTTGTAAAAACATATTTGGATTAAACATAAATATATTTATGTCTTCTTTCTCAACTTTAAAAAAAATCCAAAGTACTATTGATATAGGGGAGGAATCATCAAACCATAGTTGTTGATGAATAAAGGATAACATTTCTTATTTAGAATCCATGAATTGATATTCAACCCTGAGGTTACCCAATAATTTCCTACATAAATATTATATCATATTAGATGAATATTAATTATGTATCATTACGATCCACACTTGAACAGTAAAGTTTTAGTGGGTCTGGTAACTTGGATACCAAAACAATTGGTATATAAAAGATCCACATAATATCCCACTAAGATCTACACAAACATCATCCTTCTAAGATATATCATACTTGAAATATTTATTAATTTCCTAAGGAAAAGGAAACATAATAAAGGGTGAGCTCATATGATCAGTAAGGGTAAAAAAGTATGATACCAATCAATGATCATTTTTAATCATAACATGAGACCCAGGTTCAAAAACCAGTCAGAGGCACATTTCCAGGTATAGTAGTAGTATTGTAGCAGGAACTGTAGTAGTTACTGTGGTAGCTAATGTTCGGTACTATATTAGCCAAAAGTATTCACCTTGGGACACTTTTTTGGGCATGGAGTCCTTAATCCCTTCGGGCCACCTAGGCCTTCAAGTCAGTAAGGCTTTCAGGCCACCTTTAAGGCCTTCGGGCCACCTCAAGGCCTTCGGGCCACCTAATATGCAGATGCCCAGATAGATTCTACAAAGAACTAGCTCATGGTGAGGATTCAAGAGTAGGAGGATTCAACAGAGTAGAGATAATGGATTTGTAAGAATGAGAGGGTATGACATTGTTATCGGTACTAAGCCTGTGCATCTCTACATAGGAAAACTAGCCTAATAACCATGAAAAGGTTGAGAGATAATCACAATGCAGATGCTAGGGAGTGGCGGTTTCAATTAGTCATAGTATGTGTAATTTCATTAATACCTACGGGTCCTGTAATGTCTCCAAGCCTATGAGCAATGTAATCTCTAAGCCTACAGGCCTTGTAAGTGTTCCCCCTCATCCCTTAAAAGGGGGATTATGAAAAGTCAATAAAAAATAATTCCTTCAGGCCATTTAGAAAAAAAAAATCATGAGAACAAGGGTATAGGAACATGATCTTAATATTTTAAAATCATATATAGAAATTCACATATCACAATAATGTGTTTCTCTTTAAAGCCTAGAAGTTCATAATGTGTGAATCATAAAGTAATCAAATAACATGATCCATGAGAGAATAACATTTACATAGGATCATTCCATAAAATAGTGTTATAAATTGTTTCATAATCATAATCATTGAAATCTTATTTCAACATAGCCCACCAAAACATTCATCACTTGTTAGGCTTGGGCTAACCACCCACGTACCTGCTTTGGACTTTGGATGACCTCTCATGTACCAAATTTTAGGCTTGGGTTAACCTCTCATATACCAAATATTGGTCTTGGTATAACCTCCCATGACCCTATTGATCTAATAAACCATTAATCTATGTATCACTATGAAAAAAATATTAGATATATTAAAACAAAGAAAGTGACATTTTTTATTTGTTATTTACTTAAAATAAAATTTAGGTTATTCTAAATAGAAAGTGTCAAGAAATTTACAAACCTTAAAAGGGAATATGATTAAGTTAAAAAGGAAACTATCAATTAATGTAAAGGATTTGTGAACTTAGTGGAATTATCACATACATTTAACCCTCTTTTACATTTTTTACCCTTACTAAGGCGAAAAATATTTATCATAGTGAGTATTCATAGTGAACAAAAATAAGAAAGTCATATTTACAAAACATGAAACTCTACATTCAAAATATGGAATCCATTTTTTAATATTTAATTTCTAAAAGTAAAATAAATCGATTTCAATATAAATTCATAGAATTTAATGCATTTCTTTTTGGAAAAATGCATTTTTATTCTTGAATTTCTACTAGAATAAAGTATAATATTGATTATAATATAATTAATTAGATTATTTATAATTAAATAAGAAATATTGTTATATAATATTAAATTAAAATAATTATGGGACTTTTAAATTACATTATTTAATGAAAATAAATGACAGCTTTACAAAAAATGATAATCTCACTATTCACATAAAAATAAAACTTTTTAGAAAAAATAAAAAAATCACCCTAAGATAATATTGATATTCTGATTTAAAAAATGATATTAATTTCCTCATACAAATATATAAAAACGGTATAAATTATATATAATTACCCAGAAAAAAAATCCATAAAATCATTTTTTATGAAAACATATTTTGAAGCATAAAATGACTACTAAAATTGAGTACACATTTATTATGAAGCATTAAATAAATTTTCTTAATTTAAAACCATTATATATATTTTTTATAATGTTATTAATATTATTCATGTATATAAATTTAATGGATAGTTTATAATAGTCATATTTAAATATTATTATTTTTAAAGTATATCACAATTCAATTAAAGCTTTATGTTACTCGTCAATAAAGTTATCGAGCACACTATTCATTTAAAATAAATTTTTTTGGTGTTAAATTATTACCACCATAAATGAATTGAATCCTCTCAATTTTTATCTTGATATTAAAGGGTTCAGTATTAAAAAATATCTTTACAAAAAACCCACATTTTACAGAGTGATAAAAAAAACTTCCTTGGAAATGGGGGAGTGGGAAACTTAAAGGTATCTTAAATAACATAGAGTTGAGTTCCTAGATAAGGAGAACATTAGTGAGAAGTGAAAATATTAACATGGTGGATAGAATTAATTTCCTAGGAATAATATAGATTTATATAGAACATGATCATGAGAATGTTAATGACCATAAAACCATAAGTCTTTGAGGGTGAAAATGATCTCCAATCCATTAGAAAAAATTATAAAAAGGAAAAAAATCATTTTAAAGATCCTTTTTCCAATAGTTGAGTAATTATTTTAACTTTAAATATAAAAAAAATATAATCATTAGAACTATTTAAATTTATAAACATAATTTCCTCCTTCAGCTTCATATTTCAATTAGATTCAACCACATTCTATCCCATATTACAATGATAAATCTACAATTTTAATTTTTCCTGCCATAAGAAATAAAATAAAATCTTAATAGATCATAAGATATTTAAAAGGGTGACAATCCATTACTCCTGCCTCTATTCAATTACTGATAAAATGGTTAGTACATGAAAAGATAACTAATATGAACAAATTATCATTTAAAAGATTAATCTCAATGATTTTGATAACAATACCCAAAGTTATACATAATTCATTCCATAAATTAAAAAATTTAAAAACTCATCAAAGATTTATTAATCATTATTTCAAACCCAATAATTATAAAAAAAAATTCAGAGCATCCAAAATGAAATGAACTTTAATACCCAATCAATATAAACTAGCATTGAATGTGAAATACCAAACATGTGAACACCTTGATCATATATTCTCTTAAAACATTCTAATAACCTGAATCATTATAAATGAAAACATTTATTCTTACAAACATTAACTCCATACATATTCTTCAAATAAATCCATATACTTTTGAATGTATTAAATAAATCCAAAAATAATAATAAAGTTCCTCAAATATCACATCTCTAATTAATTTCAAGGTCACTAATACAATACAATTTACTTTTTCAATCTCAATAACCAATTTATCTTAACTAAATATTATTATATCAACATCATACACATATTAAGGGTTATTTATCCCTCAATAATGTGTTTTCCAAAAATATCACCTTACAAGTAAATCAATTTTCTAGGTTATTAGTTTCATTCAATATATGCTTAAAAATATTTAATTAAAAACTATTGCATAAAAATTATTTGAAGTTTCATGATTCTTATAATGATAATATCAATTATAAAACCCTTATACAACATAATTATCAACTGTCAATAAATGAAAACTTTAATCATTTTGTTTAAATGATTGGAATAAAATGGGAAATTCCTTGTCCTGTGAGTTATCCCTTGTATTAGGGATTTAAATTGAATAATTCCCAATTTCCTCACACATAATATTATAAATGGTTACATAGGATGAACTTCATTTCCCTCTATTGAACACTTAATTTTTCCTTATAAATTACATTATCTATGAACTTATTTTTAACACATAAAACATCTTCTCATTTATTTAAGTCATTTCATTGGGTTCTTATTCCACATACTTGACATGTAAGTAGATGAATATTCTTCCATCTAGGGTCTTCATAATTTAAACTCCCATGAAACTCTATTTTTATCTTATTGTGTGTGTTAGAAGACTTACCCAATTTTAGGTTTTTACTTATATAATGAGATAGATGATTATTCATAATCATAATGTTTCTCATTCCAACTAACATTTAACTTTGTTTCTCATGAGAAAAATAATTCCATTATCCAACGCATTTGGTGTTAAAAAATTAATCTTAGTTCCAACCATTGAATGAAATAAAAAATCACAGTGTTCAAAACATTAATCATATTGTTAAATAAAGTAATCATAAAAAAAATCATAGGATGTATAAATCATGAGATTTTATTTTTAATATATGAAATCTAAGGATTAACCTTGTTCATCCGCTGTCAATATCTATTAAAATACTTAATTATGCTTCATAAATAAAATTTGAATTAAACCATGCATATGAAATTCTATTTTCTAGCCAGGTGATCTGTTTTAGGCCCACTAATCATGAACCAGTGATGATCGCATTGATGCTCAATCGCCCCCATTTTGAGTTATTACCCCTAGGTGTGTCTTTGTTACATCTACACCCACTTGTTATTATCTATATAGGTATGTATTTTATAAGAAACCCACCCTTATTTATTTATCATAAAATTGGATGTTCTTATATGATTATTCATATCCTAAGGGCTCTCACTAAATTTTTCTCATCCTAGTTTACAAAAATAAATAAACATCTCTTTGATACCAACTAAAGTGACCCAATAATTTCATACATAAATATTTTATCTTATTAGATGTATATTTATTACCTATAATTATATTCCCGGTCAAAACATTAATGGTTTAGTGTATTTGGAAAACTTGGATTCATAAACAATAGATATATAAAATATCTACATCATCTCCCACTAATCTCTTCATAACTAGCACCCATCTTAAGAATATCATACTTAAAACCTTTGTTCATATCACAGGGATAAATAAACATAAAAAAGGGTGTGATAAAACTCTCAGTATAAGTAAGCAAGGGTGATATCATTAAATGATAATTTTAATCATCGCATGAGCATATTGGTACAATATCAAGAGATTAAAATTATAAATTCATACCTATAAATTCGAATATCATAATCATGAGTCATGGAATAAAGCTTGGAAGTTCATAATACATGAATCATAAAGGAATCATGGAACATAATCCATGAGAGTATAACATTTTCATAAGATCATATCATAAAAGAGTTGAATAAAGTGCTTCATATTCATAATCATAGAAATATTATATCATGTATAACCACCAAGTCATTCTTCACATGTTAGTCTTGGGTTAACCACCTATTTACCTAGTTTGGGTTTGGGGTAACCTCCTGTGTACCCTTTTTTGGGATTGGGATAACTTCTTGTGTACCCTCTTTTGGGCTTGGGATAACCTCCCATTCACCCTATTTTTACTTGGGATAACCTCCCTTGTACCATCTTTTGGGATTAGTATAAACTCCCATGTAACTTTTTTTCCCTTAGGATAACCTCTCATGTACTCTCTTTTTGGATTGGGATAACCTCTACTGTACCCTTTTTTGATAATTACCATGTCTCATAGTTTTTTAAATTTGATCAGCTAAAAAGATACTATAAAAGGAGAAGTGACCTATAAGTAGAAAATTATTGATATTCTTGATCATATCCCATTCACTTGGCTAAAGATAACATATTTATGAATTTTAAATCATTTAATAAATTATAATTTAACATAATATACCATTAAAGTCATTTTGGGAATATTCACATATTATAACTTTAAATACAACAATATATTAATGGGATTAAAAAATCTACTTTTAAAAAATCAATAATATTTTATATTTATCTAAAAAATCCTTGAAGACAGTAATTCATCTAAATTGTCAAAATTTTATTATTTTTCAAATCGTTTATTTTATTTTTAAATTACTTGAAGTAGTAATGTGTGGGTGTTGCGTAAGAATTTTCGGTAATTATCCCATCACCTAAAATTAAAAATAAATTTTCATGAAAAATAAATCCCAAATCTAAAATAACCATTTATAACAAAAAATAACCTCTTTTTATACCTATGAAAAAATATTAGAGATATTAAAACAAAGAGTGACATTTTCTATTTATTTTTTACTTAAATTAATATTTAAGTCATTATCAAAGGAAGGTGGCAAGAAATTACCAAACCGTAGAATAGAAAATGAATAAGTTAAAAAGGAACCTAATCGATCTAAAAACGAATTTTTTTAATATTTTTAGGCCTTATCACATTGTGTTAACCATGTTTTGTTCATTTTACCCTTAATGAGGTGACAAATATTTATCACATTTTATATTCATAGTGACGAAAAATTAAAGGGACCTATTTACTAAATTTTGACCTCTTGATTTCAAATATTAAATCCATTTTAAAAAAATAAAATTTCTTGGAGTGGAAAAATAAATATGTTAAACTCAATGAAAAACAATTATTAGAAAATTGTATTTTGAAACATAAAAATGAACTTATTCAAAAATAATGTACACTATTGATTCTTATATAATTGAATATATTATTTACAAATAATGGAAACTTATATGATTTTAAGATAAAATTAAAAACATAATGGGACTTTTAAATTACTTGACTAAATGAAAATAAATTATAGCTTTACAAAAATAAGTATTTTCCCCAATTCACATAAAAATAAAAAAATTTAAAATATTCCCAAATATTCACCATATGCTAATATTAACATGCTAATTTAAAAAATAATATTCATTTCCTCAAATATAAAATCTAAAAATTTTAAAAATTAATAATAATTTCCTCATAAAAAATGTATTAAAACCCATTGTTTCAATAAACATATTTTTGAAGCATAAAATGAATTTATTATAAATTCAGTACTTATTTATTATGCATAAATTAATAAATATGATTTATTTAAATTAATTTTACATATTTATAATAATGTGGGTGCTAATATTACTTTCTTACAATTTAATGTCTATATTATGATAGTTATATTTAAATAATATTATTTATATATTATATCATAGTTTTCATAATGCTGAGTGTTATGTATTAAGCAAGATATCGAGTATAATATTATTTTAAAACAAATTTTTAGGGCATTACTATAGAAACCTGAGCTTACTGTACATGGATATTATATTATTTTAGATTAATATTAAGCTCATTATAAAAGAAAATGCCGAAGGACTATACTAGTTTAGTCTGTTAGGAAAATTAGAAAAATCTTCTAACTTGGGGAAAAATCATCAATATTTCCAAAAAATATCCTCCCATTTTGTACTCCTACTTAAAACTTTCTTCAATATTTCCGGGTTGGGATTTCCTCCCTTGTACCCTCTTGTTTTAGGATTAGGATTCCCTCCCATAAAACCTCGTATTACGGGCTTGGTATTCCCTCCCATTTACTCCTTGTTTTTGTCTTGGGATTCTCTCCCATGTACTATATTGTTTTGGGCTTGGGATGCCCTCACATATTACCTCCTATTTCAGACTTATGATTCTAGCTTATGTACCCTCTTGTTTTAGGTTTGGTATTCCCCCCATATACCATATTTTTTCGTATTGGGATTCCCTCTCATATACCCTCTTGTTATGAGATTGAGATACCCTCCCATGTACCCTCTTGTTATGGGATTGGGATTCCCTCTCGTATACCCTCTTATTATGGGTTTGTGATTACCTCTAATCTATCCTCTTATTAAGAGCATGGGATGACCACTTATATACCCTCTTGTAATGATATTGGGATGCCCACCCATATACCCTTTGATCTAATTGAACCTTTATCATTTACCAATGCATTGAAGGGAGATATAGGTCTCACCCATCACATAATGAAATCATACATGCATGTTCCAAAATATAATAAAACATTCAATATATCATGACTCATAAAAAATAGATGGGTATCATAAAAAATCCATCATTTATTAAAATTTGTAAAAGATATAAGTTTTATAATAATTTAATCATAGTATAACTCATGAAAAGGAGTGGGTTTCATAAGCATATTAGCCATGAAAATAAGTGGGCTTCATAATAATATAACACATGAAAGGGATACAACTTCATAGAAATCATGCTAGAAAAAAATAAAACATTCAGAGAAATAATATAAATAGTACCTTTGGATCATATACCCTTTAAATCATAAACTATTTCAAATTATTTCATCCATGATTGAGGATAATTTTTAAATATCACTTCAATAATTTATTATGGGAAATACCAATTTTTGAAAATCAATTTTTATAACATAAAACATTTTCAAAATCCTTTTCATTGAAAACAACTTTAAAAACTTATAAAGTAATATTTGAAATTCCTTGAAAACATTTATATAATAAAGTATCCTTTTTTCCTTGAAAATTAATTTGTAAATCATTAAAAAAAATTAAAAACCTTATTCATTGAAAATAGCATAGAAATTTTATAAATGATGTTTTTAATTTCATTTAAAACAATTCTTGAACAAATTTTTTTTTGGATATATTTTGAAGTCCTTTAAATCCTTTTATTTAAAAATAAAATTATGAAATAATATAAAGAAGGATTTTAAATTATTTTAAAAAACTTCTTGAACATAAATCATTTTATTAAGACATTTTTATTTTAAAATATATTTTTAAACTTATAAAAGATTATTGTAAATCATTGAAATACTTTTCTTTGAAAATAGACCTTTAAAATATATAAATGAATCTTTAAAAAAATCATTTAAATCCATTCATTAACATAAAACATTTTTGAAAACATTTTTAAATAATTCAAATCCCTTTCTTTGGAAATAACCTTTTGAAAACATATAAAAGAAGCTTTAAAAATCATTTAACACAATTTTTAAACATAAAACATTTTTAAAAATATATTTTATTCCAAAATACATTTTAAAACATATAAATTAAAAATTAAAATCATTTAAATCCTTTTATTTAGAAATTAAATTTTGGAAACAAATAAAGGAAGCTTTAAAAGTCATTTAAAACACTTTTTTAGAGTTAAAAGTTTTTGAAAATATTTTTCTTTGAAAAACCACATTAAAAAAGTTAATTTCTCAAATATTAGGAAACACAGTTTATTATCAAAATTTATCTTGTCTAATTTAAAAGGAATATTCAACTAAATGATGGCCATTATGGAATATAAATCAATAAATATTGAACATCCCTTTTGCACTGTAACAATTTTAGAAAAGTAATTTGATTAAAAAATACAAGAAGATTATTTTTTAAAACCAATTTTGTTAAAAGGGTAAAACATGGGTAAAATTACTTTTAAATATAATAGGATAATTTTAGAACATTTTTGAAAATATTTTTAGAAAACATGATTTTGAAAGAACGTAGATTTCTAACCAAAGAGAGAGATAAAGTCTAATTTTCTTAAAGAAACTTTCTCAATTATATTAAGTAAAAAAGAGTGGAATAATGGTACCATTAAATTAATATATCATGAATAAATAGAGGATAATAAAATTCATGATATTTATTGAGATATGGATCATAATATTTCATCAATGGAAGCATAATGTAAAAAATCCTGAAAAATTATGAGATTGTAGTAATAAACTCTCAAAACATTGTTAGAATTGAATCATAATACCCATGAATAAATAAAGATAAATTAATATTAAAACATAATGAAAATAATAATTTTAATTATAGTACATTTCAAAGGTAATTATATTCACCTCATAAAAGAATATAGGTGCAAAACATAACATGTGTCTCAAAGTAGGAAAATTGAAACAAAATTACTTTACTGATTTGGTATCTTTTGAACCATATACCCCATGAAAAAGAGTTAATAAAATGGATATGTAAATAAACATAAATTTTAGGTTAATAATCATATAATAAATTCATGTCAATTATATAAACCACACTAAATGAATGATGGGTGAATAAGGCATAAGTCTCATAAAAATAATATTAAGACTAGAAATCCCCTTACTACTTGAGTAACTTTTGAATCATGAGATCCATGAAATAATAATATAAATTGAAACTTTTAATATCATAAAATAAATTATATTCATAATAGAAAATTTTATAGCTCATTATATACACCACACAACAAGAATAAGTGGTGAATATCGCATATATCTCACAGAAATAAAAGTTAGACTAGAAAACCCTTACCTTAAGTCTTGACATTCTTTGTACAGGTTCAAAGATCATGTATAGGAAATAAAATCGTATCATAAATCTACCACATAACCATATTATTATATATAATACCATATATTATTTTATTATGATGTTATATTACCCATTTATTAACAATTTCATTTTAAAGTTACTTTTTGGGTAATAACCGCATTGTTTTTTGTATATGTTTTGACTTGTTATTCTTGATCCTCTTAATGAGATCCTGATTTAATTATTTCTAGAATTAAAAACATGATATAAATATCATATATATCTAGTATATAATTGTTTTTATAATATATAAAATATATAAAAATGAAGTAAAATACACCGTTCATGGAAATCGTAGGTCGTACGTTTGCTTGAATGTTGTATCCATTTTCTAATCATATTTTTAATGAAAGAAAAATAAATGAAATATATATATATATATTATATTTATAGTAAAATTATTATTTTATATATATCACACATTTTTATTAAACCCATCCTTAATACATTCTATTTAAATCATGAATGAATCACATCGCTTTGAGGAGGCGGTAATCCACACACCCACAAACGAAGCTATAATATTCTCACACAATAGAAAGTATCATGGTATGTGTTATATAATAATTAAATAATCATGAAAAAATCATAAATATCTTATATATCATATAAAATTGTAATTATATCATTATTCCCAACCTTGAGAGTTTGTAATGGAAGAACTAATGACATTGGTTCGTGAGGCGATGGTTCGTCACACAAATGAATTATGATTGTGTATCACATTTAATAAAAGCGTGTGTGAGTGTAGGTTGTAAAATTAACATAAAAATAATATAATTATGTTTATTATAATTATTTTATAAAATAATAATGGAATAATAATATTTTATGGGGTGGAGAAAGAAATAAAACAAAAGTGCTTGTTAATGGATGTTACATCTTCTTTATGTAACTCATTTTGGCTTTCACCAGAGGGCTTCCTTAGTTGGATTCCTTACCAAAGGGAGGAATATATTATAAATTAAGGGAAGTTATAATATTATTGGGTTGTTTTGGATGATAAAAATAACTTTAGGGGAGTGAATAAGTGAGGGAGGTTGAGTGCCCTTTTATAAGTGGGGAAAAGGACATAATTTTCATTTTTGAAAAGAATTGTGTCCAATTCACGTTTTGACAAACCATGAGGCTTCCATAACACACAAAATTATATCCATGAAGGGTTTAGGTAACAATATTTCCATAAATTTTGTGTTTTACAAGTGTAGAGTCATTATTTCACCTTATATTCTAAGTTTAGTAATTAAGTAATCTCGTTTTTACCTAAATCACTATAATTAATTTTAACTACATTCACTAATAAATTTGGTAAAAATTTAAGTTAAAATTTTTATAAAGTATAAATTATTCTTATTAAAAATATTGAATCCATTTTTATAAATTATAATCACATAATTGTCAAAATTTAATTTAAAATCAATCCCGTAGAAGGGACAAAAAAACAGGTTTTTAAAGTGAAAATGTTCAAATGTTTAAAATGTTCTTATATCCAATTTAAGTGTAAAATTGATTCTGAATACCTAAATTGTATGAATACACGTATAATTCAACTAAATATACTTTAAACTAGTTTAAAATATAATTTAACTATATATATAAAATAGATGAAAATATAGTTTTCAAATAAAATTTGATGTTTTCACCCTTTATCGAAAAATGAAACTTCTCAGAAAAGTACCAAAAAATTACCCAAAGTAAATTTGGATATTACACTTTTAAAAATATTTTTTTTAAAAAAATAATTATAAAAGTTTCAAAAATAATATTTATAATAGTCTCTTCTTTAAAAGATGGTAAAATTACCCTTTAAAAATACATATCATTATGAATAAAATTGGATTTTTTGTTATCTCCTCTCTAAAAAGCACATAAGATGAACATTAAATAGTTAAATAAATAAAATATTTATATATTTATATATTTCATTAAAATCATTATGAAAAAATTAATTTAATTTATTGAGGTAAAATGTGTTTGATTTCATAAATATAGTTTTCCAGCAAAAGATTTCATATATTTTCAAAAGGGATATATTTTCATTTTTTGTTAATTATACACCACACAATTATTCTTATATACATGTGTAAAACATATTTTAATATATTAATTAATATTATTCATAACCATCATTCCAATTTCTTGGTGACATCTATAAAAATATTTTAATTTTATTATTAATAGTACATTATAGTCTGGTAAAACTATGTCTTGTGTGTCACACAAGTTATCAATGGAACTCATCATTGTGTGTAACACAAGCCAAAAATATTGTTTTATGTAATGTAAGATAATATAAGTGTTTCATGTAGTTTAATATCAACATTGTATTTTTATATATTAAATAATAACTTGGTGATTTCTTATAAAATAAACTATATTTAGTGTTGGGTGAAATGAAAAACATCAGAAAGATTAAATTAATTTGAAAAAATAATTCACAAAATCTAGAGGTGTTACATTATAACCCCTTTAAAATGAGCTTAGTTATCTATATTCATCTGGGTTATCAAAATTTTAATATATTAAAGTTCCTTTCATAAAAACCCACATCATAAAAATGAATACTAAAACTTCTGTCAAAATGGAAGTTAGAAACATAATGGTTACCCAAAGTAACTCACAACAATGTTTCTACATGGGAGAACATAAGTGGAAAGGGAAGATTTGATATATAAGGAAAGAGTAAATAATTATAGGATATGACTGGGTTCATTGATCATAATAAACTAAATGATCAATGTAATGTTAAGGGTCTCAAAACTATAAATATGTGATGATTTATAAGACCATTGGTTCAATAAAAATGAAGGTATTATGATAAATATTTTTCTATACCATTTTCCTAGATTTGAGGAAATATTTTACTCTCTAATAAAATAAGGAAATATACTTACTTTATTTCATTCCTTTTCATATGGATAATCTCACCCTTTGGTTGTACCTTTTTTGATTTACAATTCTTCTCTTACTAAAAGAAATTAAGGTGAATTTTCTATTCCTAAAGTACTAAAAAATTTAGGAGGAAGATTGATAATTCATTACATCTATCTTTAGTTAACATCACCGAAAATGGTTTTCAAAAGTTATCAAATATAAATAAATCCTCATATAGAGAAATAATACTTCAATATTTAAAATTTCATCAAAAATTTAACTCAAACCATTCCATAAATAGTCAACCTTGTAACCCTTATGAAAGATGAGAATCCAAAAAATTAGAAATAAGGTCACCATTTTTTTCAAAATTATCTTAACATTGATCCCCCATATATCAAAAAATAAGATCTTGGTTGTCACATTCTAAAAATGTGAATAAATTCAACATGAATTCTCTCAAAACATGGTACTAACATGAATTACCATAAATCCTTATTGAAAACATTCATGCTTTCTTATTCCAAATATCATTTGATATATTCCTTAAATCCAAAAATTTTTACACTTCATCAACAATAGCAAAAACCACTTTTTAAATATATAAGTTTATCAATTATGAGGTTATAAATATTATCCAATTGATATTATATATATCACTGTCTCTTTATCTATAGTAAATATCATTTTCTCATCCTCAAGAACATGTTAAGGGTCAACTTCCCATAATGTAACATTTCTATTAAATAACATTTCTAGTTCATCATTATAATTTATCATATTCTTTATAATCCTTAAAGAAAAAATTCTACAAACAATCCATATATACTTCATAATTCATATAACATAATACATGAATTCAAATACATTAATATTTCAATCATTTCACATATTCCTTAAGACATTAACTAATCTTAATTATCATATTTATTAATACTAGTTTCCTAAAATATGAAATTTTATCCATGTATACTCAATATAATCATTATTATAAACAATACCATTGGAAAATAATATACATTTAATATGTTTCTCATGGTATCTTCATCATTTGTATCAATACCATTACTCATAAAACATTAGGTAGGCCATTATTCTCATCTATTGCATTAACTTCACTTTTCATTTTTCACTTTGTAGTTACTTTATTTGTTTCCTTATTTTCTGTAGTCAAAACATCTCCTTGTTCCCCAAAGACATCCAATTTTATTATCTTGATAGGGATGTAATTTATTTGAAACCACACAATCAATCCTTTACTAAAATTCTAGGATATTTTCTCAAACTTTTACACATAATTAAAATTATCCTTAGAGACATACCTATACATATCATTAGAAATATCGTTAGGGATCTCACAAAAGTTTTCTCATCCTAGTTTCCAAAGGTTGAATAAACATTTAATTTGATTCCAACTATAGCAACTGAAGCTTAACCTACATTGATATTACATAATTTTATATGAATATTTAGTACATTACAAAAGTACATGCATGTGCACCATAATACTTTAGTGTCTTTGGAAACTTGTAAATAAAATATTCTAACTTGGTGAAAGATATTCAATGTTTCCCACAAATATATTTCTGTTTAGTACTCCTACTTAAAATCATTCTTTATAACCTGGGGAAAGGAAACATAAGAAAATGTGATCTCAAATTCTTTATAAGTGTAAATAAAGTAGATAAGTAAGCCTAATATGAACATAAGTGTATGAGAAAATGAGAATAACATTTGATGATCATACCCTGCATATCGAAGATCATATATAAGAGTCATAGAATAAAATTTGTTGTTCATAATTCATGAATCATAAGGGAATCAAAGTACATGAACCATTAGAGAATTATATTTTAAAAAGATATAATATTGTGGAATATACTTTTGTATATAATATCTTATATCAATTCAACCTACCAAAACCTTCATAACTTGTTAGGCTTGGGATAATCACCCATGTACCTACTTCAGGCTTGGGATGGCCTGCCGTGTACCCTCTTGTTTTGGTCTTGGGATCCCCTTTTATATAACCACTTTTTATGGTCTTTTTATTCCCTCCTGTATACCCTCTTCTTTCCATCTTGGGATTCCCTCTCATTCACCCTCTTGTTTTGGGATTGGGATCCCATCCCACGTGACCTCTTGATTTTGGTTTGGGATTCCACCCATATAACCTCTTATTTTTCCCTTATGATTCCCTCTTGTATACCCACTTGTTATGCACTTAGGATTCCCTCCTCTAAACTATATTTTTATGGGATTGAGATTCCATCCCATGTACCCTCTTGTTACGGGATTGGGATGCCCCCTATATACCCTCTTATTATGGGATTGAGATACCCTATCAAGTACAATATTTTTATTAGTTTGGGATTCCCTCACATATACCCTCTTGTTATAGGATTGGGATTCCCACCCATGTACACTTTGATATCATTGAACATTTATCACTAACCAATGCATTAGAGGGTGATATATACCCCACGAGTCACATAATGCACTCATATATGCATGTGACATGTGATAATAAAATATTCGTCATATCATGAACCATAAAAAAGGGATGGGTATCATAAAAATATCATCAAATATTAACAAATGTAAAAGAGATAGGTTTTATAATCATTTCATCGTGGCATAACACATGAAAAGGATTGGGTTTCATAAGCATATACCCTACGAAAAGAAACTAGATTCATTAGAATATAACTCATTGAAAGAATACGAGTTCATAGAAATCATGCCAAAAAAACAAAAAAAAATTGAGATAAAATATGAATGGTACCCTTGGATAATATACCCAGTAAATAAAAAACTATATCAACGGATTTCATCATAGATAGAAGAGGTTTTTAAAGATCACTTGGAGTATTTCTTAAGGGAAATATCCATTTTTTGAAAATTGATTTTTAAAATATAAAACATTTTCAAAATATTTTTTATTTAAAACCACATCAAAAAAATATAATGGAATATTTAAAATCCCGTTAAAAATTTTATTGAAGAAATATATCATTTCTTCTTTGAAAAAGGGCTTTTTAAATCGCAAAACATTTTGAAATCCTTTTTCTTTGAAAATAACCTTGAAAACTTATAAATGAAGGTTTGAACATCATTTAAAACACTTATATTACATAAAATATTTTTGAAAATTTTTTGAAATTATTGAAATAATTTTCTTTGAAAATAAAATTTTGAAAGATAATAAAGAAGGACTTGAAGATAATTTAAAACACCTCTTGAACATAATTTTTTTGAAAACGTTTTTCAATGAAAATAACTTTTAAAAATTATAAAATAATCTTTGATAATTATTCAAAACACTTCTTGAATATAAAATATTTTTTAAAACATTTTGAAATCATTGAAATCCTTATTTTTTTGAAAATAAAATTTCGATAAAATATAAAGAATGATATGAAAATCACATAAAACCATTTTTAAACATAAATTTTTTTTTAAAACCTTTTTATTTTAAAAAAGATTTGAAAACTTATAAAATAATCATTGAAATAACTGAAATCCTTTTCTTTGAAAATACCCTATTGAAAACATATAAATGAATCTTTGAAAATCATTTAAAACATTTTATTAAGCATAAAACATTTTTGAAAAACCATTTTATTTGAAATTAAACATTGAAAATAGTGAATTTCTAGAATATTGGTAAAAAAATTATTGAAAAAAGTAATCTGGTATACTTTTAAAGGAGGCTTCAATTAAATTACGGTTATGATGAAAGACAAATTTGCACATGCAGAACATTCCTTTTTCACTATAACATGTTTAGAAAAGATCCTAGATAAAAAATGATAATAATATTACTTTATATGGTAAACAATTAGTAAAAAATTATTTTAAATATCATAGGATAATTTAATAACATTTTTGAAAACATTTTCAAAAACATGGTTTTGAAATAACACTGATTTTCAACCGAAGAGAGAGATAAAGTAAGATTTTATTAATAGAACTTTCCCATATATCTTAAGTAACATAGAGTGAAATAATGGTATAATTAATTTAATATATCATTAATAACCATAGGATTATAAAATTAATGAGTTTACTTGAGGGATGGATCATATTATTTCATCAATGGAAGCATAATCGTAAACAATCCTGATAAACAATGTGATTAAAGAAACAAACTCTTACCACTTTAGTAACGTTTAATCACAATACACATGAATAAATAACATTAAATATAGCTTATTATATCATTAAAATAATTATATTCATGATGATATATGTAAAAGTGTAGAATATAAACTTCCTAAATAAATATAGGTGCAAAACATAACATATGTATCAAAGAAGGAAAATTGAAACAAAATTACTTTACAGATTTGGTAACTTTCAAATTTTACACCCCCTTATAGGGATATTACCAAATAGATATGTAAATAAACATAAATTTAAGTATAATAGTCATTTAATTCATTCATGGGAATATATACACCACACAAAAGAAAGGAGTGGTGAATAATTCATAAGTCTCGTATAAATAAAAGTGAGACTTGAAGTCCCCTTATTACATCAGTATCTTTTGAATCATGATATTCATGAAAAAATAACATAAATTAAAACTTTTAAATACATTAAATAATTTAAATTAATGATATAACATTCCATGGTTCATTATGTACACCACAGAACCAGAATAAGTGGGTAATATAGCATATATCATACAAAAATAAAAGTGAGATGAGAAAACCCTTACACTAAGTCTTGATTTTTTTGCACACATTCATATCTACTATATACTAAATATAAGTTTATTATGAATCTGAAAAAACCATATTATTATATATCATACCATATATCATTTTATTATAATGTTATATTACCCATTTATTATCAATTTCATGTTAATGTTATATTTCGGGTAATAAATGCTTTATTTTTTGTATATGTTTTGACTTGCTATTATTGATACCCTTATTTAGATCCTAATTTAGTTATTTACAGAATTTAAAACATGATATAAATAACATATATATCCAGTATATAAGTATTTATAATAATCTATAAAATATATAAATATGAAATGAAATACACTATTCATGGAGATGGTGGGTCGTACACACTCATGAATGTTATTTCCATTTTCTCATCATATTGTTAGAGAAAGAAAATTAAATGATAAATATATATTTGTTATAGTATAATTATTATTTCATATATTTCATAGATGTTTATTAAACTAATCCTTAATACATTACACGTAAAGTGTGAACGAAACACATCGCTTTGAGGAGGTTCTAGTCCACACATCCACCAACGAAGTTATAGTATTATCACAAAATTGATAGAATGTGTATTTTTTATATAATAATTATAAAGGAATAAATAAATCATATAAATCATATATATATAGTAATTCCATCATTATTCTCAACCTTGAGAGGTGGTAATGGAAGAGAGAACAACATCAGTTCATGAGGTCGTTGTCTGTCGTACAGGTGAACAATGATTTCATATCCCATTTGATGAAAGTGTGTGTGAGTGTAGGTAATAAACTCAACATAATAAAATATTATTATATTGAGGATACTGAAAATATTATATAATAATTGAATAAAACTAATTGAGTTGGTGGAGAAATAAATAAAACAAAAGTTCTTATTGAAGGATGTTACCTCTTGTTTAGGTAACTCCTTTTTCTTTTCACTAAATGGATTCCTTGGTTGGATTTCTACCCAGAGGGAGGCTTCTATTATTTTCGGAGTAAAGGTGTTATCTGATTGTTTTAGTCTTTTTTTGATTCAAAGATCTTGAGAGTTTTGAATATGTTAGGGGGTGAGTACCATTTTATAAGTGGTGGAAAGGACACACATGGTATTATCAAAAATAATTGTGTTCTCCCTATGATTTTTACAATTGATAAGATTATATAACACAAAAAATTATATCCATGAAGGTTTAAGGTAAAAATATGTCAATCCAATGGGTGTTGGAAAAGTATAAAGTCATTTTTACACCATATATTTAATGGTTTCCATTATGTAAAATTGTTTTTACCAAATCACTATAATTATGTTTAACTAATTTCACTAATCACTTTGGTAAAAAAACAATTTTGTATTATTATAAATTTCAAATTAAACTTATTATAAATAATGAATCCATTTTTATCAAATTCTAATCACAAAATTGGTAGAAATTAATTGAAAATTAATTCTGCAGACAGGACAAAACAACGGGTTTGTAAAGTGAAAATGTTTAAATGTTTGAAATGTTTTAATATTTAATTTCAATGTTAAATTTTTTATAATGACCTAAATTATATAAATATATATATATATATAATTTATCTAAATATACTTTAAAACCGATTAAAAATATAATATTACTATATGAATAATTTATAAGAAAGTGTAGTTTTCAAATAAAATCTAGTCTTTTTCACTATTCACCAAAAAAATGAAACTTCTCAAAAAAGTACAAAAAATTTACCCAAATTAAATTTTAAAATTAATCATTAGAAAATTATTATTTTTTAAATAAAATTTATAAAAGTTTCAAAAATTAGATATAAAATATGTTGTCCATTAAAAGGCGGTAAAATTACATTTTAGAAAAAAAATATATCTTTATTTGTAATGTTGGATTTATTCTTATCTACTATCTAGAAAAAACATAATATGAACATTAAATAGTTGAATAAATAATATGTATATATATATATATATATTTCATTTAAATAATTTTTAAAAAGAGTTTTAATTAATTTATTTAGGTAAAATGTTTTTGATTTCATAAATATAGTTTTCTAGCAAAAGATTTCTTATATTTCAAAAGGGTTTAATTTTCATTTCTAATTAATTAGTCACTAAATAATTCTTCTCAGATACATTTTTAAACCATATTTTCTTAATTTAATTAATATTATGTATAAACCACATTCCAATGGGTAGGTGACATCTATAATAATATTTTTATTATAATATTAATAGTACATTGTAGTTTGGTAAAACTATATCTTTTGTGTCACAGAAGTTGTCAATGGAACTTGGAATTGTGTGTAACACAAGCCAAGCATAGTATTTTGTGTACCGAAATCTAATCTAAGTGTTTCATGTAGTGAAATCTGGACTTAGTGTTTTGTAAAAATCTCTAATAACTTAGTGATTTCATATAACGCAAGTTATATTCAGTGTTGCATGAAATGGTAAACATCGAAAAGATAAAATTAATTTGAAAAAATATTTCAAAAAATCTCGGGGTGTTACATTATTTTCTCCTTAAAATAAATTTCTCCCTCAAAATTCATCTAGGATTTCAAAGTTTTAATACATCAAAGATTATATCATATAAACCCACATCATAAAAATTAATACTAAAACTTCCTTAAAAAGAAAGTGAAAAATGTAATAGTTACCCAAAGTAACTCATAACTTGGTTTCCACCTAGGAGAACATAGGTGTAAAGGGAATATTTTAAATTAAAGAATAGAATAAATAAATGTTGGTTTTGATTTGGTTTATTGATCACAATCAATTGAATGATCAATGGAATGTTAATATTCTCAAAACCATAAATCTGGGATGATTTATAAGACCATTGGCTAAACAGAAACTAAGGTATTAGGATAAATCAGTTTCAATATCCTTTTCCTAGATATGAGGAATTTTTTTACTATCTAAGAACATAAGGAAATTTACTTACATTATTTCATTCATTTTAGTATGCACAAAATCACCCTTTGGTTTTGTCTCTCTCTATTTCCACTTCATCTCATACTCAAAGAAATGGAGTTGAATTTTCCATTCCTGAAGTACTAAAAGATCTTGATTTGGATTGCTAATTCATTCCATATGTCTTCAGTTAACATGACAACAAAATATTTTTCACAAGTTATCCAATATTCATCCTTATATGGGGAGATAATACTTTAATCTCTAAAACCTCAACTGAAGTTTAACTTAAACCATTCATAAATGGCCAACCTTGTAATATTTTTGAAAGATGAAAATAAATATCATTATAAATAATGTCACTAAATTTTTCAAAATTATATTAACATTGAAACACCATATATCATAAATTATATATTTGTTGTCACATTCCAAATATGTGAATAACTTCATCATATTATCTCTCGAAACACGATAATGACCTGATTTACTATAAATCCTTATTTAAAATAGAAATTATTTATTATTTCAAGGATAATTGGATATATTCCATAAATCCAAAATACTTAATATTTCATCAATGATAGAATAAACTAATTTTCCAACAAATCCTTTATCAGTTATAAGGTCATTATTACTATCTAATTTACATTATCCATATCGTCATCTCTTTATACATACTAAATATCATTTTCTTCTCCTTGTGAAAGTGTTAAGGGTTACCTTCCATTAATGTACCCTTTCCATAAAATAAATTTTCTAGGTCATCAGTATCATTTTACATATTCTTGAAAATCCTTATAGAAAAAATTCTATAAACAATACATATATACTTATTGATTCATATAACGTAATCCTTGAATTGAAATACATTAATACTTTGATCATTCCACCTCTTCCTTAATCCATTAACTAGGATTCATTATCTCATTCCATAATACTACTTTCCTAAAATATAAAATATGAATCATTTCTACTAAATATAATCATGATTATAAACAATAATATTGGAAAATAACTTACCTTTCATATGCCCATTGTGGTCTTTTTATAAATATCAATAATGCCATTACTCTTACAACCTCAGGGATTCCATTATTCTTATTCATTATGTTAACTTAACTTTTAATTTTCCCTTTGTAGTTACTTTCATTTTTTCCTTCTTTTCCATAATCAAAACATCTTCATGTTCCCCTAATATATCTACTTATAGTATTTATACATGGATGTAATTTCTTGGAAACCAGTCTATCAATCCTTTACCAAAATTCTAGGACATTTTCTCAAACTTTAAAACATCATTATACTTATCCTTAGATACATCCCTTGACATATCCTTAAAATATCCTGAGGTATCTCACCAAAGCTTTCTTATCATAGTTCTTAAATTTTTACTAAACCTTTACTTTAACACCAACTATAATGAACCATGTTTACCAAAAAGATTTGAGCATGAGTTGGTTTCCCAACCCATAACCCAAAAATTTATTAAAAGAAGCAACAACAAGGTGAATACATGAGGTGCAATTTATTTTCACCAACTGGGAATCAAAAGATTACAATATGATATTTAGAAAAGAATTTGCACCTGCCATCCATTTTGGTTTTGTTCAGCATCGTCCAAACATTTATAGATCCAAGGATTCACTCCCATATTCAAGGTCATATAAAGAGAAAAATGCCATAGTCATCCTTCCACCACTTATGTTACAGCTGCTACTTCACCAGAGGAATTCAATCCTGAATTTTCTGCGTAATAAACTGCTAGTTTAGCTGATGATACTCAGTTTTCTACTCTACAATAGACCTATCCCTACATAGATAGTACATCATTTTACAATAATATTAAACACATTAAAAAATTAAATTACCAAGGACAATAATAGTTTAGTATCTTTATAAAAATGGATAAAAATATTCTAACCTGGTGAAATATCTTCAATGTTTCCCACAAATATCTTCCCATTTAGTACTCCTACTAAAAACCTTTCTTCACAATCTAGAGAAAGGAAACATAAGGAAGGTTGATCTCAGATGATCATTAGAGGTAAAAAATGAGATATGTAAGAATAACATGAATATATGTGTATGAGAACATGAGAATAAAATTTTGTGATCATACACAAGAGACATGGAATAAAATTGGTAGTTTATAAGACATGAATTATAGGGGAATCAAAGGACATGATCCATGAGAGAATAACACTATAATAAGACCTAAAATTTTGGTATACACATAATCATATAAAATATAATATCAGGTATACCTACCAAGACCTTCATAACATGTTAGGCTTGGGATAGTCACCCATGTACCTTCTTTGGGCTTGTGATGTCATCTTGGGTACCCTCTTGTTTCAGGCTTGGGATTCCCTCTTGTATACCCACTTGTTTTAGGCTTGGGATGTCCCCCCATATACCCTCTTGTTATGGGTTTAGTATTCCCTCTTGTTTACCCTCTTGTTTTGGGCTAGGGATTCCCTCCAATGTACCCACTTATTTTAGGAATGGGATTCCCTCCATTGTACCCTCATGTTTCGAGCCTGGGATTCCCTTCTGTGTATACTCTTGTTTCTAGCTTGGGATGTCCTCCCATATATGATCCTGTTATAGGCTTGGGATTTCCTCCTATGTACCCTCTTTTTATGGTCTTGGTATTACATCTCGTGTACCCTCTTATTATGATATTAGGATTCCCTCCCATATACACTCTAATTACTTTCATGAGATGCCCGCCTATGTACCCTGTTATCACAGGCTTGGGATTTCCTCCCATATACCCTATTATTATGGGATTGGTATGCCCACCAGTGTACGCTTTGATATTATTTAACATTTATCATTAACCAACAAATTGGTGGGAGATATAGGTCTCACTCTTACTATAATGAAATCATACATTAATGTTCCACAAGTTAATAAAACATTCATAATATCATGACCCATAAAAAATGGACTGGTGTCATAAAAATTTCATCATATATTAACCTGTGGAAAAGTGATAGGTGTTATAATAATTTCATCAAAGAATGAACCACAAAAAATATTATGTTTCATAACCATATAACCCTTTAAAACAAGAAGGTTTTATAAGAATATAACCCATGAAAATAATAGGAGTTTATAAAAATCATGACAAAAACATAAATCATTCATAGAAAGAATTGGAATGGTACCCTAAGATCATTTCCCCAATAAAGAATAAACAATATAAAAGGATATAATCATGGATGGAGGATTATTTTGAATGATCATTTGGAGCATTTATTAAGTGAAATAAAAAAATCAAAATCAAATTTTAAACATAATTTTTTTAAATACTTTTTTAAACCCCATTGAAAACCTGTAAATTAATCTTTAATATTACATCAAAATTTTTCTTGAGGAAAATTTCCTTTCCAATTTAAAGAACTCTTTTTAAATCATAAAACAATTTGAAAACATTTTCATTTTAAAATAACCATAAAAAAAGATAAAAAATAGTTTGAAAATCATTAAAAAAATCTTAAGCATAATTTTTTTAGAAAATAATTAGAAATAATTTAAATCATTTTATTTGAAAATATCCTCTTCAATTATATATAAATGAGGATTTTAAAATCATTTAAAACACTTATTGAACATAAATAATTTTTTGAAAACCTTTTTCTTTGAAAATAAATTTGAAAACTTATAAAATAATATTTAAAATAATTGAAATACATTTATTTAAAAATAAACTATTTGAAATATATAAATGAGTCTTTGAAAATCATTTAAAACACTTCTTGAGCAAAAATAATTTTTGAAAACCTTTTAAAATCATTCAAATCCTTTTCTTTGAAAATAACTTTTTGAAAACATATAAAGGAAGCCTTAAAATCATATAAAACACATTTTAAACATAAAACCTTTTTAGAACCTTTTTCTTTGAAAATATATTTTAAAAAATATCAAATTATCATTGAAATCATTTAAACCCTTTTATTTGAAAATAAAATTTTGAAAACATATAAAGGGATCTTTGAAAGTCATTTAAAATACTTTTTAAGCATAAAACAATTTCGAAAAAAATTTCTTTGAAAAACCTCATTAAAAATAGTGAATTTACATAATTTTAGGAAAAAAATTTCTTTGAAAAATTAATCTTGTAAACTTTAAATGGAAACTTTAAATTAAATGATGGTTATGACAATAGATAAATATGCACATGCCGAATATTCCTTTTGTGTTGTAACAAGTTTAAAAAAGCACCTCATCTAGAAAACGCTAAGAAGAATCCCTTTTGAAAATAATTGTTTAAAATTTTATACATAGTTAAAAATATATTTTAAATATCTTAGTGTAATATTAGATCATTTTTTAAACATTTTAAAAAATGCATATTTCCAACTGAAGAGAGATATAAAGTTGGATTTTCTTAAAGAACATTCTTAATTATCTTATGTATAAAATAGTGTATTAATGGTAAAATTACTTGAATATACCATGAATAACTAGAGTAGAACAGAATACAAGAGATTACATGAGAGAAGGATCATAATGTTTCATCAATAGAAGCATAGTCGCAAACAATCCTGATAAACGATGAGATTGTACCAATAAACTCTTACAACTTTGGCTACATTGAATAATAATTCCCATTTATAAATAACATTACATGAAGCTTAAAAATAATGAAAATAAGTATATTAATAATAATACATGTCAAAGGGTATTATATACACCTCATAAAATAATATATGTGTATGACATAACATCTATCTCAAAGAAGGTAAATAGAGGCAAAATTACTTTACTGATTTGGTAACTTTTGATCTATAAAACCATTGAAATAGATCATGAAATTGATATTTAAATAATAATAATAAATTTAATTATTAGAATAATATAATACATTCATGTTCATTATATAAACCACACAAAATAAATGAGTGGTGAATAATTCATAAGTCTCGTGAAAATAAAAGTGAGACTAGAAACCCTCTAACTACATGAGTAACTTTGGAATCATGAGATCCGTGAAAGAATAAAATAAATGGAATCTTTTTATATCATTAAATAAATTAAATTTATGATATAAAACATCATAATTAATTATATAAATCAAAAAATTAGAATAAGTGGTGAATATAGTATATATCTCACAGAAATAAAAGTGAGACGAGAAAGTTGTTACCTTATTTTTTGACTTTCTTCATACACATTCAAGGATCCTGTGTAATAAATATAATTTTATTAAAAATCTACAAAAAACCATATTCTTATATATCCTACCATATATTATTGTATTATGACATTATATCACCCGTTTATTAATAATTTCATGTTAACATTATGTTTTGGGTAATAACCCCGTTGTTTATTGTATATGTTTTGACTTGTTATTCTTTATCCTCTTAGATCCTGATTTACTTATTTCCAAAATATAAAACATGTTATAAATATAATATATATCTAGTATATAATTATTTATAACAATATATATAAGATATAAATATGAAATGAAATACAACATTCATGGATATGGTAGGTCGTACATATGCATGAACGTTGTTTCCATTTTCTCATCATATTTTTAAAGAAAGAAAAGTAAATGATATATATATATATATAATATTTATAGTATAATTATTATCTCATATATATCAAACATGTTTGTTACACTCATCTATAATACATTCCATGTAAATCATGAATGAATCACATCATTTTGAGGAGGCGGTAGCCCACATGTCTACAAACGAAGTTATCATATTCTCACAAAATAGAAAGAATGAAGGTATGTGTTATATAATAATTAAATAATCATGAATATATAATTAATATCATATATATAATATAGAAATATTAATTACACCATTATTATCAAACTTTAACGGTGGTAACAGAAGAACTAATGATATCGTTTCATTAGGTGGTGGTCCACTTTATGCACAAATGATGATTGTGTATCCCATTTTATAGAAGTGTGTGTGAGTGTAGTTTGTAGAATTAAAATAACAAAAATAAAAAAATGTTTAGGATAGTTATTTTTTATATAATAATATAATAAAAATAATTTAGGGGGTGGAGAATGAAATAAAATAAAATTTCTTATTGAAGTATGTTACCTCTTCATTGGGTTACTCAATTTGGTTTCACCAAAGGGCTGCCTTGGTTGGATTTATTCATAAAGGGAGGATTATAGGATGAATATAGGAATAGTTTTCTATTATTTACAAACTTTTTTTTGAGAAAAATTTCTTGATATGATTGAATATGTGATGGTGGTGAGTTCCCTTTTATAAGTGGGGGAAATGACACTTGGAATTTTTGAAATGAATTGTGTGATCCCCACGTTTTTACCAAAAAATAGGCTTCGATAACACAAACATTTCGATATATTAAGGGTAAAGTTATAAATATTTACATAAAATGGTTTTTGTACAAATTTAGGGTCATTTGTACACCTTATATGCTAGGTTTAGTAATTAAGTAAACTCATTTTACCTTAACCACTGTAATTAATTTTAAGAACTTTGAATAATCACTTTTTTCAAAAATTAAGTTGGACTTATTAGACATTATAAATTATTCTAACTAAAAATATTTTATTCTTATTTCCAAATTCTAATTATATAAGTGGTATAAATTAATTTAAAATTAATCCTGCAGACAGAATAAAACAATTGGTTTTTAAGGGAAATATTTAAAAGATTCAAATGTTTTTTAAATACAATTTTAATGTGAAATTGATTTAAATGAACTAAATTAAATTAATAGATTTATAATCTATCTAAATATAAATTAAAACCAACTTAAAATATAATTTATCTATATAAATAAATTAGATGAAAATGTAGTTTTTAAATAAAATTTGGTGTTTCAACTATTAATGAAAAAATGAAACTTCTCAGAAAAGTTCCAAAAATTTACCCAAAGTATATTTTGATATTATTATTTAAAAATACTGTTTATTTTTTCAAATAAAATTTATAAATTTTTAAAAAATTATATTTAAAATATATTCACCATTAAATGGTGATAAACTTACCTCTTAAAAAAAATATTTATCTTTATGTGTAAAATTGGATTTATTCTTATCTATTGATTATAAAACACATTAGATGAATGTTAAATAGTTGTATAAATATAATAATATATATTTATCATTAAAATAATTTTTTAATAGTGTTTTCATTAATTTATTTAGGTAAAATGTGTTTGATTTCATGAATATAGTTTTCCAACAAAATATTTCCTATATTTTCAAAAGGGTTTTATTTTCATTTATAGTTAATTGGTCACCAAAAAATTATTCTTATATACATGTGTAAACAATAATTTCATAATTTAATTAATCTTACTCATAACCACCATTACAATGGCTAGGTTACATATATAATAATATTTTAATAATATTATTAATCTTACATTGTAGTTTGGTAAAACTAGGTCATGCAATTCACACAAGTTATCAATGGAACTCATCATTGTGTGTAACACAATACAAATATAGTTTTGTTTATATCAAAAGCTAATCTATGTGTTTTTTGTAGAGATAAATCGACTTTGTGTTGCATATAAAGAAAGGATAACTTAGTTCTTTCATATAACACAAGTCATATTCAGTGTTGTGTGAAATGAAAAACATCAAAAAAATTAAATTAATTTGAAAAACTATTTCACAAAATCTAGGGGTGTTACAGTTACATTCTCCACACTTAAATAAATAAAATTCTCATAATTTTTATCTATGTAATCAAGGGTTTAATTTTTTGAATAACTTTGTTGAATACTCACATATATAATGGTATATTAAGACTTCCTTTAAAATGGGAAATTGGAAAACATAAATGTTGCTTGAAATAAAATATAATTGGGTTCCCATATGTGGATAATGTTAGTAGAATGTAAAAATATGGACATTGAGAAAAAAAATCCATAGGAATAATATAGAGTGATATATAATTTGATCATAATAAATTTAATGACCACAAAACTATAAGACTGTGAGGGGTGAGACTGACCAAAAATTCTTTAAAAATAATTATAAAGAGGAAAATATTTAATTTTTCAATATCCCTTTTCCTAGATCTAGGTAATTCGTTTTCTATGTAATATGATAAAATATAATTAACAGGTTTCTTAATTCTATAAACAAAATTTCATCCATTGGTTTTATGTTTCAATTAGTTTCCATCACTTTTCATTCCATATTCCAATAATGAATAAACAATGTGAATTTTTATGCCTGAAACACTAAAATAAAATTCTAATAGATCACATTATCCCTAAAATGATGAAAAACAATTCCACTAGTCTCTATTTAGTTATCAAAACTAAAATGGTCAGTACATGATAAGATAACTAATATGAAAAAACTATCATTTGAAATAATTTTCCCAATGATTTAATTAAAAATACCCAAAGCTCTAATTAATTCATTCCATAAATAGATAAATTCAAAAACTCATCAAAGCTTTGTTAACTAGTATTGAAAACCCAAAAAACTAATAAAAATTGTTACAAATTTTCTAAAATCTTCTTATCATTAATCCTCTAACAACATAAATTATCTCATAATTTTATATAAAAAACAGGTGAATACCTTGATCATATATTCTATTAAAACATGTTAATAACCTGAATCACTATAAAACTACAATAAAACATATATTCTTTCAGAAAATAACTATATCCTTATTCCCCAAATAAAATTTTATACTATCAAATATATTACGTAAATTAAAAAATGTCGTAAACTTCATCAAAGATAACCCAAATCACTAATTAATTTCAAGGTCACCAATACTATCTAATTTACTTTTTCAATATTAATAATCTCTTGACCCTAACTAAATATTATTATCTCGGTATATGGAATATATTAAGGGTTATCTATCCATCAATCTTGTGTTTACCAAAAATATCTCATTACTATTAAATTAATTTTATACGTTATTTGAACCATTCAATATATACTTTCAAATTATTAATGAAAAACTATAGAAAATAAATCCTTAGATGTTTTGTTATTCTTATAATGAGAGTATCAAAGATAAAAACCATATACAACATAATTGCTGAATCCCAATACATAAAAACCTAAATCAATCCACTTCAGCAATTGGAATAACATAGGCCCTTCCTTGATCTAGGAGTTAGACCTTAGATTTTTTCATTGACTTGAATAATGCCCAAGTTCCCCACATATAAGGAATTGAACTATAAATAGTGTATGAAATTAGTTTTCCTCCATCAAACTCTTTATTTTTCCTCAAAAATTACTTACACTATACCTATTTTCACACATAACACATCTTCTCTTTCCTTTGAGACTTTTTAGTAGGTGTTTCTTCTCATATACATGACATGTAGTAATATGAATCTTCTTCCCTTTATGGTCTTCATCAATTTTACTTCCATGAAACTCAATTTTTCAATTATTATGTGTGTTATGAATATCACCCAAGTTGTGGTTGTTAATCATATAATGAGATTTCCAATTAGGAATAATCATAATGTTTGGAATTTAATCTCTCATTTAATTTGTTTTCTCATAAGGGAAATCATTTCATTTTCTGTCATATTCATTGTTAACATGATTCCTCCTAGTTCTATACATTGAAAAAAAAATCCAAAAATCATAATGTGAGCAACAATAATCATAGTGAGTGATCATATAGTCACGAACAAACATTCAAAGGATATTTAAATCATGATAATCTCTTTTCAATCTAGGAAACCTATGGTCAATCATAGTTCATCTATGGTCATTATCCATTAAAATCCTTTATAATGGTTCATAAATAAAATGTGAATTAACCCAAGAATATCCCCAGGAGTGTCTAGCTAGGTATATAGTCTTAGTCCCACTCATCATGTACTAGTGATGATTGATTGATACCCAATATTCCCCATTCAGATTTATTACCCCTACGTTTATTTTTTTCACAACCACGTCCAATTTCTTGTATCCAAACATATATATATTATAGGAAACCATACTCCTTTATTTACCATGACTTTGGATATTCTTTAATACTTAGGTATATATTATGTGTTCTCACTAATGTTTTCTCATCCTAGTCTCAAAAAAATAACTAAACATTTCTCTGATACCAACTAAGGTGACCCAAGCATGTCATTCCTAAATACTACATCTTATTAGATGAATATTCACTATATATATTTACGATCCATGAAAAAACTATAAAGTTTTAGTGTATTTGGAAACATGTATAAATAAAAAACTAGAACATAAAATATCTACATTATCTACCACTAATATCTTCAAAAATAACATCCTTATTAGAAATATAATACTTAAAACCATTCCATATATCCTGGTGAAAATGAATCATAGGGTGGGATTAGGTTCTTAGTATGGGTAAACAATGGATATATCAATAAATGATCATTCTAATCATAACATGAGTATAATGGTATGATAACATAAGATTAAAATTTAAAAATCATAACCAAAAATTCATATATCATAATCAGGATTCATGGCATAAATTTTAGTCGTTTATGTGACATGAATCATAAAGTAATAAAGGAACAAATTATATGAGAGCATAACATTGGCATAATATCTTGTTATAAAAGTGTGTAAAAAATTGTGCCATAATCATAATCATAGAAGTATTATGTCAAGTATAATAAACAAGACATTCATAACATGTTAGGATTAGGATAAAAACCCATTCAACTACTTTGGTATTTGTATTACCTCACATGTACCATCTTTTAGTCTTAGGATAACCTCCCATGTACCCTCTTTTCGGTAAGGGATACCCTCCCACATACACACTTTTAAGCTTTGGATAACCTCTCGTGTTCCCTATTTTGGTTTTAGGATAAAATCCTATTTATTTTAATTTGGTCTTGGGATAACCTCTTATGTCCCCTCATTTGGGATTAGTATAACCTTCTCTGTACCTTTTTTTATGATTACTGTGTTATCAAATTTTTATACTCTTTAGGGTTAAGAGAGTTACTATAAAAGGAAAAGTGAACATAAGTGGAAAATGGTTGATATGATCAACCATATACAATTTAATTGGAAAAGTATAATATTTTTTATAATTTTAAATCTTTCAATATATTTACATTTTATATTATATATTATTGAACTCATTTTTTTGAAAATTCATAAGTTTGAATTTAAAGAAATCAATATAGAATCGGAAATAAAATATAAAACATTAATAAAATATAACTATATTATATTTATCTAAATAATTTTTCAAACAAAAATAATTTACCCAACTTTTATTACTATTAATATTTTTTTAAAATCATTTATTTTAATATTTTATTGCTTAAAATAGCATTATCTCGGTGTTGCATAAGAATTTATGATAATTATTTCTTCACTAAAAATTAAAAATAAATTAACTTGAAAAAAAGCATTCATATTTCAAATAACCATTTAAAACTAAATAAAATCACTTTTTATCCCTATGAAAAAATGTTTGATATATTAAAACAAAGAGAGTGACATCCTGTATTTATTCTATATTTAAAATAATATTTATTTCATTGTTAAGGAAAAGTGGCAAAAAATTAACAAAAAAAATAGAAATTAATATTCTTAATGTATAAAGGAACATATCTAATGAAATAAAGGATTTTATATTTATAAGCATCATACTATAGTTTTAACCATGTTTTTCTTATTTTACCCTTGGTGGGGTGACAAATATAGATCATGTTTACTATTTATAATAAAAAATAAAAGGAGCCAATTTTTGAATTTGAACATTATTATTCCAAATATGGAAACTATTTTTCAATATTCAATTTATAAATTTTTTATAAATCAATTTAATTATTAATGCATAAAAATCATTGGAAAATACTTTTCAGAAAAATCTATTTTATGCCAAAAAATGAACTTATATAAAAAATCAATTATAATGTTGATTCTTATGTAATTAATTATATTATTTATAATTAATGGAGACTTTTTTTACTTTAATATAAAATTAAAAACATATTGTAACTTTCAAACAATATTATTTAATGAAAATAAATGGCAGTTTTATAAAAAACATGAAATTTTCACTATTCATATAAGAATAATAATTTTTAGAAAAAAACCCAAAAATTCACCCAAATATAATTTTTACGTAATAATTTAAGAAATTATATTCATTTACTAAAAAAATATCTAAAAATGGTATAAATTAATCATAATTTGAGTTCACTAAATGAAATAAAAAATCATTTTTGAACAAATGATATTCTTGAAGCTTAAAATGATTTTATTAAAAATTGAGTACTTTTTTATTATGAGTCAATAAAAAAATATTTGATTAAAACCAATATAGATATTTTTAATAATGTGATTATTATTATTCATTCAAACTAATTTAATGTGTAGGTTATAATAGTCATATTAAGATAATATTATTTTTATGGTATATCATTGTTCTCTTAAAGCTCACTATTGCATGTTAAGAAAGAAACTGAGCATAATATTCTTTTAAAATAAATTTTTATGGTGTTAAAACCCATTCATTGAAAACATAACACTTTGTTTAATAAAATTATTCTTTATGGCCCTTTTAATATTAGAATAACACATCTTATTCTTCACTCCAAAAATAAAACATGCTAAAGATTTCTTCTTCTTTCTGCACTTCACATCAATCCCTTTTTTAAAACACTGATATTATCATACTAAAGTATCAACAACTTCATATTCTATATTAATCTAATATATTATTCTTTAGATCACTTCTAATATAATTTTTGGTTTCTTCTTCTTGATATCAGTCTTTCTTCCTTCTTCTTGAGTAGACTTTTTTTTCAACCCTTTTTAGAGTTAATAATCTGCAAATGCTTCTCAACATATTCCTTATTCTTCTTGTGAGGGATATTATTATTTTTTGGTCTCGTTATATTGTATATAACATTAAATCCATTAGGATCCTATTTCTGAAACTATTTAACTTATTAGATCATGGGATACTCTTCAGTAATATGGTCTTATGGGTTATATTTCTCGTACAGTTTATTCAATTATTTAAACTAGTTCTTTAACATCTCACTTTTTATTGAATAACATTATGATTGAATTTTTTTATTTTCAAGGATTTTATTCCCCAATAATTTTTTCTGATATAATTCCTTATATAATTAAATTTTATTATTCTAATTTTTAAAAAATTCATCATATGTCTATAGCCTCTCCCGAACAAAAAATGACCATGAAAGGTAAACCTTCCTCCTAAACATCCAATATGTCAATAAACTATTTCCTTGTAAAATTAATTATTTTTAAAACCTTTTTAAACATTTATAAATGAAATATAACTATAATACAATATAAAATATTTTCCTTTTATTTTATACGTTTTCCCTAATTTTTCCTCTTCAGACATAAAAGCATATTTTTTTATGTTAGGATTTTGGAAGAAAATGGATTTTGAAATGTGTTTTCTTATGTGATTATACTTAATATTCTAAAATTATATTAGGATTTTAAATTTTATTTATTGATTTTAGGATATATATTCATCATTGTTTGTGCTTCTTGTTTATTAAAAGAATCATCAACTCTCTCTATAAACACACCACAATTCTCTTTCTTTTATAAATCTCATACTTTATATTTGTAATTAAAAAAATCATATCTAAATTTCTTTATTTAATTTTTTCACTCTATAAAATAAAATTTGATATATTATTGTTATTTATCTTATATAAGACTCTTAACTTTTATGAAATGAAATTTCTTGATCTCCTTTTTGAGTTATTATTTTTCTTCCCTAATAATTAAGAGAAACTCAACTTACTTCTTTCTAAATTCTACCTTATCCAACTATAACATATTTGATACATTATTAATCCTTCCCTTTTCTTTATCCAAATTTATATATTTAAATATACTTTTATTAAATTCATTCATTAACATTAACTCCATTTTATATTCATGTAACACTTCATCGTTGCTCGGTAAAAACAATTCTTATTTCTTTAAGTCATCTTCACTACTTAATTCCTTTGAATCCATTATTCTGATTAATAAATTATAACATTTACCAATCTAGGGACAAAAAATATCAATTCCATCACATTATGTTTCATCCATCTTGGATAAATAAAACCTCATTTTGGTAAAATAATTATTCTTTCTAGAATAACTTGATGAAAACTTCCCATTTTTGAAATTCATATAATTTTTCCTTGGAAATTCTTGTGATCATTCCTCTTTATATTCTTTTAACATTGGACAATTTTTAGTGATATTTCTAAAAACCCTATAGATAAAACACTTCAAAGGTAAATTTTCACAATAATTAAATTTTTCACCTCAAAAACCTCTTGAGATCAGTTACATAAGATTGTAAAACTTCACATCAATATCTTCATCTAAATATAAACTTCTAACTTCATTATCATATTCATTATCTTATTTAATTTTCTTCAATGTCCTTTCATTATTCACATATTTGAATGATATTTCCTTATCATATAAACTCTTTTTATCCTTGGTGTATTTATTTCTCATCTAATATGTAACCAATATGTCATGAAAGTCATTAAAAATGAGTTTTTCAAGATCATGATACACTAGAGAAAAAACTTTGAATCAAGTCTCTCCAATAAGAAATGAGGTATCTTATTGAACACCATTGATTCTTAAATAGTATTTCCCAATCCAATAAGTTTATTCACCACCTCATAGACCCTTGTAAATAATTCATTGAAAATTTATCCTTAAAAATAAATACTTCTTCATAATATAATCAAAAAAATTAAATTTATAATTTTTTACTTTGACAATGCCTTCAGAGATATTTTGTAGCCTTCATAAAATTCCATTCACATTCATTATCCCAGTAAACATTTAAAAAGATAATCAAGATATTAATATAAGAGGGAATTTATTTTATACCTTTAAATATCAAAAATATTTTTAGAATCCCATGTTAAATATTATCCTTGTTTAATTGTTTTGAAGCCATTTTTCACAATATCTAGAACATATATACCCAAAAAAGTAAGTAGGGTAGCATTATTTCTTTTCGTGTATTTTAATTTTTCCAATTAAATTTATAAACTCCTTTGTTATAAAATAAACTAATATTATCCATGATATATTTAGAATTTCAAATCACAACACCAAATCTACCTAACAACTTCAATAGAGAAACTCGGACACTACCTCAATTCATCAAGAGAGAGAACAAATCAAATTCCAAATATATTAAAAAACCTTAACATTAGAAAAAATCCATATTATTTATCTATAGATGATACCTGGACTATTTTAATACCACTTTTTTTGTCCATAGGTATGGTTTAGGTTCACTAAGATAGGGGTGAATCAGTTAATAATATTAAATTTTTACATTTTTGTGATTTTCTTTAAAACCAACTTTTATTAATTGTTATCGTAATAAAATCTCACTAATAAACCCAGACACGCCGAGGAAAGAAAAAAAATAACGACACTCTATGTATAGGTTTCTTTAATCAAAAGGATTAGTTAATCCTTGTAATTATTTCTTATCACCTGAGATCACATGTTACATTATAATCCACACAGTTGATATAAATGGGTAGGGTGTGTCCTTGATTCTTGTTATAAGATTATTAAAAAAATTATCTCCTGCTAAGTCACTTGATAATTTATACTGATTTATTTCTCCTCAATGTGGTAGCAATTATCCTTCTCTACTGATTTGATTTTATCTTGAAAATTTTAGTGTTCTCATACTTATTCACATTGTAAAATTGGTGTAAAAATCCTTTTCCTTAATACACAATAAAAATGTGGTGATCACACACAATCATGTGTTTAATAATTTTATTATTTATATTATTTATTCTCTTTCCATTTTTAATAATTTTCCATGAAATACCCCAATTTAATTTCATCTTATATAATTAGAAACTCTTTGTTAAGTTTGAATTTTAAATTCAAATTAAAATTGAAACATATTATTTCCTTCATCTTTATTTCATCTAATCCTACTTACTTTTGAGCCTTTGTATCATTCAAGACCGCTTAGTCACCATTAATTTGTTTCAATAATTTAGAGATCGATTATGAGTATCCCTTGGGTCATCAACTGATCTACATCATTATATCCCCTCAAAATATATAGCACAAAATAGATTATGACTTGTATATACTTAACCATGGTGTGTTGTATTCCATTTATTAAGATTTTTACTGACCATATATTTTTTCATTCATTTCCACAATGTTTTTTATTTTTTATAAAATTAATATCTCTGAACTTATTTGAAACTATACTCAACATGCCTTATATGATGTCATGTTATCTATTCATCATTTCAAGAAATAATATTTTTATCACACCATGGTATGTTCCACAACATGGGACTCCCCATTTAGGTCATTTCATAAAAGAAAATAAATATCACTTACTTTGAAATAATAGTCATTGATGTTTCAAGGCCTTCTTAAAATAGGAACCATTTTTAACCATGACATTTTCTTCTCCATTTTGATTCTAAAAATATTAAACATTATTTGGTAAAGTAATGTTTCTTATGTCTCGGTGATAAGACTATTAAACATAAACCCTAATATGTTTACATTTCCAAATTTATAAACATGAATGTGAGCCACCATGGATTTATCTATAACATTTATAATCCAAGGCATTTCTCATAGGTAAACTTTGCAACTGAAATTCTATCTAAAATGAACATTATAGAGATCATTTCCTCATTTCCATGATATTCTATGTTCCTTATTGCACCACAATGTAGTTGAATCACCTTCCTCATACCATGTGTTATAAAAAATTCAATGTTCAGATTAACCATTTTGTTTTCTCTTCCAAAGTCTTATTCATTCCCATTTTCGGTATGACCACAGTGTGGTGATTTCACATGAACATAAAATATCTTTAAACACCACTCTATAACCTTAAAAGTTATTCCATATGCATCCAATTTCTCTAAAAAAATACATAATAGACTTAACCTCAAATGAAACATAATGTTAAACCTAATTTTGAACATGATTTATGTGTTGACAACAAGAGACAACACAAGAACCATATACACTTGATCCCTTCTCTACCACTTATTCTTCAAATTATCAACCTATAAAACTCTCTCTAGGTCTCAATGATATCCTCATAAATATAACCTATTTAGATCTCAGTATTTTCTTCATAAATGGTCTCAAAAAAATATTTTTATCCTCCCAATATAATTAAAATCACCAACTATCCAACTACCACACTTCTAATGAGTCACTCTATTAACATAAAACCTATACAAAATTTTAATCAATCTCTTAAAATATAATTATTAACTAAAAATAATGATAAAATACACCTAAAAATCATATCTTTAGAACATGAATCTCGATGAAAACTTTCTCAATTAATGATTTTACATATGAAATCTAGACAAATAAAATAAAATTTTAAAGTTATGATGAAATTTTGGAAAGAAATTTACACAATTTGTTTTGGTATTTTCTAATATTATTTTTGTTTTTTTTGTGTACCTACTTTTAAAAGGTGGTAAATAATTATAATGACCTTTCAAAACATAAAATTTTATGAAAAAACCGAAATAGAGGGAGGTTGACTCATCCTAAAATGGGATTTTTTTGTCTATTCTTGGACTCTCTTATTGATTTAAAGCATATTCATTAGAACCTTCATTGTAGAAATATAGTTTACCCTTATTATTAAATCAATTGATTGAAACCATGAATTAATTGATAAAATTTATGATAGGTTATCCATATTTTATTATAATGGTTGACTAATTATGCCATAATTTAAAACCATGTAGTAGGGAACTCTAAAATTTAACACCATCCAGGGAGGTGGTGGGTGTTGAGAAGTTAATATTAATCCCATGTAAGGGGATTCCTACATACACATATGAATAGTATAAAAAACATATAGCTTAATTCTATTTAATGATACTTGTATTTCCTTTTAAGGTTATATAACAATAACCATAATAGTTCATTTTAAGGTCATATAGCTATAACCAATGATGTTCATTTTGAGTTCATGTAACTAGGACTATTGATGTTCTTTCTTGGGCCATGCAACTAAAACCATTGTTTTGAATTTTGGGTTGTACAAATAAGACAATTAGTCTTCCTTTTAAGACCTTATAACTAGTTCCATTGATATGACTTTTTAAGGTCATGTATACAGGTCCATTATATATTTCATTTTAGGTTCATACAAATCAGACTAGTTTAGATTGGTTTAAATTTATTTTTAAATGTAATACTATGTGATATTGTTAAGAAATTATTTTTTGTGGAACTTATGCATGATTTTTCTTTTATCGTTTGACCTAATAGATGAGTTAGGTGAAGGTAGGTTAGTAATTACACCATATTGGAGACCCTTTTTCTGTATCTAGATAAGGAATAATGATTACTGGATGCATGGGTGGTATGCATCAATGGGGAAAGGTTGGGGCTTGCACTATTCGAGAAGCATATATGGGTTCATGGGTCATTGAATTTGATAGGGTGGCCTACTGGATGGTTTATAGATATGAAAACTGGTTTAAAATGGATAGGATGATTGTATTGGGCCCAAAAAGCTCTAATATTCTCACCAAAAAGGGATATTATTATTATTTGAACAATATGAGTCATAGTTAAGAATTACCATCTAGATAAATTTATCACTAATAGGGGTAGGGTGAATCATTTATATATTTTTCTTTTAAGTTTCCATCTTTTTAAAACAACCTTCACCTCCTATTAAGGAATTATAACCTTACTGAAAACAAAAAAATCACACATCCATAGGAAGATAATAATATAAAAGGTTCACTACTCAAAAAGAGTAGCTACATCCTTGATATAGTTTGGAAACAATCCAATACCCTGAAATCCACTAGAAGACAATACTTTTGTGTGGATACAACAACTAGGAAATACCCTTACACTTGTGTAGCACTATGTTCAAAACAACAGTGCATGTGATTCAAGTAGAATAAAATGATGTAATATAATTTCATGTAAAAAGTTAAAAAAAATTCAACAGATGCTTCAAAAAAAGTTATCATGATGACTTGTTAACTTCCACAAATATAATATTCAAAATATTTCTCAACTTTCCTACCCAATATCAGGTAAGAACTGACCTGGAATTTGTAATTATTCTCAGTCCAATACTCTGTTCAATTAACTTGTTTGATTTCTCAATAAGATAATATAACTCTACTGAATACTATTGAAACAAATCTGAAATGATACTACATTAGTTCATAAATCCCAATCCAATTTCTCAATCCAATATTAAAACTCTAAATATGATCTTTAATCTTCTTCTTTTTTCCGGCAAACTTCTTTAGGAATACTCAATCCAAAAACTCCTTATCTCTAGAAACTTTATGCACTCTGCATTCTCTCTTATTTACCTTTAGACAATACTTGTGTCAGAAAGTACAATTTACTTCCCTTTATTTTTAACATACTAAGTCTTTAAAAGGAAACACTGTATTCGATAGCATGCATGATGCGCCACTTTTAGTTTAATCAAACAACTAAATATTTTTATTTAATGTTATAGTTATCACATAGCCATTAGAATGGAGGGAATAAATGATATAAATAAATTATGAAAATAGGTTATACACATATTTATATAATTATTCATTGGTTAGAAAATTAATTATAAAAGAAAATAAAAACTAATTGAATATAAAGGATGTGTTTTTATGAAAAACAATTTAAGTGTGAATAATCATATTTATAAAATAATAAAATAAATCTTTTTGAATTATATTAATTAAATATAAATTCAACATGATGTTTAAAATTCATATTATATGTTTTATAGACATGATATTAGAAGAAATTCATTTTTATTTACAAAAGGATTATTTGTCAAAAAAGGCATTTTTATCACCTTTTCCTGAAAACCCTATTATAAATCTAGTTTCTGAAACTTTTGTAAATTATATTTGACAAAATAAAATTATTCTTTGGAATATGGATATAAAAATTTACTTTGGGTGAATTTAGGTATATTTCTAATAAATTTCATATTTTAATGAATAATGAAAAATACTACATTTTAATTCAAAAACTATTTTTCATCTAATTTATTTATATATTTTGATTATTATTTTAAATAGTCTTAAATTATAATTAGATTATTTTTTATTATTTAGTCTAATTTATTTCATTGGAATCAATTTCAAACCGAAATTAGATATAAAATCTCATAGAAATTTTGAACGTGTCTTTTACCCACCTTCTCGTCACACCTACAAAATTAGTGTTAAACATAATTTAGCGACTTGTGTGAATTTAATTTAAAAAAATATAAATAAATGTTTTTAATAATAATGAAAATTGTGATCTAATAGGATCAACTTAATTTTTTGTGAATAATAAACATAGTATTTTATTTACCACAGTTATAGGTAAATAGGGTAATTGAAGGTAAAAATATTATTATAATGATTTAAAATTACTATAAAACTTGTCATAATTTCATTGGATGAGTGGTTTTAAATCAAAATCAACATTATGTATAAATTAAAACCTTATTAAGTAACTTGAGTAAGAATATAACATTTATTATGTTTTATTTAAAGATAAGTTAAAAATTCCATACTCATATTTTTAATAAGTAATCATTTTTAATATAGGGTTATATAAAATATATATTATACTATAAATAGTCATTTGAAAGATAAAATTTTTATCGACATCACTATAATTGATTTATAATTTTTATACATCAAATAATTAAATTTAATTGTGACAAAATGATGATGCAATAATAGATTTATTAAAGGAAGAATCAAATAAATGATATTAATAATATTAAAATAAATAAATTTGAAATATTTTATGTCATAAATTGATTTTATGGATTACTTTGACATATTATAGTTGATGTAAAGTAGTTTTTTCAAAGTAATCTAGTTTTTATTATTTTTTAAAAAAGAAAGTCAAGTAATGAATAGTGTTAAAATTGACATAATTCATATTTTAAAATATAAAATGGTTTATTAAATGTTATGAAATTTATAAAAACACAAGAATTAGAAAACTAGTCAAGGTAAGTTTCAAAATGTCATTAAGGACTCATTAATTGGTTGTTTGACATGTTATGGTAATTATTTTAACTCTCAAAGTGTAAATTATTTGATGAAATAGTAAGAGTTAAAATGAGTTTAAAAAAAATATAAGGATTAAAAAAATAATTAAACTTGTATAAATTTTATTGGATGATTATAGTTTGACCCATATTCATCATATCTTCAAGCTAAATCAATTTTTACCCATTTCGAATAAAATATTAATTTATATTAATTTAATAATTCAAATAATTCCAAGAGTTCCCCTCCCCTCCCCTATAAAAATTCATTATTCTTCACTTTTCCTCACACTTCAAAAACATTCTGGTTCATCTAAGACCTTCCCAAACCCCTTCCTAGAATACCTCCCCACATTCTAGAGGCCTTATGTTAGGAATAACACCTTCCTTAGAGGTTTTAAGGTGTTAATAAAGGTGATCATCTAAAGGAAAGGTATTGTTTTTAATTAAATATAATAACTAAAATATCCTCAATATCTTTAGATTTTATTATGTTAATATCATCACCTAAATCCTTCTCCAATTACATCAAATGGGAAATGAACTTTTCATTCATGTGTATAGCGGACTACCGCCTCGCGAACCTGTATAGTTCGTTTTTCATTACTGCCTTTCAAGACTTGTTATAATGAAGGATTTAATGAATATGTATGATATTAGTTAAATATTTATCATTATAAGATAATAATATATCAATTAAGTTCTTACTTTACAAGCACATAAAAATGAAAACATTGCTCGTGTGTACTTGTGAACTATCACCTCCACAAAGTGATGTGATTTGTTTTTATTAACTACATCACTTGTATGATTTATATAAGTATATTTAAATTATTAATATAATATTAATTATTTTGTTATAATTTTTTAAAGAAAAAAATAATACTTACCTTATTTCCATAACGATCCATGAAAATGGAAAACGTTAACCATGCTTATGTACAACCTACCATCTCCTTGATTATAACATTGTTCATTTTTTATGAAAATACATAAATGGTTTGATTTAAAAGCATAATTAATATATAAAAGTGATTATTATGTCATGAATATTATTCTGGAGATTATGGACTTATGACCACATGGATTATTGACATCATATTATGTTCATTTTTTACTCAAGTACCGAATATTGACAAAACATCTGACATGAACTGAAATAATTATGTAATTGTTATATCATGATAATAAGTGATATAAAATAAATAATATACATGAAAAATTTTCTCAAGCATGTAAATAATTAACCAAAATTTATTATTCGGGAAGATAAATATTTTACGTGATGAGCCAGACTCAAGGTAAGATAATTTTTAACCAAAAACCTTGTTTCAATGTTTTGATGATTTGTTCTTATAAATATTTCTATTTTATTTCCATGTTTAAAAAATGGATTTAAGGATTTATTTATATGTACATGAATATTTTAAAATGTTAATTACTTTCAAAATTTTCAAATTGGTATGGGACACCTTGATTTAAAAATCTTCTTTTAAAAATTTATTAATTGTCTTTTAAAATTGATTGATTATTTAAATAACTTGGAATGTATTTTTTTAACATATATGTCATGAACATAATTTCTTGATTTTATATTGATTTAATTTTTTTATGTTTACTTTAAAAGATTATAATTTTATAAATTTTATCATTTATGAGCGTGCGACTTTGTAAAAATGATATGTGATTTCTAAGTGGAAATTTTATTTTTCCTTTATGATTGTTTAATGTGTTATGTTTATGTAATGGTTCTTTGGAATTGGTTATGCATATGTTTAGTTTTATGATAAACTGAGGGTAGGTGATCCCATCATATCTCTCTAATGAATTAAGGAATTATATGGTGTTAAACGATTTGGTTTTACCAAAGCGATTTAAGGAATATACCACAATGGGTATTCCAAATGTAATCATGACGGTTACTCCCTATGTAGTTGTGAAAGCTCAAATTTGTGTATGATATGGATGCCACATTTTAGATTTATGATTTATGATTAATATGAAAAGTTTTCAAGAATCTTATGATTTCATGAGGTATGCTAAAGTTCTTATGTTTTTGGGTTGAAAAGTAGAACTTTGTGAAAATGTTTTTATGGGTTTATAAGTATTTATAGAATAACATTTTCTTTCCTTATTTTGTGTCCCTTACTAATATTTTTATGCTCATCCCATGTTTTAAAATGTTTTTCATAGGTCTTAATATTGGTATAGAAAATAAATATTTCATTATGAAATAATTTATTACGTGTCTTGAAAAAGAATTAATGTTTCATTTTAAAAGCGTTAACTTTGGCGAAAAATGGATATTGAGTATAAGTGACCACAAATAATGCATGGTTCTACTTTTTAAGTGTTTTTCCATATTATATAAAACTATAAACTAAAAAGATCCTCGAATTTGAATTCTATTTCAAAAACATTAGATTAATTTATCTTTAAGGTTATGTCCTTACAGTTGGTGTCATAGGAATGTTTAGATAAATTTAGAGGTTAGGGTGTTATTTAAGCATAAGTAACAAGTGGTATATAAAGACAATGGTTAGTATATTAGAAAAGGGCAATATTTTTTTTAGATAAATTGAATGAGTTTTAGATAACATGAATAAGTACATGTTAGTGTTTATCTTCCTCATAAAATAATAAATGATGATTTTATTTATATACTCACACTATCATTTTTTGTTTTGGTAAATGGATTGATATATCATGCATCAAAGTAACAATGTATGTGAACGAAAATGTGGTGGTTCTCTTAATAAGAAATCGAATGAAATGGGAGCTTAAATGAGAACTCTTTTAGTGATTCTAAACCAACTATCAGGATTCATGATTAACCACTTGAACTTTGTTGATTATTCCAATGCATTATATACAAGAGAAATGAACCCATTTGGAAGTTAAGGTAACAATGATCATAAGGGAAAATATATTAAATGAAAAATATGTCAAGAAATTTGAAATAAACACCTAGTAAATTGTCTTAAAGGGATGGTAAAATTTTTATGGTGTGGAAGTGGAGGTCATAAAGCCATAATCTAGCATGGAAAAAGAAAATGTTCAGTTGACTCCTTGAAAGGGAAAGAAGTTCTTCCCAAGTTATATATTAAATATTTTAAATTTGGGGAGTATGGTCATTATGAAAATAAATGTCCTATAAATAAGGTTCAAAAATGAGATCATTAGGACCATACAAATATATGTTTAGAAATACCTAATTCCATCACAATTGAAGATGAGGAAACAAAAAATAACATATGAAAGGTATGTAATATTTCTTTACTCATGTTTTGATATTATTGAATATTAGTAAATGATTCATGTTTTTGTTTTTAGGAAATAAGTATTAAGGAATAATATGGAAAATCATGGTTAAAGGATCATGAATAATGATAAATTATTATAAGTTATTCAAGAGTTATGGTAGATTATAGGATGATGAAATGTTAAAACGTATAAATACTCTTTTGATGATGGGAGTAATTTGGAATAATTTTTTTTATATGTAACCCTTAATTTTTTATGTTAAAATGTTATTTAAGGAAGAATTATCTTTTTTTGTAGAGATAATTATTAAGGTATCGATAACCTTTAGGGTTTATATATGGTCTTTATTTTTTAAGTAATTCTAGTTTATTACTTTTTGGGATGAAAAATGAAAGGTATGAGATAACCATTTAGGTTATGAAATTCTATGGTTTTTTTAGGAATTTTTCATATTTTGGGAATGTTATATGAATTATATATATTTATAGAAAGAACAACCTATAGGACGGGTGAAAATATATCACATCCGGTAAGGCCGTGGGAATCGAACCCATTACCTAAGGGTGGCAAGGATGCACCACTTACCAATGGAATATGTAAAGTCTCTAGTTCATATAACTTTTTCTTTTTCTTAGTTGAAAAATTTGATTGAAAAAGAATAAGTTTATTTTGTGAACTTATGATTTATCTAATAGGTATCCATGGGATTGGAAAATGAATTTTTGGTTAACTGATTTATGTTATTTTGGAATATATTTTCAATTTTGGTAAATCGGTATTATCAAGGTAAATATAATAATATGTTATTTTATTTGTGAAGAAAATGTTGAATTTTATTTTAGAATAATCTATGCTGAACTTATGATGATTCGATTTATTTATGGAAACATTGAGCGTATATTGAAGGTTATTAGGATAATTACTTTTTGGATAAGACTTCAAGAGTAATTGAATTAATTTGTGGATAAATATTTAAATTTTATCTTTGAATATTATGTGACTAAATACTTATAATTTTTGGCTTACAATCTTAGTTTGGATTATTTTGAGGAATTTTAAGGACAGTTATTTGTTGAATGGTCTATATTGAGTTTCGGAATTACTGTTGAATTTTGGATATTAAAAGGAGTTTTTATCCATACAGTGGTTAATTATTTTTTTGAAATTATCTTATATTATCCTAACCATTTTGGTTTTTGTTAATGTTTCATGATCGGAGAAATAGATATTTAATCTTTTGTGGATTATTTGATTTTATAGAAGTTTATTCTAGTGCTTCAAGAGTGAAACATTCATCTTAAAAACTCATCGTTGGTAGAAATATATGAGTTTATGGTTGGAATTTATTAAAGGCTGAAACAATACATTACAAGTAAGTACACTTCCTTGTCATCTTAATCCAGGTAGTAAATTAATTCCTCAACACTATTAAAATGATCATAAAACAAAACCTTTTTCCGTTTAGTTTTCCTACTATGAAATCAAAGACCATTTAACCCATAAAAAATTCATGGTTTTTTTATTGTTAACTTTCTCCTAGAAATGTTTTTTATCACTCTCCATCATAACATGATGTTTAGTTTTCTCTTCCATATCTATGTTTTCCTTGGAATACTAGTATTTGTTATATTAGGTGATCTTCTTACTTCTCTTCCTTTATTTTAAAGAGGTAGTTTTATTAATCCTTTTTCTAATGTGGGATTACAATAAAGGTATTTTTAAAATTCATTCCTTAGTTACCGATACCAAATTAAAAATTTAAAGGCAGAAATTTTCAAAAGTGGTAGAATGTAACATACTGAGTTTTTAAAAGGAAACACTATATTCGATAGTGTACATGATACACAACTTTGAGCATAATCAAACTATTAACTATTATTATTTAATATTGTAGTTATAAAATAGCCATTAGAATGGTGGGAATGAATGATATTAACTAAATTATGAAAATAGGGTTTACATATGTTTATATAATGATTAGTTGGTTTTTAAAGTAATTATAAATGAAAATAAAACCCAAATTGAATATAAAGGATGTGTTTTTATGATAAAACTTTTCAAGTGTAAATAATTATGTTTATAAAATAATAAAATCACTCTTTTTGGATTATATTAATGAAATATAAATTTAATATGATGTTTAAAATTCATCTTATATGTTTTCTAGATATGATATAAAAAGAATTTCAATTTTATACATAAAATGAGTATTTAAAAAAAAGGAAATGATTCCACCTTTTGATGGAGAAAAGATTTTAAATCTTGTTTATATAACTTTTATAAATTATATTTTACAAAATAAACTTCTTCTTTGGAAGCAGGACATAAAAATTTACTTTGGGTAAATGTTTTTGTAGGACCCCGAGACACCCTGAGAGGGGAGGGGTGATTCAGGAAGCCAAATTTTTCTTTTAAAACATGGATCTTATTCTCACAGTGGTTGGAACTCATTAAACCTATAAGATTTATGGGAACAAAAAGTAAACAACCATAAGAAAAGAGACCACACAACACTTTTACTTGGTTCACCACTAAGGGCTACATCCAAGGAGCATACACAGATATGTTGTCAGTCATACCTAATTCCACTAAACTTTACTAGCTGTGGATAACAAGGTTCATGTATAGTCACTCTGTCCTAGGAACACTGCATTTACAAAGGTTTAGAGATAGCTCACTACATCCCTCGGGTCACTCCCGTTGACTCCCCCTGGATCACTACCTTGGGTGAAGTCCCACATAGTTTACAGACATGAAGGTCTCTTTAATAGATTTTCATTGAAGTCTTTGTCTCTGTTCAGCATAAGACACTGCTTGCATCGAAGTCCTGGATTGATGCACTTGAAAAAACTGAACCACTAAACTGGATATTCAGAACGTGTAATCAGGTTAAACTGACAATTGTGTGCAACACCTACCCATTTCATGCGAGATCTCACTTTTGCATGAAATATTTTCTTTTCACATGGAAAGTATTTCATGCAACTTCACCCTTTACACAAAACTATAACATTTTGTGCACAACCTAAATATTTTCCACACAACAGAATTTTTCTGCACAACTCTATCTTTTCTGTGCAATAGTAATTTTTCCATGCAACTCTAGTTTTTCCGTGCAACCGTAAATTTTCCACGCAGCTCAATGTTTTCAGCACAACTCCCTTTTCGTGCAACTTTTATGCGCATCAAAACTCAGATATTCTATAAGTATTCAGTCCTACCGAATAAGGGGTCACCTCTTATTTATATGCATCACTATCCCCCGTGTGAAAAAACCCACCATGTCACGCAAAACTCTCATTCTGCACGTAATGCCTTTTTGCGCAAGAACCATTTTCCACACACACCTCCAGTTTTTTTGTGCAGCCCATGCCATTTCCATTTTTCGACATTCTAATCCCAAATCATGATTTGAACCCAATTTTCCAAGCATCTAAAATAATGCGCACAACTTCTTTTGTGAAACAAACATTTCTCCATTTTCAGATTTTTAGGGCCGAAAAATTGGCTAACACTGGGAAATGACGCCACCTTCAATAATGTTGTCCGCCTGAACTGTATGATCCCTTTCCTAGAAAACATTCTGAACTTCCAATGAGGATTTAAAACAAAAACAAACCAAACCACATATCTGGCATAGAATGATCGTGTTTCAAACAATTATATATTTTTTTGATAAATTTCATATTTTGATGAATAGTGTAAAATACTGTATTTTAATTCAAAACTATTTCTCATATAATTTATTTATATATTTATATAATTCCTTTAATTGGATTTAAATTATAATAAGATTATTTTTTTATCCTTTAATCCAATTTAGGTCATTGTAATCAATTTCACATTGAAATTAGATATAAAATATTATTGAAATTTTGAATGCCTCTTTTACCCACCTTATTGGCACACCTATGGGATTAGTGTTAAACTTAATTTAGCCACTTCCGTGAATTGAATTTTGAAAAATGTATATACATGGTTGTAATCGGTATGAATATTTTTATATAATATGATCAATATAATTTTTGATAAATAATAACTTTTGTATTTTTTTACAACAGTTAAAATAAATTGGGTATTTAAAGGTAAAAAAATATTATAATAATATAAAATTACCCTAAATCGTTTCCATATTTTATTGTCTGAGTTTTAATCGACCAAAAAAAACCTTAGGTTTAAATTATAACCTTTTTAATCAACTTGGGTAAGAATATGAAATTTATTATGTTTTATTTAAAGATACATTAAAAATGTCATAATCATATTTTTAATAAGTAAATCATTATTAATATAGGGTTATATAAAATATAAATTAGGAAATAAATAGTAATTTGAAAGATAAATTGTTTATATACATCAGGATAATTTATTTATAATTTTTATATATTAAATATTTAAATTTAATTATGACACAATGATGATGCAGTAATAGATTTATTAAAGGAAGAATCAAATAAATGATATTAATAATATTAAAATAAATATAATTTTAAATATTTGATTCCATAAATAAATTATATAGATTAATTTGAAATTTTAAAGATTAGTTAAATAACTTTTTTTGAAGGAATCAAGTTTTTATAATTTAAAAAAACTAGGTAATGAAGAGTGTCAAAATTGACAAAATTCATATTTTAAAATATAAAATATTTTATTAAATGTAATAAAATTTATAAAAAAACAAGACTCATAAAAATAGTTTATTTATGTCTCAGAATTTCATTAATGTCTCATTAATTGGTCGTTTGGCATGTATTTGAAATTATTTTAACTCTCAAAGTGTGAATTACATGATAAAATGGTATTAGATAAAATGTATTAAAACAAAACGATAAGGGTTAAAAAGGAATAAAAACATGTATAATTTTCATTGGATGATTATATTGAAATACATATTTATAATATATTTGAACTAAATCAATTTTTATTCATTAGTAATCTAAAATTAATTTATATTCATTTAATACTCTTTATAATTCCAAGAGTGCCACTCCCCTCTCCTATAAAAAGGCACTCTTCTTCTATATTCCTTATACTTAAAAAAATTAATTAGAAAATACCAACCCAAACACCATACTAGAATACCTAACGACATTATAAAGGCCTTATTTTAGTCATAAACCCCTCATTATAGGTTTTAAGTTTTTAATAAAAGTGATCATTTGAAGGAAAGGAAATGTTTTTAATTAAATATTTCTATTTTGTTTCTTCTTCATCATGCTTCAAATATTATCCCACCATAATGAAATAATAAATACAATATCTTAAATATAATTATATTTTATTATGTTAATTTCAACACCTAAATACTTCTCCAATTCCATTAAATGGGAAATGAACTTTTTGTTCGTGTGTACGGCGGACTACCGTCTCGCGACCGATGTAGTTCGGTTTTCATTAATGTATCTCAATACAATTCATAATGATATAATTAATGTTTATATTTGATATTTATGTCATATTTATCATTATAATATAAAAATATAACAATTAAGTTCTTACTTTACATGCACATAAAAATGATAACGTCGTTCATGTGTATATGTGAACTATCACCTCTATGAAGTGATGTGATTTATTTTTATTCACTATATCATTTCATTTATGTATATGACTTTATTTAAATTATTAATATGAAATTAATGTTGTTATTATAATTATTTAAATATAAAATAATACTTACCTTCTTTCCATAATGATCAATGATAAATGGAAAATGTTCCTCATGCGTACGTACGACCTACCATCTCCATGATTATAACATTTTTAATTTTTCAAAACCATACAAAAATGTATTGATTTCAAAGAATAATTGACATATAAACGTGATTAATATTTCATTAATATTATTCTAAATATGATGTATTTATGACCACATGGACTATTGAAATCATACCAAGTTCATTTTCGACTCAAGTACCAAATATCGACAAAATATTCGACATGAACTTAAATAATTATGTAATTGTTATAAAATGATAATAAGTGATATAAAATGAATAATAAACATGAAAAATATTATGAATAAAGTAAATATTTATACTAACTTTATTATTTAGGAATCTAAATATTGTACGTGATGAGTCAAACTCAAGGTAAGGGACTTTTTAACTAAAAAACTTGTTTTAATGTTTTGATGATTTATTATTATAAATTTTTATATTTTATGTAAATGTTTTAAAAATGGTTTCAAAGATTTATTTAAATATAAATGAATGTTTTAAAATTTTAATTCATTTAAAAAAGTCAAAGTGGTATGGGAGATTTTAATTCAAAAATCTTCTTTTTTAATGTTTTATTGTGTTTAAAAATGGATTGACTGAAAATTAACTTTTTATTGAAAAAGAAGAGAACAACAAGTCACAACCAAATCAAAACAATCATAGTGGAATAAATTGGTGAATTCCAAGGAAATATTTGAGGATAACTTGGTTGAAACTCTTTGTAAATCAACCAATCTGGTTGTAGATAATGATGTTCTCGTCAACTCTACCTTTACGGGGCAAATTTTGCACTACAAAATTGCCTTCGCGCCAAATATGCATGATAGAACATCCTAGAATAATAAGGCTCCTAAAAAGACTCACCAGATAATAGAGATACCATTGAGGTTCAACCTTACCTTGGAGGAAGAGTAAAGACGCAACAGAGTCCGATTTGATACTCTCCACCTTGATATTGAGGCGGTTGTACCACAAGAGGCCTGTGTGCATGGCCATAACTTCCGCACCCAAGGAAGAGTCTGACCCATAGAAGGTGATAAAGACAAATATGATTGAGCCATTAAAATTCTTAACAAGCCCTCCGCCCCTCATCTCACCATCATTGAAGGAACCATCAACATTTACCTTTAAGCTACTGCAGGGTGGTAACCATCGAACCCATTTTCCTTGGGTGCTTGGGATTGTTCTTGTGCTAACTGTCGATCTGGGGAGAACCCTTCTGAAAGAGGGAGAATCCCAGAAACTATAAAGAAGATTTACCAGCTCGGTCACCATTAATCAGGTTCTCACTTTCAGAACTAAGATGGAATTCTTCACACATTTTATGGTCTTATTCCTTGCCTCCCAGATATTCCATCAAGTATCCACCACAACAGTTGCACAAATTCTCCTTTCAATGTCCCACAAACTAAAGTCCCAAAACCTACTTATGCAATGTTACTAAAAAGTATCTCTTCTATATTCAATGTCCAAACTAGATCCCATGTATCTCCATAGGATATTTTCCCATTCGCTGTGCACAAAAAGATATTCTATTGTCTCTATTCGGGGGTGGGTGCAACAATAGCAGCGGGACACCATGGTCACTCCTCTATGCAGGAGGTTCTCATCCGTCGAAAGGGCTCTATGAAGGATACTCCAGGCAAAAAAAATTATTTTGGTCGGTATACCTTTTCACCATAGGTTCGAGGTAAGATCATCAATCTCCCTATACACCTAGAAGGAAGTTCAGAAACAACTTCTGGGTAATTTACCAGAAGATGATCAAGTGAAGTAGCAGTGGTCTGGCTCTTCAACCATGCAGACGCTTTGGAAAATTTCCTTCTGGAAAGAATTGATAATTGTTTCCATCAGATATTGGTGGTTTCTAGCCTCCATGAAGGTTATGGCCAGCATGATACAGCCTAGGAAATAGAGAATATTTCCAGCACAATTCTTTTTCCAGGGATTGATATCGCCTCTCACAATCAACTGATGAGATTGAGCTTGAACACTGGGAAGATGCGAGAGAATGCATTTTTAAAGGTCAGATAGGGTCCTCTTGTTCCTTGGACAGTCCTCCCATTTCTCCCCATACCTATTCTTCACGAACCTTGCCCATAACGGTATCCCCTTAATGATTTCCCATGCCAGTCGTGCCTACATAGCCTCCATAGATTCAACCACACTACGTAATACCATACCTCCTCCTTCAACTAGATTTTCCATACGGCTCCCTAAATCCCAGTGGAAATGACCCAACTGGTTATCATCCCATGGTTCTTTCAATCTTCGCAATAGTTCCCTTTAGTGGATTTATGATCGAATGTATGTGCATGGTGATCGACGTGAGCACACTATTAACGAGGGTGACTCTACCTCTGAGTGACAGGAACTTATTCTTCCAATAACATATCCTTATGTTCATATGGGATATGATGTCATCAAAGAAGACCTTTTTTATTCTCCCATAAGAGATGGGAGTTTTGAGTTAAGTCATTGGCCGGAGGACCTGGTGCATTCCCAAGATGTCTTGAATCACATCGCATCATCTCCCAGAGCATTTGTTGGAAATGTAAACCTTATTCTTTTGAGGATTGATGAGTTGGCCACTTTCCTCCCCATATATCGCCATGATACCCTTGAGGTTTTGGAGTGACCTACACCTGTCATTAGTGAAAATAATAATATCATCAGCAAACATCAAGTGAGTGACTGCATTTTCACCAATTATGGGGACAAAAGGCTTGATCCTTCCGGCTTTCTGGATAGAGTGCATTTTGGATGAGAGGGCCTCTTGAGATAAAAGGAAAAGGAAGGGAGATGTGGGATCTCCTTGGCTCACACCTCTGACATTTTTGATGAAGCCAAATGTCATTCCCATGAGCGACACTGAAATCCACGGGGATGAGAAACACCTGAAGAAAAGGTCATAGATCCATTCTTGAAATCCAAATTTCCTCATCATCCAGAGAATGAAACCCCATTGGAGTTTGTCGTAGGATTTTTCCATGTCTACTTGAATAACCACATTAGTCCCCACTAATCATTTATTAATGTCTCTGACCAATTCTTTCACAATACAGACCGCCTCCTAGATGCTTCTTCCCATAACAAACCCATGATGATCAGAAGAGATAAGTCTCAAGATGACATTACTCAACCTTTTGGATAAGAGGCTAGAGATAATTTTGTTTGAGAAGTTTCATAGGCATATAGGCCTATACTGGGAAATGATAGTTGGGTCCTTTCACTTGGGGATAAGCACCAGCATTAAGGCACAGACTCCCATTGGTAGTGGGCCCCCCTTGAAAAAGTCTTGCACTGCCTGAACCACTTGATGCTTCACAAAAAGCCCATGTTTTAACATAAAAGGCTTTGGGGAACCCATCGGGTCCTGGAGTGTTATCCTGATTCAAACGGAATATATCCTCTTTACCTTCCTCTTCCTTCAAGATTTACACAAGGACTCAGTTGTTTGCACTGCTCACCATCTCATGAATGTCGTAAAGAGGATCTTCACCATATGTTCGATCAGAAAATTCCCATTTCTAGATGCCAACGGGTCAGCGAAGAGAGTCCTAAAGTGAGATAAATCCAGATTCCTTGCCACATTAATGTCCGAGGTGTAGGTCCCATCCTCTAATTTTAAGTTAAGCTGACCATTCCTCCTTTTTTATTTCAGACATGCATGGAAATAGGAGGTATTCATGTCCCCTTCCCTCAACCAAATGGCCCTCAATCTAGAACGGTATGACCTTTCTGTTTCAAGAGTCTTTTCATCCAATGGAGAACAGTTTTCATTCACCAAGGAAAACATGTTGTCATCCCACACCTCTTTATGAGCCTCGTCAAGTTTGTCGATGTACATCTTGATGTCATCCAAAAGAGGATCCTCCACCAGGTTATTGTCAATCCATTATAAAATGCACCCTTTGAGCCGTCGAATCCGATAATAAAGACTTTCCCAAGCACTTAAATTGGCTTCAGACACCTAGGATGCCTCCATCATTTGCAGAAATCCCTCCCTCTTATGCCACCCTGCTGAATAAAAACCTGACGCTGCCTCAGAGGGAACCTTTTCAACATTACCAGGAGAGGAGAGTTGTTGGACATGGATTTTCTTAAATGAGTAACTGAGGCCTATCCAAAAGATTAAATCCCTTGGAGGTTCGAAAGACACCTGTCGAGTCACCTCCAAATGTGAAGATCCCCTTTGAGTTTGTTTCACCATGTGAATTGGCTTCTGATGAAGCCAATATCCAAGAGTCCATAATAATCCATGCATCCCTATAAGTCCTGGATGGAGTTGGTGAGGCCCGCCACTCCTCCTTTATTTTCTATCAACTCAGAAACTGTGTTAATGTCCCCCCCCCCCCCCCCCGAAAAATGAAGGTTTATTCAAGCAGTGAAAAGTGGCCATCTGTTTCCATAGAACATGCCGCTCAGCGGCGTCACAACTCACATAGACAAAGGTAAAGAAAATATCAAAACCTCTGGATGTTATTCCAGTAGTGGTGATCTGATCCGAGACAAAAACCACCTCCACCTCCCACCATTATTTCCAAAAGACCCAAATATGGTCATTCCCTGGTAGGGAGTGCAAATGATGACTGTAACCCGTCCTATTTCCAAACATATCCATATGATTAACCGCCTGTTTGGGTTCAATAATGACCGCCATAAATGACATATGATGCTTGACCTCAAAGGCAATGAAGGAGCATTTCATATGTGCCCCATGACCCCTATCATTCCAAATGAGGACCAAAAACATGTCTAGAATAGATTAGATTCTTCATAGGTGAGAGATCCCAAATCAACAGAACCCTGAGACCGATAAGCTTCTCAAGCCTGGGATTGGGTGACAGGCCCCGGGGACGAGTTGGAAACCACTGGAGTCAGAGGAATGCAGGATTTGGACGCCAGGGAGGAACAATGATTCGGATCCTCTAAGAACTCCTCTATTTAATTATCTATTAATGAAATTTTGAGACTTAAATAAACTATTTTATGTGTCTTGGTAATTATTTTAACTCTCAAAGTGTGAATTACTTGATAAAACAGTAAGAGATAAAATGTGTTGAAACAAAAAGATTAAGATTAAAAAGGTATAAAAACTTGTATAATTTTCATTGGATGATTATATTTCAATCCATATTTATCATATATTTGAACTAAATAAATTTTTAGCCATTAGTAATCTAAAATTAATTAATATTAATTTAATACTTTTTATAATTCTAAGAGTGCCCCTCCCCTCTCCTATAAAAAGTCACTCTTCTTCTCTATTCCTTCTACATAAAAAAATGTTTTAATTATAAAATACCTACCCCAACACCTTACTAGAATACCTCCCCACATTCTAAAGGCCTTATTAGAGTCATAAACCCCTCCTTATAGGTTTTAAGTTGTTAATAAAGGTGGTCATTTGAAGGAAATGAAACGTTTTTAATTAAATATTTCTATTTTGTTTCTTCTTCATCATGCTTAAAATATTATACCAGCAGGATGAAATAATAAATCCATTATCCTATATATACTGATATTTTATTATGTTAATATAATCATCTAAATACTTCTCCAATCCCATCAAATGGGAAATAAACTTTTTGTTTGTGTGTACGGAGGACTACCGTCTCATGACCGATATAATTCGGTTTTCATTAATGTATCTCAATAAAATTCATAATGATATAATTAATTTTTTGATATGATATTTATGTCATATTTATAGTTATAAGAGAATAATATAACAATTACATTCTTACTTTACATGCACATAAAAATGATAACATCGTTTATGTGTACGAGTGAACTATCACCTCCACGAAGCGATGTGATTTATTTTTATTCACTGTATCGTTTGATTTATGTATATAAGCTTATTTAAATTATTAATATGAAATTAATGATGTTATTATAATTATTTAAATATAAAATAATACCTACCTTCTTTTCATAATGATCAATGATAAATGGAAAATGTTCCTCATGCGTACGTACGACATACCTTCTCCATGATTATAATGTTGTTCATTTTTCAAAAACCTAGAAATATGTTTTGATTTAAAAGTTTAATTGAGATATAAAAGTGATTAATATTTCTTGAATATTATTCTAAAGATGATTTACTTATGACCACATGGACTATTGACATCATACCATGTTCATTTTTGACTCACGTACCAAATATCGACAAAATGTTTGACATAAACTTAAATAATTTTGTAATTTTTATAACATGGTAATAAGTGATATAAAATGAATAATAAACATAAAAAATATTATAAATAAAGTAAATATTTATACTAATTTTATTATTTAGGAAGATAAATGTTGTACGTGATAAGTCAGACTCAAGCTATGGGACTTTTTAACTAAAAAAACCGTTTTAATGTTTTGATGATTTGTTATTATAAATTTTTATATTTTATATAAATGTTCTAAAAATAGTTTTAAGGATTTATTTAAATGTAAATGAATTTTAAAATGTTAATTCATTTAAAAATTTCAAAGTTCTATGGGACAATTTGATTCAAAAATCTTCTTTTTAAATGTTTAATTGTGTTTAAAATGGATTGACTGAAAATTTTATTTTTATTGAAAAAGTAGAAAACAACAAGTCACAACCAAATCAAAACAATCCCAGGGTCCTAAAGTCATGAAGGCCAAGGGAATATTTTAGAATAACTGGGTTGTAACACTTTGGAAATGAACCAATCCGATTGTAGATAATGATGTCCTCATCAACTCTACCTTCATGGGCCAACTTTTGCGCTGCAAAATTGCCTTCCCGCCAAATATGATTGACAGAACATCATTAACTAATAATCCTCCTACAAAGTCTCACTAGATAATAGATATCCCATGGAGGTTTGGCATTACCTTGGAGGAAGAGGAAGGACGCAGTAGAGTCTGATTTGATACTCTCCACCTTGATATTGAGGCGGAGCATCACAAGAGGCCCATGTGCATGACCATAACTTCTGCACCCAAGGACATGCCTGACCCATAGAAGGCGCTAAAGCCAAATACGATTGGCTGTTAGTATTCCTAACCAGTCTACCACCCCTCATCTCACCATCAGTGAAGGAACCATCAACATTGAGCTTTAATCCATTGTAGGGTGGTAACCACCGAACCCATTTTCCTTGGGTGATTGGGCTTGTTCTTGTGCTAACTGTCAATCTGGGGAGAACCCTCCTGAAGGAGGGAGAATCCCAGCAACCACAAAGAAGATTTCCCATCTTGGTCACCATTAATTAGTTTCTAACTTGAAGCACTAAGATGGAAGTCTTCATACATTATCTGGCCTTATTTTTTGCCTCCTAGATATTCTATTAAGTAGCCACAACAACAGTTGCATGAATTATCCTTTCAATGTCCCGCAAACTGAAGTCCCAAAACCTACTTATGAAAATTTCTTATAAAGTATCTCTTCTGCACTCAATGTCCAAACTATATCCCATATATATACATAGGTTCTTTTCCCATTCTTTGTGCACAAAAAGATGTTCTGTTGTCTCTATTCAGGGGTTGGTGTAATAATAGCAGCGGGACACCATGGTCACTCCTCTGTGCTGGATGTTATCATTCATCAAAAGGGATATTTGAAGGATTATCCTGGAAAAAAATTATTTTGGTGGGTATACCTTTTCACCAGAGGTTCGAGGCAAGAACATCACTCTCCCAATACACCTAGATGGAAGTTATGAAACTACTTCTGGAGAATTTACCAGAAGACGATATAGTGAAGTAGCAGCGGTCTGTCTCTTCCACCAAGTGCATGATTTGGAAAATTTCCTTCTAGTCAAAATTGAGAATTGTGTCCATCAGACCTTGGTGGGTGCTAGACTCCATAAAGGTAATGGCCTGCACGATACATCCAGGGAAATAGAGAATATTTCCATCCCAATTATCATTACAGAGATTGATATCGCCTCTCCCAATCAACCAATGGGATTGAGCTTGAAGACTAGGTAGATGCGATAGAATGCATTTGGAAAGGTTAGAGAGGTTCCTCTTGTTCCTTGGCCAGTCCTCCCATTTCTCCCCATACCTATTCTTCATGAACCTTGCCCATAATAATGTCCCCTCATTGATTTCCCATGCCAGCTGTGCCTACATAGCCTGCATAGATTCAACCACACTACGTAAACCCACACCTCCTTATTCAACCTTCTTTTCCATAAGGCTCCATAAATCCCGATGGAAATGACCCAACTAGTTAGCATCCCATGGTTCTTTCAATATTAGCAATAGTTCCCTTCAGTGGATTTACGATCGAAATCATGTGCATTGTGATCAACGTGAGCGCACTATTAATGAGGGTGACTCTAGCTCTGAATGAGAGTAACTTATTCTTGCAATTACATATCATTCTATTCATACAGGATATGACATCATCGAAGAGGACCTTTTTGATTATTTCATAAGAGATGGGTGCTCTGAGGTAATTCATTAGTTGGAGGCCCCAGTGCATTCCCAATATGTCTTGAATCGCCTGGAATCATCTCCCAGAGCATTTGTTGGAAATGTAAACCTTACTCTTCTGAGGATTGATGAGTTGGCCACTTTCCTCCCCATATGTCTCCATGATACCCATGAGGTTTTGGAGTGACCTAGAACGTTCATTAGTGAAAATAAGAATATCATCAGAAAACATCAAGTGAGTGACTGCATTTTCCCCAAATTTGGGGACAAAAGGCTTGATCCTTTCAGCTTTCAGGCTAGAGTGTAGTTTGGATGAGAGGGCCTCTTGAGCTAAAAGGAAAAGGAAGGGAGACATGTGATCTCATTTCCTCACACATCTTACATTTTTAAATAATCCAAACGCCTTGCCCATGAGTGAGACTGAAATCCACGGGGATGAGGAACACCTGAAGAAAAGGTCATAGAACCATTCTTGAAAGCCAAATTTTCTCATCACCCAGAGAATGAAACCCCATTGGAGTATATCGTAGATTTTTTCCATGTCTACTTGAATAACCACATTAGACCCCACCATTCATTTGTTAATGTCTCCAACCAATTCTTTCGCAATGTCGATCACCCCCTGGATACTTCTTACCTTAACAAACCCATGCTGCTCAGTAGAGATAAGCCTCAAGATGAAATTACTAAACCTTCTAGATAAGAGGCTAGAGAAAATTTTGTATGGGAAGTTGCATAGGTATATAGGCATATACTGGGAAATGCTAGTTGGGTCCTTGAACTTGGGGATAAGCACCTTCCTCGAGGCACAGACTCCCCTTGGCAGAGAGCCCACCTTGAAAAAGTCATACACTGCCTGAACCACTTGATGCTTCACAAAAGCCCAAGATGTAACATAAATGGCTCTGGGGAACCCATTGGGTCCTAGAGAATTATCCTGCATTAAATCGAATGTATCCTCTTTAACTTCCTCTTACTTCAAGATTTCTACAAGGACTGAGTTGTCTGTGCTGCTCACCATCTCCTGAATGTCGTAAAGAGGATCTTCCCCCTATTGTCGATCGGCGGATTCTCATTTATAGATGCCAACGGGTCAACTAAAAGAGTCCTGAAGTGAGCTAAAGCCATATTCCCTACCACATTAATGTCCAAGGTGTAGGTCCCATCCTCTAATTTTAAGTTAAGCTGAGCATTCCTCCTTTTTACCTTTAGACATTCATGGAAATAGGAGTTATTAATATCCCCTTCCCTCAACCAAAGGGCCCTCGATCTGGCATGATATGACCTTTCTATTTAAAGAGTATTTTTAGCCAATGGAGAGAGTTTTTCATTAATCAGGTCAAACATGTTGTCATCCCACACCTCTTGAAGAGCCTCTTCAAGTTTGTCGATGTCTGCCTTGATGTCATCCAAAAGAGGATACTCCACCGGATTATTGTCCATACAGTAGAAAATCCACCCTTTGAGCTGTTGAATCTGATAATAAAGACTTTCCCAAGAACTTCCATTGGATTTAGACACCCAGGAAGCCTCTATCATTTGCAGAAATCCCTCCCTCTTATACCTCCCCACTGAATAAAAAACTAACTCATCCTAGGAGGGGACTTTTTCAACATGACCAGAAGAGGAGAGCGGTCGGACATGGATTTGGTTAAATGAGTAACTAAGACCTATCTAAAAGATTCAATCCCTTGGAGGTTTGAAAGGCACCTGTAGACTCACCTCCAAATGCAAAGATCCCCTTTTCGGTTGTTTCACCATGTGAATTGGATACCGATGAAGCCCAAATCCACGAGTCCAGAAGAAGCCATGCATCCCAGGAAGTCTTGCATGGCAATGGTGAGCCCCCCCACTCATCCTTTATTTTATATCAACTCAAAAACTGTGTTAAAGTCCCCCCCCCCCCCCCCCCCGAAAAACAAATGTTTTTTCTTACAGTGAAAAGTGGCTAGCAGTTTCCACATAACATGCCTCTCAGCGGCGTCACAACTCACATAGATGAAGGTAAAGAAAATATAAAAACTGCTAGACGTAATTCTAGTAGTGATGCTCTGAGCAGAGACAAAAACCACCTCCACCTCCCACTCATTCTTCTATAAGACCCAAATGTGGTCATTCCCTAGCAGGGAGTGAAAATGATGACTGAAACCCATCCTATTTCCAAACAAATCCATACAATTAACCTCCTGTTTGGGTTCAATAATGACCTCCATACATGACATATGATTCTTGACCTCAAAGGAAATGAAGGAGCTTTTCGCATGTGCCCCTAGACCCCTATCATTTCAAATGAGGGCCAAAAACATGGGTAGAATGGACGTCAGTCTTCATGGCTGAGAGATCCCACATCGACAGAACCCCGAGACCGATAAGCTTCTCTAGCCCGGGATCGGATGACAGGCCCCGGGGACGAGTTGGAAACCATTAGATTCAGAGGAATTGAGTATTTGGATGCCAGGGAGGAACTCAGATCTAGATCCTCTAAGAGATCCTCTAATTAATGATCCATTAAAGAATTTTTGAGACTTAAATAAACTATTATTATGAGTCTTGGTAATTATTTTAATTTCAAAGTGTGAATTACTTGATAAAACGGTAAGAGATAAAATGTGTTAAAACAAAATGATAAGTATTAAAAAGGTATAAAAACTTCTATAATTTTCATTGGATGATTATATTACAATCCATATTTATCATATATTTTAACTAAATCAATTTTTATCCATTAGTAATCTAAAATTAATTTATATTAATTTAATACTTTTTATAATTCCAAGAGTGCCCCTCCCCTCTCCTATAAAAAGGCACTCTTCTTCTCTATTCCTTATACTTAAAAAAACTTTTTACTTAGACAATACATACCAAACCACCTTACTATAATATCTACACACATTCTAAAGGCCTTATTTTAGTCATAAACCCCTCATTATAGGTTTTAAATTGTTAATAAAGCTGATCATTTGAAGGAAAGGAAACGTTTTTAATTAAATATTTCTATTTTGTTTCATCTTCATCATGCTTAAAATATTATCCCATAATGATGGAATAATAAATAATGTATCCTAAATATACATATATTTTATTATGTTAATATAATCACCTAAATACTTCTCCAATTCCATCAAATGGGAAATAAACTTTTTGTTCGTGTGTACGACGGACTACCGTCTCACGACAGATATAGTTCAGTTTTAATTAATTTATCTCAATACAATTAATAATTATTTAATTAAAATTTAGATATGACATTTATGTCATATTTATCATTATAAGAGAATAATATAACAATTAAGTTCTTAATTTACATGCACATAAAAATGTTAACGTCATTCATGTGTACGTGTGAACTATCACCTCCACAAAGCGATGTGATTTATTTTTATTCACTGTATCATTTGATTTATGTATATAAGTTTATTTAAATTATTAATATGGAATTAATGATTTTATTATAATTATTTAAAAATAACATAATACTTACCTTCTTTCCATAATGATCAATGATAAATGGAAAACGTTCTTCATGCATATGTGCAGCCCACCATCTCCCTGATTATAACGTTGTTCATTTTTCAAAACCATGAAAAAAAAATTTTATTTAAAATTATAATTGATATATAAACATGATTAATATTTCATGAAAATTATTCTAAAGATAATGTACTTATGACCTCATGGACTATTGACATCATACCAAATTCATTTTCGACTCAAGTACCAAATATCGACAAAATGTTCGACATGAACATAAATAATTATGTTATTTTTATAACATGGTAATAAGTGATATAAAATGAATAATATACATGAAAAATATTATAAATAAAGTAAATATTTATACTAAGTTTGTTATTTAGGAAGATAAATATTGTACATGATGATTCAGACTCAAGGTAAGGAACTTTTAAACTAAAAAACTCGTTTTAATGTTTTGATTATTTGTTATTATAAATTTTTATATTTTATGTAAATGTTTTAAAAATGGTTTTAAGGATTTATTTAAATGTAAATGAATGTTTTGAAATGTTAATTCATTTAGAAAATTCAATGTTTTATGGGACAGTTTGATTCAAAAATCTTCTTTTTAAATGTTTAATTGTGTTTAAAAATGGATTGACTGAAAATGAACTTTTTATTGAAAAAGAAGAGGACAAAAAGTCACAACCAAATCAAAAAAATGACAACACCCTAAAGTGGTGAATACCAAGGGAATATTTGAGGATAAATTGGTTGCAACTCTTTGGAAACAAACCAATCTGGTTGTAGATAATGATGTACTCATCAACTCTACCTTCACGGGCCAACTTTTGCACTCCAAAATTGCCTTCGCGCCAAATATGCTTGAAAGAACATCCTTGAATAATAAAGCTCTTACAAAGTCTCACCAGATAACAGAGATCCCATGGAGGTTCGGCCTTACCTTGGAGGAAGAGGAAGGATGAAGGAGAGTCTGATTTGATACTCTCCACCTTAATATTGAGGCGGTTGCACCACAAGAGGCCCGTGTGCATGGCCATAACTTCCAGACCCAAGGACGATCCTGAACCCTAGATGGAGCTAAATCCAAATATGACTGAGCTGTTAGCATTCCTAAATAGTTTGTCGCCTCTCATATCACCATCAGTGTTGGAACCAACAACATTGAGCTTTAAGCCGCTGCAGGGCGGTAACCACCAAACCCATTTTCCTTGGGTGCTTGGGCTTGCTTTTGTGCTAGCTATCGATCTTGGGAGAACCCTTCCGAAGGAGGGAGAATCCCAAAAACTATGAAAAATATTTCCTATCTCGGTCACCATTAATCAGGGTCTCACTTGCATCACTAAGATGGAAGTCTTCGCACATTTTCTGGCCTTATTCCTTGCCTCCTAGATATTCCATCAAGTTTCCACCACAATAGTTGCATGAATTCTCCTTTCAATGTCCCGCAAAATGAAGTCCTGAAACCTACTTATGAAAAGTTCCTAAAAATTATCTCTTCTGCACTCAATTTCTAAACTGGATACCATGTATCACCATAGGATCTTTTCCCATTCACTATGCAAAAAAATATATTCGGTTGTCTCCATTTGGGGGCTGGTGCAACAATAGCAGTGGGACACCATGGAAACTCCTCTGTGTTGGATGTTCTTATCCATCAAAAGGGATCTTTGAAGGATTCTCCAGGAAAAAAAATTATTTTGGTGGGTATACCTTTGCAGTGGAGGGTCGAGGCAAGATCATCACTCTCCCTATACACCTGGATGAAAGTTCTAAAACTACTTTTGCAGAATTTACCAGAAGACGATCTAGTAAAGTAGCAAGTCGATTCTTTCGAAGATTTTCTTCCGATCAGAATTGATAATTGTGTCCATCAGATCTTGGTGGGTGCTAGCCTCCATGAAGGTGATGGCCTACACGATACAGCCTAGGAAATAGAGAATATTTTCAGCCTAATTCTCATTCAATAGATTGATATTTCCTCTCTCAATCAACCGACGACATTGTGATTGAAGACTTGGAAGATGTGAGAGTATGAACTCGAAAAGCTTAGAGAGGGTCCTCTTGTTCCTTGGACAGTCCTCCCATTTCTCCACATACCTATTCTTCATGAAACTTTCCCATAATGATGTCCCCTCAATGATTTCCCATGCCAGCTTTTCCTGTATAGCCTGTATAGATTCAACCACACTACGTAAACCCATACCTCCTTCCTCAATCGGCTTTTCCATATGGTTCCATGAATCCCAGTGGAGAAGACCCAACTAGTAAGTATCCCATGGTTCTTCCAATATTAGCAATAGTTCCCTTCAATGGATTTATGATCGAAATCACGTGCATGGTGATTGACATGAGAACACTATTAATGAGGTTGACTCTACCTCTGAATGAGAGGAACTTATTCTTCCAATTACATATCCTACTATTCATACGGGATATGACATCATCGAAGAGGAAATTTTTGATTCTCCCATAAGAGATGGGAGCTCTGAGGTAAGTCATTTGCAGGAGGCCCCGGTTCATTCCCAGTATGTCTTGAATCGCCTGGCATCGTCTCCCATAGCATTTGTTGGAAATGTAAACATTAATCTTCTGAGGATTGATGATTTTTTCACTTTCCTCCCCATATGTCTCCATGATACCCATGAGCTTTTAGAGTGACCTACACCTGTAATTAGTGAAAATAAGAATATCATCAGCAAACATCAAGTGAGTGACTTCATTTTCCCCAAATTTGGGGACAAAAGGCTTGATCCTTCCAGCTTTTAGGCTAGAGTGCAGTTTGGATGAGAGGGCCTCTTGAAATAAAAGTAAACAGAAGGGAGATATGGGATCTCCTTGTGTCACACCTCTGATATTTTTATATAAGAAAAATGAATTTACCATGAGAGATATTGAAATCCACAGGGATGAGAAACACCTGATGAAAAGGTCATAGAACCATTCTTGAAAGCCAAATTTCCTCGTCACCCAGAGAATGAAACCCCATTAAAGTTTTCCATAGGATTTTTCCATGTCTACTTGAATAACCACATTAGACCCCGCCATTCATTTTTTTAATGTCTCTAACCAATTATTTTGCAATGTCGACCGCCCCCTAGATGCTTATTCCCTTAACAAACCCATGCTGCTCAGCGGAGATAAGCCTCAAGATGTCATTACTCAACCTTTTGGATAAGATGCTAGATATATTATTGTATGAGAAGTTTCATAGGCATATAGGCCTATATTGGGAAATACTAGTTGGGTCCTTGCACTTGGGGATAAGCACCGGCCTTGAGGCATAGATACCCCTTGGAAGAGAGCCCCCTTGAAAAAGTCATACACTTCCTAAACCACTTAATGCTTCACTAAAATCCTATGTTGTAACATAAAAGGCTCCGGGGAACCCATCGGTTCCCGGAGCGTTACCCTAATTTAAACTGAATGTAGCCTCTTTAACTTCCACTTCTTTCAGGATTTCCATAAGGACTGAGTTGTCTGCACTGCTCACCATCTCATCAATGTCGTAACAAGGATCTTCCCCCTATTGTCGATCGGAAAATTCCCATTTCTAGATGCCAATGGGTCATCTAAGAGAGTCCTAAAGTGAGATAAATCTAGATTCCCTGCCACATTAATGTCCGAGGTATAGGTCACATCCTCCAATTTTATGTTAATCTAAGCATTCCTCCTTTTTTCTTTTAGACATGCATAGAAATAGGAGGTATCCATATCCCCTTCCCTCAACCAAAGGGCCCTCAATCTGGAACGGTATGACCTTTCTATTTCAAGAATCTTTTCAGCCAATGGAGAGAATTTTTCATTTAACATGGAAAACATGTTGTCATCCCACACCTCTTGAAGAGACTCTTCAATTTGACGATGTCCGTCTTGATTTCACCCAAAAGAGGATACTCCACCGGGTTATTGTCCATCCATTATAAAATTTACCCTTTGAGCTGTTGAAGCCGATAATAAATACTTTCCCAATAACTTACATTGGATTCAGACACCTAGGATGCCTCCATCATTTACAGAAACCCCTCCCTCTAATGCCACCGCATTGAATAAAAAACTGACACTGCCTCGTAGGGGACCTTTTCAACATGACCAGGAGAGGGGATTGGTCGAACATGGCTTTGGTTAAATGAGTAACTGAGGCCTGTCCAAAAGATTCAATCCCTTGGAGGTTCGAAAGTCACCTTTTGAGTCACCTCTAAATGAGAAGATCCCCTTTGTGGTTGTTTAATCATGTGAATTGGCTACATATGAAGCCCAAATCCAAGAATCCAGAAGAATCCATGCATCCCTAGAAGTCCCTCATGGTGTTGGTGAGGCCCCCCACTCCTCCTTTATTTTATGTCAACTCAAAAACTGTGTTAAAGCCCCCCCCTGACAAACAAAGGTTTATTCATGCAGTGAATAGTGGATAGTTGTTGCCACCAAACATGCCTCTCAGCGGCATCACAACTCACATAGACAAAGGTAAAGAAAATATCAAAACTATTGGACATAATTATAGTATTGATGCTTTGATCCGAGTCAACAACCTTTTCCACCTCCCACCCTTGCTTCCAGAAGACCCAAATATGGTCATTCCCTAGTATAGAGTGCTAATGATGACTGTAATCCATCCTATTTCCAGACATATCCAAATGATTAACCTCCTGTTTGGGTTCAAGAATGTCCTCTATAGATGGCATATGATGCTTGACCTCAAAGGCAATGAAGGGGCATTTCACATGTGCCCCTTGACCCCTAGAATTCCAAATAAGGAACAAAAACATTTCTAGAATAGATGAGAGTCTTCGCGGCTGAGAGATCCCACATTGATAGAACCCCGAGACCGATAAGCTTCTCTAGCCCGGGATCGGGTGAAAGGCCCCGGGGACGAGTTGGAAACCACTAGAGTTAGTGGAATACAATATTTGGACACCAGGGAGGAACTCTGATCCAGCTCCTCTGAGAGATCCTCCAATTAATGATCCATCAATGAAATTTTGAGACTTAAAGAAACTATTTTTGTGAGTGTTGGTAATTATTTTCACTCTCAAAGTGTGAATTACTTGATAAAATGGTAAGAGATAAATGTGTTAAAACAAAACGATAAGTATTAAAAACTTGTATAATTTTCATTGGATGATTATATTTCAATCCATATTTATCATATATTTTAAATAAATAAATTTTTATCCATTATTAATCTAAAATTAATTTATAATAATTTAATACTTTTTATAATTCCAAGAGTGCCCCTCCCCTCTCCTATAAAAAGGCACTCTTATTCTCTATTCATTTTACTTAAAAAAAACTTTTTACTTAGAAAATACCTACCCCAACACCTTACTAGAATACCTACCCACATTCCTAAGGTCTTATTTTATTCATAAACCCCTCCTTATAGGTTTTAAGTTGTTAATAAAGGTGATCATTTGAAGGAAAGGAAACATTTTTAGTTAAATATTTCTATTTTGTTTCTTATTCATCATGCTTCAAATATTATCCCACCATGATGAAATAATAAATCCAGTATCCTAAATGTAATTATATTTTATTATGTTAATATCATCACCAAAATACTTCCCCAATTCCATCAAATGGGAAATAAACTTTTTGTTTCTGTGTACGGCGGACTTCCATCTCACGACAGATATAGTTTGGTTTTCATTAATGTATGTAAATACAATTCCTAATGATATAATTAATGTTTAGATATGATATTTAGGACATATTTATCATTATAATAGAATAATATAACAATTATGTTTTTAATTTACAAGCACATAAAAATGATAACGTCGTTCATGTGTACGTGTGAACTATCACCTCCACGAAGCGATGTGATTTATTTTTATTCATTATATCATTTGATTTATGTATATATGTTTATTTAAATTATTAATATGACATTAATTATGTTAATATAAATTTATAAATATAAAATAATACTTAACATCTTTCCATAATGATCAATGATAAATGGAGAATGTTCCTCACGCGTACGTACGGCCTGCCATCTCCATGATTATAACATTGTTCATTTTTCAAAACCATAAAATAATTTTTTGATTTAAAATTATAATTGATTTATAAAATTGATTAATATTTCATGAATATTATTCTAGAGATGATGTACTTTTGACCACATGGACTATTGAATTCATACCAAGTTCATTTTCGACTCAGGTACCAAATATTGATAAAATGTTCGACATGAACTTAAATAATTATGTAATTGTTATAACATGGTAATAAGTGATATAAAATGAATAATAAAAATGAAAAATATTATAAATAAATTAAATATTTATACTAATTTTATTATTTATAAAGATAAATATTGTATGTGGTGAGTCAGACTCAAGGTAAGGGACTTTTTAACTAAAAAACTCGTTTTAATGTTTTGATGATTTGTTATTATAAATTTTTATATTTTATGTAAATGTTTTCAAAATGGTTTTAAGGATTTATTTAAATGTAAATGAATGTTTTAAAATGTTAATTAATTTAAAAAATTCAAAGTGGTATGGGACAGTTTGATTCAAAAATCTTCTTTTTAAATGTTTAATTGTGTTTAAAAATGGATTGACTGAAAATTAACTTTTTATTGAAAAAGAAGAGAACAAAAAGTCACAACCAAATCAAAACAATCACAACACCCTAAAGTGGTGAATTCCAAGGGAATATTTTAGGATAACTTGGTTGCAACTCTTTGGAAACAATCCAAACCGGTTGTAGATACTGATGTCCTTGTTAACTCAACCTTCACGGTCCAACTTTTGCGCTGCAAAATTACCTTCGTGCCAAATATGCATGATAGAACATCCTTGACTAATAAGGCTCCTAAAAAGTCTCACCAGATAACAAAGATCCCATGGAGGTTCGGCCTTACCTTGGAGGAAGAGGAAGGATGCAGGAGATTCTGATTTGATACTCTCCACCTTGATATTAAGTTGGTTGCATCACAAGAGGCCTTTGTGTATGTCCATAACTTCTGAACCCAAGGATGAGCCAGACCCATAGAAGGCACTAAATCCAAATATTACTGAGCCATTAGTATTCATAACCATTCTTATACCCCTTATCTCACCATCAGTGAAGGAACCATCAACATTGATCTTTAAGCCGTTGTAGGGCGGTAACCACCGAATCCATTTTCCTTGGGTTCTTGGTCTTGTTCTTGTGCTAGCTGTCGATCTGGGGAGAACCCTTCTGAAGGAAAGAGAATCCTAGAAACCATGAAGAATCTTGCCCATATCAGTCACCATTAATCAGGTTCTCACTTTTAGCACTAAGATGGATGTCTTCTCACATTTTCTGGCATTATTACTTGCCTCCCAGATATTCCATCAAGTAGCCACCACAACAGTTGGATGAAGTCTCCTTTCAATGTACCGCAAACTGAAGTCCTGAAACCTACTTATTAAATGTTCCTAAAAAGTATCTCTGTTGAAATCAACGTACTTACTAGATCCCATGTATCACCATAGGATCTTTTCCTATTCGCTGTGCACAAAAATATGTTCTGTTGTCTACATTCAGGGGCTAGTGCAACAATAGCAGCGGGACACCATGGTCACTCCTCTATGCCAGATGTTCTCATCTGTCAAAATGGATCTTTGAAGGAATCTCCAGGCCAAAAAAAATATTTTTGTGGGTATACCGTAACACCAGAGGTTCTAGGAAAGATCATCACCCTCCCTATACACCTGGACGGAAGTTCTAAAACTAATTCTTGAGAATTTACCAAAAGACGTTCCAGTGAAGTGGCAGCGGTCTGGCACTTCCACCAAGCGGATGCTTTGGAAAATTTACTTCTGGAAAAAATTGAGAATGTTTTCCATTAGAACTCGGTGGGTGATAGCCTCCACGAAGGTGATGGCCTGCATGATACAGCCAGGGAAATAGAGAATATTTCTAGCCCAATTCTCATTCTAGAGATTGATATCACCTCTCCCAATCAACCAACGAGATTGAGCTTGAAGACTAGGTAGATGTGAGAGAATTCATTTGGAAAGGTTAGAGAGGGTCCTCTTGTTCCTTGGATAGTCCTACCATTTCTCCCCATACCTATTCTTCATAAACCTTGCCTATAACAATGTCCCCTCAATGATTTCCCATGCTAGACCTACCTGCATAGCTTTCATAGATTCAACCACACTACGTAATCCCACACCTCCTTCTTCAACTGGCTTTTCCATATGGCTCCATGAATCCCAGTGGAAACTACCCAACTGGTTAGCATTCCATGGTTCTTTCAATCTTAGCAATAGTTCCCTTTAGTGGATTTATGATCTAAAGCACGTTCATGGTGATCGATGTGAGAACACTATTAAAGAGGGTGACTCTACCTTTCAATGAGAGGAACTTATTCTTCCAATTACATATCCTGATATTCATATGGGATATGACATCATCGAATATGACCTTTTTTATTCTCCCATAAGAGATGGGTTCTCCGAGTTAAGTCATTGGAAGGAGGCCTTGGTGCATTCCCAAGATGTCTTGAATCGCATGGAATCATCTCCGAGAGCATTTGATGGAAATGTAAACCTTACTCTTATGAAGATTGATGAGTTGGCCACTTTCCTCCCCATATGTCTCCATGATACCCATGAGGTTTTGGAGTGACCAATACCTTTCATTAGTGAAAATAAGAATATCATCAGCAAACATAAATTGAGTGACTTCATTTTCCCCAAATTTGGCGACAAAAGGCTTCATCCTTCCGTCTTTTAGGCTAGAGTTCAGTTTGGATGAGAGGGCCTCTTGAGCTAAAAGGAAAAGGAAGGGATACATGGGATCTCCTTGCCTCACACCTCTGATATTTTTAAAGAAGCCAAACACCTTGCCCATGAGTGAGACTAAAATCCACGGGGACGAGAAACACCTAAAGCAAAGGTCATAGAACCATTCTTGAAAGCCAAATTTCCTCATCACCCAGATAATGAAACCCCATTGGAGTCTTTCATAGGCTTTTTCCATGCCTACTTGAATAACCACATTGGACCCCACCATTCGTTTGTTAATGTATCCTACCAATTATGTCGCAATGTCGACCGCCCCCTGGATGCTTCTTCCCTTAACAAACACATGTTTCTCAGCAGAGATAAGCCTCAAGATGACATTAGTCAACCTTATGGATAAGAGGCTAGAGATGATTTTGTATAATAATTTTCATAGGCATATATGCCAATAATGGGAAATGCTAGTTGGTTCCTTGAACTTGGGGATAAGAACCAGCCTTGAGGCATAGACTCCCCTTGGCAGAGAACCCCCTAGAAAAAGTCATGCACTGCCTGAACCACTTGATGCTTCACAAAATCATATGTTGTAACATAAAAGACTCCGAGGAACCCATCGGGTCCAGGAGAGTTATCCTACTTTAAACTGAATGTAGCCTCTTTAAATTCCTTACTTCCGGATTTCCACAAGGACTAAGTTGTCTGCGCTGCTCACCATCTTCTGAATGTCGTAAAGAGGATCTTCCCCCTATTTTCGATCGGAAGATTCTCATTTCTAGATGCCAATGGGTCAGCTAAGAGAGTCCTAAAGTAAGATAAATCTGGATTCCCTATCACATTAATGTCCTAGGTGTATGTCCCATCCTCCAATTTTATGTTAAGCTGGGCATTCCTCCTTTTTTATTTCATACATTCATAGAAATATGAGGTATTTATATCCCCTTCCCTCAACCAAAGGTCCCTCGATCTGGCATGGTATGACCTTTCTGTTTCAAGAGTCTTTTCAGCCAATGGAGAGTGTTTTTAATTCAGTAAGGCAAACATGTTGTCATCCCACACATCTTGAAGACCCTCGTCATGTTTGTCGATGTCCCTCTTGATGTCATCCAAAAGAGAATCCTCCGCTGGGTTATTGTCCATACATTATAAAATACACCCTATGAGCCATTACAGCCGATAATAAAGACTTTCCCAAGCACTTCCATTGGCTTCAGACACCCAGGAAGCCTCCATAATTTGTAGAAATCCCTCCCTATTGTGCCACCATGCTGAATAAAAAAATGACGCATCCTCGGAAGGGACCTTTTAAACATTACATGGAGAGGAGAGTTATTGGACATGGATTTGGTTAAATGAGTAACTGAGGCCTGTCCAAAATACTCAATCCCTTGAAGGTTCTAAAGGCACCTGTCAAGTCACCTCTAAATGTGAAGATCACCTTTTCGGTTGTTTCTCCATGTGAATTGGCTACCGATAAAGCCCAAATCCAAGAGTCCCAAAAAATCCATGCATCCATGGAAGTCCCGCATGGCGTTGGTGAGCCCCCCCACTCCTCCTTTATTTTCTATCAACTCAACAACTGTGTTAAAGTCCCCCCCCCCCCCGAAAAATGAAGGTTTTTTCATGTAGTGAAAAGTGGCCAGATTTTGCCACAGAACATGCCTCTTAGCGGTGTCACAACAAACATAGACAAAGGTAAAGAAAATATCAAAACTGCTAGATGTAATTCTAGTAGTGATGCTCTGAGCTGAGACAAAAACCACATCCACCTCCCACACTTGCATCCAGAAGACCCAAATGTGGTCATTCCATGGCAGGGAGTGCAAATGATGACTGAAACCCATCCTATTTCCAAACATATCCATATGATTAACCTCTTTTTTGGGTTCAATAATGACTACCATAGATGACATATGATGCTTGACCTCAAAGGAAATGAAGGCACTTTTTGCATGTGCCCCTAGACCCCTAGCATTCCAAATGAGGACAAAAAACATGGGTAGAACAGATGAGAGTCTTCATTGCTGAGAGATCCCACATTGCCAGAACCCCGAGACCGATAAGCTTCTCTAGCCTGGGATCAGGTGATAGGCCCTGGGGATGAGTTGGAAACCTCTAGAGTCAGAGGAATGGAGGATTTGGATGCCAGGGTGGAACTCTGATCCAGCTCCTCTGAGAGCTCCTCCAATTAATGATCCATTAATGAAATTTTGAGACTTAAATAAACTATTTTTATGAGTCTTGGTAATTATTTTAACTCTCAATGTGTGAATTACTTGATAAAATGGTAAGAGATAAAATGTGTTAAAACAAAACGATAAGGATTAAAAAGGTATAAAAACTTCTATAATTTTCATTGGATGATTATATTGCAATCCATATTTATCATATATTTGAACTAAATCAATTTTTATCCATTAGTAATATAAAATTAATTTATATTAATTTAATACTTTTTATAATTCCAAGAGTGCCCCTACCCTCTCCTATAAAAAGGCACTCTTCTTCTTTATTCCTTATACAGATTAAACTATTTACTTAGAAAATACCTACCCAAAAACCATACTAGAACACCTAATCCCATTCTAAATACCATATTTTAGACATAAACCCCTTTTTATAGGTTTTAAATTGTAAATAAAGGTGATCATTTAAAAGAAAGGAAACGTTTTAATTAAATATTTCTATTTTGTTTCTTCTTCATCATGCTTCACCACCATGATGAAATAATAAATCCAGTATCCTAAATATACTGATATTTTATTATGTTAATATCATCACCTAAATACATCTCCAATTCTATCAAATGGTAAATAAACTTTTTGTTCGTGAGTATGGCGGACTACCGTCTCACGACAGATATAGTTCGGGTTTCATTAATGTATCTCAATACAATTCATAATGATATAATTAACATTTAGATACGATATTTATGTCATATTTATCATTATAAGATAATAATATAACAATTAAGTTCTTACTTTACATGCACATAAAAATGATAATGTCGTTCATGTGTATGTGTGAACTATCACCTCCATGAAGCAATGTGATTTATTTTTATTCAGTGTATCATTTGATTTATGTATATAAGTTTATTTAAATTAATAGTATTAAATTAATAATGTTATTATAATTATTTAAATATAAAATATTACTTTCTTTATTTCTATAATGATCAATGATAAAAGGAAAACGTTCCTCATGCGTACGTGTGGCCTACCATCTTAGTGATTATAACGTTGTTCATTTTTCAAAACCATTCAAAAAAAATTAGATTTAAATGTATAATTGATGTATAAACGTCATTAATATTTCATGAATATTATTCTAAAGATTATTTACTTATGACCACATGGACTATTGACATCATACCGAGTTCATTTTCGACTCAAGTACCAAATATCGATAAAATGTTCGACATGAACTTAAATAATTATGTAATTGTTATAACATTGTAATAAGTGATATAAAATTAATAATAAACATGAAAAATATTATAAATAAATTAAATATTTATAGTATGTTTATTATTTAGGAAGATAATGATTGTGTGTGATGAGTCAGACTCAAGTTAAGGGGCTTTTTAACTAAAAACTATTTTTAATGTTTTGATGATTTGTTATTATAAATTTTTATATTTTATGTAAATGTTTTAAAAATGGTTTTAAGGATTTATTTAAATGTAAATGAATTTTTTAAAATGATAATTAATTTAATAAATTCAATGTGTTATGGGACAGTTTGATTCAAAAATATTCTTTTTAAATGATTAATTATGATTAAAAATGGATTGACTGGAAATTAAATTTTTACTGAAAAAGAAGAGAACAATAAGTCACAACCAAATCAAAACAATCACAGTGGCCTAATGTTATGAAGGACAAGTGAATCTTTTAGGATAACTTGGTTGGAACAATTTGTAAACAAACCAATCCGGTTGTAGATAATGACGTACTCATCAACTCTACCTTCACGGGCCAACTTTTGCACTACAAAATTGCCTTCACACCAAATATGCTTGACAGAACATCCTTGACTAATAAATCTCTTACAAAGTCTCACCATATAACAAAGATCCCATGGAGGTTCGGCCTTACCTTGGAGGAAGAGGAAGGATGCAGCAGAGTCCTATTTGATACTCTCCACCTTGATATTGAGGCAGTTTCACCACAAGAGGCATGTGTACATGGCCTTAACTTCCGCACCCAAGGACAATCCTGACCCATAGAAGGTGATAAAGCCAAATATGATTGAGCCATTATCATTCCTAACCATTCCACTACCCCTCATCTCACCATCAGTGAAGTAACCATTAACATCGAGATTTAAGCTGTTGCAGGGTGGTAACCACCGAACCCATTTTCCTTGGGTCCTTGGGCTTGTTCTTGTGCTAGCTGTTGATCTAGGAAGAACCATTCTGAAAGAGGGAGAATTTCATCAACCACGAAGAAGCTTGCCCCACCTAGTTACCATTAATTAGTTTCTCACTTTCAGCACTAAGATGGAAGTATTCGCACATTTTCTAGCCTTATTCCTTGCCTCCCAGATATTCCATCAAGTAGCCACCCCAACAGTTGCACAAATTCTCCTTTCAATGTCCCGCAAACTGAAGACCCAAAACCTAGTTATGAAAATTTCATAAAAAGTACCTCTATTTCACTCAACATCCACACTGGATCCCATCTATCTCCATAGTATATTTTCCCTTTCACTATGTACAAAAAGATGTTCTGTTGTCTCCATTCGGGGGCTGGTGCAACAATAGCAGCGGGACACCTTGGTCACTCCTCTACGCTGGATGTTCTCATCTGTCTAAAGGAATCGTTAAAGGATTCTCCAGGCCAAAAAAATTATTTTGGTGGGTATACCTTTGCACCAGAGGTTCAAGGAAAGATCATCACTCTCCTTATACACCTGGACAGAAGTTCTGAAGCGACTTCTGGAGAATTTACCAGAAGACGATCCAGTGAAGTAGCAGCGGTCTGGCTCTTCCACCAAGCGGATGCTTTGGAAAATTTCCTTCTGTTTAGAATTGAGAATTGTGTCCATCAAAACTCTGTGGGTGATAGCCTCCATGAAGGTGATGGCCTACATGATACAGCCAGGGAAATAGAGAATATTTCCAGCCCAGTTCTCATTCGAGAGATTAATATCGCCTCTTCCAATCAACCAATGGGATTGAGCTTAAAGACTGGCCAGATGTGAGAGAATGCATTTGGAAATTTTATAGAGGGTCCTCTTGTTCCTTGGAAAGTCCTCCCATTTCTCCCCATACCTATTCTTCATGAACCATTCCCATAATGATGTCCCCTCAATGATTTCCCTTTCCATCTGTGCCTTCATAGCCGGCATAGATTTAACTACACTACGTAAACCGACACCTCCTTCTTCAACAAGCTTTTCCATACAGCTCCATGAATCCCAGTGGAAATGAACCAACTGGTTAGAATACCATGGTTCTTTCAATCTTAGCAATAGTTCCCTTTAGTGAATTTATGATTGAAAGCACGTGCATGGTGATCGACGTGAGCACACTATTAATGAGGGCAACTCTACCTCTGAATGAGAGGAACTTATTCATCCCATTACATATCCTACTATTCATATAGGATATGATGTCATCAAAGAGGACCTTTTTTATTCCCCCATAAGAGATGGGTTCTCCGAGGTAAGTCATTGGAAGGAGGGCCCGGTGCATTCCCAAGATTTCTTGAATCGCATTGTATCATCTCCCAGAGCATTTGTTGGAAATTTAAACCTTACTCTTCTGAGGATTGATGAGCTGGACACTTTCCTCCCCATATTTCGCCATGGTAACCATGAGGTTTTGGAGTGACCTACACCTATAATTAGTGAAAATAAGAATATCATCAGCAAACATCAAGTGAGTGACTGCATTTTACCCAAATTTGGTGACAAAAGGCTTGATCCTTCCGGCTTTCAGGCTAGAGTGAAGTTTGTATGAGAGGGCATCTTGAGCTAAAAGGAAAAGGAAGGGAGACATGGGATCTCGTTGCCTCACACCTCTGAAATTTTAAAGAATCCAAACAACTTTCCCAGGAGTGAGACTGAAATCCATAGGGATGAGAAAAACCTGAAGTAAAGGTCATAGATCCATTTTTGAAAGACATATTTATTCATCACCCTGAAAATGAAACCCCATTGGATTCTATCGTAGGCTTTGTCCGTGTCAACTTGAATAACCACATTAGACCCCACCATTCATTGGTTAATGACTCCGACCAATTCTTTCGCAATGTCGACTTCCCCCTAGATGCTTCTTCCCTTAACAAACCCATGCTGCTCAATAGAGATCAGAATCAAGATGAAATTACACAACCTTCTAGATAATGGGATAGAGATAATTTTGTATGAGAAGTTGCATAGGCATATAGGCCTATACTGGGAAATTCTAGTTGGGTCCTTGCACTTGGGGATAAGCACCAGCCTTGAGGCATAGACTCCCCTTGGCAGAGAGCCCCCCTTGAAATGTTTTTCACTACCTGAACTACTTGATTCTTCATAAAATCCCATGATGTAACATAAAAGGATCCGGAAACCCATTGGGTCCTAGAGAGTTATACTTCTTTAAACTGAATGTAGCCTCTTTAAATTCCTCTTCCTTCAGGATTTCCACAAGTACTGATTTATCTGCACTACTCACCATCTCCTGAATGTCATAAAGAGGATCTCCGCCCAATTGTCAATCAAAAGATTCCCATTTCTAGATGCCAACAGGTCAGCTAAGAGAGTCCTGAAGTGAGATAAAGCCAGATTCCCTGTCACATTAATTTCCAAGGTGTTGGTCCCATCCTCCAATTTTATGTTAAGTTGAGAATTACTCCCTTTTCCTATCATACATGCATGGAAGTAGGAGGTATTCATATCCACTTCCCTCAACCAAAGGGCCCTCGATCTGGCACGGTATGACCTTTCTGTTTCAAGAGTCTTTTTATCCAATGGAGAGTGTTTTTCATTCAGCAGGGAAAACATGTTGTCATCCCACACCTCTTGAAGAGCCTCTTCAAGTGTGTCAATGTCCATCTAGATGTCATCCAAAATAGGATCCTCTGCCAGGTAATTGTCCATCCAGTATAAAATACACCATTTGAGAAATCAAAGCCGATAATAAAGACTTTCCCAAGCACTTAGATTGGCTTTAGACACCTAGGATGCCTCCATCATTTGCAGAAATACCTCCCTATAGTGCCACCCTGCTGAATAAAAAACTGACTCTAACTCATAGGGGACCTTTTCAACATAACCAGGAGAAGAGAGTGGTCAGACATGGCTTTGGTTAAATGAGTAACTCAGGCCTGTCCAAAATATCCAATCCCTTGGAGGTTCTAAAGGCACCTGTCGAGTCACCTTCAAATGCGAAGAGCCCCTTTGCGGTTGTTGCACCATGTGAATTGGCTACCGATGAAGCCTAATCCATGATTCCAGATGAATCCATGTATCCCTCTAAGTCCCGAATGGTGTTGGTGAGGCCCCCCAATCCTCCTTTATTTTCTGTCAACTCAATAACTGTGTTAAATCCCCACCCAGACAAATGAAGGTTTATTCATGCAGTGAAAAGTGGCCAGTTTTTGCCACAGAACATGCCTCTCAGCGGCATCACAACTCACATAGACAAAGGTAAAGAAAATATCAAAACTGCTGGATGTAATTCTAGTAGTGGTGCTCTGAGCCAAGACAACAACAACCTCCACCTCCGACCATTGCTTCCAGAAGACCCAAATACAGTCGTTCCCTAGAAGGGAGTGAAAATGATGACTGAAACCTATCCTATTGACAAACATATCCATACGATTAAACTTTTTTTGGGTTCAATAATGACCTCCATAGATGACATATGATGCTTGACCTCAAAGGCAATGAAGGCCCATTTCACATTTTCTCCTAGACCCCTAGCATTCCAAATGAGGACAAAAAACATGTCTAGAACATATGAGAATCTTCGTGGCAGAGAGATCCCACATCGGCAGAACCCCGAGACCGATAAGCTTCTCTAGACCTGGATCGGGTGACAGGCCCTAGGGATGAGTTGGAAACCACTGGAGTCAGAGGAATGCATTATTTGGATGTCAGGGAGGAACTCAGATCCGGCTCCTCCGAGAGATCCTCCAATACAACAAAGTGATTGGTAGCTTTCGGGGTAGGATGCTTAACATGAGGAGGGGCATCGCCCAAGCACAGCGAGAGGATGACCATTCTGGCTGGAGAAGTCTGAGCTTTGAGAATAATTCTCTTGACCCCTACTGGAAACACAAGAGAGACCAAAAAACCCTGAGCCGTGGAGGTCTTCTCAAGATCCATAGGCAGCTTCTAAGAGGATGGCTTAAGACCTGAGCAAGCCACCAGTGATTCGCTGCGAGAGGCCAACATGCTGAAACCCGGAACGGTAGTTAGAGGAGTGTAAACCGACCACGGGAGAGCTGGGACATGCAAGAATGGGCTCGAGCATGGTAGGGAGTGACATGTGACCATTGTTGAACCCGACATAGTTTGGGATAGTGGGGACCCACTACCAGGAGGAGGGCCACCAAAATTCAAATTTGAAACATATGGATCCTACCAGGGGTCATCACCGCACCTCGACCTGGACGGCGCTGGTGACTGCATTGACAGTCCTGGATCTGACCACCCTCAAGACTATGAGGTCCCTAACGCAACCCTAGACTCCAAAGGGCCAGTGGAGACAACGAATGCCACCGAACTTTTTGAGCTCCACCTATGGAAAAACTCCCTCAAATTCCCTTGAATCCCACACCCCACACAAAATCTTAGTGGTGAATAATAAAGGAGACGTTGCCCCCATCTAAAGCGGTCACCATCCTTGATCAATAAGTGTGTTGGGAATGGTGAGGAAAGGTCCATCTCTACACAGATCCAAGGAAACCACGTATCCAGAAGATGAATCGTAGAATCGTCTGTGCAAAGGAAGGAGCCCAACACATCTCTAATATACCGAAGGATGGCAGGGTTGTGAAACGGAAGAGGATGTCTGGGGAGGTTAACCCACACCGCCGCCTTGCAGGAGTATTTTCTGAAATGGGATTCCCAGGACCACTGTGATAAACTAATGGCAGGTGATCCCAATATAGATCACTAATTCATTAGCTAATGAGATGGATTTAAATTATAGGGTTCCTCTTAAGAGATTTAGGGAATATATTGTGATGGGTATTCCAAATGTAACCATGAAGGTTACTCCCTATGTAGCTATGAAATCTAAAATGTAAGTGTGATATGGATTACACATGATACCTTTATGATTTATGATTTCTATGAATTTTTTTCAAGAATATTACAATTTCATGAGGTATGATAAAGAACTTATGTTTTATGGGTGAAAAGTATAACTTTGTGAAAAAAAATTTCCTGGGTTTATATGTATTCATGTACTAATGTTTTATTTCCTTATTTTATGTCTCTTATATAGCTTTTTATACTCATCTCAAGTTTTAAAATATTTTTCATGAGTCTTGAGATTTTTATGGACAATTAAGATTTCAAGATGAAGTAATTGAAGATGTGTCTCAAAAAAATCATGCTTTTATTTTTAAAGGGTTTTTTGTGAAAAAATGGATATTGAGTATAAGAGTCAACATGTAATGTATGGTTTTACATTGTAATATTTTTTTCCGATTCTATAAAACTATGAACTGAAAAGATCCTTGAATGTGAATTATAGTTCAAAAACTATAGAATAAGTTATGTTTAAGGTTGGGTCCTTACACTCTTTATAGGTGTTCCAAATATGGTTTAGGCAGGATTCTGAAAAAAAAATCTCACTCAACCAAATTTCCCAAAACTATATTTTTCACTTAAATTTTGGATACATTTTTAACTTATTCAATGATTCTCAACACTTATTGTTTCTTCTCGAGTCTTCATGAAACTTCTCACAACTTCATCTCACTTAATACATTATTCACAATCTTCAGTATTATTCCAACTTCCATTAAGATTTCCCCATTATGATGAAGATAGAAAATGTTTCATTACATTTTATTTAAAAAAATTAAAGATATGAAAAATACATGTCTTGTCATTACAATTTTTGAAACCAAATGAAAAAAACTTTACATTCAAATGCTTTATACTAATTATAAAAAAAATATGCATATTCTGATGATTTGTACATACTAATAACTATAAAACATTGACATCATTCTTCCAGAACATTGTTTCTACTTCATTAGACTTTAGTCACCATTATTTTTCCATAAAAATTGTGGAAAACTCAAAAGATTCCTTCAATTCCTCAACAAAACTTCAGTATCATCTTAAAAATTATTCAAACTAGCACTTCTTCCAAAATTATTAAAAACATATTTCAAGACACCCTTTTAAAAAAATTTGTGGCTGCTTGAAACAAATATATTTTTATTATTTTATTTATACTAATGATCCAATATCTGATTAAGTTCATCTTCTGATGACTTCTCTCGGTATCATTTTGCACTTGATAAATCGATCTCTACCTCACTATGGTAAACAGTGTCAACACTAGTCCAATGAAACTTGACCCAATTTTTAAGGAAGTGAGACTTGTTTTTCTCTTGAACTAATTGAAATGAAATCACAAATTTTCTTTTATATCAAAAATTAGTCTTGATAAAAATTGTTGACCGCATTTCTGATTAATCTCTGATCTCATTTTTCATCGGTCCTGATAACTTTACATATTCTCTTTTCAATGGTCCCAACAACTCCCAATGAAAATAATTGTTCTGCCAATTTCTTTTGAAATCATCAATGAATATGATTATATATGTTAGGATTACTCTAATGATCAGTGTCACACTACATTTGATGAACTTATGTCAACAACTTTGACTTCAATAACTTATTTTCATTTTTAATTATGACAGATGCCAACTTTTTCTCTGAGGATTTGTATCTCCTGGTTTATTGTACGAACTATAAACTATCATATTCATCTTTTAATTTTATAAACCACCTTTATATACTTAAAAAAACTTCATTTGGTGATCTTCACACTGATGAACTAGGACCCGAAGGTTTTGGATTCACAAACTTTCTTCTTTTACAAACTTCATTTTGTAATCAAGAATCCCTCATGAATTTGAGAGTTTTTAAGATCTGTATAACATTTTCTAACATAAATTGGGAAGTATTATGACTTCCCATCCTTCCAGAAACTTCTTTTCATCTAATATGATCCTCAATATGATTGGAATCACTTGTTCCACCTCTTTATTTTATAAGGATTTAATCCTATGTTTTATATACAACTTATGATTAATGAGAACTCTAAAATAAAAAAAGAATCATTAGATTTTTATCAAATCCATTAAAACTCTGATTATATTCCTCATTATGATTAGAACTTCATTCTAGATCCAAGGTGAATCTGAAGAATTTTTTCTTCAAGAAAACTTCTTATCAATCTGATGGACTTTATTCATATTTTTTCATCTAGTATTCTGATTACAATTATGAGTTTGGTCCCAAAATTTTACAAAGTGAGGTGATTTATTTTCTTTATTTACAACAAAAGACAACATTTTCATCAAAAACTTCTTCTTAATCATGATGGTGAGTCTGATCATCTTTCCAATGTTCTGGATATAAATGAAACATATTGAAAACTTTGTACACACACCCTTCGTCTATCAGAATTTTCATTAACTTATCAACCTAATTAATTTTTTCAACATACGCAACATATTATTATATTAAAAAAACTAAAACTAAAACACAAGATGTTCCAAAAAATATCTATCTTTGTGTTTTTTGTAAATACCCACTTCAAAACAATGCTACATGTTGTTTTCTTTTCTCACATTTTCTTTTCACCATTCCTTTATTTCTCCCCCTATTTATTATCCATCCACACTATTAATAATCAAATTCAAATGGTACATTCAAGATAACATATCTTAATCTAAAAATCCTGTAAATATTCTTTAAAATAATATAATTATCACATGAGTTTATTAAAAATTAGTCTTTAACTAAACAACTCTAAGTCTATGTGGGAGAACCCGAAAAAGAAAAAAAGAGTATATAATCAAGTTTATAAATGTTTTCCATAAAAAAACTTTTATGTAATACACTAACATGATTCATTTAAAATTATCATTCTTGAGGAAATTTTTAAAGGATCTATTTAGGATAAAATTAACCTACACCCATCTCAACAAGTGTATCTGAAATTTCAGGTATATAAACACAATATTCCAAAATTTTATATTTTGTAACCTCATTAATTTATTTTGGAAATAAGTAAGAGAATAAACAACATCAGCTTCCTTATTTCAACTCCTTAAATTCCATATAAGTCAGTACAAGTATACAAAAAAATGGGAATAAAGGGGAAACTGAGTTTTTTCATATATGTAACAATCGAAATGAGATTACTCTCTAATTCTTGACTTTTTTATTTTTTTATTTTTCATTGGATATATTTTCTTTCTTCTATTAATTCTTCTCAAATATTGTAAAAAATTTATTTTCATCAATATAATCTTCTAATGAGGTTTTCTACTTCTCCCTATCTTTATTAACATATTTGTTACAGTGATTTTGTAACAAATTTTCCATTATTTCCTTTTGTTGTGGAAAAATGGTTAAAAACATTTGGTAACATTCCTTTATTTCTCACATCTCTTATATATTTTCAAAAAATTTAGACCATAATCTTTTGACATCATTTTATCAAATTTCCTCACATATTCAGAAATATTTTTTGACTCCTTCTTCGTTGATTTTTTTTGCTTATTCTAACTTTATAGCCATTTCAACTTGTTCTAGATAGATAATTGAGAACTCTTTCTTTATAAACTCAATATGTTTAATTTTCCCAACATTCAAAAAACACTTCTTAGAATTATCTTTTTGAGATCATTATCTCCCCCTCAAAAATTTTCTTATATAATTTATAGAATAGTAGTAATGTTTTTTATTAAACTGAAACATATTTTTTGTGTATCCAAATATAACACAATAACATTAGTATCTATAGAAAAAATACTCTCCTCTATAAATTTTTTACGATTCAGAATTGAGAATATATCTCTCAGTAACCTTATTATCTCTCTTTTTAGAAATATTTTGACTATAAACCTTTCTATTTACACTCAAAATATTACTTTTGAAATTTTATTTCTTTATAGACTTATTAGAACAAAAATAAAGTAGATGATTTTCTAGACTCATAATTTCTAGAAACATTTGACCTCTCTACGTTGTTGGTTTTGTCCACATTTATTATTTTCCTATATTTATTATTCTCAAAAACAATTTAAACTTTATTTTCAACCTTTAAAGGTAAATTTTTACCCTTCATGGGTTTACACTTTCCAGAAATTTCACTAACTCTGGAGATATAGTTTTTGAAACTAGTAACCCTCTGCTCGACTTTAGAAAAATAAATTTGATAAGTTCCAACTCTTCTTGTTTTTCCTTCATCTTAGCTTACAATTGTTCATTCTGATTCTTTTATTTCATAATAGATTTCTTCAAACCATTAATCTCTTCCAAAAACATAGCTTTCTCATCAATAAATCATTCTAGATTTTTTTTAGAGAATTTTTATTTTTCATCTTTCAAGTTTCTTTATCAAACCTTGTAATATTTTGTAAACATTATTTTAATTATTCTTTCATATGAAATTATAATTGAGTTTCTCCTTCCCCAGAATTACTACTTATTAACTCTTTATTATTAACTATTTTAATTAATTATTCTCTCCATCCTTCTCAGTAGACTTTTCATATTCAAATTCACTATATTACTCTTTATAACATTATCTTTCACTGCTATAAAAACGTTTTTCATTAACAGTCATAAGAAATATATTTTATTTGGAAAATTTTGTAAAATATTCACTATCTTCATCCTTGGAAAAAAATCTCCTTTTATATTTGGAAAACTTATTGTATTTCCCCTTAGAATAATACTTTTCCTTATTACCATTTTTCTTCCAACGTCTTCTTGGTCTTATTTCTTCTTCATCAATTTCTTCTTTATTACCTCTATGAGGAAAATTGGAAAAAAAATCCAATGGATCTGCATCAAAAACATTTTAAGGGATGTTTTCCATTATAATTTGTTTACCTCTTTTGACATTTTTAGAAAACAACAATAAAATTTCATCAATATTTTTACATACCTCATTTTCAGACTCAGAATCAACAGCTTCTTCTTCCTCAAGAATCTTTTTAATATTTTATTTCTTGGTATCCTTGAATTAAATTTATCAATCAATTTTTATTTCATTTCATAACATTGTCCCTTATAATTTCATAAGTAATGGGTGTACTGTGAAAATCATCCAGAGATAATATTTCTGTACCACTATCTTCAAATGAGGAAACTTAGGGATCAAACTTGTCAGGAAAAATTGTCTATATTTTCTCAAAAATTGTAGAATATTCTAACTTTTCACTAAGACATCTAATAGTTCTACAATTTCATTCACCTTATTAAATAATTCACCATAATATTCATATTTATCCATCTTTATATCTTTATACTTCATATTCTATATTTGTAACTTGTCTTTACTTACTTTTATATTGCTTTTGTAAATGTTTTTCAAATTTTCCAAAGTACCTTTGGTAGTATAAACGTCCTTTAATCTATGAAAATCACTTTTAGATAATGATAAGAGTAAACTATTTTTATCTCTTCCATCATTATCATGATTCACCATATTAGAATATGTAAGAGGAGAATCCACAACATGAGGGGGAAAACCATATGTAGAATCTTTAGAAAATTCATACAAAAGATACATAAGATATGGAAACATTCTATCTTTCTAGGGTTTTTTGTGTTTTTAGCGTTTTATGGATTTTTGGTTTTAAGGGTTTTTATCATTTTTAGGTTTTTAGGGGTTTTGGGGGGTTTTGGGGTTTTAATGTATTCTTAGTTTTTTTAGTTTCTGTAGGGTTTTTTACATTTTAAGGTATTTTTAGGGTTTATTTATAATTTTTAGGTCTTTTATATATTTTATGAATTTTGAGGGTTTTTAGTGTTTTTACTATTTTTAGGTTTTTAGGGGTTTAAAGTGTTTTACGTTTTTATTGTTTTCATACAGATTGTTAAGGGTTTTAGTTTGTTTTACATTTTTATAAACCATTATATATTTTATTAATTTTATGGTTTTTAGTGTTTTTAGGGATTTTGAGGTATTTTAGGTTTTTATGGGTTTTTTGGAGTTTTAGGGTTTTTAGGGGTTTTTTTGAGTTTTTAGGGGTTTTAAGGTTTTTTAAAGATTATAATGTTTTAGGGGGTTTTAAGGGTTTTTAGTTTTTTTAGTGGTTCTTTATAGTTTTTATGGGAATTTTTTGATTTTAAGGGTCTTAGGGGGTTTTTGGTTTTTAGGATCTTTAAGGGTTTTTAGAATTTTCAGTTTTTTAGTGGTTTTAAGTGTTTTTAGTTTTTCAAGGTCTTGTTAGGGGTTTTTTGTTTTTTTAGTGTTTTTTCATTTTTAGGTATTTTTAGGTGGTTTTATGGTTTTTATGGTTCTTAGAGAAATTGATGGCTCTTAGAGTTTTTTAGAGTTTTAGGGTTTTAGAGATTTTTAGTTTTTAGGGGTATTAATTTTTTTAAGTTTTCAAGGGTTTTTATGGTTTCCTAGGGTTTTTCTGTAGTTCTACATTTTTAGGCATTTTATGGATTTTTTTATAATTTTTATGGTTTTTATGGTTTTTATGGTTTTTAGGGTTTTTAATAATTTCGAGTTTTTCTATGGTTTTTTGGGTTTTTGGTTTTTTGGTTTTTTGGGTTTTCTTGAGTTTTTTGGGATTTTAAGGTTTTTTAGAGTTTTAAACATTTTAGGGGATTAAAGGAATTTCACTACCCATTGATGTTCTCTCTTTTAGGGACTAGGGTTTTCTATCACTTCCATATATACTTTCCTGTGGCAGCTCCCCTTAATATTATTCTCGTTCTATTATCTTCTATATTGTTTTATTGATCCCAATGTTTCTCTCATATTTGTTAGTTCTTTCATTTTTTTCATTTTTGTTTTGGTGAAATGGTTATTCCCTATATCTATTCATTTTTCTCCTTAGTTGTCTTTTCCCCCATTTCTATTTCATTTTGGTGGGTTTTTAATCCTCATATCTTCTATCTAGGGTCCTTTTTGTTTTGATTGATTTTGAAGAATAAGACTAGGATGCGGTCCTCCGACACATTGGTCTAAGATCTACTCTCTAGGGACACTCTAGGAATGGATGGTCATACTTCTGCCCAAATTGGTGATGTTATAACTATGTTACCTATTCATTTCTGGATTTTTTGATGATATTAGGTTTTATGGGAAAGGAGTGGGGGTTCATAATTTTGGGAAGAATTCCATCACTGGTGGGTGCTAGTTTTTCTGTTGGTTTTGGTTTCTTCTCATAGAAAAACTTCCTTCTAGATGTTTCTAACCTTTGGTTTAGTTATTTAGTGGAGTTTATTCGTTTCCCCTTCACTTTGATGACTATGGTTATCCATAGACTTGTCTCCCTAATTAGATTTTAGGGATACTATTATGATTGCTTTCCTGGATGGTCTTCTCTAGTATAGATGAATGCTTTAGTGTAATTATGATTCCAAGAGAATAATGTGCATTTTAAAGATAATTTTGGATATATATATTAGGAAGTGACTAAGTGGATAATTGTGGTTTTGGTCATAGGAATGTAGTTGGGGGTGTATCTAAATTCTATGGTGGAGTTTTTATACATTGTATGGTTGATGATGAATCATTGGTGGTTCTAGGAGATGGTTATGGACATTAGTTTCATAGAATTGACTATTTGTAAAGGTGGTTTGTATTACTGTTTGAACTTGGTTTATAATATTTGTTTTATTAATTACAACTATTCCCATTTATTGGGTAGATATTTCATTGAATTATGTTTTTCTTATCATTATTATTATTCTATATTATTATTTTTTGTTAAATCTTATGAAATTTTAATTGTCTAAATATTTTTTCACCCTTGCGTAACTTGTTTTACCTTTACATGGTATACAAAAAATTTAGGCTACCCTTACATAGATTTATTTCAACCCATATGTGAACTTTATAGTCTTTCAAGTACCCTTACCCAAGCCTATTTTTCCTTTATATAAGTTTTCATATAAACTTATGTGAGGTTTATAAATTCTATTTTACCCTTATGTATGTTTCATAAACAAAAACAAGACTTAGAAATATCATGTTACCTTTACAAAAGTATCAAGTTACCCTTATGTAGGTATTAGGTTACCCTTACACAAGTATCAGTTTACCCTAACATGGGTTTTGGAAAATACAAACTATACTTATGAAAGTATCAACATACCTTTATGTGGGACAAAGGAATTTCACTTTACCTTTACATAGTGTACATTTTACCATCACACAACGCATAATTTTTCTTTAAGAAATATATATAAATATTGTTATACCTTTACATAAAATTTATAATTTAGTACTTACCCTTATGTAATTGTGTTCACTTCCCTTACATAGACTTTATAACATGATCACACCTTTAGGAAACTCATGTATGCTTCTATTTACATTTATACATCTATTCAATCTACCTTTACACATCATAAGGAATATATATATTACCCTTACACATAAGGAAAACATTATCTACTTCAACAGTAATAGTAGAAGCACTCTCATCTAATAGTGGCAGGTCCTCAAGTGTGACGATATCACCTCATAACCAATGGTGGAAATTCATAATTGTTGGTAGCATATCATAACTAGTAGTAGCACCTCAAAACTAGTGGCAGAACCTCATAATTATTGGTAGCACCTCATAACTAGCAGTAAAACCTCATAATAAGTGGTAGAACCTCCCCTAGTGGTAGAAAAACTGAAATAGTAAAAGTAAAACGTTATTAATGTTAGAATAGTTCTGAAACAAGTGGTAGCAACTATCTGATTTTGTTTTTTATAAAATCTACAACTATTATATAAGAACACAACGTCAACGGGTATTCATTTTTATTACTACAACTCTATAAAAAATTATTTATAAACTAATTTTTCTTGTTGAAATTATAAAATTTTGAATTAATTAAATATTTTGGGCATAAATTCTTTATACAAACACACATGAAGTATTTGTGTAATTATGGACTATTTTTGTAATGTTTTCATGTTTTAATATATTGTCTATTTATTCAATTATACATAATATATTCCTAATTTTTTCTTAATTTTAAAAAGTATTTATATTTTTAGAAAACATATTTGAAGTGTTTCAGAGTCTTCTAAACAATGAATAAAATAGTGTCAGAATTCTTTGATATTGAGTGCAATATTTAAAATAATAGGTAATGAGTATAATTTAATGTTTATTATTCTTTAATATGTATAATACTATGATTGGTTATTTAGACACTACATCATACTCATGTATATCTTGGAGTTAATGATATAGGATTATCCATTAGAATTTGATCAAGTGGGAACATGGTTAAATAAACTATAAATAATTTATTCATACAAGAGATGCGTAAAAAAATTAAATTTATATGATAATTTCAAAGTGGCCAATCCCTACTATGACTATTGTTTCATTGGTAAAATAACTATGGGACTTTATCATTTTACCATCTACTACTAAAGTGATAAAAGTTATTGATCTTCATCAATATTAATAATCATCTAATCTGCTTTTATTCTTAATTTCTTTGGGGTTTCCATTATTCTATATTTTTATTATTCTTTCTAGGCCTTTTGAGTAAATTTAATATTTTCCCATCCAAAGTTTTTCTTCCTAGGTTATTCCTCCTAATCAAAGGAAAGGCCAGGTAGTGTTTCCCAAAAAAATTCAGGTACATCATGGGTTATGAATCATGTAAATTTCAGTTGGGTTATACCATAAGGTGAGAAAAAGGTACATCTATAATTGGTTTATACCACTAGGTCAAAAAAATGTATTTATATAACTAGGCCATCACTCCATATAAAAGGTTATTTTTTTAGTGAATATCAGTCTTATCATTAAATAAATAATAGCGAATATTAGATGTAAGCTCATAGTGATCCAAAATAATCTTAAAATATCATGTTCAATTTATTTTATTTTATTTAACACTATTTATTTTCATCATTCCACTTTTTATTACTCTAATAATTATAATTTTTTCATATCTTTAAAAATTACTATTCACCCCCAGTCTATCTTTCCATCTCACTGAGACCTAACAATTAGTATCAGAGAATTGTTCCTTTTAAGTAATTGGTTAGTGATTATTGTTTCATTATGTTTTTGTAATAACTTTATCCTAGACCTACTAGTCTACAGAAAGATACACTAGTTTGTTATGGAAATTTAAGAATTTGAGTTGTTGAATCCCATCAGACCACCAAATTTCAAGATAAATGATTTTGTATACTTGAAGGATAAGATGTAGGTATTTATAAAACATATTGTTCTTGAATTCTATATTATCATGTTAAAACCTTATAAATCTCTAAGGTAGATTAAGAAAATATAATAAAAAATAATGGTACAAACTTTCTTCTAAATTAAAAATTTATGAATTACCTATATTATTAATTAAGTATAAATATGTATATTGATTTTTTATTATGTAAAACTACATCCAAAATTTAGAGGAATTTAAAACTCTCTCATCAAGGAACTAATAGGTTATAGAGAACCAAGTTGGGAATTAACAAGGTTCAGTTTCATGAATTCATAATGAATGATCAAGAGAGCATCCATAAGATGTATAATAGATTCTCCAAAATTTTCAACAATATGTTTGTACTTAATGAAACCATAAATAATGAAGTTATTATCAAATGAATACTTCAATCCCTGCCTATAAGGTGGCACTCAAATAAGGTTATTATTGAATAAATTATGGATTTTACTGAGTATTCAATAGATTAAATAATAGGATCACAAATTTAATACCAGCTAGTGTTAAAGAATTATAATGGTTAAGAACATGGAAAAAGGAAAGTTGTAGAATTGAGATCTAATATAATTTTTTTTTTATAATTCCTATTAATATGGGTTATAACAAATAAAGAAATATGAAATAGAAAATTTTATTAAATGATTTTATAATTAAATGGAAAGAAATATATGTTTAAAGAAGTTTCTCAAAAGAGAATATTAAAAGGATGAAATAAAGGGGAGTAATAAAGAAAATAGTAGTAAATGAAATATTTCAGAATTAATATGTTGTGAGTGTAGGAAAAATAGACATATAAAATTAGATTTTATAAAAATAAAATAATAAGGGAAATAAAAAAATTGAATTAAGGAGTTAAGACATTCATATCATGATGGATAGAGTTTCATGAAGGATTCAAACTCAATAAATGATGATTATGGGAGTGTAAAGGAATTTTCCAATAAATTATTTATAGAATAAAATAATTGATGTAATATATAATTATTATTCCAATCTTAGTGATGTGTCTAATATTGAAACTGAAGTTAAATAATTAATAGAACAAAATAAAAATGTTCAAAAATATATTTTTAGAATGGATAAATTATATAAGTAATTACAAAGATAAAATAATAAAATTAAAGAATAAAGTGAAAAATTGAATTTTTTTTATTTAATAATTGAATGATATCAATGGGTAGCTGATTTTTAATTGATAATGCTCAAAGATGGGAATAAAAAATAAAATATTTCTTTTCAAAAAATGGTGAATATCAAAAAAGGATAATTAAGTTAGTTTGTGATTATTTATCTAAAATTTAAAAGGAATATAATAAGCTAAAATAAAAAATTAATACATTAAGAAAAATATGCTCATGTTCAAATGGGAAAATATATTATAACCTGGAATTTATTCAAAGAGTGAATGAAAATATTAAAAGGGAAATTACTTGATTAAAAGAAGAATTATCTATTTTTATTTAAGAAAAAGAAAATATTGATAAGATTATTTATGTAAATAAACCAAATAAAGATAAAACTATCTATTGTAATAATGTCTATATTCCTAAGATATACAAAACTATTTTTTAAAAAAATAGGAAAAGGAAATGTCTCAAGTATTACATACATTAGATGTAATTTGAAATGGAATTATGCTAATGAATGTCCATTTAGATTTAATTAGTAATTATTACATAACAATACATTTATTTCTAAGAATATATCTTCTAAATTACCTTGAAATGAATGTATTAAATCAATATGGGTGCCTAAAAATTTTATCTGTAATCAAATTAGATCCAAAATTACTTAGGTACCAAAATAATTATATGTTTAATTTGTTATAGGAAATCTACCTAAATAGATATAATAATCCTAAAATATAGACAGTGGGTTTTATTAGAACATTATAGTTGATATTTATAACTTTTTATCTTTTAATTCATGTGATAGAGGAATTTTCCCCTTTAGTGATAACTCTAAAGGAAAGGTTAGAGGTTTTGGATATGTTGAAATATTCAAATTTAATAATTTCTAAAGTATTGTATATATGGGGATTAAAAAACAATTTAATTAGATTCTCATATCTTTTTTATTAAGGAATGAGGGTAAAGTTTTTAGATAATAAATGTATTATTTATAAATATAATTCTAGTTTATTTTATGATAAAAGATAAGAAAATATACACTCTATAGATTTTTCAGAACTAACCTCGTAAAATGTAAAGTGTTTAAATGTTTTAGAAACAAACCATATTATTTGAAACCAAACGTTGATACATGTTCATCTTTAATAGTTGTGTAAGTTTTAAAAACATGGATAGGTTTTGGAAAATCCAAAATTTAATGAAAGTGGGTTTTTTTGGGTGTGATTCTTATATAAAGGGTAACTAGCACAAAGAGATATTTAGGATTATTAACAATATTAATATAGTAATATTTTTAAAGACACTTCATCTTTATTTATTTGTACACATGATAACTTCTAGTTTATTTAGTAAGGAATATGTTTTTTTAATTGTATATGATTTTAGTAGATTCACTTGGACTCATTTCCCATTTTATAAAAGTAAAACCCAAAAAAAATTTATGGTTTTTGTAAATAGATTCAAAATTAAAAATCATCTAATAACTTCAATTAGAAGTGATAATGGTGGATAATTTATTAACTTATATTTTGAGAGGTTTTGTGAATATAATGGATACTTCCATAATTTTTCTGCACCTAGAACGCCATAGAAAAATGGTGTTATAGTGGGGAAAAATTGAACTATTCAAGAAATAAAAAGAACTATGCTAAATGAATTAAATTTAACAAAAAAAAGTGGAATGAATTAGTTAATACATTTTTTTAAATATTAAATATAGTTTAGATTAGACTTGTGTTTAAGAAAACCCTTTATGAACTATTTAATGAAAACAAAACCCAAGATCGATCGCTTTAATGTTTTTAGTTATATAGTTTATATTTTAAATACTAAATATAATTTGAGAAGTTTTGATGCTAAAAGTGATCATAGTGTTTTTATAGGATATTAAAATAATAGTAAATCATATATAGTATATAACAAGAAAACCATGTTAATATAGGAATCTCCTAATATAAAGTTCATTGAAAATAAGGAAAAATGGTATGAAGATTCTGATAATCTTGAAAAAGAATTTAAAGTGTTCAATTTTGTTGAAGATAACCCTAAAAATATTAGTTCATCAATTTTGGGGGAGAAAATCTCTTCTCAATCTGATCATATGGATTGGAAAAATCATTTTTATCATTTTTTTAGAAATTTAAATTGCAATGGTTAAATATGTAATAAGGACTAGAAATAAATTTTTAATTTTTGTGTCAATTCTTCCTTTGTTCTTGATTTTTAGAATATTAATGTCAAAAAAGAATTGAATGATTAAAATTGGATAAATTATATACATGATAAATGTAATCACTTTGAAATAAATAAATTTTAGAATTTGGATGATTTTCATGAAGATAAATAGTCTATTGTAACCAAATAGATTTTTTAAAATAAAATGGATGTGCCTGGTAATATAATTATAAATAAATATCGACTAGTTTCCCAAGGATATTTATATAAATAAGGTGTTGATTTTGAATAATAATTTGTACTAGTTTATAAAATAAAATCAATTTCTATCCTATTACATTTTTTTGTTATAAAAAATTTTAATTATTTCAAATGGATGTACAAATTTCATTTTTAAATTGTATAATTTCTGAAGACTTTTACGTTAAAATACCAACTAGTTTTAAAAATTATAAATTTTCAAATAATGTTTCCAAACTATCTAAATATTTTCATGGCCTATAGAAAGCTCTATGATATTGGTATGTTAAAGTAACTATATTTTAAATGCAATTTGATTTTATCAAAGTAATGATTAATTCAACTTTATTTATAAATAATGTTTCTAATAATATTTAAATTTTAAAATTATATGTTAAAAATATTGTATTTGGATCTATAAATGATATTTTTAGTAATGAATTTTTGTAATTAATGAAAACTAAATTTGATATGAGCTTATCAGGTGAATTAAAATTTTTCATTAGTATTCAAATTTTACATAGAAAGGGTGACATATTTTTAAATGAAATAAAATATGATAAATATTTGGTTAAAAAATTTCTTCTTGAATTATGTAAAACTATAATAACTCCAATGAGAACCAATTCTAATCTGGGTGTGGAATAATCTAAAAAAAGGAATGACAAAATGTATAGAGGGATGATATGAGGACTGCTCTATTTAATAGTATCAAGTCTTGATATTATGTTTTTAGTATGCATGTTTATAGTAAATCAGTCTAATCCAAAATAAATTCATTAACATATATTTAAAAAGAATAATCATATATGTTAAAGGAACTATTAAAAATGGTTTGTTGTAATCCAATCATAATTGTTCATTTTTTGACACATTCTAACTCTAATTTTTGAGGTTATAGACTTGATAAGAAAAGAACATTACGTATATATCACCTACTTGGTAAATGTTTAATATCATAGAGTTCTAAAAAAATCAAATTGGATTTTCCACAAATAAGGATTATTAAATTGATATTTCCAAATTTTTTCTCAAAGAATTTAGAGAAAACAAACTCTATCTAATTTTAATGTTTATTTATAAAAAAATTCCTATATGTTGTGATAATGCATCTAATATTTAAATATCTAAAAATATGTTATAATTTTATAGGAAAAAAATATTGATTTTATATTTCATTTATTAAGATATCATATTAATAAAGGGGATATCATTCATGAATTTCATTCCAATAGAAAATCAACTTGTAGATATCTTTACTAAATAATTATATTGTCTGTGGTTTGAGAAATTTAATTTTGAAGTATGGTTGAAAGAGATTGATCTTATGTAGTAATTTCAATTATGTGTTTTAAAATTTTAATATTTATGTTAAAAAAGTATGATTTTGGGGGGAGGTATCATGTTATTATTTATTTTTTAAATATTATTTTTACAGTATAAGCATGTGTAGTTCCTATTTTTGATTAACAATTATTAGATTATTTAAGAGGGGGATTTTTTTTACTTAATAATAATTTTGTCTTTTGAAAAATTTCAGAAGGTGGGAGAATTTTTTAAATTTAAATATATGTTTAAATAAATTTTTAGTTTCTTAATTTACAAAAAAGGGGAGATTTTTAGTGTTTGACATTGGTTTTTAATATTTTTTTTATGAATTACAACTCCTCTCTTTTATTTGAAAAAATATTTATTTGAATGCAATTATTCTTATCATTCCCATTATTCAATATTATTATTTTTTGTTAAATCTTATGAAAATTTAATTTTCAATGTATTTTCTATACCCTCATGCAATTTTTTACCTTGACTTAGTATATAGAAAATGAAGGTTACCCTTATGTAGCTTCCTTTCTAACCTAACATGAACATTATAATATTTGAAGTGTCCTTACACAAGATTCTTTTACCTTTATGTAATCTTTCATGTATCCTTGTGCATGGTTTATAAATTATATTCTACCCTTATATATAGTTCATAAACCTACACAATCCTTTGAAATATTGGGTTACCTTTACGCATGTATCGGGTTACGCTTAAGAAAGTATCAGTTTTCCCTTACACGGGTTTTAAAAAACTCAAAATACCCTTACAAAAAAATCAATGCACCTTTACATGGGCTTCAGGATTTTCACTCTACCTTTATGCAGTGTGCATTATTTCATTATGTAACACATATTTTCCTTTATTAAATATATATAAAACTCATTCTATATTTATATAACCTATATAATTTAGTACTTACCCTTGTGTAAGTGTGTTCACTTACCCATAAGAAGACTTTATAACTTGATCATACCTTTAGACAAATCATTTTTAACTCTTATTTACCTTTACACACCTATTTATTCTATCTTTACGCACCACAAAGAATATATATCTTACTATTATGAACATGGAAAGTGAGATCTACTTCAATAGTAATGGTATAATCACTCTCATTTAGCGATAAAAAATCCTCTAGTGTGATGGTGACACCTTATAACCAATAATAGCACCTCATAACTAGTGGTATCACATTATAAATGATGGTAGAACCTCATAACCAATGGTATCACCTCATAACTGGTTGTATAACCTCATAAATGGTGGTATCACCTCATAACTGATGGTATCACCTAATAACCAATGGTAGCACCTAGTAAATAGTGGCAGAACCTCATAACTAGAGCTAGTACCTCCCCTGGTAACAAAACTTAAACAGTAAAAGGATCAGATTAAAAATGATATCTCTATTCAAACATTAGTGGTAGAAAGCATCTTGTTCAGTTAGTTATAAAGTCTACAACCCTTGAACAGTATCACAACATCAAAAATATTCATTTTTTTCTACAACTCCATACAAGATATATTTATTTATAAAGTTATTTTTTTGTTACAAATATGAATACTTTAATTGATTAAATATTTTGTGCATAAATTCTTTATACAGACACACTTTAAGTATTTGTGTAATGATGCTCTGTTTCAGTAATGTCTTGATATTTTAATAAACTACAAGTTTATTAAATTTTATTTGATAAATTAATATTTTTTTATTAATTTTAAATAAATATTTGTGTTAATGATTATATTGGAAGTATTTTAGATTTGTTTTATGCAGGAATAAAAGAGCGCAATAATTCTCTGATAATGAGCGTGTTATTTCAAATAACATGTAATAAGTATATTTTTGTGTTTATTTTTTTCTAACCACTGGAATACCATGAATTTTTATTTAGAAACCCATTCATACTCAAGAGGATAATGTATTTAATAATGAGGGATTATCTATTGGATTGAGATCAAGGGGGGACGTGATTAAATAAACTTAACATAGTTTATTAAAGAATGTGATAGATAGAATAATATGACATTTATATGAGAATTTAAAAGTAGTGAATCCCTTCTAAAACTACTATTTAATTGGTATGATCACAAAAGAAGTGCATATTTTCATAATCTACTACTAACATGATAAATCTTCTTTAGCTTCATCGACAATAATTATCATCATATCTACTGTAATTATTAATTTCTTTTGGGTTTTCATTATTGTATCTTTTTATTCTTCTATTTGTGCCTTATGAGTTATTTTAATATTTTTCCCTTCAAAAGTAGTATTCCTTGGTTACTCCCTCTATTAAAAAGTAATTCCATTTTGTGACTCCTAAAAAAGTTGGGTTGGTCATGGGATGTGACTCCTATAAAACATAGTTTATTTATATCACCTGGTGAACAAAAGGTACATCTATAATTAGGTTATACAATTAGGTGGAAATAAGGTATTTATATAATTGGGTTATAAAACCTTAAAAAATTGGGTTTATTAGTGAATAAAAATTTTATCATTGAATAGAGAATATTAAAGAGTAGATGTAGGATCTCGGTGATCTGAACTACAATAAAAATATCATGTTCTCTTTGATTTAATTTCATCCATACCATTTGTTTTCCGAATTTCACTATTTATTACTACAATAATTATAATTCTTTCATATATTTAAAAAGGGATATTCAACCCTATAACCACACCCCCACTAGTCTATCTTGTCATCTCACTCGAATTAACTATTCTTGCAGGAATCCTTCTATTAGTTGGTGTAGGTAATAGAAAATATTAGTGTTCATATAATGTTGGTGAATAATGGCATCATAAAGTTCCAGTGAGCATATATTTTGGTGATGTGATACCTTGGATTGTGTGTGGTGTAAGGATAAACTAATTATATTATATTTTTTCCATAGGATACCTATGTGTCGATCCCTTCACATCGATAACCCACTCACTATATTAGGTTTCTTTTTTTAGTGTAATCCATGTACCTTAGGTGGGGTTTTAGGTTCTTTAATGGTTTATCCCGACCTATGAGCTATCCCATATTGTGTTTTTTATTCTCACTAGATTGTTTTTTGGGGGTTATTAAACCGAAATAAGCCTAGTTTTTTTTAGGTTGATCCACTCAAATAAGATCAAGTTCCCCATTAACCCTTAAAATTTGACCATTATTTTGAAAATCTAAAAAACATATTATAGAGATATAGAGGCTTTGATGCAATATTAACTTATTTAATTTCAATACCCTTATAGAAGATTCTATCATTGAGTAATATTCCCTTGGTTATCACTTTAATCTATACATATAATTTTTCAACTTTAAAATGCACCCTTCATTTTCTCCAAGAAAGAATCTATTGGGTTACTAGATGTATACTTCTTATTATAATTATCCATTGAGAAATGATATCTTGGCATCCATTTGAAATATATTTCATCACCATTGTGAAGAAATATTAAGAAAAATACAAATTGTCTTAATTCTAGAAAAAAGTGTGAATATATCATTGAAATAAATTCCTTCATCCTATGGATAAACATTATACACAAGTCATTCATTCTTTTCTTATCATATCTTCTTTCCTGTTTAGCTTATTATAGAATATTTACTTAAATTCAATAGAATTGTTATTTTATGGCTTGGGTCGCATCTCAGAAGCATCATATTTCTCAATATGGTCCAACTCATTATTCAAATAATCGATCTACTCTCGATGATCCAAATCCAATTTCATATCTCTTGGTTCAACTTGAGAAAATCATGTGGTATTTGTCACTATCTTCAAATTTATTATATTTTAAATTGGTTATACTTGATTTATAATGATATTTTGGACTGAATCCGACTTTCAAACCCTTTTATGAGTTAAAAAAGTTTGTTATACATCATAAGAAATTATTGAATCTTCATCTTCAACCTTAACTACATCTAAATTCCCATAGTTTTCAGAAACCACATCTTACTTACCAACCAATTATTATTCTTCATTTGAATTATGATTCATGATTCTTGATGTATGAATTCATTAATTGAGTGGTCAATTACCTTCATTTCATCACTATCCACAATATTTCATATTTATTTTTTATATAAATGATATCCTATTGTATTTGGAGAGTAACCAGGGAAGACACCTTCAACCCATATTTACTCAAACATCTATAATTTTTCTTTTTTTGACATTGATAATAAAAGGTATTATTGATACCTAAAAAAATTTCAAGCTTGGGTGATTATTTTAATACATCTTATATGGAATTATAATTAAATTAGTTTAGTATAAACAATTATTTTTGGATCTGAATAGTTATTTAAATTTATTTCCTCTAGATAAATCATGTGGTATCATGCTCTATCAATTTGTTGTGATCCATTTCAACTAAGATAATTTTCCCCATTTCAGAAACTCCATTATTTTTTGGGTTATATTATTTGATAAATTCATGATGAATATATAGGTTTCCAAGATTTAAAACAAATTTTACATGTGTATTCATCACGATTGTCTATCCAAAACTTCATCAAGGAGAAACCAAAATCCTTTTCAACTCTTCTTTTGAAATTATAAATATATTCAAGGACTTCACTATATATTTCAAAAACATAATGCATTTTTTAAAGGTTGGGGCCGAAGCCTCATTTATTATTAAATCAAACAAAGGCCTCTTTAACTGGCTAGAGGGAGACCCATTACATATCCCGAATGCCCAGTGGGCATTTATCCCATTACATGGCCCGTAGGGCCATTTTTTTTTGCCAAAATACCATTCTGTGAATAGTACTGCTACAGTACCATGTGCTGCTATAGTTCTGCACAGTACCTTCCACTGTTACAGTACTCTTCCGCCACAAAAGTGACCCGCTACCGCTACAGTGTCTTCGATGCTACAGTGCGCTACAGTATTGCTACAGTACCTGTGCACCATGGGTTTTAAACCCCCATTTTTCATGTAGATTTAAGGGGTTATTACCACTATGCCAAACCCCAAATTCTTTATAAACATAATGCATGTAATATGAGTGAATTCATCAAAAAATGAAATAACATAATTGCCTTAATTAGTCAATTTCTTCTTCACAGGCACACAAACATATAGATGATTTTTCTCTAAAGGATGAGATATTTGAATCTAAAATTGTTTGTATAAATTATTAATTATATTCCCCTTTTGGAATATATATATATAACCAATTTATTCTCTTTTCATCATAGGTACATCATAATAATTCTTTCTAGGTTTAATCTTTCTCAAATTCCATTAACCTATGTGGTCAAGTCTTTGATTCCACAACCATTTTTCATTATTTAAGCTCAAGTAATATAAATTTTTAGTATCACTAACATGAAAAAATTAGCACCGTATTTGTTTCCTTTCATTAAAACTTAGACATATTTCAACCTCTTCATAAATAATTCATATTTTTGAAAAAAACCATTACATTTTCATCACTACATAACTTATATTTAATTAATAAATTGAGTTTCATCCCATCAATAAAAATAGTGTTATTTTATTTCAGCTTGTCTTCTCTAATAACCATTGAACCAAATACTATTATCTTATGTCACCCATCATTAAAAAAGGTTAATAATCCTTCATTTAAATTTTAAATATATTTCAATATCTTTAAATATCTTACCAAATGTGAATAACATCCATGTACAAGATCTATGGATGTTTCTTTTGAGATAATTTGAGTGCTAGTTCAACTAATAAAAACTTATCCTTTCATTTAACTTTCTTATTCCATTATTTTTTATTTTCGAAATTAAAACTCATTTTGGTAAAAATATTCAATGAGATGACCTGATTGGTCACATCTTCCAAATACTTCTTCAAATGAATGAAATTTGTTTTCAGTATTCAATATAATTTGTTTTTTATATTTTTGATCTTTTACTCATTAATTGGGTTGAATCACCATCAATATCTACCTATAATATCCTCTAAGAATATTTTGATATTGGTAATTATAACAAAATCTCCTTAACATATGATCAAATCCTCCACAATTCCAATATTAGAAATAAAATAAATATTTTCCATTGAAAAAATCTTGTTCTCTAGATATATACTCTTGGTATTATTTCATCTTTGAACCATAAAAATTATCTCTTTATTTGAAACAAATTATTTTAGACTCATAAAATCTTAGTCATGATTCTAATATTATATCTAAACCTTTTTATATCACCATTTGTATAATTTTTTACTTTGGAATCAAAATTCTATGAATTTATATATTTTTGAGAATTCTCTTGTTTTTCCAAAAAATAAAATTTATCTACCTATGTATTTACATCAACATTTTAAATCATCTTATTTTTATATATTTATACATCTTATTGAATAAAATTATTAATTTTAGATTTTAACTTTCTCAATTACTTCTATGCTTCCAAAAATTTCTCCTAAAAAAATTCAAACTCTTTATCTTTTTATTCAGCCTTCAAATCCATGGATTATTTTAAATTATTTTAATCAGTATGACAACTTTTCAAGTTATAAATTTCATTAATTAAATTTGACACAATTTTAGTATGAGTGAAAACGTTTTTCTTAATTATTGACCATAATTATTCAGAATATTATTCTCTTTATTTACTTTGAAATAATTGAAAGGAATTCCTTGAGGTTCCTCTTTATCATGAATGTCATGTGAGTTTCCCCATCACTTCTATCTTTTCTAATCTCATTAATAGTAATTTATTATTTATTCAATTTTGTAATGATAAATTTTTAACCAAATTTACTAGAATTATCATCTTCCTCTCCATATTTACTGATATCATCATCATTACAATTAGATAAAAAGTTTCAATTTTTAGATTTAGAAATTAAGGAAAATTTGACTATTTGTATTTCAAATATTTCTTTTTTGAGGAACTTATTGGATTATCATCATAATATATGAAATATTTATATCCTTTGAATCTTGTAAAATTTACTAAAACACATCCAATATTCCCATAATTTAATCACTTTAGTGGTAGTTTTCCATGGAAATTTACCTCTTAATAGTATTCTTCAAATTAACTAAATGAGTTTTCCAAATTTCATTTTAATTCATTCTTTATCATTATAATCTTCTTCCTATGCATCAAACTCTTTCTAGATCTTATCATGCTTCAAATATTTAATTTAAATTTCCTTATTCTCCTTATTATTCTTCATGAAATAACTCCATTTTCTTATTTCATAATAAATTAAGATACTATAAAATTAATTAAATGGAAGTGTATCTTGATATATATATATATTCATGTTTTGAGATTATTTCATCAAGTATATCCAAAAGGACATCCAGTATCTTTTTAACAATCATAGAGCCTCCATATTCTCAGCAAAACCTTTATTATGCTCATAATTTAATTAACTTGAGTAAAAAATTCCTTCACTATTTCATCAAAATTAATCTTAAGGTTTTCGAACATTAATATCCAAAACTCTATCTTGTATTTTTTTAATTTTTCATTTTTTTCATAATTTTTTTTTCAATTTATCCTAAATTCCCTTTACTATCTTAATCCCTTAAACTTTAAGAAACTAATTTTCTAAACGATATGTAAAGATGAAATTACAAGTATTAAAATTATTCTACAAATTAGGTCTATCTACTAGTATCATCATAACACCTTCATCATGAATAAATAAACCATTGGTATAAACTTAAGATGCATACAAACTACTTAACAGATGGAATAGAAACATCTGATGTTTCTATATATAAATTTTTTTTCCATTAAAAGTGTTAATCTGCTTACTGTTCAATAAATTGATGTTTTCCATGACTATAATAGAAATTCATATCCTAAAACTTCAAAAAAAATTGAACTATTTTCACACTAAACTCTAAAAAATTGATCATATTTTAGGGAAATCTATAATTCTATGATACCACTTGAAAGGGTCCTCGTGAAATTTGATAATTCAATAGGGTTTAATTTGTGAATTTAATTTCTCTTAAATTTAAAATTCAAAAAAAACTTTTGAAACTAGTTAAAGGGAATGAAAATATCACTATACAAAAACTACACATACCTCAATGCACAAACATGATAAGTGTAATATATTTTTATAGGGTTCACTACTAAAAATTAGAAACTAAATCCCTGGAATGATTTTGAAGAATTTGTGATCAAAAATTCTACTTGATTCACTATGTTTATTAAAATTGAGTAAAGATTATCCTTGAACCCATGATACATAATATGTCTCTCATATTGAATAATTTTCTCCTGTATAAATAAAATATATAGGATCTAAATTTCAATAAGAGATTTTTTACTAAGAAGATTCATCCATAAATTTGATATTGTGCTTTCCTTTCTTTTTTGTTAATCCTTCTCTTCTTCATCCTCATCTATTATTCTGATTCTTTTATATTTATATATAAAAATTCATTGCACACACAATTCCACTATCATCAATCCAAAACTAGTAATGTCACAAAATTTAAGGAATTTCTTTCTACCTCATTTATTAAGATTTATTTTTTATCCATCATATCTATCTAGACCTTATATACACCCTTGGATATAATAAAGAGGCCAAAATATTTTAGTATTATTATCCTATAAAGAAAAAAGTTTTCTATATCAACATTACTCAAATCCTATATTTTTCCTTTATTTGTGGCATGATACATCCCATTACAACACAACAAATAAATTTTTTATATAACCACTAAAAACAATTCTTCTATTTTGAAGTGATGATCTATACTATGGTGTGACATTTTTCAACTCTAATTTTAATGATGAATTAAATTTTCATTACATATCAACTATAAAGTGATTCTATAAACATTAATCTTATTTATCTTGAGTTCCTCTTCTATATAGGTCCACTTATATCATGATATCATTCTTCACAACATAATCAATATTCATATCATTGTATTATTATTACACATATCGAATCTATTCTAAAATGATAATGGTTGATGTGTGAGAAGTATATTCACAAAACATAATCTTACTGCTCAATATATACAAACTCTTCATCCTGGTGAGTTACTATGTGAGCTACACCATTTTGGCTTCACTCTCGGTAGCTTCCCATTTAGAAGATAACCAATATACCATGGTCTTCTCATCATATTTTGATTTCTTGATTTTAAGAACTATTAAAAAATATCATCAGATTTAAGATTAAACACAGCATGATGACTTAGTATATTTTATTTACTTTTACATCCATATAATTTACTCTTATATAGTCTAAAATTTATCTTATAAAACAATAATTTATTCTTATGTGTAATGAAATGTGGAAGGATTTCCTAAATTTTGATCTGATTTCATCTATAAAAAAATAAATTCTTCAAAATTATTTGAAAGGCATCTAGACTTCTAAATACACTTCAACTAACATGATAAACTCTATTTTATGTGATTTTGAACATGTTTTTTATATTGGAAAAAATCTAACACAAGAACCATGTCCACATAATTTGTTCTCTAAATTTTGTACCCTTTAAAAAGATTCACACTACAAATGCAACCTTCTTCAACTCAAAAACTCAACAAAATACCTTAAACATATCTTTGTTATAACATGGTGTTTAGAAACAAATGGTTTTCACCTACTTTATGATGAAGTTTTTATAAGTATCTAAGATGTTTAGAAAATTAGGGGAATCCCAATCCTCAGTGAAATATATGATGAGTACATCCCTATCTAAAATTAATGGGATAATGTGGAGAGGAATCCCATTAAGGTGAAAGAACTATTCATGCTATCAAAAATTAAGATAAAGAGAGAGATCCATACACTTCTTAATATCCCTTCCATTACCATGATCAAAAAATTTATACAGTCTCTTGGGTGAAAACCCAAGGAAAAGAGATTTATGACCTTCCCAACCTAGCATGATAGTGACAATAATAATACTCATTAGAACATTTTAGTTGTTGAAAAATAAAAAAATAAAAATTATCATATTAAATATGAGTTAAATATAGTACTATAGCTGATAGTTTATTTCAAGATGTTTCCCAACGGGGGATTATTAACATCCTTGAATGATCACAATGTGGTAAGGAACACCTCTTTTATGATGGACACATACCTATAATCATGGAAATAGAAAAATATCATTATACTAACCTTGGGGTTACTCTACCCAAATTTATATCAATTTCAATGAGGAACAAACCCCATAGGACCTATGGCCTAATCCAATTCATTTATGGTTTGATAATAGTGCATTTTGGTGACTCCTTCTCTTAGAGAATTATTTTATCACCCTAAATTGAATTCATGACTTTATTTTTTGATATCATGTGCAATAAATTGAAACCCATGGATTCCCAATATTTTGGAAATTCAATAGTTAATCCCTACAAATTTATATACACTCTTTTTTAATCTCTTATTAAAAAGTTATTGAAAAATACCATAGGTATAATAAATTATTATTCATACATAATATCAATTTTGGATGGAGTGATCATGAAATGGTTTGATGGAGTCTCCATTTATCAACTATATTTATCATACTAAATTGGATGTCAATTATTAGTTTCATAGAAATTAATCCTATCACTATATTATAAAGTGTGTGATGACTTAGATTCTATAGTTTTATGGTAATTTTGGTTGATGTTGACACTTAAGGATATCAATTACCAAATAAATCTTCCACCAATCGATGATCCAATTATATTATCCATGGAATATGGATAATTTTGGGATGAATTTTATAAAGTAACAATACTTATGTGGGATATTCCAAGATCATATGGTCCACATTACAAATTCAATTTAGGATTCCATGAGGAAACAGACCAAAAAGGTAATATCATTATAACACCTTGGATGTTATAAGTTGTGTTCCATATTTAATTTTTTTTCACCCCCCCCCCAATATCATCCTTTTTAATTACTTTTCTAGAGTAATAGAGGTAAGAGATAGGCTTTGTAGAGTAAGAAGTAATAATGAGGGGAACAGAAGGTTTTTCAAAAGTTTTAGGGATCATCACATCACTGGTGGGATACCACTGTCCATATATTGGATTAAATAGAGGAACTTATCCCCTACTAGGATTATTGGAATGACTTTGATCCAACACTGGAAAATCTTTGGTCATAAAAAAACTACCTTGAGATCTTTATGGCTCCACAAACTAGCCTATGGAGTCCAACGGCTAGCTGGTTGGCCCGTTGGATTGTGTTAAAGAGTGGATTCATAGTAAATTTAACCAAAAATGTTACACTAAAAGATTATATATATGTGTGTATATATATATATATATATATTCCTTTGAAATAAACTTGAATTATTTGATAGCTTCTTTATATGAAACAACAATATAGTTTACCATTCTAACCTAGTAGTTAAATTAGAAGTATAGATAAGAATAACCGAAATTTTAAAAATATTTATAAAGGTTTTATAAAATTCTAATTAACTAATTATTTCTTAATAAATAATTACACACTTTTTAGTAAAGTTATTCTATGCTTTAAAATATGTTTTCTTTAAAAAATGGTTTAATTGATTTTTGTTCATAGATATTATAACTAATTTATGAATCTTTTAGTAATTTTATTTTTTAAAAAAAATATATTATTTTTTAAATCATCATATCAAGATTATATTAAGTTGAATTTTTGGGATTTTTCCAAAAAGTGTAATCTTTCAGTGAATAGGGGAAAAATAATTATTTTATAAAAAATGTCATTTTAATATATGTATTTAAAAATAACCATTTTTTATTTTATTTTAAAATTTAATTAGTTAATTTTTATTAAAAATAATCCAATTAATATCATTGTATTTTAAATTATTCTTAATTTTTCTATAAAACCATTTTTACACTTAAAATTTTATTTTTATGGAAAATGGGTTTTCATTGCATTTTTCTGATTTTTTTAAAATAATTTCTACCACTTATATAAATTGAATTTGATAAAATATAATCCATATTTTCAATCATAATTTATATATTTTTTAATTATTACACTCTCATTTTTTTACAATTAATAGTATGTTTGGTAAAAACAAGTCAGCTACCACAATAACAGTTAAAAGGGGTTAAAATGACCTGAAAAAATTTCTAAATCAGATTTTATAGTTATATTTAGACCCTATTTATCTCATATTCTATCAGGAAACATTTTAGATTAATTTTTTTAATAATACAATATTATACTTTAATCTTTGGAAAAATTCCAAGTGTGTCCTCTCCCTCACTTATAAGGGGATATTCCATATCCTATTTCTTCTATACTTAAAGGTTATATTAGCTTAGAGAATCCTTACCCAAATACTTTACAAACATACCTCCCCACTATCTAGAGGTTCTTTTTTATTATAATTTCACCCATTTTAGGCTTAAGTTTCAATCTAGAGGAGGTTTCTCAACAAATAGGTGTAACTCTTAACATAGTACTTTTAATTTTATTGCTTCTTCCACAATATATAAACCTATATTATCCATCATAACATGATTCATTTGGTATCATAAATATAATTACAAGTTACTATGATTATTTGATGACCATTTTCCACCGCTTTTCTATGAAATGGGAAATGGAAGTAACACTCATGCATATGTGTGGACTACCGCCTTCACATAGTGATATTATTCATTTTCCATCACCATATTTCATGGTTGGTTATTAGTATGTATTTAATGTTTATATAAAATATTTATGAAATAAATATAATTTTATAATTATAACATATTACTTACCTTCTTACCTTTCCATCCATTATAAAACAATAATTGTGTGTGTGTGTATAGGTAAACAGCCACTTCCATGAAGAAAAGTGATTCATTTTTCATTGTTGATTTATATGAATAGTTATTAAATTATATATGATGAATATATAAGATGTTTATTTTATTATTAAGCATATGTATAGTATGAAACCATGACCAAGGTGAAATTTCTAGAACCATAGAACCGAAACATGCATGTAAAATGGAGTTGTTTTCACATTAATGTTCATTTTTGTGAAGAAATTGTTTATAAAAGGATAATTGAAAATTATAAAGGAATAATACATAGTAATTTATATAATAATATTATTCTCGAATTTATTTATAATAAATATATATTTATTATATATGATATTTGAACACATATGAAGTAATACGGGACTTGAGGTATGAAATTAATGTTACAATCTCATTTATTTTCTAGATTGTTTATGCTAATTTTCTATTCAGGGAAATTACATTCTCTTAACTTTTAAATCTAATATATTTTATTCTTATCTGGTTATTCATGAAATTTTCAGGTACTAGTGGTATTTCCCTCCCTTTTGTAATTATAATGGTTGATAAAAAAATTTTAAGAAAAAATAATTTCATTTCCTCATTGGTTGGAAATCCTTTTCTTCCATGTCCATATTGGGTATTTCCCTAAAAAAAGCATCAATGGTCTTTTAAAAGAATTTTAATATATGAAAAAACATCTTTTTATGTTACATATGATTCAATGGGCTCATGATCCAATAATACCATACTTGTTTTTATCAATATGGTTATTTATTATGATTAATTCTTGATGAAACCTATTTTATTTTCACATGACAAGTTGTAATGGAATGATAAATTTTCTCATGACCATATGAAAAACATATGAACGAATTATGATTTTATGAAATTTGAGTATGAAACGTCCCTCCAATTCATTGGGCAATGTGATATTGATATCTCATGAGATGATTATGATAAAAGTGTAAATAATTTCAAATACATTTTTTCACATTTTGATTCAAGAGTATGACTGCTTCTGGTTGTGATCACAAGATTATTCATTGATGGGATTTTGAATAGTAATTTTCACATTTTGATGTTTGAGTGTTATTTCTTCAATATATGCTCACAATATTATGCATGGACATCATTTTGAATATATATGTTCACAATATTATGATTTTCGATGATTATGATTCCACATACATATGTTATGAATCTTGAATGATGATTACTACTTTGACACCCTTATTCATCATGCTTCTGAATATGATTTTATTTTTGGATTTTATGATATAATATTTTCTATGTATGGATATTTTATATCGATAACATTAACTTGAAAATTTTATCATGCCTTTATCATCATATTTTCTCTCTTATGATTGATATCTCCCATGTTTAACCTTATTGAGAATATGTGTTTACCCTTTCTTATGTTTTACTTCCCTAGGTTTTGATGTAAGGATTTAAGTGTGATATGTATACAAGGGTACTAATATAATGATATTTGTGGGAAATATTTAATGTATTTTAAAAAATATGTTTATTATGTATTTAGTCTCCAAAGAAACAAATCCATTATTATCCTCAGGCATGTATAACTATGATATGTACTAAATATTCATCTAAAATGATGTAATATTTATATTTTTATGACTGGGTCACCTAAGTTGGTATCAGATCATGGTTTAGTTATTTTTAGAGATTATATTATGGTAAATATGATGATATAACCAAATAAATCCTATGGTGAACTAAAATTGATATTGGTTGAATGAAAATTTTAATAGATTGATAAGAAGGTTTCATAAATTAGAAAATATTAGGAATGGTCTTATTATGATTTCTTATACTATTTTTTTCTCAATAATTATGTTAGTTATTATCATGACCCATCCCCCGGGGCCCATGCAGTGACTACCCCAAGCCCGCCATCCATTGGCCAGGGGCCGGTGACTAGCACCGAAAGGTGTATTACCCACAACCGGGAAGACATTGCCTTTATATCCTGTAAACACACGCAACCAAGCACACAGAAAGATAAAAACATAAGTAAACTGTATAGAAAAATGAGGGATGAAAGTAAGAGGGGTCAAAATACAAGCCCAACAGTAAAGGTGCAAGTACAACTGAAATACAATTTAACTGAAGAAAGAGAAATACAGCTACTAGGTCATCCTCTGAGGTTCCTACCTAAAGGGTAGGTACATATCACCTCCTCACCACTCCACGTATTCATGTCTCCTCTACGTACTGACACACTGTATAGTCCACCTCCAGGCATCATCCAGTCTTGTTACCCTCAGCCTCGATCATCATTGTCTCTCATCTGCACCAAACACGACAAGATGCGGGCATATCCCATATAGGGGTGAGTATAATGATACTCAGTAGGGACCCCAAGACCGTCAAGGTATCACAAAATCCATAAAGGATAAACCAAAAATCATGAAATCAACTGACAACCCTAATTAGGTATATGCCCATACATATACCTAATTTATCAAGTATACAAATCTCAATCATGAGGAAACATTGGGTCCAACCCAAAAGCCCAAAGCTCAACTTTTCCACAATGGAAGTAGTACTGCAAAGGTAAGTACCATACAGGTACGCCACATAGAAGAATACCAACAATTAATTACGATGAAGGAAAGTACCACACAGGTACAAAATCAACTCAGACCAGGTATAACATAGCTACAGTAGTAGAGATCATTATATGTAACTAATGAATCATCTTAATCTATTAAGAGGCAGACCAACGAAGGATCCCAAATTGCAGTCCCGCACAGGATCCTAGTACATTGTCAGTACATCTTCAGACCCATATAGGATCCCAGTACATCTTCAGTACATCGTCAGACCCACACAGGATCCTAGTACATCATCAGTACATCGTCAGACCCACACAGGATCGTAGCACATCGTCAGTACATTGTCAGACCCACACAGTATCCTAGTACATCATCAGTACATCGTCAGACCCACACAGGATCCTATTACATCGTGCATACATTGTCAGACCCACAGAGGATCCTAGTACATTGTCAGTACATTGTCAGACCCACACAGGATCCTAGTACGTCGTCAGTACATCATCAAACCCACACATGATCCTAGTACATCGGTAGTACATTTTCAGACTCACACAGGATCCTAGTATATCGTCTGTATATAGTCATACCCACACAGGATCCTAGTACATCGTCAGTACATCTTCAGACCCAAACAGGATCCTAGTACATCATCTGACCCACAAAGGATCCCTTACTCATGCTACAGCTAGCTACAGGGTTCCCGCACTAAGCTTTCTCATCTCTGGGAGGGTTCTCTCCTCAAGCCACTGGTTGATACTCCAACTTCCATAAAGTCCCATGAAGAAGTATCCCAAAGGACCATCACGTCATAGGGGTCTCAACATAATATATGGTGCATCAATTAGACACATGGTCTATATGTTATTATCCTTTTAGTCCCGAGGGCCCGGTTGGATTCATACTTTATCCAACCCGACCAAACCCCGACTTTATACAAACCTTAAGTGGGTTATACCCAAAGGACCGTCTCACTCCAAGTTTTCTGTCGCCATAGACGGTTCATCAAACGGATGCCCGAAGCAGAAGATATGACCATAAGAATGTAAAGGGTCGAAACTGGTTCAGGTCTGGTCCGACCCGACCCACTGGGTCTGGGCCGGCCCGCGTTTGGCAGTTGGGCCTATGCTGGGTGGCCCGGCCTGGCGGCCCGACCTGGGTGGGGCGGCCACGGTGTGCTGGGGCGACCACGGTGCGGTGGGGCAGTCATGGTATAGCGGTCCCCTGTGGATGGCCAGACGGCTAGCCATCCTCTACGCGTGGCGCGGTCATGCGTCGCGCCTTCACCGGCAGCCGTCTCGGCCAGCCATCCTCCCTTCTTCGCTGCGGCACAAGTCACGTCCCTTCCTCTCCAGGTGGCATGGATGCGCGCCGTCAACCCCATCGTGTGGCCGGCCGCCGCTCTTGTGTCCCATCGGTGTAAATCACCAGCACCGGTCGCCGTCCTCCGCCATCGCGAAGAGCACAACAAAAATTACACAAATATGTGCAATGTGGTTGGGCCATTTTCATTTGGCCCACACCCTCTGTGTTAGAACGGTATCAAGCGGCTCAAATATTTCTTGGATCATGAAGAATTTTCAAAAACATGTAAGAGTAAAATTTCCAATAACTACCTTAACTCGGAGGTTCGTTGATGTGTCGCAAGATGAAAAACAGTGAAGGAGAAAAGGGTACCCACGATCCTTGCCTCCACAACACGCTTTCGAATTCGGGCTCATGTGTCGTCCCCTTTCTTGGCTCTGAAGAACGTTCTTTGATAGAGATGGCATTCTTTGTTTGGATGAGAAGTTCTTTGTTGAAGAGGAAGGGTGTGTTCTTCGTTGGAGAAGATCTTCCACAAATTCTCCCCTTCTCCTTTGCCAACCAATCCTCTCAAAGAAATGAGGTGCCAATAATTTAAATTAAGTCTATCAATTTAATTGCAGGCACAATTAATTGTACCACATTGGCATAATTTATTAGCTCAATTTAATGGGAGGAATGAATTTATGGGTAGTTGAGAGGTTTCTCCCCCATTAAGAGGGTTTGGGTGGTCCCTGTCGTTAAATTCAAAATTTGGGGTTTTAGGCTCGGTGCTCCCCACCTCTCTAACATTCACATGGGAGGTTTAAACAAAAATAAAATAGAAGTTCATTTTATTTTATTTTTATTTCCACGAAAAAGTGAAAAACTATCCTTCACCCTCAACCCACTGTGGTCGAGGTAAAGGTCTCCTTAAGTGAATATCAGCGTAGTGAGTTCAAAAGTTTCCTCGGATTTCAATTTCGAGCACCTTTTTAAAAGATACAAAAACCTGCTCACATGTTTACTGAACGTACCAGAAAAAAAGTTCAGAAATTCATTTTGGGCACATCAGGCCTCGGAATCACGCGCCGTCAATTTTCATGGACTCGTAAAATTCCCATATAATTAAAAAATATATATAGGTAATTTATGGGTCTTTATATCTATATATACCTAGGATTTTAATACATAGATATTACATATTTTTAGATGAATATTCAATACATTACACAAACACATTCCTATAGACTGTAATAGTTTAGTGTATTTCGAGTCTAAGTACACAGTATTCTAATTTGTTGAAATATCTTCAAAATATCCTATAATGAACTTACCATTTATTTCTCTTCACAAACAAACCCTACATAAAACATTTCTTCATAAATTGGGGAAATAAAACATAATATAGAGTGATATCATATGCTCAGTAAAGGTAAACCAGGGAGATATGTAAGCATAAAATGGGCATAAGGGTATGAGAACATGATCATAACATTTGAAAACAATAACCTGTATATAAAAAATCATAATATTGAGTCCTGTAATAAATATTGGAAGTTAAGATAGCATTAATCATAATATAAACAAATAAAATGATTCATGAGATCATAAAATTGGTATAATACTTTGGTTTGTGGAATACAGAAAAGAATGGAAAATCTTACTCCAAGGCCAACCAAGAATACATTAAAAACATGTTAGGATTGGCCTAACCACCTGTGTACCTACTTTGAGCTTGGGATGTCCTCCCGTGTACCCTCTTTCAGGCTTGGGATAACCTCTCATGTACCCTTTTAGATCATATAACATTAATCATTACCCAATTAATTGGTGGTAAATATAGGTACCACACATAAATTAATCCATAAATTTGTATTCCATAAGATCATATAACATTCATCATATCATAACCCATGAAAATAAATGGGTTTAATAATACATTTCATCATATAATAACCCATGGAAAATATATGGGTTTCATAAACATCTTTTCATCATAAATATAAACCATTTAGGGAAATAATAAAAAATGAATCATTGGATAATATCCCCAGTAAATCATAATCAACATCAAATGATATCATCTTATATAGAAAATAATTCTGAAATAAAAATTACTTGGAATGTTTCTTGAGGAAGATAGTCTTTCCACTTTAAAAAAACTTTATAAAATATAATAAATTTTCAAAATCCATTTCTTTTAAAATAAAATTTGAAATTTAGAAATTAAATTTTAAAACATTTATTGTTCATGATGGTGTAAAATATCTATCATTTCATATAGTTTACAAAATATTCCTTTCACATATTCAGTAAAATCCAAATGGGCATTGTTTTTGAAGATGACCTGAAGATAGATTTTAAAACATTTTGTAAAAAATAATAAAATGTGTAAAATTTTATTTAATAACTCATTTTGATAATTTTAAAATCGTTATTAAAATAATTTTTAGAAAACATGGTTTTGGAAGAAAAATGGGTTTTCTACTGAGAGAAAAAAAATATGATTTTTATTAAAATAATTATTTTGAACTCTTGAGGTCATAAAGATAGTAAAATAAAGGGAAACATTATTCTCATTACATAACCATATGTTAAGAAAAACCTTTAGTTTCTTGAGATATGGATTAAAATATTTCATCATCAAAAGCATAAACATAAACAATCTCAATAAATGATGAGATTGAACAATAAAACAATTACCACACTGGTAAGATTAAATCATATGTCCCATGAAATAATAAAATTAAATTATACTTAAAATGTAATTATAAAAAATAAATTCATGATATTACATGTCAAAGTGGTTGTATATACACCTCATAAAAAAATAGGTGCATAACATAACATATGTCTCAAAGAAGAAAAATTGAGACTAAAATCTCTTACCACATTGGTATATGTTAAATTTTAAAACCCGTGAAAGATATATCCTTAAATAGATATTTAAATCCCAATAATTTTAAGGATAACAATCATAAAATACATTCCTGGTTATTATATACACCATATAAAAGAAACACGTGATAAATATGGCTTATGTCTCACAGAAAATAAAAGTGAGGCATAAATCCATTACAACTTAATTACTCTTTTAAATTGTAAGCACCAATAAATAATAACATCAAATTAAAATTTAAATATCATGAAAATAATTATATTCATGATATAATATGTCAATGGTATTTTCAGAAACCATCCTAGATATCTAGGTACCCTGATATCTAAGATGGTCCTGACATAGCCCGAAGGGCATTCTCAATCCCCATGGGTTGGAAAAAATCACATAGCATAAAATAATTTGAAAGTGATAACGAATTATCCACAAACACAATAAAATAAATAGATAACATTTAATATTTTAAAAATAAAACACTACAGGGAGAACTGTACCCAAATTCAAATAGGTATAAACAAACCAAAGTACAAAAAAAAGTACCATAAAATAGGATAAAACCCCCAAGTCTCAATATACATAGTAATTAAAATCCCATAGATTAATAGAAACCACCACCTTCAAATGATACTTTCCCCATGCTCAAACCTGACAAGAGGAAATGTACAAATTCCCAAATGCATATGTAGGGTGTGAACTAAAATCCAAGTAGGTTCTCACCAAGGATTTCGTAATAAAATTCTATAATTAATTAACCTAATAAATCATTTAATTTTAAATAAAGTAGGCATGGAAGTTAAATATAATATTTAAAAAATCATGATTTACATTTCATTTTATATAATTATTTCAAATAAAGTCTAAATAAAATTTTTATATAAAATAGTTTATATAGATTCATAAGGTATGTGTCAAAACGTTTACCAAAAATGGAATATATATATATATATATATACATCAAAATAATCACAAAAGAGAAACATGTTCATCTAGGAAGAGGTACAGCAGCTCTAGATTATGGGATCCTCACACACTCATATGATGATAACAATATTGTGCAGATACGTCCCTATAACACTAGCCAAAGAATACTAACCAACATCCCATTGGGGATAAGATGAATCTATAAGTTTATGTTAAATTTGTAAAGCATCAATCCATTGTTAAGGGAATTCCAACCTAGATTTTTTTTCCAAAATAACTCACTAACTACCTAGGATTGAATGTGCTCAAATAAAATTTAATAATGGGAAATTTATTTCAAAACTTTTTAAAAGAAAATTAGACCATTTTTCTATTTCAATATGCTCATTTTTATTTAAAAATCATAATGGGTTTTTAATAAAATCATGCCTTTTTAGGATAAAACCAATGGGTTTCCATCAGAAAACATTAAGCCATTTATCTTGAATAAAAATTTGAAATCAATTTCACAAATTTATTTCACAATTCGATTCCACAATTTAATTTTTACAATTTTCCATCAATTCCACAAACATGCCCCAATTCAATGGAATTGGGGGGTTTCCAAAATTTCATGTCAAATACAATTAAAATCCCCAATTCAACAGATTTGGTTTTTTTGAAATGAAATCAGTTAAATTAAATCCAAGAAACATAATTCAAATCAATAAATTTTTGGTTAAATCAATTAGAGAAACTTAAATGGAACCACCTACCTTAGGATCATTGGATCTCCAAACACAATCCCCAAATAGAAAACTCCAATAAAGAACATCGAAAAAGGAGATATGAGAATCAAACCAAGATTCAAGATTTTAAAGAATAGGGAATAGATCCTCCTGTAACATAGAGATATAACAAACCCTAGGGATGAGGAAGGAGAGTGTGGGATAAAAGGAATGGGGAAGGAATTCTCGCCATGAAAGGATCAAACTATGATCACCACACTTTGATTCACTTAAAAAGGGGTTTGGATGATCCCAAATGGGTCCTTGAGAGCTCCAATGACCCAGGAGGAAATCTAACACTGAGATAGGGTTTGGTGGGGGAAGAAATAGGGGTTCATGAATTTTTATGTTAATTTTCAGAATAATTAAAAGTCACATACACGGTTTCCTGGAGGGGGTTTCACGGTTTGTCAAATCATGCACCATAAACATGTCACCCAACTGGTGGGGTACACGGTGTCTATATGGTGGGTGCATGATTTGTAAAACCATGTACCAACCGTGAAAACCATCACTCCCTATGTTTTCATAGTTTCCACTAGAAGGATGTATAATTTAGGAAAACCATGTGCCTAACATGTACAGCCCAAGAGCCCTTCAAAAATTATAGAATTTAACCAGAAGCACCCCAAAAAAACCCAAACAAAACCTGATTAAAATAGGGGTTTTGGAGTACTTTAAAACAGAAATTAGATGTTACAACCTCCCCACCAAAGAAACTTTCAATCCCTAGAAAGCTTGTTAAGAATATTCCATGTCAAAAAGATAAGGCCACTGATGTCTCACTAATGCCTACATATCCCATGTTTCATGAGTATAATAACTATGATAACATAGAACATGAACCAAAGGTAACATCCTCCCACAAAGTACCTTAGTTTTAGAATCAACTATCCAGACTGGATACTCAGTTACAAATAAATAAGGTTTCACATCATGATCACTCCAATTAAGAACATGAGATGGATCATAAATATATTTTTTTAGCTGAGATACATGGAACATGTTATGTATTGATGTCAGGTATGGTAGAATTTATAAATGTTAAGACACGTTCTCCACCTGCTTAATAACCTCAAAAGGTCCCAAAAAATGAGGAGAAAGTTTCCCTTTTTTTAAGTTGTTGATGACCCAAGTGGGGTGAAACTTTCAAGAACACCTGGTCACTAACTAAAAACTCTAATGGTCCATGATGTTGATCAGAATAAGACTTATACTGGAACTGTTTCATCAAAAATATATAAATAATCAACTGAATCTTTGATGTCATCTCTTGAACCAAGCTCGGTCCAACCAAGGAACTTTCATAGATCTTTGACCAACAAAAAATATTTGTAGTCTGACTATAAAAGTCCTCAAAATGATCCATTATAATCATGAACTAGTAACTATTTTTATAAGAAAACTCAACCATACATAAATGGTCATACCAAGACCCACCAACATCGATAACGCAAGCGCGAATCATATCCTCAAGAATCTATATAGCTCTTTCGGTATGGACATCCAATTATTAATGGTATGTTGTACTTAAATGGACCTAAGATCCAAGTGCCTCTTAAAGGACTCTCTAAAAGCAACATGTAAATTAGGGATCCCTATCAAATACTATAGTAGATAGAACTCCATGAAAATGAATAATATCTTTCATATAGAGATTTCTCATCTCTTCAACTTTTGTTGTATCATGAATTGGTATAAAGTGATCCGATTTGTCCAGCATAAAGATTAGAACCCATATCACATTATTCTTCATCTAGATACATAGAAACCCAACCAAAAATTCCATAGAGATCTTATCCCACTTCTAAGTTAGAATTGTAAGTGGATGAAGTAAACTCGAGGGTCTCTCATGCTCAGCCTTGACCTGTTGAAAATTATAACAACGAGAGACAAATTCAGCAGTGCCTCATCTCATACCTAGAAACCATAATGATTACTACATATCATAGAACATATTCATGGTTCCTGGGTAAACTTCCCACTGGGTATTATGGAAATCTTCCACCACATCTTTTATGATCGAGAACGGTACCACATAACGGTTTTGAAAACATAGAAGGCACTTTGTGGAGAAAAAATACTCGATAACAGTCTCCCCACCATAAAGAGAGTCTCTAAGGCTATGAAACTCATCATCAAGATGTTGTTACTAAAGGATAAACTCAAGAATATTACATGTCAACTGATCACTAACCCAGGAAACCTTATCCCCTAATTATCAAACTTCAATATGTAACTGTGAAAAAACCCATCAAGTTCCACTCTTCTAATGATTCTTTCATAGACTGGGTTGGAAGTTTCTAGCTCAAATAATCTAAAAAAATCATTTTTCTTTGAGGAATAGTCAATGTCAAAGTAAAAATATTATAGGTATTCAACCCAATTACTCTAATTGGGATTCAAATATTTTTTAGAGATGATATAAACCAATCTCTTGTGTTCAAAATACATGGTAAACCTTTCTTCGAAAAGGTAATGCCACCAACTCTTAAGAATGTGCATCACAACTTGAATTTCAAGGTCATGGGTTAGGTAATTTTTATCATGTGGCCTAAAATTCCATGATCCATAAGCAATGATGTGATCACCTTGTATAATAATGCAGCCTAAACCAGAACTCGATGTATCATAGAAGACCACATAGCCCTACCCGGCCTTTGGAAGATTCAACACTAGCATAGTGTTCAAAAGACGTTTTAGCTCAACAAAATAAATCTAAAATTTTTCATACTTGATAAAATTTACTCCCTTTTGAGTTACAGAAGTCATTGGAGAATCCAAACTTTGAGAATTCATTTACAAACTATTAATAATACCTAGCTAAACCCAAGAAGTTCTAAATCTAATAAACATTTTTTGGTTTCTCTAATGTCATAAAAGGTTTCACCTTTTCAAGATCAACTGATATACCTAGTTCTAACACTATATCCCCCAATAAATTCACTTCTCAAATCTAGAAATCAAATTTTGATATATTGGAATAAAGTTGGTGATTTCTCAAAAATTTCATAACTACTCTCAAATGATGTACATGGTCCTTGTTGGACATAGAATAAAAAGGATTTCATCAAAAAATAAATCTAAAAAGTATTAATATACTCATGGAAAATCAAGTTCATTAAATCCATAAAAACTTCAAGAGCATTGGTTAAACCAAAATTCATGATAAGGTACTCATAACAGTCATACATTCTCTAAAATGTGGTTTTCTAAATATCATATTCTCTTTTTCTTAATTGATGATATCCAGATCGAAGATAAATCATATAGAACCATGTGTCCCCATTAAACTAGTAAAATAGATCTTAAATATATGTAAAATAATATTTTTCATTACCATTAATCTATATACTTTTTGATAATCAACACAAAGTTGAATTGACCCATCGTCTTTCTTATAAAAGAGAATCAGCGCTACCCAAGGTGACACACTCAGGTGTATGATGCCTTTCTCTAAAAAATCATCTAACTGAGAATTAAAATATTTTATTTTATATGGTTCCATGTGTTAATAAGTAATAGATATTGGTTGATATCAGACACTAAATCAGTAGAAAACTCTACCTCCCTCACAGATAGAAAACCAGAAAAGTTAGAATGAAAAACATTGGGAAACTCGATGAAAACATGAGGGAGATCAACACTCAAATATTTTTGATCAAAAAAACACTAATATTAATTTACCCAAATTTGGATAATAAGTTCCATTTATACTTTACCTTAGGTCCCATTCTCCTTAAAATACAGCAAACACCCAATCGGGAAAGGTAAGGGAGACTCGCTGAAGATAACAATCAAGATAGGCTTTATTGGAAATAAGCCAATCCATCCTAAATATGATGTCATTCAGTTTCATTTTGAGAACTATAAATTCCCAATAAATATAAATATATTATAAATATAACACACAAAAAGACTACAAAAACCCTTCTCCCTCTTTGTTTTAAGTGGTGTAGTAATATCCATCGCTTAAGATAAAATCTCCATAAGAAGATTAATCAGATTCACAATATGATTTGAAATGAATGAATGATATGAACCAGTATCAAGTAAAATAGTCACTAATAATGAATTTATAGTGATGGTACATTTCATAGTCATTGGACCTATATCTGCTTCCTTTGTAGACTCTAAAACTATGTGAAAAATCTTCTTTCTGGATGCTTGTTGCTGGAACCCCTTTTTCCTTATAGCATCTGATTGCACTACAATTTTATTAGGTAGTGATGATATATTACCACTATGCGGAGTATTATTTACATGGAATAACTTATTCAAGTGACTTGAGCATCCACATGAACCACATATATTGGGTGCCTCAGTGAAAACCCGTTTTGAATGCTTTGGGTTTTCACACTAGTAACAAATAAAATGTCATCTTCCAGACACTACAGGAGGTTTATAAAAACCCTACTATCAATAACAAGCATGGGAATCATCACTCATCCTCTTACCTTAATGGGAAATCTTATGACTACCACTTTATGAAAAAGGAACTCCCATCAACCCTAACTTACTAGCTAGGACCATTTCAAGCATAAACGCTCTATCTCGCACATCGTCATAAGAAGGCATATTCAGCGTGAAACATTAATGAAAAATATCATATTGAAGTCCCATGTCGAACATTTTAGTCATAATACTCTCATTCTATACAACCTCAGGTGAAAAATAAACAATATCAATAAATTGATTCACATATTTTTACACGATTTTGTAAGCCTTCTCAAGTTTAAAAAATTCATTATCCTTTGCCAACACCATCAACTCTAGATATTATTGGTTAGTGAAAATAACTCTAATGTATTTCCACTCTAACCCCTCATTCTTATTTTTTATCACCATGGTGTCCCGCCATCTCCTGTTAGGACCCTATAACTGGAAGGTGGCACATTTCACCTTAATTTCATCAAGAGTCTCTAAGAACTCAAACATAAGCTCGATATCTCTCAACATATCCTTAGCCTTTTTGGATCATTTGAGACTTGGATAACTAGAGGATTCTAGTCAAGGAACTCCTGAGAATTATTCTTTAAAACATCTCTCTATGGTTCCACAACTAGAGCCTTAATATGAATGGATGCAGGTGCCTACACCGGAGCTTGCACAACACCCACAATAACCTCAACCAAGTTCTATTACATGAGAGGATTTTCTCGGTGAGGTTCATCATCAGCTTCCTCCTAGATATTATTTACATGTCTTCTCGGAGTAATGATGCTACACAACATCAATAGACAACATTGAATACATCATATTAACATTCAAACAAAGAAACAAGGGAAGTTAATCTCTTCAGATAAGAACACGTGATTTAGATTTCATCTTATAAAAATAAAAATAAGGGAAGATAATAGAACAATTCTTCAATACATATTTCACAAACCACCCCTGGTGACTTAAGGCTCATTATGGTGAGATGTGGTCAGGGACTCAGTCCTAACTACCTCTTAAGTCTCGAAAATATTACACAACAGTATATTGAAGTCAAGGAAAGATGATTAACTTTATATTGATACCAATTTGTCATGAACCATCCTAGATAACCGTGTACCATTATACCTAAACCACTCCTCACATATCCCTAAGGTATTTTTTTGATCCCCATGGGTTAGAGACAAACCCCTAGCCTCAAAAAATATAAAAGTGAGAATGAATTTCCAGAAACACAACAAAAGAAAGAGATACAATTTAGTATGCACAAAAGAAAACTCCAGAGGGATAACTATACCAGAAGTCAAATAGGAATAAATAACCCAAATTGAAACCACAAGGTACTATAAAATACGATAAACAACTCAAGTCTCAACATACACAATATCTTAAATCACAAATATCAATATCATCCACCACCTTCAAGTGGTGATTTCCCCTTGTTCAAACCTGGTAAGAGGAAATATAAAAAATCCCAAAGGCATAGGTTGGGTGTGAGATAAAATCATAGTAGGGTCTCACCAAGGATTACATAATAAGATTCCATAATAAATCAACCAAATAAAGCTTTCAATTTTAAATAAATAAGGCATATTAGATAAAGAAAATATTTAAAACAAATCATGATTTACATTTTATTTGATAGAAATATTTCAAACAATGGATAAATAAACATTTTATATAAAACAGATTATATAAATTCACAAGGCATGTGTAAAATAGTCTATAGGAAATGGAATATATTCATCAAAATAATAACAAAAGAGAATCATGGGAATCTTCTAAGAGGTGTGATAGTTCTAGGTTATGGGATCCTTACACACACATATGATGATATTAGCAATGTGCATACATGTCCCTATAACACATGCCAAAGAATACTAACCAACATCCCACTAGGGATAAGATCTTCCTAAAATTTTATTTTAGATTTTTAAAAGAATCAATCTGTTGCTAGGGAAATTCCAACCTAGCATGTTTTTCCCAAATAACTCACTAACAAACTAAACTTGTATGTTCCCAAACAAAAATAAATAATGGGAAATTTATTTCAAAAATATTTAAAATATAATTAATCCATTTTCTAATTTCAATATGTTAATTTCTATTTAAAAACCAAAATGGTGTTTTAACCAAATTATGCCTTTTTCTAGGATAAAACAAATGGGTTTCTATAAAAATAATTTAAACTATTTTTCTCAAATAAAAATTTGAAATCAATTTCATAAATAAATTTCATAATACAATATCACAATCTAAATTCCACAATTTAAATTCAAAATTTTAATTTTCACAATTTTCCATCAAATTCTACAAACACACCCCAGTTCAATGGAATTGGGGGGTTTTTCCAAAATTTCATTCCAAATCTAATTCAAATACCCAATTCAATGGGATTTTTTTATTGAAAAATAATTAAAATGATTTAAATTTAAATCATTAAATTTATTTTAAATAAATAAATTTAGGATCAAATCAATTGGCGAATCTCAAACGGAACCACCTACCTTAGGATCAAGGGATCATGAAACATAACACCTCCAACAGGAAACTTCAACGAAGAACATTAGAAAAGGATATAAAAGACTAAAAAATAGATTCAAGAAATAAAACAATAGGGATTTTATCCTCCAAAAACATAGAGCTATAACAAACCCTATGGAGGATAGAAGGAGAGAGTGAGAGAGAAGAAACACAGAATAAATTCTTGCTGGGAAAGGACTGAATGATGATCATCATGCTTTAATTCACTTTTTAAGGGGTTTGTAGGAGCCATAATAGGTCTTTGAGAGATAAAATGACCTAGTAGGATGTCCAACCCTATATTATGGATTATAGGGGTAATAAATAGTGGTTCAAGAATTCTTAAGTTAACTTTTTTAATAATTAAAAGTCATACGTACAGTTTCTGGGAGGGGGCCACAAAGATTGTCAAATCGTGCACCTTAACCATGTGTCCCTACTTGTGGGGTAACACGGTTTCTACTTTGTGGGATCATATTTTTTAAAACTATAAACCAACCATGAAAACACTCACTGCCTAGGTTTTCACGATTTTTATTATCAGGGCACACGGTATGGAAATATCGTGTGCCAACCGTGCACAACCCAAGAGACCATCAAAATTTCTAAAATTTCACTCGAAGCACCCAGAAAAAAATCCTAACCAAATAATGATCAAAATAAGGGTTTATGAGTACCTTATAATATTAATAGGGTGTTACAAGGGTATTATATACACCACAAAAATAAAATGAGTGGTGAATTTTTACATATCTCAATGAAATAAAAGAGCGACTAGAAATCTCTTACCGTAAGTCTTGACTTCCATTGTACACATTATACATTACTGTATAATAAATATAAGTTAATTATAATTCTATTATAGAATCATACATATATATATCATACCATATATGATTTACTTATGATCATTTACTACCCATTTATTAATAATTCCTTGTTAAAATCACATTTTTGGTAATAATTGCTTTGTTTTTCGTATATATTTTTATTTATTATTTTCGGTCCTCTTACTTTGATTATGGTTCCATAATATCTATAATAATAATAATGAAATAATTATCATATTTATATATAAATTATAATTTTAATACCAATCATGAATGATTGTCTTGATAAATTAATTACGTTACGATCATGGAGATGGTAAGTCGTACGTACGCATGAGTAACATTTATATTTTTCAATGATCATTATGAAAATATGGTAAGTAATATTTTATATTTAAAAATTATAATAATCTAATAAATAACATATTATTTCTTTAAAAATATAATTATATATATCATCCATGTGGTGAGGTGATGAAAAGAGAGATTCAGAACTCTTTCTGAAGGTGGTAATCCACACGTACATGAATCATCTTTCAGTGAGTGAAAAGGTAAGAAATAAAATGATATAATATACTTTTAAAATGATAAATATGTAACTAATATTATAATTATTTAACATATATCTCATATATTCATTAATTTTATCCTTATTATCTTCCATGTAAATCATTAATGTAAATGTATCACATAGATTTATAAGGAGGTAGTCCGTCGTACACATAAATAGCGTTATCGTATCCCCTAAGGAATGGAAATTAAAAAAATTATATATGATATAATTAATATATGTGTATAACTATGTTATTAATAACATATATATACATCATTTCCATCACAATACCCTACCATGAGAGGTAGTAATGGAAAAAATAAGGACTTCGATTCATGATATGGTAGTCTGCCGTACATAAAAATGATTATTTCGAAACCCATTTGACGGATGTGGAGATTTTTGTAGGTAATTACCTTAAAATAAAAACATATTAGTATAAGTAAGATACTTAATTTATTATATCAACATGGTTTAATAATAATTTAAGTAGTTGGAGGAATTAATAAAATAAAAAATGCTCATTGATGAATGTTACTTCTTATTTGGGTAACATCCTTCAGTTTGCACAAAAAGCCTTACTAGGTTAGATATATTCCCAAATTAAGTCTTTTAGGATGTTATTATGGGTTTTTAAAATTTATTTTGGTAGGTATTTTATATTAAAATTTTTTTTTAATGTGTGAATAAGATATTATAGGGGGTGTCCTTTTATAACTGATATGAGTGGCATACTTGTATTTTTTGAAAAGAAAAAGGTGTAGCTATGTTTTTTAAATGAAAAAAGGATCTAAAATGGATTATTATCAAGTATTAAACATTATAGTATTAAAATATGGACATAAAATATATTTTAGACATGTTTTAGGTCATTTTAATGCTTATCTTTTTAGTTGAATCCCCTAGTAAACTAATTTTTATCTTAAACATGGTAATTAGTTTTTACTATTTTCATTATTAATTTTGGAAAAAAATTACTTTTAAATTATTAGATAATATAAATTATTTTTATTATAAATATTTAATCCATTATTAAAAATTCAATTAACAAAAGTGTGATAATTTAATTTAAAATTAACCACACAGACACGACGAGAAAGTAAGTTTTCAAAGAGAAAAACTTCAAAAGTTTACAAGGTTTTTATATCAAAATTTTGTATCAAATTTATTACAATGACATAAATTGGATAAATAGATATATAATTAAACTAATTTTACTTTAAAGACAATTTTAAATATAATATATTTTAATAAATGATTTAAATGAAAAGGCATTTTGCAATTAAAATTTAGAATTTCTCACTATTAATCAAAAAATTAATATTTTCAAAAAATTATAAAACAATCATCCAAAGATAATTTTGAAATTATAATTTAAAATTTTAACTTTGTTTTTTCAAATAAATTTTCTATAATCTTGAAAAATTATTTTAAAATAAGCGTGAAAAAAAATCGACAAAACTACTTTTAGAAAAATACATTTTTAAGAATAAAATTGGATTTAATCTTGTCTCTTGTCTAGAAAAAAAATAAGATGAATAATAAAATTTTATACAATATATAATATATAAAATTATTTAAAATAATTCACCAAAAATTATTTGTTTAATATATTGATTGAAAACATGTTTGTGTGCATAAAAATAGTTTTTCAGAAAATGACTCCATTTATTTTCATATGGTTTTTATTTTAATTTATAATTAATTTTTCAGAAAGGAATTAATTTAAAATAAGATGTTTCAACCATATATTTTTATAAATTAGTTAATCCTATTCAAATCTATCATTTCAATATCAATCTGATAACTATCATATATAATATTTCAATAATATGTCATGTTTCAGTTAAACTCACTGTTGTGTAACATAAAATATCAAAAAGATTAAATTCAATTTAAAACAATAATATTTCAAAAAATCTTGTGGTGTTACATTCCAACCCCAATTAAAATATATTTCACCCTCAAAATTCTTCCTGTCCATTAAAGGCTTAACATTTAAAAATTCCTTTATATAAACCCGCATCATAAAAAGGGTTAATAAATTATCCTCTTGAAAAAGAGAAATGTATGTGCAAAAGACATTTGGAATAACACATAGTAGGTTTCAAAAATAGTATAACATAGGTGGGAATTGAAAACATGGACATAGAAGATAAAACTAAAATGTAAACACTAATGGATAGTGATAGAGAACATGGTAAAGGGAAAGTTAATGACCAAAAATAGATAAACCAAAGAGGTGTGAAAAGGCCATTAATATTGTAAAGACCCATAAAATTCAAGGGAAATTTTTTTCATAATTTTCTAAGGATTTTACAAGAACACAGTTTCTTACGGTACATGATTCCGAGGCCCGGTGAGCCCGGAATAATTTTCTGAAGTTTAGCTCGGGTACGTTCAGTGAAAAAACAAGTGGGATTTCCTAACTTTTGAATCGGTGCTCGGAATCGAAATCTGAGGACACCGATGGAACCGCAGCGCCGGTAATTGCTTAATAATACCTTTACTAGGGTTGTGTTTTCTCAGGAGGAGTTGTTAAAAATTGTGGATTAGATGAAAAGTAAAATAAAATTTAGCTACAATTTTATTTCTTTTTACTAAGTGGTTATATCCTATGAAATGGAGTTGGAGTAGGACCCACTGATAACCTAACTACTGGGTAGGATATTAGTGAGGTAGGGCCCAAATTAACCCCACCCCTTTATATTCCCTAACTCCCTTAACTCTCCATTTAATTTGTCAACATAAGTTTAATTAATTAAGTGGTTTCATTTTTCAATTTTGTAATTTTGAAAAGCATGGCATAAACAATTAAAATAAGGGGTGACCTTATTTTAATTTGGTTAGCTTTTTGAGAGAGGATTGGGGGAAGAAAGCTCTAAGTCTTGAAGTTCTTCTTCCTTGTCGAAGAACGTGAAGAACATCTAGCCTTCGACGAAGAACTCTGTCACCGTAAAGTGGAGTTCGTCGTACAGTCTTCTTCCCTCTCCGCAGCCGGTGAGAGACACCATCCTTAGAGATCGACGACGCGACTCCGTGTACCATGATGCCGATGATTCTCTTCTCCACGATGCAGACGATCCTCCTTCCGCGACGTCCCTTCCCCGTGACGAACCTTCATTCAACAACGCTTGAGGTAGGGGATTAATTGTTTTTGTTCGTGAATACTTTCATCGTCGTTCATCGTTTTCTAAATTGGGCCGCCTGTTATCGCAATAACGGGAGGAGGTTAGACCGCACGAAAATGTCCGACTCTCCTCCCCCCTTGATGTTTGAACTTGTTGTGGCACGAGCAAAGGCAGCTTGGTGCCGTTGCACTGTGCGGAAACAATGAAGAATGGGAGAAGAAGCGCGGCGCCGCCGCGCCGCACCATTGAAGTCGAACAAGCCATGACGCCCTTGCGCCATGCCAGAGAACCTCGAAGAGGCTGTGGCCAGAGCAGGGCCACGACGGATGGGCGCAGCGTCACCGCACCGCGCCGATCGGACAAGGCCGCGGCCTATGGCCGCGGTGGTGCGGGGAGCGGTGGCCGGAACCGCAGGCCACCGGAGAAAAAAGGGTGAGCCCCGCATGGGGGGTCCCTCGGTGACTCACCGGCCGGCCAATCCGGCTGGTTACCGTGAAGGCTGGGGGTCGTAACCCCCGGCTGGCCAAAGGAGCGGCCCCCACAAGGGGGCCGCGGTTCATCAATCAGGGGGGCAACGCCCCCCCCCCCCTGTTCCGCTCAGCTCGGCCAGCCGAGCTGGCCACGTGGGCCGCCCGAGTGCGATAGGCCACCGGGCCGCCCAGGCCGGGCTGGGCCGCCCCCTAATGGGCCGGACCCAAACCTGGTTCGGGTCGACCCGGGGGGGTATCGGCCCGGGTCGGACCGGGCCTGAACCCCCTATTTTCGGACAGATCTGTTCAAACGCCCATAACATGGGATACAGAACTCTGATCGATGCATTGTCAGTTGAGATGCGATCCTTGGATTGAGACGGTCATTTTGGTATATTACACTCAATGTTTCGGATAAATTTGGGTATGGTCGGGTTGGTTCGAACACAAAATCAATTGGGCCCTCGGAGCGGAAACGCTTATAACTTGAGCTCCGGATGTCCGATTGGCGTACCGTCGACTTTGATGGATTCTTCTTAGTGATACGGACACTTTGGCTTACTCTGATCGAGGTTTGGACGTAGTTGGAGTGCAGTCAGTTTTTTTTTGACTTAAAAACCGACCGGGCCACCGGAACGAAAAAGCCAATAACTCTCTGATCGGGCGTCTAATTGACGTGTCGTCTGTCATGTTGAGTTCCTTTTGATGATACTAAACTTTGGGATACATCAACTCTGGACTTCGTGTCAGTTGATGTATGAGCCACTCGGCTCATGGAGCGGACCCTCCTGAAACGAGCTTGCTGTGTGCGGGAACCCTAGAGCTAGCTGCGACTGCGACGACGATGAAGACTATATAGAAATCATCCGTGGGTTCGACAGCGACGACTACAACACTCAGCGATCCTATATGGATCAATGCTTACCAATCCTGTGTGGGTCAGCGCTCAACGGTCCTGTGTGGGCCAGCGCATACTGATCCTGTGTGGGTCAGATCCTATGTGGGTCATTGCGAGGGTTAGTACCTATCGATCCTATGTGGGTCCGACGTGTTAGATGAATCAGGGGCTACATCTGATCATCTCTATTGTCTTACGAAGAATTATACCTGTGTGAGCTGAGTCTTGACTTTCAATCCTTATCTTCAATAATATTGACTTGTTATCCTATGTGGATTATGTTATGCTTTCATGTGGGGATTGGGTTATGTTTTCCTGTGTGGACTGGGTTGTACTTGGGATTGGATTTAGGATCCAAACTAGAATTGATGACTTAGGTATATGTATGAGCATATACCTAAGTCGTGTCGGATGTTACTTCGTGATTGTATCTTTCCTTTGTGGATTATCCTTTATGGATTCTGGGAGACCTTCGGGGGTCTCGGGGTCCCTAATGAGTAGCGTATACTCACCCCTTCACGGGAAATGCCCGCACTACGTTGTGTTGGATGCAGACGACGGACAATGCTGATCGTGTTTGAGGCTTGTGGAGCGAGTCGGTACCTAGAGGTGGACCACTAGGCGGGACGTACACGGAGCGGACGACTGGACCCGTGGAGCTATGGAGACTATCTATACCCACCCTTCATGTGGGACTTCCGGTGGACGGCTCAACGTTGCTGCTTTACTTTTTAGTTGATGTACTTTCTTTCCAGTTGTACTTTACTTCCAGTTTGGGTTTGTATTCTGGCCCACTTATTTTTCTGCACTACTATTGTACCCAGTTTTACTTAGTGTTTACTTCTTCTTGCTTACTCTGGGGTGTTTGTTTACTTTATAAAGGAAATGACTTCCCTTTTTATTGGGATTTACGCCTTGGTGCTAGTCGCCAGCCCCTGGCCTATGGAAGGCGGGCTTGGGGTAGTCACGACACGGGCCCCGAGGATGGGTCATGAAAAATTGGTATCAAAGGAGTTCGATTCTACCGCAGAACTCAGGACTCTGATCATTTTCTATGTGAAGAAATAATGTTAAGAGTATTGAGTGTGGTTATCAGTCTAGGGAGTCCAGTGTTGGTGCGACGGCCGACGTATCCGTACACCAGGATCCTGACTTCTGATTTCCGAATTAGTGCACGAAAACATTGATTGCATGTGTGTTTCAAGTTTTCTTTGTGATTACTTTGTGTCAGCTCACCAGGTATACTGTATTAACGGTGGTGCACCTGTTTCTTTTCAAGATGGCCCCATGATGGCAGCCATCTAGGGTTCCGAGTTCTGTACGTGACAACATCCCACCGAGCGACGAGGCCTCGGTGCAGGGCCCTATTACTGCGAAGGCAACGGCGGTACCACTACCCGCCGAGCCACCGATGCTACCCGCCCCAGCCACTGAGAGTGCACGTCGCCTTGGTTCACTTCACGAGTTTCAACATCAAAGGCCGCCCAGGTTCCATGGGGAGACGGACCCTCATGCAGCTGAGGATTGGCTGGAGGCAGTTGTGCGAGTTTTCAGGTTAGTGGGGACACCAGCTGACCTCATGGTGATCCTCGCAGTGAGCCTCCTGCATGCGGTAGCAGGCAGATGGTGGAGATTGATGCCCCAGGTACACGACGAGGCATCACTCCACTGGACGGACGTTGGGATCCTATTCCGCTCGGATTTATTCCTAGCCACCCTTCGTGTGGTGCGCATCCAGGAGCTTCTATAGCTGTGGCAGGGCAACATGATGGTCGCCCAGTACTCGGTGAGATTTACTGATCACTCGGGCTATTCGACGGACATGGTACGGGACCCATTCTTCCGGGCCCGGACCTTTGAGTAGGGATTGAGGCATGATATCAGGGCATCGCTTATCTCCCTTAGCATTCCAACACATGCAGGGGTACTGGAGGGGCCCTTCTCATTGAGAGCTTTTTTACTGAGCCTACACCAGCAGCGAGACCTATAGCAGGGCGGCACGTAGCAGAGACTTCTGTAGCTGGCAGTCGACGGATGACACATGGGTCCAGGCGGACCAGACCCTCGGGCGGATGACCTCAGGACACTGGCTCAGAGGTGAGGGGCACACAGCATAGAGCTAGTATTTCGAGAGGCAGACAGTGCTACGCATGCGGCGGGCAGGGCCACATGGCTCGTTACTCCCCGACCCACCGTGCGGAGGAGCAATAGAAAGTTGACGGACCACCATGTAGAGGCAGAGGTTCGACCGTGGGGGTCCGTAGGGAGCAGGAGGACGAGGCAGAGGAGCTGGCCGAGCAGCAGGTGGTGGGCGACGCTTTGAGGCTCTACCACCACCACCACCAGGAGGTCCACCCCGACCATAGGGAGCTGGCGGGCAGAGGCAGGCACAACTTCAGGCGGCGGAGGCCTACGAACACAGCGCACCCAAGATTATTTGAGGTACTATCTGTGTCTACTTCACCCTTGCTGCAGTTCTTATAGACACAAGAGTGAGTCATTCTTTCATTTTCGTTGCCCTTGTTCGGAGCTCAGAGATTCTGACAAAGCCGTTGGCTCGATCCTTACGGCTAGAGACTCCTACGGGAGCAGACTCGATGATTACACACTGGTGCTGGTAGTGTGAGATTACTCTAGGAGGCAAGATCTTCTACTGAGATCTTCTTGTAGTAGCGTCGAGGCCTTACGACGTCATCTTGGGCATGGATTGGTTATCTATAGTCCATGCTCAGATCGACTGCATTAGGAGCAAGGTGCGATGTGTTCACACCGATGGGAGCTGGTTCACCTTCACTGGCCATAAGGGAGCCTTTGTAGCGTAGGATGGACTCACACAGAGGAGAGGTCATCCCATCACTCATCAGTTAGCTAGCCTCATCCTAGGAGCAGTTGACATGTGGAGTCCGAGATTACCTGTAGTGGTGGATCAGTATGTGGACGTTTTTCCAAACAACATTCCAGGACTACCTCCTCGCAGAGATGTATACTTTTATATTGACCTATACCCCGGGACAGCCTCGATATCCACCCCAGCATATCGAATGGCTCTCGCCGAGGTTCAAGAGATACGGGTACAGCTGGAGGACTTGCAGGGCAAGGGAGTCATCCGACATAGTGTTTCACCCAGGGCTTCCCCGATTTTGTTCTCCAAGAAGGCGGACGGGAGCTTGCGACTGTGTGTCAATTACTGTCTCCTGATCCAGGTGACCGTGAGGAACAAGTATCTGCTACCGAGGATTGACGACCTCTTTGATCAGCTCAAGGGAGCATGGTGGTTCTCGAAGATAGACCTCGGGTCAGGCTATCATCAGCTCAGCGTTCGGGACGAGGACATGCAGAAGATGGACTTCAGATGTCGGTATGGCCACTATGAGTTCTTGGTTATGCCATTCGGCGTGACCAATGCTCTAGCAGTGTTCATGGGCCTCATGAACATGATATTTTAGCCTTACCTCGATCGATTTTTCGTGGTCTTCATCGACGACATATTGATTTACTCGCCGACTATGGAGGAGCACGCCTACCACTTGCGGGTTGTACTGGACACACTCCGAGAGCACTAGATTTATGGTAAGCTCTCAAAGTGTTGGTTCTGGATACGTTAGGTCCACTTCTTGGGACACGTCATCTCTGAGGCAGGATTCGCAGTGGATCCTGTGAAGATCGAGGCAGTGCTGGCTTGGGAGCCACCCAGGAGCGTGACGGAGGTGCAGAGTTTCTTGGGACTAGCTGGGTACTACGGGAGATTTGTGCCAGCTTCTCCAGAGTTGCGGCACCACTTTCAGCTTTGACGAAGAAGGGGAAACCCTTATTGTGGTTAGACATATTTCAGCAGAGCTTCCAGGAGGTGAGATAGAGATTGACCAGTGCACCTATATTGAGGCTACCGGAGGAGGGAGAAGGGAACGTAGTTTAATGCGATGCATCAGGGACCGGACTCAGATGTGCCCTGATGCAAGAGTGGGCATTGATTGCCTATGGATCATGTCAGTTGAGGTAGAATTAATAGAAATATGCTACCCATGAACTGGAGTTAGCAGCAGTGGTTTTCGCTCTGAAGATGTGGCGACACTATCTGATGGGCGAGCGCTTTACAGTCTATTCTGACCACCAGAGTCTCAGGTACATCTTCTCGTAGAAGGACCTGAACCTGAGACAGCGGCGATGGCTCGAATTCCTCTAGGACTATGACTTTGAGATAGTCTATACTCTTGGAAAGGGGAACGTAGTAGCCGATGATCTCAGCAGGAGGACGGACATTCAGCTACTTGGGGAGGTGACAGAGCAGCGAGCCACTTTTCAGATATCCTTCATGGATAGTGATGGAGCAGCCTTTCTTCAGTCACTCACAGTCACTCTTCTACTTCTTCAGTGGGTCAAAGAGGCACAACGTGGGGACAATGACTGTGAGACGCGGCGTGCACAGATATCCTCAGGACAGTCACCTGATGGATTCTCTGTGGGCGGAGAGCAAGTCATCCTTTTCAGAGGACTTACCATGGTACCAACTGCTTTATAGGAGGAGATGTTGAGGGAGTTCCACACTTCCCCTTTATTGGTACATCCAGGAGTGTCGAAGATGTAACAGGACCTTAGACGACAGCACTGGTGGCCGGGTATGAAGAAGGCTATAGAAGAGTTCATTTCTCGATGCCTCACAAAGCCAGCAGGTGAAGGCAGAGCACCAGGTACCAGTAGGCTTGGTACAGCCTTTGGAGGTCCTGCAGTGAAAGTGGGATGGGATATATATTGATTTCCTTACTGTACTTCCACGTACTTCTAGAGGTCACGAATCCATTTGGGTGATTGTCGACCGACTCACCAAGTCGGCCCACTTCCTACCCATCAGATAGTAGGGATCAGTAGAGAGCTTGGGACATCTCTATGTTCAAGAGATTGTACGGATTCATGGTGTGCCACCATCTATCGTCTCTGATCCAGATGCTCGCTTTACTTCCTGGATTTGGAAGGGGTTGCAGGAGGCATTTGGGACGCAGCTACATCTGAGCACCGCCTTTCACCCTCAGACGGATGGTCAGACAGAGAGGAACATTTAGACACTCAAGGACATGCTCCATGCATGTGTCCTCGACTTTGGTCGTAGCTGGGAGGATCACCTACCCTTGGTATAGTTCACGTACAACAACAGTTACCACTCCACCATCGATATGGCACCATACGAGGCATTGTACAGCCGACCTTGCAGATCACTGCTGTGCAGGACAGACCCTGGGGAGTCAGCACTTGTGGAACCGGAGATGGTCCAGGCCACGACAGAGAAGGTACAGGTCATCTAGGAGTGGATGAGGACAACTCAGAGCTGGCAGAAGTCTGATGCTGACAGGAGGCGAAGGCCACTAGAGTCCGAGGATGGCGACCACATCTTCTTGCGGGACTCACCTCGACGGGGTTTACAGAGATTTGGTTTAGGTGGAAAGTTGTCTCTATGCTTCATCGGACCATTCCAGGTCCTCAGTAGGATTGGTGAGGTGTATTATCGCCTGGCTCTACCACCTCAGTTGCACCAGGTGCATGAACTCTTTCACGTATCTCAACTGAGGAGATACGTGCACGACCCGACGCATATCATCGACCATGGGGAGATGGACATTGATGATGGGGAGACTTTTGCAGAGGTTCCAGTGGAGATCGAGGATCGATAGGAGCGGGTCCTACGTGGACGGTCGATTCCCCTAGTGCGCATCATATGGCAGCACGGGAACCTCCAAGAGAGAACTTGGGAGCGGGAGGCTCAGATGTGTGCTCAGTACCCACATTTGTCTAACAAGTTTATGATGTATCTTTATGGGGAAGTAAAGCCCTGAGGCGGGAGTAATGTAAAGACCCATAAAATTCCAGCGAAATTTTTTTCTTATTTTTTTTGGGATTTCACAAGAACACAGTTTCTGACGGCACCTGATTCCGAGGCCCGATGAGCCCGGAATAATTTTCCGAAGTTTAGCTCAGGTATGTTCTGTGAATGAATGAACGGGATTTCCTAACTTTTGAACCGATTCTCGGAATAGAAATCCGAGGACACCGATGGAACCGCAACACCGGTAATTTCTTAAGAATACCTTTATTGGGGTTGTGTTTTCTCGGGAGGAGTGGTTAAAAGTTATGGATTTGATGAAAAGTAAAATAAAATTTACCTACAATTTTATTTCTTTTTTAATAAGTGGTTATATCCTATGAAAGGGAGTTGGAGTGGGACCCACTGATAACCTAACTCCTAGGTAGGATATTAGTGAGGTGGGGCCCACACGAACCCCACCCCTTCATATTCCCTAACTCCCTTAACTCTCCATTTAATTTGTCAACATAAGTTTAATTAATTAAGTGGTTTCGTTTTTGAATTTTGTAATTTTGAAAAGCATGGCATAAACAATTAAAATAAGGGGTGACCTTATTTTAATTTGGTTAGATTGTTGAGAGAGGATTGGGGGAAGAAAGCTCTAAGTCTTGAAGTTCTTCCTCATCTAAGAATGCGAAGAACGTCGAGCCTTCGACGAAGAACTCTGTCACCGCAAAGGGGAGTTCGTCGTACCGTCTTCTTCCATATCCGTAGCCGGTGAGAGACACCATCCTCAAAGATTGACAACGCGACACCGTGTATCGTGATGCCAACTATTCTCTTCTCCGCAACGCCGACGATCCTCCTTCCGCGACATCCCTTCATCGCGACGAACCTTCGTTCAACAATTCTCGAGGTAGCGGATTAATTGTTTTTGTTCGTGAATACTTTGGTCGTCGTTCATCGTTTTCTAAATTGGGCCACCTGTTATTGCAATAACGGGAGGAGGTCGGACCGCACGAACATGGCTGACTCTCCTCCCCCCATGATGTTTGAACTTGTTGCGGCACAAGCAAAGGAAGCGCGGTGCCGTTGCACCGCGCGGAAACAATGAAGAATGGTCGAAGAAGCGCGGCTTCGTCACGCCGCGCCGTTGAAGTCGAACAAGCTGCGGCGCCGTCGCGTCGCGCCAGAGAACCTCGAAGAGGCCGCGGCCGGAGCGGGGTCACGGTGGAGGGGCACGGTGCCGTCGTGATACGCCGATTGGAAAAGGCCGCGGCCCATGGCCGTGGTGGTGTGAGGAGCGGCGGTCGGAACTGCTGGCCAACGAAGAAAGGAGGGTGGGACCCGTAGGGTGTCCCGACGTGACTCACCGACCGGCCAAGCCGGCCGGTTACCGTGAAGGCTGGGGGTCGTAACCCTCAGCTGGCCTAAGGAGCGGCCCCCACATTGGGGTCGCGGTTCATAAATCTGGGGGGCAGCACACCCCCCATGTTCCGCTCAACTCGGCCAGCCGAGCTGGCCATGCGGGCCGTTCGAGCGTGCCAGGCCGTCGGGCTACTCAGGCAGGGTTGGGCTGCCCAGGCCGGGTCGGGCCGCGCCCAGGCCGGGCCAGGCCGCGCCCACTAGATCGGGCCATTATTTAATGGGCTGGACCCAGAACCGGTTTGGGTCGACTCGGATTGGGTCGACCCGGGGGGTATCGGGCCGGGTTGGACCGGGCCCGAACCCACTATTTTCGGACAGATCCGTTCAAACACCCATAACTTGGGCTATGGATCTCAGATCGACGCACCGTCAGCTGCGATATGATCCTTGCATCGAGACAGTCGTTTTGGTATATTACACTCAAGGTTTTGGAGAACTTTGGGTATGGCCGGGTTGGTTTGAACACGAAACCAACCCGGCCCTCGGAGCGGAAACACTAATAACTTGAGCTCTGAACGTCCGATTGACGTACCGTCGACTTTGTTGGATTCCCCTTAGCAAGACGGACCTTTTTTCTTACTCCACTTGAGGTTTGGACGCAGTTGCAGTGCGTTTGGGATGGTTTTGACTTAAAAACCGACCGGGGCCCCGGAACGAAAAAGTCAATAACTCTCAGACTGGGCGTCCAATTGACACGCCGTCTGTCACGTTGAATTCCTTTTGATGATGCAGAACTTTGGGATACATCAACTCCGAACTTCGTGTCAGTTGATGTATCAGCCCCTCGGCTCTTGGAGCGGACCCACCTGAAACGAGCTTGCTGTGTGCGGGAACCCTAGAGTTGGTTGCGACTGTGACGACGATGAAGACTGTACAGAAATCCTCTGTGGGTTCGACAGCGACGACTACAGCACTCAGCGATCCTGTGTGGATCAGTGCTTACCGATCCTGTGTGGGTTAGCGCTCAGTGGTCCTATGTGGGCTAGCGCATAACTATCCTGTGTGGGTCAGATCCTATGTGGGTCATTGCGGGTGTTAGTACCTATCGATCCTGTGTGGGTCCGACGGCTTAGATGAATCTGTGGCTACATCTGATCATCTCTATCGTCTTACGAAGAAGTATACCTGTGTGATCTGAGTCTTGACGTTTAATCCTTATCTTTGATAAGATTGACATGTTATCCTGTGTGGATTACGTTATGCTTTCCTGTGTGGATTGGGTTATGTTTTCCTGTGTGGACTGGGTTGTACTTGGGCTCAGGTGTAGGAGCCGAACTGGAATTGATGACTTAGGTATATGTATGGGAATATACCTAAGTAGTGTGGGATGTTACTTCGTGATTGTATCTTTCCTTTGTGTATTATCCTTTCTGGATTCTGGGAGACCTTTGGGGGTCTCGGGGTCCCTACTGAGTAGCATATACTCACCTCTCCACGGGCAATACCCGCACTATGTTGTGTTGGATGCAGACGACGGACAACGCTGATCGGGTTTGAGGCTTGTGAAGCGAGTTGGTACCTGGAGGTGGACCACTGGGTGGGACATACACAGAGCGGACGATTGGACCCGTGGAGTTGTGGAGACTATCTGTACCCACCCTTCAGGTGGGACTTCCAGTGGACGGCTCGACGTTGCTGCTTTACTTTTCAGTTGTTGTACTTTCTTTCCATTTGTACTTTACATCCAGTTTGGGTTTGTATTATGGCCCACTTAATTTTCCGCACTATTATTGTACCCAGTTTTACTTAGTGTTTACATCTGCTTGCTTACTCTGTGGTGTTTGCTTACTTTATAAAGGCAATCCCTTCCCTTTTTATCGGGATTTACGCCTTGGTGCTAGTCGCCAGCCCCTGGCCTATGGAAGGCGGGCTTGGGGTAGTCACGACACGGGCCCCGAGGACGGGTCGTGACAGATATCATAAAAAATGATGATAATTAGACAACATTTTATTTCAAGATCCTTTTTATTAATGTTGGTTAATTCCTTCTTCGTCTAGACTGAGAACATATGAAAATGTACATACTTGATATCTTTTTATTTAACAGGAACAATTTCATCCTTTGGTTGTGCCTTTATAAATTTTCAATTCATCTCTTACTATAAAAGTTGAATTTTTTTCATGTATTAAGCACTAAATAAAATCCATAATATAATGATAATTCATTACTTATACCTATAATTGTTTTAAAAAAAATTAGCACTGGTTATCCAATATGGATAAATATTTATATGGTTAAGTAATATGTTAATCTATAAGACCTCATCCAAAGTTTAAATCAAACCATTCAATAAATGGTTAACCTTATAGCCCTTCAAAAACTCAAAATTTTTAAATAATTTCACTAAATTTCTCAAAATCAACCTAACATTAGTCCTCCATTTATCATAAAGTGGATTTTTATTGTCAAATACCAAAAATGTAAATACCTTTATCATGTATTCTTTTAAAACGTGGTAATAACCTAAATTACCATAAAACCTTATTAAAAACATACATGCTTTCTCATTCCTTATATAAAACATTGATTATTGGATATATTATTTAGATCCAAAATTGCTCCAAACTTTATCAGTGGTAGCATAAAAAACTTTTTCAATGAATCATTAATCATTTCCAAGGTTGTTAATACTATACAATTTAATTATTCATATCCAACAAATCTTTATCCCAACAAAATTATTTCAACATTCGAAACATATTGAGGTTTATCATTCCTTAACCATGTGTTTTCAGAAAAGTATACCTTTTTTTAAAATCAATTTTCTAGGGCATCAGTACCACTCCACATAATATTGAAAAACCTTAATGAAAAACTTCTATAAACAATCCTTATATATATTATGATTCATAAAACATAAATATATAATTCCAATCACATAAATCATCTCACTTAATTCTCAAACCATTAACTAGGCTTTATCATCTTATTCATTAACACTTCTTTCCTTTCATATGTAATTTATAGTCTCTTACTCATTAGCAATATAACCATTAATCATATTACCTTGTTGGTTTTATTTATGGGATATCCTCTTAGGACATAAATTTGAAAAGTTCCTATATTATCCACATTTAAAACATTCAATAGTCAATGATACCTCAGGGAAATCATTAGTATCATTCCTTTTATCAACCAAAATTTTCATTTTTACTTTGTAGTTACTTTATTTTTGTGCTTCTTTTCCACACCCAAAACATCTTCTTGTCCTTTTGATACATTCCCTTGAATGATTCATCCCACATTGTCATCATATAGTAAACTGAATCTTCTTTCCTCCATGGTCTCCACTACCTGAACTTTCACTGAAATCTATCCTTCTCTTATTTGGTGAGTCCAAGAGTTGTTTAAGGTGTATGTTGTTAATCATGTTCTATGATAACTAATTAGGAATAAAAACAATATCCTTAACTACATTTATCATCCCATTTGGATTCTCAACAGAAAATTTTCCATCACATTCAATGTTAATCCAGTTCCTTTTAGTTCCTTCCATTGACTAAAACCAAAAATCATGGTGTGAGAAACTATAATCAAAATAGGAAACCAAATAATCATGAAAATAAATTTTGGGATTTCTAAATAATGAAACATTGTTTTAATCCATGACACATTAGGTTTATCATAGTTCATTCATATTCATCATCTATTTAAATCCTTTATGATAGTTAATAATGATTTTGTGAATTTTCAAAGAATATATCTTAGGATTGTCAAACAAGGTGTACATAAAGGCCCATTTTCATGCACCAAGTTATGATTGATTCCATCTCAATGAAACCTTTTCAGAGTTATTATCCCTATTTACCTATGTTATAGAGCCACGTCCACTTGCAGTGTCTAGATAGTGATGTAATTTATTGGAAATGACATTATCTATCCTTTACCAAAATTCCAAGTTATTTTCCTATAATTTGACTCATCCTTATAATTATACTTAGATGTATCCCTAGATATATACGTATAAATATCCCCAGTGATCTAGCTAATGTTTTCTCATCCTATTTTCCAAAGGTTAACTAAAATTTTCCTCTGATACCAACTATACTAACCAAGGATCATCGTACATAGATATTTCATATTTTTATATAAATATTCAATACATTACCAAAACACACACCTGAGACCATAATAGTTTAGTGTATTTAGATACTAGGTACAAAATCTTCTAATTTGGTGAAAGATCTTGAACATGTCCCTTGAAGATCTTCCCCTTTAGTAATCTTAACAAACATACCCTAATGAAAAACTTACTTCATAAACTAGTCAATGAAATATAAAAAAAGGTCGATAAGATTCTCATTAAGGGTAAACAAGGGAGATATGTAAGCATAACATGAAAATAAGTATATAATAACTTATGCATAACATTTTAAAACCAGGCCCTTCATATCAAAAATAAAATTCTTTTGTCATGGAATAAATATTGGAAGTTCGTAAGACATGAATCATAAATTAATCAAAGAACATGAGCCATGATTTCATATCATTGGAATAAGATATCAGTTTGTGGCATACACATAATCATAGAAAATATTATTTCAAGGGTACCCACCAATACATTTATAACATATTAGTATTGGGTTAACTGCCCACATACCTACTTCGGGTATAGGATGACCTCTCTCATACCCTCTTTTGGACATGGTTTAACATCCCATAAACCATTTTAGATCATATAACATTAATCATTACCCAATTCATTAGAGGGAGATATGGGTCCCACCCATCACATAATCCATAAATCTTTATGTCGTAGCCCGAATGGTCCAAAGGCCTTATTTTTTATTTTATTATGGATAATCCCCCTTTTAAGGGTTGAAGGGGAACCCGTACATGACCCGTAGGTCCAAGGCACACGGCTCAACTAACCAAAAATACAGGACCCAAAGGCCTAGAGGCATAACATGCCCAATACATGACCTGTAGGCCTAGCCCACTTGAACTGCCCCTCCCCAGCTTCTGTTTCATTAATCACCTAGCTCCCTAACTTGAATTTTTGATTGACTAGAATTTCCCCACACAAAGATGCATGGTGCCTGGTCCCGATGGCGGCTGTCATACCCTCTCATTCTTCTGATCGGGTTAGCTCTGCTTCTGGTGGTTGTTACTCTTGTTGCTCTGATCCTCTTCTGGGGCATGTTTTGTGTGAACTGGGCTAATCCATGGTCTCTGTGGCCCGAAGGCCCTATGGACCTAAGGCCTTTGATTACCCAAAGGCCCTTCAGACCCGTAGGCCCAAAACCGTTGGCTTGAAGGCCCAAATCGGGTGAATAGTTCTGGATGCTACAGTACCAAACAATAACTAATACAGTAACTGCTACAGTACTGCTAAATTACAGTTATAGTAGCTACTACAATAGCTGCAACAGTACCCCAGAAATTTTCCTCCACCCGATTTTGAACCTGGGTCTCTTGGATACCAAGCAGGAGCCCTTACCAATCGGGTACAGGCTCGTTGGCCTTTCTGCCATAAGATTATAGAACATTCATCATTTAAGGACCCATGAAATGAAATGGGTTTCATAAAATATTTTATCAAGGCATATCCCACATAAATGATATGAGTTTCATAAAAGTATTTTCATAATAAACATAAACCATTCATGGAATGAATATTAAAGGAATCCTTGTATCATATCCCTAGTAAATAAAAATTAACATAAAATGATGTTATCTTAGATGGAAAATGATTTTGAAAGAAAATAACATGGAATTTTTCTTGAGGAAGAGTGGCTTTCCACTTTGAAAAACACTTTTTAAAACATAATACATTTTTAAAATCATTTTACGTAAAAATAACCTTTGATAATTATAAAGGGTTCTTCAAAACATTTAATTGTAATTTTAGTGGAAAATATTGTTCATGACGTATGGGTTAAAAAAACAATTCCTTCACATATTTGATAAAATCCAAAGGAGCATTGTTTTCTAAAAATACATGAATATTCATTTTTAAAAAATTTGTAAAAAAGTATAAAATTGGTAAAAAAATATCTTTAATAAATCCTTTTGAAAATTTTATCACAATTTTAAAAATAATTTTTATAAAAAATGGTTTTGGAAGAAAACCTAGTTTTGAATGAGGATAGAAATAAATATTATTTTTATTAAAAACATTCTTCTTAACTCATGAGTAAATAAAGGGAGGAAAATGAAGGGAAACATTTATTCTCATTAAATAACCATAGAAGAATAAAATTCATGAGTTTCTATAGATATTGATCATAATATTTCATCATTATAAGAATAAACATAAACAATCCTAATAAATGATGAGATTGTACTATAAAACCATTACCACTTTGATAACATTAAATCATAATCCCCATTAAATAATAACATTATATGAAATATAAAATATTTTGAGAAAAAATAAATTCATTACATTACATTTCAAATTGGTTTCATGTTCACTTCATAAAAGAAGATAAGTTTATAACATAACATATGTTTCAAATAAATAAAATTGAGACAAAAATACCTTACTGCTTTGGTATATTTTGAATCATAAAAAACATGAAATATATATCCTCATGTGGATACATAAATCCCCATAATTTTAAGGATAATAATAATAAAATATGTTCATGTGAATTATATAAACCACATAAAAGAAGCAGTTAGTGAATATGGCTTGTGTCACAAACAAATTAAAAGTGAGATAGAAATCCCTTACAGCTTGAGAAATCTTTTAAATTTTAATCCCCTATAAAGAATAACATAAAATTAAACATTAAATATAATTAAAATAATTATATTCATGATATAACATGTCAAACGTTCATTATATACACCAAACAAAATAAATGAGTTGTGAATTTTCATGTCTTACAGAAATAAAAGAGAGACTATAAGTCTCTTACCTTAGATGTCGACTTCCTTTATACACATTTTATCCTACTATATGATAAATATAAGTTTATTATACATATAATATAGAATAAAAATTATATATATCAAACCATATATTGTCTACTTATGACTATTTATTACACATTTATTAACAATTCCTTATTCAAATCACTTTTCAGGTAATAATTGCTTTGTATTTCATAGGTGTTTTGATTTTTTTTTTATCCTATTACTTTGATCATGGTTCCATAATATCCATAACAATAATAATGAAATAATTATAGTATTTATACATAAATTATATGTTTAATACCAATCATGAAATATGGTTTTGATAAATGAGTTTGGTTACGATCATGGAGATGGTAGGTTGTATGTACCCATGAGTAATGTTTCCATCTTTCAATGATCATTATTGAAAGGAGTTAAGTAATATTTTATATTTATAAAATGATAATAATATCAAAAATAACATATTTTTTATTTAAATATACTTATAAATATAATCCATGTGGTGTGGTGATGAAAAGAGAGACTCACATAGCTTCTTGTAGGTGTTAGTCTACATGTACACGAACGGCGTTATTATCATTCAGTCAGTGGAATGGTAAGAAAGAAAATGATATATTATCCTTTTATATTTGATTTTATTTCATTCATATCATAATTATTTCGTTTATATTACATATATTAATTATTATTATACTTATTATCTTTCATGTAATGAGTTAGTGAAAACGTATCACATCGCTTTGCACTGCGGTAGCCCGACCTACACAAGAATTACATTATCATATCCCCTAAGGAATGGAAATTAAAAAAGTAATATATAATATAATTACTCTAGTAGTATAGTTATTTTATTAATATCATATATATCCTTTATATACTTTATCATACCAAACCACGATTGGTAGTAATGGAAAAATAAATGACATCGGTTCGTGAGGTGATAGTCTGTCGTACACATGAATGATGATTTCATAACCCATTTGATGGAAGTGGAGATGTTTTTTTAATTAACATAACATAAAAACATATAATTATATTTAAGATAATTATTTTATTATATCATCATGGTTTAGTAATATTTTAATGAAGTTTTGGAAGAAATAAAATAAAAATACTTGTGGAAGAACATTACCTCTTCTTTGGGTAACCTCCTTAGGTTTTCACCAAAACCCTTCCTAGGTTAGATTTCTTCCCAAAATAAGGATTCTAAGATGAGGGGAAGTAATTTGATAATTTATTTATTATGGTATTTTATAAACCAAAATGTTCTTAAGATTTTAATAGGAAAGGATAGAAGGTGGCCTTTTATAAGTGATGTGAATGGTACACTTGTAATTTCTAGAAAAAAGGTGTACCCATGATTTTTAAATGAAAAAACGCTTCAAAATGTATTATTCTCAATACTTATACATTATAGGGTCTATATATTTACATAAAATATATTTTATAAAAACAATTAGGTTATTTTAACCCTTGTATTTTTAGTTCAACCCCTCGTAAACCCAGTTTTACCTTAAACATGTAATAAATTTTTACTATTTTCACTGTTAATTTTGGTACAAAATTAAATTGAAATTATTATATAATAAAAATTATTATTATTAAAAATATTTAATCTATTTTTCCAAAATTAATTCACATAATTCGTAAAATTAAAATTAAAATTAATCTTATATACGCGATGAGAAAGTGGATTTTCAAAGAGAAAAAGTTAAAAAGTTTACAAGGTTTTTATATCAAAATTAAAAATTAAAATGATTACAGTGAAATTAATTGGATTAATAGATATATAATTTAACTACTTTTTTGTTAAAAATAATTTTAAATATAACTTAATTTTATAAATAATTTAAATGAAAATTAATTTCTCAATTAAAATTATGTATTTTTCACCATTCATCAAAAAAATAATCGTTTTAGAAAATTATCAAAAATTAACCCTAACATAATTTTTACATTATAATTAATATAATTAATTTTTTATCTTAAAATAAATTTTATAAAAGTGTCACAAATAGTTTTAAAATAATTTCTTAAAAAGGTGACAACACTACTTTTTATAAAAATATTGTTTTTAAGCATAAAATTGGATTTTTTGAGAAAAATAAGCTCAAAGGATATCTGGTTAAAACAAATAAATTTTACCAAAGTCTAAAGGAAGGTATTTTACATTTTACTTGAATAAAATATAGGATCAAGCCACCAGGAAGAGTTCTCAAGTGGGTACACCCCTCTTCGGTAAACCTTCTATTTGCAAGACCATCGGTAAGAAAGTTTCCTTCCCAGAAGATGTGAGTGATAATGTAGATCATAGAAGAAAGTATATCAAGATTATTAGACCATTTTACTATTTGTTTCCATGATAGGTTAGTCTATCCCATCCTAATGTCTTATACCACGGTGGTGGAATCACATTCAAACCAGATGTTGTTCCAATTAATTTGACATGCAAGGTAAATAGATATGATTTGGCCCATCATTTCCACCTCCAGTGTATTGACATGGCCATAAGTACCATGAATATATTCCAAAACATCTATATTATAGTCTCTAAATATAGCCCCATATCTTAATGGCCCTAGGTTACCTCTTGAGGCCCCATCTTTATTTCATTTCATCCAACCAACAAAGGGGGATATCCAGAAGATTTCAAGAGTGCCATGAGGTTTGGGAAAACTATATGAAATGTCTAGACACCTCATGATCATGATGTCCCTCACCGAGTTGTTGTAGTTTTCTAGGTGCAGTGTGTTGGAATTATTTATTTCTACAATGATATCTAAAATGGAAAGTTGATCATAGAAGTATTCCTGGATATTTATGTCCTTATTCCTGCCTCACCATATAATGTGGATCAGTTCTGCACAGGCCATCTAGAAGAGAACAGTAATCTGCTTGGAAAGGTGGATGCCAAGAAGAGTATCCAAGAAATTATGGGTAGAATTTATTTAAGGGGATGTATCTAAAAAAATTTGGGACATATTTCCATAAGTATGAGGTAGTTTTACAACACAAGAATAGGTGATCCATTTATTCTTAGTTTTGGTGGCATAGAACAAATTTAGAGCACAAATAAATTCCAATGAGTTGAAGATTAAAATCCACTAGAACTTTGTTAAGAGAAATCCTCTAGGGCAAGGTGAACCTGGATAGAAGAATACACTATTTATTTAAGTCTCCAATACACTTATGAGAGCCTTGAATAAGGTGTTTTCAGAATCTCTTGGAGTCAATAAGGCCATTCAGAGACTACTCCAAAATGATAAGATCCTCATGGTTAATGAAGTCATATCTGGAAACCATTGAGGCAATGTCATCCAGATGCATGTCCACATTTTCCAGTTGGTTTTTGATCGAGATGTTGTTTTCAATTGTATGGTCTGGTGGGATGAACCAATCAATTAGGGGGACTCCAGTTTAGTTTTCATCCCAAAAGATAAGTAAATAATTCATACTGACCAGCCAATGGGAGTTCCTGAGAATTTTATGGAAAACTGTTTGCAGGCCATGCCAGATAAATGATTCAAGGTTGTTCGGTTTCCCTTCTATAAACCTTGCAATAAATCTTGATCTGGGGAATTATAGGGGGGAAATTTTTTGTTAATTAACTACCACATGAACTGGGCTGGCAACTATAGGTTGAAGAGTTCCATGTTTTTTATGCCACGACCTCTTAACACATAGGGCATGCAGCACTGCTTCAATGATGCTGTGATGAGTTGCCTTTCAAGCATTCTTTCACTCCATAAAAACTTTCTCATCATAGAGTTTATTTTTTAATAATATAAGAAGGCCACATATACACCATGAATTAATATACTAGCTTTGATACCACCACATTCTTAACAAGGAAAATAAGTCTTCCATTGAGAGTGACTTTAATTTACAAGAGGAAAGTGTTCTTCTAATTTGACTCAAGGAATTTGAAAAGTGTGAGGCACAAGGTCGTACCCAGAACATTATAACTCCAAGGTAAACAAAAGGTAGTGAGACTTTCCCTATTCCTAGGTCGTTGATGAGACAATTCTTCCTTGAAGCTGGAATATTCTTACCAAATCATATAAATGACTTGCTCCAATTAATTTCTTGGTATAAAACACTTTCATAATGATAAAGTGAATTCTTGATATTATTGATATTACCCATGTATCCCTAAGTAAATATAAAAATTTCATCCATAAAAAAATATCGGAGGGAGCATAGATACCTATGGTTTCTCTAATGGTTGACAATTCACCCATGTCCACCATATTAAAAATAACCTGTCTTAGATAATCCTCTAAAATAAAAAAGATAATATCTTAAAGTGGACCCCCCCTATCTCACCCACTATATCATTTGAAGTATCCTTTTGGGGACCCATTAGTAATGATAGATATGCATGTTGATTAAATCAGAGATTTGATCCAATGTATAAACCACATATTGAATCCAAAGCTCTATATCACATTACCTATGAAGCCCTAGTCCATTATGTTAAAGGATTTTTTGATGTCAAGTTTTAATTCTATATTTCCTCCCTGAGAGGATATTATAATGAGTTTAACACACTCTAAGGCAGTGAGAAATCAATATTTTTATGTTACTTACTTTCACAAATCCAAATTGATTCTAGGATATAATTTTATTTGACACCCGATCAAGTCTATTGGAAATGATTTTTGTTATAATTTTATGAATTATTTTGATGATGGAAGCTAAAATAAATTGAATTATCTCACTAGAATTATCCACTTTTGAAATTAGGTAATTATACTAACCATTTAATTCTTGATTAAATGAACCGCTATTGAAAAAGTGCTTTACAAGCTTACATACCTCATTCAGAATAATATCCAATATGATTGGAATAGGTGATTTGTGACCCCATATATTCCTGGAAAATATTATTTTTGAGGCCAAATACTCCCTCCTTGATTTCAAAATCCAGTGGGATGGATATTAGAAAATGTTTTTCCTCTTCGTTTATTGATTTATGAATGATTTTATCTCTTATCATTTCATTCATTGGTGTTCCATTGAATAGATTCATGTAAAAAGAGACAATGTAGTTGGAAATCTCATATCTTTCCTCTAGTATTTGATACTCGTCATTGATAAATGAGAGTTTTCTATTTTCCCTTCAAACCCTTTGTAGATAATTGAAGAAATTAGTGTTTATATCGACATCAATAAGCCACCTAATTTTGAAGATGTATTTTTTTATATTTTTTATGAGTTTTATGAGTAACTAATGCTTGGAGGATAGTTTAGCTTCTTGGTTCGTGTCTATAGAAAAGTTTCATTTAGTAATTGATTCTTGTAGGTCATGTAATGAGAATTAAAGATCATCAATTTCAGCATCCATAGAGTTAAACTTTTCTTTTCTCTATTCTTTTAGCTTTCTCTTGAGCACTTTGATCTTGGAAATGTATACCAGTGGATTTACATTACATGTAGCTGAGTCCCAAGTTTCTTGTACAATTTTTTAACATTTTGGGAGATAATACCATGCATTATTGAGCCTAAAAGTGATGGGTTTCCTCCTTTCATTATTAAGAAATCTAACCATGATGGGGTGATGGTCAGAGTTGTTCTTAGCTTGAGTGACACAAGATATTCATCTCCAAACACCAAGTTAAATTTCATTGAGAAATTCCCTATCAATTATGGTTTCTCTCATTCTATTTAGATGCCTCTTGTACCTTGTAAATTTCTCACCAATGAGGTTTATTTCAACTAACCTTGCATCCTTAACATATTCTATATATTCTTTGATGGAATTAGTGTTGATGAAAGATCCAATATTGTCATCTGCATGGAGGATTGAATTGAATTTCCTTATGATGATCCATGTATCTATGGTGATGAATGATAGCTCCTTTATTTTTGTCCATAATAACCATTTATCAATGTATCTATTGGAGGCATAAAAAATTGAGCAGAACATTTTCCTCCCAGATTCAGATAAGATTCATGTAATAATCTGGTTGTCCTCATGAAAAATAGTTGTATGGTAAACACTTTTGTGAGTTAGGATCTAAAGCCTATTAGGACTAGATGTAGCCCGAGTGGATATTAGCATTGAGTATCCTCTACTACTAAATAGGGTGTCCTAATTTTAAGAATTAATAGTTGGCTCAAAGTTTCCAATAATATTAGGTTTGTATCTACTTGTAAGGAGCCCAAGGGAAACTTTTGTGCCAAGGTTGGATATTCCCTAGCAGTTCCATAAGAGTATCCTCATTATGATTTTGGTTTGGGGGTGAGGCCCCACTTTCCTTTCATCTCTGTTTGTATTTGTGATATTCTATTAGTACCTACCTTTGTGACATTTACGGAAGATCTTGATCCCTTTATTTTCAAATATTTTTTCAATTTATAATTAATTGTTCATAAAGGAATTCATTTTATAGACATGTTTAAACCATATATTTTCATAAATTAATTAATTCTATCCATACCCACCAATCCAATGTCTAGGTGATAACTATTATATATAATATTTTAATAGTATTTCATGTTTCTTTTAAACAAATTGTTGCATGTAATTCAATATAAACTCAGTGTTTTGTAACAAAGAATATCAAAAATATTCAATTTATTTGAAAAATAAATATTTCACAAAATCTTTGGGGAGTTACATTAGCTATTTTTTTAATCAGTGGTTGTAACCAAGATGATTCATGCTAATAATTAATTATATGGGAAATGAAATGATGATATTAGTGAGAAACTAAATGGATTTAGAGATAGTATTCAATATATTATAACCATTTTCACTAAACTCTCTCAATTTATAAGAAATAACGTGAACCATGGTGAGATTTAAAATGAACCAATGAGGGAGAAACATCCCATTGAGTGTTTTATAAGATAATTTCCACCCTCCTTATATTTGTCTTCTAATCTACTATTTGTCAAGAAATGGATAAATGTGATGGAAAATATATTTTTCATTATTTAGTACTTGAACCATGAGAATGTTGTCTTAGAAGTCCATCACTTGGAAGGTGAAGCAGATCAATGGTGGGATCTTATCCAGGATATGAGGCAAGAGGAATAAATTAATCCCATGGAATGGGAGGAGTTTAAGAGGGTATTTATCAATAAATAATATCCTTAAAATCTTCGTGCAAAGATGGAAAGGGAATTTTTAGAGCTAAAATAGAAGGATGATGAATAAATTTGTACCTATGAAGAAAACATTACAATATTTTTAAGGTACACTTTTATATTTATAATCATCCTTTTGGGAAAATTGATATATTCTTTTGTGGCTTGAAACCACATCTTGAAAAGGCATCATCCATAATAGATTTGGTAACTATGAATAAGTCATTCAATATTCTCTAAAGGTAGAAGTGGATATTGGGAAATATAATTATTCTTCATGTTTTAGTGATAAAAAGAAAAAAATAGAGCTTCATGGAAACTTGAATGATAAATACTGAGGAAATAGATTCCAATCACCTATATTCCAGAAATGTGGGGGAAAGAACTCCAGAAATTGTATTAAAATAACTAGGAAATTATTTAATTGTGGAAATGTTGTCCATAAATCTAGTGATTCCTAATAAGGGATGAAAAAGTAAGAAAAAGTAATAAAGGTGAATAAGTATTCAACCAATGAAGTTAAATGTTTAAGATATAGTGAGATTGGTAATTGTGAAAATAAATTCCCTAATTCAAGATATAATGAGGATACTGGGCCTCAATAACCCCCTAATAAAATGGATAAAGTAAAGGATTTTTCTATCTCAACTAAAGTGGTTCAGGATAATGACATGGTAAAAGGTACACTTAGCATACACTCTAGAACTAAAAAAATGTATTATTTGATTTTGTATCTACGTATTATTTTATATCTGAAAAAATTTATAATATTAACACATAACCACCTTAAATATTTGATTTTGATTTAGTATTAAAACCCCTTAAGGGAACGATGACCACATCTCAAGTCAATAACTCCTCTTTGATATAATTTTGTGGGAATGTGCTTCTTGAAAATATTTTGATTCTCCATTTAGTTGCATTTGATGTGATTTTGGGTATGGATTGGATTTCTTTATAAAAATCCCATATCAATTTTTGAGTAAGGGAATTCACAATGGATATTATAAATCAATATATGATTGTGTATCAGTGTGAGGAATAATATGAACATCTAATGGGAATACATCCATTGTTTGGGTTTTACTACCTATTCATAAATGATATCTATCTCAAATAGTTGCAGAGAAACTCAACATAAAGTATATTCATATAGTTTGAGATTATAATAATGTATTTCCAGAATACTTGCTTAGTCTTCCCCCAAATGAAGGAGTTAAGTTTTCAATATAACTCATATACAGTGTAACACCTATTTCCAATACTATATATACAATGACCCAGATTTAGTTACAATAATTGAAGAAACAAATCTAGGAGAATATTGATAAGGTATTTATATTTCCTACTACATCATCAGAGGGTAAACATGTTCTTTTTTTAAGAGGAAATATGGGTCAGTGCGTCTTTTCATTGATTATCATTAATTTAATAAGATCACTTTCAATAAAAAGTAGCATATACCCTATATCAATTATATATTCGATTAATTATGATAAGCTCAATTTTTTCTACAATATTTATCTTTGGTCTCCATATCATCAAATAAGGGTCAAGAAGGGGGATATACCCAGTATATCCATTTTCATGAGGTATGGCCCTTATAGATTTATAGTGATTCCATTTGGACTTTCCAATTACCTTATTATCTTCATGTATTTAATGAAAATATTATTTATATATTACCTCTATTAGTTTTTGGTAGTCTTTATATATGATATTCTTATATATTCCAATATAAAGTAAGATAATTAAGAATATTTGAGTATTGTTCTAAAGATGATATGTAAGGTGAAGTTATAATCTAGATTTAACTAGTGATAATTTTGTATACAAAAAGTTTCTTTCCTGGGTCACATTATCTTAAGTGAGGTAATATTACTGGATACTTAAAAGGTGGAAGTTATTGAACAATATCTCAAACCAACCATGATGACTAAGATATGTAGATTTCCTTGGTTTTCTAGATACTATTTATTATTTTGCATGGATTTATCATGAATATATAATCTAATAACCAATTTTATATGAAATGGATCCATGTTCCTATGTATATATGAATGTGATGAAAATTCCAAGGTGCTAAAAAGAAGGTTGGTTGGTGCACCTCTGTTCACACTATCCTATAGTGTAGAAGGTTTTGAGATATATAGTGATACATAAAAGAAGTTACTGGGATATATCATCATGAAGGATTATATGTAGATAACTTATGCCTCATGTTAAACAAAAATTCATGAGAAATTTTACCAAAATCGTGATTTAGAGTTGGAAGTAGTATTTTTTTTTGAAAATAGAGAGTCATTATATTTATAGTGAAAGGTGTGATATATATATATATATATATATGGATCATAAAATAATGAATTATATATTCACACAAAAATATTTGTATGTGTTACAAAGGAGATGGTTGGAATCGATTAAGGTTTATGTCTACTCAATACACTACCACCCTAGGAAGGAGGACAAGGTGGATGATGCTCTAAGTCAGAAATACCATGACAGTTTTTCCACAATGATGATCAAAATATATCCAATATTTATAGATTTTGAGAATATGTAACTTGAAATCATGAGGAAATGGGATAGATCATATCTTTCTTAGATTAAATGTTTGAACATCTATCCATGTGATGATTAAAATGGCACAAAAATAGGATGTGGAACTATAGAAGAAACAGATAAATATTCCTGAGTTTAACCATGATTTTGGATGGAATTATAAGGTTTAATAGTTGAGTATGTTTATCATAAATACAATACTTTAATAATGGTTTTTCGGTTAAATATCATATTTCACCATTCTCTATCAATCCTTGAAGTATGAATATTTATACAAATCTAAAATAGTATCTCTTATGGGATAAGATGATAAGGGATATTATAGAGTATGTATCTCATTGCCTGATATGTTATAAATTTAAGATAAAGAGACATAAGTATAATGGTATTTTACATCCATTAATCATACCATAATGGAAATGTAAGACATTAGAATGAATTTCATCATCAAACTCCAAAACAAATATAAAGGGAATAATGAAATTTGAGTTATAATCGATTTCCTTATGAATTCATCACATTTCATTATAATAAGAGAATTTTTATCACTTGATCATATCTTTGGGATATATATCTAGTAATTTTTAAGATTACATAGAGTATCATATTATATTTTATCTTATCTAGATATGAGGTTTACCTCAAAGATCTAGAGAAGCCTTCAACTCGCATTGAATATAGAGTTGAATTTTATCATAGAATAGCATCCTCAGATATAAGTTAAATTTGATAGTACCATTAAAATCCTTGAAGATATATTGAGAGACTTTTCTATGGATTTTAAATTTGGTTCGGATCAACACCTTTCTTTTGTTGAGTTTTTATAGAAAAATAGATTTCACTCAAGCTCTCAAATTGCTCCTTATAAATACCTCTATGGAAGGAAGTGTAGAACTCTAATGTGATGGGATGAAGTTGGATAAATAAAGATATTGGGACTTAATATCACTAAGGAAATGGAAGATAATGTTATATTCATTCAACAACACATCAAGGAAGCTCACAGTCAATAGAAAAGTTATGATGATAATCATCGATGAGATTTAGAGTTTGATATTAGTGATAAGGTATTCCTATGAATATATACATGGAATAAGGTTATTAGATTTAGAATGAAGGGAAATATGATTCCTTTATATATTGATCTCTTCTAGATTCTTGATTGTGTTGAAATGATTGCTTATCATTTGGAGCTTCCACTGAATCTCTCTCAAGTTCATGATGTGTTCCATGTATCACTCCTAAGAATGTACATACCTAATCATTAAAATATACTAAACATAGAGTTCATACCACTCAATAATTATCTATTATATTATTAACATCTAGTAAATACTCTAGATCAAATAGTTAAACTTTTATGGAACAAGACCACTCACATGGTCAAAGTTTTATGATGAAACGATAAATTTGAGGAAGCTATATGGAAACCCAAGAATATGATGAGGTAAAAGTATCATTGGGTTTTTTATATTCGAGTGATTTAATTTTATAGGATAAATTATTTTAAGGTTTTAGAATATAACACCTCTAGATTTTCTATATGTTTTTCCTTTTAAATAACATTGATGTGTTCAATAACACACTTTACATGAAACCCAGATATTGTATACCCGTATAACATAATTGTAAAATTATTGGTATAAATAATAATAACCAAAAATATGAAAAATAAGTATAAATGTTTTATATAATTCAAATTTATTGATTATTTTATGATAAATATGTACTCAATTTTTAGTAAATTCATTTTATTCTTCAAAATATATTTTCCCCAAAAAATGGTTTTTATTGCATTTTGTGCAAGGATATTATAATTAATTTTTATAACATTTAAAAAATTATTTTATAAAAATTATATTATTTTTTAAATCATCCTTTGAAAATTATCTTAAGAAGATATTTTTGGTATTTTTATGAAAAGATTAATTTTGCAATAAATAGTGAAAAAAATGATTTTATAGAAAATTCTCTTTTCTATTCAAGTATTTAAAAATTTACATTTAGTTTTTAATTGTATTTAAAATTTAATTAATTTATTTTAACTAAATATAATCCAATTAACTTCATTATAATCAATATTATTCCTAATTTTTGTATTAAAACATTTTTATACTTAAAAATGTTTTTTTATAAAAAACCATTTTTGTCATATTTTACAGGTTTGTTTTTAAATTAATTTGTGTCACTTATGAAAATTAAATTTAATAAAATATAGTCCTTATTTTTAATCACCAAGTACAAATTTTTAAATTAGTACACTTTCATTTCTTTTAATAGGAATTTTCACTTTGGAAAAAAAAGTCAGTTGTCATGGAAAGAGTTAAAATTGGTTAAAAGGGTTAAAAATAAAATAATAATGTATAAAATGACATAAAATCTTGTATAAATCCTATTTTAAGGTCATATTTTGACCATATATTATCTTTTATTCTAATATGATTCTTTTTGAGCCATTTATATTGAATAATACATTATTATATTTTAATATTTTGAAACATTCTCAATATGTCCTCTCCCTCACTTATAAAAGGGAACCCCTCTATTCTTTTATACACACTTAAATAACCTATCATCACCCAAATAATTTGTTAAAATAATTCACCACATCATATAAGTATTTTTTATCAGAATACCATCCTATCAAGGATTATGGTGTAAGATAAAAGAGGTTTCTCAATGAAGAGGTATAACTCTAAATTGAGTACTTTCAATTTTATTTCTTATTTCACCTTATATAAACCTATTATATCCATAAAAAAATGATTAATATATTATTTTACATATATTTATATTTTATTATGAGGATTTCACAACCATTTTCACCTCATTTCCATAAAATTTGAAATGAAAGTATTGCTCATTTGTATGTGTGGACTACCGCCTCTACATAACGATATGATTCATTTTTCATCACCATATTTCATGGGTGGTTATTATGATAGATTTAAATTTAATGAATTATATTTATTTCATAATTAAATTTATTTAATTATAATATATTATATGTATTCTTACCATTTCTTCCATTATAGCATGACAACATCACTCATGTGTACCTGTGGACTACCAACTCCACAGAGTGATATGATTCGTTTGTCATCACCACTTTATATGAATAATTATAATAGTGTATATGATGAATAAATGTTATAATTATTTTATTATTAATAATATATATGATCAAACAATGACAATGGTGTTATTACTGGAACCATTGAACCAAAATATACATGGAAAACATACCCGTTTTCACCTGAATGTCCATTTTAATGAATAAATTATTAACAAAAGGAAAATTAGAAATTATAAAGGAATGATACATAGTAAGTGATATAGTAATATTATTATTTAATATATTTAAATTAAATGTTTATTTATTAAGAAATATATTTGAATTCATATGAAGTAATATTGGACGTTAGGTAAGGGAATTATGTTATAATCACATTTCCTTTTTGGAGTGTTTATGCTCAATTTTCAATTAGGGAAATTATATGATATTATTATTTAAATCTAATAAATTTTATTCTAATCTTTTTATTAATTAAAATTTCAATTAATAGTGTCATTTTACTTTATTTATTACTTAAAATTATTGAGAATTTTTTTAGAACTGGTGACTTTATTTCCTATTTAGATAAGAATATTTTTATTCCTTGTCAATATTTTGTTTAAAAATGTTTTAAATAATGTTTTTAAAATTATCTAATGATTTATTAAGGTATTTTTTACACATATTTTAATTTATATAAAATTGTTTAAAATGAATGTTTTTTAATTTTCCAAAAAAGGTATTTCTACCATTAACATGAATGGAATCATGGTTTTAACATATGCCACAAGAAAAACTTTTCCTACCATTATGGCTAATATTTTATTTAAATATTATTTATGAAATTACATGGTTCATTTAAAAATAAAAAAAATTTAAAATTTTAGAAATTTTTATATTTTATATAATTTATTTCAAAATATAAATGGTATTTTCCTCAAGAAAAAAGTGATATTTTAATTTTATTTTCTTTTATAATAACATACTTTGATATTAATTATGTTTCATTGGGGACATGATAAAATGATACCATCCTTATTATTTCTATATATGGTTGTTTATTATGATGATGAAATCTTAATAAAACCCTTTTTCTTTTCATGGGTTAATCTATGATGAAGTGATAAATGTTTCAATGAACTTTTGGCATAAATATGAATATATTATGATTATGTGATGATTGGTTCTATAATATCCCTATAATGCATTGGGTAATGTGATATTGATATCTCATTAGATGATGATGATAATAATTGACATTATTACAAATAGTTTTTGATATTTTGTTCTATGAGTATTATTGCTTCTAGATAATCTCATAAGATTATGTGTAGACATGATTGTGAATATATTTGTTCACATTTTGATGTGTGAGTATGATTGCTTCTATCTATTCTAAAAATATTATGCATGGACATGATTGTGAGTAGCTATGTTCATAATATTATGATTTACTATGCTTATGTTACCACGTTACTATATTATGAATCTTTAATGATTATTATTACATTAAAACCCTTATTCATCATGCTTCTGGATATGACTTGATATTTTGAGTTTATGATCTTTGATTTTATAGGTATGAATATTTTATGTTAAGAACATGTACTTGATTATGTTATCATTCCATTATGATATTATTATGCTCTCATATGATTTATATCCCCCATTTTTACCCTTACTAGTCATCTGAGTTCACCCTTTATTGTTTTTCCATCCCTATGTTTTGTTGGAAGGTTTTATTTGTGATATATCTAAAAGGATACAAATATGAAGATATTTGTGTGATATGTTGAATATCATCTAAGAAATAAATTTACTATGTATCTAGTATCCAAATACACTAAACCTTTTTGATCCTTGGGCATGTATAATTGTGATATGTAATGAATATTCATCTAAAATTATGTAATATTTATGTTTATTATGCTCAATTCAACTCAAGAAAACATTTTTGTGTGACTCCTTCATTCTCCCCAACCCAAACTCTAATTGTATAAATGGGGAGATATTTTCTTGTAAATTTCGGACCTTTATCTCTCGATTCATGTGTGTTTTAAACTCTATCAACAATGTTTTATTCATACACATAAGGATAAACTCTTTAACCACTATTTCTTCCTCATTTATTATTCCAATTTTCTAAGTTGATGTCTTTGGATATGATCTATGGTTTTGTGTCTCAACAGGTTTGAATAGTGGAGAAATCCTTAGAAGTTGAAGCTTAGTGTGCATGAGGTAGGTGGTCTTGAGATATGCCTTGATGTATTTGTTAAGTCAAAAGTCTTCTTTTGAATTCTATATCATGTTTTGGAAATCACAAATGTATTCTATCATATGTTTGTAAATTACAATTGTCTTTTATCATGTTTATCGTATCATACGATGTTGATCGTACCGACCAAATTGTATCGTACTGACTCTGTCAAACGTATCAAACTGACTCTGTCAATCGTATCGTATTGACTCTGTCAATCGTATCGTATTGATTCTGTCAATCGTATCGTACTGACTCTGTCAATCGTATCGTACTGACTCTGCTATTCAGATGATCATTATTTGTTTTGGTACTTTGTCAAAAACTCTCTCTGCATATGAATCGTACTCATGTTTTACATTTCTATATATCTCTTGTCCTAACAAAATGATGTCATTGAGTTAGTTACAAACTAATCAAAACGATGTCGTGCTTTCTGTTTCAATATGACCGTTGGAGGCAATATGACCGTTGGAACCCGAGGCCTATAAATAGGAGGTCATTTGAAGCTGAGAACACAACGATGAACAAAGAGAACGAATGAAGAGACTCTATGAACTACGAAGATTCTAGAGAGAGACACTGTGACTTCTCTCATCAGCTTTGTGCGTCCGATCATCGTATCGAGGGCTTTGAAATAATTGAAAGACAGAGGTGCCGATTACCTGCAAAATCGAGGGCTGCCGGGGATAGGCAGACAGACGTGCCGATCATCGTATCGAGGGCTGCCGGGGATAGGCAGACAGATGTGCCGATCATCGTATCGAGGGCTGCCGGGGATAGGCAGACAGACGTGCCGATCATCATATCGAGGGCTCACCAAGGTGTTGGTGAGACAGACCTTTTATCCTAGGTGAAAGGATAACCCTTCTCTTTGGGTTAAAAGAATTGTATTACTTTTACATTTCCGCTGTTACATGTATTAGAAAGGGATTTTCATTGTTTCCTTTCTTCTTTACATATTCAATTGTAATTGTTTCAATTATAATCATTCTATTACATATTGTATTGATTGGTTCTATACGCTTTAAGGTAGAATCATTTATATCTGTATTACTCTGATTATTGGGTTCATCTTGAATACAATTGTTTTACTTTACAATAGTATTACAATACATCATACCTTTTACATTCAATACAATTGTGGGTGTTTGTATTTGTATTAGTTTAAGATCATTTAAACTAATCTCTTTGTTACTAAAACTCAAAAGTTTTTAAACCTACAATTCACCCCCCCTCTTGTATTGTTCCATCTAATAGACTTTATATCTACTATTCGATCCAACAATTGGTATCAAAGGAGGTTTTCCACTGATTTGTATTATTAGCTTTATTTCTTATTACTATCTTGAATACTTACTACACTAACGTGTGGAGTGGAAAAGTTGTTTTTTTTATATTAGATGGCAGGAATGAATATCGGATCAATAGATAATCTGAATCCTTCTAGACCACCGATCTTTGATGGGAATGATTATGAGTATTGGAGAGATCGTATGAAGACTTTCGTCATCAATACTGGTGTAGACAATTTTATTATGCTTACTGGGGGTTACAAAATTCCTGACAAAGAAGTTAGCACTTTCACCAATCAAGAGAAGCAAGAATATCAACTAAATTACAAGGTACGCAATACTTTATTATGTTCTATGACCAGGAATATATATAGTCAGATATCTTCATGTGAAGCAGCCAACTGTATTTGGAAGAAATTAGAAGTCACTCATTTTGGTACATCCAAGGTTATAGAAACAAGGAGAGCAATGCTTCGAGCAGAGTATCATGGATTTGTTTTTCCTTATGGAGAGCCAGTATGTAAAGTTCAACAAAGGTTTATGACAATTGTCAACAGCTTACAATCTATGGGAGAAAAAGGTCTTGATGATGAAGCTCTTGTTGATAAGATTATAGATATTATGCCAAATGAATGGGAGTTAAAAAGAACAGCTATTGATGAAAATAGAAAAGTTTCCCAGATTACTCTTGATGAACTCTTTGGAACTCTTCTACAGCACGAGACAAGAATGAAAAGAGATGCTGATTTCAATAAGAAGAAGAATGGGAATGGAAGTGTAGCTTTTGCATCTAAAGCTAAAACACCTGAAAGGGTTACAAGGTCTAAATCCAAGAAAGTTGTTGTATCTGATTCAAGTGATTGTAATCTTTCGGATAATGAGTTAGCCAATCTTGCTCGGAGGATGAACAAGATTGTGGGAAAGAAAGATTTTCAATATAGATTCAAAAAGAAAGATAGGAAAGATAGGAAAGATTCAGAGGTAACTTGTTATGAATGCAAGAAAGCAGGACATATAAGGCCTGATTGTCCTTTACTAAAGAGGAAAGATAGAAAAGAGAAACACTCTGAAAGAAACCAGAAAAGGTTTTATAAGACAAAGAAAGTCTTGAAAGCAAATGATACGTGGAGTGCAAGTGGTAGTGATTCCTCAGATGATTCTTCAGAATATGAGACGTCAGGACAAAGAAATATTGGACTTCTAGCCAGACTACCAATCGAAGATCATTGTCTCATGGCTAAGGTACATAATGCTGAAGCTGTTACAAATGTCTCTTTAAATGCAAATTATGTTGATAATAGATATTATGAATCTTCAAATGATGAATCCTCATCATTAGAAGATGATACTTTACCTTCTTATGAAGAAGTTTCTAGATTTGCTAAGTTACTTGAAAATGAAAATTCTAAACTCAAAAAGAGATTTGAAAAAGCAAATTCTAGAATTTCTATTTTGACTAAAGAAGTATCAGATCTTTCTAAAGATCTTGATGGGAAAACTTCTGATTTTGAAAGTATTTTAAAAACCCTTGAGAAAGTCAAATCTGATAAGGATAAACTTTCTAAGGATCTTGAAACTGAAATTTCAAAGAAAAACATTTTAGAGTCTAACTCTAGTTCTAATTCAAATGTTTTAGAAAACAAGAATTTGGTTTTAAAACTAAAGTCAGAGATTTTATCCTTGAAAAAGTGTTTGTCAAACTTTACTCATGGAAAAGAAAACTTTGATAGGATGTATTCTCAAATTAGACCGTTGAGAAATCGTTCTGGTCTTGGTTATACTTATTCCAAACCTGTTTTTAGTAATAACTATTTTGTTCCTCAAAAAACCATTTTCTGTTCCAAGTGTCAATGTGGTGGACATTGGAGAAGAGATTGTTCTCTTAACAAAACTCAATCCTTAGGATTTCATAAAGCTCATTTTTCTAAACAAATGTGGATTCATAAAATTCTTGTATCTAACCCTTCTGGATCCAAACAAGTTTGGATTCCAAAAATCTAATTGTTTCTTTTTCAGGGAAACGAGAAGTGTATCAATAAGAACATTTGGTACATGGATAGTGGATGTTCTCGACATATGACTGGAAACAAAGATTTCTTTGAAAAGGTTATCAAAACAAAAGGTGGAAAAGTTACCTTCGGAGATAATGCTCAAGGAAAGATTGTTGGTATAGTTTTTGAATCGACCGATGATAGTATTGAAATTCTTTTCCATCGTACCATTCAATAGTTTTTGAATCGACCGATGATGGTATTGAAATTCTTTTCCATCGTACCATTCAATAGTTTTTGAATCGACCGATGATAGTATTGAAATTCTTTTCCATCGTACCATTCAATAGTTTTTGAATCGACCGATGATAGTATTGAAATTCTTTTCCATCGTACCATTCATTTTTTTTATCGACCGATGATAGTATTGAAATTCTTTTCCATCGTATCATTCGATAGTTTTGTATCGACCGATGATGGTATTGAGATTGTTTTCCATCGTACTGTCAGTTCATGGTAACAAGACTATTTTCCATCGCACGATCTGATCATAGTAATGACTTTGTTTTCCATCGGCATCATGTTTTTTTTCCTTACGATTGTGTTTACTTTTGATTCTTACCAAAACCAGCAATCACCTTATGATTACCCGACAGGTTTTTTTTTCATTTTTTTTTAAAAATTTTCTTTATTCATTTTAATCCTAACCATTGATCCGGTATTATCTAATCTTGACCGTAGAATATCAACAGTCATCTCTTTATTGCCTATAAATACCCCCCCTCCCCTCTCCAAACCCACATTGAAGTTTCAGGATTTGAGGCGAAGCTCTGCTCCACCAGCTATAAACCATCGTACGATCTTCTCATTGGCAGAACCTTTATGTCTCAATCTTCTGCTAATACTCCTGCCGAAATGTCTTCAAAGACTTTTACAGAGAAAGACTTTAACAGAGAAAGGTTAGTATCCCGAGACTTTTTTCGATACGTACGATTCTACAATCAGGAGGATCATTCTGTTTCAAGGATGGGAACATCTCTGTGTGGAAAAGCCTGATTTTCAAGATCCAGTTCTTTTTGATGAAGTTTGTCAATTTTACAAAACCGTTTCTTTCGACAAAGATATGACTATAAACTTCGCTGTGTACGATAGAAAATTATCTATGTCTGTGAAACAAGCGGCACATTTTCTGAATGTTTCTATAGAAGGCGATGCATTCTGTCCATCTCACATACTACCAGAGGAAGTTGGTACGTTTAATAGAGAAAGTGCTGAAAAATCTTTGTTTGTTATTAATGAGGAAAAGAGAAAAGTATCTCATCTTTCACCGGACAATCGATTTGTCACTTTATGGATGCAAGGTTTTCTTATCCCAAGGAAAGGGGATAGAGAAACCCTTAAAGTTTCTGATGTCTTTATGCTCGACTATCTTGTGAATATGAGGAAAGTAAATCTCATGGGATATGTTTTTGAAACCATCAAGAATGTCAAGAAAGGAGGGATTAAATCCCAGATAATAATGTATCCAGCCATCCTTACGAAATTCATTCTTGAGAGTATGAAGTTTTGTAACATTCCTTTGAAAGGAGAACCTATGGATTTGAGGCCATCTTTGATTAATAAGAGTACGATGAAAAAGCTGAATGTTTGTTTTGATTCAAATTCAAACTTTTTGTCAGAGATGTAGAAGCTGAATTGGCTCAAAATCAATCGGCACCTATGCCAGCCAAGGACAATCAATCCACCGGTGTTACTCGAAAGTCTGATCCTCAAACTAGTTCAAAACCAAAGAAGAAGCCGAGGTACAGTAAGGAAGTTGTAGCCAAATGGAGAAAGGACAAGGAACAGAGAAAGAAAGGTGATCCGAAGTTTGGTCTTGACCCTGCTGAGGCCTTTGCAGAAAGAATAAGGGTAGAAGAAACCCTTCAAGCTGAAAAGAAAAAGAAGACTCTTTTGAAAAGAAAGGCTCAGGACTTTGATATCTCTAAAGTCTTGAAAGCAGTTGAAGATGCTAGTGCTCAACTAACTGTGGAAGTGCACCAAGAGCCCATCGTACAGAGTCTGCCTGAGAAAGAAAAAGGAAAACAAGTGATAGAAGAAGTGGAAGTAGAAGAAGGAGATTTTCTTTTAGAATTTCTTCAAAGTTCAAAGAAAAGTAGAGAGGAATCGCTTCAAAAGCTGAGCGAAGGTGTTCAACAAACTCCTCATGTCGATCAGGAAAGATCTCCGGACAGAATGTCATCTCGAGAAAAGCATGGTGCTCAATCCTCTCATTCTGATAAAGTTGTTGTCATTAGTGACAGAGTAGAAGAAGAAAGAAAGCAGAAAGAAAAAGAAAAAGGGAAACAGCCAGTTGTTGATTCAAGCAGATCGTATGAACTAGCATCGTACGATGAAGATACTGATTCAGAGCATACAATTTCTCTCAAGAAGAGTGATTACATTGTTCATGTTTTGAGAAGGATGGAGAAAACCATTCCTTATTTCCCGAGGCTGGAAGGGAAGATTGATTTTATTACTGAAAATCAAAGGAAAAAGTTTGGCTCTGTAAAAGAATTGAGAAAGAAAGTTTTGTCAGTAGAAGCCGATCTGAAAGTTCTTTCAGAAAGCTCAGTTGCTCATAAGAAGGCTTGCAATAAGATGACCAAGTGGTCCTACAAAACAGAGAGCTCAATCAATGATCATGAAATAGCTATTGAAGATATAAGGAGGTTATCAAATGAGCTAGCAATTTCTTTCAACAAGCTTGATAAAGAAACGGTTGAAAGGCTGAACCTTTTGTCTTCTCAAAGAACCGATGTTCCTTCAGTGAAAGATTTGCAAGAGGGGATGAATGTTTTCCAATCTGAATTCTTGAAAGTTTCATCTTTCAAAGATGAAATGGTTTTACTGAATAATCAAAATTCTGTGTTGTCCAAGGATAACAAGACTCTGCAAAACAGAATTGATACCCTTGAAGAAGTAATCAGAGTACAGGAGGAGACCATCAGAAATCAAGATCAGATTTTTGCGGATCAACAAGAGCTTCTCAAAACTCAGGGTGAATCAATTTCTGAAGACAAGAAGGAGATCAAGAAGATGAAAGCTGTGCTTCATGAGCTTATAAAGAAAGAGAAGGAAAGAGAAAACAAATTATTGTTGTATTTTTTTCTTTTGGAACTTGTTCATTTTGTAATAACTCTTATAATCCTTTCTCTTTTATCCATTGTCTTGTATTACTTCACTAACTCTTTCAGACAATTCGAGATTACTCCTTTCTTTTTGTAAATCACAAAGGGGGAGAATATTTACAAAGCAAAGATTGTTTTACAAAGGGGGAGAATGCATTACAATGCTCTTAAGGAAAATCTACGAATACAATCCTTAGGAAAGTCAATACCTAAGGGGGAGTTAGTTGTATTCAATTTTCTTATTCAGAAGAGTTTTTAAACTCAGGGGGAGATAAGTATTTCTTGTTTCATTTACTTTGTGTGTTTGTGCTTTCCAAAAAGGGGGAGATTGTTAAGTCAAAAGTCTTCTTTTGAATTCTATATCATGTTTTGGAAATCACAAATGTATTCTATCATATGTTTGTAAATTACAATTGTCTTTTATCATGTTTATCGTATCATACGATGTTGATCGTACCGACCAAATTGTATCGTACTGACTCTGTCAAACGTATCGAACTGACTCTGTCAATCGTATCGTATTGACTCTGTCAATCGTATCGTATTGATTCTGTCAATCGTATCATACTGACTCTGTCAATCGTATCGTACTGACTCTGCTATTCAGATGATCATTATTTGTTTTGGTACTTTTTCAAAAACTCTCTCTGCATATGAATCGTACTCATGTTTTACATTTCTATATATCTCTTGTCCTAACAAAACAATGTCGTTGAGTTAGTTACAAACTAATCAAAACGATGTCGTGCTTTCTGTTTCAATATGACCGTTGGAGGCAATATGACCGTTGGAACCCGAGGCCTATAAATAGGAGGTCATTTGAAGCTGATAACACAACGATGAACAAAGAGAACGAATGAAGAGACTCTGTGAACTACGAAGATTCTAGAGAGAGACATTGTGACTTCTCTCATCAGCTTTGTGCGTCCGATCATCGTATCGAGGGCTTTCAAGTAATTGAAAGACAGAGGTTCCGATTACCTGCAAAATCGAGGGTTGTCGGGGATAGGCAGACAGACGTGCCGATCATCGTATCGAGGGCTGCCGGGGATAGGCAGACAGACGTGCCGATCATCGTATCGAGGGCTCACCAAGGTGTTGGTGAGACAGACCTTTTATCCTAGGTGAAAGGATAACCCTTCTCTTTGGGTTAAAAGAATTGTATTACTTTTACATTTCCGCTGTTACTTGTATTAGAAAGGGATTTGTATTGTTTCCTTTCTTCTTTACATATTCAATTGTAATTGTTTCAATTACAATCATTCTATTACATATTGTATTGATTGGTTCTATACGCTTTAAGGTAGAATCATTTATATCTGTATTACTCTGATTATTGTGTTCATCTTGAATACAATTGTTTTACTTTACAATAGTATTACAATACATCATACCTTTTACATTCAATACAATTGTGGGTGTTTGTATTTGTATTAGTTTAAGATCATTTAAACTAATCTCTTTGTTACTAAAACTCAAAAGTTTTTAAACCTACAATTCACCCCCCCTCTTGTATTGTTCCATCTAATAGACTTTATATCTACTATTCGATCCAACAGTATTAATGTCACCTGTATATATATGATGTGCGAAAATTCCAACTAATTGTGTGATTGACCTCTCTTAAATATTAACTTAATTTTAGTCCTTGATTAATCTTGTTAGACCTTACCATAGGTCCCATGTGACCCATTGGTGTGTAAATATTTAGAATCCGGTCACCAAATAAGGTGTGATAATCTCTAAAAATTGTTAAGGAATTTGAATTAGAGACTCTACGATTTACATGGCCTACAAAATGACTAGAAATCCTTCTAGGGAATGATTGATATGAATTCACTTTTCTAGAGACTATAGTTTAAATGATTATTGATAAGATATATTATGTATTAAATTGATGGACTCTTGGTGAATGGAATTTGATTGTTTATTTATCTAATTAATTAATGAACCATTGATTTATGAAAATTCAATTGGATAATGAATTAATGTGAAAATGGGTTATGAAAGTTCTTGTGTGAGAAATTTTGTTAAATGTGATATTGAAATTGTGATCCTGAAATTAATGATATGGATATTATAATTATCTAGTTGGGGGCCTTGAGCATGAATTGATGGATATGGAATTACCATGATCATTATAGTTGGTGGAACTCAATGTGATTCTGAGCATGCGGTATTCCCATTAATATTACTATGGTTGGGGAATCTGGGATGTATTACAATGATCCGGTGTGTTCATGATTGATTATTCAGTAGGAGGACCTTGAGGTGATTCCAAGGGTCTAGTATACCCATAATAAAATTCTTTTGGGGGGGATGTGGAGGTGATACGATGATCTGGTGTGCCCACATATATATTCACACTGTTGGGGTACCTTGAACATAGTTCTTGGATATGGTATTTCCTTATAGTTATGAAATGATTATGAAACTATGGATAGAGTCATATGAAACTGGTCTAAGGAGGTATGTTTGGCCTCTGGTGCCACCCCAGACTCGAGGGTTGATGGTATTTATTTCATTATTATTATGAAACATTTTATTTATTCTATTGTAAATTAGTATTAAATAACACTTAGACTAGATTTGATTTAGACACTATTGGTGGTGACCTACTGAGTTTTACTCACACCCTTCTCGAGCTACCTTTTGTACCAAAGTAGACTTCATGGTTATAGTTTAGGACAAGGTTAAGAGGCTTGTGATAAATGGGTGATGTGATGTGTTTGTAATAGATCATGGATGGATATACCATGTGTGACATTGGGAACTATTTTGAGTTTATCTTTTGTTTTTATATTTTTTTAGTAGTTGTTTATTTTACTATATGACTTTATTATTCAGCATGGTTTCTACTTTAGATTATGTGGAACTTTCCATGATGATTAAATGTAATTATATGTGATGAATGATCTTGATCTTATTTATAACATTATTTTTACTTAGACCATATGACATAGTCTCCCTGTGAAATCATTAGGTCCTCGCAAAATTCCAACAACCTCTAGCATACAAGGAGGTACACTTAAGGACATGTAGCAACCTGACTCTATTACTTATGAGTGAATTGGGCCATGGATATTGAAAAGTGGTATCATAAATTATTTTTCTTTTGTATGACTATCTAGGGAAATGTAGATAGAATATCAGTCATTGTTGGGACTTCATGTATAACTCAAGCATGGGAGTAGCTAACACACATATGAGGAAAACACATGTTACCAAGGGTGGGATTTCTAATTTTTTATTTTCTGTTATAGTTGATTGATTTCACCCTGAGTGATGCACAAGATTTTATATAGTTGATGTTATTATTATATTTTACTCATGGGTTGACATTATACAAGGATGACTTGTATACATATAGATAGTTTTATAAGGATTTCACTCTATCATTCATTTTTTATGATAAGTGATTGGGAAAAATAAAATTATTTATTGATAACTCATAAATTGTGGAGTGTAAATGACATAATGTTATTATTTTTATCCTTTATCTCAATGTATTAATTTTTTTTGTAATGTGATTAAAAACCTATATTTGACATTTTATAGTTATGCCTCTATGAAGACCACCAATAGTGAGACAAGAGGGTAACAATGAGTGAACACCTATGTCTAAAAAACTAAAGCCTCACATAACTCTGATGAATATAGTGGATTATTAGCTTCGGGAAATCTTATTGTGAGTTATATAGTCAATGTAAAAGGATCCCCCATAGTTGCTTCGTCTAGGTCTCACCTTACTAAGTAGTTCCATCTACAGGACCTACAGATATTTTTTATAGAAGGTGGTTCCTAGGTATCATAGTTTTAGGTGGAATTGGTGTGGACCATTTTTTTATCATCTAGAGACTCCCCCCATAGATGAGATTCAAGCTTGTGGTTTAAATACTTAATGGATGAGTGATGTTATGGTGGGATATATTATTACTGGTGGGTCATCATGTGGGAATGACCTAGAATGACTTTGAAAACATTTTCTTAAATTATTTATTCCCAAATACCTTTAGGGATAAAAATATCATAGAATTCATGCACCTTGAGTCCGAATGTATGTATGTGATGGATTACACATCTTGTTTCATATATTTTTAGTGTTTTTATTCAATTTTGGTAGTGGATGAGTAGATCGGTGTGAAATTCCTTAATAATGGATTTTGAAATGTGATTAGGTAATAGTTGAATGACTTTAATTTTATGACCTTATCTGAATTCGTGAATTAGGCTCTCATCATTGACAGAAACCAAAATGAGGCCCTAAGTTTTGAGCAAGTAGGTTTATCTATGAATATTGGTTGTGGTTCTTATATAAGTATGGTTAATTACTATGATGTCTTACGTAAGAGTGGTAGTGGGAAGAGAAACTAGGGAAATGGGTCAATGAAATTTTTCTATATGGAAAGGTTGGGCACAAGAATACTCAATGTGATTGACCAACAGTGGAATGCTGAACTTGTGGGAAGATGAAGAATCTACAAAGTTTCTTTAGGAAAACTTCACATATGTCCAACAATGAGAATTTTAGGAAGACATAAAATTATAGTATGGAATCATCCACACCACAACATATAAGAAGTTGGATCTCTATGGTTTATATAAGACAAGTTGGAGGATGTGGTACCTTAGGACAAGGGAAGAATCACTATGAGAGTGGTTTGATCTATGGTAGATAGGCTGCAACTTGGGGTCATGGTTCAGGATAGCTTCATGTAGTTTTACCTACTCCATCTAAAAAGGATTTTAGACCTTAAATCATCCAAGTTATAATGCTAGTGGATTCTTCTCTAGAATTTGTTTTATTTGACATAGGATCTTCTAATTCCTTTATGTATTTTTAGTGTATTGAGAGCTTGGGAATCATTTTGGAGTACCTATCCTAGGTTATGACCCTAGATATTCCACTAGGGAAATAGACAAAGAAAATTTGTTATTATAGAGAGTTCCCTATCATGGTTGGTGGTTATCAGTTTTTAGGGGACTTATATTTTATTTAAATTATAAGTGTTTATTTAATTATTAATATTGATTTTCTAATTCCTTATCAAGCTCATATTAATTGTTACCACCATCAGATATTATTTACATATCTCGATGGTAGTGATCAAGTTTATATGGGAGAGTGGGATTTCCAAGCAATAAATTTTGGGCCTAACCAACAATATTTTGGAATAATTATGAACCAAGTGTCCAATATCATGTGGGATAATGATATAGTATGGTAGGAAGTGTATCCTCTAATTTTTCATCAGTTCAATGTTATTTTTATGATGAATTCTCAATATTATCGCGTGATATTGAGGTGGGTTTCACCACAGAAATCATTTTAGAGGATATTGAAAAAAACATTTCCCCATTAATAGATGGCCCGAGTGGATATTTGAGAATTAAAAATTCATTTTTAAGACTTTGAATCCATGGAATTTATCAGGACAAGAACCTCACCATAAGTTAATCAAGTTTTATTCTCCATGAAAGTTGGTGGATCATTGATGTTATACATGGATTATCAAAGGTTAACCCAAGTAATAATTAAGAACCAATACCCAAATATACATATATATGACCTGATTAAGTAGTTCTTGGGATCCTAAGTGTTTTCCAATATCAAATTTAGAGCGGGTTACCATCAGTTGAGGGTAAGACCTTTATAAATACCCGAAACTACTTTTAGGAGTAGGTACTGTATGTATGAGTAATTTTCCATGACATTCAACTTGATGAATTCACTCTTAGTGTTTATGGAATTGATAAACTGAGTCTTACACAATTTCATGGATAATTTTTTCATGGTTTTCATTTATGATATCCTTGTGTACTCCAAATCAGAGGAGAAACATTCATGACGTCAAGATATTGTTTTAGAAACCTTGAGGGAGAACTATTTAAATGTGAATCTATGAAATTTTCTCTTATGGAGTGACCAAGTGCACTTCTTGGGTCATGTGATGTCCAATATATAAGTGTTGGTTAATCTTGAGAAGGTAAGAATATCAATTTTATGGGGTTATCCCAGAAATGTTTTTGAGATTCGAATATTTCTATGTTTAGATGGGTATTATTTATTATTTATTAAGGATGTCACTTACTAGGAATAACCAATAAAAATGAATAATAAAGGGGTTTATTTCTTATGTTATGATTCTTTTGAGAGTTAATTTTAATAATTAAAGGGATGTTTGATCTCGATGATGATTTTAATTTTAACTAAACCTAGAAATTAATATTCCTTATATTGTGATACATCCGGAATCAGGCCTGACGAAGTGTTTATATAGGGTGGTCACATGATGACTTGTAAATCATGGTATATTAGGACAAATGATATAAACTATCTAATTCATGACCTAGAATTGGAAATGATGGTCCATTATTTAAATGTTTGGCACTATTACCTATTGATTGAGAAGTTCATAGTATACATGGACCATGAGATCTAGAAATACATTTCTTATCATCATGATCTAAATATTCAACAATAAAGTGGATTGAGTACTTGAAGTTATTTGAATTTGAGCTAGCATAAACCCCAAGAAAGGGTAACATCCTTACTGATGATTTAAGAAGGAAAACTCATATGTAGGTTGTGCAGAATTCCACTAATTTGTTGTAGATGATGAAACTTTTTTTGAAAAGATTAAATTAGATGTGTATGAGTATTAGGTTTGCGTAGCTCTTACATCATTATCTATACATCTTTTCTTGTAAATATGTTATATAGGGTGAATTTATCATAACTAGTGTGTTAATACCAGAGGGATGGAAATATAGTGGAGAGACAATTCCAGATTGGACCATAAAAAATTATGATATCCTTCATGTATGTGGATGTTATCTAGTTCCCATAGTTATATGTTTAGAGTTAATGAGGTTTTATCAGGACATGAAGTGGTACGTAAACCATGTTTTGACCAAGATTTTCTAAGAAATATATAGGATGTACTAGTGGATAGGGATGAAAAAAGGAGATAACGAGTTTAATGACATAGTGCTCTACCTATTAACAGGTGATGGCTGAGAACCAGAGGCATGCTATAATATTATATCCATTTCCCATTCCTATGTGGTAATAAGATGATGTCACCATGGATTTCTTGAATGGGTTAATGGGGAAATCCCAAGGAAACAATCTTATATGAGTTATTGATGACCGATTGACTGAAGTAGAACACTTCTTAACAATTCGTGATAATTTTACCATAGATGAGCTAAGAAAAGTATATGTTTGGGATATCATAAATCTGCACAGAGTTACTTGAATTATTTTTTTGGATTGAGATACCCATTTTATGTTAGGATTCTAGTAGGGATTATAGAAATCTCTTGGTGTGTAGGTACATTTGAGTATGACTTATCATCCTTGGACTAATGGAAAATATATGTATACCATTTCAATTCTGGAAGACATGTTGAGGACATGCATCATGGGTTTTAGTGGTTCATGCAATATCCACTTTTCCTTGGAAGAATGATCATACAATAATAACTTCTATGATTCAATTCAGAAGGACCCATTTGTATCCTTATACATTATTTCATTTCATTCACCATTGTGTTGGTTGGAAGCTAGTGAGTTTTTTCTTTTCAGACTGAGTCTCATACATGAGACATTATAGAAGGTTATGTTTATTAGAAAGTAGATGAAAATAACCCAATGTAGGTACAAATTGTATGTTGATAATCAATAGATATCTTTTGAGTTTTTGGTCAAATAATGAGTATTCTTACAGGTGTCACCAAGATCAAGACATCTTTGTATTCATAATCATGGAAAATTGGAGCCCTGGTATGTTGTGTTATTTGATATTGTGGAGAATATTAGTGTTGTTTCATATAGATTGGACCTTACATGGAATTTTGGTGTAATTCATGATGTCTTTAATGTATTAAAACTTTTATGGTATCTCCATAATCCATCATATATGATTAACACTAAAAATATTGAGCTTGAGACTAATGCATCCTTAGAGGAGTGTCCAATTCATATAATCGATCAACATGAAATGATTTTATGTGGGAAAATGATCCCTCTAGTGTGGGTTATATGATAGCATGATCATATATATAAGAAAATGTGGGACTGTGAGACATATATGTAGTACCATTTTCCTTATTATAATGACATGAACTATCATAAATAAAATCTCCCTTTTGTTTTAATTAAATGTATTATTAAGTAATATGGTTATAGAAAACAAATTCACTTTTTTTATTATATCCAAGTGGATTTAAATATATTTACAATTTCTAATATAATATTTTAATAGTTATCACATGATTATTATAAATATAGGGTTTTAACAAATCCAATTAACACAGAAAAAGGAACTGATGGTCTCAACAAGTAGGATTTTACCCTATGAACCCCATTTATTAGAGCTTATGAGGGAGATTGAATCTCTGAGATTTGGCCCTGACCAATACCAAGTTGAGATATAACAAATTAAGCATGATAAAAACCATTTACAGGATAAATTCAAGCTCATCAAGATCATGACCAAAACCATGTACGTCGAACCACCCAAATAAAGTCTCATAGTCGTGCACCTTACCCTTATAGGGTTTTCTAGTGTATTAAAGGGATATGTATCAAGACCCTAAAAATATGAATATCTATATTTTTTATAAAATAATGAATATATTTTCATCCTATTATTGTTACTTTATAAATGATTTTTATTTTTATACAATAATGTAAAAAATAGTGTTTTGGGCTAATATTCAAATTCAATTAAGAAATTTATTTTGATGAATTGATAGATTTTTTAAATATATAATTTTTTAATAAAATATTATTATTAAATATTTTTTATTAAATATAAATTATCATATAATTTTTATGAAGTCAAATTTAATTTTTATAAGGGTTTGAAAACTGTTATTGTCAAAAACCCATCATTTCTCAATAAATGTCGATGCTTTTTTTAAAAGTGAAAATAAAAATATTTATAAAAATATTAGCAAGGATATAATACATATAGACTTTCTAAAATTTATCCAATAACATTGAATACTTAATCTAGGATGACCTGAGTACAGTGGTTAAATCTCTTCAATGGGGACTTTACCAGGTAAGAGACTCTAATATACTTAGACTAATTTTTAATTTTTATGTGATTTCCATCTGTGTTGTCTGACTCTTGGAATTGAACTGTTTAGTTTAGCATTCTTCCCTCAAAAGTTATTTTTAATAAAAATATAATTTTCATACAAATGTGATTTTAGGTTTATTTGATTAATTTGATAAAAAATTTATGAATCCTCCAGAACCATTAATATATTTTAACTTTTAAAACCATTTCTTTAACAGTATGACTTACCTCCACATAATCAGGGGTATTATTTATTAATTTAAATACTTGGAATTTTAAAATAATGGAAACCAAACCCATTTCATAGACACCATAAAAAACCCACGAAAAGGTTTGTGTTTTTTAAAATTTTATTATATAGATTCCAAAACCTATGTTTGAGAAATATTAAAAAAAAATACCCATTCATTTCCAATATAAACCCTCCCAATCTATCATTTATCTTTACTAAAAATATCTCAATCATTTCATTACTCTTACCTCCCATATCTATAGTCCTCCTAATGTCCCCCCAATCTCTCAAGAGGCTCCTCCCGTGCATTTGGATCCACACACTCAAGTAAGGGATCCTTTCCTTCTCTCCTTTATTCAAGTTTATTTATTATATTATGCCTTCTATTTCCAATTCCTAGTGTTGGGATATGTATTTCCATATCATTATTACTTCCCATTTTATTTCCAAATGATTAGAGACCCATTTATCTCTCATCAACCCATTTTATAAATTTTTAAGTGTTGTTGTTATGAGGTCAAAATTTCACATTGATTTTTCCATGCCAAAATAATTATGTTCTGAATATCATACCCATTTCCTATCAAGGGTATTTACCTTTATAAACTTATAATTCATGAATTTTGAATTATATACATGTATTCTGAACTCCTAGATAATGAAATAAAATATGATCATGAATTTTCTCATGTTGTATGATCTATGTGGCGCACTTAAACATGAGAATGAAATCAAATTTACGAGTGCACCTGAAATTATATAGCACTACAATGCATTGGGTAATGTTTAGTCTCATGGAACATCATGTTGGGATATGGAGTGAACTATATTCCTTTATCAAAAAATTTCATCATAATTTCTTGGTATTTATCCTTCACCCATGTTTATGTTGCAGTGTTTTAAGATGTTTCCAAATTTCCTGTGTTTCCTATATAATTATCATGCTATATCATGACTTATTATTCATGTTCCATTTATGCCCCCATTGATATGACTATTGTCTAACATGAATTATTGTCTTAATTTTATTCCAATTTTATTCCCTTACTGGGATTTATATCTCACCAATTTCTTGTGTATGTCCCCAAGTTATCCCATAAAATTTTAAGTGTGATGGAATATTATGATCATGTGAAGGAAGTTTTCAATAAAAATGATGTATTCTCCTTTTTAAGTTGCTACTAATGTAACTAAATCTCAAATATACTAGACTTCTCGATCTTCTAGGATATATTAAGTATAATTTTATATAATAAATCATTTATTAATTTTAAATAAAGAGAAGAGTTGTTATACTTATTCACTAATAGTGCTCAATGATGATCATGAGGATTTCATAGGGACAAGCTGTTATATAGTGGGTAGATTGTAAAATCTAGAATTTTTTGAGGTGTATTTCATATTTTAATTTTTGAAAAAAAAAAACCTTTAATTATACTTATTAATTATGTTTCTAAAGTAGGAGAGGTTTAAGAGAGGATATGGAGAACAAGAAGCAAGAATGAGGGGACAGATGGCTTTTTTTAAAAGCTACAAGGACCACCGGCTAACTGGTAGGATACCATAGGCTAGTTGATCTCCACTACAGATAATGTGATATTCAGTGCTGACCAAGCAGTGTCTTTATTAGTACTAAGAAAATAATTGATAAAGACCTCCACTTTATCAGTGCTTTTTTAGCACCAATAATGGCACCTTTGTCAGCTCTTTTTTAACATTGATAAAGGGTGACCTTTCTCAATGCTAATAAAACCATTAAAAAAAGGTGTATTTTATAAAATAAATATACCATTAAAATTCATATATTAATATATAAATACATTTATATTGATATGAATATAATAAATTTTATTAAATGGGATTTAAAAAAGACTAAATATATATTTACAGTTAATATAAAAGATATTTAGTGAGAAATCCCTTATATAATAGATAGAAAAAATAATATATTACTAAAAATCATATTTAATATAGAAATATATTTATATTTGTATATATAGATATATATATATAATTTTCCTAAATATGATTTATATAATACTAAACATGTATTTATAAATCATATTTAATATAGAGATATAATTATATTAATATGTCATATATTTAGTGCAAAATGGTTTATACGTTAATTAAAAATTAATATTAATTAAAAATATGGAATAATTAATATTAATATAAATTTAATAACATATTGTTTTACCAAAGTCAATTATTTTTTCAATTGGATATATATGTCAAATAATAAATATTTAATAATTATTTAAAAAATTGACTAGTTATGTTACACTTAATATATCAAACAATAATTTCACACCTACATATCCAAAATTAATTCAATTTTATAGAGACAACAATTCACGAATAATAAATTGTTCATATTATCTATTTAGATTTTTATTTATTAATATTTAATAATTAATATATTATATTCATAATTATTAAAAATTATTCATTTTTTATATTTTTATTTAATCTATACTATTCATCACATTTAAATATAAGTATATTTTTTAAAAATTAATTAATTTTCCAAATTATTTATTTCATTAAGAATTTTTTTAATATTTTTATAATTTATTCATTTTTAATTTTTATTTGTTTAGTATATTTATAATTTTATATTTTTAATATTTATTTGTATGTATTTATTAACATTTCATATTTTTAATATAGTTTTAATTTATGTAATTAATATATGTATAAATTTTCATTTTAACATATATTCATTTTTAATTTTTAAAAATATATATAATTAATAACGATTATTAATTTTTTTAAATATTTTTTCAATCCATTCATCTTTTAATTAGATTTCACTCATTTTTAAAATTCACTCATTTAATATTATTAATTCATTAATAATTCAAAGAGTTTTTTAAATTTTTATAATTTATTCATTTTTAATATTTATTCATTTTGAATGTTTTTATACATAATTATTCATTAATATATTTAATATTTTTAATACAGAAATATATACATATTAATACACACACACACACACACACACATATATATATATCAATATATATAACATTTCCTTAAATATGATTAATATAATACAAAACATGTATTTACATTTAATCAGTCATATATCTAGTGAAATTTTTTTTATAATTAAAAATAAATACTAATTTAAAATATTTATTAATTAGTATCCAGTAATGGATGTTTAATAAAATATATTTTCTTATTTTAACATATATCAAACTTGTGTTATATTAATTTCACACACACATATACATAATTAATGCCATTTTATATAGAAACACAAACACATATACACACAATATTTCTATAATTTATTAAATTTTTAATATTCATTTTATAATTCTTTTATTAACATAATATATTAAATATATTTTTTTTTAAATTGGTAAATTTTATACATTTTTTATATTTTAATTCAATGTATTCTATTGGTTAATTTTTAATATTTTTTCTAATTTAATCATTTTTAATATTATTTATTCATTAATAATAATAATAATTTTTTAATATTTGCATAATTTATTCATTTTTATTTTTTGATTTTTTGATTTTTTTATAATTTTAAACATTTTCAATATTTATGTATGCTTGTTTACTCATTAACATTTAAAATTTTTAATGTGGTTATAATTTATATATTTAATAAGTTTTCATTTTCATTTCAACATATATTTATTTTTTATTTTTTAATGATCTATATAATTAATTACACTAATTAATTTTTTTAATATTTTTGCAATCTATTGATTTTTTAGTTCTTAAATTTTACTTTTTTTAACATTCATTCATTTATTATTATTTAGTATTATTAATTAGCTAATAATTTTATTTTATTTTACTTTTTTTTAAATTTATTCATTTTAAATATTTACTCATCTATTTTTTTTGAAATTTATAAATTTTTAATGTTTATTTATACATATTTATTTATTAACATTTAATTTATTTAAAATGGTTATACTGTACATTTTTAGTTTTCATTAATATTTATTTTAATATATATTAATTTTTAATTTTTTCCATAATTTTTATAATTAATAAAACATATTCATTTTTTTAATATTTTTGAAGTCTATTCGTATTGAGTTATTAAATATAACTAATTTATAACATTCATGAATTTAATATTATTTATTAATTAATAATTTTTATTATTTTTTTACTTTTTTTAATTAATTCTTTTTTAATATTTTTTGTTTCATAGTTTTTTAATTTTTTTTAAATTTTTTTATCGACCCATAAAAAATGATGATAAATATAGGTTTTATGAATGTTAAAATAAAATTGTTGAGGAAACATATCTACATCAACATTTTTTATAAATCACTAATAAAACCCTTTCGATAATTTAAATAAAACCCTTACAGAGAACCCCACTCACTCATGTCGCTCAAGCTCTCACAGAACTCAACCTTTCTATCACTACCCCTAAAATATCAATGAAAAATAAACGTTTTAGAAACCAAAGGTATGTGATTATTTCTACTCCTTTTTATGTGATCTTTCATTATTTCATCATTTTTATTTCTTCTTTTTTCATGTACCGTATGACCCACATTCCCCTTGTCCTATGGGTACGGTAGTGGCTTTGTCATGTACTATATGACCACCATTTTCTATTTCCAAAGGGTTTGGATACTCAATGTTTGGGTGTTTTAAAATTTTCACGTTTAGCAGTGGATCTTAACATATTATTGGTAGAATTTCATGGGAATGTTTATAGTTATCCATGGGAAGGTTTATATGAAAGTGACAATGCAATTTTAAATTTACTTTTTTTATTGAAAAATAGCAAGAAAAATTTACCATAATGAAATCACATATATATACTATATTTCTATTTTGATTTAATTTTTTGATACTACATTTGTGTACAAAATATATATGATCGCACACATTCATATATGAAATATGAATTTTTTTTTATATATTAATATATATATATTTGTCATTATATATGTATATACAAACACAAATATCTATATACATATATATATATTTAGTGTGTGTATATATATGGGTTTGGAACATTTTTGTATTTTGGGGCTTAGCCAGTTCATTCTGATTACATGTTTATGTAGAGTCTATAAGGATGGATATTGGTCAATTGTATTCTAATAATTGAGTTTGCATGGAAATCAATTGGTCAGCTCTCCATCTGATTTTCTCTCATATATGTATTACACATCCCATTAATTATGATTTTTTATTATGGTATTTGAGTGTGAAAAGAGAATATTATTAACATGTTACCGATATGATGCACACACATATATCTATATACATATTATTAACATGTTATTTCTTCACATGATTTCTTTATATTATTAATACGACTTCCAAAGGGTTAAGATACTAAAAATATTTTTTACTTTAGAATGAAATATATATTTCCCATGTTGTCTCTAAATGAGGTTTAGAATTGAGTTATTTTTCACTTAAAATATTAATTTATTCAAAATAAATTGAATTTAATTTATTTAAAATAGATTTATTATGTAATTCAAAATAGGGATTTTTATTGGAAAATGAGTATGGAAACAGTGGGTTTTGACGAATGAAAATCAAATGAAAGGGTGATAGAGGTTATAAAATGAAAGAATCCATTTTTTTAATAAATTAATAATTAGATTTAGATTATTTACCTTAAATATGTTCAAACTATTTAAAAATTCCCCAAACAGAGCATGTATACACTCCAATTCTAATACTTTGTCTGCATATCAATATATATATATATATATATATATATATTATATGCATACCTTGTAACACCCCGAGATTTTATGAAAAATATTCTTTTAATTTCATTAATGTCTTGTGTTGTATGCTACACCAAGATTACCTTGCGCTATACGCAACACCGTATTAGCTTGCAGTATATGCAACACTATTCATGGATCGTGTTACACACAATTTTGATAATAGTTATTTTACGCAACATTGAGTATATATATATATATTCAATGTATAAATGAAATATGGTTGGATTATGTTATACAAAACAATGAAGGATTCTTGCACAGCACGCAACCCTGACTTGGCATGCATTACACGCAATCGCAACCTTCCTCGATAGCGTGTGTTGTACGCAATATCGGGTTTTACTAAACAAAGATATATTATTATAATATTATTATGAACCAGACGTTGTGAATAGTATTAACTAAATTTTTAATTTTATTCATCTTACACATTTTCTAGAACATGTTAAAATAACAAAATAAAATTTTCAGGTAAAATAAGTATTTTTCAAAAAATGCAGTTTTGCCGCCTTTTGATGGCGCACCCACTTTAAATCTAGTTTTTTACAGGTTTATAAGTTAAATGTGAAAAAATAAAATTCTTATTTGGAATCATGAAATAAAAATTTACTTTGGATAAATTTTTTATATTATTCTGGTAACTTTCATATTTTGATGAATAGTAAAAACACGCTATATTTTAATTAAAAAAACTTTTTTCATCGCAATAATTTATATGGTTAAATTATAATATTTAATGGTTTTAAAGTATAAATATAATATATTTTTACCATTTAATATAATTTATGTCATTAGCATTTATTCTACCTTGAATTCGTAGGATAAATCAATTCAATCTTTTGCAATGTTTTAAAGAAAAACCTGTTTTCTTTCGACAATGGGATTAATTTTAATTTAATTTCTGAAACTTTTGTGTATTGAATTTGGAAAAATGGATTTAATATTTGGAATCATTGGATCCAAATTATGTTAATAAGCTACTTTTTTATTTTTGGGAATTATGAATAGTAACTACGATAAATTTTATTTACCATAGTTAAAGGTAAATCGGGTAATTAAGGGTAAATATAATATTATAAAATTACCCTAACACATGTAAAAATACTATTGGATGACTAAAAGTAGACCCATATCACCTAAGGGTCGTATTATATTCATTTAATGGACTTTTGTCCATGAAAATAATTTAATTATTATTAAAACCAAAGAATGTGACAACATGTCACTTTCTTAAATCTTATAAGTATAATAATTTTAATTTAGTGATAAACTTTATGAAACTTCGAACATGAATAGTCTCCAGAAATCTAATACAATTATATAAATCATAGGAATATATTTATAATTTTTAGGGATTATATAATTATCATTTATTATGACACAAAGATGATGCAATAATTGTCTTATTAATGAAATATTGACATAATTGATGTTATAAATACCCAAATAAATGTAATTTAAGACTTTTTATGAATTAAACTAATTTTATAGGTTAATATTACATGTTATTATTTATTTAATTAACTTTTTTCTAACTAATAATGCTTTTATGAGTTTCAAAAAAATAAATTACTAAATAGTGTCAAAATTGACATAAAATAGTTTGTAAAACAAATATTATATTATTAATTGTTATTTTATTCCTAAAAATCTAAGGTTCGACCAAATGACTTAGATAAAGTTATATATATTAATAATAAACAACTTGGGGTTCGTTTGGATTCTTATAGTAAGTTTATTAACCTTATAGTATAAGAACACAAGAAGACACGGTAAAAGTAAAATTATTTAACTTAATGTTAAATATAAATGATAAGGTTAAAATAGGAACCTAAACTTGTTTAAATTCTATTGGATGAGAGGATTTCGACCCATCCCCACCTTATCATGGAAATAAATAAATTTTTAGCTATTTAAAACCGAATTTGGATTTATAATAAAATAATATGTTTAGTTATTCCAATGGTGCCCCTCTCCTCCCTTATAAAAGGGCACCTCCTCCCTCTCTTCCACACACCACATTGATCCTTCAAGCTCGGCCAAACCCTACCAATTTCTCCTCTACACTTCCCTAGAGACATCCTAGAGGTCCTGGTCTTCTTCAAAGACCAATTTTAGTTCCCTAAAATGAGGTCTCAAAGAAGCACTTCAAAGAAGAGGTAATGTCCGTTACCGATTCTCTCATCTTTATTTCTTCTTCCACTTCTTCTTATTTAGTTGTTTCATTATGAAGTAATAACATCAGTATCACTCATATACTGATATGTTATTATAATTATGAAACAACCCTATTTCACCATCTATCCATCCTACGGAAAAAGAAATCACCGCGCGTGCGTACGTACGGAATACCGTCTCCACGCCGTGGTGTAATCTATTTTCCACCACCACCTTACTTGGATGGGTATAATGGTTTAAATAATAACTATATATGATTATTTTAAATTGATATTGATTCTTAAATAGTATAAATACACTCCAATACAGTCCCACGATCATGAGAACGATATCATCGCTCGTGCGTACGTACGGACTACCGTCTCCATGACGCGATGAGATTCATTCTCCACTTTAACCATTCTTGAATGATTATAAAGTATATATAATAAGTAATCATGAAATATATTACATAATAATGATACTGGATTTATGTGTATATATATTTATGTCATCTACTTAATTCCATTCAACTCAATAAGGAAATGAAAACAGCGTTCATGTGTACGTAAGGCCTACCGTCTTCATGAACAGAGTATTTCTTTCCTTTTACTGATTTATTATATATATATGTATATTATGAATATATATATTATATATAAATAATGTTTTATATTCTGGAATTAAGTAATCATGATCTAATTAATCATATGAATAATTACAAGTCAAAACACGGATGACAAATGAAACAATTTTACCCAAAATGCTTTTTAACATGGAATTTACAAAAGAACGGGTAATATAAAGTCATAAGTGAACCATATATGATATCATAACAATGAGTATGATTCTGGAATAAATCAATGACATTATTTAAATCATTATACAGTAGGTTTGGACACTTAAGAAGAAAATCGGACCTCAGTTAAGGGAAAATATCACAATATCATTTTATCCGAGATTGTTTATACTTTGGTATTTACTAGGGTGTATTTTATCATCCACATCCATGATTCCTCAATATGTAATATTGTTTCCATCCACCTACCATTGTTTAAATCCAAATTTACCCTTCGGTGAGTTTAAAACATTATTTCCAAGAAGCTTCCTTTACAAGTTTTAATGTTTATTTTTAATCAACTTCTTTTAGTTTATAATTGTATGACATGTTAAGAAAGGAAAAGTGTTTTTGAAGTAGAAAGGATATTTTCCTCAAGAATGGAGTTCAAGTGTTTTATCAAAATTATTTTCCATCTAAGATAATATAGGGTTATGTTTCTATCCCTATTTTTACATTGATTTGACTATGTTGTGATGGAATTATTTTTATGAATTCCTTTATCTTATATGAATTGTTTGATGATGTCACGATGTTCAAGATTCCCATTTTTACTACATGGGTTATGCAATGATGTTTGATTTATGATTTTGTGGCACACATAAGAATGGTATCATTATGAGATGGGTGGGACCTATATCTACCTCCAATTCATTGGGTAAAGATTTTATATCTCATGAGATAGACATGTCTGGAACGGCAGGTTATACCGGTTCAGTGAAACAGGACTGAAACGAGGAGTGAACTCGGTTCAGAAATGGACTTTGTCCACTAAGATAGTCTTGGCAATGAGTCTTGACTAATAAGAAATGATTATCTATGATTATGTGTGTATGCCACAAAGTTTCATGTTTTAAGTTATGATTATTGGGATTGCATTTCACTACTATGATTTATCCCATGTTATGATATTATGATCTCTTTTGTAGTTTAAGATTTCCAAAATGTTATGTTCTTATTGATATTTATTTTGCTTACCCTTACTAAGCATTTGAGCTCACCCTTTTATGTTTTCTTTTCCCCAGGATATAAAGAAAGGTTTTAGGTAAGAAAAAAAAGGGTAAGATCTTTATGTTTTCTTTTCCCCAGGATCTTTATGGTCCTTGTGTGAGTGTTTTTTTAATGTACTAAGTATTCCGGAAAAGTAATGTAATGTCCATGTACGTCAAGCTTCGGGTCTCTACAGTTGGTATCAAAGGAAAAGTTTAGTCAACCTTTGGAAACTAGGATGCGAGAAATTTAGTGAGATCCCTATAGATATTTCTAAGGTATGTATAGGGATGTCCCTAAGGTTAAGTATAAGTATAGGTTATAGTACTATAATTATGGTAATCTAAGATGTTAGATATTGAAGGTACTCCCCCTTTATTATATTGTTTTCCCTAGCGTAATTTTTTCCTCTCACACTATTCTTTTTGGGTTTTAGACGATGGTTGGAACCCGAAGGAACCGTGTTGATCAATGTAATGGACAATGAAATGATTGTCCTCCTGAACAAACAAATGTTATGGGAGATGGAGTGCAAAATCATATTGCTATATTTAAACAAGCTATGAATCATTCTGGACTTCCAAATGAGCAGAGAAGGGAACAACATTCTATTGAGTCCTTCATGAGGCAACGTCCACCTTCTTTCAGTGGGTCTTCTGATCCACTTGTTGCTGAACAATGGATCAGTACCACTGAAAAGATATTTTCAGTTCTTCCGTGTTCTGAACATGATAAAGTCATCTTAGCAGTATATCGTTTGGAAGGTGAAGCTGATCAATGGTGGAGTCTTATCAAGAATACGAGGCAAAGAGATGAAATTGAGTCCATGGAATGGGACGAGTTCAAGAACTTATTTTTCCATAAGTACTTCCCTCGTATTCTTCGAACAAAGATGGAGAATGAGTTTCTTGAACTAAAGCAAAATGATGATGAATCTGTTGGTATATACGAAGCAAATTTTACAAGGCTTTCAAGGTATGCATCTGGATTTATCATCCAACCTGAAAGTAAAGTTGATCGCTTCTTCAATGGCTTAAAAACAAATCTTCGAAGGGCATTAGCTATAAGAGACTTCAGTAGCTATGAAGAAATTGTACTTTGTGCTATCAAGGTAGAAATGGAAGTTGGTGTTACTTATCCACATCATATTTTTGACAAGAAACGAAAGATGGATTTCAAGGAGAAATCTCAGAATAATGGTGAAAAGAAGATGAATGTTTCCTTATGCTCAAAGTGTGGAAAGAAGCATGGTGGAGATTGTCTTAAAGGGACAAGTAAATGTTTCAAATGTGGAAAGGAAGGTCATCGGGCATTTTAATGCCGTAATGATGGGAAGATGATGCCTAATGATGAAAATAAAGGAAGGGATACACAGAATGAACCTACTACACGTAAATGCTTCAAGTGCAAGGAAAGGGGGCATTATGCTAATAAATGCCCTAATCCAAGAGTTAGTGATGATCGACATGAGAAACCACTCAAGGCAAAGGACAAAGGGAAGTCACATGTGATCACCATTGGTGATGTTGAATATGATAATGATGTGGTGGAATGATTAAGTTTTTTTGTAATGGGATTCCAAAATAATGTTGTATATTGGAATATTTATGTATTGGTCTATTGTGGTTTTTCAATAATTTTATGGTACCGGTAACCATGGAAAGTGATTGAGATATTTTTGAAAAAAAGATGATATGCGCATAATGAAGGGACAACGAGAAAATGAAATATTTGATAGTATTCATGAGCTCATGAATGATATAAGGACTAAGTGATATCATGGTTTGAGTATATAGAATTTTTAGTATTTTGGTATGTGGAAAGTGTAAACTTTTAACTGCATTCATGTTTTCACTAAGGTTCAATGGGTATTCAAGAGAATACATGATTAAGGCCTTTGAATGTTTGGAATGTGACCAATAAGAAATATCTTATGATATATGGGGATCAACGATGGTATTAAATCTCGGGTAATCGTTTTCACTATATTATGAGAGTGGACTGCAGTATTATGGATAATCCTAAAGATTGGAATAGATTATGTTGGACATAAGTTAGTATTATTTAAGGATAGAAGTTTTTTCGATATTATTGATGGGATGTTATAGTAATATAGTTCTAGAAAAACTAAAACCTGTAGGACATGTGACAGCCCATCGCGTCGGACAAGGCCGTGGGAATCGAACCCACAACCGAAGTGCGACTGGCCTTTATCGCCTACCACTGGCCTACAGGAAGTCCCTGTTTAGTAGAAACTAGTTTTATTTTATTAAGAAGTATGATATATGAAGTATAAGTCCATTTTAGGAACCATATATGATTAATCTCACTATAGATGGACTTATGTATTTTTTGATAACTTTTCTAACCTTTTGTTTGAGACGGATGGAATGACCCATCACTCTATCACATGATCTGCTAACACATCACGAATGACAAATTCAACTTCATTTCTTTAAGAGATGAAGTGGAAATTGTCCAATGAACGACCAACGGTGAGACTATACCAAAATCAAGAAAGTATTTCTTCTAATTCCAATTTCATCAACTTTAGGGAAACAATCTTGAAAACCAAAAATGTTGTCCTAGTGCTCTTATATCTGATGAATCAGATGGTACCTTAGATCGTCACAAATCAATAGCTTTGTGATTGTTGGATTTTTCATAGCCATGTTCTCTACCACTCTCCATCAGAACTTGATGGTTAGATTTTTCTTCCATATCCATATTTTCACCTATGTTCTCCTACGTGGAAACCTAGTGATGAGTTAATTTGGGTAATCGTTACATTTCATACTTTACTTTTTAAAGCCATGTTTTGGTATTCCTTTTTACAATGTGGGTTTCTATTAAAAAAACTTTCGAGTAGTAAACCATTTATAACCCCGACAAATTTCAAGGGAGAAATTCATTTTAAGGGGGGTAGAATGTAACACCCCGAGATTTTATGAAAAATATTCTTTTAATTTCATTAATGTCTTGTGTTGTATGCTACACCAAGATTACCTTGGGCTATACGCAACACCGTATTAGTTTGCAGTATACGTAAAACTATTCTTGGATCGTGTTACACACAACTTTGATAATAGTTATTTTACGCAACATTGAGTATATATATATATATATATTCAATGTATAAATGAAATATGGTTGGATTCTGTTATACGAAACAACGAAGGATTCTTGCACAACACGCAACCCTGACTTGGCTTGCATGACACGCAATCACAACCTTCCTCGATACCGTGTGTTGTACGCAATACCAGGTTTTACTAAACAACGATATATTGTTATAATATTATTATGAACTAGCCGTTATGAATAGTATTAACAAAATTTTTAATTTTATTCATCTTACACATTTTCTAGAACATGGTAAAAGAACAAAATAAATTTTTCGGGTAAAATAAGTATTTTTCAAAAAATACAGTTTTGCCGCCTTTTGATGGCGCACCCACATTAAATGTAGTTTTTCACATGTTTATAAGTTCAATGTGACAAAATAAAATTCTTATTTGGAATCATGAAATAAAAAATTACTTTGGATAAATTTTTCATATTATTCTGGTAACTTTCATATTTTAATGAATAGTTAAAACACGCTATATTTTAATTAAAAACAACTTTTTTCATCGCAATAATTTATATGGTGAAATTATAATATTGAATAGTTTTAAAGTATAAATAGAATATATTTTTAGCATTTAATATAATTTATGTCATTGGCATTTATTCTACCTTGAATTCGTAGGATAAATCAATTCAATCTTTTGCAATGTTTTAAAGAAAAACCCGTTTTCTTTCAACAATGGGATTAATTTTAATTTAATTTCTGAAACATTTGTGTATTAAATTTGGAAAAATGGATTCAATATTTGGAATCAGTGGATCCAAATTATGTTAATAAGCTACTTTTTATTTTTGGTAATTATGAATAGTAACTACGGTAAGTTTTATTTACCATAGTTAAAGGTAAATCGGGTAATTAAGGGTAAATATAATATTATAAAATTACCCTAACACATGTCAAAATCCTATTGTATGACTAAAAGTCGACCCATATCACCTAAGGGTCGGATTAGATTCATTTAATGGACTTTTTTCCATGAAAATAATTTAATTATTATTAAAACCAAAGAATGTGACAACATGTCACTTTCTTAAATCTTATAAGTATAATAATTTTAATTTAGTGATAAACTTCATGAAACTTAGAACATGAATAGTCTCAATAAAGCTAATACAATTATCTACATCATAGGAATTTATTTATAATTTTTATGGATTAAATAATTATCATTTATTATGACACAAATATGATGCAATAATTGTCTTATTAATGAAATATTGACATAATTGATGTTATAAATACCCAAAAAATGTAATTTAAGACTTTTTATGAATTAAAATAATTTAATAGGTTAATATGAAATGTAATTATTGATTTAATTAACTTTTTTAGAACTAATCAATCTGTTATGATTTTCACAAAAATCAATTACTAAATAGTGTCAAAATTGACATAAAATAGTTTTTAAAAAACATATTATATTATTAATTGTTATTTTATTCTTAAAAATCTAAGGTTCGGAAAAATGACTTATATAAGACTATATATATTAATAATAAACAACTTGGGGTTTTTTTGGCTTCTTATAGTATGTTTATTAACCTTATAGTATAAGAACACAAGAAGACACGGTAAAAGTAAAATTATTTAACTTAATGTTAAATCTAAATGATAGGGTTAAAATAGGAACCTAAACTTGTCTAAATTATATTGGATGAGAGGATTTCGACCCATCCCCACCTTATCATCTAAATAAACAAATTTTGTGCTATTTAAAACCGAATTTGTCTTTATAATAAAATAATATTTTTAGTTATTCCAAAGGTGCCCCTCTCCTCCCTTATAAAAGGGCACCTCCTCCCTCTCTTACACACACCACTTTGAGCATTCAATCTCGGCCAACCCCTGAAAAGTTCTCCTCTCCACTTCCCTAGAGACATCCTAGAGGTTCTGTTCTTCTTCAAAGACCAATTTTAGTGCCCTAAAAGCAGGTCTCAAAGAAGCACTTCAAAGAAGAGGTAATGTCTGTTACCGATTCTTTCATCTTTATTTATTCTTCCACTTATTATTCTTTAGTTGTTTCATTATGAAGTAATAACATCAGTATCACTCATATATATATATGTTATTATAAGTATGAAACAACCCTATTTCACCATCTATCCATCCTACGGAAAAAGAAATCACCGCGCGTGCGTACGTACGGAATACCGTCTCCACGCCGTGGTGTAATCTATTTTCCACCACCACCATACATGGATGGGTATAATGGTGTAAATAATAACTATATATTATTATTTTAAATTGATATTGATTCTGAAATATTATACATACACTCCAATACAGTACCACGATCATGAGAACGATATCATTGCTCGTGCGTACGTATGGACTACCATCTCCACGACGCGATGAGATTCATTCTCCACTTTAACCATTCATGAATGATTATAAAGTTTATATAATAAGTAATCATGAAATATATGAGATAATAAGGATACTGATTTATTTTTATATATATGTATGTCATCTACTTAATTCCATTCAACTCAATAAGGAAACGAAAACAGCGTTCATGCGTACGTACGACCTACCATCTCCATGAACGCTGTATTTCTTTACATTTAATGATTTATTATATATATGTATATTCTGAATATATATATTATATATAAATCATGTTATATATTCTGTAATTAAGTAATCATGATCTAAGTAATCATATTAACAATTACAAGTAAAAACACGGATGACAAATGAAACAATTTTACCCAAAACGCTTTTTAACATGGAATTTACAAAAGAACGGGTAATATAAAGTCATAAGTGAACCATATATGATATCATAACTATAAGTATGATTCTGGAATAAGTCAATGACATTATTTAAATCATTATACAGGAGTTTCGGACACTTACGAAGCAAATCGGACCTAAGGTAAGGGAAAATATCACAATCTCATTTTATCCGAGATTGTTTATACTTTGGTATTTACTAGGGTGTATTTTATCATCCACATCCATGATTCATCAATATTTAATATTTTTTCCATCCACAAACCATTTTTTAAATCCAAATTTACCCTTCGGTGAGTTTTTAGTAAAAGATATAAAAGGAATATTTTGTCGTTTTTCGTACGAGGTACTTTTTTACTTTTCTGACAAAAGTACGAGAAGAATGTTTTTTTTAACTTATACGGCATGAATTGATTTTTAAAACATTATTTCCAAGAAGCATCCTTTACAATTTTTAAAGTTTATTTTTAATCAACTTCTTTTAGTTAATAATTTTATGACATGTTAAGAAAGAAAAAGTGTTTTTGAAGTAGAAATGATATTTTCCTCGAGAATGGAGTTCAAGTGTTTTATCAAAATTATTTTCCATATAAGAAAATATAGGGTTCTGTTTCTATCCCTATTTTTACATTTATTTGACTATGTTGTGATGGAATTATTTTTATGAATTCCTTTATCTTATATGAATTGTTTCATGATGTCACGATGTTTAAGATTCCCATTTTTACTACATGGGTTATGCAATGATGTTTGATTTATGATTTTGTGGAACACATAAGAATAGTATCATTATGAGATGGGTGGGACATATATCTCCCTCCAATGCGTTGGGTAATGATTTTATATATCATGAGATAGACATGGCTGGAACGGAAGGTTATACCGGTTCAGTGAAACAGGACTGAAACGAGGAGTGAACTCGGTTCAGAAATGGACTTTGTCCACTAAGATAGTCTTGGAAATGAGTCTTGACTAATAAGAAATGATTATCTATGATTATGTGTGTGTGCCACAAATTTTCAAGGTTTATGTTATGATTATTGGGATTACATTTCACTACTATGATTTATCGCATGTTATGATATTATGATCTCTTTTGCATGTTAAGACTTCCAAAATGTTATGTTCTTATTGATATTTCTTTTGTTTACCCATACTGAGAATTTGAGCTCACCCTTTTATGTTTTCTTTTCCCCATGATATAAAGAAATGTTTTAGGTAGGAAAAAAAAGGGGAAGATCATTATGGGAGCTGTTGAAGATCTTTCACCATGATTAGAAGATTATGTTCTGAGTTTCCAAAGACACTAAACTATTACGGTCCTTATGTGTGTGTTTTTGTAATGTACTAAGTATTCCTCAAAAGTAATGTAATGTCCATGTACGTCAAGCTTCGGGTCTCTACATACCTTATGTGAATTTATTTTATTTTTTTATAAAATGTAAATTATTAAACTTATTAGTATTTATGTGAATCAAAAATGGATGGACGTTAATCGTTTGAAAAGGGTATAAGGGGATATAATTAAAGTGTTTATCAAGTTTTAAATAAAGAATGCATATGAACCTTCTCAAATTCATTTTCTATGTTTATTTTTTTGTTATTCAAGATGAATTCATCCATAAGAGTTAGAATATCATTCAATTTTTCATATAATAGATTGAAGGTATAAATGTTCGACTAACAAGGGGAAAATTGGATGTATATACTTATTGGGATGATACTATGATTTATGGATCATTTGATATGAATACTAGTGTAAATGATGATGGAGATCATATGGAAGAAATGATAATGAAAATTTTATATGAACATCATGATTTCTCAAAGTTGTTTTAGAACTTAAATAATTGTGCTAGGAGACCATTGTATACCAATTGTAATAACTATTCAACATTATATTTTGTATTGCACTTATATAATTTTAAATCTAGTAGTGTATGGAGCAACACTAATTTTGTAGAACGACTTGATCTCCTGAATGATATGATTCTAGAAAAAAAAATTATTTTTCTTGTCAAACATATGAAGCTAAGTGAATTCTATATTCAATGGGTATAATCTCTGAAAAAATACATGCATGTACAAATGATTGTATATTGTTTCTAAAGAACCATAAATTACTCAAAAAATTTACTAAGTGTGGAACAAATCAATACAAGAAATATAAATTAATTACTATGAAGGTTTTATGGTAATTTCGTATAATTAAATGGTTTAGAAGACTATATGGATATTAGTAAACTGTGAGAAAATTGATATGGCAAGGAGATATAATAATTAAATATGGAAAAAATATGACACCCAGCGAACTCTCGTTGGTAAAAGTAAATTGATTATGAGTATCCTATATTTGGAAACAGGCCAAGAAACCTCTATATTACATTATCTATAGATGGAATATATCCTTTTGGTTTATAATGTATTTCTTATAGTGTATAGATAGTTATATTGGTAAATTATCACTTCCCATCATGATTATCCATGAATCGCAAGTATATTATGTTTTCTTAACTTATATATAGATTAAAATTACTATGTAATGTTATTGATGTCTATTTGGATCCATTGATCAAAGATATGAAATTGATGTGGGATATAGGTGTTACATTTTATGATGCTAATATGATTTAAGAGTTCACATTGAGATCTATATTGTGTGAGATAATAAATTAATTCCTACTTATGGAAATTTTTCAGGCTATAACAATAATAAGATATTAGGGTGTCCCATTTATGAAGAAGGTTCACACTCGATTTAGTTGAAACATTACTCGAATACTATTTTTTTAGGATATCACAAATTTTTAACCTGATGATATAAATACAGATCATGGATGACATCATTTTATGTAAATATAGAACATGGTACAAAACTGCCTCCACTGATGGGTGATCAACTGTTCTATAAAGTAAAATATATTGAAATTGATTTTGAAAAAACTTTTTATAAAAACCTTATGAAATCATGTTGAGAAAAGAGATCATTTTTCTTTGAATAAATATGTTGGAATTATTTTTATACCAGACATTTTATTGATTCCATGAACATAGAAAAAAATAGGTGATAATTTTATTGGAACATTACTAAATGTACCAGAAAAAAAATATGGAATTAATTATTGGTTGGAAATGATTTACATGGGGATAAGGGGTGATTTGGTACTAGTGAAGGGTGAAAGATGAACTTTTCTTCCTCTGATTTCTTCCACTCTATAAAGATAATAAATATATCAATTTTGTTAATTCAATAATGATGTAAAAGTTCTATATGGATATTAATAAAATATAAATATTTTCATGTTAATGAATAATTTTAATTTATATGATCTAAAATCACAAGAATTGCATGTTTTGATGCAATATTTAATGTCAATGACTTTGCATTTAATTCTGCCTGAAAATGTACAATATATATTAATTAGACTTTACTTCTTTTTTAAAGCCATATTAAATAAATTTATAGACTTATAGAAGTTTCCAATCATGAAAAAGGAAATTATAGTCATATTATGTAAATTGGATATGTTATTCCCACTATCATTATTTTATATAATGAACAACTTGATGGTTCACTTTGTTAGAGAGATTCAACTATGTGGTCTGATACATTATAGATGGATATAACCCATTGAACAATATATGAATATTTTAAAAGGGTATGTAAAGAATCAAAGTCATCCAAAAGGTTGTATTATAGAGTTATATATTATTGAATAAGCTATTGAATTAAGTACCGATTATCTATCATATGTTAATAGAATTAGTCTCCAAAAATATCATCATAGAAAAAACATTATGGGTGAATTGATTTACAGAATATATATTATTACAATTACCATTACAAAGCTGGAGAAAGATCACCTTTACATTTTACATAATAGTGTAGAGAGTTATCCATATGTGGAACCCCATAAATTAATTCTTAGATATTCAGATCCCTCAATGTCTTAAATATGGATATAAAATACCCATAATCAAAATTTTATAGGATGGTTATTAGATCATATTTATAAGGAGTTATCTCCGAATATTAATTCAATTTTCGAATGAATTTGAAGGCTATATGGGGGACCAAATGTAAATATTATATCATACACTGGTTTTAAAATTAATGGTTATATGTTCTATATAATGGAACAATATGAACATAGTAATATAAAAAACAATGGAGAAACACTTGTATCAAAAGTGATGCAAGTATCCTATTCCAAAGATAAAAAACAAATTATGTGAATATGACATATTTAGACAACATCGAAGAGATATATAAGTTGTATTATACAACATTTCAAGTGTTTATTTTCAATTTAAAATGGGTTTACAATAAGACTGTAGTTAAATTCGATGAATTGGGATTTATAAAGGTGAATTTCAGTATAGAGGGGTATAATGACAAACATTTCATAATGGAATCATAATTAGTGTAATTATTTTAAATCCTAAATCTAAAAAACAATAATTGGTAAATAATATTGCTAGAAACTAAAAAAATTATTGGCTCTGATGAAAATCAAATTGAGGATGTCCCTTTCATTGGGAGATCATAATCATTTTATGGTGGTCCCAATGTAGACAATGTCTTTAATGTTATAGGGGACCACGATGAGGGGATTTGGATACATTATATAGGATCTAAATCCCTTCATATTTTAAATATAAAAAGGGAGTTTAATGAATATGTTAATGTGCTTTTAATATACTTTGTTTCTAATCATAATAGTAAGTTTTATCAACTACATTTAAGGAATATAAATTAAATGTTTGACTAAACATTTAGATAATTATTTCTCCACACACAGATGTTACCAATCCTAATAAATCATACACAATTGATGATAAAACTGTAGAATTATTAGTGGATTAATAATATGTGGATGAAAAGAACAATAATGGCATAGCATCACCATGTTAACTGAAGTTATCAAGGAAAGAAGTAAAGGTATAAAATTTCAGGTTGGATGAATCAATGCATCTAACCTTTTGGCCTCAATTATTCAATTTTTATTAGTAAAATTGTGATCTCAATGATAATACATGTTCCAATTGATATAGATATGCATCACAATGTCATTCATGTTTTAAATATCCATGGGGGAAGATATTTGGGTAATGTTTTCATATAATTTCTCCATTTTATCAAAAAATTATATAACTAAATGTTGATTTAAATTTCATCATCCAATTTAGATTTTGTTTACTTTAGATTATTACCAAAATAAATTTCTATTAATGGTATCTAGAAAAGCTCCTATAGCCTTTCTATAATAGTCCAAGATTTTATGATATATTTCCCTTTAAATAAATTTCCCTGATAGCTAACTTTTCACGAAACAACAAGTTTAAAAAATCCCCAAAATCCTATTAAAATATTATTATGTGAAGATGATATCATTTTTTAATTCATCATGTCAATATTATCTTAGGTATAAATTTTAGGATTTTTATAAAGAGATTGGTTTTTTAGTGAAAAGTAAAAAATACCGACTTTTTTAAAATTATCATTTATTTTCTTTGAAAATCCCCATAAATCATTGAATTAAATTAAAATAAACATTATTTTTTATAAATAATATAATTATTTACATTTTAATCATAATTATAACCAATTTTGTTATAAGTTCATTTTTGGACTTAAAAACACATTTTTCTAAAAAATAATTTTTTCATTGTGATTTAGGTTTTTATCTTAAATTAATTTTTCCATTTATAAAAATTTAATTTTATTAAAATTGATTCCATATTTTTAATTATTAGGTTCTAATTTTTTAAAAAGTGCACTCTTTTTTTAATTATGAATAGTATCATTGCTAAAAATTTTCACCTCAACAAAGGGTAAATCTGGTGATTAAGTTTAAATAACTAATGTGATAAGTATTTAAAATTTCTATAAAACATTCCTTTATCTTATTTTATTAGTTTATTTAAAAAATTATAATCCAAGTCTTGAAAATATATCCACTTTTTTCAATTTTTCTTTGATATTGACCTTTATATTAATTTAAGAAAAAAATAAAAACAAAATGTCACACTCTTCACTTTAATCTCTTTAATATTTTTCCATAATGATATAAAGAGAGTAATTTTATTTTTAAAATTTAATTTGAAATATTAATTAATTTTTTTTATCATTTAAGTCATTTTAAATTTTTTTTAATGAATAATTACCTTAAATTCTTACATAATGCTGACACAATATTTATTCAATTAATAAAAAAATATAATATATGATTTAATAAAATTAAAAGTGACACAATTTGGATGATTAATTATGTTCCATGAATTTTATATATAAATATAAAATATTATGTGTTTTTTAAAGGATTAGAATCAAATTATATCTTTTTCTTGGTGTATTTAAAGTCAAATTAAATGAATAGTGTCAAAATGTCATTAATGATATTTTATGAAAATAATATTTATTGAATTATTTAAAAATCATAAAAAATTTAATACAGTAGAAGGGTGATAATATATGGATGAAAAATTAATTCTTTTTCCATTTATGAGCTAATTTTTTCCTGGTAATTAAAATTACAACACTCTAGTATTTAAAATGTCATTACCATGATCAAGGTTAAAATTGTTTAACCAAGGGTCTAATACAAATGATACAGTTTAAAATTATATCTAAACCTATCCAAATTTAATTCTATGATTATATTAAGACCATATCCTAGTTATCTTCTACTATATTCCATTTTGAAACCATTTTACATTAGTTAGACACATATTATATTATAAAATTTCCTAAATTTTTAAAAGTGCCCCTCCCCTCACTTAAAAAAGGACACCCCTTGTCTCTTTTATTTACACCAATTTGAGCCTTATATCTCAATAAAATCTTTAAAAATAATATTTTAAACATCCTTATATAATTTCTAGAGGTTCTAGTCCTCTAAAAACCCAACCCTAGGTTCCTTAAGAGATCTAAAAGAGTTATTTCAAAGAAGATGTAATCATCTTCACCGAGCACTTACATTTTTCTTCTTATTTTACCACATTAAATTTTGATATAACCATTCCAATATAATAATACTATTATCTCCCACATAAGAAGATGTTATTATGTGTATGGTGTAATATTTATTCATATCTTTCTCCATAAAATGGGAAATAAAACCATCACTCATGTGTACGGTGGACTATGGCCTTGCGAACCAATGTAATTTGTTGTCCATTACCACCAAACATGGATTGTTATAAATATGGAACTAATGAATATATATGATATTTATGAAATAATTATTAATTTTTAATTACAATATCATATATACCATCTTACCTTCCTATCCATTAGAAAATGATAACATCGCTCGTGCATACGTGTAGAATACCACTTCCACAAAGATATATGATTCAGTTTCATTTCTGATTTACATGGATTATAATAAGGATATATTTAATGAATATATTTCATAACCTATCCCAATGGGGATCATTCCACAACTCACTAATATCACCTCCAATAGGCCAGGGGTTGGCAACTAGTGCCAAGTAGGCATATCATTAACATGGGAGTCCTTAGCCTAAGTACCTGGAAACACACACACATATCCAAGACCATACAATTTTGAAATGTAAATACAACTAAACAACTGTGAATTAATAAATATAAATAGCAAAACCAGAGTATGAAAATAATTAATGGAAAGTAAATAGGTCCAAATACAAACCCACCGCAAAGTGTATGAAAACAAGTCCAACCTGAAAGTAAAGAGGGGGACTACTGCCAAGATACTGCAAGAACACACTCCAATCTGTCTGGATCACTAAGTAGCATCTAGTCCTAGACCCTCTAGGAATCTATCAAAAGGTTGATCAGCCTCATAAGATAATACACATTCAGTTGAATTCTATGTAGGGGTGAGTATAACAATACCTATTAGAACACCCCAAAACAACAAGAATATAATAAAAGAATAACAGTCATCTCTACATGGTTATATGTCTAAAACACATATAACAAGAATATATAGATATATTCAACAAATACACATAGTATTAAGGTAAATTAAAAACCATAATTTCATCCTAGGATCCCATCTTGAAGGTTTCTTATATCACTCGTCTAGAATATCACACTCCACTAGTCAAATAGCACTAATGATGTCCTTCCAAGAGGTAGTGCTCGTTGGGTCTCTCCATTAGAATTATATGCTGGAAGATTGAAAATATATGATACATAGATGAGGATCACTCCCAAGTCCATTGGGTATACCAACAACTCAATCCGGAATAATAGGCTAGGTGGACGATCAGCACCCACATAGTGTTGGTCATGACGATACCAAGAACTCCACCTAGGAAAATAAGATGATAGAGGATCTCACTATAGGCCTCATAGAAGTATTTAGAAAAATATTTCTAGGAATTCATGTTAAAGGTATCACCATCCTATGTGTGTAATTTTATTCCATACTAACCTTTATGGATATGGATATAAAGAACTCACCCTAATGAAACTTGTCCAAGATACAGAGGATAAGGGCTCTAAGAAAACATTGTAAGAGTGCACTCCATTTAATAAGAGTACACATTATGTCCCTTTGGAACTAGGTCATTCCCATGTAAATGGATCATGCCCATGTCTATGTACAATTACATGGATTGTTGATGCACGTATACTTCTACTAGTGTCTTAGTTTAGGGCTATGACCAAATACTTCTGGTCTTGGTCATGTCTGTGTGGGAGTACACAGTGTTCCCTTGGTTCTGTACTCATAGTCATGTTTGCGTACCCTCTGAGGTGCATGATGAGCCATAAAGGAAGGAATCACATTTCATGTGATAAGGGTCATAAGTTGTATGATCCATAACTTCACTCAGAAACCCTATATGTCACACCAGGGGTCCCATATGTCGTTTAATCCTAGATTCCATGATGTGTAGATTAGGATTTCCATAATCCTATTATCATTCCTCCCATAAACTCATTCAATTATTTGGTACCAAATTCAGTCATGAATCACACTATGGATAGTGGATCTGATATGGCCAACCACTTCCCTCATCATTCACTAGATTCTAGTCATTTGATTTTCATGAGAATTGGTGATTGTTTGTTCCAGTCATCATCACACACATCACCCAAAACTAGAGGTCTCTAATCTGGTATAATACATTCGCTACTACCACCATCTCATGATCCTCATTACATATCAATTCTAAATATACAATATTGAATTTTTCTGCCCAAAAAATGGTACAAAAAAATTGATTCTTTGGTATTTGGGTCGAATTATCGAGAAAAATAAACCACATTGATGAGTGAAGAAAATAGGTGAGAATGGCACAATCACACCCATGTGGAATGAACCTCATCTAATGTTTTTGTTTTCTATGATATGTTTCCATTAGAACTATGAATTAAGAGATTAACAAAAAACACAACGAAATTTCACCAAAAGAATCCCTATAGATAACCCATCCCACAAAATGACCGATCCACGAATCAATCTATTGGTTCATTGATTCAAATTCATCATAGAAATAGAAAATGGGGATATAATCAAATAAAAAAATCATATCTCAATTTGGATCAATCATTGATGAATGATGAATTTGTGTTGTTTTCATTGGTGAGATCCTTTGATTCTGTTGCACATCGATCATAGATCCTTGATCTAGTTATCATTTTTCTAAGAGAGATACTCCAATACTCTCTAAAATGGATCTAAAATGGCTCAAGGGTTATGAAAAAACCCTAAGGATTTGGAATAGATTTATACTTATAGATGAATTTAGACCATTTCACTAATGAGTGAAATAAAATAATTTTATTTAATTATTTAATTTATTTTGAGCCCGCGAGGAATTTTTCACAAACGTCCCACACTGAAAAAGGTTATGTCACACCTTAGTGAAAAATCATACTCTAAACTCAATGATGACCTAAGATTTCTAATTTTAGATTCTCTTTAGAAGTTTTTTCACTTTTTCTTGAAAACCGTGCGTGAGTGATATTTAATATATTTTAAATATTTTAAATATTTATTCTAGGAACACCAGGTCTTGGAATAACATGTTGTCTTAGTGATTGATCTCAAAAATGATCCTTACAATATTAAAAAATAATACATAGAAAATTTGAGTCATTAAATTATCCCCACATTGGGTATTTACATCTTGAAAAGCCAAAACACGTGGCTACAAAAAGAGATGTGGGTACTGAACACAAATCCAAGAATCTCTCTCCTAGGTGCTCTCCTGATGATTTTTTATGTAGCTACCAGACACACACTATCACCCACAAATTATCATTTCCTATAGATCCTCGATCTATACAAGGTAATCAGTATAGTTAGCTTCATCATTGATATCCATCTCACCCCAGCTGATAACGTGTGATGGGTTAGGCACGTACCTCCTTAGTTGTGACACATAGAAGACGTCATGTACCAAATCTAACTATGTAAGTATATCTAAATGTTACACCACCTAACCTACTCTACATAGTATTTGGAAATGGATAATGAATCTCAATGATATCTTTCCACACCAACAAAATCTCTATAATCCACAACAAGGTGAAACTCGTAGGAACACATGGTCTCCCTCCTCGAACTCTAGGGGCCCTCATTGTCTATCCACAAAATAATTATAGTGGATCTATGTAGTCCTCATCTACACCTAGATGATCTACTCCATTTCTTTGGTGAATCACACCAACTCTGGGTCCATAAGTGCTAACTCTCTTGGGCCAGTCTAGCAAAGTGGTGACCTAAAGGGTTTCCATTACAAGGCCTCAAATGGTGTCATAACAATGGTGGAATGGTTGTTGTTTTTTTACACAAACTCCACTAGTAGTATGTGATCATACCAGTTATGTTCAAATTCCCACAAGCAAGCCCATAGCATGTTCTATAGAACTTGAATGGTTCACTTAGTTTCGCCATCATTATAGGGGTGAAACACTGTGCTCAAGCAAAACTGAGTCCCAAACACCACCTGAAATACCTTCCATAATCACAATGTGAAGATAGAATTATGGTCAGAAATGATCATCAAGGAAACTCTATGTATTTAGATAATCTATTACATGTAGATGTGTCCCAATATCTCTACTAAACCCTTATCTTATATTTCTAGAAGGTGGGACGACTTGGTGATTAGGTCTATGATCACCCATATGGAATTGTTTCTCCTAGATATACATGGTAATAATTTAACAAAGTCCACAGATTTTCTATACCACTTCCACTCTGGAGCCTTAATGGGTAGAGCTAAACCAATGGAACTTGGTTCTCAGCCTTAACAAGCTAACAAGTAAGGCATCGAGAGACAAACTCTGAAAATACCTTCTTCATACTTGGCCACCAAAACTAACTTCAGAGGTCTTGGTACATATTTTCAACACCTATATATAACTTTAGATTATATCTATTAAACTCTCTCAGAACTTCCTCCCACAATGTCACTAGTACCATCATTCATCCTCTGAAAAGAATGAAATCATCCCCACCTTTAGAAAATTCATCAATCAAATTTTTAGTAGATATTTGAGTATGTAGTGTCTCATAGTCAGTATCCCCAAGATGATCTTCCCTGACTCACTATAAAAATTAAGTGGTGAAACCATAGATTAAAGGTAATATATTCAATCTCCATCCAAAAAGGATAACTGCAATGATGACAACTATTATGACGCCTTATTTAGTAACTGTGAACAAGATCTCCTCATGATAGCATCTTCCACCATGTTCCCCTTACCAATAGTATAGACAATCTCAAAGTCATAATCTTGGAGGAAATATTGATATTTATTCAGTATCAAGTTAATATCCTTTTGATATAAGATATAATTGATACTCTTGTGATCATAATAGATGATAAACAGCTCATGCATCATGTAGTTTCTCCACATATTCAATACGAAGAATACCACTGCTAACTCGAGATCATGGGTCATGTAGTTTTTCTCATGTGGTTTCAACTAACATGAACCATAGTAAATCACTTACTGCCTCTATATCATAACAAAAACAATAATATCTTATGATTAATTGTAGAATACTAAGTACTCGACACCCTCATCTGGAAATCTCAACATCGGAGTTCTCATCAATCTCTACCTCAACTCCTAAAAAGCCTATTAGAACCTCTATGTCCACAAAAAAGGCTTCCCCTTTTAGGTCAAAACTATCTTGGATGCTGATATCTTGGAGAAATCAGGTATGAATATTCAATAATATCCTTTAAAAGCATGGAATCTCCTCAACTCCATCACACTCTTTTGTGGATCCCAAGATAACACTGCCTTGAAATTCATCGGGTCTACTGCTACACCATCCGCTGAGATGATGTGTCCCAGACATTATAACTCCTATGTCTAGAATGGGAACTTTGAGGGATTATCATAAAGTTGGTGTTCTCTAAGTATGTCCAGAACCATCATCAAGTGTCTTGCATGCTCCTCCTAAGATGCTAAGTACACAAGGATGTCGTCGATAAAGACTACCATGAACTGGTCCAAGAATGGATGAAATATCCATTTCATGAGTCTCGTGAATAATTTTGGAATGTTTTTCACGCTAAAGGGCATAAATAAGTACTCATAGTGATTGTACCAATATTTTAATGTCGTCTTTAGTATATCCTCATCTTGTACTCACAACTGGTGATTGCCTTACCTGAGGTCAACCTTTGAGAACCATCATTCCCCTATAAACTGATCATAGAGGTCATTGATCCTTAGTACAAGATAATTTTTCTTCACTATCACCTAGTTCAAGAATTGGTAGTCAAAATATAACCTCAAACTCTTGTACGCCTTCTTGGTGAAAAAACTAGGGCTGCCTAGGGTGAAACATTGGTTCTAATAAATCCCTTCCTCTTCAAGTCCTCCAAATGCTCCCTCGTCTTTTGAAACTCTGTGGGAGCCATCTGATATGCTGATGTGGATATCAGGGTCATAATGGGGTCTAGATCAATGAAAAAGTATATCTCTTGGTGGGGAGTTAATCCTATAATGTCCTTAGTAAAGATGCCCTCATAATCTTCCACCACTAAAAGGAACTAAAAACTCATAACATCCACTACACTAAGGGTTATGCTATCTAATTAATGAGTAATCAGCTTCACCCTCTTATGCATTATTCTATACAACACTACATGGGTTTCCTTTTCAACCTTAAAGGAAAACCTTGTCCCATCAATATCAACCCGCTGCATCCTCCACTTGAAATACTTGATCTGGGCATGAACTATAAATAATCATTACATACCTAAGATGGAATTATAAGGCCTCATCGTTTCTACAAAGATATCCCAATAGAAACTCTCTCCACCAAGATTTAGGTCACATTTTCATCACATGTGTGTGATTATAGAGTCATCACTAGTAGGAGTCTCCAAGCTCAAGGGTCAAGCCAATGGATCAACCAGAATCTCTAAGTCTCAAACCAGATAGACAGAAATAAAGGAATGACAAGCATCTATGTCTATAAATACTAATGATAAGGTATAAATGAAATATATCATACCTTGAATCATCCCCTATACCTATGGGTCATAATCCTCAACCGCCTGCAGTTGTCCTTGCCCATATCCTCTAGCTCCTGAATCCTAGCATAGACCACCTGGGGGTGGTGGTGGTGGTAAAATGTTGATGTGCCTACCACCTCTAGATTCTCTCGCAACTCCTCTTCCGTGTTTTTTGCCCTGCGTACCTATACATTCATATCATTTCCTCTGTCTTTGTGTCCCATCCACTTTCTATCTGTCAATCGTACAATAGGTCAGACAATCTTGTGCAATATGTCTACTTTCGTAACAGGAGTAACACTACCTCTCCCTAGGATTACTGAACCCATCCTATGAGCCTTGAACTATAGACCCTATATCTTGGGACTTCCTCCCAGAACTTCTCACATGTCCAGGTCCCTGAGACTAACACTGGCTCCCTACTGCCGAAATTTCTGCTTCTGTATGCCCACTACCTACAACCACTATCTTTGCCTACTCAACCAGAAAACTCTCAACCACCAATGATCACTATAACTCCCCAACATATGTGTAACTGTATAAATTTATAACATTGGATAATATGTCTCTATGAAGTCTTCACACTAAGGTATGATCTCGAAATAACTGATCTTGAACCATACCTATCAAGTTCCTAGAGAGGTTTCTGAACAGAGATAAATACTCACCTACTATCATGCTTACCTTCTAAAGTTGTAGAGGATCCTTGATGTGTATATCCCTCAGAATATCTAGATATAACTCATATCTAAAAAGGTGCTCAAAATCTGACCATTCTAGATTCATCTCGTCATACATCTGGATCACAAAAACCCACCATCATCCTACTGAGTCATGAAGAAGGTTCGCCACCAAGACCACCATCTGATCTCCTAGTGTCCTGACTAGTTGGAAAACTCATGTCACCACCTTAAGCTGGTCCCCAACCACCTATGGATTGAGATCACCTTCAAACAATGTGGGTCAATATCACTAGAACTCGTGAAGTGTACTCATCCTATATGCCTCATCCTCTGGTACTATGGGTACTATCTACTACTAGTGGTATAGCTAGTGTATCACCTAGAGTTTACATATCTAAAGCTGGTCCTTGTATCGATACCTCATCATTGAGGGGATCATATTCATGATCTTAATACTGAATCCTATATGGAATACATCATAGAGTCATCTTGAAAGTAAAAAATATATACCATGGTCAATGAGTATATCTGGATAGTTGACCCAAGGACATGAAAACCACAACTCATTCCTGTATTATGCATGAATAATTGTTTTCCCTAAAACCATTATTCTCATATACCATGTCTAAAGATAGGTGATCAGAGTCTTGGTGTATAGATATGTTAGTTGTCACACCAAAACTGGAGTCCTTGACCTGAAGGACGTACTCGAAACACTTAACAATGTTTCCTCAAACCAAAATCACATAATTGGATCCTAAGGTACAACCAACTACTCTAATACCACTCAATCACAACCCATCACCATGGGGAATGTTCCAAAAATCCCGAAGCCCACCTCCAATAGTCTAGGAGTTGTAAACTAGTGTTGAGTAGTCATGTCACTAACATGGGAGGACTTATCCTAAGTACTTGTACACATTCACACATCTCCAAGACCATACAATACTAAAATGTAAATACAACTAAAAAACCATGAAGAAATACATATAAATCCCACAACCATAGTATGAAAAAGAATTAATGGGAAGTAAATAGATCCAAATACAACACCACCAAAAATATTATGAAAACAAGTCGAACCTGAAAGTAAATATGGGTATTGTTGTCAAGATACCACATGAACACACCTTGGTCTGTCTAGATCACTAAGCATTGTTTGGTCTCAGTACCTCTACGACCGTGTCAAAAGATTAATCATTTATACAAGACATGACACATGTGGTTGAAGCCCATGTAGGGGTGAGTATAACAATACTTAGTAGGATATCCTAAAACCACAAAGCATATAACAAAATAATAGCATTCAACTCTATACAGTTTTACATCTACAACACATATAACAAGAATATACAGATATATTCAACAAAGACACACAGTCTCAAGGTAAAGTCACAACCATAATTCCAACATAGGATCCTATCTCAATGGTTCCACATAGCAATCATCTAGGATATCACACTCCATGATTTAGATAGCACTAATGACGTCTATCTAAGAGGTAGTTGTCATTGGGTCTTGCTATTAGAAGTATATGATTTATGTCTAAAGTGATATGATACGCATATGAGGATCACTCCAAAATCCATGGGGTATACCAAAACTCAATCTATATTAACCTAATATGTAAAGGATTGGCGCCCATGTAGTGTTGTTCATGAATATACCATAAACTACACCTAGGGTAAGAAGATAATAGAGGATCTCACTATGGGCCTCATAGAAGGATTAAAACAACTCTATCCAGGAATTCCTACTAAAGGGATCACCAACCTATATTTAGGATGTGATTTTATATTAACCTTCGGGGAAAATCATATTGGGAATTCACCCTAATGAAAATTTTCTAATATACAGAGGCAAAGAGATCTAAGTCAACTTTGAAAGAGTACAAGTTGTGTACTTGGAGTACATGGAGTGTCCCTTCAGCATCAATTACTTCCCATGTAAATTTATTGTTACCATTCCCATGAAGAAGTATATGGTGTGATGACGCTCATATGATTCTAATTGTGTCCTATTACATTGTTATTTCCATGTACTTCTGGTCTCGACCGTGTCTTTGTAAGAGTACATAGTATGCCCTTGGTCGTGTACTCCTATCCCTATCCATATACCCTGAAAGGTTCATGTTGAGCCCCTAGGTAAGGCATGACATGTCTTGTGATAGGGTTCACATGTTGTGTTATCCTTAACTTCACACAAAAACCCTAGCCACTGCACCAAAACTCTCACACGCTGTGTAATCCCGAATTACATTCCATATAGATCAAGATTTCCAGAGTCATAATTTTCTTCCTCTCATAGATTCATCTTCTCCTATAGCACATAATTCAACCAGGAATCATTATATGGATGGTGGATCTGGTCTAAACAACCCTTTTCATCATTGTACACTAGATTCCAGTCATCCTATTGGCATGAGAATCGGGTGTTCATTTGTTCCCATCCCCATCACACACACCAACCGAACCCAGAGGTATCCAATCTAGTCTGATCCATTCACCACTACCACCATCTCATGATCCTCATGCCATACCAAGTCCATATGTACAATATCAAATTTTTTTACCAAGAAATGGGTGTGCAATGATTGATTTTTTAGTATTTTGGTCGAACCATCAGGCAAACAAAACTACAATAATGAATGAAGAAAATAGGGGATAAAAGATCAATAACAACCATAAGGAATTAACATAGGCCAATGTTTTTTGTGGAATTTATCTATTTCAATTAGAAAGACAAATTAAGATATAAAAAAATAAACATGAATAAATTTCCCCACAGATAACCCGTCCCATAAAATGACCAATCTGTGAATCAATATTTTAGTTGTTTGACTCCTAATTGTCATAGAAATAGAAAGTAGGGAAAGAATCAAATAAAAATTTCATACCTAAATATGAATTGATAACTATTGAAGAAATAAGTTTTTTAATTATCATTATCATTATCATTCGATTTCATTTCACACTGATCATAGAACCTCGATCTGGTTGTCGTTCATCTAAGAGAGATACTCTAACACTCTCTGTAACATCTCTTTAATGGATCTAGGGTTATATAGATAACCCTAATGATTTTTCATAACCATATACTTATAAACTAATTTATTTCATTGCATCAAAGAGTAAAATAAAATAATTTTATTGAATAATTTTATTTAGTTTTCATTTGTGATGACTTTTTCACAAACATACTTGCCAAAAAAGGTTTGTCCCACCTATGGTAAAACTCGTGATCTAAACTAAAGTGTGCCTTGTAATTATTATTTGAGATTATATTTATAATTTATTCCACTTTTTAATAAAACTTCACTCGTGTTATATATAATATATTCCAAATATTTAAAACATTTATTTCAGATACATTGGGCCTCAGAATCGTACACGGTCTCAACGCCTGGTCTTGAAAATAATCTATAAAATATCAAAAAATGATACATGTAAGATATAATTAATTTCAATATATATGATATATATGATATAATAATTATTCTATAATGTTGAATTGTTATTTACCTTTCTATAATTCCTTCCATTGAAAAGTGAAAATTGTGTTTATACGTACATACGACCTACTGTCTCCATGAACAGTGTAGTTAATTTTTCTATCTCTAATTTTTTTGGATAAATAAAAATATATATATAATGAATATATATGATATTTATATAATAATTAAAATTATGTATTTTTTGGAACCATAATCAAATTACAAGGACTGGAACTACCGAATCAAAACATAGAGGAAAAATAGAATAGTTAACACCTAAAACAGTGATAATAATTTAATATTGTTAATAAATAGGTGATAAGATATTATAAATATATCATTTAAGATATTATATATATTTATATGGTTTGGGTATGTAATTATAATAAATCAAAATTTATTATATACAATGTTAAAATCACTTATGAGGCAAGTCGAACTTGAAGTGACAGATTTCATCTCACTTACCACTCTATTGAGACGTATTTAGTATTATCAACCTATTTATTCTCATGTGGTGTATATAATTACACTATGATGAATTAACATGAATATATATTTTTATACAATGTTTAACTTTTTAATTCAAGTTTACTCTTTCAAGTGGTTACAATTTAAAGGTTACCAAAGAGGTAAGAATTTATTATACAATCTCATTTCTTGGGATTACAATTATTTTCAATAAATGGATATTATAATATATCATTTAAAAGATTCATATATTTTATTATAAAATATTTATTTAAGTATTTTCCATAAATTCTTACCAATTTTTCTCTCTTTTTAACTTGAGTCAAAAAAATAAATTTTTAGGGGAAAATCTGTTCTTATTTCTCTTTTCAATCGGGTATATTTTTATTCAATGTCCATATTTTTAAAAATTGTTTTTCAAAATTAATTTTTATTTAATAAATTTATTTATTAGGAAAAAATTCTGTTATCCTTGACTTTTTTTAAATATTTAAAGTAATATTTATAATTATTTATGAAAGGTTTGTTTTTGAATTTATTTACAAAACTGAAAAGAAATGTTTATTTTCATTGTATACAATGTTTATAGTGTTTCCCACCTCCATTACTATTTTATGATATTCAGATTATTTTACATGTTTTAAATCGTTTTATAAAGAAAAATATTTAATTAAAACTTATGTTAATGTTTTTATTCTATTTTACTTTATTCTCCAAGGGATATGATTTTATTAAAAATCCTATATTTCTAATGAGTTGATTATCATCTTTTATCTCTTATTAATTTTGTGGTCATTAACATTATCTTGAAACTTTCACTTTATAGTGATCAAATTTCATTAGAAATTTCATTTATCTTAAATATCCAAATAATTTTTATCATGGATGTTCGTATTTACTAAACTGTATACCATTTATATATACAATCATTTACATTTAATGTTATTTGATTGACTGTAGGAATATTGATATTCTATATTCTTTACTCAATACAAAAAAATTTATTAATAAGATATAATGTTTATAAATTAAATTGATCATTCAATATATGATGATTTAATTATACATGTAGTTATGGGTGGGGCATGGTTATAAATATCCTCTTGATGCATCTATAGGTATCATGAGACAAATTTGTTAGCTAGCCTTATTAAATGGGTTTCTAGTGTATACCTGGCCATTGATTAAACTATTTGGGTTCAAGGCTTTGATGGTAAATAAATCATGCTGTCTGAGATCATGAAATACAATATTAAAAATTTCCTTCATTGGGAATTCAATTATTATTATCCATTATATTACTGCATTGATATTATAGATGGATGCATTTCAAGATCAAGTTATTGATGAAATGAAATGTTTTTTTAGTTATTTACCTTGCCATATTGATTATTAGTTATTTACTCATGATATTTTATGTTTTATGTAACTCTTATTGGGAATTTTATCTCACTATTTTTTACTTTTCCTATGATATGAATAAGGGAGAAATGTATAATATAAATTCTGTAAGAATTATTTTATGCTATGTATATTATGTTTCCAATGTGATATGATAATCATGTATATATATATGGTTATTCAAGACTTATTGGTCCTTTGGTATGATATCCATTGTATCTTAGGAAAATATAATAAATTGTACACCAACTATGGGTTACTGGAGATGTGGTTTATGTAGTTGGTATTATAGGATGTTTAGTAGAAACCTTGGGAAATAGATTTTAAATAAACATAGCTAACATGATACTTATGATTATAAATTATAGTATTTGATAATTTTAACCATTAAAGAGATATTTATTTTATGTCTCAAATTTCAATATGATTATGAGATAAATCAGTTTGTGCCATTAATCTGTAATGATGACTAACTGAAGAAAGGGAATCAACAATCGTAGATAATATAGGGATTTCACTGTTGAGAAATCCAATATAGTTGGTGTTGGAACTGATTATATTACATATATATTAAGGTATATTACGTAGTTTATGATGAATTATCTTTCCCAAATAAGGAAACCTATTATTCCACAATGTGATTCTCTTATTTTGGATCACTTCATGAGAAAAAAGACTCCATATTTTAGTAGAACTACTAATACATTGGTAGCTACAAAATGGATTAAGTCCTTAAAAATATATTCTTGGATTTGGGGTATAATGAAGGATAAAATGATATTTTGGTAGTGAATTATTTAAAATTAGTTATTTATCAATGGTTTTTATTGATCCATAACACTAAATAGTCTTTTGAAATAGAAATCATGGAGTAGAGAACTTTTAAAGTTATATTATTAAATAAATAATTCCCTTGAGAACAGTGAGATAAAATAGAGAGGAAGTTCCTCACTTTAAATTATAAGGATGAATAAATTGTGGTGGAGTATGATGATAAATTTAAAAGTTTATCCAATCATGCTTCATAAAATATACAGAATCTAGAAAGAAATATTAACCATTTCTTTTATGGGATTAAGCTGATTCACTAAAGGGACCTAGTTTCTTAAACTTTTTCATCATATGATGATATATTATGAGGTTCCATTATGAAAGAAAAGTATTTTTATAGATATTATATATTCAAGGGAAATATAGAGAATAATAGTTCATTTGAGAAAAAATAAAAAGGTAATACATCAAAATTATTAAGAGAATGAATAAATTTCCATCTTGTAAAAAAATATGAAAAGAAACATCATGGAAAATTATTGAAGGACATGGGAGTTTTTTACAAGTGTGGAGATAAAGGTCATATATATAATGATTATAAGGAAAAAATGGAAACCACTACTAAATAGTGATTAAAATATAATTATATAGGGAAATATTCATACTAGTTCCCCAACATCAAGAGAAATTACCATAGAAAAATCTAAGAGGAGAAGGCCAAGCTTATGGGATTACAACAAATGAAGTGAAAATTCCTAAAGATATAGTGAAAGGGAAACTAATAATCCACTCTATAATTGAAATTTTTTTATTTTATTTAGTTTATAAACAATATTTTATATGTATATAATTATCTAAAGGCATCAAATCACCACCTCAATGATTAAATGTTGAGTTGGTAGTGAAAAATACCATTAGTTTTACAATAGTTTCTCAAGTATATAACTCCAATACTGTATAAGTTTTTTTTTAATTTTATTCTTTCAAATATTGTTATTATTCCTATAGTTGAATTTGATATAATATTGTGAATGTATTTGATCTCTCAGTATATATTTTGTATCAGCTTTCTTGGAAGACAAGTTACATTTGATATTCTGAATCAACATGTGATAGTCTATCGGTGTGAGTATGAACATGAACTCTCAATAGAAATTACTTCCATTATATGTTTTTTACTACCTATTCATGAGGTATATTTATCTCATATGGTTGGGGAGAAAATAAATATTGAAGAAATTTTTTATGGTAGTTTTTTTGTATTTCCTAAATAATTTCCTAGTGTTTCCTGGAATCAAGAAGTTTGGTTTTCAATAAAACTCATACCCGGTTCTACACTTGTTTCAAAGGATCCATATATAATGTTCCAATTTGAGTTATAGTAATTGTAGAATAAACTACAATATAATCAATATAATGGATTCATTTGTCCCGGTGCTTCACCATGGGGTGCATCAGTTATTTTTGTTAAGAAGACAAATGTTTTAATGCATATTTTCATTGATTATTGAGTACTTAACAATATCACTATTAAGAAAAAGTATCCTCTAACCTATATTGATGATCTATTTAATAAATTATGAGGACGTATATATTTCTACAAGATTGATCTTCAATCTGGATATTTTAGCTAAGGGTCAAGTAGGATATACCCAAGACATCATTTCATATGATTTATGGTCATTATGATTTATAGTAATTCCATTTGAACTTAAAATTCTCTTATTATATTCATGGATTTAATTAATAGAGTCTTTAGAGATTACATTGATCAGTTTCTAGTAGTCTATAGAAATGGTATTCTTATATATTCAAATACTAAGAAAGATAATGAAGAAAATTTAAGAATTGTGATAAAGACCTTGAGGAAGGAGAAGTTAAATGCCAAATTAACCAAGTCTGACTTTTGGATACAACAAATCTCAATCTTGGGTCACTAATTTCAATTGATGGTTTATAAGTGGATCCTTATAAAATGGAAGTTATTGATAAATGGCCTAAACCAAGAATAGTAAATTAGATCTATTGTTTTCTTAGGTTGGATAGATGTTATTAATGCTTTGTGAGACATTTCTCATGACAATATAATCCAATCACCAAGTTGACTTAAAGGGGGTCAATTTCTTATAGACAGGTGAATGTGAGGAGAGTTCCAAAGAACTGAAGAGTGTGTTGGAAAATGAACCTATACATACACTTACCTTTATTATAGAATTAATTATGATATATATTGATTCATAAAAGAAGGGATTAGAATATGACCTCATGCGGAATGATACAGTGATAGATTATGCCACCTGCAAATTGGAAATTCATGAGAAAAATTACCCAACTCATATTTTGGAGCGAGTAGCAGTAATGTTTTCATTGAAGATATGGAGGAAATATCTGTATGGTCAAAGGTGTGATATATATACTGATCATAAAATAATGAAGTATAAATTTACACAAAAATAATTGAATATTTTCAAGAGAATATGGATGGAGTTGATCAAAGATTATGACTACTCAATACATTACCACCCTGGGAAAGAGAACAAGGTGGATAATTCTATGAGTTGAAAAGATCAGGAATGTTTTTCTATGATGAGTATTGAAATAGATCCAATATTTATTTATTTGTAGAAGCCAAAACATGAAATATTGAGGAAAGGGGATAGATCTTATATTTATCTGATAAATATTCAACCATCGTCCATGAGAAAATTAAGAAGGAATAGAAGGAAGAGGTGGAATTAAATAAGGAGTTATGGAATTTTCCTATGTTAAACCATGATCATTGTCAAATCAAAAGGTTTAGGAACCAATTATGTGTCTCATTAATACCAGGGTTGAATAAAGAGTTGTTAGATGATGCTCCTAGTCCATCATTCATTATTCATCCTAGAATTACAAAGATGTATAAATATCTAAAAGCATATTTCTAATTGGATAAAAAGAAAATAGATATTGTCAAGTATATATCATGATTCCTAGTGTGTGAGAAAGTTTATACTAAGAGACCTAAGTCTAAGGGGATGTTATAATCATTACTCATACCCAAATGGAAATGATAAAACATCATTATAGATTTCATCAAAGGACTCTATTGGGAAGAAATCCCTCAAGGTAACATTGAATCATTTTTTGGTTGATTATTTTTGTTGAAATATAGGGTTTCCATGATGATTTTTTGAGTTTTAGATATATTTTTGAAAATCTATGTTGAAAAAGAACCATGAAAAAGGAATGGATGATCTTGAGGTAGTAAAAAAGGAACATATACAAGGTTGCGTTATTTTTCAGTGCATTCAAAATTTTGGGGCCTCAAAGTTAGAAAATAGAGAAAGGTGTGTTTGGAAAAGGAGTTTTTGTGTAAGATTGAAGGTGGTTTGGAATCTTTTGTGAAAGGCATGTTGTGGGATCAGAATGTTGAAATATGGAAAATGCATGAAGTGCACGAAATATTTAGAAATGTGCATGAAAGATGAGTTTACACGAAAGAGGTTCTCATTCCTAATACGACGTCAAGTTGAGTTTTGTATACTTAGAGAGGATCTTGTGTGACACATAGAGTCTTCTGTGTAGGGGTCAGAGATACCAAAAAATAAGAGGTAACCCCCTTATTTGAATCAACTCAACACTTAGAGAGAATCTGAGCTCTGGATCACATAAGAATTGTGTGAAAAGGGAGTTGCGTGAAATAATTGGAGTTGCGTGCAAGCTAAGGAAGTTGTATGTAATATTTGAGTTGCACACAAGCTAAGGAAGTTTTTTGTAATATTGGTGTTGTGTGTAATAATGTGGTTTCACGTAAGAATAGGTTTTTCCTTTAAGGCATAAAACTTACACGCAAGGTGCAGTAAAGGTTACATGAAAGATTTGAGGTTTCCCAGTAATACTATGGAAAAGTGGTGTTCATAAGTAGATAAAAGTAGAATGTCAACTGATCATCTATCTATAGTTTAGGATGAAACATTAATTAGAGATAATTAAGGGACCCGCATGTCTATTAACTGTGTGTGGATCCCTTCTAATAGCAGTGAGTGAAGGAAGAGATATATGGTGATCCATCCCACCATAAGTGAGCCAGAGGAAGAGAAATAGGGTGTGACCCTTGGGAATGTGGTGAACAGACCCTAAACCTTGTAAAGGTAGTGATCATGAGCATAGAATATCTATCGCAAACATCACTATTGGCAGAGAGCCTTAGTGAATTTGGTATAATCGGTACATCATTTTTGTATGCTCCTTGTATGTATCCTGGTGAGGGTGAACCAAGTAAAAAACATTGTGTCCTATGAATGATTTATTTTCTACTCATATATTTCTATAGGAGAAATAGAGAAGTGTGTTTTGTTTAATGATGAAACAAGATCAATTAGATTTAGATACATATCTGAGTTTTATTACTACATAATATCCTTAGATGGATGTTCAATCTGAGAGGACCATTCAAACTCTATAAGACACATTAAGAGTTTTCTCTAGGGATTTTAAAGGTGGTTGGGATCAACACCGTCATTTGGTGGATTTTTCTTACAAAAATATATTTCACTTAAGAAATCATATAGATACTTATGAAAACCCTTATGTAATGAAGTTTATAACTCTAAAGTATTAGGAGTAATTTAGAGAAAAAAAATCTATTGGGACGTAGACTAGCTGAGGAAATGACAAAGAAGGTCATATTTATTCAATATCACATAACGGAATCTCAAAGATAATAAAAAGTTATGATGGAAATCATTGGTGAGATATAGAATTCAAAATTGGATAGAAGTTATTCCTAAAATATTCTCCTAGGAAGAATTTGATGATATTTTGAAATAAGTTAAATTTAATACATAGTTATATATGTCTCTTTTGAAATTTTTGATCATATTAGGATGGAAGCTTATTGCTTGGTGATTCCATCTAATATCTCTCAAGTTCACCATGTGTTCCATGTATCTATAATAAGAAATTACATAATTGATCCTTCACAAGTACTAAACTTAGAGTTCATACCAATTATGTAATATCTATCTAATGAGGAACAACTATTAGAGATTCAAGATCATAGAGATAAATTTCTATGAAACAAGACCACTGATCTGGTAAAACTTTTGTAGAAAAATCATAAAATTATGGAAAATATACAAAAACCTAAGGATGTGATAATATATAATTATCCTAAGTTTTTTTGAGTGATGAATATTCAAGGGTAAAAATATTATAATGGGGGTTGAATGTAACAACCCAAAATTTTATGATATACTTATCTTTAAATAAATTTCTTTGATATCTTGATTTGAACACAACATTGAGTTTAAATGAACCAAAAAAACTTATTAAAATATTATTATGTGAATGTTATATTATTTTTAATTTCATCATTTCAATATTATCTTAGCTAGAAATTTTGTGATTTTTCTAGAAATATTGATTTTTTAGTGAATAGTAAAAAAATATCAATTTTTGTAAACTGGTCATTTATTTTAATTGAGAATCCCCATAATTATTGGAATTAAATTAACATAATACTAATTTAGTTATAAATAATTAAATTAATTATATTTGAATCATCATTATACCTAATTTTAATATAAGTTCATTTTTCGACTTAAAAACATTTTTTTCTAAAAAACAGTTTTTTTTATTTTGTTTTACGTTTTTATCTTAAATTGATTTATACCACCTATGTGAATTCAATTTGATATAATTTATGAAATATTTTGAACCATTATGTTCGAATTTTTTAAATAGTTCCCTTTTATTTTTCCCCATTATGAATAGTAACAATGGTAAAATTTATCACATTGGTAAAGGGTAAACCGAGTAATTAAGGTTAAAAAACTAAAGTGATAAGGCTTTAAAAATTTTATACAATTGGACTTCATATTATTGGATGTGTCTAATTCAACCATTCTCATCCATGTTTCTAAAATATGGCCAATTAGTGTCATTTTTCTTTGATATTGACCTTTATATTTTTTTAACAAAAGAATAAAAAAATTTCACACTCTTAACTTTAATATCTCAAATATTTTTAAATAAGGATAAGAATAGGTTATGTTCTATTTTAAATTTTCCTATTAATTATTAATTAATTATTATTTTTATGCTAATTTATTTTTATTTTTTATTTATTGAATAATTACATTAAATGTGTTTGCAACACCGACATTGTATTTATTCAATTAATTGAAATATAAAATACATGATTTTAAAAATAGTAAAAGTAGTAAACTTTTGATGAATTATTGTGTTACATGAACTTTATAGATACATATGACATATTATGTATTCTTTAATGGATTATAATTTAATTCAATATTTTTATTTATTTATTTAAAGTCAAATTAAATAAATAGTGTTAAGATTGACATTAATGATATTTTATGAAAATAATATTTTATTATATTATTTTACAATCATAAAAAACATTAAATATGGAAATAGGGATAATATATGGTATAAAATTTCATCCCTTGTCCATTTATGATCTTACTTTCACCTTATAAGTAAAATTATAACCCTAAAATATTTAAAAATCTAATACCATGGTTAAGGTTAAAATTGGTTAACCAATGAGTTAATCCAAATGATAAGGTTAAAAATGATATCAAAAAATTTATAAAATTTGATTGGATGATTATATTAAGAACATATACTATTTATAATATAATATATTATATTTTTTAACTAGTTTATATGAGTTATACAATATTATATTATATTATTTCATAAATTTTCAGAAGTACCCCTCCCCTCACTTATGAAAGGAAACCCCTTATCTATTTTATTTACACCACATTAAAACATCTATATTGATCTAAATAATAATAATAATATTATAAACATCTGTATTCAAGTTTTGGAGGTGGTTAGATTCCCAAAATAACAACCCGTGGCCACTTAATAGGATATCTAAAGGATCTCTTTCAATGAAAAGGTCATCATCTTCATCGAGCACATTCATTTTTATTCTTCTTTTACCACCATTAATTATGTATTAACTATTAAAATATAATAATTCTAGTATCTTACATTTATATATATATATATATATATATATATGTTATTATGTTTATGTTATAATATTTATCTATCTTCTTCTTTATCAAATGGGAAATAAAACCGTCGTTCGTGTGTACGGCGGACTACTGTCACCCAAACTGATGTAATTTTCATTCCATTACCGCATCACAAGGTTTTTATAAAGATATAAATAATGAATATATATTATATTTATGACATAATTATTCTTTATTAATTATAATATAATATATACCATCTTACCTTCCAATCTTTTGGAAACTGATAACACGAATTGTGCATACGTTTGGACTACCACCTCCACAAAGAGATGTGATTCATTTTTTTTATTTACATGGATGGTAATGAGGATATATTTAATGAATATATATTATATATATAGTATAATATTTTTTGAAGGTGAATTATTATTTATCATTCTTTCATTTCATCCTTAGAAAAGTGAAATAGGGTTGATGTGTACGTACAATCTACCGTCCCCATGAACAATGTAATTCATTTTTCAATCTCTTATTTTTATGGATAACTATAAGTATATAAATATCACTAATATATCTTATATTTATATCATAATTATAATTATAGAGATTATGTATCGATAATCAAAGTAGAAGGACCATATCTACTTAATCAAAATGTACAAGGAAAATGAAGCAGTGAACACCAAAAACAATGAATATATTAAAATATTATCAAAAAAAGGGTGATAAAATGTTATAAATAGATCATATATAATTATATGGTTCTTTTATGTTATTAAAATAAATCTACATTTTTTATACAAGATTATAAAATCACTTAAGAGTCAAGTCAAACTGGAGGTAATTGATTTTGTCCCAATTTTCTTTCCATTGAGACATATTAAGTATTATGTGCATATTTATTTTTATGTGGTGTGTATAATATCCATTTTATGTAATTAATATGGATATATATTCATTAATTATGATTAAATTTTTAATTCATTTTTTCTATTTCACGGTATTACAATTTTAAAGTTAATAAAGAGGTAAGGATTTATTTTACAATCTCATTTTTTGGGATTACACTTATTTTCATTGAAGGAATATTATAATATATACTTTATAAATTTATTCAATTTTATTATCCTCTATATATTAAATTTTTTTCTCTATATTCTTCACACTTTTCATCTCTTTGGTACTTTAATTAAGTAAATAATTGGTTAGAATAATATCTAATCTTATTTCTATTTTTGATCGGGTCTATTTTTCCTCCATGTTCATATTTTTCAAAATTATTTTAAAAAGTCATTTTAATTTACTAAAACAATTTATTAAATAAATTTTATTTTATCATTAACTTTTTAAAAGTTTTTAAAGGAATATTTAAAAAAAATTTGAATTTGTTTTTGAATTTCTTTACAAAAGTCAAAAGGAATGTTTTTTTAACTTATATAGTGTTAATAGTCTTTCCCACCATAATAATTTTTTACAATATTTTTATTCTTCTATAAGTTTTCAATGGTTTTACAAATAAAAATAATTAATGAAAGCTTATTTTAATTTTTTTTCTTCCATTTTCCTTTATTCTTTAAGGGATATGATTTTATTTAAAAACCTATATTTTTGATGAATTTATGGGCATATTTTATCTCTTATTAATTTTTTGTTCATCAAATTTCTCTCAAAACATTTACTTTTCCATGCTCTTATTTTATTAGACATTGAATTTATTTTAAATATTAATATTATTTGTATCATAGATATGCTTATTTCGTAAACTGTATATTATTTCTACATAGAGTGTTTTATTGTGAAAGTTATATCATTTACTAGGGAAATATTGGTATTTCATTTTCTTTACTCAATAAAAAAATTATTGATAAGGCATATTGTTTATAAATTTAGTTGATAATTTAGTATATGAGGAATAAATTGTACATGAATATAAGGGTGGGTATTGGTTATAGATATCCCCTCGATGCATTAACGATTCTCATAAGAAAAATATGTTGGATAGCCTTATTAAATAGACTTTTGGTGTATATCTTCCCATCGATTAAAATTTATTGGAAAAGTCTTTGATGATAAAGATATCATGATACATGAGATCATGTTGTCCAATATTAAGCATTTCCTTCATTATAAATTTATTTATTATTATCCATGAGACTACTGTATTGATATTATCCATGGATGTATTTCATTCTCAAGTTATTGATTAAATAGCATGTGTTTTTAGTTATTTACCTTTCTATATTGATTATACCTTATTTACTCATGATAACTTCTAATGTATATAAATCTTAATGAGAATCTGATAACACCCTTTATTTTTTTCCTTCCCACAAGTATTAATAATGATATCATTAATAATATCAAGGATGTAAGAATTTTATTCTACTATCTATTTTATATTTCCATCATAATATGGGAATCATGTATGTATATAGTTATTCAAGTCTAATATATAGATTGGTTCTTCGAGATGAGATACCTTTTATATTATTTCAATATAATAAAGTAAAAACAATTGGTTACTATATTTAGGGTTTGTAGAATCTTGGTTTTTTCAATTAATCGTTGAAATATATCTAGTATTATTTTCAAAGCCAGACGCTGAGATGGTGTGAGATTCTAAGACCCGGTGATCCCAGAATTAATATTTGAAAAATATTACAAATATTAATATCATGTACATGAATTTCTCAAAAAAATGTATAATAAATCTCAAAAATAGTCTTGGATGAGAAATATTATGACACTATTGGGTTCAAAACATGGGTTTTACCCTAGGTGGGACATAACATTTTTCAGTGTTTGGTGTTTGTAAAAATGTTATCATGGGCGCTAAAAATAAATAAATTATTTTTTTATTTTATTTTATTTTATCTTATTGATGCAGTGAACTAGTTCCCACCTTTATAAATACATTATTATGGGTATATCTTAGGTTCATCTTCATAACCATGGAGACCTAGTAAGGAGCCTTTGGAGAGACTTCGGTGGACGACATCAGATCATTGGATTGGATCGGTAACACATGGATCGTCTACACCAATAGAGATCACAGATCTTGCAAGTGATGAGATTGAAGAATCATTATTCATCATTTATTGATCGAAACACCATGTATGATGTTTTATTTATGTGCATTCATCTTATTTATTTATCTTCTTTCTAACGTAGATTAATTCCACAAATAAGAATTTACCCACGCATTGATGATTGATTTACTTTACGATTGATTTATTTATTCAATATTGACCATACCCCTTTTTCATCAATTATATGATAATGGATCAAGTCTAAAATGAACAAAGGCTAAGATTTTCACCTCATGCTTATGGTTTATAGTTTTCTCCATCATTTCTCTGCATGCTCATTGTGAGCAATTTATTTGGCCTAAGATTTGACAAATATTGGTTATTTGATCATTAAGAGGCCATTATTCAGCACAATGGATCAATGCCACTTGTTTCACTCACAATCAAGGGTTTTATTGAGGTGCGATTATGGAGAATGATCAAAAGTGGACCTATTCAGACTGAGGAATACCATTTTCCCGATTTATGTGTGACTGCAACATGGTGCAGAAACAGAAAGACTCGATGTGGGTATTTCTGAGTGGTTTGAGGCCTAGATTATGGCCACTAGTGATAGTGAGGGTCTGGCTAACCCTAAATATGATTTTTATGGGAAGAATTAGTGGTGAAGGAAATGGAATCGGAGGACGTGTGAAGTTATATGGGATCTGAAAAATACCATGTTACATGGTGTGTAATTCGAAATTATATGTCATGTGGGGCCTTGGATGTGGTGTTAAGGTTTTCATAGAACCTATAAGGAGCACATGACATATGGTCCCTAGAACTTGTCATGTGGACTTTGGTTGGAATCATATCATATATTTTATAGGATGCACGGGCATGGGCCAAGTACATGGGCTAAGCCATGTACATGGACATGACCAGAGTACATGGGATGAGCCACATACTTGGACACAACTAATTTTACACAGGCACTACCTGATGTACATAGGCATAGGTATAAAAACATGTATATGGGTGTGGGAAGGTCCAGATTTAGTGGTGTACACTATTTACCCTAATTACATGTCGTGATCTTCTTCAAGGATGGCTTAGAGTCCTTCGCCTCTTCAGTACAGTCCATGTTCAGTTGATTGTGATACCTTAGTCCTTTACCATAGGTGTATAGTTAATAATTACATACTCGGTATAGGATTGTGATCCCTTCTATGGGTGCAGTATTGGATGGAGTTCAGTGCACACCCCCCCCCCCCTATGAGACTAGGGTGGGATCCTTTATCATTCCTTGGCGGGGTTCTTGGTATTTGCATGACCACCGTGCACAAGGCATCGATTACCTATCTAATGAGAAGATCCAATAGGGTTTTGGTGTCCCCCAATATCCCAAGTAGTGATCTCCAACCTGAATGATGATATCTTTTGAGATCTAGTGAGTACTTATTGGGTGGGGTCCAATGATCATGAAATCTTGGATGAGCATCACTAGTGATAGCATGGCTCATGGAGTGATCACTTCTATAATGATAATTTCCTAGAAGCCTCAAGAAGTATCCTATGTCTTGAGGGTTTTGGTTGAAACCATTTGTGGCTGGTTGTCTATTACGAGTATACCTAGTTTTTTATTTTTGTTTTATTACTATTATGAGATGACTACTCTTGATGTTATATGCTTAGTGATTTTGAGGTTTCCTATTTGGTATTGTTATACTCACCCCTATATGGGACCAGCCTACACATTTCATGTCTTATGTAGACAATGACCCTTTTTATGGTGTTCTAGGAGGATAGGGAGTAGGTAGAACATAGTTAGTCTAGAAAAACTGAATATTTTTTCATTTATTTTCATTTGATATTGGTCCCCACCATATGAGTAGGTTGGAAAATTGGTAGTTTTTTGTTGGGATTCTTTTTTGGATCCTTTATCACTTTTAGTAATTTTTTCATACTTTGATGTGGGATATATTTTTTTCATGCATTTTTAGTTTTGGTTTCTTTTACTTTCTCCACATTTTATGGTATTAGAGACATGTGTGTATAAAGATACATTAGGTTAATGTCTCACATCTATGGGTTATGCCTACTTAGCACTGGTCAACCCCTGGCCTATTGGAGACAGGATTGAGGAAATCACACTAGGCTTATTGCTATCCAGGTGAGCCCCGATGAGTTGGGTCATGATAGAGTGGTATCAGAACAGTCAATTCCACCTTTGGATCAGAGAATATATTCTTTTCCAACTAGGATATTGGTTTTGGATTTTGGAAAATAGTGTTAAAGTGTTTCCAGTGAATATTTCATGACATGGACTCCAGTGTTTTTGTGGCAGATGATGTATCCATTCATCAAGACTCTGATAACCTACTTGTTGACTCAATACATATAGAGACTGGTTATAGAAAAAAAGCATTGGAACATATATCATATAGGAATAGGTTGTGTTTTCTATGTCCTTTTTGAGTCATCTCCCCATATATACTCTTTGACCATGGTACATCTTATTTATTTTATGATGCATCAATGAAGACATCCATCCATGATTCAACTATGTGATCATGAGGATGATTTGCTGAGTGATGAGGCTTTGATAAAGGGACATGTACTAGAGGTGGTACCTCATGGTGGTTTTCCAATTTTTCCACCACCTATTGAGCAGTAGTTAGCACTAGAAGTACTAGATAAGGATGTACGTATGCTGAGTGAAGTGCATGAGTTCTAGAGGGAGTGACCTCCTAGGTTTTAGGATGATCTAGGCCCCCAGTAGGAATAGTACTGGCTATAGGCAGTCACTTGAGTTTTATACCTCATGAGGATGATTATAGATTAGATGGTATTACTCATAGTGTGTCTTATTCAGGGATATGATGGGTGATGGTAGAGTCTGGTGACTCAGCCACATGAAGACATATCTCTCTCCTGGTCAGACTTTAAACATCACTTTAGGGAGGAGTTCTATCAGTACATTTTGTGATTATTATACATCCAAGATCTTCTACATCTACAACAGGGTAGTATAACCATGGTAGATTATTCGTTGAGGTTTATATATCTCTATCAATACTCCCTGGATATGGTGAAAGATCCATTCTTTATGGAATGGACCTTTAAGTAGGGATTTCATCAAGATATCATGGATTCAGTGATATCTCTTTGAATTCCGAATTATGCTATAAATATTGAGCAGGATTTAGTTGTGGAGAGATTATTGGTAGAGAAAACACTAATATCAGGTTCTGGTAGTGGTCAACTAAGAGCAGAGACCTTAGAATCCAGTGTCCAATGGCAGTCTTGGGGATCCGGATGTGCTATATACTTCAAAAGACTATCCTTGGATAGGGGTTATATGGTCCATCTCTTTCAGTATGGCTTGCGTTAGCTGAGGTAGGAGTGGTGATTCTCATGTTATGGTCAGGGAAATCTTGATCAAGATTGTCTAACCTATAATAGAGTTAATGGGAAGATGTTTGAAGGACCACCTAGATAGAGACAGAGTCAGGATCAGGGAGGTCTATAGGATGAAAATGTGAAAAATGAGTAGGTGGAGTTACTAAAGGTGGAAGATGATTTGATTTATTACCACCACCACCCCCAAGTGGTCCACGCCTGGATTAAGGAGCTAGTGGTAAGGGTATAGGATAACTGCAGGAAGTGGAGGCCTATAAACCCAAGGCTCTAGGGATAAAATGAGGTATGGTCTATGTCTTTTATACCTTAGTTTTAGTACTGATATATAGTGGTGTGAGTCATTCCTTTATTTCCACTTCCATGGTTTTAGACTTAGATATTTTGGTTGAGCCCTTTGCTCACCTTTATTCTAAGAGACTCCAACCATGTGTGACTCATCCATCAAACAATTATGTTGATAGTGTGTCCAGACTCTTGGAGGTAATACATTTTTATGGGATCTCTTTATAGAATCGATGAGGCCCTATGATTCCATCTTAGTTATGGACTATCTATCCATAGTTCTTGTCTAGTTTGACAGCTTCAAGCAGAGAATATAATGTTTCCATGATTATGGTATGCGATTTTCATTTATGGTTGAGAAGGAAACCAATTTAGGGAAGGATGAGATAATATATATGAGAGTGAATTAGATCATTTACTAGTTGAATAGAATGACTCTTGGAGTAGTGGATTCTATGGGATACCGGTTTCTTGCGACGATGGAGGAGTATAAAGATATATTTTATTAGGAAATTTCAAGATTACCTCCCTTATAAGAGATATACTTCTATATTGACTTGAACCATGGGATGGCCCTGATATCTATATCATTATATCAAATGGCTCCCACATTACTTTATGATATGAGGGTTCAGTTGGAAGACTTACAGAGGAAGGGATTTGTGTGTCCCTGTGTTTCCCCTGGGTAGCCCTAGTTTTGTTTTCAAAGAAAAAAACATGAGCAAGAGGTTGTGTGTGGATTTTTATAGCCTGAACCAGGTGAATATGAATAAAAATTATCCACTACCTGGGATCTATAACCTCTTAAATTAGTTTATAGGTGTGTGAGGTTTCTCGAAGATTGGCCTTATATCAGGTTATCACCATATGTGAGTAAGGAATGAGGATATACCGAAGATGGCATTTAGATGTCTCTATAGTGACTATGAGTACTTTTTGATGCCCTTTGGTGGGATTAATTCCCTAAAAATGTTCATGGGACTCATGAACTGAATCTTTAATCCTTTCTTAGACTGGTTTGTGGTGATCTTAATCGATGATATTCTAGTGTACTCAACATCCAAGAAGGAAAAGATGAGACACTTGAGAATGATTCTAGATACACTATGAGGGAACCAATATTATAGGAATCTCTCAAATTTTTAATTATAGATTTAGGATGTCCACTTTATGGGGAACATCATCTCATTTATTGGTGTATAAGTGGACCCATCCAAGGCTGAGGAAGTGTTAGCTTGGGAGCCAACCAAGAGCATTTTAGAGGTGTGAAGCTTCATTTGGTTTTCTAGATGCTAAAAGAGATTTTTTCTCGATTTCTCTAGGGTATCAATGCATTTGAATACATTGACCTAGAATGGAAAACATTTCATTTTGATGGAAAGGTGATAGTGATTTTTTCTGTAGTAGAGGTAGATGATGGCGAACAAAAATATATTGAGATTCCTAGAGGAGGGTGTCAAGTACATAGTGTTATTTTATATCTTGTGGACTAGACTTTTTTGTGTGTTGATTCAAAGGTAGAATTGTTTTCATATGGTTCTCGTCATTTGATACCACATGAGAATAACTAAATGACCCATGATCTTGAGTTAGCAACAATAGTCTTCACCCTGAATATGTGGAGACACTACCTTATGGGTTAGAATTTTATCTTCTACTATGAAAAAAAAGTATAAAGTATATATTCTCTCATAAGGATCTTAACATGTGGTTGAGGCGATGGATAGATAACCTCTAGGACTATAAATTTGAGATAATATATACTTCTGAGAAGGGGAATGTGGAAGAATATTATCTCAATATGAGATCATTCTCTTAGTTGTTGGATGAGGCATTGGAGAAGTTATCCATGTTGCAGTTTTTCTTTGTGGATAAGGATGGTGCTTTATATCTTTAGTTGATGGATGTTACCCCAACACTTTTATAGATTTTTAGGTATGATTAGCATGGATATATCAACTATGATACCTCACATACTCATATATCCAATAGATGTGCTCTTAAAAAAATTTATAAATGTGGGGAGCATGTTATCCTTTTTAGATGATGGATGTTGGTACTGGTGATGTTGTGGGAGGAGGTTATGAGGTAGTTTCATACAGCCCCTATATAGGTACATCTAGGTGTGGTGAAGATGTACCAAGACCTTTGGTGTTAGTTATAATGGTCTGGCATGAAGAAGTTAGTCGTCAAGTTTTTCTCTCAATGCCTCACTTTTTAGAATGTGAAAGCCGAGAACGAGGTCCAACATGTTTTTTAAACCCCTTGAGGTTCCAGAGTGGAAGTGGGTGGGATATCCATAGACATAGTGATGGGGTTACCATGTATGTCCAATGGGAACAATGCCATCTATGTGATTATAGACCAAACCACCAAGTCAGCACACTTCCTAGATATTTGATAGTAGAGTTTGTTAGACATATTGGGATGCCTTTATGTGTATGTGATAGTCCAGATCCATGGATTTCTAATGATAATAGTTTCAGACTGTGATGGTCACTTCACCACAAAATTATGGAGATGATTGTAGGAGGCCTTTGGGACTTATTTTAATTTGAGTAAGGTGTTTCCCCCATAATGATAGATATACTGAGAAGACCATTAAAATTATAGGGGACATGTTTTTTAGCTTTCATGTTATAATTTGCTCATAGTTGGGAGGATCACCTACCCATGGTGGAGTTTTCATACAACAACAGTTACCATTCCATGATTTGTATGGAACCATTCAATGCCTTATACGAGTGACCTAACAACTCACCATTGTGATGGAATGATCCTGTTGAGTCATCACTCATGGGCCCAGAGTTAGTGAAAGCTATGATAGAGAAGGTACAGGTTATACATGAGAAGATGAGAAATGCACATATCCATAAAAAGTCTTATGCAGACTAATGATGAATGAATTTGGAGTTCGATTAGGGAGACCATGTTTTCCTAAAGGTTTCACCTCAATGTGGGTTATAGAGATTTTTCTAGAGCTGCAAGCTATATCCAAGATTCGTTGCCCCTTTATAAATAATATATAAAGTTGGTGAGGTGGTATGATTCTTGGATCTACTACCTTAGTTATACCGAGTACATGATGTCTTCTAGATGTCCCAGTTAATGAGGTATGTGCATGACCCATCACATGTTATCGATTGGGGCGATCTGAACATTAAGGATAGATAAGACATTACAGATTACTCGGTATAGATCAAGGATCATCATGATAGGATCCTCAATGGTTAAGTGATTCCTTTGGTGTGTTTCCAGTATCAGTATAGGAATCTTTAGAATAGCAACTGGGAGTGGGATACCCATATGTGATCTTAGTACCCACATCATTTTAAATAGCCTTTTTCATTTTTGGGGAGGAAAATACCTATGTTTTGGAGAACACAACATCTCATTTTTTATATGTAATTATTTCAAATATATCTATTATTATTTTTGGATCCATTCATTGAGAGAGAATGATAATTTGAGGCACAATGAGCCTAGAATTTATATTTGAAAATATCAAATATATTAATATCACACACACAGTGTTTTCCTAGAAAATTTAAACAACTCCCAAATGGAGTCTTAGATAATAAATCTAAGGACATTATTGATTATTGAACATGGTTTTTACCCTAGTAACAATATAAATCTTTTTATAGTTGGGATTTTGTGAAACAATTATCACAGACACTAAAAATAAATAAGTAATTATTTATTTTGTTTTATTTTGTTGATGCAGCGACCTAGTTTCATCCTCAATAAATACCTTTTTGTGGGTAGATATCAACGTTAGCTGTATAACCCTAGATTCATATATAGTTCCCTTTATAGATATGTTGATGGACAACATTGGATTAGAGGATCAGATCAGTACTACACGAATCGTATATGCTGATGGAGATCATGGATCTCACTAATGATGAAAACACAGAATCGTTCTTCATCAGTGATTGATCCAAACTCTAGGAAGGATGTTTTATTTTTGTGTATTCATACCATTTATTTATACCATGTTGAATTTGGATAAATTATAAAAACAATAATTGATTTTTGCATCAATGCTTGATTTATTTTACGATTGATTTATTTTCATGTTGTTGATTATTCCGCTTCATTTATCTATTCTATGCCTACATATCAAGACCAAAATGAAAAGAAATCTGAGGTTCGTTCCTCATATTTATAGTTTATGGTTTTCGCCCCCATTTATTTGAACTTTCATCATAGGAAATTTCTTTGGCCCACAGTTCGACGAATACCGGGTATTTGATCATTGCATGATCATCCTTCGATGCAAAAGATCAATATTGCAAGTGTGGTTCATGATTGAGCATGCGATTAAGGAGTTGTGAAAGACGTTTATTGAAAGAATAATAGTTAAAACCATGGATTCTAATTTTTATAGTTGATTTTTGATGGATGTTTGGTTTGGAAATGATAGGACTCAGTGTGGGTTTATATAAGTGGTTTAAGGATCAAATTTCAGCCACCGACGATGACGACAGTCTGCCCGACCTAGATCTGTGTTCCATGGGAGAAATTAGTGGCGGAGGAGATGTAATAATAGGATGTGTGAAGTTACATAGGTTCTTTAAAATCTTGTGTTAAACTGCATATAATTCATAATTACACATCTTGTGGAGCCCTAGATACGACACTAGGGTTTCCATGGAAGAGATAAAGATCACACACCATGTGGTCCCTACCATACTCCATGTGGCATTTGACTATTGGAGTGTCATGTATCTTAGAGGATACATGGTAATGAGATAAGTATATAGGCCAATCCATGTACTTTAACACTGATAGAGTACACTGGCTGATCCATGAACTCAAACATAGCAAGGTGTATATAGGCCTGGCCCGAGGTACATGGGAATAGGTATAAGAATATGGTCATGGGTGTGAGTAGGCATGTATTTAGAGTTACACAACTTGAACCCCAAGTACACATCATGCAATTCCTATAATATGTCTTGTATCCCTTCTTCTATTCAATATAGATCAGGTTTATTTGAGTTTCATATCTTAGTCGTTTACCCTAAGAGTACAGTGCGACATTACATCATCAACACAGGATTGTGATCCACTCTATGGTTGTAGTATTGGATAGAGTTTAGTGCATCCCCATAAGGGACCGGTGTGGGATCCTATATCATTACTAGGTGGGATTCATGGTATAATCATGACAACCAAGCATAGGGCATCAATCCCCTATCTAGTAAGCAGATCCAATAGGGTATGTGGTGTCCCCTAGTAGCCCAATGAGTGATCCCCTACCTCGATGATGAGATATTTTGAGATCTATTGAGTACTTATTGGGTGGGTACCAATGATTATGACCACTTGGATGAGTTCCACTACTGATAGCATGGATCCTAGAGTGAGTACTCCCAGAATGAGTGTTACCTAGAAGCCTCAAGCAGTATCCTATATATGATGGATTTGGGTTGAGACCATTTGATATCAATTTTATATTACAAGTATATATGGGTTTTGATTGTTATTGTATTATTTTTATGATTTGACTACTCATGATGATTTATGATTAGTGATTTTAGGGTGTTCTAATGGGTATTTTTATACTCACCTCTATATGGGATCTTTCCATAGGTGTCATTTCTTATGAAGATGATGACCCTTTTGATTGTGTCTTAGGAGGATAGAGGGTAGATGGAGCATAGTTTTCATAGACAGACCGAGGTTTTTTCTTTGTGGTTTTATTTGATAGTGGTACCCTCCTTCTAAGAAGTTTGAACTCTCTATATTTTTTTTAGACTTATGTTTTTACCCTTTATCTCTTTAATTAATTTTTTCATACTTTGATATTAGCTAGATTTTGTGCATGAATTTTTTTTTCAATTTCTTTTACTTTATAAATATTTTATGAGCTTGTAGATGTGTGTGTGTGTATGTATATTAGTTTAATTTCTTTCATGTATGGGTTTTTCCTACTCAACATTGGTCATTATCCCCGGTCCCATTGAAGGCGGGATTGGGGTAGTCACACTCAGCTTATCACTGAACAAGAGGGCCTCAGTGGGTTGGGTCATGATAGGGTTTCTATGATTTTAGACCCTTATTATAAAGTAGTATCTTAGGGATGATTTGGGGAAACTAAACCCCCACCCACCAGCTATATATTAACACATTATAAAACAAGAAACACGGAAAGTTTTCATTGGTCATCATGATGAGGAATCATTTAATGTTTATTATAATCAATAATATTTTAATTGAAACTATTCATTTTATCCCTTTGATTCAAAAAAACTAATTATTAAAATTTCAAATGAATTATGAAAATAAGCAATGTGCATCACTTCACATGAAAATAAAAAGTTAAGTATTTCAAATCTATAGTAAAATTTTTATGTGATATGTAACAATATATAGTCCTCTGTTTATATGTAAACAAAGTTGAAAACTAGTGGATGAAAACACACAGTAAGTATGGGAATCATGTGTAAGTATGACATAATAGTGATGTTTTATGATTTATAAAAATATTAAAAATAATATCTATTTATGTTCTTATAATTTTTATATAGTTTAGACACAAGAATTTTCATCAAATGTACCTAAAAACAACTATTTTCAATATCTTTGAAATTTCCTGAACAATTTAGTCATGTTAGAGGTGAATGTTTTGGAGTGTCACCTTAAACATATTTCGAGAATAAAAAGTCACAAGGAGAAATATATGTGATGATGAAAGGAATACAGGCATAGATAGATTCATTAAAAGATATTTTGGTCAGGTCTAGTTTTTTGGACCAATATATTCAAATGGATCAAAGTGAACCAGTGGTAGAAAAATTATTTCTACATGAACCGAAACATGAACCCACTGGTTTTGAGGCTATCCATTCCCCGTAATTACATGCTTTACTAGAATTAATCAATTTCATTCATAAATTTTTCTCCTAAATTTGAATCAAAAAAAATATGTTAACTTTATATTATTAAAATTATATAGTGTGAAATTATATATTATTTATGTCAATAAACACCCACTCATCACTATGTTGTGGGGGGTATGTTGTACAATATCCAAGGTGATATGAGGCATAAAAAAATATTCCCAAAAGATGAATTTAGAGTGGGGATTGAAGTAACTCACAAGTTTAGTGTTGAGTTTCCCATTCCTCTTGATAATCAGCATGTCACCATGATTAATAATGATATTATAAAATTCATAACATGTCTGTTTAATCTTATAAAGATACCTAGGGTATGTATTTAAAAAAATCAAAATGAAAAACATTTAAAATTTGATGAAAAATGGTCTAAAATGAGGTATGTTATTGTATATGGAAAAAAACTAAGGGGAAACATAATTTTGGATACATATAATCCAATAGATATACCAAGAAATAAAAATGACCTTCTGAGAGTAACTTAAGCCCCCCCAATTCTGCTACTGCATATGTTAAAATTACATATGGATATAGAATTCAAAGATGGATATATTTCATACATTTAATATGAAGAATAAATATTTAGAGAGATTATTACAAAAGTGATTGGTCTTGAGGGTATAAATGAAATTATCAAGTTTGAATGGTTGGGAGTCTTAGTTGTGAATTCATATGTGAGGTACAATCTTAAAATATATTTGTCCAAAAAAATGATCTACTATGTTCATTACAGTTAAAAACTTTTAATATTTTCTTTTGGTGAATATATTACTACTATATAAAGGGAAAACCCTATGAAGCAAGATTTGGACTCATTAATTATATTATAATTTCAATATAAAAAACTCATTTTTAAATGGAATAAATTGAATAGAAAAATATCAACTAAGCTTAGTTTTTGAAAATAATATAACATATGATAGACTCATCTTTATTCCGTCAATAAATGGTTAAAACTATACAATATAATCATATAAAACATGTATCATTCATTACATATTTGTTTGTGTTTTTTAAGAATCATTGTATTCTTATCATAATCAATTTAGATAACTGGAATATTTATTTTTTTGATCGAAAGAATGGATTTTAAAAAAATAAACCACATGTGATGTTTATTGTGAAATTTTAATGCACTACAATCAACATTATGTAGATAAACTTAAAATTGTGCATTTTAGTTGGTGTTTTAATGAGAATTTTTTTATGATTGGGTGATCAATAAATATTTTCTAAATCATGGTATGAGGTCAGTGACTGAACATAAGTAGGCCTAAGGATCTGTTCAAATAGAAACAAATAAAGGTATATATTGTAATATTTAACTATCAAAACGTATTTGAAAATAATTTACTTATTTTGGTTAATGATTTTTGAGTGTCCAAAATAAGATAACAATAAATATTGTGGATATTGAATTTGAAAATTTATGATAGATATCATATACCATCAACAAACTATCATCCCCAAAAATGTAATTTCTTAATGTAATTACAATTTAATTTAAAATATTGTTTAATGATGTTTTTGTCTATATTTTATAACTACTATCAGGATTTTCAATAGTCTGCATGCTCCTTTAATCCATATTTTTTTGTATTTTTATAATTCCACTTAAATGTTAAGTGGAAAAATTTACAAAAAAAATATCTAGGTCACAAAGTAAAGACTAAACCACACATAATACTAGACTACACAAAAGGGATTTCATCATCCAATAATTCTAAAGGAATTTGAACCCCACCATATATTTTTCCCCTCATGAGTGAGGATGTATATTTAATGATCCCCTAACCTCTTGTAGTTACTCCTCATGAAAACATTATGAAGGTTTTTATTGTGGTTTTTTCTTCTATAAGAAGTAGTAAAATCATCTTAATAAAAAGACACAGATTTATGGGAAATCATTTCAGATACATTAAAATCCACCCTATTCTTCTACAGATAATGTCCATCCTTTCATATACATTTATTGAACCCACATCTCATGTGATTACTTAAATATTCCTATTGTTTCTACATTTTTTAAATTCTTCTAAAGGGTATATTCACATTACTCAATTGACTATGAATTTCTCTTCAACTGTTAACTAATTTCCATCTTTTGGGGGCTAGGATGAGTTTCCATAAAATATAAAAGATTTAGTTATGACCCTATAAAGAAATAAATATATTAGTTGTTTCTAAAGGAAATGTATAATGTATTATTACACTTTATGTATTATTTTAGAGATATTAACATATCCTAATATGCTCATACTTATGAGATGTTAGATTTGAGGTTGAAACTGATATAATATAGAGATTTAAATGGGTCAAGGATCCTTCTACCAACATATATTAATATATATTACCAACTTATAGGATACATTTTATCTCTTAAAGTGCATCGGTGTGTGGCTTAGATTTATTTTTCTTCATTTTAATAAAGTATTGTTCCCTTTATTTTTTTTATATTATTTCATTAAATTCAGTGTTCCCTTATGTCCAATCACTAAAGGTTGACATGGAAGAACATTTAGCAATGATGAAACCTCACCAAAATGGTAAAAGTTTCAATAGAAGCCTTCTCTTATTTTATACAATCACTTTGATATTATTTACCCCTATATGGTGAAGGTAATTTAATTCCACCAACTTCAACATTTTCATTTTTTATCTTTCTATATTTTTATGATTTTGTAAAAATGGTTTAGTCACTATTAAAATCACTTCCACCTCTATTATGGATTCCTTTACTTTCACATTTGATTCAACAAAATATATGATAATCAAATATACTATAAATAAAAATAAAGATGCATCAACCATAACCTGACCTAATACGAAAATTATAAATGAGGAATTAACTTTGAAGAAAGTTGAACTAGGGTTTGAAGTTGAAAATATTGAGAGTTTGGTTGATCTTTACATGTAATTTTAGTCTAAAACATGGGTAAAATATCTAAAACTCGCACAATTAAATCATATATTCATGAAACATTATTAAAGTGATCCATAATTCATATGTGATGTGTAGGAATTAACAACACATCAATCATACACATAATGTTGCTGATATGACTTAAAGTGCATGTTTTCAATATAAAAGTGTCATTTTATTATAAAACACACATCACATTCTCAAAACTGATAAAAATAGCTTGTATTATTTTAAAACATTATTAAAATGATCCATAATTCATTTGTGACATGTTATAATTGACCATAGTTCAATCATACACATGATGTGGCCAATATAACACCCAGTTCATATTTTCAATATAAAAATGTCATTTTATTATGAAGTGCATTTCATATTTTCAAAAACTAGGAAAAGAGCCTGAATTGTTTTCAAGAATTAATATATTGATCCATAATTTATTTTTGATTTGTAGTAATAAACCTTATATCGGGCTGACACTTAATTTTCCCAGTATGACTCAAAGTTTGTGTTTTCCAAGTAAAAGTTTCATTTTAGTCTAAAAGACATGTGACATTACGAAAACAAAGAAAATGAGATTTTATTGTCTTGAAACATTAGAAAAATGACCCATAAGTTATGTGTGATGTGTAAGAATTGATTTCACATCAATATGACACATGATGTATCTGTTATGACTCAAATTGCATGTTTTCAATATAAAAGTGTAATTTTAGTTTAAAACATGTGTCAAATATGAAAAACCAAGAAGACAATATCATATTGTCTTGATAAAATAGGAAAATGATCCATAATTAATTTTTGATGTGTAGGAATAGAGCACACCTTAATATGAAAAATGATGTGGTTGGTATGACTCAATGTCAGTGTTTTAAGATTAAAAGTGTCATTTTAGTCTAAAACAGGCATATCCAAATCAAGAGAAAAAAGATAGTATTTTATATAAATTTTATGAAAATTGTCCATAATTCCTTTTTGATATGTATGAACCAAATACACATCAATCTGATACACTATATGGCCGATATGAATCAAAGTGTATGTTTTCAATATAAAAGTTTCATTTTATTTTAAAACACTTTTCACTTATCCATAACTAAGAAAACGAGATCTTATTGTCTTGATAATTTTGTAAAATGATCCATAATTCATTTTGTATGTGTAGGAATCAACTGCACATCAAACTGATAAACAAATGTGTCTGGTATGACTAAAATTTCATGTTTTCACATTAAAAGTATCATTTTATTCTAAAACGTGTTCCACATAGACAAACCAAGAAAAAATATCATATTGTCTTGAAAATTCATTAAAAATCCATCATTTATGTGTAATGTATATAAATTTATCATATTTCAATCCAACACGCGATGTGGACGGTATGATTTAAAGTATGTGTTTTCAATATAAAAGTGTCATTTTAGTTTAAAACACATTTAACATATCCAAAACCAATAAAACGATCTTGAATTTCCTTAATAATTTCACAAAATGACACTTAATTCATTTTTGACATGTATGAACTAACTATACTTTAATTTGACACATGATGTGGCTGGTATGACCCAAAGTGCATGTTTTTGCAATAAAAGTGTCATTTTAGTCTAAAACGCGTGTCACATAGCCAAAACCAATAAAACGAGCTAATATTTTATTCAAAATTTATAACAATGATCTATAATTCATGTTTTATATGAAGGAATTTTATGAACATCAATCTAACACAATGTGTGGCTGGTATGGCTAAAAGTGTTTGTTTTCAATATAGAGGTGTTATTTTAGTTTAAAATACACACCACATAGATAAAAAGAGATAACAAGCTCATATTTTGTTGATACATTTGTAAAATGATCAATAATTTATTTTTTATTTGTATTAATTGACTTCATATCAATCTAACACATGATATGGCTGGTATGACTCAAATTATGTGTTTTCACATTAAAAGTGTCATTTTAATCTAAAATGTGTGCCATATAGCCAAAACTAATAAAATGATATTAGATTGTCTTGAAAATTTAGAAAAATAATACATAATTCATGTTTGATGTATAGGAATTTATCAAACATAAATCTGACACATGATGTGTCTCATTTTACTCAAAGTTAATGTTTTTAATATATGTGTCCTTTTTTTAAAACATGTAACATAGAAAAACTAAGAAAATGATCTCATATTTTCTTGATACTTTATTAAAATGATACAAAATTCGTTTTTTATTTTTAGGAATCAACAACATATCAATCAAACAGATTATGTGGGTGTTATGACTCAAAGCGTGTGTTTTCATATTAAAAGTATCATTTTAGTCTAAAACATGCATCACATAGACAAACCAAGAAAATTATATCGAATTGTCTTGAAACATTATAAAAATGATACATAATTCATTTTTAATGTGTAGGAATCGATCTCACGTCAATATGACTCATGATGTGGCCGATATGACTCAAATTATGTGTTTTCAATATAAAAGTGTCATTTTAGTTTAAAACACACATCACATTTTCAAAACTAATAAAATGATCTCACATTTTTTTAAACATTAGTAAAATTATAAAAAATTAATTTTTAACATGTGAGAATTTACTTCATGTCAATCTAACACACAATGTGACTAGTATGACTCCAAGTGCATATTTTCAATATAAAAGTGTCATTTTATTTTAAAACATGAATCACATTTTCAAAACCCAAAAAGTAAGCATATATTGTATTGAAACATTAAAAAAATGATCCATAATTAATTTTTATGTATAGTATTTGACTGAATTTCAATCTGACACACGATGTGTTTGATATGACTCAAAATGTATTCTTTCAATATAAAAGTGACATTTTAGTTTCAAACAAACATCACATAGCCAAAATTGATCCAAAAAATATTATTTTCCTTATACTTTTGTAAGATAATATATAATTCATTTGTGACATATTGGAATTGATCATACATCAATCTGACACACAATTTTTTCAGTATAACTCAAAGTGCATTTTTTCACATTAAAAGTGTCATTTTATTATAAAACAAGTATCATATAGCCTAAACTAATAAAAAAATCTTATATAGTATTCAAATATTAGGAATATTATCCATAATTTATTTTTGATATGTAGGAATCACACTCACATCAATCTGGCACACGATGTCCTAGGTATGACTCAAAGTGTGTGTTTTCAATATAAAAGTGTCATTTTAGTCTAAAACATGCACCACATAACCAAAACTAAGAAAACAAGCTCATGTTTTCTTGGTAATTTAATAAAATGTTCCATAATTCATGTGTGATGTGTAGTAATAAACTACACATCAATCCAACACAAAATGTGTCCAGTATGTCTCAAAGTGCGTGTTTTCTCATTAAAAGTGTATTTTTAGTTTAAAACACACGTCACGTATCCAAAACCTAGAAACAAAGTTCAAATTGTATTAATAATTTATGAAAATAATATCTATAATTCATTTGTGACATGTATTTATCGACCACACATCAATATAACACATGATGTGGCCAATATGACTCAAAGTGCATGTTTTCACATTAGAATATCATTTTAGTATAATGATATAATTATTAATAACTATATTTGTGATTAAGATAAATAATAAATGATAATATTATTAATATATATAGTAATTAACAATATAATTTATATAAATTATTAAATAATAATGTAATTAATAATTCATAATATAATAATTAATTAACAGTATAATTTATAATTTATAATTAATATATAATTAACATTATAATCATTAGTACTATAATTAATTATATAACTCAAAATATCATTGATATATTAATTAATTAATAATATAATTTATCATATGTGGATTATATAACATTAAAAGTATAATTTTTTATTTTTCATGTACTGTTACTAAAATAGACATTGGTTTTATTACAAGGATAAGTGTTTGTGTAGTGGTTGATCAATGAAAAAATTCTACTGTAATATTTTTTATCATATATATTAGGTTTTAATTTTTTATTAATTTTAAATATCACATAAATATGAATATTGTTTATGTAAATTTTTAATTGAAATGATTGTTCAATTTAATATTTTTATTCCAGGCTGGTTTTTTATAATATTTTTTTTCCAATCCGGTTATTTGTATTCTAATCAAGTTTTCCAATTAGGTTTTTTAGCTGGAGATTTGTAGTAGCTATTATTCCCTTTATTAGTTCTATAAAAAGTGAAGATAATGCCAAAATAAAATTCCCATAAAGTCTAACTTTATCAGTTCTTTTGTTATCAATAATAATGGCCAAGTTCTTTTAAGGGTTCTCAGTATGTCATCATTTTTTATCACTAACAACTTCCATTTTTTGCACTAATATAGGTGCTTTCTATAGTAGTTTAGATTGAAGGAACATTTTGGTTCATGGATAATTTAATAGAATAGGGTTGATTACTAGAATATTTAGATCTATGAAAACTAGTTTATAGTATCCAAAGTGAGTATCTTGGTCCCAAAGAATCTCAATTCCTCTCCCAATGAATTAGATCCTCATTATATATGGAATACATGATTGATCACATCCCAAGGTTCTTATAAATTAGGGAGAAAACCCTATGGGAGATCTCTTATAGAATACATGATTCCCTTTTCAATGGAATTTGTGATCTAATGGTGGCATGAGGGTGTTTGTAATAACCAAGTCATGTAAATTGGGTGGTCATTGATAAGCCCAGGAGAGAGTGTACCACCATTGAGAGTGGTGGGGGTGAATCAATTCTTGACCTAAAACGCAAACTCTGAAATAATGATTTCACATCACTAGTTAGTGTATATAGTAAAAGAACAAGGGGCTTTTAAGAAGTAATAAAAATAGATATTTTAAAATTTTAGGTTCTTAATAATGTTAAAAACAATGAATCTACAATACCCCTTTCTCATATTTTTCATGGACCATGGGAAATTAAATTTAAGCATGAAGAACAATATCAATAAAAACTATAAAGAGTTCCTTGTTCATTTGAAAATTCCAATATGACATTCTCATCGTCGTCATGTTGAAATTTAAGGAACCAAATGAAACAACCTCTGGATCATCCACATGTGCAACACAACTCTTATATTGTTCTTCTATTCTCAAGTGCTAGCACAAGAAATCAAAGTTCTTTATAGAATCCCTTTGATCGTGTGAAGAATGGGTGATTGATTCATGATGGGTAATCAATCAAGACTTTTTCTTTATTTAGTTTCACTCTCAAAAAATCAAGAGATAAGGGTAGAGCATCAAAATTAATGCAAGCAGACCACACAACCATTTTTTGGGATAAAACACATTTATATACTACATTGACTTTCCATAAAAAAAAAAATTCACCCCTATAGAAACTTAATCTTTAAAAACACCCAAAAATACATTTATAACTATTTTAATTTTTATATGCATAATAACTATTTTATCACTATATTTTCACATTACTAACATGTTACATGATAAAATGAGAACCATTTACTTAGCTCGGGAGTTCCCCTAGAAATTTAAAAAACCTTGAACATGTTGTGTTCATTCAAAAAATTATATTGTCTCATATTCTATTTTATAATAAAATAACATGTGAATATATTGATAAATAAATTCATAAATTATTATTATAAAATTGAATAATATAATTGAATTATTTTACTTATGATCGTTCACAATCGGACATTCACTGGCCCTCACATGTGGGGCTCACTTCATCCTAAACTCATATTCATTCAAATAGGTAGAACTTGTGGATGCACTTAGTGTGTAACCCTATAGGACCTTATCTCAATATAAGTGAGGTTTAGTCACATACTATTAGTGAATAATAGAAACCATCAAGGCCCCTATGGAGATAAATAATTTCATAGTTTTGGAATCCTCCGGTGAACATACATCATGTAATATAAACTATTTGTCTCGTGATATGAAAAAAAGATGGATTCATACTCTCTGTAATCATCCTTTATTTATTTATTTATCCCTTAACCTTATTATATAGTCTTATATTCAATCAAAATGTAAATGGATTTAATAAAGGTACTACAATCCTGATCAACTAGGTAAGATATATCTATTTCTTTTGGAAGTGACAAATATAGCCATGATCATTCAACCAATGTCATACCACTAATGGCACACACAACACAAGCTACCTCACCACAAATTCCATGCCTTGGTTTTATTCTTTTATCAAAATATGTGATCAGATGGTACATGTTGATAATGATCTCAAGTAAATATACTAATACATATGCTTATAGATATGAGAAACCAATGACACCTAAAACATGTGGTGCTCTTATTGGCGGGTAAGCCCTTATGATCAATTCTACTCAAGATCACTAAGTGAAAACTTCATGAGAATAAGTATCAATGATTATGAGACCCCATCACCTAATATTAATAAACCCTATATGTATTGTTAGTATGATGCATCTATACCAGAGAACATGTGTTTAAGATTACTGTCATAGTATCTTGAGGTTCTTATTATAGTTGGGAACTTCTATAACATTTTGATATAACATGCAATCTAAGGAAATTAACATACAAATAGTAGATTCAGAAGTATGAACACTATTATGGTAAGAAAAAACACATGTATATATCAAACTATATACATGTAATGTTAATCAAAGTACACAAAATATTTGGATCTAGGGAACTAACTCTCACAATACTCCCACTTTCACAGAATCCAACTACTAAAAATTATCAACACGTTAGTTATCACATGATAACTATGATTCTAATGAGGTATATATTTAGTTATGGGGACTTCCATGTTATCCTATATAGATATTATACTAATAGTTACAACCCTTCTTTGAGTAAAATACCTTATGATATGAAACATACTAGGTATATTATTTTTCATCTGGTTTGACCTGGGATCCTTAGAAAGTACTATAGTGGCCTAGACCTTTCTAACCTTTCTTTTGTGCATTCTCAAGTCTTAGAGATGTTTTGAGAGATTTTTTTGGTTATCCAGATGCTTAACATGGTGTTTATTCATTTTGGGGACACCACAACTTGTGACAAGGCTTTTCTATCCATGGTGGTGGTCTTTTTGTCTTGGTTTTTCTCCTATGTAACTAGGTTTGTATGATTATGACTTAGGGAAAGTGTGGTGTTTTGTGTGTTGGACTAGTGACCTGCCTATGTTCCACGGGTATAGAAACCATACCCAAGGTGTAAATAGAACTAGGTGTCACACTTTGGTGGAGTAAGTATGTGAAATAGGGAGATGAACTCACCACATCATGGCCTTGGGCATGGTGAGATTAAAATGACAACATGTTTTACACTAGTCCAAGGTGTCTAGATGCGGTAGTCAATATGAGAACCACTACAGCTCAAACTGTGTCATGTTCTAGGTAGTGGTAGTTGTCAAATCCCATTTTTAAAATGGGTGGAAAAGAGGGAAATGGTCTTTAGAATTAGATATCCTCATTTACTAGACCTACTATGGGCGTTTCGGTAGGTCACCATACTGTGTTGGGGTCCATAAAACATTCCCTATAAATTGAAAGAATTAACTTCCATGTTTTGAGTTTTTATCCTTCTCATGACCCTTTTCCTACCCCTTCTCTTTCAACCCCCCCCCCCCCCTCCCCCACCATTCATTCCCCTTGGTGATTCAAACCCCTTGGTTCATCTTTATCATTCAGATTGGAATTATTTGAATCAAGGTAGGTATTTACTCCCTAGTTCTCACTCTTATCTCTTTTTCTTCTATATGTGATTTCATTATGGAAGAAGTTCTCATTGGTTTTGGGTTTTTTTTATTGGGGGATTGTTGTTTATAGGATCTTGGGGTGCTTCCTTTGAGATTTGTGGTGGATGATCCTTGGTTCTTGTGAATTTATTCCTGGAAGCTTTAACTAAGGTAGGGGATCCTTCATATCTTCTTCTTTAGATGTTCTTATGGGGATATCATTCCTTTTTTCTTCCTTTTTGTTGATGGTACACACAAGATTAATGAAGATAATTAATTGGATAGATTAAAATTTAAGGGTAAAAGATAAATCTCATGAGTTTTACTTATTCTTTTGATTTATTCTCATAAAGTTATACTTTCTCTTTACTTTGAAAAATTTGAGATAGTGTGTTGTATTGGTTGTTGAATTGGTGAACCTAGTTGTTCTTGTTTGATTAAACTCACCAAATATGAAAAATTATAAGAAAATATATTCAACTAATAAATTGGTTTCCCATGGAATCTTGGATTTATATGAGAATACCCTTTTAAATAATGAAATATTTTTGATAGAAGCCTCGTTAAAACTATGGGGTGATATGTGGTGTTTTTGGATGTGTTTTGGCTATAATGAGCAGTGGTTTAGGTGTGTGGTGGTTATGATGTGTGGTGGTGGTGATGTGTGTCTGTTGTGATGTGTGATGGTGGTGATGTGGGATGGTTGTGAAGCAGGATTCATTAGCATGAGATGGATGGGTTGTTATGCATTACGTTTTATAGTTGCTTAGTAGATATGGAATAGAATTGAATGTTTACATGAGTAATGGAAATGAATGGTTTTGGAATGATTAATGGACGTGGGTGTAAATTAATATCTAGTAAATAAATTAACATGTGGAATTTTTAATGAATGCGATGGTTTTAGGTCAAAATAAAATAAAGATACACAAGAGGGGTGAATTGTGTCCTTTTAATAATCTTAAAAGATTCAAATTTTATCTCTATTATTATATTGTGAAGATATACAGAATTATATTACTCAATAAAATTATTTATTAGAAAAATAAATAAGAATAACATGATGGTTTTTATAGTGGTTCGAGGAACAAAGATACCCTAGTCGACTCGACCAACACTCTATCAATGACATTTATGATGTTCACTAAATAGGTCCACTTATCATAAGACCTCTAAAAATAAATGTAGTAATTTGACACCTTATAATAAGATAGGTGATTTTATATGAATCCTTTCAATCCATAGCTTAGTGTGAGGATTTAACACTCCACCATGAATGAGTACGTGCAGTTAATACTCTAAGATATCAAGTTATATTGATTTGTTGAGAAAAAAATTCATCTCACAATTAAAGTAGTAACTAATGGATAATGGATCTTCTTATTTATAGATTAGAGTCTTCAATAAATAATATTTTTTAAGATATCCTAGTTCTAGATGATCTTCACAAAATATAGAAAAAAAATATTGCAGCAGCAATAATAGTACTATAGTCAAACAGAAAAAGATCAAATCATATATGTATCCAAAGTGAATCTCTTCAGAATATTAGATATTTCATTATTCATAAAAGGTACTAAATTTTTTAAAATGATACAACCCTTCATATTTTATAAGAAAACTTAAATTGATTTTTTTTAATAGATCCAAAAATATTTATTGATAAATAACAATTATTTGATTTTTGAATATTCAAATAAAATCATAACTTACCTTAGAAATAGGATTGATTTAATCCATTAAAAAACGATTGAATTGGTATTTAAATAGAATTAAAATATAAATTTAATCTTTTAATGATTGTTTTACTAATCACAAAAAATATATTGAATTTAAACTCTATAGTTGAATGGGTCAAACATAGGGTAAACTTTGAAAGTATGGTTGAAAACATACATTTGATTTCAAAACATTAGGTTATTAAACCATAAGTTAGTACCTAAAACATAGGATTGATTCCAAAATTATAGTTCTCAATACATACTTTTACCATAGAATAGGGTACCTAATCCATTCATTCACTCCAAATATAGGGTATAAAAGTAAAGTTCCTTACCAAAAGTTGGGTTTGAAAACCATATGTCCCTTTTACAAATGTAGGATATAAACAGTGTTTCCAAACATATTAAAAAACATCCATAATACCTTAGAAAAAATATTAACCTAAGAAAATTTTAATATGAGATAAATTTATCAATAAATATAATCTTTAAAACACATAAAATGGTTTTATTAGTAAAAAACAAGGGTATTTGTGAGCATCATAATCAAAAAGTATTCAAAGAATATTTTTGAAACAACACATTCCCAACAATCTCCTCCTTTTTTATGACCACAAAACCCACATAAAAAACCTTATAATATATAATAAGTGTAAACACAAATTAAATAGAGCTATAAAGAGATATAATAGAAATTATAATTCTCATTTAAAGTTTTATTAACTGTTCTTTGATAAACAAAGAATATTATAAAAAAGTTATGTGTTTCAAACTATAGATTTATTTATATAATTTCTCCCCATTTAGTATCATTGTCATAATAATTTTTTGTTTAACCAAATGTATCCACCATTTTTGGTATCAAAAAAAATTATTGAAAAATTTAATATAACATAATTAATGTTTCAAAGGACTGGAAGTGAATTTTTTATAAGATAAGTCAAAATTATTCCTATAGAGTCAATAGAGTTAGATAGATAAAAAATAAATAAGAAAATATAATATAATGAAGAAAAAAATAATTAAAATTTGTATATTATTACAAGAAATATTTCACTATAAAAGGTATAATACACAAGATTATATTAGGGAAATGGATTTGATTCAAATAAGGAGTTAGCTGAAAATGAATATCAAACAACCTGATGAACATCCTTGAGTTCCACCATCATTACTTCAAAATCATGATTAAACATCTCATACTAGTATTTCCTCAAAATCTTGGTCTCATGTCCCATTATCTGATATTAAACTAGATTTACTTTAAGAAACTCATTGGTAGTTGTTACATACTATAAAAAATTCTCGATCATCTCACATAACTGAATGAAATGGTTTTTAATAACTGTTTTATCAAATTTCAATCTCTCCACAAGAGATTTTTGATTGTACAACAAAGTGGGAAGTGGAATAATATCACATTATAGGTTTTACATCCAATCATTTATTATAGAAAAAACTTTTTTAATAGATTAAAACCTCTTTATTAAATATGGATAATTCAGATGATTAGAATTAGAAGCCCGTGATTTAATTCAGCTACTTATTATTGATTCAAATTGAATCCCCATGTATTTCCTTAATTATCCAAAATTTTACTTGGAAGCTTACTCTCCTCTAAATTCTAAAGTTTTTCTATCATTTACCTCTAAAATTCATCAAAATATATTTAGTAAATAGAATTTTATCTTAGTATTTTCAATTGATCTTGGAATGATTCCAACTCTGCTCTTAGAATAGTTGAACTTTTAAGATCTTCCAAATATCTTCTAAAAACTTCCATCTCACTTTGAAAATTTTTATTGACTTCTTTAATATAATTAAATTTGTAAAGTAATTATTAAATTAGATAAATAAGAGAATCAAAATATTCCTATTATATATTTTTTTAGGTTTGTCCTTCAACCATAGAAAGGTACTGGCCTTCAATATTTTCACTGGATGAGGATGAAAAAATTCCAAGAACTTCTGTTTTCTCAACATATTTACTGAAAACTTTCCCCGAGTATTCTACATTAACAAAAACTATCTAATTTTCAATTATTTCAGTAGTTTTATCTAAATATTTTTGAACCTACTCACCATATTGAGCATTATTTTCAACCTAATCTTATTCATGAGCCTCTTACTCATCTCGATTTTACATTTGTATTTCTTCAAAATTAACTATAACACCCATAAAAACTAGTTGTTAAACTTTTGGACCCTTAACCTCTTATACCTGAACCATGGTATCTTATTTATATCTAGGCCTCATAGCAAGAGCCTCACTGCTGGAATATCCTGGTGGTTCTTTAAGAGAATGATGGACACCTCTTGAAGAATTTGGGTTACTTAAATCAACATTGAGTTTCCTTATTGTTTCCTCATCAATGTCATATATTATTGATTCAACAATTTCCTCAACATGAAACCATACTAATCTAGCTAACTTCTGGTTTTCTTGATCCCCCTGAACATGAGCACTAAATACTTATTGATCACCATCCCCAACGGAAATTATATTTCCTTTCATAATGCTCTAAAAGAAATCGAATTTTCAAAAGTTTATAGAAGAAAGATTATTGTTGTGATGATGTCTAATAAATATATTAATATTACAGATCTTATTCATTTTATACAAAGATAGAGAAATATGCCTCCTATATGGAAAAAAGGACATTCTAGCCTCCTTTTGGAAATAGTGGTGCATATACCTCAGTATATATCAACAAAAATTAAAGTTACTTTCACTTAACATCAAAAATAGGATATGCATGTTTTGAAAAGGGGTTTTCTACAACTCAGAAATCATGTGTACTATTGTAGATTGAATAAATTTGACCAGAACATTCTGATCATATTTAAGATATTTTACAATAATCTTCTTTACCAGGGTGGATCTAATAAGAAAATAAATAATATCATCTTATTTATTATCTTAATATCCAATCAAAAAAATATTAAAGTAAAAAACCCCTTCATGGGGACACTGAAAAATCTTGTCTATTTATACTAAAGAGACTGAAAACCAGACATTATTTAGCTTTGAGGAGACTATGTCCTATTTGTTTCCAAAGCTAAATTAATAATGTTCTTAAAACACTTTTCCTTAAATATCAAAAACATACTTAGTATTTTAACTATTGAGAATAAATTTTAAACCTTGAAAATATAGAGTTTTATTTAATAGTAGTTTTGTCTATAAGATCCACTCAAAATTGATGATATTCCCTTGAAATAATCTTCTATCAGATCCAAAATATCATTGATGCTTAGATTCACTTGTTCCACATTCTTTTTTCCTCTTTTTCTTCACTATTATAGAGAATATAAAGTTTTGATGTTTGGATTTTAGGGTTCGAAGATTAATCGAGAGCTCTGAAAGTCAAAAGGGTTCAAGATTGAAGGTAAGATAGAGAGAGGGAATTTTTGACAATTTTTTTACATTAGTTTGGATTCTTGAGCCAAAATATTCAGAGTAAATATTATAGTATTTAATTTTTAAAAGTTTCTTTTTCAAAAAGATTAATAAATCTGTAATTTATTAAAAAACTAATAAATAATTAATAACTGAACACAAAGTAAAGAAAACCAAATCAATAAAAATAAATAAATAATAAAAAAATATAAAAAAAATTAAATATATATATATATATATATATTATTTTAAAGAAAATGATTAATTTAATAAAATAATAGTTTTATTTAAAATTAAATTTACATAACTATCCCTTAATAAATTCAAAACTAGCTCTGAGAAGGGGTTTAGTGAAAATATCAACAAGTTGATATTTAGGGTCAAAAAAAACCAATGATATATCCCCTTTTAGAACATGACCTCTTATAAAATGATAAATTATATCAACATTCTAAGTCTTTGAGTGAATAAAAGGAGTTTTCAAAATATTAATTTCACTTTTATTGTCACATAAAATATGAATATTATGGAAATTTAGTCCAAAGTCTATAATTCGGTGCTTTATCCACAACACTTGTGCATATAAACTACCAGAAAAAATATATTCGGCCTAAACTATTAAAAAATCCACTGAATATTGTTTTTTATCTCACCATGAAACTAAGGACTTACCTAAAAAGTGAAAGGTTCCTAAGGTTCTCTTCCTATCTAACCTACAACCTCTAAAATCAACATCTAAATATGGAATTAAATTAAAATCATATGTTTTTGGGTAAATTAAATATTGAAAAATATTTACTTTCAAATATATAAAAATTATTTTATCATAAATAATATCGGATTATTTTGGGTTTGATTGAAACTTAGCATAAATACATAAGGAAACATAATGTATGGTTTACTAGATGTAATATACAATAGACTTCAAATCATGCCTCTATATAACTTTTGGTAAACTAGTTTTCCATCTTCATCCAAATAAATTTTTATACTCATACACAAGGAAATTGTATAAATATTACTATTTTCAATTCCAAAATTTTTCAATAAATAAATAATAAATTTACTTTGATAGAAAAAACATTACATTAATATTTTTTATAAATTTTAAAACCAAGAAAGAAATTTAATTCTCCCATTATACTAATTTTAAATTCCTTTTTCATACTTTTTGAAGAATCATTACAAATATTTTTATTAGTTAAACTAAATATAACATCATCCACACAAAAATTCTAATGAAATATTGTAAAAAAATGTTTTCTTAAAGAGAGTAGGATCTACCAACCCTATAGAAAAGCCATTTTCAATAGAAAAGAACATAATCTTTCACAAAAATTTATTGGTGTTTGTTTATGGGAATAAAGATCTTTAGTAAGTTTAAAAACATAATTTTGTAAATTGTGATTTTCAAAACATGGTGGTTGTTCAACATAGAATTATTCCACTAAATATAAATTTAGAAAAATCCCATTTTCATACATATAATATAATTTAATATTCATATATGATGAATAATATAAAATGACTCTAATGGATTATAATCTACCAGTAGGGTAAAAGGTTTCATCACACTCTATACCTTTTTACTAATTATATACTTTAGCTGCTAATCTAACTTTATTTCTAGTAGTTATCCCTTGGTTATCTTTTTTATTTCTAAATACAAATTTGGTTCATATTAATGGATGATTTGATGGATTTTCAACTAATTCCCAAAATTTATTTCTTCTAAACTAGTTAATTTTTTCTTTAAAAGCTATTATCCAAATTTCATCTTCTAATGATTCCTCTATGGTATTTGGTTTTAATTGAGATATGTAGGCAGTTAATTCATCTAGGATTCATACACTCCTTCTAGTCCTAAATATTGTATCTAGATCTCTTATAATAGTTTCTAAATGATGATCATTTAATTTTATAGGTTGTATAGATAAGACACTTTTAGGTTCACTAGTTTCATGTTCTTCTGGGATGAACTGAATTTATTCATGTTCAATTTTATTTTCAAAATCATCTTTTGTAAATTAAGGTCTCAAGTTGTCTATAGAATTAGTAACTTCATATATTTTATTTTTTATATGATAAATAGGGTTACTTTCATAAAACTTCACATGAATAGATTCCTTAATTATCCTTGACTTTTTATTATACACTCTATAATATTTATAAGTAGCATAATATCCTAGAAAATTTTCTTCATCAGCTGTTGGATCAAATTTATCAAGGTTTTCCTTAGTATCAAGATATACATCTTACTTCCAAAAATATTAAAATATTTAACTTTAGTTTACTTTTATTTTGTAATTCATAGGATATATTTTTAATAAAGGGTCTTATTAAAGCTTGATTCGTGATATGAAATCTATGTTGACATATTTTTCCCAAAAATAAGTAGGAATATTATATTCATTTAACATGGTTCTTATCATTTATTGAATATTTTTATTTATTATTTCTATAATTACATTTTGATGAGGTGTTCATGGACCATATAAAGTATGCTAAATACCCAAGTATGAGTAAAAAGAATTAAATTATTGATTCTCAAATTCTCTTTAATGATCATTTCCTAATGAAAATATTTTAAAATATTTTTCATATTGAATAATTTTACAAAAATATTACAAAAATAGAGAAAAACATAGTTTTAATTTTGAGGTAATAAAACCAAGTAAATCTAGAAAAATCATCAACTAAAACAAAAATATAAGACCTTCCAGTCAAGCTTGCTAATCTAGATAGTGCAAAAAAATCCATGTTGATAATTTCTATTATTTATATGTACCAAACATGTTAATATATTTGAAGGATGACCTGTGATGCTTTCCTATTTGGACTACATCAGAAAATTGATCATTATCAAATTTAAGACTTGGAAAATCAGAAACTAAGTTTTATTTTGATAATTTGTAAAAATTAAGTACATTAAAATGTCCAAGTCTCCTATTCCAAATCCTGGATTCATTTTTCTCAATAGTTAAACAATTCACTTTTTGTTCACACAAAGAATTAATATCCAAAGTATAAGCATTTACATTTCTAGGTATTATAAACTTAAGAATTTTATCTTTAAAAATAGATCTGAAATTATTATAAAAATAAATTAAAAACAATTATCACAGAGTTTAGAGATACTTATTATATTTTTCTTTAATCCTTGGATATATAGAACTTTATTGATCAAAATTGATTTTGGATCTCCAATTGATCTAACTACTACTATTTTTCCTTTATCATTATCACTAAAGGTAATCAGGTCTCCATCTAATTTTACCAATGTATGTATATTGAAAGAGTCTCCACTAATGTTCCTTGATAATACACTATTTTTATATTATAATTAATTTTTCTTAATGTGTCCTTATATGAGAAAAAATATTAAACAAAATCTTGTATTGGTAACCAAATTCTCTGGGGTTCAGCTGTGTCATCAAGAAAATATCTAGGTAATCATATAATCCTGATATTTAAAAAAATTATTAGAATAAATTAAAACTTATTTCAAGAAAAAAAACATTTTTATACCATTGATTTGGGGATTTCTCAAACAAAAATTATTAGAATAATTCCCATTAATTCCACAATAAAAATAGTTGACTTTAGATATATTATTACTCTTAGAATTGGGTACAAAATAATTTTTATATAATTTAGACTTTTTCTCAATTTCCCATTATTCCATATTTCTCCTTTCTATGAAAATTCATACCAAGAATATGATTTAGATATTATTCTCCATTAATTAATATATTTGTAGCACTTTTGATTGGATCTGATTCAGCCTTCAATTCTTTGATTCTTCATTCATGAATAGTGTAGTTTGAGGCACATCTTCTAAATTTTTATTTTAATTCTAATTGATGTTTTATCGTGGAATATTTTTCATTTAAGATATAATTATGAATATTATTTATTTATTTGTGATTTTTTACTAATGATTCATACTTTTCTTCAAGTATTGAGTAGTAAAAAGATAATTTATTGTTAGAAAAACTTTTGGAATCATAATAATAAGAATAATAAGATTTCACCTATTCTTCATCTTTATCCATAAAGTATATATTTTCATTCAGATTTGTTGGATCCTTTTTTGAATTCGATTTAAAATACTGTTAGAGTTCTTAGAAACACCCCATGTAGCTTTTATATCTTTCTTATCTTTGAGATCATAATCAGTTCTCATCTGAAACTTATTTTGTTTCTTTTCCATATTTATTTTCTCTTTTTTTAATTATAGTAAATCAGGCCTAATATGTCCCATTTTCTTGAATTCATATAATATTACTTGGTTAAGTCCTCGACCAAATTTATTTATATTGTTGAAAGACTTTTTGAAGATTTTATTATAATTAAAAAAATTACTGAATCTTCTGACTATATGATCCAATTCCATTCCATAATATAAAAATTCTAAATCATTTAAGGATATAACTTCCTCTTTTTATTTCTTTTCATATTTTTTACCATTAACTTTAAAGGTGTTATTTTCCCTTTTTATCATCCAATGATTTTTATCCTTAACTTTCATTTCTTCTTCATACACCATTAGACTACCAATCAAATCCTTTATTTTTATATTTTTGATAGGATTGAATTTTCTAATATCAATAGATATCACATCCCATTTATAGGTTAATACTTTTATAACATTTAAATATTGACATGGTTGAGTAATTAGATCTCTAAGGAAGTAACACAATTGAATATTTCATTTAACCGTCCATTAATCTAAATGATTTTTCACCATCATACATTATGAAGGTTTTTAATTTCATCTTTTATCTATTATATCTTAATAGTCTGACATTGTCAATTCCTTCATAAGAAACTGCAACATTTTTTCATATCTCATATGTAGTAAGAAATCGATATGCGTAATTAAATTCATCTATACAAAGTTCTTATATAATAAAATTCATGGATATTTAATTTGCATCATACCCAGCTTCCATTATAGTATTCAATTTTTATATTTCTGTAGGAATTGCATAAGTTTTGATAGTCTTTATATATAATTTGAAATATAGATTCTTTAAATAGTTAATCATCCTTGCTTTCCAATAGCCATAATTTTCTCTATTTATGTATGGGGCTCATATCATGGAAATTCCAACTTTTAGTTTTTCCATTAACATATATCATCATATATACCCTTTACTCGATCTTACTATATAGTTTCATAATTCTTCAAAAATCACTCCTTTGATACTAATTTTTAAGTCATAGTAATATGATGATACACAAGAGGTGGCGAATTGTATCCTCTTAATAATCTTGATAGATTAAATTTTATCCCTCTTCATATATTATGAAGATAAAAATATTTCAATTCTTTAATAATATTATGTAGTGTAAGAAACAAATAATATAAACACATTAGTTATTATAGTGGTTCAGGAAAAAAATATCCCCTAATACACTCCACAAACACCCTCTCAGTGATCTTGATGGTTTTCACTAAATAGGTCCTCTTATCATAAGAACTCCAAAACTGAGTGAAGGAATTTTACACCTTACAACAAGATAGGATATTTTATATGAAACCTTTCAATCCGTAACTTAGTGTGAGAAGCTAACGCACCACCTTTACTGAGTATAAGAATTCAGTACTCTAAGAAATCAAGTTTGATTCATTTGTTAGAAAAAAATATTCCTCTCACAGTTGCATAAGAAACTAATAAATAAAGTATCTTATTCATTACATGTAAGATACTTCAAGAAATAATGTATTCAAATATATCCTAGTTTCAAATGATCTTCAAGAAGTATAGTAATAGAAATATTTCAGCAGGAACAATAGTTTTAAAGTCAAATAGCAAAAGATCAAAACATGTATGTATCCAAAGTATAGATCTTCAGAATATTTCAGTTATAATTATGCATAAAAAGTAATTTAATTTTTATAATGATATAAATATTTATATTTAATAATAAAACTCAATTTTATTTTGGTTAAACAGATCCACAAATATCACCTAATAAATCATGATTATTTGAATTCTGAATATTCAAAGAAAATCATAACTTCCATTATAATTATAAATGATTTAATACATTGAAAATGTGCCTTTTAATTGTTATTTAAATAGATTTAAATGATATATTTAATCCTAAAGAGACTATTTCAAAAATTGAATAAAATGTCTGGAATTTAAACTCCATAGTTGACTGGATCAAACATAGGGTAAACATAAAAATTATAGTTGACAACATGTGGTTGAATTCAAAATTCTAGGTTTTTGAACCATATGTTATTACCTTAATCTTATGGTTTATTCCAAATGTATGGTTCCTGGTCTATATTTTTACCATAATGTAGGGTACCTGAACTATATGTTCACTCAAAACTTAGGGTATAAAACTACATTTCCTTACCCAAAGTAGGGTTTGAAAACCATATGTTCCACTTATAATTGTAGGGTATAAAAAGTGTTTCTAGAATTCTTAAAATAACTTCCAAAATACTTTTGAAAAAACTTTAACCCAAAAAAACTTTATAAAAAGATAAATTTCTCAATAAATATAATCCTAAAAACACTTAATGTAGGTTCCTTAGTAAAACGAACAAGGGTATTTGTGAGAATCAAAATCAATAATAATTCAAAAAATATTATTAAAACAACACATGATTAATATATGGGGAAAATATGAAATTATGATCTTGTTAAATAAATTTGGTTTGTAATTTAAAAAAAACAAGAAGTGGGTTGTTTTGAAATGAAATATGGAATATAAATTGTTTATGGATTTCTTGTGCGGTGTGATGCATTTAGATGTGGAAACTATAATGGTGGGGGTTGCGATACCTTATGGTGATGTGTTTATTTGTTTTGGTATCCTTATTATGAACTTATAGTTTGGGATTTTTTCTTATCTATTTATCATATACTTTTCTGTGATTTCTATAGACACCCCACCTGAGTTATATTTTTACACTGATGCCCAAAGGTTTTGGGTTATGGGTGTTTCTCCCAAAAATCCATGACAGTGAGGATAAATAATTTCCTACCCCCTCTTACCAGCACTCTCTTCTAGGTGATATTAATATGAATCGGATGTGATGGAGAAAACATAAAAGTGATCTAGAGGGTCCAAAGATCCATATAGAGGAAAATCATAGGCCTGCTTATAGAGGGACTCATGGGTTATTATCTCTCTTCCATCATTGACCGGCCCAAGTGGGGTACCTTTGGTGGTAGGGGGTCATGATACAGTTGTATCAGAGGTTTATATTGAGATATAGGATGGAGTTTAGAGAATTTTTTATTATTATTTCATGGGTAGGTAGGGAAATTGTGTCAATTTATCTTGGTGTGTGACATAATACAGAAAGATCGGCAAGGAAATTATATTTTAGGGCCACCCATGATTTGATGAAAGGAACCTGAGCCTACCAAATAACCAAGTGATGAGATGTATCTAAAAGGATAGAGACCTTGGTGAGGTACAAGAATCATTATTATTTTTGTTCATGTTTGAATTTGATTATCTTTTTTTAAAAAAATTAATTAATTAAACAAACCTTAATAAACTTTTATGGTACCGGTCTTAGGGTTTCTCATTGGTTTTTAGAAATAGATCCTAGTCATTGTACACATATAGTTATTATAGTATAGGTTTAGTAGGATAATATAGTTAACCATTGTAATTTTGACCTGATAGAGGAGGTTGAGGCATGGAAGTAAGCATTGCACATTTTTCAGCAGATAGTATTAGAGAAGTATAAGGGGATTGTCTCCAATCTCAAGACGATTCACTATTTATAGGAGATTGAGATCACTTTTGGTCAAATTCATCCTCGAGATGAGTTTTAGTTTTTGTTGGTATTCAGTCATATTTGGGGTGTTTTGGTTAATGGTTGATGTTGTATCTTGGTAATTGATAAGAGATGGACATTTCTGGGTCAGATTTCTAGAATGAGTTTTGAGCATAGTTTATATCATCAACTATCATGGTAGTAAATAGGTAGGATATACATTCTATTTATTAGGGGAGTATGTTTTTTCAATATATTGGGATCAATTTTAAGGATATTCTACACTTCACACCCAATATTTTTCCTAATGAGGAGTCCCATGTGCAGCATATTAAGGAGGCACTCCACCCATCTATCAAGTACATGGTTTCTCCTTTTAGGTTGTTGGTGTATTTTAAAGTAAAACAAGATATTAGATATTATTGAGTATATTCACTCACAATGGGGGCTATCGTGAGAGGGGATCCACTATTGTTCCTTGAGGAGCAATGCTTTTAGTTGTAGGTATCATATTATAGGTCCTTCAAGGTTCCAGCTAGTAGAGAGTCAGTCACATCCATATGCTCTATGTTTTTCTAGGACCAATGGTTCCGATGTGTTTATAGGAGGATTTATATTCATGTTCTTTAAATATTGGGGTTGTGGTTACTATCAGGTTCAATGCCTAAATATTTAGGGAGGATGGTTTGGTTTGGGTGTTCGGGTTCAACCGTAGTAGCTACAGAGGCTACCACCACTTGTTCATCAGATGAGAGGAGATAGACCTGGTAGAGTAAAACCCCATGATTTCCCTCATCCTTAGGGTATTAGTTTAGAGCATGTTTATAGAGTTGGTATTTAAAAGAGAAACAAAGTATTCAGATGTGAATAGTTTCATTTTGTAGAGGTGTCAGTATTAGAGGGTCCAAGGATCATTATAGGTATTATTAGTTTATCATGGACCCTTTTTTATTCCATTTTTAATTACATATTCCCATACTTCTTTATCTCACCTACCTTAGTCCATGTTATAGGATTGTATATGGAGAAGTTTTTTCTGCCCCTAGTGTTGACTATTCCAGTTGGAGGAAAGACCTTCTTGTTTGATGTGTTTCATTATTATAGGCTAATTATGGGGAAATATCAATCATGTGGGGATCTCTTATTACTATAGATAAATCTATATAATTTCATCCTCACCATTGATTAGTTTTATTCTATACATGTGGTTATTGATTTCTTTTAAAGTAATTTTTTGTTCTCAGATGTGAATAGACAACATGTAGTTTTCATCAGAAAATGGAGTTATTGGATGGGAAGTAGGCAGGTGGATACAATTATTTCCATGATGAAATAATTGTTAATAAATTAAATGGGTGTTGGAATGGTGGAAGATATAGGTTTTTCAAGGAATTATATGATGTCATTCTCGAGGAGGTTGTGACATTTCCCATTAGACGTGACATCTATTTTGTGATATATTTATATTTAGGTTACTCTTTGATTTCAATGGATCAATATCATATGGAACCCTCATAGTTTTGAGAGTTTAGGATTTTGATATATGACCTGATGCAGAAATATTTCATCCATCCTAGTGTATTTTCATGGGGTGCACTAGTGTTATTCTCCATGAAGGTAGATGGTAGTCTAAGGCAATGTATAGACTATCTAAGGATAAATTAGGTGAAGATAATGACCCATTACCCTCATATAAGGATTAAATATTTTTTAACCAATCAATAGGATTTATTTGTTTTTATAAGATCGATCTATGTTCTAGATTTCATCAGCTGAGGATAAAGGAGTAATACATCCCAAAGACTGCCTTCTAGTGAAAGTATGGGAAATTTGAGTTCTTGATCATGATATTAAATGTTACAAAAATGAAAGTTTTTTTCTGGGACTCATGAAATTCATGTTATATGAGTTCATGGACTAATTTTTAGTTGTGTTCATTGAAGAAATATCGATCTAATCAAAGTCTGAGGAGGTGCATATTGATCATCTCATAGCAGTCTTATAGGTCCTTCGATGCCACCAGCTCTATGAAAAGTTGTCTAAGTTTAATTTTTTGATGTGGGAGGATCATTTTATTAATAATGTGGTGTCCCATAGGGTGTGTTCATGAACCCATAAAAGATATAGGTATTTATTTCTTTGGAAGAATCCAATAATGTGGCATAGGTTTGTAGATTCCCCATTCACATGGGAAATTATGAAAAATTCATGTATGATTTATCATGGATTGAAACCCTATTTATAGATATGATTAGAAATTATTAGGCTTTTATCTAGACTAATCAATGATAGGTGGAATTTTATTACCTAAATGGGATATTTATTATTACTTCTATTTCTACCAGAAGGGGTGATGTTTGAGGTTTTCTATGACACTTCTCATCTTGGGGATGAGTTTTTATGTAATAGAAGGTGGTGGTATTTTTTGGGTCTAGGTAGTTACCTCCCCACAAGTGTAACTTTGACTCCCATGATCTAGATAGACAATTGGTTATATTTTTCACTTAATCTATGGTGAAATTTCCCCATTGAATAACTCTTTATGGTCTTTAGCAATCACAAGATCATGAGGTACACTTTCTCTCAATGTGACCTAAATCTATGAAAAAGAAGTTGGATAGAGTTTCTTATGGACTGTGAATTTGATATATCATATACCTTGTAGAAAATGGAATTGTGTTCCTAATTCACTAAGGATAAAATCACTAAGGGATTTCATTTGAGAGTATGGGGATTCTTAGAGGGTTATGGAGGAGTTGGTAGTAATGTGCCTGGAAGTAGGGGTGGTTGATGGTGGAGGTTGATTATTAGAGATAATGGTGTAGTATTCTATGATGTAGAGGGTGGATGAGTCTCGTTGGGGAGACTTAAATGAAGAGTTGATGTTTTACCATGTTTTCTAGGGTGATTCCTTATAGGGATAGAAATAGTATGGTCAAAACCAGATGTTGTTTCAGTGAAGGTTGTTCGTACTGGGGGAAATGTGTGAGGGGTTCCTTCATGAGTTTCAAAAATCAAATTTATCAATGAGACTAGGAATATATAATATTTATCATGGTTTGAGGATGTAGTTTTGGTTTCCTAGGATGAAATTGGAAATGGAAGAGTTTTTGTCTTGGAATTTAATTTTCCAGCAGGTAAAGATAGAACATCATGTTCCAACTAGTTTTTTGTATCCCTAAGATTTACCAAAGTGGAAGTGGGGTGGAATATCGATGGAATTAATCATATCAATACCTTATTATTAGCTAGGATATGATTCTAACTAGTTAATAATGGATTGGTTGAAAAATTCAACTCACTTCCTTCCAATAAAGGGTTTTAGTGTCACTGATGTTTTGACAAGGTGGTATATGTATGATGTTGTGTGGTTTCAAGGAGTTTTGAGGAACATTGATTTTAATTGAGACCATCATTTTAACTCACAAGTATGGATGTGATTTTAGAATTATTTGGTAACTTATTTATGCCTCAAAACTTTTTTCCACCCTCATATAGAAAGATATATGGAGTGAAGCATCAAAACAATAGAGGATATATTACGAGTATGCATCTTAGATTTTGGAAAATTATAGGTGAATCAATTACCCATAGTTGAGTTCTATTATAATAATAGATACCACTCATCCATAATAATGGATCCATTTGAGGTTTTTTGAGGGATTCCATGTTGATCCCCACTATTCTAGATCAAGTTTGGAGAGTCATATCTTCTCAGTTATGATGTGGTGTAGTGCATGACAGAGAACGTTTGGGTAGTTCATGAGAGGATTAAAGTGGTGTAGTAATGATATAAATCTCAATAAAATCATATAATTAGACCCATTTAGTTAAATATTTGGGACTATGTGTTCTTAAATTTTTCCCCTCATTGAGGGTAGTGAAGTTTTGGTATGGGGAGTAAGTTTTCTCCCTAGTTCTTCAAGCATTTTGAGGTGTTATTTGTGAGGTGTCATATCATTTGGATCTCCCACCATAACTGGGCAGTATCTATGAAGTCATCCATGCATCCTAGATCCATATATATCTTCATGATGACTCTCATGTCATTGACTGGGTAGATTTGGATATCAAGTATGGCGTGATGTTTTCGGAATGAACTATAGAGATCTAGGATCATCGAGAGAAGGTGTTGTGTGGATGAACCATTCCTTTGGATCATGTGGAATAGAGGCATGGTGTCTTTGAGGAGAGTACTTTGGAGTGTGATACATGGTTGTGTGACCAATACCATGCATTTTTTTAAATTTTTACCTTGTTTTTTTCTCTTTGATGTTATGATGCCAGAATCCTACCGATTTATGAGATATTCATTTTTTATTTATTGATGGTGTGTGTTAAGGATTCTAGTATATAAATAATGGAAAAACCCTTCCCAATAAAGATGTTTTATGTTTACAATATCATTTAAAATCATGCAGGTGAGTCAGTACTACCCAAATAGGGAAATATCTTGATATGAATGGTGAGCTTCCTTGATTTTTATTTCTAGGGAAGTGTTGTGTGACAGTTTTGGTGATCACTCGCTTGTGTTGTGTAATGATTGAAGTGGTAGTGTATATGGTTGTGTTCAATATAAGTGGCTCATGGATGATGTGTGATATTTTTAGTTTCTTGGCTATTAAAATATCTCTAAGAGGTATCTCACAGGGTGGTTATTGGGACCCCCTTCCCTCCAATGTTCTGGTTTGGTTTTGATTCTCAAGGATGAGAATAGTTTGAGAGGTATTTGTGTAATTATTTTCACTTTTATAATATTTTCCTTATGATTTATTAGGGCTCTGAGTTATTGTTGGAGAGTTTGGTGGCTATCCAGAGGCTTGGAGTGGTGTTTTTGAATTTTGGGTACACCACAACATGTGACATGACTTTTCTCGCCATGGTGGTGGCTGTTTTGGATTGGGTGTGCTCCTATGTAACACAGGTTATATAACTATTACTTGGGGAATTCATGGTGTTGGGTGTATTGGCTCGGTGACCTACCTATGCGCCAAAGGTAGAGGAACCATTCCTAGGGTCGTATTAGTGTTGGTAAAGGTTTTTTTGTGGAGTGCATGTGTGAAATAGAGAAGATATGATCACAACATTGTGGTTTAGGGTTGGCCCCTATCTGACCCCTACTCTTTCTCCCATATTAAAATCACCTCCCTTGGTGTTTCAAACCCCTTAGTTCATCATGATCATTCATATTGAAATTATTTGGATCATGGTAGGTCTCTCCTCCCCAGTTCTCTCTCCTCTCTTTATATTTTATCCAAGAGTTCACTTTGGTAGAAGTTTTGCACTATTTTGGGTGGTTTTTGATGGGGTATTACTTTTCATAGGATCTGGTAGTGATTACATTGATATTAGAGGAGGATTATCCTTGGTTCTTGTGTGTTTCTTCCTTGAATATTTAAATAAGGTAGATTATCCTTCATCTCTCCTTATTTATATGTACATGTGGGGATATCATGTTTCTGTCTTCCTTTGGGTAGATGAAAAACTTTATATTGATAAATATAATTAATTAGGTAAACTAAAATTGATGGGGGGTGGAGAAATCACATGTTTTTTTACTTTTTCTTATGATTTATACTCATATGGTTGTGATTTCTCATTGATTTTATAAATATTAATTATGTTGAGATAGCGTTTTTTGTGGTTGTTGAATTATTGAAACTCACTATGTTTTTAATTAAACACACCACACATGAAAAAGGATAAGAATGTATAGTTGGATAATAAATTGGTTTCCCACAGAGTATCATATTTTTTTGAGAATACCCTTATAAATATTGAAATATTTTTTATGGAAGACTTGTAAAAACTATGGGGGTTATGTGTGTTGGTTTTGATGTGTAGTGGTTCTAATGTGTAGTGGTTGAGGTGTGCAGTAGTTGTGATGTGTAGTGGTGGTAATGTGTAGAGTTTGTGATGTGTGGTGGTCATGATGTTGGGTAGCTGTGAAGCAGGATTTGTTGGCATTATATGGATGGGTTGTTATGTGTTGTTTCGTGTAGTTTTATAGTATCAATGGATTTCACTTGAATTCAAACATGAATAATAAAATGTAGGGTTTTTGGAATGATTAGTGAACATGGGTGCAAATTAATATGTGGTAAATAAAGTAATGTGTGGAATGGGTAATTAAAGGGATGGAACTAAATAATGAAATTATGGATTTTTGAATGAGTATTTTTAGTAATTAAAAAAATCTATAAATGGTTTGTTTTTAAAAGGAAAGATAGAATGTGGATTTCTTGTTTGGTGTGATGCCTTTAGTATTGGTAACCATAGTGGTGGAGGATGTAAGACCTTGTGGTGATGTGGTGAGGTAAATTGATACCCTTATTTTGAACCCCTAGGTTAGTCTTTTGTGTTATCTATATATCATGTACCTTTTTTTATTTCCATAAATACCCCACCTAAGTTGCATGTTTACACCAACACCAAAAGGTTTTTTTGGTTATTTTTCCTAAACATCCATCATGGTGAGGATGGATTCGTGGATACCCCCTCTTAGCTTCTCTCTCTTATAGGTGATATTGGTACACACATGTTCTAATGGATATAAGTCAAAAGAAGACTATAGTATGTGATTAATGATAGTATGAGGTGGTTCATAGTGGGGTTCATTCATGATAAGAGGAGATTGTGAGGTTAATTTCCTTCATGTTCATGATTCCCTACTGTTCTGGTTATAGTAGTGGTTATGGGAGGATATGGATGCGATGTGGTTTCTTAGGTGTCTTTAAGAGGGATGTGATGTGGTTTTTTATGTGTCTTTAGGAATGATTTTTATAGAATGGATGGGAGTGCTGAGATGTACGACATTGGAGTGTTAGAGTAGAAAATTAGTTGGAATGCAGTGCAGGGTACCCTTTATCATTATTCTTATTATTAGGTTACTATATTGGATGTGTTATTTAGTGAGAATTCCATGGTGAGTATGAGATTGGTTATTTAACCTATTTAGGTGCATGTTGGTTTCATTGTTTGTCCACCAGTGAATCAGTATGATCTTCTCACAGGAACACAAGAGACCTTGGGTATGATCCTACTAAGTATACATGTTATGATCTCCCTATGTATATATAAATTGTTTTTTAGGTTTCAAGGAGGACTTTAGGAACCAAGTTGGACATTACTATCTTGAAAATTGGAGTTTTTTCTGAGTTGGTGGCTTAGTATTTTCTTTGTTATTTATAAAGAAACTTTTTTTATCTGTTTACATTATACATGCATTGAGGGATGGTTTTGGTTTTATTTTTTTTATGAGATAGTGTTTCTTTGGGGTTTTCATTATATCTCTCTAACCTAATTTTACAAATGAGGGAAATTATTTTCATATGTGAGAATTTTTTATACACTTGGTACTAGTCACTAACCCAGGCCCAAATTATGGTAGGACATAGGGGTAATTATATCTACTCCTTCATTGATTAGCCTAGAAGGGATACCTTTTGAGGGAGGGAGTCATGAAAAGCACCAGTTTTGTAGTATTATCTTAGTATAATGTAATTGGGTCTACACTACTTGGTAAAATTACATGTTTAGGTAAAAATATGTGTATCCAAAATATTTACTTAATTGTATCGTAATATGCTATATACTTGGATTATACAGTATAATCAATAACCAGAGACTGCTTTGATATTCTCTAGCTCACTTCACCACCATTCTGGAAAAATACATAAGCTGACTATAATTTCAAATCATCATGATCTATTTAGAAACTAGGATCAATGTATCCCCTAACTACTAGTTCATCATATACTCCATACACAAGGAACATATCCTTTGTACATATCAAATAATTTATGATAGTTTTCACCTCTTCCCAATGCATCTCTCCTAGAACATCATGATATCTTCTCACTATGCTTAAAGAAGAGGATACAATACACCTAGTACATATCATGGAATACATGATAGAATATAAAGTCAAATAATAAGTGATTACACTCATCCTTTTAATATCCTAATATTTATGTGGACACGTCTTCTTAGAGAGATTAATTCCATGTGACATTGGTAACAATACTCTATTATATTGTTCTATATTTTACCTTTTGAGTATATTATCAATATATGTTCTTTTAATTATCCCAATAATCCTCTAACAACTATCTCAATAGATCTTAATTTCTAGAATATAGTCTTCTTTAGCGAATAATTTTATGTATAATCATTCATTTAACCAAGCATTAACTAATTATAATACTTTCACTTCCTTTCCTATAATCAATATTTCATCAACACATAATACTAGGAAAATAATCGTATTTACACTAACCTTATTTTAGACACATGGTGCATATTCATTATTGATGAAACCAAATTCTCTTATGGCCTCATCAAAATAAACATTCCATGATCACGATTCCTTCTTCAACCCACAAAAGGATCTCTATTACTTGTGAACTTTATTGGAACTCTTTAACATGATAAACCCATCATGTTGTGTCATATATATGTCTTCAATAAACATACCATTTAGAAAATAATTTTTTATGCCCATTTTCTAAATTGCATAATCATAGAACGATGTTATTACATGTAATATTCTAATGGATTTTAGCATCATGGATGGTGATAAAGTTTCATCATAGTCTATTCCTTGACATTTCCTAAAACCCTTAACTACTAGTCATTCCTTTTAGGTTCTCACTTGAACATCCATGTACTTCTTTTTCCTAAATATACATTTACACCTAATAGGTTTTACATCAGCTAGAAGGTCTACCAAAATCCTAACTTTATTTTGGTACATAGACTCCATCTAAAAAATCATTTATTCTATCCATTTAGTTTCATAATTTCAATCTATTTCTTCCTTGTGAATTATAGGTTCATTATCATCAAGGAGTAATGTTTCTCCTGACTCGGTGATATGAAAACCATGTTTCTTCAGTTCTCTAACTTATCTTGTAGACCTATAGATTACTTGTGTCTTAGGAACATCTTCATCTCCCACTATATCTTGTGTAGATTGTTCCCATACCAAATTGTGTGCATTTGGAGCATTAACTTCATCAAATTCAATTTTACTCCCATTATTTTCATTGTAAATGTGTTCCATTTCTAGAATTTTGACATGTCTTTCCAAAATTAATTTTAAATCTAAATGGTTATATAGGAAATATCCATCAGTTTCCTTAGGATAACCTATAAATATTCAATTTATGATTTATAGTTATAGTTTTTCAATAGTTATAGTCTTAAAATATTTCACATATCCCCATACACATATATAAAATATAGAATGTTTCTTTGCATAGAATAACTCATATGGAATCTCATTTGATGCTTTAGTTGGTACTCGGTTTAGTATATATGTCACAGTCTACAGTGAATATACCCAAAAGGATGGTGGTAAAGTTTCATGACTCATCATCAATGTTATCATGTCAATAAAGGTATGATATCTCCTTTCACTAACACCATTCCACTAAGGTGTATAAGGATGATTGATCTAGGAGACTATCCCATGCTCCTTTCAATGATAAATGAATTCTTGTATTAGATATTCCTCACCATGTTCATAGTTATGTTTTGTAATATTTTTACCTAGCCGACTCTCTACTTCATTTTGATATTCTTTAAACATATAAAAGGAATATGAATTTTACCTCATTAAGTGATATAACCATACCTACTACGTTCATTTTTAAAATTAATGAAAAAGGATAAAGTACCCCTTTCCTTTACTAGAAATGGACCATGAAAATCAGTACGAATAAATTCTAGTGGTTATTTTTCCCTTGATTCTATCCCACTGAAAGTTACTTTGATCATTTTACCTTAAAAACAATCATTTCATACATACAATGGTTTCAACTCAATAAATCCTAAATAACATGCTTGATGAAATTCTCTTAAATTATTTTAATTTACATTACCGAGCCTGAATTTTCATAGGTTGGTAGGATATGAGTAATTTTCACTAGTTTGGTCATTAATTTTCAAAATAGGGGTTTCAAGTTCATGTATATACAATCCATTATTAAGATGTGTCATAATATAACATATGTTATCCTTATAAAAGAGACAACATTTATTTATAAACTTGAAATAAAAACTTATATTACCAATTCCTGAAATTAATATTATGTTTTAGGTAATATAAATTACATAATAACAATCATTTAACAAAATAACCAAACTAAAAGGCAAAGTGATATGGTAATCCACCACTGCTAATTCTTCCAGTCTTGCACCATTTGCTACTCAGAGATCCACCACACCCTTTATATTAGTCTAGAATATACTTAATTGTTATATTTGAATAAAAGTGAGGGATAAATATATAGTATCCAATACCTAACTTTAATATATAGATAGATTTCATTTAATGAAAAATATACCTAAAGTAGAATCATCATCTTGCTTCCTCTTCCTAGCTATGAAATTATTCTTCTAGTGTCCTTTCTTTCCATATGAAAATATACTGACTCTTACTAATTTATCTCCATATGTATCTTTGTCTTCTTATATGGTTGGAACATCAGTTCCATTGACTTAGACTTAAACGTTGATACCTTATCCATTCATTTCATTAACTTGTTCACTATAAGGAAAAAGGAGTTAGAATTATTCATATCCTTATCATCTTAGAGAACAAAAGACATTAAATTTGGGAGTGATTTATTATTTTTATTCATATTATAATTAATGATGAAATTTGAGAATATGGGTGGTAAAAAAGGACAAATGAGATCATTTTATAGTTCTTGGTTCAATTTAAACCCAAAGGACTCCAGTCGCTCAATGTACCCAATCATTTTGAGTACTTGAGGTCATACTTGATTCCCTTCTTCTAGATTTCACCTGTACAATGAGCTTGATATCTCATATCTTTCATGTTAATATCTCTCCTAGTATAACTCTTGGATATGAGATAAAATCTTTTAGGAATCTTCTTTATCATGCAATTTTTACATCTCACTAGACATATATGATAACATGAGACACTGGTCATCCATTGAATCATCTACAAGATTCATGTATTTATATTTATCCTACTCTCTTACTTCCTAAGGGGTATTAGTAATAATTGTGTATTCTAGTACATAAATCTTACTTTATTAACATACTACTATGAACTAACACCTATACCACTCCTATAAGTTATTGTCAGTTAGGATATTCTCTTTATCCAATATCGATCCTAGGGAGGTTGTATTGATGGTGGTTATATCCATTTGATCTATAATAAATAAACTTTAGAAGATAATTTCTTTATCTTGATTACCAAATGATATTTTCAATTTATTTAATTTTAAATTTCATCCATTATTTTTTTGAATTCTAGTAGCTCTCAACTACAAAATTCAGAATATTTAGTCGCATGAATATTTTAGTGGAAAGTATCCTTCAAAAACACTCCTTGTATTCCAAGATATGGTAATTCAACTATTTAGAAATTTTTAAGGAAGGCTTTTGGCTGGATGGACGCATTGACTCGAGACTCCTTGATCTATTGATTGGATTCCCATATCTATAAAATATATCTTTGTTTTACTAAATGCATGGCCTCTAGAATTGAAAAAATTAAGATATTGGTAATTATTTATTTCCAAATTTAGTTTATTCAATCCATTGTTTTAATAAGAATGGCCCAGTAGTAAGATGCACCCTCAACTAGGGCTCAAGAACACCTCAAATGTATAGTTTTATTCAAATCCAAATGATGGAAGGAATTATTACTTAATATAATTGTTGGTCGGAGTGGATACTCAAGAGGGGGGGTGAATTGAGTTCCAATTAAAAATTTTTGTTTAAAATATTTGAATTAACATCCCCTAATTCATAAAAAAAGATAAACCTTAGTGAATTTATAAATATTGTAAATGTTTAATTAGTTTCTCAAAGATTGATTGTTTCTCAGTTAACTTAATTTTAAGATTAAGTTAGCTTTTGAAACTAACTTACAAGTTCACAATAATTACAAACACTTGCTAGTTCAACTATCAAAGTTACTTTAAAACAGATCTGAGTTTCCAAGTAAATAGTAGTGGAATATTGAAAAATAGTTTAAACTAAAATAAGATGCATAACAGTGTTAACCAAGAAGTTCAGTCTCAAGATGAGACTTAGTCCTCTCAAACATTCTATATAAAAATTTTATCCACACCCTAGATTGGGGTTACAATAGTACTCAGACTGTCCAGGTCCTCAGACCTCTACCATATTTCTACGTGGGAAAGCAGTAGCAATAGCACACATGTTTTCCAGGTCCTTAGTCCTCTACCACATTTCTATTTGGGATACCAAAGATGTAAAAAGTTTTTTATGAGGATTTCAGTATCCTCCAATTTAGCTTAGGAGTCAATGTGTGTCAAAACAGACAGAAGAACACACTACTCGTAATGTGAAGAAAAGGATGATCACAGTAGAGCAAGAATATAAAAATGATTTTAGAATGCTCTTGTGTGATGTCAATGCAGCTCTGGACTCCTTTGGACTGAAGCAGATGAAGCATGGAGTCCTTTGCAGGAAGTTGTCTAGACAACAGAGTGTCGTAGTTTGGTTTCTTCACTTCCAGTACAGGTGTTCAGCTTGAATGCGAGAGTATTCCAAGTGGCACTTGAACCACCTCTTTAAACATCTATTCTTGATGTGTATGAGTTTTATTCGAGTTCTTTATGTGCTATTCTCTGCATGAATGTGTGTATCTTTTCTTCTTCCTTATGTATGCGTCTCTGTGTATATCTCTATGTCTATATATTTTTTGCAGCAGCTTGATATTCCTTTTATTTCTCCTTTTGTCCGGCAATGGGAATGATTACCTTTTACAGGTATGAGGTATAGTTCCTTGACATGCCAACAACCCACATTAATTAATATCAGTTGCATTAAAATCATAAAATATGACTGTTGGAAATTAAATTTAAAGTCGAGAAAATAGTTAAAGAAACGGTGTCACAGTAAGACATGGAAAATCTGTCTCCATCACACAGTTTCTGAGTGTCACGGCATATCATGGTCACGGTGTTTGCTTCACAATGTCTTTTTCATGGTGTCTTGCTTCATGGTGTCTTGTTCACGGTGTCGCATTCACGGTGTCTTGTTCAATAGTGTCTTTCTTCACGGCGTCTCATGGTCACAGTGTCTGCTTCACGGTGTCTTGTTTCACAGTGTCAGAAATACATAGCTAGTGGCAGACTCATGGTGTCTTATACTTTCCAAAGTAACTATGTGTAGTCTTAAATAAAGATAATAATATAAAGGATTAGGCTTAAGCATTTTTTTAAGGAGGGTATTTTGAGAGTCGATAAAAGATGGTGTAAATTAGGTAAATAGAGCAATTAAGATCTTGCAAGGCTCTTCTTAAAGCATGAGAAAACTTTAAAAAAATACACATAATTGGATATAATGTATAGAAGTTAACTAGGTTGAATAATATTTGGAATCATTAACACATGATTAAATAATATTTGTGATCATTAAAACATGATTAATATATGAGGAGTTCAACTATCTCCCCCTTTTTGATGATCACAAATCATATACAGTTAAGGAGTATATTGGATTCAACTATAAAGATAAAATTGTTAACATAGTATAAAGAAACTTCTCCCCCTTTTGGGATTATCAAAAAGATGAAAGAAAATAAGTAAAATGAAATACTCTATTAATAGCAAGCAAGGTTTAGTAAAAAACAGAAGAGTAATATAGAAGAAAAATCATCCCTATCAAAGAGAAGTAATCACTGTTCTACTTCATGGGTTGGCCTTCTCTTTGCCTTTAGCAGTAGTGGCAGAAGAGGAAGCCAAAGGGGCAGAGGCCAAGGTAGAATAAGGCAGAGAGGTGGTTGATAAAGAGGGCAAAGGGATACCTTCAAAGACTGAGGGAGCCAAGGTAGGAGTAGTGGAAGATCTAAGAAGTTTCTAATCAAGAATCACAGGCCTGATTTGATAGAGTGCTTAGCCAACAAACATGGTGGTTGAGGCTAGAGCAGAGGTGAAGGTAGGTAGCCCAGGTCTGAGAGGTGCAGCTACTAGATTAAAAATGGTTGTACTCTAGACATGAAGATAGGGCCTCACAATTTTGATGAAATCTGTAGTAATATCTCCACCCTATTGAATGGTTTTCTCAAAATTTTCCTTGTTCTCCAGAAATTTTTCCAACAATCGAGTAAATTCTGTGAGTTTCTGGACTTGGTTCTTAAAAGCTTGAGACACGTGAGGAATCCTCAAATTTTCTAAAAGGTACTTAAAAAGTTTTTCCATATTTATCTTGGAGAAGATTCTGTTGAAATAGAAATCCACTTTCTTGGAAATCTCTTGCTGAGCATCATTAGCAATATTGGAGTGGATTTGTACTAGGTCAAGAACTATGTCACTGTTTTTGACCACTTCAGTTAAAGAAGCCACATTGAGACCACTAAAGACATTCTGAATCTCTTCTTTGAGTACAGTTCTGAGCAGATCACTTTCCAAGGAGGGTTTTGAGGATTGACCAGATGCTTTGACAGCTGTGGTCAGATATTTCAGTTGATTCAACACCTTTTAAAGACACCTTGTATACTCATTAGTGAGTTTATTTAGATTTTCAACAAGCTCTTTCATTTCCTTTACAATTTGTTTGTTCCTTTCAGAGATCTTTTCATCTAAGTATGCTAGATAAGGTTGAAGCTAAGACACACCAAATTGTGGGATTTGAGGAGCAGTAGGTTCTACAGGAGGAGCAACAGATTCAGATCTCGAATGCATCTCTCTCTGCATGTCTTCAACCATACTTCTAAGAGTATTTACTTCATTAATGAGAAGCTTATTTTAAACTCTCACTTCTTTAATTTCATCGAGAATCTTAGGTTGTATTTTCCAGATAATCTTCTCCAATAAAATTGAGGCATCTCTCTCACTTAAATATGTCACAGGAAGAGGTTGGGTATTCATGAGTTTCTCAACTCTGAATAAGAGAGTAGCACCAAATTCCTTCATATCTTCCTTACTTACAAATGATGTCTGTTCAGATAAGGGTTCATATGTTGTGATTGGTACAGGTTCAGGTTCCTTCTCAGAAGAAAAATTGGAGATTGATTTCAACTGAAATAGGGAGGAAACATCAAGTTTGGTTGCTGTAACCTGCTGATAATCATTCACATCATAGAAACTAGGAAACTTATACTGACTGTCTACAGTACTAGACTCAGATGGATGTGAGGCTTCAACAGACTCAAGATTTGGGGTTTTCTCCCCCTCAACAGGTGCCTCCTTCTCAAGATTAAGAGGCTTAGGAGCTTGGTCTAAATCCACAGACTCATCTCTGAGATCCTCACTCATTTCTTGTCGAGCCAGCTAAAAAGATAGCTCCATCCATTCTTCAGTAGAAGGTATAATTTCAGAAATATATTGTTCCACAGGGAGTTTCTCAAGATTGAACTCTTGCAAAATAGGTATCTCTTCCACTATAGCCTCTTCTACTGTAGGCTCATCCACTATAGGCTCTTCCATGACATTATTTTCAGATTCTTTGGTGATTGAATCTATTATAGATTCTAGTTGAGTTTCCAAATTAATAACTTCCCTAGGAGTAGGGACTTCTTCTTGAAGAACTACATGAGGAGCAATAGTTCTGTCTTCCTCAACAATAACCCCTTCCCTAGGTGGCACTTTATCCTCTTCTTCCTCTTCTTTAGGATACTCAACAATCTCATCTGGTTCCAAACCAGGATCAAAAATGTCTTTTGGTATTGAGGGATAATCCACCGAATTGAATTTCTCATAAATTTTATCATTGTCTTACACCCATTCCTTTTTCCAAGGATTCCAGTTTATCTTCATCCTTTTGATAGTATCTTTTGAGAGCTAGTACTCATAGACCTTAATTACATCCTCACCAGGTTCAACCACACCTTTTACAATAATCATGGTTGATATTAGCCGAGAGTAAAACAGAGAAGTTGACTTGGGTGTTACTTTAATCAACTCACACATATGGTGAATGATATACTTACATAGGTTGATTTTATGTCCATTTTCATGAGATGAATCAAAAACACGTCTTGATATTTTAACACAGCAAAATCATATTTTCTTGGACTGACCAAATTATATACAAACTTAAACATAAGCCTTGTTTCTCCATCTAATTCAACAAAAATGGATCTCCTATGGGTGCCATTTCCGGTTAGGGTTTTCAAGGCATCTTCTAGATCAAAGAAATCGGTTGAAGGTGGAGGTCCTCTCTGATAATCCTCACATATGCCTTCATGAGGTATCCTAAGGCATGCAGCCCATAACCTTGAAGAGAAAGAGAATCTCTGACCATTTACCCATCTCCTCACAACAAAAATCTCACCAGAATCAAATGGGAACTATACATATTGGTAAAACTGAGCTACTAACCTAGGATAGATGGGTTTATCCTCCATCGAGAACCATTCTAACCAGCCTTGTTGTTCTAACACTTTTAATACCAGAGACTTACTTATCAGAAGCCATTTGGGGAAAATCTCTTTCTCAGGTACAACTACACGGTTTACCATATTCGGATTTAAAGGTCCTTCGTGTGTTAGCTTAGGTGCAATATTCTTCTTCTTTGAGCTGCGCTACTCGGGTGTCAATGGTGACAGATATTTCATTCTTGGCATTCACTGAATGTTTGAGCGATAGAAGGGTTGTATGGATGAAGAAGGGTTTGAAAAGAATAGGTTGAAGAATCCCCGAGTGAATAATCGAGTGATAATTACTTTGTTTTATCATTTAGGAATACCAAACGTCGCTAAAATAAAAACACGGGAAGATAAAAAGGATGAAAGGGGGTAATTACCGCAATACGGGTTTTAATAAAAAAAATTATGGGGAGACTGTGAGTGGTCATTATGGTGAGACAGCAAATGTGTTTCATGGTGAGACTATAACCTAACTTTTCAGTGTGTGTTACAGTGTGACAATAAACGTTAGACCATAAGTACAAAAAGCTAACGGTGAGACTGTAATCATGAAAATTTACAGTGAGACAGTAAACATGAGATACAGTAACTGAGAAACTGTAAACATGAAATAGTAAAGTATAACGCAGTAAGATATCAAACAGTAAGACTTGAAATAGTAACTAGTAAAGTATATATTTGAGATTTATTATTCCTAGTTCATGTATTATGTAGTCTATTCTCTCAGAATTTAATGGTTTAGTGAATATATCAGTAAGTTTATATTCATTACCAATGAATTCCAAAGTCATATCACCTTTTTGATAATGATCTCTCAAAAAGTGATGTCTTTCATCAATATGATTTGTCCTAGAATGTGAAACATGATTATTTGAGATGTTAATAGCACTTGTGTTGTCACAATTTATAGGTACATGTCTAAATTTATATCCATAATCTAGTAATCTGTGTTTCATCCACAAAATATGTGCACAACAACTGCCAGCAGCTATGTATTCAGTTTATACAGTAGACAATGCAACATAATTTTGTTTCTTACTACACCATGATACTAGTGACTTGCCTAAAAGGTGACATGTTCCAGAGGTGATTTTTTTATCTAACTTACAGCCACCTAAGTTAGCATCAGAATAACTAACTAATTCAAATGATTGTTCTTTAGGATAAAACAGTCCTAGATTGGGTGTTTGCTTGAGGTATTTGAAAATTCGCCTTACAGCATTTAAATGAGATTCTTTAGGATTTTCTTGAAAACGATCACACATACACACATTAAACATAATTTCAGGATGACTATCAGTTAAGTAGAGTAAACTTCTAATCATTCCTCTATAAGTGGTTTGATCAACAGATTTTCCATCATCATCAAGATCCAACTTACAAGTGGTACTCATGGGAGTGTCACTAGTTTTAGTGTTATCCAATCCAAAGCATTTTAGGAGATCCTTAGTATATTTACTTTGATTTAAAATAATACCATTTTCATTTTGAAAAACTTGAAATCCAAGAAAATATTTGAGTTCTCCCATTAGACACATTTCAAATTCGTTTTGCATCATTTTAGAAAAATAAACACATAAATAATTATTCGAAGATCCAAAAATGATGCCATCTATATAAATTTGAATAACTAAAAGATAATTGGAAATTCGTTTTATAAAAATAGTAGGATCAACTATTCCTTTTGTAAATCCTTTGGAAATAATAAAAGTACTCAATCTATCATACCAAGTTCATGGAGCTTGTGTTAAACCATATAAATCTTTAGAAAGTTTAAAACATGATTTGAAAAATGGGGATTTTTAAATCCAGGGGGTTGTTCAACAAATACATCCTCAGCTATATACCCATTTAAGAATGCACTCTTAACATCCATTTGATATAGTTTGAAATTCAAATGTAATGCATAGGAAAGTATCATTCTGATAGCTTCAAGTCTATCTACTGGTGCAAAGGTCTCCTCATAGTCAATTCCTTCTTCTTGACTATAGCCTTGTGCAACTAGTCTAGCCTTATTTCTAACTATCTTTTCAGACTCATCAACTTTGTTTCCAAAAACCCATTTAGTGCCTATGGTCAAAGTGTATTTAGGTCTTTCAACTAGTTCCTAGACTTTATTTCTTTCAAAATGATTTAATTATTCTTTTATAGTCATCACCCAAAATTCATCATTGATTGCATCACTAATATTTTTAGGTTCATGCTGTGAAAGAAAAGCTTGATATTCAACCTGGTTTCTTAGAGAAGCTCTAGTTTATGTCCCTCTATCTAAATATCCTACAACAGCATCTAAAGGATGATTTTTAAGAGTCCTAGTTGGTCAAGAAAAGATAAGTCTAGAAATTTCAAGTTCATTTATAGGTTTGGGTTCTACAGAAGCAGGTTCTGGAAGATTTCCAGAACTGGTAGTCTTAACAACAGGTTCACTGTTTTTGTCATTAAGGTCTTGAATGGACATATCTTCTTCAAGAATTTCAAGAGGTTTATTAGGTTCATATAGATCAGTTTCATCAAATTTTATGTGTACATATTCTTCCACACATTTGGTTCTCTTATTGAATACTCTATAGGCTTTACTGGTTGTAGAGTAACCTAGTAAAATTCCTTTATCACTTTTGGAAGAAAATTTGTCAAGATTATCTTTAGTGTTAAGGATAAAAACTTTGCAACCAAAAACTCTAAAGTAATTAAACATAGGCTTCCTATTGTTCCAAAGCTCATAAGAGGTCTTTTTAAAAATGATTCTAATAAAGACTCTATTGATAATGTAACAAGTTGTATTGACAACTTCGGCCCAAAAATAAATAGGTAAATCATATTTATTAACCATTGTCCTAGAAATCTCTTAAATAGTCTTATTTCTTCTTTCTACTACACCATTCTGTTGAGGTGTTCTAGGGGAAGAGAAGTTGTGACTATAGCCATTATGTGAGAAATAGGTCTCAAACTCCTGATTTTAAAACTCATCACCATGATCACTTCTCAATGTTTTAATCTTAAGTCCACTATGGTTTTCTATAGACTTGGAGTATTTAAAAAATCGGAACAAGCTTTACTTTTGTGAGATAGAAAGTATACCAAAGTGTATCAAGAAAAGTCATCTACAATGACATAGACATAGTGATTCCCATTTAATATAGAAACTATAGATGGTCCAAATAAATTCATGTGAACCAACTTGAGAGGTTGAGAAGTAGAAAATTATTTCTTTGATTTGAAAGAAACTTTATGTTGTTTTCCCTTTTGACAATGATTACAAACTTTATCTGTTGGGAATTCTAGTTTGGGAAGGTCTCTAACTAAACCTTTCCTAGTCAGTTTCCTAAGAGAGTGTACACTATAGTGTCCTAATATTCTGTGCCAAAGCCAATATTCTTTATGAAAAGAATTTAAACTAGTAACATTTTGTTTAGCTAAAGAATTAAAATCTACAGCATAAACATTTTCATTTCTTTATGCAGTAAATACCAAAACATTTTTAGAATCAAATACATTTCAAGCATCATTTTCAAATTTAACATTGAAACCATCATCACACAACTGAGAAATACTTAGAAGACTACAATTTAGTCCATCAACAAATAGAAATTTATAATTAAAATTGAATAATTGTTACCAATTTGGCCTAATCTGATGATCTTTCCTTTTGAGTTATCCCCAAAGGTGACATGTACTCCACCAACATTGGTTAAGCTCTTAAAGAATGAGTAGTATCATGTCATATTCCTTGAACATCCACTATCCAAATACCATATATTTCTGCAGGAACTTTTCAAGAATGTTTCCTACAAAATAGATTTAGACAGAAAATGATTTTGGTACCCAGATTTTCGTTGGTCCAGACATGTTAGCAAGCAGAACTTTTGGTACCCAGATTTATCTAATGGGTCTCATATAATCAATAGATTTAAAATATTTTGGAAGGCAAACTTTTTTTTATCTGTAACTATGTGAGTAGCTAGTTGATACATAAGAATTTACAGAACTAGAACTAGCAGCATACTGTCCAGATTTAGGAATAAATATATTCTTTGTAATCTATCTCAGTCCATGCAGATAGCCTAAACCAGTAGTATACATTGGTGCTACTTGTTTTCCTAGCATTTGTGTAAGAGTTTCCTTTACATTAGTAAATTTTTCTAAATCTTTCCTGATTTTCTCATTTGACAGTTTCATTTCAGTATTCTCTTTGAGTAGTTGATCATTCTTTTCCTTTTCTACTTCTAGAGTATATTTAGCAGTGTTAGTTAAAGTATGTTGTTTCTTTAAGGATTTATACTTGTCTTTCATCTCATTATAGGTATCCTCTAGCATGTTACAGTATTCAAATAATTATTCACTAGACATTTTTTCAGAATCGGAATCAGAATAATAAGAGTTTAAAGCAGGAGTCTCCAATGTTGCCTCATATGTGTTTTTCATAAAACACATATTAGTTTTTTGAGATTATTCATCCTGAGTAAAATCAGAATCACTTGAACTATCTTCTGAAGCACTCCAGGTTGCTTTCATAGCTTTATTATACTTTTTTTCCTTATACTCATATTTATTCATGTACTATAACTTTGGACAGTCATATTTCACATGTCCTTTCCTCTTGCATTCATAGCAGACTATGTCATAACTTTTATCAGTCCTTTTCCAATCCTTCTTCCAATGACCTTTATTTTAATACTTTCCCTTATAATTTAATTTTATGAAAAACTTCTTTTTCCTATAAAACTTCTTAAAACGTTTGGTTATCTAAGCCATTTCTGCATCACTGTCAGATGCACTCTCTTCACTAATTGAACTGTCACTTGTAGCTTGAATTTTCTCTTTGTCCTTGACTTTTGAAGTAGAGGTCTTGAAGGATATTGATTTCTTTCTTGGTTCATCATCTTCTTATTTATTTACCTTCATCTCTTCTTCATACATCATCAACATACCAATCATCTCCTTAACAGGAAGCTTTCCAATGACACATGATTCTCGTATAGAGACAGAGGTTCCTCTCTATCTGTCTGGTAGGCATCTTAGTATCCTCATGATTTGATCCTTTGCTGGAATAGATTTTCCCTGTGAGCTCATTGTATTGAGTATCTCATTAAACCAAGGATACATATCAGAAATAGATTCATCAGTTTTCATTTTAAAATTATCATACTTAATATTGTATGTGTTTAGTCTCATTTCTTTAACATTGGTTGTACCCTCATGGGAAACATCCATAGTGTCCCATATTTCATAGGCATCCTCAAAAGAAGATATTCGATTACATTCATCATCTTATAAATCACAATACAGGGTATTCATTTCTTTACAATTATTATTGTAAGCAGCTTTATTAGGTTCATCCCAAGTAGTTCTAACAGTTTTTGGAATCTTATACTAAGTCTCTATGGCATTCCAGATGTCAAATCCCATACTCTCTAAATGAATTTTGATTTTCATTTTCCATTGGGCATAATTAACACCATTAAAGAAGGGTGGAATGTTGTTAGCTACACCTTCTAATCTATTATCCATAATACCTAAGTTATATAAAGTTATAAAAATTTAGAATTAACAGAAATTTTAAGATCTTTAAGCTACAACTAAAATCACAGTTGAAAACTTTTCACAAACAGAGTGTTCAGAAAACCTTTTATCGAACCTCTGATACCAAATGTTGGTCGGAGTGGATACTCAAGATGGGGGTGAATTTAGTTCCAATTAAAAATTTCTATTTAAAAGATTTTAATTAAAATCCTCCAATTCATAAAACAAGTTAAACTGTAGTGAATTTATAAAGATTATAAATGTTCAATTAGTTTCTCAAAGATTTATTATTTCTCAGCCAACTTAATCTGAAGATTAAGTTAGCTTTTGAAACTAACTTACTAGTTCACAATAATTAAAAACACTTTCTAGTTCAACTATCAAAGTTACTTTAAAACACGTTTGAGTTTCAAATTAAATAGTAGTGGAATATTGAAAAATATTTTAAACTAAAATAAGATGCACAACAGTGTTAACCAAGAGGTTCAGTCTCAAGATGAGACTTATTCCACTCAAATAGTTTATAAAAAACTTTGATCCACACCCTGGATCAAGGTTACAACAGTACTCAGACTGTCCAGGTCCTTAGACCTCTACCATAGTTCTACATGGGAAAGTAATAGAAACATCACACATGATCTCTAGGTCCTCAGACCTCTACCACATGTCTACGTGGGATAGAAAAGATGTAAAAAGTTTAGTGTGAGGATTTCAGTATTCTCCAGTTCATCTTAGGAGTCAATGTGTGTCAAAACAGATATAAGCACACACTACTCGTAATGTAAAGAAAAGGATGATCACAACAGAGAAAGAATATAAAAATGAGTTTAGAATGCTCTTGTGTGATGTCAATGCAGCTCTAGACTCCTTTGTACTGAAGCAAATGAAGCTTGTAGTCCTTTGAAAGAATTTTTTTGGAAAATAGAGTGTCATGGTTTTGTTTCTTCACTTTTCGTACAAGTGTTTAGCTTGAATGCGAGAGTATTCCAAGTGGTTCTTGAACCTCATCTTTGAACTTCTGTTCTTGATGTGTATGAGTGTTCTTCGAGTTCTTTGTGTGTTCTTCTCTGCATGTATGTGTTTATATTTTCTTCTTCCTTACGTATGTGTCTTCATGTATCTCTCTGTGTCTATATATTTTTTGTAGCAACTCGATATTAGTTTTATTTCTCATTTTGTCCGGCAATGGGAATGATTACCTTTTACAGGTACAAGGTACGGTTCCCTGACATGCCAACAACCCACATTTATTAATATAGTTGCATTAAAAGCATAAAATATGACCATTGGAAATTAAATTAAAAGTTAAAAAATAGTTAAAGAAACGATGTCACAGTAAGACATGGAAATGGTGTCTCCTTCATACAGTGTCTGAGTGTCATGGCATCTCATGGTCATGGTGTCTGCTTCACGGTGTCTTGTTCATGGTGTCTTGCTTCATGGTGTCTTGTTCACAGTGTTGCATTCATGGTGTCTTGCTTCACGGTGTCTTACATCACGGTGTCTCATGGTCACAGTGTCTGCTTCATGGTGTCTTGTTCACAGTGTCTGGCTTTACGGTGTCAGAAATACATAGCCAATGGCAGACTCACGGTGTCTTATACTTTCCAAAGTAACTATGTGCAGTCTTAAATAGAGATGATAATAGAAAGGATTATACCTAAGAATTTTTTAAAGAGGTTATTTTGAGAGTAGATAAAAGATAGTATAAAGTAGGTAAATAGAGCAATTAATATCTTACAAGGATCTTCTTAAAGAATGAGAAAACTTTAAACATAAATATATATATTTGGATATAATGTATAAAATTTAACTTGGTTGAATAATATTTGGAATCATTAACACATGGTTAAATAAGTTTTTTGATCATTAAAACATGATTAATATATGAGGATTCCAACAATAACTACAAGAGATTTAAATTTATTTAGGTGAATTAAATCCATTTCTATTTAACCTTCTTGTTTTATGTGATATCACTCAATAATTAATCATGCTCTAATTAGAAAACATTCACCACACATGTTTATTTTATTTATGGACGCTTATTTATCATTTTATGTGATCACACATAATAAATACACATACATAAAATAATAAACCTTAAAAAGATAAAATGATTAATTAATTAATTAGATGATCATAAGTTGTTAACAATGGGGTAATCCATTTAGAAATTAATTGATTTACTAAAACCTAGCGTAAATCCTTAAGTCAATTTCATACTCAAATTTCAACACCTAAAAACTCCCATGTATTTAACATGTTTGGTTTTGTGCCATTCACAACTCAAACTACATCATTTGTAATTCCTTTGATCTTTACATAGACTACTCACACATAGGGGAGTGGATCTTGGGATGAAAAATTACATTTTATCACTTAAATGTGGATACACAGGCCCTTGTACAATTAAATAAGGGGGGGAATATGTAAATCATCTTATGAAAAATAATTATTACATTTTAAAAACTCAAATGTAATAACTAAATTAAATAACATTAAACCAAAAATTTATGTGTAATTCTTAGATCATGATTAGTAAACACACAATAAAATTACACAATAAAAATTAAAATCACTAAAATTCAACATGTGGGTAATTTTAATACATTAAACTCATATTAAAATAATGTAAATAAATTATCAATAAACCTCATGGAACCCAAAATAATTTAATTAAATTTCAGGCAATTGAATTTAATTTCAAAAAAATTTATAATTTTTTTGCTCTATTTGGTCAAGAAGTGGGCCCCAAATATTAAAAATAGGCTTGAAGTGGGTCTAACAGGTCAGTCTAATCAGATTTGGACTGACCCGACCCAGCTCGTCTTGACCCAACTAAGAGAAAGTTTTGGTGGATATGGCATAAACAGGGCACCCAAAGGGGTTCCACATATATACAACTAATATATTATATATTATATATATTATATAATATATTATAATAAATAGAATAAAATATATATATACTTATCAAACAATGCATCATTTATGATGATTTTTTTACTCTGTTGGGTGTAGCTAATGAAGGATGGTCCCCATCCACATTGAAAACTATATGTAAAATTATATATATATCTGTGTGTGTGTGTGTGTGTGTGTCAAATAATATTAGTTTTCATCAAAAAAATTCTTAAAAAATTAGTCAATCATTGATCGACCAGATCTTGTCCATACGAACTCAAATTGACGTATCATCAGTTGTGTTGGGACCATATCAAAAGACTCATTCTGAATATTAGAAAATTTAATCAAATTTTTAAATTTTTAACTAAAACATTTCATATTCCTTTTGATACCAATTTAAGGAACCAAAGGTTTTGAAGAAGCATGAAAAATAGATATTTTAAAATTGTGGGTTTCAATTCATGTTAAAATAACTTTATCCATAATACCCCTTACCTTAATTTTTTATGGAATATGTGAAATTAAATATAATCATAAAGAACAATGTCGAATGAAACAGTAAATAGTACCATGTTCATTTGAAAATGACAATATGATTTGTTCACTATCGGTGTGTCATAGCTTTAAGGCACCAAATGAGATGTGTTATAAATCATCCACACATGAAACATATCTCTTGTATCATAATTATTTAATTCTCATGTGCTGGTATGGGAAATATAATTTCCTTACAACATCCCTTTGATCGTGTGAAGAACATTGATTGATTCACAAGAGGGGATCAATGAATACATATTCATCCTTCAATTTCTCTCTCTAAAACTTGAAATGGAAGGGGAGAAGATCAAAAATCGTTCAATAGGACCACACAATCATTTTGGTCTAAAATTCATTTATATACCAGGGCTTAAGTTTCCATAAATTGTGTCTTAACCCATATGGAAACTTAACCTTCAAAAATGCCCAGAAAAATACTTATTCCCTATTAAACCTATCGTAATAATCATAAATTTTTTATCAATATATTTTGAAATTGTCCCCATTTCATGTGATAAATGAAAACCATTTACTCATCTCATAATCTCCTATAATTATTTAACAAACCTTGAACATGTTTTGTTTGTTCGAAAAAAATATATTTTCTCATATTCACTTTTATAATTAAATAACTTAGGAATAGATTTAAAAATAAATTCATTAAATATTATTATAAACATGAATAATATAATTGAATTATTTTACTTGTGAATGTTCACACTCAAACATTCATTAGCCCACATGTGGGGCCCAATTCATCCTAAACGCTTATTCATCTGAATAGGTGGAACTTGTGGATAAACTTAGTGTGTTGCCCTCTGTACCTTTTCTCAATAATAATTATTGTAACTCATAGAATAGTATTAGAGTATATCAACCCATCAATTCCACTAAGAATATAATAAATATCATAGCTATGAAAACCTCCAATTAACATGCATTGTTTAATAGAGTCACTTTATCTTATGATATCTCATAAAGCAGGATGCACACTATATGTCATCTTCCTTTATTACTTTATTTACTCATTAAAGATACTAGAAGGACTTACCTTAAATCAGCATGTACATGGATTTAATAAAGTTACTACCATCCTGATAAATTGGGAATTAGATATCTCTTTCTTTTAGAAGTGATAAACCATGTCTTTATCATTCAACCAATTTCATACCACCAATGACACACCCAACACAAGATACCTCACCAAAACATAAATTCCATAGTTTTCATATTAAAAGTGTGATAAAATGGTACATATTGATAATAATCTCAATTCAAGTGTCCAATACACAAGCTCTTAGATATAAATACCCAATGATACATGAGACATGTCATGTTTCTATTGGCAGTTCAATCCTCATGATCTCTTAAACTCAAGATCACCAAGTGAAAAACTTATGTGAAGAATTATTAATTCTTATGATCCCCCAGCATCTGATAGTTATATATAATCTATTTCTTTTCAGTATGATGTATCTATACAATAGTATGTGTTTTTAATATTACTATCATAGTATCTTTAGGTTTTCATTGTATATGGAAACTGCTATAACCATTTGATATGACTCTAATTTAAGGAAATTACCATACAAATAGTGGATTCATAAGTATCAACACTATTATTCTAAGAAAATTAATGTTTATATATCAAACTATATATATTTAATGCTAATAAAAGAACAGAAAATAGTTGGGTCTAGTGAACCCACTATCAAGACATATAGATCTCAATGGCATTGGTATGATAATGAGATAAAGAGAGAGAAAGAATATGAATGGCATAAGGGTTAATACAAGGTTCAAAAAATCTTATTATCATGTGGTTAATCCCAGGTGTGTAATGATTGGTATCCCACTATAAAAATTCCTATTTTATTATGAATCGGAACAAGGAGTGGAGTAGAGAGATGTCTGTGTACTCCAAGAACAAGATATAATGACAAGTTATAACAACTCAATTGATCCCATATTCCCTCACCTCATGTGCCTATAGAATTTAGATCACATATTCACCCTTGTTTTTCTCCCCAATTGATATTTAAAATCTCTTCAGAACACTCCTTGAAATGGGTATTTATATCCATTAGAGTTCTCTCTAAATTCATTTAAATCACTTTATCCCTTTTTCAAGGAGAACACATATTATTTAAAGATAGAACACCACCACAACATAGTGCTCCCTGTAAATATTATGTTATAAGTTAGATATATTATATCTATGTTGATATATCTTCCCCTGGTTTTATCTCAATTTTTTTCCAAAACTCAAGATATAACTACAACTCAAAACACCATTCAAAATTCCCATTATACTTTTCATGGTCCACCGTTAGTCATCTTTTCCTAGATATTATCACCATTTTCTTCAAATAAATTTCTCATAGAAAATTTCTAATTTTATAATGGTATCCACCTCACCTATTTTAAATATGGTTTCCTATGGTGAATTATCATAACCTCTTTTAAATTCTTCATACATAACCCAAATTCCATTATCACTTCATTATAGGTGTTTTCATGACTTTACACTCCCAGTGAAATGCTAGTTCTGGGCTTCCATGTGGCACACCTCATGGTCTAAAAGAAAAAATACCCACTAAAATTCTAGTATTCCCTTTAAATATTTACAATACAATTTTTTTATTCTTCAAAATACCATGTTTACATGGTGTATAGGTGGTGTTTTTTTACTCTTTATTAGAATTTTTTCATTCCTTTACATATCCACATTACTTCATTGATGTTATCAATTATACCTGAGAAAGTTTTCAATAGATAAAAAATGAGCATACCTCAAAATCATGAATGAATTACATCAATAAAAAACCATAGCATGCCTACAATGAGAAGGCTATCTAAACACCACACCATAAGATATAGATTGGTTTCTTTAGAGTTTTATAACCTCTTAGTGTAAAGACTAACACTATATTGACCATGCATCAATTTAAAACAACTCATAGCTTCCCCTTTATCAATTAAATTCATGAAAATTATTTAATTCTCAGTACTCATCAACTTACTTAAGCACAAAGGACTATTCAATATTCTCAAGAGATCTTCAATATCTCCATTTTTTGTTTTTTAATAGAAAGAGCATTGAAACCACACTTTTTGTGTATCTATACCTAATTAAATGAGATTCCATTTAAATTAATAGAAAAAATAATTTTGATGCCCTTAATATTTTCATCAAACGAAATATTATTAGTAAGAGGTTCTAAGTGCAATTCCTATTAAATATCTTCAATGTTCAAGTCAGGGTTAGAATAAATGGGGTCTTCAAAATATTCTGGAAATTTCACTTATACCCATAGTGCTTGTTCCATGTTGATCTATTTAATATTGATACATTTAGTGAAAAAAATATCTTTTCATGTAAATTCAAGACAAAAAAATGTTTGAAATTTGATTATAAAATCTTTCAGAAGTATCCCATGAAGCATTATCCACTGTATTACCTTAAAAATAAACTAAACATGGAATATTGTTATCTAAATTTAATAGTATTAATAAAATAATTTGGGGAGAGTTTCATATTTGGAGGTTTTAGATTCCATTAATTAAATTCCAAGTCCACCCAGATCCTTGCTGATAAATCTAGTAATAATATATCATCGAATTTTGGAGTAATCCATTTAGGGTATATATTTATTTGAGTGGTAATGAGTGAATACCTTATAATTGATAATTAGGTTCATCCCCTTGTGATTATTCTAATGGTGAAATCTATATATGATCGTGTTTGAGGTAGAAAAAGAAAACAAGTCATAGTAATCAAGGTCCTACACTTCCACATAGGGAATAGTCCTAAATAAAGATAAATTATAATTCATCTCTTTCCACAATAGAAATAGTATCTGGAAAATAAACAATTCAAAGAGGATTACTCTACTCAAAAACCAATAAATCCCCTTCATCACTAAATGAGGACAAAATATAAAACTCTATGAGAGAACCAACATATAAGGATGTCTATGATAAAGAAATTACTCTTGGGGATGATTCCTCAATTAGAATATAATTTAAAGGGGGTTTATCTAAAGAAACTGTGGATATTAAAACCACACGAGGATCCTAAAAAATAAACTCCCAATTATCATTAGCTCTTAGCTACTATGATGATTCTATAGGATTATAAGCCTTACAATTTTTGAGTTTGATCTCTTCTCCACCAAAGTTATCATATTATTTCATATTGGGTTTTCTAACCAAGAATCATTCTTTTCTTACATATCAGTTCCAAAGTCACCCACATAATGATGACTCTCTATAGCATCCTCAATGAATGATAACGAAATTTTATTCCTCAAAATATGAATCTTAGAGATGTCATGTTCCTTTAACCTAGGATTAGTCAGTCCAAAAATCCCTGAATCATAGCCTAGAAATTTACAAAGATTAAAATAAAAAGGAATATTTTCATATATCACCTATTGGGAAAAAAACTTTGGAACCATTAACAATCCAAATAATATTGGATAAATGCATCGAAACATCTAATTCTAAGAAAATACATTAAATAAGGATTGAGTTCCATTCTTGGTTTTCGAATTGATCTTGAATGGTTTCTAAAGAAACTCTTCCAATAACCCTAATGTTGATTCATAAAATAGATAAATCAAAATCATGGGAAGAAAAATCAATATGGTAACTATAGTTGATTCTAAGAAAAGGTGAAAATCAATAGTATATTTCAAAGCTCTCATCTCAACTGTCCATTGTATCTATTCATAATTTCATTGATGGATGATCCTAAATTATTTTTAAAACACTTTCTCTTTTGATTTATTGAGGTCTCTAATTTCTTCATTTTCCAAGTTAACCATCCTCAAAGTGTCTCCTTTATTTTTATTTATTATAAATATATGAAATAATACATGGTATATTCTATATGATTCAACTACCTATACCTCATGTCTCCCCCTTCAAGAGAAACTTGTCTTATACCCCATAATTATCTCCTATAAAAAGAAACTAAAGCACCCCCACCCACCTCAAGAAGATATCGTATGATATTATCTCCCTTTTTAACAAATAAATAAGAATTAAATAGGGAAAATAAGAACACTCAAAGGTATTTTTATATAGAATTCAATCCCAACAATGCTCCCAAGTACTAAAAGGCATCATTTGATAGGGACTTCTTGGCGATATCCACAACTTAATCCATGTTTAAAATATACTCCTATAAAATCTCACCACATTCCCCCATAATTTGATAAATTGGTTCTTTATATCAATATTTTTCAACTTTCATATTCATTGATAAGTTGATTTAGCTTTGGATTTCACACTTAATCATTATTGAGTATGAGATGTTCACCCTCATTTCTTAGAGATATGACTTTATCCATATAATTTGTTTTGTTTCTTGAGTTTTTTCAATATACTGATATATTGTTGAACTAAATGAGATGAAATTATTATTCTTAGAGTTTCAATATAAACACCTTCCTCCAATTAAGAAATTACTTTCAGAAGTTTATTTTTGATCTCCAGTATCTCTTTCCTAATCTACAATGGTGTATCCATAAAGGTTAAAAGATATACATTTTGATAGAGATATTATATAAAACATTAAATACATATGATGTGTTTATGGGATATCATGAGATATGATATAAAGGGTTTCATATTGTATGATATCCATATATGAAAAAATAATAATTTATGACTTTTTTCCATATCATTCCTTATGATATGTTGATATCATACCACCACTACCATGACTAGTTGTAGTGTATAACTTGTCCCTATCATTATTTGATAAATCGTATGGTATGACTCATGATACATCCTACACTTTAGTTAGGTAGTTGAACTTCATGTTTTAGAAATCAAGTGATCTTCCACGTGAGTTAAGTTATCATTATTATATACATTTAATAAGATGAAACATGGGATAATTGAATAGGGTGGAGGTTACAAGGATTTGTAACTATTTCCATTCACTCAAATGTTTTTTAATGTACAAGTAAATTCCAAATATTCTTGGGTAGCATCCCTAATGCCTATAAAGGTAGGAAACCCCATAGATATGGTGATTAAAATATTTGATTCTTGATCCAAGATTTCCCAAGTCTCCAACAGAATTACTGATGATCTCTTCATTTCTCCTTCCATTCCACATGAGGTACTATTATAATGTGGATATAGGGAGGATCCTAGATGAACATCAGGTTATTTAGTTCAACCTATAAATACACCATTATGGATGGAATCTATTGTATGCCTCTATGGGATCTTTATAAATTACAGAGATTTAAATGAGTAGTAGTAGATTTAATTGGTTAATGGTATATGTTATTCTTCATTTATACTTATACACAGTTTCAGTTTCAATACATGGTGATATTTCGAATTTTAGGGTTCAAATGTCTTCAACTACATTTAATAAGTATTATTTTATTTTTAATAATCCTTCATTGCTATCAAATCTTAAACATGCTTCAAATAATTCTTGAAATATTTTTTTAATGAAGAAATTTGATATCATAGTATGTATCATATTTCAAATTGTTAAAAACAATGTGGATTTTGAACAACATATGGAATTATGATATATTATTTCATAAACTCTCATATGATTGTGCTTTATGATATGGTATATCATAGTAGGAATCATAGTTCAAAACCTTTGGGTTTTACTATATTTTAATGTATGATACAGTGTATCGTAGCCAACGATTATGTCATTTTAATATTACAGATACTAAAAAAATAGAGTTTCATATCACTTACACAATATAAGGGATATTTTAAGGTATAATTCCAAACCACAAAATGTTTTGTCACAAACCATTTATATCTATAATAAAATATGGTAGATAAAAGGGGATCCTACAATTTATGATATAGCGGATATTGTAGAATATGATATCATAGAAAATTTTATGTTTCTAAATTTCAATAATGAATTGAATTATATGATTTTTAAATTATTTATAAATTATGAGAAAATGGTATTTTAGTATATTTATTTAATTTATAAAGGTTTTATAAATTAATTAACTATAAAGTGTTTATAAATAATTAATTAGATGTTTATGAATCATTTTAAAAAAAATATTCGTAATATTAAATGTCAATATTAAATACCTTTTAAACATATATGTAATGACTTATAATTTGGATTTAAAGTTTTTATATAGAAATTATAATGGTAAATTATAAATTTATTATATATTATAAAAATAAGAAAAAATATAAACGTGTTTGCATTAAAAATTATGAATTTTTCATAATTAATATAAAATTTTGAAATTAAAATACCTTATTTGGAATATTACTTGAACCATGTAAAAAAGAGTATCAATAATTGATATGATCATAGTTTAAATAATATTAAATATATCATATTTAGATTATTTATATTTTTTAAATAATAGACTTGTAAAATATTTTTTTTTTTTTGCATTTCATTTCATATCATATATATAAAGTAAATTTCATATAAAAGAATAATATGATGGATTTTATGTTATGTATAAATTTAAAATAATTATATTTATCTAAATATTGAATATTCATAGTGCATGGATAAATTATAAAGTTTTTGGATTTTCTTTATTTATGAATTGTTCATAAATGGTTTGTCTTATGTTTAAACATATGAATTGTTCATTTATTTAGTTTATTTTATACTTAATTCATAAATATAATTTTTATATTATGAATTATTGTATGATTTAGTTTAAAGTGATAAACTACTTCTAAAAATTTCCAAACATGCATATAAGGAGTTACATTCTAGGTATGAAAATTGATTTAGTGTTCTTATTTTATTTCTTATATGATAATAAATGTTTCTTGTTAACAGAGAATTATTATGAACAATATCAGATGATACCATTGATACACATGGTTTTGATTCATTAGATTATATAACATGATTTAAAGGACAATAATGATAAACATATCTTATCTAGGAGAAGATTCTATATAAACATTTATTAAAATATGAGTAATTCAATCCCACCACCCATCAATGGAATATTTTAAAGAATAAAATATTATTTTCTATATATTGTTCTGAACACATAGAATATGATATAAGATATAGATACAATATTGTATTTTTTAAATATTCCCACTAAATAAAATAATTGTTGTTTTCTAACACAAGTGCTTGTGTATCTTATTATGATGTTTTAAAAAGAATATAATTTCTAAGAGTCTAGTAGGAGTATATTTAGACTTAGAGAAGTTCAAAGTATAAAAAAATAAGTGATTATTATAATCAAAATTCAATGTGAATGTAATGTAATATCCTAAAAGATTTTATTATATATCAGTAAAGATAAATATAAATAGTTACATTTAATTACTATAATAAAGTGAATGTAACATTATATCCAAAAAGTGTGAATAATTTGTTGGTAAATAAATATGTAAAGAGTTATATATTTTTACCAAAATAATATCAAGGAAATTTTTTTATTCTAATTTCCAATAATGATGATTATAGTGAACTTATAAAAAATTTAAGTAGATAATTAAAATTATTAACATTATAACTTTTAATGTTGTGAAGTAAAGGATTTTGGATACTTTTTTGAAGGATTTTAACATTAATAATTTGATTACTAATCTTTACCATTATTTATACTAGCTTACTCTATATATGTTACTCACTAAAGGAGTTTAGTGTGAGTATTTTGATATATTTCCACATAGATATATGATAGGAATTACATTGAGATTTAATAAATTTTAATAATAACCTAAAAATATTGTAAATATAAGTCCAATATTGTGGTCAATCGTATGGGATAATATTAAATGGGGTTTTATGTATGGTTTTATTAATATTTTTAAATAATATTAAGAATATAAAATGTATCGTGTCATGTAAAAAGGCATACTCCACTTTAAGAAAATGCATGGATATAAATTCTCCCTCTAATTCTCTCAGGTACTTATTATTAGGACATTAGGTGATATGGAATCCTCCCCCTTATGGACTTAAACATAATTTTGATGGTCCTTTTATTCATGGGGATATGTGGTGGGGGAGTTTTTTTTGTGATTCCATAGGTTCAGTTATCTTCCCCTTTATCACTTTCTTTGAAAATGGAAATTAGCTTGAGGTGAAAGCTAATTCCATTATCATTGGCCTTGAGTTTTGTCACTCCAAGGAGTTTTCCTTGACCTAAGTGGAGATAGACTTGAGAATAATTTGGTGCTCCCTTAAAGGTATCAGTTTGATTCCAGGGGAAATTAGGTACTTGATCTGTAAATACAATACCCTCATCACTAATGGGATCGAACTTCTACACAGGAGGCATAAAGACAATCGTATGGATGACTTCCAAGCTACCAAGGCATCCCATTAGTTCCCTCTCATGAAGTTATTTGGAACTACTTCCCTTACCTTAAGAGTTTTTGGCATTGTTTTCAAGGATTCTCTCAGTATCCACTTTTTTAGGCCCCCTGGACTGTTCTCCATACATGTCTCCCTTTCCTCTATTAACAAAAATTCATATTTTGTGTGATTAACCACTCAAAGTGTGCCTTTAAGTTATCCCATACTAATTATCATCAAGAATTATTATATGTTGTGATGAAATTAAATGTTATCTTGGGTAGGATTTCTTATAGAGATATGAAATATGCTCATCAGGCATAAAATGAATTTTTTTGTTGAATACCTCCCTTGTATACCACATAGAATTCCATACACTTTGTATTTGGTATATGAGGAGGGAATGATTCATATTGGGATCTCCATGTACCTAAGTTTGTTAAGCTTCCTATAATGATAACCTTTATACTTTGATAACTTTCTTACATAATCTTTGAACATTATCTAACTTGGGGGTAGTTAGGTATGCTATTGATCATGTCATTGTTTGAGTCCTAACCAAGTTTAGATTTATCTTCATATATGATGGGTATGAAATTTGGTCCATTGATTGAGAAATACTAGAGTGTACAACCATACCTAGATAAGATATGTGATGTGATTATTTATTTAATGAGGAGTATGTAATGTACTCGTTCATAAGGATGAATAAATTGTGATGCATTCATTGACCCAGTCGGTCTATAATAAGATAATTAAAACATATGAGTACCTATATGAGATTTAAATATTATGTTTCATGTGGTCACTCAATGTCATGGTCAAAGGGATCATATGAAAATCAATTCTTGTATGTGATACAACTTGTGGGAATGGGTATATATATACATGTTTTTTATGGATATTACACCAACTACCATTGAAGATAGTGTGTAATTAAATTTATGAATTAAAGAATTCATATTTTTTCAATTCTATAATGGTATATGGAATCACACTTTATAGTTGACTGGATATGGATTGATTTTAATGAAACATGGAGAGTTTCTCTAATTTTTTTTAAAGTTTATCCAAAATATGATTTGGATGGTTTTTCATAAGGTATTACATATGATGTGATACATGGTTAATTTGAAATATATTTATAAAAGTGTTTAGAAAATATAAAAAAGTTGTTTTGGATATAATTTCATTAGTTATTGTATATGATAGATTACAAGGTGGAATGGCATAAAATCTGGGAGGCTTTAGTGAAAGTGGGAAGTAGATGGAGATATGAGTTAAAGATTTAAACACATATGATGTGTTTATAGTACATAATAAGATATTATATAAATGGTATTGTATTTTATGACACCCATATATGAAAAAAGTCAGGATTAGTATCTTTAGGCCATATCATTCCTTATAATACGCAGATATCATAGAAACATTATTGTCATGAACCAACTTGAGATTCCCACGACCTGGGAACTCAAGCTAGTTTGAAACAAGGATCAAAGGGATTTCCTAATTCCCATGGGCCAGAAACTAGTTAATAGGTGTCAAATATATCTAATTGGGAACATTTTCACCAGATAAAAGAAGTAAAACATGAAACATCCACCTGAAGTTCAACATGACCACTCCATAAGTTGAATGATCATTCTTACAAAATTAATAGTATAAATAATAAAATGAAACTAAATAGAGAATAAACATACACATAACTCATGAAATAATATAAAATCTCAATAATATAATCAAGAATCACAATATAACAAGAAACCAATTTAAAAAAGAATCACAAAAAATAAAAATATACCCAAAAATGATATATTCAAAATGGAATAATACATGTAATAAATAAAATACCAAAATAAATAAAAGACTATGACCACATATCTCAACATTTTAGGAAAAAATATCCTTCTACTTTGAAACATCACCATACCTAAACCAAAATCATAATACTAACCATCACATACAATTGGAACTTGAATAGAACTGGTAATATATAAGTGTGAGAAATAATGACCATTAGGTATCCTTCCCATAATCTATAAATAAAATTTAAAAATAAAACCATTACATACTAGTTTTAAAATATATATAGAAAGTAATTTTATAATTTTCCCTTTAAAAAAATTCAATTCACTTTCCTTTGAACTAAAATTATTTATTCCAAATAGATCTTTTTTCAATATAGAACAACCATTTATTTTTTTATAATGTTATGGGAAAAAACTTTGATATGATATAAAACATTTTTAAACTAGTTTTTGATATATCTATAAATAATGAAACAAGGGTATACATTATTTTCTTGAAATAATAATTAATTAATTTAAAACTAAGATATAATGTCACAAAACAATAAACATAAGTATAATGCAATCATAGGAATCACTGGAACCCAGGATCCTTGGGGATAATCTAGAAAAAGGATAATATAATAATGATATATACTGAAGTGAGATATAAAAAAACCTTCCATAACACTCAATTTTACCCAACCAAGCCTAACTAAGGGGAAAATTTCTCAATAAGATCAAAGTAATAATAGGGTCCACTAGCTAGAGAACACTACTAAACTACTACAACATGTGTCCCTAGATTTCCCTCCTAAATACCCACAACTTCTCATGATATACAAGTGGAGGTGAGTTAAATAACTATCACATAATAATATATTCATATCAATAAACAATAAAATATCACTCTCACCTTTGAACACTCTTCACATAAATATCCCCTTTTATCATGAATAAATAAACAATATATAACTCCTCCTATGAGGGAATTCGTCACATAACATATAAACATTCTAATTTTACATGAACATTCCATAGTCAAAGGTCTATTTTTAAGGGATAATTACTTTACAAAACCATTTTGAATGTTCCAACTAAGTCCTTTAGACATTCCTTAAGGAAAAAAAAGTTAGAATACCGGTTTTGAAAAATAAAATCATAACATCATAAAATAACTCAACACCAAAGTAGATCAAGGTAAAATATAAATAGTTTTAAACACCCTTATTTATAAAGAAAACTATAATGAAAACTAATAAAATATCCAAATCATATCACTAGATAAAATAAATCCTTTTAAAGATCCAAACATGCATTTCATCAAGTGTATAGTGTTCCTAGAATTTAAAAATAACTTTAAATTTTATAATAAGAGAGAGAGAACCCATTTCACATTCCATTTAAAACAAATAGATAAAATTTTCCTTTAACAAAACTATTAAACATAATAGATAAGGTCTATGAATTAATCAAACATGTGTTATAAAACTCAAGCAATAATAGTTTTAAATTTATAGAAACATGTATGGAGAAAACTACCATAATCCATGAAACTAGAAAGTTGGGGTACTATTATACCATTAAGTTGTAATGAAAATCGAAGCCTCAATCATAAGAAACTTGGAATTTGATAATTAAAACTTAAAATAAATATTTAATTAAAACTAATAAATATACCTTACTACCTATATAACACCCCATGATTTTACAGTATGCCTCTTTTTAAATTTTACTTCTTCGGTAGAATATGAGCATAAAAATGGTTTAAATTTTAATTATTATAGTTATCCCCTAGATTTTGGGAATAGTGGGTATGAATTAGATTATGTAAATTATGAAAATATATATTATAAATTTTTGTAAAATTAATTCATTGATTACCAATTAATTAGAAATGAAAACCAATTGAATATAAAGCATGTATTTTTTTTTAAAAACAATTTTCATGCCCACAATGATATTTTATATTAATAAATTAAATTAATCACTCTTATTTAAATAAATTAATCAATTTTATATATTATATATTCAATAAAATATTTTTACATTTATCCAAAACATTTTTAGAGTCATAAGATAAGAATAAATCCAATTTTACGTGTAAAAAGACTATATTTTTCTAAATGCATTTTTACCGGATTTTAGTGGCGAACTTATTTTAAATATAAATTTTGACACTTTTATAAATTATATTTTAAAAAAAACATTATTTTTTAAATCATAATATCAAAATTTACTTTAGTTAAATTCTTTGTATTTTTTCTAATAAGTTTTATTTTTGATGAATAATAATGTGACTGTTGGAATAACAATATAACCTTTATGAATAGTAATATTGAAATTATAACAATAGCCTTACCTATGAAATTATAAATAAAATTTATGCATATTATAAATGTTAATATGATATAATTATATCATATCATAAGTAAATAATGTTTTAGAAATTATTAATTAAGTGTTGATATTTTTATAAAACATAAATGTTTATTTTCAATATTAATATAATTATTTAAAATAAAATATATATTCATAAAATGTATTAAAAAATAATATTTTTGTCTTATTATTATAATATGATTTTTTGAGACCTTAATTAATTTTACAAAGTGTTATAAAAGCAGTTATAATGTTAAAATCAGTATTTTTCTAATAAATAACGATTTTAATTAAAAGAATTTTTTATCATATTTAGAAAATTATTTTTATAAAATTAAGTTCATTTTTAAATTATACACATTTTAATATTATTATGGTGATTTTTTGGGATTTTTCTTAAATAGTTGAATTTTTAGTGAATAGTGAAATACTGTAATTTACAGTATATATAAATTATAAGTAAAATACAATATTCATTGAGTCATGGATGATGTAAGACCCATTGGTTAGAATTCACATTCACTAGTTAATTTAATTAGTCACAAAAATCAAAACTATTCATATTCTTGAGCCGAAATAATAAACAAATGAATAAAATGTTCAAAAAACACCCTTCTCCTCCACTATAAATACCACCCCTTCTTCTCACACCTTCCAAGATTTTAGACTTGTAATATTTCTTCCCAATAATCCTCCCAATACCATTGCCTACATTAGTTATCCTTTTTTCTCAAAAAAATACCAAAACCAATCCTCTTAAGGGGTTGTCAAGGAGAAGAATTCAAGAGGTAAAAATCCCTATTCTTTTCTTTTATTTTATTTTCAATTTCTTTTATTTTATTATCATTTCCTAACCTACCCTATAAAAAGAGACATTATAATTATAATATCATTTATAAACATTAAATGTATCATGTTAATGTAATATCCATCACCAAACTCCTTTCTCTCTCTCTCTTTTATTCTATAAATGATAACATCGTCTGTGATGTGTCAATTTACCGACATCATGGATGATGCATTTCCATTTTCCATTAAGACCTTCTAGGATGGTCATAAAACCATTTTTATGGTTACAAAAATAATAATATATTTATTATATCATATGTAATTTTTTTAACCATTATATACGCATGATATTAACTAATAGGACAAAACTAGTACGTGACGATTGAAAAACCTCCAAAAAATAATCTAAATGATTATCACTAACATCTTATGTAATTATTCATCCTCACCCCAAATAATAAAAAGAATTATATAAAAATTTAATATTATATAATTCCATTAATAACATATAACTTAAATTCTGGATATTTATTTCCATTTCATATGATCTTTCGTACATGTATACAAGTGAACCAATTGTGAAAACAATCGAAATAAACACTTCTGAATGACAAAATTGAATCTTATAACTCATCAAAAAGGCCATAAATTATCTTAATAAAATTATAATAAATAAAATACATGTATAAAAGGTTATTAATTAATTAATTAATTAATTAATTTTGTTATCTAGGATGTTAAGTTGAAGTGAAGAACACTTTGGACATAAGGTAAGGGATTCTACCCAAACCCCCATTTTTCCTTCGGGTTACTCTTTCTCTCTCTTTACTCCAATTTAATGATTATTTATTTGTGTTTAAATTTTATAAATTCTTTTTATATGTTCCAAAATCATATATCTATATCATATAATCCTTATTTGAAGGTTAAATACTTTTTTTAAAAAGGTTTCCTTCTCAAATCTTCTTGATAAGCAAGCCCGATTAAAGGGAATTTTCAGATTTCTTGCCCATTCTCATATTCTATACATAATCTATTTTAAGAAAAAATTACTATTATAAAATCACTAATTTTATCATGAAAAACTATCATGGTTCATTTCTGGTTTTATAAAGACAATTATTCTTTTTTTCATTTTAAAGACTCTTTAAGAATTTCCTTAAACCACATTAAAAAGGCTCATTTCTAAATATTCTTAAACACTCTTTTTACATGTTTTCACTTCAGTTGGACATCATTTATGCCTAAAAAATAATTTGATTTTATATCCCTTTTATTTTCTAGGAAATACATGTTTAAAATCTTATTGTATGACAAACACAAATTATTTTCCAAAATAACTCTTCTTTCCAAAGTAAAAAAGGTTTTTTCTCATCTCACTTTTAATTCTATGAGATTTATGCCTTGTTCACCACTTATTCCATGAATGTGGTGTATTTAATACCATTTTATATATAAAATAATGAGTCTTATTATTCTTATGATATTCATTTAATGTTATTCCTTTATAATTTTTAATATTTAAATGTTTCAAAGTGGTATGGGACACTTTAGAATGTTTAAAAATTATTTTCATCAAGAATTTATTAATGATTTTATCAGAGTATTTCTATCTATGATTATGATTCAAATAATTAAAATTGGTATGGGACACTTTGATTTTAAACATATCTTTTTATTATACATGTGTGTAATTCATTGGTGGGGACCATTATATCCCATCGATGCATCGTTAAGTCTCATGAGACAAAACAGAAATGGATTTTGGCTGATGCCTTAACCATTTATTTTCATATGCCTTGGATAAGGCCTCAAAGTTATATTTATGATGTATGTAATATGAATTCCCTCATTATGAAATTATTAATTAATAAATAATGTGATTATTTGACTACTAGAATATCCATGGTTAATTTTTATGTGATTATTTATACAAAATTATTTATTCATCTCTTATTATTTCCATATTATACTTAATATTATGTTTTAATAACATGTATTTTTAGTCATTAACCATTCCTTATTGTTTATACTATCTTCTATTGTATTACTTACCCTTACTGAGAATTTGATCTCACCCCTTTATTATGTTTTATTTTTTCCCAGGATGAAAAAATATATATTATGAATAACTTGGAGTGATAATGTAGGAGTTTGTGGATGTTTTCAATAGAGTTGATATGTTATTTTCTTTTTATGTTTTAATGTAAAAATTATTAATGTATCTTGTTTTACAAAGATAATAAACTATTTGGCCCTTTTGTATGTGACTTCCTTATTTATTATACCAATGTAATTAAGTAAGGCACCGACTCTCGGTAACTAGGGTCAGGGTCTTTACAGTTGGTATCAGAGGAATTTTAGTAGAAAACGTATAAACTAGATTTACAAAACATAGATTAGGGAACATAAACCTAATATATACTTTGAGGATAATAATAGAATAATATCCTGGAATTTTGTTAAGGTATAGATAATTTGGGTCTTCCAAGTAATATATCCATATCTGAATACTATAGGTGGATGTGGTTCTGGTACAGATGTACCTCGGGGTAACAACTCTGACAAGGTGTCCTAGTCTTGACTCGGGGTAACCTGGTACATGATAACTGGCCTTACTGTGCACCTATTTTGACACTCCTATGGGATATTATTAGGATAATTCACATTTTCTTTATAAACCATAATTAAATATTTAAATGTAAATATGTCCCCAAAAAACTATTTTTATGATTATGAGATTAGATACACATAAATTATTCAATTTATGTTAATTATTTCACTAATTTTTGGATTATACATTATGTTTCATAATTTTATAATCTAATATAGTGTATGCCACTATTTATAAATGGTGCCTAGAAGAAGGAATAATAATTACATCAATTCACATAATCCAAAGAGTAAGAATGATTGTTTCATCTATGGGTTTAAGCTAGTATTTCATATGGAACTAGTCTCTCAAACATTCTCATCATACGAGAAGATAATATCATGTTTTAAAAAGAAGGAAAAATATTTTTATATATATTATGGATTTAGAGGTAATCACGATAACAAGAGTACAACTAGGAAAAATTTGGATAAAGGAAATAAGAGAAAGAATTATTCTCTCACATGTAATAATTGGGGGAAGAAGCACCATGGTACTTGATTAAGAGGAATGGTATTTTGATACATGTGTGGAGAGAAAGGCCATTGTTATAGTTATTAAAAGGGTAATAAAAAGTTTTTTAATGTGAAATTCTTCAACTAAAAGGAGACGGGGCACTACTAAAATGAATTTCTGAAACATCAAGATAATATAACTCAAAAGAAGCAAAGGGATCATGTTCAAGCTTATGAGACTACCTCAGACAAAGAATAATGATTAATATTCTCATGTTTGGATTAAATAAATATATTATTTGAGTATTTTATCAATAATAATTTCATTATAAGAATCATGAGATATATAATAATTGTATTGCAGTAATTTTTCAATAATGATTTGAAAGTGTGTACTGAATGGTACTTAGAAAATTGATTGAGTGGAAATTTGATCTTTTAGAAACACGTGACTTGGGAAAGATAACCCTAAAAATGTTCTTTATGTTTAGAAAATAATAAATAGATGTTTATGGTATATTATTGGTGACCATGAATTCGGTTAGTGATTTCATGGTTTATATTATCTTTATTGTTATTATAAGATGTTTGGATTTAAGGAATATATTCAATAACCTAGGAATTTTACTCTTGGAAGCATGAATTTTTTATAAAGGTTTAAATTTGATAAAGTTAATCATATATATGATATGTGGGATTAAGAGATACATTATTTGGGTAATATTATCTTAAGTTGATTTTGGAAATTTGGTGACCTTCCTTCTAAATCTTGGTCATTGAATGTGGATAGAAATGTTTTAGACGAGTCTTAAGATTAACTAATTATGGAATGGATCAAGATAAACATTGTTAATTGTTGTTAATTGATAAAAGTTGTTAACATTCTTGGTTTAGTAAACTTTTAATGGTTGAAGTAATGACTTAAGGACAATATGATTTGTAAAAAGTGCTTCAAGTGTAAAAAAATCATCTTGAACATTCATTACTAGGTGTAAGGGATGATGTGAAAATAAATCAAATCACAACCAGAGGATGATATTATGATTATAAAATGGAAATTAATCAATTAATTTTACTTTCTCAAGTTCATATATAGAAATTAAAATAACCCCTCAACTCTAGGAAAAATATTTTTGAAACAAAAAAGTTATCTATGTTCTTTTCTTTTTGAGAAATCAATGGTCTTTTAATCAAGCACAAGATTTATGGTTTTTTGATTGTTAACTTTATAATGAACATTTTATATATCTCTCTCCATCATAACTTTATGGTTAGATTATTCCTATATATCCATATTTTCACTTTTCATAAATTTTATCCTATTCGAATTCCTAGTTTTGTGGTGACCTATGCATTTCCATTTCCCTCTTATCAAGAGGATATTTTATTAACCCTATTTTTTATGTGGGTTTCCCATAAAATAATTTTCAATTATCAACCAATTATTATTTAGAACAATTTAAAATTTCATGTTTGAAATTTATTTAAGGAGGGGAGAATGTAACACCCCGAGATTTTACAGTATGCCTCTTTTTAAATTTTACTTCTTTGATAGCTTACCAGCTTAAAACATGATTTAAATATTAATTATTATAATTATCTCCTAGATGTTAGGAATTTAAGGAATGAATGAAATTAAGTAAATTAGGAAAATAAATATTACACATTTTTAAAAAATTAATTCATTGGTTACGAATTAATTAGAAATAAAAACCAATTGAATATAAAGGATGTGTTTTTATAAAAACAATTTTTATTCCCACAATGAAATTTTATATTAAAATTTTAAATTAATCACTAATATTTAAAGATATTAATAAAATTTAAATATTATATATTAAATAAATGTTTTTTACATTTATCTAAATAATTTTTAGAGGCATAAGATAAGAATAAATCCAATTTTACACATAAAAAAGTCTATATTTTTCTAAATGGGGTTTTACTGCCTTTTAGTGGAGAACTTATTTTAAATATAAATTTTGAAACTTTTATAAATTATACTTGAAAAAATAAACATTATTTTTTAAATCATAATTTCAAAATTTACTTGGGTTAAATTTTTGGTATTTTTCTGATAAGTTTTATTTTTAATGAATAGTAATTTGACCGTTGGAATTACAATATAACCTTTAGGAATAATAATATGGAAATTATAACAATAACCTCACCTATTAAAGTAGAAATAAAATTCATGCATCTTATAAATGATAATATGATATAATTATATCATAGTATAATTAAATAAATTTTCTTGAAATTTTTAATTAAGTGTTGATATTTTTATAAAACATAAATGTTTATTTTCAATTTTAATATAATGATTTAAAAGAAAATATATATTCATAAAATTTATTAAAAATTAATATTTTTTCCTTATGATTATATTATAATTTCGGGAGACCTTAATTAATATTTTAAAGTGCTATAAAATCAGTTATAATTTTAAAATCAATATTTTTCCAATAAATGATGATTTTAATTAAAATATTAATTTATAATATTTATAAAATTAATTTCATAAAATGGAGTTCATTTTTGAATTCTACACATTAAAAAAATGTTACGGTTGATTTTTTGGATTTTTCTAAAATAGTTGAATTTTTGGTGAATTGTGAAATACGGTAATTTACAATATATGTACATTGTAGGTAAAATAACTTTTCCTTGAGTCATGGTAGTTGTAAAAACTATTTTTTAGAACTAAAATTCATTTTTTACTATAATTAGTTACAATAATCAAAACTATTCATAGTCTTGAGCCAAAATAATAAACAAATGAATAAAATCTTCAAAAAAACACCCCTCCCCTCAATTATAAATACCACCCCTTCTCCTTACACCTTACAAGCTTTGAGTATTGTCAAATTTATACCCAATACTCTTTAAAAAAACCTCCCCCATATCCAGGATCCTTTGGTATCAACAAAATATCAAAACCAATCTCCTTAAGGGGTTCTTAAGGAGGAGAATTCAAGAGGTAAAAATACTCATTCTTTTCTTTTATTTTATTTCAATTTCTTTTATTTTCTTACCCTTCCCTCACCTCCTCTATCAAAAGATAAATGATAACTCCAATATAATTTATATGATATAATTATATCATGTTAATGTAATATCCATCATAAAAATCCCCCTCTCTCTCTTATTCTAGAAATGAAAACATCGTCAGTGATGTGTCAATTTACCGACATCTTGAATGATGAATTTTCATTTTCTATTAACATCATATAGGATGGTCATAAAACAATTTTTATGTTTAAAAAATCATAATATATTTATTACAGCCTATTTTATTTTTTTAACCATTATACACACATGATATTAACTAATAAGACAAAACTAGTTCGTGATGATCAAAAAATCACCAAAAAAGATCTAAACGATTATCACTAATGTCTTATCTAATGATTCATCCTCACCCAAAATAACCAAATGAATTATATAAAAATTTAATCATATTTAAGTATATTAATAAAATATAACTTCAATTCTATATATTTGTTTCCATTTTATATGTTGTTTCATAAATGTGTACAAGTGAACCAATCAAGAAACCCAAGGAAACGAACACTTACAAATGATGAAATTGAATCTTATAACTCATCAAAAAGACTATAAATGAACTTAATAATATTATAATAAATCAAATACATGTATAAAAGTTTATTAATTAATTAATTAATGGGTTTAATTTTATTATACATGATGTTAAGGTCAAGTGAATAACACTTTCGGACATAAGGTAAGGGATTCTACTTGAACCCTCATTTTTATTTGGGGTTACTCTTTCTCTATCTTTACTCCAATGTAATTCTTTTTTAATTTTTTTTATTTTTATATATAATATTTATATGTTCCAAACTCATATATATAGATCATATAATCATTATTTTATCGGGAAATACATTTTTTAAAACGGTTCCCTTCTCAAATATTCCCGATAAGCAAACTCGATTAAAGGGAATTTCCCGATTTCTTACCCATTATCATGTGTTATCCATAATATATTTTAAGCCATAGTTATTTTTATAAAATAAATAATTTTATCATGAAAAAACTATCATGGTTCATTTCTGGTTTTATACCAAAAATTACTCCTTTTGTGTTTTAAATACTCTTTAATATTTTCCTTAAACCACATTAAAGGGGATCAATTCTAAAGATTATTAAACACTCTTTTTACATGTTTTCACTTCTTTTTGACATCATTTATGACTAAAATATAATTTAATTTTAAGTAAATTCTATTTTATAGTAAATACATTTTTATAATCTTATTTTATTACAAATACAAATGTTTTTCCAAAATAACTCTTCTTCCAAAGTAAAAAAGGGTTTTCTCATCTCACTTTTAAATTTGTGGGATTTATGCATTATTCACCACTTATTCCATGAATGTGGTGTATAAAATACCCTTTAATATATCAAATCATGAGTCTTAATACTCTTATGATATTAATTTAATGTTATTCCTTCAAATGTATTATTATTTAAATGTTTCAAACTGGTATGAGACACTTTGGAATGTTTAAAGATTATTTTCCTCAAGAATTTATCAATGATTTTATCATAGTATTTTCATCTATAATTATGATTAAAATATTTAAATTTGGAACGGGAAACTTTTATTTTAAAGATATATTTTTATTAGACATATGAGGAATGCATTGGATTTTTTATGTGATGGGTGGGGCCCACTATAGCCCCTCGATGCATTGGAAAGTCTCATGAGACAAAATAGAAATGGATTTGGCAGAGGCCTTAACTATTTATTTTCATAATTATTTTATGAGGACTTGAAGGTATTTCTATGATGTCTATAATATGCATTGCCTCATTATGACATTCATAATTGATAAATCATTTAATTATTTGACTAGTATAAAATCTATGGTTAAGTTTCATGTGATTATTTATAAGGAATTATTTATTTAGATTTTATTATTTACATATTATGCTCAAGATTATATTATAATGGAATATATTTTTATTCATTCATCATGACTTATTTTTTATATTAGCTTTCGTTGTATTACATACCATTACTAATCATCTGAGATCACCCCTTTGTTATGTTTTATTTTTCCCAAGGATACGAAAATGTATATTATGAATGACTTGTAGGTATAATCTTATAGTTTATGGATATTTCTAAAAGAGTTGCTATATTTTTTTCCATTTTATCTTGTAATGTAAAACTTATGTATATATATGGTTTTCCAAATCCACTAGACTATTTGGTCCTTCGGGATGTGACTTTATTGTTTATTATACTTATGTAATTAAGTAATGCACCATCTCCAGAAACTGGGGTTGGGGTATTTACAACCTATGTATGAAAACATAGTTCTTACCTTTATCTCATTGAGTTGATTCCAATGCCACTAATAGTGCATCATTCTGATCAATATTGATATAGATAAACAAAGAAGAAAATGTAATTTTATAGAGAGAGAGAGAGAGATTAAAAGACTGAGGGTGGTTAGAGGCCCCCTACTATAAATAGTGCTTTCCCCCAATTTAATTTTTTTCACTGTCCTCCAAACCTATACACTCTCATGCCCCCACTAGCATTTTAGGTAAAAAAAATCCTTTTTTAAATTCCTCTTTTTCCCCAAACACCACCAATAATATTCAAAATAATAATTTTAAATGGCTAGACCATGGGTCGGTGACCCAACCCACACCCCTAAAATTTATGAAATAATAATAATATAATCGTGTTATAATTATTACACCTAAATTAATTTTAATTCTTAAAATCTAATATATATAAATATTCCTATATATATAGTTATATATAATCAAATTATATTTCCATTTATATATTTTTATCCCAAATAAAAATAATGAAACTAATGTTATTTTTATTTCATACCTAATTTTTTTATTTCTATGATTACAAAATATAAAACTAACCAAAAAAATCATATAAATTAAATTCAACAATAATAATAACAATAATAATAATTCATTTATATTTTTATATTTCTTCAACACAATTAATAATTTCATCATTATTATTTTTAACTACCCAACAAAATTTAAATACAAAAAAATCAATTATCAATTTTAAAAAATAAAAATATTAATAATATATTAACTCAATCATATTTCCCCAGTTTTAATAAAAAAAATTTCCAAAAAAAATTAATTCATCAATACATAATTTTTCAATCTCTATATCATAAAAACATTCCCTCCCAAAAAAGTCTGTTGAACTTCCATTGAAACAAAGCACTTTTATAAGAAAGAAAAATCCAAGATACTCAAAAGATTCACAACAAAAACAAGATAAAACCATCTAGTAAAACATCATATGCATGAAGGGTGCTCCCCATCATAAAAAAAATTTCTTAGTCCAAATTAAATAATATTAAAATCATATTCAAACTAAAAAAATCATCAATAGAAAAGAATAAAATCATAATGGAATTAATTCAACCATCAAAATTATCTTACACCAAAAAATTATAAAAGTATAAAACCCTTGAAAATATAAATAATTATTTATATATAATATATTTAAAATAAAAAATATAATGAAAAAATCATAAAGTTTAAATCATATATATTGAATTGGAAATTTTAATCTCTTCTCAAACCAAGCAGGACATAACCCACAAAAACCACAATATTTAGTATCTACCTTATAAGATCAAAACTAATATCTCTAAATATGAAAACCAAATCCATTTTTAAATATTTTAAACCCATTTTCATTGAATTATTAGCTTAAATCAAATTATTTTTTTATTCAAATGATTATTTATTTTGGGCTGATCCAAAATAATTCTCTTAAAACATAGCTTTTAAAACGTTGATGTTATTAATTAAACACATGAAAACTCTTATTTATATTGAATCCAAGAAGGGAAAAATATCCAAATAAAACTAATCACTTCAAAATTCTTTCATTTTGGAAACATTAAGGTGAAATTATTTATAGAATACTAGTCCATAAGATGAACAAACATCCCCTTCCCAAATTGATTTCTACTGAAATAAGTCATCTAGCCTATGTTATTTAACTTAGTTGTAATTATTTTTACATAATTATTGTTTTAGTTTACGACCTCTTACCACAAACCAAGAATTTGAAAACCTAACATAGATGGTTATTTTCTTAAATAACAATGATTATAAGTTAAAAACCCATTTAACAAAGTATACCCAAGTATATAAAATTTTTACTAAATTTTTTGAAATGTATTACACCACTTAGAACTCTTTTATTTCCAAAACACTAAAATCACACCAATTCAAATTTCAAATTTTCCAACAGATTAATATTTACATTAAAATCCCCCATTAAAACTTTTATTACCTTATAAGTCATTTAAATCCAAAAATCATCAATTTAAAAAAAAAAATACCTGATATAAAAGGACAAACTTTCTTTCATTAAAATCTATTAAAATTTCTATGATTAATTTCCCAAGAGTTTAGTTTTAAAAATAAAACACCAAGGGTGATAACATAGATAATAAGACCCAACATAAATAAAAAATAACAATAATCCAAGGAAATCATCTTGATTCATCTTAGATTTCAAATACGATATGATTAAATAAAATTGATATCTTATAAATTCCATCAATATTAATTGAAATAATTTCATAAAATTAATATATGTAATTAAAAAAATTTAAAAAAACAAAACCATTCCCTTCCCAAATACAAGCAATGTTTACACAGTCTGTGGCTCATGTACTCTCCCATGTATCTCATGATTTCCCATTCCAAAATCCTTTAAAAAATTAATTTTATTCATAAAATAAGGATTAATTAAACCTGAAACTAGAATTACACATTCACAGTTTCCTTAGAAAACTCAAGGTTCAGTACTAAAGGTGTTGTATATACACTTATTTTTATCCACCTATTGAGTTTTGAAAACCCTATCTACAATCTACTTTAACTCCCCAAATAACATAAAACAAAATTAGGAACTCTGATACAATTTTCTAATGAACCAAATTAATCTCCCACTGACCCTGGCACCCGAGATTATCTATAACAAGGCCTGAAAGTAATTCTTGATCTCTATAGGTTGGAAACTAGTCCACGGGAATTGATTGTATCTAAGTGGTAATAGTTTCACCCAATAAAATAAGGGAAACATATAACATCCACCTGAAATTATGACATTATCATTATGTAAGTTAGATGATCATGCTTAAAAAATAAATGGTTTCAATAATAAAACAAATCCAAATAGTGAATAAAAAAACACATAACTTGTGAAAAAAAATCAAAACCCAACCACATAAACAATAATCAAAATATTAATTAAATTTAATTTAATATAAGAATCATAGTAAATTATAATATACCCCAAACAATATATCTTACATGGAATAATAAATGATATTATTAGGCCCAATTTGTGTTTTTGTTGTATCAAGTTGTGTTTCTGTTTTATTTGTTATCAAAAAATCAATATATGTAAAATGGTGAAGCAAGTGAGAAATGAAACTAAAAAAAGGTGTTTCAAAGATGAAAATTGGAACCACCCATCAGACACATTCCATTAGTGTGAGTCATTGAATAAAATTCATCAGATTTGGGTTTTTGATAGAAAGTTATAAGCTGATGAAAATCACATTGAGTCTAGATGGAATGTTCTGATCATAATGAGGAAGCAGTTCGGAGTCTGAATAGACTTGATGTAAATCTTAAAATTCTTTTTCTTCATGGAGTTCTCATAAATCATAAGTTATTTTGAAAAATCGTGATTCAATCCTTATGAAGGAAAGGGTGATAACAAGTGCTTCCAATCGTATTAAAGTTTATTTGTAGAGAAAGAATCTATTGAAGGGATGGGAAGTCATAATACTTTCCATTATAAGTCAAATGATGTTATGGTGTACTTAAAATTTCTTAAATTCATCAAGAAGTCATGATACAAGATGATGATTGTGAAAGAGAGGATAATATGATGTGATGTTTTCTGTATGCTTCTTATCAGTGTGAGGAAAATATGACAAAGAAGGTTGTAGATCATAGGTATGAGAATCATTGGTGTGAAAGTATCAAAATGTTGGAATATTGATCATGCTGAAGATAATAATTCACTACTGACATCGATCTATCATATTGGATTCTAACACTAATCCATTTTTTATTATTGTTATCCTTTGTATATTGGATGCTATGTTTTATTAGAGGAAAAATTTTTGAGAAAGTTTTAATTGTTAGAAAATATAATTAATGTGAAGGATCCATAGATCAATCAATCGAATGATGATCAATAATATATTCAACCATTATCATCAGGTTGAATTGTATTTCGATTAGGTTAAGAGAAAAAGAATAAAATTATTTATTTTTTTTCATAATAATAGTTGTAGACTCATCATACTGGAGCTGATAACATTCATCAGAGTGAAGTAGAGAATGATCGATTAGGCACATTCTGACACTGATAAAGTCATCAGACTTGGGATCATCGGTCTTATGAATTGAAGAAAAGAAGAAATACTTGAAAGATATTTATGATGTGGTATTGTTGTTAAAGTATTGAAATAGGATTTTTTTTAATGATACAGAATTATATCAATGTTTTAATAAGTGTTTTTCAGTTGATATAGATCTTGTGTACGAGAATATTTTTAGTGTTTACAATATGTCATCATAATGAGCAGTCTTTAGTTTTGCATATGTTTTCATCGTAATGAAGAATCAGAATAAAAAATCTAACTCAACAATTAGATAAAATAAATGTTTCTAAACTTGAATAAGTCTGAATATTTGAGTAGATTCTAGAAGATTTGAGAATCTCTTTGAAGTATTGAGAAGAGTTTAAGAAGTCAAATATGAAGACTTAAATGAATGACAAATCCACGAATTTTTAATTTCATTGAGCGAAAAGTGAAATTAGTTTTATCACCTTTTCCATTCTAAGGTTCCTATAAAAGGAGAGCTCATTGAATCTGTGCATTGAAAAATTGAACTATTCACATGCACCAGAGCTCTGAAAATTGTGGTACAAGTATTGAGATTCATATCAAAGTGTTTGTTTCAAGTTGAATATAAGGTAGATCCATTGGAGTGAAGTTTAATCTGATCATCAGAGCAAGTTCTAACTGAAGACACTCCATTTTTTCAATTTTATCAAATTAAACCCATCAAAGTGACATCCATTAAAGAAGAAAGATAATCAGACCAAGTTACATCACATAGAGGTATTGTGAGATTCTAATTGAGTTTCTACTCAGTTGAAGAAAGAGGATCATAAGGAGAATCAGACTAGGGCCAATCAGACGGAGACCATCGGATAGAGGTGTATAATTTTTCATTTCTTGTGCCTTTGTATTCTATAAAGAAATTAGTAAAATAATTCATGTTATTGGGACTATCCAACATGAAAATGAGTATGTCTTTGTACTAAACCTTGTAAATATTTTTTGTTTCCTTCTCTTTATATTTTTTCATATAAAAGGCGAGGCTGATAAGTTATACATGAGTGGGTTGTAACCTTAATAAGTTTCATAGGTTAATAAATTTTATGAAATAAGTTAAGAAAATTTATTATAAAAGATAAGGAACCACTAATTCACCCCCTCCCCCCAGTGGTCATGATCCTATTTGGAAATAACAATTTGTATTAGAGTAGGTTCCCTCTGAAAGATCTATCTTTGAGTATAGAGAATTTAAATTTGGTGAAAAATTGGGGTGTTCTAATTTTTAATAGCACAAACTATCATAATTGGAAGAATAAGATGTTACCCTATCTTCTTTAACATGGCATTGAAGTTAGATATGCAACAATAGTGATATTTCTTCACATCAATGAACATACTGTGAAATCTGTAGATAAGAAAAGTACCGAAGCTAATGGAAAAGCTCATAATTCTTTATTGATGGATCTTACAAATAATTATTATACAAATATTATAAGGTTTCCAACAGCTAAGAAAATGTGGGAAAAGTTGAGAATCATCTTTAAAGGGAATGATAAAGTTAAGGAAGCCAACTTAAAAATCTATATAATTTTATTTGAATATTTTAAAATGGATGATGATGAATGTATTTAGTTACTTTAAAAGGGTAAATGGTCTGGAATAAATGCCCCAAAGTCATTTTTTTATTATTTTGATAATACACCATTCAAGGGGTGAGGTGGAACCCTTAAAAGGCCCGAAGTCTTATAGTCAATTACATGACCCATAGGTCTTAGAGGAAATCACCTAGAAAAGAAAACTTGGAACTGCTCCTCCCTAGAATATGTCATGATAACAACACTCCACCTTCACAAGGATGGTCAGCTAGTTCTCTTGTATAGAGCTGCATAGGCCCAATACCGATGGAAATTCTATACCCTCTCAATCTACCAATTTTGGTTAGTAACATCAGATGTTTCAGAGATAATATGGAAGAGTCTACAATTGTTAACAAAATTATTAGAAATTTTCTAGATATATTTTATTCCAATGTTTCATCTTTATAAGATCGTGAATACTTTTCTTTGGATAAACTTTAGAATATTTTAGTGGCATATGAGATGAGAAAATAACCTACTTTTAAGAAAAATGTTGATATAGAAATGGATTAAAATGTTTGCTAAAAGGCAAAACAAAGATAAATAAGCTAAATAAGAAACAAGGGATTCATAAGTAGAGGAAGAATATAAAGATTTCAATATAATAATTTCCCTTATGTATAAGAAATAAAATAATGGAAAACAGAATAGTAGAACTCTAAAATGTTGTGATTATGAAGTGAAAGGACATTTTTCATAGAATTTTACAATTAAGAAAGTTGAATAATATGCGTTCAAAGAATATGATAAGAAACCTCAAAAACAAAAGTGTAAGAAACAAACAGAAATATTTAATTATGAGAATAATAATGAAAGTTATCTGAGAAGAATAAAGAAGAATGATTCTTCATCTAGTGATGAATCAGATCATAAACTCAACTTTATTTCTCAAGTTAGGAATGGAAGTAATTCTTAATAAAGTTATGATGATTGGGAAGATGTTATAGAAATGGAGTGGATTCTTAAGACAAATATTGAAAAAGTAATTGACTAGAATGATCAACTCAATAGATAAAGATGGAAGTTAGAGAAAAATGTTAAAGAAGTATCTTTTGAGAATGATGAATGGATAAAGAAATATGAGACATATCTCAATTTTATTAGATCTCAGAATATGAATATTTGTGATTTTGAAATAAAAATAAAAAACTAAGAAGAAATATCATCTTATAATGAGGACCTTAATATAAAAGATTCTACACTTATTGAAGAAAAGAAGCAGAACAAGTTGAATATATCAGAATATAAAAAAAATATGGATGTTCTTAAAGTTAGTATGGCTGATAAAGAAGAAGAGTTTTTCAAAACACAAACAGTTCTTCTTGAAACACAAATTGAGATGACAAAGATGAGAGAAAACTTCACCAAGGTAGTTGATGTTAAAGGTGAAACTTTTAAAGAAGATAAGAAAGAAAGGTTTAAAAAAGTAGGTTTCTGAGAAAACATCTTTCAATAAGAAATATAGGAACTCATCAAGAAATTATCCTCCTAAGAAAAGTGTTCCATGATTTTTGAAGAAAAAACAACAATAATGTTCTGAAAAATTCACTATTAGTCCGAGAAATCAAGATTTAGATGTCACTGTTGGTGTTGTTGAGTTTTCAGACACAAAGATTATTTATTTTGGTATAACATGTCTCTATAAAGAAATAGGTATGAATTATGGGGAAGCTATAATGAGAAGATTTTATCACATGTTCCCAAAAATTATGTGGAATCAAAAATGGAAACTCAAAAGATGATAAAATATGAGTTTGTTATAAAACCTGTAAAAAGTAAATAGGATGATCAAGAAAAATGAGAATGTTTAGTTATCAATCCAGAACAGGCTTCTATGGAAATAAATTAAAAAGAAACAAAAAAATCAGCTAATGAAAAGGGGATAAAAAGGTTTCTGAGGATGAGAGAAAAGTATATAAAAATATATCAATAGATTAAAATATGAAAATTGATAAAAGATTCAAGAGATGTGAGAAAGAATTGAATGTTACTAAAAAAATGTATGAATGTCCTACCGGCCAAAGAGGAAGGCATGAAAGAGTTGTTACAAACTCACTACAATTAAAAGGTTACTGAATAAGAAAGGAATTTGACATCCTTACCAGAAGAATCTATAGATGAAAATAAAATTGTTACAAGATCTAAGAAGGATGAACATAAGGAAGAAAATAAATTCAATTCAAATTATAATAAGAAGAAGAAAAAGTCAAGACTGAGAGAGGACTCTCCATCATAAATATGTTTCTAAGGAACTATTGTGGTTCCTCATTATTCCAAAAACTTTTTTGTATTTTTACTATCTTGCAGGGAGTTGAATGAGTTGAAATAAGGAAGCTGATATTGATGAGTCTATTACTATTCATACAAAAGAATGTAATGAGATTAAAAAATATGAGTTTTTGAAAAAAAAATTATACGCCTGAAATTTATAATATTTTTTTTGAGATGGGTGCAGTTTATTCATTTCTTAACAAATCCTCCCAAATAATTTCCCCAAAAATGAAAATGTTAAAAGAAGCTTGTTAAAGTATTACATAAAATTTTTATTATAAAAAACATTGATAACCTTGATTATACACTCTTGTTTTATACACTAGGTTCACCCATGTAAAATTAGAGTTTTTTAGTTAAAGTCTCATTATTAATAAACTCAAGTGATACTTATGGTCTCCTGAAGAAGAGTTTCAAGATTTTGAGATGAAAATTTACAACCCTTGGAGATGAAATCATTTTCCAATTAGGGTGAAACTTTTCAATATAGACCCTTTGGATTTTATTATTAATAAGGATAAGAGAAAATTTAAGTAAAGAGATAATAAATATGGGGAGAAATAAATGAATGGGGATAATAAAAAGTTATAGAAGAAAACAATTGATATTGTTTTGAAGTGGGTATTATGAACAAAAACAAAGGGGATATTGTCAGGCCCAAGTTGTGTTTTTGTTATATCAAGTTGGATTTTGGTTGTATTTGTTGTCAATAGATCGTTATATGGAAAATGTTGATGTATGTGAGTAAATAAAGTAAACAAAAGGGTGTTTGAAAATTTGAAAATTGGAACTTCTCATCAGACTCAGTCCATCAGTGTGAGTCATTGAATACAATTAATTATATTGGGGTTTTTGATAGAAAGTCAGAAGCTACTGAAAATTATATTAAATCTGGAAAAAGAATTGATTATAATGAGGAGGTTTTTAGGAGTCTAAATAGACCTGATATAAATATGAATATGCTTTTCTATTCTTAAATTTCTTCATAAATAATAAGTTTTTTGGAAAACTTTTGATGCAAGCCTTATGAAAGAAAGGGGAATAAAAAGTGATTCCAATCATATTAAAGTTTGGTTAGAGAGAAAGAATCTATTGAAATTATGGAAAGTCATAATACTTTCTATTATAAGTCATATGATGCTATCTCATTCTTAAAAGTTCTAAAATACATGAGGAATTCATGATACAAGCTGAATTTTATGGAAGAGAGTAGAATATGATGTGAATTATTCTAGCTTCATCTCATCACCATAAGGAACATCAGACAAGGAAGGATTTAGATCATTGATATGAGAATAATTGGTGTGATAATATCAAAAGGCTGGAAGATTGATCATGCTGAAGAGAAGAATTCACTACTAACATCGATCCATCGTAATGGATTCTAACACCGATTCATTTTATATTGTTGGTATCCTTCGTATATAAAATTCCAATTTTTATCAGAGGAAGAATATTTGAGAAATTTTTAATTATTGGAAACAATAATCCATCTAAAGGATTCATAAACTGGTCAATGAAATTATGATCAACAATATAGTTAACCATTTTCATCAGGTTGAATTTTATTTTGATTGGGTTAAGAGAAAAAGAATAAAATTATTGATTATTTCTCAAAAAGAGGTGGAGACTCATTGAACTGGAGCAGATAACATTCATTTTAGTAAAGAAGATACCAATCTATCAAACACATACTGACACTGATAAGGTCATTGGATTTGAGATCACTGGTCTAAGGAATTTAAGAAAAGGATAAATACTTTGAAGATATTTCTCATGTGCACTTGTTATCAAAGTATTGATGAAGGATGTTTCTGAATGCGATAAAATTCCCTAAAAGTTTTAAAAAGTGTTTTCAATTCATATATAGCATCTATATGATAATAATTTTAGTGTTTACAAGAGGTCATTATAATGATCATTCATTAGTTTTACATATGTTTTCATTGTAATGAATAATTAGAATGAACAATCAGACTGGAAAATTGGACTGTAGAAATGGTTTTAAACTTAAAGAAGTATGAATATTTGATTAGATTCGAGATGATTTGATAATATCCCTAAATTATTGATAATATTTTAAGAAGTAAAATATGAATACATAAATTAACAAGAAATCTTGGAATTGTGAATTTTGTTGAGTGGGAAGTGAAATTATTTTTCCCAACTTTTCAATTATGAGGTGCCTATAAAAGGAGTGCTTAGTAAATTTTTACTTTTCCAACTCTAAATTTTCACATGAAATAGATATCTGATAATTGTGGAACAATTATTTATATTTTAATAAAATAGTTTTTTATGTTGAAGATAAGTAAAATCCATCATAGTGAGGTTCAATCCAATCATCAGAGAAAGTTCCAACAGATGATGTTCCATCATAAAAATTCCATCGGAGTAAGCCCATTAGAGTTACATCCATTAGACGAGAAGGATAATCAGACTAAGTTCCATCAGATAGAGTAATTATGAGATACCAATTGAGTTTCTACTAAGTTGAATATGGAAGAGAAAAAGGATAGTCAAACTCAGACCAATCGGATGGAGACCATCGGATAGAGGTTACTAAACTGAGGTGGATTGGACTAAATTTTTCTAAGGATGTTTTCAAGATAGAATTTCTAAAGAATTTTTAAATAAAAAAAAGTTCCTTACATAGTTATTGAAGTTCTTGAAGATTTTACCCAGGTAAGGTTTGATTCATCTTACTTGTGGAGGAAGTGAATAATTTTTGAATTGGATCAGAGAAGAATGAAAGTGAATCTTGTAACTATGGATACATACCATTTACTGAAAAGTCTTATCTTATTGGGGTTTATAACTATCTATGGGTATGTGGATACAAAAATGATAATTGGGGGTATAACTAACTATAGTAGGAAAGTTTCTACAGGGTTTGTAGAATTGTTCACTTCTTATGCATTTGTATTCTGAAAAGAATTTAGTGAAATAATCCATAATGGTGGGACTATCCAACATGGAAAGGACTAAGTATTTGTACCAAACCTTTTAAATATCATGTGCTACCTTATCTTTATATTTTTTCATAGTAAATGTGAAGTTGATAATTTATACATGAGTGGATCATAACCTTAAAAAATTTCAGAGGTTAATAAATTTTACAAAAGAATTTAAGAAACTTTATTATAAAATAAAAGGAACCACTGATTAACCCCCCCCCCCCCCCCAAGTGATATCAATCCTATTTTGGAACAACAGATATAAATAAAATACTAACATTAAAGAAATACCATGACCACTTATCTCAATGTGTTAATAGAAATATCCTTCTTCTTAGAACCATCATCACACCTAAACCAAAATCCTAATATTAACCACCACCTCTAAGTATAAACTAAATAGAATATATAATATATATGCATGAGAAAAAGTGTCATGTAGGTATCCTCCCCACACTACATGCATAACATTGAAAAATAAGATAGTTACATGCTAGTTTGAAAATGCATGTTGAAATTAAGATTTATATCTTTCCTTTAAAATAAACATCAGATCACTTTCTGTTAAACACACCATTTAATGTTGAATCAAAGATAATATTCTTCATAGGACAACCAATTATGTCCTTTAAAAAGTAATATAAAGAAAATTCTAGGTGATATAAAACATTTTTAAACTAGTTTTTGAGACATCCATAAAGAAAGAGAAAGGGTATAAATTATTTTCTTGAAATACTAATGAATTAATTTCAAACTAAGATATAATGTCACAAAATAATAAACATAAATATAATAAAATCACAATAATCATGTTAACTTAGGATCCCTATGTAAAATCTATAAAAACATCTAACATAACATATATATACACTAATTCTAAATATGGAACAACCTTCCCAAACACTCGACATTACCTTATTTGGACTAACCAAGGGGGAAACCCCCCAAGTAGAGAAAAGTCCTACTAGGGGCACTAACTAGAGCATGATACTAAACCAGTGTGACATATGTCCCTAGATTTACCTCCTAGATACCCATGGATTCTCATGATATAAAAGTGAATGAGAGCCAAAAAATTATCACCTAAAAATATAATTATATCAATAAAATATAAAATATAATTATCACCTCTTGACACCCTTCACATAAATATACCCTTTTATGATGAATAAATAAAAAATATATAACTCTCCCTATGAAGGGATTCATCACATAAAATATCACAATTATAATTTTTCATAAAAATTCCATAGTCAAACGGGTATGTTTCAAGGGCCAATGTCTTTAGAAAACCATATTTAAAGTTCCAACCGGAACTCTTAGATTCATTAGGAAAACAAGTTAGAAGATTGGTTTTGAAAAAAACACTTAAATATCATAAAATACCTCAACTCCCATGTATCTCAAAGTAACCATTATAGAATCATGAACACCCTTAATTATAATTATAATCTTGATGAAAACTAATTAAACTGTCAAAGTATATCTCTATATATAAGAAATCATTTTAAAGTTAAAAATGAGAATTAAATCAAATGAATGGTGTGCATGAAATTTATAAAATAGATTTTAATTATAAAATAAGATAGGAAACCCCTTCCGTATTCCATTTAAAATAAAGATATAATATTTTCTTTTAACAAAAATATTATCCATACTAGTTAAGGACCCTAAATTACTCAAATGTGTGTTATAAAAATCAATAAACCATAGTTTTAAATTTAATGAGACATGCATTGAGAAATATAACATAATATATTGAAATAAAAAGTTGGGGTGTTATTCCACCACTAAGTTTCAATGCCAATCGAATCCTACATCATAAGAAACTCAATAATTGAAAACTAAAAAGTGAAATTTGGATTTAATTAAATATGAAAAAATCCTTAATTCCTATAGAAAAATACTTAGGTCTTTCCTTACTCTAATTAAGTATAATCCAATGCCACTAATGATTCATCATGTCGATCAATATAGTTGGAGATATCAAAGAAATAAGGTTAAAAAATTAGAGAGAAATAAATAATATAATAGATGGAGGGGGTTTAGAGGCCCCCTTAAAACCCTTTCACATCGATCGTGTTAAATTTTCCCCTCCCCATTCTTTCATGTTTTATTTTTTTCTTTTTTTACTTATTTATTTATTTATTTTCCAATTATTATGTTTCCACCTCTCTTTTTTAATTTCCTTTCTTATGTTTTTTATCATGCGGTGCAAGTAGTGCATGCACCATGTTTACTTTTTTTCACTCCCTTATTTACCTGTACACTCCCACACCCCTAGTATAATTTTAGTTTAACAAAAATTTCCTTATTAAATTCATATTTTTATCCCATTTATCACAAATTAAATTCAAAATAATAATCCAAAAAGGTTTGAGCATGGGTTAGTGACCATACCCACACCCACAAAATTTATCAAATAATAATAATATCATCCCTTTATTTTAATTATTACTGAATTTATAATAATTTTATAAATCAAAAACATGTATAGATATATATATATATATATATATATTCCTAGGTATATATATGTTTATATTTAAAAAAAATTGTTTTCATTTATTTATTTTTATTACAAATAATATCATTAACACTGTCATTATTATAATTTTATATAAAATATTTTAATATATTTGATTACACAAATATCATACTAGAGAAAATAGATATCCATATAAATTAAATTCAATAATAGTAATAACACATTTAAATTTATATATTTTGTCAACACAATTAATAATTTCACCATTATTTCTTTTAACCACCCAAAAAAAATCATGAAAAATAAATTTTCAATTATCAATCTGAACAAATAGAAAATATTCTTCAAATTTTAACTAAATTATATGTTCCTAGTTTAAATAAAACTCTTAGCCAAAAATTTTAATTCATAAATATGAGACATTAAAACTACCAAATCAAGTAGTATTTTATGACTTGTCTATACCATTTTTTGATCAATCATGCAGAACAATTCATCATATATCCTATAATTATATTGGGTGGTTGAATGTTATATGTTAATGTTCATGTAATATTACATGTAATTTAATCTATCATTAATATAAGAACCTTATAAGATGAAACATGGGATAATTGAATTGGGTAAATATCACATGGAGTGGTAACCATTTCCATTTACTCATATATTCTGTAATATATAGGTAAATTCCATAGAGTCTCAAGTAGAATACTTGTATCATGTATAAAGAGAAAAATATATAAAGATTATGATTGGTATATTTGATTCTTGATATGTTCTTTCCCAATCCTACTACTAAATTTACAAAACTCTCTTTATTACTCCTTTATTATCCCCATGATGTGCTAGCATACCATGGATACAAAGAGGATCCCACCTAAACGTCGAGTGATTCAGCTCAACCCATGGATACACCACAATGGAGGGAGTTGGTTGGCTACCTCTCAGGGTTGTTCATCAAGAATAGTGATTAAATATAATAGAAAAAACATTCAAAAGTGAAAGGTGCATTGTGTTGTTCATTTGTATTTATATATAATTTTTATTTCAATAAATGGTGATCTGGGGAATTTGAGGTTTTAATATATTCTATATTATAATAGTATAATGGGATTCATAATAAACACAATATTCACATAAATCATATGGAAGTTCATAGTGACTAAACTATGACAACACTAAAATTATAAATTCAATGAAAAACAAGTTACCAGCCATGGTATAAAAGGTTATTTATGACATTCTAATGTAACCTCATATAATATCTAGTAGATAAAGTGAGCGACAACTCGAAGTTCACTAAGGGTCTAGGAAACCAACTATCAAAAATTATATGGGTAACATCTAGTGTAAAACTAGTTAATAGATTATTTATAATATAGTTCATAACCAATACTTACTTTTTGTAAATTGAGGATGAATGAATTAAGACACAAGTATTGAATTTAAAATTATAATTCACAATGTAAGGTTTACTTTGTAAAAAAATATTATTATTTAAAAAATTCTTAAGAAAACATTTTCTTTATAGAGGTGATACTTCAAATTAAAGAATTTTTTTAAACTCAAATTATTATATTTAAAAATAATTACATTTTAAAATACACATCAAACTTTAAACTTTAAAATATTCACCTTTCTAAAAATAATAAAATTTATTTTTCTTAATGGATAAGTGGTTTTATAATATCATGTTATGAGTTTAAAACCCAAATAATAAAAAATATAAGGAAAAAAAGTTATAATTTCAAAATCACTTTATTTATTTGGAAAATGTTTATATATAAAAGTAAAATAACATAATATAAATCATTTAATTCCACCCAACTAAACCCATCATCACCTCTCCACCGATAAAAACTTAACCAGGGTTGTGTTTAGATCATGGGATTATAACTTAGTTTAGTTATAAGGGTTTGAAATGATCTTTCTAAGTTCCATATAGTGAAGAATAATGGAAAAAGTTTCTTAATAATTCATGGTCACATTACTTGAACCTTAATTTTAGAGGTTCCATGATATCTTAATAAAATACCCAAGTAACAATCTAGTTTGGTCCACAAAAACAAAAAATATTGTTTGTTATAATTAACTAGTTAAGAAATAAAAATAATATATTTCAATTTATGAAGTCCATATATGTACAAGATAAGATATAAGAGAATTCAATTAAATCACCATTTTCAATAAATTATTTATTTTATATGCTCAAATTATATAATAAAATAATAATAAAATTATTTTTATTGTGTTTTATCCATATAGTTTTAAAATAAATAAATACCAATACACTGAATACATAGATTAAAAGAAAAATCACTTTAAGAGACTTTATTTTTTAGGCATAAATAACATTGTATAACTATCAATTTGTAATTATAAAAAAATTAGAATTCTTGATTATAATTTTAGGAAAATATGGATAGGCATATTCTAGGAATAACCTAAGAATTCACTTAAAAAAGATGATACCCCCGACCTAAATATTTTGGTGAGATTTACCTTAATTAAATAAATAACACTTTAGCTACCACTAAAAAACCCATTAAATTCATTAAATATTATTCTATATACAAATTTCATGTAACGCCCCGACTCCAGTTACCCAGAGTCGGTGCATTATTTTAATACATTGGCATGATTACAAGGAATCAAGTCCCAAACGACCGATCAGTTTAGCAGACTTGGAAAATAGATTACATACATGAACGTTACATTACACATTAGAAAATAAAACACAACATAAATTATCCTTTGATAAATCCATTAATACCCAAGCATAACCCTGCTTATCAATCAAAATAAACTTCTTGGAATCTTGGGAAAATAAAACATAAGAAAGGGGTGAGCTCAGATGCTCAATAAGGATAACAATATAGTGGAAACTTTTATAAATAAGCATAAACATTTAAGGAAATGTATAAGAATAAAAAACAATCCTTTTAAACATAAACTTATGTATAATATGGCCAATGTAACTCAAATAATTCCATTTACTTATTCACATGGATATTCTACTAGTCGAATAATCAAATGCTATATCAATAACCAATTTCATAATGATGTAATGCATAATGATAGACTTCATAACCACATAGTTAAGGCCTTGTGCCAAGAATAAAAATAAGATTTTGTCAAGGCATTGTGACAAGACACTAGTTTGTCTCATGAGACCTACCGATCCATCGAGGATTTATAGAGGTCTCCACCCATCACTTACTAATTCCAATGAATTCGTTATATTAAAAGGTTTAATTATAACATAAACATTCATATTAAAACTAGCATACGAAATGTCAATACTTTATCCATAAACCATGAATGGTATAAAAATAACACATCCATAGTCAAACTTATCAAAAAAATTCAATACAATATGGAATATTTGTATCATAATAAATCAACTTCAAACAAATTTAAAATCCATCAAATGATGTTGACATAGATGAAAATTATTTCTAAAACTCTTTGAGAGAAATATCCATATTTCCTGAAAACATTTAAAATTCACACAATTTAGAAAGGAATACATTTAAATAAATTTTTGAATCAAAGTTTCCCATACCACTTTGAAACTTTGGGAAGTAATTAACATTTTAAAAACATTCATTTCCATATAAATAAATACTTAAAACCCATTTTGAAAACATGGACATTAATGAGAATAATTTAGAAGAATAAATATTTAAACCATTTAAAATGATGATCTAGTTAAAGATTACCTTCCATAAAACCTTAAAATATTCCTTTTGAAAATATTTTTATGAAACATGGTTGTGGATGATAAAGAGGTCCCAATAGATACTCACATAACAACAACCTTGGAAAATAAAGAGATTGTGAGATTAACTCTTACCTTGCACTTTCCTTTTGTCGAGGGTACATTTAACCTCCTTTATAATGAACATTTTCTGTTATTAAATTATACCAGAACCATATTCATATTTATTATATCATTCATGATTCATTTACGACTTTACACTACCCATTTAATAATGATTTCCATGTTAAATTAACATTTTGGGTAATAATCGCTTTCTTTATCGTACGTGTTTTAACTTGTTATTCATGATCGTATCATTTAGATCATGATTTAAATACTTAAAGAATATAAACCTTGATTTATATATCATATATATTTAGAATATAAATATGTATAACAGATATATATATGAAATGGAAGGCACCGTTTATAGAGATGGTAGGCTGTACGTACGCATAAACGTTATTTCCCTTTTCATATCGTATTGAATGAAAGAAAGTGAATAAGATATATGTTAGTACATATATATATATATATATATCTTCATTAGAATTTTTATTTCATATATTACATACTTATTAATAATATATATTTTTATAATCATCGTTGAATGGTGACGTGGGAATGAATCTCATCGCGTCGTGGAGACGGTAATCCGTACTTACGCACGAGCGACAATATCATTATATTGATGGTGAAATAATATGTAATTGGATGTTATATCATATATAAAAAATCATTAAAATGTTATATTTTTTATTTACATCAGTTAAACTCATTATTATACCCATCCAAATAATGAAGTGTTTGAATAACAAACTACACCACGACGTGGAGACGGTAAGCTGTACGTACGCACGTATGGTGACTTTGTCATTTATAGGATGGATTTAATAAATAATATCGTTGTACCATATTTTTGATAACATCACAGTATTGATGAGGTACTGGAGTTATTATTTTGGTATGGAAAAAACAAAGAAAGAGGAAGTGGAAGAAGAAAAGAACTTGAAAGAGTGATGAAATATTTACCTCTTCTCCGGGTTCTTCCATTTGATTTGATAAAAATGGGCCCTTAGGTTAGATTTATGACCAAATTAAGTCCTATAGGATGAATGGAGGAAAGTTGGTAGGATATTTGGTCAGGTTTTGGCCGAGACAAAAGGCTTTGGAGGTGTAAAATTAAGATAAGGGGAAGTTCCCTTTTATATGAGAGGTGAGGGTCACTTTAGGAAAATCTTGAAATATTTTTTTATAATAAAATAATTTTCGGCTTTTGATGGCTCCAAAATAAATTATTTAGAGTATAATGTGGTAATGGGTCTAAAACCTCTCAAAAAATAGGTTTTAGACATGTTTAGGTCATCATACTAACCTTATCTTATAGATTTAACTCTTAGTTAAATAGTTTCACATTTATCATCTCTCTTTGTATTTTTATATTATATGGTAAATAAACTTACTATAACAAGCCAATAAAACCCCATGTGGTTCATTATTAATATATATAACCTTATCTAAATCCTTTTTTCGAACCTTGGATTTTTAGGAATATTATATCAATTAATAATATAGTAGTTGTTTTAAAAACTCAATTATGTCAATTTTGACACTATTTAGTGTTTGATTTTTTTGAAAGTCATAAAAACATTATCAATTCGAAGGAAATTTATTTAACCAACCCTAAAATGTCATATTAACCTTGAAAATTAGTTTAATTCATCAGAAGTCTCAATTTACATTTATTTGGATATTTATAATATCAATTATTTTAATATTTCATTAATAAGGTAATTATTGCATCATCATTATTCCATAAATAAATTAAATTATTTAATATCTAAAAATTATAAATAAAATAAAATTATGTAGAAATATTTTTAGATTTATAATAAATATTTATAGTCGAATTTATATTGTGTGTAACCCTATATTAAAAATGTTTTAGTTATTAAACTTTGAATTTAACTCTATTAACTCTTCTTTAAATAAATTAATAATAAATGTCCTCATATAATCCAAGTGAAACAAATAGGATCATATTTTATTCTTAAGGTTTTTTTTGGTCGAATTATACTTACAAAATAGAATTAGGACATGTTTTAGGGTAATTATGATATCATTTTTACCCTTAATTACCCTATTTACTTTTAACCGTAATAAATAAAAGTGAAAAGTTATTATTCCCAAAAAATTATTTTCATCTTATTGAACCAAATTTTACTTACTGATATTAATCATGTGTCTCATAATTTTTAAATTAAACTCATAGAAGTGGTAAATTTAAGTTTTATGCAAATTTGCAAATGCTCTTAGGAGGTGGGTAAAAGCGGTTAAAAAGTTCAATAAAATTTAATACATATAATTTATTATAAAATGACTCCAATGAATTAAATTGAACTTATATAGGTATTATATATCTATTTTTACTTGAAATAAATTTAAATAAGATAAATAATTGTTTAAATAAAAATTCAGTTTTAAATAATAACGCAGTGTTTTTCACTATTCATCAAAAAATGAAAGTTTTCAGAAAAATACCAAAAAATTCACCCAAATATAATTTTGATATTCTGAATTAAAAAATTAAGTCTATTTTACCAAATTCAAAACATATAATTTTCATTTATTAATTTAAAATTAATTCCCGTTTTCAAAACCAAAAAGCTGGTTTTTTAAAAAGTAAAAACTATCAAAAGATTGACATGTGTTTATGTAAAATTTAAATTTGAAATTACTTATAATGACCTAAATTGTATTAAATTAAAAATATATAATCTAATTATACTTAAAAACCTTTCAAATTCATAATTTAACACTATAAATTATTTCTATTAAAAAAGTTTTTTTCAATTATAACATAGTATTTTTTACTATTCCTTAAAATATGAAAGTTATCAGAAAAGTACCAAAAATTTATCCAAACTAAGTTTTTATGTCCCCCTTATAAAGAGGAATTTAATTTCATTAAATTGAATATATAAGTTCCAAATATTGGTTTTAAAAAGGTTTTTCCATTTAAAGGTGGTAAATTTGTATTTTTTGAAAAATACTTATTTTATCTAAAAAAATAAATTTGTTCTTATATTATGTCTAAGAAACACATAATATGGATGTTAAAATTATATAGAGTATATAAGATTCAAAATTCAGTTAATACTATTCATAACCACTTTTTTAACGGCTATTTTGGTAAGTTGTGGTGCGCTCGAACTCGATGTTGCATGTAGTGTAAGCTATTGAATTACTTTAATGAGATAACGTACTATGAAATCTTGGGGAATTACATTGAACCAATAAATAAATTACTAGAATCAAATAATATTATAATTCAAGGAAAGCCCAAGTGAATTATTTTAAAAATACAATTAAAATCACATCATCCTAAAGACCCAAATAATAAAACCTAATCATACTCCAATTTAAACCTAAAATCCTAAAACTTATAGATGAACCTCACCCCAATATCTTCCCATTAAAATAGTGATAAATGCAAGGTGAAAAACTCGAATAATATCCCTTTAAATAAAAAATAAGCAATACCTATGGATTCAAATGAATTCCACCATGTATTGATGGAATTAAATCTTAATCCCTAACCTTGGATAATATAAATGGGGATAACATAGGAGAAAGAGGGGAAATAGTAAGAGGATAGTTTTCTACTTCAAATTTAGTGGAAGAAACCAACATGAAATATATATAAAGTAAGAATAATGGGGTATAATATGGCCTTATAACTTCATATAAGGGACTCTTTAATGGATTTAGTAAAAGGAATTCAAAGATGAGGGGAAAGGGATTAAATGGTTTGAATAAAACTGAAAAAAAAATATTTTTAAAAAAAATCTAACATGATTCTACTGGGTACCCAATTTTATACCTAGGTTCCCCCATCCTCTATCAGGATCACCAAGTACCTAATGAGCCCCCATCAGTTACTTGATTTCATATGTATTAAAATGATATAAGTGAAACCTCCTTCTATCCTACCCAAACCATAAAATCACCTACTAAACCTAAAAAAATATCTGATAATGCCTCTAATTATACCCTCAAATAACAAAATTCATGAATGAATCCCAAAACAAAAAATTACATATCATTGGAATCCCAAAATATAAAAAATCCTCATTACTCTCATCACTTAAACTCTTTATGGTTAACTAAAAGTCAAATGACTAGTACAAGGGTTGTTTTAAAATCCAAACTATATAAATTATCATCCTTGATAACTCTAAGGAGATTCTCACTTGGAATTCACCACCATACATTTGTCTCAATCCTCTATAAGAACTCCGAGAACTAATCTTAGTCATCCACCAAAACATCAACCACTCTCACAAATTACAATCCTTAATTCCATACCAAGTTAATAAATTACATGATATTATACTACATATAAGGAATGAAAATAGATAACACACCCATACACATCCAAAATCACTAATCATACAACCCATATATAATTATTCAAAACTAATACAACCACTAACTCTACCATGTCAAATTATTGTCCAAAAATCTAATCCATATACAAGTTAATGATTATTAACCAAATTCTATCACTCATCCCACTACATTTACACACCTATAACGTTATACTCTAAAAATAATTATAAATATCTAATACTAAAAGATTTAACAAACCAATGAAAATCCATTATACCTTAAATAGTCCAATATCACCACTGAACCACTCTCTATATTATAGAAATCACCATTATAATAGTGTCATGGGATCTCTTATGCATGTTATACCATAAAATCCCCATTTATTAAAACTATTATTATTTTAAACATAAAATTGTAAACCAATTTTCCTTTTGTTACATTTAAAAAATTAAAGCATTAAAAAATTTATAAGAAAATACTAGGGAACATATTAAAATTATTAAATAATACAAAAACACCTTGTTAAATAATTAATAAATGGCATGTGTTAGTACATTGTTATAATAGGTTTCACACTGCAAGGAAATTAGGAAATGAAACATGGAATATTGAATAATAAAATCTTAAACTAGAATAATTAAATTTTTAGAAATAAAAACTAAATAGTGAATAACAAACATACTTAGGTATTTAATCTACATTTAAAATTTATAACATTACTATTATAGAATAGGTACCATACTAAAATTTAGAAATAATTTATCAAAAAAGGGAAAACAATAAGGAATGGACAACATGCTTAATAGGGAATGTAAATATAACTTAGAAAAATGATCAAAGTAAAATGGGTGTGTGTGACTTAAATTAATTTTATAACACCTAATAATGTATACATAAAAACATTATTTACTTTATTTTTTTCATTTAATTAATTAAGTATAGTCACATATTTTAGTTATAATATAAATGAGATACATATGTCTAAGAGTGCCACTAGAATGTATTATACATGATTCCATAAATACTGGCTCTTAGTCAAGCCCTATTCACTTATTCAATTTCATCATATCATGTTTGAGATATCCAATGGAAAAGGTCAATCAAACCTATGTTACTTCCTCACCACTAAAACATTCCCATGAAACTTGAGATTCTATCATAAAGAGATTTATTTAACCTGTTTATGGGTTACTTCTCAAGTGCCAATAATCATATCTTTTGTCTAAGAAAAATGAAAAACCTTATAACTCAACATCACTCAATTTTCACTTTGAAAAGATGGTCACACAAATACCTGGTTTTTACCTTAATCACAACATCAAAACACCTCAAGAACACTTCCTAATTACCATAGGCTAGCATAAACACTATGGTTTTAATAAAACATAAGTGGTAGTTAGAGGTATGTGATCTATCAAAACCCCAACTTGACTATAGGTCATCAAACATATGGACCAAAACACCACTATTTTTCATTGGAGTGCATATTAGTCTTACCACAAGTACAACAACATGTATCAATATCTGTCTGAAACATGAATACATACCAAACTAGTACAATATCTCACATAAAGTATAAAAAGTTATTCAAAAATTCTATAATCCAAATTAGCCAAATAAGGAAAACCAAACAAGGCCTTAGGGGAAAAAAGAGGAGGTACCATGTGTGGAAACCTTGTGAAATAAAAAAATAACAAACACATGTGAATACTCTCCACACATCCCCCAAAACTCTAAAAGAAACCACCTGGTCCATGAAATCAATGAGGTTTGAACTCCAATGATACATAAGACTTGTAGAGGAACATACACTCTAATGATAAAAAGGTACCGAAAAATATCACAAGAAGAGTTTCATGTCCACTGGAGTGTCCATGAAGGGTATAATCATTTTCACACTCAATAGGGAACCAGTGATGTTCTTCAAGTTAGTGATGAATAATATTGGTGTATTCAATAACATGTCCACTCATTTACATACATATATAACTATGTTACTATAAATCATTAATTAAGTCATGGAAATAATAATAATAAATTAAAATCCATTACAATTAACCCATATACCTAAAGGTTCTAAACCTTTATTACCTTCTTCATATCAATAGGTGGTATCAAAATACTTCCTACTGTAGGTTAATACCCAATATTTGAATCAAGTGGGGTAGGAAATTATAATACCCCATTATATATGTTTTCAACACAAGACACTTGGGCCATGATAGTTTGAGGAAAAACCCCATCCCATGGAAATGAAAAGGTCTATACATATTGGGGCCTAAGACTATCCTATGGGATAGGGGAATGGGTGTGTCGTAGTTAGGGTGCAACACCCATCCCATTCTACCTGATACATCATTTGTAACACCCTGAGATTTTAAAATATATATTTTCCTTTAAAAAAATGTGTTCAATGGGTTTATTTACAAAAAACACCATACTAAAATGAAACTATGATATGTTGAAATAAAATTTTATCATTATAATAAATATGTAATTTTAGAGGTTATAAAAGGAAGTAACCATATTATAAAATATATAAAGAAATAAATGGTGTCGGGTAGCATGATACTCCCTTAAAAAGTTCATTTTTTCAAGACTGAGAATGAAGTAATTTTATTAGGGTGTTCCTTTAACTAATATCAATATGAAATCAAACTATTATGATATAAATGAATTTTATGTGAGATAAAATCAAGCTCATGGAAATTTCCATGAGATATATGATATCGGAATCACTACCCTTGACTGCCACCAAATCTTACCTTATCCATAGATCTTAAATTGAGATATTGAGGGATATATAGCTATAAATTATAATTATATAATCAGGTAATTATTAATTTAATAAGTTAATTATCACATGTATTTTACACATTTCTTATTTTGACACTTAAAAAGAAAAAATAGAAAGTTTATTTTTTTATAAAAATAGTTTTTAATTATATTTATATATGAAAGATAAATTAATATATTTTATAATTTAAATTTGATGAAATGAAATAAATTTTAAAATTAAATTTTCTATATTATCTTGGGGTGAATTTTTTAGATTTTTCAAAAATAATTGAATTTTAGGTGAATAGTGATAATACCGATGTGGTTAAAAAATGTCGATTTTATGAAATTATATTAACACAAGAATGTCTTAAAATTTTATGAAACTTTTTTTCTATAATATATATATATATATATATAATAATAATTAATATAAATCATTTAAAAATACTATGTTGAATTTATAAAATCCTTGTTTAAAGTTTTTGAAACATGAATAATATTTTAATATAAAAAAACTATTTTTATTCATTTATATTAAAAATTTGTTTTTATCACTTGTATAAATTAAATAAAACAAAATTTATTTCATATTTTAGATCATCATGTTAATATTATATAATAATTTCACCTTCATTTTTAGGTATAAATGTAAGTTACAAAGGTAAATATTAGTTATTGTGGTAAAACGGTCATTTTTAAAATAATGATACTTTTCTAAATATTTTTTGTTTTTTAAATTAAGTGGATATATTTAAAATTAAGAATATAATATTATTCTTAAAAATAAATTAACTCTTATTTAATTTTTAATCAATTTTAAATAATATTATGAACATTTAATGCTTAAAATGATATTTTTCTACAAAAACATTTTTTCAACACATTATACATTTTAATTTAAAATATAATTTTAACATGTTTATAAATTTAACTAGATTAAATGGAGTCTAAATTCAGATTCATCATGTTTATATTTTTTAAATAGGGTCATATTATATTTTTAGTAATAAAATAATTACCATGGTTAAATTTTAATCAAGATTAATGAGTGTTAAAATGGGTAATCTAATGTGGATTGATTTTTACTTAATAAATTTGATGGTTAGACCTTATATAATACATTTTTTAGGTTTTAAATTCATAACTAAATGTCTCACCAACATTAACCTAACTATCTCACTGAACTTTTATGGAGTTATATTCTTACCCCTTACCTAATATTCTTTTCTAAAGATTCGTACCACATTTTTAACTATAAAAGCAGCACACTTAATCTCATTTACAGCCAAAAATATTATAAAACCCTGAAATTTTAGTTTAAAATAATATTATAATTGATATCTTTTTTAACATGCAACATCTATCTTTAAGTGAATTGTGGTATACTGTAAAAATATTAATATTGAAATGTGATCATTATAACATATTTGTTAAATTGGTGGTGTGAATAGGAATGACCATATCATGAAATATATATATATATAAGGTTTTATATAAATATAAATATATTTATATTTATTAATAAATAATAAATAAGCAATAAATTTTTGGTAAAGTTATATTATGCTTTAAAAATATATTTTCTTCAAAAATGGTTTTTGATGCATTTTGTGTGCATAAATTATAATTAATTTATAAAATTTTTAGGATTTTTATTTGAGTAAATGAATATAATTTTTTTAAATTATCATTTCAAAATTATATTAGAGTGAAATTTTTTCATTTTTTTGAGAAATATTCATTTTTCTGAAAAATATTGATTTTTTAATGAATATTGAAAAATGTCATTTTTGTAAAAATATCATATCTTTCATTAAATAAAGTAATTGAAAATAAAAATTATGTTTTGAAATAAAAATTAAACAAAATAATTCTCCTTTAATTATATATAATTTAATTATTTACATACTAATTGGAATTATAGTTGATTTTGTTATAAGTTCATTTTTAGGCTTAAAAATGCATTTTTTCTAAAAACTATTTTTGTTGCGATTTACACATTTATATTAAAATTTATTTCTTACACTTTTTATAAATTGGATATTGAAAAAAATCCATATTTTTAATCAAAAGATTAAAATTTGGTAAATATTTCCGTTTTATTTTAGGTCATTATGAATAGTAACTGTAGTAAATATTTGTCACTTCAGTAAGGGTAAAACATGTAAAATAGGATTAAAACTATGAGATAAGACTTTAAAATATCTATAACACTAAACTTTATTTTATTAGATAGGTATTTTTCTACCATAACCATACATGATTCAAAAATTTATCAATTTTTTTCACTTTCCTTTGATTATAACATTTATATTTTCTTAAGTAAAGGATAAATTCAAAATGTCAGTCTCTTGATTTTAATTTATATAATATTTTTTTACATAGATAAAAACTAGTAATGTTTAATTTTAAATGGTTATTTAAAATATTAATTAATTTTTTTATTAGGTAAATTTATTTTTAATTTTTATTGACGAGATATTTACCTTGAATGTTTACACAACGTCAACATAGTTCTAGTTAAAGTAATAGAAAAATAAATTAAATGATTTTTAAAAACATTAAAATAATAAAATTTGGATGAATTATCCCATTATATGAATTTTTTAGATATATATAACATATTATTTATTTTTTACAATTTTATATTATAATTTTATTACTATCTTGATGTCATTAAAGTCAAACTATGTGAATAGTCCTAAAAATTACATTAATGTTATATTATGTTAAATAATATTTTATTTAATGATTTAAAATTTATAAAAATATTATATTTGGAAAAATTAATATTATATGGTCTATAATTTCAATCATTACACACTTATTTTCTACAATTTCTTTTATAGTAACTTTCTTGACTCCTATAGAGCAAAAAACTCTGATATCATGGTAATCATCAGAAAGGTTAACTGGCGGTTTAAACTATGAGATGAGGGTGAAACAATCACCTGAACATATCCAAATTTTATTATATGAGATTATTTATACTCATACTATTCATATATTTTAAATATATCAATTTGGTACCAATTTAACATGAAAATTAATTTATATTAATTTAATACTTTAAGTAATTCCAAGGGTGTTTCCCCCCTCACCTGTAAAAGGGAACCTCCTCCCCTCTCTTACTCACACATTTTTAGCACCCTATTTCAGACAATACATACAAAAATATCACACCAAAATCACTCCTCATGTCCTACAGGTCCTTTTTTCACCACAATACCAAACCTATAATGCTTAAGGTGTAAGACAAAGAGGTTATTTGAAGACAAGGTATAAGTTCAAATTGGCCTATTTCAAGTTTATTTCTTAATATAACTCCTTAAAACCATATTTAAACATGATAAAATAATAACATAAGTATATTAAATATACTTAAATGTTATTAAGATTATTTTATAACCCTTTTCATCTTCTTTCCCATCCTATGGTAAATAAAAACATCGCTCGTGCGTACGTGTGGATTACCACCTCCTTGAAGAGATGTGTTTTTTTCATCACCACCTAACAAGGATGGTTATTATGATGAATTTAAATAATATATATGATATAAATTACATAATTATATTTATAAAAATATAATATATCATCTATCATATTACCTTTCTCCCAATGAAAAATGATAACATCATTCATGCGTACGTATTGACTACCACCTCCACGAAGCGATGTGATTCATTTTTCCTGTATGCATTTCATAGATGGTTATAAAATTGTATTTAATGAATAAAATTTATAATTATTTAATTACTAATATTTTTTTAGTTTATGTAACAATGAACCCATTGACTATAGTCAACCTACCCAGTCAATTTTTGACTTATAAGTTGAAAGTTATCAAAACATCTGATGTGAATTAATCGATTAAGTAATTAATTATAACATAGGTGTAAGTGAAATAAAATGAATAATTAAAATTAAAATGTTTATTATGAAAGAAAATAATTAATATAATTTTATTATTCAAGAAGACAAAGGATATACATGATAATTCATACTTGAGGTAAGTGATGCTTTACTTTAAAACATTATATTAAATGTTTTAATGATTTAGTTTCTAAATGATTTCCCAAGATATCCATATACATAAAATACTTTTATAGATATATTTTTATTGACCTAAATATATTATAACTGAATTTTTTTATTTATTTTTAATTTCTTTTAACGGTTTTCTAAAGGAAAATTTTTAGTTATTTTTGACTTTATTTACAAAAATGAAAAGAAATGTTCTATTTTAACATATACAACATCGATAGATTTTTCTTCCACTATAAACATTATTTTATGTTTGGATTAATTTATAATATTCCAAGTTTTCTTCAAATATAAACCTTCCTTACCTTTGTTTTGTTATTTTATTTTTGAAAATTGGGTTTTAAAGTAAAATGCTAAATCAATATTCGATAATGTTTTTCTTATGGGTTTAAAAGTATATTTTTATGAGTTTAATTATGGAAATAAAATATTTTATTTGTTTCATGGATTTTATGGTCCTTATAATTTTTTTAATATTTGGTGATCCTAGTATATCTCTCTAATTCACTGAGTAATGATTATATTCTCTAGAGAATTATATTGGAATTAACTATGTATGTAATTCCATTTGTATGGGTTATTATAATATATCTATGAATATGATGTCACAAGGAAAATAAATGAATTTTATATGATTTCTAATGAGTTATCATATAAATATTTTTATTTTATAATGTAAGATTATGATTATTTTTTAAAGGAATTATTACTCCCTTTAAGGGTAAAAATATAGGTTTTTAAGAAAATGTTTTCATGGGTTCTCATGATTTTTCTAATAAACCATAATGATTATGTTTTTACCTTTATATTTTATTATAAAGTGTTTTATGAAAAACCTTGGGCAGTAAATTTGATTTCATGTGTAAGTAAATAATTATTTGAGCTCAAATTTTATTATGTTAAAGGAAAACTCTCTTATATAATCTCATGGTTTTTAAATGGAATAATGTGTTTCTTTTCATCATGTTATATGTACCTTAATGATATTTTTGTTATCATCCCATTTTTTCAAAATGAAACATGGTTTTTAAGGATGTATAGGAAGAAATATTAATTCAAGTTGAAAATTATAAATACTTATCATGAAAAGAAAATATGATTCATTTTAAATGTACAGTTTTTTGGAAAAAATGGATATTGAGTAGAAGTGTACACTTTATAATATATAGGTTTATTATATATAACTTATCACTTAATTCTATAAAACTATAAACCATAAATATCTTATAAATTTAAGAAAATTAATTCTTGACTAAATACTCAATATTATGTAATTTTTTAAGGTCAGGTTCTTATAGTTGGTATCAAAGGAAGGGTTTAGATAACTTTATTGGTTAGAATATTGTTTGAGCATAAGTTAAAAGTCTTATATAACCACAAAGGTTATTATGTTGTGGATAATTATGGTTATTTTTTATTAATAAAAAGAGTGGAATATAATATGACATGGTTAATGATGTCTTAGTATTTACCCTCCTTATAAGATAGGTTATTATGATTTTATTTGATATATTTAAACTAATTATTTTTTTATAAAATGGATAGAACCAGCAGGAACAAAATCAATAATGGATTTTAAGGAAAATGTAGTGGTTTTATGAACGAGAAACCAAATGAAATGGGAATTTTAGTAAAAACTATTGTGGTTATTTTTAACTAGTTATCATTAGTTATGATTAATAACTTAAACCTAGGTGAGTTTACTAACACCATAAATAAAAGAAAATGAAGTTTCTTGGAAGTTCAAGTGATAAATATCATGAAGGTAAAAATATTCAACGTCCTATGTATCAAGAATTTGGGAAGAAGCACTTGAGTAAATGTATCAAAGTAATGGGATGATATTTTATATCTGGTAATGGAAGGAATAAATCAATAAAATACCAAGGAAAAAGAGTTTTGTTAACACCATGAAGGGTAATAAAGTTCTTCCCCAGGTATCGATTCAATGTTTTAAATGTGGGGAGTACGAGAATTATGAAAATAAATGTCTTAGAAGTAAATAAAAATAGGGGATTAAAAAGACCATATATATAAAGGTTTATCAATGTCGAATTCCATTATAGTTAAATATGAGGAAACTATGAATGACATATAAAAGGTATTGATTATATTTTGTCTTATGTTTTGATATTGATGAATATTAGGAAATGATTTATATTTTTGATTTTAGGAAATAATTATTAAGTAATAGGATGAAAATCATGGTTAATGAATTATGTAAAATGTTGAATGATTGAAATGTCTATATATAGGGATCCAAGATTTATGATGTAGTGTTAAATTTAAGGATGGTCATATGTTTAAAGGTATTAATACTATTTTGAATTTTTATGGGATGAGAATACCTTGGATATGTTTATTAAGTCTTAATAGATGTTTGAGGTATATGTAACCCTTAGTATTAATTATTGTTTAAATAAAAGGTTATTTAAGGAATAATTCTCTATTGAGCATGGGTTGATTCAAATTTTTCATTAATTCCTTTTTTATTTTGATTCTCAAAAACACCCATATTTATATTGATAATGAAGTTACATTAACTAAGTTTCAGGATAGTAATTACTAGAATGGTTATTTTTATTCTACAAGTATATTTATTCTTTAACCCATGGCAGTTTATTTGATTTCTCAAAGTATAAGTATTATGGATGTGTTTTATAAGAATTCTAGAAACATTGTTCATACCCTATGTTTTAAGCAGAACATATGGTTTGTATACCCTATGTTTGGAATAAAATTATGGATCAAAAATCCTAATTTTAAAAGAAACCCTGCATTTTAGGAACAAATGTATGGTTCATCATCCCTAATTTTGTAATCAACTGTATGTTTTCAACCATACTTTTTGAGTTTATCACTATGCAGAAAAAACCCTATGTTTGACTTGGTTAATTAAAGAGTTTTGAATTATGAATTATTTTTTTTCTGTAATTATCTCACCAGAATTAAAATATCTTTACTGATTCAAATTCTCATGTTCAATAGATTGAATCATTCCTATTTATAAGGGAATTTATGAATTTCTTTGAACGTTTTGAATTCAAATATTCATGATCTATTATGCGATATTTCTAGATCTATTTGACCTAAAGGAACCCAACCATCATGTTAAATACTAAGATGTTATTATTTTTAAAGGTAAATATGTGTGTTTGAAAATAATAATATGACATTGCCTCTAGAGATACACTTTAGAGACATACATGTTTTGTTTCTTATTTATTTGATTGACTACTATTAATTTTTTTATATATTTTTTAATATTTTACTACAATTAAACAAAAACTTATCAGAGATACACTTTGGAGATATATATGTCTGATCATATACTTTGTGTTTTCTCTACTACTATATAAAGAAATATTGTTTGATGTTGAAGAATATTTTCCTACTGTTTTTTTTTTACTGAAGATCTTGTATAATTATCATCTTCCACTATAACTATGTGACAAATATATTTAAATATCTACATCCTAATATATTATCTGATTAGAGTATCTAATGATTAGACTCAATAATTTGTGGAGTGTCAACTTCCCATACTAAGCTATGGATATTTCAATTCCCTATAAAATAACCAGAAGGCCCTATAAAATCATTGATTTTAAGGTGTTAACTACCTACACTCATTTGTAAAGGTTTGTGGAAAAAGGACCTTCTAGTGAAAATCACCAAGCTTGTAGAGATAGCATTGGTGGAGTGTACTAAGGTATATTTATGCCCTGAAACCCTATACATTATTGTGTTCTTTTCCTTATTTATTTTCTAGTTATTACTCATATTTAAGAGATAAGGAAATAATCACTTTAATATCAAGAGGGAAGTTTAATTTCTATCAATTTTTTAAAGGAACACAATCCCCCCACCTCTTGTGTCTTCATCTATGTTTTTCCGACCTAACAATTGGTATTATAGGTTTTAATCTATTTATTTATTTCTCTTTATAAATACCTTTTAGTTTATCCCTAACAACAATAAGTGATATTAGAGGAAAATATATATTAGATATATTTCTTTTCTTGGAAATCTATAAAGATTATACTGATTCTATCCAATACCAACAATTTATATTAGAATTTTTTATTCAAGTGGTTATATTTATTTGGACTCTAAAGAGTTAGAATTAAATATCCATACAAAGATAATTATTAATGGTTGATCTTAGAGAAGGTATGTCTATAATTCATGCACATTATTTTAATAGTGATAATTATGGATGTTGGAAATCATGCATGATTATTTATTTGAAAAAAATTAGAATAAGAGTGTATTTGAAGGTATTCAAGCCTTATGAAATTATTTAAAAAAATTGAAAAAATGGAATCATGATTAATAAAAATAATATAATCTTAATTCAAGAGTAATGAATGCTATTGTCTGTAGATTAGGAACCCATGAATTTAATTGATTCTCTCAGTGTGCTACTATATATGAGATGTGGAAGACTATTTTTGTTTCTTATGAAGGAATTGATAATGTCATAAAACTAAGGCACAATACTATAAAATTTAACTTTGATGCTTTTAGGATGCATTAATATGAGAAAATCACTCAGATTAATGTAATATTGATAGAATTTTTTCACGATATTATTACCTTGGGGAATAAATTAAATGATTATATTAAGATTTAAAAGTTCTTATAGTTTTACCCTCTAAGTGGAATGAAATATATACTTTTATTCATCAATCCAATTGAGTTAAAGAATCGAAAATGAAACAACTGATTGGAACCATGATGATTTATGAAGCAAAGATGAAAGGAAAAGATAAAAATCATATTTTTACCAAAAATAAAGATTTTTTTTCTTAAAAAACTATACATGAATTTTCATATTCAAGTTATATATATTCAAGTAAAGAGTTATCATATATTTCTAAAATATTTGTAAAATTGTGCAATAACAGGAAGAAAAAGAATAAAAAAATAAGGATGTTATGAATGTAAGGAGAAAGGTCATATAAATTCTAATTGTCCTATGATTAAAACTCAAAGAAAAGATAATTATTAAAGAAATGTAAATAAATTCATGAAGACAAACTATAGTAATGCTTCTAATTCTAGTGATGAATCTATTACAAACTCTAAATCTGATCTTAAAAATCAAATGGTAAATCTATGTTTTATGTATCATTTTGATGAGGTACACAATTCTATTTCTCATAATTTTGATTCGGAAATTTTTTTCTTATAAGGAACTTAATAAATATTGCTTTATGCTTCAATAAAAAATTGAATCTTGAAATAAAGAGCACATAAAAATTATAAAATATTATGATACTATTATTACTGATAAATAATTTTCAATAAAACATATTTCATATTTAATATCTAAATTTTCTTTTATTTTGCATGAAAATTAAATTAAGGAACTATTAGAAGAAGTTAATACTTTAAAATAAGCATCCAGAATTCTTATTAAAGAAGAAAACTATTTAAATCATATTCTTGGTAAAAATAATTACACTAATATAGGAAAACTTTGTACTGGTGGTAATGGAGAAAAACCCAAAAAATGTAGAAATTATTTTGTTCCTATTTTAAAAAATAAAGAGTATAATTATTGTTAAATTTTTTCACTATAGAATAAATAGACATTATGAAAATGACTATTATTTTAGAAAACCTAAATTTTATGGTATCAAGAATTTTTATTATTTGAGAGAGAGTTATCTAACATTATTTATGAAGTATCTACTCAAAATAAATATATTTGTTTACCTAATTATTTAGTTTCTACACTTTCATACCCAAAAGAATATGGGTACCAAAAGGTACTTGTATTTCATATATTATATGTGTGCACCATTATAATTTATTATTATATCATTAAGTGGATATTTTAAAAATATAAAAATTTATTTTGAATGAAAAAATCATAGAGTTGGAATTGTTAATATGGGATGTACTTCATTTCCATCTTAATATTCTATTTCAATGCATTAACTATTTTATATAGGGGAACAAAAAAATTTATTATCTTTATGAACAAACTTTTAAAACTCTTATCACTCTATTTTTTAATGTGATGAATCAATCTATTAAAGTTCAGATTACATTATACATATTCCATAAATATTATTTAATTGCAAATTAAGATATGTAAAAAAATTTCTAAAGTATCCTATTTTTTATAAAAAAATTATTTCAAACAATTTTTTATATATTTTTAAAGAAATATATATGAGAGAGTTATAATTCATGGTGAGCACATAATAAATTCTTATATTAATTTTAAATCATATAAAAAAAGATAGGTTTATTTTAATAAACATTTGTTCTTAATTTAATCATTTTGGAATATTTTATTTTAAAATTTCTTTTTCATGGAAATGTTATTAAATTTCAAAACATTTTATTTCAAAAAAAAATTTCTAGTATAAAAATAACTTTTAAAAATTAAAATATAAAATGATTAATCTACCTTTTGGCTTGAGAATCTAAAACATCACCTAAAAACTGTCAAAATGAAAGCTTTCTTCTTACTCTTTTAAACCCTAAAATATTCTTCTTATACCCTCTTAAACATTTTTTTTCCTTCTTTGAAATGAAAAACTCAAAGGCTTGTAAAGTAGCTAGTACAAATGACATAAATAGACCCACAACTTCAAGCTCAAAGAAATGTTATTCTTAAAAGATGAAGTGAAGTAATTTGTTACCTGATGTTATGACTGGTCTATTTGGAGAACATCAGTTTCCTTTATTAAGGATCCCTTTGAGAGGTATTTTAGCAAAGATAAAGAAATATATGGTTTTAAAGAACTAAAAGTTAAATATGAATATTTTTTGTCCAAGTTTAATTTTCTGAATGAAGAATTAGTAAAGCTACATGAAGATCTAAAAAGTTCTAGAAAATCATATTAAGATCTGAAAAAATATCATATTTCAAAAACAAATTTTGATACACTTCAATGGAAGTATTAAAATGTTTGGTAAATATAAATTTATAAAGAATAATTTGATGTATTTAAAGTGTATATGATAAGTTAAATGGATACATCACTTGAGAAGTTATTACTAACTCAGATCTTAATGATCTAAAATATTTTTAGTTAAACATTTCTCATATTCTTTGATGGATCAAAGATATGTAGATGTTCAAAGGTGAATATAAATGTTGTTTAGTGTTCTGGATAATATGAGTAAAAGAGTTAAAAGTTTTGAGAGTTTAAATGAATCCTATAACCCATCCAAAAATCCCAATTAGTTTTCACTATGTCATCTTATCCAAAGTCAAAAGCTAAAAGTTTTTGTAAAATATAAATGTTTTTCTATTTCTCTTAGTTTAATTCGTTTTTTTTTCTTCATTAAAAATGCATTAAACTATTTCTTATTTTTTTTGATGCCACAAGAAGGGGATAAATTTATCGAGAAATTTATGGATAAATTTATGGAGAAATAAATAGTGTGAAATGTAATAATAATAAAAAAAAATTAAGAATAAATACGAGAAATGTATATAAATAACTATGTTAGAATTTTCATATATTTGTGGGAGAAATTTATTCATAAAACTTTTTTCTTTATAAAGGATAAATTTTCTTACAAATTATTTACTCTCATATTTGCAAAATTTCACTTCTTATTTTTTTTAATATTAATATTTTCTATAGATTTTTTTATCATAAAAAGGGCTAGATTTCATAGTATGTGTTGGTTCAGTAATTTCATTAATGTTTTTTAGATTTGATTCTCAAAAACGCCAAAATTTATGTTTCTAATGAAGTTACTTTAATTGAATTTTAGGATAATAATTATTGGAATGTTTATTTTTATTTTGGAAGCTTATTCATTCATTAACCCATGGGAGTTTATTTGATTTCTCAAAGTATAAGTATTCTGGACATGTTTTATAAGTAGTCTGGAAACACTTTTCCTACCCTGCATTTTAAAAAAAATTCATTGTTTATATACCCTATGTTTAGAATAAAAGTAGGTATCAAAAAAACAACTTTGGGAAGAAATCCTACATTTTAGGAATAAATGTATGGTTCATCATTCCTTATTTTGAAATCAAATGTACACTATCAACCATACTTTTAGAGTTATCACTATCCAGAAAAAACCCTATGTTTGAATTAGTCAATTATAGAGTTTGGAATTATCTATTATTTTTAGATTTTCTATAAAGGAATCTCCAGAATTAAATATATCTTTAAATCTATTTAAATACCGATTCAATGTATTATGTTAAACAAACTAAATTGTTTCTATTTCTGAGGGAAGTTATGACTTTCTTTGAACATTTTGAATTCAAATATCCACTATTTATCATGTGATATTTCTGGAGTTGTTTAACTTGAAAGAACTTGACTGTAATGTCAAATACTGAGATGTTATTCTTCTAAATGATATAGATGTGTGTTCAGAAATAATAATGTGTCATTTCCTCTAGTGTTTCACTTTAGATATATACATGTTTTGTTTCTTATATGTTTGATCAACTAATGTTTCTGCTATTGTATATATTTTTTAATCTTTTTTTATTGTCTAACAAAGAACTAATTTCATATACACTTTTGGGACAAACATGTTTTTCATCTAACTGGTATTTTATCTACTACTATCTAAAGAAATAATGTTTGACATTAAATAATATTTTGGCACTGCTATGTTTTATTGAAGATCTTAAATAACTATCAGTTTCTACTACAACTTTGTGTCAAAGATATTTCAATCTCTACATCCTGATATATTATATTCTTAGAGTATCGGCTAATCATAATCAGTCATTGGTGGATTATTTTATTTTCATAATAAATTGTGGATATTTCAGTTTCCTATAAAATCCTTGATTATACGGTGTTAATATTCTACACTTAGTTATAGAGTTTTTTAGAAAAAGGACTTGCTAATGAAAATCACCAAGCACGTGGAGAGAGTATTGGTGAAGTGGACTAAGGGATATTTTTTCCCTAAACCACTATATAGAGTTGTGTTATGTTCCTTGTTTATTTTCTCTTTCTTACTCATCTTTAATAGAGAATAAAAAATAGGTTTAATCCCAAGTAGGGAGGATAGTTTATATCAATTTTTTAAAGGTACAAATTTCACCCCCCCCCCCCCTTATGTATTTATATTTACTTTTATGACCTAACATTATCTTATATTTTTTGTACATAAGTTTAAAGGTATAAATAACCTTTAGGGTTAAGATGATCTTTGATATTGAGGTAATTATGGTTCATCAGGATAAAAGGGTTATTACATTTTGGGAACATATGTTTTATAGATAACCATGGGATTGAAAAGTTATTTGGTAAATAAGTGGTTAATGTTACTTTATGAGAAGTTCACTATTTTGGGAACTTTATATGATTAAGGTAAATGGAAATACTTTTGGATAAGATGGGTTTTTAGTTAAATAATAAAGGTTGAATTTTATTTTAAAAGTATATATGATTTTATTTTGAATTTATTGTAATTCAGGTTATTTATGTAAAATATTAGTATATTTTGTAGATAATTGTTAGGTTTATCTTGGATGAATATGTGATCAAATCTTTCAAATTTTTGGGTTTTGAACTTGTTCGGGGATATTTTGAATAATTTTATGGTTAATTATTTATCTAATGATTTAAGTTGAACATTAGGTGTTATTGTTGAGGATTTAGATATTAATGTTGTATTTATTCATATTAATGTTCATTCATATTAGATATTATATTATTTTTTTATAACCATTATTGTCTGGAACTAGCCCGAATACCCTGGTGCACTAATACCTGATCTAGTCCTAATATAGCATGAAGTGAATTTCTGATCTACATAGGTTGGAGACTAGCACATGGAAACATATCAAGATCAATAGTGAATATTTTTTCCACAAAAAAATAAAGAATATAATTCAGTATGTCAACACTCCTCAAGGAGAAATTACCAAAATAAAATAGGTAAAACAATACCCAAACAATACATCATCATGATACACAACATATATCAAGATAAAAACCCCAAAAAACATGTAACAAGTGGATCACATCTCCACTAGTCACCTCCTTCACTCCATGTCACATGAATCAAGTACTCCCTCCTCCTCCAAGAGGTGGTTTCCCTTTACTTAATCCTATAATAAGATAATCTACAAACACCAAAAGGCAAAGGTTGGGTATGATAAAAATATCCCAGTAGGATACCACTAGAGATTCCATAAGCAATTACCTAGAAATAAACCATTTATGATTTCAATTTAAATGAAACAAGACATGGTAATATATTTACATATTTTCAAAAAAACATACATTTAACTCACAAGATGGAAGATATATCAAAACAAGCTTAAATGAACATTTTATATAAAATATTTATGTAAAATATTTGGAATGAATAAAATAGTTCTATAATCAATGGCATGTATAATCAAGTCAAAAAAAGTAACATTCTCATAAGCCCTGAGTTATATTAGTTTCTAGAAATAGGATCCTCATGCTGCTCAATCATAATCACGACTCAAGATAGGTGTGAAAACTCAAATAAACACCCCAATAGGTGAACCATTATAATAAATCAATCTACATCCCATTTAAGGGACCTATTATGGTAAATCATGTCCAACATGGTATATTTAGTGTTTTTATTATTAATCCATTACTAGTGAGCCATAGTCCTAGAATTATTGTCCCAATCACCCACTAACTACTCAAGATCACATGTGATCAAATAAATCATTCATTCAATCATGGGAAAACCAATCATTTCAAATCATTTCATCATTCATATTTCAATTTCCAAAATTATATTTTCAACATGCATTTTCATTTCAAAACCAAATCATAGGTTTTCAACAAATTCATACATTTTCAAAGCATATTTCATTTTAAGCCATCATTATTCTCAAAATACACCAAAAAATTTCAATTCCATTAAAATTGGGGGTTTTCTTGATTACATTCCCTTTTTTAAATCAGATATAAAATCATCTCAAATTTTGGTTTTAAAATCAATTAAAAACTCATTTAAAAACAATCAAGAAACATAGGGTTTTAATTGTAGGGTAAATCCTTATGAAACGACCTACCTTTAATCATTTTATCAAATCAACACCCATAATGGGAACACTAATGAGAAATGGGGTGAAGGAGATCAAGAAATAAAAACTAGAATTAAGATCCCTCAAAGCATATATTAGATACATTAATAAAATGATTATATATCACTCTCTAAGGATAATATAAGAGGAGATTATAGGAAACTACATGAGAGGAGATTTACTTACCATAAAGTCATTAAAACCAATCACCTTTACTTAGATCTACCAGGATAATGGGTTTTAGGAGTCAAAATCACCTCTTAAAAGCCTCTAAATACCAAGGATTTGATTTAGGGTTTAATGGGGGTGTTTATCATCTTAAATCGGGGTCCCAAGATTTTTAATAAAATTTTCAGGGGAAATAAAAACCACACACATGGTTTACTATATGGGTTGCATGGTTAGTAGTAACCATACACCCTAACCATATGTCCCTATTTAAAGTCTAAATGGGGTGCACAGTTTGTTCGTATGGTTAAATAACCATGTTCCAACCATACAAACCCTCATTTTCCAATTCCATATAGTTTGGATTGGTGGACGCATAGTTTGGAAAAACTGTGTGGCCCCTTCCATTGGATCAAACTTGGATGCACAGTTTTTTGGACCAACTCGTATGGTTTTGAGGGGTGGTTTCATGGTTTTTTGGTCCAAACTATATGTTTTGGAGGGGTGTCTACACAATTTTTACAAATTGTGTACCCCCATCCAATGGATCAACCTTGTCTGCACGGTTTTCCCTAAACTTGTTCCCACCATGAATAGCCCCTAAATGATCCAAATTTTTTAGAATTTTATCCAAAAAAACCTAAGGAAACACCAAAATAAAATATGATCAAAATAAGGGTCCATAAGTACCTAAAATAAGGTAATGGGATGTTACAGCCTCCCCACCATAAACACTTTATATCCCTAGAAAATCTATCAAGAGGATTCCATATCAAAGATATGAGGTCACTTCTCACTCACAAGTGCCTAATGCTCCCAAGTCTCATGTGAATCGAAACCATTCTACCATAGCACAAGGATGAAAGGTATCGTCTTCCCATTAAAAACATTTAACTCATAGTCAACAATCATAATTGGATGCTCAGTCATGGATAAATAGGGTTCAACATCAATATCATCCCAACTCGGGACATGAGAAGGATCAGAAATATACATCCTGATGTGATATACAAGAAACAAATTATAGATTGACGTCAACTATGGTGGAAGTTCTAAATAGTAATCCACTTCTCCCACCTTCTCAATAATCTCAAAAGGACCCACAAACCTCAATGCAATCTTTCCCTATTCCCCAATATATCGAAGACCCATGTAAGGTGAAAAACTCAAGAAAACTTGGTCACCAACTGAAAATTCCAATGGTCTATGTCGATAATTAGTATACAATTTGTACCATCACTATTTCATCACCATTCTTTGAAGAATAAACTGAATCTTCAACGTGGTATCTTAGACCAACTCGGTCTAACCAAGGAAGCTTCACCAATATCAATCCCACAAAAATGATATCTTCAATGTTGTTTATACAAGGCCTTAAAAAGATAAATTCTAATCATAGATTGGTAAATATTATTATAGTAAAACTCAGACGGTCCCAAATGGTCATCCTAAGCTCCACTAAATTCTATAATTCAAACACATAGAATACCCTCGAGTATTTGTATAGCTCCTTTTATATGGAAATCCATATGCAGATGATATATCATACTCAAACATACCTAGGATGTCATTTCCTATTTGAGGCCTATCTAGAAATGAGAGGTAAAATGTGTATCCCTATCAGATACTATAGAATAAAGAACTCCATGTAAATTAATAATATCTTTCATAGAGGGACTTCTCAAGTCCTCAAATTTAGTTGTATCTATAATCGGTATAAATTGAACTGAATTGGTCATCCTATCAATCACAACCCATATCATATTCTTTCCTCAAGGGTTTTATGGGAACCCAACCACAAAATCTATAAAAATATCATCCCATTTACAAGTCTATATAAGAAGGGGATGAAGCAAACTCAAAGGTCTCTAATGCTTGGATTTGACCTGCTGAAAAGTATAATAATGAGAAACAAAGACAGTGATCTACTATCTCATACCTAACCATCATAATTAGTTCCATATATCATAGATAATCTTCATTGTATGAGGGTGAACCACCCAATAGAAATTATGGAAATCCACCATCACAACCTTTATTATAGTAAAAGTTACAATTTACCAATTTTGGAAACATAGGATACCATTTAAAGAGGAAGATCATTCCTCAATGGTATCCCAACAATAAATAGAGTCCTTAATTCCACAAAATTCATTATCAAGCTACTGATCCTGAAGAATCATCTCAAGAATAGAGGAGTTTAATTGAATGCTTTCAAGAACAACATCAATAACATCCTCCTAGACTCCCTAATGCAACAAATAAAATAGATCCATTAAATTCTAATCTTATGATGATTCTTTCATGACATAGGTCGTAAGTTTCCTTCTCAAAGCATCAGTTATGACATTCCACTTACCAGGGGTATAGGAAATTTCTAAATCAAAATATTGTAGGTACTCCACCCAACACCTCTACCAAAGGTTAAAATATTTTTTAGAGAAGATATAACTTAAGATTTTTTGTAAGAATAAATGGTAAAAAATTATACAAAAAGATAATGCTACCAAATCATAACATCATGCATTATATCTTCGAGTTCAAGATCATGGGTCGGATAGTTATTTTCATGTAGCTTCAGCTATCTTGAACCATAGGTTACTATGTAATTTCCCTGTATAAGAATGAATCCCAAACCTGAACCTGATGTATCACAAAAGACCACATAGTCCTGCCCTACCTCTGTAAGTGTAAACACTAGAAAAAAAGTCAAAATATATTTCAACTCGTCAAAATAACTTTGGCATTTCACATCTCATAAGGACTTAACTCCTTTCCAAGTGAGAGCGGTCATTAAAGAATCCAATGTCAAGAAATATTTAATGAACCTATAGTAATATCCTACCAAACCCAAGAAGATCCATATATCAAAAACACTATACAATTTTTCCCATGTCATAATAGATTTCACCTTCTTAGGATCAACTGAAATACCATATTATGATACCACATGTCCCAATAACTTCACTTCTTGAATCTATACATTACATTTTGAATTATTTTCATAAATTAATTGATCTATCAAGATTTATATAACCTCTCTAAAAAGACATAAATGGTCCTCCTTAGTTTATGAGTAAACCAAAATATTATCCACAAATACTACCATGAATGATTTTAGGTACTCATGGAATATCCTATTCATCAACACTATAAAAACTACAAGATCATTGGTTATGTAACGACCCAAAGTTTTATCAATGGAAATTCCATTCTTATAATTATTTCATAGAGTATAAATCACATTAAGTCACATAAAAAACACAATATAAACTTTATAAATGAATAATGAATGAAATAAGAATTATTTCAAGAAGTTAATGAACCTATACCGATGAAATAGTAACTTGACCTTTGGAATAGTAATATAACCCTTATGAATAGTAAATCGGACAATGGAATAGTAACATCACCTATAAAAGTATAAATAAAATGTAATCATATTATAAATGGTAGTATTATATAATTATATTGCATTATAAGTAAGTAAGTATTTTAAAAATTATTAAGTGTTGGTATTTTTGTAAGTCATAAATATTTAATTACAATTTTGTGATTAATTTAATAATTTAAAATAAAATTTATTTTCATAAGATTTATTTATAAATTAATAAATTTTTTTCTTATGATTATAATATAGTTTTATGATACCTTAATAAATTTTTCAAATTGTTATAAAAGCAATTATAATTTTAAAAATTTGTATTTTCCAAGTAAATGATTATTTTAATTAAAATTAAAAAAAAATTATTTAGAAAATTTCTTTCATAAAATTGAGTTCATTTTTTAATTATGAACATTAAAAAAATATCATGAATTTTTGTGATTTTTCTAAAATACTTGAATTTTTTTGTGAATAGTAAAATATGATAATTTATGATAAATGCTAAATACATGAATTATGGATTCATAGATGATGTATGGATGATGTAAGCCCAAAATCTCAAACCATAATTCATTATTTTATTATATTTGATGATAATTCTCAAATTATTCATATTCTTGATCCAAAATAAAAAACTAATGAATAAAATAATGACAAAACACCCCCCCCCCTCACTATAAATACCACCCCTCACCACCTCTTCTCCTCACACATCTCAAGCCTTGAGACTTGTCTATATTCTGCCCAATACTATTCCAAAACCTCTCCCCCATGTCTAAGAGGTTTTTTTCTTAACAAAATACCAAAACCAATTCCCTAATGAGGTTCTCAACAAGAAGGAATCAAGAGGTAAAACCCTCTTCCTTTTCTTTTAATTTCTTTTCATGTTCCTTTCTTTTCTTTTTCTCTCATAACCTCCCCTCATCTAAATGGTATGATAACTCCATTACCTTATATATAATTAAATTTTATTATTCTAATAGAATAATTCATTATCATATCTATTTCCACCTCCTTTTATACTAAAAATGGAAACATCGTCTCTGATGTGTTAATTTATCACATTCAAGGACTACGAAGTTTTCAATTTCCATTACCATATTCAAGGCTAGTTATGAAATTATTTTTATATTTGAACCAAATTATAATATATGTATTATACCTTATTTAATTTTCTAGAACCATCATATATATATATGGTATTAAATAATATAACAAAACTAGTTCATTCTGATCGAAAACCTGCTAAAATTAATCTAAACAATTATCATTACATGTTATCTAATGATTCATCCTCACCCAAAAAAACCAAATGAATTATATGACCATCTAATATTTTAGATATTCATTAATAACTTATAACTTCAATTTTGTACAACCATTATCATCTTACATGATTATCTGTACATGTATATAAGTAAACTGATATGGAAAAGTAAGAAAACAAGCACTCCTGAATGATGAAATTGAATCTCATAACCCATCAAAAGGGACATAATTGAACTTAATAAAATTATAATAAATAAAATACATGTATAAAGGGTTATTTATTTATTAATTAATCAATATAATTTGATTATCAATGACATTAAGATCAAATTAAGAACACCTTCAGACTTAAGGTAAGGGATTCTACTTGAAGCTCCATTATTCCTTCAAGTTACTCTTTCTCTCTTTTTACCCAAATGAAATTCTCTTTTATTTTTATGTAAATATTATAAATTTTGTATATATTTTATAAACTCATTTATCAATATCCATTAATCCTTATTTTTCATGGATATACATGTTTTTAAAAGGTTCCCTACTCAATTCTTCCCGATAAGCATGCCCAATTTAAGAAAACTTCTCGAATTCATACCCAATTTCAAGTGCACTCTATAATCTATTTTAATCCATTATTATTTTTCTAAAATCACTAATTTTATTATAAAAAAAATTCTTGGTTCACTTCTGGTTTTATATAAAATATTATTCCCTTTTATTCTTTAAATTCTCTTTAATATTTTCTTTAAACCTCACTAAAATGTTTTAATTATAAAGATTCTTAAATACTCTTTTTAAAATCTATCACTTCGGTTTGAAATAAATAATAATGATATATTCCTATTTTCCATTATGAATGTCCATTTATTATTTAATTCATTTCTTTCATGGACACTTTTATGATACTCCCATTTATTATTCATTATGACATGATTATGATACCCAATTATTTCCATGGGTAACCCTTATGTTTATATTTGATTCCTTATGTATGATTCTTTATGTGGCACACATATTCATGAACATATTATGATGGTTGTTCCCATATAGTATTCTAATTCATTGGGTAATTTTTAGTCTCATGAGACGTTATGTGCAATGGTCTTAGTGGTTAGCCTTGACTCGTGCTCTATGTGCAACGGTCTTGGTGGTTAACCTTGACTTATGCTCTTATATATGCAATGAGCCTCGAATCATGATGAATTAATGTTTTATGTTGTTTCTATATTACTATTAATCCATGAGTATATGATCCCATGTTATATATGTTATGATTCCATATGTTTAATCATGTTCCATGTTTTTTTAAATTAGTATGGTATGCCTTCTAACTCATGTGCTAAGCTTTATTTTAATGTTTATTCCATTACTGTGATTTTTAGCTAATCCCTATGTTCATGTTAACCCTAGGTTATCCTATGTAGATGTAAGGAATAAGATTAATTTAGGATCTCATAATGGATGATAAATAATGAAATGTTTTATTTATTCCCATGTTTTCAGTTTTATGTATGTAGTCTTCCAAGACACTAGACATTGCAATCCTTAGATTTTAATTTGATGTTTAATTATTCTTAAAATCATGTAATGATATGTGTAAAATGATTGGGTCTCTATAGGTTAGACCAAAATTCATAACAATATATTCATAATGGACATACCAACTTCTAAAGGCGGTCTTCTAAATGTTAAATTCTTTAATTATCAATTGGTGATAAAAAGATCAAAGATCAATCCTTGAGAACCACTTAATCCCTTATAATTAGTAAAAAATGTCATCAATATGTGGTAATGGATATTCTTCCATTATCATAAATTGATTGAGTTTTTGGTAATAAACACATAGGTGAAGTTTTCTATCAACTTTCTTAGTGAAAATAATAGGTTTCATCCAAGGTGACACATGTGGGAATATAAGTCCTTTCTATAGCAGATCATTCAACTGAGTCTTTAAATATTTAAATTTAGAATTAACCATATAGTAAGAAGGAATATATACTGACTTAGTACTCAGTACTAAATCAATAGATAACTCAAACTCCCTTCCAAATGGAAGGATAGATAAATCATATGGGAACACATCAAGAAACTCGATGAAAACTAGAAGGAGATCACCACTCAAAGATTCACAATCCATATCAAAAGAAAACACTAATATTACCCTACCTAAAATCAAAAAAGAAGGTATCTCTCTACTCAAAATTTAGTCCCATTCTCTCTTAAAAAACATACCACATCCCATCAGTAACTATAAAGGAGACTCTCCAAAGATAACAGTCAATACAGGCCTTGTGAGAAATCAGCTAATCTATCTTGAGAATGATGTCAAGAGGTTTCATTTTTTGAAATAGAAAATTTCATGTAAGTTAAATCTATGATAGAGATAAAAAACAAAAGGGACATCAGTGACCCTGTTCCTTCTTCATTCTGAAGGGTATAGTAATATCCATCACATAAGACAAAATATTTTTATAAAGATTTAGCATGTTCAAAATATGATTCAATATAAATGAGTGAGATGCACAAATATCAAATAAAGTAGTTACTAAATATGAAGATATAGTGATGGTACCTCACATAGTCACTAGACCTACATCATCTTCCTCTGGGGACTCTTTCACTATGTTAATAAGATTCATTATTAATTTTTATGGATGGAACCCCTTAGTTCTTAAAGCATCCAATTGCACTGTGGTACATTTTGGTGTTGATGATCCCGTTCCACTACATGAAGAAGAAAAGATCTAGAAGAACTTATACAAGTGACCTAAGTGTCTGTATAAACTAAAAATCTTGGGTGCCTAAGTATAAACCCATTTTGAATACCTAACCTTGACACACTAAAAGAAATTACTAAGGCATATTCCATGAATTGAAGTATGTTTGGATAACACTTTATATTGATATCCACTGTGACACTCATCATGATTTCTCTTTCCTTTAAATGAACTAATAGAGTTGCCGCTGGGAGAAAAAAGAACGCATGTCAACCCTGATTTACTATCTAGGTCAAGATCAGTCATCAATTCTCTATCCAATACGTCAGAAAAAGAATTGAGTTTCAACATGAATACTTGAGATTAGATGTCATAATAAAGATCCATATCAAATATTTGAGCCTTCGGTTTCTCATTTTTCACCACCTCGAGAGAAAACTAAAAAATCTCAGGAAAATGGTTCGCATACTATGTCATGGTCCTATCATCTTTCTAGAGACTAATGAACTCTAAAGGCTTTCCCAAAACCACATACTCTATATAGAATTGATCCATAAAAATAAATATAAATTCTTTCCGCTCCAATACTTCATGTTTCTTTGTCATCACCATTGAGTCCCACAACCTCCTTATAGGTCCCTCAATCTTGAATGTCACAAATTTCAATTTAATAGAATCATGCATTTCCAAGAACTCAAAATGAAACTATATCTTCCTTAACTAATTGTTAACCTCTTGAGAATCATTAGAGCCTTATAATGATGGTGGATTCTATAAAAGAAAATCTTGAGCATGATTCTAAGATTAATCCCTTCGAGGTTCCACTACCAGATCCGAAATGGTAACTGGTTCCACTACCTATCCTAAAGCTGGATATCATGCACCACTATCTCATCCAGATTTTGGTTAACTAGAGGATTTTATTTCCATGTTTCATTATTATAATCCTCTTATGGTCTATGAAAATGTATCCTCAGAGGCATAACACTACAAAATAATAATAGACAACACTGAAACATCAACAATGATACATAGATCAACAACTCAATTAAGATCCATAGGGAAAATCAATCCCATCAACGGAATTCAAGATTGAGATTTAAAAAAACAAATCGAAAGTAAGGAAAAGACTAGAATTAGATCAAATTATTCCTCAAAGACACTTTTCTAAAACACCATTGGTGACTTAAGGATCATTGTGATGATATCTATCCATGAACTCACTCGCAAATACCTCAAAAGTCCCTAAAATCATACCTCCTATCTACCAATACAACCTAAAATACATACCAACATCAATGAAAGATAAAAAACTCATACATATGATAACATTTTTTCATGAACCAATCTGAATACCTTGGTACACTAATACCCAATTTAGTACTGACATAACCTGAAGGGTATTCTTGATCCTCACAGGTTAGAGAATGAAAATTGGAATCATATTAAGACCAAGAGGGGATGTTTTTTCCATAAAATAGTGAAATATAAAGAATATAAGTATGTATATCAAAAATATTCAAGGAGAAAGTACTAGAATCAAACAGGTAAAACAATAACCAAATAGTACATCATTAGAAGTCACTACATATTTCAAGATAAAAACTTAGAAAAGAACCCACGTAACAAGTAGATCACATCTCCACTGGTCACCTCCATTACTCAAGGTCCCATGAATCAAGTAAAACTACCTCCTCTAAGGGTTTATTTCCCTTTACTTTAACTTGGAATAATATATTCAACAAATTCCTAAAGGCAAAGGGAGGGTGTTAGAAAATATTCCTGTAGGATACAACCAAATATTCAATAATCAATTCCATAACAATAGACCATTTATGCTTTCAATTTAAATAAAACAACACATGGAAATACATTTACATATTTTCAACAAAACGTGCATTTAACTCAAAAGATGGGAAATATATCAAAACTAGATTAAATGAAAATTTTATATAAAATATTTATATAAAATATTTGTCATAAATAAAACAGTTCTATAATTAATGGCATGTATAATCAATCCAAACAAAACAATTAACCATGGTTATAATCCCTTATTTGGGTTAGTTTCTAGAAATAGGATCCTCACAATTCTCAATCATCATCATGGCCAATATAGGTGTGCACACTCAAATAAACTATCCAATAGTAGGTCCATTATGGGAAATCAATCTACACCCATTTAGAGGATCTATCACATGAAATCATATCGAACATGGTTTAATTAATTTTTTCATCATCAATCCATTTATATGGAGTTAGATTCCTAGTTTTCTTATCTTAATCTCCCACTAACTACTCAAGATCACATGTGATTCAATTAATCAATAATTCAATCTTGGGAAAATCAATCATTTCAAATCATATCATCATTCAAAATTCAATTACCCAAATTCAATTTTTAACATGCCTTTTATTTTCAAAACCAAATTATAGGTTTTTATCAAATTCATGCCTTTTGAAATCATATTTTGTTGTAAACCTTCACTTTTCTTAAAATCCACCCGAAAATTTTAATTCCATTAAAATTGGTGGGTCATAACAATTTCATGACCTTTTTAAATCAAACATCTAATCACCTCAAATATGGGTTTCTGATTAAATAAAAAAACTAATTTAAAATTGATCAAGAAACATAGGGTTTGAATTATAGGGTAATGTCTAATGAAATAACCTACCTTTAATAATGTGATAAAATCAAAACTCGTAACGGGAACACTAATGAGAAAAAAGGTGAAGGAGATCAATAAATCAAACCAATAATCAAGATCTCTCTAAATGGATATTATATCCATCAATGATAGGATTATTCATCACTCCCAAAGGGGGTGATAATAAGAGATCATAGGAAACTACATGAGAGGAGATTTACTTACTAAAAGGAGATCAAATGTAATCACTAGTGGTTTGATCTTCCAAGATAAGGGGTTGTATGAGCCCAGATCGCCTCTTAAGATCCTCCAAAGACCAAGGATTCAATTTAGGGTCAAATGGGGGTGGTTAGAATCTTAAATGGGGTCCTGATAATTATAATAGAATTTTTGGGGTAATTTAAAACTGTACACATAGTTTATTGTATAGGAAACACTGTTATTAGTAACTTTGTACCCTGATTGTGAACCCCTACTAGACTTATGGATGGGGTGGATGGTTTAGTCGCATGGATAACTAACTATGCACCAACTATTAAAACCTTAACTTTCCAAGGTTGAAAGTTTTAGAAGGGTGGTCACATGGTTTGGAAAAATCATACACCCCCTTCTAGTGTCTCAACCTTAGCCATACATTTTACCTTTATTTTTGATATATTTATGGTCTTATTTATCCCTATGTTGTTTATTGTTTTTTTCTCATTAACCTTCTCATGGTCACATTCTCTATCACTCCCCGTCATTATTTTGACATTTCATTTCTCCTCCATGTATATATTTTCACTTTTCACTAATATTTTCCTATTTAGAAACCTAGTTATGTGTTATTTATGGTGACCTTCATATTTCCCTTTTCTACTTTTCAAAATGATTTTTTATTATCCGTTTTACAATGTGGATTTTCAACAAGGGTATTTTTTAATTTTAAAAAAGTTTTCCCATTCATGATCATATTTTTTATCTTCCACCCCATGGTATTGATTTTAAAAAATAAATATTTTAAAAACTTTTTATTAGGAACAATATAAAATTGAAAGGACTCAATTTATTTGAGTTTAGTAGAATTTAACACCCCTAAAATTTTCTTTAAAATAATATTATTCTTGATAACTTTCTTAACATGAAACTCCAAGATTTAAGTTCATTATGAAATAATATAAAAATATTAATATTTAAATGTGATTATTATAACCTAGCCATTAAATAGGAAGTGTGAATAAGAATAAAAAAATTATGAAAAATATGTAAAAAAATTATATAAATTCAAATTTATTGGTTAATTCGTAATAAATAAGTACTCGATTTTTAGTAAAGTCATTTTATGCATTAAAAATATGTTTTATTCAAATAAATGGATTTAATGACTTTTTTATTCATAATTTATAATTAATTTATACCATTTTAGGGAAATTTAGTTTATAAAATTAATATCATTTTTTAAATCATCATTTCAAAATTATCTTAGGCTGAAATTTTGGGATTTTTCTAAAAATATTTATTTTTCAGTGAATAGTGAAAAATACTAGTTTTTGTAAAATTGTTATTTATTTTCATTAAATAAATTAATTTAAAATACCCATTATGTTTTGAATTTTAAATTAAAGTAACATAAAACTACTTTAATTATATATAATCTAATTAAATACATATTAATTTTTATTTACTTGATTTTTGTATAAGTTCTTCTTTAGGATTAAAAAATAATTTTTCTAAAAAATGTTTTCCATTTCATTTTACACATTTATATTAAAATTTATTTTTTTCAATTAAATAATTTAAATATTAAAAATATTATTCCATATTTAGAATCATGAGGTTGAAAATTTTAAAATATATTCCTTTTATTTGTTATCATTATGAATAGTAGTCGTAGTGAATATTTATCACATCAGTAAGGGTAAAATGATTAAAAAAAGATTAAAACTTTGTGATAAGAATTTAAAAACTCCCTAACACTTGTATTTATTTTATTGGATAATTTTTTTTCAACCATAAAAATCCAAGATTCAAAAATTTGGAAATTTATTTCCACCTTCCTTTGATTATAACATTTATATTTTTTAAGTAAAGGATAAATTCAAAAGTCCACTCTCTTTCTTTTAATATCTATAATGCTTTTTTATAGGGTTTAAAACTAGTTATGTTAAGTTTTAAGTGATTACTTTAAATATGAACTAATTTTATTTATCATGGTAATTTATTTTTAACTTTTAGTTGTGTAATATTTTCCATTAATGTTTACACAACACCGACATAGTGCTTTTTCAAGTAATAAAAAAAATCAAGAAAATGATTTTTAAAAACATTAAAAGTAATAAAATCTTGATTAATTACTCTATTACATGAATTTTTTAGATATATATAATATATTATTTATTTATTAAAATTTTATATTCAAATTTCATTACTAACTTGATGAAATTAAATTCAAACTATGTGAATAGTCTCAAAAAAAGACTTTAATGGTATATTATGTTAAATAATATTTGATATAACAATTTAAAATTTATAAAAATATTATCTTTAGCCAATTAAATTGGATATGGTATATAATATCAACCATCTTCCAATTATGGGTCAATTTTCCTTTTTTAATGAATTTCTTTACTCCTATAGAGTGATAAACATTAATATCACGGTAATCATCAAAAGGGTTAGCGGGGGGGTTAAAACTAAGATATAATGGTTAAAACATCACCTAAACATGCCAAAATTTTATTATATGATATTATTTCAACTCATAATCATCTTATATTTTAAATATATATATTTTATCAACTTTAACATAAAATTAATTTATATTAATTTAATACTTTAAGTATCTCGAAAGATGCCCCTCACCTCACTTACAAAAGAGAACCTCTTCTCCTATCTTCCTCGCACCTTTTTGAGAACTCTAGTTCAGAAAATATCTATCCAAATATCTCCCCAATATCACTATCCATATACTATAGTTCTTGGTCTCACTAAAATACCAAACCTATAAGGATTAAGGTGTAATCCATGAGGGTATTTGAGGAGAAGGTATAAGTCCTAACCGACCTATTTCAAGTTTATTTATTCTTCTCCATCCTTAAAAAATTATTTAACCATGATGAAATAATAAAATCAGTATCTTAAATATATTGATATTTTATTATTATTATGGTACAACCCTTTTTCATCTTTTTTTCATTCTATGGGAAATAAAAACTTTTCTCGTGTGTACGTGTGTGTTACCACCTCCATGAAGCAATTTGTTTTATTTTTCATCACCACCTCACAAGGATAGTTATTATGATGAATTTAATTAATATATATGATATTAATGAAATAATTGTCATTCTTGAAGTATAATATATCATCTATTATATTACATTTTCATCCATTTAAAATGATAATGTCATTCATGCATACGTATGGACTACCACCTTTACGAAGCAATGTGATTAATTTTTCATGTATACCTTAAATGGATGGTTCAAAAAATGAATTTAATGTATATTAATTATAATTATTCCATTATTAAGATTGTGTATAGTATTTTACAATGACCCCATCAACCATATTTGACCTACTCAATCCATTTCTAACATATAGGTCGAATATTCTCAAAACATATAACGTGCACTTAATCGATTGAGTAATTAAGTATAATAGGGATATAAGTGAAATAAAAGGAAAAATAAAATTTAAAATGGTTATTAAGAAAGTAAATAATTAACATAATTTTATTATTCTAGAAAAAAAGAATGTATGTGAAAATTCAGACTCGAGGTAAGGGATGTTTTTCCTTAAAACCTCATTTTAAATGTTTTAAAGATTAAATTACTAAATATTTTTCCTTAATGTACATATTATTAAAATCCTTTTATGGATATATTTATACTAATACAAATAGATTATACATGAAATTTTATTAATCTTTTTATTTTATCTGAAAGGTTTTCAAATAAGATGATTTTACTTTATTTATATAAGGAATGATGAATGTTCTATTTTAACATATATGACATCAATGGATTTTACATCCACCGCAACTGTTATTTTATATTTATATTAATATATAATATTCCATGTTTTATTAAAATAAAACCCCTCCTTAACTTTGTTTTGGAAATTTCAGTTTTGAAAATTGGGTTTTAAAGGAAAGGGATATATCAATATCCAAAAATGTTTTGATTTTAGGTTCAAAGGTATATTTTTATGATTTTTATGATGGAAATGAAAGATTTTATGTGTTTCATGTATGTTATTGTCCTTGTAAATTTTTTATGATTTTGTGAGCCACTTATAGATCTCCAATGCATTGAGTAATGATTATGTACTTCAGATAATTATATTGGAATTGACTGTGTAGGTTATTCCATTTTTAAGGGTTCTTGTAAGGGTTCTATAAATATATTATCTCAATGAACCTACATGACTTTTATGTTCTTTATAATGAGTTTTCATTGAAATATTTTAATTTAATAAGATAATATGGTGATCTTTTTTAAGGAATGGTTATTCCCTTTATGGGTAAAAAGGTATGTTTTTAAGAAAATGTTTTCATGGGTTCTCGTATTTTTATAATAAACCCTCATGATTAGGATTTTTCCTTTATGTCTTCTCATAAAGTGTTTTTTGAAAAAATCTGGGAATTAAAGATGATCTCATGTGTATGTAAAAGATTATTTGAGCTTAGAGTTTATTACGATAAAGGAAAACTCTCATATATGATCTCATGGTTTTAAAATGGACTGATGGGTTTATTTTCATCATTTTATATATCCCTTAATATTATTTTTTTGAGAAACCCAAATTTTAAAAAAAAATTAATAGGGCTTAAGGATGAGTAGGAACAACAATTAATTCAATTTGAAAATCATGAAGATTCTTTATGAAAATAAAACTGATTTCATTTTAAAAGTACTTTTTTTAGGGAAAAATGGACACTAAGTGGAATTTTCTACTTTTTAATGTATTGGTTTAATATTTAATAATAAATACCTAATTATTTAAAACTCAAAACTATAAATATACTCAAAATTTAAGAAAATTAATTCTTAACTTAAAACTCAATATTATGTAATGTTTTAAGTCCAGGTCTTTATATATATAGTTTCAAATTCCCATGAAAATATTCCCAATTTACTAATTATAGATATACTATAAATGTTTGGTAACCTATAGCATCAAAAAATTCCTCAAGTCCTTAATTTAGAAATGATACTTCAAGATAAGATCCAAGTTTTAAATGTAAGTATTACTTACCTTTTAACTTCCTTTCTGTATCATTCTCATCCACCCTCCTCAAAACCCATTATAACCATATTAATATAATGACACTAGTATAAATTACATACATAAATGTTATTATATTGATGTTATATCCATTATCTATTCCACTCCCTTTCAATTGAAAAAATAAAAATTCCACTCATGCGTGTGTGCGGACTACCGCCTCCATGCACAACACATTTCGTTTTTCATCACCAAAATCCAAGGATAGTTCTAGAAATTTTTTTAGTGAATATATATGTTATTTATGTCATGATTAAAATTATGGAAATAAAAATTAGGGATTATATATGTAATATTATCAATAATTTATCATTATAAAAATAACCATCTAAAATGAACATGCAAAGAGGAAAAGTGATTTATTTATAAGTGACAACTTCTTTTCATTTACCTTATTCTTATAAATATTCCTAATTATAATCCATAATCATAATAATATATAATTAATGTTAATATAATTTTTGTAATGATGATATAATAAAAAAATAATCTCTTACACAACCATACTCACACATATATTATAGTAAGTGCTTGCCGGGTTGATTTAACCACCTACAAGAACAGTGCAATGAATTTCTATCAAAGATGGATTTGGAAATTTAATATAGGATATTAGTAAATAAAAAATGATTTTTTTGTTCTATAATGTTAAAATAAATATTTAATTCATGAATTAAGACATCACCATTCATTCTTTGTAAATTATGAAAACAATCTCATCAAGGATCTCATCACATTGAATAATAGAAAAATGCTTATGAAATGAAATTATAACATATTAAATAATTATAAAACATAAATAATAGTATCTTTTATGTTAATTTAATGATAGAATTTGAGATAATAATTAATAAAAACATAATTATTATGAAACTAGTTCAAATGATCAAGATTACTCTCACTTGATATTGAAAATATAACAAATCTTTATGTAGAGAATACTTATAAATTAAGTTTATAAAAATTCATTTTTAATACCAAAAATATTTAGGATATGGGGGAGGGGATTAGGAGGATATTTTATCATAATTTGGACAAGGCTCAATGCTTTAGAGGTGTGAGGATAAGAGGTGGTGAGGGTGGTATTTATAATGGAGTAGATAGGTGTTTTCTCAATATTTTATTCATTTGTTTAATATTTTGGATCAATACTATGAATAGTTTGAGAATTATCACCAAATATATTAAAATAATGAAGTATAGTTTGAGATTATGAGCTTAAATCATCCATACATCATCTATGACTCCATAATTTATGTATTTATCTTTTATCATAAATTATCATATTTTACTATTCACCAAAAATTCAACTTTTTTAGAAAAATTCCAAAAATTCACCCTTACCATTTTTTGATGAGTAGAATTCAAAAATAAAATCCATTTTATGAAAATAATTTTATAAATATAATAAATTTAATTTTTAAATAAAATCATCATTTACTCAAAAAAATACAGATTTTAAAATTATAACTGATTTTATAAGATTTTGAAAAATTAATTAAAGTCTCATAAAATTATCTTAAAATCATAAGATAACAAAATATTGATTTATTAATAAACTTTATGGAAATAAATTTTCTTTTAAAACATTATATTAATTATAAAATTGAAAATAAACACTTATGTTTTATAAAAATATCAACACTAAATAAATAATTTCTAAACCATTTATTTACTTATATATATTAGGTGATTGTGGGTAAAATTATATTCAAACACACACACACACCACACATATAGGTTGTAAATGTATAAAACATCCCCCCTCATAAGTGGATAGCCCACCCATAAACCATATTTATTCCGTACATGACTCGTAGGCCCATGGGCATGAAACCCATAACATGGCCAAAAATCTGAGTGCAGCATCATGAATGCATCATCCTGCCTATGTCAGCAAGCCTACGTCATGCATGTGTCACTGTCTTCCAACATCATGATCATGTCACCGCCTATCTGTATCATCATATACATCATTTCATGCCTGTGTCATCATTTGCATCACCGCCTGTATAGTACCATAATAGTACTTGCGCCCACTCTGATTTGAACCCGGGTCAGATAAAGAATTATGGGGAGCCTTTACAGCTGAGGTAAGACCCTAACTGCTTTATTTACTTATAATATGATATAAATATATCATTATTTCATTTATAGGACGCCTAAATTTTATTTCTATTTTCATGGATGATGTTACTATTCATTTTTCTAGTTTACTACTCATAAGGGTCAAATTACTATTCCTAAGTTCAAGTTACTATTTAATCTGTATAAGTTACTTAACTTCTATAAATACTTATTATTTAATTCATTCTTCACTGATAAAGTCTATATTGAATTCTTTATATTATTTAATGTGATTTATATTATATGAAATAATTATAAGAAAGGAATTCCTATTGATAAAACTTTGGGTTTTTAAAATTATGGATATGAAAAATGTTTTCAAATAGTTTATTAATATAATTAATTTTTTTATATAAGAGATTCAAGTGCTTTAATGCAATTTAGGAATTAAGTTAAGGGGTTGTTTATCCCAAATTTAATTTATTGACACATTTTTTTATGCACTATGATATCTTTACTATGGTGTTATTACTTCCTAATAAATATATTATACATTAATTTAGTTCATCGTTTTTGAAAATCCATATCATGTTCTCTCTTTAGATGGACTTTTTTTGGAAATAATACTAAATTTGTAAGGGTTTTAAATAACTCAACTCCCTTTGTTGAGTTATAATGATTTTTCTTAAACTTATTTCTTCCAATCTTGGTTTCTTTAACCCTAATATTTTATTTCATAGTACTTTCTCTTCCTCTATGAGGAAAATTAATTTTGAATCCAAATATTTGACCTTGATGAATCTCTTCTCAGAAAATTATATCATTATTAAAAATTATTTTCATCCTATTTAATGACTATTTCCCTCCTTGTCCGTATTTTCCTTTCCATCCAATGTTCACCTTTATAATCAGAAATATAATTATATGTTATCTCATGTGATCTCCATGTTATCATTATCCTGTTTTAAAAATAAATTTTTGTTACTCTTTTTATAATGTGGGATTTTAAAAAATATATTTAGAAATATTAAAAACAATTTCTATCCTTTCAAAATAATAAGTTTTATCTTTCACCCCACATTTATTTTGATAACCTATATGTCTCCTAAGAGATATATTATTGAAATTTATTTTTCAAAAGCAAATGTTTTCTAATGTTTTAACTTCACCTTTTTAAAATAATTTTTGATAGTTATCCATAACTTTATCTTTTTAGGATAGTGTTAAAAATGTTTTATAAAATCCCTTTTTATGTTTTTCTTCCATGTTAACACATATTTTTATCATTTTTTGCCTTTTTATATGAAAACTATTCTCTATTTCATCATGATATCTTAAATAAATTCTTACTCTTCTAGTTTTATACATAAATTTTTTTAGGTGGTCAAGGATATTTCTTATTTCCAAATAAATTTTCTTAATGCTCCTAAAATGTGTATTTTACATCTATTTTGACACCATCTATTCATTCTTATGATATTATCTTATGATTCCATCCACCATATTTATTTTTATGTCCAATTCTTATGTTTTTTATTATCATATAACCCATTTTTTCATGGGTTAATTATGTATTGATGTAATTATGTAAGATTTCATTATGTGGTACACATAATGTTAGATATATGAATAGTGTTCCCTAATAGAACTCTAATTCATTGGTTAAATAATTAATATCTAGAGATTACATGTTTACGATACCTTGGTATTTTTTTATGATACCTCGGTGAAAAACCTTGGTAATATGAAGGGTTCAGCCTAATAGCACTCCAATGCATTGGATAAATAATTAATCTCAAGAGATAAAAATTGCATGATACCTTGGAAGCTTACCTTGGTAATTATTTATGATTCCTCGGTTAATAACCATGGTAATATACTTTTACAATTCCTTAGTGATGAAATTTGGTGATATTATTATGAATGCCCCATGTTTATATTATAGCCACATTTGAAAGTTATTCTTCGTGTACTTATGATCATGGTATGCCTTAGTTACTTATCTTCATGTTCTTATGTTCATATTATTATGTTATGTCCCAAGTCTTACCCATGTAATATTCTGATTTCATTTTTTATCCCTTAATGAGCATCTAAGCTCACCCTTTTATTATATTTTCATTTCCCCATGTTATGAAGAAAAGTAATATGTATGATGTGTGTAGAATAGTATCATGCGTGGATAATTTATAGAATATGTTTAAGTATTATTATGGATTAAATAGTATCTTATATAGTGGTTAAATATTTTTTAGTTGAAAAATACAATGTTTTTTTAGTTAATTTTTTGAACTGATTATTTAAAACTCTAAAACCTAAAAGGTCTTGGGAATGTAAATGATGAAAATTTTTCTATAATCCATATAATCATGAGATCGTTACATCTATGGTGATCCATATTTTATATCAGAGAAAGGTTTAGATAAATTTAAAGGTTAATATTTTAGTTGAGAATAATTTGAGGGTTGATAATTTAAGGTTGATCATAAAGTCATAGGAATAGATAACCATTTATTTTATTTGAGGTAGTATTGAATATTTTAGGGATTGAAATAAAATAATTACTGAAAACCCTAGGTATAAGTCTATGTGTAGGATAACATCCCAAAAATTTGGTAAAGTATATATTATATGATTCTCTTAAAAATTACATCCCTATCTAGATATTGTAAAGTGGATGTGGTTGTGGCGCATATTCACCTAAAGGTAATCACCCTAAAAAAGGATGGTAGGGCACTGAATCAATATTCACTCTAGTGCATGATGAGTGAGCCTAAGACTACACACCTGAATAGAAACTATCAGAGGATATTATTTCGTTAATAACATTCTATTTACAATATTATGAAGTATTTTTTATATTAAGTAATTCAGTTAAGAAATATGATTCCACCCTAAACAACCAAGATTTATCTGAGAGCGATTTAGGTTAAACTAAAATCTAATGTATTAATTTTTGAAGATTATGAAATTTTGTGGATGAATTTTTTTTATCTTAAAATAATTATATTGTGGTGTTAATTGGTCATCACTCATATTAAATCCTTTTTGTTTTATTAATGGTTTAATCCTAAAGGAACAAAGATAACAATATATTCCATGTACAATTCATAGATTCTCAAAATTAGGAACCTAAAAATTTAAGAACTGAAGTGAGAAATATTTTGATTATGCCAAAAAAAATATATCAATAAATATAATTAATAATGTGAACACACTTGAATTCCTAAACAAACCAAATAATATAAGGATATAATCTTATGAAAGTTTTGGTGACAATGATGATTAAGGAAAGAATATTAAATTTCCAACATCTAAAGAATTTGTGAATACGCACATATGGGAATGTCTTAATGGAACTAAGAGATTCTTTATGTGAGAAAAAGGAGGGCATAGGGGAACAATTTTTGGAGGTAAAATGAATTAATCAGTTAACATGATGAAGGGAAACGGTTTTTTTCCTAGTCGTACCTAAGATATTAATGTCAACACCTCATTTGAAAATATATACTGAGTTATGATGATTTTTTAGATACCCTTAAATAATTTTATTACTAAGTGAAAATTAAAATTGAGAGGAAAAAATTAATTTAATGGGGGGAATGTAATACCCTGAGATTTTAAAATATATATTCTCTTTAAAACTGAATGTTTTCAATAGCTTTCTTCACATGAAACACCAAAATAAAATGAAACTCTGATATGTTAAAATAATTTTTTTTAATTATCATATTATTGTTAAATTATCAAGGATAAAATGAAGTAACTATATTATTAAATCTATATATAAAAAGGAAATAAATGGAATTAGGTACTGATAGTCTCCCTTATGAAGGTCATTTTTCTAAGCTTGGAAAGGAAGTGACTTCAGAAGGGTTCTCCTTAGACCAATACCAATCCAAACTCAAATAATTATAGTATGATTTAAATCATATGCAATAAAAAACCAATCTTATGGAAATTTTCATGAGAACCATGTTAGCGAAATCACCACACTCGATTTCCACCAGAGCTTACCTTATATTTAGAATATATATAAAGATCTTGATGGGATATTTAACTATAAATTAGGATGATATAATCAGGTAACTATTAATATAATGAGTTATTTATCAAATTTATTTTATATATATATATCACTTTTACTTTTAAAGAAAAAGAAATTTTGTTTTTATATAAATGTAGTTTTTCTTTATATCACCTTTTTAAAAGATAAATTTATAAATTTTAGATTTTTAATTTTATTATATGAAATTCATTTTAAAATTAATCATGGAAGAATTATATTATGGTTTTCTAAAAAAATTATAAAATAATTGATTTTTAGGTGAATAGTTAAAATACCAATTATCCTAAAAAATTTAAATTTATGAAATTAATTTAACATAAGAATGACTTAAAATTTTATGAAATATTTTTTCTATAAAATATGTGTATTTATAGTTAATATAAACCATTTTAAGGTATTATGTTTAATTTATAAAATCTATGTTTAGAATTTTGGAAACTTGAGCGATATTTTACTCTAAAAAACTCTTTTTATTGTCTTATATTCATTTTAAGGCATAAAATTATGTATCCAATGTAAATATTAGTTACCATAGTAAAAAAGATATTTTTCAACGAATGATCCTTTTCTAAATATTGTGTTTTTTTAATTAAGTATATATTTTTTAAATTAATAATATAATATAATTTTTAAACATATATTCAAATAAATTGAAAATAATTTAATTGGTAATCAATTTTAAATATAATTAACAACACTTAATGATTAAATCAACATTTTTCTACAAAAAATAGTTTTTCAACACAATGTAGTTTTTAATTTAAAATCTAATTTTATCATGTTTATAATTGAATTAGATTAAAAGTATTCCAAATTCATATTCATCACATAAAAATTTTGGAAGAATTTTCATCTAATATTTTTAGTAATAAAATAAGTATCCTGGTTATATTTAAATCTTGATTGATAAGTGTTAAATTGGGTAATGTAATGTAGCTTGATTTTGACTAAATAAATTTTAAACATAGACCTTATATAATTCCTTTTTGTAGTTTTGAAATTCATACCTACATGTCTCAAAAAAATTTCCTCCACCTATTTCACCTAACTCTCATGCAATTCCATTCTTACCCCTTACCTAACATTCATTTTCAAATATTTGTCCCTCTTTTTTCACCTATAGAAGGATATCACTTTCACCCATTTAAATCCACACATATAGTAATAAATTACCATGAAAATATACCCAATTTACTTCTTATATTCCCCCTATAAACTTTTGGCAGCCTATATCCTCAAAAAATTTCCTCAAGTCCATCGTTTTCAAAGGATACTTCAAGATAATATCAAAATTCTCAACAAAAGTATTACTTACCCTTTAATTTCCTTTCTTTATCCTTCTCATCCACCCTCCTCCAAAACAATTCTAACCATATGTATATAATTAAATCAGTATAAATTATATTATAAAATTTTATTATATTTATGGAATAACCATTATCTACTCCCCTCCCATTCAATCAAAAAAAAAAAGAAAATGTCGCTCATGTGCATGTGCGACCTACTGCCTCCATGAAAAAAAAAATTCATCGTCTCCTTTCAAGGATGGTTCTAGAAATGGGTTTCGAGAATATATAATTTTTTTATTACATGATTTATATTCTATAAATATAATTTAGGCATTATATAAGTAATATTTTCAATAATCGATCATTGTAAAACTAATCGCCTAAAATGAACATGGCAAGAAGAAAAACAATTTATTTATAAGTGAAAACGTTTTTTTAATTTATCCTCATCTTATAACTATTTAAAATTATAATTCATCACCTTAATAAAATCTAAATAATTCTATTATAATTTTGTGATAATGTTATATAACTAAACAATATCTTCCATGGGCATACTCACACACAAATTGTAGCACATTCTTGTTGGGTTGGTTTAACCACCTACATGAATAATGATATAAATTTTTATCAAGGATGGATTTTGAAACTTAATATTGGAGTTAATAATTAAATAATTATTTTTTTCTACTTTAATTTCAACATAAACATTTAACTCATTAATTAAGGCAACAACATTTGTTCTTTATAAATTACCAAAAAATCTCATTAGTGACTACATTATCACAAATAATAACTAAATTACTTATGAAATAAATTATAACGTATTAAATAATTATAAAAAATAAATACCAATAATTTTTATGTCTTTATAATTATGAAATTTGGGAGAATAATGAATAATATAATTTTTATTATGAAACTAGTTCAAAACAATCAAGATTGATCTAACACGATATTAAAAATAGATAATTAATATACATGTAGAGATTAATTATAAATAAATTTTATAAAAATTTATATATAAGAAAAATTTATAAAATATTTGATTAATATAGTTATTTTTTCTATATATAATACTGAAATACTTTAGTGGAAGTTGGGAATTAAGGTAAGGTGTTCTTTTTCTCAAATTTAATTTCTTGAAACATATTTCTTATTGTTCACCATGATATCTTTACTATGGTGTGATAATTACTATTTAATTTATTGTACCATATTCATTTAATTCATGGGGTTTAAATAGATAGATCATATTCTCTATTCATATGGAAGTCATTTTGAAAGAATATCAATGTTTTAATGGTTTTCATTAACTTAACTCCCTTCATTGAGATATAATGTTTCTTATTGAACTTCCTGTTTCCAAGCTTGGTTACTTCCATTATAAAATTTTATTTTATGGTGATTTATATTCCTATATAGGGATAATGACTTTTTAATCCAAATATTTTACCTATATGAATATATTCTCTGAATATTATATCATTGTTAAGAATTATTTTCATCCTCTTTAATGATGGTTTCCCCTACTTGTCCATATTTTCCTTCCCTATAAATTTTCTAATTTTTAATTTTAAATATAATTATATTTTATCTCATCTTACCTCCATGTTATCCTTATCCTATTTTGAAAATTAAGTTTTTTTACTCTTTTTATTATGTGGGTTTTCAACAAAGATATTTCAAAATATTAAAAAGGATTCATATCCTTTCAAAATAAATTTTTTTATATTTCATCCCACATTTCTTTTAATAACCTTTATATCTAGTAAAGGATAAATTATTGAAATTCATTTTTCAAAATTAAATTTTTTTCAAAAGTTTCCACTTCCCATTTTCAAAAATAACTTTGGAGAGTGACCCATAACTTCTCTTTTTTATGATAATGTTAAAAATGTTTTCTAAAATATCAATTTATATTTTTTATATATGAGAACAAATATTACCATATTTTTTTCTAGGAAACATCCTCTCTATGACTTCATGGTTTCTAAAAGAAATTACTAGTCTTTTATTTTTATAAATAAATGTTTTCAAATAGTTAAGGATATTTCTTATTTCCAAAGTAATTTTATTATTGATCTTAAAAAATTTAATTTCTATCTATGTCAACAACCCTATTCATTCCTATGATATTATCTTGTGATTTCACCCACATTATTTCTCTATATGTCTTATTATTATGTTGTGTATTATCATGTAACCCTTTTACTTCATGTGTTAATTTTTATTTGATGGAATTATGTATAATTTCTTTATGTGGATTAAACATTGTTAGACATATTAAGGGTGAACCCTAATAGCACTCTGATATATTGGGTAAATAATTCATCTCTATAGATGAAATTTTTATGATACCATGGTGAACAACCTTGGTAATAGGATGGGTGTTCACTGATAAAAAACCAATGCATTGGGTAAAGAATTAATCTCTAGAAATTTCATGGTAATGTTTCCTTGTAAGAATTCCTTGATCATTTTTTATTATAATTTGGTTAATAACCTTGGTAATATTATTTTATGGAACCTTAGTGATGAACATTAGTGATATTCTTATGAATTTATCATGTTTATACTATAGCCCCATTTATAAGTTATTCTTTATATATTTATGATCTTGTTATACATCATGTACTTATCTTCATGTTCTTATGTTCATATTCTTATGTTATTCCCCATTTCATTCCCATGTTATATTATAATCTCATTTTTTATCTCTAACTGAGTATATGATCTCTCCCCTTTCTTATGTTTCAATTTCCCTAAGTTATTAAGAAAAATAATATGTATGATTTTTTTAGAAGAGTATCATGTGTGGGGAATTTCTAGGATATATTAAAAACTTGTTATGGATTTAGTAGTATCAATCATGTTATAATGGTATGAAATGATCTCTCTTATGTCACATCTTAAATAATAAATTTAACGAGTGATTAAAAATTCATGGCCACCTTACTTGAACCCTAATCTTAGAGGTTGTGACATATTTTAATAAACAAACAAAAGAAACACATTAGGTTTTATCACACAAAAAAATTATTATGATTAACTAATTAATAAATAATAATAATAAATTTCATGTTCTAAATTCTATATAAGAATAAGATAAGACATAATATCAGTCGTTAAAATAACTCTATTCAATACATGATTAGTTTCATTTTCTCATATGGTGTAATTATATTTTCTAGGTGTAGTAGAAGTATTCAATGGGTCATGCCTAACTTTTCTTTTTGAAATGATTGATGATCAATCAAAGATTTACAGGATGATGAATGTCATGATCAATGGAATTGAATCAAAGAAAACAAACAAGGGATAGGACGTAGGAACCAAGTGTAGGATCATCACTTATTATTTATAATTAAATTAATCAATTAATTAATTACCTTGCAAGATTTATTTTTTTGTTGATGGATCTGACAATAGATCTACATTGTATGATCATTGAGTTGTATGAATCAAGAGAATATTCCCACTAGTGGTGATCCACACATGTTGAAAAAATATCTAAATATTTTTTTAGTAATCTCTAAGTGTTAGCACGATGGATTCTATCACCTACATCATTTACCTTTGATCACATCGAGAATCTATTCCAAAGTGTTCTTCTAGATATCTCTAGACATGAGAGTTGGAGTTGGAGGAATATTTTTCTCTATTTTTGGGAGCGTTCTTGGAGAGGGATCTCTCTAATCCTTGATTGGATTCGGTCTGATTATTGTTGTGTATAACACAAAATGAATTGAATCTCTTGGAAAAATAATATAGTTGGGTTTAAATGCTTCTAGGGTTTAGAAATAAATATTTTCAAAAGTTCCCTTTAATATTTATTTAATCCCTTATGGAACCCCATGTCAAAAATAATATTATTATTATTATTTCCCCGAAATGCACTAAACATGAGAATTAAATTAAATATTATTGAATAGAATAATATCCAATATATATTATTTCTCATCAGACCTAAAAACTCAGTCTACCATTCCTCCAAAATATTTATCGAGCCTTAAATAATGACTATTTATTTAATAAATAAATTTCACTTCATTATTCTCCAATAAATAAATAAATGTTATATTCACTAAATAGAAAATAAATATTTATTAAATATTCTACTCACGTTATATTCTCTCGAATAACTGGGGATGGAATATATGTGATCAAGAAAACACAAATAATTATTAAACCACATGTGGGAATAATATTTATTGAACTTTTTAACTAATAAATAATAATATATATTATTTAACTAAGATTCTAGATACACTTAGTGTGTGACCTTATAGGCCTCTTTCTCAATGGCATTGGCTGAAGCAGCCTAAATTCCAAGTTTAGCATCTAACAACATGTCAAGGAATACATAGATAAATAATTTAATGATGCAATGACATAATACCTCATATGGATACTTATTGTGTAATATAATCTCTTTATCATGATATCTCTAATCAAATAGGTTTCACTTTGGTTTCATCAACCTATGTGCTTGATGTCTCTTTTTTTGACTTTCCAAAAATCTAACTTTCCTATAGAACACCATGTCCATGGATTTTTTTAGGCTATATCTTTTCTATAAAAGGGCCTAAGATATCAACATCCATTAAATAACATAAGGTACAAATCATTTCTTTCATTATTCATTAATGAAATATTACTCGTGATGCCCCCAACATATCCTACCTCACCATGAACATATGTCATCACAGTTTTCATCAATAAATAAAAGTATGTAACTTATAATATTAATTAATAATAATCTTAAAATCTAAGGATCAATACATCCATCAACAGATAGGAACATCTAATGACACATATGAATGTGGATTTTCTACTGACAGGTATCATTCTCATACAATCCTAAATTATATATTACCATGGGCATACACCATGAGAAGGTGTATCAAAGTCCTATGAGTCTCCACCCCTGATAGACTATATCATTTTTATCCCTCAAATGATATCATCTAGATATAGAGAATATATTTAATAATAGTTTTATGGCATTTTTGGGTTCTCATAATAGTAAGGAACTGTTATGAACTTTTAGTGAAGAAGATACTCTTAGGAGATTATGACATACTATGTTACATATAAGAATAATAATGATATGATAAGAAGTTTATTAATATTAAAAACTATAAATACAGGTTATCATAATGTACACAGAAGTTGGTTCTAGGTCACAAACTCCAACAGACTCCCACTTGAACTGGAGCCAACTACTAACAACCTTCAGTCTACTATCTCTCACATGATACTCATGCTTCTGATGAGATAGGCCTTTAGTGAAGGGGTATGCCATGTTTTATTCCATGGGTAATATTCTTACTACATATTCACCCCATTGATAAAAATCCCTCAAGAGGTGATACTTGTGAAGTATGTATTTTTTCCATTAGTGTGACCTTATCTCTTTTACAAGAGCCATTGTTGTAGTATTATCATAATACAATGTGATAGGGGCTTTACTATAATGTACCACATCAAGATCCATGATAAATTTTCTTATACAAATAGATTCATTAGATACATCAGAAGCTACTATATACTCGAACTCCGCTATATAATCATCAACAACTGAATTCTTTGAACTCTTACAGCTCACGGATCCTCTATTGTGACAGAAAACATGTCCTTAGTATGGCTTCATATCATTTTGATCTGTTTGAAAACTAGCATCAGTTTAACCCATGATGTCTAGCTCTTTGTCTCCTCCATACACTAAGAACATGTCCTTAGTTCTTCTCAGATACTTAAGGATATCCCTAACAGCAGACCATTTTTATTCTCCTAGATCAGCTTGATATATACCTACCATGCTCAATTCATAGGAAACATCAAGTCTAGTACATAACATATCATAAATGATTGATCATATTGCTGAAGTTTATGGAATCTTACTCATTCCCTATTTCCCCTATTGTTTCTGAGGACACATATTCTTCGAAATATGTAAAACATGTGACACTAAAACCAATCCCCTCTTGAATTGTTCTATACTAAATCTCTTTAGTATCAATTCGATATATATACTTTGACTTAGTCCAAGCAGTCTCTTCATTCTATCATGAATGATCTTGATCCCTAGAATATAGGATCCTTCACCTAAGTATTTCATGGAGAAACACTTTTTTAACCAATCCATAATAGACTATAAGATTGGTATGTCATTTCCAATAAGTAATATGTCATCAACATATACTTCTAGGATAATGACTGCATCCCCACTGAACCTCTTGTAAATACATGGCACACATTAGTTATTAATGAAACCAAATTGTTTTATATCTTCATCGAATAAAATGTTCCATGACCAAGATAATTACTTCAATCTATAAATGGATCTCTAAAACTTTAAAATCATTATGGAATCACCTGGACTCACAAAACCTTCCAGTTGTGTTATATAGACATCTTCCTAAAGGTTCCCATTATAGAAAGAAATTTTGAAATCCATTTTAAAATTTTCATAGTCATGTTGAGATGTTATAGAAAGTATAATTTTGATGGATTTAAACATATAAAGTAGCGAAAAGGTTTCATCATAGTCAATTCCTTAACTTTTTTTAAACCCTTTATCCAGTATCCTTACTTCATAGTTATTTAATTTACCTCCTATGTCCATTTTTTTCTTGAATTCTCATTTTCACCCTACGAGCTTTACATCTACCAATGCATCAACCAGAACCCAAATTTGGTTCTAATTCATAGAATCCATTTTTAAATTCTTGGATTCTTTCCATGTTATAGCTTTTGAGCTCTTTACTCTCTATTTTTAGGAGATAGGTTCATTATTTTCAATAAATAATTATTCACCATCCTCGGTGACTCGAAAACCATACCTCTCTGGTTATTTTACCTCTCTTGTGCTCCTACACAGTACATGTGTATTAGGAACTGCTTCTTCCATAGGGATCTATGGAACCTATTCCTATACCAATTCTTGTATATCTTAAGTATCAACTTCATAGAATTCAATCTTTCTCACACTATCCTTTTCGAGAATGTACTCCCTCTCAATAAATATGGATTGTTTAATGACAGTCACTTTATTATTTGTGGGGTTGTATAAGTAGTATCCCTTTTTTCCTTGGGATACCCTATAAAGATACACTTTATGACCCGATTGATAGTTTGTTTCTCAATAAGGCCTTCATAAATGCATCATAACCCCATACTTGTGTATGTGACAAAATGGGTTTCTCTCTACTCTATAACTCAAAGGGAATCACATTTTCTTCTTCAGTTGGTACTCGGTTTAATGTGTATTCAATTTTTTATAACTCATATCCCCAAAATGATATTGTAATATCTTTATGACTCATTATTTACCTTACTGTGTCTAACAAGGTATGGTTCCTCCTTTCACTAACACCATTCCACTGGGGTTTGTAAGGTGGAGTGAATTGAGATAAAATCCCAAACTCCCATAGAAATTTCATAAAATCTTGGTTAAGATATTCACCACCTAGATCTAATAGAATATTATTTATCTTATTTCTAAGTTTATTCTCCACTTCATTATTTAATTCCTTGAGTTTATCAAAGTACTTAGACTTATACCTCATCAAGTAGACATAACCATATCTGCTCAAATAATCAATAAAAGTTATGAAGTAAGAATAACCACCTCTAGCTTCTACTAGAAATGGTAAACATACATAAATGTGTACCAATACTAGAATCTCTATATTACTTTTACCTTATCCATCGAATGGAAATTTGGTCATTTTTTCTTATAAAAAATCATGACATATTTCAAGTGGTTTTAACTCAGATGAGTCTAAATAACCATCTTGATAGAGCTTTGTAAAATTCTTCTCATTTACATGACCAAGATCGTGATGCCATATTTGGGTGTTATATTATTCATGAGAACATGATTATTTATCAATTGTCAATTCTTGGTTTTTTATATTTAATACATAAAGACATTTAAATGTGTCGTACCATAACATATGTTGTCTTTATAAAAGAAATAATTTTTATTTCCAAAATTAAAAATAAACTCATCTACATCTAGGCATGATACAAAAATAATGTTCTTGGTAACCATTGGTACATAATAAAAATATTTTAAAACCAAAATCTTTCCCATTTTAAATGAAAGGTGGTAGTCACCAATGGATGGAGCAGCTAGACTTACACCATTAGTAGCTCTCAAATCCACCTCTCCTATAGAAATATTTTGAAATCTACACAGTTCCTGCATTTGGATACATATGTAATCAATACAAGTTTTATCTAATAACCAATGTGTATATATTGAAATATTACACTTTATAAATAACACGCCTTTTGCTTCCCATTGCTTTTGGGTGCAGTTCTTATTACAGTGGTCTTTCTTTCCACATACAAAACATACTGCCTCCTTTTCCTTGACAAAACTTTAGATCCTAATATTCTTAGAAGGATGTTACTTAGGATCTTTAGACTATTTGTGAGTCTTGGGAACCTTTTCCTTGTTATTTCTTTTCTAATTCACTATAAGGACCACAGGTTTGTCACATCCCATGTCCTTATCCACTTGTAGAATTAAATTAATAATTTTTTAAAGACTCTTATAAATATTTCTTACATTTTAATTAACCATAAAACTAGATAAGGTCTTGTGTAATGATAAAATTATGAGATCTGTATGAAACTCATCTAGGAATTTAATCCCTAAGTTGTCTATGTGTTAAATGTAGCCAATAATCCTGACTACATGAGGCCCAGCTGGTGCAAACTCTCAAATTTTAGTTGTAAAAAAATCATTGGAGATATTGTATCTGTATTTTCTTTCCTTCTCTTAATAAATATCCCAAAGGTTATACATAATGTTATATGCATTTATGGCCTCATGTTGCTTTAAAATATCATTGTTCATGGATGGTAGGATGAAACACTGAACATTTGAAGCATCATCCAAATGTTTCTCATAAAGAGACAACTCTTCATCAGTAGCCTCATTTCCAGGAGCTTTAGGAATTGGTTGTTCTAGCACATACAATTTCCTTTCATGGATAAGGATAACATGTAAGATTCTTTTCCAATCTTGTAAATTTGTGTCAGTGAGAAGATTATCCTTCTCATGTATGGATCACAATGATATGTTTGAATTCATTTTATTATTATTTCTAAAAATAATATTAGAATAATTTAATAATTTATCTAATAAAATATAGAAAAATAAATATATATTATATTATATTTATTAATCTAATAATATTTTATAGAAACCCAATATCCCTCACTATTGTCTTTATAATATCTTTTTTCTTGTATATTCCATTAAAAAGGATCCATATTCCCCATATTGTTACCCCATATTTGGTTGGTCAAACAACTTGAATGGTTTTAGGTAGGAATTCTAAATGCTGACTGCATTAAATTACAATTCCTTAATATATTGAGTAGGATCCCCAATATTGAAATCCTTAAATTGGATTTTCTCAACCCTTGCCTCTCAGTTACACCAAGTCCCAATTTTTCAGTCAACCCTTAATGTGAACTAAGTTAAATTAACCCAAAACTTCAAGTTAGAATTCCCCGATAATTGAAAGCACCCCAGCTTTGGTTGGTCAAGCACTTTGAACTATGGTTCGATTTTAACTGAATTAGTGGAAGGATATACCAAAAGGGTATACCGAATTAATATATATAATTGAGGGATATTATCTTTTATGAATAAATTACCAATTATTATATTTATTATATTCTTATTAATATTAAGTGGGTTTACTTAAGTAATTAACCATGTCTTATATAATATTTACGTATAATACAATTTATTTTAGTTCTATCTTGCATGATTATTAATTAATTAATTCATGTGATCATGAAAAAACATCTATAATGAAATAACGATGAAACTTGAAATAAATAAAATAATAAAGTGGTATGATCATGATATTTTACTAATGGTTATCTTATTTAGTGGTTAATAAACTAACTATTGACCTAGGGGGAAAATTACTTGAACCAATTAAGGTTTGTGTTATATCTTTCAACTTATCCACCCATGTACCTCTCTTGGATTGGTTTCTCCTTAGCTCCAAACATCAACTCCCTCCACTAGCTTGGGAGCTCCATCCATTACATATGCTTTTACTTACACACATGCAAGGGGAAAAGGGTTTATATAAAGGAAACCATGGGTATGCATGCCCTTACATAATAAGAGGATAAAAGGCATGCAGGAAAAAAAATTAATTTAGTAATTAATTAAATGAAACCAATCAAATACAAAAGTTTGGTCTATTCTCATGATCATCCACATGCATGCAACAAATTACGTATTTAATAAAACTAGAATTCAGTTCTTAATCATCCTTAATTAAGATAAATCATGATTGAATCAATTAATTATCATATTTAATTAATCAATTATTTTTTATATTAATTATAATCTATATTTCCTTGAGATTATCATTCATCATAATTTTAAACAAATTAAATAAATTTATTTAAAATTAACTGTGTACATAAATGTACCTTTTAGGAAACACAGTGAATACCCGTTCAAATCTACCCATCATATATTATACTCATATAACATTTACCCTTGTGACATATAGAATACATGAATTATCACAAACTTTCATGATGTGTAATATTAACTTAATTATTACATGAATTACATGATTTTTGGCCACATGTTATGCTTCAATGCTTATAGAGAAATAACTATAATATGAATCATACATTATATGAAGATATGAACATTACATAGAAATTAATTAAAAATTTATATATATATATATATATATATTAAAAACCATCACATGGAGTTTCCTATCAACTTAACAACCACATGAAAGCATATGTTGATAAGGTTTGCACAGAATAATAAATTAATTTTAATTATACATAATTTTTTATAATTACATGGTGTGTTCAGGTGAGCTACATTGTGTTTATGTATCTCATTTTCTATTCAAGGCACGCACCTAGGGACTTGTCATGTAAACCATGCCTTGGAAAAATTGGAGTACATGGTATGTATAATTGATACACAGCATGTGGTCTCCTAGTTATATGGTCACCATTCAGGTAGGCTATGTATGAAAATACCCATCCCATCTATGACTTAAAGGACTACACACCGTGTACATGGGCTACACAGCGTGTACTCTGGCTAACTATGTGTCGGTTTGTCTTAGTCAACACACAGTGTAAGAAATTAAATGCATTGTGTGTATTCAATTCATGTAGTTTGAATTAATTTGGAATTGATTTTGGGCGCATTGAACACTAGTACATAGCATGTAACTCCAATTACACATCATGTTCTCTTTTTCTATTCAGCCAGAATACTCGGCACCTTCGGATGATATCTTCGATTTTATTTCATTCATAAAATTAATTAATTGGATTAGTCCTATGAGAAATGAAAGAGGAAGAAGAACATATCACAAATTGGATTAAAATAATTATAACATCATGTTGCTTTTTTCAAGTATTCCTAAACACCTCTTTTTACCAAGCTTTTTTTGGGTTTCTTTTGGGGTTGTTTCAGGTATAATTTTAAAATTTTTGGAAAATTATGGGCTATTTCATGGTTGGCGCATGGTTTTTCCAAACTGTGCACCCTCCCAAGGAAAATCGTGCAAACCCAAGTAGTGGGGTTTTTCTCAGTTAGCACATAGTTAGTTAGATTTTGCATCCTCTTAGTAGAAACTTTGTAGACAATTTAACACAGGCACATGGTTAGTCATCATGGTTTTTCAAACCGTACGGCTCTTCCGAACTAACCGAACACGGGATTTCTTTAATCCGAAAATCCAACTTAAAAACATAAAACCCCCACTTTAGGTGTTGGATGGACCTAGAATGACCCCATACAAGTTCATTTTCCTCAGGAGAATCCAAGAGCAGTTATTAGCCCCTTGGAACCATCCCTAAAGTGATACGAAGCTTGAGGAACGCCCTTCGATCTTCTCACAGTTAGTTTTCTCAACCAAATCTCTATCTCTCATGATCTCTCTTTTCCTCTCCAGGGTTCTGTAGATCCCCATGATTTTTTTTGGATCTAATAACCTCTATTTTGGGATCCTTTACCTAGGTTTGTTCCTTAATTACTAGTTTTTTTAATCATCATTCTTCATTAACGAATCCTAGTTAGGGTTTGGAATTATGAGATCCATTGATTCTAAGGAAGTTGGTTTCATCATGATTCCCAATTTATGTTAACCCTAAATTTATTTGTTTAATTTCAATTATTTTAATTAAATTCAACTGTTTTATTTTAATTAAATGTATTTCAATTGGTTTGTTGTAAAAAACCCAATTCTATTGAATTGGGGTTTTAAAAATGGGTTTTATGTATGAAATTGGAAAACCCACAATTCAATTTAATTAATGTGTGCTTATAGAAATTGATAGAATTTAAATTATTTAATTTAAATTTTGGAATAGATTTGATGGAAAATTTTTGAAAAACCCCAATTCCATTTAATTGGGGGTTTGTTGTGAAATTGATGGAAATTGTTTGAAATTAAATTTGTTTAATTTAATTGTGAAAGTAGATTGTGAAATTGAATTGTGAATTTATTTCAAATCTCTATTTGTGAAAATGGATTAAAATGGTTTTAATAGAAACCTAAGGGTTTTATCTTAGTTAAAAGGCATATTTTGATTAAAACCACATTTTGGTTTTTAAATAGAAAATTGAAATTTTTGAAATGGGGAAATGGGATCTAATTGTATTTTAGGGTTTCTTAAAATAAATTTCCAATCATTGAATTATATTATATCACATAAATACTTGGTAGTTAGTGAGTTATTGGGATAAACACGCTAGGTTGGAATTTCCCTAGCAACGGATTGATGCTTTACAACACTAAAAAAATATTGGTTATCACATATTACTTCCCTATTGGGACATGGATAAGTCCCCTCTTTCCATTGTTGATGGATGTGTGTACACATTATAGTTTATCACATGAGTGTGTGAGGATTCCATAACTTAGAACTATAATACCTCTTGGAAGATAACCATGTTTCTCACTTATTTATATATGAGATACAAATGTATGCCAATTTTGTGAAATTTTTTACATGACTTATGATTTATATAAACTATTTTATATAAATGTGTTTATTTAATCCTTTTTTGTAAAGAAATATTTGTGTAAAGTATTTCCATCATTTGAAAATTATTTCCATTATTTGAAATATAAACCATGGTTTGTTGAAATATTCACTTTAAATTACAAACCGGTTTATTTGAAAAATTAAAAGCACTTTTTTTGGTTAATTCGATATTGGCGTCTTGTTATGGAATCCTTGGTGAGACCCTATTAGGGTTTTAGCTAACACATTACTTGTTCATTCAGGTGTATGTATATTATCTCCTTCCAGGTTCGAGCAGGGGTAAAGAACCAGTTAGAGGTGGTTCTAGTTGTAGATCTATGGACTTGAAGAGTTGTTTCCATTGGGGCTTGGGTTGTTTATCTTCCTATTTTTTAGTACTTTGTTGTAGTAATTTGGGTTTTCATACCTATTTGACTTCTGGTAAACATCTCCCCATGGATTTTTTCTTGTAAGCATACTGATTTGTTATCTTGCTTCCATATTGTTAGTGGAAAATTCATTCCCACTTTCATTTTGTATGATTCCAGGTCCTATTCACTAACCCATGGGAATTGGGAATGACCTTCGGGATATGTTAGGATTGGCCCAGTTATCAAGTTATTAGAGTACCTATGATGGTTTATGAAAAAGTGGTATCAGAGAAGGTTGAGCTTCTTGACTTGAAATCAGTATGTAGTTGTGTAATCTTGTTAGGACTTATGAGGTGGTTACGATTGAGTTTCTTGCCAACTCTCAGCACAAAGAACTTTAAGTCACCATGGGTGGTTAGGTAAAAATTTCTTGGGGACTAGTTCTAGTCTTTTCCATGATTTTTATTTGGATACAGTTAAATTAAAAAAAAATTGTCTATCTGTTGGGATTGTTTTCCCTTATTGCTTTGTTAGAGTGTTAATTTGATGTCTTCTTTATTTTTAATTGATGTTTTGTAACATCATGACTCTAATAAGATGCATGAATCAAATCCAGGAGGAAGATAATGCGTAACCTTAGTGAGAAAATCATCTTGTGGACCTGAACCAGGTTGAGGTATTTGTGCGTACTGTCCAAGCTCTGGGATAGGCACCACCACCAGTTCTCATTCAGGATATAGATGTGGAACCTCAAAGGGGTATTCTCTAAGAGAGTTATCAAGAATTCCTTCACCATAATCCAGCATCGTTCAAAGGCTAAAATGATCGTCAAGAGGTGGAGGAATGGTTGAGTAGGATGGAATGTATGTTTGGGTTCTTGGAGACACCTGACGGAATTAAGGTGAAGTATTCCACCTTTATTCTGGAAGGACCAAGTAGGATATGTTGTGACACTATAGTGACGGAGAAGAAGCATGAGGGATTAGAGTGGAAATGATTCAAAGTTCTTTTCACCAACCAGTTCTATATAGAATTCATGTTGTTTTCCAAGGCTATAGAGTTTTTCAAACTTAAGAAGACTGACAACACCGTGATAGAGTATGCAAATAATTTTTTTGATCTTGTAAATTTTTCACTATAGATTGTATCGAATGATAAGATGAAGGATCAAAGTTTTGATTTTGGACTTCATTGGGATATTTGTTCTCAAGTTTTATTATTCAATCTTCCTTATTATTCTAATGTACTAGTAGAGTGATAACGGTTGAAATAGACCTGGTAGGTAAGTTAGGGTTATCTGGAGTTTATTTCTCTCCTAGTGGTAGTGTGAGTTCTTTTAAAGTAAAGTGGGATCGTGATGATTCTCGTAGTGGTTCTTGATATCAGGTTCATTCTCGACTGCCTTCAGTACCTAGTAGAGGCCCATTTATTTTCTACCAGTGTGGCAAGACAGGACATTCTAAGAGGGTTTTCACTGAGTCACCTAAGATATGTGTCTCATGTGGATGATCAGGACACTTAAAATAATTATTCCACATTCATTCCGATATTCATAGTGTAACAGGATCATCAGCTCCTAAAACTATAGGGCAATTAGATTATTTAAGGATAAAATGGTTCCAGTCATAGGCATCCGAAACTAAGCTTCTTCACACAGTGGAAGAGTCTTTAGAGGAAGCGTATATGGGTCCAATGATTGTGAGAGGTACCATTATTATAGATTTATCGTTAGTGACTACTTAATTTGATACTATTTCATCTCACTCGTTTAATTCAACATGTATTGTTAATCTGTTAAATCTTTCTATGGAGCTTTTATCTCATGTCATGGATATTACTACACCCTTGGTGTGAACAGAGAGTAGGGTCTCCATAGTCCCACTTATGTCTTCTCTCTATCAAATGTCGATCTTTCTTGGAGTTTTTTGGTTCTCAACATGAAACCACTTGATGTCATATTCTGGATGGATTGGATCATTTCCAATAATGCTCAGATTTATTGTTATCTTTGACAGGTCCCCTTTACCAGACCCAATGGTCTGTGTCGTATCTTTCAAGGAGAATGGGACCCCAAGTCGATCAGGACCAGACCTTATTCTTCAGATTTTTGGAAAGTGATATCTTTGTTTAATTTTGATCTAGATTGGGAATATTTGAGTGGTGATCTCCATATAGTTATCATCGAGTTTCTCGATGTGTTTCCTTATAACTTCTCTAGTTTTTCATCGGTAAGAGAGGTAGATTTTTCTATTGATATAGTTCCTGGTACTCAACCAATTTATATTCCTTCTTACTTCATGGCACCAGATTATTTGAAAAAATTGAAGAATCATTTAGATGAACTTATAGAGAAAGTATTTATACGCCTGAGTGTGTCACATTGGGCATTGTTGGTTCTCTTTTCTAAGAAAGATGGGTTCAATTCACCTTTATGTTAATTACCGAGATCTCAATTGAGTGACAGTAAAGGAAAAGTATCCATTTACATGGATTAATGACCTCTTTGATCACTTGGAACGGGAAAATTGGTTCTCAAATATCAACCTTCGATCTGGTTACCATCAGTTGAGGAAAAAAAATATGACATTCATAAAACTACCTTTCGAGTTCAAGTATAGCCATTATGAGTAATTTGTTATTCCCTTTAGTCTAACTAATTCTCCTACAGCCTTTATGGAATTAATGAATAGTATTTTCCATGAGTATCTAGATAATTTCATGGTATAATGTTTTGATTAAATCCTTGTTTACTCTATGTCTGAGGAGATTCATGTGCTTCATCTGAGAAAAGTTTTGGAATTTTTGATAAATCACTGACTCTATGCCAAACTTTTGAATTAAAATTTAAGGATTTAGGATGTGAAATTATTAGGACACATGGTGTTGGAACATGGTATTTTAGTTTATCTTGAAAAGGTAAAGGTTTTTATGAACTAGGAATAAGCACAAAAAAATTCAAGATTCATAGCTTCTTGAGTCTAGTTGGGTATTATCGTTGGTACGTTAAGGACTTCTCAAAGTTGGATTTTCTAATAAATGCTCTAACTAGGAAGGGAGTGAATATTACTTGGGATGATAAATGTTAGGGTACTTTTTTTGATCTAAAATGTCTTCTAACTACTACGCCAGTGTTGACTTTTCTAGAGGCCGAGTAGGGCTATGTGGTATTTTGTTATGCATCAGGTTCAGGTTTGGGATGTGTTTATATGTAAGGTGATCATGTTGTTTCTTATGGATCTCATCAGCTTATGCCACATGAGAAGAATTATCTCACTCATAACCTTGAACTTTTATCTCTGATTCAAGTGCTTAATATTTTTCAGCATTAACTATGTGAATAAAGTTTCACCATGTTTTCAGAACACAAGAACTTGAGTTATAACTTCTCTTAAAAATATTTGAATCTATGCTAAAGGTATTAGGTGGAATACTTATAATCTTACTAATTTGACATCACCTATAACTTGAGGAAGGGGATTGTTATCATATATTCCTTGAGGAGGAATATTCTAACCCAAGATGTGAAATAATCATCGGAAGAGTGGAACTTGATGGATCTCTTTACACAGTTGCATATTGGAGTCTATGAATTAGGGGCTGAGGTTTCTTTTTCCAGTGTTTAGTTAAAATCCACTCTTATTGAGTTGATTCTTCATGAATAATATCTTTATTATGAGTTTCCTAACACTATAGACTCTCTTTATAGTGGGGAGACCGTTTTTGAATGGTTCTTCTCTAAATAGGGGATTCTATGCTACCATAATCGCTTTTTCTATGCTGTTAGTGGAAAGGAAAGATGTTATGGGAGATTTTCATAATTCCCAGTGGGAAGTGCCCCCAGTAACCATGAAGATGTTTTATTAAATGTGATGTAGATTATGGTATCCAATAATGACATGAGGAATTACTAATTTTGTCTCTCATTGCTATATGTGCCAACAGGTTAAGGCCAAGAACCAGAAACCTTTGGGTTTTCTTCAAATACTTCCAGTGCCTACTTGGAAGTGGGATGAGATATCTATGAACTTTTTGGTTGGGTTCCCATGTACCCCAAGAAAGAAGAATAAAATATAGGTTTTGATCTATCAGCTGGTGAAATCAGGTCACTTTATACCCATTCATGATACAACCAAAGGTGAAGAGTTGGTAAATATCTATGTGAAAGAGATTATTCATTTACACATAGTGCCATTTTCTATAGTCTCTTATAGGTATCCTCTATTCACTTCTCATTTTTAGAGAGGAATTCAATAGGCACTCATATCTCATATCCATTTGAGTATAGAATACCATCCACAGTTAAATGGACAGACAGAAAGAGCTATATAGATTCTTGAGGATATGATTTTTGCTTGTGTTCTAGACTTTTTTGGGGCTTGGGATGATCATTTGGGGATGGTTGAGTTTAATTATAACAATAGTTACCAGTATTCGATCAGAATGGATACTTTTGAGGCCTTTTATGGACATCCTAGAAAATCTTAATTCAATGATTGGTGAAAGTTCTTTGGTTCGACCAATCTTGGTTCAAGAGATGATAGAAAATATTCAGTTGATTCATCAGACAATTTTTATGTCATAGAGTTAGTATAATTATTATGTTGATCATTGTCATAGTCCATTTGAGTTTTTAGTTGGTGACTAGGTTTTCTTGAAATTTTCACCCCAGTTGGGTCATCGACTGATTGAGAGGTAAGGGAAGCATTCTCCTTATTTTGTTGTACCTTTTGAGGTTATTAAAAAAGTGGGAAAAGTTTCTTAATATTTAGTGCTTCCACTATAGATGACATTGATACATAACGTGTTCCATGTATCTTATCTAAAAAAGTATCTATCTAATCCATATCATGTTCTGAGTTGTCATGATATTAAGGTTGAACCTGATTTATTCATGATTGAATGGACATTCAAGATAATTAACTCTGAAACCAAGGTACTTCATGGGAGTATGATACCTTTGGTTTGAGTTCTATGGCATCATGGTTCTGATAATCATGGTACATGGGAGAGGAAGGCAGTTATGAGAGAGAAGTGGTCTCATATTTTTGGCATGGAAGATTATTCATAGGATTTATGGGGAATAAAAGTTTTGATGGTAACATCTTGTTACTATTTTTTAGATATTACTAAACCCCTCTTTTTACCAATCATTGGTTGGGTTTCATTTATGGTTGTTTTGGTTTGAATTTTAAAAGTTTTGGAAGATTATGGGCTAGTGCATGGTTGGCTCATGGTTTTCCCAAAATGTGCACCCTCCCAAGGAAAACTATACAAACCCATAAAGTGGGGTTTTTCATGGTTGGTGCATGGTTATTCAGACCATGTTCCCTCTTATGAGAAACCATGTTTCCATTTAAAATAGTTTCATGGTTAGTCTTAATAGTTTTTCAAACCGTGAAGATCTGCCCAACTAACCTTGTACAAGATTTATTTAATTATAAAATAAAACTTAAAAATCCCAAAACCACCAATTAAGGTGCCAGAAAAACCTATCATTACCCCATACAAGTTCTTATTCCTTTAGATCATCTAATAGTAGTTATTAGAACCTCGAAACCCTCCCGGAAATGATTTGAAGCTTGAGGAATTCCCTTCAATCTTCTCCCGGTTAGTTTCCTCACCCCAACCTATATCTTTAGTGATCTCTATTCTCTTTCCTAGGGTTCTGTGGATCCCCATGTTAATTTTTATATCTAATACCCTCTTTTTTGGGATCTTAAACCTAGGTTTTATCCTTGTTTATTGGTTTATATGATCTTCATTCTTCGTTGATGAATCTTGGTTAGGGTTTATCATTACAAGACCATTGATTTCGAGGTAGATGGTTCCATCATGATTCCCAAGTTATGTTAATCCTAAATTGATTTGTTTAATTTCAATTGTTTTAATTAAATTCAATTATTTGATTTTGATTATATTTCTTTCAATTGGTTTGTTGGAAAATCCCCAATTCCATTAAATTGGGGTTTTAAAATGGGTTTTTGGCATGAAATTAGAAAACACCCAATTCCATTGAATTTGGATGCATTTACAGAAATTTATGGAATTTAAATTGTGGAATTGATTTGATGGAAAATTTTTGAAAATCCCAATTCCATTAAATTGGGGGTTTGTTGTGAAATTGATGGAAATTTTTTGAAATTAAATTTATTGAATTTAATTGTGAATGTAGATTGTGAAATTGAATTGTGGATTTATTTCAAATATCTATTTGTGAAAATGGATTAAAATGGTTTTCATAGAAAGCTTAGGGTTTTATCTTAGTGAAAAGGCATGTTTTAATTAAAAACCTATTTTGGTTTTTAAATAGAAAATTGGAATTTTTTAAATGGGGGAATTGTATTTACTTGTATTTTAAGGTTGCATAAATAAATTTCTCATAATTGAATTGTACCATAGCATATGCAAGCCTAGGTAGTTAGTGAGTTATTGGGATAAACACGCTAGGTTGGAATTTCCCTAGAAACAGATTGATGCTTTATAACACTAAAAAAATATTGGTTAGAAAGTCTTACTTATTCATTGGTAAATGGATGAGTACCTTTTTCCATTTTTGAGGGACATGTGTACACATTTTGTTTTATCACATATTTTTCTGAGGATCCCATAACCTGGAACTATAGTACCTCTTGGTAGATGACCATGTTTCTCACTTGTTTATATATGAGATATAAATTTATGCCAATGTTGTGAAATATTTTACATGCCTTCTGATTTATATGAACTGTTTTATATAAAAAAATATTTAAGACATTTTTGTAAATCACTATTTGTGTAAAGTATTTCCATCATTTGAAAATTATTTCCATCATTTTAAATGTAAATCATGTTTTTTGAAATATTCTCTTTAAATGGTAAACCTGTTTATTTGAAAAACTGAAAGAACTTTATTTGGTTAATTTGATATTGTTATCTTGTTATGGGATCCTTAGTGAGACCCTATGGGTATTTTAGTTCACACCCTACCAGTGCCTTCATATTTTTATAGATTATCTCCTTAAAGGTTCGAGCAGGAGTAAAGCACCACTTGGAGGTGGTTATAGTTGTTGATATGTAGACTTAGAGAGTTCTACTCATTGGGACTTGGGCTATTTATATTCCTATTTTATAGTACTTTGTTGTAGTACTTTAGGTTTTCATATCTATTTGACTTCTTTTAAACATATCCCAGTGGACTTTTTCTTATACACATACTTATTTTTTATCTTTATTTTGCATTGTTAGTGTAAAATTCATTCCCACTTTCATTTTATATGATTCTAGGTGCTAGTTTCTAACCCATGGGGATCGAGAACACCCTTCAGGCCATGTCAGGACCATCACAGTTATCGGGTTAACAAGGTACCCAGGCTGGTTCATGACAAGAATGATAAACTTGAATTGAAAACTAAATCACAAATACGTAAATCAATCAATTATCTTTAAATAATTATGTGAATGCTCTGATTCCACTTGTAGGTTTTGGGCGTAGTGAAAGTGTGTGATGGGTCATGCCCAACTTTTTTTTATCATGGTCGATGATCAATATTATATTTACACGATGACAAATTTCATGATCAATTGAATTGAATAAAAGAAATCAAACAAGTTATGGAACATTGAAATGAATCATGGGATCATCACATGTTTTTTATAATTAATTTAATCAATTAAATAATTACCTTGTGTGAATTATTTCTTCTTTGATAGATCTAACAATAGATCTACATTTTATAGTCATTTTGTTGTAGGAATCAAGAGAATATTCCCTCTAATGGTGATACACATGTGTTCTACAAATCTATGAACATTGTCATAGGAATCTCCGAGTTCTAGCACAGAAGATCCTATCTCTTGTTTCATTCCCCTTTCATCACCTCAATAATTAATTCCAAATAATTATTTATGATCTCTTTAGACTCGAGAGTGGGAGGTGGAGGAAGATCGCTCTCTATTCTTAGGAGCGTTCTTAGAGAGGGAGCTCTCTAGGGATTGAGAGGATTCTCTCTAGATTTCATTGTGCACAACAAAAAATGAATTGTCTCTCTTGTAAAATTAATATAATTGGGTTTCAACACCTTTAGGGTTTAGAAATAAATATTTTTACATGTTCCCTTTAATATTTATTTAATACCTTGTGGAACCCCATGTCTAAAATAATAATAATATTATTATTTACTCGACATGAACTTAACTTGAAAATTAAATTAAATATTATCTAATCAGATAATATTCAATATATAATATTTCTCACTGAACCTAAAAACTCGGTCCATCATTACTCCAAAATATTTATCAGGCCTTGAATAATAAATATTTATTTAATAAATAAATATCATGTCATTATTCACCAATAAATATATAGATATTATATTCACCAAATAACAAATAAATATTTAATAAATATTATGCTCAAGTTATATTCTCTCAAATAACTGGTGATGGAATATATGAAATCAAGAATACATGAATAATTATTAAACCATGTGTGAGAGTAATATTTATTCAACTTGTTAAATAATAAATAATAATATATATTATTATACTAATATTCTAGATACACTTAGTGTGTGGACCTTTAGGCCTCTTTCTTAGTGGCATTAGGAGAAGAAACTAAAAGCCTAAGGTTAGTGTCTAACAACATGAAAAGTCACCCATAGTTAAAGAAGTTAATTCTGCAATGAAATAATACCTCATATGTACACTTACTATGTAATATAATCCCTTTATCATGATATCTCTAATCAAGCAATTTTCACACTTGTTCCATCAACCTATGTGTATGATGTCTCTTTCTTTGACTTTGTGAAAATCAAACTTTCCTATATTACACTATGGTTTTAATGTCCTGGATTTTCCATGTATTATTTTTAAATATTATATGGATTAATTTTGAGACTAGGCACTAAGACAGTGTGCAATTCCAAGGCCCAGTGTGCCCAAAATAAATGTTTAAAATATATTAAAATATTGAATAACATGCGCATGCATTTTTCTTGAAAAAGTGGAATAACTTCTAAACAACTACCTAGATCAGAAATTAGAGGAAACTGTTACATTCAGTGCATCGGTTTTACCCTAGGTGTAGCTTAACATCAGCTGACGTGGTTCAACTATGAAAAGTAGTTTCAGGCATTTTTAATGAAGAAAATAATTTGAAGATTTATTTTATTTTCTTTGATTCATCGATGTAGTGATGAATCGACTCTTATTTCATTTAAGTAAGATTTTAGGAAGGGATCCAAGGTTAGTCTTATAACTATGGAATTCCCTAGAGGATATAGAGAGAAACCCAGGATAATTTCTTTCGATGACAATGATAGAGACTTGGATCAGAGATCATTCTTGATGAATCTCACCAGCGGTAATTGTTATTAAATATTGAATGATCCAATGCCCAGGTAGGATGTGTTATTTTGGATTTCATTCCTCATTCTTATATTCAACGATGAATGCAAACCAACCAACAAACAGGTTGATCCACAGTTCGGTCATTCCTTGTAGGATGGGTTATACTCTATGGGATTTACAGGGATTGATTATTTGATAATTGATTTCATTTCTTGATTTTTCTTATGGGAATTTATTGAGGCTAAAACAAACAATGATCGAGGTTCATTCCTCGGATTTGTTCCTTGTATTTTTATCTCCCCCATTTTCTACCCATGTTCTTCATTCTTCATCGTATTTATGAACGAATGATTATTTCACCTTAATTTCTTGGAAAAATGATCCAAAATTGAATATCTGACCTTGGGATGAACTAACTTAGGTGTGTTGGTGACAGCGATGGGTGAATATAAGTGAATTGGAAGGAACCATTCTTCGATCGATTTGATTCAGAATTGATTTAAACGGATTTTTGAGCTGATTAAAGGCCCAAAACACCTTGATTCGATGTTAGGGTGACGAAACGATCCTAGATCCGGAGTTTTGAGGTGATCAGACCATAGAATTGGAACCCAAGAGATCGGACTAAGTGCACATAGTAAGAACACAAAATTCTGGAAGAACATGATGAACACGGCGTGTAACCCGAGGTTACACAACATGTGGCCCTGACTGAGCAGCGGCTAGGGTTTTGTGAGATATTTAAATGTCATGCGATGTGTGTCCCTATCACACGGCATGTAGGACCTTCCTAGATACTTAGCATATATCTCAGGTGATACACGGATACAGGGTGGAGTACACGGGTTGCCTACACGGTGTGTACCCCACCATACGACATGGACTGGACCATGTACATGGACTACCCTGTGTACTGGTACATGGGGATATATACATGTGTTGACACCATATACTAAAACACGACCAAAGTACATGGGTGGAACCCAAATGGAATGACATGGCATGTGACTTCTTCTACACACTATGTACCAATCTTCTACATGACATAGTTGGAATGACATGTGTCACCATAAATGGGTAGTACCTTGGGTAAAGGGACACGCCATGTGACCCTACTACATGTCATGTATCCCTTTCTACATGGCTTGATTTTCTTGTCCTCCTTATCTTGGATAAGTTTTTTTAAGTTTTTGTCCCCTTGTCATTTCCCTGAAGGGAGGTAAGAATCATTTCATACTCATAGGACTATGATCCCTTCAACAAGACTTCTTGGATAGAATTTTTTGAATCCCCTAAGAGGCCCAGAGCAGGATCTTCTATTCATTCTTCATGACCTAGGTAGAGTCTTCAGTATTATTGTGACCAACATTATAGGGATTTGATCCTCTACTTAATAGGTTAATCCAGATGGATTTTTTGGTATCACCCCATGGTCCTAGTTTTGATCCTCATTTGTGGTATTGTATTCTCTTTAGATCTATCAATTTATATCTCTCTCATGATGGTTCCCAACAAAAAGTACTTATCGGATGGACATTATCAATGTTATCAGACTTAGTAGTGTGTTCTCCCAGATGAGTACTCCATTGAATCTTTGAGTTGGATCCCTAGTGTCGGCATGCAGTAGTTGTGACTTACCTCTATATTGCATGTCTTGGATTGAGTATATCTAGATATTATTATTATATGTGTTGTAGACATATACTTGTGTATAGTTGACTGTAATTTTATTTGTGTATTTATTTTTTGTGTTGGGGTGTCCTACTGAGTATTGTTATACTCACTCATGCATGGGATTTGACTGCACATGTCGTGTCTTATGCAGATGAGTGACCTTTTGATGAAGTTCTAGGATAACCAGGGTTGGATGGAGATTTCTAATATTAGGAATCTGAGGTGTTCCTATAGCTATGAATAACTATCCTTATACATTTTTTCTTACATGTCAAACATGAGGTTACAGACTTCTTTTTAGTGGGCTTGTATTTTATCCCAGTTTACTTTACTTCACTTTACTTTTCTATCGAAATCTAGTTGGGATACAATGGAATGCATGCATTTGGTTCTTAGTGGTTTTTAAATTTCATCATTTTTTGGGCTTCGAGATGTTTGTGTGCATACAAGTACATAGTAAATTTCTCCCATGTTAGTGATATGCCTATTCAGTGTTAGTCACCAGCACCTAGCCTATTGAAGATGGGCTTGTGGAGTTGCGGCATGGGCCCCACTATGATGGGTCATGACAGATTGGTATCAAAGGTGGTCAGATCCACTTTAGGACTAGGATTCTATGAGTTTTTTTGGGGGAAACAGTGTTAACTGTTTCGAGTTCGGCTTTCAGGCTAGGGACTCCAGTGTTGGTGTGGGTGGCCGATGTATCCATACACCAATAATCTAATAACATTCTTTTCAAATCGGTACATGAGAATGTTGGTTACAAGGAAAATAATGGTAAAAACATCATATATGAATGGGTTTGGGTTCCATGCCCTTCTTGATTCAAATCTCCAGGTATACTCATTGATCATGGTATATCTTGTTTTTTATAGGACACCCCCAAGATGCATACCAGCTAGAATTCAACAGCTTGATCACAAGGATGACTCCATTAGTGATGAGGCTTCAATACAGGGATCAGTTCCCTAGATGTTACCTCCATGTGGTGCACCAGCTATATCGCCACCTGTTGAACAGCATGTGGTAACCCCAATAATATCAAACGAGGAGCACAGGATGATCTCACTCCATGAGTTTTTGAGATAGATACCCCTCAGGTTTCGAGGTGATCCCGAACCTCAGGAACTTAAGTACTAGCTTGAGGTGGTGATTTGAGTTTTCCACTTAGTCCAGAAACTAGCAGATCATATGGTGGTTCTGGCGGTGAGCCTTCAACATGACTCAGTAGGGTAATGGTGGAGTTTGGCTATCCAGACTCACAATAAGGTTAATCCTTCATGGATAGAGTTTTAGTGTATCTTTAGAGAGGATTCTTCACCAGTTGCATTGAGAGATGTGTGTATATATGAACTTATTCAGCTCCAGTAGGGTAGTATGATAGTGGATTATTATTTATCAAGATTCACCAACCTTTCCAGGTACTAAATGGATATTGTAATAGATTAGTACTTTAGGGATCAGACCTTAGAGTGAGGTTTGTGTAGAGAAATCTGAGCCATCTTTATCACTCTGTGCATTCCAACTTATACTGGTGTGTTGAACAATCTTTGGTGGTTGAAAACTTCTTGGATAAAAAGATACAGCCAGCGATAGTCAGAAGTAGAAGAGTAGGTGCAGAGACCTTAGCAGTAGGGAGCCAATTTCAGTCCCAGGGACCTAGATGTGGGATAAATTTTAGGAGGAGGTCCCAAGATGGAGGATCTGCAGTTTAGGGCTCACCGGGTGGGTCCAGTTAGCCTATAAAGAGGTAGTGTTATTCATGTGATGGCAGGGTAAATATCACTTAAGATTGTCTATCCCATTGTGCTATTGATAGGGAGACAGTTTATGGACTACCAAGTAAAAGACAGCGATAGGAGCAGGCATATTCATAGGAAAACATACATGGAATAGTATTTGAGAGAGAAGTAGGAGGTGGTGGACGTTTCAATATGTTACCACTACCACCCTCAGGTGGTCTACACCAGGCTTAGGGATCTGGAGGATAGGGGTGGGGACAACTGCATGCGGTTGAGGCATATGACCTAGAGTATCTAGGAATGATTTGAGTAATGATTGGTGTCTTTTCTAATTTAGTTATAGTACTGATAGAGATAGGTGATAGTCATTCATTTATTACCACATATCTTGTTTAATACCTAAAGATTCTAGTTGAACAATTGACTCGACCTTTACGCTTGGAGACACCTACTAGAGAAGACTCAGTGATCACACATCTATTTAAACAGTGTGACCTGACCCTTGGAGGTGAGAGTTTTGGTTGGAACCACTTGGTGGAAATTTTGAGTCCTTATGAAATCATTATTGGTATGGATTGGTTATACACATTCCATGCCCATATTGATTGTTTTAGGTGAACGATTTGGTGTGTCCACAGTGATGGAATGATTTTTTCCTTTTTTGGTGAAAAGTAAACTCAGGTAGCACAAGATGAACTCATGAATAGGAGGGTACATCCAATTACTCATCAGTTAGATAGCCTGACCCTCAGTGCGTTAGATGTTATGAGCTTCTAATTTTCAGTGGTGGTGGCAGAGTATGAGGACGTATTTCTTGAATATGTTCCAAGATTACCTCCCCATCGTTAAATATACTTATACATTAATTTACACCCCTGGATGGAGCTGATATCTGCACCAACATATCGTATGGCTATCATAGAGCTTCGCAAGCTAAGGGTGTAGTTGGAGGACTTGTAGTGGAAGGGATTCATGAGACTCAGTGTTTCACCCTGGGTGGCCCCAGTTTTGTTTTCCAAAAAGTTATATGGGAGCTTGAGGTTGTGTGTGGACTACTGGTGATTGAACTAGGTGATTGTGAAGAACAAGTATCCACTATCGAGAATCAATGGCCTCTTTGATCAGTTGAGATAGGTATGATGGTTCTCAAAGGTTGGACTTAGATCAGGCTATCACCAGCTATGAGTATGGGACGAGGATATACTAAAGATGGATTTTATATTTCTTTATGGTCACTATGAGTACTTGGTGATTCCCTTTGGTGTGAAAAACACCCTAGAGGTTTTCATGGGACTCATGAACCAGATCTTCCATACTTACTTAGACTGGTTCATGGTAGTCTTCATCAATGATATCCTTGTGTACTTGTCATCTAAGGAGGATCACGTGAGAAACTTAAGGATGGTTTTCGACGTACTTTGAGAGAAACAGCTCTATGTGAAACTCTTAAATTTATAGTTTTGGATTCAAGCATTCCACTTTCTGGGACATGTTATCTCAGCAGATGGATTGGTTGTAGACCCGGCCAAGATTGAAATAGTGTTAGCATGGGAGCCACCTAGGAGCATTAAAGAGGTGTATAACTTCCTCAGGATAGTAGACTATTATCAGAGATTCATAGCTGATTTCTCCAAGGTATTAGCACTGATAACATCTTTGAATCTAAAGGGGTAGGTTTTCCTTTCATGTGGACCGAAAAGTGCCAGCAGGATTTTTAGCGGTTGAGGTAGAGTTTGTTGAGTGCTCTGATATTGAGATTTCCAGAAGAGGGTTTCGAGTATGTAGTGTTCTACAATGCCTCGAGGACTGAGATTGTTTGTGTCCTGATGTAGAGTCATGTAGTTATTTCCTATGGTTTGCACCAGTTGAGGCCACATGAGAAGAACTATGTGACCTGTGATCTTAAGTTAGTAGTGGCAGTCTTCACGTTGAAGATGTGGTGACACTACCTGATGGGAAAGCGGTTTATTTTCGACTCTGATCACAAGAGTCTCAAGTATATCTTATCTCAAAAATATCTAAACTTGAGACAGAGGAAATGGCTATAGTTCCTCTGGGACAATGAATTTAAGATTTTTTGTACTCCTGGAAAGGGGAATATGGTGTAAGATGCTCTCAGTAGGAGATCTAGTTCGTAGTTTCTAAATTAGGTGAGGGAGTGGTTAGCCTTGTTATAGTTATCCTTTGTGGATGGAGATGGAGTATCTTACCTCCAGTCATTATTTTTTACCCCTCCACTCTTACAATGATTCATGGAGGAACAGCTTGGGGATATGAAATGAAAGACCCTACGTGCTCAGATGTCTATAGGGTGTGCTCCTGATGGATATTTAAAAGGTGGGGAGCACATCATTCATTCCAAAGGATGCATAGTAGTACCAATGGAATTTTGGGAGGATGTTCTATGGGAGTTTCATACATCCACATTGGTGGTAAATCCAGGTGTTGAGATGATGTATTAGTACCTCTGATGTCAGTTTTAGTGGCTAGGGATGAAGAAAGGAGTGGCAAAGTTTGTTTCTCGGTGCCATACTTGTCAGCAAGTGAAGGCTGAGTACGAGGTTTCAATGGGTTTAACTCAACCCCTTGAGGTGCCATAATGGAAGTGGGATGGGATATCAATGAACTTTGTGACAGATTTACCACGTACACCTAGGGGAAACAATTCCATCTGGGTGATTTTTGACTGACTCACCAAGTCAGACCACTTCCTAGCTATCTGAGAGTAGAGTTCATTAGAGAACTTAGTACACCTCTACATTAATGAGATAGTTAGACTCCATGGAGTTCCATCGTTGATTGTTTAATATCGTGATACTTGTTTTACATCCCAGTTATAGAAGGGATTGCATGAGGCACTCAGATCATAGTTACGCTTGAGAATAGCATTCCACCCACAGATGGACAACCAGATAGAGAGGACCATTCAGGTTCTAGAGGATATGCTGCAAGCTTGAATGTTGGACTTCAGTCATAGTTGGGAGGATCACCTACCACTATTGGAGTTCACATAAAACAAAATCTACCATTCTACCATTGGTATGGAACTGTTTCTGACGCTTTCGTCGGGGCGCGTGCATCTGTCCTGTTGGAGGGTGGTGGAGCCGTTTGTTGCCCCGCATTCCCGCTTTCCAAAGCTGGGCAGCATCCGTTCCTTGTTTAGGGAAATTTTCTCCATGATCAAAACGGGATGATGGGATGTCAGTTATTTCTTCCGAGGATTCCTCCTCGGAACTCGTCACCTAGTCCGAATCTCCCTTATAGATTTAAGTCATTGTTCATGAAACTCTTCCTAGTGTCATATCTTCATGGACACCGGTTAATTACACTACTTCTGTTGGGACATTCCAAAGGGTCCTGTCAGGGCAGCAACCTTCGGTCAGGGGAGTAGTCATGTTGGATATCACTGGCATGTCTGGATGCTAGGACACTGGCGTTTCTGTGTTTCTTCCCTTTATTACCCACGTCGAACGCAGGGAATTTTATTCCATAGGAATGTATCTGGGGTTTTCCTTAGCTTCCCATTTTTAACACAGGGTATACTATGAGTTTAACGTCTAGAGGAGATGGATCAGACTGATCAGAACACTTATTAGAGTGGATCTTATGGGTGAAACCCTTGGAGGGAACACTGATGTTGGGGCCAATATGTGGTTTGCTTCCCAGTTGTTGTTAAAGGGAATGGGGAATGAGGTGGCATGATCCCACTAGGATGTGGTGGCCCGGGTAATAATTAGGATGGATGATGGATGGTTTAATGAGGTAGATGGATAATGATATGGAGTCGACTTGAGGATGATGGTGATGTTGGGCTTGAGTCTCGAGGAGACCTCCTACATATCCCCGTGGCAGGGAATCAAAGTCCTAGTAGTTCATCTGATGATGAATTACCGCCGATTGGGAATTTCAACGGTTTACCGCCAGATAGTTGATCGCAATGGATTACCATTGGATGGGGTCACAACAGTTTACCACTGTATGGGGTTGCAATGGCTTACTGTCAGAGGGGGTTGCAATGGCTTACTGTTGGACAGGGTTGAACCTCAAGAAGGCTTCCTACGTACCTTATCTAAGAGACAAGGATCAACCCAACGTAGTTCCTGTGGGATGGGGGTTGGTGAACCAGCGTGGAGGAGGACCTGGGGTCCAATGGTTTTGGGGATTAAACCTCAAGGATGTGTCCTACGTACCTTGCCTTGGTAAGGATTAAAGTCCATGTAGTTTGGGTGGGTGCAATGGCTTACCGCTAAATGGGGGAACAACATATTGCCGTTGATTGAGGTCCAAAGTTTAACATCATGTAGGATGGGGGTGAACCTATGTGAAGGAGGACTTGGGGTTCATATAGATGGTGGGATTGAACCTCGTGGAGGCTTCCTACATACCATGCCTTTCCAGGGATCAAATTTCACATAGTTCTGAAGGAGTGGGTGAACCGACGTGAGGTGGTCGGGACCAATGGGTTTCGGGATAGAACCTCAGGGAGGCTTCCTACGTACCTTGCCTTGGAAAGGATCAAAGACCATGTAGTTCAGAATGAGTGTTGATAAGAAGACGTGAAGATGGTCGGGACCAATGGGTGTCGGGCTTGAACCTCAGGGAGGCTTCCTGGGTACCTTACCTTGGCAAGGATCAAAGACCATGTAGTTCATAAGGGGTGTTTGGTGAACCGACGTGAGGATGGTCAGGACCAATGGATGGTGGGATTGAACCTCATAGAGGCTTCCTACGTACCCTACCTTGTCAAGGATCAAAGACCTTGTAGTTCATGGTGGGTTTGGGGATTACACTCTAGGATGCCCAGAGAGGATGTCATGGTCGATGCTTTCTCTAAGCCCACATGAGTCATTCTCAGTGTGAGAAACTAGAGATAGTAAATACATGAAGATCACATTGCGGAAGGTGCATCTGTGGGAAGTAGAATGGGGTTGATGCACATGTAGCAGCCCAAAAAGGAAACAGGGTCTTATGCGTGGTTCGCAACCTAAAGAGGAAATAGGGGCTTACATGTGGTTAGCAGCCTAGGGAGGTAGAGATTGGTACTTACTCTTGGATGGAGGCCTAGGTGGTGACAAATCCCAACATGAGAGGAATTTGGCACCCAGGAAGAGAGGAGGAGCAGGGGTGCTGCCTCCTGCAAGGAAAGCTAGGGGCTTACACTAGGGTGGTTTCCCTTTCCCCATGGACAGACACTGCTTTGATAAAGAGGATGTCCTTCCATGTGTGGAATGATCTCACTCTTGTGGAGACCAGTGGTAATAGAGAATGTTTGAGATGGGGCACCCCGCGTTCAAGGCATGGGGAAAGGTCGTAGTTTAACGTCATGTGTTGAGGATGATGACACTTGGAAGTTTAACTTCCTACAGCTTGGATGAGGTGGGTGCGCTCTTCTCCCCTAGGACTTACATAACTGATACCCACCCACCCTTGAGGGAAGTAAGGCATTGGAAATGTCGTGGCGAGGGGGTGTTATGGAGCGATCCATATGGGGGTCCACGTTAGTGTGGCTATGTGAAGAAGAAATAGTCGTTAGTGTGCCTATGTGAAGAAGCATGAGGCGAAGAAACGCAATGGAGAGTATTGTACAAGGGACTTTGAAATTGATTCGTGCAAACCTGAGGGGCCACATGGGAAAAGAGCGTGTGATGTAGGTGCATCACACATAAGAGAGGCTTAAACTAGGTGCCTCAAAGTGAGGGAAGCGCATAGATCATGCGTAAGAGAATGGGTCAGAGAAAGATAGGAGGTTCGTGCGCAAGATGCAAGGTTTGCATGCAAGACGAATAGGTTTTGCGTAAGAGGTACGGGTGGTGCGTAAGAAAAAGGGGTTGTGCGCGAGACAGACGGTTTGCATGCAATTTTGACTGGTGGTGCGCAAGCCTGAGGGGTTGCGCGTGAGACGGACGGTGTGCGCGCAGGTTAGACGGGTTGTGCGCAAGAGCGCCTGACATAGAGGGAACTTGCGTGCAAGATGGGACCCCTTTCTTGAAAACAACTTCAGGAAGAAATGAAATTTACGAGGATTAGAGGGCTCGTCCAAAGGCACCCCCAGGGGACCTATCGCACAACAACTAATACCTGAAGTTTGTGGGTTTTTTGTGTGGTCGCGGAAGACGGGGTTTTTATGTAGCAGAGCATCACTTCATCTTTAGTTGTTTTCCCTGAAGGGTGGGGATACTGTTCATTTTATATCCAGAGTTCTCAGAGTGGCACGCAAGAGCCTGGCACACAAACTCTGGTCAGTCGTCGGCTTCTGCGCGTAGAGGAGGTCGGGTGTGCAAATGCCCGCTCAACGTCACCTTGTGCGCGAAAATGGGTTCGAGCACGCAAATCCCCAGTCGATGTCGCCTTTGGTGTAGAAACAGGATCGGGTGCACAAACACTTGTTCAACGTCGCCTTTGGCGCGGAAATAGGGTCGGGTGCACAAACACCCAATCAACGTCTCCTTCAGCGTAAAAATGGGGTCGAACATGGCCAGTCATAGAGGACGGTGCTTTGGGCATGGAAGGGAAGGCTGACTCACAAGGTTTTGCACGTCTGACGTCCTCTTATGCGCATCTCCCCAATCTTGCGTGCGCCTACCACTCGGGCCCCAAAATCTCCTCTTTTACATCTCGGATTCATTCATTTCTCTTTTATCCACCCGATGTGGCCCTTATCTAAATTTCATCATCAACAAATTCCCCCCCCCCTCAGAATCAAAGACAAAAGGGAACCCGAAGGTCGGATTCTGAGGATACGCCGAAAAATATAAAATCCATCTTCAGTGATGCACAAAAACTCATTTTTCACGTGCAAGAGTGTTTCACGTGCACGAAAGACACTTCAGAGCTTTATAAATAGGTTGAGCCCCCCCCCCCCCAGGCCCTACATTGACTTTTTCCGTGCGATAGGATTTGTTTCTCCCACGCACAAAAACAGTACTGATCCGTGTGTAAGATTTTGTGGCTGACTCCAGGTTTTGCGCGCCATCTGAATTTTTTCCATGTACATCGACCTTCTTTCATGCCATCACTAATTTTGCTCACTGAATCTTCCATCCTTCATTCCAATCCCTTCTAAATTATAAAAATGGCTGCACAACAGACCGACGCTGAGAGGGAAGTTGTTGTTACTACAAGAAGAACACAAATGATCGTGAACCCTCAGATTCTTCGCACGAGGATGGTTGTGTCTGATAACCAAATTCTTTTCAGCATGCTTAAACAAGCTCAAAAGGATTACGTCCTAAGCGATATCCTACCAATATGGAACTTCGGTCTTCTGGAAGAGGTGTCGATGCCTGATTTTGAGTCAGACACAACACGGTCGTGGGTGACGCGCGAGGATAGTCTTCCACAATTCCACATTACCAACAACGGCCATCCTTCTAGGGAAACACAAAACATAGCTATCTATGTCCTAAATCCAAAGACCGGGAGGGTTGTGGGAAGTGATCCAGTTTTCGAGGAATCTCCCACTATTTATGAAAGTACTTTCAGAAGCAGCATTACTGACGAGATGAAGGGCTGGAAGGAGTGAGATTTTAGATCCAAGGGAAACTTTACCAATGAATGGGCATGAGAGTACTGGGTACATCATACATGTGAGGAATTTGTGCCGAAGCAGCGGGCCATTGGGCTTTTCGAGGCCGTTTGGACGTCTCAATTTCACTTTTACCGACAGCAGGACTTGGTAGCAGAGCTATTCAGTCGTTGGTCGCCTGATACCAACACTTTTCACCTCCATCATGGGGAGGTGGGAATCAGTTTATGGGATTTCCACTGTATTGGGGGAATCCCCTTGGAGGGGTATCAGTACGATGAGTTCCTCCCGACGGAGAATGGCTGGGGGGATAGGACCTGCACCCCAATCCTATCATGGAACCTGTTGGATCTGGATAAAGAGGAACTCAGAATAAAATATATCCTAAAGGAAATACCCTATTCAGGGTGGTTTAGTCTCTTCCTGACCAAGGACACGGCCGTAAAGATGCCAGACCGAGAGAAATGTAACACCCCGAGATTTTATGAAAAATATTATTTTAATATCATTGATGTCTTGTGTTGTATGCTACAACAAGATTACCTTGTGCTACACGCAACACCGTATGATTTTGCAGTATACACAACACTATTCTTGGATCATGTTACACACAATTTTGAAAGTAGTTATTCTACGAAACATTGAGTGTATATATATATATAAATATATATTCAATGTATAAATGAAATATGGTTGGATTCTGTTCTATGAAACAACAGAGGAGTCTTGCACAACATGCAACCCTGACTTGGCTTGCATTACACGCAATCGCGACTTTCCTCGATAGCGTATGTTGTACGCAATACCAGGTTTCACTAAACAACGATATATGGTTAAAATATTATTAAAACTAGTCATTATGAATAGTAATAACCACTTTTTGAAATTTTGTAAATTTCATATTTCAAAATGGACTTCATTTTTTGGATTCAGAATATCGAAATTATCCTAGGGTGAATTTTGATATTTTTCTGAAAACTTTCCTTTTTTGATGAATAGTGAAAACACTGAGTTACTATTTAAAAACCGACTTTTTATTTAAATAATTATTTATTTTATTTAAATTTATATTAGGTCAAAATTGACACATAATACCTATATAAGTTCAATGTAATTCATTGGAGTCATTTTATAATAATTTTAGATATATAAAAATTTTATTGAACTTTTGACCGTCTTTTACCCACCTCCTATGAGAATTTTCAAATTTACATAAAACTTAATTTTACCACTTTTGTGAATGGAATTTCAAAAATTTGAGAGACACGGTTGATTTCAGTAAGTAAAATGTGGTTCAATGAGATGAAAATAATTGTTGGTGAATAGTAACTTTTTACTTTTATTTACCGCGGTTAAAAGTAAATAGGGTAATTAAGGGTAAAAATGATATTATTATTACCCTAACACATGTCATAATTCTATTGGGTAAGGGTAATTCGACCAAAAACAATATTAGGAATAAAATATGACCATTTAGGCCAACTTGGATTAGATTAGGACATTTATTATTAATTTATTTAAAGAAGGGTTAAAATAGTTAAAATCAAAGTTTAATAAGTAGAAAATTTTTAATATAGGGTTATACATAAGATAAATTCGACTATAAATATTCATTAGAAATCTAAAAAGATTTCCTACATAATTATATTTTATTTGTAATTTTTAGACTTTAAATAATTTAATTTATTTATGACACAATGATGATGAAGTAATTATCTTATTAATGAAATATTGACATAATTGATGTTATAAATACCCAAATAAATGTAATTTTAGAATTTTTATGAATTAAAATTATTTTATACGTTAATATGACATGTTAGTATTTATTTAATTAATTTTTTTAGAACTAATCATTCTGTTATAATTTTCACAAAAATCAATTACCAAATAGTGTCAAAATTGACATAAAATAGTTTTTAAAACAAATATTATATTATTAATTGTTATTATATCCCTAAAAATATAAGGTTCGGCCAAGATACTTATATCATGATAGGTGTATCATTAATAGACCACTTGGGGGTCTCTTGTATGTATATGGTATGTTTATTAACTATATAATATAGAAATACAAAGTGACATGGTAAATGTCAATCTAATTAACTAAGAGTTAAAACTAAAAGATAAGGTTAATATAATGACCTAAACTTGTCTAAATTCTATTTGATGAGATTATTTCGACCCATACCCACCTTAGCTTATAAATATATCAATTTGGAGGTATTAAAAACCGAATTTGACTTTATAATAAAATAATATTTTTAGTTATTCCAAAGGTGCCCCTCTCCTCCCTTATAAAAGGGCACCTCCTCCCTCTCTTCCTCACACCATTTTGAGCATTTAAGATCGTCCAACCCCTGAAAAATTCTCTTCTCCACTTCCCTATAAACATCCTAGAGGTCCTGGTCTTCTTCAAAGACCAATTTTAGTGCCCTAAGAGGAGGTCTCAAAGAGGTGCTTCAAAGAAGAGGTAATGTCCGTTACCGATTATTTCAACTTTATTTCTTCTTCTACTTCTTCTTCTTTAGTTGTTTCATTATGAAGTAATACCATCAGTATCACTCATATACTGATATGTTATTATAAGTATTAAACAACCCTATTTCACCATCTATCTATCCTACGGAAAACGAAATCACCGCGCGTGCGTACGTACGGAATACCGTCTCCACGCCGTGGTGTAATATGTTTTTCCAACACCACCTTACTTGGATGGGTATAATGGTGTAAAGAATAACTATACATAGTTATTATAACATCATACTGATTATAATATATTGGATCATCCTATCCAATTCAATTCAATAATTATGGGAACAATATCATCGCTCGTGTGTACGTACGGACTACCGTCTCCACGACGCGATGAGATTCATTCTCCATGTTAACCATTTAAGAATGATTATAAAGTATATATAAGCAATAATAATGAAATATATGACATTATAAAGATACTTTATTTATGTATATATGTATTTCATCTACTTAATTCCATTCAATTCAATAAGGAAACGAAAACAGCGTTCATGCGTACGTACGGCCTACCGTCTCCATGAATGGTGTATTTCTTTCCATTTATCGATCTATTATATATATGTATATTCTGAATATATATTATATATAAATCATTTTTTACATTATGGATGTAATTAACCATGATCTAAGTAATCATATGAATAATTACAAGTTAAAACACGAACGATAAATGAAACGATTTTACCCAAAACGCTACTTTAACATTAATTTACAAAAGAATGGGTAATATAAAGTCATAAGTGAACCATATATGATATAGTAACAATGAATATGATTCTGTAATAAGTCAATGACATTATTTAAATCATTATACAGGAGTTTCAGATCCATACAAAGCATATCTAACCTAAGGTAAGGGATAATTGTGCAAATCTTATTTTTATCCGAGATTGCTTATTCGTAAGTATTTACTGAGGTTATTGCTATCATCCATGCCCATGTTTTATAAAAGTGTATTCATGTATGTTTAAAGTCCTTTTTACCCATTTTTGAATTTTAATACATGGTATGTAAGGAATCTTTCGTTTGTTTATGTTACGAGGTACTTTTTTTGACTTTTCCGGCAAAAGTACGAGAAGAATGTTTTTTTTATACGGAATGAAAGGATTTTTACGGTTTTATAAAGCCTTATTTTCATGAAGCTTCCTCCAAAAGATTTCATGACAATTTTCAACAAAATCTCTTTCTTTTAAAATTACATGACGTTTTTTGAAAAGAAATTGATTTTGAAGAAGAAAGGATATTTTCCTCAAGAATTCATTTCAAGTGTTTTATCAAAACCATTTTTCCATCTAAGATGACATTATTTCATATGTGTATGTTTCAAGTATAATGTCTCTATGATTTACATGGTTTCACTTTTATTATGATGAAATGATATCCATTTGTTTTATATGGATTATGTTATGATGGGATGATGTTTATGAAACCCATTTTTATTCTTTGGGTTGTGATGAATGATTTATGTTTATGTTGTGGCACAAGTAATAATGATTTCATTATGAGATGGGTGGGACCTATATCTCCCTCCAATGCACTGGGTAAAGATTTATATCTCATGAGATATACATGGCTGGAATGGTAAGTTAATCCGGTTCAGTATTACATGACTGAAACGAGGAGTGAACTCGATTCAGAAAGGGACTTTTTCCACTAAGATGGTCTTGGCAGCAATTCCTTGGATACTATGGAAATCATTACATGTGCTTAATGGATGCCACAATTACATGTTTTATTCCCATGATATGTTATCATGATATATGTTCCATTATTATCTATGCCTTATTTACTTCCATGTTTTAAGTCATTGCTCAAGATTTTGATGTTTAAACATTATGTTCATGTTTTTAAGTTCAAATGTATATGGTATGTTTTATTTTATCCATGTTTACCCTTACTGAGCATTTGATCTCACCCTTTTTATGTTTTATTTTCCCCAGGATTAAAAGAAAAGTTTTTAGGTAAGGACACAAAAAGTGGAAGATCTTTATGGGAGATGTTGAAGATCTTTCACTATGATTAGAGGATTACGTTCCAAGTTTCCAAAGACACTAAACTATTACGATCCTTGTGTGTCTGTTTTTGTTGTGTACTGTGTATTCTGCAAAAGTAATTTAATATCTATGTACGTCAAGCTTCGGTTCTCTATAGTTGGTATCAGAGGATAGGTTTAGTCAACCTTTGGAAACTAGGATGCGAAAATGTTAGTGATATCCCTAGAGATATTTCTAAGGTATGTCTAGGGATGTCCCTAAGGATAAGTATACGTATAGGATATAGTCCTAGAACTATGGTAACGATCTTAGAATTTAACCTAAGATGTTAGATATTCAAGTTACCCCCCCTTGATTATGATTTTTGTCTCTCACACTATTCTTTTTGGGTTTTAGAAAATGGCTGGAAGAAAGATGATTCACGATAATGGAGGATATTATGGACAATGGAATGATATTCTTCATGAGCAACCAAATGAAATGGGATTTGGAAGTCCAAACATAATTATTATGCCGAATCAAAAATCTCATAATATGATCAATAAACTCAAATTTGGTAAGTTTCCTGACTCGGCTAATAAGAGAAATATGAGGTTTCATGATGATCATAGAGGAAAGAAAGTTCAATTTCCCCTATGTAAATCATGTGGGAAGAGGCATGAAGGAGAATGTTTCAAAGGAACTGGAAGGTGCTTTGGGTGTGGAAAAGAAGGACACAAAGCCAGTAAGTGCAAAGGAAAAGGGTCAGTTAACACCATGGATGAGGATAATGGTATTTCTACGACATCAAAAATGGTTAAATGTTTCAAATGTGGAATGTACGGGCATTATTCAAACCAATTCCCTAAGGGAATGTCTCATGAAGAGAATCAGTATGGTTGTATGGGTAGTATTTATGTTGATGATGATGAAGAGACTACAAATGATATGTGATATGAAAGAATTGTTGAAGCTCAGTCAATGGTTTAAGAATGTAGTGGAATGATTACATGTTTATCAAGTGTAATGTTGTATAAGTAATCTCATGCTACTATGGAATAAAGAGATATCTAAGGATTGTTACACTGTTGTCTTTCCTTAAGTTTTGAAAGTGTATGATGAATGGTACCAGTAACCATGAAAGGTTATTCAGATATTTTTGGAAAGTATATGATATGCGCATAATGAAGGGATAAGGAGAAAATTAAATGTTTGATAGTATTCATGAGCTCATGACTGATATAAGGAGAAGGTTATATCATGGTTTGAGTATATAGAATTTTTGGGATTTTGGTATGTGGAAAGTGTTAAAATTTAACAACATTCATGTTTTCACTAAGGTTCAATGGGTATTCATTCTTTAAGAGAATACATGATTAAGGTATTCACCTGTTTTTAATTTGACCAAAAAGATATATCTTATGATATATGGGGGATAAATTATGGCATTCACGTGATTGTTATTTGACATTTCAAGTAATCATTTTCTTTATACTATGAGCTTGGACCGAAGTATTTTAGATAAGCCTAAAGATTGGAATGAATTATGTTGGACATAAGTTAGTTTTATATTATTGATGGGATGTTATAGTAATGTAGTTTTAGAAAAAGGACAACCTGGAGGATGGGAGATAGCCCATCGCGTCGAACAAGGATGTGGGAATCGAACCCACAACTGAAGTATGACTGGCCTTTATCACCTACCACTGGCCTACAGGAAGTCCATGTTTAGTAGAAACTAGTTTTATTATATTAAGCAGTATGATATATGAAGTATAAGTCCATTTTAGGAACCATATATGATTAATCTCACTATATATGGACTTGTGTATTTTTTGATAACTTTTCTAACCTTTTGTTTGAGACAGATGGAATGACCCATCATTCTATCACATGATCTGCTAACATAACACGAATGAAAAATTCAACTTCATTTCTTTAAGAGATGAAGTGGAAATTGTCCAAACAACGACCAATGGTGAGACTGTACCAAAATCACGAAATTATTTCTTCTAATTCCAATTTCATCAACTTTAGGGAAATAATCATGAAAACCAAAAATGTTGTCCTAGTGCTCTTATATCCGATGAATCAGATGGTACCTTAGATCATCAAAAATTTATGGATTTGTGATTGATGGCTTTTTCATAGCCATGTTCTCTACCACTCTCCATCAGAACAAGATGGTTAGGTTTCTCTTCCATATCTATATTTTCACCTATGTTCTCCTATGTGGAAACCCAGTGATTAGTTAATTTGGGTAACCGTTATGTTTCATACTTTAGTTTTTAAATATTGCTTTTGGTATTCCTTTTTACGATGTGGGTTTCTATTAAACAAACTTTCGAGTAGTAAACCATTTATAACCCCGACGAATTTCAAGGGCGAAATTAATTTTAAGGGGGGTAGAATGTTACACCCTGAGATTTTATGAAAATTATTCTTTTAATATCATTGATGTCTTGTGTTGTATGCTACAAAAAGATTACCTTGTGCTACACACAACACCGTATGAGTTTGCAGTATACACAACACTATTCTTGGATCATGTTACACACAATTTTGATAGTAGTTATTCTACGAAACATTGAGTGTATATATATATATATATATATTCAATGTATAAATGAAATATGGTTGGATTCTGTTATATGAAACAACGAAGGAGTCTTGCACAACACGCAACCCTGACTTGGCTTTCATTACACGCAATCACGACTTTCCACGATAGCGTATGTTGTACGCAATACCAGGTTTCACTAAACAACGATATATGGTTAAAATATTATTAAAACTATCCGTTATGAATATTAATAACCACTTTTTGAAATATTTTAAATTTCATCTTTCAAAATGGACTTCATTTTTGGATTCAGAATATCGAAATTAGCCTAGGGTGAATTTTTGGTATTTTTCTGAAAACTTTCAATTTTTGATGAATAGTGAAAACACTAGGTTACTATTTAAAACCCAACTTTTTATTTAAATAATTATTTATTTTATTTAAATTTATATTAGGTCAAAATTGACACATAATACCTATATAAGTTCAATGTAATTCATTGGAGTCATTTTATAATAATTTTAGATATATAAAAATTTTATTGAACTTTTGACCGTCTTTTACCCACCTCCAAGGAGAATTTGCAAATTTACATAAAACATAATTTTACCACTTTTGTGAATGAAATTTCAAAAATCTGAGAGACACGGTTGATATCAGTAAGTAAAATTTGGTTCAATGAGATGAAAATAATTTTTGGTGAATAGTAACTTTTTACTTTTATTTACCACGGTTAAAAGTAAATAGGGTAATTAAGGGTAAAAATGATATTATTATTAACCTAACACATGTCATAATTCTATTGGATAAGGTTAATTCTACCAAAAACAATCTTAGGAATAAAATATGACCATTTAGGCCCACTTGGATTAGATTAGGACATTTATTATTAATTTATTTAAAGAAGGGTTAAAATAGTTAAAATCAAAGTTTAATAAGTAAATAATTTTTAATATAGGTTTATACATAAGATAAATTTGACTATAAATATTAATTATAAAGATAAAAATATTTCCTACATAATTATATTTTATTTGTAATTTTTATACTTTAAATAATTTAATTTATTTATGACACAATGATGATGTAGTAATTATCTTATTAATGAAATATTGACATAATTGATGTTATAAATACCCAAATAAATGTAATTTGAGACTTTTTATGAATTAAAATTATTTTCTATGTTAATATGACATTTTAGTATTGATTTAATTAATTTTTTTCGAACTAATCATTTTGTTATGATTTTCACAAAAATCAATTACCAAATAGTGTCAAAATTGACATAAAATAGTTTTTAAAACAAATATTATATTATTAATTGTTATTATATTCATAAAAATATAAGGTTCTGCCAAGATACTTATATCATGATAGGTGTATCATTAATGGACCACTTGGGGGTCGCTTGTATGTATATGGTAAGTTTATTAACTATATAATATAAAAATACAAAGTGACATGGTAAATGTCAATCTAATTAACTAAGAGTTAAAAATAAAAGATAAGGTTAATATAATGACCTAAACTTGTCTAAATTCTATTTTATGAGAGTATTTCGACCCATACCCACCTGAGATTTGAAATATATCAATTTGGGGATATTAAAAACCGAGTTTGACTTTATAATAAAATAATATATTTAGTTATTCCAAAGGTGTCCCTCTCCTCCCTTATAAAAGGGCACCTCCTCCCTCTCTTCCTCACACAATTTTGAGCCTTGAAGCTCTGCCAACACCTACCAAATTCTATTCTACACTTCCCTAGAAACATCCTAGAGGTCCTGGTCTTCTTCAAAGACCAATTTTAGTTCCCTAAGAGGAGGTCTCAAAGAGGTGCTTCAAAGAAGAGGTAATGTCCGTTACAGATTCTTTCAACTTTATTTCTTCTTCTACTTCTTCTTCTTTAGTTTTTTCATTATGAAGTAATAACATCAGTATCACTCATATACTGATATGTTATTATAAGTATGAAACAAACCTATTTCACCATATATCCATCCTACGGAAAACGAAATCACCGCGCGTGCGTACGTACGGAATACCGTCTCCACGCCGTGGTGTAATCTGTTTTTCCAACACCACCTTACTTGGATGGGTATAATGGTGTAAAGAATAAATATAAATAGTTATTATAACATAATACTGATTATTATATATTTTATCATCCTATCCAATTCAATTCAATAATTATTGGAACGATATCATCGCTCGTGCGTACGTACGGACTACCGTCTCCACGACGCGATGAGATTCATTCTCCATGTTAACCATTTAAGAATGATTATAAAGAATATATAAGCAATAATAATGAAATACATGACATTATAAAACTACTGTATTTATGTATATATGTATTTCATCTAGTTAATTCCATTCAATTCAATAAGGAAACGAAAACAGTGTTCATGCGTACATACGGCCTACCGTCTCCATGAATGGTGTATTTCTTTCCATTTATCGATCTATTATATATATGTATATTCTGAATATATATTATATATAAATCATGTTTTACATTCTGGATGTAATTAACCATGATCTAATTAATCATATGAATAATTACAAGTTAAAACACGAACGACAAATGAAACGATTTTACCCAAAACGCTACTTTAACATTAATTTACAAAAGAATGGGTAATATAAAGTCATAAGTGAACCATATATGATATCGTAACAATGAATATGATTCTGTAATAAGTCAATGACATTATTTAAATCATTATACAGGAGGTTCGGATCCATACAAAGCATATCAGACCTAAGGTAAGGGATAATTGTGCAAATCTCATTTTTATCCGAGATTGCTTATTCGTAAGTATTTACTGAGGATATTGCTATCATCCATGTCCATGTTTTATAAAAGTGTATTCATGTGTGATTAAGTCCTTTTTACCCAGTTTTGACTTTTAATACATGGTATGTAAGGAATCTTTCGTTTTTTTACGTTACGAGGTACTTTTTTTGACTTTTCCGGCAAAAGTACGAGAAGAATGTTTTTTTTATACGGCATGAAAGGATTTTTACAGTTTTATAAAGAATTATTTTCATGAAGCTTCCTCCAAAATATTTCATGACTATTTTCAACAAAATCTCTTTCTTTTAAAATTTCATGACGTTTTTTGAAAAGAAATTGATTTTGAAGAAGAAAGGATATTTTCCTCAAGAATTCATTTCAAGTGTTTTATCAAAAACATTTTTCCATCTATGATGACATTATTTCATATGTGTATGTTTCAAGTATAATGTCTCTATTATTTACATGATTTCACTTTTATTATGATGAAATGATATCCATTTGTTTTATATGGATTATGTTATGATGGGATGATGTTTATGAAACCCATTTTTATTATTTGGGTTATGATGAATGATTTATGTTTATGTTGTGGAACAAGTAATAATGATTTCATTATGAGATGGGTGGGACCTATATCTCCCTCCAATGCATTGGGTAAAGATTTATATCTCATGATATAGACATGGCTGGAACGGTATGTTAATCCGGTTCAGTATTACAGGACTGAAACGAGGAGTGAACTCGATTCAGAAAGGGACTTTGTCCACTAAGATGGTCTTGGCAGCAATGTCTTGGCTACTATGGAAATCATTACATGTGCTTAATGGATGACACAATTACATGTTTTATTCCCATGCTATGTTATCATGATATATGTTCCATTATTATCTGTGCCTTATGTAATTCCATGTTTTAAGTCATTGCTCAAGATTTTGATGTTTAAACATTATGTTCATGTTTTTAAGTTCAAATGTATATGGTATGTTTTATTTTATCCATGTTTACTCTTACTGAGAATTTGATCTCACCCTTTTTATGTTTTATTTTCCCCAGGATTAAAGGAAAAGTTTTTAGGTAAGGAAACAAAAAGTGGAAGATCTTTATGGGATATGTTGAAGATCTTTCACCACGATTAGAGGATTACATTCCAAGTTTCCAAAGACACTAAACTATTACGGTCTTTGTGTGTCTGTTTTTGTTATGTATTGTGTATTCCGAAAAACTAATGTAATATCTATGTACGTCAAGCTTCGGGACTCTACAAGAATCAACAGCCGAACACATCTTAGAGGGGAAAATCATAATCATATTGGATGATTTTGGAGATGGGAGTGTATTGATCGTGGGTATTTGGTATCAATGAAGGTCGAGACCCGAATGTGTGATATGTCAGGTTCCTCTTCGCATTCTTGAGTGGATGGTTATTACCTGTGAGGGACACGAGGATGGGAGTCTGCATGGGGATGCTAGTGATGGTCGGGATTACATCGGCAAAGAACAAGGTTAACCAGGGGTACCAGTGTTTTCTAGGCTATACATTATTCTAGGTTGCATTTTGAGAGGAAATATGCCCAAGAGGATATGCATGCGATTCCAGATCCTCCACATTTGGGTCATAGCCCACTGTGGTGGGTATGAATTCCCGAATACCATTCTCCCCCTGGTAATGGTATACATCCATCCCTCTTAAACATCACTAGAATCATCCCATTGATGCTCAGGGATGAAGGAATCAAGCTCAAGATCAGCAGTCACACTCACTTCGACTTCCATCCATTCTGAACCCCAGTTTCCCAAATGGTAGACAATGGGTGGGGTCCACTAGAGTAGATGGAGTACCTGTAGAGCATCCAGGGTGGCATGCTGGTGGCCCAAATTGATGGAAAGATCTTTTGCGAACCCTATGTGTCGACCAGGTTCACCAGGCAGTTTGGGTACATGCAACAGATGCCCAAGAAAGTATATATAGAGGTTTGGGAAGAGTGGAATCCCTGCATTCTCTACCAGTTGTGGCTTATTTTAATGATTTTAGTCCTAGGAGAAATCATCACTCTTCCCCCCACTGATGTCATTGTCAGACTGTCAACAGAGTATGCCGAACTCTGGATGAGAATGTACCCTGGGGCGATTCTTTGGAAATGCATTCGGCAGATCAATGAAACTAGTGCAGAACCCGAAGAGCAGGAAGGTAGATGAGGTGTCCGGGGGAAGTGAGGCAAGGAACGGGTCGGGGAGCTAGTGCGGTGTGGGCCGGTACTTCATCGGTAGGGGAAGCGCAGATCGAGAACGTGCCTCTACCCTCTGGGGAAGGGTGGTCTCGTGCAAAGCCTCGGGGTCTGACTAGGTAACTCCTAGGAAAGCAACTCAGGTATCTCCTGATGTCGTCTGCCAATGCAATCTTCCCTTCTCTGTGGTCTTCTTATAGAATGCTACGACATTCCATGCCCACCGAAGAGTTATAGCGGAGGTTAATACACATTGGGATCTATCTACCAGACATAGCACGCATCCGAATATTGGATAGAGTAAACTTTCATCGTCGGCATGAATGCCTGACAGCCATGGACATGTACGCATGCCAGCGGGGGCGGTACGAAGAACCGCATCTCTTGGTGAAAGTAATGCTTGGCTAGAAGAATGACCCAGAGAGGTTGCCATCTGAGGATGAAAGTGTAGAGGAGGAGGAGGAAGAAGAAGAAGATGAAGAAGAAGAAGAAAAAGAAGGAGAAGAAGAAGAAGAAGGATTGGATAAAGAGGACCAAGTTGAGGGTCTTGGTGGTGAGGGGCCTTCAGAAGCTCCCACTCACCAGCGGACTTCCCAGGAGAGTAGAGAAATCATTGGCTCTGATGCAGAACTGGTAGAGTAGCATGAGGTATGGTTTAAACCTTATATCGGCCTTCATCTTTTCATAGTCTCGATCCAACAACCAAACCCTGTCCTATTCAAGAACACATGGGCGAGGGTCCCCAGGAAGCCTTCCCCACCAGGGGCACGGGTACACCTATAGAGATCGGGGAGCATCCTTAGGGGATATTCCTTAGGACCGGGCATAGTGGGGCACCTATTTCAACTAGATTAGGTGATAATGAGCCAGAAGGTGAGCCCACTACCATCCCCATTGTCCAAGAGGATCCAACATCGGTAATCCAGTTGACAAGCATCGAAGGCTCTCCTGTGACAGGGGCCCCTACCATGACACAGGCATTGGAAACCACTACACTTGGCTCAAGTAAGTTCTTTCTCATTGGTTTTCCCTCTTTGCTGAAGAATTTAGCTAATCAAGATACTGATTCCTGATGCAGTGATCGCAAGGTTGGAGGCATGAAAAACCATCACTTAGGGAAATCTACAAGTGCGAGATGGGCAATGACCGCGTCATCCTTTATAGAAGAAACCATTATAGGTGACCCTACCCCGATACTTGGCTTGCCGGAGATCGCAATGAGGGATGGTAATGCTGCTGGGGTGGAACTCCAGCTTGACGAGAGTGAATTCGCTGATGAGGTGGAGGTTCCTGAAGAAGATCATTTTGCTAAACTCTTCACTGCTTTCCCTGACTATCAGCCTGCAGATCCTGAGGAGATAGATGATTCGGATTCAAAGGCGGCCGATGAGAGCCGTATGATGCAGTGCAAAGGTTGGAAGTGTATCAATAACTTTCTCGGTCAACCTCAAATGGAATGGCTAAAATGGATGGGATCGCTCCACACCTGGTTGTGCTTTCTATATGCTGGAGGGGTGGATGTTCAACATCTCCATTCGAAAGTCTGCAACTACATGGACGAGAAGATACATGAGAACGGTCAATGCTCTGACATTTCCTAGTGTCATAAAGAGTCGTGGAGTACCCAAGAATTCCTGAAGGTAGAAAAAGAGGTCTGACGCCTTAAAGAACATGCGAAATAAAATGAGGTATTCATTGAAAACTTTTCTGATCTTGTTGAGCAATTGAGGGACCAACTGGCGGACACCCAATAGCAGCTAGTGGAAGAGGGTCACCAAATGAATGAACTCCAAACTGAACTGGTGCAAGCATAGGCTAGGGTAAGTGAATTTCACCCTGCGGCCGCTGATGAAGAGAAGGTTCTCAGGGGGCGGGAGGCAATATTGGAGGCCACAAGACAAAAGGTTGCGATGCTAGAGTGATTTATCCAAGATGTTGATCCTTAAGGGCTCAGTTTTGGTCAAACTCATAAAGACATTTCTTTTTACTGCCTCTTGTTCTGAACTACATGTATTAATAGATTTATTTACTTATTCGTTTGGTTTAATGAATTTTAACCACAATCATGAAATAAATAGCAATCCATTCTAAGCTCACATGGGTCATGCCCGATGTGAGAAACAAGGGATGCTCGCACTATTACTTCATTTGAATGCAGGAAGTCCAACCAAGCTTCGGGCACCTAAGTTTTGAACAACCAGCTCAGATTTCTAGGAATAAATGGTAGAGGCCTGATTAGAGGATGAGAACCTCAGAACAATCAATGTGTCTCCCTTCCAATGTGCTCTAGTGCATAAGGGGGTAACGCCAGGGCATTAGAATTAACCCAGACATAGGGGAGTGGAAAATATGAATCATGATACCCCAGATTCAGAACACTATAAGGGTGGCATGACAATAAAGGATGACTATTGACTGTGTTCGAAAAACTGTATCCTTATTGCGTTATCCTGTAATGGGAATAGAAAACAAGGGTCGACCGCTGACCATGTTTGAAACATGGGGCCTGACTCGAAATTTCATCCATTAGCCTTTTGGAATGTTAGCCCAGGACGGTAGACAATCCATAGGCCAAGCATTCAAACTGTTAGGGGGTTCTTTCAGATGTGAAAGAGGATGAGGGTTCGAATGAAGGACAGGAAAAGCGTGGAGTTTGAGTGAATGTTGTTTGAATGGATTCCAATGCTCTTGAAATCACACCATCGTTATGAAGGAATATTAGGTGGGTGTATCTATCTGATCATGGATCAAGCATACCTCTAAGCAGGACCTCTTTGGAAAGGGATATGGTGCATCCCATGACTAACATGGGGCATCCTGAACTTGTTTGGGGTAGAACCGTGGTTTAGTGTCATGCGTCAAGGACATAAGGACTCATGTAGTTTAATGTCATGTGGTAGGATGAATAGTAAAATGGGAGATCCCAGGAAGGGAGTATGGGGTGTGGTAGCTATAAACCTGGCATGAATGAGTACATAAAGAGTCTACACCACACCACATATCCCCGGAGGAAGTTCTTTAGGTCAAGGGACCAAAAGTGAAAGTTAGGATGGGCCCAAGGCAAGGTGCCTGGACGTTCTGACATACCCCATTAGGATGGGAATCAATCCATACATAGTTCTGAGGCACAGTTTAAAGTCATGTGGGATGATGAAAGGCATGTGTGGCATGGTTGTGTTAGTACACGTCCTACCAGAACTACTAATCCCACATGAGTCGTGCTTGATGTGTGAAATAAGGAGTAGTGATGGGACTTTCCTAGCACAGGAAGGCACATGTCAGGGGCGATGGGACACTAGGTGTAGGACATCCCAAGGATGCTGACCTGCCTATATAATGTACCTAGAATCTCAGAAGAGTAAAGTCGAGTTTTTTGTAATTCCACTAGAACATAAGGAAGTGGAAATATGTGAATCCTGATGCTCGAAATCTAGACCACAATGATGGTGGCGTGATGATAGGAGATGGTGGTTGACCATGTTTGAAACATATAATCCATATCGTGTTAGCCTGATATGGGGACAGAAAGATGAGGTTTGACTGCTGACCATGTTCGGAACATAGGTCTTGTCGCAAATGTCGCATGGGGTCTTTAGGGACGTTGGCCCGAGATGGTAGGTGAGCTGAGGCGGAATGAGACCAGGTCATGAAGGGGGTCCCTTTGGATGCGTAATAGGATGAGGATCCAAATAACAGGCTCGTGAATCTTGGACATGGAATGAGGGGAATTTCCCTGTGAAAATTCCACACTTCAGGTTCTTTTTCAGAACGCATCTGAGTACGACAATGAGATGTATCATATAGAGGGAGTCGAGTCCCTTCCCAAGGACAAGGGTCCTGGGGTCACACACTTTCAACTTAAGGTCCTAGGGTGGACTATTAAGGGGGGCTTGATTTAATGGACTGTGCACAGGGTGGAAAAATATCCAATCGTGATGCGCAATTCTCATAGGGAGATCTTATTTGTGGGTCATAGAACTCAGACCATGCTGGGAAAATATATGGGAAGAACATGGTGCGGCTATTGAAAAACCCAACATGAACGAGAACCTAAGAGGTACTCGCCATACCACATGTTCCCAAATGAGTTCGGGCCAAGGGGATGAAAAAGAAGGGATGGGATTTGTAGATTCCTGGGGCTGGACCTGGAGACAAAAATGTCTAGGAATTCCTACGTATCCCATGAGGATGGGAATCAAGCCAAACGTAGTTCTAGAAGATTTCAGCCAGTTTAACATCTTGTGGAAAGGATGTGGAGTGGTCATATTTTATGTTCATAGAGCTCGGACCGTGGATGGTAGGAAATGAGAGGCACACAATGATGTGATTAAAAGACCCGATGTGAATGAGGACCTGGTCTAGATCACCGTGCGCTTCTTGGGGGAGGTTTCAGGTTAAGGGACTGAAAACTAAAGTTAGGATGAGCCCGAGACAAGGTTCACGGACGTTTCTACGTACCCCATGAGGATGGGGATCAAGCTTCACATAGTTCTAAGGATTGCACGGTAGGATATCGATTCTAGGTATAATAAGGTTGTGCAGGTCTGGCCCTTGCACCAAAAGAAGCGGTATTCGATATATCTTGTTTGTCCTTTAGGATGAATGGGTTTTTTGTGAAGTGACGGGCCTAGGATAGAAAGTCCATGCATTGTCACAAGAATCAATTCGTATGTAAGCATTGAACGAGTGAGGATATCACGGTGTCGTGCTATTTTTCATCATGAGGCTAGGACGATAATGTCATAGTTTAGGGTCATGTGATGGGACCAACCATGCATTTTTAATGTCATGCAGGATAGATGCAACAGTTTAAAGTCATGTGGGACTAAGAATCATAGTTTAAAGTCATATGGCTCAGATGTAAATAGGATAGATGAGGTTCTAGATGGGATTCTCACGGTGTGATAAAGCATACACAACGTGAATGAGGAAAAGGTCCACACCATACCATGTGTGATTCCGAGGAGGAAACCTTGGGCCAAGGGGCTAGGAAAGATTAGAGGATAAGGGGTAGGATAAACTAGCTCCCAATTGAGATGGACCCGAAGACGTGATGTCTAGGTGTTCCTATATATCCCATAAGGAATGGGAATCAAGTCACATTTAGTTCTTGAAGGTGCCTTTTAATGTCATGTGAGACAACATACATTTTAATGTTATGTGGGATATGAAGTAGGGGGGATAACTCCTAAAAAGGGGCATACGTGGTGCGGATAATGCAAACCTGGCGTGAATAAGGACATAATCCCACACCACACCACGCGGTCCCATAAGAGTTAGATCCTAGAAGGAAGGTTAGAAGAGATAAATTAGTGGAACTCGAGCTGGACCCAGAGATGAGATGTTTGGGAGTTCCTACATATCCCATGGGAATGGGAATCAAGCTGTGCGTAGTTATGAAAGAGATCTTATTTCAAGTTCTTAGAGCATGGAACAAAGAGAACAAAAATCCTTCTAAGTAAGTGCAGACCTCAACCGGATACCTAAGCCCACGTGAGTCAAACTCAGTGTGGGAAACAAGGGCAGAAGAGGTTTTTTGCAATACCTGGAACACACGCCAATGGGAAGTCGGTGCGGAGCCCCAAATGATGATTTTATTGTGGATTTTTTCCTCCTAACGTGCAAATGCGAACTGATGGATAGTGTGAGGAGTGTAAAAATTCTGTTTGGACATGATGGGGTGGAAAATAATGTGAACCATGTAACCAACATTCAAGGCTTAAAGGGGTTGGCATGACGATGGAGGATAACTGTTGACCGTGTTCAAAACACAACATCCATATCATGTATCCTGAAATGGGAACAATAAATGAGCATTGACTATTGATCATATTCACAATGTGGGACTTTTATCAATTTTGTGTCTGAAACCCTCGAGGACGTTGGCCCATAATGGTAGGAGAGCCCTTAGGCCTAGAATCCATGCCATTTGGGGGTCCCTTCAGGTGTGAAAGATTATGGAAGCCCAAATTAAGGGGAACACAAAGCCTGAAAATGGGTGAAATCATGTCCACGTAGAATCTGACACTCCGGGTTCTTGACCAGAGTACTCATGGTCCAATTGGTGAATCACCGAAGAGGGAAGATGGACTCGAATCAAGGGCAGCCGACTCAAAGAGATTAAAGTAGGGAAAGGGAGAGAATGCCGCTCAAGAGAGAGAGATATGCGGTGTGGTTGTTATAAATCCTATGTGAATGAGGACATGAACCCATACCACATTGTATACCCCTCTTCTGGAAGAACACGGGCCAAGTGGCCAAAATGATAGGGAGTTTTCTAAGAGATGGGGTTGGACCCGAAGTCTAGACGCTCGGGCGGTCCTACGTATCCCATTAGGACGGGAATCAAGACACGCATAGTTCTAGAGGAAAGGGTGATGCTAATAAGGGAATGATAACCCAGCGTGGGGCGTGTATGACATGGTGAGTAACCCGACATGAATGAGGACACAATCCCGCACCACACCGTACAACCCTAAGTGAGAACTTGGGCCAGGGGCCCGAAAAGGCCGAGGGGCCTGAGGCTGGGCCATGGATAGATTTCCATGGCCAGCTTGCAGTTTAACGTCTTGTAGTGAGGACGAAGATAGGGGTAAGGTATCTCATCCAGGGATGTGTACGTCACAGCGAGTAACCCGGTGTGAATGAGGACATAATCCCGCACCACACCGTACAACCCTAAGTGAGAACTTGGGCCAGGGGCCCGAAAAGGCCAAGGGGCCTAAAGCTGGGCCATGGACAGAATGTCATGGACAGCTTGCAGTTTAACATCTTGTAGTGAGGATGAAGGTGATCTTAGTTTAGGGTCATAGATCTCAAACTGTATATGCCCAGTTTAATATCATATGCGTGGGAAAAAAAGGTAGAATCATCATGCCTATGGAAGACCACAAAGTGGAAATGATGATAAAGGACAACTGTCGACCAGGTTCGCAACACAGTATCCACCCGTGTGTGACCAGAAGAGGGCGAACAATTTAGCATCAACCGCTAACCGTATTCACAACACGGGACTTGTATCAACTTTTCACTCGCAATCCTCAAGGGAATTAGCTCATAATGGTAGTAGATCCCTTAGGCCGAGCATCCATGCCATTTAGGGGCCCTTCTGGATATAGAGGGTGACAAAAACCCAAATGATGGGTCTTGCTGAGCATGGTAGGGACTGTGCTCATGGAACATATTATAAATGAAGGAAGGGATATCTCAAGGGGATATGTGTGGAATGGAGAAATAGCCCGATGTGAATGAGGACATGAGTCCATACCGCACCACACAATCCTAAATGAGAACTTGGGCTGGGGGGGGCTAAGGGTTCGAAGAACCTGAGGCTGGGCGTCCTGGCCAACTGTAGACATATGACCTCTTGTGCAGTTATCACCTCATCACAGCTCCTAATCCAATGTGAGTTGTGCTCGGTGTGGGAAACAAGAAGCTAGATTTGGCTTTCCATATCATATAAGGGTCTGATAGCTGGCATCGCCCAAAGGGAATCACAACTTGAATATATAGCGGGCAGGATGAACTACCACACTCAATGTTTGGGATCCACGGGGGTGGTGACAATGATAAAGGATAACCAGTGACCATGTTCGAAACACATCGTCCTTATAGTGTGACCTGAAATGGGAACACAAATGAGCATCGACTGGTGACCATATTCACAACGTGGGACTTGTATCAATTTGTTGCCCAACATCCTTGAGGTAATTGTCACAAAGTGGTGGGAGATCCCTTAGGCCGATAATCCATGCCAGTCGGGGGTCCTTTTGGATGTGAAAGATGATGGAGTCCCAATCAAATGAGTGGGTGAAGCATAGTTGTGCCTGTGCATTTTAACATCAAACAGGGCGGTGAAAGTGATGGACATCTCCGGGGAGTGGGACGTATGGAGGGATCAAGATGAGCTTGACGTGAATTGGGGAAAACTCTTGTACCATACCTTGTGTCCCGTCCCGAGGTGGAATTTTGAAGTTTGGTCTAGGCCAACATACGAAATGTTCGAGCGTTCCTGCGTATCCCATGAGGATAGGAATAAAGCCATATATAGTTCTTAATGGCCATGCAGTTTAACATCGTGCAGTGAGGATGTGGGAGACTAGAAGAATGAGAAGGTAGCATAGGGTGCGATCATCATAATCCTGACATGAGTGGGGCCAAATAAGCCTTCACTCTGTCGTGTAAGGATCCTCCAAGAGGTCTACCCCCAGGGGGAATAGTCAAAGAGAATATCTTGGTGGACTGGACTCAAGACAAAATGTTTGAGCATTCCTAAGTATCACATGCAGATGGGAATCAAGCCACACATAGTTCTAAGGGTGTAGTTTAACGTCTTGCAGGACAACATATAGTTTAACGTCATGTGGTACATTTTATAGTTTAAAGTCATGTAGGATCGGGCAGTTTAGGGTTGGGTGGGACCAAACAATTTAGGTTCATGCCAATCCCACTGGCTCAGGCAAAGTATTTCTTGGGGAACTTGGCATTGGTGGGAGGATTTATATTCTCACCATCCATTGTTACCAGTGAGTACGCACCATTGGGGTAAAACTTGTAAACAAAAAAAGGTCCTTCCCATTTGGGCTCCAACTTGGGTGGTTTCCTACCAGGTATCATTGGTGTCCTGAGGGCCAATACAAAATCACCTTGAAGGAAAGATTAGTGGTGAACCTTCTTGTTGAAGGCTCTAGCTATCTTATTTTGATGCCTTTCCAGATTGTGCAGGGCATGAAGCCTATTCTCGTCAAGTGCTTCTAATTCAGCCAGATGGATTTCAGCTACCTTATATGGCATCTGCTGGTCATAGACCATTATGTGTAATGAAGGAAACTGAATATCAATGGGCAGGATAGCCTTAGTTCTGTACACCAGGGAATATGGGGTCACCTGGGTGGAATTAAGAGTCGTTTTCTGATAAGCCCAGAGGGCGTTGGGGAGCTTGTCTAGCCAACTCTTCTTATTCTAAACAACCATTTTCTACAAAATTTTAGAGAGGGTTTTGTTGAACACCTTGATCTGTCCATTTTCATGTGCATGATAGTGTGAGGTATGGTTAGAATAGATGTTTTACTTATCGTACAACTTCTTCATCTCAACTTCTCGTAAGTTCATGCCGTTATCGGTGAGGACGGTGTGAGGAACTCCAAATTGGTAGATGATTTTGGAACTCACAAAGTCAATGATGGAATGGGCCTTGACCTCCTTGAGTGGAACTAACTCTACCCACTTGGAAAAAAAATCTGTATCCGTCAGGATGAATCTGCACTGGCGAGCTGTCGCCAGTGGATATGGTCCCACAACATCGAGTCCCCATACTGCAACTGTCCAAGAGTACTTGGTGGAGTGGAGAGGATCTAGAGGCTGATGCATAAAGTTAGCATGAATTTGGCACACATGGAATCTCTTGGCGAACTTGATGAAATCATGGATCATGGAGGGCCAAAAGTACGCCAGTCTCTGAATTTGGTGAGATAGCTCCAGCCCAGTCTAGTGGGTGCCGCAGGAACTGGAATGAACCTCCTGCATGAACTGAGAAATCTCAACTCCTTGGATGAAATAGAGTAGAATACCATCAAACCCATTCTTTTAGAGGATCTGATCACGACTGGGACCATACAGCGAATACCAGCACAAGGTGTAACGGCCCGAATCCGGAGCCCCTCCACTGGCGCCCTGTACCCAGTTCTCCACATGACCTCAAGAGTGTTTCCCCAAATTCCAGAGGCCTGCGACTAGCAGCGAGGGTCTTGGTGAGTCGGTGGGGAAACTATGCCCTCATTCGGTAAATTGTATAGCGGAAAACAAACAAAAACAATAGCATAATAAATAAACAGCATACAACAACTGAACTGAACAGTGGAAATAATGGATAACTAATAATGATGAAATATGGTACATATGTCTATGGAAAGCAACAAACAAGACAATGTGCTTAAGTACAACTAAAAACAAAGTGCAAGGAAAACAAAATAAACTCATCATCATCGCGAGACATGGCTCAGTCCCATGCTCTCTAGCTCCAGTGCAATCAAGAACCTGAAGTAGAAGGGCGCTTGCCCTTATCTATACCTACAGTAACATAGTCTGCTTGGGCCTAAAATCTTGGCCCAAATAGGGTGTGAGATACAATCCCAATAGGAAATCACCCAAAGATCTGTTCCTAACAGTCAAAGAATACATGGCGGTAACAAAAAAAGAGGTAGTAAACAGGAAAGCACAAGCAGCTACAATCCACAGTTCTAACAAACAAAGTACACAAGTAAACAGCCAGCAAAAATAAAGAAAAAGGTAACCCTCTGGGTAGCTCTCACAGCCTAACCCCTATGGTTCAACCAATAAGTACTAGAAACCCTCTAGGAGGCACACACAGTCTCACCCTACTGGTTCAGCTATGAAAATAACAGACTCTCTGGGGAAGCACTCACCGTCAATTCCCCCTATAGTCTCGTATCGTGCTAAAGGATCTCTAGGGAAGCACTCAACATATATTCCCCCTGTAGCCTGTGTCGAGGAACTACAGACTCTCTGAGGAAGCACTCAATGTCAATTCCCCCTATGGTCTCGCATCTTAATTAAAATACACTCGGGATAAGCCCTTCCATCAATTCTTCCTTTGGTCTACTACTCTAGGTTATCACAGTCCTGAGTGAAAGATAAAACATGCTCAGCGTGCGTACATCATCCAAGTAAACCTCAAGAACTACTTGGTTATCATTCTAAGCCTCAACAGCATAAAAAGTAGCAGTTCCACTATCCTACAACTAGGCAGGGAAACTGAAAAAATTCCAAACAGGTATAACAAGCATGGAAAAGCAACCTGAGCACAAAATTAATACTCTACACACAAGTATAAACCTCTACTATAGCATTCAAGCAAAGCAGGCAAACAACAGAGAAAAATAGGACACACGCAATACCCCGTTCAAGGGTATTGATGGAATTTGCACAAAATACTCATCAAATTTCTATGGAAAGCCACAAACCACCTACCTCGATCCTAGGAGATTGATATACGTGAACCATGATGATAGATTCCCCTTAGAATGTCATAGATCTGAGAAAACGCACAATACTCTCAACCCACAATAACTCGAAAATGAGGAGGAATCAGAAAACAAGGCTCAAGCAGAAGGAATAACTCACCACTGCGATTCCAACGCAATCGACCGTGCTCAAATCGGAGAATGGAAGAAGAGGCGGAAGCTCATCGAAGATCCAGCCGTATAGGTCGCTCTCAGATGAACGGGACCTAGTAGGATGTGTTTCTGTGTGTCAGGCGCGACCCCGGTCCATTTAGTGAAAAAAAAAGTCCACAGCATGTATTTTTAAAGTACACGGCGTGTACTAGGTCTTTTCCGTACTCCACCAAAATCGGCCTCCATGTCACCCCTACACACCGTGTGTGTGGCCCAGGCATGGCCAGCACACGGCTTCGAGCCGGAGAAGAGTACATGGTGTGTACTCAGAAAGTACACGGTGTGTACTTCGAAAATTTCCAGAAAGTTAATTTTTCTTAAAAACTTCAGAAAAAGGAAAACCATACCTGAAACGAAGATCCGAGTTCTTACAAACTCCCCCCCCCCCCCTAAATAAATTCATCCCTGAATTTCCCTAATGAGGCAGAGAAGAAGAAACCCCGAACAACTCCGTCCACTATGATCGTACATCGGCCTCCCTTTCCCATGTCTCGTCCTGTACTCACCCGTGCTCCCATATCACTCATACCAGAGGAACAGACCGCCCATGGAGAACCTTCATACTACGATCGACAATCCAGATAGGATGCTCCTAAAATGACGCATTCGCTTCAAGCTCAACTTCCTCAGGTTGAAAGACATGAGATGGGTCTGAAAAGTAGCTTCGGAGCTGAGAGGCGTGGAAGACATCGTGCATGGCTCAGTACCACTGAGGTAACTACAGCCGATAAGCAACTGGCCCCACCTTCTCCAAGACCTCAAACGGCCCGAAGTACCATGGTGAAAGCTTACCCTGTCTCTAAATCCTCTTGTGTCCCAACCTCAGTGCGACAAGCAGGAAAACATGATCCCCGACCTCGAACTCCAGAGGTTATCTCCGCTGATCAGAATAAGACTTCTGTCGAGACTTTTCTTTAGTCATCCTCTTCTGAATTAGCTCTATTTGCTATGAGGTCTCCTGAACAAGACGAGTTCCTAGAAAATCTGTCTCTCCTGCCTCCAGCCAGCATAAGGGTGATCGGCATGGCCTACCGTACAGGGCCTCATAAGGTTCCATCTGAATAGTCGCCTAAAAACTGTTGTTGTAGGCGAACTCCACCAGATGAATATGCTTCTCCCAAGAACCGCCAAAGTCCTAGATGCAAGCTCGGAAATATCCTCAAGCACCTGGATCGTGCACTCAGACTGGACATCAGTTTGGGGATGGTATGTTTTACTCAAAAGTACCTATGTACCCAAGGCCTTCTGAAGTCCTTTCTAGAACCGAGAGGTAAAGCGCACATCCCTATCTGAAACGATGGAGTGTGGGACTCCATGCAGACGAATGATCTCTCGTATGTAAAGTCATCACATATCATTGACACTGAAGGTCTCCTTGATCGACAAGAAGTGAGAAACCTTCGTGAGCCTGTCGATGACGACCCAAACGGCATCATTTCCCCGAGGCATCCTCGGCAATCCGGTCATGAAGTCCATCGCGACATCATTCCATTTCCACTCCGGAATGGGTAACTGTTGTAAAAGGCCTACTGGTCGCTGGTGCTCTACTTTCACCTGCTAACAAGTAGAACATCTCATGACAAAGCCCGCAATATCCTTCTTCATTCCTGGACACCAGTATTGGCGATGAAAATCCCGATACATCTTGGTGACGCCAAGATGAACTGCCCAAAAAAAGGAATGAAAATCCTACATCAGCTCCTCGCGTATGTCTGCTGGAACCCATACGTGTCCCTGTAAATGCAAGATCTAATCCTCGCCCACTATCCATCCAGGAAGAGTGTCCCCTCCTGACACACTCTTCCGTAGGAATAAGCCTTCTGAGTCTGATAGTTGCCTCATCCGTACCCGATCAAGTAGTGTAGAGGTAACAGCTACATAAGATAGGAAGGTATGTCCCTGTATGTCGTGCACCTCCAGATGCATCTCAGAGAACAGAGCCATAAGAATCCACTCACTGCTGGACTCCTGAACTATCTGAACATGAGTTCTCCTACTCAACACATTTGCCACTGCTTTTCCCTTCCCCGGTGTATAGGCAAGCTCAAAATCAAAAGAATGAAGATACTCAACCCACCTGTGTTGCCTCAGATTCAGATCACGCTGAGTGAAGATATACTTGAGACTCTTGTGGTCAGTGAAGACCACAATGTTCTCTACCAGTAGATAGTGTCTCCAACATCATAAGGCATGAAAAACAGCTGCCAACTCCAGATCATGTGTAGGGTAGTTCCTCTCATGTGGCCTCAACTGCCGAGACTCGTACACAACTACTCCATCCCCCTGCATAAGCACAGCCCCTAGCCTGATACCTGAAGCATCACAGTAAACAGTGTAGCTCTTTCCTGGCTCCAGAAAGACTAGTATCGGTGCTAACGTCAACATCCCTTTCAGCTCCTTGAAGGCCGACTTGTAAGAATCTGACCATAAGAACTTCGCCCCCTTTTTTGTCAGACCTATCAAAGGTTCTTCTAGACGAGAGAAGTCCTGAATGAAGCGTCTGTAATATCCAGCCAGCCCTAGGAAGCTCCGTACCTCAAAGACGTTCTTCGGATTCTCCCAGGAAACTACAGCTCTCACTTTCTCTGAGTCCACAGATACTCCTAACTCTGAGATGACGTGACCCAAGAAGTGAATTTGATCCATCCAGAAGTGGCACTTTGAGAGTTTAGCATAAAGCCGATGCTCTCTCAGTGTACTCATAATGATCTCAAGATGTGTGGCATGGTCGTGTCGAGTGTGAGAGTACACCAAGATATCATCCACAAAGACCATGAAAAAGGAGTCCAAGTAAGGATGGAACACTCGGTTCATCAGGGCCATGAAAACTGTAGGCGCGTTCGTGAGACCGAACGGAATGACTGTATACTCGTATAGACCATACCTTCTCCTGAAGGATGTTAGAGGTATATCTGATGGTCTAACATGCAACTGATGGTAACCAGACCTCAAATATATCTTCTAGAACACCTGGGATCCTCGAAGCTGATCAAAGAGGTCATCGATCCTTGGCAAGGGATATCGGTTCTTGACTGTCAACTGGTTCAGCTTCCGATAATCCACACAAAGCCGAAGGGTACCATCTACCTTATTCGCAAACAAAACAGGCGAACCCCAAGGAGAAGTAATGGGTTGGATGAAACCCTTTGCCTATAACTCCTCCAACTGCTTCTTGAGCTCCTGCAACTCAGGTGTAGCCATCCTATAGGGAGGAATGGACACCGGTGTCGCTCCCGGCACGAGCTCAATAGAGAAGTCTACCTCACGCTCCGGAGGAAAACCTGAGATGTCCTCTGGAAAGACATCCCTGAAACGATCCACCACTAGAGGAAAGTCCAACTGTGGAGTCCCCTGATCATCCAGATAAAGACTAGAAATCTGGGTTGTCACCCCTCCTAGCCCAAGATGCTTGAGTCCTGCTCGACTCGCCTGAACATCACATTCGCCTTTATAAAGAAAAGACTCGCCCTCTGGTGAAACGAAACTCACTCTGCGGCGATAACAGTTGAAGACTGCCTAAAAGGGAATCAACCAGTCCATGCCGAGGATGAAATCATAGCCTGTCATCTCTAGGACATAGAGATACCATAGGAAGCGATACCCTGCAACCTCGAGGGGGCACTCTCTACACTGGCGTACACTAGATGTCCTCGTTCCCAAAGGTGTGTCTAGTGTCAACAAGTCGGCAGAAGAAAAGATGTAGAGTCCAAGGCTCTCCAAAATAGAAATGGAGATAAAGCTATGTGTAGCCCCAGTATCGAAAAGGGCTGAAGATAAAACAGAGGCTAATAAAATCGTACCTCGAACAGTAGAAGGGTCGGGATCCTGCTCCTAATAAGTCTGCTCCACAGCAAAAGACTGGCATGTACCATAGCCCTGCACCCCTGGCTGACCACTATGAGATGAACCTCCCTACTGGTGCTGAGGAACTGGTGGCTGGCCGCCACAGACTCGACCCCCACTTTGGCCCGAACGGCCGGAAGAACTCCAGTTCCCCAACTGGTGAGAAACTGGTGGTGCTTCTCCTGAACAAGGAGTCATGGAAGAACCTAGATCACCAGCTGCTGGTGAGAAAAACTGACAGAAACGCTGAAGGTGACTCATCTTGCCACAAGATCGGCACTCCACAGGGTCCCTCAAGCATTGGGGCCTCGTGTTCCCTGACTGGCCACACTAGTAGCATGTCACCTGGCTTCCTGACGATGCATCTCGCTTCCTCGGATCACCGCACGTAGGCTCTATACGGCACTTCTTGCTATCATCTAGAGGAAAACTAGCTCTGGAAGTAGGACCGCCCTGGCTCGCAACTCTAGAGTCTATCAAATTGCACTTCATAATCAGTTCCTGGTTGACGATGGAAGTGATGGAAGTTAGCTAGAAGATGTTCACCTGCGAGCAGATCTCCCGCCTGAGACCATCCTCAAACTTCCTTGCTAAGAACACCCCACTCCTATCCCGGAGGGGTGTGAAGCAATGAATCTCAGTGAAACGAGCGGAATACTCCATGACAGAAAGAGTACCCTGCTCTAAGCTCATGAACTCCCGGGCTCGGTCGGAGCTTAGGGTCTCCGGGTAGAAGTAGTCGTAGAACACGCGTTGGAACTCCTCCCAAGCCATAGCCTACTGTTGACCCACCTATGATATCACGTCCCACCACCTCTTGGTGGAGTCTCGGAGCATGTAGGTGGCGATCTTGACTCGCCTCTCTGGAGTCGTCTCCAGATGCTCGAAGATAGTCAGCATGAATTCCATCCATGACTATACAGCCTAAGGTCCTCCTTCCCCCGAGAAAGTAGGAGGATGCTGCTGCTAGAAAACCTGCATCAAGTCTTCCATAGACATGGCAGGAGGAGGTTCTCCCTAGAATTCCTACATCATCCTTATTAAACCTTCTCTGAATTGTGCGTCATTACCTGCAACTGGTATGACAGCCGGTGCCAAGGCTGGCCCGACTGGAGGATCGGCAGGAAGTCCCTGATCAGCCCTACCTGGTGTCTGATCACTGCCTGATGACGGATGTACGACCGAAGGATGTCTCGGAGGAACAGCTCTGAAATATCAAGAGTACACCTTAGATCAAGAAAACAAAGACATAGGACACAAGAGTACAAAACGGAAATAGGGGAAGGGAAACACACAAGATTGCAAAACACGACTACACGGCGTGTATAAAAACTACACGGTGTGTCTTCTTAAGCCACTGACATGGGTGTGTACTCCTTACCTACAAGTCATGTACACCTAAAACTACATAGTGTGTTGACCCCAACACACTGTGTGTACCTGAAAACTATTCCCCTGCCTGAGCCTCTTCACGCGGCTAACCCACACGGACCGACTCAACCTAAGACTACACGGCGTCTTCGAAACAACACGGCGTGTACTAGAAAAGGCTTTGGCAGCTTGTGTTGTTAAGCACACAGCCGTCTATAAGGATGAACCTCACACGGCATTCTCCAAACAAACACGGCGTGTATAGGCGAAGGTGACATCGTCCCGTGTTGTTCGTGACACGTCCGGGTACCTAGACATGACTACACGACGTGTTCCGAACAAACACAGCATGTGGAAAAGAAGGTAAAGTCGTGCCGTGTTGTTCGTGACATGGCTGGGTACCTGGAAAGGACTACAAGGCGTGTTCCCTTTGGACACGTTGTGTTCTACCCGTTCTTCCCCGACCCATGTTGTTAGTGACACGGTTGGGTACACGGCTCCGAACTTACACGGTGTGTACCTACCGTACATGGCGTGTTCCCGGGTTATTTTCACATCACTGTGTTCTGCTCACACGGTCAGTGACACGGCCTGAAAACTACACGGCATGTATCCAAAAAGTACATGTCGTGTATTCTGGTTTTTTCTGGGTAGTAGCTCGGAAACTACACATAATCCCAAAAACACTTAAAACCAGACAAAGAGGTGCCAAATTCCGATCCGTGAGGGCCCATAATCCCCACGAATCAAAGCTTGGCATCTCCCACAGTCATATACAAGAGAAAACAAGATCATTTTTAAGAAAAGAGGAAAAAAAATTCTAACATAACAGCAGGGCATCTATCAAGCATCTATCACAATAGCATGCATAATCTACACAGAGTCTATCACAATAGCATGAAATCGCTAATGCACCCTAGATGGCATGGCAAGAATTCATGGCATGTGATTTCTACAAGTGTCTATATGATGCATGAGATGGCATACCCTCATCTCATCGGGTTGCGACAGAAATAGAACTGAAGTATCAAAACAATAATAGCATAAGTCATGTGAATCACTCTAGGTGAAATCAGATCAACCATAAAATCTCAAAACCATAAAATTTGGAATTAACGAGGTAGTATGGCTTTCCCCTGTACACGGGTTAGCTACTCCCAAGCACAGCTTAATACCAAGTACTGAATCCATCCTATCCCTGACTAAAATCTCCAAACAGTAAAGAAAGAGAAAAGAACTCCTCTAATACCACTTTGTAATGACCTGAATCCAGATCCCCTCCACTGGAGCCCTGTACCAGATTCGCCACACGACCTCAAGTGTGTTTCCCCAAACACCAGAGGCTTCCGACTAGAAGCGAGGGCCTTGGTGAGTCGGTGGGGAAATTATGCCCTCATTCAGTAAAGTATACAGCGAAAAACAACCAAACACAATAGCAGAATCAATAAACAGCATACAACAACTGAACTGAACAGAGGAAACAATGGATAACTAATAATGATGCAATATGGTACATATGTATATGGAAAGTAGCAAACAAGCCAACGTGTTGAAGTACAACTGAAAAACAAAGTTCAAGGAAAACAAAATAAACTCCTCAGCATCGCGAGCCACGGCTCGATCCCATGATCTCCAGCTCTAGTGAAATCAAGAACCTGAAGTAGAAGGGTGTTTGACCTTATCTATACCTGCAGCAACATAGTCTGCTTGGGCCCAAAATCCTAGCCCAAACAGGGTGTGAGATACAATCCTAGTAGGAAATCACCCAAAGATCTATGCCTAACAGTCAATGAATACATGGTAGTAACAAAACAAGAGGCAGTAAACAGGAAATCACAAGCATCTACAATCCACAGTTGTAACAAACAAAGTACACAAGTAAACTGCTAGCAACAATTAGGAAAAAGGTAACCCTCTGGGTAGCTATCATAGCCTAAACCCTATGGTTCAACCTATAAGTACTAGCAGCCCTCTAGTAGGCACACACAGTCTCACCCCCTGGTTCAGCTATGAAAATAACACTCTCTAGGGAAACACTCACCGTCAATTCCCCCTATAGTCTAGTATCCTGCTAAAGGCTCTATGGGGAAGCACTCAACGTCTATTCCCCCTGTGGCCAGCGTCGAGGAACTATAGACTCTCTGAGAAAGCACTCAATGTCAATTCCCCCTGTGGTCTCACATCGTAATTAAAAGACACTCTGGAGAATCCCTTCCGTCAATTCTCCCTTTGGTCTACTACTCTAGGTTCTCAGAGTCCTGAGTGAAAGATAAAACATTCTCAGTGAGTGTACATCATCCAAGTAAACCTCAATAAATACATGGCTATCATTCTAAGGTTCAACAACATAAAAAGTAGCAGTTCCACTATCCTACGACTAGGCAGGGCAACTGGAAAAATGCCAAACAGGCAGAAAAAGCATGGCAAAGCAACCTGAGCACAAAATAAATACTCTACACACAAGTATAAACCTCTACTACAGTAGTCAAGTAAAGTAGGAAAACAACAGAGCAAAACAAGTAACATGCAATACCCCATTCAAGGGTATTGGTGGAATTTGCACAAAATACTCATCAACTTTCTATAGAAAGGCACAAACCACCTACCTCGATCCTAGGAGATCGATATACGTGAATCACAACAACAGATTCCCCTTAGAACATTGTATATCTGAAAAAACGCACAAAATGATCAACCCATGATAACTCAAAAATGAGGAGGAATCAGAAAACATGGCTCAAGCAGAAGGAAGAACTCACCGCAGCGATTCCAATGCAATCAACCGTGCTCAAATCAGAGAACGGACGAAGAGGTGGAAGCTCATCAAAGATCTGGATGTACGGATCGCTCTCGGATGAACGGGACCTAGAAGGAGGTGTTTCTGTGCATCAGGCGTGACCCCGGTCCGTTTAGTGAAAAAAAGAAAAGTACACGACGTTTATTTTTAAAGTACACGGCGTGTACTGGGTCTTTTCCGTACTCCGCCAAAATCGGCCTCCATGTCACCCCTACACATCGTGTGTGTGGCCCGGGCATGGCCAGCACACGGCTTCGAGCCAGAGAAGAGTACACGGAATGTACTCAGAAAGTACATGGCATGTACTTTTAAAATTTCTAGAAAGTTCATTTTTCTTAAAAACTCCAAAAAATGGAAAACCATACCTGAAACGAAGATCCAGGTTCTTACACAAGGAATCTCTTTTTGATGGGGGATTATCTGGTCTCCGTATCGAGGAGCATATGAATGAGGTATTAAAGGTTGTTCTTCATCCCCTCATTGTTCTTCTGGGCAAGAAGGGTGTCAATAGATTATTCTAGGGTGGTCACATAAAGGACCAGTGGTTTTCTAGAGATAGGTGGAATCAAGACTAGAGGTTGAAGTAGATACTGCTTGATCTCCTCAAAAGAAATCTAACACTCTTCGTCCAATTCATAAGCGGTGCCTTTCTTCATGAGCCGATAAAAGGTCTTACACTTGCCAACCAGGTTCGCGATGAATCGTCGTATGTAGGCTAAGTTTCATTGTAAACCTCGAATCTATCAAATATTGCTCAGAGGAGACATCTGGATAATGGCCTTGATCTTCTCTGGGTCGATCTCAATGCCCCTATATCTAACAAAGAATCTGAAAAACTTTCCAGAGGTGACCCTAAAGGCACACATCAATGGGTTCATCTTCAGGTGATGGGAACGGAGGAAGATGAACACTTTCTCAAGGTCTTTGAAATGGTCGTGACACTGGAAATATTTGAATACCAGATCTTCCACATAGAATTCCACCAACGTTCCAAGGATCGGCTTAAATATGTGACGCATAGCTCACTGGTAGGTGGAACCTGCATTCTTTGAACTGAAGGACATGACTTGGTAACAGAAATTACCTTGTGGTTCCCTAAAGGCTGCGGACTCCTCGTCCTCAGGGGCCATTCGGATCTGGTTGTACCTGGAGTACCAATCCATGAAGGATAGGGCTTGTAATCCAGTTGTAGTGTCAATTAAAAACTCTGTCACAGGAAGGAGAAAATCATCCTTCAGACAGTGACAGTTGAGATCCCTAAATTCGATGCAGACTCTGATCTGTCTATTCTTCTTCCTAACTAGCACAATATTGTCCAGCCATTTGGGGTACTAGACCTCCTTAATGAAATTGGCACTGATGATCTTATCAACTTCTTCATATACCATGGCACCATGAGAAGGGTGTATCTTTCTGAGAGGCTGCTTTAACCCGCGATGATTTTCAAGGAGATCAAGGCAGTGGATAGCTACCTAAGGATCTATTCTTAGAATCTCGTCATAACTCTAGGAGAATACATCATGGTTTTGTTTCAGTAATTCTATGTATTGGTTTTTCTCCTCGAGTGGCATGGAGGTACTGATCAATGTGGGTCTCGGGTCTGCCTCGCTATCGAGGTTCACCTGTACCAACTCGTCGACTATGGCAGAGATGCCCTCTTCAAAGGCAGAATGAGAGTCCTATAAACCCCCTTCTTCACTTGTGGAGGGGGAATCCTTAGTGGGATGATTCTCTTCTGAGTCGGAAGATCCCAACGGGAGACTGGTACCCACCTGAGTGGCAATGGACACCGCATCGGAGGACCCATGTGCTGCCGAAACCATAGCGATGAAGGCTGTTGATCTGATCCCATCAGGAATTCGGTCCAAGGGGCCACGCTTGATGATATCGAAGTAATAATGGCACGTTGTCTTGAGCCAGTTAATTCCATCTCATCAGAACAAGAATGTATAACATATTTTTGTTTCCATGGGGCGGACATCCCAATACCTTATGGGGGTAGGAGGCTCTGGGATCACCTGATCCTGATTTTTATAGGAGTACAAGGTGATTTTCCACCATTGCTTAGACTTGGGAATGTGTTCCCCCCTCTTCCCAGACACAACGAAGCATTGTCCCATGTTTGGGGTTGTAGCCTCCAATAGGTGGATTGGAAAGACGTAGGCATCATCTAGATCTATCCACGGGTCGGTCGTAGTCATGGCATGCTCGACCTCGTTGGTCTGAATCTACTTGTCCTTGCTCTTGTAGTAGTTGGCATCCAGATAGTGGGCCTCATAAGAAGAAAAGGTAGATGTATCACCTTGAAGCATGCCCAATTGACCACTAAGGGAGTACTTGAGGCACTGGTGATATGATGAGGGAACCACCACATGCAGGTGGATCCATGGCCTTCCAATCAAGGCATTGTAGGCGGTGTCCTGGGAGACTACAATAAATTTGGTGCTAGAAACTAAGCCACTAAACTGGGTCTTCAAATGGATCTTACCGACTGATGTCGGTTCCGTCCTGTCATAACCTTGGATTCTTAGGTCAGAGAGACTCAAATCATCTTTATACAATCCCATCTTTCGTAGTGTTCGAGTGGGTATTAGGTTATTTCCAGAGCCCGTGTCAACAAGACAGTGACGAACCTCCATGCCAATGAAATGGCCAGTGATGTACAGTGATCGAATGTGCCCCTATATGGGGGAGCCTTTATCTTCTCCAGAGAACGAGATAATGTCTTGGAATTCAGCATTCTCTACCGCTTTAGCATGAATATCTTATGTGGTTGCTACTTCTGTATCAAACTGGAGGGGTCTTCTTAAAGACTTAGTGAGGGCATCACACATATCTGACGATAGGTGAAGGGCCTCAAGGATAGATAGCCTTGCTGGGATACAAGAAAATTTCTTGATAACATCATACTTTTGCACTAGGCCTGAACATCTTCTTGTAGGAGGATTCTTTATGACAGGAGTCATGGTGGGACCTGCTGGCTAGACCGGCAGCTAACTGATACTGGGAACATCCCGCTTCCCACTATTCGAACCATGCGGAGTACCTATCGTACTGGGGCTAGCCGACTGGGAATGGTCTGAGGTGGAGTGTGGCTGATCACGGTGAGGCCTAGGTGGCAATGCTTGGTTTAGTAGTACAAACAGTGATAGAGACAGGCCTAATGACACCGGATGAGGAGGTTGGGCATGCTGAGCTCTACGCTGAGCTTGTTTCCTGGTTTTTGTAGCATGTGCAGCCTGGCTGGAAGTGTTGACCAAGGCACTCTGACGGACCATATAGTCAAGGTATCATCGACCCTGATGATGACTGGGGATGTTGGGAGGATTCTCCAGGCGCTCCTCATCATCAAGAATCATGTAGGGATTTACCAGCTCTACGGTGTTAACTGAGGCGTACCCTTGACCATCACTCAAAGAGTCATCCACTACTTGATGGATTCTGGGAGGAACCGCCATATCTGGGGGCATGAATTCACCGAGAGTAAAGGATGATGATGGCATTGGTGGGGGAATTTTCTTTCCCTTTCATCACCGGTGTTTGATCTTCTAGGAAGAGGTCGGCTGAGACGACGATGCAGAAGTGGTGGCTACAGCTTCTGAAGGCTCTGGCCGATTCAGGCATGCCCGGATGGCACCATAGGCACAAGAGACTATTTTGTGAGCCATCTAGTCATCATACTTCTGGGATCCATGACTAGAAACCTGATGCCACTCTCCCTCACTGTCGCTGCTGCTGTTTGGCCTCACAAAGATGCATGTTACTTGTGTCGGGGCTGGGCCCAGCCTAACTATGTTATTTTCAACCTGGTCTTGGAGCCAGTATTTAAACACATAGTACTTCTTGAGAGTGTGACCCAGGATCCAATGATAGGGGTAGTAATTAGGGTGATCAGTAAGGTTTGCCTCTTCTGGTCTTCTAAACTCAGGGAAACGCACAATCCCATGTTCCAAGGCACTGGAGAAGTAACCAGGGACTTGTGTCTCATTGAATGAGTAGGTATGGTTTATATTATCTGGAAAGGGTGCCCTTGGATCTTGAGCCTGATGGGGGGCTGGAGGACCCTCTCGAGGAGGTGGAACTCGGTTATCTTTCCTGGGCAGTGGCGGCGCATTGCGCGGGGGCACCATCCAATTTTGAGGTGGCCGCTACTAGGCTGGAGGTTGCGCATGTGGTGTCGGGCCTCTGTGAGGTTGTGGAGGCGACTCCACTAGAAACAAATCTAATCTCTTGGGGGCCTCTGTTTTGGCCACTTCAGTAGGCTCAGCCCTGGCGGCCGTTCTCATGGGGATTGCAGGAGGCAATAGAAGTACCCTTCTTAGCCAGCTGTAAGGCTTCCTATAGGCATTGGACCTTATTAGAGAAGTCTCAACACCCCCCGAGATAGTTCTGGGTGATCAGAGAGGGAACTAGTTCCATATTAACATTTCCCACACACATTGTCAGTAATTTCTCCTGATTCAGTGGCATGTCGAGGGAATATGTAAGTCCTTTCCATCGGGTGACAAAGTCAGTGACACGCTCATCATGCCTCTTCTTGCACTTGAAGAGGTCTGCAATACTCGTTTTCCATGTGGTGGAGCTGAACTTGTAGATTAATTTCATATGGAGGTCCTCCCAGTCGGTCACCGATCTGAGGGGTAGTTGGTTGTACCAAACAAACACAGGGCCTTCCAACATCTACACAAAACACCAGAGTTTGGCGGCTTCCTTCTGCGCTGGATTTCCCAACATGTGGCCACACCTTCAGGTAAAGTGGGCCAGGTGCTGTGGTGGGTCCCATGTTCCGTTTAAGGGGGAAAATGTGGGATTCCCGAAACCTAGGGGTGCTGGCATATCATCCACCCACATCGGATATGGATTTCCATCAGGTGGGAGTTCCACCTGCCGCGTTTCCAATGCCTCAAGGTGAGCAATGAGTGCCACCATTGGATCACCTGGGTGGGGGTACCTATCTTGATGGGGATCCCTAACCACGAGTGCATTGGTGGGTTCTTCAACATGGTAAGCAGGCCCAGCGGCTTGTGGAGCGGCTGGTGGCACGACCCTTAGGGCAGCTGAGGGAACCCGAGCTGGGTCCCTTGGATTGTCGCGTCATTCTGAAGGGTTTGGGGAGACATATTGTGCTCTCTTTCCATAAGTTCTGGATTCAACCCTATCTGTGGGGGCAAGATGGTCATGGTCGCCTAGAGGCAGCTCGCCGAGGGGAAGTTGTTCCTACCCCTACTGCCCTGGCCTAGGATTGTCGTAGTTTGGTCGTCGCTCTACAGCCTATTAATTCAGGAGGTCATCGACCAACTTCTTCTGTTTGGAAAGCTGAAAATGCAACACAGCTTTTTCAGGGTCTTCCTCTTTCTTCTACATTGATCCGTATGTGTCGGAGGGTTTGGAGGCTCCAATATTCTCTTTACCCTTACTGTGATTTCGATTAAGGACTAATGCCTCAGTGGGCACAGGGAGACCCGACAGGATCCTCTGTTGATGATTAACCCTCCCTAAGGGGTCTAGTAGTTGTGACATGCCTTTAGGGGGAGGTCCCCATCCAGGAGCTCCAACTCATTTTCCTCTTCTGATAGGGTGTCCATGTTGACTTCAACTCTACCTGGGGGCATTTTCTCAGTGTCTCCTAGCTATTTGGGTTACCTTCGAATAGGACTGAAGAGGAGGGCAGCATATTGCTCCCAACCATGGATCTGCAGGTGGGGGGAAGCCTTCTTTATAATCTTGCGGAGTACCTTGAAACTCTGAACCCATTATTGTTGGAGGTCCCTATGGCGACCTGGGGACTCAGGACGCTGGGCCACAGGGAGTGCGGCCAAATCAACTAGACGACACTGCTCTCCAATGTCTTCAAAATGCACTTGGCTCCTGGGATAAACTACTTGCTGATGACGAAGGCGAAAGTGCGCTGCCCAGAGGGTTTGATGGAAACACTCAACTTCCTCTGGGGTGAGGGATTCTGGTGCGCAAAAATTCAGCGCTTCCACGGGCCAAAACATCTCAAGAAAGTGGTCCTTTATGAGGATATTCCATAAGCTCCTTGGCTCGGATTCAGGGTCCGGCCCTTCATTACCCCACTCATCAATCGAAGGTGGTTGAGGAACTAGTAGCGGTATTGAATCAGACCACTGGAAAAGTAGGTTGGCTGGTGGAGAGTATAGTAATCGAGTCTACAAACCGCCATATCTTAGGTTGTCCTTCGAAGAGTGTAGTGACTTAGCCACCACATCACTGTAGGATGGGCTGACAACCACAGTTCCTAGCGTAGGGGATGGGGATACTGGCGATGGGCTGCACTGCTTCTCACCCACCATTGGTCCCCATAATAGCTCTTTGTGATCTCTAGTCGAGGTAGAGAGTGCTTCTGGTGACAATGGTAGTGATTGCACGACCATAACCTGTGGGGTTTCCAAATTTTCTTCCTCTTAGATATACCTACGGAGGGAGGTGGGAATCAAATGGACCTCACATTCTGGGAGTACTAGGCTGATTCTCCTTGTTCCTGCCCCAACCCTTGACTCAGAGGAGCGAGGGGAGGGTTCCTGCGCTGATTTGTACTCTGCTTCGGAGTCTGAGAAGCGGATTGGTTTGATCTCTGTCTGGACCTTCCTAGAATTCTTCTTATAGCGGAAAAGACCTGCCTTCATTCCCCTAGATGGATCTTCGGGACAGGGTAGATTTCTAACACAAGGAGGTCCTTCAGTCATACTGGTGCTGGGGTGGAGAGGGTTTCTACCTGAGAAAGTCGGGGTGTGAGGATCACCAGGACAGATATCAAAGGGGACATGGGTAGGACCTCTGTGGGTAGCACTGTAGTGGGTAAGACCTCTGATGGAACCAGTAGGAGCATGGGGGAACCTCCATGCTTGTTTCCCCTGGTGAAATCAGTATGATGAGGGTCCTCATATTGGTCAAGTTGAACACGGGTAGGACCTCTGTGCTAGGCACTGGTGAAGTGAAGCCAAACCTCACTCCTCTGATTTCTGGGGCGAGGAGGACCTTTTCCAGTTGCTACGAGGACACGAGGAGGGTCCCCATGTTGGAGAGTGACCGTATGTGCAACATCCCCATACCAATGGTCTGTGGCAGGAGGAATGACTCCATATCCAGTGTAGTGGGCATAGGAGAGACTTCCGTACTGAGCATCACCGTCGCAGGGAGGACCCTCATTTGGATTGAAGGTGGTACCAGGCAGACCTCCATGCCGAGCCTAGAAGTGGGGAAGTCTCACATTCTCCATGTTAGTGGTATGGGGAGGACCTTCGTACTGGGTGGAATTGCTACGGTTTAGTCCATGGCGGCCACTTCCTGTGCTGGCTACCAAGAGAGTCGACCCAACTTGCTTGTGGAATGGTTGGGGCCTCGATCCAGGCCAGGCATATGAATGTCCCTACTTAGCATACACAGGGAGTTGATTATATTCATCAGTGGTGGATCGTTCCATAGTATCTGCTGACGTTGACGCCCCTTAGTGGACATCCTCTTTGGCTTGCACCCGATGCTGGCGTCAGGTTAGACAGATCGGAGCCAGTGGTGTAGGTACATGGCTTACCTGCTCCTCAGCCAGTAAGACTGGGTGGCAGTGCTGATGTAGCCTAGTGGGATCCCTTGTTGGGAGCCCCTAGGATGGTATCCTAGATAGGCTGACCCAGATATCCCCTACCTCATTGGCGTAAGGCAGGGAGTCGTTGAGAAATTCCAGGGAGAGGCTCCCGAAATGGTTATATGTTGGAGTGGGGAGCAGTGGCTCCCTGCGCGGCCCTTGGGGGTGGAATTGATGAAGAGGCACAGATGCCTCTAAATCCAGATGGGCCATATCCCGAGTTGGGATAATACCCTCTTCCTCGTACTGGCGTATGAGGTCATTGATCACCCTTTGTTGGATGAACTATGAGGGAGAGATGGGGCAAGGGTGCCCAGCGGTCGTGGCCGTTGAGACCATCGTAGAAGAGGCGGAACCATGCGGGACTATCATGCTGGTACTGCCCCTGCCCCTATATCGGTGGGCAGGCAGGGATCGACTTCCGGGTGCAGCATCTTGGTTCCTAAAAGTAGGGAGATTAACTCATCAGTGCTGAAAGAAAAAGGGAATCGATGACCAGTGTCCCAATTCCATTCCATCATCCATGGCTGGTAAGATGGATCCACACTGACAACGTCGCACACCAGGATGTCCAATGTTTTGATTGCCCCAACTTCTGTTGAGCTTCACACCATGCCTTCTATTTTCATGGTAGGACCCAGTGCTGGATAGCTGGATCTAGTGATATTCTAGTCTACTGATGTATTGAATTCTCCTAATATTCATATTGAGGATAATATCTTCACGACCGGTTCACTATTTCTATTTCTGATGCTTTCATCAGGGCACACATGTCGATCTTGTTAGAGGACGGTGGCGCCATTTATTTCCCCACATTCCCACTTTCCAAAGGTGGGTGGCATCTGTTCCTTGTTCAGGGACGTTTTCTCCTTGATCAAAACGGGATTATGGGATGTCGGTTCTTCCTTCTGGGGATTCCTCCTCAAAACCTGTCACCTAGTCTGGGTCTCCCATATAGATTTAAGACGTTGTTCATGAAACTCTTCCTAGTGCCATATCTTCATGGACACCAGTTAACTACACTACTTCTATCAGGACATTCCAAAGGGTTCAGTCAGGGTAGTAACCTTCAATCAGGGGAGTAGTCACGTTGTACATCACTAGCATGTATGTATGCTTAGAAACTGGTGCATCTGGGTTTCTTCCCCTTATTATAGGGCTTCTCGAGTTCATGGAAGCACGAGGAATCCCATGTCAAATGCGGAGAATTTTATTCCATAGGCATGTATCTGGGGTTTTCCTCAACTTCTCATGTTTAACACAGGGTATGCCACAAGTTTAACATCTAGCAGAGATGGATCAGACTGATCATAACACTGATTAGAGTGGATCATATGGGTGCAACCCCTAGAGGGAATACTGATGTTGGGGGAAACATGTGGTTAGCTTCCTAGTTGTTGTTAAGGGGAATGGGGAATGAGGTGGCATGCTCCAACCAGGATGTGGCGGCCCGAGTAAGAATCGGGATGGATGATGGATGGTTTAATGAGTTAGGTGGATAATGAGACGGATTCGACTCGAGGACGATGGTGATGTTGGTATTGAGTCTCGAGGATACCTCCTATGTATCTCTGTAACAGGGAATCAAAGTCCTCTTAGTTCATCTGACAATGGATTACTTCCTATTGGGGACTTCAATGGCTTACAACTGGATAGTGGATCACAACGGATTACCACTGGATGGGGTCACAATGTCTTACTACTGGATGTGGTCACAATGGCTTACCTCTGGATGGGGTCACAATAGCTTACCACTGAACGGGGTCAAACCACAGAGAGGCTTCCTATGTACCTTATCTAGGAGACAAGGATCAAACCCACGTAGTTCCTGTGGGATGGGGGTCGATGAATCGATGTAAAGGAGGACCTGGGGTCCAATGGTTATTGGGATTGAACCTTATGGAGGTGTCTTACGTACCTTTCCTTGTCAAGGATCAAAGTCCACGTAGTTCAGGTGGGTGAAAAGGCTTACCGCTGACTAGGGGAACAACGACTTACTGCTGATTGAGGTCCACAGTTTAATGTCATGCTAGATGGGGGTGAACCAATGTAAAGAGGAACCTGGGGCCCAGATAGATGGTGGGATTAAACCTCAAGGAGGCTTCCTACATACCATGCCTTGGCAGGGATCAAAGTACACGTAGTTTGGAAGGAGTGGGCGAACTGACGTGAGGTGGTCGGGACCAATGGGTGTCAGGATTGAACCACATTGAGGCTTCCTATGTACCTTTCCTTGGAAAAAATCAAAGACCATGTAGTTTAGAATGGGCATTGATGAGCCGGCGTGAAGATGGTCAGAACCAATGGGTGTCGGGCTTGAACCTCGGGGAGGCTTCCTACATACCTTGCCTGGGCAAGGATCAAAGACCATGTAGTTCAGAAGGGGTATTTTTTGAACCGGCGTGAGGATGGTCGGGACCAATGGATGGTGGGATTGAACCTCATGGAGGCATCCTACGTACCCAGCCTTGGCAAGGATCAAAGACCTTATAGTTCATGGTGGGTTTGGACCTTACACTCTAGGCTGCCTAGAGAGGATGTCATGGTCGATGCTTGCTCTAAGCCCACGTGAGTCATGCTCAGTGTGAGAAACAAGAGATAGAAAAGACCTTAAAATCACATCACAGAAGGTGAATCCGTGGGAAGTAGAGTGGGTTTGATGTGCAGGTAGTGACCCAAAAAGGAAATAGGGGCTTACGCATGGTTCACAGCCTAAAGAGGAAACAAGGGCTTACACGTTGTTAGCAGCCTAGGGAGGTGGATATTGGGACTTACTTCGGGATGGAGGCCCGTGTGGTGACAAAGCCCAGTGGGAGAGGGATTTGGTACCCAGGAAGAGAGGAGGAGTAGGGGTGTTGCATCCTATATGGAAATCTAGGGGCTTACACCAGGGTGGTTGCCCTTTCTCATGGATAGATGCCACTCTGATAAAGAGGATGTCCTTCCATGTGAGGAATTATCTCGCTCTTGTGGAGACCAGTGGGAGTAGATAATTTCTGATATGGGGCACCCCGCGTGCAAGGCATGGGGCGAGGTCACAATTTAACGCCATGTACTGAGGATGATGGCACTTGGTAGTTTAACGTCCTGCAGCTCAGACGAGGTGGGTGCACTCCCCACCCCTAGGACTTACATAATCGATACCCACCCACCCTTGAGGGAAGGAAGTCATTGTCAATGCCGTGCTGAGGGAGTGTTATGGAGCGATCCATCGGGGGGTCCACATTAGCGTGGCTATGCAAAGAAGAAATAGTCGTTAGCATGCCTATGTAAAGAATCATGTGGTGAAGTAATGCAATGGGTAGTATCGTCCAAGGGACTTTGAAATTGCTTCGTGTAAACTTGAAGGGCCGCATGGGAAAATAGCGTGTGACGCATGTGTGTTGCACATAAGATAGGCTCGAACAAGGTGCATCAAAGTGAGGGCATCACATGGAGCGCATGTAAGAGAATGGTTTGGGGCAAGATAGGAGGTCCGCGTGCAAGATGCAAGGTTTGCACGCAAGACGAAGAGGTTGCGTGCATGAGTTATGGGTGGCGCGCAAGACAGAGGTGTTGCGCACAAGAAGTATAGTTTGCGTGAAAGTCAGATTAGTGGCATGCAATCCTGAGGGGTTGCATGTGAGATGGATGGTTTGCGCGCAAGTCAGACAGGTGTTGCGCAAGCCTGAGGGGTTGTACATGAGACGGACGGTGTGCGCGCTGGTTAGACGAGTTGTACGCAAGAGCGCCTGACATAAAGGGAACTTGTGCGCAATATGGGACCCCTTGCGTGCAAACAACTTCGAGAAGAAATGAAATTCACGAGGATCAGAGAGCCCATCCATAAGGTTCCCCCGGGGGACCTATCACGCAACAACCAATACCTGAAGGCCATGGGTTTTTCGCACGGTCGTGGAATATGGGGTTTTCATGCATAAGAGTGTCACTTCGTCTTCAGTTTCCATACCTGGAGTGTGGTGATACGGTTCGTTTTATATCCAGAGTCCTCAGAGTGGCGTGCAAGAGCCTGGTACGCAAACTCTGGTTGGTCGTCGGATTGTGCACGCAGAGGAGGTCGGGCATGCAAACACCCGCTTGACGTAGCCTTGTGCATGGAAACAAGGTTGGGCATGAAAATCCCCAGTCGACGTCGCCTTCGGTGTGGAAATGGGGTCGGGCATGCAAACACCCATTCAAAATCACCTTTGGTGCAGAAATGGGGTCAGGCGCACAAATCCCCAGTCAACGTCACCTTCGGTGTGTTAATGGGGCCAAGTGTGGCTATTCGCGGAGGATGGTGATTTGGGTGCAGAAGGGAAGGTCGGTGCACAAGGGTTTGCGCACCTGGCATCCTATTGCGTACGTCTCCCCAATCTTGCACGTAACTGCCTACTAGGCCCCAGAATCTCTTCTTTTACATCCCAGATTCATTCATTTCTCTTTTATCTGCATGATGTGGCCCTTCTCCAAATTTCATCGTGAATAGGAACCATTCAAGGCTTTGTACAGGCGACCTTGAAGTTCACCACTATGTTAGACAGACCTAGGAGAGTCAGCACTCATGGGCCCATAATTGGTGTGAGCTACTACATAGAAGGTTTAGAACATCCAGGAGTGGATGAAGATAGCCCAAATCCATCATAATTCTTATGCTAATAGGTGGAGGAGGCATTTGGAGTTTAAGGAAGGAGACCATGTATTCCTACCAGTTTCACTTCGATGAGGATTACGGAGATTTGGACAGGGAGATAAGTTATCTCTAAGGTTTATTGATTATTTTTAGATACTGGGTAGAGTTGGAGAGGTGGCATACCACTTAGCTCTACCCCTACAGTTGGACCAGGTACACGACATCTTCCACATGTCATAGATGAGGAGGTACGTGCATGACCCATCGCACATTGTCAACTAGGGAGAGCTAGACATCGAGGATGGAGCAACTATTGTGGAGTAACCAGTGAAGATCGAGGATCAGAAGGATAGAATCATTCATAGGTGATCGATTCCTTTAGTGTATGTCTAGTGAAAGTACGAGAATCTCTAGGAGAGCACTTGGGAGTGGGAGGCTCAGATGCATGCTTAGTACCCACATCTTTTTTAGTAGCCCTTTTTTGTCATTTTAGGGACTTAAATCCCCAAGGGGGGATAATTTGATGTCTTGTATTTTCCATTTATTATTTTGAAATATTATATGAATTATTTTCAAGACCAAGAGCTAAGACGACATGTGATTCCAAGGCCCGGTGTTCCCAGAATAAATGTTTTAAATATTTTAAAATATAGAATATCACACACATATATTTTAACTAAAAAAGTGTAATAACATCTAAAAGGGTGTTCAGATCATAAATATAAGGGAACCATTGAATTTAGAGTATAGGTTTTACCCTAGGTAGGGCTTAACATAGACCGGAACGGGTCGACTGTGAAAAGTAGTTTCGAGCTTTTTTAATGAATAAAATAAATTGAAGATTTATTTTATTTTCTATGTTTCATCGACATAACAATATAGTGATGATTATTTATTTTAAGTAATCCTTTAGTTATAGATCCAAGGTTAGGCTCATAACCCTGAAATTACCTAGAGGCTCTAGAGAGAAATCCTGGAGAATTTCTCTTGACGGCGATGGTAAAGACTTGGATCATAGATCATTCTTGATGGCGACGGTAAAGACTTGGATCATAGATCATTATTGATGGATCTCACTAATGGAAATAGATCTTTGATAGTGAATGATCCAATATCCAAGTAGGATAAATTATTTTGTATTTATTTCCCCTTTATTAGATTCAACGATGAACATGGACCAACCAACGAATAGGTTGATCTGTGGTTTGATCATTCCTTACAAGATGGGTGATACTCTATAGGGTTTATGGGGTCTGATTATTTTAGAATTGATTTGATTTGCTGCTCATTCTTATAGGAACAGATCAAGGCCATAATGAACAATGGTCGAGTTTCATTCCTCAAATTTGTACCTTGTGTTTCTCTATCCACCGCTTTCTAGGCATGTTCTTCATTCTTCATCATGTTTATGAATGAATTATTATTGCACCTTCATTTCTTGGTGAAATGATTCTAAATTAAAGATCTTACCTTGGGATGACCTAATGAAGGTGCGGCGGTGACAGTGACAGATGAATCAGAGCAAATTGGAAGAAACTACTCTTTAAGCGGTTCACATTGTAATCGATTTAAACTAATTTATGAGTCAATTAAAGTCCTAAAACACGTCTATTTGGTGTTAGGGTGATGAAATGAGCCTAGATATGGAGTTTTGAGGCAAACGGACCATAGAATTAGAACCTGGGAGATCAGCCAAAGAGCACGGAGGAAGAATGTGATATTTTGGAAAAACTCGATGAACAGAGCGTGTAACCGAAGGTTACATAGCATGTGGCCCCCACTGAGTGGTGGTTAGGGTTTTGGGAGATAGTTAAATGTCACATGGAATCTGACCCTATCACACGGTGTGTAGACCCTTCCAGAGACTCGATGTGTATCTCGGGAGATATAAAGATATAGGGTGGAGTATACGGGTTATATACACGGTGTGTACCCCACCACATAGCTTGGCCTGGACCAGGTACACGGACTACACCATGTACTGGTATAAGGTTAGATATACATGTTTTGACACCATGTATTAACACATGGATGGAGTACATGGGTTGAATTTCGATGGAAGGACATGATGTGTGACTTCTTCTATACACCATGTACCCATATTCTACACGATACAGTTGGAATGACATGGGTTGTTGTACACGAGCAATACCTTGGGGAAAGGGACACGAAGACTGAACCTACTACACATCATGTATCCCTTTCTACATGGATTTATTTTCTTGTCCTCTACATCTTAGACAAGTTTTGTTAAGGTTTTTTTCCCTTATCATTTCCCTTAAGGTAGGTAAAAATCATTTCCTACTCATAGGAATATGATCCCTTCAGAAGGAATTATTGGATATAGTTGTTGAAATCCCCAGAGATGCCTAGAGAAGGATCCTATATTCATTCTTCATGACCTAGTTAGAGTCTTCAGCATTGACATGACCATCTTTATAGGGCATTGATCCTCTACTTAGTATGTTAATCTAAATGGAATTATTGGTATCACCCCATGGCCCTGGATTTGATCCTCATATATGGTATCATATTCTCTTTAGATCTATCAGTGTATCTCTCATGATGGTTCTATATGAATAGTACTTCTCGGACGGACATCATCGGTGCTATCAAACTCAAGAGTGTGTTCTCCCAGATGAGTGCTTTGTGGAATCTTTGAGCAGAATCCCTAGTTTTAGTATGTGGTAGTTGAGACTTACCTCTAGACTGTGTGTATTGGATTGAGTATATCTAGATATTATTGTTATAAGTGTTTTAGACATATACTTGTTTGGATTTTACTATACTTTTCTTTGTGTATTGGTTTGTGGTTTTGGGATGTCTTACTAAGTATTGTTATACTTACCCCTATAAGGGCTTTACCTGCATGTGTCATGTCTTGTGCAAATGAGCGACCTTTTTATAAAGTCCTAGGAGAACTAGGACCAGATGGAGATTTGTGAGATCAGGAAGATGAGGTGTTCCTATGGCTATGAACATCAGTCCCAGTACCTTTTTTCTTACAGGTTAGACTTGTTGTTATAGAATTATTTTTGGTGGGATTGTATTCTAGCCCGTTTACTTTATTTCACTATACTTTCCTATCGTACTCTGGTTGGGATATAGTGGTATGCATGAATATAGTTCTTAGTGGTTTTTAAATTTCATAATTTTGTGGGCTTGGAGATGTGTTTGTGTGTATAGGTACATATTCAATGCCTCCCATGTTACTGATATGTCTATTCAGTGCTAGTCACCAGCCCCTGTCCTATTGGAGGCAGGCTTGGGGAGTTTCAATACGAGCCCCACTAGGACGGGTCATGACAATGGCCATGGATAGTCTATATAATTTCCATCAAAGGAACTGAGATATCAAATTCCATTAAAGAACATAAGGGAAAAATTCTTTCCCGCATTATTCATTAATACAATATTACTCATGACGTACCCAGTGTATCCCACTTTACCATGGACATATGTCATCACAGTTTTCATCAATACATCAATGTACGTGAATTATAGTATTCATTAATAATAATAATAAATTATAAATATCAATACACATGTCCATGGATAGGAACATATAATAACATATATTATTATGGATTTCCTACTAATGAATCTCGTTCTCATAATATCCTACACTAGATATTACCAAGGGCGTGCACCATGAGAAGGTGCCTCAAAGTCCTATAAGTCTCCACCCATGATAGCCTATATAATTTGTTTCCCTAAAATGATATCATCTATCTATAGAACATATATTTAAGAATAGTTTCATAGCACTTCTATGTTCTCATCATAGTGGGGAATTACTATGACCTTTTAGCATGACAGCTACTCTTAGGACATTATCCCATACTATGTTATGTAGAAAAACAATCATGATGTGATAAGGAGTTTATTAATATTCAAAAATATGAATATAGGTTATCATAAAGTGTACATAATTTGGATCTAGTGAATAAACTCCAACAATAATAACATAACATGAAAATTATTTTTATAAGGTTTAATAACATGGTTTTACGAATAAATAAATACTAATCCATCCAATAAATAGTTCAATAGAAAATTTTCATTCCAAATAATTTATTTTTTATAAAAAATGAAATTGAGAAACCTAATATTTATAATTCTTAAAATAATTGATCATTATTGGTTATAATTTTAATAAAATAGATGAAAACATATTCTATCCATAACCTAAAAATTCACATAATGAGTTCAGACCCCCTACCTAAATATTTTGGTGAGATTTATACCAATTAAATGATCACCAAAGAATACTCCACCAACCCCCAAACATCCCCTGAAATCTATTAAATTATATTCTATAAAAAATGACACCAACAAAACAATTACTAAAATCACAGGAGAATGGATTTCAATGTAAACCTAAGAGAATGATTTCAAAAATACAAATAAAATCATATGAGCCTAAAGACTCAAACAAGACAACCTAATAAGGCACTAATTCCAAAATCAAATCACGAAAATCATACAGGAAACTCCACCCAATTTATTCACATTAAAATAATGATAGATTGAAGGTTAAAAATATACAATGGTGCCCTTTAAACATAGAGATTAGATATTTAAGGATTAAAATGAATTACACTATATCTTGGTGGAATTAAATTTCAATCCTTAACTTAGGATATGAGAAACTATGTGAAAAGAAGAGAAAGATTTGTAAAAGGAAGAGGGGGAGTTTAATTTGGATTTAGCTGAAGAAACTAATGGATATATTCCCAAAATCCCATGTATACTTTATTTTCATTGAGACATATCATATTATATGGAAAAGGGGTATCATAAATCATGGTTTTCATGCTGCTTCCTTGACATATTGTATTAGCTTACATGATAATATATTAGTGCACTAGATCATATTATATGATCTACTTTTCATATAATGAATCATTGGGTGGTCAAACATTAAGTATTAATGTTCATATATACTTCCACATAAGATATAATTGATGATCAAATGTTTTATAAGATTAAAAATAAAATATAATTAACTCTAATTAAGAGATACAATATTTTTATCCATTTTAATTTTCTTGTATGTTTTGTAATATATGAGTAAGCTTTATAAACACTTATGAGTATCCTAAGGGGATATAAAAGGAGGTTATCACTATAAAGTGGTGATTTACCAAACTTCCCCAAGCCTTGATTATTTTTTCTCTTCTAAAATATCTCTTACTTCTCTTTCCTTATCATCCATGATACACTAGAATATTTTTTCTTAGAGTAGTGTAACAACCCAAGATAAATGTAACTTAAATAGTATAGTAATATCATGATTTAGATAATACATATCACACATAGTTACATAACCCAAGGACTGAAAGTCTTAGTGTCTAAGAGGTTAGAAACATAAATAAACTTATTTTACATGTTGTTAACATTTATCCATAAACTAAACCCCCTCTTACATATTCCATGAGACATAATAATCTTCAAATCCTGGGGATAGGAAAACATAAGAAGGGGTTAGCTAAAATGATCAATAAGGGATAATATATCAATGGCCATAATGTTTAGATCATAAACATGTTATAAATAATGAATAAAGTGAAATATCTAATTTAAAAGAAAATAAGTCATTAAGTGTAAACCATAAGCATGAAATACATGCATATCATCTTAAACAATAACACTTCTACCATGGCATGAGAAAATAAAAAAAATGAAGTTCATAACATGATCCATGGAATCTAGGAAAGGAATTTTCACAATCATAAACAAAGTATTTATTACATATGTGTACCTAGATACCCACTAACCTATTCATGTGAAAAATTATGAGTAGAGATAACCATCATCACAATAACCCTTTGTGAACCTAGTCTCTCACTAACTTGTCCACATGGCATTTCTATCTCATGATATATAAGACTTTACCCAATGCGTTAGAGGTATATATAGGTTCCACCCATAACATAGTTTATAAATATGTGTTCCACTTGAAAAAAAAATATCACATCATAAAATAACCATTAGAAATGTAAAAGAGGTTTTTATGGCATAATAAATCCATATAGAACCCTTGGAAATAAAAATGGGTTTTATAATATTATCAAATGGTATAAAATAAAATGAATTAGAGAAATAGATCATTTGATACCAAAACATAAATACTCAAAATAATAATACATCATATGATTAAATAGAGGTTGAATCTTTAAACATAACTTTATTGAGTTATAACTTTAGATATAGAGAGGGAAAAGGAAACCAAACTTTAATAATTCATTTAAAACTTTAGCAACATCATTGTGATATGGAGTTCTAAAACATTTTCAAAAACATTTCACAAATTATCAAATAATATTTTGAAAACATTATTTTTAAATGAAATATATAATATCAAAATTTTGAAAATAAGTGTTATTTTTTTATGAAAATTTGATTTAGAAGATAAAATTTAAGAAAATTGAAAAGAAAGGTATTTTAATAAAAATGATTTTATTGAAAACCCACATCTCATTAAGAGTTTATAAACCTTATTCTAAAAAATGTAAAGATAAATAGTAAGGTTACTTTATCCTTAATATTACAAAATTATAAATAAGAACATAGGTAGGAAGGAATTTATGGATATGGAAGGTACATGTTTATTAGAAAAGAAAAGGGGTTATTTTTTTCAATCTCATGTTTTATAAAATAAAATCATCATAGAAAAAAACATGAATATAAACATAATTTTTTGAGAAAATAAGGATGGGATGTATCATAACACCATCATAAGGAAAATTATATCTAACTTTTAGCATCAATATTTAATAATAGGAATATAACACTATGAGAGGTAATTGAGTTACCAAAAACCCTAACCTTGAGTTTTCGCTAACTTGGCCTTACTATAACCTCATATATAATGAAAATAACTAACTTAAGATTATAATTTAGTAAATTATTCAAATTTATAACCCTTTATAAATTTTAGTCAAAGTGGAACACTCAAGAGAGGGGTGGATTGAGTTTCCATATAAAAATTTCTATTAAAAATATTTAAAAACTTAAATCCCCCAATTTATAAAAATGCCCAGATAACTAAAATTATAGAATTATATAATTTTTTCTTTCAAAAATATTCTCAATAGTTTGATAAAAACTCAATTAAAATAATTTTTAATACACTTTAACTTTTGAAACTAATCTACTTGTAAAAAACACATTATATAAAACACAAGTTAAAGCCAACTATCAAAGTAATGTTTTATTATAGTTTTATAAAATAGAAACTAGTTTGATTTAAGAATAGTGGAAAAAAATAATAAATCACACAATGGAAAATAAACAAAGGGTTCAATATTAATCCAATATCTAATCCCCACCACTTAGAAATAGCTCGCTGACATGCATTTATTATACAATAAACTGATCCACAACCTAGATCAAGTTTTTAAAAATAAATTTACTCATATAGACTAGCCTTATAAAAAATCATCTTCCACATTTATACATGGGGGAAAGATATTTCATGTCATACATAACCTCTTCCAATATTATACATGGGAGTATAGATGAAAATATTTGGAAGAGAGTGTCAAGCACTCTCTAGTTTAGTACATGAGACTGTGTTTTACAGATAAACAGAGTAAAATAAAACACATCTCTAAAAGTATTCTAAAACATAAAGTGAAAGAGATGAGATATGTGAAGATGTGGTGAAATTAAATTGAAATAGATTATTTTTTTCATATTTCTTTTAATTTGTCCTTTAAAATATTCAATTGGGTTTTCATAGAAGTGTGGGAAATAGTGTCATGGAAGTTTGAAAATTGATTTATTCTCAATCAGTTGATTTGACAGTGTTATTCCACACATAAATGTATCTATATATCCCTATTTCATATTTTATAAGTGTTTATATCTCTATTTATCCATGTATCCATGGACAAGGGGATCTTCTGAATGTATAACCTTCTGGCTAGTCTAATTATCCATTATAGGATAATATTTGAATAAGCTAAATCCTCGTACTAAGAGATAGATCTGAAAAGGTATGACTATCCTTTAAAACTTATTTATTTAAGAATAATATTTCTTAAATACACATTCCTATTAATTTAATTTAATTCTTAATATATCCTTGTATGAATTAAATTTGAACTTAATTTTGAAAAATTGTTGTAACAAGTAAATAGCAGAAGCTCTTCTAGAAGTAGATCCTTTTAGCGGTAAATCTAACTGATGGAAGCATTACTTGGAGGTAGGAGAGATTGAATTTAGTACCATTGATAGTTGTGGTAGCTTCAGATAGTAGTGGTATTAGCTTTCAGAAATAGTGGTATCTCTACTCGATGGTAGCATAAACTAGTGGTAGACTCACTCAACAGTAGCTCTACTTGGTGGTAGATTAATTTGGTAGTTGATGTTATGGAGATAGTGATAGATAATCTGAAAGTGTTAATATATATTCAAGAAATAGATTTTGAATATTGTAGAGTTTTTATAGTGGTAAAATATTGGACTAATGGTAGCTTAGAGTGGTAATTAAGTTTAACTAATAAAAGATAGAAATAGTAGATCAAGAATGAGATGTTTTTATGGTTTTGGATAGAAAACAATTAACTAATTTAAAACATGAAAATTATTAGTAACATAGTAAACATGATTTGATTTCATTAAAATAATGATGTTTCTGGACTAATCTAATAATATCCCCCTTTTTATGATCAAAAATCATTACATTCGTACTCATACAAAAGATATGAATATAAAACAAATAAAATCCGGTTAACAATAAAATTTCATATTTAATGTATATACATGAGTCAGGTCATTCTTATATTCATTCCATACATTCATTACCCCCATTTTGGGATTATAAAAGATATAGAATTAACATGAATAGAAATAAGAACATAAGTATGAATAAAAAGATATGAGTTCCATTAAACATCAAATTTTATACAATACATTAGGAAAGGGAAATAAAATGCAGTCCCTATAAAATCATAATTTGATTCTGAATAAGTATACTCAGTTAAAGAAGAGATATGATCCACTGGGTCCTTTATTTTAGCAGAAATAAGAGGGGTAGGAGGTGCAGTAGGTGCAGGAGGTCTTGATACTATAGAAGAGGAAACCAGGCTGAGATGCCTCATTACTTCAATAGGTGTAAGTACAAAAGGACTAATTGTAATAGAAGTTATCTGAAAAATTGTTTATAAGGGTTAAAAAAGGGATACAGTCATGGGAATAACTTGAGGTGTAATTAAAGCAATCCTAGTGGTGTAGATAAATAATTCCATCAACTCAATAAATTGGGTAATCACCATACAACCATTCTCTATGGCTATAAAAAATATTTTCTTTTATTCCATAAATATATTGAGTAGGGGTGAAAAGTATTAAACTTATTTACTATCTATTTAAAGGTCCTATTCACAAGTGGTTTCCTTAGATTATCATCCAAGAACTTAAAATGAGAATTAAACTCATTCTTGTTAAAAATCATAGAGATATAGTACTTAATGGACTTAGTGATTGTTTTTCTATGACTTCTGGATTAATTTAATCATTCTATAACAAGCTTATAAATGTTCTCACCATGAAATTTTATTTTCCAAAGATTATCCTGATGATAAGTGAGATAAATCACCTGACATATCTTACATAACCTATCTCACAATGGATTTGATAAACTCATAATCAATAGATATAGGGGCAGAAGGATGTGGATCGCTGAAAGAAAAAGATCTGAGTTTAGATAAAGATTCCATCCTCTACAAAATAGATGCATCCCTCTATTGAAAATTGGTTCTCATTTCCTCCAAATATGATTGAATATAATTCATTTTATCCACTAGCCTCTTATTATCCATTTCCATATTTCCCATATTAATGAAAAGTCTTGGTTGGAGATGAGAAATAACCAAAGAAACTATTAAAGAAATTTCATCTTCATGAAGATTATTTTCTTTAAAAGAAAAGGATATATGCATGTCACTAAGATCTGATAACAACCCTACCTTAAAGGAATCTTTATAATCTATGGTTAGATAACTGGATTGAGGAGGAGGGGGGGTAAAGACCTCTCCTAATTATGCATTGAAGCAACCACATTACCGATTTACATATCATTCTCACCAAATGGAAAAGTGTCTAAATCATTTTCTTCATAAATACTTCCAATTAAATATCCCTTAGTATCTTTCTAAGTGACCAAGATGGTAGGTCTACCATGATCTGGTGAAATTCCCTTATCATCATCACTTTCATCAGAGGCAAGGTATGATAAACCAATCATAGAAGATCCTTGAGATTTATCCCCCTTAGTAGGTGCATAACCCTAATCTTTTTATAAAGAAACTAGATCAATAGGGATTCTATAATCTTGTCCTTCAGAAGCAACAGGTTTATCACAATTACCAGGTTCTTGAATTACTAAAGTATGTGGTGAAATTCCCTGCCACTCTCCACCGGTAGACCTACTAAAATCATAGACAATATGAAAGTGATTTATTTCATTATATTCATCTTCCCATTAATATAAAATTCAAAATCATCAGATAACACAATCACATCCTATGAACTCTCTGAATTAGATTTCTCAAATTGAGAACCATTTGAGACTTCAGTCTCTTCTATTTCATCTTATTCTAATAACAATATCTCTTTGGTAAGAAGATAAAGAGGTGGACTTTTAGGTCCATAGGCCACATTTGAACTTTTTACAACATCAGGGTTGCTCCCTTCTTCTTCCAAAATAGGAACAAATTCCTCTTTCTTATCTACAACTTCTTACACTTCAACTTCATCACTACAACATCCTTACCTTCTTCATAAAATTAATATTCTACTACATCATTTGGCTCCAAAACAGGGTCAACCAAATCTCTTGGTCTTGAAGGGTTACCCAATGGGTTTAAATTTTCATACAATTTATCATTATTTACCACATATATTTTCATCCAAGTATTCCAATTAACTCTCATCCTCTTGTATATGACTTGAATAATATAAAACCAATCAAATTGTGATACTTTTTCCTCTCCTTTAGGAATAATTCCTCTTTCTTCTAAAAGATAAAAAATCATTTTAGGCTAGGTAAGATAATTGGATCTTGTGTAAGGATTACATAGCTCCATATTATGAACCATTAAATATCTATAAAGAATAATATTGTCTCCTCCTTTCATAAGAAACAAGAAGAAAATATCTTGATACATCATAATTATAAAATCACCCTTCCTTGGACATAGTATATGCTGGATGAAATTAAATAGAAATCATCATTCTCTATATAACTTGATTGCAGTAGGTTTTCAAATAGTTACATTTCCAGTGACCTCAAGAAGATCATCCTTGATTATGAAATTATCATTAATGATTGGAAAAGATCCTTAATAATCCTCATGAATATCGTTGTGAGGAACATCTATACATCTATCCCATTTCTTAGAATACAAAACAATCTTATCACCATCGAACATTGTTCTTTTAATATCCTTCTTATCTTCAAAATGATACTCGGCATGTAGATAGAAATTGAGAATAAATAGAGGGTAGAATGGTCTATTATTTCTTGAGAACCATTATCCCCAACCTTGGTATTGAATCACATTCTAAAAAAGAAACTTTCTTATGTATAACCAAGAAGAATTTATTTTATTCTCAGCCATAATAAATCAAGATGAGAGATACAGATTCTTTTGTTTGACTGGATAACTAGACTTTCCTCTAGATTTATTTAAGGGTTGTGATTCATCGAAGGATACACCAAGATGCTTCACTTGCACCATTTTTACATAGTTTTGAGGGTTGGAGGTTGAATACAAAGGTTTGTGGGTCAATAGAGAAAAGGGATAAAGTTTCAAAAGGGTGTGTGAGAGTGAATTACTAATTAATACTCTTAAATAGGTATTTTTTATCATTTAGAGATTCTAATTGTTTTAAATTTAAATAAAATAAAAATGATAATAAAATAATTTTGGAGAAATAATAATTTTAATTTAAAATAGTTATAAATGTTAACACTTTAAATGGTATCAACCAAACGGTAGGTTTATATATTATTTTTTCAACAGTAGCATGTTACAGTATCACAACTATGGTAGCATAGATATGGTAGGTTAGCCATAGTAGTTCATCCATGTAAGCATATAAATGATATATTTTTATGATAACATACTAATAGTATTAGTTCATGGTAGTATAGATACATTTGATCCTCACAGTATCAAGAATTTTTTATATACCTATACCATAAATAAAATAAACTCAATAATAAACTACTAGCCATAATTTATCATTCCAATTTAATGTATGATATAGACTATTATCTATCAATTCAATGTATTTTTGAATATTTCTACAATAATATATTCTATACCAATGAATTAAAGAGTTATATCACCTTTTAAAAATGATATCTCAGAAAGTGATGTCTTGTATCAATGTGTTTGTTCCTAGAGAGGGACACTGGATTCTTGGAAATATTTATCACACTTATATTATCACAATTTATAGGGACATATTGAAATTGATTTCCATAGTCTAGTATTATATATTTCAACCACATAATTTTCACAGAGTGACTACCTGAAGCTATGTACTCAGCTACAGTAGTGGGTAATGCAATAGATTTATGCTTTTTTACTACACCAAAAAACTAGAGACTAGTCAAAAAAGTGACATGTTCCATAGGTGCTTTTTATATCTAACTTATAACCACTAAAATACGCATATAAATAACTTATTAAATCCAATACTTTTCCTTTAGAATAATAAATTCCTAAGCAGGTTGTACTTTTTAGGTATTTGAAAATTATTTTTACTATAAGTAGATGTGATTATTTTGGATTTTATTGAAAATGATCACACATACACACACTAAACATGATATTAGGTCGACTATTAGTTAAGTATAGTAAAATATTAGTCATACCATTATAAGTGGTTTGATAAACAGGTTTCCCAATTTCATCAAGATCTATTTTACATCTTGAACTCGTGGGAGTTTCAGTACCTTTAGTACTATCCATACCAAAAAAGTTTTAAAATATCTTTAGTATACTTGATTTGATTTAAAATAATTCCTTCCTTATTTTGAAAAATATGAAAACTAGGTAAGAATTTTAACTCACCCATAAAACTCATTTCAAATTCATTTTGTATCATTTTTTAAAACTCAATACACAATTAATTTATTAAAGATCCAAAAATAATAACATCAACATAGATGTTTACTACTAAAACATCTTTTGAAATTATTTTAATAAATAAAGTAGGGTCATATATTCCTCTTGAAAAACTTTTATAAATCCAAAATGAGTTGATTATATCATACCAAGTTCTAGGAGATTATTTCAAACCATATAAATCTTTTGTTAATTTAAATACATCATTTGGAAAGTTAAGGATTTGAGATAAAGGTGGTTGTCCCAAAAAAAGATCCTCAACTATATAACCCTTTAATAATGAACTCTTGACATCCATTTGATATAATTTTAAATCCAAATGTTCTGTATAGGCAAGCAACATTCTGATATATTCATGTCTAGATACCAGTGTAAAAGTTTCCTCATAGTCAATACCTTCCTCTTGACTATACTCTTGTGTAACCAGTCTTGATTTATTTCTAATTAAAATTCTTGACTCATCTACTTTATTCCTAAACACACATTTAGTGATAATGGTTAGTTAGTCCTTAGGTCTCTCCACTAGTTCTTAGAATTTATTTATTTCAAAATAATTTATTTCTTCTTTAATAGACATTACCCAAAACTCATAATAAATTGATTTTTGTAATGGTTTTAGGTTCAAGATGTGACAATAAAGATTTATGTTCAACTTTATTTTTTAGAGAATCTCTAGTTTTTCTTCCTCTATTTATGTATCCTGCAATAATATCTTAGGGATGGTCTCTATGAGTCCTAATAGCTCTCAGAATAGAATTATCTTATACTTTATTTTCTTCTGCAAGTTCAAGTTCAAACTATAATTCATAACTAGGATATTTTTATATAGTAGGTTTGATAGAATTATCACTAGATTTGGTATTGATGCTTAGGTTATAAAGTTCATCCTCAAGGTTTTCTAAGGGATTTTTAGGATTATGTGGATTTATATCATCAAATTTAACATGTAAAAATTATTCTACAATCATGTTCATTTTATTTAAAACCATATATGATTTACTGGATATATAATATCTAAGGAAAATTCCTTCATCACTTTTGGATGAAAATTTCTCAAAATTATCATTCTATTGAGTATAAAGGCTTTACAACTAAAAACTCTAAAGTAATTAACTTTTGGTTTTCTTCCATTTCGTAACTCATATGGGTTTTTCATTAAAATTGGTCTAATTAGAACTCTATTGATAATATCGCATGTAGTATTCACAACATATTCCTAAAAATAAATAGTTAAATCATACTCATTGATCATAGTTTAGAAATTTTATTAAAGAATTCAATTTCTCCCCTCTACTATGTCATTCTGCTATAGGGTCCTAGGAGCAGAAAAGTTATGACTATATCCATGCTCTAAGAATAAATATTCAAACTCTTTATTTTCAAACTCAATGACATACTCACTTCTTAAGGTCTTAATTCAAAGTCCCATAATATTTTCTACAAATTTTTCATAATTTGAAAAATAAGAACATGATTCACATTTCTTAACTAGAAAGAATACAAAGGTGTATCTAGAGAATTCAACTACTATAATTGTAATGTCCCGGAAATTTTGTGTATTTTTTTAAAAAATTATATGGAATTATTTCGAGACCAGGTGCTAAGATGGTATGAAATTCTGAGGCTCAAAGTTCCCAGAATGATCTATTGAAAAATGTTAAGTTTTAAATAGCACGCGTGAGAAGTTTTCATGAAAAAGTGGAATATCTCTTAAATGGGTGCCCTAATTAGAAATATTAGGGAACCTTTACATTTAGGAGGGTGGGTTTACCCTAGGCGTGACTTAAGTTTAGTCGGCATAGGCCTCCAGTTAAAAAAATGAAAAAATAGAATAAACATAAATAAAATAATTAAATAAAATTATTTTATTTTTCAAATACTTATAACTCATGAATAGTGACTTGAATTGAAAATATGAGACCACTGTTGATCTTGTGAGGGTATTCTTTTCTTAGACAGAGCCTAAAATTGGCCGGTGCAGGTCAACAATGGAAAGTAGTTTTTGGCCGTAAATAAAATAATTGAATAAAGTTATTTTATTTTTAAATCATTATAACTCATAAATGGTAACTTAGATTGGAACTTTGAGAGTATCGTTGAGTTCATGAGGGTATTATTCCATTAGGTGGAGCCTAACATAGGCCTGTGTGGGCCGGCTGTGAAAGTTGGTTTTTGGGATGTGACTACAAATAAAATAATTTAAATAAAAGTTATTTTATTTTCAAATCCTCATGACTCAAAAATGGTAACTTAGATTAAAAATCTTATACCACCATTGATTTACTAATGAAATGTTATCCTTAAGTAGGACTTAACCTCGACCGACGCGGGTCGAGGGTGAAAGATTGTTTTTTATATTTTCTAAGACACTTAAAATGGAATGCATGCGTGGTTTTGGAAACTTCTAAATGGGTGCATGTATTGAAAATAATAGGGCACCGTTGAACTTAGAATGGATGGATTCTCCTATAATGGACCTAACTTCGACTGGTAAGGGTCGCCCAAAAAAGTTAATTTTTAGAATTTTTGGAAAAAAATAACTTGAAAAGTTATTTTATTTGTTTTTCCCAATCGTTGGGTGGTGGAATGGAGGCACTGTGGTGTAGAAACAAAGTGATGATGAGTCACATTAAATGAAGCTCATTAATTTCTAGTAAACGTACAATGTAACAACACATTAAATAACGCATAACAGATACCTTGTTTTATAAATGAAATAGCATAACAATGCGACGATGCAACATAATAGAAACACTGAGACATATTTTCTTTTAATGAGATAATGCATTGGAGAAATCAGGATCAAAGGATGGAATTTATCTGATGAACCTACATCGATAATTCTCTCCAATGACGAATGAATAATGCCACTGAATCGTCAGTGACATCGATATACTTCGAAGAATGGGACCAGAGAGCATCGAACACCAACAGAACTTGAATCCTTGTGGATGGATCACTTCAACGATGAACTCCAATGAGGTAGGGGTTATTGTTATTGTGAATTATTTTTTCCCATTATTCATTCTAAAACAATGAACATGGATCAACCAACAAACAGGTTGATTCGTGGATTTCTCATTCTTGCAGGAGGGTGTTTATCCTGGGTTTTCTATACTGTGATTAATTATTTGTTGATAGAACCTCAATCTAAAACCTTCCCATTTTGAAAACTCTAATACGGAAAATGCGGGGCAACACAAACAAGTCTCGAGCCCCTCTTCCTTATGAATTATTCATGGCTGACCGTTTTAATTTATAGCAAAGCGGCTTTGAGGCCTTATTAGGAAAGGTGATGACCCACGGAGGCTGAAGGAACAAACATTGTGAAGAACGAATGACTGGAGTGGACCTGGTGGTCTTCGGAAGAACCTACTGGCATGCCGGAACTGACCGTGGGCGGATGGCGGTGCTCCGAGGGGTGGCAGTCGCATCCGGCTCAGGCCACGGTGAGGCAGTAAGAGCCTTAGCTAGCTCGGGCCACAACGTGGCGGCAAGAGACGTGGTCGGCTCGAGCCGCGGAGAGGCCACAAGAGTCATGGAAGGCTTAGGCCGCAGCGAGGTGGCAGGAGCCATGAACTTCTTGGGCCGCGGTGAGGCAGCAGGATCCATGGCCGCGATTCACCAAACAGGATTCCCTTAGGCATTCGGTCTGGAAGAAGAACTGTCCCTCACTCACGGGCCATGCAAAGAATACCAGTCCGGAAGGTGGGCTGGACTGGGGTGAGAAATTCGGGCCATTACACAGCCCGAGCCAGGTCAGTGACATAATAACAAGCCTTTGGGTGTCCTGGGTAGGGAACAGATCAGTCTACCGGTTGCAGGTTGGGCCAGATAAGACCGAGTCGTCAATTGATCCAGTGGGCTGGACCCTCGGCCGAACCGGGTCGGGTCCAGCGAGGCCCAATGGGCCTGGCCCACTGGCCAAGCTAGACCGAGATGACCCAGACCCAAACCGGGTCGGTTTGGGTTTGTTGAACTAAACTAGGGCACATGTATCCCCTAGGCTGGGTTGGTCAGGTTGGTCTGACCGGGTCGGACCGACCAAGTCGGACCAGGCCCAAACACAACCATCCCCTATTTACTAAAATGTCAATAACATACAAACCTAGCATCTGATTGATGAGAAGTTTGTGGTGTTGGAACCATCATTAAGACATGGATATTTTGGAATACTCTGTGGAGGATTTCATGAAAGTTTAAAGGCAGTGAATGGCTTGAGAAGTGATTCTCTCGGAATCAAGTTCACTGCGAGCGGAAACCATGTGGTTGGCTGAGACCTGAAGACTGCTGACAAGCAGCCCTGTGTGGATTATCTATGATGGAATAGTGGGAAGTGGCTCTCTGTGACCCAGGAGGCCCATGGTGGGAATCATATCTATGTGACCTAACAGACCCACAGTACTTGATAGGAGTAGTACCTCAATATGGCTAAGGTGGGAAGTGGCTCTATGTGACCCGACAGGCCCACAGTGGGGAGAAACTTTTTGTGAACCAGCATACCCATGATACTCATTAGGGATGAGTACCATAACTGTACAAGGTTAGTGGGAAGTGGCTCTATATGACCAGACAGGCTCACTGTACTCATTGAAGAGGAGTTCTCCAGCATCCCAAGGTGTTTTGTGAAATGACTGATAGTCTTACTTTCTTACTCTAGATTATACCTAGTGTGAGATATATTTCTTTGTGATCATCATTCATGGTTTGATTCATGGATTGCTTTGTGGTCTTTCCTTGTTGGTTTCAGGGTCCCTACTGAGTACTGTGTTACTCACCCCTGCACGGGCTTCACCCACACGTGTTGTGTCTGGTACAGACGACCACCACCTTGACGGAGGACTTAGTAACCTAGGACTTGGTGGTGCCCAGTGAGACCAAGAAAGCATGGTGTACTTCTATGGCATCCAGTATCTACTCTACACTTACCCATCAAGTGGGGTTTTCAGCAGACAGCTTTAAGAGTTTCCTTTCACTTTCCTTTTTTCATTTCATCTTTTGTTGGGTTTGTATTCTAGCCCATTTGAACTACAGTTTGTACTTTTACTTAGTGGTTGTTTAGTGGCATTAATTATTTACCTTTCCATCCTTGGGACATGGTTTTGTGTGTGTGCATAAAGGTACTCAGGAAAATTCCTCCCACTTGTAGGTTGACGCCTTCATCGCTAGTCGCCAACCCATGGCCTTCAGGAGGCGGGCTTGGGGGATGTTGGGACACGGGCCCCAGGGGACATGTCATGAAAAAGTGGTATCAAAGTTGGTTGTTTCTACCTCAAATATCAAGAGTCTGTTGTTTTGTTTTTGGGAAATAGTGTTAAATGTTTCAAGTTCGACTTTCAGATTCGGGGAGTCCGTTGTTGGTGCATCAGCCAACATATCCATACACCAGGACCTTGAATTTCTCTTTTCAGCTCTATACAAAAAAAATGGTTGTATGAATCATATAGGAATTGAGTATTTCCTCATTTTCTTCTTGAAATAGAGTCAAATAAATAGGTATAATCTATTGATTTTGGTATATCTTGTTTTATTTCAAAATGATTCCACATAGATAGCCAGCTGGGATTCCACTGCATGATCATAAGGATGATTTGTGGGGTGACGAAATGGGAACAATGGCTCGTACCAGAGATAGAACCATCAGGTGGTGTACCAACTATACCAACACCTCTGGAGTAGAAAATGATACTCATAGTACTAGCAAATGAGATACATAGGCAGAGTGCACTTCATGAGTTTCAGCGACAAAGACCCCTCAGGTTCCGAGGTGATCCTGACTCACAGGAGACTAAGGACTGGCATGAGTTGGTGACTGATTTTTCCACCTAGTTAAGACACTATTATATCAGATGGTGGTCCTAAAAGTGGGACTTTTATGTGGGTCAGCAGGGCAATGGAAGGGTTTATATTAACTGATCTTACGATGAAGTGACTCTTCTGTGGTTAGAGCTTGAGAACCTTTCCCAGAGAAATGGCTCTTTCTATGAAACTTAAGGGATATGCACGCCCAATATCTTCTACAACTTCATTAGGATGACATGACGGTAGCTGAGTATTCATCGAGGCATACTGACTTTTCTAGGTACTTAATAAATATGATATGACTAGTGCTTCAGGACATGGACCCCCAAGCAAGGCTTGTTTAGGGACATCTGATCCAGTGTTATTCCTCTATGAATTACTACTTATGCTAGGGTGCTACATAGAACCCTTTTGGTTGGAAGTACTTTGGATGAGTAGATATAGAAAGTGGATTTCAGTAGTGGGCTAGTAGGAAACCGACACCAGTCTCAGATACTTGGACATGTGAGACATTTCGAGAAGAGGTCCCAAGGCAGGGGGATCTACAGCTCAGGGCTCATAGGGTGATTCTAGTCATCCTAAGAAGATGTAATTGTTTTTAAAATATGGCATGGGACATCTCACTAGATATTTTCTAGCCTGTCATGATGACATTGAAATAGTGGATGGGCCATCAGGGTAGAGGAAGTGATAGGAACAGATGAATCTTCAAGGCAGAAGATGTGGTAGAGGAGCTGGGAGAGAATTAGGAGGTGGTATACATTTCGACATGTTACAACCACCACCCCAATGCGGTCCACACCAGGCTCAGGGAGCTGGAGGAAAGGGGAATGGAGTAGTTTCATGCGGTCAAGGAGTGTGGCCCAAGGGCTCCAGGAATGATTTGAGGCATGGTCTATATATACTACTAGCTTTTGTATTAATAAAAATAGGTGTTAATCATTCCTTCTTTTCACAAATATTATTCAAGACCTAGAGTTTCCAGTTAAACCATTAACTAGATCCTTATGACTGGAGATACCTATGGTAGGAGACTCAATAATCACACTTATGTCGATGGTGTGATCTGACCCTCAAGGAACGAGTTTCGGTTAGAACCTCTTGGGGGCAGTGTCGAGGCCTTACGATGTTAGTTTGGGTATGGACTGGTCATCCACAGTTCATGCTCAGATTGACTATTTTATGCAAAAGGATGTGGTATATCTACAGCGTTGGAATGGGTTTTTCCTTGGTTGGTGAAAAAGGAAACCCAGGCAGCATGGGATAAACTCATGCATAGGAGGGTGTAGTTGATCACTCTTGAGTTGCCTAGCCTTACCCTCATGGTAGTGGATGTTTTGAGTTTTCAGTTCCCAACAGTATTGGCAGAGTACGGGAACTTCATTTCAAAAGATGTTTCTAGGATTACCTCCCCACAAGGAGATGGACTTATGTATCATTTTACACCCTGAGATGGTACTGATATCATCAACAGTATACTAAATGTCTTTCATAGAGCTTCACAAGTAGGGGGCATAGGTGGGGTACTTGTAGAGGAAGGTCTTAGTAAGACCCAGTGTTCTAGGTTATGTGTGGATTACCGACACTTTAACCAATTGGTCATGGATAATGAGTACCCACTACCAAAGGTTCGATGGGCACATCAATTAGTTAAAAATGGGTAGCCTATCACGTGGATGGAAAGGTGAACATTGGCTTTTCAATAGTTCAGATAGAGACGATGTCTAGAGTTCCTCCAGGGATATGACTTCAAAGTAGTCCATACTCTTGGCAAGAAAAACTTGGTAGAGGGCTTGGGATGCCTCTATGTCTAGGAGATAGTGTGGATTCATGGGGTTCTCTCAATGATCGTCTTAGACCGTGATGCTCACTTCACATCCCAGTTGTGAAAGGTATTTCAGGAGGAGTTCAGGACTCATCTATGGTTGAGCACAACATTTCACCCTCAGATAGATGGTCAAAAAAAGCGAACCATACATACCATGGAGAACATGCTTGATTTTGGTCACAGTTGGGAGGACCACATGCCACTAGTGAAGTTTTCATACAACAAAAGCTATCACTCCACCATTGGCATGGCACTATTTGAGGCCTTGTACGGGCGGCCATGCAAATCACCTCTATGTTGGACATACCTAGGGGAGTCATCACTCATGGATCCAAAGTTGGTATGGGCTACCACTGAGAAGGTTTAGATTATCCAGGAGTAGAGGAGGACTGCACAAAGCAGGCAGAAATCTTATGCTAATAAGAGACGGAGGCCCTTGGAGTTCAAGGAGGGAGACCATGTTTTCCTTTGGGTCTCACCCTGATGGGGATTGTGGAGATTTGGACAGGGTGACAAGTTATCTCCAAAGTTCATCGGACCTTTTCAGATTCTTATCAGAGTTGGCAAGGTGGTGTACAACCTAGATCACCCCCCACAGATGCACCGGGTGCACGCTGTTTTCCACGTGTCGTAGCTGAGGAGGTATGTGCACGATCTATCGCACGTCATCGACTCAGGCGAGCTGGACATTGATGATGGGGCAACAGTTTCAGAGTTTCTAGTGGAGATAGAGGATTGACAAGAGTAGGTCCTTTGTGGATGGTCAATTCCTCTAGTGAACGTTCGGTGGCAGCATGAAAATATCTAGGAGAGCACATGAGAGTGGGAGGTTCAGATTTGTTCTTAGTACCCCCCCCCCCCCATTTGTTTGTTTAGACTTGTTTTGGATTACGAGGACGTGAATCCCAAAACGGGGGGAGTAATGTAATGTCCTGAAAATTCCATGTAATTTTTTTAAAAATTATATGGAATTACTTTGAGACTAGGCTCTAATACAGTGTGCAATTCTGAGGGCCGGAGTTCTTGGAATGATCCGCTGAAAATTGTTAAGTTTCAAATAGCATGTGTGAGCAGTTTTCCTAAAAAAGTGGAATAGCTCTTAAATAGGTTCTTGGATCAGAAATATGAGGTCACTGTTGCATTAAAAATGGTGGGTTTACCTTAGGTGTGACTTAAGTTTAGTCAGCACAGGCCTCCACTGAGAAAACCCAAAAATGGTATAACCGTAAATAAAATAATTAAATAAAATTATTTTATTTTTCAAATACTTATAACTCACAAACAGTGACTCGGATTGAAAATCTGAGACCACCATTGAACTCTTGAGGGTATTCTTTTCTTAGTCATAGCCTAACAATGTCTAGCGCGGGTCAACAGTGGAAAGTAGTTTTTGGCCGTAAATAAAATAATTGAATAAAGTTATTTTATTTTAAAATACTTATAACTCATAAACGATAACTTGGATTAGAAATCTAAGAGTACCTTTGAGTTCATGAGGGTATGATTCCCTTAGGCGGAGCCTAACATCGGTCAGTGCAGGATGGCTGTGAAAGTTTGTTTTTGGGATGTGACTGTAAATAAAATAATTTAAATAAAAGTTATTTTTTTCGAATCCTCATAACTTGAAAATGGTAACTTGAATTAAAAATCTGAGACCACCTTTGATTTTGTACAAAAATTTTCTTCATAAGTAGGACTTAACCTCGATCAGTGCAAGTCGAGGGTGAAATATAGTTTTTGAGATTTTTTAAGCGAATTAAAATGGCATGCATGCGTGGTTTTGTAAACTTCTAAACAGGTGCCCGGATTGAAAATATAAGGGTTCTATTGAACTCAGAATGGCGGGATTCACCTAGAATGGACCTAACTTAGACCAGTAAGGGTTGACCAGAAAAGTTAAGTTTCAAACTTTTCAGAAAAAAAATAACTTAAAAAGTTATTTTATTTGTTTTTACCAACCATTGGTAGGTGGCACGGCGGCGCTATGGTGTGGAAAAAAAGTGATGACGAGTCACATTAAATGAAGCTCATTAATATCTTGTAAATGCATAGAGTAACAACGCATTAAATAAATTGTAACGACGTGATGAAGCAGCGTAACAAAAATGTTGTGACGTGTTTTATTTTAATGGGTTAATGAATTAGAGAAATCAGGATCAAAGGATGGAATTTCTCTGAAGAACCTATGGTGGGAATTCTATCCAATAACAAATGACGAAAACCAGCGAATCACCAGCGACATAGACGCACTTTGAATAATGGGACCATAAAGTGTCGAATGCCAACAAAACTTGAATCCCCATGGACGGATCGCTTCAATGACGAACTCCAACGAGGTATGGGTTATTGTTTTTGTGGATTATCTTTTCACATTCTTCATTCTAAAACAAAAAACGCGGATCAAATCATGAACAGGTTCATTCACGGATTTCTCATTCTTGTGGGAGGGTATTTTTCTTTGGTTTTCTATACTAGGATTAATTATTTTTTTATAGAACCTCAATCTCAAACATCCCCATGTTTAAAACTCTAATGCGGAGGGCGTGGGATGATAGGAACAAGGCTTGATCCCCTCTTCCATGTGTTTTCTTCAGGGATAAACCTTTGAATTTATAGAAAAGTGGCTTCGAGGCCTTAGCGGGAAAGCTGGCGACCCACAGAGGCCGGAGGCGTAGATGGTGTGAAGAACGGACCACCAGAGTGGTCCCGGTGGTCCGTGGAAGAACCCACTATCAGGTTAACATTTTAGTAGGCACATCACTTGATCCTTATCAGTAATTTTTTTTCTAATTTCATGTATCATGTTGACTATTTCATTAAACCTAATATAAATATAATAAATGTAGAGACCTGAATCTTGACGTACATAGACATTACATTACTTTTGCGTAATACTTAATACATAACAAAAACAGACACCAAAGGACCGTAATAGTTTAGTGTCTTTGGAAACTCGGAACGTAATCTTCTAATCATGGTGAAAGATCTTCAATATCTCCCATAAAGATCTTCCCCTTTTGGTTTTCTTACCTAAAACCTTTCTTTAAATCCTGGGGAAAAGAAAACATATAAAGGGTGAGCTCAAATTATCAGTAAGGGTAAGCATGGATAAAATAAAACAAATCATATACATTTGAACTTAAAAACATGAACATAATTGGTAAACATCAAAATCTTGGGCAATGACATAAAACATGGCAGTACATAAGGCATAGATCATAAAGAAACATTAATCATGATAAAATAGAATGGGAATAAAACATGTGATTGTGGAAACCATTAAGCACATGATATGATTTCCATAGTATCCAAGGCATTGCTTCCAAGACCATCTTAGTGGACAAAGTCCCTTTCTGAATTGAGTTCACTCGTCGTTCCAGTCTTGTAACACTGAACAAGATTAACTTACCGTTCCAGCCATGTCTATCTCATGAGATATAAATCTTTACCCAATGCATTGGAGGGAGATATAGGTCCCACCCATCTCATAATGATACCATTATTATGTGTTCCACAAGATCATAAATCATACATCATAGCATAACCCATGTAATAGAATGGGATTCTTAAACATCATGCCATCATAACATAATCCATATAAAAAAATGGATATCATTTCATCATAATAATAATCAAACCATGTAAATAATGGATACATTATACTTGAAATATAAACATATTAAATAATGTCATTTTAGATGGAAAATATTTTTGATAAAACATTTGAAATGAAATCTTGAGGAAAATATCCTTTCTTCTTCAAAATCATTTTCTTTTCACAAAAAGTCATGAAATTTTAAAAGAAAAGGGTTTTGTTGAAAATAATCATGAAATATTGTATAGTAAGCTTCATGAAAATGAGGCGTTATGAAACCGTAAAAATCCGTTCACGCCGTATAAGTTAAAAATAACATTCTCCACGTACTTTTGTCGGAAAAGTCAAAAAGTACCTCGTATGGTAAAAAAAAGAAAGATTCTTTACATACCATGTAGTAAAAGTAAAAAATGGTTAAAAGGAACTTTAAACATACATGAATCCATTTTTAGGAAACATGGACATGGATGATAACAATAACCCCAGTAAATACTTACGAATAAACAATCTCGGATAAGAACAAGATTGGAATAATTATCCCTTACCTTATGTCTGATATGCTTCTTATATATCCGAAACTCTTGTATAATGATTTAAATAATGTCATTTACTTATTATAGAATCATATTCATTGTTATGATATCATATATGGTTCACTTATGACTTTATATTACCCGTTCTTTTGTAAATTCCATGTTAAAGAAGCATTTTGGATAAAATCGTTTCATTTATTGTACGTGTTTTGACTTGTTGTTCTTGATATTATTACTTATATCCTGATTTACTTAATTCCAGAATGTAAAACATGATTTATATATAATATATATTTATCATATACACATATATATATATGATAGATCGATAAATGGAATGAAATACACCGTTCATGGAGACGGTAGGCCGTACATACGCATGAACGCTGTTTTTGTTTCCTTATTGAATTAAATGGAATTAAGTAGATGACATACATATATATATACATAAATCCAGTATCATTTATATGCCATATATTTCATTATTATTCATTATATATACTTTATAATCATTCATGAATGGTTAACATGGAGAATGAATCTCATCGCGTCGTGGAGATGGTAGTCCGTACGTACGCACGAGCGATGATATCATTCTCATGATCGTGGAATTGTATTGAAGTGTATGTATAATATTTCAAAATCAATATCACTTTAAAATAATCATATATAGTTATTTATTTACACCATTATACCCATCCAAGTAAGGTGGTGGTCGAAAACAGATTACACCACGGCATGGAGACGGTATTCCGTACGTACGCACGCGTGGTGATTTCATTTTCCGTAGGATGGATAGAAGGTGAAATAAGGTTGTTTCATATTTATAATAACATATCAGTATATAGGTAATACTGATGTTATTACTTTATAATGAGACAACTAAAGAAGAAGAAGTAGAAGAAGAAAGAAACTTGAAAGAGTCGGTAGAAGAGATTACCTCTTCCTTGACGCACCTCCTTTAAACTTCTTCTTAGAGAAGTAGAGTTAGTCTTTTGAGAAGACCAGAACCTCCAGAATGTTTCTAGGGAAGTGGAGAAGATAAATGGGCAGGGTTTTTATGAGCTTAAAGACTCAAAAGGGTGTGAAGAGAAGAGGTAAGGGGTGCCCCTTTTATAAGGGAGGAGAGGGGCACCTTTGGAAAAACATAAAATATTATTTTATAATAAAGTCATATTCGGTTTTTAATAGCTCCAAATTGATTTATTTCAAAGATAAGGTGTTATGGGTCGAAATAATCTCAACCAATAGATTTTAGACAGGTTTGGGTCATTATATTAACCTTATCTTTTAGTTTTAACTCTTAGTTAATTAGATTGACATTTACCATGTCACTTTGTATTTTTATATTATATAGTTAATAAAATTACCATATACATCAAAGCGACCCCCAAGTGGTCCATTAATGATAAAAATATCATGATATAAGTATCTTGGCTGAAACTTAGATTTTTATGAATATAATAACAATTAATAATATAATATTTGTTTTAAAAACTATTTTATGTCAATTTTGACACTATTTGGTAATTGATTTTTTTGAAAATCATAACAGCATCATTAGTTCAAAAAAAGTTAATTAAATCAGTAATAACATGTCATATTAACCTGTAAAATTATTTTAATTCATAAAAAGTCTCAAATTACATTTATTTGTGTATTTATAACATCAATTATGTTAATATTTCATTAATAAGGTAATTACTGCATCATCATTGTGTCATAAATAAATTAAATTATTTAATGACTAAAAAATTATAAATAAAATATGATTATGTAGGAAATATTTTTATATTTCTAATTAATATTTATAGTCGAATTTATCTTATGTATAACCCTATATTAAAAATGATTTAGTTATTAAACTTTGATTTTAACTATTTTAACCCTTCTTTAACTAAATTAATAATAAATGTCCTAATATAATCCAAGTGGACCTAAATAGTCATATTTTATTCCTAAGGTTGTTTTTGGTCGAATTAAACTTATCCAATAGATTTAGGACATGTGTTAGGGTGATAATAACACCATTTTTACCCTTAATTATCCTATTTACTTTTAACTGTGGTAAATAAAAGTAAAAAGTTTCTATTCACCAAAAATTATTTTTATCTTATTGAACCACATTTTACTCCTTGATATTGACCGTGTCTCTCGGATTTTTGAAATTCCACTCACAAAAGCGGTAAAATTAAGTTTTATGTAAATTTTCAAATTCTCCTAGGAGGTGGGTAAAAGAAGGTGAAAAGTTCAATAAAATTTTTATATATCGAAAATTATTATAAAATGAATCCAATGAATTTAATTGAACTTATATAGGTATTATGTATAAATCTTGACCTAAAATAAATTTAAATAAAATAAATAATTATTTAAATAAAAAGTCGGTTTTTAAATAGTAACTCAGTGTTTTCACTATTCATCAAAAATTTAATGTTTTCAGAAAAATACCAAAAATTCACCCTAGGCTAATTTCGATATTCCAAATCCAAAAATTAAGTCCATTTTGAAAGATAAAATTTATAAAATTCCAAAAAGTGGGTATTAATATTCATAACGGCTAGTTTATATAATATTTTAATAACATATTGTTGTTTAGTGAAACTCGATATTGCATACAACACACGCTATCGTGGAAGGTCAAGATTGCGTGTAAAGAAAGAAAAGTCAGAGATGCGTGTAGTGCAAGATCCTTTTGGTGTAGCATACAACACAAGACATTAATGAAATTAAAAAGAATATGTTTCATAAAATCCTGGGGAGTTACAATAAATGAATTCATTGGGATTCATCTTGAAAGTATAATATTTAATAGTATAAGTTTGTAAATGCATTTCTTTAATATTTGATGTTCCTTTATGGGATATTGAAAAAGTGTTCCAAATTTCAAAAGCAGTTGAACATGGAGATATTAGGTTAAATTCATCTTATCCTAAAGCATAATATAAATCATTCATGTCTTTAAAATTACATTAATATGAATCCTTAGTGGCTTCACTTCACTCATCTCTAGAAGCATTAAATTTTTCATGCTTATCTTCAATAAGATTACAGATATCAAATCCCATACTCTCTAAATTAATTTTCATCTTAATATTACATTGAGCATAGTTAGTCCCATTAAAATAATTTGGCCTATTAGTGGTAGTTTCTTCTTATTTATGATTTTCCATAAAGTCTTAAATTTATAAATTTATAGAAATTTAAGATCTTTAAACACAACTAGATTAGAAAAAAAATATTTTTAAATTCCTCTAATACTAAATGTTGTCCGAAGTGCAACACTCAAGAGGGGGTGAATTGAGTTTCCAAATAAATTTTTTTGTTCAAAATATTTAAAAACTTAAATCCCATAATTTATAAATGTAACGTCTCGGTCCCGGGTGCCACTCAACAGATTCCCCGAAGCCGGTTTGCCACAAGAACACAAGAGCATTTCCCCAAACGCCAGAGGCTGCCGACTAGCAGCGAGGGCCCAGGTCTGATAGGGGGGAAACTATGCCCTCATTTGTTAAAGTGTAGTGCAACAGAATTTAAATAAAACATACAACAAATAGCAGAAGCAGTAAACCATACACATATGAAATAACTACAGCAGTGGATATAACCAACAGTATATAAATGATGATGCTACATGTTTCAAGTTCTCAGAAAACATCCAGAACATGTTACACAACAATACAGTACAACAAAATACAGAGTATAGCAAAACAAAGCAAAATAGCTAGTAGCGGCATCGCGAGCCTAGGCTCAGTCCCATGCCCTCCTACTCCTCAGCATCATTCAAGTACTTGTATAGGGACTCTTTCCCTTATCTACACCTGCAGCAACGTAATATGTTTGGGCCGAAAAGCGTGACCCAAACAGGGTGTGAGAAATATATCTCAGTAGGCACCCACCAAAGGCTCGTGCCCAACTGCGTGCACACATGCAACAATAGTGTGCAGTAGTAAAATGCAATAAAGTAAGCAGTACTCAAAAGTAACTAACTTAACAGTCAAATTGCCTTTTAATTATTCATTTAATTCATTTAATATAAGAAATCACCACAGTGCATTTCTAAGTAAACAACTAGTGTCCTCAGACATGTAAACTCCTACCCTCGGGTAACGAGTATCCAACACAAGAATTTGCCCTCAGGAATAACAGAGTTTTCCCCCAGACATAGGTAGTGTCACCCACAGGCACAGAATCAGCTGCCCACAGGCACGGAAGAAGTTTCCCTCAGGCCGAAATAACTACTGCCCACAGGCTAAATAGTGCATTGCCCACAGGCTAATCAGAACAACGCCCTCAGGATAAACAAGTAACTGGGCCATGCCCAACATATCAAAATGCAGTAAACAAGCAATTCCTCTCAAGGAAATTCTACAATTACTAAATTAAATGCATACCCTCGGGTATCCTAGCCAAACGGCTAAACAGTCGAACACACCCCTGGGGTGGTTCCGGATCCAAGAAACGATCCCAACCAGAATTTTATTATCACAATCTAATCACCTAGGAAATTCTAGGTATTAAATATAGCAACGGCCTCATCCACACGACACCCCAACATGGTTTCGTGGCACGAAAACGCACAAAAAAACGCACGAAAGTTGGAAAAATTAACACCAAGACACCTACCTTATACGCCAATGAACGTTATACCCAAACACTGACTCCAGAAATGCCCAAGAATGGCATAGATCTGATGAAGAAAAAAATCCAAACAAACGTAAATAACTCCTGTTAGGAGAAGAATTGGTAAGAACCAACCAAGGTGGTGGAAGCCCTTACCCGTGCAGTTCCAACGGGATCGTCCGAGGCAGAAACCGATTCCAGACGAACACGCGGTGGATCTTCAAAGGTTCGGCCTCCTCCTTTGGCTCCAAATCAGATCAAGTGTCTCCTCTGCCAAATGAGGAGGCTACTGCCTGTTTTAAGCCGAAAAAAAAAAGTACATGGCATGTACTTCTGAGTACACAGCGTGTACTTTCTTCATTTAACTGTTCCTTTGGCGGCATCTCCACACTGTTCATTCGTTGACATGAGTACACGGCATGTACTCCTGAGTACACGGCGTGTACTGCCGCCCAGCTAGTGGCGACTCCACCGCCTTACTGTTTAATCCTGCCGACTGACTACACGGCGTGTAAGGTACCACTACACAGTGTGTAGTCAGTTCCTACACCCCTCGTTGCCGACATGGATACACATCCCATGTACCCATCCCACACGGCCAAAAGTACACTGTGTGTGGAAAAGTACACGACGTGTAGTTCCAAATTTTAGGATTTTCCCCATTTTCCATATTTTCTCAAAAACACTTAAGGAAAAGGAAAAAGAAGAAACTCGTACCTTAAAAATAAGAACCGGGTTCTTACAAACTTCCCCCCTTATAGCAATTCGTCCCCAAATTGCCCTTCCAAGGGTGGCAAAGATAAATCTCAGAACATCTCTAGTCACTGAGCACGTACATCGGCCTCCCACTCCCAGGTCTCGTCCTGCACTTAGCCATGCTGCCATAGCACCTGTACGTGAGGAACTGACCGGCCTCAGAGAACCTTCGTGCTCCTGTCAACGATACGAATCAGATGCTCCTCAAAGGACGCATCGACTTCCAGCTCAACCTCCTCTGGCTGAAAGGTGTGAGACGGGTCTGAATGATAGCAGCACAACTGAGATACGTGGAAGACGTCGTTCATGGCTTGGTACCGCTGTGGTAACCGCAACCGATAGGCAACCAGCCCGACTCTCTCCAGAATCTCGAATGGCCCCATATACCTCGGTGAAATCTTACCATATCTCATGATCCTCTTGTGTCCCAGCCTTGGAGAAACACACAAGAAAACCTGATCCCTGACCACGAACTCCAAAGGTTGTCTGCGGCGATTAGCATAAGACTTTTGATGAGACTGCACGATAGCCATCTGCTTCTGAATCAACTGGACTTGCTCAGATGTCTCCTGCACGAGCTGTGGCCCCAGTAAAGCTGCCTCACCTGCCTCTAACCAGCACAAAGGTGATCGGCATGGCCTACCATATAAAGCCTCATAAGGTTCCATCTCAATAGTCGCCCGAAAACTATTTTTATAGGTAAACTCGACTAAGGGTATATGCTTCTCCCAAGAGCCCCCGAAGTCTAGGACGCATCCACGCAGCATGTCCTCTAACACCTATATCGTACGCTCTGACTGGACATCAGTCTGAGGGTGGTATGCTGTGCTCAAAAGCACCTGTGTACCCAGTGCCCTCTGAAAACTCTACTAGAAAAGAGATGTAAATCAGGAATCCCTATCAGAAATGATAGAACGAGGGACCCCATAAAGGCGTATGATCTCTCGGATATACAGCCTTCCAAGTTCATCCACACCGAAGGTCTCCTTGATCGGAAAGAAGTGAGCTACCTTCGTGAGTCTTTCCACAACAACCCACACGGCATCATTGCCTCGAGGTGACCTCAGCAACCCCGTCATGAAATCCATTGCGACATCATCCCATTTCCACTCTGGAATGGGTAACTGCTGTAATAGTCTAGCTGGCCTATGGTGATCTGCCTTCACCTGCTGAGAGGTGGAACACCTCGTAACAAAACCAGCTATCTCTCTCTTCATACCCGGCCACCAGTACTGACGTCTCAAGTCTCGGTACATCTTGGTAACCCCGGGATGAACTGCCCAAGCTAAAGCATGAAACTCCCACATCATCTCCTCGCGTATATCCCCTAGAACCCATACACATCCATTGAAATGCAAAACCTCATCATCGCCTATCGTACAATCGGGAGGAGGGTCCTCACTTGCCACCGACTCCCGTAGAACTAGGCCTTCCGAATCAGATAGTTGTCTCATCCTCACTCTGTCCAGGAGGGTAGAAGTCACAGCTAACGAGGAAAGATAATTTTGTCCCTGACTGTCATGCACCTCCAGATGCATCTCAGAGAACAAGGTTATGAGATGCCACTCACCACTGGCCTCCAGCACTGTTGGTATCTGAGTCTTCCTACTCAGTGCATCAGCTACTGCATTACCCTTACTAGGTGTATAGGCAAGCTCAAAATCAAAGGACTGTAGGTACTCAACCCACCTTCTCTGCCTCAGATTCAGGTCACGCTGAGTAAAGATATACTTAAGGCTTTTGTGGTCGGTGAAAACCACAAAATGATCTCCCAACAGATAGTGTCTCCAACAGCGCAACACATGAACAACTGCATCTAACTCGAGATCATGCATTGGGTAATTCTGTTCATGTGGCCTCAACTGCCGAGATCCATATGCAACAACTCGGTCGCCCTGCATCAACACTTCTCCTAGCGCAATTCCTGATGCATCACAGTAAACTGTATAGCTCTTCCCCTGATCTGGGAGTATCAGGATCAGTGCTAATTTCAACCTTACCTTCAGGTCCTGAAAAGCTGTCTCGCAAGCTTCTGACCAAACAAACTTCACCCCCTTCTTAGTCAGGCCCATCAATGGTGCTTCTAAGCAGGAGAAGTCTTGTATAAAGCATATATAGTAACCAGCCAGCCCTAAGAAACTCTGTATCTCAAACACGTTCTTAGGCTGCTCCTAGGAAACTACTGCTCTCACCTTCTCTGGGTCTACTGCAACTCTTGCCTCTGAGATGATATGACCCAGGAAGTGAATCTGGTCCATCCAAAAGTGGCACTTTGAGAGCTTAGCATACAGTTGATGCTCTCTCAGTGTACTCAATACGATCTCAAGATGGGTGGCATGTTCGTGTCGAGTGTGAGAGTACACCAAGATGTCGTCCATGAATACTACCACAAAAGAATCAAGATATGGATGGAACACACGATTCATCGGAGCCATGAAAACTGCTGCACATTCGTGAGTCTGAACGGCATAACCAAGTACTCGTACAGACCATACCTACTCCTGAAAGCTGTCAGAGGTATATTAGATGGTCTAACACACAGCTGATGATATCCTGATCTCAAGTCAATCTTAGAGAACACTCATGCTCCACAAATCTGATCAAACAGATCATATATCCTCGGTAAGGGATATCGGTTCTTAACCATCAACTGGTTCAGCTTCCGATAATCCACGCAAAGTCTGAGGGTACCATCCGCCTTCTTCTCAAAAAAGACCGGAGAACCCCAAGGAGAAGTACTGGGTCAGATAAAAACCTTCACATGTAGCTCCTCTAACTACCTCTTGAGCTCCTGCAACTCAGGTGTGGCCATCCTATAAGGATGAATGGACACTGGTGATACTCCTGGCATAAGATCGATAGAGAAATCCACCTCACGCACCGGAGGTAGACCTTAAAAGTTGTCCGGGAAGACATCCCTAAAACGATCAACAACTAGAGGGAAAACCGTCTGACAAGTCCCCTGATCATCCAGATACAAACTCGCAATCTGGTCTATGACTCCACCTCACCCATAATGCTCTAGTCCAGCTCGACTCGCCTAAAAATCCCACTCACCCTTGTATAGAAACTCTCCGCCCTCTGGTGATGTGAAACACACCCTACGATGATAGCAGTCTACAAAGGCTCGATAGGGAACCAACCAGTCCATCCCGAGAATGACGTCATAGCTCATCATCTCTAAGAAATAGAGGTCCCAAAGGAAGTGACACCCACCAACCTCAAGGGGGAACTCCTTACACTGATGCACACCAGTCGTCCTAGTCCCCAACGGAGTGTCTAGCGTCATGATATCCATAGAAGAAGAAACACCGAGCCCAAGGCTCTCCATAATGGGTACAGATATGAAACTATGTGTAGCACCCATATTGAAAAGCACTGAAGATAAGACAGAAGCTACTAGAATAGTACCTCTGACTGTAGAAGGTCTAGGATCCTGCTCATGCTGGGTCTGTTGCACTGCATATTCCTGCCCAGTGTCGCGGCCCTATGACACAGCCTGGTTACCCTGAGTTGTCCCGCCCTACTGCCTCTGCGATCCTGGTGTCTGGCTACCACGGCCACGACCACCATCTCTACCTGCACGCCCTGACGCATTCCAGTTCCCTGACTGGTAAGAATCCACTGGTCCTGCTCCCGCATGCGGAGTTTGCACAGAACCCCTCTAACTAGACACTGGTGGAAACGCCCTACAAAAGCGTTGTAGATGACCCATCTTGCCGCAAGCTCGGTACTCCACTGGGTCTCGTGGAAACTGCGGTCTCCTGTGCCCCTCTCTACCACACTGGTAGCACATAACATGGCCACCTGATGCATTCTTCTGACTGGTACTGCCGCCCTGAGAGAAGTGCATCTGTCTCTTCCTCTTGCCAGCAGAAATAACACCAGTAACTAGTTCTGAACCACCTTGGCCCACACCACTCGATTCCTGCAGGTTCCTCTCTGTAATCAGCACCTAGTTCACAATAGCATGTACTGAAGGCAACCTGAAAACATTCACCAGTGCTCGGATGTCATACTGAATACCATCCTCAAAACGTCTGGCTCTCAACGTCTCATCACCCACCAGCACGGGTGCAAAATGCTGAAGCTCTTTAAAACGAGAAGAATAGTCCATCACCCACATAGAGACCTGCTGCAGATTCATGAACTCTCGAGCTCTATCTGCCCTCAGCGTCTCGGGAAAGAAGAAGTCATAGAAGACTGCCTGAAAATATTCCCACGCCATGTCTCTGTGATGCTCTGACTGGGTGGTAACATCCCACCACCTCTTGGTAGAATCATGCAGCATATACATCACGAGCTTGACCCCCCACCCTGGAGGAATCTCAAGATGCTCGAAAATAGTCTGAATCGATCCTAGCCAAGACTCCGCAGCCTGTGGCCCGCCATCCCCTAAAAACGTAGGCGGATGCTGCTGCTGGAAGATACGAGTCAGCTCAGCCATAGATGTAGCAGCCTACGGTGCTCCCTGAAAGGTCTGCATGAACCGCATAAAGCCTTCACGGAACTGAGCCTCTGCGCCTGTGTTTGGTATAGCATTTGGCACCGCATCTGGCTCTGCTGTAGGATCAACTGGTAGCCTATGGCCCACCATCTCTGGATTATAATCGTCACCGCTCTCCTGGCGAACAACTCATGGTCGTCTAGGCGGCATGACACTACAGGGTCAAAAGCACGCCTCAGATTCAATATTATTATGACCGAAAAGCGAAGGAACCACAAAGGAAACAAGAGGAAGAAGGCATTCAAAATTTTCAAAACAAGACTACACCGCGTGTACATTGACTACACGGCATGTACTTGACTTATGTTCCCCTACCCGGGTCATTCTACACGGCTAAGACACATGGATTCCGTTCAACAAAAACTACACGGCGTGTAAATAATCTACACGGCGTGTATGGTGTTATTTCCCAAATGCATGTGTCGTCTGTGACACGGCCGACTACTCAGCTTTACCCTACACGGTGTGTTACACCCGCACACGGCGTGTACTCCACCCCGTTTCCCAGCCACACGGCCAACACCACATGGTCTGTCCTCGGACAAGACTACACGGCGTGTCCCATAGGTACACGGCATGTTCAGGGAGAGGTGACACTGGCCCATGTTGTTAGTTACATGGCCGAGTCCCCAGGTCACACTACACGGTGTGTTCATCATTGACACGGCGTGTTCTGTACAGGAGTTCACTGACCCGTGTTTGTTAGTTACACAGCCGAACTCCAGGTCACACTACATGGCATGTCCATTCGGTACACGGTGTGTCTTACCCAAGCATTTCCCTACCCCGTGTCGCCGCCAACACGGTTTGTGACATGGGAAGAGACTACACGGCGTGTACTCTGGGTACACGGTGTGTACTCAAAAAGTTCATTTTTCATCCCGAACAGAAGAACATACACGGCGTGTATAAAAATACTACACGGTGTGTATACTGGGTTTCCGGACATTATGCCTCAAAAACTTCTTTGAAAACCAGAAAATACTGAAACCAACACCTAAGTGTCAAATTTCGACCCGTGGGGGCCCATACTCCCCACGAATCAAAGTTTGACATCTTATATGTGTCATAACCAATAAACAGTCAATGATCCACCAAATTCCGGTCAATGGGGGCCCATACTCCCCAAAAACCAAAGTTTGGCATCCATTCTATAAACAAGATTACACAAGAAAATACCCTATCACAGAGCAGGTATGTATCAAGCAGCTATCACAATAGCATTATTTTCTAGCACAACAACTATCACAACAACATGCAAAATTCTAATGCACCTACATGGCATGGAAACTATGCATGACATGTGATATCTAGCATGTTCCTATATGATGCATGAGACAGCATACCCTCATCTCAGCGGGTTGCAACTAAATAGAACCCCTAGATAAAATATAAACTGCACAATATCAAAGTGCGTCACCCAATGGTGAAAACATAGCAACTGTAAAATTTTCCAAATCCAAAGAATTGAAAAAAATATGAGGTAGACTGGCTTTTCCCTGTACACGGGTTAGCTACGCCCGGGCACAGCTTATTACCAACTATCGTTCGTCTTATCCCTATCTACGGCTCCAAATAGTAATTCAAAGAAAAGAACCCCTGTGATACCACTTTGTAATATCCCGGTCCCGGGTTCCACTCAACGGGTGCCTCAAAGCCGGTTCTCCACAAGACCTCAAGCGCATTTCCCCAAACGCCAGAGGCTGCCGACTAGAAGCGAGGGCCCAGGTCTGATAGGAGGGAAACTATGCCCTCATTTGTCAAAGTGTAGCGCAGCGGAATTTAAATAAAACATACAACAAACAGCGGAAGCAGTAAACCATACACATCTCAAATAACTACAGTAGTGGATATAACCAACAGTATATAAATGATTATGCTACATGTTTAAAGTTCTCAGAAAACAACCAGAACATATTACACAACAATACAGTACAACAAAATACAGAGTACAGCAAAACAAAGAAAAATAGTTTTTAGCGGCATCGCGAGCCTAGGCTCGGTCCCATGCCCTCCTACTCCTCAGAAACAGTCAAGTACCTATATAGGGACTCTTTCCCCTATCTACACCTATAGAAACGTAATCTGTTTGGGTTGAAAAGCATTACCCAAACAGGGTGTGAGAAATATATCTCAGTAGGCACCCACCAAAGGCCCGTGCCCAACTGCGTGCACACATGCAACAATAGTGTGCAGTAGTAAAATGCAATAAAGTAAGCAGTACTCAAAAGTAACTAACTTAATAGTCAAATTTCCATTTAATTATTCATTTAATTCATTTAATATAAGAAATCACCACAGTGAATTTCTAAGTAAACAACTAGTGTCCTCAGATACGTAAACTCCTACCCTCGGGTAACGAGTATCCAACACAATAATCTGCCCTTAGGCATAATAGATTTTGACATCAAGCGTAGGTAGTGTCTCCCACAGGCACAGAATCAGCTGCCCACAGGCACGGAAGAAGTTTCTCTCAGGACGAAATAACTACTGCCCACATGCTAAATAGTGCAGTGCCCACAGGCTAATCACAACAATGCCCTCAGGCTAAACAGGTAACCGGGCCATGCCTAACATATCAAAATGAAGTAAACAAGCAATTCCTCTCAAGTCAATTCTACAATTACTACATTAAAGGCATACCCTCGGGTATCCTGGCCAAACGGCTAAATAGTGGAACACACCCCTGGGGTGGTTCCGGATCCAAGAAACGATCCCAACCAGCATTTTATTATCACAATATAATCACCTATGCAATTCTAGGTATTAAATATAGCAACAGCCTCAGCCACACGAAACCCCAACATAGGTTCGTGGCATGAAAACGCACAAAAAATGCATGACAGTTGGAAAAATTAACACCAAGACACCTACCTTATACGCCAATGAACATTATACCTGAACACCGACTCCAGAAACGCCCAAGAATGGTGTAGATCTGACGAAGAACAAAATCCAAAAAAATGTAAATAACTCCTATTAGGAGAAGAATTGGTAAGAACCAGCCAAGGAGGTGGATTCCCTTACCCGTGCGGTTCCAACGGGATCGTCCGAGGCAGAAACCGATTCCAGACGAACACCTGGTGGATCTTCAAAGGTCCGACCTCCTCCTTTGGCTCCAAATCGGCTCAAGTGTCTCCTCTGCCAAATGAGGAGGCTACTGCATGTTTCAAGCCGAAAAAACAAAGTACACGGCGTGTACTTATGAGTACACGGCTTGTACTTCCTTCATTTAACTGTTCCTTTGGAGGCACCACCACACTGTTCATTCGCCGACATGAGTACACGGCATGTACTCCCGAGTACACGATGTGTACTGCCGCCCAGATGGCGGCGACTCCACTGCCTTACTGTTTAAGCTTGCCGACTGACTACACGGCGTGTAAGGTACCACTACACGGCGTGTAGTCAGTTCCTACACCCCTCGTTGCCGACATGGCTACACGCCCCGTGTACCCATCCCACACAGCCAAAAGTACACGACGTGTGGAAAAGTACGTGGCATGTAGTTCCAAAATTGAGGATTTTTCCCCATTTTCCGTATTTTCTCAAAAACACTTAAGTAAAAGGAAAAAGAAGAAACTTTTACCTCAAAAATAAGAACCGGGTTCTTACAATAAAAATTACTAGTTAACTAAAACTATGTAATTATATAATTTGTTCTTTCAAAAATATTCTCAAGAGCTTTATCAAAACTCAATTAAATTAATTTTTAACACACTTTAACTTATGAAAATAATCTACTTTTAATAAACAATTTATATAAAACACAAGTTAAATCCATCTATCAAAGTAATTTTTTGTTATAGTTTTATAAAATTTAAACTTTTAAAATTTAAACATAATGAAAAAAAATCAAAAATCATAAAATAAAAAATGGGTTCAGTCTTAAGAAAAGTCTTAATCCCCTCCACTTGGAAATCACCCACTTACAAATAGTTTATTATACAATAAACTGATCCACAACCTAGATCATATTTTTACAAACAATTTTACTTAGACAGTCTAGGATTATACAAAAGAATATTCCACAGTTATATATGGTATAAAAAGAGTTAAATTCACACACAACCTCTTCCAAGGTAACATGTGGGAGTAAAAATGAAAATATTTGAAATATTGTGTCAAGCACTCTCCTATTTAATATAGGAGAGTGTGTTTTATAGATAAATAGAGTAAAAAACATAGTTTTAAAAGTATGTTAAAATAGAAAGAGAAAGATATGAGATATGTGAATATTTGGTTCAAATAAATCTGAATAGATTATTTTGTTTATATTTCTTTGAATGTCTCCTTAAAAATCTTCAACTGAGTTTGCACAGATGCACAGGAAAACAGAGTGTCATGGAATTCAGGAAAATTATTTATTCTTAGTTAATTTATCTATCAGTGTTCTTCTATAAACAAGTCTATCTCTATATATCTATGTATTATTATATATGTTTTTATATCACTATGTATCAATATATCCACACACAATGGGGTTCTTCTAAATTTATAGCCTTCTAACTGGTTCAAATATCCGATATAGGATAATATTACAATAAAATAAATCCTCGTACTGAGAGAAATTCTTTAAAAGGTATAACTAGACTCTAAAACTTATTTGTTTAAGAATAATCCTTACTAAATATATGTGAATATGAATTGAATTTAATTATTAATATATCCATTGGAGGAATTAAATTTGAACTTAATTCTGAACAACAACGGTAGCAGGTAACTAACAGTAACTCTTTTAGAGGTAGATCCTCTTGGAGGTAAATGTACCTGATTGTGGAATCACTTGGTGGTAATAGAAATTGATGGTTGAAATATTGATAGTCATCGTATCTTCTAATAGTATAGGTAATATCTTTTAGTAGTGGTGGTAGCTCCACTCGAAGGTAAAATAAATTGGTGGTAACTTCACTCAAAAATAGCTCCACTTTGCGGTAAATGAATTTAGCAGTCGGTGCTCTAGTAGTAGTATCTATGAGTGGAAGATAATCTAAAAATGGAAGTAGATATTCTGGTGGTATATCCTATTGATTGTATAGTTTAAAAAGTGGTAGAATCATGAATTGATAGTAGCTTAGAGTGATATTTGAGTGTAACTAACAGTGGATAGAAATGGTAGATCAAGACTACGTTGTTTTTATGATTTTGGCCAAAAAATACTTAAATAACATAAAAATGAAACTTATTAGAAATATAATAAGCATTAATTAAGATCCTAAAAATAAGGATGTTCTTATACTAATCCAATAATAAAATTTATTTACAATCCTTCATTAGTTATAGTTATTTTCACTAATAGAAGTTAAAACGTTCGTTTGTTTGTATTGTTCAAATATTTTGGTAACATAGTTGATTCTTACTAAGTGGTTTCAAGTTAATAATTCCAAAATTATTCAAGATATAATAATAATTATTTTCTAATTATTCCTTATGTGTTATTTTCATTAAGTGAAATACATGAATACAATTTGTGAAAATAGGAAACATGATAAACTAGTTTCAACATGCTTAATGGTCAAAACAGTTATATATTAATAAATATTTAAAATATTAATAAAGCCTTTCCAAAATCATTAATACATTATAAATTCATTATTATTACATGATATTACCATTATATTATTTCTCATTATAATTTATGATATAAACATTATATCATCGTTCATATAGGTGATAAAATCAACTCAAATGGTAACATTTTATAATGTTTTCATGACTATGGTAATGTCCTCAGATAATGAAAATATGAAATATTAAGAATCTTAAAAAAATTATAATTATCATATATCCTCATTAAATCCATTCTTATAATCATATAATATGGGTGGTGATGAAAAATGAAATTTATTGTTTGTGGATATGTTATTCTACATATACGCATGATTAACGATCACATTTTTCAATGAATGGATAAAAATATGGTATATGATAAATTATAATTTCAAAGTTATAAATGCGACATATAAAATATTATAATTCATTAAATCCATTTTTATTACTATCCATGAGAGGCAGTGATGAAAAACAAACAACACTACTTCATGGAGGTTGGATCAATGTTATTTTGTTTTCTTAGTGGATTTAAAAGATTGAATAATTTTTGTCAAATTAATATAATAAAATTTTATTATAATAATGATACTAATTTAATTATATTAATAAGTTTCTATATGGTTTAGGAATAAGTAATGTACAAAATGATTAAGATAAAGTAATACCCATGTTGGATACTTGAGTTTTCTCCTGGAAAAATCCATAGAAATGAAAGCCTTAAGAAAAATAAATGTGATCAGAAGATTATATAAGTGTGATAGGGTTATTAGAGGATAAAATTAGAATATTTTCAATAAAAAAATTTGAATCATAGGTGAGTCTTGTAGTGGTTTAAGTGTTACCTTTTTATAACTGAATAACCATTACATTTTCAATAATTTAATGTTACTATTCAAATGTAAATAGATCAAAAATGAAAAAAAATGGAGTATAAGTGTTTGTGGGTCGAGATTATCCTCATAAAATCATTTTTGAGGCAACATGGAGTGATTTTAGGCTTTTTATTTTAAACTTTTATCTTTTACCCTAATTTTTTTACCTTGGTAATTAATCTTTAACCTTAGAAATTAAAATTAATGAAAAAAGTTAAGAGTTAACCTTTTACATAATTTTAGCATTATGATTTAAAAAAATTAATTATTTTACCAAATAAAATTTTTATGGGTTTGAAATTTTAACTTTAAAATAAACACACATAACACATAAAAATAGTTTTTTAGGAAAAGTATGTTATTAAGTTAAAAAAATTATGTACAAGATAATATTATCATATATACTAATTTTTTTAACATAAATTGGTTTATTATAATAAAAATAAAAATTAGGTATATTTCAAATAAATCCAAAATCGAATTTCACCTTCAAAACATATAATTAGAAGAAAAATAAAAAATGGTTTTTATTAAAGTAACATTTTAATTTAGTTATAAAAATGTTTAATATAGGTTTTACAAGTTAAAATAATATTTTAAATTATGTAATTTCATTTCTTAAATAAATATTTTATTACTTAAAATGTTTTATAATATTTTAGGATATGTTTTCAAAATTATAAAATCACAAAAATGATAATTTTTGTAAAATCCGTATTTTTCAACTAAAAGACAACCTTTTTAGGAAAAAAAGGTAAAAAATCATACTAAGAATATTTTTATGTGAGGAATTCAAAAATTAATTTCATTTTACCAAATTTAAATTATAAAATTTTTAAATTTATTTTTTTAAAATATATATATAATATAAAGAAAAATTGTTTTATTAAAAATAACCTTTTTCAATATTAAATCATATTAATTATTTACCTTCTAAATGTAATAGATTTTAATAGTTTAACATCTTAGAGTTTATTATAGATTTATTAATATTTTTTCTTAATATGTTGTGGTTTTTTTATTGTTCGTAGTGTGTAACATAAGTTACCAAACATAACATCAGTTTTAAAAGGTCTAGAATTTCAAGTTGTTACATTATACCCCCTTAAAATAATTTCATCCTCTAAATTTTATTACAGAGGAAAACAATTAAGGGTACTTTTTACTCATTATATACTTAGGTTCCCATATAGCTTCCTAAATCATATGGTTCTTCCATAAAACCTTAACTAGATGGGTTGTATTGTTCCACAAAACCTTGTCTCTTTAATCCAATATCTCCATAGGTTGTTCTTCTTAAGAGTGGTTGTTTTCCAGTTGTACAGCTTCTGGGTTTAGTACATCCAATGGATCTAGTATTTACTTCCTCAAAAATGATAGATATAACACATCATGGACTTGGTATAGGTGATGAGGGAGAACTAAGTGACAAGCTATGGCCCCAAAATGATAAAGGATCTTGAAGGGACTAATGTATCTAGGGATCAGTTTCCATTTCTTCCCAAATCTCATGACCTATTTCCCCATAGATATTTAGAGAAACTCATTATCACCTGCTTCAAAATCTCGATCTCTTTGACAAATTTCATCATATATATTTTGTTGAATTTCAATATTTTCGTATGTCATTGAATGGTTTGTACCATCTCCATCATTTCTTGGACAAGGTCAGTCTTTATCAGCTTTCTTTTCTAAAATTCATGTCGGCATATTAGGGTTATTCATCTCCTCCCATATAGAGCCTCATATAGAGCCATTTGGATACTAGAATGGAAATTATTTTTATATGAGAACTCTATTATAATAATCTTTTTGTCCCAATATCCTTGTAAATCCATCGAACAATATCTCATCATATTCTATAGAGTTTGAATTTTCCACTCAGGCTGACTATATGAGGATGATAAACAGTGCTAAAACTCATCTCTATATCCAATTATTTCTAAATACTTTTCTAGAGCCTCTAGGTAAACCTCAAATCCTGTTAAAATATAATGGATTGTGTTACACCATTTAGTCTTACCACTTCCCTATCTTTGTGAGTTGGTCAGGGAAGAAATCTTCTTTGATGGCAATAAAATATGTTTACTTTGTAAGGTGGTTAACTATAACCCAAATAACATTATCACCTTTAGACATTTTGGGGAGTCCTAAAATGAGTTCCATGGTGATATTTTCCAATTTCCATAATGGTATGGATAATGGTTGAAACATACCCTTATAATTTTTTCATTCAGTATTAATATACTGGCATACCAAGCCTCAAGATATATACTCTATAATTTCTCTATTCATGTTATCTCAAAAAAATAATTTATTTAAATATCTATAAATATTTATGCTACTGTGATGGATAGAGAAGGATGAGATATTTGTATCATCCAAAATATCCTTCTTCAGTTCTGGAATATATGGGATTCATATCTAATTTTCAATCTATATAATTCCATAATTATCAAAGCTAAACTCTGTAATATTCACTACCATCTTTTGTAGAACCACATCATCCTTATGGTATTTTACAATACCTGTATGAATTGAGGGTTGAGTAGAATCTTGGCCAATATAATATTTATACCCTTCCCTTATGAATTTAAGATTCATAATTTATAGATCCATGAGTATTAAGTATTTTTCAGTTCTCATCATGGATAATGTAGAACGATATTTTCTACTCAAAGCATCAACCACTTTTTTTGCCTTTCTAATATGGTAATGTATCAAGAATTAATAATATTTGATTAGATATAACCATATCCTTTATTGAATATTTAAATCCATCTGTATGAATATATATATTTCAATATCTTGTAATCAATGAATATATCACACCTCTAACCATAAAGGTAATACCACCAAATTTTCAATGTAAATATCGTCACTGCTAATTCCAAATCATGTGTCGGGTAATTTTTCTCATGAGTCTTTAATTGTCATGAGGCATGAGAAATTTCCTTATAATTTATCTTGAGGAAATATCCCAAGCCTTTTAATTATGCATCACTATAAATTAAAAACCCTTCACCACTATAGGGTAATATAAGCATAGGTGTAGTGATCAACCTTTCCTTAAGCTCTGAGAATCTTTCCTCACATTCTTCTATCCATATAAACTTGACTCCTTTCCATGTTAACTTGGTTAATGGATTTTATATCCGTGATAAATTTCTCACAAAGTGTTTGTAATATCCACCTAACCTAAGAAAATTATGTATTTCATTCATAGTGTGTGTTATGATCTATTTCTCAATAACCTTAGTATTTGACAGATTTATAGATATACCCTTTATTATATTGACATGACTCAATAATGATAATTTTTATAGATATAATTCAAATTTTTTGAATTTGGTATACAGAATTTCTTTCCTTAGGGTCTTGAACATATTACTTAAGTGATCTTAATGCTCTTCCTTGATTTTTGAAAATATAAAAATATCATCTATAATGACTACCAAAAATTTATCTAGGTAATCTATAAATACTCTATTCATAATATCCATGAAGATAGTGGAGGAATTGGTAATCCCAAATAGCATCACTATAAATTCATAATATTCATACCTTTTCTAAAATGTTACCTTTGGAATATACTCTTTTTCTACCCTCAATTAATGATATCCTAATTAGAGGTAAATCTTTGAGAATAATTGAGATCCGTTGAGTTTAATGAACATTTCATTGATACAGGGTAGAGGATATTTAAATTAATAAATGTATAAAGTGGAAAATTATGATCATAGAAGAAATAACTCAAAAATAATGAGTATATTCTTCCATAAAAACTCCCTAAGTTTTAATATAGGTTATCAATGGTTATTTACCTACTAGGTTTTCTTAACCCTACAAGTTAACATAATAACTAAATAATTTATAATGGTTCATTAAAGAGAATGTGATTTAACCAAAGAATATCCCCCATGAGTGTATATACTGTTATATAGTTAGGCATATTTTTCATGCATTAGGATGTGGTTGAGTTAATACCCAACATGCACACTTCAGGGTTATTACCCCTAGGTACAACAACTGTTTCATAGTATACATCCAATTTATAGTATCTAGATAGGGATTTATTTTATAATAAAACCACATAATACATACTTTACCAAAATATTAGGATGTTATCATAGACTTATCCTAAGGGTTTTCACAAATTTTTTCTCATCCTAATATCTAAAAATAACTAAACCTTTCTCTAATACCAACTATATAGACCCAAGCTAAACATAACTTAAATAGTAAAATAATATCGCGGTTTAGATAATACATCTCACAAATAGTTACACAATACAAGTACTGATAGTTTTAGTGTCTTAGAGACTAGAAACATAAAAACACTTATTTTACATGTTTTGAATGTTTATCCATAAACTAAACACCCTCTTATACATTCAATGAGACATATTCATCTTCAAGTCATGAGGAAGGGAAAACATATGAAAGGGTGAGATTAAAATTTTAAAAAGGGATAACATATCAAAGGACATAATGGTAAGATCATAAAAATGTAGGAAAAAATGAATAAGAATAAAATAACATAAATCAATAATTTTTAACCATAATCATGAGAAAATAAATATATTAAGCATATAACAAGAGCCATGGAACATAAGAAATAAATTAATGCAATTATAAACATATGATTTATTTTCTTTTTGAACTTGGATACCCTCGAACTTATTCAAAGGTAAAATTGTGAGTGGAGATAAATGCATCAAACTCACCTTTTTTGAACCTGGATACTCGCTAATTTGTTCGCATAACATTTCTAACTCATGAGATATAAAACTTTACTCAATGAATAGGAGGGATATATAGGTATCACCCATCACATAATCCATATATATGTGTCCCACTTGAAAAAAAATCTTTATATCATAAAATCACCCATAAAAAGAAAAAAAGTGGTTTCATGAAATCATCATTCCATATATAACCTTTGGAAAGAAAAATGGGTTTCATAAAGTTATCAAATTATATCAAATAAAATGGCTTAAAGAAATATATTTATTAATAAAAAAACATGAACACCTAAAAGAATAATAAATAATATGAGTAAATGGATGGTGAATCTTTAATCATAACTTCATTTAAATTGACCTTTGGATATAGAGGAAAAAATGAAACTAATATTTAATAATTCCTTTAAAACTTTTGTAACATCATTTTAAGACGGAGTTCTAAACAATTTTTAAAACACTTTTTACGAAGTCTAAAATATTATTTAAAAAATATTACTTTGAAACAAAATATGTAATATGAAAATTTTGAAAAGAAGCTTTTATTTTATAATAAAATTTGGGTTGTAAGATAAAAATTAAAAAACTTGAAAATAAATGTATTTAAATAAAAATACTTTAGTTGAAACCCTATATCACTTTAAGAGTTAATAAAACTTATCTTGAAAAGTTTTATCTAGAAATGTTAAGGTTAATTATTCCTTATCATTCCAAAATTCAAAATGAGAACATAGGCGCCAAGGAAAATATGGATATGGATGAGAAATATTTATTAGAAAAGATAAAAGGTTGTATTTTTTTTACAATATCATGTTTTATAAAAAAATAATCATGGAAAATGACATGGATATAAAATATAACTTACCCATAAAATAAGGATGGAATAAATCATAACACCATCATAATAAAAATTATAACTAACTTTTAACATCAATGTTTAATAAGAGGAATATAACTCAATGAAAGGTAATTGACCTACCAAAAACTATTACATTGAGTTTCGAAAACTTAACCTTGTTATAACCTCTTATATAATAAACAAAACTAAATTAAGTACTTAATTTAAGATATTATTAAAATTTATTTATAATCCTTCATTACAAATATATTACTTGACTATAGTTATTTTCACTAACAAAAGTCAGAACATTCATTTGTTTATCTCATTCAAATATCATGTTAAAAGAATTTATTCTTAATGATAGGATTCAAGTTCATAATTCCTAGATTATTCAATATAGAATAATCATTTTTTTCTCAAATTATTAATTAATTAATATTTTCATTAAGTTAAAAACATGAATATGGTTTTTGAAAATGGTAAACATGATAAACTAGTTTTGACACGCTTAACGATCGAAAGGTGGTACCTTAATAAATATTTAAAATATTAATAAAAAATTAAAGAATTTAGTAAATCATAAATTCGTTATTATTACATGATATTATCATTATATGGAATCCCATTATCATTTATAACCTAATTATTACAACATAATTCATGTAGGTAGTGAAACCAACATAAACGGTAACGTTTTATAATATTTTCATAAGTAAGGGATTTTATATATATAATGATAATATAACATATTTAAAACCCTAATAATTTAATAATTATTATATATAATCATTAAATCTATTCTTATAACCATCCAAGATGGGTGGTGGTGACAAATGAAAGTTTTTGTTCGTGAAGGTGGTAGTCCGCACGTATGCACGATTAACGATCCCGTTTCTCAATGAATTGATGGAAATATAATATATTATGAATTATCATTTAAGAGTTATAAATGTGAAATATTAAACATTATAATTCATAAAATACTTCCTTTTTACCATATATGAGAGGTGTATATGAAAAACAAACAACATCACATCATAGATATGGTAGTATGCACATACACATGATCGATGTTATTTTGTTTTATAATTGGATGGAAAGGGTTGAATAATTATTTTAAAACTAATATAATTAAAATTTAGTATACTAATTATAATTATTTAATTATATGAATAAGTTTATATATGATTTATTAAGTATTAGAGTAAAATAAAATACTAAAAGAAGTAATACTCTTGTTGGATACTTGAGTTTTCTCTTGGAAAACTACTTGGTAATGAAGGAATCAAGAAAACTAAAGGTGATATGAATCTTATGAAATGTGGATAGGGTTTTGGGAGGGGAAAATTGGTAGAATTTAAACTAGAAATTAAAAATATAGGTGATTCTTGAAGTGGTGTAAGTGTTACATTTTTATAAGTGAATAGAAGGGTAGTTTCAGAAGTAACCATTACATTTTCAATAATGAAATGTTACTAATCAAAGTTAAATGGCACCAAAATGGAAAAAAATTGATGGAGTGTTTTTTGGTCTATATTTTCCTCATCCACTAATTTTTTATACAACCTAAAAAAATTATGTTTTTTTTAACTCTTTAACTTTTACCCTACTTAACTTTTACCTTGGTAATTAATTTTTCACCTTGGTAGTTAATATTAATTAAAAAAATAAGATTGATAATTTTACATAATTTTAATATTCTTATTAAAAAAATTTAAATAATTTTATCAAATAAAATTTTTAATATTTTTAAATGTTAATTTTAAAATAAATGCACATAACCCATAAAAATAGTTTTTTAGAAAAAGTGTGTTATTAAGTTTAAACAATTATGTATAAGATAGGATTATCATTGATACTAATTTTTATGACATAAATTGGTTTATTATAAATAAAATAAATGTATATGTATTTTAAAACAAGTCAAAACCTAATTTCACAATCAAAAAACTTAATTAAAATAAAAGACTAAAAACAGTTTGTATTAAAGTAACAACTTAATTTAGTTATAAAAATGTTAGAAATAGATTTTCCAAGTTCAAAGAATGTTTTAAATTTCATAATATAATTACTTAAATACATATTTTATTACTTAAATTTTTTTATAATATTCTAGGATACGCTTCAATAATAATAAAATCATAAAAATTATAATTTCCATAAAAAACATATTTTTCAGCTAAAAATAAACCTTTTCAGAAAAAAAACTCAAATATTCATAATAATAAAATTTTTATGTGAGGAATTCAAAAATTAATTATATTTTATAAAATTTAATTTCAAAAATTTGTAAATTTATCTTTTAAAATAAAATACATAATATAAATAAAACATATTTTATTAAAAATTTCTTTTTCAATGTTAACTCATATTAATTATTAACCTTCTAAAAGTAATAGAATTTAATGGTTTACTATATTAGTGTTTATTATAACTTTATTAATATTGTTCTATTAATATTTTGTGGTTTTTTTATGTTGGGTGTAGAGTTTAATGCAAGTTATCGAACATAGCATCATTTTTTACATAGTTTAGAATTTTTTGTCGTTATAAGGAAGGTCTTTCCCATGTGATGGGTGATTAAGTGTATCCCATGGATATACAGTTGATGGGGAATTTTTTTATTTCTCCTCAGTGATATTTATCAATTTAAAATATTAAAGAACAAGGAGTAGTGATAATCATCAGTGTAAGGTACTCACATAAGTGTTTCATTTTATATTTATACATATTTTACTTATCAATCATAATAGATCCTAATTCTTGGGTTTATTATTGTTTACACTACTTAGATTAAGTGTTAATCGGTCTTTAGAAACCCATAATTCATATTAGATCAATGCCATGATCATTGATTCATGAAATCATGTTTAAAAAGGAAGAATGTGAATATCGCATGATTATTGTATTTTCCATCCTCAAATATGATAGAAAATTTATACTAAAACTAAATATACAATATGGGATATTATATGTCATGATATAAATTTTTAATTGTGACTTGCTTTATGATGTGAGATATCATAAGCAATGATATTGGTTATGTACTAAGGATAAGATTACATTATGTGATAACATAATCTACATTGGGTTCATTCCATATAATATGAGATATCATAGGCAGTTACTCATGGCACATCTTTAGTTTTTTCATATCATAGTATACAATATATGATTGACACATACCTATCACGGGGTGTGGAAAAAGAAAATTTATTTTCCTAACTCTTCACATAGGTTGACCAAGGTCGTCTCACTTGAGGATATTTCTTATTTTTTTACTAACTTAATCTAATTCACCTAAAAAATTATTTTTGGTTGTTTTTATTTAATCTAATAAAGAAATGGAATTTAAGAATATAAATAAAATGCTAAAAATTCAAATAGCATGCAATGAAAAAATGTGATTACTAAAAAAATAACTTATCCTTTGTGGGTTGGTTTGTGGGTTCCATCATTCTTCTAATTTGTTTTTAAATTTAGTTTGATAATTCAATTATGATATCTCATTCATGAATTAATATTATTTTATTTAGTGGTGTGAAATCTTGAATTCATTTAGCAATATTAATTCCACCCCATCCTCTAATCAAGGTTGATGGCACACCTCAATCGAGAGTGTGACATCTTCTAGGACCTGGCTCCATCATATGTCATTTCATCCACTGAATGAATCGATTTCATCATATGAAGATATTGTATCTAGTATAATTTAGGTAAAATATTTTAAAATAATAATATAAATGAGTTTGAGTTTTGTTTCATGGTTGAAAATTATCACACTTATGCACTTCACTCTTTCTCAACAAAAAAATAAATAAAACATAATAATTGAAGCACAGAATGAATAGAAATGCCACATACCTCTCCTAGGCTAAGTCTTGAGTTTGACCCTCATTTTTTTAAGGTAATATTTAACTATGTAAATATGATAAATAAGAGGAGAAAATAATAAAATAATAAAAATAAAAATAATGAAGATGAGAAAATAAGAAGAAGAAAAACACACACATAAAATCACAAAAATAAAAATAGAATAAAAGAAGGATAAGAAGATGGAGAAAAATAATAAGGGTGTGTGGAACAAGACACAAAAATAAAAACCATTAATAAATTAGATTTTATTTAAAATAAAATAAATTAAAATTACATTTAAAAAATATAGTAAAAAATGATAAAAATAAAAATAAAAGAAGAAAAGAAATGGGTGCATCAGCTTTCCCTCCAGAATCTTTTATCCAAAAGTTGGCTCATTTTATTCACACCATATGTCCGAATATCCACAAGGTTACTTAATATAAGATGTTCAAAATTAAATTTTATCTTGGTGTTAAAAATATAAAATTCTTTATAAAATTATAAAATAAGTTATGACATAATTAATGAGTGACACATTTTTGGCTGAGGATTCCTTAAATATTCCTCTACTTTGAAGAATCTAATATCCAAATTAATGAAATAAAATATTAATGATATTTAATTTTCAAACTCATATTTGAGTTATATTTAAAATATAGTTGTAATCACCTTAGTTGGAGGTGTGTTTCCCATTTTATTCCTCATTTACTGAGGTGGGTTCTATTCTATCATCCAGAAATATTACTCAACTTGATTTATTTTTTTGATCCTTTGGATGTTCGAATTATCTCTAGGTCCAAAAGAATAAGTTGAATCACACAAATAAGGAATCATAAAGGAAATAATAACTCAAATTAGATCAATATTTTAAAATTTATTCCTAAAATACCAATGTGATAAAAATATATTAAAATTCTAGAATTAAGAAATTTTCACATTTTAGCACAAAACACACCAAAAATATAAAAATGATGAAAACAATCTCAAATGAATAAATAAAAAGGGATTAAATAATTTAAATACATATGAAAAATGATGGAAATATTATCTCTATTAATTACCCCACACTTAAACCATGTTTTCCCTCAAGTATAAAATCCCAACAAGGAATTCATAGGGCATAAATGTTACAAATATTAAAATTAAAAAGCAATAAAATCAAACAATTATCAATGTAAAATAAAATTTTCAAATTCAACATAAAATATAAATTTAATATCTCATTTTTCAAATAAAAAACCAATACATGTATTTGACTTTTCCCCTTTGAAAAATTATGGAACTTCTCCTTTCATTCTTTTAAGTTCCTCAATTCATTATTATTAAACATACTATATCATGACCTACCTCACAATGTATTATTTTCTATCATCACTTATGATACAATTCAAGTAGAGTTATTCTCATATCATGAGAACATTCTCCTTATCCATATTCTTGTAAATGAACTCTTTTCTCCACTTTGTAAAGACAAAAGGCACATAAAATCATGAGGACTTTACTTTAAGGTTCAAATGACTTTGAGACTTAAGGTTGGTATGAATTGATGTTTGAAAAATAAAGGCTCAAAGAGAAGTTTTATCTCTTAATTATAATGAATGATATAAAAATAAAATTTCAATGGAATTCTCCCCTTTAAATTAGAAACTCCCATTTCCCACAAAACCCAAAGTAAGATCGTGATCAAAGTAAATCATAATGAATGATTTGTACACCCTCTTGAATATTTTTTTCTACTTTTGTACTTAATTTTCAAAGTAATTTTTCTTTTTTTTTCCTTTTTTGAAAGTTATTATTAGAATAAACCTCACATCCACCACCTAACCACATATGATAAAAATCAATGGTCTAGTAATGTTGATCTTTTATTCTTCTAAGTGACAACCCATTATTTTCTTTTCTTTTTGTTATTTTTTATTTTTTTTCCTTTTTTCAAGAGGGGTAAACAATAAAGAGTATAATTAATTAATCAAATGAACCTTATCATTAACCAAAGATAAAACCCCCACAGTTATTCCTTACAATGTATATCATCCCTTATTCATGACTCCCTTCACACCCACACTTCAACTTTAAAATATCATGAAAATATTTAGAGGAGGGTAGGAATATATAAAAATAGATTGAAACATAGATCGTTACTAATAAGGGAATTCATAGTCACTATTGTTAAAACAAGTATTGATGTAAAGGTGGTCTTTTAAGTATAAGGGATTTTAAAAATATGTCTCAATTATTTTAAGTGTGTTTTTGTACATTCATATATTTCACAAGTTCAAATGGAAGTTATGGTCGGTGATATGTCCCAAGATCACTCAAGAAATATTATATAGAATAAATACTGAGTAATTAGTCTATTAATCCTATAGGGATGGAAATATTATATTGTAAAATAACTTAAGGCATGACTAAAAAATAAAAAATTAATTAAAATGAATTTTATAAATTCAAATCATGAAAAATGTTAGGAAAATTTCATTTAAAATAATCAATAAATTCCCTCAAATCATGATTCCATATTTTAATATCCATTATTTACTTTAATAATAAAATTCTCTATTTTACTCATTCAATATAATTAGGATTTAAATCTAAAACATGGCATCACAATATTCATAATAAAATCATGTCTTCTAGATAAGTCAAGTAAAACAGTAATTCATGCATGGTCATGCAATTTCAATTATAAAGCTCAAAAAAATTTAACATAAATATATAGATTTTAAAATATAAACATGAAAGTGAACTCCCTTTCCCATGAATATTAGTGTTATTTTCTCCTTGACTGTTTGGGGTTGTCTTCTTTCAACATGAACTTATAAAATAAAATTACTCAGTTAAGCACAAGTATCATGTCATTTAAGATCAAAAATATGAGAGGGAGCGGGGTTACATTATAAATTAATCCTAAAAATGAAATTGAAATACAAATTCCAATAAAACAAGTTAAAGGATAATTCTTGGTATGATACCCCAAGTGGGCACTAAATTTTTACTCCCTCCAGAGGAAATTACACGTTGTTATCCATAATTTGATGGTGGGTGGATATTATTTTACTTGAACCACCACATGTGTCTTTTCCCAGCTTGTGCTTCTTTCATCTTGGGGAGGAATGATCCATGGATATAGTATACTAGATCCATACCCTTTATAATTATGTACAGATTTTATAGTGGGGGTAGGATGAAGTATGGACCATCCTCCTTCTAGGTTGATACTTGTGAAACATCTTCCTTCTTTTCTAGTGTTGCATCAATATAGGCTTCATGAATTGAATGATAAAATGGAAAGTAATTAAATACTTTTACTTGAATAGAATTTAGATTTAAATTATCAAAAATATTCTCCCTTCCATAATGATCATCCTTTAACTTGATTTCCTCAGGCTTAGCTACTTGGATTTCTTCATGGGCTTCCTCAAATGCATGTTCAATAAAATTAGGGAGCTCCATGTGTTCCTTAGAAGTTTCATGTGTAGTTTCTTCATATTCCTCTAAGGCATGGAAATTATTGACCAAATATGAAAATTCAAAACCATATGGAGTGATACTCAAATTAGATTAAATAAGATCAAGAAAATAATTTAAAATAAGATCATCTCCCTGAGTTGTTTCTGGTTCAATCACTTCTTTAGTGGTAAGTAACTCTTGGAGTTTGATGGTGGAAAATAGAGGTAGGTAGTTGGGATCCTATATATTTTCTTCAAATTCCACCACTTGGGTGGTATCTTCCTATTCCATGGCTAGAGTTACATGCAATGGTAATAATTGTTAAACTTTTTAGGGACTGGGTAGATCATGTTATAACTCATACTCATTATATAATTCATCCAAATCTTTTTTATCTCCCATACATAGATTAACAAGAAATTATTAATCATTATGAATCCACTCTAGCTTATCAGGGTAATCATGGATTTGATTCTTAAAATTGTCAGGTTGTTGATGTTCTTTAAGTGTTTCCTCAACCTATTTTATTTGTTCACTAAAATTGGGAATCTCTAGTGGTGATTCTTCCTTGGAGAGATCAAGTTATTCCTCACACTCATTCCAGAATTCATTAAAAACTTTTTGATCTCCCATATGTGGTTTAGGTTATGGTTTCTCCATAAATGCATGAACATAGTCAAATGATATTTCCATTTTTCTACCCAAGTCATCCAAAATATCACTCATCCTTTGCACCCAATAATTTAGATCACTGTAATCAACTTCTTATTCTTGATATTGCACCTATGAGTAATATTATCATGAAAAATAATATTAGTTCAGATATATCATGGAAAAAATATTTTTTTATGGTTTTTTTCACAATAAAAAATATCTGAAATGTGAAACTAGAAAAATAAAATAAAATATTGATTAGATCCCCAGCATCGATGCTATTTTTGATTCATGTCTATCATAGGGCATGGAAAAATTAAATTTATTTTTCTAATGCATCATAAAAGATGACCAGAGTTGTATCACTTGAGGATATTTCTTAGTTGTTAACTCGCTTAATATAATTCACATAAACTAATTATTTTTTGTTGTTTTTATTTAACCTAAGAAATAAATTTAATTTAAGAAGATAAATTAAATTCTAAACAATAAACTAGCATGAAATGAAATAATGTGATTAGTAAAGAAAGAACTTGGCCTTTGTGGGTGGGTTTGTGGGTTCCATCATTCTCCTTATTTGTGTTTAAATTTAATTTAATAATTCAACTCTGATATCTCATTCATAAATTACTATTATTTTATTTATTGGTGTTAAATCCTGAATTCCTTTAGAAATACTAATTCCACCTCCTCCTCTAATCAAGTTTGATGGTACACCTCAATCAAGAGTGTGATATCTTCCAGGACCTGGCTCCATCGTATGTCATTTCATCCACTGAATGGCTCAAATTCATCATATAAAGATCTTGTATCTAGTAAAAGGGAGGGAAAAGATTTAAAAAAAATATATAAATGAGTTTCAATTCAGTGTTGGGGTGGAAAATCTCCACACCCATGAACTTTACTTTATCTCATCACAAACAAAAATAAAATATAATAATCAAAGCACAAAATGAATAGAAGCACCACATACCTCCCTTGGTCCAAGCCTTGGGTTAGCCCATCATTTTTTTAGGGTGATAGGTTACTGTGAAAGATGATAAAGAATAGTATAAAAAGAGAAGATAATAAAAATAAAAATAAAGAGGATGATAAAAGAAGAATAAAAAACACACACAAGAAATCATAAAATAAAAATAGAAGAAAAGAAGGAGAAGAATGTGGAGAAGAATAAGAAGGGTGTGTGGAAGAAGACACAAAAATAAAAACCATTCATGAATTAGATTATATTTAAAATAAAAAAAAATAAAATTACGTTTAAAATAAAACTAAAGTAAAAAAGGGAATAAAAATAAAAATAAAAGAAGAAAATAAATAGGTGCAGCAGCTTCCCCTCCAGAATCTAACCTCAAAAATTTGGTTCATATTCTTCCCATTATATGGTAGAATATCCTCAAGGGTGATTCTAATAATATTCTATAAATTTTATTTTCTCTTAGCCCTAAAAATACAAAATAAATTGGAAATATATAAAATAAGTTATGACATAATTAATGATTCATACTTTTTCTAGCTAAGGATTCCCTAAATATTCTTCCACTTTGAAGAATCCAATTGCCACGTTAATGAGATAAAATCTCTATGATATTTAATGGTCAAATTTACCTTTGAGTTATCTTTAAAATCTAGATGGAATCACCTAAATTTGAGGTGTGTATCCCAAGTTATTTCTCATTTACTAAGGTGGGGTTCATTCTGTTAGCTAGAAAGATTTCTCAAATTGATTGATTTTTTCAGAAATTTAGATGTTCAAATTAGATCTAGGTACAAAAGAAGAAGTTGATTAACACAAATAAAGGAATCCTAAAAAATAATAATCCCTCAAATTGGATTAACATTTTTAAAGTTATTCTCAAAATACCAAATTGATAAAAATATGTTAAAATTCTATAATTAAGAAATTTTCATATTTTACCCCAAAACACACTAAAAACCCAAAAATGATGAAAAACATCTCAAATTGATAAATTAAGAGGTATTTAATAATATAAATACATATAAAAATGTGATAATATTATCTCTATCAATGATATTATACCATATAAAATAATTGTACAGCATTTCAAAAAATAGAGTGTTTATCATTGATACAATATATGAGATATCATATCATATGACACACCTAGTTCCAAGGGGAGATATCATAGCTAACTATTGTATGACATAAAATTAAACATATAAATAATCCAAGTTTTAGGTTATAATATATTGAATATCATAAAATATGATATCTATGAAAAGTAATTTTTTTATTTTTCAATCGTGGATTGATTTATATAATTCTTAAATTTTTACAAATTATAAAAAAGGGTATTTTGGGATATTTATTTAATTTATAAATTGTTTATAAATTAATTAATTATAAAAGGCTTATAATTAATTATTAAATGATTATGAAAATTTAATTTCATAAATATCCATTATATTAAATAATAATACTAAAAACATTTAAATATGGAATGGATTGTAATTTGGATATAAAATTTTTTATGGAAATTATAATTTTAATTTATAAAATGTTTATAAATTAAAAAATAAGTCCAAATAAAAAGTGTTTATATTTAAATTGTAAATTTTTTATAATATTTAATTTGAATTGTTCAAATTAAAAGGCCTTTTTTAAGAAATTATTTAAACCATGAAAAAATGTGTTTTGATTGATATTATCAAGGTTTAAATAATATTAAATATGTTATATTTAGATAATGTAATTTTTTCACACAATAGAATTTGAATATGAATTATTTATATTTCATTTAATATCATATATATTAAAGTAAGTGTTATATAAATGAATAATATGAAGAAGTCCATATTAGGGAATAAATATAAAGTGTTTATGTTTATTTAATTATGAAATGTTCATAATGCATGTCTAAATTATAAAGTGCTTATAATTTCTTTATTTATGAATTGTTCATAAATTGTTTATCTCTTGTTTAAATATATGAATTATTCACCTATTTAATTTATTCCCTTGTTTATTGTTTATGGATATAATTTTTTTATATTATGAATTGTTTTATACTTTATTTTAAAGTTTTAAATTTTTTTTATACATTATTATACATGAATATAAGTAGTTACATGTTACATATGATAATTGATTTAGTTTTTTATCTACATTGAATTAGGATTGTACTAGGTTATGAGCTTGAATTGAGTAGTTAATTATGATTTATAAATATTAAGTGTTATAATTATGTTATAATTGAAATATAACTGGAGTAAAGTATACTAGGGTGGAGGGAATTTGGTTCAGACTACTCATTGTCCTAGAGGCTTATGACTTGTCTAGAAAAGGGAGGTGGGATATCTTTCATTCCAAACTTACTCTTGCAGGTATTTTTGATTTTATACGATTATAAGGATTCATATTAAATCATTTCATGTATCTTATTCATGGGATAAATTTTTATATGTAACAATATAGTTAGATTTTAATTTTATTTAGAAACACAAGCTATGAGTTGTTTAAAGAGTTGCAAATCAATATGGTTTGGACATATTGAATTGGTAAAATGAATAGTATTCCAAACTAAATCACCAGACACATGAATATATATAAATATAATAGCATGATATAAGATAGGGAGATTAAATTTTCTTTAAAAATACTAAGTATTAGATTCCATTCAAACAAAATACATTTCAAAACCTTGAACATCTAATAGGGTGGACCATGCCAAAGATAAGTTCCCCTAGATTATATTATGTAAGGAATACAAGTAATGGGTGACCCTAATAGGATTGGGTGCTTTATTTTGGAATTTTATTTGGGTTAACCTTATCTAGTAGACTCTAATAGGATTATGTTATTCGAGGAATGGTGTTGAGTTTATCCATATGAGGCTTCAACAAAGGGTTATTTTCTCAATCATCCAAAATTCATATATTATATGATTGGGATGATTCCCTACCAAAATAACTAATTAGTGAGAGAAATAGAAATTTGGGATCATTTCTTAGTGAAATATGGATATCAATTGACTAAGGGATGTGATGAATTTTGAAGGGTTAATTATTTAATTAGGATTACATTTAATGAAATTCCTTATTAAATAAATGTAAAACATGATACTCATCTAATAAAACATTCTATTATAGAGAAATTAAATCATTATTATCAAACATTAATTTTAAATAAATATATTAAAAGGATAATATTAATTTAACTAACACCATAGATTGGTATATAAAGTTAAGAATTATTCTTAATTTAAGAGAAAAATTCTATGTTATGGAAACATTCCTTCCTAATTTATGAAATTTTGAAGTTATTCAACACTTGAATCTTGATTATTATGAGAAGCATGGAATGATTCATTAAATATTTCAAAATAATAATATGTAATATGACCAAATTATTTTTAGTCTCTACTCATATAATCAATGTGTTTGAGTGTGCCAATGACTTCATGCAACTGAATATTTACTTTAAGGCTTGTTCAGGTCATGTAATTCATTATAGTATTGTTTTCGGAATGGTTATGATAATATAAATGAGTTAAATAAAATTTTACCCTATTTTATTAAATTATTCTGGAAATATTGACTAGGGATTGTGATGTCTAGGTTCTAGTGCTTTATTGACGGTACAAGTGGGTAAAAGTTAAAACTAGAATAAGAAAAAGTTGTTTTGGGGGTATAATAATGTTTTTTAAAATATCCATTAAAGGTTATTGAAACCTAAAGATAATTTCAAGAAGGAATTTAAATATTTCAATATGGGGTAATTTTCTAGGATACCTAAAGGAGTTTAAGAAATTATATTGAAATCCTAAGTCATCTAACTTTGTTATAGAATTCAGTTCTATGATTTTAAAAGGTTGTATGATACTAAATTTATGTTCTAAAAAAATTAAATATACAGGCATTGAAAATCAAGGAAATAATTGATGAATATTGTATTTTTCATTATAATAGTGTATTAAGGAGTTGATACATAAAAGATTCAAATTTAAAGGAAACAAATATCAAGATTAGATAGAAACAAAGGATGTGTATTTTCATCTTATTTCTCTTATATTATGTTTTCATTTTGTCTCTATGGTTTTGGATTTCATGGTGGATGAATTTTCTTATATTTTTATAGTGATTTCATTATTGTAATGCCCATTTATAGCGAATTTTATGACTATAGAAAATGTGCTTGGAATCAATGAGGATGGTGGTTCTTTTATTCACAATGGTGTTTGTTTATTACTTTCTTTTAGGCTTATTCAGTATTGGATGATGAGCTTGGGGGGTGATGGTTTCAGTGGTGGTCATCATCTATTTTTTGGTTCAGTGTTCTACTCGGTGATTTATTTTTGTCAATGATGAAGATGATGAATCGGTGTAATTTTTTACTTCTTAATGATTGTAACACCCTAGGTTTTAGGGGTAATTATTGTTGTTGTTGTTTTTGTTGTTGTTGTTTTTGTTTTTATTTCTATATTTTAAAAACTCTCTATTCATTCAAAAGGATTGAAACATAATTATAAAATGCTCCCTAAAAAATATAAACCAAACTGAAGAAAATTTATTCATTAATATGTGGGGCATTGCAACAAAATCACATAAAACTAAGTACTACACATAATGTATTATTACACACCATTAATGAATTACATCCATTAAAAGTGCATAAATCAATAGGGGACAATAAATAGAAAAAAAATTAAATATTCACTATGAGGAAATATCATAGATCATCTTCAACCTTGAGGATAAACAATAGATAAACAAATCCTATAATGAGTAAGATCTCCATAAAATGAGAAAACATTATGAAAAATCAATAACATGAAATAAGAACTATGCCTTATGAAGTGATAGAGGAATTAAGGAATGATTTAGTAAGTCTATATATAGGAATGAAACATGGTCATTATAAATATAGTTTTTTCAAATATGGTAATTGTTCATATATCCAATAGGTATACTGAAGTCATGTATTATTAAGTAGTAAAATTAAAATAATATAACGCATAATGAAATAAAAATATCATCTTAAAGTATTTTAAATATATATATATGTGTGTGTGGGTGTTATGTATAAATATTAATATTATTATTATTAGAATATGATATTATTTATATATAAAATTCAAATAAATATTTTAATATCAATGGATAAGTAAAAGTAAATTTTAGAATATAAATAATTAATTATAATGGTATTTATTAAAGTGTATTTAGTATAAAAGTAATATTTCTTTTCTTAAAGAACTATTTTGTTAAGTATTATATATTTTATCCTAATATATTAAACTGAAAAATTTTAAAATACATTAACTAAAATATTAGCATATTTTAAATTATAAATCGATAAAAAATAATATTAAGAACACTTGCTATTTAGAAACATCATTTTTTAATAAATGAAGCTTTTCTTTATATTTTTTATTTTTATTTTAAAAGTAAATTTATAAATTTTAGAATATTAATTATATAAATATAAATTAATTTTTAGATTTAAAATTTCAAAATTATCTTATCATGAATTTTTGGTAATTTTCAAAAAAGGTTGATTTTTAGGTGAATAGTGCAAAATACCATTTTTACAAATAGCATGACATTTAGGACATGATTATTATATAAGTATGAATTTGAAATTAATAAAACCTTTTTATAAGACCAAATATTTATTTGATAAGTGAATTTATAAATTTATAAATTTTGGTGTTAATTTATGAACCCATATTTGACATTTTAGAATTTAAGTTATATTTTTCAAAAAAAAATTAATACATTGTACATTTAGTATTTTAAAATTAATATTTATCACTTTTGAAAACTTAACTAAAAAATTATTTCAAATTTAGAATCATTAGTTCCATATTATATAATAATTAAAATTTTACTTTTTGATCATAATGGATATATTACCTAGGTAAAAAAAAGTTATCGTGGTGAAAACCAAAATGGTTAAAATGAGTAACCTAAGAGATAAAGGGACAAACTTGTTAAAAACATGTTTTAATTGAGTTTTTTAGGTGTTACAAGACCTTATCTATTATCCTATATCATAATTATAAATTTTATATCCATTTTCCTTGATAGTGACTTTTCATTATTGAAATGTTTTTGGTATTTACAAAAATGACACTCCTTTTCACTTATAAAAGGGGTTCTCCTATCCTCACTTAAAATCACACCAAAACTCCATAATTTCATTCCAAAATATACCCAAACCTCTCATCCACACTCCTATACACTTTAATTATTATTTTTTATTCTCAAAAAATCATCCTTAAAAGGTGTAACCCCCATCGTGAAGGAGATAATCCAAGTAGTGAGTTATAGATTTCTAGCCGCTTCTTCCTCTTTTATATTTCCTTGTGTGAATTGCTTCACTATAAAATTTATTTTCATCATGTAAAAATGTTAAAAATAAGTATAATTATTATACTATTATTTTATTATAATTATGTTACAATCTTTCACCACCCTTCACTTTTTCCTAAGAAAAGAGAAAATGACATTTGTGTGTGTGGACGACCACCTCCACAAAATATCATATTTATTTTTCCTTAATTACCTTACACCGATGGTCCTATTATTGAATTTAATAAATAAGTATGATTTTTATATGATTTTTTTATTCTTAAATTATAAAACATATTATTTGTTTCTCCCATTCTATGCAAAATGAAATCCTCAACAACGCATACGTGTGGACTACCACCAGTATGGGATGATTGATTATAGTTTTTATTTTTATCAATACCTTAAATGAATGGTAATGAGAATGTATTTAATGTATAAATATTATTTTTATTATATCATTATGGTTATGTTATAAAAAATTTGATAACCAGTTAATGATATGTTCAACAAATGATTATTGTTAATTCAATTATTTAAAACAAGCGTACTAAGAGGAAAATATTTAATTCAAATCATATAATATTTCTATATCTATTATTTATTATTATATATACTTTATAATTTTGATATATAATAATATTAAACACTAAATTATATCATTATTCTATTGGTTTAATTATATTTCAACTAAATCGCCTTATAATCATCAAAACTAGTATAAACAATCAAAACTATAAACACCTGATGTGGGAAAATAGGAAAAAAACTAACTAATATACATGTAGAGAATGATTATAGATGAAAATTATATATAGTTTTTGGGATGAATATTTTTATGAGATAGTATATTAAGATATTTAAGTTTTTTTATAAGAGGTCAGAGCGCATTCAACTATGTAGGAATAAATGTATGGGATTCTATGTCTCAAATTAAATTTCTTGAGACGTGTTTCTTAATTTGCACGATAATAACTTTAATATTATGTTATTACTTAATAATGAATGTATTTTACCATATTACTTGGGTTTTAAGATCCATATCATTCCCTTCCTTTAAATTTCAATCAATTTAAAAAATACCCAACTTGAAAGTGGTTTTGATCAAATGTTACTCAAAACACAAGGGTTTCATTTCCAATCTTATTTTCAAATAAAGATTGTTTTTTAAAGATAATAAATATAGGTAATTTTTATTCTTTAAAAAACCTATAATAATTTCCTTTTTATAATAATGGTGTTTTATATGTTTTCTCAATATTTCATTTCCTATTAACTCATATTTTACCTGAAGTGTTTTTTATAAGTTAAATTGTCTATGTCTCTTCTTTTTATTCAAGGAACTTATTTTTTTCATGTCCTAATTAATTAGATAATTTTAAGGGTTTCATTATCTATACCTCTATAATTTATTGAGATCATTTTCTACTACTTTATATTCTTTTAAAACTTTTAAATAAATTTTTAATGTTTTCTATATGGGTTGTTTTCATCAAAGTGTAAAAAGAATCTATTTTTATCGTTTTCTATGTAAACTCATCTTTCCACCATATTTATTCTTTTCTATGATACTTACTTTCGAATATTTAAAAAATTTATAAAATAAAATCTTATTATCCTATATTTATAAAATATTTCTATCAAAAATGTTTTCAAAAAGATCATGGATGTTTCTTATTTCCAAAACGATTTTTCTTAGTGCACCTAAAAAAATTTTCATTTAAATCAACTTCCATTGACATGAATTATTCTTAATCAAGTATATTCATCTAATGCAACTATACACCTTCTTTATTAGGATTAAATATGTAATGTCCTTCTCTTTTGGAGGAATGATTCATCATTTTCTTTGTCTTTCATAATTAATCATCCACTATGTGTGATCCTAACTTTTCACCTGATTCCTTTCCTCTGTGAATATTCTATTTTTTTATTCCATTAATTTAATAGTGTTCATCAAGGTTCAATAGATTGATTTATTAGAGAAATTATTGAATTAAACGTATACCCTTTATCTATACATTATAAATACCATATGCTTTATTATATTTATTAAACAGTAGTTACCTAGAAAGTTACTTGATGTCATTGGATACCCATTTATTATCTATGGATTTATCATATTATGATTATTGGTGGAATTATTAATGATTTAATTATGTGAATCCATATGAAACCTATTCTATTTCCATGGTATCTTTATTATATGTTAATGAGACCCATTTTATTTTCATAGGTCAATTATTCTATAAAATTGATTGATTTTTATTTGGAAAGTTTTATGAAACCCATTTTATTTCCATGGGTTCTGTATGATGTGATAAGTGATTGATTTCAAGCGGCACTAATAAGTATATATGATAAAGGTTGTGGTCCTATATCACCCTAAAATTCATTAGTTTAAAGTTTATATCTCATGAGATAATTATTTGTGAGTACATTTTAGTTGCATATAAGCAAGAGAACTGATGGTGTGGCTCAAGAAAGTAATGTTCCCTATAATAATTTTTATGAAAAAGTTGAAAGATATTTCACAGTTTTATGCTTATTCTCATGACTGTGTTAATATCTTAGGGATCATTTTTATTGACTCGTTTTTCTACACTCTTTTTATTTATGTCTTGTGTTATGACGAGTAATATACCATGATTTATTATCTATGTTTCATTGGGTATGAATTTTCTTATATATCCTGGTTATACCTATATACTCTCATATTATGATCACTAATTATATTCAATTATTATTTACGATTTTTACCCTTACTAATCATCCATGCTCACCACTTTCTTGTGTTTCCATTTCCATAGGTTATGAAGATGATTATAATGTAGAATAAGTATATGAGGGAGTCTAGTGTGTCTCAATTATGTAGAAATATTCAAAAGGGTTTTAAATTAAGTTTATTATATAGATATTACTCAAATATAATAAACCTTTTATTCTTGGGATTGTGTGATTATTTGTGATATGTTATGTTTACCATGTGGAGATGTTTTAAAATAAAGTAATGTCTAATATAGGTTGTTATAGCTGGTATCATATAAATGTTTGGTTATTTTTTATGATTAGTTTAGTTACCTTATGTGGTAGGGTTAGATAACCTTCATGAAAACCCTATATATGAGTCTAAGTATAGGGTGATGTCCTAAAATATTGGTAAAGTGTTTAATGGGAAGTTTTCCTAGAAAAACATCCCTATGGATACTGAAAAGTGGATGAGAATGTGTCAAATATGAACCTAGGTATAATCACCGTAAAAATGGTTGGTTTTTCATTAATATGATCATCACCTAGATACACTATGATTGGGCCTAAGACTATACACCTTTCTAGACACTTCTAGGTGGTATTCTCAAGTTAATCACATGCCCTTTATGAATCATTATAAATGATTGATTTTCTAGTTACTTTGAGGGATTTAGTTTATAAATATAAGATAAACCAACTTAAAGTAACCTATATTGAACTAATATCGATATATATTTAACTAAAGTAAGTATAAACCACAGTGATAATATAAAATAATAAGGCATTATAAGGCTGAAATTACTTTTATTATTATGATAATTTCCCTATACTGTAAATGATTCTTCACTCACAATTTAATTTTAGTAATGGATGGAACTAGAAGGAACCATGGGTGTGAGGGAAAATGCAGAGATTACCTCAATAAAAACCCCATCAGAATGGGATATGGAATTAGAAACCTTGTGATTATGCCAAACCATCTATCATGAAATATGATTAATAATGTGAACATATTCCAAGTCCCAAAAACACCAAAGAATATAAATATAGATACTTGAGAAATATCAAGTGATGAAGATAATAAAAGAAATATTTTTTAATTTCCTATATGTCAAAATTGTGGAAATAAGCATTAGTGGAATTGCCTCAAGGGGATTAAAAGATTTTTTACTTGTGGTAAAGGAGGGAAATGAGCATGAAACTATAGAGGAAAATAAATAGTTCAATTAACATGATTTAAATAAATATATTTCATCTAAAGGTTCTATTAATAATTTAATATATTATGTGTGGGGACCTTAGGAATAATCCAAGTCAATGCCCTAATCCAAGGACTGACCAAGATGATGATCATCAACAACCTCTAAGACCAAGTGGACAATGGAATTCCTATGCAAGAACTACTCCCTAAGTGGATCCATATATTTAAGCTACACATACCCTCTGATCTGAAGTGGTAGATTTCTTTTCGAAATTTGATTCTAAGAAACTCTAGTATCTCTAAAATATTTTCTAATATCACTAAATCACTACCCAGATGATTTAATTTTCAGAAAAAATATTTTAGTTTCAGAATTATTTTATTCCAAATTAAATCTTATATGAATGTTCCTTTTGGAAATCTTATTGTCCTTTAGATAAATTTAACATGATTTTAGTGGTGGATTGGTTCCATCCACTTAAAAGAAAAATTGTCTAGATTAAGTAAACCATGTTTCATATTAACCTATGATATTCTAGGAAAGGAAAATAATAAACAACCCACTAGAAAAAAATTACAAAATGTGGGTCCTGATACCAAATAATGGTATAATATTGGCCCAAATAGATTTCAAAAAACAAAATATTAGGGATTGTCATATTATGAGTAAAGAGATATGTTTCCCAAGTTTGTAAGGTTGATAACTTTCTAGGAATTATATCTTGAGTAATCTATAAAATTTAGATGCCCTTATTAATTTTCGTTAGTATGTGATCATTAAATTTGCGAGGATGTAATTCATTTAAGTGGGGGGGAATATAACACCCCAAGTTTTAAGATCCATAATTATTATTAGTATTTTTACTATGCCTATAATTTTAAAGATCATTTATCTATTACTTAAATGGGATTAAAACATGATAAGAAAATTTTCTCAACAAGATATAAACCAAACTAAATACACTTTATTTATTCATAAGTGGGATATTACAAAAAAATCATATAAAATTAAGCATTGAACATTATGGGTTATTACTCACTATAGATGAAGTTTATCCATTAAAAGTGCATAAATCAATAGGGTATAATAAATAGAAAAGAATAAAATATTCATGACTAGGAAATATTCTAGATAATCTTCAACCTTGAGCATCACCAGTATCCAAATCAAACCTATAATGAGGAAAATCACCATGAAAGGAGGAATCATTATTCAAAATCTATAATATGAAATAAGAATTGTTCCTTGCGAAGTAAGAGTGGAATTAATGAATGATTTAGTAAATCCATATATAGGAACTAATTATGACCTATATAAATGTGGTCATTACAAATATGTTTATTGGTCATATATTCAATAGGTATACTGAATTTTTGTATTGTTAAGTAATAAATTTAAAAAAAAAATAACTCATAATGAAATAAAAATATTATATTAAAGTATTATAAATATATATTTATTTATTTATTCATTAAATATAAATATTATTATTATTATTATTAAAATATGATATGATGTATGTATATAATTCAAATAAATATTTTAATATCAATGGATTAGTAAAATTAAATTTTAGAATATAACTAATTAAATTTAATGGTATTTATTAGAGCGTATTTAGTATAAAAGTAATATTTCTTTTTTTAAATATCCATTTTATTATGTATTATATATTTTATTATAATATATTAAATTAAACACATTTAAAATACATGAACTAACATATTAATTTTTTTAAAATTAAAAATTTATGTGAAATGAAATTAAGAATACTTAATGTTTAAAAACATCATTTTTTCAATAAAATTAGTTTTTATTTATATTTTATATTTTAATTTTAAAAATAAATTTATAAATCTTAGAATCTGAATTAAATAATTTAACTTCATTTTTTATTTACAATGTCAAAATTATCTTAGTGTGAATTTTTTGTATTTTTTTAAAAATATTTGTTTTTAGGTGAAAAGTGAAAAATACAGTTTTTAGAAATAACATAAATTTTATAAAATTATTAATATATAATTATGAATTGGAAATTTATGAATCCCTTTAATAAGTCAAAATTTTTATTTTATAAGTGACTTTAAAATTTAAAAATATTAATTTATAAACCCATATTTTACATTTTATAATTTAAGTTATATTTTGAGAAAATATATTTATACATTATACATTTTATATTTTATAATTATTTTTTATCAATTTTAAAAATTGAATAAAAAAATTATTTAAAATGTTTAATCATATAGTAAAAGTTATATAATAAGTAACATTTTATTTTTGGTCATAAAGGATAAATTACCATGTAAAAACTAGTTATCGTGGTGAAAACCAAAATGGTAAAATGAGTAACCTAAGAGGTAAAGGGCCAAATAGGTTAAAAAATATTTTAATTGAGTAATTGATAATTCTATAAACCTTATATCTTCTTCTATTTATTATTTCACAAATTTTGATCCATTATACTTGAGAGTGACTTTCCATTATTGAATAGTTTTGGGCATTTACAAAAATGTCACTCCTTTTCACTTACAAAAGGGGCTCTCATATCCTCACCCCCACCCCCAACACAAAAACGCCCTAAGTACAGACCAAAATATAACCAAAACTATCTTAAAAACTCATATAAACTATAATTATGTTACCATCTTCTCAAAAGACCATTCTTCAAAGTTTTAACCCCCATAGTGAAGGGGATAACTTGGGTAGTGATGTATAGATTTCTAACCGCTTCTTATTATTTTATTTTTTCCTATGTGCATTTATTATTTATCAAATTTATTTTAATAATATAAAAAAAGGTATCATAATTATTCTTATTATATTTTTATGTTAATATAATTGTGGTACTAGCATTAACCACCCTTCCCTTTTTCCTAAGAAAAGAAAAAGTGACATTTTTGTGTGTGCGGACTATCACCTCCACAAAACATCATTTTTTTTCCTTAACCTGATTAAAAATATACTAAAATATTATTTTTATTATATAATTAATATTTTTTATGAAAAAATTGAGAACCTATTAATTATATGATCAACAAACAAATATAATTAATTCAATCATTTAAAACATGCATATAAAGAGGAAAATATTTTATTCAGATTGTGTAATATTTCTATATCCATTACTTATTCTTATAAATAATTTTTAATTCTCATATATAGCACTAATAAACCTAAATTATATAATTATGCTACTGTTGTAATTATATTTCAATTAAATTACCATATAATCATCAATAATCATTGTGTGCTCAAGTTTGGGTCTGTTTGACCACCTACTTGAACAATACTATTAAATCATTTCATGGATGGTTATGAAATTTTAACTAATAGTATAATATGATATAAATATATATAATTATATAATTATTTTTCTATAAAAAATACATCAATATTTAACATTTTAACTAAGAGAACACCCTTTGTAGGTTGAAAATCATCGAAAAATGTCTTTTATTGATTTCGTCTTCTTAGATAAAGACTAAAGTACTCGTGAAAGGAAATTTAAACTTTATAAATCATTATAATTAATATACTAAATGAAATTTAATTAAATTTTAATGATTAATTTTTTAATAAGAATGGATACAGACATCGCTCTTGTGAAACTAGTACAAATAGTCAAAACTATAAACACCCAATGTGGAAAAATAGACAAAAACTAACTAATATACATGTAAACAATGATTATAAATGAAAATTAAAAATAGTTTTAGTTGTGAATATAGTTTTTAAATATTATATTAAGATATTTGTGTTTGTTTTATAGGATTTTAGAGTGCACCCGACTAATCTTGAATAAAGGTAAGGGGACTTTTGCCTCAAATTTAATTTCCTGAGACTTATTGTTTAATGTGATCCATAATACCTTAATGTGGTGTTATTACTATATAATGAATTTATTTTTTCATATTAATGGGTTTTTAAGAGAAATAGAATTTAATTTCCTTAAATTTATACATATTTAAAAAATATCCAACTTGAATGCGGTTTTGATCAAAATGTTACACAAACCGTAAGGGTTTTGTAGCCAATCTAATTTTCAAATCAAGATTTTTTTTGAAAGATAATCCATCTTAGGAATTTATAATATTTATAAAACATATCATAATTTCCTTTTGTATATCCATGGGTTTTTATATGTTCTATTTATATTTTATTTCCTCCTGAATCATATTTTACCTGAAGTGTTTTTTGTAATTGAAATCGACTTCATCTCTTCTTTTCAGTCAGGAACCAATTTTTTCCATGCCCTAATTCATTGTATGCTTTTTAAAATATCCTTATCTACACATAAATAATTTATTTAGGACTTTTTATAATAATATATATTTTTTAAAAAAATTAAATAATTTTTTAACATTTTATATATGGGTCATTTTCATTAAAGTGTAAAAAAGAATCTCATTTTAAAATTTTCTATGTTAACACATCTTTTTTACATATTTGAATTTTTTTATGATAATTTATTTAAAATATTTAATGGTTTTATAAAATAAAATCATATTTTCCTTTATTTATAAAATATTTCTATCAAAAATGTTTTCAAAAATATCATGGATGTTTCTTATTTCTAAAGTGATTTTTCCTAGTGCTCCTAAAAATGGGTTTTATCTAAATCCAAATTTTTGACATGAGTTATGATTGATCAAGGATATTATTATAATGTAACCATACACCTTATTTATCAATATGACCTATGTAATTTCCTTTTATTTTGGTGTAATGATCCATCACTACCTTTTTCTTTCCTAATCATCTGTTATGTGTGTTCCTAAATTTCCACCCAATTATTTTCCTCTATGAAAAACCCATTTTTCTTTCCTTTGATTTAAGATCATTAACCTAGGTTCCATACATCAATTTATTGGTAAATTCTTGACTTAATCGTATACCCTTTATCTATATGGTATAAATACCATATTATTTATTATCTTTATTGAATGGTATTTCCTAAGAAAATTACTTGATGTCATTAGAAACCTATTTATTTTCCATGGGTTTATCATGTTATGATTATTAATGTAATTATTAATGATTTACTTGTGTGAATATATATGAAACCCATTTAATTCCATTGTTTCTTTATGATGTGTTTAAATAAACCAATTTTATTTTCATTGGTTCTTTATTATACAAAAGTAAATTATTTTCATTTGGAAAGTTTTATGAAAACCATTTTATTTCTATGGGTTATTTATCATGTGATGAGTGGTTTATTTCAATTGTCACTCATAAGTATAGATAATGTTGGGAGGGGTCCTATATCACCCTAAAATTCCTTGGTTTAAATTTTATATCTCATGAGATAAGTATTCACGGGTACATTTTAGTTTCTCGTAAGCATGGGTTCTAATAGTGTGCTTCACGAAAGTAATTTTCCCTTTAATAATGTTTGTGCTAAAGCTGAAATATGTTTAATAATTTTATACTAATTCTCATGAATGTGTTAATATTTCATGGATCATGTTATTGACTCACATTTCCTCACTCTTTTGATTCATGTCTTATGTTATTCCAAGTCATATTCCATGATTTATGATCTATGCATTGTTGGATATGAATTTTCATATATATATTGATTATACCAATATGATCATCTTATTTTTAATTATGATATTTGATTATTGTTGCTTATGTTTACCCAAACTAATCATCTGATCTCACCCCTTTTTTAGGTTTCCATTTCCCTAATTTATGAATATGAGTATAATGTAGAATAATTATAGGAGAGTATTTTATAGATAAATTATGGAGAAATGTTCACAAGGGTTGTGAAATAAGTTTCTTATATATCTAGTCCTCAAATACAATAAACCTTCTATTCTTGGGACAATGTGATTATTTTTTAGCAATGATGTTTACCTTATAGAAATGTTGTAAAATAAAGACATGTATAGATTGGGCTTCTGTAATTAGTATGAGATAAGGGTTTATTATTTTTGGGGATTAGCTTAGTTACCTTTGGTGTTAGGTTAGAGAACCTTAGTGAAAACCCTATATATGAGTCTAAGTATAGGTTTATATCCTAAAATATTAGTAAAGTTTGAAGTATGTATTTTTTTCAGTAAAAACACCCATGCATGGATACTAGAAAGTGTATATGGTTGTGGAAAAGATTCACCTAGGGGTAATCAATCTTATGTGTGATGAGTGGATCTAATACTGCACACCTAGATTGACACTTATAGGGGATATGCTTAGGTTAATCACATTCCCTTTATAAACAATTATGAATTATTGATTTCTTAGTTATATTGAGGGGTTAAGTTGAGATGTATAATATAAGACTTAAAGTGACCTAGGTTAAACTATGATTGATATAGGTTAAACTAAATGAATTATAGGCCACCATGATAATATAAAATAAAAATGTATTTTAAGGTTTAAATTCCTTTTATGATTATGATAATTCCACTGTATTATTAATGTTTTTTCACTCATTTCAACCCTTTTAGTTTTAGTAAAGGATGTAACTAGAATGAACCATGGGTGTGAGGGAAAATGTGAAGATTACCTCAATAAACATCCTATTAGAATAGGATCTAGAGTTAGAAACCTTATGGTTATTTCAAACTAGCTATCATGAAATATTATTAACAATATGAAAACAGTCAAAGTCCCAAACACACCAATGAAGAGAAAGATAGATTCTCATGAAAGATAAAGTGATGAAGATGATGAAGGAAAGAATATTAAATTTTCTATATGTCAAAAATTTAGAAATAATCACTAATTGAATTTCCTCATGGGGACTAGAAGATGCTTTACTTGTGGTGAAGGAGCTCATTGAGAATCAAACTATCAGGAAAAAATGAAGAGTTTGGTTAACATGATTAAAATAAATACTATTCATACTAAGGTACCATTGATAATTCAATTTATTATGTATGGAGAACTTGGTAATTATCCAAGCCAATTCCCTAATATAATGACAAACTAAGATAATGAGAATCACCAACCTCCAAGACCAAGAGAATAGTAGAATGCCTATGCAAGAACTACTCTCAAAGTGGATCATAATATTTGAGTTACATGTACCATACAATATTAAGTTGTATATGTATTGTTTTAATTTTATTCTATGAACTCTAGTATATCTAATAAGTTTTCTAAGTTCATTAAATCACTACCCCGGTGATTTGATTATTGAAGAAATCTTCTAGGGGTATAATTATTGTATTATAAGATTAATCTTATAGGAATGTGATTTGTGGAAACATTATTATCCTTAATTTATGTAACAACCCATTTAATGATATAATAAATAGTTTTCATGAATTATATATTTATATTCATTACAAAAAATATTAAGTAATTTTTTACATCAAAAAAAATAAGTTTTAAATAAACTCTTTTCTTATTTAAATTATTAATTTTAAAAATTAAAAATTTGAATTATAAAAAATGAAATTAATTTTTTAAATCATCATATAAAAATTAAATTAGGGGGAAATTTATTTATTTTTCAGAAAATATTGATTTGTTGATGAATAGTGAAAAATACTAATTTTGTAAAAAAAAATCATTTATTCTCAATAAATTAAGTTATTTAAAATTCCTGTTATGTTTTTAATATAATTTAAAGTAACATAAGTATTATTTAGTTATATTTAATCCACTTAATTAATTTTCAATCAACTTTATATTGGATTTTAGTATAAGTTTATTTTTGGGTTTAAAAATGGGTTTTTCTGAAAAATGTTTTAAAGTGCATAACATTTTTCTCTTTTAATTGATTAAGATAATACCTAATGAGGAATATTTTAAATAAAATTTATATATTATATACCAATTAATATTAATTTTTATTCATAAAATTATTATTATTAGTCATAGAGTTAATATAAAGTCATTTTTTTCTTGAAAAATACACTTCTTGAAAAAATGTTTTCCGTCGCATTTGCGGGTTTAATTTTAAATAAAATTTTGACAATTATTTGAATTGAATTTGGTAAAATGGATTCCATAGTTTTATTCATAATAATTTATATTATATAATAATAACCACTTAATTTTTTACCATAATGAATAGTGAAAACAGTAAAAATTAATTACCGCGGTTGTGATGAAAATGGGTTTACCAGTGGATTAAACTAAAATTATATGGGTTAAAATAACCTAAAAACATATATAAAATATATTTCATGACCATATTTAAACCTTATAATATATAATTATAAATAATGGCCCATTTTGGATCCTTTTGGCATTTGAAAATGCGCGTACACCTTTTTCTTTTCAAAAATAACATGTGTGCCACTAATCTCACTTATAAAAGGTAGCCCCATATCATCTCATCTTTGCACCTTAAAAACCCTTTGTCTTGGAAAATTAATTCCCAAATTAATTACTAAATTCCATCCCCATGACCTAGAGCCCTTATTTTGATCATAAATCCATCTTAAGAAGGCTTTTGGTGCTTATCTAAGGAGGTTGTCCGAATAAGAGGTATCATGTTTAATCGTGAATTTTTATTTTATTTATTCTTACACCTCCTTAAAATATTCTTCAATTATTATTATTTAATAACATTATTATATCCCATATATTTAGATGTTATTATTTTAATTTAATGACCTAAATCTATGTCCTCTTCCATCGAATGGGATATGAAATCATTATTCATGTGTACGGTAGACTACCGTCTCGCAAACTAATGTCATTTGTTTTCCATAATCACCTCTCATAGCTTGTTATAATGAATTATTTAAAGTATATATATGTTATTTTTAACATATTTATACTTTTTTAGTTATGGTATTATATATAACTTATTACTTTCCATTCTTTGGGGGATACAATAACATCACTCATGTGTGCGATGGACTACTGCCTCGCAAAGCGATGTGATTCATTTTTCACTAATGGTTTACATGGAAAGTAATAAAGATAATGTTAATGAATATATGTGATATAAATGAAATAATTATGATATTAATTACATATTTATCATTTTATAAATATAATATATCATTTTATTTCTTGCACTAAAAAATAATAACATCGTCTGTGCGTACGTGTAGATTACCAACTCTTCAAAGCTATGTGACACTTTTTTCATCACTAAATCACATGTATGATATATATATAAGTATATTTAAAGAAATAATATATTATTTATGATATTATTATAATTCTTTAAGTATAAAATATTACTTACCTTCTTTCCATAATGATCGTTGAAAAATGAAAACATTATTCATGTGTACGTGCGGACTATAGTCTCCATGATTGTAACATAGTTAATTTTTCATAATCATGATTAATAATTGGTTTTAAAAAGTATAATTTATGTATAAATATTATAATTATTTGATGATTATTATTCTTTATATTTTTTAATAATTACCACTTTGACCATAGTCAATCTACCAAAGTAATTTTTGACACATAAGCCAAATATCATTGAAACATTCAACATAAACTTAATTAATTAAGTAATTGTATATGAAATGGTGATAAGTGAAATAAAAAGAATAATAAAATTGAAAATAGTTCTTAATCAATTAAATAATTATCATAATTTTATTATTTGTGAATATAAAGAATGTATGTGAGGATTCGGACTCAAGGTAAAGGACTTCGTCTCAATTTCCATTTATTGAGGCATATTTTGATGTTATGTACTTGTATTATTTAATGAGGTGTATAGAAACCCCTTAGATTTGTTATGTAATGAATTTATATATTATCATGATATTTAAATTTTTTTGAATTTTATTCCTTCATGGGAATTATGATTCAAATTTTTCCAAAGTGGTAAAATACTTTTCTTTAAAAAATATCGTTTAAAGTTTTCCTTAAAAATATATTTCTATTCCATGTACATGTATCTAAAATGATTTTATAAATGTAATTATATGTACATAAGAGTTTTATAAATGAAAATTTTGTATTTATTTCAATTTTTTTCAAAAAAAAAGTAATCCTTGAATGGAATGTTTAACTTTCTTCACAAACAATAAAAGGAATGTTCTATTTTAACGTATACGGTGATAATGAATTTTCCCACCACCATAAAAATTATTTGAATTGTGTATTCCTTTACAATATTTCATGTTTTATTCAATAAACCCCTATTTAATTTTTTTGAGTACTTTGGTATTGAAAGTGGGTTTTAAAGTAAAAGGTATTTTGTTATTGACAATGGGTTTTTAAAAGAAATGGGTATTTTGATATCTGAAAGAGTTTTTCATACATAATGAAAAGATTTTTTAAATGTTTTTATGATTAAAATAAAATATTTAATTATTTATGTCTATGTTATGGTTCTTCAGTATTGTTTATAATAACATGTGGTTTCATTATAAACCAGGTACGAGTGGTTCCGCTATAAAGAAAGGATGGGTGGTTATGTTATAAACCAATGATGGGTTGTTCCATTATAAATCAAGGATAAGTGGTTATGTTATTAACCAAGTATGGGTGTTTCTATAATAAATCAAGGATAGTAAGGTCTGTGATATCCCTCCAATGCATTGGGTACTCTGGATATGGAAGTTAAAAATATGAGTTATTCCATTTGTAAGAATGAAATGAACAATAATGTCCCAAGTTAGCTATGTGATTTATATGTACTTTTTATGGATTTTAAATGATTTATTTTAGAAAAACGTGTGTTTGATTTCATGTGTAAATTATTTATTTCATTTTTCTCAATGAAAATTGAGATAAATCTAACCATTTCATGGTTTTTTATGCTTTTAATTAGTATAACAAACTTATTCTTTTTATGTCTGTTAATAATATTTTTATACTCATCCCATATTTTTAAAAAAAATGGGGTTTAATGGTGGGTAAGGGAAAGAAAGAGATCGAGTTTAAAGTCATGAATATTTTTCATGAAAAGAAATTATGTTTTATATTAAAAGTTTTATATTATGAGAAAAATTGATACTGATTAGAAGTGTCCACATTGTATATATGTGGTTTTGTAATGTATGAGTTATGACATAATTCTATAAAATTTTAAACCTAAAAAGATCCTAAAATGTAAGAGAATTAATTCTTGACTTGAAACTCAATATTATGTAATATTTAAGGTTGGGTCCTTATATTTGGTATCATAGGTCAGTTTAGATAACTTTAGAGTTTAGGATAATGATAATAGCATACCCGTGAAATATTTTACATTATGGTTAATTTGAAATGATATATAATTTAAATATTACCATGTTTATTCATCTAAATTATGTCTACTTAGAATTGTTTTCTATAGAGGAATCATGGAATCTATAGTGGGAAGGCGCCAATGAGAAAATATTCTTCCAAATCAATATCTTGATATGATTGGAATTGGAACAGAACAGTTTGTTGTAGTGATGGATCAGTTAACACAAGCTATAAATGTTGGTGGTGTCCATGCTAGAGAGGAACCTGATCAACCATGAAGGAACATGTCTATAGTGGATCATTTCATAAGGAAAAATCCTCCATAATTCAGTAGATCATATAACCTTATGGTAGTCGAAGGATGGATCAATTCTTTGGAGAAGATATTTGAAATCATGGGGTGTTTAAGATGTCAAAAGGTAACTCTTGTCGTTTATCATTTTAAAGGTGAAGTTGATCAATAGTGGCCTTTGGTTAAGAATACCAAAGATAAAGATGATCTTGATGCCATGTAATGGGAAATATTTAAGAACCTTTTTCTTAAGAAATATTTCCCTAAGGTTGTTCAGCTAAGGATGGAGAAACAATTTCTAGAATTGGGGAAAAAAGATGAATATTATGTGTCCATGTGTGAAGAAAATTTTACAAGACTGACCAGGTATATATAATATTTTTTTGGGATATTGATATTAAAATTAATATATTTTACTCAGGGTTAAAATCAAGTTTACAAAGATCATTGGTTGCATGAGAATTTAAAATCTATGAGAAATTTTTTTATTGTTCTGAGGAAGTGAAGATGGAGTTTGCTGAAAATTATGTGCCTCAAGATGAAAAGAGTAAGAAAAGGTCCATATGGAAGGAAATGGGTAAGCATCCATCAAAGAAATATGGTGGTAATAAAACAAAGTTCTAATATTGTGATAACTGTGGTAAAAATCATCTTAGTGAATGTCTTAAGAATTATGGGAAGTGATTTTGATGTGATAAGTTTGGATATATGGCTCATGAATACAAAGAAAATGAGCAGAAGAATAATAAAAATTCAACGATAAGATGCTTAAGTTGTAATGAGTTAGGGAATTATGCTAATTTGTGTCCAAATTTATTCACTCAAGGGGGAAATATTCAAGACTAAACATAGACATGTGTGTAAAAACCTTTTTCTAATACTATGGTTGATGTTGGGACATCAAGTGAAGTGGTGATAGGTATGTTTCTTGTTTATTCAAATTATACCAATACCTTGTTTGACTATGGATATTTGAATTCTTTAATTTCTAAGAAATTTTCAAGTAAATTGGTAATATCACCTCATGAAAGTAAGATGGAACTTTTGGTGAAAACTTTGGATGGAATTATTAAAACAACCAAGATTTATAGGAATCTTTCTATTTTCAAAAAATGGGATGGTGTTTCTTGAAAATCTTGTTGAACTGGCCATAGTAGAGTTTGATATCATTCTTGGTATGGATTTTCTTTTAGTTTATCATGATAATATAGATTTAAGAGCTAATAAAGTTATGTTCAATGATTTCATGCCTTTTATAACTTACCAAGAAGTTGAGAAATTGATTATAGATGGTAATGAAAGTTACCTAGATCATATTATTGAAAAGAAAGAAACTATTCAAATTATTGATGATCCAGTAGGGAATGAATAACTGGATTTATTTACTAATGATTTTTCTAGTGTTATTCCTAATTGAGAGGCTGATTTTACAATTGAATACTTCCAGAAGCTAATCCTATTTATAAACCCCCTTATCTAATGGCTCAAGTGGAACTTTTAGAATTGAAAAATCAATTGAATGAGTTTCTAGATAAAGGTTTCATTCATCCTACCACTTCACCATAAGGTGCTCCAGTTTTATTTTTTAAAAATATTAATGGTTCAATGACACTTTTCATTGACTATAGATATTTGAATAAAATCATTATTAAGAACATGGATCATTTTCCTCATATTGATGATTTTTTTGATCAGCTCTAGGGAGTACATTATTTTTCAAAGGTTGATCTCAGGTCAGGGTACCATCAGTTCAAATTAAAGGAATCATATATTTTTAAGACTCTATTTTAAAATAGATACATGTATTATGAGATTTTAGTTATGCCCTTTGGGTTGTCTAATGTATCTGTAGTATTTATAAACCTTATAGATAGAGTTTTATAGTAATTCTTGGATAAGTTTTTGGTTATGTTTATTGATTAAATTTTGGTATATTATAAAATTAAATAGGAACATGAAATACATCTAAGGATTGTTTTTTAAACCTTAAAAGAAAATAAATTATATTGAAAATTTAGTGAGTGTGAATTTTAGTTGTAATAGATTTCTTTCCTTGGTTATATTATTACTAAAGATGGAATAATGGTTGATCCTAATAAAACTAAAGTTGTTCAATAATGGCCAAGACCCACAAATATCACATATATTCATAGTTTTCTTGGTTTAGTGGGTTATTATTAGTGGTTTTTTGAAAATCTTGTTCGATTATCTATCCCATTGACTAAATTAACTCGAAAAGGGAGTTGAATTCATTTGGATAAAATAATTTGATGGTTATTTTTAGGAACTAAAAAAAATATTTTTGAATGCTCTAGTTTTGTCCATGCCTTCCATAAACGGTGAATTTATCATCTAAAATTATTCTTCATTGAAGGGACTTGGTTTTTTCCTAATGAAGAATGGTCGGTTAATTGTCTATGCTTCACATCAGTTGAAACCTCATGAGTTAAATTACCCTACACATGATCTAGAATTATTTTTTCTGGTTTTTTATTTAAAAATTTAGAGGCATAATTTTTATGGAGTAAAGTGTGAAATATATATTGATCACAAAAGTTTTAAGTATATATTCACTTAGAAAGAATTGAACATGAGATAGATAATATGGCTAGAACTGATTAAAGATTATTATTTCATGATTCATTACCATCCTAAAAAAGTGAAAAAATAATAATTGATGCTTTGATTTGGGAAAATAATGCTATATTAACCATGTTACATTTTTGAAATGACCATTTGGTTAATGATTTGATGAATTTTTTCCTAGAAGTTATAAATATAGGGACATCCTCTATTTTTTTAGGTTTCATTACAATTGAATTTTTTAGAAATAATTAAGCAAGATTAGAAGTATGATCATGCTTTGTGGGAAAAGTTAGAATCTATTAATAATGGTAAGTTTCCTGATTTTAATATTGATGAAGAAAGTGTTTTATGATTTGTAAAATATAATGTGTGCCTTGTGATTCCCAGTTGAAGAAATATTTATTGAGTGAATCTCATATTTCTCCATTTTCTGTTCATTTAGGTATCACTAAGATGTATAGAGACCTTTAGGAGTATTACTAGTGGGATAGTATGAAAAGAGATTTTTCTGACTTTACCATTAAATGTTTTAATTGTCAATAGGTTAAAGTATAATGATAATTATCAAAGGGAATGATTCAAACTTTTCCAGTGCCAGAGTAGAAATGGTAAAATATATCAATGGATTTCATGGTGGGATAACCAAATACTTCATAAATTGACAATGTGATTTGGGTTATTGTTGATCGATTAACTACATATGCACATTTCCTTCCCATTCAAGATACTATGTATTTAGATAAGATTTCTCAATTGTGTCTAAAGGAGATAGTAAGGTTATATGGATTTCCTCTCTCCATTATATCATATGTGATTCTAGATTCACATATAATTTTTGTAAAGGACTTTATAATTCTTTGGGTCCTAAATTAAATTTCAGTACAAATTTTTATCCTCAATGTGATGGATAGTTTGAGAAAAAAATAAAACCTTGTAAAATATGTTTCATTCTTGTTCAATGGATTAAAAGGTAAGTTGGTATAAGAATCTTTCTTTAGTTGATTTTTCTTATAAAAATAGTTTTCATTCCAGTATACAGATGGTACCTTTTAAGGAATTATATGGAAAGAAGATTCAAAAGATATATTTTTTGGATGAAGTAGGAGAAAGGAATTTTATAGGACCAGATTTAGTAGAGGAAATGGATGATAAGGTGCAGTTGATTTACTAATATATGAGGATGGATCAAAGCGAACAAAAAAGTTATATGGATAATCGAAGGAAAGATGTTTCTTTTGAGGTAGGTGATCATGTTTTTCTTAAAGTATCTTCATAAAAAATTGTTATGTGTTTTAGTAAAAAGGGAAAGTTAATTTCATAGTTTATTAGGACATATGAAATCTTGGATGAATTTGGATTAGTTTCCTACTGTGGCTTTTACCTCGAGTTTATCCTAGGTACACAACGTATTTCATGTCTCGATGTTATGAAATTAGGTGCTAGATTCATCTCATGTTTTGATCCATGAAGTAGTTTAGTTTAAAGAGAACCTCTCTTATAAGGAACCACTTATTCATATTATTGACCATATAGAGAAAGTTTTTTGGAATAATTTGATTCATTGGGTTAAGGTTTTATGGAAAAATTACATGGTTGAAGATACAATATAGGAATCTAAAAATACTATAAGGGAAAGATGACCCCACCTGTTTAATAAGTGAATAAAATTGAAAGGATGTAATTTTAAAAAAAAAATAGGGAACAATGTAACAACACAAGTAATTGTAGAATAAATTATTTTCATGAATTTGATAGTTATATTCATTATAAAAATATTAAGTAATTTTTTACATCAAAAAGGAAATAGTTTTAACTAAACTCTTTTCTTATAAGGTTTGTATTTAAAATCTTAGTTTATAAATTTTAGAATTTGAATTATAATATTTTGATTTCATTTATTAAATAAGAATATCAAAATTAAAATTGGGTGAAAATCTGGGATTTTTAAAAAAATATTGATTTTTTGATGAATAATGAAAAATGCTAATTTTTGTAAAAAAATCATTTCTTTTTAATAAATTATTTAATTTAAAAGTTCAATTATGTTTTTAATATAATTTAAATTAAAATAATTATTTTTTAGTTATATTTAATCTAATTTATTACTTTTGAATCAACATTATATTGGATTTTAGTATAAGTTTATTTTGGGTTTAAAAATATGTTTTTCTGAAAACTTTTTTAAATTGAATAATGTTTATCCATTTTAATTAATTAATAATATCCCTAATGATGAATGTTTTAAATAAAATTTATATATTATATATAACTAAATATTAATTTTTATTCATACAATGATTATTATTAGTCATATAGTGGATATAAAATCATCTTTTTCTTAAAAAATACACTTCTTGAAAAACTGTTTTTTCATCATGTATATGGGTTTAATTTTAAATTAAATTTCACCAATTATATGAATTTAGTTTGGTAAAATGTATTAAATATTTGTAATAAAAATAATTTTTATTATCTAATATGTTCAACTTAATTTTTTACCATAATAAATAGTGAAATAGTAAAAAATAATTATCGCGGTTAAGATGAAAACGGGTTTACCATGGGTTAAACTAAAAAGATAAGGTTTAAAATAAACTAAAAACCTGTATAAAATCTATTTAATGTCCATATTTAGACCTTATAATGTATAATTATTGGTAATGGTCCATTTTGGATCCTTTTAGCATGTGAAAAACATGGGTACACCTTTTTCTTTTCAAATTTTACAAGTGTGTCACTCACCTCACTTATAAAAGGTCGCCCACTCTCCTTGCCTCTTCACACATTAAAATAAATTTTTATAAGACAATACTTTCCCAAATACCTTTATATATTCTTTAAATGTTACCTAGATCCCTTATTTTGATCATAAATCCATCTTAAGAAGGCTTTTGGTGCTTACCTAAGGAGGTTGTCTAAAGAAGAGGTATCGTGTTTAACCATGAATTTTTATTTTATTTCTTATTAAAACTACTTAAAATATTATTAAATTGTTATTATATAATAATAAAATTATTTTAAATATAATTATATTTTAATTATTTTAATTTCATAACCTAAATAAATCTCCTATTCTATCAAATGGGATAAGAAATCACCATTCATATGTACGGTGGACTACCACCTCATGAACCAATGTCATTAATTTTCCATCATTACCTTTAAAAAATTGTTATAATGATGAATTTTAAGTATATATATATATTATTTTTAACATATTTATACTTATGGAGTTATTATATCACATATACCTTCTTACTTTCTATTCTATGGGGGATACAATAACGTCGCTCGTGTGTACGGTAGACTATCACCTCAGGAAGCGATGTGACTCATTTTTTCACTAACTATTTAAATAGAAGGTAATAAGGATAAATTTAATTAATTTATGTTCTATACATGATATAATTATTATATTCATGAAATATTTATCATTTTGAAAAGATAGTATGTCATTTTTTTTCTTACACTAAAAAATGATAGCATCATTCATGTGTATGTGTGGACCACCGTCTCCAAGAAGCGATGTGGATTTTATTTCATCACTAAATCACATGGATGATATATATAAGTATATTTAAATAAATAATCTTATATTTATGATATTATTATGATTTTTTAAATATAAAATATTACTTACCTTCGTTCCATAATGATCTTTGAAAAATGGAAACATTACTCAAGTGTATGTACGGCCTACTATCTTTGTGATCATAATGTAGTTCATTTTTTATAACCATCATTCATGAATGGTTTTAAAAATTATAATTTATATATAAATATGATAATTATTTCATGATTATTATTCTGTAAATGTTGAAATAATGACCTCTTTGACCATAGTCAACCTACCAAAGTAATTTTTGACACATAAGCCAAATATCATCATAACATCATACAAAAACTTAATTAATTAAGTAATTTTATATTATATGGTGATAAAATAAATAAAAGGAATAAAAAATGAAAAAAATTTCTTATGAAAATAAAAAATTAACATAAGGTTATTATACATGAAGATGAAGAACATGTGTGACGAGTCGGACTTAATGTAAGGTACTTCGTCTCAATTTCCTTTTGTAGAGGATTATTTTGATGTTATACACCTATATTATTTTATGAGGTGTATATACAGAAGATTTGAAATGTTTTATAATTAATTTATCTATTCTCATGATATTTAAAGTTTTGTTTAAGGTTATTATTTCATGGGGTTTATGATTCAAATGTTTCCAAAGTGTTCATAGACTTTTCTTTAAAAATCATATTTTAAAGTATTCCTTCAAAATCTCTTTCTCTTTCATGTACATGTATTTAAAATGATTTTATGAATGTAATTATATGTACATAATATTTTTATAAATGAAATTTTAATTTTAATTTTAATTTTAATTTTTTTCAAAAAAAGGAATCTTTTTATGGAATGTTTGACTTTCTTTATAAATGACAAAAGGAATATTCTATTTTAATATGTACAGTGATAATGACTTTTCCCACCGCCATAACCATTATTTGAAGTTTGGTTTCCTTTACAAACTTTCATTTTTTCTTCAAAGAAAAACCCTCCTTCCCTTTTTCTAAGTATTTTGGTATTGAAAATGGGTTTTTAAAAGAAAAATATATTTTTGTATTGAAAATGGGTTTTTAAAAGAAATGGATGTTTTGATATCCAAATGATTTTTTCATATAGGAATAAAAGATTTTTTAAATTTTTTTATGATGAAAATTCAAGATTTCATGATTTATGATTATGTTATGGTTCTTGGGATTTTTTTATGATGATGGTTGGTTCCGTTATAAAACAAGGATGGGTGGCTCTATTATAAAACAAGGATAGGTGGTTACATTATGAACCAATGACGGGTGGTTCCATTATAAACCAAGGATGGTTGGGTTATGTTATTAACTAAGGATAGTTGGTTCTGTGATAAACCAAGGATGGGTGGGTTCGTGATATCCCTACAAAGAATTGGGTAGTCTGGAGATGGAAGTTGGCCATATTGGTTATGATGATGATGTCCCAATTTACCTACATAATCACTACCACAAAACAGGGCAAGGGAAGCAATGCCCTTTATCAGTGCTAAATAGAAAGCGTTTCTAAAGGGGTGTGCCTTTATCAGTGCTAGCTAAAAGCAATGATAAAGGTTACATTTATCGGTGCTATTATTAGCGCTGATAAAAGTTTTTATTATTAATTTATATATAATTATTATATTTATATTAAAAAATAATGTTTATTTGTATACATTAAATAAAAAACAATTGTTTGTATTTAATATATATATTTTAATAATTCAAAAATATATATATGATGTTTTAATTGAAAAAATTATTTCTAAGATTATAATTATATATATATATATATAATTAAATAATTATAAGATTACAATAAATTACATTAAATAATAAATATACTTATTAGATTTATTATATTTATTATATTTATTATATTTATTATATTTATTAGAGATTTATTAGATTAATTCATTGTATTTATTATATTTGTTATATTTAATATATTTACTTTATTTATTTTATTTATAAATATATAATAATTTTTAATATATATATATTTATAATTAAAATTAATGAATATATGTGTGTTTTCCAATGAATTTGGTCAATGAATATATGTGTATATGTTATATATGCATGAATGTTCATTTGTATATTACATGATGTGGTATATATTGATTAATTCATAATGTTACCCATATGAACTGTATATGTTCTAAAAAATGTACTTATAAAATTACATTAAATATATTTAAATAATAAATATATTTTATTATATTTTTAATGATATATATAAATACTTTTAAAATAAATTTGTAATTATAATTTTATTAATATATATTAACAATTATATACCAATATTTATAAATATATACTATTTATAGTTATAATTATTAATAAATAAATATATATTTATCCTCTATATCATTTTAAATAAATATATAAGGATATAAATAAATTAATAAAATTATACCTTTATAAAATAAGTATTTATGAGCGCTATAATTTTAGCGCTGATAAATAGGTGTTTTATTAGAGCTTTTTAGCACTGATAAAGTCGTGTATTTATCAACGCTAAAAAAGTGATGATAAAGGTATGTTTTATTAGTGCTTTTATTTTAGCGATGATAAAACATACCTTTATCAGTGCTTTTAACTAGTGCTGATAAAGGTTTTAGCGGTTTTTATAAAAGATCCCTAACAAGCCCCTCCTCCCTCACATCCATTCAAAACTTCGCGGAAGCTTAACCCTGCTCTTATGACCCCTTCACCATCGCGACCCCTCCTCCTCCTCCTTCTCCTCCTCTATCATTGTTTCCTCCTCCTCTGCCGCAACTGTCCTCCTCCTCCTCCTCCACCACTGCCTTCACCACGATCCCTCCTCTGCCGCGATCCCTCCTCCGCCGTGATCCCTCATACTTGGTAACCCTTATAGATATGAATTTTTAGTTCATTATGATCTATATAAGGTCATTCATCACTGATAGCACACAGTTCTATGCAAAATATGGGAAACCTAGGTAAAAAAATTTGGAACCATTTGTGTGTATGGTTCATGGATCAATTCTTGTGTATTTTTACAGAAACCATGTAATAATCATATGAGTTAACACTATAATTTTATAGTGCCATCTTCCAAGACTGGATGATGGAATTTCCTAGTGTGGAATGTCCACTTGAGAAACCATGGGGGAATAATTTTCCTTAGCATTGGCTACCACACTACTAGGATGAAACTTGGAAAACTGTTTGGCTGATTCATATGATGTACCAAGGAGTTAAAAATTTTCTAGTTTACAATAATTCCCTTTTTCATATTAGTCTTTAGATCCCCCTCATCCTTCCTTATATCTTGGAAATACCTCTATGGTGTGTGGGGAGCTTCTCCACCTTCATCTTCATCATTTTGGTGTATTTGTTCCTCTTTTAAAAAGAGTTTCCCAAAGAAACCTCCTTCTCATTCCTTCAATATTTTTGACCTTTCAACTCCATTTTTAGTTTTCTCCTGTGAACCCTAGAATATATGGATCTTTAAATCATGGATAAGGTGACTTTAATTGTGGAGTTTTTATTTATTAATGGTTTATAAGGACACATCGTGGCTTGGTTTACTAGTTTTCATTGAAGGAAGAATCATCCATCGTATTTATATGTATGTGTCATATGATAGAATAATGTTGATTTCTAGGAGGTTTTTAAGCCTTATTATGGAATAGGTTAAGTACCAATTTTATAGAAAAATTCCCAAGTGGCTTTCAAAGCATGAAAAAATTTTAAAAATTAAAATTTAGTGCTATATAAAGGTTTTTAAATGGTATTTTTACACCTATTTATTTCTAAATAATGTGTTTGGGGTGTGTAATGTTGTTGAAGTGTCCTAAATGGGTTGTTATATTTTACAAGGGGTTATTAACCCATATGAGTTAATTGTAAACATTGTGATAGACTTTCACTATTAAAAATGTTATTATTTTGGATTTTTTGATCCCATGTGGTTTTATAAAATTTTATTTATAATATTGGTATTAAGATTTGATTTGGAAGATATTTTAAATCATTTTATTTGGATTCTCACCCTAAAAATGTTTTTTTGTTCATTTGGGGCATTATGAGAAATGGTTTTTTATAAAATCCTTCTGATAAAATTATTCCCATTTTTTTGTTCTAACTAACGGGCAGTTCTCTATACATGTGGTGTTATTATGATAGAGAAATGTGATGTTTCTTTCTAGGGAATTTGATATTGGGTGATAATTTATTTATAAATGTATTCAATTTGGATGATTCTTGATGAATTGAATTTGTTGATTTCTAACCACCTTGTTTGATGTCTCTAGACTCTTAGGAGACTAGGTATTAATCTAGATCTGTGTAAACCACTGTATAGGATGTCTATAATATTTTGAGGGTGTCCCACTAGACCGAGTGAGATAATAGATTAGAGAGTGATCATTAGATCATGGAAGGTAAGAAGATATGATCTTATGTCCCATGTTATTTGTATTCTCCTAAGATATTTATCCCTCGAACATTCAATTGGGGGGATACCTTGGTGGGTACTAGTGATGGAATAACTAGTGTGAAGGTTGTTGTGTGAGATATATCAAGGATTATTTTAAATCTTATATCATGTTGAGTACATGTTTTGTATTGATTATCCCACAGAAAATATTTATCATGGATATATAAAATTGTGACATCTCCATTAGAACCCTTATAGGTACAGTACATGGAAAGGGGTTGATTATGATGTTAGTGGAAATGATAATGTGGATTCCTTATAACCTTAAGGGTAGGGAAATCCACACATGGGGTGGTGTAGGTTGGTAACTAAATATGAATAAAGAGATTTCTTGTTTATATAATATTACCTATAGGTCTTGGGATCATCATGATATATTTTTTAACTATATTATATGCTAATGATGGGTATATTTAGTGAGGCTTCTTAGGATGTTTCATGTATGAGCTTCTTATGTAATAGCCTCTTGCTTGATGCTAGGTATCAATCATTGGCTAGCTAAGATCTAGGATGAGGCTTATCTTTCATGCTTGTTCATTATATCTTAATCGTTATTATATATCTATGATGAGGATTAGTCCTAGAGACCTTGGGATTTCAATGTAGAGATACTCCACCAAGGTGAACATTCTTTCAAATTTTTTAAAGTTTATGTTTGGCTATACATAATGGGGTATATGCAGTTTTCCACAAGACATAAATTATTTCAGTGGTTCAAATTGTGTTGAAGGTTAGATTGGTTATTCCTATTTAGGTCCTCCTTTATGTATGTGAGTTTATCCATGGGACTCGCCTTATGTTAATGGTTTGGATCATGTGGGAGGTTGGCTATATTATACCCTCCATACTATTTTTTGGGGGGTTGATGTTATTCCATGAGGCATATAGTCACATCACAATTCATGATCAAGATTTAATGGTTTTTCCTAGGGGATGAGTGTTGTAGTGTATACCTTGTGGTAATTCAACAATGTGACATCATAGGGTTCACTATGAAATAGACCCTTAGGCTACACCATAATGTACCCTATTCTTGAAATGAAAAGAGATTTTTTTAGTATTTTTAATGAGGTTCCCCTATTCCTTATTCACCACTCGACCCAATCACCCAAACCCATCTTCCCCATAATTCTCCCCTCTCATAATTCACTCTTTAGGATCCCTAATGGTTGTTTCATAGTAGACAGACCACCCCCTAGAAATCCAACACCCCCCTCCCCCAAACCCCTATGCCCCCCCCCACCCCACCCCACCTGGGTAGCCCACCCCCCCCCCCCACCCTAGACAGCCCACACCCCCCTCCCCCATACCCCTGAAGCCCCCCCCCCTCGGACAGCCCACCCCCCCCCCCTTCCCCTTTGAATCTTTTATGTTTTACTATATTTTTTCCCTTTTCTCATCCAGAACCCCTCTGCACTACACCACCCTCCCCTTCCTATCCTCTTGGGTGATTCTCCCTCACCCAGTGTAAGTTTCATCTTTCATCACTTGTATTGGAGAGACTAGGATAATTTTTACCTCTCTTAATCCTTCTATATATTAGTGTCTGACCCCCCCCCCCCAATCCTATATTTAAATGGACATGGGTCAATTACAATTGGAAATGTAATGATACAACCCAGGTTGGTATCATAACCAACAATTGACCTGACTTTCCACTAACCAAAGAGGAGTTCATGATCCCTACGGGATAACAACGATCCCCTAGGAAAAAGATACAATTAATGTGGAATATTTTACCCCTAAATTAGAGTAAATTTAAAATTATATTTCTCCTGAAAAGCAGACATGTCCCATTCATAAGTTGAACATCTAAGAAAATAGTAGATATGCAAAAAAAATAAATAAATAGGAAGAAGATATCATAGATGGAAAATAAAATACCACTATTGACCAATAAATTTTTTTAACCAGACATGTCCCATTCCTAAATCTCATTGGACCTATTTTGGATAGGTATAACATATGAGTTCTCATTTTATGTTTTCTTTTCAGTTAGGAATCTCATCTTCCATGCGCCTCTCCTTTGCTGCGAACTCACCTCTGTCGCACACTGAACGACACCTTTGTGGTGAGTTTTCTCCTCTTACTCATTGGTTTCCTCTTGTTCGTATGTTATTACTGTTTTATATTGGTGGTTATAATGTGAAATGTACAAGCTAAACTCCCTGGAGGAATAAGTTTGGATGTATTATCTTATAATGATTATGTAGTTAATGGTTATATATTCTATACTAATGAACATGATGAAGATAGTACCATGAAGAATAGTGGGGTTATACGTGTGGCTGAAGCGATGCATGATTCCAGTGCTAAGGACAGAAATCAAATTTATTTGAATATGTAATACTTTGGGATCATCAAACAAATATGAGAGTTGGATGATACGAAATTCCAAGTGCCAATTTTTCAATGTAAGTGGGTTGATAATAAGAGTGTTGTTAAAATAGATGAATTGGGATTTGTGAAAGTTTATTTCAGTAAGGAAGGGGAGAAAGATGGACCATTTATAATGGAATCATAGGCATTACAAGTATTTTATGTTCCAGATCCCGCAAATTGAAACTGGTCAATTGTTCTGTTATCGACCAAAACAACTGAAGGGGCAGATGAAAGTTCAATGGAGGATGACCCTTTCATTGGGACTTGGCAATAATTTCACAGCGGTCCCAATGTAGACGGCATTTTTTATGTCAGAGGAGACCGCAATGAAAGGATTTACATAGTTGATAGAGAGTTATAATCTCTTTAGCCTTTAAAAAAGAGAGTTCAACAATCAGGTTATTTGTTTATTGTAATATACATTATGTTACGTTATGTTATTATTTGTTAGCTGCTGCTTTTATGTAATCTAAATTAAATGTTAAACCACTTCTACAGATAATGACTTCTTCACCTGTTGATGCGCACAATCCCAAGGCACAACAGGTCTCTCAACCTGTTGCTATTGTTCCCAGTGCAGAGCAACAACAGGTTTCTCAACCTATTGTTGTTGGTCCCAGTGTTGAGGTACAACAGGTTTCTCAAACTATTTCTGCTGGTCTCAGTGCCGATGCTAGCACTCTAGAGGAACATAATTATGATTCTTATGAGGAAATGGTAGGAAATGAAACCCTGATGGTGAAAGAAAAAACCAGATCGTTGTAGTTTTACAGTTTTAGCCAAAATCCTTAAGGCAAAAGCAAAAGGCATCAAATTTGAGGTGGGATGGAATAAGCGAGACCAACATGTTAACCCCAACAAAGCCATCTTTAGTAGCTACATTGGAATCGTCACTTAGCAACGCATACCGATTGATGTACAGTCATGGCACCATGTTGTCACCGGGATTAAGACACTAATATGGGAAGAGATTACGGTAACATTATGATATCATTTATTTAATTTATTAAAATAAAATAAAATACTAAAACATTGACTTACTCTTCATCATCCATTATAGAGTGCATTTATAGTAGATTCCTCGCACAAGGAATATGTATTAAGAGTTAGAGGAAGGATTCATAGAGGCTTCCACACAATTTTAACGAAATATCATCTTAAAGATGCTGAAGGGAAAATAAATCCACACCCACCTCCTCTTTATCCACACTTGATATCCCAAGGTGCATGGGATGCTTTTAGCAACCATTATACGGAGTAGAATTTTCAGGAACATTGTGTCTGGTAATGAATTTTTTGACGTTTATTGTGTTCATCACTTTGATTGATAATTTTTTATTTATGAAACAGCAACTAAGTACTGAAAATAAAGAACGAGCAACAAAACTAGCATACCCCTACTATAAAGCAAGGATGGGGTGCACTTCACTTGGGAAAAAATTGGTAAGTGTTTTAAATCTACCGTAATACTTTTATGTGACATAAAACAACACAATAACCATGTTTCACTATTTATATTCAAATTGATGAATCAAAATCAAAATCCATATCCATCCTATGCTATGTGCTATAGAAGGAGGCTTGTGTAAATAAAGAGGGGATACTAATAGATGAAAACACACAAGAAGTGTGGGAAACATGTATAAGTATGACATAATATAAACTTGATTTTCTTTAAATCGCAATTATATAACAATGAATACTTATTTTATTATATTTTCTATCTAACATAGTCACAGGAATCAACAACACCCGCACCAGATGCAGACATACTTTCAGAAATCTTGAAGCATCCAGAACAGTATGGTCGTGTCAGAGGTGCCAGTTTTAGGGTGACACCCCGAACATATTTTCAAAAACAAAAACAAGTGGAGGATCAAACTGAGGAAATAAAAAAGATCCGATAAAAATTATCTATTTTTCAAGAATAAATACAATAACATAGAAATATGATAGCAAGTTTTATGGGGGAGGTAAAGAGAAGAAAACACTCAACAACAACCTGTGCGAGAAGATCCTGCCCCACCCCCCACCAGATTTGAGGTGAGCCATTCCCCTCAAAAACCTAACTTAGCTGAGATAATAAATGTTCTAATAATTTTTTCTATAAAATGTGAATCACATATACACTGATACCTTTCCTGTACTAATATTATACAGGGTGAAAATGACTGTGATTTATATCTATCAACTCCCACCTATCACCTTGTAAAGAGGGATACGTTGTTTAATATGAAGAACCACATGCTACACAATAGAAAACTTCCAACAGATCATGTCAGAGTGTCAATTAATGTAGCTAATGAGTTGAGTGATGAGATACCTATTCCAAATGACAATGAATACATTCATATGATTGAAAAAGCTGTTGGAAAATTCATCGCATGGCCATCAATTCTTGTAAAAAACATATCAACAAGGAGGTATCCATTTCCAATTTATTTTTCAAGCTAAACCTTTAACATTTAACAAAAAATGGTCTGAACTAATGAATTGTCACGACCCGTCCTCGGGGCCCATGTCGTGACTACCCCAAGCCCATCTTCCATAGGCCAAGGGCTGGTGACTAGCACCAAAAGTGTAAATCCCGATAAAAAGGGAAGGCATTGCCTTTATATAAGTAAAAAAGCACAACAAAGTACCCAAGATCGAGTAAACACAGAGTAAACTGAGTACAAAAGTAAGTGTTGTAAGGTAAATGGGCCAGTATACAAACCCAACTGAAAGTACAGTACAACTGAAAAAGAAGGTACAACGGCTGAAAAGTAAAGCAGTAACCACCGAGTCGTCCTCTGGGAATCCCACTTGAAGGGTGGGTACAGATAGTCTCGTCGGTACCTCGGATCTGTCAGTCTGCTCCGTGTACGTCCCGCCAAATGGTCCACCTCCGGATACCTTCCAACTCCACAAGCCTCAACCACGATCAGTGTTGTCTGTCGTCTACAACCAACACAACGTAGTGCGGGCAATGCCCATGCAGGGGTGAGTATAACGATACTCAGTAGGGACCCCGAGACCCCCGAAGGTCTCCCAGAATCCGCAAATTTTAAACCACAAAGGAATGATACAAACAGGAAGTATCAACCAACTCCACTTAGGTATATGCCCATACATATACCTAAGTCATCAATCTCAGTACGGCTCCAACTTCCATGCTCAAGCACAACCAGTCCACACTGGAAAGAAGTCAATCATACCAATGATAATGATTGACAGTCAAGACTCAGCTCACACAGGTATACTACTCACGAATAGGGGTGGAGATGATTAGATGTAACCTCTGAATCATCTCCTCTGTCGAACCCACGTAGGATCCAAGTACATAATTCATCATTGCCGAACCCACGTAGGATCCAAGTACAGTAACCATCGTTGTCGAACCCACGTAGGATCCAAGTACAGTCATCATCTCTGTCGAGCCCATGGAGGATCCAAGTACAGTCGTCCTCGCTGCCGAACCCACATAGGATCCAAGTACAGTCATCATCATCGTCGCAGTCGCAGCCAGCTCTAGGGTTACCACACACAGCGTACTCGATTCTGGGAGGGTCCACTCCATGAGTAAAAGGGGCCAATACATCAACTGTCACGAAGTCTAGATTTGATGTATCCCGAAGTTCCGTCTCGTCAAAAGGAACCCAACGTGACAGATGGCGCATCAAATGGACGCCTAGTCTGAGAGATATTGGTTTTTCTATTCTAGGGGCCCGGTTGGAAAATATGCTCATTCCAAACCTGGCCATTTACCAAAGCTATTGAAAACTCACTTAGAGAATCGCAAAAGTACTGTCTCATCGAAAGAGTCCAAGTGCCGCAGACGGCGCATCGATCGGACGCGCGGTCTTTAAGTTATTCACGTTTAAGTGAATAACGGGCCCGACCCATTTAGCCCAGTGGGCCGACGGGTCGGGTTAACCCAGTTTGACGAGTCTGACCCAGCAGGGGTGTCAGACCAGTCCGAAGGAAAAACGCAGCTTGGCCCAAAGGGCGCGGCCCGGCCCGAAGGGGCGCGGCCCGGCCCAAAGTGGGATGGCCCCGCCCGAAGGGGCGCGACCCGGCACGGCTCGGCTGGGCGCGCGGCCTGGCTGGCCAATCGGCTCGGCCTGAAGGCCCAACGGTTCCGAGGGGGGCGTGGCACCTCAGGTGTCCGAACCGGCAGCGCCAAGCGGCGCCGCCCTTCCCAAACCGGCTGGCTAAGCCAGTCGGCATTCTGGAACACGCGGCCCGCATGGCGGGCTGTGGATTTCTTCAGCGTGGTGCCCTCCTGGCACAACGATCCGGCTCTGCCCGGCTGGCCGATGGGCCAGCCGGTTTTCCAGCGCGGCGCCCTCCTGGCGTCGCAGCGTCCCTTCTCCCGGTCGGCCGATGGGCCAGCTGGTTCTTCCACCGAAGCGGCCCACGATGCGGGCCATGATTCCTTCCCGCACAGTCGGCGCATTGGCTCCGGCTTCCTTCACCACGTTCTCGGCTCGGCGCGACGGCGTCGTGCCTCCTCTGCCTTCGGTTGCCGATCCTAAAAATAATAAACAAGATCGATGGGGGTCATCGGGCCGTGTTTGTTCGGCCCGGGCCCTCCGCGTATAGCGATAGCAATTGGCCATATATAAACAACGATTTTCAACAAAGTACGGGGTACGAAAACATTCACTTCAAGAATAAACCCCTACCTCAACAAATGATGTCGAACGTCGGCGTTGCGGAAGATGGCATCGTGAGGTGAGGATTCGTAGACATCCTCAGAGTGCGTCCGAGGTGGAAGTGGTGTCTCCTCACTTGTAGCAGAGAAGAGAATGGAGGTGTGTTGTCGTTCTTTGTGGAACCGGCGTTCTTCGTTGAAGAAGACGTCGTTCTTCGTCGGAGGACCGGTGTTCTACCAAAATCACAAGAGCTCTCCCCAATCCTCCTTAGCACAACGAAAGTCCTCCCAAAATTAAATAATAGGCTTCTCCTATTATTTTATTATCACATTAAATTTAAAATTCAAATTCAAACCACTTCATTTAATTAATTTATGTGGTTGAATTCATTAAATTAATGTGTTGGCAAGAGTTAATGTGGGAGAGAGGAGGAGGTGAGAGGTCTCTTAAATATGGGAGAGTTGTCAAGTTTAATGGGGGGGGAAGTTTAAAGAGTTATGGGGAGTTTAAAGAGGGTTATGGGAAGTTGTAAAGGTTGGGTCTTGTGTGGGCCCCACCTCCCATATAACCACACATGGGAAGTTGGGTTGTTGTGGGCCCCACCAACAACTTCCCATAGAAGGGTTTAACTTCCAAGGATAAGGAAATAAAATTGTACAAACAATTTTATTTACATCTTAATTAAACCCCAAATAATAATTCTCAACCCGTTTAAAATGAAACTGCGGTAAAGGCCCCCTTAAGCAATTATTGGCGATGCGAGTTCATCGGTGCCCTCGGATTTCAATTCCGAGCACCGGTTCAAAAGATAGAAAAACCCGCTCGTTCGTTTACTGAACATACCCGAGCTAAACTTTCGAAATTGATTCCGGGAACACCGGGCCTCGGAATCAAGTGTCGTTAGAAGCCACAGAGTCGTAAAATTACAAAGTATTTAAGAAAAAAAATTCCTTGAAATTTCCAGGTCTTTACATTACTCCAACCTTAGGGATTTACGTCCCCGTAAAGAAATAACTTAAACTAAGGGAACAAATGAGGGTACTAAGCACGGATTTGAGAATCCTGCTCTCATGTGCTCTCCTGGAGGTTCCCGTACTGCCAACGAATGCGCATAAGAGGAATCGACTGTCCACGTAGGACCTGCTCCTGTCGATCCTCGATCTCCACCGGGACCTCCGCAAATGTCTCCCCATCATCGATGTCCAACTCCCCATGATCAATGATGTGAGTCAGGTCATGCACGTATCTCCTAAGCTGAGATACGTGGAAGACGTCGTGCACCCGGTGCAACTGAGGTGGAAGGGACAGGAGGTAAGCCACCTTGCTACCCTGTTGAGGACCTGGAATGGTCTGATGAAGTGCAGAGATAACTTGCCGCCCCAGCCAAATCTATGTAATCCACATCGAGGTGAGACCCGTAAGAAAATGTGGTTGTCATCCTCGAACTCCAGTGGTCTCCTTCTGCTATCAGCATAGGACTTATGTCTGCTCTGTGCAGTCCTCATCCGCTCCTGGATGATCTGCACCTTCTCTGTTGTAGCTTGAACCATCTCTGGTCCTACGAGTGCTGACTCCCCAAGGTCAGTCCAGCACAGAGGTGATCTTCAAGGTCGGTCGTACAGTGCCTAGTAAGGTGCCATATCGATGGTGGACAGGTAGTTGTTGTTGTACGCAAACTCCACCAAGGGTAGGTGATCCTCCCAGCTCTGACCAAAGTCAAGGACACATGCACAGAGCATGTCCTCGAGTGTCTGAATGGTCCTCTCCATCTGGCCATCTGTCTGAGGATGAAAGGCGGTGCTCAGGCGTAGCTGCGTCCCAAATGCCTCCTGCAACCCCTTCCAAATCCAGGAAGTAAAGAGAGCGTCTCGGTCGGAGACGATAGACGATGGCACGCCAAGAAGTCGTATGATCTCCTGAACATAGAGGCATCCCAATATCTCTATTGAGCCCTGCTCTCTGATCGGTAGGAAGTGGGCCAACTTGGTGAGTCGTTCTACGATCACCCAGATGGAGTCGTGTCCTCTGGAATTACGTGGAAGCCCCATCACAAAATCCATGGATATCCCATCCCACTTCCACTCTGGAACCTCTAAGGGTTGTACCAAGCCTACTGGTACCTGGTGCTCCGCCTTCACTTGCTGGAAAGTGAGGCATCATGAAATGAACTCTGCTACAGCCTTCTTCATACTCGGCCACCAGTGTTGTTGTTTGAGGTCCTGGTACATCTTCGCCACTCCAGGATGTACCACTAGAGGGGAAGTGTGAAACTCCCTCAGCACTTCCTCCTGCAGTGCAACTGGTACCACGGTACGTCCCCTAAAGAGGATGATGTGCTCTCCTCCTTCATAAAATCCATCAGGTGCCTACCCTATGGAAATCTGAGCACGTCACGTCTCACAATCAACGTCCCCACACTGTGCCTCCCTGACCCGCTGATGTAGTGGAGGAGTGACTGTGAGAGACTATAGAAATGTTGCCCCTTCTCTATCCATGAAGGATGTCTGCAAAGAGGCTAGCTGCTCTGTCGCCTCTCCAAGTAGCTGAATGTATAATCTCTTGCTGAGAGCATCAGCCACAATGTTCCCCTTCCCAGGAGTATAGACTGTCTCAAAGTCATAGTCCTGGAGGAACTTTAGCCATCGTCATTGTCTCAGGTTCAGGTCCTTTTGTGAGAAGATGTACCTGAGACTCTGGTGTTCAGAGTAGACTGTAAAGCGCTCGCCCATCAGATAGTGTTGCCACATCTTCAAGGCGAAGACCACTGCTACTAACTCCAGGTCATGGGTAGCGTAGTTCTACTCGTGTTTCCTCAACTTTCATGAACCATAGGCGATCACTGCTCACTCCTGCATCAGGACACACCCGAGTCTGGTCCCTGATGCATCGTAGTAAACTGCGTACCCTACGCCCTCCTCCGGTAGCCTCAAGATGGGCGCACTGGTCAATCTATGTCTCAGCTCCCGAAATCTCTGCTGACATCTATCTAAGCACATGAAGGGTTTAACCTTCTTCATCAAAGATGAAAGTGGTGTTGTAACTCTAGAGAAGTCTGGCATAAATCTCTGATAGTAACCAGCCAGACCTAGGAAACTATGCACCTCCGTCACGCTCCTGGTTGGCTCGCAAGCAAGTACTGCCTCGATCTTCGTAGGATCCACAGAAACTCCCACCTCCGAGATGACGTTCCCCAAGAAGTGAAACTCTAGAATCCAGAACTATCACTTCGAGATCTTACAATAAAGCTGGTTCTCTCAGAGTGTGTCCAGTACAACCCACAAGTGGTAGGCGTGCTCCTCCTCAGTAGTAGAGTAAATCAGTATTTCGTCAATGAAGACTATGAAAAACGATTGAGGTAAGGCAACAAGATCATGTTCATGATACTCATGAACACTGATGGTGCGTTGGTTACGCCGAAAGGCATAAACAAGAACACGTAGTGGACATACTGACACCTGAAGGCCGTCTTCTGCACATCCTCGTCTTGAACTCTGAGCTGATGATAGCCTAACCTGAGGTCTATCTTCGAGAACCATCGTGCTCCCTTGAGCTGATCAAAGAGGTCGTCAATCCTCGAGAGTGGGTACTTGTTCTTTATGGTCACCTAATTCAGGCGATGGTAGTCGACACATAGTCGTAATATCCCATCCGCCTTCTTGGCGAATAAAATCGGAGAAGCCCATGGTGAAACACTGGGTTGGATGAATCCCTTTCTCTGTAAATCATCCAGCTGTACCCGCAGCTCACGAAGCTTGGCGGGAGCCATACGATATGCTGGAGTAGATATCGGTGTTGTCCTGGGGTACAGGTCTATGTATAAGTCTACCTCTCTGTGAGGAGGTAGTCCTGGAACATCGTCAGGAAAAACGCCCGTATACTGATCCACCAAAACAGGAAAACTCTGACTCCGCACATCAACTGCTCCGAGGATGAGACTATCCAACTGATGTTTGATCAGCTTCCCTCTCCTCTGCGTAAGTCCATCATGTGCTGTAAAGGCTCCCTTCTCACCAGTGAAGGTGAACCTGCTCCCATCTGTGCGGACACACTGCACTTTGCACCTAATACAGTCGATCTAAGCACAGACTGTAGATAACCAATCCATGCCCAAGATGAAGTCGTAAGGCCTCGACGCCGCTGCAAGAAGATCATAGCTGAATCTCTTGCCTCCTAGAGTAAGCTCACACTGTCAGAATCAGTGCGTAATTGTCGATTCTGCTTCCATAGGAGTCTCTAGTCATAAGGATCGAGCCAACGGCTCCGTCAGAATCTCTGAGCTCCGAACAAGGGCAGCAACAATGAAATAATGACTCGCTCCTGTGTCTATAAGAACTACAGCAAGGGTGGAGTAGACACAAATAGTACCTCGAATCATCTCAGGTGCGCCGTGGTCATAGGCCTCGACTGCCTAGATCTGAGCATGCCCTTGTTTTCCAGCTCCCTGTGGTCGGGGTGGCCCTCTTGGTGGTGGTGCTGGTAGAGCCTCGAAGCGTCGTCCACCACCTGCTGCTCGGACAGCTCCTCTACCTCGTCCGCCTGCTCCCTGTGGACTGCCACGGTCAAACCTCTTCCTCTTCCTAGGTGGTCCCTCTACTATCTGTATCTCCTCTGCATGGTGGGTCGGGTAGTCACAAGCCATGTGGCCCTACCCGCCGCATGCATAGCACTGCCTGCCTCTCGTATGACTGGATCTGCTGCGTGTGCCCTGCACATCCGAACCAGTATCCTGAGGCCGCCCACCTGATGGCCTAGTCCGCTTGGACCTCTGCGACATCTGTCTACTTCCGGTTGCAGAAGACTCCACTACGTGTCGCCCTGCGGTAGGCCTTGCTGCTGGCGTAGGCTCAGCAAGAAAGAGCTCCACAAGAAGGGCTCACTCCAGTACTCCTGTCTGTGTCAGAATGCTGAGGGAGATCATCGAAGCCCTGATCTCATGCCTCGGTCCTTGCTTGAAGGTCTAGGCCTGAAAGAATGGGTCTCATACCATGTCCGTGGAGTAGCGCAAGAGGTCGGTAAATCTCATAGAGTACTGGGCTACTGTCATTTTGCCCTACCGCAGATGTAGTAACTCCTGGATGCACACCGCACGGAGGGTGGCTAGAACAAACTCCGAGTGGAAGAGGCTCTCGAAGTCCGTTCAAAGTAGATATGCCTCTTCGTGCACCTGGAGCATCAGGCTCCACCATCTACCTGCTACTGCGTGCAGGAGACTCGCGGCAAAGATCACCATAAGGTCTGCTGGTTTCCCTACCAATCTAAATACTCTGACGATAGCCTCTAGCCAATCCTCGGCTACCTGAGGATCCATCTCACCGAGGAACCGGGGCGGCCTTTGTCGCTGAAACTCGTGAAACGCACTCAGGCGGCGTGCAGTCTCTACTGCTGGGGTTGGTGGTATTGGTGGGCCAGCAGGTAGTGGTACCGCTGGTGCCTCTGCTGTAATGGGGTCATGCACCGAGGCCTCGTCGCTCGGTGGGCTTCCATCCCGCACATAACTAGGAACCCTAGCTGGCTGCCTTCATGGGGCCATCCTGAGAAGAAATAGGTGCACCACGGTTAGTAAAGTATACCTGATGAGCTGACACAAAGTAATCACAAAGAAAACTTTTGTAACACACATGCAATCAGTGTTTTTGAGCACTGAGTCGGAAATCAGAAGTCAGGGTCCTGGTGTATGGATACGTCGGCTGCCGCACCAACACTGGAATCCCTGAAATGAAAACCACACTCAATATTCTTAACACTATTACTTCACAAAGAAGAAATTATCAGAGTCCTGAGTTATGCAGTAGAAACGACTCCTCTGATACCAATTTGTCATGACCCATCCTCGGGGCCCGTGTTGTGACTACCCCAAGACCGCCTTCCATAGGCCAGGGGCTGGAGACTAGCACCAAAGGCATAAATCCCGATAAAAATGGAAGACATTGCCTTTATATAAGTAAACAAACACAACAGAGTATGCAAGCTAGAGTAAACACAGAGTAAACTGAGTACAAAAGTAAGTGATGTAAGGTAAATGGGCCAGTATAAAAACCCAACAGAAAGTACTGTACAACTGAAAAAGAAAGTACAATAGCTGAAAAGTAAAGCAGCAACCACCGAGTCATCCTCTGGGAATCCCATCTGAAGGGTGGGTATAGGTAGTCTCGTCGGTACCTTGGATCTGTCAGTCCGCTCCGTGTACATCCCTCCAAATGGTCCACCTCTGAATACCGTCCAGCTCTACAAGCCTTGACCATGATCAGTGTTGTCAGTCATCTACAACCAACACAACGTAGTGCGGGCAATGCCCATGTAGGGGTGAGTATAACGATACTCAGTAGGGACCCTGAGACCCCCGAAGGTCTCCCAGAATCTACAAAGGTTAAACCAAAAAGGAAAGCTACAAAAACGAAGTATCAACCAACTCTACTTAGGTATATGCCCATACATATACCTAAGTCATCAATCTCAGTACGGCTCTAACTTCCGAGCCCAAGCACAACCAGTCCACACAGGAAAGAAGTCAATCATACTAATGATAATGATTGAAATTCAAGACTCAGCTCACACAGGTATACTACTCACGAAGAGGGGTGGAGATGATTATATGTAGCCTCTGAATCATCTCCTCTGTCGAACCCACGTAGGATCCAAGTACATAAGTCGTCGCTGCCGAACCCACATAGGATCCAAGTAAAGTAACCATCACTGCCAAACCCACGTAGGATCCAAGTACATTCGTCATCGCTGACGAACCCATGGAGGATCCAAGAACAGTCGTCCTCATTGTCGAACCCACGTAGGATCCAAGTACAGTCGTCATCATCGTCATAGTCGCAGCCAGCTCTAGGGTTCCCGAACACAGCGTACTCGATTCCAGGAGGGTCCGCTCCACGAATAAAATGGGTTGATACATCAACTGTCACGAAGTCCAGATTTGATGTATCCTGAAGTTCCGTCTCGTCAAAAGGAACCCAATGTGATAGATGGCACGTCAAACGGACGCCTGGTCTGAGAGATATTGGTTTTTCCGTTCTAGGGGCCCGGTTGGAAATATGCTCGTTCCAAACCCGGTCGTTTACCAAAGCTGTCCAAAACTCACTTAGAGTATTTCAAAAGGACCATCTCGTCGAAAGAGTCTCAGTGCCGCAGACGGCGCATCGATCGAACGCGCGGTCTTTAAGTTATTCACGTTTAAGTGAATAATGGGCCCGACCCATTTAGTCCAGTGGGCCGACGGGTCGGGTTAACCCAGTTTGACGGGTCCGACCCAACAGGGGTGTCGGACCGGTCCAAAGGAAAAATGCAGCTTGGCCCGAAGGGCGCGGCCCGGCTCGGCCCGGCCTGGTGCAGCCCGGCTGGGTGTGGCTCAGCTGGGCGCGGCCCGGCTGGCTCGGCCGGCTGGCCGAGCGGTTCCGAGGGGGGGCGGCACTTCGGTTGTCCGAACTGGCGACGCCAAGCAGCGCCGCCCTTCCCAAACCGGCCGGCATTTTGGCGCACGGGGCCCGCATAGTGGGCCGCAGATTTTTTCATCACGGTGCCCTCCCGGCACCATGGTCCGGCTACGCCCGGCCGGCCGATGGGCCGACCGATTTTCCAACGCGACGCCCTCCTGGCGCCGCGGCTTCCCTTCGCCCGGCCGGCCGACGGGTCGGCCAGTTCTTCCACTGAAGCGGGCCGCGGTTCCTCCCATACAGTCGGCGTGTCGGCGCCGGCTTCCTTCGCCATGTTCCCGGCTCGGCGCGACGGCGTCGTGCCTCCTCCGCCTTCGGTTGTTGTTCCTAAAAATAATAAACAAGATCGAAGGGGGTCGTCAGGCCATGTTCGTTCGGCCTGTTCCCTCCGCGTATAGCGATAGCAATTGGCCTTATATAAACAACGATTTCCAACTAAGTACGGGGTATGAAAACATTCACTTCAAGAATAAACCTCTACCTCAACAAATGATGTCGAATGTCGGTGTTGCAGAAGATGGCATCGTGAGGTGAGGATTCGTAGACGTCATTGGAGTGCGTCCAAGGTGGAAGCGGCGTCTCCTCACTTGTCACGGAGAAGATAATGGAGGTTCGTTTTCGTTCTTCGTGGAACCGGTGTTCTTCGTCGAAGAAGACGTCATTCTTCGTCGAAGGACCGGTGTTCTTCCAAAATCACAAGAGCTCTCCCCAATCTTCCTTAGCACAATTAAAGTCCTCCCAAAATAAAATAATAGGCTTCTCCTATTATTTTATTATCACATTCAATTTAAAATTCAAATTCAAACCACTTCATTTAATTAATTGATGTGGTTGAATTCATTAAATTAATGTGTTGTAAAGAGTTAATGTGGGAGAGAGGAGGAGGTGAGAGGTCTCTTAAATATGGGAGAGTTTTCAAGTTTAATGGGGGGAATTTTAAAGAGTTATGGGGAGTTTAAAGAGGGTTATGGGAAGTTGTAAAGGTTGGGGCTCGTGTGGGGCCCACCTCCCATATAACCACACATGGGAAGTTCGGTGGTTGTGGGCCCCACCAACAACTTCCCATGGAAGGGTTTAAGTTCCAAGGATAAGGAATAAAACTGTACAAACAATTTTATTTACTTCTTAATTAAACCCCAAATAATAATTCTCAACCCGCTTAAAATGAAACTGCAGTAAAGGCCCCCTTAAGCAATTACCGGCGCTGCGAGTTCATCGGTGCCCTCAGATTTCAATTTCGATCACCGGTTCAAAATATAGAAAAACTCGCTCGTTCGTTTACTAAATTTACCTGAGCTAAACTTCAGAAATTGATTCCGGGCACACCGGGCCTCGAAATCAAGTGTCGTCAGAAGCCACGGAGTCATAAAATTCCAAAGTATTTAAGAAAAAAATTTCCTTGAAATTTCCGGGTCTTTACATGAATGTTATTACAGAATGATAAATAGAAGGGGTGAAACAAAAGATCAACTCAAAACCATCTCAAGGATCAACCAACTGATTGAAACGATATATTGAGAGCACCTTCACCCCACCCGTTCTATATCCACGTTTAATATCATTGTAGGATCATGTGGATAAAAAGTTGATAGACGGAAATGCTCACATAGTTGATTTTGTAAAAAATACGTATGGAGAGGGAAAATTAGATTTCATTAGTGATGAAAATGTAAATGAAATCCTCAAGTATGAATGGCTAGGTGCCTCAGTTGTAAATTTATACATGAGGTATGTTTTCATTGTTTGATTTTACAAAAGCTGATATACTATGATAATTATGACTAAATACATTTCATATTTTTCGGAGGCGTATATATGGAAAACAATTGAAGGGATTTCCCCATGAATAAAAATTTAGACTCGTTAGTCCTCGCATCACCTCTTCAAAATAAGAATTAAATTCTACTAGAGGATGAAATAATGTCATCCCTGCTCAAATTGTTTAAAAACAAAATTACGAATTATAGACTCTTTTTAATACCAACAATGCAGGGGTAAAACTCTACAATTTAATCATATCAATTATATTTTCATTTCTTTAATTACTTATTCCTTTTGTGTTTTTAGGCATCATTGGATGCTGATTTTAGTCAATTTGGATACTCCAAAGATTTATTTTATGGATTCAATTCATGGATATGCAACAAACCAACCACGTGTGATAGAGTTTTTCAATTTGTAATACATTAGATCCAACATTTTAGAACTAAACATATAGTTATATAATTTATATTATCTTTTAATGAGGATTTTGTTATGATAGGGTGGTGCATCAATATCGTCTACTTTATGGAATGAATCCAAGGCCTAAGGAAAAGAACGCCCACAATATCTACAATTGGATAAGTATCCTAGTATATATAATAATATTTCACTATCCAAACACATATCAAAACAAATTACTTATTTTTCTCAATGTTTCTGTAGTGTCCAAAACAAACAAACGGAAAGGATTGTGGTTATTATGTTTTTAAATTTATGAAAGAGATCGTATCAAAAAACTAGCATCCCTGAAGTGGTATTTTTGAAAATAATTATGAGTTCATTTAAAATATTTATTAATCCTTTGTGTATTTATATTTTTTCAGTACTACCATGACTGTTGCAAAAACTCATATTCACAAGATGATATAGATGTGTTTAGAAATGAATGGGTAGCGTACCTGATGGAAAATTTTACACAAATAGGATGAAGGTGAATTCCTACTACTTATGTTATCCTTATATGATCATTGATATATCCCTTGTTTACACTTATTGAGAATATATGGTCACCATTTATTATATTTTATATACTTAGGTTATGAATAATGGTTTTATAAATTATTTGTCTTTCTAGTAAAGCATAACTTAATGAGAGACTCTTACGAACTAGTTCTTTATGTTTCTATGTTTCCAAAAGCACTAGACCTAAACTATTATGGCATGGATCATTTATATTATGTATTTTGGTCATTTATGCAGTTTTTTCTACTGATGTAGTGTGTTGGAAAAATATTGGTTGTGAAACACTCAAAAATTTAATAACAAAACTAAGGATTCTTCACTACTATTGGTTAACTGACGCTTGGCATAACATCTGATCTGAACTTCTGATCTGGCGTCCTCGTGATTCTCTCATCCGACACCATCTCTATGATATCATCATTAACCTTTCACTTTTCCTTCTCTTCCTACACCCATTTACTAGGTAAATGAGTGCATGAATAGAAGGAAAAGTGAACGTTGAATGATGATATCATAGAGATGGTGTCGGATGAAAGCATCACAGGGATGTCGGATCGGAAGTTTAGATCAAATTCTATGGTAATCGGTAGTTAACCAACAATAGTAAAGTGCACAAAGAATCATTATTTTTTTTATTAGCTTATACCTAGACCAAAGAAACCATTTGGAAATATTTAAAGGTAATTTTACAATATAATATGTCTATTTTAACAAAAAATTATATAATGAAACATTGATTTTATTTTCATTATTCCTTGCAGGGTTCGTTTATTTTAGAATATTTCTATCCATGTGACATTCCTTTGTAGGAAGAGCAATGACATTGTGTCTGCTCAAACATAGAGGTAATCTTGATGTTTTCACAGTAAAATATGTCCATAGATCTTTCATCTCAATAATTTCTCAAATAAAACTACATCATATATACATATGCATGTCCATCAAAATATGGGTGCCTACGCACCTCATATATAACCTACATCACATCAATGCCCAGATGCATACACACCTCACATACAAATTCCAAAAGAAGAAAAAAGGACTTTATTGTAAGGAAGTGAATACCTGACTGATTCCCTTGGGCTTCTATTTTTCTTTTAATATTCTAAGATACTCTTGGTATTTTGTGAAATTTCCTATAGATAGGAGAGTAATGGAAAATACATTTCACTAATGACTCAATATTTCATAGCTCTACGAGAACTCTTAGGTTTTTTCTCTACTTCACATAAGCCTCTTCATGTGATCGTGTCACATAAGCTCCTTTGTATGAATGCTTCATGTGAACTGATCATGTGATCTCATCACATGATCAAATCACATAAACAAATCACATAATAAATTAAGGTAATTAACTTTAACCATGATTCATGTATTCTTGTCTTATTTACATGATCGCATAAAGCTTAAAGGGTCATGTAATTGTATAAATCTCCTAGGTTCATTTGATCATGTGATCCTATTATGGTCATGTGATCACATGACTTTGAACAATTAATGCACTTAATATGATATTTCTAATTAGTCATGTGCCCCTTTCTTACTCAAGTCCATTTTTTAACCCAAAATCCTCCATTTTCATAATTAATTGAACTTTTCTCTTTATTATGATACAAATGAATTCAAGAATTGAAGCTAAGGAGGATATAGTTCATTGGACTACAATGGTCGATAGTGTGTAAGTCGACCAATGCATAGTCATTCAGTCCACTCACGAGCATCTTAAAATCTTGATGGGAACCAACATATTGGATTTTCAATTTTCTAATTATTTTCCCTTATATGTGGGTGGGGGTGTCCTGGGGGGAGGGGTTGTCCAGGAGTGGGGGTGGGGGTGTCCAGGATGGGAGGGAGGTGTCCAAGAGGGAGGGGGTGTCTAGGATAGAGTGGGGTGTCCAGGTGGGAGGGGGTATAGGAAGAAGGGTGGTGTCCAGGTGGGAGGGGGTGTCCAGGGGGTGTCCAAGAGTGGGGGTGTCCAAAAGGGGGGTGTCTAGGGGGTTTCCATGAGTGGGGGGTGTCCAGGAGGAGAGGGAGGGGGTGTGTCCAGAAGGGAGGGGGTTTCCAAGAGGGAGGGGGTGTCCAGGTGTGAGGGTGGGTGGGGTTGTCCAGGAAGGAGTGGGTGTCTAGGAGGGAGGGGGTGTCCAGGAGGGGGGTGTCCAGGAGGGGGTGTCCAGAATTGGGGGTGTCCAGGAGGAGAGGGGGGCTGTCTAGGGGGTGGGAAGGGGGTTTTCCATGGGGGGATATGTAGGGTGGGGGGTTGTCCAGGGGTTGGTAGGGGGATGGGGTTGTACAAGGAAAGGGAGGGGGTTGCAGGGGGAGTGGTGGGGGGGGTTGTCCAGGTAAAGGGAGGGGGTGTAGGGGGGAGGGGGTTTGTCCAGGGGGAGGGAGGGGACTGCAGGTGGAGTGGTGGGGGTGTCTAGGGGTAGGGAGGGGGCTGTCTTAGGGAGGGGAGGGAGGTGGTCTGGCTAATCACACTAAATAACTAGGAGGGAGGGGGTGTCCAGGGGGGAGGGGGTTTCTAGGTGGGAGGGTGGGTGGGGGTGTCCAGGAAGGAGGGGTGTCCTGGAGGGAGAGGGTGTCTAGGAGTGGGAGGTGTCTAGGAGGGGGGGTGTTCAGGGGGGTGTCAAGGAGGGGGTGTCCAGGAGGGGGGTCCAGGAGTAGGGGGTTTCCTGGAGGGGAGGGGGGTTTCTAGGGGGTGGGAAGGGGGATGTCCAGGGGGGCTATGTAGAGTGGGGGGTTGTCCAGGGGGTGGGAGGGGGAGGGGGTTGTCTAGGGAAAGGGAGGGGTTGTAGGGGGAGTGGTGGGGCTGTCCAGGGAAAGGGAGGGGGTTTTAGGGGGGATGGGTTGTCCAGGAGGAGGGAGGGGCTACAGGTGGAGTGGGGGTTGTCTAGGGGTAGGGAGGGGCTTTCCAGGGGGGCTGTCTCGAGGAGGGGAGGGAGGGGGTCTGGCTAATCACACTAAAGAACTAAGAGATCAATAGAAAATTGAACCGGTATGATCATGGCCTATATAATTGTGTAGGTTCTCATCAATACCTCTTTAAAAATAAGAATTACATTCCTTCCATACCTTCAACGTGAACTTATATATTGTATGTGGTCATTGGATATGCATAAGTGGTCAGGTTCCAAGAAGGGTTGGACCCGATGTCTGATGCGGATGCGCTATCACTCATTCCCTTTGACCTAGCATGGGAGATTACACTATTAGAGGCTCTTTATATATATAACTATTAGGTTTATAACCTATATAGGATGGTGGTATCACTAGGAAAATGTTATAATTTATTCTAAAATTTAATACTCCTATAAAATTGAATACACCGTCATGTATGTGTCATATTGTATAACCTCAATTTACACTTGTATCACTTCAAGGTGAAGAATAGTTAGTATTGATAGAAGGGACTTTATATGTGACTTGAGGTCATTTTTTATAAGAATATTTCATTATCATCAATCAATTCAATGTTGAGGTGATATAAGTGGCTAATAATGTGGTTGATAGAGGTATGTTCTCAATTATTATCATGAATGTTGATTTTATGATGGAATTATTTTTCTATTGACTAATAATATTTATATGCCTTGTCAGAGTAACTCCACCTTAGAGCTCAGAAGTCCTAGAATATTCCACTTTTTATCTCTCCCCACTATAATAATCAGGTCACAAGTCTTTCCTTTTTCAAGAACATAAAGGGATGTGAGTGTGATTCCCTCACTTAGAAACTTGGTCCTAGAGTATATTCATATTTTTAGACTAGTCCTGAGTTGATTTTTGGAACATGCAGCATTTCATCAATAGTTTTAGTGACAAGTGTGGGGGATATTTGTAATATAATCATGGAGGGAACCTTCAAAGATCTAAAATACTAGTTTGGACACCTCCGGTACATGTTCATAACCCTTGGTTGTAGTGAGTTATATTATCAAGAACTCTATGCTAGTGTAAAGGAGGTGGTCACCATGAGGGAGAAAAAGATGTTAATCGAGCTGAGAGTATCGATGGTGGAGGCATAAAATTCAGACATTCAACATCACATTGAGGACTTGAATGAAGCATCCATGTGTATAATAGAAGTAGAAGCTCATAAAAAATTAGTCATTGATGGGAGGTATGAGATAGAGAAATTATAACATGAATTGTATCACCTATAATAAATGCTCAATGTTATAGAGAAAATAGTGATAGAGTAGCATAATCTTATCAATGTGCCAAAAAAGTCCAGATTTGATGCTGCTAATAGGGAAGAGGCACTAAAACAGGGTGTAGATGTGGAAACTAAATCAGTTGCTCATTTGTGCTAATCCATACCCTACTCTAGAGCACTGGATAATAGAACTCAAGGGAGTATTCTAAGAACATACTATTTTGAGTATTCTAACTTTATCCCACCCCCCATATTTTGGGATTTATGGGAGAGACTCTAGACTATGGAGATTCCTCCCTTTTTTATTGTCAATAAATGAAACCTTTTGGATTCCATGTTGTTGTTGACATTTCTTCCTCTTCTTTTCTCATCCATGTAATCTTAAAAAAACAATATTTATATGTCAATTAATCATGTTGAGCCTCTTCTAAAATATTAATTCAATCCAAGGAAATGTGGATATGTAAAGGTTGCAACAGGTAACAATTGACATTTTATTAATATATTCTTTCATATTAATATTTAATTTATTTCATTATTGTATTACTAACATAATATTTGCTTTCTTATATAGGTGGTATTTTTTTCCTGAGTTTGGATGCTTTGTTCGGAAACTAATACCATGGAAAACAATTTTTGAGAGGGGATTACGGATGCAAAAAGGATGAAACATTAATTTTTTTAACTATTTGTTGGATAATTGAAATTGTAACCATATAAAACATTGTTTGAAATGTATATAGCAGTGTGTTTTTTTGTATTCATGATTTCAATTAAATATATATAGCATTGTTTGGTAAACTCTTGTGCGGGTTGTTTTGTTCTTCTATGCTTTGTTTGTGTGTAGGTGTTATTTTGTGCAGTAGTTTTGTGTTGTGTGTGCAGGTGCTGTCTCAGGTGTGCAGGTGTTGTGCAGGTGCTGGGTTTGCTCAGGCAACTTGGCCTTTATCAGCACTAATTAAGTTCTGATAAATGCGTCATATATCAGTGCTCAAAATAGTGCTAATAAAGGCCCCCTTTATCAGTGCTATTTTGAGCACTGATAAATGGGGACCTTTATCGGCACTTTTGTTAGCATGGATAAAGGGGACCCTTTATCAATGCAATTTTGAGTGCTGATAAAGGGGACCCCCCTTTATCTTCACCATGATTAAAAGTGCTTTTCTAGCATTGTTAAAGGCAGTTTTTAGTGATTTTAAAATCCCTATTTGCAGTAGTGAATTTATATGTTCTTGCTAAGGGTTTTAAATAATTTATTTGAGAAAAAATTGTGTGTGATTTCCTTTTGAAAATGATTTATTGAATTTCACTCAAATAACTTTAAGATAAAGTTAAACATTCCATGGGTTTTCATGTTTTTCACTGAACTAACAAACTTATTCTTTTTATTTCCCTTACTGATATTTTTGTGATTATCACACTTTTTAAAATGTTTTTCATGAGATTTAAGGATGGGTAAGGGAAATGAAGAGGTAAAGTTGAAATTCATGAATATTTTCATGAAAATAGATCATTTTTTATATTAAAAGTTTTATATTATGGTAAAAATGGATAGTGATCATAAGTGTCTACTTTATATATATGTGTGTGTGGTATTTTAATGTACGACTTATAACCTAATTCTCTAAAACTCAAAACATGAAAAGATCCTCAAATTTAATAGAATGAATTCATGACTTAAAACTCAATATTATATATTGTTTAAGGTTGGTTCCTTATACTTTAGATAAATTTAATGCAATTTTAGTAATGGACTAGTTCCCTTTACTTAATGGAAAAAATATCTGGGGTAAAGATGTAAAGAACCGAAAATTCCATATAAATATTTTTTAAAATTATTTGGGATTATTACGAGTCTATGAAAATTTACGGCACTTGATTCTGAGGCCCGGTGTGCCCAGAACGGAATTTTGAACTTTTTTTAAGGTACGTTCAGTAAATGTGCGGGCGATGTTTTCTATCTTTTGAATCAGCATTCGGATTAAAAATATAAGGGCACCGTTGAATCCGTAGTGCTGGGATTCTCTTAAGGAAGGATTAACTTCAACTGATGTAGGTCGAGAGAAAAAGATTGTTTTTGGAATTTTTAAAGAAAATAAAATAACATAAAATTGTTAATTTATTTTTCTACCAATGGTTGAGCGGCGATGGTGGGACTGCTGAGTTTTCTAGCCATTTAATGGCTTGACTCTTTGTTTTTGTAACCACACCATTGAGAGTTAAGAGGTTCATTCATTAATGAACCTTATTAAACTCTCATTTCATTAATCATCCTTTCCCCTTTATTTAAATGAGGCTCGAGCTTGGGTTTTTGACACGGAAGTGAGTAACCTCTAACGAAGTGTCACGGTGTCTTCCACCAACAAAGAACGGAAGCTCGGATGGAAACGTTGGAGGAATCGATTTGGGATCGATGAATATAGGCAGCTTCATCAAGCGTGAATTCTTCTTCCACAACCGCGACATCACCTCCAATTCCAAGGTGGGGGTTGTTTATGTTTAAATTCATGAGAATTTGTTTCATTTCCACATTCTTGAAAAGAATGAAGAATCATAGAAGTTTTAAATGGGTTTTAAATTTATCTTTATAATGAATTGTTATTACCATATTGATATAATGCTAACGCAGAGGGCGCGAGCCAAACGAATAAGGCCTAGACCCTCTGCCACTACGGTATTTGTCTCATTCTTCAGGGAAGAATTTCCAACTTGATGGCAACTTGAATTCTGGAGCCATGCAGTGATGGCAGCAACCTGGGAGGCCCGTAGGTGCGTTCAGAAGGGAAAGAGGACCACCAGAGCTCATCTGGTGGCCCGCAGAAGTTCCGCCGGTGCGGCACCAGCTGACAGTGCTGGTGACCGGTGCCAGTGGGTGACGGCGGCAGTCGGTATCAGTCGGCCATGGTGACAGCAGGTGGCACGCCGTCGCATGTCGTGGAAAAGGGGACCCACACCCTACAGGTCCTGCTGACAGAGATGTGGCACCACGTGGTGCCACTATTGCAGAAAACCAAACAGACCCTTGTCCATTCGAGAGGGGGAAAGACCCTGTGTGGGCCACCCAGTTGGGTGTTGCGCCAGCTATCAGGCCAGACCGCCTGGTGGGTCGTGCCCAGACGAGGCGGGCTGTGCTGGTCCACAACCCAACCCACTCAGGTCGGCCTAGCTAGTTCGGGCTGGGCCAGGTCAGACCCGGACCGGGTCGGGGCGAACCAAGATGGGGCGGGTCGGTTCGGACCGGACCCGGAGCCTTTTCGACCCAGATACGCTTAAAAGGTCATATCTCACAAACCATACATGCTTTTGATGAGCCTTATATAGTGCTAGAATCCTTGGAAAGAGATTTTCCTTTTGAGATACTCCACCTGAGTTTTGGAGAAAGTTGATGTATGGCTAGGTTGGATCAACCCTGAATCCAACTGGGCCCTCAGCACTAAAATGCTCATAACTCACAGACCTGGCATCCGATTGATGCGCCGTCTATCGCATTGGGACCCTTACAACATAGCGGTCATTTGGTTTACTCCTTTTTGGAACGTCGTGGTAATTGATGCACGACCAATATTTTGAGGAACATATATTACGGAACTCAAGTGCATCAGGTGCAGGGAATCCTATGGCTGGATTTCAATTGAAGAGCGACCCTGTGTGGACAGCATCAAAGTGACCCTGTGTGGATCAGCATCATAGAAACCCTGTGTGGATCAGCATCAGAGTGACCCTGTGTGGATCAACATCATAGTGACCCTTTTTGGATTAGCATCATAGCGACCCTATGTGGATCATCATTCTAGAAACCTTGTGTGGATTAGTAGTGTGCGACCCGATGAGGTCCAGCCTTAGAGTGGCCCGTCGAGGATCAGCGACATACAACCCTATGTGGACCGACAATGGAACAACTCCTTCATAGTTCAGTTGCGGAAACTACCTAAAAGAATAAAATGATATAGCTTAAGACTAATCATCTTCATTCCTAATCTCTGAGTTGTATACCTGGTTTTGGCTGAGTCTTTTGTTTTGTGATTTGTGATTGATATCATGATTTGTGGTTTTCCTTTATGGAATTCTGAGAGACCTTTGGGGGTCTCGGGTTCCCTACTGGGTATTGTTATACTCAGCCATGCACGGGCTTCGCTCACACCTTGTTGTGTCTTGTGAAAACGAAGAGTAGCTTGGCTAAGACTTTAGGGAGCCACAACCAGGCAGTACATGGAGGTGACTAGTTGATGTGGAGAGCTGAGTAGACGAGTTGTACCTACCCTTCAGGTAGGATCCTTGGTGGATGATCTTAAGAGTTGTTTTCTATTTTTCTGTTGTATTGTATCTTTCAGTTGGGCTTGTATTATGGCCCCTTTACTTTCAGTACACACTTTTACTACTATAGTTTTACTACGTGGTTTTCATCTTGTCATATTCTTGGTCTGTGTGTCTTTAGGTTCAAAGGAAATGTCTTCCCGTTTAGGGATATGCCTTTCTGGTGCTAGTCTCCAACCCCTATCTTATGGAAGGCAGGCTTGGGGTAGTCACGGTACGGGCCCCGGGGGATGGTTCGTGAAAAAGTTGTATCAAAGGAGTCAGTTCTACCAAAGAACTAGGATTCTGATCTTTCCAATGGAGCAATAGTGTTAAGTGTTTTGAGTGTGGTTTTTAGTTCGGGGAGTCCAGTGTTGGTGCGATGGCCGACGTATCCATACACTAGGACCCTAAATTCTGATTTTCGACTCAGTGCATGAAAACACTGATTGCGTGTGTTTTGGAAATGTTTTAATTTTGATATCTTTTGAGTCAGCTCACTAGGTATAACTTATTGACCATGGTACACCTGTTTCTTTTCAGGATGCCACCACGTAGATAGCCAGCCAGGATTCCAGAAAGATTTCATGATGACGGACCACCGAGCGATGAGGCTTTGGTGCAGGGACCTCTTATAGCGATAGCACCTTTGAGTGGTGCACCAGCAGCACCACCACCCATTGGGAAGAAGTTTCCACCATCCCCACTAGTGGAAGGTGCATGCCAACTGAGCACTTTGTATGAGTTCCAGTGGAAGAGGCCTCTGAGGTTTTGAGGCGAGACAGATCCCCGGGTAGCTGAGGACTGGCTGGAGGCTGTGGCATGGTTTTTCCGCCTAGTTGGGACACCAGTAGAGCATATGTTGATCCTAGATGCTAGCCTCTTCCAGGGAACAATAGGGAGATGGTGGAGCCTGACGCTCTGGTTACATGATGAGGTGACCCTCACCTGGACGGACTTCGAGAGCCTCTTCAGGGCAGAGTTTGTTCTAGAAACTCTAATCTCTGTGCATATTCAAGAGATCCTGCACTTACAGTAGGGCAGCCTGATAGTAGCCCAGTACTCGGTGAGATTCATTGACCTCTCGTGCTACTCCACCAAAATGGTACGAGACCCTTTCTTGAGGGCCCAGACCTTTGAGAAGGGTCTCTGGTGGGAGATCAGAGCATCGATGATATTGCTCAATATCTCGATGCAAGCTGGAGTGCTTGAGAAAACGTTATTGGTGGAGAGCTTCTAAGCTGAGCAAGCACTGACAGTGAGATCCACCACCGGACGACAGGTAGTTGAGTCATCTGCAGCAGGCAGTAGGCAGATGACGCAGAGGTCCAAGCAGGCCAGTCTTTCCGAAGGATGACCCCAAGACATAGGGTCGGATGTGCGGAGCTCACGAGGTAGATCAAGCCAACAGAGGATCATAATGTGCTTCACGTGCGGCGAGCAGGGCCACATGGCTCGTGACTACCCAACCCACTATACTAACTATCAGCAGACGGTCGAGGGACCACTGAGGTAGAGGCAAATATTCGAGCGAGGAGGTATGCAGGGCGGCAGAAGTGGCAGAAGAGCAGGTTGTGCAGTAGGTAGTGGGCAGCGATTTGAGGTTCTACCACCACCACCTCTAGGTGGTCCACCCCAACCTCAGGGAGCAGGCGGATAGGGATGAGTATAGCCTCAGGCAGCTGAGGCCTACGACCACGGTGCTCCAGAGATGATTTGAGGTACGATATATGTCTACTCCACCCAAGCTACAGTACTTAAATACACAGGTTCCAGTCACCCTTTCATTTCCACAACTCTTGTTTGGATCTCGGAGATTTCAGTAGATATATTGGCTCAATCCTTATGATTACAGAATCTTACGGGAGAGGATTCAATGATTACACACTGGTTACGACCGTGTGATCTTACTCTATGAGGAAAGAGCTTTAGTTGGGATCTCCTAGTAGCAGTTTCGAGGCCTTACAATGTTATCTTGGGTATGGACTGGTTATCCACAGTCCATGCTCAGATTGATTGTTTTAGGCGCAAAGTGTGGTGTGCCCGTGAGGATGGGACTAAGTTTTACTTCAACAGCGAGAAGGGAACCTTTGCATCACAGGATGGAATTACTCAAAGGAGGGTGCAACCGATCACTCATCAGTTGGCTAGCCTTACCCTCAGATCAATTGAAATGAGGAGTCCGAGTTATCCTGTAGTGGTGGACCAGTATATTGATGTCTTTCTTGATGATGTTCCAGGACTACCTCCTCATAGATAAGTAAATTTATACATCGACATGTACCCCGACACAACACTAATATCTACACCAGCATATCGGATGGCTCCTACAGAGATTTGTGAGTTTTAGGTACAATTGGAGGACTTTCAGAGGAAGGGGTTCATAAGGCCCAGTGTTTCTCCATGGGCATCCCAGATTTTTTTTCCAATAAGGCAGATGGGAGTCTGAGGCTTTGTGTGGACTATCGGTGCTTGAACTAGGTGACCGTGAAGAACAAGTATTCACTACCATGGATTAATTATATCTTTTACTAGCTTAAGGGAGCTTGATGGTTTTCAAAAATAGACCTCAGATCAGGCTATCATCAGCTCGGGGTACAAGATGAGGACGTACCGAAGATAGCCTTCAGATGTCGGTATGGCCATTATGAGTTCTTGGTAATTCCCTTCGGCATGACCAACGCTCCAGAAGTGTTCATGGGGCTCATGAACAGGATCTTCTAGCCTTACCTCGATCGTTTCATAGTAGTCTTCATTGACGACATCTTGGTGTACTTAGTATCGATGGAGGAGCACGCCACGCACCTACAGATAGTTCTGGATACACTCCAAGAGAACAAACTTTATGGAAAGCTCTTGAAGTGCCAGTTCTAGATACGGGAAGTCCACTTCTTGGGGCACATTATCTCGGAGGATGGAGTTGTGGTGGATCCAGCAAAGATAGAGGCAGTGCTTGATTGAGATCCACCCAGGAGCATGACTGAGGTGTGGAGTTTCCTGTAATTGGCTAGATACTATCAAAGATTCATACCTGACTTCTCTAGAGTAGCATAACCCTTTTCATCCTTGATGAATAAGGTGCATCCTTTCTTGTGGATGGAGAAGTTCTAATAGAGTTTCCAGGAGCTGAGGCGGAGACTGAAGAGTTCCCCATATTGAGGCTACCAGAAGAGGGCATTGGGTATGTAGTCTACTGCGACGCATAAAGGAATAGATTAGGTTGTGTCCTGATGCTGGAGTGAGTGATGATAACCTATGGATCGTGGCAGTTGAGGCAGCACGAGCAGTACTATGCTACCCATGACCTGGAGTTAGCAGTAGTGGTCTTCACCTTAAAGATGCGGTGACACTACTTGATGGGAAAACATTTTACAGTCTACTCTGATCACAAGAGTCTCAGGTATATATTCTCAAAGAAGGACCTAAACCTGAGATAGCGATGATGACTAGAGTTCCTCCAGGACTATGACTTTGAGATAGTCTATACTCCTGGTAAGGGGAATGTAGTGGTAGACGTACTCAGCAGGAGGTCTAGTCTACAGTTTCTAAGTGAGGCGACAGAGTAGCTAGCTGCGTTGTAGATATCCTTCATGGATAGAGATGGAGTAGCTTGCCTTTAGTCTATGACTGTCACTCCCCCACTTCATCGAGTTCGGGAGGCATAGCTTGGAGACGTTGACTGTGAGGCCTGACGTGCTCAGATATCCTTAGGACAGGCTCCTAATGAATTTTCTAAAGGTGGGGATCATGTCATCCTCTTTAGAGGATGCACTATGGTACTAGTGACACTGTGGGAGGAGGTTTTGAGGGAGTTATCCCCTTTGGCGGTACATCCTAGTGTGGAAAAGATGTACCAGGACCTCCAGCATCAGTACTGGTGGCCAGGGATAAAGAAAGCAGTGGCGGAGTTCGTATCGTGATGCCTCACTTGTCAGCAAGTGAGGGTAGAGCATCAGGTACTAGTAGGCTTAGCTCAGCCACTTGAGGTACTAGAATGAAATTGGGATGGTATATCCATGTACTTCATGACAGGGCTACCACGTATGTCCATAGGCCACGATTCCATCTAGTTGATCATTGACTGACTCACTAAGTCAACCCACTTCCTACCCATCTGAGAGCAAGGATTAGTAGAGATCTTGGGATTACTCTATGTACAGGAGATTGTACGGCTTCACGGGGTTCCATCAATAATCGTCTCAGATTGAGATGCTCGTTTTACATCCCACTTGTGGAAGGGATTACAGGAAGTGTCCAGGACTTAGCTATTCTTGAGCATTGCCTTTCATCCTCAGACAGATGGTCAGACGGAGCAGACCATACAGACACCTGAGGACATGCTTTGTGCTTGTGTCCTTGATTTTGGCCTCAGTTAGGAGGACCACCTGCCACTGGTAGAGTTCTCATACAACAACAGTTATCACTCCACTGTCGGCATGGCTCTGTTTAAGGCCCTGTACAGGCGACCTTGCAGATCACCTCTATGCTGGACAGACCCAGGGGAGTCAGCACTTATGGGTCTAGAGTTGGTACGGCCAACCCCTGAGAAGGTGCAGATCATCCAGAAGCAGATGAAGACTGCACAGAGCAGGCAGAAGTCTTATGCCGATAAGAGATGGATACCCTTGGAGTTTTAGGAGGGAGACCATGTCTACCTACGGGTCTCACCCCGACAAGGATTACGGAGGTTTGGCTGGGGCGGCAAGCTATCTCTGAGGTTCATCGGACCTTTCCAGATCCTCAGTAGAGTAGGCGAGGTAGCGTACCATCTATCTCTTCCCCCAAAGATGCACCTGGTGCATAATTTTTTCCATGTGTTGCAACTGAGGAGGTACGTGTATGATCCATTGCACGTTATCGACTGGGGCGAGCTGGACATCGATGATGGGGAGACGTTTGCAGAGTTCTCGATAGAGATAGAGGATCGATACGAGCGGGTCCTTTGTGGGCAGTCGATTCCTCTGGTGCGAGTTTGTTAGCAGCATGGGAACCTCCAAGAGAGCACATGGGAGCAGGAGGCTCAGATACGTGCTCAGTACCCCCATTGTTCCCCTAGTTTTGTTGTAGATTTCGGGGAAGAAAATACCTAAGGTGGGGAGAATGTAAAGACCCATAAATTCCATATAAATTTTTTTAAATTATTTGGGATTATTACGAGTCTATGAAAATTGGCAGTGCTTGATTCTGATGCCCGGTGTGCCCAAAATGGAATTTTGAACTTTTTTTAAGGTACATTCAGTAAATGTGCGGGCAGCATTTTTTATCTTTTGAACTGGTGCTCGGATTAAAAATATGAGGTCATCATTGAATACTCAGCACTGAGATTCTCTTAAGGGAGACTTAACTTCGACCATAGTAGGTTGGGAGAAAAAGATAGTTTTTCAGACTTTTTAAAGAATAATAAAATAACATAAAATTGTTATTTTATTTTTCTACCAACGGTTGAGAGGTGGTGGAAATACCACTGAGTTGTCAGGACATTTAATGGCTTGACTCTTTGTTTTTGTAACCATGCCATTGAGAGTTAAGAGGTTCATTCATTAATGAACCTCATTAAACTCTCGTTGCGTTAATCATACTTTACCCTCTATTTAAATGAGACTCGAGTTTGGGTTTTTGACACGGAAGTGAGGAACCTCTGACGAAGTGTTACGGCGTCTTCCACCGATGAAGAACGGAAGCTCAAAAGGCAACATTGGAGGAATCGATCTGGGATTGACGAATGTCGGTGGCTTCATCAAGCGTGGATTCTTCTTCCACAACTGCGACAACACCTCCAATTCCAAGGTTTAAATTCGTGAGAATTTGTTTCATTTCCATATTCTTGAAAATCATGACAAATCGCAGAATTATTGAATGGGTTTTAAATTTATCTTTGTGATGAATTGTTATTACCCGCTTGATATAATGCTAACACGGAGGGCGCGGGCCAAACGAACAAGGTCTGGACCCTTCGCCGCTTTAGTATTTGTCTCATTCTTTGGGGATGAATTTCTAACTCGATAGAAACTTGAATCTGGGATCCACACAGTGATGGTTGTAACCCGGGAGGCTCGTAGGCGCATTCAGAAGGGAAAAATGACCACAAGAGCTCACCCGGTGGCACATGGAAGTTTCACAGGTGACCAGCACCGACGGGCGATGATGACGGCCGGCATCGGCTGGCCGTGGTGGAAGTAGGCGGCGTGCTGTTGCGCGCCATGGAGGGAATCCATGACATCGAGTTGCAGCGGTAGCAAGTTCAGTCGGCCCTCAGTCGTCCGTGTTGGCAGAAATCGGCACACTATCGAGTGTCGCGGTGAGGAGGTCGTGGCTTTGAAGTCACGGCGAAGGGGACCCATGCCCCATGGGTCCCATTGATAGAGATGTGGCGCCACGTGGTGCCACTATTACAGAAAATTGAACGGACCCTTGGTCTGTTTGGGAGAGGGAAAGACACCGCGCGGGCCACCCTGCTGGGTGTCGCGCCAGCTAGCGGGCCGGACCGCCCAGCGGGCCGCGCCCAGCCAAGGTGGGCCAGGTCGGTCTGTAACCCAATGGGCCGAGCCCACCGTAGCCCATTCCACTCAAGATGGCCCAGCCGGTTCGGTCTAGGCCGGGACGCCCGAACCGAGTTGGGTCGGCCCAGGAAGGGGCGGTTCGGACCGAACCTGAACCCTTTTCAGCCCAGATACGCTTAAAAGGTTGTATCTCACAAACCAGATGTTCGTTTGAAAAACCATATGTAGCACTAGAATCCTTGGAATGAGAAGGTCCTTTTGAGATACTCCACCTGAGTTTTGGAGAAAGTTGAAGTATGTCCGGGTTGGATCGAACCCGAATCCAACCGGTCCCTCGGCACTAAAATGCCTATAACTCATAAATCATACGTCTGATTGATGCTTCGTCTATCGTGTTGGGACCCTTAAGACATGGTGGTCATTTGGGTTACTCCTTTGTGTAACATCGTGGAAGTTGAGGCACGACCGATATCTTTAGGAGAAGATATTACGGAACTCAAGCGCATTGGGTGCGAGGAATCATGTGGCTGGATGTCAATTGAAGAGCAACCCTGTGTGGATCCGAATCAGAACGAACCTATGTGGATCAGAATAATAGCGACCCTGTGTGGATCATCATCATAGTGACCCTGTGTGGATCAGCATTCTAGTGACCCTGTGTGGATCAGCAGTCACTACTGTAAATTTATGTTATAGCCACGGTTTGAAATCGTGGATATAATCCCAAAAACCATAGTTATAGGTTATAGCCACAGTTCAATAGACCATGGCTGGTATTGGTGTGGCTATAGGGAAAGACCTATAGCCACGGCTTCAAACCGTGGCTAAAGGCCTATATCCATGATTCAAACCGTGGCTAAAGGGCTATAGCCACGGTTCAAAATCGTGGATAAAGGGTTATAGACATGGTTTGAAATCGTGGTAGAATAGTAATATTTATAGGTCCTATTACCACGGTTCAAAACCATGGCTATATGGTTTTAGCCATGGTTTAAAACTGTGGTAATAGGCCTACATCCACGGTTTGAAATAGTGGTTGTAGGCCTTCCCATTTCATAAAAAACACCCCCCCCCCCCACACCCCCATGCCCCCCTGGAGAGCCCCCCTTACACCCCCTTGAACATCCCCCCTTCACCCCCATGCCCCCCTGGACATCCCCCTTGCACCCCCCTGGACAGCCCCCTTGAACACCCCCCCCCCTCACCCCATACCCCCTAGAAATCCCCCTTGCACCCCCACTGGACCCCCATGCCCCCCCCTAGACAGCCCCCTTGCACCCCATGGACAGCCCCCTTTCACCCCCACTGGACAGCCCCCTTGCACCCCCATTGGACCCCCATGCCCCCCCTGGATAGCCCCCTTGCACCCCCATGCCCCTCCCCCTAGACAACCCCCTTTCAACCCCACTGGACCCCCATGCCCCCCCTGCACCCCCCTAGACAGCCCCCTGCACCCCCATTCCCCCTGGACAGCCCCCTTGCACCCCTACTAGACACCCCCTCCCCCCTAGACACTCCCTAGACACCCCCCTAGACACCCCCTCCCTCCCCCCCTAGACACCCCCTGGACCCCCCCCCCCCCGGATAGACCCTGGATAGCCCCTGGAAAAGAAGACCCCCTGCACCCCCCCTAGGTGCATCAAATATTTCTAGAAATGTAGGATTGGTTGATGTAGCAGGGGGATTTCTCCAGACTGTTCAACAACAGTTTATGGCTTGGGTGTGGAAAAACTACCCAGTTACCCGTCTCTTTTGGGCTGGGAAAGGAGCTGTTGAATTGGTATTGGACATCCAAGGGGTGTATTGAAGAGTCTCTGCAAAGGTCCAGAGAACTGAGAGCAGTCCTTACTGTTGAAAAAGAACTCAGAAGAATCCTAGGGTATTTCCAAAGGTCTAGATAATGGTCTCACTTGTACACATGTTATGATCATGTATGATAACATTAGTGTCATTAGTGTATATCTAAGAATTCGACACATCACTCATGGATGGACATTGATGTAAGACATCATTCCCCCCCCCCATGCAGACCCCCCCCCCCTCCCCCTGCACCCCCCTGGACACCCCATGGATAGCCCCTGGACACCCCCTCCTAGACACCCCACATGCACCCTCCCCCCTACCATAAGACCCTCCTTCACCCTCCATGTCGGGTCCCCCCCCCCCCCCCCCGTTCTAGACACCCCCCTTGCACCGCACCTTCACCCTCCCCACTGCCCTGCAGACCCCCCTACACCCCCCCCCCCCTCCTGGACACCCCCCTTGCACTGCACCTGCACCCTCCCCCTGCCCTGCAGACCCCCCTACACCCCCCCCCCCCCACCTGGACACCCCCCTTACACCACACCTGCACCCTCTTCCCTGCCCTACAGACCCCCCCCCCCCCCGGACAACCCTCCTAGACACCACACCTGCACCCTCCCCCCTGCCCTGCAGACCCCCCCCCCCCCCACCACCACCACCAGTATCCCCTCCTACCAGGTCCCCCCCCCCCTCCTGGACACCCCCCCCCCCCTTGCACTGCACCTTCACCTCCCCTGCCCTGCAGACCCCCCTACACCCCCCCCCCCCACCCCCACACCTGGACACACCCCCTTGCACCGCACCTGCACCCCCCCCCCCCCCGGACAACCCTCTTAGACACCCCACCTGCACCCTCCCCCCCCCCCTCCTGGACACCCCCCTCCTGGACAACCCCTCCCGGACAACCCAGCTGCACCCTCCCCCCCCCCCCCACCAGTATCCCCCTTTCCAGATAATTGTTTTCCATCCTCCTCATTCAAGGAAGGATCTAACTTATATGGTCATATATTCATTGGTGTTTCACCGTGAATTAAAGTAATAAAATGATCTCTAACTCAAGTGGTAACTCTTTTGGTTCATAAAATATGTAATGAAATTCAAAAATAAAGTATTCCATTTTCTACTGGTTTTCTTCCCAAGGATGGTTTTTCTTGGTAACAAAACATTTTAATTTAGTTTTCAAAAACCAAAACTCTAAAAGGAGAATCAAATATGGTCCACCTGTGTCAAACACGTGATCGTTAGTAGTGAAAAACATTCTTCATAGTCACCTAAACACCCTTACAAACCCCTAAGAGTACTGTCAATTCTCGTCTCCCATCCCAATTCTGAACTGCTTGGTTGTCCTGGAGACTACATTGGAAACCTTGGAAATATTTTTAGAAATAAATTTTTCACTTGATCCACTATCTAAATGAACCGCCACTGAAATATCTAACACATTCCCTTAGAATTTAATAGAATCAAAACATGATTCCCACATACTCCTAAATTCTAAAGCTTCTCTGGACTCTACTATTTCATCATAACTGAGAGATATTGAACTATCATAAAAGAGGAAATATGAGATTATGTGTTGTTTCTCAGAAGAAGAAAAATATTAACCCATATATATACCAAATAAACTCGAATGCTGCATGAAATTAATTTGAATAATATGAAGAAATTTGTAATATTATATAGGTTCAAGGTGGAGGTGTCCAAGAAAAGTGTGGTATGGATTCTTGGGAGATAAATTTTGTATCTCTAAGGTTCATGTAAGGTTGAAACACAAAACTAAAGTTTATGTAAGTAAAGGTGAATGGAACTAAAGCTTGAGTGTGACTATCTTAGAGTTATGTAAGAATAGAAAATTTCATTCCTTATTCACTACACCATAAAGAGAGATCTTTTTAGAATAATGTGGCACTAATTGAGCTCATATAATATATTCTCATGATAGGTGATATCATCATAGAAGAAGATCACTTGAGAGAAATGTGGCACTAATTGAGCTCATATAATATATTCTCACCCTGCACACCCCCTGTACACCCCCTACCCTCTTCCCCAGAACCAGACCCCCCCCCCCTCCTGGACACCCCCCTCCCCCCTACAACCCCCCCCCCTCCCCCTGCACACCCACTTCAACCCCCCCTGCCCATGTACCCTACACACCCCTTCCTGGACTGGACACCCCCCCTCCCCTGCACACCCCCTCCCCTACACACCCCCCTACCCTCTTCCCCAGCACCAACCCCCCTGCCTCCTGCAACCCCCTGCCTCCTGTACACCCCCTACCCCTGTACACTACACACCCCTTCCTGGACTGCACACCCCTTCCTGGACTGCACACCCCCCTTCCCTCTTCCCCAGCACCAGCCCCCTGCCTCCTGCAACCCCCTTGCCTCCTGCACACCCCCCCACCATCTTGTAACAACCCCCCCTCCCTTCTATGAACAACTTCAGCTACTAATCTCATATATCTAACCCATATTCCCAGTTCTCCACCTCGATATTCCAATGATGCCACTACACCTGAACAAGAGACATTGTCTTCCCTCATAGCACCTTCCTACTCTAATCCATAAAATAAACTAGACATTACTCAAATGATGTGTCCACCTTCAACTCACTATCATCATTTTCAACCACATATGGATGATCTGGATCATTCTTCAAGAGCTATGATACATGAAATACAATTTTCATCACCTAATGTGATAGAGGATGTAACCTGTAAGGCATGATTCTAATCTTATCCACAATATTGAATTTACCAAAAAATCATGGCACAAAATTCCCATTTTTCCTAATGTGCCTTTTCCCTAAACAATTTGATAACCATTAGAATACCAAATCACCCATGGTGAACTCTAGAGGTAATTGCCACCATAGAACCTAAAAGCATTTCCTTCCTTGAGTGGTAACCAGCCACATCTGGATCATATGAACCCTAGACATCCCACCCCGGATAGCCCCCCCCCCCCGGGACAACCCCCCACCCCCTACCTAGCTATACTTAATCACCAAATGCTTCCATAATAGTTGCACCTTATAGTAGTACTCACATCCTCTAGCTACGAGAAAAAAAACCCCGCCTTCCAAATAAAACTGAACTCAAACATAATACAATATATATCATAAGAATTAAAACTATCTCCAATATAAACAATATAAAATTTAAATATCAATATCATCATAATAAAAAGAACAATTTGATAAAATTAAATGTATAAAGCAAGAATAAAATTTACATCTGAAATGTACCTCAATATCAACATCACCAGAACCATCATGACCCTCATCATCTCCTATAGAAACACCAACATCATTATCACCTCCTCTCAGACCACCGCCACCACCACCACCATCATGATCATTGAAATATTCATTGGTTTATGCACCTAAATCAGTGGAAGGAGCAAAGAATCCTGATAAACATAATGCATAAAAATGAGAACACATTTAATTAATGAAAACATTCAATGTTTATATAGTGATTCATATAATATCATTATGTTACCAATAAAATACTCTAATAAACATAATGCATACAAATGATAACACATTTAATTAATGAAAACATTGAAATATTCTTGTTTATGATGATTCATGAACATAAAATTGAAGAGAAATAAGAAGGATGTTTAGAAAGTGTAACAGACCCATCTGAAATAAGATCATAACCACCCATAGATATGCTAATGTTCTCCATGTGAATATCCTTAACAGTCGGCCCAGATGAAAACAACTTCATTAGAAAAAAATTAACTACTATTCAATAGTTACAATTTAATTTTCAATTTGAAATTACAAAATCAAAACAGAATACATGTTTTGTAGATCAACTAAACAAACTAGAACAGAACACATGTTCTGTTATCTATAAATAAGAACTTCATTAATACAAAAAATATGTAACATTGCAACTATTGATAAAAAATACAAATATATTTTCAATTGAAAAGACAAACAAAAAACAGAAATCATGTTCTATTATAATTATGTTAACTTCAAAAATCAAAACTCACACCTAATCAAAAGAAAACTAACAATGTGTGGATAAATAGAAAAGACACCTCCATGGTGAAACAATCACCAGCACCAGCCTATCTACACCTCTAGGATTTGTTGGAACTCATATCTACTAAATGCACATGAATTTGTGGATATTGTCAATATAGATTCTGAAATATATTTTATTTACAATCTCCAATGATATATTAAAAAAATATAAGAATTCAGATATTCATTCCTTGATGGAAGACAATAAAGAAATGTAGTTTCATAAATGTAATCTATAGTTGTGAGAATTAACTATGTGGTGGTGTTTAAATTTTTGGTAACAGCCTGTGGGTGTTTCAAGAAAAGACGAGTTTAAAGATCTACAGATGATAGAGAGTTCATCTACTGTAAAAGAGAATTCATCAAAATTAAAAGCAAGTAAAAGAAAGAAGATAAAGCAGGGATGGATGTACCATTTGAAGAATGAAAAGTGTTGAGGAAACACCTATCAAAATTCCAAACACAACCCACACGGAAGTTGTAACCATCTCCTTTTATTTTCCGCAGATTGAAACCCAAAATAAAGAAAACATTAAAAAATCTAAAGATGGTTTTTTTGTTACAATTCCAAACCTGGAAAGGAAGGAATTTTTTCAGAATCTTCCATCCAAGTAATATTTTCATGTTTCCATAGTAGACCGTCAAATAGTTATATTGAGAATCTCTCTTCTAAGGAACCTATTCATGAATAGTAAGGAAGCAGAAAGAGAGAGTCCTGAAGATAGAGCATTAAAGAATTAAAGAATTAATTAATTAGAGAAAGGAAAGCTATAAACCACAAACAGCATATGCAACATCTAAATCAGTCAGTCAACTCTCGATATTCATATAACTTTCCGATCACATACCAATCAGTTCAGGAGGAAATTTATCCTTAATGAGCTCCAAATAATCCCAAAGGCCAACTTGGACACTCTTTTTATTCAGCTCATTCTTATCTGAGAACCTCTCTATGTCATCGCCTTGGTCATATGAAGAGTCAATTAGATTGGCATATTGAAGAGAACATTTTTTATAAAAGAAACCCTGAAATAATACATATATATTTCACTATCAATAAACCATAAAGAAAAATAAACAACATAAAGAAGGGATACATGTATACCTTCTTCTCTAAGGATATCATTTCAAGCTTGGAACATCCCTGTATACATTGAATTTCCAAAAAAAACCTCTGCCAAGGAGAACCCATGAAGAAGTAGCCTGTAATTGAAACTGTGAATGAGTGAAACAATTGCGTATGAAATCCTTTTAAGCAAGATGCAATATGAAAACACTTCTCTATAAGAAATCTCAAAACATGTATGTATAATAAATCTGTAAATAATTTCAATTAATAGCCAATTGAAAAAAAAATGAATTGTATGTTTTAGTTATAGATAAAATGGAAATGAGCAAAAAAATGCATATTTTTCAATTATAATATTTGAATAAAAATAACAATCCAATAAAAAGTACAGTTATATACCTGAGTGGATGATTATTTAACATACCCAATGTTAGTGAGTCCACTATGCATGTAATCGAATACATTTATAAAAAAACAATGAAAATGACAGAAAATCTACATGATTTATACTGCAAAAAATGTGTACTAAATAAAATCAATTCACCATACCTAAAATGGAGAACGCATTAATGCGGTGAAATAAATCTATATCAACCATGGAAGAAATTTTAGATGAAGAAATATTGACCAAGAAAAAGAAGTACAAGTAGTAATTCATGAATCAAAACAAGAGATATATTGTATTGATGTTTGAAAAATCCATATGTAGCTGGAAAAACTAAATCTTGGAGAGAACTGAAATTGTTTCTAGAAACTTATGAGAACCCACTATTTTTTAAGCACTATATTGTATTACAGCCTGCAAAATTAGTATGAACATAGTGAAATGTGAAACTATAGAGCAGAGAAAAATGATATCGAGATGCTACAAATGAGAAAATACCATATGAATGATTCATCGGGAGTTGGATGAATCTGCGCTTAGGAAAAATTTCTACCCTCTCGTCTATTTCTACGAAGCAATAGTAAGATAGATTTTTGAAGAAAGTAGCAGATTTCGGTGATGGTGAATGGAAACGCGAAGCGAGTATAGGGCATGCTTCACCGAGGTAGATCCCATAGAAGATAGATAATACCGGGAACCCCTAGAGGAGTGGAGGGGAACCAGGTGATGGAGGGAGATGTTGACTGGGGTAGGCGGGAACCCTAGCTCGACAGGAGGTGATAATCGATCGGGAGGATAAACTGAGGGAAATTGATAATTGGCGTTGATGTGGACAAATTTTGGAGCCAGAAAAGGAAGGTGGCATCACAGTCAATGGAGGGAATTAGGGTGGATTGATGCGAAGGATGGTATCAGAGTATGGTGACGGAAATAGTGTGCGAGAATCCGAGGAGTGGACGGGAACTGGGATTAGGAGGAAGACAACGACTGGGGTCTGTGGGGACCATAGGTTGATAGGAGAAAAAGCGCGAGCGTGGGGAGAAACTGAGGGAAACTGCATGCGGAAGAGGGAGTGAGGCAAAAGAAATGGTATGACGCGAAGGAATACAATGAACCCTAGGTCGATAAGAGATTAACCCCGAGCTGGAGGAGAATCCGAGGTAAACTATGTGCTGAAGAAAGAGGGAGGGAGAGGAAGGGATTGACGCGAAGAACGTACATGGAAGTCAGGCGAAGAAGAAATGTGGGTTTCTGAATGTTGGACACATGGAATGGAGAGGAACCCAGGATTAGTATAGTTAGTAGATACCATGTATCCACTATGTTTTCTTTCAATACTATTTATGAAATTAGTAAATTGAACATGTTGAAGAACCTCAATTCACTCTAACATGTTTAGAGGTTTAGTTTCAGAATTATGAAATTACTTACTGTTTTTAGAGAAAAAAAATATATTATTCTTGATAACTAGAGGTAAAGAGGAAGATTTAACATTTAAAATTTTCCTAGTGGGAAGAATATCATTGGGCCCATGTCATCACATAGTAGCTTCAATGATGGTAACTTCATTATCACTATTGATAATTTTAAATCTAATAATGAGGAACCACCAAATAATAAACAGTGGTTAAATATTCGATTTTATCACTATAGGATAGATCTGTAAATTCCATGAGCTCACCTTTAGCTTGGGGGTGATTCTGGAACATCTATATTTTTAAATATAACACCAAAATCTGATCATGACACATCTTGGTCATGTTTTTTCATACCTGAATCCAAGAAATATTAGAATAGTATTAACATATAATCTATAAGAAACACTATTTTGGGAATATTTATGCAGGGAATCAACTATGATAAATAATAATCATGCTAGTAAACATATACTATATCAATTGGTAAGTTTTTTTGGGTAAAGATATCAAAAGATAAGAAAGAATAAGATCACATGAAATCTTGGTTAAAGATGAGAATGTGGAAGTTTAATGCCATTGCACCACATTCTATGAGGGAATGGTGACAATGTAATGATTTCATCAAAGATAACTTTAATAAATAAGAAATAATTGGAGTATCTAACATAATGAGAAAACGAAAACAATGTTTCCATGTGCCACAATATTTCTAACACGTCAATGGATAAATAAATCTTGGAAACATCACATTCTCATGTGCCACATTAAGTCTTGGTGAAATTTGACACAAACCATGCCCTAAAAAAACTAAATATTAAAAGATATAAATAAAAAAGAATAATGTAGGTAGAAGAGGAATATTTACCTCTATCCATTTAAAGTAGAAGAACCCCATAAGGCATTTTTAGAGGTGGAATCCAGAATAACTATTTTGTTATCCTTAAAAAACAACACTCATCCCTACTGGGTAACCAATCCACCTCCATTGTGTACCTGATAGCCCTTATAAAAGGTCCACTACACTTTCCAACCCACCGAGTACCTAGTACCCCTCCATCGGGTACCTTGTAAAGGCTGTAGTTTTTTACAAACCCATTAAGAGGCACCTAGTGCCTCCCAATCAAATACCCAATGACTACTGCAGTTTTTTGCAGTTAGCCACCACTCTAAGATTTGGCAACCAACCCTCTAAATAACCATTATCCTCAAATGAAAACATATCCCAGAGATGTACTAACTCTTCAAATTCCAATTCATATCCCAATTCTCAAAAATCTCCCTGCTTCAGGCAAAAAAATTCAAATTTCCTCTGAAATTACCAACCCTATAATTGTGTGGGTCATTAAAAACTCCCAACCATAAGAATTACAATCCTTGAGAAGTGTCTAGGATGATCCCCTGATTCCCAGTTTAACCATCAAAATGTGATACCATCACTTTTTATTAATTCCAATTGACCACAACTCCACCATGCAGATTCCCAATCTAGACTAATTGGTTATTCACCAAAAACCACTTGTCCCTCACTCCACACATATCAATTATAATTAGAATAATGTATCTAATTCAAAAACCTATTTACCATACTTAAACATGTGAAACTATTCTAGTTTACTTCTACACACTGATAACAAAATAATGAACACATAATTGTTCATAACAAGGAGGAGGAGGATCACCTGGAGGGTGTTGGCCATGTCGAAGGCACGTCGGAGGAGGTGAGGAGGCCACCTAGGAGCAGCGTCGGCGGGGGAGGTGTGGTGTCTCGCGTTCTGTGGCAGCAGCTCATAGTGGGATTGCCTTGTTCGGTGTTAGCAAGGGGCGCCATCGCAAGGGGCACCGTCGGTGGAGGAGGATCGGGGATAGGAGAGGTCACCATGGGTCGGGGAAGGAGGGTCGTATGCAGAGGGTATCGGGGAGGAGGGTGCCATCGTGAGAGACGTCGAGGGTTCGGAGGGTCGTGAGGGGCACCGTCGGTGGAGGAGGATCGGGGAGAGGAGAGGTCATGATGGGTCGAGGGAGGAGGGTCACGTGTAGTGAGAGACATCTAGGGTTCAGAGGGTTGCCACCATGAGAGACAGGGTTCGAAGGGTCATGATCGCAGGAGGATGGAGGAGGATCCCAACGCGATTTGGAAAAAAAAAAGCGATCAGGAGAGAATGGAGGAGGAGCCTGATAGAATTTGAAAAAAAAAAGACAGTGAAATTTTTATCCTTGGAAGTATATACTAAATCGTGGCTATAAATAAGCTATATCCATACATCTATAAAATCGTGGCTATAGATCTGTGGCTATAGCTTAAATTTCTAGTAGTGAGTGCGCGACCCGATGAGGTCCAGCCTTAGAGTGGACTATCGAGGATCAGAGACATACGAACCTGTGTGGATCGACAACGGAACAACTCCTTCGTGGTTCAGTTGTATAAACTACCTAACAGAATAAAATGATATAGCTTAAGACTAATCATCTTTATTCCTGATCTATGAGTTGTATACCTGGTTTGATCTGAGTCTTTTACTTTGTGTTTTCTGATTGAGATCATGCTTTGTGGTTTTTCTTTATGGAATTCTGAGAGACCTTTGGGGATCTTGGGGTCCCTACTGGGTATTTTTATACTCACCCCTACATGGGTTTCACCCACACCTTGTTGGGTCTTGTGTAGACGATGAGTAGCTTGGCTGAGATTTTAGGGAGCTAGGACCAGGCGGTACACGGAGGTGACTAGTTGACGTGGAGAGCTGAGGAGATGAGTTGTACCTACCCTTCAGGTAGGATCCTTAGTGGATGATCTCAGGAGTTGTTTTCTATTTTTCTGTTGTATTGTATCTTTCAATTGAGCTTGTATTCGGACCCCTTTACTTTCGGTACACACTTTTACTACTACGGTTTTACTATGTGTTTTTCATCTTGTCGTTTTCTTGGTCTATGTGTTTGTGGGTTCAAAGGAAATGTCTTCCCGTTTAGGTATACGCCTTTTCGGTGCTAGTCACTAACCCATGGCCTATGGAAGGCGGGCTTGGGATATTCAGGACACGGACCCCAAGGGACGGGTCGTGACAAAAGAAAAAAATCATATTAACCTATGATATTCTATAAAAGGATAATAATAAACACCCTCAATAAAAAAAATTATATAATGTGGGTCTTGATACCAAATAATGGTATACTTTTAGTCCAAATAGTTTGAGAAAAAATCAATATTGGGGATAAGCCTATTCTAAGGAAATAAATATGTTTCCCAAGTTTGTAAAGTTTATATCTTTCTAGAAATTATATATTGATTTAGCTCTATAATTTAGATTTCATTAGCTATTTATGTTGGTATGCGAAAATTAAAATTACAAGGATGCAATTTATTTATGGGGGATAATATAATGCCCCAAGTTTTAGGAGCACTATTATTATTATTATTATTATTATTATTATTATTTCTAGAATTTTAAAGAATGTTTTTCTATTCTTTCAAAAGGATTTAAACATGGTTAGAAAATGTTCCTTGCAAGATATGCACTAAAATAATGACACTTAATTAATTCATAAGTGGGACATTACAAAAAAAATCACCTAAAACTAAGTATTGCACACTAGGGATTATCGCTCACCATGGATGAAGTGCATCCATTAAAAGTGCATAAATCAATAGGGTACAATAGACATAAAAGAATAAAATATTAACTAAGAAATCACCTAGATTGTCTTAAACTTTGAGGGTCACAAATAAACAAAGAAAACATATAATGAGGAAGATCATCGTGAAAGGAGAAATCATTATAAAAAAATTATAATATGAAATAATAATTGTGCCTTGTGAAGTGAGAGTAGAATGAATGAATGATTTAGTAAGTCTATATATGGGAATGAAATTTGTTCGTTATAAACATGGTTATTGCAAATATAGTCATTGAAAATATGGTTGTTGGTCATATGTTCAATAGGTTTATTGAAGTCATGTATTTTTAAATAGTAAATTTAAAATAATATAACTCATAATAAAATAGAAATATGATATTAAAATATTATAATTATATAAAAATATTTATTTATGAATTATGTATAAATATTATTATTATTATTATTATTAAAATATGATATAATTTATATATATATAATTCAAATAAATATTTCAATATCAGTGGAGTAATAAAATTAAATTTTAGAATATAAATAATTCATTTTAATAGTATTTGTTAAACTATATTTAGTATAAAAGTAATATTCTTTTTTTTAAAGAACAATTTGGTAAGTATTGTATATTTTATCCTAATATATTAAATTTAACACGTTTAAAATATATGAACTAAAATATTAACATCTTTTAAATTATAAATTCATATAAAATAATATTAAGAACGCTTAATGTTTAAAAACATCATTTTTCAATAAAAGAAGTTTTTTTATATTTTGTATTTTCAATTAAATGATAAATTTATAAATTTTAGAATCTAAATTAAATAAATATAACATCATTTTTGAATTTATAATTTCAAAATTATATTATCATTAATTTTTGGGATTTTTTAAAAAGATAGATTTTTGGGTGAATAGTGAAATATATTGTTTTTACAAATAACGTGACTTATATAAAATTATTAATATATAAGTATGAATTGGAAATTTATGAAACCTTTTTATAAGAAAAAATATTTATTTTATAAGTAAAATTGTATTTTTTTAAATTTTGGTTTTAATTTATAAATCCATATTTGACATTTTTGAATTTTATTTATATTTTTCAAAAAACAAATTGTTGCATTTACTATTTTGAAATTAATTTTTATCACTTTTTAAAATTTAATCAAAAATTTTATTTCAAATTTGGAGTCATTAGGTCCAAATCATATAATAAGAACCATTTTATTTTAGGGCATAATGGATAAATTACCTAGGTAAAAACTAGTTACCTTGGTGAAAACCAAAATGGTAAAAATGAGTAACCTAAGAGGTAAAGAGACAAACTTGTTAAAAACATGTTTTAATTGAGTTTTTTAGGTGTTTATAAACCTTATATATTCTCATAACTATTATTTATTAGTTTTGGATCCATTTTCCTAGAGTGACTTTCAATTATTGAAACATTTTGGGTATTTAAAAAAGTGTTGCTTCTTTTCACTTATAAAATGTGCTCTCCTATCCTCACTTCCCCTGCACCAAAACCACATAATTTTGGCCCAAAATATACCCAAACTTATCCTCCACACTTATATACACCATAATTAGGTTTTTTTTTCTCAAAAGACTATCCTTCAATGGCTTAACCCCCTTCACAAAGAAGATAACCCAAGCAGTGAGGTAGAGATTTCTAACCGCTTCTTATTTTCTTTTTTCCTTATGTGCATTTGTTATTTCTCAAAATTCTTTTCATCGTCTAAAAGGTATAAAATAATTTTATTTATTATAATTTTATGTTATTATAATGGTGGTACAAGATTTAACCACCCATCCCTTTTTCCTAAGAAAAGTGAAAATGACATTTTTGCGTGTACAAACTACCGCCACCACAAAACGTCATGTTTCTTTTTACTTAGCCACCGTACACAAATATTATTAATGTTTAATTTAATAAATAAGTATGATATTTATATAATATTTTATATTCTTAAATAATAAAACATATTATTCATTTCTACTGTTCTATGTAAAATGAAATCGCCAACCATGCATACGTGTAGACTACCACCTCCATGGAACAATTGATTTTCCGTTTTTATTTTCATCACCACCTTACATAGCTTATTATGAGAATGGGTTTAATAGATAAATATTATTTTTATAATATCATTATGGTTATTCTATGAAAAAATGGATAACCAATTAATGATATGATCAGCAAACGATTATCATTAATTCAATCATTTAAAACAAGCGTACTAAGAGGAAAGTATTTAATTCAATTATGTAATATTTACATATCTATTACTTCTTATGAATGATTTCTAATTATGATATATCAAAATTATAACCACTAAATTATATCATTATGCTACTGTTGTAATGATATTGCAACTAAATTATATCAGTGAAAGCACATTCACTTGGACTAAACTGATTGTCTCGAATTTTGATTTTTATTACACTTCACCAATCAGTCAAGTCTCTTGATGTAGCACAGTACTTTGCGTAATAAATTTGATGTGTCTGTTGAGGCAATAAGAATGGTTCATTTACTGCGAGAACACTTTTACATTTAATATCGATGATTCCATGAGTCGGATGAACACGCACGCCTCTCTCTGTTTCCAACCACCGACATTTGAACATGGTTATGTAATGTTGTCCAAGATAACAGAGTTCAATGATTTCATCAAGTATGCCATAAAAGTCAACTTCATTTTCTCGATGATGAGATTCTCTCAAGCTAACTCCATTGTTCATTGTTTTTTTTTTTGATTCCCCATATGCATGTGTGTGAAATCGAAATCCATTCACCACATATGCATTATAAGTTTTAACAAGTTTGGAAGGTGGATTACTCAATATACACAGCCGTTTGTCAATTTTATCAGCATGTCGAGACACCTGAAAATTTGTGAAATAATTATCAATATAGTAAACTATACATTGAATGAGTTGCTAAAAGATAAAGAATTTATGTTACCAGTTTTTGAAACCACTGAGAGAAATTTTTCTGTCGGCGTTTTTCGAGACCAGCTGCTGTAATTTGTGGAATTTGTTTCTTGATATGATTATCATACAACCTATAAAAAACAAAGTTATTTACTGTAACATAAATGATAGAATAAGTGATATAAACACTTACAGTACAACTGATGTCATCTCTTCACAGTTGAGCAGAACATACGTATGAGCTCTGTGATGTTCATCATCCGAAAGTCAGCGTTCATAAACTCCACCAAAACCAAGTTCTGGCTGGTTGAAAACAGATAATTGATTGTCGATTTCATCAATATTCCTCTCGTTTCGTCTCATTCGGTTGTGTTTTGAAAGATACTCAGATTCAAAATAATGGGAGCAGAAAAAAGATATTTCCTCTTGCAAATAAACTTCTGCAATAGATCCTTCAAAAGATGCTTTGTTACGTACTTTTCTTTTCAATTTTTGCATGCATCTTTCAAATGGGTACATCCATCGAAACTGTATTGGACCTCCACATTTGGCTTCATATGGAAAATGTAACATCAAATGTTCCATTGAGTCAAAGAAAGACGGCGGAAATATTTTTTCCAGTTTAGGAATAATTACCAATAATTTGGAATAATTACCAATAATTAGTAATAATTACCAATAATTTGGAATAATTACCAATAATTAGGAATAATTACATTATTAAATTATTTGTATATTTTATTATTAATATTAAAATAATATAATTTTCTATATTATATACAATTCTCTTTTCATCTGTGTGTTTTCTGTCTCCACATGTAATATTGGCATTCTTTTTTCGAAATTATCAACCTACTTGACAATGGAGAGGTGAAAGTGAATGCAAATATTACATGTGGAGACAAAATGTTAAACACACAGATGAAAGGAGAATTCTATATAATATAGAAAATTATATTATTTTAATATTAATAATAAAATATACTAATAATGTAACAATATTATTATTATATAATTAATATTTATGAAAAAATTATATTAGTATTATTAAAAAAAATAAAAAAATCAATATAATATTAAAATTATCAATATTTGTAACAGGTTTTGCTTTATTCTCAACATATTCAATCCTTGCTTGAGTGTTTTTTCTAACAAATTATTCAAAACCAGTAATGCTTTTATATTTTATAGAAAAATATGGAACAACGAGGTCGTCAACAGTCATTATTAGATGACCGCATATGGATAAATCAACGTAGAAATCCAAATGGTTCTGGTTTAAATCCAGTATATATAGAGGGTGTGGAGACTTTTTTATCATTTGCGGCATCAAATCCAGAATTTGTTTCAGAAGGCAAAATAAAATGCGCTTGTAGAAAATGTGCATTGAGAACGTTTGACACGTTTGACAAAGTGGGGGGACATCTCTTGCGTTTTGGTTTTCAACCAGATTATGTTTTTTGGTATCAACACGGTGAATGCAGTTCCAGAGTAGGTGATACCAACTTGATTCTGGATCCATCCCGGTTTCAAGATTTAGTACATGATGTTACAGGTTCATCTGTTCAACATACAGAAACTCCGGCTAATATAGATTCAAATCCTGAGTTGGCACCGTCTGAATTTTATGAGTTATTGAGGTCTGCTGAGGATGCATTATATCCTGGCTGCAAGATGAGCAAATTAGAAGCAGTTGCAAAATTTATGGCTATCAAATCAGATAACGCAATGTCAAACACCTGTTTTGACCAGATATTTTCTTTGCTTAAAACACTGTTACCCGAAGGAAATGTTTTTCCTGCAAATTACTATGAGAGTAAGAGGCTGGTTCGAAATTTGGGACTTACTTGTCTGAAGATTCATGCATGTTCAAATGACTGTATTTTATATTCTGGGGAAAATGAGTCGTTGGATAGTTGTCTCACATGTGGGCAATTGAGATATAAAGAAGGGCAACATGGGAAGTTTGGTTTGATTCCTGTAAAACAGTTGAGATATTTTTCGCTTACATCCAGACTTCAGCGTTTATTCATGTCTAAGAATACAGCGACAATGATGTCATGGGATAAAGCGAATATTTCAACCGATAAAAGCTTGAATCATCCAGCCGATGGTGATTCATGGAAACATTTTGATAGAGTGCATCCATCCTTTGCTTTAGAAGCTAGAAATGTTCGACTGGGCCTTTCTACTGATGGTTTCTGTCCGTTCGGATCTTATGGTAGTCAATATTAATGTTGGTCTGTTTTTTTAACTCCGTACAATTTACCTCCATGGATGTTGATGAAAGAGCCATATATCTTTTTGACTTTACTAATTCTAGGACATCCGAAGAAAAATATTGATGTTTATTTGAAACCATTGATTGATGAATTAAGTTTATTGTAGAGTACTGGTGTCAGTACATATGATGTTGCAACGAAACAGAATTTCATACTGAGAGCAGCATTGATGTGGACAATTAGTGACTTCCCGGCTTATGGGATGTTATCTGGCTGGAGTACACATGGTCAGAAATCATGTCCTTACTGTATGGGAGAGAACAAAGCATTTATGCTCATTCATGGAAAGAAACCTTGTTATTTTGACTGTCATCGCAGATTTCTTCCAGCTGATCATCCTTTTCGTAAAAACAGATCTCATTTCAGAAAAGGAACAATTGAAAGGGATGGACCTCCAAAAATGCTATCAGGTTCGGAGTTAAAATCAGTTGTATTTTACCTCCTATCACTTTTGGTCCCACAATAAACCAACAGAAAATTTCTGGTTTTGGGAAAGAGCACAATTGGATTAAACGTAGCATATTTTGGTATTTGTCATATTGGTCTGATTTGTTGGTTCGCCACATGTTGGATGTCATGCATATTGAGAAGAACTGTTTTGATAATTTGTTTCATACAGTTTTGGATACGCCAGGAAAGAGCAAAGATAATGTAAATGCACGTTTAGATCTTGCCCAAATTTGTAGGCATCCAGAACTGGAACTGTTTGAGAATGTCAGAACAGAAAGGTTACTGAAACCAAAAGCAGTTTATACACTGTATAAAGAAAACCATTTATTATTTTGTCATTAGATTGCAGATTTGAGACTTCCAAATGGTTGTGCTTCCAATTTGGGTAGATGTGTAAAGAATGGTCACATTACTGGATTAAAAAGTCATGATTGTCATGTTATAATGGAAAGACTTCTACCCATTGGATTAAGAGGTCTGTTGAATTCTGTGATTTGGGATTCCATAACAGACATGTCTCATTTTTTTCGAGAAATTTGTGCGGCCACAGCAGATTATGATGAACTATGCAAACTTGAAGAAGATGTTGTAATTATATGTAAACTGGAAAAAATATTTTCGCCGTCTTTCTTCGACTCAATGGAACATTTGATGTTACATTTGTCATATGAAGCCAAATGTGGAGGTCCAGTACAGTTTCGATGGATGTACCCATTTGAAAGATGCATGCAAAAATTGAAAAGAAAAGTACGTAACAAAGCATCTTTTGAAGGATCTATTGCAGAAACTTATTTGCAAGAGGAAATATCTTTTTTCTGCTCCCATTATTTTGAATCTGAGTATCCTTCAAAACACAACCGAATGGGACGAAACGAGAGGAATATTGATGAAATCGACAATCAATTATCTGTTTTCAACCAGCCAGAGCTTGGTTTTGGTGGAGTTTATGAACGCTGGCTTTCGGATGATGAACATCACAGAGCTCATACGTATGTTCTGCTCAACTGTGAAGAGATGACATCAGTTGTACTGTAAGTGTTTATATCACTTATTCTATCATTTATGTTATAGTAAATAACTTTGTTTTTTATAGGTTGTATGATAATCATATCAAGAAACAAATTCCACAAATTACAGCAGCTGCTCTCGAAGAACGCCGACAGAAAAATTTCTCTCAATGGTTTCAAAAACTGGTAACATAAATTCTTTATCTTTTAGCAACTCATTCAATATATAGTTTACTATATTGATAATTATTTCACAAATTTTCAGGTGTCTCGACATGCTGATAAAATTGACAAACAGCTGTGTATATTGAGTAACCCATCTTCCAAACTTGTTAAAACTTATAATGCATATGTGGTGAATGGATTTCGATTTCACACACATGCATATGGGGAATCAAAAAAAAACAATGAACAGTGGAGTTAGCTTGAGAGGATCTCATCATCGAGAAAATGAAGTTGACTTTTATGACATACTTGATGAAATCATTGAACTCTGTTATCTTGGACAACATTACATAACCATGTTCAAATGTCGGTGGTTGGATACAGAGAGAGGTGTGTGTGTTCATCTGACTCATGGAATCATCGATATTAAATGTAAAAGTGTTCTCGCAGTAAATGAACCATTCTTATTGCCTCAACAGGCACATCAAGTTTATTACGCAAAGTACTGTGCTACATCAAGAGACTTGACTGATTGGTGGAGTGTAATAAAAATCAAAATTCAAGACAATCAGTTTAGTCAAAGTGAATGTGATTTCACTGATGTGCAAAGAATTTAAGTTTTCATAACCATCCATGATATAATTTCATATCATTTCTCAAGTAGGAGGTTAAACCAACCTAAACATGAACATACCATGATTATTGATGATTATGAGGCGATTTAGTTGCAATATCATTACAACAATAGCATAATGATATAATTTAGTGGTTATAATTTTGATATATCATAATTAGAAATCATTCATAAGAAGAAGTAATAGATATGTAAATATTACATAATTGAATTAAATACTTTCCTCTTAGTACGCTTGTTTTAAATGATTGAATTAATGATAATCGTTTGCTGATCATATCATTAATTGGTTATCCATTTTTTCATAGAATAACCATAATGATATTATAAAAATAATATTTATCTATTAAACTCATTCTCATAATAAGCTATCTAAGGTGGTGATGAAAATAAAAACGGAAAATCAATTGTTCCATGGAGGTGGTAGTCTACACATATGCATGGTTGGCGATTTCATTTTACATAGAACAGGAGAAATGAATAATATGTTTTATTATTTAAGAATATAAAATATTATATAAATATCATACTTATTTATTAAATTAAACATTAATAATATTTGTGTACGGTGGCTAAGTAAAAAGAAACATGGCCTTTTGTGGTGGCGGTAGTTTGTACACACAAAAATGTCATTTTCACTTTTCTTAGGAAAAAGGGATGGGTGGTTAAACTTGTACCACCATTATAATAACATAAAATTATAATAAATAAAATTATTTTATTCCTTTTAGACGATGAAAAGAATTTTGAGAAATAAAAAATGCACATAAGGAAAAAAGAAAATAAGAAGCGGTTAGAAATCTGTACCTCACTGCTTGGGTTATCTTCTTTGTGAAGGGGGTTAAGCCATTGAAGGATAGTCTTTTGAGAAAAAAAAACCTAATTATGGTGTATATAAGTGTGGAGGATAGGTTTAGGTATATTTTGGGCCAAAATTATGTGGTTTTGGTGCAGGGGGAAGTGAGGATAGGAGAGCACATTTTATAAGTGAAAAGGAGCAACATTTTTTTAAATACCCAAAATGTTTCAATAATTGAAAGTCACTCTAGGAAAATGGATCCAAAACTAATAAATAATAGTTATGAGAATATATAAGGTTTATACACACCTAAAAAACTCAATTAAAACATGTTTTTAACAAGTTTGTCTCTTTACCTCTTAGGTTACTCATTTTTACCATTTTGGTTTTCACCAAGGTAACTAGTTTTTACCTAGGTAATTTATCCATTATGCCCTAAAATAAAATGGTTCTTATTATATGATTTGGACCTAATGACTCCAAATTTGAAATAAAATTTTTGATTAAATTTTAAAGTGATAAAAATTAATTTCAAAATAGTAAATGCAACAATTTGTTTTTTGAAAAATATAAATAAAATTCAAAAATGTCAAATATGGATTTATAAATTAAAACCAAAATTTTAAAAAATACAATTTTACTTATAAAATAAATATTTTTTCTTATAAAAAGGTTTCATAAATTTCCAATTCATACTTATATATTAATAATTTTATATAAGTCACGTTATTTGTAAAAACAATATATTTCATTATTCACCCAAAAATCTATCTTTTTAAAAAATCCCAAAAATTAATGATAATATAATTTTGAAATTATAAATTCAAAAATGATGTTATATTTATTTAATTTAGATTCTAAAATTTATAAATTTATCGTTTAATTGAAAATACAAAATATAAAAAAAACTGCTTTTATTGAAAAATGATGTTTTTAAACATTAAGCGTTCTTAATATTATTTTATATGAATTTATAATTTAAAAAATGTTAATATTTTAGTTCATATATTTTAAATGTGTTAAATTTAATATATTAGGATAAAATATACAATACTTGACCAAATTGTTCATTAAAAAAAAGAATATTACTTTTATACTAAATATGCTTTAACAAATACTATTAAAATTGATTATTTATATTCTAAAATTTAATTTTATTACTCCACTGATATTAAAATATTTATTTGAATTATATATATATAAATTATATCATATTTTAATAATAATAATAATAATAATATTTATACATAATTCATAAATAAATATTTTTATATAATTATAATATTTTAATATCATATTTCTATTTTATTATGAGTTATATTATTTTAAATTTACTATTTAAAAATACATGACTTCAATAAACCTATTGAACATATGACCAACAACCATATTTTCAATGACTATATTTGCAATAACCATTTTTATAACGAACAAATTTCATTCCCATATATAGACTTACTAAATCATTCATTCATTCTACTCTCACTTCACAAGGCACAATTATTATTTCATATTATAATTTTTTTATAATGATTTCTCCTTTCACGATGATCTTCCTCATTATATGTTTTCTTTGTTTATTTGTGACCCTCAAAGTTTAAGACAATCTAGGTGATTTCTTAGTTAATATTTTATTCTTTTATGTCTATTGTACCCTATTGATTTATGCACTTTTAATGGATGCACTTCATCCATGGTGAGCGATAATCCCTAGTGTGCAATACTTAGTTTTAGGTGCTTTTTTTGTAATGTCCCACTTATGAATTAATTAAGTGTCATTATTTTAGTGCATATCTTGCAAGGAACATTTTCTAACCATGTTTAAATCCTTTTGAAAGAATAGAAAAACATTCTTTAAAATTATAGAAATAATAATAATAATAATAATAATAATAATAATAATAATAATAATAATAATAGTGCTCCTAAAACTTGGGGCATTATATTATCCCCATAAATAAATTGCATCCTTGTAATTTTAATTTTCGCATACCAACATAAATAGCTAATGGAATCTAAATTATAGAGCTAAATCAATATATAATTTCTAGAAAGATATAAACTTTACAAACTTGGGAAACATATTTATTTCCTTAGAATAGGCTTATCCCCAATATTGATTTTTTCTCAAACTATTTGGACTAAAAGTATACCATTATTTGGTATCAAGACCCACATTATATAATTTTTTTATTGAGGGTGTTTATTATTATCCTTTCATAGAATATCATAGGTTAATATGATTTTTTTTCTTTTGTCACGACCCGTCCCTCGGGGTCCGTGTCCTGAATATCCCAAACCCGCTTTTCATAGGCCATGGGTTAGTGACTAGCATCGAAAAGGCGTATCCCTAAACGGGAAGACATTTCCTTTGAACCCACAAACACATAGACCAAGAAAACGACAAGATGAAAAACACATAGTAAAACCGTAGTAGTAAAAGTGTGTACCGAAAGTAAAGGGGTCGGAATACAAGCTCAATTGAAAGATACAATACAACAGAAAAACTTCAATTCTTTGCACATCAGTGAAAGCACATTCACTTGGACTAAACTGATTGTCTCGAATTTTGATTTTTATTACACTTCACCAATCAGTCAAGTCTATTGATGTAGCACAGTACTTTGCGTAATAAATTTGATGTGTCTGTTGAGGCAATAAGAATGGTTCATTTACTACGAGAACACTTTTACATTTAATATCGATGATTCCATGAGTCGGATGAACACGCACGCCTCTCTCTGTATCCAACCACCGACATTTGAACATGGTTATGTAATGTTGTCCAAGATAACAGAGTTCAATGATTTCATCAAGTATGCCATAAAAGTCAACTTCATTTTCTCGATGATGAGATTCTCTCAAGCTAACTCCACTGTTCATTGTTTTTTTTTTTTGATTCCCCATATGCATGTGTGTGAAATCGAAATCCATTCACTACATATGCATTATAAGTTTTAACAAGTTTGGAAGGTGGATTACTCAATATACACAGCCGTTTGTCAATTTTATCAGCATGTCGAGACACCTGAAAATTTGTGAAATAATTATCAATATAGTAAACTATACATTGAATGAGTTGCTAAAAGATAAAGAATTTATGTTACCAGTTTTTGAAACCACTGAGAGAAATTTTTCTGTCGGCGTTCTTCGAGACCAGCTGCTGTAATTTGTGGAATTTGTTTCTTGATATGATTATCATACAACCTATAAAAAACAAAGTTATTTACTGTAACATAAATGATAGAATAAGTTATATAAACACTTACAGTACAACTGATGTCATCTCTTCACAGTTGAGCAGAATATACGTATGAGCTCTGTGATGTTCATCATCCGAAAGCCAGCGTTCATAAACTCCACCAAAACCAAGCTCTGACTGGTTGAAAACAGATAATTGATTGTCGATTTCATCAATATTCCTCTCGTTTTGTCCCATTCGGTTGTGTTTTGAAAGATACTCAGATTCAAAATAATGGGAGCAGAAAAAAGATATTTCCTCTTGCAAATAAGCTTCTACAATAGATCCTTCAAGAAATGCTTTGTTACGTACTTTTCTTTTCAATTTTTGCATGCATCTTTCAAATGGGTACATCCATCGAAACTGTACTGGACCTCCACATTTGGCTTCATATGGCAAATGTAACATCAAATATTCCATTGAGTCGAAAAAAGATGGCGGAAATATTTTTTCCAGTTTACATATAATTACAACATCTTCTTCAAGTTTGCATAGAGCATCATAATCAGTTGTAGCCGCACAAATTTCCCGAAAAAAATGAGACATGTCTGTTATGGAATCCCAAATCACAGAATTCAACAGACCTCTTAATCCAATGGGTAGAAGTCTTTCCATTATAACATGACAATCATGACTTTTTAATCCAGTAATATGATCATTCTTTACACATCTACCCAAATTGGAAGCACAACCATCTGGAAGTCTCAAATCTGCAATCCACTGACAAAATAATAAACGGTTTTCTTTATACAGTGTATAAGCTGCTTTTGGTTTCAGTAACCTTTCTATTCTGACATTCTCAAACAGTTCCAGTTCTGGACGCCTACAAATTTGGGCAAGATCTAAACGTGCATTTACATTGTCTTTGCTCTTTCCTGACGTATCCAAAACTGTATGAAACAAATTATCAAAACAGTTCTTCTCAATATGCATGACATCCAACATGTGGCGGACCAACAAATCAGACCAATATGGCAAATCCCAAAATATGTTACGTTTAATCCAATTGTGTTCTTTCCCAAAACCAAAAATTTTCTGTTGGTTTATTGTGGGACCAAAAGTGATAGGAGGTAAAATACAACTGATTTTAACTCCGAACCTGATAGAATTTTTGGAGGTCCATCCCTTTCAATTCTTCCTTTTCTGAAATGAGATCTGTTTTTACGAAAAGGATGATCAGCTGGAAGAAATCTGCGATGACAGTCAAAATAACAAGGTTTCTTTCCATGAATGAGCATAAATGCTTTGTTCTCTCACATACAGTAAGGACATGATTTCTGACCATGTGTACTCCAGCCAGATAACATCCCATAAGTCGGGAAGTCACTAATTGTCCACATCAATGCTGCTCTCAGTATGAAATTCTGTTTCGTAGCAACATCATATGTACTGACACTAGTACTCCACAATAAACTTAATTCATCAATCAATGGTTTCAAATAAACATTAATATTTTTCTTCGGATGTCCTAGAATTAGTAAAGTCAAAAAGATATATGGCTCTTTCATCAACATCCATGGAGGTAAATTGTACGGAGTTAAAAAAACAGGCCAACATGAATATTGACTACCATAAGATCCGAACGGACAGAAACCATCAGTAGAAAGGCTCAGTCGAACATTTCTAGCTTCTAAAGCAAAGGATGGATGCACTCTATCAAAATGTTTCCATGAATCACCATCGGCTGGATGATTCAAGCTTTTATCGGTTGAAATATTCGCTTTATCCCATGACATCATTGTCGCTGTATTCTTAGACATGAATAAACGCTGAAGTCTGGATGTAAGCGGAAAATATCTCAACTGTTTTACAGGAATCAAACCAGACTTCTCATGTTGCCCTTCTTTATATCTCAATTGCCCACATGTGGGACAACTATCCAACGACTCATTTTCCCCAGAATATAAAATACAGTCATTTGAACATGCATGAATCTTCTAACAAGTCCCAAATTTCGAACCAGCCTCTTACTCTCATAGTAATTTGCAGGCAAAACATTTCCTTCGGGTAACAGTGTTTTAAGCAAAGAAAATATCTGGTCAAAACAGGTGTTTGACATTCCGTTATCTGATTTGATAGCCATAAATTTTGCAACTGCTTCTAATTTGCTCATCTTGCAGCCAGGATATAATGCATCCTCAGCAGACCTCAATAACTCATAAAATTCAGACGGTGCCAACTCAGGATTTGAATCTATATTAGCCGGAGTTTCTGTATGTTGAACAGATGAACCTGTAACATCATGTACTAAATCTTGAAACCGGGATGGATCCGAAATCAAGTTGGTATCACCTACTCTGGAACTGCATTCACCGTGTTGATACCAAAAAACATAATCTGGTTGAAAACCAAAACGCAAGAGATGTCCCCCCACTTTGTCAAACGTGTCAAACGTTCTCAATGAACATTTTCTACAAGCGCATTTTATTTTGCCTTCTGAAACAAATTCTGGATTTGATGTCGCAAATGATAAAAAAGTTTCCACACCCTCTATATATACTGGATTTAAACCAGAACCATTTGGATTTCTACGTTGATTTATCCATATGCGGTCATCTAATAATGACTGTTGACGACCTCGTTGTTCCATATTTTTCTATAAAATATAAAAGCATTACTGGTTTTGAATAATTTGTTAGAAAAAACACTCAAGCAAGGATTGAATATGTTGAGAATAAAGCAAAACCTGTTACAAATATTGATAATTTTAATATTATATTGATTTTTTTATTTTTTTTAATAATACTAATATAATTTTTTCATAAATATTAATTATATAATAATAACATTATTACATTATTAGTATATTTTATTATTAATATTAAAATAATATAATTTTCTATATTATATACAATTCTCCTTTCATCTGTGTGTTTAACATTCTGTCTCCACATGTAATATTTGCATTCACTTTCACCTCTCCATTGGCGAGTAGGTTGATAATTTTGAAAAAGAATGTCAATATTACATGTGGAGACAGAAAACACACAGATGAAAAGAGAATTGTATATAATATAGAAAATTATATTATTTTAATATTAATAATAAAATATACAAATAATGTAATAATGTAATTATTCCTAATTATTGGTAATTATTCCAAATTATTGGTAATTATTCCAAATTATTGGTAATTATTCCAAATTATTGGTAATTATTCCAAATTATTGGTAATTATTCATAATTCTTGGTAATTATTCCTAATTATTGGTAAATATTGGTAATTATTGGTAAATATTGGTAAATATTGGTAAATATTGGTAAATATTGGAAAATATTGGTAAATATTGGAAAATATTGGTAATTATTGGAAAATATTGGTAATTATTGGAAAATATTGGTAATTATTGCTAAATATTGGTAATTATTGCTAATTAATGGTAATTATTACTAATTATTGGTAATTATTGGTAATTATTGGTAATTATTGGTAATTATTGGTAATTATTACTAATTATTGGTAATTATTACTAATTATTGGTAATTATTACTAATTATTGGTAATTATTACTAATTATTGGTAATTATTGGTAATTATTACTAATTATTGGTAATTATTACTAATTATTGGTAATTATTACTAATTATTGGTAATTATTACTAATTATTACTAATTATTGGTAATTATTACTAATTATTGGTAATTATTACTAATTATTGGTAATTATTACTAATTATTGGTAATTATTATTAATTATTGTTAATTATTGCTAATTATGGGTAATTATTGCTAATTATTGGTAATTATTACTAATTATTGGTAATTATTGGTAATTATTACTAATTATTACTAATTATTACTAATTATTACTAATTATTACTAATTATTACTAATTATTGGTAATTATTGGTAATTATTGGTAATTATTGGTAGTTATTGGTAATTATTACAAATTATTACTAATTATTACTAATTATTGGTAATTATTACTAATTATTACTAATTATTGGTAATTATTACTAATTATTACTAATTATTGGTAATTATTATTAATTATTGGTAATTATTACTAATTATTGTTAATTATTACTAATTATGGGTAATTATTGCTAATTATTGGTAATTATTACTAATTATTGGTAATTATTGATAATTATTGGTAATTATTGGTAATTATTGGTAATTATTGATAATTATTGGTAATTATTGGTAATTATTGGTAATTATTACTAATTATTACTAATTATTACTAATTATTGGTAATTATTGGTAATTATTACTAATTATTACTAATTATTACTAATTATTGGTAATTATTACGAATTATTACTAATTATTGGTAATTATTACTAATTATTGTTAATTATTACTAATTATTGGTAATTATTACGAATTATTACTAATTATTACGAATTATTGGTAATTATTTTTAATTATTGGTAATTATTAATAATTATTTACTAATTATTACTAATTATTGGTAATTATTAATAATTATTACTAATTATTACTAATTATTCCTAATTATTCCTAATTATTGGTATTTATTACTAATTATTAATATTTATTCTTAATTATTTGTAATTATTACTAATTATTCCTAATTACCATTTAAATATGAACAATGAATACTAATAATTTAAATTTATTAAGTAACAAAACAATGTAAACATAATTAAATTACAACTAATTAAGAATAATTGAAACTAATAAAAACTTTAAAATAAATATTAAATTAAAATGAAAATAAATACCTTTAAAATTGATCTGAGGTTGATGTCTGATCGTTGTTGAAAACTTCAATATCAACTCCAGAAAAAAAAAATTAAACTCAAGAAACGTTAAACTCTAAAAATAGAGTTTTGAGAGAAGTAGAAGATCGATTTTGAGAATGAATGAAAAAAAACGGATGGGGGTATTTATAGGTTAGATTATTTGCGACGGGGCTAATTGCGACGGGGTATACCCCCGTCGCAAATACCTTTTACCGCCGCCGGTTATTTGCGACGGGCGGTTACTGCCCGTCGCAAATAACCTTCCCGCGATTTGGTGCGGAAAGCGCGCCAGCCCTTTTGCGACGGGGAAAGCCAACCCGTCGCAAATAACCCGTCGCAAATGCCCATTTTTCCCGTAGTGGTACCTCTATTTCCATTTAGGATATGAATGAATTTATTTTACTTTTACCCAACAAGAAACAACCACATGCTATGCAAGTAAAGAAATAAAGATGACACGTGATATTTTTACAAGGTTCAGCTCAAAGGCCTACTTGGTTCCATGATTAATCACCCCAATCATTATTTCTCTACTATAATTAATCACCAATTACAATGGATTGGTGCATCTCACACCAGCATAGAGTCTCACTGTGCATATAATTTCTTTCTTCTCATCGTACTTCCACAACCTCAGCTTCACACTAAAATCATAGGTTCGCACTATGCTATCCTTGCATACCTTGATTCCCAAAAGTTCCACAGCGTCTCATCATGTATACAAAAGTATTGACTTTCCATCTCCTTAAAGTCGAGCTAATCATCTGCTCTAGATTTTTAAACATCAGCAAAACTAATCTCCTCACACAGAGTCTTCAACTACCACTAGTTCTTTAAGAATACCTGCTAGCAGCTCTCTCTCTAATTTATGCTCTGCTCTAGATCTATAACAGAATTGGTATTCTGGCTTCGCTACTCATTAAGCTCTTGTCATCTTCTTAGATGCAGCAGCTCCTCAAGATATGGAAGACTCGACACCAAAAAACAGTACCATGCACATCACATCCGTCTCTCCTCAATTTCTTCTTCTCTAGATTCTACAACAATTACTGTCACAAGATCCTATTCTTCCTTCAATATTGATACCCAGGTGATCTTTTCACTAGTTCAGTATCAGATCCTCCTCCTTCCTCAAGAGTTCTCTGGTTCTTCACACTCAACTATAGCTCTCGGTTCTTCGCCACACTATCTATCTATCTCTCTTCCTCGTTTTCCTTTTATACGTAGGTCGCCAGATTTTAATTTCCTATATTTATAATATATAAAAATCCCCACATCATTTGGTTCCCATGATCCCTTTTTAATTTTTCTTCACCTTTTTTCATCCGTGGGTGTTCTCACGATTTAAATATTCTTGTTGTCTCCTAACTTCTATCTCACATACATTTAAAGGAATACCCTTCCTTTTTTCCTTTCTTCCTCATATGTCTCGTCCAATGGATATTATAGATTCTTCTTTCAGAGCAGGCTTTGAGCTCCTCTCATTTTGTTCTCAAAATATCTCACTAAAATTTTCAAATAGACATTCAGCTTGGTTGTATGAAAATTATATGGAAAACAATATTTCAGGTCAACTCATCTTGTTCATTCTGTTGAAATACATAGTAACTCTTCACCACTCAACTCAGCAGAAAGAATATTCAAACACCTAAGAATACAACTGCATTTCATCAAACTTAGTCCCGGCGTGAATCAAGATATTCTTAATGATATTTAGAATAATGAAGTTCATCTCATGCATCTTCATATTTGCTTTCATCTTTTGATCACCAATGATGATTTTCAAATATTTTTATTTGAAAATCATAATATAAAGAACAATGATTTCCACAACTCATATTCCTTTAATATTTTTCAGACTAAGCTTGGATCATGGCTAAACATGGCTCCATGGTATTCAGAACATGAGTGAACATATCAAGCATCTTCGTATATGATTTGATCAAAATTAAACTATTCGGGAAACTCCATTTATCAGACTTGAAAAGACTCTCAACGTTATTTTTTCTTTTATCTTCTCATTCTTAGCTTGAAGATAAGTTTCTCAACAATTCAAAGCATGTGTCGCATTAATTTTGTGATATTTTGATCCATTGATAATAGTCCAAGCATCATCCCAGTCATTTATTTCTTCAGACATTCAATCTGAAAACATCATTTTACATCCAGTAGAATCATCAAATTTTCACTAAGTGATAATGTCTACACAGATAGTCATGATGCTTACATAGACCGGTCCCCTAGATAGATGATACTTACGCAAGTAGTTATCATGCTTACACAGACAGATCATTCCTCAGATGATACTTACACATCTTCACATGATGATTACACAGAGAGGATTCATGCTTACGCATGTCTGCTGATGTTTACATAGAGGCTAGATGATGTTTACACAAACATGGTTCATGCCTGTGCAAAGCATGAATAATGATTACACAAAACTCAGAATGGCTCAGATGATGTCTGCGCGGCACTAGATCATCTTTATGTAGATCCTTTGTCTCGGAGATGATACTTAACGTAGAATTCCAGACTTAGAAAATTTTCAATATTAATCTCTAAAATCTAGATTCTCTTCAAATTAACTTCAGACCTTTGCAACCTCTTCCAAAACTTCATGGAACAGCTCCTTTGATTATGGGAATTATTAGAATAATTCCAAGAACCTTTATAGTTAATTCCAATGGCTTGCAACATATGAACTCCTCTTTGAATGTCTACAAGAATTCCACTACCTCAATTAATCTCAACAGTAATTCAACCTTTATAAACCTTCATCCAAGTGTTTTATAACACTGATTTCAGCAGTTAATCATAGCAGCAGCCTAGGATGGCTTCTTCAACACAACAACTAGCTTTTTACTTTACACACAGGTCTACAGTCACCCCATGTAGCATTTCCAAGGTGTTGCAGGCAGAACTGAAATGCCTCCATCAATACTTGTCATTGTTTTTCCATGAAGGAAAACTCATACAATCGTCTGATGTAGGAGTTCATACCAAGCATTCATTCCTTCCAAATTCCATTGCCAATATATGAAACACCCTTTGCATGTACAATGGCAGCTAGCTCTCCTTCACCTTGCTTTGCCCATAATGCATGGGCAGTTTCTCATGTTCTCCATTGGGTGGATTCAAATTCAATCACCCAACTCCTCTATAGGCATTGACAGCATACATATCCACAGGGTTCATTGACAATAAATACAATCACACACTAAAGGGAACTTCATTATCCCCCTTTGGATTTGTTGTCAAAGCTTTCAACTTCCAAATACTTCATAACACATGAGATGCATTTGCCGAGCAGGGTTACACATGAGAATTTCACTTCTCTTCTCCCCCTTATTGAAAATAATTACAAAGACGAGAAAAGTTTCTCTCTCTTGTTTATACCATAGATGCATGGGGAAATATTCTTAGGGAAAAGGTCTTCTCCCTCTTACTCGTCTGAATTTAAGAAACGTCTTATCCTATAGTTTTCTTTCTATGTTTATGCCCCCCCACCCTCTTGAGAGATTATATCCATTCCTTTTGAGAAAAGGATGACATCACATGTTTCTTAGTGTTGAATGGGAAAAATAGGAGACCCGAACCCCCAAGGTGTACTCTCTAAAGGAGCCATTGGGGTGCTTTTATAAAAAATAGTAAAGACCACACCGGACCTCAAGTCCGATGTGGGATGCAGACTTCAACACTCACCCTCAAGCTGGACATACCCAGCTTGATGACAAAACATGACAAAATAAAAAGAAAGCTGCAAAGGTTGCTGCTCCCCCTCACGATCGAAGCTCCCCCGCAGGTTGATGGATGAATGATGTCGCGAACGTAGCAGATGAACCACTCAGACCGGGCCGATGGACGGAGCGCCAGGAATACCGCACTAGTGGGGCCGGTCGATGAAACGCCGGGAAATCCAAACTAGCACCGGGAAAACCGCACTTGCGGGGCCGGCGACGGGAGGCGGGGATTCCGCAGAAGTGTTGCGGGATCTGGTGGCGCCAACGGGCCCAAATCCTAGGTGGTCGAGCTGCTGCGCCAACGCATGGGCATGCCGGCGGACAGAGATGTAGCTGCCGAAAAGATGCCGGGAGATGCCGGTGAGGCGGGGATTCCGCAGGAGGTGCCGAAAGGGAGCGGATGAATCCGGTCGAAGGGAGGGTTGCCTTGCAGGAGGAGGTCGGCAAGGAGGGAGAGCAGCGGATGGGGAACCTGGTCCGTCGGAAGTCGCGCACAGGAGGAGCAGTGGTCCGGTACGGGAGGCCGGCAGGGCTGGAGGCCGGCAGGGCTGGAGGCCGGCTGCTGGAGGAGCCGGCAGGAATGGAGGCCGGCTGTCGGAGGCGCCGGCAGGGGGAGAGGCCGGCAGAAGAGGGAGGTGGGGTTGGATGTCCGCACAGGAGGCCCGTCGCGCGGGGATATGCTGTCGCGGGAGCAGGGTCGGTCGTAGAAGGAAGCAGCGTCGTGGGATGTTGCAGCAGTTTTTGGAGCGGGAGGGAGACGACGCCGGAAGTTGCAGGAACAGGAGGGCAGTTCGAGCGAAGCGGGAGATGCGGTAGCGGCCGTTCTGCGCGTCGGGAGTTGCGGAAGTGGGTGTCGGCAGGTGCGGGGATCCGGAAAGGGCGCTGGCAGGTACAATGCAGGAGGGCCCGCGTAGGGCAGAGACGGCGGGAGCCCATCGCACAGGGGAAGCGCGCAGGGAGGGGCCGAGATCGGGATCTCGGGAGGGCGCCGGAGGAGATCGCCTGGACAAGGGTCGTCGCGCGCTCAGAGGGGGGGATTACGTCGGGGCGGAGCGCACCCGCTGGGAGGGGGCCGCGGGAGGCGGGGATTCGACCGGATGGGGGAGACGGACGGCAGGGGGGAAAACCGCCGGGAGGGCAAGGTCTGGGCAAAACCGGGAGGCCGCCTGTGATACGAGCCCGGAGGGGGCGGCGGTAAAAACATAAACCTAGCCCTTCATGAGGGCCACCGCCCCCCCCCCACGGGGGGAGAAAAAAAAATAAAAAACCCTAGATAAGGGGGGAAATAAAATGGGAGAAGGGTTCGGGATTAATTCCCTCTGATACCATGTTGAATGATAAAAAAGGATAGACCGAACCCCCAAGGTATACTCTCTAAAGGAGCCATTGGGGTGCTTTTATAACAAATAGTAAAGACCACACCGGACCTCAAGTCCGATGTGGGCTGCAGACTTCAACACTTAGCAGTGAGCCTTAAGTAAGGCAACTCTAGGTCTACATGGTGTCACGGGCTGAGCGTCTCAGCACAGCAGTTCGCCCGTTCGGCACCCCAGCCCCCTCCAAGGCGGGCGGGGTTCAGCCGTCCAGCTCTTCATATGTGAGGTTCACTGGTTTCGTCCTGCCATGGACTCATCAGGAGAGTGGCCCCAACTCCCAACCAGTGGTGTCAAGGTTGACACGCACCATCATCCTCTTTGTCGGGGCGACTCTCATCTCTTCGATAGGGACTAACCAGATGAACCGCAGCTTTGATGTTCTTGCTGGTGTGGGATAGGACCCCCATGATTGGGTCGTGACATTCTCCCACCACCATTTCATGCACGCCCTCGTGCATGCAGGTTCGTGGCCTTCTGTGTGTCCGCGACTGCTTCCAACTAACCGGTTACCAAGCATGGCCTCAAGGGACGCTCCTTCCTTGTCGTTGGCATTAATGGCCCACCCACTTTCTGGGTCGCAAACCACCGTGGCCCACCCTCTCTCTCAGGGTCGAAAACCACCTCCACGAGACCCACCCTTCATAGTGGCGTCTCTGCCTCCGACATCTCGCAAGCGCGACCTTCTACGTCGTGTCATCTCCGCATGACACCCCGGGACTCCGCTCCCACCACCAAGGTCCGTCCGGCAGCATTCCGCAACACCACGAGGCACATTCCCTTTGATACCACTTGTCACGGGCTGAGCGTCTCAGCACAGCAGTTCGCCCGTTCGGCACCCCAGCCCCCTCCAAGGCGGGCGGGGTTCAGCCGTTCAGCTCTTCATATGTGAGGTTCACTGGTTTCGTCCTGCCATGGACTCATCAGGAGAGTGGCCCCAACTCCCAACCAGTGGTGTCAAGGTTGTCACGCACGCGTCTCTGCCTCCGACATCTCGCAAGCGCGACCTTCTACGTCGTGGAGGTGGTTTTCGACCCTGAGAGAGAGGGTGGACCACGGTGGTTTGCGACCCAGAGAGTGGGTGGGCCATTGATGCCGACGACAAGGAAGGAGCGTCCCCTGAGGCCATGTTTGGTAACCGTTTAGTTGGAAGCAGTCGCGGACACACAGAAGGCCACGATCCTGCATGCACGAGGGCGTGCATGGAATAGTGGTGGGAGAATGTCACGACCCAATCATGGGGGTCCTGTCCCACACCAGCAAGAACATCAAAGCTGTGGTTCATCTGGTTAGTCCCTATCGAAGAGATGAGAGTCGCCCCGACAAAGAGGATGATGGTGCGTGTCAACCTTGACACCACTGGTTGGGAGTTGGGGCCACTCTCCTGATGAGTCCATGGCAGGACGAAACCAGTGAACCTCACATATGAAGAGCTGGACGGCTGAACCCCGCCCGCCTTGGAGGGGGCTGGGGTGCCGCACGGGCGAACCGCTGTGCTAAGACGCTCAGCCCGTGACAATGGGCTATCTTGATATAGAAAACACGAGTGAGTTTACCAAAAAATATAGTTGTCTATTCACATTTCTCAATGTGGTACTAACTTAGAATTCACATCTTTGGGATTTTCTCAATCATATTTTTATGAAATGTTATAAACCTGCACCCAACTTCACAAAACACATCAAAATGTTCAAGTTTAATTTCTTTTTCTCCTAATTTTATTGGATAGTCACTCCCCATTGATTATATACAATATAAACTGAAACAGTGTTAGGGGAGTGGAATTCACACCTTAAACTTCAGCTTTTTCTGGGGCGGTCTGGATTTCCAGATTCATGTAATAACAATAAATATCTGGCAACTTGATTTTCTTTTGTAGCTCCCTCTCAAGGGATGCTTTTCACACTTCACCGTGGTTGATTCTTTTTTCAAGACATATACTTCAAGCACCTTTGACACCAGTTGATGTCTGATATCAATTGAAAATGAATACCAATTGAAATTTTAGAACACCGTGCCGGTTTGACTTTCCTCTAGCTTCACCTTTAATTCCCCTGCAGAGCATAAATAGACAAGCATGAAATAAGGTGATCTTCCATCAACTTTTCAGTTGTAGCACGAGCACTGGGGCTGAGACATGTTTATAAACCTAGAGAATCCTTTTTTGAAGGTACGGAATTCCTAGACCTCTACATTCTATCCTTTTCTTTAGGTATCCTAATCTAAACCTCTTTAAGAAGCATGGGTTTCTCTTCATTTCCAACTTTGTTTTTTAACTGGAATAGGCTTCTTGGATTGAACTTGCAAGGCACATTCACTCTTTTCATCTTGCTCTAATCTTCTAGATTCTTCTGGTTGATCTGGCCTTATGATCAATATATCTTTAGGAACATGCTCTTCCTTCCTTCTGAGCGCGGACTTCATCTTTATTGCAATAGATTTTGGACTTGAAACCCCTAGTATTTTCCCTTTGTTCTTTTCAAACGCCATTTGACCAAGTAAAATAGTCATGCACTTGTTCTGAAATGCCATTTGACCAAGTAAAATAGTCATGCACTTGTTTTGAGCGTGTCCAGCTAGATTTCACCTTCCACGCACAATTTTACAAGTCATTGAGGTTCATTTCTTAGGCAACCCCTTGGCTATTTTCTTTGACTTTTTGGGAGTTTCATTCTCAACTACTTTCATCACAGGTTTACATCCCAAGGAAGATCTGTCTTTATCTCTATTTTCTTTGACTTTGACTTTATCTCAATAACTTTCTCAACCCCATAGCTATTTCCTTCACATTGGTATAGGAATTGTGGCTGGTTAGAACATACCAGCATTCATAATATTGTTGGATTGGTGTTGCCCGATCCGGTTGGGCCGAATGCTTGTGGTCCGCAACTTTCGCGGCACTGTAGCATCTCTGACCACTGTAGCGGAGCTGACCGACCGACACCGACAGGCACTGTAGCGGTGCGGACTTCGGGGTCAACAGTACTGTAGCGCTTTTGACTTCCAGCCGACAGACGCTGTAGCACTTTTGACAAAGTGAGCCGCCGATCACTGTTGCAACGCGGACTACTATTCAGAACAGTAGACCGTCTTCTTCATATGTAGCTCATTTCGGGCTAGGGTTTTGTGGTCGAAATCCTCTGTAATTTCTGTGCTCCCGAATCATAGTGAAATTCCGCCTCTCCCGTGGACGTAGGGATTTTTCCCGAACCACGTAAATCGCCGTGTTCATTGTTGCTTTTCTTTCTTTCGTTTTCTTGTTTTCTGTCGTTCTGTCTCCCGGTGATTCCGCAACAACTGGTATCAAAGGGTGAGTTCGGAATTCTCCAACGATGGCTCTGGATGAAGGCAAAGTGAAGATCGATCGCTTCGCTGGAACTGATTTCAGTTTCTGGAGGATGCAGATCGAGGATTATCTTTATCAGAAAAAGATGCACTTGCCGCTTCTGGGTGTGAAGCCAGCGGAAATGGAGAAGTCAGAATGGGAGCTACTGGATCGACAGGTTCTGGGTGTTGTGCGCCTGACGTTGGCAAAAAACGTGGCGTTCAACATCAGAGAGGAGAAGACGACGGTGGACCTGATGAAAGCCCTCACAAATATGTACGAGAAGCCTTCTGCGGCTAACAAGGTGCATTTGATACGACGATTGTTCAACCTGAAAATGGTTGAAGGGAGAGCTGTTGCAGATCATATCAACGAGTTCAATACCATCATAAGTCAGTTGTCATCGGTGGACATTGACCTTGGTGATGAGGTATGTGCTCTGGTTTTATTATCTTCGTTACCTGAAAGTTGGGAAGCAACTGTAACAGCTGTGAGCAGCACTTCGGGGAATACGAAGATGGCTCTGAAGGATATAAGGGACCTAATCCTTAGTGAGGATGTTCGAAGAAGAGAATCAGGCAGATTCTCTGGTTCTGCTTTGAACGTTGAAGGAAGAGGAAGGTACCCACAGCGGGACAATCGCAGAGGACGATCGAAGTCGAGAGGAAAGAGCAGAGACAAGGCAAAGGGGCCTGGTCCTACCTGCTGGACATGCGGGAAGAAAGGACATGTCAAGAAGGAGTGCAGAGATAACCGGAAGGGACCTGAAACCAGTGGAGCAAACGCGGTAGCTGAAGGAACTGATGACGTGCTACTGCTTAGTGTGGACAGCCCGATGGAGTCTTGGATTTTAGACTCTGGGGCGTCTTTCCATTCTACATCGGAGAAGGGTTTCCTGAACAATTTTGTTTCTGGAAATTTTGGCAAGGTGCATCTTGCTGATGACGAGCCCTTGCAAATTGTGGGGAAAGGAGATGCACGGATCAAGACCAACAGTGGGAGCTTGCTGGTTCTGGAAAACGTGAGGTACATCCCTGGTTTAAGAAGAAATCTCATTTCTGTGGGACAGCTTGATGATGCAGGGTTGAGTACCACGTTCACTGGTGGTGCATGGAAGATCACCCGAGGAGCTATGGTCATAGCTCGGGGAGCAAAGAATGGCACCCTGTACAACATGACAGAAACGTGCATGGACATGGTTGCATCACTCGAAGCTGTCGGAGGTTCTCAACTGTGGCACTACAGACCCGGCCACATGAGTGAAAAGGGGATGAAGGTGCTGGCAACAAAAGGATTGCTACCAGAGCTGAAGTCGGTGGAAGTAGGCTTTTGTGAAGATTGCATCTTTGGAAAACAGAAGAAGGTGTCCTTTGCAAAAGGAGGCAGAACACTGAAGGCCGGAAAGCTGGACCTGGTGCATACAGATGTTTGGGGGCCTGCACCAGTACCATCTCTCGGAGGGTCACAATATTATGTGACATTCATCGATGACTCAACAAGGAAGGTATGGGTTTACTTTCTGAAGAACAAATCTGATGTGTTTAAGATATTTCAGAAGTGGAAAGTCATGGTGGAGAACGAGTCATGAGCAAAGCTGAAATGTTTGAGGTCTGACAATGGTGGAGAATATGGCAGTCAAGAGTTCAGGGAATTCTGTTCTGAAAATGGAATTCAGTGGGAGAACACAATCCCAGGAACACCACAACAGAACGGTGTGGCAGAAAGGATGAATAGGACACTGAATGAACGTGCCAGGAGCATGAGGCTGCATTCGGGGTTACCCAAGACCTTTTGGGCTGATGCAGTGAATATGGCAGCATATCTCATAAACAGGAGTCCCTCTGTGCCAATGGGGGAATGTCTACCCGAGGAACTCTGGTCTGGTAAGGAGGTAAAACTCTCACATCTACGAGTCTTTGGCAGTTTAGCATATGTTCATGTTGATGCTAATGCAAGGGACAAGCTTGATGCCAAGTCCAGAAAATGTTTCTTTATTGGCTATGGTGGTGAGGAGTTTGGGTATCGCTTTTGGGATGATGTCAACAGGATGGTCATCAGGAGCCAAAATGTGGTATTCAATGAAGGTGTCATGTACAAAGATCGCCATGCAGTTGAAGATGAAAATGGGAACATTGAATCAGAATGCAAAAAGCAAGTGGAGCTTGAAGGTGTGTCTGAGCTTGAGAAATCTGAACCGGTGGAACCTACTACTCCAGTGGAGTTGAGGAGATCATCAAGGGTGAGAAGGCCCGTGCAGAGGTATTCACCATCATTGCATTACCTTTTATTGACTGACGGTGGAGAACCAGAATGCTTTGAAGAAGCAATGCAGTTGAAGGAGTCGAGCAAGTGGGAGCTGGCTATGAAGGAGGAGATTTCCTCATTGCATGAGAACAACACTTGGGAGCTGACACCTCTGCCAAGAGGAAAGAAAGCATTGCAGAATAAGTGGGTCTACCGGGTCAAGGAAGAACATGATGGAAAGAGGAGGTTCAAGGCAAGGCTGGTGGTGAAAGGCTTTCAACAGAAGGAGGGAGTAGATTTCACTGAAATCTTCTCACCAGTAGTAAAGCTTACCACCATCCGGGTGGTTCTCAGCATTGTGGCGTCAGAGGATTTGCACCTTGAGCAGCTTGATGTCAAGACTGCTTTCCTTCATGGAGATTTGGAGGAAGATATCTACATACAGCAGCCAGAGGGATATGTAGAGTCTGGAAAGGAAGACTTGGTGTGCAAACTCCAGAAGAGCTTATATGGATTGAAGCAGGCACCGAGACAGTGGAACAAAAAGTTTGATTCATTTATGTCTAAAAATGAATATAAACGATGTGGCATGGATCAGTGTTGCTACATCAAGTCTTTCGGTGATGAATATATTATATTGCTTCTGTATGTGGATGACATGCTCATTGCAGGATCATGTATGCAGAGGATTAATGAGCTGAAAGGGCAATTGGCTGAGGAGTTTGAAATGAAGGATCTTGGAGAAGCTGGCAAGATTCTGGGAATGAAGATCAAGAGAGACCGCACAGCTGGAACTTTAATGTTGTCACAGGCTGATTACATTGGGAAGGTTCTGAGAAGATTCAGCATGCTGGAAGCAAAGGCAGTCTCTATTCCCCTGGCAAGCCACTTCAAACTATCAAAGGAGCAATCACCGAAGACGGCAGAAGAGGTGGAGTACATGGCAAAAGTTCCATACGCATCAGCTGTGGGAAGCCTGATGTATGTCATGGTCTGTACTCGACCTGACATTGCTCATGCAGTGGGAGTTGTGAGCAGGTATATGGCTAACCCTGGAAAACAACATTGGGAAGCTGTGAAGTGGATACTGAGGTATTTGAAGGGCAGCAAGGAGGTATCTCTGTGCTTTGGGAAAGGAACTTCATTGCAGGGGTATGTGGATGCTGACCTTGGAGGCGATGTCGACAGCAGGAGGAGTACCACGGGTTATGTTTTTACCTGTGGAGGGACTGCGGTAAGTTGGATATCACAATTGCAGAAGGTGGTGGCTTTATCCACCACAGAGGCAGAATACATTGCTGTAACAGAAGCTGGGAAAGAGATGGTTTGGCTGAAGAACTTCTTGGATGAATTGGGAAGAAAGCGAGAGGAGAATGTATTGCACTGTGATAGTCAGAGTGCTATACATCTTGCCAAGAACCCAGTGTTTCATGCCCGGACGAAGCACATTCAGTTGAAGTACCATTTCATCAGAGGTTTGATACAGGATGGGTTGCTGACTTTGCAGAAGATATGTGGAACCAACAATCCGGCAGACATGTTGACAAAGCCTATGGTGATACAGAAGTTGAGGCACTGCTGTGCCTCTGTTGGTCTCCACTGATGAACGGAGGATGAGAGGCAGAATGATGGAGGACTTGATGGGATACAGAAGAGGAAAACAGTTTGTATTTCATGAATCTGTGAAAGCACGGCACTGGTGAGTGAAGAAGAGGAAGAACTTAGATTAAGTAAGTTGTCTTCATCAGTTGCATCGAAGAATAGCAGTGCAGCGGATCAGGCTACAAGTGGGAGATTGTTGGAATGGTGTTGCCCGATCCGGTTGGGCCGAATGCTTGTACTGTAGCGCTTTTGACTTCCAGCCGACAGACACTGTAGCACTTTTGACAAAGTGAGCCGCCGATCACTGTTGCAACGCGGACTACTATTCAGAACAGTAGACCGTCTTCTTCATATGTAGCCCATTTCGGGCTAGGGTTTTGTGGTCGAAATCCTCTGTAATTTCTGTGCTCCCGAATCATAGTGAAATTCTGCCTCTCCCGTGGACGTAGGGATTTTTCCCGAACCACGTAAATCGCCGTGTTCATTGTTGCTTTTCTTTCTTTCGTTTTCTTGTTTTCTGTCGTTCTGTCTCCCGGTGATTCCGCAACAAATATGTGTGACCATACTTGTTGCAATAATCATAGAATACTTCAAGGTTTTCAAATATATTCTTCAGTGGCAGATTATGCTTTATCTATGACAACTGATTTGTACATCAGGTTTCACCTTTTGTTTCATCTTTTATCCCTTTACTTCTAGCCTTATACCAATTTCGTATATTGACATATTATTCCAACAGTCTGTCTATATTCCCAAACCTCCATTGACACCAACAGTGGCCTAAAAATCTTATTCTCTTTCTTGTAGGCTCAAACAGTCCAGATTTTTTTGCTCGAGCACCTTGTTGTTTTTGGGTAGAGACCCCGCTTAGTTGGGATCCAGTTGGGGGGATACTTTTCTTGGTCTTACATCCACCCTTGACTTACTGGTGGGTTTCTCAGCATTTTTGGATACCCAAATTTGTACAAAATATTCCTTTTTGTCCCCACACTAGTCATCAAAAAAGAATTAGTGCTCACGGGTTTAACTGCATTATTGATGATTGTTGTCGTGCACACTCCCAAAAATATTTATGATTTTATTAAGTGTAGCACAGGCGATGACCTAGGTTATCTCTCTTGAAGAGTAAGTGAATTAAACATCCCATAATAGGTAAAAAGAAACAAAGAAAATAGATGAAAAATCAGTACAAAAGAGGGGGGTTTGGTTGAGTGATTTCCGAACAAAATGAAACAAACGACTTTGAAAACCCCAATATGAATGATTGTGATCAATCTAACCTACCCTTTAATTAATCATTAATCATTATCCCTTGAGTTGGAATTCATTCAATCATGGTTCCCTAATTTGGTAACTTTGAATCCTAGTGAAGAAAACGCGACCACAAAGATTAAAACAATTGAACCCTAAGTTAACTTCAAGATTTATGATCGTGAAACCCTGCTTTGATTGTGGTCAAAAAAGCTAACTTATGATCATTGGGAAATTAGGACAGAACCTCCCCTCTAGAAATGGGAATGTCTTGAGTTTTGGGATTAGATTTGAACCCTACGAATCAATCCCAAGTTGATTATATTTGACAATTAAAGTGTCGCTCTCACGATTCAGGCAAGCCCGGCCTCGCGGTCAATGTGTCAATTGTTTGAGTGATCTTAGCTTTACAAAATCATTTCATTAACCATAATTTTATAAAATATAGTGAGAGCATGGATTCAAAACAACTAATGAAAGAGGTAAGAATAAGATCGACCACAAAAAAAAACTACTCGCCTATGGGTGGAATTGTCATCGTGGAGATAATTTGAATAAGCAAAAGTTGAAAAGGGCATACCCAATATCGTCCCCAATATTTGATTCCAACACCAAGAACTAATAGAAAAAAATATGAAAAGAGAAGAAAGAAGTTTTATTGAAGATTCAAAAAGATTACAAGCATAAAATAAAAGGAACACAAAGTAGAGGTGGGAGAGGATCACCTTATTGGAAGAGATCTTTGCACAAAGGAATCCTTCTAATAAATGGTTAGAGAGTGAAATTGAACAAACCCTTTAGCCACACCTTCCCAAATCCTCAACCAACCCTCCCATATAGTGAAAATATCATTTAAATAGAGTGTGGGGGGTTTAAGGTTTCAGATTCCAAAAAAGGTCAATGCGTCATTCTATCTCTAAAATTTACTCTAACTTGAGATGTGTTTTCAACCACCTTACCATGAGAACCAATGTCAATACGGTTTACTAAAATTATCTAAATAAATTCCTTTTAACACCTGTTAAAATTTCAGTGAAATCAAATTTGTAATGAAGAAGTTATGGTCGAATTAGTGAGGTGGGGTCCATTCTGCCGAATTTAGTAGCCGTGAATTAATGTCCATTTTTTGCCCTCCACATGTGCAATAAAGCGTTCATGGTCTAAATGAAAAATGTATAAAATTTAGTGGTGAATAGTTCTCTAAACTTTCATGTCAAAATTCTGAATACATAAAAATTTATGACAAAATTACTAAGGAAAAATTAAAACAATAAAAACGGATTTTCCATTCAATTTCCAAATTCAAGCTCAAAATACAAATTTTCTTTAAATATTAAAATAAAGCTCAATTTGGGGAAATTAAATCAATTATTATCAATAAAATATTCGACAAAAACATGGTTTATCAATTATGAGACACCTTCTTCCATAAGCTGGTTTTGGATTGAAAATTTAATGATTCTCAGCTCTTCCTGCCACCATTAGGAGTCTTCTTGAGTGAAAGTCCCTTCTAAGAAGTTTTTGTTGTATTACCTCTCTTCATAGTTGTTTGGGAAGGTCTATCTTGTCTTGTTTCAAGATTTCTCTGTTGCGAAATCGTCGGGAGACACAACGACAGAAAATGAGAAAACGAAAGAAAGAAAAACAACAAAGAACACGGCGATTTACGTGGTTCGGGAAAAATCCCTACGTCCACGGGAGAGGCAGAATTTCAATAATCGGGAGCAGCAAATTACAGAGGATTTCAATCAGAAACCCTAGCCCGAAAATGGGCTACATATGAAGAAGACGGTCTACTGTTCTGAATAGTAGTCCGCGTTGCAACAGTGATCGGCGGCTCATTTTGTCAAAAGTGCTACAGTGTCTGCCGGCTGGAAGTCAAAAGCGCTACAGTACTGTTGACCCCGAAGTCCGCACCGCTACAGTACCTGTCGGTGTCGGTCGGTCAGCTCCGCTACAGTGGTCAGAGATGCTACAATGTCGAAAAAAATGGGTCGGGGGCCTTCGGCCCCCAGACCCCCGGAGCAAGGGCGCGTTGCCCCCTGCAACCCCCAACAAGCTCACCGCGGAGCTCGACCCGCGACAGTTGCGGGCCACATGCATTCGGCCCAACCGGATCGGGCAACACCAATCCAACATTCTCAACTTTACACACAACCCCAAACACTTCACGCCGAGAGAATATTTCACCGCCTCAACTGACTTGACCCTGCCTTCCCAATCACTTCTCAGCATATTGTTGGATTGGTGTAGCTCGATTTGTTCTGTATGATATTTGGGCCAAATACTTGCGCCCCGTATTGTGCACCAGGCTGCAACTTTCGCAGCTTGAGCACCGCGGTGAGCTCGTTGGGGGTTGCAGGGGGCAACGCGCCCCTGCTTCGGAGGTTCGGGGGCCGAAGGTTGCCAGCCCAAATTTGGGGGGGGGGCTGTAGCAACTCTGAACACTATAGCATTGCTGACCGACCGACACCGAGAGCACTGTCGCAGGTCAGGTTTTGGAGTCAACAGTATTGTAACGACGTGGACTTTCAGCTGCCAGCACTGTAGTACTTTAGACTTGAGTGGCTGCGACACTGTAGCGATACGGACTTTCAGCTGTCTTTTACTGTAGCACAGCGGACTTCCTGTACGGTTGGTGGAATAGTGATTCATCTTCTTTATCAGCCCAATTCATGTGAGGGTTTCTGGGTTGTGTGAAGCTCTGATACTCCCTGTAATTTGTGCTCCCGACTATAGTGAAATTTTTGTCTCTCCGTGGACAAATGAATCATTTCCCGAACCATGTAAATCTTTGTGTCCAAGATCTTCTTCTTTTGTTTTTGATGTTCCAAAGGATCGAATAACTGAGAAGGGGGGTTGAATCAGTTCACTTTTTATAAGTTTCAATACTTTTCAAAACTTAACCCCTGCAGCCTGTTAAGATTTATTTCTTTATCAACTTTTAGTAAATACTCATGCATGCAAAAGTAAGAAAGCAAGTAAAGCACACAAGATTTACAAGGTTCGGCCTCAGTGTGAGAACAGACATCTTTGCCATAACCACTCCCGTGGGTCTATGGAAATCCACTATTATGAAGAAGTGAATACAACTTGTGTCAACTCCGTTAGACACCTTCTATCTCCCGATAGGAAACATCATACTGACTTCCGTCAGTTTACAATGTTTTCTTATAAAACAATTGAGTCAAACAAAAGAATAAAGATTTTGTTGAAACTGCTCCACAATTGCTCAGTCTGAATCCTCAGTCCGATTTGGCTAAATCCGATTTTCTCGATCCGATTCTGGATCTGATTCTCTCAATACAATCTGTCTAGATCTGATTCTCTCAATACGATGAGTCTGGATTCGATTTTCTCAATACAATCAGTCTGGATCCAATTCTCTCAATACGATGAACTCATTCTCAATCTTCAAAACTCAAACTTTGCTCAAATTCTCAATACATCCTTCTTCAGTCCGATTGACTTAATCTGATTGACTTAATCTGATCTTCTCAATCCGATCGACTCAATACAATCTTCTCAAACCGGTAAACAAACATTCAGTTGTCTGATCCTCCTTACGAGATCTCGGGCCGACAATGACTCACTTGATTTTTTCAGCGCTCCGCCCTTTCCGCTTGCGTGAAAGTTTTTTTTTTACGAACGAATGATGTGAGCAAGTATTTATAGGCGACTCAGAAAACAAAAACAGGAAACTTGAAAATTTTCCCCACTTCCTCAAATTTCAAAATCTCCGAAGATCTCTCGCATTTAAACTTCAACTTTGACTTCTTCAAACCTCCTTAGATTTCTCCGAGATTTACGTAAAATTGAATTTCAAGTTTGACATCTTCAACTCATCATAAAACTTCTAGAATTTTCTTTTTGAGTCTTCTTCGTAATCAGCTCAATACGATTTCTGTTTCTTTCTCAGTAAATCTGATTTCTGTTTCTTTCTCAGTGAATCTGAATTTTGTATCATTCTCATTGAATCTGATTGAATTCTCATTACGATGGATATCTCATTACGATGAAATCATCATACTGCAACTTTGAAATTCTTCAAACTTCTCCACCATTTCTTCAAAAGCTTTTATCATGAAAGTTTTCATGATTTGTGAGAACTTTATGATCAGTAAAGCATCGTCTGACTTGGTTTAGAAACTATGAAAACTTTCTAACTCCTGACTTCACAATCTTCTTTCAAAAACTCGTTAGCAACAATACAACTTCTTCACTCAGCAACTTCTTTTCTTTCTTTCTCTAATTACGGCAAAGACAAACTTCTAGCAAACAACAATTTTTGTCTCCGATTCTTTTGGATCCGATGATCTGAATACGATGCAGATGGATCTAATTCTTTCAGCAACTTTCAACTTTCTTACAAAAGCTCATTACGATAGACTGGATCCAATTCCTAGATAACAAAAACATTCTTATACAAAAAAGTTAGTTGTCAACAAATACAAAAACTTTGTTTAAAACAATTTAATCCCAAAGATTCTTCAGTTTTTCCTACTCTTCTGTAAATCGTTTTTCCTGTCGTTGCGACTCCCGATGTTTTCACATCACTTATGAACTTGTCCTTGATGAAAATTTTGACTATCATTTAGAGATTTATCTTTCACTTACAACTAAGCTTACTTGAGACTAAGTGTAGCCTTGTGAGATTCTTTCAAAGCATGGAACCACTCTTCGCTAACTTTTCTAAACATTTCTTCCTCATCAATAAAATATTGCATGTTCACTTCAACCATTGAGAATTTCTCTCTACTGATGTTTAAGGATTTATCATTGGCCTTCAATTCATTGATAAGGGAGTTACATTTATGTAACTATCTTTCCAATGATTTTTTCATGGCATTAGCATCACCTATCAGCAGTGAATTTTCATCTTCTAGCTCTTGAATAAACCCAAATATTTGAGTAACAATTTTAGCAGGAACTTTCTTCAAATAACTTCCAACCTCACAGTAGATGTTATCAGCAACTTGAATACAATCGGTCTAAACACAGCTGGAACCTGTTTCTCCTGAGGAATTGTGATCAAAAAATTTAGTTAAGAAAATACCAATCTGACATCATCCAGCTGGTGGTGATTCCTCTATCTTCTTTAAACTTTTTCTCAGTTTCCTTGTCTATTTCTTTCTCCCATTTTGTAATGTCTTGGCTAAAACTCCCATTTTTTATTTAGTAGGAATAGAAATAGAATTATTGATCTGAGATTCTTCTTTAACAACTTCAAATCTGCACTTCATGAAACTCTTATAAAAATACCAGGGCAAAGAAAATAGATATGGCCGGAGTTTAAACTATGCTCTGATACCAATTAAAATGCCCAGTGGATCGGGTGAAGACACCTAAGGGTGGTGGGGTGAATCAGATATTGCCTATTTTTAATCAAATTCCAATTTCCCCATCTAAACTTCTGCCCACTTGGAATTTTTACCTCTTAACTATCAGGATATGAATGAATCTGCTTTAGTTTTACCCAACAAGCAGCAACCACATGTAATGCAGGTAAAGTAATAAAGATGGCACACGGTATTTTTACAAGGTTCAGCTCAAGGGCCCACTCCTTTCCGTGATTGATTATTCACCTCAATCATGGTTTATCCACTATAATCAATCACTGACTACAATGGATTGGTGCTTCTCACACCTGCATAGAGTCTCACTGTGCATATAATTCTCTGCTTCTTAAAGGACTTACACAGCCTCAGATTCACACAGAAATCACAGCTTCGCATTGTGTTGTCCTTGCATACCCAGAGTCCCATAGGTTCCACAATATCTTTTTGCGTATTCACAAGTGTTGAATTTCGAGCTCCTTCTTGAAGTCGATCTATTAATCTACTCAGAATGCTTCAACATCAAAAATATTGATCTACTTCTCACAGAGTCTACAAATGCCGCTAGTTCTTTAAGAATATATCGCGGTCTAGGATTTCTACTCAACTTCAAATCTATAACAGAATTGATTTATTGGATTCTCTACTCACTGAGATCCTGTCATCTTCTTGGATGTAGCATCTCCTCAAGATATGGAAGACTCAATACCAATAAACAGTACTATGCACAACACATCAGCCTCTGCTCAGCTTTTTCTTCTCAAGCTACCGCAACAATGGATATCATAGGATCCTCTTCTTCCTTCAACTTCAATACCTAGGTGATCTTCACATCAGTTATCGAATCCTCCTCCTTGTTCTTGTTCTTCAAGGGTTCTCCAGTTCTTTACACTTGACTACAACTCATAGTTCTTCTTCACACTATCTATCTCTCTCTCATCTTTATTTTCCTTTTATACATGGGTCACTGATATTTATTTTCTTATATTTAGAATATAGAAAAATCTCCACATAATTTGGTGCCCATGATCCCTTCTTACATTTTCTTCACCTTTTTCATACGTGAGTGTTCCCAAAATCTCAATATTCCATTTGTCTCCTAACCACTATTGCATGTACATTTACAAGTGTACCCTTGCTTTTTTCCATTCTTTCTTATATGTCTCAGCTAGCAGATATTCTTGATTCTTCTTTCATAGCAGGCTTCGAGCTCCTCTTATATACTTCTCAAAATATCTCACTGAAATCTAAAAATAGACATTCAGCATGGTTGTATAAAAATTATAATACAAACAATCCTATAGGTCTACTCATCTTCTTCATTATGTTGAAATTGTTGGATTGGTGTAGCCCGATCCGATTGGGCCGAATGCTTGTGCTCTCGATTATAGTGAAGTTATTATGTCTCTCTGTGGACGTAGGGACTATTCTCGAACCACGTAAATCTTCGTGTTCTTGTTTTTTTTTTCTTTTACTCTTCTGTGTTTCGCTGTTTCTGTCGCTGCAACTCCCGACGTTTCCGCATCAGAAATACATAACAGCTCTTCACCACTCAACTCACCAACAAGAATATTCAAAAATTTGAGAACATAGCTACGTTTCTTCTAACTCAGTCCCAGCATGAATCAAAATATTCTTTGTGATATTTAGAAAAACAAAGCCCATCTCATGCTACTTCAAATTTAGTTTCATCTTTTCAAATTTAGTTTAAAATATTCTCATTTGAAAATCATAATACAAAGAAAAATGATCCTCCACATCTCATCTTCCTTTAATATTTCTCAGACCAAGCATAGATCATGGTTCAAAATGGATCCATGATATTAAAAACATGAATGAATAGATCAAGCATCTTCGTATATGATTCATCAGAATTAAACAATTCTAAAAACTCCAATTATCATACTTGAAAAATATATGTAGTTGGGGTTTGGCTTAGTGGTAAGCACCCCGTAATCCTACATGAAAAATGGGGATTCAAAACTCATGGGGCGCAGGTTACTACTGTAGCGGTACTGTAGCAGTGGTGGTACTGTTGATCGGCGGTACTGTAGTGGCGGCAGGGTACTGTAGCAGCGGCGGTACTGTAGCAGCGGCGGTACTGTAGCAGCGGTGGGTACTGTAGCAGCGGCGGGTACTGTAGCAGCCGGGTTACTATTCACAGAATGGGCCTTAGGCCACAAATTTGGGCCTACGGGCTATGTTATGGGCTACATGCCCACTGGGCCTTCGGGCTATGTAATGGGTCTCCCTCTACCCAGTTAAAAGAGATCTTTGTTTTGCTTTAATGATAAAATGAGGCTTCGGCCCCGACCTTTAAAAAAAAAATACTTGAAAAATATCTCAGCATCCCTCTTCCTTTGATATTCTCCTTCTCAGCATGAAGATCAGTTTCTCAACAATTCAGACCTTGTATCACATTAATTTTGTGATGTTTTGATCCATTAAGAACAGTCTATCATCCCAATCATTTCTTTCTTCAGACATTTTATCTGGAAACTTTATTTTATATCCAGTAGAATCATCAAGTTTTTACCAAGTACCAATGCCCATGCAGACAGACATTATGATTATGCAGACTGGTCCCATAGAAAGATGATGCTTACACAGACTGCAATCATGCTTACGCAAATAGATTTTTCCTCAGATGGTTCTTACTCAGATTTTCTGGATGGTTAATAGAAAAGATTCATGTTTACATAGGACGGCTGATGTTTACACATAGGCTCGATGATGTTTATGCGGACATGGATTTATTCTTACACGGAGCATGAATGATGCTTACACAGAACTCAGGATGGCTTAGATGATGTCTACATGGTACCAGATCATCCTTACGAAGATCCTTTGTATCTAAGATTATGCTTACACGAAATTCTAGGCTTTAGAAAAATTTCAACATTAATCTCCAAAATCCAGATTCTATTCAAATCAAATCGATACAGCTACAACCTCTTCCAAAACTTCTTAGAACAGCTCCTTTGATTATGGGAATTGTTAGAATAATTCCAAGCTCCTTTTTATCTAATTCCAAATTCTTGCAACATATAAACTCCTTGTTGAGTGTCTATAAGAACTACACTGCCTCAATTAATCTCACCAGTAATTCAGCCTTCATAAACCTTCATCCAAGTGTTTTATAACACTAATTTCAGTAGTTAATCATAGTAGAAACCTAGGATGTCTTTTTAAACACAACAACCATTTTTTTACTAATTTCCAAGGTGTTGTAGACATCACTAAAACACCTCCATCTGTACTTGTAATTGTTTTTCCATGAAGGACAGCTCATACAGTCATTTGATGTAGGACTGCATACCAATCGGTCATTCCTTCCAAACTCAATTGCCAATATATGGAACTTATTTTGCATGTACAATGGCAACCAGTTCTCCTTCTCCTTTCTTTTCCCATAATTCATGGGCAATTTCTCATGTTCTCCATTGGGTGGATTCTAATTCCATCACCCAGCTCCTTTATACTCATTGAAAACATACATATTGACATGCTTCATTGACAACAAATATAATCACATGCCAATATATGGAACTTATTTTGCATGTACAATGGCAACCAGTTCTCCTTCTCCTTTCTTTTCCCATAATTCATGGGCAATTTCTCATGTTCTCCATTGGGTGGATTCTAATTCCATCACCCAGCTCCTTTATACTCATTGAAAACATACATATTGACATGCTTCATTGACAACAAATATAATCACATGTCAAAGGGCACTTCATAATATAACATGATCACTTGACCTTTTCGTCATCATCAATCATAACTTTTTATTAAGATGAGGTACACATAACCAAGGGAGGAACCTCAAGGGGATCTAAAATATTGCAAGCCAAAAGCATCACTACAAACCAAAGATTTACAGTCTAGAGGAAGTAAACCAAGAGACATAAAACTTTGAGAAGAGTTTTCCCATCTTACTTCAAATCAGTTGCCATGTTACCTTCTCACCATGTGTGTTGAATAGTATAGTTAGGCTCCATGAGACTGGAACAGCTCCTCAGAGTGTAGACAATTGACCAATGGGGGTTGAGAGGATTATCCATGAACTTATCCATCATTCCAAAGTCAGTTTCAACAATATAAAGGGGTGTCTATGATCCTTTCTAAGGGAGAGACCAGTCAAGAGAGATTGGGCCTCTGCTATGAGAGCATTACTCATACCCTAGAAATTACCTAAGGCCTGAAGAATCAAGCCCCGAAAGTCCCAAATGATTCCCCCACCACATATGACCCCCTCGGAGTAGGCTCCATCTACCATCATGGGAGGTTTGTAGTGAACCTACAGGTCATGGGGAGAAGGAGAGGAGTTCAAGCATTATATTCCCACATCTAGATTAGAGATTAAAAGCAGAGTCCTCCGTCATAAGTAACTGAGTGAAATGAGCATAGGATGATGACTGACACTGTTGCAGGTTTCCCATAAGATCCAGCATCCGGCCACCAAAATCACACTATGAAGCCAACCCTCTAGGGAGGAAACATCCTGTTAGGGATTCTGTGTGTGCGCGATCCAACAAGAGAAACACAAGTAGATGTAGAACAGGGAATGGTATTACCTGATCACTGTATTACAACTGAGAAGAAAAAGAAGATACAGCAGTTGGATAATTTGGAGAGTCCACCTCGAAGTCATCCGGGCTGCACTGGTAGAGGAAGAGATCAGGAGCCAGGCCGCTGCCTCCCGCCCAGACTGTTCCAACAGAATACCGCGAGCTAACCGATACCCCTCCCACTAACTGGCCTAAACAATTAATACCGGCTGAACTGAACGCTGGACCCCACCAGGATCATATTCCACTAACTCAGACTTTTTTCCCACTTTTACCCCTCCGCTGGTAAGTATGCAATATGGGCGGGTGTGGGCTCACGTGGGAAATATTCCTTGGACCAAGACCCGCACCCGGATGGCTAACAATTTCCCCCGCGGCAAATGGCACCTTGTCCTCAATGTGCAGGTCTGGAAACTGGAGCATAATATGTTCTGCATCTTCCCATGTTGCCTTTTCAGAAGGTTTGTCCTGCCAGAGACCCCGCGGATGTCCAGGTGCAGATTTAGCGGCTAAAAGTATCGCTGGCAGGGGTCCGATATGGGAGATGTTGTCCCACAAGTCTGGTAGGTCGGTGTGGACTGGATCACTTCCTGCTGCCCGTTTGAGTTGAGACACATGGAAAACGGGATGCATCCGCGTTGCAGCGGGGAATGTCAACTTATAGGCTGTATTGCCGACTCGTGCTTCAATAGGAAAGGGGCCATAATAACGAGCTGCCAATTTAGAAGTGTGCTTGGGAAACTCGGAAGAGTGAACTGGGGGTCGGAGTTTAAGAAAAACGAGATCACCGACATTATAGGTGACGTCCCGGCAGTGCCTGTTAGCTGAACAGACCATAATCTGTTGAGCTCGGGTGAGATTATGCCTGAGTTGCTCTATCAACTGATCCCTCTCAGCGAGAAGAGTAGACACGGTGTCAACCGGAGTAGCATCCTGTGCAGGATGCTGTCCAATTGGTGGCGGCTGGCCATATACTACCTCAAATGGAGTCATTTTTGTGGAAGAATGGGAGGCGGTGTTGTAGCAATATTCAGCCCACAGCAGCCACCGAGGCCAAGTGTGGGGGCGTTCAGAAGCAAAGTAGCAGAGGTACGTACCAAGACATTTATTGACGATTTTTGTCTGTCCGTCCGTTTGGGGGTGATAGGAAGAACTCATCTTGAGTGTGGTACCTTCCAGATGAAAGAGCTTCTTCCAAAAGTTGCTGACAAAAATGGGATCTCGGTCGCTCAAAATAGAACAAGGTATGCCATGCAAGCATACCACCTCCCTGATGAATAAGTCTGCCACGCCCTTGGCAGTATAAGGGTGTCGCAATAATAAAAAGTGAGCATACTTGGAGAAGCGATCTATGACCACCAGAATTACATTATATCCGTGGGACTTGGGCAGTTCCAAAATAAAATCCATTAAAATATCATCCCAAACCCGGGCTGGAATTGGTAGGGGTTGGAGAAGTCCTGCAGGAGTCAATGTTTGGGTCTTATGTCGTTGGCAAATGTCACATTCCTGAACATACTGCTGAATCTGCCTTGTCATACCCCTCTAGAACAGTCCGGCAGCCAAACGCTTATAAGTTTTGTGAAATCTGCATAGCCCCCAACCAGTGAGGTATGGTATTAATGAAGGAACTTCGGTATGAGGCTGGATGTAGGGGGCAGTACAAGCCTGTCTTGAAAGTAAAGCAGGCCATGACGAACTGAATATCGGGGCTAGGAAGAAGGTTGAGTCTGGAAAACAGTGATTAGGTTCTGGAGCACCGGATCCTGCTGGTTTTCCGTCTTAATAACATCCAATTCTAGCCAAAGTGGTGCAGAAACCTCTGATCCCAAAGTGACGGTTTCTGTGCTGGGATCAAGAGCAGTGCCAGCCCGACGGGAAAGAGCATCGGCTGCCTAATTTAAGCGGCCAGGCCTGTAAATAATTTCAAAGTCAAATCCCAGAAGTTTGGTCTGCCAATCCTGCTGGTTGGCGGTGTGTAGGCGCTGACTGAGTAAGTGCTTTAAAGCCTTGTGGTCTGTATAAACCAAAAAATGATTTCCAATTAGATATTGCCTCCAGTGTTGCACTGCTAGGACAAGAGTCATGACCTCCTTTTCATACACTAACTTTGATAGATTGGCATCAGCTAAGGCTTTGCTGAAATAAGCAATTGGGCGTCCGGACTGCATGAGAACCGCCTCTATCCCTTGATCCGAGGCATCACATTCAACAGCAAAAGGCTGCTGGAAATCTGGCAGGGCCAGAAGAAGAGCTGTAGTCAAACATTTTTTAAGGGCATTAAAGGATTGTTCAGCCATGTGTGACCAATGGAAATTATCCTTTTTGGTCAGCTTTGTAAGAGGCCTAGCTATTTTGCCATATCCGTCAACAAATTTCCTGTAATAACCTGTTAGCCCCAAGAAATCACGGACTCCTTTCACAGTTTGTGGTCGCGGCCAGCCGAGCACACACTATTTTCACAGGATCTACCGATACACCTTCAGCATAAATGACATGGCCCAAGTACTTCACTGACTGCTGAGCAAGGAAGCACTTCTTTCAGTTGAGATGAAGCTGATTTTTCTGCAACACCAGAAAAACTGTCTCTAAATGGATCAAATGTTCCTCCCATGTTTTACTAAAAATTAGTATGTCATCAAAGAAGACCAAGACAATTTTTCTAAGATGGTCCCTAAATATTCGGTTCATGGTGGACTGGAAAGTAGCCGGAGCATTCATTAGGCCGAATGGCATGACAAGAAATTCACAGCGTCCCTCGTGTGTCCGGAAGGCTGTTTTGTGAACATCTGCTAAATGAAGCCGAATTTGGTGGAATCCTGACTTCAAGTCCAACTTCGAGAAATAAGCTGCTCCATTAGGCCGAACAGCATGACAAGAAATTCATAGCATCCCTCGTGTGTCCGGAAGGCTGTTTTGTGAACATCTGCTAAACGAAGCCGAATTTGGTGGAATCCTGACTTCAAGTCCAACTTCAAGAAATAAGCTACTCCATGCAACTCATCCAACAATTCCTCTATAATTGGAATAGGGAACTTGTCCGGAACGGTTAGCTTGTTAAGTGTCCAGTAGTCAACACACATTCTCTAGCTGCCATCCTTTTTTTTAACAAGGATTATTGGACTAGCAAACGGGTTGTAACTATGTTGGATGATCCCTTGTGCCAACATATCTTTAACCTGTTGTTCAACCTCATCCTAAAGGTTATGAGCCAATTTATAGGGGCGGATGCTAACTGGTGTAGCTCCGGGCTCAAGATGAATTGCATGGTCCGGATAGAGAAATCACCATTTCCATCCACTTTCAGGAGCTGAATCCGTGCCAACCAAGCCCACCCCTCAGCTAGGAGTGTCCTGGTTTGAATTAGGTCCTGCAGCTTCCCTGGGTTCACGTCCTCTGCCACCTTCCCTTGTAACCAGACTTCCTGCCCTTGCCAAGTAAATTCCATTGTCTTATGCCCCCAGTCTGTTAAAACACCACCCAGGCTTGACAGTCACTGCATTCCCAATATCACATCAAGCCCACCTGTATCAAAAACAAAAGCGTCAACAGTAATGTTAAGGTTTTCCAAACTGAGCTGGAGCTCCTTGCACACGCCTTGTGAGAGGGTTCGAGAGCCATTGCCGAGAGTTATTCCAAACGGCTTAGTGGGATGATAGGCACCTTAGCGAGTTTGATAAGCCGTCTAGAGACAAAATTATGGCTGGCACCGCTGTCAACTAACACCAGCACCGGCACTCCAGAAATCTGTCCAGCGAATATCATGGAATCAGCCCCAACCATACCCATGTTGCACAGTTGCACCTGCTCCCCAGTCCGACCACCTAGCGGTCCTTCCTCCTCTACACCCGCAACTGTACCACCTCCTTCAACTCTGGCCAACCCTTCTTCCTCCGGTTGTCTATCGGGTTCTTCGTATTCCCACACCAACACCCACAAGGTGCTTGTCGGGACATTTGTGCATTGGTCCGTACAGTTGGCCACAACAGAAACATAGCCTTTTTTGTTTCTGTTCTTCCCGCTCTTGTCGACTTAGAGCTCGCACCCCTCCCCAACGGTCTTCTCCAACTGTCTTCCGCAACTCCTCTTCGCGGCGAGAACGTTCCACAACCAGACGAGGAGCAGGGAGGTTTGCTGTTGACACCACTGGTTGCCGATGGATTGGTGGCCCCAAGGGTCGAGTTCGCGATCCCTGTAAAACTCTCTCGCTGATCAATTCTTTTTCAATCTTCCTTGCTAAGATTAACATTCGAAATTTGTTTGATGGTTCATGCGTGGAAATCCGGTTTTCAATCTCAAGACGCAGCCCACCCATAAACAGGCTCATGTACCAGGCTTCGGGAAAATCTGGTAATCGCAGGGCTATCTACTCGAATTCCTCTATATACTCATCCACTGAATTTGTCTACCTCAAATTCTTCAAAAACCTCAATAGATCACCATCAGTGTTCCTGCCGTATCGGTCCAGCGGTGTCGACTTGAAGGAAGTCCAGGTCGTCCCTGGGGTAGAGTTGTGCCAGGATAGAAACCAGTACAATGCGGTGTCCTCCATGCAAATTTGGGCATAAAGTAGTTTCATATCCTCGGGTGTTCGGTTGATCAAAAAATATGTTTCTGCCCTGGTTACCCATCCTAAGGGATCATCTTCAGCAAACGTTGGTAACTCCACCTTCTTTGTGACACCACACAGCTCGTCTAGTTGATCGATTACCTCATAATTCGGTAATCCCTGCATACACTCTCCGTTTCCCGCCACAAAACTCGCTCCTCTGTTTGTTGCGCCATATCCAGAGCAACTCGCTGGCTATCATTCTGCCCTCACAACATCTTCTCCATATTCTCCTGTATCGAAGACAAGGCAATTCTAATGTGTCCATGGATGATTCGATCGACGCCACACACTGCTCCATTCTTGTGCGCATATAAGAGCTCTTCGAATCTCGCAACCAGCGCAAAAGGAAACGGAGTGACCGCCACAAACGATTTTCCCCAGCGGAATCGCCAAATTTGTTAGGGATTCTGTGTTTGTGCGATCCAACAAGAGAAACACAAGTAGAATTTAGAACGGGGAATGGTATTATCAGATCATTGTATTACAATTGAGAAGAAAAAGAAGATACAGCAGTTGGATAATTTGGAGAGTCCACCTCCAAGTCGTCCGGGCAGCACTGGTAGAGGAAGAAGAGATTGGGAGTCAGGCCGCTGCCTCCCACCTAGACTGTTCCAACAGAATACCGCGAGCTAATCAATACCCCTCCCACTAACTGGCCTAAACAATTAATACCGGCCGAACTGAACGTTGGACCCCACCAGGATCATATTCCACTAACTCAGACTTCTTTCCCACTTTTACCCCTCCGCTGGTAAGTATGCAATATGGGCGGGCGTGGGCTCATGTGGGAAATATTCCCTGGACCAGGACCCACACCCGGATGGCTAACACATCCAAATTATGAAACCAGACACTTAGAAAGATATCCAATGACCCACTATCATAGGGAATTCCCAAGGTGTTGTTGAAGAGGTTCCAGATAAAGCGTGCCCACTCTTCATCCAAGAACGTATGGGTCTTATTCTCCCTCTCCAAATTGGTGAAGCAAATACACTTTAGAGGCAATAGAAATCCCCCTATAATAGATTTTATTATCAGTGGGTAAGGCACAAAAGCATGCACTCCATATAAGAAATCTCATCTTTGGAGGAATCAGATCTCCCCAAAGTAACTTCTCCAATCTATCAGATCCCTGTTGGAAATGTAAGATATTGTTGTAAGCTTTAGTGTTAATGTTACCATACTTTGAGAGTGTGAAGATACAACAATCATCTTTCTACACTAATTGAATTCTATTAAATATTTCCTTCAGATATTCATCTAGCACCAAGTCAGTGAAAATTGGAAACAAACTAGAAATCCTGAAATTAACTTCTGGAATAGGGCAGCATAGGAAGAACAGTGGGGTACCCGCTCAATTATCCTTCCAAAAGGAAATGGTTCATATGCCAATTATACAACGGGAATGACCTATTAAGATACTAAGTGTCTCCTAGAGGTTACACCAAAGTGGAGATGTTGATATAGTCTTTTTGAGAAAAGCATCAGGATCCATGCCATATCTTCCCCTAGAAAAACGATCCCAAAGGGATTGGACTGTAAGAACCACCCAGGCCATATTTTCTTGCATGGATGGAATGGAGGGTTCCAGACCTCCCAAGTTAATTCCACCTTCATCAATAGGTTTGGATAGTCACTTCCAACTAGACCAATGGAATCAGACCTCCCCATTTTCATCCCATGGGATATTGGAATGAATCTTCTCTATTCTTCTCAGAACCGTTTTAGGGACTTTGATAACCAAGAGAATATACATCTCAATTGACGTAAGGACACTATTGACCAATGTAATTATACCACTAAATGAAAGGAACTTACTTTTCTAATTGAAGACACGACCTGCAATTTTATTCACAAGGAAGTCAAAAAAATGAATTCTAATCCTCCCATTTGAAAGTGGAGTGCCAAGATACTCCAATGAGAGATCTCTCTTGTATAAACTGAAACATCCTTCAATCTGATGCACTCCCCTAGTTGAGCACCTTTTAAAGATATAAACACTAATCTTGAGGTGTTCAACAAGGCCATTCCAACTGATGACATTTTGGGCAAGTTGGGAATTCACCTTCCTTCAAGGTGTAATTTTTTCACACCAAGGAAAAGGGTACAGATCATCTCTTTTTGCACTGTGCTCACAGCAGCATTGTTGGGTCTCACTTTGCCAAACTTGTTGGCCTTTACATTCATTACAACGACTCTCTTACTTTGGTTTCTTACTTCAATCATTGGCGGACTCACTATAATGTGAAATATTAGAGAGCAGTGTTTTCTTTACTCCATGTTACCATCATTTGGCGCATTTGGGCAGCCCAAAACAAAATTGTGCATGATAATTTGAAATATAGTCTCAATTTCTTATTAACCGATATTTATTTTCATTTACATTTAATATTTAATGCCCATCCTTTAAAAGTTGACAACTACCTTGAAAAAGTGGACCTCACTGCCCTTCATATAAGTTTGGTTGCCTCTAAGAAGCCCAATTTCACGACAGTGAGTTGGACTCCCCTGGCCAAAGGCCTCCTGAAAATCAATGTTGATAATTCTTGTTACTTTGATTCTGCTTGAATTTCTTTTGTTGTTAGAAATTGGCAGGGTAGTTTTATTTTTGTATCCATCATGAAAGATTTTGCAAGCATTGTGTTAGAGGCAGGGGCAGAGGCCTACCTCCACACCTCCCGACAGGCCAAAAAAAATATTTCCTCAAATTGGTCTATAGAAACGGAAGCCCAGAGCCTGGTTCTGATGCTTCAAAAGAAACTTACAGCCCTGCCTGGATTGGGCTTTTATTATAAAAAATCTAGAAGGCTTTTAATGACTCTCAAGTGGCTAGTCTCCTCTTTATGCCTCAGCAAGTGAACACAGTGGTCGACTCTTCAGCTAAGAATTATAGAGCATTCTGTTTTAATGGAAGATTCAATACCCTATATGTCCTCCCACAATAGACCAAGGGATTGATCGACCTTAACCAATTCTCAGTACCCTCAATTTGCCTGATTCTTCAAGTTGAATGGTTTCACCCTCCCTCAATTGGCAGAGCAGGTGAAATCCATTTGTGATCCATCATAGATGAATCTGAAAGCCAGAAATGATGATCATGCTACACAGTTGTCTGAACAAGTTCAGAAGAATCAAAGGCTACAACAAGAGAATGCATGTTGTTCTAATTCTGTTGCTTTAAGGAAAATTTAAAATAAAGGAGCAAAGTGACATGGTGGATAAGCTGAGACATGAATTGGAATATGAGATGAGTAGAGGGAAGAATCTCAAGAGAGAACTTGATGCCCAACTTGAATCAAGGGATATGAAGATTCGACAGTTGGAAGAAGAGCTAGAATCAGTAAAGAAAGAAGTGGAGAAATCCAATGTTAAGAGGAAAGCCTAAAATGAAGGATGTCTTGCGCTTACTATTTGATTATCCTTCGGCAGGTGATGATGAAATGAAAAGAAAATATGCTATTTCTGAAGAGAAACAAAAACATATTTTCTCATCTCAAAGACCATACAATCTGGGAAAAACAGGCATTGGATTTGATGAATCCCCTCCCATGCATGATAGAAAGAGAGCCGTGAACAGTTCCAGAAATAGAAAAAGTCTTGCAGTTTCTAAAGACAGGCCTAAAAAGTCTTTTACAGGAAGTAATGATATCATGTGTTATTTCTGTGGGATTCATGGTCATACAGCAAACTTTTGTTCAGAGGCACAGGAATACATTTCATGCTGTGAAGATAGAAATTTTTTTAAATCTGAGAATAAAAAGAAAAGTCATGAGAAATCTGAAAGAAGAGTCTCTCGGAAGAAAGTATCCATGAAGTGTTTCTATTGTGGAAGAATGGGACACAATATGAGTATGTGTCAAGAAGCCCGGGAGCTCAATGTCAGAGGAAAAACTGAAGTTGCATCAACATCTCATCCGAGAAATAATTACATGAGATATGTCTTTAATGGCAGATGTTTTATATGTTCAGATCATGGGCATTTGGAAAGACATTGTAGCAAGAAGAAATCGGAGAAGGAAAAAGAACCAGAAGGAGATCCCCAACACAGGCACTGTACAACGAAAAAGCCTATACTGGAAGACAACATGGTAAGATGAAAAATAGGTTTACAGTCTCAGGGGAATCACAAGGAGCTCAACGAAAGGTGTATCAATCACCTCCTCTGTTACACTCACAAAAACTCCCCTGGAATAAATGTGGGCAATCCTGGAAGAAAAAGGGAGGAGATGCCCCAAGTGTAATTAAGAAGAATGTAAAGTCAGTGGAAGACTCAACCCTAACAAGAAAAGGAGGCATGACTCGAACAATTGATAAAAGAAATACGAGTAAAGAATGTCTTGAAAAATTCGCATGTCATGCCACACAGCGGGAAGTGAAGGCAACAGAAAGAGCTCGCCAATGGAGGAAGAAGCAAGAGCATATGATCAATGGAGAGATTCCTGCTCAGAGAACGAATCATGAAAAATGGCATATTGGTGGAGCATCAAAGAAGGAAATTTCTACTAATGGGATTAATTCCCAAATTGTGAAAAAGATCAAGCATCCAGAATCTGAATATCAGAAGAAGACTCAGAATGTGGGTAAGAATGTCTAGTCATACGGCCAGAATAGTTGAAGTTGGCTAGGCAATTGGAGCAGACAAGGAAAGAGTACGATGCTTTGCAAGAAAGAATCAAAGGGTTGACCCATCAGGATTAACCACAATACTCTTCTTGAGGATTCCAGAAGATCCCCTCCCTGTGTGTATAAATGCTATCAACTGATGTTCAAGTGTTTCGGGTTCAAGATGATATACGATCCAAGAGGAAGTGGCATCAAAAGATGCAAAGTAGTGATGTGATGTGATCCAGAATGTCAACTGATTCAAATCAGTTACCAGAGTTGAAGAAGGAATCTGGAAGAATTCCATGAAAGGAGTTAATGTTATATGGAAGAATTTCATGAAAGGAGTTAATGTTATATGGAAGAATTCCATGAAAGGAGTTAATGTTATATGGCTACATGAGACAGGTGAAAGTAATTGAGCGCAATAGACAGTGATTGTGTTATCAACTTTATCTCTTGTTTCCTACACCGAGTTTGACTCAGTAGGCTTAGAGGTTTTGTTGATGGCTCATTGCAAAGTGCCACATGAGAATAAATGATGCAGGAGAAGGAGAATGATTTTGGCTCAAAACATTGGTCTCAATAACAAGAAGAGTTTCACATCATAGGGGGAGATCTCTATCTCCTAATCAGATGCAAGATCTCAATGGGATATAAAGGATGAATGTTTATGTTCAAGAAGAATGATTGGGGGACAAGCAGCAACACAGGTTTTTCATAATTATCTATTTTGTTCTAATAATATGGAGCTGACTGTTTTCAGGATACCAAGAAGCTGCGAGAGAATATCAACAATGTTTCAACAAGAAGCTGCGAAAAGTAGTTGAAAGAAATGATGTCACTGACAATGACATAGTGACAAGTTGTCTGTTGAAAGTGATGAAGTTGTAAGAGACTCAAGGGGAGTAGAAGTGGAAAATGCTAATTCAGAAGCAGATACTGATAATGACAATGAGGAAGTCAAATCTATATCAGCATGAAAGTCAAAGAATCGAGCTGAAATTGACTTGAAAGATATAATTCGTAATCAGACAATGTTAGTGCATACATAAAGATGAGAACAGGGTTTGTTGGCTGAAGAAAGCTTTATATAGGTTGAAGCAAGCACCAAGAGCATGGTATTCAAAGCTATATCAGTTTCTGAAGAAGCTCGATTTCCAGTGTGGTGGAGATGATTACAATTTATATGTGAACAATGACAATAATCAAAGGATGATGGTGCTGGTGACACAAGGATGGAATGTTACATTCATTTCTCAATCTAAATATGTCAATGAGGTGTTGAGAAGGTTTGAAATGAAAATTCCAAGAAGATGAAGACTCTAGTGGCTACCCGGATGAAGCTGTCATGGGTTGATGAAGGCAAGGCAGCTAATATCACAGAGTATAGACAAATAATTGGAAGATTATAGTACTTGACAGCAACAAGGCATGATATTGTCTTTGTCACATTCCAAGCAGCGCGATATCAATTCAATCCCAAGGAAAGCCACGTGCTTACAGTGAAAAGAATACTTTCATATATTAAGAACGCTATGGATTTCAGTTTGATGTATAATGATAAATATCAGCCAGAGCTTTTGGGATATACAGATGCAGATTGGGCCGGATCAGCAGATGACAGAAAATCTACATCGGGAGGTGCCTTTTATCTTGGTGGTTTGTGTATTTCTTGGCTAAGCAAGAAGCAAGATTGCATTTCATTAAGCACCGCAGAAGCTGAGCATATTGTTGTCACTCAAGCATACACACAGTTATTGTGGATGAAGCGACAGCTTGATGATATGGGCTTTGAAGTGAAGTTTCTAATCGGAATCCAGTGTGATAATTCGAGTGTTATCAATCTTAGCAAAAATTCAGTCCATCACTCAAGGACAAAGCACATTGAAATCAAATATCATTTTATCAAGGAGAAGGTGGAACAAGAGCTAGTGAAGTTGGAGTATGTAAGATCCGGAATCTTGGAAAGGTATGTTCTCGTTTAAGTTTTGGTTTGAATCTCTTGTTTTGGTTAATTAAGTGTTTCCCCGGGTCCTTAAGGAGGCTCGGGGGTGTTCCAAGGGTTCGGGACACGAAAAATGGAGAAAAGGGGGTTTTCTGGGTAGGTCACACGGTTGGTGCTAACCGTGCGGACAGCCCAGGAAACCATGCAGGAGGTGGGTTTTTGGACAGTGGCCTCCGCGCGGTTTGCACACGGTTTGGCAAACCGTGAGGGTCAATCGTGTGGCCCAGAATCTTTTAAAAAAATTACAAATTTGCCACTCCAGGATTTTTAACCCCAACTCGGGATTTCATCATCATTCACCCCTCTTCACCCTAGGAACGAACCATATCTCCCAAGGGCTCCAAGAGATCAATCTCCTTCGTTTCTAAGGCGTTTTTGGTGTCGTTGGTTGCGGATCGAAGTTCCGGGTAAGGCTAATCTCATCCTTGCTTCTCTTTTGAGTTTAGGGTTTGTATCTTCTTCTCCTCTCTTTCCGAAGCTCTAAAACCCTACTCTTTGGGTGAGATTTAGGTTGAAGCTTCAAAGGTTGGTTGAAGCGAAATCTAAGGGCTCGATTAAGAGTGCGTTCACTCGCGAAATTGAGGTAGGTGGTCTACAAGTTATATCCCATGGTTTATTTGTGAATTTATGCGTATGTGGTTTTGTTCTTGGGTGTCTCTTGGTATGTTTTGATCACCCTTGGCATGTTTAGGTAAAATGGTTATTAAAAAGGTAAATGGAGACCCTCAAGATCCCCATGGGATGCGTCGAGGTTGATGAGATTAATCTAGGGCCACCCATGGGGTGTGCCGACTTTCCCGGACCTAGGGATTTGTGAGGAACTGGTGAGATTGTTGTGTGTTATGTAGAGCCTTCGATAAACATGTTGATGTGATTGATGGTGTTGGAGTAGAAGCTAGGTGGTGCACCTAGGCTTAATAATAATAACCTAAGGGATATTAGGTTAACATGGAAGGGGTTCATATGGGTTGACACATGAGAATGATGAATGGCTAAATGGGTTGATATGTGGAAATGATTAAAGACCATAAGGGAATGGATTATGAGTCTAGTAATGAAGCCTAGTGAGTTAGGCACAATGAACGAATGCTGAGTGAGATAAGCATAATAAAAAGGGGAATTGGGCTAAGTGGCTAAATGATGGGAAATGTGGTAAATGTGTTAATGGGTTAAGGCATGGTATTAACTCTTATGTTATTGTTATGATTTATGTTGCCTTGGGCAAAGATTGTGATGTTGTGTGAATGGTTAATGGATATACATATATATAGCATGTGCACATGGCTTGGTAGAGTGGGGTATTGACTTGAGGTTCTACGCCCACGGGTCGAGTTGGACTGAGGCTCTAAACTCCACCCCTAATGCACGGGTTAGGGAAGGGGACTGAGGCTCTATTCCCCTAACAGTTGCATCCACCCGAACTAAGGCTTCGAGGTGAGGATGTGGTTGTCATGAGGAAGTTAGTCCTAGTGAGATAGGATAACAGTGTGTTTTTCCTCATGTATGTGATTGTGTACTTTAAGCCTGTGTAACTTGTTGTGCTTGATGAACCCATGTTAAAAGTGTTGGAAATGGTAAGTAATGGGAAATGGGATGAAATGGTAAGATATGAAAATGGTAATAAATGTTGGTAATGGACCTAAACCGGCTAAGGGCACTTAATCCTTGTAATTTATTATTCATATCCCTTTTGCATGCACAATTGTTTATATCAGATATTTTGTATACACCGTTGGTGGTGGCCTACTGAGTTGTACTCACACCCTGCTCGGGCCGCCGTTGGGTACCCGAGCAGACTTCATGTTTGCAGGTCAGGAGAAGGGCAAAGGCCCTTGCTAGGTAGTTGGGTTGGCATGGGTGTACGTGGAGGACCGGGACTTGGTGTCGGGACCATTTTGGGGATTTTGTGGTTTGTCTTCATTTTGGATTTTGTTCACTTTTGCACTTGTAGCATGGCATGACATATTTACTGTTGGACATGGTTGTACCCCGTTTGGTGAATGGTTTTTTATGCATACTCTGATATTATTGGTTGTTATTCCGCTATTTTGTTTATCTTCTGTTATGGTTCACTCTGATAAAAAGGGGGTATAGTCTCCCCAATTGACTATTTGGACCCCCGCTGCTAGTCGGCAACCTTTGGCGTATGGAGAGGCACGCTTAAGGTCATGTAACCACCCGGCTCAGAGCACCGGTTTAGTGGCTTCTGGGTCGGGGATGTTACAGAGTATGTGCTTACAAAGCTACAGGTTGCAAACATTCTAACAAAGGTCTTACCCAAGGAAGCTTTTGAGAGACATCGACCGGCTCTGGGAGTCCAGTCAACTCCCCGCACTTGAAAAAATGTGGATGTGGACCCCCCCTCTCCCCGAGGTATGGTGTGTTTTTTCCCTAATGTGTTGATCTGTGTTCTCTACTCTGTTGCAGACCACAAAGGAGTGACCTTTGGGTTCGTTGACAAAGGGGGGGAAAGAGTGAATGCTAAAGGGGGAGAAACTATGGCTAAAGAAGAGAGAAAATGTTTTAGTCAAAGACACGGGGAGAAGCTGACAGGTGGATAGCGAGATAGGGGGAAAGCAATGAGATAAAGGGGAATTTTAAATCTGACGATGCTTGAAGTGATCGAGCAAAAGATACATATCACGACAGCTGAAGGTTCGTGATGAAAGCGGAGGAGTGGTGTTGGAATGGTGTCAACAATTAGTCGGGAATAAAGTGATTCATTGATAAACTTTTCATACTACTCTTATTTTTCACGCCGAGCATTGCTCATGTGGGCTTAGAATATGTGTTGAGTGAATCTTTGGTCGCTATCTGAATCGCAAGAGGCGAATGATGGCAGAGAATAGGAGCTTCAATGAGGTATCAAAGTGCAGAAAATTGTTATGAGAAGAGTTGTCAACAAACTCAAAAGGAGAGATTGTTGGACAAAAATCTTTCAAAGTAACATTGCATCATTTTTGAGTTGGTTGTTGTTGGAGTCTGCATCCCACATCGGACTTGAGGTCCGGTGTGGTCTTAATTATTCATTATAAAAGAACCTCAGGGGCTCCTTTAGAGAGAACACCTTGGGGGTTCAGTTTCTCCTATTTTTCCATTCTACATGGTATCAGAAGGAACCTAATCCCGACCCCCCTCTCATCTATTTTTTTTCCCGTCGGCCTCTAGGGTTTCTCCCAGTTGGGGGGCGGCGGCCCCCATGGCCAGCGAGCCATAGGTATTCTCCGCCACCCCCCTGCCGGTTATCCCTCCCGAGCGCCGCTCGGCCACTATCCCAGGCAGCCTCCCTGCTTCGGCTTTCCCGGCGGATCTCCCCCCCTCCCTCCCTCCCAACAGACGCCTCTGTCCGGCGGTTCTCTCCCCCTGTCGGCGCCTGCATCCCGCGGCAACCTCCCTTTCTTCCCGACTCTCCAGCGTTCCTCCCACGGTGATCCTCTGCCCCGTCATCCTGCGTGGCTCCCAGCCGATGCTCTTCCCAGCGGAATCCCGGCGCATCTCCCAGCCGCTGCGGATCCCTCCCGCCGATGCTCTTCCCGGCGGACTCCTGGCGCCCATCTCGGCCCTCCCGCCTAGGTCGCGCCACCCGTCGCGCCTCCAGATCCCGACGGCGGTCTGATGCTGTCCGGCGGCTCCTTCGGCCCTCCCGTGCGACTCCCGACCCCCGTATCTCCTGCTGCGCTCCGCCCTGACGACCCGACGTGCAACGGCTCCCGTCTCTCCCGCGGCTCTTCCTCCATGCCGTCATCGTTCCAGCCCCACCTCCCTCCGCGGTCGGCTCCCCTTGCTGGATCTCCTTCCCTCCCGGCGGATTTCTCCCCCTGCCGGCACCTCCATCAGCCGATCTCGACCCCTGCCGGCTCCTCCAGCTGCCGGCCTCCACCCCTGCCGGCCCCTCCAGCAGCCCGGTTTTCATCCGCTCCAGTCCGGCGAATCTCATCGTCTGGCACTTCCTCCAGTGAACCGATGCTCCCTCCATGTCGGTCACCTCCTGCGGAATCCCCACCTCGCCGGCATCTCCCGACGACTCCCGGCAGCCGCCTCCTTGTCCGCCAGCACATGCCTTCACACTTCCTCCACCATGGCGCAGCAGCTCTATAAGGCCTCAGCCTTAAACATTACTTAATCTTGAGTTATTTCAAGAATACACGTTGAGGATCTTTTCAGGTTTAGAGTTTTAGAGAATTAGATCATAAATCATGCATTACATTCCACATTTAAACAAAGTGGTTACATAAAAGACAGTATTCATTTTTCTCATCAAAGGAGACATTTAAAATAAAACATGGATTCTTTCTTGACACTTCCTTGACACTATCATCACATCATGTACCTTTCCCTTGACCTGTGAAAAACGTTTCAAAAACTTGGGATGAGCATAAAAAGCTCAGTAAGGGATATAAAAGCACGAAATGAAAACATTAGTCCATGTATGAAATCATACTTTACTCATAAAACATAAGCATTTTAACATACCTCATCAAAATATGAATAAATCATAGAAATCATAAGACATAAAGGTAACTTGAGACATTCATAACATTCTTACATAGGGAGTAACCCTCATGGTTACGTTTGGAATACCCATCACAGTATATTCTCTAAATCTCTTCGGAGAAGCATTAACGTTTAACCCCTTCGCGTTACCAAATGCATTGGAGAGCTATATTGGGCTCACCCGCCCTTAGTTTATCACGGAACCACCCGTCTTCATAACAATGCCCAAGAACCATAACATAATCGTATCACATAAAACATGCATAAAGGAAACATAACATTTCCACATTTCAATCACAAGATATCAATACAACGCATTGATATAATAAAAATATTATGAAAATCATTTTCAATACCAAAATAAAAGAAAAGTAAAACATGGTATTTGTTTTTCATTTTAAAAAAAAAGTTATGGCTTGTAGAGGAAGGCGAAACTCAAATAATGGTCACGGCGGCGGAGAAATCGTTGTCGCCGCATACGTACGACAAAAAAAACATTCCTTTTGTCGTTTAGTAAAACGCTTCGTATAAAAAAAATTCATTTTGAATAGACGTAAAAGTCAAAGGGGTTTATACACGTATAAAAGAAAGTTGTGTATAAAACAAAATATGCCTCAATGAAAGGAGATTGAGACGAAGTTCCATACCTCATGTCCGACTTGACTCGATCGTTCTTTAATCTCCTGAATAATAAACTATAGTTAATTTCTACTTGCTTAAGAACCTTTTTCAAGTTCATTATTCCTTTTATATCACTTATTACCATGTTATGAACACTATGTAATTATTTAAGTTAATAACGGTCGTTTTGTCGATCATTGGTACTTGAGATAAAAATAAACTCCTTATAATTACAAGTTGTTCATGTGGTAAAATATCCATTATATCCATAATTATATTCATGATATAGATATCATATATATCATATATATCCAGTACATACATGCATTTATAATATTACATAACATTTAGACGTAAGAAATGAAATGCACCGTTTATGGAGACGGTAAGCCGTACGTACGCATGAACGCTACTTTCATTTCTATTTCGTATTTAATGGAATGAAATCATAATGATATAGAGGTGTATTATAATTCCAGTATAATATCATATATAACATCATAACTCCATCCTTTATACGTCCCACATATAGCATTAACGAATCAAATCACTTTGAGGGGGCGGTAGTCCGCACTTCCTAAAATGAAGATATCGCGTTTACCCATAATGGAAACCATAAAGGTATGTCATAAATGAAAAATACAGAATCATTAGGAAAACATAAAACATAATATATATCATATATAAATATAGTGACATCTTAATGACCACCATGAAAGGTGTTAAAGAAGATTGAACAATCATCGTTTCGTGAGGCAGAAATTCGTCATCCACAGAAACAGTATGTTCTTTAACCATTAGACGAAGGTGTGTGTAAGTGCAGCTCGAATCCTTCACATAACAACATCCTAGTATATTGAAGATACTGGTGTTGTTACAAAAGAAAGGAATAAAAAGAGTTTAGGGGGTTGGAGAAGCAAAATAAAACAAAAGAACACAAGTGAAGACATTACCTTTAAATCGGGTAACTCCTCTTGGTTTGAACCAAAAGGGTTTCTTGAAGAGCTTTCTGCCTGAGGTAAGGCTTCTAAAATGAAGAGAGAGATGTGGAGAGATAAAATGAGCAGAGCTTGGCCGAGCCAATGGCTTGAGAAGTGTGGGTAAGGAGGTAGAGGTGGGGGCCTTTTATAAGAGGGAGGAGGGGCACTCTTGGGAAGTCAAGAATTGTTACTTTATATTAAAATGAGTTTCGGATTTTAAAGGTCTCACATTGATATATTTCGAGGATAAGGTGATAAGGGTTCGAAATATACTCATCCAATAGGTTTTTGATAAGTGTAAGTCTTAAATTTTACATTATCTTTTCATTTTATTTAAACCTGTTGGAACCCATTTAAGTGTAAATGGGTGAGTCCCACATCGGACTTACCCGTCCTGTACATTTGTTTCCTAATCTATAAAAGGATGTCCTCACCTCACATTGAGGTAAGGGGAATTCACCCTGTACATGGTATCAGAGGGATTTTTATCCCACATCCTCCCTCCCTTGCGGATTCCCGGCCTTCTCCCGGCCCCGCCTCTCTCACTCCTGCCCTAGTCTTCCCGGCAGGCCCTCCCTCCCGGCGCACCCCTCCTCTCCGGTCCTCCCTCCCGGCGCTCCTCTGCTCCCGGCCGGCCCTCCCTCCCGGCGCCCCTCCCCAGCGCCCCCGCACCCTCGCCCGCGCGGCTCCCTCGCCCTCACCCGACGGCCCTCTCTCTCCCCGACGCTGCCCGCGCCGGCTCTGCGGAGTTCCTCCCCGACGCCGCTCCCTCCCTGCGGCTCCCCGCGGCTCCCCGCGGCTCCCGGCCCTCCCGACGAACCTCCCTCCTCTCGCGCGGCTCCAGCGCGCCTCCCGGCCCTCCGGTCCGCCGCGGCTCCCACCGCGCCTCCCTCTCGCCGTCGCAGCCCATCCCGTCGCCGGACCTCCACTGCCCGCGACGGCCATCCCAACGGATCTCCTCCCTCCGGCGCCTCCCGCTGCTCCAGCGCTCTCGTCGGCCTCCCGCTACTCCCAGCGGCCTCCCGCTGCTCCCGACGCCATCACCCGCGCGCCCCGCCAGCGGCCTCCCGCTGCTCCCCCGCCGGCGCCTCCTGCTGCTCCCCGCGCCTCTCGCGCCTCCCTCTGCTCCAGCAGCCTCTCGCGGCTCCCGGCTCCCGGCGGCTTCTCCCGACTCCCGGCTCCCGGCTCCCGGCTCGCCCCGCCATCCCGGCGCACCGCCTCCCGGCGTCTCGCCCTCAGCCTCGCCCCGGCGCTGCACCCTCGCCCCCCCAGCAGCTCCCTACCCGCTGCCCTTTCCCGGCGTTGCTCCCGGTTCGGCCTTCCGGCGCCCGGCGCGCCCCGGTCCAGCCTTGCTCTCGGCCCTGCGGCGCTCCTGCCCCAGCACTCGCGCCGCCCCTGCCCGGCCGCACCATCCTGAGCGCGACCACCTGTCGCTGCTCCCTCCGGCCGCATCTCCGGGCTGCTTCCCTTCCACCGCCCGACTCCCGGCGCACGGGTCCCGCGCCCGCCCTCCATGGACGCATCCTCCGTTCTTCCGTCCCTCATCACGGCCTCCTCCCGGCTTGTCGATGACCGGCTGGATGCCACTAATTTTTCTGTCTGGCGGAAGACGGTCTTGATGTCCCTCCGCGGCATGGGGCTTCATTCTCATCTTGAGAAACCCCCACCTGAACTCAATGATCCTAAGTTCGACTCTTGGCAGCTGGCGGACAGCAAAATATTCGCCCTACTGGTCAACTCCATGGACCGCTCCGTGAAGGATGTCACCCGGACTGCCAACACCGTCAAGGAGCTCTGGGATTCCTTGATTGTCATGTTCTCCGAGACCAATAACTTGGCCCGGGTCTCTGACGTTCTACAACGTCTCTCGCATATCCGCCAGCAGGATCGGACCTTCCCCACCTACTTCATGGAATGGAAGGGTCTCCGCGATGAACTACAGGAACTCTGGCCGATTCCTCAAACTCCGGCCGAAGCGCAGACTCAGCGGGACCAGCTCTGCCTCTTCAACCTCCTGAATGGCCTCGCACCGGACTATGCCACGACGGCCACCGAGATGCTTGCTAGCCCATCTACACTGGATATCCCGCAGGTCTATCATCGCCTGCAGAAGGCACATCGGGCCCTTGCACCACCCGTCCCCCTTCCTGATCACACTGCGCTCCTCGGACGTGGCGGTGGTCGTCCTCCCAGCCCTCGTGGGCGCGGCCGTGGGGACGGCCGACCTCGCCCCCTCTGCCAGCATTGCGGCAAGCTCGGCCATCTGGTGGACCGTTGCTGGGTCCTGCATGGTCGTCCTGAGTCGCACCCCCGCCGGGGCCAGACTGCGCTCCGTGATGCGCCCTCCCCTGCTGCTTCTCTTCCCTCGTCCTTGGATCTCTCCCTGGCTGAGCTCCAGCTGATTCACGATTACCGGTCCACCTCCATCGCGGGCTCTTCGTCGGCTTCTCTTGCCCATTCCGGTGGTCACACTGCCCTTGTCAGCCATCGTTCTCCGGCTTGGATGCTTGACTCTGGTGCGTCCGACCACCTCACCGGGGATGCAGGTATGCTCTCCCACTACCGTCCCTATAGTGGATCCTCTGCCATCACTGTTGCTGATGGGTCCACTCTCCCCATAGCCGGCTTTGGCTCCTGTTCCCTCACCTCCTCCCTTCACCTCTCCTCGGTGGCTCATGTACCCCGGAGTCCTTTTAACCTGCTTTCCATCAGCAAACTGACCAAGGATCTCAATTGCACTGCTCTCTTTTCCTCGTCTTCTGTTTTGTTTCAGGAGCGGACGACGAACCGGGAACTTGGTAGAGGCCAGCTTCGGGATGGAGTGTACATGTTCGCTGGCCCGTCTTCCATCGCCTGCGCGTCTCTCCCTGCTCATGCCGTTGACCTCCATTCCCGGTTGGGCCACCCTTCCGCCTCTGCACTTCATCGACTCTACCCCGATATTAGTCCCAGTTTTTCCTTTCCTTGTGAGTCGTGTCGTTTTGCGAAACATCATCGCACCTCCTATCCTCCTCGAGTTGACACACGGGCCGCCAAACCCTTTGATTTGGTTCATTCTGATGTATGGGGTCCCTGTGCTACCTCGAGTCAATCTGGGTATAAATATTACATTTCCTTCATTGATGATTATTCCCGGATGACATGGCTTTATCTTCTTCGGGATCGGACAGAGGTTTTCTCCACCTTCCAGACATTTTTTCATGAGATCCAAACACAGTTTTCTATCCCTGTCAAATGTCTTCGATCTGACAATGGGCGGGAGTACTTATCCACTCACTTTCAGCAGTTTCTCCGCGCCCACGGCATCATCCACCAGACCTCTTGTCCTGATACCCCTCAGCAGAATGGGGTGGCCGAGCGGAAACACCGGCATATTTTGGAAACCGCTTGTGCCCTCCTCTTCCACCGCCAGGTCCCTCTTCTCTTCTGGGGGGATGCCATCCTCACTGCTACTTACCTTCTGAATCGTCTTCCCTCCTCCTTACTTCAGGGGGAGACTCCTTTTCATACCCTGTTTCCCTCTGTCCCTCCTCACTCCCTTCCACTCCGCGTCTTCGGATGTCTCTGTTATGTCCGGGACACTCGCCCCAATCTCTCCAAACTTTCTCCCAAATCTCTTCGCTGTATTTTTCTTGGATATTCCCGCACTCAGCGCGGGTACCGCTGCTTCTCTCCAGACCTCCGCCGGTATATCACCTCTGCCGACGTATCGTTTGTCGAGACTTCTTCGTTCACTCTCCCCTCTCCTTCTCCTTCTCCTGACTCTACCATCGATGACTGTCTTCCGCTCTTCGTTCACCCACCTCTCATATCTCCCCCTCCCGGTCATCTCTTTGGCCAGACCTACTCCCGTCGTCCATCGGTTGTACCTCCCATCCCGGCCGAGGACCACCTTGTTCCTGCTTCGTCTGCTGCTCCTGTCCCCGCTCCCGCGGACGAGCCGATTGCGCTTCGGAAAGGTACTCGCTCCTGTCAGACTACTCCTCTCTTTGTATCTTCCTACAGGGGTCTGTCAGCCTTGGAGACCGTATCGCTTCCTCGGACAGTCGGTGAAGCAAAATCTCACCCCGGGTGGCTTGCCGCCATGAGGGATGAATTGCAGGCTCTGGATGCCAACCATACATGGGATCTTGTTCCACTTCCGGTGGGCAAACAGGCGGTCGGTTGTAAATGGATTTTCACTATCCGTCTCAATCCCGATGGCTCTCTTTGCCGCCTCAAAGCCCGGCTTGTCGCCAAGGGCTTTGCTCAGACGTATGGCATCGACTACTTTGAGACCTTCTCTCCAGTCGCCAAGATGGCCTCGGTCCGCCTTTTCCTTTCGCTAGCTGCTCATCATCATTGGCCGCTTCATCAACTGGATGTTAAAAATGCTTTTCTCCATGGCTTTCTTGATGAAGAAGTCTACCTCCAGCAGCCTCCTAGTTTTTCGGCCTCTGGTGCCGACCGCCATGTCTGCCGTCTCCGTCGCTCCCTCTACGGCCTCAAGCAGTCTCCTCGGGCTTGGTTTGGCCGCTTCAGCACGGTCGTCACAGCCTTTGGCCTATCTCGCAGTATGAAGGATCACACCGTCTTCTTCCGTACGACGGCGCATGGCTGTATCTTGCTTGTGGTGTATGTGGATGACATCATCATCACAGGGAGCGACTCCAGAGGCATCGCCAGTCTTAAGGCGCATCTTCACCAGCACTTTCACACCAAGGATCTTGGTCCCCTCACTTACTTCCTTGGCATCGAGGTCTCCCGGACTGCGGACACTATTTCTCTCTGTCAGCGCAAGTATGCTCTTGATATCTTGCAGGATGCTGGGTTGAGCACCGCCACTGCAGTGGACACTCCCCTTGAGCCTGGGGAACGCTCCCTTCATTCTGACTCGGAACCCTTTCCTCATCCCGAGAGCTATCGCCGCCTGGTCGGTAAACTCAACTACCTCACCATGACACGTCCTGACATTGCATGTGCCGTTGGCAAAGTCAGCCAGTTCATGGAACATCCCACCCGCTCTCAGTGGGATGTTGTCCTTCGCATTGCCAAATACATCAAGAAAGACCCTGCCCGTGGCCTTCAGTACTCCCATCATGCTCACATGGATGTTGAGGCCTTCTGTGATGCGGACTATGTCGGCTGCCTCGCTACCCGCAGGTCTACTTCGGGTTTCGCCGTGTTCTTTGCCGGCAATCTCATCTCTTGGCGCAGCAAGAAGCAGACTGTCATCTCCCGGTCGAGTGTCGAGGCCGAGTATCGGGCCATGGCCACCGTCACTACTGAGATCCTCTGGCTTCGTCATCTCCTCCATGAGCTCGGTTTCCCCGCATCGACTCCTGCTCATATCTGGTGTGACAATCAGGCCGCCACGAAGATTGCATCGAATCCCGTCTTCCATGAACGGACGAAGCATATCGAGGTGGACTGTCACTTTCTCCGCCACCATCTGGAGCAGCACCATATCGGCTTCGGCCATATCCCGACGGCCGATCAGCTTGCCGATCTCTTCACCAAGGGTCTTCCCGGAGCTCGCCTTGAGTCTCTCACTACCCGGCTGGGTATTCACAGCCTCCCAGGCCCAGCTTGAGGGGGAGTCTGAGATGGTCCTGTGTCTTTGTTGTCTTTTTCTATTTGTGGGACTCTATCCAATCTGGGCATGTCCAGCTTGAGGGGGAGTGTTGGAACTCATTTAAGTGTAAATGGGTGAGTCCCACATCGGACTTACCCGTCCTGTACATTTGTTTCCTAATCTATAAAAGGATGTCCTCACCTCACATTGAGGTAAGGGGAATTCACCCTGTACAAAACCGTTCATTAATGAGGTAATCGCTGCATCATCATGGTGTCATAAAAAATTTACTTTATTTAATGTCTAAAAATTATAAAAAAACTACTATGATGTAGGAAATCTTTTTATCTTTCCAATGACTATTTATAATCCAAGAGATCATTTATGTAGACAAAATTAAAATTGTTTTACTTAGGTGTTACATACTTTTGTGATATTCTCCTTTCTTTAAAAATAAAATGATAAAGTGTCACTTTCACCCAAAAGTGATTCCATGGGGTCCCAAAGTTTGGCACAAGGCATCCCATGGTCGTCCATGACACAACCAGTAGCATTAGGACACATGTTAGGGTCATTTGTTATTATTATGATATTATTTTATTATCCTTAACTACCCGATTACTAATTAATCACGATAATTAAAGATAATTACCGTCGTTACTATTCATAATGTCCAAAAACAAGAGTCTTAATTACATAATTTGGACCTTTTGATTCCAAATATGGAATCCATTTTACCAAATTCCAAACATAGAAATTGCAATAATTAATTTAAAAATAATTCTCGTTGTCAAAACAAATAGCAGGTTTTTTTGAAACAATATCTATGAAAAGTTTGGCACTTGTTTATACCCAATTCCAAAGTGAAATTAATTCTAATGAACACCATTGGATTAAATGGTAAAAATATATTCTAATTACACTTTAAAACCAATTAAAAAATAATCTAACCATATAATTAAATTAGATGAAAAAGCAGTTTTGATGTAAAATGCAGTATTTTTCACTATTCATTAAAAAATGAACATTGTCAGAAAAATACCAAAAGTTTATCCAAAGTAAATTTCAATGTCTCAATCATAAAGAATAAGTTTATTTTGACAAATAGAGCTTATAAAATTTTCAAAAGTTTGATTTAAAAACGGTTTGCCATCAAAAGGCAGTAAAACAATCTTTTAAAAATATTAGTATATTTCATGCTTAAGATTGGATTTATTCTCATTTTAAGCCTCTAAAACACTATCTAATTCATAAATAGACATAGATAGGAAAATCTATTATTCATTACTTACTTGGGATGTTACAAGCTCGACCACCTTGGATTCGGGCCCTTTAGCGCCGCCATCTCCCGCAACAATTCTGCGGAATCCCCGCCTCCCGTCGTCGGCCCTGCAAGTGAGGTTTTCCCGGTGCTAGTTTGGATTTCCCGGCGTTTCATCGACCGGCCCCACTAGTGCGGCATTCCTGGCGCTCCGTCAACCAACCGGTCTGAGTGGTTTCTTCTGCTGCGCCCGCGACATCATCCATCCATCATCGTGAGGGGGAGCAGCAGCCTTGCAGCTTTATCTTTTATTCTGCTTTGTCTTGTTTTGTCATCAAGCTGGGTATGTCCAGTTTGAGGGGGAGTGTTTGCAGTTGGTTGATTGTTTTGACTTCATTGGTTTGGCTTGTTTTTTTTTCTTTATGTGTCCAAGCTAGGTTCACCTAGTTTGAGGGAGAGTGTTGGAGTCTGCATCCCACATCGGACTTGAGGTCCGGTGTGGTCTTAATTATTCATTATAAAAGAACCCCAATGGCTCCTTTAGAGAGAACACCTTGGGGGTTCGGTTTCTCCTATTTTATCATTCTACAGTTGTGTTTGTTGACAAAGAAAGTTTTCATGACGAATTGTCGAGTTCCAGAGATGTTGACAATCCATGTTGATAAAGAACCATGACAAATGAATGGAAGATCTGGAGGCGGTACAAAAAAACAGTTACAAGGTGGCGTCGTTTTCCAGTGTTTACCAAATTTTTGGGGTCCAAAATTTGGAGTTTGGTGAGCATTGCGAAAAGTGGAATTCCTTGAAGATCTCATCAAAAAATGGCTAAGGAATGAATTTCATGAAGATGGCCTTCATGAATTGTATTTCGCAAAGACATGAAGAATGTTGACGGTGAGCTCTGCGATTACGACGAGCTTCGCGAACAGCAGAGGTGATGAGCATTACGAGGGAGCATTGCGACAGCGGCGCGAAGGAATTGACGAAACGCTCCGCGATTACGACGAGCTCTGCGATCCGAAAATTGTCGTGGTGCTTCGTGATATAGAGAGAATTTCGACGGAAATTTCGAAGCTTTGCGATTTGAGCTGACGCGGCGCTGACTTTGCGTAGAAGGTTCTCAGGTTCGTGGAATCGCCTATAAATAGGCTTCGACCCCCTTGAGAAGAGTAGAGAGTTTTCACAAAAATCTTATAGCTCTCGAATCGCAAAGGAGGTTCGCGGAGGCAGTGTGCTTCGCGAAAGGAAGGAGTTTCGCGGCAGCTAATCTAGCTCCGCGAAAGAAGTGAGTTTGCATTGGCTCGGTGAGCTTCGCGAAGGAAGTTGTTTTTCGACGGCTTGAGCTCTGTGACGGCTTGAGCTCTGCGAAGGCTTGAGCTCTGCGACAGCCTGAGCTCTGCGAAGGCTTGAGCCCTGCAAAGGCTTGAGCTCTGTGAAGCGGTGTGCTCTGCGAAATCGTGTGCTCTGCGAAGCAGTGTGTTCTGCGAAGCAATGAGCTCTGCGAAGGTGTGTGCTTGCAAAGCAGGGACTTCGCGAATGCTTGTTTGAGCTTTGTGAAATTGAGAGCTTTGCAAAGGTATTTCCAAATGTTGTTGCCCAGTTATCAGTGGCAAAGGGATATTCATCAGTGGATGAAATTTGGACTTCAACAGAGCATCTACATACAGTGAATGATGCACTCATTAGAGATAATGAAGGGACCTACAAGTCCACAAACTGTGAGTGGATCCCTTCCAAGAGCAGTGAGCAAAGGAAAAGGAAAAAGATTATCCTTTCTACCGACAGTGAGTCAGAGAGAGAGAAATAGGGAGTGACCCTTGAGAAAGCAGTGATTTGGCCCTAAACTTTGTAAAGCCAGTGAGTCTGGGCATAGAAGTGATCTAACCCAAACCTTAAGCTTTAGTGGATTTGGTACATCGACACATTTTCGTCGTATGCTCCTTGGACGTAGCCCAGTGAGGATGAACCAAATAAAAATCTTTGTGTCATGTGCTTGCATTCCTACATTACTTTCAAGGCGTCATCATCAAGTAAAGAAGAAAAGAAGAGGTCGTCATAAACAAACAAGTGAAAATAAAGTGACTCTTATAATAAAGAGGTCAACATCTAGTGGGGTAGAAATAATTGAAAAAGAATATTCATACCCTGATTCACCCCCCCCCTCAAGGTATCTAGCCCCCTTTTGGACCTGACACTTTTTTATGCTTGGCTCTCATTGCCGCAAAAATATCATTTTCCCACCATCCTTGTACTTTGTTGTCGAGTTATTGGATCTCACTAAAAAGAATCTATATATTCCCCTAGCTCTTTTGTTTTCCCTTCGCCCATTCCAGGAACACCGCTTTCGGTGTTATAATCTTCTTCTGAAGAAAATCCCAAGGGTGCCCCTTTATAGAAGAGTTTCACAAGTCTTGGATATTGTGGATAAAGTCCTCTTCACTTGTTCGGCCTTCTGATAAGTATAAGGGGGTATTTTACGGTGAACTTCTCACCATTTTGATCGGCTGAGGAGAGTGACCCAAAAGTACATGAGCTACATGAGTGATAGAGGTTTTAGGGAAACCATAGATACCTTGAAGGTTTGAGAGGCATCTTTCCAAATGACTCCATGTTCTCCTGGACCCTTGTTTGTCGTAACACTAAGTGTAGCAATATTTTAAATATCTTAGATCCATCAACTGGATCGACATAAAAAATTTATTGAAGTCTTGCATGGCCATTCATGAAAAGGTGCACCCACAATTCTTCTTATATTGATCAATAATGGTGTCGATGTATCCCAAAATAAGCCAAGGAGTGGATCTCAAGTTAAAGGATCTCAAGTTGCGCAAGAGTTCTCTTTTAGCTAAATTAAATCTTGCAGAAACAAAGGTAAAGATGAAAATTTGAGATTTCTATTCCACTTTAATAGTGATATGCAATATTCCCTTAGGATTAAAGGCAAGCACCTAATAATGGGGATGAATCAGGTCTTCCAAACATTTAAAAAAGTCCAAATCTTCTTTCAATCTTTTACTACCTCTGGTCTTTGAACCTTTGTTGCTAGTTAAGAAAAATGGATATGTTATTACTTCACTTAACACACAACACTATATGCAATGTAGGAAATAAGCTAAAGTTTAGCACACCACATTTTTACATAGTTTTCCCTCATCATGGGAAACATAATCCTTATTGTGATCTATTGTTATCCAGAGTCATAAATTTTATCACTAACACATAAAAGTGATTACAATATGAGTTGAGAAGGTATCATCCTCCACTCAAAACCTACACTATTTGATTTTACAACATAGGAAACCTTAGGGAAGTTTTGACGTCCACTTCCCTAAGATAATCAGTTATCTTCTTGATAGGGTCTTTATAATGCTTCCCACGGTCATCAAAACATTATTTATATTGAAACCACCAGTCTTCAATGATCATCTTTGTAGGATAGAAAGAGTATATGTTCTACTACAAGAGGGGGGTGAATTTTAGTTAATAAAATAAAACTTACAATTTTCACAATCCTCTTTAATAAAGTAAATCAGATGATGATTCGTACCGATTTACTTTATTATTAAAGTAAGAAAAGTTTATAACAAACTATATAAAACTTTTCCTGCAACATTGCACAGTAATAAAAAATATATATAAAAACAAGTAATAACAAACTTATACAATGTAAGAAAAAATTACAAAAACTTTTATAAGAAGATATCCACACTTTATCTTTAAATGTTGAGGAAGTCGTAACCAAACTCAAGGTATCCACGATATTAAACTTACTGTAAAGGTCTGCCATCCTAGCCACAAAAGTCTTTAATACAAAGATCAAACAAAGCCTCTGTTTCCTTAGCCTCAAGAACCCTTGATCAGACGATCGGAATAACCTATGTCTTCCTTAACAATGGAAGCCCTCAATCACTCAAGATCGGACACAGCGATTGAAGGTTCTGGGCGCAGCGAAAGCGCGTGGGTGGATGTGCCCACTTGGCTTTCTGTCATTAACAATGATCAATCCGGGATCAATACGACGATAAACGCCAGTCTCCACGGATCGAATCATAGAAATAGACAAAGAAAAGAAAAGTCCCGGAACCACAAAGTAGGATCGTTACAGGTTGATTATAATTAATTTAATTAATTGAAGAGAAGTACATTTTGGGTGTTCTTTCTTCGTTGATGTTCTTGATCACGTTCCGATGTGATTCGTCGTTGCATCGCAGAACCCAAGTGTAGACTTCCTCTAGCGGTGATCCACACGTGCACAACGTATCTCTGGACGTCGCCAACGGATTCTCCGGGTGCTAGCGTGGAGAAAATTTTGCTTGCGTTGTCCGCCTTAGATCGTCTTGATCCGATGAAGAGGATCTCTCTCGGTCTTGAGAGCGTTCTTGGAGGAATAGGTTCTTTCGGCCTTGAAATAATTCTCCAGAATTATTGTGCACAACGATTCTCTTTGGTGTAGGAAAAAGAGTTGGGGTTGTGAGGATATTTATAATCGGGTTTGAGCTTGTAAAGTTATTACAATAAATAAACGCATTACGCATTTTATTTATTTCATTGACTCTTATTGAAACCCCATGTCGAATAATTAATTCCTTGACATGCGCCCACGCTGATTATAATAAATATCATTTAATTAAAACAATATTATATCCTCAAAATCCCGACTGGAAAACTACACGGCGTGTAATCATTAATAGACGGCGTGTACTTGTTTTCCATAAAACTACACGGCGTGTAATCATTAATACACGGCGTATACCTGTTTTTCTATTTCCTTTCATAATGAAAACTACACGGCGTGTAATCATTAATACGCGGCGTGTACTTGTTTTCCATGAAAAACTACACGACGCGTATATCTTGTTTTTCATTTCTTTCTTCCTCCATCATTAAAACGATTTAGGCTTCTTGAATAATTATTAAACCACGTACGGGAATAATCTTTATTCTACTTGAGATACTTAGATACACTTAGTGTGTGACCCTCTAGGCCTTTTCTCACTGGCATTAGGCGGGCTTGCCTAATGTCCAAGATTACTGTCTAGCAACGGGTCAAGACACCCAGGAGAAAGAAGTTGACGCCGCATTGACGTGTCACCTCATACAAACGCTTACTGTGTAATTTAATCCCTTTGTCTCAATATCTCATCAAGCAGGTTTCATGAAAGTGTCATAAACTTATATGCTTGATTCGTCGTTCTTTGACTACCTGAAATAAACTCGTCGTTTCACCATGGCCATGGAATTTCATGCGACAGTTCTATTTCAATCAAAGGGCCGAGATATCAACTTCCATAAATGGAAGGGACAAATCCTTCCTCGATTTATCCATTAACAACATGTCATTCATGACGCACCCAACGTACCCTACTTCCCGCCAACTGTCTACGTGACGGTTTTCGTCAGCAAATCTAAGTGCGCGAGTCATGACATAAGTTAATGATAATCTTCCAGTCTAAGGACCATTACACACGCTCGCAGATAGCAATATCCGATGACACCAAGACATGCGGAATTACTACTGGTGGGTCTGTTCTCATAATCTCTCATCTTGGAGATTACTAAGTGCGAACTTCATGAGAGAGAGTCTCGTCTTCTTACGAGTACTCGCACATGACGGTCTGTATACTATGTGTCCTATCATAGTATGTCATCCAACCGTAGAACTTTATTTAAGAATATTGTTATACCATTTCAAGGTTCTCATCATAGCGGGGATCTGCCATGACCTTATTAATGCAACAAATATTTCAGGACATTATTATATTATAGTCATGCAGAACAATGAACAATATATAATAAGAGTACATTCATGTAATCAAAGTACAAAACAGTTAGTTCTCAAGACACCAACCCTTACAAACTCCCACTTGGACTAGAGCCAACTGCCTACGACTTTTAGTCCGCTAAACCTCACATGATGATCATGTTTCTGCTGAGTCAAGGCTTTAGTCAAGGGGTCCGCCACGTTGTCTTCTGTGGAAATACTGCTCACTGCAACTTCACCTCTCTGAGAAAAATCCCTCAAGAGATGATACTTCCGAAGTATGTGTTTTGTCCGCTGATGTGACATTGGCTCTTTTGCAAGTGTCACCGCTGCAGTATTATCACAATAGAGTGTGATAGGATCTTTACTGCTAGGTACTACATTCAGCTCTTGGACGAAGCTTCGCATCCATACTGCTTCTTTAGTTGCCTCAGAAGCTGCGATATACTCGGACTCCGCTGTAGAATCTGCCACCACACTTTGCTTTGAGCTCTTCCAGCTCACTGCACCTCCATTCAAACTGAAGATGTATCCAGTCTGCGACTTCATGTCATCTTGATCAGTCTGGAAACTAGCATCTACATGTCCTCTGATGACTAGTTCCTCATCTCCTCCATAAACCAAGAACATATCCTTAGTACGCCTTAGATACTTAAGGATAGTCTTGACTGTCATCCAATGGCGATCTCCTGGATCAACTTGATATCTGCCTACCGTACTTAATGCGTAAGCAACATCTAGCCTTTACATAGCATAACATACATGACTGACCCAATCGCGGATGCGTAAGGGATCCTTGCCATTTTCTTTCTTTCCTCATGTGTCTGAGGACACATTTTCTTGGAAAGATGAATGTCATGTGACACTAGCAACAATCCCCTCTTGGACTATTGCATACTGAATCTCTTCAGTATCTTGTCAATGTATGTACTTTGACTCAGGCCCAGTATTCTCTTGGATCTATTACGATGGATCTTGATCCCAAGAATATATGCCGTCTCGCCCAAGTCTTTCATGGAGAAGCATTTATCTAACCATGCCTTAACTGACTGTAAGGCAGGTACTTCGTTTCCAATTAGTAATATGTCATCAACATATACTATTAGGAAAACGACTGCACTTCCACTAAACCTCTTGTAGACACAAGGCTCACATTCGTTTTTAACAAAGCCAAATTCCGTTACGGTTTCATCAAAACGAATGTTCCATGACCTTGATGCTTGCTTTAATCCATAAATGGATTTCTGCAACTTGCATACCTTGTTGGCATCCTTTGGAGTCACAAACCCTTCAGGTTGTGTCATGTAAACATCTTCCTGGAGGTTCCCGTTAAGGAATGTTGTTTTGACATTCATTTGCCAAATTTCATAGTCATGGTAAGCGGCAATGGCCAATAAGATTCTGATGGATTTCAGCATCGCAACTGGTGAAAAGGTTTCATCATAGTCAATTCCTTGACGTTGTCTAAAACCTTTAGCAACCAGTCGTGCCTTATAGGTGCTGACTTGCCCCTCCATGTCCAGTTTCTTCTTGAATACTCATTTATTACCAATAGGCTTTACATCAACTGGAGGATCTACCAAAATCCATACTTGGTTTTGGTATATGGAATCCATTTCAGAATTCATGGCTTCTTGCCACTTGGCAACGTCTGTGCCTTCAACTGCTTCCTTGTAGGTAAGAGGATCATCATTGTCAACCAATAATGAGTCACCATCCTCGGTGACAAGAAGACCATATCGTTCTGGTTCTCTCACCTCTCTCATGCTCCTACGCAGTTCTTGTGTCTCTGGAACAGATTGTTCTTCCACGGGGCTTTGTGGAATCTGTTCTTGTACCAACTCCTATGTATCTTGAGCCTCGACTTCATCGAAGTCTATCTTGCTCCCACTATCTCTTTTGGAGATGTGCTCCCTCTCAAGGAATATGGCGTGTCTTGTCACTGTAACCTTTTTGTCTGAGGGGTTGTATAGGTAATATCTCCTTGTTTCCTTGGGATATCCTATAAAGATACACTTTGTGCCTCGGGGTGCAAGTTTGTTACCTGAAGAGGCCTTAACAAATGTTTCGCTACCCCACACATGTAAATTTGATAACATGGCTTTGCGTCCACTCCATAACTCGTATGGAATACCATTTATCGATTTAGTTGGTACTTTGTAAGAACCCGGTTCTTATATTTGAGGTACGGGTTCTTCTTTTCTCTTTTCCTTAAGTGTTTTTGAGAAATATGGAAAATGGGGAAAAATCCCAAATTTTGGAAAGTACATGCCGTGTACTTTTGGCCGTGTGGGATGAGCACACAGGGCGTGTGGCCATGTCGGCGATGAAGGGTGTAGGAACCGACTACACGCCGTGTAGTCAGTCGGCAGGCGAATAGTAAGGCAGTGGCCAGTTGTGGGACAGCACACGCCGTGTACTCATGAAGACACGCCGTGTGGTCATGTCGGCAGGTGAACAGTGCCACGCTGGCGGGAAGCCGCCAGATGAACAGTTAAAAAATGGGAAGTACACGCCGTGTACTTTGTTTTTTTCGCTTAAAATGGGCAGTAGCCTCTCATGTTCACAGAGAAGGCTTAGAACGGGAAGAGGGCTCGGGAGAGGAAGGCCGGAGCGTTGGAGATCCGCCGAGCACACGTCAGGAATCTGTTTCCGCCTCGGACGATCTCGTTGGAACCGCACGGGTAAGCCCTCCACTCTTCTTTAATCGTTCTTTCCATTCTTCCTCTAACGGGAGTTATTTGCGTTTAAGCGAGAATTCTTTTACCTCAGATCTACCTCGCTCTAGGACGATTCGTGGAACGTCGTTCGAGTATACTGATCAGGGGCGTATAAGGTAGGTGGCTTGGTGTTTATTTTCCAACTGTCGTGCGTTTTGTGTGTATTTTTGAGCTACGAACCCATATTTGGGGTGTCGTGTGGCTGAGGCCGTGGCTATTTTAACTACCTAGAATTGTATAGGTAATTAAGTAAAATTGTAAAATTGTTGTTTGGGATCAGTGCTTGGATCCAGGACCACTCCGGGGGTGCGTTCCTCTGTTTAGTCGTTTGGCTAGGATACATGAGGGTATTCCATGTTTAAATTATGCATTACTTTTGCCTTGAGAGGAATTGTATGTAAATTGCATGTTTATATGTTGGGCATGGCCCGGTTACTTATGCCTGAGGGCGGTGTTTTACTATAGCCTGAGGGCATGACTGTATTAGCCCGAGGGCAACGTTCTATTTCGCCTGAGGGCAACCTTTCGTATGCCTGAGGGCAGTGACTTCTGTGCCTGAGGGCGAAACTTCGTACGCCTGAGGGCAATTTCTGTTACGCCTGAGGGCAATACCTGCGGGTTGGATTCTGCTTACCTGAGGGTAAGGTTTTGCTTGTCTGAGGACGCTGACTGCTTATTTAGAAATTCATTGTGGTGTTTTCTTAATATTAAATGGTTAAATGAATAATTAAAATGGCAATATAACTGGTTAAATTAGTTACTTTTGAGTACTGCTTAGTTTATTGCATTTACTTTTGCACACTGTTGTTGCATGTTTACACCCAGTTGGGCACGGGCCTTTGGTGGGTGCCTACTGAGATATATTTCTCACACCCTGTTTGGGTCATGCTTTTCGGCCCAAACAGATTACGTTTTTGCAGATGTAGATAAGGGCAAGGGCCCTTATACAGGTACTTGAGTGTTGCTGAGTAGGGGAGCATGGGACCGGGCTTAGGCTCGCGATGCTACCGGCTGTTTTGTTTTTGCTTTGTTGTACTTGTACTTCAATTGTATTGTATTGCAGTGTAACATGTTCTGGCTGTTTTATAGAATAGTGACATGCTGCATCTTCATATATATATGACTGTTGGTTTCCCTTTTTGTTATCAGTTATCCATTTCAGTTTCATATACTGTTGTTGCTTCCGCTGTTGTTGTATGTTTATATTATATTCCGCTGCGCTGCACTTTGACAAATGAGGGCATAGTTTCCCCACTATCAGACCTGGGCCCTCGCTGCTAGTCGGCAACCTCTGGCGTTTGGGGAAATGCGTTTGAGGTCATGTGGCGAACCGGGTTCGGGGCACCCGTTGCGTGGCACCCGAATCCGGGACGCTACATACTTGGTTTAGTATGTGTGTTGTTGTTTGTAATGCATATCCCCAAAAGGATAATGGAAGACTCGCATGACTCATCATTGATCTCACCATGTCCAACAGGGTGCGGTTCTTCCTTTCACTTACACCATTCCACTGAGGTGTGTAAGGAGGAGTGAGTTGAGATAGAATCCCAAACTTCCGTAAGAAATCAATGAAGTCCTGGTTAAGATATTCCCCTCCTCTGTCTGAGCGGAGTTTCTTAATCTTCTTACCAAGCTGATTCTCAACTTCATTCTTGTATTCTTTGAACCGATCAAAAGAATCTGACTTATACCTCATTAAGTAAATATATCCATATCTACTAAAATCATCAGTAAAAGTTATGAAGTACGAGAACCCACCCCTTGCTTCAACTGGAAATGGTCCACACACATCTGTATGAACTAATTCTAGAATCTCTTTAGCCCTTTCACCTTTCCCACTAAATGGGGCTTTGGTCATTTTGCCTTGTAGACACGCATGACATACACCAAGTGGTTTTAGTTCGAAAGAATCTAAATACCCATCTTGATGTAATTTTGTCAAACATTTCTCATTGACATGACCTAGTCGGTGATGCCAAAGTTGGGTGTGGTATGAGTCATGTGAATTAATTTTATCATCGATTGCCATTACTTGGTTTGTGTAGTCTAACACATAAAGGCCGTTATATAAATGTGTCCTACCAAAACAAATGCTATCTTTATAAAAGTAGCAACATCCACTTCCAAACTTGAAGATGAATCCATCAGTATCTAATCTGGATACTGAAATAATGTTTTTGGTTACAGAGGGTACATAATAACATCCTTTCAAAACCAAGACCATCCCAGTAGGCAATGTGAGGTGGTAGTCTCTGATAGCTACAGCAGCGAGTCTGGCTCCGTTGGCTGCTCGTAAATCCAACTCACCTCGGTCAATCTTTCTGAATCTACTTGGTTCCTGTATTTGGATACAGATGTGAGCACCACAAGCAGTATCTAATACCCAATTGGTAGAAACAAATAGATTGCATTCGATAACAAACGCACATGAAGCTTCCCCTTGCTTCCTTGGCTGGGTGCAATTTTCCTTTCAGTGGCCCTTCTTGCCACATGCGAAACAAACAGTCTCCTGTTATCTTGCCTCCCCTTTGATCTTCCTTTTCTTGGAAGACCTTGAAGAAGCTTTGGGCTTAAAGCTCTTCGCCTTCCCATTCCTTTTATTCACCATGAGGACATAAGGCTTTTCACGCTTCATGTCATTGTCCACTTGGCGAATGAGGATAAGAAGATCAGACAGAGACTTCTCAATGTTGTTCATGTTAAAGTTCACAACAAAGTTTGAGAAGCTCTGGGGAAGTGATGCAAGAATGAGATCGATACCCAGTTCTTCGGGGAGTTAAACCATAGAACCTCCAAGCGCTCAATGTAGCCAATGAGCTTGACTACATGAGGCCCAGCTGGGGCACCCTCTCCAAGCTTGCTCTGGAATAGAGCCTTGGAGATCTCAAACATTTCCTGTCTTGCTCTCTCCTGGTATAGACCACGGAGGTGCTCGAGCATGCTATAGGCATCCATGTCTTCATGAGACTTCATGAGCTCACTAGACATTGATGATAGCATCAAACATTGAACGTCAAGTGCATCGTTCAAATGTTGATCGTAGACCAGGAAATCTTCATCACTTGCCCCTTGGGCGGGCGAATCAGGAAGTGAGGACTCCAGCACGTAAAACTTTCGTTCATGGCGTAGGATAACCCGAAGGCGCCTAAACCATTCCTGAAAGTTACCGCCGGTGAGGATATTGTCTTTATCCAGAATTGATCGCAGAGAAAATGTGGTTGATGAGTTTGTCATTTCGATTCTACAAATTAAAAGAGCATATTTATCAGTACTTTCTTGATTACATTTTTATGAGAAATAATAGATTTTATTAAGTCTCTCATTATTTTATCAAGTCTCAATGGCCCTCACCATTGAACTCGGAATGTCCAGTTGCTTTGACATTCTAGTGGCAAGGATCCATATTCCCCTTCGCATAACCCCAACAAGGGTTGGTCAAGCTATTTGAAGGTATTTAGGTAGGCAGGTCTTTGCCAACTGTGAGCTTACAGTTCCTTGATCTGTTGAGTGGACTCCCCAATCCTGAAATCCTGACTACTCCTCTTGATGTAATATGGCTAAGTCAACCCGAAACCTTTCATAAGGGCTACTTCTCTTGATGTAATATGGTTAAGTCAACTCGAAACCTTTCATAAGGGCTTCCTTTATAAAAGTGAGTGTTCCAACAAGGGTTGGTCAAACACATAATTTTATTGAGTCTTGCCCTTAATCAGGTAACGGAAGGTTTGGTCTGACTTAATATGGTATTGAGGGATTTTAATCCTTTATGCGTAGTTTTGCATTATCACATGCTTGTTAATATTAAGTGATGTTTGCTTAAGTGATTAACCATGTTCTGATAATGTTTACGCATAGTCCAGTTTTTATTTTATTCCATCTTTGCATGCTTGTTTATTTCATTAATTATGTGATCGCGACAACACATACATAAAAAATAAATCATGCAATCAAACAGAAATAAAATAAGATGGCATGATCATGAGCTTCTATTGGTTAGCTTATCTAGCGGTTTGATAAGCTAACCCTGACCTAGGGAAAAACACCATGAACCAATGGTTCGTGTTTTGCAGCTCCCACCTGTCCACCTTTGTATCTTCTTGGGTTGGTTTCGCCTCAGCTTCGGGTTTTGAACCGTCTCCTCTGACTTGGGAGATCCTCCATTATATGGGGTTTACATTAAAGAAACCATGGGCACGCAGGCCCTACATTTTATTGGAAGAAGGCTCGCAGGCCAACGAATTTAAATTAAACAAATTTAAATGAAACCATACGCACATACAAAGGGTCTTTGGTCTAGCTCATGATCATCCATAGCAAGCAACGACATTTACGCATATTTAAAATTCAAATTCTTTTAATCGTTCTATTATTTAAGATAAGCCGCGCTTGAATTCAATTAATTATGATCTTATAATTAATCAATTTTTTATCTTAAATTCCTTTCTGAATTTCCTTGAGATTCTTCTCATCCATGTTCCTTGTACAGGTCTTTGTACTTTTGGAGGAAACCTGGTGAAATTCCATTTCTGGAAAGTACACGGCGTGGTTTGGCGGACCAGTACCGGTTCGTTGAACCTAAGTACACGGCATGTACACGGCGTGTAGTTTTCACTACACGCCGTGTATTCTTGTGTTGTACGGACAGAAAGAGCGGCTCCTCCAGATGAGATCCTCGTTTTTAATTTAATCAAAATTAAAATTAAAAGTTCGTTTCTGTGATGTGAATTGAGAAACGAAGGAAGAAGAACAGATCTCGTTCATTCAGTTTAATAGAACGATTTATCACGAATTGAATCAAATATAAATGCGTAAATTATCAACAAAAATTAAATAACTATAATCAACGTTGTAACCTCCCTCTGATACCAATTGAAGGTTCCGGGCGTAGCAGAAGCGCGTGGGTGGATGTGCCCACTTGGCTTTTTGTCATTAACAATGATCAATCCGGGATCAATACGACGATAAACGCCATTCTCCACGGATCGAATCATAGAAATAGACAAAGAAAAGTCCCGGAACCACAAAGTAAGATCGTTACAGGTTGATTATAATTAATTTAATTAATCGAAGAGAAGTACCTTTTGGGTGTTCTTTCTTCGTTGATGTTCTTGATCACGTTCCGATGTGATTCGTTGTTGCGTCGCAGAAGCCAAGTGTAGACTTCCTCTAGCAGTGATCCACACGTGCACCACGTATCTCTGGACGTCGCCGAAGGATTCTCCGGGTGCTAGCGTGGAGAAAACTTTGCTTGCGTTGTCCCCCTTAGATCGTCTTGATCCGATGAAGAGGATCTCTCTCGGTCTTGAGAGCGTTCTTGGAGGAAGAGGTTCTTTCGGCCTTGAAAAAATTCTCCAGAATTGTTGTGCACAACAATTCTCTTTGGTATGGGAAAAAGAGTTGGGGTTGTGAAGATATTTATAATCGGGTTTGAGGTTGTAGAGTTATGACAATAAATAAACGCGTTACGCGTTTTATTTATTTCATTGACTCTTATTGAAACCCCATGTCGAATAATTAATTCTTTGACATGCGCCCACGCTGATTATAATAAATATTGTTGGAGTCTGTATCCCACATTGGACTTGTGGTCCGATGTGGAGTTTATCATTCATTATAAAAGAACGTCTCCTCCTCACTTTGAGGTAAGGAGGCGAGGGGGTTTCTCAACCTACATGGTATCAGAGGGATTTACTCCCGACCCTCCCTCCATAATTATTTTTTTTTTCTTCTCCCTTCCTTTAGGGTTTTCCCCGTCCGGGGGGCGGCGGCTCCAATCCAAATAGTCGCCGCCCCCCCCCCCTCACTCCGCTGCTCCTCCCGGTCGCGCAAGACCTCAGTCGTGGCGCCTTCCCCTCCGGCGCGCGCTCCTCCGGCGAGCGAGCCCTTCCAGCCCAGCGGGCTTCCTTCCCCGGCGTCTCCTCCGGCTCGCGCTCCTCCTGCGCACGACCCCTCCCTGTGGCGGATCTCTCCCGGCGCCAGGCCCCGCCTTCACTACGGCTTCCCTCGCGCCGGCTCTTGGCGAGACTCCCGACCCTCTCTCTCCTGCCCGGCTCCCGGCGAGACTCTCGACCCCCAGCTTCAGGCGCGGCTCCCGGCGACTCCTCCCTGCTGCGCGCGGCTCCCGCTTCCCCCTGCGCGGCTCCCCTCCCGGCGTCCCTCTCTCCCGGCGGTCTTTCCGGATCCCGTAACTGCCGGCGCGGCTCCCCTCCCGGCGTCCCTCTCTCTCGGCGGTTTTTCCGGATCCCGTAACTGTCGGCGCGGCTCCCCTCCCCGACGGCTTCGCTCCGCCCCGCGCTTCCCGTCAACCCGCGCGACTCTCGTCCGGCCTCCATGCGCGTCAGCCCGCGGCTCGCCTCTTCCCTCTGCGCGACGGACGCCGGCTCCCCCAATCCCGGCGGAATCCCTCTGCGCGCTCCGACCTTCTCTCGCCCGACGGCCCGCTGCTTGCCGGCCATCCCATCGACGGCTCCATGTGCGACACCTCCTGCACGCGCAACGGACTCCAGGCATTCCCTCCTGCTTCCTGCGCGCAAAGACCGGCTAGTCCCGGCTCCTCCAGCAACAGCCGGCCCCTCTCTGCGCGACAGCCGGTCTCCATTCCTGCCGGCTCCTCCAGAAGCCGGCTTCCAGCCCTGCCGGCCTCCCGTGCCACCTCTGCTCCCTCAATCGTCGGCCTCCTCCTGCGGATTTCCCGGCGCTTCGACGACCAGCACCGTCATTGCGGCTTCCTCGGCACTCCGACGACCGGCCCTCCCGCCCGGATTTCTCGGCGCTTTGACGATCGGCCCGACATTACGGATTTCCCGGCGCTCTGACGACCAGCCCGTAGTGCGGATTTTCCCGACGCTCTGACGACCGACCCGCCAATGTGGATTTCCCGGCACTCTGTTGTCCGGCCCCACACTTTTCCGGCTATGACCCATCCATCATCCCGTGGGGGAGCTTCGATCGTGAGGGGGAGCATCAACTTTTGTTGCTTTCTTTTTATTTTCGTCGTGTATTTGTCATCAAGCTGGGCATGTCCAGCTTGAGGGGGAGTGTTAGCATCTGTTTTTTGTTCCTTTTGATTATGTGTCCAAGCTAGGTACACCTAGCTTGAGGGGGAGTGTTGGAGTCTGTATCCCACATCGGACTTGTGGTCCGATGTGGAGTTTATCATTCATTATAAAAGAACACCTCCTCCTCACTTTGAGGTAAGGAGGCGAGGGGGTTTCTCAACCTACAAATATCATTTAATTAAAACAATATTATATCCTCAAAATCCCGACTGGAAAACTACACGGCGTGTAATCATTAATACACGGCGTGTACTTGTTTTCCATAAAACTACACGGCGTGTAATCATTAATACACGGCGTGTACCGGTTTTTCTATTTCCTTTCAGAATGAAAACTACACGGCGTGTAATCATCAATACATGGCGTGTACTTGTTTTCCATGAAAAACTACACGGCGTGTAATCATTAATACACGGCGCGTATATCTTGTTTTTCATTTCTTTCTTCCTCCATCATTAAAACAATTTAGGCTTCCTTGAATAATTATTAAATCACGTACGGGAATAATTTTTATTCTACTTGAGATACTTGGATACACTTAGTGTGTGACTCTCTAGGCCTCTTTCTCGTCGGCATTAGGCGGGCTTGCCTAATGTCCAAGATTACTGTCTAGCAACGGGTCAAGGCACCCAAGAGAAAGAAGTTGACGCCGCATTGACGTGTCACCTCATACGAACGCTTACTGTGTAATTTAATCTCTTTGTCTCAATATCTCATCAAGCAGGTTTCATGGAAGTGTCATAAACCTATATGTTTGATCCGTCGTTCTTTGACTACCTAAAATAAACTCGTCGTTTCACCATGGTCATGGAATTTCATGCGACAGTTCTATTTCAATCAAAGGGCCGAGATATCAACTTCCATAAATGGAAGGAACAAATCTTTCCTCAACTTATCCATTAACAACATGTCATTCATGACGCACCCAACGTACCCTACTTCCCGCCAACTGTCTACGTGACGGTTTTCGTCACCAAATCTAAGTGCGCGAGTCATGACATGAGTTAATGATAATCTTCCAGTCTAAGGACCATTACACACGCTCGCAGATAGCAATATCCGATGACACCAAGACATGCGGAATTACTAATGGCGGGTCTGTTCTCATAATCTCTCATCTTGAAGATTACCAAGTGCGAACTCCATGAGAGAGAGTCTCGTCTTCTTACGAGTACTCGCACATGACGGTCTGTATACTATGTGTCCTATCATAGTATGTCATCCAACCGTAGAACTTTATTTAAGAATATTGTTATAGAATTTCAAGGTTCTCATCATAGCGGGGATCTGTCATGACCTTATTAATGCAACAAATATTTCAGGACATTATTATATTATAGTCATGCAGAACAATGAACAATATATAATAAGAGTACATTCATGTAATCAAAGTACAAAACAGTTGGTTCTCAGGACACCAACCCTTACAGCGATTACAAAATCAAAAGTTCTTAAAGGCATTTACAATAGTAAACCTCACAACGGATGTCTTAAGAAAAAAGACTCCCTGAAAGTTATAATAAAGCGCACTCAAGTAACAAGATGTTACAAAAGCTTCACAGTAACTTTAGATAGTCGATCATGCAAAAGCTTCTTCTCCTCAATCATGTGGCTCTATTTATAAATGTTCTTCAAATGGTCATATTCCACATATATCGGGATCAGTTGCAACGACATCGGATGAACTCCTTCGTTTGGAAAGGTTCAATGAAGCATCTTCATCTGATAGTAGTCTTGACATGCACCACTACAGTGTATTAAGGTTTCGTCCGGTGGAATGAGATATTTTTGTCAGGTGGAATGTATAAAGTTCTTCATCCAGTAGGCTTTATGAAAGTTCGTCTAGAAAGCATGTCTTCCTCCATCTGATAAAGCTTGTTCAGTAGACTTGGTAGAACTTCATCCGGTGTTGACTTTGTTATACTTCATCTGCTGGACTTTATAAACCTCCATTCAGTGAACTTTGTGTTCATCTGTCCAGTATACAAAGTACATGCCCATCCGGTAAGGAAGTTTCAACTGTTATCCTCCGTCCGAAAAGCATTAATAATGTTTTGTCCGTTGGAAAGGATATTCTCCATTCAGAAAAATAGCTAACTTTCCTACAAAAACATCTTAAGAACTTGGGAAGTTCAAAAGTTGGAAAAGTGTGAACTTTTAAAGAAGTGGATTGTGATTTTCAAATGTAAGGTTAGAAAGTGTTGAAAGAATACTTTTGACTCAACAATCCTTCCAAACCCTGTTGAAGATAATCAATAATTTGTTCTGGGATGACACCATCAAATGACCTGATCCTCTTCCTCATACAGAATCTTCGACTACCTGTCGATCTTCAGGAATAGTAGCATGCAACTCCGTCTCTGTAACATAGTCTTCACTTCAGGTTTAATCACAATTCATTTTTGTAGTTTTAGTCAGTAAAGAACAACTCGAGCATCAACAAATATTTTTTCCTTCATAATATTTAATTATAGAAGCTTAGATTTTTCATTCTTGTAAAATTTCACTTTCCATGCTAATAGATAATGTCTTATAAAGTCAGTAGATACTCTATATCATAGAACTCGTTAATTTCCATGCCTTTTTCAATTTATTGGCCAAGTGAAAAGTCTTATACAACTCAGGAAGAAAAAGACTTACTCGCTCATATGAAATCTTATGAGATGGATCAAGAGTCGTACATGGATTCAAAGTCTTACGACCCCCAAAAAAGTCTTATGATATCAACCAAAGTCTTACAAGGTCTTAGAAAAGTCTTACATGCAAACCAAAAAAGTCTTAAGTGATTTTTCCTTTGCAAAATTTGGATAACTCAAAAGCCTTCCGCGCAGTAACAAAGGCTTAAGAGATTCAATATGCTTAGAGATCATGCCATATTTCAAGATCTTAACTTCATAAGTCTTACGAAATCCTTGAAAGGCTTACAAAGTAAGACTTATCCATATTTTCTAGACTCAAGGACCGAAGTCTTACAAAGTCAAACTTGGCCATTTTTTATCTTAGACTGTGGAATAGCATACTTCCTCAAATAATCATAGAACTTCTTCAATTCTTCTCACGCCTACTCAAATCATCTAAATAAAACTTCAAAACACTTTTGGAAATTTATCAAGCCTCCTTAAACCTCTTCAGAACCATTCCAAAGGTCTTGCACCATTTATACTCAATAAATAGCATTTCCATAAATATCACTACCTCCTTACTCCATATTTTAACTCAGCTCCACCAAATCCTCATCCACAGGATTTTCATCACTATATTTAGCAGCATTCATACTAAATCATGTATACAACCCTCTAGACAAGAAAGTAACTAGCGTAAGACAGGTCCTTTTCCTTGAGAGGGATCACATCCTCAAGGAGGATAGAGGACCCAAAATTGACTTCGATGAAATTGATGCTCGAGATACACGAGAGGTGGTACAGAAATAGATTCCACGGGTCCCCGTAAAAAAAGTTTTTCCTGAAACATAAGTATTGCATAGGAGCGCTGGAGAGGTAAGAGAATCAGAGAGATATGGTTTTATAGTCACCAATGATGGTGACTCATTATTGGTCGAAAATGATAATCTCCTCTCCTACAAAGAGGCGATAGAGAGCTCAAAAGTTGCAAGATGGCAAAAAGCCATGAATTCTGAGATGGATTTCATGTATCAAAACCAAGTTTTGGTTCTGATCAATCCACCAGTTGATGTAAAGACCATTGGGTGTAAATGGATATTCAAAAGAAAACTGAACATGGAAGGTGAAGTGAATACCTATAAAGCACGACTAGTGGCTAAAGGGTTTAGACAACGTCAAGACGTTATAACTACGCCGAAACCTTTTCTTCAATTTCCATGTTTAAATCCATCAGAATTTTGATTGTCGTAGCAGCTTTCCATGACTATGATTTGGCAAATGGATGTCAAAACTACTTTCCTTAACGGGAACCTTCAAGAGGATGTATATATAACACAACCAAAAAGGTTTGTGATTCCAAGCAATGCCAAAAGGGTATGCAAGATGCAAAGATCTATTTATGGATTAAAGCAAGAATCCAGATCATGGAATATTCGGTTCGATGAAGCCATAAAAGAATTTTGTTTCATTAAGAACGAATATGAGTCATGTGTTTATAAGCGGTTTAGTGGGAATACGGTTGTTTTCATAGTAGTATATGTTGATGAAATATTACTAATTGGAAATAACATACCAGCCTTACAAGAGGTTAAGGCGCGGTTGAGCAAGTGGTTCTCCATGAAGGACTTAGGTGAAGCAGCGTGCATACTAGAGATCAAGATCATGCGTGATAGATCCAAGAGACAGTTTGTACTAAGTCAAAGTACATACATTAACAAGATACTGAAGAGGTTCAGTATAGAACAATCCAAGAGGGGATTGGTACCATTGTCACATAGTATACATCTTTCCAAGAAAATGTGTCCTCAGACATGAGGAAAGAGAGAGAATCAGTAAGATTTCATATGCTTCTACAATAGGATCTATCATGTATGTCATGTTATGTACGAGGTTTGATGTTGTCTATGCTTTTAGCATGGTAAGCAGATATCAAGCAGATCCAAGTGAACGACATTGAACTGTTGTTAAGACTATCATTAAGTATCTGAGGCGAACTAAGAATATGTTCCTAGTTTATGGAGGAGGTGGAGAGCAAATCATCAGGGGTTATATAAATGTTAGCTCTCAGACACATTAGAATGATCTGAAGTCACGGTCTGGATATGTCTTTTGTCTCAACGGTTAAGTTGTGAGCCGGAAGAGTTCAAAACAGCCAATTGTCAAGGAATCTATAGCAAAGCCCGAGTATATTGCGCCTTCTGACGCAATCGAAGAAGCAGTTTCAATTCACAATTTTGTTCAAGAGCTTGATGAGGTTGCCTAGCAATCAAGACCCTGTCATAGTTTACTGTGATGACACTGCAATTGTGGCCCTTTCCAAAGAGCCAAGGTCGCATCAAATGACAAAACACATACTTCGGAAGTTTCAACTCTTGAGGGATTTTTCTCAAGGAGGAGAAGTTGCAGTGAGCAATGATGCGGAATCGTCGGGAAACACAACGACAGAAAATGGGAAAAACGAAAGAAAGAAAGCAGAGGACACAGCGAATTACGTGGTTCGGGAAAAATCCCTACGTCCACGGGAGAGGCAGAAATTCACTATTTGGGAGCACAAATTACAGAGAGTTTTTTTCAGTAGTAAAACCCTAGCCCGAAATGGGCTACATATGAAGAAGACGGTCCACTGTTCCGAATAGTAGTCCGCGTTGCAACAGTGATCGGCGGCTCACTTTGTCAAAAGTGCTACAGTGTCTGTCGGCTGGAAGTCAAAAGCGTTACAGTGAAGTTGAACCCGAAGTCCGCACCGCTACAGTGTCTGTCGGTGTCGGTCGATCAGCTCCGCTACAGTGGTCAGCATTGCTACAGTGCTCGACCCGCGACAGTTGCGGGCCACAAGCATTCGGCCCAACCGGATCGGGCAACACCAATCCAACAAGCAAAGTATCTACGGAGGAAAATGTGGAGGACCCCTTGACGAAGGCTCTATCTAAGCAGAGGCATGAGTATCATGTGAGAACTAGTGGACTGAGAGTTGTTATCAGTTGGCTCTAGTGCAAGTGGGAGTCTGTTGGAGCCCTAAAACCGACTTTCTTGGTACTTGATTATATGTTTTCATTATTAATGAAGTTACTCATCACATCATGATTGTTCCTTTGCATGACATTTTCATGTGATTGCGTCCTAAGAATATATGTCACACTAAAAGGTCATGGCGGTTCTCTGTTGTGATGAGAACAAGGAGGTGTTACGACGTCATTTTTGAATACTGTTCTATGGCCGGATGATATTGTCGGACAAGACATAAACAGTACAGGCTATCAAGGGTAAGAGGATCATCAAACATTGAGACACATTCTCATGGTATTCACCCTTGGTAATCATCAAGATAGGAGGTTATAAGAACAAACTCATCAAGTTTTAGTGATGCTCGAGATGTTAATGGAAAAAGGAATGGAATGGGAAATGGCTCACCAGTTGTCGAAGAACGCACTGCACGCGCCTCCGTGGATTCAAAATTTTCATACTGTTACGGTGGACTCGGCCACCTCTGAAGAGTCGGCGACGTCGGATTGGCCTCCCCCCACCACCACCCTCGGACGCTCCTGGTGGTGCGCCTTCTTCCTCCCAATCGGTTGACCCTCGTTCGCTGGGTCCCGATCTCCCTCCTGGGTCGTCGCTGAAAGACATTCAGCTTAAATCCCCCCACTCTCAAAAGTCTCTTCCTCCCCTATTTCTGGCGGTTCCTCTGGTTTCCCTCCAACACGAGATCGTTGGATGGTTCTCCTATGCTGACCTTTTCGACCTCTGCTTTTGAAAATGCCTCAGCGCTTTTCAGGTGGACCTTAGTGGCACGGTTCGGAGCTGACAAACCCTCTATGGGCTTCTTCCAAAACTTCGTGCGCTCCTGGGGTCTGATCGTCCGGCCAGCGTCTCTGAGCTAAACAGAAAATCCTTTTGCATAGTTCTGGCCTCTCGTGTGGACTTTGTCAAAGCTTGGACTCGGAGCCCTAGATTGATCAATAGGTGGCGGTTTTAGTTCTCCCGTTGGTCGATGGAGGTCCATCGAGGACGGGAATCCCCACTTTTGGCGGTGTGGATTAAGCTTCTTGGTCTCCCACTTTTCAAAATATTGCTTTTTTGGAGAAGATAGGGGACTCGAAGAATTCATGTGCGCGGATGACTGCACTCTTCGGCTTCAAGACTCCTCATCGGCTCAGATCTGTGTCGCCATGGACCTCTCTCCTCTCCTCCTCCATCGCAGCCCCTCCTGCGGGTTGAAGAATCGGTGGAATGGAGGCAACCCCTGTTTTATCCCTCGACGCCCCGTTACTGTTTATCCTGTCAACTCCACGAGCACTCATTGTCAGCGTGCAGAAAGCAGACATCCCACTGCTCGACATCGTGTTAGTCGAATCCCCCGGTCAGTGGCGTATCTTCGTTTCCGGCTAAAGAAGTTGCTCGTTCGTATGATCGTGCGTCTTTGGTGATCAATGAAGCAGGTGAGGATTCCTCGGATCCGTCGTCGGATGCACTTCCTCTCTCCTCAATCACGACTCAGCATGCGGCTATTTCCTCAATCACTCCATGCATGGAGCTCGTCCCCTACCTTCCGAAGTTTTCTCCATCTCCTCTGGAGACTTCCATCCAAATCATCCTACCATGCAAGATTGAAATCAAAAGGGAAAGAGCTTGTTCGTTTTGGTTCTCCTCTACGCCCTCTTCTCCCCCGGGACCCTGGTCCTTTTGCAAGCTCCCCGGTACCGATGACGAACAGCTACAGTTTATTATTTCATGCGCAAGAAAGCCCGATTCTTTCCTCTTCGGTGCCTGATCCCGTTCTGAATGATACTCTACCATTTGTGGATAAGCCTCAACTCCTTTCGTCCCTGCTTCGCCCTCAATCAGAGTATGCACCAGGTCTCGCTCAAAGAAGATGTCGGCATGTTCCAGCTCTCAATCCATGAGGCTTCCCACACCTAAGGCCAGTTCCAAGTGCACTCTTTTTCAATGATCTTGCTTATCATATGGAATGCGCAGTCTGGGAGCCCGGGTTAAGACAGATTTCCTCTCCAGTGAGGTGTTTAAGAATAATGTTTCTCTTATTGTGGTTCTTGAACCGAAATAATGTGTATCCAAGCTTGGGGATTTTTCTAGAAAGATTGGCATGCGGTTTTACATGCATGGGGAGCCCAATAATCACCTCATTTGGATTTTCTGGAAGTCCTCCATCTCAGTGGAGAAGATGGATGTCTGAGAAGATGGATGTCTCTGATCAGCAAGTTTCGGTTAAAGTTTTCTCTGGTAATGTTGTCTACTTCTTTTCTTTTGTTTATGCTAAGTGTGATACTAGGTTAAGAAATCAACTATGGCGGGACCTTGAATCCTTCAACCCGGGGGGGACTCAACCTGGTTAGTGGGAGGGGACTTTAATACTATTATAGATGCTTCAAAGAAGAAGGGTGGAGGCTTGTTTCCTCGAAGGGACGGGATTGCTTTCTCGTCCTTCGCAACTCAGAAGGGTCTCCTTAATCTGGGATTTTCGAGTGATAAGTATATTTGGTGCAGCAATTAGAGAGAGAGAGAGGCGGTCGGCAAACGTGGTGCGGGTTGGATCGTTATCTTGCCAATCTCCAAGCCATCTCTTCCTTCCCAAATGCAGAGGTCGTCCATCTGGTCTGTGCGTTGTCAAATCACTCTCCACTTATTATCAACCTGAAGTCTAGACATAATGATGGAGGACGCTTCTTTTTCACCAACTGGTGGCCGCATCAACACAACTACCACACAGTGGTGCATGATTCCTGGGATAAGCCAATACAGGGAAGACTGTGGATCGGTTTTCACAACAAGTTGCGAAGACTGAAAAGGGATCTAACTGCTTGGGCCAATTCCTTTTCGTTCGTTAACCAAAACTTGGACGCCATCAAAACTGAGATTGATCACGCGGAAGCCAATCTTGAAGAGACATGGGATGATGACACATTTGCCTCCCTCGCCCTTAAAAAGAGTCAGTTCAATGAGATGTTGTTCGAGCACGAGAGATGTCTACGTGAAAGGTCTAGGGCCACTTGGCTCAGGGAAGGAGATCGTAATACGACATTTTTCCATGCATGCTTGAAAGAAAAACGACTCGGCAACGCTCCGAATATTCGGTTGGATGATGGTTCTTTCTCTAGTGACCCAAAGGTGATTGGTGATATGGTTGTTTCTTATTTTAATTCCTTACTCAACAATCCTAACCAGTGCATGCAGAATGGTTACCCTAGAGGTCAGGCAAACATCTTCACTTATATCCCGCATGTGGTTTCTTCGGATGTCAATGCCATCTTAGAGAACAATCTGGATGAGGAGGAGGTGTGGGATACAATTAGATCTCTTAATCAGGAGAGTTCCAGATGGGTTTCCAAGATCATTTTATGTGAGCTCCTGGGATATCATCAAAAACGATTTGGTTGAAGCCATCCAAGACCTCTTTAGAGGTGGTTCTCTACCACGGGTTGCATGTGTCACAACAATGGTTCCAATTCCCAATGTGAAAGACTCATCTTCTATAAGGCAATTCAGACCCATCATCATGTGTAATTTCCCTTACAAAGTCTTAACTTCCATTATCAATGGGAGGCTTTCTCAATACATCCACAACTGGGTTTTTGAAGAGCAACATGGTTTTATTAAAGGTAGGTTCATTCAACGAGTCATGGGTATATTGGAGATATAAAAAGGAAGGTGGTGGGCTCCAACATTATAATTAAAGTGTGTATGGATAAGACGTATGATCAGCTCGAGTGGAATTTTATTCTCCGAGTGATGAGATGCATGGGTTTCCCAGAATGGGTTGTTGATTTTCTCTTCCGATGTTATAGCTCACCCTGGTTCACAATTCTTTTCTTAGGAAGGCGATGTGGTTTTTTGAAATCTGTAAGGGGGCTAAGACAGGGAGATCCCATATCTCCCAACATTTTTATCATGGTTCAGGATGCTCTCAGTAGACACATTGCTTCTAGTATGCAGCTTGGCACTATCCGTCTTTACCACCGCAGCGCTCACTCCAGTGGAGTATTCCACCTCCTCTTTATTGATGATATAGTCTTCATTATTAATGGTCGCAATTCTTTTGTCAGGGGTTTTATTAACATCATGGAAGAATATTCCAGATGGAGTGGACTAATCATCAACCGGGATAAAAGTTGTGTGTTTTTTCCTCCCTCATGTCCGAATAGACAAAGGCCAAAAAGTGAATACATGCTTGGCATTCACAGGAAGAACTTTCCCATGGACTATCTAGGTGCGCCCCTAGCTCATAGTAGAGTTTGTATCAGACACTTTGAAGGCGTGGTTGACAAAATCACCAATCGTATCACAAATTGGAAAAATCGGTTTCTTTCCTTTGGTGGGAGAATCACTCTCGTCAACTGCGTTCTGTCTTCTATTCCCATGCACATCCTCTTGGTTCTCAAGGTGCCCAAGGCGATTCTTAAGGATATTGATAACACTCTATCCTCTTTTATTTGGGATGCCCAGGGGGAAGGTAGGTGTCTTTGGGCCTACTGGAATAGGCTCGCCAGACCAGTGGAGAATGGAGGTATCAACGTGAGAAATGTGACGAAGGCGATACACTATCTTCAAGGCAAATTGGCTTGGGAGGTCATTGAAGGGCAATCCCTTTGGAGCAGGTTTATCAAAGGAAAATATGGCAATGTTTTGAAAACGACTAGAGGTCACTCCTCCCCCTTATGGAAAGCTCTCCAATGCCATATGCCGAAGTTAACCTTCAAACAGGCCAGTCTTTACCCCTCCTTCATTCAAACTATCTTGAATCCCATCCAGAAAAATACTTTTAACGGTATTAGGATGGAGGACGTTCTGGATGAGTGTATTTCCATGGGCTCCACGTCGGGTATTTTCTCAACTAAGGCATACAAGAACATGATGATATTACCTCAAGTCATTGATGTGTGGGGAGGTCTTTTTCTGGTGCAAGGATATTCCGACTAAATTCAACTTCCTGGTTTGGAGAATCTGGAATCATGCATTACCTACTGATGCGGCGGTTAAAGATAAGGGTGTCCGCTTAGCATCCAAGTGCTCTTGTTGTGTGGTTCATAAGGAGGAAACTACTATGCGTCTATTTTGTCAAAGCAAGTGGGTGAATAAGATATGGGGAGCTTTGGGCAAGTTCACTGGTTTAACAACGCCTATGGAGTCCTTCGATGATTTCCTTCAGAGATGGTTCAGCGATGTTGGCAGCAACAAACATGAGAAGATGGCTCGGTCTCTCCTTGTCGTGGGTTGTTGGTGTATGTATGTGGGAGGTGAGGAACAAGTTTCGTCACAATGGCCCCCTCTCATCAGGTACTACTTCGGTGGTGAGGACCAGATGTCTCGTTGTGGAGTTAGCATGTCTTCTGAAACACTGAGAAGAGGCGTCCTCTTTAAGGAGTTGTATGGCAAGAAGCTATCCTTCATCTTCTCCCAGGTCTTGGGTGAGCGACTCCTCCCACCCATGGTCTTAAACTTTATGTTGACGGTTCTTGTAACATAGGTGCATGCGGGGGGACGTGTTGTTCGTGACTCCACAGGTTCAATGATTTTTGCCTTCAACGCGTTTTATAGGAATGGTGACTCCCCTGGGGCGGAAACTAATGTCATTCTCCACGAACTTGAAATAAGCCACTCAAATCATTTTTCCTCGACAAGAGTGGAGACGGACTCTAAAGATAATATAGAGGCCCTCATTAACAATGGGATTGAGCTTCTCCACACGTGTCGTGAAAGTAATCATGTGGCTGATTTCCTGGCTGCAAAAGCTTCCCAGAGTCTCCTCTCTTGGAGTTTTTTAGCACTGGCCCTTCCCCCAAGAGGTGTTGACATTGTTATTGGGGACACTCTTGACCTCTACTTCTTCAAGCCCCCATGATTGTTCCACCTCCTATGTTCTCCTTTCCTTTTTTAATAAAATTCATATTTTGTGTGTGAGAGAGGCTTGTTTAAATGAAATGTAATAGTTAAAGGTGTTTGGCCCCATTTGGGTTATGGAATGGGTAAAATGTGGATTTCTCGAATTGCTTTTTAAGAGAAGGAAAATGACTTGATTTCCGAACAAACTCATCAATATGAAATCCATATTTCTGTGTCATTGGATATTCCTATCTGTGGGCGTATGTATTGATCCTTAGACTTTAAGATTATCAATAATGGATATCATGACTCACATGCTTTGATGTATTAATGAAAACCGTGAAGACATGTGCTTGTGGCGAGGTAGGATACGATGGGTACGTTACGAATGAAATTGCGTTAATGGATAATGCGAGAAATGATTTATCTTTTTTGTCTCTTGACAGAAGTTGATATCTCAGGCTCTTTAATGGAATGAAACTACCTAGATGAACCACAATCATGGTGTTCAATGGGAGAGTTCATTTTCAAAAAGTCAAGAAAAAGACATTGAGCATATAGATTGATGGCACCAGCATGCAACCTGCTTGATTTTAGATATCGTGATAAAAGGATTATTGTAATGTCTTGGATTTTCTGTTTATTATTAAATATTATATGGAATTATTTCGAGACCGGGCGCGAAGACGGCACATCATTCCGAGATCCAGTGAGCCCGGAATGGTGGTTTGAACTTTTTTTAGTTAATTGAGTCGGCACTTGTGCGCGGTTGTGGCAGTTTCCAAACGGATGCCCGGATTAAAAATCTGAGCACACCGTTGCGTCCGGGACGACGACTTTACATAAGAATGAGCCTAACCTTGACCGGCGCGGGTTGAGGGAAAAAGTTAATTTTCTGACGTTTTAAGTAAAATAAAATAAAATAAATTAACCAGTTTATTTTATTTCATTTAAGGAAACATTCGCTGCAACATGGCGACGGCGCAGCTGTTTCCTAAATTGATGGCGCGTCTTAATGACTTTGAAATGGCAAGTCAACGCCATTAATACTGCCGCGTAATTAAATGTCAACTTGTTTCCCCTTTTTAATGGGTTAAGAAATTGTACGTCCTGGGCAACGTAGAGAGAGGAACCTCTGCAGAATCCGCGGCGCGTTGGAGAAAATTCTCGACGACGAACGACAACGGATCGAAACCAAGGATCGTTGCGCCGACGTTGAAGGATCTCGACGACAACGGCAGCACGACGCCTTCGTCAACGATCGATCCTTTCGAAAGGTAGGGGTTGTTATTTCGATTTCTTCTCCCCGTATTTGAGTTTAAACGACGAACGCGGATCAACCACAAATAAGTTGATCCGCGGATTCGTACGTTCTTGCAGGAGGGATTTTTCTTCGGGAAGATTATGGGGAATTGATCCATGCTTTAAGTTGTTGATGATTCTTGCCCCGTTTGAGCCTATTAACGGGAGCGGATCAACGCCGTGACGAACGACGGCGGAGGTTCGTTCCTAAATTTGTTTATTTGGATTTCTTCCTCCTTTTTCCCCGCGCGTTCTTCGCGTTCTTCGCGGGGCAACGAACAACGGATCGTTGCGCATCCGTTCTGCGACGCAACGATCCCAAATCGAAGGTTCGACATTGCAACGTCCTTGTGAAGGTGCGGCGACGATGGTGGACGACCAATCGGACCGGATCGGAAAGAGCGTTCTTCGTGCGGGAAGATCGGAACGCGTTTCGGGAGCCGATCGGAGGCCCGAAAACGACGGAAGCGACTTCGTGGGGTCGGGGCGACCAGAACCTGGAAGTTTTGCAGCGATCGGGCAACCGGATTGATGATCGGAGCAGCACGGGAGGCGCACCGGCGAAGAGCGCCGTTTCTGGAAATTTCCAGAATACACAGCGTGTACTTCCGAAGAACACGCCGTGTAGTTCAGGCGGTGGCGGCTAGGGATTCGGGGTCAGAGAAGAATCACACGGCGTGTGACCCCGGTCACACGGCGTGTTGGATCTTCCCCGAAGCTCGGCGTGTACTTTGGGTAGTACACGGACACGGAATGCTCTACACGGCTTCAGGCGGCACGGCATGTACAGCTCGGCAGAGGCAACTACGCGGAGCTCGGCGTGTATCCCGGGGATACACGGACACGGGATGGAGTACACGGTCGTGTACTCCATCACCCGGCCAGGCGAGGTCAACAGCGCAGGTCACCCCGTGTGCAGATTGCACGGTTTGGAGTACATGGGTTGGTGACCGTGTACGGGCACATGGCCAGAGTACACGGAGCCAACCACAGTTACCCAGACACGGCGTGTACTCCGTACTACACGCCGTGTACTAAGTTTTTCTACATGACCAGCCTCACGACACGGGCAGTACCCAGGGTCGGACAACACGGCGTGTATCATTTCTACACGCCGTGTACTTTTTGGAAAACGGCTTGGTCCTTTTGTTCACCGTGCCTTGAACATCTTTCGTTTGGGTTAGTGTCCCTTCTTGTTTCCCTGAGGGTCAGGCATCTTTCCCTCACACAGGATTTTGATCCCTTCAGCAGGACTTTCTGTGATAGAGTCAGACATCCATCCGAGAGACCCGGATCGAGATCCTCTATCCATTCCAGACCTTAGGTAGAGTCAGGCATCGACGTGACCAACTCTACCGAGCGTTGATCCTCTACCTAGCAGGTGAATTCCGAATGAGTCGCGGTATCCGCCATGGCCCTGGCAGTGATCCTCATCTGTGTATCGATATCTTTCCCACTCAGGAGTGTGTCTCCCGTAATGAGTGCTTCTATCTATCGTAACCTTTCCACTCAGAAGTGTGTCTCCCGTAATGAGTGTAGCCATCTCTCATGACGGTTCCCGACGAACAGCACTTCTCGGACGGACGTCATCAGAGCTATAAGACTCGTGGAGTGTGTTCTCCCGAAACGAGCACATCACGGAATCTTCGAACGGAATCCCTTGCGGGGGTATGCGGTCGTGTGACTTGTTTCTAGACCACGGGTCTGGGTTTTAAGTATATCTGGTTTGTTCTATATGTTCTGTAGACATATACTGTGCATAGCTGACCGTACCTTTACTTGTGTACTGCTTTGTGGTTTTCGGGGTCCTCTACTGAGTATTGTTATACTCACCCCTGCACGGGTTTTGCTCGTACGTCTGGTGTCTTGTGCAGACGAGCAGCCTTTTTACAGAGTCCAGGGCGGATCAGGATATGGCCGAGCTTTCTGAGTTCCCTACAGGCCGAGGCGTTCCTACGGCTACGAGCGGCAGTCCCAGTACCTTTGTGCTTACAGATTGGACTTTGCAGTTTTTCAGACTCTTGGTTTTGGTGGGCTTGTATTCTGGCCCAGTTTACTTTTACAGTACTCTACCTTTCGTCGTACTCTGTTGGTTGGGTTTAGTTGTATGCATGCATTTTTGTTCCTTGGTGTTTTACATTTCAGCATTTGTGGGCTTGGAGATGTGTGTGTGTGTATAGGTACTTAGGCAATGCCTCCCATGTTAGTGACATGCCTACTCGGTGCTAATCACCAGCCCCTGGCCTATTGGAGGCGGGCTTGGGGAGTCACGGCGCGGGCCCCACTGGGACGGGTCGTGACAATTATATTACACGGTAATCGTTCGTAAAAGATTGAATGTCCTTGCAACGTTAACTTCTTTCTTTATGGGTGTCTTAGCGTGTTAGACGCTAACATTGGACTCTAGGCAGTTACACCTAATGTCACCAGGAAAGAAGTCTAGAGGGTCACACGCCAAGTGTATCTGCAATCTCAGTTAAATTCAAGTATTGAATTTAACAAGTTAGAATAAATGATTTTTATTCAGATTTGGTTGATCGTCATGTTTTAATCACAAGTTATTCAAAAGAATATGTGGGTTAAATAATAATAAATATTTATTTACAAGGTTTAACGAATATAATATTATATTTATCGACGAATAATGCAGTGGCATTTATTTATTAAATAAAGTCATTATTCAAAGATCGGTAAATGTAGACGAAAGAAAGCGGACCAAGCTTAATGGACCGATTTGAAATGGTATAAATGATATTTATTTATATTCTTAAAGCATTGCGTATGTCAAATGATTAATAATAATATTATTGTTGTTGTTGGACAAGGGGTCAATTAAGAATTATAAAGTTGGAAAGGGATTGTGTGCAATTTTTCAATCCCAAACCTGGCATAATAAATATCTTATTATATCACTTTCCATAATAACTTTGATTGTGCACAACGGATAGACAGACTCTCTCAAGCCCTAGAGAGAGATCTAGAGATCTAGAACATGCTCTCATCTTCCTCCTCTCAAGTCATCGAGAGAACATCAAGAGTTCTTCCTCCTTCAAGAAGAATTATGTTGTGATCAACCACGAACAGCGCAAGCGATTGGGATTGACCGTGCTAACACCCGACAATTTTACGACAACGTTTAGAGATTGTGGTGCACGTGTGGATCACCGTTAGAGGAATCCTGCACTTGGATCCTGCAGCGCAACGACAGTACGACGAGATCTAGTCAACCTAATCGTCAACGAAGAGAGAATTACAAGTCGGGGTAATTTTATATCTGCTCATAAATTAATTATAAATTACGAGTGAAAATCCTCCTCTTCTTGTTCCGGCGTTTTTTTCTAGTCAAATAATCTACGGTTTTCGTTGGACATGATGTTTTGTCATGTGCACCAATGATTATTCGTAAATTAAGACTAAAAAGCTAAGTTGGATATGTCATCAAGCCGCTTCCGCTGCGCCTGGAGCCTTCATCAAAGACCCTAACAAGTTCAAGAGGTTGAATTAAAAGAAAAATAATTCGTAAAAGAACACCATTGGTTCACCCCCCCCCCCCCCCTCAATGGTCAATCCAGCATGGGGCACTACATCTCCCCAAGCGATCTTTCTTTTTCACACAGAGAGAGGTCACTCTTGAGAACACACTTCTCTTCTCTACTCGGCTTATATATTTTTGAATCACATATTATATTTTCTATATATTTGATATAGAAAATTTCCCTCAATCTCATACGGTGATTCTTCCTTTCACTTTATGCTCAAGTTTTTACATGGGTGTCTCCATGATCTCAGCATATTCCTTTTACATAACTGCTTATCTTTAGTGTAATTCCAGAAATACCCATTCTTCTTTTCTTTTTGTTTTCTCTCAAAATTTCATCTCGACTTGATGTTCTTTTCCTCAATGTGAAGATCAATTTCATCAATCATTCAGCTTGAATCACAATTCATTTGTGATGTTTTAATCCAGAAAGAACAGTATCATCAGATTTTCATTTCCAGAGTTATTTATTCTCGAAGTTCCTCAAATTTACTTCATTTATTTTCTCAAAATCTCCTTCAGATTTGATCTTCTTTTTCATATACATGAAGATCATTCTCTCAGTCACTTCACCTTGAATCACAATTCATTTTTGTTGTTTTAGTCAATGAGGAACAACTTGAGTATCATCGGATATGTTTTCCTTCAGCATTTAGTCTATTTCATAGGACTCTTAAATTTTAATGCCATTGTCAATTTCCAGCTAAATGAAAAGTCTTGCACGGCTCAAGCAGACAAAGTCTTGGTGCACATATAAAGTCCTATGAGATGGTTCAAGAGTCTTACGCGGCTTCAAAGTCTTACAGCCTCAACCAAAGTCTTACGATCTCAAGGCTTTATGTGCAAACCAGCAAAGACTTGCGCGATTTTGCCTTTCTCGAATTTGGCTAACTCAAAAGTCTTACGCGCGGTACACGAAGTCTAACATGATTCAATATGCTCAGAGGCTTTGCCATATTTCAAGCACTGAACTTCAGAGGTCTTATGAAGTCATACAAAGTCTTACCAAATAAGATTTATCCATATTTTCCAGACTCAAGGACCAAAGTCTTACAAACTCAAGCTCGGCCATTTTTTAGCTTAGACTACAGAATTTAAGGGTTCTTCAAATAATCACATAACTACTTCAATTCATCTCGGGCCTCATCAACTCATCTCGGGCCTCATCAACTCATCTAAAAATCATCTAAAAAACACTTCAGAACACTTTTTGAGAATTTATCAAGGCTCCCTAAACCCCTTCAACACCATTCCCAATGTCTTGCAGCATATATACTTGTTGGACCTCATTTAAGTTTAAATGGGTCTTTCTGAGTCCCACATCGGACATACCCTCCATGTAATTAGATTTACTCATCTATAAAAGAATATCCCCACCTCACATTGAGGCAAGGGGAATTCACCATTTACATGGTATCAGAGGGATCTTAATCCCCAGCACCCCCGCCGCTCCTCTCCCGACGGCCCATTCGCCAAGCGGCTCCCCTCCCGGCGCCCTTCCCCAGCGGCGGCTCCCGGCCCCGGCTTCTGGCGCCCTCCCACGACGCGCCCTCGCCCAGCGCCGCCCTCCTCCCAGCAGCACCCTCGCCCGGCGCTCGAGCCCTAGCCCTAGCGGCGCCCGCGCCCCAACGGCGCCCTTGCCCCGGCAGCACCCTCGCCCGGCGGCGCCCTCGCCCAGTACCAGCCCCTCGCCCCAGCGTTTCCCCCTGAGCGCGACCCCCCGTCGCCGCTCCCTCCGACGACATCTCCAGGCCGCCTCCATTCCAACGCGCGGCTCCCGGCAACCAGATCCAGCGCCCGCCTTCCATGGACGCTTCCTCAGTTCTGCCGTCCCTGATCACCACCTCCTCCCGGCTTGTTGATGACCGACTGGACGCCACAAACTTCTCCGTCTGGCGGAAGACGGTCTTGATGTCCCTACGCGGCATGGGACTTCATTCTCATCTTGAGAAGGCTCCACCCGCCATCACTGACCCCAAATTCGACTCTTGGCAACTGGCGGACAGCAAAATTTTCGCATTGCTGGTCAACTCAATAGACCTATCGGTGAAAGATGTCACCAGGACTGCCAACACTGTCAAAGAGCTATGGGATTCCTTGATTGTCATGTACTCCGAGACCAATAACTTGGCTCGGGTCTCCGACGTTCTATAGCGTCTCTCCCACATCCGACAGCAGGATCGGACCTTTCCGACCTATTTCATGGAATGGAAGGGTCTCTGAGACGAACTGCAAGAACTCTGGCCTGTTCCTCAGACTCCGGCAGAAGCGCAGACTCAACGAGACCAGCTCTGCCTTTTCAATCTCCTGAATGGCCTCGCCCCGGACTACGCCACGACGGCCACTGAGATGCTAGTCAGCCCGTCTACGCTGGATATCTTGCAGGTCTATCATCGCCTGCAGAAGGCTCATCGGACCCTTGCACCACCCGTCCCAATCCCTGATCACACTGCTCTACTGGGACGTGGCGGTGGTCGCCCTACCGGCCCTCGTGGACGCGGCCGTGGAGACGGCCGACCTCGCCCCCTCTGCCAGCACTGTGGCAAGCTCGGCCACCTGGTCGACCGCTGCTGGGTTCTTCATGATCGTCCCGATTCGCACCCCCGCCAGGGCCAGACTGCGATCCGCGATGCATCATCACCTGCTGCTGCTCTTCCACCGTCTTTAGATCTCTCCCTGGCTGAGATCTAGCTGATTCACGATCATCGGGCCACCACTATGCCGGGCTCTTCATCAGCATCTCTTGCCCATTCCGGTGGTCCCACTGCTTTTGTCAGTCATCATTCTCCTGCATGAATGCTTGACTCAGGTGCGTCTGACCACCTTACCGGGGATGCAGGTATACTCTCCAACTACCGTCCCTATACTGGATCCTCAGCCATCACTGTTGTTGATGGGTCCACTCTCCCCATAGCCGGCTTTGGTACATGTTCCCCCACCTCCTCCCTTCACCTATCCTCGGTGGCTCATGTACCCCGCAGTCCATTTAACCTGCTTTCCATCAGCAAGCTGACCAAGGATCTCAATTGTAATGCTATCTTTACCTCGTCTTCTGTTTTGTTTCAGGAGCGGACGACGAACCGGGAACTTGGTAGAGGCCAGCTTCGGGATGGGGTGTACATGTTCGATGGCCCGACTTCCATCGCCTGCACGTCTGTCACAGCTCGTGCCGTAGACCTCCATTCTCGGTTGGGCCACCCCTCCGCCTCCGCTCTTCATCAGCTTTATCCCGATATTAGTCCCCGTTTATCTTTTCCTTGTGAGTCGTGTCGTTTTGCGAAACACCATCGCATATCATATTTTCCTCGAGTTGACACACGGGCCGCCAAACCCTTTGATTTGGTTCATTCCAATGTATGGGGTCCCTGTGCCACCTCGAGTCAATCTGGGTATAAATATTACATTTCTTTCATTGATGATTATTCCCGTATGACATGGCTTTACCTCCTTCGAGATCAGACAGAGGTTCTCTCCACATTTCAGACCTTTTACCATGAGATCCAGACACGGTTTTCTATCCCTGTGAAATGTCTCCGATCCGACAATGGGCGGGAATACTTATCCACTCCCTTTCAGCAGTTTCTGCGGGCCCACGGCATCATCCATCAGACCTCCTGTCCTGATACCCCTCAGCAAAATGGGGTGGCCGAGCGGAAACACCGGCATATTCTGGAAACCGCTCGTGCCCTCCTCTTCCACCGCCAGGTACCTCTTCTCTTCTGGGGGGATGTCATCCTCACTACTACTTATCTTCTCAATCGTCTTCCCTCCTCCATCCTTCAGGAGGAGACTCCTTTTCATACCATGTTCCCCTCTATTCCTCCTCACTCCCTTCCACTTCGCGTCTTCGGATGTCTATGCTATGTCCGGGACACTCGCCCCAATCTCTCTAAACTTTCTCCCAAATCCCTTCGATGTATTTTTCTCGGATATTCCCGCACTCAGCACGGGTACCGATGCTTCTCTCCCGACCTACGCCGGTATATCACCTCTGTCGACGTCTCGTTTGTCGAGAGCTCCCCTTTCACTCCACCATCTCCTCATCCAGACACTACCATCGATGACTGTCTTCCACTCATGATTCACCCGCCTCTGGTGTCTCCTCCTACTGGTCATCTCTTTGGACAGACCTACTCTCGTCGTCCATCCGCTGTACCCCCCATCCAGGCCGAGGACAACATTGTTCCCGCTTCGTCCGATGCTCCTGTCACAGCTCCCGAGGACTTGTCGATTGCGCTCCGAAAAGGTACTCGCTCGTGTCAGACAACTCCTCTCTTTGTATCTTCATACAGGGGTCTGTCAGCTCTGGAGACCGTGTCGATTCCTCGAACAGTGGGTGAAGCCAAATCTCACCCCGAGTGGCTAGCACCAATGCGTGATGAATTGCAAGCTCTGGATGACAACCATACATGGGATCTTGTTCCACTCCCGGCAGGCAAACAGGCGGTCGGCTGTAAATGGATTTATACGATCCGTCTCAATCCCGATGGCTCTCTTTGCCACCTCAAAGCCCGGCTTGTGGCAAAGGGATTTGCTCAGACATATGGCATCGACTACTTTGAGACCTTCTCTCCAGTCGCAAAGATGACCTCTGTTCGCCTATTCATATCTCTGGCTGCTCATCATCACTGGCCACTTCATCAACTGGATGTCAGGAATGCTTTTCTTCATGGCTTTCTTGACGAGAAGTCTACCTGCAGCAGCCCCCTGGCTTTTCTGCCTCTGGTGCCGACTCCCATGTTTGTCGTCTCCGTCGATCCCTCTACGGCCTCAAACAGTCTCCTCGAGCATGGTTTGGCCGCTTCAGCACTGTCGCCACAGCCTTTGGCCTCTCTCGCAGTATGAAAGATCACACAGTCTTCTTTCGTACGACGACGCACGGTTGTATCTTGCTTGTGGTATATGTTGATGATATCATCATCACAGGGAGCGACTCCAGAGGCATCGCCAGCCTCAAGGCGCATCTTCACCAGCAATTTCACACCAAAGATCTTGGTCCCCTCGCCTACTTCCTTGGCATCGAGGTCTCCCGGACTGCGGACACTATCTCTCTCTGCCAGCGCAAGTATGCTCTTGATATCTTGCAGGATGCCGGGTTGAGCACAGCCACTGCAGTGGACACTCCACTTGAGCCTGGGGAACGCTCTCTTCATACCGACTCGGAACCATTTCCTCATCCCGAGAGCTATCGACGTCTGGTCGGTAAACTCAACTACCTCACCATGACGCGCCCCGACATTGCCTGCGCCGTTGGCAAAATCAGCCAGTTCATGGAGCATCCAACTAGATCTCAGTGGGATCCTGTCCTCCGCATTGCCAAATACATCAAGAAAGACCCTGCACGTGGCCTTCAGTACTCACATCATGGTCACATGGATGTTGAGGCCTTCTGTGATGCGGACTATGCAGGTTGTCTCGCTACCCGCAAGTCTACTTCGGGATTCGCCGTGTTCTTTGCCGGTAATCTCATCTCTTGGCGTAGCAAGAAGCAGACTGTCGTTTCCAGATCGAGTGTCGAGGCCGAGTATCGAGCCATGGCCACAGTCACTACTAAGATCCTCTGGCTTCGTCATCTCCTCCATGAGCTCGGTTTCCCAGCACCGACTCCAGCTCATATCTGGTGTGACAATCAGGCAGCCACGAAGATTGCCTCGAATCCCGTTTTCCATGAACGGACGAAGCATATCGAGGTGGACTGTCACTTTCTCCGCCACCATCTGGAGCAGAACCATATCATTTTTGGCCATATCCCGACGGCAGATCAGCTTGCCGATCTCTTCACCAAAGGCCTCCCAGGAGCTCGCCTTGAGTCTCTCACTACCGGGCTGGGTATTCACAGACTCCATGGTCCAGCTTGAGGGGGAGTATGAGATGGTCTTTGTGTCTTGTCGTCTTTTTCTTTGTGGGACTCTATCCAATCTGGGCATGTCCAGCTTGAGGGGGAGTGTTGGACCCCATTTAAGTTTAAATGGGTCTTTCTGAGTCCCACATCGGACTTACCCTCCGTGTAATTAGATTTACTCATCTATAAAAGAATATCCCCACCTCACATTGAGGTAAGGGGAATTCACCATTTACAATACTCAATATAGAGCATTTCTATAAATCTCCGTCTCTTTACTCCGGTTTCCAACTTGGCTCCTCAAGATCCTCATCCATGAGATGTTCATCCTTGTTTTCAGCAACAGTCATACTAAATCATCCAGAAATGTATCTCCACAACTCCATCCAGCTCTTCTCAATACTTTGAAGAGTCGTGTCTAATCTTTTCTCTTTAATAATAGCTTGACGAGCTGTTTAGCAGTCAGTTCAGCAGCCAACTCTATCAGCCTTCATTTGAAACATATTTTAGATCGTGCTACACTCATCCAATCAGCAATTGTCATATCTCCTTACAAACTCGGACAGTCATCTAATTTAAAGACTGCTCACCAAGCAGCAGATTCACTCAACTTTACCCAAATGCATGGGTAGCATCTTCATGATCTTCATTGGGTGGAAGCTTCCTTCATCACCCAACTTAAACACATATATTGACATGCTCATTTAAAAATTTATATATATAACTGAGACAAACCTTTGGGCACTTCAGTATGTGGAGAAGATGAGTTGATCAGCACCACATGAATGCTATCTTTCCAAAAGACCTAGATAAGATCATTTCATGGGCTAGAATGTATGCAATTATTCAAATGCAGCTTAGATGATAAATCCACAATTGATCGTGCCTTGTGTTTAGGTTCAAGCACTAATAAGAGACAAATCCACGAGGAACAAATTTCAGTGGTGAGAAAGCTACATTTTGTCAAGGAACTGGTTCCCTTAGCATTCCAAATGAAAGGAGATCGTGATAACAGAGAAGGGGCTTGATGGCCTTGTTAACCGACCCCTGAGGGGATGCAATAGATCTTACTGTCTGACTCTTAGACCTGGACCTGGTGGAAACTCCATCTGTTCTTTCAACAGGAAATGCAACTCTCTTCTTGCCTTTAACCCTAAAGGGAGTAGAAGCATAGTGCTCTTCCTCTAAATGCATAAGGCATTGGAAGAGTTCCCTAGAGGCATAATAGATGAGGGGAACCTCCTTAACCTCAAAAGGAGGAGCTAAAGGGTCATCCAGCAAAGAGAATTCAAAATCAGGAAGCAGTCCAGTAGGTCGCAGCAGAGAAGAATCGTCAGTCCTCTCCAGAAGACTATCTTACAGATTGGGAGTCAAAGTACAGACAGTATCTCCGTAGTGGGGAACCACTGAAAGGGAAAGCGGATGGACCTACGGGGTGGTGGGATGCAATGAAAATACAACATCAGTAATCACCAGCTGGAGGTGATCACAGACCAGGTGAAGAGGATTCTCCTTGATGATCTCTGAAGCCAAAGGATAACCAGTAGATTTGAACGAAACCAGCCACCCATCAGGGCCAGAACTAATTGCCAAGGAAGGGGTCAAACCCACTAACACGTCAGAAATAGTAGAAGCATCCTGTGTCCTACGCAGCAAATCATGTGACTTTCCTGAAGAACTAGACCCGGGGATCTCCGGTGGGATAGCAGAATCATCAGGGGAAGAAGGTCGAGAAGCACAAGGGACAGGACATCGTCTTCTGCAATGAGAGGTCACATGGACCTGGATATGACAAGCCGAACAGAATCCCACTTTATTGAAGAAGATGATATTCAGCTAGACTGAGATGGAAGACCCGGCATGAAGGAGAATACGTTTAGGAAATTTGATCGATAGGACCATTTCCATGAAGATTCTCACAGCCATGGTGTGTTTCATAGTCATGGTCGCAGAATCGACACACGAGAAATGGCCAAAGGAATCACCAATCCATTTGAGGATCGAGGGATGATGGAAAGGGAGCGGCAAACCAGCAAGCCGGACCCAAAAAGCCACCGACTTGGGGTCACGAGCTTCATGAAGGCCTATGGTCCAACTGAGGAGCAAGAACCGCCGCATGTCGCACACCCACAATATCCGAGCCTAGGCTTTAGAAAAATCTTCTTCGGAAAACAAATGAATGCTAAAGGAACGCCGATTGAGAACAGAAGTAACCGCTGGCCATGAAAGGTTCTACGATCCGATAAAGTACCCAACGATCGGAAAAGGATAGCGGTCAGTACCAAATTCAGCAATCAAGGTCTGTCTGTGATAAGTCGCTGTCGAATCAAACTCTTCCATCAACAGGGGAAGCATAGGCTTCCATCAACAATCTTTGAAGCCTTCAAAGCCAAGTGAATTTGAGGTATGGAGGGCAGATCCAAAGGGGACAAGGACCGGTTTAATAATTTGTTTGGTGATATTTTAGTAAAATAAAATAAATGGTTTGATAGTTTATAAAATAAATGAAATGAAATGAAATAATTGTGATTTATCTTCTTGTGTTTGAATCAATAAATTAGCAAAAGAAAATAAATGATTTGGATTTATCTCCATCTTGTTTTGTGAATCTTTTTAAAAGGAAATAAAAGAAATTCTTTTGTGATACATGTAGAAAATAAGAATAAAATTGGAATTTTAAAATATTAACAACCCTCCTCCGTCATTTCTTTCCAAATCATCCCAATTTTGAAGTGATTAAAAACAATAGCAGGAGAGAAATCTATTTCTCTCCATTTCTTTGTTTATCGTTTCTCTCCCTTTAAAATTATCTTGCCAAACATGAGAAACAAATTTCTCATCTCAATATCATTTATTTTCTCTCTATATCACCCCTGTCAAACTAGCTCTAAAGGAGGGTGTACTAGAAGTCGCATCACCCGTCTTGGCAGGGAGAGGATTGAGTTTTTTTTATGTGATTTACGGTTTTAAAAAATCAAAAAAAATGGTTAGTTATCAACTTCAACTCAACTTCAACTAACTATATATGCTAAAGGTGGGTTTTTCCTTCATACGTGTCACCCATTTAGGTTTCCACGTCACTTAAAAACGTCCATACATCCCTCAAAATTCAAGATCTGTCTCGCGCTTCTCCTCCCACAAAACAGTGCCTGCTACCTCCATCCAGATTAGGGTTCCGACAGCAACCTTCGTGCTTCTCCTCCCGCTAGCGATTTTCCTCTGTTCCTATTAGGGTTTCGGAAAATCCTCATCTCCCTCACCGACTCGCTTCTCCAACCACGCCTCTGCCTCCACCTCCGCCGCTGCCTCCACTTTTCCTCCGCAACGATTTCCCATTTCCCCTCCCCCCCCCCTGACTCCCTCCATCCCCGACTCCCCCCTCTCGAAATCGCCGCCCTCCCCGAATCCCTCATCGACCCCTCTTGACACTGCCTCACTCCCTGCCTCCTTCCCCGACCCCCCTCTCCATCCACAACTCCAGCTACGCTTCACCTCCACCTCTGTCTTCGTCACCTTCCCCGAATACCTGCTCAGCGTCGCTCCCCTCAGTTTCCCTCCGTCACCTTCATTATTGTCACACAATCTTCTCTCCAACGTCGAATCAACGTCTCCTACTCTCCTTATATTGCCATCACATCCTCTTATCGGCGTCCCATCACTCCATTGGTTGTTGTTGCCCCACTCAGTCTCTTATTCTCTCCTTATCTTGCCCTCGCATTCCCTAGTTGGTGCAGCGTCATCTCATAATCCTGTATTTTCCTTTGTTGTACTGTCATTTTTTTTGTTTCGTTTTCTTCCATCTATTCATCTTGTAGTATTTTGTAGCACATGATGCCTTGATTTCTTCACGTGGACCACAGGTACGACTTGAACTCGATGGTCTGCACTCCACTTCGTTGTGGTGACATTTTCCTGTTGCATTTTATGCCAACTCTTCATTCAGGTTTGCCACTTTAAATTTTCATCCCTAAGAGGCCAAAACAATCGGTGCTTGAAAAGGTTTTCTACATTGTGGGGTTTTACTGGCAATGATTTCTAATTTAAAATAAATTTTATTTAATTTCCACAAACATTTGACTGTTAAATTCATTAGGATATTTTATTTTCCAGATGCATGTGATGTGTATTTCAATTCATTCCCATTGTGTAATCATGACTATTTCACAACTGTCCATTCAATATCAAATGACTGTTAATATTTTCACCAAATAAATCAGTCCACAAAATAAAGTCATTATAATCTGACTTATGTAGATAACCTGGGAGAAAAGTATGTTTCTTTAACTAAAAGATCATTAATTTCCTAGAACGAAACTGTTTACCGTCCTTAAACAAGAAGTATAGAACAAATGCCAGATATGATCCACAAGCACAGTGTTATCTGCAAGGAGACAAGACATCATTGAAATATGATTATGAAAGTGAAGATTGTATTGATTGCAGGTCTGTCTTATCTCTACTTATAGTGATGTTGAATTATCACACCATTCAATTTAAACTCAACTTCCATTTATTAATTTATAAACATGAAATATATGTTCTGTTACAGGAATCTCTGGTTATTATGGTGATTTGAAATCAAATTTCCCTATGCCTATTTCGAGTAAAACAAATCATTCGTGTCCAGATCACAATAGGATACAAATCACAGATCGAGTTCAATTTTAAAACTAGACTAGAAATGGTATGTTTCACTCCCATTATGTTGTTAAACTTATATTTTATATGTTAAATTCTAATTGAACTCCTAATATCGTGCTACTGATGCACTATGTGTCTGGTAAAATGTATTATTTTACCGAAGGAAGTGTTTCCCACTATGGGTGTGCGTGACTCCATACCGGTTCAACTAATCAAAGAGAAAAATGAGTTACACTTCTGTCAAAAAATGTTAGCCCATTGTCTACCATAGTGGTTTCATCGGTGTATGATGACTCCTAATTCCATGACAAGACTCCGTGAATCGATATTGCTTTCTTCTACATTTAGGTAAACTCTGGATAATAAATAACCACTTTTGTGATTCTTATTTTACTACAAATAACACAATGTCATGTTTTCAATGTAGGAACCAACTTCCAAGAGAGCATATTGATCAAGAAATGTGTTTCACATATTACGGTATCTTGCAACATTCCATGTTCCTAATTTATTTTGTTATATAATAACGTTATTTTATTTCTAGATTTATGTTTTTGTTGTACTATAAGGTTATAAATGTATCAACCAAGTCTTTTTGTGCTAGTAAAGGAAAACAGTTTGGATCATTCATACATGAATGTCTCAACTCTCTATCCCTGCAACAACCTTATCGATAATGAAAATATTATAACATCATATACTAGCATACAACTGACAATTGATGATATTTGTATTCTATTAACTTCATTAGTTTTCTATTCTATTGTACTAATGTTTTTTGTATGCAATTTAAGTATGCACTTGATCATTACTTTCGATTGTTCAAACCACACGTTAGTGTTGTTAATTGTATTACATAACAAAATGATGTTGAATTGTTTCAATGTTTTGTCTCACAATTGTTAACTGTACAAAGCATCCTAATATTCTGTTTAGCTTTTTGCTACAACATATTCAATATAGTTGTTAATTCTAACTTAATAATACCACTCTGATATGTTTTCTATGCTTAATATGTATTTAAGACACATTTTTCTTGTATATGACATCTTTGGAACAAAAGTCAATCTGATATTAATGTTACTTTTAAAAACACATTTAATTGCATTATAGTGTATTTCAATAACTAAAATTGTCATGAAAACATTAAAAATACATTTTATACTTCATAAGTTATGAAAACTACATTATATATTATTGTAGATACCAATTGCAGCTGTTGGAGTGGGATAACTCATTATTATTTTTGTTTATATAATTCAAATTCATTGTATGTTGATTAATAACCAATATATATTAACCCACCCCTTCTTGATATGAAGCATCTGTTTTAGGCATCTTTCAAGCCCAAAAAGATGAATGGAAATAGATTCGAAACAACGTCTTTTTGGTTGTAGGTATGAACAACGAGCTTCCCTTTAAAAATTTAATTCTAAATTTGTTTATTATATTCTATACTCTCTGTTTTTTTTAAATTCCTGTAAAATTGTATTCTTTTCATAATATTTTTTGAAAATTCTTCATTATTATTTTTCATACTTTCTTTAATCTGTGTTTGGATCAAACTGGTGGTGGATTTTCATAGAATCAGAGCTGAGACACCTGCCTTTTTGGGTCTGGACTGTTATATGCATTGATTTCAAACAATTTAAATCATGATAGGTTATCAAAGTTTATTTTATATCAGGAACATGTAGCAACTAACATTTAAAATATTATACTATTTTCATGTAACAAATCTTAAATTATGCTTGCATGTTAGGGGGTTTCATCACCATATTTGTGTACAGAGATTGACTATCCAGAACGTGTACATATTAATATCTATGAACAAATATTGTTGAATGTCTCTGTACAAATATTGAACTGTATTCCAAAAATTTACATAATATCTCTGTACAGATTAATATAGTAAGGATGTTGGAAATGAAATGTATATATATTTGTAGATAATATATGGTTCCAAATTTCCCAACCAACGTAAGAATTCACTGTCACTGCGATAGTAGTGTGGATGGACCTCTATTAGAAAGGCATCATTATAGTTAGGGGTCTCCCTATATTTTATAGGGTTGTCCTTCAGGATGTGGATTCATTAGAGGAGTATGAGATGCTACAAGATTAAGAAGATCTCTAGATGGATAATGTTTCAAACCCATCCCACCACCAACTATATGTGGTTTATTCCAAACTCATGGTTCTATCTTCTGGGACCATATGATGATGCATACAAGGGAAGGACATGATTAGGTACTGATCAAGATAGTTTCAGGTGTGATATGTGTATTATATATATTCTCACTTATACATATCAATATAGTTTTGAGCCTTCCTTTTCTTATTATATAATTCAATTATGACTTAGAGGTACCAGTAAATCCCCTAGCTTGTCTCCATCTACTAGAGAATCATATTGGGTGTGATCATCTTCTCACATGCATTCTCTTGTAGTGTGATTTTACTATAGTGAAATAGAGGTTCTATATGTGTTCAACCAACAATAATGTGTTCCTGCCTCTTTCCATGTAGGGATCTGGGAATTTTGAAGTAGATTGCAGTTGCAACTACTCTTGTAGTTAGAGCCACTGCAATTCAGTACACATTTGATTCCTATATAGCTATAATTATCCAAATAAAATTTTCCATCAAATTGCATAGAAGATGAGATAAATCTATTGCTAATTGGTAAATTTTCTAATTAGATTTATCCTCACCCCATATTTTAACACAGGTTTGCAGGCACCCAATATGAGGTAGATGCTATGACAACTGTAGTGAAGATCTGAAGATCGTTCAACAGATGAATGAGATTATAATAGGTTTACATGGAGACATTCCCTCCAATTACCCCCAAAACTTCCCTTATTTGGATAGAATGCATGCACTTTGCACACTACTTTATTAAATAGGTTGTAACTTTTTAATAAAATTTCTTTGGTTGGTTTTTAAAAAAAATAACTATATAGATCCTTAAATAATCATATTTTACATATGTACTAAAATAATTTGTCATTTTTTAACACTTTATTGTGGAATGTTGGAAAATATTTCTCGAGAATTAAGTTATTCATGTTGGCTCACAGATACACCCTGTAGAGGGAGGTTCGATGGAAACCTTTGGAGGGATATTCATCAAAAATAAGAATGAAGAATGTTGTAGAAGTGAAATGCATATATTTGTAGATAATATATGGTTCCAAATTTCCCAACCAATGTAATAATTCATTGTCACTATGGTAGTAGTGTGGATGGACCTCTATTAGAAAGGCATCATTGTAGTTAGGGGTCTCCCTGTATTTTATGGGGTTGTCCTTCAGGAGGCGGATTCATTAGAGGAGTAGGAGATGCTACAAGATTAAGAAGATCTCTAGATGGATAATGTTTCAAAACAATCCCACCACCAGCTATAGGTGGTCTATTCCAAACTCATGGTGCCATCTTCTGGGACCATATGATGATGCATACAAGGGAGAGACATGATCAGGTACTGCTCGAGATAGTTTCAGGTATGATATGTGTATTCTATATATTCTCACTTATACATATCAATATAGTTTTGATACTTCCTTTTCTTATTGTATAATTCAATTAGGACTTAGAGGCACTAGTAGATCCCCTATCTTGTCTCCATCTACTAGAGAATCATATTGGGTGTGATAATCTTTTCACCTACATTATCTTGCAGTGTGATTTTACTATATGGAAATAGAGGTTCTATATGTGTTCATCTAGAAATAATTTGTTCCTACCTCTTTCCATGCAGGGATCTGGAAATTTTGAAGTAGATTGCAGTTGCAACTGCTCCTATAGTCAGAGACACCGCCATTCAGTACACATTTTATTCTTGTGTAGTTGTAATTATCCAAATCAAATTGTCAGAAGCTGAGATAAATCTATTGCTAATCGGCAAATTTTCTAATTAGATTCCTCCTCACCCCATCTTTAACACAGGACTGTAAACACCCAATATGGGGTAGATGCTATGAAAAATACAGTGAAGATCCAAAGATCATTCAGTAGATGACTGAGATTATAACAGGTTCACATGGAGACATTCCCTCCAATTACCCCCAAAACTTCCCTTATTTTACTGGAATGCATGTACTTTGCACACTACTTTATTAAACATGTATTAACTTTAAAAAAAAAATCTTTGGTTGGTTTGTTTTAAAGATTACTATATAGATCCTTAAATAAACATATTTTACATATGTACTAAAATAATTTGTAACCTTTTTAACACTTTATTGTGGAATGTTGGAAATCTTTCTCAAGAATTGAGTTATTCATGTTGGCCTGCAGATAAACTCTATGGAGGGATATTCATAAAAAATAAGAATGAAGAATGTTTTAGAAGTGAAATTCATATATTTGTAGATAATATATGGTTCCAAATTTCCCAACCAATGTAAGAATTCTCTATCACTATGGTAGTAGTGTGGATGAACCTCTATTAAAAAGGAATAATTGTAGTAAGGGGTATCCCTGTATTTTATAGGGCTATCCTTTGGGAGGTGGATTCATTAGAGGAGTAGGAGATGCTATAAGATTAAGAAGAGCTCTAGATGGATAATGTTTCAAACCAATCCCACCACTAGCTATAGGTGGTCTATTCTAAACTCATGGTGTCATCTTCTGGGACCATATGATGATGCATACAAGGGAGGGACATGATCAACTACTGCTCGAGATAGTTTCAAGTATTATATTTTTATTCTATATATTCTCACTTATACATATCAATATAGTTTTGAGACTTCCTTTTCTTATCGCATAATTCAATTGGGACTTATAGGTACCGGTAGATCCCCTAGCTTGTCTCCATCTACTAGAAAATCACATTGGGTGTGATCATATTCTCACCTGCATTCTCTTGTAGTGTGATTTTTCTATAGGGAAATAGAGGTTCTATATGTGTTCAACCAACAATAATGCACTCCTTCCTCTTTCCATGCAAGGATCTAGAAATTTTAAAGCATATTACAGTTGAAACTGCTCTTAAAGTCAGAGCCACCACCATTCAGTACGCATTTGATTCTTGTATAACTATAGTTATCAAAATCAAATTGTCCATCAAATTTCATAGAAGCTGAGATAAATCTATTGCTAATTGGTAAATTTTTTAATTAGATTCCTCCTCACCCCATATTTAACATAGGTCTACAGACACCCAATATGGGGTAGGTGTTATGACAACTACAGTGAAGATCCAAAGATCGTTCAGCAGATGAATGAGATTATAATAGGTTTACATGGAGACATTCCCTCCAATTACCCCCAAAACTTCCCTTATTTGGATGGAATGCATGCACTTTGCACACTAATTTATTAAACAGGTTGTAACTTTTTAACAAAATTTATTTGGTAGGTTTGTTTTAAAAATTACTATATAGATCCTTAAATAATCATATTTTACATATGTACTAAAATAATTTGTAACTTTTTTAACAATTTATTATGGAATGTTGGAAAATCCTTCTCGAAAATTGATTTATTCATGTTGGCCCACAAATACACTCTGTAGAGGGAGGTTCGATGGAAACCTTTAGAGGGATATTCATAATAAATAAGAATGAAGAATGTTGTAGAAGTGAAATGCATATAATTGTAGATAATATATGGTTCCAAATTTTCCAACCAATGTAAGAATTCACTCTCACTATGGTAGTAGTGTGTATGGACCTCTATTAGAAAGGTATAATTATAGTTAGGGGTCTCCCTATATTTTATAGGGTGATCCTTCGGGAGTTGGATTCATTAGAGGAGTAGGAGGTGCTACAAGATTAAGAAGAGCTCTAGATAAATAATTTTTCAAACCAGTCCCGCAACCAGCCATAGGTGGTCTATTCCAAACTCATGGTACCATCTTATGGGACCATATGATGATGTATACAAGGGAGGGACATGATTAGGTATTGATCGAGATAGTTTCAGGTATGATATGTGTATCCTATATATTCTCACTTATACATATCAATATAATTTTGAGCCTTCCTTTTCTTATTGTATAATTAAATTGGGTCTTAGAGGTATTAGTAGATCCCCTAGATTGTCTCCATATACTAGAGAATCATATTTAGTGTGATCATATTCAGTGTGATGATATTATCACCTACATTCTCTTGTAGTGTGATTTTAATATAGGGAAATAGAGGTTCTATATGTGTTCAACTAGCAATAATGTGTTCCTGACTCTTTCCATGCAGGGATCTAGAAATTTTGAAGCTAATTGCAGTTTCAACTGCTCTTGTAGTTAGAGCCACCACCATTCAGTACACATTTGATTCCTATATAGCTTTAATTATCCAATTCAAATTTTCCATCAAATTTCATAGAAGCTGAGATAAATCTATTGCTAATTGGTGAATTTTCCAATTAGATTCCTCCTCACCCCATATTTAACATAGGTCTACAGACACCCAATACGGGGTAGATGCTATGATCGCTACAGTGAAGGTCCAAAGATCGTTCAGCAGCTGACTGAGATTATAGCAGGTTTACATGGAGACATTCCCTCTAATTCCCCCAAAAACTTCCCTTATTTGGCTGGAATGCATGAACTTTGCACAATACTTTATTAAACAGGTTGTAAATTTTTAACAAAATTTCTTTGGTTGGTTTGTTTTAAAAATTACTATATAGATCCTTAAATAATCATATTTTACATACGTGCTAAAATAATTTGTAACTTTTTTTAACACTTTATTGTGGAATGTTGGAAAATCTTTCTTGAGAATTGAGTTATTCATGTTGGCCCGCAGATACACTATGTAGAGAGAGGTTCGATGGAAAACTTTGGAGGGATATTCATCAAAAATAATAATGAAGAATGTTGTAGAAGTAAATTCCACTGAAAGGTATACAAACTGGTTCTTTATTTAATATACATCACAGTTTTGGGTTTCATGCATGGTGTTCTTGGTATTTTGGGATTCTAATGGTTTCCTCTAAGATAAATGAGTGTCTTTTGATCATTTCAACCCCATTAGTGGTATAAAACCTATGTCATGTGCTTGGTTCACAAGATTATGGTCTAAAATGAATAAATTGCATGAATCATTCATGATGTAGAAAAAATGAGCACCATGTTTTACAAGAGATATGGTGCATATTGTTAAATATGATTAGAAGATGCAATAGTTGGTATTATGACATTATGATTGGTGCTTAATTATTATTACATGGTCTAACCACATAACACACATAAGATTAACCTACTGTTAATGTCACACAAGTCATGTGCATAAAAGATAATTATACATAATGACTTATCATAAGCCGAAATTTCTCTCTCACCTTATACAGGTCCCCACATAGATAATTATACGTAGTGGCTAAAATAATTTGTAACTTTTTTAACACTATTATAATAGCCCGTACCACAAATTTATGTTTTCAATATATTCAGTATAATCAATATTCATGCAGGGTTTCAATCATGCTTATAAGGTGACATGGTGGACTAACACTCGATTTTGGAGAAATACAACGTCATGGAAGACTAGAGCAAGGGTATATTTTTAAGCAGTGGTTCATTTTATTTTGTTTCAATTAATAGTTTCTTTTACTTATATTAAATATGATTTGTGATTCATTTTTTAGACTGCATATACTCTCATTGAGCAGTGGATTATGTATTTAATTTGAGCAGTGAATAGTTTTTTAGACCTTTAGAACATGTATTTAATTTGAGCAGTGAATCGTGTTTTTTTATTGAGCAGTGGGTCATTTATTAGAGTATTACATTATATCACTGTGCGAATGCACATGTGAGTACTAGTATTTTTAAAACGTGATCCGGGGAGGTGTGAACCGTTCACGCGTGTGAAGGGGGTTCAATAAGTGATTTACCATTCATGCTTCCCACCCACTGCAAGAGAGGCACGAACCCACTCATGTCTATTTATATGTATGTATATACGTGTATTATTAATAATTTATTTATGTAATTAATAATATAATATTTATTATTAATATTAATTTCTATGAATATTATTTTTAAATATTTGTTAATTTTTTTGTTGATATAAAATTTACCAATTTGTTAATAAGTAATATATTTATTAATAATAAATTTCATTATTTATTATTAATTAATATTATATTATTATGTTATTAATTAATTAATAGTATAAAAACTAACATTTACAAGATTTTAATTATAAATCTTTATCAAATTTTTTGATATAATTATTAGTAATATATTAATACGTAAAATATTTATTGATTATCAATTATATTATTTGTTATTAATTAATAATATATTATTATGTTATTAATATAATTAATAGCATTATGGCTAATATTTATTGTATAATAATGTAAATAAAATAATTTGTATTTATAAAAATACTTACTAGTTGATGATTATATTATTCTTATAAGATTTTAATTATAAATCTTTGTTAAATTTTTTGTTGATATAATTATTAGTAATTTTTTAATATGTGGAATATTTATTAATTATCAATTCTATTACTTATTATTAATTAATAATATTTTTAATGTGGTATTAATATAATTAATAGCATTATAGATAATATTTATTGTATAATAATGTAAATAAAATAATTTGTATTTGAAAAAATACTTACTAGTTAATAATTATATTATTATTAATATATTATGTTGTATTATTAATTAATTACTTATATAAGAAATAAGATAATATTTATTATTAATATTAATAATATTTATAGAATTGAAAATAATAATATTATTAATATTTAATAATTAATTTAAGATGATTATTTATTATACATAATATGGATAATAATATTAAGCATTAATATAAATAAGAAATAGTAATTATTATTATTACAAATGTAGTTATTAATTTTAATACTTCTTAATCATTCAAATTTTGTTTATGGATTTCATAATTAGATCGATTTATTGATTTATGCAACAAAATATAATATATTAGTATGTTTTTAAATAACGTATAAGTAATGGTTTTAAAAACATATAATATGTATCAATCTAATCTACGTCGGTGTATTGTATGCTTCATCATGCCATGGATAACTGTATATATAATGCATTCATGTTGTGTCTATCTAGGTCTATGCTTTGGCGTACACAACTCCTGTGTATCATCCCCAATACCTACATCCACATCATCTTGTGTGTCGGATGATGGATCTACAGTCTTGCCGCTTGTACCATGTCCTACCTCCATGGATAGTGTCTGGTGGTTATAACTATCCCCAACATATGAAGAACATGGTTGTTGTGCAACAAATATACATGGATCATAGACTAATAAAGAATGTAGCACAGACCAGTAAGCGTCTATCTATGCAACAAAATCTAACATGCTAACAAATCCTATATGTGTTTATGCCTCTGGCTATGGTTGTGGATCATATATATAATAGGAGCTGGAGAAGCATCTGGATGATCATGATGAACACCCTCTTATATCACATCTGCATCTGTAATAGGGTCATCACACCTTGAAACATCTATACCAGGCTCTTCACCCTCAGCATCTCCTGACACATCAAAGAAAAACTCCCTCTACCAGATCAGAGATGTGAAGGAGATGAGTGATACATCATCCTTAAAAAAAATGTAGTTAATTAATATTAATAAAAAAAATTCAATAATGGAAGGAAGAATTATTACCAAGTCATGATAGTTCCATCCATGATCTACATATCATTGATGCAACATGCGTTGCATAATGCCCTATATGTATATGCAAGACAGACAGACCTCCAGTTATACTGTTATGTCTATTCCAAGTCTTCTAATAATGTTAAATACATCAGATGCATAAATGTAGTCGAATGATCAATGCAGATCATGCTGCTAATAAGCCTCAAAATGTATGCACGTGCAAACAAAAACACAGTGATCTCATTGGAATCATCAACTAAATGAGTGAATTATTCATCTATCCATGGTATGCGTAATCTACTACCAATGGTGGGCCTGACATCATCATAGAACTCAATTCCCAATAATCTATGAACTACCTCAAATCAATCTGCACCCACTCAACCCATCACAGTCGCACCATCAATAGGGAGACCCAAAATAATGGACACATTCTCAAGTGTAATGGTCATATACCCCACTGTAAAATGGAATGTATGTGTCTTTGTCCTCCATCTCTCTATGAGCAAAGTATTGAGTTGATGATTGATAAATGTGAAGTCGTACATTGCTACACCATAGAACCTAACACAACGAAGACGAGGGATGATGATAGGAGGTGGTGCATCATGATGAAAATGATGAGATCTTTGTACACTCAAAGTAGACACTAGATGTCCCTCTAAAACTAACCGTGAAACATGTCTATCTTGGAATGTGAGAAATAGAGGACCCACCATCTCTATAGTTGATATCATTGTTATTTTTTATAGTTAAGTCAATAAAATTTGTAAACTATTTAAAAAAAATACAAGAATCAATATGAGGTAGACAATTAGAATTCATAATTAAGCATTATTATGAAAAATGTGGTAAACAAATAGATGTGACTGATGTTGTTGACTTAGTATATCTATTGTTTGTTTTAATGATTTCCAATCATGTTTAATTTATTTTTAAATATTTTTATGTATATATTCCATGATCAAAACCCCGCATATAACATGTATTTTCATGATACATTCAATCGACCGTGTGACTTGAAGGAAAAATTTGAAAACAATTCATTTAGAGGATGAATCTTTTTTTATTCATTTTCAATGTGTCTGTAACATCTCATATTTTCTGTATATTATTTTTCAATATTATATGGATTGTTTTCGAGACCAGGTGCTAAGACGACGTGTGATTATAAGTACCAATGTGTCCAAAATAAATGTTTGGAATATATTAAATATATTTAATAGCACACACACACAATTTTCCTGAAAAAATGGAATAACTCCTAAATGGGTGACCGAATCAAAAATCTGAGGGCACCGTTGAGTTAACGGTTTTACCTTAGGTGTAACTTAATATTATCCGGTGTAGGTTGTTTGTGAAAAAGTTATCACGAAAATGAAATTAATAAAATAAATTAACTTAAGAATTTATTTATTTTTGTTCAGCGCAACAACCTACATCTTCCTTAAATATACAACTATGAAAATTATCTCAAGGTTGACCGCTAAACACTAGTGACATAGACTCCATTGGAAGAGAATATTCTTGGAGGACGATAATGAATCAGAATCATATAATGGATTGTCACACTAGTGGAGTTGGAGGATCTCGTCAATGATAACAACGCAACCATTCTTCGTCAATGATTGATCCAAACTCTAGGTAGGATGATTCTTTTATATGGATTTTTCATTGTTCTTGATTCCTACAATGAATGTGGATCAATCGACCAATGGATTAATCCATGGATCATGTGTATTTGTGGGATGGGTATATTACAGGGTGATTTTGGAGAATTACTTGAAATCCCTTCATAATTTATCTTACGAAAACAAATCGATATCGACACAAACATTAATCGAGGCTCATTCCTCTCATTTGTTTATGTGATTTTCTTCCCTAATTATGTGATTCACCACAGGCATTCTTCATTTGGACTGGGGTTTGACGAATCTTGATTGATCAATCATTGTACACTTTTTCCTTGGCACAATGATATGATATCATAGATCTGGAATTAGCACGATGCAACATAGGTGTGACGGTGATTGTAGCAACGAATTGGATGAAGATGGATGCTCGATTCCTCATTATTTAGTGTTCTTCAACACATAACAATGAACAACACTTAGATCCATTCTTCCAATAGATCTGAGGCTAGATCTTGATAATTATAGATGGAGAGACTCAGACGAGGATTCCCCTTGAGTTTCATGGCAAGGCGTGATTGAAATGATGGCCAGAGCAATGGAGAAGATGACTGAAGTGCAGATGCGTGTTTCTGGAAAATCCCACAAAACATGATGTGTAAACTGAATCTACACACTGTGTGGGACCCCTAGATATGATGCTAGGGTTTGGACAAAGTTAAGGATAACACATCATGCGACCCCTGTCACACAGTGTGTGGCCCCTGTCACACAGTGTGTGACCCTCCCCGGTTGACTCAGTGTGTAATCCAGAGAGTACACAGACATGGGTTGGAGTATATAAGAATAAATACAATGCTTATATTTGTGTATCATAGTCTTCTTAGACCAGCATGCTTTCTTTGGGCAGGGCCCAATGAACTAGACCTCTTCGTCGAGTGTCTCCGATGATAACATGGCTCATGGAGTGAGTTCTCCCGAAACGAGCATTGCTTCGAGCAGAATCCTGTGCCTGACAGTTGGTTATGACCTCCTGGTGGTGTGGTGTATTTATTGAGTATATCTGTGTTGTTTCTATTATAAATTGATTGTTATATCTTTTATTGAGCTGACTATACTTTGTACTTCATGTTTAGTGTTTTCATGGTGCCCTATCGAGTATTTTTATACTCACCCCTACACGGGCTTTGTCCACACGTGTCGTGTCTTGTGCAGATGAAGACCTTTTTTGATGGAAACCTAGGAGAACAGGGAGTGGGTGGAGTATAGCTGGATCTTGATAGACTGGGGTGTTTACTAGGAGTATACTTTTGACTTAGTCCTTGCCCTTGGAGCAGGATGGACTCTTTACAATTTTGATTGGGCTTGTTTTTTGCCCCTTTTCTATTTTCAGTACTTTATTATCGTAATCTATTGTGGGATCTTAGAAGTATGCATGCATTATTTTAGTTGTTTTACATTTTAGTATCATGTGGGCTTGGAGGTGTGTGTGTGTGTACATGTACTATAGTCTAATGCCTCCCATTTCTGGGATATGTCTACTCGGTGTTGGTCGCCAACCCTTGACCTATTGGAGGCGAGTTTGGGGTAGTCGTGGCACAGACCCTTTTGGGACGGGACGTGACATAGTGGTATCAGAGGGTTCAGTTATACTTTAGGACCAGGATTCTGTGATATTGGTTTGGGGAAACAATATTAAGTGTTTCAAGTTCAACTTTTAGTCCAGGGACTCTAATGTAGGTGCGGCGGCTAACGTATCCATACACTAGGACTCTGACCACCCGCTTTTCGACTTGGTACATGATAACACTATTTATAGGAAAAAACAATGGTACATGCATCATATAAGAATGATTGTGTTTTCCATGTCCTTCTTGAGTCAGCTCTCTAGATATACTCTTTTGACCGTGGTACATCTTGTTTTATTTCAGGATGCCTCCACAAAGACATCCAGCCATGATTCCACCGCATGATCACAAGGATGATCCACCTAGTGACAAGGCATCAATACTAGGGTTTATACTAGAGATAGAACCTCTGGGTGGTTTACCTATTATACCACCACTCATTGAGTGTTATCTAGCACCAACACTACTAGATAAGGATGCACGCAGGTTGAGTACATTGTATGAGTTTTAGAGGCAGCGTCCTTCTAGGTTTTAGGAAGAGCTAGACCCCCCAAGTGGCTAAGGACTGGCTAGAGTTAGTCACTCTCATTTTCTTCCTTGTGAGGACGTTTGTCGATCAGATGACAGTTCTTATAATGAGTCTTCTTCAGGGCTCTGCGGGTTGATGGTACAACTTAGTGACTCAGTCACACGATGATACAACTCTCTCCTAGAAAAACTTAGAGAGTCTCTTTAGAGATGAGTTCTATCTAGCCACATTGCGATCAGTACACATACAAGAGCTTCTACATTTTTAGTAGGGCGGTATGACCATGATAGATTACTCAATGAGATTCACTGATCTCTCACATTACTCCTTGGATATGGTATGAGACTAGTTCTTCAGGGCTTGGACCTTTAAGAAGGGCTTACGCTGAGACATCAGGGCATCAATGGTATCTCTTAGCATTTCTGCTTATGCTGGAGTTCTTGAAAGATCCTTATTGGTAGAAAGTTTTCTGGCAGAGTCGACACTAGTAGTGGGAGCTAGCAGTGGGCACCCGATAGCTAAGACCTAGACAGAAGGTAGTCGATGGCTGTCATAGGGATCCAAGTAGGTCAGATTCTTCAGGAGGTGATACCAGGACTCAGGGTTAGTGGTTCAGGGCTCTCAATCTGGCTTAAATTAGCCAAGGGATAGATGGTGTTTCTCTTGCGATGGTTGGGAGTATCTGGCATGAGATTGTCCGACCTATTGTATAGTTTATTGGGAAATGGTCGAGGGACCGCTGAGACAGAGATAGAGGTAGGAAAAGGGTAGTCCGCTAGGCGATGAGTGTGACAGAGGGGCTGACAGGGCAACATGAGGTGGTTGGAGGTTCAACCTGTTATCACCACCACCCCCAGGTGGTCCACGTCAGGCTCAGGGAGCTGGTGGGTAGTGACGAGGCCAACTACAAGCTATGGAGGCCTATGACCCTAAGGCTCTAGGGATGATAAGAGGTATGATCTGTGTCTTTTCTACTTTAGTTGTAGTATTGATAAACAAAAGTATTATCCATTCATTCCTCGCCATTTATCTAGTACGAGATTTAGAGATTTCAGTTGAGATTTTGACACGACCCTTGTGGTTAGAGACTCCGATGGGCGGTGACTTAGGGATTTCACACTTGCGACGACAATGTGACTTGACACTTGGAGGTGAGAGTTTTGTATGAGATCTCTTTGTTGCAATAATGAAGCCTTACAACATCATCTTAGTTATGGAATGGATATCTACAGTTCATTCCCAGATTGTCTGTTTTAGGTGGAGGATGCAGTGTGTCTGTAGTGATGGAACCATGTTTTACTTTGTCAGAGAAAAGGAGACCCAAACAACGCATGATGGACTCATGTATAGGAGGGTGAAACTGATTTCTCATCAGTCGACTAGCTCAACCCTTGGTGCAGTAGATGTTGTGAGTTCCCAGTTTCCTATAGTGGTGATAGAGTATGAGGACGTCTTTCTTGAAAGATATTCCAAGTTTACCTCCCCACTGAGAGATAGACTTAAGCATTGATCTACACCCCGGGATGAAACCAAAATCTTCACCAGTGTATTTGATGGCTCCCGTAGAGCTTCGTAAACTAAGGGTGTAGTTGGAGGACTTGTAGAGTAAGATATTTGTGAGACCCAATGTTTCACCCTGGCCAACCCCATTTTTATTTTCCAAGAATGTAGACAAGATATTGATGTTATGTGTGGATTAACAACACTTGAACCAAGTAACCGTGTAAGGACCTGACCCTAGTTGCCTGGAGTTGGTATCTTATTTTATTACATTGAAATATAAAAAAGGAATATGCATATCAAAGGACTGAGTATTTTAGTAGTTTTAGAAACAAGATACATACATAAGTTCAACTTTACAACATGCAAAACAAAAAATAAGTTCTGTTGGGAACATCCACCACTCTAAGATTATCCCTGAAAGGCAATCATAATATACCTCTTCATGTCTTGGAAAAAATGAAACATACGAAGGGGTGAGATCATATTCTTAGTAAGGGTAAACATTACAGTGGAAGATAACATAAACATTAGTCATGGTTAATAATTGAAAACACATGCCTTTAAAAATAAACTTAAATATAATATGGCGGGAATATGAGATGAGTAAATATTTCCATAATAAAATGTAACCATGGGTATTCTACTAGTAAAATATCCTCATGAAATATGAATTTCTAGATTCATAATGAGGGAAATTCATATATTGAACATTCTGAAACATACCGTCAAGGCCTAGACCAAAACATCTAAAAATGATTAAGGGCTTAGACAAAACCATATCTAAAAATGGGCAAGGCCTCAGCTAAGTCCATATCTATTTGTCTCATGAGACCTACCAATGTATCAAGGGGATATAGAGGGCCCCACCAATCACTTACTAAGTCCAATGCATTCCTGATATGAATGGGTATAAACATAACCAACATATACACATGATATGTAAATAACTTTCCTCAATCTGTAACATAATCAATAACCATTCTGAGTAGTAAGATAAATGGTATCAAAATAGAACATCCACAATCAAATTGATCATAAACCATTTAATATAATATTGTATGTGATATTATAAAATATTAGTCTCAATAACACATAAGGATCAACAAGAGTGTTGAAATAGATGAAAATACTCTTATAAAATTATCGAGTAATTCTTGAGATAAATACTCTTTTACTTTGAAAAGAAGAGTTATTTTGGAAAAATATTTGTATAAAACCAGAAGTGAAGTAAGGTAAAATTTTAATAATAAAATGATTAATTTTGGAAAAATAATGGTTGATAAAAACAGATTATAGAGTGCCCTTGAAAACAGGTAAGAATTTGAGAAATTACCTTGAATCGGGCTTGTATTTCGGAAATAATTTTGAAAGTTTATTTAAAACATTTAACTCCCATAAAATAAATAAGGATTATGGTTTTTAAACACACATAGAAAATTCACATATAATTTATGAGGATTACATAAGAATAATTAAGAATTTAATTGGGATAAAGAGAGACAAAGAATAACCCGAAAGAAAATGGAGGTTTGGGTAGGAAACCCTTACCTTAAGTCCGAAGGTGTTCCCCACTTGATCTTAATGACCCAAATTGTCACGACCCATCCCCCGAGGCCCGTATCGTGACTACCCCAATCCTGAATTCCATAGGCCAGGGGCTGACGACTAGCACCAAAGGCGTAAATCCCTAAACTGGGATGACATTGCCTTTAAAATAGTAAACAAACACAACAGAGTACACAACTGGAAGCAAAACACTAAGTATAACTGTATACAGAAGAGTGCTAAAAAGTAAAGGGGCCAGAAATATAAGCCCAACAAGAAAAATATAAGTACAACTGAAATGCAAGACAATCTGAAGAAAAGTAAAGCAGCTACTAGGTAATCCTTCGGGGTTCCTACCTGAAGGGTAGGTACAGATGGCCTCCTCAGCACTCCACGTCCGTCTGTCCACTTCGTGTACCGTCTCACTGAGTGGTCCACCTCCAGGTGTCATCCAGTCCTACTACCCTTTACCTCAGTCAGCGCTGTCCGTCGTCTGCAACCAACACAACGAGGTGCGGGCATAGCCCGTGCAGGGGTGAGTATGAAGATACTCAATAGGGACCCCGAGACCCTCAAGGTCTCACAAAATCCAAAAAGGATAACCACAGAGTATGAATTCAAAAAATAACCATTACTTAGGTATATTCCCATACATATACCTAAGTTATCTAGCAACCCATCTCAATCATGAGGAAAACTCAAAAGTCATTGACTCAGCTCAAAACCAGGATTTTATTCTAGGGTGGTAACATGTAACACTCCCAGTCAAACTATCGAAACCTCGGCTGCTAGTATAATCCTCCTCTATTGAGTATTGTGGGCCTTCTGCATCACACAGAGGTGCTTCCCACTATCCTGGACTGCTGTGGTACTCCTCCTGTCAAGTACCGTGGGTCTGCCGCATCACACAGAGGTGCTCTCCACTGTGGGTCTGCCGCGTCACATAGAGACGCTCCCCCTCATAGCCCGCTGAGGTACTCCTCCTGTAGAGTACCATGGGTCTGCCGCATCACATAGAGGCACTTCCCACTGGGCTAGTCGAAACACTCTGAGTTGAAAGCTTAGTAGTCGTCAGGTCTCAGCCAGCTAATAGGTCTCCGTACTCCGCTCGCTTATCTCTGGGAGGATCCGCTCCATGTGCTACTGGTCGATACTCCAACTGTCACGAAGTCCCAAGTAGAAGTATCTCAAAGTTCCGCCTCGTCATAGGGGTCTCAACGCAATAGACAACGCGTCAATCAGATGCTTGGTTTGTGAGTTATTGACATTTCCGTTCCAGGGCCCGGTTGGTTTTTAGGTTCAAACCAACCCGTTTGTATCCCAAATGTGTCTAAACCTCAAGTGGAGTATGCCAATAGAACCGTCATGCTCTAATATTTCTGTCACCGTAGACGGTTTGTCGATCAGACACCCGTAGCCCAAGATATGGGTGAAAGGGTGTAAACTGTCCATAGTGGGTCTGGGTCCAGTCCGACCCAGTCGGATCGACTCGGCCCGACCCGGTCTGGACTGGGGTCCGACCCGGTCCGCGGGTCCAACTTGGTCCGAGGGAATGGTCTGACCTGAGGGGGAGGCTTGGCCCGAGGGCGGCCTAGCCTGATGGCGGCTCGACCCGATGGTGGCCCGACCCGGATGGGCGGCCCGACCTGAGGGTGGCCCGGCCCGACGGCCCCGCCCGAATGGGCGGCCCGGCCTGAGGACGGCCCGACCCGGTGGCTCACGGGGTCCACCTAAGCCACGGCCAGGGGGGAAGCCGCGCGCCCCCTGGCACCCGAACAGCTCTGCCGTTCGGGTGGAGATCCAACCGGTGCCCGGTGGCGCCGGTCCAGCACACGCGGGACCCGACGGGGTCCCGCTCCTCCCGGATAGTCGAGCGGGCAACCGCTCCGCCGCGCCCCTCCACCACGGCCCGCCCTGGCCATGATTTTGCACCACCACGCGGCGCGACGGCGCCACGCCCCTTCGCCATGGCCCGCCCTGACCACGGTCCCCCTGCTGGCCTCCGCGCAGCGCGACGGCGCCGCGCGCTTCCGCCGCGGCCTGCCCTGGCCGCGGCTCCCCTTCCACGTGGCATGGTGGTGTCATGCCCTCTTGGAGACCCGACGGCTTAGCACCTCCATTTTCTTCGCAGCCGTCCTGTCTCCGGCCGCCGTTGCTTTTTCCGCGGTCCGTTCCTTCGGCGGTAGTGTTGCGCCGCCACCGTCGTCAACAAATGAGTACAATAAAGGGGGAGGGTTGGACCGTGTTCGTGTGGTCTGAGCCCTCCTCGTTACGATGTTATCAATCAGCAATTCACATTCCAAAATATTTTAAGGCAAAGAACGAAAATGAATTCATCTCAAAACCCCTACCTCTTTTGTTGATGATCGTTGAAAAAGTCACGGGAAAAAGGGCGGACGTCGATTTGTTGACGTTGAAAATGAAGAATCCGAGTATGGCATTGTCGGTGTTCTTCAAGGACGGTGCTCCCTCCTTTGTTCTGGTTGAAGAAGGATGAGGGTGTTCATCGTTCTTCGTTGGAGGAAGAGGCGTTCTTCGTCGCTCTTCAACTCCTCTCCCAAATGTTCCACCAAATAATTGTGCCAACAAAAATAATGGGTTAAGCTAACCCATTATTTAATTATTGGTCAAAATAATTCAAATAGTTTAAATTAATTAATTGAATGAGTTCAATCAATTAATTTGGAGGGTTGGAACCATAAAGAGGGAAGTTCAAGAGTCTTCAATTAAATGAAGAGAGTTGGCAAAAAAATTAAATAATGGAAGTTTAAAGGTTTCACCACTTAAATGGGGTGTTAAAGGGGTTAGATGCTCGGGTTGCCCCCACCTTAATTATCCTCCCAAGGGAGGTTATGATTGGGTGGGCCCCACCACCATAACCTCCCTTGGGAGGCTAGGGTGTGGTGTCCCCCGCCTCCAACCTCCCCTTGGAGATTTTAACCGCCAAAATAAAAATAAGCTACACTTATTTTTATTTAACTTTATTCATAAAAACTCCAAAAACTAACTTCCATTCTTGACCAACCGCCATCGAGGTGAAAGTATTATTAAGCGAATATCAACACTGTGAGTTCAACGGTGCCCTCAGATTTTAGTTCCGAGCATCGGTTCAAAAGTTATAAAATCCCGCTCGCACGTTTACTGAGCGTACCCGAACAAAACTTCAGAAATTGATTCCAGGCACACCAGACCTCATAATCAAGTGCTGTAAATTTTCGCAGACTCATAAAAATCCCATGAATTTAAGAAAAAAAATTCCATGGAATTTCCAGGTCTTTACATTCTCCCCACCTCAGGGTTTTACGTCCCCATAAGCTACAACTCGAACTAAGGGAACAAATGGGGGTACTGAGCATGCATCCGAGCCTCCCTCTCCCATATACTCTCGTAGAGGTTCTCGTGCTGCCAGCGTACGCGCACCAGAGATATCGACCGTCCACATAGGACCCACTCCCGTCGATCCTCAATCTCTACTGGAACCTCCTTGAAAGTCACCCTGTAATCGATGTCCAGCTCTCTATGGTCGATAATGTGGGACAGGTCATGCACGTATCTCCTCAGCTGAGATACGTGGAAGACGTCATGCACCCGGTGCAACTGAGGTGGAAGATCTAAGAAGTAGGCCACCTCACCTACTCTGATGAGGACCTGGAAAGGTCTGATGAGTCGTGGAGATAACTTGATACCTCAGTCAAATCTCTGTAGACCTCATCAAGGTGAGACTCGTAAAAAGATGTGGTCGCCATCCTCGAACTCTAGAGGCCTCCGTCTCCTGTCACCATACGTCTTCATCTGCTCATGGATGATCTGTAACTTCTCTGTGTTAGCCCGTACCATCTCTGGTCCCACTAGTGTTGACTTCCCTGGGTCTTTCCAGCACAGTGGCGATCTACAAGGTCAACCATACAAGGCCTCAAAAGGTACCATACCGACGGTGGAGTGATAACTGTTGTTGTAGGAAAACTCTACCAATGGTAAGTGATCCTCCCAGCTGTGACCAAAGTCAAGGATACAGGCTCGGAGTATGTCCTCGAGGGTCTGAATGGTCCGCTCAGTCTGACCATCTATCTGAGGATGGAAGGCGGTGCTCAAGCGAAGCTGTGTTCCGAAAGCCTCCTGCAACCCCTTCCATAGTCGGGAAGTAAACCATACATCACTGTCAGAGACAATAGAAGAAGTTACTCCATGTAATCACACAATCTCCTGCACATAGAGGCGTCCCAAGCTCTCTACTAAGCCCTGCTCTCTGATCGGTAGGAAGTGGACCGACTTGGTGAGTCGGTCAACGATCACCCATATCAAATCGTGACTCTTGGATGTAAATGGAAGTCCCGTCATGAAGTCCATGGATATCTCATCCCACTTCCACTCTGGGACCTCTAAGGGCTGAACCAAGCCTACTGGTACCTGGTGCTCCGCCTTCACTTACTGACAAGTGTGGCACCGAGAGACAAACTCCACTACCACCTTCTTCATACCTGACCACCAGTGTTGTCGTCTGAGGTCCTGATACATCTTCTCCACTCCTAGATGTACCGCTAAAGGGGATGTGTGGAACTCCCTCAACAGTTCCTCCTGAAGTGACACTGGTACCATGGTACGCCCTCTAAAGAGGATGACGTGCTCCACACCTTCAGAAAATCCATCAGGTGCCTGCCCTATGGATATCTGAGCACGTCGTGTCTCATAGTCAGTGTCCCCATGTTGTGCCTCCCTGAATCGCTGAAGAAGTGGAGGAGTGACTGTAAGAGACTATAGAAAGGCTTCTCCATCCCTATCTACAAAGGATATCTGTAAGACAGCCAACTGCTCTGTCACCTCTCCTAGCAGCTGTATACCAGATCTCCCACTGAGTGCATATGCAACAACGTTCCCCTTCCCAGGAGTATAGACTATCTCGAAGTCATAGTCCTGGAGGAACTCAAGCCATTGATACTATCTCATGTTCAGATCCTTCTGAGAGAATATATACCTAATACTCTTGTGATCATAGTACATGGTAAAACATTCACCCATCAGATAGTGCCGCCACATCTTCAAGGCGAAGAACACTGCTGCTAACTCCAGGTCATGGGTATCATAGTTCTTCTCATGCTGTCTCAGCTGCTGAGAACCATATGCAATCACTGCTTGATCCTACATCAGGACACACCCAAGTCCGGTACCTGATGCATCTTAGTAAACTACATACCCTACGCCCTCCTCTGGAAGCCTCAAGATGGGGGCACTAGTCAGCCTCTGCCTCAGCTCCTGAAAGCTCTGCTGACATCTCTTCGACCACATGAAGGGTTGCCCTTTCTTCATCAAGGCTGGTAGTGGTGCTTCAACTCTGGAGAAGTCTGGAACGAATCTCCAGTAGTATCCATCCAAGCCCAGAAAACTTCGTACCTCCATCACACTCCTGGGTGGCTCCCAAGCAAGTACCGCCTCAATCTTTGCTGGATCCACTGCAACTCCAGCCTCCGAGATGACATGTCCCAAGAAGTGAACCTCTCGAATCCAAAACTGGCACTTCGAGAGATTATCATAAAGCTGGTGCTCTTAGAGTGTGTCTAGTACTACCTGCAAATGGTAGGCATGCTCCTAATCAGTACTCAAGTAGATCAGAATGTCGTCGATGAAGACCATGACAAAGCGATCAAGGTATGGCTGGAAGATCCTGTTCATGAGACACATGAACACTACTAGAGCATTGGTTACGTCGAAGGTCATAACCAAGAACTCATAGTGGCCGTACCGACATCTGAAGGTCGTCTTCTACACATCCTCATCTCAAACTTTGAGCTGGTGATAGCCTAATATGAGGTCTATTTTCGAGAACCACCGTGATCCTTTTAGCTGGTCAAAGAGGTCGTAAATCCTCAGAGTGGGTACTTGTTCTTTATGGTCACCTGGTTCAGGTGACGACAGTCGACAAAAATACTCAAGCTCCCATCTGCCTTCTTGGTGAACAGAATCAGGGCTGCCCAGGGAGAAACACTAGTCCAGATGAATCCCTTCCCCTATAAGTCCTCCAACTGTACCCGCAGCTCACGAAGCTCAGCAGGAGCCATCCAATATGCTGGAGTAGATATCAGTGTCATCCCAGGGTACATGTAAATGTATAAATCCACCTCTCTGTGAGGAGGTAGTCCTAGAACATCTTCAGGTAAAACATCCGCATACTGGTCCACCACTACAGGATAAGTCAGACTCTCCACATCAACTGCTCCGAGGGTAAGGCAAGCAAACTGGTGAGTGATCGGCTGCACCCTCCTTTGAGTAAGTCTATCCTGTGCTGAAAAGGTTCCCTTCTCGCCGGTGAAGGTAAACTTGGTCCCATCTATGCGAACACACCACACTTTTCACCTAATACAGTCAATCTGAGCATGAACTATAGATAACCAGTCCATACCCAAGATGACGTCATAAGGCCTCAACGCCGCTACAAGGAGATCCTAGCTGAAGCTCTCGCCTCCTAGAGTAAGCTCACAATTCCGGCACCAGTTTGTAATTGTCGAGTCTACTCTCGTAGGAGTCTCTAGCCGTAAGGATCGAGCCAACGACTCCGTCGGAATCTCCGAGCTCCGAACGAGGGTAGTGGCTATAAAAGAATGACTGGCACTTATGTCTATAAGAACTGCATCTAAGGTTGAGTAGACACAGATCATACCTCGAATCATCTCTGGAGCACCGTGGTCGTATGCCTCAGCTACCTGAAGTTGAGATGTCCCGTGCCCACATGCTCCCTGTGGTCGGGGTGGACCTCCTGGTGGTGGTGGTGGTAACACCTCATAACGTCATCCACCGTTATCTGCATGACCAACTCCTCTGCCAAGTCCACCTGCTCCCTGCGGACCGCCTCGATCGAACCTCTGCATCTTCCTGGGAGGTCCCTCAACTATCTGCTGATCATTTGAACGGTGGGTTGGACAATCATGATCCATGTGACCCTACCAACCACATGAGTAGCACTGTCTGCTCCTGGCATATAAGTCACTGCCCCAGGTGCCCCGAACAACTGATCATGAGTCATGAGGTCGTCCACCCGTGGGTCTGGTCCTCTTGGACCTCTATTTCATCTATCTACTGCCAGCTACAGAAGACTCTGCTGCAAGTCGACTAGTGGTGGGTCTCGCTGCTGGTGACTACTCAGCAAGGAAACTCTCCACTAGAGGGCTCACTCCAACACTCCTGCCTGCGTCGGAATGCTGAGGGAGATCATCGATGCCCTGATATCTCACCTGAGCCCCTGCTCGAAGGTCCGGTCCCTAAAGAATGGGTCATGCACCATATCTGTAGAGTAGCAAGAGAGGTCAGCGAACCTTGCTGAGTACTGAGCTACAGTCATGCTACCCTACTGTAGATGCAGTAGCTCCTGTATCTGCACCACACGAAGGGTGGCTGGGAAAAACTCCACCCAAAACAGGCTCTCAAAGTCTGTCCAGAGTAGTGTCCCCTCATCATGGACCTGGAGTATCAGGCTCCACTATCTGCCTGCTGCTGCCTGAAGGAGACTTGCAGAAAAGATCACCATGAGGTCTACTGGTGTCCCTACCGGCCTGAAGACTCTCACCACATCCTCCAGCCAATCCTCAGATGCCTGTGGGTCCGTCTCTCCCCAGAACCTAGGTGGCCTATGGAGATGGAACTCATGCAACACGCTCAAGCGATGTGCATCATTTGCTGTTGGGGCTAGTGGCATCAGTGGCCCAACAGAAATTGGTACCGCTGGTGCCTCCGCTGGTAAAGGGCCCTGCACCGAGGCCTCATCGCTCGGTGGGATGTCAGAGCGTATGAATCTCGGGGCTCTAACTGGTCGTCCATGGGGAGGCATCCTGAAAGAAACAAATACGACATGGTCAAAAGATTTATACCTGGTGAGCTGACTTGGTTGATCTGACTTAAAGCAAAAAAACTTTTGAAAACACACACACAATCAGTGTTTTTGTGCACTGAGTCAGAAATCAGAAGTCAGGGTCTTGGTGTATGGATACGTCAGCCGCCCATGCCAACACTGGACTCCCTGAACTGAAAACCACACTTAGTACCATTAACACTATTGCTTCACAGAAAAGAAATATCAGAGTCCTAAGTTCTGCGGTAGAACCGACTCCTTTGATACCAATTCGTCACGAACCGTCCCCCGAGGCCTGTATAGTGACTACCCTAAGCCCTCCTTCCATAGGCCAGGGGCTGGAGACTAGCACCAAAGGCGTAAATACCTAAACTGGGAAGGAATTGCCTTTATAAAACAGTAAAAAACACAACATAGTACACAACTGGAAGCAAAAAACTAAGTATAACTGTATACAGAAGAGTGCTGAAAAGTAAAGGGGTCAAAAATACAAGCCCAACAGGAAAGTACAAGTACAACTAAAATGAAAGACAATCTGAAGAAAAGTAAAGCAGCTACTGGGTCATCCTACGGGGTTCCTACCTGAAGGGTAGGTATAGATGACCTACTCAGCACTCCACGTCCGTCCGTCCACTTCGTGTACCGTCTCGCCGAGTGGTCCACCTCCAGGTACCATCCAGTCTCGCTACTCTCTGCTTCAATCAGCACTGTTCTTTGTCTGCAACCAACACAACGAGGTGCATGCATAGACCGTGAAGGGGTGAGTATGACGATACTCAGTAGGGACCCCCGAGACCCTGAAGGTCTCACAAAATCCAACAAAGATAACCACAAAGTATGAATTCAATGGATAACCATTACTTAGGTATATGGCCATACATATACCTAAGTTATCTAGTAACCCATCTCAATCATGATGAAAACTCAAAAGTCATTGACTCATCCCAAAACTGGGATTTTATTCTAGGATGGTAACATGTAACACTCCCAGTAAAAACCTCAGCTGCTGGTGTAATCCTCCTCTATTGAGTACTGTGGGCCTACCGCATCACACAGAGGTGCTTCCCACTGTCCTGGACTACTATGGTACTCCTCCTGTCGAGTACCGTGGGTCTGCCGCATCACACAAAGGTGATCTCCACTGTGGGTCTGCTACGTCACACAGAGGCGCTCCCCCTCGTAGCCTGCTGAGGTACTCCTCCTGTCGAGTATCGTGGGTCTGCCGCGTCACATAGAGGTGTTCCCCACTGTGGGTCTGCCGCGTCACACATAGGCACTTCCCACTGGGCTAGTCGAAACACTCTGAGTCGAAAGGTCAGTAGTCATTAGGTCTCAGCCAGCTACTAGGTCTCTGTACTCCGCTCGCTCGTCTTCAAGAGGATCTGCTCCATGAGCTACTAGTTGATACTCCAACTGTCACAAAGTCCCAAGTAGAAGTATATCAAAGGTCCACCTCGTCATAGGGGTCTCAACGCAATAGACAGCGCGTCAATCGGACGCCCGGTCTGTGAGTTATTGACATTTCCGTTCTAGGGGCCCGGTTGGTTTTTAGGTTCAAACCAACCCGTCCATATCTCAACCATGTCCAAACCTAAAGTGGAGTATTCTAATAGAACCGTCATGCTCTAAGATTTCTGTTGCCACAGACGGTTCGTCGATCAAACACCCATAGCCCAAGATATGGGCAAAAGGGTGTAAACTGGCCATAGTGGGTCTGAGTCTGGTCCGACCCAGTCGGATCGACCCAGCCCAACCCGGTCCGAGGGAACGGTCTGGACAGAGTGCGGCCGGGCCCGATGGCAGCCGGGCCCGATGGTGGCCCGACCCGGATGGGCGGCCCGGCCCGGCGGCCCGGCGGCTCACGGGGTCCACCTAAACCGCGTCCAGGAGGGGAAGCCGTGCGCCCCCTGGCACCCAAACGGCTCTGCCGTTCGGGTGGAGCTCCAACCAGTGCCAGGTGGCGTCAGTCCAGCACACGCGGGACCTGATGGGGTCTCGCTCCTCCCGGCTGGCCGAGCAGCCAGCCTCTCCGCAGCACCGGTGGGGCGCGACGGCGCCGTGCCCCTTTGCCATGGCCCGCCCTAGCCGCGGTCCCCCTGCTGGCCTCTGCGCGCCTCCACCATGGCCCGCCCTGGCCGCAGCTCTCCTTCCACATGGTATGACGGTGCTACGCCCTCTTGGTGACCTGACGGCCCAGCGCCACCGGTTTCTTCACAGCCGGCCCGTCGCCGGCTGTCGTTGCTTTTGCCGCGGTCCGTTCCTCCGGCGGTAGTGTTGCGCTGCCACCGTCGTCAACAAATGAGAACAACAAAGGGGGAGGGTTGGACCGTGTTCGTGCGGTCCGAGCCCTCCTCGTTACGACGTTATCAATCGGCAATTCACATTCCAAAATATTTTAAGTCGAAGAACGAAAATGAATTCATCTCAAAACCCCTACCTCGTTTGTTGATGATCATTGAAAAAGTCGTGGGAAAAAGGGTGGACATCGATTCGTTGATGTTGAAAATGAAGAATCCGAGTATGGCGTTGTTGGCGTTCTTCAAGGACGACGCTCCCTCCTTTGTTTTTGTTGAAGAAGGATGCGGGTGTTCATCATTCTTCGTTGGAGGAAGAGGTGTTCTTCGTCTCTCTTAAACTCCTCTCCCAAATGTTCCACCAAATAATTGTGCCAACAAAAATAATGGTTTAAGCTAACCCATTATTTAATTGTTGTCCAAAATGATTCAAATGGTTTAAATTAATTAATTGAATGAGTTCAATCAATTAATTGGGAGGGTTGGCACCATAAAGAGGGAAGTTCAAGAGTCTTCAATTAAATGAATAGAGTTGGAAAAAAAATTAAACAATGGAAGTTTAAAGGTTTAACCACATAAATGGGGTGTTAAAGGGGTTAGATGCTCGGGTGGCCCCCACCTTAATTATCCTCCCAAGGGTGGTTATTCTTGGGTGGGCCCCACCACCATAACCTCCCATGGGAGGCTAGGGTGTGGTGGACCCCACCTCCAACCCCCCCTTGGATATTTTAACTGCCAAAATAAAAATAAGCTACACTTATTTTTATTTAACTTTATTCATGAAAACTCAAAAAACTAACTTCCATTCTCGACCAACCGCCGTTGAGGTGAAAGTCTTCTTAAGCGAATATCAGCGCTGTGAGTTCAACGTTGCCCTCAGATTTTAGTTCCGAGCACCGGTTCATAAGTTATAAAATCTCGCTCGCACGTTTACTGAACGTACCCAAACAAAGCTTCAGAAATTGATTCCAGGCACACCGGGCCTTGGAATCAAGCACCGTAAATTTTCGCGGACTTGTAAAAATCCCATGAATTTAAGAAAAAAATTTCCACGGAATTTCTGGGTCTTTACACAAATAATAAAATTTAGGTTCCTAAATTAATGATTCTATATCCTACTATACATTTAATTTATTTAGTATTACCTTATTAGGTTCATTCATGGCCTTTTGATGGGTTAAGAGATTCAATTTCATTATTTCAGAGCGTTTTCTTCCTTGGTTTTCATGATTAGATTACTAATATTAATGTAAATATAAACATGTAGAATGAGAATGGTTTTTCAAAATTTAATTTTTATTCTATTAGTGAACAACCAAAATATTACATGGTTATAAAATTTGTTTGGTTATTGTAAGTGAAGATGAATCATTATATAAAACTTTAATGACGATTGTTTGGGCTAATTGGTGGTTTTTTTATCACAACATACTCATTTTGATTTATAAATTAATATCATGTGTAAAAAAGGATTCCAGAACCTTAAATAAGTTACAATACATATAATATAGTCTAGTTCAACCATTAAAATGGTTTCATGACCAAAATTGAATATGGTAATAGAAATTGAAAACCCGCGTGTCTTTGAATGTGATAAATTAACACATCTCAGATGGTGTTTTCATTTCTAGTATAAAATAAGGGGAAAAGAGAGTGAAATGTGCCTGTCGTGGGGTGTTAAAAAAACAAATATTACCTAAGTTAAAATGTAGTAGAGCGGGTAACCTAGGTTTTCTCCAGAGAGGAGTGCACAACAATTGCGTTTGTCACTTAAATTAAAGAAAGAAGAAGAGGTTGTTTTTGAAATTGTTTGAGTTTAAAAATAAAGAAAGCAATTAAAAATAAATATTGAACACTAATGGATGAAGAGAGTGATGGGGTCCGGGTAGGATCACATTTTGAAATGTCATTATAGTTATAAAGATTATTCCCCCCTCTCTTCCCATTGAATGATAAATGAAAGACTCCTCGATCAAGTTATCAATCACCCTTGGTTGAAGAAAGAAATGGAACTCACTCCTAGGTGCATAGAAGTTGATAAAAAAATATTAAACAACTAAGGCAAATCCCTATTGGAAATTTTTGATCCTTAGAACTCTAGTAAAGTTTACTAGTTCCACACACGTTCCAACAATCGTTGGACACTCACCACCTAACACAATCTGCTCGATCGAGACAAATTGCACTAGGCAGAGGGAGATTAAAAGTCTTCAACCAAAGCTATTAACAATGAATACACCAAACCCAAAACACGATCACATTAAGATAATTGAGAAACATTGAGAAAAAAATAATTCAAAATAAAAATAGGGTTTTACATTGAATCACAAAACTCTGACATTACAAAAGTGAAACCCCCCCTTCCCTGGTCATCGAAGGTTTTACCCCTCCATGTTTTTTTTAAAAGGTTGGGGTCGAAGCCTCAATTTTATTATTTAAATCAAATAACTATTTAATACTAGGTAGAGAGAGACCCATTAAATATCCCGAAGGCCCAAGGCCAATTGGCCTGAAAACAAGGCTGGAAAGCCCATTTTTTTGGCCCAAAGGACCCCTTGGTGAACAATACTGCTACAGTACCTATACTGCTATAATACCGCGCCATTGCAGTACCTGTTACAGTGCCTCCAACACTATAGTTCCATCGCTTCTACATCCCACCATTGCTACAGTATTTCTATAGTGCCCCTGCTACATTCTGCTACAGTACCACCGGAAAAATCATCTCTGCCCAAATTTGATCCTGGGTCTTTTGGATGCCAAGCAGGAGCCTATACCACTTGGGTATAGGCTCATTGAAAAAATGTGTGTAAGGGTAACAATAACCTCCCATTGGGGGGCCCCGCCATACCCAGAGCGCACCACATGTTCCCCAGCTAGGAAAATGACATTGAATCGCCCTGTGCATAATATGTATTATGTCCGAGTCTGGCGGGACTTGAGCCTGGGCTAGTTCCCCCAGCTAGGCAAATGGATTTTAAAGGGGAAGAAGAGAGAGTGATGAAACTAAGAAAAAAGAAAAGAGAAAATAAAAAGCACATAAGGATTCCAATCCTCCAGCACAACCCCTCTTGCACCTTCTTCAACCCCTTTGAATGGAAGTGAACACTCTTATTTATAGGTTTGTGGAGTAGAAAATTTCCCTCCAAAATTACTCCACCAAAATTTGGAGTCCGGTTAGCATATTAAATGGAAGAATATCAGGAAGTTGTCTTCATAAATGTTGTTCCTCTATCTCTTTTTCATTTTCACTCCAAATCTCAGAATATTTGTACAAATTTCCAAAAAGTTATGATGTAATTACTGATGAATACTTCTTCTGACCGAGGAGAATCTTCAACTTCCTCCTTTTGGACACATTTAAAGGATGCCTTAATGACTGAATTTCTTCATGAAATTTAATGGAAGGATGATCCTCAGAGTCTTATTTCTCCTCCAACTAGAATCACCTCATTTAGACATATGTAGGCTGAGATATGAATCATTAATTAAGGTGGGGTCCATTCTGCTGGCCATAAAACTTTTTCCACTTTATGAATTTTTCTGGGCCATTATGTGTCAAATTGGACCTTGGTTCATAAAAAAAGTTGAAGCTCACGATCAAGGAAATCCTAAAAAAGGAATCACTCAATTTGGATAAAAAATGTAATAGTTATGCCTGAAAAACAGAAGCTCTATAAAACTAATAAATATCCAGAATTAACCAATTTTTACAATTAATCCCACAATTCACCAAAATACTAAAATGATACAAATTAGCTCAAATTTATTAATTGGAAGAGGTTAAATCATTGAAGCACATATGAAAAATAATGAAAATATTATCTCTATCCGAGAGATGATGGTGAATTATTCCTTTATCATAACAACATTCCAATACATGTAAGGTACTAGAGTAATCATAACATTTGGATTAAATGATGAGAGGAAAGAAAAAGAAAAGAAAGGAACTTGAAATAAAAGAAATGAAAAGAGGAATTTACCTTTTGGAGTAATATTCCTCGAGGGCCTCTTTAGGGGAGAGGTTTTGGTCTTTTTATGAGACCAAGGGATTCTTGAAGTGAGGGAGGAGCTTGGGAGGATATTTGGACAAAATTTAGACAAGAAACATGGCTTGAGAGGAGCGAAGAGAAGATGGAGTGAGGGGGGGGGTTATAGTGGAGGAGAGGAGAGTTTTCCCATTATTTTACTCATTATTTTATTATTTTTCCAAAGACAACCAATATTATTGATTCTTGTGACCAGAAATAGTAATAAGTGCATGTGAGTTCGAACTAATGGTCATTTACATCAACCATGACTCAAGCATGATGAAAAAATTCACTTATTTAGCATATTTTATAAATTATCAAATTTCACTATTTACTAAAAATTCAAGTATTTCAAGAAAATCCAAAAAATTAAAACTAACTATTTTTTGACATAGAGAATTAAAAAATGGACTCCATTTTATCAAAATAATTTTCTAAATAAGTGAAATGTAATTTTTAAATAAAATCATTGTTTACTTGAAAAATACAGATTTAAATTTAAAATTGATTTTATAATACTTTAAAAAATTTACTAAGGTCTTATTAAATTATCCTAAAATTATAGGACAAAAAAATATTTATTTAAGAATAAATTTTATGAAAATGAATTTTCTTTTAAATTGATTTATTAGTTTAAAATTGTAATTAAATATTTATTACTCACAAAAATACTGACACTTAATTATTAATTTCTAAAATACAATATTTCATTTATAAGGTGTCTAAAGTTTATTTATACCTTCAAGGGTGTGGTTAGTATTCAAAGGGTTATATTTCTATTCATAAGGGTACGTTACTATTCATAAGGGTCAAGTTACTATTCACAAAAAATGTAAGTTGATATTATCAGACTCTAAATATCTTACTGAATGCAACCGTGTATGTCAGTTTTTTGAAATTCAAATCAAAGAGGTGGTAAAATTATGTTTACTGGATAGGTTATAACAAAGTGGTGTTTTATAGAGACTCAGTGTTTTATGCATTCAATACTAAATTTATTTTCAAAATCTTGGGGTGTTAAAAATCGTGAAGAACAAGTATCCACTACCGAGAATTGATGACCTCTTTGATCAGCTAAAAGGGGAACAATGGTTCTTGAAGATTGGCCTCACATTAAGCTATCACCAGTTGTGAGTACGGGATTAGGATATACCAAAGATGGCCTTCAGATGTCGTTATGTTCACTATGAGTACTTTATGATGCCGTTTGGTGTGAAAAACTCCCCAGTAGTATTCATGGGACTCATGAACCTAATATTTCATACTTTCCTAGATCAGTTTGTGGTAGTCTTTATCGATGGCATCTTTGTGTATTTGACATCTGAGGAGGAGCACTCAAGACACTTGAGGATGGTCCTTGGCAGAATCCAAGAGAACCAGCTTTAGAATAAGCTCTCTAAGTGTCAGTTCTAGATTCAAGAGGTCTATTTTCTGGGACACGTCATCTCATAGGATGGATTTTCAGTGGATCCAGTAAAGGTTGAGGTAATGCTTTCTTGGGAGACACCCAAGAGTGTCACTAGGGTGTGAAGTTTCCTTGGATTAGATGGGTATTATCAGAGGTTTGTACCCGACTTCTCCAGAGTGGAAGCACCCTTGACAGCCTTGACCAGGAAAAGAAAGCCTTTCGTATGGATGGAAAAGTGCCAACAGTTCTTTCAGGAGATGAGGCAGAGGCTGAAAATCACTTCCATCTTGATGTTACTGAAGGAGGAAGTTGAGTACGTAGTGTTCGATGATGAATTAGAGACCGAACTTGGTTGTGTTATGATGTAGAGGCAAGCCATTATTGCCTATGGTTCATGCCAGTTGAGTCCATATGAGCAAAACTATGTGACCCATGAACTTGATTTAGCAACAGTAGTTTTCACATTGAATATGTAGAGACACTACCTGATGGGAAAGCGATTTATCGTGTACTGTGACCACAAGAGTCTCAAGTATATCTTCTCTCAGAAGGATCTTAACTTGAGACAGATACAATGGCTAGAGTTCCTGCTAGGCTATGACTTTGAGATTTTCTATACTCCTGAGGAGGGGAACATGGTAGCAGATGATCTCAGTAGGTGATCTTGTTTGTAGTTGCTGAACGAGACATTAGAGTAGTTAGCCTCACTGCAGTTATCCTTTGTGGATGGAGATGAAGAAACTTACCTCCAGTTGATGGTTGTCACCCCACCACTCTTATAACGATTCATGGAGGCACAACTTGAGGATACCGACTGTGATACCCTACATGCTCAGATATCCACAGGGAATACTCTTGATAGATTTTTTAAAGGCGGGGAGCATGTCATTATTTTCAAAGGACGCACGATGGTACCAATGACATTGTGGGAGGACGTTCTGAGGGAGTTTCATATGTCCCCTTTGGTGGTACATCTAGGTGTGGTAAAGATGTACCAGGACCTCCAATGTTAGTTTTGGTGGTCAGGGATAAATAAAGGAGTTGTAGAGTTTGTCTCTCGATGCCTTATTTTTCAGCAAGTGAAGGTTGAGCACCAAGTTCCAGTGGGATTAACTCAACCCCTTGAGGTGCTAGAGTGGAAGTGGGATTATATATCTATGGACTATGTGATGGTCTTACCACATATGTCTAGGGAAAACGATGCCATTTAGGTGTCCAAAGACCAACTCACCAATTCATCCCAATTCTTAGCTATCTGAGAATAAAGTTCCTTGGGATAAATCTACGTGCAGAAGATAGTTCAAATCCATGGAGTTATATCAATGACTGTTTCTGATCATGATGCTCATTTCACATCCTGATTGTGGGAGGGATTTCATGAGGCGTTTGGGTCCTAGTTATGCTTGAGTATAGTGTTTCACCCCCAAACTGATGGCTAGACTAAGCATACCATTCAGGTTCTGGAGGACATGTGGCGAGCTTTCATGTTATACTTTGGATGAAGTTGGGAGGATCACCTACCACTAGTGGAGTTTGTATACAACAACATCTACCATTCCACCATTGGTATGAAACCATTCGAGGCTTTGTACGGGTGACCCTATAGGTCGCCACTTTGTTGGACTGATCTAGGATAGTCGGAACTCATGATCCCAAAATTGGTGTGAGTTACAACAGAGAATGTGTAGATCATCCAGGAGTGGATGAAGACTGCACAAAGCTATCATAAGTCTTATGATGATAGGATAAATGGGCCTTTGGAGTTAAATTAAGGAGACCATGTGTTCATGAGGGTCTCACCTTGATGTGTATTATGGAGATTTGGTGGCAGTAATAAGCTATCTTCAAGATTCATCGGTCCTTTTCAGATTCTGCATAGAGTTGGTGAGGTGGCGTACCGCTTAGCTCTACTACCATAGTTAGACTAGGTATATGATGTTTTCCATGTGTCACAACTGAGGAGTTATGTGCATGACCCATCACATGTTATCGAATGGGGAAAGATGAACATCAATGATGGAGAAACCTTTGCTGAGTACCCAGTATAGATTGAGGATCGATAGTAGAGGATCCTTTATGGGTGATCGATTCCCCTTGTGCATATCCGGTGGTAGCATGAGAACCATTAGTAGAGCACTTGGGAGCGGGATACCCAGTTGTGAACCCAATACCCCTATCTCTTTGAGTAATTTTTCTCTTTTTAGGATGAAAATACCTAAGGTGTGGAGAATTTAACATCTCATATTTTTCGTTTATTATTTTTTAATATTATATGTATTGTTTTTGAGACCAAGTGCTGAGACGGTGTGCAATTCTGAGGCCTAGTGTGCCCAAAATAAATGTTTGAAATATATTAAATATATTTAATAGAACGTGCACATAGTTTTCCTGAAAAAGTGGAATAACTCCTAAATGAGTGCCCAAATTAGAAATATGAGGGCACCATTGAGTTAAAAATGATTGTTTTACTCTAGGAGCGACTTAACATTAGCCGACGCATGTCGTTTGTGAAAAATTTATCACATGCATGAAATTAATAAAATAAATTAACTTAAGAATTTATTTTATTTTTGTTCAATGAAACAACCTACATATTATTTAAATATACGACTATGAAAATTGTCTCAAGGTTATCTGCTAAACCATGGAGACCTAGACGACATTGGAAGAGAGCGTTCTTGGCGGACGATAATGGATCAGAATCAGATCGCGGATCGTCACGCCAGAGGAGTTGGAGGATCTTGACAATGATGAAAACACAACAGTTATTCATCAATTATTGATCCAAAATCCATATAGGATGTTTCTTTTATGTGGATTCTTCCCCATTCTTGATTCCTATGATGAACGTGGATCAATCGACCAATAGATTGATATGTGGGTTGTGCATATTTGCGGGGTGGGTATATTACGAGATGATTTGGGAGAATTACTTTAAATATATTCATTTTTTATCTTATGGAAATGAATCAAGATCGACATGAATATTGATCGAGGATTGTTCCTCTCATTTGTTTATGTGATTTTCTTCCCTGATTCTGTGATTCACCATGGGTGCTCTTAGTTTCGCATGGGGTTCGAAAAATCTCGATCGATCGATAATTGCACACCCATTCCTTGGTGCAATGATCTGATATCATATATTTGGGATTATAATAATGTGATGGGGGTGTGAAGGTGGTTGCGGTAGTGAATCAGATGATAATGGATGCCCTATTCCTCATTCTTCAGTGTTCTTCGGTGCATAATGATGAAAGATGCTAATATTCGTTCTTCCAACAGATCTGAGGCCAGAGCTTAATGATTGTCGACAATGAGACTCATATAAGGCTTCCCCTTGAGTTTCCTGATAAGTAATGGCTGGAATGATGGTCGAAGCAACGAATAATATGACCGGAGAATGGATCTTCATTTCTGGAAAATCCCACAGAACATAGAATGTAGACCAGATCTACATGCTGTGTGGGCACCCATATCCGCGATGCTAGGGTTTGGCCAAAGTAAAGGATAACACGACATTTGACCCCTATCACACAATGTGTGACCCCTATCACACTGCATGTGACCCTCCCCAGTTGACTTGTCGTGTACTCCAGAGAGTACACAAACACGGGTTGGAGTACATGGGCACAGACACGCCATGTACTCCCACACAAACATGGCTTGACGTACATAGACCGATACAAAAACATGAATTTGGTACATGGACAAGGTCAGATGACATGGGTAGGACACCATGTGTCTCTACACTTAGTGCATACCCTTCTACACACCGTGTATATGGAGACTGCATGCCATGTGAGGCTCTTCCACATGGGTAGGACTTGGGATAACTGGACACACCCTATACCCCTTGGAAAACATTATGTACTCCCTTAAAGAGTGCTTGAGGCTCTTAATTTTCCTAATTTGGATTAGTATAGGTTGAGTGCATTCCCTTGGTCTTTTCCTTGAGGGTACAATGCAATATCACATCCATATTACTGGATTGTGGTACCCTCTAGAGGTCGAGTCTCAGATAGAGTTGTGGTGTCCCTTCTTGATACTAGAGTGCGATCCTATATCATCCCTAGTTAGAGTTTTTGGAATCAGTGTGACCTCCCTGAGTAGGGATTTAATTCTCCATCTAGCAGGTCATATCAGTAGGGTTTGTGGAATCATTGACATATGATCCCCTACACAGCAGGTTGATCCATATTGTGTTTATGGTGGGTGTGACCCCTTATCTTTGTATCATAGTCTTCTTATACCAGTATGATTTCTTTGGGAGGGGACTAATGAGTTAAAACTCTTCATTGAGTGTCTCTAATGATAACATTAATCATGGAGTTAGTTCTCCTAGAATGAGCATTTCTTTAAGAAAAATCATGTGACTGACAGTTAGTTACGACCGTCTAGTGGCGTGGTGTCTTTCTTGAGTATATCTGTGTTGTTTATGTTAACATTGATTGTTATATCTTGTGTTGAGATGAGTATATATGTGCTCTGTGTTTAGTGTTTTTAGGGTGTCCTACTGAGTATTGTTATACTTACCCCTACATGGTCTTTGCCCACACATGTCGTGTCATGTGCAGACGACAAATCTTTTTGACGGTGTCCTAGGAGGACAGAGAGAGGGTGGAGCATAACTGGAGCTTAACAGACCGAGGTGTTTACTGGAAGCATACTTTTGACTTATTCCTTGCCCTTGGAGAAGGTTAGACTCTTTACAGTTTTGGTTGGGCTTGTTTTTGGCCCCTTTTCCATTTTCAGTGCTTTACTGTCATACTCTATTATGGGATCTTAGTTGTATACATGCATTATTTCAGTTTTTTTACATTTCATCATTGTGTGGGCTTGGAGATGTGTGTGTGCGTATAAGTACTTTAGTCTAATGCCTCCCATTTCTGGGATATGCCTACTCGACGTTGGTCGCTGGCTACTAGCCTATTGGAGGCGGGATTGGGGTAGTCACAACATGGCCCCCTCTAAGACAGGTCGTGATAGTGTCTATTTATTTAATAGTTGAAGTATCATACAATTCTTTTTGATTGAATCCATAAATGAAACAAACCAGAGACAAAATAGGCCAGAAATGAAGCAAGTTAGAAATAAAAGGATCCATTAATGAAAATTCTATATATGAAAAAATGTACACATTCATGATAAAATACAACGACTCGATCACGATTGATGGGAAGTGGATCTCTGTTTGGCCAATTGAGGACATATCTTACGAGTATGTCCTTCTACGTGAAAATTATTGCATCATAGTTCCCCTCCCCATTGTTGAGATTATTCCATATCATTTATGATATGAGTATACTTTGTCCATCACCGAGGTCACAACTTGGTAATATTAGGAAGAAATGTAAGAAGTCATTAATGAAAAAAATACATAAACAAAAAAAATTCATAAATGAAAAGGCCATAATATGAAACCTTGAAATATAAAGGATGAAAATCGGCTAATCAACATGCAATGTAATAGAATGGAAGTCACCAAAAGACATACAAATTGCACTATAAAATTTAAACAGAGTGCTCACATGATACACCAGGTCAACATAGGGCTCCCATGATATGTTCATCGATGCATAAGTTGCAAAAACATGTGAATAGGGACATCTCAATGGATGGAAGTTACCACAATCAAATTACCTATTTTAAAATATGACCACCAGTGCTCGACCACCATTTCCTGTGAGCCAGTCATGGAACACTCTTACCTAAAAGTGATTTTGTACCCAGTCAAAGGTTAGAATACACAATGATGATGAATCATGAAGTATATGATCAATGGAACTTAAAAAATGATGACCAAAACACATTCCATTTTGCATCATCTGATAGGACTATTGGGACCATTCAATAAAGTAATTAACACATCTATAAAATTTCTATTATACTAACAATGTGATCGGTAGTTTCCACATACCCTTGAAGATCCCATTTATTCACTCCACTATATTAGTGGTCATATAGCCATATCTTCTACCACCATCATATGATAATGATCATTTTTTCCTTTGAAATCCACATCATGTAATCATACACATATTAATTAACCCTTCGAATTTCTTCAAGGCGTTGATCAAACCTTTATTTTTGGGGCTTGTATGCTGAAACCATAAGAGAATAATGTATTTAAAAAGATATTAATTTTTTTCCAAAAAAAAAGTTCAAAGAAGCATATCCAACTTGACGATCACCTTATTTATTGCCTCATCTTTGAAATTATTATGCACATTAATGAAAATATGTCTAATGAAACATCAATGATAAGCATTCATTTCTCTATATAAAACCCCTTAACTATTAATAGCTTCTATAACCACTCAATGAAAATTAGATATCAAACACACTCCCTGGTTTTGTGTGACATGAATGTGTATACATGCAAAAAACCAACTCCAAGATTCAAAATTCTCCTTTTCAATAATGAAAAATTCAATTGGTATAGGAGCACGATTACCATACTATATGGAAATAATAAGTAGAACTCCTTTACACTTTCTATAAAGAAAAGTTTCATCAACTTGAATAAATTATTTACAATACAAGAAAGCAGAGATACATGGAATGAATGCCCAAAACATCATATGAAACTTCACTTTTTATTGATCAAATTGGTGATCTGGGGAGACATAATCAAGAGCGTCCAAATGATAAATAATATGATTGTTTAGAGAAAATAATCCCATAAGTTATGAAAAAATTGCATATGATTCATCCAAAACACCATAAACTTTCACAATTGCCTTTTTTTTCATTCCAAGATTTACTATGGGATATTTTATATTTAAAAAAATATTGTATTAATTCCTAAATAAGGGACACAATAATGTCCTAACATGTTCATATAATCTCTACAATAACAGTTGATATAAACTCTGCATCAAGTGAAGAGAGATCCTATGATAAGCTTGGATTTATACAAGTGCATGAGCCTTCTAATTTGGTTATCTTCCAACATGCAAAAAAATTATCATATATTTCCCTCATTTGTAATTTACATTCTAGACCGTATTTGTCACATCAAATGAGATATTTTTCCTTGTTCTAATCATCAACAAAAAATGAAAAATGTCACTCTATGTGGTATTGTTTTATCAAAATTTTCAAGTCATATTTACTTTGAAACTCATATCCAATATAAATGGTGTTATTAGTCGATGTAGATCTATTCCTTATAATTCTAGGGAATTCAGTAGTCGGTGTAATGACATCCCGATCAAAATGTTGTGCATGAAAAATTCCTTTGACTAAGGAAGTAAATAGTTTAAAATGATTACCACTAACTGGTGGCTGCCTATCTATCAAAAGAACCTCAGGAGGTTCATTCCTCACATCACCCTCACCCAAATCATCTCCCGATGCCTCACCATATACTTCCTTACCAGACAAACTATCATTTAGTAAATCAGGAGTACACATGGGGATGTCCCCTACATTTTATTCAAAATTTTGATCATCTTTTTTAGAATTCATTTCCATTATAGGATTCATATGAGAAGACAATGAATGAGAGTGTTTCAAAGGACCAACTTCTATATAGATCACATAACATGGTTTTACAGTAGTAGGTTTCACATCATCAATATAAAAAATCACCACATATAACTCAATTAGACCATTAGTGCACTTTTGCCTGAACAACAATGATGCATCCATCCAATCCTCACCATAAACTAAAGGATACTCATTGTTCCATAGACTTTCAAGATATTAAAATTTTTGATATATAATTGAAGTGATTGATCAGCCCTTAGTTTTAACCGACTATGAATATTCTTGTGAACTTCATCCAATTTCACACAATCGCGAAGATTTTCCAATATTTCAGGTGACAAACTATAACTAAAACCTTGCTCGGTATAAATTACCTCACCGTTGCAATATATTTGTGCATACATGATTACCTGAAAATAATAATAAAATATTATATACTATATCATGATTTTTTTTAAAAAATAAATTGGTTATAATTAAATAATTTACTTCATCTTGAGACTTTTTTTGTGGATTGGTTTATCATTATTTGATAAACCAACCGAAACCTAGGGAGGATCCCAGCACCTCTATTATCTTATATTTCAATAACCACCATTCTCCTCTTAGGTATGGTGTAAAAATCCAACTTTAAATGATAACACTTCTTATCGAACACCCTTTTATTACAATGTTACTCACATGCAAGTGAGGGGGTCTAGGGGTTTGATATACACAACATTTTTTATGTGAACATGCAGGTCCTTACATACTTAGAGAGAGGGATGGTACATAGGTCATCAATGAGGAAAAAATGAAATTATTACAAATTATATAACTGAAAAAAACACGGCATGCAATTTCAATCATACATTGTTTGATCATCTCAAGATCATTAAATTATTACAAATTAAATAACTAGATACAAAAAAATACAACATGAAATTTTAATCATACATTAGACAATCATCTCAAGATAGGTCAACATACTAGATTGCTAACATGTTTATTTGAGATATTTATTATGTTCCAAATATTTTAACTTTACTTATAACTATATTCAATAAATAATATATATATATATATATATAGAATTTCATGAAGATTTGTCACTGTTACATGTGAAAAACTATAACTAAAACCTTGATCAATATAAATAACCTCACAATTGAAGTATATTGATGGTGATATGATTACAAAATAATATTTAATAAAAAATTCTATATATTTATAACACATCATCAAATGTTTAACATATTTTAATTACTTATGAATAAATAACTGTGAATTGATCTTGAGACTTTTTTTATGGATTGGTTTATCATTATTTGATAAACCAACCAAAACCTAGAGGTAAACTCCTTGAGTCTCTATTATTGAATATTCCAGTAACCATCAGTCTCCTTTCAAACAACAACACCTCTTGTTGAATGCCTCTTATTGAACGCCTCTTGTCGAACACCTTTTTATTACAAATTTACTCACATGAAAGTGAGGGGTCTAGGGGTTTGAAATACATTACATTTTTTAGACGAACACACGGGTCCTTACATACTTAGAGAGAGGGATGAATCATAGGTTATCAATGAGGAAAATAAAATGCAATTATTACAAATCATATAACCACATAATCAAAAAAGACATTCAATTCCAATTATGCATTGGTCGGTCATCTCAAGATCAGTCATCACACAACACTCTTAACATGTTTCTTGTGATACTTATTATGTTCTACATATTATATAACTTTACCTATAACTATATATAATATATAATAATATCTATACCTTATTTTCAAAATTTAATCGTTTCAATGTGTGTATGTATATATATTTTTAGGTAGATTCACTTTATTTACCTATGTGTATGAAATATTATAATTTAAATTTATTTTACTGTAAATATAATATACAATAATATATACATATAAATATATTTAAATAATATAACATAAATATATACAAATTTAAATATATTCAAATTTATTTATTAATATTTTAAAATATATTTACATATACTTTTATAAACTATAGTTTTCTAAATATAAGTATTATTAATTTATACATAAATACTAAAAATATTAATAATAATAAATTTAATTAAATTTAATTAATAAAAGTAATATAATTTACACTTACATAATAACCATTAAAATATTATGAACTTATGTTATTTTCATTTTTTTAAAATTATATATGTATATATAAATTTTTTGTCATATTTCTACTTTCCAAAATTTAAGTAATTATATTTTATAATTTATTACTTGGAATAAAAATTATTTATATTTAATATAATTTAAAACTATTATTCAATTTTTTTTTATAGTATATTTTTTTAATGTCGTTAATAAAAATAATATTATATATATATATATCTAAATAAATTTAAATATGATACTTAATATAAGTATTATTTTTTTAATAATATAATTTTTATAAAATATTTAGCTAATTACCTATGCGGATGGAATATTATAATTTAAATTTATATTACTTTAAATATAATATATATTATATACATATAAATTTATTCAAATCTAATTGATCACCATTTAAATTACAAATATATACATTTTTTAAAACAATAATATTTCCCTAAATATAAATTATATTTTATACATAAAATCTAAATTATATAAACACCATATTTAAATTTCTTAATTCATTCAATTTAAATTAAATCATACAAAAAACAATAACTTTAGATATTAAATCATACAAAGGATAATATTTTACACATCCACACATCCATACATCCACATATTCATGCATTCATACATCCATACATCCATACATCCATACATATTAAATAAATAAATCATACAAAAAAAAAATAGACAATTAAAATTTTTAATAGATTTTTTACCTACTTAAAAGATGGAAATATATGTTGAGAAAGAAATCCAACAGGGATTTGCAGCAAAATATAGAGCATAACATTTGAAAATGGAGGGGGGGGGGAGGTAGTCTATTTATAATTTTCGCTTGATAGGAGACGTAAACCCCATTCACACCTCCTTTGTAAAATTTTCAAAGGAAGCATGAATGGGGTTCACACTTCCTCTATTGCGCCAAAGAAGTATGAACCGGGTTCACGCTTCTTTAGCAGTGGAGAGAGAAGTGTGAACCCCATTCATGCTTCTCCGAACCATTTTTTAAAATACTTAAAACCATATCCCATAAAAAAAAAACCCATTTTAAAAAAACTCGAGAGGATTCATAAAAACTGATCAGCCACCAACATCATTAGGGAAAGAGGATCCACAGCTTCTCCGGCTAACTAACATGTGAGTCCCATCCAAAAAACAATTTGATCATTGGATTGAAAGAAGTTCAAAAGATAATAACTGTTAGATTTTTTTGAAAAACCCTCGATAAGTGTGTTAAATTTAAAAAAAAATATTAAAAAATTGATTTAAAAGATTTTACCAAATTGAAAATTTTGAAAATAATAATAATTTTTTTATCCATATAATAAATATTTTATAAATTTATAGTTAATTATTAATTTTTTGAAAACTTTAAAAATTAAATAATTTGTAATTATGCTTTAAAAAAATATTTTATAACTGAATTGATAAAAATAGGTAAAAATTATTTTGAAAAATTAAAAAATTATAAATAATTTCAAAAAAGAAATTAATTTTTTATTAATATAAAAAAATCATTTATCCGACTAGAATTTCATAGTAATCATTTAAAACCTTGTAAAAATAATAATTTGTATTTGTATGTTGGAAATAATAATTCAAAACACAATTCAAAAAGAAGGAGAAAATTATTCTTAAAAATGAAAATTTTGAAATTATTATAAAAAAACTAAAAAATAAAAATTCATCCATTTAAAAATAATTCTTTTTATATTTACAAATAATTAATAATTTCCCACGTCTATTAAAAAAATTCTATATTTATATTTTAAAAATAAAATTTGATTTATAAAAATACTTTAAAATTGAAACACCAACTTCAAAAAAATTATTAGAATATTATAATGAAAATTTTCACTAGAAATTTATACTAAAAAATCAATTCAAAAGATGCACATTAAAATTCCAACAAATAAATTTTAAAAAAATATATCATAAAGTTTTGTAGTAATTTTATAATACAAAGTTCCACTAGAAAACGAAATCTAAATAAACCCACTATGAATATTATTGCAAAATTTTAGTTAAAAAAACATTTGAAATTTGCAGTAAATAATTATACTAGTTTCTTAACTAAAAATTCACATAAAAAATTACACTGAAAAACCACACTACATATGAAAATTTTTAAAGAAATATTATATTGAAAATCATAATATTTCCAATATAAAATTTCATTGGAAATTTCAACTTTCTTTATAAAATTAATGTTAAAGAAACCACTAGAAAATTCTGATTGAAAATTTCACTAGAAAATTTTAGTATCAACATTGAAGGGAAAATTCCACAAGAAACTTCTAATGGAAAATTCAAGTGGAGACACCCACTAGAAAATCACAATGTTTCTATTGGAATCCGATTGAAATTTTCACAAGAAAATTTCAGTTGAAACTTTCACTAGAAAATTTTAGTGGAAACTTCCAATGAAAAACTATAGTACACTACTGGAAATTAAACTATTTGCAATGGGATCCCATCACAAATAGTCATTTATGACGGGATGTTGTCGCAAATAACCCGTTGTAGAAAAAGGTGTCGTAAAAAACTTTTTTTGCGACATAACGTGGTCCCGTCGCAAATAGTTTTCACGAAATTATTTAAAAAACACATTTTCAATAGGGGTCCCCATCGCAAAAAGTATCATCGTAAATATTTTTCCTGAGTTTTTTAAAAAAAAATATTTGTGATAGGGGCCCCATCATAAAAGGTTCGTCGCAAATATCTTAAAAGAATAAAAAAATTGAATAAAATAATATTATTAATAAAAATAATATAATATTAGAAAATAATAATAAAATAATATTGGAAAATAATAATAATATTAATATAAATAATATAAATAATAATATAATAATAATAATAAAATAATATTAATATTATTAATATTAACGAAATAATAATATTAATATTAGTAAAATAATAAAATAATATTATTAATAATATTATTAATATAATAATATTATTAATGAAATAATAATATTAATATCAGTAAAATAAAAAAATCATAAAATAATAAAAACCTCGATATTTGTAAAAAACCAAAAAATCCAAAAAATAATAAATAATAAATAATAAAACAATAAAAATAATAAAAAATAAGTAAAGTAATAAAATAATAAATAATTAACTAAAAAATAAAAAATTAAATATTCACAACAATATAAAAAACACACTATATAGACATTTAAATAGTTAATATTATAAAAAAACATTGCATTCAAATGTTTTATCATAAAAAACAAATATATCACTGAGGGGGTCCTCTGGAGGAGCTGAAGGTGATGGTGGAGGGAACTCCCTCCCTAAACCACGAGTCAGACATCACATGTACTCCATATTCTCCTGCTTCTACTACTGTCATCAACGCATCTCCTCCTCCTGCTATTGTTGCTGTCATCGGAGTTCTTCCTAATGTTTCTTCCATTGACACATCTCTTGTTGCTGTCATTAATGCATCTCCTCCTGCTCCTTACGCATACTCTTAATGACCTCACTCTAAGATCGCAACTGCTCCTAATACTGTGCATTAGATGATGATGACTCTTCATGAGCTCCTCTCAAGATAGATGCCAACATCACAACAGTACCATAATAACTCCCAGGCATCAATCGAGAGTTGATACCAACAACTCTTCCTTTCTCAAAGGCATACTAGGTTGCCTACATCCATTTTGCCTCATCAAATCGGTGGGCACTGGTCTGACCCTCGATCTCTGCTTGAATCTCAATCTGTGACTGAGACACCATGACCTCATACGACTCATTCAATTGCAATTTAAAATTAAAATAGTTAAAATATTATTTGTAGTTAATTTTAAAACTCAAAAATTAATTATACTAACCACAATATGATGTTGGTGATCACCTCTAATCTCTCTAGTGATCAAATCGATGTACATCCTCCTATAAATGTCGAAATCCATATCATCATGTTCTTCGAATGCCTATTTGAATATAAAATAAACCATTACATTTAAAGTTATATAAATTATTTTAAAAAATTATTTATCATATGTTCCCTGTGCGTACTGAATGTACGACTACCGGCTCGATGTGTCACCTCCTGTCTCCCCCGGTTTTGTCGACCTACTGATGATATCCTCTGAAAATATCCAGCCAACTAATGTGAACATAATCCATCCCAAACCTGAGATGAAATGTAATTAGGTCAGTGGGCATGATAAGACTCATCAAACTCTATGACTCTTACTTTAGTCATTGCTTTCCTTCTCAAATTGTGCAAAAAATGACGAAAATGCTCATGCATAAACCCATACCATGCCTTCTAGACAGTGCCAGACATGCTCTCATCGATGAGATACCACAAACCATATAAATAAATTATAATATCAAGTTATTAATTAAATAAATTTCAAAATAAATATTATTTATTTACATACCAGCCAATGATCAAGCATAAGGTGCTAAATATCAATGGGAATCTCATCCCATGTGACCCATGCTTTAGAAAAATAATTGTGCAATATAATGCTCAACTGTTCAACAACTATATGTGAAAAGATTTGAAAAATGAAAAAATAATCAAACAATTAGTATGTAAATAAATTAATGAAAACTAATTAAAATACACAGATAAACATACCTCTATATGCATGGATCAAAGTCAAGATGTGGACGTTGCTATGGGATAGGGTTAGTAATCATCAATTGGGCAAGACCACACCCCCTTTGAGTCCTCCCTGAACCACCAGTAGTCTAAGGGTCATATGATCCAACATCCTGCTCGTCTAAAGGTAGATCAACCCCCTATAACTGATGAAACAGATCAAGGTCCATCTGAAACACAAAATTATTATTGTTAGTAAACAGTTAAAAACAACTATTATATATAGATATACATTATATATGATTATAACCATCATTTAACCATGTCAATCTTCATATGCATCCTCATCTTTAAATATGACGATGTCAATGTCTTCATATTCTTTCTCAGCATCATCAATTTCCATGTGAGTTTCAGTTTCATCATCTCTTATCATTTCAAATTCATTTGTAACATTATTAACATCATCGTAACCATTGAACCTTAACTGCGAGCTGTCATCATCAATATTCGCATCTCTTTATGAAAAATATGGATTTGGAGCAGTCTCTTGAAAAATTTCAATTCCTTACACTTCAGTAGAACCACATTCACTTTGAGTAAACTGATTTTTATGAGATTTAATTTTTATTATGCTCCACCAATCACCCAACTCTTTTTAAGTAGCACAATAATTAGCATAATAAATTTTATGTTCATGATTAGCCAATAAAAATGGTTCATTTACTACAAGAATAATTTTATATTTAATATCAATGATTCCATGGGTCGGATGAATACACAAGTCTCTCTCAGTATCCAACCACTAACATTTAAACATCATTTTGTAATTCTATCCTAGATAACACAATTCAATAATTTCTTCCAACATGCCATAAAAGTCAACTTAAATTTCTCTATGATGAGATCCTCTCAAGAAGACACCATTATTCATTGTTTTTTTGATTCCCCATATGCATGTGTATGAAATTGAAAACCATTCATGACATATGCATTATAAGATTTAACCATTTTGGATGGTGGGTTACTCAAGACACACAATCAATTATCAATTTTATCAATATGTTGAGATAACTGAAAATTTGTAAAATAATTATCAATATAAAAATTAATAAATTGATTTTATATATTAAAACATAAATAATTTATGTTACTAGTTTTTGAAACTAGTAGAAAAAATTATTTTTCTGATGTTATTCAAGAGCAGTTGTTGTAATTTATGGAAGATGTTTCTTGATATGATTATCATATAACCTATAAATAAAATAAAATTAATTTAGTGTAACAAATATTATAAAATAAGTGATAGGATAATTCACAGTATAAATGGTTTCATTTATTTATAGTTGAGCAGAACATATGTATGAGCTCTGTGATGTTCATCATTTAAAATCCATCATTCATGAACTCCACTAAAGCCAAGTTCGGGTTGATTAAAAACTAATAATTGATTTATCATTTCATCATTAACATTTTCCTCATTATGATCCATGGGTTATTTTTTAGGGACATTCAAATTCAAAATAATGAGAGAATAATAAATAAATTTTCTCTTGCAAATAAGATTTTGCAATTGATTCTTTAACCGATACTTTGGTATGTACTTTTTTCTTCAATTTCTACATGCATCTCTCGAATGGGTATATCCATCGGAACTATACCGGACCTCCAAATTTTTCTTCATAAGGAAAATTTAATATCAAATGTTCCATTGAGTCAAAGAAAGCCAGCGATAAGATTTTTTCCAGTTTACATAAAATTAAAATAACATCTTCTTACAGTCTTCTTAGTGCATTCTATTCTGTTTTCACTGCAAAAATGTATGAGAAAAAAATATGATATGTCTGTTATCTCATCCCAAATCATAGAATTCAATAATCCTATTAATCCAATCGGTATAATTTTTTCCATTATCACATGACAATCATGAATTTTTAATCTGGTAATATGACCATTTCTGACACATCTGCCCAAATTGAAAGCATAACCATATGAAAGTCTCAAATCTGTAATCCACTGACAAAATAATAATCAATTTTATTTGGACAATGTATAATATAATTTTGGCTTCATTAACTTTTATGATCTTAAATTTTCAAATAGTTCAAGTTTTGGTCGCCTACAAATTTGGGTAAGATCTAATCACGTCTTTACATTATCTTTGATCTTACCTAGTGTTTCCAAAAACTGTATGAAATAAATTATAAAAATAGTTCTTTTCAATATTCATGACATCCAACATGTGATAGAATAACAAATCATACCAATATGGAAGATCCCAAAAAATGCTCCATTTTATATAATTGTGTTCTTTCCCAAATCCATCAATTTTCTGTTGGTTTATTGTTGGCCCAAATGTGATGGGAGGTAATGAAGAGACAATTGATTTTACCTTTGTACCTGAGATCATTGTTGGAGGTTCATCTCCTTCAATTGTAACTTTTCTGAAATGATATTTATTCTATCTAAATGGATGATCGGTTGAAAGGAATCCATGATGATAGTTGAAAAAACATGTTTTTTTCCATTGATGAGCATAAAAGCTTTTTTATCTATCATACAGTACAAACGTGATTTTGGACCATGTGTACTCCAGCCAAATAAGATGCCATATGTTGAGAAGTCACTAATTGTCCACATCAATGCAGCTTTTAGTAGGAAATTCTGTTTTGCAATAACATTATATGTACTAACATCATTACTCCACAATGAATTTAATTCACTAGTCAATGGTTTCAAATAAACATCAATATTATTTTTCAAATGTATTAGAATTAATAAGGTCAAAAAGATGCATGGATACTTAATCAACATCTAAAGAGGTAAATTATATGGAGTTATAAAGATAGACCAACATGAATACTGACTACCGCAAGAACTAAATGGATAGAAACTTTCAGTAGAAGGACCCAATCGCACGTTTCAGAATTTTAAAGAAAAAGATGGATGCACTTTGTAATTTTTTTCCATGAATCACCATCAGAGGGATTATTTATACTTTTACCAGTTGAAATATTGGTTTTGTGCTATAAATCAATGTTTCTGTGTTCTAAGAGATAAATAAATGTTGTAATCTTAGTGTAAGTGGTAAATATCTCAACTATTTTACAGGAATCAATCTATAATGTCCTAGTTGAGCCTCTTTATACCTCAATTTTCCACATGTGGGATAACTTTCCAATGACTCATTTTTACCATAATATAAGATGCAATCATTTGAACATGTATGAATCTTCTGATAACTAAGACCCAAATTACGAATCAACCTCTTATTCTCATAGAAATTTTTAGGAAGAACATTTCCTTAAAATAATAGTGTTTTAACCAAAGAGAATATATGATCAAAATAGTTATTTAACATTTCATTATCTGATTTAATAGCCATAAATTTTGCAACATCTTCAAATTTACTTATCTTACATCCAGGATATAAGGCTTCCTCAGTAAACCTCAATAACTCTTAATATTGAGATAGTTCCAACTCGGGAGTTAAATCAATATCATCATGAGTTTCAGTTTGTTAAAAAGACGGACCTGTCACATCATGTACTAAATTTTGAAAACGTGATGGCTCTAGAACCAAATTATTAGCATCTTCTCTGGAACTGCGTTCACCATGTTGATACCAAAAAATATAATCTAGGTGAAAATCAAAACACAATAGATGAACTCCAACATTGTTAAATGTGTCAAATGTCCTCAGATCACATTTTTTACAAGGATATTTAATTGTCCCTTCTGAAACAAATTCTAGTTTTGATGATGCAAATGATAAGAAGTATTCAACACCCTCAATATATATAAGATTTAAACTAGAATTGTTTGGATTCATGTGCTGATTTATCCAAGCATGATCATCTAATAATGACTATTTTTGACTTCCTTATTCCATATTTCTCTAAAAAATATTAAATAAAAAGTTTTTTGAATAATTTGATATTAGACAAACACTATCCAAAGAAGAGAAGAAATTTAAATTCACTTTTCTACCAATTTATAATAATTTATATTATTTCATAGTTATTTATAGTATTTGTTTTGAAATTTATACTAATCTACACTAATTTATAATAATTTATACCAATTAACTCTAATTATTAGTAATTATAGCTAATTTATACTAATTACCGCTAATTACGAGTGACACAATTTCTAGCGGATTGGCTGTGGCTCTTTTTCCCGACAGCTCATCTCCTTACAACTTTCTCTAACTGAAATCACTATGAAAAATCTGCTCTGACATATGAATATCCATTTTTATATACACAATAATAGATATCAAGGAGGCCTCATCACACTTCTCTCCATTCTCATGCATACTATAATGGATATTCAAATGTTGTAGCAGATTTTTCATAGTAATTTCAGTCATAGAAAGTTGTAAGAAGATGATTTTTAAGGCAAAAGAGCCTCGTTTTCCCAATTGCTCATCTCCTTGCAACTTTCTCTCACTAAAATCAATATGAAAAATCTATTCCTATATACGCATATCAATTCTCATGAATACAAAAATGGATATCTGTACGTTGGAGTCTATTTTTCATATTGATTTTAGTGAGAGAAAGTTGCAAGGGGATGAACCATTGAGCAAAAGGAATGTCGCTAATCCACTAGAATTTATGCCAATTTATTACAAATTATTGCGAATTATTTCCAATTATTCCTGATTATTACTAATTATTCCTAATTAATCCTAATTATTCTTAATTATTACTAGTTAATCCTATTTATTCCTAATTAATCCTAATCATTCTAAATTATTTCTAATTATTCCAAATTATTCCAAATTATTTCAAATTATTCCTAATTATTGCTAATTATTCCTAATTATCATTAATTATTGCTAATTACTACAAATTAATCCTAATTATTCCTAATTATTGCTAATTATTGCTAATTACTACTGATTAGTGCTAGTTAATCCTAATTAGTGCTAATTAATCATAATTATTCTTAATTAATCCTAATTAATCCCAATTATTACTAATTATTCCTAATTGTTACTAATTATTCCTAATTATTCCTAATTATTCCTAATTATTACTAATTATTGCTAATTATTACTAATTATTGCTAATTATTACTAATTATTGCTAATTATTACTAATTATTTCCAATTATTACTAATTACTGCTAATTATTCCTAATTAGTGTTAATTATTCCCAATTACTGCTAATTAATCCTAATTATTGCTAATTAATCCTAATTACTGGTAATTAATCCTAATTATTGGTAATCATTACTAATTATTTCTAATTAATCCTAATTATTGCTTTTTATTACTAATTATTCCTATTTATAACTAATTATTGCTATTTATTACTAATTATTGCTAATTACTGCTAATTATTGTTAATTACTGCTAATTAATCTTAATTACCACTAATTAATCCTAATTACAGCTAATTAATCCTAATTAGTGCTAATTATTACTAATTAGTGCTAATTATTACTAATTAGTGCTAATTATTACTAATTATTCCTAATTATTTCTAATTATTACTAATTATTCCTAATTATTACTAATTACTACTAATTAATCCTAATTACTACTAATTAATCCTAATTACTGCTAATTAATCCTAATTATTTCTAATTAATCCTAATTATTCCTAATTAATCCTAATTACTACTAATTAATTATAATTATTCTTAATTAATCTTAATTAATCCTAATTATTCTTAATTATTCCCAATTATTGCTAATTATTACCAATTATTCCTAAATATTTCTAATTATTCTTAATTATTCCTAATTATTCCTAATTATTCCTAATTATTACCAATTATTCCTAATTATTACCAATTATTCCTAACTATTTCTAATTATTCCTAATTACTACTAGTTATTTTTAATTACAGTTAATTATTACTATTTACTGCTAATTATTACTATTTACTGCTAATTATTACTATTTACTGCTAATTATTACTATTTACTGCTAATTAGTGCTAATTAGTGCTAATTATTACTATTTACTGCTAGTTAGTACTAATTACTACTAATTAGTACAAATTACTACTAATTATTACTAATTAGTACTAATTAGTACTAATTATTACTAATTATTACTAATTATGACTAATTATTCCTAATTATTACTAATTATTCCTAATTATTACTAATTATTACTAATTATTCCTAATTACTCCTAATTACTTCTAATTATTCCTAATTATTCCTAATTACACCTAATTACTTCTAATTAGTCCTAATTATTCCTAATTACTCCTAATTATTCCTAATTATTCCTATTTATTCCTATTTATTCTTAATTATTATTATTTATTACTAATTATTACTAATTATTACTAATTATTATTAATTATTACTAATTATTCCTAATTATTAATAATTATTCATAATTATTACTAATTATTCCTAATTAATCCTAATTATTGCTAATTAGTACTATTTATTATTATTTATTCATATTTATTACTATTTGTTCCAAATTATTACTAATTATTCCTAATTATTCCCAATTATTCATAATTATTCATAATTATTCATAATTATTCCTAATTATTACCAATTATTCATAATTATTCCTAATTATTACTAATTATTAATAATTATTCCTAATTATTCTTAATTAATCCTAATTATTCTTAATTAATCCTAATTGAACCCAATTAATCCTAATTATTACTAATTAATCCTAATTATTATTAATTAATCCTAATTATTATCAATTAATCCTTATTATTACAAATTAATCCTAATTATTACTAATTACTACTAATTATCACTAATTATTCTTAATTATTCCTAATTATTTCTAATTATTCCTATTTACTTCTAATTATTACTATTTACTTCTAATTATTACTATTTATTATTATTTATAAATATTTATTTCAATTGACTACTTATTAACGCTAATTTTTATAATTATCGTTAATTATTACTAATTATGACTAATTATTAATAATTATTAATAAATTTTCTAATTAATGCTAATGACTACTCATTAATAATAATTAATATAACTATTAATTAATACTAATTAAAACTAATCACATGCATTTGTAAAAAAATAATAATGCAAAATAAAACGATCTAATTCTAATTTAATTTAATTGCAGCTATTTAAAAATAATTATAACTAATATCAAATAAAATAGATTAACTAGAAAATAAAAGAAATAGATAAATACATTAAAACTGAATCTTTCGGAGGATTTACGCCACGAAAATTGCTTCGATTTAAAAATTTTAACTTAGAAAAATTTCAAGTGAGAGAATATAAGTAGGGAGGGAGAGAGGAGGAGAGATGTAACGAACCGACCCAGGTTGCCCTGAAAACCCGGCACCCGACCCGATCTGTCACATACCCGAAGGGCATTCCTGATCCCCACGGGCTGACGACATGCACCCAGGCATCGAACAACAAAACTGAGGGAATGATTTCGCCCAACCTGAACGACCACACGACATATATAAAGGGCAAGAAGAAACAACAGAAGACTAACAAATATATATGTCATAACTGTAAGGATAACAACAGAAACAGAACAACTGAAATAGTAGCTAAAAACTCCAAAGGACTAGTCCGACTCCAAGATACTCAAAACCAAATAGCTACTCCAACGATGGTATGGATGAACTCCAATCATCTCACCACCGGCTACCCATCCCAGCTGATATGAACCTCGCCACCTCACTGCGGCGCCTTGCCTTTCCCTGCACTGGAAGACAAACAATGGTCTACGTACCACCGAAGCAGTGCACAGGGTGTGAGCTAACAGGCTCAGTAGGATCCCACCCAAGTGTTCCATAGCAAGTCTCTGTATAACAATTCCTATATGCTTATTTTAAATTTAAAACATGACATGATAAGTAGTAAATCAGTTTTATAGAAAACATGGTAAACATCCCCTTTTCCACAGTTCTAAACAAAAATGGGTATATCAATTTCAAAGAACATTTTCCATATCATTTTCCACAAGCATAAACATGCATATCAAGGCTAACTCAGAAATCCAAGCAATACAAAATAGAAGCACAGCTATCACAACACCATGGAATACTATAGGTCTAGGCAGCAGACTACTCGTACCATAAGAATCAAGTGCACAAAACTGATCTTAGAACAATGGGCCTAGGAAGCAGAGGAATACCCCATGAGTAAACCCCCCCAAAATGTCAATATTGATCCCCTAGAACAATAGGCCTAATAAACATAGGAAAGTCCCAAGATAAACCTCCTTGATAATCATAAAGCAATGGGCGATGACCTCAAGCTAAACCTTCCACCTAAGTACCCAAGGTAACCCATGTGCTCTTTTTCACAAACCCATTTTCAATGTTTTGAAAACCATTCAAAACCATTTCACAATCAATTTATCAAAATCCAGGAAAACCCAATTTTCTTGCAAAACCCTTTTTCAACACACACAAACAATCATACCAATTTGATAAATCAATTTTATAAAGAAATAACAATCAGGCTCATTATCACAGGCCCGAGACGGAACCACCTACCTCAAAGTTCGGGCCGTACACGCCCACAATGGAATCCAAAACCAAGAATGAAACCCAACAACGTCGTCAACGAAGGCCCTAGAATCAAACCCACACCTCAAATGATTGATTCAAAATTAAAGACAAGGGATTTGCGGATAGAAGAAACCCCATATACCTTAAGAACAAACATCCACTGCACCACAACTAGCCAAGGAACATCCTTTGAGACAAGATCTCACAATGAATCTAGATGAGGACAATAAGAAACATCCAACTTGGATCAGTGGATTTGATAACGCAAGGCTACGGTGCTACCGTGATCAATCACAAGGAAGAATCAGAGAGAACACTTATCTGGTGAAACGCACCGCAAACCCAATGAAGATCCAACACCGATCGAATCGATCCGGAAGGTAAGAGACCTATGAAAAACGCCTTCGAGAAGTTTAGGGTCAAGAGCCACGAAGTTTGGAGAGAAAAGGACCGAGAAAAACTCCCAAATGCGTGACTTTAACCTAGGTGCGGGCCGGGTCATGACGTGTACCCCTTGGTCATGACATGTAGTCCACACTGGATAAGTACGCCGAAAAGCCCATTGCCATGGGTTAAAAATCCTCTATTTAACCCCTACACAACATGTACCTCAGGTACAAAATGTGTACCATCTCACGACATGATCTCCTCATTCACGACGTGGTCTCCCAGTCTATGATATGCAACCAACACCAAGTACACGATGTGCACTTCAGTTACATGGCGTATACATGTTCTGCAGTCTGTAGTAAACCCAAGAAAATCACATAAAAGGATTTTAAAACCAGAAAGGAACTTAGAAAAAGGGAAAGCATACTTGATCAAGGTAACAGGATGTTACAAGAGAAAAGAGTGGAATGAGAAGAAAAGCAGATGAGGGTATATATAGGTTAGATTAATTGCAATGAGATTCCCATCACAAATAATAACCCCCTATCAATTAACATTGGTGGTTAAAAAGGTATTTGTGATGGGGGATAAATCCCATCACAAATACTAAAAAACACCACTGAGTATTTGCAACAGGCATAAAAGCCTATCTCAAATACCCTTCCCATGGTTTGGCGTGCAAGTCGCGCCAAACCTTTTACGATGAGTGTCATCTACCTGCCGCAAATAACTAATTATTTATGATGGGAAGAGGGTCCCATCATAAATAGTAGCTCTGACGGACTATTTGCGACAAGACCCTTCCCCGTCACAAATATTCAATATTTCCGTAGTGGTGGAAACTTTTAGTGGAACTTCCACCTGGAAATTCAAGTGGAAACTTTAACTGGAAAATCTCAATTGAAACTTTTGATGGAAAATTCTATTAGAAGGAAATTTTAGTTCCATCTTCCACCAAAAATTATTGTTAAAACTTTCACTGTAAAATTTCAATTGAACCTTTCACTAAAAAATTAGAGTTGAAACATCGATTAAAAACCCACTTAAAATTTCTAATAGAAAATTTTAAGAGAAACTTTCACTGGAAATTCCCATTGTCAGTGTCTTCTTGAAAATTCCAATGAAACTTTCACTGTAAAGTTCAAGTGAAGCTTCCAATGGAAAATTACAATGAGAACTTCCACTCAAAGTTACATTGAAATATTCCATTCCAAGTTTCAGTTGAATCCTTCATTAAAAAAATTCATTAAAATTATAGTAGAAATATCTATTAAAAAATTATAGTTGAAAATTTAATTAAAATTTTCTATGAAACTTCCACCAGAACTTCCATTGGAACTTTCACTGGAGGTTTCAGTGTAACTTTAATCAAAATTTTGTTGGATTGGTGTCTTAGTAAAGTCTATTTATAATTTAATTACATGTATATTCGATGATTTGAATATTATTAACATCTTATTATACATTGTTCATTGTTCTGCATGACATTAATGTAATAATGTCCCGAAGTATACATCACATTGATAATACCATAGCAGTTCCCCTTTATGATGAGAACTTTGAAGTGATATGATTATATTTTTAAATATAATTCTATGAACGGATAACATATTATGATGGGACACATAGTATATAGACTGTCAGGTATGAGTACTTATAAGTGGATGGGATTTTTTCTCACGAATTTTGCACTTGATAATCTCCAAGACATGAGATTATGAGATCATTCCCTCCAGTAGGAATTTTTCATGTTTTGGTGTCATTATATAATCATATTTTTGAGTGTGTGTAATGGTTATTAGAATTTAAGATTATCATTAATGCATGTTACTATTTTAATAGTGGGTGCCCTAGACCCAACTAAACAATACTTTTTGATTACAATTTCATGTATATAGTGAGATATGAATGATGTATACTTATAATTTTAGTGTAGAAATTTATGTGTCCACTATTAAATGTTAATTTCAATAGATTAATTATTGTATCAAAAGGTTATAGCAGATCCCGAGCTATAATGAGAACCTTGAGATACTATGACATTAATCTTAAATAAATGTCCTACGGTCTAGATACATCATTATGAATGGACACAGATGATGTATGACTATTAGGTACTAGGGGATCATAAGAATTGAGACTTTTTCTCATGAAGTTCACATTTAATTATATCTAGTATATGAGATCATGAGAACATACTTGCTAATAGGAACACCACATGTTTCATGTGTCATTGGTTGTTCATATCTACAAATATGTGTAATGGTCTCCTGACTTGAGATCATTATCAATGTGTTCCATTTAATCACGTACTTTGATTCAAGGAAAAAACCATGTCAATGAAGTTATGGAAAGACAAATTTTTTTGGGTGCGTCATTAGTGGTATGACATTGGTTGAATGGTCAATATAGAATTTATCGCTTCTAAGTTGAGGAAATAATATCTTGAGTTTGGTTGATCAGGATAGTATTACCTTTATAAATCCATGACCATGGTAGTCGAAGGTAAATCCATCCAGATAGATCAATAAATAATAAATCAAGAAAGGATGATAACACAAATGTGCATTCCACTTTATGTGATATTGAAAGTCAAAGATATTATATTACACAGTACATGTTCGTAGGTTGGTTCCTGTTTCTATGATGATTCCTTATCTCTTTAGGGGCCTTGATGAGTTGCTAGACTCTGGTCTTGGTTTGTGAATACTATTCACTACTATTGAGATAAGGTCATAGAGGGTCACATACAATATCATATTCAAGAATCTTCCCTATTTAAGTGAATAGGTATATAGAACATGGTGAGATCCCACAATGGGGTCTAAGAGTTGTTCCAGTTTTATTGATCACCGATAAATAAATAAATTCATTATTATTCAAGTAAATAATAATTGGGTTGAATTTATTTATTAAAATCATTTACAAGTGTTAGGTAAATATAAGGAATAATATTATACTAATGAATATTATTTTAATATTCAAGGTTTGTTTAATATTAGTGGGGATTAAGAGTCGAGTTAATGGCTTGATTTTATCACATAATATATTTATTATATATATTACAAGTTTGTGGTAAAATATAAATAACATTTATGACACAATTGGCTCATCACATTTATTTATTTATTTCTAATTTAGTGGATGTTAAATATATAGGGGATGGAGAAACCTTTCCATGTATTTGAAGCATCCACTATAAATAAAAGAGGAGAGTCTCATTACATGCACTGTTCATTCATTTGGAATGATAGTCTCTCTCTCCTCCTGCTTCATAGAGAAATTCTCTCCCAAGTGATTGATCCAAGACACCTTCAATGGATAGAATGCATGAGATCATGGTTATCGTCATGATGCTGAATAGATCATCGAAGCATCGTGCTAGCATTTGGAATTTGATGAATGGTGTGCACATAGATTCTTGGAGTGTGTGTTGATGATCTAGAGGGGTTTGACTCCATATCCTTTGAGAAACAGTCACCGATGATGAGCTATAGTCGAGTGTGCTCCAATTTGGAATTAGGCACTCATTCAATTTTATTTTATGTGCTCAATTTAATTTACATGAGATCCTCAGACCGTACCGAGGCTCAGATTACTGAAGATGATAAGTTCCATCTCTCTAGTGATAAATTTTTTAAATCACTAGCTCACCGGATTCCGCTGTGCTCTTCAGTACCAACAATTGGTATCAGATCAAGTGTGTGATTTTTTTGAGCCAAGAAAATTAAAATAGCTTTAAATCCAAGTAGAGGGTTTAATTTTGGTCCAATTGGAATAGACTGTGCATTGATCCAATTTTGGAAGACCTAGTTATTGTCATCCAAATTTTTTAATATGGATCATATGTGGTTTTAGAGTATTAATTTTGAAGAATATATATGTTAATAATACACCGAATTATTCCCTATTTGGATTCCGGTGTCAACTTCAGTTAACCCAAACTATTCCAACCAGACATTGTGGCAGGAATGGTGTTTTTTGGCTAGTTTTTCATTCCACTAGTTTGTAGAAAATGTGAATAAATAATAATAATAATATTTATCTAAATACTAATTGCATATAATTAAGAAAAATAATATTAATATTTAAAGGCTGAGGGCGCTTTTATCCGATTGCATTGCCAATGATTCAAAGGTAGAAAACAAAAGGGGCAGTTGGAATAATGGTAACACACCAAAGAAAAATTGGAAAACAAAAAAAATAAAAAATAATGAATCATTTGTTTTTCTACCATTGGATATAATTTACAAAAATAGGGGAGGATATTTTCAATTTCAAGCATGATGGGCGTGACTTTTTAAAAACAATTCAACAAAAAAATCAGGCAGATTTTTTTTAAAAAAAATCCTATAGCTAGGCTTGTTAAAAAAACAAATGAAGATTAGGAAGTATTCTTCTCCACATGGTAGCCCCCTCCCTGGTCTCCCTCCCTCTCCCATGTGGTTGTTTCCCCACCTGTTCAACATCTTGGAACATCCCTAACCTCCTCCTAAGTCGCCATTCTGCCTCCCTATTCACTAGGTCACCCATTGAAGCCACCACGTCCTATTCGACCAATCCTAGATGGACATTGCCAGCCACAGGTGGCTGGTCCCATCACCACGTCCAAGTCCAAGCAACTGATGATGCCTCCCACTCCATAGTGGATACCTCCCTCCACTAAGCCTGAGCTACCATGTCCCATGACCGCTCGATCGTGCTGCCACCCCGAAGTTGGTGCCTATCGCTGCTGACTAGATGAAACCAAACACTACCCCCGACTGGTGCTGCTACACCCTGGTCTGTCACTCCTAAAGTCAGCTCATCCAAAGCCATCCCCACCAGATTTGGTTAGTCTAATCACCATCGACCCCTACCCCTGCCGCAATTCAGCCTGCCACCACAAGAGAGACCCCAACCATGAGGTACCCTACCATGGTCCCATTGGGCATGATCCACCCCAAAATGGTCTCGAGTGGGTTTGTCTGGCCCGGTATGGGTTTGGGCGGGCCTGCCTGGTCCAAAACACCCCTGCATGGGGTCTACATGGCCCGAAACAACCTGTGGGGTTATGAACTAGCCTGCAATGGACTAGGGTGGGGTATTGGGGTCTAAGTTAAACTTAACTAATAAAAAATTAATTAATTTTTGGTATTTAATTAAATTAATTCAAAATTAATTTTTGGTTTGAAAATTATAATATCTTAATATTCCAAAAATGAAATTAATTTAATTTAATTAGTAAATTAATTAATTAATTAATTTATTTTTTTGGAATAAACATTAAATTAATGATGAGACTAAATAAGAATAAAATATTTGAATAAAATATTTGAATTTAATTAATTCATTTAATTTATTTAAATTTCTCTCGTACTTTAAATTTATAACAATTTAATTTTATCACGCATTAATTTTGTTATACTGACTAGAATCGAGCATTTGACTAACCTTGAATGTTTGGTTTATTTTTATTTAATTATTTATTACCTGCATGTGATGATTGTAATAAGAATATAATTAAATGATGACCATAAAATCATCTTTTTTCATTTAAATATATATAAGGGTCTGCATGCCCATAAATATTTATGTACATTGTGTCTCCATAGACCCCATCGCCTACGTGTGAGTATGATTGTACAATGATGATGACATTTTAATTCACAAACCACACCAAGTCAAGGCAAAATCTATACAGGAAGTGAATACATTGGATGAGGTATGAGCTGCATCATGAGTCAAGCTATGACTCATGTATGATTCCCCTAGTTCATGGTTGATCTATTAAGTTTAAATGGATCAAAAAATATTAGATGCTCACTACCAATCGAGTATTTTATTTCCTTTATGCATTGTTTATTATTTTATGAATTTTCATGAAAATGGAAAAAATAGACAAAATGATAAAAAAATGCATAAAGATGCGATGGATGTTTTTTATATTAATGTTCAGTTGTGAGCACGACAATATAGTATGAAAAAATTAATATAAATGTATTACATTCATTGGAAAAAATATAAAAACCCTTAAAGAAATATTAAGTTTAAAACACCTTCCATCATTTGAATTTGAACAAAACTGGGTGTTCAAGGTGCTCATTAGCCAAAGTTGAGGGTGTATCCTACTATTAAGGAGTTCTTATGAAAGTGATGAGTTGACTTAACTAAATTTGGAAGCGAATAAGTATCCAAATCTAGATTACTACAACTTTAGAGGCAAGTATTTATTAAATTATATTTATGATTTTAGAAGTTGGGACTTCACTCAACAGATCAAGGATCCATGAGTTAATGCGGTTATTCACTCAAACGCTTACCTTGAACTATCTGATTAGTGGCACAAACATAGCTTGTAGACTATAAGGGGAGGTTCAAGGATAATTTTCACTAAAATAATAAAACGATTGAGTATTCCAATTCTAGTACAGAGGGTTTCCAGAGTTCAATAAAATAATGGGTGTCATTTAAGGATTTAATTAATTAATCAATAATGTTTAAATTGATAATCAAGATAAAATTACTAAAATTATAGATTTATTTTTTTTGTAGTGAATGGAAAGTAACACCATATATACTATGTGATCCATAATGGATAAAGATCATATCCTCACTGACATAAATTTCTATGAGTGGTATAGGTGATTGTGCATAGTACTATAATATGAAAAGAAATTATATGTGCTGGATTCCCTATAACCTGATCAACCTCTACAAATAGATTTTAATGATGAGAAATATGCATATAGAATACTCATTGACGATGCATTTGATATTTACTTCATAATTATAACATCAACATCCAAATATTTTTAAGTGAAACATAAGGACATGGATGTATATACCATGTTGACTCATCTCTGAGAAGTTTATGAGGATAAAGTGAAGCACGAAATCAATGAGATTATGCTCAAACTAATTACGTATCATTTTAAAGATGGAACTCAAGCTGGTCCTCATTTAATCATAAAGATAAAGTACATTGAATGACTATAAGAACTGGGTTCAAGTCAAATCAATAAATTTCGATCCATCTCATTCTCTCATCCTTTCCACCCAATTTTTCCATTTTCATTGAGAATTATCAAATGAATATTTTGGAAAAACTGCTTCAATATATTTTGGGATAGGTTCATAAAGAAGATAAGAATTTAAAGAAAGTAACATCTTTAATTATTGAGGTTAACCAATAGAAATAAAAGGAAAAAAGGATGACTACAAGTATACTGTCAAAGGAAACTTCACAACATATTTATAAGAAACAAAAGATAATGAGGGAGAAAATTGAACATGAGGATATTTACTTTTCATATGGAAATATAGGTCACTAGAATAGGAAATGCAATGAATTAAAGTAGAAGAAATAACAAGCTTCTAATTTAGGTATATTCATCATTAAAAGTAATATTTCATTTATGATCCTTAGGTATTAGATAAAATATGTCCTTACATACTCGTTTATAAATACAGGAACCAAGGAAGTCAACAAACATTACTAGAAGTCAAGGTGTGTTCTCCAAGCAGTCGAGGGAAGGTGATACCTACATCAGTGGTGAGAAGCACACAATTTCACTATGAAGTGAATGGTTCTTGTAAAACTATAATTGTGTGATGAATGATTCCAAAAAATTTATGAATAAATATTATTTATGGTATTTCATACACAACCAATAATTAAGTAATACATGAATCATGGGCAATATGTGATGAATATAAAATTTAAGACTTATATACCCAGTTGTGGCAAGATAATACTTTGCGAGTAAAAAATAAGTAGTTTTATGGTTTTATAATCTTTAGAGTTAAATACGTTAGGTATTACCGACATACTAATATACTTAGTTTTGGACAAAGAAACCTTTATAAATAAAGGTAAGCCACAAATCTTTCAGAACTAGTTCAGCTAGAGAGCATGAACTATTCCAAGGGTAATCTAGTGGTAAGTATACTTTATAAGATTCCTTTATGTAATTAAGGAATGTGAAATTGAATTATGACATATGCATGATCATAATATATGATATGCTTTGAGCTGGCACGTCGAAGAATATATTGATGAAGCATTTATCAATCAATATAATCTAGCATGGAATAATTCCTAAACACACATTAACTTATCCACATCAGGGTTATGATTCCAATAAGGTATATTTATTATGATTCTTACATATTAACATTGATAAAAAAAATTAGTGCGAAGAAATTCTTAAATTCGCATTTCCTTATACACATCAGAGTCATGATGTAAGTAAAAGGAGAATCAATGTTAAAACTCAAGAATTTTTGATACTTTCATTTTTCAAGACATACATCACAAATAAAAGCATTATACTATAAAAAATCCCAACTATTGTGAAAAATGGATATCATATGAGTTATAGTTTTATGGAAATCCATTATGTCATAAGAACTTGTGTTTCGATGCAAAGTGTTTGTTAAGGATATAAACAAACTTGTATCAAGGAAAAAACAATGTGAATATAAAGTAATTGTCCTAAAATTTTCTTATGATATTACCAAAAATCCTAATATGTAAAAGAGATAGTCAAAGTAATATACTATATTTCTATAAAAGGGTACACATATCTATTTGAGATAGTGGGATAAAGATTGTATTGGGTGCAGTCAATGTCATAGATGCACAAATAGTTGACATAGGAACAAGTTCCACAAGAGCTCGTGGAAGAGGTATGTTCTAGAGACACACACTGTGTAGGAAGGATGAAACCATAGTAGTGGTTTTATATTCATCGTGGCTAGTGATCCATTTTTCATTGAGAATAATAATTACTATAAGTAAGCAGGATATGGAAATTAGATAGCATTAACAAGATCAATTAAAATTCAATAATGGATTCCATGTATTAAAGTATAGGGGCCTTATTATTTTGAATATTATGGTGGGTATTAAAGTGAGACTATACATGGATGGTACAAGCATGGTACCAATAAGGATCAATTGGTAACACTAAGTATTTATGCGTAAATCCATCAGAATTTTACTTGTTATAGCTATTTTTTACGATCATATTATTGTTAATTGGATGTTAAGACCACCAACTATGGAAAGTGTCTATATGACACAATCAGAAAGGGATGGTGACATCATAAAATTCCAATAAGGATTCAAGTTAGAGAAATCCTATTTAGGATTGAAGAAAGCAAAAAGATCACAAAACATTCGTTTAGAATGAATATTTTCCATGTGTATACCAGAGGTTAGTGGGAGAACCATTGTTTTCCAAGTGAAGTATGTTTGAAAACATATGAAAAAAAATTATTGGTATTATAGTTAGTTAAGATTAGAATAAAATAAATACTATAGATATTGACTTAAAGTAGCAACCTAAGTTTTAGGGAACAAGATCTGTTGAGGTAGATCTAATGGTTTCTTATACCTATTCAATAATGCATATACTAACATAGTATTGAAAAATACAATTTGGAATAATTTTAAATAGAATTGTTTAGAAAGTCACATGGAATAAATCTATCCAAGAAGACATGCATGAGAATAAGAGGATATTAATATAGTGAGTTGAATTCCACATGCTTCAGTGATGGATTAATCACATATGCCATAATATGTACAAGAAATTATATTTACAACATGAACTTTATGGTAGGAAAATATCAGATATATCCAGGAGAACTGCAAGGGAATTAGTCAGATCTATTTGATTGTACTTGAGAAAGTACAAAATATATGTACCAGGTAAGTGGAGAGGAAGGGATAATAGCAACAAGGGGATACAAACTAGTTTTCCTATAAGGTCAATATGATCTAATATTACTGTTAGGCTAAGGTAATGAGCAATAAAATATCATTCAAGCTAGTGGTAGTCATGTATACAAATACTGAGTGCATTGCGGCTTCTAAGGTAGCTAAGAAGTAGTGTAAAATACACAATGATTTGCTCCAATTATTAGAATCACACCTAGTAAGTAAAGTATTATCATAGTGTAAATTATGATAATTATACACTACTGTAAATATGATCTATACCAACAGTTTTGGGAAAACCGTTGGTATAGTTCACTAATTTGGACCTATACCAACGGTTTGGCCAAAACCGTTGGTATAGGTCACTTATATGGACCTATACCAACAGTTTTTCCAAAACCGTTGGTATAGGTCCCAAAATAAAAGAACCTATACCAACGATTTTGAGAACTGTTGGTATAGGTACATGTATTTTTAATGGAATATTCTTACAGCGAACATTAAATAAATCAAAACTTAAAATACTTATGATAATACATATATATATTTATGAACTTATGTTCAAAAAAGTAAGTTAGGTTAGTGGTTAGGTCGTTCGATCACAAACGAGAGGTGCTGGGATCAAAACCAACTGAATGATTATTTTTTTAATTACATATACCAATGGTTTATGGAACTGTTGGTATAGATTTTCATATTACTTATAACAACAGTTTTCAAAACCATTAGTATAGGTCTATACCAACAATTTTACCAAAACTGTTGGTATAGACCTATCCCCACGATTTACTTGGAAACGGTTCTCCAAACCATTGGTATAGCCTATACCAATGGTTTGGAGGCCTATACCAATGGTTCCAAACCGTTGGTATAGGGTATTTTTCCAGTAGTGATAATAATCAAGATTTCAAGTTTTTCTAGTGGAAAAAGGGAATACACTTAGGGATTACATCTCTCATGGAGTTTTACTCAAGAAGACAAGGTCATACATAGTAGAATAGCCATGAAATGGAGACATGGAAGACCCAATAACTAAAGTTGAAACTCAGTAGAAACATGATCTTAATCATATGAGAGTTAACAAGGATGGTTAGAAAGTTGGATCTAGTGAAAGTGGGAGTGTTGTAATAGTGGTTTCCCTAGATCCAACTAAACAATATTTTTCAATTACCATTTCATATATACAGTGAGATATACATAATTTATACTTCCCAATTTAGTGTAGACATTTTTTCATCCAATATTAAATGGAAATGTCCATAGATTAATTGCCATATAAGAGGTTATATTAGATCCTGATCTATAATGAGAACCTTAAGATACCATGAAATTAGTCTTAAATAAATGTACTATGGTCTAGATACATCATTTTAACTAGACACAGATAATGTCTGACTATAAAGTGTTGGGATATCATAACTATTGAGATTTATTCTCATGAAGTTCTCACCTGGTGATCTCTAGTAGGTGAGATCATGAGGACAAACCTGCCAATATGAACAATATATGTTTCAGGTTTCATTGGATCTTCCTATCTATGAACATGTGTATTGGTATCCTGACTTGACATCATGATAAATGTGTTCCATTTTATAACATACTTTGATTCAAGGGAAAAACCATGAAAATGAAGTCTTGTTGAGGTAGATTTTGTTGGGTGTGTCATTGGTGGTATGACATTGGTTGAATGTTCAAGATAGAATTTGTTGCTTCTAATTCAAGGAAGTAATATCTCGAGCCTGGTTGATCAGGATGGTAGTGCCATTATAAATCTATAACCATGGAAGTCAATGGTAAATCCATCCAGATAGATCAAAAAAATAATAAATCAAGAAAGGATGATGACACAAGTGTGTTCCCTACTTTATGAGATATCAAATTACAAAGAGATTATATTACACAGTGCGTGTTCATAGGTTGGTTCTCATTGATATTAATATTCCTTATCTCTTTAGGGGCCTTGATGGGTTGTTATAATCTACTCTTGGTATGTGAATACTATTTTCTACTATTGAGATAAGGTCCCAAAGGGTCACAAACAATAGTGTATTCAAGAATCTACCCTATTCATGTGAATTGGTATATAGAACATGGTGAGATCCACCATGGGGCCCGAGAGTTGTCCTAGTTTTATTGATCACTAATAAATAAATATATTCCTTATTGTTCAAGTAAAGAATAATTAGGTTGAATTTATTTATTAAAATTATTTACAAGTGTTAAGTAAATACAAGGAATAATATTATATGAATGAATATTATTTCAATATTTAAGGTTCGTTTAATATTAGCAGGAATTACGAGTTGAGATAATGACTCGAGTTTATCATGTAATATATTTATTATATATATTACAAGTATGTGATAAAGTATAAATAATATTTATAATGTTGTTATTTTATCATAATTATTTATTTATTACTAATTTAGTAGACATTAAATATATGGGGGTTGGGGAACCCTTTTGTGAATTTAAACCATCCACTATAAATATCAGAGGAGAGGCATATTACATGAACTGTTCATTAATTTGGAATGAGAGCCTCTATATCCTACCACTTCTTAGAGAGAGAAAGTCTCTCCCAAGCGATTAATCTAATATGCCTTTCATGGATCGAAGGCATGAGACCATGGTGATCATCGTGACATCGAAGAGATCGTCGGAGCTCCATGCTAACATCCAAAATTCGAAGAACAACGTGCACAAAAATTCTTAGAGTATGTTTGGATGATCTAGAAGGTTTTGAATTTATATCCTTTGATCAATAGTCACTGGAATTGGGCTACAATTGAGCTTGCTCTGATTTGGAATGAGGTACTCATTCGATTTTATTTCATGTGCTCTTTTTAATTCACGTGAGATATTCAGACCGTACTGGGGATCAGATTGTAGGATAAGACAAGTTATGTTTCTCCACTGATAAAAAATTTAAATCCATAGCCCATCGAATTCCATTACATGACTTGTTACCAATAGTTATGACTTGCATACTTAGATGCATTTCATATACCATGATGATAACAGTTCATGGTGAAGTTGGATACATTGGGTGCATCACGAATGACATGTTATTAGTGGATAAGCCAAGGAAGTATTTGTCCCTTCCATAATTATAGAAGTTGATATCTCATCCATTTGATTGGAATATAAAATTTACCCTAAATTCCATGGTCATGGTGTAGGAAACTATTTATTTCATATAATAAAATAAAGATATATCAATCATATAAGTTGGTGACACAGATGTGCAACCTACTTGATGAGATATTGTGATAAAGAGATTATATTACACTATGAGTGTTCATATGTGTTTTTCATCATCTTGACATGAATTTATTTCTCATGGATTCCTTGAAATGTTGTTAGACAATAATATTGGATTTTAGGCAAGCTCTCCTAATGCCTATGAGAAAGAATCAAAGAGGGTTTCACACTAAGTGTTTCCATTAATCTCGATTAAACTATATTTGAATTTAATTAATAAAATAAATATTATTCTCAAGACTGAGGAATAATTTTATTCACATTTTATCGATCAAAAATATTTATTAATGAATAAAATATTTAATATTTATTCATATATTCAATAAATTCTAGATGATTTCTAATAGACCAAGATCATGTTTGATGAAAAATATCAATTAGAAATCTGGTTAAATAATATTTTCTATTGCGCAAGTTGGTGCGCAACAGAAAATAATAATAATAATAATAATAATAATAATAATAATAATGATAATAATAATAATAATATTATTATTATTATTATGAGACACGAGGTTTATTAAAGGTTATAATATTGTTTAAGGGATGACATGAAATTAAATATTATTTTAACCTAAACCATAACTCTATAAATTGATGGTTATGCCTATTGTGTGTGGTGTGAAAAAATAGAGAATCGTTGTGATCAATGAAATTCTCTCTCGACTACTCTTTCTCTCTCCATATTAAGAATGAGAAATGCAAGAGAGATTACTTCAAGTCCAAATGATGAGTGATCAATAAGAATAAAACAAGAAAGTTGATTCACTACGCTAGCACCCAAAAATTGATTGATGTTGGTCAGAGATCAAAAGAGAACATGTGGATCATCTCTAGAGGGATTCTACCCTTGGATCCTCACATCGCAACAAAGGTAATCCCAAAAGGGTATTTTTGAAGATCAACATCATCAATGAAGAAAGGATCCTAATGTGATGTATTTATTTTCTTCATATCTAAATAAATTTATTATAAATTTAACATGAAAAGATCCTCTATCAGGTTCCCAATACATTTTATTTAAAATAAATTAATAAATATATCTCCCAATAATACACACTTTCGCTAATTCTGGAATCTTCAGTGGTATCATAGCGGTCACGTTTTAAATTTATAATTATTTATTTTATTATTGATCTATACATAATCATGGTTGAATGATTTCATTTCAGATTATTCATTCTTTAATTTGATTTGAATTAACATGTTATCAATATATTAATCATATTCATTCAGTGTTTCATTTTCTTAATGGTATAAGAATAGATGAATAATGACTATAGATTCCATTAGGAAGTGCCAGATTCCCCTAATAAAACTGGGTTACACAGCGTGTAACTAGAGTACACGCTTTGTACCCATGTGCACTGCACCTAAATGTATCATGAGATACATGAAACGATGAGCAGTTAATTACACACGGTGCATTTATCACACACCGCGTGTAGACCGAGCCAACTTAGAACATGAGATTTTAGATTTCATGGTGTGTAATTGATGTACACATCGTGTAGTCTATATAGGTTAGTGGCGTAAATCATACAATCCATGTGGTCATTATACATGATCAAACCACATGAGACCAACAACCTGGAGAATTTATAATATACACGATGTGTATGTAGTGTTCATGCCATGTAGTTTATCATTTTCCACATATGAAATTCATGCTGATCCATTCAGTAAGAACAAATGACACACGACATAAGGGATACATGGTGTATAGATGGATAGTATCTACCGTGTAGTCCAACTGAGATACATGCCTAAGCCTAAACATTTATCCCAGGCACACGACAAGTGGATAAATGACATGTAGTTGACATGTATATGCTGGTTAGTCTGGATAAGTTAACATTTCAAAGCCTTAGGCGTGTAACCCGAATACACAACAACCAAGGTACATGATGTGTAGTTGGGTAGTACACGTCATGTAGTCTCTCAATTAATGGTAAAATTAAATTATGTTGAATTGATAATCGTAGTATTAAAACATTATTTTAATGATTGACACCTATTATGTTTGACAATTTAATAATGGTTTTAGAGAATTTTAAGTGATCAATTAATTTATTATAATAATCTATAATAATTGGTTCTGCCATTTATTTTCCATTAATGCCTTTGTGATGGTTATCTCCAAGAGGATTCATATGATCATTAAGATGAAAGGGAATTAATTAATGCAAGTGAATTTATCTTAATAATAAATAATTAATAAGAAATGAATGTTAACAAGTTTATTTTTGCATATGCGTTGCATGTATGACCATTCATGAGCTAGACCAAGACCATTGTATGTGTTGATATTTATTTAATTTAATTTATTTCATGGGTTTGAAATATTAATTATTAAATTAATTTGATGGCCTGCATGTTAACCCTTCCTACATTATTATGTAGGAACTACATGTCTAAAAAAATTTATGTTACCCTCTTTAACCAATCCTTTGGTCCCCCTCACCTGAATGTGAGTTATAAATACTTGTATTTAATAGAGTTTCCCAAGACATGTAGAGGGGATTCAAGATAGAACCATAATGATTCCAACCCAAGTGTTACACAAGTGGATAAGTGGAATGTTGTAACTCATGTCAATACCAAAAATAGGAGTTATTTCCCTCAGGTCATAGGTTTATTTAATTTATACTCATTAAATTAACCATTAGATATTCTCATGAATGAGTATTTAATTAATTATCTATTTCTATCTATGAATTTTTTATTTTATGGATTCAAGACTGCGATCACATAAATAAATGAATTAATGTGCAAAGATGAAATTTAAATAAATGTATTATGCGTAAATGTTTTATCCAACATGTTTAATTAATTAAATAAAAACTACTTAATATTAAAAAGTCATGTAAAGGATAAAATAATATAAAATTTATGCATAATAAATTAAAATCCCTCAACTTAATATCAAGTCCAACTATGCCTTCCATTACTTGATTGATAATGAAACCATAGAACTAAGTGTTTTCATGGCCAAAGTATGGACACCTTTATTGGGGAGTTCTCATGAGGGTTTTAGGTTGACTTAATTGAACTTGTATTGAATTTAATGGCCAAATTCCATTCAATACAAATTTTGAGGTAAGTGTAGAGGAAATAAAAATTAGGACTTATGGATTTGGGAGTCTACTTAATAGATCAAGGAGATTCAAGCCTGTAGTTGGGAATGCCTCCCACATAAAAGCTTTTTATGGTTTGCATGGCCAATGTCTAGATCATTAAGAAAGGTAATATGGATACTTTCCACTAGAATATTCTAGAAACTATATATTTCGAGTTCAATGGTTAGGGATATCAATACTTGATAAAATAGTGGGAGATTTAATAAATATCAATTAATTTATTATTTATCACAAAATATGTAATCAAGCAAAGTACTATTAATATGATCTTTTAATTTAAGAATAAAATGTAAAGTTCATCATCAACACTATCCCTTTGATCTATATTAGAGAAAAAAATCTCATCACTCATAGTAACTTACAATAATGGTTCAGACACCTTCAGGTTGTACTACACCATGAACAAAAAACTTACATGCTAGAATCCTTAATACCTGATCCACCTATTAAGGAGGTGAGTGATGAAGAGTTCCTTGTCTATGAAAAACATTTGAGTGATGCTGTAAAATTTCAATGTTTGATTCTTTCATCCATGTCTAGTTTACTCATAAAGTCTCATGAAAACATGGATGTTAACATGCTTGAGAACCTCTAAGTTTTATACCAAGAGAGAGCTAGAAAAGAACATTTTGATATTTCTAAGGCACTCTTTCAGAGTAATCTTATAGAGGGTGTGCCAGATAGGCCTCATGTATTCATAATCATTAGATACATTGAGTGCCTAGATGTTTTAGGATTTAAACTCTCTGACGAATTGTGCACTGATCTCATTATTACAACAATACCTCAGAGATTATCTAGTTTTTTGTTAATTTTAATATGAACAACATTTAGAAGTATCTTCCAGATCTTCTCACTCTTATTCACCAAATGGATAAGGAGATGGAGCATGAAAAGAATTTGGTCCTTATGGTGAACAAAAGGAAAGCTCAAGCAAAGAGATTTAAGCTCAAAGCTTCTTCATTCCCTTCCAAGAAAAGTAAGATCATAGGGAAGTAATGAAATATGATGTTGTTTTTTTTTCATGTGGAAAGAAGGGCCACTAGAAGAAAAACTGAACCTAGACAAAGAAGAAAATAGAAGCTTTAGGTGTGTTTGTTATCAAATGAAATTTATTTGTTTCTATAAATTGGGTTTTAGATAAAAATTATGGTTCTCACATATGTATTCAAATGTAGGAACCAAGTAGATTCAAAAATATTGACCAAGGGAAGTAGATATATGAGTATCCAATAACGCTAAAATTGTTGTTTTAGTTATAAGGCACTACCACCACATGTTCATGACCAGAATGATCTTGGTTTTAAAGGGTTTTTATTATGTGCCTTTAGTTACCAAAAACATTATTTATTTATCTAGAATTTAAACAGATGGTTTTATTTTCAAATTTGGAAATAAATATTACTTCTTTTATAAAGATAGCATTTTTTATAATAAGGAACATTTAAATAATAGTCTTTATGTGTTGGATCACATGAACCAAGTAAGGGTAATCGATAATGAACCTTCTTCACATGACTCATACCACACCCAAATATGGAATCATTGAATAAGTCATGTAAATGAAAATTGATTGACTAAATTATATCAAGATGGATATTTATATTATTTTAAACAAAAACCCCTTGGTATATATAACACATGTTTTTAAGGTAAAATGATCAAATTCTCATTTAGTGGAAAAGGTGAAAGGGCCAAATAGCGTCTTTAATTAGTTCACACTGATGTGTGTGAACAATTTCATGTCAAAGAAAGGGGTGGGTACTCATACTTCATAACTTTTACTGATGACTTTAGTAGATATGAATATGTCTACTTGATGAGGTATAAGTTAGATTCTTTTGAAAAATTAAAAGAATACAAGAATAAAGTTGAGATCCAGCTTGGTAAGAAGATTAAGAAACTCCACTTAGGCCATGGTGGATAATATCTTAGTCAAGAATTCATTGATTACTTACTAGAGTTTGGGGTCCTATCCCAACTCACTCCTCCTTATACACCTCAGTGGAATGGTGTAAGTGAAAGGATGAACCAAATTTTTTTGGACATGGTGATATCAATGATGATTCATGCAAGTATTCCATTATCCTTTTGTGGATATGCATTACACACAACAACATAAATACTAAAATGAGTTCCAATTGATGAGAAAGATGGTATACTATACCACTTATGGAATGGAAATAAACCTGTGCTATCTTACTTACACATGTGGGGTTGTCAGGCATTTGTTAAGGCCTATTCAGGTAATAATATTTTACCCCAAGAAAAAAAGTGTATCTTTATAGGATATCCAAAAGAAATAAAGGGATACTACCTATACAATCCTTCTAACAAGAAGGTTTTGGTTGAAAAACATCCCACATTACTTGAAAGGGGGAACATCTCTAAAAGTGATAGTGGGAGTGAGATAAAATTCAATGAATTCCAAGATCAAGATACTCAAGAGTTGGCATATGAAAAGATTCTACAAAGCCCCATGGAAGAAGTAGTTGTTCCAGAGACACAAGTACTACATAAGAGTACTAGAGAGGTTAGATAACCAGAACAATATGGGTTTCTAGTCACCAAGGATGGTAAATCATTATTAGTTGATAATAATGACCCTCTATACTACAAGGAAGTAGTAAGTGGAATAAATGTTTCCAAGTGGAAAGAATCCATGAATTTTGAAATAGATTCCATGTACCAAAACTAATTCTATATTTTGATAGATCCTCTAGTGAATGTAAATATCAGTGGTAGAAAATGGGTATTCGAGAAGAAACTAGGCATGTAAGGAAAATTTAGTACCTATAAAGCATGAATGGTTGAAAAGGGGTTTAAACAGTGTCAAGGAATAGACTATGATGAAACATTTTCACCAGTTGAAATGATGAAATCCATTAGAATTCTACCTGCCATTGTGGCTTTCCATGACTATGATATTTGAAAAATTGTTATCAAAACAACATTCCTTAATGGGAACCTTCAGTAAGATATCTATATGATTCAACCTGAAGGGTTTGTGACTCCAAATGATGTAAAAAATATATGAAAATTGCAAAAATCCATTTATAGATTAAAGAAAGCATCTAGTTCATGGAACATTTGGTTTGATGATTCCATAACATAATTTGGTTTCATAAATAACAAATGCGAGCCTTGTATCTACAAATGGTTTAGTGGGAGTGAAACTATTTTTCTAATATTTTATTTTGATTACATATTACTTATTAGAAACAAGATACCAGTATTACAGTTTGTTAAGGTCTGGTTGAATAAATGATTCTCTATTAAGGACTTAGGCATGGGGATATATATTCTTGGGATCAAGATCCATAATGATAGATCCAAGAGTTTTCTCCACTAAATTCAAGGTACATATATTGAAAAGATACTGAATAGGTTCAGTATTGAACAATCCAAGAGGGGACTGTTTCTAGCATTACATGGCATTCATCTTTCTAGGAAAATGAGTCCTCAAACACTTGAGAAAAGAAATAGAATGAAAAGTATTCCATACACATCAATGATTGGGTCAGTTATATATGTTATTCTGTTTACTAGGATAAATTTCAATTATGCATTAAGTGTGGTGGGAAGATATCAATTTGACCCAGGTGATCGACATTGGATGGTAGTCAAGAAAATCCTTAAGTATCTAAGGTGTACTAATGATATGTTCGTAGCTTATGGAGGAAATGAGGAAATAGTCACAAGCGGAAATTCATATTCTAGTTTCTAAATAGATTAAGATGATATGAAGTCTTAAATGAGATATATCTTCACTTTTAATAGAGGTGTTGTGTGCTAGAGGAGCTCAAAGAAGGATGTGGTCATAGATTCTATAGCAGAGTCTGAGTATATTGTGGCTTATGAGGTATCTAAAGAATCAATATGGATGTGTAACTTCATCCAAGAGCTTTATGTGGTACCTATAAGTAAATATATTATCACACTCTATTGTGAAAATACTATAGTAGTGTCTCTCACAAAAGATAAAAGGTCACATCAGTGGATAAAGAACATACTTTAGAAGTATCATATATTGAGGGATTTTTCTTAGAGAGGTGTGGTTGCAGTGAGTGGTATTTACATAGAAGAAAATGTTATAGACCCCTTTATTAAATCATTAAATCAGCAGAAACATGATTATCATGTGAGTTCTAGTAGACTGAAAGTCATAGGCGGTTGTCTTTAGTACAAGTTGGAGTTTGTTGGAGTTGGTGTCCTAGAACCAACTTTTTGTACTTTGATTTCATGTATATTCAATTATTTGAATATAAATAACATCTTATTACATATTTTTCATTATTTTCATGAAATTATTGTAATAATTACCTAAAGTATATGTCACATTGATAATGTTATAGAAGTTCCCCGCTATGATGAGAATATTGAAGTGCTACGACAATATTCTTAAACATATTTGTACGGTTGGATAACATACTATAATGAGACACATAGTATATATAATTTCATGTGTGAGAACTTGTAATTTAATGATATTTTTTCTCATGAAGTTCACACTTAGTAATATATAAGATAGGAGATTATGGGAACAGATACACTAGTAATAATTTTTCATGTTTTGCTTTCATTATATATTCCTATTCGCAAGCGTGTGTAATGGTCCTTGTAATTTAAGATTATTATTAATGCATGTTACAACTCATGTACTTATATGTATTTTTTAAACCATGATAATAATAGTTCATGGTGAAGTTGGGTACATTGGGTGCGTTATGAGTGACATATTATTAATGGATAATTCAAGGAAGGATTTGTCCCTTATATATTTATGGAAGTTGATATCTTAGACCTTTGATTGGAATAAAATAATAACCCTAAATTCCATCACCATGGTGTAATGACATGTTTATTTTAGATATTCAAAAAAATATGTATCAAGCATATAGGTTGGTGACACAGATGTGAATCCTGTTTGATGAGATATTGTGAAAATGGAATTATATTACATAGTGAGCATTCAAATGTAGTTTTTTTTCAATATGATATTAAGTTCTTTCTCTTAGTTTCCTTGATCCATTACTAGATAATAATCTTATACTTTAGGAAATCCCACCAAATGTCAATGAGAAATAATCCTATAGGGTCACACACTAAGTGTTTCTACTGACCTCGATTAAATTCTATTTGAATTTAATTAATAGAATACATATTATTCTCAAGACCAAGGAATAATTTTATTCATGTTTTAATGATCACAAATATTTATTGATGAATAAAATATTTAATGTTTATTTAGATGTTCTATAAATGCTAGAGGAGTTTGAATGAACCAAGAGCATGTCCGGTGAAAAATATTAATCAACAATCTGGTTAAATAATATTTGTTATTATTCAAGTTGGTGTACACCAAAATAAATAAATAAACAATAATATTATAATAAATTATGTTTATTAAAGATTATAATATTTTTTAAGGCTCGACATGCAATTAAATAATATTTTAACCTAAACCCTAGATCTATGAATAGAATTTTATGTCAATTATTTGTGTTGTATATAAATAGAGAATCATTGTACACAATGAAATTATATATTGACTTGTCCTTCTCTACCCCTCTCAAGAACAAGAAACACAAGAGATATTCCTTTAATACTAAAGGATGATCGGTCAACACAGACAATTCAAGACAATCTATTCACCACACAAGCACCTAGAAATTTATTGGTATTGCTTGAAGATCAAAGGAATGCATGTGGATCACAACTAGAAGGATTCTACCCTTGGATCCTGATATTGAAAGAAAGGTAATCCGAAAAGGGTCTTTCAGAAGATCAATATCATCAAAAAAGAAAGGAACCTACAATGAGGTATTTATTTTCTTCAAATCAAAATAAATTAATTATAAATTTAACATGGAAATATCCTCTATTGGGGTTCTAGGAAATTTTATTTAAAATAAATTAATAAATATATCACCCACCATAGATGCTTCCACTATTGTCGAAACCTTCAAAGTTCCTATGGAACTTTCACTAGAATTTTCTATGAAACTTTCACTAGAAGTTCTAGTGGAACTTTAATTAGAAAATTTCAATGAACATTTCCAAAATAAAGTTTCATTGGAAAATTTTAGTGAAAATGTTATTGATTAATATAGTAACATTTATTAAAATTTTTAGTGAAAATATCCATTAATATTTTTTAGTGAAAAAATTTACTGGAAGTTTTAGTGAACTATTTCCTTAGAAATTTTTAATAAACATTTTAAAAATAAAGTTTCATTGAAAAATTCCAGTGAAAATATCACCAATTAAGATGGATGATTTCATTAAAAATTGTATTATAAACCTCTATTTAAAATATTTTAGTGGAAAATTTCACTAGAATGTCTAGTGGAACATTCAATAGAAGATAAAGGGGGATTTGAAATTCTCAAATTATCTAGTTTCAATTTCTAGAAATGCTTCACACATATTTCTCGATGTAAATTCTATTGAAACTTATATTTGAATTTGAGTGAAAATTCCATATAAATTCTAGTGAAACTTTCATTATAAAATTCAATTGGAAACTTCCACCGAAAAATTCTAGTTCTAACTTCAACTTCCACTTGAAAATTATTTGAAACTTTTATTAGAAATTCCATTAAAAATTTCACTAGAAATTATAGTGAAACTTTCATGGAAAATTCCAATGAAACTTCAAATAGAACATTCCAATGGAAACTTCTACTAGAAAATTCCAACAGTAACTTCAAATTACACTTGGAAATTCTTGTGAAACTTCAACTAAAAATTATGATGAAACTTCCAATGGAACATTCTAGTGGAGACTTCCACTGAAAAATTACACTTGTAACTCCAACTTCCACTTGAAAATTTTAGTTGATACGTTCACTGAAAATTCATGTGAAACTTCCATTAGAAATTACAGTGAAAATTTCAATATAAATTCAAATGAAACTTCTAATTCAACATCCTAGTGTAAAATTCCATTGGAAACATCCAACAGTAACTTCAAATACTACTTGAAAATTTCAGTTGAAACTTTCAATGGAACTTTTAGTGAAATGAGATTACAATGAAACTTCCACTGGAAATTATAATGAAACTTCTATTGGAAATTTCAGTGAAAATTCCACAAGAACATTCAAGTGGAAATGTAAGAACCAGAACCTTATTTTCAGGTATGTTTTTCCCTTTTCTAGAGTTTTTGAGAAAATAGGAGTTTCTGGAAATTTTTTAAGTACACGCCGTGTACTTTATGAGTACACGCCATGTACTTCGTTACTATGTGAGGCCATGTGTTGGACATGTAAGGGACATAAACACGGTCATATGGGGTGATGTGGAGGCTGCCTAAAGTGGAGTACGGAAACTGTAAGTACACGAAATATACTTTTTTGAGTACATGCCGTGTACTTTGTTTTTTTTCATTAAATGGACCGGGGTTGTGTCTGACGGACAGAATCGTCTTCTTCTAGGTGTTCTTTGTCCGAGAGAGTCCATACAGCCGTGGATCTTCTCTAAGCCCCCGAGCCTTCGTCTGTTCTCTGAATCGGCCAATGTCAATTGCGTTGGAACCCCAGCGGTGAGCTCTTCCTTCTCCTAGAGATTCATTTTCCAATTCCTTATCTTTTCTATGTTATCATGGGTTGAACGTTTTATGTGTTTTCATAGATCTACGATGTTCTAAGGAGATTCAAGCCTCGTGGTTCAAGTGTATCGATCTACTAACATCAAGTTAGGTGGTTTGTGCCTTTTTGTAGAAAGTCTTTGAGTATTTTGTGCAAATTCCACCAATACCCTTGAATGGGGTATTGTGTGTTTCCTGTTTTTCCCTTGTTGTTTGCCTACTTTGCTTGTATGCCTGAGTAGAGGTTATTGTTTGTGAGTATGGTAATTTTCTGTGCTTTGGATGTATTTTCCCATACATGTTTTGCATGTTTCTAACCGTTTGGTCTAGTTTTTCCTGTTAGGATTTTGCCAGTTCCATGCCTAGTTTGTAGGATGGTGTGACTGTTCTTCCATGCTGAGATGCTGTAGAATGCTAGCCAAGTGGTTCTTGAGGTTACTTTGGCTGTTACGCGATGTGACACTTGCTGAATTTACATAGGGCTGTGAGAACCTAGTGTAGTAGACCATAGGGAGAATGAACGTAAGGGCTTCTTCAGAGTGTCTTTATAATACGATGCTAGACCACAGGTTGAATTGACGTTGAGTGCTTCCTTATAGTGTCTGTAGTTCATTAATGCAGGCTACAGGGGGAATGAGACGTTGAGTGCTTCCCCAGAGTGCTCTTAGTATGATACAAGACTATAGGGGGAATTGGAGGTGAGTGCTTCCCTAGAGAGTCTATTCTTTAGCTGAACTAGAGGGGTGAGACTGTGTGTGCATCCCAAAGTGTTTCTAGTACTTTTTGGTTGAACCATATGGGTTAGTCTATGAGAACTACCTAGAGGTTTACCTGTTTGTTCTACTTACTTGAGCAGCTGCTTACTTGTTTGTAAATTATATGCTAGAAACTGTGGATTGTTTGCTGCTGAGTACTTTCCTGTTTACTGCTTTCTATACTTTTACCTGCCATATATTCACTGACTGTTAGGCATAGATCTTTGGGTGGTTTCCTACTGGGATTTTGTCTCACACCCTGTTTGGGTCATGCTTTTGGGACCAAACAGATTATATTGTTGCAGGTATAGATAAGGGAAAGCGCCCTTCGACTTCAGGTTCTTGATTGTTGTGGAGCTAGAGAGCATGAGACCAAGCTAATGCTTGTGATGTTGAGGAGTTTTTTATCTGTTTTCCTTTTGTACTTGGGTTTAGTACTGTATTTAGCATTGTGACTTGTTTGGCTATTTTCCTAGACACATCTGTATCATGGATCATTTATATATTTTTCTCCAGTTGTTTCCTTTACCTGTCTTCCGCTATGTGCTGTGTTGGATATTTACTGTTTCCGCTGTTGTATGTATTTGTGTATTTTCGCTGTGTACTCTGCCTATGAGGGAATAGTTTCCCCACTATCACACCCAATGCCCTCACCACTAGTCGGCAGCCTCTGGCATTTGGGGAAATGCGCTTGAGGCTATGTGACCAACCGGGTACGGGGTGCCTCTGGGTGGCTTCCAGAACCGGGGCGTTACAGGAAACTTCCACTAAAAAATTATAGTGTCAATTTCAAATTCCACTTAAAAATTTTAGTTGAAACTTTCATTGGAACTTCTAATGAAACTCCCATGGGAAATTCCTATGAAACTTCCACTAGAAATTGCAGTGAATATTCCAACAGAAATTCCAATGAAACTTACTCTGGAACATTCCAATGTAAACTAGAAAATTAAATTATATTCAATGGAAAATTTTACCAAAAAAATCAAGCAAATAACTCAAAAATAAAGTTTTTATAGAAAATTTTAATGATTCAAATAGAAAATTTCTAGTGAAATTTTAAAATAAAATTTATCATTACAATTTTTAGTGTACTTTTTATTGAAGTTATTAACTAAAAATTTCTAGAGAGATTTTGTAGAAACTTACTTCTAAAATTTTATCCTAAACATTTTTAGTTAAAATTTACAATAGTTTTTTATTACTTAAAAAACAATTTTTTATCCTTTCATAGAAACACATTTTTTAATAATTTTATACAAATAGTATTTATTATGATAAATAATAAAATTATTATCAATTAAAAATATTCTAAGTATTTAAGAATATTAAAGAAAATTTATTAATTTTATTCAAATTATTAATTTTTTTAAAGTATAAATTATTTTTCCTTTTTTTAAAAGTCATATTTTTTTTATAGAAAAATACCATTTCATTTAGAAATATAATTTTTTTACAATATAAAAAACTCAATATTAATTTATAAATTGGAAAAAATTATTTGAATTTAAAACCATCAAAGAAAAGTTATTAATTTTACCAAAATGATAAAAAATATATTTTTTCACATATTTTTTTTAATTATTTTAAAAGATAACACCATTTAAAAAAAATATTATTTCAAAGATACACTCTAACATATTTTTTTATCTTATAGAAATATAATTTTTTGAGATGATTAATAAAATTGTAATAAATTAAAAAAATTAATTTTAACATTTTCAAAAGGATTGTAAAATTTTATTGCATTAAAATAATAATTCATGTTTAAAAAAAACAATAAATTTTAAATGATTTCATGACTAATTTCATCACAAAATATTATAGTTTTTTATAACTTAAAAACATAAATACCCTTAAAAATATAAATTTTTATACGTTTATATACTAATTTTTGAAAGAAAATTTAGAAAAATTTAATTTTTTTACAATTGATTAAAAATAATATTTTTTTTACATAAAATATTATTTCATTTTTTATTGGGAAAATGTTATTTTTTTATAAATATAAAAAATTAATTATTGCAGTATCATATTTTAAGCACTTATAATTTTATCAGTTGGACCAATTGACCTTTTACTTTATGTCCTCTGATCTTGATGTGTGTAGATTTTTTTAGTTATCATCTCATGCCATTACTGGATACTCCCATATTTTGGGGAAATGGAGATAATAAAAATCAAGAGAAAGAGCAGTCATCCTTGTCATTGTCTAGATATAGTCTGGAGAGAGGATAACACTTGTGGAATTGAAAACCACTTGAGGCATGCAAAGCGTATTCTCAAGTAAAGTATCTATTACTAGAGTTTTCCTCCCATCATTTGAATTTATTGATTCGCTAAAATTTCCATTCTATCCATAGTGTATCAAACCATCTTTCATCAACATTTCACTATCATAATAATTCTTCACACATATTATAAATATCTTCAACTAAAATTCATTTAAAATTTTCATATTTGACGAGTTCTTGAATAAAGTTTCATATATCACAGTGAGAAGAAAAATTAATCATAACAATGAAAAAAATACAATAATTTTAAATAGAGATAATTAATAAAATAATCATAAAAAATATCTTCTATTTTTTCATAACCACATATTTTCTCTAGTTTAATAAACTGTTCATTTCATGACTTATCACCGATTCCATTAATTTAAGAAACTTTGAATAAATTATTAACCAAAAATAAAATTATCACAATTATAAGGGTGTTTAAATACCCCTATTTGAATTTGGAAATAGTATAAATACAATTTTTTACCTGAAAAAAAATTTCATCTTAACTTCATTTGAACTTTTCTCCCATTTAATCAAAATGACAAACTTTTATGAACTAAACTAATTTCATAGTTTTTTCTAATTGAGAAACACTTGAAACAATAGCATTGGAATGAGTGATGATTTTAAGAAATCTTAATTCATCCATAGAAAACAAACATTTATTTAGTGATGATTTTTAGTGGTGATTTTGATGCTAAATTTTCAGTAAAATCATTATTTCATGACACCTTTTTAGTAGAGATTTTTACCATTTAGTGACAGTTCCTCATCTCACAGTGGTATTTTAGTAGTTGTTCTGAAAATCACTTCTAGTTGTTTTATTTAGTATTTATTTTTTTTATCTTTAGCGACAAATGTTACAGTTTTATATCTAATAATTAATAATTAACAAATAATGATTTATGAATAATATATATATATATTAAATAATAATAATATTATTACATAATAAAAATATTAATTATTAAAATAATAATTTACAATTATTAATTACAATTTATTAAATATAAATTATCTATTATTCAATATTTAACATTAACTAAAATTTTAACTATTATTAATTACAAGTTAAAAAAATAATTATTAAAAAACAATTAATAATATGTATATATATAAAAATACATATATTTATATATATAGTAACTTATAAATAAATATTAAACATTAAATCTTAAATATTAGATATTAAATATTAAACATGAAATATTTATTATTTATTATTTATAGTTATTAATTATTAATTATTTTAAAAAAAATAATTGTTAACTATAAATCATTAATTTTTATTTAGAAATTATTAATTATTATTATTTAATTTTTTTATTCACTTTTAGTTGTTAATTATTAATTGTTAATTGTTAATTATTAATTATTAATTATTAATTCTATATTATTAGCTTTAAATTTCTAATTGATAATTATTAATGATCAATTATCAATGATCAATTATCAATATGAATTATAAATTTTCAGTTATAAATTATTTATAATTACTTATATTTTATAATATAAAGTTTTAATTACCTATTAATTATATTTTATAATTTACTATTTATCAACTACTAATTATATATTATTAATAAATATTTTATTAATAATTAATATTTATTAATGAATTAATTAATTTTCAATTGGTAAATATTAATAATTAATAAATGTTAATAATTAATTTAAAACCAGAATTATATCCAAATGAGAATTCCTTTGATTAAAATCTATTATCACTCTTGTTGTGTTGTATGATGTCATTGAGAAGCTAAATGTAGAATCCTTTAGATATATCCACACGAGCTCTATGAATCTCTAGATGACATTCCTGAAACTTTTGGTGCTAGTGCATTAGTATCTAGTTCTTTACGTTATTTATCATTAATCGAAACAATATTTATTTTTCTCTCTATGTTCTTAAGAGGAAGAGAGGATTTTCTCTATTAGATAGAGAGAATTCTTGGGAGATTTTGTTGTAAACAACAATTATTATATCTCTAAAATAATATAACTCAGAATTTATTATTAGGGTTAAATAATTGATAATTTCATGAAAACCCTTTATCAATTTGCTTATTCTAAATAATCTTCATGTCAAATAATAATTGTTTTCACCTCCTTATTTTAATGATTACAATTCATGTTTGTTTTCTTTTTAATAAGTTTAATGTTTTATAATAGTAAATCATTTTCCAGCCAAGTTTTGAAAATTTAGCTAAGTATTGGTATACCATTAGTTTAAAATGTTTACCGCTAGTTATAATGAGCTAATGTCAATTAAGGCAGGCTACTGTTGGCTCATCAAGCTACCGCTAGTTCAACTCTCCTACCACCAGAATGGTCTACCACTAGTTCATTTATTCTACCATCAAGTACTACTACTACCAAGAAAAGCTACTATTGACTGAAGTTACCACCACAAACAACATTACTATAGTCAGTGCAAATGGAATGATGACCCAATCAATATACTATTAAGTAGAAATATCTTAAGTATGTGCTACCATATGTACAATGGAACTACTTCCAAAATGAAGTTTCCATTCATAAGAGATGCCATTAGATGGATATACCACTAGTGAGGAGCTATATACAGAATGATCTACCTCCAGTAAGGATTTACTGCCAGTGAAGATACTACCAGAGTGCTACCATAGCTGTCTAGAACTAATTTAAAAATTAATTCTCCAATTTCTATTTTAAGCATTTAATTCTAGATAAAACCACATGGATTTAATAATGATTATTCTTAAACAACTCCATGGATGTATTGAAGAAAAATTCAATCTTTTCAGGATCTTTTGATTAGTATAAGAATCCTAATTATTCTAATATTATATTTCAATAGATAACTGAAAATGAAGTGATATAAATTCAAAAGAACTATCCTCACGTGTGAGGAGACACACTCGTGTCTAAGAAAAACAATCATGAACACAAAATTGCCAAATCTCACATGCTGAGACAAAAAGTATTAAGAGACACATGTGTATGGAAGCTCCCTAAAAATTCACATACCAAAATCAGAAGCCTTTATAGACTTCCATGACCCCCTGTTTTACTAAAATTCCTATGAAACTTGTTTAAGCTTCTTCCAAATACAAATCCTAGGACTTTATAAAAACTACAACTATTTGGATTGATCATCACTACATTTCATCCTCTCTAAAATCTTTCTCTTTCTGTTTAGGCTTTACTTTGAAGTTCTGTTTTTGTTTTACTCTATATATTTATAAAACATAGTCTATAGTGCTAAACTAGAGAGTAATTGATACTCACTCAAGTATTTTCATTTTTATTCCCACAAAAAACTATGGAAGAGGTCCTGTGTGACCTGGTATTCTATTTTAACCCATGCATAATTGTGGAAGAGGCTCTGTGTCTAGACAGACTTGAGAGCTGTTGTTTGTAAAACCCGATATAGGTTTTGGACTAGTTTATTTAATAATAAACTACTTGGAAGCAAGTGATTTATAAGTGGATAGGATTAATTCTTGACTTGATATTGAACCCCTTATTAAATTCCACTGTTCTATATTTTCTATAATTTATTTACTGCTTTATCTTTTGGTTTTATTCATTTTAATTGAAACTACTTTACTGTGTTCTAAACTCTTAAAAAAAATCCACTTTGATAGTTAACTTAAATTTTTTTTTATAAACTATGTTTGATACAAGTATATTAGTTTCAAAAGTTAGATTATCTTCAAAAGTATTTTAACTGATCTATGATTGAGTTTTTGAGAAACTTTTAAAAAGATCAAATTATATAATTCTACTATTTTTGTTACCTGGGTGATTTTATTAAATTGGGGGATTTATTTTTTAAATTGTTTTAAAATATAAATTTTATTGGAAAATCAATTCACCCCATCTTGAGTTGTCCACTATGACTAACATTTGGTATTAGAGGCGTTTTAAAAATATCTTTTTATTGTGATCTAGTTTTATTTAAAGATCTTAAATTTATGTTTTATCTAAATTTATATCTTTATGTATAATCATTAAAAAGAATGAACTACCACTAATCGACCTCCTTATTTTAATGGCATAAATTATTCTCAATGGAAGATTAAATTGAAAATTTATTTAGAAAGTATGGGCTTTGATATATGGATTGTCATTAAAGATAAATATGAGAAACCTGAAGCATCTAAAGCTACTTGAATTGATGCCACTAAGACAACATATGACTATAACTAAAAATCTAAGTATGTTTTATATTTCAATTTAGGATAATATTATTTTAATAGAATACCAGCATGTTCTACTACTTTTGATATTTGGGATACTCTTTCTATATCTCATGAAGGAACTTCTAATGATAAAGAAATGTTCTTAAATACATATACCATTAAATATTATACTTTTAATATGAAGCCTAATGGATCTATTTCTAACATGTATCTCAGGTTCAATGAGATTTTTAATATGATGCACACTCTTGGAAAGGAAATTACTGATAAGGATCAAGTCATATGACTTCTTATATGATTACCAAATAGATGTAGGGGAACCTTTGTTTCTATAAGGGAATCATTTGATATAAGTAAGATAATAGCAAAGAAACTAATTGGAAATCTCAAGATGTATGAATAAGAATTAAAAGTGAACAAAGAAGAAGTGGATGAACCCAAAAGAAAGCACGTTGCTTTGAAGACTTCTGAATATAAACAAAAATAGAAGATTAAAGTTGAAGGTTTGAGTGATGAAGAATCACCATCTAACAGTGATGGTGAAATGGAAAATCTAGATAGATGTTTCAAAAAGTTTTATAAAAAGAAAAAGTTCTTCAAGAAATCCAATTATAAAGGAAAGTATGAAAATAAAGAGAATTATAGAAAATAATGGAAAAAGGATGATTCCATAAATTAAATAGCTTTCCATGAGTGTAAAAGGAAAAGACACATCAAAGAGGATTGTCCTAAGCTTAAATATAAGAATAAATATGAGGAAAATGAAAAAAATATAAAATGGTTATGAAAGCTATATAGAGTTCCTTTGAGAATAGCTCATGTGATTCAGACTTGAGTAGAGAAGATATAAATGAAAAATCCAATATGTGTTTTATAAAAGATGCATCTGAGGTACTAAATGTTTTTCCTAAATCTCCTATACAAATTTATATTCCTTATGAAACTGAAAATAATGATGACAATATGTCTAGTGATGAATTATTTGAATATTTTAACATGATGGAATACATGTTTAATGAATTAAAATATAAATATAAAAGTCTAAATAAGAATCATGCTATGTCGACTCACTTTAAAAATGATCTTACAATAGAAAAAGATAAGAATGATCAATTACTTAAAGAGAATAATTAATTGAAATTATATAATGAGAAACTAAATAAATATCTATAGATATTAAAAAATGGAATAAAAACTCTTATCTAGATACTTGGTAAACAAACTACTCTTAAATATACTACAAGAATAGGTTGTCAACTTGGATAAAGGAAAATATATTAAAATAAATTTATCCCGAGTTCCAATTCTTCTAGCTCTTCTAATAGTTCTTACTCTACTAGAATATATAAATTATTTACTTTTGAGAGTCTAATATCTTTTTATAGGAAATTAGTAAAACAATTATGGACTCCTAAATCACTTATTACTAACATTTATGGACCCACAAAAATATAGGTACAAACATAATTTTTGCTTTAAATTTATTTTATAAGAAACCAGATTAAAGAGCTATAATAATAAATTATGGTATCTAGAAAATGGATTTTCCAAACATATTACTCGTGACTACTCAAATCTTAAGAACCTAATCAAGGTGGATGGTGGACATGTCAATTTAGTGACAATGCCAAAGGGAAATTTTTTAGACTTGGTCAAATCAATAAATTTAGTACAATTTTAATTTCTAAAGTTTTATTTATAGATGGATTGAAGTATAATCTACTTATAATTTTCAAATTATGTGATGATGGTGTTCATTTCAAGTTTAAAAACAATGCTTTCAATCATTTTTGATGCCAAACATGCTTTAGTTTTTATTACTATGTGAAATTATAATGTTTATACTATAGATTTAAATTACTTATTTTCTTAGAATTTTTCTCATTTAAGTGCCTTTAATAGAGAATCTTGGATTTGTAATATAATACCAGGACACTTTAATATCCAATATATTTGAAATATAACTAGGAAATTATTAGTTAAGGATCAACCTAATCTATAATTCCCAACAGACAAAGTCTGCAATCCCTATCAAAAGAGAAAGCAACACATAATCTCTTTCAAACCAAAGAAATAACTGTCAACTTTGAAACCTTTATAGTTATTTCACATGAATTTATTTGGACCTTATAGTGTTTCTAGTTTAGTAAGAAAACATTATACTTATGTTATAGTGCATGATTATTCAAGATATACATGAGTGTTTTTCCTTACTCATAAAATTTAATCTCTTTTCTTTTTTTCCTTCTAAATATGATAAATCTATAAAAAATATTAATGGAATTAAGATAAAGACCTTAAGAAGTGATCATGGTCATGATTTTGGAAATAAAGAGTTTGAATCATTATACTCACAACATGGATATATTTACAAATTTTCTTCTCCTAAAACCCCATAATAGAATGGTGTAGTAGAGAGAATAAATAGAACCCTTCAAGAAATTTCCCGAACCATGATCAATGGGCATGATTTAACTATTTATTTTTGGGTAGAAGATATGAATACAACTTATTATATAATTAATAGATTTTTAATTAGACCAATCTTAAATAATACCCCTTATTAATTATGTAATGGTATATAATCAAAGGTTAATTAATATATATTTTTTGGTTGTAAAGTCTTTATACTCAATAAAAAATAAAATTTAGACAATTTTGTATCCAAGAGAAATGAAGTAATTTTTCTTGGATATTACACATCTAGTAAATCATATAGGGTATTCACAAAAATGACCAAGTTTTTGGAAGAATATGTACATTTAAATTTTGATTAAATAGATCCACATGAGCCTAAGACATCTTTAGAAAATCTGGAAGATGATCTTTCAAACCTGGACATCAATTCCAAAAATAATGACAATTCTTCTAGACCATATATAAAGAACTATCCTAGTTTTAATGAATAGACAAAACCCTAACCTATTGATAAAAATGAGGTGTGAAACACTTATTTTCCTAGATATATTAGGACTCATAGATATCACCCCTTAGATGTAGTAGTAGGTGACCTAGATAAAGGAACTCAGACTAGAGATTCTCTCAGAAATTAAATTGAACATCAAGATTTCTTGTCACAACTTGAACCTAAGAACATCAATGATAGAATTAATGATGAATTATGGGTAATAGAAATGAAATATGAGTTAAATCATCTTAAAATAAATAAAGTTCGGAAAATAGTTGAGATACCTAAAGACTACCTAACTATTGGCACTAAATGGGTGTTTAGAAACAAGGGTGATGATTTAAGAAAAATAATTATAAATAAAGAAAGATTGGTTTCATAAGTACACATTCAAGAAGAAGTTATTGACTATGATGAAACCATTTCTCTAGTTGATAGACTAGAAGCCATCAAAATGTTTCTTGCATATGAAAAACATTTGGATTTCAAATTATATCAAATGGATGTCAAGAGTGCATTCTTAAATGGTTATATAGCTGAGGATGATTTTGTGAAATGACCCCCTAAATTTCAAAACCTTAACTTTAAAAATCATGTTTTTAAATTAACAAAAGCTTTATATGGTTTAAAACAAGATCCAATAGATTGGTAAGATAGAATCAACTCATTTTGATTTCAAAAGGTTTTACTCAAGGGATAAATGACCTAGTTTATTTATTAAAATAATTTTAAAAAAAGTTTTAGTTCTAAAAATTTATATTGATGATATTATTTTTAGATATTCAAGAAATTATTTTTTGTATTGAGTTATAAAAAATTATGCAAAATGAATTTTAAATTATTTTAATGGATGAAATTAAATTCTATTTTGGTTAACAAAATTTTCAAAATAAATATGGAATTATTTTAAATCAAAGAAAATACACTAAATATATTTTAAAATGTTTTGGTATGGATAGTACTAAAAGTAGTGATACTCCCATGAGTACTACTTATAAACTGGATCTTGATGAAGCTGGGAAGCCAGTTGATCAGAACACTTATGGAGGTATTATTGGAAGTTTACTATACTTAACTTCTATCCATCCTAATATAATTTTTAGTGTGTGTATGTGTGCTCATTTTCAAGTAAACCCAAAAGAGACACATTTACTTTCTATCAAAATAATATTCAAATACCTCAACTGTACAAACAATTTAGGGCTATTTTACTCAAGAGTATAAGGATTTGATTTAGTGAGTTATTTAGATACTAAATTTAGTGGTTTTAAATTAGATAGAAAAAGAACCTATATAACATGTCACTTTTTGGGAGTCTCTAGTTTCTTAGAATAGTAAGAAACAAAATTCTGTTACATTATCCACTAATGAATATGAGTACATAACTGCAAGAAGTTATTGTGTAGATATTCTATGGATAAAATATAATTTACTAGACAATGGTTATAAATTTCCACATGTACCTATAAATTTTTATAGTACAAGTGCTATTAACATTTTAAGGAACCCCGTGTCTCATTCTAGAACCAAACATATTGATATAAGGAATCATTTTTTTAGAGATCATTTTCAAAAGGGTGATGTAACTCTTGAGTTCATAGGTATTGAATATAATCTTGTTCAAATATTCACAAAGTCTTTTATATTTTAAATATTTAACTATATCATACATGAACTTGTAATTGTAAGTTTGATTTAGTATCTTATCATAATATTAATTCTGGTTTTGGTAGAAAAATCACAAATTTGGCGATCAAACATTGTTGATCTTCCATTGGTGACCGACCATTGGTGATCTAATGCTGGTGATCGAATACTGGTGATCTACTATTGGTGATCTTCCATTGGTGATAAACCATTTTTGATCTACCATTGATAACCAACCATTGTATTCTACTGTTCTATTATTACTGTTATGGTGCTTTTGTTTGAGTGCTTCCATTCGTATGATATTACTCATGTTTCTTTTATGTTTTTATTTTTAGGTTTATTTATTTATTATTATTCATTTTTTATATTTTAAATCCCTAAGTGATAATATTTTACCTAAATTCATAGTTTGATAACCTATTTCTTTAATGCACCTCCTTTGAACCCTTTTCTCTTCATTCTCTCTCAACTTGTGACTTTTCATATCCTTCCTTCTTCCATCAAAATAGTGTAGAAATGGTGTGGGTTAAGTGTCCTAATATATCTCTATATTATTCTTGTTTCATGAAGAATTCTTAAGGTTAATCCAGTCATCCTTTTTTTGAACCAAATAATCTCTAAATCTCATCTCAAGATAAAATCGCTATGAAAAATATAGATACTGAGTGGTTAGTTTTGAGCAAGTCACTCATGTTGAAAGTGATATAGGACTAGGGAAGGGCTAAATGGTTTTAATGGAATGGTCAACCATTTTTACCCAGGATGGTTCATGAGTTTTATTAGTTTTTAGGGTATGATTTTGGTGAGAAGAAATATGTTATTAAGGCTATGATTTATGGGAAAGAACCAAAATTTTCTTTGAAGAAATGGGAAAGGTACCTCAATGTTCCTTATAAAGGTATATCTAATGAATTTCAATGATCCATTCATAGTAACAGTGATAATTTCATGTATGTGGATACTTTTTTGGAGTTAACTGGGAATGTTTTTATTTGAAGGCCTACAACTATAAAGCTTGATGGTTAGTGCCGGTTACTATTCAAGTTTATTCAGTGCATGCTTTGTCCCAAAATGGGGGACTTTAGAGTCATGAGGTATCAAGATGTATTTTTATAATTATTATGAAAACATGAGATAATATAATTATATGTAGATTTTTAATGGTCCATATGATGGATTTGAGAAATCCCACTTCTAGGTTAAATTCCTTAGCCTACCCTAAGTTAATTTTAGATATGTTAAAAGCTATAGGTTTAGTGCCCGAAGGTGAAGAAAAAGAGACCAAATATATTGGGTTTTACCTGATTAAGGTGACATGAAAGTGGATGAGGGTTAATTGGAACCCTTGGTTGAATAATTGTGAGAATGATGTTGATAAAATCTATGAGAAGTTTAACCCAGTGAAAAACCCTACCAGACCCAATGACTTGGTTGACTCTAGCTTAGATCTAGATGAGGTTGTGGTATATTACTATGATGAGGAAGCTGAGACTGAGGAATAAGAAAAATAATATTGAATAGAGGAATAAGTATTAGTGGCTAGTTTAGTGGAAGTGGGAAGTGACCCAGATGTGGATAAGAGCCCTATCATTTCCTTTGGATCAACTAGTCTTCCAATTTCCCTTCCTACTATACAGTCCTTACTGAGGGAAGATAGTGAGTGAAAAGTGATAGAAGTATCTAATAGTGACCATATTATTAGGTCTTATTTTGATACATTTAAGGATATAGTTTTGATATCATATGACTCTAAGTATAATGCTGATGGAGGAGATGAGGCTGAGAAGTCTCATCCTTATCTGTCTATTATTGAGACTAGCATATCTTCCAGTGGTGAGTGGCAGGGTAGAGAAACTTCTAATTCTTCTAGTCAAGCCTATAGTGATAGAGGTGATCCAGATGTTTAGTCTTTCAAAAATCATATTGAGACAACTACCTTTGATAGAGATGAGGATAGATAACCTACTAAAGGGGATAAATCCCAAGTATCTAGTCAGATTGGTTTGGAATACTCAAGGTTAGAGGATAGTGGTGGTGGTGATGATGATCAGGGAAGTCCAATAGATCATGGATGATCTTTCAATTCAATTGAAAAGAGGGATACTAAGGGAAAATTATTAGAGAGGATTGACCAGACAGGTCAGTTAGAGGCCTTTCCTTATAGAGATCCTACTGTAGAGACTATACTTGAGGATATTATTATGCCCATCCAGAAGAGGAATCCTCCTCAACCTATTTCTCCTCCTCCTTCCAGGTATGTGACTAGAGATTATTTGGATGCCTTTAAGGCTAGATTGTTATCAGATCTTGGTGGGATTCTTAGTTATTCTTCAGTTCAGGAGACCAAGATCAGTGAAGAGGACACCAGGATGATAATCACCTAGGTAATTTCCCATATCTAGCCCAGAATTTTCTTGAAGATTGAAAAACTGAGATTGAAAATAAGTGGTTGGAAGAGAATATAGATGAAATTTAGATCAATATAGAGTAAATTAGTGCTATTTTTACTGGGAGGAAGATATATCTTTTGGAGTGTCTATAGAGTTTCTCTACTCCTGGAGAATCTTCTTTTAGAGCTCCACCTCCTCCTACTCCTGCTTTAGTGTATGAAAATTTTGATTAGATCCATAGTCATAGAGGAGATGCATGTAGTAATGGATGTTATTTATTATTATCACTTATATGAGCTTCTACAGATAAAGTCACATGGTGATAATATTTACAAGTTAGTAAAATAATGTTTAAATGAGGTAAGAAGTGATATAAAGACTATTTCTAAGGCTATTAAGTATTATATTTCAAGGATTTACAAAAAGAATCAAATTAATACTCATTTTAAGTTTTTGTATGAGAAACTAAGAATGACTCATATGAATAGGGAATTAAAGGAGAAAGGGATCTAGATGAACGATTTGGAACCTCTTCTCAAGATATTTATGGAAGAGAAGAATGTATTCGCCATGATTATGGAGCATGGTGGAAGAATTATCACTCAGTTTATCAAACTGATGGAACCCTTTTTGTATACCATCAGGACAATAGTCATTATTCTAATAGATCCTAATCCAACCATTCCCTTGAATGGATATAATCCTACACCATTCTCTATACCTTTATAGAATACCTCCATTGTAGTGAGCCCCTTTAGCCTCACCCCTTTTGAGGTTGTGATATGGCTTAGGCCTATGACCGCTACCAGTATTATCTTTTGGCCACCTGCACCTCCAAATCCACCTACCTCCTCTTATATTCCTCCCACCACTAGAAAAGTACAAGTGATAATGGATCCCTTCACTCTAAGAAAGAAGGATGGCTCTTTATACTTTGAATAGATTATGATATGGATTTTCTTTTTTATCTTGTAATCATTTTTTGTGAATTAATCTACATATTTTGATCTATAATGGCAATTCTATTTTATTCACCTTTATGCCACTTATTTAATTTCCTATTCTACTTATATTTTTGATAATCCCAAAAGGGGGAGTAGTATTTATGTCATTTATTTTGTATAAGCTTAAATACAAATTGATAAATTGAGTTGAGAAGATTATCTTTTATACATTCCATAAAGCCATTAAAATATGATTATAAATTCCATGATTTGTGATAATCAAAAAGTAGGATATTGTTGACACCTCCTTATTTTAATGATAAAAAATCATGCTTGTTTTGTTTCTAATAAGTTTAATGTTTTATGATAGTAAATCATTTTCTAGCCAAGGTGTGAAAATTTAGATAAGTATTGGTATACCATTATTTCAAAAGGTCCACTACCAGATATAATGAGTTACCATCAGTTAAGGAATTTTACCATTGGATAATCAAGATACCACTAGTTCAACCCTCCTACCAGAATATTGGTCTACCGCTAGTTCATCTCTCCCACCATTAAGTACTGATACCACCAAGACAAGATACCATTGAGTAAAGTTATTACCATAGTCAATGGTGCTATAGTCAGTGCAAACGGAATGAATACCTAATCAATCAACCATCAAGTATAGATATTTCTAGTCTATGTTACTATAGCTATATGCTACCATCATTTCAATGGTGCTACCACTAGAATGAAGATAAATTTTAGAAGAGATATAATTAGATGAATCTACTACTGATGAAGAGCTACTACTAAAATGATATACCATTAGTAAGGATCTACTGCTAGTGAATCTACTACTAGAGTTATATTATAGCTGTCCAGAACTAATTTCAAAATTAATTCTCCAATGACTAATTTAAAAATTTAATGCTAGACAAAACCATATGGATTTAAGAATGATTATTTTTAAACAACTCTATGAATGTATTAAAGGCAAAGGATATCTTTTCTGATATATTGATAAATATAAGGTTACTGATTATTATAATATTATCCTTTAATGGATAACTGGACTTGAAGCTCTATAAATTCATAAAAACCATCCTCATGCACGAGGAGACACACTCATGACTAAGAGTCACATTCATGAACACAAAATCATTAACTCTCACACACTGAGACAAAAAGAAATAAGAGAAACATGTGTGTGGAAGCTCCCTGTACATTCATAGACTGAAATCAGAATCTTTTACTGACTTTCACAACACCTTATTTTACTAAAATTTCTATGAAACTTCTTCAATATCCTTCAAAAGAATAATCTAAGGACTTCAGAGAAACTATAACTATTCGGATTTAATAAAACTATATTTCATAATCTCTAAAATATTTCTCTTTCTGTTTAGGTTTTACATTTGAGCTATTTTTTTATTTTAATCTGTATATTTTTAAAAAACAGTATCCAGTGATAAAATAAAGATTACTTGATACTATCACAAATATTTTCATCTTTATTCCCATAAACAACTATGGAAGAGGTCTTGTGTGACCTGGTATTCTATTTTACCACACACATAACTATGGAAGAGGCTATGTTCCTAGAAAACCTTGAGAGTTTTTGTTTGTAAAACCCGATCAAATTTGTGGATCAATTTATTTAATAGTAAAATGATTGGTAGTAAGTGATTTACAACTGGAGGGGATTAAGTCTCAACTTGAGACCGAACCCCTTGTTCAATTCTTCTATGATATATTTTCTATAACTGATTTAGTATTTTATCTTTTTATTTTCATTATTGTAATTAAATTGAGTTTACTATTTTCTAAAGTTATAAACAAAATTCAAATCTTATAGTTAAATTAAAAAAGTGTTTTATATACTGTCTTTGATACAAGTAGATTAGTTCCAAAAGTTAGAGTATTTTCAAAAGTATTTTAACTAATGTGTGATCAATATTTTTATAAACTTTTAAAAAGATAAAATTATATATTTATACTATTTTTGTTAACTAAGATATTTTACTAAATTTTTGGATTTAGTTTTTAATTTTTTTAAAATAAAAATTTGATTGGAAACTCAATTCACCCCACTCTTGAGTTTTCCACTCCAACCAACAACAAAAAAAACATTATTATTTTCATGAAACATGTTTATTTAAATATCATTTCACAAATAACTAAATTAAAACTTATTTAAGAGATATTAAATAAAATAAATCATTTCCTTTGGGCCATTAAATCAGTTTATTAATCATCCCATGATATTTATTAACCCTTGAATAATAAAATATTTATTTAAATAAACATTATTAATTAGATAAACAAATAAATATTTTATCAACTAAACTCATGAATAAATATTTATTTTATTATTAATGTAACTAAATAAATATTTATACTAATTTATTCATTATTATAACACCCCGAACCGAATCACCAATCCTGATCCAAAGTGTCACATGACCTTATGCGTGACTCCCCATATGTAAGAGGCTGTCTACTAGAAATGAGGGTGTAAAGGTGATGAGGATAGACTATACCCTCATTAATTATAACTATACACCTAAATGTAACAATAAATACATAAACCAACTCAACACCATAGTGAAAGAAAACATAAACATGGTGCTATAGAATATGCCATGTCAGTTCATATATTAGTAAACAACTAGACCCCAATGTGGTAGTTTAACAAGCATGAGAAATACAATTGGTAATAAATAAATAAAAAAGCTATGATATCTATCCAGAGTCTATCCTGGTACCACATCCATCTCCCAACTCCAAGTTCCTTAGTATCCCACTATAGGGACCTTGACCCTTTTTGGATCCCTAATCATGAAGTCTATATTCACATTGAGATTCCCGTGCAATGTGTGAGTATAATCCCATCAGGTATAATCACACAAACTTAAACATTACTTAATCTAGTGTCTTTATATTAGATTTAATTTTTTCAATTCCAAAATATCTTTTAGGTTTAGAGTTTTAGAGAGTTAAGTCACAACTCTTACATAATAATCCCATATATTAGAAAGAGAATACTTCTACTTAGTATCCATTTTTTTCACAATATAATTTTTTAAAGTAAAACATGATTTCTTTTTATAAAAAATACTCACGATTTTCAAGTATAATCCTTCCTTTTATTTACCCATCCATAAGAATTATGAATTTTTTTTAAAAATGTGGGATGGGCACAAAAATATTAGTAAGGTACATAAAAATAAATAAATAATCCATCAATCTATGAATACTTATAGAATTTTTCCTTTTCCAAAATAAACTTTGGGCGCAAAATAAGATTTTTCTTACAAAATAAATTACCTTTTATGTCTAAATATTTTCATAAAATATTACATAACAAATCTTAAAGGAAAAAAACTTATAAATGTTTTTTTAAAATCATGAAAAACTCATAATAACTTTTTTTTTCAAAATTTATAATTTTTAACCTTACAAAGTAGCATATACTTTTCTTTACCTCATGAAATCATAATATTTCCATAAAAACCAATATCAAGCATAGATAAATCTTGTAGGTAACTTGATGCATCATTTTTCTATTATAATTACACATGGAGTATCATAATAAATACTAATGGATTAACCCTCATAGTTATACATGAAATAACCATCATGATTATACTTGTAATAACCATCATAGTTACACTTGGAATAACCATCATTACTAACTTACAACATAAAAATATCCAATTAATTAGAGGGATATCATGAAACCACCCATATTTGGTTTATAAAAGGACCACCCATCATCATAATCAATTATCAAGAACCATAACATAATCATAAAACATGAAATCTTGTATCATACAAACATTCTTAACATTTATAGGAAAACTTTTTTGTAAAATGATACATCTATTTCCTTTAAAAGCCAAATTTAAAAACTAAAATCCTAAAAAAAAGGAAAAAATGGATTTTATTTGAAGAAAAAAAGGAATATTATAAATTAATCTAAATACCAAATAAAGTTTACAATAGCGAGAAATGTCATTTTCACTATATACGTTAAAATAGAACATTCCTTTTTGTCTTTTTTAAAGAAAGTCAAAACATTCCATAAAATTATTTATTTTGAAAAACATTGAAATAAATTCAAAAGTGACATAAAATTTCCTTTATAATTCATTTATATCCATAAAAAAATATTCATAAAACAATTTTAATAATATGGATATGGAATAAAAATATTTAGAAAATAAATCTTTAAAACTTTTTAAAACAAGGTTTTAAAGTAAAGTGTCCCTTACCTTGAGTCTGAATTACCACATAAGTTCTTTATGTTCATGAATAATAAAATTATGTTAACTATTTACTTTATTAAGAACCATTTTCAACTTTATTATTCCTTTAATTTTACTCATATCCATTTTTTACTTAATTGATTAACTACATGTTGGATGTTTTGATGATATTCGACTCATATGTCCAAAATAACATTGGTAGGTTGATTATAGTCAAAGATGAAATTATTATATCATCTAAAAAATAATAATAATGATATAATTATAATTTTTATACATCAATTATACTTTTAAAACCAACCATGAGAGATGGTTATGAAAAATTAACTACGTTACAATCATGGAGACGGTAAGCCATACATATGCATGTATAACATTTCAATTTTTCAGTGCTCATTATGGAAGGAAGGTAAGTATAATTTTATATTTATATAATTATAATAATATAATAATATAATATTATTTATTTAATTATACTTTTATATATCATCCATGTGATTTGGTGATGAAAAACGAATCACATCGCTTTGTGAGGCAGTAGTTCACCGTACACACGAATGATGAATTCCTCTCTCATTTGATGGAGGTTGGAGATGGATATAGGTTATTATATTAAAATAATAAAATAGAAGTGTATGAATTATTCTGGTGTTATTATTTTATCATGGTTTAATAAGATTTTAAGGAGGTGTAATAAGAAATGAAACTAAAACATGCAGTTAAAAACTATACATCTTCTTTGGAAAGTTTCCTTTGATCAACACATTAAACCCTCTAAGGTTGGTCTTATGCCTAAAATAATACCTATATAATTATTGGAGGGATTATAGGAAGGTATTTGGGCATATATTGGATTAAAAAAATGTGTTTTAGGTGTTAAGTAAAGGGAATAAGATATGCCCTTTTATAAGATAAGGGAGGGGCAGTCTTAGAATTTGTCAAAATATTAAAATAATATAAATTAATTTTCATTTAAAAGTGGATAAAAACTTATTTATTTAGAATATATGATGAGTATTTATCAAAATCAACACATCCAATAAATTTTTTACAAGTTTGGATCACATTATATCCTTATATGTTTTTTAACCCTTTGTTAATCCTTTTGACAATTACCACAAAATGATTTTTTTCTATACTTAAGGGTTAATAATGTTACTATAAAATAGAAAAGGCCCATAAATGGACCATGTTTAAATTAATTAAACACATCCCAATTATTTTAATGAATATAATATTTTTAGTAATTTTATATCATTTAATTAAATATTATTTTCAAAAAATATCAATAATGTCAATTTTAGTACAATTCATTTACTTTGATTTTTTATAACATAAATAAAACCAATTAAATACAATATAATAAATTAAAATATCATTAATATGTTATAGTTACCTAAAAAAAATTCATTTATAAAATTAATTATTTCAAATTATATTACTTTTAATATTTTTAATATCATTTATTTTATTTTTTCATTAATTGAATAATTACTGTATTAGAATTGTGCAAGAATTTAAGGTAATTAATTATTTACTAAAAATTAAAAATAAATCACCTTGATGAATATGAATCATATATATTTCAAAATAATATTTATAACTGAATAAATCCTCTGGTTACACCTATGTTAAAAATATTTTAGTTATTAAAAATAAGAGTATGACATTTTTGACCTTTCCTTAAATAAAATATTATAAAGGTTATAATCATACCTAAATTGAAAAAAGTATATATAACTAAATATTGGATTATTATGGATTAAATTTAATTATAAAATAAAATAACTCAAGTTTTAGAGTCATTTTATAGTCCTTATCATTTTATTTTTTAACTTTAATTACCCGATTTATCCTTTACCATGGTAAAAAAAATTACTATGGTTAATATTCATGTTAGGAAAAAACAAAAGGGAAATATTTAAAAAAAATTATCCACTGATTCCAAATATGGAATATATTTTTAAAAATTAAAAACATAGAAGTGGTGGGATTTAATTCATAATTAAACTGAAAAACACAATGAAAAACAGTTTTTCAGAAAAATGTCATTTTTAAATATAAATTTTTATACTAAATTTTAGTATAAAATTCATTTAAAAACCCATAATTAGATCATTTTAAATAAAAATTAACAATTTAAATTTTAAAACTAATACAAAATATAATTTTACTTTATAAATACTTTAAAATAAAATACAGTTTTTAATAAAAATCAGTATTTTCACTATTCATTTAAAAAGAAAAATTTTCAAAAAAATTATAAAAAATTTATCCTAAAATAATTTTGACATGATGAATTAAAAAATTAAATTAATTTTTTAAAAATAAAATTTTATAATTTGAAAATTAAACTTTTTAAATAAGGCCATATAATAAAAGAGTTTAATAAAACTATTTCCTTTTTGATTAAAAAAATATTTACAATGAGAATATATATCTCATGAATACTAATAAATATGAAAATTATTTATTCTATCATTAACTGGGTTTTTATAGTAGCACACCACCAATGCGTCCTTAAAATAAGTGTACATACATATTGAAGTGTATGTCATGATTTAAGGTAAATGTTCACACAAGCAAACACCCAATCATGTATCGAGCGACCATGTGCTAACCAAGTTTCCTTGAACTATGACCATACCTACTTAAGTTCCATTATAGAAGAATATTATATGTATTCATCACATGAATTAAATCACAGTATGTAACTTTGTATTCCTTTAAAGACAATGCACATTATACCTCTAAGTAATAACTCCATGCCCACCTCTAAGTGCATGTCATAGCTGTGACTCATGGTCGTATGCTCACCTTCGATGGTACACATGTTTGGAATGCCTGAATAAATGGAACTCTATCATGTGAATGGACATTACCCATCAATATAAGATACTAGCATGTATGGACCCTCTTCCAAATGTGTATAACGTTCCTCCACAGGCTAAACACATTCCAAGCTTAGGTGTTATCAATACCATGCAAAGACACAACCATTTTGTCATGTCATCCATGATCCCCCTCTAAGGGGTTAGCTAAGTATGTTAGGGACACCAATTAACTTGAACATTGAAATACATACTCCACTATCTATATACAAATCCACATGTAAGGCATAACATAGAAAGGAAAAATATATCAAAATATGTATTCCACATGATACGAAATATCTCACAAGTAATAAATAACATAGAAAGGAACAACATGGAATATCAAACATTCCATAGTCTATGAAATATTATATAAATAATACACAACATAGCAAGGAACACACAATCTAATAATGCCAAAAAATTCTATACAAGGGCCCAAGATGGTAAGTACTTCATAACTTTAGCATGTCAAATCCAAGTTCTAAGATCCATTAAGAGCTGACACCCAAATCATGACCACTCACCAACATTAACTAGAAAAGGATATAATCAATCAAAATATAACCTATAAGATTAGAATTCAAGGAAATAATCATTCCACAATATGAAATTCATATCAACTTACTAAAAGATTTTCACCGTCAATGGTAGATATATATTCACTCAAGAAGAGTTTCCAATTCTCTAGATCCAATGTCTATCCATCAAACAACCAAAAATTATCTTTTAGATCATGATAGAATCCATAGATCTAGCCAACATAGCTTGGATATATGATTCATATCAAGGGATAAATAGGATATCTATGATATATATGAATAATGGAAGAAGAAAAAATATCTAACCTTGAATCCACACAATTGAATGCTCTAGATTCTTTGAATTTGGAGTATGGAGGAAGAGGAACCACCAGGAATCACCACTGGAGTCCTTAGTTTCGAGATCCCTAGGAATAAGAGAATAAATAAGTAGTTTTGGGCTTAAAATCCAATTTTCATATTAATTAATATTTCTTACATGATTTGGTTATAGGGTTTCCTAAACCATTCCCAAAACATGTGTGGAGTTCTACCTCTTATGGAACTCACACAATTTGGCCGCACGGTTTGGTAAACTATGTGCCAATCTTGCTTTTTCCTCTATCTTGAGATACATTTTTTTTGAAAATTTTCACAAATATATGTAACCACACATAATATTTTCTTCTCCCATTGTACTTATCCAAATGAGCTTCACAATTTTCTAGGGGAAGCTTCATGGTTTCCCCTAATCATGTGCCAATCATGAACCCACTTAAAAGCCTCCAAAACTAACCAAAAGTTACTTTAGATTTCACCCAAGTAAAGTATAACTCAAAAAAACTTAAACAATGAATGAAAGTAAGGTGTAAGGAACCTAAAAAAATATGGTTCATTACAATACCCTCTAAGTATTTATCATTCTTGATTAGTGTTTCTAGATTTCCTATTCAAATAACTGAAGTCATTGAGATTGTACATCAGATTCCTTCTCCCATGCCTCTTCTTGGATATGTCCATGCTTCCAAAGGACTCTATAAAATAATGTCATATTACCTTGCAAAAAATTCTCACTCTAGTCTATGATTTTCACCAAGAGCTCCATAAATGATACGTTAGGCTCCAGCTCAACATCCTCATAGTTGATCACATGTACAGGATCAGGAATATACCTATGGAGCTAAGATACATGTGACACATCATGCATATCTCAATATCATAGAGTAAGATCAAAATGGTAGGTGACTATCCCAATACACCCGGTAATCTTGAATGGTCCAACAATATTTGATCCTAGTTTCCCTTGCTTTTATATCCATTGATTACCTATTTTAGAAGTCACCCAAAAAAAGATTTTGTTTCCAAAAATGAACTCCAAGGGTCATCTCCTCCTTTCAACATAAAAACATGGTCTACTTTGATCATAGATTAATCAGTTACATATCAACTGTACTCCCTCAAAGGTCTCTTGTACCAATCTTGGACCCAAAACTACTACCTCATCTACCTCATTCCAACATAGTGTTGATCAACATGAATGACCATAAAGAGCCAAAAAAGGTTCCATTTGAATTGAAGTCTAGAATCTTTTGTTGTATGAAAAATCAACCAAAGCTAGGTGATCATACCAAGATCCACCAAAGTCTAGAACACATAAACACAATATATCCTATAATATCTAGATCATCCTCTCTGACTGTACATTATTCTAAGGATGATACATTGTACTCAGTTTTAGATAGGAACCCAAATCCTTCTGTAATCCCTTTCAAAACAGTGACATGAAACACACATATTTTTATGATATAATTCTCAAAGTAACTCCATGAAGGAGTAAAATATATCACATATAAATATTTCCCAAATAATTTACTAAAAGGGTATCTTAGATTGTTATGAAATGTGTCACCTTCATTAACTGATCAACTATCACCCAAACAACATCACAACTCCTCAGGGTCCTAGGTAACCCCATCACAAAGTCCATAATTACATCATACCACCTCTACATAAGCACTATAAGTGACTGAATCAAACCACTAGGATGCTAATTCTTGTTCTTAACCCTATGGTAGGTATGGAATCATGAAAAAAATACGACAATATCCCTCTTCATACCTATTTACCAAAACTGACATCAGATATCACAATACATCTTCATTGACCCTAGATGAATTTCCTACTTCCAAGCATGAGAGTCTCTTATCATCTATCCCCTCAAGGAATCTAGAACTACTAACCTCCCATGAACATATATTATATCTTCATCATCTAAGGTCCACCCTAGTACTAAAACATCCCTCGCCAATCACTCTCACTTCACTATGAACTTAGGTTCTAAATCTTGGATGGCCTTTAACCGGTATACTAAATAAATCATGATAACCAAAGTCACACATGTCATGAATCCATGATCATTAGCTGCATACAAAATAAAATCAACCATAAAACATATCAAATACCATTACTTCTATGAATGCCTCTCTCTAAGATCCCACATCTTCAGTGTTTCCTATTGAGAGAATCTACAATGACATCACCTTTCCATAGAGACTAGGCCATCTCAAAGTTGAATATATAAAAATACTCCACACAATTCCTCTACCACATATTCATATCCCACTGATATAATATGTATCACAATCTCTTTTATTCCATGTTAATGAAAAAAATTCTCACCAAAGAGATAATGTATCCAATACTTCATAGCGTGAACCACATCTGAAAAATCTAAGTCGTGTATCTTGTATTCTATCTCATGGAGTCACAACTAATGTGAACCATAAGTGACTAACTGATCCCTTTTCATCTACACATATCCATACCCAACACCCTTGTCATCACAATACATTTCATATCCCATCCTAGGCTTTGGAAGAATTAAATCTGAAGTTGTTGTCAATCTCATATTCAGTTCTAAGAAGGCATCTTCACACTAATTAGATCACTAAAACTTCACTCCATTTTTGGTAAGCTCTTTCATCGATTCTACTAAATGGGAAAAGTCCTAGATGAAACACTAATAGTACCCTACAAGCCTAAGGTAAATCTTGATTTCAAACACATTCCTGGGGTGTTCCCAAGACATCACAACCTCTACCTTCTCTAGGTCTACTGATATCCCTACCTTAGAAATCACATGACAAATGAATCGAACCTCCTAAATCCAAAAGTGACACTTTGATAGTTTGTAATAAAAATTATATTCTCAAAGTGTACTTAGTACAATATCAAGGTGCCTAGCATGCATATATGAAGTATTAGAATATATCAGGATATCATCCATGAATACAATGATGAATGAGTCAAGTTATGGGTGGAAAATACTATTCATGATAGCCATGAACACTGCTAGAGAATTTTTAAACCCAAAATTTATGAAAATATACTCATACAGTCTATATCAACTCCCAAACACTCTTGGGAATATCCTCTTCTCTGACTCATAGTTAATGGTATCCTGAATGAAGATCACTCATTAAAAAACACTGGACTCCTCATAACTGATCAAAAAAATCATCAATCTTGGGTAAAGGGTACCTATTCTTCACCTTTACCCAATTAATCTTCCTATAGTCCACACATAGATGTAGACTATATGTCTGCCTTCTTGTCAAACCACACCAGAGCACCCTCAGGAGAAGTGATCAGTCAGATAAATCCATTTATCTCTAAATAATCTAACTATAACTTCAACTCTCTCGTATTAGAAGGTATCGTATGATAATAAGGAATCAATATCAGTTTCTCCCTAGGTTTAATGTCAATATCAAACACAATTAATATGTTTGGAGGAATACCTAATAAGTCATATGGGAAAACATAATAATAATGATTCACCACTAGAGGAAAGATATATGGGGCTATTTAAAATTCTTCCATGATATCCAAGACTGCTACTTGTTACATGATAACTCTAATCTAGCTCAGGTATGGTCCCATACTACTTTATTTGATATCCCACTCAACAATAAAAACAAAAATCTCTCCTCTAGGCATAGTGAACGATACATGTCTCTAATAATAGTTGATATGAGCTCGATAACTTATCAACCAGTTCATTCTGAATATCACATAAAAAATATTCATTTCTAAGATCATGAAGTACCATGGGTATCCATAGACATAAAAAACTATGGGACACTCATGAAATCATTATATATGGCTCACTTTCTTTCCCAAGGGTGTGTCAAGAGAGATAAACTTAGAAGATTATTTAATCGATATATTTAGGCCAAAAAAAGTGAGTAGATATAAAATAATGGGAATATCCTATATAAAAAAGTATTAGACAGTGTGGATGCAATCAAGAACATACCTATAACTATAAAAAGTCCCTCTCCATTGATGGTCGAAACCTCATCCATCGTATACATCCTTTTAACCTCTAGAGCTTAACCTTGAATTCAAGGTGCATGAATCACCTAAGTCACTAAATTCATTGGTGCCTAGGTCTACCATTGAGGACCCCTTCTCACTCCTTGACCTGAGATCATTTAATATGGATGTGTAATATTAGAGAAAAAATGTTGTTGATGACCTATATTTTCATATCAATGACATTTATTAGGTTGATTCACACACGATGTACTAAAATTTCATTTCTATCTGTAGTTATAGAACCTGATAGAGCCTCATACAATAGAAGGAGTAGAAGAGGCCTTAATATTCTCCACCCATTAGACACCCTATTATAAGTCTTCATCCTTCCTCTTTATATTACCAAAAGAGGCACTCACTATAACACTATGAAGTCTAATCTTTAGTGCACAATAAGTTCAAAGAAAACCTATAATCTTGTATTCCTCTATCCCCTTCTTGAAAGTCAAGTCCTTATGAAGATCCTCTGCACAGTTAATTAGGGCAAAGCCCCAAACTTGGAATCTATGATCCAGAGAAAGGGAAATCTTGAACTTCTTAGCCTTTTATGCCTCATTCCCAGCCAAAATAAGAGCAAAGTGTAACAACTATATGAAATGATCCAAGAATGAAGAAATTTACATTACCCCTTATTTAATCTCTATAAAATTATATGATTAGTACAACTTCATAATTTTGGTAAAATAATGATCTAAGAATAGCTCTTTGAAGGCCTACCAAGTAATACCATCACACTTTCCTGCCCAACACATAACACCCCACCACCTTCTGGTGGGTCTATGAAGTATAAAGGCATCCAAATTCACCATTTTATCCTCATGATTTATAACTATATTAAATATTCCCTTGATAACTTCAATATAGTCATCAACATATCTAGGATCACCATTTCCCTAAAATGTTGGAAAATGTTGGATCTAAAAGTCTCTAGTGCATCCTCCTACATAGCCCGTGGTAGAATTAGTGTGTTCTCCCCAGTAGGACCATTCTGGTATCCTTGAGGCAACAATTTTTCCTTTAAAATTCTAAATAAACATTTAGAGAACCTATAAAAACTTTATTACAAGAATAAATTAATCAATTATAAGTTGAACACATGAATTTTCTATAAGAAGGTCTATCCTAGGAGATACCCACACATAGGGTATAAACCTACTATTTATACCCAAGGATCAAGACCAGACCTCTATACCTACACGTTAGTCATAATCATGTATATAAATCATAACACCATGCACAAGTTTAACTAAATAATTCCAGTACAAATATATCACATAGGCGAAGAACACATATATATCACCAAAAATTAACACAAACCAAGGAATTTAATTTTAATAACTACTATGAAGCAAAAAATAGTTATATACAAGACATGCGATCCTATATGCCTATTCATGATGTATGAATGCATCCAAATACCATAAAACTGTAATAAAAATCCCAATCATGGTAACTTAGAGGTCTGTTACACATGAACTAGCTAGGCACATGAAAAATACCCTACCCAAGTTCCACAAATCCTATCTACCTATACCATGCCTCAAAATTGACAATACAAAAAGAAATGAAACTTAGGCTTTGATACCATTTTGTAAAACTCCAACTTGAATCATGGAGTCCAATATAAAGTGTTATATAACCTCATGCACACCTCCCCATATGAAATAGGTTGCTGACTAGCTGTGGGGTTTTAAAGGTGATGTGGTGATACTATACCCTTGGTAATCATATCCATACACCTAAAAGTAATAATAAATATATAAACCAAATTGAAACCATAGAAATAGAATACATAAACATGATTCTATAAAATATGTCATGTCTGGTCGTACAATAATAGACAATATGATTCCAAATATAGTTGTTCAAAAAGTATGGTCAATGAAAATGGTAAAAAATAAACAAATAAATTCTAAAAACTATCCAATGTACATCCCATTAATTTTTGTATCTCCCAACTCCAAGCTCCCCAACAACCTCCCATAGGGTTATTTCCTTTTTCTATATCCCTGACCATGAATTCTAAATGCGCACTAAGATACTTGTGCAGAGTGTGAGTATAAACCCATTATTAAACCACCAATAAATCCTTAACATAAGTGTTCATGTATATAGAAGTTTATATTATGATGGAAGGTAAATGTACACAAAATCAAACAACCAATCATGTAATGAGAAACCGTGCACTGACCAAGATGCCACAAACCCCAATCATACCTGGTTCAGTGCCATGTTATAAGAATATCATATATAGTCATCACATGAATTAGATCATGCTATGTAACTCCATAAAACTTTAAGGATAATACATTCTAACTCTAAAGAACAAATCCATTCTCGCTTCTAAGGGAATATCACAACCATGACTCATGGTTACTTTCTCACCTTTAACGATATACATGATTGACCCACCCGGAAAAATGGAACTCCCTCATGTATAATGACATTCCCTATCAATATATCATACCAACATATATAGACCCTCTTCCAAAGTCATATGACATCCCCCCATGTTATAAACACATGGAATGATCAAACACTAGCCATCCTAAAAAAATCCACAACCATTGAGTCATGTCATCCACACTCCCTCTCTAAGGGGCTAGATAAGTCTGTCAGGGCCACTTGTCAACCTGGACACTGAAATAGAGATTATACTAGCTATGTACAAATCCACATGTAAGGAATAAAGTTGAAATGAACAATATATCACAATAAGTATTAAAAAATCTATGAAATATTACACAATTAATGGATGACATAACAAGGAACAACATGACATATCAAACATTCTACAGACTATGAAATATTATAAAAATAATGCACAATGTAGCAAGGAACACATAAGACATACCAAAATAAGGTCTCATGGTCCACCCAAGAACATACAACATTCCTATAATGAAAGGGTCTCTACACTAGGCATATAAACAAGCCAATCTCACTAAACAATTCCATACAAGGGACCAAGATGGTAAATACTTCCTACCTTTAGCATGTCAAAGTCAATTTCTAAGATCTGTCAAGGAATGAAACCTAGATCATGACTAAACACTGAAATCCACTAAAAAAAGATCCAATCCTGAACATAGAACTGATATTCTTGCAATTTAAGGATGGAATCATTCAAAGGCATTAAATCCACATCAATATATCTTAATATTTTTTCCATCAACAATATATATAAATCCATACAAGAAGAGATTCCAATTATCTAAATCTTGAATCTATACATTAAAAGACCAATAATTCTCTATTAGAACCTCATAAAATCCATAGATCAAGCCAAAATAGATTGGATCTATGATTCATCTAAATAGAGAAAGAGGATATCTAGGATATACATGAATAATGAAGGAAGAAACAATATCTAACCTTGAATATGCATGATTCAATGCTGTAGATTATTTTTATTTGGGTTATAGTGGGAGAGGAACCACTAATAACCACCAATAGAGTCCCTAGGTTTGAGAGACCTAGGAATAGGAGAATAAATGTGAGGTTTTAGGCTTAAAATATAATTTTCATATTAATTAATACTCTAAACATGGTTTGGTTACATGGTTTCCCAAACTATATTCCAACCGTGCAAGGATTTTTTTCTTGTTATGGGAACCTGAATAGTTTATCCACATGGTTCAGTAAACCATGAAATAACCTTGATTTCACATCTATCTTGAGATACATAGTTTTCTAAGAAATATCACACAGTTAGATCTAACCATGGTCAAACCATTTTTTCCACTATCCTTTCCCAAATGAGCCACAAATTTTCCTAGGGGAATCCAAAATGTATACCCTAACCATGATCCAACCTTGAACCCCCTTAAAGGCCTCCCAAGACATTCATAATGGACCAAAAGCTAACCAATACTTCACCCTAGAAAATCATAGCTCAAAAAAGCTTAAATAAGGGCTGAAAGTTAGGCATAATTTACCTGAAAAATCTGAGCCATTACAACTATACCAATGAATAAATAAATTAATATTTTTTATTATGTTATGAATATAAAACAAAAGATAAAAATATACTAACATGTCCCAAACTTAAATATCTCACGATTGAATTTTTAATATAAACAATACTTGAATAATTATTATTCCATAAGCCAAGAATAATATTTATTCTTAATATTAAATTTATTAGAATTTAATGAGATTCTAAATATACATAATTTGTAAACCTATATATATATTTCTTAGTGGAATTGAGTGAACTTACTTAAATTTAAAAATAACCGGTCAACAATATGTCAAGGAATACATATAATATCGAAATAAAAACCTTTCTATGAATGTTATTATATAATATAATACCTTTTTCTATTGATATATCATCAAGAAAGATTAATATATGTATCAACATACTATACACTTAATTTATCTTTCTTTGACTTTATAAAATGAACCCATCTATAAACTATCATGTACATGGATTTAACCAAACATTTCCATTTCTATCAAAGGGAAAAACATATCATCTTATATTAACTTGGATGGGAAAAATACTTTCTTAACTTATTTAATTAATTCCATATAAATTATGACACACTCAACACATGCTACCTCACCATAAGAATATGACATCATGGTTTTTACCCATACATAAAAGTACAAGATTCAAGATATACATTAATATTTATCTAAAGTCTAATGAACAATAAACATGTTCATAAATAAGAATATCTAATGACATATATAAGACATGGAATTTCTATTGGTGGTATTTTCCTCAAGACCCCCCTTATTGGAAATCACCAATTGAAAACTTTATGAGAAGAAGTTTCAATGTATTATGATTCTCCAACACATGATACTCAAATATCATCTATGTCCCCTTAGATAGATGCAATCTTGATCATATAAAATATACTCAATAATATTGGTATAGCATTTATAGGTTCTAATTATAGTGGGGAATTTCTACACCATTTTGATACAATAAATACTCTAAGGAAATTATCACATTAATTTTATATAGAAGAATAATCATCATATGATAATAAGTTTCTTTATATTTTTTTAATTAAAAGTTAAAAGTTAGTTAGTTTGAGGGACCTAACTATAATAGACACCCTCTTAAACTAGATATAACTACTAATAAATTTTAATCTGGTAGCTCTCACAAGAAATTTTTGCTTCTTTATAGATACGACTTTAGTCAATGGGTCTTCAAGTTTCTTTTATATGTTTAATCTTATTACTATGACTTCACCCCTTTAAGAAAAACCCCTCAAGAGGAAAATTTTCTAAAGTATATGATTCATTTTTTAATATGAATTAGGATCTTTGGTTAGAATCACTACTGCAATATTATCACAATACATACTAATAGGTTCTTTACTATAAGGTACAACACCAAACTCCTGGATGAAGTTACATATCCATACTACTTATTTAGATACATCAAAATCCATAATATACTCAGAATATACTATAGAATCACTAAACATGAGATTCTTATAACTCTTCCAGATCACTACTCTATTAAGGTAAAGAACATATCTTGACCATGATTTGAGATCATTATAATATATTTAAAATCTAACATATGTGTATCCCCTCAAAACTAGCACCTCATATGATTAATAAATCATGAACATTTCCTTTTTATGACTTAGGTACTTTAGGAAAGACTTTACAAAAAACTAATGTGGCTCTTCTAGGTCTTCTTGATATATACCCACCATGCTCAAGATGTAGAAAAAATAAATACCTATACACAACATGAAATATATGAAATATAAAATCATTAATGCATAAGGTATTCTACCCATTCTTTATATATTTTCTTGTGTTTGAGGATAGATTTTATTGGATAGATATATACCATGTGAAATAATAAATTATCCTCTCTTATATTGTTCTATATTGAATCTCTTCAATACCTTATCAATGTATATACCTTGACTTAGTCTAATAAGACTCTTAGATTTATCTTGATAGATCATTATCCATATAATACATGACACTTCACCTAAGTATTTCATGTATACGTATTTTTTAAACCATATCTTAACTGACTATAAGAATGGTATATTATTTTCCATAAGTCATATATCATAAATATATAACACCAGAAAAAATATTACACTCCCACAAAATCTCTTGTAGATACACAAATCATATGAATTATTTATGAAACCAAGTCCTATTATCACTTAATAAAAATAAATGTTTCACAATCTCAATGATTGATTCAGCCCAAAAATGGATCTCTTTAACTTTAACACCTTATTAAAATACTTTTGTGTGAAGAAAACTTCTAGTTGTGTCATGTAAACATATTTCACAAGGTTACCATTAAATAAGGTGGTCTTGAAATACATTTTAATAATCTTATAATAATGATAAAATTCTATTTCAAGTGTAATTTTAATGTATTTTAACATAGATTCCAGAGAAAATGGTTTTCATAGTCTATGACTTGATGTTGCTTAAACCCTTTATCAACCACTTGTTTTTGATAAGTACTATCTTTACCATCCATATACAATTTCTTCTCTAATACCCATATGCACCCAATAAGATTCACATAAACTAAAGGATCTACCAAAATTCATTTTTTTTGGTACATGGAATCCATTTCATAATTCATGGATTCTTTCTAATTTGAAACTTTTGAGCTATTTACTACTTCTTCATAAGATGTAGGTTCATTATTTTCAATAATAAATGTGTTACCTTCATAAGTAACTAGGAAACCATATCTCTTTTATTCTGTAACCTCTATAGTACTTTACAAAACATTTTTTTATTCGGAATAACTTTTCCCACTGGGTATTGTGGAATTTATTTCTATTCTAACTCTTGTACATCCTGAGATTCAACTTTATTGATGTTTACCCTACCCTCACTATCACTTTTATAGACATGTTCCATTTCAAGATTGGTGGAAAGTTTATCAACTATTACCCTTTTAACTGAGGTATTATATAGATAATACCCTTTAATTTCTTTAGGATACCCTATAAAGATGCATTTCATGCCTTGTAATTCCAATTTTCTACTAAAATTAGCCTTAATAAACACCTTACATATCTATACACAAATAAGTGAAAAATCATATTTCTTTACATATCATAACTCATATGAAATTTATATTTCCACCTTAGTTAGAACTCAATTTAGTATGTGTTATTTAGTCTATAATTCATATCCATAAAAGGATAATAAAATACTTTCATGACTCATCATCAATCTCACCATGTCCAATATGGTGTGGTTCCTCCTTTCACTAACACTATTCCATTGTGTTGTATATGGTGGAGTGAGTTGGGATGATATCCCAAACTATTTTTGATAAAATATGAACTATGGGTTAATATAACCCCCCTTGGTCTGAGTAGAGTTTTATAATATTCTTACTAAACTAATTTTCTACATCATTTTTGTATTAATTAAACTTCCAAAAGGAATTTGACTTATACCTCATCAACTAGATATATCCATATCTATGGAATTCATCAGTATTATTTATAAATTTTGATCATACAAATTTAGATTCAATAGGTTAAGATCCATGCACATATAAATAAACAAATTATAGAAGATCTATGGCCCTCTCACCCTTTCCATTAAATGGACCCATGGTTATTTTTTCTTGTAAATAAGCATGAAAAATGTCTACGTATTTCACTTCAAAAGAATATAAATACCCTTATTGATAGAATTTTATCAAAATCTTCTCATTTTCATAGCCAAGTCAGTGATGCCACAATTAGTTATTATATGATACATGTGATCATGATTCATTATATATTTCCAAGACTTGGTTTTATATTCAAGTACGTAATGATTTTTATTAAGACGTTCCATACCATAATATATGATATCTTTATAAAAGTGGCATTCCATATAAACTTGAAAATAAAACCATCCATGACTAAATTGGACCCAAAAATAATTCTCTTGGATACATTTAGGATATAATAACAATTCATTAAAACTAAAATCATTTCAATTTACCATGTGATATGATAATTTCCTATAGTCAACACAACTAGTCTCACTCTACTAGAAACTCAAAGTTCTTCCTCACCTATAGTAATATTCTAGAATATAATTGGTTTCTATATTTTGATAAAAATGTGAGAACCATAAGCTGTATATAATACAAAATTTATATAAATTAAAAGATTACACTTGATAATTAAGGTACCTAAATATCCCCATCACTTCTTCACCGAGGAATAGTTCTTCTTCTAGTGTCCCTTCTTGCCATAATAAAAATAAACAACATTCTTCTCTTCAGTCTCTCTTTGTATCTTTCTCTTCTTGGAAGGGAATTGTGTAGGTGATTTATTCTTAGAACATCCCTTACACCATTTCAGCTTGAGTTTTATTTTTTTCACCATAAGGATAAAATTATTTTCACACTTATTGTCTTTATCTACATGGAGAATTATTGTCAAGAGATCCATGAGTATCTTATCTATATTTTTCATGTTAAGATTCATAATAAAACATGAGAAGCTTGAAATAAGTGACGAGTGAATGTGGTTTGTGCACAATTCCTTAAGCATCTTGAATCCTAGAATTTGAAAATGATCAATTTATCCAATCATATTAATTACATGAGGTAAAAATGGTACTACTTCTCTTAGATCACATATAAAGAGTGCCTTAGAGATTTCATACCTCTCTTGTCCTTATTTCTCCTGATAAAGATCATGGAGATGAGACAACATGAAGTATGTATCCATGTCATTTTGAATATTCTATAGATTACTAGTGATGGATAATGACATGATGCACTAGACATCTAATTCATCATCCATTTGTTTCTAGAAGACACTTTTCTTCTCCTCAATAGCCTCATAAGAGGGCTCAACCAGAACTAGGGACTCTAGTATATAAAAAATATACTCTTGGAATAGTAAATTATAGAAGTGGTTGTACCATTATTAGAAGTTATAAACAGTTAAAAGATTATCTTTATCCAAGATGGATCATAAGGATAGTGACATGGTTGAATGGATTTCCATATTTATATTAAAAATAAAATTATATTTTTTATTACTTCATCTAGATTAGAAGTTATGATATAATTAATTAATTTAATTTGTATCCCACTATTTTATCAAATCCCAATAAACCTCATTTTTGGATTCATAATGTCTAGTTGATCAAATATTCAAGTGGAAAGGATCAATATTTCCCTTTTTATAACCCAGACTATATCCATCAATATTACTCAAAGGTATTTGAGTATACTTTACTTACCAACTATATTAACATGCTTCTCATTGATCTGTTGAGTGGATTCCACAATATTGAAATCATATACATTGATTTCCTCTACATTTTACTTGTATTAAGGATAATATGGTAGTTATACTACTAGAAAAATAACCTATACCCACAATTTGGAACTATGTTTATATCCCCTAAAACCATGGGTATAGGATATACCCACAGTTCCATGAACTGTGGCCTCTAGAGGCATCAATATAGAGTTATACCCATGGTTTCTATAAAAACCATGGGTATAGCCTTGGATATTTCCATAATACCCATAATTTTAGTTAAACCACTGACATATTTCTATACCCACGATTTAAAAAAATATGGGTATAGATTATCGCACTAGACATAATATACCCACAGTTCATTAAACTATAGGTATAAATACCTATCCCAAAAAGGAAGTAACAACCTTCCTACCATCCTGAACCTATAAAAAAATAAAAACCACATACAGACCACATTACATGGTAGATATCATGAGAGAATGGAAACATCTGACATACCAACTTGTATAAGAATTAATTTATATATAAAAATGGGTAAAAAAAACTTATTCAACCTATCAACATGAAAAAATCCAACCAAAAATCATTATATTTGAGTCTAGTTTTGTTGGTTTATGATATCTATCATGTTTGTTTCAATTTCTCATTTAATTACTTCCCACACTATGTGATTCTAGTGTTATAACTATCCATAGATCATTTCCAAACTACTCCATGGCCTCCTGTACTGGGTTTCACCCTAATCCATGAAGCTGGGTTCCAAATAGAGTCTGATGTGAGTTGCTATAGTGCCCTATTGGTGTCATTCGATCAACTCTTCTATAGTTGGTCAGAGTTTCTATAGTGCCCCTAATATTTGGGCTGGGGTACTTCAGCCCCCAAACCCCCAGAGCAGGAGCATGTTGCCCCTACAACCCTCAATGATCTCACCATAGAGCTCGACCCATAGAGTTGTAGCCTTGTGTGCAGTATGAACCACAATCATTTGTCCCAACATCATCCAAGAGGATTAGGCTACACCAATCCAATAAACTTAGATAACCATAGTTCACCATTATCAATAATTTTATTAACTAATCAAGTGGTATGAAACATATTATTTATATGGAAAGTTATACATCTACCATGATCTTGAGGAAATCTGTAAAAAACTATTAATAATAAAAAAGTTCAATTAAGAACACAAGATTTCATTGGGAAACTCCTACAAATATTAATGAGAAACTGGTGTCTTAAATCACATCATCATTTCAAAATAATCGAGTTGTTATGGTAGTCTAATTGCATGATCTAAACATAGGTGTTTAATAATTATCAACATCAAAAGAAACAAATCTATAAATACACTCATTTTAAAGCCACATAGATGATGATTAATCAATTCTAGTACTCAACCCATCATAGTGGTTGGGTTTATCTCCATCACTAGACTGCAAAACCACTCTATCCACCTAGAATATTATAGTGATATTTCTAGTTGATTCATGGTCATATTAGTGCTTAGAATTGATTAATGGTGATTTGAAGTGGAATAATTGAAATAAAATTTGACTAAAACCAATGGGAGGTCAATGAAGGTTTTACTAGGAATTTCAAACCAAACTATCTAGTGTATGATAGATTATTTTTAGCACTAAGGTATTTCTATAGTTGCATTGGGATGGAGTCTAATCATCAACTCTAACAATGTAAAATAGCTCATGATATGATATTACATTATCAAATTGGTTATGAATGTGAATTTACTTTTATTAGTCCCAATTAATTATCATTTTACTACCTTCTATACCCATATAATTTTCATAATCAATATATATTTCATGGTCTCCAACATCCCCTAATTATACATTATAATATCCTCGATCCTTATTATTGGGAATTCACAATTCATTACTATACATTCCCAATCCCTCCCAAGTTATTCCATGTTTCTTAGGCCCTCCCACGGTTTAGACATAGTAATGATCTAGTTATAATATAATATAGGAATGAATACGATAGACTAAAGTGGATGGGTTATTCCCATAGGCTATAAAAAGTGTCTAGGCATCAAGGAATCACAACTCGGGAACAGTTTCACCCACAAAAAAATTAATTAAAATAGTAGTAGAAAATAAATAAAATTTCAGCTTGACCCATCCATATATCAGATGTCCATGTTGAAGGAAAAGAAAATAAATAGAAACAATATAGTATAAAGGTAGAAAAAATAAAACACACTAATTAATCCCTTTACCACCCTGATCTCCCTTCCTTGCAAAGAAAACCATGTAGCCACCTCCAATACCCTTCTGCCCCCTTTATAGAATATAACTACCCTTTGTCCTTAGAAAGTGGAAAAAGGACTAAGTTTCCGATGTGATAAAGAAAATAAAATAAAAACTAAACTTCAAAATACCTATCTTCTATGACTATATAATTCACTGCCCAAAATTTAAGAATCACAATGACCCAGGGATCAAAAAATGTTCCTGCAAGCAAGGGGGAAATAGATTATATTAGTTCAAAAGGATGTGGTTCCATCTATTTTTTTTGGTTTTGTTTATCTAGTCTTGATTTTTCTTGGTTATGTTATGTATAGTTTAATTTGGTTGATACTGGTTATTTCTGTTTAGCACAGTTCACATTACTTTAGTTTGGTACAATTTAATTTTGTTTTATTTATTTCATTCCAATTCTAATTTATTATGTTCAATTCAATTCAGTTATGTTTTTTTAGTTGTATATTTTCAATGTATGGTTCATTTTAGGTTTTTTCCATTCATTTTAGTTTGGATTGAATTATTATAAACCAAGAAATGTTGGGTCTGTTTTGTTTGATATAAGTTTGTTTGGGACATTTTAATTAGATTTAGTTTGTCTTATTTTTGTTATATTAGCTTGAAAAATTTCATTCATTTGGGTTCTAATTGATTCAGTTTGATTATATTTGGTTCCTATCAGTTTGGTTTAGTTTTTTTAGTTCATGTTGGTTGTGGTCATATTGGTTTGAATTCATTATATTTGGTCCAATTTTATTCATCATTTGTAATATCGGATTAGTTCAAGTTAGATTAGTTTGACTTGGTCCAACTTAGTTTCATCAAAAAATTTATGTTTTATTGATTTTTATCATTATAGATCTATTTTGGTTGATCTTATTTATATTTATACAAGTAAGGTTCAGTTAGTTTGTGATTTTTTTTAAAATGTTTAATTCTATTTTTATCGGGTTTCATTCTATCCATTATGGGTTTGCATGGTTCCACTTTATTTTGTTCAACTTGTTTTGGGTTTACTCTTCTTAATATTATTTGTTTTTGTTTCCTATGGTTCATCCTGGTTAATTATGTTTGACACAATCCTAATTAAGATAGTTAAAGAGAGTTTTAACTGGATTATACTGATTATGTATGATTCACTTTGGTACAACATGATATGATTTATTTTAGATCTGGTTAGTTTTAATTAATCTATTTGGTATAGGATAATTTAATTTATTCTAAACTCATTTAGGAATATTTGGTTTTACTCTTTATAGGTTAATAAAATTCATATTACTTTAGTTTTTCTTACTTATATGACATCCTATTTCATTCATTTTAGTATAACTGAATGTATATCAATTTATATCGGTTAGTTTTTTTTGTTCGAGTCCATTTAAGAAAATTATTATAAGAAATATATATAACTTTTTAGTATAAAAACATGGTGTGAAATACAATAAATCAATGATTATTTAAATTTAATGGCCAATTCATAAGGGAACATACCTAAATCTCAAGGCGCTCTGCTTATGGTAACGGAAACTCAAATCTTCCCTTTACTGCTTGCACGCATATTCACTTTCATATATATATAAGGACACCTAGCCCCTATGTACATATTTTCATGGACAAATATGTACAAGGGTATAACAACCCAAGCTTAACGTACATGAACATTACAATTCTTTTGCAGAATACTTAATACATTAAAAAAATATATTCCCAAAGACCGTATTAGTTTTTATTGTCTTTGGAAACTTGAAACATAATCTTCTAACTTGGTGAAAGATCTTCAACATCTCCCATAAAGATACCCCCCTTTAGTTTTCCTACCTAAAACCTTTCTTTATATCCTGGGGAAAAGAAAACATAAAAAGGGTGAGATCAAATTCTTAGTAAGGGTAAACATGAAGAACATCAAACAAAACATAAAAATAAGAATGTGAAAACATGAACATAAATTTTGAATATCAAAATCGTGAGTCATGAAATAAATCTTGGAAGACCATAAATCATATATCATAAAGGATCATTAAACATGATAAAATATAATTGGTATAAAATATGGAATTGTGGAAAAAAATAAGCACATAATATGATTTCTGTAGTAGTCAAGGCATTTTTTCCGAGACCATCATAGTGGACAAAGTCCATTACTAAATCGTGTTTACATGCCGTTCCAACCTTGTATTACTAAACCAGATTTACTTACTGTTATAGCCTTGTATTAGTGAACTGAGTTTACTTTCCATTCCAGTCATGTCTATATCATGAGATATAAATATTTACCTAATTCATTGGAGGGAGATATAGGTCCCACCCATCTCATAATGAAATCATTCTTACATGTGCCACAAAAACATAAATCATTCATCATAGCATAACCCAAGAAATAAAATGGGATTCTTAAACATTATTCCATCATAACATAATACATATAAAATATCATTACATCTTTAACACAATAAAATCATAGTAATAATAGGGATAAAAAAATAATCCTATTCCATCTTAGATGGAAAATAATTTTGATAAAACATTTGAACATAATTCTTGAGGAAAATATCCTTTCTTCTTCAAAAACATTTTCTTTTCTCAAAATGATGCACAATTTTAAAAGAAAAGAATTTATTTGAAAATAAACTTGAATTTTTTTAAATGAATCTTCATGGAAATAAGGTGTTAAGAATACGTAAAAAATCATTCATTCCATATAAGTAGAAAAACACTCTTCTCATACTATCGTTGAAAAAGTCAAAAAGTACCTCGTATTGAAAACGAAAGAAAGATTCCTTCCATACCATTAAATAAAAATTTACCAATGGGTTAAATTCACTTTAAAAATTATTATAATAATAGAAATAATATTATATATTTAGGAAACATGGATTTGAATGATAAATATACCCCAGTAAATACTTACAAATAAACAGTATAGGATAATAATGAGATTGAAAAATTATCCCTTACCTTAGGTTCAATATCCTTTGTATGTATCCAAACCTCATGTATAATGATTTAAAAAATGTTATTGAATTATTTCAGAATCATTATCATTTTTATGACATCATATATGATTATATTATCATATGTTTTTTAGTAACATTTCATTGTCACTCGTTATTCGGATATTAACTGCTTTATGCAAGATTTATCAGATAAGTTCATGTTCCTATTTTTAGGTTATATTTATATCATTTACAGAATGATATTAGTATAATATATACCATATTTATTCATCAAATTCATTTATATAATCATGCTTTATTGAATATTATGTAGAATGAATCATATCGCACCGTGGAGACGGTAAGCCGTACGTATGCATGAGCGACGATATCATTCCCATAATTGTTGAATGGTATTGAAGTGAATGATGTATAGTCTCTCAAAATAAATATCATTTTATATTAATCATATATATATATATTTATTAATTCCATAATTATACCCATCCATGTAATGTGGTGGTGAAAAATGGATTACACCACAGTGTGGAGACGATAAGCCGTACGTACACATGCGTGGTGATTTCATTTTTCATAGGATGGGTAAAAGGTAGAATATGGTTGTTTAATAATAATAATAACCTATAAGTATATAATTACTACTGGATATATTAATTTATAATGAAAAAACTCACGTGGTGGAAGTATAAGGATAAAGAAGTTTGAAAGAATCGTTAAATGATATTACCTCTTCTTCGACATGCCTCCTCTAAATCTCCTCTTAGAGCACTATATTTGGTCCTTGAAGAATAAAAGGACCTATATAATGTTTATAGGGAAGTTGATAAGGTAAATTTTCAGTGTATGGTCGATCTTGAAGGCTCAGAATGAAGTTAATATTTGAGGGAGGAAGTTCCCTTTTATAATTGAGGTGAGGGACACTTTTGAAAACATCAAAAATATTAATTTATAATAAAATAAAACCCCAATTAAAAACCTAAAAAATGTCCCAATTTCAAATATTAGATGATATAGAGTTGTAATATCATCAAACAATAAATTTTAGACAAGTTTTTATGTCAATTTAAGCATTATCATTTTAATTAACACTTAGGTATTCTATTTAATTTTTAACTAGGGTAACAAATATTTCAATATTAAAAGGGTGAAATATTTACTTAGTTGATGTAAATTAGACTATAAATTAATATTTTAGAACATAATAATTATAATATATTTTTAAAAATGTTTTATTATTTTTAAATAATTTAATATATCATTATTTTGAAAAATATCAATTGTGTCAATTTTGACACTATTAATTTCATGGATTTTTAAAAATATAAAGATAAGATGTTATCCTGAAAAAATATATTTTATAATATCTCTAATGGGCCAAGGGAATATATAAAATTCATTTTACAAATTAATTATTCTTAATTATATTTATTTTAATATTTTTAATAATATTTATTTGATATTTACCTTAATAAAATAATTACTATATCAATATTTTGTAATTATTTAATATACTTATTTGATGAATAAAAATTAAAAATAAAATACTATTATGAATATAAATTTACTATATTTCATAATAATATATTTAGTTGAATTTATCTACTTAAAAATACAACATTTAAAATTTTATACGTATTAAAGTATGAATGTGACAATTTTAACATTACTTTAAATAAAATAATATAATTGTACTAATCTATTCCATATGGCTCCAAATGGTCTATAACTTGACCATTGTATGATTATAGTAGATATATACTGTATAAATCAAATTTGGTAAAGTTTTTTGGCCCTTTAATAGTTATTATCATTTTAATAAAAAATTAGTTTATTGATTTTTCCTCAATTAAATAATTTATGCATCATCCATATATAAAAATTTAAGGTAATTATTTATTTGATAATAATTAAAAATAAATTACCATAATAAAGATAAAAATTTTAGATTTAAAATAAGCATATATAGTCAAATTTATCTTCTGTATAACCTTATTTTAAAAATGATATATTACCTAAAACATGAATGCAACATATTTAAATTTTCATTAAATAAAATATTATAAATACCATAATATCTCCCAAATGGCCCCAAAACGTCAAAAATAAATTTTTTATCAAATAAATATGTTTATTAAGTTTAAAATTACAATTTATATTTGTTGATACCACCCATTTGTCCATATGTGGATACATAATAGATATTAAAGACAAAGAAAACGACACTTTGTGTCTTTCTTTGATTTAAATATTATTTATGTCATTTTCATGGACAAGTTTCCATTAAATGAAATAATTTAGATCCTTAAGTGTTAAGGGTCGAATTAAATTCATCAAATAAAATTGTTTAATTTTCTTTGGTCATTTTATAGTCATTATAATTTTATTTTTAACTTAAATTACCTAAATTACCCTTTACCGTGGTAATAAAATTTACCATGGTTACTATTCATATTGGTCAAAACTAAAAGGGAGATACATATAAAATTTAGACCTCCTAAATCCAAATTTGACATCCATTTTTCAAAATTCAATACACAAAAGTTTCAGAATTAAATTTAAAATAAAACCGTTAAAATGTTACGAAAAACAGTTTTTGGAAAAATGCCCCCTTTTAAATGGAAAATATTTTTATAATAAATTCATTTATAAAATCATTTTAAAAAACCATAATTCGATAAAAATTAACTAATTAAAATTTAAAACTAATCCAAAACATAATTTTAATATTTAATGACTTTAAAAAATCAGTATTTTCATTATTCATAAAAAAATGAAACTTATCAGAAAAATACCAAAAATTCAACCAAAGTAAAATTTATATTCCACACTAAAATAAGAAGTTTATTTTGTCAAATTGAATAAAAAAGTGTGAAAAACTATATTTAAAATGGGTGTGCAATCAAAAGGTGGCAAAACATCATTTTTTTTAAAAGTACTTTTATCCGAAAAATTGATTTTTTACTTATATAATGTTCTAGAAAATATATAAGATGAATTTTAATGCTATATACAATTAAAAATTTGGTTAATAATATTTAAAATGGCTAGTTTATATCCCATTAAATAATAATATTTTAATAATATATTGTTGTTTAGTGAAACTCAATATTGCGTACAACATAAGCTATCGAGGAAGGTCACTCTTGCGTGTAATACAAGCCAAGTAAGTGTTACGTTTAGTGAAATATTTCTTTGGTGTTGCATATAACATAATACAAACATAGTTATTTTATACATTGAAGAAAATCTATACTCAGTGTCATGTGAAATAAATTTTTTCAAAGGAACTTGAAATTGTGTGTAACAGAAGCCAAGAATAGTGTTGCGTATACTGCAAGCTAATACAGTGTTGCGTATAGCGTAAGCTAATCTTGGTTTAGCATAAAACACAAGACATAAAAGAAATTAAAAAGAACCTATCTCATAAAATCTTGGGGTGTTATATTCTATCCCACTTAAAATGAATTTCTTCCTCAAAATTCATTTGGGTTATAAATGGTTTACTACTTGAAAGTTTCTTTTATTAAAACCCACATCGTAAAAAGAAATACTAAAACTTCATTTTAAAAAGTAAAGTTAGAAACATATCAGTTCCCCAAAGTAACTCATCACTAAATTTCCACATAGGAGAACATAGGTGGGAAGTTAAAACATGGATATGGAAGAGAAATCTAACATCAAGTTTTGATGGATTGTGATAGAGAATAAGGTTTAGAGAAACATAACTACCAGAAAGATACAAATCTACGATTATTTAAGGGACCATCTGATTCATCGGATAATAAGGTAGTAAGATAACATTTTTGGTTTTCAAGATCCTTTCCCTAAAGTTGAAGAATTTTTCATGAGAATAAATACTTACTTGATTTTGGTACAATCTCATCATTGTTTGTGCCTTGACCAATTTCCACTTCATCTCTTATTTAAAGAAATGAAGTTGAATTTTTTATTCTTGAAGTGTTAGTAGATCATGAGATAGAATGATAGGTCATTCCATCTGTCTGAACAAAAATTTTATCACAAGTAATCAAATATGCATAAGTCCACCTATAGTGAGATAATATATTAATCTAAAAAACTTCAAATGAAATATAACTTATACTATCCATAAATGGATAAAATTAAAATCCTTCCAAAAACTAAAAATATAAAACTTTATAAAGAGGTGAACTAGATTGATATAACATTTATCTACTATATCTCATAAGGTAGTTCTTTATTGTCACATTCCAAACATGTGAATACCTTAATCATGTGTTCTCTTGAAACATGATAATAACTTGAATTACCATAGAACCTTAGTGAAAACATGCATTCTGTAAAAATTAAATCTTTACACACACAAAAAATTCCAAAAATTCTATATACTCAAACCATGATATCACCTTGTCCTTGTATCAGCCATGAGGTCATTAATACTATCAAATATCTCATTATATCATTATCCCATCATTATACGCATATCATGCATTTTCCAAAGATATCTAAATAAATTTTAATGGTTACCAGTATCATTCAACATATACTTTCAAATAATTAGGGTAAAGCAATAGTGTAATAATAATTAGATGTTTCTTTATTCAATAATACCATAAAATTACTTATATAACATTATTATTGATAATCATGTAATCATTCCACTATCTTCTTAAACCATCAACCCAACTTCATAATTTTATTCCTTAACACTTCTTTAATCTCATATATCATTTATAGTCTCTTCATCGTTATCAACATAAATACTACCCATATGACCATGCTGATTCTCTTCATGATATTTTACCTTAGGGAATCTATTTTAATAATGCTTGTACATTCCACATTTAAAACATTTAACTAGTTTTGTTGTCTTAGCAATACCATTATCCTTATCCATTGTGTTAACTGAACCTTTTGCTTTGAAATTACTGGATTTGTGTCCTTATTTTCCACACCTAAATCATCCTCCAGTTTCTTTGAAACATTCTCATTAATGCCTCTTACCACATCATTTACATGAGGAAAATTGAACTTTCTTTCCTCTGTGATAACCATGAAACTCCATTTTCTCTTATCAATTGGGTCAGGAAAATCACCAAAGTTGAGATTATTGATAACATTATGAGATTGATGATTAGGCATAATAATGATTTATTTCCTTCTAAATCCCATTTCATTTGGATTATCATGAATAATTTCATTCCATTGTTCTTCATATTCTCCATTAACATGAATCTTCCTTTTTCCATCCATTTTCTAAAACCCAAAAAGAATAGTATGAGAGGAAAAAAATCATACTAGGAAAACAACATAACCAAGGGAGAGTACTTTCAATCTCTAACATCTAAGGTTTAATCCTAGTTTATTCATGATCGTTACCATAATTATAGGACTACAACCTATAGTTAGACTTAACCTTAGGGACATCCCTAGACATACATTAGAAATATCTCTAGGGATATCACTAAACTTTTTTCATCCTAGTTTCCAAAGGTTAAATAAACCTTTACTCTAATACCAACTATAGAAACCCAAGCTTGAAATATATAGACATTACACTTCTTTTGGGTAATACTTAAAACATTACACAAATATACACCCAAAGACCGTATTAGTTTAGTGTATTAGAAAACTTGGAATATAATCTTCTAACTTGGTGAAAGATCTTAAAAATCTCCCATAAATATCTTCCCCTTTTGTTTTCCTACCTAAAACCTTTATTTATATCTTTGGGAAAATAAAACATAAAAAGGATGAGATCAAATGCTCAGTAAGGGTAAACATGAAGAACATAAAACAAAACATAAACATAAGAATTTGAAAACATGAACATAAATTTTGAATATCAAAATCATGAGTCATGAAATAAATCTTTGTAGTACATAATAAATAGATCATAAAGAAACATTAACCATGAAAAAATAACATTGGAATAAAACATAGAATTGTGGAAAACAAATAAGCACATAATATGATTTCTATAGTAATCAAGGCATTGTTTCCAAGATCAGCATAGTAGACAAAGTCCATTACTGAACTGGAAAACAAATAAGCACATAATATGATTTCCATAGTAGTCAAGGCATTGTTTACAAGACCATGTTAGTAGACAAAGTCCATTACTAAACCAGGTTTACATGTAGTTCCAGCCATGTATTACTGAACCAGATTTACTTGCTGTTCCAGCCCTATATTACTAAACCAGATTTAATTTCTGTTCTAGTCATGACTATATCAGGAGATATCAATATTTACCTAATACATTTTAGGGAGATATAGGTCCCACCCATATCATAATTAAATCATTATTACATGTCCCACAAAAACATAAATCATTCATCATAGTATAAACTAAGAAATAAAATGGGCTTCTTAAACATCATTCCATCATAACATAATATATATAAAAAATCATTCCATCTTTAACAAAATTAAATCATAGTAATAATATGGATAGAAACATAACCCTAAGTCATCTTACATGAAAAATAATTTTGATAAAACATTTGAACACAATTCATGAGGAAAATATCCCTTTTCTTTAAAAATGTTTTCTTTTCTCAAAATGCCACGCAATTTTAAAAGAAATGAATTTAGTTGAAAATAAACTTGAAATATTTTAAAGTAAGATTCATGTAAATAAGGCATTAATAAGATGTAAATTTTTTTCATACCTTACAAGTAAAAAAACATTCTTCTCGTACTCTTGCTGAAAAAATCAAAAAGTATCTCGTACGAAAAACGAAAGAAATATTCCTTCCATACCATTTAATAAAAATTTACCAATGGGTAAAATTCACTTTAAAAATTAGTATAATAATATAAATAATATTATCTATTTAGGAAACATGGACGTGAATGATAAATATACCCCAGTAAATACTTATGAATAAATAATCTCAGATAATAATGAGATTGGAAAATTATCCCTTACCTTAGGTATGATATCGTTCGTATGTATCCGAACCTCCTGTATAAGGATTTAAATAATGTTATTGACTTATTAAAGAATCATAATCATTTTTACGATATCATTTATGATTATATTATCATCCTTTTGTTAGTAACATTTCATTATCACTAGTTATTCAGATATTAACTGATTTATGCAAGATTTTTCAGATAAGTTCACAATCCTATTTTTAGGTTACAGTTATATAATTTACAGCATGTTATTAGAATAATATATAACATATTTATTCATTAAATTCATTTATATAATCATGATTTATTGAATATTATGTAGAACGAATCACATCGCACCGTGGAGACGAAAAGCCGTACGTACGCACGAGCGACGATATCATTCCCATAATTATTGAATGATATTGAATTTTATGGTGTATAGTTTCTCATAACAAATATAATTTTATATCAATCCTATATATATTTATTAATTACATCATTATACCCATCCATTTAAGGTGGTGGTGAAAAACAGATTACACCACGACGTGGAGACGATAAGCCATACGTACACATGCGTGGTGATTTCATTTTTCATAGGATGGGTAGAAGGTGGAATATGGTTGTTTCATAATATTAATAAACTCTAAGTATATAATTAATACTTAATTTATTACTTTATAATGAAACAACTCATGATTTGTAAGTAGAAGAAGAATGAAGTTTGAAATAATTGGTAAATGATATTACCTCTTCTTCGACGTGCCTCCACTAAATCTCCTCTTAGAGCACTAGAGTTGGTCTTTAAAGAAGACTAGGATCTCTAAAATGTTTCTACGGAATTTTATAAGGTAAATATACAGGGGATGGTCGATCTTGAATGCTCAAAATGAAGTGAAGGGTTGAGGGAGGAAGTGCCCTTTTGTAATTGAGGTGAGGGGCACTTTTGGAAACCTCAAACATATTAATTTAAAATAAAATAATAACCCACTTAAAAACTTTAAAAATGTACCAATTTATAATATTATATGAGATATAGTTGTAATATCATCAACCAATAAATTTTAGACAAGTGTTTATGTCAATTTAAGCATTATCATTTTAATTAACACTTATGTATTCTATTTAATTTTTAACTAGGGTCAAAATATTTCATTATTAAAAGGGTGAAATATTTACTTAGTTTATGTAAATTAGACAATAAATGAATATTTTATAACACAATAATTATTATATATTTTTAAAAATGTTTTATGATTTTTAAATAATTTAATAAATCATTATTTTGAAGAAATATCAATTTTGTCAATTTTGACACTATCAATTTCATGGATTTTAAAAAATATCAAGATAAGATGTTATCCTAGAAAAAAATTATTTTATAATATCCCTAAGGGGTCAAGGGAATATATAAAATTCATTTTAAAAATTATTTATCCCAAATTATATTTATTTTAATATTTTTAATAACATTTATTTGATATTTCCCTTAATAAAATAATTACTACATCAATATTTTGTAATTATTTAATATACTTATCTGTTGAAGAGAAATTAAAAATAAAATTAAATTAAGAAGATAAATTGACTATATTTTATAATAATATATGTAGTCGAATTTATATTCTTGAAAATCTAACATTAAAAATTTTATACTTATTAAAGTATGAATGTGACAATTTTAACATTACTTTAAATAAAATAATATAATTATCCTAATCTATTCAATATGGCTCCAAATGGTCTATAATTCGACCATTGAATGATTATGGTAGATATATACTTTACCAATAAAATTTTGTAAAGTTTTTTGTCCCTTTAATAGTTATTATCATTTTAATAAAAAATTAGTTTATTGATTTTTGACCAATTAAATAATTTTTGCATCATCCACATATAAAAATTTAAGGTAATTATTTATTTCTTAAAAATTAAAAATAAATTACCTTTATAAATAAAAAAAATTATCTTTGAAATAAGTATTTATAGTCGAATTTATATTTTTTATAATCTTATTTTAAAAATGATATATTATTTAAAACATGAATGTGACATCTTTAAATTTTCATTAAATAAAATATTATAAATACCATAATATCTCCCAAATATCCCCAAAATGTCAAAAATAAATTTTTATCATGGAAATATGTTTATTAAGTTACAAATTATTATTTATATTTGTTGATACCACCCATTTTTCCATATGTGGATACATAATAGATATTAAAGACAAAGAAAATGACACTTTGTGTCTTTCTTTGATTTAAATATTATTTAAGTCATTTTCATGGACAAGTCTCCATTAAATGACATAATTTTTATACTTAAGTGTTAAGGGTCGAATTAAATTTATTAAATAAAATTTTTTCATTTGTTTTGGTCATTTTATAGTCATTATAATTTTATTTTTAACCGAAATTACATAATTTATCCTTTACCGCTGTAATAAAATTTACCATAGTTACTGTTCATATTGGTCAAAAATAAAAGAGAGATACATAACAAATTTGGACCTCATGAATCCAAATTTTACATCCATTTTTCAAAATTCAATACATAGAAGTTTCAGAATTAAATTTAAAATAAAACCGTTAAAATGTCACGAAAAATAGTTTTTGGAAAAATTCCCTTTTTTAATGGAATATATTTTTATAATAAATTCATGTATAAAATCATTTTAAAAAACCATAATTGGATAAAAATTAACTAAATAAAATTTAAAACTAACCCAAAATATAATTTCACTATTTAACGACTAAAAAAATCAGTATTTTCACTATTCATAAAAAAATGAAACTTATCATAAAAATACCAAAAATTCAACAAAAGTAAATTTTTATATTCTGAACTAAAATAAGAAGTTTATTTTATCAAATTAAATATAAAAAAGTGTAAAAAACTAGATTTAAAATGGGTGCACTGTCAAAAGGTGGCAAAATAACATTTTTTTGGAAAGTACTTTTATCCAAAAAATTGATTTTGTTCTTATATCATGTTCTAGAAAATATATAATATGAATTTTATTGTTATATAAAATAAAAAATGTGGTTAATACTATTCATAATGTCTAGTTTATATCCCATTAAATAATAATATTTTAATAATACATCATTGTTCAGTGAAACTCGGTATTGCGTACAACGCAAGCTATCGAGGAAGGTCGCTCTTACGTGTAATTCAAGCCAAGTTAGTGTTATGTTTAGTGAAATTTTCCTTTGGTGTTGTGTATAATGTAATCCAAAAATAGTTATTTTATACATTGAACAAAATCTATGCTCAGTGTTGCGTGAAATGAATTCTATCAAAAGAATTTGAAATTGTGTGTAAGACAAGCCAAGAACAGTATCGCGTATACTGCAAGCTAATACAGTGTTGCATATAGCACAAGCTAATCTTGGTGTAGCATACAACAAAAGAAATAAAAGAAATTAAAAAGAATATATCTCATAAAATATTAGGGTGTTACAAAGGGTATCCTTACATATATTCTTATACTTTCATAGACCCCTTTACCTTATACATGTATGCATTTTTTATATATATACATAAACACACCTAGCCCCAATATATATACATATTCATATGGACATGATTGAATATATATATGGGGGAACTTATATATTTATATGCCTACCTATGCATACATGTGCAAGTTTCCTTTGACAATATCAACCTGAAACCACCATAGTAGGTCTAAAATACTTTATAATAACACCAAAAACTCGAAACCCCAAAACCCCTAAAATTAAAAAAATAAAAAGTATTGAAATGGAGAAAAACTATAAGGAACCGACATTATTACATTACATAATCTTGAATTTAGTTAAGAAATAACTTCCTTTCACATTTAGGACATTTTTAAGTTTATATATTTAGAGAATTGAGACATAATATATTCATAACATTACACATTATTACAGAGTGGATACCATAAAAACAGTATTCATTTCTTCCAAAATGTAAAACTTTTCAAATAAAACATGAATTCTTAAAAAATTTAAATTGTCTTACTTATTTGTCTTACACATCCTTATAACTTGTGAAAGTCATTTAAAAACTTGGTATGAGGAAAAAAATCTCAGTAAGGGATAAAAAAAGAAGGAAAGAACACATTAGTCCAGGAATAATTATAACATATGAAATCATTTTCAAGACATACTTGTCACCCATATATACTTACTTTGTTAAACATGAGATTTAAAAAAGATTACCACAAAACATAATAACATAAATATAACCATAAAGGTATCTTGGGGAATTACTTACATAATCTTGTAACCATCTCATCTACCTTATAATTTGTAACCCTCACAGATACCTTACAATTTGTGTAACCATCGCAGTTACGCTTGGAGTAACCATATGGACGACCTCCAAATTACACATAACCAATGAATTGGAGGGATATATAGGTCCAAAAATTCATCATAAATAATTCCCAAGAACCAGAACACAATAATACAACATGAATAATCACATAAAAACAATTCTTTTGAATTTCATAAAATAGAATTTTAAAAGAGGTTTTTAAAAGGAAAGTCCCTTATAAATATCATATAATTGAAGTGAGAATTAATAGAGTGGATGGAATATGTATATACATTGTAAATACAAATAATTAAGAATAATATAATCAAAATTCATATAACAAACAATTTTAATACCACATAAATAATGAATTAGAATGTTAACCCAAAGAATGGAAATCGGGTTAAGAATTCCCTTATCTCGGGCTTGTCTTACTTCAAACTTGTTTAAAACTAATATATAATGGTTAAAAGAGTGTTATTAATATCTTATAGAAACATATTAATCTTTATAATACCTTATATTATTATTTCATTACATCATTTTACCCTTTAATTGTTAGTATTTTGTTCCTTGTATTGTTTTGGGTGCGTTCTTTACATGAGTTCCATGATCGGTTCATGATGGATATTCTTGTCGATTGGATGTGAAACTCCAGAATTAGAATGGAATGGTATTTAAATATTTAAATAACCATAAATTTTACCTTTTATCATTTTTAATTCTGACATGAGTATGATTCATATGTTAAATCATTATTGATATTTGTTTAAGTCATTTTGGGGATTCTTCAATCGTAAATAACTCATTTTGTTTCATAAATTAATAACACGTGTGAAAAATTATTCCATAACATTATATAAGTTATAATACATAAATTATAATCTGGTTAAACTATAAAAATGGTTTTATGACCATTATTGAAGAAATTAAATGAAATTGAAATCACATCATCCACGATGTTGGTAAATCGACACATCACAGACGATGTTTTAATTTCTTGAATAAGTGGGAGAGGAGAAGAAGTATTTTGTGAGTATTACATAAACATGATGAAGTAAATAATATTTAAGATACTGGACCATTCATTCCTCTTGGATAAGGTGATGTGAGGAAATAAGAAGAATAGAAAAGAAAATGAAAAGAAAAGAAAGAAAACAAAAGAGGATGTTTACCTCTTGATCTCTTATCCTTGAGATCCTTTTAAGGCCTTTGGTTTTGGACTTTTGGTGAGACCATAAGATCTAGGATGTGGTTAAGAGACTTAGGAGGAGTATTGGGTAGAAATTAGGTAAGTCTCATGGATTGAGAGGTGTGGGGGGAAGAGGGGAATGAGGGTGATATTTATAGTAGAGGAGATGAGGTATTTTACATTATTTTAATCATTATTATAATATTTTTGCTCAAGACTATGAATAGTCTTAATTCACGTGACCCCAAATAGTAATAATGGCATGTGAGTTCTAACCATGTGGAATTACATCACTTATGATGTCATAAATAGTGTAACTGATAATTTGAATATACAGTATTTTACCGTATTTCACTATTCATTGAAAATTCAAGAATTTCAGAAAAATCCCAAAAATTCACCCTAACCATTTTTTAATGTGTAGAATTAAAAAATAAACTCCATTTTTTGAAAATAATTTTCTAAATATTATTAATTTAATTTTTAATTAAAATAATAATTTATTCAAAAATAATAATTTTAAAACTGTAACTGCTTTTATATCACATTGAAAAATTAACCCAGATGTCATTATCTTAAAGACTTAAGAAAATAAAATAATAATACAATTTACTATTCATTAGGGTCATATTACTATTTATATTACTATTCATAAGGGTATGTTACTATTCACCAAACATCAAGTTGGTTCCATTAGGCTCCAAATAACTTACTAAACACAATTATAGATGACCGTTTTTCAAAATTCAAAACATAGAAGAGAAAAAATTATGTTTAAAGGATAGTTATAAATATCTACTTAAAATAAAGTTTCATGAATTTCTATTTATTTTTAAAACCTTGGGGTGTTACAAAAACATATCGGAAACCCATGGTGAACCCAATTATCTAGACAGAGGTGGCTAGAACTGGCCTTAATGGGACCCAAGATCCCTAATCATCAAGAATCAACCAAAATAAAACCTCCTAAAATGAGTTAGGGTTCAATTGTAATGATAAAAAATGAAATAAACAGTGAAGAGGTAACCAAAAATATCACATAAGGTGATCCATAATAAAGAAAACACATGCTAAAGAAAACAATACTCCTTCAAACATTTTATCATTAGGAAACAAAATAGAAGCACCCAACAACAAGGTGTCCCTAAACTTAAAAAAATTATTAAGATGATTATAGAACAAATCCCACCTAAAAAAATCATATGGAAAAAATGGATTAAAGATACTCAAACATCCAAAAATAATAGAATGAAATAGTAGGATACATGGAATTTAGATGTAGAGTATACTAAGACATCATTTTTTAAACTTTTAAAAAGGAAAATGTATTTCTAAACTTATAAATCATATTGAAATTTCATTTCTAAAAAATTGTAATAGAAAAAAACAATATATTAAGAGAAACCAAAAATTCATTCATTTTTTGTACATTGAGTTTTGAATTTGAAATATGTATTTATAAGAGAAAGTACTTTGGTAGATACCCAAATTTGGGTATATTCCTATACATTTTAGTGAGATACAATAGTAAATGGGATAACTAACAAATGAAGGAAATGCCCATTTATTCCTATACATTTTAGTATATGGTATAGATAATAAATCAATGAATTATTAAAAAAATGTCAGTCTATGATTTATTATCTATCACATCCAGAAAAATAAATGGATAGGTTCTCCATTGAAATTAATAAATATCAACGACACCCAGTATTAACAAAAATGATAGTATATAACAATAAAAAGAACATTAAATGAGTAGTGTATATCAATAGACAATAATAAATGATAATGTATAATCTATTAGTATATTATATATCATCTGATATGTATTTATTATGATGATATGTTGTATATATTTATGATAATCAAATTAAAATCTATACTAAAAAGTTTATGACTAATTGTTACATGTGATATGTATCAATAAAACATACATCAAACATATCTTCATATACTAATTTTTTGTTTTATAAAGAGTAATAAACAATTTTTTAGTAATAAACATACATCAATTTAAGGTAAACAAACTAATATTCATAATTTTCTACTAAAAAAAATGTTAGAATACATATTAAATAATAAACATACATCTTTTAGTAGAACAAAATTTGAAAGAAAAACATGGAATACCAAAGATACAATCGAAAATACAGTGTAAGAAAAAAATTATAGTGATGCTGAGTTGGAGGTAAATAAATATAAATATATATATATATAGAAAGTGAAGAAAAATTGATACCAATTTATTTAGGTCGAGGGGAGAATTGATACAGATCTATAGAAAACTTCCAAGTTATTAACACTGGAATTCTGCTGATATAATATCTAGAAATAAAAAACATCATATTTAGGGAGTTTAAGAGAGGTGTACTGATTTAGTTTACATGCAGGTCTTTCCAAATGAAAAAAATAAACCCTTTATATCAAATGAGTAGGAAAGAATGAGTAGAAAATCTAACAGGAAAAATAATTTCACCAAAAAATAAATCATGATCAAATGTGATAGGAATATCTACAGAATATTAAGAAATTGAATTTCATGTAGTGAAGAAAATAATGGAAGAAACATAAACCCCATCAATAATATCATTGGTAATCGTAATATTTAATCTTTTCATAACTAAAACACACACTTCAAACATAGGTTTATTAAAATAGAATGAAGGAGGAAACTATAAAAAAATATTTTAAAATATTTACCTATAATAGGATGTAAAGTAGATAAAAAATAAGATAATGAGAAAGTAGTTGGGAAATAGGAAATGATAACAATGAAATCAGAATAACATAGTCAAATTCGAGCATGATAACATAATAAAATGAAAAAATACCTAAAATTAGAAGTCCGATAATAGATACAACAAACCATAGGCATCGTAAGAGAATCTAGGGCATGTGGATGGGTCTTCTAGAACCACTAAAGATATTATATTCAATTTTATGGTCCAAAGATAAATTAAAATGAAATTACATAGTTCATATTTGAGAGTTGAGATGCAATTTAAAATCATAGGAAAATCAATATATTTTTAATCAAACTCACCTGTGATGTATTTGGTGAATATTGAGACCACTAAAAAGTGGAATGAATAGGTTTTAACCTATCAATGGTAGTGGTATGACAAAAAATTTATAGATTCTATAAAGGAATGGCCCAAGAAGCATGATTTGGTTGGAGATTGAGGAGACCCATGTAAATTAGGTTTATAGACAGGTAAGGGATGGAGATAAGGTGGAGGCGGAGGCAAGGAGGTGGAGGTATGGAGTTGAAGGCTGGAAGGTAGAGGCTAATGTGGATGTAGAGGTGGATGCGGAGGCAAGAAGTTAGAGGGAGGGATGTGGGGGCTGAGAGGAAGAGGCCGGGAGGTTGAGGTAGAGGCGGAGGCTGGGAGGTCAAGGTCAAGGCATAGTCGAGGAGGGGAGGGGAGTACAGGGAGGTCAGGGCTCGTAGGAGGGGATATTAGGGATCGTTTAAGGAAGAGGGGGAGGATGAGCCCGAGCGAGGCTGGATATGTAATGGGCTATACCCACAGTTTTAAAAAAACCATGGGTATAGGTATAGGAAAATGGTCTATACCCACGGTCTCTCTAAACCATGGGTATATATCCATTGGTTTATAGCCAGTTTCTAGTAGTGTTACTCTTAACACCAACCTATTTAAGTCAACCCATTATCTTCATTATGACTCTTTGATGATTTAAAGTTCCCCTAACTATGGCCAAACTAACTCTTTAACCATGGTTGTGTCCTAACTCAAAAAATTGAATGTGTCTTCTAAGTTGAAATTTTCTTTGAGGGATTTTTGTTTAAATTATGTATAAATATTATTTATTTTATTCTTCACATACTTATTAATATCATGTGTAACTTACATAATTAATTAAGAATTTTTGATAAAATAATTTATATATAATAATTTTATTTTATTTTATTTTAGTATTCTAGTCAATTTATTTACTTTATGTGATCAATTTTAATTAAACAAATAAATAAACCATGCATAAAATAAATAAATAAATAAACATTCATTTCCAATATAAAATAAAGGAATGATATGATCATGAGAATCTTATCTACTGGTTGGTTTATTGAGTGATGATAAATGAAACTTATCCCTAGGGAAAATAAATTCTTTAGCCTACACTTGTCTCTAGTTTTAGTATTTATATATTCTAATGTTTATATACTAGGTTGAATTCACCTTGTCTTGGGTCCTGAACCATATCTACTCACTAGAAGATCCATCCTTTACAAAATTTTACTCACTCATGAGTGAGGGGTACCATTGGTTTAGGGTTACATAAAATAAACCTTTAACACAAAGGACTTTATATAATAAAATAGTGAGGGGTGATCCAAAAATCATTATATTTAATTTAATAAAATTATCACATAAAACCATAAAATAATTAAATTATTAAATGAGTAAATCCAACATGTACACAAGTTAGTCAAGATCAACATATATCATAACATGAAATGAAAATGCATTTAAATTTTCCAATATTCATTTCAAATCATTCTAATTAAGATGAAAATACCGGAATTAATAAATTAAGAAACTAACCAATAAATCAATATTTTATCTCCATATTCATCCTTAATAGTCCTTGAGACATAATAATCCAAAATTTTATTTTTTAAAATAAATTAAATAAATTTAATTTAATTTTAAAATATTTAATTACACTGTGTGTACCATGGATACCACATAATTCATAAATTCTATATCAAATTAAATACATTTATGGTTTTTAATACTTACACAGTGTGTACTTCCACTCATTATGTCATGAGACACATGCTATGTATGGTCCTTATTGCACACTCTGTACTTACACAACATGTATTACCAGATGAAATGTCATGAAATACACAATGTGTAGTTCTATGGGTTAAGATGATTAGTGTTTGTGGCATGTATGACTATATAACACACCACAAATATGCATGAAATATACCACTTACAATGCATGTGAAATAAATAACATGTCCTATGACCATTACACATCATGTAGATACAAAATTTACACAACTAAATTTATTAAGTGTGTATACCCATACAAAAAACTAAAAATCACTTGAAGTATACTTGGTGTGTAATAAAACCTTTCACATGACATGTATTACCAGCTACATGTAGTGTATTTTTTGTCTATAATTAATTATTCCATGTATTGACCCACATGAAATGCTAAAAATTAAATAGGTATATATATTTCATGTGTTTAACCATGCCACACAACATGTATAATCTAGATACATGCCATGTAGTCTTCATCACTTGGTTGGAAGTCAATACGCGACATGTAATAATGTCATGTATTGACCACATGAATTTACATCATTTAATGGGGTCAAAAACATTTAGGTTTACACAACATGTACACCAACTACATTCCATGTAATACATATCAAAACACATCTCACACTGGCAGTCAATACATGACGTGTAATGATATTGTGTATTGAAACACATGAAAATATAGGATTTACAAATCTCACTCCTTATGTGAGTTAACTATAGGTGCATGTTGTGTAATTTACCATTACACACCATGTATAAAATCCATGCAACCAACAACCTTATCACTTCCTAATGAGATATTCTAGTGTTATTTATGTATTTTTGGTCCATTTTTGACCATATGAACTTGAACAAACCTATTATCTCGATCATTGGAGTAATAAAAAAAATTGGAAATAAAAAAATTATAAACTAATGCTTGAAATTGATCAAATAAATAAATAATTATAAATTAGAATTTGATCACTCTAATACCACTTGATGGTTTCAGGGTGAAAAAGAAGAGTTGGGTAGGTGTCCAATTTTGGTTTATCATAAGTTTCAATGGATAATATTCAAATAACTTTATGAACACAACCCCATAATATCATAGAGAGAATCTTTCACATTATTTTATTATTAATTTAAAAATAGAATTTTTTTGAACCGAGAATTCATTTTATCAAAATTCATTCCTCTCTTATTGAATAGTTTGGCTCCATTAAGAATCCAAATGAGGAATTATATAGACATATATACATGTACACCATGAATATTTAAATGATATTCTTGAAACTTCATGTTCTATCCCATGAGTATATAGTTCTTTACACTATTTGTCATTGATCGTAATAATATATCTTATTATCTCTATGTTCTTTAGAGGGAGGAATGGAGGAGGGGGGTTTTAATTTTTAAAAATTATAATAGACTAGCTAAGGAGTGGGTCAACCCTTAGGGGGGGGGGGGGGTGATCTATCCATTTTGACCTAGAGGTGTGTGTGTTGTTTCATTTCTTATAACCTCCAAGACCTTAAATAATAATTATATTTTTATTATTTTCATGAATATTATTTATTTAAATAAATTTTCCTAAATAAATAAATTAATATTTATTTAAATTATATTAAATAAAATATATCATTTCTATCAGGCCATTAACTCATCTCATTAATCCTATCATGGGATTTACCAAACCTTGAATAATAAAATATTTATTTAAATAGATATTATTTTTTTTGATAAAAAAATTAATATTATATTAACTAAACTCATGAATAAATATTTATTTTAATATTCACCTAAATAAATAAATATTTATATTAATATAACTATACTAGTGAATAAATAAATAAGTAATTATTTATTACCTTGTGAATAATAAAAAAGATATAAAATTCAACTAACATGTTCTAAAATAAAATGTCTCATGATTGACTTTATGAGATCAATAATAATTAAATAAAAATTATCCCAAAAGTTGAGAATAATATTTATTATTAATATTAAATTCACTATAATTTAATTAGATTCTCAATACACTTAGTGTGTGACCCTTTAGGAATCTTTCTCTACTGTATTAGGTGAACTTACCTAAATTCTAATATAAATGTCTGGAAATACCTTAAGGGACCCATAGATAAATAAGTTAATATCACAAAAAAACAACCTTCCTACAAACACTATTACGTAATATTATCCTTTTTCCACTGATATCTCATCAAGAAGGAGAAAACATAGTCATCATCCCATACACTTGATTTATCTTTCATTGATTTTCTAAAATGTACTCATCTATAAATTACCATGACCATGGATTTTGATAGAAAATTCCATTTCTATCAAAGGTCTAGAGATATATGCTTTCATTAACTTAGCAAGGATTTTTTTTGACCTTTTCGATTAATTCTGTACCACTTATGATGCACCCAACACATGCTACCATGCCATGAGCATATGTTGTCAAAATTTTCATATATACATAAATATATGTGATTAATTATATAAATTAATAAAAATCTAAAGTAAAATAACCAACACATATGTTAAAAGATAATAATATCCAATGACACATAAAACATGTGAAATTTCTATTGGCGGATCTGTCCTCATGACCTCATTTCTTAGAGATCACCAAGTGTGAACTTCATGAAAATAAGTCACGATATATTATAAGACTCTAACACTTTATTGTAAAATATCATCTATGTACGATCAGATGGATGTTATACATACCATAGGAAATATTTTTAAGAATATTTTTCATAATATTTATAGGTTCTCATTATAGTGGTAAACTACTATAACCTTTCAATGCCACAAATACTCTAAGAAAATTATTACATTAGTGCTATATATACGAATAATAATTATGTGATAAGATTATTATTTATATTCTAATAATTAAAAGTAAAAAATTAATTTTATTCTAGAGAACAAACTCTAATAAAAAACCCACTGCTAAACTGCATTTTTCACATGATAACCACTATCCAAATTTATATAGATTATGGATTTGTTTAAGTTATTAAATGACTCCCATATTTCGATTTTTTATTAATTAAATTGATTTACCTTTGAACTAAATTTTTTAAAATAATTATATACTTCAATTCCACTTGATATTTATGCCATTACCCCCTTGATAATATAATCCCAGGAAATTATAGTGTCTCACATTATTTGAGAATGATTTGACCTATGATTATAATTTAACTTCTATTTTTGTTATACTAGTTTTATTGGTTCCTACAATTATTAATCAGTTCAATGACATGATTAAATTTAGAACCACATGAAGTTTGGAGAAGGATAATGTTACCAAGCCTTGATTACACTTAGAGGATAACATCCCATACTCAATTTGAGAATTAATTATTTTGTGCTCATTATTTGGAACTTGTTTCAATTTAATTTTATTATTTAAATAAAATTTTTATAAAATTGGACATATTTATGGTTTTTTAAAGGAAAATGAAGTTAAGAAATGAAATATGAATATGGTATTTACAGGCCTACTAAGGGATAAAAACTGTAAAATTCTCCTAAACAGAGTGTTATATTGGGAGAATTTTACATTTGATCTGATAATTTATTAAATAAAATGAAATTTAATAAATGATAATGAACCCACACCCCAAATTTTATTATATATATATATATATATAATTTTAATAATAAAAATATATTATATATTTGATAGATAAATAAATATGTATATATATTTATATATGTATATATATTTATATATGTATATATATTTGATATAATAATTTATAAAATAACTTCTTCATATGACATGAAATTCCTGATCTAATGTGGTACTGCAATCATGACTTAGAGATAAATAATTGAATACTCATGTATACAAGTTAATTCTAACTTTTTTCATAGGCCTCATGATCACCACATGACCCCTTTCTAGATATATTGTAAAAAATGTGATTTTTTTTCATCTGATATTCATTTAAGATAAATGTGTAATCCATTTTTCTCACATTTCCATTTAAATTATGGTTATTAGTTTTTTAAGGTCATCAATGAACATTTATAGGATTTTTTTTTATTTTAAATATTTAGGAACTAATATTTATGGAGACTTGACCTAGGAATATTCTGATGGTACCATTTTGTTTACCTTCTCTTATATAATGAAATAATGTATTCTATTAGATAATTTGAAACTCTTATGATTATAAATTTTATAAATTAATATTTTGGATGTGAATGTGTGTGACCATAGTTTGATGATTTTTTTGTAACAATGATACAGGTAGAGCTTTTAGAGGGACCCAAGATCTTGGGTAGGACTATGATTACCCTTTTAGATAGACAATTCAAAATAATTTCAAGTTTTGATGAAATTATTTTCAATGAAGGTTAGTGAAGAATATCTTATAGGTTTGTCGAGCCACAAAAAAATAGTTAGTGTTATGAGTTTAGAATTCATTACTGTAAAAATTTGAGATGGATAAACTATTTTGTTGTGATAGTTGATGTTACAGTGCTTGTATTTTAATTTTTTACCTTAAAGGAATGATAGAGTGCTTAAATTGATGTGTTAAAGTATGGGATTATTTGTTGATCAATGGTGATGATTTAAAATTTTCTTATTGAAGATGTGAGTATATGATGATGATGTAGAATTATCATGATAATGACATAGAATTTTCATGGTGATGTTATGGTCCCATTGAGGTGATGATATAGACTTATCATGGGGGTGAAATGGACTTTGGGTTCCACTACTATTCTTTTGATACAAAAATGTACCATGATCTATGTAGGTTCCAAGGTGAAGTTGAAACATCGATTTAGTTGCCAACAATGAGTTTTCCTTAGTTTCAATAGATAATATATGAATAAATTGATGATAGTAACCCCAAAACATTCTAGAGTGGATATTTTTGAATTCAATTTATAATTAATTTAAAATAATAATTACCTCGAACATGATAATCCTACTTGATAAATTTAGTTTCCACTCTTGTTGTGTCCTCATTGCGATGGAGAATCCAATATAGGATTCTTATAATTATATTCACACATGCTCTATGAATATTTTTGGTATTCCAGTTATTAGTATAGAGGAAACTAATGCTTTGAATTAATTACTGTTGATTACATTGAGAATATTTTCTTATTATATCTTGTTCCTAAGAGGGAGGGATGGTTATTTTCTTTCTAGGGCTTCATATAATATTAGAGTGTCTTAATTGTGTACAACCACTCTATACTTCTAAAATTATATAAATAAAAATATATACTTAGGGTTAATATTTGATAATTTTTTTATGCCCCTTTATAAAATATTCTTTCTAAGTTATTCCACATGTATAATAATAATAATATTTTTTATAATATTTTTTGGCATGTGTATATTTAAATATCATTTTCTAAATAAATAAATAAATTAAAATTTATTTAAATGATATTAAATAAAATATATAATTTCTTTTAGGCCCTTAACTCAATCTGTCAATCCTCATTGGTATTTACCAAAAATTTAATAATAAAATATTTATTTATTCAAATAAATAAATATTATTCAATAAATAAATAAATATTATATTCTATAAAATCGTGAATAAATAGTTATTTAATATTCATGTAACTAAATAAATATTTATATTAATCTATTCACTAAACTGATGAAATAATAAATATTTATGTATTACCTTGTGGATACTAAATAATAGATAAGATTCAACTCATATATTCTAAACTTAAATATCTAGTGATTGAATTCATACAATAAAAAATACTCAAATAATTATTATTCCACAAGTCGAGAATAATATTTATTCATAATATTAAACTCAATATAATTTAATGATAATATGGATACACTTAGTGTGTGATCCTCTCAGCTTATTTCTCAGTGGAATTATGTAAAATTAGCTAAAGTCCAAAATCAACATCTAAAAACATGTCAAGGAACTCATAGAGAAAGAAGTTAATATCACAATGAAAATAACATTCCTACAAATGATATTTTGTAATATAATTTCTTTGTCTCAATATATCATCAAGTAGGATTCATAATTGTTTCATCACCCTATATTATTTATTTATCTTACTTTGAATTTCCAAAATGAACACATACCCATGGATTTAATCAGATAATTCCATCTCAATCAAAGAGATAACGATATCCTATTCCATTAACTTGAAAGGGAAAAATCCTTTATTGACTTATTCAATTAATTTAATATCACCTATGATGCATACAATCTATTATACCTCATTATAATTATATATCATCATGGTTTTTATCCATAAATCAAAGTACATGATTCATGATAAAAATTAATAATAATCTAAAGTCCAAGTACCAATACACATATCTCCTTATTGGAATTTCCAATGACACATATTGATATCTATATTTTATATCTATATTTCCATGTGTTTTTATATTAATTTTAGTTGAATAAAAATAATTTATTTAATATGATATACATGAATGATTTCATTGTTTTATATGTTCTTATGGTAGGATAAATATTTGTAACAATATAAAGGAAACATTATATTTTGATACATAAAGTCACTTCGCTCCGTGTCTCTTTTCATTATGGTGCAACACCAAAAAATTAAGATGAAGAAAATATAAAAAAGGAGTAAAAAAGATCAAGTTTTTCATTAGAATAATACCTTCCATGATGTAGGATGTCTAAGGGGTGTTTTAGAGGCTCAGAATACGGGATGAAATGAAGTTTTGAGTGCTGTAAATACATGATTCACGTCATGAATCAAGTTCACAATGTGTAAAATTTACATGTCTTGAAATATGCACACAATGTGAAGTTTAAAAATAGAAAAAGCGATACCTATTATTTTAATTATGTAAACATATTACACGCAGTGAAATATACCCAACTGGCCAAATATGAGCTTTTGGCATATCTTTTAATAAGAAATCTGATGTATAACTCTAGAATAGCCATTTAATGCTAGTTTTGACCTTAGTAAGACCAAGGATTAAATTAGGACTTATAGATATGGGTTATATCCAAGAGATTATTCATTCCATGCATAGGTATTTGACCATTTAAAGGATACTGATAGGGTTTCAACCCAGATTTCATTCTTCATAGATAGTTTTTTTGATTTATTGTTTTCTATAATTCATTGTAAGATTGAATGATATTTAGTTTAATTCAAATATATTTTATTCATTCCCTTTCTCATTATTTATTATCTAGTCTATCCTCTATGGTTATTGGTTTATTCATCATCGAATACCACTAAATGATGATTGGACAAACCCCATAGGGGAGAGTAGAATCAGGTAAAGGGGGAGTATGCCAATAAAGTCTAATTATCCTTTACTCGTAAGATAATTTTATTCATTAGTATCATGTTTCACCTACACATTTATTTTATTCATCATTAATCCATTGAACATATGTCTTAAATAATGAATAAACACCAACATGATTGAGATAATTTATTCATGAACATTGAGTTAGATTATTCTTCTACTTTTGGCAGTATGATCTTAATGTGATTTATCTATTTTGGTTCATCAGACCATGATGAATTAGGATTCTATGGTATAATGATTGGGATTGATCATTTATCATATCATTAAAATATAATGTTTGTGCAACTATTTAATATGATTATTTTTCAAGTGAAGTTGAATTAATTTATATAGTAAAACCACCCCTAGAAACTGGTTCCCCTCTATTCTATTTTTCTATATGCATTTAAATTATTTAGTATAAATCATTTAATTATTTTAATAAGATAAAATAAATTAAAATTGGGATGAACTGACCTTTGATCTAGAGTTTTCATCATTTCGTTCTCGGCTCTATGTGGGGTTAACCCCATATTGCATATATGCTACACCTTTGTAGCTAGTGTAGTTTTGGAAATTAAATTTATAATTTGATCACTTCCAAAGGATTTAATTAAATACTTTGGATGAATTAAATATACATGTGGAATTACTATTGGTGGGTTATCCTCATAATCTCCATTCTTATAGATTACAACATGCAATCTTCATGAGTAGAAGTCTCAATGTTTTATGAGCCTCCAACACCTGATAGTCAAACATCATTTCTATCCCATCAAATAGATTTTATCTAGACCATTGGAAATATGTTTAAGAATATTTTTATAGAATATCTAGGTTATCATTATATTATATAACCACAATATACTTTCAATGTAACAAATATAAGAACCTTATCACATTAATGTTATGTAGAAGAACAATCATCTTGTGATATGATATTAACTAATATTCTTGTAATTAAAAGTATAAAGTCATATAGTTCTAGGGAAACAACTCTAACAAACACCCACTTTCAATAGAGCCAAAAACTAATTAATAACTTGTTATCTCTCATATAATAAACATTCTTCTATTTAGGTATGGATATAACTGTTGGTCTTACACATTCTTCTATGGATACTCTAATTGCTATGAATTCAACCCTTGATAAAATCCATAAAAAAGTGATATCATTGAGTATTTAACTTATTATAATATATCATAAACTTTATATCTTGTATAATACATATATATATATATATTTATATAATGGTAATACTTTACTATCTTGGTGTAATTCGAAAATCTGGAACATATCATTGCTTTGACTACATTTTAAGTTGCATCAGAAGATTCAATATACTTGTTCTATATAGATATGGATACAATTATCTTTAATAATCTTATATTTATTATTTAAATAGGCTTACTATGATACATAGGACTGAATTGTTTTAAAGGAATATTAGTTTTTTCATCTCCATGATAACTACTGCTTCCAATTCTCCAAGTACTTGGAACTTATCCTTCATACTTATTTAAGATAATTTTGATAGTTTTGAATGCTATATTTTTTAGTTCTCATATTTTTGTTTTATATTTACCTACTATGGGAATAACGTGAGGTTTTTTTTGCTTCATATACATTAACATATCAACTTGAAGATATTTCATTCCTCGTGATATATGAAACAATTCCCTTTTGTATTGTCATGTCTTGTATTTTTCAATAACTTGTCAATGTATATACTATGACTTGATATGATAAACCCCATATCTCTCTCTTATAAGATCATGTTACCTATAACCTGGATTACTAATTTAATTAAATCTTGGATAAATAGTTTTAACTTAGTTTTAACAAAATCTAAGAGTTAACATATGTTTTCCATATGTTACCAACATATTTTACTTGGAAAACTGTAGTGATCTGAACCAATGGGTATGATCTAAAGTTCCATATGACCTTATATGTGTCTCCCCATATACAAGAGGTTGTTGACTTGTAGCGAGGTCCTGAGTTCATCAGTGGGGAGACTATACCCTCTATATCATGTCATAGGATCGATAATCGATCATATACAATAATAAATAATAAATAAATAATCATAGTAATGACGTGGAAACTTAAATGATGGTATACATGTAAAAAAATATCTCCCAAAGTGGTAATACTATTCAAAGTATAAGAATAATATAAAAAATAAAAAAATAAAAAATCATTTATGGGGTCCTCTAGAGTCTGTTCAGGTCCACTCCAGATTCATGCTCCACTGCTCAACCATCCACCATGGATTTTTTTCCCTTCACCAGATCTCTAGTCATGATATCTATATGTGCCCTAAAATTCCTGAGTATGGCTTGAGTACAAGACTTAGTAGGATGCCACCAATTCATCCTTAACATAAGTTCATAATATATATAACAATGTATGTCAGGAAATAAGTAAATTATCAACAAACATACAACCATACATGTGCTGAGTCATCATGCATAGACTAATCCACCACAAAAACTAACATCACTTACTTTGTCTCATCATCTTTAAGGATGTTATATAGAATAAATAATTACCAAAACTAAGAAAACACACCTCACCTCACCTAGATGGTGGTTTTCATCAGGAGCATTACACGTTCCACCATGTCGATCCCCGATTAACTATCCTTTTAATCACCCATGGACCAAGTTTGTAGGAAGCCCATATTGGTATCATACAATCACCCACTTATGAACATACATCTAAAGGGATATCCACACCCTCATTTAAGGATTTTTAGAATGCATTAGGATGGTTAACCATCCACATATGCACACCCCTATATAGGGATAGCCATGCCTACCTTTAAGGACATTCGAACTGCATCACACTGACATCAACAATCCAATTAATAATCTCGATACATGAAACACATTTCCATAGGATATGCAACACAACAAGTAGTGCATGTTATAACAAGGAACATCTAAGAACACCAAGATAAAATGTTATGTATCACATATAATCACATATTCATAATCAAGCAAGCATCATGGCCACTCATACACCCATATGAAACTCATGTCAATAATGGGTTAATCAAGAATAAACAATATAATCATGAAAACATTATATATGTGGCCCAAAATGGTAAGTAACTTTCTACCTCGTGGTTATCAAGTCAAGGTTAAGGTTCGCCAAAGGTGTCATCACCCGAACCATGTTTTCACTAACTAGAACACAATAACCCACCAACGACTCCTAGAACTAGTCCCAAAACAACATTTCATAGTGTAACATAATAGAACTGGATTCCACTAAATGGTTCCCTAAGCCCGATTGTACATAAGGCATCAAATGAATTACCCCAAACATAATAGGTTTCTGACTAGTAGTGAGGGCCTAGGGTGTGTCTGTGGGGAGACGATGCCCTCATTACTAGAGTATATCAAAGAAGATATATGACAACAGTAAAATAGGGGAAGAAATATAACAATAGGAAAGGAGGTAAACATCCAAGGATAGATATATACAACAATATCAGAAGTAGTCTCATATATAAAATGATATATCATGTCATGTGTCTACAAATCATCCAAAATAGGTATACAGACATCAGTACAATATATGTATCAAAATACCAGAAATACAAAAACAAAAATATCCCAAATAGCATCATGAGCCTCAATCCAGTCCCATGCTCCCCCACTCCTAAGCATGGCACATAGTCAAGAATAGAACTATGGGAACTTTCCCCGATCCCTATCTGCAACCAAAGAGTACATTCAGGTATCCAATGGCGGCCCGAATTGGGTGTGATATACCATCCCAATAGGTCCCCACCCAAGGTGCCTATAAAAAGACCTAGATATGAAATATAATCTAAAGTAGAGAGCATAATATAATAGGTATGGCAGTACTTGAATTAAAGTGCCCAAGGAAAAAGTAACCAAAAAAGTGATACTATACATCCATACAAGGATCCCTACAAACAAGTGTCAAGATCATATAATAAGGATACAATAAATAAAAAAGGAAGTAAACATCATGACCATGCCGTATACACAAAATCTCATATCATACATGACCACGCCGTATAACCTATAATGTCGTATCAACCATGGCCACACCGTATAATCAAGCATGTAACATTTACCATGGCTGATTCATATAATCATAAGTGTAAAATTTACCATGTCCATTCCATATAAATAGAAGTTTCAAACCTCAAAAGGTTGGATAAAAGGTACAGTGAATCAAAGCATCCTCATCGGGCCCCAAGAGTATCTCGATAAAAATTTGGTTAGACTTGGTTTGGGGTCCAAGGAGCATGTGAAAAGACCATGTCTATGGAAAACACAAACAAGATATATCCAAGGGGTAACAAGCTCTAAATAATCCCATGGAATCAAGACCTTAGGAGAAATCTCATCCACGACATCCACTACCACTATCATGACCCATGGTGTATCACACCCATGACATCCTATGCAATCGTTCATCATTCAATTCAATTATCAATTCACATTTCATAACATATAAAAATCCATGATTTTACCCAATCATATAAAAATTCCATATAAACCATTTAATCAAATTAATCAACATGAAAAGGAGGAAAACCATCTCATAACAATCAATTCAATTCAATTCATTTATAACCGGGCTTCCTCTAACTATTCAAGCTCAAACACTTTCCCCATGGGTGGTATAATAATAAGAAAAGGTAAGGTCAATAATAAGGAACATCCCATGGGTGTCCTAGGTTGGGGAAATAATCTCCAACAGTCATAAGAAAGCAAAGGGAATCCCTAATTTTTCTAATATTCTCAATTTAAACATTTAATTCATTTTAGGGGAAATGCTAGAAAATTATGTCATGATGCCCTATGGAAACTTTCTCTATAAAGGATCAAATCACTTGGGAAAAGTATATACCACCTACCATAGGTCCATAGTGGAGTTCTTGTCCATTATTATCTTCTGATTCAGCTCATATTGAGAGAAAAAAAAAAGAATAGATAAAGAAGCTGGAAATAGGGAATATTAGATTGCACCTAAATAACTCCACCGATACCCAGAAGGATGAAGAACATAACAAAAGGAATGGATTATTCACTGGTATGAATCCAATGAGACTGAAAATTCTAAATTCTGAGTTTGAATGGAAGAACGGTGGAAAATGATATAATTTATCCTTCAAAGGAGCTCCAATAGGGGTGCTAATATCCACAAGTGAAGAAGAAAAAGAGATTTTGGTTTTTAATATAGTTTAGTTGTAAATTGGTCATTTACCTCTTTTTAACTCGTATGTACAGTTTGGATGCATGGTTGGATAAACTGTGTGCCAACCATGTTCCCTCTTCTATTCTAAGGGGAAACCCATATGGTCACTATGCACAGTTTGACTAACCATGTGTAAACCATGAATTTTGGCTATTCTAGAAACTATAGGTGCCCCGCACGAGCATGTGCCTCCATCCATAGAGTTTCCTCAAACGGTGTGGCATATAGCACCCAACTATCCATCCCCACATGGTTTCATAAAACCATGTGACATGGGTTTACGGTTAAACCTGACCATGAAGCCTAACTTTTTTTCTCCTATAGTTGGGTTATGGGCTTCTAACATACCCCAGACACCTCCAATATCCCCATAACCTCAAAGGGTATTCACATTAGGCCATAAACAAGCATTTAAAAGAAAATTAAAGAGATTTGTACCTTATATGAAAACTTGGGATCTTATAATATTCCATCCCTTAAATCAATTCATCCCCAAATATCACTCTCAAGGGTGGTCAAGATTCATCTGAGAATAAATCTAGCCATTGAGAACATACATCAGCCTCCCACTCCCAAGTATCATCCTATAAACAACCGTTCTTCCATAGCACCCATACTGGAGAAAATGACTGGCCTCAGAGAACCTTCATGATCCTATCAATGATAAAAATAAAATGTTTCTCAAAGGACACATATATTTGTAAATCCACCTCCTCTAGTTGCATACTGTGATATGGGTCTGAGTGATAACAATGAAGATAAGATACATGGAAAACGTCATGCATGGATCATTACCTATGTGGTAACTGAAACCAATAGTCTATGAGCCCAAATATCTCTAGAATCACAAATGAACTGACATATCATGGTGAAAGCTTACCCTATATCCTGATCCATATGTGTCCCAACCTTGGTGAGATATGAAAAAATACTAGATCCCTGACCTCAAACTCTAGAGGTTGTTTGCGATGATCGACATAATATTTCTATTGATACTGTGTAGTATCCATATGACTTTTGATTAACTATTACTTTTCAAAAGTCTCTTGTATGGGACACATTCCTAGTAAAGTTTCCTTACCTACCTCTAACGAGCACAGGGGTGATCGGTATGGCTAACCATACAAATCCTCATAAGGTTCCATATATATCATCACCTTATAACTATTACTATAATTGAACTCAACTAGGGGTATATTCCTCTCCCAAGTGCCCCCAAAATTTAGAATGCATGCTCACAACATGTATTCATGCACCTGTATCATATGGTTTAACTGGCCATCAGTTTGAGGGTGGTATGTTGTGCTCAGAAGCACTTATGTGCCCAACACCCTCTATAAAATATGCTATAAATGATATGTAAATTTGGAATACCTATCTAAAAAGACAGTAATAGGGTCCCCATGAATTAATACTATCTCAAGGATATAAAACCTCCCATGATCATCCACACTGAAGGTATCCTTAATTGGCGGTAAATGTGAAAACTCCATGAGCTTGTCCACAAAAACCCAAACAACACCACTGTACTGAGGCTACCTTGACAAACCAGTCACAAAATCCATCATGAAACTAACCCATTTCCACTCAGGAATTGGTAATTGATGTAAAATTCTGGTAGGTCTCTAATTTTATGCCTTCAACTATTGAAATGTGGAACACATCATAACAAAACTAGCTACCTCATGTTTTATACCTATCCACCAGTACTGATGGCGTAAGTCATGATACATCTTGGTGATTTCATGATATACTACGCAAACTGAGGCATGAAAATCCCACATTATGTCCTTGTGTATATCCAGTAGAACTTAATAATGACCATGGATATAAAATATCTCATCCTCTTCTATATTCTAACTAGAAGGCAGGTCACCTACCATACTCTCTCGTAGGACTAGGCCCTAAGAAACTAATAGATGCCTCATTATTACTCTATCCATAAGGGTCATGGTCACAACTAAAGATAAAAGGAAATTATTTAACTGACCATACTGCACCTCTAAGTGTATCTCATAGTAAAAAAATCCATAAGTTTCCACTCACTACTACCCCCCTAAACTGCCTGTATCTGAGTCCTCCTGATCAGTGCATCAGCCATTGCATTGCCTTTACCAGACATATAGGCTAGCTCAAAGTTGAAATACTATAGGTACTCAACCCACCTTCACTAACTTAGATTCAGATCACACAATATAAATAAGTACTTGAGGATTTTATGGTCCGTGTACACCAAAAAATCCTCTACCAATAAATAGTGTCTCTAACAACACAAAGCATGAACAACTACAACTAACTTGAGATCGTGTGTCACGTAATTCCTCTCATGTGGCCTCAAATTCCATGACACATACACCAAGACTCTATCTCCCTACATCAAAACTACTCTAATTCAAATACTTGATGTGTCACAATACACAATGTATCACCTATTATGCTCTGGAAGAATCAGGACTCGTGTTGAAGTCAATTTCTCTTTCAACTCTTGAAAGGCTGTCTCGCAAGTATTTGACCAAAAAAACTTCACACCATTATTAGTCAAGTCCTTAAATAGATATTCTAAGAATGATAAGTCTTGTGTGAAACACATGTAATATCCAGCTAGTCCTAAGAAACTCCATATATCAAAGATGTTCTTGGGATGCTCCTAGGAAACTATAACTCTAACCTTCTCTGGGTTAACTGATACTCCTGTATCTAAGATAATATGACCCAGGAAGTTAATCTTATCCATCTAAAAGTGGCAATTTGTGAGCTTAGCATATAGATGATGCTCTCTCAGTGTATCCAAAATGATCACAAGATGTTTGGAATGGTCATGTCGATTGTGAGAATACACCAAGATATCATCCATGAAAACCACCACAAACAAATCTAGATAAGGATAGAAAAAATGGTTCATCAGTACCATGAATACCACCGGCATGTTCTTGAGATAGAACAACACAACAAGACACACATATAGACCATACCTTCTACAAAAAGCTGTATGAGGTATGCCTGTAGGTCGAACACACACCTGATTATATCCAGACCTCAAATGAATTTTTGAGAACACCTGAGCTTCTTAGAGATAATAAAAAAGGTCATCCATATGTGGTAAGGGATACCGATTCTTAATTGTCAGTTGATTCAATTTCTGGTAATCTATGCATAAACTTAGGGTACTATCTTTCTTTTTCACAAAAAGCCGACAAACCCCATGGATAAGTACTAAATCATATAAACCCCTTTGCCTCCAAATCCCCTACCCACCTCTTGAGCTCCTAAAACTCTATAGTATCCATTATATAAGGAGGAATGGATACCAGTGAATCTCTTGGTACTATCTTGATAGAGAAATAAACCTCTATCTTAGTAGTTAAACCTGAATAATTATCCAGGAATAAATCCCTAAAATGATCAATGACTAAAGAAAAGTCACCCTGACATGTTACTTGATCATCTAGATACAAAATAGAAATCTAGGCTATCATCCCACCTATCCCATGATTCTCTAGTCCATATTTTCTCACCTAGACATCCAATTTAACCCTGTGAATATAAAATGCACCCTATAGTGATGTGAGAGTCACCATATGACGATAAAAATCAACAAATGATCAATAATCAACTAGCCATTCCATCCCATGTATGAGGTAAAACCCGGTCATCTTGAGGGAAAAAAATTCTAGATGAAGTGACACCCACCAATAACAAGGGGGAACTCCCTACACTGTTGTATATCATCCATTACGATCCCCAATGAAGTTTCAAGAATCATAATGTCCTTATAAAATTGAAAAAATCCCAAGTCTTTCCACCATAGGTACAAATATAAAACTATGCGATGCACCTATATCAAAGAGAGAATATACAAGAGTAGAGGCTACTAATATTGTACCTCTCACCATAGATGGTCTGACACCCTACTCCTCAGGGATAGGATGCAAATAATATATCTAGCCTGAAATGGGACTCTGTGACACAACCTCACTACCTGGAGTAATCCCACTTTGTTGTCTCGGTATAACTAGTGTTTGAATGCCTCAACTATGACCAAAACCACATTGTTCTGAATGACCGATACTGCTCCATCTCCCACCCTGATGTGGAATAGTGAAAACCACTCCTAAAATTGGTGTCAAAGATAACCCCTACCAATAAATACTAGAGGTAAGGTCCCGTAAAATTGCATCTCATGGCCCATCATTATGCAAACTTAGCACTTGAATAGGTCACGATCGAACTAGTTCCTCACATGTCCCCATCTTCCACACTGATGATAGAAAATCAAGCTACCAATACTCACTCTAACAACCCAAGATTGTCATACATAGAAATCAAATTAATTTTTCATAATACTTAATACAAGAAATAAAAAGATTCCAAAATACTATATTAGTTTAGTGTCTTTGGAAACTCAGAACACATTCTTCTAGCTTGGTGAAATATCTTCAACGTCTCCCATAAATATCTTCCCCATTAGTTTTCTGACCTAAAACATTTATTTATATCCCAGGGAAAAGAAAACATAAAAAATGTGAGCTCAAATTCTCAATAAGGGTAAAAATTTAGAACATAAAATAAAACATAAACATTATATTGTAAAAACATGAAAATAAATTTTAAATATCAAAATCTTGAGTCATGAAATAAATCTCGGCAGTTTGTAAGGAATAAATCATAAGTGAAAATGAACATAATAACATAGAATTAATATAAAACATAGAATTATGGAAAACAAATAAGCACATAATATGATTTACATAGTAGCCAAGACATTGCTTCCAAGACCATAATAGTGGAAAATGTCCTTTACTGAACCAGGTTTACTTTCCATTCCATCCATGTATTACTGAATGGAATTTACTTGTCATTCCAGCCCTATATTAATGAATTAGATTTAATTTCCGTTCCATCCATGTTTATCTCATGAGATATAAATATTTAACCAATTAATTAGAGGGAGATATAAGTCCCACCAATCTCATAATGAAATCATTCTTACATGTGCCATAAAACATAAATCATTAATCATAGCATAACCCAAGAAATAAAATGGGTTTCTTAAACATTATTCCATCATAACATAATCCATATAAAATATCATTCTATCATTAAAATAATAAAATCATAGTAATAATAGGGATATAAACATAACCCTATTTAAATAGCACCATCTTATATGGAAAATAATTTTGATAAAATGTATGAACTTAATTCTTGAGAAAAATATCCTTTCTTCTTCAAAAAAGTATTATTTTCTCAAAATTCTGTGAAATTTTAAAAGAAAATAATTTAGTTGAAAATAAAATTGAAACATTTTAGGGTAAGCTTCATGTAAATAAGGCATTATTAATATTTCAAATCCATTCATTCTGTATAAGTTAAAAAAACATTCTCCTTGTACTTTTTTCAGAAAAGTAAAAAAGTACCTCGTATGGAAAATGAAATAAAGATTCCTTACATACCATTTAATAAAAATAAAAAATGGGTAAAATTGAATTTAAAAAATAGTATAAGAATAGAAATAATATTATATATTTAGTAAACATGGATTTGGATGATAAATATACCCTAGTAAATTCTTACGTATAAACAATCTCAGAAAATAATGAGATTTCTAAATTATGCCTTACCTTAGGACCGATGTGCTTCCTATGTGTCTGAAACTCCTGTATAATGATTTAGATAATGTTATTAAATTATTACATAATCATGGTCATAATATATGGTTATATACTCCTTCATTTGTTTGTAACAATTCATTGTTACTCGTTATTCGAGTTTTAACTGCTTTATAATCGTATGCATGTTTTGTCGAATAAGTTCCGGTTCTCCTTATTAGGTTATATTTATATCATTTTAAAATTATATTAACATAATAAATACCATATTTATTCATTCAGTACATTTATATAATCATTATTTAGTGTTTATCATATAGAATGAATCACATCGCATCATGGAGATGGTAGGCCGTACGTATGCACGAGTGATGATATCATTCTCTTGATGGTTAAATGGTATGTAATTGGATAGTATATTAATTATAAAGAATAATTATCATGTTATATTAATTATTTAAATCCATTATACTCATTATTATAACCATACTAATAAAGTATTTTTGAATAACAAATTACACCACGACATGGAGACAGTAAGACGTATGTACGCACGTATGGTGATATTTTTATTCATAAGATGGATAAAAGAAGGTATAAGGTTGTCCCGTAATTATAATAACATCTCAGAATTTATAATATACTATAGTTATTAATTTATTATGTAATAAACATAGAAATATGAAGTATAAGAAGAAAATAAATTGAATTTAATTGGTAAAGTAATTACCTCTTATTCGTTGGACTTATTTTGGATATCTTCTTAGGAATACTAAGGGTGGACTTTTTGGAAAACCAGGACCACCAAAAGTTAAAAAAAATGTTTATAGGATAATTGGGTAGGGGTTGGTTGATATATAAGGCTCAAGGAGGTGTGAGGAAATGTGGGAGGAGATGCCTTTTTATAAGAGAGAGAGGGGAACTTTAGGAAACTCTCAAAATATTAAAATACAATATGACTATTCTAGATCTAAATAATTAAAAATGGCCCATAAATAAAATTCATAATACATGTTCAACCATATCTTATTCCCTTTTTATTATTTAACATTTTTGTGATTTTTAAATAATTTAATAATAAATTAATTCAATAAGATATTATTATTTCCAAATTTAATACTATTCATTTAATTTGACTTAGAATACAATAAAACAAAGTGGGAATTCAAATATAATACTTTCAAACATATATAATATATATGATAGATCTTTGAAATTTGTTATACACATTAAATAATCCAAAATATAGCAAAATTAATATTATTAAAATCCTTTATTCTATTTTTATGTTAATATAATAAATATTGTTTTAGAATTGAAGAGACATTTAAGGTAATTATATAACTTATAAAAATTAAAAATAAATTTATATAAATAAAATGGTTTTATTTATATCAAAATAGAAATTTATATTCATTCATATCTTGATTTTGGTCCTATGTGGACACATAAATGATATTAAAATACAAGATAGTGATATTTTGTAACTATCTTTGATTTAAATAATATATAATTTATTTTCATGTACAAGTGTCCATTCAACAACTAAAAATAGATAATATTGTGATAATTATTGAATATTATTCATAAAATAAATTTTTTGGACATGTTTTGGTTTTATTTGTAACCTTATAATTTTGATTTACCCTTAATTAATTTCTTTAACTCTTACCATGACAACATGTCTTTTTATTTACTAAGGGTTAATATAGTCACTCTAAAATTCCAAAGGAGACATAAATGGACCATTGGTGAAATATTTAACTTCATACCAATTATTTATCTGAATTTTATATTTTTATGAATTTTATATAATTTAATAAAATATTATTTATTTAAAATATTAATAGTGTCAATTTTGATACTATTCATTAGTTCACTTTTTAGAAATATCATAACATAGAGATATGTTTGAAAAAAATACTTTAAACCATAAATAACATGTCAAAGTAATCTATAAAATTAGTGTATGACATTAATTCACTCAAATTATATTTATTTTAATATTTTTGATATCATTTATTTGATATTTCTATTCATAAAATAATTTCTGCATCACTATTGAGTCATTATTAATGATAATTATTTAATCTCTAAAAATTATAAATAAATTTATATGATTTATGTAATTATATTATATTTCCGGATACTACCTATAGTCGATTTTATTTCTTGGTAATCCCTAAATTAAAATTAATATACTTATTTAAAATGAGAGTGTGACATTTTGTTACATTCATTAATTTTTTTATATTCATGTCATATTAATGGGAAAGTGGCCATTAAGTGATTCCATTTATAACCATAGATGATAAAGTTTGAGTTTATTCATCCAATAGGATTTTGATAGGTGTTAATGTAATTTTAAAATATTAATTTTACCTTAAATTACCCGATTTACCTTTAACCATGGTAATAAAAATAATTACCAAAGTTACTATTCATAATACCCAAAAATAAAAGTAACCTATTAACATAATTTGGACCCAATGATTCCAAGTATGGAATACATTTTTAATAATTAAAAAATAATAATTAAAAGAAATTAATTTAATATCAATTCCTGTTGTTAAAACCGAAAAGGGGGTTTTTAAGAAGTAAAAACTTCTCAAAAGATTGTCATGTGTTTATGTCCGATTTAAATGTCAAATTAATTCCAATGACCAATATTTTATTAAATGATAAAAAATAATCCAATTATGCTTTAATAATAGTTAAAAATATAATCTAACTATATAAATAAATTAGATGAAAAAACAGTTTTGAATTAAAATACAATATTTTTCACTATTCATTAAAATATGAATTTTATCAAAAAAATACAAAAAATTAAACAAAAGTAAATTTTTATATTATTATTCTAAAAAATAAGTTTATTTTCTCAAATAGAATATATAAAAGTATTTAAAACTAAATTTAAAATGGGTACACCATCAAAAGGTGAAAAAACTGCATTTTTTGAAAAATACTTCTTTTATACGAAAAATTGAATTTTCTCTTATATCATGTATAGAAAATAAATAAGATTAATTTTAAAGTTATATAAAATTAAAAATGTGGTTAATATTATGTATAATTTCTAGCTTATATCCCATTAAATGATAATATTTTAATAATATATTATTATTTAGCGTACAACACAAGCTATCGAGGAAGGTCGCTCTTGAGTGTAATGAAAACCAAGTTAGTGTTACATTTAGTGTGAGATTACTTTGGTGTTTCATATAACATAATCCAAACATAATTATTTTATACATTGAACAAAATCTATACTCAGTGTTGTGTGAAATTAATTCTATCAAAAGAACTTGAAATTATGTGTAACACAAGCCAAGAATAGTGTTGCATATACCGCAAGCTAATACTGTGTTGCGTATAGCACAACATAATCTTGTTTTATTATAAAATATAAGACATCAAAGAAATTAAAAATAATATATCTCATAAAATCTCAGGGTGTTACATTTTACCCCCCTTAAAATGATTTTTCCCTAGAAATTCACCGGGGTTATAAAAGGTTTACTACTTGAAAGTTTCTTTCATAGAAACCCACATCATAAAAAGGAATACTAAAACTTAATTTTAAAAAGGAAAGTTAGAAACATAAAAGTTACCCAAAGTAACTCATCACTGGTTTTACACATAGTAGAACATAGGTGGGAAGTGAAAACATGGATATTAAAGAGAAATCTAGCCATCAAGTTATGATGGATAGTGATAGAGAACAAGGTTTGGAGAAAGTTAACTAATAGAAAGCCATAAATTTATGATGATTTAAGGGACCATCTGATTCATCAGATAAAGAGGTACTAGGATAACATTTTTTGTTTTAGGATTATTTTCCTAAAATTGATGAATTTCTACATGAGAAGAAATACTTACTTGATTTCAGTACAATCTCACTGCTGATCATTCCCTGAAAAATTTCCACTTCTTCTCTTATTTAAAAAAATGAAGTTGAATTTGTCATTATTGAAGTGTTAGTATATCATGCGATAGAATTATAACTCATTCCATCAGTCTCAGTAAAAAGGTTAGAACAAGTTATCAAATATGCATAAGTCCACCTATAGTGAGATAATACATTAATCTAACAAACTTAAACCGGAATATAACTTATACTATCCATAAATGTATAACATTACAATCCTTACAAAAATTGAAAATATAAAACTTTAGAAATAGGTGAACTAAATCAACTTAACATTTGTCTCCCATATCTCATTTGGTAGTTCTTGGTTGTCATATTCCAAACATGTGAATACCTTAATCATTTATTCTCTTGAAACATGATAATAAAATGAATTACCGTATAACCTTAGTAAAAAAATAAAATTTTTCAAAATTAACTCTTTCCTCACTCCAAAAATATCCAAAAAATCTATATACTCAAACCATGATATCAATTTTTCCTTTTATCAGTCATGAGCTCATTAATACTATCAAACATCTCATTATCTCCTTATCCCTTCAGTATACGCATATCGCGTGCTTTCAGAAAATATTTCAATCACTTTTCATGGTTATTGGTACCATATAATAATGGAAAACCACAATGGACCAATACATAGGTATTACAATATTACATAATACTATAAAAGAGATTCTAAAACACTATTTTGGAATCCCATTACATAAACACAGGATCATTCCACCACTTCATTGTCATACCCAACATCACCAATAGTGATCACATGTGATTTGCCTTCATTTTTGGCCTTAAGATGTTGCTGACGTCAATCATCCTTAACCCTTTGATTAGGGAATTGGTTAGTATAATGCCCCATTTCCTTACACTTGTAGCATTAAAGTGTGGGTGGTGGATTCTATATAGTATTTTCTCTATTCAAATCATTATAAACCTTTTTCCCATTATTTAGGCACTCAATTGCTTGATGACCACCTTTTCCACACTTAAAAAACATTTTCTAGTCCCTTTAATTCAATCTACACCATGATTATTTCCACACTTTGAGAATAAGGAAACATTAATCTTCTTTTCACCATTATTTTGAGATTTTATTTTGAACTCCATCTTTCGTTTCTTTTCAAAACCATGAGATTGATATGTAACACCAACTTACATTTCTATATTTATAGAACAAAACACTATCTATTCATATCTAATGAAGTATCTTATAGATAATTCCCTTTAAATACTTGGTTTTAATCCACTAAATAATCGATCAACTTTACTTTAAGGTTAGATGATAAATCCAGAAGCATACCTTGAAAGTCTTGTAAAATTTTCCTCGTATGTACCAACAGATTCATCATACTTTTGATTAATCTCAAAGAACTCATTTTCAATCTTTGTTCCACGAATAAAAAGGAAGTAATTATTGAAAAACAAGTTCTTGAACTCATCCCATTCCATGGATTCAATTTCATCTTGCTGCCTTGTATTCTTAATTAGAGTCCACTATTGGTCTGCTTCACCTTCTAAATGATAAACAACCAGAATTACTTTTTCATGTTCCAAACAGAAAAGGATGAAAAATATATTTTCAATGGTACTGATCCATTATTCAGCAACAAGTGGATCAGAAGACCCACTGAAAGAAGGTGGATGTTTCCTCATAAAGGACTCAATAGAATTGTTTTCCTTCTCTTCTCATTTGGAAGTATAGAATTATTCATAGCTTGTGTAAGTATAGAAATAAGATTTTTCATTCCATATCCCATAAAATTAGGTTGTTCAGGAAGACAATAATTGCATTACCCAGTGAATTGATCATTAACACAATTCCTTTAAGTTCCACCCATTGTCTAAAACCCAAAAAGAATAGTGTGAGAGGAAAAAATCATACTAGGAAAACAATATAACCAAGGGGGAGTACTTTCAATCTCTAACAAATTAGGTTTAATCCTTGGTTATTCATGATCGTTACCATAATTCTAGGACTGTAACCTACAATTATACTTATCCTTATGGACATACCTAGACATACCTTAGAAATATCTCTAGGGATCTCACTAAAGTTTCAACATCCTAGTTTTCAAAGTTTAACTAAACCTTTGCTCTGATACCAACTCTAACGAACCAAGATTGATGTACATGGACATTACATTACTTTTTCGTAATACTTAATACATGACACAAATAGATTTCCAAATATTGTATTAGTTTAGTGTATTTGGAAATTCAGAACACATTCTTCTATCTTGGTGAAAGATCTTCAACATCTCCCATAAATATCTTCCCCATTAGTTTTCCTTCCAAAAAACTTTATTTATATCTTGGGGAAAAGAAAAAATAAAATGGGTGAGCTCAAATTCTTAGTAAGGGTAAACATTGAGAACATAAAACAAACCATAAACATTAGAATGTAAAAACATGAACATAAATTTTAAATATCCAAATATTGAGTCATGAAATAAATCTTGGTAGTTCGTAAGTCATAAATCACAAGTGAACATGACCATGATAACATAGCATTGACATAAAACATATAATTATGGAAAAAAATAAGCACATAATATTATTTTTTTAGTATCTAAGAAATTGCTTCCAAGACCATCATAGTGGACAATGTCCTTTACTGAACTGGGTTTACTTTCTGTTCCATCCATGTATTAATGAACCAGATTTACTTTCTGTTCTAGCCCTGTATTACTAAACTAGATTTACTTTCAATTATATCCATGTTTATCTCATGAGTCATAAATCTTTACCCAATTCATCAAAGGGATATATAGGTCCCACCCATCTCATAATGAAATCATTCTTAAATGTGCCACAAAAACATAAATCATTAATCATAGCGTAACCCAAGAAATAAAATGGGTTTCTTAAACATAATTCAATCATAAAACAATCTATATAAAATATCATTCCATCATTAAAATAATAAAATCATAGTAATAATAGGGATAGAAACATAACCCTATTTAAATATTATCATCTTAGATGGAAAATAATTTTGATAAAACACTTGAACTTAATTCTTGAGGAAAATACCTTTTCTTCTTCAAAAAAGTATTCTTTTCTCAGAATGACATGCAATTTTAAAAGAAAATAATTTAGTTTAAAATAAAATGGAAACCTTGTAGAGTAATATTCATGGAAATAAGTCTTTGTGAAGATGTAAAAATCCATTCAAGTCATATAAGTTAAAAAAACATTCTCCTCGTACTTTTTCTGAAAAAGTCAAAAAGTACCTCGTATGGAAAATGAAAGAAATATTCCCTCCATAAAATTTAATAAAAAATAAACAATGGATAAATTTGACTTAAAAAAACAGTATAAGAATATAAATAATATTATATATTTAGGAAACATGGATGTGGATGATAAATATACCCCAATAAATTCTTATGTATAAACAATCTCGGAAAATAACGAGATTGCTAAATTATCCTTACCTTTTGTTTGATGTAATTACTATGTTTCCAAACCTCCTATATAATTATTTGGATAATGTTATTAACTTATTCCAGAATCATGGTCATCATATATTGTCATATTCTCCTTCATTTTTTTAACAATTCATTGTTACTTGTTATTCTGGTTTTAACAGCTTTATGATTGTATGCATATTTTGTCGAATAAGTTCTGGTTCTCCTTATTAGGTCATATTTATATCATTATAAAATGATATTAACATAATAAATACCATATTTATTCATTTGTTACATTTATATAATCATTATTGAGTGGTTATCATGTTGAATGAATCACATCGCATTGTGGAGACGGTGGGCCATACGTACACACGAGCGACGATAGCAATCTCTTGATGGTTAAATGGTATGTAATTGGATGGTATATTAATTAAAAAGAATAATTATCATGTTATATTAATTATTTAAATCCATTATAATAATAATTATACCCATCCTAATAAATTATTTTTGAATAACAAATTACACCACGACGTGGAGACGGTAAGCCATACGTATGCACACATGGAAATATTGTTTTTAGTAGGATGGATAAAAGGTGGTATAAGGTTGTACCAAAAATATAATAACATATAAGTACGTATAATAAACTATATTTGTTAATTTAGTATGGAATCAACATAGAGAGAAGAAGTAGAAGAAGAAAAGAAATTGAATTGAATTGGCAAAGCAATTACATCTTCTTTGTTGGACTTCCTTTGGATCTCTTCTTAGGGACAATAAGGGTGCACTTTTTGGAAAACCAGGACCTCCAAAAGTTAACTAAGAATGTTTATAAGAGAATTGGGCAGGGTTTGGTTAATCTATAAGGCTAAAGGAGGTGTGAGGAAATGTGGGAGTAGATGCCTTTTTATAAGAGAGGAGAGGGACACTTTAGGAAACTCTCCAAATATTAAAATATAATAAGACTATTCTAGATCTAAATAATTAAAAATGGACCATAAATGAAATTAATAATAAATTTTAGACCATATCTTATCCTATTGTGATTATTTAACATTTTTTTGATTTTAAATAATTTAATAATAAATTAATTCAATAATATATTATTATTTCCAAATTTAATACTATTCATTTAATTTGACTTAAAATACAATAAAACAAAGTGGGAATTCGAAAATAATTCTTTAAAACATCTATAATATAACTTATAGATCTTTGAAATTTTTTATACACATTAAATAATCCAAAATATAACAAAATTAATATTATTAAAATCATTTATTCTATTTCTATGTTAATCGAATAAATATTGTTTTAGAATTGAGGAGACTTTTAAGGTAATTATATATCTTCTAAAAATTAAAAATAATTTTTTATAATGAAAATGTTTTCATTTATATCAAAATAGACATTTAGATTCATTCATAACTTGATTTTGGCCCTATGTGGACACATAAAAGATATTAAAATACAAGATAGTGATATTTTGTAACTATCTTTGATTTAAATAATATATAATTTATTTTCATGTACAAGTGTCCATTAAAGAACTCAAAATAGATCATATTGTGATAATTATTGAATATTATTCATCCAATAATTTTTTTGGACATGTTTTGGTTTTTTTAACCTTATAATTTTGATTTACCCTTAATTAATTTCTTTAACTCTTACCATGACAATATGTCTTTTTATTTACTAAGGGTTAATATAGTCACTCTAAAATGCCAAAGTAGCCATAAATGGACCATTTTCGACATAGATAACTTTATACCAATTATTTAACTGAAGTTAATATTTTTATGAATTTTATATAATTTAATAAAATATTATTTATTTAAAATATCAATAGTTTCAATTTTGACACTATTCATTAGTTGACTTTTTTGAAATATCATAACATATAAATATGTTCAAAAAAATACTTTAAACCATAAATAACATGTCAAAGTAATACATAAATTAGTGGATGACAATAATTCACTCAAATTATATTTATTTTAATACTTTTGATATCATTTATTTGATATTTCTATTAATAAAATAATTTCTGCATCACTATTGAGTCATTATTAATGATAATTATTTAATCTCTAAAAATTATAAATAAATTTATATGATTTAGGTAATTATATTAGATTTTTAGATACTACCTATAGTTGATTTTATTCCTTGGTAATCCCAAAAGTAAAATTAATATACTTATTTAAAATGAGAGTGACATTTTGTCACATTCATTAATTTGTTTATATTCATGTCATATTAATGGGAAAGTGGAAATTAAGTGATTCAATTTAGAACCATATATTATAAAGTTCTAATTTATTCATCTAATAGGATTTTTATAGGTGTTAAGGTAATTTTAAAATATTATTTTTACCATTAATTACCCGATTTACCTTTAACCATGGTAATGAAAATAATTACTAAACTTACTATTCATAATGTCAAAAATAAAAGTAACCTATTAAAATAATTTGGACCCAATTATTACAAATATGGAATCCATTTTTCATAATTCAAAACACATAATTAGAATTAATTAATTTAAAATTAATTCCCATTGTTAAAACCAAAAAGCAGGTTTTTAAGAAGTAAAATTTCTCAAAAGACTGTCATGTGTTTATGTCCGATTTAAATGTCAAATTAATTCCAATGACCAAAATTTTATTAAATGATAAAAAAACAATCCAATAAAACTTTAAAAATAGTTAAAAATATAATCTAATTATATAAATAAATTAGATGAAAAAATATTTTTGAATTAAAATACAGTATTTTTCACTATTCATTAAAATATGAATTTTATCAGAAAAATACCAAAAGTTCAAAAAAGTAAATTTTTATATTCTGATTCCAAATAAGAAGTTTAATTTCTCTAATATAATATATAAAAGTATTAAAAACTAAATTTAAAATGGGTACGCCATCAAAAGGCGGCAAAACTGCATTTTTTGAAAAATACTTCTTTTATCTAAAAAATTGAATTTGTTCTTATATCATGTCTAGAAAATAAATAATATGAATTTTAATTTTATATAAAATTAAAAATGTGGTTAATAATATGTATAATGGCTAGTTTATATCCCATTAAATAATAATATTTTAATAATATATTGTTTTTTAGCGTACCACGCAAGTTATCAAGGAAGGTGCAAGTAATGAAAACCAAGTTAGTATTACATTTAGTGCAAGATTACTTTGGTGTTGCGTATAACATAATCCAAATATAGTTATCTTATACATTGAAAAAAATCTATACTCAGTGTTGTGTGAAATGAATTCTATCAAAATAAATTGAAATTATGTGTAACACATGTCAAGAATAGTGTTACATATACTGCAAGCAGACATGGTGTTGCATATAGAACAAGCTAATCTTGGTTTATCATACAATACAAGAAATAAAAGAAATTAAAAATAATCTATCTCATAAAATCTCAGGGTGTTACATTCTACCCCCCCTTAAAATGAAATTTTACCTTGAAATTATTCAGGGTTATAAAAGGTTTACTACTTGAAAGTTTCTTTCATAGAAACCCACATCGTAAAAAGTAATACTAAAACTTTATTTTAAAAAGGAAAGTTAGAAACATAACGGTTTCCCAAATTAACTCATCACTGGGTTTACACATAGGAGAATATAAGTGGGAAGTGAAAACATGGATATTAAAGAGAAATATAACCATCAAGTTCTGATGGATAGTGATAGAGAACAAGGTTTGGAGAATGTTAAATACTAGAAATCCAAAAATCTATTATTATTTAAGGGACAATCTGATTCATTGTATAAGAAGGTACTAGGATAACATTTTTGGTTTCAAGATACTTTTCCTAAAGTTGATGAATTTTTTCATGAGAAAAAACACTTGATTTTAGTACAATCTCACCATTGATCATTCCGTGAACAATTTCCACTTTATATCTTATTAAAAAAATTAAGTTGAATTTTTCATTCTTTAAGTGTTAGTAGATCATGTTATAGAATGATAGGTCATTCCATTAGTCTCAATTAAAAGGTTAGAGTAGGTTATCAAATATGCATAAGTCCACCTATAGTGAGATAATATATTAATCTAACAAACTTCAACCAGAATATAACTTATACTATCCATAAATTTATAACATTACAATCCTTCAAAAAACTAAAAATATAAAACTTTAGAAAGAGGTTAACTAAATTGACTTAACATTTGTCTCCCATATCTCATTTGGTAGTTCTTGGTTGTCATATTCCAAACATGTGAATACCTTAATCATGTATTCTCTTGAAACATGATAATAACATGAATTACTGTAGAACCTTAGTGAAAACATACATTCTATCAAAATTAACTATTTCCACTCACCAAAAATACCAAAAAATCTATATACTCAAACCATGATATCACTTCATCCTTTTATCAGTCATGAGCTCATTAATACTATAAAACATCTCATTATCTTCTTATTCCATCATTATGTGCATATCATGTGCTTTCTAAAAATATTTCAATCACTTTTCATGGTTACCGGTACCATATAATTATGGAAAACCATAGTGGACCAATACATAGGTATTCCAATATTCCATAATACTATAAAATAGATTCTAAAACACTATTTTGGAATCCCATTACATAAACACATAATCATTCCACCACTTCATTGTCATACCCAACATCACTAATAGTGATCGCATGTGATTTGCCTTCATCTTTGGACTTAAGATGTTGCTGATGTTAATTATCATCAACCCTAGGATTAGGTAATTGGTTATTATAATTCCCCATTTCCTTTCACTTGTAGCATTGAAGTGTGGATGGTACATTCCCTATAGTCTTTTCTCTATTCACATCATTAGCAACCTTTTTCCCATTACTTCAGCACTCAAATACTTGATGACCACATTTTCCACACTTTAAAAACATTTTCTAGTCCCTTTAAGACAATCTCCACCATGATTATTTCCACACTTTGAGCATAAGGAAACATTCATCTTCTTTTCACCATTGTTTTGAGATTTTCATTTGAACTCCATCTTTCATTTCTTGTCAAAACCATGATATTGATATGTAACACCAACTTTCATTTCTATCTTGATAGTACAACACACAATATGTTAATAGATACCGAAGTATGTTATAGATAATTCCCTTAAAAGGCTTGGTTTTAAGCCACTGAATAATCGATCAACTTTACTTTAAGGTTGGATGATAAAGCCATAAGCATACCTTGAAAGTTTTGTAAAATTTTACTCGTATGTACCAACAGATTCATCATCCTTTTTATTAATCTCAAAGAAATCCTTTTCCATATTTGTTTGAAGAATATGAGGGAAGTACTTATTGAAAAACAAGTTCTTGAACTCATCCCATTACATAGATTCAATTTAATCTTGCTGCCTTGTATTCTTAATTAGAGTCCACCACTGGTCTGCTTAACCTTCTAAACGATAAACAACCAGAATTAATTTTTCATGTTCCGAACAACGAAGGATGGAAAATATCTTTTCAATGGCACTGATTCATTATTCAGCAATAAGTGGACCAGAAGACCCACTGAAAGATGGTGGATGTTTCCTTATAAAGGACTCAATAGAATGTTTTTTCCTTATCTACTCATTTGAAAGTCTAGAATGATTCATAAACTGTGTAAGTATAGAAATAAGATTTTTAGTTCCATATCCCATAACATTTGGTTGTTCAGGCGGACAATCATTGCATTTCCCAATGCATTGATCATTAACACGATTCCTTTAGGTTCCAACCGTTGTCTAGAACCCAAAAATAATAGTGTGAGAGGAAAAAATCATACTAGGAAAATAATATAATCAAGGGTGAGTACTTTAAATCTCTAACACATTAGGTTTAATCCTAGGTTATTCATAATTGTTACCATAATTCTAGGACTATAACCTACAATTAGACTTAACCTTAGGGACATCTCTAGATAGACCTTAGAAATATCTCTAGGGATCTCACTAAAGTTTTCACATCCTAGTTTCCTAAGTTTGACTAGACCTTCGATCTGATACCAACTCTAACGACCCAATATTGATGTACATGGAAATTAAATTACTTTTTCTTAATACTTAATATAGGACACAAATAGACGCCAAAAGACCGTATTATTTTAGTGTCTTTGGAAAATCAGAACACATTCTTCTATCTTGGTTAAATATCTTCAACATCTACCATAAAGATCTTCCCCATTAGTTTTCCTACCTAAAACCTTTATTTATATCCTGGGGAAAATAAAAAATAAAATGGGTGAGCTCAAATTCTCAGTAAGGGTAAAAATTGAGAACATAAAACAAACCATAAACATTAGAATGTAAAAAAATGAACGTAAAGTTTAAATATCAAAATATTAAGTCATGAAATAAATCTTGGTAGTTCGTAAGGCATAAATCAAAATTGAACATGACCATGATAACATAGCATTAAACTAAAACATAGAATTATGGAAAACAAATAAGCACTTAATATGATTTCCATATTATCCAAGGCATTGATGCCAAGACCATCATAGTGGACAATGTCCTTTACTGAACCAGGTTTACTTGTCATTCCATCCATGTATTACTGAACCAGATTTACTTGCCGTTACAGCCCTGTATTACTAAACCATATTTACTTTCCATTATATCCATGTTTATCTCCTGATATATAAATCTTCACCCAATTCATCGAAGGGAGACATAGGTCCCATCCATCTCATAATGAAATCATTCTTACATGTGCCACAAAAATATAAATCATTCATCATAGCATAACCCAAGAAATAAAATGGGTTTGTTAAACATAATTCCATCATAACATAATACATATAAAATATCATTCCATCATTAAAATAATCAAATCATAGTAATAATAGGGATATAAACATAACCCCATTTAAATAGATTCATATTATATGGAAAATAATTTTGATAAAACACTTGAACTTAATTCTTGAGGAAAATATTCTTTCTTCTTCAAAAAAGTATTCTTTTCTCAAAATGCCATGAAATTTTAAAAGAAAATAATTTAGTTGAAAATAAACTTGAAACCTTGTAGAGTAATATTCATGGAAATAATGCTTTATGAAGATGTAAAAATCCATTCATGCTGTATAAGTTAAAAAAAACATTCTCCTCGTACTTTTTCCGAAAAAGTCAAAAAGTACCTCGAATAGAAAACAAAAAAAATATTCCTTCCATAATATTTAATAAAAAATAACCAATGGGTAAAATTGAATTTAAAAAATAGTATAAGAATATAAATAATATTATATATTTAGGAACCATGGATGTGGATGATAAATATACCCCAGTAAATGCTTATGTATAAACAATCTTAGAAAACAATGAGATTGATGAATTATCCTTACCTTAGGTCTGATGTGCTTAATATGTGACCAAAACTTCTATATAATGATTTATATAATGTTATTAACTTATTAAAGAATAATTTTCATCATATATGGTCATATTATCCTTCGTTTGTTTTTAACAATTCATTGTTACTTATTCAGGTTTTAACTGCTTTATGATCGTACGTATGTTTTGTCAAATAAGTTCTGGTACTCCTTATTAGGTCATATTTATATCATTATAAAATTATATTAACATAATAAATACCATATTTATTCATTATTTACATTTATATAATCATTCTTGAGTGGTTATCATGTAGAATGAATCACATCACATCATGGAGACAGTAGACCATACGTACACATGAGCGACAATAACATTCTCTTGATGGTTAAATAGTATGTAATTGGATGCTATATTAATTATAAAGAATAATTATCATGTTATATTCATTATTTAAATCCATTATACTCATCATTATACCCATCCTAATAAAGTATTTTTGAATAACAAATTACACCGCAGCGTGGAGACGGTAAGCCATACGTACACACGCATGGTGATATTGTTATTAGTAGAATGGATAAAAGGTGGTATAAGGTTTTACCATGATTATAATAACATATAATCATGTATAATAAACTATATTTATTAATTTAGTATTAAATAAACATAGAGAGAGGAAGTATAAGAAGAAGAGAAATTGAATTTAAATGGTAAAGCAATTATGTCTTCTTCATTGGACTTCCTTCAGATCTCTTCTTAGGTACACTAAGGGTGGACTTTTTGGAAAACCAAGACCTCAAAAAGTTAACTAAGAATGTTTAGAGGATAATTGAACAGGGTTTGATCGGGCTAGAATGCTCAAGGAGGTGTGAGGAAATTTGGGAGGAGATTCCTTTTTATAAGAGAGGAGAGGGACACTTTTGGAAACTCTCAAAATATTAAAATATAATAAGACTATTCTAGAACTAAATAATTACAAATGTCCCATAAATGAAATTAATAAAAAAAATTAGACCATATCTTACCCCCTTTAATTATTTAATATTTTTTTGATTTTAAATAATTTAATAATAAATTAATTCAATAAGATTTTATTATTTCTAAATTTAATACTATTCATTTAATTTGACTTAAAATAAAATAAGAAAAAGTGGGAATTCGAATATAATGATTTCAAACATATATAATATAACTTATAGATCTTTTAAATTTTTTAGACACATTAACTAATCCAAAATATAGCAAAATTAATATTTTTAAAATCATTTATTCTATTTTTATGTTAATCGAATAAATATTGTTTCGGAAATGAGGATACTTTTAAGTTAATTATATAACTTCTAAAAATTAAAAATAAATTTATATAATTAAAATGGTTTAATTTATATCAAAATAGACATTTATATTCATTCATAACTTGATTTTGGCCCCATGAGGACACATAAAAGATATTAAAATTCAAGATAGTGATATTTTGTAACAATCTTTGATTTAATTAATATATAATTTATTTTCATGTACTAGTGTCTATTAAAAAACTAAAAATAGATAATATTGTGATAATTATTGAATATTATTCATCCAATAATTTTTTTGGACATGTATTTGTTTTATTTTTAACCTTATAATTTTCATTTACCCTTAATTAATTTCTTTAACTCTTACCATGACAACATGTATTTTTATTTACTAAGGGTTAATATAGTCACTCTAAAATTCCAAAGGAGACATAAATGGACCATTGGTGAAATATTTAACTTTATTCCAATTATTTATCTGAATTTTATATTTTTATGAATTTTATATAATTTAATAAAATATTATTTATTTAAAATATCAATAGTATCAATTTTGACACTATTCATTAGTGGAATTTTTAGAAATATCATAACATAGATATATTTTCGAAAAAATTCTTTAAATCCTAAATATCATGTCAAAGTCATCCATAAAATTAGTGGATGAAATTAATTCACTAAAATTATATTTAATTTAATATTTTTAATATCATTTATTTGATATTTCTATTAATAGAATAATTTATGCATCACTATTGAGTTATTATTAATGGTAATTATTTAATATCTAAAAATTATAAATAAATTTACATGATTTAGGTAATTATATTAGATTTACAAATAATACCTATAGTCGATTTTATTCCCTGTTAATCCATAAATTAAAATTAATATACTTATATAAAATGAGGGTGTGGCGTTTTGTGACATTCATTAATTGTTTTTATATTCATGTCATATTAATGGGAAAGTGGACATTAAGTGATTATATTTTGAACCATATACGATAAGGGTAGAATTTATTCATATAATAGGATTTTTATAGGTGTTAAGGTAATTTTATAATATTATTTTTACCTTTAATTACCTGATTTACCTTTAACCATGGTAATAAAAATAATTACTAAAGTTACTATTCATAACGCCCAAAAATAAAAGTAACCTATTAACATAATTTGGACCCACTAATTCCAAATACGAAATCCATTTTTCATAATTCAAAATACATAATTGGAAGAAATTAATTTAAAATTAATTCCCGTTGTTAAAACCAAAAAGTGGATTTTTAAGAAGTAAAAACCTCTCAAAAGATTATCATATGTTTATGTCCAATTTAAATGTGAAATCACTTCCAATGACCAAAATTATATTAAATGATAAAAAATTAATCCAATTACACTTTAAAACCAATTAAAAAGATAATCTAACTATATAAATAAATTAGATAAAAAAAGAAGTTTTGAATTCAAATGCAGTATTTTTCACTATTCATTAAAATAAGAATTTTATCAGAAAAATACCTAAAATTCAAAAAAAGTAAATTTTTATGTTCCTCTTCCTAATAAGAAGTTTATTTTGTCAAATATAATATATAAAATTGTTAAAAAATAAATTTAAAATGTGCATGCCATCAAAAGGCGACAAAACTGCATTTTTTAAAAAATACTTCTTTTATCCAAAAAATTGAATTTGTTCTTATATCATGTCTAGAAAATACAAAATATGAATTTTAATATTATATAAAATTCAAAATTTAGTTAATACTATTCATAATAGCTAGTTTATATCCCATCAAATAATAATATTTTAATAATATATCGTTGTTTAGCGTACAATGCAAGCTATCGAGGAAGGTCGCTCTTACATGTAATGCAAGCCAAGTCATTATTACGTTTAGTGCAAGATTAATTTGGTGTTGCATATAAAATAATCAAAAAATAGTTTTTTATACCTTGAACAAAATCTATACTCAGTGTTGCATGAAATGAATTATATCAATAGAACTTGAAATTGTGTGTAACACAAGCCAAGAATAGCGTTGCATATACTGTAAGCTAACAAAGTTTTGTATATAGAGAAAGATAATATTGGTTTAGTGTACAACACAAGACATCAAAGAAATTAAAAATAACCTATCTCATAAAATCTCAGGGTGTTACACTCACAACCTGGCTGGTACTCATCTCACGGGAAGCCTCAAAACATTGTTTCCTTCCACTGGAAGTTGAACAACTGGGTTGAGAGACTGTACTTATCTGCATTGCGTCCCTAACTTCCTTAAGGTTCCACTCTATAATTAGAACCTGATTTCGTATCTCAATAATCATCGTCAACCTGAACACATTGACCTAAGATCGAAAACCATATAATATATCTTTCTTGAAGTGTCTCAACCTAAATAGCTCATTAGCAAGGTATGTCAGCACAAAATTCTTCAACTTCATAAAGCATGCCAAATACTCCATAACTGTCATAGATCCATACTCTAGAAGCATGAAATCACCAGCATGATCTACTCTCATAGTGTCGGGGTAAAAGTAATCATAGAATCTAGTTTATAAATCAGCCCAAACCATATCTCTTAGCCTATCATCATAGTTCAAAATGTCCCACCATCACTTTTCTAATCCCCGAAGCATATAAATTGCAAGTTTCACTCTCCTCTTTGGAGGTGTCTTCAGATGATTGAATATCAACAGAGTAGTCTCAATCCATATCACATTAACCTATGGATCACTATCCCCTGAAAATGTGGGATCCTGCTGCTATTGGAACACATGTGTCAGATCAGCCATAGATGAGGTAGGCTATGGTGGCCCCTAAAAAGTTGACATAAAGTAAAAAAACCACTCATGGAACTATGCCTCAACACCCATGTCAGAAAAAACTACTAGTTCCATAGATAGAACTATAGGAGGATCCACTAGTAGCCCATGGTCCACCGCCTCTGGAGCATGGTCATCTTAACCCTCCTAGCATATGATTGGAGTTCATTATGGTGACATATATCTACAATGCCAAATACCCACCTTAGAAAGATTTGATATCAAAAGTTCATAGATAAAAGAATAAGACAAGTCAAAAACTTCTTATAAACTAATTATACTACCCAACCTTCTCCTAAATATAGGGATGATAAAAATAAATAGTCATAAAGGTCCCTAGAGACACTACCTCTTACCCACTCAAAAGCTTGGTCTAGGTCAAGTTATCTATTTCACAATTCCAATTTCTATTTCATTTCCATATTCATTTCAAATTTCATTTTAAATGATTTAACCAAATGGTTCACCACTCCCAATTCACAAGGTCACATACTCCTCATGAATCTAAATATGGCATCCAACTACTCCACACCATATCATGTTACAATCCATGTGAATCAAGGTCCATGACTCGATGTTCCATAATTGGATGCTTAGGGTGTCTATTGTAGCCTAATTAGGAAAAAACTTCTTAGGTTGCAACATGCACTCTAAGTACCAAACATGTTTCTCAAACCATTGCACATATCATATATCAAATTAGTAGGTATATCTATCATAGAACATATAACATCATCATGCAAACAAGCAATGAATCCTATACGACATGGAATAATGCATGACATATGATTACTATAAAGTTCATAAAGTGATGCATGAGATGGAATACCCTCATCTCAATGGGCTTCCACAAAATAGAACCCTCAATCGTATCAATGATAACATCACTTTTGGACCCACCATGATATTGTATTTTTCATAATCACAAATAGTGTCAATATACAGATTTTACTCTTTTATGCAATTTTAATATCTCTATGAAAATCAATTATGTCATACAACAACATATAATTTAATAAGTCAATTACTTATAGTCATGGATAAATATGTTTACAAGTGTATTTTTACATGTAATTTTGATTAACACTTTTTCTTATAATGGTATATGCAAGATAGACTCTTCATAATATTTTTTGGATTCCCTGACACCAAAGTTCGACACATCGAAACTGAAGTTCGACAAACTGAAGTTGACACACTGAAACTAAAGTTCAACACACCGAAACCGAAGTTGACACACCGAAACCGAAGTTGACACACCGAAACTGAAGTCAACACACCGAAAAAAAAAATTAAAGATAAAAGTTCGACACACTTAAGTCAAAACACCGAATTTTGACACACCGAAGTCGACACACTGAAGTCAACACACCAAAGTTCAACACACCGAAGTCGAAACACCAAAGTTCGACAGACTGAAGTTCGACACACCGAAGATGGTAGAACGATGTTATCAAACCGAAGACAATAGAATGAAGATGACTCACCGATAGTCATAAATAACTGTTTCCATTTTATTAATTCAAATTTATTTCTAACGGTCATATTTAGACAAATTAATGTTTCTGACATTATTTAATGTTTTCTGTAGGACAATCCGTAGACAGTACGAGGTACATGCACATGCGAAGATCTTTATTCCTAGAGGATCCTGGAGTATAAAAGAAACTCAAATTTCATTTAAAAAAAAAGTAGAAGCACACAGTGCAGTTCAAGAAGTAGTACATGCTGATACATAGACTGTGCGAATACCAGAAGAGAGAAACCAAGCGCTTCAGATTACAAGAAGACTGTAAAAAGCTACCTTCTCCAAAAATCTCAGTATACATCAAGACATTAAAGAGCTGAACCTTTTCACTCCTTGAAGCTGGATTATAGAAACTGCGATACTCTATTCTAAAGACAACTTCCAGAAGAAGACTCAAATACCATTTTCTCAACATTCATTGAGTCTAGATAATTACTTCACAAGAAACAGAGAATTATTAACTCTATTCTATTTCTTAACTCTGTTGTGTTTTATATTCACTATTTTTGAGCAGTGTGAATATTTGTTTGTATAACACACACTGCCTCCTGAGTATAACTGGAGGATATCAAACTATCCTCCTACTCAATCACTTATTAAATTTGTTTCCCACGAATAACTATGGTAGAGGTAAAGTGTGACCTAGACAGATGGGTGTGCTGTTGTAAACCTCGATACAGGGTGTGGATCAAAAGCTTATATATTTAAAAAACTTGGTGGTAGGTGATCACCAAGTGGATAGGATTAAGTCTTGGCTTGAGACTGAACCTCTTGTTTACATTGTTGTACCAATATTCAATTACTCTGCTTTGTTTTATCTGCTGCTTATATTTTTCAAAGACAGAAAACTATTTTTACTTTAACTTTGATAGTTAGTTTTGGTTAGCGTGTATTTATTATTAATTCAGTAAACCTGTTTCAAAAGTTGAATTAGTGATTACATTGATTCAACTGAGGAATAATCAAACTTAGAGAAATTTTTTGAGAAATTAAACATTTATATCTCTACTTCCTTAATTGACTGGGCTATTTTGAATTGGGGGATTTTTATCATAAAGTTTTTAACAGAAATTTTAATTGGAACTCAATTCACCCCCCTCTTGAGTATCCACTCCGAATAACATTTGGTATCAGAGGATTATTTATTTTTAATATTTTAAAATTATTTTCAACTGTGATTTTAGTTGTATCTTAAAGATCTTAAAATTTCTGTCATATCTAAATTTTTAGTTCTTTAAATTCTAAGTAACTATGGAAACTAGAGTTGAGGGTGATGATACTAACACGCCACCTTTATTTAATTGTATTAACTATGCTTAGTGGAAATTAAAAATGAAAATGTATCTAGATAGTATGGGACCTGAAATCTGGGATACAATTGAAGACCAACATGTATTGCTTGCTAATGATAGGGACACATGGTCTCAGTTAACTAAAGCTACATATAATGGTAACTGTAAAGCAATGAATGCCTTGTATTTTTATCTAGGTGATGATGAATTCAATAAAATATCTTCTTGTGAAACTACATATGAAATTTTAGATACTTTAGCTATTTCTCATGAGGGAACAACTAATGTTAAAGAAATGAGACTAAATACATACACTATTAAATATAATAATGTTAAAATGAAGCCTGATGAACCTATATATGAAATGTATCTCAGGTTCAATGAAATAGTGAACACTATGAGTCTTCTTGGAAAACCAGTGGAAATCAAGGACCAAATTATGAGACTGCTTCGATGCCTACCTGATAGATGGACGGGAACTTCGGTTTCCATCCTAGAATCTTGTGACATAAGCAAGCTACCAGTGAAAGAGATAATTGGAAAACTTATGATGTATGAAGAAGAAATTAAGGTGAATCAAGAAGTAGATGAGGAACCATGGAATAAATCAGTAGCATTCAATACTACTACCTCAAAGAGAAAAAACAAAGAAAAAGTTCAAGTTTAGAATCAGACAGTGATGAGGAGATGGCTCATCTTGCAAGGAGATTCAAAATGTTCTATAGAAATAAGAGATTCTTCAGGAAGTCAAACTATATGGGAAAGTATGATAGTAAAGGACAATGGAAGAAAGACTTAAAATGGAATGACAACTCAAATGAAATAATCTACTATGAGTGCAAACGAAAAGGTCATGTGAAGGTAGACTGTCCCAAGATGAAATTTAAGAAGAAGTATGAAGACAAGGGAAAAGGATATAAAAAGGCTATGAAGGCTACTTGGAGTGCTTCATAAGATAGCTCCAGTGGATATGATACTTCTGATAGTGAACAGAACAATCATTCCAACTTACGTTTCATGACACAAACACCTGAGGTAACACTTAACTCTCCTATAAATAATGCCTATTATTCTAAGAATAATAGTGAGTCACATAATGATGAAGATATTACTAAGGATGAACTATTTGAATATTGTGAAATGCTTGAGGATACCTTTAATGAGCTCAAGGACAAATATAAATCATTAAAGAGATAGAATGCTTTAAATGCAAATTATAAGTCAAGTCTGGATATTGAAAAATAAAAATTCTCCTAACTGTTAAAGGAAAACACTGAACTTAAATTATCCAATGAGAAATTAAGAAGAGATCTTAAGAAGTTTACTGTAGGTATAGATACCTTGACTCAGTTTCTAGGAAAACAGATTGCCCCAAAATATACAACTGGTCTAGGATATCAACCAGGATAGAGAAGGATCATTAAAACTAAATTTATTCCAAAATCTGGACAATTCACAGCTAGTTCAAGTTCTGGACCATTTCTTTAAAAACAATTCTCTAAAGGACCAAACAAAGTGTTTATGTATCAAAATATATCTTTTGATTATAGTAAATCTGTGAGACAAGTATGGGTTCCCAAAGTTTTACTTTCTAACCTCTCAGGACCCAAGAAAATCTGGGTACCAAAGTTACCCCATGTCTAATATGTTTTGCAGGGATGTTGCTTAAAGAGTTCCTATAAGTCTCTGTGGTACTTGGATAGTGGATGTTCAAGACATATGACAAGATATTACTCATGCTTCAAGAGCCTAATCAAGGTTGATGGTGGACATGTAACTTTTGGTGATAATGCTAAAGGGAAAATCGTCAGCATAGGCCAGATTGGTAACCCTAATACAATATTAATTTCCAAAGTACTTTATCTTTATAGATTAAAGTACAATTTACTTAGAATATCTCATTTGTGTGGTGATGGTTTCAATGTCAAATTTGAAAATGATGCATGTAATGTTTTTAATTCCAAAAATTATTTTATATTTACTGCTCCCAGAAATGAGAATGTGTATGTTGTTGACTTAAATTCTTTAGCTAAGAAAAATGTTTCTTGTCTAAATGATTTTCATAAGCAATCCTGGATATGGCACAGAATATTAGGACACTGCAATGTGCACTCACTTAGGAAACTAACTAGGAAAGGTTTAGTTAGAGACTTACCTAAACTGGAATTCCCACATAACAAGGTGTGCAATCCCTTCCAAAAGGGAAAACAAAACAGAGTTTCTTTAAAACCACAGAAATAATTTTCTACTTCTCAACCTCTTGAGTTGGTTCACATGGATTTGTTTGGACCATCAAGAGTTTCAAGCTTAAATAGGAAGCACTATGTTTATGTTATTGTAGATGATTTTTCTAGGTACACTTGGGTATACTTTCTAGCTTACAAAAGTGAATCTTGTTCTTATTTTATCAAATACTCCAAGTCTATGGAAAACCTTAGTGGACTTAGAATTAAGACCTTGAGAAGTGATCATGGATGTGAGTTTGAAAATTAGGAGTTTGATTCCTATTGCTCACACAATGGCTATAGTCACAATTTCTCTGATCTTAGAACACCTCAACAAAATAGAGTCGTGGAAAGAAGAAATAAGACCCTTTAATAAATTTCTAGGACTATGCTCAGTGAGTATAATCTACCTATTTATTTTTGGGATGAATTTGTAAATACAACTTGTTATACCATTAATAGAGTCTTGATTATACCTATTCTTAAGAAGAACCCTTATGAACTTTGGAAAAATAGGAAGCCTAAGGTTAACTACTTTAGAGTTTTTGGGTGCAAAGTCTTTATCCTTAACACTAAGGACAATCTTGACAAATTTGATTCCAAAAGTGATGAAGGAATTTTTCTAGGTTACTTAATCTTAAGTAAAGCCTATAGAGTATTAAATAAGAAAACCAAATGTGTGGAAGAGTCAGTTCATGTCAAATTTGAGGAGACTGATCCACATGAATCCAAAACCTCTCTTGAATATCTTGAGGAAGATATGTCAATTCTGAACCTTAATGATAATGATAGTGAATCCCCTGTAAAAGTAACTAGTTCTGGGAATCTTTCAGAATCTGCACCTGTTGAGTCTAAACCAATAGAAAATCATTAGGAGTCTAGTTCAACTCTTTATAGAGGTATTAGAACTCTCAAGAACCATACTTTAGATGCTGTAGTAGGTGATTTAAATTGAGGAACATAAACTGGAGCTTCTCTGAGAAACCAGGTTGAACATCAATATTTTCTTTCACAACTTGAACCCAAAAATATTAATGATTCTATCAATGATGAATTTTGGGTGATGGATATGCAAGAATAATTAAATCAATTTGAAAGAAAAAATGTCTGGGAACTAGTTGAAAGATGTAAAGACACTTTGAAAATAGGCACTAAATGGGTTTTTAGGAAAAAATTTGATGAGTTTGGTAATATAGTTAGAAACAAAGCTAGGTTAGTTGAACAAGGTTAAATTCAAGAGGAAGGAATAGACTATGAGGAGACCTTCTCACTTGTATCTAGGTTAGAGGCCATTAGGATACTACTTGCTTATGCAGATCGTATGAATTTCAAACTTTATCAAATGGATGTCAAAAGGGATTTTCTAAATGGGTATATAGTTTAGGATGTTTTTTTGAACAAACCCCTAGTTTTAAAAATCCCCATTTTTCAAACCATGTTTTTAAACTTTCTAAAGCTTTATATGGTTTAAAGCAAGCTCCAAGAGCTTGGTATGATAGAATTAGTTCCTTTCTTATTTTAGAAGGTTTTATTAAAGGAATAGAAGATCCTAATTTATTTATTAAAAGGATTTCAAAAGATGTTTTTATAGTACAAATTTATGTAGATGATATAATTTTTGGATCTTATAAAACTTCTTTATGTACTGATTTTTAAAAAATAATGCAAAATGAATTTGAAATGAGTTTAATGGGAGAACTTAATTTTTTCCTTGGATTTCAGATTTTTCAAAATAAAGATGGTATTATTCTAAATCAAAGTAAATATACTAAAAATATTTTAAAACATTTTGTTTTAGATGGTAGTAAAGGTAGTGATACACCTATGAGTATTACTTGTAAGTTGGATACTGATGAAGCTGGAGAATCAATGGATCAAACCAACTACATAGGTATGATATGGAGCTTGATCTACCTTAGTACTAGTAGACCTGATATTATGTTCAGTGTATGCATGTGTTCTCTCTTTCAAGCTAATCACAAATAATCTCATTTAGATGTTGTTAAAAGGATTTTCAAATATCTCAAATATACTCCAAACTTAGGACTATTTTATCCAAGAGGAAAACCATTTGATTTAATAAGTTATTCAGATGCTGACTTTTCTGGTTGTAAGTTAGATAAAAAAGCACCTCTGGGACATGTCACATGTTAGGAAAGTCACTAGTATCATGGTGCAGTAAAAAACAGAATCCTGTTGCATTATCTACTACCGAAGAAGAATACATTGTTGCTGGTAGTTATTGTGCAAAAATTTTGTGGATGAAACAAACTTTACTAGACTATGGATATAAATTTAAACATGTATCTATTAACTGTGACAACAAAAGTGCTATTAATATTTCTAGAAATACAATATCTCATTCTAGAACAAAGCATATTGATGTAAGACATCACTTTTTGAGAGAAAATTATCAAAAAAGTGATATAACTCTTGAGTTTATTGGGACTGAACATCAGCTTGCTGATATATTCACTAAACCCTTAAATTTTGAGAGAATGAATTACATCTGACATGAATTAGGAATGATAAATCAGTAACCGATTTTTGTAAAACCGATTTTTGTGAAACATATTTTTGTAAAACCGATCTTTGTGAAACCGATTTTTGTAAAACCAATATTTGTGAAACTGATTTTTGTAAAACCAATCTTTGTGAAACCGATCTTTGTGAAATTGATTTTTGTGAAACTGATTTTTGTGAAACTGATTTTTGTGAAACTGATATTTGTGAAACTGATCTTTGTGAAACCGATCTTTCTAAAACTGATCTTTCTAAAACCGATCTTTCTAAAACCGATATTCTTGAAACTGATTTTTTTTCTTTTCACCGATATATTTAAGGGCTGTTTTGTAAATTATATCTGCTTTAAATTAAACGATGCTGTTTTATCTCTTTTAACTTTACATGTTTAAATTTTACATTTTATGATTTAAAATCCCTAAATGATATATTAAGTCCAATCCATCCCGACCTTTCACCTTCTTCATAGCCATAAAGCCTTCTACATTTAGTCACTCTCTCTCTCGACTCTCGACCTCCCAACAAAATTGGAATCCGAAGCTTCATCATAGAAAGGACTAAGCACACAATAGAAGAACCTATAAAATCTCATTATACTAAGCATCATAAAGGTTAGTCCGGTGGGACTACGAAACCAATCTTAGAAATCCGAGTAGTTACAGCTGAAAAGGGGGTGTCTGTTGAGTGGCTTCTGTCAAGCAAATCTTTTCTGTTAAAAGTGATGGAATCACAAGGATGGATCAGTTGGTTTACCAATAATGAAAGACCCTATTATCCCCAGCTAGTTCATGAGTTCTATCAGTATTTGAGTATATCACTAGAGGAACCTGAGGCAACAAAGATGAAGTCTATGGTAAAAGGAAAGGAAATAGCTTTTTAGTCTAAGGAATGGGATGAATACTTAGAGGTACCTCATGAAGGTGTCTATGCTGACTATCCTAGTAATATTCCACATTCTTCAAATTTTCTTTCCTTTGAAGATTATCTGAAGGAGATAACTAGAAATGAAGAATCCATAAGGAATGTTTCAAATGAATTTGAAGGAGAAGTGAGATTGCTTTTTAAGTTCATACAGCATCAAATCTTCCCAAGGAACGGAGATTTATCTGCTATGAAATATCAAGATATCTTCTTGATTTTTTTTGAAACATGGAATAAAGGTGAATCTATGTAGATATCTTATGGTTCATATCTCTGATTTGATTAAACCATCTAAAATGACAACCTGCTTATACTATCCAAGGATGATTTCTGCCATGTTGAAAAAATTAGATTGTGTAGAAGATAGAGATGAAGTGATAACTGCCTGTAGTGGTTTTTGTCTTCAGAGAGACATTTTTAAAAGGATGAAAATCTTCTGGAACCCATGGAAGAGATGTTGGGTAGGAGATGAAGAAAGGCTGTATGAGGAGTTCAATCCGGTTTACCATCCTTCTAGACCAAAGGACCAAGTTGATCCAAGTCTCAAACCAGGATAAGTTCCTGTTTATTCTGATGAGGAAGCTGAGGCTGAAGTGCCTAGGGAAGAAGGATCTCCTTTTGAAAATAGGAGTGATCCTGATATTGATGAAAGTCCCAAGGATATGACTTATGGACCTGCTAGTCCACCTATGGAATTGCCTTCAGGAGAAACTATTCTGGGTGATGAAGAAGAGGAAGAAACCAAAGTTACTGGTGTTGAAGGTTATGTTAGAAAATCAGATGATAAATATGATGATGATGATGATGATGAAGATGATGATGGTGATGATGGAGGAAGTGTTGATAATGTGAGTGATTCTCTAAAAGTGGGACAACAAGTGGTTGAGAGATCTAGTGAGGAATCTGTTCCTAGAGCTGGTGATGGGATTGAGCCTACTGATCAACAGGCTAATGATTATAGAGATGCTGAAAATGAGGATAGACCACTCCATCCCAATGCTGAAAACCAATAGCTCATTCAGGAATTGAATGATCTTATGGCTGCTGGCCAAGAGGAAGAAGATATAGTTCCAGTGCCTCAAATTGAGGAAGTACCCGGTGAAGCTGAAGAAGCTGGAGTTCAGGCAGAACTTGAAGTTCGGTTGGTTCCTTCTCCCAGACAAGTTGTTATGGAAAGAGACCCAGATGAAGTATTTGATGATATTGATTTTATTCCTGAGCCTCAGGGAAGAAGGGTAAGAATTGATACCGTTGAGCCAAGAGATTGGACCTGTACTAGAGAGTGGAATAGTAATCCGGGATACATTCTTTTCGGTTTAGATTATGACTCAGATGAGGAAAGGGTGCCTCCTACTCCTGTTCCACAAGTCCATGCTAACCCAGAACCTGCTACACCTATTCCACCAGTTGCATCTCCAATAGTAGACCCAGTTTCTTAGTCAGTGCCTAGTGACTATGTCACTAAGGCTGATTTGGAAAATTTTAAGAATGAGCTATGTGAGTCCGTGATAGCATCAATGGGATCCATAAATGAATCCACCTAAATAAGTATCTCTAATGCTGATGAAACAAATATTGAAAGAATTGTGATTCAGGAGATTCAACCGAATCTTATTACTATAACAGAAACTATCATTAGACACAACACTTTTCTGAGAGAATAAGTAAGAAAGATGAGCAATGACCTGAATTCCTTAACCTCTGACTTCAAGACCTCCTTTAGTGGTGTTTTGGAAGTTCTTAGGAACTTTGTAACTCATCTACTCAGTGTAGATTTGAAAAAGTTGAAAGAAGAGCTTGGAAAAATGTTTACTAGACCATCTAGTTCCAGGAGTGGGAGAAGTGATGTTTCTGATTTGGAGTCTCTCAAAGCTGTGATGAGAGAGGAGATTCAAAAACTCCAGATTGTTTCAGATAAAGAAACCCTTGAAAAAGTGCATCAGAATACCGATCTTGTATACAATATGGTCAGACAATGCACCAATGAAGCCTCTGTAGCTTAGAAAGAAATTTAGGAAAAAGTGGATAAGTATTTCACTAAGATATATACCAAGCATGACCTCATCAACAGTTTCAAGTTTCTGGAAAAAAATATTCAAATTTCTCCAGTCATAGAAGCATTCAAAAATAATGTTCTCCAATTGAAAGAGTTTACACCTTTGCTGAGTAAATTTATGGATAATAAGGATGACTTTGAGAGAGCCATGCAATATGGAGGAGAAATCATTAATGACTTCATCAATCTGCTCAAACCTTATCTACATGTTCAGGCCGAGGCTATTGTGGTACCTCCAACTGCTTCAATTGGTACTGCCTCTTGGCCTCCTGCTCCAATGACTGTCTCTCAAGCTCTTACTCATATTCGACCGATCATTACTGAGCAGTCTCCAAGTCGTGTCTTTTCAGAGAGAAGGCCTACCCTTGCAATTATTGTTCCAACATGTGTTGCTCTTCCTAGTGCTGTAATCCGATCATCTCCATCATCTACCACTCCCAAACCTTCTCCTTCTCCATTGGATCCTTCAAAAAAAGGCAAATCACCTCTTCATCCAAACCCTTAGTGATGGATTGTTTCTTTTTGATAGGGATTTGGTCTTTTTGTTTGTCTTGTACTCTTATGCCTTTTAATGAAAATTATTATGGTGTCTTTATTTTATCTTATTTATCCTTACTGATTTTATATTTTTGTTAATCCAAAAAGGGGGAGAAAATAAGGATGACATATAAGGATGGAATATACTCTCCTTAATCCATTTAGTGAGGGGGAGATTTGTTTTAAATAACTTCTAGCAATGAAAAACTTTAGTTATATTGGAAAATTACATTATGCTATGTTGAGCTATCTTCATTCTATATATTTGCATGTATGCCATAATTTGTGATTAAAAAAAGGGGGAGATTGTTGTACCCTCCATGATATTGTAGTTTTTATAATAAAAAATAGTGTCAATATACATATTCTACTCTTTCATGCAATTTTAATATATCTATGAAAATAAATTATGTCATACAACAACATATAATTTAATAAGTAAATTGCTTATAGTCATGGATAAATATGTTTACAAGTGTATTTTTACATGTACTTTTGATTAACACTTCATTTTGTAATGGTGTATGCAAGACAAAATCTTTGTAATCTTTTTTGGATTCCCTGACATTGAAGTTCGACACACCGAAACTGAAGTTCGACCAACCGAAGTCGACACACTGAAACCGAAGTTCGACACACCAAAACTGAAGTCGACACACCGAAACCAAAGTAGACAAACTGAAACCGAAGATGGCAGACTGATGTTCGACACACCAAATTCGACACACTGAAGTTCGACACACTGAAGCCGACACACTGAAGTCGACACACCAAAGTTCAACACACCGAAGTCGACACATCGAATTTCGACAGACCGAAGTTCGACACACCAAAGATGACAGAATGATGTTATGAAACCGAAGACAATAGACTAAATATGACTCACCGATAGTCATAAATAACTGTTTCCATTTTATCAATTTAAATTTATTTCTAATAATCATATTTAGACAAATTAATGTTTCTGACATTATTTAATGCTTTCTGTAGGAAAATCCGTAGACAGTACGAGGTACATGCATGTGAGAAGATATTTATGCCTAGAGGATCCTGGAGTATAAAAGGACCTCATCTTTCATGTTAAAAAAATGAGAGGCACACAGTGCAATTCAAGAAGTAGTACATGCTGAGACACAGACTATGCGAATACCAAAAGAGAAGAACTAAGCGCTTGAGATTTCAAGAAGACTGTAATAAGATACCTTCTCCAAAAAGCTCATTATACATCGAGACATTAAATAGCTAAACCTTTTCACTCCTCGAAGCTAGATTACAGAAACTATGATACTCTGTTCTGAAGAAAACTTCCAGAAGAAGACTCAAATACCATTTTCTCAACATTTATTGAGTCTAGAGCATTACTTCACAACACACAGAGAATTATTAACTCTATTATATTTCTTAACTGTGTTGTGTTTTATATTCACTATTTTTGAGTAGTGTGTATATTTGTTAGTATAACAAACACTGTCTCCTGAGCATAACTGGAGGATATCAAACTATCCTCATACTCAATCACTTATTAAATTTTTTTCCCATGAATAACTATGGTAGAGGTCAAGTGTGACCTGGATAGCCAGGTGTGCTGTTGTAAACCCCGATCTAGGGTGTGGATAAAAAGGTTATTTATTTAAACATCTTGGTGGTAGGTGATCACCAAGTGGTGAGGATTAATTCTTGGCTTGAGACTGAACCTCTTGTTTACATTGTTGTACCAATATTCAGTTACTCTATTTTGTTTTATCCGCTGCTTATATTTTCAAAGATAGAAAACTATTTTTACTTTAACTCTGATAGTTAGTTTTGGATAGTGTGTATTTATGCTTAATTCAGTAAAACTATTTCAAAAGTTGAATTAGTGATTACATTGATTCAACTGAGGACTAATAAAACTTAGAGAAATTTGTTGAGCAATTAAACATTTATATCTCTACTGCCTTAATTGACTGGGCTGTTTTGAATTGGGGGATTTTTATTATAAAGTTTTTAACAGAAATTTTAATTGGAACTCAATTCACCCCCCTCTTGAGTATCCAATCCAACCAACAATCACAATTCAAGTGAATCACCCAACAATGAAATCAAATCAATTATAATATTCAAAATCCAGAACAATAATTTCCATTCGAGGAAATTTTGGATTTTTCTTGTACATGTGTTAGATACTCCCGGGAACAACTAATTAATTTTTTTATTCCTACTAATCCCCTTTCTATTATCTTGAAATAATAAATCAAAAAAGAAAACACCTTTGACATCACTTTGTAACGTCCTAGAACCCAATGCCACTAAAAGGTTCCCTGAGCCCAATTGGCCACAAGGCCTCAAACTAATCTCCCCAAATGCCAGAGGTTTATGAATCATAGTGAGGGCCTAGGGTGTGTCCATTTAGAGACTATTCCCTCATTAATAGAGTGTATCATAGAAGATATATGATAATAGTCAAATAGTGGAAGCATTATAACAAAAAAACATGAGATAAACATCCAAATCAGATATATACAATAATACCAGAAGTAGTCTCATATAAAAAATGACATGTCGTGTCACGTGTATATAAGAATCCAAAAGATTTTTACAAACATTAGTATGGTATATGTATCAAAAATACTAAAAAGTCTAAAAAAAAACTATCTCAACTAGCATCACGAGCCTCAACCCGATCCTGTACCCCCCTGCTCCTAAGAAAAAAGTCAAGAATTAAACTGTGGGATCTTTCCCCAGTACCTACCTGCATCCAAATAGTCTATTCGGGTACCCAACGATGGCCCAAACATGGTGTTAGATACCATCCCAGTAGTTCACCACACAAGGTGTCTATAACAAGTCTTGGTTATACAATATAATCTAAACACAATGCATAATATAACTGGTATGGTAGTACTAGATGTAAAGTTCCCAAGGAAAAAGTAACCAAACAAGTGATACTGTAAATACATACAAGGTTCCCTGCAAACATGTTTCAATATATCATAAAAATTCAATAGTAAAGCAAAAAATAAAGCAAACACCATGACCATTCCATATACACAATATCTCATATCATCCACAAACACACCATATAACCTGTAATGTTCTATAAACCATAACCACACCGTATAATCAATCATGTAACATTTACCATGGTTGATCCATATAATCATAAGTGTCAGATTTACCATGGACGTGCCATATAAATAGAAGGGTCATACCCCACAATCCGGGATCAAAAGTATAGTGAACCAAGGCATCCTCATCGAGTCCCAGGAGCATCTTGATGGAAACTCGATTAGACTTGGTTTGGGGTCCAATGAGCATGACAACAGACCATGTCCACTATTATCCCAAAAAAGATATATCCAAGGGGTAACAAGGCCAAAGACATCACATGGATTCAATACCCAAGGATAAATCTTATCCAAGGAATCCACTATCACTATCATGACCCATGGTGTATCACACCCATAGCATCATATGAAATCATTTATCATTCAATTCAATTATCAATTCACATTTTATAACAAATCACAATCCATGATTTACCCACTCATATAACAATTCCATATAAATCATTTACTCAAATGCATCAACATGAAAAAGAGGCAACCCATCTCATAATAATCAATTCAATTCAATTAATTTATAACTAGGATTCCTATAAATAGGAAAGCTCAAACACTCACACCATGGGTGTTATAACAATAGGAAAAAGTTATGGAAATCACAAGTCACATCCCATGGGTGGACTAGGTTGGGGAAACAACCACCAACAATCACAAGGAACTAAATTTCATCCCTATCATATTCTAATATGTTCAATTTAAACATTCGATTCATTTTATGGGTGACACTAGAAAAGTATGACGTGAATCACTATGTAAAATATATTTATAAAGCATGAAACTACTCATGAAAAGTATAGAACACCTACTATAGGTCTGTAGTGGATTTCTCGTCCAGTATCAACTTCTGATTTGACTCAGATCGAGATAAAAATGAAGAATAGATGAAGAACATAGAAATAGGGAATATTATCTTGAACATAAATATATCTAATGATACCAAGAATAATTAATAATATAACAAAATTAATGGATTACTCACAAGCTTGAATCCAATAAGACTGATGTGCTCGATTCTGAGTTCAGATGGAAGAACAACAACAAAGGCTATTATTTATCCTTCAAAGGAAATCCAATAGGTTATTACTATCCATAGGTAATGAAGAAAAAGGTATTTATATATTTAATATAATTTAGGGTAAAATTGTCATTTCTATATTTTTAACTGGGCTACATGGTTTGGCTTCATGGTTGGCCAAAACATGCACCAACTGTGTACCCTCTTCTGTATTAAGGGGGCATGCACATGGTCACTGCACATAGTTTGAATAACTGTTCACAAAACATGCATTTTGGCTCTGTTAAAAACTATAGGTTCCCCACAAGGGAGTGTGCATCCATACACACAATTTCCTCAAATCTTGTAGCATGTATCCCCCCATTATCTAGAACTGCATGGTTTTATCAAACCGTGCAGTTTGGGTCACACAATTACTCTTAACCATGTGACCCAACTATTTTTCTCCAATAGTTGGATTCCAGGCTCCGAACAAGCCCTGGACACTTCTGATATCCCCATGAACTCAAAGGTTATTCACATTAGGCTGTAAACAATCATTTAAACCAAAATTAAAGAGATTTGTACCTCATAAAAAAACCTAGGATCTTGCACATGTGTTATAGAGTAATCCAAATAGATACAAGTTAAATGGAAGAACCAATTCTTACTTGAATTCAATAGTCTTCAAAGTAGATCTAAAAGGTTATTTGAAGAAGGAGTAGGAAAGCTACTAGAAATTTTGGGGTTTTCATGGTGCAAGGAAGGGGCTATGACATAGAGGGTTCTTGGAATAGACAACACAACATCGAGTAGAATAGGAGGAAAACCTCTATAGTGAAGGGAGTACGGCTGCGATGTGGTTACACCATGTAGAGAACCACTACAGTGCATAGGGGGGGTGCTACAACATAAAACCACTCTATAAAGAGAACCACTGTGGCATAGAGGCTGGGTTTGTGGTGTGGAGGTTTTTATGTAGTCATTTAGAGTTCTATATTTTTCCTTCGAATGAGGGGGAGGAAAATTGGTATTTAAAATACTTTAGGAGTTCAATCCATATGATAATTCCTCATTTAATACTCATAAAACTAAATTAAAGGCTCCTTATAAATTCAAAACATATTCCCCTGAATGAATTACATAACTATGCATAAAAATCCATAACTTCCCTAAAGACTGAAGACCAGACTGGCTATAAAATTTGTATGTGAAAAAAGGCACTATGGAATGGTGTAAAGCACTATAACATAACCCTCCTCAATTGACACCACCATAACAATGGTTTTAGTATGAAATCGTCAAATATAACCCATATGGTTAATCCCTTCCATCTTTGGCATAAGAAACCTTACTACGGTGTATCCACCTAGGATTTGGCATGGTATCCCTCTATTTTGGTAGTAAATCCATAAATCTCATCTTTAAGCATAAAAATGTTTCCCAAATACCATAAGGATCCACACAAACATATTCTAACACAAAAATAGATGATAAATATGGAAAATAGACTTTAATTTAAGAAAAAAAGCCGAGGGAGATACAATTATCCCCGTCTAAATACTTCTAATCCTCAAGTTGCATTTCTAAGGTCCCTACTTGAACAAATTAGGCCACTGAGCTTGAACATTATCCTATCAATCCTAATTACCCTCCTAGAGATTCCCATGTTTCCAAAAAATCTAGAAAAGTGGTTCTATCTTTAATCAAAGGAATTTATCACTCTGGTCTATGATCCACACCATACACTCCTCATAAGATTCATAAGTGTCTAGCTCAATGTACATGTAATTGATAACATGTGAAAGGATAGGTATATACCTTAGTAACTATGACACATAAAAAATTTAGTTCATATCTTGATAATAAGGAGGAAGGTATATAAAATATGATAATGTTCCAACCATCTCAGTGATATCAAAGGGTACCACAAAACATGGTGTGATATTTCCCTACTTCCTCAGATGTTGGTGACCTAACTATAGAGTCACTCTTAAGAAAACCCAATCACCCACATCAAACTTCAAGGGTCTCCACTCTTGGTCAACATATGATCTCTATATTCTTTAAGTGATGATCAACCTCTTATAAATTATTTTCACTCTCTCAAAGGCATCTTGAACCATATTGGGGTCAATAGTGGTTGCCTCACCCACCTCATTCCAACATAAAGGTGAATGATACTACCTCCTGTACAGAGCCTCATAAGGTACCATCTAAATAAAAGTCTGGTAACTATTATTGAATGAAAAATCAACCAAATATAGGTGATCATACCATGATCCACCAAATTCTAAAATTCTAGCTCAAAAAATAACCTTTAATATGCATATAGTATGCTCAGACTGTCTATTTGTCTCAGGATGATACATTTTACTCAATCTTAGATGAGTCCCTATGGATTTATATAAGACCTTCCAAAACCATGATGTAAAACCTGAATATCTATCTAATACAATGATCAAGGTAACTCTTTGAAAGTGTAAAATCTCATTAACATAAAGATTCCCCATATCCTATACTGAGTGTGTCTCCCCGATCGATAAAAAGTGATCTGTATTTGTTATCTAATTGCTAATCAAACAGACTGCATCATGACTCCTTAGGGTCCTAGGTTACCCCATCAAAAAATCCATCATGACATCCTCCCACTTCCACATGGGCATAGGAAGTAGCTTGAGAAAACCACCAAGTAACTGATGGTTGATCTTCACCCTTTGATAGATAAGGAATCAAGAGACAAAACCAATGATGCCCCTCTTTTTCCCTGACCATAAAAATTGACATCGGATTTCATGATTCATCTTGGTCACACTAGAATGTACTTCCCATCTATAGGTATGTAAATATTTCATTATCTTGTCTCTTATGGAAGTAGGGACTATTACTCTCCCATGTATCAAGATCACATCATCATCATCCATCGACCATCTGGGTATCAAGTCACCCCAAAAATCTATTACCACATTTTATCACACTCTAGGTCTGAATATTTCCAAATCTTAACCCAATCCACAAGGGATGATGTGATCACTAAAGAGACAAATATAATAGATCCCCAATCCTCCAAAGCATCCATCCTCAATTTAGACAACAATCTCATCAAGCACAAATGCTCCTCTGAAATCCTCTCACCAAGATCATGTTCATCCATTGTCTTATTACTAAGAGCATATGCAATGATGTTACCTTTCCCAGGTTCATATTCCATCTCAAATTTAAATGTCTAAAAATACTCAACCCAGTGCCTCTATATCAATTTTAGGTTCCTCTTTTTCAATATATAGTGAAGGCACTTGTGGTTCATGTAAAAAAAAAATCTACAACTTAAGAGATAGTGTTTCCAACACTTTAAGGTGTGGACCATGTCTACTAGTTCCAAATTATGTGTTGTGTAGTTTTTCTCATGGGGTTATAGTTAAAGAGACCCAGAGTCTACTAAATTATCTCTCTACATCATTAACGCTCCTAGAACAACACCTGATTCATCATAATACACCACATAACCAATCCTAGGCTCATAGAGTATCTATACTGGAGTTGTCGTAAACCTTATATTTAGATCAAGGGAGGCCTCTTCACACTAGTCCAACCATTGGAACTTCACTCCTCCACAGTCATGGGTGATGATAGTTAGGATAATTCCTAGATAAAATATCAGTAATATCTTTCTAAACCTAGAAATCTCCAAATCTCAAACACATTCTGGGGATATGTCTAGGAAATAACTACCTCAACCTTCTCTGGGTCTACAGATATACCCATCTCAGACTCCACATGTCCTAGGAAATTCACCACTCAAATCCATAATAAAAACTTAAATAACTTGGTATAAATTATATGTTCTCAAAGTGTACTTAGGACTATCTCTAGATGTCTATCATGTCACTCTAGTGTTGGAGAGTAGATGAGGATGTTGTCAATGAAAACTATGACAAAAAAGTACAAGTATGGGTGTAAGATATTTTTTCACAAGGAAGATGAACATTGAAGGAATGTTATTTATCCCAAATGATATCACCAAGTACTCTCATAGTCCATAACTAATCTGAAATTCCTTCTTCGAAATGTCCTCCTCTCTAACTCATAACCGTTGGTAGCCTAATCAAAGATAAATCTTCAAGAACTACCAGGATCCCTGTAACAAGTAAAAAATATCATCAATCATGGGTAATGGATATCATTTCTTCACCACTATCTAGTTCAGTTTCTAGTAATCAATGTAGATATGAATAATACCATCCACTTTCTTGGTGAAAGACACAAGTGCACCCCATAATGAAGTACTCGTCCTAATAAAGCCCTTACACTCCAAGTCCTCAAGCTATACCTTGAGCTCCTTTAGCCCAGTTGTCACCATATGATATGGGGATATCAGAATGGGTTGTTCACCTAATATGAGATATAACTCAAATCCAACACCTCTATTAGGGGGGATTCCCATAAATTCATTTGGAAATATTTCTTAATATAGATCCATGACTAGAGGAAAATATGGGGGCACTTCCACTAACCCTATTGAAAGAGACAATACCTCTATCTGTGCTATGATCATCATGATCTGACTCAAGTCTAGTATTACTCTTCTTTCTACTAGTTCCTATTCTTTATTCATCATGAACTTCTCTCCTTTTGACAAAGTGAACATCACACATCTATGATAATAGTCAATGTGAGCTCAGAAGTTGGTCAGTCGGTCCATGCCAAGAATCACATCGAAGGTATTCATCTCTACAATCATATACTCCCATATATATCCATATCCAATGAAAATTATGGTACACTCTAGTAATTTCTAGATATGATCCATTTTCATTCCCAATGTCATGTTAAGGGAGACCAACTCAAAGGATAAATTAACTAGTAAGTAAAGTATAGTAACTAATTATGAAGAAATGAAGGAATGGGAAGTAACATTATTAAACAAAGTAGTAGATAAGGTATATGTGATCAAAAACATACCTAAAATGGTAGATGAACCCTCTCCATCATCCATTGGAACCTGGTCCACTATATAGAGTTTCCTTATCTTAGCTCCACAACCTGGTACCTAAGTCATCATCCTATGGGAAGTCTGCATCATTTGATAAGGTCCTCCACTCCAATCTTGTCTTGATCTCCAAATAACTCTCTAAGAATCCTTTGAGAAAAATCATCAAAGATGACTAGCCTTTACACAATGATGACACTCCACAAATTAATTCCTACTAGTGCTGCTATAATGCCCCCTTATCCCGTAGTTGCATCACCTATTAGAATCATCTCCCATAGAGGATACTGAAGAAGTTTGGCTCTAACCCAACTATCTTCTACTCTAGTACTCTTGATCCACCTTTATCTTCCTATTTATTTGAGAAACTACCATGGTAGTGAGAGAAATCTCACTCACTAACCTGCTTTGTATCAGATGTAAGACTGCTGCTCTGTCTTCCTCCAACCTCTCCTCAAAGGTTAGGGCCTTGTGAAGCACCTGTGAGTATGTTGTCAGGTTAAATCCCCAAACCAGACATTATATCTCTAGTCTAATGCCTATCTCAAACTTCTAAGCCTTATATTATTTATTTCCAACCAATAATGGAGAAAGGTGAAGTAACTTTGTAAATCGATAAAAGTATGAAAATACAGTCATAGAACCCTATCATAGTTCCATGAACTCATGGGTATGATCTAGATTCATCATGTCGGGGAATTAATACTCGAGAAACAACTCCTTGAAGTTCACCCAAGTAAGACCCTATCATCTCCTAACCCAACTCATTGTAGTCCACCATCACTTGGTGGGTCCCTAAAACATGAAGGTCTCTAGAATAACTCACCCATCTTCAGGAGTCTAGACAAGATCAAAAATACTCTCTATGGATTCCATATAATCATTTTCATCCTATGGTCCACCAATACCCTAAAATTATATAGGATAATTAATCTAAAAATCTCAACCATGGACAGTCATAGTCATATGACTGATTCCACCTTGGATGGGAATTACCTGAAAGAGTCTCGGCTGAATGATATCTACATCCTAGATCACCCATGATGGTATAGGAGCATGTTATGGAACATGATCCTACACCACATGTGGTGGAAATAGAGAACACTATGTTGTCTTATCTATAAGTCCCATAAAACATATTTGATGTGGTATCTATACAGTATGAATAACATTAGAAACATAACAAATTCTAATCAGTCTATGAGATGACACAAGGTTCTCCTAGGAGTCTACCCTCAACCCAAGCTACACCCCTACTAGCACTAACCCTAATTTATGTCCCTACACATAATTTACAGTCATCATATATATACTAACACAAAAACATGATCAGTTCAACTAATTAATGCCCAAAAAGATATATTATAAAAGTATGACAACACAAATATATTACATTAGAGAAACCATCTTAAACAGATAGAAAAAAATCAAGGAATTTAATTAAATAATAGTATAAAATATAATAATAGTTATATATATATGTCATGTGAAACTACATGCCTATTCATGATACATTAATGTGCTCAAAATCTCATAAATCACATATAAACATCATGTGAATAACCCAAGGTTAATTTAATAAATGATAAAAACAAAACATAATTCCTCCACTTTATAAAAACTCATAGGTACACTATATAGTGCTGGTTAGGCACTATCATAGTTCCCTTGAATGAGTCCCAACTATCCTATCTCTTGTATACCCTATCCCAAAATAAAATCAATGAGAAAATAAAAGTCAGTGATTCCTTATCCTATGATACCATTTTTGCAACACCCTGATCCAAACCACCAATTTTGAGCCGGAGTTCCACATGACCTCATGCACACCTCCCTATATGCAAGAGGTTACCAACTAGTAGTGAGGCTATGAGTCCATTAGTGTAGATACCATACCCCATATATCATGTCATAGGATTGATAATTAATCATAGAAAATAATAAATAATATATAAATAATTAGATTAATCATGTGGAAACTGAAAGGATGGATCACATGTAAATAAATTTCTCCCAAAGTGGTGAGACTGTCTAGAGTATAAGAAGAAGATAAATAAATAATCATTTGTGAGGTCCTTTAAAGTTTGTTTGGGTATTCTCCATCTTCATGCTCCACTACTCAACTATCCAAAATGGGTCCCTTGCCCTTCACTGGATCTTTGGTCATGAAATCTATAAGTGTATTGAAATTCCTGAGTAGGGTGTGAGTTCAAGACTCAGTAGGACTCCACCAATGCATCCTTAACATAAGTGCACAATATATATAATAGTTCATGTCCTAAAATAAGTAAATTATCAATAAACATAAAACCATAAATGTACTAAGTAATGCTGCACATTCCACTATTTCAATCCTCATCCATCTATCCATTTAATAACCTACAACCCAAGTTCATAAGAAGACCATACAATATTATCCAGTCATCCACTTATGAACATACCTCTACAGGGATAGTCATGTTTGACTTTAAGGATGTTTAGACTATGTTAGGCTGGTTAAATGACCACATATGTACATTACTCTATAGGGATAGCCACTCCCACCTTTAAGGATGTTTGGACCACATCACACTAACCTCAAGTCTCTACTTGATCATCTAGATACATGAAACATAGTTCTATAGGCTATGCAACACAACATGTAGTATATGTTATAGAAAGGAATAACTAGGCACACCAAGATCAAATTTTAGGATCCACACATAATCACATGTTCATAATGAATCAATCCTCATGGCCACTCATTCACCCACATGAAACTAAATTAAGCATGGGTTAATCAAGCATAAAAAACATAATCATTCCAACATCATCTACATGGCCCAAAATGGTAAGGAACTTCCTACCTCATGGTTGTCATGTCAAGGTCAAGGTTTTACAAAGGTTTCATCACCCAAATCATGTTTGCACCAAATAGAACATGATCACCTACTAATAACTATTAAAACCGGTTATAAACCAATATGCCATGGGTTCTATAGTAAGGAAAGGCAATAAAAGTTAAATGTAATAACCAATTCTTACCCAAAGTCGATCACCATAAAAAGAGGTTCATAAGGATGGTTCAAGAAGGAAGAGGAGAGCTATTAGAAATTAAAGGGTCTCCATGGTGCAAATAAGGGGCTACAACATGGAGGGTGTGTTGGAACTAACACAACAATATAGTATGGTGCACCATAATGCTAGGTAGTGCTGAAGGAATACCTCCATGGTGTAGGGAATATGATTGAAACATGGGTCCATCGTGAAAAGCACCATAATAACACAAAATGGGGGAACTATGGCATAAAATAACTCTACAAAGTGAACCATTATAGCATAGAGGCTAAATCTATGGAATGTAGGTTTTTCTACAGTTCTCCAGAGTTCTGTATTTTTACTTCAAATGAGGAGGAAGAAAAATTATATTCACAAGACTTTAGGGGTTTAATTAACATGAGAATTCCTCTTTTAAGCCTTATAAAACCAAATTTAATGATCCTAATTAGTTAGAAATGTATTTCCCCAAATTAATTCCACAACTAAGCATTAAAATCCATAACTCCCCTAAAGATTGAAGACTAGACTAGCTATATGTGGAAAAAGGCATTGCAGCATGGTGTAAGGAACCAAAACACAACCATCATCAATTTCCACCACCACGATGATGGTTTTGGCATAAAATCCTTGAGCATAACCACTATGGTGCATCCTTTCCATCTATTGTATGAGTATCCCCACTATGGTGTATCCACCTAGGCTATGATATAGTATCCATCAATTTCAGTATTAAAACCACAAATATAATCCTTTAAGTATCCAAATACTTCTCGAATCCCATAAGGATACACCCAAACATGTTCCCATAGAAAAAGGGAGTAAAAGTAGGGAAACAAGTCTTTTATTTAAGAAAACAAAAAATCTCAGGGTGTTATATGTTATATAGACATATTCCTTGGGTTTTCCATTATGAAAAGTGGTATTGACATTCATTTTCCCAATTTCATGATCATAGAAGGTTTTTATGATAATAATAATTCTAATGGATTTTCTCATAATGACCAGTGAAAATGATTCATCATATATTTTTTTAGATAACTATAGAAACCTTAATTAACCAATCATTCCTTATAAACATGAAATTTATCATCAATTTTTAGCTTCTTCTTGAATACCCACTGATGGATTTACATCAATTGGAAAAACCATCAAAATATAGAACTAAATTTTGGGACATAGAATTTATTTCTAAATTCATATGAAATTACTAATTTTAACTTGTTTTTATTTACAAGAATCAATCCACTTGGAAATTTGAAGTCATGAACTTCTCTTAGTTAACTTAGGAATTTCCCTTCTTTAGTTACTTAGAAATTTAACCTTACTTATTTTTATCTTATGACATTACTTAGTTCTTGTTTTTGAATGAAAATATGTGTGTTACATATTTTATTTAATAAACATATATTAAAATAAAAATATTATATGCAATGATGAATATACCTAAAGTACAATATTCTAATTTATTATTCTAAAACTAATTGTAGTTCCTCTTATAGTAACCTATCTTTCCACATGTGATGCAGATGACCTCTTGTTCACTGTTCTCTCTCTAAAAATTTTATTTCTTTGAATGATTTTGTAAAGTATCAATTTAATTTAACATATTTATAGGATTTTCAAGCTTTTATTTATCTTAATTCACCATATTAGGTGAGGATACATTTTCTCAATAATCTATATCAACTTGGTGAAGCATATTTAAAAGATTTATAATAAGTTTCTTCATAATATTCATTATATAATTCTTTATGAATATGGATATTATTGAAGGTAAGGATGATAATATGATATTAGTGGATAATTTTTTATCCATATGGAAGCATAAATTTTCTAACCAAGAAATTAAATTTAACATCTTGAAGGAAAGAACGGTTTCTAGGCACCCATATTCTTGTTTACACTTGTACAGTGAAATGAAAATCTCATTTATATTAAGCCTCACAGTCTTATTTTCAAGTTCTACGAGACGAGTAATCTTGGTGTATACATATATGATTTATTCTATTTGGACATAACTGATAGCATGATGTAATAAAAATTTAAATCATCCCCATGTATCTCATATAAGCATCATTTTCAACTTTGATCACTTGTTGAGGTGGTTGATCAGGAATAGGGGATTGCAATACATAGAAAAAATTTCCTATTATAGTGCCACATAAAAGAGACTATACCACTCTTGAAAATTTTCATTGGTGTGGAAAATTTCTTTATCTAGGAATGATGAAGTTCTACCATGATTTTTCTTTCCATTTTTCTATATAAAATAAAATAATACATTAGTATTTTATCATTATTACTATTTATAATAAAATAAATTAATTTTATTAGTGTCACACTATTGTATCAAATCTCAAAATTACTTACTTTTGGATTTGGAATATCATGTATCTTGGATATTCTAGTTAAAAATATTCATATTACCCTTCAAATAACCTAAATGAGGGTGTGTTAAAATTATTCAAAAGTATTTAGGAATAATTTTCTTTTCAAATTCCTTAAATCACAATTCCTTGATCTATTGAGTGTACTTCCTAATCCTAAAATCCTATAATTATACTTCCAAAATGATTGCCTCCAAGTTACACCAAGTATTTCAAGGGAAACTACTCTTGATTCTAACTTGGTTATGTCAACTAAATACTTTAATTAGATCTCCTTAATAAATTAAAGTATCATGATGAGGGTTAGACTAATATTTTGATCTATGGTTGCATTATATATCAAGTGATGGAATGTGATTATTAACTTAATATTATCTCTATGGTATTTTGTTTAACATATTCATAAATAATCATTATTTTATTCTTCACATGCTTGTTAATATTATGTGGATTTTATATAATTAAATAACCATATATATGCAATAATTTATTGATAATAACATTATTTTATTTTATCTTAGTTTTCTTGGTAATTTATTTACCTTATGAGATTTCATTTAATCATCCAAATAAACCATGCATTATATAAATAGTTAAATAACCATAAAATAAAAAATAAAAAATGTACAATGATCATCAAATTTTAACTAATGGTTGGTTTATTGAGTAGAAGATAAGCTAACCTTAACCATAGTGGAAATAATTATTTAAGAAAAATCTTGGTTTGAGTTAGAGTATTTCTTATATTAACCTAAGTATCACCTTGGTTGGCATCAACTTGACTTGAGTCCTAAATCATCTAATCTCATTGGGAGTTCCATCTTCTAAAATGTTTACTCACTTTCAAGTTACGAGTAACATAGGTTTGGGATTACATAAAATAAACCTTGGACACATAGGCCCATACATAATAAAGGATGAAGGGATGCCATGTATATCATTACATTTAATTTAATAATAAATTATCACATAAAACCCTTGAAATAAATAATTAAATTAAATAAATCTAAAATATATACAGGTCAATCAAGCTCATGATCAATCACAATAAGCAATGACTGTGCATTTAAATTATCTAGAATTCATTTCAGTTTGTTCTTATTAATATTAATTTACTCAAATAAATAAATTAATACATTAATTAATTAATTAATTAATTCTTCATCTTGATAATCTATCCAATTAATCTTTGGGGTACCCATCTTGTATAATTTTAAATAAATTAAATAAAATTAATATTAATTTAAAATTATTAAGTACATGGCATGTATTTATTGGGTTTCATGGCATGTATCCTCTTAGATATTTTTAATTAATTACTGGAATTTAATACGTACATGGTGTGTAATATAGGTGCGGTATGACATATACCTTTAGAATCTGATTAAATATATTTTTGGAGTTTAATTATTACATGGAGTGTTACATTAATCATCACAACATGTGAATTACATTATGTATAGTATATATCATATATTGTGCACTTACATGACATATATTCCCACACGACATGTCATAGTATACACGATATATTGTTCCATGGGTCAAGATGAATTATTTGTGCGGAATGTATAACCAAACATAATGCCATAAATACACATGACATTTTCCAATGGAAATGTGCATGAAGTAAATGGTATATTCAAATAATTTATACATATTTTATTTTTCAAAATTACATGGATAATAATTATCAAGAATTTATATCCATATGACACACTGAAATTTACTCGACGTGTACCTTACAAGGAATAGCCCAGTCACACAACATGTATAGCTATCCACACACTGTGTATTCAGGTATCTCTTAATTATACATGTGTTGACTCACACGACATGAATATCTTGATATTTACCCTAATTGAGATATAACATGCTACATGGCATGTACATCCAACTACATGCCATGTAGTCTACCCAAATGACATGCCTAAAATCTCAATGTGTACCTTGCATGATCTATCACATGTTACATGGAGTGTATGACAAATAACACATCGTGTAACCCATATTTATTTTTTTTCTTGGATGGAAGTCAACAGATGGTATGTAATGACACTATGTAATTTATTACATGGCATGCCATGATTTACATGAAGTTAGATCCATGCGGGGTTATATAGTATGTACACTAGTTACACATCGTGTACTTCCTTTCATAGTTCATATTTCATTGGGGTTAAATATATAATGTGCAATGAAACTATGTACTAACCCCCACATGGTGTGCCTTGACTATCAAGGTTCACCCTTGTGTGGTCACCCGAGGGTATACAATGTGTAATTTACCATTACATGTCGTGTATCCATTTCATACATCCATAAAACTTGGAACCTCCAGATAGGATCTTCAAGAATTATTCATGTGTTAATGGCCTATTCTTGGATATATTAATTTGAATGAATGTGCTATCTTGACTATTAAATTAAATAATGAAAAACAGGAAATGAAAACTAAAAAACTAATAATAAATAATTATAAATTATAATGTGACTACTTTGATACCACTTGATGGTTCTAGGGTAAATTGGAATTATAGATTCAGTGCCTAATAATGTATTTTCTTCACTTTAATTGGATAATATCTAAATAAATTGATGAGAGAAACCCCAAAATCTTGTAGTGGGGATATTCACATCAAATTTATAATTTATTCAAAATAATAATTACCTTAAACATGATAATTCTTCTTGATAAATTTAGTTTCTAATCTTGTTGTTTCATAATTATGTTGGAGAATACAAGTTAGTATTACTCTAGTTGTATCCACACATGCTCTAAAAACCTCGAAACAACACTCTTTGTATTCTTGGTTCCAATGAAAAGGAACCTAGTTCTTTTCATTGATCACCATTGATGGAAACAAGAAGATTCTATTATTCTCTCTTTTACTTGAGAGGGAGGGAGGAGGATTTTCTCTTTTGGGATATTAGAGTTTCTCTGTTGTGTACAACCAGTCTCTACTTGTAAAATAATAGAAATTGAAATATATACTTGGGGTTAATATCTAATAATTATGAAATGGACCTTTATTAAATATTATTTCTATGTTATTACCCATGTATAATAATAATAAAAATGTCATTATTTATCTTTACATGAGCATATTTAAATAAAATTTGTTAAATAAATAAATAAATATTCATTTATTTAAATGATATTGAATAAAATATATCATTTATGTCAGGCCCTTAACTCGGCCCGTCAATCCTCAGTATTTATCAAACCTTGAATAATAAAATATTTATTTACTTAAATAAATAAATAATATTAATTTAATAAATAAATAAATATTCACTAAACTCATGAATAAATATTTATTTAATAAGAAAATATTATATTAAATAAACTAGAGAATAAATATTAATTTAGTATTCACATAACTAAATAAATATTTATATTAATCTATTCACTAAACCTATGAATAAATAAATATTTATTTATTACCTTGTAAATAATAAAAAAGATATAAAATTCAACTCAAATATTCTAAACTCAAATATTTGGTGATTGAATTTATACGATCAAAAATACTGGAATAATTATTATTCTATAAATTAAGAATAATATTTATTCTTAATATTAAATTCAATAAAATATAATGAGATTTTGGATACACTTAGTGTGTCACCCTCTAGGATCATTTCTAAGTGGAATTAAATGAACTTATCTATAGTCTAAGATCATCATCTAAAAACATATCAAGACACCCCTAGATAAATAATTTAATGTCACAATAAAAAACATTCATATAAATTATACTATGTAAGATCATACCTTTTTCTTGACATGTCATCAAGAAATATGCATTCTTATGTCATATCTCTATATGATTTATTTATCTTTCATTGGATTTCCAAAATGAACACATCCCTGAACTTCTATTTTCATGGATTTAAGAAGACAATTCCATATCAATCAAAGGGATAAATATATCATCTTCCATTAATATATAAGGGAAAAATCCTTCCTTTAATTATTCAATTAATTCCATATCACTTATAATGCACCCAACATATGCTACCACCCCATAAACATATTTTTTTTCATACATGAAAGTATGTTATTCATGATATACATTAATAATAATCTCAAGTTTAAGGACTAATACACACATCCATAGATAGTAATATCCAATGAAACATATACATGTGGAATCCCTATTAGTAGGTTTATCCTCATAATCTCCCTTATTGAAGAGTACCAAGTGTAAACTTCTTGATAAGAAGTCTCAATGTCTTAACACCTAATAGTCAAACATCATTTTTGTCCAATGAGATATATTTTATCTACACTAAATAACATATTTTTAAGAATATTGTCATATTATCTCTAGGTTCTCATTATAGTAGAGAACTAATATAAACTTTTGATGTGATAAATATTTTGAGGATATTATCACATTAATATTACCCATAATAACATTCATCATTTGATAAGATATTAACTAATATTCAAGTAATTGAAAGTATAGATTCAGTTTATTATAGGGAACCAACTCCAAAAATACATTCATAGGATTCAATGTTTATGATGTGGATTTAATAATAGTGTGGGATATCACATTACATATTCTTTATCATCTATTATAATATTATGGTAACAAGGTTTACTAACTATAGATATGATGTTCTAGTTAGGTACCATTGGTTTTTCTTCTAGGATGTTTTTTAGTATTGAGTTGAGGTGTATTTCCACATCTGTGTTATTATTTTAGTGATTATATTATAGTTTACCATCACCTAATGTTATTCTCAGTGAGACCATAATACTAAAAATATATGCATAATGTTAATTAATAGATATTTTATTGCTATGTAGTTTGGATATTCCTTTTCACATGATTACTCATTTCAATGTTTGATCCTCCAAATACTATTTAGGAATGTTTAGTAGTCATTTATTCGATTCACCCATGATGATGTGATCAACTGTATAAAATTTGGAGTTGGGTATTCCTTTGTATCCGTTGAGGCTTTGCACTATGTTATCCTCCATTATAGGGTGTAGGTATTCCTTCTTTAGATTTAAATATTAAGTAGAGTGGCCCCCAATTTATTTTATGATATTAATTGGTGGATAAGGGTGTGGTGGTTTTGAATCTAATTTTTGTGTGTATATTTATAATATATTTTTTTATTTATAGAGATATTATTTAGCAAACCATAAATAAATTGAATATGAAACAAATTATGGATAGTAAATTTAATGTTGGTGATTTTTTTTTATTTTTAAGGGATTTTTGAGTGTGATTGGATTCATTATTTTATGTTTTATACTTTATATTAGGATTACACACATAGTTAATCACATTACATGGGGTTTGGATCACTACTTAGGATGATCATATCGATTATTATCTCATACCTTTCCATGAACACTTACACATTTTTATCTTGTTTTTATATAGATAAGTATGTGTATTTTGGGAATGTTGTTGGATATAAATGGATAGCTAAAATATTTGGTGGAATTGACTTAGATTCATCATTTGGGTGGCCAGATTGTATCACTCATGCTGAATTTTCATTTTCATGTATGTTGTGTGGGATGGGATGTCTATGCTTCGAGTATGCGTGGAATTATTATTTGATTTCATATCATAGAGACCTATATCATTCATTCTTGGTTAACATTTCATACCATTTGAGTATTTCATTGATGTGTATTTTGGATGAGTTTTAATGGTTATAATATGACATGTGTTCATCAAAGGTAATGTATACCATTATGTGCATGGATACCACAATGACAGTCTCTAGATGCTAGAAAGTATTGGTGGGCATGGTTATTTCACATATTGACACCATTGGTCCACTTAGTTGGGTCCTAGTGAGGTCATGGAATGACTAAAATACCGAGGATATGGATTTTAACACATAACTTAAGTACATTGAGGGGAATTATAAACATTAATTTTTAACCTCAATTATTTGAACCATTCCTTTAAAAGGGAATTAAAATAATTTCATTAACTTGAATTCTCCCATATTCAAGCTCTAACATTATAACTCCAAATTTTTCTTTGATGAAATAAAACATGTTATAATTGTGTTTAGAAATATAATGTTGCGCTATATTTCAAACAAATCAATTAAACATTGATTATTACATTGGATCCTTAGATATTACTATATATTATGATTCAAGACTTCAATTTTTTTACTTTTATCCTCAATATCTATTTGAAAACTATATACTAAGATTTGGTAGTGCTCAGTGTAACATAATTTTTCTTTTTGAAATTCTAATTTACCCACATGATACTTAAAAAACATTTACAAAAGATTTATACTTATTATTATCAACATTTCCATCCTAATTCACATTTGTAAATCTAAATAAATATATTTTTATTTTCTTATATATAATAACCCACAATTAGTAATAATTTTTATATATATAATAATTCTCTTTGTATCCTTCAAACGTGACTCCTTTGGATCAATATGGAATCCTTCACACGATATAATGAAATACACTATATATGAACTTGATGTGATTAAATACGACAATATTTTTATTAAACTTTTGAATTCCATTTGATTAATATTATTTTATTTATCATCATTGACCAAATTTACACCACAATTCTTGGGTGTAGATACTATTTGGATCCTTCCATTTAAAATTTATTCAAAAATAACATAGTATATTTTTCATGAAATAAAACAAATATAATTCTACTTCTGTTATCTTTATAACCCCAAGAAAACCCGCATCACACATAGCATAGAAATTTAATTTTTTTCTTTATTTGATTAAAAATGTATACATAAATACACTCCTTATATCCAAAAAAATTATTCCATCAATATAAAAAATTAAAATTATAATATATATTGATTTATTTTACATAAATATTTTTAACACTTTTACTTTCATTAAATTCATTATTTTTTAAAAAATATTTCCTATAGAATATCATTACCTTAGTGTTTATTCAAAACCCTATAAGCCCTTATTTAGTCGATAGACTTGTTTTAAATATCCCATCCTAGTTATCTATTTATGAATAAAAATTTAACATCTATTTGATACACTTTATAATGTGTTTGATACTAAAAAACCAAAAATATTCCTATGGGATGAAATATTACAACCTGAGAAAAAGTATCACCCAAATTGATTCCCTAAACTTGAGAATAACTTTTTCATACCAATCCATCCTTATTATTATATATATTTTTTATTAATTTTTTTCCAAAATACCCGTTTAGTTCCACTTTTTTTCCCATTTTAATCTAGGGACAAGATCTCAATTATCATTCTTCTCAATCTAATCCAAACCCCTATTCATGAAATTCACTCATTATTTGGGTTGAATAGCCTCTTCAACTAAACATATATTAACTTGAGATATAATAGTGGAATAGATTTTTGTTTTTAATTACTTTATAGATTAAACCAATTAATTATAATAACCAATAATACTTTTATCTTACAAATTATTTTCACCCTTGTATAAAAACTTTTAGACCCATTATCTTTAATATATTTATCACTATTATAATATAAATAAACATCTTATAACTCCAGGGATATAGAATAGTGGTTGTGTTACTATGAGGGTCTCAGGGAGTTCTCAGGGTTAAGTCTCTCTAAATATGTTTTAGGTACTAGTATATTTTATTTTTAATTTTTAATTACCCATCACCAACCATTTATAACATTTTGCACAACTATTTTACCTTTATAATTATTTCATAATATGATTTTTATAATTATTTATACAACTAAACTATGAATTATACATATTTGACATATTTTCCCTATCCATGGGGTTGTTTTTAATGATTTTTTACATCATATAATCAATTTATTTTTTATAATCTCTTATTGTAACATATTTATCCTCATTAATTGGATAAATATCATATGGATATAACTTCATAAAAAATTTCATTAAAATTTCCTGTATTTATCCTTTAACCTTGAACATATAGTAACTTACAAACACTCTAATATACTTAAAAGAAGGTATTTTTTGAATAAAATCACATAAGGAGTCTTATTTCACTTATATTTCACTAAGAATCTATCTTATAGATGCATGACCATTGAAATAATTTCTCACAATAAGTTTTTTTAAGTTTTTTTTTCAACTAACATACTTATTCCTATACCAATCAAATGCATTTTCTACCTTTTAGTAACTCCATTTTTTGTAGGGGTATATGGAGTGATACAATAATTATTGATCCTATGTTTTACATGATAGTTTTTAGAATAATTTGATGTATAAGACCTTAGATTGTCTATATTAAACTTATTCATATATAAACCCAATTCATTTTCAATATTTCTCCATAAATAATTAAATTTATCATTAGTAATTGACTTGTGATTCATAAAAATAAATTATTTTAGTACATTTTATTCATTGATAAATTTGATAAATTAATAGTCTCCATTTGATTATTGGTGCCTCATAGGTCCATGTATGCTAGGGTGAATTAATTCAAGTGGAATTTGAGATTTAATTTTCAATCTCTTGTAACATTATTATACTATTTTCCATTTTTACATGTCACACACACAATGTTTTTATCTCTTTTTAGTTTTATAATGTGTAACACAACTTCATACCTTGTGATTTTCTTCATGATTATTTAGTTAGGGTGACCAATTTTTCTACGTTGTAATTTCTTTTACATCATTTTCACTAATATGATAAAATTTTTGAGTATATGTAATTTGAAATAAGTTTTCATTAGTCATTTCACCTTTAATAATTCATTTTATATACTTAAATATCTTGATGATGCACTTATTCTTACTAAATTAAACTACCTTTCCAGTATCACATTATTTGATAACACTTGAAAAATTATGCTTTATCCATTCAAAAAAATATAATATATTTTAAAAATTGTTTTTGAGACTCAATTTAAATAGTGAAAATACCTTTTATATTCAAGAAAATACAATTACAAAAATTTATTTGTCCTTAATTTTGTTTCTCAATGTTATTTTTTGGCCCGAATGGCCCGAAGGACTTTTTTTATGGATAATACCCCATTTTAAGGGTTTAAGGGGAACCCGTACATGACCCGTAGGCCCAAGGCACAAGGCCCGACAAACCCGCAATACACGGCCCGAAGGCCGAGAGGCATACCATGCCCAATACATGACCTGTAGGCCCAAACCACTTGAACTGACCCTCCCCAGCTTTCTGCATCATTGATCACCTATCTCCCCACCTTTCATTGCTAATCGGCTAGCATTACCCCGTACAAAGCTACACGGTGCCCGGTCCCGATGGCGACTGCCATACCCTCTCATTATTCCAATCCGGTTAGCTCTGCATCTGGTGGCTGCTACTCCTGTTGCTCTGATCCTCTTCTGGGGAATGTTCTGTGTGAACTAGGCTACTCCATGGTCTACGTGACCCGAAGGCCCTGTGACCCAAAGGCCTTTGATGACCCGAAGGCCCTGGAGACCCGTAGGCCCAAATCGGTGGCCCGAAGGCCCAAATCGGGTGAATAGATCTGGTTGCTATAGTATCGAACAGTAACTAAAACCACTATCAATTATTAATGATTTTTATTTCTTAGGATATTTTAGTGAAACTTATATTATAACATCTCTTTCATATTTTATTCTTCTATGGGAATTACTTGGACTAGTTGTTTTTTACTTTGAATAATAAAGAAGAATAATTAGCCAACCTTTAGTATTGTAAAAAAGTTGATCAAAACTCCTAAAAAATTATTCTAGATATATAAAGTTATTAGGAACTTTTAACTGAGAACTCACTTTCTCCACAAGCCTTTTTCACATTTATACATGTTCTTATTTCATACTAACACTCACTAAACTTATGAATGTTTTTACTTCATTGAAATGATATATTAAATTGAAAAATATAATTTTTATGTCTATATGATACAAAAAACTATAAATAACCATTAAATTTAAGATTCCTTCCATATAACTTGTTTTATCTAGTAGCACAAAGTTGTAATTTTTGAGTATTTTAAGTCATATATTTTTCTAAATTAAAAAATATAAAAATTTAATGATTTATTCTAAATTATTTTGATATAGAGATGGATTTATAATAATTTTTCTCTACCAATATTTATATATAAGTTAATTTAAAACCTATAATGTTATTAAAAATAGTTTTGAAAATTTGATATAATTATAGTACAAATTTTACCCCTTTATTCTTTTGATTTGCGAAAGAAACATTTTTAGAGAATATCAATCTACACTTTCCTGAATAATAATTTCTTTAGAGAATAAGTCACTCATCAAGTATTTTTTTTCATGAACCATTCTTCTATAGCCTTTTAAGATTCAACATGAATTTCCTTAGCTTTTTTAAATACACTCTTTTACTTTCAAGATTATTTTTAGCCTTAAGTTGCTTCTTTTAAAGTTTGTAATTTAATTATATTTAACATTGAAACTATATTAAATCTGTTAAATTATTTTCTCATGTTTATTCACATAAACCTTAAACTTTTTATCTTTTTCAAAAAAAATTATCCCTTTTTAGAGAAATCATATTAAACACATTTATGATTTTCATTCTCTTTATTGAAATTTTAACATAATTTTTATATTTATTAATTGTAATCAAAATAATACTATGATTTTTATTCAAGAATAATTATTGTATATGATTATTATCATATTTATCAGTTGAATCCACTTATTTATTTCCATTATTTTATATAAACGTTTGATATATTATTTTAAGATTAATATCACCATTATAATTAATTTCTATACTATAAATATAACCCTCATCATATTTTCTTATAAAACATCACCTTTTATCATTTGTGAAACTTTTATTCTCATTATCTATCTTATTTTTACTTTTTAACTTCACATTCTTAATTAATTTTATTCTTATTGAAATATAACATCATTGATCATATTCATTAGACTAATCAATTTTGTTTTTGGAACACTACTTGACATTGTGTTCCATTACACCACAATTGAATCATTTAAAATGTATTATATATTAATTTAATTCCCTTTGAGCTAATTTTATTTTTTAAAAGGAGAGGAAAAATTTATTCAAGGAATTTTTTATAATCCTCTTATTTAGAGTTGGTTATAATATATATTTACACCTCTTTCAATTTGATATTATTTATTTCAATGATTGTAATATATTTATCTTACTTTATCTTCATTTTAAATAAATTTGATTTTCCTATTTCAGAAAAAATTAGATTACTGAAAATAACATTAAGATATTTATATTAAAAATATATATCTTTAATATTTGAGACTTTAACATTAATTCTTTTAATAAATACCATTATTCAATTTTCACCACAATTGAATATTTATGTTTTTCACTATATCCTTTGACATTGATGAAAATATCATCAATTTAAGGGAATAATTCATCAAATTTATTATCTTATTTAATATTATAATATTTAAAATTGTCACTTGAAGTGTTTTTGATTTGGATATATCATCTTCTTATTAAATTAATATACATTTTCATTTTTTTCTAGATCTCATTTACATTTTTGTAACCTAATACCTTTGTAAACTGATTCTTAAATATAAAAGATAATATAATATTCCTAATCTTCACATAATATTGCATGTTATTTATATCTATATAATTATATACTATATTTTTCTCAGTTTAAGGAAAAATAATTGTTACAAAATCAAGCATATTTAATCTTAGTTATAGTAAATATTGCAACATACTTTCTTTCCAACCAAAATTGTTTTATCATAAAAGGTAATAATTCCTTCTCTATTTTGTTTATTTTCTTTATTAACTAAAATTAACATGAAATAATAAACATTATTTTAAAAATATTTCAAAACTTCTTAAAAATAATCCCATAAAATAAAATTAGAATATCTCTGATATAACTTGAAGTGCCTAGGATAATTATGGATGTAAATTTTTTGAGGGGGTGAATAAATGTTAATTATTTAAAAAATTCATACAATTAACCTTACTTTACTTATTATTGTAAATGGATATCCTATTATATTTAATTAACCCCTACCTCATATTAAAACAAATACATATAAATACATGAATAAAATATTTACAAGGTTCGCCCCCATGTGGGTGACTAGGTCCTTATTATGAGTAGTATCATTCAAGTCACATAGAATCCATCAATATCATAAAATGAATTATAATAAATTATGGTATGTAATAAATCTTAACCCACTTCAATGGTATCCCAATAGTTTTACAATCCTCCTTATTGATTAAAAATTTACTATCATATCGGAAAATATCATCAATAAAAATGAGTATATGTTTTTCATCAATAATATGGTCTTCTCTTAAATATGTAGAGAGTCTATAAGATTCCTTCCAAGATTGAAAAAAGTAATTGTTGAAAACTATACCATAATTAAAAGATCAATATGTTAATTATATCCAATAATCAATAATTAATATCATTAATAACATAATGATCTTATATATTATTATTCAATATTACTAGTCAAAATATCAAACCATTTTATCTAAAAAATATCAGAATACAGTTTTCTTTTATGTTTCAAATTTATATTAATTTTTCACCTATTTAATTCAAATAAATATATATTTAAACATATTTTCAAAGGTAATAATTTTAAAAACCCTCTTTAAGATTCAAAAAATCTCACCTAAGATATTTTTAAACAATAATAAAAAATGATAAAAGGAAATAAAATATCACACTCAATATTTATTTGGAGAAGGAAACATTTTTATGTTGAATTTTATTAGGTAGAAATAACTTGGAATATATTCAATTAGAATTATTTAAAAGGTGATTTTATTTTATTTTTCATTTAATATATATTAAATTATGTTTCACATAATAAATTTTCATTGAAAAACATTATTGTGTTGAGTATAAAATTTAATAGCATTATTTGTGATAACTTTCCAAGTATTGAATGAAATATGTGAATTGATTAAAATTTTTATTCTATATTGATTAGATATTCTATTATGTACCCTATAACTTATCTATGTTTAGTATATTTATATAACTATCTCATGCAACAAATTTTTTTTTTCACACCAAAAATACTTTGTCAAAATTTCACCACTAAATTGAATAAACTTTCAAAAATAATTTATGAAAGTTTTTGTATGTGGTAGGGAATAAATTTAACCTTAAAAACAAAATAAATTATTGTTTTTTCTATTTATCCTTCACATAATTGTGTAGACTTTTTATTCTTTGATAAATCCTCCAATCAACTCAAAAGTATCTTTAATTCATTATTCATCCAACTAACCCTAATTATCATTTATAATCAATGATTTTTATTCAATATTTAATGTAATATTTGGTAAATTATACTTCATTGATTTTTATATAGTATAACAAAATTGATTTCCTTTATTTATTAATGACAACATTAACTATAATAAAAGTGTATTATCATATTTTAATAATATTCAACCATAATTATAAGCCTTAAATTGTATAAAAAATCATATTACTTTGAAATTAAATTCATAGTAACACATTTTATGGGGTTCAAATAAATTCCCATATATCAAAATGAGAAGAAAATTACACTATAAGAATGTAATGAAAACTTAAAGAATAATTCTATTTAATATTTCAATGATTAATAAAATACCCATAAATTATTTTTTTGATTGTTTTATCACTACCAATTTTCCCAAGTATAAAAAATTACTCATTTCTTGATTTATCAATGAAGTTTTTAATTTTAATTTTTTTTAAAAACTATTTAAAACAAATAAAATCATTATAATTCAATTATTTTTTACAAAAATGATTATTGAAAATATGATTTAAATGTCACTATAGGATCCCCACCCAAAGATGAAAATAATTAACTTTCTAAGTTTGAACAAATGGATGTTTTCCATTTAATAAATTCAACATGACTATCTATAGAAAATAAATAAGTTGAGTACATAGAAATAATTATTTACATTCTAAAAATTAAGTAAAATTTAATGGTTTTAATGATAATTACTATACATAAAATTAAAAGTATTAATATAAATATCTACAATCTTCCATGATATGTCGAATTTTGTGTTTTGAAGAATGGTGAACATATTCATATTGAGGATAAAATTAAATTATGTGTTGGGTATGAGTTAATCATTTGCAAAATTGGATCACATATCTCTCATTGTTTGTGTACACATAATATGATGATTCAAAGAATAGTTGCATACTTAGAAAGATAGATGTTACAAATTTTATCATTCTAAAAAACTTAGTGAGTTAGTACCTATAAATCACATTAGATTAATATTTTGTTATACAATTTATAACAATTGATAATAATTTCATATATTTTATTATATTTATTTATTAATTGGATTGGTGCTATAAAATGATCACCATGTTATATGTAAAATATTCAAAAAAACACAAATGAACACCTCATGTCAAATATCTAGTTATTATTTTTCCTTTTACTTTAGAGAATCTATAATGTTTTTGGGAAAAATTAGGATCCTATATATTTGATATGAAATTCTCATAGTTGGTGGGATAACCTAGGAGGATCAATATAGATGAGTGGTTCTTTTAGTGTTCATCGAACATGGAGGAAGGGATCATTGAATAAACTATAAGTTATATTATTTTGGTTTTTATGTTTAATTCCTTAATTTATATCTTAAAATATCTAAGATATTAAATTTATTTATTATTCTAATACATTTTTTATATATTAGACACCCAAAAAATTCATCAATAACATAAGATCTAACTTGGGAATAACCATCTTGACAAGGATGCAAAAATTGAAAAACCAAAATGAATTTTTTATTTCATGACATGATTTACTATTAATTTTGTGGTATATACCAAGTTCTTTGATTTCATATCATGTATTTGTTTTAACATCATATATTTGATATTTCAAAAAATTAGAAAAACAATTTACCATAATTTCATTAAATTTTAAGTTATGATTTTCTCATAATGATATTATTTTGAAATTAATTTTCTAAATTAATACTATTAAACTTTCATGTGCTGTTATTTGAAAACTATTTTTCTATTTTCATGTCATATCCATGTTTAACTCCATGGTTTGGAAATTTATTTTTCATAGTTTAATATCATGGTTAAAATAATGTCCACCAAAGAAAAAAACATATTTCACAACAATTTTTTAATGTTTTAGAATTGTTTAAATGTCAAAACCCATACCTTCCAAGACACTAATTGATTTAGCGATGAGGTCGAGTGTGACACTCCAAATACACCTTCAATAAGCCAAGGTTTTGGGGCTAGTCTTATATAATACAAGCAATACTAAAGAGAAGTAATCACATAATTAAATTTCTACATATTATAGGCATAAAAAAAGTAACATCACATTCAATTATCACCATAATCCTATAGAATTAGACATTTATATGAACTCCTTTAAATAAAATATCTGATTATCAAGATATTTCCTCTATAATAAAACATATGCATCATCTATATAAAAATAATTCATTCATTTAGAACTAATTATTTAAAATATAATACCCTTATCATCTATATATTATTTTTCCTAAGTAAAACAAATTATAAAGGGTTTTAAAGGATTTTAATAGACTATTACACCATAGTGAACCTCCATGGCTTAAGACAAATGGGAAAGAAAATTAATTAATTAATTAAATAGTACCCATGTATACTTTTTACTACTTATCACTACATTGAAATGACCCCATATAATTCTATGAGGATGCCTATGTAAACTATTGAATGGAGGTTACTTTACATCATTATGTGGCATGGGCCCCATGTTTTCCCAAAATGAAAACTTTAAGAGGGGTTTAATTGAAAAAAAGTTATGAAAAATAAAATCTTAATAAATAGAAAGGATTTTAGTTACTCTAGAGTTTGATAAAATAATTTTTTTTAAACTAGATGCTTCAGTGTTTGATAAAACACTACAAGAATAAAATTTTATAAAATGTTAGAGCTAGAATATTAGTGGTTCCTTAAACAAAATAATGCAATGAAAAAAAAATAAAATAAAAAAAATAAATGATAAAGTATTTTAGGATAAGTAGTCCCTATATACCTCATCTTTTTTAGTAAAGTATCCTCAATTTCTATGTCCATAATGTCTTTTCTTATGACCCAAATAAGATGGGGAATCTTATGCCCAAATCTGGTAGATCAACATTGAGTATAATTAGTTCCATCTCTTTTAACAAGTATTAAAAAAATAATTCTTTATTCTAATTAAGTATATAAAAAATTATATATTGATACAAATTATATATGTGACTTGTGCATTTTTTTAGTAAAAGCGGTGATAAAAAATGAGGCACAAAGGGTAGAGATAAAAAATAGAGAGATAAAAAATTGAGTGATTTTGATCTTCAAGGGATGAGAGGTTGTTAATACTTGGATTATTCAATGAACTTTTAAAACTCTAATAAAATTTTCATATGGATTAAGAGTGATTGACCAATAAAAATATACACACTGAAGTTTACTTGTTCTATCCTTTGTATAGGATTTAGAATATATCTATTTCAGAGAGTATTTGTTGATGACAATGAATCCATTTATTATTTTTCATTTTAACAAAAGTTTTCTATAATATATTAGGAATTTTGTGTTGAATTTAACATCTCCTAATACCTTCATGAATTTCTTTGAACTTTTATTTTATCAACATTTAACATGATTGGGGTATCAAGTAATATTCGATAGATTTTTAGGTAGTTTTTTTATTAGTTTTCATGTTAGATATTCTTTAGTTATCTTCAATGTATCTATATAATCTACTAATAATTATACCTAGTTTTTATTATTATCCCTATATATTGATTATTCATAGTTTAATTTTAATTTTTTCAATAATTGATTATAATTTATAATAATCCAATAATATCTTTTGATAGAGTACATTTACATTAGAATCTAGTATATAATTCCTTCAAAGTAAATAGTTAAATAAATAAAAATCATGTGTTTTGATTAAATAGCTTATAAGGATCAAATATAAATTGTTTATCATAGTAAATTACATTTGAAACCACATTCCCTAGATCACCAATCATTAATCCAAAATCATGTATAAATCCAAAATGAATAATATTGTATACCTTACACTAATGATGGTTACTAATTATACTATTTTCAAACACATGCTTGATGAATATCACTAAGAAATAACCTTAAGAATCCTTAACATGGGTTATATCCATAGATTGAATAAATCACCCAATGCTCTAGTGAGATCCATCTCTTGACCACAATATGATAGCATATCATGAATGTTAAGGAAATAGAAGAAGAGAGATTCACTTATGAGAATTTAAAGAGGGATCTTAGGTGAAAATTTCTTGAAAAAATACACCACCTAAATGTCTTGGATTATTTATATATCCCTCGAGAAACTCCCATGACTTCCATGGAATTTAATCATAAATTACAAAATGTATGAGTAACTGGAATATGTTATAACACTTATAACCTTCATCTATCTAGATGCTATACAATATTTTTCATCTTATGAAATAACTATAATCAATGAAAGATTACATGAAAGATGAATATGAATGTTTAATTCTTAACATTGAACTACAAGATCATTCATAGGGCGTAATATGAATGATAAAATTTGATTATTTATTCCCTAGGAAATCACCAAGTCATACACTATGGGTGTCATACCATATGACATCCCCATATCTTCTCTTACTATATAAGCCAAAATATATCACACACACACACACACACATATATTTAGGTCATAAATCCATAAATCTACTATATTCACTAAATCCTTATAGAAATTATTCCATTTCATCTTATATTATATCATATTTAATATCTTCTAAAACACTTGGAATTCTATCACCAAATTCCCCAGGTATCACATCATATGAAATACCTTGTGAATATCCATCCAAACTTCTTTTGGATAAACTCTAAACCACTTTAAGAGAAACACTATAAGTTTATTAAAACTGAATACCCATTCAATAAATCATAAAGTGTGACCCCATAGGCCTTTATAGCATTTTTAACAAATATAAATTAAAAAATTCATAAATTTAAGTAAAGAGTGGCTTTTAGAAAGTCACTAATTCTACTCAAGCTACAAAGGAATTTAACATAGTATCTATCAAACACAAGTATCATTATACTTATATACAATAGTTTTATTATATACATGAATACATTTTCATTTCACCCCTTTTTCTAAGACATCAAGTAAACATGGTACACATATTATGTCAGTACTATATAGTCAACTCAAGTGTTCTCTATTATTTAAGTTTTTTTTAAATAGTATCTTGGACAAAGGTCCAAGATGATTTATTATTATTAAACAAAGCAGAGTTACAGGAGTTGAAAAGAGGGGATTTTATTACATTATTTATCAAGAAGGGGAATTAGATCAGGAGTAATATCGTCTAACCAAGTAATCTCTATGTTTACCCCTTTGTTAGAAATCTATTCTACCACCACATTGGCTTCTCAATAGACATGTGTGACGATGAAGTTGAAACTTAAGAGGAATGTGATACAATCCATCCATCTCACAGTGATTTTCCAAGCAATATGTATTACACCATTTCTAATTGATTGTAACACAATAGTGGAGTCACTTTCAAGCCAGATGTTGTTCATACCTTTATGGTGGGCGAACTGAACTGTGTGAATAACACTAAGCATTTCATCTTCAAGGTCGAAATAAATTCCACACTTACCAAAAAAACACCCAAGGAATTTTCCATTATTATATATAAAGAAATCACCATATCCTGTAGGTCCTAGGTTACCTTTTGAGGCTCCTTCTACATTTATTTTTATCCATCCTTGTATGGGAGCTTGCCAAAAAACTTCAAAGATACCTTGCTGCTTCATATAGTTTCCCTGCACACCAATTCTCATTAGAATTGTGTAATCATGAATAGTATTGTAGTAGTGAACTATTTGTAACGAATCAACTTATTTAGAAGTAGTAAAGAGGAATAATAAGGCTACTTAAAGGTATAAATAGATGTTTTTATACATGATGTCATTCCATCCAGTCCAAAGAATGTGATCAAGATTTGCAACAGTGGAAAAAAAGAGTGTTTAAGTTGAGGAGAGGCTTGAGCTGTGGCGTAGTATTGTAGGTGAGCTACAATATCATGGCTCTAAGGGATATATATTTCAAATATTTCTTGTAGTTCATTCCAGAGAGTAGATGCAGTGGTGCATGATAAAAAAATGTGGGAAATTTCCTCCCTGTTCTAATTACAAAACCTACATCTGGAACATAGAATAATGCCACGAGATTGCAAGTAGTCATCAATAGGTAATTTTTGTGTGAAAGATGCCAAATAAAGGTCATACTATAGGGTATTATCCAAGACTTTTCATAGTGTTTAATCTAAGAAAATTCACTATCATTTAAAAAATTATAGTGGTAGTAAGACTTGGATTCAAGAGTTCTATTCCAAGTACGTTCCCAGATAAGAGAGTCTTTATTGGGTGAGAAGATGTAGTTGCTAAGGAGTTCAATATGATTTATGTACATCTCTATATTGGAGAGGGCCAAGAAGTATTGAATTGAGACATCTGTGTCAATAGGAGCATGTTAAAGATCAACAATGGATATGAGAGGGGATCTCGTCCAATTGTCAAGACAGATGTTTAGAGAGGATTCCCTACAAGAAATCTATCTTAAGTGAGACATAATATTATCATAAGAGGATTTGATGGCAGGAAAAATAGAGGAACTTATATAAAAGTTGTGGCCCCTCTTTAATTTGTCAATGAATCTATTTTTGAGAAATATTAGGGTCATCGAGTCGCTTCTGATAAGATTCCAAGTGAACTTGTAAAGGATAGACTCATTAAAGAGCTTGATGTTTTTTATTCCCAAGACTCCCTTGTAAAGAGTTTTGCAGCATTTAATATAAGAAACTATGACTAATTTCTTTTCCAGAATATTGCCACTCCAAATGAAGTTCCTGATGCATACATTATGAATATTTTTCAGTGAGACATGCTATTTATAAATCATAAAGTTATGGACTAGTTTATAAACAATGATGTGTTTGACCAAGTAGATTCTGCTTTCCATAGAGAGAGTCTTTCCTTTCCATTAAGATATCTACTTTTTTATTTGATCCACAATTTTGATGAAGTGACTGTTCTTAGGTGTCCCCCAAAAGAGAGGAACACCCAAATAATGAATAGTAAAAGATCCTTCCTTAATCCTAGGGTCCAGTAGGATTTGTAATATTCTCCTAGTGGGAATATTTTTACCAAAGTATATAACTGATTTGTTCCAGTTGATAGTTTTTCCCGAAACATCCTCATAGTGTGAGAGGGATGACTTCAAATTTTGTATGTTTCTTTTGGTACCTTGAAAAAAGAGAATAATTTCATCAGCATATAGGATATGTGTAGGGGAAACTACATTCCTAGCAGCATGGATAGAATTGAGCTTTCCCTGATCCACCATACAGATGATAAGTCTAATTATATAGTCCTTTCCTATGGAGAAAAGGATAGAAGATAGAGGATCGCCTTTCCTAACACCTTTCGAGAAAGTACAGTAGCCTTTAGGAGAGCCATTGACAAGCACAGAGATTTGAGCAGACTAAAATAGAGTTTTAACCCAATTAAAAAACATGTCATTGAAGTTGAAACTATGAAGAAATTTGAAAATGAAGCTACAATAAATGGTATTTAAAACTTTCTTGATGTCCAACTTTAGAGCAATACATCCACCTCTGCAAGATTTATTAAGGATTTTGACACATTCAGAGGCTGTACTAATACACTATTGTATAGATATTACTTTCACAAAGCAAAACTGGTTCCATGTAATGATTTTTCGGGAAATTATGGTGAGACGGTTGGTGAGGATCTTGGTAATGATTTTTTAATAAGTGTTCATGAGAGTGATGGGTTTGAATTGGTGGATCTCTGAAGCATTTTCAACTTTTGTAATCATCACAAGAAATTGAGCATTAAGGCCATGTGGTATCACACCAGTACAAAATAAATATTTAAAAAAACTACAAACATCAGGTTGAATAACCTCCTAGTAAGTTTGAAAGAAGGCGTTGGTGAAGCCATCCGAACTCAGAGCACTATCTGGTTTAAGGCTAAAGACTGCCTCATAAATTTCAAGATCAGTCATACTAAAATTGATCTTGTTATTATCATCATAACTGACTATGTCCAAGATGACACCATCTTGGAGGTACTTGATGATATTAGGTCCATTTAAAAGATGCTCAAAATAGGAAACAACATGTTCTTCAAGGGATTCCTTATTTTCAAGCACTCTATCACCATCTCTCAAGAACGTGAGAGGTATACAAGATTTTCTAGTTCATTGAATAGAATTGTATAATTTAGAGTTTATATCTCCGCCCTTTAACCATTTAACCCTAAAATTATCTTTTTGACATTTTCATTCATGGAGAGGAGCGAATTCAGCTTGGAAGATAGGAAAATTTCTTACTACATGTTTCTTTCCAAATTAGAGCGTCTGGTATCACATTGGATCTTATTGAGCTGTGCCTCCATATATGTGATTTAATTCTCCATACTATGATAATTTTTTTTGAACCAACTCTTAAGATTGTACTTTAAGTGCTTTAACATCATGATGTGAGAATAAACATCACTGCCATAACTTTTATAAATCCATAAATTTTTAATCATCTTGCTGAAATAGGGGTGAGAGGTCTAGGAATTGTTGAATCTAAAAGGAAACCTTGGTTTTCAAGTCTTGTTGGTAATGCTGTCCAAAACATGATGATGACAAGAGTTTATCTTTGGCAAGGTAATATTTGAAATAACATCAAACATATCAAGAGCTTTGTCATTATAAAAAGAACAATCAAGTTTACTAGAAACTATTTTAGTGTTCTGCCTTTGGTACCAAGTATACTTAGCTCCCACCAGGTTGATCTTAGTTAGATTACTGTTCTCATTGCAAGATTTTAATTACTTTAAGGAGAGTGTGGGATGAACATCTCTCATTATTTCACTAGGGAACAATATTTCATTTAAGTCACCAAGGATAATCCATGGATCATGTATTCCATGGATATTGAGCACAATGTTTTTCCATAGAAATATTCTTTCCTTATAGTTATTCTTAGCATAAACAAAGAAGCAGAATAATTGAGCATTATCGATGATAGGTTCACAGGTGATCATTTTTTGATCCATGTTGAAGACCGAAGCACCAGATATAGAGTTGTGAGCAAAGACCCATAAGGTGTAAATATTCCCAAAAGTACTAGTGTAGTCTATTAGAGTGTAACCTATGTTTTCAAGACTAGAAGCTCCTAGAGAGTAGCAGATTTTGGGTTCAGCAATGCCCAAGAATTTGGGTTTATGTACATGTATAAAACTGTGCAATGAAGTGGCAGTGTCATGGTTTTCTACTCCTTAACAGTTCCAAAAGAATATATTAATTTTTATTTGCATTTGGGGGGAGAACCCCTTTTTTTATTTCCACATGATTTTATATTTTTGCATGATTTTCCTATTTTTATGTAGTCTTTTCCAAGTTTTTTAGACTGATCAACATGAGCAGGAGAAGATATTGGTGCTTTTGACCAACTGTTGTAGTTAGATCAACATCCTTCATAGATCAATTATCTTGAGGGTTGTTAATAAATTCTATGATGTTTTCGGGTTCCTTTCTAGGTGAGGTAGAGCCAATACTCGTTTTTATATCTTCAGTAGTATAATAGGAGCCTTCAATGTTATACTTTGACATGAGTTGATTCCTCAAGTATTTACTGACCAGATTGATGAATAAATCACATTTTATTTACCCTTATGGATGAAGAAATCACATTCCCTTCATTTAATAAATAAGAACATCACATGTTTTATCTAGGTATAAACATAAATTCCTTCAATATATCTTAATTGAGGGCCTATATTTAACACCCCGACCCCAGTTACCCAGATTTGGTGCATTATTACATAACAATGTCATAATACAAGGAATCATGTCCTGAAAGACCGATCAGTTTATTATCCTTGGAAGTACTAGATACATACATAAATTTTACATTACACCATGAAATGAAAAACAACAGCATTGTGTCTCCTTTGAACACATTCATCTCCCTTATAATATCCCTACAGGTCAGTCATAATATACTTCTTCGCATCCTACGATAAATAGAACATAAGAAAGGGGTGAGCTCATATGCTCAGTAAGGATAAAAATATAGAGGAAACTTTTATAAATAAGAATAAAAATTGAAGGCAATGTATAAGACTAAAACAAAATCATTTTACAATTAAACTTTAGAATAATATGGCAAAGATAAATATATAATTCCATTTACTTATTCACATGTATATTCTATTAGTCGAATAATTACATGTAATATCAATATCCAATTTCAAAATGATGGAATGAATAATGCCGGACATCATAACCACATAGTCAAGGCCTTGTTCCAAGACTACAAATAAATTTTTTTCAAGGCCTTGTTCCAAGACACTAGTTTGTCTCATGAGACCTACTGATGCATCGAGGAGTTATAGTGGGATCCACCCGTCACTTAATAAGTCCAATGCATTCCTCATATGAAAAGGTTGAAACATAACATAAACATTCATATTAAAACTAGCATACAAAATGTTAATACTTTAACCATGAACCATTAATGGTATAAAAACAACATATCCAGAGTCAAACATATCACAAAACCTTCAATACAATATGTAAGATTGTATCATAATAAATCAAATTCAAACAAGTGTAAAATCCATCAAAGGATGTTGACATAGTTGAAATCAAAACTATTTGATAGAAATATATCTTTCTATTTTGAAATCATTTAAAATTAACATAATTATAAATGAAAAAATTTATTTTGAAAACATTATTATAATATTTTAAGGGAATATTTGAAGGTGTTATAATGGCTAAAAATAGCCGCACTCGCCGTATAAGTTAAAAAAACATTCTTTCCTTAATTTTCCCAAAAAGGTCGTAAAGGACCTTGTTTGGAAAATGATGGAAAGATTCCTTTATAAAAATTTTATAAAAAGTCAAAAAAAGGTATAAATTACTTTAAACCATAGTCTAGGAAATAGTAAAAATGTTTTTAAATACATTTTTAAGAAACACAGATGTGGATGATAAAGAGGTAATAGTATATACTCACGTATAAACAACATCAGATAATGAAGTGATTGTAGAATTAACCCTTAACTTTTACTTTTCCTTGATAGAGGGTATGTTAAAATACTCTATAATAGTCAAATAATTGTTATTAAATTATAAAATAACCACATATACAAATATTATATCATATATGATCTTCTAATATTGCTTTGTTAATAATATTTCAATAGTATCATTGTTTCGGGTGTTTAACTGATTCGTTTTCCTTTATATGCTTGGTTATGTAAGCCATGTTTTTTATGAATAGGATGTTTTTTATTCATATCCAGAATGATATTAATTTCTTAAACATTATTTTTAATTATAAAATGAAAATTATTTTTGTATGGTAATGATGGGGAATGAATTTCATCGCGTTCATGAAGACGGTAATCCGTACGTACGCACGGGCGACAATATAATTATATTGATGGTAAAATCGTATTTAATTGGATGATATATCATATATACAGAATCATTAACATGTTATATTTATTATTTACATCAGTTATACTCATTATTATACCCATCCAAATAATGAAGTGTTTGAATAACAAACTACACCACGACATGGAGACGGTAAGCCATACGTACGCACGTATGGTGAATTGTCATTCATAGGATGGATAGAATAATGAATTTGGTTGTAACATATTTATAATAACATAAAATTATGTATAAGGTACTGTATTTATTATTTTTTATGGAAACAATAAAAAAAGAGGAAGTGGAAGAAGAAAAGAACTTTGAAAGAGGTAGTGAAATTATTACCTCTTCTTCAGGTGCTTCCTTTTGAGTTGATCAAAAGGGATCATTAGGTTGGATTTCTGATCAAAGTAAGAAATATAGGTCTAAGTGAGGGTATTTGGAAGGATATTTGATCAGGTGTTGGCTGACCCAAATGGATTCAGAGGTGTGATTTTTAGAGAAGGTGAAGTACCCTTTTATAAGAGGGGTGAGGATCACTTTAGGAAAACCTTGAAATATTATTTTATTATACAATCATATTCGGTTTATAATGGCTCCAAAAATATTTATTTAGAGGATAAGGTGAGGATGGGTCTAAAAAATACCAAAAAATAGGTTTTAGACAGGTTTAGGTCACCATATTAACCTTATCTTTTATATTTAACTCTTAGTTAAATAGTTTAACTTTTACCATGTATTCTTGTATTATTATAATAAATGGTTAATAAACGTACTATAAAAATCCAAGAGAACCCAAGTGGTTCATTATTAATACATATAACTTTATCTAAGTCCTTTGGCTGAAACTTATATTTTTAGGAATATTATATCAATTAATAATATAGTATTTGTTTTAAAAACTTATTTATGTCAATTTTGACGCTATTTGGTATTTTGTTTTTGTGAAAGTCATAACAGATTTATAACTTCAAAAAAAACTTATTTAATCAACCCTAAAAAGTATTATTAATCTATAAATTTTTTTGAATTCATCATGAGTCTCAATTTACATTTATTTGGATATTTATAATATCAATTATTTTATTCTTTCATTAAAAAGGTAATTACTGCATCATCATTGTATCATAAATAAATTTAATTATTTAATGCCTAAAAATTATAAATAAAATACCATTATGTGGGAAATATTTTTATATTTCTAATGAATATTTATAGTTGAATTTATCTTATGTATAGCCCTATATTAAAATGGTTTAGTTATTAAACTTTGAATTTAATACTTTTAACTCTTCTTTAAATAAAATAATAATAAATTTCCTAATCTAATACAAGTGGACCAAAAGGATTATATTTTATCCCTAAGGTTGATTTTGGTCGAAATAAACTTATCTAATAGAATTAGGACATGTTTTAGGGTAATTATAATATCATTTTTACCTTTAATTACCCTATTTACTTTTAACCGTGGTAAATACAAGTCAAAAGTTACTATTCACAAAATTATTTTTATCTTATTGAACCACATTTTACTTATTTATGTCAACCATGTCTCTCATATTTTTTAAATTCAATTCATAGAAGTGGTAAAATTGCATTTTATGAAAATTTGTAAATGCACCTAGAAGGTGGGTAAAAGACGGTAAAAAGTTCAATAAAATTTTATATATCTAATATTATTATAAAATGACTCCAATGAATTACATTGAACATATATAGGTATTATTTATCCATTTTTACCTAATATAAATTTAAATAAAATAACTAATTATTTAAATAAAAAATCGGTTTTAAACAATAACGTAGTGTTTTTCACTATTCATAAAAAATTAAAAGTTTTCATAAAAATACCAAAAATTCACCCTAAGATAATTTTGATATTATGAATCAAAAAATGAAGTCCAATTTGAAAAATAAAATTTATAAAATTTCAAAAAGTGGTTATTACTATTCATAACAAATAGTTTGATTGGTTGTGGTGTGTTAAAACTCAAAGTTGCATACAACGCAAGATATTGTATTATTCAAAGAGAAGCATATCATGGAAGCTCGAGGTGTTACATTCTTCCCTCCTTCAAATAATTTAATCCTTGAAATTTCTAGAATATTATAGCATAAAAATATTCAGGTGGTTCTTCATCATAAGTTTCTCGGGTTCCCACGTTGCCTCTTCTATCTTATGGTTTCTCTATAGAACTTTCACCAAATGAGTTGTTCGGTTTCTCAGCACTTGTTCTCTGGTATCAGGAATCTTTAAATAATCTTCACAATAAGACAAATCGAGTTCCAGTTCTATTTCTTCATAAGTGAGTGCAAGCGTTGGGTCAGGCATGTATTTTCTCAACAGTGATACGTGGAACACATCATGAACTTTGGAGAGACTTGGCGGAATTTACAAACGATAAGCTACAAATACAATTAGTTCTAGAATTTCTAAAGGTCCGATGTACCTGGGAATTAAATTTCCTTTCTTACCGAATCGTATAACACCTTTCGATGGAGATACCTTAAAAAACATGATCTCCTACTTGAAATTCCAAATCTTTCCTTCAGTTATCGACATATCTCTTTTTCATACTTTGAGCTAATTTGATGTGGGTTTGGATAACCTTAACCTTTTCCATTGTTTCCTTAACAAGTTATAGGCCTACGAGCTTTCTTTCACCAAAATAATCCCAATAAGTTGGTGTGCAACATCTCTTTCCATATAACACTTCATATGGTGCCATCTGAATACTTGAATGAAAGTTATTGTTATAGGAAAATTCTACCAGAGGTAAATATTGATCCCACATACCTTGAAAGTCAAGTGATAAAGATATAAACATGTCTTCTAAGGTTTTAATATTCCTTTCTGATTGTCTATCAGTTTGAGGGTGGTAGGCAGTGCTTAAACGAAGTTCAGTATCCAAGGCCTTCTGAAAACTTTTCCAGAATCTTGATGTAAAACGGGGATCATGATAAAAAACAATCTATAGGGGTACTCCATGAAGTCTTACAACTTCATTAATATATAGTCTTTCTAGACTTTCAAGTGGAAAATCTTCTTTATAGCAAGAAAATGTGATGACTTGGTAAGATGATAAAAAATGACCCATAATGCATCATTCCTTCTAGGAATCTTTGGTAGTCCCATGACAGAGTCCATCATAATATCATCCCATTTTCAATCAGGTATGGGAAGAGGTTACATGACTCCTCTAGGATGTTATCTTTTAGCTTTAACTTGTTAAAAAACCATACATCTTGACACATAATCAACAATCTCTCTCTTCATGTTGTCCCACCGAAAATGTTCCTTCAAATATCTATACATCTTAGTGATACCAGGGTGTATAGAGAAATTGGATCTATGAGCATCATCCAACAATTACCTTTTTAGATCAGTAATGTCAGGAACATAAAGTCTCTTCCAAAATTTCAAAATCCCATATTCATATATGAAGTCAATCAATCTACCATCATTCACAACTTTAATTTTCTTTTGAAATTCCTCATCATTAGTCTGAGAACTTTTTATCCTTTCTAGTAAAATCGGATTGGCAACCATTTGAAAAATTATTGATGTTTTTCCTTCCATGATTATTCCAATATCCATATTTACTAGATCCATGAACATAGGATCCCTTTTAACTCTCATATTGTTCAAAACTCCATGATCCTTTCTTCTTAAAGCATATGCCACCTTATTTTCCTTCCCTGGGTGGTAGTGTATAGTGAAATAATAATATTTGAGTAGTTCAAGCCATCATATTTGCCTCATGTTGAGTTCTTTTTGTGATAAAATATACTTCAAAATCTTTTGATTGGTATATATCTCACATTTTTCACCATAGAGATAATGTCTCCATATCTTCAAAGCAAAGATTACAGCTACCAAATCAAGATCATGAGTGGGATAGTTTTGTTCATTAATTTTTATCTATCATGATGCATAGGCAATAACTCTATCATTCTGCATAAGGACACAACCGAGTCCTTTCTTTAAAGCATCACTATAAATAACAAACCCATCATTCCCCGATGGTAGAGTCAAGATAGGAGCATTGAATAATCTTATCTTCAGTTCTTCAAAACATTATTCATGCTCTTTTTTTCAAACAAATTTAATCCCTTTATGTGTGATCTTGGTTAATGGGTTAGAAAATTGGGAAAAATTATAGACGAAACGCCAATAATAACCTGATAAACCAATAAAATTATGTACCTTAGTTATACTTGTCGGTGTAGGCCATTATTGGATTGCCTTGTTCTTTGAAGTATTGACAGAGATTCTATCCTTAGAGAAAATATGGCTAAGAAAAGAAATTTCCTGAAGCCAGAATTCACACTTTCTAAACTTCCCATATAATTCATTTCTTATGAGGGTTTTCAAAATAGTGCGCAAGTGATTTTCATTATATTCATATATTTTAGATTAAACTAAGATATTATCAATAAATACAAATACAAAGTCATTAAGATATTCCTTGAAAACTATATTCATTAGATCCATGAAAATAAAGGGTGCATTAGTAAGTCCAAAAGGCATTACTGTAAACTCGTAATGCCCATACCTAGTATGAAATTCTGTCTTCAGAATGTATTCCTTATTCACAGACAACTGATGATATTCAGATCCAAGGTCAATCTTTGAAAAATATTGAGCTCCATGAAGTTGATCAAATAAATCATCAATGCAAGCTAGGGGATACTTGTTATTTATTGTTATAGCATTTATCTCCCTGTAGTCAATGCACAACCTCATAGATCCATATTTCTTATTAACAAAAAGAACAGGGGCACCCCATGGAGAAACACTAGGGTGAATAAATCATTTATTACTCAATTCCTTTAGTTGTTTCTTTAGTTCCACTAATTCTATAGTGTCCATTCTATAAGGGGTATTTGATATAGGCCTTAAACCAAGAATTAAATCAATGGGAAACTCAATTTCTCATTCAAGAGGATGTCTAGGTAAATCCTCTGGAAACACATCAACATATTCTTGCACAAGAATATCACCAATCCATCAAGGGGAGATGATGGAACTTTGGGGGGTTTTGCTGCTCCGCTGCCATGGGGCTTTGGTTCCGTATTAGGGTTCGGGATGCCAATTATTCATTTTCTTAGTTCTGTGCTCATTGTTGGTGAACTTGGATTGACATGGAATGAAGGTCCGTGATGTATTAGAGGCAGCGTTGCCCGGTGTGATGCTGTGGGGAAAAAATCGATAGTTGTGGATTATGATGCACAGTGCGACGCTCGGGAAGGCGTTGATTTATCTATGCCGGATCTGACAATTGCATTGAAGGATGATTCTAGGGTGTGCATTTCCAGATCTGTGCTGGACACCTAGAACACCAAAGATATTCATGTTGATGGTAATATTAGGGATTTTTCTTATTAGCCGTTGGGGTTGAAGAGAATGACGAATTGTCCCTCTGCTCATGTGATTTATGATCTGGTGACGGTGAAATCAAAGGGGGTTTTGAAGGCCTCAAATGGAAGTGCTAATTTGAAGGTCCCCAATGGAGTAGTGGAAGTATTGGATATACCCCCATTTTCATCTTTTTTTGACAATAGCTCTGGAAGGATTCTCCAAAAAGGGTCATCATCCCATTTTGAGGATAATCTTGATGTGTTTGCTGAAAGGATTACAATCGGGATGAGTTCTCTAATTGCACGTATTGTTTTACCGAAGGGTGAGAAGTCCTAGAGTTTTGAGGACTTAGTAAGACGAATCTAATTTTTTTGGGGCTCCTCTGAGTGGAGATGTGTTTCTCTTGATCATGGTTTCTTTCATTGCATTTTTTCCTTCAAATGATTTCAAAATACATGCGTGGAGCATCGGGTCTCTTTCTCTAAAACCTGGATGGCTACACCTACATGAATGGTCCCTAGATTTCAATGCTTTGCATGTAAGGAATGCATTTTCTCAGGTTTGGGTTCATTTTCTGGACTTAATTTGGTCCTTTGTCACCCAAAAATATTGCATGACATCGGCATGGAAATCGGGACTCCTATACGTCTCGATAAGGAAACTGAGGTTGTTCGGTTTGTACACTTTTCCAGAATGTTGGTGGAGATTGATCTAAGTTCCACTTTGATTGATAAGGTAACTCTCTCTATGACCTCTGATAATATCCATATTTATGTTGAATATGAAAGGAAACCCCCTTTCTATACCGAATGTATGGATGTTGGGCATTCTTTGGATTTATGTCAGAGGAAGATTTCTTGCGAGAGATATGGGAAGAAGGTTCATCCAACTGACCTCTATAGAAGGAAATCTGAGAGGAAGCATGTGACTTTGTCAAAGTCTCTTGATCATGATGGATATGCTCTCAAAAAATCATCCTCCACTAAGGTTGGTATGTTGGCTTTTGACAAATCTGTCTCTCAGGTGACTATTTTGAAAGGTAAAGGCCCTATGGTGGATAAGTCTCCAATGAGTGTCCCCTCTAATGCTTGAGTTGGATTTGTTAATGAGAATACATCCAATGATGGTCGTGTTAATTCTCCCATTGGATTAGTTGAGACTGGAGAGAATGCTTGCCCCACTTTTGGTGGGACTATTGTGCCTGATCCTAGTTTGGGTGATCACATTGGGATTCCTCAACTTGTTGATTAAAATCATGAGATCCAGAATTTATTGAACTCTTCTAAGATTGTTGAGAAGTGGAGTGACATCTCTGACGCGGAAGTGATGAAAACATACAGTGGTGGTATTACCTCTTTTAAGGATTCACTCTTATCTAAAAAAGGGAAGACAGATGACACTTCTGCTCCCTCGAAGAGAAGGCCAAATAAGGACTACTCTAACACACCTCGCATGGTGTCTACCCGATCTTATTCGAAATTGTCAGGTTAGTTCAATTCTGATATTTTTAATATTCTCAACTAGGGTAAGTCCCAATCTGAATGGGAAACAAGTGATGATTATGATTATGGGAATGACATGTCTTATTATGATCTATAATTTTATTCTTGACGAATGATGGAAAGTTAATTTGTTTGACCTCGATTGTCTCTCTTGTACTTTTTCTTTTATTTTTAATAAATGGTCAGAAGCTTAGCTTCTGGATGGAGTTTCTGGGTATTCTTGCACAATAGGTATGTCCTCTATTTGAACATTCTTTTCCTCAACCATAGTTATTTTATTCTCTTCCTCCCCAATAATTGAATTTAGTAGATCTACTAGGGGTGGATCTAGATAGGAATCAGGTGGTGATGTTTCTGCTATAAAGATAAGGTACTCCTTATCATTATAAAAAATTGTAATCTCCTTCTTCTAATAATAAATTTTCTCATCATGGTCTGAAAGCCAATCCATACCAAGGATTATATCAAATTCAATCATTGGTATAACGATGAGATCAGCAGATAAATAACATTTATATTCCCTAATGGGGACTGATTCACAAAAATTTGTTGAAATGATACTTCCCTTAGGAGTTTTGACTGAAAACTTCCTTGTTAAATAAAATTGGAAATATCTAATTTTCTTAGAAAAATGGGAAGATATGAAACACTGTGATGATCCAGAATCAAATAAAGCATTGGATAAATTTGAGGAAACCATTAAATTACCTACCACTACATCATTTAGAGCTTCAACCTCAGAAGTAGTGATCACATAATCTTGGCCTTGCTCCCTTAGCCTTTTCTGAGTTAAGTTTCCTTGGAACTTAGGACATTAATTTACATAATTCCCCATTTCTCTACAATTGTAGAATTCAACATTGACAACCTCTTTATTTCTCTTGCAATCAAGAGCTTGGTGGCATTTTTCACCACACTTGTAATAGACTCCCATTCCCTTCAGGAAAGTACTGGGGTGTTTCTTCCCACATTTACCATAGGATGGAAATTCAACTTTCCCCTTCTTCCCCTTATTTATATTTCTAGAGTGTTCAACAGACCTATTCTTCTACTGCTTTGATTTAAAGTTGTAAGACTTAGAGAACTCATTTTCTGTCTTGATAGCACATGAGACAATATCTTCATACGATGAGAAGGATTATGAGACTAATGCTTGATGGAGAAATGGTTTTAACCCATTTAAGAATCGATCAATCTTACTCCTTGAGTTACGTATATAATCTATTGCATGCCTTGCTAACCTTGTAATGTTAGCCTCATACATTGTGACATTCTCATATTCCTTTTTCCTCATACTCAGAAATTGTCTTTTCATATCCACTCAATGGTCACGAGGAAATTATTTTTCTAATAAAATATATTTAAACTCTCTCCATTCCATATTTGATACTTCTTCATCCTCCTTTGTGTTTTGAATTATTGACCACCATTGATCTGCATCTCCCATGAGGCGATAAACTGTCATGAAAAATGTTTCCCTTTCACTACTCCCCAAAGAATGAAATATTTTCTCTAAGGAACTTATCCATTGATCAGCTACAAATAGATTTGTAGTCTCATTGAATGTTGGTGGTTGTTGCCTTATGAAGCAGTCTAACATTGATCCTCAGCATTGTGGATCAAGGTGCTCCATACGGGTAAGGTTATTATTTTTAACCTAAGTGAGTTATCCCAGTATGGTGATAAACCGATCAGCACCAATTTCATCACCATCTCCATTATAATTATCTTGCATAGGAGGTAAATCCCTACATATATTACATGCATTGATAGAGTTTCCATTCCTTACACTAGGCACCATTTCCAAACAATGGCATACAATAGATTAGTTTATGAATCACAATACATAATTCCAAACTTGTAAAACACTTAACATAAATTGAACAATTTATGGATATAATCCATAATCATAAAAATGTTTTCTTTGAGGAGGTATATACTCATAAATCCTTTATAACGGTTTTTAAAGAAAATGTGAATTATCCTAAGCATATCCCCCATGAGTGTCGTAACCAAGAGTGCAGAAAGGCCCATTGTCATGTACCAAGATACTCCAGGTCAAGCCCGAAACTCCTTGTCAGAGTTTTCACTCATAGGTACATCTGTGTCAGAGCCGCCTCTACCTGTTCGTATCCAAACATGGATGTATTTCTTGGAAACCTCAAAAAATCTCTATATTACCAAAATTCTAGGAAGTTATTCTATACTAATCCTCAAATTCTATCTTAGGGTAATGATATCTAATCATAGTTTTTCTAAGTCTAGCTTCCAAGGTTTGTACTAAACTTCCTCTAATACCAACTGTAATGACCCGAACCCAGTTACCCATAGTCGGTGCATTATTACATAACATTGGCATGATACAAGGAATCATGCCCCGAAATATCGATCAGTTTAGTAGCCTTGTAAGTACTAGATACATACATAACTTTTACATTACATCATGAAATGAAAAAAAACAACATTGTGTCTCCTTTGAACACATTAATCTCCCATATACTATCCCTACAGTCCATTCATAATATACTTCTTCTCATCCTGGGATAAATAAAACATAAGAAAGGGGTGAGCTCAGATGCTTAGTAAGGATAACAATATAGTAGAAACTTTCATAAATAAGCATAAAAAATGAAGGCAATGTATAGGACTAAAACAAAATCCTTTTAAAATTAAACTTAAGCATAAAATGGAAAATATAAATCAAATAATTCCATTTAATTATTCACATGGATATTATACTAGTTGAATAATCACATGTAATATCCATATCCAATTTCAAAATGATGGAACACATAATTCCGAACATCATAACCACATAGTCAAGGCCTCATGCCAAGACTAAAAATAAGATTTTTTCAAGGCCTTGTTCCACGACACTAGTTTGTTTCATGAGACCTAATAATGAATCAAGGATCTATAGTAGGATCCACCCGTCACTTATTAAGTCCAATGCATTCCTCAAATGAAAAGGTTGAAACATAACATAAACATTCATATTAAAAATAGAATAAAAAATGTTAATACTTTAACCATAAATCATGAATGGTATAAAAATAACATATCCACATTCAAAAATATCACAAAACGTCAATAAAATATGGAATATTATATCATAATAAATCAACTTCAAATAAGTGTAAAATCCATAAAAGGATGTTGACATAGATGAAATCAAAACTATTTGAGAGAAATATCTCTTTCTATTTTGAAATCATTTAAAATTCACACAATTATAAAAGAAAAAATTTATTTTGAAAATATTCTTATAAGATTTTAAGTTAAGCTTCTAAGGTTTTATAATGGTGGTAAATAGCTACAGTCACCGTATATGTTAAAAAAACATTATTTCCTTAATTTTGTCGAAAATGACCTTGTTTGGAAAATGACGGAAATATTACTTTATAAATTTTTTATAAAAAGTAAAACAAGGGTAGAAATGACTTTAAAACATAGTCTAGGAAATAGTAAAAATGTTTTTAAATACATTTTTAAGAAACACGAATGTGGATGATAAAGAGGTCCCAGTAGATACTCATGTATAAACAACCTCAGATAATGAAAAGATTGTAGAATTAACCCTTACCTTGTACTTTTCCTTGATCTAGGGCATGTTAACCTCTTGTATAATAGTTAAATCATTGTTATTAAATTATACAATAATCACATACATAAATATGATATCATATATGATCTTCTAATATTGTTTTGTTAATAATTTTTCAGTAGCATCATTGTTTCGGGTGTTTAAATGATTTGTTTTCCTTTATATGATTGGTTACATAAGACATATTTGTTATGGATAGGATGTATTTGATTAATTTCTAGAATTATATTAAGTTCTTAAACATTATTTTTAATCATAAAATGAAAATTATTCTTGAATGGTTATGATGTGGAATGAATTTCATCACGTTCGTGGAGACGGTAATCCGCACGTACACACAAATGACAATATCATTCTATTGATGATGAAATCGTATTTAATTGGATGGTATATAATATATAAAGAATAATTAAAATTTTATATTTATTATTTAAATCACTTATACTCATTATTATACCCATCCAAATAATGAAGTGTTTGAATAACAAACTACACCACGACGTGGAGATAGTAAGCCGTACGTACACACGTATGGTGACTTGTCATTCATAGGATGGATAGAATAATGAATATGGTTATAACATATTTATAATAACATCACAGTATGTATAAAGTACTGGAGTTATTATTTTGGTATGAAAACAACAAAGAAATAGGAAGTGGAAGAAGAAAAGAACTTTGAAAGAGGTGGTGAAATTATTGCCTCTTTTTCAAGTGTTTCCTTTTTAGTTGATAAAAAAGGCTCCTTAGGTTGGATTTCTGATCAAATTAAGGCCTATACGTTGTAGTTAGGGTAGTTGGGAGGATATTTTATCAGGGTTTTTCCGATCCAAATGGCTTTGGAGGTGTGATTTTGAGAGAAGAGGAAGTACCCTTTTATTGGAGGGGTGAGGGTCACTTTAAGAAAACCTTGAAATATTATTTTATTATACAATTATATTCAATTTATAATGGATCCAAAAGGATTTATTTCAATGATAAGGTGGTTATGGGTCTAAAAAATCTCAACAAATAGGTTTTATATAGGTTTAGGTCACCACATTAACCTTATCTTTTAGATTTAACTCTTAGTTAAATAGTTTAACTTTTACCATGTATTCTTGTATTATTATAATAAATGGTTAATAAAATTACAATAGAAAACCAAGAGAACCCAAAGTGGTTCATTATTAATATATATAACCTTGTATAATACCTTTTTCTGAACATTATATTTTTATGAATATTATATCAATTAATAATATAGTATTTGTTTTAAAAACTCATTTATGTCAATTTTGACACTATTTGGCATTTTGTTTTTGTGAAAGTCATAGAAATTTGATCAATTCGAAAAAAATTTATTTAATCAACCCTAAAATTTCATATTAATCTATAAAAATAGTTTAATTAATCATAATTCTCGTTTTACATTTATTTGGATATTTATAATATCAATTATTTTAGTCTTTCATTAATAAGGTAATTACTGCATCATCATTGTATCATAAATAAATTTAATTATTTAATGTCTAAAAATTATAAATAAAATACCATTATGTAGGAAATATTTTTATATTTATAATTAATATTTATAGTTGAATTTATCTTATGTATAACCCTATATTAAAAATGGTTTTGTTATTAATCTTTGAATTTAATACTTTTAACTCTTCTTTAAATAAAATAATAACAATTGTCCTAATCTAATCCTAGTAGACAAAAAGGATAATATTTTATTCCTAAGGTTGATTTTGGTATAAATACACTTATCAAATATAATTAGTACATGTTTTAGTGTAATTATAAAATCATTTTTTACCTTTAATTACCCTATTTACTTTTACCCGTGGTAAATAAAAGTCAAAAGTTACAATTCAAAAAAAATTATTTTCATATTATTGAACCACATTTTACTTACTGATGTTAACTGTGTCTCTTTGTTTTCTGAAATTCAATTCACAGAAGTGGTAAAAGTACGTTTTATGCAAATTTTCAAATGCGCCTAGAAGGTGGGTAAAAGATAGTAAAAAGTTCAATAAAATTTTATATATCTAATATTATTATAAAATGACTCTAATGAATTAAATTGAACATATATAGATGTTATGTATCTATTTTTACCTAATATAAATTTAAATAAAATAACTAATTATTTAAATAAAAAATTGGTTTTAAACAATAACGCAGTGTTTTTTACTATTCATCAAAAATTGAAAATTTTCATAAAAATACAAAAAATTCACCCTAAGATAATTTTGATATTCCAAATCCAAAAATGAAGTCCAATTTGAAAAATAAAATTTATAAAATTTCAAAAGGTGGGTATTACTATTCATAACGACTAGTTTGATTAGTCGTGGTGTGTTAGAACTCGAAGTTGCGTACATCGCATGCTATTATATTATTCAAAGAAAAATGTACCGTGGAAGATTGGGGTGTTATATTAGATGCCATAATCATCATATAAGAGGAAAAATCTCATCTTTTTTAAGCTCCAAATGATGACATGATCGACAACATACCAAAAACCTCATAATTATTTAATCTTAAAGGCTTGTGTAAGAATCGTATCAATGTTTGAAGGTTCTCATGCTAGGTATTTCTGTAACCTTAGGTATTTGGGGAATCCAAATATAAAACATACAACCTGAGTATACAAAAGATATAGTGTTTAACAATCCATGTAGTATAATTGGGGGGGGGTCATCCAGTACACCAAACCTATTTTGTGCCTCATGAGAATATTTTTTTATCACTACATGAAATCTTACTCATGTTGACCTTAAAATTTCATTAAAAACTATAATACTCTATGATTAACATCAGTTAAGGGAAACTCAAAATCATACTTTGAGACATAAATTAACATTTTTTTTCAAATAATATATGTTTATAATGTGAAAGAATGATAAAATGGATTCATCCTTTCGAATAACATGATACATTTTATATTCTTAAAGTCCTTTTAAGAATATTAAAAAAACCACACATAAGTGATTATTTGATCATATACCATATGATAAACTTCCATATCGACCTTATTGTTTCTATTATTTTAGGGTTTCATTAAACTCATTACATCTATATGTATTACCTACCAAATCTCTACATGAACATCTAATAAAACCCTCCCACAAAACTACTTTAGAGAGTAACATCTATGAATTAAATTATTTTAAATAATAGTGAGAATTAGGAATCATATTCTAAATTTTCAACTTTTTGAAAATAGTATTTAAAATTCTTAACAACACAACATAAATTTTTACAATTTTAATAAATTATTTTATCTACTTAAAAATCTTTCTAAATTTATTATCATAACGATTCTTGGAAACTTTCCATAAAACTTTTCCTTGAGATGATTGTTTTGACAAAATATAACTATTTTCATTTTTCTTTACCAAAAAAATCTAAGATACTTTATGATATATAATGATATTCACTTCATTATGAAAACTAAATTTAACTCTTCACATTTATCTATACTAATATATCTTAAAATTTTTTAGAATATTAATTGGAATCCACTTTGAATCATTACTAGAATAATCCTTTATTTGTTAATTTTTGAACTTTACCAAATCCAAACATAATCACACTATACTATTCGAAACTATATTATATTAAAAATATCATGATAATAATCAAAAAATACTTTGTGTTAAGAAATAACATGTATTACTTCTCAATATAAATATTTAACAAATAAACTATTATATCTGTAAGACCCCAGAACACCCTAAGAGGGGAGTGGTAAATCAGGGTGTCAACTTTTTCTTTCAATGAGATGGATCTTGTCCCCAAATTTCTAGGAACGTGTTTAAACCTTTCTGATGGAATCATATAGTTATTAAATACCCATATGAAGATACACAATACAACAGTTTTTCTTGGTTCACTACTAAGGGCTAGTCCAAAGAGCATACACTGATAGTGTGTCAGTCGTACTTGAATCAACTAAGCATCACTAGTAATTGTGGATTACAAAAGATCATACAAAACCACTCTATTCCAGGAACACTACCTTAAAAATAATTTTAGGGATAACACACTGCCACCCTCACATCACTTCCATCAACCCCCTTTCTTACTGCCTTAGGTGAAGTCTTACTCAGTTTATCAAATTGAAGGTTTCTTTAATAGATTGGGAATTTAGGTCTTTGTCCTTGATTATCACAAGACTCTTTTTGAACCATAGTCCTAAATAGATGCACTAGAAAGAACTGTTCACTTAAAACCAGATGTTCCACACTACTATAAATGAATATCCCAGCCTTATGGAAACCCCATTATTATTTCAAAGATACTTCATCCTTCTTAAACACACCAACTTTTATGAAGCTCCCAACCTTCATGAAGATCAAAGACTTCATGGAACTCCAAACAATCGTGGATCTCACAGTTCACATGAAACCCCCTTATTTGAAATTACTTAAGGCTAATTAGTCCTTAACTATACCTTTCTTGAATCTTATGTTTACAAAGAGTAACGGAATCATGAATAATTACATTTGTTAAAGGACCTTCATAGAATCAGATCGTTTCACTCATTTTCTAAATTATCTCCATTCCTTATGAGGATGACCATATGGATATTTATAGACATCTCCTTTAAATAATTTTTCCATCTTCCCATAAATTTTTCATGAAGATACCCATTCAAGTTCATGATTCTTTTTTTTATGAAGCTCCAATGAAAATTTCCCATTCATGAATATTATCATAATCGCGAAACTTATCATATTTTCATAATGCCTCATACATTCATCATGAATCCACCTTCATGAAACTTAAAATATAAAAAATAGATTCCAGGTTCCTTTTCAAAGATTCAAATTTTTAGGAAGCTCCAATCATTGAAAAATACATGTCTTTACTATATTCTTGAAGAGATAGTCCTAGAAATCCTTCTTTCACAATGCTGACCCCTTCATCTCGATTTTGAGTTAAAAAATTTGGCGAACACTAGGAAATGATTCCAAATTCTACATTAAATCCTCCCTCATAATAATAGCAATTTCATTTCAAAATCCCTAATCAAACTAGTTTTGATTTACAGTAAACAGAAAAACACTCCATTTCAAGCTATGAAAAACCTCGGTTCTAACAATCTCACCCTTTGTGTTTGTTTAAAATCTATAGATAAATTCAATAAAGAACTGACCTCATCCAAAAACCTAATAGACATGAAATAAATCATTCATCACTTCTAAATGAGTATAACTCAATGTAGAAAACAAGAGAGTTAAAAATAATTTCATGCCTTCAGAGACCATTGACCAATCCTATAGACTTATAATTTTTTAGTTGGAGTAGAGTACTCAAGAGGGGGTGAATTGAGTATCTATAAAAATTTATGTTAAAAATATTTCTTAAAAAGGTTCCCCAATAAAATTGAATACAGTCTAGTCAATCAAGGTAATATGGTTATAAAGGTCTGACTATTCAAATAACCTCTCCGAAGATTGATCAACTCTTATTAATATCAGAATGAGTTATTGGTTTTACTTTTGAAGCTATTATAATAAGGAAAAACAATTATAAATTCTATCTAATATTAACTATCAAAGTAAATCTAGTGATTTCTTAATTATACAGTAAAATATAGAAAACCTAAAATAAAAAACACAGTGGATAAAACAAATGGTTCAGTCTCAAGCCGAGACATAATCCACTCCACTTGGTGATCACCTGCCACCATGAAGTTTATATTAATAAACTTGATCCTCACCCTGGATTGGGGTAAAAAATAGTGCACAAGACTGTCCAGTTCACATGAACTCTTCTATAGTTCTTTGTGGGTATAAAATACCAGGTCACACAAGTACGCCTTCCACCCTTATATATGGGAGTAAACAAAGGTCAAAAGATATTAGAGGAAGGATATCTTGTATCCTTCAGTTTAATGTAGGAGACAATGTGTATTTTTAATACAGATACACACACACTTCTCTAAAGATAAAAACTATAAAAAAATAGAGCAAAGATGGTGATAAAAGGTTAGAAGTTCTCTAGGTTTTATTCTATGTAGCTATGGACTTCTAGGATGAGGCAGATGCAAGTATCGAATCCTCTTGCGAGAAACAGAGTATCACAAATCTGGTGCTCTAGTTTCTAGTTAGATCTAGCTCGTATTCTTTGTAGAGTTAGTATTGCGAAGATGATTTGGATATGATATATGGTATTATATATTTTTAATTTGAGAATGATTCATATGTTCTTCAGATGTTTCTTAGTGCATGTATCAATCCACTTTTCAAGAATTCTCACATTTCTGCTACCCACTAATACTCGTCACTTATTTTAGGGACACACTTTCTTTTTATTCTAGGATTTCATATGTTATAGCCGACATGATGAATCTATCCTACACCTCACACCTCTTACTATTAGGTGACATGTCTACAAAGAAATATTAATTATGTCAGTTCATTTAAAATACTCAAATATGAACATTAGAAATTAAATTGAAAACGACAAAACAGATTTAATAATGGTGTCACAGTCTGTCTAGAAACAGTGTCACTTGGAAACAGTGTCACCACATAATAGTGTCTTCTTATTTGACTTTGAAAAATGAGATAGTCATGATGGCATAATTATGTTAAGATCAGGAACTGGTAGCACATATGCGGTGTTAGGATCACGGTGTCTGGTCCTTTTCCAAACTTTGAATGGTGTCTTAGAAAGGAACCGATGTCATAGAATTCATGAGATATGAAACTGGTTATGGTGTCTGGGTCACGGTGTCTGGGTCATGGTGTCTGGGTCACAGTGTTTGGGTCTTTTTCCAGAAAACCAGAACCGGTGGTAGACTCATAGTTTCTCAGAAATCATTATAAAATTATAAAAAAAGACAAAACATGGATTCTGACAATTCCCAATTTAACTTTTTCTTTTATTTAAATGGGAATAATGTTTTTTAAGTTTAAATAATGCTTAAAAATTTAAAAAATTTCTCATAGAGAGATGATCACATGTAATAATTTAGTTTTATTGAAAGCGAAACTTATGAAAATCTCCCCCACACTTAGAAGGAGACAATGTCTGCACTATCCATGGAATTATTATGGGAGTGTTATAGAAAATAAATCTCAGAAAAAATGAAATGGAAATTTGATAAATTAAATATGGAGGGAATCGAGAGATCCCTATAAGAAGTGGAATACAATGAGGGAACTTGGGCTGTCTGTTGCTAAATCTGGGTCACATGAAAAATGGGTTAGAAAACAATTATTTCACTAGATGAAACATTATTCCACAGGTTTAAAACATTGATAAGCATAATAATATGTAGGTTCATAGTATGATGAACATGGGAAATGAATTTTATTTAAATTTAGTAGAGTTTTACAATAAAGTTCAAAGGGACTCAAAATGAAAAAGAAAAAGACTCAAGCATGAAAACTCAATCTAGATAATGATGAATTACGAGTTTCCACCCATAATGTTCTAATAGGATGTTGTCAGCTATATGAATTGAACATAATATCCTATAGTCTGGTCTATCGGCTCGGTTTCTACTCTTATATTTATAGCTAATGGTGGTAGTGTCCTCTATCTTGTGAGGTCTCTTGAATAGATTGATGACTTCATGAGTAGAGTGAGCATGAATCAGATGTGGAAGGAATTGTATCATAGCCTGAGGTGGTTTCTCCTGGTCATGAATCTCCATTTAAAGTACTTGAAGTTAAAATTCTATTTCTCCGATGCACTGGGTCACCCTTTGTACTAGAAAAAATGGTGGTACTAGTCCATTGAAAACTATATATGACACAGAGGAGATAGAAATGGATATTTAAAATATGAAGGATATGAAAATAAATCCAATTAGAAGAGTCAAAAAATAAATTCTCATATATATAAATGAAGAGTAAAAAAGTGGGCATAAACATATGAACAAAATGAAAATAACCATCCCTATAACAAAAAGTCTATAACCAAAAATGAGAGAAAAGACCAACTAAGATTAGTCACCAGGACCAAAAATACCCTCCATCATCAATCTGACATCTGGTGGTGATGGTGTCGGCTTGTCCAGATCAGTGGTAGTGGCTATAGTAGGTGTAGGTGGATTACCGACACAGGGTGGGGTCGTGACGATAGAGAGATAGGCTAGGGTTGGTGGTGGAGAGGTTCTGATCCAAAGTGGGTATGTGGATCTAGAAACTAGATTGATAAAGGTCACCTATGTGGATGTAATAGTGGTCGAAACCTTTCCACTTTGGGATTTCTCAACTAGGTACTCTTGCTGGGCAGTAGGACTAGTGATATTTGCGGGCAGGTCTAGGTGGGCTATGGGTGATGCTGGAATAATAGAAGAGGAGGGTTTTGTGAGGGCTGTTGGTGGTGGAGTGGTGAAATCAAAAGGTTAGATGAAATGAAGGTGTAAATGGGTGGAGATACGGCACAAGTTCTCTAGGATGTATAACTACATATCCTAGAGATCTACTAGGGTGGGATGGGTGGGTGGAGGGATGGGAGATGTGGTGGTGGTAGGGGCATGAATATGGGTGGGTGGTGGAGGTGGAGAAGTGGTGGATGGATCAGCTAGTGGGTCTGCTACTACTGGCAACGGGTCCTTTGCTAGTGAATCTTGATGAACACAAGGTTCCCAATGGTAGATATCATCCTCCATCACCAATGGTTTCATCTTCTATAGAATCACGAAATCAATGATCTCAATGGGTCACAGGGAGGTAAGAGGAAGGTATGTATCAAAAAAACTGAGGTATCTGGATAGGTGGGAAATAAATGACCCACCCATCAAAGTTCCTCAAATCCAATGTGCATGAGATTTTTAATGGTGGATGAACCATGAATCCATGTTGATGGTGGGGCCACCCATGGCTGCTGCTAGAATAAGAACATCTACCTGGATGATGCTCCTATGGGACTCAGCCCTGGAAAACCACCCATGTGTCAAAGATTTGTGAATAATATGCAAGGATGGGCTCCGTAACTAGATGGAATTCATGATCTAGGGGTCATGTGGTATCTATGGATCCCATGCAATCATCTACCATAGATGCTACAAATCAGCTCAGGGTGGCTCCAGCTGAAGAGTTGGATAGACATCTAATGTGACAAACTCATCTATATAGATGCCAAGGACAATACCGAACTCAGTGAATGGAAGCTCATATGGATGACCTCCTAGATAGAATCAAAGTATGTATATGGTTATATCAAATGTAGATAGGAACTCTAGGAATAATACCCTTAATGTCTCCTCTCATACCTCAATGATGCATTCCACATGTAGTGTCTCCAGGAGGTCTATGATAGCATCACTAATGTTCAGTCAGGCTAGGATAGGTAGGTTCAAGGTCTTGTTCATCTGAATAGTCTTGGCTTGTAGACTGATGAGGTTAACATGGTTCTTTAGTTTTGAGAAGCACAAGATGAGGTTAGAATAGAGGTTATCATTATTGGATGATTCCTCATAGGTGGATAAGGATTCGGCCTAAGTAGCTTGCACAACACATGCTGATATAGGAGGTAAATATAGTGCTGTAGGTATAGTGCCTCATGGGTTCTTGGGTGGTGACTATTCTTCATGGTTTGATGACGGCTCAGAAGGTTCTGACCATAGTGTTTAGTTCCTAGAATTACAGTAATGATGATGTTAGGGTGGGGTTCAATGGAGACTGAAGGAGGAGGGGGTGGTTCACATTTTTGGCTGAGGAGGGGTGTGTGGGTTCATGGATAAGAGAGGAGGAGGGGGTTCGGGTTGGGGATTTTAAGAGAGGAGGAGGAGGTGGGGCTCAGTTTTGGTATGTCGAGTGAGAGGAAGGGGTGGGGCCGGTGTGGTCGTGGGATACTGAGAGAGGAGGAGGTGAGGTGAGGGAGGTCAGGTGAGGGGAAGGAGGTGGAAAGAAAGGAGAGGGAGGAGGCGAGTGGGTGAGGGAGTAGGAGGAGTTTGGGTGTTTGGGAGGTAGGATGAGGGAGGTGAGGGGTTGGGGGGGTTGTAGGTCATAAACCTAGGGTTCACGTCCTATTTCTTTTTTTTATTTTAAAATAAACTTACCCAAATAATTAAACATTGTGTAATAGTTTTTCATGATGTGTAATGATAGTTTTGATTAAATTTCATTGCATAAAAGTGCACATAATGTAACCTTGTTTCACAACATTTAATTTCAACTTTTATCTCACTTCTGTGAAAAATCTATCCTCCAACTCTTTAGAGGATCTTAATATTTCCTTAGGCTATCTTATTATAGTCTAAGATGACCTACCCTGGGTTGCCTCCTAGTTAGTTCTTCTTTTAACGTTGAGATCTTGACTCAATTAAGGCTCAATTGAACTTAATGTTGATGGCACAACCTTCATGGAAGGGTTATTGAAAGATTTTCAATCTTTGACTATTAACCTTAAAAGGTGGTCCACCCTTTCTCTAAATTTCAATGGTCCCATAAGGGAAAACTTGAATGAATTTGAAAGGGATAAACCATCGATATTCTATCTTACCGTAGAACAATTTCAGTTTGGAGTTGAATAAGAAGACCTTATTCCCTAGAACAGAGATATTCCTTGCAATGCATTTATCATGAAATTTCTTAGTTTTTTCCTTGTAGATCCTAGAATTGTTATAGGTAGCCTTCCTGATTTCATCTAGCTCAATCAAAAATATCTGTAGAGACCCGAATCTTGATGTACATAGACATTACATTACTTTTGCGGAATACTTAATACATAACAAAAACATACACCAAAGGACTGTAATAGTTTAGTGTCTTTGGAAACTCGCAACGTAATCTTCTAATCATGGTGAAAGATCTTCAATATCTCCAATAAAGATCTTCCCCTTTTGGTTTTCTTACCTAAAACCTTTCTTTAAATCCTGGGGAAAAGAAAAAATATAAAGGGTGAGATCAAATGCTTAGTAAGGGTAAGCATGGATAAAATAAAACAAATCATATAAATTTGAACTTAAAAACATGAACATAATGTTTAAACATCAAAATCTTGGGCAATGACCTAAAACATGGCAGTACATAAGGCATAAATCATAAAGAAACAATAATCATGACAAAATAGAATGGGAATAAAACATGTGATTGTGGAAACCATTAATCACATGATATGATTTCCATAGTATCCAAGACATTGCTTCCAAGACCATCTTAGTGGACAAAGTCCCTTTCTGAATCGAGTTCACTCCTCGTTACAGTCCTGTAACACTGAACCAGATTAACTTACCATTCCAGCCATGTCTATCTCATGAGATATAAATCTTTACCCAATTCATTAGAGGGAGATATAGGTCCCACCCATCTCATAATGAAATCATTCTTTCGTGTGCCACAAAATCATGAATCATCTATCATAACATAACCCATGTAATAGAATGAGATTCTTAAACATCATGCCATCATAACATAATCCATAAAAATGGATATAATTTTATCATAATAAGAATCAAACCATGTAAATAATGGAGACATTATACTTGAAACATAAACATATTAAATAATTTCATTTTATATGGAAAATAGTTTTGATAAAACACTTGAAATGAATTCTTGAGGAAAATATCCTTTATTCTTCAAAATCATTTTATTTTCACAAAATTCCATGAAAATTTAAAAGAAAAGGGTTTTTTTGAAAATAATCACGAAATCTTGTATAGGAAGATTTATTAAAATGAGGCGTTATGAAATCGTAAAAATTCATTCACGCCGTATAAGTTAAAAATAACATTCTCCTCGTACTTTTGTCGGAAAAGTCAAAAAGTACCTCATATGGTAAGAAAAAGAATGATTCCTTACATAACTTGTAGTAAAAGTAAAAAATGGTTAAAAAGGACTTTAAACATACATGAAAACATTTTTAGGAAACATGGAAATGGATGATAACAATAACCCCAATAAATACTTACGAATAAACAATCTCGGATAAGAACGAGATTGGAATAATTATCCCTTACCTTATGTCCGATATGCTTAGTATGTATCCAAACCTCCTGTATAATGATTTAAATAATGTCATTGACTTATTACAGAATACTATTCATTGTTATAATATCATATATGGTTCACTTATGACTTTATATTACCCGTTCTTTTGTAAATTCCATGTTAAAGCAACGTTTTGGGTAAAATCTTTTCATTTATCGTACGTGTTTCGACTTGTTGTTCTTGATATTATTACTTATATCCTATTTTACTTAATTCCAGAATGTAAAACATGATTTATATATAACATATATTCAGCACATACACATATATATATGATAGATCGATAAATGGAATGAAATACACCGTTCATGGAGATAGTAGGCCGTACGTACGCATAAACGCTGTTTTAGTTTCCTTATTGAATTGAATGGAATTAAGTAGATGACATACATATATATATACATAAATACAGTATCATTATTATTCCATATATTTCATTATTATTCATTATATATACTTTATAATCATTCATGAATGGTTAACATGGAGAATGAATCTCATCGCATTATGGAGACGGTAGTCCGTACGTACGTACGAGCGATGATATCATTCCCATGATCATGGAATTGTATTGAAGTGTATGTATAATATTTTAAAATAAATATCACTTTACAATAATCTTATATAGTTATTTATTTAAACCGTTATACCCATCTAAGTAAGGTGGTGGTCAAAAACAGATTACACCACGACATGGAGACGGTATTCCGTACGTACGCACGCGTGGTGATTTCTTTTTCCGTAGGATGGATAGAAGGTGAAATAAGGTTGTTTCATATTTATAATAACATATCAGTATATATTTAATACTGATGTTATTACTTTATAATGAGACAACTAAATAAGAATAAGTAGAAGAAGAAAGAAACTTGAAAGAGTTGATAGAAGTGATTACCTCTTCCTCGACGCACCTCCTTTAAACTTCTTCTTAGGGAAGTAGAGTTGGTCTTTTGAGAAGAAAAAAACCTCCAGAATGTTTCTAAGGAAGTGTAGAAGATAAATGGGCAGGTGTTTTCTGAGCTTGAAGGCTCAAAAGGGTGTAAAGAGAAGAGGGAAGGGGTGCCCTTTTTATAAGGGAGGAGAGGGGCACCTTTGAAAAAACTTAAAATATTATTTTATAATAAAGTCATATTCGGTTTTTAATAGCTCCAAATTGTTTTATTTAGAATATAAGGTGGGTATGGGTCTAAATCCTCTCAACCAATAGATTTTAGTCAGGTTTGGGTCATTATATTAACCTTATCTTTTAGTTTTAACTCTTAGTTAATTAGATTGACATTTACCATGTCACTTTGTATTTTTATATTATATAGTTAATAAAATTATCATATACATCAAAGAGACCCCCAAGTGGTCCATTAATGATACAATTATCATGATATAATTATCTTGGACGAACCTTAGATTTTTAGGAATATAATAACAATTAATAATATAATATTTGTTTTAAAAACTATTTTATGTCAATTTTGACACTATTTGGTAATTGATTTTTTTAAAAATCATAACAGCATGATTAGTTCGAAAAAAGATAATTAAATTAATACTAACATGTCATATTAACCTAAAAAATTATTTTAATTCATAAAAAGTCTCAAATTACATTTATTTGTGTATTTATAACATCAATTATGTTAATATTTCATTAATAAGGTAATTACTGCATCATCATTTTGTCATAAAATAACTTAAATTATTTAATTTCTAAAAATTATAAATAAAATACCATTAGGTAGGAAATGTTTTTAGATTTCTAATGAATATTTATAGGCTAATTTATCTTTGGTATAACCCTATATTAAAAATTATTTATTTATTAAACTTTGATTTTAACTATTTTAACCCTTATTTAAATAAATTAATAATAAATGTCCTAATCTAATCCAAGTGGACCTAAATAGTCATATTTTATTCCTAAGGTTGTTTTCGGTCGAATTAAACTTATCCAATAGAATTAGGACATGTGTTAGGGTGATAATAACACCATTTTTACCCTTAATTACCCTATTTACTTTTAACCGTGGTAAATAAAAGTAAAAAGTTACTATTCACCAAAAATTATTTTTATCTTATTAAACCACATTTTACTCCTTGATATTAACCGTGTCTCTTGGAATTTCGAAATTTCACTCACAGAAGCGGTAAAATTAAGTTTTATGTGAATTTCCAAATTCTCCTAGGAGGTGGGTAGAAGACGGTGAAAATTTCAATAAAATTTTTCTATATCTAAAATTATTATAAAATGACTCCAATTAATTACATTGAACTTATATAGGTATTATGTATCAATTTAGACCTAGAATAAATTTAAATAAAATAAATAATTATTTAAATAAAAAGTCAGTTTTTAAATAGTAACCCATTGTTTTCACTATTCATCAAAAATTGAAAGTTTTTAGAAAAATATCAAAAATTCACACTAGGATAATTTCCATATTCTGAATCCAAAAATGATCTCCATTTTGAATGATAAAATTTATAAAATTTCAAAAAGTGGGTATTGCTATTAATAACGGCTAGTTTATATAATATTTTAATAACATATCATTGTTTAGTGAAACTTGATATTGCGTACAACAGACGCTATCGTGGAAGGTCGCGATTGCGTGTAAAGAAAGCCAAGTTAGGGATGCGTGTAGTGCAATCTCCTTTTGGTGTATCATACAACACAAGAAATTAATGAAATTAAAAAGAATATTTTTCATAAAATCTCGGGGTGTTACATTCTACCCCCCTTAAAATGAATTTCACCCTCGAAATTCGTCGAGGTAATAAATGGTTTACTACTTGAATGTTTTTTTCATAGAAACCCACATCGTAAAAAGGAATACCAAAACTTGACTTTAAAAACTAAAGTATGAAATGTAACGGTTACCCAAATTAACTAATCATTGGGTTTCCACATAGGAGAACATAGGTGAAAATATGGATATAGAAGAGAAATATAACCATCAACTTCTGATGAAGAGTGGTAGAGGACATGGCTATGAAAAGGTCAACAATCACAAAGCCATAAATTTGTGATGATCTAAGGTACCATCCGATTCATCAGATATGAGAGCACTAGGACAACATTTTTGGTTTTCAATATCATTTCCCTAAAGTTGAAAATTTTGAATTAGAAGAAATACTTACTTGATTTTGGTACAATATCACTATTGTTTGTGCCTTTAACAATTTCCACATCATATTTTAAAGAAATGAAGTTTAATTTTTCATTCTTGAAGTTTTAACAGATCATGTGATAGAATGATGGGTCATTCCATCTGCCTTAAACAAAAGGTTAGAAAAAGTTATCAAATATACATAAGTCCATCTATGGTGAGGTTAATCGTATACGATTTCAAAAATGAACTTATACTTCATCTATCATACCGCTTAATAAAATAAAACTAGTTTCTACTAACCAGGGAATTCCTATAGGCCATTGGTATGCGATAAATTTCAGTCGCACTTCAGTTGTGGGTTCGATTCCCACAGCCTTGTCCGACGCGACGGGTTATTGCCCGTCCTGCAGGTTGTCCTTTTTCTAAAATTACATCATTATGACATTCCATCAATAATATCGAAAAAAGTTCTAGCCTTAAACAATACTAAATTGTGTCAAACATAATCCATTCCAATTTTTAGGATTATCCAAAATACATATGTCCAATCTCATAGTATAAAGAAAACGATTACTTGAAAGGTCACATAACAAGAACATGAATACCATCATTTATATGATATATCTTTTTGGTCACATTCCAAACATGTGAATACCTTAATCATGTATTCTCTTGAAAAATTAATACCCATTTAACCTTAGTGAAAACATGAATTCTGTAAAAATTTAATTCTTTCCACATACCAAAATCCCAAAAATTCTACATACTCAAACCATGATATCACTTAGTCCTTATATCAATCCTGAGATCATTTCATTTTTTTCATTATCCATTCATTATGCGCATATCATCTTCTTTCCAAAAATATTTTAATCACTTTTTCATGGTTACGAATACCATATAATTATTGAAAACCAATACATAGATATTCCAAAATTCCACAATACCATAAATGAGATTCCATGATACTATTTTGAAATCCCATTACATAAACACTTAATCATTACAAAACATCATTGTCATACTCAACATCACAAATATTGATCGCATGAGACTTCCCTTTATCCTTTTCCTTAAGAGGTTGCTCACGTTGATCATCATTAACCAGTGGATTAGGTCATTTATTAGCATAGTGCCCCATTTCCTTGCACTTGAAGCATTGAAGTGTTGGTGGAGCGTTCTCTGCAGTCTTTTCTTTATTCACATCATTAGCAACCCTTTTTCCATTACTTCGACACTCATCTACTCGATGACCTTATTTTCCACACTTAAAACATTTTCTAGTACCTTTTAGGCAATATCCACCATGCTTTTTTCCACACTTTGAACATAAAGAAACATTCATATTCTTTTCACCATTGTTCTGAGATTTCTCCTTGAACTCCATCTTTCGTTTCTTGTCCAAACCATGAGATGAATATGTAACACCAACTTCCATTTCTACCTTGATAGAAAAACGAACAATTTCTTCATAGCTACTGAATTCTCTTATAGATAATGCCCTTCGAAGACTTGGTTTTAAGCCACTGAAGAATCGATCAACATTACTTTCAGGTTGGATGATAAAGATAGATGCATACCTTTCAAGCCTTGTAAAATTTGATTCATATATACCAACAGATTCATCATCCTTTTGCTTAAGCTCAAGGAACTCCTTTTCCATCTTTGTTCGAAGAATAAGCGGGAAGTACTTACTGAAAAACAAGTTCTTGAACTTGTCCCATTATATGGGTTCAATTTCATCTTGGGGACTTGTATTCTTAATTAGAGTCCACCACTGGTCTGCTTCACCTTCTAAATAGTAAACAGCTAGAATGACTTTATCATGTTCTGAACAGTGAAGTATGGAAAATATCTTTTCAATGGTACTGATCCATTGTTCAGCAACAAGTGGATCAGAAGACCCATTGAAATAAGGTGGACGTTGCCTCATGAAGGACTCAATAGAATATTGTTCCCTTCTATGCTCATTCGGAAGTCCAGAATGATTCATAGCTTGCGTAAGTATAGAAATAAGATTTTTCACTCCATCTCCCATAACATTGGTTTGTTCAGGAGGACAATCATTGCATTTTCCATTACATTGATCAACACGATTCCTTCGGGTTCCAGCCATCGTCTAAAACCCAAAAAGAATAGTGTGAGAGGAAAAAATCATGCTAGGGAAAACAACATAATAAAGGTGGAGTACCTTCGATATCTAACATCTTAGGTTTAATTATAATATCATTACCGTAATTCTAGGACTGTAACCTATAATTATACTTAACCTTAGGGACATCCCTAGACATACCTTAGAAATATCTCTAGGGATCTCACTGAAGTTTTCGCATCCAAGTTTCCAAAGGTTAACTAAACCTCCCTCTAATACCAACTATAGAGACCTGAATCTTGACATACATAGACATTACATTACTTTTGTGGAATACTTAATATATAAAAAAAACAGACACCAAAGGACTGTAATATTTTAGTGACTTTGGAATCTCGGAACATAATCTTATAATCATGGTGAAAGATCTTCAATATCTCCCATAAAGATCTTTCGATTTTGGTTTTCTTACCTAAAACCTTTCTTTAAATCCTGGGGAAAATAAAACATATAAAGGGTGATCTCAAATGCTCAGTAAGGGTAAGCATGGATAAAATAAAACAAATCATATATATTTGAACTTAAAAACATGAACATAATGTTTAAACATCAAAATCTTGGGTAATGAAATAAAACATGGCAGTACACAAGGCATAGATCATAAAGGAACATTAATCATGATAAAATAGCATGGGAATAAAATGGAAACCATTAAGCACATGATATGATTTCCATAGTAGCCAAGGCATTGCTGCCAAGACCATCTTAGTGGACAAAGTCCCTTTCTGAATTGAGTTCAATCCTCGTTCCAGTCCTGTAACACTGAACCAGATTAACTTAACATTCCAGCCATGTATATCTCATGAGATATAAATCTTTACCCAATGCATTGAAGGGAGATATAGGTCCCACCCATCTCATAATTAAATAATTCTTTCGTTTTCCACAAAATCATGAATCATACATCATAACATAACCCATGTAATAGAATGGGATTCTTAAACATCATGCCATCATAACATAATCCATAAAAATGGATATAGTTTTATCATAAGAAGAATCAAACCATGTAAATATTTGAGACATTATACTTGAAACATAAACATATTAAATAATGTCATTTTAGATGGAAAATAGTTTTGATAAAACACTTGAAATGAATTCTTGAGGAAAATATCCTTTCTTCTTCAAAATCATTTTCTTTTCACAAAATGCCATGAAATTTTAAAAGAAAAGGGTTTTTTTGAAAATAATCATTAAATCTTGTATAGGAAGCTTTATGAAAATGAGGCTTTATGAAACCGTAAAAATCCATTCGTGCCGTATAAGTTAAAAATAACATTCTCCTCGTACTTTTGTCGAAAAAGTCAAAAAGTACCTCGTATGGTAAAAAAAAGAAAGATTCCTTACATACCATGTAGTAAAAGTAAAAAATGGTTAAAAAGGACTTTAAACATACATGAAACTATTTTTAGGAAACATGGACATGGATGATAATAATAACCCCAGTAAATACTTACGAATAAACAATCTCGGATAAGAACGAGATTGGAATAATTATCCCTTACCTTATGTCTGATATGATTCATATGTATCCGAACCTCCTGTATAATGATTTAAATAATGTCATTGACTTATTACAGAATCATATTCATTGTTATGATATCATATATGGTTCACTTATGACTTTATATTACCCGTTCTTTTATAAATTCCATGTTAAAGCAGCATTTTGGGTAAAATCGTTTCATTTATCGTACGTGTTTCGACTTTTTGTTTTTGATATTATTACTTATATACTGATTTAATTAATTCCATAATGCAAAACATGATTTATATATAATATATATTCAACATATACACATATATATATGATAGATCGATAAATGGAATGAAATACACCGTTCATGGAGACGGTAAGCCGTACGTACGCATGAACTCTGTTTTCGTTTCCTTATTGAATTGAATGGAGATGACATACATATATATATATATACATAAATCAAAAATCATTATTATGCCATATATTTCATTATTATTCATTATATATACTTTATAATCATTCATGAATGGTTAACATGGAGAATGAATCTCATCGCGTCGTGGAACCGGTAGTTCGTACGTACGCACGAGCGATGATATCATTCCCATGATCGTGGAATTGTATTTAAGTGTATGTATAATATTTCATAATCAATATCACTTTACAATAATCATATATAGTTATTTATTTACACCATTATACCCATCCAAGTAAGGTGGTGGTCGAAAACATATTACACCACGACATGGAGACAGTATTCCGTACGTACGCACGCGTGGTGATTTCGTTTTCAGTAGGATGGATAGAAGGTGAAATAAGGTTGTTTCATATTTATAATAACATATCAGTATATAGGTAATACTGATGTTATTACTTTATAATGAGACAACTAAAGAAGAAGAAGTAGAAGAAGAAAGAAACTTGAAAGAGTCGGTAGAAGAGATTACCTCTTCCTCGACACACCTCCAGAATGTTTCTAGGGAAGTGGAGAAGATAAATGGGTAGGGGTTGGCCAAGATTCAAGGCTCAAAAGGGTGTGAAGATAAGAGGGAATGGGTGCCCTTTTTATAAGGGAGGAGAGGGGCACCTTTGGAAAAACTTAAAATATTATTTTATAATAAAGTCATATTCAGTTTTTAATTGCTCAAAATTGATTTATTTCGAAGCTAAGGTGGGTATGGGTTGAAATACTCTCAACCAATAGATTTTATACAGGTTTGGGTCATTATATTAACCTTATCTTTTAGTTTTAACTCTTAGTTAATTAGATTGATATTTACCTTATCACTTTGTATTTTTATATTATATAGTTAATAAACTTACCATATACATCCAAGAGACCCCCAAGTGGTCCATTAATGATACACCTATCATGATATAAGTATCTTGGCCGAACCTTAGATTTTTTGGAATATAATAACAATTAATAATATAATATGTTTTTTAAAAACTATTTTATGTCAATTTTGACACTATTTGGTAATTGATTTTTGTGAAAATCATAACAGCATGATTAGTTAGAAAAAAGTTAATTAAATGAATACTAACATTTCATATTAACCTAGAAAATTAGTTTAATTCATAAAAAGTCTCAAATTACATTTATTTGTGTATTTATAACATCAATTATGTTAATATTTCATTAATAAGGTAATTACTGCATCATCATTGTGTCATAAATAACTTAAATTAGTTAATGTCTAAAAATTATAAATAAAATACCATTAGGTAGGAAATATTTTTATCTTTATAATTAATATTTATAGTCTAATTTATCTTATGTATAACCCTATATTAAAAATGATTTAGTTATTAAACTTTGATTTTATCTATTTTTACCCTTCTTTAAATAAATTAATAATAAATTTCCTAATCTAATCCAAGTGGACCTAAATAGTCATATTTTATCCCTAAGGTTGTTTTTTATCTAATTAAACTTATAAAATAGAATTAGGACATGTGTTAGGGTGATAATAACATCATTTTTACCCTTAATTACCCTATTTACTTTTAACCGTTGTAAATAAAAGTAAAAAGTTACTATTCACCAAAAATTATTGTTATCTTATTGAACAACATTTTAATCCTTGATATTAACCGTTTCTCTCAGATTTTCTAAATTCCACTCACAGAAGCGGTAAAATTAAGTTTTATGTGAATTTCCAAATTCTCCTAAGAGGTAGGTAAAAGACGGTGAAAAGTTCAATAAATTTTTTATATATCTAAAATTATTATAAAATGAATCCAATTAATTACATTGAACTTATATAGGTATTATGTATCAATTTTGACCTAAAATAAATTTAAATAAAATAAATAATTATTTAAATAAAAAGTCGGTTTTTAAATAGTAACCTAGTGTTTTCACTATTCATCAAAAATTGAAAGTTTTCAGAAAAATACCAAAAATTCACCCTAGGATAATTTTGATATTCCAAATCCAAAAATGAAGTCCATTTTGAATTATTAAATTTATAAAATTTCAAAAAGTGGGTATTAATATTCATAACAGCTAGTTTATATAATATTTTAATAACATATCGTTGTTTAGTGAAACTCGATATTGCGTACAACACACGCTATCGTGGAAGGTCGCGATTGCGTGTAAAGAAAGTCAAGTCAGGGATGCGTGTAGTGCAAGATCCTTTTGGTGTAACATACAACACAAGATATTAATGAAATTAAAAAGAATATTTTTCATAAAATCTCGGGGTGTTACAATATCATCCAAGCTTCTCTATCTTTCTTAGAATCCAAATTTAACTTCTTGATTTTTCAATATGAGTAATGATCCATTTTAACTGGGAGATAACATGGTTTCCCCTAAAATAATCTGAATGGTGTTGTCCCTATGTGTGTTTTTTATACAGTGCGGTACATCCATAGTGAATAATCTGGTTTTAGACTCCAATCGCTTCGGCTAATGTTCACCATCTTCTCTAGGATTTTCTTGATCTCCCTGTTTGATAGTTCAAATTGCCTAATTTTTTGTGGGTGGTAGGGAGCTTCTTTGTTGTACCATATTCTGTACTTTTCAAGAAATCATTTCACATCTTGGTTGGTAAAATATTTTCCTTAATCACTGATGAGTAATCTTGGAAATTCAAATCTTGAGAACACATTATTTTTCAGGAAGTTTATGACCACTTTCACTGTGTCGTGGGATTTTTCTTTAGCTTCTACCCATTTTGAGATGTAGTCAATGCCAAACAGAATGTAGGAATTTCCATATGAAGTGAGAAATGGTCCCATGAAGTCTATTCCCCATACGTCTAAGATTTCTACTTCCATGATGGGATTTTGAGGAATTTTATTTCTTTTCCAAATATTCCCAATTTTCTAGAACCTATCACAGATTTTAAAAAATCCCTTTGTGTATTGGTGTAGCATGGTCCAAAAAAGTACACTTTTTAGAATTCTTATTACTTTGTTCTCAGTTACATAATGTCCTCCTATTGGTGATTTATAACACATTTTTTATCACATTTTGGATTTCATTTTCAGGGATTCAACATCGCAATAAGCCATATGCACAATGCTTGAACAATAGTGGTTCATACGAGTAGTAATGTTTTGCTTCAGTAAAAAATATTTTCCTCTATTGATATGAAATGTATTTTTGAACGAATACTATGCATAGATAATTAGAAATATCATAAAACCATAGTTTCACTTTAATACTGAATATGGTTTCATTAGGGAAATCAAATTTGATATCAGTATCATCATCGTCTTTGATGATGGGTAGAGGAAGTCGGGATAAATGATCGGTGATCACATTCTCCATGCCTTTGGTGTCTTTGATCACAATATCAAATTCTTTTCATAAGAGGATCCACCTTATAAGCCTTGTCTTGATATCTTTTTGCTCATTAAGTACCTTAAGACAACATGATTGGTGTACACAATTAATTTAGATAAGACCAGATAAGAAGCAATTTCTTCAAAGGAATACACCAAAGATAAGAGTTTCTTCTTTTTTGTTGTGTAGTTGAATTGGGATTCATTCAGAGTATGGATACCATAATATATAGGATAGAAGATGTGACCAACTCATTGACCTAAAACAGCACCAAAAACAAAATCGATGGCATCACACATCAATTCAAATTACTTGTCCCATTTGGGTGAAATGATTACCGGGGATACTATCATGCTTCTATTAAATATATTGAATGCTTTATGAAATTATTCATTGAAATCAAAAGGAACTTCCCTTGACAATATGTCTTTCAATGGGTGAGAAAATTTTTCTAAGTCTTTTACAAATTGCCTATAGAATTCAGTATGGCCCAAAAAGCTTATAACACCATTAACTATTAAAGGTTTGGGTAAATAATTTATTAACTTGATTTTTATGTATTTAATTCTATGACTTACTTGGAGATTTTATGTCTGATAACTATGCCTCCTTGAACCATAAAATTACACTTTTCCTAATTCAAAACTAGGAATTTCTCTTCACAATGTCGTAGAACTAACTCAAGATTACTTAGGAAAACTTCAAATGATCTTCCATAGACCAAGAAGTCATCCATAAAGATTTATAAGAACTATTTTACCATTTCCTAGAAAATATGTGTCATGCATATTTGAAATGTTTTTGAAGCATTACACATTTTTAATGACATGTGAAAGTAGGTGAAAGTTCCAAATGGAAAGGTGAATGTGGTTTTTGGGAAATCATCTAGGTCAATTACAATTTGATTATATCCTGAATATACTTCTAGGAAATAGTAGAATTCATGCCTTGAATGTCATTCCAATATTTGACCCATGAAGGGTAAAGGAAAATGATCTTTTCTTATTGCTGCATTCAAGCTTTTGTAATCCATGCAAACTCTCCATCCAGTTATGGTGCATGTTAATATCAATTCATTCTCATCAGTCTTCTCTATTGTAAGCCCACCTTTATTGGGAACTAATTATAGTAGGCTCACCCATTCTCTATCAGATATGTAAAACATTATTCCTACATCGAGAAGTTTCAGAACTTCCTTTTTAAAAACATCCTTTATTGGTAGTGTGATCCACCTGTGAGGTTTATGTTTTGGTTTTGCATCTTCCTCAAGTAGAATATTTTGGGTTCATACAGTCAGGCTGATTCCTTTGATGTCTACCACTCCCCAGTCAATTTAATGCTTGCGTCTCTTTAAGAATTCAACCAAATTTTCTTTTTCTGCCAAAGATAGTACAGAGTTTATGATCACTGGTATAGAGGTTGACACTCCTAAGTATGAATAATTAAGGGTCCTTAGTAGAGGCTTCAACTCAATTGTTGGTCGTTGAATTACTGAGGGGGTAAAGGGTGGGAATGTATCCCTCATGAGAAGTTCATTGAAACCCACTTCCTCAAAATCGTACTCTTCTTCCACATCTGAGAGTGAATCCTTATTGTCCTCTTCTATTGACATGTATTAATTTTCTTCTTGGGTAAGAGATATGGCATTACAATCAATGGAATCCTCTTCTTATTTAGTAGATTTGAAAAGGTTGAACACTACCTATTCTTCTCTGACTTGAAAGATTAGACATCCTTGAATCACATCTATGAGAGCCTTTCCTATATATAATAATGGTCTCTCTAGAATCATGGGGATGTCACCTTCTTCTTCCATGTCCTGAACTAGTAAGTCTACTAGAAAGATGAATTTTTCAATTTTGACTAGAACATCTTCAAGAATTACTCTAGGATAATCACTAATAAATTTTCAAGTTATAGTGCGACTCAAGTTGATTTGATATCTTGGAGTCTCATCTTGAAAAATACACTCTTGGGAATTAAGTTGATGCTTTCTCTGAGATCACACATAGATCTTCCAAATTTTTATTCTCCAATAGCACATGGGATCAAGAAACTTCCTAGGTATCTCATCTTTGGTGGTATTTTCTGTTGAACAATAACAGAGCAATCTTCATTCAATGAGATGACACCAAGATATTCCATTTTTCTTTTGTTGGACATTTGATCTTTCAAGAATTTGGAATACTTTGGTATTTAAGTAATGGCCTCTAAAAATGGTATTTTGATATGAGACTATTTGAACATCTCTATAAATTTATTATATTATGCCTAATTTCTACCTTGTATTTCTCTTTCTAGGAAAGGAATAAGTGGCTTGTATGGTGGTGGGGCAATATAAACTGGTTATTTCGGTTGTTTTGGATTTTGGGTGTTTATAGATGGTGATACTTCTTGAGGTGTCGCTTGTGTGGTTTTATCAACTTCTTTTACTGGTGGTTTCTTATTAGGATCTTGAGGTTGTATTTCTTCTATTTTTATAGTTTTTTGGAAGTACAAGATCTTTCCACTTCTAAGCACTACAAATTTACATTCTTCCCTTGGGAATGTCTCTATGTTACTAGGTAGAATACCTGGTAATCTTTTAGATAAATTTTTTGAGATCCAACCCATTTTATCTTAAAAATTGTGCAAGGAAGCTCATTGGTTCTACATCTTTGTATCCTGAGTGGTAAATTTCTAGTCTTCCATTTTGAAAAAAAAGTATCCAAGAGGTTCTCTAAGTTACTTTGGAGAGGGGAAGTTTGCTGCTGAGGACTTGGTTGAGATGGTTGAAACTTCTATTGTGCTCTTTTTGGGAAATATTTCTACTATAATTATTATGGAGGTCATGGAATAAGGTTCATGGGTGGATAACCTGGTGGTCCTTGATTACAAAATGGTTCTAGACCACTTCCTTACTAAAAATAACTGTGATTGTTTTGAAGTGGCTATTGAGAATGCCTCTACTGATAGTACTGCTACTGCTATTGGAATGGTGGGTTTTGCTAATTGTAATCGATGTAATTATAATCTTGAGGTTACAGTTCTTTAACTCATGCCTTGAAGTCTACAAGAGGGGGAGGGGGTTGTGTAGCATGCAACTATAATGATTATAGAATTTTGTTAGCTCTTTGACTTGTATTGATAGTCTTGTATTCTCTTCCACTTGGTGGATACCATGCTGAGGTGGTCCATGATCACTTTTCCATAGAATGTCATTGTGTGAGACTTAATTTAAGATGTATCTTCCAGATTTTGGTGTTCTGAACACCAGTCCTCCATCAGTGGCAGTATTGACGAGTGTGCGTGCATCTGGTTGGAGGCCTTGGTATAATTTTTGTAGTTGGATCCACAAGTCTAAACCATGGTGTGGGAACTTCCTCATCAACTCCTTGAATCTTTCACAAGCTTTCCATACAGATTCTCTATCAGTCTAAGTGAAGTTTTTAATGTCATTATAGAGCTTCAAAGTTCATATTAGTGGGAAATATTTGTCTAAGAACTTTTTGGCTTGATCATCTCAAGTAGTGATTGAATCGAGAGCTTGAATTTTGAGCCAATACTTGGCTCTGTATCTGAAAGAGAAGGTAAATATGTAGAGTTTAATTTTGTTTGATGATACTGCTTGGTTGAGAAAGGTATCAAAATCTTCTAGGAAGTTTTAGATGTGCTCATATGGATCTTTACTCTAAATTCCACTAAATTTTCCAATGTTCTAGATCATGTGAATGAGTCCAGGATTGATTTTAAAAGTATAGGCTTGGATAAGAGGATTCAATATTCTTGGTGTAACACGATGGATATATGGAAATCCATAATCCATGATGGTTCAATTCAGATGTGTTGGGTGCTCTCTAGGAATTAATTTATGTATATTCAGAGGTTTTGGTGGGTCAGGTCTGGATTGATGATGTTGATCATCCATGGTTGAATAGAGGTATGCAAGAAGTTATCGTTTAATCTTGGGAACTAAGGCTAGCTATTATTGTGTCTCAAGGATCCTTGAATGAGTTTTAGGGCCTTAGAACATACACTATGTCACAATAAAATAGAAATAAAGAAAGGGGTTGAGGGAAAGGTAATCCAAGGCCCTTGTCGATGGTTTGACTGTGCGATGTAAAACTTTACTTGTCCCCGACAACGACGTAAAAATTTGATATGCCCGCACATGCCATTGAATTCATGTGGGATGTAGTCAAATTAGAATTGTTTTGTTTTCCCAAACTTCACTTGTTATTAGGGATTAGTATAGTGAAAAGTCCAAAGTCAATCCCATGTGTAACATAATCTAGAAATGGAAATCAATGACTTAGACCTTTTGGGGTAGGAGTCCTTTCGAAATGGTTTTAGTTTGAGAGTTTTTTGTCTAAGGGTTGATGGTTTTCTTCAAGAATAAGTTATATATCAATATCAATTTTGGGAATATGTAGAAATGATTATCTGAATTCTAACTTGGTAGTATTATAAGGTTTAAGCTATGAAGTAAGCGGATACCGCTAGTTGATTTTGGTTAAATAAACTAGTTCTACCTAGGAGGTAACTATTACTTGATTAGGATATTATGACAACCTAGATGCATTAAGCTTGGCCTCTAAGATAAAAATAATTTTAGGCTATTGGTTGTAGCCTAATATACTCCAACCAGGATAGGGTCCTTCACTTTAATACCTAGTGGTCAAGGATGTTCAAACGAATTGGATAGACAATTAACTTTTATCCTGATTACTATTACTTAAGGTTACCAAGTTTAGAATTAAAGATTTATTATGTTCAGATACACCTACTACTGATCCCTACCTCAGGTGGTTTATCCAATCATGGTAGGAATGAACATGAGTGAATATATAATGGAAATTAACATTATGATTAACATGATTAGAGAAATTGAATTTAAACAATTCAAAATCATGAAATAATATGGATTCACACTAAAGGGTATGATCATGAAATCGGGGTTAAGAAATTAAAATCATAATTAACTCAACTGCTTAACCGAAATGAGAATGAAATTGGGTGCCCCTTGAGTTCATCGATGATTGGTGATGAATGAATGTGATGATGTAAAAAGGAAAATGATGGCGATGTTGAAACACAATCCATGATTATTTTATTAAAACAAAACAATGAAAATGGACTAAGAAATTTGAGTGTAGGGAGTTGGGAGTAATAAGAAACTCAAAGGGACTAAAAAAGTAGAAGTTTCTACTTATGAAGCTCTTTAAAATCTGCTGTTAGGATACTTTATTTATAGGAAAAAAATTACATGATGTGTGATGAGATCCACATAGTGTAATAACCGATCCATGTATATCTCTATGGATTTTGAATCTTACTTGTATCCTACATGTATCTCATCTAATATATGAGGTTTTACTGCTTTAATGTCATGTATCCTCCTTTGATATTGTGTTATATCCTTCTAGATATATCCTTAGAGAATATTTCTCATTCAAAATGGTTCATGATGTGTATTGGCCATTCACAATGTGTATTCGATTATTCACTTGAAATCATCACGACTTGGTTCACAACTTGTTAAATGCTGTGAAATCCTATTACATGATGTGTACTATAGTTTCATGCTATGTAATAGTCAATTTTTTCTCTTTTTATTCATTTCCTCCTTTTAAACCTTTAAGTCCTCATTCATTCAAAATTTAGCACATAAAAAGCACATTATCTAATAAAGAATTTAAAATCCTTAACTAAATGATAGTAAAAATTATATACTATTTCCTCTTATAAGAAAGGTTTTTAGGAGTCAATGAGTTCCCATTTAAAATTTATAATTACATGTCATCTGTATATAGATGGATATATAGAGAGGGATATCTATGTTGTTGAGGAAATCTCCGGGTTTGTGTGCTTGATTCTGGTGGTTATTGAGAAAAGAATTTTCCTTTAATTGAGTATTTATATAACAATAGTTATCATAACTTGATCAAAATGGAACCCTTTGAGTCTTGTTATGGGTGGTCATGTAAATTTACCTTTTACTGGGAAAATTTAGGATAACAGTCCTTGGTTGGGCCGGTTTTGGTTTAGGAAATGATAGAAAAGTTACAATTGATCCATAAGAGATTTATTAAGGCACATAATTGTCATAAATATTATATGAAATATTGGGAAAATATTTTTCATTATTTTATTCTGATTAATATTATTTTTAATCCCACCAATGTGTTATTTCAATGGAAATTGTCACATTTTAAAGTTTTTGAATTATTTTGAGCTTAATTGCTAAAATGGATTATTTAAGAATTTAACTATTTTAATTTATTTAAATGTTTAGGACATAAAATTTTATCCAATTATCTAAATTGAAAAATTATTCCTTTATAGGTTACTATTTTTTATTTTCTTCATTTTATCCTTTTGGACCAAAATCTCAATCTATCATTTGGAAGCTAAAATCCAGCTCACAAATCTATCCACGAAAATTGTGTAAAGATATGAAGAATTTTATTGTTGGGCTGATATCACATAAAGTTCCAAACAAATTGAGATAATATTTGACATGGAGAAATAATACATATTTAGGAACAAATTTCATTAAGGTGTAAACTCCTGAATACTTAATTTTAAAGGTCATAAATTCCTTGGAACTCAATGCATTGGAATACGAACATTCATCCTGGACAGATTAAATATCTCGAGTAAATCAGCTATAACTTTTTAATTTTTTGGCCAATCAAGATGAAATTTCTTTAGGAGAGATAGAGGAACATATTTCAAGTAGGATAAATTTCCAATTTTTTCATTAAAGAGGCCATAAACGTGCATAAATTATGTGGATAGATTTTGGAGCCAAATATTTCATCCCCTTGACTATAAAAATGTACTCCCTATACATTTCAATAGGTTGGAAACGTAGTGGCCATTTTGTATAGGTTTATATTTTATTTGATTATATAGTATATTTTTAAACTTTTACTTTATATTAGTCTTCTTATTCATACCCCATTCTTCTATTTTTACTTTTTTTTCTCCCATCGCATTCTCTTCTAACACCATAATAATGTGGAAATAACCTCAATGTTTGTTTGAGTGAGAGAATGGTGGTTGATTAAGTTTTATTGTGATTTAATTTAAATAAAATTATTTAATTCTAAGAATTTTTTTTGTGGTTAAATTGATTATGGTGTACGATTGCCCCATTTTATCTATCACTGAGTTCTTCTTCTCATTCAACATTCATTCTTTCCTTCATTATCTATGTCATGCATATAATAGAGTATGGCTTGTGTAGTGATGGTTGGTGAAGAGATATCCTAGATGGATTTAGTAAGAGTATGTCCCTACATGCAGAGATATCAGTGTTAGGGTAATAACATTTCAAATGAGAGGGTGTAGTGTGAGAGATCTTGATCACTACGTTGAATTGATATTGAGAATATTTTAATAAAAAATGATATCAACCATTATGATCCCTCAAGAACAAATGTCTTATTTATTTATTTATAACATCATATTTTTAACATTTAATATATATATATATATATATTAATATTTTATGCATCTTTTAAAATCATCTTTATATTATATATTTGTTTGAAAATAAATAGTGACAATATAATTTCAGTGTTGTGTAAGTTGCCTCCTCAAGACCAACACTGGGAGTGCACTACATGGCATGCTTAGGTAAATAATATTTTGATCAAGGATCTATGAAAAATTTCTGCACAAAAAATTGGTGCCATTTTTGGGGAGGTGAAACACTTTCACACACCGTTTTTTTATAAAAAAATCATAAATTTCAAAAAAAAAAAATCTTTTTTGTCCATGATATATTCAAATTGTGATTATTATTCATGGACTAACTAATCTCAGGTGAAAAAAGAAGATGAAATTAAAAAATATTAGATACAAGAACTTAAATAATACATTAAAAAATAAAGATAAATGCTAAAAGGTTTGAGAAATATATTCGTTCACAATTAGAGCAACCCAAACCTGAAACCGAACCTGAACCTGAGTTGGAACCCAAACCAAAAAAAGTGGTGGAAGTGATTTCATCGATCATTTTTTCTGTTAAAGAACCTGGGGCGGGTGAGAAGGTCCTTCTAAAGGAACTAATCATATCATCTTGTACTCAAAAATTTCTCTAAGAGGTCCCTAATGTACACATTACAACTGATGCACTTATGGAAGATCAATTTTTTTTGGAAGAATCCTGGAATCACTTTATTGAAGATAACCTGAAACTTGATCTTCCCATCTTTGATATTGAAAAATAATCACCTTTACACCTCTATCTTGGTTTGTAATATGATGATTAAGATTCACCTAATGAGATGTAGTTTTCAATGGTCTTTCCTGAAGAGATAAATTTCCGTACTGACTTACTTGAAAGGGAATATTTCTTTATTGATTCACCATGTTTTAATATTATTCAAGCTGAATAGTTTTATGAATTCCACTTTTCTGAAATTTATGATAAAACACAAATGGATCAGACCTTGTATGTTAATGAGGAGACCACCCAAGTGGTGGTGATCAAGGAAAAATAGTTGGAGAAGATGTTGGTGGTGAGACTACCTCCTGTAGAATAACTTTCATATCATATGGATGAGGAAACTATAGAAGTTTATAGGGAGAAACCCAATTTTCTTTTCCCTCCCACTATGGAACTCAAATTATATTTTATTATTTCTTGGGGGTTGGGAACTTTTTTACCATATTTTGGGTTCTCCATTCTTGGTGTCTACTCATGGACACTGGGAAAACTCACATGTGGCGGTTCCTCTCAACGAAACCACACCCACCATCTAATTACGTATAACCTAGTGTAACTGCCTAACCATGGGTAGTAAAAACCTAGCACCTAATTGGGGGGTCAAACCAAGAATTATCCCTTTTTATCCCATTTATTCTTTATTTTTATTTTTTATGAGTCTTTATTTATTTCCTGTATTTTTGAAGTGGTAGCAACTAAGGGATTAACTCAAGGCTACCACTTAAAAATAAATCAGGTTGTATCCTTCCTTTTATTTATTTTATTTGTTTCCCAATTTAAATTCTAAGTGAAAACTTTATAGATCTAATTTTAGCTAAAAAGGGAATAGTAAATGGAATAAGTTTGGGGGAGGGATTTGAACTTATTTTTAGGCTTTTTTATTGTTCTTTTATTTTGTCTTTAATGTCTTTTTTCTTCTAATTTTTTTTTATGTTTTCCCTTTTTCATTTTCTGTATTTTTTAGGATTCTTGAGCTAAATTGAATTATTTTTAAAATTCAAACAATCTTGATATTTTTGGAAAATTTATTTATTTGAATATTTTTTGAATTAAAATATTGTTGAGCAGATTTTTTTTCTTGATTTATTATCTTTTCATTTAAAGAGGTTTGATTTATTGTGAAACTCATGTGCACTAGTGCTGTAAAAATTGACGATCTTACCTAACCAGAGAGTTTTCTAAACCTATTTGACATATTATTACATTTCTATTTTTCATGAGAGTATTGAGACATGCTGTTTAAACTAGAACTTTCTATTTTTATCTTTTTCAAAGCTATTAGAGTTCATAGAATGTGTCAAGTATGATTGAGGCACCACTTTGAAAGACATTTTGCATTCAACTCTTATTTTGGCATACATTTTCATATGAACTTTATTAAGCCCATAGTAGCCATGAAATACATTATTAGGAAGCTACATTATAAGCCACTTATCCCTTTCCAACCTGCTCTAGAATTTAAATGCATGATTATTGTTGAACTCAAGTGTGGGGGAGGGAGAAGAAGGGTTGTATTTTTCTTTCTTAAAGAATCTGTTTGAGTTGAATTGAAATTGTTGCCATATTTATTGAGAATTGGGTGGAATAAATTTCATGATGGTAATATGGATGGGTGGCCCAAAATATCATTAAAAATATGGGATGGTTGTTCCAAAATTTTTGAATATCAAAAGTTGCCTCTCTTTTCCTCAAAAACATGATTTTGAAGATACATCCAGATCTGAATTCAAGCTGAAACAATGCTACTACTAGGTAGAAGAGGGATGAAATTCATTTTTGTTGAAATTAAAAGTGTTAACTTTCCAACTAAATAGGTTTTTGGAGTTGATTAATTTTTTAGATGATTTAGGAGCACACCATTCTTGAGCAAAACTATTTTCATGCATTTACTTCACTTTAGAGCATAACCCTCCTCATTCGACCTCAGATGTTTTTACATTTAAAACCTGTGAAACCTCAGCCTATAAAAAACCCATGAAAAGGACCTCATGATTGAAATATTTTTGACTTTGTGAAGTGGATATATTAGGTGGATAACAATCCTATGGAAATCACACATGTTTTTGAGAATGAGAAAAAACATTACATTAAATATCCTTGAGTGAAGAGAGAAATATTTTTCTAGGGAGGTAGGTATGACATTAATGTGAGGATTAACATGATATTGAATGGATTATTATTATTTTTGAAGAATTTTTAAATTTTAATCTATGTAGGAGGCATGATATTTTCCTTGATATGATAATGGAGTTGTGTTGTCATTTATGTTTCGGGAAGTTTGTTTTGACCTTAGTAAAAGATGGTTGCACAAGACTGAAATGTTTAAGTGTGAGGTAATTGATTAGGAAAATATTTTACATTATTTTATTCATATTTATAGTTTTTTAATCCCAAAAATATGTTATTTCAAGTACAATTGTCACATTTTATAGTTTTTGAATTATTTTTAGCTTAATTACAAAAATGGCATATTTTGGAATTTAACTATTTTAATTTATTTCAATGTTTAGTACATAACATTTTATGAACTGATCCAAATTGAAAAATTATTATTTTATAGGTTCCTATGTTCTATGGGATTAATTTTATCCTTCTGGACCCAAAGCTGAATCCATCATTTGGAATCTAAAATCTAGCTGACAAGTCAAGCCTCGAAAACTATGCCTAGATCTGAAGAATTTTATTATTGGGAAGATATATCATAAAGTGAAAGAACCAATTGATATAATATTTTACATGGAGAAATAAGACATCTGGAGTAACATATTTTATTAATGTGGCCACGCCTGAATACTTAGTTTTCATGGTCATAAATTCATTGGAACTCACTGCATCAGAATACAAATAGTCATCTTGGACCGATTAAATATCTGGAGTACATCAGCCATAAATTCTTCATTTTTTGGTCAATAAATATAATATTTCTTGAGGCTACATATTAGATATATAGGAACAACTTTTAGGAATTAAAAATTTCCAAATTCTCCCATTAAGGAGGTCATACATGCACATACATTCGGTGGATAGATTTTGGAGCCAATTATTTCATCCCCTTGCCTATAAAAATGTTCTCTTTCATTTCAAGGGGTTGGAAAGGTAGTGACCATTTTTTATAGGTTTATATTTTCTTTTATTATGTGTTATATTTTTAAACTTTTAATTTGAATTAGTATTCTTCTTCATACCTCATTATTCCATTTTTAAATTTATGTGTTTCTCCCACCGTATTCTCTTTCAAATTCATGAGAATGGAAAACTAACCTTGAAGTTTGTTCGAGGGAGAGAATTGTGATTGATTGAATTTTATTGTGTTTTAATTTAAATATATTTATTTAATTTTGATAATTTTTGGGGTGGTTAAATTTATTATGGTGTGTGATTTCCCCATTTTCTCAATCACCAAGTCCTTCTTCTCATTCAATATCCATCATTCCCTTCACTATATAAGTCATGCATACAATGGAGTATGGATTGGGTAGAAATGGTTGGAAAATAGATATCCTAGACGGCTTTAGGACAATTATTTACCCACATGTATATATCTCGGTGTTGTGGTAATAACATTTTGAATGAGAGGGTGTAGTGTGACAGATCTTGATCACTACATTGAATTGATATTGAGAATAATTTAATAAACAATGATATCAACCATTATGATCCCCCAAGAACAAATGTATTCTTTCTTTCTTTCTAAAATCATTTTTTTCACATTGCATATATATATATATTAATATTTTATGCATCTTTCAAAATCATCTTTATATTATATATTAGTTAGAAAATAAATAGTGACAATAGAATTTCAGTGTTGTGTAAGTTGCCTCCTCGAGACCAACCCTTGGAGTCAACTATATTACATGGTTAGGTAAATAATATTTTGACCAGGGATTTGAAAAAAACTCACATGCATTAATGAACCATCATCATCATTCACTAGAGTTTGAGGTTTGTGACATGGTCTTCTCACCTTTCCTAGGACATCATCGATTAGGTAAGCTGGGTAAGTTGGAACCAAGGTTTGTGGGCCCCATTGAGATCGTTAGATGTCTTGGAAAGGTGACATATCAGTTAAACTTATCATCTCAATGAATTATATCCATGATGTTTTTTCATGTTTCCTAACTGAGGAGGTATCAACTGGATCCTTCCCATGTGATTTAATGGGAGGATTTTGATCTTGAGCCTAACACCACTATGGTTGAGAAACTGGTTTAGATTATGGATCACTAAGATAAGGTTATAAGTGGTAAAAGTATTCCTTTGGTCTGTATAATATGGAAGTTCTGATGGGATTACCAAAATACATAGGAGCAAGAATTAAAGAGGAGTAAATAGTGTCCTTTACTTTTTTTGAGTCCGAGATCTTTATTACTTTATAGGGGTAGAAAGAATTTATGGTGGGGATATTGTAACACCCCATTAACTTCCTTCAGGCATTCTTTAAATATTGTCTTGGTTTCCCTTTTTTTGGGTTCATTGCAGGATTCTCAGTGATGGAGTGCATTTACTAAGGAAAATTCTAGGGATGTATGTTTGGTTAAATTAATTTATTCCATGTATAAATTTGTAATTTTATTTAGAGGGTGCTCCTTTGGTTTATAGAGCCTCAACAATTAGTTTGGGTATTTTATAAATAAAACCAGATTTTGAACTACCAGATGGATATTTTCACATCATGAATGGGTTACATGACATGAACCTATTATAGGGAAGTTTTCACGAGTCTTTCTTAAAGTGTGAAAATTTACAAGACATGAAACCCTTATAGGTTGTTAATGGGTTGATCGTGATTTAATTTAACTCAAGGTGATGCCTTTTTTAGCATACTTGAAATTCATGGAATTCACACCATGAAAGGGGTTCACGACATGAATTCTTTGGGTTTAGTGGTTTTAACAATGCTACACACATAACATTTTTTTGTTATCTGGTGCACAAAACTCCCTCTAGAGATTTATGGAGATTTTTGATGATCTACCTCTTTTTGGATCACTCATTTAGGAATTTGACTCCCATGGGAGTTGTGTCACATATCCTTGGTAAGCAGTCTTCCTGCTTCTTTGATTATAGTGGTCACTAAAGTGGCATTGCCTATGTTTTTTATTCATATTGTGATAAACAAGTTATTTCTATCAATCCTTTCTAGTTTTTTGTGAATTTTATTTAGATGGATGATATTTTGGTTTCCAATATATGTTGTCGAAGTTGGCTAGGTTTCCATCATTCTTGAGGTAGGTGTATCTATAAAAGTGGTTCTAATTCTTGAATTTCCATATTTTCTTGTCAATTCCTTTAGGTTATTGAATAAAAATACATGTTTTTTACATTTTAAAGGATTTATTAGAAAATATTAATATATTAAAGGGATTTGGATTTAAAAATAGTTTTTCTTTGATATGAAATGTTTTTATTAAATGTGAGCATGGATTTTGAAATGGTTTAGAAAAAATTAGCACATTGGGAACCTTTAGTGCATTGGGAAATAGACATGTCACTTTAGTGTGCGTGTAACACCACTATAGGTTTTATGATATTGAAAAACTATGGATGGAATCAATATCAGTTAGAACCAACATATTATTAGTTTAGGATTCTTTTATGTCTAGTATGTATTCCCATAGTCTAGATCCCAAATGGCGTGCTTTGTCATTTATACCTGGTTTATCACATAGAAGATTATTTCATGGATATTTTTTCACATTCTTATATTATGGTGTATCCATGGTTGGTTTTTCCTATGATTACCAGATTTTCTTTTATATTTGACATATTCATAGATTTTGTGAATTTGGTATGTATTTATGGAAAATTAAGGAATGTTTAAAAAATGGTTTCATTTATGAAAATGATTTATAAACTGGATTTTTTTTGAAGTTAGAACTTAGACATTCTTGATATTAGAACTTATATAGATTCTTTAGTGGTATCCTACCAGGATCTCTGCTCACACCTCACTTTTGACTTTGGGTGGTTATATAACTTATTTTATAAGACTCAGGTAAAGGTAAGGGTATCATGTAACATGATAGGTTCTCTTTTCATTCAGTAGCTTCATAGTGGGATGGTTTGGTGGTGAAATACTATCACATGAAGAATTGTTTAGTCTAGAATGCTTTATCTTTCTAGTTTGGATAGTTTGGATTCAATTGTTTGTATCATGGATATGTATTACTTTCTTCCTAATTGCACTTTGATGTTTTTTCAATTACACATGAGACTTATGGTTCTTTTATGTATCTTACCATGTGGTGGACCATTCAGGGTAGCCTGTCTGGTTGACCCAGGTTGGTTTATTACAAATTGGTATAAAAGGAAATACCCATCATGAAGTATTTTTGACACTGCCTAGGTGTGGATCAGTGTTTTGGTAGACCAGAGTTAGGACCATTGGAATTTGAGTAGTAAGTGCAGAAAATGGTTTGGGCCAGATCAATTTTGTGTCTAAATTCGAGTTACCCTGGGTGGTTAGGGATTTTTTACAATATTGAGACTTGGTGTTTGAGTTTATTTAAATAAAACAGATATGGTGTTTATTTAAATGGACCTATTCCTTCTTTTTGTTTAGTATTTTTTTAAATAATTATTGATTGATTTAAATTCATGTTTATTTAAAGAATTGATATGGATACTAGAATTTGATCCTATGATTTTGGAATCTTCTCATGACTGATTGATTTTTTTCTTGTGATTATTAGACAGTTCCTCCTAGAATAGCTCTTCCAAATCTGATTGAGGAAGATACGAGATAGGTTCCTCAAGTCAATCCTCCTATAGAACCTTCTTTATTATAAGCTATAATCCACATTATTTATACTCTAGTTTAAGCAGGTTTCGGGAACCTAGGATGAGTACTAGATCATGATTCATAATTTACTAAGCAGTATCCACTTGTCTTCCATTGTGACAAAGGGCCCTAAGAATATGAAGAATTAAATGAGTGGATTGAGAGTATCTTTAAATGTTTGAAAACTCCTGAGGACTCTAAGGTGGTTTTCCCGCTGTATAATCTTGAGGGGTTATGAAGGAGATGGTGGGACTCTATTGTGAAAGATAAGTTTCATGAGTATCTCACATATGTTTCTTTTAAGAAAATCTTAAACCATCAGTCTTATCCTAAGACTTTATAAGGGGGAAATACCTAGGAGTTTTTGTACTTAGAGCAAGGAGAGCATACCATTATAGAGTTTTCCACCCGTTTTTCTCATTTAGTTCACTTGGTACCAGATATAGTCACTGAGGATTACCTGAAGGCTCGAAGGATTGAGTTGGGGTTGAGGGATGATATTCAATTTATGGTGATTCTAATTTGAATTATAAACTTCAAAGAGGTAGTTGATAAGTAATATTTGGAAGAGGCTACCATAATTGAAAAAAAGGTTTTAAAGGAGCTTCAGTTGGAACTTTCATTAGCTAGGGTGTATCTTATGGCTAGAAAAGGAATAAAAATGGTTGTCTATTTTCTTCAGGATCTATTTTGAGGGCTTCATCAAGACAGTAATAGGTTGTTTTCTATCAGTGTTTAAGGCCTTGTCATACCAATCCTAATGTATAGAGGCTCCCAAGATTTTTCATCATTATGGAAAATATAGACATCTAAAGATTTTTTATATAAGGATTTCGTAAGGTAATAAGTTTGGATCCACTCTCACCAAGGGTTCCCAAGTTTGTACCGATGCTTCCAAGTGTAGTGGGTCTTATCATTAGGCTAGGGGACATTCATGTGGCTAAGTAAGATCAGGGAGGATATGATACCAGACATCTTTATGTAGTGGAGTATGCACTAGAGGAGTCTAAAGTAGGGCCAACTATAGTTAGAGTTATGGTGTTTATTTTATCTTCTATAGTTCTATATTTGTTTGATACCAGTGCTACTCATTCTTTTATGTCATAAAATTTAGTTGATGTATTGGGATTGTGTAGGAATATTATGTCGTACTTATTGGATCTTTCCACTCCTTTTGGAAAGAGTTTCAGACAAGGTTTCAAGTGTCTAGAATGTCTAGTGATGATAACAAACTATGAGGTGGAGTGGAACTTCTTGTTACTTGATCTTGATAGTTTTGACCCAATTATTGGCATGGATTGGATGATTATAATTGAGTCCCATATTTATTATTATCCTTATCGAGTTTAGTTTCAATATTTATAAGGAATCACTCATGTCTTTTAGGGTGAGTGGGATTCCAAGTTTGGGAGTGTAGGGACCATTGTTCCTTATGTCTGGGTGATCTCATGTCAGTTGTCAGGTTTTTTCCTAGATTTTGTTGATCCTTATTTGAGATTTCCACTTCCTATGGTGGTGTGTGTAAAAACTAATGTCTTTCCATATTATTTTTCTACTTTACCACCATAGATAGAGGTTGAGTTTACCAAAGAAACACTACCTAACACGATGACCATTTCTATGCCATATTATCATATATAGAAAACTGAGTTGGTAGAACACAAGGTACAACTTATGGTTCTTGAGGATAAGGTATTTATTCATACCAGCATGTCACCATGGGATCCACCTATCCTATTTAATAAAAGAAAAACTAATGTAGATCCCACTTTGTGTATGGATTGTATTTGTTGTCAAATAATTGTCATTGGTTGTCAATAGTGATCAATGAGATAAGAAGATCTCTTTACAGTCAATATGATAAAGTAGTTCCAAAGTTAATGGAGCCTTGATGAAGTCCTCAAGTCTTGATATTCCAAAAAACATGTGAATATTTTGAATAATTTTAGTTTCAAGGTGATTATTAGAGAATTTTTATGGATTCATTTGTTGAAATTGTATGTCATGATTGAATAATTATCCTAGTTAAATATAAATATTCTTTTCTGGTTTGTATTTCACAATTATCATAAGTTGTTTAGAGAACTTGTGATACAACCCTTATGACTGTAAGGGGGAGAAAAGGTGATTCCAATCATTTTCTAATTTGATTGAAAAGTAATATGTTGTTGTATTACTATGAATTATCATGGTTGGTTTTTCCAAAGTATGTTTTTAAGGTGGCACGATTTCCTAGTGTTTTCCAAATTTTTGGGGTCCAAAATTTGAAGGATGGATAGCATTGTGAAACATGAATTTTATTGAAGTACTTATGAAAATATGTTAAAGGAATGATTTTTTTGAATATGGTGTTCATGAAGGATGTTTCAAAAAGGATCAAAGAAATTTGATGGTGATCTCTATGATTATGGGAAGTGGAGCATTGCATGCACATGATGGTTTGATAATGATCTCTACAACAACAAAAAATATCAATGGATCATCATGAATGGAGGAGCTCCATGAAGATATTTTTGAGTGATCTGAAAAATGTGAAGGAGGAAGTAAAGCATCAAAAATGGCTAATACTATAAATATTAGGAGAACCCCACTTCATTTGAGATGAATATAATAGAGAAAATATAGAATTGCATTTATTTCTTGAAGGTAGAGGAGTTTAATCAACCTGTACTTTCTATGTGAGCTTGAGAATCACGAAAATACTTCTAAAATATTTAATGATGACAATGATTCTAATTAATTGGTGCTTCATGATGATGGGATATTCTTCATTGACTTGATGAGCTTTGTGAAGGCAATTGGTTCCATGAAGGCAGTTTTCTTCGTGAAGGTTGTGAGATTCATGAGGGAGCTTCACAAACATAAGTTTCGAATATATGGTTTAGGTGAACTAGTGATTAGGAATAATACCCCACAATTTTTCAAGAAGTAAGACTGTGTGTGTACTCGATTGATACAAAGTGGACATAGAAAAGCAAACAAACATGGTTTGTTTTTGTGAAGAAGAACTAGATGTGCAACTAAACTCATATCTTCACCAAGGAATAAGAAAGTATACCATTACACTCATGTATTGGTATTGATTATTGAAGGAATAGAATAAGACACTGCTCTATTAATCCATATTATTATGTGTCAAAGAAGAATAAGAGTGTGTCCAACCTATATTCAGTTATTCAGGCCATATAAATGTGATGATTCTATGTTGAGATGATCATTATTATTTTGATAATCAAAAAGGAGTTTTGTGATTCTAGCAATATTTAAAGAAGGTGAATCAATGCATATAATTTCACACTGAAGAAGAAAGAAGGATCAAGACACTATAATATAAAATTACATATATTTTTGTGTCATTAATCAGAGTGATAAGAGGAAGTTATTGGCCAAATTGATATCTATTTTTTTATTATTTAGGCCAGGGAGAATTTAGTACATCAATATACCACATTCACATTATTGTGACTGATAGAAGAAGAAGATTTTGTAGATTTTAGTTTCTTGCTGGGAATAGGTAAGAAGAGTTACTCGCATGCTGTTAAGAATGTAATAACTGAGGATTGGAAGAACAAAGAAAGCTTGTGACATTAGATATGAATCAATAGGTGGATAAATTTCTTGGTGTTACAAACCCTTATCAACAAGGATAAGACTATATTAGGAGGCAGTATAAATATCCAACCAAGTGATGTAACAAATGAACTATTAGATTGTTTACATAGTTCTACATGAGTGTAAGGTCATATCCTACTCGTTGTAATCCACACAAAAGGATAGTTTTCTAGTTTATTGTGTGGTCAGGAATATTATAGACCATTCCAATGACTATATACTCTTATTGAGCAGTGAACCTTGTAAACAAATCATGTACTTTTCTTTATAGTTTTAATATTATTGCATCTGATAGGGAGAAGAGAATAAGAGAATTGAGATCCTAATAGGTCAAATAGGTAAAGTGATAAAATGTTTGAATTAGATTAAAACCCCCCAGCAGCAATTCAACCCCCTCTTAGTGTTATACATATCCCAAACTGATCCTCTCAATAAAAGCCTCATACTTTGTATTGATTATTGAAAGTTAAATTAGGTGACCATCAAGAACATATATCTCTTACCTAGGATTGAAGATCTATTTGATCAGCTTAGAGGGGCTCATTGGTTTTTAAATATTGACCTTTAGTTTGGGTACAACTACTTGAAATTATGATAAGAGGATATACCTAGTATGGGAATTTTGATTTTCGGGTTATTCCATTCTACCTCACTAATGCTCCAGTAGTGTTTATGGAATTGATGAACCAGATCTTTCATTGGTTCTTGGAATTATTTTTTATTATGTTCATGTATGATATTTTGGTTTACTATAAGTTTTAGGAGGAGCACATTGACCATTTAAATTACATTATTAGAACCTTTATGGAAAATTTATTGTATGGTAGACTTTCCAAATTTGTTTTTTGTATTCAAGAGGTAATTTTTTTGTTTCTTGATATATCTAAGAGGGGTGTCTCAGTGGGTCTTGAAAATTTACAGGAAGTAATTTCCTAAGAGTGGCCCAAAAATGTTTTTGAGATCTGAATCTTCTTGGTGTTGTCAAGTTATTACAGACATTTTGTTTGGGACTTCTCCAATAATGCATCACCGATGAAAAATTTAACTCATAAGGGTGTAAATTTTGAGTGGAATGATAAATGTTAGAGATATTTGGAGGAACTAAAGGTTATCTTGAATTTAGATCTAGTTTTGATTCTTTCAGAACCAGGTTCAGGTTATGATGTTTTATGAAATGATTCTAGCATGGGTTTGGGGTGAGTATTGATACTGGGGATATAGGTAGTATCCTATGTCTCTCTCCATTTATACCCTCATGAGTATAACTACCATAACCATGATCTTGAGTGATTAGCGGTTATGCATGAACTCAAAAAATGGAATCAGTACCTCTTTGGGGAATGGTTTATTTCATATTATAATCACAAGTTATTGAGGTATATTTTTAATAAGAGTGATCTAAATTTTTGAATGAGATGATGGTTGTAGTATATATATATTTTTGATTTTGATATTTCTTACACTCCCAGAAAAGGAAATGTGGTCACTGATGCATTGAGTAGGAAATTATCAACACAAGTAGTGAATGAATCAATGGAAGAAAGGTGTTTGATGATTTTTTTACTGATATGAGATTTGGAATGGAATAACATAATGGGATGGTATTTTTTTATTGGATGAAGTCTGACTCATCATTTGGTGAGAGGGTTCAGATCTAGAAGATATCTAATCCCGAGTGATAGAAATTTAGTAAAATACTTTATGGTGGGGAGACCTTGGGTGAGTGGTCTTAGTCTCCCAGTGGCACTTCATATTTTTGAAATTGGTTGGTTATCACCTTTTCCCAAAGACAGGAGTAAATGGATAGTGGGAACCATTCTTGTTGGTTTTTACATTCCAGCACTACGAATATGTGTCATGATTTTAGACATTAGTATTGGTGGCCGGGCATGATATAGTCGATTGAGGATTTTGTATCATGATGTCTTACTTGTCAGAGAATTTTGGAAGAGAACTAGAGTAATTTTGGTTTTTTATCCATTTCCCATTTTGATATGGAAATGGGATGATATTTCCATGGACTTAATTGTTGGTTTTTCATGGACTCTTATTGGGAAGGATACCATTTGGGTGATCATTGATCAACTCATGAAATTGGTGCATTTTCTCCCTATCAAGGAGACAATAAAAGTAGGGAAACTTGGGGACTCATATATATGAGAGATTATGATAATTCATGGGGTTCCATTTTTTGTTTTTTTGATAGGGACTCAATGTTCACATCCAGGTTTTGGAAAGGTTTTCATGAGTTGATGTTCCCCCAATTGAAATTGAGCACAACATATCATCCACAAATGGATGGACATATTGAGAGGGATATCTAGGTTTTTGAGGATATTATCTAGGAATGTGAGCTTGATTTTGGTGGTTATTGGGAAATTAATTTCACTTTAGTCTAGTTTTCATATAATAATAGTCATCAGGACTTGATCAAAATGGCTCCCTTTAAGTCTTTGTATGGGAGATCATGTAGACCTCTATTTCATTGGGAAGATTTGGGAGATAAATCCTTGGTTGGGATGAGTCTGGTTCAAGAAATGATAGAAAAGGTTAAATTGGTATATAAGATATTGGTCATTCATAGAGTCTTCATAAATATTATGTGGACCATCGTCATCAACTGCTAGATTTTGAGGTTGGTGATCGAGTCTTTCTCACCTCACTTGGGATATCATCAGTTAGGTAAGTAGGGTAAGTTGGTACCAAGGTTTGTAGGCCCCTTTGAGATCATTGGATTTATTAGAAATGTGGAATATCAGTTGGACTTACCATCTTGTTGACTTCCATCCATGATATATTTCATGTTTCCTAGATAATTAGGTATTGAACAGATCCTTCACATGCGATTTAATGGGAGTATGTTGATCTTGATTCTGATAGCACTATGGTGGAGCAATAAGTTCAAATTATGGATCATCAAGAGAAGGATCTACATGGTAAAGAAATTCCTTTGGTCTATGTACTATGGTAGTGTTGATGGGATATCCTGATATATTTGAGTGGGAATTAAAGATGAGGCACTGATGGACTTCAATTTTTATGTGCCTAGGATCTTGAGGATTTTCTGGGGATAAAAAAAATTATTGTGGGGAGATTATAACACCTCGTTACGTTTCTTTAGGCATTCTTTTACTATTTTTTTTGTTTTCCCTTTTTTGTTCAGGTTCATTGTGGGATTCTCAGGGATGGAGATCCTTTGCTAACAAAAAATGACCTAAAGTTCAAGGATTTATGTTTTATTAAATTAATGGAGTTCGTCTATAAATGTGTAAATGGATTTAAAGGGTTCTCCTTGGGTTCCAAGAGCCTTAATAATTGGTTCTAGGATTTTATATAGGAAACCATACTCTTCACTTACTAATTTACATATTCATGTCTAGAATGGGTTACACAATGTGAACCTATTATAGAGTAGATGTCGTGAATCTTTTCTAGAGCATGAAAATTTACAAGTAATGAAACCATTATACATAATGAATGGTTAGATCAGGATTTAATTTAATCTGAGGTGATTCCTTTTTTAGAAATCTTGAAATTCATGGAATTAACATTTTGAAAGGGGTTCATGAAATGAATTATTTATCTTCAGTGGTTTTAACCACATTTCACACAAAATATTTTTTTGTTATCCAGTGCACATAACTACCTCTCGATATTTAGGGAAATTTTGGATGATTTTGGTTAACATCCCTCCTTATATATCTCTCCTTTTAGTGTTTGAATCCCATGGAGGTTGCGTCACATATCCCTAGTAAGTGGAATTTCTGCTTCCTCATTTCCACTAGTCAAAACTATAGATTTGGTTTCACTTGTGATTTAAATTGTGATCGGTTGGTGTTTTCAATCAATCATTTTCAGTTTTCTTTCATACCATATAATTTGAAGGATGATTTTTTGGTTTCAAATCTCTATTTTCAAATGCGTCTAGGTTTATATTGTTTTTAAGGTAGGACTATCTATGCAAGTGGTTATAATTCTTGAATTTTTATATTTTATTATCAATTCCTTTAGGTTATTGAATGAAAATGCATGTTTTTAATTTTGAAAGGATTTATTTGAAAGGATTAAAAATTTTAAAGGGGTTTAGATTTAAAAATAGATATTATTTGATATGTAAATGTTTTATTAAACTTGATCATGGATTTTGAAATGGTTTTGAAAAACTTAGCCCATAGAGAACCTTGGGTGCACCAGGAAATGGACAAGTCACTTTAGTGTGTGTAACGCCACCAGAGGTTTTGTGATATCGATAGACTATGCTAGGACCTGATATCGGTTAGAACCAATATATTCCTGGTTTAAGCTTCTTTTATGTGTAGTATGTATTCCCATAGTCTAGATCCCAAATGGAATGCTTTGTCATTTATACCTGGTTTATCACATGATGGATTATTTCATGGATATTTTTTCACATTATTATCTTATGGTGTATCCATGGTTAGTTTTTCCTATGATTACCTACATTTTTTATATTGGAAAAATTCCTAGATTTGGTGAATATGGTATGAATTTATGGAAAATGAATGAATTTTTACAAAATGGTTTCATTTATGAAAATTATTTATAAACTATATTTTGTTTTAAATCTAGAACCTGTATATTCTTGATATTAGAACTTGTATAAATTCTTTGGTGGTATATTACTAGGATATATTCTTATACCCTACTATTACCATTAAGTGGCTATAGAAATTTTTTTAGGACTCAGGTAAGGTGAAGGGAATCATGTATTATGTCGAGTTCTATTTTCATTTTTATCCTCCATAGTGGGATGTTTTAGTGGTGACATATGGTCACATAGAGACTTTTTTATCCCAGTTTTCTTTATCTTTATGGTTTGTCTTATTTGGATTAATTTGTATGTCTCATGGATATGTATTAATTTCTTGTATGTTGTACTTTGATGTTTCTTTGGTTACAAATAAGACTTGTGGTTATTTTATATATCTCGCCATGTGGAATACCATTCAGGGTTTCTTGTTTAGTTGACCCAGGTTGGTTTGTTACAAATTGGAATCAAAGGGAATACCTAGCCTGAGGTGTTATTGAAACTACCTGGGTGTAGTTTGGTGTATTGGTAGACTAGAGTTAGTACCATCACACTTTGGGTAGTAAGTGTGGAGAAGGGGCATGAACAACTCACTTTCATGTCCGAATCTAAGTAAGCATGGGTGGTTAGTGATTTTTGACATTCTTGAGACTTGGTAGTTGAAGTTATTTGAGTGAACTGGATATGGGGTTTATTTAAATGGACATGTTCCTTATTTTTGTTTGGTATTTTTTTGAATAATTCATGATTGATTTATATTTATATTATTTTAAAAAATTGATATATATACCTAATGTTGGCCCTATGATTTTGGAATCTGCTCATGACTGATTGCATTTTGTCTAGTGATTATTAAAAAATGGATCATATAAGAGATCTTCCAAATATGAGTGAGGAATCTACAAGATAGGTTCCTTAGGAGAATCATCTGGTGGAACCTTACTTGGTAGAAGTTATAATCCACAATATTCAAACTCTGGGTCAAGAAGATGTCGGGTGTCACACCCTGACCATTAATATTGATTATTTTAATTATTTTAATTATTTATAGTCTTTATTTTGAGTTTCAGTAGCTGGTGGGTAAAATTTTAAAATTTTGGAAGCCTTTTTACTGATTACACAGTTAGCCAACATGGTTAGGAGCAATCTTGCGGTGCATGTGCTGGTGCTTAGGTGGGTATGAGTTATGGTGCATGACTTGTTCATGCTTTTTTAAACCATGTGACAAGCATACAGATTGGCTATGTATGTGGGAAGTGCCGAGTGGCACGGTTTGAGCATGGTTTTATCAATCATGCATCTGGCTACAGGTAACCATGCAAGGGGTTCCTGGTCTTGGTAGTAGCCAATGCATAGTTAGTGCATGGTTTTGTAAACTGTGCGGTTACCTAGTATTTAAAATAAAATAAAATAAAATATGAAAAATGAAATAAACTTAAAAGAAAGTTTTAATAATAATAATAATAATAATAATAGTATTATTATTATTATATTTAGTTTTTTTAGGTTTTTTTCTTTTTTTTATTTTCTTTCTTTTTCCCCTTCTCTATTTTCCTCCCCTATCCCCTGTATGGCCTGCCTCCTCCCCACTGATCCCTGCACGCATGACCCCCTTTGGCCGGAACCCTCTACCATGCCTCCTCTTCCCCCTCCGATGGCTATCCCTCCTTTCTCACCTCACGTGCCCCCTTGCTCCTGTCTCATGTAGCCAAACTCCCTCCCTGCTCGTGTAACCCAGCTGACTGGGATAGCTTCAGTACGCCACTCCTTCCCTCTTAATACTATTTCTTCCACTGATTTGGTGTGAAGCCCCCCTGGTGATCCTATTATTCCTTCCCCTTCCCCTATTTTTTTGGTTTTAGGATGTGTAGGTTTTGGAAAAACCCTAACTCATTTGGGGGTTTTTCTTTTGGTTGATTATTATTGGTTAGGGTTCATCGGGCCCTGTCGAGGCTGGTTCTAACCATCGCCATCAAGGATAGTGGATTCACCCTGGTTTTTAAGTAAAGGTTATTTGAGTTATTCATTGTGTCTTAACTTTAATTAAGGATTTTTTTGGATTTGGAGTTGTTGGTAAATTTTTCATGAGTGTGTTGGGTCTCGTTGATGTGGTTTTGGGCTGTGGGTATCAATAATGCCTATATGTACATGCATAGGTACGATATATATATATATATATATATATATATATATATATATTCCCTATTTGTACATATTCCTTCATGGCATGGGGAATATGTGAAATGCATCTAGGGGTATTTATATATATGTATAAATGCATTTGCGTGTAAGTGCTAAGGGTCAGTTCGAGTGGTCGTCATCGAGAAGCGACATGTTTTAGGTATGTCCCCTATACCCATGACTTTAATTTGAATTCATTAATTTCGTGAATGTTTTAAATACTAATTTTAATATTAAATAGTTTAAATATTCTATTCAAAGTGATGTGATGTTTGGTGTTGGACTTTCCTTTATTTTCATGATTCACCCTTAGGTTTTGAAATGCTTAAAAGTGGTTTTGAAAATGGTTTTGGGATTGTGGTGGGTATTTCAAAAAAATGTTTGGTGTGCATATTAGTTGTGAAAGTTTATTTTGAATTAATATGGGTTCTCTTATGATCTTAAAAGGGGGAAATTACATGTTTTGTGTAAGTTAGTAAAAGTTCATGTGTTTTTGTGTAAATTTGAGGTTAAAGGGTTAATTTTCTTTCTTAAATTGGTTGCTTAAACTTAGGTATGGTTTTAAGTTTGATTTCCAAAGTGGGGTGCCTTGGTTGTTTTACTGTATTTTAAATGGTTTTGGAAAATTAAAAGTGTTGGGAAAATGGTGTTTTCCTAAAATGACAATATTCTTTGTAATTAATGAGGCCTATTTGGTACTTGATAATGGTTTGAGAAAGTGGAAAAATCCTCTTGAAGCATTCCCCCTAGTTTTAGAAATGTGATGTAACTGTTAATATGTTATTTTTGATATGAACCTAGTGTTGAGGCTTGTGCATCATTGTGTGATATAAAATGGGGAATGTTCTTAAGGAGGGAGATCGGTGGTGGGATGTTGAATGGGTTTTTGGATAAAGAAAGTGATATTTTCATATATGTTTTCTTGATAAAACCTCACCACCATTTGAAATAGAGCACATGGGAAACCCTAGTTACCTAGGTGGGTAGACTAGGATTAGTACGCTAGATGATTCAGATGTGGTTCGTTCAGGTTTCGTCTAGTAGGATTGACACTACAACTCTAACTAAACATTTATGATGTTTGGATACTACTAGTCCATTGAGGTGTCCCCTATTAGTGTCTTGTGTATGAGAACTCTATTATTCATGGTTTCTAAGAAATGTTTCAGTGATATTAGAGGATCTTAGGTCCAAATAACACTAGCTGCTTAGGGATTTCCCATGGCGATTGTGATGTGATTTCAATTTCAGATGTTTCATACTTGTCCTCTCTTTTTTGAAACCCATATTTTAATCTAAATTGATTTATTTTCATTTTAAAATTTTAATGCATGCTTGGAAACTATTTTTAAAATGTAGCAGAATAGAAACATTTTTCATAAAAGTTTAAACTTGTGACTTGAATTTTAAAATAATGAAAAACATTATTTAATTATGTCTTATTTTAAAACTAAAATGATTGGGTTTCTTTTTAAAGTTAAGGGAATAGAGAATTGTTGTACTTTGGAATTTCTACTAAGAATATCGATGCTCATTCCTACTCTATCCTTCCAGTTTCAGTTTCTAGTTTTGGGTTGATCTTGTAGAGAGCATGCTTCTACATTTAGTGGTGACCATTGAGGTCACTTGGAGGTATGTTTAGCTATGGTGCCTTATTTTATTTATGATGATACTTTTTATCTATATTGTTAAGTTTATATTTATTTATTTTTCATTCGTTTATGTTCCAAATAGTTACCAACTGTCTTATTTCGATGCCTGACATTGTTTTCTAACCCGTGGGGATCAAGAATGCCCTTCGAGCCTTGTCGCAGGCTGACTCGGGTGACTGGTTTAGGGTTTACTCGGGTTGGTTCATGAAAAAGTGGTGTTAGAGGGGGCCTTGTTATTTAGGGTGTAAGGTATCTTAGATATTAGGATTTTCAGGACTCGATAGGTAGGGACAAAAATGACATCATGAACCATTTCTCGTCCCAATTCTCGAGTTTCCTGGGGTAGTCTGGGATTTGAATTTTTCTTTTTATTGTTCAGTGTGGATAAAGGATGATAAAGGGAGTGAGACGGTGCCACATGATAGGATTGTGTAGAGTAAAGAACCATGTGTAGATCGAGTTCACAGTTTAAGATAATTCTTATGGTTGATGCCTACTCAGAGTATGGTCTACTAAGCCTTGTTGCCGGGTTGGCATAGAAACTAGTTCCTTATTTTATAATATTTGGATGCTAGTTAAGTTTGGTATTATTTTTTGGTTGACTTGAGTGGATTTCAAAAATGAGAATGGTTTTTTAAAATAAATTTGTTTTCAAAGGGGAATGTCATTTTGGAATGGAAAAATGGTTTTTGAAATAGAAATTGTTATCTTTTAATGTAATGTGTGGCTTCAAAGGAAAAATGAAAGGTGTTTTGAAAATTATTTTAGGACTTTGGAAACAATTTCTAGATTTCTAAATGAAACTTATTGGGAATTTGGGAATATGTGGCTTTAATGATAAGAGAAATTTTCAAACTAGTTTGGAATTTTTGATTTAGGTTGAATGATTTGTTTCGGAAATGAGAAGTGTTTTGAATTTACCCTTGGTATTTATAATAATGATCACATATATAGATGTACATATATAGAAAATGGATAATTGATGGTATGTTTGGATGGGTGCTTATTATAGTGTAAGGGTATATATATGTGAGACTTCATAGAATACCAATGGTGGATATTTATGTTTTTTTTCTTGCTAAAAAATAGATTTCGAAAGGGGTGGTTTCAATGTTTTGAAAATCAAGAAATTGTTTAATGTTTTCTTTTTTTTGTTTAGTATCTTTTTTCATGGGCTTTTGGTTTTGACATGTTGAATTTTGGTTGGAATGGCGATTTGGGTTTGGATTTTGTTTTGTTATTTGAGTCTGGATTTTTGGGCTTGTGATGCATTTTGATTCAGCTTCATGTTTATTTTTTCTGAGTATGCCCTAGAAAGTATCTAGTGAGGAGTGTTTGATAGGAATCTATGTTGATTTCATCCATGTTTAGGTGAAGGTAAATTTTGGGAATTGGAGTTAGTCATCGTTAGTGGTCAGAACTTGTCAAAACTATGGTGGTTAGGGTCTTTTAGGAAATTATGAATGAGTGTTTCTCTGAGTATTATCATTGAACACTCTACCCAGAGTCTAAATTGAGTGTTGGAGACATAACCTTCCCTAAACATGGATGAAACCCAAGCCTTCTTGGTTTTTCATGTACCTTCGTTAGTTGGAAAATAGAATAATGTTTCATTTATAGATGAAAAGTTATTCTGTTCAGTATAGTCACTAGGGTTATTTGGAGGGTTCCATGAGTCACACTACTAAAAGAGAAGTTTCAGTTGAGATCATCAGCTCTTGAATACAGGGTGACAGAGGCTTCAAGACATCAAAGATCTAGCTGTAGGTCTCAAAGTGAAGCTTTTCACGTAGTCAGGAAATCATTGGGTGTGGGGAGACCTTGGTCCTATTTTTATCTCTAGTGCTTGGATAAAGAACATTTAAATTTCTCTATTTTATCTTCCTCATATTTTAAGGTTTTTTTTGTTGTAAGAGGAATGGAGGTATCATTTCCTCATTGTGGTTTTTGTTCTTTTAATTCTCTAATTTGGTTATAAAAAGGCACGGTGATCTCATTTTCTTGTAATTCCAGTGGTTGTGCCTCCTCAAATGTGAGTATCTGAATGGCTGTCTCTCTTGTGTGGTTATCCCTTTATTGGGTCATTTTTGTTTCATTTGATGCTCATCCTAGAGATAGTTGTGTCTTGTGGAATTGATGAATCTTGGCTCACTTCACTATTTCCTTTGAGCTCTTTCCATGGGGTTTTTCATGTGTCAGGAGTTTCTGGTATGGGTTGGAAGTTCCCATGTTGGTCTGTGGTATTTGGACTAAGATAGTTGATTATAAAATAGTGGGGAGACCCACCATGGATCTTTTTATGGTTTATTCAAGAGTTGGTTTTTGCGGGAGTTTTTGGTTTGTGCTGGCGGTTTCTGCTTTGGTCTATGATAGTAGTTCTAGAGTTAACCCATATTGAGAGTCTCAATGTTAGTTATACTAGCTAGGTTCTTATGGCTGGGATAAACCTCATTGTTTTCTTATGGCTCTTCTCATGCAGTTTCTCTTAGATCTAGTCAGGTCTGACTGGTAGAGAAAAAGGTCAAACCGAGTTCAAGGTTTCATTGGCCTTGTTTAGCTTCGAGCCCGAGTTTGATTCCTCATTTGTCTAGGTGACTTTCTGGGGGTACATATTTTTTGTTGTGGGGATATTTTCATGCCCTGACCATTAATATTGATTAATTTAATTATTATAATTATTTTTAGTATTTATTTTGAGTGTAGGTAGTTGGCGGGTCAAATTTTAAAATTTTGGAAGCCTCTTTACTGATTGCACGGGTAGACCATAAGGTTATGAGTAACCATGCAGTGCCTATGTAGGTTCCCAAGTGGGTTTGAGTTGTGGTGCACGAATCACACATGGTTAATTAAACCATGGGATAATTATGTAGTTTGAATCTTTATGTGGGAAGTGGCAAGTGTCACAGTTTAATCACAGTTTTATCAACCGTGCATATAGCTACAAATAACCATGCAAGGGGTGCCTGGCCTTGGAAGTGGCTAGTGCATGATTAGCGCATGGTTTGGTAAACCACACGTGAACCATGTTGTCTCCTAGTATTTAAAATAAAATAAAATTAAAGGGAAAATAAAATAAAATATCAAAAATGAAATAAAACTAAAATAATGCTTTAATTATAATAATGATAATGATAATAACAATAATAATATTAAGTTTATTATTATTCTAATTATAATTATATTTAGGTTTTTTTAGGTTTTTCTTTTTTCTTTATTTTATTTTCTTTCTTTCTTTACCCTTTTCTTTTTTCCTCCCCTCCCCCGTGTGGCCTACCTCCTCCCCACTGCTCCTTGTGTACGTGAACCCCTTCGGTCAGAACCCTACGGTGCGCCTCCTCTTCCCCCTTCGGTGGTAGTCCCTCCTCCATCACCTCATGTGGCCCCCCTTCTCCTCTCTCATGCGGCCTTCCTCCCTCCCATCTCACGTGACCCAGCCGACCGGGAGAGATCCAACACGCCACTCCCTCCCTCAGATAACCATTTGTTCCATCGATTTGGTGTGTTATCCCCTCTTGTGAGCCTATTCTCCCTTCCCCTTACCCTATTATGTGGTTTTATTTCATTTCATGGGGTGTGTAGGGTTTGGCCGAACCATAAATCATTTAGAGGATTTTATTTTAGTTGATTATTGTTGTTTAGGGTTCATTGGGCCCCATCAAGGTCAGTTCAGGCCATCACCATCAAGGGCAGTGGATTCACCATTGTTTTTGGGTAAAGGTTCTTCAAGTTATTCATTATGTCTTAAATTTAATTAGATATTTTGTAGGTTTTAAGTTGTTGGTAAATTTTTATAGAGTGTATTGGGTCTCGTTGATGTGGTTTTAGGATACAGGTATTAAGAACACTTTTATGTAAACGCATAGGTAAGGCATATATATTTATATGCCCTCTTTATACATATTCCCCCATGGCATGGGGAATATCTGCAATGCTTCTAGGGTTATTTATATTAATATGTATTAATACAAGTGTGTGTAAGTGCGAAGGGTCAGTTCGAGTGGTCGTCATCGAAAAGTGACATGTTTGAGGTATCCCCCCTATACATATGCCTTTAATATGAATTTCTTAATTTCATGAATGTTTTAAAGAGTATTTTTAATATTAAATAGTTTAAATATGCTATGAAAAGTGATGTGATATTTGGTGTCAGACTTTCCTTTATTTTCATGATTCACCCATAGGTTTTGAAATTCTTAAAGTGGTTTCTAAAATAGTTTTGGTTCTATGGTGGGTATTTCCCAATATTTTTGGTGTGAATATTAGTTGTGAATGTTTATTTTAAATGAATATGGGTTATTGTATGATTTTAAAAATGGTAAATTCCATGTTTTGGGTAAGTTAGGAAAAGTGCTTGTGTTTTGGTTTAAATTTGAGTTTAAATGGTGAATTGTCTTTCTTAAATTGGTTTCTTTGACTTAGGTATTGTTTTATGTCTGATTTCAAAAGTGGGGTTCCTTGGCTGCTTGATTGTATTTTAAATAGTTTTTGGAAATTAAAAGTGTTGGGAAAATGGAATTTTTCTAAAATGAGAATATTCCTTGTAATTAATGAGGTCCGTTTGGCACTTGAAAATGGTTTGTAAAAGTGGATAACCCCTCTTGAGGAATTCCCCCTAGTTTGATAAATGTGATGTAAGTGTTAATATGTGATTTTTAATATGCACCGAGTGTTGAATATTGTGCATTATTGTGTGATATAAAAAGGATAATGTTCTTAAGGAGGGAGATCCGTGGTGGGATGTTGAATGGGTTTTTGGATAAATAAAGTGATATGTTCATATACATTTGATTGATAAAACCTCATCACCTTTTGAAATAGAGCACATGAGAAACCCTGGGTACCTAGGCGGGCAGACTAGTACTAGTACACTAGATGATTCAGAAGTGGTTCATCCCAGTTTCATCTAGCAGGATTGACACTACAAAACTAACTAAACAGTTATGATGATTGTAGACCACTAGGCCATTGGGGTGTCCCTTCCTAGTAGATAATGGCTGAGAATGCTGTTAGTCATGGTCTCTAAGCCACATTTCACTGAGGTATGTGGATCCTAGGTCCCCAAATAACACTATCTATTTAGTAATTTCTTATAGTGCTTGTGACGTGATTTCCATTTTAGTTGTTTCATATTTGTCCTTTCTTTTTTGAAAAAAATATTTTATTCTAAATTGATTTATTTTAATTTTAAAATGTTAATGCATTTTTAGAAACTATTTTGAAAATGTAGTGGAATAGAAATGTTTTTCTTAAAAGTGGAAACTTGTTACCTATATTTGAAAAGAATGAAAAACATTATTTTATTATGTATTATTTTCAAACTTTCTTGATTTGGTTTCTTTTTAATGGTAGGGTCATCGGGAGTTATTGTACTTTGAAATTCATACTAAGCATCAAGATTCTCACACCTAATCTATCCTTCCAGTTTTGGGTCGCTCATGTAGAGATCATGATTCCACATTTAGTGGTGACCCATGAGGTCAATTGGAGGTATGATTAGTTTTATTTCCTTATTTTATTTTCACTACTAGTGTTTATATATATTTTTTAGTTTATATTTATTTATTTTTATTTATTTTATGGGAAAAATCATTCCCAACTATCTTATTTTGATGCCTGACACTAGTTTCCATCCCATGGGGATCAGGAACGCCCTTCAGGCCTTATCGTAGGCTAAATAGGGTGACCAGTTCAGGGTTGACCCAGGTTGGTTCGTGACATCAGGAACCTAGGATGAGAAGTGGTCCATGACTTAGAATTTACTAAGAAATGTCAACATTTATTCTATGGTGAAAAAGGATCCTGGAATATGAATAATCACTTAGTAATATGGAGAGGATTTTTTTAATTTCTAATGATTCCTAATGACTCTAAGGTGGGGTTTTCTTTGTATCTGCTTCAGGTACTAAGAAGGACATGGTGGGACTCTATTATGAAATCTAAGTTGCATGAGGATGTCACCAGGGTATCTTTTAAGAAAATTTTCAACTATAACTTTTATCTTGAGACTTTATGAGGGGAAAAGACCTGGGAGTTTTTGACCTTAGAGAAATGAGAGTGTACTGTTCTGGAGTATTCCACTCGTTTTTCTGATTTGGTTCACTTGGAACCAGCGCTAGTCACCAATGATTACATGATGGATCAGAGGTTTGATTTGGAGATGAGGGATAATATTTTTTCAATGATGATTATAATGTTCCTTACAAACATTAATGAGGTATTAGATAATGAAGCTTTGAAAAAGGTTTAAACAGCTAGAAAAACATTTTTGGGAGGAACTTTATTTGGAACTCTCATTATCCAGGGTGTATCTTCTGGCTAGAAAATGAAGTGAAAAGGTAGCCGGTTTTATTACAGAACATTTTTAGGGGCTTTATCAAGACAAAAATAGTTTTTTTATATTAGTGTGGAAGGAATAGTTATACTAAGCCTAATTATACATTGTATCCCAAGAATTTTTATCATTATGGACAATCTGGGCATTTGAAGCATTTCTGTGAAAGGATGTCCCAAGGTAGTAAGGCTAGATTAACTCTCACCAAGGGATCACAAGTTCATAATGATTCATTAAAGGGTGTTGGGTCTTATAATCAGGATAGGTGTACATTAATGTGGGTAATAAATATTAGGGGGGAGTTGATACTGGATGTCTTTATGTATAGGAGTATGCACTAGAGGAATCTGAAGCAGGGATGAGTAAAATTAGAGGTATGGTGTTCATTTCATCTTCTATGGTACTAGATTTGTTTGATACTGGTGATACTCATTAATTTATATCATCCATGTTAGTAGACATGTTAGGCTTTAATTTATATCTTATATCATTCCTTTTATATCTTTCCACACCTTTGGGAAAGAGGTCTGAAAAAGGTTTCAAGTGTCTGGAATGTTGAGTGGCGATAGAAGACCATGACGTGTAGTGGTAATTCTTAGTGATTGACCATAATATATTTAACCTAATTATTAGTATGGATTTGATGATACGTGTTAAGGAAAAAATTGATGGATATCATTGTTGAGTTAAGTTTCTATCTCCATATGGAATTACTCATATCTTTTAGGGTGAGTGGGATTCCAATTTAGGGAGATCAGGGCCTATTGTTCCTTATTCTAGGGTGATCCCATGTTAGTTATCTTAATTGTTCCTAGATGCTATTGATCATTTTTTGATCAGTCCAATTCCTATGGTGGTGTCTACATACCATGAGGTCTTTCTAGATGATTTTTCTATTTTATCTTAATAGAGAGAGGTAAATTTTACTGTAGACCTTCTACCTGGTATGATGCCCATTTATCTACCATGTTATCATATGGAACTAGTTGAGTTGGTATAACTTAAGGTCCTTCTTTCAAAACATGAGGCTAAGTGACTTATTCATCCTAGTATGATACCATGGGATTCACCCATTATCTTTGTAAATAAGGTATATGAGAGCTCAAAATTTATATTGATTATTTAAATTTAAATTAGGTGACTATAAAAAGCACATTTACATTGCCCAAGATTGATGATCTCCTTGACCAACTTAGAGGGGATCATTGGTTTTCAAAGATAGACCATTATTCAGGGAACTACCAGTTGAGATTCCAAGAAGAGGATATACTTAAGACAATGTTTAAGAGCTGGTATGGTAATTTTGAGTTTTTGGTTATGCCATTCAATCTCACTAACTCTCCTATGGTGTTTATAGAATTGATGAACTAGATCTTTCATCAGTTCTTATACTCTTTTCTTGTTGTATTCAGGGATGATATTTTGGTTTACTATAAGTCATAGGATTTACACATAGACCATTTAGATATAATTATTAGAAGCTTAGGGGATATAGCTTGTATGGTAAGCTTTCTAAATGTGATTTTTGAATTCAAGAAGTAACTTTTCTAGGGAATGTTATATATCAGAGGGGAATATCAGTGGATCCTAAAAAGGTGCATAACATTATGTCTTGGGAGTGGCCTATAAATGTGTTTGAGATATGAATCCTCTTAGGGTTTCTTGGCTATTACTGGAAGTTTTTTTGGGACTTCTCCAAGATTTCATATCCAATGATAGATTTAACCCATAAGGGTGTGTAGTTTGAGTGGAATGACAAATGTTAGAGGTTATTCGAGGAACTGAAGGTGTGATAGACTTTAGCTCTAGTTTTTATTCTTTTGAAACTAGGTTTGGGTTATGATTTTTTCTATGATGCTTCAGGAATGGATTTGTGGAATTTATTTATATAGGGGAGACTAATAGTATCCTAAAACTCTCACTATTTACACCATCATAATAAAAACTACCCTACCCACAATATTTAATTAGAAATGATTATTCATGCACTAAAAACATGGTGTGACTACCTTTTTGGGGAGTGGTTTATTATATATTATGATCATGAGATACCAAGGTATATTTTCACTCAGATGTATCTAAACTTGTGAAAAATATTTTGGGTGGAATATCTATAGAAATTTTACATTTATATTTCTTGTACTCCTAGAAAAGGGAATGCGATCGCCGATACAGTGAGCGGTAAATTTTCGATACAAGAACTGAAAGATTCAATGTAAGAGTGGTATTTGATGATTTTTTTACTGAGATGAGATTACGAATGGAAGAATATGGTGTTTAGGTATGCTTGGATTTAATAAAGTATGACTCATAGTTTGATGACTGGGTTTGGATTGAGCAGAATTCTGACCTCGAGTGCCATAGTTTTAGTAAAATCTTTTATGGTGGGGAGACCCCAGGTGAGTGGTCACAATATCCTAGTGGCACTTCATGTTTTTGAAATATTTTGGTTATAACTTTTCCCTGAGATATGAGTTAATGGATTGTGGGAACTGTTATTTTTAGTCCATACACCTAGGTGACACTATGATGCATCATGATATGAGATATCAATATTGGAGTCCAAGGATGAGACGATAGATCACAGATTTTGTATCACAATGTCTCACTTATCATAAAATTAAGGAAGATCACTAGAGACCTACTAGTTTATTGCATCCCTTACCCATTCCAGTATGTAAATTGGATGATATTTCTATGGACTTCATAAATTGTTTACCATATATTCCTTGTGGGAAGGATGTGATTTAAGTGATCATTGATCGACTTGTGAAATAGGTGTATTTCCTCCCCATTAAGGAGATGATTAAAGTGGAGAAACTTGGAGAATTTTTTGTCTAAGAGATTTTGAGAATTCATGGTTCTACCTATTTGGTTGTTTCTAATAGGGAACCGATATTCAAATATAGGTTTTAGAATGGTTTATAGAAGGAAAAAGATTCCTAGTTGAAATTGAGAATAGAATATCATCTGTAGATGGATGAAAAAATAGAGAGGTATATCTAGGTTCTTGAGGATATTCTTAGGGCTTGTGTTCTTTATTTATTTGGTTCTTGGGAAAATAATTTTCATTTAGTTTATCTTTCCTATAAAAATGGTTATCAAGACTTAATCAAAATGTAACCCTTTGAGTCATTGTATGGGCATCCATGTAGATATATCTTGTGCTGGGTAGAGTTGGGAGAGAAGTCCTTAGTTGGGTCTATTTTGGTTTAAGAAATGACATAAAATGTGCATTTGATTTAGAAGAGATTGATCATGACACAAATTCTTCAGAAATATCATGCGGACTATTGTCATAATCTATTGGATTTTGAGGTTGGTGATCGAGTCTTTCTTAAAATTTCACCTCACTTGGGACATTATCAGTTGGGTAAGTAGGCTAATTTGGCACTGAGGTTTGTGGGGCCCTTTGAGGTCATTGAATAACTTGAAAAGGTGGAATATAGGTTATAATTACTATCTTATAGACTTTTATCCATGATGTGTTTTATTTATCATAGCTAAGGAGGTATTGAATGATTCCTTTCTATGTGACTGAATGGGAGGATGTTGATCTTGAGACTAACCCCATTATGGATGAGAAACTGGTTTAGATTATGGATTACCAAGAGAAGGTGTTTCATGGTAAAAAAATTCATTTGGTCTGTGTACTATGAGTGTGCAGGTGGGATAACCATGAGACATTATAGTGATAATTATTGATGAGGTAGTAGTGGACATCAATTTTTATGAGTCTAGGATATTGAGGAATTTTTGGGGACATAAATAATTTATGGTGGGGATATTGTAACACCATATTACCTTCTTTTATGTATGATTTGAATCTTGTTTTGGTTTCCCTTTTCTGTTTGGGTGCATTGTGGGCTTCTTGGGGATGAAGAACCTTTTCTGGTGAAATGACCTAAATTATGGGGATGTATGTTTTTTTGAATTAATGGAGTCTAGGTATAAATGTTTAAATGTATTTAGAGGGTTCTCCTTGGGTTTAGAGAGCCTCAAGAATTGGATTGGGGATTTTCTATATGAAATTGGACTATGCACTGTCTGTTGGACATATTCATGTCATGAATGGGTTACACGACATGAACCTATTATATGTCATATGTCATGAGTATTATTCAGAGTGTGAAAATTTACAATCCATGAAACTATTACATGTTGTGAATGGGTTGACCAGGGTTTAATTTAACTTGAAGTGACACCTTTTTTAGTGTACTTTAAATTCATGTAATCCATGACATGAAAGATGTTTATGATGTGAAATATTTAGGTTCAATGGTTTTAACCATTATGAATGCATAAACGTTTTTTAACCAGTTCACATACCTCCCTCTTGAGATTTAGGGTGATTTTGGGTTATCTCCCTCCTTTTGGATCACTCTATTTAGTGTTTGACTCCTGTGGGGGTTTTTTCATATCCATAGTAATTTTTCTTCCTACTTATTCATTTTTGTTGGTCACAACAGTGTCATTGGTGATGTTTGTGATTTAGATTGTGATTGGTTGGTGTTTTAAATAGATCCTTTTTAGTTTTCTTTAATGAATTTCCTTTTTAAGGTTGATATGTTGGTTTTCATTCTCTGTTGTCGAAGGTAGAAAGGTTTCCACATTTCTTGAGGTAGGTGTATCTATAAAAGTGGTTACAATTCTTGAATTTCTATATATTAGGGTAAATTACTTTGTGTTATTGAATAAAGATGCATGTTTTGACATTTGAAAGTATTTTTGGAAATTATTCACATTTTTAAATGGGTTTGGATATTTAAATGAATTTTCTTTGGTAAGAAAATATTTTATTAAATGCGAGCATGGATTTTGAAATGGTTTTGAAAAAATTAGAACATTGGGAACATTGTGTGTATTGAGAAATGGACATGTCACTTTAGTGTGTGTAATTTCACTAGAGGTTTTGTGATATCAACAGACTATGGTAGGACTTGATATCAGTTGGAAATAACATATCCCCAATTTAGGATTATTTTTTGTCTAGTATGTATTCCCATAGGATAGATCCCAAATGGTATGATTTGTTATTTATACTTGGTTTATCAAATGATGTATTATTTAACAGATATTTTCTTACATACTTATCTTATGGTGTATCCATGTTTGGGTTTTCCTATACTTACACACTTTTATTTTATATTTCATATATTCCTAGATTTTATGAATATGGTATGAATTTATGGAAAATGAAGGAATGTTTAAAAAATGGTTTCATTTATGAAAATGATTTATAAATTAGATGTTTTAAATCTAGAACTTGAGAATTATTGATATTAGAACATGTATAGATTCTTTGGTGGTATCCTACTGGACTCTATGATCACAACCAAATTTTTCCTTTACATGGTTATAGACCTTTGTTTCTGGAATTATGTAAAGGGAAGGGAATCATGTAGCATGTTAGGTTCTATTATAATTCATCGCCTTCATAGTGGGATGGTTTGGTGGTAAAAGATAGTCACATGGAGACTTCTTTAGTCTAGTCTACTTTATCTTTCTAGTTTGGCCTATATGTATTGACTTATATGTCTCATGGATATGAATTCCTTTCTTTTTCATTGTTATTTGATGTTTCATCAATTACACATGGGGCTTGTGGTTCTTTTTTGTATCTCACCATGTGGTGGACCATTCAGGGTGGACTGTCTAGTTGACCCAGGTTTATTTTTTACAAAAAAGAAATAAATTATTAATTCAATATTTAAACATGAAATAGAAATTTATGAATAAGTCATAACTTAAAAAATTATAAACACTTCATAATTTGGATAACATTATGGGCATTCTCTAATTTAAAAAATATAAAAACTTCATATTTATTTCTAGTATCAATTCCTTTATACTATCCTTTTAATTGGAATTTTTATTAAATATATGATATTACTTAAATATAAACATTTTATATCCCAATTATACAATGCAAACAATTTACATAATTTAAATATCCTAAATTTAATATTATTTAATCATTAATCATACAATCATTAAAATTATATTGATTTGGTATAAATAATTTCTCAAATATGTCCTTTTTAATTTGAACAAATTAAATAATTAATAACAATTCAAAATATTAAATATTAACTTATTTATAAATGACCTTATATTTTCAATTTAAAAAAACTTTATAAATAACCCTTATACTTTCCATATAAACATTTTATTTCCAAATTATAAGTCATTATAAAAATTTTTAAAAGGTTTTTAATAATTAAAATTAATATTATAGATATTTATTTATTAAATGTTTTATAAACATTTAATAACTAGTTATAAATAATTTATACTTGATAAATTTTTAAAACATTTATAAATTAAAAAAATATAACAAAATAATTTTTTTAATAATTTATAAATAGTTGATGAATTATATAATTCAATTCATCAATGAAAATTAGAAAAATAAATTATTTTTATTAAGATCATATTTAATGATATAATCTATATCATAATCTGTTTTATATTTTGGTCTCTATCATATTTAACAATAGAAAATGCTTGGCCCCAATAACCTATGACACTTTGGGATGAAGTTCTTTATGATATCTATTTTATGGTATATATGGTATAATTATCTATTTTACATTCATAAATAATATTAAAAACCAATTTTATTTCTTCTATAACACCCTATATCATATGTTAGATATAGTAAAAATCAGATATTTTGAATTATGTCACAACCTACGATATCTAATATCATAACATGTAATTTTATCATATCTTATAATATAATATATTTTTATGATTGGCATAGTTCAAAAATAATATTATTCCTTATGGTATCCCATATCATAATTAATGTCATAATTAAAGTTCTATAATGTTTTTAATGAAATCAAAAAATGATACTCAATATGATATCAAATTTCTTCGTTTAATAAATTATTTCATGGACCAGGAAGGATAGTGAATCTATAATACCACTAAAGAGTTTATAAGGATCAAATAACACATGTTTATCATAGTGAATGACATTAGAAACCAAATTCTAAAGATTACCATACATGTAACCAAAACCATGTATAAACATAAAATAAAGAATACCATGTACCTTTCCCCGATGATGGTTACTGCTTCTATTGTTTTCAAACGCATTCTTGATAAAGATCAATGAGAATAAATATTAAGACTTATTACTCTAAGGTGTATCCATAGATTGAATAAATGACCTGAAGATTGGGTGGGATCCCACTTACAACCATGATATTGTAGTATCACAAAGAATCTAAGAAAGGATAATAAGAGAGCTTCACTTAAGAGAATCAATAAGAGGGATATCAGGTGAGGATCACTTGAATGAACAAACCATATCAATACCTTAGACCATTTATATATGCCTCAGGAAACTCTCAATCCTTCCATAGAATTTTTTAATACATTATAAAAATCTAAGAAAATGGTTTGAGTTATAAAATTTATTAACTTTGTCCATCCAAAAATTATTCCATAAATATCATCTAATGAAAAACTATAATAAATAATATTTTATATGAAATTTGGATCTAAAAATTTAATTCTTAAAATTTAGAAACCAAGATTATTTATAAGGTGTAATATGAATAAAAAATACAATTCTTTATATCCTATTAAATATGCAAGTCATACACTATGATTAGCTCGGTCAGCATAATATAATATCACTATATCATATAAAATGATATTTTCATAAGGCATAAAGTATTCCTTTTACACTATGGATGCTATACCATACAACATCCCCATATCATCTCTTATGACATGAGATAAAAATTATCACACACACACACATATGTCTTTAGGGAATGACTCCATCCATGATGATCAAAATAATGGAAATAATTGAGGGTATTATGATAATGAACCTACAAACCCCCCTTTATTATGATCACAAGATATGGGAAGAAAGTATAATTCAAAAAACAAAAATCATTTGTATTGAAAAATCAACCCCTATTATAGTTAAGTGGGTTTTACCATTTACTTTATCTACCTTTTTTATTATAAAAAATAATAAAAGGTAGGTGATCATGAGGAGTTATAATATAAAAACATTAGTAGGGAGTGGGTTTATTGAAAATATAAATAAAACAAGAATATAAGATAAAGGTTATCCTCTAAAGGACTAACAAGATGGTGCTAAACTCTTTAAAATTGTCATAAAACATGATTAAGATCCTTCTAGTCAGATTTATGAACCTTCTATAGATCAAGAAGATAAACCTTATATTTTATTCCTATTTTTAGAGTTTAGTGATTTCTTGGACGATTTCAGTACTTTTAAAGTGAAAATTGAAAATATGATCCAAAATTATTGTAGGCGAAGAGGTTTTTGAAGGAAGAACATTGGAGGATGAGGTTTAGTTGGTTCTAGTGGTGGAGAGAGTGTCTAAATGGGTATTAATTTTGGATATATGTTAATTTCATGTTTCAGTGTACCTTTTCCCCAAAAATGTAGATACTGAAGGGGTTTAAACATTCTAGATTGGGCATCAGGTTTGGTAAGGTGAAGGAAACACTTGTAATAAGTAAGTGGATGAGTGTTAATGGGTGAGGATATAGGGATATAGTGGGAGGATGAACCCAAAAGGGAGGTGTATTCATATTATGCATCAAAAGATAAATGGTGGTATATATATAGGGGATGCACCTTTAAAGATTTAGAGGAAGAAGTAGAACTGGGTATGCCATGAATTATAAAAAGGTTTAGTATAGGTTGATTTGGAAGAAGATGGAATTAATTTAGGGGCCACTAATATTGGAAGGATGTGTTGGGTGGTTTAGGGAAGATAAGGAATGGGGGTAGTTTTAAATATTTGGGTATTTTGGGGAAATAGTTAGTTCATTGGAAGGATAAAGAAGTATTCCAATAGATTGTGTTGTGGGAAAAATGATATTAGAGGTGGAAGTACCATATGTAGATGTATTGAACTTTTATGGTGTCAATGTACCCTTGATGAGGAACTGGAAGTGTTTACACCCCCTTTATGGTAATCCGAAATTTAGTTTTAAGGTAAATAAACATTTTTATTTGATTATTCAAACCATTAAGATATATCAAGCCTTTATCTTCTTAGAGAAAGTTGTATAATTAGAGATTTTTCAGGATACATGTTTTATATCACCAATGATAGTAACACTTAAAGAGATAAAAAACCACTAAAGAGAGGTATATAAACACTTTAATCTAATAAAAAATATTAACTAGGTTTATTCTAGGATGGTTAAAGCTTAAAAATGGTGAATAAATCTATGTATATTTCTAGGTGATGAGGTAAATGATTTGTGTTTATAACATAAACTACCCCCATTCTTGATGGGTAATAACTATCATGAGAGTGAAGGGATGGGTGTTTTTATCATTTTCTATTAATCAAATTTCCATATCCATTTTTTAGTTTCATGAATTCATTATTTTGGGGGCTATTAGTTTGACGGAAGAATATGTAAAGAACACACAGTATAGGTAATAGAGGAATATTACCTAAGATAGGGTAAGAAGATAAGTTCTGTTTAAAGAATCATGGACTCCCCTTTAACCATAGATCCGAAATAGGATAAAAGGAAAAGACTAAAAAATATTTTTTGATAGTGTTATAAGGTATATATATTCAATCATTTTGATTCAACTACTCTTATATTATCATGGAACATTTATTATTATCCTGCAGATTAATTTGTTGATGTGGTGTGAATAAGATCAAGGTTGTAGTTTACAAACCCAAGAGATAATTAATATTTAAGATAAAATTTATAAATAAATTTCTTTGATGGTTAGTAATTATTTTTAAAAATATATTTTTTTCTATATTTAAAGGATTTCTTTGAATCCTTGTTTCTTCAAAAGGTGACCGTGATTTTAGTAAACAATATACATCTTTACTTTTCCATAGAATCATAATAAATAAGTTTTTCTCTAAAGACAATTTGATCCAATTTATCAATGATTTTTTAATTTATAGAGTATTCAATATGATTGAGTACGATCATTTGAATTTTATTGTCCCTTACTTCTGTCTGATAAACTTAAACCTCTCTAAGTTTAAAGGTTTAGTATAAATGTAAGCAAGTTAATCATATTTTCTGATTAACCTAAGTGTGATATATTTTTGTGGCGTGATCTTGAAATAAGTGATATGTAATATCAATGTGTTCATATCTAGAGTGATTTAACTTTTTTATAGAGATATATTGTATTGGTTTCATCACAAATAATCATTACATATGTATAAGTGAAACCAAAATTAAAAAGTGTGTGTTTCATCCACAAAAACTACACACAAGAACTTCCAACTATCATATATTAATATTTTTGATGGAAAGTGAAATTGATTGTTTATTATTTCTAGAAAAAGACACTAAATATTCTCTATAAAAATAAAAATCATCAAATATTCATTTTCTATCATATATATATCCACCAAATCCAAAATTTGAATACAATTGGGAAGTAAATATCTTCCAGAGGGATAAAATAAAACAAGGTCTAAGGTTTATTTAAAGTACTATAAAATATTTTCAAGGCCTTCATATGAAATTATTTTAGATTTTTTTGGAAACTAGCACAAATACATAACAAACAAAGAATTTCTAGTTAAATTTCTATGTATTATAATAGAATATCAATCATCCTCTATAAATATTTTGATTGACCTATTTACTGGTTTTATTGATATCTAACTTACACGATGTATATTAAAAAGTACATATATTAGAGTCATTGTCTAAAACACAATTTTTAAGAAGGTAAAAAATGTACATATATTGTGATTGAGTGTTACCTTATGAAGTTTTAAAAATTTTAAAATTAAGGAACTAATTAAGTTTTCCAATCACACTAATTTCAAATTCACTTTATATAAGTGTTTAATAACTATATTTAATATTTTCTTGAGTTGATACAAAGATTATATTATCAATATAGATTTTATAAATCAAGTTATCCTTAACAACATTCTTGATAAAAATTTAATTATTTATATTTGCTTTATAAATCCATTTTGTAAATAAAAATTTTCAAACACTCATAATAAGACCTTAGATATTATTTGAGTCCATAAATATATTGATATGTTTAAACACATGGTCTATTAGATGTGTATTTTTAAAACATGGAAGTTGTTAAACATATACTTTCTCCTGAAAAAAATACTTAAAAAATAAATTTTGTTATCCACTTGAAAAAGAGTGAAATTTTGATGTATTGTAAATGGAAGTATTATTCAAATAGATTAAAGTATAGCTACTAGAGTAAATATTTCATTATATTATATTCAATTATATTAGTTATATTCTTTATTAAATATTCCATCCTTATTCAGGATAATTACTCCATTCTCATAACACTTGTTTTGGAAGACCCATTTAGTTCCAATAATAGGAGAACCCTTAGTTCTTTCAACCAATGTCAAGACATGGTTCCTCTTAAACATATTGATCTCATCTTATATTTCTTAACATATAATTTTCATCCCCAATGTCTTCATCGACCTTTTTTGGTTTGATATATGAAAAAAATCTGAGACACTCACATCTATCCCCTAGATCACTTCTAGTTAAAAATATATGATTGATATCAATAAGGAAATTAACAATTGGATTATGATTTATAATTCTCTAAGTTATAGGATGAAAAAATAGTGTTCCTATTCTCATGGAGAATCTCCTCCTATTCTACTAAATTATTCTTCAAGAGATTTAGACTTAGAGTTTTATAAAACAAAATATGGTGATAAAATAATATTTGGAGAGTGGTTCGAAGTGGTTTGGTCTCATGATGATATGATGGGGTTTCTTCTTTTGAATTTCAAAATTTGAATCAGTTTTTGTGTGTGGTGGTAATGTGGAATGGTGGACCCTGTTTGGTTGGTGCATGTGGTGGTGGACTCATCTTTTAATTTTGGTTGTTTATTTTGGTATGTTGTCTTTGAATGTATTTATGGGGAATGTGATTTTGATAATGTGAAACATCACTAAAATAGAAATTGGTTTTAGCGGTGGTTGTTTAGCGGCGATTTTGGTAACCGCTGCTAATTTTTTTTTAAAATGGTTTCACGGTGGTTTATTATAAACCGTCACGAAACATTTTTTAACGCTGCCGACCCTCCCCCCCACCCCCACCCCACTTTTCCCCACTTCCCCCACTTCCCCCGTGACCCCTGAACCTTGCGACTCCCGTGACCCCACGAGGCCGGCGACCCTGCGACCCCAGCGACCCCGGACCCCCACGACCCTGGAGACCCGGCAACGCTGGTGACCCCGCGACCCCGCGACCCTGGCGACCCTGGCCCTCCACAACCCCAAGTGGTATTGAATATTTTTCTCATAAACTTTATGTATTATATGCGTATGTGGTTGTTCCAATTTACTTCTTTACTATGTTTTGTGTTCCTGAGTAAGAAAAGTGTGATTAGGACTCAGATTGATGTATGAAACCCTCTAAGGACTCTGTTGGGTCCATTGATGTTTGAGATCATACCTAGGTCAACCCTTGGGTTATGAAAACCCCTTAAGGTTGGTGAGATATTTTTTTAAAATGTTGCAATAATATAATTATGAAAGTGAATGGGTAGAGAATTGTAAGTTGGTATGTAGTCAAGGTTAATAGGATATTTGAAATATGGAATTGGTATTTTTTTGAAATGCCTAGTTGGATTCTGAAATGGATTAAAATAATAATTTTTCACTTTGATTTGGTTATGGTTTTCCATGAAGGACAACAATGTTTTGAAAGTGGGTATTATTTTGAAAAGGAGGTGTTGGCCTCAATGTTATAGGAAAAAAGGGGTTATCTTAATAGATTTAAAATGGTGATTAGAAATGTAACACCCCAAGATTCCACGGTACGCTTCTCTTTGAATAATGTGATAGCGTGTGTTGTACGCAACACCGAGTTCTAACACACCATAACTAATAAAACTAGCCGTTATGAATAGTAATACCTACTTTTTGAAATTATATATATTTTATATTTAAAAATGGACTTCATTTTTGGATTCGGAATATCGAATTTAGCCTAAGGTGAAATTTTGGTACTTTTCGGATAACTTTAATATTTTGATGAATAGTGAAAATTACTAAATTTTAATTAAAAACAACTTTTTTAATCGAAATAATTTATATTGATAAATTATGAATTTGAGTGGTTTTAAAGTATATTTATAATATATTTTTACCATTTAATACAATGTTGGTCATTGGACATAATTTCAAAATTAAACTGAACATAAACAAGTATCAATCTTTTGATAGTTATTATATCTTAAAAACACGCTTTTTGTTTTGACAGCAGGAATTAATTTTAAATTAATTTCTGCCACTTTTGTGTTTTGAATTTAGAAAAATAGATTCCATATTTGGAATCAGTATGTTCAAATTTTGTAAATAGGTAACTTTTATTTTTATACATTTTGAATAATTACTGCGGTAAATATTTTATTTACCATGGTTAAGGGTAAATCCGGTAAATAAGGGTTAAAAAAGAATATTATAATAATAAAAAATTACCCTAAAACATGTCCTCACCTTATTGGTTGATACATGTTCGACCATGATCATCTTTGGGTCGATTTTGGGACCCCATGGTACCACTTGTAAGTGATAGGGACACTTTATTTTAATTAAGTTAAAATGAATACAAAAATGACACAAACATATATCTTTTAGAAAAAATTTTTTTACATAGGGTTATATATGTTTTATTTTCGACTATAAATATTCATTAGAAATATAAAAATATTTCCTACATAATTATATTTTATTTATAATTTTTAGACATTAAATAATTTAATTTATTTATGACATAATGATGATGTAGTAATTACCATAATAGTAAAAAATTAAAATAATTGGTATTATAAATACCCAAATTAATATAATTTTAGACTTTTAATGAATTAAACTAATTTTATAGGATCATATGACATATTAGGATTGATTTAATTAACTTTTACTGAAGTAATCATTCTGTTATAAGTTTCAAAAAAATCAACTATTGAATAGTGTCAAAATTGACATAAAAGAGTTTTTAAAATAAACATTATATTATTAATTGATATTAAATTCCTAAAAATCTAAGGTTAGGCCAAGAGACTTATATCATGATATGTGTATCATTAATGGACTACTTGGGGGTCGATTGGATGTATATAATAAGTTTATTAACCATATAATATAAAAATATAAAGAGACATAGTAAAAGTGAAACTAATTAACTTAGAGTTAATACTTAAAATATAAGGTTAATATAGTAACACAAACCTGTATAAATTCTATTGGATGAATGTTTTTCAACCTATCCCCACCTTAACCTTTGAATAATCGACTTTGGAGCCATTAGAAATGGAATATGAATTTATTATAAATTAATATTTCTAGCTTTTCCAAAGGTGCCCCTCACCCCTCTTATAAAAGGGAACTCCTCCTTCTCATTTCTTCACACCTTCAAAGCCTTTTGGTTCGGCCAAACTCTGCCCAAATACTCTCCCAAATTCCCTCAATACAACCTAGAGGCCTTAGTTTGATCATAAAGCCAACCTAAGGAGCCCTTTTGATCAAATCAAAAGGAAGAACCCGAAGAAGAGGTAATGATTTCACCACCCTTTTCCATGTTCCTTTCTTCTTCCACTTCTTATTCCTTTGTTATTACCATTATAAAATAATAAATCCAGTATCATATATATACTGTGATGTTATTATAAATATATTACAACCATATTCAGTATTCTATCCACCCTTTTAATAACATGTCACCATACGTGCGTACGTACGACTTACCGTCTCCATGTCGTGGTGTAATCGTTATTCAATATATATTATTATTTGGATGGGTATAATAATGATGTGTAACTCATGTAAATAATAAATATAACATTTTAATGATTCTGTATATATGATATACCATCCATTTATATATTATTTTAATATCAAAATAATGATATTGTCGCTCGTGCGTACGTACGGACTACCGTCTCCACGAACGCGATGAGATTCATTCTCCATCGTATCCATTCAAGTATAATTATCATTTGATGATTAATAATAGTATCTAAGGACTTGATATCATTATGGATATGATTAAGATACAACCTATCCATGACAAACATGGCTTATGTAACAAAACATATAAAAGAAAACGAGTAAGTTAACACCCGAAACGACAATAATACTAAGATATTATTAAAAAAGCAATGTTAAAAGATCATATATGATATCATATTAATGTATATGATTCTTGTATAATTTAATAAAAATTATTTCACCATTATACAGGTGGTTAACCTACCCCAACCAAGAAAAATTACAAGGTAAGGGGTTTCTTATCTCACTTTTAATTCCATGAGAATTCCATTGTTCACCACTTATTTATTACATGTGGTGTGTGTACTTCCCATGTTTGTATTCATTGTGTAATATACTTTAATTCATTTATATTTAAATCATCATTGTATGATACTTCTTTCATGGGTGTATGTTTTGTATGTTACAAAATCAATAAGGGAATTTGAAATTTCAATTTCCACTCATTCGGCTTTACGCATACTTCATTGATTATTTTACTCCAAGATTATTTGTGGCATCACTATTCATTTGATTATGTCATAATTTACACTCCCCTTTCTGTGGATATAATTTTTATACACATAATCACTCCATTGATAAATTCTCAAGTCATCGGTATGAACTTGATAAGAGTAATTTTTACTCAATCTTGATTTGTTGAGATAAACATCCAATTCATTGGTGTTGTTTTTACTAGAATATGTGTGAATGTCCCATGATTGTTTTACACTGAATATCCCATCATATTTAGTGTATTTATATTCATCACACATAATTATGTTGTTGATTTATCCTTAACCTAAGGATACAGCCTTTATGAGAGATTTCATCTCAATTTACATTCCATTGAGACTTCTTTGTTGTTATACACCAAATCACTTTTATGTGGTGTATATAATGTACTTTGACATAGTATATCATGAATCCCTTTATTCTCATGATATTAAAATGTTTTGATTACCTCAATTATTTTTATTCATGTGTCTCTCTTTTGGTTAGAAACTCTAACTAAAATACCATTTTTAAATGTTTTAAAGACCTATTCTTCTAAATCTTGCTCATTAATGTCCATGTTTTAAAAAAATGGTTTCAAGGATTTATTTATATGGACATTAAAGTTTTAAAATTAAAACTCCTTTTGAAAGTTTCAAAGTGGTATGGGACACTTTGATTCAAAAATCAATTTTTAAACAGCTTCTTGACAAATAGTGTGACTTTTAAATGATTTCAAGAAAAAGGGGGATATTTCTCTCAAATATTTTTGATGATTATTTTCATCTATGTCAATATCATTCATTATTATCGATTGAGGTATAATACAATCTTCCAGATTATGTTGAATGATTTGTGTTTGACTGTGGATGTGCTATTTTTATACCATTCATGGTTTGTGGTTAAAGTATTGGCATTTCGTATGCTAGTTTTAATACGAATGTTTATGTTATGTTTAAACCTGTTCATATGAGGAATGCATTGGACTTAATAAGTGACGAGAGGAGCCCGCTATAGCTCCTCGATGCATCGGTAGGTCTCATGAGACAAATTAGTGTCTTGGCACAAGGCCTTGACAAAATCTTATTTGTAGTCTTGGCACGAGGCCTTGGCTATGTGGTTATGATAGTCTGACATTATGCATTCCATCATTATGAAAGTGGTTATTGATATTGCATGTGATTATTAGATTAGTAGAATATCCATGTGAATAAGTAAATGGAATTATTTCATTTTACTTTTTCCATACCATGTTTAAGTTCAAGTTTAAAAGGATTTTGTTTTAGTTATACATTGCCTTAAATGTTTATGCTTATTTTTGAAAGTTTCCGCTATATTGTTATCCTTACTGGGCATTTGATCTCACCCCTTTTCTATGTTTTATTTTTCCTAGGATGTGAAGAAGTAAGTTATGAATGACCTGCAGGGATTTTATGTGGGGATATGAGTGTGGAATATAGAGACTATGTTGTTGTCGTAGTTTTTCACTTTATGATGTAATGTAAAACTTTATGAATATATATAGTGCTTCCAAGGCTACTAAACCAATCGGTCTTTCGAGATTTGATCTTTCTTGTGATCATGCCAATGTTAAGTAATAATGCACCGACTCTGGGTAACTGGGGTCGGGGCGTTACAGTTGGTATCAGAGGAAGTTTAGTACAAACCTTGGAAACTAGATTTAGATAAACTCTGATTAGAGCATGTAGACCTAAGAAGAACTTTGAGGATTAGTATAGAAGAACTTTCTAGAATTTTGGTATTGTAGAGATTTTGTGAGTTTTCCGAGCAATACATCCCTGTCTGGATACGAGCAGGTAGAGGAGGCTCTGGCACAGATGTACCTAGGGGTAAAACCCAAAAACACCTCTTTGAGCTGGACTCGAATGAGAACTGGTGCACGACAACGGGCCTTGCTGCACTCTTTTTTACGACACTCCCGGGGGATATTATTAGGATAACTCTCATTTTCTTTACAAATCATTATGAAGGGTTTATGAGTATATACTTTCTCAAAGAAAACATTCTTATGATTATAGATTATATCCATAAATAGTTTAATTTATGTTAAGTGTTTTATAAGTATTGGATTATGTATTTTGATTCATAAACTGATCTAGTTTATACCATTGTTTAGAAATGGCGCCTAGTGGAAGAAATGGAAACCGTATCAATGCACGCACTACATGTAGGGATTTCCCTCCTGCTCAAGATAATTATAGTGGAGCTGGTGATGCAACTAGTGCCGATCAGCTAACCACCATACTGGGACAACTCACTCAGGTTATGAATAATAACCTTACCCGTATGGAGCACCCTGATCCGCAGCGCGGGGGATCAATGTTAGATCGATTCATGAGGCAAAAAAAAACCAACGTTCAATGGGAGTACAAATCCCTTAGTAGCTGAGCAATGGATATTTTCCCTAGAAAAAATATTTCAGGCTTTGGGGAGTAGTGAAAGGGAAAAAGTTATCATGGCAGTTTACCGCCTCACTGGAGATGCTGATCAATGGTGGTCATTGATTCAAAATACGAAGGAAGATGATGAAGTATCAAATATTGAATGGAGGGAGTTCAAAGATTTGTTTTTAGAAAAATACTTTCCTCACAACCATCGAGCAGATATGGAAAGGCAGTTTCTGAGTCTGAGACAAAAGGAGGATGAGAATGTCACAAAGTATGAGGCTAAATTTACAAGGTTAGCAAGGTATGCTAGAGATTATATACATAACCCAAGAAGTAAGATTGATCGTTTCTTTGATGGGTTAAAACCATTTCTCCATCGAGCATTAGTCTCACAATCCTTTTCGTCGTACGAAGACATTGTCTCATGTGCTATCAAGACAGAAAAGTAGTTCTCTAAGTCTTATGACTTTAAAGCAAAGCAAGAGAAGAAGAGACCTGCTGATCAATATGGGAATGGAAATAAGGGGAAGAAGGGAAAGGTTGAATATCCATCCTGTGGTAAATTCGGGAAGAAAAACCCTGGTACTTTCTTGAAGGGAATGGGAGTCTGTTACAAGTGTGGTGAAAAAGGCCACCAAGCTCGTGATTGCAAGGGGAAGAAGGAAGCTACCAATGTTCAGTGCTACAATTGCAGGGAGATGGGGCATTATGCAAATGAATGTCCTAATCATCAGGAGAACTTACCTCAAAAAAGGCCAAGGGATCAAGGCTAAGCTTATGCTATCACTACTGCTGAGGTAGAAGCTCCGAAAGACGTGGTGGCAGGTAATTTAATGTTTTCCTCAAGTTTAGAAAATGCATTATTTGATTCTAGATCATCGCATTATTTCATATCTTCCCAGTTTTCTAAGAAAATTAGATATTTCCAATTTGATTTAACAAGGGAGTTGTCAGTTAAAACTCCTAAGGGAAGTATCATTGCAACAAAGTTTTGTGAATCAGTCCCCATTAGAGCACATAAATGTTCTTTATCTGCTGATCTCGTCGTCATAACTATGATTGAGTTTGATATAATTCTCGGTATGGACTGGCTTTCAGACTATGATGCGAAGATTTATTGTAAGAAGAAAGAGGTTACGATTCTTGATGATGATGATAAGGAACACCTTATCTTTAGAGCAGAATCATCACCACCTAATTCTTATTTAGATCCACCCCCAGTAGCTCAACTAAATTCAATTATTGGGGAGGAAGAGAATGAAATAACTATGGGTGAGGAAAGGAATGTTCAAATAGAGGATGTACCTATTGTGAAAGAATTTGTAGATGTATTTCTGGAAGATTTACCTGGACATCCTCCAGAACGAGAAGTTTAGTTTTCCATTAATTTAATTCCTGGATCAAGGCCTATATCAAAGGCCCCTTATAGAATGACCACTGTAGAATTAGTTTAACTAAAGAAACAACTAGATGAATTGAGTAATATGGGATTTATTCTCCCTAGTGTTTCTCCATGGGGAGCCCCAGTTCTTTTTGTTAAAAAGAAATATGGATTTATGAGGTTATGTATCGACTACAGGGAGATCAATGATATAACAATAAAGATCAAGTATCCCCTACCTCGAATTGATGATTTATTTGACCAAATGCATGGAGCTCAATACTTTTCAATGATTGACCTTAGATCTGGATACCATCAGTTGTGTGTGAAGAAGGAAGACATTCTGAAGACAACATTTCAAACCAGGTACGGGCATTACGAGTTTACTGTAATGCCTTTTGGATTGACTAATGCACCCTCTGTATTCATGGATCTGATGAATAGAGTTTTCAAGGACTTTATTGATGAATTTGTTGTGGTATTTATTGATGATATCTTGGTATACTCCAAAAGCTACGAAGATCATGAAAATCACTTGCGCATTATCTTGAAGACTCTGAGAAGGCATGAATTATATGAGAAGTTTAGCAAGTGTGAATACTGGCTTTAGGAGATTTCTTTTCTTGGCCATATTGTCTCTAAAGATGGAATCTCTGTTGATCCTTCTAAGACCAAGGCAATCCAAGAATGGCCAGCACCTACGAGTATAACTGAGGTACATAGTTTTATTGGTTTAGCAGGTTATTATCGACGTTTCGTCCAAAATTTTGCCCGATTGGCTAACCCATTAACGAATCTTACACGTAAAGGGGTTAAATTTGTTTGGACAAAAGAGTGTGAAGAATGTTTCGAAGAACTGAAGAGAAGATTAGTCAATGCTCCTATATTGACTCTACCATCGGAGAATGATGGGTTCGTTATTTATAGTGATGCATCGAAGAAAGTACTTGGTTGTGTCCTTATGCAGAATGATAGAGTTATTGCCTATGCATCACGACAGTTGAAAATTCATGAACAAAACTATCCTACTCATGATCTCAAGTTAGCAGCTGTGATCTTTGCTTTGAAGATATGGAGGCACTACCTCTATGGTGAAAAATGTGAGATTTATACTGATCACAAGAGTTTGAAGTATATTTTCTCACAAAAAGAACTCAACATGAGGAAAAGGAGATGGCTTGAATTACTCAAGGATTATGATTTCACGATACACTAACACCCAGGGAAGGCAAAAAAGGTAGAATATTCTTTGAGCAGAAAAGATCATGGAGTTTTGAACAATATTAGAATTGAAAGGGATCCAATTTTCATGGATCTAGTGAAGATGGACATGGGAATAACCAGGGAAGGAGAAACATCAATGCTTTTTCAAATTTTTGCCAAACCATCTTTACTAGAAAGGATTAAGAGTTCTCAGACTAATGATGGAGAATTTCAAAGAAAGATTAAAGCTGTGAATGATGGGAGACTGAGAGACTTTGTGTGTGAAGATGGAATTTTGAAATTCGGGAAGAGAATTTGTGTTCCCGATATACCTGATCTAAAAAGGGAATTGCTGGATGATTCTCATAGTTCCAATTTCTCTATACACCCTGGGAGCACCAAAATGTATAGAGATTTGAAGGAACATTTTTGGTGGGACAATATGAAGAGGGATATTGCTGATTTTGTGTCAAGATGTATGGTTTGTCAACAAGTGAAAGCTGGAAGGCAACACCCAGGAGGAGTCATGCAACCTCTTCCCATACCGGAGTGGAAATGGGATAATATTACGATGGACTTTGTCATGGGGATACCGTAGACTCCTAGAAGGAACGATGCAATATGGGTTATTGTTGATCGTCTTACCAAGTCAGCACATTTTTTTGCTATAAGAGAAGATCTACCACTAGAACGTCTAGCAAGACTATATATTAATTGTGAGACTTCATGGATTACCCCTATCGATTGTTTCTGATCGTGATCCCCGTTTTACTTCAAGATTCTGGAGAAGTCTTCAGAAATCCCTGGATACTGAACTTTATTTGAGCACTGCTTACCACCCTCAAACAGACGGACAATCAGAACGGACTATTCAAACCTTAGAAGACATGTTGAGATCTTTCTCACTTGACTTTCAGGGTATATGGGATCAGTATTTACCTCTGGTATAATTTTCTTATAACAATAGATTCCATTCGAGTATTCAGATGGCACCATATGAACTGTTATACAGAAAGAGATGACGCACACCAACCTGTTGGGATGAAGTTGGTGAAAGAAAACTTGTAGGTCTAGAACTGGTGGAGGAAATGGTGGAGAAGGTGAAGGTGATCCAAAAACACATCAAAGCAGCTCAAAGTAGGCAGAAGAGCTATGCCGATAATCGAAGGAAGGATTTGGAATTTCAAGTCGGTGATCATGTTTTCCTGAAGGTATCTCCATGGAAGGGAGTCATACGTTTTGGTAAGAAAGGTAAATTGAGTCCCAGGTACATCGGACCTTTCGAAATTCTAGAAAGAATTGGGGCTGTAGCTTACCGATTGGAAATGCTGCCAAGTCTCTCCAAAGTTCACGATGTGTTCCACGTATCTCTGTTGAGGAAATACATGCCTGACCCAACGCATGTACTCACCTATGAGGAATTAGAACTGGAACCCGATATGTCTTATTGCGAAGAGCCCATCAGGATTCTTGATACGAGAGAACAAGTATTGAGAAACCGGACGACACGTCTGGTAAAAATTTTGTGGAGAAACCATAAGATGGAAGAGGCAACGTGGGAACCCGAGGAACTTATGATGAAGTACCAACCGAGTCATTTCATGCGATAATATTCTAGAAATTTAGAGGATGAAATTATTTGAAGGAGGGGAGAATGTAACACCCCAAGCTTCCACGGTACGCTTCTCTTTGAATAATGTGATAGCGTGTGTTGTACGTAACACCCAGTTCTAACACACCATAACTAATCAAACTAGCTGTTATGAATAGTAATACCTACTTTTTGAAATTATATATATTTTATATTTCAAAATTGACTTCATTTTTTGATTTGGAATATCGAATTTATCCTAAGGTGAAATTTTGGTACTTTTTGGATAACTTTAATATTTTGATGAATAGTGAAAATTACCAAATTTTAATTAAAAACAACTTTTTTAATCGAAATAATCTATATTGATAAATTATGAATTTGAGTGGTTTTAAAGTATATTTAGAATATATTTTTACCATTTAATACAATGTTGGTCATTGGACATAATTTCACAGTTAAACCGAACATAAACAAGTATCAATCTTTTGATAGTTATTATATCTTAAAAACACGATTTTTGTTTTGACAGCGGGAATTAATTTTAAATTAATTTCTGCCACTTCTGTGTTTTGAATTTAGAAAAATGGATTCCATATTTGGAATCAGGATTTTCAAATTGTGTAAATAGGTAACTTTTATTTTTAGACATTTTGAATAATTACTGCGGTAAATATTTTATTTACCATGGTTAAGGGTAAATCCGGTAAATAAGGGTTAAAAAATAATATTATAATAATACAAAATTACCCTAAAACGTGTCCTAACCTTATTGGTTGATACATGTTCAACCATTGGCATCTTTGGGTCGATTTTGGGACCCCATGGTGCCACTTGTAAGTGATAGGGACACTTTATTTTAATTAAGTTAAAATGAATACAAAAATGACACAAGCATATATCTTTTAGAAAAACAATTTTTACGTAGGGTTATATATGTTGGATTTTCGACTATAAATATTCATTAGAAATATAAAAATATTTCCTACATAAATATATTTTATTTATAATTTTTAGACATTAAATAATTTAATTTATTTATGACACAATGATGATGCAGTAATTACCATAATGGTGAAAAATTAAAATAATTGATATTATAAATACCCAAATTAATAAAATTTGAGACTTTTATTGAATTAAACTAATTTTCTAGGATAATATGACATATTAGGATTGATGTAATTAACTTTTTTTGAAGTAATCATTCTGTTATAAGTTTCAAAAAAATCAACTATTGAATAGTGTCAAAATTGACATAAAAGAGCTTTTAAAACAAACATTATATTATTAATTGATATTAAATTACTAAAAATCTAAGGTTCGGCCAAGATACTTATATCATGATAGGTGTATCATTAATAGACTACTTTGGGGTCGCTTGGATGTATATAGTAAGTTTATTAACCATATAATATAAAAATACAAAGAGACATTGCAAAAGTGAAACTAATTAACTTAGAGTTAATACTTAAAGATAAGGTTAATATAGTAACCCAAACCTGTATAAATTCTATTGGTTGAATGGTTTTCGACCTATCCCCACCTTAAAATTTTAATAATAAACTTTTGAGCCATTATAAACCGAATATGAATTTATTATAAATTAATATTTCTAGCTTTTCCAAAGGTGCCCCTCACCCCTCTTATAAAAGGGAACTCCTCCTTCTGATTTCTTCACACCTTCAAAGCCTTTTGGTTCGGAAAAACTCTGCCAAAATACTCTCCTAACTTCCCTCAATACAACCTAGAGTCCTTAGTTTGATCATAAAGACAACCTAAGGAGCACTTTTGATCAAATCAAAAGGAATAACCCGAAGAAGAGGTAATGATTTCACCACCCTTTTCCATGTTCCTTTCTTCTTCCACTTATTCTTCCTTTTTATTACCATTCTAAAATAATAACTCCAGTATCATATATATACTGTGATGTTATTATAAATATGGTACAACCATATTCAGTATTCTATCCACCCTTTGGATAACATATCACCATACGTGCGTACGTACGACTTACCGTCTCCACATCGTGGTGTAATTGTTATTCAATATATATTATTATTTGGATGGGTATAATAATGATGTGTAACTCATGTAAATAATAAATATAACATGTTAATGATTCTGTATATATGATATACCATACATTTATATATTATTTTATTATCAAAATAATGATATTGTCGCTCGTGCGTACGTACGGACTACCGTCTCCACGAACGCGATGAGATTCATTCTCCATCGTATCCATTCAAGTATAATTCTCATTTGATGATTAATAATAGTATATAATGACTTGATATCATTATTGATATGATTAAGATACCACCTATCCATGACAAACATGGCTTATGTAACAAAACATATAAAAGAAAACGAGTAAGTTAACACCCGAAACGACGATAATACTAAGATATTATTAACAAAGCAATGTTAAAAGATCATATATGATATCATATTAATGTATATGATTCTTGTATAATTTAATAACAATTATTTCACCATTATACATGAGGTTAACCTACCCCAACCAAGGAAAAGTACAAGGTAAGGGGTTTCTTATCTCACTTTTAATTCCGTGAGAATTCCATTGTTCACCACTTATTTATTACATGTGGTGTGTGTACTGCCCATGTTTGTATTCATTGTGTCATGTATATTTACATAATAATTGTATGATCCTTCTTTCATGGGTGTATGTTTTGTATGTTACCAAATCAATAAGGGAATTTGAACTTTCAATTTCCACTCATTCGGCTTTACACATAATTCATTGATTATTTTACTCCAAGATTATGTGTGGAATCACTATTCATTTGATTATGTCATAATTTCCAATCCCCTTTATGTGGGTATACATTTTATACACATAATCACTCCATTGATAAATTCTCAAGTCATCGGTATGAACTTGATAAGAGTAATTTTTACTCAATCTTGATTTGTTGAGATAAACATCCAATTCATTGGTGTTTTTTTTACTAGAATATGTGTGAATGTCCCATGATTGTTTTACACTGAATATCCAATAATATTTAGTGTATTTATATTCTTCACACATAATTATGTCGTTAATTTATCCTTAACCTAAGGATACAGGCTTTATGAGAGATTTCATCTCAATTTACATTCCATTGAGACTTCTTTGTTGTTATACACCAAATCACTTTTATGTGGTGTATATAATGTACTTTTACATAGTATATCATGAATCCCTTTATTCTCATGATATTAAAATGTTTTTAGTACCTCAATTATTTTTATTCAAGTGTCTCTATTTTGGTTAGAAACTCTAACTAAAATACCATTTTTAAATGTTTTAAAGACCTATTCTTCTAAATATTTCTCATTAATGTCCATGTTTTAAAAAAATGGTTTTAAGGATTTATTTATATGGACATTAAATTTTTAAAATTAAAACTCCTTTTGAATGTTTCAAAGTGGTATGGGACACTTTGATTCAAAAATCAATTTTTAAACGGCTTCTTGACAAATAGTGTGACTTTTAAATGATTTCAAGAAAAAGGGGGATATTTCTCTCAAATAGTTTTGATGATTATTTTCATCTATGTCAATATCATTCGTTATTATCGATTGAGGTACAATACAATCTTCCATATTGTATTGAATGAGTTATGTTTGACTGTGGATGTGCTATTTTTATACCATTCATGGTTTGTGGTTAAAGTATTGACATTTCGTATGCCAGTTTTAATACGAATGTTTATGTTATGTTTAAACCTATTCATATGAGGAATGAATTGGACTTAATAAGTGATGGGTGGAGCCTGATATAGCTCCTCGATGCATCGGTATGTCTCATGAGACAAAGTAGTGTCATGGAACAAGGCCTTGACAAAATCTTATTTGTAGTCTTGGCACAAGGCCTTGGATATGTGGTTATGATAGTCTGGCATTATTCATTCCATCATTATGAAAGTGGTTATTGATATTGCATGTGATTATTCGATTAGTATAATATCCATGTGAATAAGTAAATGGCATTATTTCATTTTACTTTTGCCATACCATGTTGAAGTTTAAGTTTAAAAGTCTTTTTTTTAGTTATACATTGCCTTAAATGTTTATGCTTATTTTTGAAAGTTTCCGCTATATTGTTATCCTTACTGGGCATTTGAGATCACCCCTTTTCTATGTTTTATTTTTCCCAGGATGTGAAGAAGTAAGTAATGAATGACCTGTAGGGATTTTATGTGGGGATATGAGTGTGGAATATGGAGACTATGTTGTTGTAGTAGTTTTTCACTTTATGATGTAATGTAAAACATTATGAATATATCTAGTGCTTCTAAGGCTACTAAACCAATCGGTCTTTCGAGATTTGATCTTTCTTGTGATCATGCCAATGTTAAGTAATAATGCACCGACTCTGGGTAACTGGGGTCGGGGCGTTACAATAAATGAGGGTGTGGTTACCCTTTTTTGAAAATGATTTAAAATCCCCTTTTATGGTTGTAAATAGAAATGGAATTCTTGGGACATGTTGAGTTTTTAATAGAGGAAGACTCGTTTCATGAAGGGTGTGTTCAAGATTATTTCAATTGAGTATCTTGAATTGTGTTTTATTCCATGATTTGATTTTAAAGATATGTTGAGAACATAGTCATTTAAATTATATATGGGTTAGTGAGATAGAACCCCTGACAATTAGTTTGGCATGTTAATTTGTTTTATTAAATTAAATAAGCGATAAATGTGTTTTGTTGATGACATAACATAAGGGGGCATTTGGTTTAATGTGATTGTGCTAAATGGGTTAAGGTATGGAATTGATATATGTGATAAATGAGTTGAGATTGTAAATGGAATATATGTTAATGGGTTATTCATTATAAATGGGATATAAATAGTCAGTTATGGGAATGATCATGGAACTAGATTGATATAATATATTATTTCATTCTTGGATGGTAACCTAGAGAAATAATTTTGAATGATGTTGGTCTGTCAATACACTATGATAGGAAGAGTTACATTTCATGTTTCATTAGCATCAATCAAATTTTTTAACACTAAATAGACCTTTATTTTTCCAACCACAATTAGTATATCTTTAATTCTAACTATATTTAGAACTAATTCCCAAGTGAATTCATGAAGATCTCTATATAGAGATGTGAACACCACCTAATAATCTTGGTGGACTATACCAACTTTAAATCCCACCATGTAGTTCATACAAAAGATTAAATCAATGAAATACATGTATATTATCTAAATAAACTAGATAAATTATACTGCAATAATATTCATGTATAATTCTATCCATTTTAATCCTCCTCACTACCACTATATATGAGGTGTGTTGACACTGATGGTATGAGGAATAGTTTCCACATGTTGATTAACAATAGAAGAATGATGGATGTATCCAATACAAAAATATCATATATTGTATCCATAATTTCCATATTTAGACAAATGGTACCCCAAACCATACAGGAATTATGTTTCTTGTTCATGATATCCTTCACTTATTTATAAAACTACTTCTCAAATGTCACAAGATAGTTATTGATTCTCTAATGAGGCCCATCCTAATAAAATTATTTGTTCCTAGATGCCTCTTAATTTTCCTAAGTATTTTGTTAAGAACTAGTCTAATAGGACTATTCCATCTGAGCATACAAAACCAGAGGTAGAGTTGATCTTGTTTCACCAACTGGTCATAGAATTTTATGAAAATATTTTTTAAGATTTCCATTCATGGAATAATGGTGTAAATTCTATAGTGGTGATATGAATTAATTATTCATGTGTAAATTCAAGATAAACCATAAAAAACCTGGTTAATTGATGTGATATGGATTATAAGAAACTCATCCCATTGATTGATTTTATCTTAAATTACTATCATAGGACTGACACTACATATTTTGTTTATATCCCATGTTGATGGTCCTAGTTTCACATAGTTGAACAATGGTGTCTCCTACACTAATATTCCATCCAAATTCTCTTCCTCCAACCAACTCCTTATTATCTATTTCTAGGTGGCATGTAATATAGAACATTAAAAATATTGATAGATACTTAGTTTGGATACCTTAAATAATGATCTATTCATTCATTCCTTTTCTAGGTGTTGCCTCTCATGAACAGTGAACAAGGTGAGTGAATTTTGAAGTATATTTAATCTCGTATACACATATATGTTCAAATTTAACAAATTATTCTACATTTATTACCCCAATGGGTTTCAAGAATAAATATTTTACATTACAAGTATACAAATCCTTTCCAAGTGAGGTATTGAAACAACATATCCAAAAAAACTATGTCTAATCATTCTAGCATCGGGTACTCAAGAATATTCTTTCCAACTTTGACGATTATCTCATCTGGTTTCCCATCAATGTAAAAAAACTAGACCTTCTATATGAAAAAACATCTGATTTATTGGGTCTAAAATCCCCTTAAAATGTCAGTGGATTCTATTTTAGAAGTTCTATTAAATGATTTACCTAATGAAGTTCCACATTTACAGGTCCCTTAACAACTTCCACAAAATCATGTTCTATACTCTGAAAAATATCCTAGTTTACTTGTTGTCCTAGAGCATCTACATTCTTAGTTTCTATATCTTTTGGTTATAGTGGCTTCATGGGGGGATAAAACAGGGAGGATTCTACAGTATCGTTAGCTTCCTACTTATAGAATCAAGTAAATAGTATTTGGATCCCAGCATCACTGTAAAAAAATAAGCAGTGATAAAATGTGTTTGGTGCCAATTTTTTTTATCATCATGGGGATAGAGGAGAATATTGATAAAGTGGAGTTTCTTCTCCAATTATTTTATGGCTTCGGCACAATTGGGTTCAATTAATGGAACTTATATGCTCTTATCCATACCATTTGATTTGTGATTTAGAGCCACACAATCAGGACCAAGTAAGGGTTACATCCTGCAATTTTTATGCCTTTTCATCAAGATTGGAAACATTATTTTTTTCCTCATGAACTGTGATTCCAACCAAGTTATGCTTATGTTAATTTTTGTTATCTAATATTATATTTTGATGCTATAAAGGATTTCAAAAGTCAAGGGTTGAAAATTTAGAGATTTGGGAGAAACATGATAGGAATACTGTTTAGCATAACTTTTAGTATCGACCATGTGGTAATTGAGTAATATGGTATTGTTAGCACACTATTTCTCTTTACCAAAGAAACTTCCCCTTTCCCAAACACTAGAGGGTTCATATCTAACTCAGGGGCTCATCTTTATTATATTATGTTTATATAATCTTACACTATCGTATATATGAATTTCTTTCTCTATTTAGTAGTAACTATGTGTTTTAATTTTTTTTATTATTGTGTAGGCACATTGTGATATACATGGATAAAAGATGGATCACATTACTGAGGAACACAGCTCAGTATGTTAGGGGTTTGAATGAGTTTTTAGATTTTTCAATTTATAATCAATCCGTTGAAGGGATAATAAGATGTCCACGTCCTAAATGTAAATTTAGAACATGGTTGAAGGGAGATGAAGTTTATGAACATTTAATACTGAAGCAAGTCCCTCGTCAATATTTGTGTTGGGTTTGGCATGGAGAATCGAACGTTATAGAAAGATTGAGTACTAATGTTAATCCACAGAATGTGGTCCCAAGTTCATTGACAATGGAAAATGAAATGCAAAACCTCATAAATGATGCATTCGCCACTACAAGACACCACTATCAGCATAAAAACATATCAGAACAACCAGAAGAGGGTGATACAAATTACAACATGACAAGTGATTTTTTTGAGATTGTAACACAAGAAGATCAAGATTGTAACATATCATTTGATCCTCCTCTTGATTCTGTGTATCCAAATGTAAGAGAAAACTTCACTGATAAAAATGCATTTCATGATTTATTTGACGATGGAAATCAAGAGTTTTATAGTGGGTGTTTGAAATATTCAAAGATTTATTTTATGATAAATTTATACGATATCAAATGTCTATGTGGAATTACAAATAAGGCAATTTCCATGATATTGGAATTGATTCGTGATGCATTTCCTGAAGCAAAAATCCCAGAATATTTTTATGATATGAAAAACGTTGTTAACAAGTTTTCTATGAATTATACAAAAATATATGTGTGTTCCAATGATTGTATGATTTATTGGGTAGAGGATTCAAGTAGACAGAATTGCAAGAAATGTTCTTCTTCTAGATGGAAGTCAAAGGGTGATGTTGGAAGTCTGAATGAACATAATTTCATGGAGAAGAAGAAAAGGAACACACCTGGAAAGGTTTTTCATTACTTTCCCTTGATTCCTCGATTGCAAAGATTATTCATGTCATCGAAAACCATCGAACACATGAAGTGGAATTCTGTAGATAAAAACAATGATGGGTTAATGAGACATCCATGAGATTTCCAATCATGGAAGACATTTGATTCATTACATCTAGATTTCTCATCTGATCCTAGGAATGATCAATTGGGATTGGATGCCGATGGATTCAACCCATTTGGGACTTTGAGTACCAGTTATAGCATTTGGCCAGTTGTTTTGATCCCTTATAATCTGCCTCCGTGGATGTGTATGCAACAAACATATTTTATCATTTCGATGATTATTACTGAAAAAAAAATTCATGGAAATGATATTGATGTATACTTGCAGCCTTTGATTGTCGAATTACAGGAGTTATGGAGCAATGGTGTTGAGAGATTTGATGCTTCTTCTAAAATAATGTTCAAAATGCATGCTGCTTTAATGTGGACCATTAGTGACTTCCCTGGGCTTGGGAATTTATCTGGTTGGAACACTTACACAGGTTTGTCTTGTCCCGTTTGTTACTTTGATTTTGAGCCCAAACGACTACCTCACAGTAGAAAATGGTGCTTCTTGTGCCATTGAATATTTCTCAATGTATATCATAGATTTCGGCTGAACAGATCAAAATTTAATGGTTCCATTGATCGTATACCACCTCCAAAGTTGTTAACTAGTTATAAAATATTGCCACAACTTGAAAATTTTGAAAAATAGTTTTGGAAGGTTCATCTTTTGAATGATAGCGGAAAACGGGTCCGAAGTGCATCGTCAGGTGAAATTAGAACGCAACAATGGAAGAAAAAAAGAATATTCTACAAACTCCCATATTGGGAATTTAATTTGTTGCGGCACAATCTTGATGTGATGAATATTGAGAAGAATGTCTATGATAATTTGATTTTCACATTACTTAATTAGCATAGAAAGTCAAAGGATCATCTCAATTCTCTCAAAGACTTACAAGTAATGAACATAAAATGTGATCACTGGCCAGATGAGAATGAAAAGTATGCTCTGGCCATTTTTGCAATGAAAAATAGGGATAAAGATATATTCCTTAAAATTTTAAAGAATTTGAAGGTATCTGATGGGTATTTGAGTAAAATCTAGAGGTGTGTTGACTTGAAGAATTGTAAGTTACATGGATTGAAAAGTCACAATTCACATATTTTGTTACAACAGTTACTACCATTGACATTGCGTACATTATTACCTGAAAAAGTTACTGCTTTTGTAATCCAATTCTATACATCTTTCAGGAAATTATGTGAGAAATCTCTACATACATTTCAGCTTGAAAACCTCCAAGAGAGGTTTTTATTGACCCTTTGTGCAATGGAGATGATCTTTCCTCCATAGTTTTTTACTGTCATTATGCATTTAACTGTGTATTTGGTTGAGGAAGCTAAATTAGGAGGCCCCGTTCATTATCAATGGATGTATCCAATTGAGAGGTATTTTATTTATATGTTTTTCATTTAAGTAAACAATTTTTGGAATTTAAATAAATGCATAATATTATTATTTTATTTCACAGATATCTTGGGCATTTGAAAGCATACGTGAGAAATAAAGCTCAACCATAAGGCTCTATTGCTGAAGGCTATTGGGTTGAGGAGAGTCTTACCTTTTGTTCCAGATATTTGGATGATATTAAGATAAGATTTAATTGAGTTGGACATGTTGAAGACACATCAAATCAATCTCAAATGCATCAGAAATCAAAAATATTTCCTGTTATTGGACGATCAGTTGGGAGGACCTCAAATGTGACACTGTCAGTATTGGAATTATTACAGGCACATAGATATGTGCTGCTGAATAGTGAAATTGCAGATCCATTTATTAAAGACTTGAGGATACAAACAAAGAGACAAATGAGACGCCGAACACGAAATGAGAAAGATATAACGAAAGCTGTGAATAAAGAGCTTGTAGAATGGTTTGCATGACGAGTAAGTTCATAAATATTTCAATAAATAAGAATATTAGTTTGAAAAATACATTTTGTAAATAAATTAAATTATATTTATTTTTTCAGATCATGAATAATGATACTCGAGTAGACTTTTCAGAAGATTTGAAGTTTCTTGCTAGAGGTCCTATAAAACAAGTTATAAAGTTCGACACTTATAATGTGAATGGCTTTAGATTTCATACAGTCGATCGAGAAGTGGGTTTGAAAACACAGAATAGTGGTATATTTACATTTGCTGAAGTGGGATACTATGGAAAGATACATGATATTATTGAATTAAACTACAACATACATTTTTCTGTTGTTTTATTCAAATTAAAATGGGTCGATATTATCAGGGGTGTTAAAAGAGATTCCTTTCAATTTACTTCTGTGAACTTCTCTCGCTTGATGGATGTTGGTGATCGTGAACTACATGATACATATATCTTAGCATCGCAAGCAAAAATTTTATATTATGTAAATGATGTTGTGGATGAAGAGTGGAGTGTAGATGTTTACGTAATAGAAAGAGATTTGTATGATATGGGTGATGAAGTGGAAGATTTGACCTCTGAAATTTAATTTCATCAACAACAGGAAGCAGAATTATTTGTCCGTCATGATATTGAAAATATTATTCTAGCAAGGATGAATGAAGTGGATGAAGCAATGGAGAAGGAAACTGATATGATTGAAGGGGAAAATGAATGCATGTACAATTATTTATTCATTCAGCAACCACTTGTTTCATTTCCATAGTCATTCATTATCATTGTTATATATATTTTGTCTGTTTGTACTGGGAATATATTATCTTTTTTATTTTTTTTCTGCATAATTTTTTTGAAATATATATTCTGAACTAAATTTTATTTGATTAAATGAAAAAATGCCAGGGAAAAATCGGTACACTATTTCATATAGTTCTGTGACAGATGAGGATCCATCTAGCTCCCTCCCCATGGCATCCGAGCCACCAACTACCTACACCCCTGCACCATCTCCCACTTCACCATATCTCACACCATCTATGGGTGTCCCATTAGAGGATGATTCATCGACTCCCCCTTCAGAAGCCTCAATAGTGGGGTGGCGACATGCCCCTTCCAGTTCATCACGGACATACTGAAGTGTCACTATCATAGGTACAAATTTTAATTAAATAAATTTATTGCATTTTGTTTATACTAATTGTTTTCTCATTGAAGATGATAAAAATGAAACTGTGGAGAAAAACTTAAAAAGTTCCGATGTTTGGAATATGAATGATGAGAATATAGTTGTTCCATTTGATTCTTATGGGGTCCCTACGGATGACGTCATGGGGTTACTTGGCCAGATTCTAGGCCAACTGGCAGCAGAGCCCATTTCCCTACATATTTCTTATGATGATTGGATACATATGCCTCCCAGATGAAAGAAATGAAGTTTTTGATTCCCAAATAAATGTAATTTTTTTACATTATGGTTTAATTCAATGTCCTATTACTAATATGTTCAAAATTAATTTTTGTATACATATGTTCCTCCACTTTACAGTTACTGATGTGATAGCACGGAAGTGGACATTGAAAAATCTTAGTAAGAAATAGAAAGATTTAAAATGGAGATTGTGGGGTGATGTCAATGATACTTTGTTGACTGTGAAACAAATGTATGAGAAGCTACCGAGTGGGGTACCAAAAGAACAGTGGAAAGTTTTTGTTGACAGACATCGTGATGAGAAGAGAATGGTATTGAAATATATATTATTATATGATCCTCATTTTACATTTATACATGTATATGAATATGAGATGACATTGAATACATTACTATTAAATTGAATTTTATTTATTTCAGGATCTCTCAAGACAGAATTCATCAAACAGGGCTAAGCAAGTCATCCCTCACACTACGGGCTCCAAAATCTTTTCTAGAAGCTGAACGACATTGGTAATCTTTTAATTATTTTAAATATTTATATGACAATATTATCTGTTTAATATATTTAATTGTTTATTTATCTTTTTCTTAATGCAGTCACAGAGTTTAGGCCACAAAGCATCCCGAACTGAACTGTGGTTGGATGTTCACAAAAAATCAGATGGAAGTTTTGTTAATGGGCCTGCCAAATAAGTTGGGGTATGAAGTCAATTTTTTATTATAATAACTTTTTATCAGTTTTTAGTGTGTTAATATATATTGATATTTGATTTATAGGTAAAAATTAAAGAACTATGGGATGCCAATCCTGGGCAGTCCTACTCAGTCTCCCAGGATGACCCAGTTGCTAAAGTCCTTGGGAAGGAGCATCTTGGTAGAGTGCGCGGGATGGGTTTCAGACCCGTACCATCTGAGGTCTTCGGCATACCACCAGGGATTCCAGCTGTATCTACTCCAAGTTATAGTTAGTCCATACCCGAATATGCTCAGAGGGAGATTGCTTCTCTACAAACCACAGTTCAAGATTAGGGGGCTCAAATATCCACTTTGTAGAAAATGGTGACTGATATACATCAGAAGATGAGAAGATATGCCCCCGGTGGTAGTGCATCGACTGTTGGTCAGTAGGTAAATCACAAAAAATCAAAATCATTTAGTTTGTAAACTTTCATTGGTTTTAAGTTTTAATATAAATATGCAACAGTATTTAATTTTCAATATAATGTTCTTATAGGTGACAACAGAAAGTGGACATGGAGGTGGAGAGGGTGATGATGGTGGAGAGGGTGACGATGCATCATCGGACAGTGAGTAGTTGTATTGTTGATGTGTTGACCAAATATGGGAACAGTTGGTTTGTATATGTACCATGTGTGGCACATAGTTTCCACCAAACATTTTCATGTCCTAACATTTTCTTGATTTCTCATGTTTCCTTTTATGCATTTTATTGATTTTTGATGTTTCCTTTTATGTCTTAATTTCTCAAGTGTGGTATACATCATTCCAGTTAGGTCTGTGTTTGAATTGGTAGTCGATATTTTGGATGACTAGGAGTTAAACCCATTGTTGATGTGTAGAATAAATTCTCGATGCCTAATATTATAATTTGTAATTATTCAATATCATCATCCAAGAAGGTAAACCCTTCTGAAGTTGGTATCCTATGACACCGTGAATCACAAAAACCTGTGGATTGATAACTATTTATTAGGAACTATTTTCTATGAAACCAATAGAAAATGATTTTCATTTTCCATAACACAAACATAACCTTGTTTTCTATTTGATCCTAATATGATTCATGTTATCTTAATCCTGATTTCCTAAAATTATTCATGAATATATAAAAAATTACACGTCATTTCCTGAATAAAACCTTCTAAAACAATAACATCTCACAGCTAGCATATCACCCAAGGTGAAATAACATCAAACTATAACATCAAACAATAAGAACAAAAATCCCACACTGAGAACCTGGGGTTTCCCCCATATATGGGTTAGATAATCCCACAAAAAAACACATTTCGAAGGACTGAAACACCTTAATATCATATAAAACTTTCAAAAAAATTATTCAATAGAAAATAAAATGGCTTTGATACAACATTGTGACGCCATTACCTAGGTTCCACTAAACTGGTTCCCCAAACCAATGTTCCACATGACCATAGGAATGCCTCCTCATATACAATAGGCTTCCTACTAGTATTTAGGGTCCAATAAGGTATGTGGGGATAATATACCATCTTTACTAGTGTAAAAAAATAGTATAAATGGGTTTTACATTTGTATTAACAACAATGGTAATTTATTAATCATTTCAAATTCATATACTATGGTGCACTAATCAGTTCACTCATATCATACACATAGGCTTTAGTGCCTGGAAATCCATGTCAATACAGTATCCAAGCATAGGAAACTCCATATACATCATATCAAGTCCATTATGTCAAATTTCATGTCTATCCATCCCTCATCAAAGATAAGGAATTCCTTATAAAAAAATTATTACCCATGGGTGGGATCTACTATGTCCCTCATCATTTACTAATCCATCAATACAAATTCCACAAGGTCAAACACACTCGTCCTTTTTAAAAAATTACAATATCAAGGGTGAACCTATTTCATTTCACCAATATTCACATAGTTTATCACTTTCACTGCACTTAACGTAATTCCATAACTATTCTATTTTACTATTCATTCATAACAAAAACCATTGTACATATTTTCAATTCCATCTTATAACATGGATATTCCCACATTTTCCATTCATTATTTACCCCCTTAGTTATCTCACAACCCATTTTACCATAAAATTTATGATAAACCACTTATTCCATTTTTACATGCTAAAAATATCTATAAATGGTTTAATCTCAAAAACCCTTCCATTTATCATTTAATAACTAAATTCACATGTTCAAGAGATTGGAACACCCCATGGGTGGCCATAAACCTAGTCCCCTCTTCATTAATATATCCAAAAACATCCTTGAAAGGTAAAACACATCATTGAGCTGATGTTATTTTATGAGATTGTGTCTGGTTTGATTTTTTTTCAGGGCAGTGGAGTAGTCGAAGCAGAAAATTTATATTTTTTTCTAGTCATATTTTCACGGCAGTTTTAACTACCGCTAAGAGTTTACAGGTAAGACAGTAGTGGCAGTTTTAACTACCACTAAATGTAAGTATTTTTATGTTTCGCGGCGGTTTTAACCGCCACTACATAGCCGCATCACCCTCGTGCATTCCTCGGAAACCACCGCTAACAAAAAAAATCTTGGGGCCATAAAACCACTGCTAAACTCACGAGAACTGCCACAAAATGAGGCATATAAGACGCTTTTCTTAAACCGATGCTAAATAGAAAAAATAGCCATTAATAGTTTTCCGACGCCAAATTTAGCAGCGGTTTCTGCAAACCGCCACCAACTCATGTAGCAATGCTTTAAACCGCCACTAAACGCAAAAATAACCACCGTTAAAGGAAGATTTTCTTGTAGTGCATGCTGGTGACAATGTGATACTTTATGTAAGGTTCCTAGTTACACATAAAGTGTTATTAATAATACAAAAAAATGGATTGTGGTATTGAATACCCAGTAGTCTATTTTCATGGTAGATTATCCTAGAAATATTACTTTTTCATAATTTGGATTTAAATCTCTAAGATTATATTCAGTGTTTATAATGAACACTTTACATATAAAAACTCTAAAGTATATAATATTAGACTTTCTTCTATTAAATAGTTTGTAAATAGTTTTATTTAAATGAGTTCAAATTAAAACTAGATTTATTGTGTGATAGGAAGTATTTTTTTTCCTTAACCTAAAAGTACTTAAGAAGTTAATATTTTCATAACATCATTCAATAAATATTCTAGAGTGTTTTCTTTTTTCTTAACTACATTATTCTATTATAGATTTATTTCTTCTAAGAATATATGTTTTATAACTTTCTCACTATAAGGAGTTTCAAAATATATATTTTCATAAAAAACAATAGTGATCACTATGGATAGTAATCAATAAAATTTGGTTTTTATTTTTAACTAAATCCAAATTTTTTTTAAATAAATTAAGGAATTTAATTTTTTTAAAAATAATAAAAATATGAGTTTAATGAGAATAATCATCAACAAAAACATAAATATAGAAATTTCCTCTAATTATTTCAAACTATATCAACCCAAAAGGTCCATTTTCAAAATCTTGAGTGGTGTGTAAGTTGACACTATGTTTATTGTTTTCAAGATAACTTTATATCACTTCCTAAATTAGAAAGGATCAGAGGAATTTGAAAAATTAAATCTTATATATAACTATTTATTCACTAAATCATTTCTAGAGACCTTGGTCAAGGTCCAAAGGTTAAATTTTTTGATAAATTTTTGCCATAACCATGAATCATTTTCTATACACATAAGTAATGAGATATTCTAAATTTAAAAGTCACTTAATTTTAGAGTGTAAACATTATCATTATGATCTATCAATAATATGTGATATCCTTGAGAATTTTTTGTATATCATGAAAAATTTCTAAACCTAACTAAATATATGTCATCACATAATTTAATTTTTTATATGAGTTTTTGGTTAAGTCCTATAACATAAAGCACACTATAAAAGTTTACCCTATATGGTGAAATATTCTTGTCCCACAAATTTTACTTCTGTGTTGTCTAAAATTTGAATAATCATCCATCCAATTACTTTTGGTGTAGAAAGTTTTATCAATATACTATTATGTGTTGAGATAAAATACTATTAAAGTTCTATTTATAGTTATTTCTTTCATTTTTACTCAAAATACTATCCTATAAATCATGTTACTTAAGATTTTGGTACCCAAATTTTCTTGTTTCTTGAATGTTTTGAAAACTAACAATTTGGAACTCATATTTCCTTAACCATACAATATTCATAGGATATAATGTTGTTTGATATATAAAATTATATCTAATGTAAGTATTGATATTTTCTTAAAAATAACACTCTTATAGTACCCTATGTCCGGGAAGTAAATGTATAAAATCCTTCCTTTCAGTAAAAATATATTATTTTTAATTTTTTATTTAGAGGATACAAATAATATAAGTAATTATTTTGATCAGGAAGGATTTTGGAAAGCGATAAAATTAACTAGATTATATTTACTATATGTAAAAACTGCTAAATCCTTAGTTAGGATTTCATTTTCCAAATTTGGATGAACCATTTTTTAATGGTTAGTGGGTTAAAAAAATATGTCTAGAAGATACTTTTATATTTATTATAGGATTTTTTATATTATCCATTTCTCAATCATCTTTTTCTAGTCAATACTTATTATCAAGTATATTTAATATACATTCATGATATTCAATGATTTTATGGATTTCCTTTATAGAGAAGGAATATTCTATAGAATTCTGTAGAGGTGTAGAATTTAAATATTTAGTTGTGAGTAAGTCACTAAAAATTTCTACAAGGTATGGATTTTTAATTTAGGTGAAGATTATAGAAATCCTATGGTTTTCATAACTCTCTCTCAAATTATATATATTTTTTAATTTCCATATAATATTTTTTAACTAGGATGATAGTTAACCCTTACATCGTCCTAATACCTCAAAATGCATATCCTAATATCCTAGTTTCCCAAATGATGCATACATAGGTTTTCCTCTATCACCATTATATAACATGTAACAAAATTTCATGGTTTTTATATGCTACTCTATAGTACCATGGACATCGCACCCACAATACCCTCCTATTTTGTGGATATCTTGCCTGTGTTGTGGTACACCTACTCCACATTGCATAATTCAATCCCCAAGATGTCACATTCTTCCTAGAATTACCATGTTCAGTGCCACACCATGGTTCTCCTCCTCAATGACTAACTTTAGCCTTTCCCTACACTGTGGTACTCTGTCTTGTTCCACATTTTCTTCCCTATACTGTGGTATCTTCTAGAAATTCCTCCAAATTGGGGACTGATAAGATTTGAATCATGGTTGATAAAATATTATGGGGAAGATTTTTTTCACTTTTATAGGACCCCAAACACATTTTCATCATGCTAAAAACTAGTTTATAATGATGAAACTTCATTCATACTCCAAGAATGTTCTTTTAATGCATTATTTATTTTTTATTTTCCTAAACATTTTCATATCATTTTTTTATTTGGAGGGAAGTCTTTCTTTATGTGTCTGGTTTTTTTATTTCATAGTATATTACCTATACTAGATCCTTTATTTTAGTTTTACCTAGAGTTTTTATCATTAATTCAATTGAGGATTTCATAAGTACCTTATCCAAATCATTATACACAACTTTCTTGTAAGATGAGAAAAAAAAATCCTTATTTAGTTGTCCATCACTCTCATTAGTTGGACCCATGGTAGTGGTTGAATTTAAGGATATTAATTTATTTTTATTCTTGTTTTTCTCTTCAAATATTTTGGCTCATAGATTATATTATATTATAGTATCAAGGAGTTTATCTAATTAAATTTTTATGATACACTTTGTGTGTTCAATAGTGATATTCTCATTATCTTAGTAGGATATCAATGAACCTTTAAATAATATTTTCATCTCCAAGATCATTTAAAAATAGTGAGTGATGATAATTAATAATAGTTTTGAGATGTAGGAATATGGTTGACATCAATCATCTATGTTTTAAGTTGAAGCTTTCCTACTGAGAGAAAAAATTACACTTTTTATAAGGAGAAACTTTTAGGTTTGAAATAAGTTGTCATCAGACTTATACAAATATCATGATATATCTTACCAAAAGTGACCTAGATATGTATTTTATATGAAATATAATATAATATAGAAAATATCACCTTTATGTTATAAAGGAACTCATCCTTATCTGCATCAATTTATGTCTCAGGACACTTCTTAATGATTTTATAATATTTCATTAAGATGAAGTAGTACTATTACCATAATTTTCAATGAATTTTACATTTTTGATCACTAGTATTCATAATCTATTACGTTAAGAAAGGTTTAGGGTTAACATGATATGATTCAAGGTTTATCAAATGAATCTATGTGATTATTTCAAAAATTATTATTATTGATAGTTTAGTGTCGAAAAATTGTGATATAAATACCAAGCTCTATTATAATTTCTTTTACAAATTGAAGCTTAAAGAGGGGTTGAATTGAAAAGTTTGTAAAAACTTAAACTCTTAAATGATAAAGAAGAGTTTGTATCCTATGAAGTTTAAAAAAAATTACTTAAAAAATGGACATGTTGGTATTTGATAAAACTGAGGAAGAATAATTTTCAACAAGATATTATAGTTGGAAAAAAGAAATGAAATGTAAAAGTGTAAAGAAAAAAACATAATAAATGTTGAATAATTTTGTGATAATAATTCCTTAAATATCCTTTATTTACATGAAAAGGATCCCAATTTCTTATTCTTTTAACTTATTTGCTTATGACTTAAAGCATGTGAGGTATCTTATGCCCAAATCTGGTAGAGTAACACTAATTACAAGAACTTCCCACTCTTATAACATGACTTAAATAAAGACTTATTTATTATAAATAATATAATAGAAAATTATGGAGTTATATAAATGATCAAGGGAAATTTATACCATTTTAAAGAAAAAGTAATGAATAAAAATTTGGAATAAAGGGTGAATATCAAAAAAGGATGGAGATCACAAATTGGGTGATTTTGATCTATTCATATTGAGATCTTGTGAGTGATTATATAATTATATATGCTAATAAAACTCTTAAATCTTCATCTTAGGGAGTAAGATTGGTTAACTAAAAAAAATACAAACACTTAAGTGTACTTTATAGGCCTTTTATATTGACTTTATAATTTTACCATTTTAGATATCTTTATTGATGAGTAAAATTCCATTTATTATAAATCATTATCATAAAAATTATTCTATGAAATCTTAGGAATTTGGTGCTAAATTTATTTTCTTAGGAAAACATTAAGAATTATTATTGAATTTTCTTTTATCAAAATTTAACATCATTGAGAAATAAATTTATCATATATAGTTTTTAAGGTAGTTTTTTTATTAGCTATCATAGAAGAGATGTTATGGTTATGTACAGTGTATCTATCTAATTTATAAGATGTTGCACTAAGGTTTAGTAAAAAATCTAGTATATTAATTAATTGGTAGTTTTACTTTTATTTTTTTGATACATGATGAGATATTTAAAGATTTAGATAATATCATCAGAAAGAGAATATTTTTAATCGAGGATTATCTATAATCCTTTTAGAGAAAACAAACAAATAAATAAAAAATCATGTGCTGTGATTATCAGATTAAATGAAACAATAGATGGTATTCTAAGAATAACCCAACACCCCATGTCACTTAGAACAAACACCATTCTTATAAAATATCACATTGGACTATGAAGAATCATATTCATGGGTTTTTACTAGAAATTAATAAAAAATCATGCTAAATATTGAAATAAGTAAGTATCACCTATTTAACTAAATCAAGATAAATCATGGTTTATTACAAGGTCATGATAATATGCAATAATGGCATGCCATATTGCAATTTTCAGAACTTATTTATTTATCATCTAAGTCTATTAACATCATAATTTAATAAATATATAAATCTAATGTTTAGTATTGAAGGAAAACTACAATATATGTTATTCATCATAATTATTATCCCAAATTCTCATACTCCTTTCAATATATTTCCAAAAACAATGTTCTTCTACCATTACATATTCATTAAAATAATTTTAAATATTTTTTTTTATCATTATAACTTAATATTTGATCATTATTTCCTTATTTCATTATTCAAGATTCTAATTAAAAATATAACATTCTTTAATTTAACATAATCATTAATCCTCTGATTCCAACAAGAATTATCATATAAGTATGAATAATTTGAATAATATATATTTTATGAAATTTTCATCCATAATTTAAATTATCAATTTACATTCCAATGATGTCTATTTCATTTATCAAAAATATAAAGATGAATATTTTTCATAAAATATTCCAATATACCTAAATCCCCCAATCATAAAATTTATATTCCATAATCTTATCATTAATTTATTACCCATAATAATGATTTAATCACACCAAATACATTTTTAAATGTCTAGATTCACCTACCAAAAATTCTTGAAGTACCGTTATCTTTATCCCACCTTGTAACTTCACTATTCTACACTAGTCCTCATTCTCTCACTATGTTCGTTCCAAATATAACCCTAGACATTTCAAAGAGCTCAAGACAATTTCAAGTGAGAAAAGAGGATATGATTAGATTTATGTATAGAATACAGTCACCCACAACCCTATTTATATATCATCTTCCAAAATTTTCATTAACTTAACAAACATAATCACCCTTTAATAAAATTTACACCCCCTTATTTTTAAAATAGTTGGCCATATAAAACCATTGTCTTAAACTTATTCCTACCTTACACCCTTTAAACCTACTCCTCTAAGATAAACCACCCAATATATTTTTCAAAATATCTCTTAAATATTTTAAATTTTCAAATTAGAAAATAATATATTTATTTACTACCAATTGTTTTAAAAAATAAAAATACCAATAAAAATCAATTTATTCTTATATGATGTTAAATAATTCTTTCAATTATGACTTTGAATTTCCTTCATAATCTTCCTTGTAAAATCACATAATTAAAAAATATATCAACCATAATAATACTATTTTCAAGGGAATATTCCTCCAAATTACTTTTTATAATCCCCTTTACCATCCTTTTAAATAAACATAATAATATAGTAATTTCCTCTTACTTAAATATATCTATCCACAACATAATACTGAGGATGTTGATGGTGATAATGATGATGATAATTATTACTATTATGATAATGATAATGATTATGATGGTGGTGATGATGATGATGATTATTATGATTATAATAATTATGATGATGAATATATCATCATCTTTATAATTCCCAATAATCCCTTAACCAAGTATACATGACAGGGGATGACATCAAAGTTATTAATGGTTAAATTCCTAACCCCTAGAGTTTATCAATGGTTTTCTAAATATCATGTGTTTTTAGTGTAAAATGGGGTTATGGGTAAACACTAGGATAAATGTAGGGATTCATGTTTCATGGTTTGGTAAACTCACTGGTGAGCATTTATTTATGATAAGTGTGCCTTTCATGATTGAATAACCACATAAAACATTGGTGGAGTTTTGTGTAACAAGGTAGAAAATACAGATAAAATTAAATCTTTTTAAAGCCTCATGCGTGTATAAAAACATGGTATAACATGAATTCATCGTGCATGTAATGAAATATCATGATATAGGTGGTGAAGGTTAATTTTGGATACATTGGTTCTAGTGTATTAAAATCATAATTCAATGATTACAAGAAGACTAAAAATTATTGAAATAAAAAAGTAAAGAAAAAACCACGTGGTTGTATTATGGGATTTATGGTATCTTTATGTAACACATATATTATGTTATTATGTAATACTATATTATGTCTAATAATAATAAGGATTTATCTAGTGTGTTGATCAATCTATAAAGGAGGGTGTGGTCTATCCTATATTGGGCCTATTAGGCATGTCCTTTTTTCTATTTGGTTGTAACTAATCCACATATAATTGTGATCAAAATCAAAAAAATCATCATTAAATCCAAATTATTATCCCCACATAATAAAAGGGAAAAAATAAAATAGTTAAATAAATATTTTTATTTAATGCCAAATATATAATCTATAATTCAACCATCATGTATTCATACCAAAATCATGTCATAAGGTAAACACATTATTTTAATATCAATGTTTTAACAAAAATTTATTTCCAAGATTGTAAAAACGGTCATTTTTTTCCTTTGTATTTGAATGACCAAATTGTCCTTGATTGCAATGAGCTGGCTTGATTCAACCTTACATATTACCAAAACAGGCTTTCCAAAAGCCCCATAATAGTTTCACTATCATCATAGGTTGGTGAAAAGTACTGAGGGTATCAAATATAAAAATTGGGAATGATTTCACCCTAGACATCCAACTAACCATATAATGGACTCAATCAAGAAAATTTGACATGTGGTGTCAATATATTGGATATTTATTTGAATTAAATAAGTAGTTTTACATTCATAAATCTAACCCAAACCCAACTTAAAAAGAAATAAACTAATACACATCAAACACATCTTTATAAACTGAATATAAAGTGATTCACATGATATGAATATCAAAAAAGAGTCCTAAAAGGAATGTGGATGGTGATTTCATCACATGTGAAACCCAAAAGAACTCATGAACTGTCTCCATGTGACCCATGATCACTTCCCAATTACCACACCATTAAATTGATGAAAAAGACATCACAGTACGCCACTAATGTAAGTGGATCCTTTTACCCATATAATATGTATCAAGGACTACATATATTTAAAGGGTGTATGTAGGTTGTGATTAATCACCCAGTAAGCTACTACTATAAATGTAAATATCTCCTATCATATAGAAAACCCTTAACACTAGTTTTAACTAAAATTAGAAAATAATTATCATTTTTTAGTTTTACTTATGTATGAGAAATAAAAAATATTTCAAATTTTTAGAAAACTAATTCCTTTGAAAAAAGTGTAAGGAATATGGAACAAGTGTAAATAAAATATATAATAAGAAATATATATATTCCAAAAAACAAATAAAAATATTACGTGAGTATATCACAACATGGGATTCCAACCCTGAGTCTAATAATTTGGTAACCTTGGCCCTTGATAATAGAACACTTTCTATCCTACAATGAACCTAACAGACTGATACCCCAACTTACCCTTGGATTCACTAGGCAGAAACCTCCTACTAAGAGTGAAATCATGACTCAGGGAATGAGACATAGAAAAATCATTACCCATGTAGCATTCATCCTCGTTACTTATATAATACCCAAGGTCCCCATGTTTATCTCATCCAAAAACAAATATCATAAGATATCCTTCAGTATGAAAATCTTAATAATCAATCCAAACTCACCTAGGCGTGAACATGATAGAAACATAAAAAATATCTATAAAAATAGATAATACTAAATAAAATCTTATAAAATGTAAAACAACATTAGAACATGAAACGCCATTTATATAAATTGTCAATACCATAACTCTAATAACCTAAATACGGTGTCTACTTTATTATATTAGCATAAGATACAAGGAATCACATCCCAAAGGACTGAATAGTTTAGTAATCTTAGTAAACTAGATACACACATGATTCCTCAATTAAATTTGAAAACAGAAATTACAACATAATTTTTTTTAAAAATAAAATTATTCCCTCTAACATATCCTTGAGTATCAATAATATCAAACTTTATGGATTCTTGGGAAATAAAAAAATAAGGGTGAGCTCAAATTCTTAGTATGAGTTATGTATAATGAAAGTTATCGTGACTCAATTAGAATAAATGACATGGAAAGGTAAATAACTGAACACAAATTCCATTTAAATAACTTTTCTATCATTATTAGATAATTTATAATCAATATGGAAAGGTAAATAACTGAAGACACATTTCATTTAATCAATAACTTGACTAAAATAACTATAAAAGGCATAATAAATACGTTATGGTAAATAACTGAAAACACATTCCATTTAGCCAATAAACTAAGAATGAAATGCATCCAGATATAATATCATTTTGAAAATTTCATGGATAAAAATAACTGAATTCTCAATAAAGGAAATTCTTAATTATTTCATGTCATGATCTCAAGCATCATGATACCCCTACCATCAAGATCTTTCCTTAAGAAATTTTAAAATTGATGGGTATAAACCCATTTAACTAAGGCTAGAAAACTAATTTGTCTCATGAGACTACTGATGCATCAAGGTACTATCTATAACCGAGCCCCACATGTGTCTCCATGTCTAAATTATTTCTAATATATAGAATGATCGATTAAATTCATGAACAACATGGCTTATCATTAAATATCCGCATTGAGTAAAGAATACAAAATTATCAATACTTTCCCAAAGAAACAAATAACTTTCCATGTAGAACACCATATGTAGAAATTATATATATTTTATGTAATAAACTTATCATTGATAAATAATATGGATATTTAGTGGAAATTTAATGTCCAATGATCACAGGTAAGTGAATATTTCATGGTAAAGTTAATGACTACAAAAATGAATCAAAAAGTGAATTCCAATACTTTCCTTGGTCAAAATTATCATAAACTATCCATATAAATAATATGTATAGTATGAATCCAACATATACCTAATGGATTAAGAATAAAGGGTTGTTATTTTTTATGAATATAAATACCTTAAAAAGACATCTAAAAACATTATTGAGGAAAATATCCTTTTAATTTTAAAAATAATTTTTCTGAAACTAAAATTTCATAAGTTTTTTTAAAAATAATTCCCTTTGAAAATAATATTTGAAAATTATAAAGGACTCTTTAAAACATTGGGTGGTCATGAGGGAAGGAAATTCTGTACATGCTAAGTATGTTAAAATAATGATTCCTTTCATTTTTCTTCTAAAATCCAAATTCTCCTTAGTTTGAAAATAATCTGATGATTCTTTTCATTTTTTTGTAAAAAGTAAAAATGGGTAAAAATTTATTACTATTTATTACTATTTACTACTAATTATTACTAATTATTACTCTCTATTCCAACTTATTCCTAATTATTACTAATTACTCCTAATCATTCCTAATTATTTTTATTTGTTTCTAATTATTCTTAATTACACCTAATTAGGAATAATTTGGAATAATTATTAACAATTAGAAATAATTAAGAATAATTAGGAATAGATAATAATAATTAACAACAACTAATTTTTCTTAATTATTCCTAAGTATTCTTAATTATTCTTAATTATTACTAATTATTACAAATTATTACTAATTATTTATATTTATTACTGATTACTCATATTTATTACTAATTATTAAAAAGTTGTTCATATTTATTGCCAATTATTACTAATTATTACTAATTATTACTAATTATTTCAATTTATTACTAATTATTACTAATTGTTATTAATTATTAAAATTTATTACTAATTATTACAATTTATATCTAATAGTTACTAATTATTATTAATTATTATAATTTGATATTAATTATTAAAATTTATTGCTAATTATTACTAGTTATTACTAATTACTACTAATTATTACAATTTATTACAATTTATTACAATTTATTACTAATTATTACAATTTATTAATAATTATTACAATTTTTTACTGATTATTACAAATTATTACTAATTATTACTATTTATTAAAATTTATTACTATTTATTACTAATTATTACTAATTATTACTAATTATTACAATTTATTACTAATTATTACAATTTATTAATAATTATTACAATTTATTACTAATTATTACAATTTATTACTAATTATTACTAATTATTATAAATTATTACTAATTATTATAATTTATTACTAATTATTACAATTTATTACTAATTATTACAATTTATTACTAATTATTCAATTTATTACTAACAATTACTAATTATTATAAATTATTACTAATTATTACAATTTATTAACAAATATTACAATTTATTTCTAATTATTACTAATTATTACTAATTATTACTAATTATTACTAATTATTGCTATTTATTCCAATTTATTCCAAATTATTACTAATTATTACTAATGATTCCTAATTATTACTAATTATTTCTAATTATTCCTAATTATTTCTAATTATTCCTAATTATTTCTAATTATTCCTAATTATTTCTAATTATTCCTAATTATTTTTAATTATTCCTAATTATTCATATTTATTACTAATTATTACTAATTATTTTTATTTATTAGTATTTATTATTATTTATTCATATATATTACTATTTATTCATATATATTACTATTTATTAGTAATTATTAGTAATAATTACTATCTATTACAATTTATTACTATTTATTAGTAATTATTTCTATTTATTCACATTTATTAGTAATTATTACTCATTATTATTATTTATTTATAATTATTACTAATTATTAATAATTATTACCAATTATTACTAATTATTCCTAATTATCCCTAATTATCCCTAATTATTCTTAATTATTTCCAATTATTCTTAATTATTCCTAATTATTATTAATTATTACTAATTATTACTAATTATTACTAATCTGTCATATTTGTTATTAATTATTACCAATTATTAGTATTTATTCATATTTGTTACTATATATTAGTAATTATTAGTAATTATTACTATTTATTAGCAATTATTTCTATTTATTCATATTCGTTACTAATTGTTACTATTTATTCTTATTTACTACTCATTATTAGAAATTATTACTAATTATTACTAATTATTACAATTTATTACAGTTTATTACTAATAATTACTATTTATTACTAATTATTACTATTTATTCATATTTATTACTCATTGTTACTGTTTATTCATATTTATTACTAATTATTACTAATTATTTCTAATTACTACAATTTAATACTGATTATTACTAATTATTACTAATTATTACTAATTATTACTATTTATTACTAATTATTATTATTTATTACTAATTATTACCAATTATTACTAATTGTTACTAATTATTACTAATTATTACCGGTTACTACTAACTATTACCAATTATTACTAATTATTACTAACTATTACTAATTATTACTAATTATTACTATTTAATAGTAATTATTAGTAATTATTAGTAATAATTAGTAATAATTACTAATTATTACTAATTATTAGTAATTATTACTAATTATTACAATTTATTACTAATTACCGCTAATTATTTCTAATTCCTGCTAATTATTACTAATTATTATTAATCTCTACTAGTTACAACTAAATATTTCTAATTATCACTAATTATTACTAATTATTCCAATTTATTACTAAATATCGCTAATTTTTTACTAATTATGACCTATTATTATTTTTTAATTAATAATAATTATTACTAATTAATAATAATTAATATAATAACTATAAATTAATACTAATTAAAACTAATCACACGTAATTATTTGTACAAATAAAAATTGCAAAATAACACCATATAATTCCAATTTAATTTAATTGCAACTAATTAACAATAATTATAACTAATATAAAATAAAATAAATTAACTAAAAAGTAAAAGAAATAGACAAATACCTTAAAACTGAATCTTTCGGAGGTTGTAAGCTGTGAATATTGCTCTCATTTAGAATTTTAAACTTTGAAAAATTTTGAGAGAAAAAAGGTAAGTAGAGAGGGAGAGAGGGATAGACAAAGGAGTGGAATGAGCAAAAATTGGATGGGGTATATATAGGTTAGATTATTTGTGATGATATTATTTGCGACATGAATCTCATCGCAAATACCAACTTGCCGACATACTATTTGCGATGGGAGATAAATCCTATTGCAAATACTAAAAAACGCCGCTAGGTATTTGCGACGAGTTTTTAGACCCATCGTAAATACCCTTCCTGCGGTTTGGCACACAACTCACGTCAAACCTTTTACGATGAGAATTATTTTCTCGTCACAAATAACTAATTATTTGCGACGGGAAGAGGGTCACGTCGCAAATAGTCTCACATGTTGAACTATTTTTGATGAGACTCTTCCCCATCACAAATATCCATTTTCCCATTGTTCTGAAAATTCATAGATCATAATAATGAGTCATGACATAAATATTGGCAGCTTATAAGACATGAATCATAAAGGAATCAAAGAACACGATCCCTGAGAGCATAACATTGGCATAAGATCATGTCATAAAAGAGTGGAATAAAGATTGTAATGATCATAATCATAGAAATATTTATTCAAGACTACCAAAAAATACATTCATTACATGTTAGTCTTGAAATAACCACCTATTTACCTATTTTAGGATTGAGATACCCTCCCTTATAGCCTCTTTTTAGGCATGGGATAACCTCCCGTGTACCCCATTTTTGGGTTTGGGATAACCTCCCATGTACCCTATTTTTGGGATTTGGATACCTCCCATGTACCCTTTGATCCCATAAAACATTAATATTTAACCAATGAATTGGAGGGATATAACAGACCCACCCATCACAGAATCATAATTCATTCATATGCATTTCACAAGATCATGAGAACATTTATCATTTCATCATAACATATCCCATGGAAAATAAAATGTGTTTCATCAGTATTTCATCATCATAATCCTAAACCATCCAAAGAAAGACCAAATATGGTATCATTGGATCATATCCCTAAAGGATCAAATTTAACATCAATGGATATTTTCATAGATGAAAATACCTTTAAAACATCATTGGAACATTATCTTGAGAAAAATACCCCTTTTCATTTTGAAATCACTTATTTAAGATCTACAGATTTCCAAAATATTAAGGAAAATGTTTTATTTGAAAATATTTATAAATAATTTTCAAGGCAGATTAAAATAATTTAGTGGTCATGATGGTGAGAAATTCTGTTCATGTAGTAATTATTAAAACAAAAATTTTGTTCACACCTTTTGTAAAAGTACCTCATTCAAAAAACAACAAAAATATTATTTTTAAAACTTTTTATAAAAAGTAAAACATGGGTAAAAATTAATTTAATAATTCTTTTTTAGGATAGTAAAAACATTCATGAAAACATTTTAAATTAAATATGGATATGGAATAAAATGTATTTCTGAATGGAGATAAAAATAAATCCAGTTTCCCTTAAAAACATTCTTTTAGTATCTTAAGCACTTAAAGAGATAAAAAGAAATGAAAACATTTATTATAAAAAAGTAGCCATAGGAGAAGAAAATAAATGATATTTACGAGAGATATATCATATAATTTCATTAATGAAAATTTAATCATAAATCATCCCAATAAAAATGAGATTGTAACATAAAATCCTTACCTCAAGTCTATCTAGATTTATACGTGAGATAACCTCCTATATAATTAATGAAAATTTATTATAATTCTATAAAATAACCATATTCAAACTTATAATATCATATATTATCCAATTATAATATTCCAACACTTGTTAATTAATAATTCAAAATTAAAATCATCATTTTCAGGTGTTAGCTGTTTCGTTTCTCATGATTTTTTCAGTTAGGAAGTTATATTCCTTGTACTTAGATCATGGTAACATCATATACATAATATTAATAATGATATAAATATCTTATATATTAATTACCTACATATTTATAATCATCTATAAAAGGTAGAGATAGAAAATTAAATTACACCATTCATGGAGAGGACAATCCGTATGTACGCATGAACGTTGTTTTCATTTTCTAACAAAAAAGAAAGAAAGAAAAATAATATTAAGTCATTAAAAATAATTATTATATAATATATATCATATATATTTGTTAAATTCATTAATACAAATAACCATGAAATATGGTTATGAAAAATGAATTGTATCGCTATGTGAGGCGGTAGTCCACATGTACGCACAATCAATACTTTCATTTTCCATTTGATAAAAATGAGGTGGAAAATAGTTATTAAATAATAATAATAAAATATAAGTATATTGATGATACATTATTAATAATTTTATTATTGATACAATAGGTTTATAGAATGTGTAATAAGAAATAAAATTGAAAGTACTCAGTTAAGAGTTATACCTCTTCATTGAGAAACATCCATTATCTTACACCTTAATCCTTAAAAGAATGGTATTATGATCAAATAAGGACCTCTAGAAAATTTATATGTATGTTAGGAAAGTATTTGGATAGGTATTGTATGAGAAAAGAGGCTCATACTTTGTAAATAATAGTGTAGAGGAGGCTCCCTTTTATAAGTGAGGGATAAAACACACTTGGAATTACTTAAAATATTAAAATATAATTAATGTATTCCTCAAGAATAATGGATAAAAATGGACTAATATTTTAATTAAGGACAATATAGGGTAAAAATATCTCTATAAATTAATAATTATACAATTTTAAGTGGAAATATTACACTTATCTTTTGGTTTAACCCCTTAGTAAAATTGTTTCAACCTTGACTATGGTAATAATTTTTTACTGTTTTTACTATTCATTATGACTAAATATTAAATCAAACTCATTAAATTATTTGGAAATTATGATTTTAAATTTATAATATATTTTATAAAATTAAATTTCTATAATTGGTAGAAATTAATTTTAAAATAAGTGCAAAAAACACAATAAAAACCTTTTTTATAAAAATGTAAGCATAAAACTAAATTTACATTCATTCCTTGACTAGTAAAAACTATCAAATTTATGTTAAATTTTTTGAGTGATTATAAAATCTATAAATTTCTTTAAAACCATTAATCAATAGTTATTTATTTAATTTATTATGATAGAAACACTTTGTTTATATATTAACAATTTTTCTAAAAAAAGAATATTTTTACCTTTAAATGATTTTATATTGATTCCTAACCATTAGATAACTTATGTATAAATGGTTTTTAAATTTTTCATATACATTATCAATATATTTCATTGAAATAATTTTTCAATATTTATTGATATACTCTATTTATATAAAAATACATAACATGTAGAAAAATACAAATTTTCCTTTTAATCATAAAAAAATTACATTAAAATTTTAATGATTATTTCTTGGGAATTAATTAATACATTTGAAATCAGGAAAAATATTCTATATATATATATATATATATTTCATAATGTGTTTAATCTCAGTAGTACCATCTAATCCAATGTCTAGGTTTTAAAGGTATACTATATCACAATTCATTTTGACTCAATGTTGCCTGTAAAGAAAGCTATCAAATACTTCAAGCTTATTTCAAATGAAATAAATGTAAAATATTAGGGTTCTATATTCTACCCCCCATAAAATTAAATTTTCCCTTGAAATTACATCACATAGTTATAAAAAAATATGGATATCTTTGCTTTATCACATCCTCAAGTTCCCTTATAGCTTCCTTAAATTTATGATTTCTCCAAAGAACTTTAAAAAAATGTGTAGTCTTGATCTGCAGTACATTATTTATATGATCCAAAATTTATATTGATGGATCTTTATAGAAAAAATCATTCTCCAATGGTATAACCTCTTAGTTTAGTACATGTTAAGGATCAAGTATGTACTTTCTCAAAAGGGATATATATAACATATTATGAACTTGAGAGAGGTTTGGTGAAAGTGACAAGTGATATGTCACGATCCATCCCTCAGGGCCCATGCCATGACTACCCCATGCTTGCCTCCCAAAGGCCAAGGTCTGGAGACGAGCACCGAAGGAATTATCCCATGAGTGGGAGGCATTTTCCTGAGTACCTATATGCACACACACACACAACCACGTCCCAAAAAGCTGGAAAGGAAAACATCCATTCCACTAAACAACCACTAAGTAATGGTAAAAGTTGTAAGTCAAATGGGTCAGAATACAAAACCAACAAAAGAAACCTGAAAATAGGAAATTAGAAAAGATAACTAAAAAGTCGTCCACAGGAGAACCCCACCTGAAGGGTAGGAAAGGAGTCACTGTCAGAAGCTGTAGAAGTACGTCCTACCTGTCGTATCTCACTGGGCACTGCTTGGTCCCAGGCCACCAAGGTCTCTATCAAAACACCTGTCATCTGCACCAGACACAACACGTGCGGGTAGATCCTGTGCAGGGGTGAGTAACACAATACTTAGTAGGGATCCCAAAACGCAAGGGAAAGACCATAAATGAAAGTATACACAAGGTATTGTCAGCTCACACAGGTATAATCTAAAGCATGGAAAGAAAGACTATTAGTCGCAACACTGAACATCTTGGAATGCTGAGGTACTCATCCTTGATGAGTACCATGGGTTTGCTGGGTCACACAGAGCCACTCCTCCCTGTGGGTGTGCCAGGTCACACAAAGCCACTCCCCACATAGGCCATCATAGCTGGTCCACATAGGGCTGCTTATGACTGGTCCACACAAGGCTGCTTATAGATGGTTCACATAGAGTTTCTTATAGTCAGTTTACACAGAGATTCTTGTAGCTAGTCCACACAGGACCACTTATCATATAGGCCTATAGGGTCACTTAGATCTCCTCATCAGCAGTCTTCGGGTCTCAGCCGACCACAAGATTCTCGTACGTAGTGCATTTGATTCTGAGAGAATCCACTATTCAAGACATTCATCGTATCTAAAATTCCATGAAAGCATCTTTAGAACATTCCAAAAGATCCACCACCTCGTGAGGGTTCCAACTCCACAAACAGATCATCAATCAGGTGTACGGTTTGAGAGTTATGACCGTTTTTCCAAAAAGGGGCCGATTGGGTCCTGGTAAAATCTGACCCGTTCAGACCGACCCGGACCAGGGTCCACCAATCCGATTTGGGTCTGCCGACCCAAACTGGGTTTGAACTGGTTTGGATCTGACTTGACATGTTGGGCCGCAGGTCCAACCCATTGGGCGGCCCAACTCGCCTCCTGCCCGACCCACTGTGTGGACCGACTCTACTCTTGTCCGAATGCCAGGCAGTGTCCGACTTGTGCCGCCACATGGACGGATGAGGTCGGTTTCCCCGTCCTACATGTGGTCCCTAATGGACTGCGTTCTAGCACACGCAGTATCCCAAAAACACAAACCCCTCCTCCGATGCAGTAGGGTGGCCGCGTCCTTCTCTTCCAGCCGTTGGCCTACGTGCTGGCGGCCCCTGATACAACATTGTGCCCTTCACCTTGGCACACCATCGTGGCGTGCTGCCACCCGCCTGCGGATGCTGCCAGTCGCCAACACTGATGCCGGCGCCGACACACTGGTGGTATATTTTGCGGACCACTGGGTCTACTCTGGTGGTCCGTTTCTTAAACCGCCTATTCCCCCAGGCTTCTCAGGTCTCCGTCTTCCCTGTTATAGCCTCGAAGTTGTCGTGCCGCCGATTTAGAGGTGCGGTCACAAAGATCACAAGAATGCCCAAAGATGGAGGAATTGGGGCCTTGTTCTTGTTGACCATATTCCTCTATATTAGAGTTTTTGAAACATAGGGAGTGGAGATTAAGGTTCTTTCAATAAATAACCCAATGAAATCCCTGCGATAAAACATCCTCCCGCAATAACAGAAAACCCTTGGATCCACTTATTTGTGGGTTGATCTGTGTTCATTGTTTTAGAAAGAAAAATGGGAAATTCAAAATTCTCAAAAAGATAAACCCCTACCTGGAGAAGATTTGATAGGAGGGAAGGCTCGTTTCTAGTGGCAATCCATCCATAGGGATTCACGATCCGTCCGAATCCATTGGCATTCGTCGACCTCCAGTCTCAGATCCGTTCTTCAAGGGTGTCTTCGCCACTTTTCAATTCGCCGATGTTCTTCATTGGAGAGGATTCCTTCGTCATTCATTAGAGGAATACCAGATCTATATCTGTTTCTCCAACCCCATTATCTCATTAAAAGAGAAACACGTTGTAGCGTTTCTATTATGCTTAGTCATCACGTCGTTACACTATTTCATTTATGAAACAATGTTTCTATTAGGCTTCAGTTAAAGAGTCATTATGCTATTTCATTTATGGAATGAAATAGTGGGCTCATCCATGCATTGCAGTGAAACAATTTTTGAATAAAATAAACCATTTAAGTTTATTTTTTTCATCTCAAAACGTCTAAAAACTATCTTTCACCCTCAACCCACGTCGGTCGAGGTTAATATCTTCCTAAGGGAAACACACCCTTAAAAGATCAACGGTACTCTCATATTTCCAATCCGAGTAACCATTTAGGTGTTACAAGTATTTGAAAATAAAATAATTGTTACTTAATTATTTTATTTACGGCCAAAAACTACTTTCCACCATTGGCCCGCACCGGAAAGAGTTACACCCTTTCTAGGTGAATCCCGATGCCCTGAGTTCAAAGACCCCCTCAGATTTTTGATCCAGGAACCAATTTAAAAGTTAGAAAACCCCTCACATGTTAATTTAATGAACCTTAAAAAATAGTTCAAAAACAGGTTCCATCCACTCTGGGCCTCAGAATTACATGATGTCTCAGAGCCTGGTCTCGAAAAAAATCCCATTTAATTTTAATTTTTTATGGAATTATGGGGTATTATATTACTCCTCCCTTTTAAGGATTTACATCCTCATAATCCAAAACAAGGGCTAATCAAATATAAAGGGCTACTAAGCAAAAATATGAGCCTCCTTCCCCCATGTTCTCTCTTAGATATTCCTATACTGCCAACGAACTTGCACCATAGGAATCAACTACCCATAAAGGACCCACTCCTTTCAATCCTATATCTCCATCAGGAACTTCGCAAATGTCACCCCATCAACAATTTCCATCTCGCCCCAGTCAATGACATGCGATGGATCATGCACGTACCTCCTCAGATCAAACACATGGAAAACATCATGAACCCGGTGCATCTATGGGGTAAGAGCTAAGCAGCCCACCACCTCTCCAACTCTGCTCAGAATCTGGAAGGGGCTAATGAATATCAGAGATAACTTGTCGCCCCAGAAAAATCTCCACAATCCTCATTGGGGTGTGACCCAAAGGAACACAAGGTGTCCCTCATCAAACACCAAGGGCATCCATATCCTATTAGAAAAATCTTTTTTAGTTCTTTGTGAAGTCCTCATCCACTCCTAAATGATGTGAACCTTCTCAGTGGTAGCCCGTACCAACTCTGGACCCATGATTGCTGACTCCCTTGGGTCTTTCTAGCATAACGGTGGCCTTCATGGTCATCCATACAATGCCTCGAATGGTGCCATACCAATGGTGGAGTGGTAGCTATTTTTTTACACAAACTCCACTAGTGGTAGGTGGTCCTCCCAACTGCGACAAAAATCCAAGACAAAGGAATAAATCATGTACTTCAACAACTGAATAGTCTTCTCCATCTGACCATCATTATGGGAATGGAAAGCCATGATCAAGCGTAGGTGAGTCCCTAATTCCTCCTATAATCCCTTCTATATCTGGGAAGTGAAGCAAGCATCATAGTTTGAGATGATCATCGAAGACACCCCATGAAGCTTCACTATCTCCTGGATGTAGAGGTATCCCAAGACCTCTACCGATCCCTACAGCTGGATGGGTTGGAAGTGATCCGACTTAGTGAGTTGGTCAATGATCACATAGATAGTATCTTGGCCCCTAGATATGCATGGTAAACCCATCATGAAGTACATTGAGATACCATACCACTTCCACTCCTGTACCTCAAGTGGCTGGACCAAGCCTGCTAGAATCAAATGCTCAGCCTTCACTTGTTGACAAGTGAGGGACCATGAAACGAACTCTGCCACCACTTTTTTCATCCTTGGCCACTAGTACTGACATCAGAGATCCTGGAACATCTTTTCCACTCTAGGATGTACCACCAAAGGGGAGGTATGGAACTCCTTAAAACAATCCTCTCGCAACACCACTGGTAATGCTGTATGCCCTCTAAAAAAGATAACATCCTCCCCACCTATTGAAAAGCCATCAGGTGCCTGTCCTATGGGAAAATGAGCACATCGAGCCTTTTAGTAGACATATCCAAGATGGGCCTCCCTAACTCACTATAAGTGTGGGGAAGTGACAACCATCGACTAAAGGCAGGATGTTCCATCATCATCCATGAAGGATATTTTCATCACAAACAACTGCTCTGATGCCTCACCCAATAACTACAACCCAGATCTCCTACCGAGTGCATCTATCACCACATCCCCATTCCTAGGAGTACAGACTATCTCAAAGTCATAGTCCAAGAGGAACTCTAGCCATCACCACTGCCTCAAGTTCAGGTCCTTATGGGAAAATATATACCTGATCCTTTTCTGGTTGGAGTGGACTGTAAACCGCTCACCCAAAAAGTAGTGCCACCACATCTTCAAAGAAAATACTACTACTAATAGCTCAAGGTTGTGGGTCGCATAGTTCTTATCATGTTGTCTCAGCTATCACGAACCATAGGAAATCACCACTTACCCCTACATCAAGAAACAACCCAGTCCAGTCCCAAACCCATTTTAGAAAACTACATATCCAACGCGTTCCTCTAGAAGCTACAAGATAGGGGTACTCGTCAGCCTCTGCCTCAACTCTTGGAAACTCTGTTGGCCTTTCTACATCTACGTGAAGGGTTTTCCCTTCTAGTTCCAAGACTATAAGGGTGATTATACCCTATAAAATTCTGGCACAGACCTCTAGTAGTATACATCCAACACCAAGAAACTGTGCACCTGAGTCATGCTCCCGGGTGGATCCCAAGAAAGAACTACCACTATCTTCACCAGATCCACTGAAACTCTAGCCTCCAAGATGATCTATCCTAGAAAGTGGACTTCCCTAATCCAAAAACTGGCATGTCAAGATCTTCCCATAAAATTGGTGCTCTCAGATCATATCAAGAACTATCTGTAGGTGTGTCGTGTAATCCCCGTCTGACGCCGAGTACACCAAGATTTCATCAATGAAGACCACGATGAACCGGTCAAGATAAGGCTAGAAGATCCCATTAATGAGTCCCATGAAAACTGCTAGGGCGTTGGTCATGCCGAATTGCATCACTAGGAACTCATAGTGGCCATACCGACATCTAAAGGCTGTCTTCAGTACATCCTCATCCCGTATCCGAAACTGATGATATCCAGACCTGAGGTCTATCTTCAAGAACCACCTCGCTCCCTTTAGCTGATCGAAGATGTCATCAATTCTCGGCAGTGGATATTTATTCTTCACGGTCACCTAATTTAGGCACCTATAGTCCACACATAACCTCAGGATTCCATCTGCCTTCTTGGAAAACAACACCAGGGTTGCCCATGGTGAAATAATGGGCCTTACAGAACTCTTCCTCTACAAGTCCTCCAACTGCACTCTACTTCCGGAGCTCTGTGGGAGACATCTGATATGAAAGTGTAGATATTGGTGTTGTCCTGAGGCATAGTTCGATTCAGAAGTCAACCTACCTACAAGGAGGTAAACCTAGATCATCCTTGGGGAAGAAATCCTTGTAATCATCCACCACTTTAGGGAACCATGGACTCTCTTCGTCCACTGCACAATGGGCGAGGCTATCCAACTGGTGAGTTATCAACTGCACCCTTACTCAAGAATGTTAGTCATGTGCTACAAGCATCCCCTTTCATCGGTAAAGGAGAAACTGGTCGCATCTCTATAGATACAATGCACTATGTGCCTAAAACAGTCGATCTGAGCATGTACTATTGATAACCAATCCATACCCAAGATGATGTCGTAAGGCCTCGACACCGCTAATGAGAGATCCCAACTGAAGCTCTAACCTCCAAGAGTATGCTCACACTGCCGACACCAGTGTGTAATCATCGAATACCCTCCTATAAGAGTCTCTAATCGTAAGGATCAATCCAACAGTTCCACTAGAATCTTCAAGCTCCAAATAAGGTCAGTGGTAAGGAAAGAGTGACTAACACCTTTGTCTATAAGAACTGTAGCTAATATGGAGAAGACACATATCATACCTCTAATAATCTCCAGAGCATCGTGGTTATAGGCCTCCACCACCTAAAGATGATCCCACCCATATCCACCTACTCCCTATGGTGGGTGATGTACCACTTGGGGGATGTGGGGGTAGTACCTAGAACCTTCTCCCACTGCCGGCTACTCGAACTGCTCCTCTTCCACATCCGCCGCCCTATGGACCTCCTCACTTGACCTCTGCCTCTACCTCAACGGTCCCTCAACTGTATTCTAATCATCTACACAGCGAGTAAAGCAATCACGATCCATGCGTCCCTGCCTACAACATGATAAGCATATCCTGACCCCTACTAACTTCCTCTACTCTAGGAACCCCGCACTACCGACCCTAAGTCCTAGGGTCATCCTCTGAAAATCTTGACCCTCTTGGGTCCTCGTGTCTACTACCTGCTTCCCACCATTGAAGACTCTGCTGCCTGGTGTCTATTGGTGGCTCCAGCTGTCAGCGCCTGCTCTTCTAGGAATCTATCTACATATAGGGCTCACTCTAACACCCCATCCTAAGTAGGGATGCTGAGAGACACCATTGATTCCCTAATCTCTCAGTGCAATCCCTGGTCAAATGATTGATTCCTAGAGAATAGTTCTCGTACCATGTCTGTAGAGTAGCGAGAAATCTCAGTGAATCTCACTGAGTACTATGCTAATATCATGCTACCCTGATGTAGGTGCAATATCTCCTGTAGGCGTACAGAGCACAACATCACCAGTAAGAACTCATACCTAAAGAGGTGCTCAAAGTCTATCTAGGTGAGGGTCGCCTCATCATGTGTCTAGATCGTCAATCTATACCATCTCCCTGCTGATCCCAAAAGAAGGTTCGCAACTAAGATTGCTATCTGGTTGAGAGGCATCCTCATTAGTCGGAAGACTCGTGTAACCACCTCAATACAATCATAAGACACATGGGGGTTAATCTCACCTCTAAACTTTGGTGGCCTTTGCCTCTGGAACTCATGCAAGGCATTGAGCCTGTGTGCATCCCCTACTGGTAGTGCCAGAAGTAACTGATAATCAATGGGTGGTGGTAACACTGGTGCACCACCCGGTGGGGCCATCTCTAGCACTGGTCTTTGAACTGATGCCTCATCGTTAGGCGGGATGTCTTCACAGTCGCACATCAGAATCCTGGCTAGCTATCTATGTGGAGGCATCATGAAACAGATCAATATGTACCACCGTCAATAGATTATAGATAGTGATATGACTCTGATTCAAGAAGAACATAAGGAAACACTCAATTTCTATATGATTCATGCAACCAATGGTTTCATGTAATTATTCAAAAAGCATAATTTAGGATCCTGGTGTATGGATACGTCGGCCGCTACACTAACACTGGACTCCCCAAACCTGAAAGTCGAACTTGAAACATTTAACACTATTTCCCAAAAACAAAAACAATAGACTCCCGATCATTGAGGTAGAATCGACCACCTCTGATATGAGTTTGTCATGACCTATCCCCCGGGGCCCGTTATGTGACTACACCAAGCCTACCTCCCAAAGGTTAGGGGTTGTCGACTAGCACCAAATTAATTACCCCACAAGTGGGAGGCATTTTCCTAAGTAGATGTACACATGCACACACACAACCATGTCACAAAAGGGTGGAAAGGAAAACATGCAAGTCACTAAACAACCACTCAGTAAAGGTACAAGATGTAAGTCAAATGGGATAGAATACAAACCCAACAAAATAAAAACTGAAAATAGTAAAGTACAAAAGATCTCTGAAAATTCATATGCAGGAGAACCCCACCAGAAGGGTAGGCACGAACTGGCTACCAGAAGCTATAGAAGTAGGTCATTCCTGTCATATCTCACTGGGCACTGCCTGGTCCTAAACCACCAAGGTATCTGTCGAAGTGCCTATCATCTGCACAAGACACGACATGTGCAGGCGGAGCCTTTGCAAGTGTGAGTAACACAATACTCAGTAGGGATCCCAAAACATAATAGAACGACCACAAAGGAAAGTATATACAAGGTACTATCATCTCACACATGTATAATCTAAAGTATGGAAAAAAAGACTATCAGTCATAACACTAAACACCTTGGACTGCTGAGGTACTCATCCCTGACGAGTACCATGGTCTTCTGGGTCACATAGAGCCGCTCCCTACAATGGGTCTACTGGGTCACAAAGAGTCGCTTCCCACTTAGGCCATCATAGCTGGTCTACACTGGGCTGCTTATAGCTGGTCCACACAGGGCCTCTTATAGCTGGTTCACATAGAGACCCTTGTAGATGGTTCACACAGAGATGCTTGTAGCTGGTCCACATAAGGACACTTATCATCTAGGCCTGCAGGGTCACTTAGCCTGCTCGTTAGTAGTCTTGGGGTCTCATCCAGCCATTGGATTCCCATACACAGTGCACTTTATTCCAAGAGAATCCACTACTCAAGATATTCATTGTATCCCAACATCCATTAAAGTCTAGTTTGAACATTCCAAAAGATCCATCTCATCACGAGGGTTCTAACACCGCAAATGACTCATCAATAAGGAATATGGTTTGAGAGTTATGACCGTTTTTCTGAAAAGGGGCCAGTCAAGTCCAACCTGGTCAGACCGACCCAACACGACCCGAGGTCCACCGACCTGACCCTAGTCTACTAACCCGACCCGGGTCCAAGCTAGCCCGCTGGGCGGGCCGACCCACCTCCTTCCTGACCCCCTATGCATGCTGACTCTTCTATTTCCCGAATGTTAGGAGGCATCTAGCTTGTACCGCCACGCGACTGACTGAGGACCCCCATCCTACACGCAGTCCCTTCTGGACCACGTGCCAGAGCATGTTGTGGCTAGCAGCCATGGGCCGCTCCTCCGATGAGACAGAGTGGCCAGGTCTACCTTCGCCAGCCGCAAGGCTATGTGCCTGTGGCCCCTACTGCACCACAGTGGACCTAGTTGGACGTGGCCACCACCGTATGCTACCGTCACTGACGGTATCTTCCACGGACCACCGGGTCCGATCTAGTGGTCCATTTCTCAAACCGCCTATTCCCCTAGACTTCTCGGGTCACTTTCTTCCCGGATATGACCTCGAAGTCACCTTACTGCTGATTTGGAGGTGTGGTCATGAAGATAACAAGAACACCCAAAGATGAAGGAATTGGGGCCTTGTTCGTGTCGGCTTGATTCCTCCACGTTAGAGTTTTTAAAACATGGGGAGGGGAGATTAAAGTTTTATCAAAAAATAACATGATAAAATCCCTGAGATAAAACAACCTCCCGTAATAACAAGCAACCCAAAGATCATCCTTTTCATGGGTTGATCCGAATTACTTTTTTTAGAAAGAAAAATGGGGCATTCAAAATTCTCAAAAAGATAAACCCCTACCGAGAGAAGCTTCGATCAAAGTGAAGGATCATTTCTGGTGGAGATCCTTCTACGAGAATTCATGATCTGTATGAAACCGTTGGTGTTCGTTGATATCCGATCCCAAATACATTCTTTAAGGGTATCGTCACCACTTTCCAATTCATCTGTGTTTGTCATTGGAGAGGATTCCTTCATCGTTCGTTAGAGGAATTCTTGATGTAGATCTATTTCTCCAACACCATTATCTCATTAAAAGAGAAATGCGTTGCAACATTTCTATTATGCTTAGTCATTGCGTCGTTATACTGTTTCATTTATGAAATAACATTTCTGTTATGCTTCAGTTAAAGGGTTGTTACATTGTTTCATTTATGGAATGAAACAGTTGGCTCGTCGATTCATTACAACAAAACAATTTTTGAATAAAATAAACTTTTTAAGTTTATTTTTTTCTTAAAACATCCAAAAATTATCTTTCACCCTTGACCCGCACCGATCGAGGTTAAGCTCTTCCTAAGTGAAATACGCCCTTACGAGCTCAATGGTACACTCAAATTTCCAATCCAAATTACTGTTTAGAAGTTACAAGGATTTTAAAATAAAATAATTGTCACTTAATTATTTTATTTACTACCAAAAAACTACATTCTACCGTTGGCCCGCACTGTCCAATGTTAGACCCTTTCTAGGTGAATCTCGAAACTCTAAGTTCAACAGTGCCCTCATATTTTTGATTTGGGCACTAATTTAAAATTTAGAAAAACCCGATCGCACATTTATTTAATTAAACATAAAAAATAGTTCAAAAATGTGTTACAACCACTCCAGGACTCATAATTATATTCTGTCTCAGTACCTGGTCTTGAAAAAAATCCCATTTAATTTAAAAATAATAATGGAATTATGGGGTATTACATGATATGCTCCCATCCCTACTTGATCAAAAATATTAATGGGGACAATATACCTAGGGCTCAAATTTCCCTTATTTATAAATATTATAATTTTATTCCATAGATAAATTTATAGGAATGCATTATCACAAACATTGAATTCTATATATCATTGATGATTGACAACATAACTTTTCTAATGACTCTAAGATGCCTTGATGTGTTACTTAATGGATCTGACATTATCTACCATTTCCTCAACTAGATTATGTCCCAATATCTTTCATTATCCAACTTTATCTTATTTTTTTAGTTATTCACTTATTTTCATATAGGGCTTCATAAGGAAACATTTAATGCCCAATTGAAAGCTATTATTGTAAGAAAAATCAATTAGAGGAAGGTGTTGATCCCAACCACCTTTGAAATATAGAGAACAAGATCTAAAAATATCCTCTAGGGTTTGACAGGTTATCTTAGACTGACCATCTATCTAAGGATGATAGACAATACTAAAAAAACTTCGTATCCAGAGCTTTCTAAAGACTAATCCAAAACATCAAGGTAAGCCTCATATTTTTATTAGATTCAATAAAATGTGGTAATCCATTTAATCTTACCACCTCCTTAATTTATATACTAGAATTATAATCAAGAGAGAAATATATTATGATAGCAATGAGATTTGATAAATTCATAAGGTGATCAACTCAAGCGCAAATAAAATTATGGTTTTTTGATGTTTTAGGGAGTCTGATGATGAAAGAAATGTTGATGTTTTCCCATTTCCAATCTGGTATGGGTAATGGTTGTAAAATACCCTTAGACTTATATATCTCATATTTTACTTTATAATATACCAGTCCCCAAGATACATTCTCTGAAATATCTCTTTTCATTTTCCCACCATAAATACTATCTTAGATATTTATACATCTTTATAATTCCAGGATAAATTGAGAATGAAGAGATATTAGCTTCTTACAATAGATCCTTCTTTAAGTTTGGTATTGACAAGACATATACTCAGTTCATGAACTATATAATTCCATCATAATCAAGGTTTAACTTAGCAACATTTCTCACCTTATTTTTTAGCTTTACATCTTCCTTTAATGCCTCTTTAATCTACACATGGATAGACAATTGAACACTCATTTGATAAAGATAAGATTTCTCCCCCTCCTTTAAGATCTATAGATCCATCCTTTGAAAATATATAAATATTGGATATTTTGTGATCCTAATAATATCTAATCTATCATGATACTTTTTACTTAAAGAATTAACTACCATTTTTGATTTCCTATGGTGGTAGTGTATTGAGATTTCATAATCATTAATCAAATATAACCATCTTCTCTAGTGCATATTTAATTTTTCTGAGTGAATATATAATTTAAAATTTTATGATTAGTACATATTTAACACCTTTCTCTGTAAAGATAATTCCTCTATATCTTTAATGAAAAAATTACCATAGTTAACTCCAAATCATTAGTTTGATAATTTTTATCATGAAACATTAATTGATATGATGCATAAACTATAAACATATCATTTAAATGAGGATTTATCCCAATAAATTATTCAATGCATCACAATAGATCAAACGCCCTTCTCTACTAGATACTAGTGTGAGAATAGGTGTATTGACTAACCATTACTTTAGTTCGTTGAAATCTTCCTCACATTCATCAATCCAAATTAATTTGACTCCATTAAGAGTTAACTTGGTGAGTGGATTATATATCCATGAGAAATACTTCACAAAGAGTCAAAATATTCAACCAAACCAAGAAAACTATGGATCTCAATCACCATGGTTGGTCTGGTATATTGTTCATTAACTTTTGTATTTAAAGATCCACCTTTATAACCTCACTAGAGATTATATGACCCGAAAATGATACATTTTTATAGCAAAATTTTATACTTGGTAAACTTTTAATACAAATTTTCCTTCCTTAGGGTATTTAGTACAATCCTCATGTGATTTTTATATTCTTTCTTTCTCTTTGAATATATTATAACGACTACCCCAAATTGATCAAACTAATATATAAATATTCTATTCATTAAATCCATAAAGATAACATGGGAATTAGTAAGAAAAAAATGAAATAACTATAAATTCATAGCGTCTATACCTCATACATAAGGTTTTCTTGGATATGTATTCACTTTTTACCGTCAATTAATAATATCCAAATCGAAGATAAATCTTGAAAAATATTGAGCTCATCATAATTGATAAAAAAATCATCAATATGGGGAAGACGAGTCTTATTATTTATTGTGATCATATTAATTTCTTGATGATCAATGTAGATTCACATTGATCCATATTTCTTATTAACAAAATAATAGGCGCACCAAGTGGTGACACACTGGACCAAATTGATTCATTATTAAGATTATCTTAAAGTTTCTTCTTAAATTCTGTTAACTTAGTCAGGGATATTCTATATGGAGTCTTTGAAATAGGTGTAGAACTGGGTATGAGTTATATTGAAAACTCACCTTCATGATTCAGAGTAAGACTAGTAAACTCTTTTAGAAATATAAAAACAAACTCTCCTACAATAGGAATATCTTCGATGTCTATTTTCTCCCCAACCATATTAGATAAATACCCTCTTTAAATAGGAATCATTACCCATAAAATTGATGTAATTTAAATTGGAAGTTCATATTTATCCTTGTACTGATAGACTATCATATATTATTTCATAATATTAAATGCGACTTTCTTTCCTTGGAAATTTGTATATTATTTATATAAATAAATCCAATATATTCCCAAAATTAAATCAAATTAATCTAGAGAGAGAATAATGATATTTTTGGGAAGCCCATTATCACAAAATTAAATAAACAAAGAATCATATACTTGAGATGTTATCATCATACCATTATGATTTTTCACCACTAACATATAATCATTGATGTGGTGTTATAAGACCCTTCATAAATCCTTCAGATATAAAAAGTGGGAGTTAAAGAATCAAATAAGACATTAACTATTTAAGAGTGTATGGTAATTTCACCTTTCAGTACTTTGTTATCATACCCCACATCAACAATAATGACTGCATGAGATTTCCCTTTGTCTCTGGGATTAAGAGGTGGTTGACATAAATCATCATCATTAACCCCCTAATTATATCACTAATTAACATAATGCTCATACTCCTTGAATTTGAAACACTGGAGTTTGTTTGGTATATAGTGTGGATATTTATCTCCATTAAAATCATTAACTTACTTATTCCCATCACTTAGGAATTTTATTTCTCGATGATCTTCCTTTCCACACTTAAATCATTTATTATTCCTCTTATGAAATTTTTTCCATGTTTATTTCTACAATTACAACATAAAGTAATAATCATCGTTTTCCCTCTATGGTTTTTGTTTTTAGAATTAACTTTGAATTCCATATTTCATTTCTTATCAAAACCATGAGATTTATGGGAAAATAAAATCTCCATTTATACCTTTATAACACATCAAAAGATTTATTCATAGCTACTGAAGACTCTTATGGATAGGTCCCTTAAATTTCTTTTAAGACACTAAAGAATCGATCAATACTAATTTTAGGTTGGATGAAAATATCATAACCTTACCATGAAATTATTCAAAAAAATTTCTTATAGGTACTAATGGATTCATCATCCTTTTGATTTATCTCAAGGAATTAATTCTCAATTTTCATATAAATAATATGCGGATATTAATTTTTGAAAAATAGACTTATAAACTCATCCTACTCCATAGAATACATTTATTCATACAACCTCATGTTATTAATAAGAGTTAACCATTTATATTCTTCACCTTTAAAATGATAAAAAACCAAAATAAAATTTTAATTCTTTGAGAATTAGAGAATGGAAAATTTCTTTTTAGTGGTAATAATACATTTATAAAAAACTAGTGGATTAATAGAACCACTAAAAGAAGGTTTATGTTTCCTTATGAAGGACTAAAGAGAACATAATTCTCTTCTTTTTTATTTGGATTCTCAATATGATTCATGGATTGATAAAGTTTCATAAGAACAACAACTATATTTTTCATTCCATCTCCAATAACATTCAATTTCTTAGGAGGAAAATAATTTCATTGTCTATCACATTCAGTATTAACATGGTTCCTTTAGTTCCCAAACATTTTATAAAACCAAAAAAATAATTTAATCCATCTCCCATAAAATTTGGTTTCTTGGGAGGAAAATAATTTTATTGTCCATTATATTCAGTATTAAAATAGTTCATTCAGTTTCCATCCATTGTATAAAATCCAAAAAATAATGTAAGAAACAATAATCATAGGGATAAATAATATAATCACGAAAAATAATTCATAAGATGTATAAATCATGAAACATTATCTTCAATATATAATACCTTTGGTTTAACCTGGGTCATCCACGGTCACTATCTATTCCTATATTTTATAATGGTTTATAAAGAAAATGTGAATTAACCCAAGAATATCCATCAGATGTGTCTTTCCATTTGTAAAATCTTAGACCTTCTCATCATACACTAGTGACAATATAATTAATAACTAATCCACTCTATTCAAAGTTGTTACCCCCAGGTGAATATATTCTATAATTGCATACAATTGCTATTATACCGATATAGATTCAGTTTCTAGGAAAACCAAACTCCTTTCTTTACCACAAACTAAGATGTTCTACAATAACTATACTTATCCTAAGAGTTCTCATCCTAGTTTCCAAAAATAACTAAAACTTTATATAATACCAATTTAGGTGGCCCAAGAATTTTATAAATAAATATTATATCATTTTTAGATAAATATTCACTACATATCATTATTATCAACACCAAAATTGTAAAGGTGTAGTGTATTTAGAAACTTAGATACATAAAAAACTGGTATATAAAATATCTACATCATATCCCATTAGGTTCTAAAAAACTAGTACCCTTCTTAGGTAAATCATACTTAGAACCTTGTTTTATATCATAGGGAAAAGAAACATAATAAAAGGTGAGCTGAGATACTGAATAAGGGTAAATATTAGAGATATAAATGATCATTTAAGCATAACATGAACATAAGGGTATGAGAAAATGATCTCAACATTTTTAAATAATACCCATAAAATTCATAGATCATAATCATGATTCATGGAATAAATCTTTATAGTTCATAAGACATGAATCATAATATAATGAAATAACATGATCTTCAGAGCATAACATTGGCATAAGATCATGTCATAAAAGAGTGTCATAATGTGTGGAATAATCATCATCACAAAATATTATTTCAAGGGTACCTACCAAGACATTCATCACATGTTAGTATTAGGATAAAAAACTATATACCAAATTTGGAATTGGGATAACCTATAATGTAACCTTTTTTTAGGTTTGGGACAATCTCTCATGTACCCGCTTTTTGGGATTGTGATAACCTCCTATATACCCTATTTTTTGGGTTTGGTATAACCTCCCATATACCATTTGATCTCATAAAACATTAATATTTATCCAATTAATTTTAGGCCTCTGATATACCCAACCATCACATAATCATATTCCATTTATATTTATACCATAAGATCATGAAAAAATTTATCATTTCGTCAATAATAATTCATGGAAAAGAAAATGGGTTTCATCAGTATTCCATAATCATAATATTACACTATCCCAAGAAGGAATAAATATGGTATCATTAGATCATATCCTTATTGAATCATGTTTAACATCAATGTTTTTTTTCATATAATAAAATAAATTTAAAATATCACCCTAACATTTTCTTGATGAAAATACCTATTTCCATTTTGAAAACACTTATTTAAAATATAAAACATTTCCAAAATAGTAAGGATTTTTTTTATTTTAAAATAACTATGAAAAATCATAACGTAATATTCAAATAATAGAGTGGTTATGATAACGAGAAAATTTTTTCATGCCAAAATAATTAACACAAATATTCTGTCCATTCCTTCAGTAAAAAGTACCTCGTTTAAAAAATAACAAGATGATTTTTTTTAATTTTTTTTGTAAAATGTAAAACATTATTAAAAATTAATTTAATAATTCATTGGAGTATGGAAAAAAATAATTGAAAACATTTTAATGAAAATATGGGCATAAAAGAAAAAATATTTTAAGACAAAGAGAAAAATAAATTCGGTTTACCTTAAAAACATTTTTTCTATCTATTGAGTACTTAAAGAGAGGAAAATAAAATTTAAAAATATATTTTCTAGAAATAAAAATAAGAGAATAAAATATATTATATTTATGATATATATATATATCATATATTTCATTACTGAAAATTTTAAGCATAAGCAATCCCGATAAAAATGAGATTATAACATGAAACATTTACCTCAAGTATAACTTGATTTGTAAGTGGTATAACCTTGTTTATAATAAATTAAATTTGTTATAATTATATAATAAAATAATATTAATACTTATAATAACATATATTATCCACTTATAATATTTCACCATATTCTTATTAATAATTCGTTATTAAAATCATCATTATAGAGTGTTAAATGTTTCGTCTATAAAGAAAGTTTAGGTTCAAATATTTCAGTCCTTTCACTTTGATCATGATTAAATTATTTATAAAATTTTAATAATTATATAAATGTCATATATATTCATTATATACATATTTACAATCACCCATAAAAGGTATTTATAGAAAAATTAATTATACGGTTCATGGAGACGGTGATCCGTACGTATGCATGAACACTGTTTCCATTTAATAACTAAAAGAAGAAAAGAAATATAAATGATATTTTATCATTAAAGAATAATTATTACATCATAAATATAATATATTTTTATTTAAAATTTTTTTATAAACAAACTTTAAATACAGCTATGGAAAATGAATTATATCGCTATGTGGAGGCGGTAGTCCATACACACGCACAAGTGATACTTTCATTTACCATTCAATGGAAATGGGGTGGAAAATGATTTTTACATGATCATAATAAAATATAAGTATTTTTTTTATTATAAATGAATTGTTTTATTATAGATATAATAGTTCTAGAAAAGGATTAAGAAGAAATAAAATTGAAAGTACTCAATTAAGCATTAATCCTCTTCATTGAGAAACCTCTTTTAGATTACACATTAAGCCTTGAAAGGATGGTATTATGATAAAAAAACCCCTAGGATGTGGTGAGGTATGTTAGTAAATGATTTGGGTAGGTATTTTACTATATAAGAGGATATTTTTTTTGAATAAGGGTGGATAATAGGTTCCCATTTATAAGTGACAGAGAGGACACACATAGAATTACTTAAATTTTTTAAATATAATTAATGTATTTATCAAGTATAATGCCTCCAAATGGAAAATTATTTGAATTTAGGATAATATAGGGTGTAAATATCTCCTTAAATAATAATTATACAAGTTTATGTGGAAATATTACCATCATTTCTTGGTTTAACTCACCTAGAAAACCCTTTTTAACCTTAACCGTGGTAACAAATTTTTACTGTTTTTACTATTCATTATAACAAAAAATGAAAGTGTCTAATTTAAGAAATTTAGAAATGATAATTCATGATACTTAATCAATTTTATAAAATTCACTTTCCATAAGTGGTATAAATTAATTTTAAAATCAGTGCGTAAAAGGTAACTAAAGCCTATTTAAAAAAAATCATTTTAAAGCATAGAAATGAATTTTTATTAATTCATGAACTATTAAAAAATATAAAATTAATTTTAAAATATTTTAATTAATATATAATATATAAATTTCATTAAAACCATTAATAAATTATTATTTATTTAATTCATTATGATAAAAACACTTTTCACATATAAAAATATTTTTTTCGAAAATAACTCTTTTTACCTTTAAATGATTATATCTTCATTACATACTATTAGATAACTTATATATAAATGATTATTAATTTTTTAATATAAATTATCAATATATTTCATTGAAATAATTTTTAAATATTGTTCAATATAATTTTTTTAGATAAAAATACATAATTTTTAGAAAAATACATTTCTTAAAAAATAAGAATTTTAATCATTAAATAATTTAATAAAAATTTTAATGATTATTTTTTAGGAATTAATAAATAAATTTTAATTTAGTAAAACACACACACACACACACACACAGATATATATATATATTTCATAATGTTTTTAATCTTATTCATACACTCCAATCCAAGGACTAGGTTATAAAGGTTTACTATATGACGATTCATTTAGAATCGAGTTATGTGTAAAGAAAGCAACCAAATACTAAATGTTTATTTAAAATGAAATACATGTAAAAAATTGGTGTGTTAAAAAACTAATAAATAGGTATTTTACTCACTATTTCACCTATAGTGTAACAACTTTTTCAATCTGACTAGTCCTTATCTGGTTTTTCTCAATAATCCCTTCTCAATGTGTAGATCACCTTTCTTGGATAACATAAATTCCACAAGGTTTTCTAAGACACCACTAACTTGATTAACCCATAGCTAATTACTATAGATAAAAACCATAAACACTTATAAAGGACCTATATATGTCACTATATCCCTCACTCAAGGTTAAACACGCTCTATGATTTTAAATCTCACTCCATCTAAGACATTACTATAGAAAACATTGCTATAACTGCCTATGCAATCAAGGTATAATACATGGAGGACCTTTTATGAGTTTAATAGACCTTAATTTCCTCTATAACACTTGTAAACCCTCCTTGATTCTGTATAAATTCATTAAAAATATTATTACATCACTAACATGTCACATGACATATGATAACACAAATAAATATAGAAAAATTGTAGATGAACAACCCTAAATTGGATTTATTTCTTCTTTAATGAGGTCCAAACACCCATGACATCATTATTGATCATTATAAACTTCTAAGAAACCCTATCTCATCCAAGGAATAAATTAATAAGTTATATATAATTATAATTAATATATTATAATTTAATTTATATTGTCATAATATGAAAAGTTCTCCCCAAATAGTGTAACCTCACAAAAATCATGAGTATCCAAATCCAGAAAACTCACTGATAAATATCCATCATTCCATGATAAAAATACATAAATATCTATTCTATTCCATTAATTAATTTCACCCTAAATTTAATAAATTCAAATAATAATTGATTAGGAGATTTACTTTCAGATAAATAGTGAGAAATTGTGTACATTTATCCTTCTTATACATCATTTAACATATGTATAAGAAATCCCCATGATTTTGAAATTATTTCTACATGGTTTGGTGGAATTATACTCAAATATATAAATATATCCAAACTAAATTAGAGGCGGAGGAAGATAAAAATTAAGGGAGGAAGAATGGTAAGGGAAGCAACCTTAATTGATTAATAAATCCCTCTTAAACCTAAATGAATCAAGGAAAAGATGTATGAGAATAAGTGACAGAGGGAATAAATATCTCCCTCAGTTTAACAACCACTAAATAAGGAAATATAAGTGGATTAATTATTTTAAAACATCCAATTTTTCATTTTTTTCCATTTATAAAAAAGATCCATTTTTTGTACCACTAGGTACTCAGGGGATGGACATAGGGTAGCTTGTAACCATCTTAGGGATTTTCTTATCCCACTGGACTTACTAATGGGTTCATATTACACAAACTAGACTTACTAATGGGTGCCTATTTTACCAAAACTAGGTACCCCATGGTGTTTAACAAAAACAAAATATAAACTAGGTACTTGGTAAACCCACATAAGAATTTGGTATATGTTACCCTTGGTAACAATAACATCCATTCATTTTTTCCTTTCACCTTCGAAATTTTCCCAAAGACATTAAACCCCTATAAAACCATCCTCGATTAAATAATTAAATAGCACAAACTCTATCTAAATCTCAAATTTAATAATCATCCTAGATCCAGTTCCATTAGATTCCGACTCTTCTCTAGTTTTATTGATATCTAATGGTATGAGTTGTAAAAATCTCCCCACTATACCACTTCTTATCCTTGATAATTTTTCTCATGCATCTTTTTTAAACTACACTGATCACTAATATTTGATGCATGATTTGTGTTGGACTCCTCATGTGTTAATCATGTTTTAATGATCACAAATCCTTATACCGTTAATTAATCTCAATCTTCATTGCACAACTTGCTAATGCTCTTCAATATCAATAATAACTACTCATCATGGTTTAATGATAACAAATATTATGGATGTTAATTACTCTCTTTATTATTTACAAGTCTTATTCATAATAAAAAATCTCACATATATTATCAAGCCTTTATGTTTTTTCACGTTCTCTTACTCTCTAACGAATAAACTTAATCCATATTCTGCATATTCTTTCTAAGTCTAAATAAAGATATTTGTCTAAGTATGGACTCACCGTGAACCAGACACCGTGAAGGACTCACCGTGACCCAGACACCGTGACCCAGACACCGTGAAGGACAAACCGTGACCTTGACACCGTGAGCTTGAAATCGTGACATGAACATACCGTGAAGCTCATACCGTGAAGCTCATACCATGAAGCTCATACCGTTAAGCACATACCGTGAAGAAGACACCGTTTACATAATCACTGTGACACCCTTCCTTAACTTTTTGTCAATATTATTTAAATAATACTAACAGTCATATTTGTTATTTTTAATGCAATTAATGTTATTTAATTATAGTTGTTGGCATGTCAGGAAACCGTATCTCGTACCTATGAAAAGGGAATCATTCTTATTTCCAGAACTTGTGGAATATAAGAAAGATTAAGATGCAATACACGATATAGAAGGGAAGAAAGAAAAGTGGAAATATACAACAAGAAGAACTTACATACACCGAGATCACTACAAGAAGAACAATCTTAAACAAGAAAGAGATCGCCAGTCCTTCAAAGAATTCTCATAAATGAAATCCAACACCACTGAAGAACACACGACGAATCAAGAGATCTTTTTCATATCTGTAAAAGACAAGTTGACTACGACACTCTGTTTTTCAACAGAAAAACCAGAGAAGGACTCCAAAGCATTCCTGCTGAATCTAACGAATCCATAAGCTTCATTGATAATCACCAGGGCTTGCTAAACTCTTATCTCCTCTCTCTAAGTGATTTATTTATTAACTTTCAATAAGTGTGGTATACTCTGTATTTATTATACACACACTATCTCCTACACTGAACTGGAAGATATCAAAATCCTCAAACCAAAATTGTTTACTCTTTTTTATCCACATCAACTATGGAAGAGGTCCTTGTGTGGCCTGGTCTGTTTGTTTCCCATGAAGAATAGTGGTAGAGGTCCCTGCATGGCCTGGATAGTTTTGTATACTATTTTTAACCCCGATCCAGGGTGTGGATCAAATTTATATAAATTTGATAGGACTAAGTCTCAGCTTGAGACTAAACCTCTTGTTATATATCTATTGTGCATCTTTAATTTACGTTTTTAGTATACTACATATATCTTATTTATTCCACTTCTATTACTTTAAAATACAAAACTATTTTAAAGCTAATTTGATAGTTAAATTATCATGTGTTTACACTTATTGTAAATCAGTAGGTTAGTTTCAAAAGATAGTTTAATATTGTGGTTAAATTAACTGAGACCTAATAAATCTTTGAGAAGCTAAGTGAACATTTACAATCTGTATAAATTCACTACAGTTTAACTTGTTTTATAAATTTGGGGATTTTAAATAGAAAATATTTTAACAGAAATTTTAATTGGAACACAATTCACCCGCTCTTGAGTATCCACTCTGACCAACATTTGGTATCAGAAGATTTTTGAAATACTTTGTTTTTCAACTGTGATTTTAGTTGCATCATTAAAGATATTAAATTTCTGTTATTTCTAAATTTTATATCTTTAAATTATCTTTCTAAAGTCATGTTATGGATAACAGACTTGAGGGTGCTGCTACTAACATGCCACCTTTCTTTAATTGTATAAACTATGATCAGTGGAAACTTAAAATGAAAATTCATTTAGAAAGCATGGGTTTTGATATTTGGACTACTATAGAATCAGAATATAAAATTCCCACTACTGTTAGATCCACTTGGGATGAACCTAAAAAGAAAGCTTACAATAATAATTATAAAGCTATGAATGCCCTATATTGTGCTCTAGGAGATGAGGAGTTTAACATAATTTCTGCTTGTAAAACTGGTTTTGAAATTTGGGATACTTTGGGTGTTTCTCATGAAGGAACAACCAATGTTAAAGAAATGAAATTAAATACTTATACTATTAAATATGATAATTTTAAGATGAAGACTGATGAACCTATTTCTGATATCTATCTCAGGTTTAACGAAATTGTCAACACAATGATCTCACTGGGAAAGGATGTTCCAGTAAAGGAACAAATTATGAGAATCTTGAGATGTCTACCAGACCGATGGAGGGGCACTTATGTTTCAATCAGAGAATCTTGTGATATTGGTAAACTGCCAGTCAAGGAACTTATTGGTAAGTTAATGATGTATTAAGAATAACTTAAGGTAAAAGAAGAAGAAGAAGATGAACCAAAAAGGAAGTCAGTGGCTTTCAAGACTACTACTTCAAAGAATAAAGATAAGGAGAAGATTTATGTAAGTGATAGCTCAGGCTGTGAAGAAATTGAAAGTTAATCTGATAATGATGCAGAAATGGCTCACATAGCCAGAAGATTTAAGAAGTTTTATAGGAAGAAGAAGTTTTTCAGAAAATCAAATTACAAAGGTAAGTATGACAACAAGGGACACTGGAAAAAGGACTAGAAGAAATCTGACAAATTTGATGAAGTTGTCTACTATGAATGCAAAAGAAAAGGACATATAAAAGCAGACTGTCCAAAGATGAAATACATGAAGAAATATGAGTATAAGGATAATAAGTATAAGAAATCCATGAAGGATAGATGGAGTGCTTCTGAGGATAGCTCCAGTGAATCTGAAGCTTCTGAGACTGAAAATAGAAATAAGGCAAACATGTGTTTTATGACAAACACTTCTGAGGTAACATCTGAAACTCCTACTTTAAATTCTTATTATTATGGAGATGATTCTGATTCTGAAAATATGTCAAAATCTTAACTGTTTGAATAATGTGATATGTTGTAGGAAACCTGTAATGAGCTGAAAGACAAATACGAAGGTTTAAAGAAACAATATGCTTTAACTGTTAAACATAAATCTGATATTGACATAGAAATGGAAAATAATGATCGGTTTCTTAAAGAAAACACTGAACTGAAATTATCAAATGAGCAACTTATAAAGGACTTAGAGAAATTCACAAATGGAAAATATACTCTTACTCAAATGCTAGGTAAGCAGATTGCACCTAGATAAACTACTGTTATAGGATACCAACCTGGACAAAGACAGATTACCAAGAATAGATTTATTCCTAAATCTGGACAGAATACTGCAAGTTCTAGTTCTGGACATTTGTATGCTTCAACTAGTTATTTAATTAGTTATAAATCTAATAGAGTTTATCTTTCAAAATATTGTGATTCTGTTAATTATATGAGACCCATAAGACAAATGTGGGTACCGAAAGCTTTGATTGCTAACCTTTCTAGACCCAAGAAGATTTGGGTACCAAAATCATTTCCTATTTAAATATGTTTTGTAGGAAACCTGCTTGAAGAGTTCCCACAAGAAGACATGGTATCTAGACATTGGATGTTCAAGACATATGTCTGTGGATTACTCGTGTTTCAAAAGTTTAATAAAGGTTGATGGAGGTCATGTCACCTTTGGTGATAATTCTAAAGGAAAGATCATCGACCTATGCCAAATTGGTAACACTGATTCAGTTTTAATTTACAAAGTTTTATTTGTTGATGGACTGAAATATAATTTGTTAAGTATTTCTCAATTATGTGATTATGGTTTTAATGTCAAATTTGAAAATAATTCTTGTAATGTTTTTAATTCTAAAAACCTTTTAGTGTTTTATTCTCTAAGAAATGAAAATGTTTATGCTGTTGATTTAAATTCCTTAGCTAAGAAAAATGTTACTTGTCTAAATTCTTTTCATAAAGAGTCCTGGTTATGGCATAGAAGATTAGGACACTGAAATGTACACTCACTTAGAAAACTTAATAGGAAGAACTTAGTTAGAGACCTACCTAAACTTGAGTTTCCAAATGAAAATGTTTGCAATCCCTGTCAAAAGGGAAGGCAACATAAGGTTTCTTTTAAATCGAAGAAAGAAGTTTCAACTTCTCAACCTCTCAAGTTGGTTCACATGGATTTTTTTGGACCATCTAGAGTTTCTAGCTTAAATGGGAAGCACTATGTCTGTGTCCTAGTAGATGACTTTTCTAGATATACTTGAGTATACTTCTTAGCTCACAAAAGTAAAGCTTGTTCTTACTTTGTCAAATACTCCAAATCTGTAGAAAATCTAAGTGGACTTAATATTAAAACCCTAAGAAGTGATCATGGTCGTGAGTTTGAAAATCATGAGTTTGAATCCTATTTCTCACACAATGGCTATAGTCATAACTTTTATGCTCCTAGGACACCTCAGCAGAATGGTGTAGTAGAAAGAAGAAATATAACCCTGCAAGAAATTTCTAGAACTATGCTTAATGAATATGACCTGCCTATTTACTTTTGGGCTGAAGCTATCAATACAGCTTGTTACATTATCAATAGAGTCTTGATCAGACCTGTTCTTAAGAAGACCCCTTATGAGTTGTGGAACAATAGAAAACCTAAAGTTAGTTACTTTATAGTTTTTGGCTGTAATGTTTTTATTCGTAATATAAAGGATAATCTTGATAAGTTTTCTTCTAAAAGTGATGAAGGAATTTTTCTTGGTTATTCTTTAACTAGAAAATCCAATAGAGTCTTTAATAAGTGAACCAAATGTGTGGAAGAATCTGTTCACTTCAAGTTTGATGAAACTGATCCACATGAGCCTAAAACCTCTCTTGAAAATCTTGAAGAAGATTTACCTGTTCTGGACCTTAATGACAAATCCAATGAACCTGCTATAAAGACAACTAGTTCTGGACTTATTCCAGAATCTGTTCCTAATGAACCCAAACCTAGAGAAGAACCTGAAATTTCTAGTCCAACCTTTACTAGATCAACTAGAATTCTAAAGAATCATCCTTTAGATGTTGTTGTAGGAAATCTTGATAGAGGGACACAGACTAGAGCTTCTCTTAGAAATCAGGTTGAACATCAAGCCTTCTTGTCACATCTTGAACCTAAAAACATTGATGATGCTATTAATGATGAATTTTGGGTAATTGCTATGTAAGAAGAACTCAATCAATTTGAAAGAAATAATGTTTGGAATCTTGTTGAAAGACCTAAGGACACTTTCACAATAGGCACTAAATGGGTGTTTATAAACAAAGTTGATGAGTCTGGAAACATAGTTAGAAATAAAGCTAGGACAGTTGCACAAGGCTATAGTCAAGAAGAAGGTATAGACTATGAGGATACTTTTTCTCCAGTAGCTAGATTAGAAGCTATTAGGATCTTACTTGCTTATGCTGCACATCTAAATTTCAAACTATATCAAATGGATGTAAAGAGTGCATTTTTAAATGGATATATTGCTGAGGATGTTTTTGTTAAAAAACCACCTAGATTTTCTAACCCTCATTTTCCAAATCATATTTTCAAATTATCAAAAGCTTTATATGGTTTAAAGAAATCTCCAAGAGCTTGGTATGATAGATTAAGTACTTTTCTAATTTATAAAGGTTTTACAAAAGGAATAGCTGATCCTAATCTTTTTATAAAATGAATTTCTAAAGATGTTTTAGTTGTACAAATTTATGTAGATGATATTATTTTTGGATCTTCAAAAACTACATTATGTACTGATTTTTCTAAAATGATGCAAAATGAATTTGAAATGAGTTTAATGGGTGAACTTAAATTCTTTATTGGATTTCAAATCTTTCAAAATGATAATGGAATTATTTTAACTCAAAGTAAATATAATAGATATCTTTTAAAACGTTTTGGATTGGATAACACAAAAAGTAGTGACACTCCCTTGAGTACCACCTGTAAGATGGATCTTGATGAAAATGGTAAATCTATTGATCAAACCACTTATAGAGGAATGATTGGAAGTATACTCTACCGGACTACTAGTCCTCCTGATATTATGTTTAGTGTGTGTATGTGTGCTCATTTTCAAGCAAACCCTAAAGAGTCACATTTAAATGCTGTAAAGAGAATTTTCAAATACCTCAAGCATACTCCCAATTTAGGACTGTTCTATCCCAAAGAACAATCATTTGAATTAGTTAGTTATTCTGATGCTGATTTTGCTGGATGTAAGTTAGATAGAAAAATCACCTCTGGAACGTGTCACCTTTTAGGCAAGTCACTAGTATCATGGTGTAGTAAGAAACAAAATTCTGTTGCATTATCTACTGCAGAAATTGAATACATAGCTGCTGGCAGTTGTTGTGCACAAATTTTGTGGATGAAGCACACATTAATAGACTATGGAAATCAATTCAGGCATGTCCCAATAAATTGTGACAAAAAAAGTTCTATTAAAATTTCTAAGAATCCTGTTTCTCATTCTAGGACAAAACATATTGATGTAAAACATCACTTTTTGAGGGATAATTATCAAAAAGGTGATATCACTTTGGAATTCATTGGTACTGAATATCAACTTGCTGATATATTCACTAAACCATTAAATTATAAAATATTAGACTACATCATACATGATCTTGGTATGATTAATCATAAGTGAATATCTTACTGATCTTAATGTTTAATAATCTACTATATTTTACTTTACGGTTTCATAGTCACTATTTCTAAGTTACTGTTTTATGTTTACGGTCTCACTGTTAAGATTTTATGCTTATGGTCTGTCAATTTACTGTCTCACCGTGACTACACAGAATGCTCACTGTGACGACTATTAACTGTCTCACCATGATGAATAGTTTTCATCACACCATAACGCCTGCTCACGGTCTCACCGTGAAGATTATTTTTTATTCTTATTTTAACCCGTATTTCGTATTTTTTTATTTCACCGCTATTTGATTTCCCGCATTTTTTTATGACGTTTGACATTCCCAAATGATAAAACTTAAGGGTTTAATTTGATTCCTTACCCGAACTCTCTCCTGAACCTTCTCTTCTCTCTCGCCCAAACCTTCAATGGATTCCAAGAATGAAGTGTCCATCTTCACCCTCGTCTGAGAAGCGCCACTCTAAGAAACAAAAAAGGATAACGAGGATAGCTCCCGAAGGACCTCTAAACCCAAACCTGGTAAGCTATACAGTTGTACCGGAAAAAGAGGTTTGTCCAAAGTGGTTGCTGTCTAGCAGATCTTTAGTTTTAAAAGTTTTAAGAGATCAAGGATGGATTGGATGGTTCACTGGACATAATAGACCGATCTACCCAAGATTGGTAGCTCAATTTTATCAATATGTAAAGTTTTCTTTTGAGTTTGGAGAAAGCTTTATGGTGACAAGCTGGATAAATGGTCAAAAGTGCTATTTCTATTCGAGGCTGTGGGCTGTATGCCAAGGGATTCCCCATGAATGAGTCTGTGAGGATTACCAGAGAGACCCTCCTCCAACAACCAACATCTTTGACCTGGAGACTGCTTTGGAAAACTTGACAGGAAATAGCACCAAGCGAAGGGCCATAGCTGCTGAATTAGATGGGGAGACTAGACTTCTATTCAAATTTGTTCAAAATTTGATTAGTCTAAGAAAAGGAGATTTTGCTATGATGAAGTATCATGATGTGTTCCTGATTCATCTGTTGAAGAATGGCCATAAGATCAACCTATGCAAGTATGTTATCAATCATATCTGTGAGCTGATCAAAGTCACTTCCAAATCCACCTCCCTGTTTTACTCAAGGATGATTTCGGCTATGTTAGTTGCCAAAGGGATGGTTGAACCGAATGAAGAAAATTTAGAGGACCTTTATTTCTTTCCTATCCATGCCTATCATTAGAAGAATGAATATTAGCTGGAACCCCTGGAAGAAGTAGTGGGTTGAGGATAATGATCAAGTGTATAAAAAGTTTAATCTTGTTGACTATCCAATAAGGCCTAAAAATCTATCTGATCCTGGTTTGGAACCAGATGAAGTGGCTGAGTTTTCAGAAGAATAAGAAGAGGAAGTAACTGCTGAAGTACCTCCAAGAGAAGAAGTTGGAAGACCTAAAATGGAAAAAGCTCCTGTTGAAAAATATAGGATTGTTGTCCCTACTGTTATCCTTGCTGAATTACCTCAAGAAGAGGAAGTTGGTGCTAGTTTGAGAGAAGAGGAAGCTCCTACTTCCAGTGTGGATGTAAATCCAGAAGCTCATCCTAATGCTGCAAGGAAGTTGGTTTTTCCTGATTCAGAACAGCAAACAACCTTTGAGGCAGATCCTGATGAAGAGGATATTTCTGTTGAAAAAGAAGCAAGTCTGGAAGTTCAACCAGTGGAACAGTCGGTTCCTGAGATAATTCCCTTTGCTGAAGATAGGATGGAAATTGCCTTCTAGTTGACAAGGCAAGAATTTGATGAAGACGTCAGGGATGATCCTGTGGATCTTGTCCATGTTCCTGAGCCTCAAGAATCTGAAAGGGAAGCACAATTTGAGGGGGAGGAACCTCAAAATCTTGAGATTACAGAAGATGGATCTGCTGAAGTTTCTCAACCTCCTGTCTCATACTCTGTGCACACCCGTTTTGTTTTCCCAAGATTTTATGATGTGAATGAGTCAGAGCAAGTGTCTACAATTGGAATGGATCTTTCTTCTCTGTTTCAACTGAAGTCTGTAGCTCATCCAGAACTAGAACTAGAGCCCCAAACTCAATCCGAATCAAAATCTGAGTCTGAAGATGACTCTGAACCTCAACCAGAATCTGAACCACTACCTTTACCTGCACCCTTACCCGAGCATCCCTCCTTTGTGACCAAAGAGGATATAAATGTTTTTGGAGAAACTTTGTTAGCTGGAGTTGAGAAAATTGTCTCCACTCAACCCCGTCTAGTAACTCAGTTAAGTCAAGAAGATGCATCAATTATCTTGGAAAATATTTTCTTGAATATTCAACCAAGGATGATATGAGAAATTCAAGAAGTCATTATTGAGAATAAGCTGCTGAGTGCTGATGTTGCAAATCTGAAAATTATGATAGCAAGTTTGCAGAATGAGTTATCCTTGAGATCAGAACCTGCACCTGTTTCTGCTCCTGCACCGGTTGCTACTTCTCCTGAGCCATCTGATTCCCTCCTTACTAGGGAAATTCTGTCTGAAGTTCATCCATACCTCCTTTATTTTGATGAAAATATTGGAAAAAGAAACACCAAGATGATGGAATACATGAGAGAGCTTGTGGAAAATCTGAATAAGCTTACAGATGAATACACTGGATGCCTGCAAAAAGTGTTGAAATAGCTCAAAGTTCTAACCGAAGCTGTCAAGGCTTCACTTGCTTCTGGTCAGACCTCCATATCTTCTTTGGATGATTCTATGCTGAGATCCATAATCAAGGAAGAAATTCAGAGTGCCTTCAGTGTCTTGGATCTTTCTTCTTTGACAGAAGTGGTTAAGAACAGTGATAGAGCATTGGACTTGGTTAGGATTCATTCTAAGATATCCAATGATGCTCAACAAGAGATCACAAAGAAAATAGATCTTTATCTATCCCAGATTTTCTCTAAAAGTGATATGACAGATCACTTTAGATATCTTGTGGAAAATTTGAGAATCCCTCCGGTGAATCAAGCTTTTAAAACTCAAGTTCAGAAACTTATAGAGTTCACCAGATTGTTGGACAGATTTCTAGAGAATAAGGATGATTTTGAAAAGGCTATGCAATATGGTGGTGAAATAATTACTGATTTCATCAATATTTTAAAGCCGTATCTTCATGTGTAGAGTACTGCTATAGTTGCTCTAGCTGCTGCACCCCTTCAACCTACTTTACCTGCCTTAGCCTCAACTGCCATGTCAGTCAGCCAAGCTCTTTCCTAGATCCGGCCAGTCATTCTTGACCAAACTAAGCCTAGATCTTCTACTACTCCCACTTTGGCTCCATCTGTTTTTGAAGGTCTACCCTTACCCTCTTTATCTACTGCATCTATGCCTTCTTCTACTTCAGCACCAGCTCCTGCTGCTGATAAAGGCAAGGAAAAGATGGCTCCCTGAAGAGTCTTGAGACTGTTTTCTTTTTGATGGGATGTCATTTCTTATTTACTGTTTGTATTTCTCCTGTATGGTGTATTCTGAACCCTTTGTTTAATGAAAACTGCCGAAGTTTCATTCCATTTTCTCTACTTTTTGATAATCCCAAAATGGGGAGAAAAATCTACAAGTATAAATGGGGGAGAAAAGTTACAAGTGTCAGTTCTAAAATGTTTTTTTTCTATGCTATTATCTTTAATGTTACATTTCATTTATATTCTGCCTATATCTGATTTGTGATCATCAAAAAGGGGGAGATTGTTGGACTCCTCATGTGTTAATCATGTTTTAATGATCACAAATCCTTTTACTATTAATTAATCTCAATATTCATTGAACATCTTGATAATGATCTTCAATCACAATAATAACTACTCATCGTGGTTTAATGATAACAAATCTTATGGATGTTAATTACTCTCTTTATTATTTACAAGTCTTATGCATAATCACAAATCTCACATATATTATCAAGCCTTTATGTTTTTTCAAGTTCTATTACTCTCTAACGATTAAACTTAATCCATATTCTACATATTCTATCTAAGTCCAAATATAGATATTTTTCTAAGTATGGACTCACCGTGACCTAGACACCGTGAAGGACTCACCGTGACCCAGACACCGTGAAGGACTCACTGTGACCCAGACACCGTGACCCAGACACCGTGACCCAGACACCATGACCTAGACACCGTGAATGACAAACCGTGACCTCGACACTGTGAGATCGACACTGTGACATGAACATACCGTGAATCTCTTACCGTGAAGCTCATACCGTGAAGCCCATACCGTGAAGCACATACCGTGAAGCAGACACCGTTTATATAATCACTGTTACACCGTTCCTTAACTTTTTGTCAATATTATTTAAATAATACTAACGGTCATATTTGATGTTTTTAATGAAATTAATGTTATTTAATGATAGTTGTTGGCATATTAGGAAACCGTATCTCGTACTTATGAAAAGGGAATCATTCCTACTGCCAGAACTTGTGGAATATAAGGAAGATTAAGATGCAGTACACTATATAGAAGGGAAGCGAGAAAAGTGGAAATATACAACGATAATAACTTACATACACTGAGAGAACTACAAGAAGATCAATCCTGAACAAGAAAGAGATTGCCAGACATTCAAAGAATTCTCATGAATGCAATCCAACACCACTGAAGAACAAACGATGAATCAAGAGATATTTTTCATATCTGTAAAAGACAAGCTGACTACGACACTCTGTTTTTCAACAGAAAAACCAGAGAAGGACTCCAAAGCATTCCTGCTGAATCCAACGAGTCTAGAGGCTTCATTGATAATCACTAGAGCTTTCTAAACTCCTATCTCCTCTATCTAAGTGATTTATTTATTAACTTTAGATCAGTGTGGTGTACTCTGTATTTCTTATACACACACTGTCTCCTGCACTGAATTGGAGGATATCAAAATCCTCAAACCACAATTGTTTACTCTTGTTTTCCCACGTCAACTGTGGAAGAGGTCCTTGTGTGGCCTGGTCTGTTTGTTTCCCATGAAGAACAGTGGTAGAGGTCCCTGCATGGCCTGGACAGTTTGGTAAATTGTTGTTAACCCTGATCCAGGGTGTGGATCAAATTTATATAAATTTGGGAGGACTAAGTCTCGACTTGAGACAGAACCTCTTGTTATATCTGCTGTGCGTATTTAGTTTAAGTTTTTATTATACTACATATATCTTATTTATTCCGCTACTATTACTTAGAAATACAAAACTATTTTAAAGCTACTTTGATAGTTAAATTAGCAAGTGTTTAAACTTATTTTAAATCAGTAGGTTATTTTCAAAAGTTAGTTTAATCTTGTGGTTAAATTAACTGAGACCTAATCAATCTTTGAGAAGCTAAGTGAACATTTACAATTTGTATAAATTCACTACAGTTTAACTTGTTTTATAAATTGGGGGATTTTAAATAGACAATATTTTAACAGAAATTTTAATTGGAACTCAATTCACCCCCCTCTTGAGTATCCACTCCGACCAACACTTTGAATTTTTACCTCTCTACTATTTATAAACATACCATTATTATACTCAAACTAGTGAAAATATCTAAACATAGGATAACTTTAAATTTTATCCCTATCATATTCATTATTATCCCTAAAATGATATAATTTGATCATACATTACATTATTACCACTAATCATGCATAGAAAATTCTAGCGGGAACTCTACTGAACTGGTTTACTTTGAAACTCAATAGCCTATTCACTATGATTCCAAACAATACATCAATTTAATGATCATATCTTGATCCTTAAAAAATATAGATATAACCTAATTATAAACCTCAAACTTTAATAGTTTAAATTACTAGTTTGTGTCATAAAGATGTAAACTTAGATCCATATGAAAGAATCTCCCAATTTCCTACATCTGAACTTCATAGTCTCTCATTCAAGACATGGTGAAACACAAAAATTTATGACTTATTGAACTATAAATTATACTCTCTCATTGGTTACAACATTATTATATCTCAATATCTATATAAACCTATTTCCTAAATCTTATATCCATTTTTTATGAAATGTACATAATCACTTCATCATCTATATCAATACCCACACTTAGGTATTTCTACTCACCACCTATATCTCAACCACTCTTATCCAATAATTTAAATGAAACCCAAACCACCACTGGGTTTATTTTTTTATTAATTCCCCCTGAAGATTTCCAAATATTACTTCAAATAAGGTTTACCCTCAAACCATTGATAGTGTGCTCCCCAATATAAGATTTGCCTTATCCTCAATCTATGAGCATCAAATTTTTTAGATTACATCATTACTTGGATTCCATTACTCATGTTCCATTCTTGTTTAATTCTAATAGTACCATCATATGATCCTATCTCAAGTATCTATAACTATAATTATGATTTGTTCAATAACTGTCAAATTCATTGATGTCTCATCCCCACAAAAACTCAGTAACACCCTGAGTTTTTGTGAATTATTATTTTTTCAAATAAATTAAAATTATTTGATGGAATGAAAAGAATGATACACTAAGTTATGGTTGCTTTGCACACATAACCAAGTTATGATTACACTACATGTTAAACAGTGTTTAGATTGAGGTATACACAACACTATGTTTGGCTTGTGTTATACATAATATGAAGTTTTATCGAACTATAATATACTATTAATATTACAATTTAATATGAGAGTTGTCTTCTAGAAATTGGAATGGCAGGAATGAATAGGATTAACTAACTTATGACAAAAATATTTTTTTTCACATTTTTATTAGTTATCTATAGATTAAAAATAAAATAAGTATCATTTAAAAAAAAGAAATGTTTTCTAAAAAATAGTATCTTTTCTAAAAGACAGGCTAACCGTACTTGGAGCACATAATATAAAATTAAAATTTACCAATTTTAGAAAATTTATTTGAAAAAATAAAATAAAATTTTGAAATATTAATATCAAAATTATATTAGGGCGAATTATTATAATTTTTCTGATATGTTTCATTTTTTGAGGAATAGTAAGAAATACTGAATTTTAATTGAAAACCACCTTTTCATTTAAATAATTAATAATGTTAAACTATATTATTAATTGGTTTTAAAGTCAAAATTGTTAAATTATACATCTATTAATAATATTTAGTCCATTTTACTCATTTTAATATTGAATTTTAAAATAAAATATTGTAAAATTTTGATCATTTTCATGATAAAAACTCACATTCTCATCACATCTGTGGGACTAATTTTAAAATAAGTTATGCTAGTTATATGAATTTAATTTTTAAAAAATGGATTACATATTTATAAAAATCATATATTATAATGTATAATAATTCCAAATTAATTTTTTATGAAATTTATTAGTGAAAAAAATTAAAAATAGTGTATAGCGATGAAGGAAAAAACCAGTTTAGTTTGTGGTTAAACATAAATTATAAGTTGTAATAATTGAACAAAACCTGTTAAAAACCCATTGGATAGACATAGTTATACCATTGGGATATTAGGCTAAAATTTTATGATTTATTGGGATACTATTCCATGATATTGACCCATAAAATAAGTTAAGTAAAGAAAAATTCAAAAAAATGAAACTTTGTTTCTCTTAATTTCTATAAAGATTTGGAATAGGGAAAAAAATAAATAGGTTAAGTTATAAATATTATTTTGAAAGATAAAGGAGTTTTTTTATCATGGTAATTTATTTTTTTATATATTATATAATTACTTCAAATTCTTAAGAAATGTCAATTCATGAATTATTTAGTTAATAATTAACTAAAGAAAATGATACTAAAAATATTAAAAGAAAAGTAAATTGAATAAATTTTTGTATTAAATTAATTTTTTAGAAGAATATATCATGTTAAAATGTGTGAACTTAATATACTCAAATTACATTATTTTATTGATATTTTTAAATTCATATTAAATAAGTAATGTAAAAATTGACATTAATGTTATTTTTTAATAAATGATATTTTATTAAATGATTTAAAATTACTAAAAATTATATATTCTTACAAATGACTATTAAATTTTAATAAATATCAAATATGGTCCATTAATGGACCAATTTATGTTTTATAATGAATATATTGACCTCAAAATAGTAAAAACTTTGTTGGCACAGTTAGGGTTAAAGAAGTGGTTTTACACATTATATGCACTTCTGTTAAAATTAATTTACAAAAAAATTAGAGTTTTATATTTTATAATTTAGATATAATATTTTATAATCAACATATATAACTTTTCTAATATTTCTCACTTTAATTTAGTTATAATAGATAAATTACCAAGGTTATAAAACTAGTTACCTTAATAAATACTAAAATGGGAAAAATAAGGAAGCATAGAATTTAAGAAAGAAATTTATAAAAATGTATTTATTTTTGTGTGGTGGTGGTATTTAACAACCAAATAAACCATAAAATGCATTATTATCCAGTTTTTGAGCCACATGAGGTAAGGGGGACCTCTAAATAGTGCATACTTATGAGTATTTATAAGAATGCCACTCCTCCTCAACTATTAAATAGCACTCACTCTCCCCCATTCTTTACACCTATTAAGCCATTTGGATCAAAAAAACCCTGAAAATCACTTCCAAAATTCCATAAACTAATCATATAAGCCATATTATTGTAATAAAAAAACTTTTTAAGGTATTTGTTCAAACCGAAAGAGGATTTCCGAAGAAGAGGTAATGTTCTTCTAAAAGTGTTTTTATTTTGTTTCCTTATCCACCTCCTTAATTTTTTTATATTGTTTATATAAAAACCTAAGTATCATATATATACTAAGATGTTGTTATAATAAGTTTATTAACCATAACCACACACACATCCATCAAATGGGTTATGAAATCACCGTTCATGTGTACAATAGACTACCGCCTCGCCAACCGATGTCGTTCATTTTTCCATTACCACCTTTCAAGGTTGGTAATAATGATGAAAATAATATTTATATATTATATATATGAAATTTATGATATATTTATTATTATTTAATTATTATATAACACATATATTCATGATTTATATTTTTTGGGAATACGATAACATTGTTCGTGTGTACGACAGACAACTGCCTCACGAAGCGATGCGATTCATTCATGATTTAAATGGAAGGTATTAAGGATGAGTTAAATAGAAATATATGTTATATATGACTTAAAAATTATACAGTAATTATAATATATCTATATCATTTACTTTTCTTTATTTTAATATGATAAAAAACTGGAAACAACGTTCATGTGTCTGTACGACCTACCGTCTCCATGAACGTTGTATTTAATTTCCTATCACTAAAATTTATGGATTAATATAAATACTTATATACTGAATATATATTATTTTTTGTCATGGTTTAAATTATATATATTATTAAATCATTATCTATTTATGAAGACCAAGAATAACAAGTCAACAAAATACAAAATTGGTTATTACCCAAAACGTAACTTTAACATGGAATTGTTAATAAACGGGTAATATAAATTCATAAGAAAATAATATATGGTTTTATATATATGAATATGGTTTTTTGATAGATTTATAATAAAATTATATTTATTATACAATAGTTGTGAACAAGTACAACGATATTAAAGACTTAAGGTAAGGGGGTTTCTAGTCTCACTTTTATTTCCGTGAGACTTATGCTATATTCACCACTTTTTTATTTTGTGTGGTGTATATTATAAACTATAATATTTTATATCATAAATTTCATTTATTTAATAATATTAAAATTTTCAATTGATGTTATTCTTTCATGGATCTCATGATTCAAAAGTTACTCAAATAGTAATGGATTTTTATCTCACTTTTTACTATTGTGAGACACATACTGTATTCACAAAATTTTCATTCTATATGGCGTATATAATTACCATGAATGTTTTTTATTTTTATTATTATAAAATTTTTTGGCATTTACATATCCATTTTAGGATCTCTATTTCATAGGGTTTACATATTTAAAGTTACCAAACTAGAAAGATAATTTTGTCTCAATTTTCCTTCTTTGAGACACATGTTAGGTTATGCACCTATATTATTTTATGAGGTGTATATACCACCTATTTGAATTGTTATATCATGAATATAATTATTTCACAATATTTTAATACTAATTTAATGTTATTATTTCATGAGGAGTATGATTCAAAGTTACTGAAGTGGTAAGAGTTTATTGCTAAAATCTCATCGTTTGTCTGGATTGTTTATGATTATGTTTACATTAATGTAATATTATGACACATCTGTCAATAATTCCCATGAATCTTATTATACTATAGTTATTCATGATATATTAAATTAATTTTATCATTCTTCTACAATTTGGTACTTAATATAATTAAGAAAATATTTTTATGAAAATCTGGATTTATTTCTCACTTCGGTTGGAAATCTATTTTCTTTCAAAATAATGTTTTCTAAAAATGTTTTAAAAAATGTTCTACTATTATCCTATTATTTTTAAAATAAAATTTTACCCCTATTTTACCTTTTTTTCAAAATTGGTTTTTAATGAATCTTCTTATCATTTTTTGATCAAGGCTCTTTTGACTTCTACTAGTAATATGAAATGAATATTTGTTTTTATGTATACGTCTTTTATGAAATTACCCCCATAATGACCAATAAATTAATTAAATATTAATTTATACATTTTAAATAAAATTTTTAAACAAAATTTTTTATTAAATAATTTGGAATTTTTTTTATTTTAAATTTATTTTCAAAGAAAGTAATTTTGATTTTTTTTTTGTTTTAAAAAGTGTTTTAAATGATTTTCAAAGATTACTTTATAAGTTGAAATGGTTATTTTAAAATAAAAGGATTTAAAATGTATTTTATTTTTAAAAAGTATTTTAAATGGTTTTAACAGAATAATTTATAAGTTTTCATGGTCATTTTCAACAAAAAATGTTTTTAAAATGTTTTATGTTTTAAAAAACCTTTTTTTTCAAATAGAAAAGGATATTTTCCTAAAGAAATGTTTTAAATGATCCTTTAAAAATTATTTTCCATATAAGATGAAATACATTGATGTTACCTATGATGTAAAGGGTATATGATATAAGGATAACATTTATATTCTTTTCTGGAATGGTTTATGTTTTGATAGCATGATGTTTGTGGAACCCGTTTCTTTTCCATGGGTCAATCATATTCTAAATAGATTGTTATGAAACCCATTTATTTTACATGGATTAATAATGTTTCAAATTTATTGACAAGAAACCCATTTATTTTCCATAGGTTAATCATGTTATGAATGAATAATTTTTAGTTTTATGATTTTTATGATGATATGAAATATATTTGTACTTTATTCAGGTTGTGGTTTTTAGACATAGCTTATTCGATGGGGCGGTCCATATAGCTTCAGGTAAGACCATTAAAGATTATATTATGGGTAGACCCAGATAGAACCAGGTGAGCTCATTATAATTTATATGATGGGGTGCCCTAGATAATTTTAGGTAAGCCCATTATATCTTATACAATGGGGTGACACATATAGCACTGGGAAAGCTCATTACAGCTTATATGATGGTGTGCCCCAGATAGTACCGAGTAATCTCATTATAGCTTATAAAATGGGGTGACCCAGATAGTGTTAGGTAAGCCCATTATAAGTTATATAATGGGGGTTATCCAGATAGTGTTGGGTGATCCCATTATAGCTTTCATGATTAGTGCACCCAGATAATGACTCATTGGGTACATATTTATATCTCATGAGATTGACATGGATGGAATGGGGATTGAAACTAATTAAGCAAGAGAATTTTTATTCTAAGATAGTATTGGGAGTAAATCTTTATTACTAAGATGGTTTTGGGAGTGAACCCATTCTACTAAAATATTCTTAGAATTGATCCTTATCTATTGTATAAAAATTTTTATGTGTTTATGTGTTTGACATAATTCCTTGTCTTATACCTATATTATGTTCACATGGATTATTCTATTTGATTGATTTATGATTCTTTCCTTATGAACTGACAATAATTATTCCATGACTCAAGTTTATGAACATTTATACATAAGTTATGGTTTTCAAATGTTATGTTTATGTTCTCATATCTTTATTTTCTTGATAATGCTTGTGTATCTCCCTTTTTTACCCTTACTGAGCATATGATCTCACCCTTTCTTATGTTTCCTTTACCCATGTTATAAAGAAAGGTTTTAAATAGGATTATTAAAGGGTAAGATCTTTGTTGGAAACATTTAATATCTTTCACATGATTATAAGATTATGTTCCAAGTTTATAAAGAAACTAAATTATTGCAATCCTCAATCATGTGTTTGTGTAATTTATTGAATATTAATTTAAAAATATGTAATATCCATGTATGAGAAGCCTAGGTAACTATATTTGGTATCAAAGGAATAGTTTAGTCAACATTTGGAAACTAGGATGAGAAAACTTTAGTAATACTCCTAGGGATATTTCCAAGGACATGTCTAGAGTTGTATCTAAGGATAAGTATAAGGATGAGTCAAGGTTTAGGAAAATATCCTGGAATTTTTGTAAAGGATAAAGTGAGTTTTTTCAAGTAATATATCCCTATCTAGATACTATAAGTAGATTTATCTCTGGCATAAATGTTTCAAGGGGTAAAAACCATAAGAAAACTATGTTGACCCAGACTTGATTGGGAACTAGTGCATGATAATGCGTCTTTCTATACAACTAGTTTGATACTCCCAGGGGATATTATTAGGAAGTTCACAAACTCCTTATGAACCATCATGAATGATTTTAATATATAATGACTATGAATAAACTAGGATGAACTTAAGGCATCATATATCAAAAAGTAGTTGTTATGATTTAGACATTGTATAAGTTATTTTTCTTGATTATTTGGTTTCTACTATGATTAGTGTTTCTCACATCATGTTTTTTGTTTTAGTTAATGGTGGGATCCATAAGGAACTGAGTTATCATTGAATGTGATAAAAAATTTGCAGAAGATCATTCAAATGGGATAATGTCTAGAGTGAAGGAATTTGTGATTATACCTAATCAGTTTTTGTCTAACATTATTAATAATGTATACCTTAACAAACTCTCTGACTCACAAAATAAGATAAGGAAAGAGTTCATAGAGAGTTTGGGCAGTGGAGACCATGGAGGAAATAATATTTAGTTTCTTACGTGTCAATAATGTGGGAAGAAACACCCATGTGAATGTCGTAAAGGAATAGGAAGATGTTTTGGCTTTGGAAAATAAGGATACAAAGAAAGTAACTCCAAAAGGAAAACTAAAAGTCCTGTTTACACAATGGATGATAATATTAGTCCCCCTAAGATATCATTAACTATTGAATGTTTCAAATTTATAATGTATGTGAATTAGGAAAATAAATTCCTCAGAGTGAAATATCATGAAGGAAATGATAAAGGTTGTATGAGAAATGGATTTAATGATGATGATAATGAAGAGAACCCAAAAAATATATGAAAGTTCTGCGGTGTTCTAATAGTATTATTTATAATCATGATTAAATTGAGTTTGATTAATGTTAAGACATGATCTGTATTCCATATTTTAGGAAAGGGCTATTAAGGAATAATATGATCAATCCTAGTTATGGTTTGAGAAAGAAGTGGGGTGATTTATGTATTTATGTATTTTGATTCAAGAATTAAGAATTGTGAAATATATAAGGGTTGTTTAGTATATGTTTTTATTAATGATTTGAAGGTATATGTTTAATGATATTGATGGACTTAAATAGTGATTTAATGAAAAAGTTATATTTTGATTATGGGAAGGTACCCCATAATATGTTATAGATGTTGAAAAAATTATTTTTAATATGGATAAGGAGATGGTTGATATAGATAAAGTGAATTAGATAATATCGATGACATCATAACTGATTAGGGATTTTTTGATAAAGTAGTTTATTTTATCATTGATGGAGTTTAGTTTTTTTTAAATCTATGGAATATATTCAATAATTTTTTGTTTTATTCCAAGAATGAGGAAGAATACTTTTTTTAATTAAGGTTATATAGTAATTCATCTTATTACCAAGTTTGAACAAAATGCATGATGATGGTATTCAAATGTTGGGTATGTGAAAATCAAGAGATACTTTATTATATATAGGGGATTTATGTTCAGTTTATTTGGAGAATCTTTGTTACCTTTTTTATAAAGTTTTAGATTTTTCATCCTTTAGAAGGGTAAATGGTTAATAATTTATGAAAGGGGTTATGTTGAAATTTAGACGAGGCTTTAATGAATAATGCATTATTTCACCATATGAATAGTTATTGATGAATTTTGACAACCATTTTGCAGTGATGATAATTAATGATAGATGAAATCACTTATCATTTTATTTATGGATCTTATGATATGTTAATGATTTTGTACTAAAAAATTCACCTTCATTTATTGGAGTAAGATATAAAGTGGAAACTGATTATGGCACAACCAAATGGGGAGATTTTAATTATGAAATAAAGTGTACCTTTTTATAAAAATTATTTAAATAAAATGTTGTCCTGTTATCATCATTTTTGATGATTTTAATGACCTTTTTCAAGCCTATTTGATTTATGGATTTTCAATCATTAACTTTATCCTGAACTTGTTTTCTATCACTCTCCATCAGTATTTTGATGTTAGTTTTATCTTATATTTAGAATTTTTCACTTTTAACCTATGTTCTTCTATGTGTAAATCAAGTTGTTATCCACTTTGGGTAACTGTTATATTCCAAAATTTACCTTTTTAAAGGTTTTTTTGTTATTAATTTTTACAATGTGGGTTTTTATGAAATTTTATTCAAATACATAACCTTTGATGAAAAATAAAATTTTCTAGGGAAAAATTCATTTTAAGGGGTGTAGAATTTGACACCTTGAGTTTTTATGAATTATTATTTTTGAATAAATTTAAATTATTTGATGGATTTCATGGAATGATATACCATATTGTGATTAATTTACACAAAATACCAATTTATCCTTGCACTACATGAATCATTGATTTTATATTATAGTACATGAAACACTAAGTTTGTCTTTCATTACACATAATACTGAATTTTACCAAACTATAATATACTATTAATATTATTATTTAATATGGGAAATAACTTCTAGCCGTTGGAATGATGAAAATTAATAATATTTAATAAATTATGAAAATATATATTTTACACATGTTTATTAGTTATCTATTGATTAGAAATAAAATAATAATCATTTAAAAGAAAAAGAAATGTTTTTTGAAAAATAATATCCTTATTAAAAGACAAGTTACTCATGTTTGGTGTACATAATTTAAAATTTAATATTACAACTCTAATAAAATTTATTTTGAAAAAATAAACTTCATTTTTGAATGTGTATTATAAAAATTATCTTATAAATATTTTTTGGTATTTTTCTGAGAAGTTTCATTTTTTGATGAATAGTGAAAAATACTAAATTTTAATTGAAAACCACCTTTTAATTTAAATAATTTACAATGTTAAAATTTATTTTGAATTTTTTTAATGTAAAGAAGTTAAATTAGACATCTATTCATAAAAATTAAGTCATTTTACTCATTTTAATATTTATTTTTTATATAAAATCATTGTAAACTTTTGAACACTTTTATGTTAAAAACCCTATTTCCTATCACGTATAGAGGATTAATTTTAAATAATGTTCTACCACTTCTGTAAATTTAATTTGTAAAAAATGGATTTCATATTTTTAATCATCATTAATTATAATGTATAATAATTCCAACTTAATTTTTTACCCAAGTGATTAGAAAAAACAGTTGAAAATAAAGTATAACGATTAAGGAAAAATGAGTTTACTTAGTGGTTAAACATAGAATATAAGGTGTAAAAATGACATAAAACTTGTCCAAAACCAATTTAATAGACACATTTAGACTATTTTAAACTTATTATCAAAATTTATGAGTTAGTGGGACACTATTCCATGAATGTGACCCATATAATAAGTTAAGTAAAGAAAAATACAAAATAATTCACCTTTCTTCCTTTTAATTTCTATAAATATACGGAATAGGGAAAACTATATAATTTCTATTATAAATATTTTTTGAAATGTAAATGTGTTTTTTATCATGGTAATTTATTTTAATTTTTTTAGAGATTATATACTTACTTTAAATACTTAAGAAATGACAATGCAAGAATTATTTAGTTAATAATTAACTAAAATAAATGATACTAAAAATATTAAAAGTTAAGTAAACTGAATGAATTATGAAATTAATTTAATTTTTTAGAATAATATATCCTTTTAAATATTTCTTAAATTAATATATTCAAATTCCATTATTGTCTTGATATTTTTAAATTCAAATTAAATAAGTAATGTCAAAATTGACAATAATGTTATTTTATAATAAATGATATTTAATTAATGATTTAAAATTACTAAAAATAATATATTTTTACAAGTGACTATTAAATTTTAATAAATATCAAATATTATCCATTAATTTACCTATTTATCTTTTATAATGAACATATTGACCCCAAAATAGTAAAAACATTGTTAGCATAGTTAGGGTTAAAGGAGTGTTTTTGCGCATTACATGCACTTCTGTTAAAATCAATTTACAACACATATTAGATTTATTTTATAAATTAAGTATCATATTTTAGAATAATTTTTTATAAATTCTATAATATCTCTCTCTTTAATTTAGTACTAATGGACAAATTACATATGTTAAAAAATTAGTGACCTTAATAAAAACCAAAATGATTAAAATAAGAAAACAAAGAAGTTAAGGAATAAATTTATAAAAATGAATTTAGGTTTGTGTAGTATAGGTTTTTATAGACAAAATAAACTATACCCTCCATTAAAATTCAATTTTTTAGCCACATTAGGTAGGGTAGACTTCCAAATAGTGAATACCTTTGATTATTTACATGAATTCCATAACTCCTCAACTATAAAAGGGAACTCACTCTCCCCCCTTATTCACACCTCTCAAGACATTTGGCTTGACCAAAGCCAGAAAAATCACTTCTAAACTTCCCTTAAATAATCCTATAATCTTTAGTTTTGTAATAAATAAATCCTTATAAGGTTTTTTTGCAAACCTAAGAATGATACCTAAAGAAAAGGTAATGTTTTTCTAAAAGTGTTTTTTACTTTATTTCCTTCTCCACATCCTTCAATAATATTTATATATTGTTTATATAATAATCTCAGTATAATATAAATACTGAAATGTTGTTATGATAAGGTTATGATTTATAACCACACACACTTCCATAAAATTTGTTACAAAATCATCCTTCATGTGTACAGAAGACTACCGTCACACGAACCGATGTTGTTAGTTTTTCTATTAACTCCATTAAATGTTGGTAATAATGATATAAATAACCTTTTTATATGATATATATTATATTTAGGAGGTATTTACGCTTATATAATTATTATATAACAAATAATTTCATGTTTTCCATTTTGTGGGAGTACGATAACATCGTTCGTGTGTACGGAAAACTACCGCCTCGTGAAGTGATGTGATTCTTTCATGATTTACATGGAATCTATTAAGGGTGGGTTAAATATAAATATTTATTATATATAAAATAAATATTATACTATAATTATAATATATATATATAATACTTTTCTTTCTTTTAATATGATAAGAATATGGAACCAACGTTTATGCGTACATATAACCTACGGTCTCCATGAATAATGTATTTCATTTCCTGTCACTAAATTTTATGGTTTACTATAAATAAATAAATCATAAATATATATGATATATATATATATCATGTTTTATATTATGAATATCATTAAATCATGTTCTATGTAAGAGGACCAAGAATAAAAAGTCAAAATATGTATGAAATACAAAAGTGGTTATTACATGAAACATAACATTAACATGTAATTGTTAAGAAATAGGTAGTATAAACTCATAATAAAATAATATATGGTATGATATATATGAATATGGTTCTATTATATATGTTTAATAGACTTATACTTATTATACAGGAGGTGTGAATGAGTTTAACGAGAGTCAAGACTTAAGATAAGGGGATTTCTAGTCTCAATTTTATTTCTACGAGACTTATGACATATTCACCACTCATTTTTTTGTGTGGTTTATATAATACCATATGAAATTTTATATCATTAATTTAATTTATTTCATTATATTATATTAAATCTTTTTAATTTATTTTATTATTTTATGGATCTCATGATTTAAAAGTTACTAAAGTAGTAAGGGATTTCCATATCACTTTTTACTTTTGTGAGATGCATGCTATATTCACCACCTTTTTATTTTATGTAGGGAATATAATTCCCATGAATTTATTTTATGTTTAAAAAACTAAATTATATTTTTATAGACATATCCATTTGAGTATCTCTCTTTAAAAGGGTTTACGGTTCAAAAGTTACCAAATCAGTAAGGAAATTTTGTCTCAATTTTCCTTCTTTGAGACACATGTTATGTTATAAACCTATATTATTTTATGAGGTGTATATAATACCACTTTGAAATGTTATATTATGAATATAATTCTTTTCATGTTATTTTAAAAATCATTTAATGTTATTATTTCATGAGTATTATGATTCAAAGTTACCAAAGTGGTAAGAGTTTTAGTACAATCTTATTATTTGTCAGGATTGTTTATGATTATGCTTCCATTGATGAAATATTATAACCCATATGTAAATAATTATCATAAATTTTCTTATACACTAGTTATTCATGATATATTTTATTAATGTCAATATTCCTTTACTCTTTGTTACTTGAGATAATTAAGAAATTGTTTTTATGAAAATCCAATTTTATTTTTCTCTTCGATCAAAAATATATTCTTTTTAAAAACCATTTTTTCTTAAAATGTTTTCAAAAATATTATAATACTCTCATATTGTTCTTAAAAGACATTTTTACCCATGTTTTATCTTTTTATAAATTTTTTTAAAAGAAATATTCTTTTAATTTTCTCATCAAGGCTCTTTCGAATTCTACCAATAATATAAAAAGAATCCTTTTTTACATATATATCATGTATTGAATTCCATTCCATCATGACCAATAAATTCATTAAATATTAATTTATAAGTTTTGAAGAATATTTTCCAATGAAAATGTTTTCTTAAATATTTTTGAAAGATTTATATTATGAATTGATTTCCAAAGAATGTAATCTTGAAAATGTTTTATGTTTCAAAAAGTGTTGTAAATGATTTTCAAAGATTACTTTATAAGTTTCAAAGGTTATTTTAAAATAAAAGGTTTTAAAAGGTATTTTATGTTTAAAAAGTATTTTAAATGTTTTTCAAATAACACTTTATTTGTTTTCAAGGTTATTTTCAAAGAAAAAGGATTTCAAAATGTTCTATGTTTTAAAAATATGTTTTTAAAGAGGAAATGATATTTTCCTCAATAAATGTTTTAAATGGTCATTTAAAAATTATTTTCCATATATGATGAAATAAATCAGTGTTACCTATGACTTATGGGGGATATTATCCTAGGATACCAACCATATGCTTTCTCTGAATGGATTATGTTTTTATGGAAGGATGTTTATGGAACCTATTTCTTTTCCATGGGTCAATCATGTTCAAAAGATATTGTTTTGAAACCCATTTATTTTCCTTAGTTTAATCATGTATCAAATAGGTTGACATGAAACCTATTTATTTTCCATGTTTTAACCGGGATATTAAAGAATAATGGTTATTTTTATGAGTTTTAATGATGATATGAAAGCTATTTTTTACTTTATTCATGTTGTGGTTATTGGAAATAGATTATATGATGGGGTGAACCATATAGATCCAGGTAAGATCATTGAAACTTATATAATGGTGAAACCTAGATAACTTCGGGTAAGCCCGTTACAACTTATATGATGGGGCATACCCAATAGCATTGGGTAAGCCTATTACAACTTATCTGATGGGGTGGCCCATATAACACTGGGTAATCCCATTACAGATTATACAATTGGGTGGAAAAGATAGTTCCGGGTAATCCCATTAAAAATCATACAACAAGGCATCCCAGATATCATTAGGTAAGTGCGTTACATCTTATATAATGGGGAATCCCTAATAGCTCCAGGTGAGCCTGTTATAGCATGCATAATGGGTGATATGGGATAGTGCTACCATGAATTGGGTAAAGATTTATATATATTGAGATAGACATGACTAGAATGGCGAGTGAACCCTATTCAGCATGGGAATTTTTCCAATAAGATGATAATGGGACTGAACCTTGACTACTAACATGGTTTGGGGAGTGCACCCATTCCACTAAGATATCCTTCATTGTGATCCTTGACTACTATATAAATCATTTTATATATTTATGCATTTTCCAAAATTCATTGTCTTATACCTATGTTATAATCACATGTATTATACCTTTTTATTCCTTTATGATTCATGAATTATGAACTTCCAATATTTTTTCCATGATTCATGTTTATAAACATTCATATAGAGGGTATGGTTTTATAATGTTATGTTCAAGTTCTAATATCCTTATGCTCATGATTATGCATACATATCTCCCTTTATTACACTTTGTAAGCATTTGAAATCACCCTTTATCAGGTTTCCTTTCCCCAAGTTATGAATAAAGGTTTTAATTAGGTGTAATAAAGGGGAATCTATTTTTGGGAAACATTTAAGATATTTCACCAAACCAGAATATTGTGTTCCATGTTTCCAAAGGCACTAAAATATTATGGTCCTCAGGAATGCGTTTATGTAATGTAATGAAAATTCATATAAAAATATGAAATATCCATGTATGGTAAGACATATTCTCTATATTTGGTATTAAGTAAAATTTTTATTCAACCTTTGTAAACAATGATGAGAAAAACATAGTGAGATACCTAGGGATATATTTAAGGATATTTCGATGGATGTATCTAAGGAAAAGTCTAAGGATGAGTCAATGTTTAGGAAAATTTCTTAGAATTTTGTTAAAGGATAGAGTGAGTGGTTTCCTAGTAATACATCACTCTCTAGATACTATAACTTGATGTGGATTTGTAACATATATACTTAGGGGTAACAACATCAAAAACACTATATCGATCTAGAATCGATTGGGATATGTGAATGATAATGGCCCTTTATGTACACCTGGTCTGAAACTTATAGGGGATATGTATTGGAAATTCACAAACTCCTTACAAACCATCATGAAGAATTTAAATAGATTATGACTCTAAATAATCTATGAGGAACCTAAGTTTTCATAGATTAAGAAAGTGGTGTTATATTTTATAAATAGTATATGTATTTTTTTCATGATTATGTGGTTTCCACTATGATTAGTATTTCTCACACTATGTTTTTGGTTTTATTCAATGGCAGGAACTAGAAGGAACTAAGTTAATGTTGAATGCAAAGAACAATTTTCTGATGAGTAGTAAAATGAGATGATGAATAGAGTGAAAGAAATTGTGATTATTCCTAATCAGTTTTCACTAAACATGTTTAATAATGCATACCTTAACCAAATAATATAATCCTAAAAGAAGAGAGGAAAAGTTTTTTCTTAGAGTTCAGATAGTGGAGACCATGGATAAAAAGATATCCAATTTCCCATGTGTCGATAATGTTGGAAGAAACCCCCAAGTAAATGTCTTAGATGAATTGGAAGATGTTTTTATTATGGAAAATAAGGACACAATTCAAGTAATTACAAAGGGAAAATTAAATGTTTAGTTAATAAAATGGATGGTAATATTGGTCTCCCTAAGATATCATCTATTGTTAAATTTTTTAAATGTGGAAGGTATGGGAAATAGGAAAATAAATGTCTTAGAGGGAATTAACTTGAATGAAATCAGAAAGGTTGTATGAGTAATGGATTTACTACAGACGATGAAGTGAACAAAGATAACATAAGAAAGGTTTGTGATGTTCTAATAGTATTGTTTATAAGCATGATTAAATTAAGTTTGATTAATGTTAAGAAAATATTCATATTCCATAAATCTGGAAAAAGGTATTAAGGAAATGATGTTTAGTATGGATAAAGAGGTGATTTATATGGATAATGTAATTTGGATAGTATTTATGACCTCATAAACAATATGGAATTTATTGATAAATTAATTTATGTTATCATTGATAGAGTTTATAACTTATTGGATCTATGGAATATATTCAATAATTTATTATTTTATTCTTGTAATGAGGATGAATTCTTGTTTTCATTAAGGTTACATGGTAATTTAGGTTATTACCAAGTATGAAGAGAATACCTGATAAAGGTATTCACATATTCAGTATGTGACAATCAAAAGGCACTTTATGATATATGGGGGATTAATGTCAAGTTGGTTTTGAGAAATTTAGTGACCTTATTTATAAAGTTTTGTATTTTTAAAATTCTAAAGTGTTAAAAGGTTAAAAATTTATGAAAATTTTTATGTTGAACTTTGGATGAGGCTTTAGAGATTAATTTATTGTCTCACCATATGAATATTTTTTCATGACTTATGATAACTAATTTATTTTGATGATAACTAAAGATAGAATAAATTACTTATCATTTTATTTATGGATCTTATCATCAATTAGTGATTCAGTAATAAAAAATTAACCTTAATTTAACATAGTAAGAGATGAATTTCAAATTTGAATAACCTTTGTGATAAATTTTTTTAAAAAAGTTTTTGTATTTGTTGATGACTAATATTTTTTTATAATAATGTTTTCGTTATTCAGGAATCAGAGCCAATACATTATAATTAGTTATATAAGAAATTTTAAAGTTTTTGATTTTTCAAATCCAAACATAAAGGGGTAAAAAAGTTTTTGTTGTTCTAGACTCGTGTTTTGAAGTTTCTAAGGATTGAATTCATAATGATGCTCAAGAGTTTTGTTGATGAAAGTGAAGTTAAGAGTTATAAAGTTTTAAAAATTTCTAAACAAATTAGATGATGCTTTTTTGATCAAGAAATTCTCAAAAATAATGAAAAATATAATTATAAAACCCTTTTAATAAGTGGAGGAATAATAAATTTTGCATTGACTCAAAAAGTTAATACAAAGTCTCCATTGAATCCAGAAGCAAAAGAATCAGAAGATTCCCGATGTTAGAATGTGTAAATATGATGAAGTTTGAAGAATTTTAATGTTTAAAAATGGATTCATCATTTAATACTTTCCATTATTATATAAATATAATCATAACAGTATTTCCATCATTATGGAAAAATCATAATGGAGAAATTCACTGTAATTAGAAAATCCATCATAATGGGAATTTCATCATTATGAGAATTCCACCATTATAAGGATTCCATCAGATAGAATTTTAGAAGGAAACGTGACATAATGAGATGATAATGAAATAGAACATAATGAGATAAGAAGGAAATAGATCAAAATGATCTAAGAAGGAAACATATTCATAATGAGATGAGAAGGAAACACAGTCATAATGAGCCGATTATGAAGAAGTCTTCAAAAGAAGAGTCTAGAAGTTTTATGAGGAGTTAAAGTGGTCAAAACTTGAAATTAAATTTTTCATAAATCTTGGAGAAATATGAGGAGGATTTAGGAAATAAAAGTTGAAGTTTAAATGTGAGTGATATTTAGATTTTTTGAAAACTGAGGAAGTGTAAATTTTTTTCAAGTTTCTCGCTCTTGTTTTTCTGAGTTGTATATAAATACTTTCTCAAATCATTCGTTCATTGTAAATTTCATGTAATCATATAAGACAAAGTGATAAATAATTTGAGTGAAATTTATTTCTAGATTGATACCTTAGAAGAATACAAGACACCTAAAAGTTATTTTACCAAGAAGTAGAATCACATTGAGTAAATTAGATTGAGTCAATTGGTTTGAAGAATATCGTGTTGAGTATTTGAGCGGAGTTTGAGTTTTATAGATTGAGAATGAGTTCATCATATTGAGAAGATCGTATTGAGTTGATTAGACTGAGAAAGATCATATTTAGTTTCTAATAAGAGTTTGAGAAGTGTAGATTGAATAAGGAAGAATCATATTGACTTTATCAGTTTGAGAAAATTGGATCCAGCCAAATCGGACTAAGGATTCATACTGAGAAATTGTGGAGTAGTTTCAAAAAAGAATTTATTATTTTGTTTGACTCAATTGTTTTGTAAGAAATTTTTTAAACTTACAAGAGTCAATATAATCTTTCTTATTGGGATATATAAGGCATCTAATGGGATTTGCAACAAGTTGTATTCACTTCTTCATAATATTTAATTTATATAGACCCACAAGAGTATCTATGGAAAGGATATAGGTTCTCACATTAAGCCCGAACCATATAAATATTATGTGCTGTACTTGTTTTCCTAATTTTCTGTGTATGATTATTTATTAAACATTGATAAGGAAATAAATCTTAACAGGTTACAGGGGTCAAGTTTCTAAAAGTTTTGAAACTAAAAAACGTGAACAACTGATTCAACCCCCCTTCTTTGTTGTTATTCGATCCTTTGGAACTTAAATTGGTATCATAACGAGGTTCTCTTGTTGAATCATTATCACAGATAATATCAATTATTTCAATAGTATATGAATTCTTACATTTTATGGAAAAAATATTATGGATGAAAAAATAGGATGACCCATTATATCACATCTCTTTGGTTGGAATTTGTTGACACTACTACTATTGGTTTTCCACCTATTGAGAAAGATGCTCCTATGATGTTTTCTAATAAGAGAAATATAAAATTAGATGGAAAGGCTAGAAATAATATCCTTATGTCCTTATTAGAGAATGATTTTCAGAAGGTTATGGGTCTCAATACTTCAAAAAGTATGTGGGATAAGAAGAAAAGTATTTTTTAAGGGAATACTAAAGTGAATTAAGAAAATATATAAATATATCTTTGTAACCATAAAGACATCATAATGAAATATGAAGTAAGTCTTAATGAATACATCACTAAGGTAAATGGAATTGTTTGCAACATCAAAGGATTAGAGATGTCCTAGAAGATTTTACTTTTGTGAGGAAACTTAGTAGAAACCTTCTAGATATGTTTTATTCTAAAACTTACCCTTCATAAGATAAGGATGATTAATATCTTGATGAATCGATTAGATTTATTTTTTTCTTATGAAATGTGGAAAGATCCCATGATTAAAAACAAATATGAAAGATTAAATGGATTTTGAAGCTTTGAGAAAGATGAAAATCCATGATTTTGAATAAATTGAACCCTATGAGTTGGAAGATAAGTAAGATGATGAGTTGAATGATAAGATTATGTCTATTATCTCTAAAAACTATCATAGAGGAAGAGGAAAATATGTAGGGAAACTTTCTATCAATTTTTTTGAGTGTGGTGGAATCAGAAACTTTTCTATGAATTTCCCAGAGAAGAAAGTTGGAGAACATCGAGATGATTCTAATAAAAAACCTCGATGGAAGAAGTTGAAAAAAACGATAATGAAGAAAATTCATCTAAATAATTCAAGAAGTTTACTGAAAAAAATATCTATATTGAGTAAGAAGGTAGAATCAGACTCAACTAAAAACAATTCTTATGAATATTAATGTTTAGAAAAATTTAGACCCTTCATTGAAAAAGTTAAGAAAACAAAAGATTAATCAAATATAAAAGAAGGTGGTGAAGTATCTTATAGAGAGTATCAACTCAGAATAGAACATTTTGCATGTCTTGAGCAAAAAAATCTCAAGAAATACATTAGAGTAATGAAGAAAGATTGTGAAAATGTTACTGATGGAGGAAAATATCTCATCAAGTAGGAGGAAGAATACATCAAAGAGATATTAAGCTACAATCTTATAATTGATGAACATGGAAAGATGGTTAAAAATATTAATAAGAAGTAAGAAGATAAAGAAGAAGTTAATAAGTTTCAATCAAAACTTATTTAATATAAAATAACGTTGAGGAAGATGAATGAAAATTTGAACAAATATTCAGAAGTAAAAATAAAGACTTCTAAAGTTGCTAACAAGGCTCAATATGAGAATCAAGTGAAATCTTCACTCAGAGAAATTAATATTTCTTTTGGTTCTTTTAATATTTAAGGTTTAGGAAAAGGTTTTAAGAAATCTTGGGTGGATAAAGTATGTAAGAAACATATCAAATCTACAAAATTAGAAAACTCTAATCAAATGAAAATATGGTCCACATCCTGAGTATGTTAGAGCTGAAAGAACTTACCAACGTCAACAATGTTTCTATAGAGAAATACATTTATTGAATATAAAATGAAGATTTAATGGATATTACTAGTGTTGTGGAATCTGTGATAACATAGATTATAATTTTTTGAACATCTTATCTCTACCCAGAAGAAGGTTTGAGAAAAGTGGAAGAAATATTGAAAGTAGAATGAGTAACTTTTCTAACTTACAGAAAGTTAAAAAGGTGAATTATTAAGATGTTAGAAATTTTCCAACAAAAAAAATTAATGTCTGTGAGATGTTTTTGAGATGTTTGTGGAATATGTGATCAGGTTGGTTATCATTCTGAAATATGTACGACACTCCTTCTAGAAAAAGTTTCTTATAATAAAAAAGAAAAAGAAGCTGAAAATAATAAATTTAAGGAAAGAGATTTTACTGTTGAGATAACTTTGAAAGAAATTAAAAGAAAAAAATGAATATTTGATAGTAGTTGTTATTCATATATTATAGGTGATTTAAAAATCATGAAACATGTTGAAATTCATGATAGAGGACAAGTTGCCTTTGGTAATGACAGTTCCTTAAAAATCAGAGGAATCAGAATGACTGATATTGAAGTGGAAAAGTTTAAATCTAAGGAATTTTTATTTTTTAATGGACTAAAACATAACTTACTTAGTATAAGTCAACTTTTTGATGATGGAAAAGAAATTTTTTTAGAAAATATTTGTGTGTAATAAAAATTGTGGAAGATAAAAAAGTTATTACAAATAGAGAAAGAACTAGTGGGAATCTCTTCCAAATAAGAGAATTCAACTACTCATGTTACTTGAGTGCTGAAGATGAAAACCAATTGTGGAACTGAAGACTTGGGAACCATGGATAGAAAAGTATGAACAAAATTTATAAATTTGATGTTGTTAGAAACTTTCTATAATTGAAAAGAAGAGAAGAATATGTTTTTTTAACTTGTCACAAATGGAAGATAACTAACAAAAGTCATAAAAGAATTGAGATTCAAACTATCAAACCACTTGAGATTATTCATTCTAATTAATGTGGGTTGACGAGAAAAAAAATAAAAAAATAGATTTATACTTTATCTATTTTATTGATGATTTCACTTAGATGAAAAACATCATGTTTATGAAGCACAAGTCAGAGGATATTAAAATGTTCAGATTCTTCTGAAAAGATGTTGAGAACGAAATGGGGGTTTCTATAAAAAAAATTGGGAACAGATAATGACACCGAATTAAGAAATAATAATTTTGAAACTTATCTAAGAAATCATTGTATCAAACAGTAGTATAGTGATCCCTATACTTCACAACAAAATAAAGCAGCATAAAGAAAGAATAAAAGTTTGGTGGAAATGGAAAGAAGTATGTAAGCAGAATACAAAGTTTTAAAATTCTATTGGAGGGAAACTATTAATACTATTGTATATGTTCAAAAATAGATGATTTTTGAGACCAAAAAACAAAATGACTTCTTATGAAATGTGGTATAATAAAAAACGTTCATTTAAATACTTCAAAGTATTTGGAAGTCCATTTTTACTCAAAATAAAAAATCCAGATCTAGGAAAGTTTGATGATAAAACTAAAGAAGGATATTTTATGGGTTATTCACCAAATAGAAGAAGTTACCAATTTTGGAACAAATGTTTACAAATTTTTTTGGACTCATATGATGTGAATGTAATTGAAAATCAAAATTTCTTAACAAAAGGTATTGAGAATGTTGAAGAGGATAAACTAGAGATTTCCAAAAATAGTGAAAGTAATTCAAAACATCCATATCATGATTCAGAAAATTCATGTGATGGGGAAAGTTCAATTGGGAAAGAAAATTTGAAATTTCCAACCTTAAAAAAACATTTTAAGTCTAAAAACATTAATAAAAATCATAATAATCCACTTCAGACAAGAAGAAAGTTTAGACTAGAAAATCAGATGTCACATATCTCAAAAGTTAAACAAGAATCAATTTCAGAAGATATTGAGTACAAATAATGGGTGGATTTTATGAATGAAGAGTTGGATCATATTGAGAAGAAATAAACATGAGAAATTTTTTCATGGCCATCAAATAAAAATGTTATCAAAACGAAGTGGGTTTATAGAAAAAGTTAAATAAACATGAAGAAGTTTCAAGAAAAAAATATAGGATTGTTTGTAAATGTTATACATAAGTTTAAGGTGTGGGTTTTAAAGAAAAGTTTTCCCCATTTTCAAGATTATAAACTATTAGATTTTCTATTTCAGTGGATGCACATTGTAATTACAAATTTTATTAAATGGATGTAAAGTTATCTTTCACAAATTGTTCGATTAAGGAAGAAATTTACATTGAAAAACTTTGTGGGTTTCTACTTGATGAGGATGAAAACAAGTTACTAAACTGAATAAATATTTGTAAGGGATGAAGCAAGCTCCACATGCTTGGTATTATAAACATAAAAATTGTTTGAGAATGTTGAAATTTTATAAAGGAAAAGTTGTTATAAACTTATATATGAAATATGTTGACTATGGAACTCTAATTGTAACTGTTTATATGGATGATATATATATTTTTGGGGATAGAGAAGATGTTTATAAAAAAATTCTAAGGAAATAAAGAAGAATTTTGAAATGTCTATGATATGAGAATTAACTTTCATCCTTGGTATACAAGTTCAACAAAAGGAAAAAGACAATTTATTATCTTAATAAAATTATGACAGGGAATTGTTAAAAATGTTTGGGATAGAAGAATACAAATAATTTTCTACTCCTATTTCAATGAGCACAAAGTTGAGTAAAGATGAATCTAGAAAAAAGTGTAAATCAAAAAGATTTTTTGAAGCTGAAAGGAAGTCTAATTTATCTTATAGCCTCAAGGCCTGATATTGTTTATGTCATGACTTTGTATGTTAGGTATCAAGGTGATCCTAAATAATAACATATATTTGAATCAAAAAAAATTCTAAGATATGTCAAAGGAAAAAATTCACATGGGTTGTTATTCAAAAGAATTAGCGAGATAAAGTTTCATGGGTTTATTGATGCTAATTAATCTAGACATTGTAATGGCATCAAATCAAAATCAAGAGGAACATTTTTCTTGTGTGAATTTTATGTGAGTTGGAATAGCAAGAAACAAAGTTCATTAACTTTAAGCACAATTAAATTTGTATATGTTGCTGATACTCAAGCTTGTACTCAAATGTTATGGATTAAAGTTCAACCAGATGATTTGAAATAAAAAGTTTCTAAACCATTGAAGATAATTTTTGATAATAAAAGTGAAATTGATATTTCTAAAAATCATTTCCAACATTAAATATAAAATCACATTGATATAAAGTTTCACTTTATAAAAGATAAAGTTTTTGATGGATATATTTTTCTAGAATACATTGCAACAATGTATCAGATTGCTGATATCTTTACAAAAGAAATTCCAAAAGAAAGTTTTATGGAATTGAGGCTATAAATTCATGTTAATCCTCCTCCCATGACTTCTTAAACCTCTCAAGGAAGAACCCTATCTGTTCTTTGGATTATGTTGAAAAAGGGGGAGAGAAAGTAACAAATTTTTACTTTGTAAGCAGATTTTACTTATATTTCTTTTATGAATTTGAATATGTGGTTATCATAAAGTGGATGAGAGAAAAATAAAAGTGAGAGAGGAAAAGATAAACGTGAGGAAAGTTTATCTTTACATGGCCACATAATTTTCTTATCATTGAGGGATGTAATTAATTCAAAAAAATACATTATCTAGTAGTGTATTGTCATGATACCCTCTTTTGAGAAAGGATATTTGTTGATAAAATTCAAAAAAATTGAGTTGTTTACAAAAGTTGAGCTATGAAATAATTATGAGAGTTTGAAAAGTTTTTAGGAAGGGCTGTCAAAATATCCAAAGGGTGATAATGAATAACATTTGTGATAATTTTTTTTAACATAATTTTTGTATTTGTTGACAAATAAACTTTCTGAATAAGAATGTTTTTGTTATTTAGGAATCAAACCCAGTCCATTGTAATGAGTTATGTAAGAAATTTGAAAGTTTCTGATTTTTCAAACCCAAAAATAAAGGTGTAGAATTTTTTTTTGTTTTATGGAAATTGGTTTTTGTACTCATATTTTGAAGTTTTTAAGAATGTAAGTTGTAATAATACTGAAGAGGTTTGTTGAAGAAAGTGAAGTCAAGAGTTAGAAAGTTCTCAAACTTTCTAAACAAATAAAATGATGCTTGGTTGATCATGAATTTCTCAAAAAATTATGAAAACTATCATGATAAAATTCTTTGAATAAATAGAGGTATCATAAATATTGCAGTGACTCTATGAGTCAAGATAAAATCTCTATCGTATCAAGAAGCACTAGACACAGAAGTTCTCATAAGTTAGAATGTGTAAATCTAATGATGTTTGAAGAAGTTTAAAGTTTATAAGTGGAATAATCATTGAATACTTTCTATATTTATGGAAAAATCATCATAATAGGATTTTCATCCTTATAGAAAAATCATCATAATGATATTTCCATCGTAATGGGAAAATTCATCATAATGGGAAAATCCATCATAATGGGAATTTCATCATGATGATAATTCCAAAATTATGAGGATTCAATCAGACTAACATTGAAAATCAAATATATCATAATCATCTTAAAAGTAAATAGATCGTAATGAGTTGAGATGGAAATATATCGTAATGAGTTGAGAAGGAAATAGATTCGTAATGATATGAGATGGAAATAGATTTATAATGAGGTGATTATAAAGAAGATTAAAAAATAAGATTATATAAGTTTTATAAAGTGTTGAAGAGTTAAAAATATGAATTAATTTTTTTATAAATCTCAGAGAAATCTTAGGAGGATTAAATAAGTCAAAGTTGAAGTTTAAATGTGAGTGATTTTTGGAGTTTTTCAAATATGAGGAAGTAGTGAAATTTTTCAAGTTTCCCACTCTTGTTTTTCTAAGTTTCCTATAAATTTTTTCTCAGATAATTCGTTCCTTGTAACATTCACATAAGCAGAAAAGGTGGAGTACTGAATAATTCTAGTGAAAGTTCTTTCAGGACTGAAACCTTAGAAAAAGATTAGATACCAGAATGTTTTGTCTACGAGACATGATAACCTTATTGAGTCAATCAGATTGAGTCAATCTGACTAAAGAATATCATATTGATCATTTGAGAAGATTTTGAGTTTTTCATATTCAGAATGGGTTTATCATATTGAGATGATCTTATTGAGTCGATCAGACTAAGATATATCGTATTGAGTTTCTGAGTAGAGTTTGAGAAGTTCATATTGAGCAAGGAAGAATTGTATTGACTTAATTAGGTTGAGAAAATTAGATCCATCCAGATTGGACTGTGTATTCAGGTTGATCAATTTTAGGGTAGTTTCAACAGAGTCATTATTATTCTATTTGGATTAATTATTTTATAAGAAAAATTTTAAATTGACAGAAGTTAGTATAATCTTTCCTATCAGGAGATATAAGGTGTCTAACAAGATTTGGCACAAGTTGAATTCACTTATTCATAATAGTGAATTTACATAAACCCACATGAGTGGATATGTAAAGGATGTAGGTTCTCACACTAAGGTCGAAGCTTGTAAATATTGTGTGCTTTAATTTCTTTACTACATGAATATTTACTAAAAGTTGATAAAGAAATAAATCTTAATATGTTTTAGGGGTTAAGTTTCTAAAAGTTTTGAATCTCATAAAAAGTGAACAACTAATTCAACCCCCCATCTCAATTGTTATTCAATTATTTGGAACTTTAAAATTTATTAAGGCATAACCAAGGGGTGATATTTTTCTTATGAAATAAAGGATACCTTTTCATGAAAATTCTTGAAATAAAATTCTATATTATTATAAAAATGTTTGATGATATCAATGAAATATTTCAAACGTATTTGGTTTAGGGAGTTGTGACCATTAAATTAATTTATTACCTATCTCCCTTCATCAATACTTGGGTGTGATTTTTCTCTTCTATGTCTTTGTTTTCATTTTCCACCTATGTTCTCCTCTGGAGAAACCTAGTTATGAGTCTCTTTAGGTTACCATTATGTTTCCAACATTCCATTTTTAATGGATGTTTTATTATTTATTTTTAAGATGTGTGTTTCTATGATGGAATTTTAAAATTTTAGACCATTGATTTCCTACAATAATCTCAAGGGTAAAATTATATTTAAGGGAGGTATAATGAAACACCGTGAGTTTTTCTGAATTAATTTTCTTTTTGAAAAATTAAAATTATTTTATGGATTGAATGACATGCTACACCAAGTAATTCTTAATTTACACACAATGAAAAGTTATTATAACACTACATGAAACACTGAGTTTATATTGAGATACACACAACACTAAGTTTGGATTTTGTTATACACAATACCAAATTTTACTGAACTATAATATACTATTAATATTATTATTTAATAGGAGATTTAACTCTTAGTTATTAGAATAAAGGGAATAAATAGTATTAAATAAATTATTAAAAAATATATTTTTGAACGTTGTATTAGTTACCTATTGATAGGAAATAAAATAAGAATTATTTAAAATAAAAAGAAATGTTTTCCATAAAACAACATCTTTATTAAATTATAGGTTAATCATGTTTGGAACACATAATTTAAAATTAAATGTTACCACCTTTATAAAATTTTGTTGAAAAAATAAACTTCATTTCTGAAATCATAATATAAAAATTATCTTAGGGTGAATTTTTTATATTTTTCTTAGAAGTTTTATTTTTTGATGAATAGTGAAAAATACTAAATTTTAATGGAAAAATCTCTTTTAATTTAAATAATTAATAATGTTAAAATATATTTTAAATTTGTTTTAAAGTATAAATAGTTAAATTATACATATATTAATCCAATTTAGGTTATGAGACTCATTTTAATTTTTAATGTTGATATAAAACATAGTAAATATTTGAACATTTTCACGTTACAAACTCGTTTTCTTGTCACGTTAGTGGGATTAATTTTAAACTAAATTATTCCACTTATGTGAATTTAATTTTTAAATAATGGATTTAATAATTTTAATAATAATAATTTATAATATCTAATAATGCCTAATTATTTTTTTACCAAAGTGATTATTAAAAACAGCTAAAAATAAAGTATTATGGTTAGGGAAAAACAAGTTTACTTAGTGGTTAAACTTAGAATACAAGGTTTAATAATGAACCAAAACTTCTCCAAAACACTTTTATAGACATATTTAGACCCTTGTGACCCTATTCTATAATTTTATTAGTTATTGGGATACTATTCTAGGAAAGTAACCCATATAATAAGTTGTGTAAAGAAAAAGACAAAAAATGTTCTTTTCTTTCTTTTAATTTCCATAATTCTTTGGAATAGGGAAAAACTATACAGGTTAGGTTATAAATATTATTTTCAATTTTAAATTATTATTTTTAGCATGGTAACTTATTTTAATTTTTTATACATTATATAATTACATTAAATGCTTTAGAAATTACAATGTAGGAATTATTTAGTTAATAATTAAATAAAATAAATGATACTAAAAATATTAAAAGTGAAGAAAATTGAATGGAATATTATGTTACATTAATTTTTTAGAATAATATATATTTTTTTACATAGGTTTAAAATTAATATATTCTAATTCCATTGTTATCTTGATATTTTTAAATTCAAATTAAACAAGTAATGTTAAAATTAACATTAATGCTATTTTATAATAAGTGATATTTTATTAAATAATTTAAAATTAATAAAAGTCATATATTCTAGAAATTAACTATCAAATATTAACAAATACAAAATATCATCCATTCAGGGACCAATTTTTCTTTTATAATCAATATATTGACCCCAAAATAGTAAAAACTTTGTTAGCACAGTTCAGGTTAAAACAATGTTTTTGCGCATTACATACGCTTCTATTAAAATTAATATACAACACATATTAGTTTTTTATTTTATAAATTAGATATAATATTTTAGAATATGTGGGTATAAAGTTTATAATATTTATCACTTTAATTTATTCCTAATGGATAAATTACCTATGTTATAAAAATAGTTACCATAATAAAAACCAAAATGGAAAAAAGAAGAAAAATTAGAAGTTAAGGAATAGATTTATAGAAATTCATTTATTTTTTGTGTTTTGGGGGTATTTACCAATAAAATAAACCTTAAACTATATTATTATACAATATTTTAGACAAATGAGGTAAGGGAGACCTCCCAATGGTGAATACTTTTGAGTATTTACAAGAATTCCACTCCTCAACTGTAAATGGGAACTCACTATCCCCCCTTTTTCACAGCTCTCAAGCCATTTTTATTGACCAAAACCTAAACAAAACCACTTCTAAACTTCCTCAACCTAAACATAGAATTATTTTATTGAATATAAAGAAAAAAATTTAAGGTTTTTATGCAAACCTAATTAGGATACCTGAAGAATTGGTAATGTTATTCAAAAATCGTTTTTATTTTATTTCCTTATCCACCCTATTAAATTATTTTTATATATTGTTCATGTAATAAAATATGCATCATATATATAATGAAATGTTTTTATGCTAATTATATGACCTAAACAAATACACAATTAAATCATATGGGTTGCAAAATCCTCATTCGTGTGCAAGATAGACTACCACCTCACAAACCAATATTGTTCATTTTTTCATTACCACCTTTCATGGTTGGGTATAATGATAGAGATATATTTAATATATGATATATATATATATATATGATATTTATAATGTATTTATTTTTCTGTAATTATTATATGACACATAACTTCATGCTTTACATTTTTTGGGAATACAATAATTTCATTCTTGTGTATGGCGGACAACCGCCTCACGAAGTGGTGTGATTTATTCATGATTTACGTGGAATATTTTAAGGATGGTTTATATAGAAATATTTGTTATATATGACATGAAAATTCTTCTATAATTATAATATATATATATATCATTTAATTTTCTTTCTTTTAATATTATAATAAAATGAAAACAACGTTCATACGTACACACAACCTACCGTCTCCATGAACAATGTATTTCATTTCCTATCACTAAATTTTATGGATTAATATAAAAAAAATATAATGAATATATATTATATTTATACCATGGTTTACATTATATAGATCATGAAATCACGATCTAATTAAATGGACCTAGAATAACAGGTCAAAACATGTACAAAATACAAAAGCAGTTATTACCCGGAACATAACTTTAACATGGAATTGTTAAATAATGGTTAATATAAATTCATAATAAAATGATATATGGTTTGATATATATGAATTTGGTTTTATGACACATTAATAATAAACTAATATTTATTATACAGGAGTTGTGAATGAGTACGACGAGAGTCAAGACTTAGGGTAGAGGGATTTCTAGTCTCACTTTTATTTGCGCGAGACTTATGCCATATTAACCAATAATTTCTTATTTGTGGTGTATATACATAAATATGAAATTTAATATCCTGAATTTTATTTATTTCATGATATTAAAGATTTTAGTTGAAGTTATTCTTTCATGGATCTCCTGATTTAAAAGTTACTCAAGTAATAAGGGATTTTCATCTCACTTTTTACTTTTGTGTGACAGATGCTATATTCACCACCTTTTTATTATATGTGGTTTATATACAGCACATGAATTTATTTTATGGTGATTATACTAAAATTTATTGTTATTTACATTTTCATTTTAGGATCTCTCTTTCATAGGGTTTATATCTCAAAAGTTATCAAATCCGGTAAGGGAATTTTGTCTCAATTAGCCTTCTTTTAGACACATGTTTTGTTATGCACCAATATTATTTTATGAGGTGTATATAATTCCCTTTTTAAATGTTATATCATGAATCTAATTTTTATCATGATATTTTAAGATTCATGTAATTTTATTATTTTATGAGGCTTATGATCCGAATTTACCAAAGTGGTAAGATTTTATTGCCACAATCTCATCATTTATCAGGATTGTTTATGATTATTATTCCATTTATGAACTATTATGATCAATATCTCAATAATTTTCATGAATTTTATTATCCTTTAGTTTTTCATGATACAATAAATTAGTGGTACCATTATTTCACTCATTTTTACTTAATATAATCAAGATCATGTTTTTTTTGAAAATATGACTTTATTTCTCTCTTTGATAGGAAATCTATTTTATTTCAAAACAATGTTTTATAAAAGTGTTTTAAATAATTATCTACTATTATCCTATGAATTTTGAAAGACATTTTTACCCATGTTTTAAATTTTTACATAATGGTTTTAAGGGGAACCTTCTTATCTTTTTATGATCAATGCTCTTTTGAATTATACTAATAATGTGAAAGGAATATTTTTTTTCATATACATCATGTACAGAATTCCCTACTGTCAAGACCAATCCATTCATTGAATATTAATTTATACAATTTAAATAATAATTTAAAAATAAAAATTTTTCTTAAATATTTTGGAAAGATTTTTATTTTAAATTTATTTTTAAAGAAATTAATTTTGAAAATGTTTTATGTTTTAAAAAGTGTTTTAAATGATTTTCAAAGTTTACTTTATAAGTGTAAAAGTTTATTTTCAAATAAAATGATTTCAAAGGTGTTTGTGTTTAAAGATTATTTTAATTTGTTTTTAAATAATCCTTTATAAATCATTAATTTTATTTTCAGAGATTTTTTTTTCAAAATGTTTTATGTTTTAAAAAGTGTTTTTCATAGTGGAAATGATATTTTCCTCAAGAAATGTTTTAAATGATACTTTAAAAATTATTTTCTATCTAAGATAAAATATGTCAGTGTTAACTATGTCTTATATGGGATATTATTTATGGATACCATTCATATTATTTCTATGAATGGTTTATTATTTTATGGCATGATATTTATGGAACCCGTTTCTTTTCCACAGGTCAGTCATGTTCCAAAGAGATTGTTATAAAACCCATTTATTTTCACTGGGTTAATCATGTTTCATTGAGACGAGCATGAAACCAATTTATTTTCCATGATTTAATAAGGTTATGAAATAATAATGGTTATTTCTATGAGTTTTTAGGATGATATGTAAACTCTTTTTACTTTTTTCATGTTGTGGTTCTTAGACATAACTTATATGATGGGGAAACTCATATAACACTGGGAAATCCCATTACAAATTTTACATTGGGGAAGCATAGATAGTGATGGGTAATACCATTATAACTTATATGATGGAGAATCCCAAATAGGTCCAGTTAATACCATTATAGATTATATTATGGGGTGGCCCATATGGCATTGGGTAATCCCGTTACACCTTATACTATGGGGAAGCCTAGATAACATCAGGTAAGCTTGTTACAACTTATAGAATGGGTCATCCTAGCTATCACCAGGTAATCCCATTATATATTATATTAAGAGGAAGCCTATATATCTCTGGTTTATCCCATTATGGATTACATTATGGGTTCACCCAGATAGTGATCCAATGAATTGGGTAAAGATTTATATCTCATGAGAGATATATGGCTGTAATGGGGAGTGAATGTAGTTAAGCAAGGGAATTTGTCCTCTATGATGATATTGGGAGTGAAACACGACTACTAAGTGTTGAGTCAATAAGGTTTTACTTATGACTTTTCCATTCCTTCTTGTTTTGAAAATCACAAACACCTTATACTTAAGAAAATATAAATTTTATCTCTATAAGGAAAATTTAATTCTTTAAGGAAATTTACCCTAACCTATATTTTCTTATACACAACAATATTTTTTTCTTTAGTACAAAAACCGGATTCATACCCAAAATCCCATAAGTCATATAATGTAAAGATTTGGAGCATTCTGTTTTTAGGATCCGAATTCTGGATGTGAACTGTAATAAAGTTCCAATCTGAATTCTGGACTCCGAACTCTTAAGTAGTTGGACTTAGAACTCTTAAGTAGTTGGACTTCGAACTCTTAAGTATTTTGACTCCGAACTCTTATGACGTTTGACTCTGAACTCTTAAGTAGTTCGACTCCGAACTCTTAAAGTAGTTCGACTCCAAACTCTTAAAGTAGTTCGACTCCGAACTCTAAAGTAGTTCGACTCCGAACTATTAAAGTAGTTCGACTCCGAACTCTTAAGTAGTTCGACTCCGAACTCTTAAAGTAGTTCGACTCCGAACTCTTAAGTAGTTCGACTCTGAACTCTTATGAAGTTCGACTCCGAACTCTTAAGTAGTTCAACTCCGAACTCTTAAGTAGTTCGACTCCGAACACTTATGAAGTTTGACTCCGAACTTTTACTAGTTCGACTTCAAACTCTACAAGTTCAGATTCTGATCTCTGGTGAAACTAGACTCCGAATTCCTATAAAACAGAATCCAAGCATTTATTAACAAAGACTCTAAATTTCATTTTGGTTAGACTCTGAACTTTTAATTTGCTTACACTCTGAAATCTTGTATGGATTTTACTTACATATGATTCATTTCAAAACGATGTCGTGCATTCAGTTATACATGATTTATTATTAAACGATGTCGTTTATTTTGTTTCTAATTATCCGTTGGTTGAGTTACACATGTATAGCTCCCTCCAAATTTCATGGAAAATATGACCATTGGAGGAGGGAGCCGACCGTTGGAAATTTTCCTATAAATAGGAGCTCATTTGAAAGAGCTCAACAATATGTTGATCGATCTAGAGACCACACTCTGTTAAGGTTATTTCTAGAGAGATAAGTTTTTCATGCCTTGTGCGTACTGAACTGGTCATTCAGATTTCTTCGTGCGACTCTGAATGTTGGCGATTACATTCGAGAACTTCCGGGGATTGGAAGATAGAGGTGCCGACTATCTTGAAGTTGAGGGCTTCCTTACTGAGGAAGACAGAGGTTCCAACTACCTTGATGTTTAGGGCTTGCGGGGATAGCAAGACAGAGACACCGATCTTCATATCGAGGGCTTACCCTGGTGTGGGTAGGACAGACTTGCTTGAAAGTATAAATCAAGGGACCTTTGTCCAAGGTTGTTGGATACCCTTCTCTTTGGGTTAAAAGATTTATATCTTGTTACTTGTAGTTTTACTACTTGTTTTTCCGCTGCATATTGTATTGTAAGGAAAGTATAACCTACTTATATTTCCTTACACTTATACTCTGATTAGTTTAGATTCTATACAATTTAAGGTAGAATCTTATATTGTAAACCTTGGTTCCAATTCTCCAGTTGGTGATCAGAGGTGTTATGAATCTGCTTAGTTTAACTTTGTTAATCATAGATTTTTTCCTTGTCTAAGGAAATTTTTAAAGTGTAAAATTCACCCCCTATTGTATATTGAGCGTCTACATCATTATTTCGATCCTACAATTGGTATCAAAGGAGGTCTCTAAAATACTTATACTCACGTATAGGCTTTTCTTGCTCTTTTTCATTGTTCTTCTTCCTTGCTTTGAATGTTTTTTTTTCTGGAATTGTCATTCCGAATTATCATTCCGAATTATGATTCCGAATTGTCATTCCGAATTATCATTCCGAATTGTTATTCCGAACATTGTGGTTACAGACTTTTTCTACTAAATAGTTTGGTTGCCAAAGTTTGTTTTAAGAATGGCAGGAGTCAATGTTGGTTCTATTGACAATCTAAACCCTACAAGACCACCAATCATTGATGGTAATGACTATGAGTACTGGAGAGATCGAATGAAGACTTTTGTTATCAATACTGGAGTGGATAATTTCGTTATGCTTACTGGTGATTATAAAATTCCTGATAAGGAATTTAGAACTTTCACTAACCAGGAAAAGCAAGAGTATCAACTCAATTATAAGGTACTCAGTACTCTACTATGTTAAATGACTAGAAATATATATAGCCAGATTTCTTCTTGTGAAGCAGCTAATTGTATATGGAATAAGTTATAAGTTACACACTTTGACACTTCTAAAGTGATTGAAACTAGGAGAGATATGCTTAGAGATGAATACCATGGATTCAATTTTCTGTATGGAGAACCAATCTGTAAAGTTCAACAGAGGTTTATGACTATAGTAAACAGCTTACAGTCTATGGGAGAAAAAGGATTAGATGATGAAGCCCTTGTGGATAGGATAACTGATATTATGCCCAATGAGTGGGAATCAAAGAGAACAGCTATAGATGAGAACAGGAAGGTCACTCAAATTTCTCTTGATGATCTATTTGGAACTCTTCTCCAACATGGAACAAGAATGAAGAGAGATGCTGACAACATCAAAAAGAAGAATAGGAATGGTACTGTTTCTTTTACAACAACATCAAATCATATGAAAGCTAAGACTACTGAGAAAGTAACCAGATCCAAGTCTAAGAAGGTGGTTATTCAATCAGAATCTAGTGAAAGTGAAATCTCAGAAAATGAGTTAGTAAATCTTGCTCGAAGGATGAACAAGATAGATGGCTAGAGAAATTTCCAATCCAAATAAAAGAAAAAGGAAATGAAAGACATGAAAGATAGAGAAGTTACTTGTTATGAATGCAAGAGAGTTGGACATATTATACCGGATTGAACTTTTCTCAAAAAGAAAGAAAGGAATGAAAGTAATTCAGAGAAGAATAGAAAGAAGTATTAAAAAACCAAAGCTAAGAAAGTTATGAAAGAAAATGACACCTGGAGTGCCAGTGGTGGTGACTCTTCTGATGAATCTTCTGATTATGAATCCTCAGGACAGAATAATCTTGGTCTTATAGCCAGATTACCCATTAACAAACATTGATTTATTTCTAAGGTACAAAATGATGAATCGTTGACCGATGTATCTTTAAATTCTAATGATAGTAAGTATTATAACTCTTCAGATAAAGAATCCTCTTCTGATGAAGAAAATACTTCACCTACCTATGAAGAAGTTTCTAGGTTTTCTAAACTTCTAGAGATTGAGAATTCTAAAATCAATAAGAAAATTGATAAGGAAAACTCTAGGAATTCTATTCTTACAAAAGAGATATCAGATTTTTCTAAAGATCGTGATAGAAAAAATGTTGATTTTATAAATATTTTAAAAATATCTTAAGGAAGTAAGTTCTGAGAAGAACAAACATTCTAAAGAGTTAGAACAAGTAATTTCTAAGAAAAGTGTTTTTGAGCCTAGATCTAGTTCTAAATCTAATGATTTTGGAGATAAAAACTTTTTTATTAAACTCAAGTCCAAAATTTTTTCCTTAAAGAAGTGTTTATCAATCTTTACCCATGGTTAAATTTTTTTTGATAAAATTTATTCTCAAATACGACCTTTAAGAAACAAATCTGAATTTCGTTATACCCATGAAAAACCAATTTTTAGTAACAACTACTTTGTTCCACAAAGTGCCCCATTTTGTACCAAATTTCAATGTGGTGGTCACTGGGAAAAGAATTTTTATTCAAATAAAACCCAATCTCTAGGTTTTCATAAAGCCTATTTTCTAATAAAGTGTGGGTTCCTAAGATTTTGTTGTTTGGAAATCTCGGATCCAAGCAAGTTTGGATTCCGAAAGTATAATTATTTTCTTGTTTTCAGGAAGATAATGGGAGTACCAACAACAATACATGGTACATGGATAGTGGATGTTCTCGGCACATGACTGGTAACAAAAGCTATTTTGAAAAGATTATCAAAACAAAAGGAGTAAAGGTAACTTTCGGAGATAATGCTCAGGGGGAAATTGTTGGTATATGTAATATTGTTATTCTTGGTAAAACTTTGATTTCAAATGTTTTATTTGTTAAGGGTCTTAAGCACAACCTCATTAGCATAAGTCAGTTATGTGATGAATGATACCTTGTGAATTTTAGGAATGATAAGTGCTTAGTACACAATTCCAAGGAAGAATTTATTCTCTCAGCCAATAGACAAGAGAATGTTTACACTATGAACTTAGAAGACCTCAGGAGTCAAGACCTACCTTTCCTAAGTGCAATGGAAGATCATTCCTGGTTGTGGCATAGAAGACTAGGTCATTGTAATCTTAGAAACTTATGTAAACTTTCTAAGAAGAAACTAGTTAAGGATATACCAGAGCTTAGATTTGATTCTTCTAAAGTTTGTGATCCTTTTCAATATGGAAAGAAACATAGATCTAGTTTTAAATCAATTGGTGAAGTCTCAACGACTGGTGCATTATATTTAGTGCACATGGATCTTTTTAGTCCAACACAAACTAGAAGTATTGGAGGAAAATACTATGTGTTTGTTCTAGTTGATGATTACACCAGATTTACTTGGGTCTATTTTCTAGAAAAGAAGTCTGAAGTTTTTTCTTATTTCAGAATTTTTAGAGCACAAGTTAAAAATGAGAAAAATATTCCACTGAAAACTATTTATAGTGATCATGGAGGAGAATTTCAAAATTCTGATTTTGAAACTTTTTGTAGTAGAAAAGGTATTACTCATAATTTTTTAGCACCTAGAACTCCTCATCAAAATGGTGTAGTTTAAAGAAGAAATAGAATTCTTCAAGAGATAACTAGAACCATGTTGAGTGAATATTCTATAGCTAGTCATTTCTGGGCTGAAGCTATAAGTACTGCTTGTTATACTAAAAATCGAGTTTTGATTAGACCTTTTCTTAATAAAACTCCTTATGAGTTATGGAACGGTAGAAAACCAAGACTTTCCTACTTTAAGGTTTTTGGTTTCAAAGTATTCATTCTGAATACTAAAGATAATTTACATAAATTTGCACCAAAATCTAATGAAGAAATTTTCTTAGGCTACTCCATAACTTCTAAGGAATATAGAGATTTCAATAAAAATACTTGTACTGTTGAAGAAACAGTGCATGTAAAATTTAATGAGTCTGATCCTTTTGTTTTCAAACCATCCCAACCTACATCCTCGGATGTGTTTTCAAAAAATGATTGTCAACCTTTGATAGAAGATCCTTCTGATAAGGAAAATGTTCAAGAAGATACTTCTGAAATATTTACCCCAAAATAATTTCTACCCTATGTTGATGAACAGGTTTTACAAAACACAAATAAGGTGTTTCTTAAGAATCATCCCAGTGATAGCATCATTGGTGATGTAAATAAACCTGTAAGGACTAGAAGTTCCTTAAGAAATGATATAGAACATCTAGCATTTCTTTCCCAATTAGAACCAAAAAGCACTGATGAAGATTTAGGTGATGATGATTGGATCAAAGCCATGCAAGTTGAACTAAATGAATTTGAGAGGAATAAAGTCTGTACCTTGGTTAAAAAACCTAAGGAAACTTCTGTCATTTGGGTAAAATGGGTCTTCAGAAACAAGTGTGATGAAAATGGAGTCATAGTAAGAAATAAAGCTAGACTCGTTTCTAAAGGCTATAACCAGCAAGAGGGAATATGATATGAAGAAACCTATGTTCCAGTAGCTAGACTTGAATATATTCGTATTCTACTTGCTTTTGCAGCATTCATCAATTTTAAACTTTTTGAAATGGCTGTGAAATGTGATTTTCTTAACGGTTATGTTCAAGAGAAAGTTTTTATTGAACAACCTCCTGGTTTTGAAGATACGAAACATCCTGATCATGTATTTAGACTTACCAAAGCTTTGTATGGTCTTAAACAAGCCCCATGAGCCTGGTATGATAGACTCACATGATTTTTGATTCAAAATAACTATGTTAAGGGAAATGCAGATCCAACCCTTTTTATAAAGAAAGACAAGAAAAATGTTTTGATTGTTAAAATTTATGTTGATGACATCATATTTGGTTCAACTTAGCAATCTTTAACTGATTCATTTGCAACTCTAATGAAATCTGAGTTTGAAATGAGTATGATGGGTGAGTTAACTTTCTTCATTGGTTTTCAAATTTCTCAAAAACTTGAAGGAACCTATATATCTCAACATAATTATATTAAAGATCTTCTTAAAAAGTATGGTTATGACAAAACTAAGCGTATAAGTACTCCCATCGGTACCTCAAACTCCTTAGATCTTGATAAAGTTGGGAAACCAGTAGATCAAACATCTTTTAGAGGTATGATAGGAAGTTTACTTTACTTTATAGCTAGTCGACCAGACTTGATGTTTTCAGTATGCTTATGTGCAAGATATCAATCCAATCCTAAGGAATCTCACTTAAAGGTGGTAAAAAGAATTTTTCGCTACCTAAAGAGAACCATGGATTTAGGATTATTTTATACTTCTGGAAATGATTTTATTATAAAAGTCTTTTCAGATGCTGACTTTGGTGGATGTAGAATGGATAGAAAGAGTACATCTGGAACTTGTCATTTCTTAGGAGATTCATTAGTTTCTTGGTCCTGCAAGAAGTAACATTCTGTAGCACTTTTCACTGCTGAAGCTGAATATGTAGCAGATGGAAGTTGTTGTGCTCAAGTGTGGTGGATGCAACACACACTCATAGATTATGGCCTGAGTTTTACTAAGACTCAAATTTTGTGTGATAACACAAGTTCCATTGCCCTAAGTAAGAACCCTGCACATTACTCTCGTGAAAAACACATATATATTAGGCATCACTTTCTTAGGGATCACACACTTAAAGAAGATATCATTCTTCAGTTTATCGGAACGTAAGATCAACTTGCTGATATTTTCACAAAATCATTACCCTCTGATATATTTGAATACATTAAATAAAAGTTATGAATGATAACCGTAAGGTGATCATTCTTCATTAACTTCTTGTTGAACAACTCTCATAAAAGTAATAAACTCATTTTCATAGGGGGAGTACATTTGATTGTTAGTGTAGATAACATTTTTCATAATCCATTTTTTTTAAAAGTTAGTGTAACTAAAATTTTTGTAGTTAGTTTTTCAAACTTTTAGGAACTGATGTTTCCAGAATGGAAATTTTTGAAACTAAAATTTCCAGAATGGGAATTTCTGGAACCAAAATTTTTAGGATTGAAATTATCGGAATGAGAACTTCCGGAATGGAAATCTTCGTACTGAAAACTTCAGGAATGGAATTTTCGTACTGATAACTTTTGGAATGGATATTTTCGTACTTGAGTTTTTGTAACGAAATTTTCATACTGGAATTTTTGTAACGAGATTTTCGTACTGGAACTTTCGTAATGAGTTTGGTTTTAAATTTATTTCTTCAAGAAGAATATTACCAATTACGAACAATGTTTCTAGCCAACTCGAAAGCTATGATTTCATTACTTATATTTTCATAATAAAATTTTTCTTGCTGGTATTTTCCTTGTTTTTAAAATTTCAGATTCTAGTTTTTTCTCAAATCTGGATGTTTTCCTTAAAACCTCAAAAGATCGGAGTAAAGTTTTCCTTGCGGGAGTGTTTTCAACCATCAGACCAGGTCAAAGCTTTTTCAACCGTTATATGGCTTTTAGAAGACCAATGTTTGCATCCATCTCCAATATAAAGGGGACCCCAGGACTTGTCCCACATCGGTTTTGAAAGATTTTGCGTCTCGAAGCCCTACTGCACTTCTTAAGACCAGTTCCGAACATTGAAAAAGCCATTCCGAATCTTTCAGATTTCTTCACTCCGAATGTCTGTTGAAGCTACATCTCAAGATATGTCAACTGCGAAACCAATCTCTAAGTGGTTAGTCTTCAGGGAAAGGTTAGTTCATCCAGATTTCTACAAGCATGATTCTATTGTAACCAAGATTATTAAGTTGAATGGTTGGGAAGATATATGCCTGTTCAAGTTAGAAAAGTAGGATCCGGTGTATATTGATTTGTTAATAGAGTTATATGAGTCTGTTTCCTTCCAGATGGAAGATTTCAGAGAATGGTTTTCCTTCAAGACTTATGGAAAGACTTATAAGCTATCCTACACCAAGGCTGCGATCTTGGTTGGTTTTTCCTATGAGGTGGAAGTTGAGTTTTTCTCACACAAGCTTCTAGATGAGCAAGGAAGTTTCAAAAAAATTAAGGCCTTAAAATTCCTTGGACTTAAGGATGCTACGACTGCGAAGATTTCTCATCTCACTATGAACAATAATATTCTTCAGCTTTGGGTGCATGGTTTTCTCATTCAGAGAAGAGGCGACAAAGATAATTTGAAGAAAAGTGATATCTATGTTTTAGATTTCCTGGTGAATCTAAGAAATATTAATTTGATGAGGCATGTCTTGATTACGATCAAGAACATCAAGGAAGGGAATTTAAGAGCTCAGATAATTATGTACCCTGCTTTACTATCGAGGCTGATAGTTCGGTGCTTAGAATCCTTCAAGGTTGCATGCAAATCAAAAGTCCAGAATTGCAAGCTTATGCTGGTTAGTAATGATACCCTGAAGAGGATGAAGATGGGTTTTTCCAGTGAATCTGGAGATTTTTACCCTCTATCTGTAGAAGAGGTTAAGGCAAATCAGAAAGAAACACAGAATCTGGAACCATCCAAAAAGAAAAGGAGGAAGAGAAAGGTTAAGGAAGTGGTTGCTGATGAAGAAAATCCTCAAGCTAAGGAAGCTCAATCTGCTCCTCCCAAGCTAAAGAAGCAAAAAACATATACAGATGAAGTGGAAGCCAAGTGGAGGGAAGACAAAGAGAAGAGGAAGGAAGGGGATCCAAAATTCAGATTGGACCCTGCAGAGGCTAAGGCCTTAAAAGAAAAGGCTGCGGAAGAGCAAGAGAAACAAGAAAAAGAGAAGAAGATGAAAAAGAAGTTGTCTGAAGCTGAAGTGGTGCAATATTTTCTAAGAGGTATAGAGTTAGCTTCCGGAATGCTTCACATTCTGGAAACGTTTGGTGCTGAACCTTCTTTACTAGAAACTCCAGCTAAGAACTATGTCACTCCAGATAAATCCAAGGGTAAAGAAATATTTGAATAAGTTGAGAAAGAAGTTACTGAAGAAGTAGATGAAGAAGTTGAGGAAGAAGAAGAAGAAGAGGAAAGTGAATATTTGGATACCCTAATCAAGAAAGTACAGGACTATAAAGATAAGGCTGAATCCGCAAAGTTAGTAACTCCAGGAAAGGAAGATCAGGAAGCTAGTAAGGATGATGATAAACAACAGCAAGAAGAAGAAGAAAATGTCTTGTATGATGAGGAAGAATATTATGAGAGGAATTTTCTTGAGGAAGGAAAAGAAAAACAAAAACCAGATGAAGATCAGATCATTCAAGTGTTTGAATCTGAGGAAGTATCCCTTAATAAAGAACCAGTTCCGAGAGCTGATAAGGGGAAGCAAGCTCTCATGGAGACACCTATAAAAGATGTCATCAGGAAGAAAGAGGTTGGTGGAACCTCTAGAAGAAAGTTGGTGCTAGATGAAGAAGATCAGTCTCCTAGTAAAGTTTTTGATTCGGAATCATCATCTCATGGGCATGATTTTGTGGTTCAATCTTTGAAGAAATTTGTGGACACCATTCCGATTTTTCCAACAATAGATTCCAGATGCCAGATGCTGCAACAAAGTATGAATCAGATATACGATTATTTATCCATGATCATGGATAAGTTTGTGAAGTTGGAAGCTGAATAGAAAAGTTTTCTTATCGATTATGATGTACATAGAAAGTTCTGCAGTAAGGTAACAAAGTGGTCTAAGAGAGTTGATGAAGATTTAGTTCAGTTTGAGAGTTCTTAAGATGAAGTTCAAAATGATTTTGAAATTGAGGATAAAAAGGTTAACGAGATTTATGAAAAGCTGACCCAAGAAAAAAATTCTCAAAACCAACAGTTCAGGGACCTGAATGGGAAGCTTAACTCAGTATCTCAGAATTGGAAAAGTGAAAGAGATTTCCAGATTGAGTTTCAGCAGTAGTTGGAAAAGAAAGCTGAAATAATAAAGTTGCAGAAAGAAGCCTTGGAGGCTTAGGCAGAAGCTTTAAAAGTCCAAGAAGAAAAGGTAAAATCCTTGGAGAGTCAAGGTGAGGAAGATCAAAGAGACTTGAATAAACTCAAAACCTTATTAAAGAAGCTCATCCTGAAGGAAAAGGAAGACAAATGAACCCACTCCGATCTTTTGTTGTAATTTTCTTTCTTTGTAAAATTTTCCAACTCTAATGAAATGATTATTTGGTTGTTTGTATCTTGTCATATACTAATGTTTCAGGTACCATACTTTGTTTTCCATTCCCTTAAATTCTTTTTAAAAATCACAAAGGGGGAGAAGGAAAAAGAACTACTCCTAAGGAGGAGAAAGGAAAAATTTCTAAGAGAAGTATCCTTAAATAAAGGGGGAGTTTCCCACTACAATGTTTTTCATTCTTACAATAATGAAAACTCCACTTCAGAAACTCAGAATACAATCCTTAGAGTTTCAATGACTAAGGGAGAGTTATTTGTATTCACTTTTATCCATGAATAAAGGGTGATAAGTTTTAATTTCAAAGTCTAATGAAAATTTTCAAAATCCTTATATGCTTTTTCGAAAGGATGTTTTTGCTTTCCAAAAAGGGGGAGATTGTTGAGTCAATAAGGTTTTCCTTATGAATTTTCCATTCCTTCTTATTTTGAAAATCACAAAAACATTATACTTAAGAAAATATAAATTTTACCTCCATAAGGAAAATTTACTTCTTTAACTAAATTTACCCTAACCTATATTTTCTTATACATAGAAATATTTTTTTCTTTAGTACAAAAACCGGATTCATACCCAAAATCCCAGAAGTCATATAATGTTAAGATTTGAAGCATTCTGTTTTTAGGATCCAAATTCTGGATGTGAACTGTAATAATGTTCCAATCCGAATTCTGGACTCCGAACTCTTAAGTAGTTGGACTCCGAACTCTTATGTAGTTTGACTCCAAACTCTTATGAAGTTTGACTCTGAACTCTTAAGTAGTTCGACTCCTAACTCTTAAAGTAGTTCACCTCAGAACTCTTAAAGTAGTTCGACTCCGAACTCTTAAGTAGTTCAACTCCAAACTCTTAAAGTAGTTCGACTCCAAACTCTTAAGTAGTTCGACTCCGAACTCTTAAGTAGTTCGACTCCGAAATCTTAAAGTAGTTCGACTCTGAACTCTTATATAGTTTGAATCCGAACTCTTCTGACGTTTGACTCCAAAATATTAAGTAGTTCGACTCTGAAATCTTAAGTAGTTCGACTCTGAACTCTTATGAAGTTCGACTCTGAACTTTTACTAGTTCGACTTCGAACTCTGCAAGTTCAGATTCTGATCTCTGGTGAAACCAGACTCCAAATTCCTATAAAACATAATCCGAACATTTCTTAACATAGAATTCGAATATCAATTTGGTTAGACTCCAAACTTTTAATTTTCTTACACTCCGAAATCTTGTATGGATTTTACTTACATATGCTTCATTTCAAAATGATGTCGTACATTCAGTTATATATGATTTATTATTAAACGATGTCGTTTATTCTGTTTCTAATTAACCGTTGGTTGAGTTACACGTGTACAGGTCCCTCCAAATTTCATGGAAAATATGACCGTTGGAGAAGGGATCAGACCGTTGGAAATTTTCCTATAAATAGGAGGTAATTTGAAAGAGCTCAACAATAAGTTGATCTATCTAGAGACCACAAACTATTAAGGTGATTTCTACGGAGAGAATCTTTTCATGCCTTGTGCGTACTGAACTGCTCGTTCAGATTGCTTCGTGCGACTCTGAATGTTGGAGATTACATTTCAGGACTTCCGAGGATATGAAGACAGAGGTGCCGACTACCTTGAAGTTGAGGGATTCCTTGGTGAGGAAGACAGAGGTTCCAACTACCTTGAAGTTGAGGGCTTGCGGGGATAGCAAGACAGAGACACCGATCTTCGTATCGAGGGCTTACCCTGGTGTGGGTAAGACAAACTTGCTTGAAAGTATAAATCAAGGGACCTTTATCCAAGGTTGTTGGATACCCTTATCTTTGGGTTAAAAGATTTATATCTTGTTACTTGTAGTTTTACTACTTTTTTTTCCGCTGCATATTGTATTGTAAGGAAAGTATAACCTACTTATATTTCCTTACACTTGTACTCTGATTAGTTTAGATTCTCTACTCTTTAAAGTAGAATCTTATATTGTAAACCTTGGTTCCAATTCTTTATTTGGTGATTAGAGGTGTTGTGAATCTTCTTAGTTTAACTTTATTAATCTTAGATTTTTTCCTTGTTTAGGGAAATTTTTAAAGTGTACAATTCACCCCCCCTCTTGTATATTGATAATCTACATCATTACTTCGATCCTAAACTTAGATGGTTTGGGGAGTGAACCTATTCCACTAAGATATCTTTGTTAGTGTTCCTTGACTAATATGAAAATCATTTTATATGTTTATGTGCTTTCCACAATCCCTTATTGTATACCTATGTTGTGCTCATATGGATTATTCTCTTAGATTCCTTTATGATTAGTGCCTTATGAATTGACAATATTTATTCCATGATTCATGTTTATGAAATTCGATATGCATGGTATGGTTTTCTAATGTTATGATCATGTTATCATACCCTTATTATCATGATTATTCTTACGTATCTCCCTTTTTTACCCCTATTGAAAATATAATCTCACCCTTTATTATATTTCCTTTCCAAAGGTTATGAATAAAGGTTTTAAGAAGGAGTACTAAAGGGGAATATCTTGTGGGAAAATTTGGAGATCTTTCACCATACTATAATATTGTGTTCCAAGTTTCCAAAGGCACTAAACTATTATAGTCCTCAGGCATGTGTTTTTGTAAAGTAACAAATATTTATCTAAAAAGATGTAATATCCATGTACAAGAAGCCTAGGTATCTATAACCTCATACCTGATAGATATATCAAAAATATAAATAATCTAATATTATACCATGTGACTCACATTTTCCAACTTACTATGGATTACATACATTTTGTTAGCTATTTCATTGGTGATTAACTCATCATAATTGAGGCATTCACTAAATTTCTTAATAATCACATTGAGACACTTTGCTCATTTGCATTATATTGAACCCATTAGTTATCACACCATCATTATTATCCATAAATAGTTCATACATCATAACCTATATGAATTTCTTTATTTGCTTAAATATAACCCTCAAAACCCCTTATTCAAATTATGATAACATTATTGAGATCTCATATCTCATATCTGTCATACCTCAGTCCACCGGTTATTACTGGTTAATCCAAACCTCACCACTCTTTGAGTATCTTTTTTAATGACTAAAAAATTATATAATATTGAAGACTAAATGCTATATCTATTTATCAATAATATTATGTTGTATCATGACTTTGATGGGGGATCCTTACACCCGATCATATCCCATGTGTAATTATTCATCAAATTCCACTAGAAACCCATAACCTATCTTCACTAAGTAGGGGAAACTAATGAGGCATTAACTCTATTATAGTCTCACTTTTCATGAGATTAATCATAATTCCCTAATATAATTATCTTACATACTATCCAAGTATGATCATGCCTCATTGATCACTCAACTCACTATCACTTGGGTAAGATTATGATATACTATCCCACATACTATGCACATTGTGTGATAACTTACTCTCATGTCCCCATGCAAAGATATAATTCAAAATACAACTCTCACAAAATTTTATTTCTTCCAAAAGTATTAGTCAAATCCTATTCATAAATAGGTGAATTCTCTCATGCTATTGTGATACTCAACTTAACTCATGATATAATGTGTCATATCCTCTTTTTCTATGGATCACATGGATAAAAATCTGGTCTTGATCCCATTTCATGTCAATATCATCTCACTTAAATAACTATATGTGATTCCATCACCATTAAATATCCAAATAATTACTCACACCTAAAGTAATTTAATCGAACACATGTCTCCCATGTGTTATTACCATAACAGGAATAATCTATCCATGCTTATCATATTTTATGGAATCCATGTGCTTGGAAAAAATTCTTTATATTAATATCCACTCCCAAAATATGACTCTTCTTAAGAAAAAACATGAAAAATAGCTTACTAATCTTCTAACATGCCCGATTCTCAGTATTCTATGTCATGTACCATAATCATTAGGCTTCCCCACCTAGTCTATAGACCATAAAACCTTATATATCATATATTCTAAAATAATCACTCATGTAATTATGTCATATAAAACAAGGAACCTTATATTCCAACCCACACTCTCAAGGTATCTCATCCATATATGATATCCCCACACATTTTCTAACCACTATAGGGTTATTGTTACATCCATGCACATCTGAGTGATATATATATATATATATATAGTAATATGGATGTTAAAAGTTATCATGATCAATTTTGGTTAATTATAATTTCACCAAAACATTATTTTATATATCACTAAATAATTTGTTGTTTATGTTTTAAATAACAAAGTCCTCTTTCTTCTAAATCCCTTATAAAAATCATACATAAGAATTCACATATCTTGTAACCCGACATGCCAAGTATATTTTATATACTCATACCTAATTACACAATGGTACAATAGTAAAATAATAAGCCATAATTATAACATTACACCTTATCAAAATCATCTCAACTATAACAAAAAAGCAATAAAAATTCCAAAATCACAAGTAACTTGGATTTCCACCCATATTTATGATGGTCAAGAATGAATAAAACTTCCATACAAATTTATGAAATGTTTTATCATAATATACCATGTAACAAATAAAAAACAAAAAAATTCTCTAATTCCACTTTATAACATCCCTAACTCATAAAATACCTAAACAACTCGATCCGGGTCTCTCGATGACTATAGTGAAAAGAGATCTTATAGGGATACAAGGGGTGAATCACTATACCTAAATTTAAATGAGTCTTAATTTAATTTATATTATCACCTATTAAACTCAAATATCTATATTAGTTAATATAAATTGATTTAATAATGTGATCTAAACCATCACCTAATATGAAATACAGAATTTGAAAAAATAGTAGTACATAAAGATTTACAATGTTCAACCTCAAAGTGAGAGACTAATCCTTTCTAGGTTTCAGAAAAGTTGTAAGGATTGGAGAAATAAATAAAATATAGGTTAATGATTAAAATATAATGACATAATTTTCTTCATCAAATATTAAAGACATTCATACTCTATATAACACAAGTGTCATGCAGACAAGGGAATTTTTCTTCCTTGAGTCTCATAGAAGCATATACCAATTTATAGTTCTTCAGCCTCTTTATGGATGATAAAGTTATTTATAAAAGTACCAGAAGTTATTTAGGGGTCATATAGGAACTATTTAATAGGTATTAAATCACTTTATAATTATCTACACACACTCATATAGGCTGGCATTTCACTCTACTTAGATTCACTATGATTATTTAATCACAATGGTTCTTCAAGAGTCTCAAAACAAATATATAGATAATAATCACAACATCAATCTATTATGCTATTAAATATCAATATATGATATGAAAATATCAAAGGATATATATTCTTCTTATTATTATGAAATGTATGAATATTGTATGGAAGTATCAACCTACTTATATATTTGAAAGTATTTTCAACAATGGTAGCAATATCAAATCACTTTTATTTTTTATTTATTTAATAGGTACTAGTTTATTCTTAAAATAAAAAGTTTAAGGAATATATTATTATTAATTTTTTATTTCTATGAGTATGCAGAATAAACATCAGATATGATACTCTTAATATCATTTTTTGACTTATAAAAGGTGAACTAAAAATAACAGAGTTAAACACAATTTTTACTTCCAAAAAAATATTTATATGCACTGATGTGTCAATATGTTTCCTCATGAATCAAAAAATATTGTAGATTAAAAAATCTATAAAATATATCCATTTAAATCATAATATATTTAGAATTTTTAAAAATATATATTTTCAATATCAAAAACCACTAGAATCTTATTTATTAACTCAGTGTTTCTATATTTCCTCTTTACAATATAGGAAACACCTATTTTATTTAAAACTCCTTAAAAATAAAATTTTTATAAGTTCCGAATATTTAAGAGTTTTCATGCATAATTTTATTTATTGTTTTTTCCTTTTCATCATAGATCTTATTCCTATTCTTCGGCCAGAATCATGATTCCCTTATAGTGATATTTTTTATTTGAAATCCCAGCTTAAAAATCATCATAATTCTTACAATTTGACAATTTTACTTCTGTGATATCAATGAAATACTTAAAAAATAAACTTATTAATAATAAATTTCTATGATTTCATTTAATTAAATCTTAGAACATCGACAACATTTGATATCATCATAAGACTTTAACATAGTCTTATTCTTAGCTTTCAAGTTGTATGAGAAAGTAGTCCAAATAATTATCATGATCAAGAAATATGATCTAATGTATTATGATCCACCGAATTCATATTCCCATGAATTCTTAAAAAATTCTTTTAACACTGAATGTAATTAATTTTTTATAATCTATCTCTCTTATAATGAATCTTTCATTAACTCCTTCCAATATGATTAGTTTTGGGGAACTTATTTTTTCTTACTATAAGATCCCTTCTTCTAGTGTTTTATATTTCTTATGTTGGATTCTTTTTTTATGATATCATGATCATACTTCTATATTTTAGTCTTATGTTCAATAATTTATCATGAAATTAGCTTCAAACCACAGCTCAATCATCATTATAGATGTGACATGAATGACTGTGATTTCTCCTAGTGAATGACATAATATTTGAGTCATCAAGATTCTCTTTCATGGTATGATGACATGAAATTTAGGTGGCCTGAACCCTTAAATCATCAAGGATTATTATGATTAATAAAGGAAAATTTAAACATAATTTAAAATATAATACACCATGTATTAATAATTAATAATGTTCTCAAAACTCGAACCACATCAGAAACAACTTCAAGAGACCACTACCTTATAATAAACCATTCTTTATAAGTGGGTTGATAAAATATTCCAAGAGTCAGTGCTCTCCATTGGTATTACATTCCTACCCACATAGAGTAGGATAATAATATTTTACCCCTTCACACTTTTTATTAACCATACACATGTTATTTACCATTCATTCCTCTCTCAGTTGGCTCCCGACATTAAGATTAGATGTTTGCCATAGGTGGCTAGGCTATTTTGATGGTTGATCTATCCTTTAGAAGTCCATTATTTGATAACTATTCAGAATTATTTATCAAAATAATAACATGAAAAATAACAAAGTAGTAGGAATATTTCAATATAGCAATGATAAATTTTCACCTTCTTTTATTTTTTTTCTTCAAAAAAACTTAAAAGGTGTGTATTTCACAATTTTATCCAACTTAATAGGGACACCGTACTTTGGATCTCTTATTCTTAATTAAATCGTGTTTTTTATCCAAAATTTTCATTCTCACATATTGGAATAATCATTCTCACCAAGATAACCATCCTTATTGACAAAAAATATAGTCATCAAGAATGATATATTCAATCTCCCCATTTTTGTTTATTTTTGATACCTTCAAATATATTTGAGTCAATATGTGTGCATTAATATCCCTTTCATCTCCCCCTTATTGATAAAAAATAGAGGATTAAGTAACCAAGGTATTCATGTTTTTACATTAATCATCATACATGGGATACCACCCTCAACTATTCACTATAGAGGATAGAAAATTAAATTTGTAAAAAATATTTATACCTACACTCATGTCAACAAACCCATAAAAACAAATCAACTGAATAAAGGTTTAATCCCAATTTTTAATTTTCTTCCCCATCAACCAACACTCCCCTCATCTAAAATACATGATCTAAGCAATGAAAAATAGGAAAGTGTAATTTAAAAATACCTCATACTCAAATTCTATAAGGGATGTCTATATTTTAAAATTACTATATGGTAATGATCTGGAATCTATTCCTCATGATTGATACCCCCTCAAGGGATGCACTCTTTCATTGCTCTTCATGGTTTATTTCTATTAAGTATGTAAGAAATAATTGAAAAAGTAAGCACTCCATGATTCATGATCATATTATTAAAAGGATGTTCAACTATCATCAGGCTGAATCCAAATAATTAAAATTGAAAAATCAATTTTATTAGAATCCCAAATTGAGTTCCTACACTTCACCTCAATATAAAAATCAAAATAATTCAGGAATAAGTTAAAGGTTTTTAACTTTAGAAATCAACCTTGATATATTATCAGATTATTAATTTCATTTCATTGATTAAAAATAAATTTCTACCCATTTAATTCTAGGATTTGATCTTTGTAACCAATGTTTCGAGAATATAAACCCATTCCTTTTCAATTTCATTACCTGAAACACTTTCCAAAAATCATTTTTTTATTTTAATGGGAATATCTAACAGATTCTAAAAGCTATATTCACTTATCCCCCCCTCAAACGGATATTATTGATCATCTTCATCAAGGTGGGACCTAATGGAACAATTAAAACTTTTATCAAATCTAGAATAGTTATTCCAATATGTCTATTTTTTATACTGTTTTGATGCCAAGATATCATCCTCACCTCTGATTACCTATATTGAAAAAACATGAATACACCCCAAAGATTAAAGGAATAAGGTCAAAATACCTGGTCCTTAATGTGAAAAAAAGTTTGAGAAGTTTTCCTCAAACAATTTTCTTTATTAATTATATCTTTAATGATTGAATATTTCAACTTTAATTATGTTTTTTCTTTGGCCAACATTAAACTCTTTATTTCTATATTTTATTTATGTGTTATTTTCCCACATACATCACTTGGTGTAATCCCCATTATGTTTGAGGATTATTACTATGTTGATAACATTATTAGAAACTCTTTATAAATACAGGAATCCACATTAAACCTCCAAAAAAACTCTTATTTAGCACATGAGTTTTCATTTGTTAGAAACCTCACTTGAAGTTTGTGATTTTCTTATGGAATATTCTCTTTTACTCTAGCACTATCTTTTTGTTATATTTATTCCAAAAATTTTTGATTTCTCCAATATATATATATATATTAATAATAATTATTTAGGTATATTTATAGATTTATTAGAGTATCAACATGGATTTTTCTTTTGAGTTCCTTTCATCAAATTTGTCTCTTTAGTATTTTCCTAGACTAATTTCCATTCATGCTTCTTTATGATTCCAACACACACATATATAAATTATTTCCATATTTCCATGGTGTTACATTTATTTAAACAATATAATAATCTCTTACATTTTTATTTAGAACTCTTTATATACTTCTTATATTCTATTTGAACATTATCTTCCTTCTGTTTTCTATCATAGAACAACTCATTTATATTTTGAAGATCCTTGGGAGTAATATATAAATTTACTTTTTTTCTTTTACTTACCAATGTTCCCACTTATTCATGTACCATTTTTTATGTTCTTATTTTCCCATTTTATTTTGATAAATACTAAAATTGACATGGGCCATCCTTGTGACCACAACCATTGCTACCATCATAGATATCTCTAGTTTTTCCAAATTATTTTAAGTTATAAATATTTCTCATAATATATGGATATTTTCTCTTCTTAGGCTTCCACCCTAAATCATGGCTTTCATGGAACTTTTTCAATTGGTTTATTATCCCAAAAATCTAATACTATATTCTTAAACCTATGAAAATACAAAAAATGGCTTATAAACCATGAATTTCTTCTTTGGAGTGTATGTTGTCTATAATTTCTAGAACTAAAAGATTTATATTTTTATTTATTCTTCTCAATGTTTTGGGATAATTTTTTGGGAAACACCTTGTAACATCATGGATAAAAATCCACTCTAGTTGTGCCCTGGATTAGTTCACCCCAATACTTTAGGCACACCTCTCCATATGCTAGAGGCCATCGACTAGAAGTGTGTGTATAGGGTAGTACTATAGGGAAACTATACCCTCTTATAAAAGTGAAAAATAATAGATAAAATAACCAATTTTCATATATCAGTAGTAAATAATAAACATAAATGGAATAAATAAAATAAATCAATAATAAATGTAATACGAAAGTAGTACAGTTATACAAGGATGATCTCCCACCATGTATATCACTTATACAATAAACACAAACTAAAAGAATAAAATAAAACTACATGGGGCTCAAATAAATAATTGAGGATCTCCCTAAACCTAATATCCAATACCTATCAATATTATCAGCTTCATCATTAACATCATACTAGGTCTCTTCCCAAACTATGACTATGAAAAATGAGAGGTCTGACAGGGTACCCAAGTTACATAACCACCTGAGCAGGGTGTGAGCACATAAATTAGTAGGGAACCACCAACATGGCCTATTACATAAAAAATATATATAGTTTATGTGCATGTGACATGATAATCTATAATAAATAAATTAACTATGAAAATAAATAAATAATCTCCATACTATCGGCTTCATGTAGTGCCATGGTATCTCTGAGCATATCATAAAGACTATGCTAACCATAACCTCTTAGGGGGACTAAGTCCAACCATTATACCAATAACCAATGTTGATCCTAAGTATCTTGACTCTGATTAACCATAACTTCTGCATCTAGTGTTTGGGTGTCCTTGATCACATCATGATATTATTCCAATCCTATAAAAACTAAATCCTAGGGTTTAACCTAGGAATACTTAAATCTCATGCTCAAATAACCAAATAAATAATCATAAATAGCTAAAAAACTGGATCCCAGGAAACCTATTCATCTATAAAAACTCCATTTATAATAAATGGATCAAGGTTGATTCCTTATAATATTAGGGAATCAATGAATCAAAACATCTATACATCAACATGCTAAACAGTTTGATCCTAGGTGTCCAGGGCATATCGATTGGGAATATATAATATCATTAGGATTGACTAGATATATCCTATGGATTACCTAGGAATATCCTCATATAAAAATAATATTGATCATAATCCCTAATCTTGAATTTCTATATCCTTGACATCCTAGGAATCTTAGGGAACCATGGTATCTAGGACATCCCATATTATCCCAAGGTTCAATCTTGTTGCCCTAATAATTATTATTTGGCTCAATAGATGGATCCTAAGAAGAAAATATGGGAATACATGATAACATCATCTCATTGGTCATAACACACTAGTATCACATAAGGATCTAAATCTAGATCCCATGAAGTATATCTAGGCATCACCAAAGTCACCATCACATCTCATCAAGCCCTTAGGTAGGTTCTGAGGAAGCACATATGGGAATCCATGGATGTATCAAAAGAAAAAAGTGAAATTATAAATACAAGGTAGGGGTTGGACGAACACCTAAAACTATCACCTATATCAACATCCCCTTGATATCACATCTTTATTATGGGTTGTTAGGTGGCACTCGCTACTATCTCTACCCATTCCCATTTCTACCCTCTTACTAAGGTCACAAGTCACAAGGGAATCTAAAAGGGTCCCATAAGTCTCATAAAGGTATCTCTACCCTCCTATGTAAGTCACACTAGGGAGGTGTGCTTGAGCCCATCCCCAATACTAGGTGTCCTGGGTTGGCCTAAATACCCACCCCATCTTCCAGTCTCATAGGGTCTAATGAATAAAGTAGCCATGTCCTTGTTGGGGTGTAACACTCACCCCAAAGTACTCTCAAAGAACCTATTTGATATAGGATATATCTCATATCCAAATCTTTTTCCACACATCCAAGGCCATATGATTCAATTTATATTCTCGACAATCAACGGTGGATATGGTCACCTGGTACACGAGGGTCCATTGGGTCCCTCAAATCCTTGTGCATTTTAATCTTATTATTCAATTTTTATTTAATGACTCAAATAATTTAAAATGTATATCCACATAAAGTGGCCGGGCCTTGCATACCACAATAATATAACAAGTGCGTAATACAAAAGGGTAAATGCATAAGGACCACCTAAGATTTTAGAGGCTCTCAAATTTTATTTCCAAGGGCTAGTAGCAGCTACGAAGGCTCACCCAAGATCTTTCCAAGTATGGTTCTATCTCCAATCACAGTTAAAGATCCTAACTCACACTAAGGAGTTAACAAAAATTAATTATAACATTTTATAATTAATTAAACTATTTAATTTAAATAGTAATAAATTCCTAAAACTCATTTGGCCAACCTCATCACACCAAAATATTGAGCGATGTGATGTAGTCCACTCCTGATGCACCCCTAGACATAATATTAACAAAAGAACAAATTAATATAACTGATTCAATGAACCGATAATTTAATTTAGGTTCAAAACCCTAATAAAATTTCAAATAGTGAAATAACTCAACGGAAAAATAAGAAATAGTAGGTGGACATTGTCTTGGGTTCCCCTCTTCTTAGGATGCATAAAAAATCCCAAGAAATCAGGCGATTTGACCATTTTCCACTAAAAACACCATTTTTGACCTAAACAACCATCCTTCAAATGAGGAACAATGCGAGGGAGATGAACAAGAGGAGGATAAGAGGAAGAACTTTCCCTACAATATCATATGATTACACCCAAGAATGTAATAATGGTGGATAAATGAGGGAAAAGAGGTGACGAATGAATCACTCCCACATGTCCCTATCATCTGATGAAGAATGGGGGGGCCAAACCCACTTTTGAATTTAATAAAACACTATCTATAGGTTTCACGGTGTTACCCAAGTGGTCACGACATGAATTTTTAGTCCATCCCCCAAGCCCCTCTTTTTACATCCTGAATCTTCCCAGGAACACCCCATGAACTATATCCACATCATGAATCAATATTCATGATGTGAATGACCTATTTTAGTAGTTTCTAGTAGCACGAGACACCGATTCCCACCTCTAGTTCTCACCCAACCCTATCCTTCCATCAAAACTTAAACCACATAAAAAATAATCAATTATGGACATGATAACACCCAAAACCTTTTTCCAATTCCTGATTCTCAAAATATACCATCCACCAAACAAAAAATTCAAATTACCATTGAAATTTTTAACATGTCTAGACACAGGGTTTTAAAATATCCACACCATAAAAATTATCATACTCAAGAATTATCATGAACCATTTAAACAAAGAACCTAAAATACTTGGGGTTCCAAATCACACTCTGTTTTTCATGTTCCACTTTGAAATGATGAATTATATTTTGTAGCACAACTCCAAACACCAGAAACCCAACTCATCCAAATTCAAGCTACCACCATATACCATTAGAAAACTACCAAGATGGTTCCCAACCATACCTATATATCCAAAGAAATCATGGTTTCATCACCCAATTCACTATCTATCCCATGTCACTTCCCGCCATATGGTTCAACTCATAAAAACCGATTCCGTGTCATGATAATTCCTAACATCAAAACTACTTACTGAAACAGATCCTCTAGTGGCCCAATAACCCAATCGATGTAGTTTCCACATCACCATACCCACACACATAATAAACACCTAGTCATAAATCTATTACTACCTATTATATCCATATTCAAACTGAAATAGATGAGTATCCATTGACTATGAACATGGACCACATACACTAACCTTTCCTAAAAAGGTCTCATACAAACCCCAAAATATCCTCATCACACTAAATATGATGTACCGAAATCATTGTACTATCTTCCATAGATTTTCCCACCATTTTTTAAAAATGGAACTTTCAGTACATTTTGTCGCATGATTGAACCCCTGAACCATGCGACAAAATTGGATTTCACCCCATGAAACATTCCACAAAACTATTTCACTATAGGAAACATGTCACAAAATGGAGATTCACCCCTGATCGATGTCACAAACCACAATTCACCTTATGAATCACCTTCATAGTGCACCATAAACTATTTTGAGCCTGATTATAATTCATAAACTCATCAAAAATCTCACCCCAATCTAAAAATTGGTATTTACCTAGAACTAGATAAAATGGATTCACCCACTCAATTAAATCCAAGTGCCACCTCAACCATCCAATGACCATTACAATAAACCCAATAACACTCATATTATATGGGTCAGTTTTTAATATACTATTGTGGTCTCCCCACCATATGAATTTTCTTATAATTCTCATTGAGAATTATCTCAACATGTTCAAAAATCACCTACATGTCACTCCTCCTAAGCCACACTCACCTCATCCTATAAATACATGATTGGGATTCAACGGGATTAGCCATTCCACCAATCATGATCCAATTCAAATCCTCTAATATATAGGGACACCTCTAATTCCATCAAAACCAAAAACTTCCACACCCTTAAGAATTTTATCAGCTCCATTGGTCCTCAATTCATACCCAACCACTTACTAATTTACAATTTAAATAGTAACACATGAAATCAGCATGTACCCTCCCTATCTCATCCAACAAGGCAGGTGTATCATCCTGTACCACCTAATGAAATCACTCGACTCATGATCCCACAAGTTGCACACCATGGAACTTGGATGATTCACCCTAAGAACTAACTATACTCCATGAAATGTTATTTCATTAATCTAACCACACACTTATCCCTAATTTAGTGATATTATAGTCATGATAACCCACCACACTCTCATTAAACATCCAAATTAAACCCCAAAACCCATAGGTTTAGGCCCCCAAATAGCCATACCCTTAAAACTAACCTCAAACCAAACAATTATCACTTACGGTGCTCCAACTCAAGAAATACAAAGGAATAACCATCTCTTTTCTATAATCTCAATAGCACCTACCATAAATCTATCTCAAACCCAAGGAATATATCTATTCCTCTCCATTTATATAGCACTCTCAAGACCTGATTAACTCTTATCATGGGTTTCTCTAACATTTAAAGCCATGAACAGACTCACTAAAAAGTTGAGTTATCCCCAAGGGTCTCTAGGTCTTCCAACCTAGTCCAATCCATATCTCATAAGGTCATAACTCTTTGGAAACCTCATGTTACCATCCCAATAAACCATGACATCCAAGTTCCAAATCCTACTCTAGGGTCCCATGTCTACATCTACCCAACACCTCATACTAAATCAATATCTTATTTGGGAACTGATTCTTATGAGAATCCATAGACAAGTTTTCCACATCAATAATCAAAAACTCATAATCCATATTCACATACATTAAAAAATGATCCTGCATAAGCATTTCAAAGTGAATCACATCACATAGTTCCAAGATATATGAGAAAAATCCATATAGGTTCTTACCAACACTTTTAAAAATCAATCCCATTTCCCTTTTGGATACCAACATCAAAATTAAAGTCACCCACTTGGGTTATTCACTAATGAATCTAATTCCCAATTTTACCTACTGGTGACACTATAAATTTATTATAATGAGGGAATAAATATTCATCATCTTTTAGTGTCTCCCTATAAATCCACATGACCTGTCATTAGAAGGGAATACAAATACAATTCGGCCAGAATGAGTAGAATACCACCATGTACTTATATAGGAAAACATAATATAAGTAATTTTTGGAACGTTAAACAACTAATCCTCAGTCTTCCCTGATAGTAATCTAACTAGGAAGACTATATTTTATGCGAACCCTATGTTCCAAATATGATACATGAACACTAGTCTCTTTCCAATGGGCTAAGATATGAAAACCATAATAAATCAATAACCTTAAAAATGCATGTGAGTCATTCCATGGGAAAATCATATACAACCATAAAATCAGAATCCAAAACATCAATCCCATATCAATGGTAACCTAGAAATACTATTAGAACATTTGTTCATGATACACTGGCTTAATATCCATCACAGGATTAGACACATTACTATGTATCCCTTCTACCAAACCTTGAAATAGTAAGATAATATAAAATAATCTATGATACAACATTGTAACTTTTTCGTACAAAGTATAATCAATTGGTTTCTTGGTCTAGTTCACTACAAGATCATAGGTTCTCCTCATTATATGCTATAAGCTTATGACTAGTATCAGGGTCTAGGGTAGTACCACAAGGAGACTATTACCTCTAATCAGAGTGCACAATTATGAATAAAATAAACAAGTATCATATATTAATAGTAAACAATTAGAGTATGTAATAGAAATAAACAAAAATTAATAATAAATATAATATGTAAACAGTACATTCATAAAATTATAATCACCCACTGAGCTGATCAAATATACAATAAATACAGAATAAAAGAATAAAATAAAAGTTCTAGAGTCTCAAATACATCCTCATGACTATCCCCAAACCCAGTCACATTTTCTATTCAAAATTATTATCTGCTCAACTCAATCATCAATATCATATCAGGTCTCTTCCGAACCTTTTTCTGCAATAAGTGGGAGTTCTGTTTTCACACCCAAATTCCATGGTTCCATGAGTAGGGTATGATTATATAACTAAGAAGAGAACCACTAATTTATTATTTTACATAAATAGTATATTCAATGTATGCTAATGTGATATGCTCAGCTAGAATAAATAAACTACAAAATAAATAAATTACCACCATACTACCAACTTCATCCAGTTTTGGGGTGTCTCTGAGAATCTCAAAAAAAATCGTGACAACCATATCTTCTAATGGGGACCAATTCCTACCATAGTACTAGTAACTATTAACAATCCTTAGTCTTGTGACCCTGATCAACCATACCTACTTTGGCTAGTGTCAGGGTGTCCCTAAGTATGTCATAATATCATTCCAACTATATAAAAAAGGGATCTTAGGGTATATCCCAACCATCCCAAAATCTTTGGATGAAAATACAAAATATTTCATCATAAATATTCCAATAAATGTATCTCAATATCTTGTTCATCTCTCCAAACTATAAGTATAATAAATAGCTCAAAGTCAATTCCCATAAAATTACTAAATCAAAACATCTCCACATCACCATACCAAATAGATGGATCCCAAGCATCTAGGGTATCCTAATCTAGAACACATATTATCATCAGGCTTAACTGGCTAGATCATAGGGATGACCTTGGAATCTCCTCATAATAATAAAAACAGTGATCATACTCCTAAAGACTGAACAGATGGATCCAGGACATAATAGGCATCCTAGGGACACATGGTGTCTAGGGAATCCCATATAGACGCTAGGTTAAATCTTGGCATCTTGGTAATTGTTATGTGGATCCATAGTCGTATCCTTTGAAGTGTATATGGGCATCTACGATGACTCTATCCCATCATTCGTATCACAATAGTATCACATTAGGATCAAAATATAGATCCTAGGAAGAAAATCTAGGTATTCCCTAAGTCACCATCATATCTCGTTAGACCCTAAAGTCGAGTCCCAAGAATCATGTTTGGGAATCAATGGCTATATGAAAAAAAGTGAAAGTATAAATACAAGATTGGGGTTGGTAGAACACCTAAAACCCTCATCTCTGTCTATAACCCCATAGGCACACATCATCAGTAGATGATCTAAGGAAACACATGCTACTATCTCTTCCCATTCCCATGCCCAACCTCTCACTGAGGTCACAAATCATAGGGGAACCTACAAGGGTCCCCTAGTCCATATTGAGGTATCTTTGGTATCCTAAGTAAGTCATACTAGGGAGGTGGCCTTAAATCCACCCCCTTTACCAGGCGTCCTATGTTGGATCGAACACTCGACCCATTCACTAGTATCACATGGTCTAACCACTCAATTTATCGTGTTCTAGTGGGGTAGGAACACTCACCTCATGGTCATCTCAATGATCCTATTGGATCTAGGTTATCTCTCATAGAAACCCCTTGGCCACACATCCTAGGTCAAATGGTTCAATATATTTTCTAGGCCATTGGTGGTCGATATGTATAGTCGATACATGAGGGTCTATATAGGACCTTTAGAACTTGTGTATTTCAATCTCATGATTTAGTTTTTATTTAAAATCTTACAAAATTTAAAGAGTCTATTTGCCCAATGTGGTAGGACCACACATACAACATAAATATAAAAAAGTTCATAATACCAAAGGGTAAATTTATAAGGGCCACCTACCATTTTAGATGATTTCTACTTTTATTGACAAGGGAACATAGTAACTACCAAGGATTGTATAATATCTATACAAGCCTAGTAACAAATCATTTCAGTAGCTGATCTCTTAACTCACTCCAAGAAGATCAAGAAAATTAATTACAACATTATATAATTAATTGCAATATTTAATTTAAATAGTCATAAATGACTAAAAAATCATTGGTTCAACCTTTTAACATAGAAAATATGAGCGTCAGGGTGCAGTCCACTCCCATTTCACCCCCAAACCTAGGCTATATACAGACCTCAATTAATATCCCTATTTAATGGCCTAATAATTTAATTCAGGGAAAAAACAAAGATAAAATTATAAACGGTTACATACCTCAATAGAATAATGTGTGACAGTAGGTGTATGAACTTTTGGGTTCCCCTCTTCCTATGATAAATGAAACTTATGAAAAAATCATGTTATTTCACCATTCTATAGTGAAATCACTATTTTTGAACTAAAATAAGCATCCCCCAAATCAGCGATAATGTTAGGGAGACGAACGGGTGGAGGAGAAGAGGAATAACTTACCCGCTGAAATTGTCTGATAACAATCAATAACTCTAAGAATATAGGAGAAATAAGGGGGGAGAGTCACTGAAAAAATACCCCCCACATGTCTTTCTCATCGGATGAGGGGGTGGGGAGGATTTTGAATTAAAAAAACACTATAAGAATGTTTTACAACATAAACCAAGTGGTCAAACTGTGAATTTTTTGGTCCATCTCCAGATATATTATTTTCATATCCAAAATATTCCCAAGAATACCCCATGAACCCCATTCACAACATGAATATATTTTCATAGCATGAATGGACTACTGTAGCTATTTTCAGTATCACAAGTCACTCATTCCTCCTTTAGTACTTTCCTAAACCCATAGGCCTTCCATTGAAACTTAAACAATATCTAAAACATCATTTAAAAATGATAAAACCCTCAAAACATTTTTATTATTCCCATTTTTCAAAATGAACCATCCAACAAATTTACAAATTCAAATTCCTATTGAAATTCATAACCTATTCTGACATGGGGGTTTACAAACTCTTGTGCATACTATTATATCCACCATTGACATGGTAGAATGATTCTTATAATTTTTTTATTCTATTTTTATATAGTTTTTTCTTTAAAAAATACTCTATCCATAAAAATAGATTTAACATTATCATCAACTTTTGACTTGGATGGAATCCATTTATAAGATATTAACACGGGATGATCTGAGGATGATTTCATATTTTTAGTATTATCCCAAGATTAAGAAACTTCATATTGAGGTAATATATTTCATCCTCAATTGATATAATTTTTTCTTATCATTCTCTCTCTAGCTTCTAAATATAATATTCATGCTTCTTTCTTGATCCTTGTGATACATAAAAACCACAATCCCATATTCATTATCATAAACACATAATTTATATACTACCTTCAATACTAACTATAAAATCTTAGACATAAATACCCCACAATTACACGACTTAAAGAAAACATTAAATTATATACATTCCCAAGAACTTTTAGGTTTATAGATTTAAATAATTTAAAAAAAACCTAAACTAATATATAAAATTTTCTTTGTATCAAATGAATATGTTTTCACTATATAAGAAACTACTTAATCCATAAAGAGTCTTCAACATCTCCCACCAGTTATTCCGCACATCCTATCCTTATAGACATATCATGTGTACTAAAATTCTTATCAACCTAGTTAAATATAAATATAATAAGAAAATATCTCAAATTATCAATAAGAGAATCATATAACTGAATCTGTCAAAAACATAACCATAGAGAGCATAATATGGTAGGAATAAATAATCAGAATAATTCTATAATAAAATAAAACCAATAGAATGATATATCCATGAAAATAAATTAAAACATGTATATCAATAATAATGATCTCATACTAATGGAATTCATAATTTTAGACATTAAAAATATGTTTTCAAGGCCTTATACCAAGAATATTTACTTGTTTTTGAGACTACAGTCAAGATATCTTTCTGAATTTGGAAGGCCTACACCAAATACCCAAATATGTTTTCCCTCATGAGATTTATCGATACATTTAGGGGATATATAATTTATTTCCCTATCAATCAACTGATTAAGTACAATATATTCACTATAATATTCAATAAAACCTTTCATACAATTCCTTAAGGAACCTTTGGTTGAATAAAAACATGGCTATCTATATAATGAATAATTTATAATATCAATACATGATCGACCTTATTTAGCCATCAATAATCATCAATAATGTAAATAATTTTCCCCATGTCAATAAAAGGGATAACATGATCATAAACCATCTCAAGAACAAAGTTTTATGGTCAATAAATACATATTCAAATTTCTAATAACCATTCATATTGGAATAAAAATATTTAGTATTCCATAAATTTTTCCCATGTCAATAAAAATGAAAATAAGACCACAAACCATCAATAAAAAAATTTGGTGGTCAAATAATACATAGTAAACTGACTAATAATAATATTTATTTAAAAATCAATATACAGAATGCCAATAAATTTCCATGTGTCAATAAAATAACATTTTTTCTAGGTGAACATAATCTAATCTAAATTCTGTAAAATATGATGTTTACACCATACAGATAAATTGGTATATGGATAAGTCAATAAAAAAATAAAATGATCATAAGAAATCTATAGAAATAAGTTGGATGGATTTAAACGAATATATATCTAGTGTAAGAAATTAAACTTAAGAGGATGTTGACATAAATGAAAAATACCCTTGAAAAAGAATTCTTAGAATGGTGTCACATAAGAAGGGATCAAGAATAAAATTGTTTGATACTGTGTGTTAAAATACATAATATATAATTAATATTAGATTATAAATATTGAAATATAAAACCTATTAGGGTAATTAATTTTTAAAATTAAAATAGAAATAGTAGTGAAAACTTAAAAGAGCTTTTATAAAAAAACTCAACATTAACATAGAATTGGAAGTTATATGACATTTCTAAAAATATTTTTCAAAATGTAAAGTTAAATATATTTAAAAATCAATAATTTTATAAATAATTATCAATAATATTTATTTAAAATTACATAAGGATTATACTGGAGAAATTTGGAGATGAATACAAAACATATGAAAGTGAAATGAAAACCCCCTTTTAATATCTTTAAAAATACCTTTGTCCAAAACTCACATTGAAAAATTGTCACAGAAAATTATTTTGTATAAAAATATATTTTTAATCATAGAGGTTGATAAATTACCATAAAATTAAATATTAGGGTGGAAGAACCCAATCATTTAAGAAATAAGTTCATGATGAAACAATATAGCCCAAGGAAATGAGACTCGAGTTATCAATATTCCTTACAAGAAACATATATCAAGAAGTCAGAAATATTTTTTGAAGGGTTTATGTGGTAGGAATGTATATCTATGGAAAAAATGAAATAATACCAGATACTAATACCAATGTATATAATTTTCCCAACTTATATGAAATAAGTTCAATAGAACAATCATAACTCAATGAATGAAATTTGAGTTAGTAAAAATATTTACTACTGGGGAAAAAACTAAATAAATAACCAATTGAATGATGTAAAAAAATTTAATAATAAATCCAACGGAATAAAAATATATGATAAGAATATATCCATGGGTATTGAATATATCATACAAATAAAACATGGTGCACAAAATGTTTTATGTCTCAAAGAATGAGAATTGAGATGAAGAAAACCATTATGAATTTAGAAACATTCAAATAAAAACCCCTTGAAAAATAGGGATTGTAATTGAACTAAAAATAACATTATTAAAAGATAATTTATGATATTATATCTTAAATACATAGTATATATACCACATAAATGAAATTAGGTTCATAATACCAAACATGTCTCAAAGAGATGAACTTGCGAAGAAAACCCTTACCATGTGCTCCCGCTTACTCGATCATGATATAACCTCATGTATAGTGAAAATAACTATCTTAACCATAATATTAATAATATACCCTTTTTTAATTAATTTATAACATTATATTATGAATATATTAACTATTTATATATTATTTTCATTATCGGGTGTTAGAACATTCGGTTGTTTGTTTCATAAAAACCTCTCAATGACATGATTGATTATTACCAAGTGGTTTAAAGTTCATTATTTATAGATTATTTAAGGAACTATAATATAAAATCATTTTTTTAATTTTCCTATTTAATTCTATGAGATTTTTAATTTTGACTCATGAAGATGAAATCAGTGGCAAGCTTGTTTCAATAGTATATTAACGAACGAAGAGGATATATTAATAACATGTTTAGATATTAATATTACCATTACATAATCATTGAAAAATATTGAATAAATTATTATTATATTTTCCTACTGGTATGTCACGTTCATTAATCATTCATTACAAAAACATTAACACATTGTTCATGTAGGTGGTAAAACCAACCCAAAAAAGTACACGTTATAAAATTTCAATGAATAAGAATATTTTATCATATAAATTTAATAAAACCCTTAAATAAAATTAAAATTTTCGTATATGTATTATATCTCCATTAAAATAATTTTTATAACCACCCATGTTTAGTTGTGATGATAAATGAAATTTATCACTTGTGGAGGAAGTTTTCTGCACATATGCAAAATTAAGGATCCAATTTATCAATGAATGAATAAATGGTATATAATATTTTTAAATTTCATAATCATATTTATATTATATAAAAAATATTTATTCATAAAATCCATCCTTTATAAAAACCTTGAGAGGTAGCGATGGGAAATATAAAGTGTCATTTTGTGGAGGTAGTAGTCCAAGCACACTCACAACTGATGTTCCTTTATTTTTCTTAATTTATGAGATAGATGAATAGAAAATGATTATACCATTAATATAGTAAAAATAAATTTTATAAATTTTAAAAATATAATTATATAAGTATGGATAGAATAAATTTTAATGAATATAATTAAGAGGAAAATCTATGTAGTTAATAATACTCACATAAGGTACTTGAATTTCCATGGAATTATCCTTGGAAATGAAGACCTTATTCTAAAAAACAGAAAAAAAAAAGATTTTTAACACGAGATATGGTTCTAGGAGTATTAATTTGGTAGAGTTTAAATGAGAAATTTTAATAATAGGTGAGTCGTGAAGTGGAGGGAGTGTTACCTTTTTATAAGCAAAGAGAAGAGCACTTTTGAAAGAATTTTTAACATTTTCAATAATGTGTTGATACTATTCCATGTAAAATGACTGTAAAATTGGAAAAAGAGTATTGGAAAGTGATTTTGGGTAGATAATCACCTAAAACACTCATTTTGGAGACAAATTTATGTGTTTTATGGTTTTATTATTTTAACTTTTTATCCTTTTAACCTGTTTACTTTTACCTTTCTAATTAAATTTTAACCTTAGTAATTAATATTAATGTAAAAAATAATATTGATCCATTTAAAAAAATTTATAATTATAATATATATATATTTTAATAATTATATAAAATAAAATTTCTAAGGGTTTGAAATGTTAATTTTAAAAATAGCATATATAACGCGTAAAAATTATTTTTTCGAAAAAGTGTGTTTTTAATCTTAAATTTTATGTGTAATCCATATTTATTAAAATTATCATTCATCATGAAAAAAATTAGTTTATTTTATAAAAAATTAAATGTATGAGGTCTTATTTTTAATCCAAAATTGAATCTCACCCTGAAAATACCCGATTTAATGAAATACTAGAAATAATTTTTATTAAAGAAACATTTTACTTTAGTTCTAAAAATGTTTGAAATAGGTTTTATAAGATAAAATAATATTTTAAAATTCATAATTTTATTCAATATATTTATATTTAATCACTTCAAAAGTTTTTTAGCATTATATAATCATTCTTATATTATGATAAAATCACAAAAATTACAGGTTTTGTGAAAACCGTATTTTTTGACTAAAAATATATATTTTTGGAAAAAAACAAAAATATATTCTTAAGATAATATTTTTATTACAAATAAAAAAATTAAATGCATATATTAATATTAAAATTCTAAAATTTATAAAGTCAATTTTTGATTAAGATCCTAAAATATAATGAAAACCCATTTTTATTAGAAAATGACATTTTGAAATATTAACTGCTATTATTAATATTTTATATAATTTACCAAATAAATTGGTTCTAACTGATTATTAATACAAAAAATAATTTATAATAATTATCCATATGTTTCTTGAAATAGAAATATATATCGCATAAATATAATTTTTTTAGAATAATACTTTTCTAAACAATAAATGATCTTATTAGTAAATTTAGGTAAACTAATTGAATTTTTTTCATATTAGTAGTAGAATTTATTTTATTCATACATATATATCATAAATTGGTTACTCCTATTCATTATTGAAAATTCAATTTCTAGGTTTTAATGAACATACTTAAATATTTATATTTTATCTAAATATATTGTGGTTTTGTTAAAATTTTGTGTTACGTGTGGAGAAATATATAAAATATATTGAATTATTTAGAGGTAATCATGTATTATGATCTGGGGTTGTTAAATTAAACCCCCTTAAATAAATTGTGTCCTCATAATTTTAATTATTACTATTTGATGAGAATAATTGAGGGTATTTGTAGGATCAAAATAACGATGTAGATGCTCAATATACAAGAGGGGGGGGGGGGGGTGAATTGTACACTTTAAAAAATTCCCTTAAACATGGAAAGATCTAAGTTTAAAAAAGTTAAACTAAGAAAATTCACAACACCTCTAACACTAATTGGAGAATTGGAACAAGGTATGAAGTTATAAACTTCTAGTTCTATGAACATGCTTAAATCTGGAAAGTGATTCCGAAAAACTGGTTCTGGAAATATGGATCTGGAAATTAAAACTTAACCAAAGTTTACAATATGTGATTCTACCTTAAAGTGTATAAAATCTAAACTAATCAGAGTACAAGTGTAAGGAAATATAAGAAGATTATACTTTCCTTACAATCCGAAATGCAGTGGAAAACAAGTAGTAAAAACTACAAGTAACAAGATATAAATCTTTTAACCCAAAGAGAATGGTATCCAAAAACCTTGGATAGAGGTCCTTTGATTTATACTTTCAAGCAACTATGTCTTACCCACACCAGGGTAAGCCCTCGATACGAAGATCGGTGTCTCTGTCTTGCTATCCGCGCAAGCCCTCAAATTCAAGGTAGTTGGAACCTCTATCTTCCTCAGCAAGGAAGCCCTCGAACTACAAGGTAGTTGGAACCTCTGTCTTCCTATCCTAGAAAGCCATCGAATTTAATCACTAATATTCGGAGTCACATGAAGCAATCTAAACGAGCATTTTAGTACGCACAAAGCATGAAAATCTTCTCTCTCTAGAAATCACCTTAACAACATGTGGTCTCTAGAGGGATCAACTTGTTGTTGAGATATCTCAAATGAGCTCCTATTTATAGGCTCGGTTGGAACAATCGGCTCCCTCCTCCAACAGTCATATTTTTCTTGAATATCAGAGGGATCTATACACGTGTCACTAAACCAACGGTTAATTAGGAACAGAATGGATGACATCATTTTATAACAAAACATGTGTAACTGAAAGCACGTTATCCATTTACAATGAAAAAAGTGTAAGCATAAGAAAAACTAGAATTCAGAATGTAAGTAAATAAAAGTTCGGAGTCTAACCAAAATGGAATTCGGAGTCTATGTTAAAAAAAATGTTCGAATTCTGTTTTATAGGAATTCAGAACCTGAAATCTCTAGAAGTCTGGAGTCTGAATTTCTAAGGAAATTCAGATTCTGGTTTCACCAGAGTTCAGAATCTGAACTTGCAGAAGTTCGGAGTCGAACTTCATAAGAGTTCAGAGTCGAACTCATGAAAGTTCGAAGTCGAACTCATGAAAGTTTGGAGTCGAACTCATGAATGTTCAGAGTCAAACTCATGAAATTTAAGAGTCGAACTTCATAAGAGTTCGGAGTTGAACTTCATAAGAGTTCGGAGTCGAACTCATGAAAGTTCGGAGTCAAACTTCATAAGAGTTTGGAGTCGAACTCATGAAAGTTCAGAGTCAAAATTCATAAGATTTCGGAGTCAAACTCATGAAAGTACGTATCCAGAATTCGGAGTGGAACTTCATTATTGTTCACATCCAGAATTCAGAGTAGAACTTCATTACAGTTCACATCCAGAATTCGGAGTGGAACTTCATTACAGTTCACATCCAGAATTCGGAGTGGAACTTCATTACAGTTCACATCCAGAATTTAGATCCTAAAAAACAGAATACTCCAATTCTTAACATTATTTGATTATGGGGTTTTGGGTATGAATCCGGTTTTTGTACTTAAGAAAAATATTTCTATGTATAATAAAAATCTAGGTTAGGGTAAATTTCTTTAATGTAGGAAATTTTCCTTATAGAAGTAAAAATATATTTTCTTATGTATAAGGTGTTTGTGATTTTCAAAACAAGAAGGAATGGAAAAGTCATAAGTAAACCTTATTGACTCAAAAATATCCCCCTTTTTGGAAATCACAAACATCCTTATGAAAAATAATATAAGGACTTTGAAAAATTTCATTAGACTTTGAAATTAAAACTTATCTCCCTTTGTTCATGGATGATAGTGAATACAACTAATTCCCCCTTAGGCATTGAAACTCTAAGGATTGTATTCTGAATTTCCGGAGTGGATTTTTCATTATCATGGGAATGAAAAACTTCGTAATGGAAAACCCCCCCTTACTTTAAGGATATTTTCACTTAGAAATTTTTCCTTCTCCATTTTATGTCTTTATCCCCTTTTAAGTAGTTCTTTTTCCTTCTCCCCCTTTGTGATTTTCAAAAAGAATGTATGGGAATGGAAAATATGGTACCTGAATGATTAGTAATAACACTACAATATACAACCAACCAAACAACATTTCATTAGAGTTGTCAAAAATTTTACAAGGAATGAAAAATAAAACAGAAGATCGGAGTGGGTTTATTTGTCTTCCTTTTCCTTCGGGATCAGCTTCTTTAATATGGTTTTGAGTTTCTTCAAATCCCTTTGGTCTTCCTCGGCTTGCCTCTCCAAAGCTGAGATCCTTTCCCCTTGAACATTAAAATCTTCTACCTGAGCCTCCATGGATTCTTTCGGCATCTTTATTAAATCATCTTTCTTTTCCAGCTTCTCCTTAAACTCAATCTGGAAATCTCTTTCACTTTTCCAATTCTGAGCTACTGAGTTAAGCTTCCCATTCAGGTCCCTGACCTGTTGATTACGAGAATTTTGCTCTTGGGTCAGCTTTTCATAAAGATTGTTAAATTTTTTATCCTCCATGTCAAAAGAATTTTGAACTTCAGTATGAAAATTTTCAAACTGCACTAAGTCTTCATCAACTCTCTTAGACCACTTTGTTACCTTACTGCAGGACTTTCTATGCACATCATAATCGATAAAGAAACTTTTTTGTTCAGCTTCAATCTTCACACACTTATCTATCAGCATGGATAATGACTATGATTTCTGGTTTTGTCTTACTCGAAGCATTTGACATCTAGTGTCAATGGTGGGAAAGATTGGAATGACGTCCACCAACTTTTTCAAAGACTCAACAATAAAATCATGACTTTGTGCTGATGACTCAGAATCAGAAACTTTTCTTGGAGATTGATCTTCTTCATCATACACCAACTTCCTTCTAGAGGTACCACCAACTTCTTTCTTCCATATAATATCTTTTATTGGTGTCTCCAATAGCACTTTATCCCCTTTATCATTCTTCGGAATGGGTTCCTCATAAGAAGATACTTCCTCGGATTTAGAAACTTGAATAATCTGGTCTTCATCTGGTTTCTCATTTTCTTGTCCTTCATCAAGAAAATTCTTCTCATAGGATTCCTCCTCACCATACAAAACATTTTCTTCTTCTTTCTGTTGCTTATCAACATCCTTACTATCTTCCTCAACTCCCTTTCCTGGAGTAACTAACTTTGTGGATTCTGCCTTATCTTGATAATCCTCTACTTTCTTGATCAAGGCATCCAAATCTTCACTCCCCTATTCTTCTTCTTCTTATTCAACCTATTCCTTTACTTCTTCAACAAATTCTTTTTCAACTTCTTCAACTACCTCTTTACCCTTGGATTTTTCTAGAGTGACATAGTTCTTAGCTGGAGTTTCTGGTAAAGAAAGTTCTATAAGGAAAGTTTTCGGAACCAGAATCTGCTCAGAAGATATTTCAGTATCTCTCAAAAGAGATTGCACCAGTTCAGCTTCAGAAAACTTCTTTTTCATCTTCTTTTCTTTTTCCTGCTTTTCTAACACATCCGCAACTCTCTCTTTTAATTACTTAGCCTCTGTAGGGTCCAATCCGAACTGTGGGTCCCCTTCTTTCCTCTTCTCCTTGTCTTCCCTCCACATCACAGCAACTTCATCAGGATAAGATTTTTGTTTCTTCGGTTTGGGGGGAGCAGACTGAGTTTCCTTAGACTTGGGATTTTCTTCATCAACAACCACTTCCTTAAGCTTTCTCTTCTTCCTTTCCTTTTTAGATGGTTCCGGAGTCTGTGTATCTTTCTGAGATGCCTCAACCTCTTCCATAGATATAGGGTTGAATTCTCCAGATTCACTAGAAAAAACCCATCTTCATCCTCTTCAAAATATCATCACTTACCAGCATAAGCTTACAATTATGGACTTTTGATTTTCATACAACCTTGAAGGATTCTAAACACCGAATTATCAGCTTAGATAGTAAGGCAGGGTACATAATTATTTGGGATCTCAAGTTCCCTTCTTTGATGTTCTTGATCGTAATCAAGACATGCCTCATCAGATTTATCTTTCTTAGATTTACTAAGAAATCTAAAACATAGATATCACTTTTCTTCAAATTATCTTTGTCACCTCTTCTTGGTACACGAAAACCTTTTACCCAGAGCTATAGAATATTATTTTTCAGAGTGATATGAGTAATCTTAGCAGTCGTAGCATCCTTAAGTCCAAGACATTTTAAAGACTTCACCTTGTTGAAACTTCCTTTATCATCTGGAAGATTATGTGAGCAAAACTCAGCTTCCCCTTCATAGGATAAACCAACCAAGCTCGCGGCCTTGGTGTAAGATAACTTGTAAGTCTTCCCATAATACTTGAATGAAAACCAGTCTCTTCCATCTTCCATCTAGAAAGAAATAGTCTCATAGAACTCGATCAGAAAATTGGTGTAAACCTGATCCTGTTTCTCTGACTTGTACAAGCAAACATATTCCCAACAATTCAATCTTATATTCTTGGTTATAATAGAATCAAGCTTGTAAAAATCTGGATGCACCAACCTTTCCCTGAAGAATAACCATTTTGAGATTGGATTTTTAGTTGACATATCTTGAGAGTGTTGCTTCAACAGACATTCGGAACAGAGAGATCTGAAGGATTCAGAATGGCTTTGCAAAGATCGGAACCGATCTTAAGAAGAACAGCAGGGCTTCAAGAGGTGAAAGCTTTGAAAAACCGATGTGGGACGAGTCTTGTGGTCTCCTTTATATAGGCGATGGATGTGACCTTTGGTCTTGCAAAAGCCATCTAACGATTGAAAAACTTTTTGATCTGATATGACGGTTGAGAAAAATCCCGCAAGGAAAACTTGACTCCGATCTTTTGAGGATTTAAAAAAAACATTCGGATTTAAGGAAAACTAGGATCTGAATTATTTTAAAACTCAAGAAAATACCAGAAAGCAAAATATGATTATGAAAATTTATGTAAGGAAATCATACCTTTCGGATTGGATAGAAAGATTGTTCATAATTGGTAATATTCTTCTTGAAAAAAAAAACTCATTACAAAAATTACTAGTACGAAAGTCTCATTACGAAAATTCTCATTATGAAAATTCTCAATATGAAAATCTCAGTAAAAAAATTTCATTACGAAACATGGCAGTACGAAAATCTCATTATGAAAATTCTTAGTACTAAAATTTCATTACGAAAATTATCATTACGGAAAATTCTCATTACGGAAAATTCATTACTAAAATTCTCATTACGAAAGATTGTCATTATGGAAAATTCATTACGAAAATTCTAGGTACGAAAATACATTACGAAAACTTCGGTTCCAGACATTTTGATTACGAAAATTTCAGTTCCGAAAATGTTCATTCTGAAATTTTTCATTCCGAGAATTTCCATTCCGAGAATATCCATTCCGAGAATTTTTTTTTAAAAAAATTTGTTAAGAAATATTTAAGTTACATAAGTTTGAAAAGAAAACTGACACCAGGAAAATAAAATTGACTAACACGCAAATGTACTCCCCCTTTGGGAAGGAATTTATTACTGTAAGGATAATTGTTCAACAAGAAGTTAATGAAGAAGGATTACCTCATGGTTATCATTCTTAACTTCTGTTTAATGTATACAAATCTATCAGAGGGTAATGATTTTGCGAAAATATCAGCAAGTTGATCTTGCATTCCGATAAACTGAATAATGATATCTCCTTTAAGTGTGTGATCCCTAAGAAATTGATGCCTAATATCTATGTTCTTTGCATGAGGGTGATGTTCAGGGTTTTTACTAAGAGCAATGGCACTTGTGTTATCACAAAAAATTTGAGTCTTTGTAAAACTCATGCCATAGTCTGTGAGTGTTTATTGCATCCACAACAATTGAGTAAAAGTATTTTTATTGAAAACTATATAAGCCTTAGAAGTTGTGGAGTAGCCTAAGAAAATTCCTTCATCATATTTTGGTGCGAATTTGTGAATATTATCTTTAGTATTCAGGATAAATACCTTGAAACCAAAAACCTTGAAGTAGGAAAGTATAGGTTTTCTACCATTCCATAACTCATAAGGAGTTTTATTAAGAAAAGGTCTAATCACAACTCGATTTATAGTATAACAAGCAGTACTTACAACTTCATACCAGAAATGTCTAGCTATAGAATATTCACTCAACATGGTTCTAGTTATCTCTGGAATAATTCTATTTCTTCTTTCAACTACACCATTTTTTTGAGGAGTTCTAGGTGTTGAAAAGTTGTGAGTAATACCTTTTCTACTACAAAAAGTTTCAAAATCATAATTTTGAAATTATTCTCCATGATCAATATGAATAGTTTTCATTGGAAGATTTTTCTCATTTTTAACTTGGGCTATAAAACTTTTAAAATAATAAAAAGCTTTAGAATTATTTTCTAGAAAATAGACCCATGTAAATCTGGTGTAATCATCAATTAGAACAAACACATAGTATTTGACTCCAATGCTTCCAGTTTGTGTTGGACCAAAAAGATCTATGTGCACTAACTGTAATGCATCAATTGTGGAGACTTCACCGATTGATTTAAAACTAGATTTATGTTGCTTCCCATATTTACAAGGATCACAAACTTTAGAAGAATCGAATCTAAGCTCCGGTAGATCCTTAACTAGTTTCTTATTAGAAAGTTTACATAAGTTTCTAAGGTTACAATGACCTAGTATTCTATGCCATAACCAAGAATGATCTTTCATTGCACTTAGGCAAGGTAGGTCTTGGCTCCTGAGGTCTTCTAAGTTCAATGTGTAAACATTCTCTTGCCTATTGGATGAGAGAACAAATTCTTCCTTGGAATTGTGAACTAAGAATTTATCATTCCTAAAATTCACAAGGTATCCTTCATCACATAACTAAATTATGCTAACAAGGTTGTGCTTAAGACCCTTAACAAATAAAACATTTTAAATCAAAGTTTTCTCAAGAAGAACAATATTACCTATTCCAAAAATTTCTCCCTGAGCATTATCTCCGAATGTTACATTTCCTCCTTTTGTCTTTATAATATTTTCAAAATATATTTTGTTACCAATCATGTGTCGGGAACATCCACTATCCATGTACCATGTATTGTTGTTGGTACTTCCTTTATCTTCCTGAAAACAAGAAAAGAGTTAGACTTTCAGAGTCCAAACTTGTTTGGATCCGAGATTTCCAGATAACAAAATTTTAGGCACCCACACCTTCTTAGAAAAGTAAGATTTATGAAAACCTGAAGATTGGGTTTTATTTAAAGAGAAATTCTTTTCCCAGTGACCACCACATTGACACTTGGTACAAAATTGGGCACTTTGTGGAACAAAGTAGTTGTTACTAAAAGTTGGTTTTGCATGGGTATAACCAAATCTGGATTTGTTTCTTCAAGGTCGTATTTGTGAATACATTTTATCAAAATTTTCTTTAACATGGGTAAAGTTTGATAAACACTTCTTTAAGGAAAAAATTTCAGACATGAGTTTTATAACCAAGTTTTTATTTTCAAAATTGTTAGATTTAGAATTAGAGCTAGGCTCGAAAACACTTTTCTTAGAAATTAATTTTTCTAAATATTTAGAAAGTTTGTTCTTCTTAGGACTTACTTCCACAAGATTTTTTGAAATACTTATAAAATCAGGATTTTTCTTATCAAGATCTTTAGAAATATCTGATATTAGTTTTGTAAGAATATTATTCCTAGAGTTTTCCTTATCATGTTTTTTATTGAGTTTGGAATTCTCAATCTTAAGAAGTTCAATAAACCTAGAAACTTCTTTATAGGTAGGTGAAGTTTTTTCTTCATCAGAAGAGGATTCTTCATCTGAAGAGTTATAATATTTACTATCATTAGAATTTAAAGATACATTGGTCAATGATTCAGCATTGTGTACCTTATCTATGAAGAAATGATTGTTAATAGGTAATCTGACTATAAAACCAAGATTCTTCTATCCTGAAGATTCATAATCAGAGGATTCATCTGAAGAGTCACCACCACTGGCACTCTAGGAGTTATTTTCTTTCAGAAATTTCTTAGCTTTGGACTTGAAATACTTCTTTCTGTTCCTTTCAGAATTCCTCTCTTTCCTTTCTTTCTTTTTTAGTAAAGGAAAATCTGGTCTAATATGTCCAGCTCTCTTGCATTCATAACAAGTAACTTCTCCATATTTCCTATCTTTCCTTTACTTTTTTTTATACTTGGATTGAAAATTTATCTGGCCGGCTATCTTGTTTATCCTTTGAGTAAGATTTGCTAACTCATTCTCCGAGACTTCACTATCACTAGATTCTGATTGAACAACCACCTTATTAGACTTGGACCTAGTTACTCTCTTAGGAGTCTTATCTTTCATATGATTTGATGTTGTTATAAAAGCAACAATACCATTTCCATTCTTCTTTTTGATGTTGTCAGCATCTCTCTTCATTCTTGTGTCATGTTGAAGAAGAGTTACAAATAACTCATCTAACGAAATTTGAGTGACCTTCATGTTCTCATCAATTGGTGTTCACTTTGATTCCCACTCATTAGGCATAATATCAATAATCTTGTCAACAAGGGCTTCATTATCTAACCCTTTTTCTCCCATAGAATGAAGACTGTTCACTATAGTCATAAATCTCTGTTGAACTTTACAGATTGGTTCTCCATACGGAAAATTGAATCCATGGTATTCAGCTCTAAGCATAGCTCTCCTAGTTTCAATCACTTTAGAAGTGCCAAAGTGTGTAACCTCTAACTTCATCCAGATACAATTAGCTGCTTCACAAGAAGAAATTTGGCTATATATATTTCTAGTCATTTAACATAGTAAAGTATTGCGTACCTTATAATTGAGTTGATATTCTTGATTTTCCTGGTTAGTGAAAGTTCTAACTTCCTTATAAGGAATTTTATAATCACCAGTAAGTATAACGAAATTATCCACACCAGTATTGATAACAAAAGTCTTCATTCGATCTCTCCAATACTCATAGTCATTACCATCAAAGATTGGTGGTCTTGTAGGGTTCATATTGTCAATAGAACCAATGTTGATTCCTGCCATTCTTAATAAAAAAAATTGGCAACCAAACTTGTTAGTAGGAAAAGTTCGTAACCAAAAAGTTCGGAATGAACAATTCAGGATGACAATTCGAAATGACAATGTTCAGAATAAAGAAGTTCGGAATGAAAAAGTCTTTCTAAGAAAGGATGAATATTAATGAAAAAGTGAGCAATAAAAACCTATATGTGAGTATAAGTATTTCATAGACCTCCTCTGATACCAATTTTAGGATCGAAATAATGATGTAGATGGTCAATATACAAGAGGGGGGGGGGTGAATTGTACACTTTAAGAAATTTCCTTAAACAAGGAAAGATATAAGTTTAACAAAGTTAAACTAAGAAAATTCACAACACCTCTAACAACAATTGGAGAATTGGAAAAAGGTATGAAGTTATAAACTTCTAGTTCTATGCACTTGCTTAAATCTAGAAAGTGATTCCGAAAAAACTAGTTCCGGAAATATGGATCCAGAAATTAAAACTTAACCAAAGTTTACAATATGAGATTCTACCTTAAAACGTATAGAATCTAAACTAATCAGAGTACAAGTGTAAGGAAATATAAGATTATTATACTTTCCTTACAATACGAAATGCAGCGGAAAACAAGTAGTAAAAACTACATGTAACAAGATATAAATATTTTAACCCAAAGAGAAGGGTATCCAACAACCTTGGATAAAGGTCCCTTGATTTATACTTTCAAGAAAGTATCTCTTACCCACACCAGGGTAAGCCCTCGATATGAAGATTGGTGTCTCTATATTTCTATCCCCATAATCCCTCAACTTCAAGGTAGATGGAACCTCTGTCTTCCTCAGCAAGGAATCCCTCGAACTTCAAGGTAGTCGGCACCTCTGTCTTCCAATCCTCGTAAGACCACAAATGTAATCACCAACATTCGGAGTCGCATGAAGCAATCTGAACGAGCGGTTCAGTACGCACAAAGCATGAAAATCTTATCTCTCTAGAAATCACCTTAACAATTTGTGGTCTCTAGAGTGATCAACTTGTTGTTGAGCTCTTTCAAATGAGCTCCTATTTATAGGCTCGGTTGGAACGATCAGCTCCCTCCTCCAACGGTCATATTTTCCTTGAATATCGGAGAGACCTATACACATGTTACTAAACCAATGAATAATTAGGAACAGAATGGATGACATCATTTTATAACAAAACATGTGTAACAGAAAGCACGACATCGTTTTAAAATGAAACAAGTGTAATCATAAGCAAAACTAGAATTCGGAATGTAAGTAAATAAAAGTTCAGAGTCTAACCAAAATGGAATTTGGAGTCTATGTTAAAAAAATGTTTGGATTATGTTTTATAGGAATTCAGAACCTGAAATATAAAGAAATCTAGAGTCTAAATTTCTAAGGAAATTCGAAGTCTGGTTTCACCAGAGTTCAGAATCTGAACTTGCAGAACTTCAGAGTCGAACATCATAATATTTCGGAGTCGAACTCATGAAAGTTCAGAGTCGAACTCATGAAATTTCAGATTCTAACTCATGAAAGTTCAGAGTTGAACTCATGAAAGTTTGGAGTCGAACATCATAAGAGTTCAGAGTTGAACTTCATAAGAGTTCGGAGTCGAACTCATGAAAGTTTGGAGTCAAACTTCATAAGAGTTCATAGTTGAACTCATGAAAGTTCGGAGTCGAACATCATAAGAGTTCGAAGTCGAACTCATGAAAGTTCGTATCTAGAATTCGTAGTGGAACTTTATTATAGTTCACATCCAGAATTTGGATTGGAACTTCATTAAAGTTCACATCCAGAATTCGGAGTGGAACTTCATTACAGTTCACATCCAGAATTTGGAGTGGAACTTCATTATAGTTCGCATCCAGAATTCAGATCCTAAAAAACAGAATACTCCAATTCTTGACATTATATGATTCCGGGGTTTTGGGTATGAATCCGATTTTTGTACTTAAGAAAAATATTTCTATGTATAAGAAAAATCTAGGTCAGGGTAAATTTATTTAAGGTAGGAAATTTTCCTTATAGAAGTAAAAATAGATTTTCTTATGTATAAGGTGTTTGTGATTTTCAAAATAAGAAGGAATGGAAAAGTCATAAGGAAAACCTTATTGAATCAATAGTATTCTCAACATATTCATCATTTGGGATGTAACCTCTAATATGACATCTACCATACTCTCTTAGGCTCTATGAAGTTAGTTATCCTTCCTAAAACAACAAAAATCATTTATAAAATCTTATATAAAATAATTTATACCCCACAATCATATATTATCCATAAGATATATTTCCTAAAACCATTTGGATCTCTAAGGTATTAAACTAGAATGAGATTATATATTTTTTAAAAAATTAACTATATCTTTATCCCTTGAATGTATTAATCACTAGTTCAAAAATTCAAAAACATTTAATATATATAGTAATAAAAAAATAGATAAAAATCAAAAAAAATCATGGATCAATAATTTATTAAATAAATAATTAATTCCAAGGATATCAATACTATCTAAATTATTTTTATCAAAATCATTCAACAATTTATTACATAAATATCAATATTATTTTAAGACAAAGATTTATCCATACCATAATCATGTGTTATTAAATTAGTTATCCCCCAAAATATAACATTTTCATGAAATAAATTTTAATGGTTATTGATTCTATTTAATATATGTTTCCACACCTTTAAAGTAAAACTACTAAAAAAATCCTCAGGTGTCTCACATAATCCTATAAAATTTGAGAATATATCAGAATATTAAGGATAAATATTATTTATTAAATAGTTAATAGTTTCAAGAAAATATATATCTCACCACCTTTGGTAAGTCTAGGAGTCTCAAATTTTCCATCATAATATAAATATACTATTTTTTAACCATTTACATATACTCCCTTATTCAGTTGTAATACATAGTAGTTTCTAGATACATACCATTCTTAGCTTTATCGTCATGATCCTATTTCAACCAAATAAAAAATGGTAATTTATAGTATAAAAATATTAATATGAAAACATTAATTTGAATTTGTATTCCATTATTACATTTTTGTTTTTAACACATGATACTTTCAGTTCAACCTAAGATTCTCTTTATTCAATACTTGGTTATCGATTGTTATTTTTCTATTAAATTCTCTAACCTAATTTTTTAAAATCATAATTAAATCCTTCATAGTGTTTCAAAAATATATTATGATTAACCAAACTATATCCCCTCGGTGTGTTAAACTAGGTGTGTAGTTAGACCTCTTTTTCGTACATCAGGTGATGATTAAGTTAATTCCCAATCTTCCCTTTTCGATGTTATTAACCTTAGGCACATCTATGAAAAATATTGAATCCACTTATAGTATCTAGATATGGATTTAATTTCTATAAGAAACACACAATATCTAATTTACCAAAACTTCAAATTGTTATCCTATACTTAGAATTATATCTTAGAATTATCCCTAGTATTTTCACTAAAGTTATCTTATCCTAATTCCCATAATATTAAATATTAATTAAAATAACATAAAGGGATGTATATACATTTGGAATTATGGTCATCCTTACCATATAAAACTTTTAATCATCCTAAAAAACATACTAACATCCAAAGTTATTTAAACCCTACCCTAATACCAACAGTGATTCCCCAGAACAAAACTCCCATATCTAGTGCCATACACACATACTTTACATATTGGATTCAATACAAACGAAAAATTACTAAACACAAATATCAACTAATTACATGCATTGAAGAAAAAATTTCATTTCATATATTCACAATACCTTTTAGTTTTATATATTTATATTATTTGGACAAAATATAAGCCAACACAGCTCATATTCTTTGTAAAAAATGGACATTTTTTCACTATATAATAAATTAATTTATCTATAAAGAGTCTTCAAAATATACTACCAATTCTTCCACACGTTATATACTTCTAAGAATATGATGTGTAATAATTTTCTTTATAACCTGGGGAAGTGGAAACATAAGAAAATGTAAGCTCAAATGATCAGTAAGGGAAATATATAACAAAAGATATAAAAAACACAAGCACGACCTTTATAATATGGAATGAATAAATAATCTAAATAATTCCATAATCAAATAAAATTGAGAGCATGATATATCCATAATAAAAAAATGAAAACATGTAAATAAACAATACTAATCTCAAACAAATGGAATACATAATGTCAGACAACAAAAACATTATTTCAAGGCCTTGTTCCATGACACATTACTTGTTGTTGAGACTGTAATCAAGAAATCATTATGAATTGGGAAGACATACAACAAATACCAAAATATATTTTGTCTCATGAGACCTATAGATGAATCTATGGGATATATAATTCTATGCACCAATCATCTCCTGATTAAGTATAATAAATTCACCATAGTATTCAACAAGACCTTTCATACAATTCTATAAGGAAACATTGGCTGAATAAAATCATGACTATCAATATAATTAATAATAAAAAATATTAATATATTATATAATTATATCATTAGTTAACAATCATCAATAATATCAATACTTTTCCACATGTTAATAAAATGGATTACATGATCATAACCCATCTTGATAAAGAAAGTGGATGATCAAGGAATACCTATTCAAATTTCCAATAATCATCCACATTGGAATAACAATATAAAATATTCTAATACTTTTCTACATATAAATAAAAATTATAACATGTTCAAAACCCATACAAAGAAAAAGGTGGATGGTTTAACAATACATAATTAACTTTCCAATAATCATCTGTATAGGAAAATCAATATACGAAACACCAACACATTTCCCCATATAAATAGAAAAACATTCTTTCTAGGTGAACATCATCCAATATTTATTATGTAAAATGAATTGTTCAAAATGTATAGATAAATGTGTATATTTATAATTCAATACTGGAATAACATGATCATAATCTATCCAGCGAAATAAGGCGGATGGCTAAAAAATAACATAACCCCAATGTAATAAAGGAAACTTAGAAGGGTGTTGATATAGATGAAAAATATACTTGTAAAATAATGCTTCAAATGGTATCCCTCAAAAAATGGATCAAGAATATAATTATTTTATACCATGAGTTGAAACCCCAAAAAGATAAATATATATCAGAATATAAATAGTGAAACATAAACCATATTAGGCTAAATCCTTTTGAAAATGAAAATGGAAATGGAAGTGAAAACTTAAAAGAGCTTTTATAATTATTTTTAATGTTGATGTAAAAGAGGATATTTTTTTTAAATTAAATAATATGGCCTTGAAAATACAAAATTTTAATCTTGGATAAATGTGTATAGGGAGAAAAAAACATTAAAGTGAAATGAAAAACAATTTTTAATATCTTGTAAAATACCTTTTTTTTAAATCACATTGTAAAAAGTGTAATAAAACATTATTTTTTTTCAAAATATATTTTAACCTACATAGGTATATAAATTAAAATAGAATTAAATATTAGTGTGTGATAACCCAATCACAGAAGAAAAAAATTTCATGACGAAATAATATAACTCAAGGAAATGAGACTTGTGTTATCAATATTCCTTATGAGCAATATATCTCAAGAATTGTTAAATTGTTTTCAAAGAGTTTATGTGGTAGGAATGTATATCTCAAAAAAAAGGAAATAATACCACAAAATAAAATTAATGGAAATAATATACCCAACTTATAGGAAATATGTTCAAGAGAATTATCATAACTCAATGAATGGAAGTTGAGTTACCAAAAATTCTTACTACTGGGAAAACAAATGAATTAATAACCACTTAAATAAGGGAAAATGAATTGGATATTAAATTACATGAAATAAAAATATTATGATAAGAATATATTCATGATAATGTAATACACCATACAAAGAAAATATAGTGAACAAAATATATTACGTATCAAAGAATCATAGTTGAGACTGAGAAAACCCTTATGTATTTAGAAACATTCAAATCCAAACCCCTTAAAAATATATTATAATTGAACTTAAAAGACCATTATTAAAATAAAAAATAATTTTATTATATATCTAATAGTTAGTATATACACTACATAAATAAAATTAGGTTCATAGTACTAAACATGTCTCAAAGAGAGGAATTTGAGACGAAAAACTTACATTGTATTCCTATTTACTAAATCATGATCTAAACTCATATATAATGAACATAAATATCTTAATAAATTCTATTATAACCATAATATAAATTTTATACCCTTTTAATAAATATTTTATAAACATATATTAAAAATATATCAACCAGTTATTGTTTATTTTCATTATCACGCATTAGAACATCCAGTTGATTGTTTTTTATAAACCTCTCAAAGATGGTATTGATTGTTACTAAGTGGTTTCAAGTTCATAATTTATAGATTATATAAGGTAATATTATCTATATTACATTATTTTATAATATTACACTTTAGTTCCATGGGAAATTTAATTATGACTCATGAAAATGAAATTGACGACAAGCTTTTTTCGACAGTTTTTAATGAATGAAGATGATATATTAACGACATGTCCAGATATAAATATTATAATTATAGAATAATTAAAACATATTTTATAAATTATTATTATATGTTATTAACCTTATTTACATTCCTTCATCATTCATTGCATAAACAATACCACATCATTCGTGTAGGCGATAAAACCGACCAAAACAAGAGTGTGATATGACATTTGAATGAAAAAAAATATGTTTTTAAATAATTTTAAAATAAAAATTAAATAAAATTAACCATTTAATATATATATATATAATTAATATAAATTAAAATAATTCTTATAACTATCATTTTATGGTGGTGATGACAAATGAAATTCATCGCTTGGTGAGGTGGTAGTTCACACACACACACAATTAATGATCTCATTTCTCAATGAATAGATTCAATGATAATATATGATAATTTGACATTTAACAATAATAATTATATTATATAAATCATATTTATTCCTAAAATCCATCCTTTATACCATTTTTTAGAGGTTTTAATGAAAAATAGAAGGTGTCATTTTGTGTAGGCAGTAGTCCGCACACACGCACAAATGGCGTTCCTTTATTTCTCTTAATGGATGAAATAGATGAATAGACATAGATAATACCCTAAATATAGTGTCATTAAAGTATATAAACTATAACAATATCATTATATTATTATGGATATAAAATATCTGAATAGAGATAATAAAGAAGAAAAGCTAAGTGGTTGATAATACTCTCACCAGGAACTTGAATTTTCCTCGGAAATATACTTGGAAACGAAGGCCTTATGATATCTAATGGCGACTAGAATATTTTTAAATTTTTATAGTGTTACAGTAGGAGAAATTATTCAAAATTTAAATGATAAATTATAATAATAGGTGATTCTTGAAGTGGAGGTAGTGTTACCTTTTTATAAGTAAGGAGAAGGGTACTTTTGGAAGCACATTTAATATTTTCAATAATTAGATGTCATTATTCAAAGGTAAATGACTCAAAAAATAGAGATCATATGAGGGTAAAGTGGTTTTGGGTTTAAACCCACCTCAAACACTCATTTGGGATAATATTTTTGTGTTTTAAGGATTTTGCTTTTAACTTTATATCCTTTTCCCCAATTTAATTTTGCATTGGTAATTAATTTTGAGCCATACTAATTAATATTTATGATAATTTATATTGTTAATTTTAGAAAAATTGAACATTATTATTTAAATTTTTTAAATAATTCTATAAAATAAAATCTATAAGGATTTGAAAAGTTAATTTTAATATTAGCACACATAACGCATAAAACAATTTTTTAAAAAAAGTGTGTTTTTAAGATTAAATTTATGTGTAAGTAAAAATTAGTAAAATCATTAATACCAATGAAAAATTGGTTTATTTTAAAAAAATTAAAAATTATAAATCCTTCAAGGAAATCCAAAACCAAATCTCACCTTGAAAACACTAGATTCAAAGAAAGACAAAAAATAATTTTTATTAAAGTAACATTTTACTTTAGTTCAAAAAACGCTTGAAATAGGTTTTGTAACTTCAAAGAATATTTTAAAATAAATAATATTATTCCATATATTCATATTTTATCATCCAAAATATTTTTTAATCTTATATATCATTCTTATATAAAGATAAATTCATAAAAATTATAGGTTTTGTGAAAACCAGAATTTTTGACTAAAGATAAATCTTTTTGGAAAAAACAAAAAATATAATATTAAGATAAATGTTTTATTATAAATACAATTTTATTTTCCATATTATCAAATTAAAAATATAAAATTGATAAATTAAATTTTTTAATAATATCATAAAATATAATGAAATCTGTTTTTATTAGAAAATGAAATTTTCAAATATTAACTGTTATTATTATTATTTCATATCATTTACCATATAAATTTGTAAATACCTAAAATTTTACATATAATTTTTTAATTAAATAGATTTATTTCGAGACTACAAAATTTGACGGCATGTGATTCTGAGACCCGGAGTTCCTGGAATTATGTGTCGAAAAATGTTAAGTTTAAATAGTGCGTGTGGGAAGTTTTCCTAAAAAAGAGGAATAACTATTAAATGGGTACCCATATCTAAAATCCAAGGGAATCTTTACATTCAGGATATATGATTTACCCTATCCACGACTTAAGTTTAGGTGGAATAGGCCTCAAGTGAGAAAGCCCAAAAATGGCATAATCATAAATAAAATAATTAAATAAAATTACTTTATTTTTCAAAAGCTTATAACTCACGAATGGTGACTTGGATTAAAAAGACGAGATCACCACTGAGCTCATAAGGGTATGCTTTCCTTTGGAAGAACCTAATATTTTCTGGTGTGGGCCCATAGTGGAAGTTAGTTTTGGCCATAAATAAAATAATTTGTAACAATTATTTTATAGTTAACTTCTTATAACATCTAAATGGTAACCCAGATTGAAAATACAAGAGTATCTTTGAGTTCATGGAGGTGTGTTACCTTTAGGCGTAGCCTAACCTCAACTGGCGCGGGTCAAGGGTGACTGTTTATAATTTTTGAACTTTTTTAAATGTACATTAAGTAAATGTGCGAGTGGCGATTTATATCTTTTGAACCGGTGCTCAGATTAAAAATCCGAGAGAACTGTTGAATTCACAGTGCCGCGATTCGCTTAAGAGAAGGTTAACTTTTTTCGAAAAAAATTGGATAGAAAAGTTAATTTTTCAAAATTTTGGAAAAAAGAAATAAAATAACTAAAGATGTTATAATATTCCTTTTGACAGTTGAGTGGCGAATGGTGGGACCACGGTGTAACTTCAGACCTTAATAAGAGACTTTTAATGTCTTGAACCACTTGTCTCTTTGGTTTTGTAATGACAATGATTGTGTGTTTAATTGACTCATTGATTATGGATAATTAATGAATCATAGTAGTAAACACAATGTGGGAGATTATCCAATTATTTAAACAAGGCCTAGGTAGGGGTTTTGGGTATTGGCATGGGGAACCACTGATGAAACACTGGAGGAAACCTACTCTAATGGAGAATGAGGAATGAATGAATGTCGACAAACATCTTGGAATGTAGACCCTTCTTCCCTCATCTGCAGTGACTTCCAAAGAATTATAGATAGGGGTTTGTCTTGATTTATTTCTAAAGGTTTTATGCTTCATCTACGCTTTATGATGTCAAAACCTTTCCTTGTTATAACACTAACATGGAGGGTGCATTCAAAAATGAACAAGGCCTCAAACCTCTGGAAATGTTTCTTTGATTGTGTTCTTCGTGGATGATTGACCAATGCAGTGGTAAAATAAAACCGGGGGCCACACAGTGATGGAAACATCATGGGAGGCCCATACGTGCAGTCGGAAGAGAAAACGGACATCTGGAGCTTCATCGGAGGCCCGAGAAAGTTCCACTGGCGTGGTGGCGGCCGACGACTGAAGGAGGCAGTGGCCAACTGTCGCCGACCGCATGGGGATGTCGGTGCCTGAAGGCCCCGTGACAGACAGAGGTGGCCAGCCTTTACTGGCCGCGATGATAGTAGCGTGTCGCGACAGCACACCGCGAAGTAGGGCCGTAGCTCCGAGCCACGGTGGAGGGTGGAACCGCGCCCCACGGGTCCTGTAGTTGACCGGTCCACACGAACCAGACATGTTGAGTGGCACCAACTGGCACCGCTAATGCAGCAAACCGAACATACTAAGTCCGTTCGGAAGGGGTGCTGACCCCCGCGCCCAGTTGGTGGGCCGCACCTAACCTGCAGGCCGGGTTGGTCCAGCGGCCTGGCAGGCCGTGACACAACGGTCCGGGCCCAGGCAAACCAGGCTGGGACCAACCAAACCGAGTTGAGCCCAGCCCCTTCAGGTCGGGCCCAACGGGCCGGGTCAGACCATACCTAGACCCACTTTTGGCCGAGTTTTGCTTAAAGGTGCATATATATTTTAAACCATATTTCCGTTTGAAGAACTGTCTATGGTGATAGAACCCTTAGGACCATGCAGTCCTTTTGAGATAATCCACTTAGGTTTCTAAGAAAGTTGGAGTATGGACAGGTTGGACTGGACTCGAATCCAACCGGTCCCTCAGCACTAAAATGCCTATAACTTACAGATTGGGCGTCCGATTGACACACCATTTATTGAATTGGAACCCTTATGACTTGGAGGTTCATTGGGTTAATTCTTCATGGGACTTTGCGGTATTTGAGGTACAACCAATATCTTGAGGAGCAGTTTCTTGAAAAGTCAAGCACCCAAGGTGCAAGAATCTTATGGATAACTATCAAGTGATATACGAATATTTATGGATCGACATTAGAGTGACCTAGTGTGGATCAGCCATAGTGAGATCTAACGAGGATCAACCTTAGAGCCTCCCATCATGGATCAATGATTTATGAATATGTGTGGATCAGTTACTTACAACATTGTGTGGATTGATGACTTACGACCCTATGTGGATGGAGGACTTAGGACGCTATGTGGATCGATGACTTATGACCCTGTAAGGATCGATGAATTACGAACCTGTGTGGATCGAAAACTTATGACCCTCTGTGGATCAATGGCTTATGACCCTGTGTTGATCAGCAGTAGCGCGACCCGATGAGGACAAGCCTTAGAGCGGTCCGTCGTGGATCAAGGACTTACGACCCTGTGTGGATCGACGAATTACGACCCTGTGTGGATCAGTGAATTAAAACCCTGTGTAGATCAGCATTGGAATGAATTATTTGTGGTACAACAATGTAACTTCTTAACAGAATAAGATGAATTGGCTTCATGAATAATCATCATTATTCTTATTCTTAAGTTATATACCTAGTTTGAGCGGAGTCTTTACTTCTGCTTTGTGATTGGGATCATGCTTCAGGGTTTTTCGTTTGTGGAATTACGGGAGACCTTTGGGGGTCTCGGAGTCCCTACTGGGTATTGTTATACTCACCCCTACATGGGTTTTTTCCACACCTTGTTGTGTCTTGTGGAGACGATGGAAATCTTTGACTGAGGTTAGGGAGTCCGGACTAGGCGGTGCATAGAGGTGACTGGTTGATGTGGAGAGCTGCAGTGATGAGATATACCTTCCCTTCAGGTAGGATCCTTGGAAAATGACCTCAGGATCTATTTTTCCTTTTTACTGTATCTCTTTCAGTTGGTATTGTATACTGGCCCATTTACTTTTAGTTTACACTTTTACTTCAATAGTTTTACTACATGGTTTACTTTTGTTGTGTACCTAGTTTGTGTGTGTATATGTTTAAAGGAAATTCCTTACCATTTTAGGGATATGTCGTTCCAGTGCTAGTCTCCAACCCCTAGCCTCTGGAATGTGGGATTGGGGTAGTCAAAACATGGGATCAGGGGATGGGTTGTGACAAAGTGGTATCAGAGGAGTCAGTTATACCAAAGAACTAAGACTCTGATATTTTCAACAGATCAATAGTGTTATGTGTCTTGAGTTTGAATTTCAGTACAGGTAGTCCAGTGTTGGTATGGTGTCTGACATATCCATACACTAGGACCCTAAATTCTGTTTCCGACTCGGTATACAAAGACACTGTTTACGTGTGTTTCTGATTTTTTTTTCTTTTGATCTCTTTTGAGTCAGCTCACCAGGTATAACTTGTTTATCGTGGTTCATCTTGATTCTATTTTAAGATGTATCCTTGCAAAAAACCAGCTAGGATTCCAATGCGTGACCATGAGGATGGTTTACAAAGTGATGTGGGTTCAGTAGGAGGACTGTTTCCCAATATGGTACCTTTGGGTGGTGTCCCAACGATAACACTTCCTGTTAGTTAGTAGTTACTACCAGCGCTACTGGTAGAGGACACATGTTGGCTCAGTGCCTTACATGAGTTTTAGTGATAGATACCGCTCAGGTTCTGAGGAAATCCCGACTCATAGGTGACTAAGGACTGGATGAAGGTGGTGATTGAGTTTCTATCTAGCCAATGCACCATTAGATCAGATGGTGGTCTTGATAGTGAGAATTCTATGTGGCTTAGTAGGGCAATGGATGGGTTTAGATTACCCCTATCTTATGATGAGGTGAATTTTCCGTGGGCAGATCTTGGGAACCTTTCTTAGAGAAGGGGTCTCTTTCCATAAAAATCAAAGGGGTATGTGTTCCTAAGAGCTTCTACAACTTTGGAAGGACGACGTGTCGGTAGCTAAGTAATCATTGAGGTGTAGAAACCATTCCAGGTACTCTATGAATACAATACGACAATTTCTTTAGGGATCAAACCTCCATGAAATTTTTGTTTAGGGACATCTGAGATAGAACTATTCCTCTGTGCATTCCTACTTATTTTAGGGTGAAAGATAAAACCTTAGTGGTTGAAAATTCTTTGGCTGAGCAGATACAACCAGTGAATGTCAGTAGTGGGGAAGTAGGAAACTGTCTTGAGTATTATAGACTTGGATGTGTAAAATGTTTCATGAATAGTAAGTGATATGAATAGATGAATCTGCAGGGCAGAATATGTGGAAGAGGAGCTAGGAGAGCAGCAAGAGGTAGTATACATTTTGACATGTTACAACCACCACCCCAATGTGGTCCCCACCAGGCTCAGGGAGATAGAGTACAGGGGAAGGGAGTAGCTACATGCGGTCAAGGAGTATGACCCAAGGGCTCCAAAAATGATTCTAGGTACGGTTTGTGTCTACTACTAGCTGCTGTATTAATAGACCTAGGTACTAATTGTTCCTTCTTGTCATGAATCTTGTTCGACACATAGAGTTTCCGGTTAAACCATTGACTTGACCCTTACATCTAGAGAAAACTATGGGAGGAGACTCGATAATCATACTTATGCCGACGATGTGATCTGATCCATGAGGTGACAGTTTTCGTTGGAACCTCTTGGTGGTAGCATCGAGGCCTTATGACATTAGTTTGGGTATGGACTGGTCATCCATAGTTCATGCTCAGATTGATTATTTTAGGGAAAAAAGGATGTGGTATATCTACAATGTTGGAATGGATTTTTCCTTGGTTGGTGAAAAAGGAGACCCAATCAGCATGGGATAAACTCATGCATAGGAGGGTGCAACCAATCACTCTTGAGTCGGCCAGCCTTAACCTTGTGGTAACAGATGTTTTGAGTTTTCAGTTCCCAACAGTAGAGGCAGAGTGTGGAAACATCCCTTCAAAAGAAGTTTCCAGGGTTACCTCCCCACAAGGGGAGGGACTTTAGTATCATTCTACACCCTGAGATGGCACCGATTTGAGCATCATTATATCATAGGGCTTTCTTAGAGCTTCATAAGTAGGGGGAATAGGTGGGGGACATGTAGAGGAAGGTCTTAGTAAGACCCAATGTTTGAGGTTATGTGTGCATCACCGTCACTTTAGTCAAGTGGCCATGGGGAATGAGTACCCACTACCAAAAGGTTGATGGGTACATCAATCAATTAAAATGGTTATCCTTTCGTGTGGATGGAAATATGCCTGTAGGATTTTTAGCAGTTGAGACAGTAGTGATGGATAGAGTTTCTCCAAGACTATGACTTGAGACAGTCTACACTCCTGGGAAAGGGAACGTGGTGGTAGATGCACTCAACAGGAGGTATGGTTTACAGTTGTTGAGTGAGTAAATATAGCAGCTAGCCACGTTGCAGTTATACTTCTTGGATAGTGATGGAGCAGCTTACCTCAAGTCTGTGACAGTCACTCCTCCAATCCATTAGTGAGTCAGGGAGGCACAACTTGGGGACGTTGTCTGTGAAACCTGATGTGCTCAGATATCCTCAGGACAGGTTCCTGAAGGATTTTTATAAGGTGGGGAGCACATCATCATTTTCAAAGGATGCACCATGGTACCAGTGATTCTACAAGAGGAGGTGTTGAGGGAGTTCCACACATACAATTTGGCGGTACATCCTTGTGTGGTGAATATGTACCAGGACCTCCAGGGTTAGTACTAGTGGCCAGGGATAAAGAAAGTAGTTGCATAATTCATTTCACAATGCCTCACTTATCAGCAAGTGAAGGTAGAACACCAGGTTCCATAAGGCTTTACTTAGCCACTTGAGGTGCCAGAGTGGAAGTGGGATGACATCTCCATGGACTTCATGATAAGTATACCACGTATGTCTAGGGGCCACAATTCCATCTGGGTGATTGTTGGCCAACTCACCAAGTCACCCCACTTCCTACCCATCCGAGAGGAGAGATCAGTAGAGGGATTGGGATGCCTCTATGTACGGGAGATAATATGACTTGATAGGGTTCCATCAACAATCATTTCAGAGCATGACGCTTGTTTCACATATCGGTTGTGGAAGGGATTACAGGAGGCGTTTAGGACTCATCTACGTTTCAGTACCACCTTTCATCCTCAGACACATGGTCAAACTGAGCAGACTATATAGACCTTGGAGGACATGTAACACCCCAATATTCCACAGTACATTTCTCTTTGAATAATGCAATATCTTGTGTAGTACGCAAATTTGAGTTCTATCACACTACGACAAATCAAACTAGATGTTTAAAAAGTAGTTATGAATAGTAATACCCAATTATTGAAATTCTATAAATTTTATTTTTTAAAATGGACTTCGTTTTTGGATTTGGAATATCAAAATGAGCTTAGGGTGAATTTTTTATATTTTTCTGAAAACTTTCAATTTTTGATGAATAATGAAAACACTGCATTATTGTATAAAACCAACTTTTTTATTTAAATAATAATTATTTTTATTTAAATTTATTTTAAAGTCAAAATAGATACATAATAAATATATTAGTATAATTTAATTAATTGGAGTTATTTTATAATAAGATTAAATATATAAAATTTTATTTAATTTTTTAATGTCTTTTACCCACATTCTAGGCACATTTGAAAATTTGCATAAAACATAATTTTACCGCTCCGGTGAATTGAATTTAAAAAATCCAAGATATGTTGCTTTCATCATTAAGTAAAATTTGTTTCAATGAGATGAAAATAACTTTTGGTGAATAGTAACTTTTGAATTTTATTTACCATAGTTAAAAGTAAATAGGGTAATTAAAGGTAAAAATGATATTATAATTACCCTAACACATGTCTCAATTCTATTGGATAAGTGTTTTTTGACCAAAATAAACCTTAGTACAAGAATATGATCTTTTTTGATCCACTTGGATTAGATTTGGACAATCATTATATTTTATTTAAAGAAGAGTTAAAAGTGTTAAATTCAAATTTTAATAAGTAAAAATTTTTTAATATAGGGTTATACATAAGGTAAATTAGACTATAAATATTAATTAAAAATATAAAAATATTTCTTACATCATGGTATTTTATTTATATTTTTTAGAAATTAAATAATTAAATTTATTTATGACATAATGATGATGCAAAAATTACCTTATTAATGAAAGATTAAAATAATTGATATTATAAATATTACAATAAATGTAAATTTATACTTTTGATGTATTCCAAAATTTTTATAGGTTAATATGACATGTTAGGGTTGATTAAATAATTTTTTTAGAAGTGATAAAGTTGTTATGACTTTCAAAAAAACCAAATACTAAATAGTGTCAAATTTGATAGAAATGAGTTTTTAAAACAAATAATATTTTACTAAATTATATAACAGTAATAAAAATATAAGGTTCATACAAAAGACTTATATAATTATATATATGTCATTAATTAACCACTTGAGGTTATCTTGTAATTTTATAGTATATTTATTAACTATGTATTATAATAATACAAGAAGACATGGTAAAAGCTAAACTATTTAACTAAGAGTTAAATCTAAAAGATAAGGTTAATATTGTGACCTAAACTTCTCTAAAACCTATTGTTTGAGTGTAATTATACCCTTACCCACCTTATAATCTATATAAATCTTTTTTGAGCAATTATAATCCGAAAATTATTTTCTAATAAAATAATATTTCAAGCTTTTCTTAAGGTGCCCCTCACCTCTTTTATAAAAGGGAACTTCTCTTAATTTCACACCTCCAAAGCACTTTAGATCTACTAAACCATGCTCAAATATCCTCTAAACTACCCTCAATTAAACCTAGATGCCTTACTTTGACTATAAAGACAACCTAAGGAGCCCTTTTGATCAAATCAATAGGAAGCACCTGAAGAAGAGGTAATTATTTAATCACCTCCTTCAAGTTCTCTTCTTCTTACACTTCCTCTTGATTTGTTGTTTCCATACTAAAATAATAACTCTAGTTCCTTATACATACTAATATGTTATTATAAATATGCGACAACCATATTCATTATTCTATCCATCCTAGGAATGGAAAAATCACTATAAGTGCTTACGTACAACTTACCGTATCCACGTCGTGGTGTAGTATGTTATTCAACAATTCATTATTTAGATGGGTATAATAATGAGTATAATTGATATAACTAATAAATATAACATGTTAATGATTCTTTATATATAATATACCATCAAATTACAAATTATTTCACCACTAATAGAATGATATTGTCTCTCGTGCATATATACGGCTTACCGTCTCCATGACACGATGAGATTTCATTCCCCATCGTAAATATTCAGGAATAATGTTCATTTGATGATTAAAAATAATTTCTAAGAACTTAATATCATTATAGATATGAATCAAATACATCCTATCCATAAAAAACACAACTTATGTAATAAAACAAATAAAGGAAAACAAATACTTAACACCCGAAACAATGATATTACTGAAATATTATTAACAATGCAATATTAGAGGATCATGTATGATATCATATTTATGTATGTGAATTATTATATAATATAATAACAATTATTTAACCATTATATTGGAGGTTAACCTACCCTCAACTAAGGAAAAGTGCAAGGTAAGTGTTAATTTTACAATCTCTTTATTATCTGAGGTTGTTTATACGTGAGTATCTACTGGGACCTCTTTTTCATCCACATTCGTGTTTCTTAAAAATGTATTTCAAAACATTTTTACTATTTACTAGACTATTGTTTAAAGTCATTTATTCCCTTGTTTGACTTTTTATAAAATGGTTTGAAAGGAATCTTTCCATCACTTTCTAAATAATGTACTTCATGACATTTTTGACAAATTAAGGAAAGAATGTTTTCTTAACTTATATGGCGGGTGTGGATATTTTCCACCATTATAACACCTTATAATATTCTCTTATAATCTTATAATAATATTTTCAAATTGAATTATTTCTTTTATAATTATGTGACTTTTAAATGAATACAAACAGATATTTCACTCAAATAGTTTTTGGATTGATTTTATCTATGTCAACATCCTTCGTTGGATTCTACGTTTGTTTGATGTTGGTTTATTATGATACAATATTCAATATTGTATTGAAGGTTTTTTGATATGTTTGACTTTGGATGTGCTATTTTTATACCATTCATGGTTTATGGTTAAAGTATTGACATTTTGTATGCTAGTTTTGATACAAATGTTTATATTATGTTTCTATCTTTTCATATGAGAAATGCATTGGACTTAGTAAGTGACAGGCAGGGCCCTATATTTCCCCTCGATGCATCAGTGGGTCTCATGAGATAAACTATTGTCTTGGCACAAGGCCTTGATAAAATTTTATTCGTAGTCTTGTCATGAGGCCTTGACTATGTGGTTACAATGTCTAACATTATGGATTCCATCATTATGAAATTAGCTATTAATATTACATGTGATTATTATAATAGTATAATATCCATGTGAATAAGTAAAGGGAATTATTTTATTTATCTTTTCCATATTATTCAGAAGATTAAGTTTAAAAGGCTTATGTTCTATTCTTATACATTTCCTTAAATGTTTATGCTTATTTATGATAGTTTCTCCTATATTATTATCCATACTGAGCATCTGAGCTCACCCATTTCTTATGATTTCTTTTCCAAGGATGAAAATAAGTATATTATGACTGATCTTTAGGGATTATCTAAGGGACATAATTGTGCTCAAAGGGGACACAATGTTGTTTTTTTATTTCATGATGTAATGTAAAACTTATGTATGTATCTAGTACTTCCAAGGCTACTAAACTAATTGGTATTTCGAGACTTGATCTTTTGTTATCATGACAATTTTATTTAATAATTCATCAACTATGGGTAACTAGGGTCGGGGAATTACTATTGGTATCATAGAAATTTTAGTACAAACATTGGAAACTATATATAGAAAAACTCTGATTAGAGAACATTACCCTAAGATAAAATTTGAGGATTAATATAGAAGAACTTCCTCGAATTTTGGTAATGTAGAGATGTTGTGTATTTTCCAAGAAATAAATCCTTGTCTGGATATGAGAAGGTATAGGTGGCTTTGGAACAGATATATCTAGGGGTAAAACCAGAAAACACCGCTTTGAGCTAGACTCGAAAGGGAACTGGTGCACGACAATGGGACTTGCTATAATCTTGGTTACGACACTCCCAAGGGATATGCTTAGGATAATTCACATTTTCTTTGAAAACCATTATGAAGTATTTATGGGTAAATACTTCCTTAAATAATTTTTTTATGATTAAGGATTATATTCATAAACTGTTCAATTTATGTTAGGTATTTTACAAGTTTGGAATTATGCATTGCGATTCCTAAACTAACCTAGTGTATGCCATTGTTTAGAAATGGCATGTAGTGGAATAAATTGAAACCTTATCAACGCACGTAACAAATGTAGGGATTTCCCTTCTACTCAAGATAATTATAGTGGAGCCGGTGATGCAACTGGTGCTAAAGTTCTTATAACCATCTTGAGAAAACTCACTCGGGTTATGAATAATAACCTTACCTGTATGGATCACCCTGACCCACAACATTGAGGATCAATGTTAGACCGCTTCATGAGGAAAAAACCACCAACATTAAATGGTACTAAAAATCCATTTGTAGCTAAGAAATGGATAAGTTCCTTAGAGAAAATATTTAATACTCTGGGGAGCAGTGAAAGGGAAAAAGTTGTCATGGAAGTTTATCGCCTCACAGGAGATGAAGATCAATGATGGTCATTAATTCAAAACACAAAGGAGGATGAATAAGTATCAAATATGGAATGGATGGTGTTTAAAGAGATTTTCTTAGAAAAATACTTTCTTTTTGAACATCGAGCGGATATGGAAAGAAAATTTCTGAGTCTTAGGCAAAAAGAGGATGAGAATGTTGCAAAGTATGAGGCTAAATTTACAAGGTTATCAAGGCATGATACTGATTATATACATAACCCAAGGAGTAATATTGTTCGATTATTTGATGGGTTAAAACCGTTTATCCATTGAGCATTAGCCTCACAATTCTTCCCATCGTATGAAGGTATAGTCTCATGTGCTATCAAGATAGAAAAGGAATTTTCTAAGTATTATGACTTTAAAGAAAAGAAAGAGAAGAAGAGATCTTTTGAACACTTTGGAAATGGAAATAAGGGGAAGAAGGGAAAAGTTGAATTTCCATAGTGCAGTAAATGCGGGAAGAAACACATTGGTACTTGCCTAAAGGGAATGTGAGTTTGTTACAAGTGTGGTGAAAAAGGTCACAATGAACGTGATTTCAAGGGAAAGAAAGAGGCTGTCAATGTTGAATGCTACAATTGAAGAGAAATGGGGAATTATGAAAATGAATGTCCTAAGCCCTAAAGAAACTTACCTCAGAAAAGGCCAAGGGAGCAAGGAAAAGCTTATACGATCACTACTGTTGAGGTTGAAGCTTCGAATGATGTGGTGGTAGGTACTTTAATAGTTTCCTCAAATTTATCCAATGCTTTATTGGATCCTAGATCATTGAATTCTTTCATATCTTCCCAGTTTTCCAAGAAAATTAGATATTTCTGATTTGATTTAATAAGGTAATTTTCAGTCAAAACTCCAAAGAGAAGTATCATGGAAACAATGTTTTGTGAATCAGTTACCATTATGGCATATAAATTTGCTTTATCTGCTGATATTATTGTCATACCCATGATTGAATTTGATTTAATCCTTGGTATTGATTGGATTTTGGACCATGATCTGAAAATTTATTATAATAAGAAGGAGGTTACAATTTTTGATGATGATATGGAATATATTATCTTTACAGAATAAATGTAACCATATAATTCTTATCAAGATCCACCCCCAATAGCTCTACTAAATTCAATTATTGGGGAGGAATGGAGTGAAATAAATGTGGGTGAGGAAAGGATTGTTCAAATAGAGGATGCACCTGTTGTTCAAGAATATGTTTATGTGTTTCCAGAGGATTTACCTTGACATCCTCTAGAATGAGAAATTGAGTTTTCTATTGAATTAATTCCTGGTTCAAGGCCCATATCGAGGACCTCTAATAGAATGGACACTGTGGAATTAGTGGAACTAAAGAAACAACAAGAGGAATTGAGTGATATAGGTTTTATTCACCCTAGTGTTTTTTATGGGGAACCCATATTATTTTTGTTAAGAAGAAAGATGGATCTATGGGGTTATGCATTGACTACAGAGAGATCAATGCTTTAACAATAAATAACAAGTTTCCCCTACCTCACATTGATGATTTATTCGATCAACATCATGGAGATCAATATTTTTCAAAGATTGACCTTTGATCTGGATATCATCAGTTGAGTGTGAAGAGGGAAGACATTCTGAATAAAACATTTCATACCAGTTATGGGCATTACAGGTTTACAGTAATTCCATTTGTACTAACTAATGCACCCTTTGTTTTCATAGATCTAATGAATATAATTTTCAAGGAATATCTTGATGAATTTTTATTAGTATTTATTGATGATATCTTGGTATACTCCAAAAGCTATGAAGATCATGAAAATCACTTGGGCACTATTCTAAAGAATATTAGAAGAAATGAATTATATGGGAAGTTTAGAAATTGTGAATTATGGCTTTATAAGATTTCTTTTCTTGGCCATATTGTCTCTAAGGATGGAATCTCTGTTGATCCTTCAAAAACCAAGGCAATCCAAGAATGTCCAGCACCAATGAGTATAACTAAGGTACACATTTTTATTGGTTTAGCAGGATACTATCGGCATTTCATCCAGAATTTTGCCCGACTAGATAATCCATTAACCAAGCTCACACATAAATGGGTTAAATTTGTTTGGAAAAAAGAGTGTGAAGAATTTTTTGAAGAATTGAAGAGAAGATTAGTCAATGCTTCTATCTTGAATCTACCATCAGTGAATGATGAGTTTGTTATTTATAGTGATTCTTCAAAGAAAGGACTTGACTGTGTCCTTATAAAAAATGATAAAGTTATTGCATATGCTTCACGACAGATAAAAATTTGTTAACAAAACTATCCCACTCATGATCTTGAGTTAGCAGCTATAATATTTGCTCTGAAGATATGGAGACACTATCTCTATGGTGAAAAATGTGAGATATATACTGATCACAAGAGTTTAAAGTATATTTTCTTAGAAAAAGAGCTCAATATGAGGAAAAGGAGATGGATCGAACTACTCAAGGATTATGATTGAACTATACACTACCACTCAGGGAAGGAAAATAAGGTGGTAGATTCTTTGAGTAGAAAGGATCATGGAGTTCTGAACAAGATGAGAGTTGAAAGGGATCCTATGTTCATGGATCTAGTAAAGATGGATATGTGAATTATCATGGAAGGTGAAACATCGATACTTTTTCAAATGGTTGCCAATCTATCTTTACTAGAAAGGATAAAAAGTACTCAGACTGATGATAAGGAGTTTCAAAAGAAAATTAAAGCTGTGAATGATGGGAGATTGATCAAATTCATATATAAAGATGGAATTTTGAAATTTGGGATCAGTCTTTGTGTACCTAATATACCTGTTCTAAAAATGGAATTGTTGGATGATGCTCATAGCTCCAATTTCTCAGTAGAACTTGGTAGCACTAAGATGTATAGAGATTTGAAGGAACATTTTTGGCGGGACAACATAAATAAGTAGATTGCTAATTATGTGTCAAGATGTATGGTTTGTCAATAGCTGAAGGTTGGAAGACAACATCCAAGAGTCATGAAACCTCTTCCCATACATGAGTGGAAATGGGATGACAGTATGATGGATTTTTTCATAGGGCTACCAAAGACTCCTAGAAGGAATGATGTAATATGGGTCATTGTTGATCATCTTACCAAGACATCACATTTTATTTCTATAAGAGAAGATTTACAAATTGAACTTTTAACAAGACTATATATTAATGAAGTTGTAAGACTTCATGGTGTACCCCTATCGATTTTTTCTGATCATGATCCCCATTTTACATCAATATTTTGGAAATTTTTTCAAAAATATCTGGATACGAAACTTCATTTGAGCACTGCCTACCACCCTCAAATTTATGGACAATCAGAACATACTATTCAAACCTTAGAAGCCATGTTGAGATCTTTCTAACGTGACTTTCAAGATATGTGGGATTAGTATTAACCTATGGTAGAATTTTCCTATAACAATAGCTTCCATTCAAGTATTCAGATGGCACCATATGAAGTGTTATTTGGAAAGATATGTCGCACATCAACTTGTTGGGATGATGTTGGTGAAATAAAACTCATAGGCCCATAACTTTTTGAGGAAACAATGGAAAAGGTGAAGATTATCCGAACCCACATCAAAGTAGCTCAAAGTGGGAAAAAGGTCTATGCTGATAACCGAAGGAAGGAATTATAATTTGAAGTAGGTGATCATGTTTTCATGAAGGTATCTCCATGGAAGGGTTTTATACAATTCAGTAAGAAGGGTAAATTAATTCCCAGGTACATCAAAACTTTCAAAATTCTAGAACGAATTGGAGTTGTAACTTACTGTTTGGAAATGCTGCCAAGTCTCTACAAAGTTCATGATGTGTTCCATGTATCACTGTTGAGAAAATACATGCCTGACCCAATGCATGTACTCAACTGTGAAGAAATAGAACTGGATCCCAATCTGTCTTATTGTGAAGAGATTATCAGGAATCTTGATTCCAAAGAACAAGTGTTGAGAAACCGGATTACTCGTCTGGTAAAAGTTCTTTGGAGAAACCATAAAATGGAAGAGGCAGCGTGGGAACCTGAGGAACTAATGATGAATAACAACTCGAATATTTTTATGTATTAATATTCTAGAAATTTTGATGATGATATTATTTAAAATAGGGAAGAATGTAACATCCCAAGCTTCTATGGTATGCTTCTCTTTGAATAATGCAATAGATTACACTATATACAACATCGAGTTCTAGTACACCACGACCAATCAAACTAGCCGTTTAAAAAGTAGTTATGAATAGTAATACCCAATTTTTGAAATAGTATAAATTTTATTTTCAAAAATTGAATTCATTTTTGGATTCGGAATATGAAAATTATCTTAGGGTGAATTTTTGGTATTTTTCTGAAAACTTTCAATTTTTGATGAATAGTGAAAACACTACATTATTGTTTAAAACTGAATTTTTATTTATATATATTTTTTTATTTAAATTTATTTTAAAGAAAAAAGAGATACATAATACATATATTAGTCCAATGTAATTTATTGGAGTCATTTTATAATAACATTAGAGATATAAAATTTTATTGAATTTTTTAATGTCTTTTACCCACCTTCTAGGCACATTTGCAAATTTGCATAAAACATAATTTTACCGCTCCTATGAATTGAAGTTAAAAATTCTAAGAGACATGGTTTACATCAATAAGTAAAATGTGGTTCAATAAGATGAAACAAATTTTTGGTGAATAGTAACTCTTGAATTTTTTTACCACGATTAAAAATAAATAGGGTAATTAAAGGTAAAAATGATATTATAATTACCCTAACACATGTCCTAATTCTATTGGATAAATTTTTTTCGACCAAAAGCAACCTTAGGACAAAAATATGATTCTTTTTGATCCACTTTTATTAGATTAGGACATTTATTATATTTTATTTAAAGAAGAGTTAAAAGTGTTAAATTCATATTTTAATAACTAAAACATTTTTAATATAGGGTTAATCATAAGATAAATTAGACTATAAATATTCATTAGAAAGATAAAAATATTTTCGACATCATGGTATTTTATTTATAATTTTTAGACATTAAATAATTAAATTTATTTTTGGCACAATGATGATGCTGTGATTGCCTTATTAATGAAAGATTAAAATAATTGATATTATAAATATTAAAATAAATGTTAATTGAGACTTTTGACACATTCCAAGAATTTTTTAGGTTAATATGAAATTTTAGGGTTGATTAAATAATTTTTTTTTGAAGTGAAAAGGTTTTTATGATTTTCAAAAAAACTGAATACTATAGTGTCAAAATTGACATAAATGAGTATTTAAAACAAATACTGTTTTATTAAATTATATAATAGTACTAAAAATATAAGTTTCGGAAAAAAGACTTATATAATGATATATATGTCATTAATGAACTACATTAGTTTCTCTTGTTATTTTATAGTAAGTTAATTTACCATGTATTATAATAATACAAGAAGACATGGTAAAAGTTAAACAATATAACTAAGAGTTAAATATAAAAGATAAGGTTAATATGGTGACCTAAACTTGGATAAAACCTTTTAGTTGAGTGTATTTTGACCCATAACCACCTTATCATTATAATAAATCCTTTTGGATCCATTATAAATTGAAAATTATTTTATAATAAAATAACATTTCAAGCTTTTCCTAAGGTGCGCCTCACCTTTCTTATAAAAGGGTACTTCCCCTTCTCTTAATTTCACAACACCAAAGCCTTTTGGCTTGGACAAACACTGCTCAAATATCCTCCCAACTACCCTAAATTAAGCCTAGATTCCATACTTTGATCAGAAAGACAACCTAAGGATCTCTTTTGATCAAATCAAAAGGAATCATCTAAAGAAGAGGTAATTATTTCATCACCTCTTTCAAGTTATTTTCTTCTTACAGTTCCTCTTTCTTTGTTTTTTACATAATAAAATAATAACTCTATTAATTTATACATATTGAGATGTTATTATAAATATGGTACAAAAATATTCATTATTCTATCCATCCTATGAATTACAAAGTCACCATACTTGCGTACGTACCGCTTTCCATCTCCACATCATGGTGTAGTTTATTATTCAACACTTCCTTATTTGGATGGGAATAATAATGAGTATAATTGATGCAAATAATAAATATAAAATTTCAATTTTTATGTATATATAATATACCATCCAATTATATATTATATCACCACTAGTAGAATGATATTGTCGCTTGTGCATAGTACGTCTTACCGTCTCCCCGACGCGATGATATTTCATTCCCCGTTTTAACTATTCAAGAATAATGTTCATTTGATGATTAAAAATAATGTTTATGAACTTAATATCATTCTGTATATGAATAAAATAAATCCTATCCATATCAAACATAACTTACGTAACAAAACATATAAAGGAAAATGAATTTGTTAACACCCGAAACAATGATACTACTGAAATATTATTAACAATGCAATATTTGAGGATCATGTATGATATAATATTTATGTATTTGGATTCCTGTATAATTTAATAATAATTATTTTACCATCATACAGGAGGTTATCTACCCTCAAATAAAGAAAAGTGCAAGGTAAGGGTTAATTTTACAATCTCTTTATTATCCGAGGTGGTTTATACGTGAGTATCTACTGGGACCTCTTTATCATCCACATCTGTGTTTCTTAAAAATTTATTTCAAAATTTTTTTACTATTTACTAGACTATGGGTTAAATTCATTTATACCATTTTTTTTAATTTTTATAAAATATTTTTAAATTAATCTTTACGTCGGTTTCCAAACAAGGTACTTTATGACCTTTTTGAAAAAAATGAGGAAAGAATGTTTTTTAACTTATATAGTGGGTGCGACTATTTTCTGCCATTATTACACCTTCAATGCTTCCCTTAAAAGATTATAAGAATATTTTCAAATTAAATGTTTTCTTTTATAATTATGTGACTTTAAAATAAATACAAAGATATATTTTACTCAAATAGTTTTTGGATTTATTTCATCTATGTCAACATCCTTTATTGGATTTTACGTTTGTTTGAAGTTGATTTATTATGATACAATATTCCATATTGTATTGAAGGTTTTGTGATATTTTTGACTATGTATGTGATATTTTTATACAATTCATGGTTTATGGTTAAAGTATTTACATTTCATATGCTAATTTTAATACGAATGTTTATATTATGTTTCAAACTTTTCATATGAGGAATGCATTGGACTTAGTAAGTGAAGGTAAGGGCCTACTATATCCCCAAGATGCATTGGTAGGTCTAATGAGACAAACTATTGTCTTGGAATAAGGCCTTGATAAAATATTTTTTTTGTAGTATTGGCATGAGGGCTTGACTATGTGGTTATAATGTTCGACATTATGAATTCCATCATTTTGAAATTAGTTATTGATATTACTTGTGATTATTTGACTAGTAGAATATCCATGTGAATAATTAAATGACATTATTTGATTTATTTTTCCATATTATATTTATGTTTAAGTTTAAAAGGATTTCGTTTTAGTCTAATACATTACCTTAAATATTTATGTTTTTTTATGATAGTTTCTGATATATTGCTATCCCTACTGAGCATCTGAGCTCACCCATTTATTATGTTTTCTTTTACCAGGATGTGAAAAAGTATATTATGACTGACCTATAGGGATAGGATAAGGGATATAAGTGTGTTCAAAGGGGACACAATGTTGTTGTTTTTTATTTCATGATGTAATGTTAAACTTATGTATGTATATGTACTTCCAAGGCTACAAAACTAATCGGTATTTTCAAACTTGATATCTTATTATCAAGCCAATTTTATGTAATAATGCACTAAATCTGGGTAACTAGGTTTAGGGAATTACATAAAATGAGTTGTGCTTGTGTCCTGGATTATGGTCACAGTTGGAAGGACCACCAAGCACTGGTGGAGTTTGTGTACAACAATATCTATCACTCCACCATCGGCATGGAACTATTTGAGGCCTTTTACAACAACCATACAGATCACCTCTATAATGGAAATACCCAGGGGAGTTAGCACTTATGGGTCCAAAGTTGGTATGGGTAACCATGAAGAAGGTGAAAATCATCCAAGAGTAGATAAAGACTGCACGGAGTAGGCAAAAGTCATATGCTGATAGGAGATGTAGATCCTTGGAGTTCGAGGAGGGAGACCATGTATTCCTACGGGTCTCACCTCGACAAGGATTTCAAAGATTTGTCTAGGGTGGCAAGCTATCTCTGAGGTTCATCAGACCTTTCCAGATCCTCAGCAGAGTAGACGAGGTGGCGTACCATCTGGCTCTTCTCCCATAGATGTACCAGGTGTATAATGTTTTCCATGTGTCGTAGCTGAGTAGGTACGTGCATGATCCATCATACTTTATTGACTGGGGAAAGTTGGAAATTGACGATGGGGTGACGTTTGTGGAGTTCCCATTGGAGATAGAGGATTGACATGAGCAGGTCCTTTGTGGGCATTCAATTCCTCTGGTTAAAGTTCGGTGGAAGCATGAGAACCTCCAGGAGAGCACATGAAAGAAGGAGGCTCATATACGTGTTCAATACCCCCACTTGTTTCCCTAGTTTTTTTTGTGGATTTTGGGGATGTAAATCCCTAAGGAGGGGAGGATGTAAAGATCCATATTTTTCCATATAAATTTTTTATTAAATGGAATTATTTTGAGACTGCAAAATTTGAAGGCCCGTGATTTTGAGGAACAGAGTGCCAGAAATGATCTTTCGAAAAATGTTAAACATTAAATAGTGCTCGTGGGAAGTTTTCTAAAAAGAGAGGGAAAAATATTACATGGGATCCCAGATCAAAAATCCAAGGGCACCATAAAGTTCAGGATAACGGGTTTAACCAAGGAATGACTTAAGTTTAGTCGGTGTATGCCTCTGGTGCGAAAACCAAAAAATTACATAACTGTAAATAAAATAATTAAATAAAATTATTTTAGTTTTGAAAATATTATAACTCACGAACGGTGACTTGGATTAAAAATCTGAGTCTACCACTAAGCTCTTGGGGGTATGATTTCTTTAGGAAGAACCTAACATTGGCCGACATGGGCCAACAATGGAAGTTAGTTTTTGACCATAAATAAAATAATTAGTAACAATTATTTTATTGTCAAAACCTTATTAATTATAAATGGTAACTCGAATTGAAAATATGATAGTACCTTTGATTTTTTGGCGGTGTGTTCCCCTTTGGTGGAGCCAAACCATGACTGGCGCAGGTTGAGGGTGACTATTAATAATTTTTGAACTTTTTTTAAAGGTACGTTCAGTAAACGTGTGGGTGCAGATTTCTATCTTTTGAACCAGTGCTCAGATTAAAAATATGAGAGCACCGTTGAATTCTCAGTGCCAAGATTCCCTTATGGAAAGCTTAACTTTGTTTTGAAAAATTCGGACGAAAATGTTAATTTTTGGACTTTTGGAAAAAAGTAATAAAATAACTAAAGATGTTATTTTATTCTTTTTGACAGTTGAGTGGAAAATGGTGGGACTACGGTGCAACATCAGACATTAAATAAGAGACTTTTAATGTCTTGAACCTATCATCACATTGGTTTTGTAATGAAAATGATTGTGTGTTTAATTGACTCATTAATTATAGTTAATTAATGAATCATAATATTAAACACAATGTGGGAGATTATCTTCGTATTTAAACAAGGATTAGGCATGGGTTTTGAGGATCGATGTGAGGAACCTCTGACAGAAAGTCGACAGAAACCTACTCCAATGGAGTATGAGACGAACGAACGCTGATGAACATCTTCGAACACTGACCCTTCTTCCTTCATCAGTAGTGTCTTCCAACGAATTCTAGGTAGGGGTTGGTATTGATTTATTTCAAAGAGTTTTATGTTTTATCTACTCTTGATGACGTCAAAACCATTCCTTGTTATAATGATAACGCGGAGGGCACATACCGATCCGAACAAGGCCTCGACCCTCTTCTAATGTTACTTTGATTGTGTTCTTCATGGATGATCGACCAATGTGGCGGCAAGATGAAACCGGAGGGCACGTAGTGATAGTAGTGTCCTGGGAGACCTATAGGCACAGTCAGAAGAGAAAACAAAATGGATTAAGTCTGTTCAGAAGGGGAGATGACCCCCGCGCCCAGCTGGTGGGTTGTGCCAAGCTAGCAGGCCTGGTTGGTCTAGCGGCCCGGTGGGCCGTGCCCAGCCGGGTGGGCCGATCCGAGCCCACGGTCCAACCCATTCGGGCCGGGACCAGCCGAACTGAGTCGGGCCCAGCCGAACAGGGCTGAGCCTAGCCCCTTCGGGTGGGGCCCAATGGGACGGGTCGGACCAGACTCAGACCCACTTACGACCCAGTTTCTCTTAAAGGGGTATATCTTCTAAACCAGACATCTGATTGATGAACCATCTGAGGTGCTAGAGCCCTTAGGATGCGGTGGTCCTTTTGAGATACTCCACTTGGGTTTCAGTGAAAGTTGGAGTATAGATGGGTTGGATTATACTCGAATCTAACCGGGCCCTCAGCACTAAAATTCCTATAACTTACAGACTGTGCATCTGATTGACACACCTCCTATTGCGTTGGAACCCTTATGATATGGTGGTTCATTGGTTTATTTCTTCATGGGACTTTGTAGTAGTTAAGGTACAACTGATATCTTGAGGATCAGTTTCTCGGAAACTCAAGTGCACCAGGTGCATAAATCTCTTGGCTGGATGTCAAGTGGCATATGGCTCTTTGTGGATCAGAATCAGAGTGACCTTATGTGGATCCGCAATAGTGTGACCTAACGAGGACCGGTCTTAGAGCAGCCCATAATGGATCAATGACTTATGACCCTGTGTGGATCAGTGACTTATGACCTTGTGTGGATCACTGAATTATGACATGGTGTGGATCGAGTACTTAGGACCCTGTGTGGATCGATGACTTATGACCCTGTGAGGATCGCCTACTTACGACCCTATGTGGATTGGTGAATTACAACTCTGTGTAGATTGATGACTTACGACCACATGTGGATCAGTGACTTATGACCCTGTGTGGATCGATGACATATGAACCTATGTGGATCAGTAGTAGCATGGCCCAATGAGGACCATCCTTAGAGCGGCCCATCATGGATCAACGACTTATGATCCTTTGCGGATTGATGACTTACGACCCTGTGTGAATTAGTGACTTAATACCCTATATGGATCGACATTGGAATGGATTATTCATTGTAAAACAGTGCAACTTCTTAATAGAATAAGTTGAATTAGCTTTATGAATAATCATCATTATTCATGTTCTTAAGTTATATACCAGGTTTGAGCTGAGTCTTTACTTGTGATTTGTGATTAGCATCATGCTTTGTGGTTTTTACATTGTAGAATTCTAAGTGACTTTTAGGGGTCTCGGGGTCCCTGCTGGGTATTTTTATACTCACCTCTGCATGGGCTTCACTCGCACCTTGTTGTGTCTTGTCCAAACGGCGAACAGTTTTGACCGAGGTTAGGGAGTTAGGACCAGGTGGTGCACAGAGGTGACCAATTGACATGGAGAGACACAGTGATGAACAGTACCTACCCTTCAGGTAGGATCCTTGGCAGACGTCCTCTAGACCTATTTTTCTTTTTCGCTGTATCTATTTCAGTTGGGCTTGTATACTGGACCCTTTACTTTCAGTTTTCAATTTTAGTTCAATTGTTTTACTACGTGGTTTACTTTTTTTGTTTACCTAGTCTATGTGTGTACAAGCTTAAAGTAAATTCCTTCCCATTTTGGGTATATGCCTTTTCGATGCTTGTCGCGAACCCTTGGCCTATGGAAGGGAGGCTTGGGGTAGTCCTGGAACAGGCCTCAGGGGACGGGTCATGACAAAATTGGTGCTAACCATTTATTAATATGAAAAGTAATTTATCATTATTGATCATTATTTCTTGATTTATAAATCCATTTTTTATTAAAGTCATATAAAAAAAAATACTTTTTTGACAATAAATGATCTTATTAGTTATTTTAGGAAAACTAATTGAATTTAATTCATATTAAAAGTAGGTTTTATTATATTTTTATATAATTTTTATAATGAATTTAATCCTATTCATTCCCACTAACTCAATTTCTAGATTTTAATGGTTATACTTAAATATTTATATTTATTATAAATATATCATAGTTTCATTTAAGTTCAGTGTTGCTTGTAGATCAAGCTATCCATCATATTGAATTATTTAAAAAAATATTTTATTAAGATCTAGGTGTTTTATAATCTTATTAATAATTTTAAAATATCATTTAACACTTTTTCCATGATTTTTAACTATGGTTTTTTTACTTTCATAGTAGGTTGATCAACATCTTATAGAGCATGTTTTACCTCATTAAATGGTCTTTGGTCACAAAATTATCATAATAACTTATTTTCAAATTCTCTTCAACTAGAAACATATTATCATTTAAAATAGATGAATTTTATTATTTTTATTCGAATAGTTTTGTAAGATATTTGATTCATTATAATTTCATGGAAAAATCATATTTTATTTCTTTACCCTTTTACTTAAACCCTATTTCTTCATCAAGAGGTCATTTGAGGTAACTGAGTATATAAGTGATTAATTAAAAGGGAACCTTTTTCAAGTAATCATTAAATTCAAGGTATAATTATTCAACTATATGAATAGCCACATCTTCTTCCGATTATTCATATCTAAAACTAAAAACATCAAAAGGATCAATTTTATCATATTTTCATGGAGAGTACTTACCATTTTGAACATCATCAGTAGTGATAGATCCATGTTTTATTAGGATATTTTTATCACATTTTTTTCTTTATTTTCTTTTATTCCTTAAAGTATTTATTAACACTCCCATTTTATCATAAACTAATTTTTTTATTCATATTTCTTGATTTGAGTTAGCGTAAGATATTATTGGATTATAAACTTTACATAAGATATTACAAATAAATAGGATAAAAAATGATCTAATCATAGGTGAACCTATAATTTTGTAATACTTTTAGTACCAAATAGTCATACAGGGACACGAGGGGGGGGGGGGTGAATCATTTTACCTAAATTTTACCAAGTTTTACTTTACTCTATACTATCCCCTATAAAACTCTAAAATCTATCCTAATTAAGTGAAATAGATCTAATGATTACCTCTAAACCCTCACCTTGTTATGAAATATAGAATAATAAATAACAATAACACACGTAGATTTATAAGTTTTGGTCTCAATTTTAGGAATTAATCTTTTCAAAGTCCGGGGTGAGTTTTGAGACATGGAGTAATCACTAAAAATAGGGGAGTGATTATAATAGAACGAGGGAAGTGTTATTACTTGAATATTGAAATGATTACTATAATATATTTCATAATTGTCATATAGAAAAGGGAAATGTTTTTCCTTAAGTCTCACACAAAAATAACCATGTAGTTCTTCAGCCTCTTATTGGATGATGGCATTATTTATACAGGTACCACCTTTTCTATATGGGTCCTCCAAAGTCCATTAAAATGGCATTTAACATTCAAATAATGATAAAAACTTATGAAAGTATACTATCCATGTTCTAAACTAAAAATAATTGTGATTATTAAATTGTATTAGTTCTTTAAAAGTCTAAATATTGTGATACAGATGGTTATCACAACATCGGTCTCTTCTCCTATTCAATATTCTTCTACAATATGAAAATATCATAGGCAATCTATCTTAATATTTTTAAATATATGAATATTACAGTGTAGTATCAAACTATTATAATACTTTTAAGTATATTAAATAGTGGAAACATTATGAGATAACTATTATTTTTCCTTCCTCGACAGGTGTTGATTTGTTCTTAAACTCACTAATTAAAGGCTTCTCTTTTTTCCTCCTCTTACTTTTTATCACACAAAATATGAAGTATAAAAATCATATCCAAGACTCAATCACACACACACACAAACACACACACATACACACACTCTCTCAATTTTAAACTTGCTTAAGGTAAAATAAAAATAAGTGATTTGAACCATAATTTTTCATTCCTTAAACATATATTTAGATCCATTTATGTGTGAATATATTGATTCAGGTATCCTCAAATACTGGTGACTAATAACTCCAATAAATATTGGGATATTTAGAATTTTTAAAACTCTATATTTTTACTACCCAAGCCTATTGAAATCTAATCTGTAGATTTAGAGTTTCTTTATTTCCCATTCACTATATATGTATGCATCTCCTATATTTATATCTCCCTTAAAACCCTCTTGATAGAAGTTCCACATATAAATGAGCCAATAAGAATTATTTTTTTCATGGGTTTGATTCATTTTCTACATATATAATCTTAATATTCTTCTTCTACAACCATGATTCACCAAATATGACATTTTTAATTTGAAATCCCAGCTTAAGCATCATCATAATTCTCACAATTTTGAAAATTTTCTTTTGAAACATGAAATGAATCCTTTAAACATAACATCAACAATAATAAATATTTTTATTACATTTCAATTAATTATAGAACCTTTTCATCACTTTATATCATCATAATACTTTAACAAAGTCTTACACTTGTCAAAAAAGTCATATGAGAAATTCGTATGAAGAACTCATATAATCAAGTCACGTGATCTGAAGTCTTATGATCCACCAAAGTTGTCTTCCCATAAAGACTTATAAAATTACATTTACATTAACTGTCAAGACTTTCAAAAGTTCCATATCCCTTCCATTCTATATAAGTCATCATGTCATACTATAAACACACTTCTTTCGGTGTTTTTATATAGTTTCTTTTACGGGGGATTATTTTTCCGATTATCACATGACCATCCTATATCTTCTTTTATTATATTTGATAATTTTCATGTATTTATCTTCAAAACACTGCTTGATTATCATAATAGACGGGACATGATTAACTGTGATATTTCATCGTGACTAGAATAGTGTTGGAGTCACTAATATTCTCTTTCATGGCATCAAAATAAGAAATTCAGGTGGCCCAAAATCTCAACTATTAGATATTGGATATGTTTCATAAAAAACTCATGAAATTTAAAGACCCAAACTCCTATTTTATAGAACTAGTGGTTTATTAATTAAATTGGAAACAAATTTAAGTGATCAAATCTTAAAGGACTGAATAGTTTAGTAGACTTAGTAAACTATAATCATACTTGAATCTCAAATTACATTTTAAAACATAAAATAAACATAGTATTTTCTTGGAGGGCACCATTATTTATTCTAGCATATATGTGCATATAAATAATAGTAAAATTATTGGAATACTAGAGAAATGAAAAAAATAAAGGTGAAAACATATTCTTAGTAAGAGATATGTACAATGGAATCTATCTTGAATAAATAAGTCATAATCAATATGGAATGATAAATAACTAAAAACAAATTGTATTTAATCAACAACATGTAAATGAAGAATAATATGGTAGGAATAAATGATTATAAAATAATACCATATAAATAATAACATGATCTTGAAACTTATACATGGATATCATAAATATTCATATAATTTCATAGACATTAATAACTGATTTCATAATTATAGAATGCATAATGTCGGACATTTGAAACTTACCAATGAGGCCTTGTACTAAGAAATATATATAAATGGGTAAGCCCTTGGCCTAATAACCAATCTATTTTGTATCATGAAACCTACCAATGCATCGATGGACTATGTAATTTTGGGCCCCACCCGTCAGTTAATAATTCTAATGAATTTATCATACGAATTAACAATTCATCTTAATCAATATTCCTTAAAATGAATAATTGTCTATATTGGAAGAACTAACATACAAAATGTCAATAATTTCCCCAATAAAAATATTCATAAACTATACAAATAAATCTGGTCGATAATATCATTATATTATATCATCATTAAAGTGTAATATTTAACAAATTATGTTGAATTATATGAAAATACTTAAAAACTTTCACTAGAAAATTTATTATAGAAAATACCCTTTTCACTTTGAAATCACTTATTGAAAATCTAAAATTTCCCTAATATTAAGGAAAATTTTTTATTTGAAAATAAAAATTGAAAATTTTAAATTTAATATCAAAGCATTGGGTTGTCAAGATGATGGCAAAACTCTATTCATGTCTTTTACATTAAAAAAATATTCATTTCACATTTTTGGTATATATGTTAAAAGTACCACATTCAGAAGAAAAAAATGGGATTCCTTTTATTTTTTTATGAAAAGTAATAAATGGGTAAAAATTTATTTAATAAATAATTTTAGAATATATAAAAAATAATTACTAAATTTTAAAGAAAATATAGACTTTGAAGAAAAAGATTCCTGACCGAGTAGAAAAACAATGTCAGTTTTCAATAAAACAATTATTTCAGTATCTTGAGTTCTTAAAGAGAGGAAAATAGAATAAGAAAAATTTAATTTATATAAATTACCATAATATAATAAAATATATTTTATTTTATATTGAAATATAAAGTAATTAACTTGATATATACATAAATATAAACAATCATGAATAATGATGAGATATTGAAATGAACCCCTAACTCTGGTATGAATTTCATCATATGTGTTCAAAATTACTGTCTAATAAATATAGATTTATTTTAAATATATTATATAGAAATTATTATATACATAATACCATATATATTATTTTCTTATAACCATTTACCACATTTTTGTTAATAATTCTTTATTAAAATCACTATTTCAAGTGATAACTCGATTGTTTTTTATATATGTTTTAGTTTGGTAGTTTTGGTCCTTGTACATTGATCATGGTTATATCACCTATAGAATTTTAATAATGATATAAATATCATATATATGTATATATTATATATCCATAAATTATATAGATATAAAAATTAATTACACTGTTTATGGAGACGGTATACCGTCTGTATGCTTGAACATTTTTTTTAACTTTTCGGTAGATAAAAAAAGAAATATAAATAATAATTTACATTTTAAATATATATATTTTTATCATATATATATATATATATATATTCATTAAATACACCCTTATTCCCATACATGTTAATAGAAAATGAAAATGGAATCACATCACTTTGTGGAGGTGGTACTCAACACGTACGCACGAGCGAAGTTCTCATTTTCCACTGGATTGGGAGGTAAGAAGATACAATAATATGATAATACCATAAGAATAATTATATAATCAATATCATATATACACATTAAAACCATATTAATACACATACATAAAATATGGTGACGAAAAATGAATTGTATCTCTATATGGATATAGTAAGTCATACATATGCTTGAGCGATACTTTCACTTCTAATTTGATGTAAAAGAGGGTGGAAATGGTGGTTTCATAATAATAATAAAATTTCAGAACATTTATAATTACACGGATATTATTTTATGATAAATAAAATATATTTTTAGTATTTATAAAAATAATTAAATTGAAAGAGGTTGGGTAAGATGATTACCTCTTCTTCAGGGGACCTCATTTCGATCCTTTCCTAAGGAACCTATGGTTGGTATTTTGGGAATAAAACACCTCTATAACATAAATAAAGATGTTTATAAGATAACTATTTAGGATTTTTTTGAGATATATTTCTCAATGTGGTGTAAATAAGAGAGGGAAGGGGTGTCCTTTTATAAGGGAGGGCAATGACACACTTGGAATTACTAAAAATATTAAAATATAATTAATTCATTGTCATAAAAAATGATTCCCACTAGATAGATAATATACAATAAATAGTATTTGGTCTATATATCAACAAAAAATTAAATTTAGATAGTTTTTGGTTTCATTTTAATCTTTATCATTTTGTTTAGCCACTTGGTTAGCCAATTTTAACCTTAACTGCAATAACAACTTTTCAATAATAAAAGGTTATTATTTTACTTATAAGGTTAAAAATGGATCATAAATGGAAAATGGATTAAAATTTAGGCCATATATTATCCCTCTTATACTATTTCATTATTTTTAGGTATTTTAAATAATATAATAATATATTGTTTTCATAAAATATCATTATTTTCATTTTTGAAACAATTCATTTAATTTGACTTTAAAGACATCAATAAAAATATTAAATTAGAATTTAATACTTTAAAAAATATCTAATATGATATAGTAATATGTTAAATTTATATAAAACAATAATTATTCTAAATTGTGTTAATTTTAATATTTTTAATATCATTTATTTTATTTTCCCATTAATTTAATTATTAATGTGTCAGTGTTTTGTATGCATTTAAGGTAATTATATAATCACTAAAAATTATAAATATATCACCATCATAAATATAATTTATATTTTCACAAAATAACATTTAATATTCTTCTATAATTTATCTTTTAACCCCATTTTCACATAAAATTTATGTTTAAATTCAAGAGAGTGGCATTTTGTAGTTTTCTTTACTTAAAATAATATAATGGTCAATATCAAAGAAAAATGGCACAAAGTGGAAATATTTTATATATTTGGATTTAAAAGGAAAATATATACTCATAAAATAAGATAAATTAATGTTTTATAAAAATTTTACGGCCTTATCCAAAAGTTTTAACCCTATTTCACATGTTTTACCATTATTAAGGTGCTAAAAATTTACCAAAGTTAGTATTCCTAATGAAAAAATATAAAAGATAAATATTTAAAGAATAGTAACCTCATTATCCCAAATATTGTATAAAATTTTCAATATTAAATATCTATAAGTGACATAAATTAATTTAAGATAAAAACACAAAACACAACAAAAAATATTTTTTTAGAAAAATGTCTTTTTAAGTACAAAAATGTTTTTTTACAAAATTCAACCGTAATATTTATTCTAATGAACTTAATTATATTATTAATAATATATGATAAATAATTTTATTTTGAAATAATTTTAAAACAAAATGGATCCTTTTTACATTCTTGAAACAAAAATACATTTTTCAATAAAAATCAGTATTTTTCATTATTCACTGGAAAATCACACTTTTTATAAAAATCTCAATAAATCACCTTAAGATATTTTGATATGATTATATAGAAAATTATGTTATTTTTATAAAATAAAATTTTTAAACATTTAAAATATAAATATAATATTTTCTCATAGAAAGAAAAAAAATAACTTTTGAATAAATCATTTTTATTTAGCATAATACAACATTACTAAAAAATAAATTCTAATTTACTAATAATTAATCAATAAATTTATATAAAGTATGAACATTATATATTTTTCATAATGTTTTTATTCTTATTCATACCCAAAAATTCAATGGGTAGTTTATAATTTTCATATTTAAATTATAATATTTTATGGTTTGTTTTAGCTCGGTGTTGTGTATCATATACGATCTCAAAAATAATGTTCTTACTTTAAAATCACGAGGTGTTAAATTATACACCATGAAATAAATTACACCCTATAAATTTTATCTCGTTAATAAATGGTTTAATATTTGTAAATATTTTTGTTGAAAACTCGCACCATACAAAGGAATAATGATACTTCCTTTGAAAAGGGGAAGTGGGAGACATAAAAGTTACCTGAAATATCACATATTTGAGTGCATAGATAAGGATTAAATTTTTTAGATATAAAAATATAGATATGTAGGAGAAAAATAAAATCTAATCACTGATAAATAATGATATATAACATTTATAAGAGAATGTCAATGACCACAAAACCATAAAAAAATGAGGGGTTAAAATACCTTCAATTCCATAGAAATGAAGGTAAAATAAAACAATTTTTATTTCAAAATTATTTTCCTATATTATTTTATACAAAATATAATAATTACTTAACCATAAAAACTTAATAAACCCCAAAATAAAATTATGATTATATCTAAGCCAAACATAGATATCAAAAATATGTGTTCAACTAAGGAATAACTATTGATCTTAATAGAAACCACCAAATAACTAGACTCCTAATAGGTGTATTGATTGATGATTATTTCATCAGAGTGTTAAAGTATGATTTTAAATCCATGAAAAATATAAAATTATGCATATATATAGAATCAGATAAATCATAAGTGTATGATCAATGTACCAATTATCATAACTTAGGGGATTTTCACTTTAGTTATATTAATTGGATAAGAATGGCCTTGATCCCATAGCTTATTCTGAGGTATATTCCCTTGAATATTTTGGAATTTGTTTCAATAGTTCCTTATCATATTATAGTTGAAACACTAATCATTAACGGTTTCTTTCTTACCCTTTCATTCACGTTCCTAAAGACCTTTCTCTCTACACTTGATGAAAACTCCCATTACCTTAAAGAAAGTATTACAGTTTTTATTTCCATGATTATCACATGTTTGAATTTCTATCCTCCCCTTATTTTCCTCCACGTCATTTATTTTTCCATGTTTCTCAGTCATCCTCTTCTTATACTAATTTCCTTTGAAAATACATAAATTGGGGAACTATTTCTCTATACTGATGGGGCTTGATACCATATCATCATATAGTGAAAACTCCTGAGAAACTAGCACCCTTAAGTGGATAGGATTAATCCTATAAAATAAATTATTAATATTAATTTTCAGATTATGTACATAGTACATATAATTCATTATTTCTCTTATATGGTTTTCCTCATAATCAGAAACACTATTCACTTCCTTCTTTCTTAGATTGAGGAATGTAATTTCCACATTATCACATTGTTCACGAGGAAAGTATTTTTAAAAGAATATATCTGTACAAAATTTTCCATTTCAATATCTGTATCTCCCTATACTCCTTTTTATTTTGAATCAATGACCATAAATTAGAAACATCTTCTCTTAAAAAATACATTTCAAAAATAAACTTCTCCCTTTTATTAGTTCTCAAAGATAGATATATCTTTTCTAGGGACTTGATTCACTATTATGCTATTAATGGATTTTTTAATTCCATTAAATGATAGAGGATTATACTGCATAAAGCAGTCCAACATCAAAAAATAATACTATGAAAAAATAGGTTGTTCTAAATGGGTAAGGTTAGTCATAACCCAATTTAACTATCCTAATATGTTCATAACATGCTCTATTCCAACACAATTCATATTAACTTCTTCATGAGGGAAATATCTACATTGAATACACATATTAATACGTTTTCCATTAATTCCAATAGGAATAATATATAAACAATGAAATACACTATATTAGATCATAATATTATGAAACATAATGTATAATTTTAAAATTAGGAAAATCCTTAACATAAATTGAAAATTTATGTATAATTAATCTCATAATCATAAACTTGGTTTCCTTGATAATATTTTCAAATCATAAAAATATTTTGAAATATTCCATAATGGTTTGTGAATAATATGTGAATTAGCCAAAGAATATTACCTAGGAGTATCAAACTTGGTGTGTAGTAAGGGCATACTCACCCTGCACTAGAATGATGGTCGAGATATACTTGACCAACTATTTTTAGGGGTATTACCCATAGAAGAATATATTATAAAAACCACATCCACTTGTAGTATCAATAAAGGGATGTATTTCTAGGAAAACCACATAATTTCTTCCTTACCAAAACTTTAAGTATTTTATCCTATACTTAGACTTATCCTCAAATTCAGGAACAAGGTTATAGTCTATAATCTATGTTTTTCTAAACGTTATTCCCAAAGTTTCAAAAAAGCTTTATATAATACCAACTATAAATACCCCGAATCCAATTGTCTAGAGCCAATGGTTACTTTATTATATTGGAACTAGATACAAGCGATCATATACCAAATTATTGAATAGTTTAGTAGTTTCAATAAATAATATACATAATTGAATCGTACATTACTTTTGAAAATATCAAATTTAATATATTATGTTTTTTTGGAAAACATTATTTCTTCTGACATATCCATGCATAATAATCATATTACACTACCTAGAATCTCAAGGAAATGAAAAAAATAATGTTAGCTTTGATTATCAGTAAGGGTTACATACAATATAAATTATCTTGAATAAATAAGACATAATCAATATGGAAAGGTAAATAACTAATAACACATTCCATTTAATCCATAACTTGAGAATTAATAATAACATAACAGAAATAAATTATGTTCAAATAATGGAAAATAAATAATCACATGACCTTGAAACTTATCCATATATATCATAACTACTCAAATAATCACATGGACATCAATAATTGATTTCATAATGATATAATTCATTATATTGGACTTCTAAAACTTATCATCAAGGCCTTGTTCCATGGAATATACATAAATGGGTAATTCCATGTCCAAATACCCATTCGGTGTGAACAATTACCTAGAAGTGTTCATGGGAATCATGAATATGATCTTCTATCCTTACCTTAACCGGTTCATCATAGTCCTCATTGATGGAATTTTGGTGTACTCGGCGTCCAAGGATCAGCTTGCGACACAACTGAGGATAGTCCTGGATACACTCTAAGAGAACCATATTTGTAAGAAACTCTCAAAGTGTCAGTTTTAGATTCAGGAGGTCCACTATCTAGGACACGTCAATTCAAAGGCTAGAGTTATAGTGGATTCGACGAAGATAGAGGTGATTCTTTCTTGGGAGCCACCGAGGAGTGTGAATGAGGTGTAGTGTTTCTTGGGTTTGGATTAATTCTACAGGAGGTTCATGCCTGAATTTTCTAGGGTAGCAGCACCCTTATCATTTTTGATATGGAAGGGACATCCCTTCATATGGATGGAGAAGTTCCAACAGAGTTTCCATGAGTGCAGGTAGATAATGATTAGTGCCCCATTTTGAGACTGCCAGAGGAGGGAGTTGGATATGTAGTGTTCTTCAATGCATCTGGGACCAAACAAGGTTGTTTCATGATGTAGGGGAAAGTAGTGATTTCCTGTAGTTCATGGTAGTTGAGGTAGCATGAGAAGAACTATGTGTCCCATGAACTTGAGCTAGCAGTAGTGGTCTTCACTTCGAATATGTAGAGACACTACTTTATGGGTGAGCAGTTTACCATCTACTATGAAAAAAAAGTCCCAATTATATCTTCTCCCAGAAGGACCTGAACATGAGGTAGTGATGGTGGATAAAGATCCTAAAATACTATGAATTCAAGATAGTCTATACTCCTGGGAAGGGTAACGTGGTAGAAGAAACACTCAGTAGGAGAACCAGGTTGTAGTTGATGAGTGAGGCATCGAAGTAGTTAGCTGAAATGTGGATATCGTTCATGGATGGTGATGGAGTAGCTTACCTTCAATCAATGGTTGTCAGTCCCCCACTCTTATAATGAGTTAGAGAGGTACATCTTGGTAATCTCTACTATGAGGACTGGCCTACTCAGTTACCTACAGGGTAGGCACCTGATGGATAATCAATAGGTGGGGAGAACTTCATCATTTTAAGAGGGATAACCATTGTACTAGCTGTGTTGTGAGAGGGGGTTTTGAGGGAGTTCCACACCTCCACCATGATGGTTCACCCAGTTGTAGAAAATATGTACTAGGATCACCAATGTTAGTACCGGTTTCCAAGAATGAAGAAGGTAGTGGTGAAGTTTATTTCTCGATGCCTCACTTTTCACCAAGTGAAGGTTGTACATCAGGTTCAAGTAGGATTGGCTCAACCACATGATGTGCCGGAGTGGAAATGGGATGATAAATCAGTGGAATTCATGATAGGTTTACCACCTACATCCAATGGTAAGATACCATCTAGGTTATTATAGACCAACTCACCAAGTCAGCCCACTTCCTACCCATCTGGGAGTAGGGTTCAGTAGAGGGCTTGGAACACCTCTATATTTAGGAGACAGTTTGGCTTCATGTGGTGCCTTCAATGATCTCTTTATACTGTGGTTCTATCTTCACATCTTGGATGTGGAAGGGGCTGCAAGAGTCATTTGGGAATTAGTTGCGTTTGAGTATGTCATTTCACCCCAAGACTGATGGTCAGATGGAGAGGACTATCCATTTTTTGGAGGATCAGCTTTGTGCTTGCATCCTGGACTTTTGTCACAGTTGGGAGGACCAACTACCACTGGTGGAGTTTCCTTACAATAACAACTACCACTCCACCATTGGTATGGAACCGTTTTAGGCACTACATGGGTGACTATGAAGGTTGCCACTATGCTGGACAGACACAAGGGAGTCAACATTTGTTGGCACAGAGTTGGTTTGGGCTACCACCGAAAAGGTACAGATCATCCAAGAGTGGATGAGTACTGCACAATGTAGGTAGAAATATTATGATAATAGGAGAAGGAGGCCCTTTCAGTTTGAGGAAAGAGACCACATGTTTCTTCGGGTCTCACCTCGACAGGGATTACAGAGATTTGGCCAGGGTGGAAAGTTCTCTCCATGATTCATTCTCCCTTTCCAAATCCTCAGTACAGTTGGTGAAGTGGAGTACCTCTTAGCTCTTCCCCCATAGATGCATCAGGTGTATAATTTCTTTCATGTGTCGTAGTTGAGGAGGTACATTCATAAACCATCACACATTATTGACTGGGGAGAGATGGACATTGACGATGGAGCGACATTTTCTGAGTTTCTGGTGGAGATAGAGGATCGAGAGGAGAGGATCCTTTGTGGGTGGTTGATTCCTCTGGTGTGAATTCAGTGGAATCATGTGAATATCTAGGAGAGAACATAGGATATGGAGGCTTAGTTTCATGTTCATCACCCCTATTTTTAGTTTAGTTTTTGTTTTGGATTTCGAGGATGTAAATCCCTAAGGTAGGGAGAATGTAATGTCTCAGAAATTCCATGTAATTTTTTTGAATATTATATGGGATTATTTTGAGACCAGGTGTTGAGATGACCTGTGATTCCAAGGCCTGATGAGCCTGGAATAAATCTTTGAACTTTTTTAGTTATTTAAAATAGCACACATGCGCGGTTTTGGAAACTTCAAAATGGATGCCTGGATTAAAAATATGCGGCCACCATTGTGTTCAAAATGAATAATTTACTTAAGGAAGGGCCTTACCTCAACTGACGTGGTTCAAGGGTAAAGGATAATTTTTGAGTGTTTTAAATAAAAATAAAATAAACTAAGAAAGTTTATTTTATTCAATTTTTTTTGCTGTGATGCAACATCAATTCGACTGTTTCATTTCATAAATGAAAAAGAAAAACAATATGGTGAATTCACATAAAAAAAATTGAAACACGTTTTGTCAATTAATAGACTGACAAGGGATACAGGATCATTGGCACAATTGTGGAATTATTCTTAGGCTCTGGAGGGGTGGTGTTGGTGAGCGGCGAATGATAATGAACGAAAAATCGCCCAAAGTTCCTTCCTTTTATCCTTATCCTTTGAAGGATATCATCATCGACAAGAGTTTCAGATCGAGAATTGACGAACATCAGCAGAGTGACTCCCTTATTCATTGATGAGTGATCCAATTATAGGTAAGGTGTTTTTATTTTCTGTATGGTCTCCCTTCCCCCATTCTTTCATCTAAAGGATGAATGCGGGACAATCCACTAACAGATTGACCCACGAATTGGTCATTTTTTCATGAATGGGAATTGACATATGGGTATTAAAGAAAGGGGATTATAACTTAGTGATTGTTTGAATGCTGAATTTTTTTTAATGTGATGAATGAAGGACAAACAAAAAAGTCCGATGTTTTTTGTTTTGGGTGTTCTTTGTGATCCCTCTCTCTCCCCCTGCATTCTTCGCCGACAGACCCCCGTGGTTGTGTCAGATTATTTCTGAGAGGTTATGAATGTTGTCGGATCCCTCGATCAATGATGAGATTACTTGAAGCACACGAAAGTGGAGGCAATGACCCAGGGATGGTGATTGTTCTACCGAATCGGAAAATGGACCACCATAGCGAGTTTGGTGGCCCATGAAAGAAACTGCTGATGACGACATGCAGCAGTAACTGCATCAGGGAGGTAGCATGCAGCAGTGGTAGGCCATGACAGACGCTGCAGATGAGCTGCGTCATGCAGATGGAGGCCGTGGTCCAGCTAGATCATGGAGATGCCCCAAAACATCAGTCGTGGGTGGGATGCGGTGCACACTGCTTCCTGGATAGAGTGGACCATCCCACTCCATGGTGCTGGGTTGGACAGGAAGGCTAGCCATGGGTCAGCCCAACACATCAGGTTGGGCCGAACATGGGTTGGGTTGGCAGACCTCGACCTGGGTCAGGTCGGGTCAGTCTGACAGGACTCAGACCCAACCGACCCCTTTTTACTAACACACCCATATCTTCTATACCATATGTTTGATTGAAAATCCATTTACGGTGTTGGAACCCTCCCTATGAGGTAGTACTTTTGATATAATCTAAGTGGGTTTTCATTGAAGTTGATATATGACTGATGACTTGAGGTGTATATTTTCCTGAAATGAAGAACTCTATGAGTGGGAATCCTACACTTGGATGTGATGAGAAGACTATGTATAAAGGGTCTAGGTGACCTTGCATGCCTAAGTAATGAATAGGTCTAGGTGACCTAGCATGCGTAAGTGACAAGCCGATCTAGGTGACCCAGTAGGCCTAAATGATAAGTTGGTCTAGGTGACCCATGAGGCCTAAGTGACTAATCGGGGATGAGTGCCTCAACAGTATGAGGTGTTCAGTGTATACGATTTTTAGTCTTTATTTTCATACTTTATATTATATCTATGTGAGCTAACAACACTATTTTCATGCTTTCCTTTGTGGTATTACCTTTGTGTTTTGGGGTCCTTACTGAGTATTGTGTTACTCAGCCCCACACAAACTTCTTCCGCACATGTCATGTCTTGTATAGAGGATAAATGTTTTGATAGAGACCTTGGTGGTCCAAAACCAGGTGGTGCCCAGTGAGATCTAAAAGACATGACACACTTCTACGACTTCAGGAGGCAACCCCCTTCACCTACCCTTCAGGTAGGGTTTACCACAGACAGACTTTATGTTCTTGTACTTGTTTTTTGTTGGGATTTTATTCTTCTACTTCCACTTTTAGTTTTGTATTGTTACTCTCAGTGGTTGTCTTAGTGGAATTCATGTTACATTTCAACATTGTGGGATGAGAATGTGTGTGTGTGCATATAGGTACTTGGGAAAATTCCTCCCAGTTGCAGGATAATTCCTTTGGTGCTAGTCGTTAGCCCCTAGCCTTTGGGAGGAGAACTTGGGGGAGTCACAACATGGGCCATGAGGGAAGGGTCGTGATAAGAGAGAGACAATATTAGTGTATTGATATAAGAGGAGATGAGGTAGATATAGAAGATATGGGTCATCAATGTTGTGTGGTAAATATAGTGAGAGGGAATCAATATGATATGATAAAGGGAAAGAAGGGAGGTGGCCTAGATTTTATTTATTTATTTCATAATAATTCTTTAAAAATTTTCATTAATTAATATATTTAGTAGTGATTTATGCATAATCCACTATTAAATAAATAATTTAGTTATGGTTGTTAAAAAATGAAACAAAAAAATTTACAAAAAATAAATAACAATCAAAACTTAATATTTTTTTTTTCAGTTGAGGGAAGTTTCATAAAAAAATCCATGAAATATGAAAATTTATTTAGTTGATATAAATTAAAAAAACATAAAATGAGGTATAATAAATGTTTCAATGGAATGGTTTATAAAAAATCATATTATAAATTATTATATAATTTCATTATGTTCAATATAGAAAGTAGTAACCACAACATTGGATTCATTTCATGGTGTATATAATGACATAATTTTTTGGTTAAAAAATATTTATTAAAAATTTTCATAGTGGTTAAAAGCTCAGTATCTATATGGATTTAGATTATAAGAAAATAAATTTAGAAAATAATATTAAAATTTCAAATTATATCAATAATATGAAATATTCCGTGCTTAACTAATTACGATTTATTTAAATTTTCCTAATTTTATATTGTATAATTAATAAAAATTATAATATTATGAATTGAAAATACTTTCATATTAGGTATTACATTTGATTAAATTTAATTCAAACAAAAGTATTGGATTTTTTATTATCATTCCAAATTAAATTATTGTGAAAATCCCAATGGGATTGTGATGAAGGGCTAAAATTGTTATATTTGTTGTCAATATTTCAAAAAGTAATAAAGTAAATATATGTTGATGTGTTTAGGTCATGATGAAGTGATCAATAACTGAAGATATTGAAGCATGAGATACTTATTAGAGTTTATATGATGAGTGTATGTGCTGCTTACTATTTATTAGGTGAAAAAATGATACATGCTTTGAGAGAAACTCACAAATATACCATTGGTTTCAAGGATACAAAACGAGGAATCAATTCCAAGATAATTATGGACCTTGAAAATTCAATGAAATAAATTTAAAAAATAACGAGGAACAGATTGTAATCATGAAAAATGAATGGTAAGGTAGTTTGAGAATAGTTTAGATGAGAAAAATACTCTCAAATTGAAGTGTTTTGAACTGGAAGTGAATCTTAGAAATCTGGAATCAATACAATATGATAATTCCAAAATTTATAAGAAGATATTTTATACAATGAAAGCTTATGAAATGTTTTTTATATTTTAAATGACTCATATTTGTGGAAATAAGGTCTTTAAAGAATCTGATGATCAATCTACTACAAGCACTTGGAAAAATGAAACTTATGTCTTGGAAAATGTTTTATATACTAATGTTGTTTCTATGTCTAGTATAAAAAATAATTAAATACATGAAAAAATATACACGAATAAAAGTTATAAGAAAACCACTATAACATTAAGGGTGGATGTGAACAAATTTAAGAAAATTAACTCATATAGAAGATCCCAAAAGGATGACGAGTTTAAGTAAAAAACATGATACATAATCTTTCTAGATTGCAACTTCTATTAGGAGAATATGATTTATTGGTCATTTCTAGTATTATTTAAGGATTAAGTATAGTTCCATTTAATTTTAGAATAAAATTACAATTTCAAAATGATATATGTGGTCTAGATTTAGGGGGTTTTAGATTTGAGTTTATGTGAAAACTTTCTAAGAAGAAGTAAACTTCACAAAATAATATGGTATTGAATCTTTATATTAAGAATATATATGGATTCATGGATGATTTCTATGAGAATTTCAAAAAATTTGGACATTATGATGAATAATTCTTGTACAAATATACCCATCTTGATTCATATGTTATAAGATAAATAAGCCATAATGTCTAAAAGAGAAACAAAGAAATGTAGGTAAATAACCCTTGACATATACAAAATTAAAGAAAAGTGTTAAATAAAATACACCCAAGAATAAATATGAAAAGGATGATTCATAAAAGAAGAGATGTATTTATTGTGGGAGAAAATGCCACATCATAGACCATTGTGAATAGGATGTGAATATCAAAGTTGAAAGATGTATGCTGGAATGGAAGAGAGAATCAATCCAATAGAGAAATAAAATTATTGTTTTAGTGTAAGACATCCTGGATGAGGAGAATGAGTAGTTACCTAAAAAATAAAACTCAAAGATTATTAAGAAACTATGTAAAAAATAAAATAAAATAAATCTTAGGAAGTTTAAACATTTATTATTAATTTTACAGATCAATTGGAAATGAGAAGAACTTGGAAAGAGTATAAGTAAAGGTAAGTGGTAACAAGGGAAAAGTAATTTAACAGGTTGAAGAACTCAAATTAATTGAGGTTATCTAAAAAGGGTGAACTAAGAGTTATTGATGAAATATGTACAATGAAAAATCAATTAGGTAAAACTATGAAAAAAGTACATAACAGTTATTCAAAAATAGTAAGAGACATTAAGAGATAAAGGTGAAGTGCCATTGAAGTTATTATGAGAGACTAAACATGAAAAAAATTATACTTATTCTTTAATATTCATTTTGAAAAAAAGAATTTTCACACAAGGTTAAATATAATGTTAACACGATGTCCATACTTCTCAAGAAGGCCCAAATATGGGAAATTAAAGGAGGAGTAATCATATATGGTTCTCTCAAAGATGAAGATAAAAAATATTATCTTTTTTGAGAATAAATTATTAACTCCACCTCTCACATTAATAAGAAAAGAAGAGAACTAACTTTTTCCAATATTTAATATTTTTTTATATTAAAATAAACACTTAAAAATGAAGCATAAAAAATAATAACGGATATAAACATATTGAAAATAATATAAATTATAGCTATACAACATGGTAATCCAACCATCATTGGGTGTTTTTAATTAATTCATCCTTATAACATTTCAAAGGTGTATCTTAAAGAATAATCTTCGACTACATGCCAAGGAGGACCAAATATGATACATAGTGATGGATTTCATCACTTGAGGGGGGTTTTACTAGAATATAAGCATATAGATAACGTTAATTAATATGAATATGAAATCTGAATAGTGAATAAACAAAAATAAAGATAAGGTGTGATAATCACCTTTCCCATACTATTTTGACTATATAAAATCTAATGAAATATGGTGGAGTGTTTATTATTAATAAATGTTTCTTTAAAGGGGAGTAATTTACCTTTTATGTAAATTTTTTTATCTTTTTTTGACTTGAGTGTTGGTTAGTTAATATCATGATAATTTTGTTTCAATAGCCTTAGAAAAGTGAATCTATATTGGTATAACATGTTGAATAGTTTATGGATAGTTTTGATATTTAAATTAATCACACTTTTTTATAAAATAATATAGCTCAAGTAGACTTATATTTCATGAATTTAAGACACATTTCTATGTAAAATGTGATACCATTCATATCTTAAGTAAATTATACATTAAATCTCAATAAAGAGGGATAATATGAGAATTTAAATTGTGATAACATAAGGATATGAGTAGAAATTTCTCTTAATTGAACACCATTTAAATTATCATCAATAAGGGGGATAATAATATTTAATTTGTAATGAAATTTTAATTAGAGGAAAATATAAAAGGTTAAGTTGAAGACCCTAATCATATTGTTATGAAGATATTTATTGGTTGTATTTATTGCCAATATATCAAAAAGTTATACATTCAATATATTTTGATGAGTTTGTGAAATGATGAAGTTCCCAATAACCAAACTGTATGAAATGCTATATTTGGATTATAGATTATATGATTTGTGTTTGTTCTTACTCCCATTGATTATGGGAAAATGGTTCGTTTTTATGATTTCCAAGGGATATACTTGACTTGCCACTATTATTAATGAAGGTAAAATAAATGGGAAATAATTATTTTATGTTTATATTTCTTAAATCTCTTGGAAATAAAAATTAAAGGAAACATACTATATATAATTATTATTTATATGATTTTAACGATTCTTGAAAAGTTTTAATGAAGGTGAATGTACCACTATCTATAACAAGGTTTAAAAGAGGTTGAAGAAGTTGATTGTTGTAATATCTTAAGTAGAAGAGGTTAAATATTTATAAATGCTAGATAGAAGTGTGAGAAACCATACTTGGATAATCTATAATTTTTTATACTAAAATATATATAGAATACCTACTAGTTAAAGTTTGAAAAAGGATGAGTTGAAGTAGGATCTATTTGAGGCAGTGAGGTTTCATTAAAGCACTCAAATTAGAGTGTTCATATGCTTGAAGGATTTAGAAATGAGGTTAAAAATAATTATAAATATTCAAGTAATTTACTATTTAGAAAAGTTTTTAGAGTAATTAGAGATTAAATGAGGTAGTATTAAAAGGTTATGATAATATTTGAAGAATTTATGATCCTATATGAATAATTCTGGAAATTATAGATTTGAGCAAAAAGTTAAATACTCATTGATGTGTAAGAGTCACTTTATCCATACATAAAAGTAGCTATGGGGAATTATAGAATAATCAGAAAAGACATTGAATATATATGAGTAAATCTGGTGCATATGTAAGATTCATTTAGAATGTACATACCAATGATTAGAAACGAGAGTGAATGTTTATGAGTAAACATTAACATGCATAAAAGTGATATAAATTATGATTATGATTAATTTAAAGTATACATAAAATTAATTTGTGATAACAATAGAGAAATTGGTCAAAGGCACTGAATACATAAAAGTACATACAAACTAAAGTGTAAGAAATTCACAAAGGTAGGTAATTTGTAATGGTAGTGAAAAATGGATAATTGAAAGATCCATGAGACCATTGTGATGCATAACTGTAATTTAATCAATATATAAGAGTCATAATTTTGTATGTTTAAGGGAAAATTAATTATCAACATGAAATTTGGTTAAGTACACAGTTTCATAGTGACACATATAAGTAATAATGTCATATATAATGGTCACCGTTTGATAAAATGACCATAATAGAATATGATATCCTCATATCATAATGATAATTAGATGATGTTTAAGCTTTTATTTGTAGTAATAAACATTAAAATTGTCCAAAATGATATGGTGACTAAGGAAAAGTATAGAAGATATGATCTTCACACTAAGAAAAAGAAGATAACATTATAAAGTAACCTGAGAATAAAATAAAATATGTTTCATGTTCGAGAATTTGAGATGTTGTCATGTCATGATGATAACGACCGAGCCATGGTGACTATGAAATGACAAGATAGTGAAGTCCATTTCATATTGGAAACCATGTTGGGATTAAAAATTTCCTATGATAAATAGATATTCTTTTTTACACTATGGTTGAATCCATGGTGGATCATGTATGATTGATCTAATGAAAGTGAAATTACCTTAAGATTTTCACAAACATCTGAGAGGGGTAGGGGTGGGGGTGAATCATGTGTTGCTAATATTTTACTAAATTCTATTTAAACACCTATAAATTTGTTACCCCCTTTTGATTTGAACATTTTTTTAATTAAATAAAATATTGGATCTATTTTTTTCACTAAATCACACACACAACATTTCGTTTAGAATATAGAGAAAGATTAGCATACTATGTTTTTATAAGGTTTATCCCATATCAAGAAACCTAATCCTTATTATAATTATTATAATCTAATTAAATGATTTTCTATTATAATATTATCATCAATTACAAGTGTTATCTTCCAAGTATCATCATGAAACCATATTCACCACATTAAATTGGTGAGTCTTTACTATATTACACTTGTTAAGAGATATTTACACCATGTACCATAGTCCCCAATCTCTCGACTAACATTACAGCTTCTTCAAAACATGTTTAATTAGGTCTCCTATCTATATAGGATTTAACTATATCAACTTCATTGTATCTACTTCTATAGTATCCCCACCCAACCCATTGGTTTGGGCTGAGTTAGAGGTTCTACTAACTTTGGGTGACTTCCCAAAGATACCAAAGGATGGAAATAAATTCCAAGGTCTTAATAAAATATCATAGGACGATTTTACCTAAATAAAAAACATATCCTAAAGAGATAAGGTATAAAAAACCAAACCAACTATATTATTCATTGATATAAATAATAAAACATAAATTAAAACAAAAAAAATATCATATTAGAAATGATAAAGTATAATATAAGACTCAAGAAAAAAAATATTGACATAATAATACCATATTGGTATCACTCTAATGACTCCAAAAGATAAAATTCAATCTCTATCTCTATCCTGAGGAGCCAACATCAAGATGATATGTTAGAGAATTATGATACCTTACTTGTGTCATGAAGGATAATTTATGCATATGCACTAAAGTGAATATACATGGGGTGAGTAATCATACCTAGTAGGATTTACCCAAGAGTCTTATGAGTAGATGCCACTAGGACAAAAAACAAGTTAGGTCATATATTATATAAAATATAGTGTGATACTAATAACATAGTTTACTATAACAAAATAATTGAAGAAAAAAATTAAGAAAAAATAAAACTAAATCACTTTGTTTATTATTTATTTCAACTTGGAATTCCCAATTAATGTTTCTCAAAAACACATACATGCTGAATCGGAATACCAATACCTATTAGAGATGATCCATCCTTTAAAATGTCACAACATGGTGATAAATCTCATGTACTATTCTAGTATGGCACCAAACACTAAGTTTGTACCAACAAGGCCTCATACAATGTAACGTGAACAAATAAAACCATATATGCCAAGACTATATTCCAAAATTATTTTTATAAAAACCAGAAATTTTCTCAATTTTCAAAAAATAATAGAAAAACCAATTTCATTCTCATATAATTTAAAATAAGGCTTCTATAAGGGTAAAAAATATTTCTATGAAACACAAGCCATTTTTCAAACAATAATTACACAAAATAAAAATCCAAGTAACCTAATATGTTCAAAACAATATATGACATCAGTTTTAATTGATAATAATATGAAACTAGTTTATAAATCTAATCCATAAAATTATAGAAATAATTCAGTGAAAGAGAAGTCAACCACCTTAAGAAAAAGGCACCAGAAAATGAGAGAGTGGAGACAACCACAACACCAACAATAAACCTCCCAAAGGATTTCCAAAAAATAATATCAAGAAGTCATATAAATTATTTACCTAAAATAATAAATCCAAAAACATCATGAAAATAAAGAGGGAACATGATTATAAGAGGTTTTTTCACTCAATAACAACATTAAAAACCTTTCATGACAATCCAACCCAGATCACATAAGTTTTCATGAAGATATGTGTGTGAATCAATCATTTCAAAATGGAGTTTGACCATCACTGTGGACTGGCGAAGATATAATAGTATTGGTAACTTTGAATGTGTGATGATAAGGAGGCATGAAATAACCATTCAACATTCCATGGGGAAAGGGGCTTGGCCACTTTAGGCTCACCATACCCTAGACCATGACATGGTGAGGCCTCTTTAGTCAATGTCCACAACGAACCACCCAAGGCACTATAATGATAACCAAACACAATTCTCCATATTTTTTCCTCCCTATGTTGCACAAGGATATGTCCAACATGAAATTCCCACCACTACAACATGTTTCATCCCTTTTTGGACCTAGAAAAATACAAAAAACTCAAAAACTTTACCAGAACTCCACCCATGCTCCCCGAACCCAACTAAAACTATAAAGAATTATTTAAAAAATTAGTTTTATAAGGACATACCTAAAATTATGTGTGTTAAATTCTCCCCATCATTAGGATTGTTTCCCTAGAAAGATAAATATTTTTAGTACTTTTAGAAATGTTTAATCCATTGTTTCAGTATTTCTTTATCAAAATCTCATGTTTCCTATAGGATCTGACCATACTTCCATAAAACCCACACTCAAGATTTATTGTTTACCTACAAAACTTTATCCTATGTTTCTTGAATATGTATCGACACAGTCATAAAAGTAGGATCTAGTGAAAGGTCAACATGACCTGATCAAATAACATAGTCAATATCAAGGTAATACTTATTAAATTGAAATACCTAAAATAAATTGTGAATGAAGCTAAATCATGGTGGTAAAGCTAATCGATAAGACGCATCACCAATCTATTACAATATTTTAAAAGGGTCGATGTTAGAAGGATAAAATTTACCTTACCTCCCCAAATATTGATTCCTTATCCTTGGAGATACATTCAAGAATACATGATCTTCCATATAAAATGATAACAACCAATGATTAAAATATTTATAATATTTTTGCTGAATTAGATCCATCACCATTATTTTCATGATCATATGATTTTTTTCAGTCATCTCCTAGAAAAGGCTTAGTCCAAATAATGACATTTCTCTAGTATCTATCCACAAAAGTGGATACCGACAATGAAGTCTAAAAAATGCATCAAAATGATTTTTTTATATCAAGGCCTAATATATTTTATTGTATAAGGAATCCAATAATGGTATATAATATTCCCAAAATCCTTTAAAATCCATAATATATGCTCAGAGCATGTATTTTAATATTTGGACTATTCTTTCAGACTGTCCATCCATTTGATTATGATAAGACATGCTCATGGTCAACTAGGTACCCAACACTTACTTAAATATCACCAAATCTAAGAGGTGAAATGCGGATCTTGGAATGAGATAATCAAAACTTGTATTCCATGTAACTTTACTAGCTCATGAATATAGAGTTTCTAAAGCCTTACACCATATTGGAATATTGAATAGGGATTAAGTGAGTAGATTTTATGAGTCGATCCATAATCACCTATATGGAATCATGTTTCCATACTATTATTATCGGAATTATGAAAAAAATACATAGCCATGTACTCCCATTTATAGATGGTTGAAGGTAAAAATTTCAACATACCATCTAGTCATTGATGCCCAGCCTTGACCTATTGACAAGTGAGGCATCTTGATACATACACTTACAATTTTCTTTTCATTACATTCCACCAAAAATGATTTCAAAATGCTTTATAATATTATAAATTATAGAATTAAAAACCCATTTCAAGTGGTGTTAAATAAAAAGGAGTTGTTCCTAACAAGACCACATAAGATCTATTCAAACTCAAAAAAGAAAAATAATGTTACCATATAGTTTAAATCCCTTAATGGTATCCCCACCATTAAGTATTGACATAATGGTAATAAAACCAGAATCTAATATTTGAGTATCCTGGACTTTTTTAACTAAGTCAGGATAAGATTCACCAGAAAGAAAATTGAAACTTCATTGTATGTAGTACAATCCAAGTTCATATCCATAATCATGCTCATCAATTTCTTATAATCACAAGATTCTTCATATAATTGATTGTGTGACTTTATAATAAAATAATCAGCTATATAATTCCCATTTTCATGTATATAAACCATTTCAAAGTAAATAAAATAGAGATATTCCATCCATCATCTTGGTATTGTCTTTAAATACCTTTATGAAAAGATGTGTTTCAAGATTTTATGGTTTTTGAACATAGTGAATTTATCATGATGGAGATAATGATGACATGTTTTCATATCATGAATCATTGTAAACAATTCCAAATCATTGTTTAGATAATTATTTTCATTAATTGACAAATTTCACGATCTATATGATACCACATGATCTCTTTTCATGAGAACAAAAATTATTCTAAATATATATGCATTAAAATAAACCATAAACCATTAATAGACTCTGAAAAAACAAGAATTGGTATAGAAGTGATTCTTACTTTAATCATAAGAAAATATTGATAACAAACCTCACTCCATTGGAATGAGGATAATTTTTTAGTGAGAGATATCATATGATGTGTGAGTTTTGAGAAGTCTTGAAAAAAGTGATGATAATAACTTTCTAAGACAAACAATCTATGTATCTCAAAGACATTTTTCATCTCTTTCCAATAGACAACAACTTCTATCTTTATAGGGTCTAATGATATTTCTTTCTCAGAAATGACATGGACAAGGAAATAGAATTATTGTATCAATAAATCACATTTAGTGAATTTTATATATTACTAGTTCAATAAAAATATTCTCAAAATAATATCTAAATGTTCATCAAGTTCTTTCTGAGTTCAATAATACACTATAAGGTCATCCAAAAATAACACAATGAACGAGTCCATATACAACTAGAGGACATTATTCATCAATTCCATGAAAACCACTGGTGCATTTATAAGAACAAAGGGAAGGAACATATATTCATAATGACCACAATGACTCTTGAAAGATATTTTAAGAATATACTCCTTATTAACCCATAGTTGGTGATAAATAGAGCATAGTTCAATTTTAGAGAACCATTTTGATACCTTAAATTGATAAAAAAAATCATTAATATAAGGTAGTGGATATATATTCTTTATAATAACCCGATTCATCTTAAATTAATTAATATAGAGTTATAAAAAACCATCCATCATCTTGAAAAAAAGAAGTAGAACATTCCAACGTGACGTTATCGATATTATGAACCATTTTTTCCCAATTCATCAAATTTTATATTAAACTCTTTCAACTATTTTTATGTTATTCTATATGATGGAATTGAAATAAAATTTATCCTTGGAAGGAGATCAGTTAAAAATTCAACTTCCTTTCAGGTGGAAAACTTGTGAAATATCCAGGAAACATATATGGATATACATCCACTATAGAAAGAAAATTTATAATATAAATTATTTCATTATTCCCCAAATTTATCACCTATAATTGATAAGAAATTTTTCAAACCATTGGTTATAAAGGTCAATTTCATCCATCCTTCACTTATCAATCTCCTTTTAAAAGATGCACCATCCCATCAAGGGATATAAAACTTACTAATTGTACATAAGAATTGATATGAATATTGAAATATACTAACCAATAAATTCCCATTATAAACTCAAATACATCCATTTGAAAAATAAAATAAATTCCCAATTAAAATGGACTCCATAGATTGTTATACATTTAGCTGCACATTTAAATCCCTTACACACTCACTACTCAAGTAGAGTCTCAATACTCATCATGCGTGGCATTATCTCCATCTGCAATCCTATTTGATCAATGAAATTTGAAGAAATAATAGAGTGGTATGTATCATTATGAAATAGAACTTGTATAAGAGTTGATTTAAGAAGAATGGTACCTCATACAGTCAAAGGACCTGATTGGTCTTCTGTGATTATCTACTCCACACCATATAAATTCTTAATCAATCCCATTAATCCACTAATTCATATCTATAGTTTCATTTTCTAATGATTTATGGTGTCCTAGAATCACCTTCACATGATTAATGTTTTTGTATGAGAACTATTTTGATGTGATCATCCATTTTAAGCATAAGATGTCTGAGACACATGTGATGTATATAGAACAACTAAATTTGTAGTGCTATGACAATAAAATTGTATATCTCCTATCTTATTATAGATGTGAAATTATGAAGTTGGTTCTATACAATATCACTTCATATCTTCAAATAAACCACATTGGAAATATCTGGGATTAGTACCAAGTCATAGAGGAAAGTTAACCGATTCAGTGGTTTGATATTGAGATGCTCCACCACCTTGGAATTAGGTGTCCATCTTCTGCTTATTACTGTATTAGAGTTACAACATATTCCAATAGAGGAAAATTTATTTCGTCCAGTTATATTTCTAGTGATATAACTTTACACCACTTTCACCCTATTCAATATATCAATATAATTAGTAAGATAGAGTACAAGTATATAAGAATAAATCTTTAGTCACGGTCTCAACTAAAAATGCATCCCTTTAAGCACACACTAACAATTAATTTGAGAAAAAAATTGAACCAATTTTATAAACATAGATTTAAAATCCATCACTGGTAGGTTTTATTTCTTTTGGATGAACAAGTCTAACATTTTGGATATCTCAAAGGCATAAGGGTAGAATTTTAAAATGAACAATTCTTCAAAGTCCTCCCACATAAAGCTTTGGTCGACTTTACCTTGGACCTATAAATTCCACCATTGGTGTGAAATATCATCTAGAATGTTTCATACCAACTTCACTTTTAAATCAACCAGGTTTTGAAGGAAATCGAAGATCTAGTTCATTCTGATAAGCCACACTTCTACCTTTTTAGGTTATAAATCTCCTCGAAATATTGGTGTATTTTATTTCTGAAATTTAATAAAATGGTTCTATTGTTTTTGTTCATCATCTTTATTTCCCTTATCAATAACTTTAAAATATTGGATGATGTTATACACAAGATGATGGTCAAACCATGGATTAGGTGAAACCACATTCTTTATGTCCTCTTCTTTCTTGTTTCAACGTCATATAACCAATGAAAATTCTGTAAATACATAAAAAAGATCACTAAATAATCAATCACTAGAAACAAAAGGCTTATAATATATAAAGTCATCATAAAAAATCATCTTAATCAATTTCCAAAATCATAAAACAAAATATGAATAATGAATTCATAGTGGGATGTCTCATTACTATTGCATGATATTCTACACTCACCCGCTAAACCCACACCGATGAGGTGATAACACACCTATAGGTTTCTAAAAGACCTTTTTTATTTGGACGACCATAGTAACTTCAAGTTCATCATAAAGGGATTAACTATATCTTTTTATTCTATACATTTCTTGTTCTATCATTTATAAATTAATTGTACAATCCCAAGATAATGAACCAACCAAGACTAATATATTTCTAACATCCCTAATCAACCCATTGGATTGGGATAGTTCTTAGGTGATACTAACCATATGTGAGTTACCTAGTACACTATAGGCTGGAAATAAATTCCCAGGAATTAATAAAATATTGGGAGATGATTTCCCTAAAGACCAAACATAAACTGAAAATATAAAATATAAACAACCAAAACAGATCTATAAGGCATGGATATAAATAATAAATTAAAAAAAAACTAACAAAAATTATTTTATTATATTAGAAAAGACAAATAATAACAAAAGAATCAAAAAAAATGAAGTCTTGAAGACACAACACTATTATGGAATCAATCCAATGACTATAGAAGAGAAACTCCAAGATCTAACTCTATATTGAGGAACTATCATCTTGATACTTTTATAGAGAAGTAAGATACATCTACTTTACCCATTCCATAAATAAAAATGTTTTTATTCACAACAAAGTTCATATGTAGGGGTGAGTAATCATACCCAATTGGTTTTCCCCAAGAGACTTCCAAACACTTTCCACTAGGACTGAATAAAATTTAACTCAAGGTTTATATAAAATAGAGGGTGATGATAACTAAAAATTTTACAATAAGAAAATAGTTTAAGAAAAAATATTTTAAGAAAAAAATAGAATTAAATCAAATTGATCGTTCTTTTTTTCCACTTTTCATACCCAATCCATGATTAACACACACATAATTGCCAACTGAAAATCCTAATATGAGAAAGTGGTGATCCATCCTTCCTAATGTCATTATAAGGTGATATATATAATGTGCCTTTATATTTTGTCTTTTAGAACCATGTTTTTACCAAAATACCTTGGAAAATGCAATTTGAACACAAGCCACAATGTATTACAAGACTATATTTCATAATTTTTTTCTTCTAAATTTTCAAAAAATAATTGAAAAAAAATCATTCTCAAACCATTTAGAATAAGGCTTCTATAAGGGTTATCAATATTTCTTTGAAACCAATTTTTTTTTCAAAAATGCAGCAGGTAAATGGAAAATCCAAGGAACCTAATATTTTCAAATAGATATACATCATGGGATTTCATTGAAAATAATAAAAAGATTATTTAGAAAAAAATTCCTTCCAATTATATAAATAATGGAGTAATATAGAATCCTCCTACCTCAAAATAAACACACAATAAAATAAGAGAGAGAATATAACCATAACACCAAAAATGGTCCACCAAAAGGAAATATAAAAATAATTAGGAATAATTCATCCAAAGGATTTCCATAAAATGTTAAATATGAAAGAAACTAGAAAATGTGAAAAGATAAGGTTTATAAGAGGTGTTTTACATTTAAAAACAACATTAAAACCCTTCCATGAAGACCAAAAAATACCCTATACGTTTTACCAAAGATAGTTACAAGAAATATGTGTTTTGAAAAGGGGTTTGACCTTCACCATGAATTGGTGAATCTAAAATAGTTGTGGTCCCTTCAAACGGGTGACAAGAATGAGGCACAAAATGACCATCCAACATGCCTTGGTTTTAGAGGATTGACCATTTGGGGCTCACCATTCCCTGGACCATAGTTTGGTGAGGCCTCTCTATCAATGTTCTATCATAACCTAATGTCTTATGATCTAAACCATGCACAACGCTCCTCATTTTTTCCTCTTTGTGTTTTATAGGGACATACCCACCCCTAATTCATGTTGTTGCCCGTGGTGGACCCCTAGAAGGAAAAAAACTCAAAAACTCTCTCATCACCACACCCAAACTCTTTTAACCCAACTAAAACCAATAAAATGGCTTTAAAACACTATGATCATAAGGCCATACCTCAAACTATGGGTGTTAGAGATTCATTTCAATCAGATTAATTTAATGAGTTTAAATCATCAGAAATAAAAACATCTAAACCAGTCACTATTACACTATCCAATTCCTATATCTAGCTTAGAATATAATCACTAGTCTCATCAACATTGTCTTTAATGTCCTAAAAAAATAATAAATGACCAAAGAGACAATATACATGTTGGCCTTCCCTGATTCTTCTTATTTCATTACTTTTTCACTTCTATGATAATAGATATCATAGGAATGAGTATGTGCACCAGAATAATCTTCTTATTATTCTTCATATCTATTTTTTTTCATTTATACCTACTTTTTTCTTCTTCTCAATTCAGTACCATCTTCTTATTTTCTTCTCACTGAGAGGTTTTTCATAGGTTATCTCAAGAGGTTTCCATTACACACCCCTTTTCTCTTTATTCTTCCTATAATTTTATACTATTAGGTATCATATTTATTTAAAATATATTTAATGTATAAAATCTATTCAATTTTTTTAGTTTTGATATTTCCTTATCTTTTTCTCATTTTTTCATGTGGGTGTGTCCCCACAGTGAAGGTAACTCAACTGATTTTCTCTAATGCATTTCTAGGAACACCATTATTATTTTTTCCTTATCATTTTTATCTAATCCAAATATTTATCTAATTTATTCATAGTTCAGGATTTAGACTCTTCTTCTCAAAATTTACCATAGATTAATACAAAAATAAAAAAAAAATCTTTCCAACTGTATGAATACCATACAACAATAGTATGTTGTGGTGTGGCCCATTCCTTCACAATGTGAGTGATTTAACAAAAACAGTACAAAATGTATCTTGATAATAATATTATCAAAATAATATTCTTATCATTAAAATTCATTCAAAAATCATTTTTATAATAAAAACAATGAATATTAGTACCAACATCATCAGGTTTAATCTCCCTCCGAATATATAATTCAAGAAATCTCTTCATTTTAGATTCATTTATTTTCTCATTATCTCATTTAAATTTGTTCCTATTTCAATGAATAATGAAGATTAATTTCTCATCAATCATTGTATTTACTCAAAATTTCATTTGTTTTGTTTTTTATCTTTTAAAATCAACTAAGACATTATGTAATTTTATTTCATCTTTGATCATTACTATTTTTTTTAAATATTATCATTCTAAAATCATAGATTAATGGAATAATAATATTATCATCTTCTCCTCATTTAATATTATTGAAACACATATCAAATCATGGTTTGATAAAGAATAATTTTGTTTTAATCGTTAAAATATATTATAAGAACCATCCAATTTATTTTCATTAGAATATTAAATTCTCTAAATTTCTTTCTTCTCATTCTCTAAAAGAATATGAATTTTATTGATATTTTGGAATCATAATAATCCTAAAGAAGTATAAAATTCAAACATACAACCATAAATATAAATCCGTGATATATTTTGATATTTTTAGGAAAAAACTAACATTTCTTAAGGGCAAAATGATCCTCAAGATGTTCTATGAGTTTTTATAACTTTGTCATTTTTTTACTTCATCATTCATTTCATAAAGAAAAATGATCATCATGAAGTAGAATATATATTTAAAAATTCACTAATTATATTTATTTACTTATACATAATCCTTACATATTAATGGATGATCCTTATATAGTTATGAATGATCCATATGAAGTTTTCATGCATTTTTAAATTTCAATTGAAGAGTCAAACTGACTCTTACCCAATCATCATGATCCTTACATGTAAATAAATCATCCTTACATTGTAAACAATGATCCTTATATAAACTGAGACCAACCTTACAAATTCATGTATTTTCAATTTTTTAGTGTCTCCAGTAATAAAACGACTCCTAAAAATATTTCAATCACCCCTATTAAAATTTTAGGACTTAGCCATTTTTTCTAGTTTCTACATTAGAATTTTTGATTTATTCAAATAGGCTCACAGTCACTTCAAATAACCTTAGGCCTTCTTAATCACATAAAATCACCATAATAAATATTTAAATATTTCTAAAAATTATCAAAATAATTCAAAAAATCTTTATATTACATTTAATGTACTTTAGATCATTTGAATACTTAATTTAGTGTATTTGAGTATATTTACACCACCTCAAAATTACACCTTCAGTATCATTCAACCCATCCTTCATCTATGAGACATTTGAAAGTATATTTAGTGATATTCATGATAAATAACTCAATTTTGGTTTCTAAAAACTTCAACAACCTCAATTATTCATCCATAAATTTTTGGATGGTTTCCTCAAATTTATTAAGCTCATCTATATTGAATTACAATTATCCAATATCCCCATTCATCCAACTATCCACTTCATTATAAAATACTGTAGAAAAAACATTAAACTTAAAATTATAAATTTTATTTTAAATAAAGATCATCCCACTAATCATTTAATATACTATTTACTATCATGAATCTATCTGGACCACTAATCAATGACCACATAACTTCAATATTGATTACCCAAATACACAAGAATCATCTTCATCTCCTTTGGGTGTATTATTAATCCATCACCCAAGTCATATATTGATATCTCATTTACCTATTAACATTATTATTGATAATTCATATATCCAACCTAAACATTAGGTCACTTCAATTACCATGTTTGTGCTTTTGGTTGATACCTTGAACTATTTCACATAAATGTAAGTCAATAATAGTTCTCACTTTTTCTTCTCATCCATATTGAAAATAAATGAAAAGGTAAATGTTATTTTCCCCATTATTGATACCTTAAATTTAAGGGAAGGAATTATCATATCATAAAATTTCTTGGGTTTTAATACCATATTCTAACCTTTTGTTCACCAATTTTATTTGTCCCCCCTTATTGAGAGTGAATCAATTCCCATGAGAGAAGGGTGGAACCAAATTTTTCTTCGAAACTTTACATAAAATAATCAACCCTAAGACTATATGGGATAACTTAATTTAGAAAATAATAGTAATAAATTTAGATAAAAAATCTTCCTATATTCTTAACATAATGTGGAACTTCACTTCTTAGGGGTTTTTAAAAATAATTTTTTTCTACAGATTATATGAAGCTGAACTCAACTTCAACAAATACATCAAAAAATTCAAGTTAAAGTTGATCATATCCCCATTTTTTTAACAATAACTCTCCCTTTGATAATCAGAATAAACATAAGTCAAAACATAATGGGGAAAGTGATCATTATACCTTATCTTCAACTCTTTTAAAGGCTATACAGAATTCTAGATTTATCATAATGTGATATATTTATATAATATTTCTCTTATTTAGACCCCCATCAAGGGATTATTTTCAATTGTCTTAAACATGGATATTTTTACTACAAGAAATAATCTTCAAGCACTCAAGATACCAGTTGAAGTCTAATACCAATGGAGATATGTATAATGGTGTTTTGTATGGAGATAAATTGATACTAATCGGAAGTGTTACATAATAGGTGAATCTTATTTACTGTATAAACCTGAAAACCTTTTAAATTATCTTATTTATTTCTTCATCTTAAATTCCCTCTTATATGATGTAAAACCACCAAAATATGGAAATAATGTGGGTTTAAATTAAATTTTTTGTTAGAGAAATTGGGATGAGAATTGTATCTAAACTCAGAAACTCTTTTTCTTATAGCTCTAAAATGTTTAAAATTATACATGATTGATTAAAACTAAAATTTTAAAAAAAATTCTACATCGGGAAGCATGAATTCAATTTTATTTTGTACTTTATTAATATTTGTAATAGATTTTTTTTTATATTAATAAGATAAATTTAATTCTTTTCAAATTTTTCCATCTTCTAAGACATTTACAACTAGGTTGGAAAAAATGTAAATAACTTTTTAGGAGTGTGCATGACCATTATTTTTATGTATACTCCTTATTTATAGTATAATTCTTATAAATTAGTGTCATTAGTGATTTATCTCTAGTTTTAAATGACTTATTTTCTTTTTGGAATCCATGTAATGCATTTAGAAGCAATGTTCCCAACCTTGTTTCACCTTTGACATGCTTCTTTGCTAAAATTTTATTGTCCCTTATTTTCTATCTTGTTAAGTTATTCATCAATATTTCAAGCCACTAAACAAATCCCATTATCCCTTTCTTGGATTTAGTCCTTCCTTGTTCACTTTAATATTTAAAATCATGTTTATTTTAAAATGGTCTATGATGTGGTCATTCCCACCAAATTAGAAGAATCATTTGTATATAGGTGTGAAATCCTTTTCAACCTACTTATTAGATTTACTTTTTACAACCTTATTCATTTGATTTTACCCCAAGGTATAGTTCTCTAAAACATTATTTCATTTTATTATTGTTGAAGTGTTTTAATATTATTAATATATGAGATATTTTTTGGTGGAAATACCTTAAGGTGACTCTTTAGTGTTTTTGGGTTACTGTTTTTGACAAATCCATCTAAAAAAGTTCCAATGTGTTTACAAAAAAATAATATTATAGAACTGTTTCTGGAAAATTTTTGGATGAAGATGGTGTGTAAATTTAGAAAAGTAATGTTATTCACATGGTATGTAAGTGGATTAAATAATAAGGTATGTAGATCTTTTAGTATGTAAGAATATCACTTAGTGAGTATACAGTCACTTATTAAGTATGAAAATCACTTAGTAAAGTATACAAATCACTTGGTATGTATGTGGATTGTGTAAAATGTATGCAGAGCAACATAAAATTCACAAATGGTTTTCACGTAGAAAGTAATAAAATAGATTTATAAAGTATGTGGATCACTTATTAAGTAATAAAATCTCTTATTAAGTTCATGATAACTTAGTAAGGCATGAATATCTCTTAGTAACTAAGATTAGATATGTAAGAAAATAGAACTAAGTGAAGAGAAATAAGTATAGAGGACTAAGTTAATAGAACTAAAAATAAAGGAATAATCATGTATTATGTAATCATAGTAGAGTATGTGAAGTTATGGAGGGGTTTCTTATAGAATAACCCCTTGATTAGATCACTTTCTAGAAAGAAAAAAATATTAATTCATAAGATCATATATATAGACTTTGGGATTTGATAAGAAGTTCATGAAGAGTATTAAGTGAATTAGACTAAGAAAAAAGGATTAATCATAGAGGAGTTTGTCCATGAGTACACAAATATAGTTCATGGAGCAAAAATGGGGTTTGTATATTCATTTTATAAAGAAGAAGAAGTTTATATGGCATAAATAGTTTGAGAAGGAGTTTTATGTGGAGAAAATGTCACGTGATAAAGTGGATTACATCTCTTGAATGAAAATAGAGATTTATGCCACTTCCACATATATTAGAACCAAATATAAACTAATCTAAAATAATAGAATAATATTCTACATGATTAGTGTGTTCACTTTAATATAGAGAGTAGTGCATTCTAAATATTGAATGGTTATAATAGAGGAGTGGTTTTTGTTTAACAATAAAACATGATTCTCAAGGGGATAAATTTTAATCTCTTATACCCTAATTCACCCTCTATTAGGGTATTTAAAAAGTTTGGCAAAACAATCATTATCAAGGTTAATGTTAGTTATTCCCTCCCAGTGGAAGTAATCAATGTTTTTATTTTCAAAGGGATTCGAATCTTTGATAGAAAAAAATTAAAATTATGGAATAATAATATGTATTACTAATTACAATAATTAGGCATAGATATTTTTATGGATAGGATATATAGTATTTATACAAATATGGAAAATGAATTTTTTTTAGAATAAAACTAATGATAATTAGATACTGATTCTAGAGGAATCATTGTTTTAGTTGGATCTTTATCTAATATAATATACATGAAGGAGATGTCCTATAAGTCATCACATTACTTGTGGGAAAAGATACTAAATATATACAAAGGTGATTCCAAACTCTGAGAACCTAATAGTTAGGTTCTGTGGGAAAAGCATGAGGTCCTGAGGATACACCCAAAAGATTCCATTGATACATTATTTGTAACGTCCCAGATCCAGGTGCCACTCAATGGGTGCCCCAAACCTGGTTGGTCATATGAACTCAAGCACATTTCCTCAAATGCGAGAGGCTGCCGACTAGCAGTGAGGGCCTAGGTCTGATAGTGGGGAAACTATGCCCTCATTTGTCAAAGTGTAATGCAGTGGAAATAGATATAAACATACAAAATGCAGAAGCAGTAAAAAAGTATCAAAGCTGAATAGATAGAGCACTGAAGTAAAGAAAGGACCAAAAGTCATATATAATGATGAAATATGTCCCTAAGTCTATGAAAGTAGCCAAAATAGGATACACTTCAATACAATGGATAAATATAGTAAAGAAAAATAAAACAACACAGTAGGAACTGAGCAGCATCGCAAGCCTAAGCTCGGTCCCATGCTCTCTTACTCCTCTACAGCAATCAAGTACCTGTATAGGAACCCTTTCCCTTATCCACACCTACAAAAATATAATATGTTTGGACCCAAGACATGACCCAAACATGGTGTGAGAAATAAATTCCAGTAGGCAACCACAAAAGGTCTGTGCCCAGCTGTCAGTGAATTTGTGCAACAACAGTGTGTAGTAATGAAAATGCAATAAACTAGGAAGTAATCAAAAGGAACTACTCCTACCAGTTTCATTTCTATTTGTTAATTATTTAGAAATTAAATATATCTGAATTAGAAGTTTCTAAGACTCAGCCTCAGCCGACAATCTCCTAAGCAGTGCTGCAGCAAAACTACAATAAGATATCTAACAAGTATAAGGTAAACCAATACCAAGCCTGTGCTTTAGATTGGTATGTATAACAACCAGCACAGTGAATATTCATATGTACAGTGCCCTCAGGCTAAATAGTACCTTGCCGTCAGGATAATCAGAACCTTTCCCTCAGGCCAAACTGAAATGAAACCCTCAGGTATCTACTCTCAGGCATAACAAATAGTGACCTCAGGCATACGAGATAATGCCCTCAGGCACAGAAGCAACTGCCCTCAGGCATATGAAACATTTCCCTCAGGCTAAACAAACACTTTCCCTCAGGCCTTTCCCTTAGTCGAATAGAACAAAAGCAAGTTACCGGGATGAGACCAACACATAACAAGCATTTACATATAATTTCTCTCAAGAAAACTAAAAGCATGCTAAATCACTTATACCCTCGGGTATCCTGGACAAAGAGCTAAACAAGGGAATGCACCCACGTGGTGGCCCTAGATCTAAGAAATGATCCAAAACATTAGTTGTAGATATTCATTAAATTCCCCAAAAATTCTAGATAATTAATTAATCAAGACCTCATCCATACGACCCCCCATTCATGGGCGCGTAGCACAATGGTTCCCAAAAACAACATGACATTTGGAATTAAACATCAGACTACCTACCTCGATCACCTCTGATTGGTATATGTGAATAGCGCCTCCTGAATCATCCAAGAACGACGTAGATCTGGGATAAATTTTCACTCATTCAAACTCAAATAACATTCCCTCAATAATGAATTGGTAAGAAAAGTTCAAGGAGAGGGGAGGGATTACCCGTACGGTCCCAACCTGATCGACAGAGGTGGAATCAGATTCCCATTGCGCAATCAGGCGATCCTCCAAGGTTCGACCATCCTCCTAAGCTCCAAAATGAACTAAAAGCCTCCTCTTCCAAATGAGGAGGCTGCTGACCATTTTAAGAAAAAAAAAACTACACAGTGTTTAATCTCAAGTACATGGTGTGTACTTTTCATTTTTTATACTGTTCCCCTGGTGGCTTCTTTCCACCATGGCACTGTTCATCTATCCACATGAGTACACTATGTGTATATCTGATTACACAGCGTGTACAGTCGCTCCACTGGCGGCTGCCTCCACCGCCTTACTATTCACCTGCCGACTGATTACACGGAGTGTAATTACCTAGTACACAGCGTGTAGTCGGGTTTACACCCTTCATCACCAACAGGCCTACACGCCCTGTGTACTCATCCCACACAGCCATAATAAATGGTGTGTGGAAAATTACATGGTGTGTACCCACAAAATATGGTATTTTTCCCATTTTCCTTATTTTCTCAAAAACACTTAAGGAAAAAGTAAAATAAGAAACCCGTACGTCAAAAATAAGAACTGATTTCTTACAAACTTCCCCCCTTAAAGAAATTCTTCCCCGAATTGACCTTCCAAGGGTGGAAAAGGTAAATCTATGAACAACTCTGGCTGCTGAGCACGTACATCGGTCTCTCACTCCTAGGTTTCGTCCTACACTCGGCCATGCTGTCATAGCACCCGTACGAGAGGAACTGACCGACCACAGAGAACCTTCGTGCTCCGATAAATAATACAAATAGGATGCTCCTCAAAGGATACATAAAACAGAAGCTCAACCTCCTCAGTATGAAAGACGTGAGATGGGTCTGAATGATAACGGTGTAGCTGAGATACATGGAAGACGTCGTTCATGGCCCGGTACCTTTGTGGTAACTACATCCTACAGGAAACCAACCCGAATCTCTCTAGAATCTCAAATGGACCTACATACCTCGGTGAAAGTTTACCCTGTCTCTTGATCGGCCTGTATCCCAACCTCGGTGAAACACGAAAGAAAACTTGATCCCTAAACATGAACTTCAAGGGCCGTCTGTGGCGATCAACATAAGATTTCTGACGAGACTACGTAGTAGACATCCGCTTCTGTATCAAATGGACCTGCTCTGAAGTCTCCTGCATGAGACGTGGTCCCAGTAAAGCTGCCTCACCTGGCTCAATCTAGCACAAAGGTGATCAGCATGACCTACCATATAAATCCTCGTAAGATTCCATCTCAATATTTGCCTGAAAATTATTATTGTAGGGAAACTCAACTAGGGTTATATGCTTCTCCCAAGAGCCCCCAAATTCCAAGATGCATGAACGTAGAATGTCCTCAAGCACCTTTATCATATGATCTGACTGGCCATCGGTCTAAGGGTGGTAAGATATGCTCAGAAGCACCTGTGTACCTAGTGACCTCTGAAAACTCTTCCAGAAATGAGACGTAAAGCAGGAATACCTATTCGAAACGATAGAATGAGGGACTCCATGAAGGTGTACTAACTCTAGGATATCCATCTTCCTGAGATCATCAACACTGAAGGTGTCCTTGATCAGAAAAAAGTGATATACCTTTGTGATACTATCCACAACAATCCATACGACATCATTTTCTTGAGGTGACCTCAGCAACCCGGTCAAAAAATCCATCACGACATCATCCCATTTCCACTCCAAAATGGGTAACTGCTATAATAGTCCAGCTGGCCTCTAATGCTCCGCCTTCACCTGCTGATAGGTGGAACATCTCACAACAAAACCAGCTACCTCCTGTTTTATACCTAGCCACCAATACTGACGTCTCAATCCACAATACATTTTGGTAACTCCGGGATGCACTTCCCAAGATGAAGCATGAAACTCCCGCATCAGATCCTCATGTATATCCCATGGAACCCACACTCATCCATGGAAACATAGTACCTCATCATTGCCTATCATCCATCCAGGAGGAGGGTCCTCTCTTGCCACCGACTCCCGTAGAACTAGGCCTTCTAAATTTGATAGCTGTCACTTCCTCACTCTATCTAAGAGGGTAGAAGTCACAACTAAGGAAGAAATATAGGTTTCCCCTAACTATCGTGCACCTCCAAATGCAACTCATAGAACAAATCCATAAGCTTCCACTCACCTCCGGCCTCATTAACTGCATGTATCTAATTCCTCCTTCTCAGTGCATCAGCAACTGCATTACCCTTCCCAGGTGTATAGACAAGCTCAATGTCGAAGGACTGAAGGTATTCAACCCACCTTTGCTGTCTCAAATTCAGGTCACGCTGGGTAAACATATATTTGAGACTTGTGTGGTCTATAAACACACAAAATGTTCTACCATGAGATAATGTCTCCAATAGCGCAACACATGAACAAATGCATCCAACTCGAGGTCATGCGTCGGGTAATCCCTCCCATGTGGCCTCAATTATCGAGACCTGTATGCAACAACTCAATCACCATGCAACAACACTGATCCCAGCCCAATACCTGATGCATCATAGTAAACTGTATAGATTTTTCCTTTCTCTAGAAGTATCAGGACTGCTGCTGATGTCAACCTTCCCTTCAGCTCCTGAAATTCTATCTCGTATGCTTTTCACCAAATAAACTTCACACCCTTCTTAGTCAAACCCATCAATGACACTACTAACCGAGAGAAGTCATGTATAAAATTATTGTAGTAACCAGCCATCCCCATGAAACTCCATATCTCAAACACTTTATTAGGCTTCTCCCAAGAAACTACTGCTCTCACTTTCTCTGGGTCCACCAAAAATCCTACCTCTGAGATGATATGGCCCAGGAAGTGTATCTGGTCCATCCAATAGTGGAACTTTGAGAGCTTAGCATATATCTGATGCTCTCTTAGTGTACTCAGTATGATCTCAAGATGGGTGGCATGGACGTGTCGAGTGTGAGAGTACACCAAGATATCATCCACGAAGACTACCACAAAATAATCTAAATAAGGATGGAATACATGATTAATTAGAGCCATGAAAACTGCTGGTGCATTCGTGAGTCTAAACGGCATAACCATGTACTCGTATAGACCATATCTGCTCCAAAAAACTGTAAGTGGTATGTCTGATGGTCTAACGCGTAACTGATGATATTTGGATCTAAAGTCAATGTTCGAGAACCCTCATGCTCCCCGAAGTTGGTCAAAAAGATTATCAATCCTCGACAAGGGATATCAGTTCTTAACCGTCAGCTAGTTCAGTTTCCGATAGTCCACACAGAGTCTGAGGGTACCATTTGCTTTCTTCACAAAAAGGACCGGTGAACCCCAAGGAGAAGTACTAGGTCGGATAAAACCCTATCCCTGTAACTCCTCCAACTATCTCTTAAGCTCCTGCAACTCAGGTATTTCCATCCTATAAGGAGGAATGGACATTGGTGTCGCTCCTGGAACAAGCTCAATAGAGAAATCCACCTCTTACTCTAGAGGAAGACCTGAAAAGTTGTCCAGGAAGACATCCCTAAAACAATCAAATACTGGAGGGAAATACTTTTGAAAAGTCCCCTGATCATCCATATATAAATGCGCAATCTGGGATATCACACCACCTCACCCACGATGCTTAGGTTCATCTCGGCTCGCCTCGACATCCCATTCGCCCTTGTATAGAAACTCTCCGCCCTCTGGTGACGTGGAACTCACCCTGTGATGATAGAAATCCACAAAGTCTCAAAAGGGTAATAACCAGTCCATCCCGAGAATGACACCATAAGATGTCATCTCTAAGACATAGAGGTCCCATAAGAAATGATACCCACCAACCTCAAGGGGGAACTCCCTGCAATGACGCACACCTGTCGTCCTTACCCCCAATGGAGTGTCTAGCGTCATGATATTAGAAGAAGAAGAAAGACAGAGCCCAAGGCTCTCCACAATGGGTACATATATGAAGCTATGTGTATCACCAGTATCAAAAAGTACTGAAGATAAAATAGAATCTACTAGAATAGTACCTATGACAGTAGAAGGTCTGGGATCCTACTCCTGTTGGGTCTGTTGCACTGCATATGCATGCCTAGTGCCGCAGCCCTATGACACAGCCTGGCTACCCTGATCTGAACTGCCCCACTACCTCTGAGATCCCAGTGTCTAGCTACCATGGCCATGACCACCATCTCTGCCTGCACGCCCTGACGTATTCTAGTTTCTCGACTGGTAAGAAGCTGTTGGTCCTACTCTCGCATGCAAAGTCTGCATATAACCCCTCTCACTAGCCATTGGTAGAAACGTCATGCAATAACACTGTAGATGACCCATCTTGCCGCAAGATCGGCACTCCCCTGGGTCTCAGGGACACCGAGGTCACTTGTGCCCCTCTATACCACACTAGTATCAAATAATAGGGCCACCTGTAGAATTATTCTGGCTACTACTGCCCCCATGAGAGAAATCCATATGTCTCTTCATCTTACCGGTAGAAATTGTACCAGAAACTGGTGTTGAACTGCCCTGTCCCACACCACTATATTCCCATAGGTTTCGCTCTGTAATCAGTGCTTGGTTCACACTAGCATGCATGGTAGGTAACCTAAAAATGTTTACCAGTGCTCAGATGACATATCAAAGAACATCCTCAAAGTGTCTAGCCCTCAATGCCTCATCACCCACCAGAACGGGTGAAAAACACTGAATCTTAGTGAAGCGAGTAGAATAATGCATCACTGACATGGTGCCTTGCTACAGATTCATGAAATCTCAATCTCGATCTACCCTCAGCATCTCCGGGAAGAAGAATTCATAGAAGGATGCTTGAAAATATTCCCATTCCATGTCATGGTTATGCTCAGACTGGGTGGTAACATTTCACCCCCTCTTGGTAGAATCACGCAGCATGTATATAGTGAGCTTGAACCTCCTCCCAGGAGGCGTCTCTAGATGCTCGAATATTTTTTTCATTGAATCCATCCATTACTCCGCAACCTATGGTCCACCATCACCTGAAAACGTAGGCAGATTCTGCTGTTGGAAGATACGCGTGAGCTCTGCCATAGATGTGGAAACCGACAGTGCTCACTGGAAGGTCTGCATGAACCGCATGAAGCCTTCACAGAACTGTGCATCCGCGCTTATGTCTGGTATAACGGCTGGCGCTGCATCTGGCACTGTTGGAGGATCTACTGGTATCCCATGGCCTACCATCTGAGGATTATAATCGTTTCTGCTCTACTGGCGAACAACCGGTGGTCGTCTCGGCGGCATGACCCTACATGTTCAAAGAACACCTTCAATCAAAATTTATCCAATATTGAAAACTAAGAGACCAAGAAGGGAATAGGAGAAGGAAAGAATTCAAGATTTACAAAACTTGACTACACAGTGTGTATAAATACTACACGACGTGTTCTCATAGGCCATCCACATGGGAGTGTACTCCAGCTAAATTGTCCGTGTAACACCCCAAACACACTGTGTGTCTTCTGAATACATGGTGTGTACATGAATCATTGTTCCCTTCCTGAGTCCTTCTACACGGCTTATCCGCACGACTCTCCGAAAAAAAACTACACGACGTGTCCCACATGCACATGGTGTGTACCTGGAAAGATAACAACGACCCAGGTTGTTAGTGACATGGTCTGGTACCTGGGTCAGACTACACGGCGTGTTCAAGGTCGACACGGCTTGTATGTCTTAAGGTTACGTCATCCGTGTTGTTAGTAACATGAGAGGATACCAGGTCAACACCACATAATGTGCACAACCGGTACACGACATGTCCCCCCCTAAAACTTCCCTATCCTGTGTCTCTGCCCATAAAGATTATGACACATTAAGAGACTACATGGCGTGTACTTAGGGTACACGGCGTGTACTTAAAATTTTTCCCTTTCTTCCCAAACAGAAGAACACACAACGTGTGTCTATAGAACTACATTGCGTGTATCCTGGGTTTTCACGACAGTAAGCCTCAGAAACTACTCAGGAACCCATAAAAACGTTGAAACAAACACCTAAGTGCCAAATTCTGATCCGTGAGGGCCCACAATTCCCACGAATCAAATATTGGAATCTTACACATGTTATAACAAAGTAAACTTGTCAATGATCCACCAAATTCCGGTTATTGGGGGCCCATAATCCCCAAAAACCAAAGTTTGGAATTCATTATATCAACAACCCCTCACAACAATACCCTATCAAATAGCAAGTATTTATCAAAGCCTCTATCACAACAACATGCTTTTCTAGCACAACAACTATCAAAACAACATGTAATTTATAATGCACCTACATGGCATGGAAACTATGCTTGGAATGTGATTTCTAGCATGTTCCTAGATGATGAATGAGATGACATACCCTCATCTCCTTGGTTTGAAACTAAATAGAACCCATGCATAAAATATAAACAACACACTACAAGTCCGTCTCCAACTGGTGAAAATCAAGCCAACTGTCAAATTTGAAAAATTAGAAAAATTTCAATAACGAGGTAAACTGGATTTTCCCTGTACACGGGTTAGCTATTCCTAGGCATAGCTTATTACCAACTACCATGTCCATCCTATCCCTAAATAAGGATCAAAATAGTAAGGCAAATAAAAGAAAGTCCTCTGATACCACTTTTAACATCCAGGATCTGGGTGCCACTCAACGGGTGCCCCGAACGTGGTTGGTCACATGACCTCAAGCGCATTTCCCCAAACGCCAGAGGCTTCCGACTAGTAGTGGGGGCCTAGTTTTGATAGTGGGGAAACTATGCCCTCATTTTTCAAAGTGTAATGCAGCATAAATAGATATAAACATACAAAATGTGGAAGTAGTAAACAAGTACCAGAGTTGAATAGACAGAGCACTGAAGTAAATAAAGGACCAAAAGTCATATATAATGATACAATATGTCCCTAAGTCAAAGAAAGTTTCCAAAACAGGTTACACTACAATACAAGGGACAAATACAACAATGAAAAATAAAACAACAGAGTAGGAAATCAGCAACATCGCAAGCCTAAGCTCGGTCCCATACTCTCCTACGCCTCTGCAGTAATCAAGTACCTGTATAGGGACACTTTCAATTATCCACACCTGAAGCAATATAATCTATTTGGGCCCAAGACATGTCCCAAATAGGGTGTGATAAATAAATCCCATTAAGAAACCACCAAAGGTCCGTGCCCAACTGTTAGTGAATTTGTGCAACAACAGTGTGCAGTAATGAAAATATAGTAAACTAGGAAGTACTCAAAAGTAGCTACTCCTACCAGTTTCATTTCCATTTATTTATTATTTATAAATTCAATATATCTAAATTATAAGTTTTTGAGACTCATCCTTGGCCGACAATCTCCTATGCAGTGCCGCAGCAAAACTACAACAAGCTTTCTAACAAGTACGAGGTAAACCAATACCAAGCATGTGCTTTAGCATGGTAGGTATAAAAACCACCATAGTGAATATTCATATGTATAATTCCCTTAGTCTAAACATTACCTTACCCTCAAGTAAATCAGAACCTTTACCTCAGGCCAAACTGAAATGAAACCCTCAGGTATCTGCCCGCAGGCATAACGAATAGTGCCCCCAGGCATACGCGATAATGCTCTCAGGCACGGAAGCAACTTCCCTCAGGCATATGAAACATTGCCCTCAGGCTAAAAAAACACTTTCCCTCAGGCCTTTCCCTCAGGAGAATAGAACAGAAGTAAGTAACCGGGCGGAGCCCAACACATAGCAAGAATTTACATTCTGTTTCTCTCAAGAAAACTCAAAGAATGCTAAATCACTTATACCCTTGGGTATCCTGGCCAAACGGATAAACAAGGGAATACATCCATGGGGTGGCCCTGGATCCAAGAAATGATCTCAAATAGTAGTTGTACATATACATTAAATTCCCTACACAATTCTAGGTATTTAATTAATCAAGGCCTCAGCCATACGACACCCCATTCATGGGCGCGTAGCACAATGGTACCCAAAAACAACATAACAGTTGGAATTAAACATCAGACCACCTACCTCGATTGTCTTTGATCAGTATACATGAATGATGCCTCCAGAATCATTCAAGAATGACGTAGATCTGGGATAAATGTTCACTCATTCAAACTCAAATAAATTTCCCTCGGGAAAGAATTGGTAAGAACAACGCAAGGAGAGGGGAGGGATTACCCGTACGGTCCCAATGTGATCGACGAAGGAGGAATCATATTACCGGTACATGATCAGGTGATCCTCCAAGGTTCGTCCATCCTCCTGAGCTCCAAAACAAACTCAAAGCCTCCTCTTCAAAATGAGGAGGCTGTTGCCCGTTTTAAGTGAAAAAAAACAAACTACATGGCATATACTCTCAAGTACACGACATGTACTTTTCCTTTTTTAAACTTTTCCCCTTACAGGCTATTTCCACCATGGAACTATTCATATATCGATATGAGTACACGACGTGTATATTTTATTACATGGAATGTACAGTCGCTCCGCTGGTGGCTGCCTCCACCGCCTTACTGTTCACTTGCCAACTGATTACACGACGTGTAATTACCTAGTACACAGCGTGTAGTCAGTTTTTACACCCTTCAACATCGACAGGCATACATGCCCTGTGTACTCATCCCACACGGCCAAAATACACGGCATGTGGAAAAGTACAAGGTGTGTAACCACACAATTTTGGATTTTTCCCATTTTCCATATTTTCTCAAAAACACTTAAGGAAAAAGGAAAAGAAAAAACCTGTACCTCAAGAATAAGAACTGGGTTCTTATATTATTTAATCAGGTGAATATTGTTTTGCAGGATATGCATGATCTTGGAGAAATAATCTATGATTTAAGGATAATCAAGAGCATCATGAGAGGAAGACCACCATGGTTTAATTTGAGCATCTCTATACTGCATGAAAAATATCTGAAGGAGATGAAATTAGATGGTTTATATAGTACTATTATATTATATAAGATAAGAAATGATGATAATGAGTATGTGTAAAATAGGAAGTCTAAAGACATAGAATTCAAGGAAATTAAGAATCTCACCATAGAAGATTTCCAAGAAGAATTAGAATTAGATGACGTGATGTAATTCCTTTCCTCAAATATACAGTGGGAAAGGAAAATTTTAATTGGGAGCTTCCAGTCACATACATTTGATGTGGAAAGGTTGTTTACATTCTAACAAAGTATCCTAAGAAGTTTTAATATTATTATGAGGATGATGATGAAATCCATATGAATAAGTCTTAAACCAATGTGAAAAATAGGAGAAAAATTGAGCAAAATTTCATCAAGAAGAAGAATATACTTTCATAAGAAAATTATTGTTCAGAATAAACTATTAAAGAATAAATTTAAGACTCAAAAAACTAAAAATAAAGTGAAATGGTTGTAGTTGTAGGAAATTCCATGAAAAATGAAGAGAATGACAATGATGAAGGAGAAGTGGAAGGAATATTTTATCTTATGGTTGAATTAGAAGCTGCACTTGAGGAGATAGATTCTTTGAGAGCCAAAAAAATGAAATCCATTTGAGTTCTTCATGTTTCCAAACTCTATATATAACAAAAATTGGAGGATAAGTCTGATTTAAATTCTAAAAATGAAATGATTAAGTCTAAAATTCTACAGAACCCAGAAAAGGCTATAGAGTAAATGTTAGGACTTGAATAACAAAGTGAGGTTATCAATGTTTTGACTAACATATTGAAAGATCTAGTCAAGAATATTGAAGAAATTGAGGAGGAATATGTTAGCCTATGAAGAAATGTAAAATATTTGGAGATACTATTGAATCTCATTAATACATCAGTAAATAATGTCACACATGTGATAAAAAAGGGAAATTAGAGCATAGAGGTTCCGTAATAACAATAAATGAACTATAAAGAGAAGAAAATAACACATCCGAATGACAACACGAGTATAGGGATTGATCAAAAAGTGATGAATGGTGTGAGAATATAATAATGCACCATGTGGTTACAGATTTATTTGGTATGAATTATAATATAAATATTTAAAGAACCCACGAAACAAATGGTGTTAAAACAACGACACATAGGAATGATCCTTGAATCATGTGTTATTATTGTGGAAATATGGCATATTTTCATAATGTATGTTCCATAGCCAAAACGTACTCTACATCATAATATCAACAAAGGAAGGGAAAAATTCAATATTCTATGCATGTGTTTAATGGTAACTATTTTTGGGGTAAAGGATTTAGAAATATGGATAGATATTTCTCGTCAATTGAAAATAAAAATCCAAATTGTACATACACTACATCTCAAGGAACCATAAATCTAGATGAAAGTATAAAATAAATTTTAAACTTTGTATAATAAATTTGTTCCATTATTATTTGGGGAAGATCAATAATACCCGTCAACTTATTGTATGAAATCAGAGACATGGATAAAAAATAAAATATATAATTAGGAAATGGTTATAGAGTTTTACCTTAAAGAATTAGATTATGTCAATGAATGGATTCTTGATAGTGTATTCACTTACCATATGATGGGAAATAAATATTTAGTCATGGACATCAAGTACTAAAAGGAGGGTTTTTTCAAATTTAACAACAATGATGACTTGAATATTATAGGCTTAGGAAAATCTATGTTTTTGGGTAAATATATGATATGCATAGATTCCTTGGTCATTGATGGTCTTAGTCATATATTAATGAGTGTCAATCAACTGGGAGACTTGGGACATGTAATAAGATTTACCAAGAGGATGAGCATCGTTATGTAAAAATATGGTACAATTGTGATGAAGGGGAATCATAAGAAGGAGAATCTTAACCTTATGAGCGAGAAAAAAGATATGAGCTTTCAATCAATGTAGGTAGAAAAAAAACTATAGCATAAAAAACGTATCCCTTAGAGATAGCCTTCCTTGGAAAATCTAGAGAAATATGACATAGATAAAAATCTCCCTAAGCAATCACTTGATCACACTCATACATGTGAAGCTTACCAATAAGAGAAGATCACTCAAAATATTTATAAGGAGAAAGATAAAATGACAACAATATTATTCGAATAGGGGTATATTGATGTGTGTGGATTTATATCACCAAGAGCTATTTATGGGGAGAGATATTATGTTTATAGAGACCCATGATTTTCATACAAAGACATTACATCTTAATTGATGAATATTCATTTCATTTTACATAAACATTCCAAAATAACATTATGGTTAATTGTATTTAGAAAAATTGTTAAATAAAAAATTGGTTCATAAGTTAAATACATTATCTTTCACAATGTTCTTCATAACTATCACCCTTCTTATAAATATCATACATAATACATCTCTTCACAATATGGGGAAGTGAAACATATAAAAGGGTTAGCTCAGATTCTCAGTAATGATAAAAATGGGGATATCAACATAACATGAGAATAAGGGAATGATAATATCATAATAACATTTGAAAACTATTACCTTCATATCATAGATCATAAACATGAGTCATGGAATAAATTTTGGTAGTTTATAATTCATGAATCATAGAGAAATCAAATAACATAATCCATGGAATCATAACTTGGGAATAAGACATGAAATTTTGGCATACACATAATCATAGAAAATCAATTCCATAGTAGTCAACCTCATTTCCTAGACTATCACTATGGATTGGGTTCACTCCCCGTACCATCGTAGTAGTCAAGGTTTGCTCCCAAGATTACGATTGAAGTGACAATGGACATGTTTGATCCCTGTTTAGTAAGTTTAATCACCTTGATTTGGATTCTGTATATCTTACTCTCTCACCTTATTTGAGAGTGGTGAATCCTCATGTTTCTAATGTATTGGAACCTTGATTTGATGAATTTTAATTATATGGATTCCTCTTTGATCTTCCTCACCTCCAAATCATCATTGGCGGGTCCCATTTTAGGTGATTAAATGATCGTGTGAAAAAAGACATGTGGTTTCGTAAGTCCTTTACCTACTCATGAAACCTTGATTATTTGATTTATTTGAAATTTATAGTCAATTTATTTTTGAACCTTTATTTGTGAATACTTAGATGACTATTTTAAAAAGTATGCAATTGTGAAGGAAAACAGTTTTTTAAAGGCTATGAAAATATTAGGTGGTTTTTCAGAAATATGAAATATAAATAAAGGATATTTGATAAAATGGTTTGACATTGATTCTTAGAAAAAATGATGTTAATTTAAAGATTATTTTTAAAGGCATGAAATTTATAAAAACCCATAATTTTTTGAAATGTAAAGGGATTGTTGAAACATGAAATTGTGAATTTCAACAATGAATGATGAATTTAATTAAAAAGAATGATTTTTCCAAGATAGAGTGATTTATTTACTAAAATCACATGTGATCCTGATTAGTTAGTGGGTTACATGTAGAATCAAGTTAAGATACTAACCCCCTATAAATGGATTGATGATGAAAACTCTATCTAAAGAAAATTCATTTTTATTTTCCTGGATGGGGTGTTGATTGGTTTTATCCCAATAGCTTGAGCCTTAGGGGTGTGTGTACACTTTGAGTTCTAATTCATTGACTGAGTAGTGTGAGTATAATAGCACTAATAACTAACAAACCTCATGGTATATAACCATGGTGATTTAATTTTTTTTGATTTTATTATTACATGCTATAGTTTATTGAACTCTTTTATTCAAGCCTTTATTTTTTGAGAAATGTTCATTTAAGATTGTTTTTATGTACTTACCATCTAATTGACTTGAAATATGATTTGAATGAAATGTGAAAATGTTTTATCATGCCTTTCCTTTAATTAAATTGAATTATAAATTACTTATCTATTAAGGAATTTCTTATGGAGCATTAGGTGAAAACCTATTAGGATATATCTTTCACACCCTTCCATTTCCTTTAGGTGTTTATAGATTATGTTATATTGGGTTTAAGGAAAGTAAAAGTGACACTTGGAGGTTGTGGGTGTTCTTGACTTGCAGGATATTATGATATTATAGTGATTGATGGAGTTGTGACCCACTTGTTACATGGATATTATGAGACTTTTTCTTGATGGGCTGTGTCATAATATTGAATGATGCATTGTTTTGATATTTATTTGTCTATTCGTGGAGTGTTTGGAATACCTAATGTACAATAATTTATCTCTTAGAGTTATAATTTTATTTTTCTGTTCTTGGATAAAAATTATTCCCTATGATCATTTTTTTGATACCTTGGAGATAGTCACCAACCCATAGGGATTGGGAATGACCTTCGAGCCAATTCAATTCCAATTTAAGTATTGGTATACTAGAGTATTCAAGTTAGTTTATGAAAAATGGTATCAAAAGAGGTTTATCATCTTTACCTGATATCATTATGAAGTCTGGGATGTTCACATAGACAATAGGTAGGGTTTTTAGGATTTAAGAGGTATTTTACAATTTAGTTCCTATCCATCTCTCATCATGGGAATCCTTGAGTCACCATGGGTGTTTAAAAAAGAGTATTTGAGGAATAAATTGATATGATTCTATTTTTTATTCGAAATTAATTTCATTATTTTGAAATCCTAGAAATCTTAATTCTATATGATGGTACCAATATTCTAATATCTCTTGATTGAGTTGATGACATGATTTACAATAATGTTGTTTTTTGTTTCCTATTGATGTTGTGTAGTACCATTCCCCTAAGAATATGAATGAATAGTCCATTGGTAGGATATTTTTATGAACCATGGAAATAGAACCCTATCGTTTATTATAATATTATTGAGATATTAGTGCATGCAGTCCAATCCTTGGGATAAGTATCCATACCCATTCTCATTTTCACTCAATTAGTGGAAATCTAAGGGATGAAACTATAGTTTATGATGAGGAGTTTCTTTCGAATAAACCACTAGACTTCCAAGGGTTGAATGATGCTTATTAGGTATATTATTGGTTTAAATATATTGAGATACTTTTTGAGTTCTTGGAAATGTCATATTCAATAAAGGTGAAATGTGATACCTTCAAGCTTGAAGGGCCTAGTGGAAGGTGGTGGGATTCCATGGTTATAGTGAAAAAACATGAAATCTTAGAGTGAGAAGACTTCAGATATATTTTGGAAAATTATTTCTATAAAAAGTCGATAGTTTAGAAAATTTTTATAGAATTTATCAACCTCAAAAAAGGTGATAGAACTGTGACTTAGCATGTAAAACACTTTTCTAAACTTGTTCAGTTTTCTCCTGGGGTGGCATTGAATGAGAAGTTGAGGTCCCAAATATTCTAGACGTGTCTTCAATCTGACATTCAAAATCATCATTTCAGGAAAAATATTACTTTTTATGAGGATATAATGCATTGATCTTTGATTACCATGAATGAATTTTCTGGTAAGTCAGGGTTGGATGAATATCTTCCTACTCCAAGTGGGAATTTTATTCGTTCTTTTAAAGGAAAGAGAAATTGGGATGAGTCTCAGAGTGGATATAAATATTAAACATCATATAGACCTACTGTGGTTTCTGGAAAAGGCCTATTGAATTTATTTTAATGTGGAAGGATTGGTCATTCAAAGCGAGTTTGTATAGAGGAACAAAATATTTATTGTTCATGCAGTTGCTCAGGCCACCTGAAAAAGTTCTTCCAAGTTGTTTTTTTCTTGAAAAGTGGCATATGATCATCAAATCCAAAAATAACCATGGTATATTCAAATACTTAAATTTATTAGGGTTTTTAACCACATGAATATTAAATTAATCTTCTTCACATATTATAGGAGTTGAAGCTGACATGGGTTTAGTTATAATGAGAGGTACCATCACTATAGTTTCATATTTAGTGACTACTCAATTTGATATTGGTTTAGATAATTCTTTCATGTCAACTCAAACTATGAATCTATTGAACCATCCTATTTGTATCATGTATTATATGATGGATATCACTTCACCCTTCATAATGAAGAGAGAGTATGGTCTTTAATTCCCTTATTATGCCTTCTCTTTATTGGAGATCAAGCTTATCTATTTTTTTGGTTCTTGATATGAAACATATTGATTTATTTTTTGGGATGGTTTAGATTATTCCTACAAATATTAGATTTACTATTATCTTCATAAGGTCGGTTTTACCACCCTTGATGAGGTGTTTGTTTTTTATAAAGGAAATGGGACCTGAGGTCGAGTATATATAGACCACCTCTTCAAGATTTGGGTAGGATAATATCTATGTTATATTTTGACCTGAAGTAGGAATAATTGAGTGGTGATATTCTTCTTCTATTTTTTTATATTCTATATGTGTTTCCATCTGATTTTTATAGCTTAGCACTAATGAGGGAGGTGGAGTTCTCTATTCACATCGTACCTGGTACCCATCCAATCTCAATTCCCTCTTAACATATTATAGCAGTTGAATTAGATGAGCTAAATATCCAGTTAGAGTATTTGTTGGATAAAAAATTTATTTGCATGACTGTGTCTCCTTAGGATGTGCCTATTCTTTTTGTGAATAAAGCTAATGGAACCCTTTTCCTTTTAATTGATTACAAAAAACTTAACTATGTCTTAGTAAAGAAAAATTATCAGTTACCCCAAATTGATGATTTGTTTGATCAATGAAAGCTATAAAGTGGTTCTCAAAGATTGATCTCCAGTCTAGTTATTTCCATATTATAATCAAAGCATCCAATCTCTTAAATAATTCCTTCCAAAGAAGGTATATCTAACATGAGTACCTTGTTATGACTTTTAGTATGACCAATGATTTGGAAGTTTTTATAAAACTGATGAATAAGATATTCTATGAGTATATAAACTTAGTCATGGTGGTATTTATGAATTACATATGGGTTTACACTAAAATTGAGGAACACCATGTGCATTATTTGAGAGAAATTCAATAAATTTTGACTGGTCATCAAATTTATGAAATGATATCAAAATTTCTTTTTTTGACTCAAGAAGTGATGTTCATGGGAAACATGACCTCAATATATGGTTTTTTAGTTTATCTTGAGAAGTTGATGAATTTTATGACATGGGAAAAACCATGTAATGTTTTTGATATTTGAATATTCGTAGGTTTAACAAGGTATTACTATTGTTGTGTTAAAATTTTCTCATAGTTGGATTCTTCAATGATCGATCTCACTTGGTAAGGATTAAAGTCCTTATGATTTTTGAAATTTTAGAATTATTTTGATCAGTTGAAGATAATTTTGAATTATATGCTAGTTTTGACTCTTCTAGAGGTTGGATAGGGCTATGTGGTATTTTTTAATGCATCCAGTTCATTTTTGGTTTGAGTTTTCATGTAGGGTGATCACATGGTGGCCTATAGTTCCCAAAAGGTTTCGACACATAGGAAGAACTATCCTAACCATGAACATGAACTCATAGATGTGATGAATGATATTATGATTTTGAAGCATTAACTTTTCATACAAGGTCTTAAAATTGATTCTGAAGAAGAAAATACATAGTTATATCTTCTCATAAAAACATTTCAATCTCCCTTAGAAGCAACTGGTGGAACACCTGAAATATTCTGATTTTAATATTTCCTAAACCCATGGTAAGGAGAATGTTATTACTTATTCTTTGTGTAGTAAACTTCAAATACAAGTAGTAAAAGCGTCATCAAAAGGGTTGAATTTTATGGATCTCTTTGGACATATGTATTTAGGAGTTAAGGAGTATAAAACTAAGATTGTTTTAAGAAAAAATCAATTGACCTCCTCCCTTATCAAAATGATTCCTCAGAAAAAATATTTTGATGATGAGTTCTATGGAATTTAGGCCTCTCATTATGGTGGGGATACCATAAAATAATGGTCATTATCTTCTTAGGGGTTCCTATTCCTCTAAAGTCAGTATTCCAAACCATTTCCTATGAGAAATTATATTAAGAGGGATTTAAATGGTTCCTAGTATACACCTCGAAACTATGAAGATGTTCTATGATATATGATAAAAATTATTTTTTCCAAGAATTAGATAAGGTATAAATGATTTTTTTCTCATTATTATACATATTAAAAGGTCAAGTTTAAGAACAAAAAACATTCATGTTTTTTACAACCCCTTCCTATGTCAACTTGTATGTGGGATGATATTTTGATGGAATTTTTTCTCATGTAATTGTTTATCCCTTGAGGGAATAATGTGATATGAGTTGTTTTCAATCAACTAAAAAAATCAGATCAATTTATTTCCATTCATGACACATTCAATGCTGAAGATTTGGGACGTTTTTATGTGTAGGAGATCATCATATTTAACATAGTTCCATCTACTATTGTTTTTGATCGATATCCTTGATTCACTTCTAATTATTAGAGATTTTTCTAAGTGGTGATGAGATATTAGGTTATATTAAGCATAACATATCATCCACAGATGGATTTCTAGATATAATGGGCTATAAAAATAATAAAATACACGATTCTTGCTTGCGTTCTTGACTTTGTTGTATCTTGAGATAGACACTTGGGACTAGTTGAGTTTTCCTATAACCACAACTTCTATTTTTCCATCAAGATAGAACCCTCTGTGTCCATATATGGATGGCTGTGTAAATCACCATTGTGTTAGTAAAATATTGATGAATATTCCTTGGTTGGGTATAGTTTATTCCAAGAGATTATGATAAATATTCAATTGATTCATTAGATAATGGTGAATGGTCAAAGTTGGTATAAATATTATGATGATTATCTTCGATTACATTTCGAGTTTTCAGTTGGTAACTAGGGGTTTTTGAGAGTTTCATCTCAGTTGGGTCACTAAAATCTTGGAAAATAGGGAAATCTAGCACCTATATATGTGGAACTATTTGAATTTGTCGAGTAGATTGGCAAGGGGTCTTACTTCTTGGATTTTCCACCTCAGTTGATATTAATTCATAACATATTTCATATGTCATGGATCCAAAAGTATCTTTCTGACCCATATCATGTCTTGATAATATAGGTCCTTAATGTGAAAATATATTTATACATGAATTTTCCAATAGTTTATATAATTTATTCGAAGATGAAAATTATTTTTGGGATGTCAGTACCCCTGGTTCGAGTTATTTGGAAGAATGGTTCTAATTTTCATGAGACATGGGAGCATGATGCACTAATGAGAGAGTAGTAGCCTCATCTCATTGAAATGGTGTATTCTTGATAATATTTTGAGGGAATAAATCATTCAAGGTAGGGAGGTTATAATATCCCACTAACAACTTTCAGGTACTTAAAACCACTTATTTTGACCATCATTTTTTTAGATCTTATTTCAAGTGGTCTTGGAGACTTTGGGAAATTTATGAGAGTTTTATAGATAATTCATGATAGGTGCATAGTTAGGGAAAATTATGTGAGTCATCCCAAGAAACAATGTGACATGTGTTGGAATTATGGAGGGGGAATATGGCTAGTTCCAACTAGGTGGATTTCCACTAAAATAACACAACATGGGACAATGGGTAGAACATGGTTGGAACAAGGTTGTCAAATAATAAAACCACACCATAGACCCTTATTCTAGTAGCCCAGAGGGAGCACATGGTTGGCATGAATTTTTTCAAACAATATGGGAAAACTGTGTGACTACCACTATAGTTCTATTGAGGGTGCATGGTTAGGCGCACTATTAGATATAACTATGTGGCATTACATAGGAAACCATGTGAAAATATTTTTAATTATATAAAAATTATAATTAAAGTCCCAGAACCACCATTATAAATTCTAATCACCTTTTAATTGAACCTCCTTTGATCATTTGTATTTTAAGGCTCTATAGATAGGATTTTAGCTCCTTCAACCACTTCTCTTCTCAAATCAATGTGTCATTAGAAAATTTTGATCCCTCTATGATAAGGGTAATCTCATTGATTGGGAATCTTCTTCTCTTATTCTCTCTCCTTCTTTGATATCATCCAATCATTATGTTTTTGATGGATTTGAAACATTATTTGATGAATTTTAATTCTAGGGATTCCTCTTTGATCTTCCACACCTTCATCTCACCTTTAGCAGTTCACATTTTTGGTGATAACTTGATCATGGGAAAAAGGAAGTTGGTTTTATAAGGATCTTCCGAACACATGAAACCTATAATTGTTGATTTGTATTAAATATATTTTAAATTGGTTTAAGAAAATTAATTTGAGAATATTTAGATTTTTATTTTTTAAAGTTTTTAAATTTTCAAATAAAAACCTTTTCAAAGGCTTCAAAAATATTAGTTTGACTTTGAGAAATATGGATTGGAAAGAAAGGGGATTTAATAAAATTGTTTAATGTTGTTTCTTGAGAAAAAAGGATTCAAATGAAATATTATTTTTAAAGGCATGAACTTGACGAAACCCAATGTTTGGTTTTGAAATTGAAATGGCATGTTGAAAATTCGAATTGGGAACTTGAACTGTGAATAATGAATTTAATTGAAAAGAATGATTTTACCAAGATAGATATATTGATTGATCGAAAGCACATGTGAGACAGATTATTTAGTGGGTGACTTGGACAAGTAATCTAGTACTATTACCCCCTATAATTTGATTGATGAGGATAAATAAAACTAAACCAAATTTGAAATGATTTCCCCAATGGGGTGCTGATTGGTTTTATCCCAAAAACTTGATCCTTAGGGGCATGTTCACAATTTTAGATATGATTTATATAATGAGTAGTGTGAGGATCCTATAATAAGGAACTATTGAACCTCAAGGCATGAGACTATGGTGCGTTTCCTGTTTTTTATTTTATTATTATATTCCAATGTTTATTGAAATATTTTATTCATGCCCTTTTTTTTTGAGAAAATGTTTATTTAATAATATTTTTATTCCATCTATATCTACATGACTTGAAAGATTATTTGAATGAAATTTAAAATTTTCTTATCATTCATTTTCACTATTTTAATTGAAGCATAAATGGTTTGTTTGTTATGGAACTATTTTGGGAACATTTGGTGAAAACCTAATGGGATATTTTTCTCGCACAAAATATTTTTATTCTGGTTTTTCTAGATTATATTTTAACAGGTCTTAAGAAAGGGAAAGTTCCAATTTTTGGTGGAATGTGTGCTTTAATTACAAGTCCTTTGGAGATAGCGGTGACTGGTAGAGTTGTGACCCACTTGTTACATGGAGATTATGGGACTTTTTTTGATGGGTTGTGTTATACTATTAGTTGATGTAACATTTTGATCTTTATCAATCACCTGGAGGAGTGTTTGGCATACTTACTATACATTTATGTATCTTTCACTATTCTATTTTGATTATTTTTTTTGGGGTGAAATCATTCCCTCTAACCATTTTTTGATGCCCTGGCACAAGATTCCATCCCAATGGGATCAACAAATCACTTCAGGCCATGATAGTATTGGCGTGGTTACTGGTGTTCTAGGGTATTTGGGTTTCTTCATGAAATTAATTCAATTTAAAAATTCATTTCATGATTCCACAATATTATTATATTTATGAATTTATATGAGGAAATTAAAATTATTATGGTTTTTGTGGAGAAGAATAGGTCGTGATAATTTAGGTTATCACAAGTATCATAAAAAATATGGTGTCTTCAAGATATATTTCATCTGATCGTATTATAATATGTTTTGAATATTGATGATATAGAATAATTTAAGTTTAAAATATTATATAGAAAATATTCATGTGGTTATATTAATATATAAAAATAGATAGAGAAGAAGAATTTATGGATATGATATAGTTACTATCTTCAATATTTTGTGAGTAAATGAAAAAAAGAATCTAATTATATATTCCCAAATATTAATCCACCTATTGAATATATATCCCGAAAATAATCTTGATGTAAATTATTTTTTATTGAGGAAAAATAAGTAGAAACATCAGAAGTGAGAAATGAAAACCCATATCATTAATACACTTTATTTCATGATTTATTGAATATATATACACTTAATAAAATCCTATAAGATTGTGAGGCCGAGTTTCATTTAGTAATTATGTACATATCATAAAAAATTGAAATATACATGCAACAAAATTATTTAAAATCTATAAAACATGTTCTTATATTCCATGGATCTTCTAAAACTGCACGAGATAATCCGGGGATGTACATAAGAATGGGGTAAGCTATAAATCCAAGTAAGTGAAGAATAAAAGAATAACACAATGAATGTAATACATGCGAGTAAAAAATAATATCAATGAGTCTTAAATGTGGTGAGAATCATAAACATTAACATCAAATCATGGTATATGATGATAACATGAAGGCAACATAGGAACATGGAACCCACATAAAACTTGACATATGCATAAGTTAATGCTTAATGCTAAGAAAATATCACATGGTAGATAGATTCCAATAATAGATTAGGTTCACTCCATAATCCAATACATAGAATCTCAGGAGACAAAAAACATTACCCAATGCATTGGAGGGATATATAGTTATGGGCCCACCTGTCACTTTAATAACATGTACATGCATAAGTGCTCCACATTGATCATACAACATGAGGTTTTGTTTCCTAATTTTTAATACCATGATTAAGGAGTATGTATTAAATAAATGGAATTCCACAATTAGTGAATTATCGATACATATAGGTGAATAAACTTAGTGGAAATGGGGATGGGTATTCACTACACAAATGATTGGCATGGAAAACTGCTGGATAATTTTAGCGTTATAACAAGGGTACATGGAGGATTAGGAAAGAGTTAAATGAAAGTTAAATTGGTATCTAATAACTTTGAAATCATAAGTAAGGTAATAGGGATGTGAAAGAACATATCCCAACATGAAAACATGAAAATGAAAAGGCATAATATAAATAAGGTTCTTGAATAAAAAGGATTAGGGGGGATCCCATACAATGAGAGGGAACTTCTAAAATATTGGGAAGATATTTTTATGATATTAGGGAACCTTGGGAAGGATATATAGAAGTAATGGTAGAGTAAATTCATTATCTAAAGGTTTTGAGTTAAGATTAATGGGAGGTTGGGAGGGTTTATATATAAAAAGTGAGGGGAATTTCTTATTAATTTCTAAAATTAGGTTTTGGACTCTATATAATAAATTAATCCGAACCAAAAATAATTCCATGTTTTTCCATATATTTTCTACCAAATAGGAGTGAATTTAATTATTTCATAAGTCCAAGAACTGAACTCCAAAAAAATACCCTTAGAGATATGGAAGTTAGCCATGTTTATAAAGAATTTATTTTTAAAACAAAAAAATAAAATATAGGTTTTAGAGAAATCATTAAGGGTTTATAAAATTAATAAAATAACATAACATAACATTATATTAAAGTGTAAAAATAAGTTTGGTATTTTATAGTATTTATAATTTTAATTATATCAAATTTTGTATTTCATGAGGTCATAATACATATCATTTAATTATATCATATTTATTTTTTACAAAAGAATTCAACCGTCATATAAAATTATGAAAAATTAACTATTTGATAATTTCCACATACTGAATTCATAAATATTATTTATTTTATCAAAATAATTAATTAAATATTTTAATTTATAATTTTATATAAAGTCTTTATTTATTGAAAAGTAATATATTTTGATAATAAAAATTTTCTAACCCATATAAAAATCTAATTTGACTTCATAATATTATATTTTAATTTATATATAAAAAATATTATTTAATAGTAATATTTTATTAAAATATAATTTATTTAAAAAATTATTCAATTCATTAAAAATATTGTTTTATTGAAACTATATATTTCCCAAAAATAGAATTTGCATTTCTTCATATCAAAATATAATATTTATCATACTCATTATATAATCATTTATAAATTAATAATAAAAAGAAAAAAATGTAATCATTATTTTATTCAAAGAGATGTAGAGCCTTTTATTACACCAATGAATTCCCTAAGGTTAAGTTGTGTTATTGTTAGATCTCGTGGGGTGGTTCAACGAACATGGTTTGGGACATGATGTCAATGAGCTTCAAATTATCTTTTAAATGTTTTCTATCACATGTTAATTTTTGAATATAATATTGGTATTATTTACGTTAAAAGACCAATTATTCTATCTCCCTCATAAGCCCTAATAAATGGGCTTTATAGGGTATAATCTTAACTGTCAAGGTTATTGCCTCTGCTATCTGTGCCAATTGGACTTTATCATTACACTTAAAATACTAATCATAATGGTCACTTTAAAAAAATTATATTGTTAATGTATATGATTATTAATTCCCTTTTAAATATTATATACTATATAGTGGTCTAAAATAACCTAATTAGTGCATGTTTTTTTCTATAACTTTATTTATTAATAAGTCAATTACTCATTTAAAAGGGTATTTCATCTATAAAAGTTTGAGTCTTTGCATTATTTCCCCCATCAGAAATTTCACTCTTGATATTTTCATTTCATACACTAAAATAGATTAGGGTAATTTTGTTTCTTCACTTCATCTAGTTCCCATGTCACTTCTTCAAATATGTGGTTCTACAGTAACAATTTGACTAGGTGAGTTGTCTTGTTTCATAGAACTTTATCTCTATGATCTAATATCTTCACTGGATGCTCCTCATATGAAATATCATTCTACAGTGGTACTACCTCTGGATTCAGTGCATGTAAGGGTTTGGTATTTAATTCTTCAAGAGGGATATATAGAACACATCATGTACTTGAGATAGGTTAGGTGGGAGTTCTAGTTGATAAGCCACTTCCCTGTTGTAATCAAGGACCTCAAAGTGGTAAATGTATCTAGGACTAAGATTTAACTTCTTCCCAAACCTCATGACTTTATTCCATGGTGATATGAAAAAGGATAACTTTATATCTGACATCAAATACAATAGCATATTTATGACATCCCACCTTTTTAATACATAATTTTTCATTACATTTTACATACAGAGGATCTTTAAAGTCTAGTGTCTTAGAAGTCAAGAACAATAAAACTTGAATACAACATAAAAAATACTTCTAAACCACCTGTAGGGATTCATCACAGGTTCATCCTACATACAACTACTGCATCTCATATCCTGGAGACATACATCAAAGGAAAGGGTGAGCAGAAGGCCCAGTAAGGGTAAACAAAGGAATCAGTTTACTTGTGTTAACAATAAGAACTTGAATAACAACATAAAGACATGAGAAATGGATGTATAGACATATCATAATGAAAATAACTTGGAAAATAACTTGAAAATTTGGCTTCAACATTTCATTTATACATTCATGAAAATATTACCATGGTCCATCCCCAAGGTGTCATAAAAATTACCAAGGTTATTCACCAAGGTATCGTGAAACATGTCATCTCTAGAGATTAATTATTTACCTAACACATTAGAGTGATATCAAGGCACACCCTTAATATGTCTTTAATTTCATGTGTGCCACATAGATCATAATAAAAAATTTCACAAATAACCCAAAAATTATAAAAGAATTGGGTTTCATTCAAATCGCGACGTTTTAAAAGTGCTTAAAAATAAGATCGTTTTGCCATTTATAACCCATGGAAAGGGAGTGAGGGTTACATGCATGTCAATTATAGAATAAAATATATAATTTTTTTATAACTATGAACACCCATATAAATGAAATAGGAATGGGTATTCACATATATAAAACAAGATAATTTCTTGAGAGAAAGAGAGAGAAATTTTGAGATGAAATTTCTACAGCATAACAACTATATAAAATGGTTTTAGAAAACATTGAAAATAGAGGGGAAAAGGGTCACCCACTCAAATATAATTCATAATACAGTATTTTTACCTAATAATATCATGATATGGATATTTTAATGACATACCACATGAAAAGGAAACATGAATGAACAGAGAAGATGTGATTTCTTTTATGAGAAATTCGGCAGCCTAACAACGCCACCTAAAAATTCAGAAAACAAATTTATGTGAGTGGAAAGGGTATCTCAACAATTAGAAATTACATTTAAAGTAATGGTAACATATAATAACATACCCTCAACATAAATAGATGGAAACTAGAAGACACAACATAAAGGAAGTCGTGACTTAAAAAGAGGAGGGTGAAAGGATCCCTTACCTTGAAGAGTAACTTAGAAATCATGAAGGTCAGGACCTTGGGAGGCTTGAGGGACCCTTAGGAGGACTCCTAAGGAGTTAAAGAGAGCAGAACTTCATTGGTTAGGATTTGGAAGTGAAATGAATGAGGGAATGTCTTGTTATTTATAAGAGAAGTGAAGGGACAAGTCATTAATGGCCAAGGGACACCTCATCGGTGGTATTGGAAAAACCATGGGCTTTCCCATGGTATTATTCCATGGTATTGGAAAATTGGGACACATAATACCTTATATTACTATTAATAAGTATATGGGAATTATTAAATAATTATTACTTCCTTAATAATGTCATTAAACACACAAAACTAAAAACTGTATTTTCACTATTCACCGAAAATTCATTTTTTTCAGAAAAATAACCAAAAGTCACCTTATCCTAATATTGATGCTCTGAATTAAAAAATGAACTCCATTTTATAAAAATAAATTTTTAAATAAATTTAATTTAATTTTTAATTAAAAAACACTATTCACCAGAAAAAACTAATACTTGACTAATAATTTCTGAAATAGTTATTTACCTATTTTATTGAATCAAATTACTAAATCAAGGTGCCTAAATTATATAAATACTTTATTAAGTGAGGTTACTTAATCCATTTGGTCACATTACTAATCATATGCGTAAAATCACTATTTATAATTTACTATTCACCAAAAATTAAGTTAATCTTATTAGACTCTAAATTTCTTACTGAACATAACTGTAGAAAACCATTTTTTTGAAAATCATTACACATTATTAATTATTTAATGTTTACATAAATATTTTAAAATATCCCTTTTTTCTAAACACCAATAATATACATCCTATCTTTATCTGGACATTTGAACATTCACAAACTTCACCATTAGAAGAAATCACAATTATTATTTATATCAAAGGATTACATAAGGCATCGAAGGTCTCATTACATAGTCCCTTATAACACCTACATAGAACCTAAGTTTCAGGTGTGATAAGGTGATAGAATCTTGGGGCGACTCGGCCAACATTGGATGAGTGGTGATTTCTATCAGCTTGAACTTCTCGCGAAGGTGATTCCATTCCGGATTCGCACGATGAAGTTCAGCTTGGGTTTGGTCCAGAGCAAAGCCCTATGATGCTACCTCCTTCCCGAGTTCCATAATATGGGCTTAGATTGGCCCAAGATTACTGGATGGGGCCATCAAATCTTCTTTCTGTATTAATTAACCAAGATAAATTGTATTTATAAACAAAAAATTGTAATGTTAAGAGTTTAGCTTCCGACGGTAATATTGACCAACAATCATATAACAGTCGAAATCCAATAGTCTCATTTAATTATTCTCACTTCATTAAGTAAAGAATATAGTTTTATTGAGTATAAAAATAAAATAACACACAAAATTTAGGAAACAAATATTAATAAATGTTCGGGTCGTTACAATATTGATGATTGTATGCATATCTTTTTATTTAATTTTTATGGATTTCATATTATGCTAAGTGGTTTGAATCTTCTCTGTCATATCATGGATGAGATTAGGTCCCATAATTTTCTATACTCCAACTTCATCCCAGCATGTTTGAGTCCAAAAAATATTCCCATATAAATCCTTAAAAGGTTCCGTTTGAATTTTGGAATGGAAAATGTTGTTATATGATAACTCCACTAGGGGAAGGTTATGATTCCAACATCCTTTTAAATCCGTTGAACAAGATTAAAAATTATCTTCTTGGTTTTGAATGGTTCTTTTAGACTGACCATCCATATGAGGGTGATAAGCAGTGCTGAATATTATTTCTATATCCAATTGCTGAAGGATTACCTACAACTATAAGGTAAATATAAGATCTAAATTAGATATAGTAGAGATTTTAACTCCATGTTGTCTTACCACTACCTTTATTTATATCTTGGAATGTTGGTCAAGAGGGAAATATTGCTTGATAGAAATTAAATGATCTGACTTAGTAAGGTGATTGAATACCACATGAATACTGTTATTACCTTTGGGGGTACTAAGGAGTCCAATGATGAAATACATGATTAGAATTTCCCATTTCTATACTATTATGGGAAATGGTGACATCATACCCTTATAATTCTTTTATTCCACCTTGAATTTTTGCTATACTGAGCATCGAGATAAAACACTACAGTCTCCCTCTTCATGTTATCCTACTAGAAATTTTCTTCAGATATCTATACATTTTAGCATTTCTTGGATGAATAGAGAAGAAATAGATATACACATATTATAGAAGTTTCCTATTTAGTTTTGGTTTTTATGGTGCACATATCCGGGTTCCAAAACATATAACTCCCTATTTTTATAAGTTAAACACTGGAAGGTTTATGACCCTTTTGTATAGTACTTCATCACCATTATAGACCTCCTTAATCCGCCCAAGAATGAATGATTAAGGATTTATTTAAGCATGGTATGATGAATATCATTTTATTATTCTTATATCCATTATTTACATGTCTAAGATGATTGGATCCCTTTCAATCCTCATCAAGGATAGGGTTGTGGGATCTTTTCTACTTTGAATATATGACACTTTTTTCACCATCATAATATGTTAATGGGTTAAGAAATCATAATCCGTGATCATATCTAACCACCTTCATTGATTCTTATTAAGATCTTCTTGTGTTAATATATAATTGAGCATTTTATAATCCATATATATGTCACACTTTTCTCCATAGAGATAATTTCACCAAATCTTCAATGGAAAGATAACTATAGACAATTCTATATTATGATTTAGGTAGTTCTTCTCCTCGATCTTTTATTTTAGGGACGCATAGATGATCAATTTTTCATCTTTCATGAGTATACACCCTAAGACCTTTTTGGATGCATTAATATAGATAGAAAATAGTTACTTACTAGTGGGTAATTTGAGCATAGGTGTAGTGATTATCTTATTATTTAGATCTTTAAATTTATCTTCACATTTATCATTCCAGAAAAAATTTAATACCTTATTTATTATATTTGGTAGTGGGCCTGAAAATCAATATATGTTTTCACAAATTGATGTTAGTATTCAAATAATCCAAGGAAACTATGAATTTTCATCATATATTTTCATCTTGGCCATCCTTCATTTGCCTCATTTTTGAAGGATCCATATATATCCCTTTTTTGGTGATATCATAGACCATAAAATTTTCCTTATACATGAATAACTATCATTTACTATACTTCAAAAAAAAATTCCTTTCAAAAATTATTTTGTACACCATTAAAATGCTCCTCATGTTCCTCATTTACTTTGGAATTGATAAGGATATAATCAATAAATTCTACTAAAAATTCATTGGGGTAATCCCTAAAGACTCTATTCATCATTTCTGTGATGATTGTTAGAGAATTTTTGAGTCTAAATAGAATCACAATGATCTCATAGTGGTTGTATAGCGTATTTAAAGAAGCCTTTTGGATATCATCATTCTAAACCTTTATTTGATAATATCCTACCCAAAGATCCACTATAGAGAAGTATTGGGCTTCATGTGGTTGATTAGACAAGTCATCAATCCATGTAAAATGATACTTGTTCATTATTGTGTTTTTTTAGCACATGATAATCAATGAATTGGCACATTGACCCATATTTATTCTTCACAAAAAGGAATAGTTCAACCCATGGTGTACCACTAGGGAATATGAACTCTTTATCTAGATTCTCCTGCAGTTTCTTATTCATCTCCTCAATTTCAACATTAGATATTTGATATGGAGTCTTGTACATTATAAAATATCTAGGTATAGGTTCAATCGAGAACATAACCTATTAACTAGAGGTAATGACATTAAATTATTTAGGAACCACATAATTGAATTAACTTATTACAATGGGCATGTCATCAAGGATGATCTTTTCTTTAGTCTAAATCATTTGAGAAAGATACACTTTCTCATAAGTCAATAATATCAATTCTTGTGATGATGATACCAAATGATATTCATCCTTATCCTTGAAATTTTATAGAATTAGTGGGTGACTTAGGATATAGAGGTTGATTTCCTCCTCTCATAAATTTATAATGGTTATATGTTATATAATCAATTAATTTAATAGAATAACATCAAATTACACAAAAGGTTGTATCACATGGTTTTCATGGAGATTAAGTACACACATATTTATAGGGTATGACTTAATACTTAGTATAAAATAATTACCCCTTTGGTATTTTCATTGATATCTACAATTACATATTTTTTGGTGGTATTTGAATAGTTCTATTAAACATGAGTGATATGAATGAATTTATAGAACTATAATAGCATAAAACATTTGAAGTTAAATAATTAATTATAATACAACCTTTCTCTATTTTACTATAGTTCTAATAATTAACTTCATCAATAATTGAAATAAGGATGATAATTTTTAAAATAATAAATACATAAAAGGGAAACTTATGAACATTGTAGAGATAATTCATAATTAACATATAATCCTTAACTTAGGAATTCATAGTTTCCAATATAAGTTATCCATGATCTATTTACTAATATAAAATCTTATGGGAATTTTTATTCCCATAATAAAGGTTTGTAAATTTGTAGTCGATTTACTAAAGAATATACCTCAATAGTGTTAAACTAGGTGCAAAACAAGGCCCATTATCATGCACTAGGTGATGAAAAATTCTTTCTCAATGCACCATTTTCATGGTTATTCCCCCTAAGAACAACTGTGACCAAGCCACAACTAGTTGTAGTATCCACACAATGATCTATTTTCTTAGAAACCACATACTCTATATTTTACCAAAATTTAGGGATATTTTACTATGTTTAGTTACATATCTAAGAATTTCACTCTATTCTCCAAATCCCATTCCTGAAATATAACCATACTTTTCTCTAATACTAACTATGACAATCCATATCTTTAATAAACTTTATTTCATGATTTATAGTATACAGATACAACCCTAAAAGATCATGAGGCCTAGTTTACTTGGTTAATTATGTACATAACATAATAAATTTCAATATAAATACAAAAAAAATATTTAAAAACTCCATAACATATGCTTTTATTCCATGGATCTTCTAAAACTTCACGGGATATCCTAGACTTGTACATAAGAAAGTGGTGAGCTATAAAACCTAGTAAGGAAAGACTCAAAGAATAAAATGTTGAAATTAATACATGTAAGTCAATAGTAATACCCATGATACCTAGATGGGGTGAAAATCATAAACATGAACATCGAATCAGGTTATACAATGATAATATGAAGGAAACATATGAATGTGTCAATAAAATAAGACATGACATGAACATAAGTCAAGGAAAATTTCCAAGACAACATCACATGGTGGATAGAGGTCCATAATGGATTAGGTTCAATACCTAATCCCATACATAATGCATCATGAGACAAAAAACCTTACCCAATGAATTTTATGGAGATATAATTAGAAACCCACTCATCATATTCATATCATGTACATGTATAAGGGTGCCACAGAGATTATACCACATAAGGATGTCTTTAATCAATTTAAATACAACTATTAAGGGGTGTTAATTAAATAAATTTAATTACCTAATAAATTAAGTACAATAATTTCTAGGTGAATAAAATTTATTGGAAATGGGGATGTGTATTCACTCCATAAAATTTTGGCATAAAAAATTACAAAATAATTTTAACAACAAAATGAGGGTACATGATGTTTCATGTAATGGTTAAATGAGAGTGAAAGGGGCCCCAAATCACTTTTAAATCATAATTATAGTAATATGGATGTGTAAAAATATATCCCTATATGAATAATTGGAAATTAAAAGTCATAATATATATAAGGTTCTTGAATAAAGAGAAGAATGAGAAGATCCCTTACCATGATAGGGAACTTCTAAAAGCATGGGATGAGCTTCATAAGAGATTAAGGGAACCTTTAGAGGGATATAGATAGGAAATTTTAGAGTGAAATTATTCTTAAATGGTCCTTATTGATTAGTAATGGTATATTGGGTGGGTTTATATTGAAAAAGTGCGGGGATTTTTTATTAATTTTTAAACATAGGTTTTAGACTCTATATGATAAATTATTACAAACCAAAAACCATCCCATGGTTTTTCCAAAGGATTATTCCAAATAGAAGTGGATTTAATTATTTTATAAAGATAGTGAACTAAATCTAAAAAATAACACCCTTTTTTGATATATAAGTTAGTCATGTTTATAAAGTATAGCTTTTTAAACCTTAAATATATTATAGGTTTTGGAGGATTCATTGAGTGTTTAAAAAATTAGAAAAATAACATAAAAACACATTATTTTAAATATGAAACATAATTTTGGTATTTTATGATATTTTTAGCATTTATTATATCAATTTTTATGTTTTAGTATTTCATAATACATACCGTATAATTACAACGTATTAAATGTTTACCCCAAAATTCGACAGTCTCATAAAATTATAAAACATTAACCATTATATAATTTTTAAGTGGTGATTTCAAAAAATAAAATTTATTTTTTAAAAAATAATCCTATAAATATGATAATTTATAATTTTAAATAAAAAATTACCATTTATTGAGAAGTAATGTTTTTTTGACAATGACAGTTTTCAGACCTTAATAAAAATTATATTTGAATTCATAAAATTTAATTATAATTTATATTTAACAAATATTATTTAATAATAACATTTTAATAAATTTTCATTTATTTTTGAAATTCTTGAATTCATAAAAATTAGTTTCTTGATTTAACCTATATATTTCCCAAAAATACAATTTGTGATTCATCATATAAAAAATATAATTTTTATCAAAATCATTATCAGATAATTTAAAAAGAAATAATAAAAATTATTAAATATAATAAATATTTTAATGAAATAAAATATGAAAATTCAAACTATTAGGGTCTAGATATATATCCCTTTATTACTTTAGTGAATTCTATAAAGGTAAGGTGTGCGAGGATGATTTTTTCTTAGAGTGGTTTGGAAAACATGTTTTTTCCCATGATCAGAATAAGCTTGAACTTTACGCATAAATATTTTTGATCATTATTTAGTTGTTAAATATTATCTTGGGCTTGATCAAAGGAAAATTCCAATTATTCTATGTCCCTCAGAATCTCTAATAAATGAGTTTCATTGGGTATGATCCTACTGGTCCTGGATATCGCTTCTTCCATCTATGTTAATTGAACCTTATCAGAACCCTTAATATACTAATGTTAATGGTCAATGTAAAATAACTATATTATCATAATTTATGATTCTTAAAAATATATTAAATCTTATAGACTTTATAACAATCCAAAATAACCAAATTAGTGCATGTTTTTATAACATTATTCCTCAATAAGTCATTTAATCATTAAAAAATGGAATTTCATTTGTAAAATTATACGTCATTACATAATGTAACCCAGACACAATATACATGAATATTAAATCATTTTACATGAATATACATTACATATCATAATAAAATACACCCAAAACCTATTGGTTTATAAATTCAAAATTAACTTATTTTGAAACTATTAACCAATATTTCCCACAAATATTCTTTGCACATGATTCCCCTATAGAAATTTCATACGTAATAATATTATTCAAAACCTTATGAAATGGAATCATAATAAATGGTGAGATAAAATTCTTATTAAGGTTAAACATGAGAAAAATAATTTTATATCATAAATAAGCAACATATATGCATGTGGGTATGACAATATAATCATGGTTAATGTAAATAACATAAGTGAATCATACCCAATAAATAATTGATCATAAATATTAGGCATTTGTACAATGATTTTTTAATAACATATGACATGAGTAATAGAAGTGTGGAAACATGGTCAAATAATCATGAAATATGAAAATATAAAATAGTCATAATATTGTGTCACATAAAAAAATATAAAATAATTTCATTATCAAGGCTCACTACCAAGACCATCATTGCATAATATAAAAAGTCCCATAGTGAATTGGGTTCACTCCTTGGTCACAAAAATATTATCTCATGATATATAAATATTAACCTAATGCAGTGGAGGGATTTATAATATTATTCCTACACATCACATAATGAAAAAACCATACATATGTGTGTACTAATAACATTAAATCATCCTTAATTCCATTATAGCTTAATTAACCCATGAGAATGAAACAGGTCCCATGAAAACATCCATTATGCATTGTCATAATCCATTCATTTAAAGAATTTGGATGATGTCATTTGATCATATTCCTAGTGAAGCATTAAAAAAATTAAATCATGTTGACATATATGAAAATCTATTTTAATAGCATAAATAATTAAAATGAGAAATAATAAGAAATTCCCTTTTAATTTTTTAAAAAATTTAAATTAAAATAAAATAACTTATAAAAAAATGGGAATATAAATTTATTTATAAAATAAATCAACTATTAATAGGTTCATTCTTAAAGAAAACTATTTAAGATGTTGGGAAAATGTGTTTTTATTGAAATTGTTTAAGAAGGAGATCATTTTCATACTTTTGTAAAAAAGTCAAAGTTGGTAGAAAAAGACCATATTTAAAAAATAAAAAATAAGATTCCTTTAGTTAATAATGTCAAGTACATTGAAAAATACCTTAATAAATATTTTATGTGTATATAAGGATATCCATAAAACAATATAAAAAATATGGACATGGAGGAGGATAATTATCAACCAAAAGAAGAGATAAAATCGGCTCCGTTTATAAACATCCTTTTGATTTGAATTGGGAACCAGTGAGAACTTAAATTATATGAATACATGTAAACCCTATGAATAAATATATAAGAATAAAAAAGGATTTTATAGATAATTTAAATAAAATTTCTCAATATGGAAGTTCGAATAAAAGCAATCTCGGTGTTAAAATGAGATTGGTGTAGAATCCATTGCCTTTACTCCTGAATTCCATAAAAAATATTTAACCTTTTATATAGTAAACATATATATATATATATATAATTATTAGTAAATTATTTTATAACCTTATTCATATATATTATATTTTACTGTTTTCAATTATAACCATTTATTACATATATATATATATATTATTTAGTTATTGTTTATTTTCATGATCAAATGCTGGTGACTTTGCTTGTTTCATATAAGTTGCATAATGGCCGTGTCAGTCCTTGTTAATTGATACCAAGTTCATAATTATTATATTATTAATGGTACTGGAATCATTTTTTTCTAATTATTTAACCAGTATCATGTTTATTTTATATTAATTATGGGTATAGTTTATAAGAATTGAATCTATAATGAGCATGTTTTGGGAAATTTATCGACAACAACAAGTTTTTTTTATAATGACCATTAATTTTATGGTTCCACACTTCCATAACAATATTAATAAAATATATTAATCCTTAATATCATATTTTCTTAATATTAATGTCTCAATTCTTTTTAATTATGAAAATTATGATGTTTTTAATAATATCTTTCACATGGGTGGTTGGACCGACCCATATGATAACATGTTATACTAACAAATGAGTAAAAGATTAGTGTTATATAAAAGAAGTATAATTTCCAAAAAATCATAGTAATGTTAACATAACATCATTATAGTGGATTAATATATTTATAAACATTGTATATTATAAGGTAATTGAAAAAAATGCTGAACAACTAGGTACTTGCTTTAATGAATTCACTCGTTCTTAACATAGGTTCCTTCAAAATGAAGGATTTGGACTTCCATTTTTTAAATAAATTCTATAACAAATATAAGAAGGAATATAGATATGTAAAATAGAAAAATATTCAATTGATAATGTAATGGTCAACGTGGTTTAGGAGGGATATATGAGGGGTCCTTTTATAAGTGAGTTTTGATTGTAATTACCTCAAATATTATTTCTTTAATGTATATGGTTTTAATTTTAAAAATAATTTGGATAAAAAGAGAAAAATAAATAAATATGGGTCCTCAATTCCCTCATACACATAATTTAGATATAGGGATTTATGAAATATTAATTCTCTACCCCTAACTATAACAATGTTCACCTTGTTTTACCTTTACTGTGATAACTCAATTTGTACCACAAAAACTTCTTTCTATGAAAAAAATGAAATTAGAATTTCATATAGAATTTAAATAAGATAATTGAAAAACTGGACAATATATAATATAATTAAATTTCTAAATATTATAAATTTAAATTTTAACTGAAAACATAATATATATAGAAAAAATAAATTTCATAGAAAAATGAATTTTATAAGAATAAGTTTTCTTAATATTATTTCATATCAGTTAAAAATTAAATAAGCGTTAATATATTTGTTTATTAACTAAAAAATTACGTTAGATTCATCATTAAAAACTAATCAATTTAATTTGTTAAGAATAAAATAATCAAAACTTAAACAGAATTAATTCTTTGTAAAGTATAATTTTTAACATTAAATAATTTTAAATACATCCCATTAAAAGTAATCATTATTCATATAAAAATTTAATTTTAGTAATACATTTATTTTATGATATTTTTTTCATTTTATAAATACATTAAATAATTATTTAATAATAATAATATGTAATATATAAAAATATATTTTTATAACAAAATATTTTAATTAAAAAATATCTTTTTAGTCATTCAAAAAATTATTATTTATTATTATATTATTCTCAATTAGAAAACTTACCCATTGGATATACATAATTACCATATATCCAATGACCATTTTTCTATTGTCTATATCTAATCACCATATTTCTAAGGACTATATATATAACAATTATATTTCATTCCTATATATTTCATTACATGAATTCTTAGAATCATTCATCTTATTCATTAAATATCTCTAAAATATATATTGTATTCATAATTATTTTTCTTATTTCCATATTTGAAATCATGCTTATGATCTTCATGTAAAACCACAAGGATATAGATTTTATGTTTGTGGTATTTTTATTCACTTGTGGTTTTATTACTCTTGTAATTTTCCTAAAGATGTTTCATATTTTATTATAATAATTTATTAATATTTATCTCACATTGTAATATTCATCTGAATAAAATGTATCATGGTTTATTTTAGATCAATATTGTGTGTGAAACAAGCTATTCAATGCAATATTTATTTAAAAGAAAAAAATAAATAGTAAAATCAGTGGGTGTTACATCATACCCCCTTAAAAGAATTTGTCCCACGAAATTTAATTACTCTAATGAATTCAAATGAGGGTAATTATGCATCATAATGTATTTGGAATCCCATATAGCTTCCTCAAACATAATATTCCTTAAGATAAATTTAACTAGGGGAGTAGTCTTGTTTCATAGTACTTTATCTCTACAGTCCATGATTTCTACTGGTTATTCCTCATATTTTGAGGTCATGTTCTAGTTTTTCTAGATATAATTTCCATACGTGTGATGATTTATATATGTAATTCCTCATAAGTGACACATAGAAAACATCATAAAATTGGTGTAGGTTTATTGGAAGTGAAATATAATAAGATACATCTCAAAATGATCATTGATATTAAAGGGTTAATGTATATAGTTCTGAACATAACATTTTTCAAAAATCTCATAACCCTATTCCATGGTGATATTCAAAGGAATACATTACCTCTTACTTCAAACTCCAAATTTCATCATTTATAATCAGTATATCTCTCTTATTGACATTATATAGTTCCAATTCCACAAAAAATAGTTTGAATCTTCTCTGATATTTCTTGTGAAATATCTGGTCACAATAGTTTATGCTCTCCAATTTCATCCAAACATGTTAGAATTATATTTCAATTCCCATATGGATCCTCATATGGTTCTATTTTAATGATTCAATGGAATATTTTTTTACATGACAATTATATAAAAGGAAAATGATGATCCCAAACTCCGTTGAAATTAATTGAGTATGATCTCAACATATATCCCATAGTTTGAACAGTCCTTTCAAATTGACCATCAGCCTGAAGGTGATATGTAGTGTTTACTCTTGTCACTATATTATATTCTTATTAAAAAATTATACATAAATTGAAGGTAAGACTTAGATCTTGATCGAATACAATTTAGAGAAGTGCTCTATGAAACCTTACCAATTCAATTATATATATCTTGGAAGGTTGATTGAGTGAGAAATATTCTAGAATAGAAATGAGATAGGATACCTTCAAAAGGTATTAAACTAAAAACCAAATGGAATTATAACCATTATAAGTCTTTGGAATATCTATAATGAAAATTGTAGTGATATTATCCCATTTTTATAAAGACATAAGTAATGGTTTCATAACCCCTTAAACTTCTATCATTTCAGCTTAACTTTTAAGCATACAAAAAATTAAGATACATACTCTACAATACCAATCTTCATGTTTTCCCATTAGAAATTATTCTTGAGATCTCAATATATCTTTTTGGTTCCATGTTATATTTATAATGATCCAAAAATACTTTATTTAATTTTAGTATTGATGAAACCCATATTTATTTACCAAATCTTATAATTACATCATTGTGAAAGTTAAGATTTGGAATATTATTTACCTTTTTATGTAGCTTCATATCCTCATTCTGTGCTTCATTAAACTTCACATGGATGGATGGTTGAACATTAATTTGGAAAAGATAATTTTCTCCCTCCCTCATGATTTTAAGGACCATCCTTTATAACTCATTGACTATTGGGTCTCTTTAAATCCTTATCATTGGTTTGGTATCACGAACTTTCTTTATTAAAGAATTATCCACCATGTTTTCCTTCCTAGGGTGTTAATGTATCCGGAAGTCATATTCCTTGACCAAATCCAACAATATTCTTTGGTGAATGTTCAAATCATTTTATATGAATATAAATTTTAATCTCTTATAATTAATATATATATTCACACTTTCCACAATTGAGATAATGATTATATATCTTAAATGGAAAATATTACCTCTTATATATCTAAATCATGCATCATGTAATTTTTCTTATGAATATTTAATTTACATGAGGCATAAGATAGAACCATGTTGTTCTACATGATGAAATATACCAATAATTTCTTTGGAGAATCATTGTATATTATAAACCCTTCTCCACTTTAGGGTAGTTGAGTATGGGCTTAATAACCAACCTTCTATTTAGCTCATGGAATATTTCTTCATATTCGTCCAGCCATAAAAACTTAAATCCCTTCCAAGATACTTGGTTTTTGGTTTTCACAATCATGAGAAATTTCTCACAAATCATCAACAATATCAAATCAATCCAACAAAACTATAAATATCTATTATAGTGGTTGGTATATTCCATTATTCAATCATCTCTATCTTTGAATGATCTATATATACACCTTCTCTTGTTATTATATTACTAAATAATAATACCATATAAAAATAGATTTCACCTTTTCCATATTTGGGGAGATTTTTTTCCTTTCTCAAGGTCTTAACACAATACAAAAATGATCTTTATGCTCTTAATTTATCTAGTAATATATATGAATATCATTTATAAATTCTACCCTAAATTTATCATGTTAATATCTAAAGAATATATCCATCATCTTCATGAGTATAATAAGGGTATTTTAAGTCTAAATGGAAGAAATATTAATTTATAGTGCCCATCATACAAAAAGTTTTCTTGGGTATATCCTCTATTTTCACCCTTAATTGGTGATATATAGATTGAAATTTAAACGTTAACAAGTATGGAGACCCTAAAATCTAATCAAACAAGTCATAAATATAGGGTAGAGGATACCAGTTCTTGATCTCGACTTTGTTAAGTTTATGATAACCAATTCATAGACACATTGTCTTGATTTTTTTATGTTTATGATAACCAATTCAAAGATTCATGGATCAATTTTTCTTCTTAACAATGGGGACTAGTTCTACCTATAACGAAACCCTTGGGTATATAAATATCTTTTACAGATTCTTGGAGAGTTTATTATTTAATTCATCCAATTTTATCAGGGTAATTCTATAAATATTATTTGATATAATTATATCCCATTGAATACATTATATAGAAAACTCAGCCACATTATTTGGGGGGAATACCATGACACTCTTCAGTAAATACATCAATTTATTCATAAAAAAATTTTATATCCACAATATTGTGTTTCTCCCTATCCATTTTATATTAAACTCCCATCATGATTGGGTATAAAAAACTATATAATGGATGAAATTTCCATTAAAAGTTAGTTGTCAAAAATTCCTTGATAGATGATCATTGGCTAATTCATGATATGAAATATAACTTCTTTATCCCAACGATTAACATAAGATCTATGTATAGAGAGCCAATACATGCCAAAAATCACATCAAATTCCATTAAATAGATAATGATATGGTTTGTTTAGAGGACATTCCCACAAAATTATATTAGATATGATTTATATACTTAGGATGAATCAACATACCTTTGAGATTTTTCATTCATAATTCAATATCTAGCTGTTTGGTTCATGATTTAATACTCAAAGAATATATCTAAAATACAAAGGAGTTATTAGATATATAATTAAATAATATATTTATAGTTCTAGTGTGAATGATAGATGTATATTTCACCACTTTGTTTTTACGACCAACTTATGAAGTTGTCATTACATAGGCCTTTATTTTGTGAACTGCCTTGTATAATTCTCATACTCCTTAAAATTAAAGCATTAGAGTGTGGTTATATTATTAGGATTATAATTTTATTCATCCATTTAATTTTTTATCCTCTTTATTTTTCTTCAACATTATTGTGTTTAATGGACTTATATTTGATGGATATAGAGTCTCCTATAGCTCTCAGTGCTCTCATTCCCCCTATCCCATTTAATAATTTTCAAATACTCTATTATAAGTGATGTCATTATCTACCATAACCTAGAACCTATGTCTCCCTCCCCAACACTATATTTTTATTCCTATTCTTTGAATATTTTTTCTCCCCCTTATTCTCTCACTTATAGGGTTTCTCCCCTTGTATTATTTCTTTCAGAATTTGATTTATCATTCATGTCTACCCCTTATATGGTATTTCCTCATATCTAATTTGGATTTTTTTGATTCATATTATGATATTTCCAATTTACCTACCATATGTGATCACATATCCAGTTAGACATGATAAAGATTTAGTAGTTTTGGTTTGGGTTAGTGGAAGATTACATTAACCAATTTATTTTTTGTATTTTGGAATTTCCTCCACCTTTTCTGATCCCCGCCATTTCTATTTCTATCTATAACACTGTGTATAATCCCATCCTAGTCTGGAATGGTGGAGAACATAGGAGTTTGGGATTGTGTTGGTGGAAATGGTTGGTTGAAACTTTTACATCATCCCGATTTTATAATCTTTAGTTCTTTTGAATTTTTTCATCTATGGATTAATGGCCCAAAATATCTATCATTAGGTGTATGAATCGATGGAACTATTATAGGGTGGTAGTATATGGAAATATGGTGAGGTTATTCTATAGTTATGATTCTAGTGCAAGGTAATGATGGGTTTTTTTTGCGATTGGTGATTCTTTCTAACATGAATATTTTCTATTTTCTCCCGATTTTGGAATTTGTAGTTTCCCCCTCTCATATTGGGTATATATGTTTCAATGGAATCAATCAGTTTTCTGGAGAATTATGTTTGGGGTTGTGCAATGATGATAATGACTTGATTATAATATTTATGGCTCTAGTGATGATGTTCTTGTTGGAATTATTCTTGATGGGTGGGTTTCTTAGTGGTGAAATATTATAGGAGATGATAAACAATGGTATATAGAAGGAATCAGTCTATATGTGATGATATTAATTAGTAACTATAGCCATTATGGGCTAAAGACTGAATCAATGTGACTATCAGCCAACTCACCACTAGTTTTAGTATTTTAAATTTAAAACTGTTTTTTTGTTTTATTGATTCTAGTATTTGTATCGTTTTAAAAATATGGTTTGTATTTGTTATATAGTGTAGAGACCAGAAGCTTGACGTACATGAATATTACATTACTTCTGCGGAATACTTAATACATAAGAAAAACAAACACACAAGGACCGTAATAGTTTAGTGTCTTTGGAAACTCGGAATAAAATATTCTAATCGTGGTGAAAGATCTTCAACATCTCCCAATAAAGATCTTCCCTCTTTTTTCTTACCTAAAACCTTTCTTTATATCCTGGTGAAAAGAAAACATTAAAGGGTGAGCTCAAATGCTCAGTAAGGGTAAACAAAAGAAATATCAATCACATCATATTCATAAGAACATATCTTTTGGAAAACATAACCTGCAAAAGAGATCATGATTTCTTAACATGGGATAAATCATAGTAGTGAAATGTAATCCCAATAATCATAAATTAAAACATTAAACTTTGTGGCATACACACATAACAATAGAGAATCATTTCTTATTAGTCAAGACTCATTTCCAAGACTATCTTAGTGGATAAAGTCCATTTCTGAACCGAGTTCACTCCTCATTTCAGTCCTGTTTCACTGAACCGGTATAACCTACCGTTCCAGCCATGTCCATCTCATGAGATATAAAATCTTTACCCAATTCATTGGAGGGAGATATAGGTCCCACCCATCTCATAATGATACCATTCTTATGTGTTCCACAAAATCTTAAATCATACATCATTGCATAACCCATGTAATAAAAATGGGAATCTTAAACATCGTGACATCATAAATCAATTCACATAAGATAAAGGAATTCATAAAAATATTTCCTTCACAACATAATCAAATCCATGTAATAATAGGGATAAAAACAGAACCCTATATTATCTTAGATGGAAAATAATTTTGATAAAACTCTTGAACTTCATTCTTGAGGAAAATATCCTTTCTACTTCAAGAAAAACATTTCCTTTCTTAACATGTCATACAATTATAAACTAAACGAAGTTGATTAAAAATAAACTTGAAAACTTTTAAAGGAATCTTCTTGTAAATAATTTTTTAAAAATCCATTGTATAAGTTAAAAAAAACATTCTTCTCCTACTTTTGTCGGAAAAGTCAAAAAGTACCTCGTACAGAAAACGACAAAAGATTCCTTTCATATCTTTTACTAAAAACTCACTGAAGGGTAAAATTGGATATAAAATATTTTAGAAGTATCTAAATATTACATATTGAGGAAACATGTATGTGGATGATAAAATACACCCCAGTAAATGACAAAGTATAAACAATCACAGATAAAAATGAGATTGTGATATTTTCCCTTACCTTAGGTCCGATTTGCTTCGTAAGTGTCCGAACCTCATGTATAATGATTTAAATAATGTCATTGACTTATTATATAATCATACTCATTGTTATGATATCATATATGGTTCACTTATTACTTTATATTACCCGTTCTTTTGTAAATTCCATGTTAAAGAGCGTTTTGGGTAAAATTGTTTCATTTGTCGTCCGTGTTTTGACTTGTAATTATTCATATGATTACTTAGATCATGATTAATTAATTACAGAATATAAAACATGATTTATATATAATATATATTCATAATATACATATATATAATAAATTAGTAAATGGAAATAAATACACCGTTCATGGAGACGGTGGGTCGTACGTACGCATGAACGCTGTTTTCGTTTCCTTATTGAGTTGAATGGAATTAAGTAGATGAAATACATATATATACACATAAATCCAGTATCATTATTATGTCATATATTTCATGATTACTTATTATATGTACTTTATAATCATTCATGAATGGTTAAAGTGGAGAATGAATCTCATCGCGTCGTGGAGACGGTAGTCCGTACGTACGCACGAGCGATGATATCGTTCTCATGATCGTGGGACTGTATTGGAGTGTATGTATACTATTTCAGAATCAATATCACTTTAAAATAATCATATATAGTTATTATTTACACCATTATACCCATCCAAGTAAGGTGGTGGTGGAAAATAGATTTCACCATGGCGTGGAGACGGTATTCTGTACGTACGCACGCGCGGTGATTTCGTTTTCCGTAGGATGGATAGATAGTGAAATAGGGTTGTTTAATACATATAATAAAATATCTGTATATGAGTGATAATTATGTTATTACTTCATAATGAAACAACCTAAGAAGAATAAGTGGAAGAAGAAATAAAGATAAAAGAATCGGTAATGGACATTACCTCTTCTTTGAAGTGCCTCTTTGAGTCCTCCTCTTAGGGTACTAAAATTTGTCTTTGAAGAAGACCAGAACCTCTAGGATGTTTCTAGGGAAGTGGAGAAGAGAATTTGGCAGGGGTTGGCCGAGCTTGAAGGCTCAAAGTGGGGTGAGGAAGAGGGTGAGGAGGTTCCCTTTTATAAGGGAGGAGAGGGGCGCCTTTGGAATAACTGAAAATATTATTTTATTATAAAGACAAACTCGGTTTTAAATAGCTCCAAATTGATTTATTTCGAAGCTAAGGTGGGGATGGGTCGAAATAATCTCATCAAATAGAATTTAGACAAGTTTAGATTCCTATTTTAACCTTATCATTTATATTTAACTTTAAGTTAGATAATTTTACTTTTACCGTGTCTTTTTGTGTTCTTACCCTATAAGGTTAATAAACTTACTATAAGAAGTCACACGAACCCCAAGTTGTTTATTATTAATATATAACCTTATATAAGTCATTTAGCCGAACCTTAGATTTTTAGGAATAAAATAACAATTAATAATATAATATTTGTTTTAAAAACTATTATATGTCAATTTTGACACTATTTAGTAATTGATTTTTGTGAAAATCATAATAGAATTATTAGTTCTAAAAAAGTTAATTAAATCAACAATAAAATGTAATATTAACCTAGAAAATTAGTGGAATTCATAAAAAGTTTCAAATTACATTTATTTGGGTATTTATAACATCAATTATGTCAATATTTCATTAATAAGATAATTACTGCATCATCGTTGTGTCATAAAAAAATTAAATTATTTAATGTATAAAAATTACAAATAAAATACTATTATGTAGGAAATATCTTTATCTTTCTACTGAATATTTATAGTCGAATATATCTTATGTATAACCCTATATTAAAAATTATTTACTTATTACAATTTGATTTTAACTATTTTAACCCTTCTTTAAATAAATTAATAATAAATGTCCTAATCTAATCCAAGTGGGCCTAAATGATCATATTTTATTCCTAAGGTTGTTTTTGGTCGAATTACCCTTATCCAATAGAATTAGGACATGTGTTAGGGTAATAATAATAACATTTTTACCCTTAATTACCCTATTTACTTTTAACCGTGGTAAAAAAAGTAAGAAGTTACTATTCACCAAAAATTATTTTCATCTCATTGAACCACATTCTACTTAATAACATCAACCGTGTCTCTCGGATTTATGAAATTCCACTCACAGAAGCGGTAAAATTATGTTTTATGAAAAATTCATTTTTTTAACTACCACTTAGTGGTTTCACTATTCATCAAAAAATGAAAGTTTCCAGAAAAATACCAAAAATTAGGCCTAAGATATATTTGATATTATGAACTCAAAAATGATGTCTATTTTTATAAATTAAAAACATATTAGTTGCATTAATTAATTTAAAAATTAATTCCTGTCGTCAAAACAAAAAGCGTGTTTTTAAGAGATAATAACTATCAAAAGATTGACACTTGTTTATGTCTGGTTTAAATGTAGAATTACATCCAATGACCAAAATTGTATTAAATTGTAAAAATATATTCTAAATATACTTTAAAACCACTCAAATTAATAATTTATCACTATTAATTATTTCTATTAAAAAATTTCTTTTTAATTAAAATTTAGTAATTTTCCCTATTCATCTGAATATGAAAGTTATCCAAAAAGTACCAAAATTTCACCCTAAGAAAATTTCGATATTTAGAATCCAAAAATGAAGTCCATTTTGAAAAATAAAATTTACAAAATTTCAAAAAGTGGTTATTACTATTCATAACGGCTAGTTTTAATAATATTTTAAAAGCATATCGTTGTTTAGTGAAACTCAGTATTGCGTACTACACATGCTATCGAGGAAGGTCGTGATTGCGTGTAATGCAACGAAAGTAAAGGATGCATGTTGTGAAAGCTCTTTTTGGTTTAGCGTACAACACAAGATATTAATGAAAAGAATATTTTTCATAAAATCTCAGGGTGTTACATTCTACCCCCCTTAAAATGAATTTTGCCCTCGAAATTCGCCGGTGTTATAAATGGTTTACTACTTGAAAGTTTCTTTAATAGACACCCACATCGTAAAAAGGAATACCAAAACCATTCTTTAAAAACAAAAGTATGAAACGTAACGGTTACCCAAATAAACTAATCACTGGGTTTCCACATAGTTGAAAATATGGATATCGAAGAGAAATCTAACCATCATGTTCTGATGGAGAGTGGTAGAGGACATGGCTATGGAAAATCCAGCAATCACAAAGCCATAAATTTATGACGATGTAAGGTACCATATAATTCATCAGATATAAGAGCACTAGGACAACATTTTTGGTTTTCAAGATCATTTCCCTAAAGTTGATGAAATTGGAATTAGAAGAAATACTTTCGTGATTTTTGTACTGTGTCACCATTGGTCATTCTTTGGACAATTTCCACTTCATATCTTAAAGACATGAAGTTGGATTTGTCATTCGTGAAGTGTTAGCAGATCATGTGATAGAATGATGGGTCATTCCATCTGTCTCAAACAAAAGGTTACAAAAGTTATCAAAAATACATAAGACCATCTATGGTGAAGTTAATCGTATACGATTCCAAAAATGAACTTATACGTGCAATAAAATAAAACTAGTTTCTACTAACCAGGGACTTCCTGTAGGCCAGTGGTAGGCGATAAAGGCTAGTCGCACTTCGGTTGTGGGTTCGATTCCCACAACCTTGTCCGAGGCGATGGGCTGTCGCCCGTCCTGTAGGTTTTCCTTTTTCTAAAACTACATTACTATAACATCCCATCAATAATATCGAAAAAAACTTTTGTCCTTAAACAATACTAACTTATGTCCAACATAGTCCATTCCAATATTTAGGCTTCTCCATAATACTGCTGTCCAATCTCATATTATAGTGAAAACAATTACCAAAGAGTTCATATAACAAGCATTTTAATACCATAGTTGATCCCTGTATATCATGAGATATGTCTTGTTGGTCACATTCCAAACATTCGAAGGCCTTAATCATGTATTCTCTTGAAAAATGAATACCCATTGAACCTTAGTGAAAACATTAATGCAGTTAAAAGTTAACACTTTCCATATACCAAAATCCTCAAAATTCTATATAATCAAACCATGATATCACTTAGTCCTTATATCAATCTTGAGCTCATGAATACTGTCAAATATTTCATTTTATCATTTTCCCTTCATTATGCGCATATCATCTTTTTTCCAAAACTATCTCAATCACTTTCCATGGTTACCGGTACCATAAAATTATTGAAAACCACAATAGACCAATACATAAATATTCCAATACTCAACATTATTTTGGAATCCCATTACATAAACACTTAATCATTCCACCACATCGTTGTCATATTCAACATCGCCAATGGTGATCACATGTGACTTCACTTTGTCCTTTGCCTTAAGTGGTTGCTCATGTAGATCATCACTGACCCTTGGATTAGGGAATTTATTGGAATAATGTCCCATCTCCTTACACTTGAAACATTGAAGTGTAGTAGGTTCATTCTGTGTATCCCTTCCTTTGTTTGCATCATTAGACATCTTCTTCCCATCATTGCGGAATTAAAATTCCCGATGACCTTCCTTTCCACATCTGAAACATTTACTTGTCCCTTTAAGACAATCTCCACCATGCTTCTTTCCACACTTTGAGCATAAAGAAACATTCATCTTCTTTTCACCATTATTCTGAGATTTCTCCTTGAACTCCATCTTTCTTTTCTTGTCAAAACTATGAGATGGATAAGTAACACCAAATTCCATTTCAACCTTGATAGCACAACACACAATTTCTTCATATCTACTGAAGTCTCTTATAGCTAATTCCCTTCGAAGATTTGGTTTTAATCCACTGAAGAATCGATCAACTTTACATTCAGGTTGGATGATAAATCTAGATGCATACCTTTCAAGCCTTGTAAAATTCGCTTCGTATATACCAACAGATTCATCATCCTTTCGCTTTAGTTCAAGAAACTCCTCCATCTTTGTTCGAAGAATACGAGGAAAGTACTCATTGAAAAATAAGTTCTTGAATTCGTCCCATTCCATGGACTCAATTTCATCTCTTTGCCTCGTATTCTTGATAAGATTCCACCATTGATCAGCTTCACCTTCCAAACGATATACTGCTAAGATGACTTTATCATGTTCAGAACATTGAAGAACTGAAAATATATGTTCAGTAGTACTGATCCATTGTTCAGCAACAAGTGGATCATAAGACCCACTGAAAGAAGGTGGACGCTGCCTCATGAAGGACTCAATAGAATATTGTTCCCTTCTCTGCTCATTTGGAAGTCCATAATGATTTATATCTTGTGTAAGTATAGCAATAAGATTTTGCACTCCGTCTCCCATATCATTTTTTTGTTCATGAGGACAATCATTGCATTGTCCATTGCATTGATCAACACGGTTCCTTCGGGTTCCAGCCGTCGTCTAAAACCCAAAAAGAATAGTGTGAGAGGAAAAAATCATGCTAGGGAAAACAACATAATAAAGGGGGAGTATCCTCAATATCTAGCATCTTAGGTTAAATTATATGATCGTTATCGTAGTTCTAGGACTGTATCCTATACGTATACTTATCCTTAGGGACATCCCTAGACATACCTTAGAAATATCTCTAGGGATCTAACTAACGTTTTCGCATCCTAGTTTCCAAAGGTTGACTAAACCTTTCCTCTGATACCAACTGTAGAGACCCGAAGCTTGACGTACATGAATATTACATTACTTTTGCAGAATAATTAATACATAAGAAAAAAAAACACACAAGGATCGTAATAGTTTAGTGTCTTTGGAAACTCGGAATAAAATCTTCTAATCGTGGTGAAAGATCTTCAACATCTTCCAATAAAGATCTTTCCTTTTTTTTCTTACCTAAAACCTTTCTTTATATCCTGGGGAAAAGAAAACATAAAAGGTTGAGCTCAAATGCTCAGTAAGGGTAAACAAAAGAAATATCAATCACATCATATTCATAAGAACATATCTTTTGGAAATCTTAACCTGCAAAAGAGATCATGATTTCTTAACATGGGATAAATCATAGTAGTGAAATGTAATCCCAATAATCATAACATAAAACATGAAACTTTGTGGCATACACACATAATCATAGAGAATCATTTCTTATTAGTCAAGACTCATTTCCAAGACTATCTTAGTGGACAAAGTCCCTTTCTGAACCGAGTTCACTCCTCGTTTCAGTCCTGTTTCACTGAACCGGTATAACCTACCATTCCAGCCATGTATATCTCATGAGATATAAAATCTTTACCCAATGCATTGGAGGTAGATATAGGTCCCACCCATCTCATAATGACACCATTCTTATGTGCGCCACAAAATCTTAAATCATACATCATTGCATAACCTATGTAATAAAAATTGGAATCTTAAACATCGTGACATCATAAAACAATTCACATAAGATAAAGGAATTCATAAAAATATTTCCATCACAACATAATCAAATCCATGTAATAATCGGGATAAAAACAGAACCCTATATTATCTTAGATGGAAAATAATTTTGATAAAACTCTTGAACTTCATTCTTGAGGAAAATATCCTTTCTACTTAAAAAAAAACATTTCCTTTCTTAACATGTCATACAATTCTAAACTAAAAGAAGTTGATTAAAAATAAACTTGAAAAATTTTAAAGGAAGCTTCTTGGAAATAATTTTTTAAAAATCCATTGTTTAAGTTAAAAAAAACATTCTTCTCGTACTTTTGTCGGAAAAGTCAAAAAGTACCTCGTATGGAAAACGACAAAAGATTCCTTTCATATCTTTTAAAAGAAACTCACCGAAGGGTAAAATTGTATATAAACTATTGTAGAAGGATATAAATATTACATATTGAGGAAACATGGATGTGGATGATAAAATACACCCCAGTAAATGCCAAAGTATAAACAATCTCGGATAAAAATGAGATTGTGATATTTTCCCTTACCTTAGGTCCGATTTGCTTCGTAAGTGTCCGAACCTCCTGTATAATGATTTAAATAATGTCATTGACTTATTCCAAAATCATACTCATTGTTATGATATCATATATGGTTCACTTATTACTTTATATTACCCGTTCTTTTGTAAATTCCATGTTAAAGAGCGTTTTGGGTAAAATTGTTTCATTTGTCGTCCGTGTTTTGACTTGTAATTATTCATATGATTACGTAGATCATGATTAATTAATTCCAGAATATAAAACATGATTTATATATAATATATATTCAGAATATACATATATATAATAAATTAGTAAATGGAAATAAATACACCGTTCATGGAGACGGTAGGCCGTACGTACGCATGAACGCTGTTTTCGTTTCCTTATTGAGTTGAATGGAATTAAGTAGATGAAATACATATATATACACATAAATACAGTATCATTATTATGTCATATATTTCATGATTACTTATTATATGTACTTTATAATCATTCATGAATGGTTAAAGTGGAGAATGAATCTCATCGCGTCGTGGAGACGGTAGTCCGTACGTACGCATGAGCGATGATATCGTTCTCATGATTGTGGGACTGTATTGGAGTGTATGTATACTATTTCAGAATCAATATCACCTTAAAATAATCATATATAGTTATTATTTACACCATTATACCCATCCAAGTAAGGTGGTGGTGGAAAATAGATTTCACCATGGCGTGGAGACGGTATTCCGTACGTAAGCACGCGCGGTGATTTCGTTTTCCGTAGGATGGATAGATAGTGAAATAGGGTTGTTTTATACTTATAATAAAATATCAGTATATGAGTGATAATGATGTTATTACTTCATAATGAAACAACCTAAGAAGAAGAAGTGGAAGAAGAAAAAAAGATAAAAGAATCGGTAATGGACATTACCTCTTCTTTGAAGTGCCTCTTTGAGTCATCCTCTTAGGGTACTAAAATTGGTCTTTGAAGAAGACCAGAACCTCTAGGATGTTGCTAGGGAAGTGGAGAAGAGAATTTTTCAGGGGTTGGCCGAGCATGAAGGCTCAACGTGGTGTGAGGAAGAGTGGGAGGAGGTTCCCTTTTATAAGGGAGGAGAGGGGCGCCTTTGGAATAACTAAAAATATTATTTTATTATAAAGACAAATTCGTTTTTAAATAGCTCCAAATTGATTTATTTCGAAGCTAAGGTGGGGATGGGTCGAAATCCTCTCATCCAATATAATTTAGACAAGTTTTGATTCCTATTTTAACCTTATCATTTATATTTAACTTTAAGTTAGATAATTTTACTTTTACCGTGTCTTTTTGTGTTCTTACCCTATAAGGTTAATAAACTTACTATAAGAAGCCAAACGAACCCCAAGTTGTTTATTATTAATATATATAACCTTATATAAGTCATTTCTCCGAACTTTAGATTTTTAGGAATAAAATAACAATTAATAATATAATATTTGTTTTAAAAACTATTATATGTCAATTTTGACAATATTTAGTAATTGATTTTTGTGAAAATCATAATAGAATGATTAGTTCGAAAAAAGTTAATTAAACCAATACTAACATGTCATATTAACCTAGAAAATTAGTTTAATTCATAAAAAGTTTCAAATTACATTTATTTGGGTATTTATAACATCAATTATGTCAATATTTCATTAAAAAGATAATTACTGCATCATCGTTGTGTCATAAATAAATTAAATTATTTAATGTCTAAAAATTACAAATAAAATACTATTATGTAGGAAATATCTTTATCTTTCTACTGAATTTTTATAGTCGAATATATCTTATTTATAACCCTATATTAAAAATTATTTACTTATTACAATTTGATTTTAACTATGTTAACCCTTCTTTAAATAAATTAATAATAAATGTCCTAATCTAATACAAGTGGGCCTAAATGAACATATTTTATTACTAAGGTTGTTTTTGGTCGAATTACACTTATCCAATAGAATTAGGACATGCGTTAGGGTAATAATAATAACATTTTTACCCTTAACTACCCTATTTACTTTTAACCGTGGTAAAAAAAAGTAAGAAGTTACTATTCACCAAAAATTATTTTCATCTCGTTGAACCACATTTTACTTAATAACATCAACCATGTCTCTCGGATTTTTGAAATTCCACTCACAGAAGCGGTAAAATTAAGTTTTATGAAAAATTCATTTTTTTAACTACCACTTAGTGGTTTCACTATTCATCAAAAAATGAAAGTTTCCAGAAAAATACCAAAAATTAGGCCTAAGATATATTTGATATTATGAACTCAAAAATGATGTCTATTTTACCAAATTCAAAACATATTAGTTTCATTAATTAATTTAAAAATTAATTCCTACCGTCAAAACAAAAAAGCGTGTTTTTAAGAGATAATAACTATCAAAAGATTGACACTTGTTTATGTCTGGTTTAAATGTAGAATTACATCCAATGACCAAAATTGTATTAAATTGTAAAAATATATTCTAAATATACTTTAAAACCACTAAAATTAATAATTTATCACTATTAATTATTTCTATTAAAAAATTTCTTTTTAATTAAAATTTAGTAACTTTCACTATTCATCAGAATATGAAAGTTATCCAAAAAGTACAAAAATTTCACCCTAAGAAAATTTCGATATTCTGATTCCAAAAATTAAGTCCATTTTGAAAAATAAAATTTACAAAATTTCAAAAAGTGGTTATTACTATTCATAACGGCTAGTTTTAATAATATTTTAATAGCATATCGTTGTTTAGTGAAACTCAGTATTGCGTACTACACACGCTATCGAGTAAGGTCGTGATTGCGTGTAATGCAAGGCAAGTCAAGGATGCGTGTTGTGAAAGCTCATTTTGGTTTAGCGTACAACACAAGATATTAATGAAAAGAATATTTTTCATAAAATCTCAGGGTGTTACATTCTACCCCCCTTAAAATGAATTTTGCCCTCGAAATTCGCCGGGGTTATAAATGGTTTACTACTTGAAAGTTTCTTTAATAGAAACCCAAATCGTAAAAAGGAATACCAAAACCATTCATTAAAAACAAAAGTATGAGACGTAACGGTTACCCAAATAAACTAATCACTGGGTTTCCACATAGTTGAAAATATGGATATCGAAGAGAAATCTAACCATCATGTTCTGATGGAGAGTGGTAGAGGACATGGCTATGGAAAAGACAGCAATCACAAAGCCATAAATTTGTGACCATCTAAGGTGCCATCTAATTCATCAGATATAAGAGCACTAGGACAACATTTTTGGTTTTCAATATCATTTCCCTAAAGTTAATGAAATTGGAATTAGAAGAAATACTTTCGTGATTTTGGTACTGTGTCACCGTTGGTCATTCTTTGGACAATTTCCACTTCATATCTTAAAGACATGAAGTTGGATTTGTCATTCGTGAAGTGTTAGTAGATCATGTGATATAATGATGGGTCATTCCATCTGTCTCAAACAAAAGGTTACAAAAGTTATCTAAAATACATAAGACCATCTATGGTGAAGTTAATCGTATACGATTCCAAAAATGAACTTATACGTGCAATAAAATAAATCTAGTTTCTACTAACCAGGGACTTCCTGTAGGCCAGTGGTAGGCGATAAAGGCCAGTCGCACTTCGGTTGTGGGTTCGATTCCCACAACCTTGTCCGACGCGATGGGCTGTCACCCATCCTGCAGGTTTTCCTTTTTCTAAAACTACATTACTATAACATCCCATCAATAATATCGAAAAAAAACTTTTGTCCTTAAACAATACTAACTTATGTCCAACATAGTCCATTCCAATATTTAGGCTTATCCATAATACTTCTGTCCAATCTCATATTATAGTGAAAACGATTACCAAAGAGTTCATATAACAAGCATTTTAATACCATAGTTGATCCCTGTATATCATGAGATATGTCTTGTTGGTCACATTCCAAACATTAGAAGGCCTTAATCATGTATTCTCTTGAAAAATGAATACCCATTGAACCTTAGTGAAAACATTAATGCAGTTAAAAGTTAACACTTTCCATATACCAAAATCCTCAAAATTCTATATACTCAAACCATGATATCACTTAGTCCTTATATCAATCTTGAGCTCATGAATACTGTCAAATATTTCATTTTCTCATTTCCCTTCATTATGCGCATATCATCTTTTTTCCAAAAATATCTCAATCACTTTCCATGGTTACCGGTACCATAAAATTATTGAAAACCACAATAGAGCAATACATAAATATTACAATACTCAACATTATTTTGGAATCCCATTACATAAACACTTAATCATTCCACCACATCGTTGTCATATTCAACATCACCAATGGTGATCACACGTGACTTCACTTTGTCCTTTGCCTTAAGTGGTTGCTCATGTCGATCATCACTGACCCTTGGATTAGGGCATTTATTGGCATAATGTCCCATCTCCTTGCACTTGAAACATTGAAGTGTAGTAGGTTCATTCTGTGTATCCCTTCCTTTGTTTGCATCATTATACATCTTATTCCCATCATTGCGGAATTCAAATTCCCGATGACCTTCCTTTACACATTTGAAACATTTACTTGTCCCTTTAAGACAATCTCCACCATGCTTCTTTCCACACTTTGAGCATAAAGAAACATTCATCTTCTTTTCACCATTATTCTGAGATTTCTCCTTGAACTCCATCTTTCGTTTCTTGTCAAAACTATGAGATGGATAAGTAACACCAAATTCCATTTCAACCTTGACAGCACAACACACAATTTCTTCATAGCTACTGAAGTCTCGTATAGATAATTCCCTTTGAAGATTTGGTTTTAAGCCACTGAAGAATCGATCAACTTTACTTTCAGGTTGGATGATAAATCTAGATGCATACCTTTCAAGCCTTGTAAAATTCGCTTCGTATATACCAATAGATTCATCATCCTTTTGCTTTAGTTCAAGAAACTCCTCCATCTTTGTTCGAAGAATACGAGGAAAGTACTCATTGAAAAATAAGTTCTTGAATTCGTCCCATTCCATGGACTCAATTTCATCTCTTTGCCTCGTATTCTTGATAAGATTCCACCATTTATCAGATTCACCTTCCAAATGATATACTGCTAAGATGACTTTATCATGTTCAGAACATTGAAGAACTGAAAATATCTTTTCAGTAGTACTGATCCATTTTTCAGCAACAAGTGGATCAGAAGACCCACTGAAAGAAGGTGGACGCTGCCTCATGAAGGACTCAATAGAATATTGTTCCCTTCTCTGCTCATTTGGAAGTCCAGAATGATTCATAGCTTGTGTAAGTATAGTAATAAGATTTTTCACTCGGTCTCCCATAACATTTGTTTGTTCATGAGGACAATCATTGCATTGTCCATTGGATTGATAACCACGGTTCCTTCAGGTTCCAGCCATCGTCTAAAACCAAAAAAGAATAGTGTGAGAGGAAAAAATCATGCTAGGGAAAACAACATAATAAAGGGGGAGTGTCCTCAATATCTAGCATCTTAGGTTAAATTATATGATCGTTATCGTAGTTCTAGGACTGTATCCTATACGTATACTTATCCTTAGGGACATCTCTAGACATACCTTAGAAATATCACTAGGGATCTTACTAATGTTTTCGCATCCTAGTTTCCAAAGGTTGACCAAACCTTTCCTCTGATACCAACTGTAGAGACCCGAAGCTTGACGTACATGAATATTACATTACTTTTGCGGAATACTTAATACATAAGAAAAACAAACACACAAGGACCGTAATAGTTTAGTGTCTTTGGAAACTCAGAAAAAAATCTTCTAATCGTGGTGAAAGATCTTCAACATCTTCCAATAAAGATCTTTCCTTTTTTTTTCTTACCTAAAACCTTTCTTTATATCCTGGGGAAAAGAAAACATAAAAGGGTGAGCTCAAATGCTCAGTAAGGGTAAACAAAAGAAATATCAATCACATCATATTCATAAGAACATATCTTTTGGAAATCTTAACCTACAAAAGAGATCATGATTTCTTAACATGGGATAAATCATAGTAGTGAAATGTAATCCCAATAATAATAACTTAAAACATGAAACTTTGCGGCATACACACATAATCATAGATAATCATTTCTTATTAGTCAAGACTCATTTCCAAGACTATCTTAGTGGACAAAGTCCCTTTATGAACCGAGTTCACTCCTCGTTTCAGTCCTGTTTCACTGAACCGGTATAACCTACCATTCCTGCCATGTATATGTCATGAGATATAAAATCTTTACCCAATGCATTGGAGGGAGATATAGGTCCCACCCACCTCATAATGACACCATTCTTATGTGTGCCACAAAATCTTTAATCATACTTCATTGCATAACCCATGTAATAAAAATTGGAATCTTAAACATCGTGACATCATAAAACAATTCACATAAGATAAAGGAATTCATAAAAATATTTCCATCACAACATAATCAAATCCATGTAATAATAGGGATAAAAACAGAACCCTATATTATCTTAGATGGAAAATAATTTTGATAAAACTCTTGAACTTCATTCTAGAGGAAAATATCCTTTCTACTTCAAAATTTTTTTTTCCTTTCTTAACATGTCATACAATTCTAAACTAAAAGAAGTTGATTAAAAATAAACTTGAAAAATTGTAAAGGAAGCTTCTTGGAAATAATGTTTTAAAAATCCATTGTATAAGTTAAAAAAAACATTCTTCTCGTACTTTTGTCGGAAAAGTCAAAAAGTACCTCGTACGGAAAACGACAAAAGATTCCGTTCATATCTTTTACTAAAAACTCACCGAAGGGTAAAATTGGATATAAACTATTGTAGAAGGATATAAATATTACATATTGAGGAAACATGGATGTGGATGATAAAATACACCCCAGTAAATGCCAAAGTATAAACAATCTCGGATAAAAATGAGATTGTGATATTTTCCCTAACCTTAGGTCCGATTTGCTTCGTATGTGTCCGAACCTCCTGTATAATGATTTAAATAATGTCATTGACTTATTCCAGAATCATACTCTTCGTTATGATATCATATATGGTTCACTTATTTCTTTATATTACCCGTTCTTTTGTAAATTCCATGTTAAAGAGCGTTTTGGGTAAAATTGTTTCATTTGTCGTCCGTGTTTTGACTTGTAATTATTCATATGATTACTTATATCATGATTAATTAATTCCAGAATATAAAACATGATTTATATATAATATATATTCAGAATATACATATATATAACAAATTAGTTAATGGAAATAAATACACCGTTCATGGAGACGGTAGGCCGTACGTACGCATGAACGCTGTTTTCGTTTCCTTATTGAGTTGAATGGAATTAAGTAGATGAAATACAAATATATACACATAAATCCAGTATCATTATTATGTCATATATTTCATGATTACTTATTATATGTACTTTATAATCATTCATGAAGGGTTAAAGTGGAGAATGAATCTCATCGCGTCGTGGAGACGGTAGTCCGTACGTACGCACGAGCGATGATATCGTTCTCATGATCGTGGGACTGTATTGGAGTGTATGCATACTATTTCAGAATCAATATCACTTTAAAATAATCATATATAGTTATTATTTACACCATTATACCCATCCAAGTAAGGTGGTGGTGGAAAATAGATTTCACCATGGCGTGGAGACGGTATTCCGTACGTACGCACGCGCGGTGATTTCGTTTTCCGTAGGATGGATAGATAGTGAAATAGGGTTGTTTCATACTTATAATAAAATATTAGTATATGAGTGATACTGATGTTATTACTTCATAATGAAACAACCTAAGAAGAATAAGTGGAAGAAGAAATAAAGATAAAAGAATCGGTAATGGACATTACCTCTTCTTTGAAGTGCCTCTTTGAGTCCTCCTCTTAGGGTACTAAAATCGGTCTTTGAAGAAGACCAGAACCTCTAGGATGTTTCTAGGGAAGTGGAGAAGATAATTTGGCAGGGTTTGGCTGTGCTTGAAGGCTCAACGTGGTGTGAGGAAGAGTGGGAGGAGGTGCCCTTTTATAAGGGAGGAGAGGGGCGCCTTTGGAATAATAAAAAATATTATTTTATTATAAAGACAAATTCGGTTTTAAATAGCTCCAAATTGATTTATTTCGAAGCTAAGGTGGGGATGGGTCGAAATCCTCTCATAAAATATAATTTAGACAAGTTTAGATTCCTATTTTAACCTTATCATTTATATTTAACTTTAAGTTAGATAATTTTACTTTTACCGTGTCTTTTTGTGTTCTTACCCTATAAGGTTAATAAACTTACTATAAGAAGCCAAACGAACCCCAAGTTGTTTATTATTAATATATATAACCTTATATAAGTCATTTCACCGAACCTTAGATTTTTAGGAATAAAATAACAATTAATAATATTATATTTGTTTTAAAAACTATTGTATGTCAATTTTGACACTATTTAGTAATTGATTTTTGTGAAAATCATAATAGAATGATTAGTTCGAAAAAAGTTAATTAAATCAATACTAACTTGTCAGATTAACCTAGAAAATTAGTGGAATTCATAAAAAGTTTCAAATTAAATTTATTTGGGTATTTATAACATCAATTATGTCAATATTTCATTAATAAGATAATTACTGCATCATCGTTGTGTCATAAATAAATTAAATTATTTAATGTCTAATAATTACAAATAAAATAATATTATGTAGGAAATATCTTTATCTTTCTACTGAATATTTATAGTCGAATATATCTTATTTATAACCCTATATTATAAATTATTTACTTATTACAATTTGATTTTAACTATGTTAACCCTTCTTTAAATAAATTAATAATAAATGTCCTAATATAATCCAAGTGTGCCTAAATGAACATATTTTATTCCTAAGGTTGTTTTTGGTCGAATTACCCTTATCCAATAGAATTAGGACATGTGTTAGGGTAATAATAATAACATTTTTACCCTTAACTACCCTATTTACTTTTAACCGTGGTAAAAAAAAGTAAGAAGTTACTATTCACCAAAAATCATTTTCATCTCATTGAACCACATTTTACTTAATAACATCAACCGTGTCTCTCGGATTTTTGAAATTCCACTCACAGAAGCGGTAAAATTAAGTTTTATGAAAAATTCATTTTTTTAACTACCACTTAGTGGTTTCACTATTCATCAAAAAATGAAAGTTTCCAGAAAAATACCAAAAATTAGGCCTAAGATATATTTGATATTATGAACTTAAAAATGATGTCTATTTTACCAAATTCAAAACATATTAGTTGCATTAATTAATTTAAAAATTAATTCCTGTCATCAAAACAAATAGCGTGTTTTTAAGTGATAATAACTATCAAAAGATTGACACTTGTTTATGTCTGGTTTAAATGTAGAATTACATCCAATGACCAAAATTGTATTAAATTGTAAAAATATATTCTAAATATAATTTAAAACCACTGAAATTAATATTTTATCCCTATTAATTATTTCTATTAAAAAATTTCTTTTTAATTAAAATTTTGTAATTTTCACTATTCATCAGAATATGAAAGTTATCCAAAAAGTACCAAAATTTCACCCTAAGCCAATTTCGATATTCTAAATCCAAAAATGAAGTCCATTTTGAAAAATAAAATTTAAAAAATTTCAAAAAGTGGTTATTACTATTCATAACGGCTAGTTTTAATAATATTTTAATAGCATATCGTTGTTTAGTGAAACTCAGTATTGCGTACTACACACACTATCGAGGAAGGTCGTGATTGCGTGTAATGCAAGGCAAGTCAAGGATGTGTGTTGTGAAAGCTCCTTTTGGTTTAGCGTACAACACAAGAGATTAATGAAAAGAATATTTTTCATAAAATCTCGGGGTGTTACATATAGTCCTTTATTTTGTGCGAGTTCCCACTCAATCCCATAAAAATTGTAATTTTAATAATACTAAAGAAATGATTTTGGATGAGGAATGCATTATCATCCACACTTGAAGAATTTACGTATCCCTGTTGAGGAAATTACCTCAATGATTCTTCCCAAATCTATAGAATATATGAGGATTATTTTTCTTTCCGTGACGAATTTTATCATTGTAGTTTCCTTGAAATAGATTTTTTCTCATCTTGTTCCCAAAACCATGAAAATAATGGGAGTATCTAAATTTAATTTCTAACTTGATTGGATATTAAAAAGTTTCTTTACAAATACCAAATTCCCTTATAAACAATGAATTTTAAAGATTTGGTTTTAAGAAACTAATGAAACAATTGATTTTTATTTTAGGGTCAATGATAATACCAGAAGCATACATTTTATGTATCATGAAGTTTTATTTACAGGTACCAATAGATTTATCTTCCTTTTGTTTCATTTCCAATAATTACCTCTCAATTTTAGAATAAAGAGTTTAAGGAATGTATTAATTGAATAATACATTCTCAAACTCCTCTCATTACATTGAGTTTATTTCTGGATCTTTCCTTGTATTTTGGATGAGATACCACTATTTGTTAGCTTCACCTTCCAAATGATAAATAGATAAAATAAAATTTTCATGCTCAGATCATTAAACGAAAAATATTTTCTATTACATTGATCCATATCTCAGAAATAAGTTGTTTGGACGACCCATTAAAGGAAGGTGGAAATTTCTACATGAAAGACTCAATAAAAAGTTATTCCTTCCCTAACATGTTATGGAGATCAACATGATTCGTGTTATTGTTCCTATATTGATATATTTGGGTGATCATGTCCATGAGATTTTTTATTATAGATCCCACTCTGTTTAGTTTCTCATTGAGAATATCATTTCATTATCCATCGCACTCATTGTTAACTTGATTTCTCTTGGTTCCAAACATTGAATAAAACAAAAAATGTTAGCGTGAGAATGATGTAACAATAACCAGAGTATGAAATCATATGAAAAATAAAATAAATCTTAATATGTACTAAATTATTAATCCTTTATTTAAACCTATGACATTTTTGGTTCATCCTATATACTTTTGGTTCATCATAGGTTATTTTAGATTCAATCCTCTTTCTCCTCATCTTCCAATCCCAAAAAATAACTAAACCATAATTTTATGCCAATTTAAGTTTCATAAGAACAATATATATTTATATTATAACATTTTAAACAAATATCCATTACACCTCATGAAAAAACAGATCTCAAAACCTATTGGTTTAGTTTCATTGGAGACAAGATACCTAGTAAATTCATTTTGCAACCATTCAGGAAAATATCCCACAAATATTCTTTACAAATGATATCCTTATTGATATTTCATATATAATAATCATATTAAAAATCAAGTGAAATTGAAATATAATAAAGGGTGAGGTTAAATTCTAAGTAATGGTAAAAATGAGAAAAAATAATAGATAATAAGCAACTATAAAATAAAAATGTGTGTATTAAAACATAATAAATGTGCATAGACATAACATAATAAATAATAGAACATAAATCATTGGTCATGGAATAAGGATTTTGGATAACATAATACATAAATAATAGGAATGTGGAAAATGAACCAATAATTTTGATCCAAGAAAACATAACATAGAAATAATAATGTGAGACACACATAAGAATAGAAAATCATTTCCAATGTCTAGGCTCACTTCTAAGGCCATCATTGTATAGTGTGAAAAGACTCATAGTGGATCAAGATCACTACCCATTCCCATAAAAAGAGTAGAAAGAGTCTATTAGTGTGTTGGTTTTACTCCTTAGTCCCATAAATGACATCTCAATAGATATAAAACATTACCTAATTCATTAGTGGGCTATATAATTTTGGTTCCACATATCACATAATAAAAAACCATATATATGTGTGTCATATGAATATGAAAACATTCATAATTCCATCATAGCTTAATTAATTGATGGGAAAGAAATAAGTTTAATGAAAACTTCATTAATACATTATCATATTCCATCTATAGAAAGAAGGTGGATTATATCATTAGATCACATTCCTAGTGAATAAATGGAAACATTAAAGGATGTTTACAAAGATTAAAAACACTTTTAAGAGTATTAAGAATTACTTTGTGAAATAATAAGTAATACAGTTTACATTTCTAATATTTTTTTAAAAAACTTATAAAACAAAGTGAATATAAATTTACTTTGATAATCATTAAAATTAAAAGAGGATGTTTCTTAAATAAAACCAAGGAAGATGTAGTGAAATTTATTTTATATAGAAAATGTTTATGAATGAGATTCCTTTCACACATTTGTAAATAATTTCAATGTTGATGGAAGACAACCATATTGAAAACAATAAAATAATGTTCCTTTTGTAAAAAAAGTTATGTAAATTTAATTATACCTTAATAAATCAAATAATTAGAGAAAATAACATCCATAAAACAATATATAATATACGGAAATGAAGGTGAAATATTCCCGACCAAAAGAATAGATACGTTCGGCTCCTCTTATACACATCTGTTCAGTCAAATTATGAACTGGAGGGAGGTGAAATGGTATTAATACATATAAACCCATTAAATAACCAATGTATAAGAAAATATATGTTTTTAGAGATAATGAACATATAATTTCCATATATGGAAGTTCAAATATAAACAATTTTGATTTCAAAATGAGATTACTGAAGAAACACTTACCTTTACTCCTAACATCCTTGAAATAGATTTAGCCTCCTATATAATAAACGTAACCATCTTAATAACATATTTTTTTAACCTTATTCATATATAAAACTTTTTGTACTCTTTAATTATTTTTTATTTTTATCAACATCTGTTAGTTATTTTGATTATTTCGTATAAGTTGCATAATGGTGATACCACTAATCAATATTTGATTCCAAGTTCATCACTCCCAGATTAGTCATGGTTTTGGAATTATTTTGTTAAAACTATTTATTAAGTCCCATGTTCATTTGAAGTAAATTATGGGCATGTTTTGTGAGAATGAAATCCATACTGAGAGTGTTTTGGTTAATTTACTAATAACGACAAGTTACTTTATATAAACCATTTATTTTTTGTGTCAAACTTCCAGAAACATTTTAATAGAATAATTACTACATAATACCATATATTACTAGTATTAATTTCATGATAATTATTCATGATTATAATTATGATGTTGGTATAACATCATTAATGTGTGTGGTTGAACCAACCCAAACAATAACTTGTTATACTAATGAATGAGTAATAGTTTAGAGTTATATAAAACTAGTATAATTTTATCATAAGCATAATGAATTTGATTTTACAACATTATAGTAGAGGATGATTTTTTATAGATTGAATATAATTAGGAAGTTGAGAAAATAGTGAAGAACTAAGTATAAGCTTTGATGAATTCTCTCATTCTCAGCATGAAATCCTTCAAAATTATGGATTCATGCTTCCTTATCGGTACTAGAAGCTACCAAATATTTAATAAGGCTCTTGAAGAGGGAAAATGGAATTAATTCATGAGATAAATCAAATGTTTATTTGGTTTGGGATTGGTATAGTATCTATCCTTTTGTAGCTTAGTTTTGAGTAGCCTTTCAACAAATATTCATTGCTCAAAAATAACTTCTTATTCCAAAAAATCATTCAACACAAGGCACTAATATTAATTATTTAATGTATAAAGTTTTTATTTTAAAATTAAAGTGGATAAAATATATAAAATAATTGGTATGGGTTATGAATCCTCCTATCCATAAAATTTAGAGATAATTTTTCATGGTATTTTATGTCTTTACCTCTTACTTTAACCATTTTCACTTCATTTTAAATTTATTGTGGTAAATCAATTTTCACATAAAAAACTTCTATTTGTGAAAAAAATGAAATTGAACTATATACCTAATTTTGATGTGATGATTATAAATTTGTAATCCATTTAATCTAATTAATTATATAAATATTAGGAATTTATTTTTGAATTTAAAACAAAAAATATATATAAAAATATCTTTAAATTGAAAAATGTATTTCTAAACATTAAGTGTTCTTAATATTATTTCATATAATTTATAATTAAATAATTGTCAATATATTTGTTTTTTAATTAATTTTTTTCTTATATTAATTATTAAAAAGCGATCAATTTCATTTATTAAGAAAAAAATAAACAATACTTAAAAAATAACCAATTTGGAAAATATCATTTTTTAATATTAAATTATTCTAAGCACATCCTATTAAAATAAATTATTCATATTATAAAAATTTAATTTTAATAATCCATTGGTATTAAAATATTTATTTTAGTTTTACAAATACATGAAATAATTATTTAATATAAATAAGAATAATAATAATATATAACACATAAAAATATTTCTTAAAATATAATATTTTAATATAATATTTTTTTGTTTTATTACAAAGTTATTTATTAGTATATTATTTTAAATTACATGATTTACCCATAGTTTACACTCAATGAAACTATATCTATCAACTATTTTATCAACGACCATATATCCAATGGCCGTGTTTCTAATGACTATATATATAAAATTCATATTTCATTACTTTGTAAAATCTTACATATGTTCTTAGAATCATTCACTCTATTCATTCACTTCTCTATAAACATATCTATTTTAAAAATTATTTTACTTATTCATATAGTTTCAATCAATGTTATGATCTTTTTTATGCCCAAAGTGATTGATTATATTTATTGTTAATATTTCAATATGTGTTTGGTTATATAAAGTGGTGATTATTATAGGATTATTATGGATTATTTCTTCAATAAATTAGTTTTGATGATTGATGTGATGATATTAAATGGAATTACTGAGTAATTGTTGGTGGATGATGGAAAATAGACTACTACTTTTTCGAAGTAAGTTTGAGTTACTTAAGAAAGTCCTAGAATCAATTTCGAGGACTTTGAGTAGCTATGTATTAGTAATGATGAATCTTATACCTATATAAATGTCAGATAGTTATTTCATGAGTTGCATAAAGGTAATCGATGCATTTCATGAGTTTCAAAAAGTTAAGGAAAACATTCCACTACCTATATAAATGTATTCTATGTATAGAAATACCAATATAAATGTTATCTTTCAAATACACTGGATATGTAAGGGTAAACTTAGATTTATATTGCATGCATAAAAGTAACATCAGTTTTAATATGATACATAAGCATAGGTTGGGTTATTGATGTTGTGAAAAAAATTAGTTTTAATGTTCCACTACCTATGGAAGGGTAACACTAGATCATATAGAACTATGGATAGGTAATCTAGGGCATGAACTAAACTATCTAAAGGTCATATATAATTTAAATGTACTACGTAATGGTAAGTAGGGTGTTTTGAAGAGAATATAGGTGTAAATTTTGTGGTTGTGTGAAGATAATAAGGCATTCAGTCAATTTATACCTTGTTTATGCATGTTGATCTAGGAGGAAGGCATGATCGATCCACTAACCTTATAAAATCATCAACACGTGATTTAACCACTAAACAAATCAAGTGTCAATGAGATGTCAATCTAGTCTATTATATGGTCAAACTAGTGTCAGTAATTGATATTTTTACATGATTAAAATAGAAAAATAGGGAGCATGTTCAGACTACACTGTAATGCATGGAATTTAAGGAGATGGTTTCAATTGTGAGAAATGGGGAGCTTAACTATGTCATCATAAATACTGGGTAAAATTTTTGAGAAATGATTAACATTTAAGTATAAGATTTGTGCTCCAAACTAGAAATGAAGATTCCACATAGCATTTCATAATCATATGAAAATGTGGAGGACAATTCAAATGGAGTTAAAATAAAATATTTTTTTTACGGATTTTGAGATTGAAATATTTTGAAATTGATAGGAGAATAAATTTTTAGTCTTATATAATTTACATGATGATGAAATATTTAAATATAATATATAAATATCCCATGAATTCAAGAATATATTTAAAATATATTTACTAAGTTTTAATGAGATTTGAAATGCAATGATCACCGACTAAAAAGATTAAAGGATCCTCTATATTTCAAAGATGAAAAATATCATTCTAGAGATATTTTTTATATGAGTACAAATATTTAATTTAGGTTAATAAGAATATATTCTAGGATTGATGAATTTTATGCCTAGAAAATTTTTCCAATAGTCTAATAATTTCTATTATCGAAGAGAGAGAAGAGTATGAAGCTGGAAGATCATTCATCAATGAAGAAGAACTGCGGTATTAGTATTCAAAAGAAGGAGGAATTATATCATTCAAGATCTTAGTGATATTTGAGTCTAGAATTACTAATCACTATTATTTTTTGATGTTATTCTTTACGTTTGTACCTATTTAGAGTTTTTGATAAATCTACTCATGCAAGAAGAGTATCATCAAGAGGTGAAATTCTTTATTTATTAGATCTTAATTTTTTGATTAAGGGAAGTATCTTCTAGTTTATTATAGAATCTATAAGAACATAATATATTCTATTTTGATAGGCACTTGATAAAGGTAACACAATGGATTTTATGTTGATAGGACTCGATAGTCCTTGGTTGTAAACAATTGTCAATGACTGTGGATAATCTGTGTTGGGGGTATAACAAACATCATAAGGAGTATGATTTTAAACTAAACATTGTAAATATTTTTGATGATATCATACCTTTAAATATTAAAAATAGGGTGAGTCTATGATAAATCATTGAGTGGATCAATAATTTTAATCTGTTTAAGATATTAAATTTAAAAGGAGATGAATTAATGAAAAAAAGACAACTAATTCACCCCTATTATTAGTAAATCTGGTTTGGGGTTCTATAATCTTCATAGAAAATCATGAGGATAAATATTTTATGTTAACTGTATTTTTTTGACTTATGCTTTTACACATCTTTTAATTTTATTAATGATGTTTCATATTGTATTATAATAATTAATTAATGTTTATATATCATTATAATACTTTATCTAAATAAAATGCATCAATGTTATTTTTTATTTAGTATTTAATGTGAATTAATCTAGTCAACAAAGATATTGAGAGAGTCCATTTAATATCTTAATATCATGTATGATGATTGAGAAAGAATACTGATGTTGTCTCATTTCATTATATTTTACCACATCTTTTTTCGGTAAATGATTGTATTTTAAATATTAAAATGTTATTTAATGGTAAATATATTTAGTTTTTTTTAATTTTGTGAAAAATTGTCAAGTCTTTGAATTCCATATAAAAAGGAAAATGTTTTCGGTCCTTTATTGGACCAATATTTCTTGTTGTGATTTTCCATTTTTTAAAATAACTATTTTATTTATGATTTTTCATTTTTTATATCATTAATGGTTGAATTTATGCTTTAAGGTGATGATATAGATAAATTTATATAATGCAGTTGTCCACATAACCGAATTTCCATTTTGGAGAGATATGTATCAAAATTGATGTGACATATCTGAATTATTATGTATCTAAATTTTCACACAGTTGAATCACTACATGTCCAAATAAATTTACCTGATGTATCTATGTAACCAAATAAAATTAGATGAACTAATATGTAGTAAAAGTGTCCATATATCCAAATGTGGAATATAGCCACATATCCAAATTTCACATAGGATAATGTCACATATCCAATTGTACACATGGGAGAATATTCACCCCATCTAGAATCATTTATAGGAATCTTTTAGAGGAAGTGTTATAGGAATAAAATTGATAGAGTGGTTTTCTATTTTATATGATGATGATATCATTTGATTGTAAATAAGCTCATGTGTGCCTTGAAAATTAAGAAAATAGGGAAATCTATTTCTAAATCAGAGCGTCCCATTTTAATGTTAATATATACTTTCATTTCTATGGTTTTCCCAAATCTTGGGAAGAATGATATCTTTATAAATCCCCATCCATGGAGAGGCCACCGAGAAGCGAGACCATTCTCACTATTGAGTATAAAAATTTAAATGGGAAACATATTTTGTTATTGGATAATGGATTTTCTTAGTAGAATTTCATTCTAAGCTATTAATGATCACCTTAAGGCATACCACATGGACATGTTTATATCTGTTAGATTAATTTTGGACCACTTTTCACATTCATTTTTCAAATAAGTTTAGTCATTGAAAACTGTAGTTGATAGTCCCCAAACATGATAGGAATCATTCTATCCTCCATTATCATCATTTATTTTCTATTTTACCAGAAAAACAACATTTATTCATTATTATTCCTTGATTATTTGATCTATAACATCTTGAAATGGAGATATAATTTAAAAACTAGTTCCCAGAGGACATGCTAAAGTTGTCTAGAGATCGAATATAGAGATAATCATTGATGCCTCATTTGAACTAGGACAAATGTGAATGTAAATAAGGAATTATGAAAACACACTTACTCACATGATCTACTTTCTTCTTTATTGCATTCATAATTTCCCCCATTACTCATTATTTTCACTTAACTATGTGACTTCATTGGGGTTGTGTGATTTGAATGATCTCGATATGATCACCTGGAAGGAAATAAATTTTGTGTATGGTGGTTGGATTTGGGTTTTCATTCACATTGGGGACAACTATCTAGAATAGGGAGACATCCCATGAATTTTTTTCACTATTTAAGGAGAAATAAGTGTTTAAGTTGAGACATCAATCATCTACTAAGAGTGTAGAGTGTTGATGGTTAAATCATTTTTAGATATGTGATGGGAAGTAGATTTTTGGTCCATATGAAACCTCTTGATGAACAGTTACTTCCATTAACATTTTTTATCTTTCCACTATTTTCTCATTCATTCAGTATTTCATCACTCTTTGTACCATTTTTTCTTATTGTATACATTTAATTATTTAAATTTATAAAAACACAAAAAAGTGTTTTAGAGTATGACTATGATTTTCGACACTAACTCCTTGAGATCAACCCATGGATTAGCCATTATTATATATATAGGGAGAATATAAATGTATTTGCGACCATCCTTATAATAAGTAATCATTCATAGATTGACTCTAATTTGCGTGAATTAATGTTTATTTTGGTAATTCTTCATGTTTTTCTTTTCTGTTTTTAATTTCAAATTTTAAAAAATGATGAAACCACCCTGACATTCGGAATATTTTGTTTTATTTATTTCATATAAGATAATGGAGTAGTATAAAACTCTAAATTAATAAGATTTTAAATAAAAAATTAAATACTTTTAAAGAATACTCAAAACAATATATTTTGGAATCCTTTGTTAAATAACATAAGATGTTTTCACTCTTTTTCTAGAGTTTTTTTTGGAATAGCTGGATCTTCCCACTTTTGAAATCGATCCACCCTCAAATTAAAATTTGGAATATGTACACACTAAGGAATATTTTAAAAGTTTCGAAGAGGAGGGACTTATTGAAATTGAACAATATACACACAATTTATAAAATTATTTTTCTAGTATTACATTTGATGATTTTTTACGTTCTCAATTATCTAATGATTTTTCAATGGTTTAATAAATAGAAATTTCTTGACACAACCTATAATTTTTCATGAAATACTCTAATTTTGATGAGATTTATTTTGAAGAATGGTTGTAATAGGTTTGATACATCTTTCATACCCTAGTCACACTCATAGGATAACTTTCTATCCTTGAAGAATAGAAAGATGAAATTATTCATGGAGATTTTAATTTCATAGAAGAGTCTACATTATTATTTGTCTTTGATTATATTAAAGTTGAATTAATTTTTTATTCTCTAAGTATAGGTATTTAAGATAAAACTCACCTTTTTGTTCTCCTTGAATGGCTTGAAGGAATTTTCGCTTCACCTAAGGAGGAACTTTTTGGACACCTAGTTATTAACAGAAATTTAAGTATGGATGAATATCAAGTAGAAAAGGAGATATTGGAAATATGAATGAGTGTTAAAGAATATTTTGACACATTTTATATAGTCAAAGAATAATTTATTTATTTGATTGAACAAGAGGTAAATTCATACCCAAGAGTTCAATTTCCCACAACCATTCTACTCTACCCTGAAAGTTTAAGAAGAGGTTAAGTACCCCTACATCTTGTTCCCCATGCCGTTTTTTACAATAACTATAATGTCAATGTGGGTGACTTAAATAAAGTTAATCAGGGTGTACTTTGAAAGTTGAAAATCAGTAAATATGGGAAGAGAACATATATTGGTTCTTAAAATAAAATCCTCAACCACCATCAAATTGGGGTTAACCCAAATAATATCCAACAATGGAAAGTCTAAATATAATACCTCTTAAGGGGTGTGTGGGTGGGGGAGGGGGGTATCCCAATATTATCTAGTGTTTATTTTATTTCATGGTTTTATTTATTTATTTATTTGAGTGTTTGATGTATTATTGTTGTAAATAACTTGGAATTTCATTCAAATGGTGGTATGGATGATTCAAGAATCATATCTAATAAATGAGGATCAACTATGGAAGTTAACATAAAACATTATTTTTAGTTGTTTTCATGGCTAAAATAGGCTACAAAAAAGATAAATATTATTTAATACTACATAAACCTAGAATTTTGTTTCTAATTGATTTTATATTATGCTAATTAATCCTAATTTTAATTTTTGTTAAATCTTGTAGGTACTAAAATAAAATACATGAAATTTTAAGGAAATATATTTTTAATTATGCTTGTATGTGTGGAAAATGTGCTATTTTGAACATAAATGTAACCATTCAAATAATCTATGATGTGATGATTTTAAAATATTTTATAAACCAAATTTTATTTAATAATATCCCATATTAAGATTCAATATTGGGGACAATGTAGGGTTTTAAGTGTCGGGGAGAGGGGTCTTGAAATGTTCCTATATTGTGGTTCGATGTCGTGAATGTCAAAAAACACCAAAATTTTTCAACAAATTTCTTCCATTTTAGGATTTATATATGATCTTTTTTTTATAAATAAAATCATCCATTTATTTTTTTAGGGTAGGAAAATAAAAATTCAATCTATCATGTTTTATGGAAAAATCTCATACTAGTTTTAGGGGATTTCAGTGAATCTAAAATTACAGGAATTGCATGACTTATGAGTGATATGTTCAATATTTTCAATGAAATTTTGTTGAGAAACTAATAAAAAGAGCTTGATGGGAAATATTCTTGTGTAATTATGGTTAAACCATGAGGTAAATGGATTTTGGAACTTGAATCCAGTTACTTTTCCCTTATAAAATAGAACACCTTAGAGAAACAATTCAATAGAGATTAATATAAGTCCATTGAAATTTTAGTAAAATAAGAAATAGGGATCCCATAGTGAATTTATGAGGCATTAGGAATTGGTTTCATGTGTAAATAAGAATATTGATATTTAAATTAAATATGTTCTTTTCATAGTTATTTTCACATTCATGGCTTGGAAAAAATTCAAATAAATTAACTAATTCATAAAAAAATTCATTCCGGTGAGGGGAATATTTAACCCAAATGAATAAGGGGAAAATTGAATTCAAATAAATTATTTTTAGTTGTATCAATGATGTGGGAAATTAATCTTTGGTTGGGTAACCTGGGAAGTCAAAACTGAATGTATATCCTGTTTAAATTTTAATTACTTTTAAATTTAGTTGGTCTACACTACTAGAATAGGAACATGGAATTAAATTGAAGTATGGAATTTGGGTGGAATCACACGGGAGTAATAAAATTTTTTAGTAATAGAGTAATTTATTTTATTCTTTAATTTATGTATGTTTGTTTTCTCATTAGTGTTTTGGAGTCATTGTAATTAAATAAAATTTATGATATTTAGTATGGGGGAATTTGATGTGGCCTCATTATATTACAATTTTCTAAAAAAAAATTCTTTATTGAGTGTGATTTTAATGGTTAAATGTTATTTAATGGTGTTTTTTTCATTTTATTTCTTTTATAGAAAAAACTATAAGTCTTTTAAATACATATGAAAATTAAACGTTTTCGGGGATTTATTGGCACAATTTTTCATGTTATGATTTTACCCTTTTAAAGAATAATTTATTCTATTATTTTTCATTTTTATCTCATTAATGGTTAAATTTATTCTTTAAGGTGTTGATTTTAATACCCTAATATTTTTTAAGAACACTATGCTCGATAGCGTACAAGATATGCAATACCAATCCAAAACAAACCAAGAAATATTATTATTATTTAAATATGACCATAATAACCTTGCTATTAAATTGGAATACATGAATAAGATTAAATAATTATATATATATATATTTCCTTCTCAATAAAATTGTATTCATAAATTTATAGTAAATAATCACTCAATTTTTTTGTAAATTCTTTTTAATCTTCAAAAATACATTTTCTTTAAAAGTGAGTTTCATTAATTTTTATGGAAAAATATTATAATTAATTTTGAAATTTTTTGAAATTATATTTTTCAAAAAGGCTATAATTTTTGAATTCATCATGTAAAAATCATCCCATGATGAATTTGTTTTGTGAATTTTATGAAAATTATGATGTTTTAATAAATAGTAAAAAATAATGATTTTTATTGAAAACTATATTTTCATTGCAAGAATATAAAAATTTACATTTTATTATTAAATATTTTAAAATTAAAATTAATTATAATATGTTTTAAATAAAATAATGAAGTTAATTGGAATCGGTTTTATATTTTTATTTGGAATAAAAACATTTTCTTATGTAAAAATCATTTTTATAAAATACAATTTCTATTACCCCTGTAATGGCCCAGACCTCTCAAGTCCATTCGTTTGTGAAATGTGGTTCTGGAGGTGTTCCGGTTGGTCAAGGTGACTTGGGGGTTTGTTTGGGTGGACATTTAAGGAAATCTAAAGGGAAATAGCTTCCGCGCGGTTGGCGCACGGTTTGGATAAACCATGCAGCCAAGCCGTGCAAGGTTGGTGTTGGAGGCAGTGGCTAATGCACGGTTAACACATAGTTTTTATAACTGTGTGGACTAACCATGCGAAGAGTGTTTGGCGGGGTAGAAGATAACGCACGGTTAGTGCACGGTTTGTTAAACTGTGCGGGCACTTAATGTTAGATCCTAAATTGTGGATCTGATCTGTTTTTCCACTAAATGGTTCGTTTAAGCCTCTAAATGGCCATAACTCAGGATTACCCTTCCTAGAGGATAGGATAACCTCTCCCAAGTGTTTTGGAAGTGATCCTAAGGCTTCTATTGGTGAATCGAAGCCGGTACCTTGAGGTATGTGATCTTTCTTGATCGTTCTTGTTTGGTTTCTTAGATCCACTTTGATCTACTCCTCCTCTTCCTTTAGTTTCTTAGATATACGCCCGTTATGGGTAGAACTAAGTGTGTGGATGCCAATTATGGTGAGCTTTAGTATTGATCTTTCTAGGAGGAGGGACCTAATGTGGGTTTTTGGAGAATCGACCCGGGTTTCTAGAGCGTTCTTCGACTGTCATGGTTTCGTCAAAAACCTTTGAGGTAGGGATCTTGCCTTTGTCTCTCTCTATTTTTTTCATCTTGCAGGGTGGGTATCCTCTTGTTTTCGTGAGATACGGTTGAACCGGTGAATAAAGATAATAACTGGTTAAAGAATGGGTTCAGGGAAATTATGTTGGTATTGTTGTTTTATTTCCACTAATGCTTATCCTTTGATTATGTTGTGAATTGAATGGGATTATTCCTACTGAAAATAACAGTCATTGGGGGCCTTTTCTTTCGCAATTAAATGTTTCTCTATTTTCTGGATTTGTTTCATGGATGTAATTCTTAGAATGTGGAAATTGGTTAATCATGTAAAGTTGGATGATTAAATGAATACCTAGAACCCTTGTATGATCACCCAGGTTAAACCAAATGAAATAATAAATTTGTGGGTGCTAGCTGAGGTTTAGTTATGTAAAGGGGGTGTTTCATGGATTGTTGTGGAACGGGTGAGCAGTGGGGCTGCGGTTGGCGTGGTTGTGGGTTGGCGGGTATGATATTGTTGTGATGGGTGGTGGAGCTGCGGTAAACGGTATCAAAGGGATGATGTTGTGGTATGGGAATTATTTCCGATGTGTTGTGGTTATGGTGGTTGGTTGAAGTGCTACAGGAATGGTTGTGCATATAAATAAAAAGTGGAAGATTTATCTAATGAATTGTGGGACATGGTAATTGATTAAATACGTAAAATCAATGGAATTGTTTGGCTAATAAAAGAAAATGGTGTTGTGTTTCTCGTGTTTTACCTAACATTGTTTGTGGTTGGCAGGGATATTTTTATGAACTTTCGATCTGGTTTGGTTGTTGTTAGTTTCTCGGTAGTTAAATAGCTGATAAACTAAACCTGTTGAAACATGAAAAGCTTAATGGGGTTTGGGGCTCTTTATTGTGTGCATACATTCGAGGTAGCAGTGCTGAGGCATGTGCTCAGATCCTTTGTGTAGAAGCCTTAGGATGGGTAGAGTGGTTGATATAATTATATAAATTTGTAGTTCTTATTTTTCTTATTCGCACCACACCCAAGTTGATCACTTAGTGCTGAACACCCACATTTCATGGGGGAGGGTGTTTTTCCCAGCACTCCTATGAGTGGCTGGTTATTAGCTCCTTTTCTGATCCCTTTCCCGAATATCCCAAGACTCTTCGAGTAGGCTGTGATGGCCTGAGGTCCATTATAGCCCAAGATTTTCCGGGCAGGGTAGTTGTGGTGGTTGGCCTAGGTGTGTGTGGGCAAGTTGTTTCCCAAGAATCTTCGGGATGAGGCCCAGGTGTCTTCGGGCGTGGCAGTAGTTGTTCTGGCCCAGGTGTTTGCGGGCGTGGTTATGAAGTGGCTATGGACCAGGTGTTTGCGGGTGAGATAGTGGTTGTGGCCCAGGTGTTTGTGGGCAGGATGTGTGGTTGTGGCCCAGGTGTGTGCGGGCGAGGTGTGGCAGTGGGACTGCGGTGAGAATGGCGGGATTGGTTCGATGCGTAGGATGTCTTAAATAACCAGTGGGAATGTGGCATAGGGTACCCAAATGTCGATGTGATATTACTATATATTACATGACTTGCATTATTTGGGGAGTGTACTTTGGTGAGGCTTGGGTGGATAGATTCCTTACTAGGATTTGGTTCCTTCTATTTTCTCACGGGGCATTAGGATATCTCCCCACGTGTGCACAAGAGCTTTAGGTTTTCCTACTGAGTATACTTGTATGCTCACCCTACGTTTACTTTCAGGCCTTCAGGAGGACTTCATGGACCATGCATGACCTTGCTAGTTGGGCGTTGGAGTTTTTTTGGTTGTAGTTTTCGCTTTCTTTTTGGTACTGCACTTTGGATATTTTTTTGTGCATGTACTTTTGTTTTAGTTTTTTATAAAACATGCATATGGGTTGGTTTTTGGTTTATTTTCATTTACTTGTTACTTTTTCTTTGGGTGTTTGACTCATCCTGTTTCCCGATCTTAATTAATAAAAAGGGTAATTCCTCCCACATTTGGGAAAAATCATACCTTTGGTGCTATTCGCCACTCCGGGGCCTATTAGAGGTGGGACTCGGGGGTCATTATCTCCCTCTCACCATTGCTAGATCTAGAGGGGCATCTTTGGTGGGATGGGGTCGTGATAGAATTGTATCAGAGCAGGTTAAGAGATAGGATAAAGTTTGGAGTTAGGCACAGTGAGGATTGCATGAGATGGTAGGGAAACAGTGTTGGACAATCTTGGTGTGTGAAATATGACAGGGAAGACCGGCTAAGACATGGGATTTTAGCCCCCCCCGTGATCCGATGCAAGGACTCTAGACCTACCGAATAACCAAGTGAGACTACACTGATTTAGGGGTAGAGACCCTAGGAAAGGTAGATGCATCATAATGACTTGTGTTATAGTGTTTCCGGGGAATTTGGGGATTTAAAATGAATAAGAACTCTAAGAAAATTTAAGAATAATATTCTACACTACTCGGGATTAGGAATTCATTGTTTACCCTACAGCTATGGAACCTAGGAGATGACCACAGGTAGTGTGGGCGATCGAGGCCCAGGAGGTTGACTTGGCTGATCGAAAATGGTCTGACCGAGAGGAGGGGGACGATCAGTGGAAGAAGATTCTTCGAGCCTTTCAGCAGAAGACCCTCGGGAAGTACGAGGGCAGCATCTCAGACATGGAGACAGAGAGCTGGCTAGAGGAGCTGGTGATAGCTTTCAGCTTGATCCAAGCTCCAACGAAGTACTGGGTTCCTCTAGAAGTGAGCTAGATGCGTGGATCAGTGCGTCAGTGGTGGACTCTTTATCTTGGAGAGAAGTTGGAGGCTGAGGTCACGTGGTCTGACTACGAGAAGGAATTCTGGGCAGAATTACTCTATTCCACAATGAAGGCTGAGAAGAGGCAGAAACTACTCTCCCTTCAGCAGGGGAGTATGTCAGTGAGAGAGATGTGGATCAAGTTCAATGATCTCCTTCACATTTCTCCCGACCTCTTTCCGGATGAGGAGTCTTGGGAAAGATGTTTAGAGGAGGCACTTTGGCCTTCTCTCCAGTATGCTGTTACTCCCTTCACTCTAACGACGTACTTGGAGGTCTAGAATAAGGATGAAGTGGTGTAAAGGATGCACATGATGGGAGGTGTATCACGAGAGGGAATCCAATTGGGCTCGTCGAAGGGGAAGGCCGTCAGCAGCAGGCCTCCAGCATCAGGGACCTCTAGGTTTCGACCACCAGGAAGCAAGCCTCAACAGTTCCAGTTTTGATCTCATGGCCCTCACCCATTTATTTTGAGCCCAGGTCTGAGATCCTTTATCTGTGGAAGTCATGGGATCTTTTGGAATTGGTGCCCGGACAGAGTGTAGTACAGTGGTGGTGGGCAGGTTCAACACCCACCTCAACAGCAGCAGTTTCCAGCTAGACCTTTCAGTATCAACAAAAGGGGCAGCGAGCTCCCACTCCTCTGAGGGAAAACATCGCAGAAGGAGGCTGGCCTTAGGGGGCTCCTTTGGGACCTCGGCCAGGGCTCTATTGGGGAGGCGACTAACAGCCGAGGGGTAGGTGAGCTGGGCGTGGGAAGTTACACGCCGCGGGGGCAACAACTCCAGCAGGTCCGGAAGTTGTTTGAGGTACGATCAGCTTGTTTAGTACCATTTCCTATGCCTTGTTTGATTCCAGAGCTTCGTACTCCTTTGTCATGCCCAGTTTATCCTGTGACTTGGCCCTAGACATAGAGACACTTTCTATACCCCTGGTTTTGAGTATGCTAGTCGGAGGTCAGACGAGCTTGTCTCATGTTTTCCGGGGATGTAGGTTGATGTTGGGCCCACACCAATCCAGTGAAGATCTCCTTTTACTGCAAATTACGCCATATGACATCATTATAGGCATCGAATGGTTGTTCTCAGTGTATTCTGTCATCGATTTTTTCCAAAGAATGGTTGTGTTTTCAGGCGTGGGTAGATGAGGTGTAACTTTAATCGGTGAGCGGGGTTGCCAGGAGGGTAGTCGGTGAGGGGAGCCATTCCCTTCCTTGTTAGCTGAACTGTCAGTGGAGTCAGAAAATACAGAAATGGTTGAAGTCCCAGGGATCATCAGTGAATTTATAGACGTCTTCCCTGAAGAGGTGGCGACTCTACCCCCTCGACGTGATGTTGAGTTCGGGATAGACTTGAAACCTGGTGCCCGTTCGATTTCGATGGATCCGTACCAGATGGAATCTTTTGAGTTGTGGGAGTTGTGGATTCAGATTGATGATTTGATGAAGAATATTTTTGTTCGACCAAGTGCGTCACCTTGGGGTGCCCTTGTCTTGTTTGAAAAGATGGCAGATGGTGGTCTCATGCTGTGCATAGACTACCGGAGACTGAATCAGGTAACAGTCAGGAACCATTACCCCCTCCCGAGGATAGATGGTCTCTTTGACCAGCTGAGGGGAGCATGTTGGTTCTCTAAGATCAATCTGCACTCTGGATATCCCCAGTTGATGGTGAAGGAGGTCGACATCTCGAAGACTGCCTTCAGATGTAGGTATGGACACTTTGAGTTTGTAGTCATGCCATTTGGTGTTACAAATGGACCAGCTGTGTTCATGGGACTCATGAACTCCTTATATCGGGAATACCTAGATCAATTCTTAGTCATGTTTATTAACAACATTCTGATCTACTCAAGATCAGAGGAGGATCATGCTGGACACCTGAGAACAGTTTTAGAGGTCCTCCGGCAGCACCAACTCTATGAGAAATTTTCCAAGTGAATGTTCTAAACACGATAAGTGCACTTACTTGGGCACGTGGTGTCCGAGAAGGGAATAACAGTGGACCCATTGAATGTCTAAGTGGTTGTTTCTTGGGCAGCGCTCAAGAACGTGGAAGAATTTCGTAGTTTCCTTGGACTAGCAGGCTACTACTAGAGGTTCATTCCCAACATCTCCCAAGTTGCAGCACCTTTGATGGCCTTGAAAAATAAGGATTGAGCTTTCGTGTGGGATGAGAAGTGTGGGGAAACCTTCAGTTATCTAAAGGGAATGTTGGTTAGTGCCCTAGTGCTAAGATTACCAGATGAGGGAGTAACGTTTGAGGTATTATGTGATGCCTCCGGCCAAGGCTTGGGGTGTGTGCTGATTGGACAACAAAGGGTGATCTTCTATGGGTCTATGTAGTTACGTCCTCACAAAAATAACTATGCCACCCACGATCTAGAGCTTGAAGAAGTTGTGTTCGCACTGAAGTTGTGGCAGCATTACCTCACTGAGGAGCCATTCATGGTCTTCATGGATCAAAAGAGTTTGAAGTATATCTTCTCCCAGCGGGACCTGAATTTGAGGCAGTGAAGGTGGATAGAGTTTCTCAAGGACTACAACTTTGAAATATCCTACACTGAAGGCAAAGGAAATGTGATGGCTGACGCTTTGAGTAGGAGGAAGGACGCGGTTTGAAATTCGGAAGATGTCTGGAAGGTGATGGAAGAATTGGCTACACTACACCTCTATATATTGGAAGATAGTGGTAGAGGCTGTCTGTTTCAAATGACAGTGCAGTCCTCCCTACTACGGAAGGTGGAGGAGTCTCAGTGGGGAGACATAGAGAGTGAAGTGATGCATGATCGGGCTAGCTAGGGCAATGCTCTGGAGTGATGGTCGGAGGATGGTCTGAATCAGATGTTTTTTTGGGGGAAGTTGTTTGTTCCAGAGGAAATGCGTGAGAGAGTTCTTGGTGATTTTCACAACTCACCCCTGGCAGTACACCCGGGAGCTTCCAAGATGTACCAGGTCTTGAGAGGCAGTTCTGGTGGCCCGGGGTGAAACAGGAAGTAGTAGAGTTCATAGTAAAGTGCTTCATGTGTCAGTAGGTAAAGGCTGAACACCGTGTCCCAGTAGGTCTGTTACAACCTTTAGATGTCCTCGAGTGGAAGTGGGATGACATCTCGATGGATTTCATCATAGGGCTAGCCAAGGTTCAAGGAGGTTGCGACACTATCTGGGTAGTGGTGGACCGGTTGATGAAATTGGATCACTTACTAGAAATCAAGGAGTCAAGTATAGTTGTGGCCCTATCTCAGAGGTACGTGGATGATGTGGTTTAGTTGCACAGAATTCTGAGATCTATAATCTCCGACCGGGATACCCGATTTACCTCGCAGGTCTAGAGAGAAATGAAACATGTTTTTGGCACCTGGCTATGCCTCGACACTGCTTTTCACCCCCAGACAGATGGGCAGACAGAGCGCACCATCCAGACTTTGGAAGATATGATACGAGCATGTGTTTTGGGCCCTGGAGGATCATTGGTACAAAAATTGCCTCTGATAGAGTTCTCTTACAACAACAGCTATCACTCTACCATTGGCATGGCTCATTTCAATGATTTGTACGGTAAGCCATGCCACTCACCCGTATGTTGGACAGAGGTTGGAGAGGTAGGTGTCCCTGGCCCGAAGGTGGTGTAGAGAATGATGGAGGAGTTTCAGCTTATACGAGAGAGGATGAAGGAAGCTCAGGACAGGTAGAAGTCATACACTGATAATAGGAGGAGTCCCTTGGAGTTCGAGGTCGGGGACCATGTGTTCTTGAAGGTCTCTCCTTGGTGCGGGCAGCGAAGATTCGGAAAGGGAAGCAAGCTTTCTCCCAGGTTCATCGGGCCCTTCGAGGTGTTGCGGTGGGTTGGTGAGGTGGCTTATCAACTGGCGTTTCCACCACCAATGCAAAGGGTGCACGGCGTCTTCCATGTGTCTCAGCTCCATCGGTACCTGCACGATGATTCACATGTCCTTGACTGGGAGAGCTAGATATCGGGGATGATGAAACATTTTTGAAGAGACCCGTGATGATATAAGGTCATGAAGAGAAGGTGCTTCGTGGATGAACCATTCCTTTGGTTCATGTGCTATGGAGGCATGGTGGGCTTGAAGAGAGTACTTGGGAACATGAAGCACAGATGCGTGCCCAGTACCGAGAGTTGTTTTGATTTTTATCCTGTTTTGTTTTGTACCTATTTACGATATAATACTTGACCTGGTTAACTATGAAATGTGTTTCAAGTGCATAAGGAGTGTCCTGAAATGTAGGGAGGGTATGACCTGACCCCTATCCAAGACGCATTAAAGATGATGCACCTAAACCCGTGCGAGCGAGTCAGTGCCGCCCAAAGCGGATAGTATCTTAACATGGAGGAAGGAAAACCCCTCACCCACATTTCTAGAGGGTTTAATCTATTTCTTTGCGTGGTTATATGGGGTTGAGGAGCGGTATATTTGTGATTTTTCAGGATATAGGTGAGGAAGGTGGCGCTCCTTGGTAACAAAGAGGTTTTCTCCTGAGAGGTATCTTTCGAGGGGTTGGGGGAGTTGTTCGGACCCCTCTTCTTTCTTCAGGTCTAGTTTTAATTTTCGAGGGTGAGAATGTTTTAAGAGGTATTTGATGTAATGGCCCGGACCTCTCTGGTCCATTCCTTTGTGAAATGTGGTTCTAGAGGTGTTCCGGGAGGTCAAGGTGACTTGGGGGAGCATTTGGGTGGAGTTTTAAGGAAAGCTAAATGGCAATAGCTTTCATACGGTTGGCTCACGGTTTGGCTAAACCATGCGGCCAAGCCATGCAAGGTTGGTGTTGGAGGTAGTGGCTAATGCATGATTAGTGCACGGTTTGTCTAACCGTGTGGACTAACTGTGCGAGGAGTGTTTTTTGGGGTCGAATCTAACAGACAGTTAGCACATGGTTTGATAAACCGTGCATACTAACAGTGTGGGCACTTAAAGTTGGATCCTAAAATTTTGGATTTGAACTCTTTTGCCTATAAATGGTTCATTTAAGCCTCTAAGCAGCCATAACTTGGGATTTAACTTCCTTGAGGATAGGAGAACCTCTCCCAAGTGTTTTGGAAGTGATCCGAAGGCTTCTATTGGCGAATCGAAGCCATTTCCTTGAGGTATGTGATCTTTCTTGATTGTTCTTGTTCGGTTTCTTAGATCCACTTGGATCTACTCCTCCTCCTGCTTCAGTTTATCAGATATATGCCTGATATGGGTAGAAATAAGTGTGTGGATGACAATTATGGTGATCATTGGTCTTGATCTTTCTAGGAGGAGGGATCCATGGTGGGTTTTTGGAGAATCGACCCGGGTTTCTTGAGCGTTCTTCGACCGTCGTGGTTTTGTAAAAAACCTTTGAGGTAGGGATCTTAACTTCATCTCTCTCCTTTATGCATCTTGTAGGGTGGGTATCCTCTTATTTTCGTGCTATACGGTTGAACTGATGAATAAAGATAATAACTGGTTAAAGAATGGGTTCGAGGTAATTTTGTTGGTATTATTATTTTATTTCCATCAATGCTTATCCTTTGATTATGTTGTGAATTGAATGGGCTTATGCCTACTAAAAATCACGGTCGTTGGGGGCCTTTTCTTGTGCAATTAAATGTTTACCTATTTTCTGGATTTGTTTCATGGATGGAATTCGTAGAATGTGGAAATTGGTTAATCATGTAAATTTGGATGATTAAATGAATACCTATAACCCTTGTATGATCACCCCAGTTAAACCAAATGAAATAATGAATTTGTGGGTGTTGGTTGGGGTTTGGTTATGTCAAGGTGGTGTTTCATGGGTTGCTGTGGAATGGGTGAGTAGCGGGGATGCGGTTGGCTTTGTTGTGGGTTGGCGTGTATGATATGGTTGTGATTGGCGGTGGAGCTACGGTAAACGGTATCAAATGGATGATGTTGTGGTACGAATATTGTTTTCGATGTGTTGTGGTTATGGTGGTTGGAAGCCGGGCTGCAGGAATGGTTGTGAATATGAATAAAAAGTGGAAGAGTTAGGTAATGAATTGTTGGACATGGTAGTTGATTAAATATGAAAAATCAATGGAATTGTTTGGCTGATAAAATAAAATGGTGTTGTGTTTCTCGTGTTTTCCCTAACATTGTTTTTGGTTGGAAGGGATATGTTTATGAAATTTTGATCTGGTTTAGTTGTTGTTAGTTGCTCAGTAGTTATGGAACTGATAAACTAAAACCATTGAAACATGAAAAGATTAATGGGGTTTGGGGATGTTTATTGTGTGCATACATTCGAGGTAGAAGTGCTGAGGCACGTGGTCAGATCCTTTGTGTAGAAGCCTTAGGATGGGTTGAGTGGGTGATATAATTATATAAATTTTTAGTTATTATGTTTCTTATTCGCGCCCCACCCAAGTTAATAACTTAGTTCCAAACACCCCCATTTCATAGGGGAGGGTGTTTTTCCCAATACTCCTATGAGTGGCTGGTTATTAGCTCCTTTTCTGCTCCATTTCCCAAATAGCCCAAGACTCTTCGGGAAGGATGTGATGGCTTGAGGTCCATTATAGCCCAATATTCTTCAAGTAGGGTAGTTGTGGTGGTTGGCCCAGGTGTGTGCGGGCAGGTTGTTTCCCAAGAATCTTCAGGATGAGGCCCAGGTGTCTTCCGAAATGATAGTAGTTGTTCTAGCCCAGGTGTTTGTGGGCGTGGTTAAGCGTAGTGGTTGTGGACTAGGTGTTTGTGGGAGGGATAATGGTTGTGGCCCAGGTGTTTGTGGGCGGGATGTGTGGTTGTGGACCAGGTGTGTGCGGGCGGGGTGTGGCAATGGGACTGCAGTGAGAATGGCAGGATTGGTTTGATGCATAGGATATCTTAAATAACCAGTTGGAAAGTGGCTCAGGGTACCCAAACGTCGATGTTCTATTACTATATATCACATGACTTGCGTTATTTGGGGAGTGTGCTTTGGTGAGGCTTGGGTGGATAGATTCCTTTCTAGGCTTTGGTTCCTTCTTTTTTCTCACGAGGCATTAGGATGTCTCCCCACATGTGCACGAGAGCATTAGGATTTCCTACTGAGTATACTTGTATGCTCGCCCTACGTTTACTTTCAGGCCTTCAGGAGGACTTCAGGGACCGTGTGGGACCTTTCTAGTTGGGCGTTGGAGATTTTCTGGCTTTATTTTTCACTTTCTTTTTTGTAACGTACTTTGGATCTTTTCTTGTGCTTGTACTTTTTTTCAGTTTTGTATAAAACATGCACATGGGTTGGTTTTTGGTTTATTTTCATTTACGTGTTTCTTTTTCATTGGGTGTTTTACTCATCCTGTTTCCCGATATTAATTAATAAAAAGGGTAATGCCTCCCATATTTTTGAAAAGTCATACCCTTGGTGCTAGTCACCACTCCAGGGCCTACTAGAGGCGGGACTTGGGAGTCATTATCTCCCTTTCACCATTGCTAGCTCACGAGGGGCATCTTTGGTGGGAGGGGGTCGTGACAACCCCAATGTATTTTTTCCATAATAAATTAAATGAAATTCCATTGGTAAATTATTTTAATGATATTTATATATTATTTATATTCAATCATATTTCTTAACATTCATATATTTTGTTTTTATATACATGTTATAAGAATTAATCTAGTTGTATGCTTAAAAAACTATATTTTTTCTAAAAGTGGTTTTCATCGCATTTTTCATACTTATTATAAAATTAATTTGCACCACATATAAGTAATTAATTTAATAAAATATACTCCAAATTTTTAATTAGGTGGATCAAAAATTTTAAATATTCCCTTTTTATTTTTGGTCAATATGTATAACAATCGTGGTAAAATTTATCACCGCGATAAAGGGTAAATGAGGTTAATCAAGGTTAAAACTAACTTCTAAGGCCATTATTTTTCATCGTAATTCTTATTAGATGAATTGAATTTTACACATATCAAATTAGGATCTAAATTTTATTTTAATGGTGAATTACCCATGAAAATGACCTATATAATATTTAAAGCAAAGAAATTTACAGATGGCCACTTTCTTAGTTTTAAATAAATTTTATTTGTTCACATACGAAAAAAATAAATACATGAATGAATATAAATATATATTTTGAGAACAATTAAATTATATTTTGGTTTTAATTTATTTATAAATTTTAATGACTAAATAATTACCAAATTTTTTTTACAATGCTAACACAATATTTATTTAATTAATAGAAAAATAAAAGAAACGATATTAAAAACATTAAAAGGAATATAATTTGACTGATTTATAGTTTTCTAAGAATATTATTGATTTATATGACACATTATTGATATTTAAAAGGATTATATCCAAATTGAAACTTGTTCATTATTTATTTTATGTCAAATCAAATGAATTGTGTAAAAATTGGGATTAATGATATTTTTTCAAAATAATAATTTATCAAATTATTTAAAAATCAAAAAAATATTGAAATAGGATATGGTGGATAATATGTGGTCTAAAATTTCATACCTTGGACATTTATGATCCCATTATCACCTTATATGTAAAATTATAACCTTTTAATAGTAAAAAACCTTATCTTGGATAAGGTAAACATTGGTTAACCAAGTAGTTAATAAAAAAGATAAGGTTTAAAATGATAACAAAACCTGTCCAAATTTTTTTGGTTGATGGGATTATAACCAAATCCAATATTATCTTTGAATATAAGGCCATTTGGAAGTATTTTTCATGAGAATTACATTATAATAGTTTAATATTTTAAGAAATTAAAAATGTGACACTCACCTCAATTATAAAGGGAACCCCTTATTTCTTTTGTTCACACCACTTTATGCCTTATTTCTTGACCATAACCTAAAAAAATTCCTTCTAGACTTTCATACTAATTATTATTAGATGAAGGTAATTTTACCCTTATCACCTTAAGATATAAATTTATTTTTTTAATGGAGAATTACTCATGAAAATTACCTATATAATGTTTAAATAAAATTAAGTTTCAAAATTCCACTCTCCCTATTCTAAAAAAATTTACTTGTTCACATTGGGAAAAAAGAAATTTTTGAATTAATATAAATATCTATTTAGAGAATAATTAAATTATTTTTTTGATGTTAATTTATTTATAATTTTCAATGATTAAATAATTACCCTAAATTATTATGAAACACTAATATAGTATTTACTCAATAATATAAAAAAATAAATGAAACGATGTTAAAAATATTAAAATAAATCTAATTTGTCTAATTTATAGTTTTCCAAGAATTTTATTGTTTAATATGACATATTATTGATATTTAAAATGGTTATATCTTAATTACAACATGAAAATTACCTATATAAAATTTAAATCAAATAAAGTTACAAAAGTTCACCCTCTGAGTTTTAAATAAATTTTATTTGTTCACGTAGGGAAAAAAGTAATCTATAAATGAATATAAATTTCTATTTTGAGAATAATTAATTTTTTTGGTTTATTTTTAAATATTAATTATTAAATAATTACCATAAATTCTTGTGCAATGCAAATTTAGTATTTATTCAATTAATAGAAAAATAAAAGAAATGATATTAAAAATATTAAAAGTAATATAATTTGAATAATTTATAGTTTTTTTTATAAATTTTATAGATTCATATGACATATTATTGATATTTAAATGGATTAGATTCTAATTAAAACCTTTTCATTATGTATTTTAAGTCAAACTAAATGAATTGTGTCAAAATTGACATTAATGATATTTTTTCAAAATCATATTATATCAAATTATTTAAACATCATAAAAACAATGAATGTGGATATGGTGGATAATATATGGTATAATATTTAATCCCTTGTCCATTTATGATCTAATTATAACCTTATATGTAAAATTATAACCATTTAAGAGTAAAAAATATTATCATGATTAAGGTAAATATTGGCTAACCAAGTGGTTAACACAAATGAATGTTTTAAAATGATACCAAAATATTTCAAAATTTCATTGGTTGGTGGGATTATAAAAAAATATTATCTTTTTCAAATATATTGCCATTTTGAATCATTTTTCTTGAGAATTACACCATTATTTTTAATCCTTTTAGAAATTCAAATTGAAACCCTCACCTTAATTAAAAAAGGGCACCCCTACTTTCTATTATTCAGACCAATTCAAGCCTTATATATTGGCCATACCCTATAAAAATCCCTTATAAACATCCATATACACATTCGTGATGTTATGGTCTTCCCAAAATACCAACCTTGAAATACCTAATAGGAGAACTAAAAGGTTTCTTTCAAATAAGTGGTAATCATCATAAATGTTCACTTTATTTTTACTAATTCATCACCACCTCTAATTCATATAAAGGAAGTCAGACCTGAGGTAAGAGAAATCTACTCTCAATTTTATTTATGGTAGAATTATACCAAATTCACTACTCATTTCATTATCTTAGTGTATATACACCACATTTGATATGTTATATAATGAACCTCCTTATTTTCATGATATTAAATGTTTCAATGGATTTTATTCTTTCCTAGAACATTTGATTCAAGAGTTACCAAAGTGGTATGCGATTTATGTTACAATCTCATTATTTATCAGGATTATTTATTATTGAGTTTTTTTTGATAAAATATTATGAAATAACATTCCATAAACTCATTATTTTTATTATACTTTGGTTATTTTATAGATTAAATTTGTTCCTTTCATTTTCATCTCTTTATGTACTCAATATAATGAAAGATGTTTTTAAAGAAAATAGATTTTATTTCTATCTTCAGTCTAAAATCCTTTTTATTTCATACAATTATTTTATAAAAATGATATTAGTAATGTTTTTAATATTCTCCTATTATTTTTTAAATTATTTTTTATTCAGGATTTTATTTTTTTACAAAAAATTTTAGGAGTATTGCTCTTGTAATTTTCCGAATGAGGTACTTTTTGACTTTTTTTACAAAATAATGCAATGAATGTTTTATTTTAACACATATAGAATAAAAATAATTTACCACCATCATAAAAAATCAATGATTTGAATATTAAATTAAATATTTACAAGGTTATTTTAAATGAAAATATTTTTCTTAATAATTGTATTTTTTTAAAGTTTATTTCAAATTGAAAAGGATATTTTACTTATGAAATTTTCTAGTGGTCCTTTAAATTTGTTTTTCATCTATGATACAATCCTTTGATGTTAATTATTATTTTTTGTGGATATAATCTAATGATACCATCTTTATTCATTATATGTTTGTTTTTTATTATGATTATGAGATGTTTACGAAACCTGTTTATTTTCTATGGGTTATGTTATAATGTTATGATTTATAATATTATGGAATTTATATGAATTAATTATGATTATGTGATGGGTGGGAATAGAATTATATAGTAATCTAATAAATTGGGTAAATATTGGTATATTAGGAGATAAATTGAACTAAAACAGGGAGTAAACCCAGTTCAGTAAGGGACTTTGTCCACTAAGATGGTCTTGGGAGCGATCCTTGACTACTATGATGGTTTGGGGCGTGAAACCAATCTACTATGATAGTTTTGGGAGTACACCTTAACTACTATGATAGTTTTAGGAGTGAAACCAATATACTATTATATTATTTTCAAGAATACTTTAATACTAAGGGATGAATTTTCCATGCTTTTGTGTATATGAAAAAATGTTGTATTATGCCAATGTTATACTCTCAGGGATGATGTTATTTGATTTTTTTTATGATTCAGGTCTAATGAACAACTATGATTTATTATAGGACTCAAGATTTTGATCTATGATGTGAAGATTATGGTTTCTAAAATTTTATGATCATGTTTTTATACCCTTATGCTCATGTTATATTGATATCTCTCTTATTTACCCATACTAATTTTCTGAACTCGCTATTTCTTATGTTTACTTTCCCCAAGTTATAAATAAAGGTATTAAGTTTAATATGTATAAGAAGGGTTCTAGTTATGAATAAATAAGTGGAAGATGATGTTGATATTTTATAAACTAGTTTTTTATGTATCAAAGGTTCCAAATATACCATACCTATATGATTCTGGAGTGGATACTTATGTTATGTAATGAATATTCATCTAATAGGATAAAATATCTATGTATGAAAGGTATGGGTTTCTATATTTGGTAACGAAGAAATTTTTAGTTAAACTTTGGAAATTAGGATGTGAAAAATGCATTGAGAACCTTATGGATATGTCGAATTATAGGATAACATAATAAAGAATTGGTAATAACCTTGGATGACCCAGGGTAAACCTATGGTTTCATAGATTGAAAAGGAGGTGTCATGATTTAGACACACTATAAATAATTTTTCATGATTCCTCACAATGACTAACATTGATCAAAGAATATTTTTTTAGTCAATGGATATAACCAAGAGGATTCTTGTTAATGTTGATTAATAATGGAATGATTTCCCTAATGAGAAAGTAAATTAAATGGGTGATGAAATGAAAAAATTTATGAATATTCCTAATAATATATCCAATTATATGATTACAAACCTATAATTTCATGAGTTTCGTAACACACCTAATATGATAAATAAATAGTTTCATGAAAACCATAAAGGAAATAATATTTTAACTTCATATATGTTGATAATGTGGGAAGAATCACTAAAGGGAATGTCTCAGATGAATGGGAAGTTATTTTTTGTATAGAAATGAGCAACATAGAGAAAGTAATTTATGAGTAAAAGTGGAGAGTTTGATGAAGGAAAATGAATTCCATACTAAGATACTATTTATAGTTAAATTTCTCTTATGTTGGGAAGATGATCATTATCTAAGCCAATTACCTAATCCAAGGGTTAACTCATTAACCAAGGAAATACATATGAAGTGAATTGATTGAAGTGTTTATGTATCAGGATTCTGAAATTATGTTTTGGAAGTGTTATATAAATGATATTTTTTTATATAAGCATAATGAAATATATATGTATTATTCCATAGTATAATTTGAATCCATCTTTTTAATTTTTATAAAGAGGTTATAGAAATTTTATGGACCTTAAAATTGATTAGTTGATTGAAAAGTGAATTATGTAATATTTAATGATTTTTATTTCATTTTTTGGATTTATGGTATATATTATAATGTTTGAGAACTTATTTCAGGAATAAGGATTGCATTAGTTTTATAATTATATATTTTTTCACGTAAAGTTAAATTAAAAGTTATGTTTACCATCATGGTTTTGTAAAATTAAAGTTGATCAAAATTTCAAAGGCATCAACACCCCCTTTTAAAGATTTAAGTTATGGGATTTTAAAGTGATTTGAAACATTTACTGGGTTTTAGGAAGAATACTCTATCAAGGTTTAAATAACCCTTTAGGGTTGGTATATGATTTGATTTCAAGTTAATTATGGTCTATTGGATATTGGGATATAAATAATCTTGATGGTTGAAAACTGATTCATTGATAAGATGGTATTTTTAAATATATTTATGGTCAAGTTAAGTATTATCTTTTAGGTTGGTATCTAAATTTGATTCGTGATATTTTTGTGAAGGTCACCAAATTATATGATTTTATAGTGATTTATCATGGCGATTAATGATTTTTGGGAGACATTTCATTCTACTGAGGTATATGTAACCCTTAGGTTTAACAAGTGATTTAACATGAAATATTATTTGGGAATAATTAAATTAAATTTTTGAAGATGTAATTTGAGGGGTATAATATAGACATTTAGATTTAAACATTATTTAATGTGGAGGTTATTGAGGTAATTAAGGTTTTGGAGATTAATGTTGTATTTATTTATATGATGGTTTATTTATTTTGACAATTTTGTTGTGATAATCATTTTTGGTTTTTGTTAATGAATAAAGAAAGGATGAATATCATAATATTATTTTTCTATCTGTAATAAGGTTATCTTATTTCCTCATGCATGAAAATTTCATCTTGAATACTCATTGTTTGGAGTGAAAAATTATACTATGGTGAAATTTATTAAAGGAGGAAATTATACTATTCAAGTAAGTATATTTCCTTATTTAATTATTATATATAGTAAAGGAATGACTCAAATCAAGGAAGAATATATTAAGATATTTTTTCCCTATAACCATTAACTCTTATGAATTGATATTTTTTCACCCCTCATTGATTCATTGTTTTTTGGTTCTTAACTTTCTCTTAACCATGTTATCTATTACTCTATATTATTTGTTGGGAATTATTTTTCTCTTACACATCCATATTTTCACTTATCATTTATTTTATCCTATTTTTTAACCTCGTTATAATTTATTCCATATGAACTTCACATGTCCCCTTCCCTCTTTTCAATAGAAATTTATATTAACCCTTTTTATGACGTGTGTTTACAACAATGGAATTTTCAAATATCAATCCATGGATTATCAAAAACAATTTCAAATTGGGGGGATGAAATTTATTAATGTGGGTGGGGGAATGAAATACCCTAGTATTTTAAAGTAACAATATATTCGACAACGTACAAGATACACAACACCAACCCAAAATGAACCATGAAATATTATTATTTAAATTTTACCATTAAAACATAACTATTAAATTGGTGGGTATGAATAGAATTAACATATTTATGAAATATATATAAAGATCCTACTAAATAAAAAATTTATTGATAAATATTTAGTAAATAATCACTCAATTTTTAGTAATGTCATTTTATTCATCAAAAACACATTTGCTTCAAAAAAGGTGTTTTTTTCTTTTTATAAGTATTATAATTAATTTCTAGAAATTTTAGAAATTATATTTCATAAAAATGATATCAATTTTTAATTCATAATTTTAAAATTTTCTTCATATGAGTTTTTGAGAATTTTCTGAATATTATGATTTTTCAATGAATAGTAAAACAAATAGTGATTTTTATTGAAAATAATATTTCCATTTCAAGCATGTAAAAAGTTCCATTTTTTATAAAATGGTTTCAAAGTAAAATTAGTTCTATTATGTTTTAATTAATCCAATTATGTTCATTGGAATCAATTTTATGATTGAATTTGGTATAAAAACATTTTTATACGTAAAAAGGAATTTTTCGAAAAACAATTTATGCATGCAATGTATTTTTGTCTTAATAAAATAAATTAATCACTAAAATATAACAATTTTAATGAAATTTATAAATTAAAAATTAAATAAAATGTTTTAATGTTCATATAATATTTTTACTATATGTGAGATAAAAATAAATATAGTTTTATACTTAAAAATTATATTATTCTAAAAGTGGGGTTCGTCATGTTTTTCACACTTATTTTAAAAGTAATTTCTTCCAAAAATATATATATATATATATTATTTTAGAAAATAGTTTCCTTTTTTGAAATTGGGAAATTTAATTTATTTAAATAGGACACTTTTATTTTTAGTCCAAATGAATAGTAACTGTGGTAAAATTTATCACTGCAACAAAGGGTAAATCAGGTTAATCTTGGTTAAAAATAAGTGATAAGACCATAATATTTCATCATAATAATTCAGATATTTGTTTAATTATACCCTAATAACATTATTCTTGACTTTTATTTGTTTAGTGGACACTTCTCCATGAAAAAAACCAATAAAATATTTAAAGTAAAGAAAGTTACAAATTATCACTCTCTTAGTATTAAATAACTTTTACGTGTTCACATAGGGACAAAAGAATGTTTTGAATGAATATAAATTTATATATTAATAATAATGAAATTATTTCATGATTATAATTTATTTATATTTTTTATTGATTCGATAATTATATAAAATTTTGGTGAAACTCTAATACAATATTTATTCAATAAAAAGAAAAATAAATTAAGTGATTTTAAAAATATTAAATGTAATATAACATGAGTGAGTTATATTATTTCACAACTTTTATTTATGAATATGAAATATTATTTATGTTTTTAGGGATTATATGCTAATTAAAACTTTGTATTTATGTATTTTATGTCAAATTAAATGAATAGTGTCAAAATTGACATTAATGATACTTTATCAAAATAATGTTTTATTAAATTATTTAAAAATAATAAAAATATTTAAAGTGAAAAATGTGGATAATATATGGTCTAAAATTTTATTTAGTGTCCATTTATGATCCAATTATCACCTTATAAGTGAAATTATAATTCTATAAGTGTAAAAAAAAAATTATTGTGGTTAAGGTTAAAAGTGGTTAACAAAGAGGTTAATGAAAATGATAACATTTAAAATGACACCAAAACTTGTCCAATTTTTTTTTATTGTATTAAAAATACATATAAAATTATATTATAATATATGGAAATTTTGAATCATTTTTTATTTAGAATGACTTTATTATAATTTAATCTTTAATGAAATTCAAAAAGTTCCCCTCACTCCAACTATAAAAGGGCACCCTAATTTCTATTCTTCACACAACTTTTAGCTTTATATCTTGATCATAACCTATTAAAATATATTATCAACATAATTATACACATTATATTGGTGATCATGTTCCCAAAAACTTTCCCAAGGAACCATAAGTGGATATCTAAAGGAGTTCTTTCAATGACAAGGTGATTGCCTTAACCAATCACTTTGTTCTTAATTATTCTTTACCTACACTAAATCTATGGTATTTATCATAAAACAATTATAATAAATATAATTAAATTTTAATATGATTATTATTTCAACATTATCCACCCTCTTCCCATTAAATGGGAAATGAAAGTATCACTCGGGCATACATACAACTTACCGTCTCCACATAGTGATGGAATTCATTTTCTTGAACCCATATTTAATGGATGGTTATTTTGATGGGTTTTATTTTTATATATGATAATTATGAAAAAAATTAAAATTATTTAGTTATTATGCCACATATACATTCTTTCCTTTTAATTTGTTGGAAGAAAATAACGTCGCTCGTGCATTCATGTGAACTACCACCTCCATGAAGTGATGCGATTTTTTTTAAATTTTCATTTTAATTTGATGGTTATAGGGATTTATTTAATTAATATACTTTTTTATGATTTAATAATTATTTTTATAAAGTTTAATTATCATTTATCTTTATTTCTATCCATATTTTGAAAAGTTAAAATAGTGTTCATGCATATTTATAACCTACCGCATCCAGGGATAGTGTAATTCATTTTTCTATCTATATAATTTATGAATGATTATAAATATGTAAATATTGGATATATATGATATTAATATATTGATTAAAATTCTATATATTATAGAACCATGATAAAGTTACAATGACCTGAACTACTGAATTGAAATACTCATGAAAAAAGGAGCAGACATCACACAGAATTGTGATTTTAATGAAGAATTTTTAATAAACAAGTGACAAAATGTTATTATTAAATAATATATGGTATGATGTATATTATTATGGGTTTATAATTTATTTATACTAAATATATATTTATTATAAAGGAGGTTTGAATGTGTACTATGGAATTCAGACATGATGTAATGGATTTGTAGTCTCACTTTTATTTCTGGGAGACTTATGCAAAATTCACCATTTTTTTCATTTTTGTTCTATATATACTAAACCTTTGAAATGAAAAAACATTAATATAATTATTTTAATAAAATTAAATGTTTCAATTAATTTTATTTTTTCATAGGGCTTATGATTCAAAATTTTCTAAAGTGGTAATGGATTTATGTTATAATCTCATTGTTTATCAGGATCGTTTATGAATAAGTTTACAGTGATGAAATATTATGATATAAATTTCAAGAAACATATTAAGTTTCATATAATTTGGTTATATTTGGATATTAAATGTTTTCCTTTCATTTTACTCTCTTTAATTACTTTAGATTCTGAATGATTTTTTATAAGGAAACCGACTTTATTTCTCTCTTCGGCCTGAACTAATTTTTCCTCCATAACTATGTTTTCTAAAAAAAATTGCTATAATATTTTTATATTTTTCTAAAATTGGTTAAAATTAATTTTTTCCCATTATTTCAATTTTAAATTTTTTTTGAACGAAATCTTATTCTCATTTTCTGAATGAGGTTCTTTTTGACTTTTTTTTATAAAAGTGTGAAAGAAATATTTTATTTTAACATATACAGTATGAAAAAAATTCATAATCATCATGACTGATGAATTAATTGAATATTACATTAAAAATTTCAAATTTTATTTTAAAAGAATCTTTCCCCTAAATATAGGGGAAATTTTTATTTTTTTAAAAGGTCATTTCAAATTTAATAGGATATTTTCTTCAATAAATTTTCAAGTGGTACCTGAAAAGAATTTTTCTTCTATAATAACATACCTTTATGTTACTTATGATTTAATGGGAATATGTTCCAATGATACCATTATTATTCTTTCTCTGGGTTGTTTATGATTATGATGATGAGATTTTTAAGAAACCCATTTATTTTCTCTGGATTATGTTATAATGTTATGATTTGTGATCCTCTATCATTTATATGAATGAATTATGATTATGTGATGGGTGGGACTTGAATTATATAGACCTTCAATTCATTGGGTAATGATTGGTATCTCCTTGGATAAATTGGACATGAATGGGTAGCGAACCCATTTTAGTAAGGGACTCTATCCACTATGATAGTTTGGGGAGTGAACATTGACAACTATGATGGTTTGAGGAGTAAACCCAATCCACTATGATAGTCTTGGGAGAGAACCTTAACTACTATGATGGTCTAGGGAGTAATCCCAATACACTATGATATTATTTTCATTGATCCTTAAATACAAAGGAAATGATTCTATATACTTATGTTTATGCCATAAACTCATGTTGTATGACAATGTTATCCTTTCATGGATCATGTTATTTGATTCATTTTAGATTAATAACTTTTTAACTACCATTATTTATCCCATGAATAAAGATTTTGAAATATTATATAGAGGGTATGGTTTCTAAAATATTATTATCATGTTTTCATAAACTCATACTCATGTTATGTTGAAATATCCCTTGTTTACCCTTACTAAGAATATGAGCTCCCCATATCTTATGTTCCCTTTCCCTGGGTTATGAAGAAAGTTATTAAGTATTATATGTATAAAAGGGTGATAGTTATGAATAACTAAGTGGGAGATGATGTAGATCTTTTATGAACCAATTTTTTATGTATCCTAGTTTCCAAAGATTCTAGATCTATATGATCCTACCATGGATAATTATGTAATATAATGAATATTCATCAAATAATATGAGATATATATTTATGAAAGTTACAAGTCACTATATTAATGTTGGTAAATTTCTATAATGGAGTTGGACACAAAACTGAATTTCTATTCTAGAGATCTATATAGCTGAATTTAGAGAAACATATCTGTATTATTATATACTTGAATTTGTACATAGCTGAATCACTATATTTTCAAATTCACATACTTGAAGTCTCCATGTAACCAAATACACATAGATAAACTGTTACATAACCAAATTTTCTATATATCCAGTTGTGAAGGATGACCAAATTCCCGAATTTTCACATAAGTGACTCTCGTGTAGTCGATTGTGCATGTGAATGAACGTACACCCTGCCGAAAATCACATATGGGAATATATGAGAGGTAGAATTTTAGTAAAAAATCTATAAAGTGGTTTTCTATTTTAGATATTAATGATATCATTCAATGCTGTAGAAGTTCATGGGTGATCCAAATATTCACAATATAGGGAAATTCCTTTCTATAACAGAGTTTCTTTTAGAAATGTAAATTGTACCTAACATTATAATGGTTTGGTTGAATAATGGGGTGAAAGATATCCTTAACAATCCCCATCCACAAGGAAGCCATCCATATCAGAGATCATGTATACTGTTAATGAAAACAATTTAGAGTTGATTTTCTTGCCGTTATAAGAGATTGGAATTTCTCACCATCATTTCATTTAGAGATGATGGTAATAATATAAAATTTCACTACTTTGACATGTTTCTATATGTTATGTTAAATTTTACCTCCTTCTATATTTTATTTTTAAAATAATTTTTGTCAGATAAAACTATAATTAAAAATCTTCGAATACTAAAGGAAACTCTCTATCCTCAATTCTATTTACTATTTTTTTAATAGAATATACATTAAAAAATAATTCTTATTCCATATTGTCATGATCTCTAACCTTAGTAAATAGATTTCTAATCTATAAACTAGTTATAGGGTTTTATTTTGAAAATTTATAGAGATCAAGCATGGAGCTAATAATTGATTCCAATTTTGAACTTGGGAAATATAAAAGTGAAGTAAGAATTGTGACAACACACCTCCTCATGAGATTAGTTTTCTTATTTATTTTCTTTATCACTTCCCCTTTCCCATTATTTTCATTTGAACACATGACTAGATTGGGGTTGTGTGATTTGAAAGATCCCAAAAAGAACACTAGGTATAAAGACCCAGCCTTAAACATTACATAATATTTAATTAAGTCGAGAATTCACATTGATGATTTTAACACCCCGAGATTTTATGAAAAATATTCTTTTTAATTTTATTGATCTCTTGTGTAGTACGCTACAACAAAGGAGTCTTGCACAACACGCAACCCTAACTTGGCTGCATTACACACAATCGCGACCTTCCTCAATAGCGTGTGTTGTACGCAATACCGAGTTTCACTAAACAACGATATGCTACTAAAATATTATTAAAACTACCTGTTATGAATAGTAATACCCACTTTTTTAAATTTTCAAAATTTCAACTTTCAAAATGGACTTCATTTTGGGATTCTAAATATCAAAATTAGCCTTGGGTGAAATGTTGGTATTTTTCGGAAAACTTTCAATTTTTGATGAATAGTGAAAACACTGGGTTACTATTTAAAAACCGACTTTTTATTTAAATAATTATTTATTTTATTTAAATTTATTTTAGGTCAAAATTGATACATAATACCTATATAAGTTCAATGTAATTCATTGGAGTCATTTTTAATAATTTTAGATATATAAAAATTTTATTGAACTTTTGACCGTCTTTTACCCACCTCCTAGGAGAATTTGCAAATTTACATAAAACATAATTTTACCGCTTTTGTGCGTGGAATTTAAAAAATCTGAGAGACACGGTTGATGTCAGTAAGTAAAATGTGGTTCAATGATTTGAAAATAATTTTTGATGAATAGTAACTTTTTACTTTTATTCACTACGGTTAAAAGTAAACAGGGTAATTAAGGGTAAAAATGATATTATTATTACCCTAACACATGTCCTAATTCTATTGGATAAGTTTAATTCGACCAAAAACAACCTTAGGAATAAAATATTACCATTTAAGCCCACTTGGATTATATTATGACATTTATTATTAATTTATTTAAAGAAGGGTTAAAAAAGTTAAAATCAAAGTTTAATAAGTAAATCATTTTTAATATAGGGTTATACATAATATAAATTTGACTATAAATATTCATTAGAAAGATAAAAAGATTTCCTACATAATGATAATTTATTTTTAATTTTTAGACATTAAATAATTTAATTTATTTATGACATAATGATGATGCAGTAATTATCTTATTAATGAAATATTGACATAATTGATGTTATAAATACCCAAATAAATGTAATTTGAGACTTTTATGAATTAAAATAATTTTCTATGTTAATATTACATGTTATTGTGTCTTTAATTAACTTTATTCGAACTAATAATTCTCTTATTATTTTCACAAAAATCAATTACCAAATAGTGTCAAAATTGACATAAAATAGTGTTTAAAACAAATATTATATAATTAATTGTTATTATATTCCTAAAAATATAAGTTTCGGCCAAATGACTTATATAATGTTATATATATTAATAATAAACAACTTGGAGTTCTTTTGGCTTGTTATAGTAAGTTTATTAACCTTATAGTGTAAGAAAACAAAAAGACACAGTAAAAGTAAAATTATCTAACTTAAAGTTAAATCTAAATGATCAGGCTAAAATAGGAACCTAAACTTGTCTAAATTCTATTTAAAGATAGGATTTCAACCCATACCTACCTCTGATTCTAAATAACTCAATTTTAAGCTATTAAAAACCGAATATGACTTTATAATAAAATAATATTTTTTGTTATTCCAAAGGTGCCCCTCTCCTCCCTTATAAAAGGTCACCTCCTCCCTCTCTTCCTCACACCACTTTGAGCCTTAAAGCTCGGAAAAACCCTGAAAATTTCTCTTCTACACTTCCCTAGAAACTTCCTAGAGGTTCTGGTTTTCTTCAAAGACCAATATTAGTGCCTTAAGAGGAGGTTTCAAAAAGGCGCTTCAAAGAAGAGGTAATGCCCGTTTCCGATTCTTTCAACTTTATTTCTTATTCCACTTCTTCTTATTTAGTTGTTTCATTATGAATTAATAACATCAGTATCAATAATATACTGATATGTTATTATAATTACGAAACAACCCTATTTCACCATCTATCCATCATACGGAAAACGAAATCACCACACGTGCGTACGTACGGAATACCGTCTCCACGTCGTGGTGTAATCTGTTTTTCCACCACCACCTTTCATGGATGGGTATAATGGTGTAAATAAATGATTATTATAAAGTGATATTTATTCTGAAATAGTATACATACACTCCAATACAATTCCACAATCATGGGAATGATATCATCACTCGTGCGTACATACGGACTACTGTCTCCACGAACGCGATGAGATTCATTTTCCATGATTAACCATTCAAGAATGATTATAAAGTATATATAATGAATAATAATGAAATATATGACATATTAATGCTACTGGATTTATGTATATATATATGTATCTCATATACTCAATTCCATTCAATTCAATATGGAAACGAAAATAGTGTTCATGCGTACGTACGGCCTACCGTTTCCATGAACGGTGTATTTCATTCCTTTTATTGATCTATAATATATATGTATATAATCAATATATATTATATATAAATCATGTTTTACATTCTGGAATTATTTAAATTAGGATATAAGTAATAATATCAAGAACGACGAGTCGAAACACATATGATAAATGAAACGATTTTACCCAAAACTCTCTTTAACATGGAATTTACAAAAGAACAGGTAATATAAAGTCATAAGTGAACCATATATGATATCATAAAAATGAATATGATTCTGTAATAAGTCAATGATATTATTTAAATCATTATACAGGAGGTTCGGATACATACGAAGCATATCGGACATAAGGTAAGGGATAAATTTTCAATCCCATTTTTATCTGAGATTGCTTATACGTAAGTATTTACTAGGGTTATGTTTATCATCCATGACCATGTTTTCTAAAAATGTTTTTATAAAATGTTTAAGATTCTTCCATGAATATTTAAAGTCATTTTTACCCTTTATTTACTTTTTACCACATTGTATGAATGGAATCTTTCCTTTGGTTACCATATAATTTACTTTTTGACTTTTCCGACAAAAGTACGAGGAGAATGTAATTTTTAACTTATACGGCGTGAACAAATTTTTACGGTTTCATAATGCCTCATTTTCAAGAATCTTCCTCTACATGATTGCATGATTATTTTCAACAAAACCATTTTCTTTTAAAATTGCATGGAATTTTCTGAAAAGAAAATGATGTTAAAGAAGAAAGGATATTTTCCTCAAGAATTCATTTCTAGTGTTTTGCCAAAACTATTTTCCATCTAAGATGACATTATTTCATATGTTTATGTTTCGAGTAATATGTATCTATGATTTAAATGGTTTCAATTTTCATATGATGAAATGATATTAAACTTTTATGGATTATGTTATGATAGCATGATGTTTAAGAATCCCATTTTATTACATGGGTTATGCTATGATGTATGATTTATGATTTTGTGGCACACGAAAGAATGATTTCATTATGAGATGGGTGGGACCTATATATCCCTCCAATGCATTGGGTAAAGATTTATATCTCATTAGATAGACATGGCTTGAACGGTAAGTTAATCTGGTTCAGTGTTACAGGACTGAAACGAGTAGTGAACTAGATTCAGAAAGGGACTTTGTCCACTAAGATGGTCTTGGCAGCAATGCCTTGGCTACTATAGAAATCATGACATGTGATGAATGGTTGCCACAATTACATGTTTTATTCCCATTTTATCATGGTTGATGTTCTATTATGATATATTCCTTATGTACTTCCACGATTTATGCCTTTGCTCAAGATTTTGATGTTTACATTTCATGTTCAAGTTTTTTATTCCAAATGTCTATGGATTGTTTTATGTTATCTATGTGTGCCCTTACTGAGTATTTGTGCTCAACCTTTTTTGGTTTTATTTGCCCCAGGATGTAAATAACGGTTTTAGGTAAGGAAACAAAAAGGGGAAGATCATTATGGGAGTTGTTGAAGATCTTTCACCACGATTAGAAGATTTTATTCCAAGTTTCCAAAGACACTAAACTATTACGGTCCTTGTGTGTCTATTTTTGTTATGTATTAAGTATTCTGAGAAAGTAATGTATTGTCCGTGTACGTCAAGATTCGGGTCTCTACAGTTGGTATCAGAGTAAAGGATTAGTCAACCTTTGGAAACTAGGATGCGAAAACGTTAGTGAGATCCCTAGAGATATTTCTAAGGTATGTCTAGGGATGTATCTAAGGATAAGTATACGTATAGGATATTGTCCTAGAACTAAGGTAACAATATTAGAATTTAACCTAAGATGTTAGATATTTAAGGTACTAACCCTTTATTGTGTTATTTTCCCTAGCATGATTTTTTCCTCTCACACTATTCTTTTTGGGTTTTAGATGATGGCTGGAACCCGAAGGAACCGTGTTGATCAATGTAATGGACAATGCAATGATTGTCCTCCTGAACAAACAAATGTTATGGGAGATGGAGTGCAAAATCTTATTGATGTACTTACACAAGCTATGAATCATTCTGGACTTCCAAATGAGCAGATAAGGGAACAATATTCTATTGATTCCTTCATGAGGCAACGTCCACCTTCTTTCAGTGGGTCTTCTGATCCACTTGTTGCTGAACAATGGATCCGTACCACTGAAAAGATATTTTCAGTTCTTCAATGTTCTAAACATGATAAATTAATCTTAGCAGTATATCATTTGGAAGGTGAAGCTGATCAATGGTGGAATCTTATCAAGAATACGAGGCCAAGAGATGAGATTGAGTCCATGGAATGGGACGAGTTCAAGAACTTATTTTTCAATAAGTACTTCCAACATATTCTTTGAACAATGTTGGAGAAAGAGTTTCTTGAACCAAAGAAAAAGGATGACGAATCTGTTGGTATATACGAAGATAATTTTACAAGGCTTTCAAGGTATGCATCTGGCTTTATCATCCAACCTGAAAGTAAAATTGATCGATTCTTCAGTGGCTTAAAACCAAATCATCGATGGGAATTAGCTATAAGAGACTTCAGTAGCTATAAAGAAATTGTGCGTTGTGCTATCAAGGTAGAAATGGAATTTGGTGTTACATATCCATCTCATGGTTTTGACAAGAAAAGAAAGATGGAGTTCAAGGAGAAATCTCAGAATAATGGTGAAAAGAAGATGAATTTAACTTATGCTCAAAGTGTGGAAAGAAGCATGGTGGAGATTGTCTTAAAGGGACTAGAAAATGTTTTTAGTGTGGAAAATAAGGTCATCGAGTAGCTGAGTGTCAAAGTAATGGAAAAAGGGTTTCTAATAGTGTGAATAAAGAAAAGACTGTAGAGAACGCACCGACAACATTTCAATGCATCAAGTGCAATGAAATGGGGCATTATGCTAATCAATGCCCTAATCCAAGGGTTAATGATTATCGACATGAGAAACCACTTAAGGCAAAGGACAAAGGGAAGTCACATGCGATCACTATTGGAGATGTTGAATATGACAACGATGTGGTGGAATGATTAAGTGTTTATGTAATGGGATTCCAAAATAATGTTGTATATAGTATCGTGGAATATTGGAATATTTATGTATTGGTAAATTGTGGTTTTCAAAAATTTTATGGTACCAGTAACCATGGAAAGTGATTGAGAAATTTTGGTAAGCAGATGATCTGCGCATAATGAAGGGATAAGAAGATAATGAGATGTTTGATTGTATTCATGATCTCATGATTGATATAAGGACTAAGTGATATCATGGTTTTAGTATAAAGAATTTTGAGGATTTTGGTATGTGGAAAGTGTTAACTTTTAACTGCATTCATGTTTTCACAAAGGTTCAATGGGTATTCATTTTTTAAGAGAATACATGATTAAGGTATTCACATGTTTGTAATTTGACCAACAAGATATATCTTATGATATATGGGGGATAAATTATGGCATTCGCGTGATTATTATATGACATTTCAAGTAATCATTTTCTTTATACTATGAGCTTGGACCGAAGTATTTTAGATAAGACTAAAGATTGGAATGAATTATATTGGACAAAATTTAGTATTGTTTAAGGATAGAAATTTTTTCGATATTATTGATGGGATGTTATAGTAATATAGTTTTATAAAAAGGACAACCTGCAGGACGGGCAACATCCCCTCCCGTCGGACAAGGCTATGGGAATCGAACCCACAACCGAAGTGCGACTGGCCTTTATCACCTATCACTGGCCTAGAGGAAGTCCCTGGTTAGTAGAAACTAGTTTTATTTTATTACGCGGTATGATATATGAATTATAAGTTCATTTTTGGAATCATATACGATTAACCTCACCATAGATGGACTTATTTATATTTGATAACTTTTGCTAACCTTTTGTTTGAAATAGATAGAATGAGCCATCATTCTATCACATGATATGTTAAAACATCACGAATAACAAATTCAACTTCATTTCTTTAATAGATGAAGTGGAAATTGTTCAAAGCATGAAAAATAGTGAGATTGTACCAAAATAAAGTAAGTATTTATTCTAATTCAAATTCTTCAACTTTAGGGAAATGATCTTGAAAACAAAAAATGTTGTCCTTGTTCCCTTATATCCGATGAATCAGATGATACCTTAGATCATCACAAATCTATGGATTTGTGATTGTTGGCTTTTTCATAGCCATGTTCTCTACCACTCTCCATCAGAACATGATAGTTAGGTTTCTCTTCCGTATCCATATTTTTACCTATGTTCTCCTATGTGGAAAACTGATGATTAGTTAATTTGGGTAACTGTTATGTTTCATACTTTAGTTTTTAAAGATTGGTTTTGTTATTCCTTTTTACAATGTGGGTTTCTATTAAAGAAACTTTTGAGTAGTAAACCATTTATAACCCCGACGAATTTCGAGGGCGAAATTCATTTTAAGGGGGGTAGAATATAACACCCCAAGATTTTATGAAAAATATTCTTTTTAATTTTATTGATGTCTTGTGTTGTACGCTACAACAAAAGAGTCTTGCACAACACGCAACCCTAACTTGGCTGCATTACACACAATCGCGACCTTCCTCGATAGTGTGTGTTGTACGCAATACCGAGTTTCACTAAACAACGATATGCTATTAAAATATTATTAAAACTAGCCGTTATGAATAGTAATAACCACTTTTTGAAATTTTGAAAATTTCATCTTTCAAAATGGACTTCATTTTTGGATTCGGAATATCGAAATTATCCTAGGGTGAAATGTTGGTATTTTTTTGAAAACTTTCAATTTTTGATGAATAGTGAAAACACTAGGTTACTATTTAAAAACCGACTTTTTATTTAAATAATTATTTATTTTATTTAAATTTATTTTAGGTCAAAATTGATACATAATACCTATATATGTTCAATGTAATTCATTGGAGTCATTTTTAATAATTTTAGATATATAAAAATTTTATTGAACTTTTGACCGTCTTTTACCCACCTCCTACGAGAATTTGCAAATTTACATAAAAATTACTTTTACCGCTTTTGTGAATGGAATTTTAAAAATCCTAGAGACATGGTTTATGTCAATAAGTAAAATGTGGTTCAATGAGATGAAATAAATTTTGGTGAATAGTAACTTTTTACTTTTATTTACCGCAGTTAAAAGTAAATAGGGTAATTAAGGGTAAAAATGATATTATTATTACCCTAACACATGTCCTAATTCTATTGGTTAAGTGTAATTCGAAAACAAACAACCTTAGGAATAAAATATGACCATTTATGCCCACTTGGATTAAATTAGGACATTTATTATTAATTTATTTAAAGAAGGGTTAAAATAGTTAAAATCAAAGTTTAATAAGTAAATAATTTTTAATATAGGGTTATACATAAGATAAATTCGACTATAAATATTCATTAGAAAGATAAAAATATTTCCTACATAATTCTATTTTATTTTTAATTTTTATACTTTAAATAATTTAATTTATTTATGACACAATGATGTTGCAATAATTATCTTATTAATGAAATATTGACTTAATTGATGTTATAAATACCCAAATAAATGTAATTTTAGACTTTTTATGAATTCCAATAATTTTATATGTTAATATGACATGTTAGTGTTTATTTAATTAACTTCTTTTGAACTAATAATTCTGTTATGATTTTGATAAAAATCAATTACCAAATAGTGTCAAAATTGACATAAAATAGTTTTTAAAACAAATATTATATTATTAATTGTTATTATATTCTTAAAAATCTAAGGTTCAGAAAAATGACTTAGATAAGGTTATATATATTATTAATAAACAACTTGGGGTTCGTTTGGCTTGTTATAGTAAGTTTATTAACCTTATAGTGTAAGAACACAAAAAGACACGGTAAAAGTAAAATTATCTAACTTAAAGTTAAATCTAAATGATAAAGTTAAAATAGGGACCTAAACTTGTATAAATTCTATTGGATGAGAGGATTTCGACCCATATCCACCTTTGCTTCTAAATAACTCAATTTTAATCTATTAAAAACCGAATATGACTTTATAATAAAATAATATTTTTAGTTATTCCAAAGGTGCCCCTCTCCTCCCTTATAAAAGGGCACCTCCTCCCTCTCTTCCTCACACCACTTTGAGAATTAAAGCTCATCCAAAACCTGATAATTTCTCTTCTACACTTCCCTAGAAACATCCTAGAGGTTCTTGTCTTCTTCAAAGAACAATATTAGTGCCCTAAGAGGAGGTTTCAAAAAGGCGCTTCAAAGAAGAGGTAATGCCCGTTACCGATTATTTCAACTTTATTTCTTCTTCCACTTCTTCTTCTTTAGTTGTTTCATTATGAAGTAATAACATCAGTATCAATCATATACTGATATGTTATTATAATTAAGAAACAACCCTATTTCACCATCTATCCATCATACGAAAAACGAAATCACCACGCGTGCGAACGTACGGAATATCGTCTCCACGCGGTGGTGTAATCTGTTTTTCCACTACAACCTTTCATGGATGGGTATAATGGTGTAAATAAATGATTATTGTAAAGTGATATTTATTCTGAAATAGTATACATACACACCAATACAATTCCACAATCATGGGAATGATATCATCGCTCGTGCGTACGTAAGGACTACTGTCTCCACGAACGCGATAAGATTCATTTTCCATGAATAACCATTCAAGAATGATTATAAAGTATATATAATGGATAATAATGAAATATATGACATAATAATGATACTGGATTTATGTATATATATATGTATTTCATATACTCAATTCCATTCAATTCAATATGGAAATGAAAATAGCGTTCATGCGTACGTACGACATATTGTCTCCAGGAACGGTGTATTTCATTCCTTTTATAGATCTATACTATATATGTATATAATGAATATATATTATATATAAATCATGTTTTACATTTTGGAATTATTTAAATCAGGATATAAGTAATAATATCAAGAACCACGAGTCGAAACACATACGATAAATGAAACGATTTTACCCAAAACACTCTTTAACATGAAATTTACAAAAGAACGGGTAATATAAAGTAATAAGTGAACCATATATTATATCATAACAGTGAATATGATTCTGTAATAAGTCAATGATATTATTTAAATCATTATACAAGAGGTTCGGATACATACCAAGCATATCAGACATAAGGTAAGGGATAAATTTTCAATCTCATTTTTATATGAGATTGCTTATACGTAAGTATTTACTGGGGTTATGTTTATCATCCATGACCATGTTTTCTAAATTTTTTTTCATAAAATGTTTACTATTTTTCCGTGAAATTTTCAAGTCATTTTTACCCTTTATTGAATTTTTACCACATTGTATGAATGAAATCTTTCCTTTGGTTACCATATAAGGTACTTTTTGACTTTTCCGACAAAAGTACAAGGAGAATGTTGTTTTTAACTTATACGACGTGAACAGATTTTTACGGTTTCATAACGCCTCATTTTCAAGAATTTTCCTCTACATGAATGCATGATTATTTTAAACAAAACCATTTTCTTTTAAAAATGCATGGAATTTTGTGAAAAAAAAAACGATTTTAAAGAAGAAAGGATATTTTCCTCAAGAATTAATTTCAAGTGTTTTGCCAAAACTATTTTCCATCTAAGATGACATTATTTCAAATGTGTATGTTTCAAGAAATATGTCTATATGATTTAAATGGTTTCAATTTTCTTATGATGAAATGATATCAAACTTTTATGGATTATGTTATGATGGCATGATGTTTAAGAATCCCATTTTATTACATGGGTTATGCTATGATGTATGATTTATGATTTTGTGGCACACGAAAGAATGATATCATTATGAGATGGGTGGGACCTATATCTCCCTCCAATGAATTGGGTAAATATTTATATCTCATGAGATAGACATGGCTAGAATGGTAAGATAATCTGGTTCAGTGTTACAGGACTGAAACGAGGAGTGAACTCGATTTAGAAAGGGACTTTGTCCACTAAGATGGTCTTGGCAGCAATGCCTTGGCTACTATGGAAATCATGACATGTGCTGAATGGTTTCCACAATTTCATATTTTATTCCCATTTTATCATGGTTGATGTTCTATTATGATATATTCCTTACGTACTTCCACGATTTATGTCTTTGCTCAAGATTTTGATGTTTAAATTTCATGTTCAAGTTTTTTCTTCCAAATGTTTATGGATTGTTTTATGTTATCTATGTTTTCCCATACTGAGCATTTGAGCTCACCCTTTTTATGTTTTATTTTCCCCAGGAAGTAAAGAAAGGTTTTAGGTAAGGAAACAAAAATGGGAAGATCGTTATGGGAGTTGTTGAAGATCTTTCACCACGATTAGAAGATTTTATTCTGAGTTTCCAAAGACACTAAACTGTTACGGTCCTTGTGTGTCTGTTTTTGTTAAGTTTTAAGTATTCCACAAAAGTAATGTATTGTCCATGTACATCAAGCTTCGGGTCTCTACAGTTGGTATCAGAGGAAAGGTTTAGTCAACCTTTGGAAACTAGGATGCGAAAACGTTAGTGAGATCCCTAGAGATATTTCTAAGGTATGTCTAGTGATGTCCCTAAGGATAAGTATATGTATAGAATATAGTACTAGAACTACGGTAACGATCTTATAATTTAACCTAAGATGTTATATATTTAAGGTACTCCCCCATTATTGTGTTGTTTTCCCTAACATGATTTTTTCCTGTCACACTATTCTTTTTGGGTTTTAGGCGATGGCTGGAACCCGAAGGAACCGTGTTGATCAATGTAATGGACAATGCAATGATTGTCCTCCTGAACAAACAAATGTTATGGGAGACGGAGTGCAAAATATTATTTCTATACTTACACAAGCTATGAATCATTCTGGACTTCCAAATGAGTAGAGAAGGGAACAATATTCTATTGAGTCCTTCATGAGGCAACGTCCACCTTCTTTTAGTGGGTCTTCTGATCCACTTGTTGCTGAACAATGAATCAGTACCACTGAAAAGATATTTTCAGTTCATCAATGTTCTGAACATGATAAAGTCATCTTAGCAGTATATCGTTTGGAAGGTGAAGTTGGTCAATGGTGGAATCTTATCAAGAATACGAGGCCAAGAGATGAAATTGAGTCCATGGAATGAGACGAGTTCAAGAACTTATTTTTCAATAAGTACTTCCCTCGTATTCTTCGAACAAAGCTAGAGAAGGAGTTTCTTGAACTAAAGCAAAAGGAAGATGGATCTTTTGGTATATACGAAGCGAATTTTACAAGGCTTTCGAGGTATGCATCTAGCTTTATCATCCAACCTGAAAGTAAAATTGATCGATTCTTCAGTGGCTTAAAACCAAATATTCGAAGGGAATTATCTATAAGAGACTTTAGTAGCTATGAAGAAATTGTGCTTTGTGCTACAAGGTAGAAATGGAAGTTGGTGTTACATATCCATCTCATGGTTTTGACAAGAAACGAAAGATGGAGTTCAAGGAGAAATCTCAGAATAATGGTGAAAAGAAGATGAATGTTTCCTTATGCTCAAAGTGTAGAAAGAAGCATGGTAGAGATTGTCTTCAAGGGACTAGAAAATGTTTTATGTGTGTAAAATAAGGTCATCGAGCAGTTGAGTGTCGAAATAATGGAAAAAGTGTTGCTAATAGTGTGAATAAAGAAAATACTATAGAGAATGTACCAACAACACTTCAATGCTTCAAGTGCAATGAAATGGGGCATTATGCTAATCAATGCCCTAATCCAAGGGTTAATGTTGATCTACATGAGCAACCACATAAGGTAAAGGACAAAGGGAAGTCACATGCGATCACTATTGGCGATGTTGAATATGACAACGATGAGGTGGAATGATTAAGTGTTTATATAATGGGATTCCAAAATAATGCTGTATATAGTATCGTGGAATATTGGAATATTTATGTATTGGTCAATTGTGGTTTTCAATAATTTTATTGTACCGGTAACCATGGAACGTGATTGAGAAATTTTGGTAAGAAGATGATATGCGCATAATGAAGGGATAAGAAGATAATGAGATGTTTGATTGTATTCATGATCTCATTATTGATATAAGTACTAGGTGATATCATGGTTTGAGTATAAAGAATTTTGAGGATTTTGGTATGTGGAAAGTGTTAACTTTTAACTGCATTAATGTTTTCACTAAGGTTCAATGGGTATTCATTCTTCAAGAGAATACATGATTAATGTATTCACATATTTGTAATTTGACCAACACGATATATATTATGATATATGGGGGATAAATTATGGCATTCACGTGATTGTTATGTGACATTTCAAGTAATAATTTTCTTTATACTATGAGCTTAGACCGAAGTATTTTAGATAAGACTAAAGATTGGAATGAATTATGTTGGACATAAGTTAGTATTGTTTAAGGATAGAAATTTTTTTGATATTATTGATGAGATGTTATAGTAATATAGTTTTTGAAAAAGGACAACCAGCAGGACGGGCGACGACCCATCGCATCGGACAAGGCTGTGGTAATCGAACCCACAACCGAAGTGCGACTGGCCTTTATCACCTACCACTGGCATACATGAAGTCCCTGGTTAGTAGAAACTAGTTTTATTTTATTACACGGTATGATATATGAATTATATGTTCATTTTTGGAATCATATACGATTAACCTCACCATATATCGACTTATGTATATTTGACAACCTTTTCTAACCTTTTGTTTGAAATAGATAGAATGCCCCATCATTCTATCACATGATCTGTTAACACTTCACGAATAAAAAATTCAACTTCATTTCTTTAAGAGATGAAGTGGAAATTGTTCAAAGCACGAACAATAGTGAGATTGTACAAAAATAAAGTAAGTGTTTATTCTAATCCAAATTCTTCAACTTTAGGGAAATGATCTTGAAAACCAAAAATGTTGTCCTAGTTCCCTTATATCCGATGAATCAGATGATACCTTAGATCATCACAAATCTATGGCTTTGTGATTGTTGGATTTTTCATAGCCATGTTCTCTACCACTCACCATCAGAACATGATGGTAAGGTTTCTCTTCCATATCCATATTTTCACCTATGTTCTCCTATGTGGAAACCCAATGATTAGTTAATTTGGGTAACCATTATGTTTCATACTTTAGTTTTTAAAGATTGGTTTTGGTATTCCTTTTTATGATGTGGGATTCTATAAAAGAAACTTTCGAGTAGTAAACCATTTATAACCCCGATGAATTTCGAGGGAGAAATTCATTTTAAAGGGGGTAGAATGTAACACCCCGAGATTTTATGAAAAATATTCTTTTTAATTTTATTGATGTCTTGTGCTCTATGCTATAACAAAGGAGTCTTTCACAACACGCAACCCTAACTTGGATGCATTACACACAATCGCGACCTTCCTCGATAGTGTGTGTTGTACACTGTAGAGACCCGAAGCTTGACGTACATAGATATTACATTACTTTTGCAGAATACACAATACATAACAAAAACATACACACAAGGACCGTAATAGTTTAGTGTCTTTGGAAACATGGAACGTAATCCTCTAATCGTGGTGAAAGATCTTCAACATGTCCCATAAAGATCTTCCACTTTTTGTTTCCTTACCTAAAACTTTTCTTTTAATCCTAGGGGAAAATAAAACATAAAAAGGGTGAGCTTAAATGCTCAGTAAGGGTAAACATGGATAAAATAAAACATACCATATAGATTTGAACTTAAAAACATGAACATAATGTTTTAACATGAAAATCTTGAGCAATGACTTAAAACATGGAAGTACATAAGTCATAGATCATAATGGAACATAAATCATGATAACATAGCATGGGAATAAAACATGTAATTATGGCATCCATTAAGCACATGTAATGATTTCCATAGTAGCCAAGGCATTGCTGCCAAGACCATCTTAGTGGACAAAGTCCCTTTCTGGATCGAGTTCACTCCTCGTTTCAGTCCTTTAATCCTGAACCAGATTAACATACCATTCCAGCCATGTCTATCCCATGAGATATAAATCTTTACCCAATGCATTGGAGGGAGATATAGGTCCCACCCATCTCATAGTGAAATCATTCTTACTTGTGCCACAAAATAAACATACATCGTTCATAATAACCTAACGAATAAAATGGGTTTCATAAACAACATCCCATCATCACATAATCCATTTAAAAGAAATAGATATCATTTCATGATAAGAAAAGTGAAACCATGTAAATCATAGAGACATTATACTTGAAACATATACGAAATAATGTCAGCTTAGATAAAAAATGGTTTTGATAAAACACATGAAATAAATTCTTGAGGAAAATATCCTTTCTTCTTAAAAATCATTTTCTTTTCAAAAAATGTGATGCAATTTTAAAAGAAAAAGATTTTTTTGACAACAGTCATGAAATATTTTGGAGGAAGCTTCATGAAAATAAGGCTTTATAAAACCGTAAAAATCCGTTCATGCCGTGTAAGTTAAAAATAACATTCTCCTCGTACTTTTGTCGGAAAAGTCAAAAAAAAGTTCTTCGTAACGTAAACAAAAGAAATATTACATACATACCATGTAGTAAAAGTAAATAATTGGTAAAAATGACTTTAAAAATACATTAAAACACTTTTATAAAACATGGACATGGATGATAGAAATAACCCCAGTAAATACATATGAATAAGCAATCTCAGATAAAAATGAGATTTGCAAAATTATCCCTTACCTTAGGTCCGATATGCTTTGTATAGATCCGAACATCCTGTATAATGATTTAAATAATGTGATTGACTTATTACATAATCATATTCATTGTTACGATATCATATATGGTTCACTTATGACTTTATATTACCCATTCTTTTGTAAATTAATGTTAAAGTAGCATTTTGGGTAAAATCGTTTCATTTGTCGTTCATGTTTTAACTTGTAATTATTCATATGATTACTTAGATCATTTTTACTTATATACAGAATGTAAAACATGATTTATATATAATATATATTCAAAATATACATATATATAATAGATCGATAAATGGAAAGAAATACATCATTCATGGAGACGGTAGGCCGTACGTACGCATGAACGCTATTTTCGTTTCCTTATTGAATTGAATGGAATTAAGTAGATGAAATAAATATATATATATATACATAAATAAAGTAGCTTTATAATGTCATATATTTCATTATTATTTCTTATATATACTTTATAATCATTCTTAAATGGTTAACATGGAGAATGAATCTCATCACGTCGTGGAGACCGTAGTCCGTACGTACGCACGAGCGATGATATCGTTCCAATAATTATTGAATTGAATTAGATAGGATGATACAATATATAATAATAAGTATGATGTTATAATAACTATGTATAGTTATTCTTTACACCATTATACCCATCCAAGTAAGGTGGTGTTGGAAAAACAGATTACACCACGGCGTGGAGACGTTATTCCGTACGTACAAACGCGCGGTGATTTCATTTTCCGTAGGATGGATATATGGTGAAATAGGGTTGTTTCATACTTATAATAACATATCAGTATATGAGTGATACTAATGTTATTACTTCATAACAAAACAACTAAAGAAGAAGAAGTAGAAGAAGAAATAAATTTGAAAGAATCGGTAACAGACATTACCTCTTCTTTGAAGCACCTCTTTGAGACCTCCTCTTAGGGAACTAAAATTGGTCTTTTAAGAATACCATGACCTCTAGGATGTTTCTAGGGATGTGTATAAGAGAATTTGGAAGGGGTTGGCCGAGCTTCAAGGTTCAAAATGGTGTGAGGAAGAGAGGGAGGAGGTTCCCTTTTATAAGGGAGGAGAGGGGTATCTTTGGAATAACTAAAAATATTATTTCATTATAAAGTAAAATTCGGTTTTTAATAGCTCCAAATTGATATATTTAGAAGCTAAGGTTGGTATGGGTCGAAATACTCTCATCCAATATAATTTAGACAAATTTAGGTCATTATATTAACCTTATCTTTTAGTTTTAACTCTTAGTTAATTAGATTGACATTTACCATGCCACTTTGTATTTTTATATTATATAGTTAATAAACATACCATATACATACAAGAGTCCCCCAAGTGGTCCCGTAATGCTAAAACTATCATGATATAAGTATCTTGGCCGAACTTTAGATTTTTAGGAATATAATAACAATTAATAATATAATATTTGTTTTAAAACCTATTTTATGTCAATTTTGACACTATTTGGTAATTGATTTTTGTGAAAATCATAACAGAATTATTAGTTCGAAAAAAATTAATTAAATCACTAATAACATGTCATATTAACATTTAAAATAATTTTAATTCATAAAAAGTCTCAAATTACATTTATTTGGGTATTTATAACATCAATTATGTCAATATTTCATTAACAAGATAATTACTGCATCATCATTGTGTCATAAATAAATTAACTTATTTAAAGTATAAAAATTAAAAATAAAATAGCATTATGTAGGAAATATTTTTAGTTTTCTAATGAATATTTAAAGTCGAATTTATCTTATGTATAACCCTATATTAAAAATTATTTACTTATTAAACTTCGATTTTAACTATTTTAACCCTTCTTTAAATAAATTAATAATAAATGTCCTAATCTAATACAAGTGGGCCTAAATGGACATATTTTATTCCTAAGGTTGTTTTTGGTCGAATTACACTTATCCAATAGAATTAGGACATGTGTTAGGGTAATAATAATATCATTTTTACCATTAATTACCCTAATTACTTTTAACTGTGGTAAATAAAAGTAAAAAGTTACTATTCACCAAAAATTATTTTCATCTCATTGAACCAAATTTTACATACTGACATCAACCGTGTCTCTCGGATTTTTGAAATTCCATTCACAAAAGCGGTAAAATTAAGTTTTACGTAAATTTGCAAAGTCTCCTAGGTGGGTAAAAGACGGTCAAAAGTTCAATAAAATTTTTATATATCTAAAATTATTAAAAAATGACTCCAATGAATTATATTGAACTTATATAGGTATTATTTATCAATTTTGACCTAAAATAAATTTAAATAAAATAAATAATTATTTAAATAAAAAGTCGGGTTTTAAATAGTAACTCAGTGTTGTCACTATTCATCAAAAATTGAATGTTTTCAGAAAAATACCAAAATTTTACCCTAGGCTAATTTCGATATTTCGAATCCAGAAATGTAGTACATTTTCAAAAATAAAATTTATAAAATTTCAAAAAGTCGGTATTACTATTCATAACGGCTAGTTTTAATAATATTTTAATAGCATATCGTTGTTTAGCGAAACTCGGTATTGCGTACAATACACCCTATCGTGGAAGGTCGTGCTTGCGTGTAATGCAAGCCAAGTCAGGGATACGTGTTGTGCAAGCTCCTTTTGGTGTAGCGTACAACACAAGAAATTAATGAAATTAAAAAGAATATTTTTCGTAAAATCTTGGGGTGTTACATTCTACCCCCCTTAAAATGAATTTCGCCCTCGAAATTCGTTGGGGTTATAAATGGTTTACTACTCGAAAGTTTGTTTAATAGAAACCCACATTGTAAAAAGGAATACCAAAACATGTCTTTAAAAACTAAAGTATGAAATGTAACGTTTACCCAAATTAACTCATCACTGGGTTTCCACGCCGGAGAACATAGGTGAAAATATGGATATGGAAGGAAAATCTAACCATCAAGTTCTGATGGAGAGTGGTAGAGAACATGGCTATGAAAAATCCATCAATCAAAAACCCATAAATTTGTGATGATCTAAGGTACCATCTGATTAATCAGATATAAGAGCACTAGGACAACATTTTTGGTTTTCAAGATTATTTCCCTAAAGTTGATGAAATTGGAATTAGAAGAAATACTTTCATGATTTTGGTACAGTCTCACCATTGGTTGTTCTTTGTACAATTTCCACTTCATCTCTTAAAGAAATGAAGTTGAATTTTTCATTCGTGATGTGTTAGCAGATCATGTGATAGAATGATGGGTCATTCCATTTGTCTCAAACAAAAGGTTAGAAAAGGTATCAAAAAATACATAAGTCCATCTATAGTGAGATTAATCATATATGGTTCCTAAAATGGACTTATACATCATATATCATACTTCTTAACATAATAAAACTAGTTTCTACTAAACAGGGACTTCCTGTAGGCTAGTGGTAGGCGATAAAGGCCAGTCGCACTTCGGTTGTGGGTTCGATTCCCACAGCCTTGTCCGACGCGATGAGCTGTCACCCGTCCTGCAGGTTGTCCTTTTTCTAAAATTATATTACTATAACATCCCATCAATAATATCAAAAAAAATTCTATTCTTAAACAATACTAACTTATGTCCAACATAATCCTTTTTAATCTTTAGGCTTATCCAAAATACTGCTGTCCAATCTCATATTATAGTGAAAATGATTACCAAAGAGTTCATATAAAAAGCATGTTAATGCCATCGTTGATCCCCATATATCATGAGATATGTCTTGTTGGTCACGTTTCAAACATTTGAAGGCCTTAATCATGTATTCTCTTGAAAAATGAATACCCATTGAATCTTAGTGAAAACATGAGTGCTGTCAAAAGTTAACTCTTTTCACATACCAAAACCTCAAACCATGATATAACTATTTCCTTATATCAGTCACGAGCTTATAAATACTATCAAACATTTCATTTTCTCCTTATCCCTTAATTATGCACATATCATCTTTTTTTTTCCAAAATATCTCAATCACTTTCCATGGATACTAGTACCATAAAATTATTGAAAACCACAACTGAACAATACATAAATATTACAATATTCCACGATACTATATACAACATTATTTTGGAATCCCATTACATAAACACTTAATCATTCCACCACATAGTTTTCATATTCAACATCGCCAATGGTGATCGCATGTGACTTCCCTTTGTCCTTTTCCTTAAGTGGTTGCTCATGTCGATCATCAGTAACCCGTGGGTTAGGGAATTTATTAGCATAATGCCCCATTTCCTTGCACTTGAAGCATTAAAGTGTGGGGGGTGCGTTCTCTACAGTCTTTTCTTTATTCACACCATTAGAAACCCTTTTTCCATTACTTAGACACTCAGATGCTCTATGACCTTCTTTTCCACACTTAAAACATTTTCTAGTCCCTTTAATACAATCTCCACCATGCTTCTTTCCACACTTTGAGCATAAAGAAACATTCATCTTCTTTTCAGCATTATTCTGAGATTTCTCCTTGAACTCCATCTTTCGTTTCTTATCAAAACCATGAGATGGATATGTAACACCAACTTCCATTTCTACCATGATAGCACAACGCACAATTTCTTCATAGCTACTGAAGTCTCTTATAGCTAATGACCTTCGAAGATTTGGTTTTAAGACACTGAAGAATCGATCAATTTTACTTTCAGGTTGGATGATAAAGCCAGATGCGTACCTTGCGAGCCTTGTAAAATTCACTTCGTATATACCAACAGATTTATCATCCTTTTGCTTTAGTTCAAGAAACTCCTTCTCCATATTTGTTTGAAGAATACGAGGGAAGTACTTATTGAAAAATAAGTTCTTGAACTCGTCCCATTCCATGGACTCAATTTCATCTCTTGGCCTCGTATTCTTGATAAGATTCCACCATTGATCAGCTTCACCTTCCAAAGGATATACTGCTAAGATGACATTAGCATGTTCAGAACATTGAAGAACTGAAAATATATTTTCAATGGTACTGATCCATTATTTAGTAAAAAGTGGATCAGAAGACCCACTGAAAGAAGTTGGGCGTTGCCTCATGAAGGACTCAATAGAATATTGTTCCCTTCTCTGCTCATTTGGAAGTCCAGAATGATTCATAGCTTGTGTATGTATAACAATAAGATTTTTCACTCCATCTCCCAAAACATTTGTTTCTTCAGGAGGACAATCGTTGCATTTTCCATTACAGTGATCAACATGGTTCCTCTGGGTTCCAGCCATCGTCTAAAACCCAAAAATTATAGTGTGAGAGGAAAAAACCGTCCTAGGGAAAACAACACAATAAAGGGGGAGTACCTTCAATATCTAACATCTTAGGTTAAATTCTATGATCATTACCGTAGTTCTAGGACTATATCCTATACGTATACTTATCCTTAGGGACATCCCTAGACATACCTTAGAAATATCTCTAGGGATCTCACTAACATTTTTGCATCCTAGTTTCCAAAGGTTGACTAAACCTTTCCTCTGATACTAACTCTAGAGACCCGAAGCTTTACGTACATAGATATTACATTACTTTTGCGGAATACACAATACATAACAAAAACAGACACACAAGGATCGTAATAGTTTAGTGTCTTTGGAAACGTGGAACGTAATCCTCTAATCGTGGTGAAAGATCTTCAACATGTCCCATAAAGATCTTCCACTTTTTGTTTCCTTACCTAAAACCTTTCTTTTAATCCTGGGGGAAAATAAAACATAAAAAGGGTGAGGTCAAATACGCAGTAAGGGTAAACATGGATAAAATAAAACATACCATATACATTTGAATATAAAAACATGAACATAATGTCTAAACATCAAAATCTTGAGCAATGACTTATAAAATGGAAGTACATAAGGCATAGATCATAATGGAACATAAATCATGATAACATAGCATGGGAATAAAACATGTAATTGTGGCATCCATTAATCACATGTAATGATTTCCATAGTAGCCAAGGCATTACTGCCAAGACCATCTTTGTGGAAAAAGTCCCTTTCTGAATCGAGTTCACTCCTCGTTTCAGTCCTGTAATACTGAACTGGATTAACTTACCATTCCAGCCATGTCAATATCATGAGATATAAATCTTTACCCAATGCATTGGAGGGAGATATAGGTCCCACCCATCTCATAGTGAAATCATTTTTACTTGTGCCACAAAATAAACATACATCGTTCATAATAACCCAACCAATAAAATGGGTTTTATAAACACCATACCATCATCACATAATCCATATAAAAGAAATGGATATCATTTCATGATAATAAAAGTGAAACCATGTAAATCATAGAGACATTATACTTGAAACATATACGAAATAATGTCATCTTAGATAAAAAATGGTTTTGATAAAACACTTGAAATGAATTCTTGAGGAAAATATCCTTTCCTCTTCAAAATCATTTTATTTTCACAAAATGTGATGCAATTTTAAAAGAAAATGATTTTTTTGAAAATATTCTTGAAATATTTTGTAGGAAGATTCATGAAAATAAGGCTTTATAAAACCGTAAAAATCCATTCATGTCGTATAAGTTAAAAATAACATTCTCCTCATACTTTTTTCAGAAAAGTCAAAAATTACCTTATATGGTAACCAAAGGAAAGATTCCATTCATAAAATGTGGTAAAATTAAAAAATGGGTAAAAATGAATTTAAAAATACATTAAAACACTTTTATAAAACATGGACATGGATGATATTAATAACCCCAGTAAATACTTATGAATAAGCAATCTTGGATAAAAATGAGATTTGCAAAATTATCCCTTACCTTAGGTCCGATATGATTTGTATAGATCTGAAACTCTTGTATAATGATTTAAATAATGTGATTGAATTATTACAGAATCATATTCATTGTTACGATATGATATATGGTTCACTTATGACTTTATATTACCCATTCTTTTGTAAATTAATGTTAAAGTAGCGTTTTGGGTAAAATCGTTTCATTTGTCGTTCATGTTTTAACTTGTAATTATTAATATGATTACATAGATCATTGTTACTTATATCCATAATGTAAAACATGATTTATATATAATATATATTCAGAATATACATATATATAATAGATCGATAAATGGAATGAAATACACCGTTCATGGAAAGGTAGGCCGTACGTACGCATGAACACTGTTTTCGTTTCCTTATTGAATTGAATGGAATTAATTAGATGAAATACATATATATATACATAAATCAAGTAGATTTATAATGTCATATATTTCATTATTATTGCTTATATATACTTTATAATCATTCTTAAATGGTTAACATGGAGAATGAATCTCATCGTGTCGTGGAGACGGTAGTCCGTACGTACGCACGAGCGATGATATCGTTCCCATAATTATTTAATTGAATTGGATAGGATGATACAATATATAATAGTTAGTATGATGTTATAATAACTATGTATAGTTATTCTTTACACCATTATACCCATCCAAGTAAGGTGGTGTTGGAAAAACATATTACACCACGGCGTGGAGACAGTATTCCGTACGTTCGCACGTGCGGTGATTTCATTTTCAGTAGGATGGATAGATGGTGAAATAGGGTTGTTTCAAACTTATAATAACATATAATTCTATTAGTGATACTTATGTTATCACTTCATAATGAAACAACTAAATAAGAAGAAGTAGAAGAAGAAATAAAGTTGAAAGAATCGGTAACGGACATGACCTCTTCTTTGAAGCACCTCTTTGAGACCGCCTCTTAGGGCACTAAAATTGGTCTTTGAATAAGACCAGGACCTCTAGGATGTTTCTAGGGAAGTGGAGAAGAGAATTTGGCAGGGGTTGGCCGATATTCAAGGCTCAAAATGGTGTGAGGAAGAGAGGGAGGAGGTGCCCTTTTTTAAGGGAGGAGAGGGGTACCTTTGGAATAACTAAAAAGATTATTTTATTATAAAGTCAAATTCGGGTTTTAATAGCTCCAAATTGATAGATTTCGAATCTAAGGTGGTGATGGGTCGCAATAATCTCATCCAATATAATTTAGACAAGTTTAGGTCATTATATTAACCTTATCTTTTAGTTTTAACTCTTAGTTTATTAGATTGACATTTACCATGTCACTTTGTATTTTTATATTATATAGTTAATAAACTTACCATATAAATACAAGCGACCCCCAAGTGGTCCATTAATGATACAAATATCATGATATAAGTATCTTGGCCAAACCTTAGATTTTAAGGAATATAATAACCATTAATAATATAATATTTATTTTAAAAACTATTTTATGTCAATTTTGACACTAATTGGTAATGGATTTTTGTGAAAATCGAAACAGAATGATTAGTTCGAAAAAAATTAATTAAATAAATACTAACATGTCATATTAACATAGAAAATAATTGGAATTCATAAAAAGTCTCAAATTACATTTATTTGGGTATTTATAACATCAATTATGTCAATATTTCATTAATAAGATAATTACTATATCATCATTGTGTCATAAATAAATTAAATTATTTAAAGTCTAAAAATTACAAATAAAATATCATTATGTAGGAAATATTTTTATATTTCTAAAGAATATTTATATTCGAATTTATCTTATGTATAATCCTATATTAAAAATGATTTACTTATTAAACGTTGATTTTAACTATTTTAACCCTTCTTTAAATAAATTAATAATAAATGTCCTAATCTAATCCAAGTGGGCCTAAATGGTCATATTTTCTTCCTAAAGTTGTTTTTGGTCGAATTAAACTTATCGAATAGAATTATGACATATTTTAGGGTAATAATAATATCATTTTTACCCTTAATTACCCTATTTACTTTTAACCGTGGTAAATAAAAGTAAAAAGTTACAATTCACCAAAAATTATTTTCATCTCATTGAACCACATTTTACATACTGACATCAACCGTGTCTCTCTGATTTTTGAAATTTCATTCACAAAAGCGGTAAAATTACGTTTTATGTAAATTTGCAAATTCTCCTAGGAGGTGGGTAAAAGACGGTCAAAAGTTCAATAAAATTTTTATATATCTAAAATTATTAAAAAATGACTCCAATGAATTATATTGAACTTATATAGGTATTATGTATCAATTTTGACCTAAAATATATTTAAATAAAATAAATAATTATTTAAATAAAAAGTCGGGTTTTAAATAGTAACTCTGTGTTTTCACTATTCATCAAAAATTGAATGTTTTCAGAAAAATACCAAAATTTCACCCCAGGCTAATTTTGATAATCTGAATCCAAAAATTTAGTCTATTTTCAAAAATAAAATTTATAAAATTTCAAAAAGTCGGTATTACTATTCATAACAGCTAGTTTTAATAATATTTTAATAGCATATCATTGTTTAGCGAAACTCAGTATTGCGTACAACACAAGCTATCGTGGAAGGTCGTGCTTGCGTGCAATGCAAGGCAAGTCAGGGATGTGTGTTGTGAAAGCTCCTTTTGGTGTAGCATGCAACAGAAGACATTAATGAAATTAAAAAGAATATTTTTTGTAAAATCTTGGGGTGTTACATTCTACCCCCCTTAAAATGAATTTCACCCTCGAAATTCGTCGGGGTTATAAATGGTTTACTACTTGAAAGTTTGTTTAATAGAAACCAACATCGTAAAAAGGAATACCAAAATGTGGCTTTAAAAACTAAAGTATGAAATGTAACGGTTACCCAAATTATCTAATCACTAGGTTTCCATGTAGGAGAACATAGGTGAAAATATGGATATGGAAAAAAAATATAACAATCAAGTTCTGATGGAGATTGGTAGAGAACATGGATATGAAAAAGCCATCAATCTGAAAACCATAAATTTGTGATGATCTAAGGTACCATCTGATTAATCAGATATAAGAGCACTAGGACAACATTTTTGGTTTTCAAGATTACTTCCCTAAAGTTGATGAAATTGGAATTAAAAGAAATACTTTTGTGATTTTGGTACAGTCTCACCATTGGTCGTTCTATGGAATATTTACACTTAATCTCTTAAAGAAATAAAGTTGAAATTGTCATTCGTGATGTGTTAGAGGATCATGTGATAGAATGATGGGTCATTCCATTTGTCTCAAACAAAAGGTTAGAAAAGTTATCAAAAAATACATAAGTCCATCTATAGTGAGATTAATCATATATGGTTCCTAAAATGGAATTATACTTCATATATCATACTACTTAATATAATGAAACTAGTTTCTACAAAACAGGGACTTCCTGTAGGCCAGTGGTAGGTGATAAAGGCCAGTCGCACTTCGGTTTTGGGTTCGATTACCATAGCCTTGTCCGACGCAATGGGCTGTCGCCTGTCCTGCAGGTTGTCCTTTTTCTAAAATTATATTACTGTAACATCCCATCAATAATATCAAAAATATTTCTATCCTTAAACAATACTAACTTATGTCCAACATAATCCTTTCCAATCTTTAGGCTTATCCAAAATACTGCTGTCGAATCTCATATTATAGTGAAAACGATTACCAAAGAGTTTATATAACAAGAATGTTAATGCCATCGTTGATCCCCATATATCATGAGATATGTCTTGTTGGAAACATTCCAAACATTTGAAGGCCTTAATCATGTATTCTCTTGAAAATTAAAACTCATTGCATCTTAGTGAAAACATGAGTGCTATCAAAAGTTAACTCTTTTCACATACCAAATCCTCAAACCATGATATAACTATTTCCTTATATCAGTCATGAGCTTATGAATACTGTCATAAATTTTAATTTCTCCTTATCCCTTCATTATGTGCATATCATCTTTTTTCCCAAAATATCTCAATCACATTCAATGGTTACCAGTACCATAAAATTATTGAAAACCACAATAGACCAATAAATAAATATTCCAATATTCCACGATACTATATACAACATTATTTTGGAATCCCATTACATAAACACTTAATCATTCCACCACATCATTGTCATATTCAACATCGCCAATGGTGATCGCATGTGACTTACCTTTTTCCTTTTCCTTAAGTGGTTGCTCATGTCGATCATCACTAACCCGTGGATTAGGGAATTTATTAGCATAATGCCCCATTTCCTTGCACTTGAAGCATTGAAGTGTTGGTGGTGTGTTCTCTGCAGTCTTTTCTTTATTCACACCATTAGAAACCCTTTTTCCATTAATTCGACACTCAGCTGCTCGATGACCTTCTTTTCCACACTTAAAACATTTTCTAGTCCCTTTAAGACAATCTCCACCATGCTTCTTTCCACACTTTGAGCATAAAGAAACATTCATCTTCTTTTCACCATTATTCTGAGATTTCTCCTTGAACTCCATCTTTCATTTCTTGTCAAAACCATGAGATGGATATGTAACACCAACTTCGATTTCTACCTTGATAGCACAACACACAATTTCTTCATAGCTACTGAAGTCTCTTATAGCTAATTCCCTTTGAAGATTTGGTTTTAAGCCACTGAAGAATCGATCAATTTTACTTTCAGGGTGGATGATAAAGCCAGATGAATACCTTGCGAGCCTTGTAAAATTCACTTCGTATATACCAACAGATTCATCATCCGTTTTCTTTAGATCAAGAAACTCCTTCTCCAACTTTTTTCGTAGAATACGAGGGAAGTACTTATTGAAAAATAAGTTCTTGAACTCGTCCCATTCCATGGACTCAATTTCATCTCTTGGCCTCGTATTCTTGATAAGATTCCACCATTGATCAGCTTCACCCTCCAAATGATATACTGCTAAGATGACTTTTGCATGTTCAGAACATTGAAGAACTGAAAATATATTTTCAGTGGTACTGATCCATTGTTCAGCAACAAGTGGATCAGAAGACCCACTGAAATAAGGTGGACGTTTCCTCATGAAGGACTCAATAGAATATTGTTACCTTCTCTGCTCATTTGGAAGTCCAGAATGATTCATAGCTTGTGTAAGTATAACAATAAGTTTTTTCACTCCATATCCCATAACATTTGTTTGTTCAGGAGGACAATCATTGCATTGTCCATTACATTGATCAATATGGTTCCTTCGGGTTCCAGCCATCGTCTAAAACCCAAAAAGAATAGTGTGAGAGGCAAAAATCGTGCTAGGGAAAACAACACAATAATGTGGGAGTACCTTCAATATCTAACATCTTAGGTTAAATTCTAAGATCATTACCGTATTTCTAGGACTATATACTATACGTATAGTTATCCTTAGGGACATCCCCATACATACCTTAGAAATATCTCTAGGGATCTCACTAACGTTTTTTCATCCTTGTTTCTAATGGTTTACTAAACCTTTCCTCTGATACCAACTATAGAGGCCCGAAGCTTGACGTACATAGATATTACATTACTTTTGCAGAATACACAATACATAACAAAAAAAAAACCACAAGGACCGTAATAGTTTAGTGTCTTTGGAAACTTGGAACGTAATCCTATAATCGTGGTGAAAGATCTTGAACATGTCTCATAGAGATCTTCCACTTTTTGTTTCCTTACCTAAAACTTTTATTTTAATCCTGGGGGAAAATAAAACATAAAAAGGGTGAGCTCAAATGCTCAGTAAGGGTAAACATGGATAAAATAAAACATACCATATACATTTGAACTTAAAAACAGGAACATAATGTTTAAACATCAAAATCTTGAGCGATGACTTAAAACATGGAAGTACATAAGGCATAGATTATAATGGAACATAAATCATGATAACATAGCATGGGAATAAAACATGTAATTGTGGCATCCATTAAGCACATGTAATGATTTCCATAGTAGCCAAGCCATTGCTTCCAAGACCATCTTAGTGGACAAAGTCCCTTTCTGAATCGAGTTCACTCCACATTTCAGTCCTGTAATACTGAACCAGATTAACATACCATTCCAACCATGTATATCTCATGAAATATAAATATTTACCCAATGCATTGGAGGGAGATATAGGTCCCACCCATCTCATAGTGAAATCATTCTTACTTGTGCCACAAAATAAACATACATGGTTCATAATAACCCAATGAATAAAATGGGTTTCATAAACATCATCCCATCATCACATAATCAATATAATAGAAATGGATATCATTTCATGATAAGAAAATTTAAACCATTTAAATCATAGAGACATTATACCTGAAACATATATGAAATAATGTCATCTTAGAAAAAAATGGTTTTGATAAAACACTTGAAATGAATTCTTGAGGAAAATATACTTTCTTCTTCAAAATAATTTTCTTTTCACAAAATGTGATGCAATTTTAGAAGAAAAGGATTTTGTTGAAAATATTCATGAAATATTTTGGAGGAAGCTTCATGAAAATAAGGCTTTATAAAACCGTAAAAATCCGTTCACGCCGTATAAGTTAAAAATAACATTCTCCTCGTACTTTTTTCGGAAAAGTCAAAAAGTACCTTATATGGTAACCAAAGGAAAGATTCCATTCATAAAATGTGGTAAAAGTCAATAAAGGGTAAAAATGACTTTAAACATACATTAAAACACTTTTATAAAACATGGACATGGATGATAGAAATAACCCCAGTAAATACTTATGAATAAGCAATCTCGGATAAAAATGAGATTTGCAAAATTATCCCTCACCTTAGGTCCGATATGCTTTGTATGAATCAGAACCTCCTATATAATGATTTAAATAATGTGATTGACTTATTACAGAATCATATTCATTGTTACAATATCATATATGGTTCACTTATGACTTTATATTACCCATTCATTTTTAAATTAATGTTAAAGTAGCGTTTTGGGTAAAATCGTTTCATTTGTCGTTCATGTTTTAACTTGTAATTATTCATATGATTACTTATATCATGGTTACTTATATCCAGAATGTAAAATATGATTTATATATAATATATATTCATAATATACATATATATATAAAATATCGATAAATGGAAATAAATACACGATTCATGGAAACGGTAGGCCGTACGTACGCATGAACACTGTTTTCGTTTTCCTTATTGAATTGAATGGAATTAAGTAGATGACATACATATATATACACATAAATCCAGTAGCTTTATAATTTCATATATTTCATCATTATTTCTTATATATACTTTATAATCACTCTTAAATGGTTAACATGGAGAATGAATCTCATCGCGTTGTGGAGACGGTAGTCCGTACGTACGCACGAGCGATGATATCGTTCCCATAATTATTGAATTTAATTGGATAGGATGTTACAATATATAATAATCAATATGATTTTATAATAACTATGTATAGTTATTATTTACACCATTATACCCATCCAAGTAAGGTGGTGTTGGAAAAACAGATTACACCACGGCGTGGAGACGGTATTCCGTACGTACGCACGCGCAGTGATTTCATTTTCCGTAGGATGGATAGATGGTGAAATACAGTTGTTTCATACTTATAATAACATATAAGTATATGAGTGATACTGATGTTATTATGTCATAATGAAACAACTAAATAAGAAGAAGTAGAAGAAGAAATAAAGTTGAAAGAATCGGTAACGGACATTACCTCTTCATTGAAGCACATCTTTGAGACCTCCTCTTAGGGTACAAAAATTGGTCTTTGAAGAAGACCAGGACCTCTAAGATGTTTCTAGGGAAGTGGAGAAGAGAATTTTTCAGGGGTTGGCCAAGATTCAAGGCTCAAAATGGTGTGAGGAAGAGAGGGAGGAGGTGCCCATTTATAAGGGAGGAGAGGGGTACCTTTGGAATAACTAAAAATATTATTTTATTATAAAGTCAAATTCGGTTTTTAATATATCCAAATTGATATATTTCGAATCTAAGGTGGGGATGGGTCGAAATACACTCATAATATAGAATTTAGACAAGTTTAAGTCATTATATTAACCTTATCTTTTAGTTTTAACTCTTAGTTAATTAGATTGACATTTACCATGTCACTTTGTATTTTTATATTATATAGTTAATAAGCATACCATATACATACAAGAGACCCCCAAGTGGTCCATTAATGATACAAATATCATGATATAAGTATATTGGCAGAACCTTAGATTTTTAAGAATATAATAACAATTAATAATATAATATTTATTTTAAAAACTATTTTATGTCAATTTTGACACTATTTGGTAATTGATTTTTGTGAAAATCATAACAGAATAATTAGTTATAAAAAAATTAATTAAATCAATAATAACATGTCATATTAACATATAAAATAATTTTAATTCATAAAAAGTCTCAAATTACATTTATTTGGGTATTTATAACATCAATTATGTCAATATTTCATTAATAAGATAATTACTGCATCATCATTGTGTCATAAATAAATTAAATTATTTAATGTCTAAAAATTACAAATAAAATATCATTATCTAGGAAATATTTTTAGATTTCTAATTAATATTTATAGTTGAATTTATCTTATGTATAACCCTATATTAAAAATGATTTACTTATTAAACTTTGATTTTAACTATTTTAGCCCTTCTTTAAATAAATTAATAATAAATGTCCTAATCTAATCCAAGTGGGCCTAAATGGTCATATTTTATTCCTAAGGTTGTTTTTGGTCTAATTACACTTATCCAATAGAATTAGGACATGTGTTAGGGTAATAATAATATCATTTTTACCATTAATTACCCTATTTACTTTTAACCGTGGTAAATAAAAGTAAAAAGTTACTATTCACAAAAAATTATTTTCATCTCATTGAACCACATTTTACTTACTGACATCAACCATGTCTCTTGGATTTTTTAAATTCAATTCACAAAAGCGGTAAAATTATGTTTTATGTAAATTTGCAAATTCTCCTAGGAGGTGGGTAAAAGATGGTCAAAAGTTCAATAAAATTTTTATATATCTAAAATTATTAAAAAATGACTCCAATGAATTATATTTAACTTATATAGGTATTATGTATCAATTTTTAACTAAAATAAATTTAAATAAAATAAATAATTATTTAAATAAAAAGTCGGGTTTTAAATAGTAACTCAGTGTTTTCACTATTCATCAAAAATTGAACGTTTTCAGAAAAATACCAAAATTTCCCCCTAGGCTAATTTCGATATTCCGAATCCAAAAATGTAGTACATTTTCAAAAATAAAATTTATAAAATTTCAAAAAGTTGGTATTACTATTCATAATGACTAATTTTAATAATATTTTAATAGCATATTGTTGTTTAACGAAACTCGGTATTGCGTACAACACACGCTATCGTGGAAGGTCGTGCTTGCGTGTAATGAAAGCCAAGTCAGGGATGCGTGTTGTGCAAGATTCTTTTGGTGTAGCGTACAACACAAGACATTAATGAAATTAAAAAGAATATTTTTCCTAAAATCGTGGCGTGTTACATACGCAATACCGAGTTTCACTAAACAACGATGTGCTATTAAAATGTTATTACAACTAGCCGTTATGAATAGTAATAACCACTTTTTGAAATTTTGAAAATTTCATCTTTCAAAATGGACTCCATTTTTGGATTCGGAATATCGAAATTAGCCTAGGGTGAAATGTTGATATTTTTCAGAAAACATTCAATTTTTTATGAATAGTGAAAACACTAGGTTACTATTTAAAAACAGGCTTTTTATTTAAATAATTATTTATTTTATTTAAATTTATTTTATGTCAAAATTGATACATAATACCTATATAAGTTCAATCTAATTCATTGGAGTCATTTTTAATAATTTTAGATATATAAAACTTTTATTGAACTTTTGACCGTCTTTTACCCACCTCCTAGGAGAATTTGCAAATTTACATAAAACTTAATTTTTCTGCTTTTGGGAATGGAATTTAAAAAATCCGAGAGACATGGTTGATGTCAGTAAGTAAAATGTGGTTCAGTGAGATGAAAATAATTTTTGGTGAATAGTAACTTTTTACTTTTATTTACCACAGTTAAAAGTAAATAGGATAATTAAGGGTAAAAATGATATTATTATTAACCCAACACAAGTCCTAATTCTATTGTATAAGTGTAATTCGACCAAAAACAACCTTAGGAATAAAATATGACCATTTAGGCCCACTTGGATTAGATTAGGACATTTATTATTAATTTATTTAAAGAAGGGTTAAAATAGTTAAAATCAATGTTTAATAAGTAAATCATTTTTTATATAGGGTTATACATAAGATAAATTCGACTATAAATATTCATTATAAAGATAAAAGGATTTCCTACATAATGATATTTTATTTTTAATTTTTATACTTTAAATAATTTAATTTATTTATAACACAATGATGATACAGTAATTATCTTATTAATGAAATATTGACATAATTGATGTTATAAATACCCAAATAAATGTAATTTGAGACTTTTTATGAATTAAAATAATTTTATATGTTAATATGACATGTTAGTTGTGATTTAAGTAACTTTTTTCTAACCAATCATTCTGTTATGAGTTTCACAAAAATCAATTACCAAATAGTGTCAAAATTGACATAAAATAGTTTTTAAAACAAATATTATATTATTAATTGTTATTATCTTCATAAAAATATAAGGTTAGGAAAAATGACTTAGATAAGGTTATATATATTAATAATAAACCACTTTTGGTTCTTTTGGCTTGTTATAATAAGTTTATTAACCTTATAGTGTAAGAACACAAAAAGACACGGTAAAAGTAAAATTATCTAACTTAAAGTTAAATCTAAATGATAAGGTTAAAATAGGAACCTAAACTTGTCTAAATTATATTGGATGAGAGGATTTAGACCCATAACCACCATAGCATAGAAATATCTCAATTTGAAGCTATTAGAAACCGAATACGATTTTATAGTAAAATAATATTTTTAGTTATTCCAAAGGAGCCCCTCTCCTCCCTTATAAAATGGCACCTCCTCCCTCTCTTCCTCACACCACTTGGGCCTTAATGCTCGGCCAAACCCTGACAATTTCTCTTATCCACTTCCCTAGAAACATTCTAGAGGTTCTGGTCTTCTTCAAATACCAATATTAGTGCCCTAAGAGGAGGTTTCAAAAAGGCGCTTCAAAGAAGAGGTAATGCCCGTTACCGATTCTTTCAACTTTATTTCTTCTTCCACTTCTTCTTATTTAGTTGTTCCATTATGAAGTAATAACATCAGTATCAATCATATACTTATATGTTATTATAATTATGAAACAGCCCTATTTCACCATCTATCCATCATACGGAAAATGAAATCACCACGCATGCGTACGTACGGAATACCGTCTCCACGCCGTGGTGTAATCTGTTTTTCCACCACCACCTTTCATGGATGGGTATAATGGTGTAAATAAATGATTATTGTAAAGTGATATTTATTATGAAATAGTATAAATACACTCCAATACAATTACACAATCATGGGAATGATATCATCGCTCGTGCGTACGTACGGACTACCGTCTCCACGAACACGATGAGATTCATTTTCCATGATTAACCATTCAAGAATGATTATAAAGTATATATAATGAATAATAATGAAATATATGGCATAATAATTCTACTGGATTTATGTATATATATATGTATGTCATATACTCAATTCCATTCAATTCAATATGGAAATGAAAACAGCGTTCATGCGTACGTACGACCTACCGTCTCCATGAACGGTGTATTTCATTTCTTTTATCGATCTATAATATATATGTATATAATGAATATATATTATATATAAATCATGTTTTACATTATGGAATTATTTAAATCAGGATATAAGTAATAATATCAATAACGACGAGTCGAAACACATACGATAAATGAAACGATTTTACCCAAAACGCTCTTTAACATTGAATTTACAAAAGAACGGGTAATATAAAGTCATAAGTGAACCATATATGATATCATAACAATGAATATGATTATTTAATAAGTCAATGATATTATTTAAATCATTATAAAGGAGGTTCGGATAAATACGAACCATATCAGACATAAAGTAAGGGATAAATTTTCAATCCCATTTTTATCTGAGATTTCTTATACGTAAGTATTTACTGGGGTTATGTTTATCATCCATGACCATGTTTTCTAAAAATGTTTTCATAAAATGATTAATATTCTTGCATGAATGTTTAAAGTCATTTTTACCCTTTATTGACTTTTTACCACATTGTATGAATGGAATCTTTCCTTTTGTTACCATATAAGGTACTTTTTGACTTTTCCGACAAAAGTACAAGGAGAATGTAATTTTTAACTTATACGGTGTGAACGAATTTTTTTGGTTTCATAACGCCTCATTTTCAAGAAGATTCCTCTACAATATTGCATTATTATTTAAAAAAAAAACCTTTTACTTTAAAATTTCATGGAATTTTGTGAAAAGAAAATGATTTTAAAGAAGAAAGGATATTTTCCTCAAGAAATAATTTCAAGTGTTTTGCCAAAACTATTTTCCATAAAAGATGATAGTATTTCATATGTGTATGTTTCAAGTAATATGTCTCTATGATTTAAATGGTTTCAATTTTATTATGATGAAATGATATCAAACTTTTATGGATTATGTTATGATGGCATGATGTTTAAGAATCCTATTTTATTACATGGGTTATGCTATGATGTATGATTTATGATTTTGTGGCACATGAAAGAATGATTTCATTATGAGATGGGTGGTCCCTATATATCCCTCCAATGAATTGGGTAAAGATTTATATCTCATTAGATAGACATGGCTGGAATGGTAAGTTAATCCGGTTCAGTGTTATAGGACTGAAACGAGGAGTGAACTCGATTCAGAAAGGGACTTTGTCCACTAATATGGTCTTGGCAGCAATGACTTGGATACTATGGAAATCATGACATGTTTTGAATGGTTTACACAATTACATGTTTTATTACCATTTTTTCATGGTTGAAGTTCTATTATGATATATTCCTTACGTACTTCCACGATTTATGTCTTTACTCAAGATTTTGATGTTTAAATTTCATGTTCAAGTTTTTTGCTTCCAAATGTCTATGGATTGTTTTATGTTATCTATTTTTGCCCTTACTGAGCATTTGAGCTCACCCTTTTTATGTTTTATTTACCCCAGGAAGTAAAGAAAGGTTTTAGGTAAGGAAACAAAAATGGGAAGATCGTTATGAGAGTTGTTGAAGATCTTTCACCACGATTAGAAGATTTTATTCCAAGTTTCCAAAGACAGTAAACTATTACGGTCTTTGTGTTTCAGTTTTTGTTATGTATTAAGTATTCCGAAAAAGTAATGTATTGTACATGTATGTCAAGCTTTGAGTCTCTAAAAGGATCTTTTTAGGTTCAGAGTTTTAGAGAATCAGGCTATAACTATTACATTATATCTCAGAAATTAAAAAGTAGACACTTATTCTTAGTTTCTATTTTTTTTCATAAAATAAAAACTCTAAAAAAAGAAACATTTCTAGTTCCATGTTTTAGACAACATGACTTTTCCTTGATCCCATCCCTGACCCTATTCATCTTTATGTCCTCTGAAAAACATTTCAAAAAAGTTGGTATGAGTATAAAAATCTCAGTAAGGGTTATAAAATAAGGCAAGGAAACATTATCCTATTAATGAATACAAATCAATGATACCATAATTTTCAATCATAACATACCTCATGAAATTATAAGATTTATGAATAACACATTGAAATACTAAATCATAAAGGTAACATAGGGAAAATATAACATACATACATTATATATTTCAGAGCTACACAGGGAGTTACATTTGGAATACCCATCACAGTATATTACCTAAATCTCTTAGGAGAAACATGTACTTTTATCTTTGTCACGTTACTCAATGCATTGGAGAGCTATCTCAGGCTCACACGCCTTAGGTTTATCACGAAACCACCCGTATACATAAACAATGCCAAAGAACCATAAAATATTCATAACCCATAAAACAAGCATAAATTAAAGGTAATATTTCCACATTTCAATAACAATATATAATTTCAAGATATTGACATAGTCAATTTTTTATCAAACCATTTTCAAAATCATCTAAAACATTTAATAAAGAGATTTTTGAATCAAAGTGTCCCATACCACTTTGAAGCTTTTAAAAGAAATTTTAATTTCAAAACATTCATGCCCATATAAATAAATCCGTAAAATAATTTTTAAAACATGTACATTAATGAGAAATATTTAGAAGAATAAATCTTTAAAACACTTAAAATGATATTTTTGTTAAAGAGTTCCAAACCAAATGAGAGATGCTTGAATGAAAATAATTGTGGAATAACATTAATCAAAGCTTATAATATCATTAGAATAATTATTTTCATGATATAATATGTCAAAGGGAATTCTATAGACCATATAAAATCGAATTGGAGTATAAAAACTAATAAGTTTCAAAGGAATATAAATTGAGACGAAATCCCTTACAGAGATCGTACCATTAGATTAATGATAAATCAATGACATAATTATGTGTGAAAACAATAAATACACCCAATATAAGTGTATATTAAGTGTAAAGTAATCAATGTTCATTCATAAATATTTATAGCATGACATAATCAAGAAGTATAAGTTTAACCCAAAGAATTGAAATTGGGTTAAGAAGTCCCCTTATAAACAACCTAATAGTGTCACTTTAAAATTCTGAAAATGATTTGATGAGATAAAAATGGGTATCTCATAACTTGGACATAAAATTTACATCATTAAGGATACATAATAACATATCCCAACATAATAATATGTAAATTTAAAGACATAAAAAAGAAGTCTTTTTAAAAATAGGATGGTGAAAGGTTTTTTTACCGATTTGGTAACTTACAAAACATACCACCCATGAAAGAAGGATCAGATAATTAAGATGTAAAAACCCATAAATTAAAGTATATTACACAAATAATGCAATAATGGGAAGTACATACACCATAAAAATGTAAATAGTGGTAATTATATCATGAATTTCATGGGAATAAAAAGTGAGATGAAAACCCCTTACCACATTGTAATCAATCGAGTCATATGAAAAAAATTTAATAACCACCAAATTAATCATAGAATAAACTAAATATAAATATAATTATGATAATATATATATATATATCAAATTTCAGTACACAATACACCACATGCAATAATTAAGTGGCGAACAATGAAAATCTCACAGAATTAAAAGTGAGATAAGAAACCCCTTACCTCATTTCCGACTTGACTCGTTTGTTCCTTGTTCATCTGAAATAATAAACTTTAGTTAATTTATACTTGATTAAGAACTTTTTTCAGGTTTATTATTCCTTTTATATCACTTATTACATTGCTATAACAATTAGTTAATTATTTGAGTTTATATCGGACATTTTGTCGATGTTTGGAACTTGAGTCAAAAATGAACTTGTTATAATTACAAATTGTCCATGTCGTCAAAAGTATATTACCTCTAGAATCATATTCATGTTTTAAATATCATATATATAATATATATTCAGTATATATATGAATTTATAATAGTAAATAACATTTTGAGATAAGGAATGAGATGCACCATTCATAGAGACAGTAAGCCGTACGTACGCATGAATGCTACTTTCATTTTTTTCCATTTTTAAAAGGAATGGAAACCTAATGATACATCGGTATATTGTAATTAAATTATAATTTAATATGATATATATGTTACATAATTTCATTAATTCAATCCTTTATACATTCCATGTATGTCACGAATGAATCATATCAGCTTGAGGGGGAGGTAGTCCACACTTCTTCAAATAAATTATTTTGTTTAAACATATTGGAAAGCATAAAGGAATGTTTGTAAATAAATATTACATACACATATAGAAAACATAAAAATAATATACATCATATATAAATATAGTGCCATCATAATGGCCACCATTAGAGGTGGTAGGAGAAGATTGAACAATCATCGTTTTGTGAGGTAGTAGTTCACCATCCACAGAAAAAATATGTTCTTTACCCATTATATGGAGGTGTGTGGAAGTGTAGTTTGAATAGTAATCATAAAAAAATCTATTATATTGAATATACTAGATTTTTTATAAAAATAAATAAATAAGTATTGTTTAGGGTGTTGGAGAAGGAAAATAAAACAAAAGAACTTAAGAGAAGACATTACCTTCAAATGAGGCAACTCCCTTTGGTTTGAAACAAAAGGCTTTAGTGAAGTTCCTTCTGGCTAAGCGAAGTATTATAGGAGTAATAGAGGGATTTATGGAGATTAATTCTAGAGACTCAAATCTTGACGTACATGGAAATTACATTACTTTTGCGGAATACTTAGTACATAACAAAAACACACACACAAGGATCGTAATAGTTTAGTGTCTTTGGAAACTCGGAATATAATCTTCTAATCGTGGTGAAAGATCCTCAATATCTCCCATAAATATCTTCCTTTTTTTACCTAAAACCTTTCTTTATATCCTGGGGAAAAGAAAACATAAAATGGTGAGATCAAATTCTCAGTAAGGGTAAAAAAAAGAAATATCAATCACATCATTTTCATAAGAACATAACATTTTGGAAATCTTAACCTTCAAAATAGAGCATAATTTCATAACATGGGATAAATCATAGCAGTGAAATGAAATACCAATAATCATAACATAAAACATGAAACTTTGTGGCATACACACATTATCATAGATAATCATTTCTTATTAGTCAAGACTCATTGCCAAGACTATCTTAGTGGACAAAGTCCCTTTCTGAACCGAGTCACCCTCGTTTCAGTCTTGTTTCACTGAACCGGTATAACCTACCGTTCCACCCATGTCTGTCTCATGAGATATAAAATCTTTACCCAATGCATTGGAGGGAGATATAGGTCCCACCCATCTCATAATGATACCATTATTATGTGTCCCACAAAATCATAAATCATACATCATTTCATAACCCATGTAATAAAAATGGGAATCTTAAACATCGTGACATCATAAAACAATTCATATAAGATAAAGGAATTCATAAAAATATTTCCATCACAACATAATCAAATACATGTAATAATAGGGATAGAAACATAACCCTATATTATCTTAGATGGAAAATAATTTTGATAAAACACTTGCACTCCATTCTTGAGGAAAATATCCTTTCTACTTCAAAAACACTTTTACTTTCTTAACATGTCATAAAATTTTAAACTAAAAGAAGTTGATTAAAAATAAACTTGAAAACTTGTAAAGGAATCTTCATGGAAATAATGTTTTAAAAATCCATTCATGCCATATAAGTTAAAAAAACATTCTTCGTACTTTTGTCAGAAAAGTCAAAAAAGTACCTCGTACGAAGAACGACAAAATATTCCTTTCATATCTTTTACTAAAAACTCACCGAAGGGTAAAATTGGATTTAAACAATTGTAGGTGGATGGAAATAATATTACATATTGAGGAAACATGGATTTGGATGATAAAATACACCCCAGTAAATTCCAAATTATAGAAAATCTCGGATAAAAATGATATTGTGATATTTCCCTTACCTTAGGTCCGATATGCTTTGTACGTGTCCGAACCTCCTCTTCTTTGAAGTGCTTCTTTGAGACCTCCTTTTAGGGCACTAAAATTGGTCTTTGAAGAAGACCAGGACCTCTAGGATGTCTCTAGGGAAGTGGAGAGGAGAAAATGGCAGGGGTTGGCCGAGCTTGAAGGCTCAAAGTGGTGTGAGGAAGAGAGGGAGTAGGTGCCCTTTTATAAGGGAGGAGAGGGGAACCTTTTGAATAACTAAAAATATTATTTTATTATAAAGTCAAATTCGGTTTTAAATAGCTCAAAATTGATTTATTTCGAAGATAAAGTGGGGATGGGTCGAAATCCTCTCATCCAATATAATTTAGACAAGTTTAGGTCATTATATTAACCTTATCTTTTAGTTTTAACTCTTAGTTAATTAGATTGACATTTACCATGTCACTTTGAATTTTTATATTATATAGTTAATAAACATACCATATACATACAAGAAACCCCCATGTTGTGTTTTATTAATATATATAACCTTATCTAAGTCATTTGGCCGAACCTTAGATTTTTAGGAATAAAATAACAATTAATAATATAATATTTGTTTTAAAAACTATTTTATGTCAATTTTGAAACTATTCAATAGTTCATTTTTTTTGAAACTCATAACAGAATGATTACTTATACCAAAGTTAAATCAATACTAACATGTCATATTAACCTAGAAAATTAGTTTAGTTCATAAAAAGTCTCAAATTATATTTATTTGGGTATTTATAACATCAATTATGTCAATATTTCATTAATAAGATAATTACTGCATCATCGTTGTTTCATAAATAAATTAAATTATATAATGTCTAAAAATTACAAATAAAATACCATTATGTAGGAAATATTTTTATATTTCTAATGAATATTTATAGTAGAATTTATCTTATGTATAACCCCATATTAAAAATGATTTACTTATTAAACTTTGATTTTAACTATTTTAACCCTTCTTTAAATAAATTAATAATGAATGTCCTAATCTAATCCAAGTGGGCCTAAATGGTCATATTTTATTCCTAAGGTTGTTTTTGGTCGAATTACATTTTTCAAATAGAATTAGGACATGTGTTAGGGTAATAATAATATCATTTTTACCCTTAATTGCCCTATTTACTTTTAGCCGTGGTAAAAAAAGCAAAAAGTTACTATTCTACAAAAATTTATTTTCATCTCATTGAACCACATTTTACTTACTGACATCAACCGTGTCTCTCGGATTTTTGAAATTCCACTCATAGAAGTGGTAAAATTAAGTTTTATGAAAAGTTCAGTTTTTTAACTACCACTTAGTGGTTTCAGTATTCATCAAAAAATGAAAGTTTCCAGAAAAATACCAAAAATTAGATCTAAGCTATATTTGATATTATGAATTCAAAAATGATGTCTATTTTATCAAATTCAAAACATATCAGTTGCATTAATTAATTTAAAAATTAATTCCCGTCCTCAAAACAAATAGCGTGTTCTTAAGAGATAATAACTATCAAAAGATTTACACTTGTTTATGACTGGTTTAAATGTGAAATTACATCCAATGACCAACATTGTATTAAATTGTAAAAATATATTCTAAATATACTTTAAAAACACTCAAATTAATAATTTATCACTATTAATTATTTCTATTAAAAAAGTTGTTTTTAATTATAATTTAGTAATTTTCACTATTCATCAGAATATGAAAGTTATCCGAAAAGTACCAAAATTTCACCTTAGGCTAAATTCGATACTCCGAATCCAAAAATGAAGTCCATTTTGAGAGCTAGAATTTATAAACTTTTAAAAGGTCGTTATTACTATTCATAACGACTAGTTTTAATAATATTTTAATAATATTTTAATAGCATATCGTTGTTTAGTGAAACTCGGTATTGCGTACTACACACGCTATCGAGGAAGGTCGCGATTGCGTGTAATGAAAGGCAAGTCAAGGATGCGTGTTGAGAAAGCTCCTTTTGGTGTAGCGTACAACAGAAGACATTAATGATATTAAAAAGAATATTTTTCATAAAATCTCGGGTTGTTACATTAATTGGGCAGAGTTTGGATGAGCCAAGGGTCTTGAGAGGTGTGAGTAATGGGTTAGAAGTGAGCACTTTTTATTAGGGGGAGGAGGGGATCTTTTGGAAGGTTTGAAAGTATTATTTTATTATAAACTTATTTTCGGTTTAAAAAGGTCAAAAACTCATTAAAGTAGAAGATAAGATGACTGTTTTTCGAAATAAAATTATCCAATAATAATTGGACAGGTTTTGGATATGTTTTATTTTTTATAATCTTATTTATTTAAATCATTCACTGATGAGGTAAACACTGTATCATTATTGTGTCATAAATAATTTTATTTATTTGATGTCAAAAATTTATAAAAAAATACCATGATGTAAGAAATATTTTTAGATATAAAATTGATATTTATATTCGAAGAGATAACTTATATAACCCCATATAAAAATTGATTTACCAAAAGATATATGTTTAAGTTATTTTTGTCTTGACTTTAAATCAATTAATATGAAGTGTCATTATCACTCCCACGTGGCTTCATGGGGTCTCTAAATTTACCCAAGGATGTACATAGTCAGAAATGTATCAAAAAATAGGAATAAGACACATGTTAGGGTAATTTAATGTTATTATAATAATATTTTTTTACCTTTATTTATCGGATTTACCCTTTAAACATGATAAATAAAATATTTACCGATGTAAATATTCATAATGTCTAAAAATAAAAGTTACCTATTTACATAATATGAACCTAATGATTCTAAATATATAATCCATTTATCCAAATTCAAAACACATGAGTGGGACAAATTAATTTAAAATTAATTTCTATTGTCAAAACAAAAAACGTGTTTTTATGAAATAATAACTATCAAAAGATTGACACTTTTTTTATGTCCAATTTCAAATTGAAATTACATCCAATGACCAAAATTATAATAATTGGTAAAAATATAATCTAATTAAAATTTAAAACCAATTAAAAAGATAATCTAACCATAAAAATAAATAATATAGAAAGGTAGTATTGAATTAAAATGCAGTATTTTTCACTATTCATTGAAAAATTAACTTTATAAAAAAAATAGAAAAATTTCATCCAAACTAAATTTTGATGTCCTGATTCTAAAGAAGAATTTTATTTTTTCAAATAGAAAATATAAAGTTAAAAATAATATATTTAAAAAGGGTTCACCATCAAAAGTTGGTAAATTTACTTTTTTAAAGAATATTAGAGTATTTATGACTAAAATTGGATTCATTCATGTTTCTAGCCTCTAGCATTTATTGGGTAAAAGTAAAAACATTTAAATTTTATTAATCATATTGTAGTTAGTTTTTTTCATTACCACCAATACAAAAACTATACGTTAACTACAATTTAAAATAATAATAATAATATATTATTATTATTATAATTCAGTATGACTCAACATTGTGTGCTACATAAGACTTCGGAGAAACCCATTGTGGCATGTCAGGTATGCCATCGAACATAGCATATCCTTTAAAGTAAAATTAATATTTAATTCAAAAATATTAATAAATAGGAAAATTTTATATTATTTATTTACCTGGGATGTTACATCCATCCCCCCTTTTTGGAATTGTGCCCTCGTAATTTTAAAATTGGGCTGGGAAACTTCATTAAAAGTCCCAAATCGAAAAAAAGATTCAATAAAAATATCACTATAAAAAAATAAAGAAAATAAAAAAGGTCACTCGAGACAACCCATACTAGGATCCCATGAAGGAACACAAGGATATGGAAGAGAAACTAACTCTCATAGTTTAATAGAGAGTTATAGAGAACATTATCATGGAAAGATAACCACCAAAATACCATAAATTTGTGGTTGGGTAAAAGTCTGATGATAAAAGAGAGCGTATAATTTTTTTTCCTCAAGATCCTTTTCATAGAGTCGAAGAATTTTATTTCTACCTATACTAAGATCATAAGGAAATATACTTACTTAAAAAGTAGTGTTTCATCTTTTAATCCAATTCATACCAGAAACTCATCTTTTCTCTAAATGATGAGTATTAAAGATGACTTGGTCACACATAATGTGATAGAATCAACTTCTAGAGAATCACATAATCCAAAAATGATGAACTATATATTTCCCCTATCTTTATAAATTAACCCAAACCAAAATGGTCAGTATAAGATCAGATAATCCACAAAAGGATAATCTTTTACAAAAAGAAAATCTACTCTTAATCTCCAAATTTTTTCTAAAAATACCCAAAGTTCAAAAAATATGATTCTATAAACAACTATCCATAAAATTATTTAAAGTAATCCAAACGAATATTGAAACCCAAATCTCAGAAGGATTTAATCACATAGTCTTCGAAGATGAATCTTGATATTTATCTCCAAATAACATCGGTTACTCTTAATGTCTCATAATGAAATGTAGTTAACCTAATCACAAATTATCCATGATAAGATAATCATTTACATAGATAAGACAAATCCATATAAGTCCTCAATAAAAACATTTATTCTTCCAAAAAAAAATTCTATCATTTACTCCTAAAAAAATCCCATAGTATTCTATTTCCCTTAAGCATATAATGTTCCAAAAGAGAAAACACCTTTATCACATTATCACCAAATCATTTCCTATACTATGGATATCCATTTGATAAAACATAAGTTCCCAAAATCAACGTATTCTTGATTCATAAAATCATCTAACTAAAAATAATTAGTCATACTAACCAGGGACTTTATGTAGTCTAGTGGTAGGTGATAAATCCCAATCTCACTTTGGTCATGGGTTCAATTCCCATATATTTATTTGATGCGATGAGTTGTCACATGGTTTGTGCGTTATCCTTTTTCAAAAACTATAAAATTTTATAACATCCCAAAATAAAGAGATAAATTTCTCAAAAATAACCATAACATATTTTGACCACAAATGTTATCTCATACTTCACATTTTCATCCAAAAAATTAATAACATGTAATTTCCTCAAATTCAAGGATCATATAAAGCCAAAATTTTCTTTATAACTATATCCACAAAATAAAAGATAATTCTTATTTGAATAAAATTTTTACATATCAAACTTCAGGGTTACACATACTAGAAAAAGTATCCCAAGCAATCCCATTATTAATACATTCAAACATATCATCATACATAGCTCTTCAGTTACTAAAATATAGACATATTAATCATCGAACATTCTTCCTAATCCTTTATCAATGTTTTTCCATCTTATTATTTAATACTTCTTTCCTACAAACAAAATAATGAATAATTTCCTAAGATTTCAGTAATTTAAAAACATGATCTAATAAATAATCCATATATTTCATATGAAATTTTCAATTTCCTCATCTTAAATTGGAATGGCATTAGGAATCAGTAAATGTATATTTTTATGATCCTACATATCCCTTTCCTGAAACTTATTCATAGGACATATATTTTCATAGTGACCATGAAAACCACATTTAAAACATTCTATTTACCCCTTAGAAGGAACTTCTTTCCCTTTCTTAGAGTCAACTGGACGCTTCCTTTTTCCATGAAAGGCTCTTGCTTCATAACCTTCATTACCACATATAAAACATCTTCTCGTACCATTGAATATTTTTCCAAAGTGTTCCTTTACATATCCTTGACACATAGGTTTTTGAATTCACTTACCTTTATGATTATTACCTAAACTTCCATTAGGATTCGTTTCTCGCATATATGATGTCGTAGAAAAATCACTGAGGTTCATGTTGTAAATCACGACTCCATATAGTTGGTTAAGAATAACCACAAGAAATCTCATTTCAGCTCCCATTACATTAGGTAGATCATTCAAAAAACCACCACAGTTTCCATCACATCCATTACTACTTTGGTGCCTACTAGATCCATCCATTTACTAAAACCAAAAAGGTCAATAGGATTATATCAGAAAAATCATCATATAATATATTATGAGGTGGGTAAATGATAAGATATACTTATTCATGTTATCTTAAACCGATTCACATTATCTAAAGTAACGATGACTCTTTATAAAATCATAACCATTATGGTTATGTCACTTATTCTTAAAGAACACCCTAACCTCTAAAGTTATCTAAACCAACCTCTAATACCAACTATAAGGACCCAACCTTAAAAATTATAAAATCTTAATTAAGACAAGAATTCACATTTAGGATCTTATCAGGTTTAGAGTTTTATAGAATTAGGCCTTAAATATTACATTACATCTCAAAAATTATAAAGTAGACACTTCTACTCAGTTTCCATTTTTTCCATAAAATAAAAACTATAAAAAAAGAAACATGTATAGTTCCATGTTTTAGACAGCATGAATTTTCCTTGATACCATCCTTGAACCTATTCATCATTAAGTACTATGAAAAACATTTCAAAAAAAACATGTGATGAGTATAAAAAGCTACGTAAGGGTTATAAAATATGGAATGGAAACATTAGCCCATCAATAAATACAAATCAATGAAACCATACTTTTCAATCATAATATACCTCATGATATCATAAGATTTATGAATAAAACACCAAAATCCTAAATAAAAAGAAACTTATGGAATACAAAACATACTTAAATTATAGCTTTCATAGCTATGTTGGGAGTTACATTTGGAATACGTATCACAGTACATTCCCTAAATCTCTTAGGAGAAACATTAGCGTTTACCTCTATCACATTACCCAATGAATTGGAGAGCTATGTTGGGCTCACCCACCGAAGGTTTGTCATATAACCACCTGTATACGTAAACAATTCCCAAGAACCATAACATATTTATAACCCATAAAACAAGCATAAAGTAAAGATAACATTTCCACATTGCAATCACAATATATCATTTCAAGATATTGACATAATCAATGCTTTATCAAACCATTTTCAAAATCGTCTAAAACATTTAATAAAGAGATTTTTGAATCATAGTGTCCCATACCACTTTGAATATTTTGAAAGAAATTTTAAATTCAAAACATTCATGTCCATATAAATAAATCCTAATAACCATTTTTAAAACATGGAAAATAATGAGAATGATTTAGAAGAATAAATCATTAAAATAATTAAAATGACATTTTAGTTAAATAGTTCCTGACCAAATGAGAGATGCTTGAATACAAATAATTGAGGAATACCATTAATAAAAGATTATAATATCATGAGAATAAAGATATTCATGATATAATATGTCAAAGGGAAGTATATACACCACATAAAAGTGAATTGGTGCATAACAACATATAAGTTTCAAAGGAGTGTAAATTGAGATGAAATACCTTACAAAGATCATACCATTAGATTAAGGATAAATCAATGACAAAATTATGTGTGAAAAATATAAATACACCCAATATAAGTGAATATCAAGTGTAAAATAAACATAGGTCATTCACATATATTGATAATCATTTTTTTCCATTTTAAAAGACTGTTTATGGGTTGCTGGTACCCAAAACAAGGTTCAAAGAAAGATTAAGAACAACGCCAAATGACCTAAAACTCCACAAACCAACACCACCAATTCAACCACAAACAAAATAAACAACACCAAACTACAGATCATAGTACCCGTATTCATCTCCGCATCCCATACAATATTTATCTTCCACAGTGGCCGATTCCCAAACAGAAGCCGGTCCATGCCACCTCCCAATATTACTGAACTCCCAGCTCCATGACTAATCCAAAGGCAGTTGGGTTCCACAGGACAATTTGACCAAGCTATATTTTTTTAAAGGAAAGTATCATTCTTCTATCTCGGTTAATAGTAGATCTGGTTCTTGCTGGATGCAGGAGATATGAGTAGTCTTTCCTATTTCTTCTTCTTGGAGTCGCAGACAAGGTTCCTTCACACTCGGCCATCCTCTTATTCCCACCTTGTACTATATAGTTATAGGAATGAATATCTGGTCCACTCATATTTTACTTATCGCCCCCATCCTGGTCTTTCCCTTTATTGAGGAAAACCTTGGAAGCAATACCATTTCCCCTGCTATTACTCCTCTTTCTTTGGTTCAAAGTATTACTTTCAATCTGAGAAAGGCACCTAACCCCATCAGTATGATTTTCCACAGCCATAGAGACTTCCTCTTGTCCCAGACTCCACCAATATGCTCCTTCATGGAGACCCCAACACCCACACCCCCATCCTCTGGATTATCACATAAATCGGATTCAAAACTGACATTGGAAAGGCTTTCAAACCTATTGATTAAATGGATAAAAGGCCTCGAAAAGATATCCATATCTTTATCCCCCCTGTAAAGTTAGCATTCATAAAAAAACTATACCCATCGCCCCCCACTGACTGTACCGGGGGAACCACCCCCTCTCTATGTTCCTCAATCTGATCCTCATCAACAACCAACACAGAACCTTCCAAGGAATTCACCATACCAAAAGTAGACATAGATCCTTTAATATCCTCGACCAACTCCCTATTGAAATCCTCCATCTGTTCAGCCACCACTAGAGGTTGGACCTCCCTACCACTTCCTTCTGGTCCTTTCTCTTCTATAATAGAAACCGCCCTTACACCAACCTCCTACGCCTTTCCCAGTGCATCTCCTTCCCCTCATATATAACCAAGACCATCCAGAACCATCATCCTATAGTCCTAAACCAGTTGTCATTCCACCATAGGAAGGTGAGGCTCCTTACCTCCACCTTCAGGTCCCATTTACTTCTGTCCTGGACCCGCCCTCACACCAGCCTCTGAAACCCTTCCCGTAGAAACTCCCTCCCTTCGAGTAGAAACCTGGGCATCTGGACTACGAGACTTTAATGGGCCTCCCCTATTAAAAACCTCTACGGAATGACCGAAGAAGTGACATGAAGATCAATAATCTGTCTAGTCGTCATAGACAACCTATTCTTTCCACATGTAGTCCTCTCCAACTGCAATCAACACATGGTCAAAAGGCATCCAGGATGCATCCAATTCCACACAAACCCGAGGATTAACCGGGTGACACATAGCTTCCATTCAAATATCAGAACAAAAATACCTTTCTATAAGATTACTTAGCATGAAAATAATAGCAGGATTCTAGAAAGGAAGTGGAAGATTAGGGAAACTTACCCATACCGTTTCCGATGGCGATTCATGGTTCATGTGAAAATCAAAGGACCACCATAATAGTAATAATTGACATCCATTGAAGAGACGAGGAGCCCTCGACCAAAATATAATGAGGATTTCTTCCGACTCGAACCGAATCATCATGTGGATCCAGTCAAGAAAACCTACAACCGCCCTTTCATGAAGATCCCAGGAACCAAAGTTAAACCAATCAAATGTATCTATAGAAGGGTGTCTCTGCCTAACCAACGCAATGAAGGTAAGATTCAGAATCCCGGAATATTTTGAGAATTCCAAAGTTGAAATTTTAATATTAGGGAACCCGTCGAGTATATCTAGGGCTTTGGGACTCAACGAGATTTTCAGAAAAGGGGGAAGGAATTCAGGGTTGTAAAATGCAGGAAAACCCATGGTCTCTCACCAGCCAATGATTCTCCCTCCCCCCAAGGGGGGGGGGGGGAGTTCGGAACAAGCACCGCCCTCTTCACCGGTAGCCCGAGAGTATCGCCAGGGTTCCCTCCCAACTAAGTCATTCACACATATTTATATCGTTACATAATCAAGAAGTAGAAGTTTAAACCATGTAATTAAAATTGGGTTAAGAAGTCCCCTTATAGAAATTCGACAGCCTAACAACGTTACAATAAAATTTAAAAAATGATTTGATGAGAGAAAAAGGGTATCTCATCGCTTGGACATAAAATTTACAACATTAATGATAAAGAAGAACATATCCCAACATAAGAAGATGTTAATTAAAAGACATAACAAAAATAAGTCTTTTAAAAAGAGGAGGGTGAATGGTTTCCTTACCGATTTGGTAACTTACACAACATACACCCCATGAAAGAAGGATCATACAATGGAGATGTAAATACCCATAAATTATTGTATATTACACAAATAATAAAATCATGGGTAGTACATAAACCACACAAAAGTAAATAGTGACAATTATAACATTAATCTCATGAGAATAAAAAGTGAGATGAGAACCCCTTACCACGTTGTAACCAATCGAGTCGTATGACCAAAAGTTAATAACCACCAAATGAATCATATAATTCCATGAATATAAAGATAATCATGATAATATACATCAAATGGCAGTACAAAATACACCACAAGCAATAAATAAGTGGTGAATTATGGAAATATCATGGAATTAAAAGTGAGATAAGAACCCCCTTACCTTGTGTCCGACATGACTCGTTTGTTTCTTGTTCTTCCCGAATAATAAAATTAAGTTAATTTATATTTATTCAGAACCATTTTCATGTTTATTATTCCTTTTATATCACTTATTACCTTTTTATAACAATTAGTTATTTATTGGAGTTCGTATTGGACATTTTATCGATGTTCGAAACTTGAGTAAAAAATGAACTTGTTATAATTACAAATTATCCATGTGGTCAAAAGTATATTATCTCCAAAATAATATTTATGATTTAAATACCATTTATATCATATATATCCATTATATATATATATATATGTATTTATAAAATTAAATAAAATTTTGAGATAAGGAATGAAATGCACCATTCATGGAGATGGAAAGCCATATGTACGCATGAACGCTACTTTCATTTTTAAAAGGAATGGAAACAGAATGATACATAGGTATATTGTAATTTCATTATAACTTCATACGATATATATGTTACATAATTTCATTAACTCCATCCTTTTTACATTCCATGTATTTCATGAATGAATCATATCACCTTGAGGTGGCGGTAGTCTGCAATTTCTCAAATGAAATTATCATGTTTACCCATATTGGAAAGCATACAGGTATGTTTGAAAATAAAAATTACAAAATAATATTGAAAAAATAAAAATAATATATATCATATATAAATACAGTGCCATCATAATGACCACCATTAGAGGTGGTAGGAGAAGATTTAACCATCATTATTTTTTGAGACAGTAGTTCGTCGTCCACATAAACGGTATGTTCTTTACCCATTAGATGGAGGTGTGTGGAAGTATAGTTTTAAAACTTTTCATAAAAAAATCCTATTATATTGAAGATACTGGTGTTTTTATAAAATAAAATAAATAAAATAAAACAAAATAACTTAAGAGAAGACGTTACCTTTAAATCGGGCAACTCTCTTTGGTTTGAAACAAAAGGATTTATTTAAGTGACTTATGCCTAAGGGAAGGATTCCAGGAGGAATAGTGGGATATAGGGAGATTAATTAGTCAGTGGTTGGATAATACAAGGTGCTTGAGAGGTGTGATTAATGGGTTAGAGGTGAGGGATTTTTATAAGGGGGAGGAGGGGATCTTTAGGAAAGTTTGAAAGCATTATTTTATTATACACCTATTTTTGCATTCAAAAGGTCCAAAAATCATTAAAGTCAAATATAAGATGACTATTGTTCTACATAAAATAATCCAATAAGAATTGGATAGGTTTTTGATATTGTTTTAATTTTTATATTCTTATTTATTTAAATCATTCATTAATGAGGTAAATATTGCATCATTTTTGTGTCATGAATAATTTTATCTATATGATGTCTAAAAATTATAAAACAAATACCATAATGTAGTAAATATTTTTAGATTTCATATGAATATTTATATTCTAAGAGATAACTTATATAACCCCATGTAAAACTGGATTTACTAAAAGATATATGTTTAAGTCATTTTTGTCTTTACTTTAAATCAATTAATATAATGTGTCATTATCACTCCCAAGTGGCTTCATGGGGTCCCAAAATCGACCCAAGGAGGCCCATGGTTGGAAATTTATCAACCTATAGGAATATAACACATGTTAGGGTAATTAAATATTATAATAATAATATTTTTTTACCCTTATTTACTATATTTACCCTTTAACCATTGTAAATAAAATATTTTCCGAAGTAAATATTCATAATATCTAAAAATAAAAGTTAGCTATTTAAAAATTTCTTACCCCCTGATTCCAAATATGGAATCAAATCATCAAATTTCAAAAAAATTAATCAGCCAAAATTAATTTAAAATTAATTCCCATTTTCAAAACAAAAAAATATGTTTTTAAGAAATAATATCTATCAAAATATTGACACTTGTTTTTGTCCAATTTCAAAGTGAAATTACATCTCATGACCAAAATTGGATTAATTGGTAAAAATATAATATTATTACACTATAAAACCAATTAAAATGATAATCTAACTATATAAATAAATTATATGAAAAAGTAGTTTTGAATTAAAATGCGGTATTTTAACTTTCCATTAAAATATTAACTTTATCAGAAAAATACCAAAATTTCGTCCAAACTAAATTTTGATGTCTTGATTATAAAGTAGAATTTTATTTTTTCAAATTGAACAAATAAAAGTGTAAAAAACTATATTTAAAAAGGGTTCTCCATCAAAAGGAGGTAAATTAAATTTTTTAAAGAATATTAGAGTATTTATGCTTAAAATTGGATTCATTCATGTTTTAAGACTCTAACATTTATTGGGTAAAAGTAAAAATATTTAAAAAACATCTGTAATCATATTGTAGTTAGTTTTTTTTTCATCCCCACCAATAAAATGACTATTCATTAACTACCATTTAAAATAATAATATTATATTATTATTATTATTATTATTTTTCAGTATGACTCAACATTGTGTGCAATATAACACTTTGGAGAAACCCATTGTTGCGTGTTGGGTATGCCATCAAAAACAAAATCCCATTTAAAGTAAAATTAATATTTAATTCATAAATATTAATAAATATAAAAATTTCATATTCTTTATTTACCTGGGATGTTACATTAGGCATGGATGAAATTTTGTTTAGGGTGGTTGGATCTTTTGTTTCATTCAAATTAGTGTGAAAAATCAGGTATAGGGGGACATCCCAGGCATGTATGTTCACTTTTTAAGTATAGATATGTGTTAAAGTTGAGACATCAGTCATCCACCGACATAGTAGAGTGTTTATGGTTAAATCATTTGTAGATCTATTATGGTAAGTAGATAGTTAATCCATACAGAACCAATTTGTTCTCACTTACTTCCTTGACCATTTCATTTTCTAATTATCTTGTTTTCTTTCTCATTCACTATTTCATCACTCTTTTAAAATTATTTTCATTTTCTTCCATTTACAACTTTAAATTTATAAAAACACAAAAAAAGTGTTTTAGATAATCACTTGGAACTTTGATACTTCTTCCTTGGGATTGACCCCTAGGATATCCACTATACTATATCTGTAGAGACTATAATTTTATTTGTGACTGTCCTTATTAAAATAGCTATTCATAAATGAAAATTTGGAATATTATTCTATCTATATGTGTTTTTCATTCTGATATTGAGAGAAGATGACATAAATGCTAACATGCATGCAGTGTTTCTGAATATATTCTAACAGTCAAAGACTTGTTGGTGAGGAAGGTATCATTGATTAATATAACAACATTGAAAATATATTATATATATTGGTCAAAATTTTAGAATGTGGGACTTGGAAAAATAAACAAATTTTGTAAAATAATATCCATATAATGTTGGAGACTGAAGGGATTTTAAGAGATCTACTATAATGAGGTTTCATTGGGAAAGGATGATATACCTAACCAAGGGTTTAGGATGTTACATAAACACCCTTTTTGAGTATTTAATGTTAGATGATAACTTTATCATGAATTTTTAATCACTAAAATCGATTAGCAAAAATATGTGTCTTAGTCGCAACATGAAAAAATATTGTATTCCTTCATTGGGGTTAAACCTTATAAACGAATTATGTGTCGTTTTGACTTGTTTACTTACTATATTGAACGTAGTGTTGGGGGATAAGATAATATAAGTATATCCATAAATCCTAACCATAATGGTTTTAATATAACGAGGGGAAAATTTTAGTAGAAAATAATTATATAAAATGGGTCACCTGATTCAAACCCTCTCAAGTGACTACATGATCCAACATGACCAATGTTTTTATATATTCATAAATATTTGGAATTTAAATTACTTGCTACATTTTTATTCAATCTTGAGTATTGAACAATGTATAATTTTAATTCAGTTTTTACTACTCATAGACTTGGTTTATTAGACTCTAATTAGAAAATTGGAGGATGGGATGGGTTTTTCATAATCTTATTATGTCTAATGTTGTAAAAGATTATCAGTAAATGTTTAATTTATAATCACTGAATCAATTCATATATGAAGAATATAAACATAAATAAGTTCACTTATATTCTATAAAACACTTTATAATTAGAGTATATTTTAGTAATATCACCAAGTTACAATCAAAGGATTCATTTTTCCACCTGAACTACACTAACCACTAGAATCAATTTACTCCATGAGAGGACACCGTGGACTATAAGGTGTGATAGTACTTTCTACAAGAATATGAATTATTAATAGAGATGAATATATATTTATCATAAAAATACAGTCACATCCACCTTAAAATAGAAGGATTGTATCCTTATATAGAAATCCTTCATTAATTGAAGGAGATTTAGCGCCAGCTACCAAGGCTTGGATACCAACATACATTACTAAAAAATGTATCCTTGTTTGAATTTATGATTATCAAAAATCTTGATGGTCATAATACATATGTAATGACATGATTGATCCATATCAATGATCCATAGTTGAAGGTAAACCATTTAGATGATGTGGTACTAACCATAAAATCAATACCCAATATAGTTATATCATTGTACAATATAATAGTGGAATATCTATGCCTACTATGATATTGACTAATAATATCCTATAATATGAATCACATGAATATCTAGGACTATTATATATAAATATCTATCACATAATATGATCAAAACCTTTTAGTTCATATCCAACAGTCTCCCACATCTACTAGAATACCATAAAGACTTTATACAAAACTTCAAAACTCCCTATGAATCTATAAAAACTCATTTGTCTATGGTTTATTAAACTCTATTTATTTTTGAATAAACACATTGTTGAAAATATAATTCTTACTCTAAGTTCTAAAAATGTTTCCCTATGGGACTTTGTAGCATCAACAACACATAAAAATTTCCTAATTCTTAGATGTAATCAAAGAGAGACATCTAGAAAAAACATTATTGAAACTCATGCTACCAAGGGGTCAATTTTGATCTTGATAAAACACCATAACATCTCTATATGAACATATATTCCATAATATGTATCATATAAAATGCATGTATAATTTTTTTAACCCTTTAGTCCATTCCATCGAGTGATCACTAGACATGGAACATTTCAATCTAGTATAGGTCAACTCATACATTGATGATTTTCTAAAATTAACAAACCAACTTACATGAATATATCACATTACAATGATCTAAGTATATAATCACATTATATGTCACTCAACTATGAATTTCCATGAATTTACTCAGTATAATTCAATCATGGACCCAAATTTATTTTCATGTCATATAAGTGGAAAAAACCATCTTGGTTAAGCTCTAACCAAAATCATGATCAACAATATACCAAACCACCACTAATTATCTAATCCCCAAGTGTTTAATAAGAAAATTTTCAAAATATAAAGCACCTCAAGATATGTGTCTCAACAATATTAGGTAATATAGATTTATATCCAGTATACACCTCTTAGTATATCAATGACCTTTTGACATTCCATTTGATGTACTTTAGTGGGTTAGTATAAATAAATTATCTCAAATTATTATCTAATGAGTCAATTATTTGTATCACATAAAATTATTTATATTAATAATAAGATTACACTCATGGTTATATTAACATATCATCACAACCCATAATACCATGTGATGTTGAATGTCTAGGGGCGACTCAATGTCACAATTTGAGGGGATATTATCATTCCATTAATTATGTAAAAAAATGAAACATACATGAATGAATGATAAATAGAGATTTTATTTACTATAAAATAATGATAAATTTTATATCCAATATATCCAATATCTTATTTATTTAATACCAAGAGATTTAATATAATCATTATTTTTTATACACTTATGTTTTTGGGAAAGGATCTACTTCATTTTGATCTATATCTACCCAATTAATAATTGTATCACCCATCACAACAATATCTTAAATTATATTGTATTTTCAAAGGTTTTTTTGGTCCCTTTCCCAAACCAGGGTTCTATTGATAGAGAAATAGATCTATTTTTGTCACAATAAAGCTCAATTTTTCTCTTAATTATAGGAACCATCCTAAGATCAATGAAGAAATAATTTATAAAAATAGCTTCCTTCACAACGTATGAAGTAGTGATATACTCTACCTATATTGAAAATTATACTATGGTGTCTTGTTTGAAACTATTCTAATAAATAGATCCACTACTTAAGAGAAATACGATCTATATTGAGATCTCATGTCATTTCTTTTGATTGGAACTAGAATCAATGTATCCACTTATATTATTCTCATCCTCAACTCCAAATAAAAGGAATATATCCTTAATTATTTCCACGTACACAAGGAAATTCTTGAAAAAATATAGTGTCTCTTATGGGGATTGGATTCATATTTACTTATTATGATAAAATCATAAGTGACAATGGGTTGAGTAAAAAACTTAGAGTATATGATATATTTAATAATGACCACATAATGAATCCTATAAATTTTATTAATCTTTAAAATTATGATGAATATTTCTAAAATTCATTCCATGAAACACATGTAAAATACCTTTCTTAGAGATCTCCACGTGGAAACAATTTATTAATTTATTAATATATGTGTTTTTTTATCATCAATATAATCCTATTTGATATATCTATATACATTTTCATACCAAAAATGTTGGTTTCATCAACCATGTATTTCATCATGTTACATTTTCCCAACAACCTCTTTACAAAATATAAATTCAAAAATATTTTTGACGGGAAGTATGTCATATATATAAAAAATTTAAATACCACAAAGAACCACTAACCCACTTGTATACACAAGAATCATCAACATTCTTAATGACACCAAACTCTATGATTGAATTATATAACTATATTCTCAAACTGTGAGAAACATTTTTTAATCTATAAATAGAATGTGACAACTTGAAAACATTATTAGACTCCTTTGGTACTTCAAAACCTTTGGGATATGTTTTATACATGTCCTTGAATAAATTCTTGTTAAGTAAGTGGGTTTGACATCCATTTTAAATATCTCATAATTATAATGACATGATATAGCTAGAAACAACCGAATATACATTATCAATACAACTGGAGAAAAGGATAATCTGTACCCTTTTCTACTAGATGAGATTTATAGGTAGACAATTTACTATTAATGTTAGTTTTATTGTGTAAAAGTCCTTTTCATACTATAGGTATCATCCCTTCAGGTGAATCCAACAAGTACCATACACGACCAGTGTATATAGAGTCTATCTTAGATTTTATAGAATTTAACCATTTATTACAATTGAAACTCTAAATATAATATTTACATGAAGTAAGGTTATCATATAATTAAATTAATTCATCGTTATTTTAAATAGTAAATATATATATCATGGGATTTTGATGAATCCCATCAGACCTTTGTGGTTCTTTCAAAGCACGAGTAAGTAATACTTCCATAACTATTTGTGGAACCGGCTCAACTTCCATCTCAAGAGAAATTCTTATTTTCTAGTCTTGAATGTTGCTGAGTTTAAATTTACTCCCAATGACTACTCAACTAATATATTCCTTCTCAAGTAAAAAACCTTGTTAGGAAAAAGAAATTATGTTTAGAAAGATTATAAAATTAATATCCCACAGTCCCATTGCAATAGTCACTAAAAATGAATTTATCTGTTTTGTTTCTATGTTTATCAGAATAAAAATGTCATAAGTATGCCTCAGAACTAAAAATATTTATAATATATTTATTGATACATTTACCAAACCATATGTCTTATGGTGTTTTTATAACTACCTTAGATAGAGTGTGGTTACGTATAAAAGTGTAAATTTATTGATCATATCCCCATAATGAAAAAAGAAGGCCAAAATGAATCATCATCAGTATAACCATATAAAAATTGTATAATTAATCATTATAGGCAAAAAATTATATTATAATGTTATAGGAGGAGTAATTTGTGAAAAAAATTATATAATATATCAAACTTTTAGTAAATTCATTGCTCATGTATTCACCACCCCAATCTATCTACAGAATATTAATACTTTTGACTGACAAATTTTATACTTCATTCTAAAATTATTTTATGATTTTAAAATGATAAAAAATGCATATTATGAAAAACACTTCACTATACTGACTAATGTCATCTGTAAAGGTTACAAAGTACCTATTTTGACGAACCAAGATGGGATTCCATTCAACACGACACTCAACCTGACCCGAGACAAGACCTGAAGGGAATTACTAATACCCGTGGGATAGAAACTAGTGACGAGAATCACTAGAGTAACCAAGGGAACAATTTAACCAAATAATACATAAGAAAACTAAACAGTGGGACAAATAGAACAACCCAATATATATAAATATACAAACTGAACATCATTCAAATAGAACTACAAATATAACAACTCAACAAGAAAACCAAACTAAAACCTGATGACAACAAAGTCTCCATGTGACCATGAGGGTAAATCTCCCACACCAAGACCAACCACCACCCACATAGGTCAATAATAAGTTGAAACTTTCACCACATTCTAAAAATAATAATAAACTATAGGTTTGAGTATTAAAACTCTATAGGTGTACCCGGACAAATCTATTCCCAATGCACTTCCTTTAAAATAAAAGAATCATTAGCTTCATGTTTTAAATACAATATATTAAATTAAGATTTTCCACATTTTCCCTTAAAAAATACAATGTATTTATCTTTTCATTTAAAATTTGGGTTCTTTTCCATACAAGAAACATTAACATTTTCAATATGAAAGTGATGCTTACTTTTCAAAATGACACAGAGAGTATAAAAAATTTATACTGTAATTTTTTTTTCATAATCCTTTGAAATATAATAAATAAACTCCCAATGAAACATACCATAATGATTATATAATAATGACAATGGAAACATTCTTACAAGAGTAAACAACCAACAAGCATATCAATCATTACTGTAAGAAACTAAGTGATAATATGAATGGGTGATCCTAGGAGATTATGAATAATCCAAAACATACAAATACATGTTGACTCATCCCAAAAATCACGCCTCACTTGATGACATCAATAAATCCCACATGATTGACCACACCCCACATGGTATAGACTAAGGGGAATAATCCCATAGTAATAAAACTCAATATATTCCTATGCTATGGGCTACTAGCTAGTGCTTAACCCAACTAGTGCAACAATCGTTCTCAAAAAATTAAATAGTTATGCCAAGTTCTCCATGTCAATATTTATTGAAGATGGGTGAACAAACTGATGCCCATAGATCATCCAATAACATTCAATTATATCATATATAATAATTCACACAAATGGAATCACCCCGAGCCGCACGAAGGATCCATATCTTTCCTTACAAACATAGATTATAATGTAGTCCAAACCGAGGAACTCTTATTCCTATTAACATAAATGGGTCCTGAGGATTCCACAAAGAGTAAACCCCAACCATTTAAAAATAAACTCATCAAGATAATTAACCAAGGAGTGTTTTCATGAAAAACACAGTCACTATTCTTAAAAAATAACCAAACATGCCTCATTCCTTTTTTCACAAAATCATTATTTACCAACGAACCAAATCCATCATTAAAAAGTGGTAAAAACATACCCCTTTCCATTTAAAAATCATTTTAAAAAACTATGTTGAACATTTACATCATGCTTTCCAAATAAATACATTTTTATAAAAATGTTATATGGTACATTAATCACCATTACATACCATTTCATTTTTAACGAACCAAACACACACCATATTCAAGTCTGAAACATTTATAAATCCATTTGAAAAAAAATCATAAATATGTCACTACAACATTTTCAAACCCACACCATGATTAAAAACCCATTAATAATATGCGAAATCTGACTAGGAATTTTATCAAACACTTGGTGGGCAACATTTTGCAAAAAAATTCCATTATCACAAAACAAGAAATAAATCACTACTTTTCACACTAAAAAAATAATCCAAATATCACAAATCAATATTTGGAATATAAGGAAGGTTTTAAAAGTAACAAACCAATGAATATTAAATTAAACAGGAAGTGCATAGGAGAACCAACCTCAATATCACGACGTTTCAACAATTTACACCCAAAATCAGAGCATGAAGGATCCAAGATCCAAGATATACCAAGAGTAACCTTAAACACAGAAAAAACCCCTATATAAACCTAGGAAAAAAATTAACCCAAGGTCCAAGAGACCATATGAGAAGAATAAAACAAAGTAAAATGGAAGGAAGGGGAAGATGGAGAAGAGGATAGGAGAATACCTTGAGAAATCTAGCTAAAACCTTGAAGAAAATCTGAGATCCACACCATAGTAGAAGAGTTGCGGCTTAAAGAACATGTTGGAGGTCCCCTTAGGGTGAAACAAATTAGGGGGAGGGAGGGGAGGCATTTTAGGTTTAAAATACTATAAGCATAGTTTATAAATTTCACAATTTTTAAGATCTAGGAAGATCGCATGGATTGGCCACACAGTTTAGTAAACCATGTGAAAACCGTGAGGAATGGTTCAACCATGAGAGATTGGCTTCCCAAACATTTTAATCATGGTTTGGATAACTGTGTGTAGGTTGTGCACCCTCATCCAGAAGCACACGAAGGCTCGCATGGTTACTTGGAGCAAGCAACACAGATTACCCAAACTCTTCACTAAACATGTGCCAAGAGAAAAATTCCCCAAAACTCAAAATTCAAAACTGTCACACCCGATACTTTATCCATAACCCAAGGAAAAAATATAAATTGAATCAGAGGTTAAAAAAATCTGGGTCTGACAATTCTCCCCAACATAAATGTTTTTCACCTCCGAAAAGCCACAACATCTTCCAATTGACCGATCAAAGATTAAGTATTTCATAACCACATGATCCGACCTCTTAAACCATTAACATATCAACCACTACCAAATGGAACTTAAACCTATTTTCCAAAACATCAATCGAAATAACATCCCAAAGCCACAACCTTTACAACCATGCTTCGAACAAACCCATTTGGTGCACTCCAAGAAGCCTAGTGTTTACACAAATTGGAATTATCATGAAATTAGATAACATAAAAAAGAAACCATTTTCTACTAGAATGTATCTGAAACCAAATTGAATTCTCAACACAGGTGGCCCGAACGGGCTCCCCACCATTAGGAAACAACTAGCACTAATAAAATTTAGAGGAAAACAAAAAGAGGCCCTTGGTGGGTCTTTCCACCATTATAACCAAAAAGATTAAACTAGACCAAAAACTACAAAACCAACCGAAAACCCCAACCACAAGGGGAAGGGAGGGAAGGCTCCCAACAAAAGGGTCACCCGAAAAACAAAAAACAAACCCCTAATTTAGATGAGCACAAACCAAAACAAAAACTGACTCACACAAGCTAACTCCAAAGAAGAAAATCCAATAATAAATCTTAAACTGTCCCCTACACTATGTGGATTTCTAACTACACACGATCTTCAATATGGGGATTATAGATAGATCCCCAATTTTTGAATAATCTACTACCTCACATTTAGAAGACAATGATCCCTGATTAGAACTCCTCCTTTTTGGGACATGAGTGACCACACAACATCCCAAGAATACCAAAAGAACATGAGGTTCCAAAATACTCACTTATATTAAAAATAAATATTAAGAGTTTATTAAATATAAACACACATTTATGAGAAAAATAGTTATTAAGAGATCCTCAACATTCCCTTACATTACAAGAAAAATAGAACACCACCCAGATAAACTGCCATAATAGAAAGAAAAATTAAAATAGAAAAGGACTTTAAATCAAGCCCAACCAACACTCTTCTCCTGAAAAATTGCTTCACATAGCTTCCTATAAACACCTCAACAGATCTTTTTCTAGTGTCCTAGGAAGTTAAAAGCATGAAAGGTCTTTACAATGAATTCTTATGATCTGGATTTCTGAACTGATGACACACCAGAACCCCTCACCCTAAAGAAGAAGATTAAAGATCCCAATGCCTTTTGATTCCACGACTGGAACCAACAACTTCAGGCCACTTCCCCACTTCCTTACTAGAAATACCTTCACCACTTTTGAGGATTTAAGTAGGGAAGACTACCTCAAGCACTCATGCTAATATTGATTCAACATAATCATATTACCTAACCACACATGAAAAAGTGGTTTGATTGAACTCTAAGACCATCTAATAAAGATCAAGATGAAGCACAAACATGAAACTTTGAGCCTTAGTGGGATCATCTGTGGCCCACTCTGGTGTGTATGGAACATGATCCATGAAATGACGGAAGTAATCCAAAACTGATCCATCACCCTGCTGAAAACAACACATCTCCATTCCTTTTCTCAATTTCACAATTTCATAGAAATACTACCAGATTATTGAATCCTTTAATAATTTCCAATTAGGATCTTCTTGAGGCTTGTTTTGATAGAATGACATCCACCACTTCCTAGTCAGTACTTAAACCGTAATGGTAGCGTACTTCAACTTTAATAACATAGGAAACTCAGGAACACTGAAAATCTATTCTATTTTCCGCAACCACTCTTTATCTTCAAGAGGATCCTATTGACCATAATAAAGAGGTGTATTCAACTTCAAAAAAAAGAAGGAAGCCTTAGGTTTATTAACTAGAGGTTCTGCTAAGGAGGAGCCACCGGTATCTGCACCACAATTATCCATCGAATATCTATGGGGGTGGACACTTGGAAACAAAAAATACAAGAGCTCAATCAAAACAAAATCATTAATCATAACTTGCCTCAAATAGATATCAACACAAGGGAAACTAGATAAAATATTCCCAAAACATTCCTAGAATCCCTTTAAACCCCGATTCAAAACCAAATCACCAACATGATTTTTGTAATGACCTAGGTATTTATAGAATAATAACTTTTCATATCTATTAATATTTATTAATAAAATATTAATTTTATGTTAAAGAGGGCAATTTTGTTTACACCATACTCAACACGCAACAACGGTTTTCATTGAAATCTTATGTTGCACACAACTTTGAGTTATGTCGAAAAATAATATAATATTATTATTATTTTAAATGGTAGTTAACACATAGCTGTTATATTACTGGGAATGAAAATAACTAACTACATTATTGTTAAACGTGTTTGTTAAATTTCATTTGATTTATCCAATAAATTTTATAGTCTTTAAATAATAATGAATCCGATTTTAAGCATGAAAAACTCTAATATTTTTAAAAGGTTGATTTACCGCCTTTTGATGGATAACCTTTTTTAAATATAGTTTTTGTCACTTTTATATGTTCCATTTGAAAAAAATAAACTTATTATTTAGAAGGGTGACATCAAAATTTACTTTGAGAAAATGTTTGGTATTTTTATGTAAAGTTCATTTTTTAACGAATAGTGAAAAAATACTTCATTTTAAGTCAAAACCGTCTTTTCGTATGATTTATTTATATATTTAGATTATCTTTTTAATTAGTTTTAAAGTATAATTAGATTATATTTTTAGCATTTAATAAAATTTTTTTCATTTGAAGTAATTTCACTTTGAAATTGGACATAAACGCATGTCAATCTTTTGGTAGTTTTTACTTCTTAAAAATAGACTTTTTTGGTTTTGACAACAAAAATTAATTTTTAAAAAATTTCTAAAACTTTTGTGTTTTGAATTTGAAAAAATTGATTCCATATTTTTAATTATGAGGTCCAAATTGTGTAAAAAGTTAACTTTTATTTTTAGACATTATGAATAGTAACTTTAGTAAATTTTTTATTTACCATGGTTAAAGGGTAAATCTGGTAAATAATGGTAAGAAATAATATTATAATAATATTAAATTACCCTAACACATGTCCTAATACTATTTGATGAAATATATATGACTATCAGTATCCTTGGGTCGATTTTAGGACCCCCATGGAGCCACTTGGGTGTGGAAATGACATTTAATTACATTTAATTTAATGTTAAGGAAAATATAACCTAAACATATATCTTTCGGTAAAACAATTTTTATATGGGGTTATATAAGTGATCTCTTCGACTATAAATATTAATTTTAAATCTAAAACCATTTACTATATAATGGTATTTTATTTATAATTTTTATAGATTAAATAAATAAATTCAATTATGACACAATGATGTTGTAGTGATTGCTTCATTAATAACGAATTCAAATAAATGATATTATAAATGTTAAAATAAATGTAATTTAGTTATTTTGATATCATAAACGAATTATATGGATGATATTTACATGTTATATTTTTATTAAGGATGGTTTTTAGAATAAATCAAGTTGTTAGGGATTTTTTAAAAAGTCATGATATGATTAGTGTCAAAATTGACATAATTCATATTATTAATATAAAAAATATTTTATTAAATATAATAGAATTCCAAAAAATATAATATTCAGCCAAAAATTATCATAAGTATAATTTTTTTATTTACTCTTTAATTGGATATTTTTCAGGTTTTGTTAACTATTTTGATTCTCAAAGTGTTAAACGTTTGATAAAACGGTAAGAGTAAAAAAGGGTTAAATAAAAAAGATAAGGATTAAAAAATATCCAATACCTATCCAATTATTATTTGATGATTTTATTTAGACTTATATTCATTTTATATTCAAATGTAATTATTTTTTGAACTTTTGAAAATGAAAATAATTTTATAATAAAATAATAATTCATGATATTCCTCAAGTGCCCCTCCTCCCTCTTATAAAAGGGAACCACCTCTAACCCTTTTCTCACACCTCTCAAGCCCCTTGTCTCACCAAAACTATAACCAAATAATCTAACAACATAACTATATTTCTCCTAGAGCCTTCCCCAAGCATAAATCAATTAAATAGATCCCTTTGACTCAAATAAAAGGAAGTTACCCGATTTGAGGTAAAGTCTTCTCTCAAGTTCCTTTACATTATTTTTCCTTCTCCACTCCGTATGATATTCTTATTAATTTTTTATATAACAACACTATTATAGAAAATATACTAGTTTATTTTTATGAGAAGGATTAAAACTAAACTTACACACACATCCATCTAATTGGTGTAGAACATATAGTTTCTATGGACGACAAACTACTGCCTCACGAAACGATGATTGTTCAATCGTATTCTACCACCTCTTATAGTGGCCATTAGGATGGAAATGTAATTATATATGATATATATGATATTTATTTTATATATATATGATTCGTTAATTAAAATTTAGAACATACCTTTATGATTATCATGTTGTATAAATACGATAATTTCATTTGGGGAAGTGCGTACTACCGCCCCGTCAAAGTGATATGACTCATTCATGATATACATGGACAATATAAAGGATGTAATTAATGAAATTATGCAACATAAATAACATATATATTATAATGGATTTATAATATACCTATTTATCATTTAGTTTTCATTCTTTTAAATATGAAAAATAAATGAAAGCAACGCTCATGCGTACGTACGACTTACCATCTCCGTGAATGGTGCATTTCATTTCGTATATCAAAATGATATGGAATATTATAAATAAATATATACTGGATATATATGTTATATATGATATATAAATCATGAATATAATTCTTTAGATAAAATAATTTTGACCACATGAACAATTTGTAATTATAACAAGTTCATTTTTGACTCAAGTATCGTGCATCGACAAAATGACCGATATGAACATGAATAATTATATGATAGTTAGAGAAAGGTAATAAGTGACATAAAAGGAATAATAAAATTGAAAAATGATCTTATTCAAGTATAAATTAACTTATGTTTATTATTCAGGAATAATAATGAACATACGAGACAAGTCAGACTTGAGGTAAGGGAACCTTTCACCCTCCTATTTTCATCAAAGACTTATTTTATGTTATGTATTTTAATTTACATTTTCATATGATTGGATATGTTATTATATATCCTTATTGATGTACATTTTATTTCTAAGTAATGAGAGACCTTTTTTCTCTCATCAAATATGTTTCTGAATTTTTAAGTGACGCCGTTAGGCTGTCGAATTTTCTTAAGGGAACTTCTTAACCCAATTTTTATTATTTGGGTTAATATTATTATTCTTGTTTATATATTTTTATTATTATATGATAAATGAGTTTTGATATATTATCTTGTATTTATACGTTCTTTATATGTACTAATAGTGAATACACATAATCAATCTATTTTATTTACAAAAAAATCATTGTAAGGGACTTTATATCAATCTTCTTTAATTGAGGAATGTATTGATAATATAAACTTCATTATTTTAAACAGTTTATAATAAACCCATTTTACTTTTAATTTCATTAAAAGGGAATATTTTTTCTATGAAGTATTTTACAAAATGAAAAAGGAATGTTTTTAACGTATGAAGTGACAATGACCTCTCTACTTCCATAATCATTATTTGACTTCCTCTATAAGCCTTAATATTTTTAAAAGGAACAAATAAACCCCTTATTCCATTTTTGGGTGCTTTCATATTGAAAATGGTTTTCAAATAGATTTTTTATTTCAATATCTTGAAATTATATATTTTAATTTCAAATTTTTTTTATTTTGAATATTTTATGTGTTATGATTATGTAATGGTACTTGGATATTTGATGGGTGGTTAGGTGATAAACCAAATGATGGGTGGTTCCATGATAAATCAAGGTTGGGTGGTTAAGTTATAACCTCCAATGAATTTGGTATAGAAGTTGGTCGTATGTATATTCCATTTGTAGGAATGATTTGTGGATGTTGACCATATGGTTATTCTATTTAAGTATGATCATGCCCCATGTTTACCATTATATTCTATATGTTGCTTTATATGAGTTTTATGGTAATATTTTGGTTACAGAAGAAGGGAAAGCAATGAGATTATATTCAGTGAAGTGTTTTTGCAACTTATTTATGGGGAAAATTATTACTTTATGATAAAGTATTCATGGTTTAATTGTTTATTTGAAAACTAAAATCTTTATTTCCTTGTGTATCCCTTAATGAGATTTTTATTCTCATCCCAAGTTTTTAAATGTTTTGTCACAAGACATAAGATGGAATAGGGTAAAGGATGGGATCACAGAAAAGTCATGCCATTTAAATCATTGAACTAAACTTGTTTCTTTTATTTTAAGAGTTTTTTATTTTATGAAAAAACGGATACTGAGTAGAAGTGTCTACATGTAATATTCATGTTCTTTTGAATATGTTATGACCAAATTCTCTAAAGCTATAAACCTGAATATATCCTGAATTTAAATTATTAACCTAATTCAAGATTATGTAATTTTTAGGGCTAGGTCATTAAAATTGGTATCAGAGGTTAGTTTAGATAACATTAGAAGTTATGGTGTTATTTATGTATAAGTGACATAACCATAATGGTTAAAATATTAGAAAGAGTCATTGTTATTTTAGATAAATCAAATGAGTTTAAGATAACATGAATATATATATCTTAGTGTTTAACCTCCTCATAAGATATTATATAATGATTTTACTAATATACTCACACTGTTCTTTTTGGTTATAATAAATGGATGGATCTAGCAGGCACCAAGGTAACAAAGGATGTGAAGAAAACTGTGATGACTTTCGGAATAAGCAACCAAATTAAACTAGAGCTGCAATGAGAAATGTTGTGGTTATTCTCAACCAACTATCTGGAGTCATGATTAACCATCCAAACCTTGGTTATTTTTATAATCCATCATATATGTGAGAAACAAATCCCTACGGTAGTTCGGGTAATAATCATAATGGTATGTATATTAAAAAACCTATGTGTCAATGATGTGGAAAGAAACACCTAGGAAAATGTTTCAAAAGGACAGTATTAGGCTTAATATATGGTAATTATGGTCATAAAGAAATAAACTTCCATGGAAAATGGAAGTGTCCAGTTGACTCCGAGAAAGGAAAAGAAGTTCTTTCTGAAGGATCAATTGAATGTTTTAAATGTGGTGTGCAGGGTTATTATTCAACTAGATGTCCTACGAAGAAGGTTTGAGAATGTGATCAGAAATAATGTACAAATATATGTTTACCAATTCTTATTTGCATTCCAATTGAGGATTAGGTAACTGACAATGAACAATGAAAGGTATGGATTATTTCTTAGCTGGTGTTTTGACATTATTGACTCTTAGGATATTTTTCATGATTTTTTTGTAGGAAAGAAGTATTACAGAATATGGTAGAAAAGAATGGTTAATGGAACATGAATAATGTTTTATAAGTAATAATTCTACATATATAGGATTCAAGAGTTATTTTATATTTTAGGATGATTAAATTCTTAAAAGTACTATGGTTTTTTTGATGATGGGATTACTCTGGAAGACATTTTTTAGTATTTGTAACCATGAAGCTTGATATGTGAAAAATTTATTCAAAAAGAATAATCTTTTCTTATGTGGACATAATGAATAAAATTAATGGGTGCATATGATCTTTTGTTTTTAAGGTGATAAATGGTTATTACTTTTTGGGATGAAAATGAAAGGTATGAGATAACATTTGTGGTTAAAATAAGTTATGGTTATTTTTGAGGAATTTACCTCATTTTTGGGAATGTTATAAAATTATATATTTTTTGAAAAAGGACAACACACAGACTGTGTGACAACCCATCGTGTTAGACAAAGCTATGAGAATTGAACCCCCAACCAAAGTGCGATTGGGATTTATCACCTACCACCGGACTACGTGAAGCCCCTGGTTAGTATAAATTATTCTTTATAGTTAAATGACTTTATGGATCAAGAATTACTAAATTTTTGGAACTTATGTTTTATCAAATTGATATCCCATGTATAAGAAAATTATTTGGTGATTAAGTGATAAATTTTATTTTGGAAGATATTCCCTCTTTTGGGGAACACTATATGCCAAATGAAAATAGAATACTGTGTGATTTCATTTGTGGAGTAATGGTTTAAATTTTATTTTTGGAAGAATATATGTTTTTTATTATGTAAATATGATGATTTGGGTTATTTATGGAAATTATTAACCTATCATAGAGAATATTTGATTAGGTTAATTGCTTTTAAGTATGAGACTTTAAGTGTAAATGAAGTTATTTGGAGACAAATGTTAATATTTTTATGGAAGACTATGTGATCAAATCCTTCTGAATTTTGGGTTTCAAATTTAGTTTGGATTATTTTGAATAATTTTGAGGATAATTGTTTATTGAATGGTCTTTGCTGATCTTTGGGTATTGTTTGTTGAATTTCAGAGATTGAGAGTAGTATTTATTTTTATAAAGGGTTATACTTTTTGTGGATTATCTTATCTCATACTAACCATTTTGGTATTGGTTAATGTATAAAGATAGAGGAAATATATAGTTCATCTTTTTTGGATTATCTTATTATCTAGAAGTTGATTCTAGTGCTTCAGGTGTGACCAAGTCATCTTGAATATTCATCATTTGGAGAAAAGATAAATTTTTGGTTGAAACTTATTAAAGGATGAAACTCTACTTTAAAAGTAAGTATATTTCCTTATGTTTTTAGTCAATATCATAAATATATTATCCAAATTTATGAAATGGAACTTAAAACAAAAAACTTTTTCTGTTTACGTTTCATATTGGTGAATCAAAGACTGTTTAACATAACACAAGTTGGTGGTTTTCTGGTGGTTAAATTTCTCCTGATCATGTTTCTATCACTCTCCATCAGAACATTACACTTAGTTTCTCCTCCATATCCATGTTTTCATGGAATCCTAGTATGTGTTATCTTAGGTGACATTTGTATTTTTCTTTCTTTCTTTTAAAGTGATTGTTTTATTGACTCTTTTTCTGATGTGGGACTTATCATGAAGTTTCCTAGACGAATTTTAAAATTACGAGGATACAATTTCAAAAAGGGGGAATAATTTAATGAATCAAGTATTTAGAGAAAAATAAATTTTCATATATATTAATTTTTATGAATAATATATTAATATTATGTTAAAAGGACACTTTTTTTGATAGCGTACTCAATATGAAACAATGAGTTTCTTGGAAATCTTATGTTGCACACAACTCTAAGTTATACAAAAAAATAATAATATAATAATAATATTTTAAATGGTAATTAATAAAGAGCCACTATATTACTAGGAATGAAAATAACTAACAAAATTATGATTGCACATGTTTGTTAAATGTCTTTAAAAATATCCAATAAATTTTATAATATTAAAATAAAAATGAATTTGATTTTAAGCATGAAAAACTCTAATATTTTTTAAAAAGTTGATTTACCACCTTTTGATGGAGAACCATTTTTAAATCTATTTTATTCACTTTTGTATGATCGATTAGAAAAAATAAACTTATCATTTAAAATTAGTACATCAAAATTTACTTTAGGAAATTTTTTGGTATTTTTCTAAAAAGGTTCATTTTTTAATGAATAGTGAAAAATACTGCATTTTAAGTCAAAACTGCCTTTTCATCTGATTTATTTATATGGTTAGATTATTTTTTTAATTAGTTTTAAAGTTTAATTAGATTAAATTTTTACCATTTACTCCAATTTTGGTCATTTTATTTAATTTCACTTTGAAATTGGACATAAAAGAATGTCAATCTTTTCAAAGTTTTTACTTCTTAAAAACATGTTTTTTGGTTTTGACAACGGGAATTAATTTTAAATTAATTTCTACAAATTCTGTGTTTTGAATTTAAAAAAATAAATTCCATATTTGGAATCATGATTTCCAAAATTTTTAAATGTGTAACCTTTATTTTTAGACATTTTGAATTGCAATTTCGGTAAATATTTTATTTTCCATGGATAAAGGGTAAATATAGTAAATAAGGGTAAAAAATAATATTATAATAATATTAAATTACCCTAAAACATGTCATAATCCTATTTGATGAAATATATCCGACTATGTGCATCCTTGGGTTTATTTTAGGACCCCATGGAGCCACTTGTGCGTGAAAAGGACATTTAATTACTTTTAGTTTAAAGTTATGGAATATATAACCTAAACATATATATTTTTGTAAAAAAACTTTTATATGGGGTTATATATGTTATACCTTAGTATATAAATATTCATTTGAAAGATAATAATATTTCCCACATTATTGTATTTTATTTATTATTTTTAGATATGAAATAAATAAATTTAATTTTGAAACAATGATGATGCAGTGATTGCTCCATTAATAAAGGGTAAAAATAAATAATATTATTAATGTTAAAATAAATATAATTTGGTTATTTTGATGTCATCCATGAATTTTTTGGATTATACTTACTTTTTATCTTTTTAGTAATGAATTTTTTCAGAATAAATCATGTTTTTAGGGATTTTTAAAAAAGTCATGATATGAATAGTGTCAAAATTGACATAATTCATATTTTAAAATATAAAATATTTTATTTAATATTATAAAAGTCCAAAAAAAATATTCATCCAAAAATTTTGAATAAGTCTAATATATTTTATTAACTCTTTAATTGGATATTTTTCCTATTTTGGTAATTATTTGTATTGTCAAAGTGTTAAATGCTTGATAAAATAGTAAGAGTAAAATAGGCTTAAATAAAAAAGATAAAGATTAAAAAATATCTAAAACCTATAAAATTAATTTTGGATGATTTTATTTCGACTTATATTCATCTTATCTTCTAATGTAATGATTTCTGAACCATTTTAAATAAAAGATAATTTTATTATAAAATAATAATTCCAGATATTCCTCAAGTGCCCTCCTCCCTCTTATAAAAGGGCACCACCTCTAACCCATTACTCACACCTCTAAAGCCCCTTATCTCATCCAATATCTACCCAAATAATTTTCCCAAAATCACACTATTCCTCATAAAATCCTTCCACTAGGCATAGGACAATTAAAGAGAGCCCTTTGGCTCAAATCAAAAGAAGTTACCTGATTTGAGGTAACACATTCTCTCAAGTTCCTTTCAATTATTTTTCCTTCTCCACTCCCTATGATTTTATTATTCTTTATTTATATAACTAAAAAAGTATAATAAATATAATATGTTTTTTTAATGTGAATTATTTTAACTACAATTACACACACCTCCGTCTAATAGGTATATAACATACAGTTTTTGTGGATGGTGAACTACTACCTCATGAAACGATGATTGTTCAATCTTCTCCTACCACCTCTTATGGAGGCCATTATGATGGAACTGCAATTATATATGATATATATGATATTTATTTTATCTCTATGATTATGTAATTATCATTTATAACATACCTTTATGCTTTTTATGTAGTATAAATATGATAATTGCATTTGAGGAAGTGCGGACTACCGCCCCCTCAAGGTGATATGACTTGTTCATTCTATACATGGAACATATAAAGGAAGTAATTGAAAAAATTATGTAACATATAATAAATATATATATATATATATTAATGTAGTTATAATATACCTATTTATTATTTAGTTTTCATTCCTTTAAATATGAAAAAATGAAACTACTGTTCATGCGTCCGTACGGCTTACCGTCTCCACGAATGGTGCATTTCATTTCTTATATCGAAATTATATGGACTATTATAAATACTTATATAATGGATATATATGATATATATGATATATAAATCATGAATATAATTATGTAGATAACATACATTTTAACACATGGACAATTTGTAATTATAACAAGTTCATTTTTGGCTCATGTACCGAGCATCCAAAAAATGACTGATGTGAACTTGAATAATTATATGATTTTTATATCAAGGTAATAAGTGATATAAAATGAATAATAAACTTGAAAAAGGTTCTTAAGTAAGTATAAATTAACTTATGTTTGTTATTCTGGAAGAACAAGGAACATACGAGACAAGTGGGACTCGAGGTAAGGGAACCTTTCACCCTTCTCTTTTAGTTAGTCTTCTTTTATGATATGTCTATTAATTTCCATTTTTTATGTTTGGATATGTTATTATATATCCTTATTTCTTTAAATTTCATGTCTAAGTTATGAAAGACGCTTTTTTCACTCAAAAACAAGTTTTCTAAATTTTTAAGTGATGTCATCAGGGTGCTGAATTTTCATAAGGGAACTTCTTAACCTAATTTACATTCTTTGTTTTAATCTTATAATTCTTGTTTATATCATGTTATGATTATATGATAAATTAATTTTGATATCTTATCTTATATTTATACTTTCATTAAGTGTAGTCATAGCGAATACACACAACCAATCATTTTTATTTACAAAATGATCTTTGTAAGGGACTTGTCTCAATCACATTTCATTGAAGCATGTTTTGATAATATACACCTACTTATTTTAAATGGTGTATAATAAAACCCTTTGACTTGTACTTTAATTCAAAGGGAATATTTTTTTCTACAAATCATTTTACTAAATAGAAAAGTAATGTTCTTAACATATGTGGCGTCAATGACCTCTCTGTCTCCATAATCGTTATTTGGATTCCTCTATAAGACTTTTTTTAAAAGGAAAAAAGAAACCCCTTTTTCCATTTTGGGTGTTTTCATATTGAATTTTTTTTGAAATGGATTGTGTATTTCCATATCATGAAATGATATCTTGTGATTTCAAAATGTTGATATTTTCAATATTTTATGTTTTATGATTATGTAATGGTACTTGGAAATTTGATAGGTGGTTACGTGATAAACCAAATAATGGGTGGTTCCTTGATAAACTAAGGATGGGTGCTTACATTATGACCTATAATTCATTGGGTATGGAAGTTGGCTATATGGCTATTCCATTTGTAAGAATTATTTGTGGATGTCGACCGTGTGGTCATTCCATTGAAGTATGATTATGTCCCAAGTTTATCTTTATATGCTATATGTTGCTTTCTATGGGTTTAATGGTAATATTTTTGTTACAAAAGAAGGGTAAGAAATAAGATTATATTCAGTGAAGTGTTTTTGATACCTATTTAAGGTGAAAAGTATTAATCTATGGTAAAGTATTCATGGTTAACATGTTATTTTGAAAACTACCAACTTTCCTTCTTTGTGTATCCCTTAATGAGCTTTTTATACTCATCCAACATTTTTGAAATGCTTTTCAGAGGAATTAAGGTGGAATAGGGTCAAGGATGGGATTAAGGAAACTATATGCTGTTTAAAACATGGAATTAGCATGTTTCTTTTCTTTTAAGAGTTTTTTATTTTAAGAAAAAATAGTTACTAAGTAGAAGTGTCTACATATATAATATTCAAGTTGTTTTGTATATTTTATGACCTAGTTATATAATGCGCTAAACCTGAAAAGATCCAAAATGTAAATTATTAACTTAATTCAATATTGTGTAATGTTTAAGGCTGGTTCCTTACAATTTCAAACTTATAACACAACATGAACATCAATTCCAAATTACATGAGAACACACCAAATAAATAACACTTCCCAAACCATGGTAGAACATGACATACAACTATTGGTTTTCAAAACACCATATTTTGTCTCTCAAAAACACTTTTGAAAATAAAAATAAACTTGGTGGATTTTCACACTCACCAATGGTATTTCATAGAGTCTCACTCACATGTACATTCTCATTCCAATACAGGAACATATTTACTCATTCCATACCAGGAACTCATCAACCATTCCAACCCTAGGAACTCTTTTCCCAAATCATCACCCAATAAATTTCCACACATATCCATGCATGTGAGCACTCATGGAATATACCAAAGGTACAAAACATTCTCATTTTCCAAAACAAAACATTTCAACTATGTTTTTTACACTTTCAATCCATTTTCTATTTCAAGATTCACAAATATTTTCAAAAAAGCACTAAATGTTCATCTATTTTTTTTCAAACTCTACACTTCAAATCATTTCAAAATATAATTCCCATGAGTCCCATTAAAAATATTTTTAGCAATTCAAAAAACCTCATTTCATCAAATTCATTTGATTAAAACTAATTTTCTAAAGATTTATCAAAACAATTCTAGAATTCCATTTTCCATTATCTCAAAACCAAACCATTATCACTAAATATCTGATCTTAAAAATTCAAATAAAATAGTTTTTAAATCAATTTTATAAATATAATAATGCCCAAAACAATTCATAAGCATAAACTGGTGTCAATAGGTGAATTGTTCATATGGTTATCATCCATATACTAAACACATCACCATCAACAAGACTATTCTGGGACCATGTCCCTAACTCCACATGACTTTTCATGTTCTGTGATCCCATTAAGATCACTAGACTAACTCCCTTTTTATATCACAAATGCCAACCAACCATAAGAACCAAAGGAAACAATATAACCCGACATCCCATGAAAACTCAAGGTTTTTTTCAAAAAACTGGTGGCCAAAAACTCCTCCAGACCTACACCCAAAATTTCATTAAATCTTATTCCATCTACCTAGACATAACCAAATAACATAGGGTGATCTGAAAGCAAGGTCCTCCAAATATTGACCTCCTATAATATCATTTTTCATGAATGAAGTTAGGATTCTATCCAACCCGACACATGACCTGGCCCAAGACTAGGCCCGAAGGGCGTTCCTGATCCCCATGAGCAGGGAAATAATGTCATACATCATTAGAGTAACCAAGGGAATTATTTATCCTAATAATAAAAAAGTAAAATGAATAAAATAATAAACATAACAACCCAATATTTATAAATATCTAAACTGAACATAATTCAAACAAAACTGAAAATAAAACAACAAAACAAAACTAAAACCCGATGACCACAAAGTCTCCACATGACCCTGAGTGTCACTCTCCCATAGCAATACCAACCACCACACACAATGATTAATACCAAGTTGGAACCTGCACCACAAGATGAACATAAGAAGAAAATATATGCGTGAATATTAAGACTCAGTAGGCATGCCCAACAAATCTATTCCCAATGAAATTCATTTAAAATAAAATAAACTCCATCTTCAAGTTCAAAATATAATATATAAAAGTATTTTTTCCACATTTTTCACTTTAAATAAAATATGGTCCATTTCCCTTTTCATTCCAAATTTGGGTTCTTTTCTATTAAAGAAACATTAATATTTTCAAGATGAATGTGATTCTTACTTTTTAAAATGGTACAAGAGAGTATAAAAAAATTCTACATTAATTTTTATTCATAAAACATGAAATCCAATACCTCATATCCTAAATAAACATACCACAATGATTATATAATAAGGAAATGTAAATAATAATACAATAATAACAAACCAACAAGAATCACGATCATTACTACAAGAAACTAAGTGCCCTTAGACATGGGTGAACCTAAGTGCTCTTGAATAATACAGAACATACTAATACATGTTTACTCTTCTTGAAAAGCATGAATCAATCGATGACATAAATAAAACCTACCCCCCTTCCATAACCCACAAGGTAAAGATCGAGGTAAATAATCCCATATCAATAAAACTCATTATATCCTCATTTTATGGGCCACTAGCTAGTGAGTAACCTAACTACTGCAACAACCATTCTAAAAAAATTAAATTGCTATGCCAGATTCTCCATATCAAGATGTATAGAAGATGAGTGAGCTAGATAATTCCAACCAAGAATCCAATCCCATTCACTCATATTATATATAACAATCCACACAGTAGGAATCACCGAACTCCACTCCAAGGATCAATCTCTTGCGTTACAAACATAGATCATAAACGAGTCCACACTGGGGACCTCATATTCCACATAAAGTAAATGGGTCACTAGGATTCCATAGCGAGGACATCCAATCCATTCAAAAATAAACATAGAAAGAGAATGAACCAATGATATTTTTCATGAAAAACACTCTCACCATTCTTTCAAAATTTTCAAATGGCCCTCAATCTATTTTTCACAAAACTATCATTTCTCAATGAACCAAATCTATATTTAGAAAGAGGTAAAAATACACCCCTTTCCATTTCACAATCATTTTAAAAATCTCTTTTGAACATTTACACCATGCATTAAAATCAAATCCAATTTTATAAAAAGGCCAAATGGGCCATTAACCACTATCACATACCATTTCATTTTCAGAGAACCAAACATAAGTTCAAATAAATCCATTTGGGAAAAACAATAATCAAGATGTGATAGTAATATTTTTAAAGCCAAAACATGCATGAAAACCCATAAATCATATAAAAAATCCAACCAGTAATTTTATCAAACACTTGATGTGACAAAATTAACAAAACAATTACATTATCACATAACAAGAAAGAAATCACCACTTTTCACACTAAAAAATACAAAGATCACACATAAATATTTAGAAAATAAAGAAGTTTATATCTGAAAGAAACCAACAAATTATAAATTAAAAAGGCAAGTGTAAAGGGTAGCCTACCTAAATTTCATGATGCTTCAAGAACACACAGTAGAAATCACACCACAAAGGTTACAAGAGCCAAGATATATGAAGAGTAACCTTAACAACGCACAAAAAACCCAACATAAACCAAGGGCAAACATGAACCCTATGTCTAAGATACCATAGGAGAAAAATAATACTAAGGAAAATGGAATGAAGAGGAAGAGGGAGAAGAGGAGAGGAGAATGCCTTGATAAATCTAGCCAACACCTTGATGAAAACCATAGATCAACACCATAGGATAGGAGTACAGGATTAGGGAAAATGGGGGAGATCCCCTTAGGGTCTCAAAAACTAGGGGAGGATATGGGAGACTTTTTGGTGTTAAAATCCCATAAGGGTTTTTAGGAATTTCATAATTTTAATGATCTTGGCAGCTCACACAGTTTGGCCACACAGGTTAGTAAACCATGCTCCAACCGTACAGAATGGTTCTTCCATAAGATAGTGGATTCTCATACCCATTAAGCATGGTTTGAATAACTATTCATAGGCCATATTCCCTAAACCGGAATCATACCAAGGCTCACATGATTACCTAGAGTAAGATGCATTGTTTACCATAACCATGAGTTGATCATGCACCAAGAGAAAAATACCCCGAAACTCAAAATTCAAAACCATCACACTCGAGACTTAAGACATAACCCCAAATAAAATAAATAGAATCAGAGTAAAATAAAATCTGGGTGTGACACATATAACTACTACTTTCTTAAGTACTCATTGGTGAACATACATCACCGCATATTAGATCCAATAGTCCACCCGATCTTTCACCTTTTCTAATAAAAATTTATTTGGAAATTTTAATTAATGAAAAATATTTGTGTGGGTTAAATTATTTATAATAAAAGTTTCCAACTATCCATATCTATGGATTCTTTGAATATGTTTACCATTTATATGTACAAGTCGATAATACCAAAGGTAAGTGGAATTAAAATCAAACATACTGTTATTATTCAAAATGTTATCGATTGGATTAACTATATATATAATACATAAACTATTCCCTATGATCCCAATTTCGTAGAATATTTCATTCATATTTATAAAACAACAATTATCCTTAATAATGATTGAAAATATCATATTTTTAGAAAGAGATATTGAAATCAAATTTTTGTTTATGGTAGGAACATAATTAAAAAATTTTAATTCCAAAACTATTCCACTAGGTAGACCTACATCATAAGTGAAAAAATATATTGTAACAACCCTTTCCCCATTAAAAACACATAGATACAATTCTAATTTCTTTAATTATCTCTAAGATCTTTGTCTGTGTTTATCAATTCAAATGTGTAATTAACACTATATATCTAATATCCATGCGTCATAATTAGAGAAATTTATTTTTATAACATTCAAATCCCATGAATTAGAATAATTCTATTTGATGACACTTATTATCCCAATATACTAATCTAGTATTATTTTATTGGTTATAACTATAATAGACCTCAAATTGAAAGTTAGGATGCATGAAAAATCTACAACAAATACATGTCTATAGGTGAGTTTCATGTTTTATATCTTTTTATTAATTATTTTTAATGAATTTTCCCCCACTAAAAATGCTTTTCCAACAAATTATATCTATTTAGTGATCGAATATCTATATTTAATTGTTACATAAATTTATTTATAATGTAAATAAGTAATAATTATATATTATAAGAAATAATTTCAATAATATAATTTTGACTCTTAGATAGATGAGAATAAAAAACATTGTCCTAATCTATCATTTGGATTTACTCAACTATATTCTTATATAATCCTAATAGTCAGAGTTTCCCAGTTAAGTGTAAACTAAATTTTATATCAGATATAGGTACCTAACAACTAGGGTCACTCATAATCTACTTAACTCATCCATAATAATTCATGGTAACCAAAAATTTAGTGTGACCTATATTGAATGATTTAGGTATAGATGAGTGTTTACATTTAAATGATTCTCACACTCAGTATTTGAGAAATTTTATTTTAATGTCTCACCATTTTACATAAAATAATTTTAAATTAAATCCATAAAAATGTCATGACATTTAATATTTAATATCTAATGTTTTATTCCTTCATATATGCATTCTTTTAATAATTTATTTTTGTAATACCAATGAAATCCAAAAATTTAATGTTCAAATCATATTAATGTGTAACTCTTTACATAACCCATGGTTTGTGTTTCAAACTCAAATCTGGACACCTCTACACATATCCAATTGTATCCCATATAAAAGGTATAGGAAAATATTTTAGTATAATGGTTTAGAAATATATGAAATAAACAATTCCCACATGAGTAAGCTTAGAGGCACATATAACCTACCCTTAATTTTCTTGACAAGGATTAAGAATCCATGCCATCAAGTAGTCAGACTCAAAATCGCTCTACCCAAGGATACTTTACTCAAGTGAGATTTCAATTCCATTATAACTCTAACTCCTAATATATATATATATATATATTATATCAAACCCTTAAATTCAAGCTAACAACTTCATAAGAAAAATGATTCCATGATAGATAAAAATTAAATATTATTTTTTTCATACAGGGCATGGGATAAAAATTTTATAAGAAAGAATTTATCACATGAATTTAAACATATATAATATTTACCTTATAATTTTTTTATAAGTATGAATATCTAAAAATAATTAATAAATAAATATACTTTTTATTTATTTTCTAAAGATGATATTTTAAAATTAACATTTCAAATTTAATTAAGGTGAAAAAATAATTCACTTATAATGCTTAATACTTGTCTTTTACCAATATATTACAAAACATTATCATTTTTCCCAAATAATAATTTTTTTTCTTTTGGATTATATTATATTTTATGATCGATAGAGCCATTATCAATTATAAATTTTGATTCAATCTAAGACAGTGATTGAAAATATTATATTTGGTCTTATGTTTTTGATAATATCCTTCATATCACCTTTATAATGTGACCCTCTTATTTTGAAGAAGTTAGGTTTTCAACCATAGGCTATGATAATGCTTATCGTATCCAATTCTAAAGTGTAAATCCCATGAATATTGATGAACCTTACACAATGATTCTTTCAATCATACAATATAAATAAGTTAATCAAAGAATATTCTATTATGATATCCCATTTAATAAAAACTAATATAGCGATCCACTAGCCAATGAACCCCCTTGACATATCATATATTATGATATCTCCACAAGAATTATACAATATATATTTTTGGAAAAAAACAGTATAAAAACATTTTGATTTAAATATGAACCTAACTATGATATAATTGATGAGTTTTTAGGAACATCTTATGTCCAACCCAATGGAAGAAACCCATTTTAATGCTCGATCTATCGCCATTGAATCGACATGCATATAAAGAACATAAACTTAAATAGTCATGCCTATTTTCTATCAAAATCCCACATGATGGAATATATTTTATGAAGATCATCAAGTGAAAATTAAAGGTTTATTACATTCAAAAAAATTACACTATCCATTAAAATCATCATACACTATTAGTGGATCCCTCAAATTCTATATATGTGTTATTTTTGTAACATCCCATTACCCAATTTTAGGAATTTCTCAACTCACTTTAATTTACCACATTATTTGAGTGTGTTTTGGGACTCCTAATGATGGAGAGGATTTTATAGGGAAAATTATATATTATTTATGGATGTATGTTTGTTTGTATGAGTGAATTTTATGTATAAATGTGTTAAAGGATTTTCAGGTTTCTCCCTATGTTCAGAGAACATTGGAGTTGGTTTGGGGTTTTCAATGATAAAATGGGATTTTTTCTTTCTATAAGATAAATACATGATGTCTAAAGTTTAAATACCATTTATTGGTTACTGGGTAGTTGTCATGAGTTTGGTTTAGAGTGTGAAAATATTACATGCTATGAAAAATGTCCACACACCATGTAAAGTGTTTACCCATCGTGTAATGGGTTCCATATAGGTTTCATTAACCGGTACAATTCATAAAGGGTTTACATGTTGTAAAAATATTACACAACATGTAATGGTAAGAATATTTAATTTTAACCTAAGGTAACATATTTTTCATCCTTTTTGGGCCTCTCATATTAAATGAATTGAAAAGGGATTACAGACCATGTAATTCTCATGGTTTTTGTTTTTAGGGAGCTGCAAAGATGAATTTTATTTAATTCAGCCACAAGATTCTTTCTTCTTGACCAAGGAGCTCTCCTAGGTGATTTTGAAGTCCTCCACTCCTTTCAGATCAGTTCATTTAGTGATTGACCTCCAATGTGGTTGTGGTGCATTAGTTTTGGGTGATTTTCCCTTTTTATTCTTCATTTTTATTGATTAATGTAGCACCGTTGGGTTTCATTTTTGGATATATTAATCTATGAAGAAAATTTTCTCAATCATTTCTAGACATGTTGTGTGATCTTCCACTAGAGGCTAATCTTTGTGTTGGTTGTGGTATGGCGCATGAGTTTCTTCAAGGAATGTTGCATTTTTTCTTCTTCACTAACCACTTTTCTTGTTGAATTGATTATAAGGTGTGAGTATTGATTCTAGGGACTCCATTTTTGTATTTTTTTATTTCCTTATTTTTGGATCCCATGCGGTCATGTGAGACCCATATTTTAGATAGGTGGTTCGGTCTGTAGCCTATGTGGGATGAAATTTATTGCTCTGGTTTTGATAAAGTGTTTTATAAATGAAATGGAATGATTTAATAGTTGATTTGGTTTTTGGAGATGGGATTTTTGAGAAAATATGGTTTTCCCCTTGTTTTGGTAAAATAAAAGGTATTTTCAAATCATTGTGAAATGTATTTTTGAAATGGTTTTCAAATCCTGGTTTGATTTAATGGTTTGGAAAACATAGCACATGGGAAGCCTTATGGTACTTTGGTGGAATGTGTAGATTAGGGCCATCATCCAGGTATTGTAGGGGGGGGGGGGGGTTCACTCATGGGGTGTTACTCTATTATCTAGGCCTATTATTCTTGGTAATTGATATTATAAGGGGATTCACTCATAGGAATTTTCTTTTCTCCTTAGGCATGTTTTCTAAGGAATTGAGTGTTTACTAGTCATTGATTTTGGTATGAGTAGTCTGTTAGACTGACCTGTAGTGATCCTTGGTGCGATTTTACCTTTTCTTGGTCTATATTGGATTTGATATGATACATGATACATGATTTTCATTGAGCTGATTTTACTACTTGATGTATATGAAATTATTTGAACTATTTTACCTTCTTACATTTGAAAAAGTGAAAAATGGGGAAATTAAATGTTTTCCCATTATTTTGATATAAAAGATGTTTAACTTTTTATCATTCCTTATTCTATTTAATGTTAATAATGTTCAGGTTGTTGTACAAATAATTGTAATAGAACACTTGGGTGGGATGCTACTTATCCTATTAGCTCACAAACTATGCAACCCATCAACAGTGCATAGAAATTTGTATGTATTTTGATCAATGTAAAGGTAAGGTTAAAAAATGAGGTGAAAATGTTTTTCTCAGATATGTTGAGGTAGTTAGCGGTGAGATGGTGGGAAATTTCCCATGCTATCACATCAAGTATTCAGTTTTCTATTTTACTAGTCCTTTGACGTTAGAGTTATACTTTGGGATGTTCTTACTGGTTTTGTTCTATATCATTTCCACTAACTTATTTCTATTTTGGAATATGTTACCTTTTCTATTTACTCTATCTATAGTATATATATAAGCCATTCTTTTTATTCAGTTTAGGATTAATTATACTCTCTAATTGTTGTTTGATGCCCGGGTGATAGTCTCCTACCCATGTGGATCAGTAATACCCTTCGAGTATGTGAAAATGTTGTTTAGGTACCAGTTTGAGAGGGTATCTAGGTCAGGTTTTCCACTCTTTAGTATAGGATTTTATCATTCTTCAAGAGTCCTTGTCTTGAGACATTTGGTAGACTAGAGATAAGATTTTTGAGACTTGAGATGTAGGTTGCAGTAAGTGTTTGGAGAAATTTTTCAATGATAATACTCATATTACTATGGGATGTTGGGATGTTTGTCTCTTATTTTTAGTTCTTAATATTAATCATTATTTTTACTTATGGTTTTCTAGTTTAAACTTAAATTATTATGTTGTATGGTTATTTCTTTTGTTTCAGTGTGTAGCGATATTCCTCTGAGATTTATTCCATGGGTTCTTTAGGAGGGTGTAGAAGATAATCCTCAAGGGAATCTGACTACATATCAAAATCATATCAAGTCTACCATTAAGGCAGTTCATGATGTTGAACAAAATGTACCAAATGTACAAAAATCAGCTATTTAGGTATATCGAGGAGTTGGAGGAGAAATGGATCGACCTTGGGAGTTATTTCATGAGATGCCACATTCCTATAAGGGTATGAATAAAACTCAAGAGACAGAGGAATTTATTGACATGATTGAGTAGATATTTAAATTCATAGATACACCTAAGAGAACCAAGGTGAAGTGTATGGTTTTTAGACTTGAGGGTCCCAAAAAGTTATGGCGGGATTCCATGGTATATAAGGATATGCATGTGGTTTTATACAACAAGGGTTTCAAGAATCTCTTCTTCCAGTAGTTTTTTTAGAGTCACTAATGATGGTGAAGTATCTAAAGTTCCTATCTTTACAATAGGGATATAATTTGGTGTAAGTGTATACCAATCAGTTTGTTGAGTTGGTTTGTTTTTCTCCAGAGGTTGTAAAGAATAACTAGTAGAAAGTTCATAAGTACCAATAGGGTTTGATAAAAAATATCAGATATCAGGTATTCATGATAAATCATTTGAACTATATAGAGATGGTTTACAGGGAAATGACTAGAGAGATGAATTTGATAGGTATGGTTAGTTATTCTTACCCTTATCTTCTAATTAGTGGCATCTTCAGTGGAATGAAGGGGGAAAATAGGAAGTGTCAAGATCAATATAGGAGTGGTGGGTATGGTTCTCAGTATCATTCCTCCTATACACCCTCAGTTAGAGATATAAGTGTGCACCCTGACTTGATATCTGATTTTGAATTTTGGGCACACCCGGTAATCATGTCCTGCACATACGAAGATGTGAAATAGTTGTGGGTGTTATGGAAATCTGTAGTGTTTCTTTAAGGATATGTCTACACCATGTTTGGGTCAGATATCATTGTCTCCAAAGGCTACTGTGGTGTAGTCAGATGGTTCAAAGAATACAGGTCTCTAGACACAATCCTCAAGAGTGAATCACCTTCATAAAGTACATGATTTTTCAGTGGAGGTATATGCGGGTCCATCAATATTGATAGGTACCATCTTTATTTCTTATTTAATAGTGATTTATTTATTTTATACCAGTTATTCCCCCTCACTTATATATGGAAACTTTTTAACATGATTAAACTTCCAATGGATATCATCTCATTTATTATGGAGTTAGAAGCAACTCTTGGAAAGTGGAAAGAGCATGGGTTTTGGTGTCCTTTTTCACTATTGATATCTAATGAAGAGAAATTCTGGGAGTTTCACATTATGGATTTAGATCTATTTGACGTCATCATCAAGATGGATTTTCTTATTTCTCATCATGCTGAGGTTGATTATTATTAGTGATCTGTCTTATTTCTTGAAGCCTATTGGAGGCCACAGTTGTTTTATGGAGATTATAATATGAGTTCTGGTTGTATAGGACCTTCCTAACCATAGCTCAAGTGTTTTTTATCTTTTGTAGTAATTTATCCAGATGATGTTTATTATGTTGTTCACCTTCCCACAATTGTTCATAAATTTCCTAACATTTTATAGATGATTTATCTAGTCTTTCTCTAGACAGGGAGGTAGAGTTTATGATCGATCTAGTGTTAGGTATGCATATGATTTCAACAACTTAGTATCTTATAGAACTAGTGGATCTGAAAGAGATCAATATTTAGTTGGATGATCTAAAGGAGAAAGGTTTTTTTGACTCTAGTGCTTTTCCTTGGAAATACCCTATGCTATTTTATAAGAAGGTAGATGGTTCACTCCAATTATGTGTGTACTATCAGAATCTAAACCAGGTAATAGTTATGAATAAGTACTGTTTTCCTTATTTTGAAGATTTTTTGATTATTTAAAGGAGAAATGTTGTTTTTTAAGATTGATCTTTAGTTAAGTTATCATTAGCTCAGTGTTCGGGAGTATAATATATTGAAGATAGATTTCAAGGGATGGTTTGGGAATTACAAGTATCATGTAATACCATTTTTTATGACTAATGGTCCTATAGTTTTTTATGTATTCGATGAACTGGATATTCCATCACTATCTTGGAACTATTTTGGTAGTTTTTGTGGTTGATATTTTGGTTTATTTGTCATTAAGCATGAGCATGATCAAATTTGAATTTGATTATGGGAATCTTGATGATTCCCCATTTTTATACAAAGATTTTGAAATGGAATTTATAGATATATGATGTAAATTTCTTAGGGAACACGATTTTTAAGAATATCTTATCAGTTTATCTTATGAAGGTGAAAGATGTTTCATCATGGGATGATCTACAAAATGTATTTGAGATTCGGAGATTGCTTGTTCTTGTAAGATATTATACATGGTTCATCAAGTATTTCTCAAATAAAGGGTTTAAATTTATATAGGTTGCAAAGTTTCAGTCTTATTTCGATGATCTTAAATGAAATAAGCTCCTATTAAGAAATTACCTAAGACTAGTAATGGGGTATGTGGCTTTATTTGATGCTTATAATGATGGTTTGGGTTTCATGCTTATAGAGGATGATTATGTGTTGTTTTACGACTATCTCTATCCTTGAACTCATGAGAAGAATTACCCCACTCATTATTTAGATCTTTCCACAGTTATCCATACGCTTAGTGTTTTGCAGCACTCTCATTTTTGGGAGACATTTGTAGTCTTTTCTGACCATAAGAGGCTAGACTATTTGTTTTCATATAAATACCTGAATCTCGAAAAAAGGGTATGGTTGGAATACCTTCAGATGTTTGACTTTGACATCACCTACAACCCTGGGAAGGGGAATGTTATGGAAGATGATCTTATAAGGAAATTACCATTCTAGGATTTTCTACAATCAAATGAAGAGTGTAACCTTATGGGGATCTTTGCTCAGTTGCACCAAGATGCTCCAAAGGGTGTTTTAGGTGTGGTTCTAACTAGTGTTTAATTATCATCATCTCTCATAGAACCTATTCTATAGATTAATTAGTAGGATGTCAAGTTTAGAGGAATTTGAGAAACCCTATATGGTGGGTATACTATTTCTAGTTGGTCTGTCTATTCAGATGGTATACCCCATTTTGGGGATTGGTTTGTCATCCCAATATCTATGAGGAGCTCATTTTTTACAGTCATATTTATTCATGGTGTATTCATCTAGGAACTATGAAGGCATGTTATGACATGAGATGATGATTTTGGTGGCTAGGTATGAATCATGACAATGTAGAATATGTGTCCCACTATTACACCTTCAAACAGATAAAGGGAAATCATTTAAAACCATTTGGTTTTCTCTAGAATATTACGATGATGGTTTGGAAATGGGATGAGGTATCCATGAATAATTTTGTTGGATTACCATGGAATCCCGAAGGTAGAAATGTAATTTAGGTGATGATTTATCGGTTGACAAAGTCATCTCAAGTTATTTTGATTAGAGACACCACAAATGTTTAAGAACTGGGTAAGGTGTATGGGCATGAGATTGTGAGGTTACACAGGGTTCTTTTAGCCATTGATTCATAAAGGTATACTAGGTTTACTTTTAGATTTTTGAGTATCCTCTAAATGGTAATGGGGAATCAGTTCAGGTTTAGTAAATATTACCATCCACTAACATATGACCAGATGGAGCATACTATTAAGATCCTATAGTATATTCTTAATACTTGCATCATGGTAATTGGTGGATCATGGGATATCCATCTAGGACTACTTTAGTTTTATTATAACAATAATTATAATTCATTGATCAGAATGGATCATTTAGAGACTTTTAGGGCCTCTCATGAATATCACCACTTTATATTGAGGAGGTGGGTGAGGCCTCATTGGTGGGACTGAGTCTCATTCCAGGCATGTTAGCAAGGATTTTCGATATACATCGGCATCTGGTTATGGCTCACAGTTTACAGAAATCATATGTGGATTGAAAAAAATCATTTTTTATTGTTTTCCATTAGTTATTAGGTTTTCTTGAAATTTTCTCCCATGATGGGTCACCGTTGACTTGGAAAATAGGGGAAGTTGGCTGGGAGATATGTTAGACCATTTGGGTCACTGAGTGGCTTGGTAAGGGTGCTTATAAGTTTCTATTTTAGGTTTAGTTGATGGGTATTCAAGAGATTTCCCACATATCACATATTAGGAAGTACCATCCTAATACCTCTCATATTTTGACATAGGAAGAGATTGATTTTGATCCAAGAATTTCTATTACGGAGAAATTAGTGGATATCATAACTCTTAAGAGAAAGTTTTGTGTGAGAATTCACTATCCGTGGATAAAGTGTTATAGGGAAATGGATCATATTCTCATGAGACTTGGGATAATGAGTCATTAATGTGGGAGTAGTGGACACACCTCTTATCTTGAAATAATCCTTCCACATGACTTCACGGAGAATGAAAGTCTTATGGCGGGGAGTTTTTAACATCCTATTACCGACCTTCAGTTAATTCTCATATCACCTTTTGTTTCCTATTTATTTGGCTGCATGTTGGGACTCCCAATGATGAAGATCATTTCATAGGGAAAATGAACTAAATTTTAGGGATGTATATTTAGTTTGAATTAATGGATTTTGGGTATAAATGGGTTGAAGGCTTTGTAGGGTTCTCGTCATGTTCGGAGAACACTAGAGTTGTTTAGGGTTTTTAGAAGAAAATTGGATTTTTTCCATACTTATGAGAAATAAATTCCATGTAAAGTTTACAATTCATTCATTGGTCATCGGGAAGGTGTTGTCAGTTTGGTTTAGAGAGTGAAAATCTTAAACGTAGTGAAAAATAATTACATTTAGTGCAAATGTTTTACACGTTGTGTATTGGGTGCTGGGTAGATGTCCAGAACTGGTAGAAGGTGTGAAGGGTTTACAAAATTTGGAAATATTACACACTCTATAATGGTAAAAATATTGATTTCTCACTTGAGGTGATGTTTTTTTACATTTTTGGGTTTTTAGGATTACATGACATGAGGAGGGATTACACACCATGTAATTGTCATGATTTGTGTTTTTTGGGTGTCAGAATCGATGATTATTACTTCATTCAGACACAGGCTTCCCCCTCAGACTAGGAGATCTCTTATGAAATTTTGGAGACCACTTCACATTATAGATTGCTTCGTTCAATGATTTACCTCCATTGTGGATGCGGTGAATTTTTCCAAGAAGGTTTTCCTTCTTCTTTATTGTCACTGATTACAATAGCACTATTATATTTTATTATTGGATCTATTGACCTATGATGACAATATTCTTGATCCTTTCTAGATCTATTGTGTGATCTTACTTTAGAGGACAACCCTTGTGTTGGTTGTGGTACGACATGTGAGTTTCTTTAAGTTATGTTTTGTTATGTCTTGTCTGATGACCACTTTGTTATTAAATTTGTTCTAAAATGTTAGGATTGATTCTAGGGCCTTCGTCATTGTCTTTGTGTTGTTCCTTTTTAGTGGATCCCGTTGCAGGTTTGTGAAACCCAAGATTGAGGTAGGTGGTTCCATCTCTATCCTATGTCAGATGAACCATATTTATATGGTTTTGATAAAAAAATTTATAAATGAAATGGAAGGATTGAATGATTTAATTGTGTATATGGAAATAGTTTTTTGATAAAAGATGGTTATCAACATGTTTTGATAAAATAAAAGGTATTTTCAAATCATTTAGAAGTGGATTTATGAAATGGGTTTAAACTCATGGTTTGGAAAACATTAAACATTGAATGATTTGTGTAAATAGGCGGATGTTGTAGCTTAGATACATCATCCAAGTAATGTCAGGGGTTCAATCATGGGGTGTTCCTATATTCCCTAAGCCCATTGTTGTTGGGAATTTATATTTAATTTTTTGGAGATTCACTCATGGGGTGTTTCTATGTTTCTTAGGCTAGTGTTCAAAGGACTTGAGTGTGATTATTCATTGATTTTGGTATGATTAGTACAATAGCCTGTCCTATAGTCATCCTTGGTATGATGTTACTTATTCCAGGTATGTGTTTGATTTGATATGATATGTGATACATTATTTTCTTTGATCTGATTTGACAATTTAATGAATATGAAATTATTTGAAATATTTTACCTGCTTATATTTGTTGATATAGAAAATGGGAAAATTAAAATCTTTATAATGATTTTTCAATAAATACAATTTAACTATTTATCATGATTTGTTTTCTTTAAAGTTGACCATGTTAAATTTTTTTATAGAGACTTGTTATAGAAAAGTTAGGTGGGATCCTACTAAGCCTATTAGCATGCACAATGGGCACCCTTCAGTGATGGATAGACCATTGTATGACTTTTAATGTAGGGAAATAAAAAGTGATGCAATGGGTATGTGGGGTTTCTATCAGCTACGTTTGGGTATCTAGTAGTGATATGGTGGGACAATTCCTACACTATCACATGGAGAATTCAATGTTTTGTTTTAGTATTCCTGTAATGATATACATATACTTTTGGATGTACTATATACTTTTGAGTTGTATCATTTCCGTTATCATTTACAGTTTTGGAATATGTTATCTCATTTTATATTTCTCTCTGCCATATATACATATTCCATGTTGATCCCTTATGTTTGGAGAAATCAATTCCTCTAGTTCTTGTTTTATGCATGTATACTAGTCACAAGCCTATGGGGATCAGGAAATCCCATTAATTATGTAGCAATTTGGGCTAGGTATGAGTTTAAAAGGGTATCTTGGTTGGGTTCTCCATAATCACCTTACCCCTGATGTTAAAAAATGTAATTTACTAAAAAAAAATTCCCATTACAATATATTATTTATAAATGTTTCAAAAAGAAGAATGCATAGGTAATTTCATAAATGAACCATCACAATGATCTATATATGAAGGTCAATCATTTGGAACATGTGGCTATATTCGTACACTCAATACCACATATCATAAGCCCATCATACAATATGTTTGAATAATATCCATGCCAACAATGATATAGACTAATCATAGCCTATAATATGCATCAAAATCATATCTAGGATTATGATATATATATATATATATGTCAATCATATAATATGATTGAAATATTTTAGTGAATATCTAGTATAATGATTATCTATCACACCATAGATAATAGTGAGTAGATTTTTTGTTTCCTATGATGTAATCTTTTTAATAAAAATATTTTTTTACACAAATTCTATTCGATTAATTTATAAATATTTTTAATTATCAAAATTAAATATTTTATTCTAGATACATGCAATAAATAATTAATTTTATAATTGATTTAGGAAAATATTTTCACACCATTTCAATTTGGTTCAATATTCATGAAAATTTTAAATTAGGTCAGTAAAAAAATACATAAATATAAGTAAAAAATGAGATTTAAGTAACATACATGTTATTTATATTGATTATAAATAGTGATATTTATAAAACACTCAATATACTCAGGTTTTAAATTCCTAACAATTTAAACACTTATCAAGAAATTAACTTTTTATATAGGTAGGTTTGCGATAAATTCTAGTTCCCATGGACTATCCTATGAAATATATACATGATAAAATCTATCTAGTTACACATTTTACATTACACTTGAATAGGTAACCCAAAAATTTTGTTACTTAGATAGGATGATTCATCAGATAAATAGAGGTATGTTTTTTCTACATAACTATATAAGAATTATGGTTTTTGTAATTGACTTGAGTTTTTACCTAAATAGTTATACCTAAAGAGACAAACATAAATGAGTTAATCCTTGAAAACATATAGATATTTTTACACTAATTAATGTGATGAAAGAGTTTATTATTTTAGTGGAATCGTATTCAATTAGAATACTTTATTGTATATTTATATAAACATGATAGGTATGTATTTTCTTTTGGCTATAGAAAAAAATTGAAGAACATTATAACATAAATGATAATCATTAAAGTTTTAGAGTCATTATAAAACTGGAGGATTTTTCCCCCTAGATTAACCCATCTTTAAAAACGAACCATGCATAATTAATAAATAATAAATGAAAGATACTTACTTGAACCATAAGAAGGGATCACCAGATATTTATATATTCTTAATGGTTTTAATAAATTATAGTTATATAGGAAACATTAAATGAATTATTCTTTTATTATATTTAATAAAGTTAAGAAACTCTTTCAAGAGTAGACAAAGCATGAGAGGTATCAATGTGTCCAAACCACTCTTTCGATACAAGATGAATAAGGGTATATCTAATTTAAATCACATATTAAATATGATTGGGTATGTGAATGATTTTGATAGATTATGGTCATACCTAAAATTTAACATTGTTATAAATTTTCAACCATAATAATTTTTTTATAATTAATACCAATGAATTATTAAATAAAACATGTAATTATTCAATAATAATTATCTATTATCTTATAAATATTGAAAATTTCTGAAAAAATTAAAGCGTTAATCTCACTTGAGAATACTGTTAATGATGAAAGAAGTTAAATATATAACTAAAATAAGATGGGTAATACCACTAGAAAGTATAGTTGGAAACATTATTTTCTTAAAATGAATCATTTCAAAGGGGAGAAAATTATATGACTATATAGGACAAGGAATTAAAAGTGTAATATCTCAAAATAACATAAAGAGATTAAAAGGTGTCATGGAGATTTTATTTTAAATATTTATGTTTCAAATATAAATATTTATAATTTCAATTAATGGGTTTCTAACATTATTACAAAAACGAAATAGGGGGTTAAGGATATAAAAATTATAGAATTGACACAATGAACTCATATTAAAGGAAATCTTGAAGGCCTTGAACTAGAGGGATTCCCACAAGACTTACATATAAAGGGGTTATAAAGAAATTAACAATTAAGGGTTCACCCAAAGGCCATAACATCAATTTTTTCTGATTGGTCCTACTTTATAATGGCATAGAGTATTGTTTGAGTGTAAACCAGAGATTTTATTATAGGATATATTTAATTAGATTTAGGCTGAAAATGTGATTACTACATCTTTTCTATAGTTTCTACAACAATTCTCTCTATAGTTATCACTATAGTACTTTCTTGAAATTAACCACTGTACTTGATAAAATCCATATGATAATACCAACTATCATTCAACTAAAATATATATTAACTACAATCAAAATATAGTCCAAAAAAAGTGTATATAATATAAAATTATATATATTAACTAAAATACCTACTAAAACCCACTATATAATACTATAACACCTAAAAATTACAACTATCATGGATATTTTTTTACCCATATATGTAATTGTGAAATGTATTTGATATATGAGATAATTAATGAATGGTAAAGTATATCCATGTTTAAAAAAGGAGAAACAGTTACTACAGTAGAGGTGAGAAAATATGGTCAATATCTACCCATTGGATTATGTTTTGCTATATTAAATTCTAATAATTTTCCAAATATTAATAAAAATCTCATTTCAGTTTCTTATTTAGACTTGGTATGTTTTAAATTTGTAATTTATAATAATTTTTTTGTTTTATCTGAATGAGATATTTTATGGTTATTTGTAATTAATTAAGACTTTATACATTATATACCATGATAATCATATATATAAATAAAATATGTAATAAAATACTTTATAAATATGGATTGTTGGTGTAATTCCACTGCATGATTTATCTGAATGGTGCCTGATTCAAAAAAAATGTGACCTCGTGAACTCGTTCTAATATTATAGAGGATCCCAACTAGTTGTGAGGGCCTAAAAAATCATGGAGTGACTATTACCTCAATTACAATGCACCAAATTCAATCCTGAATCTTCGATGAATCATCCATACTTCATACTTATCCAAAACCAACAGAGAAAAAAACAAGGATCTAGAATTTTTATTTTGAAGTATAGTATATAAAAGTAAATTAATGGTTTATATAATGAAGTATAAATGATTAAATAGTACAATAATATACATATGATTAAGTCACAAATAAATACAATATGTTCTCTTGGATGATACATATGCATTGAAGTAAAAGAAAAAAAATATAGTGTCCTTCAACTGAACTCAATAGACAAGATTTCATAGAATAATTAACCTCTATCTTAATGATTTTCTTAAGCCATGCATCTAGTTGTAACATGATAACATTACCTACCATGAAAAATTATGTTTACCGACATACATCAAAACCTATAATATGTTTATAGGTAGGGGTGAATGTAATGACCCCATTGGATTTCCTCACCCACCTTTACTCATTGAGTACTAATGATCTAGTGAATTCATGTGAAAGTTAGTTGTGAGTTCAACTCAACCCATAAAGAAACAAAACCCAAGAATACCCATGAAAAGTCATAATTTTTTCCATTGTGGTAAAGAATACACACACACCCAAAATAAAAAATTGGCACTACCTAATTTGTTGAGGAACCACCTACCTATAACCAATTACTTGTATACCATCACATCCGAATGATATATAATAATTTTTCACTATTATATCAATATAAGATATCAAAAATATGTCTCACCTTATATCTGTAATGGCCCACTGAATGGGGTCCCACATGATCCACCAATCATCTCCTTAAATTTTAATAACCAAATCCCAAAATATCAAGTAAAATAATGATAATATCCACAAATAAACAATGGAAAATCAAATATATCTCAAAAATCAATGAAAAAATAAAACCATAATGAAGACCAACAACAACTAATTCAAATAGGAGTTAAATAAATAAATAATAATATAAAAAGTTCCATGATAAAAAAATTATAAAATAAATAATGGGTCCCAATTGCATGAAATAATAAGACCTAATGCTCTTACCCAATCTATCATAAGTTCCCAAAGAGGAAGTAACCCAATTCACAATATTTTAACACTATCTCTATGCATAAAAACCATAGATTGAATAGTTAAAGCATAATTTTTAAATATATCATGTTTTTTGATAATGGTAATACTATATTGAATAAATATAGAAGTCAAATCTACTATAAGGGAGGTATTTTCACTTTCACCAAATGTATCACCCTTCCCTCTTAAATTCAAATGTGATATTTCATTGTGTCTAGTCACCTATGTGGAAGATAATCACTAGGAGAGGTACCCTAATTAAATGGGTGTATCATAATCCATTCACATGAATTCAAAATAAAATAACCCATGATCTACTTTAATTACTAATAATCCCGAATACATAACCTCTTGTCTAGTTCATATTGTGATCCATGAGGGTTTCAAATATGTCCTATAGAATTATGAGGTCCTCTAATGAATCAAAACTAGCCTTGAATTATATTAGTTTAGTATCTCTATCTCACATAGGCAAACCAAAATACACTACATAGGGAGATATATATCCCTAAAACTTTTGATTATAGTCCCTACCATGTATTATAACAACTTAGGGGACATTTTCCAATCCAGACCTAGTTTCAATGAAAATATCAAGGACTATATCCCAACTAGCCTCAATTGATTTTTAATAAAATACCATATCTAACCAATAAATATAAAATCAACATCCTAAGGAATTATGGTGACCTCCATCACCATATCTCATTAATACAAGGTAACCCACACTATTCCAAGTTAATCATATAACTTAGTCATATCCAGTGTGTGACCACCTATAAATATCTCCAAGGATCCCTGGAAATAGCCTAAGAGAGTAAAGAATACTAAGAGTTATAGGATCCATACCATCCTAAGGTATCCTTCGCAGGGTCTCTGAATATACATCCACAATGAACTCAATAAGGAATCCCATCCTATTCTAAGAAACTCACCATAATAAGTATGTTTTTACTCATCATTAATTAGATATCTTGCATTATAAATCATTATAAGATAAAAAACAAGGAAACCATAGATTAAAGGGACACAAAGAAGCCTTGAGGTTTTGGAAAATAGGGCTTCACTCTTACAAGTTCAACTATAAAAAACTATACATAAAAACAAGATTTAATATTTGGCTTCAAAAACATGAGTCAAATACCCCGCTTAAAAATCATTCAAATATATTACATCCAATCTTTTACCAACTCAAGTCCATTGACCCCAAACTAGTGGAAAAAACTTAGAAAACATCATTTTTTTAAAATTACATTAAAAAAATAATCTTTTTATATAAACTAAATTTAAAAATATTTATCTTTTAAAATACAATTTCATATTTTTACCCATTTTCTTTGAGAAAAAAAAGTCAAAAACTAGATCACACAACTGAAAATACATATAATGGGAAAATTAAAACCATTCAATCAAGGAACCACCAAGTGAACCATTTAGAAATATATATATTCCTTTACCAGCCATTAGAAAAATGTGATAACATCCCATTTATAGTGTGATAACATGAAATATCATACATTCATGTTTATTATATAGTAATAATAAGATCACTTGGTCATAAAATAACTGGTAGGAAATTTAACATAATCCCGACAGTCAATATTCTCAATGAATATAGAATGTATACATAAATTCACTATCCATTTGATAATCCATGCTCATATTGGTAGTCCTTGTATCAAATATCCTTTATCTTATTAGGAATCATAAGAAATTAATCACTAAACTTATGAAAACCAATATATTTTATACACTTTATTTTATGATTTATTACATTAAGATACAAATAACACAATCCAAAAATATCAAAAGGCCGATTCTCTTTGGATATTTAGAAACATATCATGATAAATTGAAATAGGGATATAATGATTTTATTTAAAAACTCTATTACATGCCCTTTAAATTCCATTGATCTTCTAAAACTATAGGGAACGACCTAAGAATTTACATATAAAAGGGGTGAGATATAAATCCCAGTAAGGGAATAATAAAATTATGGCATAAATTAAATTAGTACTTGTGAGTAAAGAGTAATTAAATGATGACATATGAGGGTGAGAATCATAATCATGAACATTTAAGTATAAAAAAGTTAATAACATCGAGCGTTATAGGAATGTGTCAAGAACCTATAACATGAAATCATAAGTATAATTCAATTATTACCATTGAGACATAAAAAATTAGTATTCTTAGGCTAACCAAACATTTAAAATTCATGGAATCTCATGAGATAAAAATCACCCAGTGCATTGGAGGGTTATATAATTCTAGGACCACCCATCACATTCATATTATGCGCATGAATTTGTGTGCCACATAGATCATACAACATTAGAATGTATTCCATAAATTTTAATCACAAAATTAAGGAGTGTTAGTTAAATAAATATAATCATCAAATAAAGTAAAAAAATAACATCTAGGTGAATACCAATTATTAGAAATGTTTATGGGTATTCATATTAAAAAAATTAGGCATGGAAAATCATAAGATAATTTGAGAAGCATAATAGGTGTACATTAAGTTTCATGAAAGGGTTTAATGATAGATAAAGGTGGTATATAATTAAAATATAATCAAAATTATATTATATTTATGTGTAAAAACAGATTAAAAGACGAAAAATAGTAAATCAAAAGGATTAGTACAAATAAATTACTTGAATAAAGAAGAAGTGGAAGACAATCCCTTAACTTGAGAGGGTGATTCTATAATCTTGGGAGGAGATACATAAGAGATTGGTAACACCTTATGAGGGATTTATAGATGTATGATGAGATTAAATTAATGCTAAATGGTTTTTGAGTGATGGGGAATGAGAGTTTGGGTGGATATCTATATCAAATGATATGGGAATTCTTTATCAGTTTCCAAACTTAGGTTTTGGTCTTTAATTGATAAAATAATCCAAACCATAAACAATCAATTATTTTTTACAGTGGTTTCTATGAAATAATAGTTTATTTCAAAATTTTACTTGGATAAGTATATAACCCCTTAGAATAATTCCATTCATGATGTGGAAGTGATTTTTGTTCAGAAAGAATTGTTTTTTAAAACCATAAAATATAATATTGGTTTTGGAAGATTCATTATAGGTTTATAAAATTAGTTATATAACATCAAAAACATATTATTTTAAAGTTTAAATACATTTTTTTGGCTTTTATTCACTTTAGAGTATTTATGAAAAAACGTTTGCGCTATTATGATGTCATAATACATCATGTATATTTATACCATTTTTAAGTGTTACCTAAAAATTTGAGTGTCTATGAAAATTAGGATAAATTAAAATTTAGATAATTTCAACATGTTGAATTAAAAAATAATATTTATATTACTAAAATAATTTTCCTAATACTAAAATTTACACTTTTAAGTAAAAATACTTATTTACTAGAAAATACTAGTTTTTACGACCCTAATTACTTTATGATCCTTAAAAAATAACGTTGGACTTTATTAAATTAAATTATAATTTATATTTAATTAAAGATTATTTAATAATAAAATTTTATGAAAGCATATTTTATTTCTGAAATATTAAATTTATCAAAAATATTGTTTTAGTTGAAATTATATATTTTTTAAAAAATACAATTTTAATTTCTCTGTATCAAAATCTAATTTTTATTAAACTCATTATATAATCACGTGTATAATGTAATATTGAAAACAGATAAATTGTATCATTATTTTATTAATATGAAATTTTAAATATTTATACAACTACGGTATATATACACAACCCCATATTACACTAGTGTGTTCACTGAGGGTAAGGTGTGCGATAATATAAATATCATGGGTTCATTTCAAAAACATGGTTTGGGAGGTGATCTGGATAAGTTTAGACATATCCTAAAAATGGTTTCACTTGTTTTTTGGTTTTTGGATCTTGGAATGGGCTTGGTTAAGGGAAAAGACTAAAGAGTCCATCTCCCTTAGATTTTTTGATCATTGGGCTTCTTCAGATATAATCATACGAGTCAAGGTCATCTTTTATTCCTTCTATGGCAATTGGATCTTATCATAACCCTTTGTATATATACTAATATTAATGGTCACTTTAGAAAGAGTATATTTTGAATAGGTACAATTATTAATGGTCTTTTAATACCATAAAATAATTATGGATGTATTTTATAGTGGTCATGTAAGACCCTAATATTTTGTGAAATATATTTCATTCAAAGTAATATAATATTATTGATATTTTTTTTCTTTTCACGCAACATCGAAAATAATTATTTTATGTTTATTAAATCACTATGTTTATATTATGTTATATTAAATTCTATGTTAATCATGAAATACACACAATATAATGGTTAGATTCCTCTATACGTAATATTTAAGGAAGATTACATTACATGCAAGATTGACTTTCCTCAATGTCTTTCTAAACACTCAAGACCGAGTGTTACCAAACAATAATATATTATTTAAAAATAATAATAATATATAACATAGACATTAAATTAGATTTTATGAATATTATTAACAAAATTATGTAAATATATAGTTTTCACAAAATATAAAACAAATTAATTATTTACAAATTATTTAAAATGAATATAAGAACTAATGGAATATAAATAGAGTATTTTTATAGAAAACTATTGTTATGCTCAAAAATATGTTTTAATCCTAACAAATTAAATTAATTAAAATTAGCAAGAAATTTTAATGTAATAAATTTTTTATATATCGAATTAAATATTTTTAATATTCATTTAATATATTTTATAAGCATAAATACAAGAATAGAACCAATTTAACTCATAAAACCCAATATTTTTATTAAGGAAATTTTACTTCCATTTAATGAAGAGCCTATTTTAATTATAAATTTTGGAAATTATATAAATATTATATGTAAAACTAAGATCAATATTTGAAGCAGAATAACAAAAATTAGGTTAGGGTGAATTTTTTTATTTTTCTGTGAAGTTTTATTTTTTAATGAATAGCGAAAAATACTGTATTTTAGTTGAAAACTTATTTTTATTATAATTTATTTATAAGGTTAGATTAAATTTTAATTGCATTTAAATGTTTAATTAGATAATATTTCTATAAATTAATCAACATTAGGTCATTATAACCAATTTCCCATTGAAATTGAATAAAAAAACTCAGCAAAGTTTTGATCATTTTTACATTAAATCCCCGCATTGTTGACCCGACTATGCGATTGAATTTAAATTAATTTCTTAAAATAATGTGATTGTAATATGTAAAAATTTATTCCATATTTTTAATCATTATAAGTTATATTTTATAATAAGTTCACCTTAGTTTTCGACCAAAAATATTACTGGAAGTAATTAAAATTTGTTACAATGATTATAGTTAAATTAAGCTTAATAAGGGACTAAACCATAACATGAAGGCCCAAAAGACCTATAAACTTGTCCTAAAAAATTGGATTGATATATTTAGAGAATATAATCAATTTTCTCAACATTGTAACATTATTGGATCCACTTGTAACAAAAAAACGTGGGTGGAGTTTCCCTTTTCCAAAATATTACAAGAGTGACACTCCTCCTCCATTATAAAAGGCCTCCTCTCATACTAATTACTTACAAATAGAAATCCAATTTAGCTCAACAAAACTCTTCCCAAATATCTCCCCAACATCCATTAAATCCTACTTGGATCCTCCTTTGAGAAGAAATTCTTACAAGGAATCCCTTTGGTGCAAACCAAAAAGAGTTACCTGATTAAGAGGTAACCCCCTCCCTCAAACTCCATTGTTTTATTTTTTTTCTCCACTCCCTAAAATCTTATTATTACATGATTTTATAAAAAAACAGTATCCTTAATATTATATAACTTTTTTATGATAAGTATTAGACCTATTATTACACACACTTCCATCTAATGGGTAATAAACATATTGTTTACGTGTATTGTGGACTACCGCCTCACTAAACAACGATTGTTCATTTTTTCCTTTACCGCCTCTCATAGTGGAAATTATTATTGAAAATATGTTTATATATATGTTATATATTATATTTATTACTTATTTTGGATTATTTAATTTTTTTATAACACATATCTTTATACATTTCATTTTGTGTCATTATGATAATTTCATTTGAGGAAGTGTGGATTACCATCCCCTCAAAATGATGTGACTCATACATACACTATAGGGAATGCATTAAGGATGGGTTTAGTGAATATATATGATATATATGATTCAATAAATCCACTTTAATAATTATATATATATTTATAAACATGTATACATATATGCCTTTTACTTTCTTTCTTTCAACATGACAATTAAACGGAAATAGCATTTGTCGTACGTTCGACTTACCGCCTCCATGAACGATGTATTATATTTCATACTTCTATATTCTATGGATTATTAAAATAAAAATATACAAAATATAAATTATATATAAACCATGGTTTACATTATGAAAATCATTATATAAATATAAGGACCCATGCTATAATAAATTAAGACACCTGCGAAAAACATATCAGATATTACCTAAAGTGAAACCATAACATAGAATTGTTAAAAAGAGGGTAATATAAAGATATAACCCAAGAATTTGTTTTATTATAAGTAATAATATGGTTCAGTGATAGATTTCTAATAAATTTATATTTATTATATTTGATTCTTGAACAAGTACGATGAGATTCCAGACACATGGTAAGGTGATTTCATCTCACTCTTTATTTATATAAGGTACATGCTTTATTCACTACTCACTTCTATAGTGTTGTGTATATACTTCACATTAATGTATTTTATGACTCTTATACTTAAATATATAGGTATTTAAATAACTATTTTATGATATTTATATTATTGGGTTCAAGTTTCAAAAGTATCCAAATTGGTAATGTAAAGTTTTCCTCAATTTTCCATCTTTGAGACACATGCCATGTTATGCACCTATATTTTTATATGAGTAATATATACTGCCTTTGAAATATTATAAAAATAATCTCATTATATTCATGATATTTTAAGGTTCATGTAATTTCATTTTATTACATGTGGATTATGGTTCATAGTTACTATGTTATAAGAGTTTATTGAAATAATCTCATCGCATTTCATGATTTTTTATGATTATGATTTATTTGATGGAATATTATGATCCATATATCAAAAACACTCATGAAATTTATTTTACTCTTTTTATTCATGATATATTCATTTATTGGTACAATTTTTTCAATCTTTGTTAGCTAATATAGTTAATAAAGTGTTTTAATAAATTCTTACTTTACCTCTCTCTTAGATCGGGAATCCATGTTCATTCAAAACCATGACTTCTAAATGGTTTCCAAAAATATTATATTATTCTACTATGATATTTAAAATAAATATTTACCCAAATTTTACCTTTTTAAACAAAATGGTTTTTAATAAGGAATCTTCTTTTCATTTTCTGGTCGAGGAACCTTTCTAAAAAATTTTGGTGTAAAAGGAATGTTCGGAGTGTTTGAGTTTATCCGTCGTCATGATCAAAATTACCTTAAAGAATCCTTTAAAATATTAAAAAGTTAGTTGATTTAAAAAGAGATAATTTTTTTAATATTCTAGAAAATAATTGTTTCAAAGTATTATCAAATAAAAAGGTTTCCAAAAGGTTTTCAAGATTTTTTATATGTTTTGAAGCAAAATGGTTTTCAAAATAATTTCAATCTTCTTTTATAAGTTTTCAAGTAAAATGCTTGTAAAATTTTTTTCATTCCTTCTTCATAGTTTAATTACCATTAAAATGGTTTTCACAAGATTTTATATTTTTAAAAATCATTTTTCAAAGAAAAAATGATATTTTCCTCAAGAAATATTTTTGGAAGATATTTCAAAATTATTTTCCATCTATGATGACATTCATTGATGTTACTAACGAATTTATTGGAAATTTTCTAATGGTTAAATTCATATTCTTTACTTGAATGGTTTATTATTTATGTAAAGGTATTTAAGAAACCCATTTCTCTTTCATGTTTTTTATGTTTATGAAACCCACTTCCTTTAATGGGCCATGATTTGATGAAATGGTTATGAAAATTGTATATTTTTTCATAGGTTTTGGTATGATTCCATTTTTATGAAACACATTTCATTTCACGGTTTAAGATATAATTTTTTATGATTTTTGGAACATGTATTTATGAATTCCTTATGTGATGGTTTGGACCTATGTCTCCCTATAATGAATTGGGTAAATATTTATATTTCATGAGATAGACATGGCTGGAACAAGGAATGAACTTAGTTCAGTATTGCTAGACTGGAATGAAGAGTGAACTCAGTTCAGTAATACAGGACTGGAATAAGGAGTAAACCTAGTTTTTTAAAGGACCTTTTCCACTGATATTTCCTTGGTAGAGATTAATTGACTACTATGGAAATCATATTATTTTCTTGTGTTCTTTCTATATTTACATGTATTATTCCCATGTTATTCTTTCAGGTCTTATATTCTTCATTTCCTTATGATTCATGTATTATGAACTACCAATATTTATGTCATGATTCCTATATTTAATCTGTGATATGTAGGGTATGATATTCAAATGTTTTGAGAACAATCCCATACTCATATGCTCATGGTTATGCTTGCAAGTCTCTTTTATTTACCCTTCATGAGCATCTGAGTTCACCCTTTTTAATGTTTCCCTCCCTAGGTTATAAAGATATGTATTAGAATGATGTTTCTAAAAAGGTTTCTAGTTAAGAAGAACCTAGTGGAAGATAGTGTAGCTCACTTATGTACCAGTTTTCATATTTCCATGTTTCCAAAGGCACTAGACTAATACAGTATTTGAGTGTCTATTTGTAAAATGTATTATGCATTCTTAAAATGTGATGTAGTTTCTCAGTACTTCAATACTAGGTCATTATAGTTGGTTTAAGAATGATAGTTTAGTTAACCTTTTGGAAACCAGGATGATATAGATTTATTGAGATCCCTAAGTATATTTATATGGATATGTCTAGGGATGTCTCTAAGGATAAGTATAATGTGGGGTTATCTTTTAAGAAAATGTCCTTGAATTTTGGTGAAGGATAAAGTGAGTGGTTTCCTCGTAATATATCCCTGTTTGGATACTACAGGTTTATGTGGCTATGGAATATATGTACCTTTGAGTAACAAATCCAAAAAGTTCTTTTGAGCTTGGCTTAGGGTAATCTGGTACACGAAAATGGTCCTTACTTCACACCTAGTTTGACACTCTCGGGGGATATGCTTTGGGAATTCACAAACTATTCAAAAACCATCAGGAAGGATTTAAATAGGAGTCAGTTTTGAATAACCTAGTATAAACCTGATGAGCCATATTTTATTAAAGGTATCATAATTTATACGTAATATAATCTGTTTTCACTATTATGTGATTCCTAACTATGATAATCATTTCTTACTCAATTATTTTTGGTTTTAGTGAATAGAGGGAACTAGAGGGAACTAGATTAACGATGAATATGAAGGAAAAAATATAGATTAACAGTTAAATGGGATGATCATTAGAGTGGAATATATTGATATCATTCCTAATCATTTTTCAAGGAACATGATCAACAACGTATACCTTAACCCACTCTTGAACTCACCAAGGAAGAGAAGTAATGAGTTCACTAAAAGTATGGCTATTGGAGAACATGGAGGAAATAAGATTCAGTTTACATTGTTTCAATAATGTGGAAAGAATCTCATTAGTTAATGTTTTATTCGAATAATAAGGTTTTTTGACTGTGGAAAAGTAGTACATATAGAAAGTGACTACAAGGAAAAAATGAAGAGTTCGATTAATGAAACAGATCTGAATATTGTCCACCCTAAGTCATTATTTAAGGTTAAGTGTTTTAGGTGTTGAATAAATGGTCATTATGTAACTCAATTTCCCAAGATAAAATATCAATAAGATAATCATCCAGGTGGTATGAGCAATGAGTATATTTATGATGATGAAGATACTTTAGATGAAATGTGAATGGAAAGAGGTATTGTGTAATAGGATATAGTAGACTTTTTATTTCTTATTAATTAAGTGGAATAATCGAAGTGTTTATATATTTGGATTAAAAAATTATGTTATATGAATGATGAAATATACAAGGATTTCCTATTTTATGTTTTTTCTCTAAGGACTTATAGGATTATGTTGAATGATTTCAATGGATTGGAAAATATTTTGACAAAGGGAAGATAACCGTTAATATATTCCTTATGTTAATATAATGTTGTTTGGATAAAGATATTTGGGATAGGAATAAGTAAATTGGAAAGTAGTGATTACCTTGGAACTAATTAAGGACTTTTTAACAAGTGGTTTATGCTATCAGATTTATTATTTTTATTTAAGGAATATACCTAGTAGCCATTGGTATAAGGAAGAATGCATGTTTTCCAGAAGTATTTACGGTAATTTGGGTTATTACTATGTTTCAAGAGAATATATAATTAGGGTATTCAGATGTTGGAAACTGATAACGAAGAGCGACGTGGTGATATGTAGGGAATAAATGTTAAGATGATTTTGTGAATTTATTTCAAATGTTTTGGATTTTCATCATTTAGAACGGTTATAAGGTTAACCATTTATAGGATATTTAATTTAAACTTCATATGATGTTTGTGAGATTAAAGTATTATCTCACCACATTAATATTTATAAATATTGGATAACCTACTCTAATAATTTTGTGTTGATGGTAACTGAAGAGAGATGAGATGACTTATCTTGGACGACATGATCTGTTAGTGCTTCGGGAATGAAAAAGTATGCTTCCTTATGGAGAAAGAGGTGATGTGGATCAAGTAACAAAAAATGGTGACATTTTTATGAAATCATGGAAGTATATATCTTCATGAAAATTATATAGATTTAGGAAAATAATCTATAAATAAAATTTTATCCTAGTACCTTTGTTTCTGATGTATCATATAGTCCTTTAAGACATCATAGATTTATGGATTTGTGATTGTTAAATTTCTCCTAAACTTAATCTCTATCAATATACCTTAGAATGTGATGTTTATATTTCTCTTCCATATCCATGTTTTCACTTCCAAACTATGTTATAATATTTGGGAATCTAGTTTTATGTTACTTTGGGTAAACAGTATGGTTTCATCATTCCCTTTTTAAAGAAGTTTTACTATTCATTTTTACGATGCAAGTTTCTATGAAAAGAGATCTCAAGTATCAAACCTTTGATAACCTAGTAATATTTTCGGGGGAAACCCATTTTTAATGGGGTAAAATATTGCACCACAAGATTTTGTGAAATATATTTTTTGAATTCATTTAATCTTTTTGATATTTTATTCATTTCATGCAACATCAAAAATTGCTATTTTTTTTATATTAAATCACTATGATTGGCTTGAATTATATGCATTTACATGTTAATCATGAACTAAACACATTATAATGGTTATATTCCTATGTAAAAAACTCTAATGTATGATTACGTTTCACACAATACTAACTTTCCTCGTTGGCTTGAATAACACGCAAGATCGAGTGTTTCCAAACAATAATATATTATTTTAAAAAATATAATAATATATCCATTAAATTAGATTTTATGAATATTATTAATTAACGTAAGTAAATATATGTTTTTCAACAAAAATAATATGAATTAATTAGTTACAAATTACTTATAAATTAATATAATAACTAATGGAATATAAATGGAGTATTTTTATAGAAAAATATTTTTATGCTGACAAAGTTATTTTAATCTTAATAAATTAAATTAATTATAGTTAGTAATTAATTTAAATATAATTAATTTTTTATACATACAAGTAAATATTTTTTATATTCATCCAATATATTTAATAATCATAAGATAATAATAATATGAATTTAACTCATAAAACCAAATATTTTCATTAAGGAAATTTTACTGCCTTTTAATGAAGAACCTATATTAAATATAAAGGTTGGAACATTTATAAATATTATATGCAAAAAATAAATTTATATTTAAAATTTATTATAAAAATTTGGTTAGGGTTAATTTTTGGTATTTTTCTATGAAGTTTTATTTTTTAATAAATAGTAAAAATACTGTATTTTAGTTCAAAGTAAAAATTTCATCTAAATTATTTAGAAGGATAAATTAAATTTTAAATTGGTTTAAAATTTTAATTAGATAGTAATTTTATCAATTAATATAATTTATATCATTATAACCAATTTCACTTTGAAATTGAATTTAAAAACTTATCAAATTTTTGATCATTTTTACATTGAAAATGTGCATTGTTGACCCTACTATAGGATTAAATTTAAATTAATTTCTAAAAATTATGTGATTTGAATTTGGAAAAATGGATTCCATATTTGGAATTATAATTTTTTATAATTTATATTAATCTCAACTTAGTTATTGACCAAAATTATTAGTGAGGGTAATTAAAATTAATTACAAGAGTTAAGGTTACATTAAGCTTAATAAGGGACAAAACCATAACCTTAAGGACCAAAAAGTCCCATAAAAAATATTAAATCCATTCGATGGAAATATTTCGACAGCATCTTCCATTTTCTTGACTTTGGACCCTTATTGGATCCACTTTCTTTATAAAACGTTGGTGGGGTTTCCATTTTCCAAAATATTACAAGAGCACCACTCCTCCAATATAAAAGGCCTCCTCTCGTCCCACTTCCTCACACCTATCAAGCCACTTTAGCTCGGTAAAAATATTACCATGTATCTCAAAAAAATCCCTCACTTCCTTTTCTATGCCTCATTTTATATGAAATCTTTCCAAGGAAGTCCTTTGGTGCAAACCAAAAGGGGTTACCTGATTAACAGGTAACATCCTCCCTCAAACTCCTTTGTTTTATTTTCATTATACCCTCCCTCAATTATTCTTATTCCATGATTTTATAATAATAAATATATCTTAAATAAACAATTATGTTGTTATTCTACTAATTACACCTAAAATTATACACACTTCCATCTAATGGGTAATGGATATACTGTTTACGTGTATGACGGACTACTGCGTCACTAACGAGAATTGTTTATTTTTTTCTTTTACCGCCTCTCGTTGTGTATATTATGATGGTAAATATGTTTATATATGTTATATATTATATTTATTATTTATTTAATCTTCTCTAATTATTTTTCAACATATATATTTATACTTTCCATTTTGTGTTAATACGATAATTTCATTTGAGGAAGTGTGGACTACTATCCCTCAAAGCGATGTGATTCATACATACACTACATGAAATGTATTAAGGATGTGTTTAGTGAATATATATCATATATATTATAAAATAAGGATACTTTAATAATGATATATATAAACATATATGGATTTTACTTTCTTTCAACACAATAATTAAATGGAAATAATGTTCATGCATACGTACGAATTACCGTCTCCATGAATAGTGTATTTGGTTTCATACTTTTATATTCTATGGATTATTATAATAAAAATATAATGAATAAAAATTGTATATAAATCATGTTTTAAATTATGGAAATCATGATATAAATATAAAGAACATGGATATAATAAATTAAGACACATGTAGAAAACAAAGCGGATATTACCTGAAGTGACATCTTAACATAGAATTGATAACCAGCGGGTAATATAAAGGAATAATCAAACCATTTATGGTATTAGAAGTAATAATATGGATCTGTGATATATTTACAATAAATTTATATTTATTATATTGGATTTTTGAACAAGTACGGTGAGAGTCAAGGAAAAATATAAGGGAATTTCATCGCACTCGTTATTTCTGTGAGATACATGCGTTATTCACCACTCATTTATTTTGTGTGGTGTAAATAATGACTAATAATGTATTACATTATTCTTATAATAAAAAATATGGATATTTACATAAACATTTTATGATTGTTCTATCATGGTGTTTAAGTTACAATTTTTTCAAAATCGGTAATGTAATCTTTGTCTCAATTTTCCTTCTTTGAGTCACATGCCATATTATGCAACTATAATTTTATATGAGGAATATATAATTAATTTGACATGTTAAATAATGAATCTAATTCATTTCATGATATTTTAAGATTCATTTAATTTCATTTTCTTACATAGGGAGTATGGTTCAAAGTTACCAAATTGTAAGATTTTTTTGAAATAATCTCATCGATTTTCAATATTGTTTATTATTATGCTTCCTTTGATGAAATATTATATTCCATATCTCAAGAACACTCATGTTTTTAATTATCCTCAGGTTATTAATGATATATTAATTTATTGGTATCATTTTTACACTCTTTGGTATATAATAGATTTAATAAAGTGTTTTTAAAAAATTCTGACATTACCACTCTCTTCGGTTGAAAATTTGTGTTCATTCAAAACCATGTCTTCTAAAACATTTACAAAAATATTTATTATTTTACTATGATATTAAAAAGAAATTTTTTTCCCATGTTTTAAATTTTTAAACCAAATAGTTTTTAATAAGTAATCTTCTTTTCATTTTCTGGTTGACTCACCTTTTTGAAAAAATTTATAGTGTAAAAGGAATGTTTGACATTTTTGAGTTTATCTGCCTTCATGAATAACAATCCCTTGAAACTTCGTTTAAAAAATTAAAATTTATTTTCTTTAAAAAAGAAATTTTTTTCCTCATATTCTTGATATTCAATGTTTCAATTTATTTTCAAAGAAAAAGGTTTTGAAATTATTTTCAAGGTATTTTATAACTTTTCAAGAAAAGTGGTTTTCAAAATAATTTCTATATTATTTTATAGGTTTTCAAGTAAAATGGATTTCAAAATTATTTGAAGTGTTATTTTCAATCTTTATTACCAATAAAATTATTTTCAAAAGGTTTTATGTTTTTTAAAATCCTTTTTCGAAGAAGAAAGGATATCATTCTTATGAAATGTATTTAGAAGATATTTAAAAATTATTTTCCATCTAAGATGACATCTGTTGATGTTACTCATGCATTTCATGGAAATGATATAAAGGTTATATTCATCTTATTTCTCTGAATGGTTTATTCTTGATGTAATGGTCTTTAAGAAACATGTTTCCCTTTCACGGGTTATATGCTTATGAAACCATGTTCCTTTCATGGGTTATGTTTTGATGAAATGGTTATGAAACTTTTATATTGTTTTCACAAATTATTATATGATTACATGTTTATGACACCCATTTCATTACATGGGTTATGTTATGATTGTTTATGATTTTTTTCGCACATGTATTATGATTCCATTATGAGATGTGTGGGACCTATATTTCCCTCCAATGTATTGGGTAACTATTTATATCTCATGAGATAGACATGGCTAGAACGAGGAGTGAACATTGTTACATATTACAGGGATTGAATGAGGAGTGAACTCAGTTCTACAATGCATGGCTGAAATAGGTAGTGAACCTAGTTCAGTAAAGGAACTTGTCCACTAAGATGGCCTTGGCAGCACTATCATAACCCGTCCCTTGGGGCCTGTGCTGTGACTACCCCAAGCCCGCCTTCCATAGGCCAGGGGATGGCGACTAGCACTGAAAGGTGTAATCCATAAAAACGGGAAGGCATTGCCTTTTTAACCTATAAACACATGCAACCAAGCACACAACAGGATACAGACATAGGTAAACTGAATAGTAACCAAGGTGAGTATAGTAAGTAAAAGGGGCCAGAATACAATCCCAACTGAAAAGTACAAGAAAACTGAAAAGTACAAGTAAATTGAAATAACTCATGTGAACACCCGCCTAGGATCCTACCTGAAGGGTAGGTACAAATCTTGAATGGTCATCTCTATGGTATGCATCTTCCAACGTACACCAATGAGATACCTTCATTCTAGGTTCTCTCGTCCCCAGTTAGCGTCGTCCATTGTCTACACCAAACACAACACGGTGCGTGCATAGCCCGTGTATGGGTGAGTGTAATGGTACTCAGTAGGGACCCAGAGACCCTCAAAGGTCTCCAAAAAACCAATAAAGATAAACCAAAAATAATGAAAACAACTGACAAACCTACTTAGGTATATGCCCATACATATACCAAAGTTTTCATGTATACCCATCTCATTCATGAGGATATTCAAAGCCCAAATCCTTAGCCAAAGTACAACTATTCCACGAAGGAAAGAATACCACGAGGGTAACACCACAAAGGTAAGTTCCAAAAAGGTAACGCCACACATAATAATACAACAAAGGTATCACCATGAAGGTAAGTACCATGAAGGTAACACCACAAATGTAAGTTCCACATAGGTAATTCCACATATAAGAATACCATAAAGGTATCACCACGAAGGTATGTACCACAATTGTACAATACACAGAAAATTACCAAAAATGTAAAGACTCAGCTCACACCAGTTATAAAATAGCTAAGGAAGTAAATATGATTAGATGTAACTACCGAATCATCTTACTCTGTTAAGATTCAAACCCACGAAGGATCCTAAATCATCAGACCCACATAATATCCTAATACAATAGACCCACGTAATATCCTAGTAAAGCAGACCCACGTAGGATCCTAGAGTAGTCCCGCGTGAATTCCTAGAGTGGATCCAAGTGGAACTCTCGAACACAGACCCGTACAGGTTCCCAAAGAACAGACCCACATAGGATCCCAAAGCACAAACCCACATAGGATCCTCATCTCATGTTACAGCTTGCTTCAGGTTTCCCGCACTAAGATTTCTTGATTCCGGGAGGGTCTTCTCCTCAAACCATAGTTCGATACTCCAACTGACATGAAGTCCCACTAAGAAGTATCCCAAAGGACCGCCACGTAAAAGGGGTCTCAACACAACAAATGGTGCTTAAATTGGAAACCCAGTCTGTAAGTTATTGGCCTTTTAGTCCCAAGGGCCCGGTTGGATTCGTGTTCAATCCAACCCAGCCATACCCCAATCGCCAGCACCAGTCACCATCCTCCTCCATCGTGAAGAACACTTCAAAAACCACAAAGTATTGCAGATTGGTTAGGCCCTGTTCGTTTGGCCCACCCCCTCCCCATTAGTGTGGTAACAAGGGGCTCAAGGGGAGAGGTTCAACGTAAAATAAAATTTACAAAGGTGAACCAAAATCACACCCTACCTCGAAGGTTCCATTGGAGATTATCTGCGGTTTAAGATAGATTAGCATTTTTCGATCCTGAAGATAGCCTCCTCCAACAATGTCACTTGTTTGGCGATCCTCCATTCATCGGTTCCTCCTTTGTGAGAACTGATCTTCCTCAGGAGGCTCCTCCAAGAACACCCCTTTTCCAACAATTTCCCCCACAATAAAGTGAGGAGCCAACTTAAATTAAAATAGGGTTATAAAATTAATTTAAATTGGCCCAATAATTAAATGGCTTAATTAAATGGCACAATTAATTAATTGGAGTGTTGGCACAATTAATTATTTGAAGTTGGGAGGTTTTCCCCACATTAAGAGGGGTTCAGGCGGTCCCCACCACCATGAATTCAAAAAAGGGGGGGTTTCCTAGCTTGGGTGGCCCCCACTACCGAGCATTAAAATATAAAGTTAAAAATAAATAAAAGTTATTCTTTTATTTTATTATAATTTCCACGAAAAGCACGAAAACTAAATCTCACCCTCGACCTACAGTGGTTGAGTTAAAGGTCTCCTTAAGAGAATATCGGTGCTGCGAGTTCAACAGTGTCCTCAGATTTGAATTCCGATAACCGATTCAAATGTTACAAAAACCTGCTCACATGTTTACTAAATGTACCCCCAAAAAAGTTCAGAAATTTATTCCGGGCACACCGGGCCTCAGAATCACACGCTGTCAATTTTTGTGGACTCGTAATATTCCCATATAATTAAAAAAATTACATGGATATTCTGGGTCTTTACATTCTCCCCACCTCAGGGCTTTGCATCCCCATAAGCTAAAACTCTAACTAAGGGAACATGTGGAGGGTACTGAGCACGCATCTGAGTCTCCCTCCCCCATGTTCTCTCCTGGAGATTTTCATGCTACCAACACACATGCACCAAAGGTATCGACCACCCATGAAGGACCCACTCCTGTTGATCCTCAATCTCCACTAGAACTTCTTTAAACGTCACCCTATCGTCGATGTCTAGCTCTCCATGGTCGATGAAATGTGATGGGTCATGCACGTATCTACTCAACTATGATACATGGAAAACATCATGAACCTGGTGCAACTGAGGTGGAAGTGCTAGGTGGTAAGCCACCTCGCCAACTCTCATGAGGACCTGAAAGGGTCTGATGAACCTTGGAGATAACTTGCCACCCTGACCAAATCTCCGCAAACCTCATCGGGGTGAGACCCGTAGAAAGAAATGGTCACCATAATCATACTCTAGAGGTCTCCATCTCCTATCTTCATAAGACTTTTGCCCGCTCTATGCAGTCTTCATCTGCTCCTGGTTGATCTTCACCTTCTCCGTGATAGCCTGTACCATATCTGGTCCCATGAGTGCTGAATCCCCTGGGTTAGTCCAGCACATAGGTGATCTACAAGGTCAACCTTAAAACGCCTCGAAAGGTTCCATCCCAATGGTAGAGTGATAGCTATTTTTGTATGCAAACTCCACCAAGAGCTAGTGATCCTCCTAGCTGCGACTGAAGTCGAGAACACAAGCACACAACATGTCCTCGAGGGTCTGAATGGTCCGCTCAGTCTGGCCATCCGTCTGAGGATGGAAGGTGGTGCTCAAATGAAGCGGCATCCCGAATTCCCCCTCCTACCACTTCTATAGCTGAGAAGTGAATCATGAATCATGATCAGTGACAATCATCAAGGTTACTCCATGTAGCCGCACAGTCTCCTACAAATAGAGACATCCCAAGCTCTCTACTGAACCCTGCTCTCTGATCAGTAGGAAGTGGGCCGACCTAGTGAGTTGGTCAATGATCACCCAGATAGTATCATGACACTTGGATGTACATGGAAGTCCTGTCATGAAGTCCATGTATATCCCATCTCATTTCCACTCTAGGATCTCTAAAGGATGAACCAAGCCTACTGGTACCTAATGCTCCACCTTCAATTGCTAACAAGTGAGGCACTGAGAGACAAAAATTGCTACTGATTTCTTCATTCTGGGACACCAGTGCTGTCGTCGGAGGTCTTGCTACATCATCTCCACTCCCAGATGTACCGATAGAGGGGATGTGTGGAAATCCTTCATCACTTCCTCCTGAAGCAACATTGGTACCATGGTACGTCCTCTAAAAAGGATGACATGCTCCCCAACTTTAGAGAATCCATCAGGTTCCTGTCCTATGGATATCTGAGCACGTCGAGCCTCGTAATTAGTGTCCCCATGCTATGCCTCCATGACTCACTGATGAAGTGGGGGAGTGATTGTAGGAGACTGATGAAAAGCTGCTCCATATAGTTCCACACATGATATCTGTAAGGCAGCCAACTACTCTGTCGCCTCATCTTGTAGTTGTATACCAAATCTCTTATTGAGTGAATATGCTACAATGTTACCCTTCCAAGGAGTTTAGACTATCTCGAAGTCATATTCCAAGAGGAAATCAATCCAACACCGCTGTCTTAGGTTCAGGTCATTATGAGAGAAGAAATACCTGAGACTTTTGTGATCAGAGTAGACAGTAAAACATTCTCCCATTAAGTAATGTCGCCACATCTTAAAGGTGAAGACCACTTATGCTATCTCCAAGTCATGGGTAGTATAGTTCTTATCAGGTTGTATCACCTATCGAGAGCCATACGTGATCACTGCTCTCTCTTGCATCAGGACACATCCATGTCCGGTCCCTGATGCATCGCAGTAGACTACGTACCCAACGCCCTCCTACGAAAGCCTCAAGATGGGGGCACTAGTCAGCCTATGCCTCAGCTTCTAAAAACTCTACTGACATATCTCCGACCACATGAAGGGTCTCCCCTTATTCATCAATGCTAACAAAGGTGCTGAAACTCTGGATAAATATGGTAGAAACCTCTAGTATAATCATGTAAAACCCAGGAAACTTCGTACATTTGTCACACTCCCGGGTGGATCCCAAGAAAGTAACGCCTCAATATTCAATGGATCCACCACAAATCTATCCTCCAAGATAACATGTACTAGAAAGTGAACCTCTTAGATCCATAACTAGTACTTCGAGAGCTTACCATAAAGCTGGTGCTCTTGGAGCGTGTTCAGAACTATCTTCAAATGATAAGAATGCTCCTCCTCATTATCCGAGTATATGAGAATGTCATCAATAAAGACCACTAAAAAGTGATCAAGATATGGATGAAAGATCCTATTCATGAGTCTCATGAACACTGCTAGAATGATGGTCATCTCGAACGACATGACCAAGAAATCATTGTGGCCATACTGACATCTGAAAGTCATCTTTTCCACATCTGTATCTCGTACTCTAAGCTGGTGAAAGCCTGACCTGAGGTCTATCTTCAAGAACCACCGTGCTCCCTTCATCTAATCAAAGAGGTCATAAATACTTGGGAGTGGTTACTTATTATTCACTGTCACCTGGTTGAGGTACCAATAGTCAACACAAAGTCTCAAGCTCCCATCCACCTTCTTGGTGAACAAAATCAGGGATGACTAAGGAGACACACTGGGCCAAATGAAACCCTTCTCATGAAAGTCCTCCAGCTTTACCCATAGCTCACGAAGCTCCAAGGGATCCATTTGATACAATGGTGTTGATATCGGTGTCGTCCCGATGTTCAATTCAATGTAAAATTCCACCTCTTTGCGAGGAGGTAGACCTGGAACATCATCAGGGAAGACATCCATGTACTGGTCCACCACTACAGGATAGCTCAGACTCTCCACATCAACTGCTCTAATGGTAAGGCTAGCCAACTGATTTGTGATCGGCTATAACCTTCTCTGGGTAAGTCCATCCTGCGCTGCAAAGGTTCCTTTCTTGCTGGTGAAGGTAAAACTAGTCCCATTCATGCGGACACACCACAATTTTCACCTAATACAGTCAATCTGAGCATTGACTATAGATAACCAGTCCAAACCCAAGATGACATCCTAAGGTCTCGATGCCGCTACTAGGAGATCCCAGCCAACGCTCTCACCTCCTAGAGTAATCTCACACTTCCAACACCGGTGCATAATCATCGAATCCACTCCCGTATGAGTCTCTTGACATAAAGATCAATCCAACGGCTCCACTAGAATCTCTGAGCTCTGAACGAGGGTAGTGGAAATAAAATAATGACTGGAACCTATGTTTATAATTACTGCATCTAAGGTGAAGTAGACATAGATCGTAACTCGTATCATCTCTAGAGAGCCATGGTCTTAGGCCTCAACTGCCTGGAGCTAAGACCGCCCCTGTCCACCTGCTCCGTGAGGTTGGGGTGAACCACCTGGTGGTGGTGGTAGTAACATCTTGAATTATCACCCACCAACAGCTGCACGACCAGCTCCTCTGCCACGTCCTCGTACACCCTGCAGACCTCCTCATCTGAACATCTATCTCTTCCTAGGAAGTCCTTCCGCCATCTACTAATCATCCATACGGTAGATCAGACAGTCACAGGCCATGTGACACTGCTCGCCGCAGGTGTAACACTTCCTACTCCTCACATGACTGGATCTGTCTCCAATTCCCCACACAACTGACCCTGAATCCTACAGTCATCCACCTGTAGGTCTGGTCCTCTTGGACCAATTTTAAATATACCTTCTGCCAGCTGTATAAGACTCCGCTACGTGATGCCTGGTGGTGGATCTCGCTATTGGTGACTGATCAGCAAGAAAAATCTCCACTAAGAGGGATCACTCTATCACCCTCACCTACATCGGGATGCAGAGAGAAATCAAAGAAGCCTTGATCTCCCGCATGAGTTCCTGGTCAAAGGCCTGGGCCCTGAATAATGGGTCCTGAACCATATCAGTGGAGTAGCATGAGAGGTCGGTGAACCTTGCTGAGTACTGAGCCACAACTATGCTGCCCTACTGCAGATGACGAATCTCTTGTATGCGCTCTGCATGAAGGGTCTCTGGGAAAAAATCTTCCCGAAACAGGCCCTCAATGTCTTCCCAGAGAAGTGTCACCTCATCGTGAACTTGGAGCATCAATCTCTACCATCTGCACGCTATTTCCTGAAGAAGGATGACAACAAGGATCACCATGAGATCAGCTGGTGTCCAAACCAGTTGGAAGACTCTCACCATGGCCTCCAACCAATCCTCAGCCACCTGTGGGTCTGTCTCTCCCCTAAACCTGAGGGTCCTCTGGTACTGGAACTTGTGAAATGTACTCAAGCGGCGTGCACCCTCTACTTCTGGGGCTGGTGGCATTGGTGGCCCAACATGTAATGGTACCACTGGTGCCTATGCTGGTGCCTCTACTAAAGGAGGGCCCTACACTGAGGACTCAACTCTCGGTGGGCCATCACCACGTACTATACCCGGAACCCTACCAGGATGTCTGTGTGGAGGCCTCCTGAACATAAATAGGTGTGCAACGGTCAATAAGTTATACCTAGTGAGTTAACTCAAAACAATCACAAAGAAAACTTTTTGAAACACACATGCAAGAAGTGTTTTCGTGCACTGAGTCAGAAATCAAAAGTCAGGGTCCTGGTGTGTTGATACATCGACCGCTACACCAACACTAGATTCCCTAAACTGATAACCACACTCACTACACTTAAAAACTATTCCTGTTAAAAGATCAGAGTCTAATGTTCTACAGTAGAACTGAGTCCTATGATACCAATTTTTCACGACCCATCCCCCGGGGCCCATTCCATGACTACCCCAAGCTCGTCTTCCATAGACTAGGGGCTAGCGACTAGCACCAAAATGCGTAATCCCTAAAACTGGAAAGACTTTGAATTTATAACCTATAAACATACACAACCAAGAACACAAAAAGATAAAAACACAAGTAAAATAAATAGTAACAAGGGTGAGTACAGTATGTTAGAGGGGCTAGAATACAATCACAACTGAAAAGTACAAGAAAAAATAAAAGTACAAGTAAACTGAATCAACTCCTATGAACACCTACCTAGGACCCTACCTGAAGGGTAGGTACAACTCTCAAATGGTCATCTCTGCGGTACGACTCATCTAATGTCTGCATCCTAGCTACCTTCATTCCTGGTACTCTTCATCCTCAGTCAGCACCATCTGTCATCTGCACCAAACACAATAAGGATCGGGCATCGCCTGTGCCGGGGTGAGTATAACGATACTCAATAGGGACCCCGAGACCCTCAAAGGTCTCACTAAATCCACAAATGATATACCAAAAAGCATGAAAACAACTGACAACCATACTTAGGTATATACCCATACATATGCCTAAGTTATCATGTATACCCATCTCATTCATGAGGAAATTCAAAGCCCAAATCCTTAGCCAAAGTACAACTGTTCCACGAAGGAAAGAATACCACGAGGGTAACAACACAAAGGTAAGTACCACAAAGGTAACACCACATAGAATAAAAACACAGAAGTATCACCACGAAGGTAAGTACCATGAATTTAACACCACAAAGATAAGTTCCACATAGGTAATTCCACACATATCAATACCACAAAGGTATCACCACGAAGGTAAGTACCACAAAGGTACGCCACACAGAAGATTACCACAAAGGTAAAGACTCAACAAACACCAGGTATAACTTAGGTACAGAAGAAAAGATGATTAGATGTAACTACTGAATCATCTTACTCTATTAAGAGGTAGACCCATCAAGGATCCTAAATCATCAGACCCACATAATATCCTAGTACAGTAGACCCACGTAGGATCCTAGTAAAGATGACCCACGTAGGATCCTAGATTAGTCCCATGTGAATTTATAGAGTGGATCAAAGTGGAACTATCAAACATAGACCCATATAGGATCCCAAATCATATACCCACATAGGATCCCAAAGCACAAACCCACATAGGATCCTTATCTCATTTTACATCCAGCTATAGAGTTCCCGCACTAAGCTCGCTTGATTCCAGGAGGGTCCACTCCTCAAGACAAATTTCAGTACTGCAACTACCACAAATCCCCACAATGAAGTATCCCAATGGACCGACATGTAAAAGGGGTCTCAATGCAACAGACAGTGCATCGATCAGATGCCTGGTCTGTAAGTTATAGGCCTTTTAGTCCCGAGGGCCCGATTGGATTCATGTTCGATCCAACCCGGCCATACCCCAACATTATCCAAAACTCAAGTGGGGTATACCAAAAGGAACATCTTGATTCAAGGTTTCCAGCACCATAGATAGTTCGTCAAATGGACGCTCGTAGCTCAAGATATGGCCAAAAGAACGATAAGGGTCGTAGTTGGTTTGGGTCCGGTCCAACCCAGGTCCAGCCTTGGGTTTGAACTGGCCTGCTGCGTCTGGCCTGGACCTATGGGCAGCCTACGGTGTGGCTGCCCGTGGTGAGGTGGCCCGCGGTGTGGTGGACTGTCGTAGTTGGATGGACATGCAGCCCCCTCCATTGCACAGTGCGGTCGTGCGCCGCGCCTTTTCTGGAGGCCGACAGTGAGTCGGCCGCCCCCCTCTCACCATAGTGGAATAAGGCTGTGACTCTTGCATGATGGGTGAAATGGAAGCGCACCACCATCCCCTTCGTGCGGCCAGCTAGAGTGCCGACCACCACCCTTGCTCTATCGCGACCGATGGGCCGCCGCTCTTCTCTGGCTACACGGTTGTGCTGCCGCCATTTTCATGGACTTCTGTGGTTCTGGCCTCCACTCCTGAGTCCCACCGGTGCCACTTTCCGACACCAGTCACCTTCCTCCTCCATCACAAAAAACACGTCAAAAACCACAAATGATTGCGGAGAGGTCAGTCCATGTTCATTTGGCCCGCCCTGTCCGCATTAGAGCAGTAGCAAGCGACTCAGTGGGAGAGGTTCAATGTAAAAGAAAATTAACAAAGGTAAACCAAAATCACACCCCTACCTCGAAGGTCCTGTTGTAGATTTTCCACGGTGGAAGACGGATTGGAATTTGTCGATCCCAAAGAAATCCTCCACCAATGACGTCACTTTTTTGATGATCCACCATTTTTTAGTTCCTCCTTGGGGAGAACTGATCTTCCTCAAGAGGATCCTCCAAGAACACCCCTTTTCCATAGATTTCCCCCACAATAAAGTGAGGAGCCAACATCAATTAAAATAGGTTTATACAATTAATTTACATTGAAAAAATATTTAAATGGCTAAATTAAATGGCACAAATAATTAATTAGAGAGTTGGCATAATTAATTATTGGATGTTGGGAGGTTTTCCCCACATTAAGAGGGGTCCTTGTCGTCCCCACCAACATAAATTCATCAAAAAGTGGGTTTCCTATCTCTAGTGGTCCCAACCACTGAGCATTCAAATAGAAGGTTAAAAATAAATAAAAGTAGTTCTTTTATTTTATTTTTATTTCCATGAAAAACACGAAAACTAACTTTCACCCTCAACCAAATACAGTCGAGGTGAAGGTCTCCTTAAGAAAATACCAGTTCTACGAGTTCAATGATGTCCTCATATTTCAATGCTGAGCACCAATTCGAAAGTTACAAAAACCCGCTCGCACGTTTACTGAACGTACCTGAAAAAATGTTCATAAATTCATTCCGGCCACACCGGGCCATAGAATCACGCACCGTTAACTTTTGCAGACTCGTAATATTCTCATATAATTGAAAAAAATTACATGGAAATTATGGTTCTTTACAAGTGATTCCTTGACTATTATGTAAATTATATATATGCTGATGTGCTTTCAAAAATTCCATGTCTTAATCCTAATTTATTATTTCAGGTATTATGTTTTTCATTTACTTATGATTCATTTCTTAGGAACTAATAATATTTATTTCATGATTTCTATCTATGATTTTTGATATGTAGAGCGTGATCTTAAAATATTTTCATCAGGTTCTCATATTGCTATATGCATGTTCATGCTTGCATGTCTCCCTTGTTTACCCTTACTGAGCATATGATATCACTCATTTTTATGTTTCCTTCCCTAGGTTATGAAGATATGTATTATTTATGATGTCTCTAATGAGGGTTTTAGTCAAGAAGAACCTAGTTGGAGATAATATATCTCAATTATATACCATTGTTCATATTTCCATGTTTTCGAAGGCACTAAACTAATACGGTCATTGGGAATCCATTTGTATATAGTTTTATGTATTCGGAAAATGTGATGTAATGTCCAAATACAAAAAGACTGGGTTTTTATAGATCCAAAATAATAAATGAAATATAGTTAATGTATTTTCAATAACTATATTACTTAATAAGGCATTTATTTACTTAGAATGTAATTTCATTTATAAAAGTTTGGGTCATCACATTATTACCTCTCTCAGAAATTTCACCCATGGAATTTAATTCCATTCAATAAAATATGCGTGGGTATATATATATTATCTTCTCTTATGGTCCCCATATTTCTTCCTCAAACTTTTGGTTTCACCATAGTACTTTGACCAGGTGAGTTGTCTTATTTTGTAGAATTTTTTCTTTTCAATCGAAGATCTTCCCAAGATTCTCCCCAAATGAAATAGCATTCTCTAAAGGTTCCACCTATGAATTCATAAAATTTTAGGGGTGTGGTATTTAATTACATAAGATAGATACATGGAACACATCTTGTAATTGAGATAGGTTAGGTGGGAGTTCTAGTCGATATGATACAGCTCTGATGCGATGAAGGATTTCGAAGTTGATGATGTATTTGGAAGTTATATTTACCATTTTCTTAAACATCATGAATTTCTTCCTTGGTGATATATAAAGTAACACCTTATATTTGATCTAAAATATTATACCTTTTTTATGATTTTCTGTGTAGATATTCTATTTACTTTGTTCAAATTTTATATGTCATTGAATTGTTTTAACCTTCTCTATAATCTACTAGATAATATTAGTTCACATTATCTTCCACTTTCCAAATTAATCCCAACATGTTAAATTCTGACACCACTTCCAATACAAAGACTCATAAGGTGCTATTAAAATGATAGAATAGAAACTAAAGTTATATGATAACTCAATAAGGTGAATATGTTGATCCCAAATTCCATGTAAATCCATTGAACATGATCCTGAAATATTCTATTGACTTTGAATGGTTCTATCAAACTAACCAACTATTTGGGAGGTGAGAATCATTACTAGAACTCAACTCTATATCATGATCTTACTAAATGATTCTCTAGAACCTTAAGGTAAACAATTTATTATGATCAGATACAATAGAGAGTGATAATTCATTTCATCTTACGACTTCTCTTTTATATCATACCGAGATTGTCAATAGATAAATCGTCCTTGATATAACTGAAATGTGCTGAATTTTTAAGGAGTTTTAATACCATCAAAGTTTCATTATTGACTTTAGATATATTGGGGATTTATAGGATGGAATCCATGGTTAGGTATTCAAACTTCCATATTTTTATAGAAAATAGATGCATCATACCATTAAACATATGTTGTTCATCCCTAACTTGTTGGAATACCAAGCATTTTGATACTAATTCTACAATATCTCACATCATGTTTCCCACCATAAGTTTTTCTTCAAATATCTATGCATATTAGAGTTTCTTGGATGAGTAGAGAAGGATTATCTACCCATATCATAAAAATTTTACCACTTTAGTTTTGGTTTTTATGGGACACATATCTGGGTTCCAAACCTTATAACTCCATGTTTAGAAATGTTGATCTCCAGAATATTCACTAATTTTATTTATAACACATCGTTATCCTTTTAATCCTCCTTGATACTATCATGAGTGGATGTTTGAGATGTTATTTGAGAAAGGTTTTATGAAATTCCTATTATTATTCCCATTCCCATCCTTTACATATCGAAGAATATTGGATCCCTTTTAATCCTCATCATATATAGGGCAGTGAGGAAAATTATACTCAGATCATCTTCCACATTATTCAACATCTCAAGATGTTAATAGATTGAATAGTAATAATCCTTTTTTAAATATAACCACCTTCATTGGTGAATATTGAGATAATTTTATGGGAATATATACTTGAGGCTTTTATGATCCGTATATATGTCAAACTTTTTCATATAGAGATAATGTCGCCAAATCTTCAAAATAATGATCACTAAAACCAATTATAGATCATATGGTGGAAATTAATGTTCGAGGATCTTTAATTGGTGGGAGGTATATGATATCACATTTTAATTTTTAATGAGTACATAACCCATGTACTTTTTTGGATGCATAACTATAGATAAAAAATACATCCCCTTTAGAGGGAAATATGAGTATAGGTATAGTGATTAGAATTTTATTTTTATCTTTAACAATCTCCTATCATCATTTAGTATATAAAAATTTAACTTCCTTTAGAATTATCTTAGTTATTAGGATAAAAAATCACAATAAATTTATCAAAAATAGATGGTATTACCTAGATAATCCAAAGAAACTATTGATATCTACCACATATGTTGGTATTGGCTATCATCAAATTGACTTTATCTATTAAATATCCATAGATATCCCTTTCCTGGGGATAAAATTCCACAATAATTTTACCTTCTCAATCCAAAATTTACTTTAATTTTACTTCATGTATAACTTTACCTTTTTCAATTTATTTAATACAACATTTAAATGATCCTCATGTTCCTCCTTGCTTTTGGTGTGGATAATAATATCATCTATAAATACTACCACATGTTTTTTGAGTCAATCAATTAAGACTCTATTCATTATGTATATAAAGATATCTATATCATTAGTGAGTCCAGATAGAACCACTATGAACTCATAATGGATGTATATTTTATGAAAAGTCGTCTTAAGGATATTTTCATCCGTTAACTTTACTTGATAATATCCCAATTGAAGATCTACCTTAGATAAGTACTAAGTGTTGGAATGGTTCCCTAGAACCAAATTCTTTTTACATTATAAAAAAAATGTAACCATTATTTAAAATATTAATCAACTACTTATCACATCATGATTTTTATTCTGCATGACATAATATGTGATAATGTTCTAAGAGTAGCTATAACACTAAAAGGTCATAGTAGTTTCCCACTATGATGAGAAACTAGAAGTGAAATGACACTATTCTTAAATATATGTTCTATAGCCGGATGATATTATTTTAGGGAAAACATTATATAGTCTATCAGGTGTGGAGACTCATAGGACTTTGAGGCACCTTCTCATGGTGTACGCCCTTGGTAATATCCAGTAGGATATTATGGGAATGAGACCCGCCCACAAGAAATACACATTTATATGTGTCATTGAATGTTCTTATATATAGATGTGTGTATTGGTCTTTAGACATTAGGATTATTATTAATGGGTATCATGAGTCACAAACATTGATGTATTGATGAAAAGCATGATGAATTATGTTCAGGATGAAGTAGGATACCTTGGGTGAATCACAATTAATATTGCATTAATGAATAATGAGAGAATGGATTTTCCCCTTATATTCATTAATTAAAGTTTATATATCATTCCCTTTTATGGAAATGATATAGATTAAATAAATCCATGGCCATGGTGTTCTATAGGAAAGTTCTATTTTGGAAAAGTCAAAGAAAGAGACATCGAGCACAAAGGTTGATGGCAGCAACATGCAACCTGCTTGATTTGAGATATAATGATAAAGAGATTATATTACATAGTAAGAATTTGTATGAGGAGACATGTTGTGGTGGCATTAACTTATTTCTATATGGGTTCCTTGGTGTGTTTCTAGACACTAAGCTTTTAGTTTATGATACTTCTCCTAATGCCACTGTGAAAGAGGCCTAGAGGGTTACACATTATGTGTATCCATAATCTCAGTTACATAATATATTATTTATTATTTATCTGGTTGAAAAACTATTATTCTTGTACATGGTTTAATAATTATTCATATATTCTTGATCACATATAATTATTTATTTTCTATTGGGTAAACATATTATTTATTTATTTATTAGTGAATAATGTAGTGATATTTATTTAATAAATTAATGGGTATTATTCATGGTCTGATAAATATAATAGAGGAATGGAAGACCGAGTTTTTAGGTTCAGTGAGAGATAATAAATATTGAATATTATTTGTTTCAATAATATTTAATTATAATTCTCAAGTTAAGCGCATGTCGAGAAATAATGATATAATTATTTAACATGGGGTTTAGCTAGGATAAAATAAATTATTAAGAGAACTTGTGTAATTTTTTATTATAAACATAGTGATATATAAACCAGGTTATATTATTTTATCATTAATATAATTCATTTTTATAGGTTGTGCGCAATAGATTTGGATAATTCTCTCATGCCTAGAGAGATCCCTCTCTATGAACACTCCCAAGAATGGAGATCAATCCTCCTCCACCAGATCAAGGAGAATGCTTTGGAAGAGGTTCTTAAGGTGATCAATGGTGAAAGATGCAGGCATAAAGATTTTTCATTCTAGCACCCAGATATTCATTTAGTGACATCTGGAGATTCATGGAACACATGTAGATCTCCACCAGAGGAAATCTACATTGAAATTATTTAACGCAACAACAGTGCACCATAGATCTATCACCAAATTCATAAACTAAGAAACAATTCCTTATATATAATTCATAATTAATTAAATTTATAATAAATAATATGTGATGATCATCTCTCTTGGTTTCATTGTGATTAACTTTTGTATTTATTCTTTGATTCAATTCCATTGCTCATGATGTTCATTGACTTGTAGATCTCAGATTCATCATCAAACATGACAAAAAAGAAAAGTTGGGAACCACCCATTTATGATACCACTACAACCAAAGCCTAAAAGTTGTATCATAGAAGTCATGTAATTATTTATAATTATTAAATATTGTTAGTGACTTATTAATTTTAGTTTAGTTTTTTTAATTTTAGTTTAATCGCAATTTTAATCTGAAATATGGGATTTGTTTCATCCTCATTTTTATCATATATATAATGAAGATATTTAATTTTATGACTAAAATAAAATCTAGGAACTCATCTAGAGTTGACAAGGCTTCCAGCTAGACAACAGCTGAATACACACCATGCATCTAAAGTCACACACCATGTAGTCACGTTTAATGCATCAAAATTGATTCTGAAATCAATTCAAGATTATGCATTGATTACTGCATTAATGACACACTTAATGAACTACATGCTGACCATAATTTAATGGTGCATAGTTAGTTGGACTGCACACCATTTATCCCACACACACGGTGTGTAGTCCCTTTGAGTCTAGGCTAGATATGTATTCGATGCATGACCTACCTAACTGGTAACTGTGTAACTCGGAGTTCACATAGTATGTGGCCTACTATACATGTAGTGTACTCCTAATTTTTTAAGGCATGTATTACATGTCGAATCCATAGGTGTGTGTCTTAGATAGACTTTAATAGTTTTACACACCATGTTGATCAGATATACATTCTGTGTACTTATACCAAGTTAAGAATATTTAGAATTTTTTTTTACAATGTAAACCTTGAGACTTGTACTTGCGTGTGGTTATAAAGATATGACATTCCATGTGATAGGTTTTAATGTACATAAATATTTAAATTTTTAATTAATATCTTTGTAATGATCAAATCTATAGATCATGTATATGTCGTATTACAAGTTGTTATTCCACGTGCATTTAAGAACAACTTGTTTCCAAATAATCATATAATTCATGTAATCATATATGAAGTACACATCATGAAAGTACGTGATAAATTATGTATAAAATATATCATAGAAAAGAAACTAGTATATGAGTATAATACATGTTGAGTAGATTAGGATAGGTATTCACAATATTTTATCTAAGGTATATTTATATACATGGTTAATTATAAATGAATTTATTTAATTTGTTTAAAATTATAATGGATGAGAATTTCATGGAAATTTGGATGAGAATCAAGAAAAAAGGATTGATTAATTAAAGATAATAATTGATCGATACGAGTCCAATTTATCGTAAATAAGAATTATTAAAAATTGAATACTTGTTTTATTAAATGTGTAATTCATTTCATGCATGTGGATGATCATGAGCTATAATAGACCTTTTTATGTGATTGGTTTCATTTAATTTATTATTAAATTAAACTATTGGCATGTGTTCCATATCTCCTTTCATTATGTCGGACTTACATGCCCATGGTTTCTTATATGTAAACCAATTTCCCCCTTACCTGCATGTGATTAAAAGGCATATGTAATGGACAAAGCTCCCAAGATAGTGGAAGTGGTTCAAGTTTGGAGATGAGGCGAATCAATCCAATGAGATGCATAAGTGGATAGGTGAAAAAATGAAACCAGAACCTCAATTAGTTCAAGGTGTTTTCCCCTAGGTCACTGGTTAGATTATCAACTACCAGATAAACTAACCATTAGTAAGATCTTGATCATAATGCTCTATTTTATTTCTATTAGTTACCTGGTTTTTTCTTTATAGATGTCTTTTCATGATAACATAATTAACGAATTAATGATTATTCAAGATACAACCAAAATAAACTAGCTTATGCGTAAATATTATCTAAGACATGGTTAATCACTTCTTTAATACCACATAATATTAACAAGAATGTGATAAAGATAATAATTGTAAATTTATGCATAAAAGGATAAAATCCCTCAAAAAATATTAAGTTAGTATAACCTTCAATTACTTTAGTTAGAATCTATCTGTAGAGCAAAGTGTTTGACCAACCAAAGTTTGGGTGATTTCAATTATCGTGGAATTATAACTTGAGGTTTTGGGTTGACTTAACATAGTTGACCTCAAGGGTGGACTACCAAATAATAACATGGTATAACTGAGAGGAAAATGTTAAAGAAACACAATTAAGGATTTTAGGATTGGGGATTCCACTTAGTAGAACAAGGAACTGTGAGTTAATGCATTTGATATTTGGAATGGCTACCTAAAACCATTCATGTTTCTTGACCAAACAAATTTGGGTTAATTAGAAGGGGAATATAGATCCTTTACACTATAATATCCAAGAAACATGATATTTCAAATCTATTGTTAAGGGTTATTGGGTTTTTATAAAATATTGGGAGACTAATAAATATTATATTTACTTATTTTTCTAAATTTTATCAGATAAAGTACTAACATTTTTCTTATCTTATTTTGTAGAAAACAAAAATAAAATGACATCTAACATATCATTGTGATACATAATTGATAAGGAAAACCTCCACAGTGTCACACATTTCTAATAGTGTCAATGGACCCTATGTGTCATCCTTCATTGTGAAAGGAAATAGTCTGTATTGGAAGAAACTTTTCCAATTGCGCTTGGAAATGAGGCAAGTGATGAAGAACTAACTCTATATGAGAAACATATTAATGATTATATATATGTTCAGTTATTTATTCTATCATCCATGTCCAATGATATTTTGATGAAAAATAAGTATATAGATTCCTATAGAATGATGTCTCACCTTCGGGATCTCTATCAAGAGAAAGTGAGACAACAGAGGTACGAGGTCTCCAATGCTTTGTTCACAACTAAGCAGGGAGAGTCTGCGCTGGCTGGGACTCATGTAGACAATCTTCTCAGCTACATTGAATACCTGAACATATTAGGGATTAAATCCCTACATTATTTTCATACATATCTCATTATTTTATCACTACTGAAGACCTTCTCCAGCTCAATTGTGAAATATACTATGAGCAATAGTGAGAAGAGTATTTTTGAACTTATGACCTTTGTTTTATATGTCGATAAGAACATGGTGTGTGATATTCTCAACATCCTTATGGTGAAATAGAAAAGTAATAACAAGGAAAAGGGGCCCAAGACCTATAATCAGTCTAAAGGTCTCAAGCATCATTCTTTCAAGAAGGGGAAGATCTAAAGGCAAGACAAAGAAAAAGGATGTTGTATGTTTTTCATGTGTTAAGCTAGGACATTGGAAGATGAACTTCACCCAAAAACAAATAGAAGTTAAATGTGAATTTTTCATCGACTGTAATATTTCAATTTCTACACATTGGTAATTAGATAAAACTTTTGGTGCCCACGTTTGTATCCAAATATAAGAACTAAGTAGATTCTGAAAGATTTACAGAGGAGAGGTGGATCTGCAAGCATCCAATGGTGTGAGGATGGTTTCTCTAGCCATTGGTGACAAACACCTTTGAGTTAAAAAAGGATTGATTTTGGATTAGAGATATTGTTATAATGTACCTATAGTAACCATGAATAGAATTTCTGTGTCATGTTTAAATAAAGATGGGTTTATTTTCAAATTTGTAAATAAAAGTTTTTTCTTTTATAAGGACAACATATGTTATGTTATGAAACATTTAAATAATGGTCTTTATTTATTAAATTATGATAACTAAGTGTTGTCAATATATAATGAATCATGTTCACATGACTCATATAACACCCAACTATGTCATCACCATATTGTTCATGTAAATGAGAAGTATTTGACAAAGATCTATCAAGATGGTTATTTAGACTCATCTAACCAAAAACCACTTGATAGATGGAATGCTTGTTTATAAGGAAAATGACCAAAACACCATTCAGTGGATAGGTTGAAAGGTCCAACAAACATTAATAATTGGTACCCACTGATGTGTGTGGACCATTTTGATTAGAATCTAGATGTGGTTATTCTTACTTCATATGTTTTGATGATGACTTGGGTAGATATTTCTCTATCTACATGATGAAGTATAAGTCTGATTCCTTTGAGAAATTCTTGGAATTCAATAATGAAGTGGATAATCATCTTGGTAAGAATATAAAGAAGCTTCGACGAAATCGAGGTGGTGAATATATTAAATGAGAATTCATGGAATTTATATAGGTGTTTGGGATTCTATATAAACTCACTCCACCTTATACACTATAGTGTAATGTTGTTTGTGAAAGGAGTAACCATACCTTATTGGAAATGATAAGGTCGATGATGTGTCATAAAGATCATCTATTATCTTTTTGGGGATATGCATTACTAATTGTGGAATACATAATAAACTGAGTACCAACTAAAGCGGAAAATGGAATTAACATTGAGTTATAGAGTGGAATGAAACCTATTTTGTCTCATACAAATTTATGGGGTTGTGAGTCATTTGTTAAGCCTTCTTGAAAAAAATAGGGCCCTGAGGCATGAGTTGTATCTATATAGGGTATCCCAAGGAAAAAATGGATACTAACTATAAACCCCTTTGAAAAGAATGCGATTTTCACTAGACAAGACATATTTCTTAAGAGGGATCAGAACCTCAAAAAATGATTGTGGGAATTAGATTGACTTCGATGAAGTTGACGCTCAAGATACAAAAGAGTTGGCCGAGGAACAAATTCCACATGTCCCTATAGAAGAAGTAGTTCCTCAAACACATGTACTACATAGGAGTGTAAGAGAGGTAAGAGAACAAGAGAGATATGGTTTTCTAGTCTCCAAATATGGCGATTCAATATTGGTTGACAATGATGAACCTATCTCCTCCATAGAGGAAGTAGAGATATCAGAAGTTGGAAGATGGAAAGAAGCCACGAATTCTGAAATGGATTCCATTTTTCAGAACCAAGTTTTGGTTCTAGTAAATTCTCCAGTTGATGTAAATCCCATTGGATGAAAATGGGTATTCAAGAGGAAATTGAACATGAAGGTAACATAAATACATATAATGTAAGTCTAGTGGATAAATTCTTTAAACAAAAATATGTAATTGACTATAATGAAACCTTTTCACTAGTTTCCATGTTTAAATCCACTATAATTCTACTTTTTAATGTAGATTACCATAACTATGATATTTGGTAGATGGATGTCAAAACAAAATTCCATAATAGGAACCTTTAGGAAGATGTCTATATGACACAACTAAAATGTTTGGTGACATCAGGCAATGCCAATATAATTTTCAAGTTGCAGAGATCCATTTATGGATTGAAGAAAGCATCCAGGTCATGGAAGATTTAATTGGATGAATCTGTCAAATAATTTTATTTTATAAAGAATGAATGTGAGCTATATGTTTACAAGAGGTTTAGTGGGAGTGTGGTCATTATCATTGTGGTATATGTTGATGAAATATTACTTATTATAAATGACATAATAGTATTACAATAAGTTAAGGACTTGTTAATTGACTGTTTCTCCATGAAGGAATTAGGTGAAGTAGCCTATGTTCTAGGGATCAAGATCATTAATGATAAATCTAAGAGGCTTCTTGGACTAAATCAAATTACATATTTTGACAAGATACTAAAGAGATTTATTATTTTAAAATCCAAGAGGGGATTGGTTCTAGTTTCACATAGTTTACATCTTTCTAACAAAATGTGTCCTCATACACAACATGAGAAAGAGATAATGAGTAAGATCCGATATGCTTCAGTGAGAGGATAAATCATGTATTCCATGTTATATACTAGATTTGATGTTCCCTATTCATTGAGCATGGTAGGAAGATATCATGCATATCCAGTAGAACAACATTAGACTAATGTTATGGAAATCCATAAGTATCTGTGAAGAATTAATGATATGTTCCTTGTGTATAGAAGATATCAGAAGCTGGTCATCAGAGGTTATACTGATTCTATTTTTCAAACAGATCAGAATTATATGAATTTGGAATTAGAAAATTTTTTCTATCTCAACAGAGGAGCTGTGATATGGAAGAGTTCAAAGAAGCTAGTTGTTAATGATTGTAGAGTTGCGTACGAGTATATAAAGGATTCTGATACAGAAGAGGAATACATTTGGATTTAGAACATTTTTTAGGATCTTGATGTGGTACCTAGTAGTAAATACCCTATCACATTGTATTGTGATAATACTGTAGTGGTGTCTCTTGAAAATGATCCATGGTCACACCAACAAACAATGAATAAACTATATCAGTATCACATTTTGAGGGATTTAAATCAGAGGGGTGAAGTTATGGTGACCAGAGTACCCTCAAAAGATAACATGTTGGACCCCTTGAATAAAGGACTATCTCAGTAGAAGCATGAGTGTCATATGAGATCTAGAAGACTGAAGGTTGTTAGGAGTTGTCTCTAGTTTAAGTCAGAGTTTAATAGAGTTGGTTCCCTAGAATCAACTTATTTGTACTTTATTATAAACATGTATTAATTTTTTTGATTATCAATTAGCTAATTATCACATCGTGATTGTTTTTCTTCCTGACATAGTATGTGATAATTTCCTAAGAGTAGCTTTCAAACTAAAAGGTCATAGCAGTTCCCTACTATGATGAGATGTTGAAAGTGATAAGACACTATTTTGGAAATTATGTTATATAGAATGATGATATCATTTAAGGGACAAAAATGATACATGATATCAGGGGTGTAGAATTATAGGACATTGAGTCACCTTCTCATGGTGTACACCCTTGGTATAATCCAATAGAATATTATGAGAATGAGACCCGCCAGTAGGAAATCCATATTTATATGTGTCATTGGATGTCCCTATCCATGGATGTGTGTATTGTACCTTATAATTTAAGATTATAATTAATGAGTATTATGAGCCACATAAATTTATGTATTTACAAAAACTATGATGATAGATTTTTTTGGTGAAGTAGGATACATTGGGTGCATCACGATTAATATCGAATTAATAAATAATGAGGGAAAGGATTTTCCATTATATTATTTAAAAAAAGTTGATATATCTGTACCTTTTAATATAAATGATATATCTTAAATAAATACATGTCTATAGTGTTCAATAGGCATGTTCTACTCTTAAAAATTCAAATATAGAGACATAGAGCACATAGGTTGATGGCACCAACATGCAACCTTCTTGATTTTAAATATCATGATAAATGGATTACATTGCATAGTAAGAATTCATATGAGGTGACATGTTGCTGCATAATTAACTTATTTCCCTATGGGTACATTGACATTTTGCTAGATACAAACCTTTTACTTTAGAAAGAGGCCTAGAGGGTCACGCATAAAGTGTATATGGAATCTTAATTAAATAATATATTATTTTTTATTGAACAGGTTGAATAAATATTATTCCCATATGTTGTTTAATAATTTTTCTTGTCTGATTGATTGCACATAATTTTTTTATTGTTTAGTAAATATAACATTTACTTATTTATTGTAGAATATTGTATATTTATTTAATAAATAAATAAAAATTATTCAAGGGCTGATAAATATTATGGTGGAATGGTAGACTTAGTTTTTATGTCTGGTGAGCGATAATAAATATTGAATATTATTTTATTAAATAATTTTTAATTACAATCTATAAGATAAGATCATGTTGAGAAACAATTATATTATTATATGACATGGTGTTTTTCTAGGATTAAATATATAATTAAGGGAACTTTTCCAATTATTTTATTTTTACCCTAGTGATATATAAACCCAGTTATGTCATTTTCTCATTAAGCTAATTCATTTGTCTTGGTTGTGCACAATGGATTTAGAGAATCCTATCAAGCCTAGATAGCTCCATTCTCTATGAACACTCCCAAGAATAGAGGTAAATCCTCCTCAAATGGATCAAGGATAATGCTTCAGATGTTACTCTTAAGGTTATGAAAGGAGAAAGGCATAAGTGTAAGGATATGTCATGATAGTACCGAGAGATTCCTTCAGCGACGTCTGTAGATTCATGGAAGACATGCGGATCACTGATATAGGAATCTATAATTGGTTTCTACAACACAATGATAGTGATCCATAGATCTATCACCATATTCATCAATGAAGAAAGAATTCCTTATAGGTAATTCATAATTAATTAAATTTATTATAAATAATATGTGATGATCCTCTCTCTTATTTTTGGCATGATTACATTTGTTCTTTCTTATTTGATTCAATTCCTTTTCTCATGGAATTCATCATTGTGTATATCTAGGATTGATCATTGAACATGAGAAAATGAAAATTTTGGACCCACCCATCACATGATTTCAATACACTTGGAACCTACACTGAGCTCAATCTAGCTGATCAAACTAGTCATCAATCCATATAAGAGGATATATGTCCTTTATTGTGATCTTGTTCAACTCATAGTAATAAATATAGAGTTTCATTAAACCATACTTCATCATGAAAAAAAGGAATATCACACCCTATAGTTAAGGACATGGGTATGTAAACACTTTATCTAGATTTTACTATTGTTTCTTCTTTAGATATTTATGTTAAACTGTGGCCATTTTATATGGAGTCTTCAATATTAGAAAAGATCCAAGTATATGTTTGACTGAGAACTCAATATCTTGGGTAGGAGGAAGACACAAAAATTATTTAGGGAACACATCCACATATTCTCTTCTAATGGAAATGTCATAAATAATGATCTTTTCCTTAGTTTCAATAATTTTAGATAGATACACTTGTCCAGAAAGAAAAATAGACATTATTGAGATGATGATTCCAAAGTAGATTCATCCTCCTACTTAAAATTATATAGATTCATAGGTAGATTCATGACACTTAGGGTGATTTCCTTCTCCTAAAAATGTATATTGGCTCTACACAGGGAAATTCAATCCATAACCAAGATATCCTCAACTTCAAAAAAGTAGAGTATCACATTGTTCACTTGGAAACCTATAAATATTGATAGGGAAGAAGTTATATGCTAAGGATGCAATAATTTCCCTATTTTCTATTTTCCCTGATAACTCAACTTCCATGATCTGAGGTGTTGTTTGAATAATTCTACTAAAACATCATGATATGAAAGAATGTGTTAAACCATATCCAATTATAAAATTTAAAGTTAATGAAGAGATAATAATCCTATATTTCACTATTTAATTCTGGTCATAACTATTTAATTTATCCAAAATAGACTCAAGGATGATAATTCTCAAACTATTAAACATACAAAAGGGAAATAATGAACATATAAGGGATAAACCATAATTTACATTTATTCCTTAACCTATGTTTTTTTATGTTTCAATCTAAGTGATCCATGTGATATTTCACAACATTAAATTTCATAGGAAGTGTTGTTCCCATTTTAATGGTTTGTAAAAAGCATGTAAATAACCAAATAATATCCCCTGGGAGTGTCTATCCAAGTGTGTAGTATTAGGAATCTTTGTTGTACAGTAGGTAAATGTTGAGTTAATTTTTAATGATACCTTTTGGAGTTATAATTTCATCCCCAACCATCTCAATCATAGTATGTACATGAATTTTTATTCCACATAGATCAAACAATATAAGAATGAATTTTATCACTTATAAACCCATTATTAAGGATTTTGTGTTTTATACATTTATGTCCCAAATCAATTGGGTATAGATAAATACAGTTGAATACACTTGAGTGGAAATGTGAATGGGTATTCACTATATAAAAATTTAGCATGGAGAATCATGGGTTATGGTTGGAAGCATAATTGGTGTACATAAAGGGTCATGGAAGAGTTTAATGAGATTGAAATGTGTTATATCATTAATTTTATATCATAATATATTTAATTTAAAAAATTACAACATGAAAAATTGGAAACCAATAGGCTTTGTTCAAATCAAGTTCTTGAATAAAAAGGAAGGTTTAGAGAATATTTTACCATTAGAGGGTTCTTCTAAAATCTTGGGAGGTGATACTTAAGATCCTAAGATGACCTTGGAAGGGATTTACATAGGATGGTGGAGATAAAAGTCATGATGAATGTGTTTTTAGTTAATAGGAAATCGAGGTTGGGAGAGTATTTTTAGAAAAAGAGAGGGGAAATCATTACGAATTTATAAACATAGGTATTGTACTCAAATTGATAATATAATCAAAACCACTAATATTTTAATGTTTTTACAACATTTTCTACAAAATATGAGTGGTTTTAAATATTTTAGTAGGAAAAAATCTAAATCCTTGAAATAATACAACTCATGATGTGGAAGCGAGTCATGTTTATAAATAATTACTTTTTAAACATGAAATATAATATAGGTTTTGGATGGTTTATTATTGGTTTATAAAATAAAATAAATAGATTAGAAAAACATTATTTTAAATGGTGGATATTTTTTTGGTTGTGTATGACCTTTATAGTTTTTATCAAAACACTTTTGAACTATTACAATGTCATAATACATACCGTATTTTTATACTGTATTCAATTTTTACCCAAAAAATGATTTTCTTAGAAAATTATGAAAAGTTAACCATTGAATAATTTCAACATGTTTATTTCAAAAATAATATTTATTTTTCTAAAATAATTTTATAAATATGATAAATTAAAATTCAAAATAAAAATCATGTTTTCCTAGAAAATTATTGTTTTTACAACACTGACAACTTTATTACCCTTTTAAGAATTACACTAGACAATATTAAATTATATTTTAATTTATATATAAATAAATAATATTTCATGAAATCATAATTTATTTAAAAAATATTTTATTTATCATAAAGGGTGTTTAGATTTAAATTATAAACTTCCAAAAAAATATAATTTTAATTTCATCGGATCAAAATCTAGTTTTTGTTAAAATTGTTACATAATCATGTATATAAAGTAATATTGAAAATTGATAAAAAAAATATTTTGTTAAAAATAAAATATTCAAATTCATACTACTAGGGTCTAGATACTTAATCCCATATTACACTTGTTTATTCCATAAGGGTATGGTGTGTGATAGTAGTGAATTCTTATTGGTGGTTTGGAGAATATGGTTTTCACAGTGATCTAGATAATCTTAAACATCTCCTATAAATGGTTTCAATCATGTTTTGGTTGTCTAATCTAAACATGGGCTTGGTTAAGGGAAAATTTCAATGATTCCATATTTATTGGAATTTATAATAAATGGTCTTCATAGGGTATGATCCTATTAGTCGAGACCATCGCTTATTACTTATGTGTCAATTAGATCTTATCATAATCCTTAATATATATACTAATCTTAATGGTCATTAAAGAATGACTATATAATTAATGTTTATGATGATTAATGATATTTTGAGTCTGTTAGACAATTATGGATTTATTTTATAATGGTATAAAATAGTAGATGAAATATAGTGCATGTGTTTTATATAATCACATTATCTAATAATGCATTTATTCATTCAAAAGGGAATTTTATTTATAAAATATAGGGTTATTAAAAACATTTTTTATTAAATTTTTATAATCATATTCAATGAGATAAAACTCATCAATATGTATTATAATGACAAAATATCAAGTAACAAGGTTGATTCCACTCCCACAACGCACTTGTGTATAATTAATGAAACATAACCAATTTGAAACACCCAATCCATCATCAACTGAATATCAATTAGATGAAAATACAATAATAACATAATCATTGTGGTTACTCAAATTAAATATAAATATATAACAAGAAACCTCCCTTCATAGGCCTCCTATAGTGTCCACTGAAAAAATCCCCATGACTATTATTCAATTCAATCATGATATGGTGTAATAAAAAAATCAAATACCTAGGTAGGTCATACCCAAATTATTGAAAACAATAGAGGACGAGAAAGTAAAAATAAAAAAGAAGATTATAACTTGAATCAACATGATGAATCAAACACAGACCATGTAGATTAATGTAATAATAAGGGCATAAAGAGATGTTGGTGACAGTTGGCCTCCCACTCTATGTGTTTGGACAAAAAGGGAACCATCAAGTGAGATTACATTTAATAAAATAGGAAGTACCACTTTCCCACTTTTAAAAAAGTAGGTTGAGGACATCCGATTTTTTATGGCCCTTACTAGAAATCCAATGAGACATATGGTGTGTCTATTCCTAATTTCAGGCTCCAAATAATTTGGTGTGTCCCCACTATCTTGGAATTATAACTCTAGTAGCATCCCACCATAGATTTTTTGAGATTCAACTATAACTGACCATGTCTAGTTACTTATTACCATGGTGGAATCCTTATATTATTTATTTTTATAAGTTATTCCATGTAAAATACAACAATTTGAGCTCCAAAATTCTATTAAAATAGTCTCCCTATTTGTTAGTTCCTAAATGTTAAAAAATAAACCCATGAACTAAGTTAACCAGAGTACAACCTTCCTCTATTTTAATCAATATGTAAATGAATTGGTCATTAAAAACTCACAAAAATATATATTTTTTATCCTAAAAAGTATTCAATGGTATTTTTATCATAATTATCCACATATACCGGCCATTAATTCATCACCGAATCATTGTATTCTACTTGAAAATTCTATTATCACTCTCACTACATGACACTCAACCCTGAGTGTACTATTCATTGAATGCCACATTATCCACTCACAGAGGCTCTAAATGATTCCTCCAAAATCACCATCTCATCACTAAAATCATTTTTCTCTACATTTACATTAGTTATATCCTTTTATTGTACCAATCACCCATGAAATTTACTTATTTCAATAACTAAAACATCAATTTGTCACACAATATTACATTCAATCCAATAATATCACTGATTAGTCTATACCCAGTCTTATGGTTCTCCTCAATATAATGAATAAATGATAAAAAATTATGTTTACTCATATTTACCTCTATATTAGGATTTGATTATTAGAAACACATATCACATCCATAAAACTGTGAAACCATAAATAATAATACATGGTATCTCTAACCGTACTCAAAACACCAAACTCCCCATCCTAAAATACATGAGTCTCTCAAATAAATAACAAGACACTATTGAAGAATTAATTTTTTATCCTTAATATAAAATTACTCATTTAAAATAATCAAACTATTCATAACTCATTTTTAATAATAAATAATACTTCGTTAGACCCGCCAATTTCTTCTAAATAAAAGATGGTCAAATCATGTATACACACCAAAAATCGCTTAAGGTTTTCCAAAACACATTATTATATTATGGGTTTTAGTTAAAAATAAAAAATTTCAAAATTACTATACTTGATGATATTTTTATCAAAATTTGTTTTAAAAATCCTATTTTCAAATTCAAATTTGAAAATAAATTTCATGATTTTTTCTAAAAATTATAAATTCAATAAAAAATGATACCCATATAAGTCTTTTTTTGAAAACAACCTTATAATACAACTTTAAACATACTTTGTAATTACTCAAAACCTTGTTTCCAAAAATAAATTGACCCTTAAATACTTTATAATTTTTTTAAAAAAAATTCGCAAGACATTTCAAGTGAATATGACAAACAATGATTTACACCCAAATTATACCACCGTACAAGTTCTATTTTTTAAAACTATATTTTTCTTAAAAACTGTAAAACACCCTAAATAATTGACTTGTGATGGTTGAACAATCACTATCATCAAAACACAATAATAATAAACTCCTATGATATATATTATTAGAGTTTCCCCTTATAATATATTTAATAAATCTATGAATAGATTATTATTCCCATTTTCTTAATAATGGACCATGTTATGGAAAAATGTCACCCAAAACCATGGTAGAAACATGTACCATGCCTTTTGAATCAAACAATCATAATAAAAAATATCCTCAAAGCGACCAAAAAATCAAAGAATAGTTACATTTATTCTATACCCAAAATGTTCAAACCAATCCCCATGCATACCAAAATTTCCCACTCTATAGGATGGATATCCCTTAGTATCTTAGGTTTCCACCAAATCCATTCCAACTAGGAAATATGATGATTTACCTCCAAGGAGTAATGCCCCCATCCTAGTTCAATCTGAAAACTAACTAGATTGGGTCACCATGTGAAATCACTACCCTCCTGATCCCCCCAAATGCGAAAGGTTGTCGACTAGATACAAGGGTATAGAAGAGTACCATGGGGAGACTATACCCCTATATAGAGTGATAAAAATAGGATAAATATACAATTATCATATACTATAAAAAATATATGTATGTAAGTATAAAAAAATAAATAACATCAATAATAAATTAATTCATTGATTCAGACACATGGTTATGTAGACATAAAAATGATTTCCAACTTGGAAAAGTAAATATATGAAATAAATAAAAGAATAAAGGATAATATGCTCATCTATATCCTTGAGTTATACCTCATCTAGTATCTACTCTATCTGATATATTAGGCTTGATCATACAACTCTGTGCCTCTACCCAATTTGAACCTGCAATTGGTGATGTATATTAAGGTACCCAAAATCCATGGATACTTGAGAAGGGTGTGAGTATACATTAGTAGGGAACCAACAACATGGTACCAAACATAAATAGTAAATATATTATATGTCCATATTAAATACTAAATTGATTAATAAATATACTTTGAAATCATATATAAGTCAACACCATTGGTCTTTAAATTATAACACGACACCCCAGATTTATCTAAACCTACTTTAGCCAGTATTGAGGTATCTCTGAGCACATCATAGAACCATGCCTATCAATATCAGACCAATGCATGATTATTAATATCATTTCCTAATAATTATGGTAAAACCAGGCTATGAATCTATATCTTAAGAGAGATTCCTAGGACAATGTTATACTTATCACTCAGTGGGAAATAAATCCCTCTTGAATCACCTCATGTATACCTATCATTGGGGGTAGTGTGTCCCTCAAAAAATTTATCAAATTATTCTAATCACACTTAGAGGAAATGAATACCTCCCATATCATCTAAAATATTCATCTCTTTGGGGGAAGTGCATCCCACCTATACATCACATATATCACAATGGGGGGACATTCATCCATCTGATACATCACATCAAGGGAAGTGGATCCATTTTATCTATCTCATAGTTTCACATCATGGGGTCAGTGTGTCCTTCCCATCTATATCATATATCACAATTGAGGGAAGTTTATCCATCTCATCCATCAAATATATCACATCAAGGGATGTTTTTCCCTCCCATCCATATCATAGTATCACATTAGTGGGGCAGTGCACCCCTCCCATTCGTCCCATAGTAGCCAAAACAAAGTCTATATTTAAGAAGAACTCTTAATGCATCCCATGTATCAAGATACATCTCAGTGGCCAGTGAATCCCTCTTATATCATATCATAAAACACATTTCAATGGTGTTGTAAATTTTTCTGAAACTTGTTCCACACGTCAAATGCCATCATATCATGTGTATGACCTATTAATACTATAGTTATAACAGTATGATCATTGAGTTAGGTTCTAAGGTGACACCCATAATCATCACTATCCATTCATGTTCTCACCATCTCAAGGGTTGTTACATCACCGGGGAACCCTAGAGGTCCCCAAGTCACATAGTAACATAGTCACCAAACATGGTATCCTCATCCTCAAGATCATCTCTTATTTTAACATGCATTACTCGGAGGTAATCATGTTATTTGGAATCATTGAAAAAACGTCAAGGCCTCATTAACCTCCTATGAAAATCCATTGGATAACCTCTGTAGAGATATGGGTGATAGCCCATCTCCACACCCAAGTCATCACATAGTCTATCCCCTCACCCTACCTGTCCATAAATATCCAACCCACCTAGGTAATAACAATCTCAATGTTGGAGAAAGAACTTTCCAACAATCCTCTCAACTATCCTAAAAGATCTACAAAATCACAAGGTTCTCACATGGACTACACGTGCCAATTTTACCAACCCAACAATATTCTATACAATGGGGTGTCTACGAATCCTACATTAGGGACACTCTTTTCACTTATTCAATTCACAACCCACTAGGGTTTGTGCTTTATGAGTAATTAATTTATAATTATAGTCACGAACATTGGTGGTTGAGGCATCAATCTAGTGAATAAGGGTCCATCATAGAGATTAACACTTTATCCAATCAAATAATTTCATTTAAAATAAAAAAATTAAAGAATAAGGTCTATTGATCTCAGTGGAGACACCACATATCACAGTCATAAAAATAATATTCATAATACCAAAGGGATTTGATCATGTACCTCCTACCTTAATTTGACGATATTGAATTTTAAACCTACTCGATGAATCTCTCTCAAGCCCATCAAAGTACAATATTCCACAACCCATAATTACAATTCCCTATATCACATCAAAACATCCAATTTAATTAATTGTAAATAAATCATAATTAATAAAGTAATTATAAGTAATTTTAAAAATTAATATATATTTCATAATTTTCAAACAATGCCCCGAAAAACCATGTTGCATTGAAACCAGAACCAACCACTCGAGGATGGTCCAAGGCTTCCTCCTGTTAATATTCTAAGAAAAATAAACAATAATAGAAACAAAAAATCTTTTAATTAATTTAATTTAACAAAAATACCATATAATTTCATATGATGAAGTAACTTCCTTACAACGGTGTGTGATGAAATGTTCTCATCATCTCAGGTCATATAATATCCATATCATGATAAATCCACACCATTTCAAGAACAATTCATCATGCTCTGGTAGAATCATCTCAAAAAACATATGATAGGTAACTCAAATAAAAAAAGGAAGGGGAAACCAATAAAAAGATACAAAGAGGATGATCTCACCACTAATCACCTAATAAATTTCATCAAATACAACTTATTTCAATGCGTAATAGAGAGAGAAGGATGGGAAGAATTCTCCTAGTTTGACCATGCCTGATAAAGAATAGCATATGTAGAGAGATTTTTTAAAATTGAATGAAAAAATAGGGATTTATTCCATTTTAAAACACACATGTCTTCAAAACATCATGCACCACAATATTACCTATGCCATGGTTCATGCACGGGAAGCCTCGAAGTATCCCCAACACACCCATCCACATAGTGAGGGAACCTCCCCTCTCAGTATTTGGATAGAAACCTCAGCCAAATGAAATAGATAGCACCATGCCATATCCCCCTACCCATCAATATTTTCCACAACATCACACATATAGAAATAGAAATTTTATATCATCTTTTACATGAAGATAATCCCTAGGTGCCTTAGTTGTCCAGGATTCCACCATGTTCACCAAAACGCCAGTCATCCCATGCATTTTGGACTTATGTGAGACACCCTAGATTCACCTTAGACAAAAACCCCTAAACAATGTTCCACAAACTTCACTAAAACAGGGTTTCCTTATCTATTTATCATTAGTGAAACCGCTTGTCCAAACTGGATACCAAAATTCAAATCTAGGGTTTTTCTTAGCCCATTTCATGTAAAGATTAGGCCCAAACACCACACACTCACTTGAATTTTCCCTAGCATCCACTAAAGCACGTGGAGAACCTCTTAAGACTTGATATATGTAAAATAATACCTCCATGAGACCCCAAAATCTTCCTCTGATCACTAATTCACATAAAAACTTCACTTTGAAAACTAAAAATTAAAATTTCATCTAAAAATAAAAACATAAAAATGGATGGGGTTTTATAACCCACCACAATAGAACTTCTCATCCTCAAGAATCAAGAAACATACTCAACCATAGATCTCAAACTATTCCATTTGTCTATTAATAAATATATCATTGAGCTATAATCTATAAAAATAAATGAGTCTCCACTATATGACTCCAAAAAAGATGTGAACAATCTATTAAGATCAAATCCAATCATTCATTTCCACCATAAAACATCGATATAGTACATTACCAATACTGCCTATCTCAAAAACCATGAATTCATTAATAAATCTATATGTAGGATTATGGGGATCCACACCATAAGTCTTAGATCATAAGGGTCCAATTCAGAGCTATTTTACTCTACACCATTAGAATTTCATAGTGAAATTTATTACCAATAGTCCATTTATCTAGTCAGTGTAGTTTATATTTCATTATAACCAATTACATATGAAAACACCACTTTGTCCTCCTATAGATGACCATTCTTAATAATGTTTGACTGCACTCATTGGAACACTATTAGATCATTTGATCCTAATGAGATTATCTATTTATGCATCATAATATCATACACACATCAAAAATGAAGTATAAACCCAACTCCATGATTAATTTCTATGGTCAGATTATCATCTATGAAAATTATTCATCCTTATTATCTCATGATTTCCATAATGTCTCCAATATAAATCAATATTGGACCCCACTAAAAACATCTAGATACTAGTATAAATTAATAGACTCCATCCAATTTTTTATTTGAAACTCAAATATGGTATTCAATAAGAAACCAAATAAATCAGATACATACACTCACCAACATACCAAAATCCACCTCAATCATCTGATGACCAGTCTCATTACACATCAAGACCCTATTCTAACATGTGGTTCACTCATACATATATGAAGATCCATCCATTACTGTGTGTAGTGGTCAAATGTCAGTTTTCCAATCACACCTAACTACCATAATAAAAAAATCAATCATTAACTTCTACTGGATCAAAAAAACATCATCAATTGAAATCTACTAAAATTAACTAATAATGATATTCAAACCATCAAACAAAAAATGGTGCACTCACGAAAAAATTTATTTCCTTATACCACTCCTTATGTGTATCCTCAACAAGATCCATAATCCTGTATATGTCGCTCCTCCTGATCCATATTCATCCAAGCTGCCTATAGGCAACACCACGTTATACTTGATGTCGTAGTCATTTTAAAGGAAAACCATCTAATTCACATAAAATACTAAATCCACCAATATCATAAGAATGTTGTTAAAACCATTGGTCCTTATCCCACACACAACCACTCACCAATCCACAACTCAATGACATCACATGTAACCGACATGAACCACCTAGATCTCATCCAAAACCAATATGCATATACTCCTGAACCACTCAGTCACACAATATGATTTATGATCCCATATGTAGTGTCCAATAAATCCTAGCCACATGATCCTATCATATAACCATTATCCATGTGCATGTTAATCATATCTATCCATAAGATCCCTTGAAACTGCTATTTAAGATTGAGTATTTCACATATGCCATAGTCTAATGCATGATCACCTACCAACCTGAGAATGATTTAAAAAACTAGAGGCATCCACCATACAATCCCCATTCCATAATAAGTTCATTGAAATCAATATTTTTTAGGAATATAGTTGATATTAACCTCTAAAACCAATGTTGACACTAAAAGCGATGTAGGTTCTTTATATCATGAAAGTCCAAATAACCTCACGTGCCTTTACCATATACATGATAGTACCTAATGTTCACAAATATCATAAAATAAAGCATATATATATATATATCAATTAATCTCTAATGTTACTCAAAAAATTATGATAACCACTCTCTCTTGGGTTACCCTTGCATATTACATATTTTCTCATGAACAGTACCAAGATCACCAATATCCTAAGATGTATCTTAATTGAAATAGGATTGACCACCCTGACCAAAAATAATTTATCAAAAAAGTAACATCTCATGGGAAACACCTCTTAATCCCCTTTATAATGTCACCTAGAAACACACATTCCAAACTACCCACTCCAGTGTATAAAATATATATAACAAGTTTCATAAGCCAAGTCATCATCCAACTCATTAGAACTGATCCTTAGTGGGAATCTTCATATAAGACTACCCTCTTGAGAATCAAAATCTTATGTTAATCCTCACAAAGATTCTATATATGGGAACCACACCCTCCAGGATCATTATCTCATCCATCAAAATATTTTTATTATAGTTTCTTCCAAGATGATATGTGTAAATAACCGTAGTAAGACAATTTTGGTTAAGTATAATTCCACCAAGAAGCTATATATGAATACACCATGTATCCATTTTTTAAAAATGGAATTAACCAAAACTATTTGCTTTTCCCCAATGAAGACCAAGGCATGGAATTTCTACATTGACCCACTAAGGGTCACTATATATTCCTTACTAGAGGGACTAAAAACTCATCATCAAAGAGAATCCTTATGTAAGATCCATAAGAGTTATCATGAGAAGAAAATATACTATGTTTTAGTTTAGTATAATTCAACCTATAAGTTATGTGAGAAAAATACATAAAAGTTTTTGTGAACACTTTAAACAATTTAAGCCTCATATCTCGTGAAATAAATCACACACAACACACATAATCCAAATTAATCCTACATTCCAAACATGATTCATAAGCACCAACCTCTTATCAATAGGTCATGATCCAAAAAACAATAAATCACAAACATATAAAATTATGTGTTTCACTTGAGATGAAATCAAATAATCATAAAATAGGAAACAAATAAAATAAATCCCATATACCATGTAACATAGACCTCACATTAGAAAAAGTGTTTTCAAAGAACCAGTTTGATGTCCATCACAAGATTTGACACATTAATATATCACTTTTCTACCATATCTCTAACTATTAAGAGAAAAAATATTATATAATTAATGATAAAAGTCACATAAAATATTTTATACCACTTTATAATGTTCTTATCATGGTTCACTTTGAACTTTAACCAGGCCAGGTCTCCAAGTGACCTTAGGTGTTCCTCTCTGTATGCTAGAGGTTGTTGACCAATAGTAGGGGTTGAGGGTAGTATAGTGGGGGACTATACCCCAATATTAGATTATGAAATAATAGAAAAAATAATGAAGTATCAACTATTATAAATAATCATAATTCATAGTAATAAATAAAAAAAAACCATCAAAAATAAATTGATGTATTCATATAGACTCATGGTCATGCCTACATACAACTGATCACCACTGGGCTAATCACATATATAAAATAAATAAAATAATAAAATACATGACTCTCATACATATATGTGAGAAATAAATCATATAATATCTACACTATTAAAGCTATCATAATTAATCATGAAATTCTGGGCCGCTACCCAACCTAAACCTCTGATTAGTTATGTCTTCTCGGGTACCCAAGTGCCATGGCCTCCTAGTAGGGTGTGAGTAACACATAGTAGGAAACCACATATGAGTTCACTAATATAACAAGTAAATATATTGTATCTTTATGTGACGTTATCAATTTAATAATAAATACTATATAATCATAAATAAATCTACATTATTGATCCTTAGGTTTTAGCGAGACAACTGTGATTGATCTAAACTTGCATAGGCTAGTGTTGAAGTGTCTATGATCATGTCACGAAACTATTCCTACCAATATCAAGCCCATGGATTATTCCTAGGAGCAATTTCCTAGAAATACAATAACATAAGCCTTACTAAAAATATGCCAATAGAAAGTATTATGAATTCAATGGTATAGTGATCACACTATGGTAGTGTGTCCCTCCTGGACCATGTCAAATATATGTCTCATTAGGGGAAATAAATCCCAATAATAAAATATAATATTATAAAAATCCATTTAGGGGATAGTGTTTCCCTCTTAGATTATCTCACATATTTATATCCTCAGGGGGTAGTGAATCCCACCTATGTGTCTCATATATCACAATAGGGGGTAGTGTGCTCCTCCCTTTTATCTCATATATCATATCACGGGGGTATGTATGTACCTCCTATCTATCTCATATTAGCACATCATGGTGGAATATGTTTATCCCTCTCATCTGTTTTCATAGCATCAAACATGATGTCCGAATCCACGGATAACATTCAAGGCATCCCTTGTATCTCAATACATCTTGATAGATAGTGTGTTCCACCTAAATCATCTCATAATTCATATCTAGATGGGGTCAACCATATACCCAAACCCATCCAAAAAACGATAGGGCATATTCTCATGTGCATAGTGTAAAGAACCAAGTTTTTCTATGTCAGTTTTTTTAATTATATGGAATTATTATGAGTCTGAAAAAATTGATGGCGCATGATTCCGAGGTCCAATGTGCCTGGAATGAATTTTTGAACACCTTTTAAGGTGTATTTAGAAAATGTGTGAGTGGTGTTTTATAACATTTGAACTGGTGCTCAGATTAAAAATATGAGGGCACCATTGAATCCGTAGTGCTGAGATTCTCTTAAGGGAGGCTTCACTTCGACTGCTGTAGGTCAAGAGAAAAATTTTGATTTTAGACTTTTTATAAAAGAATAAATAAAATAACATTGTTATTTTATTCTTTTTTTACCTCTTACAGACAAGCGTCATCGTGGGACCAATGAAGTGTTAATCCATTAAATGTCTTGACCATTCAAATCCTATGTAACAACATCGTTGGGAATTAGGAAGGTTTTTAATTAATGAACCCTCATAAATCACATGAGCGATTAGACACCCTCCCCCATTCCTATTTATATGGAGCTTAGGGGGAGGTATCGACACTACTTCACCAAGAAATGAAGTGCTAAAAAAGTGTCAAGACATCAAACCCTTTAAAGACAGAGCCAGTTCCAGCAGGAGGTGATGGGTGACACAGAACCACAAACTGAAGTACGATGTGCATGTGGTGTCGTTGGAAGCTTGTTGTAGGAAAGAAGAACGCTGACACTTCCTCGATCGCGGGTATCCTAAATTGTTGTTGAGGTAAGAATTTGTTTTTTTTGTTTAATTCAAGTGATTACTGAATAAATTAATCCTCCCTCATGATTACAAGCTAACACGGAGGGTGCATGCCTAACAAACCCGGCCCAGACCCTCTGCTACCTTGATACCTTTGTGTTTTCCATGGAAGATGGCTGGCGAGGAAGAACCAATCGACTATGATGGAGGCGGTGCGCCACCGCATGCCTCAAGAGGAGGATGTGGCACTAAGATGCAATAATTAGTGTAGAAGCCAACACCGGTCGACCGTGGAGGGGGTGCGGCATGCCGTCACACACCACTGGTGAGGAAGGAGCTGTGACCGAAGCTACGACGGGTGAAGGAGACAACCGACACATCGAACGACTGTGGAAGATGAGTATAGTGCGACCATCACACTGCTGGTGGGAAAAGGGCCACGACCGAAGCCGTAAAAGAGGTGGAACCCGCACCTCTGGCAGGTTCCATGCCAATCGGGCAGTGCCCATGTGGCTCCACTGCATGACAAGCCGAACGACCTTCGGGCCATTCGAGAGACTAGGGGTCTAACCCCACACCCATGCCAGCTAGGGTGGAACCAACCGCAGGCTGGGCCGGCGGGCCATGCCGCCTTGCGGGCCGGGATACCCCCTTATGGGCCAGACCACCCCGTTGTGCTTCGGGCCGCCCCTTGGGGGTCGGGACGTCCCTTGGGGGTCAGGCCGCCCCCTTGCGGGCCGGGACTCCCCCTTGCAGGCTGGGCTTCCCCCCTTGTAGTTCGTGCCACCCACTTGCGGGTCTAGCTGTGCCCCTTTGCAGGCTGAGCAGGACCTCGGCCTAGCGGGTCGAGACCACCGCGGCCCCGACCAGCCGGGTTGGACCTAGACATGGTCGGGTCTGCTCAAACCGGGTCGGGCCGTGTCAGACCGGACCAGGACCCCACCAGGCCTAGTTCCTTTTAAAGGGATATATCATGATATCCATGCATCCATTTGATGAAGTTTCTAAGGAAATCGGATCCTTGGAGCGAGTTGGTCCTTTTGGTATACTCCGCTTGAGTATTAGAGATTGTTGGAGTACGACCGGGTTGGATCAAACCAGAATCCAAACAGGCGCTCAGAACTAAAACGATTTTAAATCACAAATCGGGCATCCAATTGACGCACCATCTATTTCATTAGAACCCTTAAAACATAGAGGTCCTTTGGTTTACTCCTCTATAGAGATTAGTGGAAGGCGAGGTATGACCGATATCTCGAGGGAAGATTCTATGGAGCTCGAGCACACCTGGTGCGAAGAATCCTGCGGTAGGATATAACGTGAAGAAAGAACATCGATGGTAAGTGGGACATCATCTATCGATCCTGTGTGGGTTAGAATATATCATATTCTGTGTGGGTCAATGCTAAATGATCCTGTGTGTGTCAGTGCACACCGATTCTATGTGGGTCAGATCTTGTGTGGGTCAACGAGGGTTATTACCTAACGATCATGTGTGGTTCAACAACAACGCTTCTTAACGGAAAATATGATCTAGCTTACAACTACTCATATGTACTTATATATTTAAGTTATAACTTATTGTGAGTTGAGTCTTTACCTGTGTGGTATATCAATCTTCGTGGTGTTACCTATGTGTTACTTCTAACTTTGTGGTGTTACCTGTGTGGTACTTCTACCTTCGTGTTGTTACCTGTGTGGTACTTCTACCTTCGTGGTGTTACTTGTCTAGTAATTCTATCTTCATGGTGTTTTCTTCATGGTGTTAACTGTGCGGTGCTTATATCATCGTGGTGTTACTTTTTGGTACTTCTACTTTCGTGGTGTTACCTTTGTGGTATTGTTTCTTCATGTGTGAGATGAGTATATCTTGATAACTTAGGTATATGTATGAGCATATACCTAAGTAGCGTTGATGTATATTTCTTCGTTCTTTGATATTGATTTCTTGCATTGTGGTATATCCTTTGTGGGACTCTGGGAGACGTACAAGGGTCTCGAGGTCCCTAATGAGTATCATTACACTCACCCCGGCACGGGCTATGCTTTCACCTTGTTGTGTCTTGTGTAGACTACAGACAACATTGGTTGAGGTTGAGGGAGTCAGGTCTGGACGGTGCTCAGAGGTGGACCATTTGGCGTGCCATGACGCAGGGACTACTGATCATGAGCCATACCTTCCCTTTAGGTAGGATCCTCGGTGTATGATCCAAGATCTATTTTTAACTTTTCAATTGTATTTGTAAATTCATTTGTACTTGTAATTTTCAGTTGGGCTTGTATTCCGACCCCTTTCCTTTCATCACACTTTTACTACAATAGTTTACTTCGTGGTTGCTTCTTGTTGCGTTCTTGGTCTGTGTGTCTATACTGGTTAAAAAGGAAATGCCTTCCTGTTTTAGGGATACACCTTTTCGGTGCTAGTCGCCTGCCCCTGGACTATGGAAAGCAGGCTTGGGGTTGTCACCACATGGGCCCCGAGGGATGGGTCATGAAAAAGTGGTATCAGAGGATTCAATTCTACCCAAGAATTAGGACTTTGATCTTTTTGATGTGGTGAAAGTGTTAAGTATTATGAGTGTGGTTTTCAGTTCAGGGAATCTAGTGTTTCTGTGGAGGCCGCCATATCCATAAACCAGGACCCTGAATTCTAATTTTCGACTCAGTGCACGAAAACAATGATTGTGTGTGTTTTTGATAGGGTTTTCTTGTGATCTCTTTGTGTCAACTCACTAGGTATAACTTATTGACCCTGGCACAACTATTTTTTATTTAGGATGCCACCACGTAGACAACCGGCATGGATTCCCAAGATATTATGCGATGACAGCCCACTGAGTGATAAGGCCTCCGTACAGGGCCCTCTAACGGTGTTTTCACCTTCGGGTGGTGTACTAGTAGCAACACTACGCTTTGGGCATCCATTTACACTAGCCCCACCAGTAGAGGGTGCACGCCAACATAGCACATTTCATGAGTTTCAGTGGCATCAGACTCTAATGTTCTGAGGCGAGATGGACCCACAGGTGGATGAGGGCCAACTAGAGGCTGTAGTCAGAGCTTTCCACCGGGTTGGGACACCAACTATCCTTTTGGTGACCCTAGTAGCTAGTCATTTTCAGGCAGTAGCTGGGAGATGGTGGATCTTGATGCTCCAGATACACGATGAGGCAACCCTCATCGAGGCGGACTTCAAGTGCATTTTCATGGAAGTGTTTGTCCCAGAGACCTTATGCAATGTGTGTATACAGGAGCTACTGCACTTATAATAGGGTAGCATGACTGTGGCCCAGTACTCGGGGATGTTGACTGATCTCTTCCGCTACTCCACCAACATTGTACGAGACCCTTTCTTTAGGGCCCAAACTGTTGATCAGGGTCTCTGACAAGAGATCATAGCATCGATGATATCACTCAGCATTCCGACGTAGGCTAGGGAGCTAGAGAGAGCACTTTTGGTGGAGAGATTCCTAGTTGAGTATGTACCGATGGCAAGAGCCACCACAGGACGTTAGGTAGCAGAGTCATCTGTAGCAGGCAGTAGACAGATGACGAAGGGGCCCAAGTGGGCCAGACCTTCTGGTAGATTACCTTGGGATATAGGGTTAGTGGTGTGGGGATCATGTCCAGCAGAGGGAATATTTGAAGCAGGTAGTGCTACTCGTGCGGAGGGAAAGGTTACATGGCTTGCGACTGCCTGAAACTCTATATGGATGACCAACAGATGGTCGAGGGACTACTGAGGCAGAGGGAGAGATTTGATTGGGGAGGTCCACAGGTAGCAGGAAAATGTGGTAGAGGATCTATCCATGTTGCAGGCAGTGGGTGGAGATTCGTGGTTCTACATCCACCACCTCCAGGTGGTCCACCCCAACCATAGGGAGCAAGTGGAAAAGGACGAGCTCAGCTCCAGGTAGTTAAGGCCTATGACCACAGTACTCCGAAGATTATTAGAGATACTATATGTGTCTACTCCACCTTAGCTTTAGTACATATAGACACAGGTTCTAGTCACTCTTTTATTTCCACAACCCTCTTTGGGAGCTCCAAAGTTCTGATGGAGCCGTTGGCTCGATCTTTACAGAAAGAAACTTTCTAAAAGAGGGGATTAAATGATTACACACTGGTGCCGATAGTGTGATCTTACTCTAGGAGGTGAGAGCTTCAGCAGGGATCTTCTAGTAGCGGTGTTGATGCTTTACAACGTCATCTTGGGTATGGACTGGTTATCCATAGTCCATGCTCAGATTGACTGTATTAGGCACAATTTGCAGTGTATCCACGAGGATGAGACCGGGTTTCCTTCACCAGAGAGAAGGGAAACTTTGCAGCATAGGAGGGACTTACCTAGAGGAGGGTGCAACTGATAACACACCAGTTATCTTACCTTACCATCGGAGCACTATATGTTGAGAGTCCAAGGTATCCTGTAGTGGTGGAAGAGTATACCAATGTCTTTCTTGATGATGTTACAGGACTACCTCCCCATAGAGAGGTAGAATTTTACTTAGACCTATACCCCAGGAAGACACCGATATCTACACCCGTATATCGGATGGCTCCCATAGAGCTTCATGAGTTACGAGTATAGTTGGAGGACTTGCAGAGAAATGGGTTCATAAGGCTCAACATTTCTCCATGGGCAACCCCGAGTTTGTTCACCAAGAAGGAAGATGGGAGTTTGAGACTCTATGTGGACTATCGGTGCCTGAACCAAGTGACCGTGAAGTACAAGTATCTACTTCTGAGGATTGATGATCTTTTCGATCAGCTGAAGGGATTTAATTGGTTTTCAATGATATACCTCAGATCAGGCTATCATCAGCTCATGGTACAAGATGAAGATGTGTAGAAGACAACCTTTAGATGTTGGTATGGCCAATATGAGTTCTTTGTTATTTCGTTCAATGTGACTAATGCCCCAGTAGTGTTCATGGGACTCAAGAATACTATATTCAAACCATACCTCGATCGATTTGTGGTGGTCTTCATCGATGACATCTTGATATACCCAACGACAAAGGAAGAGCATGCCTATCATCTGTAGATAGTTATGGATACACTCTCAGAGAACCAACTTTATGGTAAGCTCTTGAATTGAAGGATCTGAATATGAGAGGTCCACTTTCTAGGACATTTTATCTCAAAGGATAGAGTTGTAGTGGATCCAGTAAAGATAGAGGTTGTACTTTCTTGGGAGCCACTGAGGAGTGTGACTGAGGTGTGGAGTTTCTTGGGATTGGTTGGATACTACTCGGGATTTGTGCCTAACTTTTCCATAATTGTATAACCCTTTTCAGCATTGATAAAGAGGGGACAACCCTTCGTATGGATGGAGAGATGCCAGCAGAGTTTTTAGCAGCTAAGTAAGAGACTGACGAGTGCCCCCCTCTTGAGGCTAATAGAAGATGGAGTTGGGTATGTAGTCTACTATGATGCATCAGGGACTAGACATGTGATCGCTTATGGTTCATGACAACTAAGACAACATGATAAGAACTATGCTACTCATGACCTGGAGTTAGCAGCTATAGTCTTCGCCTTGAAGATGTGGTGACATTACTTGATGAGAAAATGTTTTGCAATCTACTCTCATCACAAGAGTCTTAGGTATATATTCTCTCTAATGGACCAGAACCTGAGATAGTAGCTTTGTCTGGGTTTTCTCTAGGACTATGACATTGAGATATTATATACTCCTGGTAAGGGGAACGTGGTAGCAGATTCACTCAGCAGGAGGTCTGGTCTACAGTTTCCCAGTGAGGAGACAGAGTAGCTAGACGCATTATAGATATTCATTGTGGATAGAGATGAACAAAATACCTCCAGTATAAAACTATCACTCCCCCACTTCTTCAGTGAGTTTGGGAGGCTCAACCTAGGTAAATTGACTGTGAGGCTCGAAGAGCTCAGATATCCTCTAGACAGGAACCTGAAGGATTTTTTGAAGGTGGGGAGCATGTCATCTTCTTCAGAGGATGTACCATGGTACCAGTGGTGCTATGGGATGAGGTGTTGCGGGAGTTCCATACGTCCCCTCTGGCGGTACATCCTTGTGTGGAGAAGACATACCAGGACCTCCAACGTTAGCACTGGTGGTCAGGGATGAAGAAATTAGTGGAAAAGTTTGTTTCTCGATGCCTTATTTGTTATCAAGTGAAGTCTAAGCATCACTTTCCAGTAGTCTTAATGCAACCACTAGAGGTTCCAGAGTGGAAGTGGGATGGAATCTTCATGGAATTTGTGATATGGATTCCATGTATGTCCAGGGGACATGATTTCATCTGGGTGATCGTTGACCGACTCACCAATTCATCCCACTTCCTACCTTTCTGAGAGAAGGGATCAATAAAGGGTTTGGGACGCCTCTGCGTACAGAAGATTTTGAAACTTCAGGGGGTGACATTGATAATTGTGTCTGACCGTGACGCACATTTTACTTCCCGATTATGGAAGGGATTGCAGGAGCCATTCGAGACTTAGCTACATTTGAGCACTACCTTTCATCCTTAGATGGATAGTCAGACAGAGCAGACCATTCAAATTCTAGAGGACATGCTTCATACATGCATCCTAGATTTTGGCCACTGTTGGGAGGATCACTTTCCCATGGTGGAGTTCCTATACAACAATTGTTATCACTCTACCATCGGTATGGCACCATTTGAGTCGTTGTACGATCGACCATGCATATCACCTCTATGATGAACCAACCCCGGGGAGTCAGAACTTATTTGTCCAGAGTTGGTATGAGCTACCACTGAGAAGGTGCACATCATCCAGGAGAAGATGAAGATTGCACATAATTGATAGAAGTCTTATGCTTACTGGAGGCAATGACCTTTGATGTTTGAGGAGGGAGACCATGTCTTCATATGGGTATAACCTCGATGAGGTTTACCGAGATTTGGCCAAGGTGAAAAGTTATCACTGAGGTTTATCAGACCATTTATAATACTTCAGAGGATAGGCAAGGTGGTGTACCACTTGGAACTTCCATCACAGCTAGAGAGGGTGCACTACGTCTTCCACGTATCCTAGCTGAGGAGATACATGCATGACCCATCTCACATCATCAACCACGGAGACCTGGACTTTGATGATGGGGAAAATTTTACAGAGGTTCTAATAGAGATTGAGGATTGATAAGGGCGAATCCTTCTTCGGTGGTCCATATGTCTAGTGAGCATTCGCTGGAAACACGAAAACCTCCAGGAGAGCACTAGGGAGCGGGAGGTTCAGATTCTAGCTCAGTAACCCAATTTTTTTTCTTAGTCTATTTTGTAGCTTTTGGGGACGAAAATCACTAAGGTGGGGAGAATGTAAACACCAGGATTTTACCATGTATTTTTTTTAATTATATGAAATTATTATTAGTCTGTGAAAATTGATGGTGCATGATTTCAAGGTCCGGTGTGCCAGAAATGAATTTATGATCTTTTTTAAAGGTATGATTAGTAAATGTATGAGTGACGTTTTCTATCTTTTGAACTGATGATCAGATTAATAATCTAAGGGCATTGTTGAATCCGTAGCGCTGGGATTTACTTAAGTGAGGCTTCACTTTGACCGTAGTAGGTCTGGAGAAAATGTTAGATTTTAGAATTTTTATAAAAGAATAAATCAAATAACATTGTTATTTTATTATTTCATTGCCTCCAATGGACAAGCGGCAGCGTGGGACCAGCGATGTATCAAGCCATTAAATGGATTGACCTTTAAAATCCTATGTAACGGCGTCATTGAGAATTAGAAAGGTTCATAATTATGGAACCCTCAAAAATCCCATGAGCGATTAGAGACGATACCCCTCTCATATTTATATGCAGCTTAGAAAGAGGTATTGGCACTGCTTCACCAAGAAATGAGGTGTTGAAAAAATTTCGAGATGCCAAACCCTTGGAGGATGGAGCTAGTTCTAGTGGGAGGTGACAGGTGACACCGAACCATGAACCTAAGGATGACATACAAGTGGCATCGTTGAAAGCCTGTTGTGGGAAAGACAAACACTGAAACTTCCTCGGTCGTGGGAGTCCTCCATCATTCTTAAGGTAGGAATGTTTTTTTGTTTAATTCAAGCGATTATTGAATCCCTTAATCCTCCCTCATTATTAAAAGCTATCGCAGAGGGTGTGGGCCTAATGAACCTGGCCCGAACCCTCTACTACCATTCTACCCTTAAGTTATCCATTGAAGACTGCTGGAACGACGACACCAATCGGTTACAATGGAGCTGGTGTGCCATCGCGTGCTGCAAGAGGAGGCCGCAACCCTAAGCCATGGTGGTTAGCAGAGAGGCATGTTGTCGCCCGCCATCGATGATCAAGGAGCCACCGCCTATGCCGGCATGGGTGAAGGAGGTGGTAGAAAATCCAACCAGATGCGGAAGATGAGTGTGGCGCAACCAGCATGCCTCTGGTGAGCAAGAGGTCGGGGCCGAATCTGCGGTGAAGGGGGAACTCACGCCTCTGACAGGTTCTACGATGATTGGGTAGCACCCACGTGGCACCACCATTTTACAATCCGAACAGCCTTCGGGCCATTCGGGAAACCAGGGGTCTCACCCCAGTGCACCAGCTAGGGTGGACCCCACCGCGGGCTGGACCGACTCACCGCCCCCCTTGCGGGATGGGCCGCCCCATTGCAGTCCAGGCCACCCCCTTGTGGGTCGGGCCACCCCTTGTGGGCCGGGCCACACCCCCTTTCGGGCCGAGACCGCCTTGGTCCGACCCAGCCGGGTCGGACCGACCGGTTCAGACCGGACTCGGACCCCACCAGGCCCAATTCCTCTTAAAAGGATATAACTTGAGAGCTACGTGTCCGTTTGAAGAACCTTCTATAGCAGTAGGACCATCAGAGTGAGAAGTTACTTTGGGTATACTCCAATTGAATTTTGAAGATAGTTGGAGTATGGTCGGGTTGGATCGAACCTGAATCCAATCGGGACCTCGGAACTAAAACACTTATAAATCATAGACCGAGCATCTGATTAATGCACCTTCTATCATGTTGGAACCCTTATTACATGGAGGTCCTTTGGTTTACTATTTTTTGGTGATTAGTGGTGGATAAGGTATGACCAATATCTCAAGGGCAGATACTACAGATCTTTAGCACACCTAGTGCGAGGAATCTATATCAGTCTGTAACATGAAGAAATAACATCGATCTTTAGTGGGTCAGCATCTATCGATACTATGTGGGTTAGTATATATCAGATCCTCTGTGGGTCAGTGCTCAGTGATCGTGTATGGGTCAGTGCACACCGATCCTGTGTGGGTCAGTGTGGGTTTTTACCTAAATGTCCTATGTGGGTCAGCAACAGTTCTTCATAACAGAATAAGATGATCTAGCATATGACTAATTGTAACGCCCTGACCCTAGCTACCCAGAGTCGGTGCATTACTTTGTAACATTGGCATGATCACAAAAGATCAATTCTCGAAAGACCTATTAGTTTAGTAGCCTTGGAAACACTAGATACATTCGTAAACATTACATTACATCATAAAAATGAAAAACTAAAATAACATGGTCTTCATAGTCCACACTCATATCCCTTTCTGACTATCCCTCCAGGTCAATCCTAAAATACTTCTTCACATCCTGGAAAATATTAAAACATTGAAAGGGGTGAGCTCAGATGCTCAGTAAGGATAACAATATTGCGAAAGCTTTCATAAATAAACATTAACATTTAAGGCAATGTATAACTAAAACAAAAGCCTTTTAAACATAAACTTCAGCATAATATGGAAAAATTAAAATGAGATAATGCCATTTACTTATTCACATGGATATTCTACTGGTCGAATAATCACATTCAATATCAATAACCACTTTCATAATGATGGAATGAATAATGCCAGACATTCTGAAACATTTTGTCAAGGCCTCGGCCAAGACGTCTAAAATGAATAAGGCCTCGGCCAAAACCATAAATCAAATTGGGAAAGGGTCTCGGCCAATTCCACGTCTAGTTGTCTCATGAGACCTACCGATGCATCGAGGAGCTATAGCGGGCTCCACCCGTCACTTATTAAGTCCAATGCATTCCTCATATGAATAGGTTTAAACATATCATAAACCATAACATAATCGTATCACATAAAATATGCATAAAGGAAACATAACATTTCCACATTTCAATAACAAGATATCAATACAACACATTGATATAATAAAAATGCTTTCAAAACCATTTTCAATACTAAAATAAAAGAATGTTAAAACTTTGTAATTATTTTTCATTAAAAAAAGTGATGGCTTGTAGAGGAAGCCGAAACTCAAATAATGGTCACGGCGGCGGAGAAGTCGTTGTCGCCGCATAAGTACGGAAAGAAAAACATTCCCTTTTTGTAGTTTAGTAAAACGCTTCGTATAAAACAGATTCCTTTTGAATAAATGTAAAAGTCAAAGGGGTTTATACCCCGTATAATGTAAAGTTGTGTATAAAACCAAATATGCCTCAATGAAAGGAGATTGAGACGAAGTCCTTACAAAGATCATTTTTAAAATAAAATAGATCCATTATGTGTATTCACTATAAATACACATAAAGAAAGTAAAAAAAACAAGATAGGACATAATAATATCATTGCATAATTTGAAAGTAGGAGATTAACCCAAAGAATGGAAGTTGGGTTAAGAAATTCCCTTACCTCGTGTCTGACTTGACTCAACCGTTCTTTAACCTCCTGAATAATAAACTAGAGTTAATATATACCTTATTAAGAACCATTTTTAATTTCATTATCCTTTTTATATCACTTATTACAATGTTATGAACATTATGTAATTATTTAAGTTAATAACGGTCGTTTTGTCGATCTTTGGTACTTGAGTCAACAATAAACTTCTTATAATTACAAGTTGTTTATGTGGTAGAATATCCATTATCTCCAGAATTATATTCATGATTTAGATGTCATATATATCATATATATCCAGTATATACATTCATTCATAATATTACATAACATTTAGAGGTAAGAATTGAAATGCACCGTTCATGGAGACGGTAAGTTGTACGTACGCATGAACGCTACTTTCATTTCTATTTCGTATCTAATGGAATGAAATAATAATGATACAAATTTATAATATAATTCCAGTATAATATAGTGTATAATACCATTTACTCCATCCTTTATACATCCCACATATGGCATTAACGATTCAAATCACTTTGAGGGGGCGGTAGTCCGCACTTCCTAAAATGAAATTATCGCGTTTACCCATAATGGAAATCATAAAGTATGCCATAAATTAGAAATAAAGAAGCATAAGTAAAACATAAACATATTATATATCATATATAAATATAGTGACATCTTAATGGCCACCTTTGAAGGTGTTATATGAGTGTTGAACAATCATCGTTTCGTGAGGCAGAAATTCACCATCCACAGAAACCATATGTTCTTTAACCATTATATGTAGGTGTGTGTAAGTGTATCTCGAATCCTTATTATAACAACATCCTAGTATATTGAGGATACTTGTGTTGTTACAAAAGAAATTAATAAAAAGAGTTTATGGGGTTTGAGAAGAAAAATAAAACAAAACAACATTAGAGAAGACATTACCTCAAAATCGGGTAACTCTTTTTGATTTGAGCCAAAGGCTTCCTTGGGAAGCGTTCTGCCCAAAGTGAGGCTTCTAGGAGTAATAAGGGGAAGTTGGGAGAGTATTTGGGCAGAGGTTGGCCAAGAAAAATGGCTTGAAAGTGTGAATGAGGTGGTATAGGTGGGGGCCTTTTATAAGTGGACAGGAGGGGCACTCTTGGAAAGTAAAGAAAGTTTACATTATTATACAATGATTTTCGGATTCTAAAGGTCTCACACTTATATAATTCGTGGATAAGGTGATGAGAGTTCTAAATATACCTATCCAATAGTCTTTGGACAAGTTTAACCCTTGTATTGTACATTATCTTTTCATTTTATTAAAATCGTTAAATAATGAGGTCATCGCTGCATCATAATGATGTCATAAATAATTTAATTTATTTAATGTCTAAAAATTATAAAAAAATACTATGATGTAGGAAATCTTTTGAGATTTCCAATGATTATTTATAGTAAAAAATATGACTTGTATAACCCCATGTAAAAATTGTTTTAGTAAAACATTTCATGTTTGTGTCATTTTTTACTTTTACATTAAATAAAAGGTATTTATGTCATTTTCAAACTAAAGTGGCTCCATGGGGTCCCCAAGTTGACCCATGGATTTTCTTGGTCGTCCATGACTCATCAAATAGGAGTATGACACGTGTCAATCTCATCTCATATTATTAAAACATTATTTTTACCTTAAACTACACTAATTACCTCTAATCGCGATTAAGAACTTAAAAGTTACTATTCACCAAAAAATTATTTTAATCTAATTGAACCAAATTTTACTTCTTAATGACAACCATGTATGTTGGATTTTTGAAAATCAGATCACATAAGTGGTAATATTTCATTTAATCGAAAAATCAGTTATTTAACTACCACTTAGTGGTTTCACTATTCATCAAAAATTGAAGTTTTTCAAAACAATGCCAAAATTTCACCCTAAGCTATAATTGATATTCTGAATTCAAAAATGATGTCTATATTACAGAATTCAAAAAATATAAGTTGCATTAATTAATTTTATAATTAATTCCCGCTGTCAAAACAAATAGCGTGTTTTTAAGAAACAATTTATATCAAAAGATTGGAAATTGTTTATGTCCAATTTCAATGTTAAATTAATTCCAATGAACACCATTGGATAAAATGGTAAAAATATATTCTAATTATACATTAAAACCACTAAATAGTATAATTTATCACTATAAATTATTTTGATTAAAAAAGTGGTTTTTAAGTATTTTTCACTATTCATAAAAAAATAGAAGGTCTCAGAAAAATACCAAAAATTCAACATAGGCTAATTTCGATATTACGAATACAAAAATGAAGTCCATTTTGAAATATTAAATTTCTATAATTTTAAAAAGTGGTTATTACTATTCATAACGGCTACTTTGATTAGTCGCGGTGTTTTAGAACTCGAAGTTGCGTACAGTGCAAACTATTGCATTATTGAATGAGAAGCGTATCGTAGAAGCTCGGGGTGTTACATTCTCCCCTCCTTCAATAAACTGCGTCCTCGCAATTTGAAATTTTTTTCTTTGAAAATAAAAGGTTAAAAATAGAAAATACCTTTGTGGAAAACCCACATCGGAAATAAGATTAATAAAATTTAGCCTTAATAAGAGGGAAAGGGAAATAAGAAAGTCACCACCAAACTATGATCTCGATAAGGAGAACATTGGTGGCAATTAGAGACATATAATTGGAGGAAAAACGTAAATATTTGTAGGGAGTGATTGAGGTCATTAATCACAATAAACTGTTAAATTGAGGGCCTCAAACCCTTCAATCTATGTTGATTTAAAATATCATCAGTTCAATAAGACATAAGGTATTAGGATAACACATTTTTTTGTTTTAATATCCCTTTAATAAAGTTTAAGAATTAATTTATTCATTGAATAAGAGATAGGTATATATATATTTATGCTTGAAAATTAGAGTTTCAACCTTCAACTCATCTTTCACTCAAAAAGATAATAGAACTCAAAAATATTATACTTATCCTAATTGTATAAGGTTCCAAATGTTAACACATACCATTTAGATTAGTAAAATTATTTTGTAATAACCAGGGACTTCCTGTAGGCTAGTGGTAGGAAATAAAGGCATGTCACACTATGATTGTGGGTTCGATTCCTGCAGCTTTGTCCGACGTGATGGGTTATGCCCCACCCTGCTGGTTATCCTTATCCTAAAACTATAGTATTATAATATTCCAAAAATAATATTCATAAATTTTTTAACCTTAAACAATACTATCCAAAGATCAAATTAATCCACTCCAACCTTAATAGTTATCCAAAATACCTCTGTCCAGACTTTCTCTAAAAGGTCTCTTAATTCCAAAATCAATTTATCAGATTCCCCAAACAAAGTAAAGTTTCTCTTATTGTCACATACTAAAAATATAATTACCTTCATCATATTAAAACCTTACTGAAATCAAAAAGTACTGCAGTACAATCCTTATATATATATCACATTATTCTAATAACCAGAATATAACCCATGAGTCCAAAAGCACCAATACATTAGTTATTCTGCTTCAACTGTAGTAACAGCATAAGATTGTCCTTGATCCCTAGGACTTTTCTAAGGTAAGTTTCCCTGACGCTTCGGAAATTCATTTGCATAATGACCCATTTCTCTACAATTGCAGCATTAAACTTTGATAGCCTCTTTCTTTCCCTTGCAATCACGAGCCTGGTGACCCTTTTCTCCACATTTATAACAAACTCACATTCCTTTTAGGCAAGTACCAGGGTGATTCTTCCCACAATTATCACATAATGGAAAATCCTTCTTTCCCTTTTTCCCTTTATCTGTCTCTTGTTCCACCGTTCTCTTCTTATCTTTCTTTACTTTGTTGTCATAAGACTTAGAGAATTCCTTTTCTGTCTTGATAGCACACGAGACAATATCTTCGTATGATGAGAAGGATTGTGATACTAAATCTCGATGGAGAAATGGTTTTAACCCATCAAAGAAACGATCAATATTACTCCTTGGGTTACGTATATAATCGGCAGCATGCCTCGCTAACCTTGTAAAGTTAGCCTCATACTTTGCAACATTCTCATCCTCCTTCTGCCTCAGACTTAGAAATTGCCTTTCCATATCTGCTCGATGGTCACGAGGAAAGTATTTTTCTATGAAAAGCTCTTTGAACTCCCTCCATTCCATATTCGATACGTCATCATCTTCCTTTGTGTTTTGAATCAGAGACCACCACTGATCGGCATCTCCAGTGAGGCGGTAAACTGCCATGAAAACCTTCTCCCTTTCGCTACTCCCCAAGGCATGGAATATTTTCTCTAAGGAGTTTATCCATTGCTCAGCTACTAGAGGATTTGTACCCCCATTAAATGTTGGTGGTTGTTGCCTCATGAAGCGGTCTAACATTGATCCTCCACGTTGTGGATCAGGGTGATCCATACGAGTAAGGTTATCATTCATAACTTGAGTGAGTTGTCCCAGTATGGTAATAAGTTGATCAGCACCAGTTGTATCTCCAGATCCACAATAATTATCTTGAGTAGGAGGGAAATCCCTACACGGAGTGCGTGCATTGATACGGTTTCCATTCCTTCCACTAGGCGCCATTTCTAAACAATGGCATAAACTAGATTAGTTTATGAATCAAAATACATAATTCCATACATGTAAAATAATTAACATAAATTGAACTCTTTATGGATATAATCCATAATCATAAAAAAGTTTTTTTGAGGAATTATATACTCATAACCGTTCATAGTGGTTTGTAAATAAAATGAGAATTATCCTAAGCATATCCCCTGGGAGTGTCGTAACCAAGTGTGCAGTAAGGTACGTTGTCGTGCACCAGTTCCCGTTCGAGTCTAGCTCAAAGCGGTGTTTTTGGGTTTTACCCCTAGGTACATCTGTGCCCGAGCCGCCTCTACCTGCTCGTATCCAGACATGGATGTATTGCTCGGAAAACTTTCAACATCTCTACAATACAAAAATTCTATGAAGTTCTTCTATACTAATCTTCAAAGTCCATCTTCGGGCCATGTGCTCTAATCAGAGTTTATCTAAATCTACCTTCCAAGGTTAGTACTAAACTGCCTCTGATACCAACTGTAACGCCCCGACCCCAGCTACCCAGAGTCGGTGCATTACTTCGTAACATTGGCATGATCACAAAAGATCATGTCTCGAAAGACCGATTAGTTTAGTAGCCTTGGAAACACTAGATACATTCGTAAACATTACATTACATCATAAAAATGAAAAAATAAAATAACATGGTCTTCATAGTCCACACTCATATCCCTTTCTGACTATCCCTCCAGGTCAATCCTTAAATACTTCTTCACATCCTGGAAAATATTAAAACATTGAAAGGGGTGAGCTCAGATGCTCAGTAAGGATAACAATATTGCGGAATCTTTCATAAATAAACATTAACATTTAAGGAAATGTATAACTAAAACAAAAGCCTTTTAAACATAAACTTAAACATAATATGGCAAAATTAAAATGAGATAATGCCATTTACTTATTCACATGGATATTCTACTGGTCGAATAATCACATTCAATATCAATAACCACATTCATAATGATGGAATTCATAATGCCAGAAATTCTGAAACATTTTGTCAAGGCCTCAGCCAAGACGTCTAAAATGATTAAGGCCTCGTCCAAAAACATAAATCAAATTGGGAAAGGGCCTCGGCCAATTCCATGTCTAGTTGTCTCATGAGACCTACCGATGCATCGAGGATCTATAGCGGGCTCCACCCGTCACTTATTAAGTCCAATGCATTCCTCATATGAATAGGGTTAAACATATCATAAACCATAACATAATCGTATCACATAAAACATGCATAAAGGAAACATAACATTTCCACATTTCAATAACAAGATATCAATACAACACATTGATATAATAAAAATGCTTTCAAAACCATTTTCAATACCAAAATAAAAGAAAGTTAAAACTTTGTATTTATTTTTCATTAAAAAAAGTGATGGCTTGTAGAGGAAGCCGAAACTCAAATAATGGTCACGGCGGCGGAGAAGTCGTTGTCTCCGCATAAGTACGGAATGAAAAAATTCCCTTTTTGTCATTTAGTAAAACGCTTCATATAAAAAAGATTCCTTTTGAATAAACATAAAAGTCAAAGGGGTTTATACCCCGTATAATGGAAAGTTGTGTATAAAACCAAATATGCCTCAATGAAAGGAGATTGAGACGAAGTCTTTACAAAGATAATTTTTAAAATAAAATAGATCCATTATGTGTATTCACTATAAGTACACATAATAAAAGTAAAAAAAACAAGATATGACATAATAATATCATGGCATAATTTGAAAGTAGGAGATTAACCCAAAGAATGGAAGTTGGGTTAAGAAATTCCCTTACCTCATGTCTGACTTGACTCAACCGTTCTTTAACCTCCTTAATAATAAACTAGAGTTAATATATAACTTATTAAGAACCATTTTTAATTTCATTATCCTTTTTATATCACTTATTACAATGTTATGAACATTATGTAATTATTTAAGTTAATAACGGTCGTTTTGTCGATCTTTGGTACTTGAGTCAACAATAAACTTCTTATAATTACAAGTTGTTTATGTGGTAGAATATCCATTATCTACAGAATTATTTTCATGATTTAGATGTCATATATATCATATATATCCAGTATATACATTCATTCATAATATTACATAACATTTAGAGGTAAGAATTGAAATGCACCGTTCATGGCGACGGTAAGCCGTACGTACGCATGAATGCTACTTTCATTTCTATTTCGTATCTAATGGAATGAAATCATAATGATACAAATGTATAATATAATTCCAGTATAATATAATTTATAATAACATTTAGTCCATCCTTTATACATCCCACATATGGCATTAACGATTCAAATCCCTTTGAGGGGGCGGTAGTCCGCACTTCCTAAAATGAAATTATCGCGTTTACCCATAATGGAAATCATAAAGTATGCCATAAATGAGAAATAAATAAGAATAAGTTAAACATAAACATATTATATATCATATATAAATATAGTGACATCTTAATTTCCACCTTTGAAGGTGTTATATGAGTGTTGAACAATCATCATTTCGTGAGGCAGAAATTCGCCATCCACAGAAACCATATGTTCTTTAACCATTAGATGTAGGTGTGTGTAAGTGTATCTCTAATCCTTCTTATAACAAAATCCTAGTATATTGAGGATAATTTTGTTGTTACCAAAGAAATGAATAAAAAGAGTTTATGGGGTTTGAGAAGAAAAATAAAACAAAACAACATTAGAGAAGACATTACCTCAAAATCGGGTAACTCTTTTTGATTTGAGCCAAAGGCTTCCTTGGGAAGAGTTATGCCCAAAGTGAGGCTTCTAGGAGTAGTAGGGTGAAGTTGGGAGAGTATTTGGGCAGATGTTGGCCGAGCCAAATGTCTTGAAAGTGTGAATGAGGTGGTATAGGTGGGGGCCTTTTATAAGTGGAGTGGAGGGGCACTCTTGGAAAGTAAGGAAAGTTTACATTATTATACAATGATTTTTCGGATTCTAAAGGTCCCACACTTATATAATTCGTGGATAAGGTGATAAGAGTTCGATATATACCTATCCAATAGTCTTTGGACAAGTGTAAGCCTTGTATTGTAAATTATCTTTTCATTTTATTAAAATCGTTAAATAATGAGGTCTTCGTTGCGTCATAATGATGTCATAAATAATTTAATTTATTTAATGTCTAAAAATTATAAAAAAATACTATGATGTAGGAAATCTTTTTAGCTTTCCAATGAATATTTATAGTTAAAAATATGACTTGTATAACCCCATGTAAAATTTTTTTTAGTAAAACATTTCATGTTTGTGTCATTTTTTACTTTAACATTAAATAAAAGGTATTTATGTCATTTTCAAAATAAAGTGGCTCCATGGGGTCCCCAAGTTGACCCATGGATTTTCTTGGTCAGCCATGACTCATAAAATAGGAGTAGGACACGTGTCAAGTTCATCTCATATTATTAAAACATTATTTTTACCTTAAACTACACTAATTACCTCTAATCGCGATTAAGAACTTAAAAGTTACTATTCACCAAAAAATTATTTTAATATAATTGAACCACATTTTACTTCTTAATTACAACCATGTATGTCGGATTTTTGAAAATCAAATCACAGAAGTGCTAATATTTCATTTAATCGAAAAATCAGTTATTTAACTACCACTTAGTGGTTTCACTATTCATCAAAAATTGAAGTTTTTCAGAACAATGCCAAAATTTCACCCTAAGCTATAATTGATATTCCGAATTCAAAAATGATGTCTATTTTACAAAATTACAAACATATAAGTTGCATTAATTAATTTTATAATTAATTCCCGCTGTCACAACAAATAGCGTGTTTTTAAGAAACAATTTATATCAAAAGACTGGAAATTGTTTATGTCCAATTTCAAAGTTAAAATAATTCTAATGACCACCATTGGATAAAATGGTAATAATATATTATAATTATACTTTAAAACCACTAAATAGTATAATTTATCACTATAAATTATTTTTATTAAAAAAGTTGTTTTAAGTATTTTTCACTATTCATAAAAAATAGAAGTTCTCAGAAAAATACCAAAAATTCAACATAGGCTAATTTCGATATTACGAATACAAAAATGAAGTCCATTTTGAAATATAAAATTTCTATAATTTTAAAAAGTGGTTATTACTATTCATAACGGCTACTTTGATTAGTCGCGGTGTTTTAGAACTCGAAGTTGCATACAATGCAAGCTATTGCATTATTGAATGAGAAGCGTATCGTTGAAGCTCGGGCTGTTACAATAATCATCTGTACTTCTATACTTAAGTTATACCTAATTGTGAGCTTAGTCTTTACATGTGTGGTAAAACACTCTTCACGGTGTTACCTATGTAGAACTTCTATCTTTGTGGTGTTACCTGTGCGGTACTTCTACCTTCTTGGTGTTACTGTTGTGGTACTTCTACCATCATGGTGTTGTCTTCGTGGTGTTACCTGTGTGGTACTTATACCTTCGTGGTGTTAACCGTGTGGTACTTCTACCTTCGTGGTGTTACGTGTGTGGTATTCTACCTTCGTTGTGTTACCTTTGTGGAATTATTCCCTCATGTGTGAGATTAGTATATCTTGATAACATAGGTAAATTTATGGGCATATACCTAATTAGTGTTGATGTCTATTGCTTTGTGCTTTGATATTGCGGTCTTGCTTTGTGGAATTTCCTTTGTGGAACTTTGGGAGACCTACGGGGGTCTCGGGGTCCATACTGAGTATCATTATACTCACCCCTGCATGTGCTACACCCGCACCTTGTTGTGTCTTGTGTAGAAGACAAACAATATTGATCGAGGCTGAGGGATTCAGGTCTGGACGGTGCTCGGAGGTGGACCATTTGGTGTGACAAGACGTAGAGACTACTGATCGTGAGCTGTACCTACCCTTTAGGTAGGATCCTCAGTGGATGATCTAGGAGCTATTTTTCACTTTTCAATTGTATTTGCACTTTTAGTTGAACTTGTACTTTTCAGTTGGGCTTGTATTTAGGACCCTTTACTTTTAGCACACTTTTACTATAGTAGTTTACTTCGTGGTTGCTTCATTTTGTGTTCTTGGACTATGTGTCTGTATAGGTCAAAAAGGCAATGCCTTCCCATTTCAGGGATACACCTTTCCGGTGATATTCGCCAGCTCCAGGAATAAGGAAGGAGGGTTTGGGGTAGTCATAGAACAAGCCCCGAGGTATAGGTCGTGACACATAGACCATCACCTCCAAAACCATAATAGGATCACTATTGATTTGCGTTTTAAGTTTACACTCATAATTATTCCAACCCTCTCCCATTAACACCTTCTCCGGGGTATTTAAATCACTGGGAACCATTATTGGTTCCCTAGGTCACATAATAACATGGTAACCTAACATGGTATCCTCATCATGCAACTCATATTGAGGGTCAAAACCCATTATTCAGAGAGAATCATGTCCCTCGACATCATTAGAAAAATATCTTGACCTCATTTACCTCCTAGGAAAATCTGTACTAGCACCTCTATATAGAGAAGTCTAAAATACCATCTCTATTACTAATTCATCACTAGTTTGGTCCCCACACACAACCTAACAATATATTTCCATAGTGTATATCCACCCAAGTAATCACAATCTCATTTGGGGAGTAGCACTCACTCCATGCTCATCACGACTAGCCCAAAATCTATAAGGCATCAGAATGTTGTCACATATCCTACACAGAAAAACAATCCCAAACCAACACTCTTCACAAAAATGAGGTGTCTAAGGGTCCTACAATAGGCTCACTACATCCAATTAACATATTCACACCCCTCTATGGGTTTTTTGTCTCATGGAATTTATTTATAATTTCGATCTCGACTAGCAGTGGTTGAGGCATTAAGCCAGTGCTTAAGGTTTCATTGCGGAACTTAGCATTGTTGAGATAAATAAATAACTCCTTTCTTTATTTTGGAAATAAAAAATACACTTTATATGAAAAATATCTAACTTGAGTTTTTCTTAATGTTGTTATGCTTATGAAAATTGAACATCTGCTAACGGAAATACCATAGAACTTAAACTGATTTATGAAAATTTTGTGATATGATGTTTCAATCCAGAATATATCTGTTCGATTTAAAAGAACTATAGTGGTGTTCATTCAACTCATTATTATATTAAACAATATTTTAATTTTATCATTTGATTAATAAGAGGATACTAATTTAGTTATAAATTACTCTATGTTTTTATAAATTCTATCATTAATGTTTTTTAAAAGTTTGTTTACAAATAGTGCCACACATTGAGTGTCATAGTACATGAATGATCATTTGGATCGGACATTATAATGTTTCTTTTGATTTAAAATATTTTAATTTTTTTTATCAAGTGAACTTTTAATCTGTGTCATATTTTTCTTTTTGATTGTTTTTGTTAAGAGTTTCTGATTAATGGTGTCCATTATAAAAACATAAAAATTTCCTTTATAATTTATCTTCTTCTAATCCCTATCGTATGACTGTATTACCATCATCCATAGTAACTCCCTTGGGCTCCATAAATTTAACCCACCCTAATAATATTGTTTTTAGAAATAAAAAGTTACTTTTGAGTGAGTAAGTGATCCTATATGATTGTGATATTCTAGAGATAGGAAGATATTGGAATTTATGATCATCTGAACTGAGGGGTTCTATGGATTTAAAGATAAACCCTAGGTACTTATAATGTGTAAAAGTGATATGCTACCAAAAAGTTTTGTCAATGTATTTTGGGGATAGGAAGAAAGACCTTGTGATTAGTATAAAATCAAGGATACCTTATAACAGGTTAAAAATAGTTGATACCTCAGATTCAGTATATATATCCACATTTCATTTTAGTTTAAATGTTAGATTCAAAAAATATACTTTAAATGGATTCTTTGGTTTGCTAACCAGTACTTTTTGTTTTCTTCTGAATTTTTTCTGTACTCATTTTTAAACTTCCAAAGTGTTAAGTCATGTATCAGTGACTAAAATACCAATCACATTATTTCTACTATGAAAATTGTGTTTCATATATCTTATAATTTAGTTACTTTGGTCTTTGATTTTATTTATAATATGAAAACTCTACTAGTTTAATACTTAAATAGGATGAATATTGTAATTTAATATTAAAAAAATTCAACCCCCTCTTTTATTTTATTATCCATAATACCTTAGAATAATATTTGGTATAAAATGAGGACTTTACCTAGATTCTTATATTTACATGCATGATTTTATTTTATTTATAATTTCTATTTTTTATTGAATTTTTAAATCAGTTTACCTATACTAAAGAGGTTGGTATATGGAATATATTTTATAATGGTAGGAGTGCCTGTTGGAACACTCAAAACATAAATATGACTACACAATGTATTTTTTATGGAGGTGATTATGATTAGTAGAATGATCCAATGAAATATTATATCATTACTACAGAAGTCAGTGACTTTATCATGCTAATAAAAAATAAAATAGTCTAAGATAAAGAGAATGTTCAATTTTTTTAAAAAGAAAAACATGGATATAATGTAAAACATAATGTTTGTAATGTGTTTCTTTGTTCTAGGATGAGAAAAATCTATAGAAAATATCATCTTATTAAAAAATAGAATTTGGAAAAAGTTTTAGATTACATATTTTATAACTTCCAATGTTTTGGAAACTCACAGAGATATTCTAAAAGTTGATTATGAAGTATTTTATTTACTACCTAGAGAAATAATATCTCAAATGATTCAACATTTTATCAATGTTATAAATAGTTTATAATCTTTGGGTGGAAAATTGTTATCGAAATATCAACTCCTTGAAATGATTATTGATATTATGCATAAAGAATAAGATCCTGATAAGACATAAATCAATGAAACTAAACAATTGATAAAGTAATGTTTGGATGAAATAATTGGAAAATTAATGAAACTTGAGATTATTCTGCGATTAAATTTTGAAAAATATTAAAGGAAGAATATGTTATCATTGACTTCTAAATCAGGTAACATTGATTTTTGTAACTTTAATACTTGTAATAAATCTTATAAATCTCATGTTTTAAAGAGGAAATGTATGTATATATATTAAAGTAATTCAGAATAAAATAATAATGAACATTATTAGATTATAATATGGATGAATCATTTTTTTTGGGAATTCACATTTTTAGAATAAACATTGAAAATATAGGAATGAAAAGAATGAATCATTAGAATTTATTTTCTATAAATATAAGAAGGTTATATAAGACCTGATTTTAAAAAACTGAATAATAAAAATTGATTGCTAAAAAGACATTATAAAATAAGAGGAATGGAAATATTTAAATATTTTACACTTGGAGTTATAGTGAAAATGACACATCTTCAAAAATTTAATCACACGTTAGTGGAACAAAATTCTAAAAAATGGATCTTATTAAAATATTCCAAGGAACGAAAAATGATTCATGGAAAAGGTAAATGTAGAATACCTTATAAATTTATAACTTTATTATAAATACACTTATAATATATTATATGATTACTCAATGCCATAATAAGATTAATACAGTCCATTATAATTCAAAAATTTAAATTCATCGAAAGATAAAGAAAATCTACAAAATATATCTGAAATGGATAGATGTATAACTCTTATGAATATATAAAATAATAAAATAAAAATTACCTATGAGTTTACAGAAGAAAAAAATATTATATATAATAAAATAATTTCAAAATAAACATCATAGATTTCAAAACATCTAACTGAAATAGATTTAAAAACCAATTTTTGTTTTAATTCTATTGATTTCCATTTAGTTTATCCTAAATATGATGATAAAAATTTAGATAATTAGAATTTGATTATTTGACTCAAATTATATGTTATTTTTGTAGAGAAACTTTTAACTAACCTTACTTTAGGTAAAGGTATTTTTATAAAATATTTAAAAAATTAAGGACCTCTAGATGTTAATATGGAATTAGTTATACTTCTAATAGAACATATTTTCAATCAAACTATTTTTTATATAAAAGTAAAAGTTTTTAAAATTATTTTAAAATATGAGGTCACTCGGGTAAGTATTTTTCCCTAAAAAATTCAAGACTTTTAGTTTACACAAATTTTTTATTTCATAAGAACTAGAAGCTGCACAACATTAAATATTTGGGCAGATGCGGGTTCCTAAAATCTTATTTTCTAACATAACTAGGCCCAAACATATGTGGGTACTAAGAAATTAATTTTATATTTTTCAGTCAATGAAGTTCTGTATCAAAAAAATAAAAAAATAGTACATGGCCGATGGTTGTTCTTGATAGATGTTTGGAGACAAGTAAAACTCCTAGAATTCAAATTAATTAATAGGAGTATGAGTCTCTTTTGGATACATTTCAAAAGGTGAAATCATTATAATTTGTGATGTTTCTTTTCTTATTAAAACATTAGTTTAAAATGTTTTATAATTTTTGAGGATTTATTCACAACTTCATAAACATATGTCATTTATGTGATGACGAATATATTACAAAATTTAGGAGTGATTAATTTAATATTTAATGTTCTGAAGGTAATTTTATTTTATCCATAAATAAGAATGAAAATTATTTCACATTCAACTTAGAAGAATTAATTCATCATAATTTTGATTCTTTAAGTGAAACTGAATACTTATCTTGGTTTTGGAATAATATTTTATGGCATTCTAACTTTCACACATTAACAAAAATTATAGTAAAAGGATTGTTAGGGGTCTATAAAAACTTATATTTAATTAAAATAGAGTGTATGATCTTTTCAATTTTTGTATGAAAAATAAGTGAAAATTTAAATCTAAAATTGATGTCTTAACTACTAAAACATTACTATTAATGCACATGGATTTATTTGTTCCAACAAAAAAAGAAAGAATTGGTGGAAACTAATATGTGCATGTAGTGGGTGATTATTACACTAGATTTACTTGGGTTTATTTTCTTACTCAAAAATATGAATCTCTTAATCATTTTGTGTTATTTCCTGATTATGTTAAAAACGAGAAAAACTTATCTTTGGTTATTATCTAGATAGATCAGGGAGGTGAGTTTTTAATCTCTAAATTTGAAACTATTTGTTAAAAAAGTTATTACTCATAATTTATCTTCAGCTAAAACACCATAATAAAATAGTGTATTTAAATGAAAAAAATTATTATGGAAATTAATTGAACATTCCTAAGTTATTATTCTATTTATAGTCATTTTTGGGACGAGGTTGTGAGTACTTGTTGTTATAATATTAATTGAATTTTACTTAGACCTCTTATTAAATAAACTATTTATAAGTTGTGGATTGAAATTGAGAAAAAAAATCCTAATTCGGGGCTTTTGAGTGTCTAGTATTCATCTGAAATATAAATGATTAGTTATATAAATTTGATCCAAAAAACAATGAAGGAATTTTTAAAGGATATTCAAAATAATTAAGGCTTATATAATTTTTAATAAAAGAACCAATGCTTTTTAAGAAATAGTTCATTAAAATTTTAAATAATATGATACTTTTATTTCTTAAAACCATAGAAAATTCATAATACTTATGATGTTTTAAATAATATTTCTCTTAGTTTAAAAAAAAATAATTTACAAATACCAATTATAAATCATCCAAAAGTGTAACCATCATATTTTCAATTTCTTGAAGTCACTTAAATTTAAGATTTACATTCATTATTTTAATATGAATATAGCTCTTTAACCAAAAATCAGTTGATATTAGGGAAATAAATTTCCGATTATATTACCGAGGATGTAAGTCAACCGATTAAAACTAGAATTTCACTATGAAATCGACGTGATCATCCTAATTTTCTATTATAACTTAAACCTAAAATAATTTTTTTAGCTTTAGGTGATGAATATTGGATATGTTCCATAAAATTAGAGCATAATTAGTTTGAACATAAACATGTTTAGAAATTTGTTAAATTTCATAAATATCTACTGGTAATTAGATAAATATTGGTTTTTAATTTTTTTTTTCTAAAAATGGAATTTTTATTATTATTATTAAATAAAACATTATTACTAATCTATAATTTCAAGAAGGCATAGAATATGGTGAAAGTTTTTCAGTGGAATCTAGACTAGAATCTACCATGATCTTATTATCCTTTGAAAATCATCTTAATTTGACATTATTATAAATTTATATGAAAATTTATTTCCATAATGGTTACCTTCAAGAAGAAGTTTATATTGAATAAACTCCTAGTTATTAATATATTAAATTTATAGAAAAATTATTTGATCTTTCAAATTTACTATATATACTTAAAGAAGCCATAATAGCTTAATATTATATACTTAAGATATACTTTCTTATAAATAATCCTGTTATGTAAGTGATTCACTAACCATTTTCATAAATAATATTTTCAAAAAACACCATCATTGTTCAAATATTTATTGATGACATTAATTTTTATTCATCTCAAAAATTACTTTCTAATTTTTTTCTAAACTTATAAAATATTATTTTGAGATAGGAATGTTGAGATAACTTGAATCTTACCTTGGTTTTCTTGTTTTTAAAAAATTGGAATGAAAAAAATTAACTCAACATAAATATATAAAATATTTACTCAAACACTTTGTTTTTTACTATGTATCAAACATAAGTACTTCGATAACCACATCTATCAAACTTGATCATGATGAAACTGATAAATAGGTAGATCAAAAAAATTATATAATTATAATTGGAAGTTTATTATGTCTTACTAAAAATGACCATACATTATAATTTAGTGTCTTTATGTTTGAAATTTTAAGATAATCCAAAATAATCTCCGTTGAAATCGATAAAATTCATTTTTTGATACCTTAATTGTATTTCCAAATTTGGATTATTCTATTATTCTAGAAATTATTTTGTTTTAATATTTTAATCATGTGATGAATTTATAGTATATATTTTATATATAAAATATAATTTTAGAACATTTCTTTTCTTAGGAGTGTATTTAGTCGAATGGACTAGAAAGAAACAATATCTTGTTGAACTATACACCACTGAATAAGAATATGTAGTAACTAAATGTAATCATGCTCAAGTGTTGTGGATGCAATACACACTCACAGATTTGGGTTTTATATTTACTCGACCTCCAATTCATTATTGAAAAACTAGTTATGTTTCATTTTCTAGAAACCAAACATACAACTTATCATCAAAGTAAATGGATGTACGAAACCATTTTATTAGGGATCACAAGAAAAAATAAGATATTATTCTTGATATTTTATATAAAATCAACTTGATGATATTTTTTCAAAACCTATTACTTATGATATATTTGAATTTATTAAATAGAATTTTATAATGATAAACATTAAGTTATTTTCAATCTTCTTACAGTTTCATCCCAATCCTTACATGAAAACCTCCTTGAGTTATAAATGATAAAATTTTATCAGTTTTTGAACCGTGCCAATTTTTAAACATAATGGGGTTTCGTCCTTATCAGTTTTTCAAAATTAATATTTTTTAAACCCTAATGGGTTTTTATTTTTATTGGGGATTAAACCTTATATATTTTTCAATCTTACTAGTTTTTCTACCATAAAATATTTTCTAACATAATGGCTTTTCAGTTTTTTTAAAAGAATTCCATGAAATATTTTTAATTTTTTCTAAACTTTTCCTTGAACCATCCTTGAAAGAGAAAGATCATACATTGATTTTTGACTGTAACTTCTAGGATGTTTAATATTTTCAACTATGTCTTTTTTGGTTTTATCATGACATGTTTTTTATAGGGGTTGATGATCAAAACTCAAGAAAGGTCAGATTTATCTTATAATCTTTATAAATCACTTTTTATAGGGGAATTTTTATTATTTCTAAAAAATTAAACCTTTTCTTTTCCCATTGAGTGAAATTTTAAATTTAATTCTTAAAATTATTTGTATGACATATGTGTTAGCCTTTATGTTTCCTCACGTCTTTAAGATGCTCATCAAATGAATGATAAGAAAGGAAAAATTTTTAAATTATAGGAAATATTAAATTACTATATGAAGACTACAATCTAAAGGATGTTTTGAATTCGGTTTTTTATCTTTAATCTTCAATACTGATATGTTTTTATTAAAAATTATCATTATACGAGTTTATCTGAATAATCTCCTAAATCCATCCATAAATCTAAAATTTTTCCTTGAAAAGGTAGAAATATAATTAGATGTTGCTGAATCAGTCTCTCTGATCATTGGTGAAGAAGTTAGAGTTTAATATATAATAATGCATATACATATCTACTGTTATATAGAGATTCCCGATAGCATCATTAAGACTAGAGGATAATGTGAAGATAAGACAAAAATCACTTTAAAATAAGATCTTATTAAATAGGAAAGCACGATCAAAATTGAATTGTTGTAGTTAAATTTTTTATATCAACCATGATAAAAGGATTTTTCTTGAAGACCTAAATACCTATAAATATTTCCAAATAAACTAAATCATATTATTGGAAAATTTTCAAAAAGAATTAAATTTATTAAATTTTATTATATTTTCTATTTATGTATTTCCTTTTGAAAATCATATAGTGGGAGAAATTTAAAAATATTATATTTTCTATTTTTTACCCAGTATATTTACCTTCTATGATTTTTATGAATAATTATTTTCATTGTGGGGAATATATTAATTTTATAATGATGACTATTGAATTATTATTTCAAAATTATGAGGGATAAATTATCTTTCATAAAGAATACATTATTTTTTAAATTTTAGTTATTTTTTTAGAATTTCTGTACTTGTCTTGTGTTTTCCAAAATGGGGGAAGTTGTTTAGTTAATGAATTATTACATTATTTATTTTAGAAATAACAGTAAACATTATATAAAAATGACTTAATTTAGGTTTTTTATGTTGTTATTCTTATACCGAATGATCCCCCAATAACTAGAATACCATAGAACTAAAACATTTTTATGAAAATATGACGATCTGATGCTTCAAGCTAGATTATGTCCATCAAATTTAGAAGTAATATAAAATTGATGATCAAACTCATTGATATATGAAATAAAATTCTAATTTCATGTAAATGAATAAGATATTATAGATCTTATCAGAACTACTTCTGATTTTTGTATAAAAATACTATTGATGTTTTTTACAATGATGTCGATTAGTAGAGTCACACCTCGAGCATCATAAGTAAATAATTGATCATTTGGATTGAGAATTATAAATTTTTATATATTATTTAAATAATTTAAATTTATTCTTAGTAAGAAAACTTCCAATTAGTGTAATAATTTCATCTCCGAGTGTTTTTAATAAGAACAATCATTTTATTTTTTTTATTGTAAATCTCATAGAAATTTACAATGTAATTTCTCTTCTACTAATCCCATGTGATTGAGGGATTTCAGAGATTGTAAGATAGAAGAATTTTTAATCATTTAAATTGAGAGATTTTGTGGCTATGAATACATAACTAAATTACTTCAGATGTGGGGTAGTGAGATTCTATTGATGGGTTTAGTCAAGGGATTATGTGGACTGAATGATACACCTTTCGATAGGTATACAATTCAGGATAACTTATGGTAGATTTAAATTCATAGTCACCTTAGATCTAGTATACAGATCCACGTTTCACTTTGGTTTAGAAAATATTTTTCTAATGGAGTATTTTGTTTAATAAAAAATACTCCTTGTTTTTTAAAATTTAAAGTGTACTCATTTTTAAACTAACTCTACCCTACATCTTGTATCAGTTACTAAAATTTCTAAAGCTTTATTTCTTTTGTAATAAATTCATTTGATCAAATTTATAATTTTATTACTCAAAAATTTTATTTTATCAATAATATGAAAAAATGATCAACTTAATACTTTAATAGGATTAAAGTTTTAATTTTACTTTAAAAATAAAATTCAACCCTCTTGTATTTTTTTTATATATTATACCACACGACAACATGAACCTTTTCTAGACCAAAAATTTAATTTAAAAAATAATTCTTTTATGAAAAATTTTAATCTCCCTCAGTGTAAAGACCACATATCACTTGCATATAAATAAAATTCATAATAGAAATGGGTATTATAAAGAACCATTTACCTCAATTTAGAGTTATTCCCATTTGAAGAAGCTCGATGACTCTCACCCAAGATCATCCAAGTACAATCATCCATTTACTGTCATTAAGAGGCCCTATATCATATAAATACTTAAAATTTAATTAATTATAATAAAATTAGAGTTAATTTGAAAAATTATAATTAATTTTACAAATTAATAGATTATAAATAATCATTGAGAAACTCATTGAACAACCTCAATGCACCAAAACCACAAACAACCACTTAAAGAAGGCCCTCAACATCCTAACGACACTATTTTAAGTGAAATTTATAAAAAATGGAATAAAAATCACTAAATAAATTTAATTTATCCAAAAAAATTTAAAAAAATTCATACGATCATATAAATTCGTCATAATGGTGTGAAATAATGTATGCACATCATCTATAGTCACCCTTTTCCATGAAATTCTAAAGCCCAAAAATATTGGTTAATTTTACCACAGTTCAATTTAATCATCTAAAAAATACTAATCTAGGTATCCCAAGTAATAATAAAAAAAATGGAAACCAATAATAAGTGAAAACAACAAAAAAACTCACCATGAATCACCTAAGAAATCTTATCAAATCAAACCATTTCCACGGTATATCAAGGGGAACTAGGGGAGTAATCCTCCTGGTTTAGCCATGGGTGATAAGGAAGAGATTAGGGAGAGGGTTTTTTTATATTTAAGGGGACAAATAAGATTTTAATTATTTTTATAACTGCACATAGTTGAAAAATGACTTACACCAAGGAATGTGCTATGTCGTGTTTCATGCCTAGGAAGACCCAAAGGATCCATGACATGCCCAACCCCATATAAGGGATACCTACCTACTCAAAAACCTAGAGAGACATCTTATCCAACTAAAATGGCTAGCATAATATAATATCCCTTGATACCTTGTCATTTTACAATATTCTATGCTAAGTGAAACATGTGTTTTACAATATGTTTCACATGGGGACAGTCCCCTAGTGACTTAGTCTCCCTATCCACATGGGAATTTTATCTGTCCATGTGAAACCCTAGATTAACCCTCAAAAAACACCCCCAACTAGGGAATAAATTCCTCTAATATGGATTTATATCCTAGTCCATTTCATATATGGGAAACCCCTTGAAAAAAACATCCATTAAAACACCCATCCGGGTTGGTTCAAAGTTCGTTTTTCATAGGGATCACTCTTAGGAACCACAAAATCACCTAACATTCCCCTAAATTTCACTCGATCACCCATCAATTAGCCCATTATATACATCAAATAACACATATTGAAAATTATTTAAACATTGAAATCCCATTAAGAGCACTGATTCTCATAATAACCCCCCTCTAGTAACTAAAAATTAAAAGTTATTAGAAAATTCATAAGTTAGAAAATGTATAGAGTTTTAAATAAAATTATTCATTTCTTATTTATAACTTTAATTGAAATTTTTCTCTCCAAAAACACACTTCTATATCATTTTGTAATGTCTCTATAAAGTTTACCCAAATAGTGTAATATATGCAATGCCACATGACAGTCAGTGAATTTTACCATATCTAGAGGCTATAAACTATTAGTTAGGTCCCAAAACAATCAGGTGGAGACTATTACCTAAATAATAACACACAAGAGTTTTGTTTTAAACTAATTATATTTTGTAACTATTTATTCATACATTTGGTATAACCAAAACTTATAAAAGAAAAAATATATACCTAGAAGTGGTATCCAATAGTTCTGTATATAAAAGAAAATAAATAGTATATATGATGTGACATACATTTCATAGTATTCCCAAAATATCCACATCAGTAAATCATAAATAAATACATGTTTTCCCCTTTTTCGAAACATATATAGTGTTGTAAAATGAAGAAAATACAATGGAAATTAACTTAACTCACTATAAAAGATTATATAAATCATTGACCTCTATCATATTTCTAAAATCGTTCCATATTTACATCTATAAGTTAACATTTTTACCTTTCATTAAACCTTTCCTCATCATAGAAAAATGGAAGGGGGGGGGGGGTGAATTTACATTTTAAATAATTAAAGAAAATGAAAAATAATAATTTTAAAATATAAACAATATTAACATGACAAAATTTTTTTTGATAAATTTGATAAATTATATCTGTATTAGAAAATCATAATGAAAAACGGATGTATCAAATCATATTAATTATGAACATTAGGTTTTAATGATGCAATAAATTAATTTAAAGATAGAGAAAACATGATTTGATAAAGATGTTCATCAATAGCTCAGTATGATCCATATACCACATCACCTTGGGTTAAGAGATTTATATTATTACACCCTTGCTATTAGATTTGATAAGTAAAACCTAGAATCATTATTATGGTTGTGATTACCCTATCTAGCTTTATTGATAGCCAAAGAACCCATCCAACACTTTTTCAATAGTTAGAACCCATTATAGAAGGAGGTGGGAAGAAAAATATTTTCTTGGTGTAAACTATTTATAATTATTCCCCCAAATCTCAAAAAATGATTAGTACAATTTGAGATGAGTTATTTATAGAGGATGAAAATATGAGATCCATTGAGAGACTGAGAAATATTTTTTTTTCTTTGAGAGAACATTGAGACTGCTAGTTATTCAGCATTGCTGATTCATATGAGGAGCTATTGAACATGTTTTTTTATGAGATCTAAGACTCCTTATGTCACTATATATTGGATAAATAAGATTTAGAGGCCCCTTGGGTTGACTTGGGGTGTTAATGAGCCGATTCAATGCATTTAAGACCTCTAATAAATTCTTATTAACTACTCTAGATTGAAACCAGTAGCTAGCCAGATGATCCCATTAGCTAGCTAGTAGGCATTCTGGGATCTTCTAAGTTGTACCTAATTCTAATGGTTGGCCAGTGAACCTCCACAACCTATCTAATGGACACCTTCTGTATCTACATTTATATCCAACACTAAGGGATATCCAGTGCTACCTACATCCATCATCGTCAAAAGGGGCCTCCTAGACTTATTTCCATGATATTATATTGGTCTTTCAACTTCATTCAAAGATCATTAAACACGAATTAAGACCATTCCAATAGTTTACCATGAATAATAGGAATCCATTTGAATATGAATTAATAACTTCATAAATTCCATCAAGGACATCACTTAAATAAGAAATGGGGAGAATTAAATTGACTCAAATGAACATTTTAGAAAGATAATAGAGTGTTTATGATAATAAAAACACAATTAGAGAGAATGGTACAATAATTTACCCCTCTCCGATTATTAAAAACCCATAACATAAAAATATATATCAAATTTAATTCATGAGTGAAGGATATAGTAATGAATTCAAGATATCAAAGAGGATATTCAATATGATTAAGAAGTTAATGATCTTCAATGTGATTAACAAGTAAGTGAATCAAGCATTGTATAAACACAAGTAAAACATTTAAATTTAAAACAAGTGTGTGGAACATTAAACTCCACATTTATTAAATAATTTAGTAATAAAAAATATTTCAACAAAATTCTCTTATTTATTTTATACCCATTCGAGGTTTGAAATTTCTCCCCCTTTAAGGTTCAAATTTTTTTCCCCCATTAAGGTTAAAAAATTATTAACTCTTTAAGGTTCAAAAATTCTCCCCCATTAAGGTTCAAAAATTTATCACCCTTTGTGATTATTAAAAAAACAATAAGGATAGTAAAGAATTATTGATAAAGAAATATTTGAGAAAGAAAATCAATGGATACTTTAAAATATATTTTGAAAACTCAAGAAAGATATGAAAAGGACTCCAAGAGGTTAATGTATTTTGGAAAGGGAATTAAAAAAGAAAAAATTGAAAATATCTCTTAACATTAAAAATCCCCCTCAAAAAGGGAATTAGAGAGAAAAGGGAGGGAGTTTGAAAGAATAATTTTAACAAATAGATTTATAGTGGATAATATAAAGGGGAATTAAATGAATATTAAATGAAAATAAAATTGGTATAAACCTTTTCCAAGATACTCATTCCCATAAATAGTTGTTTTATCTATAGTGATCGATTCCTTCATTAAAAAAGATAAAAGTAGTTCCTTTGAAATTGAAACCATAAATCTATGTCCCCCTCCAATGTTTTCAAATACAACTCAATAATGTTTATTATAGAGACTAGTATAAATATAATATTATTCATTATTAATTATCCTTTAAGAGAGATAATTGTTTTCAAAAAAATAAGAAATATATATATATAATTTCTCATATTAGTCATAAAATGATCTTAAAATAGATTTAAATAAAAAATAATGTGTGTTCAATTTTTTTTAAAAAGTAGTTTAAATATTTATCATTTTAAAATTTAATTTTTTAGAAAATATGACTTTGATGTTTCAGAAAGAGAGAAAGAAATATTTTAGTTAAAAAAATAACTTGAAAACAAAAGTCTATATTAAGTAAAATTTCCTGATTAGTGAGATAATCCTTCCCATAAATTGACTATAAAATTGAGATAATGTGATCATATAAAAGATATAACTTAGAGAAAAAGAATATTATTAAAAATAAATAAATAATTTTACAATTTTAGAATAAATGGAAAAATATTAAAAAATAGATCAAGAATCCCTTAAAATAAAATTTTAAAATATTAATCATGTTATCCATGTTCAAATAGAAAGTGTCACAATAATAACATCCCTAATTAATGTTTAATTAAATCAAAACGATCTACAACTAAAGGTTTATTGAAAATATCAGTGAGCTGATATTCTATCCTAAAAATTCCAATAAGACAACACCCTTTTAGAAGTGATCTCTAAAGGAATAGTTTCTATGGTCAATGTGTTTAGTTCGAGAGTGATAGAAATAATTTTTAGAAATATTAATTATAAAAGTATAATAACATATAATACAGATATGGTCATATGAAATATCAAAGACCAAGAGAGTGTGTTTCTTCCATATTATTTGGGGGTAAAAACTCCCATAAGCTATGTATTCTATTTTAGTGGTAGAAAGAGAAATAATTTTTTTTCATACTACTTCATGAGAAGATGGATTTTCCAAGTAGTTGAAAATTACCACTTTTAATTTTCCTATCTGATTGGAAACCATAAAAATTAGAATCAGAAAAACTAGTTAATTAAAAATAAGTTCCTTTATGATAAAACAAACCTGGATTTTTAATTCCTTTTAAATAATGAAAAATCATTTTAATGGATTAAAGATTATATTTTATTAATTTTATTGAAAATGATTTCCAATAAAAACATTGAATATGATGTTAGGTCTAGTCATGGTAAGATAAAGTTGACTACCAATCATAGTTCTATAAAGATTTTTGTTAACTTATATACTAATTTAATTCAATGTTATATTATAATTTATACTCAAGGGTGTAATAATTTCATTATATTGATCTATTCTGAAAAAATATAAAAGTTACTTAGAAAATTTTTGTTAATTTTGAAAAATTCCATCATTATTTTGATAAATTTTAAAACTAATAAATAATTTGAGTTCGACCAAAAATCTCATTTCACATTCATTATTCATTAAATCAAAAAAATAAAAAACCATGAGATTAATTGGATAAGCCAAAAATCACATCATCAACCTAAATTTGAACAAGTAAATATTTTTGATATGTATTGTAGAAAGAGTTGAATTATATTTTCCCAGTTTAAAAAAAATTTATAAAGGAAAACTAGACAAATATTCATACCAATTCCCGACATATCCTAAAGTTGGGAGGTTTATGTCACTACTCCTTTGATCTTGGTGTAGATCTAGAAACAGATCCCTCATGATTATAGTTGTGATCACCCACATGAGTTACATTGGAATCTAAGGAACACATCCCTCACTTTTTTCAGCAGTGATCACTAATTTTAAATAGAGGTGATAAGAAGAAGAATTTATTATATTGAACCAATTAAAATTATAATACCTAATATCTCTAAATGGTGAGTACAATTTGAGGTAATAGATTGGGAGAAAATGAAAATATGAGAGTCTTTGAGAGAATGTGAAATGAATTTCACTCCTTGAGATAACATTGATATTTCTAGTGATTCAGTGTCATTTATTTAAGTAAGGAGTTGTAATGGCCCGAACCTCTCCGACCAATTACTTTGTCAAAAAGAAGGCCACAAAGTGTTCTGGAGGGTAAAATTGACTTCTCCCACCCCTTCCAGAATTTTGAAACTACACGTCGTGTAGTTTGAGTACACGTCGTGTACCCCCTTTCTGGGTGTACCCCATGTTGGAGGCCGTTTCCACGCTATGTGAATGAATGGGTGCACGTCGTGTGTTCGATACTACACACCGTGTAGTCCTTCCTCGCATACGCGTTACCAGTCAACGGTCGTGTGCCATGTTGGAGCTGTGTCCTTGCCGTGTGCAATAAATGAGTACACGCCGTGTGTCTAAACTACACGCCGTGTAGTCCTTCCCCGCGTATGTGTTACCCTCAAACCGTGTGTTGCCCAGTCAACGGCCACTGAGCCGTGTTGGATGCCGCGTGGAGACCCTGTAAAATAACCGAGTACATGTCATGTACCATAAAGCACACACCATGTACCTTTTCTTTTCTCGCCTATAAAAGGAGGCGTCCCCTCCTCCTTTCAACTCATTCCTCTCCTCCCATTTTCCTCTGAGCAGAGCTCTTCCAAGAGACTCGAAGGCTCCTTTTCTTCCATAACTTCTTCGTCCGAGCTCTGATTTACGATCCGTCCGCAGCCACAAGATCTTATTGACAAGGAGGAACATTCGAGCTTGGATCTGTTGTCTTTCCTTCGGCCTTTCCTTTCCTAATTCCACCCGAGGAGGTTTTTTCGGGACCCGACAGAAGTGACAGACACCGACATACGTCTTCTAAGGTCGATCCAGGGGTACGTTGCGATCATAACCTATTGAGGTTGGGATCTTACCTTAGTCTCTCTAAATTGTACATCATGCGGGGTGGGTATCCTCTTGTTTTCATGAGAAATAGTTGAACCATTAAATAAAGATAATAACTGGTTAAAGAACGGGGTAAGGAAGTTTTTGATTGCTGTTACTTTATATCCTGTGATATTAGGTTGTGAATTGAATGAGCTTCTACCTACTGAAAATCATGGTCTTTGGGGGCCTTTTCTTACGAAATTAAATGTTTCCCTCTCCTTATGGATTTTCTTATGGATGGAAACTTTGTGGAATGTGGAATTGGTTAATCATGTAAAGTTGGCTGTTGAAAATCTAGAACCCTTGTGTGATCACCCCGGTAAAACAAAAATGGAATAATAAACATGTGGCTGTTGTCTTGGTTTTCGTGGCATGTGATAGGGGTGTTTTGTGGGTTTTTGTGTTTGTGATGAGCAGCAGGGTTGCGATTGACTTGGTTGTGGGTTGGTGTGAGTGTTGTGTTAGTGATGGGCAGTGAGGCTGCAATAAATGCTATTAAAGGGATAATGATGTACGGGTTTCAGTGCGGTTTTGGTGATGGTGGTTGGCAACAGGGCTGCGGGGATGGGTTGAATGTGAACGAACTATGGGTTTTGAATGATAAATAAAAAAAGTGAAAGATTTAATGAATGGTGGGGCTTGGTAACGGAACAGAATTAATAATGATTGGGTTGGTTGGTTAATAAGAAGGACTTGGTTGTGGTGCTTGTGTTCTCCTAACTTTATTTGTGGATGGCAGGGATATGTTTACGAACGATAGATGTGGTTGGTTGTGGATAGTTTCCCAGTAGTTAAGGAAATAAATAAACTAATTCTGCAGAAATTTGAAAACCTAAATGGGGTTGGGGTTGTTTGTTGTATGCATGCTTCATAGTAGCAGTGCCGAGGCACATCCTCAGTTTCTCTATTTAGAAGCCATAAGTTGCGATGTGTGTTTGGTATATATATATATCTGTATCTTTTGTGTTTTATCGCACCCCACCCATGTTGAGAACTTATTGCCAAACACTCCCATTTCATGGGAGATGGTGTTTTTCCCTTAGTTACTAGCTCCTTCCTGCTCCTTCTCCCCTAGTCTGTGATGGCTTGAGGCGACCTTACACCTAAGAATCTTCGGGTAGGTTTCGATTGGGGTGGCTTTAGCCCAAGAATCTTCGGGAAGGTTCTACTATTTCCCAAGAATCTTCGGGATGAGGCCCAGGTGTGTGTGGGCGAGATACGTGGTTGTGAGGCCTAGGTGTGTTCGGGCGGGATACGTGGTTGTGAGTCCTAGTGTGTGTGGGCGGGATACGTGGTTGTGAGGTCGAGGTGTGTGCGGGCGGGATACGTGTTTGTGAGGCCCAGGTGTGTGCGGGCGGGATACGTGGTGGTGAGGCCCAGGTGTGTGCGGGTGAGGAGAGTGTGGCAGCGTCAGGACGTTTGCCGTTAGGAAGAGCTGCTAACTAAAGGGAAATGGTGCGGGGTACCCAATACTCTTGTTCTTATATACTACTACCTGTTGTGATTGTGTTTTTGGTGAGTGTGGCTGGTGAGGTTGGGTGGATAGAATTCTTTGCTAGGTTTATTCTGTTGTTCTCACGGGACATTAGGATGTCTCCCCACTTGTGCACGAGAGCTTTAGGTTTCCCTACTGAGTATACTTGTATGCTCACCCTACGTTTACTTTCAGGTTTCCAGGAGGACTACCAGGGCAGTGCACGACCCTACTAGTCAGATAGTTGGAGTTGTTGCAGTTACTGTACACTTGTTTCTTTTGGTATTGTACTTTGATCATTCTTGTACTTGCACATTGTTTTTTTAAACATGCATGTGGGCTTGGTTTGGGTTTATTTTTATACACTTGTTCTTTTCCTTTTTGGTGGTTGACTTGTCCTATTTCCCGATCCTAAATAATAAAAAGGGTAATGCCTCCCATATTTGTGAAAACTTATTCCCTTGGTGCTAGTCGCCACCCCGGGGCCTACTGGAGGCGGGAATCGTGGGTCATTATCTCCCTTTCACCATTTCCAGCTCAGGAGGGGCATCTTTGGTGGGAGGGGTCATGATAGAATGTTATCAGAGCGATGATTGAGAGATAGGATGGAGTCTAAAGTTAGGAACATTGAGGATTTCATGGGATGATAGGGTGACAATGTTAGTCAATCTTGGTGCATGACATAGGATAGGGAATACCGGCTAGGACACGGGATTTTAGGGCCCCCCGTGATCCGATGTAAGGACACTGAGCCTACTGAACGACCAAGTGAGACTGCATTGATTACATGGTAGAGACCCTAGGGAAGGTACATGAATCATCATGATTGTGTTTTACTTTATTTGGGTGTTTTTGGAAAGAAATTTAAATAAAATGATAAAATAAAACCTTGATCTTTTCCTTACTACTTGGGCTTAGGTGATCCTGGTTTACCGTATAGCTATGGCACCTGGACGTCATCCCCGGGTGGCTCAGACGGCCGAGGCCCAGCAGATTCATGCGGTCGATCAACTGAGGATTGACCGAGAAGAGGAAGATATCCAGTGGTAGAAGACTCTCCGTTCTTTCCAGCGGTAGACCCTCAAGAAGTACGTGGGTAGTACTTCAGATACGGAGACAGAGGGGTGGCTTGAGGAGCTAGGGATCGCTTTTACCTTGATCTGTGCTCCGAGGGAGTACTGGGTTCCCCTAGTAGTCAGTCAGCTGAGAGGTGAGGCGCGACAGTGGTGGACACTCTACCTCGGAGAGAGGATAGAGGTAAAGGTTCCATTGGATGACTTTGAGAAGGAATTCTGAGAGGAATTCCTTTCTTCCATGATGAAGGTAGAGAAGCGGCAGGAGTTACTCTCCCTTCAGCAGGGGAGTATGTCAGTACGAGAGCTGGGGATCAAGTTCAAGGATCTCCTGCGCTTTGCTTTGGATCTCTTTCTGGATGAGGAGTCTTGGGTGAGACGTTTGGAGGAGGCACTTCGTCCTTCGCTTCAGTATGCTGTCACCCCCTTCACCCTTCCGACGTACATGGTGGTACAGAAGAAAGAAGAGGTTGAAGAGAGTATGCACTCGCTAGGAGGTGCACCCTGAGAGGGGATCCAGCTGGGCTCTTCAAAGGGGAAAGCAGTCAGCAGTAGGTCTCCGGCGACGGGACCTTCTAGGTTCAGGCCAGTGGGGAGTAGGCCCGATCAGTTCTAGTTCAGATCCTCGGGTCCTCGTCCTTTTTTCACGAGCCCAGGACCGAAGTGTTTTCTTGTGGAGGTTCCGGGCATGTTTAGAGTCGGTGCTCGACCCGAAATCAGTACGGTGGAGGTGGGAAGGTTTAACACCCACCTCAGCAGCACCAGTTACCAGCGAGGCCCTTCCAGCAGCAAGAGGACCATGCTCCTCTGAGGGAAGACTTTGCGAGAGGAGGCCGACCTCAGGGTGCTCCTCATGGACCTCGACCAGGGCATGGTCAGGGAGGTGGACGACATTAGATAGGCAGAGGAGCTGGGCATAGACAGTTGCACGCATCAGGGTTGACAGCTCTAGCAGGACCAGAGGTGGTGTGAGGTACGATTTGTTTGTTCAGCACTCTTGTTTCAGCTTTGTTCGATTCGGGAGCTTCGCACTCCTTTGTTGCACCTAGTATAGCCCATTATTTGGGACTAGACGTAGAGAGACATTTCGTACCACTAATGCTGAGTACACCAGTTGGAGTCCATACCATCGTATCTTGTGTTTTCCGGGGATGTGGGCTGACATTGGGACCACATCGATCTAGTGGGGACCGTCTTCTGTTACAGATACAGCCATACGATGTCATCCTAGGCATCGTCTGGTTGTTTTCTGTTAGCGCCGTTATCAACTACTTCCGGAGAAGAGTCGTGTTCTCCGATGAAGATGGGTAGCACGTATCTTTTGTTGGCGAGATGAGATATCAGGAAGGAAGTCGGCGTGTGGAGCCTCTCCTTTCCTTGTTAGGCAGGCTATCAGTGGTTCCAGCTGATACAGAGATGATGGATGTCCCGGAGGTTGTTGGGGAGTTCCTCGATGTTTTTCCTAAGGAGGTTGTGACTCTACCCCCCCCCCCCCCCCGTCGTGATGTTGAGTTCATTATAGACTTACAGCCTGGTGCCCATCTGATTTCGATGGCCACTTATCGGATGTCACCTTCGGAGTTGCGAGAGTTGCATATTCAGATTGACGATCTGATGGAGAAGGGTTTTGTTCGACCCAGCGTATCGCCATGGGGTGCTCCAGTTTTGTTCGTGAAGAAGGAAGATGGTGGTTTCAGGCTATGCATAGACTACCAAAGGTTGAACCAGGTAACAGTCAAGAACCATTACCCCCTTCCAAGGATAGATGATCTCTTTGACCAACTGAGGGGAGCAGGTTGGTTTTCCAAGATTGATCTATGATCTGTATATCATCAGATAAGGGTAAATATAGTGACATCTTTAAGACGGATTTTAGGTGCAGGTATGGGAACTTAAAGTTTGTAGTGATTCCGTTTGGAGTTACGAATGCACTGGCTGTGTTCATGGGACTTATGAAATTTGTCATCCGAGAGTTTCTTGACCGGTTTGTCGTTGTGTTTATCGGTGACATCTTGATCTACACAAGATCAGAGGAGGAGCACATTGAGCATCTCAGGCCACTCTTGGAAGTCCTTCGACACCACCAGCTTTATGGGAAATTGTCGAAGTGTAAGCTCTTGACGCAAGAAGTACACTTCCTTGGGCACGTGGTGTCTCAACATGGAGTGTCAGTGGACTCGTCAAAGGTGGAGGCAGTTTTTTCGTGGGCAGCACCCAAGTTCATGGAAGAAGTTCATAGTTTCCTGGAGTTATCAGGTTACTATCGGAGGTTCGTTTCAGACTTCCCTCGAGTTACTGCTCCATTGATAGCTTTGACTAGGAAGAACCAGGTCTTCCTATGGAGCGATCAGTGTCAGAAAGCTTTCGACTACCTGAAGGAAAAGTTGGTTAGTGCTCCCATATTCAGGTTTCCAGTGGAAGGGTTGTTGTATGAGGTGTTTTGTGATGATTCTGGCCCTGGTCTGGGGTGCATGCTGATGTTGAATAATGGAGTGATCTGTTATGGGTCTAGGAAGTTACGCCCTCATGAGCGTAACTATGCCACCCATGACCTAGAGCTTGCAGCACTGGTGTTCGCACTGATGTTTTGGCGACATTACCTCTTTGGGGAGCACTTTTTGGTCTTCTCAGATCACAAGATCCTGCGTTATATCTTCTCCCAGCATGACCTGAACTTACGGCAGCGTAGATGGGTAGAGTTTCTCTATGACTATGACTTTGAGATCTCTTACACTGAAGGTAAGGGAAACATTGTGGATGATGCCCTGAGCAGGAAGTCGCACCAGGAAGTAGTTCAGGAAGGTGATGGGAGAGTTGGCTGCCTTGCACTTGGATGCTAGGGTAGAAGGTGTTAGAGGCTGTTTGTTTTAGATGACGGTGCAGTCCTCCTTGTTGCAGCAGGTGGAAGAGTCCCAGTGGGGGGACTCTGAGGCGGAAGTGATGCGGGATCATGTCGATCATGGGAACGCTCCAGAGGGATAGTCAGAGGATAGCTGACATCAGATGCTTTTACATGGAAGGTTGTTTGTTCCAGAGGTAATGCGTGAGGGAGTTATCCGTGAGTTCCATATCTCAGTCTTGGCATTACATCCAGGAGTATTGAAAATGTACCGAGGCCTGAGGGAACAGTTTTGGTGGCCCGGGGTGAAATGGGTAGTGGCAGAGTTTGTGGCTAAATGCCTAGTGTGTCAGCAAGTGAAGGCTGAACACCGTGTTCCTAGTGGTTTATTGCATCCTTTAGATGTCCCCGAGTGGAAGTGGGATGACATCTCAATGGACTTCGTTAAAGGACTACCCAGAGCTCAGGGTGGTTATGATGCTATTTGGGTAGTGGTGGATCGGCTGACAAAATCATCTCAATTCTTAGCAATTAAGGAGTCAGGCCCGGTGAGTACCTTAGCACAGTGGTACGTAGACGAGGTGGTACATTTTCATGGAGTTCCAAAGACTATCGTCTCAGATTGGGATACTCAGTTTAACTCACAAGTCTGGAGGGGGTTACAACATGCTTTTGGCACCCAGATACACCTTAGAACTGCTTTCCACCCCATGACCGATGGGCAGATGGAGTGGACTATCCAGAAGTTGGAGGGTATCCTGCGAGCATGTGTTCTGGATTTCAGAGGATCATGGGTACGACACTTTCCTTTAGTATATTTCACCTACAACAACAGCTTCCACTCTAATATTTGTATGTCACCATTTGAGGCTTTGTATGGAAGGCCATGTTGTTCCCCCATTTTCTGGGCAGAGGTTGGTGAGACAGGTGCGCTTGGGCTAGAGGTAGTGCAGAGCACCACAAAGAAAGTCCAGCTTGTACGTGAGAGGATGAAAGTGTCTCAGGACCGACAAAAGTCTTATGTTGATCATCAGAGGAGGCCCTTGGAGTTCGAGGTGAGAGATCATGTGTTCTTGCAGGTTTCCCCTCGACAGGGGCAGTGGAGGTCTGGGAAAGGGAGAAATCTCTCACCTAGGTTCATCATACCTTTTGAGGTGCTGAGGCGAGTCGGTGAGGTGGCATATCATCTAGCCCTGACACCTTAGTTGGAGAAGGTTCATGAAGTCTTCCACGTCTCCCAGCTTCGCCGGTACTTACACGACGAATCCCACGTTATCAACTGGGGAGAGTTATATATGGGAAATGACGTGACCTTCAAGGAATGACCAGTCAAGATTGAGGATCTTAAAGAAAAGGTGCTCCGTGGACGAACCTTTTTGTTGGTTCCTGTGTTGTGGAGGCATGGAAGCCTCGAGGAGAGAACTTGGGAGCGGGAGACCCAGATGCACGCTCAATACATGGAGTTGTTTTGACTTGTGTTTTACCTTGTTATTCTGAGCATTGTGTTGATGTTGTACTATGTACCTTTGATTTTTTTATGGAATGCTTGGCTGGTCGGTTGTGAGACCTTTTGTTTCCTTGTTCCCTGGTAATGTGTAACATGTCCGGATGTGTGGGAAAGGGAAAAAAATCCTGACCCTTAATCGAGACGCATTAATACGGATGCGATTGAACCCATTCGTGCGAGTCAGTGCCGCCTAAAGCATATAATATCTCAACATAGGAAAAGGAATTTCCCAAACCCAAGTGTTTAGGAAGTGTATTGGTTGTGTGGTGTTGGGGGTAGTGCGAGTTGAAAAAACCTAATATATGAAAGTGGGAAGACCCAATTCTTAATCGAGACACATTAATGAGGATGTGATTAAACCCTCATAGGCGAGTCAGTGCCGCCTAAAGCGGATAATATCTCGACATAGGAGAAGGAATTCCTAACACATATGATTAGGGATGTTGGTTGAGTTCCTGTTATAACGAGAACCCTATGAGGTAACTTGTTGGGTTCCTCTAGGTTAGTTTTTTAATTCTCGGGGATGAGAATGTTTTAATAGGTATCTAATGTAATGGCCCGGACCTCTTCGGCCCATTCCTTTGTCAAAAATAAGGCCATGATGTGTTTTGAGGGTAAAATGGGCTTTTCCCACACCTTCCAGAATTTTGAAACTACACACCGTGTAGTTTGAGTACGCGCCGTGTACCCCCTTTCTGGGTATACACCGTGTTGCAGGCCATGTCCTCACTGTGTGAAATAATGGGCGCATGCCGTGTGTCCGATACTACACGCCGTGTAGTCCTTCCTTGGGTACGCGTTACCAGTCAACGACCGTGTGCCATGTTGGAGCCGTTTCCTTGCCATGTGCAATAAATGAGTACACGCTGTGTGTCTAAACTACATGTCGTGTAGTCCTTCCCTGCATGTGCGTTACCCTCAAACCATGTGTTGACCAGTCAACGGCCGCAGAGCCGTGTTGGAAGCTGCGTTGAGACCGTGTAAAATAACCGAGTACACGCCGTGTACCATAAAGTACATGCTGTGTACTTTTGCTTTTCTCACCTATTAAAGGAGGGGTCCCCTCCTCCTTTCAACTCACTCCTCTCCTCCCCTTTGTCCTCTGAGCAGAGCTCTCCCAAGAGACTCAAAGGCTCCTTTTCTTCCATAACTTCTTCATCCGACCTCCGATTTACAATCTGTCAGCGGCCACGAGATCGTAACGACAAGGCAGAACTTCCGAACTTGGATCCGTGGTCTTTCCTTCGGCCTTTACTTTCCGACTTCCACCCGAGGAGATTTTTCTGAGACCCGAAAGAAGTGACAGACGCCGACAGACATTTTCTAAGGTCGATCCTGGGGTACGTTGCGATTAGAACCTATTGAGGTAGGGATCATACCTTCGTCTCTCTAAATTTTTCATCATGCGGGGTGGGTATCTGCTTGTCATCATGAGAAATAGTTAAACAATTAAATAAAGATAATAACTGGTTAAAGAACGGGGTTGGGAGGTTTTTGATTACTGTTACTTTATATCCTGTGATATTATGTTGTGAATTGAATGAGCTTCGACCAACTAAAAATCATGGTCATTGGGGGCCTTTTCTTACTCAATTAAATTTTTCCCTCTCCTTATGGATTTTCTTATGGATGTAAACTTTGTGGAATGTGGAATTAGTTCATCATGTAAGGTTGGATGTTTAAAATCTAGAACCCTTGTGTGATCACCCAGGTTAAACAAAAATGGAAAAATAAACATGTGGGTGTTGTCTTGGTTTTTGGGGCATGTGATGGGGGTGTTTTGTGGGTTGTTGTGTTGGTGATGAGCAGCTGGGCTGTGGTTGACTTGGTTGTGGGTTGGTGTGAGTGTTGTGTTAATGATGGGTAGTGGGGCTGCAATAAATAGTATTAAAGGGATAATGATGTATGGGTTTCAGTGCGGTTGTGGTAATGGTGGTTGGCAGCGGGGCTGCGGGGATGGGTTGAATGTGAATGAACTATGGGTTGTGAATGATAAATAAAAAAAGTGAAAGAGTTAATGAATGGTGGGGCTTGGTAATGGGGCAGAATTAATAATCAATTGGGTTGGATGGTTAATAAGAAGGACTTGGTTGTGATGCTTGTGTTTTCCTAACTTGATTAGTGGATGGCAGGGATATGTTTACGAACGATCGATGTGGTTGGTTGTGGATAGTTTCCCAGTAGTTAAGGAACTAAATAAATTAATTCTGCTGAAACGTGAAAACCTAAATGGTGTTGGGGTTGTTTGTTGTATGCATGCTTCGTAGTAGCAGTGCCGAGGCACATGCTCAGTTTCTCTATTTAGAAGCCATAGGTTGGGCTGTGTGTTTGGTATATATATATATATATATATATCTGTATTTTTTGTGTTTTATCTCACCCCACCCATGTTGAGAAATTAGTGCCGAACACTCCCACTTCAGGGGAGAGGTTGTTTTTACCTTAGTTACTAGCTCTTTCATACTACCTCTACCTAGGATGTGATGGATTGAGACGACCTTAAACCTAAGAATCTTCGGGTAGGTTTTGATTGGGGAGGCTTTAGCCCAAGACTCTTCGGGCAGGTTCAACTATTTCCTAAGAATCTTTGGGATGATTCCAAGGTGTGTGCGTGTAGGATACGTGGTTGTGAGGCCCAGGTGTGTGCGGGCGGGATATGTGGTTGTGAGGCCCAGGTGTGTGCGGGCGGGATACGTGGTTGTGAGGCCTAGCTGTGTGCGGTCGGGATATGTGGTTGTGGGGCCCAGGTGTGTGCGGGCGGGATACATGGTTGTGAGGACCAGGTGTGTGCGGGCAGGATACGTGGTGGTGAGGCCCAGGTGTGTGCGGGCAGGGAGAGTGTGGCAGCGTCAGGACGTTTGACGTTAGGAAGAGAATATAACTAAAGGGAAATGGTACGGTGTACCCAATACTCTTGTCCTTATATACTACTACCTGTTGTGATTGTGTTTTTGGTGAGTGTGGCTGGTGAGGTTGGGTGGATAGAATTCCTTGCTAGGTTTCTTATGTTGTTCTCACGGGACATTAGGATGTCTCCCCACTTGTGCATGAGAGATTTAGGTTTCCCTATTGAGTATACTTGTATGATCACCATACGTTTACTTTCAGGATTCCAGGAGGACTACCATGGCCGTGCAGGACCCTACTAGTCAGACAGTTGGAGTTGTTGCAGTGGTTGTACACTTGTTTCTTTTGGTATTGTACTTTGAGCTTTCTTGTACTTGCACCTTGTTTTTTCAAACATGCATGTGGGCTTGGTTTGGGTTTATTTCTATACACTTGTTCTTTTCCTTTTTGGTGGTTGACTTGTCCTATTTACCGATCCTAAATAATAAAAAGGATAATGCCCCCAATATTTGTGAAAACTTATACCCTTGGTGATAGTCGCAACCCCGAGGCCTACTGGAGGCGGGACTCGGGGGTCATTATCTCCCGTTTACCATTCCCAGCTTTGGAGGGGCATCTTTGGTGGGAGGGGGTCATGAAAGGAGTTGTTTCACATGTTTTTTTATGATATCAAAGCCTCCTGAAGTCTCTATTTATATGATTCACAAGAGAAATAGGTCCCTTGTGTTGATTTAGGGGATTTAATGAGCCATGTAAATTCATTTAAGACATCTAATAAATGAATTTTGAAAAAAAATTAATGATGAATGATCCAATAATCTAATTGGTATGATTTCAAGGATCTTCTTAGATCTTCATACTTTTATTGGATGGATGGTGCACATCTACCTACTATCCAGTGGACCCCTATTGCATCTAGCTTTCTGTATAACACCACTGGATGGCCAATGGCTCTACACCAACTAGCTGGTGATGCCTATAAAATTCATATTCAAAATTGTTCTCTTTGGATTTCTTCCATGGCATCCTATTTCTCTTATAAATTCATTCCGAGATCTTGAAATTTGAATTAAGACTTGTAAAATCCTTTAAAAAGATCATCAAGAAGCCTTTGAATGGAATTTAATAACTTTATAAAGTTTGTTATGATAATAATTAAAGACCAAAAGGTGTCTAACAAAATTGTAAATGTTAATAGTAAATCAATTTCATTACTTATTAAAATTAATTGACTATATTTTATAGAGTAATATTCACAATAATAATATTAAGTATTTTTTTAATCAAAAAGAAAATTGTTTTATTCTTATTAAATTTGTTTAAATATAATATATAGTTTTATTTAAAATATTGATTTCCAAAGTTTAGAATTTTAATTTTAAAAAATTAAATTAAAATTTGAAGTTATAAATTCAAAATTATCTTACATGGATTTTTTGGGATTTTTTTAAAAGTTAATTTTTTGGGTTAATAAAAGAAAATACAAATATTTAAGAAAACTTTATTTTCATTTCATGAATTTATGAAGTAAAATTAAATTTTTTATTGATTTTAAATTTTCAATAATTAATTTTGATTAAAAATAATCCAATAAATTTAATTGGAATTAAAATTATAGATTAATTTGGTATAAAAATATTTGTATAGTTAAAAAATAATTTTTTTGAAAAACGATTTTCATCACATTTTGTGGGTTGATTTTAAAAAAAATTCTTTCCACTTATAGAAATTTAATTCAATAAAATAGACTCCATAATTTGAATCATCATTCACAAATTTTTTAATTAAGTTACTTCAATTTTTGTCATTAATAATAGTATCTTTGGAAAAAAAATTAGTTACCATGGTATGAGTTTGAATGGGTTAAAAGGGTTAAAACTAAAAAGATAAGGGTTGAAATGACCTTAAAACTTTTTAAAATCCACAATTGTAGACATATTTAGATCTTATATCATAAAATATGTAGAAATGGTTCATTTTTTCCATGTTTGTTGAGTAATACTTTAATATATTTTAATATTTTGAAAAATTCAAAGTGTGTCATCACCCCAACTTATAAGAGGATACCGCATATTATCTTTTCTCTACACATAAAGAAACTCTTATCTTGTACAATATCTATCCAAATACTTTCCTAAAACCCATCACCGTTACCTATACACCATTTTTTATCATAATACCCACCTTTGGATGGAATAGGTGTAACCCTAATGAGGTTTTTTGAAGAAGAGGTAAAACACTTAACTATGTGTTTTTATTTTATTTCTGCTTTTATGTCCTTCAAGACTCTACTAATAATTACAATATAATAAAATAATTATCTACCATAAAATAAAATTTTATGATTTTGATATAATAACCTTTATCCATCTCATGTTCTATAAAATGGGAAATGAAGTCATCAATCATGAGTGTGGCGGGCCGTCACCTCACGAACCGATGTAATTCATTTTCCATCACCACATCTCACTCCTAGTTATAATGATATATTTAATTTATATATATGATATTAATGAAATAATTATCAATATTTAAGGACTATATATCAATTTTTCTTTATCTCTATATTGGGATCATTTATCATTATAAAAAATTTTGAGTGCTTTATTGATTAAAGTTCTTGGTTTAAATTTTCATATATTTAAAAAAATTATTTTTCTATATTTTGATTGAAATATAAATTTTGTGTAAATTAAAATTGTGTTTTTGGGAATTAATTAATAAAATTTACTTGGTTTTAGTTGCAAATTTTTTTATATAAAAACATGTTGTTTTTATTTAAAGTAATATTTTTTATGCGGATACCCAAAATAAATTCTTCGATAATTCCATATTTTAAAGTAAAAATATTTTGTGGAATTTTTGTTGCGGTAAATGTATTGATTCTGTTTTTTCTTTAGAATTTTAATTTGAAATTATTGAATTCTAATAATTCTCAATTTTTTTAGCTACCACAGATGAAAATTTGGAAAAGTATTGAAGTGACTGTTTTTGGGTTGGGGAAACCTCAAGTGAAAATGGAACTACCAAAAATTTAAAAAATGGAAAAATAATGGAATCCCATAAGGAAAAAACTCACGGTCGACCATTTAAAAAAAATAGAAAAAATATCAGATTTACCATCAAACATTCTTGTGATGGGATTTTAATATGGATAATTTTTTGGAAAAATAATGCATCAACCATGCACCTCAGCAACCCACCATGCACCCAAATTCCAAAATAGAAAAATAAACGATTCAACTTCAAGGCTAAATTCATATAGACCATTTCCATTGATCACAAAGGAGAGCCTAAAAACCTCACTAAAATATTAAAATGATTCTATGAATGAGCCTATTTGAATGAAGAATAACTAAATTAAAATGATGGGGAATCAAATAAAACTGTCAATGATTACTGAAATCTAAAAATAACTAACAAATAATGGAAGATGGGTTGAAGATAAATTTATACTGATGGAGACTTGATCTCCAACTAGACGTTGAATCTAAATAGAATGAAAACACAATATTGAAATATAGAACTAAATGAAGAGGATTCCATGCTTTTGAATGTTTGAAAAATAGTTTTTGAGATTATGCAAGCTTTAATAAATCATTAAACTAAGCTAACACCAATATTATTGTGTGTAAACATTTCCCTCTTAATAATCACAAACAAAAGTATAGAAATAAAAAAATCATGGGGATGTGAAAATTGATCATGGTTTTTTCAGATGACCTACACCTATGCGGAAGGAAACAAATTCTTATTCAAATGTGAATATATAGACAGATTAAAAATTCCCCATATTTTTCATGTCACAGAAGGGAAGAACAACACATCTTGACCACACGTCACATCCCATATTTATTTCCAGAGATACGGAAGATGAAACATAGTTGCTGTGATATTTCTCTGGATGGAGGCCAACTTCTATAATGATTCAACTTCAGTGGAACACCCCTCTGTAGGTCATCAACGGGTGGCCCCAAACATCGACATTAGGTCTCCTTAGGTTGTTGGTCATCCATGGTGGTCACCTAACTCTTGTAGTGAGTCTTCTTTGGCAGTGATATTTTTAGTCTACATTCAACAATCTGCACCTTGAAAAAATATCACCATGTTGTCGCACCAAAAAATCATCATATAACTAAAATAAATTTTTCTGCTGCAACCTTCCTGATTCCCATAGGCAGATCAAGTTTGAGACATATTTATAATTTCCAAAAAATGTTGGAACTTGATCCATGTATCAACATTATTGTCCTTCAGAGAAGGAATATGATCCCATGCTATATTCTTATGTACTTAATTTATTTCTTCTTCCATAACAAACATCTGTTGGGTCATTTATTTTCTATCCAAAACATCTTAATAGATATCTAGAACACTATATTCAACTATAGAAAGAGCATAACTAATTATTTTTTCATACTGAGAAGGTATCTGTGTGATAATTGGTTTTTTACCAGTGGTGATACTCTTATCTAATATCACTTCTCTCCCTATAACAGTCTCAACATTCATATAATACAGGGCACCTTTTCAAATTCCTTTCCTTATAAGGAGTGCACCAAAGATAACTTTCATGAATCCATATTTAATGGTTATTTAGTAACCAAGATTATACCAAACTCTTATTTATATAAGGTTCTTTTCCAATTTTGGCACACATCTTATATCTGTAAGGTGTCAAGTTGTACCATCACGCATCTTCAACTATATCATTTCAAGACCTCTCATGTGGAAAGGGTGGTTATTGACAGTAAGAACAACACCTTCATCAAAATCCTTGATATTTTAAAACCAATATCGATTCATATACATATGGAATGAACAAAAAAAAACCTTCTGAATGGTTGACCATTGAGGAAATGAAGAAAATATATTCAATATCCTTAGTTCTTTATAAAAAATTTCCCTTTAGTTTCTAAATTTTGGGAAAATCCATCTTCCTCTTAACTTTTTTATTGTAGTATGCACACTCATCTTTCACTGGGCCTCTAATGTTGTACTATCCTTTTTACATTGAACGTGATTCATCAATTCTAAATCTTCCAGATTTCCTACCAGATGATCTTCCACTAGTTTTCATCGGTTCCTCTAATGCAAAATCCCTATGGACATACTTGTCCTTATTCCTATTCTCAATGTTAACTAAGTAATTTGATACATCAATAAGTTTTACCTCATCCATACCATATATAAATATTGTAATAAGGTGATCACAACTCTCTAGTAGATAGTTCAATAGTAATAAAGCCTTATTTTCATCTCTAATTGTTACCTCCAAACATTTAAAATCTATCAAGATTTTATTAAAATAGTCTAGTTGTTCAATCATAGACATTCCTATCATGTACTGAATTTTGAACAATTTATTTTTTAGGTACATCCAAATTTTCAATGTTGTTGGCAATAAAATTGATCTAATAAATACTCCACAAACTTATTACATAGGTCTCTCGTATCACACTATATTTTGGATATTTATTCAACCAAATCTGAATCATACCATAAGCTTGATAGTTGAGTCTCCTCTAGTCACCATTGGATATGTCAACAGGATGTTTTCCCAAGATGATATTTAGTTCCTTTTGCATAGGAACATCCAAAACATGACATTTCCACATGTTGAATTTGTTCATCTTGTTGAAGTTCTCCACCAAAAATATGGTGTTGGACACCATACATATATGTCCGGAAGTACTTACAGTACCATCATGTGTAGAGAAAAAATACACCTCAGGTGGTACCACAATAATTTCGGCTTGGGGATTCACTATTGTAAAAACATATTAAAATTTCAAAAAATAGAAAACACCATTAAATCCTAAAGAGTCAAAAATGATGAAATTTGATATTTAATTTTCTAAATTAGATATTAAATAAATACGAATTTTTTTTCCTATTTATTATTTAAAAAAAGTAATAATAATAATAATGGGTTGTAGATGTGCAGGTCGTAGTAGGTTTCAAAGGGGAAGATCTAGAATAAGACATCAACTGACAACATCTATTGAAAATGTGTAGAAAATGGATTTAGATGACTAGAAATGATGCTTCGATTTATTCCCCATGTAATAAAAACCAAATGATATGATACCAATTTGTTGGGAGAAATCCTCACTCTCTTGAGAATGAAACACAAAAGTAGAGGAATAAAAAGCACACGGGGTTGTTCAAATATTACATAGTTAGATATGATTAACTACATCCACAAGGTAGATAGAAAATTCTTATTCAAATGGGAATACACAGATAGATTAAAAATTCCACATATTTCTATGTCACATATGGGAATATACAGACATCTTTCCCACACATCACAACCCATATTTATATCTAAAGATATGAAATATAAAACAAGGTTGCCTTATGTTTTCTCTGGGCGGTCACCAACTACTGAAATGATTATTCATTGGTGGAATTTCCATCTAAAAGTCATTAATGAGTGGCACCAAACATCTATATTGGGTATCCTCAAGCTTATAGTCATCCTTAGAAGTTACCCAACTCTTTTTGTGAGTCTTCTTTGGTGGTGATATTTTCAGTCAACATTCAACATAGATGATCTGATGATAAGGTGTATTGGTAAAGCATGAACTATGTAATACTAAGCTTGAGTCATTGTTATTGGGTGGATATAAAGAAAATTTAAGTAAGTTAGTGATAATTAACCTAATCTATAAAAATATGTGAGGTATCGAGATCTCTACTAACATTGTGTGAGAATACTAACTAGATATCCCAAACCTCACTGAACTCAAAAAAAAAATGATGAAGCCATATTTGATTTCATATCTAAAGAATAATGATGAAAACATTCTCTATTTTAGATGAGTGTAATTCTGATGATTCCTGTGGTTGATGATCTAGGGACATGACACCATGAGGAGGAAACCAAATCCTTAATTGAGGCTAATGAGCATCGGTCCAGGTGGGTGATGATGAAGCTAAGGTGTCAGACCCTGTTTATCCTTTGTTGAGATGAAGTCTATACTAGTTTCAGTTAAAGAAGTGAAGATTTTTTTCCATCTATTTTTTTAATATCTTTAATTTCACTGGGATACTCTAATGATTTATTTTAGTTAAGTCAAGTCAAAAGAAGAACTAAAAATTTAGGAGCATAGACTCACCGTTTAAAAGAGGGTAAAAAACAACTATAATGGATTATATCTTACATAAGGGAAGTGGATTCATGTCACTTATAGGTAAAATTTAAGCTGGCATAAGGGTAAACATTCGGGATACATAAGGGTTGATAGGGGGTTATTATAAGGGTATGTATATTCTCACATAACAATACTGTTTTCCTCATGCAGGGGTGTTATTTATTTTGGTGTTAGGGTAATTTTCCTTCATAGAAGGGTAAAACTACTCCCTCAAGATATGTAAGGGTGATTCTAAGTAGATTGAAGAACCAATTTAAGGTTTCTCAAAGATTCCTATGTATATAAATTTGAGTTGGTTGAGGATTGTTAAAAAAGTACCTTTTGATGCTACTAAAGATGTTGTTGAGATTGATCCATTGTCGAGTGCCTCATAAACCACTAAACCAATAATTTTAGGGGAACTGTGATGTTGTTAAATTTTTTTGCTTGAATTTTCTATATTTTGGTCCATATTGATGAATGATGGGGAGTTGATCCCCCAAATAATGTGGTGGGATGATATAAAAGGATTCAATTTTGGGGATTGAGGAATAATATATGTGAATTTCGGTTTATGAACCCACTGGTAGAATGTTGTGAACACTCTATCCAGACCTAAGATCGAGATCATATGGTATTGAAATCGGTAAAGATGGAAAGTTTGGTTACAACATGTTGAAACTAAAACAAATAAAGGTTTTGGTTTTAACTAAAGGTTTTTTAAATTTTTTTCTATTTATTTAGTGTTGGATGGAGGAGACAAAGACGACCATTGGGCCACACCACAATGGGCCTAGTCAATAGAATATGGACAAGGCCCAAGGCTCCAAAAAATCCTAGTAAAAAAATAAAAATAAAGTGGATGGGTTACTTAAGATTCAAAAATGGAGTAGAAATGGAAATTTCCTGATAAAAGAAAATACTCTCAAAGAAAATGTCACACCCACTACAAAAAATTGGAATTTACTTGTTGTTTTTCCACGACATTTTATAAAACCATTAGTAAATTTCTTCCTGTAAAAAATTTACCAGTGTTTTTTTGAGGCGGTTATTAAAACCACCGTCAAATTTTTTTAAAATATTATTTAATTTTTTTTTTATTTTTTATCATGAAAATCATTATTTTTTTAGTGGTTGGGTTTTTAAAAAACCATCTCTAAACTGAAGGATTTTTAAAAATATATATTTAATTATGATTTAAGATTTTTTATTTATTATTTACTATCATATATTGGTTATTATTTATAATTTTAATTAATTATAATATGTTCATTAATAAATATTTATAATTATTTGTTAATAATAATTTAAAACGTAAAACAAATGTGCTATAATTTGAAAATCAGATTTCGGTATCAATTGACCATAAAATTTGATTAGGAAGTCAGTTTTCGCTCCATAACCAGTAAAATCGAAGCTTATTAAATAACATAAAACCAAATTAGATTAAAATTTGTGAATAATTAATAGAATAAAATTTATTATAGTTTCAAGAAAAGTAAGAAATTGATCATCAGCTTCAAACAACCATAACTTGTGATCTGAGTATCCATTTGGAATCTACCACATATCAAATTGAATATTTTGATAATCTATACATCATGAAAAAATAGGGGAACCCCATTAACTATTTTTTATTTCAAATGTGCATCCTAAGGCCTCCAAAATAGAGTTTTTAGTTGGGTTATCCCAATTGTTTTTACATTTGATGGAATTTCATCTTCATTTAAGGGGGTATTATAGTATTGTTTCCATGGGAACTGAATTTTTACTAGGTATTACTTCATATTGATATTATGGTTTTTAGTTTTTATAATTTCTACAATTTAGTTATATTTATAATTAAAAATATGTATATTTTTATATATTTACTTAGAAAAAATAACATATATAAATACATATTTATATAGAAATGTATTGTTAAATATATAATGAAAATAGTGAAGACCATTTGTTATCATCCCATGATCCCTAAATTTATTAAGAGAAAATAAAAATAGAATAAAATGTGGAGAATACATACAAAATCAGTGAACAGACACTACTACAAAGTTCAGACACATTCATAAAATAGAAGAACATCATTTGTGGGAGTGACGACCACCACCCCTGCCTAGAGGATGTCATCCTGTCCCTCATGTCTTAGGCGATTGAAAAGTATCATCTTTGACCAGAGATTCGGTATTGTCCATCGGTGGTAAGGGTCCCTTGAATGAATGATCCAACTCTCTAACCAGATCAGAGCTCCCTGGTGGGACATTCAAAGCAGATCTCCCAGAAATGATCATTTCAGAGCCATGAGAACTCCCAAATTAATCACAGTAGACATCCTTACTGCTCGATCTATTAATAATTTCAAGAAGAATAAAATTTTCCCCCTAAGTTTAGTAAATCATTCATAGTACTAGACATCCGTTTTCCCTTTGGAGGGACTATAACATTCTCTAGTGGAGTTACCACATCAACCCCAATTACAACAACTCAAGATTTGTTCACCTTAGGTGGGAGGGGAGTGTCAACCTCTTCCCCTTTACTATTTTTAAAATAATGTCACTTCTTCCAAAACTGAGAATCAGATTTCATTTGGGCATCATGTTCAAAATTAGACTCATCTCGTTGATCTTCAACAGTGGCTTGAGTTCCTGCTACAAGTACATCATGAAAGGGAACAATAGCATTGAAATTCTCTTTAACAAGGTTGTCACCATATTTGTGTGTAAAACCAGATGAAGTAATATCCCTCTCAATTGAAATAAAGTCAGCAGGTGAATCAACTTCTATAGACTTCTGAATTTCCACTACCTAAACCCCCATCAATCGAATGAACCAAGGGGTACTGCACCTAGACCTATTCCATGGAGCTAATGATCAGTTTCTCTTCAAGAGGCTTAAACATTTCTTCCTTGGATAAAACATCCTGGGTCATCTTACCACCATGTTTTATCTCCCTGAAAGATCCATGAAACTTTTTTCCATGGGTAGAGGACCCCACATTAATCTTGATTTTCATCACATTTATACATGTAGATACATCATGCACCACCAACCTAAAGAAGTAACCAAATACATGCATTGACTCATATTCAAACTCGACTTTAAATTTCCCACCATTGGTGACCAAAGTGGTACAATCAGGTAAAGTATTTTTCATGTCCACATCGACCAAAATTCTAGCGATGTAAGAAAATTTTCCAGGCACTGTATTCTCATCCATCATCATGGGGACACCAATGCAGGAAACCATGTCAATCAAGATTAATGGATGCCAAAACACCCAGCCTAATCCATGGATTCAAACCCAAATTGGAGAATTGGAATGTTAATTTTGGTATGGGATAAATTTTAAATCCCATGGAGACAATCAAATGCTTCTTGGATTAAGAGAGAATAAACCATTCCTCCATACCTTTGATCTGTTATTTGCAGATGAGAAAAGAATATGAACGTGGCCTACGCCAATCAGGACAATACTCTAGTCTCAAAAACATCTGATTCAAGAGAGTATGAGGTTTAGCTCCTCAGTGTTCAAAACCTTATCACCCTTAGAGTGTATTAACTGCCTAATAAGAGAGAAACTGCATGTCTTAAGTCATTACTTGATCACCTCAGGATGAACAATTATAGTGAATCATCCATCATCGGATTTGGAAATTTGGGAGTCCCATGACCTATGGGAACTAGACTCCTTGGCTGAATCAAGGTCTTTAAAGGTGAAAACACACCTATTCAAAGGATTCGAAATTTAAGAACCTATCAAAACATTAGCATTGTAGACCAAACCCTCGATATTGGATAGTGAAAAATCAAGGATATGTGATGCAAAATTTGAAGAGGACGGGCCCAAGAATACAGGATCTTACAAGGTCAACATTGTATCCTTTACCAGATCATGAAAGCCATCATAGGGATGTACCACTTCTATAAAAAACTACACATCACATACTAGTGGCGCGACAGGGAAACGAGTGGAAGATAACAGACATAGGAACTCTAGATTCAACAAGATCTATGTCATCCCCTTTTTCGAATCATGAACACCATAAAATATTCTATGTCCCACTTCTATTAGATTTTTCATACCAAAGGCCGATGAAGCCACAATGCTAAGGTTCAAGGAAATATGTGCAATAGGGAAATCTGATGCAACATTGGAGGAAGCAAGATCCAAGGGATCCGATATCGGCAAGGACAACACTATCGCATTCGAAGCCAGATCCCAATCTACATCACCACAATTGTCGACCCATTTTACATCTCCATCTCCATTTTTTAAAACATATAAACCATATAGAAATAAATATTTTTTATTCATTTCATTTAAAATAAATAATTATAAATTTTATTTAGCTTATAAAAATGCATTGATTTATATATATATATACCTATAAAAGTAATGTTTATATATAAACATGTGTGTGTCAATAAAAAATCTATATTTATGTGTATGTTCTAATATATGTAAATAAATACATATATATGTATGTATTTTTGTGTATTTATATACATTTGTAAATCTTTATATAGATTTATGTTTATATATTTTTGTATCAAATATGTGTAGATATATATATTTATATATATTTATATTTACCTGTGTTTATATATATAAATATTTTAATATACAATTATATATCCAAGTGTTTTTATATTTATTTATTTAACGTAAATGTGTTTTTATATATATTTATGTAAATTTTTTTATATGTTTATATATTTATAGATATTTATACCTAATTATTATTTTATTATTTTATTATATATTATATAATATATAATATATATTTTTTATGAAATTTTTTATTTTTTATTGATAATTAATTTATTATTGATTTATTATCCATTGATTTTATTTTTTTATTCATTTACTCATAAATTATTATTTAATAATTATTCTTTATTCCATATTTGTTAATTAATTATCAATTAATTACTTTTAATTATTTATTATTTTTCATTTATCATTTATTATTTATAATCATTTCTTATTATTTATTATTCATTTATTTTTAGTATTTATTTATTTATTCACTATTTATTTAATATTTCATTATTATTTATTTATTACATATTTATTATTTATTTAATTTATATTAATTATTTATTATATATTATTCATTTAATTTTATTAATTTTTATTTTTTATTTTTTATTTTTTAATTTTTATTTATCACTTATCATTTATTTATTTATTGTTTATTATCATTTATTTTAATTTATTATTCTCATATTACTCAATTTTTTAATTAATTATTAATTTATTATTAATAATTTATTAATATGTAATATTTAATATTTATTATTTATTATTTATTTGTTGTTGACTTATTATTGATTTATTATATATTATTTGTTATTTGTTATATTTTATTATTAATTAATTAATTATTAATAAATAATTATTTATTCAATATTAATCTATTATTTATTTATCACGTATTTATCATGTATTTATTATTTAATTATTATTTAATTATTATGTTTTTAATTTTTACTATTCATTTAATGTTTATTTATTATTTATTATTTATTATTTGTGTATTATTTATTTATTAGTTATTTAACAGTTATTTATTATTCATTATCATTATTTATTATTCATTATTATTTATTTATTTATTATTTTTTATTTATTGATTATTTATTTAATATTTATTTATTACTTATATATTATTTATTTAATAATTATTTACAATCTATTTATTATTTATATATTATCTATTATTTATTAATTTATTATTTATTTATTACTTCTTTATTGTATATTAATTATATATTATTATTTAATATCATTTTTTTTATTTATATATGTATAAGTATATTACATACTCTTTACTCACAAGATGAAGATCTCATTGGAGTGATAAAGTCTTTATAGTATATTCAAGAGGTAAGGGGTTCAAATCTCTCCCCATACATATATTTGCCATATTTAGGCATGGCATGCATGAAATATACATGCATGAAAATAAATAAATAATAATAAATAATAATAATAAATAATAATAATAATAAATTTTTTAATTATGTAAATAAATAATAATAAATTAAAAATTACATAAATAAAAAATTTATAGAAAAACAAAAAACTACTGCCAAGCGAAACACAGTGAAATTAAAAAGCACAGCACAAAAAGTGCCACAAAATTATTTCTAACACACAAACATGTGATGCGTTTAGAAAGTTTCACACATCATTTAGCAGTGGTTTAAACCACCACTAAATGCCCCAAACTTATGGGAAATTCCATTTTTTGTAGTTACTCTATGATTTTATGGCCTCTTTCTTTTTCTAAAAAAAATAATCATTATGAATCCTTGTGTTGCACACAATACTAAGTTTAAATGAACCAAAATATAGTATTAGAATATTTTAATGTGACCATTATAATCTAGCCATTGAAATTTTTGGCTATGTACAGGGTTAACTAAATTATGAAAATTCTGTTAGTTTACACATTTATAAAATTAAATAATTTAAATGTAAAAAATATTATTTTTCTGAAAAACTATTTTTATGTTCACACAATGTGTCTAAATTTAATCAATTCATATATGTAAATGTTATTAATTAAATATATGTATTATATATTCAATTAAATGATTTAACATTTATCTAGATTTTTTACTGGTCATATGAAAAAAATAAATATATTTTTATGCTTAAAAACTATATTTTTCTAAAGAAAATTCTCGTCACATTTTGTTATCTTATTTTTAAATTAATTTCAGTGATTTATAGAAATTGAATCTTCAAAAATGGATTTAATATTTGTTATCAGAAGATTAATAATTTGGTAAATTGATCTGTTTTATTTTTTGTCTATATGAATAATAACTATTTTTAAATTTATCACATCAGTAATGGGTAAATCAGGTTAATCTAGGCTAAAACTAAGTGATAAGGTCATAATATTTCATCGTAATTGATATATTATGATGGTAATTTGACTCTTATCACCTTATGCTCGAAAACTGATATGCTTAATGTACACTTGACCATGAAAATGACATATATAATATTTAAATAAAAGAAAGTTATAAAATGTGACTCTCATAGTTTTAAAAATATATTATATGTCTATATAAATAAAAAAGCATGTTATGAATGAATCAAAATGTCAATGTTCTGACTAATGAAATTATTTTCTTGATTATAATTTATTTTTAATTTTAAGGGATTATATAATTATATTAAATGGTTGCACAATCCTAATACAATATTTATTCAATTAATAGTGAAATAAAATAAATGATATTAAAAATTATAATGGTGAAATAATTTCATTGATTTATAGTGTTCCAAGAATGTTTAGATGATTATGAAATATTTTTTACGTGTAATTGAATTAGATTCAAAATTCAAATTTTTCTTGATGTATTTAATATCAAATTAAATGAATAGTGAAAAAACTGACATTAATTTTTATTTATAAAAATAATATTTTATTAAATTATTTAAAAATCATTAAAATGTTTAAATAGGATAGTGGAAGAAATAAATGGTTTTAAATTTCATCTATTTTCCATTTATGACTCAATATTTACCTTATATGTAATATTATAACCCTTTAAGAGTGAAGAATACATTACAACAGTTAATGTCAATAAAAGTTAAATAAGGGTTTAAACCAAAAGAAAATGTTTAAATAACCACAAAAACAAATAAATATTTTATTGGTTTATGATATCTCAAAAATATAGTACCTATGGTTTTAATGTCTAACCAATAGGAAGAATTTAGATCTAGAATGGTTTTGTTATATTTTATTTTTTAGGAAATACTAAAAGTTCCCCTTACCTCAATTATAAAAGGACACCCCTTACCTCAATTTTTACACCACTTTGTACCATTAATCTCAACCAAACTCTACCCATTTATCTTATAAAAATCTTTATATAAGTTATAGAGGTTATTTTTATTCCAAAAGACCTTCTATAATTTATATTAGAAGAGATCAACTGGAAGTCTACTAAAGAAGAGGTAATAGTCTTTACCGAGTCCTTCAAGTCAATATATTCTTCTACTTCCTCTTTTAGTGTTGTACCCATAATGAGATAATAATTCCATAATCATGAATATATTGGGATTTTTTTTTCATATTATGGTACAACCTTATTCCATATCTTTTTTATCCTACAAAAAGTGAAAACATCACTCGTGCATATATACAAATTATTGTGTCCACATAACAGTGTGATAAATTTTTCATCACCACATTTCTTGGATGGATATAAAGTTGGAACTAATGAGTATATATGATATTTATGACATAAATATAATTTTCAAACAATAATATCATATATACCTTCTTACCTTCACATCTTTTGAAGTGATGTGATATGTTTATTTCTTTATGTTTTACATGGACTGTAAAAATGATAGAATTAATAACTATATATGATATATATGATGTAATAATTATTGGGTAAATTTTAATTATTATTCACCATTCTTTTGTTCTATCCATCGAAAAGTGAAATTATCGTTCATGTGTAAATAAGGTCTACCACGTCCATGAATAGTGTAATTCATTTTTTTATCACTATATTTTATATAGGAATCTAAATATCTATATATTGTATATATATGTTATTTATTCTATTAATAAAATTCTGGATATGATTGAACCATAATAAAATTACATGTAATTGAACAACCGAATTAAAACATACATAGAAAACAAAGCAGTTAACACCTGAAAGAATGATAATAATTAAAATATTTTTAAAAAATGGGTCATAAAATTTTATAAATGGATAATATATTACATTATATATATTTTTATGGTTCCATTATATAATAATAAAAAATATATATATTATACATGATGTTATAATCACTTACGGGGTAAGTTGAACGTGAGGTAAGTGATTTCATCTCAATTTCCACTCCATTGAGACATCTTTGGTAATATGAACCTATTTATTTTTATGTGGTGTATATAATTAACCTTTAAGGTAATTAACATGAATATATATTTATTCATGATTATTAAAGATAATTTCAATTTTATATGCTTAAAGAGTTTCAATATTTTCTTATAACTTTTCCTCACTTTGGAACTTGAATCAAGAAAACCAATGTTTGAAGAAAAACAAATCTTATTTATTTTTTTATTGGATATATTTTTCCTTCATATCCATATTTGATATAAAATGTTATCAATTTTTTGCAATTCTTCAATGATTTATCAAAAGCAATTTGTAACCATTTTTGACTTCTTAAAAAAATGGTTTGAAAGGAATCTTTTTTTTCATTTTTCGAACGAAGTACTTTATGACTTTCTAACAAAATTATGGAAATAATGTTATTTTAACTTATAAAAAGAAAGTGTATTTTCTTTCCATAATTAATAATGTTTTCATTGAAGCTTAATTTACAATTTTACAATGTTATTTTCAATTAAAATGTTTTACTTTATAATTATGTTGTTTTTTATATAAGTAAATTCAGAAATGGAAAAGATATTTTCCTCTAGAATGTTTTGTTAATATTTTAATGGAATTTCTATTCATAAAGGATAAAACCCCATTATTTTTCTTACTCAACACAAGGGATATTTTTTAAAGATACCATCTTTTGGAACATCCACTTGTGATTATTGGATGTTACCTTTCTCTTAAATATGCATATTCTTTGTATCATGGATATTATTATTGTCCAAAATGCATACCATTTCTATATATAGTGTTATAATTTGAAATTATTTTATTTAATGTGGAATTAATGATAAATATATTTTATTTACTTAATACATATATTTTAGGATAAAACATATTGTTCATGAAATAAATCAATCATTAGATATATGAGGAGTTCATTGTATATATAGTGATGGGTGGTCCCTTGAATTATATAGCCCCATGATGCATCTATGAGTCTCATGGTACAAATCAGTTGTCCAAATTAAATGGGTCTTTACCCATATTTTTAAAAAATCCTATAATAAGGCCTCGACGGTATAGATACCATTATTTCTATGATAATGACTTCCAATATTAAGCATTTCCATCATTGATAATTTGGTTACTATTATCATTAATGATATTATTGTATTGATATTATCCATGGATGAATGTTGGATCAATTTATTGGTTAAATGGAATGCTTTTATAGGTATATAGATTTTCATATTATTTTTTTCTTATTTCATCATGACCGATTCCACTATTTCTAATATTTACAGAGCATATTATCTCACCCATTTATTTGTTTCCTTTCCCCTAGAATATGAAGAAGGATATTATAAATAATTTCGAGGATGAAAGAATGTTTTTATGCTATGTATTTCCTATTTCCAATGTAATATGGTAATCATGTATGTATCTCATTATTCAAGAATAATAAACTATTTAGTCCTTTGGGATGTAATTACTTGTATCCAACATCAATGTAGCATAGTAACCTCTATCTCTATGCTACTACAGTCAGGGTTGTTGTAGTTGTTATCAAATGATGTTTAGTATAAACCTTGGGAACTATATTTTAAATAATCATATCTAACAGAAGAACTAAGATATTTCATTATAGTGTTTGAGAATATTCATCATTATATAGATTTTATTTTATGGATCAATATTCATGATTGTTTTTAGATAACTTAGTGTGTTCCACTATTTAGTTATGTTACTAAATGAAAAAAGAGAATCAATACTCATGGTAGATGTAGGGACTACCCCGTTGAGAAATCTTGTACAATTGGTATTTTATCTAACAATATTATGACCATATTAGTGCAGCTGACCCAGGTTATGTCTAATAACCTTGAACATGTGGAAAAAAATGATGTTACTTGACACGATACACCTATATTGGATCAATACATGTGATAGAAGCCTCTATATTTTAGTGAAACTACTAATATAGTGGTACCAGAGCAATAGATCCAATCTCTTGAAAAGATAATTCTTTCCTTGGGATGCAATGAAAGGGAAAAGGTTATTCTAGTAGTGTATTTTCTTAGAATAAATGAAGATCAATATTGTTAGTGGATCTAGAATACCAAGGAAGAAGAAGAAATATAAAATATAGACTAGAGATCCCTTAAAGTTGCATTCATCAATAAATATTTCCCTTGTGAGAAATGAACTAAAATAAAGAGAAAGTTCCTCATCTTAAAGAAAAAGGTGGAAGAAATTTTTGTGGAGTATGAAGCTACCTTTACAAGACTAGAGAAATATTATATAGATTATATATTTATTACAAAGAGAAATATTTATCATTTCTTTAAAGGCCATATGTGAAACCCTTGATGGTCATCGGTTTCTCAATATTTGTTTCATCATATAATGACATATTATTATGTTATATAAAAAAATGAATAATTTTTCTAGTTTCTATATCTTTAAGTTAAATAAAAATAAGAAGATGTTAGACAAGAACCATAAAAAAGGTGAAAGGTAAAATAATAAGAAAGAAACAAATAAATTCCCATCATGTGAATATTTTGGGAAAACAAATCCTAGAAAATTCTTGATTTGAATGAGAGTTGTTAAAAATTACTGAGATAAAGGTCATATTGAATATAAATATAAAGGAAAGAAAAAAATAAATTATTTAATGTTCTTAAAATATATATAAATGGGTTATTATTCACTACAATTACCAAAGATTCGAGGGATAATACCATGGATGTTCCTGAGAGGAGAAGACCAAGTGTATGCAATCACTGCATTTGAGGTTGAAGATCATAATGATGCATTTACAGGTACTTTTATCATAGAATCAAATTTATCTAATTATTTATATTATTCTATATCTTCATGATCTTTTATATCATCCATTAATTATAATAAAATTAAAAAGATAAGAAGGGTGTTGTTGGTCAAAAATCCTAGTGAAAATATCACTACAATAAGGATGTTTTAGTAAATTCCCATTATGACCCATAAATGGGCCCTATTTTAAGACATGATTATTATACCTAATGTTGATTTTGATATAATCCTTATTAAGGATTATATATAAAAATATAATGAAAAAATTTATTACAAAGGGAATGATGTTACGATTCACAATGTTGATGTGGACTTCTTTATATTTAAGGGGGAAACTTCATCACTTGAATCAGGTCTAAATCCACCATAAATATCTCTTATGAATGGTATTAGTAGGGGAATAAGAGTAGATATCACCAAAAAAATGGAAAATGTAAAATTAAAATAGAGTATGTGTCTAATGTATAGTAATACGTTTATATATTTTCTGAGGAACTACCTAGACATCACCTAGAAAATGATGTTGAGTTTTGCATTGATTTAGTCCCGGAATAAACACCTATATACAAAAATAAATATAAGATAGCCACTATGGAATTAGAAGAGTTAAATAAACAACCATATGAGTTTTTTTAGTATGGGATTTATAGGTCCTAGTGTTTCAACTTGGTGATCCATTTGTATTTTCATTAAAAATAAATATGTATCTATGATGGTATGCACTGGTTATAGGGAAATAAAAATTATTACAATAAGAAATTTTTTTATCATCCATACATTGATGAATTATTTTTAAAATTTTAAAGATATCCTTATTTTTAAAATATTTCCTAAATTTTGGTTATCACCAATTGCTTGTAAAGAAGGATGATATCCCAAAGACAACACTTTAAATAAGGTGTGGACATTAAGAGTTCTTAGTGTACTCAAAAATATATAAGGAACATGGGAATAACTTGAGGATTATTCTCTAGATTATTAGAAAAAAATTATTATATGTGAAATTAAGAAAGTTTAAATTCTGGATTTTGAAAGGATTGTTATTCACCATATTTTCTCTAATAATGGAATCTTAGTTGATCTTGTGAAGAAAAATTCATTCCATGAATGGCGTACACCAACAAAAATAACATAGGTACATAGTTTCATTGGTTCGGAATGTTACGACCAGTGATTTTTTCAAAAAATTCCACATTGGTTAACCCAATAAACAATATAACTCATAATGGGTTAAGTTTGTATAGAAAAAGGAATGCGAAGAATGTTTTTAGAAATTTTAGAAGATATTGATGAATTTTCTGATTTTGAGCCCACCATCAAGAAACAATAGAATTGTGATGTATAGTGATCCATAGAGGAAGGGAATTATTATATCATTAAGAATAATGCTAAATTTATTACGTATGTATCAAGGCAGTTAGGGACTCATGATGAAAACTATCAAACCCAGGATCTTCAATTTGCATCCATAATTATTTCTTTGATGATTTAAAGACACTATCTCTACGGTGAAATATTTGAGATATATATAGATTAGAAGAGTTTGAAATACATCTTATCATATAAATAAATTTACATGAGGAAATGAAGATGGATCTATCTACTTATGGATTATAATTTCTCTGTACACTTCCATATCAGAAAGGAAAATAATGTAGTTGATGAACTGAGAAGGAATGATAATGGAGTTATGGAAAAAAAGTATTTATAGGGATCTTATGTTCATAGATTTATTAAATATAAATCTAGAAATTATTATGAAATGGGAAATGTCAGTCCTTTTTTAAATTATTTCCAAACCATATATTTTTTAAAATATAAAAAGTTATCATCCTGATGATGAGAATGTTCAAAGTAAAATTAAAGCTATGAATGATGTGAATTTTTCAGACTTTTCATATGAAGGTAATGTTTGAAAATTTGGAAAGGGGATAAATGTTCCATCTTTACTTGATCTAAAAATGGAATTATTAGATGATGATTATAACATGAATTACTCTATACACCATAGAAGAAACAATATGTATAGGGATTTAAGGGAACATTTTTATTGGATATTACCAAGCGGGAAGTTGTTGATTATGTGTCAAATTTTTGGGTTTGTCAATAAGTGAAGGATGAGAGACATTATCATAGAGGATTCATGCAACCTAATTCCATTCCTAGATGGAAATGAGAAGAAATTACTAAGGAAATTTTCACTGGATTACCAAATAGTCCTAGAAGGAATAATCTAATATGGATTATTTTTGATCATCATATCGAATATACAATTTCCTCACTATAAGAAAATACTTTCCACTAGTGTTCCTTTTATGACTCTATATTGATGAAGTTATAGGACTTCATGTAACACATATTATAACTATGGCTGATTGTGATCCATGATTTACATCAAAATTCATGAACAGTGTTCATAAGGCTCTTAATAACAAGATTCTTTTGAGAACACCATATCATTTTAAAACTGATGAGTAGTCTGAAAGGATGATTCAAACATTAGAATAATTTTATAGTTATTCCCACTTGACTTTTAATGTATTTAGGATAGATATTTACCTTTGTAAGGGGTTTCCTATGTGAATAACTTAAATTCGAGTATTCAAATGGTGCCATATGATTCATTATATGGAGAGAGATTTCATACTCCAACCAATTGGGAAAATTTTGGTGAAATGAATATTTTAGGACCAAAACTTATAGAGGATACAATGGTAGAGGTAAATACTATTGAAACCCATTTTAAAACAACTCATATTTAGAAAAAGTGTTATGCCGATAACCAAAGGAAAAATTTTGAATTTCAAGTCGGAGATCACATTTTCATGAAGTTATCTCTCTGGAAGGGTGATATAAGATTCAGTAAGAAAGGAAAACTTTTCCATAGGTATATGAGTCCTTTGGAAATTATAGAAATAATTGGAACTATGGCATAACATTTTAAAATTCCACCTAGGCTCTCTATAGTACATGAAGTGTTCCATATATCATTGTTAAGGAAGTACAAGAAATAATAGATTCATATGATCAATTCCCCTGAAATATAATTGGAAGATGATTTATCTTACTATATAGAACCTATACAGTTTTTAGACACTAGAGAACATGTTTTGAGGAATCGAATGACTCGATCGGTAAGGGTACATTGGGGTAATCATAAGATAGAAGAGACGACATTAGAAAATAAATAAATTATGATGAATAATTACCCAAATATATTCATTTGGTGAAATTATTGAAATTTTATGGATGAAATTTTTTATGAGGGAAGAATGTATCACCCCATGTTTTTATAGTATGTTTATTTTAAAATAAATTTTATCTTTTCAACAACTTTCATTGCAGACAACACTAGGTTTAAATGAACCAAAATTAATTATTAATATATTATTATGGGATCATTATAAACTAGCCATTAAAATTGGAATTTATAAATAAGGATAACTAAATTAAAAAAATTATATGGTTTACACATTTTTGATATAAATTAATTAGTTATGAGTAAAAGTAAAAATCTTTTGAATGTAAAAGAACTTTTTTTTTAAAACTGTTATTATGTGCATACAATGTGTTTTAATAAATTTAATCAATACCTATTAGTGAATTAATTTAATTAAAATATATATTATATACTTAATAAAATATTTTAATATTCATATATAGTTTTTACTATACATAAGATAAATATAAATCCATTTTTATTCGTAAAAACTATATTTTTTCTAAAAATCAAATTTTCATTGCGTTCTTGTGAAATTATTTTAAAATAAAATTTTGAAACTGATGAAAAATAAATCTTGAAAAATGGATTCTATATTTTGAATCATTATTTTCAAATTTAATAACTATTTCCCTTTTAGTTTTGGTCAATATGAATTGTAACTCTCATAAAATTTATCACCTTAGTAAAGGGTAAATCAATTTAATATAGGATAAAACTATGTGATAAAGTCATAATATTTCATTTTAATTCATATTTTATTAATTTGATTCTACCAGTATCACCTTAGTCTCAAAATTTATATGTTTAATTGAAACATGTCCATTAAAATGACCATTATAATATTTTAAACAAAGAGAGTTTCAAAAATTCAATCTCTTAGTTTTAAAAATCACTTATTTTCCATATAGGTTGAAAATTAAACTATGAATGAATATACCTATCAATTTTTTGAATAATGAAATTATTTTCATCATAAAAATTTATTTATAATTTTTAGTGATTATATAATTATCTTAAATACTTACAAAATTATAATATAATATTTATTCAATTAATAGAAAAATAAAATTAATGATATTAAAAATATTAAAAGTGAACTAATTTGAGTGATTTATAGTTTTTGATGAATATTTATTTCAATTTAAAATATTACTTATGTTTAACTGAATTATATTAGAAATATAACCTTTTTCAGGATGTATTTGAAGTCCAATTAAATTAATAGTGTAAAAATTTATATTAATGATAATTTATAAAAACAATATTTTATTAAATTATTTAAAAATAATTAAAATTTTGACATAGGGAAAGGAGAGTAATATATGGTTAAAATTTCATCTATTGTCCATTTATAATTCAATAGTTTTTTATATGTAAAATTATAACCCTTTAAGAGGGAAAAAATATTACTACAATTAATGTTAAAATTGGTTAACTAAGGGGTTAAACCAAATGATAAGGTTAATAAATCCTAAAAAACCTATCCAAATTTTATTATTTGATGATATTTCAACCAAATTATACCATAGGTTTTAATTTATGATTATTTGGAAGCATTTTGATATATAATAGTCTTATTATTTTTTATTTTTTCTAAGAAATTTGAAAAGTGAACCTCACCTCAATTATAAAAGGGTACCCCTTATGTCAATTATTTACACCACATTGAGCAATCTAGAACTGTAAAACCCTACAAATTCATCTTATAAATATAACTATCTAATTTTTAGATGTTTTTTATTTCCATGAAACCTACCCTAAAACCCTCAAAAGAGATCTAAAAGAAGTCTACCAAAGAATAGGTAATTGTCTTTACCGATTCCTTCAAGTCTATTTCTTATTATACATCATCTTTAAGTTTTATACTCATTATCTGATAATAAATCTAGTATAATGAATATAATTAGAGGTCATTATAGTTATGGGACACCCATATTCCATCTATTTGCCAACCTATGAAAACAGAAAATATAAGATAATAAATCTAGGGATATGTTGTATTGATACCATCCTTTAAAATATTCAATTATTTGTGATCATTAGATATTACCTTTATCTAAAATATCTATATTCTTTGTATCAGGGATATGATTATTGCCTAAAACATATAAAATTTCTATAAACTACATTATAATATGAAAGTATTTGATTTACTAGGGAATTATTGATAAATCCATAGTATTTAATATATATATATATATATATTGATAAGACATATTGTTCATGAATTAAATTTTTTATTCAATATATGAGGAATGAATATTACATGTAGTAATTGGTGGGGCTCAGAATTATGTGGCCCCTTGATGCATTGATAGGTCTAACGAGACAAATCAATTGGAAAAATTAAATGGGTCTTTACCCAATGTTTTAAACTGTGTTCTCAAAGGCCTATACTATATAGATACCATGATTTACGATATCATGGAATCTAATATTAAGAATTTCCTTTCTTGAGAATTTATTTATTATTATCATTCATGAGATTTATATAAAGATATTATCCATAGAATCATTTTTTCCCAAGTTATTGATTAAATGGCATGTTTTATTAGTTATATACTTTTCCTTGTTAATTATTCCTAATTTAATAATGATATATTCCATTGTATGTAACCCTCAATGAGCATTTTATCTAACAAATTTATTTTTTTACTTTACCCCAGGATATGAAGAATGTAATTATAAATAATATCATGGATGAATAGATTTGTTTACGCTATGTATTTTATATTTTCAGTTTAATATAGGAATCATGTATGTATTTGGTTCTTCAATACTACTAAACTATTCAGCCCTTTGGGAAGAAATTACATTTATCTAGTGCCAATTTAATAAGGAAACCATCATCTTTGGGATACTGGATTGAGATTTATTATAGTAAAAATTTTCCCTTTTTCTCTTTGTATAAAAAGATATGTAAAATTCAAATATAAAGGTGATCATTGTAGAATATGAAATATTAAAGAGTTCTCACTCAGAATTCCCAATCATTGAACTTTCCACGTGGTGGACATATTCAAATGAGACCGGGGTCACTATTGGTGCTGAATTTTAGTGGAAAATGTATTTAGTTATGGGATCTCTAATAGAATCATAGGTAGGGAGGACTTTCTATAGTTTAGGTTCCATGTGGATCAAATGAAGAATTTTAGGGTTTTTAATAATTTTATAGGAGTGGAGTATTGTCATGAAAATTATTATTTATATTAGATAATAATCCATAAAAGATGATAACTGCAATAGATAGAGGAGGATGAAAAATAATGTATATAATAATTAATCAGAAAACCAATAGAAGAGTAAGAAATGGTACCATTATAGTTCAAGAGGAGTTGTATATCTCTCACTAAGAACTACTTCCCTCACCTAGTTTGATTATTTTTCAGTTTTATAATTCTTATTTTGAACTTTTTGAAAAATTTTGTTAATACAAGAATAATTTTTGGATAAAACTAAAAAGGGGAATGATATTTTTATGGTTATTAATATAACATTTTTCATATGAAACAGATTATTATAATCTAACTTTATTCCCATTATTTATATTATTAAACAATTTTGAAACATTATAACTAGTGAAACCCATTCATGGATGCATCTTTGTTACCTCTAGATCATCCATGATTACATATAAGAAGTGGATATCACAACAAAGGTTGCACATTAGTATTAACTGAGAATTTGACCTTGGTGTAAAAATATTATCATCATTTTGGGGATTATTAGATGTTTTAGTTTAGAGACATTGATCCATTCACCCATTAATTAGTCATTTGAGTGAATGTATTAGCTTATTTTCCCAGATCTAGCAATAATTGTGCATGGATTAAGAAAAAAAATAAAAAATAAAAAACCTATCCAATAACATCCCCCATCTTTACTTCTATATTTTTCCACTATTATCTATGTATTTGGATCTCTTTATTATGATACTTCTTATTAATCCAAAGACTTTTGGTTGTTGTCACTTCCCCACCATCATATTGATTTCCCTTGGAACCTTGTTTTTTAGTAGTTTTTGTTGTATGCTCAGTCACACTCACATCTTGGATGTCCTCCTCTATGTATCAGACCTAATTCATGGATTTAATAGTTTATAATAGTGTTTATAGAGAATTTATTTTCCTATAAACTAGTTAATGACATAGGGTCCCGGTCAGTATGTTATTGTTCTTTTGTTTTAATGGATTGATTATTCTTTTTTTGGGTAAAAAGGAATGTTTTTAACAATATTTTTTTTCAAGGGTTATCATGTTTTATAAGAAACCCTCATGATTATTATTTTTCCATTATGTTTACTTATAAATTGATTTGAAAAATATTTTAGACAGTAGATATGATTTCTTGTGTAAGAAATTGAATATTTTATCTAAATATATTTATATTAAATGGAAATCGTATTTCATGATCCCATGGTTTTGAAATGGACTACCGAGTTTATTTCTTCCTTTTTATATGTCCCATACTATTTTTTTTGTGCACATACCATGTTTTTAAGTATTTTTTCACAAATTTTAATGATGATTAAGAATAATGATGATGTCAAGTAGAAAATGATGAATATTTTTTATGAACAGAAAACATGTTTCATTTTAAATGTATTGTATTATGAAGTAATGTAAACCAAGTGGATGAGTCCAAATTATGAATTTTATGCTTATTATATACGTTTTATAACAAAATTATTTAAAATTATAAACCTAAAATGATCTTTGGGAATGAAAAAAATAATAATTCTTTCTTAAAAATTAAATTATGGGTTGAAAAAGGATTGAATCCCTATAGTTGGTATCAAAAAAATATTTTAATAAATTTACAGGATAAAATATTGTAAGTATACACCCTTAATGGTTTATAATTTACAATTATAATGATATATAATTTGATTATTACCATTTTTTCATCTAAACTATGTTTATTCATAATGGTTTTCCATAGAAGAAATAGGTCAGCTAAAGTATAAATTCATCAAGATGACAATATACATCAAAATGAGTAACCTGGAATGATTGGAATTGTATCTTAGTAGTTATTATTGTGAAGTCTCACATGAGATGTGCTATAAATAGTGGTGGTAACTGTGTAAGAGAGAAATTTCATTCACTACCAAGGAACATGTATATAGTGGATAATTTCACAAAACAACACCATCTGGTATTTAGTGCATCATCTAAGCCTATGATAAAAAAATACTGTTTAATGACTTAGAGTATATATTAAATGTCATGGGTTTTTCAAAAAATAAATGGGAAACTCTTTCTATTTATAGTTTTGAAGGTTATGTTGATTAGTGGTGGTGAATGGTTAAGAATATCAAAGAAATAGATTAGATTTAATCATTAGGATGAAATGAATTTATAACTATATTATTTGAGAATTATTTTCCTTAGGATATTCAACATAATATGGATAATCAATTCAAGGAATTAAGGCAGAAGGAGGATGGTTTAGTGGCTTCATATGAAGAAAACTTAACCTGATTAGCAAGATTCAGACCAAATTGTATTCATGATCTTGATAGTAAAATTAATCGATGTTACTTAGGATTATATCTAATATATCAAAGGGAATTGGTTTCTCATGAGTTCAAAAGTTATGAGAAAGTTGTTCAATGTGATGAGATGTTATAAATTGAGTTTTTTGATAATCATGTGACTTATAACAAAAATAAGAAAATGATTTTCGTGTGGTATGGAAATGGGAAGCATCTATCAATGAAATCTGAAGGTAAGAAAATAAAGATTCCATTTTATGATAAGTGTATAAAAAAATACCTTGATGAATATCTTAAAAAATATAGCATGTGTTTCTAATGTTTTATGTTTGGATATATGGACCATGAATTCATATAAAAGGACCACATTAATGTTTATGAAAATAATGACATCTAGGAGTAAGATGTTTTAATTGTAATGAAATGGGTTATTATTGGAGTACATGACCGAAGATAGGAATCAAGGATAGAATTCATCATGTTCAAAATTAGAAAGGTGTGTCTAAATCCTTCATTACTAATACAATAGATGTTGAACCATCCAATAATTTGGTGTTAATTACATTACTTGTTCATTCAGATTATGCCAATATATTTTTTAATTCTGGGTCTAAAAATTCAATCATTTATAAGAAATTTACTGGTAAATTTTAAATTTCACCTCAAGAAATAAACCCATAACTTTTGGTAAAAATACATGGGGAAATAAATAAGGAAAAAAGAAAATATAATAATATTTATATTATTATTTATGAAAAGGATTTACTTACAAATCATGTTATATTTCCCCTTATAGAATTTTTTGTTATTTGAGGTATGGATTGAATTTTTGTTTATCATGCTAAGATAGATTATAGAGAAAAATAATTTCATTTTTGGGAAGAGTTTTAGTTTGTTTGCAATAATGAATTTATACCTATGATAACTTATCATGAAGTTGATAAATTTTTTAATGATGGAAAAGAATGTTTTCTTGCACAGATTTTTGAGAAGAAGGAGACTATTGAAATATGTGATGTTTCTATAGTTAATATATATATATATGTATTTATTGAATAGTTTTTTGGTATTATACCTAATCAGGATATTGAATTTACAATTTAATTAGTGCCTGATACTAAAAAAATAAAATCCACATTATATAATGGCTCAAGTATAACTTTTGTAATTAAGAATGTAGATACAAGAGTTACTTGATAAATTATTCATTCATCCTAGAAATTTTCCATCAGGATATATTATTTTTTATTTAAAAATAAAGATTATTCCATGAGGATTTTTATTGATTATAGATCATTTAATAACATCATTGTTAAGAATAAGTATTTTCTGCCTCATATAGATGACTTGTTTGATCCACTCTAGGGAGCTCAAATTTTTTTTATGATTGATCTTAGTTCCTAATACCATCATATAAAGGTGGGGGATGATAATGTACAGAGCCTATGTTTTATTTATATGACTTTGAAATGTATTAAGGAATATTTTCACAGCTATGAACTTAGACGATGAGTGATTATAAGGCCTAGTGTGCCCGAAATTAATTTTATAAAAATATGAAATATATTTTATATCACATTCACATTGTTTTTTAGAAATAATGGAATATCTCCCAAAAAAAGTCTCAAAATAGAATCGCATACCATGGTTGAGTCCTCATCATGTGGTTTACCCTATGTGTGACCTAAATTTGGTCAGTGTGTGGTGTAGGGTAAAGCATCCATTAGCGGGTGCGTTTAGTGGATTAATAAATTAATTACATAATTAATTCATTAAATGTTCTAAAAACTAATTCACTCAATAAATTCGTCACTATAGAGGATCACTAGAGTTAGTTGCATAACCTTAGGACTATTGATAGGAGGATCTCTGATTATTAATTTCTGTATTGAGATCAGATGATACTGACCTTTTGGATCAAAGATAATTGAGGCACAATGAACAAAATGGATTTCCTCCTTCATTATTGGTTGTGTTCCTAATCGTCAAATGATCTAATCTCAATGTAGGACTCATCATTTTTAGATTTACACACTTATGATTAAAATATGGATAAGAATCAAATCCATCTATTTGATATGAATTTTTGATCCTTTTCATGAACCCATGTATTATATTTAATTATTTATGTGATTTACCCCATTGTGCCATGATTTATTGTGTCAATTATCCGTAATGTTTATTTTTTGTCCAATAATGCTCGACCAATGATTTTTTGACAATTTTTTTGTGCTTTCAACCCTTTGTTCTTTGTGATCATCACCATTGGTCTATGAGATCATGATTTGACATTTCTAGGTGGTATTGAGTATGATCGGACCCCTGAATCCATCAAAGATTCACGTGAAATGTATAAATGTGTGACCAGAGGATAGATTGTGATGTTATATTGGATATGGGTGATTTTTCCCATGGATCTGGGATCATAGAATTATTGATAGAGGTATGGGATAAGAAATGAAAGAACCCGAGATTCATATGAGAATATCAAGATTAATTTAACGACCATCAGAGGCCAAGAATCAACAGGTGGAGATCGATTCCACTGATTTCGAGTCACCAACAACTAGAAATCATTGTGACAGGCATGGATCTAGGATCTGTATGACAAATCTAAATTTTTTTGGAAAACATGACTACACATTTTTTAGTATGAAGAACATACAATGTTTATACCACTAACTATGGTGGCTAGGGTCTCTGTGTACCTCAAATATCCCACACTGTGTGGGAGCCACATAAACCGTGTGACTTTGTGATTGAAAACTAGTGTGTACTCTTAGAGTAAATAGACACAAGCAAGACTAGACACATAATCAATGTACATAGACACAACCATTGTAAATGGGAACAACCAAGGGAACACGTCTTGAACCTGAATAGTCGATAAATACCATGTTTTCCCCTTACACTCCATGCAGGGATACATGTATAGGGAACCATGTACTGGTTTGGATAAATCTACGAAGAAGTGCGGGACCACATTCCATGTTGGTACCCTTAAATGAAGTGTCCCTTCCATTTTTTGTAATCTTTTACCTCTTGTATTGACTTCGTTTGGACTCTATGTTTGGCCTACAAGTAGCCTAACTAGTGTTTTTTAACACATAGATCGTGATAGTGGACTTTATGGTTGATTTTTATATATGATGAGAGTTATTTATAGTGTGACACTTATTTAGGAGCTTCCAGATGATGGTAGTGATCAGAAAAGATCATTAGAGTGAAACCCACCTACTAGGATAGGGCATGGGTGCTCTACCTATAAAGAGAAAACCCCTTGACAAACTATGGTGTGGTTCCTCTATCTATCTACATATTGGAACCCTCCTGATGATATAGGGTATGGTCCCTCTATATATTTATCATTAGAGTGAAACCATCATTTTGGGATAGGGCATATGTTCTCTATACTTAGAGTCGAACCCCCTAGTAGGCTCGAGCATGGGTACTCCATTTTATTATCATAGTGAAACCCTCTTTTGGAGTAGGTAATGTGTACTCTATCCATAGAGAAGAAGCCCCTGATGTATTAGGGTGTAGGTATGCTATCTACTCTCTGAGTGGAATCATCCTACTGGGCATGGGTTGTGTCCACTATCCATCTAACGAGGTGAAACCTCCTATCGTATCAGGTCATGGTTCCTCTACCAAGAGATTTTTTCCCCTCAACTATGAAACATATCGATGAGGTGTGGATCAACTAGGATGTTTCCACAAACAAAAGTATGAGATGATGTGCATCATTGATGGACCTTATGGAATAGATGGAACACTATTTCCTTGGGCTGGTCTATGAGATGTAGATACCATTTTCTTCTCTCATATGGGTTTCTTTTACAATCATATATATGTATCTTTGTTGTTATATTTCATTCATCTCATGCTATGGGTTGATCATTCTATTCCTATCCTATCTATTATTTATCCCCTAATAGTTTTTGGGGAATCCTCCGGGGTATGTATATACTCCCAACTACATGGTTTTTTCTCATGCGTGTCATATCTTATGCTGAGGATGAAAAGGTCAACGATAGTTACCAAGGAGAATAGGGATACCCAGGAACAGTTGACACAATATGTTGTCTAATGTTTTGATATTTGAAGCTGGGATCTCTTAGAATATACTTCCCAATTATTTTCATGTTGGGATATATTTTATATTGGGCATTTATTTGTTCCTTTTACATTTCAAATTATGTTATTATACTCTTGTATTCTTGAGTGGTTGTTACATGAATGGATTATTCTATTGAGTCTATATATTTTATTATTATTCCACTAAAATTATATATGGATATGGTTTGGTGTGAGAATACATGTTCATTAGAAAAATGCCTCTCATATTAGTTCTTCATTTTAGTTCTTGTTGCTATCCACTGGCCTTTGGTGGCGGGAATGGGGTAGCTACGGCTCAAACCCTTTTGGGTTGGGTCATGAATGATTAGCATCAATGTGTGGTTCGACTGTGGGATGATGTTTGGAGTTAAATCACCTTGATAGGTTTGTTATTATTTAGGGAATCAATGTCAAAGTTTCTTGATAGTGGCTCTTAGTCCCAGGAACCCAATGTTAGTCTGGAGGACAACATATTTATTCACCAGGTATCTAAATACCATTTTATCAACTCAACATACCAAGATCTTGGTTGTATGGACTAATAGTAAATGAGTCATATAGGATTGAGTCTTTTGAATATCCTTCTTGAGTCTAGTCCTTGGATATATACGCTCATCTTACCATGTTATGTCTTAATTAAATTTGCAGGATGCCTCCACAAAGACATCCAACCATGTTACTGGTTCAGGATCTTGATGATATTCTGTTGAGGGATGAGGGATCATTTCAAGTGACATCATCTGAGATATCTCCTCTAGTTCGATAGGTATAAGCTCCCCTAACTTTTCAAAAACATATAGTACTAGTATAATCGGATGAGGAGTTACACAGTCTTATCACACTCCATGAGTTCCAACTCCCAAGGCTGCTAAGGTTCTATGTTGATCAAGAACCTTAGTCAGTGAATGATTTTCAAGATTTAGTGATCCAGGTTTTTAGGATTATCTGTACACTGACTAATTAGGTGGTTGTGGGGGAAAATGATCTTTTCCACATAGTAGTTGGGTACCGGTGGTGCCTAGTAACATAGAGGCATGATCAGTTGACACTCTCATGGAAAAGATTCTAGTAACTGTTTTGTGAGGAGTAATACCCATGATGATTGCATTCAGTTCAGATTCAAGAGATTTTGGAGTAATAACATTGAGGGATTATAGTTTTGGATTATTCCTTAACGTTCACTAAACTTATGTGAAACCCCATCAACATGATTTGAGATGTATACTTTTGGGAATAGATGTTTGAACATAGTCTCTATAGAGACAAACATGATAGGGTGATACCCCTATGAATTCCTAATTATGCCAGAGTGTTGGAGTGGGAACTGGTGATAAGAAATTCCTTTCTGATGGATTCCATGCTGTTGGAGTTGGAAGCGGGTATATTTAGATAAGTCATCTGTAGTAGCTACCAGGAGCCAGTCGACAAGATCATAACACATGATATCTTAGCATGAATAGACTCATAAATGTGGTAATATGGTGTAGGGACCATGATGGGCACCAGGGAATCCCAGATAGGGTCAGTTTTATTCATGTGATGGGTGAGGTCACATTATATGTGATTTCCCAACCTAACGAGCTAATGAGGGAAGGAAAATATAAGATAGGCCACCACAACATAGGCAACACCATGATCATGGATATCCCTAGTGAAGGAATAGTGGAGCCCTAAGGAGGAGGAGATCAAAGATGAGAAGGTGGGACTCTATGTGGAGGAGATGTGGGTGGTGGATGATGATATGAACTCCTTCCACCACCACTATAGGATGGACCATGTTAGGCTCAGGGAGATGGTGATCAGGGTAGTGGGTAGATGAAGGCTATGGTAAGAGCCAATGTCTCATGAGATGATTTGATTAGTGATATATGTTTGTTATAAACTTTCTTCAGTACTATTTTATGTGTGTGTGAGTTATTCCTTCACCTCTTTAGTCATAGTGCGAGAGATGAACCTCCATGTTAAGGATTTGGCCTAGAAGCTTTACCTTTCAATTCCTATGGGGAATACTTCTTCAATACTTTTTATCTATCAGTAGTTTGATCTATCACTTTGTGGAGATATGTTCTTAGGATCCTTTTGGTCATTTCATTAAGACCTTATGACGTCATCTTGGGTACATAATGGTTGTACACAATTTAATTCTAAATTAACTGTCACCACAGATGATTGATATTCCTTTCGAAATTATGGGATGAGATTATACTCTATGGGTGTGAGAGGTATCACATCAAAGAGAGTGATTTTTTCAATCATGTGGAAGTAACCCATCACCCATTAGCAGGTGAGTTTATCCCTTTTCATAAATTACTCTTCTAGAATCTGGATTCATTCAGTTAAGGAGGATTTTATAGAAGTCTTCCCCAATGACATTTTGGGACTACCTATATGGTGGTATATGCATTTTTTCATTAAATTGAACCCTCTTACCATTCTAATATATTCTAAGGCATATAGGATGGCCCCAACCAAGCTCTGGGATCTCAGTTATAGTTGTAGGACCTTTATGAGAAGGGTTTAATCAGAACCAGTGTGTCCCCCTGAGAAGCTCTAGTATTGTTTATGGAAAAAGAGGATGTGATCATACATATTTGTGTGGATTATCATCACCCAAACCATGAAATGATAAAGAAGAAGTAATCCTTTATATGGAATGATGACCTCTTGGATTAGATTCATGGTATGAGATTTTTCTAGTAGATTGATCTCAGGTCTAGCTACCACCAATTGAGAGTTCATAAGGATGATATTCTGAAGTTGGAATTTTGATGTTGTTACAGCCACTATGAGTTCCTAGTGACACCATTCGGCGTGATGAATTCCCCCACTGTGTTTATGGATTTGATTAACTAGATCTTCCATCCACACTTGGATCAATTTTTTGTTGTCTTCATTAATGATAAACTCAAATACTCTACATAAACTAGGATCATTCAAAGCACTTTATTATGGTCCTGGACTTAATTTGGGAGAACCATATTTATGGTAAGCTATTGAAGTTCTAGTTCAGATCCACAAGGTTCACTTTTTATGGTATGTCATTTCTGATCGTTGATTAGTTGTGGACCCTGTGAAGATTGATGCAGTCCTTACATGGGATCCATCCAATAACATGATGACGATATAGAGTTTTATTAGCTCAACATGATACTACCTGAGGTTTTTGTAAGACATATCTAGGATTTAAGGCCCTTTGAATACCCTAATGTGAAAGGGAATCCATTTAACTGGATAGAGTAGTACCATAGGTCCTTCAAAGAGTTGAAACTGAGGCTAATAGGTTCTCATATTTTGAGACTACACATTGAGGATCTTTTCAGGTTTAGAGTTTTAGAGAATTAGATCATAAATCATGCATTACATTCCACATTTAAACAAGGTGGTTACATAAAAAAACAATATTCATTTTTCCCATCAAAGGAAACATATTAAAAATAAAACATGGATTATTTTTTGACACTTCCTCCACACTATCATCACATCATGTACTTTTCCCTTGTCCTGTGAAGATCATTTCAAAAACATGGGATGAGCATAAAAAGCTCAATAAGGGATATAAAAATATGGAATGAAAACATTAGTCCATGTACACATAAGAATCAATGAAATCATACTTTACTCATAAAACATAAGCACTTTATCATACCTCATGAAATCATAAAATTTATGAATAACTCATAGAAAACATAAGACATAAAGGTAACTTGAGGCATTCATAACATTCTTACGTAGGGAGTAACCCTCATGGTTAAATTTAGAATACCCATCACAGTATATTCCTTAAATCTCTTCGGAGAAACCATAGATTTTAACCACTTCATGTTACCCAATGCATTGGAGAGCTATCACGGGCTCCCCCACCCTTATTTTATCACGGAACCACCCATCTTCATAAACAATGCCCAAGAACTATAACATAATCATATCACATAAAACATGAAAAACAGAAACATACATTTATACATTCCAATTACAAGATATCAATAAAACACATTGATATAATAAAAACAATATCAAAACGATTTTCAATACCAAAATAAAAGAAAAGTAAAACATGGTATTTATTATTAATTTAAAAAAAGAGTTATGGCATGTAGATGAAGCCGAAATTCAAATAATGGTCACGGCGGTGGAGAAGTCGTTGTCTCCACGTAAGACAAAACATTCATTTTTCCATTTAGTAAAATGCTTCGTACAAAAATATTCCTTTTGAATAAAGGAAAAAGTAATAGGGTTTTATACACCGTATAAAGGAAAGTTGTGTATAAAACCAAATATGCCTCAATGAAAGGAGATTGAGACGAAGTCCCTTACCTCGTGTCCGATTTGACTTGATCATTTTTTAATCTCCTGAATAATAAACTTGAGTTAATTTATACATTCTTAGGAACCTTTTCAAGTTAATTATTACTTTTATATCACTTATTACCATTTTATGAACACTATGTAATTATTTAAGTTTATAACGGTCGTTTTGTCGATCATTGGGACTTGAGTCAAAAATAAACTCCTTATAAATACAAATTGTTCATGTGGTAAAATATCAATTATATCCAGAATTATATTCTTGATTTAGATATCATAGATATCATATATATCCAGTATATACATGAATTTATAATATTACATAACATTTATAGGTAAGAAATGAAATGCACCGTTCATGGAGACGATAAACCGTATGTACGCATGAACGCTACTTTCATTTCTATTTCATTATTAATGGAATGAAATAATAATGATATAAAGGTATATTATAATTCTAGTATATTATCATATATAATATCATTAACTCCATCCTTTACATGTCCCACATATGGAATTAACAGTTCAAATCACTTTTAGGGGGCGGTAGTCCGCACTTCCAAAAAATGAAATTATCGCGTTTATCTATAATGGAAACCATAAAGGTATGCCATAAATGAAAAATAAAGAAGCATAAGGAAAAGATAAACATATTATATATCATATATAAAAATATTTGCATCTTAATGGTCACCTTTAAAGGTGTTAAAAGAATATTGGAAAATCATCGTTTCGTGAGGCAGTAATTCGCCATCCACAGAAACAGTAAGTTATTTAACCATTAGACGGAGCTGTGTGTAAGTGTAGCTCTAATAATTCTTATAAAAACATCCTATTATATTTAAGATACTGTTTTTGTTACAAAATAAAGGAATAAAAATAGTTTAGGGGGTTGTAGAAGCAAAATAAAACAAAAGAACATTAGAGAAGACTTTACCTTTAAATCGGGTAACTCCCCTTGGATTGAACCAAAAGGGTTTCTTGAAGAGCTTAATGCCTAAGGTAAGGATTATATTATGAAGAGAGGGATGTGGAGAGATAAAATGAGTAGATTGTGGATGAGCCAATGGCTTTATAGGTGTGGGTAAGGTGGTATAGGTGGGGGCCTTTTATAAGAGGGAGGAGGGGCACTTTTGGAATGTTATAAATTATTACTTTATTATAAAGTGAGTTTCAGATTTTAAAGGTCCCACAATGAAATATTTCGAGGATAAGGTGATAAGGGTTCGATATCCACCCATCCAATAGGTCTTTGAAAAGTTTAAGTCTTATATTTTACATTATCTTTTCAATTTATTTAAATCGTTAATTAACGAGATAATCACTGCATCATCATGGTGTCATAAATAATTTAATTTATTTATTGTCTAAAAATTATTAAAAAATATTACGATGTAGAAAATATTTTTATCTTTCCAATTACTATTTATAGTATATAAGATAATTTTTTTAGAAAAATTTAAAATTGTTTTACTTGGGTGATACATACTTTGGTTATACTTTCCTTTTAAAAAACATAAAATGATAAAGTGTCACTATCACCAAAAAAGTGATTCCATGGGGTCCCAAAGTTTTGCACAATGCATCCCATGGTCGGAAATGACACAACCAGTAGCATTAGGACAAATTTTTGGGTAATTTTTTATTATTATGATATTATTTTCTTACCCTTAACTACCCGATTACTAATTAATCACGATAATTAAAGATAATTACCGTCATTACTATTCATAATGTCCGAAAACAAAAGAGTATTAATTACATAATTTGGAACATATGATTCCACATATGGAATAAATTTTACAAAATTAAAAACATAGATATTTCAATAATTACTTTAAAAATAATTCCTGTTGTCAAAACAAATAGCGGGTTTTTTTGAAATAATATCTATCAAAAGTTTAACACTTGTGTATGCACAATTCCAATGTGAAATTAATTACAATGACCAAAATTGTATTAAATGGTAAAAATATATTCTAATTACACTTTAAAACCAATTAAAAAGATAATATAACTATATAATTATATTAGATGAAAAAGGAGTTTTGAAGTAAAATGCAGTATTTTTCAATATTCATTAAAAAATGAACATTGTCAGAAAAATACCAAAAATTTATCCAAAGTAAATTTCAATGCCCTGATTATAAAGAATAACATTATTTTGAAAAATAGAGATTATAAATTTGTCAGAAGTTTGATTTAAAAATTGTTTTCCTTCAAAAGGCAGTAAAACAATCTTTTGAAAATATTAGTGTATTCCATGCTTAAGATTGGAATTTTCTCTTTCTAAGCCTCTAAAACACTATATACATTATAAATAGACCAAAATATGAAAATCCATAGTCCTTTAATTACTCGGGATGGTACATCCTTCACCCCTTTTGAAAATTGCGTCCCCGAAATTTATTTACTTATCGAATAAGTGGGGGTATTTATCCCTTATTGCATTTTCAGATTCCCATGTTGCCTCTTCAATCATGTTGTTTTTCCAAAAAACCTTTACTTGATTAATCACTTTATTCCGCAACACTTTCTCCCTGTGGTCAAGAATATAGACTGTTTGTTCCTTATAAGATAGATTTTATTCCAGCTAAACTACTTATGGACTCAAAACATGAGATGGATCTGGCATGTACTTTCTCAACATCGAAACATGAAAAACATGGTGTACCTGAGATAAACTCGGAGGTAAAGCCACTCGGTATGCAACTGATCCAACTCTCTCTAGAATTTCATATGGTCCAATGCGCCTTGGACTCAACTTTCCATTCTTACCAAATCGCATCACACTTTTCCATGGTGAAACTTTGAAGAAGACATGATCACCTACCTCAAAAGAGAGATCCTTCCCCCTGTTGTCCGCATAACTTCTATGCCTGCTCAAAGATGTTCTCATGTGTCTCCGTATCAGCTGAAAGTTTTCTGCCAACTCTTTTACCAATTCTAGTCCCATCAACCTCCTTTCACCTACTTCATCCCCAAAAGCTGGAGTTCGACACCGATTCCCATATAATGCCTCAAATGGTGCCATATATATACTGGAATGAAAACTGTTATTATAAGAAAACTCAACCAAAGAAAGATGTTGGTCCCAAATTCCCCGAAAATTCATCAAACTGGCACGTAGCATATCCTCCAAAGTCTGAATTTTTTGTTCTGACTGCCCATCAGATTGAGGATGAAAAGCTGTACTAAAATTAATTCAGTGCCCAACGACTTCTGAAGGCCTTTCTAAAAGTTAGAAGTAAACCTAGGATCACGATCAGATACAATTGAGGGGGAAAATCCATGTAACCTGACTATATCTTTAAGATACAAACAAGAAAGTTGATCAAGGGAAAATGTATATTTCATATCAAGGAAATGAGCAGATTTATTCAAGTGATCAACAATAAACCAGATTGCATTATTACCATGAGGTGTCTTCGGTAACCCAACAACGAAGTCCATGTATATGTTCTCCCATTTCCACTCTAGAACTGGTAAATGTTGTAGCATCCCTTTTGGAAACTTCCACTCTGCTTTAACCTATTGACAATTCAAACACTTCATAGTAAAATCAGCAATGTCTCTTTTCATTCCATCCCACCAGTAATACTCCTGAAGATCTCCATAGATCTTAGTACTTCCTGGATGAACTGAAAACAGAGAACTATGAGCTTCACATAACAACCCCCTCTTCAACTGCAAATCACAAGGCACACACAATCTCTTCCAAAATTTCAAAACACAATCATTATCAATGTTGAATTTAGGCAACATACCCTTCTAAACCAGCTCTACCTTTTTCTGCAACTCACTGTCTGGTTTCTATGCTTGCTTAATTCTGTCTGATAGAGAATATTTCACTGATACCTGAAACAAAACAGAATAACATCATGCACCAAAAAATTTTATTCCAAAGTTCATCAAATCCTTTACAAAAGGATCATGTTCTAAATGCAACATTGTTAATGAAGCATTACATTTTCGACTCAAAGAATCAGCCACTTTATTTGCTTTTCCCTGATGGTAATGAATTGTGCAATCATAATCCTTGATTAATTCTAGCCATATCCTCTGTCTGATGTTAAATTCCTTCTGAATTAATATATACTTTAAACTTTTGTGATCGGTATATATTTCACACTTTACTCCATACAAATGATGCCTCTAAAATTTTAAAGTGAAAACAATAGCAACTAATTTCAAATCATGTGTAGGGTAATTTACCTCATGAGTTTTAAACTGACTTGAAGAATAAGAAATTACATGATCATTCTACATTAGAACACAACCATGTCATTTCAATGAAGCATCACTGTAGATAACAAACTCACCATTCCTAGAAGGTAGATCCAAAACTGGAGCATTCACCAATCTTCTTTTCAGTTTCTGAAAACAATCATCCCATTCTTTTTTCCAGATAAAATTAACACACTTCCGAGTTAGCTTAGTCATTGGACTAGATAGCTGTGAAAAATTTCTAACAATCCTTAGGTAATAGCCTTCCAAACCAAGAAAACTACGAATCTTGGGTACATTTGTGGGTCTTGTCCATTCTTCAACAACCTTTGTTTTTGAAGGATCAATAGTTATCCCGTCTTTAGAAACAATGTGACCAAGGAAAGAAATTTGTTGCAACCAAAACTCGCACTTTCTGAATTTCCCATACAATTTCTTTTCTTTTAGGGTTTTAAAAATAACCCTTATATTACATTCATGATCCTATTTACTTTTAGAAAATACCAAAATATCATCAATGAAAACAACCACAAACTTATCCAAGAACTCATGGAAAATCCTATTCATAACGTCCATGAATACAGCAGGTGCATTGGTTAGCCCAAAAGGAATTATTACAAATTCATAATGGCCATATCTTGTATGAAACGCTGTCTTCGGAAAATCTTCTTCCTTTACCTTCAACTAATGGTACCCCGATCTCAGATCAATCATTGAAAAATACTGAGCTCCCTAGAGCTGATCAAACAAATCATCGATATGAGGAAAAGGATATTTTTTCTTAACAATGATGTTATTCAAGGCTCTATAATCAATGAAAAGTCTCATTTAACCATCTTTCTTTTTAACAAATAAGACAGGAGAACCCCATGGTGATGTGCTAGGTCGAATGAAACCTTTCTCTAATAAATCTTACAATTTCTCCTTTAACTCTAAAAGTTTAATTTGAGACATTCGATAAGGGGGTTTTGAAATTGGCTTAGCATTAGGAACTAAGTCAACAGTAAATTCAACTTCCTGGTCTAGAATTATTCTAGGAAACTCATCAAAAAAAACATCAGGATACTCATTTACTATTGGCACATCATTAATCAGAACGGTTCCTTTGTTTTCAACAATATGTGCAAGGTAAAATTCATTTCCATATTTTACAAGTTTCCCAGCCTCTTGATATGTTATCAACAGTAAGGGTTCATTGTTGTACAAAAACTGAAAGTCTTTCTAAAAAGAAACTTCTTTAGCTCTATAGTGAATATTATCATGGTAAATAGAGATCCAATCCATACCTAGGATAACATAAAACTCTACTAGAGGTAAAACAATAAGGTTTTCAAGTAGGTTCTTTCCACAGATAAGGATAGGAATATTCATATAAATTATTTTTTCCTCAACATTTCCCTCAGGTGTTTTTACCATAACTTCAGGAGTCATTTCTTTAGATGGAATTCCCAATTTAGTAGAAAAATTTTCAGAGATGAAAGAATGTGTAGACCCTGAATCAAACAACCCACTGGCATAATCTGAAAAAACAATGTACTTGATACCACTTCATTTGATGGCCCAAAATCTGCTGAAGTACTTTCAAAGGATTTCACCACCACTTTTTGCTTGTAGTCTGAATGCTTCCCATCACTCGATCTCTTTTTCGGACACTCGTTTACATAATGACCCATCTCATTGCACTTGAAACACTTCACTAACTATAAATCAAATTTGGTCTTACTAGCACCCTCATCTTTTCCAGTGAAATCACGAGCCTTATGTCCCATCTTACCACATCAGTAGCACTTTCCAGAATTTAAAAGACATTCCCCAGCATGCCTTTTACCACATTTATCACAAACCTAAAACTTAGTTTCCCTACCATCAGACCTCTTTGAAGGACTCTTCCATTTCTCCTGCCACCTCGGTCTCTTCTTTTGTTGGTTGTCGTAGAACACTTGATCATTGAAAAACTCCATTTCCACCTTCTCAGCACATGGAATAAGCTTTTCATAACTTTTAAACTCACGAGAAGCTAATGCCTTTCAATATTTTGCCTTTAATCTTGAGTAAAAACAATTGATTTTACTATCAAGGTCTCGGATACAATTTGGAGCATACATTGACAATCTAGTGGACCTTTATTCATAAGCAGCCATTGAGTCATCCTCTTGCGTCAATTTCAAGAATTATTTTTCTATCCTTAGTCAAACAGCCTTAGGAAAATATTTCTCAAGAAACATACCTTTGAATTCATCCCAATCAAGATCATCAATCTCATCAGCGTCCCTAATATTTTTAACCATCGACCACCACTGATCTGCTTCACCCTTCAAATGGTAAATAGAAAGAATAACCTTTTTATTTTCTGAACACCCTATGACATCGAAAATCTTCTCTAGTGCTTTAATCCACCCTTTAGCTAACACAGGGTCAGATGATCCTCTGAATGATGGGTGATGTTTCCTCATGAAATGTTCCACCACTGACATGTTCCTATGAAGTTGATATGACTGATCTCATGCATGGATACCACCACCATTTATCGATTGAGTCAACTGTGCCATTACTGCAACAAACTATTCCGTTCCAATTCTGACCATCTTAGGATGCTGGATCGGAAGGTCATTTCCTTCGGTATGCCTTCTAAGCGCTGCTTCCCTTTTTCCTCTGTGGAAAACCATTCTGAACAAACATGTCTCAGATGAAGCAACATAGTAATCTTCAAACGCTATATCATTTCAATTTTACCATAAATTTTTTTTTGGATAATCATTTAACCGAATTATAACTCCTAGAGTTATCTAAACCTCCCACTGATACCATCTATAAGGGCCTCGCCTTAAACCTTACATAATCTTGAGATATTTCAAGAATACACATTGAGGATCTTTTCAGGTTTAGAGTTTTAGACAATTAGATCATAAATAATGCATTACATTCCTCATTTAAACAAGGTGGTTACATAAAAAACAATATTCATTTTTCCCATCAAAGGAAACATATTCAAAATAAAACATGGATTCTTTCTTGACACTTCCTCGACACTATCATCACATCATGAATTTTCCCTTGACCTGTGAAAAACATTTCAAAAACTTGGGATAAGCATAAAAATCTCAATAAGGGATATAAAAATACGGAATGAAAACATTAGTCCATGTACACATAAGAATCAATGAAATCATACATTACTCATAAAACATAAGCACATTATCATACCTCATGAAATCATAAGATTTATGAATAACTCATAGAAATCATAATACATAAAGTTAACTTGATGCATTCATAACATTCTTACGTAGGGAGTAACCCTCATGGTTACGTTTGGAATACCCATCACAGTATATTCCCTAAATCTCTTCGGAGAAACCTTATCATTTAACCCCTTTGTATTACCCAATGCATTGGAGAGCTATCACGGGATCATCCTCCCTTAGTTTATCACGTAACCACACGTCTTCATAAACTATTCCGAAGAACCATAACATAATCGTATCACATAAAAAATTCATAAAGGATAAATAACATTTCCACATTTCAATCACAAGATAACAATAAAACACATTGATATAATAAAACATTATCAAAACCATTTTCAATACCAAAATTAAATAAAAGTAAAACATGGTATTTATTTTTCTTTTTAAAAAAAGAGTTATGGATTATAGAGGAATCCGGAACTCAAATAATGGTCACGGTGGCGGAGAAGTCGTTGTCACCACGTAAGACAAAACATTCCTTTTGTAATTTAGTAAAACACTTGGTTCAAAAAGATTCCTTTTGAATAAAAATAAATTTCCAAGGGGTTTATACACCATATAAAATAAAGCTGTGTATAAAACAAAATATGCCTCAATGAATGGAGATTGAGATGAAGTCCCTTACCTCGTGTCCGATTTGACTTGATCGTTCTTTAATCTCATGAATAATAAACTTGAGTTAATTTATACTTGCTTAAGAACCTTTTTCAAGTTAATTATTCCTTTTATATCACTTATTACCATGTTATGAACACTATGTAATTATTTAAGTTAATAACGGTCGTTTTGTCGATCATTAGTACTTGAGTCAAAAATAAACTCCTTATAATTACAAGTTGTTCATGTGTTAAAATATCCATTATATCCAGAATTATATTCCTGATGTAGATATCATATATATCATATATATCCGGTATATACATTCATTTATAATATTACATAACATTTAGAGGTAAGAAACTAAATGCACTGTTCATGGAGACTGTAAGCCGTACGTACGCATGAACACTACTTTCATTTCTATTTCATAATTAATGGAATGAAATCATAATGATATAAAGGTATATTATAATTCCAGTTTAATATAATATATAATATCATTAACTCCATCCATTACACATCCCACATATGGCATTAACGGTTCAAATCACTTTGAGGGGGCGGTAGTTCGCACATCCAAAAAATGAAATTATCGCATTTATCCATAATGGAAATCATAAAGGTATGCCATAAATGGAAAATATAGAAGAATAAGGAAAACATAAACATAATATATATCATATATAAAAATAGTGACATCTTAATGGTCACCTTTAAATGTTTTAAAAGAATATTGAACAATCATCGTTTCGTGAGGCAGTAATTCTCCATCCACAGAAACAGTATGTTCTTTAACCATTAGACGGAGGTGTGTGTAAGTGTGGCTCGAATAGTTATTTTAAAAACATCCTAGTATATTTAAGATACTAGTTTTGTTACAAAATAAAGGAATAAAAATATTTTAGGGGGTTGGAAAAGCAAAATAAAACAAAATAACATTAGAGAAGACATTACCTTTAAATCGGGTAACTCCCATTGAATTGAACCAAAATGGTTTCTTGAAGAGCTTCCTGCCTAAGGTAAGGCTTCTATGATGAAGATAGGTATTTGGAGAGATAAAATGAGTAGACCTTGTCTGAGCCAATGGCTTTAGAGGCGTGGGTAAGGTGGTAGAGGTGGGGGCCTTTTATAAGAGGGAGGAGGGGCACTTTTGGAATGTTATAAAATGTTACTTTATTATAAAGTGAGTTTTGGATTTTAAAGGCACCAAAATTATATATTTCGAGGATAAGGTGATAATATTTTGATATCCACCCATCCAATAGGTCTTTGACAAGTGTTAGTCTTAGATTTTACATTATCTTTTCATTTTATTTAAATCGTTAATTAATAAGGTAATCGCTGCATCATCATGGTGTCATAAATAATTTAATTTATTTAATATCTAAAAATTATAAAAAAAATACTATGATGTAGGAAATATTTTTAGATTTCCAATTACTATTTATAGTCTAAGATATCATTTATGTAGACAAAATTAAAATTGTTTTACTTGGGTGATACATACTTTGGTTATACTTTCCTTTTAAAAAACATAAAATGGTAAAGTGTCACTATCACCCAAAAGTGATTACATGGGGTCCCAAAGTTTGGCACAAGGCATCCCATTGTCGGCCATGACACAACCAGTATTATTAGGACATATTTTGGGGTTCTTTGTTATTATTATGATATTATTTTATTACCCTTAACTACCCGATTACTAATTAATCACGATAATTAAAGATAATTACCATCGTTACAATTCATAATGTCCAAAAACAAGAGTCTTCAGTACATAATTTGGACCTTCTGATTCCAAATATGGAATCCATTTTACCAAACTCCAAGCACAGAAATTTCAATAATTAATTTAATAATAATCCCATTTTCAAAACAAAAATGCGGGTTTTTTTTAAACAATATCTATCAAAAGTTTGACACTTGTTTATGTACAATTACAAAGTGAAATTAATTACAATGAAAAAAATTGTATAAAATGGTAAAAATATATTCTAATTATACTTTAAAACCAATTAAAAAGATAATATAACTATATAAATAAATTAGATGAAAAAGAAGTTATGAAGTAAAATGATGTATTTTTCACTATTCATTAAAAAATGAACACTGTTAGAAAAATACCAAAAAAATTATCCAAAGTAAATTTCAATGCCCTGATTCTAAAGAATAAGATTATTTTGAAAAATAGAGATTATAAAATTGTCAAAAGTTTTATTTAAAAATGATTTTCCATCAAAAGGTAGTAAAACAATCTTTTAAAAATATTAGTGTATTCCATGCTTAAGATTGGATTTATTCTCATTCTAAGCCTCTAAAACACTATCTACTTTATAAATAGACATAGATATGAAAATCCATAGTTCTTTACTTACTTGGGATGTTACAGTGGTAATCTTTTCTTTAACGGTGTGGAGGCATTATGTAACACCCCGAGATTTCATGAAAAATATTCTTTTTAATTTCATTAATGTCTTGTGATATACGCTACACAAAAAGGAGCATTCACAACACACATCTCTGACCTGGCTTGAATTACACGCAATCGCGACCTTCCACGATAGCGTGTGTTGTGCGCGACACCAAGTTTCGCTAAACAACGATATGCTATTAAGATATTATTAAAACTAGTCGTTATGAATAGTAATAACCACTTTTTGAAATTTTGTAAATTTTATTTTTCAAAATGGACTTCATTTATGGATTCGGAATATTGAAATTAGCTTAGGGTGAAATTTTGGTGATTTTCGGATAACTTCCATATTTTGATGAATAGTGAAAATTACTAAATTTTAATTAAAAACAACTTTTTCAATCGAAATAATTAATAGTGATAAATTATTAATTTGAGTGGTTTTAAAGTATATTTAGAATATATTTTTACAATTTAATACAATGTTGGTCATTGGATGTAATTTCACATTTAAACCAGACATAAACAAGTGTCAATCTTTTGATAGATATTGTTTCTTAAAAACACGCTATTTGTTTTAACAGCGGGATTTAATTATAAAATTAATTAATGCAACTTCTATGTTATGAATTTGGTAAAATAGACTTCATTTTTGAATTCATAATATGAAATATAGCTTAGGATGAAATTTTGGCATTGTTCTGAAAAACATCAATTTTTGATGAATAGTGAAACTACTAAGTGGTAGTTAAAAAAACTGAATTTTTCATAAAACATAATTTTACCGCTTCTGTGAATGGAATTTCAAAAATCCAAGAGACACGGTTGATGTCAGTAAGTAAAATGTGGTTCAATGAGATGAAAATAATTTTTGGTGAATAGTAAATTTTTACTTTTATTTACCACGGTTAAAAGTAAATAGGGTAATTAAGGGTAAAAATGATATTAATATTATCCTAACATATGTCCTAATCCTATTGGAAAAGTTTATCTCCACCAAAAACAACCTTAAGTGTAAAATATTATCATTTAGGCCCACTTGGATTAGATTAGGACATTTATTATTATTTAATTCAAAGAAGAGTTAAAAGAGTTAAAATCAATGTTTATTTACTAAAACATTTTTAATATAGGGTTATACATAAGATAAATTAGATTGTAAATATTCATTAGAAAGATAAAAAGATTTCCTACATAATGGTAGTTTATTTGTAATTTTTATACATAAAATAAGTTAATTTATTTATGACACAAAGATGATGCAGTAATTATCTTATTAATGAAATATTGACATAATTGATATTATAAATACCAAAATAAATGTAATTTAAGACTTTTTATGAATTACCCTAATTTTCTAGGTTACTATGAAATATTATTGTTGATGTAATCAACTTGGGTCGAACATATAATTCTGTTATGACTTTCACAAAAATCATATATCAAATAGTGTCAAAATTGACACAAAATAGTTTTTAAATCAAATATTATATTATTAATTGTTATTTTATTCCTAAAAAACTAAGGTTAGGACAAATGACTTAGATAAGGATATATATATTAATAATAAACAATTTGGGGTTCGTTTGTCATGTTATAGTAAGTTTATTAACCATATAGTGTAAGAAAACAAAAAGACACGGTAAAAGTTAAATTATTTAACTTAAAGTTAAATCTAATTGATAAGGTTAAAATAATAACCTAAACTTGTCTAAATCCTATTGGTTGATAGGATTTCGACCCATCCCCACCTTAGCTTCGAAATAATACCCTTTGGAACCATTATAAACCTATTTTGACTTTAATATAAAATAATATTTTGAGATATTCCTAAGGTTTCCCTCTCCTCCCTTATAAAAGGGCACCTCCTCCCTCTCCTCCTCACTCCAATTTGAGCACTCAAGCTCGGCCAACCCCTGCCAAAATCCCTTCTCCACTTCCCTAGAATAATCCTATAGGTCCTTCTCTTCTTCAAAGACCAATCTTAGTTCCCTAAGTGAAGGATTCAAAGAGGTGTTCCAAAGAAGAGGTAATATCCATTACCGATCTTTTCAATTTCTTTCTTCTTCAACTTCTTCTTCATTAGTTGTTTCATGATAAAGTAATAACATCAGTATTTATTATATACGGATATGTTATTATAAATATGAAACAACTCTAATTAACCTTCTATCCATCCTACGGAGAAAGGAAATCATCGTGCGTGCGTACGTACGGAATACCGTCTCCACGCCGTGGTGTAATCTATTTTCCGTCACCACCTTAATTGGATTGGTATAATGTTGTAATGAGTAACTATACATGATTATTATAAAGTTATATTGATACTGAAATAGTATACATACACTTCAACACAATTCCACGACCATGGGAACGATATCATCGCTCGTGCGTACGTACGGACTACCGTCTCCACGACGCGATGAGATTCATTCTCAATGATTAAACATTCATGAATGATTATAAAGTATATATAATAAGTACTAATGAAATATATGACATAATAATTATACTGGAATTATTTATATTTATATGTACGTCATCTACTTAATTCCAATCAATTCAATAAGGAAACGAAAACAGCGTTCATGCGTACGTACGGACTACCGTCTCCATGAACGGTGTTTTTCATTTCATTTATCTATATATTATATAAATATATATACTGAATATATATGATATATAAATAATATTTTATATTCTGGAAGTAATTAAATCATGATATAAGTTATAATAATGTCAAGAACAACAAGTCAAAACACCTACGATAAATGAGACGATTTTACCCAAAACGCTACATTAACATGAATTTACAAAAGAACGGGTAATATAAAGTCATAATTGGACCATATATGATATAATAACAATGAATATGATTCTGTAATATGTCAATAACATGATTTAAATCATTATACAGGAGGTTCGGACACATACGAATCAAATCGGACCTAAGGTAAGGGAAATATCACAATCTCATTTTTATCTGAGATTGTTTATTCGTAAGTATTTACTGGGGTGTAATTTATCATCCACATCCATGTTCCCTCAATATGTAATATTGTTTCCATCCACTTACAATAGTTCAAATCCAATTTTACCCTTCGGTGAGTTTTTATTAAAGAATATGAAAGGAATCTTTTGTCGTTTTTTTCGTACGAGGTACTTTTTGACTTTTCCGACCAAAGTACGAAGAATGTTTTTTTAACTTATACGACATGAATGGATTTTTAAAACATTATTTCCAATAAGCTTCCTTTACAAGTTTTCAAGTTTATTTTTAATCAACTTCTTTTAGTTTAAAGTTGTATGACATGTTAAGAAAGGAAAAAATGTTTTTAAAGAAGAAAGGATATTTTCCTCAACAATGGAGTTCAAGTGTTTTATCAAAATTATTTTCCATATAAGATAATAAAGGGTTCTGTTTTTATCCCTATTATTACATTGATTTGATTATGTTGTCATGATTTGTTTTATGATGTCATGATGTTTCAAGAATACCATTTTTGTTACATGTGTTATGCGATGATGTATGATTTATGATTATGTGGCACACATAAGAAAGGATTCATTATAAGATGGGTGGGACCTATATCTCCCTCCAATGCATTGGGTAAAGATTTTATATCTCATGAGATAGGCATGGCTGGAACGGTAGGTTATACCAGTTCAGTGAAACAGGACTGAAACGAGGGTGACTCGATTCAGAAAGGGAATTTGTCCACTAAGATAGTCTTGGAAATGAGTCATGACTAACAAGAAATGATTCTCTATGATTATGTGTGTATTCCACAATGTTTCATGTTTTAAGTTATGCTTATTGGGATTTCATTTCACTACTATGATTTATCCCATGTTATGAAATTATGCTCTCTTTTGCAGGTTAAGATTTCCAAAATTTATGTTCTTATGAATATGATGTGATTGATTTTTCTTTTGTTTACCCTTACTGAGCATTTGATCTCACCCTTTTATGTTTTCTTTTCCCCAGGATATAAATAAAGGTTTTAGGTATTAAAAAAAGGGAAGATCTTTATGGGAGATGTTGAAGATCTTTCACCAGGATTAGAAGACTATACTCCGAGTTTCCAAAGACACTAAACTATTACGATCCTTGTGTGTGTGTTTTTGTTATGTACTAAGTATTCCGCAAAAGTAATGAAATGTCCATGTACGTCAAGATACGGGTCTCTACAGTTGGTATCAGAGGAAAGGTTTAGTCAACCTTTGGAAACTAGGATGCGAAAATGTTAGTGAGATCCCTAGAGTTATTTCTATGGTATGTCTAGGGATGTCCCTAAGGATAAGTATACGTATAGGATATAGTCCTAGAACTACGGTAACGATCTTAGAATTTAACCTAAGATGTTAGATATTGAGGGTGCTCCCCTTTTACTATGTTGTCTTCCCTAGCATGATTTCTCCTCTAACAAAATTCTTTTTGTGTTTTAGTTAATGGAGGGAACCAGAAGGAATTCGGTTAACATTGAATCCAATGGACAAATTGGTGACTATGAGCAACAAAATTGTGTAATGCCTAGAGATAAAGATATTGTGATTATGCCGAATCAGTCATCGCGATATATGCATAACAAGGTGAAATTTAGTGGTATGACTAATTCATCAAAGAAGAGGAAGATAAACTATTATTCATGTTCGCATGTTGAGAAGCATAAAGAAAGGAAGATTGAGATTTCTAAAGAAGGGAAGGAGAACCTTGAGGAATACCTCAAATGGAGGGACCGATGTTATCTGTGTGGAGAAAAGGGTCATAGAGTGACAAGTTGTTATGGAGTTCAATGTCTTATTTGTGGAGAACATGGGCATTACCCAACTCAATGCCCTGACCTAAAAAGATACTTCTAAATCAAGGAAGGACTTATTCCAGGACAGTCATTGAAGTGGATGGACTGAAGTGTTTATGTATTGGTATTTAAGAATAATGTTGTTGAGGTACTTTTATGGTGTATTGGAATATTTATGTATTGGTCTAATATGGTATTCAAAGTAATTGAGATATTTTTGGAAATAAGACGATATGCGCATAATGAAGGGAAAAACGAGAAAATGAAATGTTTAACAGTATTCATGAGCTCATGATTGATTTAAGGACTAAGTGATGTCATGGTTTGAGTATATATAATTTTTAGGATTTTGGTATGTGAAAAGTGTTAACTTTTAACTGCAATCAAGTTTTCACTATGGTTCAATGGGTATTCAAGAGAATACATTGTTAAGGCCTTTGAATGATTGGAATTTGACCAACAAGACATATCTTATGATGTATGGGGATCAAAGATGGTATTAAATCTCTGGTAATCGTTTTCACTATATTATGAGAGTGGACTGAAGTATTATGGATAAGCCTAAAGATTCTAATGGATTATGTTGGAAATAAGTTAGTATTGTTTAAGGATAAAAGTTTTTTTTCAATATTATTGATGGGATGTTATAATAATATAGTTTTAGAAAAAGGACAACCTGCAGGACGGGCGACAACCCATTGCTTCAGACAAGGCTGTGGGAATCGAACCCACAACTAAAGTGCGACTGGCCTTTATCGTCTACCACTGGCCTACAGGAAGTCCCTGTTTAGTAGAAACTAGTTTTATTTTATTAAGCTGTATGATATATGAAGTATAAGTCCATTTTAGGAACCATATATGATTAATCTCACTAAAGAATGACTTATGTATTTTTAATAACTTTTGCTAACCTTTTGTTTGAGACAGATGGAATGAACTGTCATACTAACACTTCACGAATAACAAATTCAACTTCATTTATTTAAGAGATGAAGTGGAAATTGTTCAAGGCACGAACAACAGTGATATTGTACCAAAATAAAGTAAGTATTTATTCTAATTCAAATTCTTCAACTTTTGGGAAATGATCATGAAAACAAAAAATGTTGTCCTAGTGCTCTTATATCTGATTAATCAGATAGTACCATAGATCGTCACAAATTTATGGATTTGTGATTGCTAGCTTTTCCATAGCCATGTTCTCTACCACTCTCCATCAGAACATGATGGTTAGATTTCTCTTCCATATCCATATTTTCACCTATGTGGAAACCCAGTGATTAGTTTATTTGGGTAACCGTTACGTTTCATACTTTTGTTTTTAAAGATTGGTTTTGGTATTCCTTTTTACGATGTGGGTTTCTATTGAAGAAACTTTCGAATAGTAAACCATTTATAACCCCGACGAATTTCGAGGGCGAAATTCATTTTAAGGGGGGTAGAATGTAACACCCCGAGATTTCATGAAAAATATTCTTTTTAATTTCATTAATGTCTTGTGTTATACGCTACACCAAAAGGAGCTTTCACAACACACATCTCTGACCTGGCTTGAATTACACGCAATCGCGACCTTCCACGATAGCGTGTGTTGTACGCGACACCAAGTTTCGCTAAACAACGATATGCTATTAAGATAATATTAAAACTAGTCATTATGAATAGTAATAACCACTTTTTGAAATTTTGTAAATTTTATTTTTCAAAATGGACTTCATTTATGGATTCGGAATATCGAAATTAGATTAGGGTGAAATTTTGGCGATTTTCGGATAACTTCCATATTTTGATGAATAGTGAAAATTACTAAATTTTAATTAAAAACAACTTTTTCAATCGAAATAATTAATAGTGATAAATTATTAATTTGAGTGGTTTTAAAGTATATTTAGAATATATTTTTACAATTTAATACAATGTTGGTCATTGGATGTAATTTCACATTTAAACCAGACATAAACAAGTGTCAATCTTTTGATAGATATTGTTTCTTAAAAACACGCTATTTGTTTTAACAGCGGGATTTAATTATAAAATTAATTAATGCAACTTCTATGTTATGAATTTGGTAAAATAGACTTCATTTTTGAATTCGGAATATGAAATATAGCTTAGGATGAAATTTTGGCATTGTTCTGAAAAACATCAATTTTTGATGAATAGTGAAACTACTAAGTGGTAGTTAAAAAAACTGAATTTTTCATAAAACATAATTTTACCGCTTCTGTGAATGGAATTTCAAAAAACCAAGAGACACGGTTGATGTCAGTAAGTAAAATGTGGTTCAATGAGATGAAAATAATTTTTGGTGAATAGTAAATTTTTACTTTTATTTACCACGGTTAAAAGTAAATAGGGTAATTAAGGGTAAAAATGATATTAATATTATCCTAACACATGTCCTAATCCTATTGGAAAAGTTTATCTCCACCAAAAACAACCTTAAGTGTAAAATATTATCATTTAGGCCCACTTGGATTAGATTAGGACATTTATTATTATTTAATTCAAAGAAGAGTTAAAAGAGTTAAAATCAATGTTTATTTACTAAAAAATTTTTAATATAGGGTTATACATAAGATAAATTAGATTGTAAATATTAATTAGAAAGCTAAAAATATTTCCTATATAATGGTAGTTTATTTGTAATTTTTATACATAAAATAAGTTAATTTATTTATGACACAAAGATGATGCAGTAATTATCTTATTAATGAAATATTGACATAATTGATATTATAAATACCAAAATAAATGTAATTTAAGACTTTTTATGAATTACCCTAATTTTCTAGGTTACTATGATATATTATTGTTGATGTAATTAACTTGGGTCGAACATATAATTCTGTTATGACTTTCACAAAAATCATATATCAAATAGTGTCAAAATTGACACAAAATAGTTTTTAAATCAAATATTATATTATTAATTGTTATTTTATTCCTAAAAAACTAAGGTTAGGACAAATGACTTAGATAAGGATATATATATTAATAATAAACAATTTGGGATTCGTTTGTCATGTTATAGTAAGTGTATTAACCATATAGTGTAAGAAAACAAAAAGACACGGTAAAAGTTAAATTATTTAACTTAAAGTTAAATCTAATTGATAAGGTTAAAATAATAACCTAAACTTGTCTAAATCTTATTGGTTGATAGGCTTTAGACCCATCCCCACTTTAGCTTTGAAATAATACCCTTTGGAACCATTATAAACCTTTTTTGACTTTAATATAAAATAATATTTTGAGATATTCCTAAGGTTTCCCTCTCCTCCCTTATAAAAGGGCACCTCCTCCCTCTCCTCCTCACTCCAATTTGAGCACTCAAGCTCGGCCAACCCCTGCCAAAATCCCTTCTCCACTTCCCTAGAATAATCCTAGAGGTCCTTCTCTTCTTCAAAGACCAATCTTAGTTCCCTAAGTGGAGGATTCAAAGAGGTGTTCCAAAGAAGAGGTAATATCCATTACCGATCTTTTCAATTTCTTTCTTCTTCAAATTCTTCTTCATTAGTTGTTTCCTGATAAAGTAATAACATCAGTATTTATTATATACAGATATGTTGTTATAAATATGAAACAACTCTAATTAACCTTCTATCCATCCTACAGAGAAAGGAAATCATCGTGCGTGCGTACGTACGGAATACCGTCTCCACGCCGTGGTGTAATCTATTTTCCCTCACCACCTTAATTGGATGGGTATAATGTTGTAATGAGTAACTATAAATGATTATTATAAAGTGATATTGATACTGAAATATTATACATACACTTCAACACAATTCCACGACCATGGGAACGATATCATCGCTCGTGCGTACGTACGGACTACCGTCTACACGACGCGATGAGATTCATTCTTAGTGATTAAACATTCATGAATGATTATAAAGTATATATAATAAGTACTTATGAAATATATGACATAATAATTATACTGGAATTATTTATATTTATATGTACGTCATCTACTTAATTCCAATCAATTCAATAAGGAAACGAAAACAGCGTTCATGCGTACGTACGGACTACCGTCTCCATGAACGGTGTTTTTCATTTCATTTATCTATCTATTATATATATATATATACTGAATATATATGATATATAAATCATATTTTATATTCTGGAAGTAAGTAAATCATGATATAAGTAATAATAATGTCAAGAACAACAAGTCAAAACACCTACGATAAATGAGACGACTTTACCCAAAACGCTACATTAACATGAATTTACAAAAGAACGGGTAATATAAAGTCATAATTGGACCATATATGATATAATAAAAATGAATATGATTCTGTAATATGTCAATAACATGATTTAAATCATTATACAGGAGGTTCGGACACATACGAATCAAATCGGACCTAAGGTAAGGGAAATATCACAATCTCATTTTTATCTGAGATTGTTTATTCGTAAGTATTTACTGGGGTGTAATTTATCATCCACATCCATGTTCCCTCAATATGTAATATTGTTTCCATCCACTTACAATAGTTCAAATCCAATTTTACCCTTCGGTGAGTTCTTATTAAAGAATATGAAAGGAATCTTTTGTCGTTTTTTTCGTACGAGGTACTTTTTGACTTTTCCGACCAAAGTACGAAGAATGTTTTTTTAACTTATACAGCATGAATGGATTTTTAAAACATTATTTCCAATAAGCTTCCTTTAAAAGTTTTCAAGTTTATTTTTAATCAACTTCTTTTAGTTTAAAGTTGTATGACATGTTAAGAAAGGAAAAAATGTTTTTAAAGAAGAAAGGATATTTTCCTCAAAAATGGAGTTCAAGTGTTTTATCAAAATTATTTTCCATATAAGATAATAAAGGGTTCTGTTTTTATCCCTATTATTACATTGATTTGATTATGTTGTCATGATTTGTTTTATGATGTCATGATGTTTCAAGAATACCATTTTTGTTACATGTGTTATGCGATGATGTATGATTTATGATTATGTGGCACACATAAGAAAGGATTCATTATAAGATGGGTGGGACCTATATCTCCCTCCAATGCATTGGGTAAAGATTTTATATCTCATGAGATAGACATGGCTGGAACGGTAGGTTATACCGGTTCAGTGAAACAGGACTGAAACGAGGGTGACTCGATTCAGAAAGGGACTTTGTCCACTAAGATAGTGTTGGCAATGAGTCATGACTAACAAGAAATGATTCTCTATGATTATGTGTGTATGCCACAATGTTTCATGTTTTAAGTTATGCTTATTGGGATTTCATTTCACTACTATGATTTATCCCATGTTATGAAATTATGCTCTCTTTTGCAGGTTAAGATTTCCAAAATTTATGTTCTTATGAATATGATGTGATTGATTTTTCTTTTGTTTACCCTTACTGAGCATTTGAGCTCACCCTTTTATGTTTTCTTTTCCCCAGGATATAAATAAAGGTTTTAGGTATTAAAAAAAGGGAAGATCTTTATGGGAGATGTTGAAGATCTTTCACCAGGATTAGAAGACTATAATCCGAGTTTCCAAAGACACTAAACTATTACGATCCTTGTGTGTGTGTTTTTGTTATGTACTAAGTATTCCGCAAAAGTAATGAAATGTCCATGTACGTCAAGATACGGGTCTCTACAGTTGGTATCAGAGGAAAGGTTTAGTCAACCTTTGGAAACTAGGATGCGAAAATGTTAGTGAGATCCCTAGAGTTATTTCTATGGTATGTCTAGGGATGTCCCTAAGGATAAGTATACGTATAGGATATAGTCCTAGAACTACGGTAACGATCTTAGAATTTAACCTAAGATGTTAGATATTGAGGGTGCTCCCCCTTTACTATGTTGTCTTCTCTAGCATGATTTCTCCTCTCACAAAATTCTTTTTGTGTTTTAGTTAATGGAGGGAACCAGAAGGAATTCGGTTAACATTGAATCCAATGGACAAATTGGTGACTATGAGCAAAAAAATTGTGTAATGCCTAGAGATAAAGATATTGTGATTATGCCGAATCAGTCATCGCGATATATGCATAACAAGGTGAAATTTAGTGGTATGATTAATTCATGAAAGAAGAGGAAGATAAACTATTATTCATGTTCGCATGTTGAGAAGCATAAAGAAAGGAAGATTGAGATTTCTAAAGAAGGGTAGGAGAACCTTGAGGAATACCTCAAATGGAGGGACCGATGTTATCTGTGTGGAGAAAAGGGTCATAGAGTGACAGATTGTTATGGAGTTCAATGTCTTATTTGTGGAGAACATGGGAATTACCCAACTCAATGCCCTGACCTAAAAAGATACTTCTAAATCAAGGAAGGACTTATTCCAGGACAGTCATTGAAGTGGATGGACTGAAGTGTTTATGTATTGGTATTCCAGAATAATGTTGTTGAGGTACTTTTATGGTGTATTGGAATATTTATGTATTGGTCTAATATGGTATTCAAAGTAATTGAGATATTTTTGGAAATAAGACGATATGCGCATAATGAAGGGAAAAACGAGAAAATGAAATGTTTAACAGTATTCATGAGCTCATGATTGATTTAAGGACTAAGTGATGTCATGGTTTGAGTATATAGAATTTTGAGGATTTTGGTATGTGAAAAGTGTTAACTTTTAACTGCAATCAAGTTTTCACTATGGTTCAATGGGTATTCAAGAGAATACATTGTTAAGGCCTTTGAATGATTGGAATTTGACCAACAAGACATATCTTATGATGTATGGGGATCAAAGATGGTATTAAATCTCTGGTAATCGTTTTCACTATATTATGAGAGTGGACTGAAGTATTATGGATAAGCCTAAAGATTATAATGGATTATGTTGGACATAAGTTAGTATTGTTTAGGGATAAAAGTTTTTTTTTCAATATTATTGATGGGATGTTATAGTAATATAGTTTTAGAAAAAGGACAACCTGCAGGACGGGCGGCAACCCATTGCTTCAGACAAGGCTGTGGGAATCGAACCCACAACTAAAGTGCGACTGGCCTTTATCGTCTACCACTGGCCTACAGGAAGTCCCTGTTTAGTAGAAACTAGTTTTATTTTATTAAGCTGTATGATATATGAAGTATAAGTCCATTTTAGGAACCATATATGATTAATCTCACTAAAGAATGACTTATGTATTTTTAATAACTTTTTCTAACCTTTTGTTTGAGATAGATGGAATGACCTGCCATACTAACACTTCACGAATAACAAATTCAACTTCATTTATTTAAGAGATGAAGTGGAAATTGTTCAAGGCACGAACAACAGTGATATTGTACCAAAATAAAGTAAGTATTTATTCTAATTCAAATTCTTCAACTTTTGGGAAATGATCATGAAAACAAAAAATGTTGTCCTAGTGCTCTTATATCTGATTAATCAGATAGTACCATAGATCGTCAAAAATTTATGGATTTGTGATTGCTAGCTTTTCCATAGCCATGTTCTCTACCACTCTCCATCAGAACATGATGGTTAGATTTCTCTTCCATATCCATATTTTCACCTATGTGGAAACCCAGTGATTAGTTTATTTGGGTAACCGTTACGTTTCATACTTTTGTTTTTAAAGATTGGTTTTGGTATTCCTTTTTACGATGTGGTTTTCTATTGAAGAAACTTTCGAATAGTAAACCATTTATAACCCCGACGAATTTCGAGGGCGAAATTCATTTTAAGGGGGGTAGAATGTAACACCCCGAGATTTCATGAAAAATATTCTTTTTAATTTCATTAATGTCTTGTGTTATACTCTACACCAAAAGGTTCTTTCACAACACACATCTCTGAACTGGCTTGAATTACACGCAATCGCGACCTTCCACGATAGCGTGTGTTGTACGCGACACCAAGTTTCGCTAAACAACGATATGCTATTAAGATAATATTAAAACTAGTCATTATGAATAGTAATAACCACTTTTTGAAATTTTGTAAATTTTATTTTTCAAAATGGACTTCATTTATGGATTCGGAATATCGAAATTAGATTAGGGTGAAATTTTGGCGATTTTCGGATAACTTCCATATTTTGATGAATAGTGAAAATTACTAAATTTTAATTAAAAACAAATTTTTCAATCGAAATAATTAATAGTGATAAATTATTAATTTGAGTGGTTTTAAAGTATATTTAGAATATATTTTTACAATTTAATACAATGTTGGTCATTGGATGTAATTTCACATTTAAACCAGACATAAACAAGTGTCAATCTTTTGATAGATATTGTTTCTTAAAAACACGCTATTTGTTTTAACAGCGGGATTTAATTATAAAATTAATTAATGCAACTTCTATGTTATGAATTTGGTAAAATAGACTTCATTTTTGAATTCAGAATATGAAATATAGCTTAGGATGAAATTTTGGCATTGTTCTGAAAAATATCAATTTGTGATGAATAGTGAAACTACTAAGTGGTAGTTAAAAAAACTGAATTTTTCATAAAACTTAATTTTACCGCTTCTATGAATGGAATTTTCAAAATCCGAGAGACATGGTTGATGTCAGTAAGTAAAATGTGGTTCAATGAGATGAAAATAAGTTTTGGTGAATAGTAACTTTTTTACTTTTATTTACCACGGTTAAAAGTAAATAGGGTAATTAAGGGTAAAAATGATATTAATATTACACTAACACATGTCCTAATCCTATTGGACAAGTTTATCTCGACCAAAAACAAACTTAAGTGTAAAATATTATCATTTAGGCCCACTTGGATTAGATTAGGACATTTATTATTATTTAATTCAAAGAAGAGTTAAAAGAGTTAAAATCAAAGTTTATTTACTAAAACAATTTTAATATAGGGTTATACATAAGATAAATTATATTGTAAATATTCATTAGAAATCTAAAACGATTTACTACTTAATGGTATTTTATTTGTAATTTTTAGACATCAAATAAGTTAATTTATTTATGACACAAAGATGATGCAGTAATTATCTTATTAATGAAATATTGACATAATTGATATTATAAATACCACAATAAATGTAATTTAAGACTTTTTATGAATTCCCCTAATTTTTTAGGTTACTATGATATATTAGTGTTGATTTAATCAACTTGGGTCGAACATATAATTCTGTTATGACTTTCAAAAAAAATCATATATTAAATAGTGTCAAAATTGACACAAAATAGTTTTAAAATAAAATATTATATTATTAATTGTTATTTTATTCCTAAAAATCTAAGGTTCGGAAAAATGACTTAGATAAGGATATGTATATTAATAATAAACAATTTGGGGTTCGTTTGTCATGTTATAGTAAGTGTATTAACCATATAGTGTAAGAAAACAAAAAGACACGGTAAAAGTTAAATTATTTAACTTAAAGTAAAATCTAATTGATAAGGTTAAAATAATAACCTAAACTTGTCTAAATCCTATTGGTTGAAAGGATTTAGACCCATCCCCACTTTAGCTTCTAAATAATACCCTTTGGAACCATTATAAACCTATTTTGACTTTAATATAAAATAATATTTTGAGATATTCCTAAGGTGCCCCTCTCCTCCCTTATAAAAGGGCACCTCCTCCCCCTCCTCCTCACACCAATTTGAGCACTCAAGCTCGGCCAACCCCTGCCAAAATCCCTTCTCCACTTCCCTAGAATAATACTAGAGGTACTTCTCTTCTTCAAAGACCAAGCTTAGTTCCCTAAGTGGAGGATTCCAAGAGGTGTTCCAAAGAAGAGGTAATATCCATTACCGATCTTTTCAATTTCTTTCTTCTTCAAATTCTTCTTCTTTAGTTGTTTCATGATAAAGTAATAACATCAGTATTTCTTATATACTGATATGTTATTATAAATATGAAAAAACTCTAATTAACCTTCTATCCATCCTACGGAGAAAGGAAATCACCGCGCGTGCGTACGTACGAAATACCGTCTCCACGCCGTGGTGTAATCTATTTTCCGTCACCACCTTAATTGGATGGGTATAATGGTGTAATGAGTAACTATACATGATTATTATAAAGTTATATTTATACTGAAATAGTATACATACACTTCAACACAATTCCACGACCATGGGAATGATATCATCGCTCGTGCGTACGTACGGACTACCGTCTCCACGACGCGATGAGATTCATTCTCAGTGATTAAACATTCATGAATGATTATAAAGTATATATAATAAGTACTAATGAAATATATGACATAATAATTATACTGTAATTATTTATATTTATATGTACGTCATCTACTTAATTCCATTCAATTCAATAAGGAAACGAAAACAGCGTTCATGCGTACGTACGGACTACCGTCTCCATGAACGGTGTTTTTCATTTCATTTATCTATCTATTATATATATATATATATACTGAATATATATGATATATAAATCATATTTTATATTCCTGAAGTATGTAAATCATGATATAAGTAATAATAATTTCAAGAACAACAAGTCAAAACACCTACGATAAATGAGACGATTTTACCCAAAACGCTACATTAACATGAATTTACAAAAGAACGGGTAATATAAAGTCATAATTGGACCATATATGATATAATAACAATGAATATGATTCTTGAATATGTCAATAACATGATTTAAATCATTATACCGGAGGTTCGGACACATACGAAGCAAATCGGACCTAAGGTAAGAGAAATATCACAATCTCATTTTTATCCGAGATTGTTTATTCGTAAGTATTTACTGGGGTGTATTTTATCATCCACATCCATGTTCCCTAAATATATAATATTGTTTCCATCCACTTACAATAGTTCAAATCCAATTTTACCCTTCGGTGAGTTTTTATTAAAGAATATGAAAGGAATCTTTTGTCGTTTTTTTCGTACGAAGTACTTTTTGACTTTTCCGACAAAAGTACGAAGAATGTTTTTTTAACTTATGTGGAATGAATGGATTTTTAAAACATTATTTCCAAGAAGATTCCTTTACAAGTTTTCAAGTTTATTTTTAATCAACTTCTTTTAGTTTAAAGTTGTATGACATGTTAAGAAAGGAAAAAATGTTTTTAAAGAAGAAATGATATTTTCCTCAAGAATGGAGTTCAAGTGTTTTATCAAAATTATTTTCCATCTAAGATAATAAAGGGTTCTGTTTTTATCCCTATTATTACATTGATTTGATTATGTTTTCATGATTTTTTTTATGATGTCATGATGTTTCAAGAATCCCATTTTTTCTACATGTGTTATGCGATGATGTATGATTTAAGATTATGTGGCACACATAAGAAAGGATTCATTATAAGATGGGTGGGACCTATATATCCCTCCAATGAATTGGGTAAATATTTTATATCTCATGAGATAGACATGGCTGGAATGGTAGGTTATACCGGTTCAGTGAAACAGGACTGAAACGAGGGTGACTCGATTCAGAAAGGGACTTTTTCCACTAAGATAGTATTGGCAATGAGTCATGACTAACAAGAAATGATTCTCTATGATTATGTGTGTATGCCACAAAGTTTTATGTTTTAAGTTATGCTTATTGGGATTTCATTTCACTACTATGATTTATCCCATGTTATGAAATTATGCTCTCTTTTGCAGGTTAAGATTTCAAAAATTTATGTTCTTATGAATATGATGTGATTGATTTTTCTTTTGTTTACCCTTACTGAGTATTTGAGCTCACCCTTTTATGTTTTTTTCCCCAAGATATAAAGAAAGGTTTTAGGTATTAAAAAAAAGGGAAGATCTTTATGGGAGATGTTGAAGATCTTTCACCAGGATTAGAAGACTATACTCCGAGTTTCCAAAGACACTAAAATATTAGGATCCTTGTGTGTGTGTTTTTGTTATGTACTAATTATTCTGCAAAAGTAATGAAATGTCCATGTACGTCAAGATACGGGTCTCTACACCTTATCATCTAGAAGTGTTCTTTTTTAATTACTTTGAGCAATAGAGTCTTAGGTATGTCTTCACACAAATAGACATGAACATAAGATAGAGGATCTAGTTAGAGTTTATATATGACAATGACTTTGAGATAGTATATACTAATTGGAATGAAAAAATGGTGGAATATTTCATTAGCAGTAAGTCCCATGATCGTTTGGTGTAGGAGGCATCAGAATAGTTGGATACTATGTTGCTGATCCTAGTTGAGGAGGGAAAATCTTTTCTTCAGTTGATGGTGTTGAGTCCTCTACTCCTTCAGTTTGTGAGAGAGTCCTAGTTAGAAGAAAACAACTTTGAGGTCATTCATGACCAGATATCCTTAAGAGATTCACCAGATGGATTTTCTAAAGGTTTGAATAAAGCCATCCTTTTTTAGGGATAGACGGTGTCCCAATTAAAAATTAGAGAGGAGGTTATGAGATAGTTTCACATATCTCATTTGGATATACTTAATGATGCGGAGAATATATATAGATACATTCAGTGATAGTTTTTTTAGGAATACATGAGATAGTGCATGGCTGAGTTAATCTCTCGATGCCTCACTTGTAAATATGAAAATGCTGAGAACTAGGTTCCGATAGATTTTTTTCAGCCACATGAGATCCCATAGTGGAAATGGGATGGGATATCAATGGAATTTATGGTGGGGATTCTATGGATTTAAATAGTCCATGATTCCATCTTGGTAGTTGGATGACTTATGAAGCCAACACACTTCCTTACTATTAGGGAGCATAGTTTGGTGGAACGTCTGGGGCAGTTGTATGTTTAGGAGATCACACACCTTCATTAGGTTCCGTAAATGATTGTCTCTAGCCATGTTGTGTGGTTTAGATCACGGTTTTGGAGAGTCTTGCAGGTGGAATCTGAGACCCAAATGAGAATGATTAGAACCATTCACCACAATAAATATAGTTAGATAGAGTGCACTATCTAGGTGTTGGAGGATATGTTGAGGGATTTCATGTTAGAATTTTCCTAGATCTAGGGATAACTTTACATTAGTTTAATTTTCTTATAATAATAGCTACCACTCTACTATTTGTATGGGACCTTTCGAGTCCCTGTACGGGTGACCCTAAAGGTCACCCCTATGCCGGGCTCATATCAGTGATGCATCTCTTTTTATGCTGAATATGGTGTAGCCAAAAGAAGTGAAAATTCATTCCCTCCATGAGGGGATGATGTAACATCCTGACCTGACATAAACTTAACTAGGGACCTGATATGGTTGTTTACATGGAATCAAGAATTCCTCTACATATGTCAGAGGCTGCTGACTAGTAGCGATGGAGTAAATTTGGTACAGTGGGGAGACTATACCCAAATATTAGAGTGACACAATGGATAATAAAAATAAGCATACAATAGAGGAAGCATGATATAAACATACACTAAAAGACTGGACCCGTAACCCATCAAAACTAAATCACATACAATAGATATAATAATAAACTATGAAAGATTAAATAATTGAACAAATGAATAATAATTTAAAAATCCTTTTGGAAGTGTCTTATACATGGATGCATGACATGATGATGTACAAGGGGAACATGGGACAATAATATACAACATGCTATAAATAAATAAAAAAATAACAAAGGGATGATCCACTAGTCTCTAGATAATATTCTCATTCATATGATCCCATACCCCATCTGTAAGTAAATAATATCAAATATATATAGCAATACACCTTCCCTTATCCATACCTGCAGAAAAAGAAATATACTTGGTTACTAAAGGTGCCCTGAGTAAGGTGTGAGATAAAATCCCAGAAGGCCACCTCCAATAGTGTCCAGAAGCAATCCAAGTGTTGTACATAGAGAAAATTGTTTGTAGTTACAAAGAAAATAAGAAACAATACTAAATAAATAACCAGTCTTCTCTGGTTCCTCAACGATACCGGGTGGCTCTACGTGCTTCAGCTCATATCCAAAATGATGATATGATCGGTAACCATATGTATATAGTAAATATATATAAATAGTATAGTCATATACTACATAATCCTATATTGACTAAGTACATGTGGATGTAAGTATCCATATACCTGGAATACTATGTGAAGGATTCACTGAGGAGTAACTCAGTCATCCATAACAATTCGGAATGATCCTATAAGCTCCAACATGGGTATATTACCTACATCTAATAATGAATGGAAGACACCATGATCATCACATGAGATGGTGGGTGTGTCTTTATGTCAACACATGAAGTAAGGGATGTGGTGCGTCATTCCCACCATCCAAATATTATAAATGGTGTCAGACATCATGCTCAACACCCGATGTAAGGGAGAGTGGATCATAGTGCTCAAAAATTCCCCTAACCATTCCAAAACCAATATCAATGGAATAATCAAAATTATAATTATAGCCATGAGGTATCACTTATCATTCATTATATTCACCAAGAACATTATAACCAATGGAATTTCAATTAATATTTAATGAAAAAATAATAAGAAAAACAACCTATACACCCCTTTATAAACCAGTTAAAATAAACCATTTAATTCAATTATGCAAAAAAAAAACCATCATGAAGCAATCCATTACATATAATCAATCCATTTGAATAACCAAAACATGGAAATTAATTTTAAAAGGCTAAAAAAAGTACTTATAAGGTCCCATTTTCAATTGGGTAGTTACCTACAAGGAGGAACTCTATTTATAAGTCAATCCAAGAACATAGGAGGTTCTCTGGTTCAATTAAAATTTATATACTAGTATAAAATTTCATTTATCATCAAAGATGAACAGTTAGGAGGAATTCTAGATATTTTAAAAATTAATTATAATGGGACATTTCATGATTTCACACACAAGGGGTGTCCATGATCGATGTTTGAATCATCTTTTTACATAGAAATGATCCTTGGGAATATAAAAAGGTGTGTATATCAATTTAGAATAAAGAAATAAATTTTATGGAAATGCGTGGAAAAGGCTAGTGTATGGCATAATGAAATGGCTAAGAAAACACAATATGTTTTGTGAAAAAAACAAGAGCACATACCTTAGGGTTTTTGATGACTCCTCATCTGATGGTAGCCTTACACTCATAGTATATTGGGAGAAATTGAATAAATTGTCGAACACTATGAAAATAGAGGAATATACCTTACAATAAAAAATAAAAATATATCCAAATATAAAATTATAATTTAAGGAAGATGACTTAAGATCATACCTATAGATATCCAATGATTTCTTCTAAAACATGATTTAGACTTTAGATCAGAGAGTTATCTCAATTTATGGTTTGAGAGGAGAAAGAATCTATAGGAGGAGAAAATAAATTTAATATATTGGAATCAGGATGAAAAAAGTGACACAAGGTTAAAGTATTCAATAAGGTAAAATTGGAAATTTCACCCTAAAAAATTGGGGTGGAAGATTTGGCCACAAGGTCTGGACAAACTATGATCAAACTATGATAAGACTACTGTCCAAGGAGATACCATTCACAGTTAAGGTGCATAGTTCCCCTAACCATGCAAAAACAATAACAAAAATCCTATTTCAGACCTATGTAGTTTTTTATACGGGGTTTCACCTGGGGTCTCATGGTTTCAGAAAAACCATGTGGCCTCCAGATCTCCTTTATCACAATCTACACAATTATGTGTGACTGTGGAGCATGGGATGTATGGTTTCTTCTAACAGTGCGGTCCATTATCTTTTCCAAATTTCAAGGGTTGAAGGCTCTGAATAAGCGTTGCACAACATCTTGACCTTATTTAACCCATTGGGTAATATAATAATGGATTTTTAAAGGAATCTAAACCAAAAAATAAATGATCCATACCTTCATGAAAAGACAGATCATTACAAATGATTACAACTCAAAGAAGGTATAAATCTTATGCAAGTTGATGTATTAATCCTGTGGAGTTAGAGAAGGGAGGCCATATTTCCCTGAGCATCTCCCCAGGATGAGTATTGTGGAGATTTTTGATGGGAGGGAATAAATCCCCAAGTTTCATTGTGTTATTCGTGATCTCACATAGGGTTGGTGATGTTTCCTAATTCCCCACCCTACCTCCATAGTTTTAGTAGGTGAAAAATATCTTCCTTGTGTCACAACTAAGGTGATACATGGATGATAGCACACACATTATTGATTGGGGAAATCTACACATTGAGGGTCGATCCACTTTCATGGAGTACCTAGTGGTGATCGAGTATCGATAGGAGAGGATCCTACATGGATGAACCATTCCCTTGTATTGTGTGCTATGGTAGCGTGGGAGCATGCATGAGAACTATTGGCAGTGGGAGAGCAAGATGTGGGCTCAATATATTCATTTATTAATTGTTTTTACTTTTATAGGATGGGTATATTTAAGGAGGTAATAATTTAGAGACCTTGTTTTTACTTGTAAGACTTTGAAAGATATTAAGGAATATTTTTGGATCTAGGTAATGAGGTGGAACGCTATTATTAGGCTTGATGTGCCCAGAATTAATTTTATAAAAGTATGAAACATATTTTATATCATGCATAGAAAATTTTTCAGAAATAAAATAATATATCATGAATAAAATCTTGAAAAGAAAGTCAGATTCAATAGTTGAATTCAAAACATGAGGATTACCCTAGGCACAAACTAATGTTTTTTAGTGTAGAGTATTCAGATACATTAGCCGTTAACAAGTATATTTAGTGGACATGATATATTTGTCTTCATATCCATGTGTTGTGTTATTCAGTAGGTTAATGTAGAGTGCAAAAATACCTCTTGTTTGCTTCATCCATTACCCATTCCTACTAAGAAGTGGGATGAGGTTTCCATGGATGTAATTATTTTATTACCTCGTAAACCCCGAGGGAGGAATCTGATTTGGGTAGTGATTGACCGTCTGAATAAATATTCTAACTTTATTCTGATCAAGTATTCAACCAAAGTAGAGGAGTTGGGTTGATTTTATGTTTAGGAGATAGTGGGGCTTCCTCGTGGGTCGTCGGTGATTGTTTTAGATAGGGATCCCTATTTTACCTCGAGATTTTGGGAAGGCTTTCATAATTTAATGGGAAGCCAGATCAAGTTGTGTATGACATACCATCCTCAAATGGAAGGTCATACAGAATAAGCGAACCAAATCATGGAATAGATTCTTTGGGTCATGTGTGTTATATTTCATAGGCTCATGGTAATTACATTTGGGGTTGGTGTAATTTTTATATAAAATTGGTTACCAATCATCAATAAGAATGGATCACTTTGAGGTACATTATGGTTAGTGGAGTTAGTCCCCTTTATGTTGGGCAGTAGTATATGAGACCTCATTGTAGGGAATGATCATTGTACAAGATACATAGGACAAGGTTTGGTTGATAAAAGAAAATAGAGCTTCCATAATTCATATACTTATCAACAACGTCGATCCTTGGAATTATTTGTTGGTGATCATATGTTTTTGAAGGAGGTCCTTGTTTGGATCACCACTATCTTGGTATGTAAGGGAAGTTAATTTATAGTTATGTAAGAACTTTTAAGATTACTGAGAGAATTTTTAAGGTGGAATATCAATTAGCATTTCAGTCCTAGATGATTTCAATCCATGACGTTTTTCATTCCTCATTGATATAAAATTATAATTTGGACCCATATCATTTATTGAATTGGGAATAGTTTGAGTTAGAGCCTGATTTTTCTATGTTTGAGAAACCAATGCAGATTGTGGATTCCCAATAGAAAGTGATTTGGGGAAAGTGAATACCATTGGTTCAAGTCCTTTGGCATTATAGTAATGATGAAAATGATACATGGGATCCAAAATATTGGGTTGAGGAGTAGTACCCATTTTTTTCTCTAATTAGAATTTGGGTTGAATTTCAGAAGGAATAAAGTTTTCAAGGTAGGGAGAATTTTCACATAATTTTTACCTTTTAAGGTATTTTTTCTTGTTTATTTTGTTCTTATATTGGTTTAATATTTATTTTCAAGAGTTTTTGAGAAAATTTAGATTTTTGGACCTGAAAGTAGGTGGTGCATGATTGAAACATAGTTAGTAGGAATTGTGCTCTTGTCTAGAAGAGACTGTGTGCCCTAGACAGTGGGACTGTATAGACTACACGACCTCCTGTATGGGCATGTGGCTACCTATGTTCCCAGACCAGTGGTTCTTTCTGGGCTGTATAGTCAACTTCATGAATCTTTGTCCTTCCTCTAAGAACCATGATGCCTCGTTCCTCTTTAAATAGAGAGAGAAATGCATGACTCATGCATGATTTGGAAAAACTTGTTTCCAAACCACATGACCTGCCTAGAATTAAAAAATGATGATTTTAAATTTTTCCTATACTTTATTTTAATACACTAAGCACCCTAACTCAACACCCATTTGATATTATTCACCATAGGAACCGATCCCTCTCCTCTTGTCTCCCTTGGACCCTCAAATCATGGGTGTTTTTGGTGCGGATCTTCAATGAATCATCAAGTAAGTCCATTGATTTCACATTTCCTCTTTATTCCTAGTTTATGCTCCCTTTTTTATTGGGTTATTCCTTCTTTAGTGGTGTTTTAACTAATTTGGGATGAACCCTATCTCTTCGGGTTTAATATTTATTTTTTTGGTATGATATTTCCCTTACAGAGTCCCCTTGTTGTGTGGTTGTGGTTTTCCACCAGTTTTTGGATGTTTCCAAGATTGAGGTAGCTGATTCCATGATTTAACATTATTGGATGATTGTTTTATGATTTATATGATATATAAATGTGTTTTATGAATTATTTTAGGGGTGAGAATTATATTTACAAAGGAATTTGGTGTCTGTATGGCTTGGAAGATGAATTCAAAAATGAAAATGGCTGGTTTTCAGGGATGTTTCAAATGTTGAAAATATGTGTATATAAGGGGTTTTGAAAATAGTTTTCCTATTGATAATGGATGTTTAGATTGGGTGTTTTCATTTTTTGAAGTGATTTTATAAAATTTTTGGATTTTGGGTGTGTTCTATACTATGGATTGTATTAATGTGTAAGTGGTTTCTTATCTAGAATGAGAAGTGAAAACTAAGAACAAATGGAATCGTAGGTGACTAGATGTGTTGACTAAGATTAGTACGGTCATCAAATGAACATGGATGAGTCCTGATAATCTCTATGAGGATTTATGATACAACACTAAATCAACATATAATGATGATTAGATACCATAGACCTTGGGAAGTGATCCCATCTAGGGTTCATGCATGGTTATGTTGTGGGTTATGGTGGCTATACCATGTCACTAAGATACAATGTTCCTAGGGTCCCACTAACACTAGTGACTCAGGGATTACTTATGGTGATCACATGATGATATTATCACTATTAGAATATAGTGGACTATACTATCCTATTTAATTTTCAAAGAATATTTTACTTGAAATGTATTCTGAAATGAATTCTTAATGTTTTTTATTGAAATGATTCCTTTATTTTAATAAATACTTTTAGGTTGATTTGTATTAGAATGTCATGTCATGGAATATTTCTTTTGGGTGATATCCTTCTGGGGTTTGGATCAGACCCTACATACACCCTTGGGTGTACGTAGACCTTATTATGTGTGACCCAGGTAATGTAAATTTGTTTTGTGGTGGTGATGGTGGATCTGATTTCTAGTGTTCCACTTTTTGATGGTGTTGGTGGAGGTGGATTGAGGGTGTTAACCCTCTTATTACATGGAAGTTACTGGTAGTTTAGTTCTTCCACACCTCGTTTTGGTGTCTTTAGTTTTTGGTCAAAATTGTAAAACAATTAACATGTGATAGTTGTGTTTTTTGGTTATGGTTATTGATCATGTTGAGATGGTTTATCTTTGGTGGTTTCTTATGGTTAATTAAATGGGTGAAATTGTTACCAATGTGCGATTTCGATGCCTAGGTACTAGTTTCCATCCCATGGGGATCATGACTGCCATTAGGGCCATGCCACAGGCTGGGTCAGGTGTTGGGTTAGATGGAAATCCCATACTAGTTCATGACACCGCACTTCTGGGTCTACTACATAAAAAATTGATTTTACAACTGTCTTCGATACCAAGTGATATTACTCAAAATAAACATAGTTGTATTTTAATAATTTTAAAAATACATCTCACAAGAATCACACAATCCCATGAATGGAAGGTTTAGTGTCTTTTAGGATCAAAGAAAAAAACTTCTTTTACAATGATATTGAACATTTCTCTATAATTGAACCACATTAGAATCCTTATCAATTATAGTCATATTTATAACCTATCAAATAAAAATATAAGAAATGAGTGATCTCAAATGTTCAATATAATAAAAAATATCAACATGTAATCATGGGTTAGATCACAAAAACATTTGATACAATAGAATGAGATAAATAAATTATTAACAAATCATATAATAGAAATATTTATCCACAATTCTAGGTAAAGGGACTTGTAATATCAAATGACCAAATATATAAAATGGTGCAAGATTATGAAAATAAATTAAAATAATCATGTACCATGGAATATATAATATGAAAATAGCATTGAAATGTGGAATAAATGTAAACATTGGAAAACATAACATTGTGAACATATCTACCTAAAATATGGTCTGTACCCAAAATCATTATCTCAAGTGATATAAATCTCAAAAAAATACATTTGAGGGCCTTAAAAGAAAAAATATATATTAGTTATTTAACAAAACCGACATGTCTTAGTGATTTATTAGACCCAACCATCTCAGGGATTTATAGAACCCAAACCATCTCAAGTATTTTTAGACCGAAACTATATTAGAGAATTATCATACCCAAACCATCTCAAATATTTATCAAGTATAAACAATATAAAGTCATTATGAGACCCAAAACATATCAGGGATTTACCATGCCCAACCTATCTCTGGTATTTATATAACCCAAACTATTTTAGGGTCTTATTAGACACCACCCATCTTATAATAGAAAACCATTCATATAAATTACACAAGAAGAAATTCATCAGTTAATCATAACATAATGAACACATTCAAATGAAGTGGGTTTCATGAAACATACTAAAAAATTATAATCATAAGTAATATAGAAAAAATGGTGGTTGGTATCATAATAAAATATCTCAAGTGAAACATAAATAACATGAATGTATATTGACATAGTTGAAAAACACCATTTCAAAATTATTTCATAAATCACATTGAAAAAGAAGAAGAAATAAAACCTTATTAAAATAATTGAAAATTACTTTAAAATGTTTTTTTTAAAATTAAATACTTTGATATTGGTAAAACTTTTAGAAATTCAGCCTTTAAAATAATTTTTTTTGAAAAATTTTATTTTATAAATTAAATATGCTCTAAAAACATTCTCTGATAAGGTATAAAAACACCAATACTGCTTTTAAAAAAATATAATCCTTCAAAATCCATTAAAAAAATCAAAAATTATTTTTTAAAATAAATCTATTAATTATGATGGGAGCTGCCCCATGGGTATCATCAGTGATGTGGTGGATGAGCATCACCAGTACCATTGTCCGATGGCTGGTGTCTTTAAAGGTGTGTGGATCAAGGTCCAAGTCTGTGATGGAGATGATTGGAACAATATGTAGGATACAAAGGTAGGGTGGGTAATACGGGCGTGTGTGGGGTGGTGATGGTTAGGCTCTCCCTCGGTGGTGTGGTGTGATGGGCGGCCAGATAGGGATTATGTGGTGGTGGGCTTCTCTAGAGGCTCAGTTCATAGATGGAGATTGTTTCCCGATGTGGTGTGGTGTTCAGTGTGTAGGCGTGTCAGGGGTTTCGATGGCTATCATCTGGTTTGTCTGGTTCTAAGATAGATCTTGTTTTATTTCATACTCAGGATATTTTTTGTTATATGTTATGCCTTAAACAGTGGATCCCATTGGGAATAACCTCGTTTTATTTCTAATTGTTTGGTTCTCACTTTTCTACAATGTCATTTCATCTGAAAATAAAAAAAATAATTTGTGTAGAAAAACCATGAAATAAATTCTAGGCTTCCATAAAATCCATTTAGTATATTTATAATAAACATAACTATTTTTATAAATCATTTTTTACCATATCTGTATCTATAACCTTTTTACTCTTTTTATAATCATTTCTTTTACATTCATTAGTTATTTATCACTTATTTTCATTATTGCAGGCTGTAATTATGATTATTTCTCACATGTTCTATATGGATAAATCTGACACTATTATTTTATAATTAGTTCATCACTAACAGATTATAAATTATATTTAAATAATTTTTTTCAATGATTTATATATCCCCAAATTAATTTCATTGGAACTATGGTTATGGTTCGAGAGAATGATATCCATGATGAGCTTGTTTCATGTAAATTAATGATAACATCATATTACTTCATCATGATCATAAATTTGGTTTCATACATTAAAATACATATTTATAATTCATATGACTGCTTGGTATCATATATATTTATCAAATATTATTCATTATCATCCCTATAAGGAGGTTGTGAAAAACAGAACACGTCACTCATAGAGGTGGTAGTCCACACATACAGATAAATGACATTTTCATTTCCCATAAAATATAATGAAGGTAGTGATTGATTTAATTTTTTATAAATATAGATAATATTATATATATCATATTTAGTCATTAAATTCCACCTTTTAACCATACATGTAATTCATTTATGAAAAATTTAAAACAACACTCATGGAGGCGGTAGTACAACAGACCCACAAATGATGCTTTCAATTTTATAAGGAACGGAGAGGTGTAGCTAATTTTTATTCATCAAAATAAAAAAATTTCATTATATTATTAATAATTTTTTTACAATATTAATATGGTTATAATATTTTTATAGGAGGTTTTATGGGAAATATATATAAAAGAAATCAAGGTAGTATATAATACTCAAGTTTGGATATTGCGTTCTCTCTTGAAAGCTCCTTTGAAAATGGAGGACATATGATAAGCTATAATTCTAAAGGATTGTGAACATGTAAAAGGATTTTTAGAATAACTAAAATGCTCAATGGATCAAATGTAATTCTAACTTTAGAGTGTCTGTAAAAAGGGGTGTGGGAAATCTACTTTTATAAGTGAGGAGAGTGGTATTTAGTAATAAAATAAAAGGAAAAGACATTATTCAAGTAAAGTGGTTCCAAAATTTGAAAATAATGTTTAGGGTAGGAATTTTGTTCAACTAAACCAATAATAAACTTATTTTATAGAAAATATTGTGGAATTTTTGGTGTTTTATTCTTAGTTTTATCTTATATCAAAATTTATTTTTAATAAAAAAAATTTTAATATTGGAAAATTAATTTTAAACTAAAATTAAAATCATTCTTACTAGATAATTAGATATTATGATTCTAAATATTAACTTTTTTATAATACTAAATTTATAAAATTGATAATAATTAATTTTAAAATATTTAATGTCTAATACATAAAAACCTATTTCTAGAAAAATATTAGTTATGTTGTAGAATGTTAATCGTGGGTTTATAAATTAAAATTAAGATATTAAGTATATAATTATAATTCTAAAATATATATCAGGTTATGAAAAAGTTTTCATAAAATTCTAAGTCCTTCTTGTACCCTAATGATTTCATAAAATTCTAGGTATTTGTTCAAATTATTTTTTTACAATTCACTTAAAAATTAATATTTTTAGAAATAAACCTGAAAATTCATCCTAAGATAATATTGATATTATGAATCCAAAATGAAATTTATTTTTTCAATTTCAAATTTTAAAATTTTTTAATTCAAATTTTAAGGGTACATATGAAATATACTAAAAAACTCTTATTATAGGAAAATGAATTTTAAAATATTAATTATTATTAGTCTCATTTCCTATCAATTACTAATTAAATAAAAGATAATATATTATTCATATAAAAAATATATTTTACCATAAGTAGACACTAATAAATTTAGTTTATTAAAATAAAAATACATAGTTCCTAAAAGACATTTTTTTGAAAAATACATTTTAAGCATAAAATGATTTCTTTTAATACTAATAATTTTATATTAAAAATTTATATCATGGTTTATTTTAGTTTGATGTTTCATGTGAAGTAAAAATATTCAAAAAAATATTTAATTAAAGGGAATATATACTAAACTATCATGGCATTACATTCTACTACAAAAAATAAATTGTGTTCTCACAATTTTAACTTCTCTCGCCGATGAGAATAGATGATTATATTATTAATATAGTCAATATTCAAGATATAATTTAAAACTATATATAAACCTAACTAAAATGGTAATACTAGGAAACACATTTCATGAGTAAGTATTAAGACCCATATAATGGATGTAATCTCAATAAGGAGTTCATAGTTATCCTTTCACTGATAGATAATCATATGTTATTTTAGGATATGAAACTCAACTTCATTATTGTCCAATTAATGCGGGATCTATATAGAGAGATATTGTTAATGTAAAAAACACATCAAATTCAATTAATGAAAGAATAAAAATATTAAGAGGAACCATATTCCCTTAAAATTGGTATTGGGATACAATTGTCATACAATTATAAGTTTTATTTAATAATCTATAATTGGGGTGGTCATTTTATGATTTACAAAAATTTTATAGATATAATGGATTGGATATAAGTGAAATATAATAAAAAATAAAAAAAATAATGTTGAGTATACATTCACCTTAATTATTGTGATCCACTTTAGTGTTAGTCATCGCATAGGTTCTTATGTGATCCCATGGAGGTTTTTCATATCTATTATCCTTGTTAGGCATTGGGTTAGGGAATAGATTTTCATAATTCCCAAAATCTATTCATTTGAATCATTTAACTACAGATGATATATTATTTGGTACCTTTATACATATTTTCTTTGTCTAAAATCTTTATCTATTTTTAAAAATAATGAGATTAATGGATAATCTTTCCACACTTGAAAAATTTCTTATTCCTTTGATATATTCCCTTGGGTACTTCTTCCCACATTCTTAACATGTAGGAAGTTGAATTTTTTTTCCACTATATGCTTTAGCATATGAAATTCCATACAACTAAATTTTTTTCTTATATGGTGTGTTTGGAAATTAAACCAGCTTAAAATGGTTAATCATAATTACAAATAGTTTTTTAGTCATAACCATGAGATTTCTCACTTTAGATCAGGTCTCGTTTGATTGTTCACTAGGATGATCACAAAATTATCCATGATACCAATTATTAATTTTCATCCTATATGATTTAACCATTAATTAAATAAAAGAAATTTAAGGTATGAGAACACATATATTAATAGATTTATATAAGGGAAACTATAATCATTGAAGAAGTAACTTATAAGTTTTTTTGCACAAACTAAATTATAAATTCCAAAATTTCAATCTAGTATATTCATTTTCATTTACCATTATGATTTCCTACCAAGATATATTCAAATCCTTGATAATTAAACATAAACATAATTTTAATTGACAAAATAACATCCCCCGAGAGTGTGAAACCATGTGCATTGTCAGGCATCTTTATCTTTCAACAAGTGAAGATCGAGTTAATAATCAAACATACCTATAAATATTTGTACCCCTAGGTGCTTCTATGTTAGAGCTTGAATCTAATTATTTTTTTCTGGATAGAGACTCCATTTCTAAAAAAACAAAAACTCTATACTTTACCAAAATTATAGGATGTTATCATATACCTAGAAATATATATAGTGTTTTCAAAAAAAATCTCTCATCTTAATCCCTAAAAATAACTAAACTGATTCCAAAAAATAACTTAACCTTTCCCTGATACCAATTTACATTCCTTGGACCTACACCCCATTGTCATTTTCTAAAAACACATAATTTTACAATTGACTTTGACACCAAGTGATATGTATGAAACTAAAATTACATATGTTTCAATTATATAAACATGACATCTGACAAAAATCAATTAATCCCATGAACAAGAGGTTTAGTTTTTTGTGGATCATGTATATAATTATATTTTTTATGATACTTGTGAATATTTCTCCATATTCAATCCACCCTAGACTAACTTCTAGAATTATCATAAGTTGTACTCATCTTAATAAACTTGGGAATAAAAACATATGAACATTATGATCTCAAATTATTATGAAGGGAATAACTTATAGACATTTCATCAAGGGTTAGATCATAAGCATATGAGATACATGATAATGGGAGAAATATAAATTTAAAAATAATATCAAATAATAATATTTTTCTATATGTCTATATATAAGGGCATGAAATATCAAATGACAAAACATACATCATGGAATAAGTTTTCAAAAAGAAAAGACAATAATTATGGACCAAAAAACATAACATAGGAATATAATATAAAAATGTGGTATAAAAGTAATCATAGGAAAGTATAACATTGTGAACATAGTCACCATTAATAATGTCTACATGAAACCTTGTTATATCATGTGATATAAATGTCCAACCAACGTATTGGAAGGATTTAATAGACCCATCCCATATTAGGGATTTAATATACCATACCTGTAATTTGTCAGATCAAAACCATCTCAAGGATTTATCGTAACGAAACCATCACATGGATTTATCAGACCGAAACTATATCATTGCATTATCAAAACCAAATAATATTAGGGATTTATCAGGCCAAAACCATATCAAGGCTTCATCAAAATCAATCTATATCATGGATTTATCATACCCAACTTATCTTAGGTATTTATCAAACCCAATCCATATTTGGGATTTATCATCCCCAAAATTTCTTATTATAATAAATTATTCATGTTTATTCCCTAAGAACATAAAAACATTCAATATTTCATCATATATTAATTATCCTTTTGGTAAGAAATGGGTTTCATGAAAACTTCCTAAAAATATAATAATCAGAAGTCGTTTAGAGGAATAATTTGGATTATATCAAAAGAACATACCCAATTAAAATGTAATAAACATCAAAGGATGTTGAAATAGATGAAAAATACGCTTTTAATATTATTATATAAATTTCTTTTAAAAATAAGAAAAAAAATTTCATTTTCAAATGATTTAAAACTCCTTAAAAATAATTTATTTAAAATGAAATACTTTAAAATTGATATATTTTTTAATATAACCTTTAAAACTAAAAAATAGTTTTCAAGAAACAAATTTTATAAAAGAAATATTTTCTTAAAAACATTTTTTGATAAGGTATAAAAACACAAAAGACTTATTTTTAAAAATAAAGGCCTCTAAAATCCCTTTTAAAATGAAGAATTCATTTTTAAAGTGATTTTCTTACTTTTTAAAATTAAAAAAAAATATTCTTTTGTTATGAAAATCATTATGAAATAAAAATAATTTGGAAAAACATTTTCAATTGAAATAAATGATGTTTCAAAAATAAGAATTATTGTAAAATAATGTGTTCACATGGAAAATGTTAAAAATTTTTTTTCAAACTTTTGATAAAGGCAACCAATGTGGAAAATATTAAAAGATTTCTTTTAAAAACATTTAAAGAAATTTAAAATATTATAAAATGAACTTAATAAATTTCTAAACTATAGATATGTATATCTATAAAATCAGCTAATAAATATGGACATAATGGAGGAAAATTCCCAACTAAAAAGAATAAGTGGGGTCAGTTTCTCTCAAAAACAACCCATCAGATAAATAATTTACCAATGGAAATGAAAAGAAGAGAGGAAATTTAAAATCTTAATAAAAAAAGATGAGAATAAAATAATTGAGGTTTTATTAATAAATTCCACATAATTTTTCCTCAAATAGATATTCATTTATAAAAATATATATTTGAAAATGAGATTAGAAAGAAACCCGTACGACTTTGATAAACCATGAATCAAAATAATTTTAATGTATAATCATGGATTTATTTTACAATATCCCCAATTTCATGATAAGTATTCAATAATACATAAATGATAATTATATACACAAAAAAAGTAAATAATTGGTGAATATATAATATGTATTGAAAAAGGAAAATTGAGAATAGAAAAAACCTTACATTAATTTTCATATTCCATGAAATATTTGTAACCACATGAATAATAAAATTAATCTTATTAATGACTAATTTAATAAAAACATTTATATATATATATAAATTTATAAACTTTTTTTATAATCATTTATTATACATTTGTTAGTTAGTTATCACTTATTTTCGTTCTCAGAGGTTGTAATTTTAATTTTTTCACACACGTTTCATAATGAAGACATCAAACCTTGTTAATTGGTAATAAGATAAAAAAATTAATCTTAGAAAATATATTAAAATAAATTCTCTTCAATGATTTATACATCTCCAAGTTCACTTATTGGGAATTTTGGTCATGGTTCGAGAGAATGAGATCCAATGAATGATTAGTTTGGGTAATCTAATGAAAATAACATATTGCATCATAAAGATGTTTATTTTTTTTCAAACATTAAGATACATATTCATGATATATATTACTCTTTAATATAATATAGTCATAAAATATTTCTTATAACTATCAATGTAAGGTGGTGATGAAAAATGGAACACGTCACTCATGGGGGCGACATTCATCACTTATTCATGGATGCCATTTTCATTTCCAATAGAGTGAAAGAAAGGAAAACATTTATTTATATTTTAATAATAATAATTATTTCATAAGTATCATAATTACTCATTAAATAACCCTTTTAACCATTATCGTAAGTTGGATTTGAAAAATGAAACATGTCACTCATGGAGGTGGTTGTCCGAACATACTTTTGAACGAAGTTATCAATTTTCCAAGGAAGATAAAAGGGTGGATAATGGTTATACAATTAAAATAATAAAACATAAATATATTAATTATAATAATGTAATTATATTATTAATTTTACAATATTTATGGGTAATGGTGGATGAAAAATATATAAAAAAGAATGTTTGGGAGTGAATACTACTCACGTTGGGAGTTTGAGTTTTCTATTAAATGATCCCATGGAAATAAAGAAATTAATAAAAATTTCTATTCTAGAAGATTATATACATGTAAGGGTATTATATTATAATTAAAATGTCAAAAGGATCAAGATGAATTATAATTTTGTAATGTATGTCAAAAGTGGTGGTGGAAGTCTCATTCTATAAGTGAGTACAATGGAATTTTGGTAATAAAATAAAAGGGAAAATCCATTATTTAATAAAATGGTTCCACAAATGGATAAGAGATAATTTTTAGTTAAAAAATCTCCCAACCACTCATTTTGGAGACAAGGTTGAGGAATTTTAAGATTCTTTACCTTAGTTTTAACATTTATAAAAAATTATTTTTACCACGGTGACATTTTTTAACCATCGAAACATATTTTTAAACAAAAAAAAATTATCATTATTATATATTTGGATATTATGATTGAAAATATTAAAATAATTTTATAATATTAAATATCTGAAATCGATATGAATTAATTTTAAAATAATCAATGTATAACACATAAAAACTAGTTTTTAGAAGAATATTAATTTGACTAAATAATGTTATTCATGAGTTTTTAAATTAATATTAACATTTAAAATAAATAATTTTACTTATAAAATATATTTTCTCTTCGGGAAAATGTTTTACAAAATTTTAATTCATACTTATTTCCTAATGATGTTATAAAATTCATAATATTCATAAAAATTTTATTTTATACTATTAAATTAAAACTTAATCCTTTTAAGAAAACAAATTCATCCTAAGATAATATTGTTATGTTGAATCCAAAATATGAAGTTCATTTTTTCAAATAAAAAATCTATAATTTAATAATTTTACATTTAAATGGAAATATAAAATATAATGAGAATAATTTTTTATGAAAATTAATTTTTAAATATTACATATTATTATTCATATTGACAATCAATGACTAATTAAATTGGATTTAGTCCATTATTCATATCAAAAATATATTTTATTATCATTAAACCCTGATATGTTTATTTAAAAAGACATATAAAAACATATCCTTTAAAAAGGAAATTTTTAGGAAAATTCATTTTTAAGCATAAAATGATCTCATTTAATACCTATAATTTTATCTTAATAAAATATATCAGGGTTTATTTGAGTTTGGTGTTTTGTTTGAGGAATTTTTTCCACAAATCATTTAATTAATTGAAAATATATGCATAAATTTTATGTTTTTATGGTGTCTTATTCAAGGGAAAACTTTGAGGCTCATGTGTGATTAAAATCCAAAATGTGAGGCTAAATCAGAATTATTTTCGTGGAAAGGAAGATAAAAAATAATAATTATCATGTAATGTTGAAAATTAGATGAAACTAAAGAAATAAATATCTAGGTATGATTAAATTGGGTGGAAATGGGGTGGTTTTATAATAATTGGTCTTATCATGCTCAATGTAAGTGTAATAAGAACTGGGAGAACACTATTAACTCACAAATTACCCGTGTTGAATCAAAATTAGTCTTGTGAACAAGACCTCAAGTAAGAATAAACTAGCCGCCAACACTCACTATAGGTAAATTAATTTCTATGTTATATTAACTACACCATCTAGATTTTTGTGTGGGATTAATCAAGTTGACCTGTGAACTCAAATGAGATTAATGTTATAAGAAAAGAAATATGTGAGATTAACATCAAGATGGTGGCATGAAATGATTCACCCCCTTAAATTGATCTTCCAACCAACCACATCATATTAATACCAATCCATATAATTACATGGAAATGAGATATGGGTTTTATGGGAAATTTAATGAATTAAAGTATTATTCTCAAAGGGGGTTAAAGAGATATTAAAATAGAAAATAAATCACAGTAATTAATATGAAGATTAAAATGAAGAGTCAAATGGAAGATTTAATATATTGTTTTTTTTTCATTTTGGGAGTCATAGTATACCGAATTTATGGGAAAAAATAAAGTAAATAATATATGATAATTTTCTATAGATATATTATTTCCATATTTTTAGTGATATCATAAAGACAGTTAATAACATCCATGATCATGGATATTTATGGAATAAAATTAATCATGTATCATGGGAATATTTTGATGAATTTTAAGATTACTACCCACTTGAAAGAAACCTCCTAAGTAATATATTTTAATTCATATTGAATCCCTATATCTATTAAAATATTTTCCCCTCTTTTGTAAATTATTACAAGACTCAAAATCATAGGATTAGAATGGGTTACGATTTATTCAATGTCACGACCATCCCCTAGGGCCCATGCCGTGACTACCCAAGCCCGCCTTCCATAGGACAGGGGCTGGTGACATCACCAAAGGTGTAAATCCCTAAACAGGGAAGGCATTTCCTTTATAACTATAAACACACACAACAGAGCACACAGTTAGATACAAAACACTAAGTAAAACTGTATAACAAAAGAGTGCTAAAAAGTAAAGGGACCGGGAATACAAGCCCAACTGTAAAGTATAAGTACAACTAAAAAGGACAAAACAACTAAAAGGTGAAAAGAAGATCCTAGATCGTCCCCCACGGATCGTACCTTAAGGGTAGGTTTAGATAGCGTCCTCTATACACCATGTCTATAAGTCTCCTCTCGGTACCGACTCGTCATGAGGCCCACCTCCGGGTACCGTCCAGTCATCGTACACTCATCCATAGTCAGCGCTGTCTGTCGTCTGCATCCAAAACAATGAGGTGCAGGCATAGCCAATCTAGGGGTGAGTATATAGATACTTAGTAGGGACCCCGAGACCCTCAAGATCTCATAAAATTCAACAAGGATAAACCAAAAGGTATGAAATCAACAGATAACCCCACTTAAGTATATTCCCATACATATACCTTAGTTATCAAGTAATCCATCTCAATCACGAGGAAAACACAAGTTACTGACTCATCTCACATAGGTATACAACTTGTGTAGAGAGATAGAGATGATTAGATGTAGCCACTGAATCATCTATTCTGTCAAACCCACACAGGATCCAGGAACAGAAATCAGAACTGTTGAACCCACATAGGATCTAGGAATAGTTATTCTGTCAAACCCACATAGGATCCAGGAACAGAAGCCAGAACTGTCGAACCGACATAGGATCCAAGAACAGTAGTCAGATCTGTTGAAACCGTACGAGATCCAGATACAGTCGTCAGTGCTGTCGAACCTACATAGGATCCAAGAACAGTCGTCAGTGCTGTCGAACCCACACAGGATCCAGGAACAGTCGTCAGTGCACAGCCAACCACAGGGTTCCACACGAAGCATTCCTGATTCTAGAAGGGTCTGCCCCTCAATATGAGTGTCGATATATCAACTGCCACAAATTCCTAATAACAATCATCTAAAAGGGCTGCCTTGTCATAGGGGTCTCAATGCAACAGACGATGCATCAATCGGATGCCCAGTCTGTGAGTTATTATAATTTCTGTTTCGAGGTCCTGGTAGAATTTATGTTCAATCCAACCCGATTGTACCCCAATTGAGTCCAAAACTCAAGTGAGGTAGGACAAAAGAACCATATTTCTCCAAGATTTCCATCGCCGCAGACGGTTCGTTAATTGGACACCCGTAGCCCATGTTATGGGTGAAAAGGTGAAATCGGGTCAAACCGGTCTGGGTTGGGTCTGGCCTAGTTGGGCCGACCCGGATTGGGCTGACCCGGTTCGACAGAACTAACCCGGCCCACCAGAATTGGTCTGACCTGCAGCGGCGGCCCGGTTCGCGCTGGGTGGCCCGACCCACGCTGTGCGGCCCGGCCCGCGGGTAGCGCGACCCAACCAAAGAGGGCCTGCGGGGGTGGCCCACCTGGCCTAGGTGGCCAGTGGCTGGTAGTGCCCTACGGGGCCTACCTTAGCCATGTAAGTGGGAGGGGGAGGGTGTCGCATGCCCCGTCTCCCAAATAAAACTGGTGCCTGGCACCAGATTCTTAGCCCGCGAGACCTTGGAGGGTCCCGCCTCGTCTTGCTGGCCGAGCAGCCAGCCGCGTCTGCTCCACTAGTGGTCGGCCCAACTGGTCGCCTCTGCTCCATCGTCATGGCCCCCCTAGCCATGGATTCTTCCAATGTGCGGCATGACAGTGCCGCGCCCCTCCGGAGGCCTAGCGACCGCCTCTGTGCACCGCAACGGCCTGTTCCTCCACACGGCTCAATGACACCGTGCCCTTCTGGTGTCCCGATGACCCTACGCCGCCAGTTTCATTCACGGTCATCCTGACGCTAGCTGTTGTTGCACCATCGCGGACCGTCAGCCGCGATTCACTCCTCTAGCGGTGTCGTTGTGCCGTCATCGTCATCAACAAGAGAGGAAAAATAGAGGGGGTTCGGGCTATGTTTGTTCGGCCCACACCCTCCACGTTATGGTGATAACAATCGGTTAAACATAAACCATGATTTAATGATGAAGAATGGGAACAAATTCAAACTCGAACCCCCTACCTCGGATTCATTGTCATTGGAAAACAAGATGAATAAGTTGAGGATGACTTAGTCAACGTTCTTCAAGGACGACGCTTCCTCCCTTTTTCTGGTTGGAGATCAAAGAAGAAGTTGTTCGTCATCGGCAAATGAAATGGTCTTCGTTCTTCGATGGTCATTCTTTATTAGCTGATTTCTCCCAATAATCCTCCACTCAAATCACCAAAGTGAATAGATGTGCCAAATAATAAATTATAATATCTATTATTTCGTGGGAAATAAATTGAAAAAGAATTCCTAACACTTGGTTGGCACAATTAATGTGAAGTGTGGTGGCACCATGAAGTGGGGGGCTCAAGTGGTTTCTCCCCACTTAATGGGGAGTTCAAGAGGTTATAACCTCGGGTGGTCCCCACCAAATTAACACTCACCTAGGAGGTTGAGTTTAGGTGTGCCCCACCACCATAACCTCTAATGGGAGGTTAAGGGGTGTAATTCCCCACCTCCAACTTCTACATGGTGGATATAACAAATAAAATAAATTAAGACATGCACTTAAATTATTTTATTATTCATAGGTAAAACCCAAAAACTAACTTTCATCCTCGACCAACTGCCGTTGTTGTGAAATTATTCTTAAATGAATACTAGTGCTGCGAGTTCAACGGTGCCCTTAGATTTTAATTTCAAGCACCAGTTCAAAAGTTATAAAATCTCACTCGTAAATTTACTGAACATACCCGAACAAAACATCAGAAATTGATTTTGGGCACACCGGACCTCAGAATCATGCGCTGTCAATTTTTGCAGACTCATAAAATTCCCATGTATTTAAGAAAAACAAAATATCATGGAATTTATAGGTCTTTAAATTCTACCCACCATAGGGATTTATGTCCTCTTAAGCTACAACTCGAACTAAGAGAACAAATCTGGGTACTGAGCTCGCATCTGGGCCTCCCACTCCCATGTGCTCTCCTCGAGGTTCCTGTGCTACCAGTGTACACACACTAGAGGTATTGACTGTCCACATAGGACCTGCTCATTTCGGTCCTCAATCTCCACTGGAACATCTGCAAAAGTTTACCCATCGTCGACGTCCAGCTCCCCATGGTCGATGATGTTTGAAGGGTTGTGCACGTGTCTCCTCACCTGGGATACATGGAAGACATCATGCACCCAGTGCAACTGAGTTCGAAGAGCTAAGCGGTATGCCACCTCGACAACTCTGCTGAGGACATGAAATGTTCTGATGAAACATGAAGACAACTTGCCGCCTTTGCTAAATCTCCGTAAACCTCATCAGCGTGACACCCATAGAAAGACGTGGTCACCATCCTCGAACTATATAAGTCTCCGTCTCCTATCATCACAAAAATTCTTTCTAATCCGTGCAGTCTTCAACCACTCCTGGATGATCTGCACCTTCTCCGTGGTAGCTCATACCATCTCTAGTCCCACTAGTGATGACTCCCCTGGGTCTGTCCAGCACAACAACGATCTGCAAGGTCGACCATACAAATCCTCAAAAGGTGCCATCCCGATGGTGGAGTGATAGCTGTTGTTGTAGACAAACTCCACTAAAGGTAAGTGATCCTCCTAGTTGTGACCGAAGTCAAGGACACAAGCCTGAAAAATTTCCTCAATGGTTTGAATGGTCCGCTAAGTCTAACCATCCGTTTGGGGATGGAAGGCAGTGCTCAGATGAAGCTGTGTACCGAAAGCCTCCTGCAACCCCTTCGATAACCAGGAAGTAAACCGTGCATCATGATCAGAGATGATAGAAGAAGGTACTCCATGTTGCCTCACAATCTTCTGTATATAGAGGCATCCCAATATCTCTAATGAACCCTACTCTCTGATCTGTAGGAAGTGGGCCGACTTGGTGAGTCAGTCGACGATCACCTAGATAGAGTCATGTCCCCTGTATTTACGTGTAAGACCCTTCACGAAGTCCATGGATATCCCATCCCACTTCCACTCTGGGACCTCTAAAGGCTGAAACAAGCCTGCTGGTACCTGATGCTCTGCCTTCACTTGAAAACAAGTGAGGCATCGAGAGACAAACTCCGCTCCTTCCTTCTTCATACATGGCCACCAGTGCTGTCGTCGAAGGTCCTGGTACATCTTTTCCACTTATGGATGTACTTCTAGATGAGATGTGTGAAACTCCCTCAATAATTCCTTATGAAGTGACTCTGGAACCATAGTACGTCCTCTGAAGAGGATGACATGATCCCCACCTTCAGAAAATCTATCAGGTGCCCACCATGTGGATATCTGAGCACGTCGTGTCTCGTAGTCAGCATCTCCACGATGTGCCTCCCTGACTCACTGAAGAAGTGGAGGAGTGACTGTAAGAAACTAAAGGAAAACTACTCCATCTTGGTCCACAAAGGATATCTGTAAAGAATCCAACTACTCTGTCACCTCTCCTAGAAGTTGTATACCAGATATCCTACTGAGTACATCTGCTACAATGTTCCCCTTCCTAGGAGTATAGACTATCTCGAAGTCATATTCCTGGAGGAACTCAATCCATCACCACTATCTTAGGTTCAGATCCTTATGAGAGAAGATATACCCAAGACTCTAGTGGTCAGAATAGAATGTGAAATTCTCTCCCATCAGATAGTTCCCCCACATATTCAAGGTGAAGACCACTACTACTAACTCCAGGTCATGGGTAGCGTAGTTCTGCTCATGCTGTCTCAGTTGACGAGAACCATAAGCAATCACTACTCGCTCCGGCATCAAGACACACTCGTTTCCATTCCTGGATGCATCGCAGTATACTGTGTACCCTAAGGCCACCTATAGAAGCCTCAATATGGGGGCACTAGTTAGCCTCTGCCTCAACTCCAGAATGCTCTACTGGTATCTCTCCGACCACACAAAGGGTTTCCCCTTCTTCATCAAGGCTGATAGTGGTGCAGCAAATCTGGAGAAGTCTGGTAAGAACCTCTGGTAATATCTAGCCAAACCCAGGAAACTCTGTACCTCCATCACACTCCTGGGTGGCTCCCATGAAAGTACCGCCTCAATCTTCACTGGATATACTACAAATCCAGCCTCCGAGATGACATGTCTGAGAAAGTGAACCTCTCGGATCCCAAACTGGAACTTCGTGAGCTCACCATAAAGGTGGTTCTCTTGGAGTGTGTCCAGTACTACCCAAAAATGGTAGGAATTACCCTCCTCAGTATTCGAGTCGATCAGAATTTCGTCAATGAAGAATACGACAATGCGATTGAGGTATGGCTGGAAAATCCTGTTCATGAGACCCATGAACACTACTGGAGTTTTGGTTACACCGAAAGGAATAACGAAGAACTGGTAGTGGCCGTACCAACACTCGAATTCTGTCTTCTGCACATCTTCATCTTGAAATATGAGCTGGTGATAGCCTGATATGAGGTATATCTTCGATAACCACTGTTCCCCCTTCAGCTGATCAAAGAGGTTGTCAATCCTCGGGAGTGGTTAATTGTTCTTCATGGTCATCTGATTCATGCGATGGTAGTCGAAACAAATCCTCAAGCTCCCATACTCCTTCTTGGTGAACATAATCGGCGTTTCCCAGGGAGAAACACTGGGCCGGATGAATCCCTTCCTTTATAAGTCCTCCAATTGTACCTGCAGCTCGCGAAGCTCAAAGGGAGCCATCCAATATGCAGGTGTAGATGTTGGTGTCGTCCTGGGGTACAGGTCAATGTAGAAGTCCATCTCTCTGTGAGGAGGTAGTCCTGGAACATCTTCAGGGTAAACATCTACATACTGATCCACCACTACAGGATAGCTGAGACCCTCCACATCAACTACTCCGAGGGTAAGGCAGGCCAACTGAAGAGTGATTGGCTGCACCCTCCTCTGAGTAAGTTCGTCCTGTGCTGCAAAGGTTCCATTCACATCGGTGAAGGTAAAAATGGTCCCATCTGTGCGGACACACCGCAATTTGTGCCTAATAAAGTTGATCTAAGCATGGACAGTAGATAACCACTGCTTACCCAAGATGACATTGTATGGACATGACACCACTATGAGGAGAACCCATCTGAAGCTCTCACCTCTTAGAGTAAGCCCACACTACTGGCACCGGTGCGTAATCGTCGAATCTGCTCTCGTAGGAATCCCTAGCAGTAAGGATCGAGTGAATGGCTTCATCGGAATCTAAAAGATTCAAATGAGGGTTGTGGAAATGAAAGAGTGACTGGAACCTGTGTCTATAAAAACTACAGCCAAGGTGGAGTAGACACAGATCGTATGTCGAATCATCTCCAGAGCGCCGTGATCGTAAGCCTTAACTTCCTGAAGCTAAGCTCTTTCCTATCCACCTGCTCCCTGTGGTCGGGGTGGACCTCCTGGTGGTGGTGGTGGTGGTAACACCTCGTAACGTCGTCCACCGCTAGATTCACAACCAGATCCTCTTCCACGTCCGCCTGCGCCCTGCAGATCACCTCGATCGAACCTCTACCTATGCCTGGGAGGTTCCTCAACAATCTGATGATCATCCGTACGGCAGGTCAGACAGTCGCAAGCCATGTGATCCTACCCGCCACATGTGAAACACTGCATGTTCCTCGAATGACTGGCTCTGTCTCGTGTGCCTCGCACAACCAAACCCGAGTCCTGAGGGTGTCCACTGGATGGTCTGGTCCGCTTGGAACTCTACGACATCTGTCTGCAGCCTGCTGTAGAAGACTCCGCTACGTGATGCCCAGTAGTGGGTATCCCTAATGGTGACTACTCAGTAAGGAAACTCTCCACTAAGAGGGCTCGCTCCAACACCTTCTCTTGCGTCGGGATGCTCAGGGAGATCATTGAATCCCAGAACTATCTCCTGAGCCCCTTCTCGAAGGTCCGGGCCCCACACCATATCTCTGGAGTAGCACAAGAGGTTGGTGAACCTCACTGAGTACTGAGCTACCGTCATGCTACCCTACTATAGATGCAGTAGCTCCTGTATCCACACCACACGTAGGGTGGATAGGACAAACTCTACCCGAAACGGGCTCTAGAAGTGTGCCCAGAGAAGTGTCGCCTCGTCATGCACCTGGAGCATCAGGCTCCACCATCTGCCTACTAATTCCTGAAGGAGACTCGTGGAAAGGATCACCATAAGCTCTGCTGGTGTCTCTACGAGTCTGAAAACTCTCACCATAGCCTCCAACCAATCCTCAGCTGCCTTCAGGTGTGTCTCACCCCTGTAACTTGGCAGTCTCTGACACTGTAACTCGTTTAACGTGCTCAGGAGGCGTGCACTCTCCACTGCTGGGGCTAGTGGAATTGGTTTCTCAATGGGTAGTGGTAACGCTGGATCCACCACTATAATAGGGCCATGCACCGAGGCCTCATTGCTCGATGGGCTGCTATCTCGTACAAATCCTGGAACCCTGGATGGATGTCTGCGTGGGGCTATCCTGAAAAGAAACAGGCGCGCCATGGTCAATAAGTTATACCTAGTGACCTGACTCAAATAGATCACTAGGAAAACTATTGAAACACACACACAATCAGTGTTTTCATGCACTGAGTCAGAAATCAGAATTCAGGGTTCTGGTGTATGGATACGTCGGCTTCCGCACCATCATAGGACTCCCTAAACTGAAAACTACACTTAGTACCCTTAACACTATTTATTCACAGAAAATATTAGAGTCCTATGTTTTGTGGTAGAACCGACTCCTCTGATACCAATTTTTCATGACTCATCCCCCGGGGCCCGTGCCGTGACTACCCCAAGCCCACCTTCCACAGGCCAGGGGCTAGCGACTAGCACAAAATGTGTAAATCCCTAAACTGGAAAGGAATTGTATTTATAACTTTAAACACACACAACAGAGCACCCAGACGGATACAAAACACTATGTAAAACTATATAACAAGATAGTGCTGAAAAGTAAAGGGGCCAGAAATACAAGCCCAACTATAAAGTAAAAGTACAAATGAAATGGGAAAAATAGCCGAAAGGTGTAAAGGAGCTCCTGGATTATCCACCAGGGATCCTACCTGAAGGGTAGGTACATATAACCTCCTCATCACACCATGTATGTTAGTCTCCTATGAGTACCGAATCGTCGTGAGGTCCACCTCCGGGTACTGTCCAGTCCTCGTACACTCAGCCTCAGTCAGCGTTGTCTGTCATCTGCATCCAAAACAACGAGGTGCGGACATAGCCCGTGATGGGGTGAGTAAAACAATACCCAGTAGGGACCCCGATACCCTAAAGGTATCACAAAATTCAACAAGGATAAACCACAAGGTATGAAATCAACAGATAACCCCACTTAGGTATATGCCCATACATATTCCTAAGTTATCTAGTAATCCATCTCAATCATGAGGAAAACACAAGTTACTGAATCGGCTCACAAAAGTATACAACTTATTTAGAGAGATAAAGATGATCAGATGTAGCCACTGAATCATCTATTCTGTCGAATCCACACAGGATCCAGGAACAGAATTCAAAACTGTCAAACCCACACAGGATTCAGGAACAGTTATTCTGTCGAACCCACACAAGATCCAGGAACAGAAGTCAGAACTATCGAACCAACACATGATCCAGGAATAGTAGTCTGAGCTCTCAAACCCGTACGAGATCCAAAAAAAGTCTTCAGTGCTATCGAACCCACACAGGATCTAAGAACATTCGTCAGTTCTATCGAACCCACATAGGATCTAGGAACAATAATCAGTGCACAGGCAGCCACAGGGTTCTGCACGAAGCATGCTTGATTCCAGGAGGGTCCACTCCTCAAGACGAGTGTCGATACATCAACTGCCAAAAAGTCACAAGAATAAGAATATCAAAGGTCCTCCTTGTAATAGGGGTTTCAATGCAATAGATGAACCATCAATCAGATGCCCGATCAGTGAGTTATTGGCATTTCTGTTTTGAGGGCCCGATTGGACTTAGGTTCAATCCAACATGAATATACCCAAATTGCATCCAAACCTCAAGTGGGTTATTCCAAAATAAAAATCTTGATCCAAGTTTTCCGTCCTTGCAGACAGTTCGTCAATCGGACACACGTAGCCCAAGTTATGGGGGAAAAGGTGAAATCGTGTCAAACGGGTTTGGGTCGGGTCCGACCTAGTCGGACCCACCCGTCCCGACCCAGACTTGGCCGACCCGACCCGCCGGAACCGGTTGGGCCCACCAGAACTGGTCCGTTTCGCAGCGGCGGCCCGCCCTGCCCTGGGCGGCTCGGCCCGCACAGGGCGGCCCGACCTGCAGGGATCGTGGATCGCGTGGCCTGTGCTGGCGGCCTAACCCGAGAGGGCCTGCGGGGGTGTCCCGCCTGGCCCGGGTGTCCAATGGATGGCGAAACCCTGCAGAGCCTACCCTAGCCACGTAATGGGTGGGGGGGGGGGGTGTCGTGCCCCCTGTCTTACAAATAGAACCGGTGCCTGGTGCCGGTTTGGTAGTCCGCGAGACCTAGGAGGGTCCCGCCTTGTCCGGCCGGCCGACCGGCCAGCAGTGTCTGCTGCACCGGCGGCCGGACCAGCCGATCACCTCTACTCCACCATCGCGGCCCCCTAGCCGTGGCTTCTTCTTCTACACGGCGCAATGGCACCGCAACCCTCCAGCGTTCTAGTGGCCACCTGTGTGCACATTTGCGGCTAGGGTCTGCGACCTGTTGCTCCACGCAGCGTGATGACTCCACACCCTTCCGGCGACCCGGCGGCTCTACGCCGCCAGTTTCCTTCACGGCCGACATGATGTCGGCTGCCGTTGCACTGCCATGGCCCGTCGGCCATGGCTGTAGAGACCCGAAGCCTAACGTACATGGAAATTACATTACTTTTGTGGAATACTTAGTACATAACAAAAACACACACACAAGGATCGTAATAGTTTAGTGTCTTTGGAAACTCAGAATATAATCTTCTAATCGTGGTGAAAGATCTTCAACGTCTCCCATAAATATCTTCTTCTTTTTTTTTACCTAAAACCTTTCTTTATATCCTGGGGAAAAGAAAACATAAAAGGGTGAGTTCAAATGCTCAGTAAGGGTAAACAAAAGAAATATCAATCACATCATAAGAACATAACATTTTGAAAATCTTAACCTGCAAAAGACAGCATAATTTCATAAAATGGGATAAATCATAGTAGTGAAATGAAATCTCAATAATCATAACTTAAATCATGAAACTTTGTGGCATACACACATACTCATAGATAATCATATCTTATTAGTCAAGACTCATTGCCAAGACTATCTTAGTGGACAAAGTCCCTTTCTGAACCGAGTTCACTCCTCGTTTCAGTCATATTTCACTGAACCAGTATAACCTACCGTTCCAGCCATGTCTATCTCATGAGATATAAAATCTTTACCCAATGAATTGGAGGGAGATATAGGTCCCACCCATCTCATAATGATACCATTCTTATGTGTGCCACAAAATCATACATCATACATCATTGCATAACCCATGTAATAAAAATGGGATTCTTAAACAACATGACATCATAGAAAAAATTCATATAAGATAAAGGAATTTATAAAAATAATTCCATCACAACATAATCAAATCAATGTAATAATAGGGATATAAACAGAACCCTATTTTATCTTAGATGGAAAATAATTTTGATAAAACACTTGAACTCCATTCTTGAGGAAAATATCCTTCCAAATTCAAAAAACATTTTCCTTTCTTAACATGTCATACAATTTTAAACTAAAAGAATTTGATTAAAAATAAACTTGAAAACTTGTAAAGGAATATTCTTGGAAATAATGTTTTAAAAATCCATTCATGCCATATAAGTTAAAAAAACATTCTTCTCGTACTTTTGTCAGAAAAGTCAAAATGTACCTCGTGCGAAAAATGACAAAAGATTCCTTTTATATCTTTTACTTAAAAACTCACCGAAGGGTAAAATAGGATTTAAACAATTGTATGTGGATGGAAATAATATTAAATATTGAGGAAACATAGATGTGTGTGATAAAATACACCCCAGTAAATACCAAAGTATAAACAATCTCGGATAAAAATGAGATTGTGATATTTCCCCTTACCTTAGGTCCGATTTGCTTCGTAAGTGTCCAAACCTCCTGTATAATGATTTAAATAATTTCATTGACTTATTCAAGAATCATACTCATTGTTATGATATCATATATGGTTCACTTATAGCTTTATATTACCCGTTCTTTTGTAAATTCCATGTTAAAGAAGCGTTTTGGGTAAAATCATTTCATTTATCGTAGGTGTTTGGACTTGTTGTTCTTGACATTATTATTACTTATATCATGATTTACATACTTCCAGAATATAAAAAATGATTTATATATCATATATACTCAGTATATATATACAGAATAGATAGACAAATCAAATGAAACAGACCGTTCATGGAGACGGTAGTCCGTACGTACGCATGAACGCTGTTTTCCTTTCCTTATTGTCTTGAATGGAAGTAAGTAGATGACATACATATACATATATATATATATACATAAATCCAGTAGATTTAACATGTCATATATTTAATTATTATTCATTATATATACTTTATAATCATTCATGAATGGTTAATGTGGAGAATGAATCTCATAGCGTCGTGGAGACGGTAGTCCGTACGTACGCACGAGCGATGATATCGTTCTCATGATCGTGAACTTGTGTTGAAGTGTATGTATACTATTTCAGTATCAAAATAACTTTATAATAATCATATTTAGTTACTCATTACACCATTATACCCATCCAATTAAGGTGGTGGAGGAAAATAGATTACACCATGGCGCGGAGACGGTATTCCGTACGTACGCACGCGTGTTGATTTCCTTTTTCCGTAGGATGGATAGAAGGTTAATTAGAGTTGTTTCATATTTATAATAACATATCAGTATATAATAAATACTTATGTTATTACTTTATCATGAAACAACTAAAGAAGAATAAGTTGAAGAAGAAAAAATTTGAAAAAGATCAGTAATGAATATTACCTCTTTTGATGCGCCTTTTCTTAACCTCCACTTAAAGAACTAAGGATGGTATTTGAAGAAGACCAGGACCTCTAGGATGATACTAGGGAAGTGGAGAAGATATTTTGGCAGGGGTTTTCCTATCTTGAAGGCTCAAAGTGGTGTGAGGAAGAGGGGGAGGAGGTGCCCTTTTATAAGGGAGGAGAGGGGCACCTTAGGAAAATCTCAGAATATTATTTTATATTAAGGTCAAATTCGGTTTATAATGGTTCCAAAGGATCTTATTTCGAAGATAATGTGGGGATGGGTCGAAATCCTCTCATCTAATAGGATTTAGACAGATTTAGGTTATATTTTATCCTTATCAATTAGATTTAACTCTAAGTTAAATAATTTAACTTTTACCGTGTTTTTTTGTTTTCTTACACTATATGGTTAATAAACATACCATAACAAGACAAAAGAACCCAAAGTTGTTTATTATTAATATATCTATCCTTATATAAGTAAATTTGGATAAACCTTAGATTTTTAAGAATTAAATAACAATTAATAATATAATATTTGTTTTAAAAACTAATTTATGTCAATTTTGACACTATTTGGTACATGATTTTTATGAAATTCAAAAAAGAATGATAATTTCAATCCAAGTTACTTATATCAACAATAACATGTCATATTAACCTATAAAATTAATTTAAGTCATAAAATGTCTCAAATTACATTTATTTGGGCATTTATAACATCAATTATGTCAATATTTCATTAATAAGACAATTACTGCATCATCTTTGTGACATAATAAATGATAATTATTTAATACCTAAAAATTCTAAATAAATTCCTATGATGTCGATAATTGTATTATATTTCTGGAGACTATTCATGTTCTAAGTTTCATGAAGTTTATCACTAAATTAAAATTAATATACTTATAAGACTTAAGAAAGTGACATGTTGTCACATTCTTTGGTTTTAATACTAATTAAATTATTTTCATGGACAAAAGTCCATAAAATGAATCTAATCTGACCCTTAGGTTATATGGGTCTACTTTTATCCATCCAATAGGATTTTTACAAGTGTTAGGGTAATTTTATAATCTTATATTTACCCTTAATTACCTGATTTACCTTTAACTATAGTAAATAAAATTTACCGTAGTTACTATTCACACTGCCCAAAAATAAAAAGTAGCTTATTTACATAATTTGGACCCACTGATTCCAAATATGGAATCCATTTTTCCAAATTCAATACACAAAATATGCAGACATTAAATTAAAATTAGTTCTATTGTCGAAAGAAAACGTGGTTTTCTTTAAAACATTGCAAAAGATTGAATTGATTTAACCTACGAATTCAAGGTAAAATCAATTCTAATGACATAAATTATATTAAATGATAAAAATATATTATATTTATACTTTAAAACCATTCAATATTTTAATTTAACCACATAAGATATTACGATGAAAAAAGTTGTTTTTAATTAAAATATAGCGTGTTTTTACTATTCATTAAAATATGAAAGTTATCGGAAAAATATCAAAACTTTATCTAATGTAAATTTTTATATCCTGATTCAAAATAAGAATTTTATTTTGTCAAATTGAACATATAAACATGTCAAAAACTAGATTTAACGTGGGTGCGCCATCAAAAGGCGGCAAAACTACATTTTTTGAAAAATACTTATTTTACCCGAAAAATTTATTTTGTTCTTATACCATGTTCTAGAAAATGCGTAAGATGAAAAATAATGTTATAAAACTCAAAATTTAGTTAACACTATTCATAACGGCTAGTTCAAAACAATATTATAATAATATATCGTTGTTTAGTAAATCCTGGTATTGCGTACAACACACACTATCGAGGAAGGTCGCGATTGCGTGTAATGCAAGCCAAGTCAGGGTTGGGTGTAGTGCACGACTCCTATGTTGTTGCGTATAATATATTACAACCATATTTTATTTATACTTTGAATATATATATATATATATATACACTCAATGTTGCGTAGAATAACTTATATCAAACGAACTTGAAATTGTGTGTAACAAGAGCCAAGAAAAGTGTTGCGTATACTGTAAGCTAATACGGTGTTGCGTATAGAGCAAGATAATCTTGGTGAGTCGTACAATAGAAGATATGAATGAAATTAAAAAGAATGTATCTTATAAAATCTCTGGTTGTTATATTGGCCCACTCCTCCGGCGATGCCATTGTTCCGCCGTCGCCATCAACAAGCGAGGAAAAATAGAGGGGGGGGGGGGGGGTTGGGCCATGTTTGTTCGGCCCACACCCTCCGTGTTATGGTGATAACAATCGACTAAATGTAAACCAGGATTTAATGATGAAGAAGGGGAAAAAATTAAAACTTGAACCCCCTACCTTGGATTTGTTGTCGTTGGAAAAGAAGATGAAGAAGTCGAGGACGACATCGTCGGTGTTCTTCAAGGATGAAACTTCCTCCCTTGTTCCAGTTGGATATCAAAGAAGAAGATGTCTGTCGTCGGTGGATGAAGCGTTCTTTGTTCTTCGATGGTCATTTTTTGTTGGGAGCTTTCTCCCAGTAATCCTCCACTCAAATCACCCAAGTGAATAGGCTTTCTAAATAATGGATTATAATATCTATTATTTCATTGGAAAGAAATTCAAAAAGAATTCCTAACACTTGGTTGGAAAAATTAATGTGAAGGGTGGTGGCACCATTAAGTGGGGAGCTCAAGAGGTTTCTCCCCACTTAATGGGGTGTTCAAGAGGTTATAACATTGGGTGGTCACCACCAAATTAATCCTCAAATGGGAGGTTGAGTTTGAGTGGGCCCCACCACCATAACCTCTCATGAGAGGTTAAGGTGTGGTGGTCCCCACCTCTAACTTCCACATGGTGGATAAAACAAATAAAATAAATTAAGACATGCACTTAAATTATTTTATTATTTCCACGTAAAAACCAAAAACTAACTTTCATCCCCGACCAACTGTCGTTGAGGTGAATGTTTTCTTAAGTGAATATCGTCACTACGAGTTCAACGGTGCACTCATATTTTAATTCTGTGCACCAGTTCAAAAGTTATAAAATCCCGCTCGTACGTTTACTTAACGTACCCAAACAAAACTTTAGAAATTGATTCCGAGCATACCATACCTCATGTATTTTAATAAAGATTCATTTTTTTATTTCTCTTTATTTATTCATGTAATTTCTAATATCATGATTCTATAATTCCTAATGGAGGAGAAATAACTGAGGTTTTTGATCCTTAGGGAAGCCAGGGCATTCCCTAATTTCATTATTAAATTTTCATTAATATGTTTATTCATATTCATAGTGAGGAGTAAGATTGCAAGGGTTTTGGTTTAAAACTATCAAAATAAAATCATTACAAGATTAGTATCATTTATTATTCCATTACCTCTATCCTCCCCTCTAGGAAAACCCTTCATATGATAGATTCAAGGACTTCAATGGATGAATGAACTATTATAGAGTTTGGTGCTTGAAAGGAGTGAATTCTCAGTTGAGGTGTGCACTACCCTGGGATTATGGGGGAGATGGGACTTGATATACATGGGGGGTTCTTCATGTGTGTTTAGTACCACACTATTTGTAAAATAAAATTAATGAATGGATGATATTGAGATGGATGTTAAAATAAATTTAAATAAATAAAGAAATACTCAATCAAGGAAAAATGGTGAGGTTTTTGTGGTATGATTTCAAGAACTTTTTTTAGAGCCTTAAAAATTATTGGAATTAAATTATTTAATTAAGAAATAAAATATAATCTAGTATATTACTTGAAATATTTAATATATTACATTATATAACTAACTAAATGATACACTTATAATAGGGTGGTAAATGGTGTTAATTTTCCATTATTCAATAAATAATTGAAATGTCATGGTATGGTAACATATTAATTAGATAATTTCAATAAACTATGAAACAATTATCAATGGGTATGTTGATCACTTGATAATATAATATACCTTTCTTTATTAAATCATATTTTACTTCTTTGTAATCACAACATAGAAAAAAAAGGGTAGTCTATTTCTAAACATATAGAAAAAATCACCATGATCTACTCATCAATTAGTATACCTAGTTTCACAGATTCATTCTCCTCCTTTTCTAGTATATTTCAACACATTGAAACACATGCAATATTCATCCATAATTCACCTTTTCCACTTCCAAAAAATATGATTTCTTAGGATTTTCTCACAACCGTACCTCATATGATATAATTATATTCCCCTACCACTTATATACTTCCCATGAAAATAATTTTCTATTTTTCCTATAGTTTCATAATAAAAGAATAAGTTTAGAACAAGATTATACTCAAGGTTGTCCAACCTCAATCACCATTAGAAATAATTATAATCCCTATGATAATAATATTAAACACATATAACCTCAATCTAAATAAAATGAAAGACCCAAATGAATATTTAGAAGACTGATCCCATTCTATAAATTCTCCATTATCATCTTCAAGTCCTTATATTGTTTTTAGTTTTTGGATATATAGTGGAATTACTCTAATATTAATCCAAAAGGTATATTTTTCAGTTTCATTTTTATAGGATAAATCTCATAACTTTGATCCTATAATGTAATAAACGAATTATCATATGATAGACCATTCCTTCATAAATTCCTTTGAAATAGATTTCTAAATAAAATTGAAATATGAAATTGTAGAGTCTAAATTCTCTTATAGATATAACCTAATTTAAACTCTCAACATTCTGAAGAGTTTCTTAGAGAGCCCTAAAATTATGAATTCTCTTGGTAACTAATCTTCCATATAGTAAGATTTTTAGATAGTTTCCCATAGTTGATCAATCCCCAAATGAATCCATTTATATTAATTTATATTTCATGTATATTAACATTAAACCCTATAATTATTGAACCAAATCCCCCATTCACTCAATATGATGAAGTCATTATTGGATCCCACTCAAATCCAATGGAAATAAAAACAAAAATGATCCAAAAATTGATGGAAAAAAGGTTTATATATATTAACTAATATATATTTAGTACATCATCTACATATTTATATGTAATAAAATTAAATAATAATAATATAATAATATTATAAAATAATAAAATAATAAATCTAGTTCAACCACATGGATTTACCAAACTCACCGATCCAACCGTGAATCGATCCCTTCACCAGTTCAATAGTTGGTTAGACTATGAGAATTAGAGAAAACATAAAAGGAAAACATGACATATGTTAGGAATGACCTGATTTAAAATGACTATTGACATGTATATTATTTATATAAAAATATTCATGTGATTATATATTAAATATTTAACTAATTTTACACACATTTATATTAACTATATGAATATTTACATATGAAAATAAATTGCATGAAAGTACACACACACACACACAGATATATGTATATATATAAAGAAAATATCACCCCCTAAGTAATGAAATAAATCCCAGAAAAATAATAAAAAAAGGAAATGCCGAATTATACAATAGATAAAAAACTAAAAAGGTAAAAAAATTCCCCCAAGATTAAACTTATGTTTGAAATGAAATTATAAATTTTATTCCCTCCCATGAAGGTATGAAAAATAATAATAATAAATATGCTTAAAACATTCCATATAATGTTTTCATGCCACTCCCAGTCTCTCAGATAGAGCGTTAATATTGATAATTATATCCCATACAATGAAATTGAAGTCAAAAATAAGTGAGATCCTTCTCCATTGGTTATGATTAGAAATATTGATCACTAAAATAAAACCCTCTATATGAGTCTAAAAAGAATATTCCATTATAATTTCATTATATTAACAAGAAATAACTCACCCATATTGATCTATGAAAATATCTCCTCAACTTATTAGTCCTAAGATTCCCTTAGTTACTCTAATTGAGTTGATTGTGATCCACCCTACATAGTGAGGTTTCAAAATAATAGGTATATACCCCCTAATCCTTATAAAATTATCAATAAACCACAATAAACAAAAACCCATTATCTCTTTAATATATTTCCTTTCAGTCTAAGTAGATGAGTTGCAATAATCTTAATATAAGATAGGATACATCCCATGGCATATTTCATGAAAATTCCATGGTCATAGAACCTTGATAAGTTATTACATTTCCAATAAATATTACCTGATTTGGCCACACCCATATTAAAATAGTTATTAGATTTCATTGATCTAGGTAGACTATAATAGTAATCAATCAAGATGAAAATGAAAAAACCCAAAAACTCCACACTTCAAAAATATTGAAAAAAATATATAAGAAACACAAGTAAATTAGATTCAAAAAAACATTTTATAAAGATTAATTCCTCTATTTTTTATATACACACATACTAAAAAGGTTAAATCTAACTTTTATCAAGAATTTATCAGTTAAAAAATTACATTCAATAACATTTTAAAGAAAAAAATATCTAGATAAAGGGATCTTAGGCTCATTAATTTGGGAAACTCATTAGACAATATTCACAGGTTTACACATAAGTAAATTATAAAAAATTATGCAAGGGTCTCATGCATCACTAGTTCTTAAATCTATCTATCCCTTTTATAGAAGAAATTTTATCCATCAACTAAATCACATAAGTTAATGATATATTAATCTAAATGGAATCTAATTTTATATATTAAGTTGATATTAGGGTCTAATACATCACCTAGAAATACCTCATCTAGAGAAAAACCAATCCAAATATATAAATTAATTTATATATACATATATTAATGTTTTCCTAATAGAACAATCCATTAAAATATGGAGTGTGGTGGTTTAAGGTAAACCCTGTTAAACATGTCCATCAAACTGATACTTCGTTTTATTAATTTTTAATATTAAATTATCATTTTTCTCATATATATATAATAATAATATATCAATCAATCCTGTTGATTTATAATAAAATAAAAATACTATAATCTGGTTTCCACTAGTTTCAGGTGGTTTTAATCAACCAAATTAAAAAATTAGTGTGTCGGATTATATCGGTTCACTAAAAGGACAAGGATATGGTCTTTAAAATAGTGATATGTATATATATATATTATATTGACCAAGGTATTTATAGAATAATACATTTTTAATTTCTATTAATATTTATGAATAATATATTTATTTTAAATTAAATGTGATGGTTTTTCTAATAGCTTACTCAACACCCAACAACGAGTTTCTTTGAAATCTTATGTTTCACACAACTTTGAGTTATACCAAAGAAATAATATAATAATATTTTTATTTTAAATGGTGGTTAACTCCTAGCCATTATATTTGAAAAAATGAAAAAAAACTAACTACAATATGATTATACATGTTTTTTAACTATATTTAAATTTATACAACAAATTTTAGAGGCTTAAAATAAGAGTGAATCTAATTTTAAGCATGAAATACTCTAACATTTTTAAAAGGTTGTTTTACTGCCTTTTTATAGAGAACCATTTTTAAATGTAGTTTTTGACACCATTATATATTATATTTGACAAAATAAACTTCTTATTTAGAATTGGGACATCAAAATTTACTTTGGATAAATCTTTGGTAATTTTCTGATAAAGTTCATTTTTTAATGAATAGTAAAAAATACCACATTTTAAGTCAAAAATGCCTTTTCATCTAATTTATTTATATAGTTAGATTGTACTTTTAATTGGTTTTAAAGTATAAATGGAATATATTTTCATCATTTAATTCAATTTTTGTCCTTAGATGTAATTTAACTTTGAATTTCGATATAAACACAAACCAATCTTTTGATAGTTATTACTTCTTAAAACCCACTATTTGGTATTGAGAACAGGAGTTAATTTTAAATTAACTATTAAAAAATCTGTATGTTGATTTTTTAAAAATGGAATCCATATTTTTAATCATAAGGCTCAAATTGTGTAAATAGGTACCCTTTATTTTTAGACATTATGAATAGTAACTTCAGTAACTATTTTATTTACCATAGTAAAGGGTAAATATGGTAAATAAGGGAAAAAAATATTTTAATAATATTAAACAACCCTAACACGTGCCTTGATACTATTTTATGATATATGTTCGACCATGGGAATCCTTGGGTCAATTTCGGGGCCCCATGGAGCCACATTGATGTGGAAATGAGATTTTATAAGAATTAATTTAAAGTAAATAAAAATATAACATAAAAATGTCTTTTTTACTAAAAAAATATTTATATGGGATTATATAAGTTATCTATTGGACTATAAATTAACATTATAAATATAAAAATATTTACTACATTATTTTATTTTATTTATAATTTTTAGACATCAAATAAATAAATATATTTATGACACAATGATGATGTAGTCATTACCTTATTAATGAATGATTTAAATAAATGAGATTATAAATATTAAAATAAATTTATTTTAAAACTTTTCCTGACATCCTAAAATTATATGGATGAGTATGACTTGTTATATTTGAAATAATGATGTTTTTTTGAAATAATAATGTTTTTATGGATTTTTATAAAGTCATGATATTAATAGTATAAAGATTGACATAAATGAGTTTTTTAAACAAATACTATTTTATTAAATGATATAATAGTCCTGGAAATTTATGATTCAGATAAATGACTTATATAATGTTTAAAATTTCATTAATAAACCACTTGAGATCCTATTTTTATTTTATAGTAACTATATTAACCATATAGTATGATTATAGAAGAAGACATGGTAAGAGTTAAATTAGTTAACTAAGGGTTAGAGCTAAAAGATAAGGTTTAATTTGTGACCTAGACTTTTATAAAACATATTGGTTGAGAGGTTTTTGGCCCAATATAATCTTATCTTTAAAAAAAATTACTTTGGGACCTTTTTAAACCAACAATAATTTTATAATAAAATAATACTTGAAAACTTTCCTAAAGTGCCCCTCCTCCCTCTTATAAAAGGGCATCACCCCTACCCATTTAATCACACCTATACAGACATTTGGATCATCCAGACTCTGTCCAAATAATCTCCCAACATCCTTCTATTCCTCCTATAAACCTTACCTTAGTCATAAGTCTATTCAAAAATGTCTTTTGGCTCAAATCAAAGGGAGTTACATGTTTCAAGAGGTAACGTCTTCTATAATGTACCTTTCCATTATTTTACTTCATCACTACCTACTCTATTTTTATTCTTTAATTACATAAAAAAATAGTATCCTAAATTTACTAGGATATTTTTATGACAATTATTCGAACTAAACTTACACACACCTCCATCAAATGGATATGAACATACTATCTCTATGGACAACAAACTACTGCCTCACGAAATGATGATTATTCAAATTTACCCTACCTCCTCTAATGGTGGCCATTATGATGGAATTTTATTTATATATGATATATATTATATTTATATTGTCTATATTTTTGTTTATTTTTCATTTATAGCATACCTTTATGCTTTCCATAATGTGTAAATATGAAAATTTAATTTGTGGAAGTGCGGACTACTGCCCCCTCAAAGTGATATGATGAGTTCATGCCTTACATGGAGTGTATAAAGGATGGTGTTAATGAAACTATTTAATGTATATAAAATATTATATTATACTATAATTATAATATACCTATGTATCATTTATTTTCCATTCCATTAATTATGAAAAAGAAATGAAAGTAGCATTCATGCGTACGTACGGCTTACCGTCTCAATGAACAGTGCATTTCATTTATTATCTCGAAATGTTATGGACTATAATAAATACATATATACTATATATATATATATTATATCTATGATATATAAATAATTAATAATATTTTGGAGATTCTGAACTTTTGACCACATGGACAATTTACATCAAACCAGTTCATTTTCGACTCAAGTACCAAATATCGACAAAACAGCTGATATGAACTTATATAATAATGTTATTTTTATAACATAATGATAAATAATATAAAATGATAAATAAACTTAAAAAATGGTATGAATAAAGTATAAATTAACCTAAGTTCATTAATCATGAATATAAATAACGAATGAGACAATTCGGACTCAAGTTAAGGGAACTTCTTAACTGAATTTTCATTCTTTCGGTTAATCTTATACATCTTTATTATGTCATGATATGATTATGTGATAAATAAATTTCGAAATAAAATATTGTATTTATACTTAATTTATATTTATTTATAGTAAATACACATAATCTATCTATTTTATTAACAAAATGATCATTGTAAGGGAACCTTTCACCCTCCTCTTTTAGTCAAAGACTTATTTTATGTAATGTATTTTAATTTCCATTTTATTATGTTGGGATATATTCTTATATATCCTTATTGCTGTAAATTTTATTTCCAAGTGATGAGAGACCCTATTCTCTCTCATCAACTCATTTTATAAATTTTTATGTGACGCCGTTAGGCTCTCAAATTTTCATAATGAAATTTATAAACTCAATTTCCACTCATTGGGTTTTACGCATACTTTGTTGATTATATTATGCCAGGATTATTTGTGGAATAACTGTTTATTTATTTAGGTTGTAATTTCCACTTCCCTTTTTGTGTATATATTTTTTCCAAACATAATCACCCCATTGATAAATTCTTATGTCATTTATATGAACATTGTAAGGGAAATCTTAGCACAATATCCATTCATTGAATTAAATATCCATGTCATTGGTTTTGTTTTTCCAATAATATGTTTTAATGACCTCTAATTATTTTACACTTAATATCCACATATATTGGGTGTATTTATATTTTCACACATAAGTATGTCATTTATTTGTCCTTAATATAAGGATACAATATTTTTAAGGAATTTTTTCCCAATTTACATTCAATTGAGACTTATTTGTTATTATACACAAATTCACTTTATATAGTGTATATAATACCCTTTGAACTATTATTTCATGAATCTCCTTATTCTCATAATATTATAAGCTTTGTTTAATGTTATTCCATAATTATTTTTATTCAAGTATTTTCTCAAGTGGTAAGGGACTATTTAACTAAAAAATTGTTTTAAATGTTTTAAATATGTATTATTATAAATCAATCTCATTAATGACCATGATTTTAATATGATTATTTGGATTTACTTATATGGACATTAATTTTTTAAAATGTTAATTACTTTAAAATTTTCAAAGTGGTATTGGACACTTTGATTCAAAAATCTATTTATTAAATATTTTAAATGGTTTTGGAGATGTATTGAATATTTCAATATCTTGAATTGATTCATTGTTGTTGATGAGTGAAATGTTGAGAATTTCAATCTTTTATGTGTTATGACTATGTAATGGTACTTGGAAATTTGACGGGTTGTTAAGTGATAAACCAAATATGGGTGTTTCCTTGATAAACCTAGGGTGGGTGAGCTAGAGATACCTCTATAATACATTGGGTAACATAGAAGAGATAAATTTTAATGTTTCTCCTAAGAGATTTAGGCAATATACTATGATGGGTATTCCAAACGTAACTCCCTATGTAGTTGTGAAAGATACAATGTAATTAAGTTATGGATGCCACAAGTTACCTTTGTGATTTATGATTTCAATGTGTTATTCATGAATCTTAGGATTTCAGGAGGTATGTTAAAGTGATTTTGTTTTATGATTGAAAATTATTATTTCTTGATTTGTATGTATTCATGGACTAAAGTTTTCTTCCCTTATTTTATATCCCTTACTGATATTTTTATGCTCATTCCATGTTTTTGAAATGTTTTTCATAGGGTATATGGAAAGGTAAGATAAAGGAATACTTCAATAAGATTTATATCAAGAAAAGAATTCTTGTTTTATTTAAGGAGTTTTATTGTTGTGAAAAAATTATATAGAGTTTAAATTTTTACTTTGTAATATTTAAGATGTAATCTAATAGTTATGTCCTAATTCTCTAAAACTATAAACTTGAAAAGATATTCAATGGGAATTCTTGACTTAACACAAGATTATGTAATGTTTAAGGTGGGGGACTTATATATATAAATAATTTTTTATAAATCATTACATACATAAATATGAAACGTAATGAACTGATTCCAATCAACACACACCCCAATGTCACTAACTAAAATAGAACACAACACACCTTGTTCGTCTTTAATAGATCAATTATTATATTTTTAATTTATTAGTTTAAAAGATATATAAGATAGATATTCCCCTTAAAAATCCTTGAATAGGATGAAAAATAATGAAAAATTTAGGTAAATATATAGAAATATAGAATCTCTTTACTTAATTTCATGTATATCATCAAGGAATATAATTCCATAAAAAAATAGAAGTGCGATAAAAATAAAGTGAAAAATGAAACTGAAAACTATGAATAAAAGAATAACCAATAAACCAGAATACCTCTTTAATCATATATCACTACCCATGAACCATTATAACTAACCACCAATAAATAATATACTAATGAGACATGACACCCTGGGGCCCTACTCGAGTCAGTGATTAGCCCGTAGAACCACCCCAAGCCCCCCTCCAATAGGGTAGACACTGATTACTATCACCGATAGGAATATCTCACAATATGGGTGGCCATATCCTATATCAACCTCTAGGAGATACATATCTCTAATACACTAGATAATACACACATTAGTAGGATATATATATATATATATGTACAGATAAACAATATGACTTTACATATATGTACATGAGATGATAAAAACAAATTAATCCCACAAAGTACAGAAGATATATTACATACAAAAAATATTTGGAACATAGAATACATAGAATGCCATCTACACAATGTGTACTCATGGATCACTATACATAGAAAAATGGTTATTCCCACCATCACAAATCACCATAATCCATAAATTATCACCAATAATCATTATATGTCAGCTCCAAACAAGAAACACATGTGTGAGATGTCCCGACGGAAGAGGGATAGTAGAAACCAAAAACACCAAGTTTGGTTGTAACTCCTAACACTACAGAGTGTTTATAAGGAAGAAAAGAAATAATAATAATAATATATATATATATATATTATATTGATCACTACAAGGCTTAGGAATATAAAAAAGTCATACTCATCTTATCTTTGACACTCGAATTCTATACTACATAAGAAAACTAGAATGATCGGACCAATGAATAATCCATGAAGCTTAAAGTTAATATGCATCTTCATGACAACTCCTAGGGAAATCATTGTGTTATCACTGAACAATTATTCATGAAAAAATTTACAATACTAAGCCTTCCTAGCTATGAAATTTCCTTCTCGAATGTCTATGAAAGGGAGCCTACTTGTCACTAAAGTACACTCACCAACAGATGGAAAATTGTAACCTCCCAACCACTAATATTAAACCACTAATTAAAAAATTCTTAATATAAATCCATGTAACTTATATACCCTCTCAAAAAACAGCGTTGGGATTATACCTCACTAATGGGTACATAACTAGTTGAGGGAGTACTGACCTCGGTGAAGGATCCATGCACCATATGATTTCTTTATATGGGATAGTAATGAATCTATTATCCATAACCCATGTGTATTAGGGAGAGTACAGAACTTATGTGTACAAATGAAATTGGGGACCCAGTCCTTGATATAGATGAATGTATCAGGGGTGCACCAATCCCAACATCACTCTGAAGATTACTCTCGAACCAGTCACAATCTCTATAGATCCTAAAATAATATTCATATAATCTAATATATCACCTATAATGTTGAAAATAATTTTACTATCATGTTATACATGGATAAAAAATCATAATATACTATTTAAATGCCCAAATAAGAGTTCTGAGTAATGATATATGAATAACACCAAAGGATACATAGTACATGACATTTACTTTAATATACGCATCATGTAGTCACTATGGGCAAGAATTTCACCATAAATCCATGTAAAATATTACAGAAGAAGCATATACATTCCATGTATTTTATGGGTTTGTATTACAATACTAAATAAGTACAATAGTACATGGTTTGTATTTATATTCCATGTACTAGTATAGAGTTTACTTTATTACACACTATGTTGAGTGAGAAATCACTACAAACCATGTAATTATAGACTACCCATCATGTAGTTTTATAAGAATACCCAATATCCATAAAAGTAATATACTTATGAATTAAATTACATGTGATATTTTTTACATACATACTTTCTATCCATCTAACATGGAAAAGTACACACTATGTAGTCATACAAATTCCATAACTCGGACTCTTCATTGAAAATGTTGTTTTTATCACTTAAAATTACCCATTACTGGTCCATTGTGACTTATTCTATCTCGTAAGACCACAAAGGATCATTCCCCTTATAAAATATATCACACTTAATCTTATCCCACTAAGTCGACATGATCTAATCACAGGTGAATCCATAAAGAGCCATCTAAAATCATTACTCACTGCTACCTCCCAAGAATCACCATCATCTATATGTAAAATCATCATCACACCAATATGAATCATACCAAGTTGAAACCACCAGCACAAAGAATTAGCCAAAAAATAAATTTCATCACATGATAAGGTTATAAAAAATAATGATGGTTAGTTCAGATACTAACCACCTAATCAGTAATTTAATTTCTATGAAAAACATGTGAGCATAAGGAACTCTTATGGAGAGAAACTTACACCTAGATCCAAAGAGTGATGATATAATGAAATAAAGGATAAAAACATTGAAATTAGTGTTTTTCATATTCATTACCAAACGTTAGATAAAAAACTAAAAAATAATTAGGAATTAGAGAATTCACAAGATAATTTCCAGTAATTACTCAACCAGAAAAACGAGAATGAAATTAAATGGAAGAATTACTACCACATCGAATAATGGATATCACTTATATTTATTGACACCTCTACATGATATCTTCCTTTCCTCCACTATATTTCCACTCTTGATCCTTTAATCCTCCATAATTTTCACTATGATCCAGCTCGCCAATCCCCTTTCACATTATCTCCATCTTTCTTCCCCCTCCTCATTAGGTTTATGCCAATGATAGAAGTGACTAAACCTAAGGTAGAATCATAACTTGTATTAAATAAATAATTTATAGGTATTTATTATTATTTAAACCAATAAATAGATAAATTAAATTCATTTATTTATTCATCCATGATTGATAATCCCTAGAAGTGCAGATACAAACCAAACCAACATCACTTCTTGGGTAAACAACGCAATCCAAACTCAGATGTAGTTCTAGTTTTCTCATTCAAGGACTTATTTAAGAGATACAATAATTTTGATAAAAAATGATTCCTACATACTTAAAATAATATAATATTTTTGTTATTTGGTTTCTTAGGCTCTAGGACACTTACTTTTTCATATCGGCTCAAGGGGTAAACCCCACACTCTAGAAACAATGGAAACAATATAAAATATTTTTGAGGTCATTTGTTAGGGTACTACTAATTTTATACATCAAGTGAGGTGTCAATATTTTGAAAATAAAAATAAAAAATGGAGTTATTTATAACTAATAAAAATCTAGATTGGTATATCAGCCCACCATTTAAAAATTTAATTTTTGAAAGGGAAAAGGATGGAATAACAAAAAACAAAGATAATGGATTTTTTTTTGTGGAAAGAGACAAACCATCACACACACTAACTTCATATTTAGATATTTTAGATCTAAGAAAAATTAATACACCACTTTCTTGGAATGATACAATCGTATTTTTTTCATAAAGACATCGACTCCAGTCCATCTTGAAGAATAAAAAATTTGAAAATAAGAATCTTCTACTACATGAAAAAGAAAAATGGAATATCAAAAAACAAAGATAGAGGAATTTTTTGTTTGTAAATAAACACACCATCACACACACTAACTTCATATTTAGATATGTGAGCTCTAAGAAAACTCAATGCACTACTTTCTTGGAATTATACAATCATGTTTTTTTCATAAATACATTGACTCCAGTCCATCCTGAAGAATAAAAAATATGAAAATAATAATCTTCCACTAATAAGTCATTCTAGGCCTCTAAAATAAAATTCCATCACTATCTAAGATTCATATTCACATATTGGATGAAAAAATCCCAAAAAATTCTATGATACTTATCCGAGAGGGGTTTATTCATAAGGGGAACTCTACTAAGAGTGTCATACTTCACACCTTTAAAGAGAATTATAAATGGTTTTCGTATTAGTGAAAAAACAACCATGAAAAATTTAAAAACTAAGTTTTAACATATTCCATGTATAATTTTAAAAATCTATAATGTAATATTGTAACCTACTGATATTTTAATATATATATATAATCCATTATATAATACTAAGTTTGGTACTGTTCTTCACACACACTAAAATAATGGTCATGAACCATTATTAAATTAAATTAATCATAAATAAAATAACATTGTGATAACATATATTATATCTATATATGATATAAAATATTAAAATTCATTAAATTATCAAATGGTATGACACAATATTATAAAAACTTCATATTTAACTTTAAATAAAATTAGTTTAACTTTTTATTTTTTATTTTTTATTTGATGGTATATATACATTTAAATATAATTAGATAAAATAAAAATTATTTTTTAATTTATGATATCAAAATTTACTTTGTCTAAATTTCTAAGAATTTTATTAAAATATCATTTTTTATTTGAAAATGATGTTTTTACGAAAATTATATTTTTTCAAAAATTATCAATTAATAAGAATGACCTAGAAGGTTATAAAACCATTTAATAGATCAAATATTAAATTAATGAATAAAATTATTCATTTTAAACTATTATTTGATCTTAAAAAAACCATGGTTAATTTTTTTAAAACAAAAGAAAATGGTTACTTTAATAAAGAAAATTGTTCTATGACTTTTATTTTCAATAATTAATATTCTCATAAAATTAACTTATGGTTTGGTTTAAATTTCACATAACCTTTTCTTGATCTATAATAACTCAATTTAGTTCATATAAATTGATTACATTAATAATTGTATCCCATACATAGATTGTATGCTTAAAAACAGGATAATCTTAAAAACATTAGCGTTGAGAGTGTTTATTTTAAAATTAAATTTTCCTAATGATAGTAATTTTATTAAATATAATTAACATAAAATATAGTATTATAATAAATAAATTATGTGGTAATATCAATATTAATGGAGTATATTTTAATTAATTCACATGGGTGAAAATAAAAGGAACCTAGGTACAAGTATACATGAGTAAAGTGAAAAGTTAAAGGGAAAACCCCAAAATCACTCATTGTTGTCTCAAAAATGATTTTTTGGGAGTATTTAAGACATTAAAATGTCCCAAAATCCATATTTTCTAAATATGGGAGCCTTTTAACTTTAATTAGTGTAAATAAATAATTTAATAAGCAAAGGTAGTTCAAAAACATCCCTTCAGTACACTTATAATAAGGGCCACTTACACCCCTAGTTTACTCACCATTTCAGTAAAATTACTTGGTTAACCTATGAAATTTTTTTAATAATAGAACTATATCCAAGGAACCATATCCTTTTTTTCACATTTAATTAGACTAATACCTTGATTTATAAGGATAATTCCAAGGAAAATCAAAGTTCCTGATGTGAGTATTACTCTCCTCTTAGTCATTCTATTAAAATTTACCCTTCTTAATATTCCTAAATTTGTTAACATAACTAATTAAATATCATATATATACTAAAATTTCATTATATTAATTATGAAAAAATTATTCATTCATTCTATATCATCTGAAAAGATAAACACATTGATCTTGAGTACATGTATACTACTACCTTCATTGCATAATGGATTTATTTTTTCTTAACCATATCTTAGGGATAGTATAAAGGATAAGTTTTATGAATAATTATTATTTTATGTCACTTAAAAAATTATTAAATGTCCAAATTTTACATTAACCTTCATTCCTTCCATTCGTTAAGGAATGAGATCATTAATCATGCATATGTATGGAATAATACCTCCATGAATGACATGTATTATTTCACTTAACCATATAACAGGGATGTACTTAAATGTGTAATTAATAAATTAATATTATTTATATTAAATTATTACATTTTTTAATTAATAAATTTTTAAACACAGTCACTTTCTCCATTCATTGAGAAAAGGGTTCTTTAATCATTCGTACGTGCAAACTACTGCCTCCACAAACAATAAATTTCATTGGTCAAAAATTCCAACAATTAATGGTTCTAATAATGGACTTTATAAAGATATTTGATATATATTACATTTATGAAATTCAATAAATTTTATATCAATATTATGTAAATAAACTTTCTTACACATTCAGTCATTATAAAGAGCTTTAGTTTTGGTTGGTTTACCACCTACATGAGAGAGGTTATAATGTTTATATATTAATTGATTAATGAAAATTATATAATGTTAATGACATGTAATAATAAATTGTTATGTATTTTTTATGTTTATGTAGTTTTATTAATAATATATAAACATGTTAATAATATATCATATTCGTTAATTAAAAATGATTGAAAAAAGTTTGTCTCCAACTTAATCTTCACTATTTCTAATTAAAAATATAATGGGATGAAATAGGGACACTATAAATAAAAATGGTATAAATATTATAAAACCATATGTAATATGTTAATGATGAACATATTATTAATTATCAATTATAAAAATTAAAATTTCAAATCTTGTTCATGGGAATTAAGTGGTAACACCCGATGTTAAAAATAAGCTATAATAAACCACTATTTTCATAGTAAATAATTAAAAATGAAGTATATAAAAGGGATATGGAGATCAATATGTTTATTAAACTTATTATTATGATATTTATGTTTATTTTACAGGAATTTAGAGTGTGATAAACTAATTAGGAAAATAAGGGGAGGGATTTTTGTCTCAACCTCCCTTCACCGATACACATTTTAATTTATATACAAATTTACTATTATATGGTGTATATGATAACCAATTTATATATTATCATAAAATATCTTTTATTCAGGGTAATTTTGGTTCATTTTTGAGGTCTTTCTCTTTCAAGGGATTTTATTAAAATATTACTCAAGTTGTAATTGTCTTCTTGACCCAAGTCCTTCTTCCCATGAGTTATGAAATCTATTCATGGTTTTGATCTTCCAAGTATTTATTTCCTACCATTATATTTTCAAATGGTATATGTGACATCTTTAACCTAGTTCACTCATAATTAACTGAACTCTTTTGGCTACATGGCCTCAAACGCACCTCCTCATACGCAAGAGGCTGCTGACTAACAATGAGGGTCTATGATGGTCCGGTGGGGGTACTATAGCCTCATTATCCGAGTAGAGAACAGTGGTAAATAAATGATAATTATATGGAATAAATATTATGAAATAGAATAATCAATTCATCCATATAAAAATAATAATAAACATTATGTAAAAAATTGTGTCATACAAAAAATTATGCCATGCCTATAGAAATGAACAGACATACATGGTAGCAGAAATAAATACAATACATGTATTAAAAAAAAATATACATCCATGAAAATACTAAGCATTTTCTTGGTCATCTGGTAATAAGTTCTGTAACAACCCGAGATTTTATGAGAGTTATTCTTTTTAATTTCTATGATGTCTTTTTTTGTACGCTACACCAAAATTATCTTGCGCTATACACAACACCGTATTAGCTTGTAGTATACGCAACACTATTCTTGGATCGTGTTACACACAATTTTAAGTTTGTTTGATAGTATTTATTATACACAACATTGAGTGTATATATATACATATATATTCAATGTATAACTGGAATATGGTTGGATTTTGTTATACACAACAACAAAGGGGTCTTTCACTACACGCAAACCTGACTTGGCTTGCATTACACGCAATCACGACCTTCCTTGATAGCGTGTGTTGTACGCAATACTAGGTTTCAATAAACAAAGATATATTTTTATAATATTATTATGGACGAGCCATTATGAATAGTATTAACTGAATTTTGAATTTTATAACATTAATATTCATCTTACACATTTTCTATAACATGGTATAACAACAAAATAAATTTCTCAGGTAAAATAAGTATTTTTCAAAAAATGCAGTTTTTCCGCCTTTTGAGGGAGCACCCACATTAAATATAGTTTTTGAAATATTTATAAGTTAAATTTGAAAAAATAAAATTTTTCTTTGGAATCATGAAATAAAATTTTACTTTGGATAAAATTTTCATATCATTCTGATAACTTTCATATTTTAATGAATAGTAAAAAACACGTTATATTTGAATTAAAAACAACTTTTTTCATCGCAATAATTTATATGGTTAAATTGTAATATTGAATGGTTTAAATTATAAATATAATATATTTTTACCTTTTAATATAATTTATGTCATTACCATTAATTTTACATTGAATTCATAGGTAAAAACATTTCAATCTTTTGCAATGATTTAACTTTTAAAACCCATTTTCTTAACAACGAGATTAATTTTAAATTAATTACTGAAAATTAAGTGATTTGAATTTTGAAAAATGGATTCAATATTTGAATTCAGTGGGTTCAAATTATGTTAATAGGTTACTTTTATTTTTTTTGATATTATGAATAGTAACTATGGTAATTTTTATTTACTGTAGTTAAAGGTAAATCTGGTAATTAAGGGTAAAAATAAGATTATAAAATTACCCTAACACCTTCCAAATTCTATTTTATGACTAAACTTTGACCAATATCACCTAAGGGTTAGAATATATACATTTTATAGACTTTTTACCTTCAAAATAATTTAATTATTATTAAAACCAAAGAAAGTGACAACATGTCACTCTCTTAAATCTTATAAGTATAATAATTTTAATTTAGTGATAAACTTCATGAAACTTAGAGAATGAATACTCTACAGAAATATAATAAAATTATATACTTTATTTTCATTTATTTAGAATTTTTAGGGATTAAATAATTATCATTAAAGGTGACACAATAGTGATGTTGAAATTATTTTATTGATTGAAATATCAAATAAATGGTTTTAAAAATATTAAAATAAATATTTTATGAACTATTTAATACACTCCAAGAATTTCATAGATATATATGACATGTTATTAATCTATTAAATATTTTAGTTCAAAAATATATTCTCTGTGGATTTTATTTAAATTCAAATAAATGAATAGTGTCAAAATTGACACAATTGTTATTTTATAAAAATAACATAATATAGAATTGCTTAAAAATCACAAAAAAAATTAAAAAATTATAAATTAAAATTTATATAGTCTAAAATGTCATAAATTATCCAATTATGGACAATTCACAACACATAAGTAATTATTTATAACAATTTAAAATTTATAATCTTATTACCACAAATAAGATTAAATAAATTAAATAAGGATAAATCAAGTTTATAAGGTTTAAAATTAATTTCCAACATGTCAAAATTTTATTTTTTGATGCGATTACAACAATATAAAATCTAATATTCGAATATGAGTCATTTTGGATGTTTTTATGTGGTTTTGGATTTATTATAATTTAATATTTTTGAGGTTTCCAAAGGTGCCCCTATCCTCCCTTATAAAAGGGCACCTCCTCCCGCTCCTCTTCACAACACATTGAGCCTTCATGATCGGAAAAACCTTCCCATTTCTCTTCCCCACTTCCCTAGAAACATTGTGGAGGTTTTTTTCTTCTCAAAATACCAACTCTAGTCCCTTAAGAGGAAGATTAAAGGAGGTGCGTTGAAGAAGAGGTAATCTCTTCTACTGATTCTTTCAAGTTTCTTTCTTCTTAAACTTCATCTTCTTTAGTTGTTTCATTGTAAAGTAATACAATAAGTATAAATAATATACTTATATGATATTATAAATATAAAACAACCCCATTTCACCTTCTATCCATCATACGGAAAACAAAATCACCCCGTGTGCGTACGTACGGAATACCGTCTCCACGCCATGGTGTAATAAGTTTTTCCACCACCACCTTACTTGGATGGGTATAATGGTGTAAAGAATTACTAAATATGGTTATCATAAAATCATAATGATTCTGAAATATTATATCATTCACTAAAATTCTATTTAATAATTATAGGAACGATATCATTGCTCGTGTGTACGTACGGACTACCGTCTCCACAAACGCGAGAAGATTCATTTTACATGATTAACCATTCAATCATGATTATAAAGTATATATATAATAAATAATAATTAAATATATTACATAATAATGATACTTGATATATGTACATATATTTTTCATTTACTTAATTCCATTCAATTCAATAAGGAAATGAAAACAACGTTCATGCGTACGTACGACCTACCGTCTCCATGAACGGTGTATTTCATTCCATTTATCGATCTATAATATATATTTATATACTTGAATATATATTATATATAAACCATGTTTTACATTTTGGAATTAATTAAATCAATATATGAGTAATAATATCAAGAACAACAAATTGAAACACGTACGATAAGTGAAACGATTTTACCCAAAACGTTGCTTTAGCATGGAATTTACAAAAGAAAGGGTAATATAATGTCATAAGTGAAACATATATTATATCATAACAATGAATATGATTCTGTAATAATTCAATGACACTATTTAAATCATTATACAGGAGTTTCGGATACATACAAAGCATATCAGACATAAGGTAAGGGATAGCTTTTCCAATTTTATTTTTATCCGAGATTGTTTATTCGTAAGTATTTACTGGGGTTGTATTTATCATCCATGTCCCTGTTTTCTAAAAATGGTTTCATGTATGTTTAAAGTCCTTTTTACCCATTTTTGAATTTTACTACATGGTATGTATGGAATATTTCTCTTGTTTACCATATGAGGAACTTTTTGACTTTTCCGGCAAAAGTACGAGATGAATGTTTTTTAAATTATACGGCATGAACAGATTTTTACAGTTTCATAATGCCTTATTTCAATAAAGCTTCATCTAAAATATTTCATGATTACTTCAAACAAAATAATTTTATTTTAATATTGAATGGCATTTTGTGAAAACAAAATTATTTTGAAGAAGAAAGGATATTTTCCTCAAGAATTCATTTCAAGTGTTTTATCAAAACCATTTTCCATCTAAGATGACGTTATTTCATATATGTATGTTTCAAGTATAATTTCTCTAGGATTTATATGGTTTCACTTTTTTTCTGATTAAATTATATCCATTTGTTTTATATGGATTATGTTATGATGTGGTGATGTTTATGAAACCCATTTCATTGTTTGGGTTATGATGAATGATTTATGTTTATATTGTGGCACACGTAAGAATGATTTAATTATGAGATGGGTGGGACCTATATCTCCCTACAATTCATTGGGTAAAGATTTATATCTCATGAGATAGACATGGCTGGAATGGAATGTTAATTCGGTTCAGTGATACCGGACTGGAACGAGGAGTGAGCTCGATTCAGTAAGGGACTTTGTCCACTAAGATGGTCTTGCCATGAAATGTATTGGCTGTTATGGAAATTACATCAAGTTATTAATGGTTTACCACAATTACATGCTTTATTCCCAAACTATTTTATCAGGATTAATTTTCCATTATGATCTATGCCTTACGTACTGCCATGTTTTATTTTATTGCTCAATATTTTGATGTTTAAACATTATGTTCATGTTTTTAAGTTCAAATGTATATGGTTTGTTTTATTTTCTCTATGATTACCCTTGCTGAGAATTTTAGCTCACCCTTTATATGTTTTCTTTTCCCTAGGATATAAAGAAAGGTTTTAGGTAAGAAAATAAAAAGGGGAAGATCTTTATGGGAGATGTTGATGATCTTTCACCATGATTAGAAGATTATGTTCTGAGTTTCCAAAGACACTAAACTATTACGGTTCTTGAGTGTTGGTTTTTTTATATATTATGTTTTCTGAAAAAGTAATTTAATTTCCATGTACGTCAAGTTTGGGGTCTCTAAAGTTGGTATCAGAGAAATGGTTTAGTTATCCATTGGGAACTATGATGCGAAAACTTTAGTGAAATCCCTAGAGATATTTTTAAGGTATGTAAATGAATGTTCCTAAGGTTAAGTATAAGTATAGGTTATAGTCCTAAAATTATTGTAACGATATTAGAATTAAACCTAAGATGTTAGATATTGAAGGTACTCTCCCTTTATTATATTGTTTTCCCTAGCATGATTTTTTCCTCTCACACTATTCTTTTTGGGTTTTAGACGATGGATGGAACCCGGAGGATCCGTGTTGATCAATGTAATGGAAAATGCAATGATTGTCCTCCTGAACAAACCAATATTATTGGAGATGGAGTGAAAAATCTTATTTCTATACTTACACAAGCTATGAATCATTCTGGACTTCCAAATGAGTAGATAAGGGAACAATATTCTATTGAGTCCTTCATGAGGCACGTCCACCTACTTTCAGTGGGTCTTCTAATCCACTTGTTGATGAATAATGGATCAGTACAATTGAAAAGATATTTTCCATACTCGCTGTTCAGAACATGAAAAAGTCATTCGGGTTATTTACCATTTAGAAGGTGAAGCAGACCAATGGTGGACTCTAATTAGGAATACGATTCCCTGAGATGAAATTGAATCCATGGAATGGGATGACTTCAAGAAATTATTTTTCAACAAGTACATCCCTCATATTCTTCAAACAAAGATGGAAAAGGAGTTCCTTGAGATTAAGAAAAATGATGATAAATCTTTTGGTATATATGAAGCGAATTTTACAAGGCTTGCAAGGTATGCATCTGGCTTTATCATCCAACCTAAAAGTAAAGTTGATCGATTATTCAGTGGCTTAAAACCAAGTCTTCGAAGGGCGTTAGCTATAAGAGGCTTCAGTAGATATGAATAAATTGTGTGTTGTGCTATCAAGGTAGAACTGGAAGTTGGAGTTACATATCCATCTCAGGGTTTTGACAAGAAATGAAAGATGGAGTTCAAGGAAAATTCTCAGAAAAATGGTGAAAAGAATATGAATGTTACTTTATGCTCAAAGTGTGGAAATAAGCATGGTGGAGATTTCTTAAAAGGTACTAGAAAATGTTTTAAATGTGGAAAAGAAGTCCATTGAGCAGTTGAGTGTCGATGTAATGGGAAAAAGGAAGCTAATGATGTGAATAGAGAAAAGTCTACAGAGAACGCTCCACCAACACTTCAATGCTTCAAGTGCAAGGAAATGGGGCATTATTCTAATCAATGCCCTAATCCAAGGGTTAATGATGATCGATTTGAGAAACCTCTTAAGGCAAAGAATAAAGGGAAGTCACATTCGATTACTACTGGTGATGTTGAGTATGAAAATTATGTTGTGGAATGATTAAGTGTTTTTGTAATGGGATTTCAAAATAGTATCATGGAATCTCATTTATGGTATTATGGAATTTTGGAATATCTATGTATTGGTTTTCAATAATTATATGGTACCGGTAACCATGAAAAGTGACTGAAATATTTTTGGAAAGAAGATGATATGCGCATAATGAAGGGATAAAGAGAAAATTAAATGAGCTCATGACTGATATCATGGTTTCAGTATATAGAAATTTTGGAATTTTGGTATGTGGAAAGAGTTAAATTTTGACAGCATTCATGTTTTCACTAAGGTTAAATGGGTATTAATTTTTCAAGAGAATACATGATTAAGGTATTCACATGTTTGGAATATTACCAAAAAGATATATCATATGATATATGGGGGATAAATGATGGTATTCACATGCTCGTAGATGACATTTCAATCAATTGTTTTCTTTATAATATGATCTTGGACAAAAGTATTTTAGGTAAGCCTAAAGATTGGAATGGATTATGTTGGACATAAGTTAGTATTGTTTAAGGATAGAAATTTTTTGATATTATTTATGGGATGTTATAATAATGTATGTCATTACCATTAATATTACATTGAATTCATAGGTAAAAAAATTTCAATCTTTGGCAATGTTTTACCTTTTAAAACCCGTATTCTTAACAATGAGATTAATTTTAAATTAATTACTGCAACTTCTGTGATTTGAATTTTGAAAAATGGATTCCATATTTGAATTCAGTTGGTCCAAATTATTTTAATAGGTTACTTTTATTTTTTTTGATATTATGAATAGTAACTATAGTAATTTTTATTTACTACAGTTAAAGGTAAATCGGGTAATTAAGGGTAAAAATAAGATTATAAAATTACCCTAACACCTACCAAAATTCTATTGGATGACTAAAAGTTAATAAATATCACCTAAGGGTCAAAAGAGATTCATTTTATGGGCTTTTGATCATGAAAATAATTTAATTATTATTAAAACCAAAGAAAGTGACAACATGTCACTCTCTTAAATCTTATAAGTATAATAATTTTACTTTAGTGATAAACTTCATGAAACTTCAAAAATGAATAGTCTACAGAAATATAATAAAATTATATAAATCTTGTAAATTTATTTATAATTTTTTAGGAATAAATAATTACCATTAAAGGTGACACAATAGTGATGTTGAAATTATTTTATTAATTGAAATATCAAATAAATGGTTTTAAAAATATTAAAATAAATATTGTATGAACTATTTAATATGCTCCATGAATTTTATAGATAAATATGACATGTTAGGAATCTATTAAATATTTTATTTAGAACATATATTCTGTTTGTATTTTATTTAAATTCAAATAAATGAATAGTGTCAAAATTGAGACAATTGTTATTTTATAAAAATAACATAATATAAAATTGTTTAAAAGTCACAAAAATATTTAAAAAATTATAAATTAAAATTTAAATGGTCTAAAATGTCATAAATTATCTAATTATGGACAATTAACAACACATAAGTAATTATTTATAACAATTTAAAATATAGAATCTTATTACCACAAATAAGATTAAATAAATTAAATAAAGAAAAATCAAGTTGATAAGGTTTAAAATAAATTTCCAACATGTCTAAATTTTATTGGTTGATGAGATTACAAACCTATCTCATCTAATATTCTAATATGAGTCATTTTTGGAGGTTTTTAAGTGGATTTTTATTTATTATAAATTAGTATTTTTGAGGTTTCCAAAGCTGCCCCTCTACTCCCTTATAAAAGGGCACCACCTCCCTCTCCTCTTCACAACACTTTGAGCCTTCATGATTGGCCAAACCATGCCCATTTGTCTTCTACACTTCCCTGGAAACATTCTGGAGGTTTCTTTCTTCTCAAAAGACCAACTCTGTTCCCTTAATAGGAAGCTTAAAGGAGGTGCGTCGAAGAAGAGGTAATCTCTTCAACCAATTCTTTCAAGTTTCTTTATTCTTCAACTTCATCTTCATTAGTTGTTTAATTGTTAAGTAATAAAATAATTATAAATAATATATTGATATGATATTATAAATGTTAAACAACCCCATTTCACCTTCTATCCATCCTATGTAAAAGAAAATCACCGCGCGTGCGTACGTACGGAATACCATCTCCACGCCGTGGTGTAATTAGTTTTTCCACCACCACCTTAATTGGATGGGTATAATGGTTTAAAGAATAACTATATATGATTATTATAACATCATACTAATTCTGAGATATTATATCATTCACTTCTATTCTATTCAATAATTATGGGAATGATATCATCGCTCGTGCGTACGTACGGACTACCGTCTCCATGAACACGATGAGATTCATTTTACATGATTATCCATTCAAGTATGATTATAAAGTATATATATAATAAATAATCATGAAATATATTACATAATAATGTTAATTTATTTATGTACAAATATTTTTCATTTACTTAATTCCATTCAATTCCATAAGGAAACGAAAACAAGGTTCATGTGTACGTACGACCTACCGTCTCCATGAACGGTGTATTTCATTCCATTTATCGATCTATCATATATATTTATATACTGAATATATATTATATATAAATCATTTTTAACATTCTGGAATTAATTAAATCATGATATGAGTTATAATATCAAGAACAACTAATCGAAACACGTACGATAAATGAAACGATTTTACCCGAAACGCTGCTTTAACATGGAATTTACAAAAGAACAGGTAATATAAAGACATAAGTGAACCATATATGATATCATAACAATTAATATGATTCTGTAATAATTAAATGACATTATTTAAATCATTATACATGAGTTTCAGATACATACGAATCATATCAGGCATAAGGTAAGGGATAACTTTTCCAATCTCAGTTTTATCTGAGATTGTTTATTCGTAAGTATTTACTGGGGTTATATTTATCATCCATGTCCCTGTTTTATAAAAATGGTTTCAGGTATTATTAAAGTACTTTTTACCTATTTTTTCCTTTTACTACATGGTATGTAAGTAATCTTTCTATTTTTTACCATATGAGGTATTTTTTGTCTTTTCCGGCAAAAGTAGGAGAAAAATTGTTTTTTTAAATTATACGGCATGAAAGGATTTTTACGGTTTCATAATGCCTTATTTACATGAATCTTAAAATAAAATATTTAATAATTATTTTCAATAAAATACTTTTCTTTTAATATTGAAAGTCATTTTGTGAAAAGAAAATGATTTTGAAGAAGAAAGGATATTTTTTTTGAAGAATTCATTTCAAGTGTTTTATCAAAACCATTTTCCATCTAAGATGACATTATTTCATATGTGTATGTTTCAAGTATAATGTCTCTATGATTTATATTATTTCACTTTTCTTATGATGAAATGATATCCATTTTTTTATATGGATTATGTTATGATGAGATGATGTTTCTGAAACCCATTTTATTCTTTGTATGATGAATGATTTATGTTTATATTGTGGAACATGTAAGAATGATTTCATTATGAGTTGGGTGGGACCTATATATACCTCCAATGTATTGGGTAAAGATTTATATATCATGATATAGACATGGCTGGAATGGAAAGTTAATCTGGTTCAGTGATACAGGACTGGAACGAGGAGTGAACTCGATTCAGTAAGGGACTTTGTCCACTAAGATGGTCTTGGTAGTAATGCCTTGGCTACTATGGATATCATATCAAGTGCTTAATGGTTTTCCACAATTAAATGCTTTATTAAGATACTATTTTATCATGATTGATGTTCCATTATGATCTATGCCTTACGTACTTCCATGTTTTATTTCATTTCTCAAGATTTTTATGTTTAAACATTAGGTTCATGTTTTAAAGTTCAAATGTATATGGTTTATTTTATTTTCACCATGCTTACCCTTACTAGGAATTTTAGCTCATCCTTTATATGTTTTCTTTTCCCTAGGATATAAAGAAAGGTTTTAGGTAAGAAAACAAAAAGGGGAAGATCTTTAAGGGATATGTTGAAGATATTTCCCCATGATTAGGAGATTATGTTCTGAGTTTCCAAAGACACTAAACTATTACGGTCCTTGAGTGTTGGTTTTTGTTATGTATTATGTTTTCCGCAAAAGTAATGTAATTTTCCATTTACATCAAGTTTGGGGTCTCTACAAGTTCCCATGTATATGAAATCAAGAATCTATAACTATGCTCTTTTTCTTATCCCTACTTACATTCAAGAAGCCTGTTCAGGAACCAATTGGTTGCATGAACATGGTGTGAGTAAAACCTAGTAGGTCACCACCAATCGTATCTATACAATTATAAATGGTTAATATAATTGTATTTTGTGAATTATAGTCATAAATGAGGAATTATTACAATGCAAAGGTGTGATACCATCCATCCCACAAGAACAAGCTTTAATAGTAATAAATATATAAATAAGAATAAAATTTAAACATGAATGTGAATTTGGTAAAAATCATCATCTTAGACCTTAGTAGGATATATATAAAATTAAACCTATCGATTATAAAGGAACCTATGTACAATAAAAAATGTGTCCAAATTTGGTCTGAGGAGCTCATAAAAGGTAAAATCAAAAGATACATGATTGGAGCATAAAGAGATAATCCAAGGTGGTATGTGGAATCAATATTGATCAATAGAGATATTCCAATTCATTATAATTTTTAGATATAATGTGTGTGAATCATTGGTGTTATATAAAGGCATTTACTATCTAGTACATTTACCAAGCCCAAGGCTGATGTGCCAATTGGTGGTCACATAAATGAAATAGGGTGGTTTCCTCTAATTGCTCAAGTTATTCCCTTAGGAATCCAAGGATGTATCAAGTTAGTACCCTATTTAAATTGATCAATATCTATAATCAAACTTACTTTAAAAGTAATAAAAGGTCCATGATATTGTCTATTCTATTTAAAAATTCCAGTTATTCAATTTGGCTATTACTTTTTATAGTAATCTGGAAGGCCATGGGAATCATCCATGCCATTTTACAATTTATTTCAATCCTTCAATCATCTTAATCATATTTGATAAAAGGGACATGCGGGTACACATTCCATATTAAATATATTTTTAAAGAAAAAACAATAATAATCCAAGAGATTATCCCTTTCATTTCATAATTCCCATTTAGTAAATTTCATTAACCATTTAATTTATTAATGAATAATTTCCAAGATAAGTTTTTAACTATTTAAAAACACATTTAATTCATTTATGGCTTCCACCAAGAAGTTTAAATCTCAACAAACCCAAGCGATATCTTAGTCATAGGTGTTAAATCAAATCCACACTAAAGGGGTGGTTCAGGTTGATGTTGAAAACCTCCAACTGTGCTAAAAGTGGGTTAAAAAAATACAATGTAATGTAATGTATTAGAAATTTAAGTAGTTAATTTTGAACTTAATAGGAGATGTAAAGAATTTCCAATACATAACACATTGGTGAAAGATATAAATAACTATACTTTTAGGGAAAATTACTATAATTCCTACCTTATATGGGTAGTAGGATCCTCATCCAGTATTGGCCTTTGATGTGGGATGGAATGATAGAAAATAGAGAAACTGTATATATGCCTTGAAAATAGGGTATATAACATCTCATGGAGATAACACCGAATATAGAAAGAGAAAAAGAAAATGGAATCATAAATATAGAATTATCAATAGGCTTCTAAAATAACTTATGGTAATCAAAACAAAGATTTGAGAGAGAAGATAGCTAAAATCCTAGAGGATAAAAGAAGGAGAGATCTCAAGTATAGGGTGTGATGTGTGTGTAATGGGAGAGGAAAAATGATGGAATAAAGTTTAAATGGTAAAATCATCCTTCTTAAGGTATGTATGGATTAACCACATTGTTTTCCAAACAATGCACCAACTGTCCTGTTGGCACTTTCCAAACACCCCCAACTCACATGATCTAGATGTACGGTTAGATAAAATAGGTGTAAAATGTGTGAGCCCCTTTTCATTTTTCTACAGGTTTTTAATGGCCATCAGACCTCTGCTTCAGGGTTTGAAAAACCATTCTCTTTTCTTAATGGGATACATAGTTGAGATGCATGGTTACTAATAATAATTCACCAACTATGTGCCTAAGTCTGTTTCTATAAAAACATTAACTTTGTGCCCAAAATCCAGTATAAAATCTACCAAAACCACCATAAGCTCCTTATAAACATCCATTATAGCATGAAAATATATAAATTGGAAAAAACGGAATCATTTATCTATGAAAAATTCAGATCTCACAACATCCCCACCTTATAACAACTCATTCTCAAGTTTCCCCTTCGAGGGTGGCTGATCAACATCTAAGAATAACTCCAGATACTAAGAATTTATATCATACTCTCTCTACTAGGTCTCATCCCACATAATGACATGCTATTATATCATTTTAACTAAAGTATTAGAACAACCTCAAAGAGCCACCATGTTATGATTAATGATACAAACTGGATACCCATAAAAGAGGAACCGACCTCTAAATCAACATCCTCTAGATCAAAAGTGTGATACGGGTCATAATGATAACAATAAATCAAAGAAACATTGAAGATGTATTGTAGGGATTGGTACCTCTGAGGTATATCTATCTGATATCCTATTGGCATGACCCTATCTAGAATCACAAAAGGTCCAAAAAAACTAGATGGTAGCTTCCATTTTCTATGAATATGTCAATGAACTAATATTTATTCTGCACAAAATAAAACCCAATATCTAACCTCAAACTATAGAGTATTGAGGTGATAATCAGCATAATACTTTTTTTTGAAATGAAAAAATCCCTTTTATTAAAAAAGAAAGAAAACAAAAAAAGGATGAAAACATAAAATACAATAAGAATCACAAAACAAATAGATATGGGCCAAAAGGATCCAATAGAAAACCATCAATGAAGATAATAAAATTCCATAAAATCAACCACATAATTATGGTTAGGACCTCTCTTACCCCAACCATTAGGATCTCTTCTATGCATATTCTGACCACACTTTTAGGGTTTCATTCTTTCCTATGGTTCATGAACATAATTTGAAGATTTCTCATCAGTGTCTATAACACCCATTACACAATATCCATACTTATATATAAGATCCATATTCATTATTCTCATTGCCTTAACAGGCATAACTTTGCAAACAGAAACACCTACATCCCAGAAAATAGTAGAAGAAGAGGTAACGTCCCTCAACCTGGTCACTAAACTAAAAACCATATTTATATCCTCCATTATCATCCTCTTCATGAGATCTGGTATTATTTTCAAAGGCCTCTGTTGGAACCAATGAAGTGGACAATAAACCTAAATCAGTATTGAGGATGTTTTCATTTCCAAAAAAACTTCTATGATTAATATTTGAGGACCCTTCTCCAAGATGAACCAAGCTAGTAGAATCCTTCTGGGGAAAACATTTTGTTGTTGATTTGAAACACCAAAAACACTATCTTTATGATAATAAATAAGAAGTTACACATGAGAATAAGTACCAACCTATATAGAAGAAGCAGTCAAATTATACCGAGACTTAGAAAATTTTAGAAAAACATGTTGAGAAAGATCTTTCTCAATATTTTCAATATTAACAAAATTGACTAAAAATAAAAATTCAATGTCATTTAAATATTTTAAATGAGAATAAGATCCATTCCCGTAATCAATTAGACCATCTTGTCCAATATAAATATAAATGAGAGTAGTATTATGAACACTTAAATATCTATTGGCCTTACCGTATTGAGCAGAGTCTATCTCAGTCTTTGAATAATTAACAAAATTATCCAAAACTACATATTTAAGGAAATTTATATTAATTAGAGGGGAAGAATAACCATTATCCTACCCAAGTTTTCTATCCTGTCAAGTCACTCATGTGACCTACAAAGTAATGGGAGTAGTATCTTGAAGTGGTAAATCTCTATTGTCACTACAACTAATACAACCAAAAAAATTAACAACATCAATGTTCAATCCATCACTGTGGACCCTATATTTAGTAGAAAAAAATTCATCCATCCGTTACAGGTCCAAAATTTGGAATTTTAAAATTTAATTTCACAATTTCATGACCAAATCTCATACATTAATCACATCAAAAACTTTTTTTCATTTATCAAAAACATTTCCAATACTGAATTTTTTTATAGAAATCTAGTAAATTTTCTAAATCAATATGTAAATCAAAGCATAAATCCTCAGTAATAAGTACCACTATATCAATGATAGTCAAACACATTTTGATATCAAATATAATATGAGTAAAGAGTCTATAACTTTCCCATTAAGTTTCTTTATCAAACTTTATTGGGACCCCAACAACAGACGCAACATCCCATATGATTTGAGGATACTAATGATACCAACTAAATCTGAAAAATTGAATCCATACCTGAGTGGTTTAATTAAAAATATAATATGGATTGAAACTTTCATCTCAGTATTGAATACGTAGGAAACCTATTTAGAGAGGGACAAATCCCATACTCCAAGAACATAGATAATAAAAACGAAAAGACGATATGAAAGACTGCTTTAATGAGAGACACAAACTTCAAGTCACTGAATCCTTAAAATTGAATGAGTTAATTTTGAAAATACACAAGCTTCCACAGTTTTATCCCATACTGGGTCATTAAACTAGGGATAATTGAATACTTGAACTCAGTAATCCGCTGTGAGATAAGTGAATGGGTTTCTTTAACAAAATATAGAAAAACATTTTTTTAATTATTTCATATGCCAAAGACCAAAATCTAGCACCCTAAAAGAATCTAGAAGAGGATTCATGACCTTGTTTGAAATCTTCATGAACCAAAGGAGTTACCTCCGCCAGAAGAGTCTCATTAGGAGAGACATATTTCTGATCGTAAGAAATAGTACGCTCATCAAAGGGGAATTTCATCCCAGAATCATCCAAATTTGATGTTATACTATTTAAAACCTCATTAAATGAATGTACTTTATGATATCATTACTCAAGGGAATATTGGAATCATAGATAGAATCAATAATGGACATCGAACCCTAGAAATCAAAAAATCCTTGGTAATCACCGAGGAGAGATCCTTCAATTCCCATCCTCTCTTTGATAAGAGTTCTTCCTAGACTATTCTATAGCTATATATTTCATAATAAAATATACCTGATCTGATGTCTCCTTAATGATACATGGTCCTAGTAGCACCACCTCCCTTTCCTCTAACCAGTGTATAGGTGATCAACATGACCCACGATATAGTGCCCTATAAAGAGCCATCATTATTTTCACCAGAAGTATGTTATTATATGAGGAATCAACTATATGAAGTGGTTTCCCCAAAAGACTCAAAAATCAAGGAAAATGCCCTAAAAATATCCTCCAACACTTGTATTGTATGCATGGACTAACTATCAGTATTCACATGATATGTTATACTCATAAGTACCTATGATCCAAGGGCCCTCTGTAATGCTTTCCAGAATCGAGAAGTGAACCGAGCATCCCTATTTGGTAAAATAGTATATGTAACCCTGTGAATATTTATAACCTCATAGACATAAAGAACCCCAAGATCATACATTTAAAATGTCTCTTTAATAGGGAGGAAATGAGTGACCTTTATTAGCATATCTATGATTATTGATAATATTTTGTTGCCTTGGGATGATATGAGAAATCCCATCATAAAATACAGAGTGACGTAATCTAATTTACAATATTTAAGAGGTATTTGATTCAATAATATAACAGATCACTAGTGCTCCACCTTCACCTAAAAACATGTGGAACAACAAAAAACAAACCCTAAAATTTTTATTTTCCTCCCAAGCCATGAATACTGGAATAATAATTCATGGTACATCTTTGTGAGTCTAAGATGTACTACCTAGTTAGATGTATGATATTATCCTATCAACTCCTCTCACATGTCTTTAAGAATCCAATCATTCCCTTGAATATGTATAATCTCATACTCATCAATAGTTCAACTAGGTGGTGAGTACTCACCTAAAAAACTTTCCATCAAGACCAAGACTATGGGAATTGAAAGGTTCCTACTCTTTATCTTATACAAAAAGTGGTGAGGTCACTACTAAGGACATAAGAAAATGATTCCCATGAAACTTATGAATTTTAAAATTCATCACATAAATAATATTCATCAACTACCATTCATAACTAGCTTCCTAAGAAACATGTTTATGAATTTTCAAACTCATAACATCAAAAAATGAATTTCCCTTACTATGTGTATAAGAAATATCAAAGTAAAATGACATAAGGTTTTAAAACCACCTTTAATATCAATGTTTCATGTCATGATGAGTGAATATGTACTTATAGATTTTATGATTTATGTATACCACAAACCACTCTCCCACTAAATAATGTCTCAAAAAATTCATGGAGTTAACCAAAAATAGTAACTTAGGATCATATGATGGGTAATTTCTCTCATTAGGTCTCAACTGATGAGAACCATATGGTATGACTCATTCCCCTTATATCAAAATAGCTCTCTGCCCAATGCCTGATGCATCATAATAAACTGTAACACTTTTACCAGGCTTAGGTAAAATTAGTGACTACATTGAGGTTATATTTCTATTCAACTATTGAAGTGACTTTTCAAAAGCATTAGACCATAAAAACATTACAAATTTCTGGTTAAATCTTATAATAGGTTCTAAAAGGTAAGATAATTTCAGAATAAAATACCAATAGTAACAAGATAACCCCGAGAATATCTATATATCAAATATTTTCATGGGATTCTCCTAGGAGACAATATCCCCCACCTTTTTAAATCTATATTTACCCCTAACTCAGATATGATATGACCAAGGAAATTAATTTTATCAATTTATAAGTTGTACTTAGTGATATTAGAATAAAATGTATTCTCTCTAATTGTACACAATATGATTACAGGGTTTCTAGAATGATCATGTCACGTTTAAGAGTACACCAAGTTGTCAACCACAAAAAACAAACACTAAGGAATATAGGTATGGGTGTAAAACCTGACTCATCCAATCCATAAAAACATATGGTGCATTGTTTAGAGTGAACAATATAACCAAATGCTCATAAATTCCATACCTTCTCCATAATATCATAGTGGTATATTTGAGGGCTTCACTCACACATGATGGTAGATAGATCTCAAATCAGTCTTTGAGAAGACCCTAGCTCTTGAGATATGAAAAAATATGTAGTATAGTTGAGGTAATATATATTGGTTCTTAACAATAAGCTGATTAAATACCTAGTAAACCACATACTTCTTGAGGGTCGGATTTTCCTTCTTGGTGAAAAGCATGAGTGAACCCCAAGGTGAAGTACAAGGTTTAATAAACCCTTTAGATTATATGTCCTATAACTATCTCTTGTGTTCCTAAATCATAATATTATCCATCCTATATACAAGAATAGACACTTATTTCACTCCTGGGACACGAGCTATGGTAAAATCTACCTCTATCTTAGGAGGCTTCCTAGAAAAGTCATCAAGAAAAATATCCCTAAACTAGAAATGGAGGCAAAAAACTTGTCAGACTCCTTGAACATCAAGTTAATGTTAAGAAAAATGATATTTCACTCCACCCATCCCATGATGCTAAGATCAATATCTTCATTCACGGACATCCCAGTCTCAATTAAAAATTTATCCATATCCCTAATAGGATGTAAAATACACCCTTCAGTGATAATAGTCAATATGGGGATAATATGGTACAAACCATAACATCCCAAGAATTATGTCAAAATATATCATCTGGAGGATGAATATGTTCTATCAGAAAAAATAACCACCAATATCGGGGGCACTCCTTGAATTGGTGAACAATTTCTATCTATATACCCAAAAGAGTATCAAGAGTCTTCTATCCATAAAATTAATTCATCTCACGTTGAAGGATATCTATTACAGAAATACATAAAAAAGAGTGTGAATCTTTGGTGTAAAAGAAATTACATACTAAAGTTAAGGCAACTAAGATCATACCTCACATTATAGATGTCCCAACACTCAACTACTCATATACATGTTGTACTGCATGTAACTAGCCTAATTTTCTACCCTAGGATATAAATTGAACTTTTTTTGAAGGTTTTATTTGCTAACCCTGCACATAATAAGTCTAGATACTTAATCCATGAACACCACATCATAGTAATTAGTTAGTATTACTCCATCTCTCATTTTTTTACATAGTTATAGATCCTGAAAAAGATTGCAGAGCTATCATTGGTCCTCTCCCACCTGTAACTGGTGTAAATGTATTATAAAACCTCTAAAGATGGTTCAATCTACCATTGGATGGACACTAATCTTGGTCTATGACACACTGAGGCCCCATATGTTCTTTACTCTCACACTTATGGCATACCACATAAATAACAATGCACATACTATGACTTCCACTCCTCTAATGAGAATCATCCAAGTAATGTTTCCTTCCATTGGATGATGCACTACATAGCCTCAAAGACGAACCACCATGCCTGGTACCTTTATCTTCCCTGATATTATGATCAACAATAATGTCCTAGATAAATATTTTTAAAATGGTACTTAAATAGAAGATGTTTTCTTATGATCATATGGAACTCCTAATTCTATCATCAAAATTACACACCCTTGATAGTTCGTCGCCAGTAATAGACTATGAAAAGTGTTGAATCTCTATAAAGTGAGATGAATAATCAATTAAATAGATTGAACCCTTCTCTAGATGCATAAAATCCCTAGATCAATTATTTATTAGAGTCTCTAAGAAAAAATAGTCATAGAAAATAGTATGGAAATCCCTCCATCCCATGACCCAATGTTGATCTTCCTTTATGACAACATTACACCACCATTTGGTAGAATCCCAAAGTATATATTCTATAATATACATCCTCCTTTCTAGAGGTGTCTCTAAATTCTCAATGATTGATATAATTTCCACCATCTATAAATCAGTAGCCTAGGGGACACCATCTTCTAAGAAAGTAGGTGGATACTATTGCTATAACTCTTTATTTAGCTCTAATTTAGTTGGTGCAGATCATGGAGTTCCCTACATAAACTAAACTAGCTAAATAAACTCCTCTCTAATATTAGATTTAGTTACCATACCATGTTTAAGATGTATTACTACTAGAGGTTCCATAAATGGAACTACTGGAGGGTTTTTTCCCTCCACTTTATGAGCATGGACATCTCTACCTTCCTGGAGTTTGACTGAAGGTCATCATACTGGCTGTTATCTATAATAAAAAGAACATACCTCAAAATGTGATATAAGGTAAAAGGTCTTACTGATAGGTACATAATAATTATAAGCCTCACTAGTTAAAAAAACACTAACCCAACTACCCACTACTAATTCCAGGTCAATGGTGAAATTTGGATTTTTAATCATGATGGTTCTATTATATGGGTTATTAATTGCATTTTATAGAAGAAAATTCCATTTATGTTTCAATCGGCTTCCCAATTTAATGGAAACCATTTCCTTTAAAATCTATAATTCAGTAAATTAATGTATACAAATATACCATGTTTTATTTAGCTGAGATACCATTCTTGAGTTATAAAAACATAATCTATATAAGCAATAATTGTCACTTCATGTAAGTCCAACCCAAATTTTATTTCTAGTGTTAGGATATAACAAATCCATAGATTATGGATCTGTTATATAAATCACTATTCCAAATTTATATAGGCAAAAAATTTATAACTTATAATTGGAATCCATTTAATTGAAACCAAATAACATTCCATCCTATGTAGCTAAAGTTTCATGACCTAAACAAGTCATAATTTGTTAGTTAAGGTGACACCATCAATCTATATGTAAAAAAACATTTAGGTTGATTCATAAAATCAATGTATCCCAAAAAAAATTTCGCCTAAAGGAAATGTTATAAAATTTACAAGTATATCAATTAAATCATATACAATATAAAATAGGGAATACAGAAAATAAAATAAACATGAAAAAATGAACAAATAAAATATATATCCCTAAGTTCCATCAATGATGCATGAGGAAATACTTCCTTTATATAAATGAAAAGGGTAAAAAACTATAAGCTATAACATCATAAAACAAGTGACTCTCCCAATGGTGAAATTTTTCCAAAAGTAATAGGAAAAGTCTACAACATCGTGTCCCATCCCTAGAAACTCATAATTTCCCCCAAATGTGGGTTAGATACTCCCAATAATGACTTATTACTAAGTTCATACACTTCCTAGTATCCAATATACCAATCATGAAACAATAAGATGAAGGAAAATAAAAAAAACCTTGACACCACATCATGATGTCCCGTACATGGTTCATTCATAAGTAAGCAAAACAAGTTAGCCACATGGCCTCAAGTATGCCTCACCATATGAAAGAGGTTACTGACTAGTTATGACTATCTAGGATGGTATAGTGGTGAGATGATACCATATTTATTATAGTGTATCATATAATTTAAAAAAAGATAAATTTATGGAAGTAATATAATGAAACTAAAGAAATGAGTCATCCAAACAATAATAATAAACAATAATTCATAAGTAGTTTCATATACAAAATGATGGAAAGTATATAAAAATTACTGCACATATATAGAATAGGTATACATATATTAAATTTATAAAAATAAGAATATGAAAAAACAAAAACAATGTCCATGAGCATCTTGTGTACTAGCTCATTCATTTTTTTCGAAGCTCCCATATAGATGGAATAAATAACATATAACAAGGTACTTTCCCTTTTAACTTCTTGAAGGTCACATACGTGAATTTATTTTTAGGTATTCTCTTGTGAATTTTTGTTCAGGAGATTATCTTAGGGTTTCCCCAGGAGTTTTGGGTAAAAAGTGGAGATTTTGGGCATGTAAGTAGGTGGAACACAATTGGCACATGATTAGTGAAAAATGTGTGCCCGTCTCTAGTTAAGCGTGTAGCCGAATTCCTCCTAGATAGTGGTGACTACATAGTTTTTGCGTGGTTTGGAAAACTGTGTCTGCTAACCATATGGATTGTTCCCATTATATAGTGAGGGATGAATGCTTGTCACACGGTTTGGAAAACCATTTAGGCTAACCATGTGACATGTCCAGGTCATTAAATGTTTGAAATTTCCTTTCTACTATCTTTATATTTTAACCCTAAATGCCCATTTTTCTATTATCCTTGTTTGTGAGACCCAAAGGTATCCTCTACCTTCTTCTAAAATTCTCCTATCTTCTCCCAAGCTATGGATCTAGGTTTTTCTTCATGTCGTAAGGGTGTTTCTTCAAGGTAATATCCTCCTCTCTTCTACCTCTTATTCTATCAATTTTCTCTTGAGTTATTCTTCTATCTTGGTTTTACAGATCTAGGGTTCATGTTTATTTGGGTTTTAATTTTGGAATTTTTTGGTTAAGGTTTCTCTTGGTTGTTATTTATTCTTCTAACCTTCGTGGAGTTGTTTCAAGTTGGAATTGTTGAAGCGCTTGTGGTTTAATGTAGGTTTCCCTTTTCACTTGTCCTTAAAATTTAATAATCATTGGCTTCTTGATTTTTACACCTTCCTTATATGTTAATCAGTGATGTATTATTTTTAGAATAATTTTTTGATATGAAATGACATGGTATTCTTAATTTCTTTTAAGTATATGATGTTTTTTGGTTGAGTTATGCCTAAAAAGTGTTTGATAAATTTTCTAGTTGGCTTTTGCAAGAGGAATATGATTTTTAAATAATGGTTTGGATTTTTAAATGTATTTTTGGCTTATAAAATGGTGGTTTGGATTTCTTAAATGGATTTATAAATGTTTTTAGACATCAAAGTGGTTTGATTTTGGTTCTTTGAATTTTTTTTACATGTGATGGAAATGTGTTGGTTTCATTTTGGAAATGAGTGATTTCTCGAAGGTTTTTTGGGGCCTATTTGGAACCTTTGTAAAATTGGTTTCCTAAAAAACAATCCTTAGATAAATATCTTTCCTTGGTTATATCTTATGTTTTCGTAGGTCCATGATGAGATACTCCCTTGGTATTAAATGGTTAAAAGGGAATATATTGTTCTTTGGGGTGACTCATGGGGTGACTTATTATATGAGTTTCTTATGTGTGATATATGCGTATACGATTGGATACTTGTTTGGAATTGTCAAATCACCCCAACTTTAGTCTTGACATGGGAAACTAGAATATCTTTCACATATTTGGTGAATGGTTACTCCACTAGCTTAGAAGTTTTCTCTGGCTAGTGGCCCATAGCATAAGCCTCTCTTCACTTTGGGATATTACCCCTTAGTTAGACTAGGTGGGGTGTGATCCATCATGTGGGAGATTTGGTGTAATTGGGTTAGGCATGCCTTATGTATGAGTCAAGATGTATAGTATGTTCTAGATTATTCCCTTGAGATCTTAGGTTCTCCCATTTCCTCTAGCACTAAGTTATTTGTGGTGGATGATAGAGATGCATGGTTGGTTGGTTACTCTTGTGTGGTTATTTACATTTCCCTTATTATGTGATCATTATTGTTTCTCTCTTATTTAGTTTACATACTTTGTAAAGTGATGGGTTTTTTTCAAAGGTCTACGGAAAAAAATTTGAATTTTATTCACCCATTTTCCCCTTTTTTAAAAGATTCATCATCTTGCTTTTTATAAATGTTAATGTATTTTCTTGGAGAATAACCTATATTTACAAGAGTAAGGTATATTTGATGTGTTTTGTTAAAATAAGAAGATGAGTGAAAAAATAGTCTTATATATTAAAGTTCAAACTTTTAATTTATTGTTCTATTATTTAATGTAAATGAATTAGGAATAGATTGCTTAGGAACACTTACTGAGTTTTAATACTCACACCTATAGTTATTTCTTATTTTTAACTTTTGGAGTATGTTCCAGCTTGGTTTATATATTCATGGGTGAATTTGGGTTTTGGGATTATAAAGTGACCTTCAAGGTCACATAGAGATGTTGTGTTTTTCAGGTTTAGTTTGGGTTTTGTTGTATATCTTTGTAGTATTTTCAATTTTTATAAATTATGTTCAGTCTGGAAATTGTATTTATTTTGGGATTATCTATTTATTTTTTGTTGTTCAGTTTATTTTATTAGGTGAAATTGTTCCCTTTTTTCATTATAGATTCCCCAACAATAGTTTCTATCCCAAGAGTATTGAGAATTCATCTTGGGCCTTATCTTGTGCAGACTTGGGTGATCAGTTCGGGGTCAACCTGAGTTGGTTCATGAAAAAATTGTATCAAAGAAGGTTGGATTCTTTGGGGGCCCAATATTTAAGAGCACCCTTTTTTATTTGATATGTTAAGTTAGATGGAGTATTATTGTCAAAACAAGGGGTTTAGGTATGAGGGAGTGTCTAGAAAACACTTTTTATGCCGAACCGTGGGTTTCCAAGGGATGTTGGGTTTATCTTGGTTTGTTTGATTCTTGTGGGATATTGTGTATTTGGGAAATTGAATGGAGAGATAATCCAATGATCTTATTAATATCACATGGCCTGGAAAGCCATTTGGAGGTAAGGAAATGGTAATGAAATGCTCTCCATGATGGAGGAATGATTGGAATATGTTCTCCAACCATATGGACAAGTCACCCATCGACAACTATTTCCACGTGATAGTTGTTTTGAGTCTTCTTGGATTTTAAGAGTTGTTTTTAAAACCCATGTTTTGGAATTGTGAAAATCTATATTTTAGTAGGTAATTTTTTGATTTATGGAATATGTAAAATAAATTTTTAGATTCTTCTTAAAAAGGTTTTTGGAAATATTTTTTAAATGAGAAGGAATTTATTATAAAATGAACTTTAATCAAATTATATTTAATGGAATTGGATTTTTTTGGGATGATGGAAATGTTTTTAATGGGATGAATTGGGGTTTTAATAGAATTCATGGATCTTTATTCAAAAAAGGAAATAAAATAAATTAAAGTGTAGGGTTTGAAAATGGTTTTTGATTTAGCAGTTGGTGGTCTTTTGAAAAGGTTTTTTGAAATTTGAAATAAAAGTGGATTAATAGTTTAAAAGTTGGGTTGAATGTTTTTTTTTAGAAAGTTGAAATGTTTTGTTTAAACATTTGTATTCTTATGAGCACTCACATGTAAGTGTGTGTGAAATGTGGATGGTTAATGGTATGAGTGGATGTGTGTCAGGTTTGGCATGAGAATGTTCATGTGAGTGAGGAACTGACGAATACCATTGGTGATTGTGAAACCTATCATTTTTTTCTTTCTTTTAAAATAGTGATTTTAATAGAAAAATTAATTGTGATTTTTTTTGTAATCAACAGCTGTGTAGCTAGTTTTCAGGTGTTTTGGTAGTGTTTTTATGTGGAGTTTTCAGTTTGATATTTTTTGTGGATGAATTGGTTTTAATTGAGTTATTCGTTTTCTTGTTTCTTAGTGTGTGCCCCCACCAATTAATTTATGGATATTCCAGGTGCAACTATGAGTGTTTCACCGTTAATGTACACTCAATCTGATCAACCCAAAGATTTCCTTATTGAATTTCCGAAGTTTAAGCCTCCTCTATTTTATGGTCAAGAAGATCCTCTTGGAGTGGAAGAGTGGATGTGGAGAATCAAAAGGATCTTTAGAGTCCTTGATTTGTATGAGTCACTAAAGGTGAAGTTCACTACCCTTATGCTTGATGTTCTGACCTAGAAGTGGTGGAAGTCAGTCTCTCAAACTAAGACTTGGGTTGATATTACCTTGGAGTTCTTCAAGGATTCATTCATCTATCATTATTTCTATGAGGTTGTGAAGGTGAGGAAGGGTATGGAAATGTATTATCTATAGAAATGTGATGGATTAGTTTTGGTGTTATTTTTGTCATTTTTTGGATCAATTTACTTACCTTTTAATGTGGGCTATGGATGATTCCTTGATCGCTCTATGTTTTGAGAATTGGCTTTATCCTGATTTGTAATTGAAGGTGTCAGAGTTCAGTATAACTTTATTTTTGAATGTAGTGAGGCAAGCTAATTGTGTTAAAGTAATGTTAGCAAGAGTGATTGAAGTGCTCAACCTTCCTCTAGTATTTGAAAGTGGTGAAGGTAATTATAATAAGGATATAAGGAATCAGCCTGAATCTTTTAGTGTTCATTGTGAAATTAAAATGCCTTTATATCTCTCACAATATTCCTCTAAGCATAAGATCATGGTGTTTCATGAGTTTGGAAAGTCAAATCATAATAATTCATTGTGTCTGAATTCACCAAATAGCTACAATACAAGTAGATTCCTTGGTCACTTACAATGGTTAATGTGTGGGTGTTCCAGGTAGTGAAATGGATCCAGATCCACCCCTAAAAAAACAATCCCCTTTTTAGGAGTAATGTGTTGTCTTTGAATAAGTTTTAAAACCATTTTTTTTTCAGTGTTACTTCTATTATAATGGGTGTGTCTAGTGGTGTTTTGTGGTGTTTTATTTTCCTTAAAATGTAAATGTGGATATTGTGGGTCTCCTGAGAAATTCTGTTTTAGTGGAATCATGTTTTTCTTTTGGAAGTTCTAATTTTTTTCATTTTAGGTGGAGGTGTGTTACATGGGTATCTTTTCCCTATTGTTTCTTATTTAGGGTGAAAGAGGATGATGTGTGTGTATCTTCTAAATCCGTATCTTGGTGAAAGTGACTTGTCACAGTGATGTGAATCTTGTGGTGTGTTGTGTTATTTTGGTTCTCCTTGTGTTGTTTCATGGGCACTCATGACACTAAAATAGGGATTTTTGATCAGGTATTATCATCTCCTAACCATGGGGAGGAAAATTATTCAAGACATCATGTCTCTAGCCATAGGTCCCAGAGTGAAAATATTCACATAGTCATGAATCGATGGGAGTGTGGGGATCCTTGGATAATCTCTTGTCTCCATTGTTGGTGTGTATGTGGTTTAAATATACTTGTGGTAGTTTTCTTTATCATTTTTAATTACTATTTATTGAAAAAGTCTTACTAGTCTTAACCTCATGCAATTCTAGTGGTTCTTACTTTTCATATTCACATATCTTATGGGTTTTCCTTATGTGGTTATCATTATAGATTAAGTTTTGGTTTTTTTACTCATATAGATATGGTTTCATATTGTGGAGATGATAAATCATGATTTGGTTTACTTCTTGGTTTAGAGTTTCTCTCAGCACCCCTCTACGGTGAGGGTGTTGTTCTATATGGGGAGTTCTCGTGTTGGCCTATGTGTGGATTTACTATGTTGGCCTTTGTGGGGAGATCCCATGTTAGTATGTGTGGGGATTTCCCACGTTGTTCTATGTGGGGAGATCACATATTGGTATGTGTGGGGATTTCTAGTGTTGATTTTTGTGGGGAGTTCCCATGTTGGCCTATGTGGAGAGTTCTCTTATTGTTCCCATGCTGTATTATGCAGGGAGTTCCCATGTTGGTATATGTGGGGAGTTCCCATGTTGGTATGTGTGGGGAGTTCCCATGTTGGTATGTGTTTGGTTTCCCATGTCAATGGAGGCTAGTTATTTTCTAATAGTGGGGAGTCCATTTCAGCATCCCATGTTGGTAATATGATTTAGTCTCTAGTGTATCATGAAAATTAGATGTCTTGTTTGGGGTGATTGGTTTTGAGTTTTTTATTTCAATTTATTGTTTGTTTTTGGGGTATTTCCAATGGTTTTGTTTAAAACAATATTGTAAAAGTTTTAGCTCGACTTTTCCATCATTTTTCGAGAAATTTTTTGGATCATCGGATCGTTCCGAGTTAGTGGTGTAAGTTTTGTTTGGTGTTGGTTGAGATGTTCCTTGATTTTAAAAGTTTAATCATGTGAGTGTGTGAACCTTTGTATTTGATCAATCAACTAGAGATGTTATGGATTTATGGGGGTAGAAAGCATAACAGTGGAGATAATTTCCACCACTATGATTTTATTTTAAGGTATTATTTTGTTGATTTTTTTTATTTTGATTATATTTGGATTTTCCTGGAAGTTTTTGGTGAAACGTGGATATTTTGGGTTTGTCAGCAGGTGGTGCATGATTAAGAAAAATCATTCTCCCTTCTCCAGGTGAGTGTGCGACCATATTCCTCCTAGAAAGTGCCAACCACATGGTTGTCACATGGTTTGGAAAACCATGTGGGATAATTTTTCATCTTGTTATTCTTGGACTGTGAGGGGTGCACGGTTGCGACATGGTTTGGAAACCCGTGTGGGCTCACTGTACGACCAGTCCAGGTCAATAAAAGCGTGAAATTCTCTTTCCACCCTCTTCAGATTTTAACCCCAAAACACCAATTGTTTCCTTCTCGTGGTTCATGGAAACCAAAGGAAGCCTGTCCCTTATTATACAAGCCATATCTCATCTCCCAAGGTGATAATCATGTGTTTTCTTCAATTATTAAGGATGGTTCTTTAAGTTAATATCCTCCTCTCTTCTCTCTCTTCCTCCTTCCATTTAATCTTGAGTTCTTCTTCTTTATTGGTTTTTTTGATCATGGGTTTATGTTTATCTGGGTTTTAATTAGGGGTTCTATTTGGTTATGGTTTCTATTGGTTTTTATTTCTTCTTGTAACCTTCATAAAGTTGTTTTGGGTTGGTGTTATTGAAGCACCTCCGGTTTGAGGCAGCTTTGCCTTTTCACTTTTCCTTAAAATCTACGAATCATTAGTTTCGTTATTTTCACACCATCCTTATATATTAATTAGTGATGTATACATTTTATAATAATTGTTTGATATTAAATTAGGTGGTTTTATTAATTGTTTTCAAGTATATGATATTTCTTTGTTGAGTTGTGCCCACAAAGTGTTTGATAAATTTCCCAGTTGTCTTTTGAAAGTGGAATATTGTTTTTAAATAATGGTTAGGCTTTATAAATGTATTTTTGGTATCTAAAATGGTGTATTGGATTTATAAAATGGATTTTTAAATGGGTTTGTAATTGAAATAGATGTGTTTTTGGTTCTTTGAAAACAATTTTACATGTGACAGAAATGTGTTGGTTTCTTTTTTGGAAATGGGTGATATCTCGAAGGGTGTTTAAAGCCCATTTAGTCCTTTTGTGAATTTGGTTGTCCTAAAAACATTGCTTGGATAATTAACTTAACTTGTTTATGTTGAATGTTATTGGAGGTCCATGCTGAGAGACATCCTTTGGATTAAATGGTTGAAAGGAAATAGATTGTTCTTTGGGGTGACTTGGAGGTGACTTTTTGTGTGAGTTACTTATGTGTGATATATGTGAATGGGATTCGCTTCTTGTTTGACATTGTTGGATCACCCCCACTTTAGTATTGACATGGTAACCAAGAATAACTAGTATATTTTTGGTGAATGGTTACTACACTATCCTAGGATTTTTCTCTGGCTAGTGGCCCATAGCATAGACCTTTCTTTGCTTTAAGATAGTTCCCCTTGGTTAAAACAGGTAGGGTGAGATCGATTGTGTGGGTGAGTTGATGTCATCGAGTAAGGCATGCATTCAAGATGAGTCAATATGAATAGTATTTTCTAGATTATTCTACTAAGGTCATATGTTCTCCCATGTCCTCTACAACTTATTAATCTATGACATATGATTAAGATGCATGGTTGTTTGGTTACTCTTGTGTGATTTTTTCCCATTTCCTTTGTTATGTGATAATTTTTTCTGTCTTTTGTGGTGTAATTATTTTAAAAATTAAGGTTTTAGTTTTCAAAGGTCTGTGGAAAATTTTTTAAAATGTTTTACACCCCTTTCCCCATTTTTAAATAGAAACTTCATCTTACTTCTCAAAAAATATTAATGTATTTTCCTGGAAAAGAATCTGGATTTAAAACGGAAAGGGTAATGGGTAATGTTGTGTTTCAAAGAGGAAAATGTGTAATAACCTAGTTTTATATATTTTATTTCAATCCTATAATTGTTTGTTCTCTTATTTCAAGGAAATTAATTGGGAATAGATTGTTCGGGCATGCCAACTGAGTTTTAATACTCAATCCTATAGTTATTTTTTATTTTTAGCTTTTTGTGAAGGTATCATCTTGGTTTAGATAACTATGGGAGAATTTTGGTTATGGGATTAGAGAGTTACCCTTAAAGTCACATGGAGACATTATGGTTGTCATATATAGTTGGGTTTTGTTGTATAGCTTTTTTGTGTTTTTAGTTTTATGTAAATGATGTTTAGTGTATTTATTGTATTTATTTTGGTATACTATGTTTATTTTTCATTGTTCTATTTATTTAATTGGTCAAAAATTTTCCATTTCTCTCTCTATTGATTCCATGGCATTATTTTTTAGCTGGGGAGGATCCAGAACACCTTTTGGGCCCTATCTAGAGCAAAATTGGGTGATCGGTTTATGGTCAACTCAGGTTGGTTCATGAAAAAATGGTATCAAATGAGGTTGGGTTCTTTGGGGGGCCTCTCTTTGAGAGCACCCTATTTTATTTGGGATTTCAAATTAGATAAAATATGACTATTATAACATGAAGTGTACATTTGAGGGAGTGTCTAGCCAATACTTTCTATTTAGACTTTATGTTTCCATGGTAATTTGGGTTTTTTTGGCTTGTTTGGTTCCTGTGGGATGTTTTTTACTTAATAAAATGAAAATAAAGTTGGTTCAATGTTCTCATTGATCTCACAGGGCCTCAAAATCAATGTGGAGCTATGGAAATGGTCATGAAATACTCTTTATGGTGGTGGAGTCCTTGGACTATGGCCACCAACCATATGTTCAAATCATCCATTGACACTAGTTTCCCCATGAGTTTTTTTGAATTTTATTTACTTTTTAGAGTTGTTTTGAAAATCCATGTTTTGGAATTGTGAAAATCTAGATTTTAAGTTATAATGTTTGGATTGTTGGAAGATGGAAAATGAATTTTTAGATTCATTTTAAAAATATTTTTGTAAATATGTTTTAAATTAGAAGTATTTTTTGATAAAATGGATTTTAATCAAATGATTTTTTATGGAATGATATTTTTTGTGTTGATGGAAATGTTTTAAATGGGATGAATTGGGTTTTAAATAGAATTCATGAGATATTTTTTCAAAAAGGGAATAAAATGAATTAAATTTTATAGTTTGAAAATGGTTTTTGATTTATCTCTTGGTGGTCTTTTGAAAAGGTTTTATTGAAATTTGGAATAGGAAGTGGATTTAGAGTTTGAAAGTTGGGCTGAATGTTTTTTTAGGAAAGTGGAATATGTATTTGACATTTGGTATTATTATGATCACTCACATGTAGAGATGTGTGGAATTTTTATAGTTGATGTCATGAGTAGATGGGTTCTGGTTTTGGAATGATAATGTGCATGTTAGTAAGGATCTAAGTAATACCAATGATGAATGTTCAACCTATCAAGTTTGAATGGATTTTCACAAAGTGTTTTTAAGAGAAAAATAAATTGTAATGTTTTTTAAATAGATGGTTTTGTAGATTGTTTTCCAATGTTTTGGGAGCATTTTTAGGAAGTGTCTTGAGTTAGATTATTCTTATTGATGAATTGGATTTTATTTAGTTCTTGGTTTTTGTGTTTCTTAGTGTACTTCCCCACCCAAGATTCGATAGAAGTTCGAGGTGGAGATATGAGTGGTTCACCATTAGTGGTCCCTCTAATTGATCAACCCATATACTTCCTTCTTAGATATATTAATATGAATCCTCCTCTATATTATGGTCAATAATATCCCCTCTAATATAAAGAGTGAATTCAGATTGCTGAAAAGATCTTCAATTTCATTAAGTTTCTAAAGTCACTAAATGTAAAGTTCACTACCCTTATGATTGAAGGTCTGGCCTCGAAGTGGTGTAAGTTGGTCTCTAACACAAATTATCAGGAAGATCTTACCTAGTAGTTCTTCGAGGCTTCATTCATCCATTGGTATTTCTCTAAGGTAGGGAAGGTGAGGAAGGGGATAGAAATATATTGTCTATAACAAGGTAATGAATCAGGTTTGGAGTTCTATTGTAATTTTTTCTACCACGTTCCTTACCTTTTAGAGTGGGTTGTAGATGATTCCTTGAAGGATCGATGTTTTGAGAATGGGATTTGTCCTGATCTACATTTTAATGTGTCAGATTTTGGTTTAACCTCCTTTAAAGAGGTGTCAAGGAAATATATTCTTGTTGAAGTTGTATTAGTTGGAGTTCTTGAGGTGTTTAACCTTCCTCCAGTATCTAGAAGCAATGAATGGAATTCCAGTAGAAAAATGATAAATTTTCCTGAAAATGCTGGTGTTGGTAAAATAATTAAAATGCCTCTAGATATCTAATCATCTTTCTCTAAAAGAGGGATAATTGTGTTTCATCAGTACAAAAAGTAGAATCATAATAATTTTTTTTGAATGATCTAAATACCTTCCAAACATGTGGAAGCCTAGGTCACTAGAAATGTTTTTATTAGTGTGTTTTCAATAAGCAATTTGGATCAAGATCCACCACTTTGAAAAATAACCTAGCTCATTTGAAAGAGTACGGTACCAACATGGGTTTAGTTTTAAAACCCTTTAGGTTTTAGTGTTCCTTCCATTTTAATGGTGGTGCCTGATTTTGTTTTGTGGTGTTGTATTTTTTTAATGTAAAAGTTGATGTTGTGGATCTCTTGAAAAATTCTATTTTAGTGGAAGTGTATTTTTATTTTGTAAGTTATGAATGTTTTTCATTTTAAGTGGTGGTGTGTTCTTGGGATATATTTATCCTGAAGTTTCTTGTTTAGGTTGAAAGAGTGTGATGTGTGCGTTTCTTCTAAATACCTATCTCAGTGAAAGTGCCCTTTTTAAGAAATGTGAGTCTTGTGGTGTGTCGTGTTCTTTTGGTTCTACCCGGGGTGCTGTGTGGAAACTCATGACACCGAAATAAGAAGTTATAATCACGGATTATTAGCTTCTGGTTGTGGGGAAGAAGAAGATTCCATTCATCAGGGATACTACCATAGGTCCTAGAGTGAATATCTTTACACAATTAGGAATCACTGGCGGTGTGGGGAACCTTGGCTCATCTCTTGTCTCAATTGTTGGGGTGTTGGAAATTTAAATTTTACTATGGTAGTTTTCTTTATCATAGTAAGTCCATACTTGTTGTAAAAATCTTGGTGGTCATGGTTGTAACTTTTTAGGGGTGTATCGCTGATGGGTTTCCTTATATGGTTATCCCTAGTGATTAATTTTTGGATTTTTTGTGTGCTCATTTGTATATGGTTTCTCCTTGTGAAGATAGTGAATTGTGGTTTGGTTTACTGCTTGGTTTTGAGTTTCTATCACCGACCCTGGGGTGGGGGTGTTAGTCTTTGCGGGGAGTTCCTGTGTTAACCTATGTGGGGAGTTATTGTGTTGGTCTATATGGGGAGTTACCATGATGGTCTATGTGGGGAGTTCCTATGTTGGTCTCTGTGGGTAGTTACCATTTTGGTCTGTGTGGGTAGTTCTCATGTTGGTCTATGTGGGTAGTTCCCATGTTGGTATGTGCGAGGAGTTCCCATGTTGGTCTATATGGGGAGTTACTATATTGGAATATGTGGGGATTTTCTATGTTGTTATCAGTGGGGAGTTCCCATATTGTTTTGCGTGGGAAGTTCCTATGTTGGCTTGTGTGGGGAGATCCCGTTTGGTCTATATTGGGTGTCCCGTGTCGGTTAGGGATAATTGGTTTCTAATATTGGGGAGTCAATTCCGGCCTCCCATGTTGGTAATCGGGTTTTGTATCTTGTGTAGCATTACAATGGGTAGTCTCATTTTAGGTTGTTGGTTTTTATTTTTTTTGTCTGAGTGAATATTGGGTTTTTTGGGTATGCCCAACGATATTTTTTGAAACAAGGTTGTGGAAGTTGTAGCTCAATTTTTCTGTCATTTTTAAGAAGGGTTTTGGATCATCAAATCATTTTGGGTAAGAGGCATATGTTCTGTTTTATGGTGGTTGAGATGTTCTTCGATTTGATAAGTTAAATCATGCGAGTGTGTGAACCTTTTTCATTGATCGATCAACTAAATATTCTGTGGCTTTCTGTGGGCAGAAAGCAGAATGGTGGTAAGAATTTTCACATCTATGATTTTATTTTAATGTATTATTTTTTTCATTTTTTTTCTTTCGATTAAATTTGGGTTTACCAGGTAGTTTTTGGTGAAATGTGTGGATTTTGGGATTTTCAGTAGGTGGTGCACAGTTGGTGCAGGATTAGGGAAAACTGTTCACCCATCTCTAGGTAAGTGTGCTGCTGGATTCCTCTTGGATAGTTGTGACTACAAGGTTGTCACACAGTTGGGAAAACATTAAAGATTGTTCCTCTTAGATAGTGAGGGGAACAAGATTTCCACACATTTTGGAAAACTATGTGGGCTAACCATGAGACCTATCTAGGTTCTTAAAAGTATGAAATTACCTTTTTAACCTCTTCATATTGTAACACTAAAATGACCATTTTCCCTTTCTCCTAGTTCTTGTGACCTAAAGGGAGCATATCCCTTCTTCTCCAAGACTCCTCTCCTCTACCAATGTCTAGATATAGGGTTTTCTTCAAGTCTTAAGGGTGATTCATCAAGGTAATCTCCTCCACTATTCTCCCTGTTCCTCCATCCATTTTCTATTGAATTCTTTTTTTTCTTGGTTTTGTGTATCTAGGGTTTACTTATCTTTGGGTTTTAATTGTGGGTTTTTTGTTAAGGTTTCTCTTGGTTGTTATTTCTTCTTAGAACCTTCGTGGAGTTGTTTCGGGCTGTACTAGTGTTAAATATGGATTTAACATCAGTTTTTTTTCATTTTTTGACATCAGTTTTTAAATGACTTTTATAAAGGTGATGTAAAATATAAGCCTTTTGGCCTTAGTTTTCAAAAATCAATGCTAAAAATGATGTCGTGCTTAGTTTTTTGTGTCAATTTTAAAAATTAACTGAGGCTGAAAATCGAGCACAACCATGTTTTCCATGTCATTTTCTTAGATAAATCGACGTATAAAACCATGTATTTTTTTAAAAAAATTATGCATTTGTTTTTAAGAAAACTGACATCGGAAGTAATTTTTTTTAGAAAATACAGAATATTACACTACCAAAATAATCAAAAGCCATGTAATAAAACACAGTATAAAATAATCAAAGAGTATTTATCAGACTAAAAATCTATAAAAAATTACATGTTTTTATTTAGTTAATCCAAAATCTATCTATGATTTTGTATTATAAAGTAAAACTAAAATACCCATACCCGAAAATAACAACATGATCATTATTTGTTATTGTTGATGTATTATTTGATATCATTATGATAAAACACCTATTATAACAAAAGAATTAGTTTTTTGAACACATGTCATAATGAAAATGGAATATTTTTCAAAAACATTAGAATATACAAACCTCAAATCATAATCAGACATAAAAAATAATTCGCAAAAAATATTGAAGATGGGTAAGTTCATTTTGGGTATAAGACTCGTTATCATTGAATTTATAAAATAACATTGAATTATATGAGATTAACAAATAGAATAATATGATATAAAATATAAAAATAATAATATAACTAACCTTATCAAATTCAGTAGTTACCCTAGTTGTGGTTATCTAGTACATGAATCGTAGAACATAATAACCACATTCAACATGTCCTTATTGAAGATGCCAATATAATTATAAAACATTTAATCAATAATAAAAAGCAATATATATATATATATATATATCAAAAAATCAGAACAATATCTAATATAAAAAATAATTACCTTTACTTTCACATAATTTCTTACATTTGGTTTCTTTATCTACATGTGTTCTTTGTTAAATTTCTTCCCTGAAATTAATTTTCATATATATGAACTAATAATACATGTATAAACAATGATAATTAAACATAATGAGTTTATGAAAAACAAAAAAATGCACGTGTCTAATAAGGTGGAAAACTTTTACAAACACTCCCTCATAAAGATAAAATCCAATATAAGATGCATTCACATGAAAAAAATACACCTAACATACAATTCCCCCTACAATACATGAAAATCACAATTAATGAAATTATAATGATCATTATTTCATAATTATGTTTCTGTTCTTACTTATCAATAAATGGAAAAAACCAACATCCAATCTCTGTATGTTATAATCTCTCACATATATATATATATATATGTAACTATACTAGGATTATTCACATGTTTCACTTATATGGAAATTTATTCTGTATCTATAAAACCATAAATGGTTGTGCTCTCATTTTTTACAAGAAGCATGTGTATATATCTAATTTATAAAGAAAATATAGTTATTCAATTTAAACCATCTTTTACTAGAAAAATAAAAGGTTAAACATCAATTTACTTACATAGAAAACAACTTAAACACATTCAGGCTGAGCTCTTGAAAATCATCTTGATGCATGATATATTCTTTGAGTAATATAAATGGATAATATCTTCTCCATATATCATAAATCATCCAAAACTCATAGATATTATTTAAGGAAGAAGAAGCCTGAGATATTATTTGTATCCCATAAGAATTATCAGAAGTATCTACAGTTGATTATTTTTAAACATTTTGTTTCAATTGTATAATTTTTTTTTCTTTCAGATAATCCTATATAAGTTAAATCATATAAAAATTTATAAGTAATTTTCAATCATATTTAATTAATATTTAATAAAACACATACCTAATATGAAATATAATGTATAAGACCAATTGGACAAACTAAAAAATGAACTAGACAATCCCCAACTCTGGTAATCTCCTTGGTAGGAAATGGTAGTAGAGAATTTGGATCAATAATATAAAGTACCGATACTTTAACCTGACCCATATTCATAGGATGGTGATGTACAAAATCCCCCCAAAAATATACAAGTCTAAACAAAACAATATGTATATGAGGATCTTAATAAAAAAACTCACAGTATATGGCTTGGTCTGAGTGAGGAGGTGGAGGATCAAAGTTGGCAGTTTGGGCAGAGTAGTTTGACAGGGATGGTGGTGGAGGATCAAATTAAGTAGGCTGGGTAGGCTGAGAAGGCTAGAATCATTGTGTATATTGTTACTATCGTGTCAAGTGTTCTAAAAAAGCATGCTACATGACTACTTGAATTTGATCACCCATAGACTGTTTCATATCTTTTAGCTTGTCTTTTAAAGATTCTATTTCTGGGTATTTTTAATGCTTTCCATAAAAAAACATACCGAATACTAACACCCAATTGATATCCTCTAACATGATTATGGTGTTCTGCCTTTCTTAATGTAGTGGCTAGGATGTTCATCCTAACTTCTGTGCTAAAAGAGCACTGTGTCTCTTTCTCTTGAAGTTTATTCTGAAATGAAAAATGAAAAAGTTATATTAGTGCTTATATTTTATAAAATATAAAAATTCATGACAAATAAATAATATTTACTTACAGTTTTATCATCTACTTTCTTAGCTTCCTCCATAAGATACTTTTTATTTTTTCTTCTTTTCACTCATTTCCATTTTTCATGGTGAGTGGGAGGAGATGGAGGACCAAACTGGGCATCTTCTAAACCACTACTAGATTGAGCACTTAATGCTTCAAAATTTTCTCCAATAATTTTCTGATATAATAACGGATATCCTCCATGTGATAAAGTATAAGGGTATACATTTTTCAACTAGATCTCTTGATGAGATCTCATGGAGGCCAATTACATAAAAATATACTAATAAGTAATTAGATAAATATATAATAAATTTAAAAATATAAAATAATTATCATACCTGAAATTTTAATTCATGATAGCTGTCAACAAATTGTTTCCATGTATCTACATCAATATAAAGATACTTATGGCATGGGTTTTCAAAAAATTTATTTCCAAAAACATAATTTTCTATCAGTTTTGTTTTAAAATCTCACCATAAATTTGATACTAAATAGAGGTGTATTTTCTTAATTTCTTTTGTTTCCTCAAAATTTAATGTCATATGTGATTGAATAAATGAAATATGTCATTTAAAATATTAAATATTCAAAAAATAAGATAAAATAAATCAATTTAGATATTTTACTGTCACGACATCCCAAATCAGTTGTTTCGCCATCTTGTCCATAGAATTCCAATCAAGATATAAAATACTAATCCTACAATGTCTTTGCAATGTTATTTTATCGACAAACTAAACTGCATTTGGGCCAGTTTCATTATTAGTATCATTAAAACTAATATGTAATCTCTCATCTCCACGAGTAAGTGACAGTTTTGGTAAACATGTATCACCATGTTTACCAACTTGAGAAATTGATTTCTCTGTAGTAACCGGATAATTCTCCCCTATTGAGGATGAATCCGTAGTCTTTCAAATAAAATATTAATATATTAAATGTTTTCTTTCATTAAATAAGTATATTACTAAATATTTAACAATATGAAAAAATAGATATACCTCGGTAACTGCTCCTCTCTCTCTATATTTGACATTGACAAAAGCAAGTGTAATGAAATTTTTTGTACCAACATATCATTAGAAAATTGAATATTTTGAAATAAGGATGAAAAAAATAAGTAAAAAAATAGGCTCACATTTGTATGTTTCAAAAAAAGAAACAAAATATAAATAATTTCTAGAAAAATTAGGAGAAGAATATTATGTTTTCTCATATGACTTAATCATGATCAATTAAAAATGAATTCTCTTTGTTTTCATTATAGTCATTGTAATTATTTGTAAATATCGTAATAGATAAATAAGACTCATGTAAATCAATAACATCATTAGCATAATTCTCATCACCCAAATTGTAACTTTTTCCTTGAAAAATGATAGAACACTAATGATTTGATGGATCAATGACATAAAATATATGCTTTTCATGTGTCACCATGATAAATGGTTCATCATTGTAATTAAATCTTTTCAAATCAACCAGTGTCAATCCAAAATCATCATGTTTCACACTACTATTTCAATCATCCAAATTACACTTAAACATAGTGACATAAAATTGTGTATAATCAATTTCCCATATATCCCCAATAACTCTAAAATATATATTCTAAGCATAAATTGGGTTTTTATCTTTTGCACATGAAAAATGCACTACCTCATCTATAACCATAACACCACTTTTTTGAAAGGTACTCTTTTCATCCATCATTTTTGTGTAAAATGTGTACCCATTAATACCAAAACCAGTCCATTTTATCACATTAAGAGATGCCCCTTCCAACCATTTAAACATTTCTGATCTAGATATATCTGATCTCACTTTCTCTTTAAATCATGAAACAAATGACTTTTATACTCAACCATCAAAAAATTTTCATTTCTTTTTGGATATTGACTCTTTAATTCAGAAATATGTGATGATATATTTGGTTGAACATCATCTGTGTTGTTCAAAATAAATAAATTTTCCTGTATCACTTCATCACATGTAATGAAATTTACCTTTAATACTTGAATCCGACTACCATCACAACAACTATCAAATGTTGAGATATAGTGAGACAAATATGCTCTACTTCATACAAATAATCAGTATAGAACTTAATCACTTCTTTTGATATATATTTTTAAACAATAGATGTCTCTTTTCGATAAGGATTTTTAAAATATCCATTTAAAATTTTATTATAACATTCAAAAGGATACATCAGACATAAATAAACAGGCCCAAATTATCTTATCTCACACACCATATGAATCACTAGATGAAACATTATATCAAAAAATGTAGCTGGAAAATACATTTATAGTTGAAAAATTATAAGAGCAACTTCATTATCCAACTCATCTAACAAATTTGGACCAATAACTTTGATACAAATGGATTTGAAAAAATTATATAACCTGATGACTGTCTTTTTGGCAGATGATGACAATATACCACACAGTGCAATCAGTAGCAATTATTGCATCAATACATGAAAATCACGAGATTTCATACCTATTAATTTTAAATCCTCCACTGACATGAAATTATTCACATTTAAATATTATTCACTGGGTAATTTTATACCAAACAAACACTTAAAAAATTTCACATCACACTCTTGATTAATGTGTGTCAAGATGGAGATGAATATGTTATATTCCCTTTTATAGTGGGAGCCAACTTCAAATGTATTCCCATTACTATCAAGCCCAATATAGAATTCAATCCATCTCATGTCTTTCCTTTTATGTCTAATAAAGTTCCAATAATATTTTTATATATACTTTTCTCAACGTGCATGACATCAATTTTATATTTTATCTTTAAAAATATATAATAAGAATGTTCAAAAAAATAGACCATTTCTTCCAGATATTTTTTTAAAGACCAGAACTACTTTTCTTTCCAAATATTGAACCAATATTTTTCACCCTATTGTAATATTCTTCAACTAATAATGGTTTTGGGGGAGGATTTTATTCTTATAAACCATTAAATTCCATTTTCAACCTATGATAATGATGACCAATTCGAAAAAACCATTGATATCCCACATACACAGTCTTTCTTCCATTCTAAAATTGATAATATGAAGTCTCTTCTTCAAAAATTGGACATGATTTATGTCCCTTAACACTATATCCATATAAGTTTTCATATTTAGGAAACTCATTAATAAAAAAAATTATTATAACATGAAAATGAAAATACTATTTCCTTTATCCATCAAAAACATTAACACATGCCTCCTATAGAAGTTTCTAATCATCAATCAATGGTGAAAGATGCATGTAAATATTGTTTTTTCTGGATATTTTGGTCCAGAAATCATCTAGCTCATCATTACATATTTTTTCATCATATATATCTATGGGGATAAGTTATAAACTACCAACAAAACAGGCCAAAAACTGTGTTGGATACTTAGGCTCTGATATGGAATCATTCCATTTGTACACACTCCCATTCTTAGATTTCTAACTTCACTTCAAAAATCATGATTTTTTTATCAAATCTCTTTGATTTTGATGAGTTAGTAGGGTGACGTAATTAACCATCAGAGATGTGTTCATCAGAATTCCATCCAAACCTTTTTGTACCAATTTAATTTGAAAATAAACACTTTAAAAGAGGAATTATTAGATGGTACCAAATTGATTTAGCAGGAGCTTTGATTTCGGTACCTAAGAATGAATCAGAGTTAATTTATCTAAATTATATGAAGGGAATATTGGAAGAAATTATTTGATCTAGAATGAGGTTAGACGTTAGTATGTACGAATGAATCTAAATTTAATTTTACGTTAATCTTATAGTGTGATGTTCCACATATATGACAGTTTGATAAAAATTCACATTCTTTCCTATAAAACACACAATAATTTAAGAAAGCACACACCTTTTTATACCCTAACTTAATTGGGAATTATATTTTATTTGCCTCATAATTTGAAACTGGAAGCCCATTTCCTTCTAGAAGTATCTCTTTTAAAGGCACGAGTAAGTTAGAGAAACTTTTATCACTCCAAACATTACTTGATTTCAAGTTAACCAATCCCAAAACGGATGATAACATTGTATATTTACTACAACCTAGGAATAATGGTTTTTTAGAATATCCATAAAATCATTAAACAGTTGATATTTTTTCAATGGTTTCAACACCTAAATCATGAATTAATTCTTCAATACAATCATTTATCACATTATGAATATTTTCTTCAACATAATCTATTGATTTTATAGTTCTTTCTCCATAACAGATCCAACATTTATAATTAAGTCTAAAACCATAGAAAATGAGATGATTTGTTTATTTCTATAGAATATAACATTATCATACTCAAACACTTCACACATAGAAAAAAAATCAAATCTTTTTTTTTATGATTTCATTTTTAAAATTCCAAGAAATCATTAACTCCTTTTTCATATTCATTAGTTTTTCTTCATAAATTTATCCAATTATGATCCATTCAGTACATAAATTCTTAATATAATTAGTAATATATTAAAACATATAAAAATTTAAAAATATATGTATATAAACATATAAATTTGAAACAAGAAAACATACAATAAACTAATACCTCCTTTATATTATATAAAGCTCATTTTTATTATAATGTTATTTTTCAGAACAAAGATGAAAAATAGTCATTGAATAGACAGTAATTCACCATTAAAACTCAGTGTCATAATCACACATAACATGCATATTAATTTCACAATTGAATTATTTTGAATATAAATTCATTTATAAAACACAGTGTTAGAATCACACAAAACATGCATATTACTCATATAAAATAATTCAAACAATTTTAAAGTATATTATTGACAACACCAACCATTCAAACAATTATAAATCTATGATAGGAGTGGTCTTCAATTTACTCCTAAATTTATAAAAATCAATAATTTAATCAAACTAAAATGATAAGAATTAATTATATAATAACATAATAAAAAATATTCAACAATTGAGTAAAAACCATTGATATGAATGAATTACATAATAACTAAATTATTTCAATTTTTTTTAAAAAACATACAATATTTAGATTTGAAGATTATAAATTGGAAAACAATCTCAATTTTCTCCATCTAATTATTTTAAATAGTAAACACTACAAAAACTAAGAAAATAAGTAGTATATATGATAAATAATCAAGAAGGAACAAAAAAATCAAACCTGTTTAGGTGCGGCTGTGAAGATAATTTAAATCAAAAAATAAAAATGTAGACAAAAAAATAAAGATAATGGATGAGATAATGAGAAATGAAGATTATGAAATGAAGATTAAAATGCTGGAAATTAACCAAAATGAGGCATGGGTGGTGGTTCGAAAGCAGTCGGCGCTGTCACGAGTCAAAATAGACGAGAGAACGAACGAGGTTTAGAGTTTAGGATGGCTGAACACACATGTAAAAATTTTAAAAGACTTTTCGACATTGTTTTCTTTAGAATCCAACTTCGAATCAATTTTTTTTTTATATTTTTGTCATTGGTTCCTACATAAACTGACCCCAAAATTATTTTTTCAGGTTTTTGGCGTTGATTTATTGGAAAACTGACACTAAATTTTTTTTCTTTACAATTTTGTGTCGGTTCCTTAGAACCTAAATAACAAACTTGACGTTAAATATATCATTTCCACTAGTTTTGGATTTTTTTATGTGCTTTTGGTTTGAAGTAGGTTTCCCTTTTCACTTGTCTTTTAAATTTAATATTTTTTAGTTTCTTGATTTTCACACCTTCGTTAATGTTAATTGGTGATGTAGGATTTTTAGAATAATTTTTTGATATGAAATGATGCGGTTTTATTAATTTTTTGATGTATATGATGTTTTTTTGTTGATTTTTTTCCCAAAAAGTGTTTCATAAATTTCCTGGTTGGCTTTAGTAAGTGGAATATGGTTTCAACATAATGGTTTGGTTTTGTAAATTTATTTTTGGAATAAAAAATGGTGGTACCTATTTCTAAAAAGGATTTGTAAATTGTTTTGGACTTGAAAGTTGTGTGTATTTTTCTCTTTGAAAATGGTTTGAAATGTGATGGAAATGTGTTGATTTTATTTTGAAAACAAGTGATTTATTGAAGGGTGTTTGAGTCTAGTTTGTAAATTTTGGGGAATTTGTTGTCCTAAAAACTCTCCTTGCATAATTATATTTCCATGGTTATGTTTAATGTTGCGGGATGTCTAGGTTGAGAGACTCCCTTATGATTAAATGGTGTAAAGGCAAGAAATTGTTTCTTGGGGTGACTCGGGGGTGACTTATTGTGTGATTTGATTATGTGTGATATATGTGCATGTGATTGGCTACTTTTTTTGGAATTTTTATCTCACCCCGCATTATTATTGACATGGGAACTTGGCATAGCTAGCAGATTATTGGTTAATGGTTGTTATACCAGCTTAGTATTTCACTCTGGCTAGTGACCCTTAGCATGGACCTTTCTCCGCTTTTGGATAGTTCCCCTCTGTCAGACAATGTAGGGTGTGATAGAGCATGTAGGTGATTTGTTTTTATCCAGTGAGGCATGGATTCAAGATGATTAAATATTTATAGTATTTTCTATATTATTCCACAGAGATCATATGTTATCTCATGTCCCTTGGCACTTAGTTATCTACAGTGTATTTTTGATATGGATGGTTGGTTTGTTACTCTTGTGTGCTTATTACCATTGATCCTTTTATATGATCATTATTGTTTCTCTCTTGTGTGGTGTACTTATTTTGAAATGGTATGGGTTGGTTTTCAAAGGTCCATGGAAATTTTTTTGAATTGTTTTCACCCCTTTCCCCATTTTTAAATAAAAACATCATCTTCCTTCTCAAAAATGTTAATTTATTTTCTTTGAAAAGAATTTTGATTTAAAATAGTAAGGGAAATGGTACATGTTTTGTTTAAAAGAGGAAAATGTGTGAATACTAGTTTTATATATTATATTTAAAACATGTAATTTATTATTCCCATTGTTTAAAGGAAATGAATTGAGAATAGTTTGTTTTTTCATGCCTAATGATTTTTAATATTCACGCATATAGTTCTTTCTAATTTTAATCTTTTTAGGGAAGTTTCCATCTTGTTTTAGATCACCGTGGGAGAATTCTGGTTTTGGGATCAGAGAGTGACCCTCATGGTCAAATGAAGATGTTGTGGTTGTAAAGTTCATTTTTGTTGTCTTGTATAACTTTATTTTATATTCAGCATTTATAAATTTAGTTTAGTATGGTAATTGTATTTATTTTTGGGATGATATACTTATTTTCTATTGTTTAATTTATTTTATTGGGTGAAATCATTCCCTTTATTTATTTATTGATACCTTGACACTAGTTTCTATCCCAGTAGGATTAGGAATGCCTCTCGGGACTTGTATCAAGCCAACATGGGTGACTGGTTTTGGGTCGACCTAGGTTGGTTTGTGACAATGCATCCAAGAAGTATGTATGGGTACCAATCAATGAATCAAATAGGGTTCAAGTAAAACTTTTATGCCACCACCAAAAGTGTCTATAAAAATACATCTATTGAATATATATGGTTTACAATATAAACATAAATGAGGAAAAATGTAAATATAATGTCTGATACCATCCAGTATACAAGTATAATCTGTAATAATGCTCAGTATATAAATAAGGATAAAACATTTATATAAATTTGAGAATGTTAAAATCCATTCTCTTTGGTATCATCTAGATATATCTACATGTAACCCTTTCAAAAAACTAGGAACCCAATGCCCATAGACATGGAATCCTCATCAATTCTAGGGAGCTCATCTAAGGTAAACTTAGTAGGGACTTTATTGGATCCCAATAAGATATTACATGGATGCATAAGTATAAGGAAATCAAGTTAAATCCACAAATATAATCCAAGGAATCCCAATTTATAAATATAATATAGGTGATTTTTGGGTTCCATACAAGGGAATTCATTGGATAATGTAATAACCAACCTCACAGATGATGTGCCACTAAGAGATCACATAAATATATCATGGTGGTAGCCTCTGAGTGCTCAAGGGATTACTTTATGGATCCAATGATATCTTAATTTAGTAAACAACTTCAATATGATCTAGTTCCATAAAAAAGAATCATAAAACTGATCAAAGGTCCATGTTAATGCCCCAAAAATTTATCAATTCAGAATATTCAATTGAACAAATCTTTTTTGTAGTAATTGAGAATTCCATGAAAATCAATCATTTCATTTCAAAATTCAGTTTTATCATTTAATATTGTCACTCATAAGTGGTAAAAGGTCCATGCAAGCATACATGACATATTATATTTTATTACTTATCTCATTACACAATTCCCATTTAGTCAATTTCATCAACCGTTTCATTTATAAATGAAAAAGATCCAAGAGATGTATTCAACCATTTTACATGTCATTTAATTCATTTATGAATTATACCAACAATTGGAAAGCCCAATGCACCCAAGGGGTATCTTATTCATAGACATAAAATCAATCCCACCCTAAAGGGGTGGTTCAGGTTGAGGTAAAACATTTAAAACCATGCTAAAGGGGGTGCACAAAGTCTAAGTAATGTGAATTAATATAAATTTATATAGTTAATTTCAGTCTTAATAGGCGAGACACAGAAGTTCAATTATGTGGAATAATGGAGAAAGATATTAACATCTATATTTTTTTTGGGAAAAGTACTAAAACATTTACCTTTAATTGGTATTATACTCCTTTTCCATTATTGGCCTTTGATTTGGGAAAGAATGAGAGAAAATATAGAATCTAGATAAACACCCTACAAATATTTTATATAAGGTCCCATGGGGAGTACACTAAAGATGATGATATAAACAAATAAATGGATCTAAAAAATTATTGAATTACTTAGATGCTTCTAATGTAATAAATTGTGATTAAAATGAAGCTCGGGCGGAGGTGGTGGCTCAAAGACTATGGGAGATGAGAAGGATATATCTTAAGAAAAGGGAGTGTTGTACATGAAATGTGAGAGAAAAAAGGGTGGAAGAATGTCTAAATTCTATAGGGTAGAACAATAAAATCATATTTTTAAAGGGGAACCAAATTTATACTCATAGTTTTCCAAATCATTCTCCAACCATATGGTTGGAACTATCCAAACACCCCCACCTCATACCATATAGGAGCACAGTTAAATGAAATATGTGAGTCCCTATTAATTTTTTAAAATGTTTTTCATATCCATGTGGAATATAATGTATGATTTGGGAAACTATTATCCATCCTTATTGGTCCATAGTGTTGAGTTTCAGGGTCATGAGTAATTGTACCGTAACTATGTGTCTCAGCCTGTTTCATTTAAAACCTGAACTCTGGTCCTCAAACCAGTCTCCAAAACAACTAAAACCTTCATGACCTCCTTAAGAACTTCTATTTGGTGAAAATAATGGGTTATAATTTAAAAAAAAATGATCTATAACTCTATGAGAAACTAGTATTATACATTAAATTTCCTTTACTCTAGTTATATTACTTCTCTTTATTAATATCCTCCCTTTTTATGAAATGTTTCCTAAAATAAAATCATGATGTTTATAAGACTAAATCATACAGTTTCAAATTGATATTTTTCTTCAATATCTATTTTTACCTTTCAAAATTTTCTTCAAAATTAATATTTTAAAATATTCCAAAATTCCTTCATTCCATTTTTTTAAAAGGACATTCTCAAATACCTTGAATTTATTAAAAAATAGTTTTTGAATGAAATATTTTAAATATTTTCATATGGATTATTCTTGACCAAAAGAAGTCGCTTTTACCTCTTTCTATGTGAAAACACCTTTATTCCACATTTTTCCTTTTCTAAAATACTTCCTTTCTATGATTTCAAGTTTTCAAAAAAATAAATAATTATTCTCATGGTTTGAGAAAATATACATTTTAGAATCTTTTTCATAGGACAAGGGAAATTTTTATTTTCAAATAAGTTTTCCTAATTCTTCTAAGAGTGTTCATTAACTTTGTTGTATGCTTGATCAAGAGTATTATTAAAATTATAACATCCACATTCTTTATCTAGACGATTTATGAAATTATTATTTTCATATATGGAATGATTCATCACTGCTTTTTTCTTTCTTAATAATCCATTTCTTTTGTAAATATTTACATCCAATTCCTTTCTTTTGTGAATTCCCTAAGTTACATTAATTTAATTATGGGTGTTCAACTAGATACCCAAATACATAGATTGATTGGGGAATTTTTTTCTCTAATATATATCAATTTCCTATATGGTGTAACATTATTTTTATAACTTTATTATAATTCATAAGTAATTAATTTTCATATACCATCACTCTATACATTCATGGGGAAATATGTTAATTAATAATGCTTATGTGCATACCACTACCTCCACGAATGAAGAATTTCATTTATCAACAACACCAATAATTAATGGTAATAATAAATTATTTTAAGAATTAATACTATATATATTAAATTTATATTATTAGTTAAAATTTATATTAAAATTTTATAATAACACTTTCCTACACATTTGATCATTATGGCATGCTTTTATTTTGGTCAGTTTTCATCATACTTAAGAAATGTAGAAATGTATATATATTTAATGATTAAGAAGTGTTATATAATATTAATTAAATCTCATAATAATATAATAATTTTTTTAATTTTTATAAAGTTTTATTATTTATATGAAAACATGTTAATGATATATATTCTTTGATTATTAAATATTATTGAAACATGCCCGTATCCAGCTTCAACTTCATGAGTCATAATTAAAAATTTCATGGGATTCAAGTATAATATTATAAATAATCACGTTATATATATTATATAAACATAGGTAATATGTTTATTAATAAATTTATATCAAATATCAAGAATAAATATTTAAATTACAAAGATTTTACAATATAATTAAAATTATTAACACCTGGTGTAAAAAATAAGCTATATTAACCCACTATATTCATGGTTAATATTATATATTAAGTATATAGAAGGTATATAGAGATTAATAAGGTTCTAAAATATATTATTAAGGTATTTATTGTTTATTTATAGGATTTTAGTGGTCAACTAAGCAGGTAAATAAAGTTGGGGATTTTTGTCTCAAACTCAATTTGATGAGACATGTTTTACTTTATGCACAAATTTACCATTATATAGTCTATATTATTACTAATTGATATTTTATCATAAAATATATTTTATTCTTGTTTTTTGAGGTTCATTATAATTCTAATTATAATTCATATGTTTTGATTGAAATTTTACTCAAGTCGTAATTCATTAATAAACTCATGTCCTTTTTCCCGCGAGCTGTGAACTTTCTTATTAATTTTAAAATTACATGTCTCTTATTACAAAAGATATATTTTAAAATTAAGATTTAATATTTCTACAATAATTTTACTTTTCTTAAATAATATCCCCCATTTTATGAAATACTTTCTCAAATAAAACATGACATCAATAAGAATGACTCCAATACAATCTAAGGAAATATTTTCTTCGATATAACCATTTTAACTATCAAAATAAATTTGTAAAATATTTAAATTGACCATAACACTTATTATAACCCATTATAAATTAAATTTTTTATCATCCCTTTTATGAAGCTGGTTTCACTAAATGGTTTTAATAGACTTTACTTGTTTCTTGTATGATTAGTTTTTTAAAATGTTTTTTTCTAAAGTAATGTTTTAAAATATTCCAAAATGCCTTATTTACAATATTTTTAAATAGGAATTTCCAAATACCATGAATTTATTAAATAATATTTTTGAAAGAAAATATTTTAAATGTTTCTATATGGGTCATTTTTTACAAAAAGGTCTCTCTTTTACAAGTTTTTTTCTGAATTTTTGTTTCAACTACCTTTATTGTCTTCTAAGAGACTTCCTCTATATTATTTTGTGTTTTAAAAAAAATAAATTATTATTCCTTTGGTTTAATAAATTATTCCTTTATAATTTTTTTAAAATGAAAATGGAAATTGTTATTTCCCATTTAATTGCATAATTATTCTTAGAGTGTTTTTTATATATATTATATGCTTGATCAAGGTTAATATTAAAAGAATACAATCCACATTCTTTATCTAGATAAATTTTGAAATTATCTTTTACTTATATGGTATGATCTATAATTGCTTATATATTTCCAAATAATCCATTTTTTAGGCTTTATTAACTTCCAAATCCTTTCCCTTATGAATTCCATATGTTATATTCCTTTTTTTAAAGTTGTTTACCTAGAAACCCAAATATATCAATCAATTGGGGATTTTTTTAAACTTTATATCAATTTCATATATGGTATAAATAAAATATTTGTAATCATATTTATATTTTTTTATTTACATATAATTATTCTTAATTTCATTGAATAACTATTTATTTTTCCATAAGATAATCATGTAATTTTTTTTGATGAAATCATGAATTCTCCCTTAGGTAACCACATAAAGTGGATATAAAACCCATTTTATTTCCTTGGGTTTTTATGATATATTGATTGAAACTATGTGGTACATGTATATATGATTTTTTATGTGATGGGTGTTGCGGTAATTATATACCCCTCTAATGAATTGGGTAATGTTTCCTTCTCATGAGATATCATGGTACATGGTCAGTGAGCTTAGCCAACTATTGTGCATAGAAAGTTAGCCCTAAATCCTATGTTATATTAAAAAGGAATGGAGTCTTGAATTATTCTTATGTTATAATTTTTATATTCTCCCCACATTCACTCCCTTATAATATTATCATGCTTATTCTATGCACTAATTTTATAATATCCCATGTCTGGATTCCATAATCATTATGATATCATGTTATGCATCATGTCTCTCATGTTATTATTTATTATTAAGTTTAATCTTATTGAGAATTTGATCTCACCCCTCCAACCATTTCCCTTTCCCTAGTTTTTGAAAAAACACTTTATGTATGCTAATACAAAAAGGGAATCATTTGAGTATAATTTATGGCAAATGTTGAGGAATCATTATTGATTTATTATCTTTATATATACGAAAAAATGGTATCCATTTTATGAGAATACTTCAGATTTATTAGTTAGTTATTTCTCCCCATTATTTAAAAATATAAAAATAAATTTCCTTTTATTATTAATGTGAGAATGATATTGTAATCATATATGTATTTCAAAGCTGGTGTTGTATGTTATGTGTTATCATAAAAAAATGATAGAGAACGAGTTTGGGGGTTCTCTATGTATGACTTAATGAAGTCAAATTATCCCATTTTCAAACACCGACGTACAAGGAACATGTTATACCATTTCCAGATTGTAAAAAAAAGAAACATGGGACTTTTTCAAAAATATATAAGAGAAATTACCATTCAAATCATGTTCTCCAATAAAATCACACCCACTGAAAAGATTAACCAGTTAATGTTTGTATATATTTTTTGTGAATGTTATTGAAGAGCTCCTCAGACACAACAAAAACCCCAACCAATCACTTTATCTAACACCACTTCTATTTGGGGGGATTAATCTTCCGTAATTCAAAGAAGAAAATCCTGACCATTTAGACAACCCTTCTCTATCAGTACCAAACAATAAGAAAGATTGTTCCATGCAAATTACATACACAACCTTCCAATGGAACCTCCTCCTCTATTACACAATTGGGATTTCCATTATATTGGTATACCCACAGAAATATATTTGGATTTTGAAACAAAATATTGAGCTTTAATAAATAGGAAATATTCTATAAAATAAAAGCATGATATTCTATAAAAGTGTGAGGATAAGACCACTATCATCCTGGGGGAGTGGGTAACACACTCAAATTTCCAGAATAATGAACATCCCAAAGGTAAAATCTCACATAGTTACATTATTACATGAAAAAAATTCTTATGTTAGTAAGTGAAAACCACCATGACATGATTTCATCACCCTGATTTTCCTTAGCAATAATTTCTTCATCTTCATGAACTCTAATTCCACACCAAAAACTAGGTTCCCACCATTATTGAACCCAAATTACTAATAGTCTTCACCATGAATCACAAAAAAAGAGATTTTGTGTAATAAAACACGACACCCAAAGTTTCTCATCATACCTAAAATATAGGTTAATGCATACACTAGTTTCTCATCAATGGTAAACCATGGGTTACTCTTTTGATGCACCCATACATTTCTCAAAATCACATGAATAAAATTCCTCCTCAATACTTATATCATATGAAGCTACAACCACTAGATTATGGGTAGGAAGTATTTATATATTGAGGGTATGGTATGATACTACTACCTGAGGGTATCTTAGTCACGATTATTGACACAACCCCCCCCCCCCCCCCATCAAAATAATTTCTAATACCTCAACTTCCCCACAATGGGTAACTGATTCATCTCAAGGTGGGTGCCACCATATCTATTCTCTAGAATTGAGGACATATTTAATAATATTTTATTCACTATTAAAAATAAACTCACTTCATCATAAGGGGTGATTGAGTAACATTTATTATAAGTGTAAAGTCCCTAGATGACTAGATCCAGGGTAGAGGTTCCACAAATATTTAAAACTCTCGAGAATATAGTGGTAGATGAATATCTCATCCTTATATATACTATTATAAGGTTACTTGGGAGAAAACATTATTCTTACTCTAGTTTACACCATCTATCACCCAACTATGGTCATCCTCTATATGAATCATATCAGGAATCATACATTCAACATTTCACAATAAACAATAACTAACAAGGGGTGGTGTCTGAGTAGGAGTGTTAATATTTTATCTGACTCCAACTAATCTCACACCAAAAAATTCTCCACCAAGCAACTCCTTAGTATACATTATAGACAAAAACTAAAAGGTACTCAATTACATCAGCATCTACAACATAAAGGTTCCTCCATGATACTACCCTAAATATTGAATCGATAACCTACTATCACATAGAATATTCATATTCACCAAGGTTTCTAGTCCTTCAAGATTACTCAAGAGACTTTGGAACAAGTGGTGTTGCAACATAGTGTAATCATATACTATAATCTCTTCATTTGGAGTCAATAACCCGATTACTGAGTTGAAAAAAACAAAATAGGACATACATGGAAAATAACTCAAAAGTCTTACGGGCCATGACACATATGTGAATCACTATTAATCCCCATAAATATCAACATCCATAATAAAATCCATCCAAGATAGGAGTTCAACGCCTAGAAATGGTAAGGATGTCCCATTATAAGTTTGAGAAAATATTCATCATCCTTCCCAAAAAGATTCCAATGTAAAAAAGGGTTCTCTCTATAATATCCCATATTTTCATATTAGGTATAAACCCTTTAAATTATAGTAAAAAATGTTCCCCCTAATGGATGTTCCTAAGAGGCCATGGAGTAATTATTGAGTGTTCATGCCTTTTTTGGAGATTGGAGCTCCTAATTTTGGAAAGGAAGAATTAGTAGCATGGTTTGTATAGGACAAGTGATAATCATGGGACTCAACAGTGTGGGTTGTTGTAGTGAAATATGTAGGGGTACATAGTTTGTTTAAACCATGCCCCTTGGGCCACACAAACATGAAAGGTGACGTAGTGAACTGAAGTGGGTCACATGGTTTCCCCAAACTATAAACCTAGATCAACAATCTTAGAGCCAATTAACCATATAGGCACCTGGTTTGGTGCAAGGTTTATAAAACCATGCGGCCCAACTGTGATCCCCTTTAAAAAATGGGTAAAATTACTATTTTTTATGTTTTCCTTAATAACATAAAAATACCTCTTCCCCATTCATTTTTCTCTAGTGGCTCTCCATGTGAGGAGCTCCTACCTCCCTCTTCCTAGGTTTTCAATCCAACCCTTCATCTGAGATCTAATATCAAAGATGTCTATCATATTGGATATGTACTAATAATAGATTAAATAGGTTTTCCTCATTTATGAATTTATCCCACCCTCATGAATTCTATTTCCATGTGAGCTAATATACCCTATTTAAGGTAATTTTTCTATTTTGATGATTTATCATATTATTTTCCTAATTAAAGAATTAAAATAGACAAGGATAGTAATACAGATCTATGATAGTTTTTCTAGTTCTTTTTCCCTAAATCCTCAATGCTAATGTCATGCACCATTGTTACATTCATTGGACCTTTTACGTGACTACTTATAAAATAAAAATTAAATAAATAAAATGATATCTAAATGCTGATAGTGGTCCTAAAAACCCCAAATAAATGTCATAGGATGAAAAACTTAATGCAAGACACCCCTTAGTATGCATTTTATTTAATGTCCATGTGTTATATTCCTTGAAATAGAATTAAACCTCCACTTAATAATTGTTGATTTAGCCCTTGTGAATGAAATGTAACTTTAATTATACAAAATTAAAATTATAGGTTATGTACATAGTCCCTTGATTCATCATGATTATAACTTTTGATATCCTTATTAAATGAATTCCCCATCATTACATAAGTGAATTTTTTAAATGGGATTGGTTATACACTAGCTATGACATTTCTCGTATGGCATGTTATGGGAAATATGAGGATCCAAATTTGTAATTGATTGGATGGGATCATAGTGAATTATCAATGAAATATATAAAATAATTTAAATACATCAGTAGTAATACATGGGTTATAAAAATAATTCCATGGATGGGATCACTGGGTGGATGCCTTTATGCTGCCCATGAGTGATTCCTAGTTCCCTAGTGGAATAACTTGTAAGGGATCAGTGGGGCCTACTACTGTATCATTACACAAGCAATAACTAGTCCTTAAATAGTATACCATGTATGAGCTCAGTGGTTTATGCATTTATTCCTTTTCATGATTGATACCTAAGTTTTTTTTATGGATTTCCTAAGATGGACTCCTATAGTGATGGGATCATATAGTACACCTGGAGCGATACATGGGTTACTTATTTATGGAACACCTTGGATGGGATCATGATTCCAATTAATTAAATAAACTAACATTTCTTCCAATTAAAATAACATACAAGTATTTTTTCTAACTTTTACTTTTGAGATGGCTGAATTATATATCTTCTCCACGCACATATTCCTTGAGAATTGTAAAACCCCTTATAATTATATATGGATTACTTAGCTATAAACCTCAGTTCCAGGATAATATCATTTACACACACACATATATATATATATATATGTTCATGATTATATGATATATTTACATATATACATACCTACACATATATTCTATTTTCAGGGTGACACCTATTCAGAAACATTTCAGCTTAGGATGAAGCAAGTAGTGTCAGTCGAGGGTCCTGTAAGGAACCCAAACCAATGTGATTTATTTTAGTTACTATTGTTCATTAATTATTACCTACACAACCCTCATATTATATGCATCAAATAGATATCTCTAGACACCATTGGTGGTGGACTACTGTGTATTTCTCATTCAATATTTGGGCTGCTGGTTGGTACTCGAACAGAACATATGGATGATGGTAGGGAAAATGGTAACCATACAGCTTTGAATTCCTAATATTCTATTCTAGGATAGATTATAGGAGCATACTATTAAGAATATTCTCAGGATTCTATGGGAGATAGTTTTTGGTCTTTTACCATTTTGTATAAATTGATGCATATTCTTGTACCTATGTATCCCATTTACTTTACCTTTTGTATAACATCATGACATGATCATCATTTTGTATATGATACTGATTCTACTTCAATTTTTTTACTCTATATAGATGATTTTATTATTATTATACTTATTATATATTATGATTCCACAATTTATTGATATCATCATACTATTGTGATACACTCCAATCATGAGGTTATAGTATCCCCACCATACCATCATAGAACCTCGCTATTAGCAGGATTCCTATGGAATGTGGGCAGGCATTCTTGAGTCCAAGTGGCTAACCATGTTTAGTTACATATGAGTGAACCCAATCTGGGATGTTACAGATAGTATCAGAGATCATTTCTATTTTCTATTACTTTTTGGGTTATTAGGTGTGAGACTAGAAATGTGTCAGAATTTTGTAATGAGTTTGTGTGTGGGAGTATCTAACCCGCAAAAATGGGGAAAATTGCCTAGGATGGGATATTGTAGTTCTAGTTTTTTAGAGATAAAATTGTATTGATTTCATCATTGGGTGACACACATGATTTTTGCTTTATCATTGTTATTATTATTATGGATTTCTTTTTTTCCTATCCTCGAAAGGTAGGTAGGTGTTGATCTTACATCTAGGTTGGAACATGAGGATTAAAATGTAATGTATATGAAATTCCATATATATATATATATATATATATTACTATGTGCATTGCCTTCTACATATTAATTGTTCCTTGACTGTTATATTCAAATTTCACTAATCATTCATATGAGGATAGAATAATTAGATTAATTAAAGTGTCTACATCAACATAAATGGTGTTTTTCTATATAGATTGATAGTTTCACCTTAATTAAACAATTATTTTGTATTGATCCAGGGGTCATTGGTCCCATGGGATGACACTTTATATGATTTCAATTATATGAATTCCAATTGTAATTATGAAGATAATACTTATATAATTAGGGAAATTTAATTTGTCTAATGAAATCATTTGTATGACCTGTTATATCATGATTCCATATGTAAGGGTAATCTCATAGCTACGTGATGTTCCAATTGTAACTTATAGAGCTTATGGCTTTATAACATGGGAATGATGACTCATCTAAATAGATAATGATATATATATATATATATGGATGGATATAAACTGAAATGAATTTAAATTCTTGAATAAAATGGTTAGAATTAAATGGGATGCCAATTAAAACATATAGAGTGTTTTCCTATATACCTTAAAATTGAATCTCCATGTAATGATACCTCAACTATGGGATGTGAGGCATTGAACCTGAACCAACATTAGAAGTGGGTAGGAGGAAGTGTCTCTTGAGACCTTTATGATCTTATTTATCACCAAGACATGGATTTAGAAGTAGGAAGTGGGGTGTGATTCTCATATAAGAAGGCTATGTACATATTCCTTTCTAGTATCTTTATATATATATTGTTATCTATGGTATATGTATTATTAAAAAAATTTGAGGCATGTGATTTATATATATATAGTTATCCCCCACAACATCTTCAAGTTGTATTTCAATAATGTGGAAACAATCATTATATTGAGGTGGTATGCCTTGAGCCACATTATTTACTCCGGTGTTTATACCTAAGGGACCTCATAATATTTCTAACCAAGGAGTTTATACATAGTTTTGAGAGAGACTGCTATGATTTCTATAGCCTATATAGGGAACTTCAGGACAGACCTATACTGTGGAAAAGTTGGTGTGAGAAATCTAGAAGCAACATCCTACCATTTTCTTAGGGGATGATAGTACCCATGCTGATGATTCATGGCTAGAGGCCCTATTATCCATCATCAAGACTTTGGAAGAACCTTTAGAGTAGAAGGTAAATACCACGAATTATATTCTTTCTAATTCTCCTAAGCATTAGTGGGGCATGATCACCCTGAAAGGACTTCATTTGGGTGTAGTATGTTAAAACTTTTAAACAACCTTCTAGGATTAATTATTTCCACAGACACTAAGAGAGTGTAACGCCCCGACCCCAGCTACCCAGAGTCGGTGCATTACTTACATAACATTGGCATGATCACAAGAAAGATCAAATCTCGAAAGACCGATTGGTTTAGTAGCCTTGGAAACACTAGATATATTCATAAGTTTTACATTACATCATAAAATCAAAAACTACAACAACAACATAATGTTTCCACAGTCCACACTACAATCCCCTCATAATATCCCTGCAGGTCATTCATAACTTACATCTTCACTTCCTGGGAAAAATAAAACATAGAAAAGGGGTGAGCTCAAATGCCCAGTAAGGATAACGATATAGCGGAAACTTTCATCAATAAGAATAAACATTTAAGGCAATGTATAACTAAAACAAAAGCCTTTTAAACATGAACTTTCAACATGGTATGGCATAAATAAAATGAAATAATGCCATTTACTTATTCACATGGATATTCCACTAATCGAATAATCACATGCAAAAATAAATAACCACTTTCATAATGTTGGAATGCATAATGCCAGACTATCATAACCACATAGCCAAGGCCTCGTGCCAAGACTACAAATAAGATTTTGTCAAGGCCTTGTGCCAAGACACTAGTTTGTCTCATGAGACCTACCGATGCATCGAGGAGCTATAGCGGGCTCCACCCGTCACTTATTAAGTCCAATGCATTCCCATATGAAAAGGTTTAAACATAACATAAACATTCGTATTAAAACTAGCATACGAAATGTCAATACTTTCACAATAAACTATGAATGGTATAAAAATAGCACATCCACAGTCAAACATATCACAAAACCTTCAATACAATATAGAAGTTTTGTATCATAATAAATCAACTTCAAATAATCTTAAAATCCATCAAAGGATGTTGACATAGATGAAATCAAAATTCTTTTTAAAGAAATATCTCCTTTTATTTTGAAATCATTTAAGATCCATATAAAATAAAACATTTTCTTTGAAAATATTCTTATAAGCTTGTAAGGAAAGCTTTGAAGATTTTATAACGGCGTAAAATAACCGCACCCGCCGTATAAGTTAAAAAAAACATTCTTACCTCAATTCTGTCGAAAAGGTTAAAAAGGACCTTGTTTTGAAAACGACGGAAAGATTCCTTTATAAACCTCTTATAAAAAGTCAAACAAGGGTATAAATGACTTTAACCCATATTCTTGTAAATAGTAAAAATGTTTTGAAATACATTTTTAAGAAACATGGATGTGGATGATAAAGATATCCCAGTAGATTATTACGTATAAACAACCTCGGATAATGAAGAGATTGTGAAATAAACCCTTACCTTGTACTTTTCCTTGGTTGGGGTAGGTTAACCTCCTGTATAATGGTGAAATAGTTGTTATTAAATTATACAAGAATCATATATATTAATATGATATCATATATGATCTTTTAACATTGATTTGTTAATAATATCTTAGAATTATCGTCGTTTCGGGAGTTAACTTACTCATTTTCTTTTATATGTTTTGTTAAATAAGCCATGGTTGTTGTATCTTATTCATATCCAGAATGATATACAGTCCTTAAACATCATTTTTAAATCATCAAATGATAATTATACTTGAATGGATACGATGGAGAATGAATCTCATCGCGTTCGTGGAGACGGTAGTCCGTACGTACGCACGAGCGACAATATCATTCTTTTGATATTAAAATAATATATAAATGGATGGTATATCATATATACAGAATCATTAACATGTTATATTTATTATTTACATGAGTTACACATCATTATTATACCCATCCAAATAATATTATATTGAATAACAATTACACCACGACGTGGAGACGGTAAGCCGTACGTACGCACGTATGGTGACATGTTATTCAAAGGGTGGATAGAATACTGAATATGATTGTACCATATTTATAATAACATCACAGTATATGTGAGATACTGGAGTTATTATTTCAGAATGGTAAGAACAAAGGAAGAATAAGTGGAAGAAGAAATGAACTTAGAAAAGGGTGGTGAAATCATTACCTCTTCTTCGGGTTCTTCCTTTTGATTTGATCAAAAGGGCTCCTTAGGTTGGCTTTCTGATCAAACTAAGGCCTCTAGGTTGTATTTAGGGATGTTGGGAGAGTATTTGGGCAGAGGTTGGCCGAACCAAAAGGCTTTGAAGGTGTGAAGAAATGAGAAGGAGGAGTGCCCTTTTATAAGAGGGGTGAGGGGCACCTTTGGAAAAGCTAGAAATATTAATTTATAATAAATTCATATTCGGTTTCTAAAGGCTCCAAAGTTGACTATTCAAATGCTGAGGTGGGGATAGGTCGAAAGCAACTCATCCAATAGAATTTAGACAGGTTTGGGTACTTATATTAACCTTATCTTTAAGTATTAACTCTAAGTTAATTAGTTTCACTTTTACAATGTCTCTTTGTATTTTTATATAATATGGTTAATAAACTTACTATATACAACCAAACGACCCCCAAGTGGTCCATTAATGATTAACCTATCATGATATAAGTCTCTTGGCCGAACCTTAGATTTTTAGGAATTTAATATCAATTAATAATATAATATTTGTTTTAAGAATTCTTTTATGTCAATTTTGACACTATTCATTAGTTGATTTTTGTGAAACTCATAACAGATTTATTACTTCGAACAAAGTCAATTAAATCAATCCTAATATATCATATTATCCTAGAAAATTAGTTTAATTCATTAAAAGTTTCATATTATATTTATTTGGGTATTTATAATATCACTTATTTCAATTTTTTCACTATTATAGTAATTACTGCATCATCATTGTGTCATAAATAAAATAAATTATTTAATGTCTAAAAATTATAAGTAAAATATCATTATGTAGGAAATCTTTTTAGCTTTCTAATTAATATTTATAATCGAAAATCCAACATGTATAACCCTATGAAAAAATTGTTCTTCTAAAAGATGTAAGCTTATGCCATTTTTATTTTTATTTTAACTTTATTAATATAAAGTGTCCCTACCACATACAAGTGGCTCCAAGGGGTCCCCAAATTGACCAAAGGATGCCCATGGTCGGGTATGTGTCCACCAATAAGGTTAGGACACGTTTTAGGGTAATTTTTTATTATTATAATATTATTTTTTTAACCCTTATTTACCGGATTTACCCTTTAACCATGGTAAATAAAATATTTACCACAGTAACTATTCAAAATGTCTAAAAATAAAAGTTACCTATTTACACAATTTGAACATCCTGATTCCAAATATGGAATCCATTTTCCTAAATTCAAAACACAGAAGTGGCAGAAATTAATTTAAAATTAATTCCCGCTGTCAAAACAAAAAGCGTGTTTTTAAGAGATAATAACTATCAAAAGATTGACACTTGTTTATGTTCGGTTTAATTGTAAAATTATGTCCAATGATAAACATTAAATTGAATGGTAAAAATATATTCTAAATATACTTTAAAACCACTCAAATTCATAATTTATCACTATTAATTATTTTGATTAAAAAAGTTGTTTTTAATTAAAATTTAGAAATTTTCACTATTCATCAAAATATGAAAGTTATCCGAAATGTACCAAAATTTCACCCTAGGCTAATTTTGATATTCCGAATCCAAAAATGAAGTCCATTTTGAAATATAGAATATATATGATTTCAAAAAGTAGGTATTACTATTCACAACGGCTAGTTTAATTAGTTGTGGTGTGTGTTAGAACTCGAGGTTGCGTACAACACACGCTATCGCATTATTCGAAGGGAAACGTACCGTAGAAGCTTGGGGTGTTACATTATCCCCTCCTTCAAATAATTGCGTCCTCGCAATTTCTAGGGTATTACTGCATAAAAAGACTCGGGTGGTTCTTCATCATAAGTTCCTCGGGTTCCCACGTTGCCTCTTCCATCTTATGATTTCTCCACAAAACTTTTACCAGACGCGTCGTCCGGTTTCTCAGTACTTGTTCTCTTGTATCAAGAATCCTGACGGGCTCTTCGCAATAAGACAGATCGGGTTCCAGTTCTAATTCCTCATAGGTGAGTACATGCGTCGGATCAGGCATGTATTTCCTCAATAGAGATACGTGGAATACATCGTGAACTTTGGAGAGACTTGGCGGCATTGCCAATCGGTAAGCTACAGCCCCAATTCGTTCTAGAATTTCGAAAGGTCCGATGTACCTGGGACTCAATTTACCTTTCTTACCAAAACGTATGACTCCCTTCCACGGAGATACCTTTAGGAAAACATGATCACCGACTTGAAATTCCAAATCCTTCCTTCGATTATCGGCATAGCTCTTCTGCCTACTTTGAGCTGCTTTGATGTGATTTTGGATTACCTTCACCTTTTCCACCATTTCCTCCACCAGTTCTGGGCCTACAAGTTTTCTTTCACCAACGTCATCCCAACAGGTTGGTGTATGACATCTCTTTCCGTATAACGCTTCATATGGTGCCATTTGTATACTCGAATGGAAGCTATTGTTATAGGAAAATTCTACCAGAGGTAAATATTGATCCCACATACCCTGAAAATCAAGTGAGCAAGATCTCAACATGTCTTCTAAGGTCTGAATAGTCCGTTCTGATTGTCCGTCTGTCTGAGGGTGGTAAGCAGTGCTCAAATGAAGTTCAGTATCCAGGGATTTCTGAAGACTTTTCCAAAATCTTGAAGTAAAACGGGGATCACGATCAGAAACAATCGATAGGGGAACTCCATGAAGTCTCACAACTTCATTAATGTATAGTCTTGCTAGACGTTCCAGGGGTAGATCTTCTCTTATAGCAAGAAAATGTGCTGACTTGGTAAGACGATCAACAATAACCCATATTGCATCGTTCCTTCTAGGAGTCTTTGGTAGCCCCATGACAAAGTCCATCGTAATATTGTCCCATTTCCACTCCGGTATGGGAAGAGGTTGCATGACTCCTCCAGGCTGTTGCCTTCCATCTTTCACTTGTTGACAAACCATACACCTTGACACAAAATCAGCAATCTCCCTCTTCATGTTGTCCCACCAAAAATGTTCCTTCAAATCTCTATACATTTTGGTGATCCCAGGGTGTATAGAGAAATTGGAACTATGAGCATCATCCAGCAATTCCCTTTTTAGATCAGGTATATTGGGAACACAAAGTCTCTTCCCGAATTTCAAAATTCCATCTTCATACACAAAGTCTCTCAATCTCCCATCATTCACAGCTTTAATCTTCTTTTGGAATTCGTCATCATCGGTCTGAGAACTCTTAATCCTTTCTAGTAAAGATGGTTTGGCAACCATTTGAAAAAGCATTGATGTTTCACCTTCCCTGGTTATTCCCATGTCCATTTTCACTAGATCCATGAAAATTGGATCCCTTTCAATTCTCATATTGTTCAAAACTCCATGGTCTTTTCTACTCAAAGCATCTGCCACCTTGTTTGCCTTCCCCGGGTGGTAGTGTATCGTACAATCATAATCCTTGAGTAATTCAAGCCATCTCCTTTGCCTCATGTTGAGTTATTTTTGTGAGAAAATATACTTCAAACTCTTGTGATCAGTATAAATCTCACATTTTTCACCATAGAGGTAGTGCCTCCATATCTTCAAAGCAAAGATCACAGCTGCTAACTCAAGATCATGAGTAGGATAGTTTTGTTCATGAATTTTCAACTGTCGTGATGCATATGCAATAACTCTATCATTCTGCATAAGGACACAGCCAAGTCCTTTCTTTGATGCATCACTATAAATAACGAACCCATCATTCCCCGATGGTAGAGTCAATATAGGAGCATTGACTAATCTTCTCTTCAGTTCTTCGAAACATTCTTCACACTCTTTTGTCCAAAAAAATTTAACCCCTTTACGTGTGAGCTTCGTTAATGGGTTAGCCAATCGGGCAAAATTCTGGACGAAACGTCGATAATAACCTGCCAAACCAATAAAACTACGTACCTCAGTTATACTCGTAGGTGCTGGCCATTCTTGGATTGCATTGGTCTTAGAAGGATCAACAGAGATTCCATCTTTAGAGACAATATGGCCAAGAAAAGAAATCTCCTGAAGCCAGAATTCACACTTGCTAAACTTTCCATATAATTCATGCCTCCTCAGAGTCTTCAAGATAATGCGCAAGTGATTTTCATGATCTTTGTAGGTTTTGGAGTATACCAAGATATCATCAATAAATACCACCACAAATTCATCGAGATACTCCTTGAAAACTCTATTCATCATATCCATGAATACAGAGGGTGCATTAGTCAATCCAAACGGCATTACAGTAAACTCGTAATGCCCGTACCTGGTTCGAAATGCTGTTTTCGGAATGTCTTCCTTCTTTACACACAACTGATGGTATCGAGATCGAAGGTCAATCTTTGAAAAGTATTGAGCTCCATGCAGTTGGTCAAATAAATCATCAATACGAGGTAGGGGATACTTGTTCTTTATCGTTATAGCATTGATCTCCCTGTAGTCGATACATAACCTCATAGATCCATCTTTCTTTTTAACAAAAAGAACAGGGGCTCCCCATGGAGAAACACTAGGGCGAATAAATCCCTTATTACTCAATTCCTCTAGTTGTTTCTTTAGTTCGACTAACTCTACAGTGGCCATTCTATAAGGGGTCTTCGATATAGGCCTTGATCCAGGAATCAAATCAATGGAAAACTCAACTTCTCGTTCTGGAGGATGTCCAGGTAAATCTTCCGGAAATACATCTACAAATTCTTTCACAACAGGTACACCCTCTATTTGAACATTCCTTTCATCACCGATAGTTACTTCATTCTCTTCCTCCCCAATAATTGAATTAAGTTGAGCTACTGGGGGTGGGTCTAAATAAGAATTAGGTGGTGACGATTCTGCTCTAAAAATAAGGTGCTCCTTATCATTATCATCAAGAATCGTAACCTCTTTCTTCTTACAATAAATCTTCGCATCATAGTCCGAAAGCCAGTCCATACCAAGGATTATATCAAACTCAATCATAGGTATGATGATGAAATCAGCAGATAAAGAAAATTTATGTGCTCTAATGGGGACTGATTCACAAAACTTTGTTGCAACGATACTTCCCTTAGGAGTTTTAACTGACAACTCCCTTATTAAATCAAATTGGAAATATCTAATTTTCTTAGCAAACTGGGAAGATATGAAACAATGCGATGATCCAGAATCAAATAATGCATTTGCTAAACTTGAGGAAACCATTAAATTACCTGCCACCACGTCTTTCGGAGTTTCTACCACAGCAGTAGTGATAGCATAAGCCTGGCCTTGATCCCTTGGCCTTTTCTGAGGTAAGTTCTCCTGACGCTTAGGACATGCATTTTCATAATGCCCCATCTCCCTGCAATTGTAGCACTGAACGTTGGTAGCTTCCTTCTTCCCCTTGCAATCATGAGCTTGGTGGCCTTTTTCACCACACTTGTAACAGACTCCCATTCCCTTCAGGCAAGCACCGGGGTGTTTCTTCCCGCACTTACCACAAGATGGATATTCAACCTTTCCCTTCTTCCCCTTATTTCCATTCCCAGATTGATCAGCAGGTCTCTTCTTCTCTTGCTTTGCTTTAAAGTCATAAGACTTAGAGAATTCCTTTTCGGTCTTGATAGCACATGAGACAATGTCTTCGTACGATGAAAAGGATTGTGAGACTAATGCTCGACGGAGAAATGGTTTTAACCCATCAAAGAAACGATCAATCTTACTTCTTGGGTTGCGAATATAATCTCCAGCATACCTCGCTAACCTTGTAAAGTTAGCCTCATACTTTGTGACATTCTCATCCTCCTTTTGTCTCAGACTCAGAAATTGCCTTTCCATATCTGCTCGATGGTCGCGAGGAAAGTATTTTTCTAAAAACAGATCTTTGAACTCCCTCCATTCCATGTTTGATACTTCATCATCTTCCTTCATGTTTTGAATCAATGACCACCATTGATCAGCATCTCCAGTGAGGCGGTAAACTGCCATGGTAACTTTTTCCCTTTCACTACTCCCCAAAGCCTGAAATATTTTCTCTAGGGAAAATATCCATTGCTCAGCTACTAAGGGATTTGTACTTCCATTGAACGTTGGTGGTTGTTGTCTCATGAATCGATCTAACATTGATCCTCCACGCTGCGGATCAGGGTGCTCCATACGGGTAAGGTTATTATTCATAACCTGAGTAAGTTGTCCCAGTACGGTGATTAGCTGATCAGCACCAGTTGCATCACCAGCCCCACTATAATTATCTTGAGCAGGAGGGCAATCCCTACATGGAGTGCGTGCATTGATACGGTTTCCATTTCTTCCACTAGGCGCCATTTCTAAACAATGGCATAAACTAGATCAGTTTATGAATCAAAATACATAATCCCATACTTATAAAACACTTAACATAAATTGAACTATTTATGGATATAATCCATAATCATAAAAATGTTTTTCTTTGAGGAAGTATATACTCATAAACCCTTCATAATGATTTGTAAAGATAATGAGAGTTATCCTAAGCATATCCCCCGGGAGTGTCGTAACCAAGAGTGCAGCAAGGCCCGTTGTCGTGCACCAGTTCCCGTTCGAGTCTAGCTCAAAGCGGTGTTTTCGGGTTTTACCCCTAGGTACATCTGTGCCAGAGCCGCCTCTACCTGCTCGTATCCAGACAGGGATGTATTGCTCGGAAAACTCACAAAATCTCTACAATACCAAAATTCTAGGAAGTTCTTCTATACTAATCCTCAAAGTTCATCTTAGGTCTACGCGCTCTAATCAGAGTTTATCTAAATCTAGTTTCCAAGGTTTGTACTAAACTTCCTCTGATACCAACTGTAACGCCCCGACCCCAGCTACCCAGAGTCGGTGCATTACTTACATAACATTGGCATGATCACAAGAAAGATCAAATCTCGAAAGACCGATTGGTTTAGTAGCCTTGGAAACACTAGATATATTCATAAGTTTTACATTACATCATAAAATCAAAAACTACTACAACAACATAATGTTTCCACAGTCCACACTAAAATCCCCTCATAATATCCCTGCAGGTCATTCATAACTTACATCTTCACTTCCTGGGAAAAATAAAACATAGAAAAGGGGTGAGCTCAAATGCCCAGTAAGGATAACGATATAGCGGAAACTTTCATCAATAAGAATAAACATTTAAGGCAATGTATAACTAAAACAAAAGCCTTTTAAACATGAACTTTCAACATGGTATGGCATAAATAAAATGAAATAATGCCATTTACTTATTCACATGGATATTCCACTAATCGAATAATCACATGCAAAAATAAATAACCACTTTCATAATGTTGGAATGCATAATGCCAGACTATCATAACCACATAGCCAAGGCCTCGTGCCAAGACTACAAATAAGATTTTGTCAAGGCCTTGTGCCAAGACACTAGTTTGTCTCATGAGACCTACCGATGCATCGAGGAGCTATAGCGGGCTCCACCCGTCACTTATTAAGTCCAATGCATTCCCATATGAAAAGGTTTAAACATAACATAAACATTCGTATTAAAACTAGCATACGAAATGTCAATACTTTCACAATAAACTATGAATGGTATAAAAATAGCACATCCATAGTCAAACATATCACAAAACCTTCAATACAATATAGAAGTTTTGTATCATAATAAATCAACTTCAAATAATCTTAAAATCCATCAAAGGATGTTGACATAGATGAAATCAAAATTCTTTTTAAAGAAATATCTCCTTTTATTTTGAAATCATTTAAGATCCATATAAAATAAAACATTTTCTTTGAAAATATTCTTATAAGCTTGTAAGGAAAGCTTTGAAGATTTTATAACGGCGTAAAATAACCGCACCCGCCGTATAAGTTAAAAAAAACATTCTTACCTCAATTCTGTCGAAAAGGTTAAAAAGGACCTTGTTTTGAAAACGACGGAAAGATTCCTTTATAAACCTCTTATAAAAAGTCAAACAAGGGTATAAATGACTTTAACCCATATTCTTGTAAATAGTAAAAATGTTTTGAAATACATTTTTAAGAAACATGGATGTGGATGATAAAGATATCCCAGTAGATTATTACGTATAAACAACCTCGGATAATGAAGAGATTGTGAAATAAAACCTTACCTTGTACTTTTCCTTGGTTGGGGTAGGTTAACCTCCTGTATAATGGTGAAATAGTTGTTATTAAATTATACAAGAATCATATATATTAATATGATATCATATATGATCTTTTAACATTGATTTGTTAATAATATCTTAGAATTATCGTCGTTTCGGGAGTTAACTTACTCATTTTCTTTTATATGTTTTGTTAAATAAGCCATGGTTGTTGTATCTTATTCATATCCAGAATGATATACAGTCCTTAAACATCATTTTTAAATCATCAAATGATAATTATACTTGAATGGATACGATGGAGAATGAATCTCATCGCGTTCGTGGAGACGGTAGTCCGTACGTACGCACGAGCAACAATATCATTCTTTTGATATTAAAATAATATATAAATGGATGGTATATCATATATACAGAATCATTAACATGTTATATTTATTATTTACATGAGTTACACATCATTATTATACCCATCCAAATAATATTATATTGAATAACAATTACACCACGACGTGGAGACGGTAAGCCGTACGTACGCACGTATGGTGACATGTTATTCAAAGGGTGGATAGAATACTGAATATGATTGTACCATATTTATAATAACATCACAGTATATGTGAGATACTGGAGTTATTATTTCAGAATGGTAAGAACAAAGGAAGAAGAAGTGGAAGAAGAAATGAACTTAGAAAAGGGTGGTGAAATCATTACCTCTTCTTCGGGTTCTTCCTTTTGATTTGATCAAAAGGGCTCCTTAGGTTGGCTTTCTGATCAAACTAAGGCCTCTAGGTTGTATTGAGGGATGTTGGGAGAGTATTTGGGCAGAGTTTGGCCGAACCAAAAGGCTTTGAAGGTGTGAAGAAATGAGAAGGAGGAGTGCCCTTTTATAAGAGGGGTGAGGGGCACCTTTGGAAAAGCTAGAAATATTAATTTATAATAAATTCATATTCGGTTTCTAAAGGCTCCAAAGTTGACTATTCAAATGATGAGGTGGGGATAGGTCGAAATCAACTCATCCAATAGAATTTAGACAGGTTTGGGTACTTATATTAACCTTATCTTTAAGTATTAACTCTAAGTTAATTAGTTTCACTTTTACAATGTCTCTTTGTATTTTTATATAATATGGTTAATAAACTTACTATATACAACCAAACGACCCCCAAGTGGTCCATTAATGATTAACCTATCATGATATAAGTCTCTTGGCCGAACCTTAGATTTTTAGGAATTTAATATCAATTAATAATATAATATTTGTTTTAAGAATTCTTTTATGTCAATTTTGACACTATTCATTAGTTGATTTTTGTGAAACTCATAACAGATTTATTACTTCTAACAAAGTCAATTAAATCAATCCTAATATATCATATTATCCTAGAAAATTAGTTTAATTCATTAAAAGTTTCATATTATATTTATTTGGGTATTTATAATATCACTTATTTTAATTTTTTCACTATTATAGTAATTACTGCATCATCATTGTGTCATAAATAAAATAAATTATTTAATGTCTAAAAATTATAAGTAAAATATCATTATGTAGGAAATCTTTTTAGCTTTCTAATGAATATTTATAATCGAAAATCCAACATGTATAACCCTATGTAAAAATTGTTCTTCTAAAAGATGTAAGCTTATGCCATTTTTATTTTTATTTTAACTTTATTAATATAAAGTGTCCCTACCACATACAAGTGGCTCCAAGGGGTCCCCAAATTGACCAAAGGATGCCCATGGTCGGGTATGTGTCCACCAATAAGGTTAGGACACGTTTTAGGGTAATTTTTTATTATTATAATATTATTTTTTTAACCCTTATTTACCGGATTTACCCTTTAACCATGGTAAATAAAATATTTACCACAGTAACTATTCAAAATGTCTAAAAATAAAAGTTACCTATTTACACAATTTGAACATCCTGATTCCAAATATGGAATCCATTTTCCTAAATTCAAAACACAGAAGTGGCAGAAATTAATTTAAAATTAATTCCCGCTGTCAAAACAAAAAGCGTGTTTTTAAGAGATAATAACTATCAAAAGATTGACACTTGTTTATGTTCGGTTTAATTGTAAAATTATGTCCAATGATAAACATTAAATTGAATGGTAAAAATATATTCTAAATATACTTTAAAACCACTCAAATTCATAATTTATCACTATTAATTATTTTGATTAAAAAAGTTGTTTTTAATTAAAATTTAGAAATTTTCACTATTCATCAAAATATGAAAGTTATCCGAAATGTACCAAAATTTCACCCTAGGCTAATTTTGATATTCCGAATCCAAAAATGAAGTCCATTTTGAAATATAGAATATATATGATTTCAAAAAGTAGGTATTACTATTCACAACGGCTAGTTTAATTAGTTGTGGTGTGTGTTAGAACTCGAGGTTGCGTACAACACACGCTATCGCATTATTCGAAGGGAAACGTACCGTAGAAGCTTGGGGTGTTACAGAGAGGACCACACTAGGGAATTTATACACCAGCAATAGGGTGTTATCTCTATGATAGATTATTAATCATGTTTCATTGTATTTTAGATCATAGTAGTAACACTTTCTGGTGATGAGCTGATTAAACTGAAATGGTTTGGGGATGGAAATACATGTGGAATTTTATCACAGGTGAATGTATTTTAGTTAACCTCTGATTATGAGATAGTAAGACAGTCCCTCATCATTGAAAAAAACCTGTTGGAAGCTAGAAGTGTGGTCCAGGTAAGAAAATATTTGATATAGGGAGGCGGTTTGTATTGCGGCAGAAAATATTGATTTGAGTATACTCATGGGGGTAGCGACTTTTAGATGTCGTGCACTGACAGTTATGTGGTATATCACTAGTGAGGAAGGCAAGGCCATTATAATCTTCAGTGTATGGAGGACCAATTGAGTGCCTAACTTGTAGAGATATGGGGCACCTGTATTGTTTTTTTTTGAACACTCCATATAGTGAATAATGTGAATTGATATTCACATATTCTATATTTGATAAAATGATTAATATCTCCATTTTATAATGGGATTGTTGAGATACCTTTGAGGTAGTGATGTGTTATGGGTGATTATCGATATATTTACCAAGGTCTCTCACTTTATACCTACTAAGGATACATCTTCCATGGACGAGCATGATAGGCATTTTATTCATAATTTTTTAAGCCTTTATGGTATTTATCATTCCATTGTATCGAATAGGGGGTCTTGACTTACATCATGGTTCTAAAAAGGGTTTTAGAATGCCCTTGGTTCATAGGTGCTTCTTAGAACAACCTTTAACCCATAAAACAATGTAAAGTCCAATCATAATATACATGAGTTGGAGGACATGCTCTAGAAATGTGCCCTCAATTTTGGTGGTTCATATGAGAAACACCTATCACTCATTAAATTTTTGTACAATAAGAAATTCTATGAAACTATTAAGATGAATCCCCATGAGGCCCTATATTGTAGGTTGTTTCTTTCACCCTTGTGTTGGTTATAAGTGGGTGAGGTAGTGTTCTTGGGACCTCATCTCATTAATGATACATCTAAGAAAGTGCATATTATATAGAAATGTATGGTTATATCTTATTCTATCCATAAATATTATGTAGATGGTCACCACAAAACTCTAGAGTTTTATGTGGTACGTTGGGTCTTTCGATGAGTTTCACCTAGTTGGGTCATAGAAAAATTCAATGAAAGGGAAATCTATCCCCTCATTATGTTGGTCCTTTTGAGATCTTGGATAGTGCTATGTTGGTATCCAATAGGTTACCCTTACCAAAAAGGTACCACACCATGCATGAAATAATCCATGTATCTCATCTTCACTATTAATTTTCTAACCCATATTATTATTTTAATCCTTAGGATTCTGAATAGGAAGTTGATTCTTCCTTTGAGGAGTATCCAATCAGAATCTTTGATCAGAGCATAAAGGTTATCCCAGACAGGTCAGTTCCATTGGTACGGGTGAAATGGTTGCATGAATTAATATAGGATGAGAATTGGGAAAGAGTGGTCGATGTACATACTCAGTGATCAGAGTAATTCTCAGATGATCCTTTAAAACCCACTGAAGGATAAATCAGGGATGAGTTGTTTTAAGAATGGGAGATTGTAAAATCATGGATTTTCAAATGAGGTATGAACTTTTTCCATTCTAGTAAAACGATTTTCCCCTAATGGTTGATCTGAATAGACCAAGGAGAAGTTATAGAGCATCCTAGTATTGTTTGGAGCCTAGAAATAAATATTTTGGAAATGAAAACTAAGTTTCATGGTTAACGTATGGTTATGGTTAACCAGGAAATCTACCCATGTAGGGTGATACAGTGAACTACATAGGGGTGCACCATATTCTAAACCATGCCACTTAGTATACATGGATATGAAGGACGCTCTAGTGGAATGGAGGGGGTCACATGATTTTCCCAAATCATACACCCAGGGTCCCACCCTTAGTACAACATAACTAGTATAGTGCATGGTTAGGTGAATAGTTTGTAAAACTGTGTGGCCAAACCATGAACCACTATAAAAGATGAATAAAATGACCATTTTACCCTTATTATTTAAAAACCTAGAATACCTATTTCCCCCTTCCTTTTTCCCCAGCAGTCATCCATGTGATGAGCTCGTCCCACCATCATCTTAGGATTTTAAGAAAACCCTTCACATGAGTTATGATTTCATTACCATCTATCATGTTGGAAACATACTGGTAAGAGATTCAAATAGTTTTATTACTTTCTTGATTTATCTTTTACTTGTGAATGTGATTTCATGGTGATCTAATATGCCCTATTTTTAGTGCATTTGTATATTTTGCTAATATTTTTTTTTTGTTTTATCCCAAATTAAATGATGAAAATATATGAGGAGAGTAATACCCAGTTATGGTAGGTGGCCTGGTTATTTTCCCCTAAAGACTCATTTCATATATCATGTGATGTTTTTCTACATGAAAAGAATTGTTCATGAAACATTATAAATGTCATTTTAATTAAATTGAAGGATAATTCCATGATTAGAGTTATCCTAGGAACCCAAAAAACAATTTTACTGGATGGCTACCATGAAATAAGCCACACCGTAGGATGTGTTTTTCTAAATGGTTGTGATACATATACCTTGAAATCAAAATGTACCAGCACATAAGGAATTTTGATTTAGCCATTATGAACAAAAATGTAATTTGAATTATACCGAAGGAAAATTGTAGTCTTTTTTCATAGGATATTTATTCATCTTGTTTATAACATGAAATATCCTTGTAAAATGAATTCTATAACATGAATTAAGTGAATAGTTTAAATGGAATGGGCTATAAACTAGATATAACCATTACTATATGAAATGATAAGGCCAATAAAAGGGTATTGATTCAGAACACCATGGATGGGATCATCGAGAATAATCATTAAATTACATAAATTAATTGAAATACATTGTGAGTGATACATGGGATCTTCAAAGAACACCATGGACTGGAATTGGGGGTGGATGCCTTTATGCAACCAATGGGTGATACTTGGTTCCCTAGAGGATTACCCATGATGGGATCGATGGGAACTACTAAGTATCTTTCCATGACAAATACTTGGTCCCTATATGGAATACCATAAATGAGCTTAGTGAGTTATTCCTTTATACCATGTCATGAGTGAAACTTTTATTTCTTATACAGAATGCCTTTGATAGACTCCAATGATGATGGGTTCTTATAGTGCACTAGGAGTAATACAAGGTTTCTTTCTTTACATAATGCCTTGGATGGGATTTGGATTCTAATTAATTAAATAAATTGAAACATATTCAACGTTAAATAGCATAATTTGCGTCTATCAATGTTTTAATTTTTATACGACCAAATTATATATCCTCTTCATGCACATTTGGAATGAGAATTATGAAACCCTTTAGAATTATATATGTATTCCTTAGGTATAAACCTTGGGTCCTAGATAATATTATATATCTATATATATATACATACATACATGTTCATAAATATATTATGTATTTTTATACACATATACCTATACATATATTTTATAGGTAGGGTAACACCCCATAAGAGACATTCTAGCTTCAGATAAAGTAGGTAGTGTCAGTTGGGGATCCTGTGAGGAACCCAGAACAATGTAATTTATTTCATTTACTGTTATGAATTGATTTTTTCATACACACTAATAATTTTATATTAATATACTAGATAGTTCTATGTCACGACCCGCCCTCGGGGTCCGTGTCGTGACTACCCCAAGCCCGCCTTCCATAGGCCAGGGGCTGGCGACCAGCACCAAGGCGTAATTCCCGGTAAAAAGGGAAGGCATTGCCTTTGAAAAGTAAACACACACCACAGAGTAAACAAGCGGAAAGTAAACACTAAGCAAACAGAGTACGACTGAAAGTGCGGAAAAGTAAATGGGCCAGAATACAAACCCAAACTGAAAGTAAAGTACAACTCGAAAAGGGAAAAACAGCAACTGAAAAGTAAAGCCGCTACTCCGAGCTGTCCACTGGAAATCCCACCTGAAGGGTGGGTACAGATAGCTCCTCTGCTCCACGGGTCCCGCCGTCCGCTCCGAGCACGTCCCGCCCAGTGGTCCACCTCCGGGTACCGTCCCGCTCTGCAAGCCTCAGCTAAGGTCAACGCTGTCCGTCGTCTGCAACCAACACAACGAAGTGCGGGCAAAGCCCGTGCAGGGGTGAGTATAAGCTACTCAGTAGGGACCCCGAGACCCCTGAAGGTCTCTCAAATCCACAAAGGATAAACCACGAAGAAACGTACAATCACGAAGTAACAACCGACACTGCTTAGGTATATGCCCATACATATACCTAAGTCATCAATTCAAATACACTCCAACCTCCGAGCCCAAGTACAACTCAGTCCACGCAGGAAAGTATACGTATTCCACATAGGAAAGCAAAATATAATCCACACAGGATTGCACAACACAATCCACACAGGAAAACAACAGGATTCAGCTCACACAGGTATACTTCTTCAAGGACGATAAAGATGATCACTGATCCATCTAAGTCGTCGGACCCACGAAGGATCGATAGGTAACTAACCCCCGCAGAAGACCCACACAGGATCGGGCTCACACAGAACCTGTAGGCGCTGGCTCACACAGAACCGCTGAGCGCAAGGACCCACAAAGGATCGGGCTCACACAGAACCTGTAGCACTGATCCACGTAGGATCGCTGAGTACTGTAGTCGTCGTCGTCGAATCCACACAGGATCTCTGTACTGTCGTCGTCCAATCCACACAGGATCTCTGTACTGTCGTCGTCAAATCCACACAGGATCTCTGTACTGTCGTCGTCCAATCCACACAGGATCTCTGTACTGTCGTCGTCCAATCCACACAGGATCTCTGTACTGTCGTCGTCAAAGTCACAGTAGCAGTCGTAGCAGTAAAACAGTCGCAGTAGCAGTCGCACAGTAGCAGCCAGCACTAGGGTTCCCGCACACAGCAAACTCGTACGGAGGGTCCGCTCCACGAGCCGAGAGGCTGATACATCAACTGTCACGAAGACCGAAGTTGATGTATCCAAAAGTTCCGTAACGTCAACAGGAACTCAACGCAACAGACGGCGCGTCGATCGGACGCCCGGTCTGAGAGTTATTGGCATTTTCGTCTCCGGGGCCCGGTTGGTTTTTAAGGCAAAACCAACCCGACCGTACTCCACCTGAGTCCAAACCTCGGGCGGAGTATGCCAAAAGATCCGTCTCACTAAGAGGAACATTACGCGACTGACGGCACGTCAATCGGACGTCCGTAGCTCAAGATATGAGCGTTTCCGCTCCGAAGGCCCGGTTGGTTTCGTGAACGAACCAACCCGGCCGAACTCTAAGTAAACCGAAACCTTGAGTGCGATATACCGAAACGACCGTCTCGATCCAAGGATCGCGTTGCCGCAGACGGTTCGTCATTCGGAGGTCCGAAGCTCAAGTTATGAGCGAAAAACCAAAACTGGTCCGAAACGGGGGGGTCCGGGTCCGGGCCGACCCGGCCCGACCCCCCCCCCGGGGGGTGGCGCGGCGGCGGCGCGGCGGCCGGCGGCGGCGGCGACGGCGGCGCGGCGGCGGCGGCGACGGCGGCGCGGCGGCGGCGGGCCGCGTGGCGGCGGCGGGCCGCGTGGCGGCGGCGGGCCGCGTGGCGCGGTGGCGGCGGGCCGCGTGGCGGCGGCGGGCCGCGTGGCGGCGGCAGCGGCGGGCCGCGCTGGCGGCGGCGGGCCGCGTGGCGGCGGCAGCGGCGGGCCGCGCTGGCGGCGGCGGGTGCCGCACGGGGTGGTCACGCGGGGGGCTTGATTGCCCCCGCTGATTGAAGGCGGCGCGGCTTTGCCGCGCCGATTTTTGAAGGAACGGCCCCCGCACGTGGGGGCCGCTTAGTCACAAACCGGGGGCTTAATTGCCCCCGTGGTTTTGAAAGGAGGCACGGCCTTGTGCCGTGCCAAATACAAGAAACGGCCCCCGCAAGTGGGGGCCGGCTGGAACAAACCGGGGGGGCTTTGCCCCCCCCTTCTTTAAAAGAACCGCCCCCCTCATTAAGAGGGGGGTCTTGATGGACCGGCCGGGGGTTTAATCCCCCGGTTTTTATGACATCCGGCCGGCCCGCTGGCCGGCCGGTTTTTAACAACGGGACCGGAAATTCCGGTCCCGTCCTAGTCTTCCGACGCCGGCGGCCCGGCCGCCGGTCTTTCCTTCCGCCGCGGCCCGGAACCGGCCGCGGTCTCCTCGTCTCGCCGCGGCCCGGAACCGGCCGCGGTGTTCGTCGTCCGGCGCGGTGCGACGGCACCGCGCCCCTTTCGCCGTGCCAAGAATCCTCCCAACGCGGCGTGTCGGCGTCGCGGTCTTGAAGTCTCTCCTCGGCGAAGCGCGACGGTATTGCGGAAATCATAAGCATGTTCATCCGCGTGGTGCGACGGCACCACGCCTCTTGCTTCCACCCGCATGAATCAACATGAACGAAGGAGGGGGTTTCGGCCGTGTTCGTGCGGTCCGACTCCCCTCGCGTTAACAAATAACATAACTAAAAAGTCTCACGTTTAGTCATGCTAAAATTCACGATTCAGGAATGGAATAAAATAATTAATAAAAACATCCCCTACCTCGGGTTTGAGATTCAAAGAAATCCTCTACGTTCCGCGGAAAACGGCGTCGCGGAATTCAGGCGTCGCGGTCGTCGTTCGTCAAATCCGTTGACGAAGATTTACGTCCGATGCGACACGTTGTTGGCGGATCTTCGTTTGCCGACGATGAAGGTCCGAAGAGGAAGCAGAGGTCCGAAGATACTAGGTCTCTGAGTCGATGATCCTTGACGAAGAGTTGTCGTTCTTCGTTGAGGATGAAGACGTTCTTCGTTCTTCGTCAGAGCTTGGAGATGAAGGAAAAGCTCTCCCAAGACAAACAAAGAACCCTCAATAAAATAAGAATACCACTTATTTTATTAACACACAACTCAAAAGGATTTCAAATGTTTGAAATTCAAAAGAGTTAACTCCCAAAAATTAAATTAAGTAACTTAAGCCATTAAAGAGGGGGGGTTAAGTATGTTGAGAGAATTTGAAAAGAAAAGGGGGTTCGTGTGGGCCCCACCACACTTAATCCTCCCAAGGGAGGTTAAGTGGGTGTGGGTCCCACTTCCAACCACCTTTGATAGGTTTTTAAATAAGTTAAAACAAAATTTGTATTACACAAATTTTATTTAACTTAACTGAAAAACCCCAAAACGTAACTCTCAACCCGCAACAAACGCAACTCCCGAAAAGGTCTCATTAAGCGAAAACCGGCGCTGCGAGTTCATCGGTGCCCTCGGATTTCAATTCCGAGCACCGGATCAAAAGTTAGGAAATCCCGCTCGTTCGTTCACTGAACGTACCCGAGCCAAACTTCGGAAATTAATTCCGGGCACTCCGGGCCTCGGAATCAGGTGCCGTCTGAAACCGCGCTCTTGTAAAATTCTAAAGAAAATTAAGAAAAAATTTCCCTTGAATTTTACGGGTCTTTACATTACTCCCACCTCAGAGCTTTACGTCCCCGTAAAGATACATCAAAACTAGGGAAACAAATGAGGGTACTGAGCACGCATCTGAGCCTCCCGCTCCCATGTGCTCTCCTGGAGATTCCCGTGCTGCCATCTGATGCGCACAAGAGGAATCGATCGCCCACGCAGGACCCGCTCCTGTCGATCCTCTATCTCCACCGGGACCTCCGTAAAAGTCGCCCCATCGTCAACGTCAAGCTCCCCATGGTCAATGATGTGCGTCGGGTCATGCACGTATCTCCTCAGCTGGGATACGTGAAAGACGTCGTGCACCCGGTGCAACTGAGGTGGTAGAGCCAGGCGATAAGCCACCTCGCCAATCCTGCTGAGAATCTGGAAAGGTCCTATGAAGCGCGGAGATAACTTGCCACCTCGGCCAAAACTCCGAATACCACGTCGAGGTGAGACCCGCAAGAAGACGTGGTCTCCATCCTCGAACTCCAGTGGCCTCCGCCTCCTATCAGCGTATGTCTTCCGCCGGCTCTGAGCTGTCCTCATCCTCTCCTGGATGACCTGGACCTTCTCTGTCGTGGCCTGGACCATCTCCGGTCCCATCAGAGCTGCAAGATTTCTCCTTTGCCGAAAAGAGAAATCTGGTCTCATCCCCTGGATGCACCACATTCTTTGCCTAAAACAGTCAATCCTAACATGGATGATACTAATCCATACTAAGGATGACGTCGTAAGGCCTCGACGCTACTACTAAGAGATTCAACCGTTACTCTCGCCTCCAAGGGTTGAGTCACACTGTCGGCATCAGTGTGTGGTAACTGGGTCTCCTCCAGTAGATGTCTCACAAGTGAGGGTCAAGTCAACAGCCAAAACTGGAACCTCTTAGTAACATTACGATAGAGGACAGGAACGAAAACATCACAAGGTATGCGTCTTTTATTATTGCAGCTCGTAATACAAGACGCTACACAAAAGCAACAAGGAACCAGAAGTACAAAGGATGTTCCACTAGTTCTGCTCCTGTCCATCGGCTCCCAGAGCTCCATGATCGAAGGCCTCGGCTGCCTGAAGCTGAGCTCTCGCCTGTGGTCGGGGTGGACCTCCTGGTGGTGGTGGTGGTAGAGCCTCAAAGCGTCGGCCACCACCAACTGCTCGTCCAGCTCCCCTGCCTCGTCCGCCTTCTCCCTGCGGACCGCCACGGTCGAACCTCTGCCTCTGCCTAGGTGGTTCTTCAACCGTCTGCTGCTCCTCCGCATGGCGGGTCGGGCAGTCACGAGCCATGTGGCCTCGCCCGCCGCATGCATAGCACTGTCTTCCACTCGAAAGACTGGCCCCGCGTTGTGTGCCCTGCACTGCTGAGCCAGTGCCCTGAGGTCTGGTCTGTCTGGACCCCTGAGTCATTCGTCGACTGCCTGCTGCAGATGACTCTGCCACGTGCCGCCCTGCGGTGGGTCTCTGTGCTGGTGTAGACTCAGCAAGGAAGCTCTCGATCAGAAGAGCCCGCTCCAGCACTCCTGTCTGAGTCGGTATGCTGAGGGAGATCAGCGATGCCCTGATCTCGTGTCTCAAACCCTGCTCGAAGGTCCGGGCCCGGAAGAATGGGTCCCGTACCATATCGGTCGAGTAGCGCGAGAGATCGGTAAATCTCGCCGAGTACTGTGCGACCGTCATGCTGCCCTGCCGCAGCTGTAGAAGCTCCTGGATACGCACCGCACGAAGGGTGGCTGGGACGAACTCCGAGCGGAAGAGGCTCTCAAAGTCCGTCCAAAGTAGAGATGCCTCATCGTGCACCTGGAGCATCAAGCTCCACCATCGTCCTGCTGCTGCGTGCAGTAGGCTCGCAGCGAGGATCACCATGAGGTCTGCTGGTGTCCTCACTAGCCTAAACACTCGAACCACTGCCTCCAGCCAGTCCTCTGCTGCCTGGGGATCCGTCTCACCGCGAAACCTGGGTGGTCGCTGGCGCTGAAACTCATGCAGTGCGCTGAGGCGACGTGCATCGTCAGCGGCTGCTGCTGGAAGCATCGGGGGATCGGCGGGTAAAGCTACCGCCGGTGCCACTACTGGAAAAGGGCCCTGCACCGAGGCCTCGTCGCTCGGTGGGCTGTCGTCTCGCTCGACTCTCGGAACCCTAGCTGGCTGCCGTCGTGGGGCCATCCTGAAAAGGAAACAGGTGCGCCACGGTTAGAACAGTATACCTGGTGAGCTGATATAAGTAATCACAAAGAAAACTTTGAAACACACACGCAATAAATGTTTTCGTGCATTAAGTCGGAAATCAGACGTCAGGGTCCTGGTGTGTGGATACGTCGGCCGCCGCACCAACACTGGACTCCCTGGACTGATAACCACACTCAATACGCTAAACATTATTGCTTCACATAGAAAAGATCAGAGTTCGCGGTAGAACCGAACTCCTCTGATACCAATTTGTCACGACCCGCCCTCGGGGTCCGTGTCGTGACTACCCCAAGCCCGCCTTCCATAGGCCAGGGGCTGGCGACCAGCACCAAGGCGTAATTCCCGGTAAAAAGGGAAGGCATTGCCTTTGAAAAGTAAACACACACCACAGAGTAAACAAGCGGAAAGTAAACACTAAGCAAACAGAGTACGACTGAAAGTGCGGAAAAGTAAATGGGCCAGAATACAAACCCAAACTGAAAGTAAAGTACAACTCGAAAAGGGAAAAACAGCAACTGAAAAGTAAAGCCGCTACTCCGAGCTGTCCACTGGAAATCCCACCTGAAGGGTGGGTACAGATAGCTCCTCTGCTCCACGGGTCCCGCCGTCCGCTCCGAGCACGTCCCGCCCAGTGGTCCACCTCCGGGTACCGTCCCGCTCTGCAAGCCTCAGCTAAGGTCAACGCTGTCCGTCGTCTGCAACCAACACAACGAAGTGCGGGCAAAGCCCGTGCAGGGGTGAGTATAAGCTACTCAGTAGGGACCCCGAGACCCCTGAAGGTCTCTCAAATCCACAAAGGATAAACCACGAAGAAACGTACAATCACGAAGTAACAACCGACACTGCTTAGGTATATGCCCATACATATACCTAAGTCATCAATTCAAATACACTCCAACCTCCGAGCCCAAGTACAACTCAGTCCACGCAGGAAAGTATACGTATTCCACATAGGAAAGCAAAATATAATCCACACAGGATTGCACAACACAATCCACACAGGAAAACAACAGGATTCAGCTCACACAGGTATACTTCTTCAAGGACGATAAAGATGATCACTGATCCATCTAAGTCGTCGGACCCACGAAGGATCGATAGGTAACTAACCCCCGCAGAAGACCCACACAGGATCGGGCTCACACAGAACCTGTAGGCGCTGGCTCACACAGAACCGCTGAGCGCAAGGACCCACAAAGGATCGGGCTCACACAGAACCTGTAGCACTGATCCACGTAGGATCGCTGAGTACTGTAGTCGTCGTCGTCGAATCCACACAGGATCTCTGTACTGTCGTCGTCCAATCCACACAGGATCTCTGTACTGTCGTCGTCAAATCCACACAGGATCTCTGTACTGTCGTCGTCCAATCCACACAGGATCTCTGTACTGTCGTCGTCCAATCCACACAGGATCTCTGTACTGTCGTCGTCAAAGTCACAGTAGCAGTCGTAGCAGTAAAACAGTCGCAGTAGCAGTCGCACAGTAGCAGCCAGCACTAGGGTTCCCGCACACAGCAAACTCGTACGGAGGGTCCGCTCCACGAGCCGAGAGGCTGATACATCAACTGTCACGAAGACCGAAGTTGATGTATCCAAAAGTTCCGTAACGTCAACAGGAACTCAACGCAACAGACGGCGCGTCGATCGGACGCCCGGTCTGAGAGTTATTGGCATTTTCGTCTCCGGGGCCCGGTTGGTTTTTAAGGCAAAACCAACCCGACCGTACTCCACCTGAGTCCAAACCTCGGGCGGAGTATGCCAAAAGATCCGTCTCACTAAGAGGAACATTACGCGACTGACGGCACGTCAATCGGACGTCCGTAGCTCAAGATATGAGCGTTTCCGCTCCGAAGGCCCGGTTGGTTTCGTGAACGAACCAACCCGGCCGAACTCTAAGTAAACCGAAACCTTGAGTGCGATATACCGAAACGACCGTCTCGATCCAAGGATCGCGTTGCCGCAGACGGTTCGTCATTCGGAGGTCCGAAGCTCAAGTTATGAGCGAAAAACCAAAACTGGTCCGAAACGGGGGGGTCCGGGTCCGGGCCGACCCGGCCCGACCCCCCCCCCCGGGGGGTGGCGCGGCGGCGGCGCGGCGGCCGGCGGCGGCGGCGACGGCGGCGCGGCGGCGGCGGCGACGGCGGCGCGGCGGCGGCGGGCCGCGTGGCGGCGGCGGGCCGCGTGGCGGCGGCGGGCCGCGTGGCGCGGTGGCGGCGGGCCGCGTGGCGGCGGCGGGCCGCGTGGCGGCGGCAGCGGCGGGCCGCGCTGGCGGCGGCGGGCCGCGTGGCGGCGGCAGCGGCGGGCCGCGCTGGCGGCGGCGGGTGCCGCACGGGGTGGTCACGCGGGGGGCTTGATTGCCCCCGCTGATTGAAGGCGGCGCGGCTTTGCCGCGCCGATTTTTGAAGGAACGGCCCCCGCACGTGGGGGCCGCTTAGTCACAAACCGGGGGCTTAATTGCCCCCGTGGTTTTGAAAGGAGGCACGGCCTTGTGCCGTGCCAAATACAAGAAACGGCCCCCGCAAGTGGGGGCCGGCTGGAACAAACCGGGGGGGCTTTGCCCCCCCTTCTTTAAAAGAACCGCCCCCCTCATTAAGAGGGGGGTCTTGATGGACCGGCCGGGGGTTTAATCCCCCGGTTTTTATGACATCCGGCCGGCCCGCTGGCCGGCCGGTTTTTAACAACGGGACCGGAAATTCCGGTCCCGTCCTAGTCTTCCGACGCCGGCGGCCCGGCCGCCGGTCTTTCCTTCCGCCGCGGCCCGGAACCGGCCGCGGTCTCCTCGTCTCGCCGCGGCCCGGAACCGGCCGCGGTGTTCGTCGTCCGGCGCGGTACGACGGCACCGCGCCCCTTTCGCCGTGCCAAGAATCCTCCCAACGCGGCGTGTCGGCGTCGCGGTCTTGAAGTCTCTCCTCGGCGAAGCGCGACGGTATTGCGGAAATCATAAGCATGTTCATCCGCGTGGTGCGACGGCACCACGCCTCTTGCTTCCACCCGCATGAATCAACATGAACGAAGGAGGGGGTTTCGGCCGTGTTCGTGCGGTCCGACTCCCCTCGCGTTAACAAATAACATAACTAAAAAGTCTCACGTTTAGTCATGCTAAAATTCACGATTCAGGAATGGAATAAAATAATTAATAAAAACATCCCCTACCTCGGGTTTGAGATTCAAAGAAATCCTCTACGTTCCGCGGAAAACGGCGTCGCGGAATTCAGGCGTCGCGGTCGTCGTTCGTCAAATCCGTTGACGAAGATTTACGTCCGATGCGACACGTTGTTGGCGGATCTTCGTTTGCCGACGATGAAGGTCCGAAGAGGAAGCAGAGGTCCGAAGATACTAGGTCTCTGAGTCGATGATCCTTGACGAAGAGTTGTCGTTCTTCGTTGAGGATGAAGACGTTCTTCGTTCTTCGTCAGAGCTTGGAGATGAAGGAAAAGCTCTCCCAAGACAAACAAAGAACCCTCAATAAAATAAGAATACCACTTATTTTATTAACACACAACTCAAAAGGATTTCAAATGTTTGAAATTCAAAAGAGTTAACTCCCAAAAATTAAATTAAGTAACTTAAGCCATTAAAGAGGGGGGGTTAAGTATGTTGAGAGAATTTGAAAAGAAAAGGGGGTTCGTGTGGGCCCCACCACACTTAATCCTCCCAAGGGAGGTTAAGTGGGTGTGGGTCCCACTTCCAACCACCTTTGATAGGTTTTTAAATAAGTTAAAACAAAATTTGTATTACACAAATTTTATTTAACTTAACTGAAAAACCCCAAAACGTAACTCTCAACCCGCAACAAACGCAACTCCCGAAAAGGTCTCATTAAGCGAAAACCGGCGCTGCGAGTTCATCGGTGCCCTCGGATTTCAATTCCGAGCACCGGATCAAAAGTTAGGAAATCCCGCTCGTTCGTTCACTGAACGTACCCGAGCCAAACTTCGGAAATTAATTCCGGGCACTCCGGGCCTCGGAATCAGGTGCCGTCTGAAACCGCGCTCTTGTAAAATTCTAAAGAAAATTAAGAAAAAATTTCCCTTGAATTTTACGGGTCTTTACATTCTATACACCATTTGGGTGGCAAACTGAATATATAACAGACCCTATCCGGGCTGCCAGTTAGTTCCAAAACTGACATTGTGGATGCAGGTTGGGAAAAAGGGAAGCATCCAACTTCAAATTCCTGATCTTCTATTCTAGGATGGAGTATGTGAGGAGAGGATCTATCTTATGCTCATAATACTATGGGATATTTTTTTTTTGTCATTTTTCATTTTGTATATCGTTATGTATATGATTGAACCTCTTTATCCCATGTACTTTCCATTTTTTCTCGCATAATGACATAATAATAATTTTTTATATGATAATAATTATACTTCCTCTTATTAATTATATTTGGATGATTTATTATTATAATACTAGTTTTATATAATGATTATACTATTTATTGACATTATTATACTATTGGATTACACTCTGATCATGGAGGGTATAGTCTCACCTCCAAACCATTAAGGATCCTCGCTGCTAGTCAGTAGCCTCTAACACATGACGAGGTGTTCTTAAGGCCATGTGGACAACTAGGTCCAGTTACTTATTATTAAACCGGATCCATGATAATAAAATCATAGAAAGAATCACTATCTGGATAGTGCATACGAGGACCAAAAAAATAGTCTTTGAATCTAACTAAAATCGATCACCAAATAATTAGGATCTCCATAAACCTCAGAACACACACTATGTATAATATCTGGCAAATTATCGCACTCCAAAAAAAACCATCTCCACTTCAATAATCCTTTACTAATAACAAATGGGAGGTAATTCTCCTCACATCATAGAGAATTCATATCTCTCAATTGAATCTTAAAATTAATATCTCATCAATCATAAATCGGAAGTTAAAGTATTAAGTACAGTAATAGGTTCATTATGACCCCACCTCTCGGAACAAATTTTCTATCATAGGGTTGCATCCTTTATATGAAAGGATAATCCCACAAGGACTAGATAATTTATGGATGATATGACATTGATAAAACCTGAAGAGTCATATTTGAGTGCAATATGATGCATGTACCATTTCTAGTTATACCCTACAATGATGTATGAGAGTTATGGGTTGACTAACATGTTATCAGAGTCCTAAAAAGGATACTTTGGTCACTATACCTACACTAGTCTCCCTGGTCTAATAACTAAACATAATATCCCCTTAACATCACTAGCTTAAGATCCCAAAAAAATTTCACATGGAAAACTACTCCAAACACCATCCCTAGGATGAGATGCACTGATTCCACTATGATATGGCCCGAAAAACTATGGTCCCACCTATGTTTGTGGTAGGCTAATAGTTCCTCCCCAAGGCTACTTCCAATAGGAAAAAGGGCTGATATCTAGAATCAGGTAGGTATATCCTATAATATTAAAGGTCTTAGAAAATATAAACCTACAAAAGATAAATATCTATAATAAATAAGATAAACTTAATTAATACATGATATATAAATTAAAAACTAAACTATATATAATTCATATATGAGACAAAGAATACAAATACATCCCACATGGTACGTAAAAGGGAAATGACTCATATGAAAAGTATCTAGAACACATGGTACTAAGAATGTATTCCATGATGAATATAGTCCTATATAACTCTCTATCCACATTATTCACTTCCACCAACATGAATCAACATGCTACCTAAATCATCACCATGCATCACTAGATGGATTCTCAAATCAATCCACCCCAACTCCATGACTATCCATCCCATATCTCAACTCAAGAATCATCATCATATACATAACCATTGTAGGATCAAGGATCATACAAATGTGATTATATAAATACATAATAAGATCCCCCAAATTCTAAAAGGTAAACTCAAATCAATAAGAAAAATCAAATCCTGGTATGTGAGGTGACCAGGTGGAAGAGGAAGAAGAGATACAAAAAATAACAAGTTAGCTCATAAATCCCATTGCAAAAGTGTGTCTGGGAGGAAAACATGAATGAATAAATTAGATAAGATAAACCATTCGAAATATAAAGAATAAAATTATGTCCCAATCATAATATATCTAACAGTCAAAATATATACAACATTTGTAAAATAGAAATATCAGATCACTAAAGAGTTCAAAAAACATAAAGTCAATATCCAGTTACAGATCACTTCCTTGAGAAAATAATTTGGTACCAAAGATTCACGAGTCCTGAAAAATTATTCACTTATCTTCCTTTCCAAATATGACATTACTTCCTAGAAATTACAAGAAGGAGAGTCTTTTTATTACTGTAGCATGTACATTAGTTAATGGAATATGACATCCTCCTGTCCATTAACATTGCATCATCAATAAAACATTCATACTATGAAGAAAAGTAACCCTTGTAAGAATTCCAAAATAGTGGAGGGTCTACACCTCACTGATATATGAATAAATGGTCGAGGGAGTACTGATTCCGAGGGAGGTTTCATGCCCCTCCTGAGATCCTTAGATGAGGAAGTACTAGCTCCAGAGATAAGGGACCCTCACTACCAGTGTTTGTAGGATATTTTTGATATATATATATATATAATAAATGGGGGATCCATACCCTAACATAAATCAACCTATTAAGGGATTACGTAACCCAACATCACATTGAAGATTACACCTAAACATAGTCACAATTTCTACAAATATGGAAAGTGTAATATTCAAATATCATCAAATATATCACCTTTTATGTCAAAAAAGATCCCCCTATCACATTCTACATGAACAAATTGATCTAAATGGATTATTTACATGACAAAATTTGAGTCTCAATAAAATAGATATCAAGAAGATTAACTGATATATCGTACACACCATATATGTTCTTATACATGTCATGTAGTCACTCAAGACATGTACTACCATCATCAAGCCATGTAAAATAGTACATGAGGTGTACTTGATTGACATGTACTACCTAATTATTCAACATAGTACACACCATTAAGATCATTACATGGTGTGTACTTACACACCATTCACTTCCTAGATGTGTACATCATTACACATCAAGTCACGAGGGGAAGAACTATACACCATGTACTTATAGACTACATGTTGTGTAGTTTTAAAATAATACCCAATAACCTTAAACAAAATTTACTTTTTATTTACATTCCACATGATTTTTTATCTGATATAATTCCTAGACACCACACATGTAAAAGTACATGTCGTGTGATCATGTATTTCATGTCATTTTTTTAGGAAAATTGTTGAACTAAACCTCATCATTAACAATGTGGGTGTCATTACCCATAATCACCTTTATCTACACCTTTTTGCCTTATTCCATCACCTAGGCTCTCCAGGTGTCTTTACCGGTATCAAATCTATCATCATTAATCTTCCACCCAAAAATCTAGCTAGATCTTATCATGTTTGATCCTTTAAACAGATTCCAAAAATAATTCATTGCTCTTCCTCTCAAGAATCACCATTTTTTTCACCAAAAATAACCATCACAACGGTATGAATCATCAGAAGGTCAAACCATCATCTAAAATAATATTCCAACAGTGGTTGTCAATCACATGATGAGGGTATGATTTAGAATGGTTCTCAATGAGGATACTAACAACCTGATCGGTCATTGAATTTCAATATAGAATGTTTGATCATAAGGAACACCTAGTGGGTGGAAACTCACATTGATAACAAAAGAGTACCATTAAAAGGGAATCAATAATAACACCATGAAATTAAAATTAATCACAATCATCATCAAATGTTAAATAAAAATCACAAAAATAATGAAGAGGGTAACAACAAATTCCAAATATAATTTCAAACAATTACTCAACCAATAGAACAAGGTAGGAATTAAATTGAAGGAGAACTACCACATGGAACAAAAATAATCACTTTGATTCATTAACACCTCAACATGATCTTTTATTTACTACTATTTTATATTCTCTCTCAATCCTTTGATCTTGCAGTATATCAAAATCAATGCAACTCTCTAACCCTCTTTATCCACTATTATCTATAGGTTTGTGCCAATGGTAGAAGAATATAACCTTAAGGAGAATCATAATAGGGATTAAAAATATGATATATTGGTTTTCACTACTGATTAAACCCATAAATTAATAAGTTTTATAGATTTATTTAATTATTCACTTGCAATAGTGAACACCTGAGATTCGCAATGCGAACCAAACCAACATTGCACATATAGTAAAAACCCATATCTAGACACAATCACATATATGGTTTTCCCATATGAATTAGTGCTTAATAGATATTATAGTTTACTTAAAAATGCATGTTTTTGGGAAAAATATAATACAATAGTGTAATTATATTCCTTCAGTGGCTCCACAACACTCAATTTTCTACATTAGCTCAACCTAGGGATAAATCCCACACTTTAGATCCAATGGAAGCATCATAATTTTTTTATAGGAAAATTTTTCCACTTTAAAGGTGTGGTGGATCTAAAAAACTATAAATGGATCATAGACTAACCCGAAGAAAGATAGATCACTACATCTCGTACCAGCACACTTCGAATATCTAAAAATAAATATAAAATAGGTATATGTATAAGAATAACTCAAATTTTCCTACTCCAACATCTTACTATTGAAATGAGATCAAATCTGATTAATGTATTTGTGGTTCTAAAAGATAAACTATATAACTATCTCACACATGGTATATTCCACTAGAGCTACCCCAAAGATCACCAAAATAAAAAACGTCCTACCTCAATACACTATCAATGCTATCATATTGAATCAATATCCTTGTCTATAATCAAAAGTATCTGAATGTGGGAATAAAATTCATGTTCTAATCAGTTTTCAATTACAAAGAACCCTACTCTTCTAAGATATTGGGATGAAAATGTTCATCTTTTACTCAAGTGGTGACTTTTTGTGAGAGTGGTTTCCTTGGATTCGAATCCAAAATCAAATTTTGATTACCATATCATGTATATAGAGATTTATACATTATTTCTTATTACCATAATAGAATTATTATTTTCATGTTTACTATTTACAAGGTTATTTTCATGGATTATTTATTATATCAAAAGGTCATAAGAGTTATCAATTATAATGAGAACCAAGAGATACTATGAAAACAATCTTAAACATATGTCATATGTTATACATAAATAATATATATTGGATATATATGATGTTTGACTCTCAGTTTCTATATTATTACAAGATGTGAGACTTCTTGTCATGAATTTCACATAGGAATACCAAATTTTTTGAATGTCATTGTGTGTTTCTATCTATGATAACGTTTACTAGTCTCTAGGATTGAGGAAATTATTAATGTATGTAATTTAATAACATAATTTTATGTATGATTAAAACATTGATATTTTATACTTCTATAATGGTAACTTGTATTGGGTATGTCATTGGTGGCATGCCATTGATCGAATGATCATGAAAAGATATTTCACTTATAATTTAATGGATGGAAATATCATTCGCCAGTTTACTAGGATGGTAATTCCTTGACAAAGTCCTTGTATATGGTAAATGAAGGAAATTTCACATAGTATAGTTGAAAAAATATAAATAAATAATTAAAATATGATGAAACAAAGTATGCACCATATTTATAAGACCTAATAATAAAATGAGATTATATTACACATTAATTGTTTATTGGAGGTTAGAGTTTATAATATTTATGACTTATTCTTATATTTTTATCTGTCATTATGTGCTTCAATATATTACTCTAGGTTTGTTAGTATAACTCGTTTCTATTAAGATAATATCCTATAGGTTCACACGTAATGAATATCTAGAGGATATACTAATATGGATGGTAAGTTTGGATGACGTAGGTCCATGATTTTGGATAAGTGCTCATGTGAGTGTGGGAAATCCCATGTAATAAAATAATTAAATTCAATTATATTTTATTCATGTTTAGAATAACTAGAATATAATATATTTTTCAAGGTATTCATAAGTAATATATGTTTTAATATATGAACATGGTAAGTTAAATTTTAGAAGAAAAAAATTCACATTCAAGGATCAATAAATAATAATTATAGGAAATAAACCAAGATTACAATGCTTATTTTATCATGTGACATGTTAGAGTGTTACAAGTAAGAAATAAAATATTTTTAATGTGGGTGACAACATTAAATATGTCATATATGTGGTTAAGGGTCTATAATGATGGTTATGACTGTCTATGGGCTAAAGTGTAATTTTGGAGAGTTAGTTCTATTTATTTAAGTTCATTTTAAAGAAATTAATATCTAATGATATCCACTTACTGAATTTAAGAGATCCAATTTTCTTCCTTATGTTTTCGAGTGATACGAGAGAGGTAAATTTAATAAAAATTTGATCATTACTCTTTGTTGTAATCCAGGTTGTTTTGGTGATTGTATGAGCATTGCATGTAACTTGGATTATACATGATAAAACCCAATCATATAAGAACATTTAATGAGTTATATTTGTGGGTGTGTGTGTGTGTTTAGATCATCTAGAGGGTTCTTAACTTAAACTCTTTAATCATTGAAAATATATGAATTATCATGACAAGCTAGGATCACATCATGTATCAATGTATTTCCTCACTATTTTATTGAATGGTTTTCATATGTACATCAAAAATATGAGTTCTATGGGAGAACCATGGGGTTGATATGTTGGATATCATGTTATAAATTAGATATGTTTAAAATAATTTAAAATACTATTTCATGAATTATTCTATATTCCCTTCTTACCTTCAGTGATTTCATAATGAATGAATCTATGACATTGATCATTTAATATAACATAAATATGGGAACAAATAACCCAATATACCATTCCACCATCACCAAATAGGAAAGTATTATAACTATATCACTAGAATAGGTGTATCGTAGTGCCTCGTTTCATGTCTTTACCAAAAGGGAGGAGATAAAAACCTAACCCCTGAAAATAGTCTTATCTGAATACCATACATCAAGCCTTTAACTAAATGGGCAGGGGTGGTACCTAGATCCTAACTCTAAAATTGGTATATTTTAGTCCCATGTGTCATTCCTCTTTCATCTATCACATTACCATACACTTGTAAATCAAACATCCTAGGAACATCATAGCATTATATATCCTAGGGAAAAATTATCATAGAGAACAAGACATATGATATCATCATCCAAACTACACCCTATAAATCTAAACCTATATAAAATAATTAACAAAATGTTTCACCACATAATCTGGAACCATTATCCATATTGACAATCATACCTTCTATAACTAGTATCCAGGATGTAAAAACAAAATACTTTGGAACACTACAATAATTCCAAGCTCAACCAATATAAAAATATACTAGATTAGAAACACATCCATATAATCCTTATTAAATCACATAATACAAATTAACCATTTTCATTTTTAGTTAATTGAGAAATAAGATAAGAAATGAGGAATCGTTCCTCCAGTCCCACTGGTAGTCAAACCTTTAAACCAATTCTTATTACAATTTTTCATAAAATGCCTATGAGAACTAAACTTATCCAAAAAGAAATTCATAATACTCTCCCTGAAGACTATCCAAAAATAAAATCCCTAATATTGTGCAATCTGAAACAAAATATATGAATCCTTTATGTAACCATGGAAAACCAAAGAAATCCATATATCCAATCCACCATACTTCTATATGTCTTTAATAAATTTAGTTAAGGAAGTATCACCTTTAATTAACTCTTAAATATCAAAAACTAAATCACTATCTATTAGTCACGAACTCATAGTCTCCAAGATTTCACTATAATGAAGTAATATTCCTTTTGATATTCTATGATATGTTCTAGAAGAATCCTCAAATTTTATAATGATACTTGGACCCAAATCTTCATTCCATCAATACTATAATCCTAAAAAGTGGATTGTCTTAAAATTTAATGTCATAAAAAAAACAAAATATACATCTATGTAATTAATGAAAAAATACTGATAATACTAAAAAATATTTATAATGAAATAAATAATCCAAAATCCCCTACCCCAATAATGAATCATTAACCTCAATATAATCTAGATACCCCTAAAAATATTGTCTAAACTCTAAACTTCAATGTCTACTAAAAAATTTCATGGAACTCCCTCTGATTCAATGAAAATGATCTTATAAAAAATTATTGAAACTACCAAATTCCAGGAAAATGGATTAAACCTACAAAATTATCTCAATAATAGAGAGAATTTAGAGGAGAGGTAAAGAGAGAGTCTCCCAGTTGAACAATCTTACATTATACTACTTATATATCATGTTTCAAATTAATAAATTAATCACAAACCTTTATGAAGAACTATTTATGGGTTAGTATTACTATAGGTTGCACTAACTCAACCTACTGGGAAGAAAAAACTCGACCTATACCACTCAAACACCTAAAACCATCAATTAACCAGTCTCATCACACCCCTATCAGTCTATAGACCTCCACTGAATCAAAATCCATGACATCACAATACCCTTAATCCAAAAATCATAAAAACTCAGAAAAAATAAAACAAATTAGGGCCACTACGTTATCCCCACCTATAAAAAATTTCATCATTAAAAATATCATTCCTAATAACCTAAAAAACCAATCAATAAAATTTATATCAACAAAAAAAACCTAGTTATAACAAAAACATCTATAAAATTATTATAAATAAATTTATAACTAATATAAATTTAATGACTGCAACTACATCGAAGACCTCTTCTCTCAAGATATCTCATAGAAACCACTATGACTACAAAGAACATTAACTAAAAGAACAAAATGACCTTATAAATTACTATATTATAAATCCAAAATCTATACTGAATACTCAAAAAATTATTTTCACTTCCCAAGTGTATCGTTCAGTCACCAATATAGGGATGGTGAATCATGGGTGACTAATTTTTTGCTGATTATATTCATCTTAAACTCATTATTTCTTTAAATTTATTGAACTACTAATATCAGTTAAGATATATGTATATTTAGAAATAAGGACTCACCACTTTACCGTTATTCTCTGTATATGATATAAAGTGAATATAAACATGGTTTTTATAAGGTATAACCTTAGTATAAGAACTAACATCCTATCCATGGTGACTCTCATAAGTCCATTGATTCATTAACTTATATATCAATTTAATACAATGATAAAAATTCCATTATACTCCATTTATCTCAAGAAACGTAATTATAATTACTCTTGTCAGTTAAAAAGTTTTATTATAGCTCCAAGCCAACATAAGCTGAAACATGTACGCGACTCAAGAAAAAATAATCCAGAAAATAATCCATCATATGTTTCCATCCAGTAAAACTTTTTTTTCTGCACTTTTTTTCATTTGGTATTACTCCATCTAATGTACCTCAATCTACATCCGGTATTCCTATATCTGGCATGCCTCAATCTCCGTCTGGTGTGCATTTTTCTGGTACACCTAAAAAATCAACACTTTTGAATGATGCACCATAACTAAAACTTCCTCTGACTGGTTCCTATAATAAATAAACTGTTTATATTTAATTTATGACCAAAAATAATCTATCTCGCGTATATCACTATAACCAGTGACCAGTGCCACTTCCTTTTATACCACTTTCTGGTGTACTTCTTATTCAAACAAGAGTTTCCTTGGTTTGAAACACAACTTACTCTGAAATCTTTATCACTTTAACTCATCATTCAAATGAATAGTGTTTATCATACCCAAAAAACCATGGACCATTTTCTAGAGGTTATCCCATAGTAGAAAATATAGGCACTCAAATATGTTTTCCCAATCAATAAAAACTAAAAATTTAAACTCCATACTCATTTTCTACTTCATTAATTGCCTCTACAATATTATGAAACATTATTGAATCTTCTTACAAACTATATGTGATCCTTATATCTTTTAAATTCCTTAAAATAATAATTAAGAAACTTATTCAAACTTACTTTACCTTATCTAGATAAAAAACTTTGTATTGACAAGTTAACATCATCATTGTTATGGGGTTTTAAAACAAATTATGTAAAGATCCTAAGATCTTCATCCAAAACATGTTTTTATAGTTCCTCATAAATGATATTCTCTATCTTATGCATTCATACATCTTCATCTGATAGAAACAAGCCTTTATTTTACTAATATATTTGTTTGTATAAACTTCGCACATCATTGGATAATGATCATAATATATCTCCTATTTCCAATGAATTCAAAAATGTTTATCCAATGAAATTTACTGAATTTATTTGACTGATGGGAATACATATGTTTGACCAATGATCTTCATATTTCTCACAATCGATAATATTTCATTTTATGTCTAGATTAAATCATCCAAATTAATCTTGGACTTGGTAAATGTTTGATTGATGACATCATAACACTCTAATGGGTGATATATCAAATATCTTCATGATGATATCAAAAATTTCATCAAGTGAACTTCATGTGCCTTCTATACCTGTTGGACCCAAAAATGTTCATCCATATTTTTTTAAAACGATTCATTAAATATCAATTCAATCACCATACCCTAAAATTAACTTCATACTTGATTTATAAAAATTGATTCTGATACATCTTTATAGAGTAATCCATTAGATGAAATCATGTTTCTCTATCTAATAATCATTTGTCTAATATATCATTGTAAATATATGTAGGAACACTTCTTCTCATTGAGGGTTGATGTATCTATCACACAAAATCATGGTCAAATAGAACTCAAAAATTCAAAATTTATATAGAATTATCCTCCATGGCTTCATTACTTTGATCATTATACTACGGGAAGCTTCAACTTTATAACAATTTCACCTTCAACTTTTTACACCCTGAATATCTTAAAACCTTATATCAATTTTGAAATCAACACAACTTGTAATAAAATATTCATATTCTTGGAGAAATCATGAAAACTATCATTCTGGTATACTTGTAATATTTTCCATCCACCCTATCAATCTAATCACTATTTCAATATTTACCACATCATATTATGAACTTTTTATTTCAAAAAATGAAACATCAAAGATCAAATGTTGATATCATACACTTTATAAAAATGTAGAAACACCAACTTCTTAAAAATATTTCTCTAGTAACATAATTTATGCTCTCTTCTATAATATTTTTCACACCATTTCATTAACTTTATACAAATAATTACTCAAAATTTATATTGTTGTCTTCATAAAAATGTAACATGGAACTCATACAGCTGCATATTTGTCTGATAGCATAAATTCAGTTGTCTGCATCTAGTAACTATGATCCATTTCTATTATTCTAGAAACCTTGATCACCCCTTTTGACTCAATCTGGAATCATGCATATCTTCATGATCTTTGGAACATAAATATTGGCCTAAAATAATCTAACATAATATTGAAAAATTATTATCCTTCTTTAGAAACTCATTAGAAATATTTCATAACCATCATAAGGATCACATTCATATTCATTATAAGTAATGTTTCCTAAACTTCACGAGTAACTCATAATTAACCGTTTTACTTCTGATGATTTTACTGTCAGACTTACTACCTTCAGCGAAGTTCCTCAATCTACTTATCTACTAGTACATAGTTATTATACTCTAAATGTATTAGATAGTTCTTCAACATATTATAAACATTATCATATATCTATTAGAAGTAATATCCTACAAACATTCAATAAGAACCTTTATCTTCACCTTCCTCATTTAAATTACAACAAACTATTGATAAAATATGCAATATAACAAAATCATCAACTGATAGGAACTTTATAATTCATCACCATAAATCACTAACTCACCCAAATCAGTCATATAATAATGATAAAAAACATAATAACCCAAATATGAAACACAAAATACATCATAAACTCTCTCTAACCAGGGAGGAAGTTCCAACCACTATATAAGCTCTTCAATTTTTTTAAAAATCCAATGGATTAATAAACCTCTAATATCAGTGAAAAAAATGAGTTGATTTGGTCTAATAATCCATAATCACCGATATAGAATCATATGATCTAGGTGCATGGTAAAACCAAATTAAAAAATACATGTATGTATCATCGAACTTCCATATCAGAATTGATAAAGGACACAAAAAACCTACTAGAACTTGATAATCAACATTCACCCAACGATAGGTAATACATATTTAAACAAACTCCTCAACATATTCTTTCAACCCAGATCATTGTAACTACTTCCTCAACACATGGTAAATCTCCACCAATGTAGGATACATAAGTAAAGTTAATCCATTAAACTCCTATGAAAATTTTTGACATATACTCCAAAAATAGGTTTCCTCTAGAAAAATATGGTTCTTCCCACTTTCAAACCAACCATTAGGTGAATCACGTTGAATAATGTGATCATACCAAACCTTAGTCTCAAGAATCATTAACAAGGACTCTACCACCTTCTGTACTAGGTAAGATTATATAAAAAACTAAAATAATCAACTATTATCGTCCACTACATCAACATTATGATTTTAAGTATTTAACTCCTCCATCATCTCATACTCATCTATAAAATATTGAACTAGATAAACATAATCTCCCTAACATAATTCATCTAAAACCACATTACCATTTTCCCACAGTAAATTTGATTTAAAAATGATAATCCCAAATAAACTCAATCTATTTCCATTCAAATTTTTATTTATATAGGAAAAGATGTAACAAAATGTCTTATGACCCTTAAACTATATAAAATAAAAGGTTTACTAATAATTCTTCTATATACATAATGAAAAAAAATGATTCCAACTCATGATAATCGGTCTGATGGTTGTTCTTATTATACCACAACAATCTAGATACATAAGCTATCATAGTGAACTACTAAATCAGATCCCATCCTAAATCAAAAGGTAGAGCATCTCAATATAACTCGTAAGTAACTCCTTCATCTAGAAAACACAAAATAGGCTCCCAGGTCAACCTCTCCATTATAAAAATAAAAATATTTCTATCACTCCACCATTTAAATAAAGGAAAAACTCTTCTTTTTAAGTATAATAAAATAGTCACAATACAAGAAACTTTTATAAAGAACCACCTAAAATATACAACTATACCGTGAAAATTTCACACTTACGAAACATTTTTATGAAATTTTAAAGACACCACTAACACAATCATTATTGGATCAACCAGAAAACCACTCTTAGAAATTACATAACCACAAAACTAAACATTATGGTACTAGAAAAAATTAATAAATATTCATATAATTGATTCTTGTATAATAACTACATGAAAATCCATATATATCTCACATGATCATTCTTCAATCATTAATACACCTGAATATCATTAATAAACACCACCAAGAACTGATCAAGAAATGTTCAAAATATCTTCTACAACAATAACATAAAAAGTACATTCATGTTTATAAAATTGGTCAACATCACTGGATACGCATAATGACTATATCTATAATGAAAATATATCTTCAAAATACCCTTATTTTTAATCCTCAATTGAGAATATTCAAAACATAGATAAATTGTTAAAAACAAACTCAAAATATGAAGTTTATAAAAAATATTAGTAGTTATTGGAAAAAGAATAATTATTCTCCAATATTACCATATTAAACCAATAATAATGTATATATAGACTCATACTACCATTAGGTTTCTTTTCAAATAGAATCAATGAACACCATCATGGTAAGCTAGGATGGATAAAACACTTCTTAGATAAATCACAAATATGATCTCATATCCCATGAATATTTTATAGATCCGTACTATATATATTTTAAAATTATTTATTTTTTGATATGATGACACTCAATACTAAACTTGGCCTCATGTTTGGAAGGAAAACTGACAATCACTATAAAAATATACACAAACATATAAACTATAAAAGGATCTCTTTCACCTATTCATCCACTATACCCAACATAAAAATAACAAATTATGAAGAATATATTTGAACAAAAAAATATATTGATCTGGAAAACAATCTTACTCTCAAATAGAGATATAAGTATAACCATTATAACTGGATAGAAAACTCTATGTTGATAAGAATTGAAATACATGCATACAAATAACAACCAATCCAACATAATGATCACATCATAAGACAACATTTAAAATAGAATAATATCCAATAATAAATAATTTTACCCCAAAACATACTCACAACATCTATAAAACCTGAATGATCAAGAACAACAACCACCAGGTTTTAAAAAAACTAGTGGTCGACCCAATTTCTCTATAGAAAAAATGAGACCACAAACAAGTGATATAAAATTAAATGGATGAGAAGAATCCGTGTTTATAATCACTGAAGATATAGTTAGAGATACAAAAATCATACATTGGAATACTTCAACATCACAATACTCTTTAACCTCAATATCCTAAATAAATCATCTCCCAATCAATACCCCATTATGGAAAAACAACATACCATAATCTCTACCCTAGTCTAGAAGCCGTTTCATACCAATATGTAGTTTACCTTAACCAAAACCTACCAAAATCAATAGATCAATAATTTTATGATCCTTATATGAATGAAATTAATTAAGTTGAGGTCTCTCATATAAAGGACTATCAATTGACAAAATCCAAAATTTTCCTTGACTAATCTTTCTAAAAAGAAGTATAATCATACCAATAATGACTAATTTCAACATTAAAGAGACAAAAATCCATATTCCCCCTCCATACGACATCAAAATACATGTTATAGATAAATGAGAATATATATTACGGTGAATATCATGATTAAAATGGAAACTTGACTTCCTTGAAGATTTTGAAAATCACCCATTATCTCCACTTTGGTTATTAATAAGAACCACCTAATAATTCCTAGCTTGAATCCTATCAGTTATCTCAACATGATTAATCACATTAGTATAATTATTAATCTATAATATATTTATATATTTAATTATTTTTTAAATTATTTAATATTATAATATTCATAGAATTTAGGACAGATTGAATACGGTGTAATTTTTAATATTTTGTATGTAAGTTGTTAATTTGATAACGAAGGGATGATATTACATGATATTTTGGGTTTTAACAAAGAGAGTAATAATTTTTGATATTTTAAAAATTTTAAATGATGTTTTTGGAGATATTGATATAGTTATATATGTTTATAATTAGGAAATTAGAGTCCTATTAAAAAGGGATAAGAGGTGGGGGCGATAGGTGGACACCGGGTATCTAGTATAGTTCTATTGGGTTCCCGATAATCAAACTAGTAGGGTTTTCCAATCGAATATCCATTGGACATTTGGTGGGATCCCATAAAAACCTAGTGGAACTCAACTCGTTTTTTATAATGGTAGAATTTTAATTTCATAAACTAAAATACTTTATTTTTTACACAATTTGGAACAATGGGAGGAATTTTCTAGCCATATCCTCCCCTCTTCCCCTTCTTATTGGATCATACTTGATATCATTTTAATCAAATGTAGTTTGGGTATATATTGGGCATTGATTCAAGGTAACATCCCTCTCTTCCTCACCCTTTATTAATTTACTTCATTTCAAACATTTTGTGGATTTACTAGTTAGTTATTAGAGATTGGATTCCATTGATTTAGGTTGAAATCCTTCCAAGATGAAGGCTATTTGCATGGTCTAGGTATAAGTTTTCACATAAGGTGGATTATTCTTTTTAAATCATTATACTGATGAAGGTTTATTTCTTGGTGGATTTTTTGTGGATTTATTCTATTTAGGTTCAAATTAAATATTTACTAGGAAACATATTTAAGAATTTTATGTATTGGATTATTGAGAATATTATAAGTGTTGATTGTGGATGAGTTTTTTTGTATTTTTATTATATAATCATGATGTTTAGTCATGTATGAAATAAGAAGTTAATTTGTGATTTTGGGAATTGGTGGATCTCACTAATAGGTTAATATTGATGGTGGTATCAGTCTTGTAGTGTTTAATTGGATAATTCTTATTTTTTGATTTGTAGATAATTTATAAATCTTTAATAAATTTTGAGAATTAATTTTTTAAATATACATATATTTTTTCGTTACTGAAATTATTGATTAAATTGAATTTTTACATATAATTCCATTATAAGAACTTTCTTAGTTATTTCAAAATTAATTACATAATTTTTATATATTTGTACGTATCATATAAAATATTAAATTATTGTTCAATATTTTTTTGTTAATAATTTTAGATCCTCAAGTAAAGTATTTTTTAAAGAAATTTTTGTCTATTTTTATGTTCATTCCTCAATTGTAATTTAATGAAATGTTGATTGGGTTCACTAGATCTGTTATTTTGATTTAAATAATAAAAAATTCCTTTCATATAAATAACTTAAATGAATTATAATTCAATGAATATCATTTAACCCCAAGTTAATAGGTTGTGTCGGTGATGATATAATGGTTGGGTTTAAGATGATGGAAAGGGATGGTTTTTCCATTTCATAATCTATAAATATTTCTAAGATGAATCATTTTTTAATTTAAAATTTATTACCATATTAAACACTAATTTATAGTATATGGGTATCATGAGTGACAACCTATATCTGATTGTTTGGTCAGGGAAGTTGTCCTACTGGGTGAGTTAAGATAAACCACTTGGATAGCATGTACTTTGAGATAAGTTCATCTGAATAATATTATTTCTTATATATTATTATTTTTAACTATTATAACTATATATTATATCAATTAATTATAACATTATAAAATTTTTATTTGGTTTGAGAGATTATTTCTAAATAATTTTTCCTTCATTGGGAATTTGGGTTAAGTAATTTTTCACACTTTCTTTGGATCCTTATTATTGATGTTTCCTATTATGTTTTGTTGGTATTTATTTCCCATTCATTCTTTATATTCTATTTGGGGTATTTTATCAATCTGGTTGGTTCCATTTTTGGTCTTTCATGCTGAGATACATCATTATGTGTATCTTTTTGGATGGTTAATTGAGTTAGTAAAACAGATAATTAGAAGGAGTGTGTGATGTTTTGGTGATATATTGATTGAATAAAAATATCTTAGTGATGTAATAGGGGTTGTAGTGTTATCATGTGTCTCTAGGATACTTAATTTTTGTCATTTTGATTAAGTGAATGTATGGATTTAAGGCTGTGTATAGGATGAAATTTTTGATCTTTGTGGAAAGTGAATGAATATTAATTTTATTTATAAATGGTCTTAATATATTCCTTGGGTGATAGGGTTAATGAGTGGTGAGTAATTGTATTGTTTTTTGAGATGTTTTTTAGATTTTTTAAAGGATACATAAATGGATTTCGAAGAATAATCTTTTACAAGAAGGGGGATTTCTTCTTAAAATATTTTACTAAAAAATATACTTCTCAAAATAACATGATTAAACAATTTAATCTAACCATATATGGATTATATATTATTTTAATATGATTCTTTATGTTTTATCATGATGTAATTATTGTCCATTTTATACAGATTTCTCCTATAATTATATTATTGCATGAGACAGTTTTTATAGTTCATTGTTGTGGTTTGTATCCATCGTAGGGGAAGTAGCCTCTATGAGGTTATTATATGTAAAAATATTATTTTAAATTACTTATAAAGATTTGATAATCCCTGATTGAGGTTGGATATTATTATGTGTGTTCACACTTGTGTGTGTATGGGTGGATATTTTCTATCTTATGAAATGATATTATATATATATATATATATATAATATTAACCCTCATATGAGTTTATACAATATATATAATCTCTTACCTTTGAGGAGATGTTGTATTATGTATATGATCTTCCCTCTCAGTTTATCAAATAAGGATATAGTCCTTCTTGGAAATTAAGTTATGTTTAAAGTACATATGGATCCTCCTAGTGGTAAAAGAATAATTCATTATTACTCTTTAATTATAAACTGAGTGATCCTAAGAATTTCATATGTATATACATGAGTTAATGAATTTAGTTAATTATTCATTTGTTAGAGTTTAGTTTTCTCAGTGTTTCTTAATGAATATATTTAATTACACCTTTTATATGCACCAAAACACATATGAAATTTCACATGTGCAATTATTGGTGTGAGAAGGTTTGAAAGGATACCTAATTGGGTGTTATTTTGACTAGTATAGTTACATTATAGTAGGATGATACTCTACAAGGATGTGGAATGTGGGTAACTATAATTAATAGGAGAAGTGTGGAATATCACAATATGGTTTTTGTTTGAATTTATTTGGGATTTTTTATGTTTTTTATATTATTAATTTTTAATTTTTTCATAAAAATATATTTTTAATATTTTTAAATAGGTATAGAAGGTACCAAGAGGGGTGAAATTTTTATATTTTGGACTATCTAACATATGGATGTTTCATGTTAAATTTTCATCAAAACCTAGCATTAACTAAAATAATTTTCATAAGAGGGTAAATTATTTCCCAATTATTAACATGAAAACTGGGTTTGGTTACCAACCCTTTGAAATCAAATAATCATCCACAAGCATGTGGCGATCTAGTTTGGGTTGATGGAAGATTTGGTTCAGGTCATTTCATAGTGGTATCAATGTTATTCTTTGATTTTTAGGGATTTCATGGATAAGGGATATGATGGTTTGGGACATGATAAGTTACCGATAAATATACTTGATAAACCTATTTATACTGTAAGATAATGTTACTAGGGTTTATTGGGTATTTGGTCAAGGAACCTTATGCATGAGTGGGGTCTCAGTTTGAGTATATCAAGAACAAAATGGGTAAAACTCCATTTGAGTTTTAAATCCGAGTAAATAGAATTTATTTTTCATTAGTTTTTGAATCATATTGTTAGTGGGACATTGTACATCTGCATTCCATATCATGTGACTATTATATCAGAATTACTTTAATTAATTGAATAAAACTAATAAAGTCATTAGTGATATCACAAATATATTATTAAGGGTGAATTAACTAATCAAATTCATCAACATGTTTATTTCATCTTTATTAATTTTTTTATTTCGACTCTGGATGTTGGAGATATGTTTTAAATATTTAAGGGTTTAAAAGTAATTAAATATTGTCAAATTTCAAAAGTGATGGAATGGTTTTTCAATGGGTTCTTTCAAATAAATTTAATTTTAGAAATAATATTTTATTTTAAATTAAATTGGGAATCATTTTTTCATAAATGATTTTTAAATTTTTTACAAATCTTGCAAGAAATAAGAGATTTAAAAAGTGATCAGGGGTTGTGAATTTAAAATAAAGGATAACGATGAATATAAAACTAATTTTAACGGTTTCTTGTATATGTGATTAATTTGACTACATTAATTTTATTATAATGAAACTAGTAATTTTTAAATTTATTATAAGGCTAGAAAATTTGGTGTCATAGGTAATTATTATTGTGGGAAATTTATAAGGGAATTTTTTGGTGAATTGGTAGTTTAATATAGAGATATTTTATGGTGAGAGGTAGTATAATTTGGTTTTTGGAGTTATGAATCTATGGAATGATGATCATATTAGGATATAATTTAATGTATTTTGTAGTGAATTGGAAATTGGGAGAGTTGATAATTTTATATGAGTGAAAACATAGCCTATCTAAGGAAGAAAAGTTTTATATTGATTAGTTTCTACCAACTTTTATCCTTATTGTTTAAATTAATTAATATTTTAGTATGTAGAGATTTTATGTTGGATTTACTTTGGTTTATTTTTTTAAATTATGGATTTATGTGGTTCATTTAATAGTGAACATCTAGGATTATATTCATTTTTGTGTTGTGAATAGTAGAGTAATAATTTTTTCATTTTTAGAGGTTTAAAAGTGATTTTTTTGGAGAAGTCTTGATGGATAGAAAATCAAATGAGTTAGAAATTGGAGTTTTATAAAATAATGAAAAATTGATGGTGTAATGCCCCTAAAAAAGTGAGGGATTAAAATTAAATGTTACTAATCTTGTCACCAAGGTGGAAATTTATTTTTATGTGCCTATATAATTAAAACTCCATAGTTAAGTATTATTGACCTAGAATAATTTCTATATTGGTGGCCTCCAAGGAAGTTTCCCAATGTGTGCGAGTGAGGAAATGAACTCTAAAAGAACATGTGTTAACCTATGGGGATAATTATTATTCTGATAGGTGAACTCTATGGGTGAAAACCTATTGTATGTTGGAAAGGAAAACAAGGTATTATAGGATACCCATGGGGTTAGATAACAAAGTTCATAGCCTAGGGATTTCAGTATAATACAAATTGTATGAGAACCAATACCCAACTAGAAGTGGAGTGACACTACCTAGGTTTCAGGTAGGGTATCCAAAATGGAGATTTCGTGTTTTAATGTGGTGGATAGTTCAACACCTATGTAAAAGTGATACATAATATACAAAATTCTAAAACCCATGTCACCATGGTGAAACTTTTTTATCCTCCCCAATTATAACTCCATAGGCAAGAATCATTGGCTTGGAGTAATGTTTGTATAGGTGACCTCTTAGGATGTTTCCCAGGGTGTTTGTGAGTGAGGAAAAAGAACACTGAAAGAACATGTGTTGACTTATAGGGATATTGAATAATATGATAAGTGACCCCAATGGGTAATATCATGTGGTATGATTGGAAAGAAATGGAGGTATTATAGGATAATGATAAGGTCATATAACTAGGTTCATGGCTTGGGTAGTTCAGGTTGTGCAAACTATGGGACACAATCTAGCCAGAATATGCATCACAACTATCACGAATTACCATGATCTATAATACTCCTCCAGGAATATTTACTAGTTATATTAACATTACATGACATGACTCAACCCACTGAAAGCCCACTTGGGCCTGTGATAATCCTGGTGTTCTTCCACAATCCTACATTCCGTAGGCCAATAGTAGGTGACCAGCACCCAGAAGGCATAACATACTTTTGAAGCCCTGGACTATGACAACTAATAATAGATAAATGTTTCCAAAAAAAAAGTTTTTTCAACAACTACGGGGAAAATATATATATATATATCCTAACAATATAAAAATTCATATATGATCCCCCATTCAGTAAAAATAATAGCACATAGGAAACTGCTAAATAAAAACAAATACATGAGTCAAATTCATTGAGTATAACTATCCGAATATAAGGGAAGACACCTGCTCATACATGGACCCCTTAGTAGAGAGCTCCAACTATAATCATCATCATGCATAGTCATTGAGAATCACTAAGTTCCAACACTAATAGATCGATGTCCACCATGGTCACCTCTAAACTGTGTGTCATCTATATAGACACAACACATGTGGGGTCGATATCCCATACAGGGGTGAGTAAAATATTTACTATGACACCCTATAAACAGATAATGTTAAAAATGATAAGACCACCATCAAAAAATTCTTAATTGGATATCCACACACCTATAACCCTATGATAACTGAGATAATAGAATTAATTGAGATAATATGTGACTATAAATTTACTGTCTAAGAGTATCAAAACTAATCTAAGTAAAGATAAATAAGAAAAATCTGGGCATGGACTAATTTCTGGGCACTGTAGCAGTACTGTAGTAGTAATGTAGCAGCAGTGGAACTGTAGCGGCAGTGACACTGTAGCGGTGGAGGAACTGTAGCAGGAACTGTAGTGGCGAGGGTACCGTAGTAGGTACTGTAGCAGCCCAGGTATTGTAGCAGTACTATTCACTGAGGGGCTCTTTGGGCCAAAACAATGGGCTTTCAAGCCTAGTTTTCAGCCCACTTGGCCTTGGGCCTTCGGGCTATGTTATGGGTCTCCCTCTACCCAGTCTAAAGAGGTCTTTTCTTTAAATAATAAAATGAGGCTTTAGCCCCAACCTCAAAAAAATTACCTGTTGGAAGGAAAATGAAAATTGAGGCATATAACATAAACTCTTTACACAATTCATGGGTATCTATTAAGAATATTGCATAAATATATTGTTTCCAATAAAAGTACTATAATACATTCACTTAGAGTAACATTCACCTAATTATATGAATAAATATTTAAATATATAAGAAACTAATTATCACTAAAACAAAATCTATTATAACAGGAAACCCTTAAAGGAACTTTCCAAAAATGATTACACATTGAAAGTGTGGTAATAGTGAATGATCAACACCTCACAAGGTAGATGAACACTAATAAAGGGAGTACTAACTGAATAGAAGGGGGCCTCTACCCCATTCCCTGGGCGATTTCCCTATTCCATCATACAAAATGTAAAAATACTGCAACAATCATTCAATAAAAAATAATTTTTAGTACCCATGACTAATGTGAAGAACCCAGACCCTGAAAATTTTGGGAGTACTGACTCAACAATTGTAAGGGTAACCAACACCCCATCGATGATACCCATCAAAGGGAGTAACCAACCCTAATATCACACCACCTTCACCATGTAGTAACATGTAATTTAGATTTTGTGGGTGGGTAGTATCTAGTGTTCCTCTATATATATAAACACACTCCCTATCTCCCATGTAAATATAATAACTTTGATGTTATGGGGGGAAAGTCTCTCATTTCCCAACATTATATCTAAAATATTAATTAATGAAGGTTTAATGGACAATCTATCTATTTTCCATATCAAGCCTACACATCTAAACCCAAATTATAGGGCATTTTAAAAAAAATCCACTAAGCCTCTACATTGATTTACAAGTCTCCTATAATATCTCCCTTATATTGTTTGTGTCCCAGAACACCTTTAGATATGAATTCACATCCATGAATCATATAATCACTATCAATAGTTTTAGAGATACTAATAAATTTTAAAAATATAAATATTGTGATTCATAATGAATATAGGCAACCCATACAATATCATCCACATGTCATAAAGGGAGCATCAAACATCATTTATACTTAAAACAATTCTCTTAAATTCGATGTTTTCTCATTGCAGATTGAATGGTCAAGATGCCAAAACATTTCATAAATGATCTCAATTATTGTATAGGAATTCATGATTATGTTTTAATTCAAAAGTTACTCATAATGAACTATTATCTTTTCTGATTCTAACATCCATGTGAGAAAATATTAAAAATACTAGAGAAAACATATTGCACTTCAAGTGCTTATATCAAACGTGGTGTAAAGGAATCATGTTGTGCTCATGAATGAAATGATATTATCTTTCCATATGGGATAGACTTATAAGGTAAATCCTTAGGGTAGCATAGAATGATGGAATCAAACATTAGTTGAGTGTTTACTCTATAATCTTGAGTCATGTAGTCATAATATACATGGTATGTCCCTCTCCTAAACATAGTGTATGAGTATTGAGGGGTAGAAAGGTGTATAATTTACAATTCCCATATTCATATATCGCAATAGTCATATCATGTATGTTAGGTAACCAATGCGAAACTCTGGTTTATATGAGTTTTAATCACACGTGGTATGTGTTATTGAACTCAAAATTGTGTGGTTTATATTAACATCTAGAAACCCAATCTACAACAACTTAGACCTAACATGACATGTTCAAGGAGGGTCACTTCGTGTGTGATATTTATCTCATATACGTTAACCCTATCAACAATTTATTCACCACACAGTGTGCGTTTCAATGACCACATGTTGTGGGATCATTATTTCAAGATCTAGAAACTTATTATGTTTTGATAACTCAATACACTATGAGTTACACCACTATATGTACCCTACGTCCCAACCACATCAGCAACCACTATATCCTGATCTTTCCTTCTTCCACTAAATTGTCAGCTAGGACCTCAATTTTGGATTATCCATGTCATCCTCTAGTCAAAATCACTACCTAAGTCATCTACCCCCACTGTTAAAATAGAAGTACCAGTCTCACCCCCACCACTTCATCATTACTCAATGAACCTAGTATCACAACTCCACCCCAAGACCCCATCATACACACCATCAATAAATTTGATGGGCAACAGTGTGTTGGGGGATTGCCTCTAAATGGGGAGTTAGGGAAAAATGTAACGACCCAAAATTTCATTAATGGAAAATCCCTCTTGATCCAGTTAAATGTTTCTTTATGAAAAATGTTTTTATAAGATATCAACTTTTTTAGTTTTACTTTAAGATTTTTGACCGTTACTTTTATAGCCGTTGAACAGTGATCATCTGGGTAGTTTAAATATAAGGCTTTAACGAACCGATTTTCTACTCAGACAAAGGAAGCGATGGCCTCATCCAGTAGAATTGCCCCTTACGAAGCCCATTTGTCGGAGCTCGGAAAAGAGGTGGCGTCTTTGGGAATTTCCCTTGACCAAGCCCAAGCTGAGCTTCATCAAGTCAAGCTCGAACGTGATCGTCTACGGGAAAAGTGGAAGTTGATTGAAATTACCACTCGAGCGATGTTATCCGAGCAGCCCCAAGAGTCTGTCACCATCGCACACCTTACCCTTAGGTCTTATGCGGCTATTTTAAGGGGTTATGTAACAAATAAGTAGCACCATGTTCATGTACATTATTTTTGTATATAATAATGAATATAATTTCTAGTCATTTTTGATGCATTGTAATTAGTTTTTAAAGTACAAATGATGTTTTTAGTTATTATTTAATTAAGAATTATATTTTATTAAATTAAATGATTTTTGAATTAAATAATATCTTAATAAAATATTAATATTAATATTAAATTAATTTTTATTAAATATAAATGATCTTATAATTTTATGAATGCAATTAAAATTTTTATTAAGGTTTGAAAGCCATTTCTGTCAAAACCCGTGAATTTTTTCATAAATGTCGGTTTTTATTTTAAAAGTGAAATTTCACATATTTAGAAAATTATTTAGATAAAATAAATATTATTTTTGGAATCAGGACGTCGAAATTATCCAACGGTGAATTTTTCATAATTTTCTGAGATAGTCAAATTTTTGGGTAAAAATTAAATACCATTTAAATATATAATGTGTTTTATGACATCATAATGACCCAATGGTGATGTAATAAAATACCATAATCCTTATGTTCGGCCAATATGTGTTTTATCATTAAAATAATGAGGTTTTGGGTTTGTTTGACTCACTTTTCAATGCATTAATGGAGCCCTCAAGACTTATTCAACACTTTGCCTTTTTAAATTAATTTCCATGGGAGTGTGACTCACCTCCACATAAGCAACCCTAATTGTTTAATACTTTCGGACCTTGGCCTTGTAAAATATTGTTTTACTCTTTCCTTTTCCAGAAACCATGGGCAAATACCATGGGATGGTTTGTGGTTTGTATTATTTTAATATAAGGGGTCCCAAACCTAAATAATAAAGAATTCTCTCACCTTTCCTATATAAACCCACCCAAGCTCCCACTTCCTCCTCACTCAAAGCCCTTTAAGTTCGTCCAACCTCTGCCCTACTCTCTCTAGAATCCTCCCAAGGTGCCCCAAGCTCCCAAGAAGCCTCTCACAAGACTCTCTCTAGCCTTTGGAAGCACACTTCCAAGTAAGGGGTTTTCTTCCTTTCTCATTTTTTGTCAATTTTCTTTAAGTTGTATTGCCCTTTTTATTTCAATTATGAATGTTGGGGTATGGTTTCGCACCTCCCCCATACATCCCTCTCATTGTTTGAATGATGGGAGAACCCTTTCTCTCTCATTAAATGCCTCCCATGTACACCCGTTACTATGCCGAAATTCCGAAAGGAACTTCTCTCTCTTCTTTTACATTCAAGCAATACTTTTGTATCATGAATCTAAATTCCATTTCAATTGTTGGGACATGTATATATATGATCTCCTTACTGTCCATTACATTTAAATATGATGAGTAACCCCTTTCTCTCTCATCAACCTTTTTTATGAATTCTTATGTCACGCCGTTACGCTGCCGAAATCACGCCGATTTTCTAAGCCAATGTCTTTGTGTAGTGAATACCATGCCCATTTCTCCATCAAGGGTATTCACCTTTATGCACATTTACATATTGATTATAAAGTTTCATGTATGAATTCCACATTCCTTTATCGTGGAAGAAATGATTATGTTTTATGAATCCATGTTTTATGATCCATGTGGCACACTTATGCATGAAATGAAATGTTTAAGAAGGGTGCGCCCTTTATAGCGCTCCAATGCATTGGGTAAAGTATAGTATCATGATACGTCATGTGCAATGAGTGTTTACTCATGCTAATTCAAGTGCAACGAGGGTTTACTCGTGCTTTAAGTGCAATGAGGGTTTACTCATGCTCCATGTGCAATGAGCCTTGGCTCATGCTAATTCAATGTTAAGTGTTGTTGCCACATTTCCATGTTATGATTATCATGCTTTATCATGCCTTTATGTTCATGTCTCTCTTATGCTCTATTGATATGACTATTGCCTAACATGTATTGTACTCCTCATGTTATTCATTGTGTACTCCCTTACTGGGCTTTATAGCTCACCCTTTTCTTATGCATGTCCTCAGGTTATCCCATGCAATGCTAAGTACGAAGGAATGTAGTGGTCATGTAAAGGAAGTTTTCAATAAGGATGTTTTATTTCAAGTTTAAAGTTTTTATGTAATGATCCTAAGCCCCAAAGACACTAAACCTCTCGATCTTCTTTGTTGTATCAAGTGAAGTTTTATGTAATAAAGCATGTTTAAGTTGTAATAAAAAAGCAGGGTTGTCATAGTTGGTATCAAAGGATAGGTTTAGTTATTTTTGGGATTAGGAAACCCTAGTAAAGCCTTAGATACAAGACTAAGAATAATAAAAACATCCCTAAGTTTTGGTAAATACTAAGTAAGTGGTTTATCGAACAAATACATCCCTGTGTGGATACGAGCAGGTAGAGGCGGCTCTGGCACAGATGTATCCTAGGGGTAAAACCCGAAAACACCGCTTTGAGCTAGACTCGAACGGGAACTGGTGCACGACAACGGGCCTTGCTGCACTCTTGGTTACGACACTCTCGGGGGATATGTTTTGATAAATTCACAATCTTAGTATGAACCCTTATTAAGGGAAAAATGCCCCTAAGAATATATGTTAGAAGGAAGATCATGAAAAGCCTGGATTGAATCCTATAGACTCATGAGTTAAAGAGATTAATGTTTATTTATAAGTCATCAACTTTTGTCTTTGGATTACCCTTTATGTGTTACCCCTAACTTTCCTTTTATTCCAGCCAATGGCCGGTAATAGGAGAACTCGGGCTAACAACTGTTGTGAAGATTAGTGTGATGATTGTACTAATGAGATGCCCAATCCGATGGGAGCAGGAATCGCGAACTTTGTCACGCTTCTCTCTCAGCTAACTCAAGTTTTGAATAGAAACACTGGTCAAGAGGAACGTTCAACCCCCCCTAAGAAAGAACAAGTCGCTATTGAAAGCTTCATGAGACAAAGGCCTCCTACTTTTAGTGGATCATCCGATCCCACGATTGCTGAACAATGGATCAAATCCATTGAAAAGATATTCTCCATCCTCCAATGCTCTGAAAAAGAGAAGGTTCTCCTGGCGGCTTATCGTATGGAGGGTGAAGCTGATCAATGTTGGACGTTGATCAAAAATACGAAGCCTGAGGAGGAGATCGAGGCTTTGGAGTGGAAGGTATTCTGGAAGATGTTTTTCGATAAATATTTTCCACGCACCCTCCGTCTTAAGATGGAAAGGGACTTCCTTTCCCTCAAGCAGAAAGATGAGGAATCTGTGGGAGCGTACGAGGCAAACTTCACAAGGCTTGCACGATACGCTTCCGGCTTTGTCGTTACCCCCGAATGCATGGTTGACCGCTTCTTTGGTGGGATGAAGCCTAGCTTGCGGAAAGTATTAGCGATCCGTGACTTCGATAGCTATGAGGAAATTGTCCGATGTGCCCTCAAGGTTGAAATAGAGATCGGAGAATCACATGGGTATCATGGGGACAAGAAGCGGAAGGTGGACTTCAATGTTGGTGGTCCGAGGGATAAATCCAACGGCACTAAGAAATTCCAGCACCCCACTTGCTAGAAGTGTGGAAAAAAGCACCCTGGAAATTGCCTTAGGGGGACAAGAAAATGCTTCAAGTGTGGAAGAGAAGGGCACCTAGCTGTTAACTGTCAGCAAGAAGGACCCTCGGCTGCGACGGAGGGGAGGAACGCTCCGTTCGAACCTCAACGCGTTGTTCAATGCTTCAAATGCAAAGAACCGGGTCATTTTGCGAATCAGTGCCCTAATCCAAGGGTTATCGGAGGCAATCAACAACCTCCAAGACAGCAAGGAAGAGATTTTGCCATCACTTCTGCCGAAGTGAACCCCGACAACGAAGTGGTGACAGGTACGCTAGTTATTCATTCAAGAATAGCGAACGTACTTTTTGATTCAGGTTCTACGCATTCTTTTATATCTCAAAAGTTTAGTAGAACAATCCCTGTACCACCACAAATAATGGAAGTAAAGATGTCGGTGAGTACATCAAATGGAGAAATCATTGCATCCCATGAGTATAAGTCCTCCCCTGTTATAATATGTGGGTTGAATTTCCCGGAGAACCTCGTCATACTCCCTTTGGTGGAATTTGATGCAATTCTTGGCATGGATTGGCTTTCCTTATATAGAGCCAAAATAAACTGTCGGGAGAGGGAAATCACACTCCATATGGAGAATCGACCCCCGATTCTTTACAAGTGTCAGGAGGAAGATGAATCTCTTTTAGCTCCATCATCTCAAGCATGGATATTACAACCTTATGAGCACGCATATCTGGCTCAGATGATTAAGTCCAAGGAAGAAACCACCCTTGAAGAAATGCCTATTGTGAGGGAATTCGCTGAAGTATTTCCCGAGGAACTTCCTGGTCTTCCTCCAAGAAGAGATGTTGAGTTCTCAATTGAACTTATACCTGGGGCGCTACCATTATCCAAGACTCCATATAGAATGGCTGTGGTTGAGCTTGAATAACTGAAGAAACAACTACAGGAGAATCTGGATAAAGGGTTTATACGCCCAAGTGCATCACCATGGGGTGCACCAGTCCTCTTCGTCAAGAAGAAGGATGGGTCAATGCGGCTTTGCATCGATTATCGTGAACTTAACAAAATCACGATAAAGAACAAGTATCCTCTCCCAAGAATCGATGACTTGTTTGATCAGCTACGTGGAGCACAATACTTCTCCAAGGTTGACTTGTGGTCGGGATATTATCAAGTAAGGGTGAAGAAGGAAGATATCCCCAAGACTGCTTTTCGTACAAGGTACGGGCACTATGAATTCATAGTAATGCCTTTCGGACTCACCAATGCTCCAGCAATATTCATGGACTTGATGAATAGAGTCTTTAGAGATTACCTAGGCAAATTTGTGGTAGTCTTTATAGATGATATTCTAATATACTCCAAAACCAAGGAGGACCATGAGGAGCATTTAAAAACTGTACTAGAGACTTTGCGCAAGGAGAAGCTCTATGAAAAGTACAGCAAGTGTGAGTTTTGGTTGAAGGAAGTCTCATTCTTGGGTCATATCATCACAAGCAATGGGATATCTGTGGACCCCTCCAAAACAGATGCAATTGAGGGATGGCCGAGGCCAACATCGGTAACTGATATCCGTAGCTTCTTGGGGTTAGCTGGATATTATCGACGATTTGTGAGGAACTTCTCACGATTTTCCAACCCTCTTACCAAGATAACTCGAAAGGGAGTAAAGTTTTCTTGGAGTGATGAATGCGAAGAAAGCTTCAAGGAGTTGAAAAGGAGGCTTATCACTGCACCCGTGCTCACTTTACCCACAAGTGGGGAGCTTTTTGTGGTATTCAGTGATGCTTCGAAGAAGGGATTAGGATGTGTGTTGATGCAGAATGATAAAGTGATATCCTATGCCTCAAGACAGTTGAAAATCCATGAGCGAAACTATCCAACACATGATCTGGAGTTGGCGGCGGTAATCTTTGCCTTGAAAACCTGGCGGCATTATCTCTATGGAGAGAAATGTGAGATATATACTGACCACAAGAGTCTTAAATATATATTCACACAGAAAGAGCTTAATATGCGCCATAGAAGATGGATAGAGCTCATAAAGGATTATGATTGTTCAATACATTACCACCCTGGGAAGGCGAACAAGGTGGCTGATTCCCTAAGTAGAAAGGATCCGGCAATTCTATCAATGATGAGAATTGAGAAGGATCCAATCTTCTTAGACTTGATGAAGATGGACGTGGGAATCATAAAGAAGGAAACATCATCAATCCTTTCACAAATGATTGCTCAACCATCTCTTTTGGAAAGGTTAAAGGATGCTCAAAAGGATGATGCGAGAATCCAAGAAAAAGTGGAAGCTATCAAAAAGGGAAAATCCTCAGAGTTTAATGTTAATGAAGAAGGAATTGTGCGGTTTGGGAAAAGACTATGTGTTCCATCAAGTTCGGAGCTGAAGAAGGAACTTTTGGATGATGCACATAGTTCAAATTTCTCTATTCACCCAGGGAGCACAAAGATGTATCGAGATCTCCGAGAAAACTTTTGGTGGGATAATATTAAGAAGGAGATCGCCGAATATACATCAAAGTGCCTGGTGTGTCAGCAAGTGAAGGCAGAGAGGCAGAAGTCTAAGGGGATGATGCAACCATTGCCCATACCAGAATGGAAATGGGAGAACATCACCATGGACTTCGTCACTGGACTTCCAAGGACATCCAAAAGCAACAATGCAATCTGGGTTATTGTGGATCGTCTTACAAAGACTGCACACTTCATTGCTATTCGAGAGGATTTCTCTTTGGATCAACTGGCATGGATATATATCAGGGAAGTGGTACAGTTGCATGGAGTACCACTATCTATTGTGTCTGACCGAGATCCAAGATTTACCTCTAAGTTTTGGAAGAGTCTTCAACATGCTCTGAATACTGAACTGAACTTCAGTACGGCCTATCATCCTCAAACTGATGGCCAATCCGAGCGGACTATCCAAACACTTGAGGATATGTTGAGATCGTGCTCAATGGACTTTAAAGGAGGATTGGATAAACATCTTCCTCTAGTTGAGTTTTCTTATAATAATAGTTTCCACTCGAGCATCCAAATGGCACCATATGAAGCCCTGTATGGGAAAAGGTGTAGACCACCGGCATGTTGGGATGAGGTCGGTGAACGTAAGCTTCTTGGACCAGATATGGTCGATGAAATGGTGGAGAATGTGAAAACCATTCAGCAGCACATCAAGGCAGCCCAAAGTCGACAGAAGAGTTATGCAGATAATCATCGACGAGACCTTGAGTTTAAAGTCGGAGATATGGTGTTTTTACTCATATCTCCGTGGAAGAAGTTCATGAGGTTTGGAAAGAAAGGGAAGTAAAGTCCAAGGTACATCGGCCCCTTCGAGATTCTTGATCGTGTTGGGGTTGTGGCCTATCGACTAGCACTTCCACCTACTATGGCCAAGGTGCATGATGTCTTCCATGTATCCCTCCTAAGTAAGTACATACCAGACCCTTCACATGTACTATCTTCTGAGGTGGTACAATTAGAAGACGATCTTTCTTATGAGGAGCAACCAGTTAAGATCTTAGATCGTAGAGAAAAAGTTCTACGAAATAAGACAATGCCCCTCGTCAAGGTGTTGTGGAGAAACCATAAGTTTGAAGAAGCAACTTGGGAGTCGGAGGATATGATGAAGCTAAGTTACCCACATTTGTTTTAGTGTGGGAAAAGGAAAATTTCAAGGGCGAAATTTCTTAAGGGGGGAATGTTGTAACGACCCAAAATTTCATTAATGGAAAATCCCTCTTGATCCAGTTAAATGTTTCTTTATGAAAAATGTTTTTATAAGATATCAACTTTTTTAGTTTTACTTTAAGATTTTTGACCGTTACTTTTATAGCCGTTGAACAGTGATCATCTGGGTAGTTTAAATATAAGGCTTTAACGAACCGATTTTCTACTCAGACAAAGGAAGCGATGGCCTCATCCAGTAGAATTTCCCCTTACGAAGCCCATTTGTCGGAGCTCGGAAAAGAGGTGGCGTCTTTGGGCTTTGCCCTTGACCAAGCCCAAGCCGAGCTTCATCAAGTCAAGCTCGAACGTGATCGTCTACGGGAAAAGTGGAAGTTGATTGAAATTACCACTCGAGCGATGTTATCCGAGCAGCCCCAAGAGTCTGTCATCATCGCACACCTTACCCTTAGGTCTTATGCGGCTATTTTAAGGGGTTATGTAACAAATAAGTAGCACCATGTTCATGTAAATTATTTTTGTATATAATAATGAATATAATTTCTAGTCATTTTTGATGCATTGTAATTAGTTTTTAAAGTACAAATGATGTTTTTAGTTATTATTTAATTAAGAATTATATTTTATTAAATTAAAGGATTTTTGAATTAAATAATATTTTAATAAAATATTATTATTAATATTAAATTAATTTTTATTAAATATAAATGATCTTATAATTTTATGAATGCAATTAAAATTTTTATTAAGGTTTGAAAGCCATTTCTGTCAAAACCCGTGAATTTTTTCATAAATGTCGGTTTTTATTTTAAAAGTGTAATTTCACATATTTAGAAAATTATTTAGATAAAATAAATATTATTTTTGGAATCAGGACGTCGAAATTATCCAACGGTGAATTTTTCATAATTTTCTGAGACAGTCAAATTTTTGGGTAAAAATTAAATACCATTTAAATATATAATGTGTTTTATGACATCATAATGACCCAATGGTGATGTAATAAAATACCATAATCCTTATTTTCGGCCAATATGTGTTTTATCATTAAAATAATGAGGTTTTGGGTTTGTTTGACTCACTTTTCAAAGCATTAATGGAGCCCTCAAGACTTATTCAACACTTTGCCTTTTTAAATTAATTTCCATGGGAGTGTGACTCACCTCCACATAAGCAACCCTAATTTTTTAATAAGTTCGGACCTTGGCCTTGTAAAATATTGTATTCCTCTTTCCTTTTCCAGAAACCATGGTCAAATACCATGGGCTGGTTTGTGGTTTGGATTATTTTAATATAAGGGGTCCCAAACCTAAATAATAAAGAATTCTCTCACCTTTCCTATATAAACCCACCCAAGCTCCCACTTCCTCCTCACTCAAAGCCCTTGAAGTTCGTCCAACCTCTGCCCTACTCTCTCTAGAATCCTCCCAAGGTTCCCCAAGCTCCCAAGATGCCTCTCACAAGACTCTCTCTAGCCTTTGGAAGCACACTTCCATGTAAGGGGTTTTCTTCCTTTCTCATTTTTTGTCAATTTTCTTTAAGTTGTATTGCCCTTTTTATTTCAATTATGAATGTTGGGGTATGGTTTCGCACGTCCCCCATACTTCCCTCTCATTGTTTGAATGATGGGAGAACCCTTTCTCTCTCATTAAATGCCTCCCATGTACACCCGTTACTATGCCGAAATTCCGAAAGGAACTTCTCTCTCTTCTTTTACATTCAAGCAATACTTTTGTATCATGAATCTAAATTCCATTTCAATTGTTGGGACATGTATATATATGATCTCCTTACTTTCCATTACATGTAAATATGATGAGTAACCCCTTTCTCTGTCATCAACCTTTTTTATGAATTCTTATGTCACGCCGTTACGCTGCCGAAATCACGCCGATTTTCTAAGCCAATGTCTTTGTGTAGTGAATACCATGCCCATTTCTCCATCAAGGATATTCACCTTTATGCACATTTACATATTGATTATAAAGTTTCATGTATGAATTCCACATTCCTTTATCGTGGAAGAAATGATTATGTTTTATGAATCCATGTTTTATGATCCATGTGGCACACTTATGCATGAAATGAAATGTTTAAGAAGGGTGTGCCCTTTATAGCGCTCCAATGCATTGGGTAAAGTATAGTATCATGATACGTCATGTGCAATGAGTGTTTACTCATGATAATTCAAGTGCAACGAGGGTTTACTCGTGCTTCAAGTGCAATGAGGGTTTACTCATGCTCCTTGTGCAATGAGCCTTGGCTCATGCTAATTCAATGTTAAGTGTTGTTGCCACATTTCCATGTTATGATTATCATGCTTTATCATGCCTTTATGTTCATGTCTCTCTTATGCTCTATTGATATGACTATTGCCTAACATGTATTGTACTCCTCATGTTATTCATTGTGTACTCCCTTACTGGGCTTTATAGCTCACCCTTTTCTTATGCATGTCCTCAGGTTATCCCATGCAATGTTAAGTACGAAGGAATGTAGTGGTCATGTAAAGGAAGTTTTCAATAAGGATGTTGTATTTCAAGTTTAAAGTTTTTATGTAATGATCCTAAGCCCCAAAGACACTAAACCTCTCGATCTTCTTTGTTGTATCAAGTGAAGTTTTATGTAATAAAGCATGTTTAAGTTGTAATAAAAATGCAGGGTTGTCATAAAAAATGAGTTGAATAAAAGAAGAATAGTGGAAAAAGTGACTATTTTGGTTTTTAGAAACCAAAATTTTCATTCCTAATTCATTCATCCTTATAATTGAAAGAACCAAATATCAATAGTGAAAATTTATAAAGAATATCAAAGGTTCTCAAGTTACCTTAACTAGGTGATTCACCCATAACAAGTGGATTCTGGATTACAAGAAGGATATAATACCACCAAATAATAACAAATAAAATGATTTTATGACACAAAAAATGAATTAATAATGTATAAATATATAATATCATAGAATACAGAGAAAACCAATGTATAGAATTCATACCTTTTTAGATTCACTAATTCATTAAATTCCAATTTTTATTTTCTCATGTTATTCAACCAATTCACAATCCATTCACTTCTAATAGAAGAACATCACATTGATATCCATTATGATCTAAGCGTTATCTGATAAAAAATGTGGATAAGCCTAAGTTAAGGGGTTTAATAAGGGGTTTATAATAAAAAATTAGGTCAAATAGGTATGAAATTTAAAATCCCAAACATCAGATACACCTATCCCAAGTAAAACCCCATATTCCAAATAGAATAAAAATACTAGAGTTTCCACATAGGGTTTTATTAAGTTGATATCAACATTCATTCACATGTGATAAAAAAATATATAAATTAATTAATAACTAAATATCATTAAAAATTACACTATCTTGTAATCTCTCTAAAATTCAAACCAAGGTTATACATCATGTCCCAAGATCAACAAAAAAATGAAAAAAATCCAAGGTCATTTGTGGAGATGAAATTTCAATTTCACTCTTTTTAAGGGTTAAAGGTTATAAAGCTAAAAAATGAGCTATGACTTACACAAGGAAAACTATAAGTGACTAGCTGTTGGGGTTGTATCCTAGTGTAAAGAAACCCTATAATCCTATATCAAAGCTGGAGTTTGATTAGTGAAATTAGAAACTTTCGGTGGGGGGTTCCCTGTTATGTGCTGGACTAGCAGTTGGCCCAACCATTCTATAGGTCATGTGATGATGGGGTCATTTATCTCCTCGGTCCATGCAGCCAACTAATAGTGGGGTCAAGCCAAATCTGTTACAGTAAAGAGGGGGGTTCTTGATGGCAGGATGGCATTGGCAAAGATGCTAGTGGAGGGAGGTTCTCAGTATTTTTGGGGAAACTAGGATAGTGGGCATCTTTGGTGGGTGGTGTAAGAACCCCAGTTTTTGAGCCAGTAAGACTTAGAAAATTTTCTTGATGTTATTCCAGAGCAGGGCATTTAGATGGCTTGCAATTCCAAGCCCCGGTGTGGCCGAAATTAATTTTGGCATGTGTTCACACTGGGCAGGTTAAATAAGTATAATAACTCCTGAACAGTAGCTCGAACTGGAAAACCGAGGGCACCGTTGAGTCCAGAGCGTGTCGTTTACAGTAAGAGGGGTATAATTTTCACGGGCGCGGGCCGACTATGAAAAATGCCCCTGGGGGATTTTCGTAATTTAGCGGCCTCGGGAATCGGATTTTATAACCCTTAGAACGAAGGCTCGGATTAAAAATCATAGACCTCTGTTGCACTCAGAATGTGGTTTTTATCCTAAAGGAATCACAATCCTGGCCCCGATGAAAGTTCGGGTACGGGCCGACGGGTGGGTGGTTAAGTGTGTTTTTCTATTTAAACACACCCACCACCCTCTTCACCTCTCCTTGGTTGGTTATTCCCTGGTGCAAGGGCTCTCAAAACGGATCCAACCACTCATCCACCATTCCGTCAAGGCACAGAGGCTCCAGCATCCTAATCGTGAAGCGTCGGGCAACACCCCTCGAGGTAGGCTTGTGTTTTATCATTTTTGATTCTCGTAATCTTATTCAATTTAGTTTAGTCACATTTAATCGTTGTCTGATCGTCGAGCGAAGCCCCTGGTTTTGTAGGGATCGAGTTTATCTTCACAATAATCCTTTCGGATCAGATTTTGGAGTCTCTAGGTTCCCGGGGTGGCCCTGGGAAGTTTTCCAGCCAAATACCCCTTTTTTCGGTGGAACCAGGCTGGTTCGACGACCTTTGGAAGCGGTGCGGCGAGTTACAGCGGTGGATGAGGCTCTACGGGACGACGGCGTGGCAGAGGAATCCTCAGAGGTGGCGGCTCCAGGCGGCTCTCCTGGTTAGCGGGGTCAACAGCCAGTGGGCCGGGGTCGCTGCGCGCGACCCCGAGCGGGAACCAAGACCCGCTGGTCACAGGTCTTCATGCGGCAAAGAGACCGGCAATGGTGGCCGTTCTGTGGAAGGGGGGGCCATGGGTCAGCGCCGGTCCGCACGGCTGAACCTCGGGCCAGCGCTCCGAGCCCGGCCGACCGGCGCGGGCCGGCCCAAACCGAGCGGACCAGCCGGGCCAGGCCGGTCCAGCCCAAGGGGCTTGTCCCCTCTGACTTCGGACACCCGTAACATTCGTTACGGGTGTCTATTTTACATTCTGTCTATGGAAGTGTAATCCTCAGCTCAAGTAGTAAGTTTTGAGATGGTTTCGAGGATTTTTAATTCCCGGGACGGGGGCTCGGTGGCACGGCACGTTCATTAAGTGCTATGCCGGGATTTTTGTTTTGGTTGGCGCGGACACACCCTATGTCCGATTTGAGCACCGTTATTGGCGATGAGAACCTGGTGTCGAGGCGGATATTTTCAGTATGGTTTCGTGAATTAAAGTGGGTGTTGAGACGTGGTCCCTACGAGCCATCTTTGAGCAGCGTGCAACATTTTTGCGCCTTTTTCACCAGACGTCTGTTCGAGGCATTTGAGTAGTCATTTCTGTGTGTTTTTCTGAGAGCATCACGATGGCGCAGTCCTCCCGATGAGTATTAGAGTCGGGGCGCTGGCCCCACATGGGCTGGCAACGGTGAATAGTACCATATTCACCAGTTTTCTGTTTCAGGTGAGTAAGTAGTCTATCTCACATGTTTTTCTGGGAGGATTGCAACGATGAAATACGTTTGGGAATGTAGAGCCTCTTTTTAAATCATGTTAAATGTGGAAGCATGGGAAGCTGCTGGACGGAGGTCCCTTTTGACGCACTCTGAACCAATAGACGGTGGCGTTGTTAGTGACACCTGGTGATGTCTGTAGCGATGCAGAGATATCAGACCGATTCTGGGTCTACCTTCCAGCAGGGCTGGGCAGTGGGTCGCCTGTCGACTTGTTCCGGGTTTACCCTCGAGCAGGGCTGGGTAGTGGGTCACCCGTCGTCTTCTTTCAGGTCTACCCTCCAGTAGGGCTGGGTAGTGGGTTTCCTGATGATGTTTTAGGGTTTACCCTCCAAAAGGGCTGGGCAGTGGGTCACCCGTTGGCATTTCAGACTCAGACCTTCTTATGAGGCTAGTTGTTGACTTTTCCTCCATGACTACCAGAGTGGGACCCTGATTGTGAGGATTAGTGGTGTGATAGTTTTAACATTACCTAAGAACCCACAAGGAAGAGGGGTACTTTCCCCACTGAGACACATCCCTGAGACGCAACTTAAAACCGTGCGAGTGAGTCAGTGCCTCCCAAAAAGGATAGTATTGAAGTGTGAGGATTGAGCTCCTCTGACATGTGATTCCTAGGTGGACGAGGCGAGACGATGGGCTGTGAAAATGGTTTTCACCTGGAACTGTTGGCGACTTATTCTGGTCTGAGCATGGAGATTAAGATCCCCTTACACACTCGTTTGGTTTTCCTGTTGAGCATATATATATATAATTGCACCCTACTTTCGTTCCCACTCCTTGGGGTCCGTGCCTTCTTATTTCGGTTGGGTTGAGCTAAACTCTCTTTACTAAACATTTCTACTATTCTTGTTAGTCTACTGCTCACCTCTTTAGTTCCTACTTTGTTTCTCCCTAGATATTTTGGGGAATCCTACTGAGTATCTTTATACTCACCCCGGCTTGGGCTTTGCCCACAATTGGTGTGCCCTTTCAGGCGATGGATAGGTCGATCATGACTATGGAGGAGCGTAGAGGTCACAACAGTTGGAGCAGAGTACCGCGGTCCTGCTAGAGTATTCAGGTGGGAGTCTATCCAGTTTTCTTCTTTTGTTTACCTGTTTCCAGGTTTTGGCATCTTTTTTGTTGGGCGCGTGTTTTCCCTTTTTACTTTTCAGTTTACATGTCAGTAATTCTAGTACTTTACTTACTGTTTTTTTAGTTTTTGATGTATGACTGTGGTTGGGGTGTAGCTTCCTGTCTTTTGGTTTCATTTTTACTCTGCACTGAGGCATTGGGTGGGTTGTGTGTGCGTGAGTACAGGTACTTAGGCGAAGGCCTCCCCGAGATTATTACGCCTTTGGCGATGGTCACCAGCCTCTAGCCAATGGAGGCTGGCTTGAGATAGTTGCGGCTCGGGACCAGTAGGGTCGGGTCATGACAAAGTGGTATCAAAAGTGGTTCATTCCTTGGGGTATTGTTCGGACGTCCCTAAAAATGGATTTGTTGGGTTTTTGGGAATTGATGTTGAAGTGTTTCGAGAGCGGCTCTCAGGCTAGGATTTCCAGTAATGGTACAGGTGGCTGACGTATCCATTCACCAGGACCCTGATAACCCGCTTGTCAACTAGGCATACTGAGACACTAATTGTAGGGAATTTTGAAACATGAATCCCGTAGGAATGAGTCTTTAACTATTTTTGTTTGAGTCATCTCCACTTTTTTATTACTGTTATGTATATATATGCTCATCTGATCATGGTATCCCTTGATAATTTTCAGGATGCCCCCATGACAGCAGGCAGCCAGGTTCCCTCTCCAGCTCATGATGACGATCTGGTGAGTGAAGAGGCATTAATTCAGGGACCCTCACGTGATCCCATTCCACCCAGTGCTTCAGCAGTAGCCCCTACATCTGAGGAGCGGCAGTTAGTACCGACAACTGAGGCCGAGGTTGCGCGCAGAATGAGCGCGCTTCGAGATTTCCAGCGTCAGAGGCTACCAAGGTTTCGTGGAGACCCAAATCCCTAGGTGGTGGAGGACAGGCTTGAGTCAGTGGCATGACTCTTTAGGCTGGTACAGACCCCAGCAGACCAGATGGTGGCCCTAGCCTCCAGTCCTTTCCATGGGACAGCCAGGTGATGGTGGGATCTGGTGACTCAGACCCATGATGAGTCATCCCTCACATGGGATGGCTTCCAACATCTTTTTTGGGAGGATTACTCCCCCTTGTGTTTGTGCTCCGTTCGGATCTAGGAGCTTCTAGAGATGAAGTAGGGAGGGATGTCTGTGTCCCAGTACTCAACCTGGTTCACTGATCTTACACGCTACTCGCAGGACATGATCAGCCATAGCTACTTCCGGGCACGGAAGTTCGAGCAGGGTCTTCGCAGAGAGATCAGTTCTAGAGTGGTACCCTTGTGCATCCCCACTTACACCGGGGTTCTGGAGTGGGCTCTTGTGACCAAGAGCTTCCTGGACGAGGGGCTCTAGATACCAGGACCAAGCAGTGGCCGTTTTAGAGCGGAGTCTTCAGAAGGCAGACGACAGAGGGATGGGCCTCAGCTGAGGAGGCCCTTTTGTGAGCAGACCCAGGGCCAGGGTCGCACACCGCAGTGGTGACTTAAGGTGTCGGGGAAGAAAAGAGAGAGTGAATTCTATTCTTGTGATGGACTGGGTCACCTAGAATGGGATTTCCCGACCAGGCGTACAGATCAGCCGTGGCAGGCAGCAGGCGCACCACAGAGGCAGAGGCAGCGCTGTGACCAGGGGTCACCTAGAAGGGGACCGGGCGGTCCTCAGGGAGGTGGCACAGGTAGAGCGGAAGTACCAGGATTTGGAGGAAGGTGTTTCGAGATCCCTCCACCACCACCACTGGGCGGCCCACGCCAGGCTAAGGTAGCTGATGGTAGGGGCCGTGGGCAGCTTCAGGCCATGGGTTTTCAAGATCCTCTAGCGCATGAGATTGTCCGAGGTACGCTTTGTGTTTACTCTACACATGCTTCAGTACTAGTAGACATAGGCTCCAATCATTACATTATATAACTACTGTTGGTATGGGAGTTGGAGATTCTAGTATAGGAGCTAACACCTGCACTTAGCCTTGAGGTTCCTACAGGAAGTGACTCGTTAGTGACCTTTATCTGTAGACACTGCGAACTGTCGTTTGGGGGAGGGAGTTTTATGTGGGACCTAGATGTCATCATGATGGAACCTTATGATGTCATCCTGGGCATGGATTGGATTTCTATGGTTCATGCTCTGATCAACTTTGTCACAGACAAATCAGAGGTATGTTTTTTGATGGGATGAGGTTCACCATCCTAGGTGAACGAGACCTTGTGGCAGAGGAGATGGGTACTCTGAGCAGGAGACCCTGACCTTTTTCACACTAGGTGGTGAGCATGTCTCTCGGATCAGTGGATGCTACAGGAACCTGGATCCCTACCGTGGTAGAGGACTATATGTACGTCTTTCCCGAGGATGTTCCGGGACTACCTCCGAGGAGAGAGATGGAGTTCTGCATTGACTTGTAGCTAGGGACTACTCCAATATCTTGTGCAGAACATCAGATGGTACTCACAGAGCTTAGAGAGCTACGAATTCAGTTGTATGACCTTCATGAGAAGGGATTCATCAGGCCTAGTGTGTCCCCCTGGGCAGCTCCAGTTCTGTTTGTGAAAAAGGTAGATGGGAGTTTACGAATTTGTGTGGATTATCGTTACCTGAGTCAGGACATGATAAAGAACAATTACCCTTTACCAAGGATTTAAGACCTGTTTTACTAGTTGTGAGGTGTGAAGTGGTTCTCGAATTTCAATCTTCAATCTGGAAACCACCAATTGTGGGTTTGTGAGGCTGATATCCCGAAGCTGGCTTTCCATTGTCGATATGGTCACTACGAGTTTCTGGTGATGCCCTTTGGTGTGACGAATGCCCCCGCTGTCTTCATGGATTTGATGAACCATATTTTCTAGCCGCACTTGGACCGATTTTTGGTTGTCTTTGTTGACGACAAACTCATATACTCGGCGACAAAGGAGGAGCACTCGGAGCATTTGAGGATGGTCCTAGACATACTTCGAGAGAACCAGCTCTACGGAAAGCTCTCAAAGTACCAGTTCTGGATTCACGAGGTCCACTTTTTGGGTCACGTCATTATGTATCATGGTTTGGCTATGGATTCCGCAAATATAGAGGATGTGCTTGCTTGGGAGCCACCCAAGAATGCATCTGAGGTGCAGAGTTTCCTTGGTTTGGAAGGGTACTACCAGAGGTTTGTAGATGACTTCTCCAGGATTGCTGCCCCTTTGACCACATTGACGTGGAAGGGGTGACCGTTTACCAAAACTGATCAGTGCCAGAAGGCCTTCGAGGAGTTTAGGTAGAGGCTGACTAGTGCACCGGTGTTCAGACTACTAGAGGAGGGTGCTCAGTTCGTCGTATATTGCAACACTTTAGGAGTTGGGCTTAGGTGCATGCTGATGCAGTAGTGGGCGGTGATTGCATATGGGTCGAGGTAGTTGAGGCCCCATGAGAAGAATTATGCAACTCATGATTTGGAGCTAGCAGTAGTGGTCTTCGCCTTGAAGCTATGGAGACACTACCTTTTGGGTGAGCATTTTTTGGTCTACTCAGATCACCATAACATCAAGTATATCCTCACTCAGAGGGATTTGAACCTGAGGAAAAGGCGCTGGCAGGAGTTTCTGTAGGACTATGATTTCGAGATAGTCTACACTCCGGGGAAGGGAAACATAGTAGCAGATTCCCTTAGAAGGAAGTCCCAGGCTCATCTAGTGCAGGAAGCTTCAGAGCAGTTGGCTTCCCTTCGGCTGAAATTGGTGGAGCAGGAGGGTACAAATTTTCTACAGTCGATGGTGTTGACTCCTTAACTCCTCGAGCATGTGAGAGAGTCACAGCTGGGAGATGTCGACAGCGAGGTACTTCATGATCAGATATCCATGGGCAACGCACCCGATGGGTATTCTGAAGGATGGAATCATGAGATCCTATTTTAGGGGAAAGCTTTAGTACGAGTGGAGATGCGGTAGGAGGTGATGCAGGAGTTCTACACTTCTCCCTTGGCCATGAATCCCGGTGTGGGGAAGATGTACAGAGACCTTCGGCGACAGTTTTGGTGGTCTGGCATGAAGCGGAGCTTAGCCGAGTTCGTTTCTCGGTGTCTTACCTGTCAGCAGGTGAAGGCAGAGCACTAGGTTCTGCCAGGGTTGTTGTAGCCCCTTGATATCCCAGAGTGGAAGTGGGATGGCTTATCTATGGATTTCATCATAGGTCTTGCACACATCTAAGGGTCACGACTCCATTTGGGTGATAGTGGACCGACTCATGAAGTCGGTGCACTTCCTCGCTATTAGGGAGAAGATCTCGGTGGAGATTCTGGGGAAGTTATATGTTAGGGAGATCATCTGTCTTCATGGAGTACACTCAACGATCATCTCCGAACGTGATGTGCGGTTTACATCACGTTTATGGCGAGGCCTGCAAGGGGCATTCAGGACTCAGTTGCGGATGAGTACAGCTTTTCACCCCCAGACTGACGAGCCGACAGAGCGCACTATCCAGGTGTTCGAGGATTTGCTCAGGGCATGCGTGTTAGACTTTGGCCGAAGCTAGGAGGATGACGTTCCCTTGGTAGAGTTTGCATATAACAACAGTTACCACTCTACTATTGGCATGGAACCTTTTGAGGCCTTCTACGGGAGACCCTGCAGGTCACCCTTGTGCTGGACGGAGGTTGGGGAGACCTCCCTCATGGGACTAGAGTTGGTGAAGGCGACAACAGAGAAGGTACTAGTCATTCGTGAGTGGATGAGGATGGCTCAAAGCAGACAAAAGTCCTATGAAGACTAACGTCACAGGCCTTTGGAGTTTGATCTGGGAGACCATGTCTTTTTGAGAGTCTCCCCACAGCGTGGAATGCGGAGGGTTGGTCGGGGATGCAAGCTATCCCTGAGGTTCATTGGGCCCTTTGAGATCGTGCGCCGGGTTGGTGAGGTCGCCTACCATCTTGCTCTACCCCTGAAGCTAGAGAGAGTGCATGACGTCCTCCACGTGTCGCAGCTGAGGAAATACATGCACGACCCCATGCACGTTATCGATTGGGTAGAGCTGGACATTGAGGATGGAGCCACCTTTTCGGATCACCTTGTGGTGATTCAGGGCCGACAGGAGCAGACTCTGCGCGGAAGGGATATTCCTCTAGTTCGTGTGCTGTGGCAGCACGAGAGGGTGCGGGAGAGCACATGGGAGTGGGAGATCCAGATGCAGGCTCAGTACCCCGAGATGTTTTTGTTGTTTTGTTTTTTGGGGATGAAAAATGTGTAGGAGGGAATGATGTAAGAATCTCAGTTTTTGAGCCTATAAGACTTTGAAAATTTTCTTGATGTTATTCCAGAGCAGGGCGTTCATACGGCGTGCAATTCCGAGCCCCGGTGTGGCCGGAATTAATTTTGGCCTGGGTTCACACTGGGTGGGATAAATAAATAGAATAACTCTTGAACGGTATCTTGGATATGAAAACTGTGAGCACCGTTGAGTCCAGAGCGTGCCGTTTACCTTGGGAGGAGTATAATTTTCATGGGCACGGGCCGACTGTGAAAAACGCCCCTGGGGGCATTTTCGTAATATAGCGGCCTCGGGCGTCAGATTTTATAACCATTAGAATAGAGGCTCAGATTAAAAATCTGAGACCGCTGTTGCACTAAGAACGTGGTTTTTATCCTAAAGTCATCACAATCCCGGCCCCGACGAATGTCCGGGTATGGGCCGACCGACGGGTGGTTAAGTGTGTTTTTCTATTTAAACACACCCACCACCCTCTTCACCTCTCCTTGGTTGGTTATTCCCTGGAGCAAGGGCTATCAACAAGGATCCAACCTCTCATCTACCACTCCTTCAAGGAGCAGGAGCTCCAAAATCTTAATCGTGAAGCATCAGGCAACGCCCCTCGAGGTAGGCTCGTGTTTTATCATTTTTCATTATCGCAATCTTCTTAAATTTAGTTTATTCACATCTAATAATTGTATGCTCATCAAGAGAAGCCCCTGGTTTTGTAGGTCTAGAGTTTATCTTCACAAATATCCTTTAGGATCAAATTTTGCAGTCCTGGGGTGCCCGGGGTGGCCCCGGGAAGTTTTCCAACCAAATACCACTTTTTCTGGTGGAACAAGGGTGGTCCGGCGACCTTTGGCGGTGGCGCGGCACGTTCCAGCGGAGGCATCGGCTCTCCGGGATGGTGGCGTGGCGGCGGAATCTTCAGAGGAAGCGGCTCTAGGTGGCTCCAGTGGCTTCAGGCGGCTCTATAGGTCGGCGGGGTCGACAACCAGCGGGCCGAGGTCGCGACGCGCGACCCCGAGCGGGAACCAAGACCTGCTGGTCGCAGGTCTTCACGGGGCAAGTAGATTGGCCATGGAGGCCGGTATACGGAAGGGGGGACCATGGGTCAGCACTGGTCTACGCTGATGAATCTCAAGCCAGCGCTTCGAGCCGGGGCGGCCGGCACGGGCCGTCCCAAACCGGGCGGACCGGCCGGGGCAGGCCGGTCCAGCCCAAGGGGCTTGTCCCCTCTGACTTTGGACGCCCGTAACTTTTGTTACGGGTGTCCGTTTTACATTCTGTCTATGGCAGTGTAACCCTTGTCTTGAGGATTATGTTTTGAGATTCTTTCTAGGATTTTTAATTCCCAGGATGGGGGATCAGTGGCGCGGCATACTCGTTTAGTACTATGTCGGGATTCTTGTTTTGGTTTTCGTGGACACACCCGATGTCCGATTTGAGCACCGTAAGGGGAAATGCGACCCTGGCGTTGAGGTGGATATTTCTAGTATGGTTTTGGGCATTTATGTGGGAGTTGAGACGTTGGCCGTACGGGCCGTCTTTGAGGTGCGTGCAGTGTTTTTGCGCCTTTTTCACCAATCTTCCATTCGAGGCATTTGAGTAGTCATTTATGCATGTTTTTCCGAGAGCATCGTGATGGTGTAGTTCGCCCGATGAGTATCGGAGTCGGGGTGTGGGACCCACATGGACTGGCTATGGTGAATATTACAATATTTATCGGTTGTCTATTTCGGGCGAGTAAGTAGTCTATCTCACATGTTTTTCCGTGAGGATTGCAATGGTGAAATACGTTTTGGCATGTGGAGCATCTTTGGAAATCATGTTAAATGTGGAAGCATGGGAAGGTGCTGGATTAAGGTCACTTTTGACGCACTCTGAACCAATGCATGGTGGCATTGTTAGTGACACCTGGTAATTTCTGTAGCAGTGCAGAGCTATCGGACCGATTCTGGTTCTACCCTCGAGCAGGGCTGGGAAGTGGGTCACCCGTCATCTTATTTCAGGTCTACCCTCCACCAGGGCTGGGCAGTGGGTCACCTGTTGACTTGTTCTGGGTTTACCCTCTAGCAGGGCTAGGCAGTGGGTCACCTGTTAGCTTCTTTCAGGTCTACTCTCCAGTAGGTCTGGGTAGTGGGTCACCCGAAATCTTTTGTGGTTTTCCCTCCAGCAGGGCTGGGTAGTGGGTCACCCGACATATTTTGTGGTTTACCCTCCAGCAGGGCTAGGCAGTGGGTCACCCATTGTAATTTCATACTCAACCCTTCTTATGAGGTTAGTCATTGACTTTTTGTCCATGACTACCGGAACAAGACCCTAATTGTGCAGATTAGTGGTGTGATAGTTTTAACTTTACCTAAGAACCCACAAGGAAGAGGGGTACTTTCCCCACTGATATGCGTCCTCGAGACACGACCTAAAACCGTGCAAGCAAGTCAGTGCCACCCAAAGTAGATAATATTGAAGTTTGGTGATTGAGCCCCTCTGACTTGGTCTTCCTAGGTGAAAGAGATGAGATGTTGGGCTGTGAGAATGGTTTTTACATAGAACTGATGGCGACTTATCTAGGGCTAATCTTGGAGATGAAGATCCCCTTACACACTCATTTCGGTTTCTTATTGAGCATATATATATATATATATAATTTCACCCTACTCTTGTTCCCACTCCTTAGGGTCTATACCTACTTATTTCTATTTGGTTTAGATGCACTCTCTTTACTAAACTTTTCTAATGTTCTTGTTAGTCTACTGCTCAGCTCTTTAGTGCCTCCTTTGTTTCTCTTGTGAGCTTTCAGGGCATCCTATTGAGTATCTTTATACTCACAACTACTTGGGCTTTGAACACACTTATTGTGAACTTGAAGACGACAGATAGGTCGATCGGGACTACGATGGAGCGTAGAGGTCACATCCGTTGGAGCAGCGTACCGCGGTCGTGCTAGTGTCTTCAAGTGGGAGTCTATCCAGTTGTCTTCTTTTGTTTACCTGTTTCCGGGTTGTGGCATCTTTGTTGTTGGGCGCGTGTTTCCCCTTTTTAATTTTCCATTTACTTGTCAGTACTTCCAGCACTTTACTTACTAAGTTTTTAGTTGTTGATGCATTACTGTGGTTGGGGTATAACTTCCTGTCTTTTGGTTTCCTTTTTACTATGCACTTTTGCGTCATGTGGGTTGTGTGTGCGTGAGTACAGGTACTTAGGTGAAGGCCTCCCTGAGATGGTTACACCTTCGGTGTTGGTCTCCAGCCTCTAGCCTATGGAGGCGGGCTTGAGGTAGTTGTGGCTTGGGACCGGTAGGTTCGGGTCGTGACAGGTGGTATGGTATTGGGATACAGTAGTCGGTGCGGGAGGACTTCTTCAGTGGATTCATTTCTTAGATAGGCTAGTAGATAGACCACTGTGGTGCAACAAATCTTGTGTGTTAGTGGGTCATTGGCATGTGTGAAATATCCATGAAGAAAAAAATGCAGGCGTCCTCCTCAAGTGTAGATAAAATGAGTATTTAGAGAAATTAGACCCTTCATTTAAGTGCTAAAAAATTTGGAAGTATTAGAGGCTATGTCATCACCATTAGTATGAGTCATTGTGAATTTTCATGGGTAAATGCTAGTTTTTTGTCCTGGTAAGGTTGGGTTCCCGGTCTAATTAATTCAAATATTCTAGGCAGGGTATATTCTAGTGGTGTCAGGTATTTGGGACCTTCGGGGACATGTACTTAGACTATGTACCTACTGGAACTACATTCCCTGTAACGGGTTTCTCCTAAATCGAATTTGAAATGGGGTTATCCAAAAATTAATAAAAATGTATAGCCTTTGGGATTTTAGTTAAAAACATGGGTGGCTAAATTCTTCCAACATTTACACTTTTTATCCACACAGATTAAATAGAATCAATAAACTAGGATTCCTATAATTATAAATCATGTGACAAATGAATATGCATTCACACATGGTGATTCCATATCTTGGGATATTACTATTCCATATTCAATGAATATATCAAGATCATTTTTAGATAATTCATTGGTGTATGGACAATATTATACCACATTATTCTTATCAAGGGTCTTTTAAAATGAAACTTTTACATCCATGGGCTTCTCCACTCCCAAATGTGAGGTGGAACCATCAACCATCAGCATAAACCTTGAAAAAAATCCTCAATATGGGTACCCCATATAGGTTTTTTGATCTCCCTAACTTTCAAATGAGTGACACACAAGACTACCAAATAAAACTATCCAAATCACATTTACACCTACTTTATGATTAATCAATGATAATACTATTTCATAATCATATGATCTCAATTTAAATAGAGTTCCTTCATGTTTAATGTGACTTATCATCTTGTTCTACAAAGGCCTGAATATTAACGTCACCTGTAAAAAGCATGAGGCTATAATAAAAAATCTTATCCAAATATTTTCATTAAATCCTACAAGGTTAAAAATCTTATAACCTTGATTCAATCAAGGATCTCCTCCACTGTTGGTTATAATTATTTTGGTTTGTTATCACTCCTTCAAGAAATCTATTCATTATCACCCTAAAAACTACACTCGGTCTCTCAAACCATCATCAAGAAACATATCAGTTTATCGGTGACCAATTATACAATAATTAGAAGTTGAAATCCCAAACTACTCATATGAACCTGATATGTTAGTTCGAGACCCCATGATAGAACACATTGAAGATAACTAACCAAAACTAGAACCTATAGAACAACACACTTTATCTATGTTCAAAGACAACATAAATAATCTACCTGTCATATCCTCACACTATATAGATTGGGATCACACATAATAAAGCACACTATTAGAATTATATGTTCCACTAATTTTACCATTGTTCAAACTATCCATCAAGAAACATTAACATAAAAAATAAGGGTTTTTCCTTGCTTGTAATATTCTCCAATAGTTAGAATCACTTTGATAAGATCATGGATTGTAAATGATCCTATTATCATTGGAGTCACATCATACATCCATAAAAAAGTTGGTCTTCCTATAATAAAAAAATAAACTAATTCAAAAAATAAATAAGATAAGGAAATGAAACGGCAATAGAATGAAATATTGTGTTAATTTTGACACATCCTCAAAAATAAAAAAAGGAAAAAAAATCATCATCGAACACACAATTATTGAAAAACTCACCCTCAAGTGTATAAGGGGATCATAAACATGCTAAGGGTACTAATTAGTGGGATTCAAATAAATTTTTATTGATAGAGAGGAGTATAGAAGTGATCATTACCCCATATTCTACATACCAACCATTAAATAAAAACATTAAAAGAGAAAATTTCACGTATTACTAATGGAAAAAATCTAATTTGTTCCATCATCCAAGGTTTTCTTCTCTATCATCAAGATCTCCATCATGGTCACTCTTTAGGAAGTGTGTGGGCCTAATAAATTATACAATTCCAAACAATGAAACTCCTAAAACCATACCATAGGATAAGAGGTAAAAATAATATATATATACAATGCAAAAATTATCAATATGAATTGAGAAATTATGGAGGACCTTCACCTCACTAAAATAAAAAGGTGTCAATTGAGGGACCATACAACCTCGCTTTTGGATGGACCATAGTTTTTTCAACTAGTATCATAAATAACAAATGAGGACCCACACCCCTATCATTGGTGGAGTAATAACTCTAAAGTTGAATAAAACACACCAAAATAATTGTGGGATTACAGACTCCATGGACAAGGTTACCATGTCATGTAATGATAGGTAGTATCCAAATCCATCGATCATATAGAGGACCCATTCATTTTCATAGTAAATTTAATCAAAGTGAGTGCCTAATCCCATACAATATAGAGGGAACCCACACATTATCAAAAAATAGTCAACTTATAGATTAAATGACCACATAAATCATATAAATGGGGAACCCACACCGTATCAATGAAGAATATACATGGTAGTACCTAAACTCATGACTATATCGAGTCCTCAAGGCCACCGAGATCTTAGTCCTAGTTCTAGGACAATACCAAGGGAATTATCAAATTGATGGCCCACTAGAATACCATTAATGTTACAGACAATAATATCAAATTAACTTCTAGTTATTTTATAATCCATAAAATTTATATACCACACCACTTGTTGAAATAAGGTTGTGAGGAAATCTAAATCCTTATCACATGATACGATCACCAAAATTTGGATTCCATGTTTTTAAATCATTAATTTACTGACCACTATATAATGTACAGAACCACTAAAAATATTCCAAAAGAAGATGCCTCATATATCCAACTAGATAAAAATATCATTAGAGCCTTGGAGAATTGATATGTTAGTCACTACACCAATCACTGGATTTCCCCTGTTTGAAAATCAAACTCAATACCCCTTATTAATATTCCCCTATATTTCCAAACTAGACTCACAATACTCCTCACTCCAAAATTCAACCCCAGGCCTCAAGTACTATGATATAATTATGACATGACCTAGCCAAATGGGACCCCACCTAGGCCAAAAATATGATAAATGTACCATCCCAAACCTGACCCTAATATGAAATGTTCTAGTGGGCAACATAAGGTAAAAAATACATGGGGGCATAACTTTTAGAACCTATAATAAAAAATAGTATCAAAACACAATATTTCCAAAAAATGATAGGAATATATACATAATTGTACTATATAAAAAATGTATGTATGAGAACTTAGGATAGAAGAAAAAATTTATTTAGGAAACTAATAATGAGAAATTAATACGTCTTATAATTTCTCTATGCATAACCACCAAGGGAAAATGTAGGAAAGCTCCTCAAGAAATACCCCAAGGGTAAGGATATCTATTAAAATTTATCATCACCCAGAGTCACTAAGAATCATTGAGAAATAAAACCATTATCTCAAAGTCCAATAAGGTCACCTATAAACAACACATCATCTGTGAAAATAGAACACATATGGGATAAAGAGACCATGAAAAGGTATGTATAAAATACTTAGTAGGATTCCTTGAAAATAAAGGATAATAAAAATGGAAAAATAATCCATAACAAAGACTTAACTAGATGACCACATGTTTCCAATAATATGGTGGGTGAGATAATAGAATATTGTGGGAGAATATGGGACTTTGAATCTATCTCCTATGAGTGTAAAACTAACCCAACCAAAGATGAATGAGATGAATCAATATCCCACTTATAACACCTTGAGTTTCTATGTACCTTTTTCTCTCAAATAAATTAAATTTTAACGGATATCTTTCATTTCACTAAGTCAAACATTCCTTTCACACAACACTGACTTGGCATACATTACATGTAAAACCAACTTGGCATACATTACACGCAACACTGAGTTTCTACGAAACATTTTTTTTATAATTATTTAAATGAGATAATTATAACCCATCTATTAAACATAGTAATGTGAATATTATTAAATGATTTTAAAATATTATTAATGGTTTTATATAAATAAAACATTTTTATAATAAAAGATATAACTTTTGGTAAAGTCTTTATATGTTTAAAAAAACTATTCTCTCAAATGAAATGTTTTTCATGTCCTCCTGTTAAAAAAAATAAAATTAATTATAGACATATTTAGAAATTGAATTTGATAAAATATAATTATTTTTTTAATTTAAAATGTAAAAATTATCTTATGGTCAATATTTGGGATTTTTCGGAGAAACTTCATTTTTGGATGAGTACTGAAAAATATAGAATTTTAATTCAATACTTCCTTTTTGTATAATTTATTTATATAGTAAAATTATATTTTAAATTTGTTTCAAAATTTAGTTACATCATATTTTTATCAATTAATCCAATTTATGTCATTAGAATCAATTTCACTTTGAAATTGTGTATAAAAACTTAGCAAACATTGGGATGATTTTACTTTAAAAGCCCGTATTGTCATCCCATATGTGGGATTTACTTTAAATTATTTTTTTCCACATCATATGATTGGAATTTTTAAAAAATGGATTCCATATTTTAAAAAATTATAATTTATAATTTATATTACATTTGACTTATTTTTTTAAAAAAATATTTTTAAAATTGAATAAAAAAATAATTATAATGATTAAGAAAAAATTACATTAGCAAAGTACTGAACCTAAATTTTAAGACCCAAAACAACCTATAAACTTTTAAAAGAGAATTTTTATGGAAATATTTAGACCCTATTCTTCCTTGTATCTAATTTGGTCTATTATTTGATCCACCTGAAATGGTAAAAACGTGGGTGGAATTCATTTTCCCAAAATTTACAAGAGTATCACTCCTCCTCCACTATAAAAAGGACTCATCTCCTCCAACTTCCTCAAACCTTTAAAGAATCTTTTGATAGAAAAAGATATACCCAAATAGATCCTCCACAAAACTCCCATAAACCTAGAATCCTATAATTTTTTAGCAAGCATTCCAAGGAAGCAATTTGGTGGAAGCTAAAAGGAGTTACCCAAAGAAGAGGTAATAGCCTTCCTCAAACTCCTTTCTTTTATTTTCTTTCTCCACACCCAAACTATAATTATTCCATTATTATATAATAAAACCAATATAATAAATATATTTAGATGTTATTATAGTAATTTTTATATCTATACTTACACACACATCCATCTAATGGGTAATAAATATACCGTTTATGTGTATGGTGAACTACCACCTCACAAAATGATTATTGTTAATTTTTACATTACCTCTTTCATGTTTGGAAGTTATGATGGAAGTTCTATTTATATTTGATATATATGATATATATTATGTATTTATGATTATTTAATTATTTTATAACACATACCTTTATAATTTCCATTTTTTGTAAATACAATCTAGTTAAATGAAATGTGGACTACTGCCCCCTCAAAGCAATGTGATTCGTTCATACACATCATGGAATGTATTATGGATGTTTTTAGTGGAATTATATGATATATATGACATAATGATTATAATGTAAAGATATTATATACATATATACATATATTTAATTTTCTTTATGTCTTTTAATATGAAAATAAAATGGAAACGACATTCCTGCACACATACGACCTATCGTCTCCATGAATGGTGTATTCCAATTTATACTTATATAATATATGGATTATTATAATACACATATAATGAATATAATTATTATTTTTATCATGTTTTACATTCTGTAAAACATGATATAAGTATAATGACTAAAGATATAACAAATTAAGACACATATGAAGAACAAAAGGGATATTACCCGAAGTGAAACCTTTACAGAGAATTATTAACAAGTAGGTAATAAAAAGTCATAATAAAACCATATATGGTATTATATAGAATAATATGGTTATTTTATATATCTATAATAAACTTATATTTATTATACAGGAATATTTTACAAGTACGAAAAGATTCCAGACACAAGGTAATGAGATTTCATCTCACTTTTTATTTTTGTGGGATTCATACCTTATTCACCACTAATTTCATTTGTTTGGTGTGTATAATACCCATTAATTTATTCTATGAATATTATTATTAAATATATTGGTATTTACATATCCATTATATTATATTTATTTCTGGGGGTTAATGTTTCAAAATTTACCAAATCGGTAAGACATTTTTGTCTCAATTTGCTTTCTTAGAGAGACATTTTTTATTATGCACCAAATTTCCTTTTAGAGGTGTACATAATTCCATTTGACATGTAATATAATGAATATAGTAATTTTAATGATATATTAAGCTTCATGTAATTTCATTTTCTTACATGGGGAGTATGATTCAAAGTAACTAATATGTAAGAGTTTATGGAAACAATCTCATCGTTTTTTGATATAGTTTATTATTATAATTTAATTGATTATATATTATGATCTATATCTCATTAAATCCAATGAATTTTATTAATATCTGCTTATTAATGGTATATACAAGTAATGTTAACATTTTCCACTCATTGTTATATAATATGATCGATAAAGTGTTTTTTTAATAAACTCCGACTTTACATCTCTCTTCAGTATGAAATCTATGCTCCATCAAAACTAAATTTTATAAAGGGTTTGAAAAAAATATTATAATATTATCCTATAATTTTTAATGAACATTTTTACCATAGTTTTTCTTTTTAAAAAGGGTTTTTTAAAAATAATACTCTTGTGATTTTCCAGTCGAGGAACTTTTCTAAACTTTTTCCAGTGAAAAGAAAATGTTTGGACTGTACGGATTTAACTCAACTAGATGAAAATTATTACATTGAAGCTTCATTTACATTATTAAAAAGTTATTTGTTTAAATTTTTATTAATATTATGAAAATTTGTTGTCTTAAAGTGGTTTTCAATAAAAATATTTACATAACATTTCCAAATATTATTTATATGTCTTCAAATTATTTTCAAAGAAATAGTTTTCAAAACGTTTTCAAGATTTAGTTTTATGTTTCCAAATTATCTTAAAATAAATTTTTTTGAAAACATTTTAAATTTTTGTTTATAAATTTTCAAATATTTTTCCAACAAATTTTTTTTAAATGTTTTGAAGATTATTTTATTAGTTTTCTTTGACAATGGTTTTCAAAATTTTTTCAAGATTATTTTATATATTTTCAATTAAAATGATTTTCAAACTATTTTCGTGCTTAATTTATAAGATTTCAGGGAAGAAAGTTTTAAAAATGATTTTGAGTCTTATCTCTATGTTTTCAAGGTATCTTCTAAGAATTTTCTTTTAAAAGTTTTTTTATTTAAAAAAATCATTTTTAAGGAAGAAAGGATATTTTCCACAATAAAGTTTTTTGAATGATATTTAAAAATTATTTTCCATCTCAGATGAAATATGTTAATGTCAATCATGCCACTTATGTGAAATGATACAAAGGATCCATTTAAATTCTTTCTCTGAATGGTATATGTTTCGAAGTTATAACATTTATGAAACATGTTCATATTTGAGGGGATATATGTTTATGAAACCCATTTCACTTTCACAGGTTATATGCCTTTAAAATAGGATTAATTTCATGATGTATGCCTTTGATGAAATGATTGTGAAACATGAATTATTTTCCACATGCTATGATATGATTACATGTTTATGATACCAATTTCATTTCACGGGTTATGATATGATTTTTGTGATCTTTTAGAACAGGAATGTATGATTTCACAATGAGATGGGTGGGACCTATATCTCCCTATAATGCATTGGTTGAAGATTTATATCTCATGATATATACTAAAATGATCTTGGGAGTGAACCTTAACTACTAATGTGGAAATGAGAGTGATACATGATAACAATGATGGTATGATGAGTGAAATCATGCTTCTAAGATGGCCATGGTATTGAACCATGGCAAAAAATATGGTATGAGGAGTGAACTAATTATACTAAGATGGCCTTGGGAGTGAACCATGACTACCATGATAGTATGAGGAGTGAACTCATTCTACTAATATGGCCATAACCCATGACTAATAAGATCGTATGGGGAGTGAACCATGACTACCAAGATGGTATGGGGAGTGAACCCATGCTACTAATATGGAATAGGAAGCAATGCCTTGACTATTATGGAAATCATTTTATGTGCTTATGTGTCTGCCAAAATTCCATGTCTTATGCCTATGTTATTCTTTCATGGATTATGTTATTTATTTACTTATGATTCATGTATTATGAACTACCAATATTTATTCCATAACACATGTTTATAATATTATGATATGTAGGATATGATCTTCTAATGTTATGATAATGTGCTCATACCCCAATACTCATGTTTTTGTTTACATGTATCTCTTGTTTACCCTTACTAAACATATGAACTAATTCCTTTTAATGTTTATTTTCATGGGTTATAAAGATATGTTTTAAGTAGTGTGTTTATAAGAAGGGTGTTAGTCATGAAGAATATAGTGGGAGATAATGAAGTTCACTTTTGTACCAATGTTTATGTTTCCATGTTTTGAAAGGCACTAGAATAATACATTCATTGGAAATCTGTTTGTATAATGTTTTATGTATTCCAAAAAAGTTATGTAATGTTAATGTATAAAAATAAAGGGTCTCTATACAACTTTCCCAACTAAAATTATAACATTTTAATGGAACCTCATATCCTAGGGATAATCCACTCATCTCTACTTCAACAAAAAATGACAGAGCATATTGAGCCTTATGAACTCAACTCAAAAAACTATTACTAATTATTTTGGGAGGACAACCAAATATGTACACTCTAATCAAAGTACCACAATAGGTACACGTGAATATCTACTTTACTGATGAAAAATAAAAATATTCATATATATTAGTGATTCATTATCTTAAAAATGTTTATTATTAGTAGAAACCAATAGAGGACCCTGCCCTGATAATTCCACATCAAAATCCAGGTCATACTGTTGGAATTGTACCTCCCCAAAGAAATATATACTAGTACATAGGGTACTATATTCGCTGATGGGGTCCCATACGTCATCGCATGGGGGAGTTACCTACCCCATCGTTTGAAAGTGAAAAACACCACAACCATCATGAAATGAATAAAAATTACGAGTACCTATGCCAAATGTATAGAACCTACACCCAAACCATTAGGGGAGTACTAAATCCTACCTAGTAAGGGTAACCCACACCTCATAGATGATAAAAAACCAAGGAATTATCAAAACATGATCTAACACTACTCACACAATATAATCACCAGATTTTAAATGTTAGCGATGGGTAGCATCGGGTTTTCCCCTCAGTTGACACTCACTCTCAAGGTCCCACATCAATCTCATAACTATTATATAATGAAGTAAATATATCCTATATCTTGAATTGGTATTTAAAACCAGGGTTTACTAAGGTTCAACAAATAATATAAAATCTTTCTATCACAAGGATACATATATAAACTATGATCATAATGTTTATTATAAATAAAAAATCCTTGTAGGTGTTGTATTAATCCAAAAATATTATCCAATATTTAAAATGAAATGAGGTTGTCCTATAAGAATTTTCCAAAAGTATATGTACCCGTGAATAATCCAAAAATAATCATTGATTATAAAACTAGTAATGAATTCCTAATTTTTTTTCTAAACCATGAATGTAAGGGACCGACATCCTTTCATCTACATGTCACTAAGGGGGTATCAAACCTAAAATTAACTCTAAATAATTCACCTTAACTCAATATTAATATTATCCTATAAGGAGTACTAAATATACCCAAAAAATTATTTAAATGAACCCTATTAGTCAATCAGGTTTCACCATCATGATTTAAGTGTAACGTCACTCAGAATAGACTAATTGATTACTCGATTCTTATAATTGTGTGAGAAAGAAGTAAAAATGATAGAGAACACACAATACATGGCATGTAATTATACACACCATGATGTGTGAGCCTCAAGTGGAAATAGGACAACACTATTATGATCCATCCATGTGGGGTAAAACAATATGGTTTGTCCATAGTGTAACACAGTTTGTTGGATTCAAATGATAGTTATGAATGTTCTCCAAAGTCCCAAGTGATGTGGTCCATATGTACATGATGTGTTACTTTTTTAGACATGGAGTACGAGTCTCTAAGGTTAGATGGGCATGCACATTTTTTGGCCCTAAGTCTTGTATATATAAACACATGACATTTACTCTATATAAATTCTATATGAAGGCTAAGGGAATTTGGGTGTGCACTAATCACTTTGAGTATTGTGAGTTTTTGTCAAATAAAATTTTATTCATATAAATTCATGAATTTTGTTTTATATGAACTTCTAGATACCAAGGCCACCTAAACTAAGACCAAACATGGTGTGTGTAAGGGGGTCCATCCATCATGTGATATTTAACTCATATTCATTTAACCTAACTATAAATGTTCCACCACATGACATGTGTTTCCATGACAAAATTACATGTGGTCATGACTCAAAGATCCAAAATCTTCTATTGCTGCATCTAATAGATCCTATGATGAACCATGGCACCATCCATGCCCGATATTAGAACCACACTTCTAACCATTACATATTGGTTTCTCTAAAACCCACCACCTCACATGTTATTCCCTCACCATACAACCATCTATGTCATTATCCTATCATGAACATCTCCAAATTAATCTCCCATAACCACTATAATTATTGTACTATATTCACCCCAACCTCTTCCCCATTTCTCAGTGAAACTAGAATCACATTTCCACATTGAACCACCTATCATACCCACTATCTTCCACTTAAAATTACAAATATGTTCCACTATAATTACTATAAATGGGGAGTGGTAGAAACATTAGAGGAATATGGGGATGATAGAGCAATCAGAAATTGGATTGGTTTTAGAAAACCCAAATTTTTATTCTCATAAAGTTAATAATTGTACATGAAAAAAATCAAAAACCCATTAATGAAATTTATGAATATAAAAGGTTATCAAGTTCCCTTAGATGATTGATCCTACATGAATAGGGTGATAGTGGGTCATTAGAAGAATAAACCAGCATTAAATAGTTAATCATGTTTAAAATTATGATATCCAAAACTAGGGAGAAAACTAAATTATCAAATTTCTACCTCATGATGATCCAATAAATCTATAATTATATTCATCATCATATCATGATATACCTACACATAATTATTTGATCATACCACCTTGAATAATACCACAACATTTATATTTATTCTTATAGGTTTCTCCAATGGAAAAAAGGAAAACCCTAGGTGGAGGAGGGTTATGGGAGGATTTATAATAAAAAAATTTGGTTAGTTATATATTTTAATTTAAGATATTGAGATGAAACCGATCCAGGTCCCAAATAAAAAAGATGGATCACACCAATCATAGGTAAAAACGAAAATTTTTAATAAAACCACGATGCTATATTTTTATATGGGGATTCAATTTAGGGATATCATTCTTCATGCATATGGGATAAAAATATATGAATATTAATTAAATTATAAATATCACTGAAAATTACACTAGTTTGGAATCTCAAAAAATTAGGTTAAAAGGTAAACATATTTTTTTGAGATAAATTAAATAAAAAAAATATGAGGGTCATTTAATAGGTAAATATTTCCAATTCATCTTTTTTGAGGGCCTAGGGATCTAAATCTCAAAAATATGTTATGTCTTGCTCAAAGAAAATATTAGGTCACTAAATTCCTACTAGAATTAACATGTCAATTTACATTGATATTTTTAAAAAAAAATTATCTTATAGTGAAGTTAGGAATTTGGGATAATATTATAGTAACATGTTTATTATAATTTCATTTTTATATATTGGTTTAATTACTATAATATTGATATTTTATTTTTTATTTTTTAAGAATTAATTTATATATGAAGACCATAAATGAATTTTGAATAAATTTTTTTTGAACAATTTCATAGAGTATCTCAAATAACACTTTTCACTTAATATTATTGAGATATTTTTGGTTTTCAAATAATATCTCACCAATTATATATGAAAACATTAAAAATAAACAAACATGAGATGTTTTTAGTGTGTTATGTGGGGAGGATAGATTTAGAGTGAATTTTAATGAATATTAATTTACATGATGATACATGTATAAATTATTAAAATTAACACATGTTTCTATTAAATTATCAATGGATTTTTTATAATAAAAAACATATAGCACAACCACCATACTCATATGAAAAATTGAGGATAGGGCATGAAAAATTTGAGAAACGAACAATAGGTATTTTAGATTTGAAATAAAACATTGATGTGATATACAATAAAAATGAATATTGTTTTTGAATTGATATATATATATATATATATATATATATATATATTGAACAATGAGAGTTTTTCAGTATACTGATACATTTGGGAATATCCATCAACTTGAAATGGATCTATATATACACAAACTTAATTCCCCTATCAATAGTTGTTTTAAATGTACATTGAGGGTATAGCTTAATTTTTGGGGAATGGTTCTCTATATTTTGATTACAAGTTGTGTAAATGCTAGATTCTATAAATTGTTTTACCAAAAACTTCTATATATCCGAAATTATAAAAATAAAAGGAAATTGTACACAAGTTTGTACATACGATACATATAGATAACCATAAAATAAATCATATTTATATTTGTATTAAATATTAAAAATAATAATCCAAAAATAATAATATATTAGATAGATCGAAAAACTAAAATAATATAATGATATCCATACTTTTTTTCCTTCCAATACTAGCCAACATCACTCTATTGCATAGTGGATTCCCACTCCTCTATATCAACACCAATATTTGTTATATAATATCCAAGAATTTAACCACATTACAGATTATTCCTAAAATTCCATATTAAAAACTACATGTTCACCAAGATGCATATTCAGGGTGTGAGTACGAAGACTCAAAATAAAGAACCATGAGACATTAGCTCCCATAAGTTAAAAGAATAAATTCTTCCATGTGAATTTGTATGTGGAATTTAAATACATACTAATTTATTAGTTAAAGACAAGTAAACAAACACAATATAATGCCCAGGACTGAATAGCCCAAATTCCATCCAAGAGAGGGGTATCACCTAATGTCTGGAATTCCCCATGCATAGAAGAGGCTTCTGACTATTATTGGGGTCTAAAAAACAAGGAGGAGACTATTACCTCTAATAAAAATCCCAAGGTTCATTCCTGAACCCACAGAAAACTCGGCATGACCCATTCATATAACAGAAATCCCAAAAACATATAAAAATAAAACAGAGAGTCCCATGGACCCACATAGTCTAGAATAGAAAATAGTATATATATATATATATCATAAATTGACCATAATAGAGTAGTAGCTGATAAACATGGAACCACCATAAAAATAAAAAGGCATACTGACCAGTACATGCTGAACAAAATTGAAAGTAAAATAAATAGACTCCAACCCAACACACATATTAATAATACCAAATACTACACCTCCAAAACCTCCAAAATGAACCACAAGTATATCTCCACGTGATATATATATCCCAAGAAAACACGAAGTTCTACCCACATACTTTGAAACCCATGTCCTGAACACATGTAGGGGATGTGTCCAATGACCTGATCAGAATCCCCAATGCTACAAAAATACTGAGTGACGATGTGATCAGGTTTATGTGCATGAAATATATATAAGGAGTTACTTCTTTCCCACATAACACACCCACTAAAAAAACATAACAGAAAATTAATAGACAAGAATACATGACAAGTTTTTTTTGTGCTAACCATGACACTACATCACTTGACCATACCTAATTTGAACCATGATAGAAAAAATAACACTTTGTATCACAACCTAACCCATACCTAAATACACAAGGTAGTGCACCATGTGGAATCTTATACAATATATTATGGTGAAAGGAAGGGTTTTATCCAAAACCTCAACACATTACCTAAGGAACCGATGATGATCAAATGTCCACAAGTCCCAATTCATCCTTTCTCACTCAAGGGAGGTCCATCATCAATGTATCATAACATATCACAACCGTACCAACATTCTCACTCAATTATATATGTTAATCCCACCCTAAGCCTTCTCACTCAAGGAAAGGTCCCCAAAAATATACTAACCCATTCCTTTTCACTCAAGATATGGTCAACCAAAACTTATCAATAAAGGAGAGGACTCTTTGATAACCACTTCTTTATCACTCAAGGTAGGGATTTAATTTTATACACACTAGGATCCAATCATACCCATGGAGATCCTACTGATTACATCTCACACATGGTGATCTTAGGCCATAGGACCCCCACCCACCTCATCATTTATCACCTATTACATGTATATAATCATGAACATGTAGGTAATAGGAAACAATGAATATAACCTCTCTCACTTAAGGGAACTAGTCCCTCAGGCTCTAGTCCATCATGAAATGGAATTCACTAGGGTATTTCAAACCCATATCTACTATCTAAGGGTACATTCATGTCTATCTTAATCAACCCATCATATTGATACTAATCATAAATAATGGTACAAAACACATAATTATGAAATGAAATAAAAATAATAACACAATGTAGTCTTATTAAGGTGCACATACAAAACAATCATGCTTTATGAAATAGGTAATTTTCCACGTGAGTTCAAATAGACCCAAAAAAATAACTAATCCCGCTAAGTTTCTTTTGAAACTCGTATACATAATTTTTAAAATCATTTAAAAAAGGACCACAAGATGTATTTTACTCACTATAGGCCCATTTACCAAATCCAATAAAAATTTTACTTATAAAACCGCACCTTCATCTAGAAATACCATTTCAAAACTTGTTAATAAAATCACAACTTTTCCCTTAGAATTCTTATCTGAATCCCTCCACTTTTTAAGAAACACGATTTGAAAATAAACCCTTTTCTCTTTGAAATCCAACTCAAACCACAAAACACCCCATAAAGAGGGACACCAGAACATGTTTAACCAAGGTTACACCATCGAGTAGTTTATAAAGTTATACATTCAATGATAACTATTAGGATGATATGATTCTATACTAAATTCATAGAGAGATCACACTTTTCATTCAATATGGAGGCTTATAATTCTATTTCTCACTCACAAAAATAAAATCAAAATAATACTAAGAGATGTATTAATGTAAAGTCCACCTACCTCAACCACCATCTCATAATAAATCCCAAGATCATACAAATATTCTCTGAGTTCACAGGCACGTATCCCATCAATACACACTGAAAAAAGAATAAATTTATCAATTAAAACCAATTTTCAAAAAAGTCAAAACTGGCACCAAACTCACCAAGAATCCCTACCATATAAAAAAAGGGAAAATGGGGTTTTTTACCTCCCAAAACATACAAAAACCTATGAAACTAAAAATAACCAAATTACATTATATATTTTTGGCCAAACTAACCCAAATTCATTGGAAACCATAATGAAATTCACAAGGAAGAATTCCTTAATGAAAATTATTATTGATGGCTTGATTTCAACCTCTTAGGACATGATCTACATGATACACATGAAAGGAACATCAAATGGCATGATTTCAACCTAATTTAGTAAAATAATCCCAAAAAATTTATACATTTAAGTTGATAATTTGGGGAAAACAAAGGAAGAAGAACAATGGAGATAAAGGGAGAAACCTACCATGAATTGGTATGAAGAAACACCAAGAATCCACCTAAATAAATAGGATATGAGATTAGAGAGTGGTAGAGAAAAATCTGGTTTCCCCTATATTTTAGTTAAATAAATTGAGAAAACACTAAGGTGTTTCCAAATAAGGACCCTCTATAAATTTCTATAATTCCCCTAAAAAGAGAGTTTCCAACACCGGTTCATGGTGTGACCCTCTAGGTCACAACATGAACACCCCATGGAAGAGGGAATTGAAACCTTTACCAAAACGTTCATGGAATGAAACACTACTGCATGGTGTGAAGAAACATAAGAAGATCCACATCCTTATCCCATCTACCTTCATGACATGACCACCACCTGTCACATTGTGAGTGGCGTACAACTATAGAATTTTTGTTTCCCAACCAATCATCAACAACCCCAAAACAATCTCAGATATCCTGAAACATAAAAAACGTAAAAACAAATCCAAAAAACCCCTTTAAGGATATAAATACACTTATATGTTTAATATGATCCCTAATTCAAGGAGCAAACCACTTTATAGAATGAAAAAAATCAAAAACCCACCACAAATTAACAACCCTAAAATTCAGAGGTCATTAAAAAATCCCCCCACAACTCTAATAATCTCAAAGAATCCAAGGTAGTGGCCAATCCAAAACTATAATCCTACCTTTATCATCAATTCAGGACTAACCTACCACATACCATCAATAATCATTTAACCTGCATCCACTATGTAACTCAAAATTCAAAGTTCAAGTACATTGGATTTCCTCCAAAAAACCTCATTTGATCCTCAAACCACCCACATATTAAAGGGGGAACATGGTGGGGTTTCCGCAACAATTAATCTATTTCCATGAAAAAAATTGTTGGTACACCTCAAACCAACTTCTCCAAAAAACGGTTAGCCTCTCCTGTTGATGCAAAATCACATTACCGAACCACCTGAACACGATGCATTAATAACCAAAGGAATTAATAAACAATAAAAAATAAAAAATGACTTATTAACCCAAATCTTAGTGTAATTACATAATTTATTCCTTAACTAAACCATCCATCAGTCACACTATACTCATGATCACTGAAACACCACCAATCTAACTCACCCTCAAATCCATAAATTCTAACGGATGCCTGATACCAAAGCATTGACTCCAACTAGAACCACACTTGAATCCATGGATTGGATATATATTCTCACCATAATATCAATATTGACTAAATTACCCATATAATTGTCCCAATTCACCCATAATATCTTCTAATGTAAGGGTCATACATCAACGATCAATACATTTCTCCCCACTATAGGATTATCGTAATCATTCCTCCACCAAACCCAAAACCCAATCTCCACCAACCATGATTTTTCTGTTACCAAACATAATTAATTGATGTGGAAAATCTACTATTACCCATGTACCAACATGAACCTCAATAAAAAAACCAATACAATACTCATCTGAACCCAATAATCCCAAAATATTGAAACTTCAATGAGTGATTCATCCTAAATCATATAGTGCTACCACCATAAGAATCTATTAACCCAAAAACATAACTCAAGTGGGAAAACCCCAAATTCATAAAGCACACATCAAGAATTACTACCTGTAAAATCCCAAAAATTCAAATCAATGGGTCTAACCCTTAAACCAACCAACTCACATCCAACTACTCAAGCCCAACAATAAACATCCATCCCATGATCCCACCTCATGTTTCTCTCTAAAAAAAATGGTACACCCACTGAACATACACTCAAACACTAGGGTCTCTCCCTATCCATCAAAGAACCATAAGAGAACCCATTATACATAGGGACTCATTAGTTTCCCACTATCAAACCAAAACAAGTCCACACTAGCTGACAAAACAAGGTTCTTCTAAAAAACATGACACATATTCCAAAACAAAATTCAATCATCTCGGTCACTATCAATACATCAGAAAAATCCATGAAGACTTGATTTATATAGGAAATAATAAATTATTTTAAAAACATATTCAATTTATTTTAAACCCAAAAAAACTCACCTGAGTTTTCAAAACACCCATTAGAATCCATTGGTTTTCCAAAAAAACTCAAATCACTAAAAACCATCAGCTTAACCGGTTACTTTCTAAAAAAATCATCCCATTTACAAAACCATTTTGGAAACCCAATTTCAAAAAATTTCCTTACTTTTATAAAAATAAAAAAATAGGACCACTAATGGAAATGATGGATTTGACGTCGCGATTTTTACATCAATTTCTGTGAAACCAATACTGAATAGGTAAAAAAAGTTTTTGGTGTCAGTTTTAATTAAAAATGACACCGAAAATGTAAATATTTATTCTTTTCTACATTAGTTGTTAAGAAAAGAAACTCCAAAAACTAAAAAAAAAATATTTTTTATGGCGGTTTGAAAATAAACGGATGCTGAAAACCCCAAAAAAATCAGTATAAGTTTATGTAAGAACCAATGTTGAAAACAAAAAATATCTTTTGGCATTGGTTTTAAGAGAACATGCCCCAAAAAATATTATAAGAAAATAACCCGAGCATTTGGAACCTAAAAACCATAATTTGTTTCATTTTATTCTGTCTCTCTCGACTCGCAACAGCACCGACGTCCACCTGAACCACCTCAATGGCTCATTTGCTTTGATTTCTACAATTTTAATCTTCATTTAACGATCAGTAGTTCTCATTCTTTCTTCCTTTATCTTTGTTTCTTCATTTATGTTTTTATTTCATGTTATGAAACCTCTTCACAGTCGTATATCTATCAGGATTTAATTATTTGTATGTTCATGATTATTTTTTATATATACAACTGTGTTTTTAAGATATTGATGTGTTTATTATTTCAATGAATTTGAAGGAGAAAATGTTTATTACGGATCAATTTAACATCATAAATTTAGAATATTGGAAGTTATTTTTTTTAATTTTAGAAATAAATTAGTTATTATTTAGTTATAAATTTGAATTATTGCTTCATTTTTTTTATGAAATTAATTTTTACTTATTAATGTTGTTGTTAAAATTTGTTTATTTTGATTACTTTTATTATTTGATAAATTTATCAAATGGGTTTTTAGGAAATTTATTGTAAATTTTTTTTTATTTTGATTAGTATAATTATATTCCATTATTGATCTTTGATCTTCTTCAAGTGAAATATCTCATGATATGTTTAAATTACAGTAGAAAATGGATCATTTTTCCTTTGGTTTCACTCAATTATTTTGGATTTTTATTCTGTTATTATCTAATTTATTCATTTCATTTTAGTTTGATGAAATTATTGATTTTTATTAATTTCGGTGCAACTTGATGACCATTGCTGTCATATATTTATAATCGTTTGAATGGATGGTGATGTCAATCATATAGTTTAAAATTATTTGAATTCTTTTATATGAGTAATATTCATGTTATGTGTGATTCTGACGCTGAGTTTTATAAATGTATGGATATTTAAATAAATTCAAATGTGAAATTAATTATAAGGATTATAAATTTTTATTGAGTGATTTGAACATGAGAACTGTATGAATTATGAATTTAAAATAGGCTGAAAATTTAATATATGGTTTAAAGAAAACCTGAATGATAAATTGATTTTTATCATTTAAGATGAATTAATTGAATTATAGTTATGTGATAGAAATATTGAATTATCTACCCAATGGTGTAGTTTTGGATTAAATGAAAGCATTTATAGTTTAAAAAGATGATGCATGAATTTGTTTGAATTTTGAACAGGGTAATAGATAATTTTTACGTGTTAAGAATTACTGGGATGTGTTGTATAAGAATATATGGAATTCAAAAATAAATTAATCTTATGTTGAGAGAATTATGGTAGGTCACATTGTGATTTGAATTTGGCATGATCAATGGTGAATTATTGTTGATTCAATGACTCTTTGGTACATTTGTTTTGAAAATAACATTATATTCAAAAATGAACTTGATATAACATAAAAGTGGTATTAGTTTATTGTATGTTTTTATGTTTAAAATTAAACTATTTATACATATATAAATGTTTATATGTTTTAATATATCACTAATTATATTATGATCTCAGGTGTTTAATGGATCCTAATTGGATTAATTGATAAATAACCACTAGTGAATATGAAAAAGTAATTGATGATTTCTTAGAATTCGACAAATGAAATATTTAGAACACAGATTTTATTGTTTTTCCTTGTGTGAAGTGTATGAATACGATAAAGATAAATTCTGGAGATATCAAAGATCATATCATTTCCTATGGTTTTAGCCTTAATTATATACATTAGATATGGAATAGTGAATGAAATAATCATTCAATGTATAATATCGATGAAAATACTCATAATGAGGAAAATGATCATATTGAAGAATTAATTCATGATTTAGTTTTTGGATCAATCAAAACAACAACAACTATTGAATGTTTTTATGGATATTAAGAGAAAACATTAATCATTGGTTATAAATATACATTGTTATCAGTAGTTTTGAGATCTATTAACTTGAAATAAAGAAATGGTTGGAGTGGTAAAAGTTTCTCTCACATACTTGATCTTTTAAAAGAGCTACTTCTAGAAGGAAACCGACTTATAGATTCCAATTATGATGTGATTTTTTTTGTGCCCAACGGTATTGGGGTATAAAAAGATACATGCTTTACCTAATGATTGTGTGTTGTATAGAATGAATATGAATAATTATCAAAATCTCCTACATGTGAGACATCAAGATATTGGATGGATGAAAAATACAACTTAGATTCATTCTCAAGTACTAACATCTAACCTCATACTTAATAAATTTGGTACTTTCTAATAATTCCATCTAATTATTCCTTTATATTATTCCAATAATTCCTCTATGATTCATTCACATGTACCAGAATCAATACTCATATTAAATAAATTTGGTACCTTCCAATAATTCATTGTTTCAAGAGTTTATTTTCAAACTCAATTGATGAAAAAAATTTAAGATGAAATCCCAATGAGTGAATATATGATGGTAATATAGGTCACCTTGATAATTTCCTACAATGGAAGATATTTGATAAATAATTTCTTGATTTTGGAAGTGAAGTTAGAAATATTAGAATAGTATTGTGTACTGATGGAATGAATCCATATCAGAGCGTAAGTAGCCAATATAGTTCATGCTATGTTTTTTTGGTAGTTTACAACATGTACCCATAGATATATATGAAGAATAAATATGTTATAATGGGATTCATGATTTTTGGACCAAAAATGTAGGGAAATGATATTTATGTTTATCTTTCACCATTGATAAATAATTTGAAATTTCTATGGGAGAGAAGTGTCAAAGTCTTCAATGTATACAAGAAAGATTATTTTTCTTTTTCATGTTATGATAACGTTCACTATAAATTATTTTCCAACATGTGGAAACTTATCAGGATATAATATTAAGGTAAATAAATAATTTCCAATTTGTGAAGTACAGACTTCATATTTTCAATTTCAGAATGTAAAAAAGAGAGTTTACATGGGACACTAGAGAATTTTCTGAATGGATCATCTTAATCATAGATTGAAAAAAGTATTTAACGGTTTACAAGAATACAATATTACACCACAACCATTATTATTTGATGAATATTATGACAGGGTGAAATCTATTGATTCATCATATGGAAAGAAAAGAAGTTTTTTTTCTTCAAAAAAATATTTATAAGAGACAATATATCTTTTTCAAACTACCTTATTGGATATTTTTGGAGATAAAACATAAAATTTATGTGATTTATGTTGAGAAAAACATATGTGATAGTCTTATTGGAACTTTATTAAACATAAATGGAAATAAAAAAAGATGTATTGCATGATAGATTAGATTTGATATCATTGAGAATACATTTTGATTTATCTCCCACCATGAAAGGAAATAGAAATATTTACCTCCATCTTGTTGCACATTAATCAAGATTGAGAAATTTTTTTTAAGTTTATTCATGGTATTAAAGTACCAAGTAGATTTTATTGAAATGTGAATAATTTGGTGTTTGTAAAGGATTATAAATTAATAGGTATGAAATCTCATGATTTTCATGTATTAATGCAACAGTTGTTACCAGTTGCAGAGTGTGGTATATTATTGACAACTATCAGAAATACTATAATTTGGTAATGTAATTTTTTAAAATCCATTTGTAGTAAATTAATTGACCCAAATTTTTATATTTGTTGGAGAATGAAGCTAATATTATACTTTTTCAACTCGAAATGTATTTCCCATATGTGTGTTTTGATATAATGGTTCATCTAGTGATTCATATGGTGTGTGAGATACGAATATGTGGAACTTTTTATTTATGATGGATGTATCCTTTTGAAAGATATATAAAAATTTATAAGGGATACTTTAAAAATATATATCGATCGAAGGCCTGTATAGTTTAAAAATATGTATCAAAAGAGGTGATTGAGTTTGGTACTGATTATTTGAATGAAGTGGAGCATATTGGTATCCCTATATCTTGACATTTGATCTTTGATAGCGAAAGTAGAGGGATTCGAGGCTTGAAGGTAAAATTAATTCCACAAGAAGAAGTGATGCAGTCACATTTATACATTTTAAACAACATAGATGAGGTTCAATCATATATATCATCACATATTTCTGAATTAAAGACCCGATATCCAAAAATAAAGGAAAATTGGTTGATTCTTGAGCATAAAAAGACATTTGTTTCATGGTTTAAGGATAAAGGGATCACCGATATATCTACATTAGAAATCTTGAAATGGTTGGAAGGGGAACCTCTATTAATGTGATCACATGTCCTGGTTTTGATATTAATATGTCAAAATTGTACACAAAAAATTAGGATGATAAGAGTACCATTCAAAATAGTGGTGTAATGGTCATCACTCAAGTACTGCATTTTTCGAGTACAAAAGGTAGAAACCCAATTTCTGTATCATCAACATATTTTGGAGTTATTGACGATATATGGGAAATTAATTTTACTAAATTTAAGTTCATGATGTTTAAGTGTAATTTGGTTGATAATAATAGTGGAAATGAAACATGATGATTGTGGGTTTACATGGGTTGATTTGAAAATATTTAGTTCAAATGAGGAACTATTTTTTATAGCGACACATGCAATGAAAGTATATTATGTCATTGATTCATAGAATGATCACTGATCCATCATTTTGCAAGGGAAAATATTTCATTTGGGTTATGAGGATGATGATGATTATGTTATTTATTTATATGAGTCTTATTCATCTACTTCACGAATTCCGGATGATATTAATGACTATAACACATACATAATGCATGTAGTATGAAATGATCATTTTAAAGGGATATGGGAAAACACTAAATCATTCTCTTAATTATTCTGGTAAATATTTATATTTTATTTATTTTTTGAAATTTAAATGTGTAAAAACACTATTTTTAAAAACAATTGGATGTTTTATTACATATATTTTATTATTTATATGATTGTTTCTATTAAATTTTATGTTCCACATTTATGGTTGGACATATTTTCATTGAAATTAATTATGTACATTATTATGTTTTAATTCCATTTACACATATGAAAACACTTTTTAGAATAAATGTTTATAATTAATAGTTTACCTTTAATATTTTTTGGTTATAAGTATTATAACACATTATTTTTTTTAAAAAATTAACATGCTTCACTTTTTTTACTTATATATTCTTTAATCCCTGTTTCTGAATATTTTCCTGTGTAATAATAAAAAAGTAAAAAAAATCATTACATTTTATTTCAATGTATAATATATAGATAGAATAACATTTACCAAGGTATATATCTTTTTTCATATTATTAAATATTTAGTAATATACTTATTTAATGAAAAATAATTAATTTCCAAAAAATATTTGCAGGACTACTGATGCATCCTCGGTAGAGGAGACATCCCTTTTTAGTTCTTGAGTTGGTAAACATGTTTTACACATTTACCAAAACTATCACTTTCCCATGGAGATGAAAGATTATATATTATTTTTGAGGACAATAATAATGAAGCTATCCTAAATGCAACTCAATTTACTAGTTATATCTCCATGCAGAGACATTACATGATTAGTATTTTATATCTTTATTGGAATTCTGTTGACGGGATGGCGAAACAAAATCTTTGGGAGGCCATAACGGTAAAATATCTCAATTGATTTATTTTATCTCATTTTTTGAATATTAAATATTTTAAATGATAATTATTTAATTTATTTGATTATAGATGACATTCAGTTTTGAAGAAATAAGAGGAGTTAAGAAAAGATGTATTATTATAGAAGTTTTTTGGTAGAGAGATTTCAAAATAAAATTGATAAAAAATTATGTTTTTGGAATAAAACAGAATGAAAATTCTTACCTCAAGTATCAATTTTTAGATTCAGATATAAGGAATAAATTTCTTGACAGCCGACATGAGGTACCATTTTAGGTATGATAATTATTTTATATTATAAATGTTTTTATATATTTATATAATTACTTATTAGTTTATTTTTATAAAATAGTCATCCTAAAGATCTCATCAAGAGATCCAGTTGTAGAATGTATACCCTTATAGTTTACCATGAGGGGGGTATCATTTATTTGAGCAGAAAATGATTGAAGAAAATTTTCAAGCATTAAGAGCTCATTCTAGTAGTGGTTCATAAAGGGTTTAGTTTGGTCCTCCATTTCCACCCCAATCCCCAAAAAAAATGGAAAAGAGTGAGAATAAAGAAAAATGAAATGAATCTTACAGAGAAATATAAATAAGTTGTAAGAACCAAGATCTTCAACTCAGGTATACATCTTGTTTTCTGGTTTTTTGAGGAAAAGGTGAGTTTTTTGAAATTTAAGGAGTACATGCCATATACTCGGTTTCTGCAGGTAGCCATGTAGTAGCTGTATAACGGCCAAGTACATAGCCTTGTGGGGTGACGTGGATACCACATAAAGCAGAGGTCAGTTAAGGCATGTACACGACGTGTACATTAAATGAACACATTATGTACACTTTATTTTTATTTGTTAAATTGGACCGGGGTCAAGTCTAATTGACATAACCTCATTCTTTTGGCTTCATCTCATCCAAGAGTGACTGGAGATCACTGTTTATTCTTCGAGCCCCTGATTGACTGTCTTTGATCCGAATATATTATTGTTGATTGCATTGGAATATCCACAATGATTTCTTCCTTCTTCTATAGCCTCATCTCTTAATTCTTCCTCTTTTGTGAGATATAATTGGTTGAAAATTTTAGTAATTTTTTAGATCTACAACATTCTTGGTTGAGTCAAAGGATGAGGTTCAACTATATCGATCATACAATGTCAAGGTAGGTGGTTTGTAACTTTTCATAGAATATATTTTGAATTATATGGGGAAAAAGTTCCCAATAACCTAGTTTAGGGTATTGCGTGTTTAGGGAATCTAACCCTGTTAATACCTGTTATGCCTTGTTTTCTTGAGTATGGGGTTTTTTATTGTAATAGGGTTATTTACCGAGATATGGATGTTTTTTCCCATGCCTTATTGATTTTGTCTATTTGGTCTAGAACTGCATGTTAGGCTTTTACACTTTCCATGCATAGTGTTGTTAGGATGGAGTTGATAGTATAAAACATGATTTTGATAAGCATTGTAGTTTCTAGTCAAGTAGTATTTGAGTTTTACTTTGGCTACTGGATATGGTTTGTGCATGATTGTATTACCCAGGGCTGCAGGAACCTGGTGTAGATAAAAAATATGGTGGAATGAATGTTGAGTGCTTCCCCAGAGTGTCTATTATACTTTTTACATTGTGAGACCTTATGGGGGGTGGACATGAGTTCTCCATTAGTGTATCTGTACTTCCACATTGTGAGACCATAGGGGGAATTGGACAGTGAATCCTTCCCCAAAGTGTCTATAGTTACTATTACGAGACCACGAAGGTAATTTATGGTGAGTTCTTCCTCAGAGAGTCTTTGTTAAGCTAAACCAGATGGGTTAGACTATGAGAACATCCCAGAGGGTTTCTTGAGATTGTTTGGTTTCTTTTTAATGAATGTAAATGAATTTAGTTAAAACTGTTGGATTGTTAACTTTTGATTACTTCCTTGTTTATTACTTAATTTTTCATGTTGCCTTCCATATATATTCACTGACAGTTAGGCATAGATATTTTGGTGTTTGCCTATTGGGATTAGTCTCACACCCTATTTGGGTCAAGATTTTGGGCCCAAAGAGATTATATTTTTTTAGGTATAGATAAGTCCAAGCACCCTTCTACTTTAGGTACATGATTGTGTGGAGATGAAGAACATGGGACCATGTTGAGGCTTTCGATTATGCTGGAGTTGTTTACTTGTTTTCATTTGTACTTTGGTTTAGTACCATGTTCCAGAATTGTGGCTTGTTTGGCTACTTAGATTCCTGTGACATGCATTATGATTTTTATATCTATTATGCAATTTTTTATTTACTTTCAGTATTCCGTTGTTTACTTATTGTATTGAATTACTGATTTTGATGTTGTTATATTAATGTTATTCCACTGCGTTACTCTTCCAAGGAGGGCATAGTTTCCCCACTATCACACCCAAGGCCCTCACTGCTAGTTAGTAGAATTTGGAATTTGGGGAAATGCACTTGAGGCGATGTGACCAATCGGGTACGGGGCACCTTTGGGCGACACCCAGAACGAGGAAATTACAGAAGTGGCTGAATAAATTATAAGTAAATAATTTTTATATTTAATTTAATTTATAATTTTATAATATAACATTGATATACCATTTATCATTTTTTATTTCAGGATGACCTACAAGAACAAGGGACCTCAGGCACTTTTATCCTTAAGGGTAGGATGGGCATCATATCTAATGATTTAGGAATACCAAAACACCCAGGCCATGTTAGAGGATATCAGGTTGGGGTTACAATTAATAATGCTTTTGGTAATCAAAGATATCAATCAAGATTCCCAGAAATCGATGCCTGAAAATTTGAGTTGAATGAAATGAAGCATACCATGGGAGATCAAATTCAATCATCTATACATGCTATATTTGAACAATTGATGAGATAGTCTACATAGCCTTCCTAGCCTGCCTAGCCTACCTAGTCTTCCCAACCTTCCCAGTTGGATTCACAACTTGTATAGCCCACCTAGCTTGCCCATCACACCCTACATGCCTAATCCGATCCTTCACCTCTTCATTTTGACCCAACATTATATTGTGAGTTGTATGCTCTATATACTCATGTATGTATTGTAGAGTATAGATTTGTACATATTTTTGGGGATTCTATACATCACCAGCCTTTGAAATTGGGTTTTTTCAGTGTTTCAGTGATATATTTTATTGATCCTAATTGTCTATTACCATTTCAAATCACAGAGGTTACCAGAGTAGAGGATTTTGTAGGTCAGTTTTCAATTTGGCTGGCTAACCTTCTACGTAATCTAAAAAGTGAGGTATGCATTGTTTTAAAATATTAGTTACATTTAATTGAAATTTACTTATAATTTTTTCTGATATTTAATATTTATAGTATTATGTAAAATAAAATATAAATTATACAAAGAAAATAGAAACAAAAGGTTCGGAAACTAACACCTATAGATTCTTCTATTTCTGATGGGAAAAAATATTATACTAGATTGTTTATTCATTGGATAATTTATATTATTTTAATATGATTGATGAAATATGTGGAAGAAAATACTTGTTGAGAATATTCAAAAAATATATCAATGATCTAATTCAATTTGAAGATCTCATCATGACTGTCCTTTAGTTATGTTCCATATAAGTAAATTTAAGTTTAAGTTTTTAATTATGTAAGTAAAGTTGAATTTAATATAACTACTATATTACGTATTTAATTAGGTATCTACGCAAAATTCCGAGACAAAATAATCCCACTAGTATTTATTTTTTTACTGATCCATAATTCACTTCAACGGATGTGAACTATGTGAAACATCCCGAAAGAATTAAATATATATCTGAGAGATTCTCAAAGACAAATATTAAATGTTGGTTTTTCCCATTACTTGATGTGTAAGAACAATTATATAATTATGAACTAATATTTATTATAATGTCATTAAATTTTGACATTTTATATTATAGAGGGAATTGGATGTTCGACATATTCTACCCAAGAGAATGCATGCTATACTAGTTTTTCTCTTTATAAGTTCATGTTTGTGAAGATTTTAGTACCCTGTTAAATGATTAAGTTTTATTACATTTTATAAGTTCATTAATTTTAATTTTTATTGTTTACATGTTTTATTAGTTAATATAAATGAAAATGCAGGTCATGGAAATAGTTTAACAAAAATAAGTTGAAGAAAAAGTATCTAAATCCAATAAAATATGTGGATGTAGCGGTAAATATTTTAATTTTTCATAATATTTTGATTTTTTAAATATAAATATATATATATATTGGTTTTTAATTAAATGGTAATGTTTTATAACCTCAGTGTCATTGTAAAAAAGGAAGTGCGGAATGTTGTTATTATGTTTTAAGATTTATGTATGAGATAATCAAAATTAGGGTCTTCACTGAATTTGATAAGATTAGTTATATTAATTATTTTACAAATTTTTTCATAGTATTCTGTATTTTAATTTCAATTAGATGTTAAATTATGTTGATCTATATAGGAATGATGAGATGACTCATCTTTTATCTTTTTTTTTGTGAACTATTTGATAAGTCTGGTTGTGAATTAAATTATCAGGTATGTATCTTTTAATGTTTACGATTAATATTAATTTTTCCTAATAATGTGTTCAAAAAATAATTATTTTTTATAATAGGTGTTTGATCTTAAGGATCTCAACAATATTCTTCAGAGTACAAGACTGGTTATTTTATAAATTAGCAGGCATGTGATTTTTTATTCTATTTTAAAATATAATTATATAAATAATGTTATTTTGATTATGTTGTTAAATTATGGTTCTTTTTATAGATTTTAAGAAAAATGATTGGTTGAATTTTAATTTGATTTAATGTTATTATATTACATTTATTCATTATAAAATTATATTTAAATGGAAAATGATTTTAAAAGTCATGAAGTTGATGGAAACCTATTGATTTGGCTTGAAAATGAAAAATACCTTTTTAACATGACATTTGGGATAATTTTATTTTGAATGAATTTTTGATATACCAACTATAATTATTTATCTTTTAATGTTTTGTGTTCTAATAAAAGAATAATTCCTTTGAATTCCTGATGATCCAGGTGAAAATTACTAATTTAGGAGGCTATGTCAAGGCTGGCATGATTATCAGTTTACTAGGTTATTAATTATGGTTTGTGACATTTTAATTCTATGACTTAGATAGGATAATATGATTTTTGGTCATTTTGGTGTTGTAAACCCGTCTGTTTTAGGTTTTAGATTCTGGGATTTTAAAGTATTAATTTATTTTTAAAAAAATTATATGATTCAACATGCGTTATTTTAATAACCGATGTTGAAATTGTTTTCAGCATTAGTTATATATATACACCAATACTGAACCAAATAAATGTCGATTTCAGTATCAATTATCTTATAAAAACGACACTGATGACCCAAAAAAAATTCAGTCTCGGTTCTAGTGTTAACAGATGACAAAATCTTCCTAAAACAAGGTCTTCGGTGATGGTTTTTATTAAAACCAATGCTAAGGACCAAAATGTTAGCTTTGAATGTCGGATACCATGATAACTGATGCTGAATACTGCATTGAAAATTGATTCGGTGTTGGTTATCTTACAAACCAAAACCAAAAATCTTATGTGGATGAGTATCAGCAGCGGTTTCATAGAATCGATACTAAAATTTTATTTTTAACATCACCTTTATAAACATCAGTTCAAAACAAATTCCAAAATCTAAAAAACTGACATTGAATACCCTTTTTCTACTACTGGACCATTATATCTATATTAATCTAACCACCCCTTATAATATATTTAGTAATTCCATGATTGTGTTATATGTTGATTCAATTAATAATAAATTATGATGAGGTAATATATCAAACAACACCACCCATTTTCACTTGTATCATTCCCTAATTATGACTCTATCATGATGAATGAACTAATCAATAGCTCTAAGATGAACCCTATGTCTCATTCCAAGTATTATCAATACAACCTTGTAATTTTTTATCAAACCCAACACCGAAATCATCCTAGAGTGTCTAATCTTGAAATTTGACATCCCCTGAAAACTTGGGTTTCCATCGATGTCATGTTAGACAAGCATGAATTCGATATACCTCATGAATTCTAAAAACCTAACTCCATCTCTAACTATACTACACCATCCTATAATCCTCTTTGATTACTTGTGTATCTTCCTAGAATAGATTTCATGAGTTCCACCCAAGAAGGGGTTATCATTTAACCTCATATGCACCTCCTTATATGTTGGAGTCTATTGACTAGTGGTGAGAGCCTAAGATAGTCATGGGAAGACTATGAAATCTAATACAAAGCATGTAGATCATGCTTGAATATATCAAAAATTCAACATGAACCATCTATATAATATATATCCCAAAATATATATACATAAAATAAGGATCCCCATGGGCCCTTGTGATATAGAGTGGAATGAAATAAATCAATCTCTATATTGAATCAACTAGAAAATAGTAGACGAATATAAAAATGGAATCATCAAATAAATTCAAGGTACATTGGCCGGTACATGCTGAAAAAATGAAAGCACGATACATTGTGTGAATCCCAACTAACATAATCATCCTATCGAATCCTCAACCTCCACGACCTGCTAACTGATCTATATGTCCATATCTAAGTGATACAAATTTATTGAGAGGAAAGATGAATGTCTAACAACATATATAAAAAACCCATGTCATGAACATAGGTAGGGATGAGTTTAATGACCCAATAATAATCCTAAATACCTCAATAATACTGATTAATGATGTGATCAAGTGGATTTTCATGTAATCCATATATAATAATTATAGTAATTCCCTTTACACACACTAATATTGAAAATATAACACATTATGCACATAAAAACATGAATTTCAGGTTGCTGTGTTCTAACTAGGCTGCCATAACACTTGATAATATCACCCATGGAACTATGTCAAATGGAAGAAAGTCCCCACATACCAAAACTCCACACAAACCCAAATATTCATGGAAGAGTGCCATAAAAAATAACATATGAAACCTAAAGGTGCAAGGTAGGGTATTATACCAAACCTTGACCCATTACTCAATGTAATAGGTTATGGTTATATTCCCAAAAGACCCAACCCACCACTTCTCACTCAAACAGATTCCAATATACATATCTGGTAACTGATCACAACCAGACCAACCTTCTAACTCAAGGTTTCCTACTATCCCAACCCAAGACATATCACTCAAGGAAAGGTCCTCAACTATACCCTAACGCATGAATTGTCACTCAATACATGGTTGACCAAGCCTTATTGTTCAAGTTATGTCCCCTTCTACAACCACAACCATATCACACAAAAAATAACCCAACATTAATTCCCACTAAGATCTCAGCACTCCCATGGAAATAATTTCACTACCATCTCAATCGTGGTGATCTTGGGCCTCAGGATCCTCTTCCACACTATAATTTGACATATATCACATGCACATATTCAAGAATATTCATGAAACCAAAATTCGGCACTCAAACCATCTCACATATCACTCAATCATCAGTATTGAACTAGTCCCCCAAGACCTATTCTCTCATACAAGGAAATAAACTCTGGTCCTTCAGACCTATATCCACCCTATAAGGGTTATATCACATAAATCTATATAAACCCACCAATTTTACTCCTATTATGGGAAAACACACATAGTCATACACTAACATGCATTAAGAAACACACAAGGAAATCAGAACAAGGGGAATACACAAAGCAATCATGCCTTAAAAAACTAGTAATTACCCACATTAGGTCAAATAGATCCAAAAAAATAAAAAAAACTCTATATTTCCACTGAAACACAGTCAAATAACTTTCCAAAATCTTTTATAAAACGAAACCCCATTTATTATTTTAATAACTCTAGTCCCATAACTCCAAACATATCAAAATATTCCTTATAAACCCCCACATTTGTTTTAAAATACCATTTAAAAAACCATTTCTAAAATCAACAATTTTCCATAAGAATCCCCTTTAAAATCCATTATATTTTTAAAATATCATTTTTAAATGAAAACACTTTCCACTTTGAAATCTAACTCATGACACCAAGAGAACCAATAAGAGTTCCACTGGCACTCGTTTCACCTGTGAACCACCATCAAATTGTTTATCATGATATACAATACAAGCTGGCTATTACAAAGGTGGGATCCCAAACCATTCTCATAGTTAGATCACAAAATTCATGGAATATATAGGTATATAATACTAATTCTCAGACATGAATATAAAATTACAAAAATACTAAGAGAGATTGCAATTTAAAGGCGAACTTCTTCAAATGAAATTCAACAATCCATCCCAATTCAAGGAACTAACCATTATCCAGAATTAAGAACTCAACCCCCACCCCCGCCCCACCACCACCACATCCACGATGTAATGACCATAGAATTCAAGGGTTTTAAAACATATAGTTATAGAGATCGACCAAAATATAACATATAATTACAATGTATAACTCTCACATAGAAAAGAGGATCCAAACCTTCATTGAGAATAAGCATTAAATTAAAGGTGGGGAATATGGGAGAAATATATTAATGTGACATAGGTGGATTAGTATATAGGTAAATCAAATCATTTTACATATGAACATTCATTTTGGAGAAATGGGAACATATATCCTATTCTACTAGAACATCAGTATATAAATACACATATATATAATTCATGTTCTTCTCTGATATAGAAACATCCATTAATGAATTATAATAATACCTATAAAAATATAAAAAACTAATGGAGGGATACCGCTTCACCCATGGTTATAAAAAACAAAAATTCAAAACTAAAACCTGAAAACATAGCCATATAATAGTATTAGAGACCATATGGAATGAGAAATAGTAACAATATTTAATATATGAAAATGAAATATAATCTATAATTGTGAAAAACGACTATTTTAAGTTAATTAATATAAAAAGTAATAAATTTAAGTACGTTTTTTATAACAAAACCATATTTTGTTATCAAATTATGTATACCAACCTACCTAAAACCTTTCCCAAAAAACCTATAATAACCATACCACAAATGATATAAGGAACTCACAACTCTCTAAACACCCTAACAAAAAAATAATCCCTCAATCCCATTTATGACACATGTATGGTCATTAGTACATATTTATTTGATATTTTTAATTTATTTTTTTTGGGTTTTTTGGAAGTTTGTGTTTGAATTAAAAAAATGAAAACTATTATGGGATCATGGTTTGTGAAAAGTTAGTTATCACCATGAACCCAACTGTGTGAAGTATGGAGGAGAAAAACAGTGCTATTTTTCATATCATGTACACAATTTTATAATTAAAGAAAGGTATCCAGGTAACCATGTATCCTAGTTTTTTTCTTGGGGTGATATTCATGGTTGATTCAAAATTATTGAAAATGACGTGGTCAAATAATATGAAATAAACTCGAGTATTCATTGGATCTCACATGGTTGGAATGCAATTTTCCTAATTATGAGGCCAAAAAGTACAACCTAACAATTTTTCTTAAAAATGTGAAACAATAAATTTATCCATGTTAAATTTTATGCCCATTCTCCATTTTATCATACCATTTCCTGAGACTTATCCCACTAAACTATAATTTCCTTTCCTCCTTTGGTCTTGATTTTACTCTTTCTAATATTTGGTGGATTCCATTGATGTAAGCCTTAACCTAATTTAGTTTCCTTCCCTTTTCCATCCTCCACCATTTTATTCCATTTCCTTTGAGTATGGGAACCATATATGTGCATGTGAGAACCTATGGTAATAGGTGGTGGTTTTATAAATTTTTTAATTTATTAAGGTTTTTGAGGATCCATTTATCCCATATCTTATTGTTTAAAATAATGTTAATAGGTTTTGGTTGATTCTAAGGTGGATGTCTCTACCTAATTAGAATTTCCCTTAGGATACCTTATGTTCTTAATTTTACTTTAGTTATATTTCCATTATTATACTTGAATAATATCATTAAGGGATAGTTATTAATATTTAAATTCTATTTTTCTATTTTCTAAGTAGAAAAGTTTGGTTTAACTTAGTATTAAAATGATTTTTTCCACACTATGTTTTTGATAAAATGATTTAAAGAAGGATTTGATTCACAATATGACATCAAAGGCTATTTTTACAATGAATACAATTTGGAATTAATTATTTCTTATTTATGAGATTATATTCATTGTTTATATATGTGTTTGATGATTTCATTCACATGGGAAAAATTTGGTAATTTGATAACCCATAATTGTGTGACCCCTACCATTGATTGTACACTGGAAAGGGATAGTGGACTTTTTTTACTAAGTAATCTAACAGGAAGGATTTTGAACCTAGTGAGATCAAGATATCTCCTAAAATTACTCGGTTTATGTATCTTATCTTGTGTTCCAAGAGTGATTCATAGTTTCTTTAGACCTATAGGTTCTATACCATTGTTCTTGTACTATAATTGGTTAAGATGTTTTTATTATTATTTCCCATTCCGTTATAATCATTTTGATGTAACTTATACCCTTTTTTCTTATATATTTACTTTATTATCTCTTTATTTATGTTATAATTTGATATTGGTTTTTTATGAAAACCAAGGGATTTATGAAATGTTTCCAAATAAAGAATTTAAGAAAAATAAAACTTAGACTAACAGTTTTAATTTTAAAATAAAATATATACATTTATGGTGGTATCCTATTGGGATTTTCCTCACACCCTACAGATTCACATTAGGTGGATGAAGACTTCATTTTATAGGATACATGTAAAGGGAAGAGTGACATGTAGTTTGATCGCTCTTCTTGATAATATTCATCTTTCCTTAATAGTGGTAAATGCGGTTCATGAGGTTTTTGGAGCTCGTGGTTAGAATTTTGTGATCCTCAGTGATTTATTGAGATGTTTTCTATCAAACTCTTCGCCCTTGACTGGATTTTGGTTAATTTTTTATACGGATCTTTGTAACATTATTTACATTGTGGATGATTTTTATAAGTTTTAGTTTATTATTTTTGTGTTATAAACCATTAATTCATTTTCATGGGCATTTGACTTATTGATGGGTCATGTTAGAATTATGAGAGGAAATCATATAGTGGTTATTTGGATTACAACGGTGATATCATTACAATAATTTTTCTTTTAATACCACAATGGTTGTCTCTAACTTGTGGAAATCAAGAATGCACTTCTGGAATTATGGAGAGCCTATCGTGTGTCATGTCATGTTGACTCAGGAAATTTCATTGAAAAAATGGTATCATATCCCTCTTAATATTGGGGGAGTAAAGGTAGAATAGAGATAGGGCCTTTGGATCTTGAGATGTAGGTTCATGGGAGTATCTTAGAATATCTTATTCATGTCAAACCTCCAATACCATGGATGTTCTAGAATTGTGTCCTGGATTTGAAATTAATTTTAATAAATGTTTTGTGATATTTTATTTTTTTACCATTGATTATTATTTTCAAGAGGAACTCATGTGTTGTTTTGGGAAATTTCAGGTTCTCTGATGAAATGAGGAAGGAAACCATAGGCACGCAATTTATAAGCATGTTCTAGTAAGTTATGTGATAGTTGCAAGGTTAGGTCTAGAAACCTTCTATTATCACTTCAATGATTGGGGAAAGGTTTTACAGAACGTTCAAAGAAATTTTACGCTATGAGTAGAATAATTTTTCCCACCCTTTGATTATTTTAAATATTTTTATTATTATTGTTGTTTGTATAAAAATAATTGGCTATGCTTTTGTGATTAAATTTTCATCTTTGGAATTAAGATCTTGTATTAATTTAGTTTTTGTTTTATGTATTATATATTATTCCTCCTAAAAAGATCTTTATGAAGTAAAGAGAGGGAGTTGTGAAGAATATCCCATAGCATAGACCTCATATATAATTTATATCATTGAATCAGTTATCCCGACCATAAAGTCATTTCATTGAGAGGATTTAAGAGATAAATAAGGAATATTTGACCATTCTCAAGTATTTGAAAATAAAAATACACCAATATTTCATGGGGATAAGGTGGTTGAAGACATTGAATAGTGGATGGGAAATATTGAAAGTATCTTCCATTTCCTCATGACCATAGAGACATTAAAAGTTAGTTTCATCACTTATATATTGGAAGGTCTTGGAATAAAGTGGTGGTAATTAGTCATGTGATCCCATTTTAGGACAATTTTACCTGTGATGTGTTAAAAAATATATTGAATTAATAATTTTTCCAAGAAATATTTTGGGCTATAAAATATTGATAGTTTGTGAACTGGGATAAATGGATTAATTCCATAATATAGTATTAAATACAGTTTACTGAACATGTTTTTATTACTCCCAAGCCCATAATTAATGATTATTTCAAGGATCCACACATTGAAATGTTGTTGAAGTCTAAGATCTTGTTGAGATTTGTCCTCCTATGATTTCTAAACTATATATAGGTGGCTAAAACGTTTTAGTGAAATAGACTGATATAGTTGTATTGATAGGCCTCAATAGTTATCCTTTGGTAGTAGGGGTATCTTGGGCTCCATGTCTTGCTAGATTATGAACTTTTTAGAGTTATATTGAAGTGGTTATAGAGGAAATTCCCATTTATTAGATTCTATTTTAGTGGAATCCTTTATGAATAAATTTGTTACTTGTATATAGTATAATATTTTTCCCACACTAAACATGAATTCTAAATGAAAACTGAGACTTTAAACTAGTGTGGGAATCCATGCTACCTTCAACACATTAATATTTTTATGTAATACTGAAACAGGGTGGGATTTATTTCACTCGAGACTATCAGGTTCAATATGATACATCTAAGGGTGAAGGGTCCAATTCAAAGACTAATGGGTAGTCTCACTTATATAAAAAGATATGGATTAGGACTATGTCTAGACATATTTATACAGTTGATCATGTTCTAGAGAATTCTAATGTTGGCCTAGTCACCATGATAGTTATGGTATTTATTACTTTCTTTATGGATTTTTATATTTTATGTTTATTTGACTCCTTTATTTCCAAAAAATTTATTTATTCCTTTAGATTATAATAAATTTTTATTCCATTAATGATATATAATTCCACTCTATTGAGAAATAATAAGGAATAGGGATTCATGGGTCATTATTATCAGGTTATGATTGTCAATTTTGAGATTATGTAGAACTTATTGATACTTAAATTTGATTTTTTATATGTCTATTATCATGGATTTTGTGATCAATATTATAGTATAAATTTATTATGATTTCACAGTGTTTAGTTATTATCTCCTATGGGAACACTCACATCATACAGGTGAGTGGGATCCCTGGTCACTGAGGGGAAGACCAGGATTTACAGATTTTTTCTTGATCACATTCCAATTGTATAGTTTTCTATACAATGAAGTTGATAATGGTTTGGTTGATAATCTTTCAGAAATGTTGGATAAGTATAATGGGGTCTTTCTGAATGATTTTCTTGGGTTTCCACCCCATCAGGTGGTATAGTTCTATATCAATTTACTTCCTATTATGATACCCATATCCTTTCCATCTAAATGGATGGCACTCACTTATCTAAACGAATTGAATTTATAGCTATAAGGTATTAATGTAAATTGATTTATTCAACTGAGTGTTTCACCTTGGGAATCTATAGTTCCCTTTAGAAACAAGGTATATATTTGCCTATAACATTACATCAATTACTATAAGATCACTCTGGTGACCTTCAAGAATATATACCCATTTCTATATATTGATGATCACTTTGATCTGTTCATGGAATCCTTGTGGTTTTCAATAATGGATTTGAGATCAGGATATCATAAATTAAGGGTTCAATAAGTTGATATTATTAATACTGATATCATTAGGGGATATGGTAACTAAGAGTATTTGGTTATTCCATTCATCCATATTAACTCTGAAGAGGTTTTCATGTATTTAATGAACTGAATTTTCCACCACAATCTTTTATCCTCCATGGTGGTATTTTTGGATGATATCCCTATATAATCCAAGATAAATGAGGAAGATAAAGGTAAACTGGACATTATTTTACAAATCATGAATGACCATTTCCTTTATGATAAATTATTTAAATATCATTTTAGGAATAAGGAATTAAAATTTTGGGGTCATGTGATATTTGAAAATTTTACCTTAGTCGATCCAAAGAAAATACAATTAGTGATGACTTGGGAGTGACCTAAGAATGTGTTTGAGGTCTGGATATTACTTTTTTTATCTAGTTATGACAATAAATTCGTTTTGGAATTCTATAGGTTGATTCACACTCAATGGGTTTGAGTTGAAATTGGGTGATATTAAATTGGAGTGAGAAGTTTTAGATTTCCTTTAAGGAATTGAAAGAAAGGCTGACTCAAACTCATGTTCTAGTACATCTTAATTTTCTAATGGGTTATGTTTTATATTTTGATGCTTCTAGTCTGGATTAGTGTGTTTTTTATGAAAGTTGATAGTCTAGAGGATTATAGATCTTTCTAATTACACTCTCATGAGAATAATTTCCCCACTCATGAACCAGAGTTAGTAGAAGTGATATATTCCCAGAAAATTTGAAACAAGTAAATTTTAAAGGAATTATTTATGGTTTATTTAGATTATTAAATGCTGAATTATATCTTAACTTAGAGATACATGAATATTTTATAGACTCATGGTAGATAATCTCAGGTCTATTGTTATTCATATAGAATACATCCTTAAAAATGGAAATTTATTGGTTGATTCTTTGTGTGAGAAATTACCCACCCAAGTAGTGAGAATATTTGAGGATTAATGGTACCAAATGGGTTTATGTTCTAATATTCACTTAGATGTGAAAGAGAATTTTGAGTTGGTATTCTCTCCATGTGTTCAAGTAGGGAATTACTTAGTTGATTTAATTCTACTCAACTAAGAGAAGGATTTTGATTTTCATAATTTTAATATATCTATAAATAATGAGGAGACCTTAGCTGACTAGTCTCAATATCCTAATAATTCAATTATTTTTTGAAACTAGATTGTTTTTCCCTTGAGTTTGAAGAGGGGGATTATATAAGGTGGGAGACAGTCTAATTGGTTCATTCACCTTAGGGTAAGAAAAATGTTTTATGATATGAATAATCAATGTTTATTTGTTTAGGATGAGGTGGTAAATTAAAAATTCTATATCTTGGAATTTCAATTTTCATAGGATTAGCTTTGGGAATCAGTGTCTAATGGTATTATTGCCACCCCTTACCATTCTGGTATAGAAGTGGGATGATATTTCTGCAGTATTTTTTATCTTATTTTCATATAATTTGAGTGGTGAAGATTCTATTTGGTTGATAATTGATTGGTTAATGAATTAATACCACTTATTTACCATTAGGGAGTCAATGAATGCAAAGGACCTCATGAAACTATATTTTCTAGAGATTATGAGGATCTATGGTGTTCCTTCATCCATTTTATCTGATCAAGACCTATGATTCACTTATTAATTTTGGAAAAGTATTTAAGAGGTGATGGTATATTAGTTGTAGTTGATAACAATGTATCTTTCAAAGATATATGGAAAGATTGAGTAAGATATCCTGATTCTTAAGGATATACTTCATTCACGAGTGTGTATGTGTACTTGATTTTTAATGTTCTAGAGAAAAATGACCACAGTTTTCTGAATTTTCATATAAAAATATTTATCAAACTCAGATAAAAATGGATCTATTTGAATCTTTTTATAACGTCTATGTTGACCTGAACTCTTTCATATAGAATTTGAAGGGAACTCCATGTTATGATAAGCATCATCCACGGGTTGATAGAGACTTTTCGGTTGATCCAAAATAATTAAACGATATCTTAGAGTCATCAAAAATTATATCCTAATCATCGTCACCACCTATTGGAATTATCGGTTGGTTTCAGAGTGTTTCTAAAATTTTCTCCTCTACTGGGACACCATCAATTTGAAAGGAAAGGTGAATAAACATTATGGTATGTTGGTCCATTTGATATCATATAACACCACAAGAAGGTCTCATACCAGTTGACTCTACCATATCATATGACATCCATTCATGATTTATTCCATGTATTCAAATAGAAGAAGTAACCTTGGGACCCATACTAGATGATAGAGTGGGAGGGTTTGAGGGTGGATTATGATATCTCTATTGTTGCACAACCCTTTTGTTTCATGGATCATAGAAATAAGGTGTTGCATGGAAAATAAATTCAATTAGTCCATTCACCATAGAAGTGAGGCCAAGACATCGATGACATTATGAAGCATGGGGAATTTGTGGGAGAGTAATGGCCTCAACATTTTTTAGACATAGAACCTTGAAGAATTTCTAGGGGAAGAAAGTGTCTTGGTTGGGAGAATTGTGACCCCTATTGGGCCATTGGTATGTATTTATTTTACTTTTTTATTTTGTTTTTTTATTTGATGTTTTCAAAAATTTGTGGTCATGTTTTGAAAAAAATTTAAAATAGTATGGGTTTCATAGTTTGTGCTAGCCATGCACTGAACCTTAAAAAATGGTAGGATGAAACAATTAAACTTTTCATGGAAAGTTCATAGTTGTTTAAATTGTGTGACGTGTCTATGTAAAAGTGTATCCTATTTTTGTTTTTGGGGGTGACCCATATGGTTAAAACATGGTTAGAAAAAATAGTTCTGACTATGCACCTAACCATGTCAATGGGGTAGGAGAGAAATAGAAAAAATTACATTGACAATGGATGGTTAATTAATCTATTCAAGGTATCCCAAAATAAAAGAAAAATGTTTTTGTTCTTTGGGTTGACTCGCAAGATTAACTAATTTTAGGGGAAACCATATAGTTAAACTTCGTGGAATCACCTAGGGTATTCAATGGCTCCCACATAGTTTGTGAATTATTTTTATATCTAAGTATCCAAATTGTGAGATCTTTCCAATTTTTTTAATTATTTGAAATGGCCAATTTAAAGCTATTTAATTTTAATCATTTTATCCTTTATTTTATTCCCACTTCATGTGACCTTTGGCCTATCCATGTAAATCCTCTTTTATATTAGTCATGGTGGTTCTTTTATTGGATTTTAGTGGATTAATTTGAGGTAATCCATGACCACCTTAGTTTCCTTCCCATTCCTACCTCTACCACCAATTTGGTATAGACACCTTTAGGGTTGTTTTTTTATGATTTTTTTGGTTATTTAGGTTTGTGAGGATATATTACTCCCATATATTTTTCATTAAAACCAAAATTATGTGTTTTGATTGATTTTGAGGTAGGTTTCACAACTAAATTGTTCTTTTCCCATGACATACCATTAGTTCTAGATTTTCCTTTCATTTTAATTCCTTGATTATGAATGAATGGTGTTGTTGAGCAATGGTTACTAAATTTTAAATTTTTTCTTGTTTTATGTAGAAAATTGTGGTTTCACTAAGTTTTCTGATTAAAATAATTTTTATGCACACCAAGTGCTTGATGTAATGTTTTAATGAAATACATATTTCAAAATGACATTTCAAAGGGTGTTATTAAATGTTTTGATTTGATTTTTTTTATTTATGATAATATTTCTATTATTTATATAAGTTTTTGATGATTACTTTAACATGGGAATCTGTGGGTAAGTTAATAACCGAGAATAATGTGCACCCTATAGTATATTGTGTACTAGATAGGGTTAATGGCCCAGTTCGATTGTGTGAGATAACATGATAAATATTTAACCCAGTGAGACTGAGTGAGATCCTAAAATTAATAATTTCATGTATATTGGCTAGTAGTCCTAGATAATGTTCAAATTTCACTAGACCCATAGTCTCGATGCCATGTTGTGTGTAGTGTAATTGGTTGAGATGTGTTCATTATTATTTTTCATTTCATTATTTGTAATTTTATGTTACTTATTCCTTGTTACACTCATTTTTATTTTTTGTTTTCCTCATTCATGTTATAATTTGAACATGGATTTATTTTATAAAAATCAAGGTATTTTTTAAATTTTTTCAAAAACAAATCAAAAAATTAGTTTTAAACCAGAGTTTATATTTTTCATTGTGTAATAAATTATATAGATTCATAATTGTTTCATTTTAGGATTTTTTTTCACACTATAAGTACCCATGGGGTGTATGTAGATATGGTTTTTCTAGATACTACTAAAGAGAATAGTTCCATGTAGTTTTTTTATCTCTTCTTGACATTTTTTTTCCAACCTTGATTGTGGTGATTGTGAATCAGGAGGTGTTTAGATCTCCTAGGGAGGAATTTGGGATTCATAGTGAGGCATTGGAATTCATTGAATAAATATCTTCATCCTTGATCATATTTTGGTTCATTTTGTATATGTATTTTGATTACTTTATTTACATTATGGATTGTGTTTTTGATTTATCCATTATTATTGTTATGTTATGATCTATTTGTTAACTTCAATATTTGGAAAATGTTAATATTTTTCAAGGACATGAAACATATCGATAGGTCATACTATAATATTGGGTGGAATTTGTGTGATTTTTTTCGATTTTTAGGATGAAATCATTCCCAAAATTTGTCTTTTGATACCCAAGTACTTATATTCAACCTGTGTTGATCGTGAATATACTTTGGGCCTTATGTTGAGGTGATTTAGGGGGCATGTTACATCAGCTCCACATGATTCATTACACCATTTACTTTTTTAATTAATCCCAATTTAAATCCCATAGGAATAAAATTATTCAACTCATAAGCAACCATAAGTCCCACATTTATATAACCAATTATGTTTAATATATACTCCCCATAAAAGATACACACCACAACTAATCAATTGAACTGTCAATACATCATAAACTCCATATACATTAAAATCAACTAATAGAGTCATCCAACCATTAATATACTCATGTATATACCTTATAGAGTAGAATTGAACCCATTAAATAAGGAAAATATTAAAATGAAAATTTGATAAAAAAATAAGAAGGAAATCCGTAATGTATGAAATTATCATCCCAATGAAACTGATTGTGAACTTCAAAGAAGTCAAAATAGTTTGATTTATATTCAATGAGATTTTGAAAAATAGGGAATTGTATAAAAAACAAACCCCATAGTTAACCCTACCAAATAAGATCCCTTTCCAAGTAGTTATCATAAATATCTGAGTTGGATAAAACTTAAAAAATTAGTATACTACTAAATATCACAACCCTAGTTACCCATTCCTAAATTAATATGTTTTAACATTTAATGAATCCAGGATTTAAAAATAATTTAGTTAATAAATGTTTCAATAGAAACAAATTATTAAATCAACCATTTCCATATATTGAAACCCATCCATTATAATACCACCAATATAAACTATTAACTAAAGGTTATGTTTTTTTAGTGAATTATAATTCATTAGTTTTATCTATCAAAAATACTTTTTAAATTTTTTTATTCAAAATAAATAATATAAATAACATTCTTAATAATGAAAAAAATATTAATAAAAATATAATTATATAATTAATTATGGAAAATGAAAGGAATAAAATAAATAAATAATGCTATTCATGATGATATAATAATAAATATTCTCAATCATATTTCTATCATATGAAATAATAAAAATAAAAAATTACCAACAATTCTAGTCAATATCTATCATAATCAGGATTTAAAAATCAACTTTCAATTAATATATTATCATAGTATGGATATGGTAAAAATGAAAAATGTTATAATAATAATTAAACATTCTCCAAAAATATCCCCATAAATAATAGATTATTTTTGAATAGAAATTATCATTTTAAGACCATCTATTTATTTATATATTTATTAATATAATTTTATCTTTAATTATGTTTCTAAGATAATGTATTTAACACATGACATGAAAAAAATAATTAAATAACATGGGCGTTGAGACTACCTTACATTATATTCTAAAGGTGAGATTCCCTAGGTTGAGGGACTAAAAAGAATCTCATTGGAAACAATAACTCAATAAACATAAACAGAAAAAAGGAATTTCCCAGATAAAACACAAAAATAGCACTCCCAATAAAACTTTGGCATTTCTAACCATAAAATCATTAATTTATTCAAAATAATAAATAACTAGTTTCATCGTAAATCCTAGAAACCCCTAAAAATCCACTGATAAAATCACATTCATAAAAATTGATAAATTTACTATGATAAATCTCCATCATCCTCATTTATATACAAAATATAAAAATACCAATTTATGAAATTTTATTCCACAATACGTCAAATGAATCAAAAATTTAATCCTTGAAAAATTTAATTTAAATCAAATAAAAAATAAGTGAATATTAAATAGTGAAGAAAGAGGAACAAATAACTTGATTCAATGAGAAAAAACCATCTTTATTATTATGGATTTATAGGATAAGAGAAGAGGTATGTGATCAAGAATAAGAAAGAGTTCCACCCACATTTAGTTGACAAGTGAAGGGAAAACTCTAGGGTGTTAAAATATTTTTTTAAAAGGATAAAAATATACCATTAAAAAAATTCAGGGCTTTACCATGTTTCTGGTGGATCCCCACCATCAAAACTGTAGAATTATAGAGGGTACATCCCTTCTATATTGATCATAAGGTACTTAATGTTTGTCTACTCTATACTTTATTACCACCTGTAGCCATAACCATAAAATATTAGCAACAAAAATACCAAAACCTGCACTTTAGGAATTTTCTAATCATCACAATATCTCAAAAAACTATCTCCAACTTATTAAAACATAAATAATGATAAATCTATCTAAAAAAAACAAAAAAACTCATAGTAATGGACCATCACCATCATATAACCCTATTTAAATCCAAAATTTTGAAAATTCCATTAATTTCAACCTAACCTAAAAATATTACACACTAAAATATAATATAGTCTATTTAGTAGCAATATGGGTAATTAAAAATTCCCCACTATTATATTTTTCATCCCTAAAATGATATGGTGATATCTAATTCAATAATTTCTACCTATTATAATTACTAATTCACTAATATATTACTAAATTTTATCCTAATATTATCACTGCACTTAAAATGTGAAAATCTTAAAATGAAAACACACCACTCTCCACTATAAAACACTCGAAAATAAACTATATATTCAAAAATATAACCCATTTACATAAAAAACAACCATATGAATTTTCTATTATTTACCATTGTCCACTTTGACATTTGTTTTCTACCTTACCAAGTTCATTATGACCAATTTAACTAAAAAACTAAACATATGCACAAAAAATCATTCAAAATATTTTTATTACAATTGAAGATTTATTTTAAAAATAAAATAAAATTTTAATTTTCAAAACATCTAATTTCACAAAACCATATTGACATTATAAATCCTATTTTAAATAATTATTAGTTCATTATAAAATATATTAAAATTGTAAAATTTCTAATCGCATTTTAAAATACCTTAATAAGGGTCCTAATTTTTTTATGTTTGAGAAATTCCAAGAGCCTTTGGTAAATTTTCACTAACATTAGTAAAGTGGTAATTTTTCCTAGTAAACTGATTGGATCACTAAGGTAAGTGTCTAACACTGATAGGGGGAGGGGTGAATTAGTGTTTGTGGATTTTTATCTAAATTAATCTTTTTATCCCTTTTACTTCCTCACATTTTTAGTGAATTAATCATTTACACCTCATCTATCTACTTCCTAGTCAGTATGTAAGATCCTAAAAAATCATCCAACACATCATAAACATTATTATTTGTTAATTTGGTTCACTATAAAATAGAATAAATATATCCTTAGTGAATCATTATTGTTATCCCACACACACAACACCCTTCTTAATATCATACGATGCATGGGTAAGGGTATATCATTGGACCCATAATCCTAGAAGTGACTAGGTATAAATAGAGATCTAATTTATAAATGAATATTTTCTATTGTAACTTTCAGGGTATTTCTAACTCTGACACCATCGCAACCATAAAAAATTTCTTTTTGCACACAAACCGATGCTTTTTTCTATATTTGAACCCAAAATCATGTTTACCCCAAGCTTTAATAGTCTTGAAAAATACAGTTATAATTTTATAGGTGAAATTTCTTACAATAATACCATTTATTCCTTGTGGTCCTTTTAACATGTCTCTATAAGTAATTTTCATACTTATAATTCTGATTCTCAATCTTTGACAAATGAGAAAAATTTACATGTCAATATATTATTATGTAATTTTTTTTATTATTCCAATAGATATCAAGATTTAATATCTTTGTGGAATAATATAGCTTCCCTTCACAACACTATATAAGCACGTTGAGTCATTGAAGGTGACTTCAACGCCATACTTGGACCGAGTGAAAAATTGGGACCGTCACAATCAAGCACTTCCACTAAGGAATTTAAACTATGTATTGAGGATAAAAATCTTGTGGAGATTAATCTGGTGGGTGCTAAATATACTTGGTATAGACAAAAACAACATATAATTAGGTAAATTAAACTAGATAGAGCTTTCACAAACTTAAAATATCTTGATAACTAGAATAACATCTCTAGTATTACTTTGACTAAGATTAATTCTGATCAACATCCAATTTTGGTGAGTCACAATACTAAAAATAATAATCCAAATCTCCCCTTTAGGTTAAATAAGTCCTGGAACACTGTTGAATATTGTAAAAAACTTGTTAATTATACTTGGAATTCAATAAAAATAAATGATGCCTTTGCCTGTATTATAAAACTAAAACTTCTAAAGAAAAAGTTAAAAATATGGTGCAAATACAGAGCTCAACAAAATGATATTGAAATTAATTCCATTGAAAATTCCCTTAATCAAATTCAAATTGAATCAAATCACAGTGATTTAACTACTTAACCCAAACAGAAAATTGACATAAGTAATAAACTCAATTCTCTTATTACCTTAACAGACAATCTTAGGAAACAAACCCTCAGAATCAATTGGCTTAAGGATGGAGACATAAACCCGAAATTCTTCAATACCTTAAAAATGATTAGAAAGGCCAGTAGACCTCTTGCCTTACTTAAAGATGAATAAAATATCATCTATAATAAGGAGGGCCTTTCATACAATTTTACCACTTACTTTAGTAACATTTTCAATGGTCACTCTCTATATAAAGATATCAAAGATGACATCATTCCCTACCTAGTTGGGGAAAATAATAATAACCTCTTGAATAGTATTCCAATTGATTGTGAAATTAAAAATGTGGTCTTTAGCTTAAAACCAAATAGTGATCCTGGTCCTGATGGTTTTCCCAATTCATTTTTCAACATCATTAGGAAATTGTTGGAAATTATTTCTTCCACCTTGTAAAATCATTCTACACTAGTGGATATCTTCCTTATAGTATCAATGCTCAATTTCTTAACCTAATTAATAATGTATAGAATGCTTCAGAAATCCACCTTTTTAGTCCTATTTATTTTATCCACATTGTTTATAAAATTTTCTCCAAACTATTAGCTATGCGATTGGCACCTATATCCAACAAAATAATCTCTTAGAACCAATATGGATTCATGAAAGGGAGTAATATCCAGAATTTCATTTTCCTCACTTCTGAAAGTACACACATTCTAAAAAACCCAAAGAGAAGGGAGCATTTCCATAAATCTTGACATTAGAAAATCCTTTGATACCATTGACTGTAATTTCATTTTTAATAACCTTTATAGCTTTGGTTTTAATGAAAACTTGTTAAGAAATGTAAAGATACTTTTTAACTATGCTCACATCTATGTCCTGATCAATGGATCTCCAAAGGGTTATTTTACATGCACTAAGGGTATTAGATTGGAAGACCACATTTATGAAATCCTTTTTGTTATTTCTTAATACTACTTAAGCAGACTTATCACTAATTCAATTACAAGAGGTGAAATTAAGCCCATCATTGACTCTTCAAATTTGAATGTTCCCTCACATCTTTCGAATACTAATAATATAATTCTTTTCCTACAAGGAGATAAAAAACATAAAAATCATAATGATTTCCTCTCCCACTATGATGATTTCCCTGGTCAATCCATAAACTGGAGAAAATCATCCATCATTTTTGGTAAACATTTTGTTGTCAATAGAAAGGCTAATATTATTAATGGACTAGGAATTTAGGAGTCATCCTTCCCCTTTTTCTATCATGGGGTCCTCATATTTTGGGGAAAACCCAAAAACACATATTTTTTAAAAATTTTGGATTAGATCAATAGCTAACTATCCTACCATAAAGTAAAAACTTGATCAATGTCAAGGCGAGTTTGTTTAGTCAAATACACCATTGTTTCAAAAATGGTTTACTCTATGATGATTTATAAATGGACTAGTTAACCTCTCAAAAGGATAAATAGAAGAATAAAATTTTTTTTTTGGAGTGGTATAACTCTTGAGATAAAACTTGTTAATGTACCTTGTAATTATTGTTGCACCCCAATTGAAAATGGAGGTCTCAGTATTAAGAACCTCAATATTTTTAATCAGGCCCTTAAAGCTAAGCTTACTTGCAATATTGTGAACAACTACTCACATAATTAGGATTTCTTGCATGGTTGGTTTAATAATAACCTTAATAAAGGAAAACACTTATATATGGAATCCTCAATGTGACCTTCCATCAAGAAGACCTTTTCTAAGATCCTATCTTTCTCCAAATGGATAGTTAACAGAAACTCATCACTCAATTTTTGGTTGGACAACTGGAATGGTTTCCCACTTTGTAACATGGTCGATACTATGAAATTATCCATGAATAATAATATCTCAATAAATGATTTTTTGAACTCCCATAATGATAACCTACCTCATGAAATTTCTACAATTATTAAAAATTACACTTTTGTCAGCATCAATGATTTTTTAGTTTGGGATACTTTTTATAATGGAGTTCTAACATCCAAACTCTTTTATAATTATAATTTTAATACCAACGATAATGATTTCACCTAGATAAATAACTTCAATAAAATTTGGGTTAGACCCTCTTAATTCACCTTAGTGTAGAGAATTTATCATAATAAAATTCCCAAGGATGGTAATCTTCAGGTTTGTGGTATTTAACTTTGTTTTAAATGTCATATATGCAACAAGAATAGAGAGGGCGTAGATCACCTATGTCTTACTTGTTCCACTACCTATGCTTTATGGAATTTTATTTTTGATGTTTTTGATTTTAGATAGATACTTTTGATCTCTATTAGACTACAGCTTTAGAGTTGCGCAAATATGGATACCTCTCTTAAAATTACTCAGATTTTCATCACCCTTGTGGAAAAATTGATAAATCTTATATGGTATGAAAGAAAATCTATTATTAACAAAAATAACAATTTTAGCTTTCGTGCAGCTCAAATTAAAATATATACTCTGATCAAGGAAGATGGAATCATTCAAACATGCACCTATCATAACTAAGTCAATGACTTCACTACATTGCGACAGATTGGGATCAAAGGAAGTTACAACCCACAGAGAGTTTTTCTAATAGTCTTTTGGCAACCTCCCTTCCCTGGCTAGATTAAAATTAATGTGGATGATGCCTCAAAAGAAAACCCAGTACCTGTAGGCTATGGTATTATCAGCAGAAACCAAAATGGTGACCTTATTGGATACTACTTTCATTCATGTGGTCACACCTCCTCTTTGGAATTAGAGATGTTTAGTATCATAAATGTAGTTCTTTGGATTCTTCAAAAATGTTATAACAACATCTAGATTGAAAGTGATTCAACAAATATTATCCAGGATCTTAGAAATGGAATTATTTAGCTTGTGCGGATGCTCACTACTAAATGGATTTGCTGCCTCCATCACGTATCAGAGCTCAATCATATTATCCCTCACGCTTATAGAGAGTTTAACAAGGTGGCATATAGTCTTGCTAATAAGGGTGTCTATAACAATAACACATACATGTGAAATATTCCAGTTGAGTTCACCCCCTGCATCAAAATTATTGTAATAGAATCCTCTGCTTTAGAATTTTGTAAACATTTTTTCTTAATATATTTTAGTGCTTTGGTCATTTAACCAAGGCATCAAATTTTTTAAAAACCCAAATAATTTGAAATTATTTTTATCTTTTTCCTCATATACTACTTCTATTAAACTCATCTTATTATCTTCAAAACTAATCAACCAAATTGGTTTCATAAAAAAATCCTTGTATGCTTGAGAATCATATATTGATAGTGATGTTCCTATGAATCCTTCTATCATGGTAAATATATCTCTAAAAATTCATCATTTGATCATTCCTAAAATCCTGGATAAAAAAATGTTATATTTTATGAATTAAAAAACAACATGACATTTTCCTATTTTTTTCTTCATTCAAAAGTTTCACATTTACAAAAATTTACAATATATCAAACACTATGTTTTTATGACACTCTTAATGTAACATTCCTATTTATATTTATAAGGTTAACTACATTCCGAAGCTTGGGGTGTTTTAGAAATAAATTTTATAAACTTTAATTATTTTTAGGGATTTATAGTTTAACATGGAGTTTCATAAACCATACAAAGTAAATCATGTGACCTTTGTAGTTTTTAACTGTGGTGATCATAAATTTCAGTAAAACATGTGATTTTACTATATGACCCACTTAGATTTCTGTAATTTAGTCATATTGAGTTCTTCTAATTTGGGTTATCTTTCTTTGGATTCCGTATTTCAAACCCAACACCCCAGGAACCTATAACCATTGATACTCTCCCTCACCTCACAATTATTATTGGATTTGTGATGTTTTATTTTTGATTTCTTCATAAAAGTTTTAGATAAGATAAAATATCCTGAACCTAGTATCCCAAAGTTAGAAGTAACTTTTTTACATTGGAAATAGATACATGTTATCAAATCCTAAAGGACTAAATAGTTTATAAGTCTTGATATGAAAATATACATACATTAATCTTACATTTCATTTTAAAAATAAAAATATAACATAATATTTTCTTTGAGAACATCATAACTCTATCTACCATATCCTTACACACCATAATATTCTCATTAGAATATTGGTAAAAGTAAAATAGATATGGTTAATCTCAAATGATCTGTATGTGTTACATAAAATGGAATATATCTTGAGTAAATAGGGCCTAATCAATATGGTAAGGTAAACATCTAAAAACACATGTCATTTGATCAATAACTTGGGCATGAAGTATAATATGGAAGGAATAAATGATGATAAAATAATTTAATATAATTTATCACATTTTATTGAAACCTATAAATGGATATCATAACTATTCAGATATTCACATAAACATAAATAACTTATTCCATATTGATGTAATTCATAATATTAAACATTTTAAACATACTGTTGAGGCCTTGTTCCAAGTCATATGTATAAATGGGTAAGGCTAGTGACAAATACCCAAAATGTTTTTCCTCATGAGAACTACCTATTAATCAAGTTTATATGTAATTATAACTCCCACCCATCAATTATTATGTACAATTCATTCATATTATTAATAAACAATACATCTTAATCGACATTCCTTAATAATCAATATTTCTCGATATTGGAAGAACTAGCATATAGAACATCAATACATTCTCCATTCAAACTAATAATAAACCATCTAGGGAAACAATTAGTATGTTATCATTATAGAATATCCTTATTAGGTCATAATTAAAATAAATGGTTATTTTTATTGATGAATATAAATACAATAAAAATATCATTAAAACATTTTTTAGGAAAATACCCTTTTATCCTTAAAAATCAAATTTGAAAAATAAAAATTCCCATAATTTTAGGAAGATTATTTCCCTTCAATATAACCATGGAAAAATTTATAGGATGAATCAAATTATTTATCGGTTAGGATAGTGAGAAATTTTTTTCATGTTGTTTATGTTAAAACAAAGATTCCTTTCGCGTTTTTGATAAAAAATCAAAAGTACCTTTCTCATAAAATAATAAGAAAGATTATTTTTAAACCATTTTTTAAAATAAAATAATGGTTAAAAATGAATTCAAATAATCATAGGATTATGTTAAAAACACTTCTGAAAATATTTTTATAAAACATGGACATAGAAAAAAAGGTTCTCGACCGAGTATAAAATTAATGTCAATTTCATGTAAAATAATTATTATTGTATCCGGAATACATAAATAGATAAAAATAAAAGGGAAACATGTATTTTAAAAAAATATACATAGAAGATGAAAATATATTTGTTTTAAGATAAAATTATCAAATAATTCCCCCAATGAATACCCAAACATTAAATAATCCCAAATAATGATGATATTATGAAATAAACTCATAACAATTTGTTAAAATTTGGATCATAAATCCCATGAAACAAATAATTAATATAAAAAATTAAACAATATAAATATAAATTGAATCATGATATATCATATCAAAGGGAAAGTATAAAAACCATATAAAAGAAACAATTGGTGAGTAAGGAATATGTATCACAGGAAAAAAGTGATATGAGAAACCCTCAGAAATATTGTGTCATTAAAGTGATATTTAATAAATTAAGTGATTAGGTGTAAAAAATAAAATAAAAAAATTAAAATAAATTAAAATATAATCATAGTAATTATCTCATATAATCAATGCATAAAATAGTCAATGAATAATAATTATAACTCAAGGAATTCAAATTGAGTAAAGAAAATTAAAATAAAAAAAATATAATCATACTAAATATCACATATAATCAATGCATAACATAGTCAATGAAGAATAAGTATAACTCAATGAATTTAAATTGAGTAAAGAAACACCTTACAACTTAATAACATTCATCACAAATCCCATTGGATGAAAAAATGTGAATTGTAATATAAAATACCATTAAGTATGAAGTATTCATGATATAAAATTTAAAAAGTTATGTATATACACCATATAAAAGAAATTAGGTGCATAACATTAAAATATGCCTTAATATAGAAAAATTGAGATGAATCAATTAGAAAGATCGTATCAATGAAGAGGGAATTATTCAATGAAATTATTATGTGTGAAAATTTTAAATACATGAATAAAGTGGAAATAAAAAATTATAAAATAATATTTCATATCAGACATAATCATAAAATAGTCAATGATGTAGAACCATAACTCAATGAATGGAAATTGAGTTATGATGCCCCTTAGCTTAGGTTTGACTTGCTTCACAAGTGATTTTAATATATTGTATAGTAAATTTAAATTTATTATAATATTATACCAAATTCATTTTCATAAATTTAATATCATATATAATCCACTTATAATATTTCAACATGCATTTTTTAATAATTCCCTATTAAAATCATTGTTTTTGGGTGTTAACTGTCCCGTTTTTCATGTAAGTTTTAGTTCAAAAATTCTGATCCCTATTCATTGATCACGCTACCAACATATAAATAATATAAATAACAATATAATAATAATATAAATTAATTATATATATATATATATAATCATCCATAAAAGGATGATATAGAAAAATGAATTCCATCTTTCATGGAGATGGTAGATTGTATGTACTAATGAACATTGTTTTCACATTCCTATAGAAGGAATTAAATAAATGTAAATAATAATTCACCTTTCTGGAATCATTATTATATCATATATACACATTATTTTCCAACTTCATAACCTTCCAAGTAATGTATTGATGTAATACAGATTACACTGCTACATGAAGACGGTAAGTCATACTTACGCAGGAAAAATGATTTCACTTTTTGTAGGATAGAAAAGAGATTGCAAGTGGTTGTACCATAATGTTAATAAAATATCAGTATATTGATGATAATGGTGTTATTATTTTATTATGGTTACAACATATTTATATAAATTATAATAATAGAGAAATTTGAAAGAGTCTGTAAAGACTATTACCTCTTCTTATATAGACTTCATTTAGATTCACTATTAAGGACCCTTTTAATGGTCATTTGAGAAGAAAAAACCTTTAATTAGTGTATATGTATCTTTATTAGGGAATTAGAAAGGTTTTAGTAAATATATATGAATCAAAGTGGTGTAACTAATTGATAAAAATGGGTTTTATTTTATAAGTAAGGGAAATGACACACTTGTAATCACTAAAAACATTAAAATATAACTAAGTCATTCCATTTCCAAATGATTCCAAATGAATAGATATTCATAGAAAATGAGTATAATGTCAACATATCCTATCCAATTAAATTTAGATATTTTTTGGCATCTTTTGTATCATTATATTTTATCTTAACCCCTTGTTTAAAAAATTTTAATCTTAAATATGGTAATGAATTTTTAATATTAAAGGGTAAAAATTTTACTTATAAGGTAAAAATTGGTTCAAAAAGGATAAATGAATTAACTTTTTTACCATTTAAAATCCTAATTTTCCTCTTTCAATATTTTTATGATTTTTAAATAATTTAATAAAATATTTTCATTAAAGAATACTATTAATTTCATTTTAAGATCTATTAAAAAAATTGACGTTGAACATAATGTGAAAGAAATGGAAATTCGAATATAAACCATTAACATGTTTATAATATGTTTTTTAACTAATAAATTATTTTAAAACAATAATTCACTGAAATTTTATTACTTTTAATATTTTTAAATTCATTCATCTGATTTTTCTATTAATTGAATAAATAATATATCTGTGTTTCGTAAGCCTTTATGGTAGTTATTTAATCCCTAAATAATGGAAATAAATTATCATGATAAAAATTAATTAATTTAAATTTACAATAAAAATTTATAATATAAATCATCATTTTTTTTATCCTTTTATAATAATGTTAAAGATATTAAATTATAGATGGTGAAATTTTTGTATTTATTCCTTAAATTAATATAATGGTCATAATCAAAGAAAAATGGCACAAATTAAACATATATTCAAAAATTTGATGAACATATTTGATCTTTACCCATATAATAGGATAATGGAAAGGTTTGGGTTTATTTTGAGACCTTATCTCACGGTTTTAAGCCTATTAAACCCATTTTACTCTTAACATGGTGAAAAATATTTACCATGGTTACTATTTATAATAAGAAAAAATAAAATGGTATATTTACCAAATTTGAAACTATTAATTAAAAATATATTACAAATTTTTCAATATTAATCTCTATAATTTCAATAAATTAACTTAAGATAAAAATGAAAATCATAATGAAAAATGGTTTTTTCATGAAAAATGAATTTTTAAATGTAAAAATGTTTTTATAAAAAATTCAACCACAATTTGGATTAAAATTTATTTAATTCAATTATTAATAATATAATATATTAAATTCTAATTTTAAAATTTTTAAAAAATTATAAATTTATATATTATTAAAAAATACAGTTTCTAATAGAAATTAATATTTTTCACTATTCACTAGAAAATCATCCTTCTTAGAAAAATAAAAAAAATCCTCCAAAACTAATTTTTTTATGTTTATTTTAAAAATATTATTATTATTTCATATAAAAATTATAAATGTTCCATAAAATATTTATAATATTCTCTCAAAATAATAAATAAAAACCATTTCTGAAGAAAACTTACTTTAAAGAATAAAATATCTTTACTAAAAATTACTTTCTCACTTACTAATAATTAATTAATGCCTTTTTATTAAATAGTAAATTTATAAATATTTCATAATTTTTTTAATCCTATTCACACTCTCTAATTCATCGTTTTAGTTATAAATACCATATAATAAAAAAACGGTTTGTTTAATCTCATTTTTTTGTTGGATATGTTATCGTACTCAACATTCTTTTAAAATATAGGGGTGTTGCATTATAATTCCTTCAATAAAATTTTCCCTCAATTTTTTTCTTAGTAACCAAGGTTTTTATACTTAAAAATACCATTTTTTAAAACCCACATCGTAAAAAGGGTTAAAAAAATTTCTTTTTAAAAGAGGGAAAGGGAAATACAAAGGTCATATAGAATAACATAGAACTATGTTTCTAAATTAGAGAAATATTGTGTTAAGTGAATATATGGACATGGAGGAAAAATAAGTGCCCAAATAATTATGAAAATTTAAAAAGAACATTGATCACAATAAATGGAATGATCATGATAAATTTAAAGATAATAAAACCATAAATCAATGAGTTAAGAAAGGACTATTGATTAAAAAAATGATCATAAAATGATAACATTTTCACTTCCAGATCCTTTTACTATATTTTAAGAATCAAATTACCTTATAGATGGAGAAAATAATAAAATATACTTACTTGAAATTTATAATTTTATTTTTTACTCAATTTCTACCATAATCTCATAATTTTCTACAAATAAAGAGTATTCAAGATGAATTTTTCATGTATTTATTTCTAAAATCAACTTATAATTAATAACATGATATTCAAAAGGATATAAATTCATTCATCATATCTATATATATTAACCTAAAATTAAATAGTTACCACAATTTTAGATAATATCCAAAATTTATAAAACTTTACATGAATAAATAATATATTTTACTTCAGAATTTCAGTAATAACGTCAAATATAAAACATAGATTATTCCACAAAAAATAAACATGCATCCCAATTAACCTCAATAAACTAACCATTTATGAATTTTCAAACCTTAAAGGTGATTTAAATCCTTTTAACATACATCCCAAAACATTAATTACATTATTCTTAAATAATACATCATGTTAAAACACATGTTAAACATAAAGGTTATATATAACTTAATCCAATAAAGCATTCACAAAAATTTCATTAATCACCATGATAAAAAAATATATAATATTATAATGTATTTCAAATCACACAAAAATATCATGAATAAAATTTAGATACTAGCCTAAAAGGTAATCCTTAGCTTTACCATAAATATCCCAAAAAATATCACCATGTAAATGAATCAATTTTTAGCCATCAAGATTATTTATATCCCACTATCTAATAGACCATAATTAGCAAAAAATAAAATTATATACTAATAAAAAGTTTTATTTAAACCTTAATAGATAATTCTTCCTAAAAACCTTCTCAAGTTTCAAATTACCCAAAAATCCCAACACATAAAACCTAAAAAAGCGTCTCTATGGTTTTCAAATTTTAATCAACCTTAAACTTATAAACCCATAATGGTATCAACAAATCTTATGTTAGACTCACATGAAAAAATATATACCTACACAAACAAACAAAATCCTTATTCCGAAAATAAAATCATAGACTATATCCATAAATCTAAAAATGTAATAAAAGTAATAAAAAAAATCACTTTTTCATCAAATTAGTAACTAATTTAAAGATCATCTATACTATCTCATTTACTTCATATATTTCAATCATCAATTTACCCTAACTAAACATTATCACATTCTATATAAATAAATTTTCTTAGTTATTGGTTCCTTTTAACATATTTTTTCAAATCCATTAATGAAAATATAATATAGAAAAATCATTATATGTTTTGTGATTATTATATCAATAATACAATTGATATTAAAATATATAATATAATTCTCAAATCCCAATACATAAGCACATTAATCATTACACTTTAAAAAAATTTATAGCATATGTCCTTCTTTGGTCTAGGAGTTAACCCATTGGATCAAAGAATTATCATGGATATTTACCATATTCCCCATATATAATTCATTAAACTATAAATGGTACCTTTGAATGAACTTAAAATCCATCCATCGAACTATTAATTTTTCTATTAAAACATCATTAGTCTATTCCCTTCTATTCCGCACATATAACATTGTATAATTCCTTTGATACATTTTATAGGGATCCCTTTACATATTTCTAACATGATGAAAATTGGGATTTCTTTCCTCTATAGTCTTTACCACCCATTCTCGCATAAAAATAAATTCTTATCTTATTTGGTGAATGTGATATTTGGTTAAGATGTATGTTATTAATTATATATCATGATAAATGATTAGAAATAATCACAATATCTTTCACTCCAATCATTATCCAATTTGGTTTCTTATAATCACCAAATTATCCATCACATTCAATGTTAACATAATCCCACATGGTTACATCAATTTAATAAATCAAAAAAATTAGTATGGGTAACAATAATCATAGTTGGAAGTCACATAATCATAAAAATAATTTATAGGATGTTTAAATCAAGACACATTTTTTCAATATAAGGAACCTTAGGTTTACACAAGGTTATTCATGGTCATAGTATATTAAAATCATTTATAATGCATCATAGGGAAAATGAGAATTTACACAAAAATATGCTAGGGGAGTGTTAAACTAGGTGCATGGTAAGGTAAAAATCACTGCAACCAAAAATGATAGTCAAGATAAAATCAACCAACTCTTTTCTGGGTTATTACCCCAAGATGCATTTATGTAAAAACCATGCCTAATTACAGTATCCAGACAGGGATGTATTTCTAAGAAAACCACATAATCTATATCTTACCAAATTTGATAATGTTATCATATACTTATACTAATCCTAAGATTAAATAATAGGGTTATTTTCCCTAACCTATGTTTTCATAAATCAAGTTTTTAAGGTTTCCATTAAAATTTCATAGATAGTATACACAAATACCCCAACCCCTATAGGATAGATTCGATGGTTACATTATTTATTTTTCACTATATAGAAGTGATCACATTAAAAGGGATGAAATATTTTATTATTATTAGTAAATTGGATTAATTATTTAATATTATATTATATTTGAAAACATAAAAGTAAAACATAGTATTTTCTTTGAGAACATCATAATTCCCCATTAAATATCCTTGATTATTAATCATAATAAGCTTCCTGATATCCTAGGTTAAGGAAACATGATAAGGGTAAGCTCAAATCCTGAGTATAGGTTTTGTAAAATGGAATACATTTTAATTAAATAATTCATAATCAATATGTAAAGTTAAATAAATTAAAACAAATTCCATTTAATCAATAAAATAACTATGAAGAATAAGGTTGAAGGAATAAATTATTATCAAATATTTCAATAAAATTAATCAAATAATCTTGAAACTTATCCAAGGATATCATAACTATTCATGTAATGACATGTACATAAATAAATAATTTCAAAATAATGGAATTCATAATATCAGACATCATAAACTTGTAATAGAGAAGGTGTTCTAAGACATATATATAAATGGTTAAGGAATCAACCAAATAACCAGCATGTTTTATCTCATGATAATTATTAATGCATTGATGATCTATTTAATTTTTGTTCCCACCCATCACTTAATAATTTAAATGCATTCAACATATGAATTAACAATAAAACTCATTCAACTTTCTTTAATAGTTAATAAATATTTGCATTGGAAATACTAGCATATAGAATATATATAATTTACCTAGTTAAAATGATCATAATATATCCCCAAAAAACAATAAGGATGATATCATTATAATATATCCCTAAGATAATATAATTAAAATAAAAGGTTTTTTTCATTGATGAGTAGAAATACCATAAAAATATCATTAAAAATTTTCATGGGGGAAAACCCCTTTTCACTTTAAAAAACCACTTCTTTTAAAACTAAAAATTTCTAAAATATTTAGAAGTTATTTTCCCCTTAAAATAGAAATGGATATGTGTAAAGGAATCTTAAATTCATTGAGTGTTCATAATGGTGGGAAATTCTATTCATTCTATATACTGTAAAACAAATATTCCTTTCAAAGAGGGCTCCCATAGTTATCTTGAACTATGAAATAAAGGAGGATAAGAAAACATATGTTTAAAAAAATTTCAATGGAAAATTTTTCATTTTACCCAAAATATTTGGGTCGCACGGTTTCTACGCATTGTTAGGAAAACCGTACAGAAACCATTCTTAGATCACTATAAGTATGGGGAACATTGCATGGTTACCCCACGTGGTTTTACTGACCATGTGAATGACTCTATAAAGTTCGTATAAAACTGTTGACCTATTTCTATGGTTATATTCCACAATCTGCATGGTTTTCACTAACCGTGCACCCTCCTCTTTTCACTCAAAATTTGTGTTCGGGGCCCCAGACCAGCCTTAGACACCCCATAGACCTCCATGACCCCAATTCAGATTCACTTAAGGCCATTCTAAATCAATTAAATGAGTAATTGATGGAAAAATATTGATTTGTACCAAAAATACTAACTTGGATCTTACAAACTTCATCCCTTAAAGTGATTCACCATCTAATTTCCCTTCCAAGGGTGGTGTAGAATTATCTGAGAACAACTCTAGCCACTATGGTCGAACATCATCCTTTCTCTCCTAGGACTCATTCTATACTCATCCATGTTTCCATAGTACTCATACTAATAAAATGGACTGACCGTATAGAACCTTCTTGATATGATCCACAATTCGTATTGGATGATTCTGAAAGGAAGAATCTTCCTATAACTCAACCTCCTCTAGATGAAAAGTGTCAGATGGTTCTGAATAGTATCGTCACAACTGAGGAACGTGGAAGAAATCATGCTTATCCCGATACCTATGAGGTGACTACAACCGATAGAAATCTAGCATTAACCTATCAAGAATCTCAAACGGTCTGACATATCTTGGAGAAATCTTACCCTATCACATGATCCTTTTATATCCCAACCTCATTGAAACACATAGGAAAACCCGATCCCCAACCTCAAACTCCATAGGTCATCTACGATGATCGATGTAAGATTTCTAACAAGATTGCATAGTAGACATCCACTTATGAATCAACTACACCTACTCCAAGGTCTCATGGACAAGATGAGGTCCCAACATAGCTACCTCTCTGGCCTCCAGCCAACACAGGGGAGATCGGCATGGCCTACCATATAAAGCCTCATATGATGCCATCTGAATACTAGCATGAAAGCTATTATTATAGACGAACTCCACTAGGGGTATGTGTTACTCCCAAGATCCATCAAAATCCAGTACGCATGCTCAAAGAATGTCCACCAACATCTAAATTGTGCACTCTGACTAGCCATCTGTCTGGGGGTGGTACGTTACACTCAAAAGAAAATGTATACCCAATGCCTTTTTTATCCCTTTCCAGAAACAAGAAGTAAACCGGTTGTCCCTATCTGAAATGATAGAAAGTGTAACCCCATGTAAATGCATAATCTCATAGATGTATAACCTCCCAAGCGAATTAGTAATAAGGATTTCCTTGATAGGTAAGAAATGTGAAACCATTGTGAACATATCAACAACAACCCAAGCGGATGCATTAACTTGAGGTGACCTCAGTAAAACTGTCACGAAATCCCTCAGGACATCATTCCATTTCCACTGAGGAATGGGTATATATAGAAAAATCTAGGTTGGTTGTTGGTGTTTCGCCTTCACCTACTAATAGGTGGATCACCTCATGAAAAAACCAACTACATCCCTTTTTCTTACTTGCCACCAATACTAATGATGCAAATCCCAAAACATCTTAGTGACACCAGGATGAACTTCCCATACACATGCATGAAGATCCCACATCATACCATCATGCATGTCTTCAGAAATCCATACATTACCATATAAACACAAAACCTCATCCTTAAATATGGTCCAACTATGATTAGGGTCCTCACCTACAACACTCTCCTGTAGAACTAGACCTTCAAAATCTGATAGGTACATCATCCTCAATTTGTTCAGCAGGGTAGAGGTAATAGCTATAGATAATATAAAATTATATCCCTGACTATCATGAACCTTCAAATGCATCTCAGATAACAACACCATAAGATTCCACTCACTACCGGCATACTGCACTGCTTGTACCTGAGTCCACTTACTCAAAGCATTGGTCGCTACATTTCCCTTCCCAGGTGTGTAGGCAAGATCAAAGTCGAAATAATGAAAGTATTAAACTCACCTTCCTTGACTCAGATTCAAATCATACTATGTAATAATATACTTGAGGCTTTTGTGTTATGTGTACACCATAAAACACTCTCCCATCTAGTAATATCTCCAACAATATAATGCATGAACAACTACATCTAACTCGAGATCGTGCATCAGGTATTTTCTCTCATGTTACATCAACTACCAAGACCCATAAGAAAAAACATGATACCCTTAAATAATCACTACTCCTAGCCTGATACTTGACATGTTGCAGTATACAATGTAAATCCTTCCCACCTCTAGAAAAATCTGTATCAGTGCCGAATTTAACCTCCCTTTCAACTCCTAAAAGGTCGTCTTGTAGGAATCTATCGAAACATACCTCACACCCTTATTTTTATTGCCATTTAATGGCACTACTAAATGGTATATTTCATATTATAAGCGCTTGTAATAACCATCCATTATGAGAAAACTTTTTACCACAAATTCATTCTTGGTCTACTCCCAAAAAACCACAACTCTCACTTTCTCTGGGTCCAATGATACTATTATCTCTAATATTATGTGACCCATGAAGTGAATCCAATCCATCCAGAAGTGGAACATTGGGAGATTAGCATATAACTAATTCTCCCTTAGTGTACTCAAAATGATCTCATGATGTTTGGCATGGTCATCTTGATAATGAGAATACACAAAGATATCATCCATGAAAACCACAAAAAATGAGTCACGATAAGGATGGAACACTTGGTTAATCAATTCCATAAAAACAATTGGAATGTTCATGAGGCCGAACGGCATGACCATGTACTCATATAGAACAAACTTGTTCTGAAAGGATGTGCGAGGTATGTCTGATGATCTAACATGCAGCTGATGATAACCAGATCTCAGTTTTATATTTGGGAAAACATGATCTCCTCAAAGCTGTTTGAAGAGGTAATCTATCCTTGGTAGAGGATTACAGTTCTTAACCATAAGTTGTTTTAGTTTCCAATAATCTATGCATAGACTGAGAGTATCGTCCACCTTTTTCACAAAAAAGGACTTGTGAACCCCACAGATAAGTACCGGGTCAGATGAAATCCTTAGACTCCATGTCCTCTAACTGCCTCTTGATCTCTTGAAACTCTTTAGTAGTCATACTGTGATGAGGAATGGATACTGGTGAAGCTCATAGAACTGTCTCAATAGAAAAATCGACCTCTCTCACTGACGGTAAACTGGAAAATATTTCTGGGAAAACATCTCTAAAATGATCTACCACTGGGGGGAAATCCATCTGATGTGTTTCCTAGTCATCTAGATACAAACTCACAATCTAGGATGTCATCCCACCCAACCCATTTGCTCGGGTCCAGCATAACTCACCTGGACATCCTATTCACCTTTGTGTAGAGATGATATTCACTCTGGTGATGTGAAGCTCACCCTACAAAAATAGAAATCAACAAAGGCCTGAAAGAAAACTTGTCAATCCTTCCATATAATGAAATCAAAACCTATCAACTCTAGAATATAGAGGTTCTGTGGATAGTGACATCCATCAACCTCAAGGGGCACTCCTTGCACGGACTCCGTCCTACCATTTTAATCCCTAATAGAGTGCCTAAATCCATTATGTCATCAGAAGAAAAAAAATAGAGCCCAAGGCCCTTCACAATGGTCATATATATAAAACTATGTGAATCCCATATATCAAAAAGTTAAAAAGCCATAATAAAAGCTACAAGAATAGTACCTATGATTGTAGAAGTTCAAGGGTCCTTCTCCTGGTGGGTCTATTTCATTGCATAAGTGTGTCCTATACGATAGCCCTAAGACATTGTATAGATACCATGAGTTGATCCACTCTTTTGTCTCTGTGAACCTAGGTTATGGCTACCTTGGACATGACCACCACCTTGGCCTGAATGGATTGATGAATTCCGGTTCCCTGATTGGTGAGAAGCTGAAGACCCTACTCTGGAATGTGCAGATGGTGCAGACACCCTCTCACTATCCACTAGAGGAAAAGTCCATTAAAGCATTGAAGATGGCACATCTTGCCGCAATATCAGCACTCGACTGGGTCCTGCAGACACTGCTACCTCGTATGCCCTAGCTTACCAAACTGGTAACACCTCACCTATATACTAGAAGATATGTTCTGACTACTCACATCACCATGAGGAAACTCCAGAAGATGCTTCCTATTTCCAGTCAAGACAGTACTAGATCTAGGAATCGAACCACCCTGGATTGCACCTCAAGATTCCCTCAAGTTATGCTCAGTGATTAGTTCCAGATTCACTTTAGAAGAAATGGTAGTCAACCTGAAGATTTTTACCTATGATCGGATGTCATTCTTGAGATCATCCTCAAACCACATAGCCTTAGTTAAATCACCACCCATCAGAATAGGTGCAAAATGATGGATCTCATTAAAATGGACCGAGTAGTCCATCACTAATAATGTGATCTATTCTAGATTCATATAATCCCAAGATTAATTATCCCTCAATGTCTCTAGATAGTAATAGTCATCCAAGAATTCCGGAAATTCTCCTCATTCCATATCTTGATGAAACCCAACCTATGTAATGACATCCCACTATCTCTCGGTGGAATCATGCAGCATATACATCACAAGCTTTACCTTCCTCTTGGGAGGCATCTCTAAATGCTTGAAGATCAAAATCATATCCTATAGCCACGACTCTGTATCCCTTGGTCCTTTATCCCCCAAAAACATAGGTGAATGCTACTTCTAAAAAAATTGTGTTATCTCAGCCATAGACATGGAAGGTTGTGGTTCTCCCTGAAAGGTTTTTATGGAACTCATAAATCCTTCGTGGAACTGTGAATCTTCAATTGTGTCTAGTATAATAGCTGGTGCCAAAGAATTCACAACTGGAGGATCCATAGGTAAATCATGGCCTACCACCACTGGGGTATGATTTTCACCACTCTCCTGGCATACAGTTGGAGGTTGTTGTAGTGTATTGACTATACAAGGTCAAGCCCACACCTTAATTCTAAATCAAAACAAGGTCTCAAATCAAAAGTGTAGAATAAACAAGACATGTCAAAACCTTCTTATAAACAGATATCCCACTTCCTACCCTAGGGGCTAGGTCTTGGTGTAAGACAACAAGAACCACTACCAAAATACCACTACTAAGATCATGTCCTGTCAAGTTCCTTATCTAAAGCAATTTCAGTTCACTTTATTTTCATATTTATTCCATGTTTTAGGATGATTCCACATTAAAAACTATAAATGATAATAATTTCAAGATTATCACATTCTTTTCTCAAATATATCCAATGTTATTCCAAATTCCTACTTATGGGGACCCATACTCCCCATGAATCAAATATTGGAATCCAAGTATAGAGCATAATAGCTCAGTTCAATATGATCAGAAATATGATCCACCAAATTCCAATTCAAGAGATACCATACACCTCAGGAGCCAAATCTTGGTGTCTATCCAATTCTAACTATAATACATTCCAATACACCGATCGAAACAGTAGGCATATCTATCATGGAACCTTTCACAACATCATGCAATCAGTAATTATCCTAAATGGAATGACAATAATTCTTGGTATGTGATTTCTAGAAAGTGTCTATATGATTCATGAAATATAGTACCTTCATATCATCAGGTTTAAACCAAATATAACCACAATAATATCAATAACAACAACAAAATACAAGTGTGTCACCCAATGGTGAAAATGAGTCAACTATAACAGATCATAATGAAAAAATCACCATTCAATTCAAGGAAATTTGGATTTTCCCTATACATGGGTTAACAACTCTTGGGCACAACTTATTACCAAATACCAATTCCTTTCTATCCCTGTCTATCAGCACCAAATAGTAATGAAAACTAGAAAATAACACCTTTTATACCTTTGTAACATCCTGATTTCAGATACCACCTAACAGTGTTCCAAGCCAGGTTATCCACATGGCCTCAAGTGCATCTCCCCAAATTATAGATGTTGTAGACTAGTAGTGAGAACAAAGGTGATGATAGTGGGGAGATTATTACCTCATTATCAGTGTAAAACAAAACAAAATTTACATACAGATATCAGAATCAATAATACAATACAACATAAGTAAATAGCGGAAGACAGATAATAAAAATAACCAGATGTCATATCATATACAAAATGATGCATGTAACCTATTTCTAAGAAAACATACAAAAACATTAAAAATGATATAATATGCAGTACAATATCAAAAATGTACAAAGATAAAAAATTATCCCAGCATTATCACAAGCCTTTGCTTGGTCCCATACTCTCCTGCTCCTAGGTTTCATATCAAGAACCTAATGGAGGCTTCTTTCCCTTTTCTAGTCCTGCAACCATATAATCTATTTAGTCCCAAAACATGACCCAAATAGGGTGTGCCACTAAATAAAAATAGGCAAACACTTATGATCTATGAAAATCTATTAGTGACTATATATAACAAGCAGTGTGTAATAGTAAAGCAGTAATTTGGGAAGTACTTAAAAGTAAACAGTCCTACATGCACTGGTTTTCATTTATATTCAATTAACAACTCAATTATACTGATTTTTATAAGTCTCGAGATCCAACCTAATCCCTGAAACCCCTTTCATAGTATTAAACAAGATAGATACCTCAAAACACTATCTAAACAAGTATAAGAGAAGACCGAATCCAAGATTTTGCTTTGTCTTGGTAGACACATCATAAGTAACTTCAATATTCAAATACAACTACAGATCATACTTGACATTGATAAACATGAATTCAAGTATCACTATAATTGAAAATCTACCAACATCCTACTATCCCATCCAGGTGAGCCTCTCAAGGACCCGGTATCAGTCTAGGTGTGGTATAGGTCCATCTCAACTGAGCCTATCCTTGGAGGTGATATAGGGATCTCCAAGTATCACTCATGACATATTCATGCCTATAGAGAATGTCCATGGAATACTATTAGATCCATGATTCACTCTAAATTTAGTACATAGCCTCTATGAGCCTGTCCATAACATCCATGGTTTAGTCACGACTTAACATTAATTGATAAACCCATTATGCTCATCTAAGTCATTCTAGAAAATCCAAGGTTCACTCAAGGGAACAATTTATATAGACATATAAGTCATCCATGGAATTCCAATAGAATCCACGATTCACCTAATATTATTTAACATTCAACCATAATATGTTCGAGTTAATAATTTAAGAACTTATTGGGGTTAAAACTATAAGCATTTCAGAACTCAGCACCAAGGGTGTCAAAAGATAGGACCAACCTCTAAGGCTTGGTCAATCATTAATCACATGGGAATAATTCATATAACAAGACTATTAATAAATATAAACCATTTCCAGTCTTAAAAATATCCTATCTCATATGGGAAGGCTCATAGTTGAAATTAAACTGTCGTAACATGCTTTATCAAGCATAGACATAACATGGGTCAAGGGTCAATTCACTATCCCATGACCTAATCCAAAAAGAAACCATTTAACAAAATGGAATAACAATTTAAAATAATAGTTCATTTTAAAAAACCGTAAATGGGATTCAAGGAATAACACATGGGTATCCTAGTCCAAACAGCCATAAATTATTCAAACTGGGAACTCACCCAAGGGCTGGCCCTTAATTTGGGAAAAAAACCCACCACATGATTTTTAACACCTGTCCAATTACCTAAATGACAACAGGTAACAATAGGTTCGATTAATAAATCAAGGAGACATCCCAATAATGGGAACGTGTCACTCTAGCATATATAAACATCTTGACCACCAGTGAAAGGCAGAAGACCACCTACCTTATGCTCGTGCAAGATAGCTCATCCAGTTTTAGGCTCCGATTCGTTCTTTTTTGGGAGAAATGTAAAGAATTTATAAATAAAGGGATATTAGGAAATATGATCCTAAATCCCAATAGTGAAATCAATAATCAGAATAATCAAATAAGTCTAAAAAGTAATTGAGGAATTACTGTTGAGGATCATTAGATACAAACAGCAGTTAATTTGAACAATGGATGGATAATGTTGCTCAAAGCCTAGATTAGGCTTCCAAGGAGGTCTCCCATGGTTCTCCTTTTCTATATAATTAAGGAGGATAATAAAACTTAAGTTTAATAAATTTCGAGGGAAATGGTCATTTTAACCAAAATATCTGGATCACAAGGTTTATTCACACAGTTAGGAAAACCATGTGGAAATAGTGCACACCTCACTAGAGGTCTGGGGTGCATCACATGGTTAGCCCACATGGTTTGACTGACCGTGTGGTAATTTTGTGACTGTCTCTATAAAGATCTGCTAAAACTATAGACCTGTTCGCATGGCCATGTGCCCAAATGAAAACAAATTTCACTAACCATGTGGCCTCTGCTTTTCACCCAAAACATGGGTTCTGGGCCCTAGACCATCCCTGGACACCCTAGAAACCTCCATGACCCCAATGAGCATTCAATTAAGTCCATTTTAAAGAAATTAAATGAGGAATTGAAGGAAAACTCATGGTATGCACCTCAATGAATAAATGGGTTTTTACATTCCCTATAGAATACAGACACTAGACCCGAATCCTTTACACACCTAGGGGTCCCTGACTATGCTCCAACATCACTCTGAAACCAATGGATAGAGATCTGTTCACTGAAGCATATCACACCTCACAGTTAGGCAATAAAACCCCCCATTTTAGACTTCTTCTTATTGGTGCCTCATGCAACCACACCACAATCAAATATCACCAACAGAACACACAAATCCCAAGACTCACTTGGTTTCAACATGATACTTCATCATGACGAGAACTTAAAAGATAATCCTTTTCACCCTAAAAAAACAAAATAAGGGTCACGTGGAAAGAAAATTCATTTAGAATGAAGAATTTTATAAATGCATGGAATAAGAACATGCTTATGTTAAAATAGAATCTCTCGAAAGGTTTTACAACATCCACATTTGTATCTAAAAGATAACACAACTCTGTAAGACAGAATCATACATGACCCTTGTAACTGATAGAAACATTACAAGGATCGGGACCTTAAGATGAGTCCCAAGTAGAACATGATTCCTAAATAAGTACATAATTGCCTTTTATGACCAAATATTCCACATTATTGTCTTATCATGAACCATACCATAATCGAAACCAATGAAAAGTCCAAAATCCCTTTAAGACTATGGCCCACACAGACTGTTTTCCAATTTCCTCACTAGAATTACTTTCTCCACTTCATGTAAGGACCGTCAGGCATAAATATGATCGACTTCACCTTTATATATTCAAGAAACTCCAAAAACAATGATTTATTTCAACTCCTACCACATCCACTCTTCCAATGTGAGAGGATCTACTTAATTTGAAAATTAAGAGAGATAAACTCAACCTTGAAAAATAATAAGAGAGTCCGTACTTTTATCAATTGGATGACCTACCAACAATGAATCACCCATGGCTTGATTTCAAATATATCAATTCCTTATGGGGGTGTGTACTGGCCAACAGGGGAAAGCTAAAAACCTAATCAAGCTAGACCTTTGGCCAAAACATACCACAACCATACACCAAACACAAAAAAAACATAATCAATGTTATCCCAATGTTTTTTTAAAAAAAACCCAAGAACCATTATCCCAAACCGACTCACTGACAAAACACAACTTCAAACATCTCCCAAACAAGAATAGTATTCAAACCCGAAATACCTTGCAAGTCACAATCCCAAATCATAAAGAAACACACTACAAAACATCAGACTACCATGAAATCCATATTTTATTTAAAAACACATTTGAAAAAGAAACGGGATGGATGGGTTGCACATTCCCCAATGGTACCTCATGAAGTCACACACATTCCCTTCCTCATGCAAAGCTAGACACCAATCCACTTTCCATATATATTCCATGCATGTGGTCACTCTTGAGAGTACCAAAGGAAAAAACAAAACCATTCTCACCTTCCAAAATAAACATTCAACCCACACTTCCATTTTTTCAAATACCAACCAAACTTCATCCCAAAATTTCACAAAGCTTTACAAAAATTCACTAACCACCTAATCAGAAACCATTTCAAATAAAACTAGTTTTTAAACTATATACGTGAATTACTAAACATTTCATCCATCTCTAAACACTTCCAGTTGCATAAAAAACCCCATTTCATTAATAAACATTTAATTAAAAACTCATGTTTTCTCATTTGAATAAGTATCCAAAACCCTTTAAAAAATAAATTACCCTCTTTCTGAATAACCAATTTTCAAAAAACGAGAATTTTTTGTTCTAAAAATAAAATCCACATCCACCCAAACAATTTTTTTAAAAAACCACCTTTTGAAAATTAACCCATTTTTTCTTTAAAATACAATTTCACAATTTTTTAACTAGGGTTTTCAAATGATTTTCCCAAAACCCAAAGGGAAAAGAGATAATGCAAGAGGATATTAGTGTCGGTGGGTGACTTAGAAATATGGTTGTTGGCCATATGCGAATCACTCCACTGTCACAAAGATCATTCTAGGGAAATGTACTAGGCTCCACATGGCTTTCCATGCCCTAAGAGATCACCTAGACAATTGAACCAACTCCCTTTTCATTTCCACAAACAATGAATTACCATAAGAACCAAAGGAATCAGATGAAACTTGAATTCCCCATGTAATTCAAGTCCCGCCACAGGGCATGTTGTCCAAGAACCTTACTCGTAACCAGAACATCGAGTTCCAACAACCTTAGCTCTAGTCTATCCTAACTCCCCCCAAGGAACATGACCCAAAATATCCAGCCTACTCTGATACCATTTTTTAACAAACCAATCCAGGTCTCCATCTAACCTGACGCCTGACCCAGTCTGTGGCATGGCTTGAAGGGATTTCCTGATCCCCATGGGCTAGCATAATTTCCCATGTATTAAAAGTAAAATGTGGGAATGATTCATCTGATTTAAAAAAAACAATGAACAATTTAAATAAGACAAAAATTAAAATACACACCCAAACAAGCCTGTAACATTTCCGTATTTTAAGTTACAATTAAACTCAAAGCCTAAAAAGGTCTATAATGAAAAAAACTAAAACATCATCTCAAAACTTCATTCCACAATAGGAGAAACATCCTAAATATACCACCACTATGATCCACACTGAGATCCATTAGATGGTCAATCTACCAACACTATTTTTCCTACCTTTACCTAGAATAAACACAGAACAAGGTCTAAATACCCCCAAAGGTGTTTGCAGAGTGTGAGCCAAAGCCAAGTAGGATACCATCCAAGAAACATGTTCCATTACAAAACATTTAAAATACAATCTAACATGCTCATATAAATTAATTATTTTAAAAATTTACTAGGACTGCAATTTTTAGGTAATAGTTAAAAAGGAACACTTTAAAGGAAAACCATTTCAAAAGCACCAGCTTAAATGAGAAAGGAATTTTATTAACAGAAAACACACTCAAGTGGTCATCTGTAAGCCGATGGATGGAACCACATCATGTGTAGTAGAGAGCTATGGGTAAATCATATAGGTTTTATCTAGCTCGAGTGGGACCCTAGAACTTAGTGCCTTAGGGGAAGGTGGTATAATAACCACAACCGTCAACGTCCTCTTGAACGATCCACTAGATAGGAGAAAAATTCAAAGTTATAGTATTGATCAATCATCATCATAGTTTTTTAGTGATATAAATGTCAATCCAGATAATTGAAACCGATACAAGCAACTTTAATATCACTAGGGAACTTATTATAGTATTCCCGCTTAGATATCAGAGATTCCCTTATGATCGAGTTAAAGTTCACATATCACACATACCATCACTTTCACAAAAAAGGCCAAACATTTCAAAGAAATTACCTTAATTCATAAAACAACCTATCTAACATTTTACGCAAAACAATAAAAACCCCATTTTCAATACATTTACCATCACTTATATAATTAACTTTATAAAATAAGAAAAACACACAATTGATACCAAACAAGTCAATGGAATAATCCCCCTCGTAAACTCACTCATACTCTAAAACCATTTTTTAAACAATCTTATCATCACCCAAACATTTCACAATTTATAATAAAAATGTTTAATAAGGATAATATTCCCAAAATGATCCATTTTCAATGGAAAATTTCCATTTAAAAAAACATGCACCTCAAGTGCCATTAAAAATACATTTCACCCCTTCCAAACAGCCCCTAAAACCCTTTTTACAAACATTACATTACAACACACAAAAACATAGCCATTTCCTTTATTAGAGTTCATTTTTAACCCATAAACACACTAATTACTTCAAAAACACCATTCACACCACATAATAAAACCATTACATTCATTTATAAACACAAACAAACATATTAAATCCATATAATAATGTTAGGGCATGAAACCATAAACCTTGCATAAAGAACCTTTTGGAAAATGGTTTGAAATCCTATATGCACCTCAATCGCAACACAAGAAGGAAGAATTAAACCCTGTCAAGAAGATCAAACAAAAACACCAAAGATTAAAACTAAAAATCGAAACCCTAATCATAGGAGAGATGAACCCCCAAAGTAAAAGAGGTAAAACCCTAGAATAGAGAAAGAAAATATGATAAAGGGGACTTAAATTAGGGTTTCTTAATGAATCTGAAAAAAAAAATTCCAAAGGAGATGAGATATGAGGGAGACAAGGGAAGGAAAAGGGGAACCTAGGGGGGATGAGACTGAGGGGGGAAGAAAATAGAGCATTTCGGCTAAATTTTCAGGGAGAGAAAAAAAGGGGGGAATCATTTTTAATGAGCTAGAACTGCTGCACGATTAGTTCACACAGTTTGAAAAATCATGCAGAGATCATACGACTACCTATCCCTAAGGAGACCCAGCCACATGATTACCTTGTCTAAGGAACACGGCCATACGGTAGGTTCTGTCTCCTATTGCATGGTTTTTTGGGTTGGGAATACCATTACCACTAACCATGCGCCAACCGTGCGTAAAATCCTACCCACCCCAAACACTCCAATTTACTCAAAAATTCAAAGGAAACTCAAAGAGGGAAACTAGAAAAAGGATAAAAGGAAATAATACATAAAAAATTTAAACCCATCACACCTTATTCCAGAGAGAAATGGCCAAGAACCCGACCCAAACTCGAACAAAGGCAATCTTTAAAACCCTGTTGTCATAAACCCCACAAAAATAACTTACCAATTCCCATCCTATCATAGTATATGAATTATTTTTGGCATAAATAAAACCAATGATGGATTTTGGTGAAAACCTAATAAGGTTACCCAAATAATAGATAATGTTATTTAACGAGCGTTTTTATTTTATTTCTTCTTATGCCTCGTTAAATTCTTATTAAAACATGAGTATATAATAAAATCAATATCTTACATATATGTAGATGTTATTATGATAAGTTAATGAACTATGATCATCTCTAACTCCAATAAATGGGTTATGAAATCATCATTTGTGTGTAGAGAGGACTATCACCTTGGGAACCGATGTTATTTGTTTTTCCATTACCACACATAATAGTTGGGTATGATGATAGATCTAAAGTATATATATGATATTTATAACATAGTTATACCTATATATTAATTATATCATATATAAAGTTTTTACTTTTCATTTTCTAGGGGATAAAATAACATCACTTGTGTGTACGGGGGACTACTGCCTCACGAAGTGATGTGATTTGATTTTACTAACACTTTACATGGAAGATAATAAGGATACATTTAATGAATATATGTGATATACATGATATAATTATGATATTAATTATGTATTTATAAGTTTGAAAAGATAATATATCATTTTGTTTCTTACCTTTTCCCTCATGAAAATATGATAATATCATTCATGCATATGTGAAATACAGCCTTCATGAAGTGATGTGACTCTCTTTTCAACACCCCAAAATATGGATGATATATATAAGTATATTTAATGAAATAATATTTTATTGATGATATTATTATATTTCTATAAATATAATATATTACCTATCTCTTTTCAATAATGATCATTGAAAAATCGAAAGGTTTCATTATTATTTTTCTAGAGATGATGGAACCATGATCAAATTTAGAGGATAAAAAATCACAAATCAAAACAAATAAAAAAAAATAGTGGTTATTAACTCCTCCTCCAAATATAAATTTTAAATTTTAAAAAACTAACATTAGGGTTTATTGGTAACAGCACACTTCATAATTCAAATATAGAAACATTCCACACTTGAAATAGAAAAACCTCAATAGACATAAAGCATAATGAGAAAATTCAAAAAAATAAAAGTAAAAAAACCAACCCTTCACTGTCACCATTGCCTCATCAGCACCATCCCCAAGAAAAATCTCTATGTGAGAACAAATTTTAAAAAATGATTTGAAAAATTCAGAATTAAAAACAACACTATCATTACCACCTTAGTTGATGAAACACCTCAAGCCGCACACCCTGACCCAAACCATACACATCAACCTCACCATCGCCACTGTCAAAATCTTATCATCGTCATCAGCCACATAATCACTGCCATCATAGATACATGATAACCATACTTCATAGTATATCTGAAACACAAACATTTCCAGTTTAATCATCTTTATAAAAATATGAATTACAAGCCTAGAGGTGACCCAAGGACCGAGACAAAGCTACCACAAGAGTATCTTAGTGCAAATCCATATATCTATTGAACTAAATGACCCAAGACACCTTGGGAACCACCACACAAGTCTGACTTGGAGAAGAGAGGTGGGATCCTAGAGCAAGATTGGAGAATGGATCATACTAAGGCCTTGACATTGATCTCTGACCGTCTCCATAGACACTGAACCCAGCCTTCAAATCCCCCATCAAGTTAACCAAAACCATATAGGTATAAATAGAATATAGAACTAGAATTCCAAGAAACCATTGTCTTCAACAGAAAAGAAACACTACAACAATCAACTTCCACAAAACCACCGTCACTGTATAAAATCTGAAATGTCCCCAGCACAAATGTTGGCCACACAGCTAGAAACCCAAATACAAGATGGGTAAAAACTGAAAACCACTAAACTAAAACAAACTAAAAGTGATAAACCACAACCATGAGATAAGACTGTAACCAAGAAAGGGAAATCACAACGAACATAAGGGAAAAAAGGGTACCCCAGAGAAACTAGGAAGAAAATTCAATCATCCCTACTAATATCACCATCCCAAAACACCAAAAAACTCAATTGTTATTGACAAAAAATGGGGTCTATCATGATGGGAGAGGCAATAAGAGTATAGGAGGAGGGTTGAAGAGAAAGACCGATTTCAGGAGACTCAAGATCCATCAGAAAAGGTTCCCAAAAAACATGAAACCAAGAAATAAGAGGAAGAATCTTGTTGGAATCCACTACCAATATAATCCCAAATCTTTGGGGTTTTATCAAGTCAAATAGAGATAGGGTTTGATCACAATTATACCAAAACCAAGAGTGAAATTTGCAAAAAATGAGGGCTAGGAGGAGAATAAAGGGATTAGAATGAGAGAAGAGGAGGAACACCAGATAAGGGACTCTCACTGCATGGGGGGATATGAGAGGGAGGGAGAGTTTGTGCTGGGAAGAAACCCTAGCATGAGGGGAGAGTGGAGACCCAAAGAGTGGGGGCCATCCTCAAAGCAGTTATTACCAAAAATTAAACATTAACATAGAATTGTTAATAAACTTGTAATAAAAGGACATGAATAAATCATATATGGTATGATATATGAAATTTTGGTTTTTTAGTAGACATATAACAAACTTATATTTATTATATAGTAGTATAGAATGATTAAAAATGAATTTGATACTTTTAGTAAGGTATTTCTAGTCTCTCTTTTATTTCTAGGATATATTTGCACATTCACCACTTATTTATTTTTTTTGGTATTTATACTTATCAAGAATATATTTTATGATTCTTATAGTTAAAATTATTGTTATTTACATATCAATTTTATCATCTATATTTCATGGGGTTTATAGTTCAAATGTTAGCAAATTGATAAGGGATTTCTATCTCAATATGCCTTATTTGAGACATATGATTATGTAATGCACATATATTCTAGTAATAGGTGTATATAAAGCCAATTCGAAATGTAATATCATGAATTTATTTACCCTAAGGATATTTTATGTTTTATTTAATGATATTATTTCATGGGACTTACATTTCAATGTTACCAAAGTGGTAATTATTTTATGTTACAATCTCATCATTTATTAGGATTGTTTATGATTATGTTTTCAATGATAGAATATGATGATACATCTCTCTGGAAACTCATAACTTTTCTTTTCCTCTAGTTATTTCACTATAATACATGTTTCCATTCATTTTGGCACTTTATCTACTCAAGAGTTCAAAAAAATTAAATAAAATCAACTTTTCGGCCAAAAACCATTTTTCATTCAAGACCATGTTTTCAAAAAATGTTTTTAAATTTTTTTTGAAATTATTTTTTAAAAGAATGTTTACCCTTATTTAACTTTTGAAAAAAAATTAAATGGAATATTCATGTCATTTTCAAAAAAATAATTCCCTTTTGGATTTTACTAATAATTTGGAAGGCTTATTTATGTACAACATGAACAAAATTTCCCATAGTCATGAACGTTATTTTATTTTAAACTTCCTTTATAATTTTCCAACATTATTTTCAATGTAAATTATTTTAAAAAAATTTATTTTTTAAAATTTTTTTTAAATGTGGGATGCATATTTCCCTCAAGAAATGTTTTAAATGATTATAAATCCTCCATTTTTTAAGTTTTCTAGTTTATTTTCAATGAAAAGGATTTCCAATTTTTTTTGTTTTAAATGTTATTTTAAAATAAAATTTATTTTTCTTAAGAAACCTTCCAAGTGATTTATATTTCAAAATATTTTTTCATTTAAGATTATATCCTATTATGTAACTTCTTTTTTTTTATGGGGATATGGTCCAAGGATAGCGTTATTATTCTTTCTATGAATAGTTTATAATGAAAATATGTTTATGAAACTCATATCTTTTATATGGGTTATGTTTTTATGAAATTATGAAATGATTTTGAAACCTATTTTATTTTTCATGGGTTATTCTATGATGAAATGTTTTATGTAAAACATTTCTTTTCATGGTTTCTGTTATGAGTAATGTTATATGATCTTGTGGAATATAAATTTCTGGATTATGAAAAAGTTCAGACATAAATCTCCCTCCAATGAATTGGGTAAAGAATAATGTTATATGACCTCAAAGGGAATATTTGAGTTTATCCTAGGCCTGAAATAGGGTACACGAGAGGTAATCCCAATCCCAAAAGATGGTAAATGGGAGGTTACCCCAATCTTGAAAGAGGGTACACGGGATGTCATCCCAAGCCCAATGCAGGTACACAGGTGGTTATCCCAAGCCTAATATGTTATAAATGTCTTAGTGGGTATCCTTGATATAATATTTTCTATTCTTATGTGTATTCTACATTTCTATGTATTATTCCAATGTTATCCTCTCATGACACATGTTCTTTTATTTCCTTGTGATTAATGTCTTATGAACATTAAATATTTAAGTCATGACTCAAGATTATAATCCTTCATATTCAGTGGTATGGTTTTAAAATATTATTCTCATGTTATCATACCCTTATGTTCTTGTTATTCTTTTTTATCTCCCTTATTTACCATTACTGAGCATATAATCTCACCCTTTCTCGTGTTTACTTTCCCTTTGTTATGAAGAATGTTTTTAAGTAGGATATGTTTGTGAAGAGTAATAAAGGGGAATATATTTATGATATATTTTAATGTTCCTTAACCAAATTAGAATAATGTGTTCCTAGTATCCAAATATACTAAAATTTTATGGTCCTTAGGTGTGTGTTTCTATAATGTATTTAATATTCATCTAAATAGATGTAATATCTATATATGAAAATCCTAGTTCATTATATAGATACCATAATATTTGAGATCATGATATCCAATATTATTAATTTAATTCATTTAGAATTTATTTATTATTATACATAATATATTTACATTAATATTAACTATGGATTCATTTCGTACTTAAGTTATTGATTAAATGGAATGTGTTTTCAGTTATTTACATTTTTCTGTTTATTATTCCTTAATTAGTCATGATAAATTTTACTCTTCCTAAAACATAATGAGAATTTTAGATCACCCTTATTGTTTTCATTTCCATGGGATATGAAGACAAAATCTTTGATTGAGTTTCAAGGAAGTAAATATATTTATTTTTTTATGTTTGAAATTCTATTCCCAATTTAAAATGGAAATTATGTATGTATTAGGTTCACCAAGACAACTAAATTGATCATTCCGTTAGTATTATATCCCTAGTATATATCCCTATGTAATAAATTAGACACTTTATTTGGGTAACTGGAGTTGGGGTTATTATAGTTGGTATCAAAGGATGTTTAGTTGAATCCTTGGAAAATAGACTTAAGAAAACATATATTGGGGAACATAACCCTATGGCCTCCTTAGAGTATAAGTATATATATAGGATACTATCCTAATGTTATAATAAGGCATATATTATGTGATTTTACTAGAAATAAATCCATATTTTGATGATACATGTGGATTTCTTTTTTTCATAGATGTGTCTTGGGTAATGACCCTAAAAAGAGTTGGTTGAGTATATATCGACCGTAATTCTTGTGCATGGTGAGTGTTCCCTTACTATGTACCTATTTTGATAATCTCATGGGATATTATTGGGTTAAATCACATTTTATTGAAAAACTATTATTAATTATTTGAAAATATTTTAATTATTCAAATATATTCCCAAATACACCTTGTTTATGATTTTGAGATTAAAAATGAATAAATTTTCAATTTATGTTAAGTGTTACACTGGATTTAGAATTATATATTATGATTTAAAATCCATAATTTTATAAAATAATTTAGTATATTCCATGGTTTATAAATGGTTCCTCGTGTAAATAATGGAATCAATACTCATGATCAATGTATAAATTTCACTGTTGACCTAGCCAATGCAACTAATGGTGGACTTGAGAAGAATATGGATATATTAGGGAATCTGACCGATGTTATGATCAATAAACATGAAAAAATAGATTAATACATGTTTTTACATTTCATGATACAACTTTATTTGGTTCTTTATTTTGATAGAATCCCCCATATTTTAGTGGGACTACTAATCCAATGATCTCTAAGAAATTAAATAAGTTACCTGAACAAATATTTCAGCAATTGAGATGTGATGAATGAGAAATTTTTACACTAGAAGTTTATTATCTCAATAAATATGTTGATAAATAGTGTTATTTGATCCATAATACAAGGAAGAAATAAAAAACAGAACACATGTAATGGAGAGCATTTAATGTAAAATTCTTCAAAAAATATTTCCCTCATGAGAAGTGAACTAAAATTAAGAGGAAGATCCTTAGATTAAATAAAATGGAAGAAAAAAGTGTTTTGCAGTATGATAAAACCTTTATAATATTAGAAACGTATGATATAGATTATATATATAATACCATAATCATGATTAACCATTTTTTGAAGGGTTTAATACAAGCATTTTATGGGAACAAGTTTTTTAAAAACATTTACCATATGATGAAAATTTTTTATGTGCTATCAAAATGGAGAAGGAATTTTATATATTCCATATATTAAAGGGAGATCAAGAGAATAAGGGGTAATAAGAATACTAAGATAAATAGAATTAATTAAATAAGAATAAGATGGTGATGAGTCAATTTCCACTTTATGAAATTTTTTGATGAAAACATCCTAGAAAATGATTGAAGGATGTGGGAGTTTGTTAAAAGTGAGAAGATAAGGGTCATCTGGAGAATGAATGTAACTGAAAGAAATATACCACTACTATATATTGAATCAACTATAATGTAATGAGTAATTATTTAAACTAATGTCCCAAGTGTTAAGGGAACATACTATAGAAGAGGCTAAGGGTAGAAGGCTAAGGTTATGTAATCACTACAGCTGAGGTTGATGTTCCTAAATATGTAAAGGTGGGTACCTTAATCCTAACCTAAAATTTATCTAATTATTTATTTAATTTACGATCCTTTCACTCATTTATATCTACCATGTTTCTAAATAAAATTATATATTTACCTAGCACCTTAATAATGTAATTTTCAATCAAAACTCCTAGCGGAAATCTCACCACAAAAAGGTGTGTCGGGAAATTAACATTATGACACATAAAAGTTATTAAGATGGAGAATTAATAATTATACCTACTTTTAAAAATGATATAATACTTAGTATGTATTGTAATTTAATATATTATGAAAAAAGTATTTTAAGGATAAGGAAATTATGATTCATGATGAAGATATGGAATTTATTATCTTTAGAAGGGAAACTTCATCATCTGAGTTATGTATAGATCCACCATTAATAGCACTTCTAAATGAGTTTCTTGGGGAAGATGAGCAGAAATATCCTATGTAAGGAAAAGGTAATAATTAAATTTAAAATTTACCTATTTTACTACAATACATTGATGTATTTCCTGACGAATTTCTTTGACATCCACCAAAGAATGAAAATGAGTTTTCCATTAATATAATTCCTAATACAAGACCAATATCAAAAAAATCTCTATAGAATGGACAATGTGTAATTAGTGGAGCTAAAGAAAAAACTAGAGGATTTTTCGATAAGGGTTTTATATACCCTAGTGTTTCACCTTGGGGATCCCCTTTTATTTTCATTAAGAGGGAAGATGGATACATGAGGTTATACATTCATTATAGGGAAATAAATGATATTAAATAAAGAAATAGGTATCACATACCTCAAATTCATGACTTATTTAATCAAATTCAAAGATATAAATATTTTTTAAATATTGATCTTTATTCAAGGTATCATGAATTGTGAGTATAGAAGGATGATATTCCAATGAAAACATTCTGTATGAGTGATGACCATTATTAATTTATAGTAATCTCATTTGGATTTAATAACATACCCTCAATTTTTATGGATATAATAAATTAAGTATTCAAATAATATCTTGATTTTTATTGGTATTTATTAATGATATCTTGGTGTTTTCTAAAAGATACAATGACTCTAATAATCACTTGTAGATCATTCTTGATACTATTAAAGGAATTTTTTAAATGGGAAATTTAGAATTTGTGAATTCTGGCTTCAAAAAGATTCTTCTCTTTTCTATATTGTATTTGTTGATGGAATCACACTTGATCATTCAAATAAAAATGTATTCAAAGAATGGCCTATAACTGTGAACATAATTGAGGTACATAGTTTTATTGGTTTGGTAGGATACTATCGGTGATTTATTCAAAAAAAAATCTTAATTAGCTAACCTATTAACTAAGATTACACGTAAAGGGGTTAAGTTCCTATAGATAAAAAAACATAAATAATTTTTTGAATAATTTAAGATGATATTATTCAATTATCTTATTTTGAATCTACTATCAGAAAATTATGGATTTTTGATATATAGTTATGCATCAAAGAAGGTACTCGATTGGGTCTTTATCCATAATGATAAAGTTATTACCTATGCATCAAGGAATCTAAAGGACCATGAAAATAACTATCCAACTCATAGTATTGAGTTAAAAACAACAATTTTTTTGAATATATGAATTTTTTATCTCTATAGTAAAATATGTGAGATATACGCAAACCATAAGAGGAAAAAATACACATTTTCATGGAAAGAGATCAATATGAGGTGAATGCAATGGATCAAACTACTCAAAGATTATTTCTCAATACACTACTACCCAGGGAAGAAAAATAAGTTAATGGATGCATTGATAAGTAAATATCATGGATTCCTAAATAAAATCAGGATTGATGGGGATACTATGTTCAATGAACTTGTATATATGGATATGGTAATTATTAAGTAAAGTCATACATCACTTTTTTTTAAAATTATTTCTAAACCAACTTTATTAGAAAAGGTAAAAAATTCTCAAAATGATAATGATAATTTCCATAAGAAAATTAATGTCATGAAAGATGGGAAATTGGAAGACTTCATTTTTGAATATGGAATTGTACAATTCTTAAAGAGGACATGTGTTCCATCAATGCCTGGGATAAGAAGTGAATTATTGGACAATAACCAATGATAGAATTTATCAATAAACCTTGGTACCACAATGATGTATAGTTATTTGAAGGAGCATTTTCTATGGGATAATATAATATGGAAAATTTCTGATTATGTATCAAGATTATTAGATTTTAAATAAGTGAAGGTTATGGGAAAACATTCTAGAGAATTCATGAAATATATACCTACTCATATATGCAAATATTACGAAATTACTATATAATTTTTCACTATATTACCAAATAATCCTAAAAAGAATAATGTGATTTAGTTTATTATTGTTATCCTTAAAAACTCTACACATTTTATTACTATAAGAAAATATTTTCCTCTTGAGATCCTTCAAAAGATCTATATTAATGAATTTTTATGATTTCATGGTACGCCTATTTCAATTTTGTCTCATCGCAATCAATAATTTACATCTAAATTCTGAAAATTTCTTTAGATTTCTCTTGATAGTGAGATTCATTTGAGCACTATATATCATCCTCAAACTGATGTCCAGTCCGAGCAGACTATTCAAACAATAGAAGACATATTTCAGTCATGATAACTTGACTTTCATGGTATGTGGGATCATTATTTACATTGGTATAGCTTTCCTATAATGGTATCCTCTACTCATGAATTCAAATGGTGTTGTATGAATCATTATATGGCATGATATATCATACTCCAACTTGTTGGGATGAAGTTGGTGAAAGGAAACCTATAGGCCTATAATATATTTAGGTGACAATGAAAATGGTAAATAATATTTAGAATCATATTAAAGAAACTAAAATAATAAATAAGATTTATTCTGATAACCAAAGGAATGATTTTGAATTTTTAGTGGGAGATCATATTTTCCTAAAAGTATCTCTATGGAACTGTGTTATAAGGTTCATAAGAAAGTAAAATTAATCCATTGGTACATCAAACCATTTGAAATTGCGGAATGAATTGGAGAAGTGTCTTACATTTTTTCAATTCCACCAAGTTTCTCTAACGTAAATGATGTGTTTTATATTTCATTATTAAAGAAGTACATACTAGAACTAACTCATGTTCTCACATGTGAAGTAATAAAATTGGAACCTCATCTATATCACTGTGAAGTGCTTATCCAAATTATTGAAAATAGAGAATAAGTGTTTAGGAATCAAATGACTTGGATAGTAAATTTTCTTTAGATAAATCAAAAAATATATTAAGAAACATGGGAACTAGAGGATGTTATTAATAAGAACCACTCTAATTTTTTTTGAAATTAATATCCACAAACAAAATTTAGGATTAAATTGTTGAAGGATGGAAAAATATAACAAATAAGCTTCAATTATATTAATTTGACATTCTATTTTAATAAAAATATAGTAAACTAAAATTTTTAATATTATATGGGACATAAATTCCAATTTGATAGGTTCAATATCTATTTTGAACTTATATATTTAAAATAAGATTATAATGATTTTTTTTTTGAATTTTCCACTTAAATATAATCCCTAATGAATAATTGGAAATGTATTATATAACTATTTATCCTTTAATTTATAATAATTTTTTATTATATATAGAATTAAAAATATATTGATTTCAAATTTGATAGAAATAATGATAAGATCATTTGGTGGTAAAAAGGGACATTTTTTAGAAAACTATTTTTTAAAAATAATAATGTATTTCTCTTTAAATTAATTTAAATAATATTTAATTATTATTTATTTAAATTAAATTTATATATTATACTTCAAACTATATGTATTTAAATCTATATAATTATTATACTATTCATATATTTATGGTATGGTCATATTATTATTGAAAAATGAATTACATGAAAAAATGTATTTAACATGTTTTGCGGGTTTATTATTAAATTAAATTCATCCACTTATGTAGATTGAACTTAGAAAATTTTATTCTATATTTTCAAATCATCACAATAAATATTAGTTAATATGTTCAAATTAATTATAGGTCATAATTAATTATAAAAAAATACGGTTAAGGTTAAAACAGATTTATTGGGGGTTAACCTAAAATGATCAGGGATAAAATGACCAAAAAATATTTTGAAACCCCATTGGTGTCACGACCCATCCTCGGGGCCCATGCCGTGACTACCCAAAGCCCACCATCCATAGGCCAGGGGCTGGTGACTAGCACCAAAGGCGTAATCCCAAAAAAAGGGAAGGCATTGCCTTTAAACCTTTAACACACACTGTCTGAACACAAGAAGTAGAAGAAAAAAGTACTAAAATAGAAAAGAAAATTGTGCTGAAAGTAAGTGGGCCTGTATACAAACCCAAATGAACAACAAGTACATGTAAAAAGGAAAAACAGCTCCGGGATCATCCACCGGGGAATACTACCTGAAGGGTAGGTACAAAACTCGAAAAACTCGTCCCTGCGGTATGTCCCGTCTAGTCATGCTCCGAGCTATCTATCGTTCATCACCCTCAGCCTCGATTACTGCTGACAGTCATCTGCACAGAACACAACAAGGTTTGGGCAAATCCCATGCAGGGGTGAGTATAACAATACTCAGCAGGGGACCCCGAGATCCCCAAAGGTCTCCCATAATCCACAGGGGATAAACCACATTAGAAAGATACAATCACGAAGTATCAACCAAACATACTTATGTATATGCCCATTCATATACCTAAGTTATCAATCACAGTCCGGCTCCAACTCTTGAGCCCATGCACAAACTATTCCACAAAGGAAGTAAAGTCAATCACCATGATGATAATGGTTGAAAGGCATGACTCAACTGACATAGTTATACATATTTTGTAGAGTGATAGAGATGATCAGATGTAGTCACTAATTAATCTAAGCTTTCAGACCTACATAGGATACTGGTCCAGCTAAGCTGTCGGACCCACACAGGATACCAGACCAGATATTCTGTCGGACCCACACAGGATACATGAATAGAAGTCAGAACTATCAGACCAACAGAGTTTCTTCATCTAAGATGTCGGACCCACACATGATATAGGACCAGATAAGTTGTCATATCCACATAGGATATAGGACCAGATATTCTGTTAGACCCACACAGGATAGAGGAACAGAAGTCAGAACAGTCAGACCCACAGAGGATCCTGGTACAGTATTCATCGATGTCGAACCCACAGAGAATTCCAGTACAATAGTAATCGCTATCGAACACATGGAGAATTCCGGTACAGTATCTTCGCCGCCATCCCTAGGGTTCCCGCACACAGCACGCTCGATTCCAAGAGGGTACGCTTCTCGAGCCAAGTGATGATACATCAACTACCACGAAGTCCTGAGTTGATGTATCTCGTAGTTTCGTATCATCATAAGGAACCCAACGAAATAGATGGCGCATCAATCGGCCGCCCGTTCTATGAGTTATTGGCCTTTCCGTTCTAGGGGCCCGGTTGGTTTTTGGATCAAACCAACCCGACCATACCCCTACAACATCCAAAACTCAAGAGAGGTATGCCAAAAGACCCATCCTGCCTTATAAATTCCATCGTCGTAGACAGTTCGTCGATCGGATACCCGTACTCCAAGATGTGGGCTAAAAGGTGTGAATGGCCATAGCGGGTCCGGTTCCGGTTCGACCCATTCGGACCGACCCGGCCCGACCCGGCCCGACCCGGTCTGAACCAGGGTCTGACCCAGTCCGCAGGTGTGGCCCGACCCGAGTGGTCAGCCCAGCCCGAGTGGGCGGCCTGAATCAAGGGAGCGTCCCGGCCGAAGGGCGACCCAGCTGAGGGCAGCCCGGGCGAGGGCGGCCCGGGCGAGGGTGGCCCGACTGGTGAGCCCGCATGGACCGGCTGGCCATGCTGTAGGAGGGGGTTCCCCCTGTTTCTGATCTGAACCGGTGCTGGGTGCCGGTTCTGATTAGCATTCACTAGCGGCTAAAAAAACCGTCCACCCTTGTCTCCTCCACCGCGGCACGACGACGCCGCAGTTCAGCTAGCCTCCACACTGTGCGATGGTCCGCGCCTCCTCCACCGCAGCCCGACCTGGCCGCAGTTTCCAGCTCCACCACATGTCACGATAGCGCTGCGCTTGTCGTCCAACCGCCACGACAATCCTTGCCGTGGCTCTACCTTCTAGCGAGGTGCGACGACACCACGCCCCTCCAGTACCTCCACGACCCACCTAGCCGCGGCTCAGTTCTTTGCGCGGCACGGTGGTGTCGCGCCCTTGTGGTGACCCGGAAGCCTTGTACCACCTTCTTTCTTCACGGCCAGATCATTTCTGGTCACCACGCGTACCGCCTCCGTCATCATTAATCAAGAACCAACAAAATGGGGAGGGTCCAGCCGTGTTCTTGTGGTTCGAAGCCTCCTTATTACGATGATATCATTTGGCACACCATTGCACAAATTTAACGACATAGAACTGAGGGTAAATTCATACATAAAGATAACCCCTAACTTGTATTTATCATTTGTTGACGATCTCAGAAAAGGGCGGATTTCGATTTTTCGATTGCTGCGTTCGTCACGCACTCCCAATTCTCACGCTCAGGCATCAGAAAGGAAGAAGGTTAATCGTCATTGGCAGACGAGCGTTCGGAGGTGATGTCATCATTGGTGACGTTCTTTGCGAGCGACGTCTTCCCCTTTGACGTGGATGAAGGTCGTTGGAGATTTTGTGGGTATCTCTTCCCTTTCCTTGCCTTCGTTGAAGAATGATGAAGAAGGAAGAATATGGAATCGTCGGGCTTCAGTGGTGGAAGAGTCATTCTTTATGTTCTTCGTGTGAAGAATGTTCTCTCTATTTCTCTAAGGCTCCACCAAAGTATTACATGCCAAAAAAATAATATCTTTGTCTATTATTTTATTCTTGACATGAATTCAAAAGAATTCAAATAGTTCAAATTAATTAAGAGAAGTTAAATTAATTAATTGCTTGTGTAGGAACAAAATTAATGGGGAAGGTGGAGCGGCTCAATTAATGAGAGAGAGTTTCATCCACATAAATGGGGAGTTCAAGAGTTAAGGTGGTTTAAGAAGCTCATGTGGGCCCCACCCCCTTTGATTTCAAGAGAGGTTAAAACATTGTGTGGGCCCCACCAAGTAATATCATCCCAAGGGAGGTTTATGTGTAGGCATGCCCCACACTAACCTCCTCTTGGAGGTTTTAACCACGAAGGAATAAAATAAAATAAATACTTGATTTTATTCAATTTAATTAAAAACCCCCAAAAACTAACTTCCAATCTCAACAAAACACAACTGCGGTAAAGGTATCCTTAAATGAATACTAGCGTTGCGAGTTCAACGGTGTCCTCAGATTTCAATTTCGAGCACCGGTTCAAATGTTATGAAACATCGCTCGCATGTTTACTGAACGTACCTGAAAAAAAGTTCATAAAATAATTAACAGCCATCCTCGACCCGCTGCGGTTGAGGTTAGGCTCTACCTAGGTGAAACACACCACAAAGAACCCAATGGTACCCTCATATTTCCAACCTGAGTTACCATTTAAATGTTATGAATTATACAATAAAATAATTGTCACTTAATTATTTTATTTGTGGCCAAAAACTAACTTTCTATGGTGGCCCTCACCGACTCAAGTTATTATATACTTAAATAAAGCCTACCCTCATGAGTTCAGTGGTGGTCTCGGATCTTTAATCTGAGTTACCGTTTGTGAGTTATAAACATTTGAAAAATAAAATAACTTTATTTAATTATTTTATTTACCATTATTCCATTTTGGGATTTTCTCACAGGAGGCCCGTGCCAACTAAAATTAAGTCACGCCTACGGTAAAACTTCCATCCTGAGTGCAATGATGTCATCAGATTTCTGATCCGAGTAACCGTTTAAGAGTTATTCCACTTTTTCAGAAAAATTGCATACGCGCGTTAAATTAATCTTAACAAAACTTTGACAGATCATTTTGGGCACTCCGGGCATCACAATCACGTGCCGTCAAAAACTGCGGACTCGTAAGATTCCCAAGTATTTAAGAAAAAAATTCCATGGAGTTTCTGGGTCTTTAAATGCTCCCCACCTCAGGGATTTATGTCCCCGTATGCTAAAACTCAAACTAAGGGAACAAATGGGGGTATTGAGCACGCATCGGAGCCTCCCGCTCCCTTGTGCTCTTCTAAAGGTTCTTGTTCTGCCAGCGAACACAAACCAGAGGTATCGACCATCCACGTAGGACCCACTCCTGTCGTTTCTCAATCTCCACTGGAACCTCCGTGAATGTCGCTGCATCGTCAACGTCCAGCTCGCCATGGCTGATGATGTCGGAAGGGTCGTGCAAGTATCTCCTCAACAGGGATATTTGGAAGACATCGTGCACCCGATGAAACTTTGGTGGAAGAGCTAAGTAGTTAGCCACCTTGCCAACTCTACTGAGGACCTGGAAAGGTCCAATGAACCTCAGAGATAACTTTCCACCTCGGCCAAAACTTCGTATACCTCGTTGAGGTGAGACCCATTGAAATATGTGCTTCCCATCCTCGAACTCCAGAGGTCTCCGTCTCCTGGATGTACCACTAGAGGAGATGTGTGGAAATTCCTCAAAACATCATCCTGAAGTGACACTGGCACCATAATACGTTCTCTGAAGAGGATGACGTGATCCCCACCATTAGAAAATCATTTAGGTGTCTTTCCTATGGATATCTGAGCATGTCGTGTCTCACAGTCAGTGTTCCCACGCTGTGCCTCCCGGACTCGCCGAAGAAGTGGGGGAGTGACTGTAAGAGACTGAAGAAAAGCTGCTTCATCTCTATCCACAAAGGATATCTACAATGTGGCCAATTGGTTCATCACCTCTCCTAACAGTTGAATGCCTAATCTCCTGCTGAGAGAATCTGCTACAACGTTCCCCTTCCTAGGAGTATAGACTATCTTGAAGTCATAGTCCTGGAGGAACTCAAGCCATCGTCGTTGTCTCAGGTTCAAGTCCTCGTGAGAGAATATTTACTTAAGACTCTTGTGATCTGAGTATATGGTAAAACGTTCACCCATAAGACAGTGTCACCACATCTTCAACGTGAAGACCACGGCTGCTAACTCCAGGTCATGGGAAGCATAGTTCTTCTCAGGATATCTCAACTGCCGAGAACCATATGCTATCACTACTCACTCCTGCATTAGGACACACCCGAGTCTGGTCCCTAATGCGTCGCAGCAAACTACGTACCCAATTATCTCCTCTGGTAGCCTCAAGGATGGTGCACTAGTCAACCTCTACCTCAGCTCCTGAAAGCTCTACTGGAATCTCTCTGACCATACGAAGGGTTTCCCCTTATTCGTCAAAGTTGATAGTGGTTCTGCAACTCTGGAGAAGTCTGGCACAAAGGTAAGTCTGGCCGACTCCTGAGTGATCAACTGCACCCTCTTATGCATGATTCCATCATGTCCTACCTAGGTATTCCTTTTCGCCGACCAAGTAAAACCCCATCCCAACGTTTTAGATAAACCAAAACCTTTTTGCCTAATACAGTCAATATGTGTATGAACTATGGTTGCCCAGTCCATACCCAAACTAACGTCGTTAGGCCTCGATGCTGCCACAAAGAGGTTCCAACTAAAACTATCACCTCAAGGGTATGATCACACTATCTGTGTAAGTGTGATTATCGAGTCTCCTCCCAAAGGTATCTCCAGACATAAGGGTCAAGTCGACGGCTTAACCGGAAACTCTAGGTCTGGGAAAAGATTCATGTAAGGAAGGAATGATTGGTACCTATGTTGATTGATACGGCGGCTAGTAGTAGACACAGACCATACCTCAAATCATTCTTAGAGCCCTTGGGTCACACTCCTTGACCGCATGCATCCCTCCAGCTTCCTCATCCCTCCAACTCACTTAGCCTAGCGGTTACTACAAAGGTAGGTGGTTGCAACATGTAAAAATGTTCACCACCTCATACTGATCTCCAAGATCTGCTTCCATGTCTGATGCCCCGCAGATTCACCTGTCCTTAACACTTCCTCATCCTGAATCATCTCACACGCCCAAGTCTCTGAGACTGGCACCAGTTCGCTGTTTCCCACTGCTAATATTCCCTGGTTGTATCTGCTAAGCCGAAGAACATTAAACCACAAAGGTTCTCTCTAGCACCCTAACATAAGGGGGAGTGAATAGAGGAAAAAGTATTGGCTCATATGTCCTTAAACTCACCTCGCTCAGAGGTCCATGCTCTAAAGCATTGCTCGCATCGTATTCATCGAGTCCTAGGAATGGTTGGTACGCTTCTACGAATACTCAACTACTGACATGTCATCCTACCGAAACTGCATATGCTCTAGAAAACTCTCAACCACCTACTCAAGCCAGTCCTCAGCCGCCTGTGGGTCGGGCTCGCCTAAGAACCTGAGGTATATCTAGTGTAGAAACACATGTAAGGAAATAAGCCTACAAGTGTCCTCTACCGGTACCGCAGGTAGTGTCTGCTGACCAATGGGCAATGATATAGTTGGAACATTACCTAAAGGTACCATCTCAGAAAATGGTCCAAGTACCAAAACATCATCACTATGTAGACCATCCTCGTGGTCACCCCCTGAAATAGATTAGTACCTAAGATCAAAATTTTCTCTACTAGTGTCTCAACTAGGCGGAAAACTACAGTAATCACCTCCATCTAGTCCTCTACTACCTGGGAATCTGTCTCACCTCAAAACCTCGTAGGCATATATTTCTAGAACTCATAAAACATGCTCATTCGGCGTGCACCGTCCACCAGTGCGGTTGGGGGTATATGCTTCCCTACGGGTGGTGGTGCTGCTGGTACACCACCCGATGGTTCCAACATAGAAAGAGGGCCCTAAAACGGAGCCTCATCGCTCGGTGGGCCATCATCGTGTACTCACTTGGAAACCCTAGCGTCCTATCTACACAACGGCATCCTGATAAGGTACAGGTGCACCACGGTAAATAAGTTGTACATAGTGAGTTGACTCAAAGAGTTCACAAATAAGACTCTTGAAACCACTATCGCAACCAGTGTTTTTGTGCACTGAGTTGGAAATCAAAAGTCATAGTCCTGGTGTATGGATACGTTGGTCGCCGCACCAATAGTGGACTCCCTGAACTGAAAACCACACTCAATACTCTTAACACTATTTATTCATGGAAAAGAAATTTCAGAGTCCTAAGTTCTGCGGTAGAACCAACTCCTCTGATTCCCATTGGTGTCACGACCTGTCCTCAGGGCCCGTGTCGTGACTACCCCAAGCCCGCCTTCCATAGGCCAGGGGTTGGCGACTAGAACCAAAGGTCTAATCCAGAAAAAAGGGAAGGTATTTCCTTTAAACCTATAACACACAATGTCTAAAAACAAGATGTAGAAGCAACAAGTACTAAAATAGAAAAGAAAAGTGTTCTGAAAGTAAGTGGGCCAGTATACCAACTGAACTGAACAACAAGTACAAGTAAAAAGGGAAAACAACTTCTGGATCATCCACCAGGGAATCCTACCTAAAGGGTAGGTACAGAACTCGAACCACTCGTCCCTGCGGTATGTCCCATCTAGTCCAGCTCCATGCAGTCTCTCATCCGTCACCCTCATCCTCGATGACTACTGACTGTCGTCTGCACAGAACACAACAAGGTGCGGGCGAAGCCCGTGCAGGGGTGAGTATAACAATACTCAGTAGGGGACCATAGTTACGAACTATCAACCAACCCAACATAGGTATATGACCATACATATACCTAAGTTATCAATCATAGTCCGGATCCAACTCTCATGCTCAAAAATAAACCATTCCACAAAGGAAGTAAAGTCAATCACTATGATGATAATGGTTAAAAGACATGACTAAGCTCACACAGGTATACATCTTTTGTAGAGTGATAGAGATGATCAGATGTTGTCAATAATTCATCTAAGCTGTTGGACCCACATAGGATACAGGACCAGTTAAGGTGTTGGACCCACACAGTATACAGGACCAGCAATTCTGTCAGAACCATACAGGGATACAAGAACAAAAGTCAAAACTATCAGGCCCACAGAGGGTCTTTATCTAATCTATCTTACCCACAAAGGATATATGACCAGCTAAGTTGTCAGACCCACATAGGATACATGAGCAACTATTCTGTCGGACCCACACAGGATACAGGAACAAAAGACAGAACTGTCGGACCCATGGAGGATCCCGGTACAGTAGTCATCGCTGTCGAACACATGGAGGATTCTGTTATAGCAGTCATCGCTGTCAAACCCATAGAGGATTCCGGTACAGTATCATCACAGCCAGCCCTAGGGTTCCCGCACACAACACGCTCGATTCTGAGAGGGTCCACTCCTAGATCCATGTGATGATACATCAACTACCATGAAGTCATGTTTTGATGTATCCCGTAGTTCCATCGCATCATAAGGAACCCAATGCGATAGACGGTGCGTCAATCGGTCGCCCGGTCTATGAGTTATTGGTGTTTCCGTTCTAAGGGCCCCGTTGGTTTTTAGGCTCAAACCAACCAGAATTTACCCCAACTACGTCCAAACCTCAAGAGGGGTATTCCAAAAGATCTGTCATGCTCTAAGAATTCCATCGCCGCAGACAGTCCATCAATCGAACACCCATAGCCCAAGATGCGGGATAAAAGGTGTAAATGGACTTAGCGGGTCCGGGTTTAGTCCGACCCAGTCGGACCGACCCATCCCGACTCGGTCCGAACCGGGGTCTGACCCGGTCCACGGGTGCGACCCGACCCGAGTGGTCAGCCCAACCTGAGTGGGCTGCCCGAATCAAGGGAGCGGCCCGACCCAAAGGTGCAGCCCGACCTGAGGGCGCGGCCCAGCCCGAAGGAGAGGCCCTAATTGTGGGGGCCCGGCTGAAGGACGACTCGGCCGAGGGTGACCCAGCCCGCGGGTGGCCCGTATCGTGGGCGGCCCAGAAAAGGGAGTCCCGGACGAGGGCAGCCCGGCCTGGGGGTGGCCCTACTGGCCATGCTATGGGAGTGGGTGTCGCCCCCCCCCCCCATTGCCGATCCGAACCGATTCTAGGTGCGGGTTCTGTTTATCACGTGCCGGTGGCCGGAAAAACTGGCCGCCCTTGTCTCCTCCACCGTGGTGTGACAGAACCGCGGTTAAGCTAGCTTCCATGCGGCATGACTGCGCTGTGCCTCCTCCACCACGGCTCGTATTGGCCACGGCCTCCAGCTCCACCGCACGGCACGACGTTTCCATACTTTTCGTCCAACCGCCGCGGCCCTCCTGGTCGCGGCTCGGTTCTTTGCGTGGCATGGTGGTGCCACGCCCTTGTGGTGACCTGGCGGCCTGGCGCCGCTAGCTTTCTTCGCGACCAGCTTGTTTCCGGTCACGGCGTGTACTGCCTCCATCATCATCAATCAACAACAAACAAAATATGGAAGTTCAGGCCGTGTTTATGCGGTCCAAACCCTCCTCGTTACGATAATATCATTTGGCACACCATTCCACAAATTTAATGACGTAGAACGGAGGGTAAATTCATACATAAAGATAACCCCTACCTCGCATTTTTCATTCGTTGACAATCTCAGAAAAAAGGCGGATGTCGATTCATCAATTCTTGCATTCATCATGCACTCCAAATTCTCACGCTGATGCGCCAGAAAGGAAGAAGGGTACTTGTTGTTGGAGGACGAGCGTTCGGAGGTGACGTCGTCATTGCTGACATTCTTCAAGGGCGACATCTTCTCCTTTGACCCGGATGATGTTCGTTGGAGATGTCGTGGGCGTCGCTTCCCTTTCCATGCCTCGGTTGAAGAACGATGAAGAAGGAAAAAGATGGCGTTGTCGTGCTTCGATGGCAGAAGAGACGTTCTTCATGGGAATAATTCTCTCTCTATTTCTCTATGGCTCCACCAAAGTATTACGTTCCAAACAAAATAATAGCTTTGTCTATTATTTTATTCTTGACATGAATTCAAAAGAATTCAAATTGTGCCAATTAATTAAGAGAAGTTCAATTAATTAATTTCTTCTGTGGGCACAAAATTAATGGGGAAGGTGGAGAGGCTGAATTAATGAGAGAGAGTTTCATCAACATAAATGGAGAGTTTAAGAGTTAAGGAGGGTTAAGAAGCTCTTGTGGGCCCCGCCCCCATTTATTGCAAGAGAGGTTGAAAATTAGGGTGCACCCCACCAAGTAATATCCTCCCAAGGGTGGTTTATGTGTGGGTAGGCCCTACAGTAATCTCCTCTTAGAGGTTTTAACCACCAAGGAATAAAATAAAATTAATAGTTTATTTTATTCAATTTAATTAAAACCCCCCAAAAACTAACTTCCAATCTCGATAAAACAAAACTGCGATAAAGGTCTCCTTTAGTGAATACCGATGCTGCGAGTTCAACGGTGTCCTCAGATTTCAATTTTGAGAACCGGTTCCAAAGTTATGAAATGTCGCTCGCATGTTTACTGAACGTACCTGAAAAGAAGTTCGGAAAATTATTAACAGCCATCCTCGACCCACTTTTGTCGAGGATAGGATTTGCCTATGTGAAACACGCCCCAAAAAACCCAATGGTACCCTAGGATTTTCAATCCGAGTTACACTTTAATAGTTATGAATTTTAAAATAAAATAATTGTTACTTAATTATTTTATTTGCGGCCAAAAACTAACTTTCTCTGGTGGCCCTCGCCGACCCAAGTTAATATCTGGTTAAAGAAAGCCCACACCCACGAGTTCAGTGGTGGTATCATATTTCTCATCTGAGTTATGATTTTTGAGTTATAAGCATTTGAAAAATAAAATAACTTTATTTAATTTTTTTTCTACAGTTATGCCATTTTCTGGTTTTCTCACAGGAGGCCCGCACCGACTAAACTTAAGTCACGCCTAGGGTAAACCCTCCATCCTGAGTGCATCTGTGGCCTCAGATTTCTGATCTGAGTAACTGTTTCAGAGTTATTCCAATTTTTTAGGAAAACAGTATACGCCCATTAATTTAAGCTTAAAAAAACTTCGATAGATCATTCGTGGTACTCTGGGCCTCAGAATCGCGCACCACCAGAAACTGCGGACTTGTAAAATTCCCAAGTATTTAAGAAAAAAAACTTCCACGGAATTTCTGAGTCTTTACAATTGGTTTGTTTTATTTTTACCTTAAACATTTTCCCTTTTAATATGAACCATTTTGGATCCATTTATCCCAGTAAAGTGACTTGAAATTATTTAAAAACATTTAAATTTTACAATTGTTCCACTCACCTGACTAACTAAAAATTTAAATTTTTATTCCAAGAAAGAACCTTTAAAAAATAGTGGTAAACCCCGAAAAATCATGAAACCAAAAGAAACAGTGAAACATAAATGAGATAAATTATTCATTACAAAAAAATTATATGATTTGGAATGATTTACCCTATATAATTTCCATCGGACAGAGGTTACCTTTAAGTCTAGATAATACATGATGAGCAAATAAAAGTGGAAGGATATATTTTCCCATTTCCATACATGTTCCTCCAAGATATAATTCCCCTAATTTAATTCATATATCAATATAAAATAATTTTTATCCATCCAAGAAACATGTTATTCATTCAAATCAACTTGAAATGGTCTTTCGAACATTTATGTGCATCCTACTTTGAAACATTGATCTTGAAGGAATCCTAATGAATATCTTCATTAAAATGAAGGAGAAGTGCCTGAACATATCCTTCATAAGCTACCTCTTTGGTTATACCATTTTAAACAATAACAATAGAATATAGTTTTGGTTCTGGGGTGATTTATATGTCATCCTGAGTTGCATCAATGGTTCTGTGTCCACGCTCGTGCTATATTGATCCTACTTGGACCTATCACTAGATGTTGAATCTTTCTTACTAGAATTACCGAGCATCTTAAACACATATTCTAAACATTATGATTTGATCAGCCTTGTCTCTACCCAATATTTTTTTTGGATTTACTAGATGATATATTAACCATGTTTTTTGATAAATTTGACGAGTCCTTTAATGGACTTGTTTTTTCCTTTGTTGATTTGAAAATCTATAAAATATGTTTCCTTTATTTCCATTTCACGATCCAAGACCAATTCTCATAATCATGTAGCGGTCCTATTAAAATTCATCATTATTTATGAGTATATTTCCATGTTTCTTGGTTCCTTATCCTCGAGGGACCTTGACCGGACCTCTTTTCTTTTCCATCTTTAAATATATGTTCATTATATTTCATGATCAATATTCTCTTTATCATCCCCTTTCAAATAAGTGAAATTATTTTGGAGTTGTATTGATCATGATGGGTCTTTTTTTCCAGTATAACTCCTCCTTATAGAATCTATAACATTCTTACCAGAAAATAACTGTATTGAAGATAGTAGAATTGGATAAAATTGTGTTTTATTGAAATCCACCCTAGTATCAGCTGCCTAACTAAGATCCTGTCCATGTCTCGTGCCTCCAGCAATCACCGCATCTACAAAGGAAGGAGAGACCATATAAAGGAGTCATTACAACATCTTCTAGGGTCTATGTTATCAAATTTGGATCATCTAAATCAAATTTTATGTTGGTAAATATATTATCCACCTTCGAATCAGTATATACATGACGAAATTATTTTTTAAGAGGATCATCATGGGAGGCTTCTCTAATATCCAAATGATAAATAGATATGGAAGTAAGAGAACCGGTCACATTCAGACAGGGGATATAAATGAACCCCACCCCCACCCTTGTTGGTCCCTTCTACCATTTAGATATGATGAGAACAACTGACATAGGAATTTACAAGAGGAATAGAAATATGTCCCTGTCTCAGTGACTATCGATTGTTTTTAGTGTAAATATTCCATAACTAAGATCCAAACCCACTCCAATGGATTTTTTGAAATATCAAAATCAAAACATATACATGGTTATATTGGTTGATAAATATTATTTTTTCAATTTTCCAAACATAAAAAACACCCAACCATATTTCCATGCTTGCAGATAATTGAACCCTTTTGCAAATGAGGTGGATGTTTAGGAAATATTATCCATAGTTACTTTGTCAGGGAGTACCATTTCATATGAAACTCATATGAATAAATAAATAGGTGTAAATGGGATCCATTTTAGATTCAAGGATCTCTATACCAAGCAGTGATCAAATCTTCTACCGATGAGAAATGAACCATGATATGCTGCTTGTCAAGAAGGCCAATAGTCACCCGCTCCTACAATCCTCAAGATCCAAACACAAATCTGTCAAATGTGTCAAATTATTGAAGGTTTGAAATTAATAGATCCAAAAATTTTAGTTTTAGGAGGGCCTGATATTTAATGAAATCTAAGGTCTAAAGTGTGAGTTGTGGAAATTCATCAAGAAGATCCAAAACATTAGGGGTGAGTACGATATCAAGGAATGGAATAAGAAAATAATTGTTACATAATAGGATAAAAGAGGGATGTTGAAACCATGAGTAAGGTATCCCTCCCCCTACAATTGGGGATGTATATAAGTACCAGCCATCACTACCTAGGTCATGGTTGAGGAGAGTAGAAATCTGACATCACTGAGCCTTCCCAGTGTTCCACTCATCTCAATTATAAAAGGAAACCTCCTTCCCTTACTTATTTATACCTATTAATACATTTATCGCGTCCAAAAGCTTCCAAAATTTCTCCCCAAAAATCATTATCTACATTATAGTGGTGATGTTCTTTCCAAAATACTATCCATACGGTTCTTACTAAGATATTCAAAGTAGTTTTTTTAAGTGAAGGTAATCATCCTCACCATGCTCTTTATTTTTTAATTATTATTTCACCACCTTCAAATTTGTCTTAATAATTCAAATATTAAAACACATGAAAATACCATATATTGATATGTTATTATGTTAATGGAATAATATTTATCCATATTCGTTTCCATCAAATGGGAAACAAAACCATTGCACGTGTGTACAGATGACTACCGCCTCACGAACTGATTTAATATGTTTTCCATCACAATATCGCATGGATAGTCATAATGATTGAAATAATTAAGATATATGACATATAGGACATAATATTTATTATTTAAAATTAATATATCATCATGTACCTTACCCTTTCACTCATTAAGGAAGTGTGAACTTCAGTCATACGTACGTACACCCTACCATCTCCACGAAGCGATGTAACTCATTTTCCATGTCCAAAAATCAATAATGATTATAAAAATGTATCTAATGAATATATATTATATTTATAACATTAATATAATTCTTTAAATGAGGGAACTATTTACTATTCACAATAACTGGAACTTTCATGACAAAACATGCATGATAAAATGGAGAAGTTAACACCTGAAACAATGCTAATAAAGTAATATTATTAATGAACATGTGCTAAAATATTATAAAAAGATCATATTTGATATTATAAAAATTAATACAATTTTGATATATATCAATAACATGTTTAAAACCATTTTAAAATAATTTATATCATGTTCAACTAAAGGTAAGAGTGAGGTAAGGGAATTCATCTCAATTCCTATTCTATTGAGACAAATTTGTTATTAGGCACATATTAACATTAATTTTATATATATACTAACCCTTTTTTTATTTATGATGAATATATATTTGTTCATGATGATTAATTTTCCAATCCAAGTTTAATATTTTAAGGGTAACTAATTGTGAAGTTACCAAGGATGTATGAATTTATTTTACAATCTCATTTTTTTGGGAATGACTTAATTTTTATTGAATGATTATTTTAAATCATCCTTCTTAAAGTCCATCTATTGTCTTATCTTATGGATATTTAAGAAGTTTCAATATTTTATTACATATTTTTCTTTTTTGTAACTTGAATTAAGTAAATGAATCTTTAAAATAAAAACTATTTTTTCCCTTTTAATCACATGTATTATTCTTTCATTTCCATATTTTTCAAAATTTCCCTTTTTTTACTCAAATTATTTATTTAGGAATTTTATTTTATCCTTAAATGTAATATTTCTAATATTTTTCAAAAGTTTCATTTTCAACATTATTTAGAAAAAGTCAAAGGATTTTTTTAATGTATATAATGTTAACATACTTACCCTCTCTTATAAATGTTTTATCATATTTAGATTCTTCCACGTGTTTTAAATTTTTTTACAAAAAAAAAACTCATTAATGGAAGATTATTTTAATATTTCACATCATATTTATTTGTTTTTCTACATGGCTTGATTTTTTATAAACCCTATAGTCACGATGAACTGATGGGCATCTATTATCTCAGATTAATTTTAAAGCCATTAACTTTCTGTTAAAACACTAACATTATTATGATCATTAGAAATTTCATTTCTCTGAAATATTTATATTATTTTTTTCATGGATATGATTATTTACCGAACCATATACCATTATTTCATATAGTGTTTTAATATGAAAGTTATTTGATTAAGGGGGAAAATCATGGTAAATCTATATTTTTTACTCAATATAGATATTTATTAATAAGGAATATTTTTATGAAATAAATTGATCAGTTGATGTATGAGAAATGCATTGGACACGTAGTGATGAGTGGGGTCCGATTATAGAGAGCCCCATTATGCATCGACTATTCTTATGATACAAATATGTTAGCCTGATTAAATAGGTTTGTGGTGTATACCTACCCATATATTAAATTATCTTGGGGTAAGGTATTTATGGTATAGATATAATGATGTCCAACAATATTTATTTCCTTCATTAAGAAATTAGTTATTATTATCTATTATATTTTTGAATTGATATTATCCATGGATGTATTTCATTATTAAGTTATTGATTAAATGGCACGTGTTTATAGTTATTTACCTTTATATATGTATTATTACTTATTAAATAATGATATATTCTAATATATGTTTCTCTTAATGATCATTTGAGCTCACCCTTATTTTTTTCCTTTCCCCGGGATATGAATATAAAATCTTTTAATAAGTTTCAATGATTCCAAACTCTATATTTTGTTATGTTTTATATTATATTCCCAATATAAAATGGTTATCATGTATGAATATGGTTCTCTAAGAATACTAAATTTATTGGTCCTTGGGGATTAAATCCCTCGTATATATGAAAATGTAGTAAAGTAGACACCAGATCTGGTTTATTTGAGCTGGGTTTGGTACATCCAAACCCTACATGACATCTAATGTGTTCTATAGTAATTAGGTTTCATCGTTGAACCTAAGAAGGTAATCTTAAGAATTCCAAAACCATCATTCATAAAGGAAATATCCTTTTAATCATATTAATCCCATGAATAATGTTCATCTTGTAGGGGTAGAACATCACTTCTGTGACATCTCATTTAACATGTCTCTTGGGGGCTGGCCACCTGCCCAAATCTATATCATAACTAAGGTCAGAAACTCATGTGCATGACCTATAATCATCACACCCACAACTAACTCAAACTATCAATTTTATTTCTATGGTTACTCATATAATCATATATACTAATTTCCCATGCACACCCTCTTTAGGTTCATCATCTCAATGGGTCACCCATTTGGGTCCCCTATGTCTCATCATTGAGAGGTGCACTCTTATGTTACCACAACATATAATACATATTTTAGGACAAAACTCATCAATGAAAGGTAATATGTTACCTCAACATCATCATTATTTCCTTATGGTCTCACCTGCCTCATAGGGTAAACCTCACAAGCCTCAGTCTTGAGATATTCCATAAGCCAATATCATTTCCCTAGTCATCCTAGGTCGGTCCACATACATCGAACCTCTCTATTTCATTTTCTAATAACCTATCCTCACAAAATAGGTATAACCCATGCTATCATAATCAAAGGACTATGGATATCATTTGGAAACTCCTACTTTCATTCTCATAACCCTCAAAATGGACTCATATCACATTTTTCACAAGAGATTTCTAGGTCCATTCAGTGAATAATTCCTTGGATCACCTCATGAATGTCCAAAAATAATATATTGGACTATTTCATCATCTTATATGTGAAAAAATACTCAGTATACACTCCCCTTGAGTCTATTTTCAACTCCATGGCATAAAACCATTGAAAAATCATTTAAGAGAATAGTACATGGTGTGTACCTCAGTGTATATGGTGTGTACCCTTGTCATCCCCACATGGAAAATTATATCAGTTAGACATTTATTATGAGACCCAAATATATGTTGTGTATCAATTGTACATGGTTTTTAACCCTCATGAGGTACATATCTGTGTACATAACATGGCCTCTATCAAAATTTTACACATGGCCTCAGGTTGTGTTTTATGCATGGGTATGGTTGTATACCCTACACAACCATGTACCCTCACATGGGTTGAAAGGTAGAACACTTGGACACACCATGATTTGATCTAAAGACTTTTTTCCATGAGTACTACATGTTGTGTAGTCATCACCTTGAACCCTCACCAAAAATGAAGAACAAACAATGTGAATTCCTGAAATCTAGAAGTCTTGTATTCATGTTTCCTAAATAGAAATCCCTAGTGCTCTCTATAAAACCCTAGATTCTCACAAAATAATACCAAAAAAACCCTTAAGGGGTCCCTCAAAACACACATAGGACTTTAAAAAATACAAAATATGGATTCATGGAGGAAATTTTGGAAAACTAGATTACAACCTACCACATGGTGAAAAAGTTGAAGCTTCAAGTCCAAATCTAAAATTCATAGGTGTTTCACCCTAATCCGATCATGATCACCACTATTAATGAAGTCTGGAAACACTTATCCCCCTTATTCTATCAGTATGGATATTTTATGAGGAAGATAACCTCCCCCCATATGTTGTGCGTAATAAACCAAATGGTTTTTGGGTGATGAAAAAATTAAATTGTGTTTTTTTAATTAATTAATTTTAATTAATATATCTACTTAAATCCAAATCCTATGTTCTATAACCTGAAGTGATTTTAAACCTTTCCAAGGAAAAAATCCATGTTCTGGACTCATTTGTGGAGTTGTAATGCCCATCTATGACTCTGTTCAAGACATATCACTTTTCCATCTATAGAATAATTAATATTTTCTTATTGAAAATTAATGCATTATGAAAAATTCAAAAAACTCATTATATCATCAAATTCATTCCCTCATGTAAACAATCCATTAGAAAACTAATAAAAATAGTCTATAAATATTTATAAGATCATATGATAGGAGACATTTCCAATTTTCACCTTATATGTATCTCGAAATAAAAAAACTAAATTTTAACTAAATTTCACCACTCGTGAAATAGTAGGTCTTTAAAACCTCCCCTTCCGTAGAACATATCATCCCTAAGATGTTTATGGGTTCCGGAATTCATTAAATATCAACCTCTATTGATTATAATTTCATATACAAATCATTGATTTATACTCTGGAATAATAACCAAGCTTCAAGTATGAAATTATAAACCCAATGCACGTTATTCAATGAAAAATAATCCACTACACATAAGAATGACTGGATCATGTAGATAATTATTTTCCATTCCCATATACCCTATGAAACCACAATTTCAATAACCAATTCATAAATATTCTTATAGTGCTCCCCACCATATTAATAAATTCATCGTGATCTTATTTCAAGCCATCATGCTCCCCAATATCTGAATCTCCCACTAAAATTAATGTCCAATGGTCTGATGACCTGATCAGAATGGTTCCCACATCACCACATCCAATATCACTAAAATGATGTATGTCCCTCATCTAGTAATAAATTAACCAAAATAATCAGTTGTAACAATCAAAATACTACCATGTTTACATTATCATGATACCTTAATAGCCAATGGCATTTCGAGATCATTCAAGAGGCAATATTGAAGTCTAAACCTGACTCTCAATATGTTTCTGTGGTTGGATCCTTTACCAACCATAAAAAATATCATACTCTCTCCTAAGAACTAGCACACATCTGATCTGAAATATGATTATATATTATTAGAATCATCCCATTCACGATGTCAATACATGGACTGTGTATAATAATCAATATGCATATCAAATCTAGTATTTTACATGGAATAATATAATTTGTATTCATCAGCTCACTAGTATCCAAACAACATATTGACCATCAAAAGAACACTCCTATCACAACCTTGATTATACCATCAAATATTAACACCTCCAAGGCCCATGATCCATCCATTACTACATGTAATGATTAGAAATTTCCATCCTTATCATACCCAACAACAAATATGAAACAAAAATTTACACTTATTGCTGGATCACCAAGAATGAAATCCTCAGAAACCATCAAATTTATAAATATAATTAGGATCACACCCTCAAACATCCAATGGTTTTATCTCGATAATAAATATTTTTTTATACTAATCCTCAATCCAAAACTCATTAGGTTCCAACAGCATAAGTATGTCACTCCTATATATCCAAGTACATTCATCTAAATTAGTATCTACCTATGATCAACGTATGAATCGACCATGCCACCAAAACAAATCCATTACTAATGTACCATCTAGAAAAGAAGACATTTATTACTATAATAGAAAACCTAGGAGAACAAGACCAAAATATTTTTTAATTTCATTATCCCTTTACTCAAACATGACCACTCACTGATTCAATATTCAATTGTGTCACACATATCCAATGTGCACTTCCATGATTTAAACTGAAAGTAATGGGTGTATACTCTCAAACACCCAATCATACAATCTAAATCATGATCTTATTATTCATACCTTTTAATAACTAGGATCACATGACTAATTAGTTGACCATGCTCTATGGCATGTCAATGTTGTCTAAGAAAAATAATCGTTGGTGAACCCCTTCAAAATCATGTATTTCATCCCTTCCATGGTCTATCTCATGATAACATACATTACATGATCTTTTCTAAAACCACACACATCCCCTAATTCTCTCACCACCCCACCCAAAGAATATCCAAAATACATATGGTAAGGTACCCGAATGGTCATGCCCTAGAAAACTGAATTTTGATACCTAATCACAAACACTCAAGGTGATAATTAATGAAGAAAAAAATATCAGGAAACATTGTGTCTATGCTATATCCTTAATATCACCTATTTTTACCAATCTCAGGTCAAGGAAGCTAACCATTCCTTCAATGTTGTCAAAAACCAAGGTATCACTATGCCTGTATCTCACATCCATATTCACCTCCCATACCCAAATTTAAACCCAATTTATCTACCCAAGATTAATATATCAAGAAAACTCGAAATCCCCGGACAACCCCAATCTCAGTTTACCCTCACATATCAAATCTCATCTATAACAACCATCTAAGCAATGTCATGAGCCTTATCTTTAAACACTAGGTTCTACCTCTTAAACCCTATGTCATAACTCATATAAAACATAACACATGGGTAAAACCTCTCTTTTCCCATATCAAATGTCACATGTAGACTCAAGAACCAAAATAAACACTATAGGGTTTACAGATCTATCTCAAAAACCATATTCTGGCTCATCAACCTACTCAGCGGAACTAATTCTCACTAATAACCCACTTATCAAGCTACCCCTTGAGATTATATAATATCATGATGATCCCCACCAGGAAACCACATATGGTACCCACCCCCTCGAGGATTACATTATCATTTTTTAGTATATAGAAATATCTTCCGACCATGATCCATGTCATGTAACCATATTCAAATGTGTCAATTAAGTATAATTCCCACAAGAATCTGTATGGGATAATTCCATATAGTATGTTATTGATAATTAAAATAATCAAACCAAATTTATTTTTTATAAGTAATATCAACGTCACCCATAAGGGTATTATAACCAATGCATAAAATGCCGATACCAAACTACCAATGGTATTGATGCATCTTGAACACTGAGGGAATGTATGGTTGTAATTACCAAGTATCACATCATTGATAAACATGAACTATCATATAAAGGAATATATTATGGTGAAAATTCATATAATTCCACCAACAAACTATATAGTAAAACACAATTTAGGTTCTTATTGACAGTTTAAAAAAGTAACCCTTTGTCATTAGTGATATAAATCAAATAAAGGCATGTGAACGTCATGTAAATCCTATGTATCGAATATGATTCAGGTAAATAGGCCTCTTTCCAATGAACCAAGAGAATAAAATCCAATAAACTGCCTCTTTCCAATAGACCATGGGCCAAAACCATAATAAATCATAATTCACAAAAATTAAAATGTGTCATTATAGGTAAAAATAATACAATTATAACATCAAATAATAAGAACATCAATCTCATATCCATGGTAACCAGGACTTACTACTAGAAAATGTGTAATTGATGCACCAGTATGATATCCATAACATTATCTTACATATTCTTATGTCACATCTCTACCATCACCCCAAATAGTAAGACAAAACAAAAATGTAACACAATCTATGATATAAATCACATGAAAAATTTGATACCACTTTGAAACATCCCCTCTTCAGTCTACTATGAAAAATTACCATACCACAGAGTTACTAGACATCATGTACACCATTTTTTATACTAGAGTATGTAGACTAAAAGAAGGGGTATAGGGTAGTACCATGGGGATAATAAATCCCCATATCATAGTGTACACTAATAGATAAAAATAAACCAAAAATTATCCACAATAGTAAATAATTACTGTACACAGAAGAAATAAACATATCCAAATATAATAAATGTACATACTAGAATGTAGATAGTCATAAAGAATCATTATCGACCCTGGAGTCCAACCACATATATAAGATAAACTGAAAGGAAAATAAATGTATAAAAGACTATACCACCATCCATGATCTATACCTGAATCGTCAGTTTACATAACCCAATCAAGATGATCTATCTCGATCATGTAACACTACAACACTAGGCCTTGTTCCAATACATTGTACATCACATGAGAAACTTTAAAGTACACATAAGGTTTACACACAAATGGGGTGAGAAATATATTATCAATAGGCCACCTCCAATGGTGTTCTTATCATCTACTACCATAAATAAGTTCTTACACACATTATATGATCATCCTAGTTGATTAATGTATAAATTAAAATAAATAAATAATAACTATGGATACTTGGGTTCTATTATAAATAATGATCGACGCAAACATGCTTTGACCAATTCTGAAATTTCTCTAAGCACATAAAAGAGTCATTCCAACTAAAATCAGTCTAATGTCTATATATTATCAAGTATAATTTTTTAATCCAATGATCGGGTCCCATGAATCCATAAGTAATAGGCATCATCACCAGATCCACAGACTGTTTTAAAGGCATCCAAATAGTAACAAGACATAATTTGGTCCCAAGGAGTTGATCCTAGGTGACCCATAGTCATTGGACATCTTCACCGAACCCCATGAGATAATCATGGTTATTCTATAATCATCAAGTGCTAAGCTATTACCTAGAAGGTAATATTAAGAAATCTACACTCATCTAGAATCATCGTCAAAACCCAGGAAAAAAACCATGAATTACAAAGTCATTAGGAATTATACCAAACTCTAGGGGATATCTCATGCATTAAATAGTACCCAAGCACCATCATTAAGCCTTAGGAGGCAGCCAAAAGCATTCCAAAATCACCAAACATCATTACCGAACCATGTGAGATAATCTTGAATGTTCTATAATCATCACCATACTGATTGGATCCTAGGTATCCTTGGAATCCCTTACAGGACATGAATATTAGAGGGATATGATATAACTCTATTAAAACCTTATATAACATATCTCACTATAGTTATCCATCTGACCAATCCCATATCATAAACATTGTCTACCTCTCTAGGGAATGATATTTAATCATTACATCCAAATCATGGTCAAATAATTGAATTGGTTTCAAAGGTTACAACCATAATCATCTCTACCGATTTCCTATACACACACACTCTCTCTCTCCCTCTCTCTCTCTCTCTCTCTCTGCGCGTGTGTGTGTGTCTCTCTCTCTCTAGGTACATCATCTCACTGGGACATGGACTAGGATTCCCTAAATATCATTACAAACAAGATACCTCATAACAGTCCCTCAATCTCAAAGATGTCACTTAGGTTATCACCAAAAAATTATAGGGAATAGAATCCCTTGGCATCATTTTCATTTCATCATGGCCTCACCGGAATCATATGGTAAGATACATAGTAATCAGTATATAGAGATGGTATAAACCTATCTCATGTCCCTAGTCATCCAAGTTCGACTCTCACACATCAAACATCTTCATCTCCTCTGGTTATAAATTGGTCACACCAACCAAGGAAAACCCCTTGATATCATAAAACAAGGGCCTTATAAATACTATTCCAATTTCTCCCATCATTCTTCCTACCATCCCCTAGTTTTCATATCATGTATCCCACATGAGACCTCTACGATTGGTCAATAAAGGAAAACAACTACATCATAACTCGATTAACCTTAATCATCTCTTCAACATACTAAAATCACAAAATAGATTCCACCAACATATTGTAGGTATAAAAATATGTTGTTTGGAATTCTCTTGAGTCCATACCTAGATATAGGGAACAAAACCACGAAAAATGCATCTAAGATAATTTCACAAGATGTGTACATCAGTGTACAAAATGTGTACCCTCATCATCCCTACCTAGTCATGTGTCTCATTCAGACTTCTCTTATAAGAACCAAGTACATGGTGTGTCTAAAACCCAAATGGGGTACCTAAATGTGTAGTTCACATAGCCTTTGAAAAAATACTATGCATGGATTTTGGTTTTGTACCATACATGAGATCTGGTCATGTACCCTACAAAACTATATACCCTCACATGGAGTGTCTTACCAAGCACTCGTTTTCACCCAGAGTCAACCTACATAGTGTCTCTAGAGGGACTACATTCCATCTAGTCAATATCTTCAAACCTCATCAAAAATTAAGAACACACGATTTTTGTTCTTAAAAACCACATTCCATGTTGTTAGGTTTCCAAACAACCCAAGAGATCCCCCAAAACCCTCATTTCTCCATAAAACCCATATTTCTCCCCAAATAATCCCATAAAAACCCTTAAGGGGTACCCACCAACACATATGGGGATTTAGAATTAAAAAATATGGATTAAAAGGAGAAAATTATGGAAAACTCAAATATGACCTACATTATGGAGAAAACACTGAAGCCTTGATTATAGATCTGCACACTGTAGTCAATGTACACTGTTCCAGTCTCAATCAATATCGTGGATGAAGTAAGGCGGAACCTCACACCCTTATACTATCAATATAATTATTATTTGAGGGAGATACCCTTCTCCTTTTATCATGCATAGGAATCAAAAAATGGATATAATTAAATTAATTAAAAAATTTATGTCATTTAATTTACATAAAATATTCAATTAAACGCTCATCCTGAGTCCCAAAACATGAAGAAGGTTTATATGTCATCTAGGAAAACCCCTTTATAGAATAAAACCTAAATTCATAATCTCAACACAAGACTATATTGAAAATATATAACTATTTCCATTCATGATAAAACTATTATTTATTTATTTAATATTAATATATTCCGAAAAAATTCATCAAGCTCATAATCTCAACAAATTTTATCCCAATAGAAAACATACCACTTGGGAACCAATGAAACATCTAAAAAATATTTTTTAGATATTATTCTTGAAGAAATTACTTATTTTCCCTTTATACACATCTCAAAACCGAAAAAAATAAAATTCCCACTAAATTTCAGTACCTGTAAATGTGTGTGTGTTTCAAATTAAGGGTTTCCACAAATAGTTTTTTTGAGGAAAAAAATGTCTAGTTTTTTTATGTTAGATCCTAGTGTTTAACCCAATATACTAGATGATTTTGTATAGGATATTTACCTCTTTTATCCTTTGGTTTTACTAACACATATTAGATCCATGTATTTCTTTGGTTATTGGTTTAATTGATTTCATCATTATTATCATGGTTCTATGATTGTTATTTTATCATTCATGTTCATTTTGAATTTTTTTAATGAAATGGTTTCAAAAGTTTTTTTGAAAAGTTTGTCTATACAATGTCTTCTGAAGGATATTTTTCTAACATCCCGAACTGGATTACCACTAAACCAGTAGCCGGACTGGTGGGTCACATGGCCTCAAGTGTGTCTCCATGTATGCTGGAGGTTGTCGACTAGTAGTGAGGGTCTTAGGAGGTGATATTGGGGAGACTATACCCTCATATCATTGTGGAATAGTAGTGGAATCAGAATAATTAGAAGATAATAATGGAAGTATTAATACATAAATGAAAAGGCAGTGGAAGACTGATTCTTATATAACTAAACAAAAGTGGCCAACACCAGTTTATACAACAGATGAATTCCTGACATGGTAATGATACATGATGAAAAGAAGTAAAAAAACAACATTCTTTACAATACAGTACAAAATAATGGAAAGACAACAAATCCTCATGGGTGATCTCTCTAACCATCTCGAGCTCCAGCTCAGTCCTTTTCTCATATCTCCTAGGTATAAGAAATATAAAAAACAACCGAGATATTGTAAATATAAGGTCTAATCAGGTACCAAGGTTACCCGAGTAGGGTGTGAGATATAAATATTAGTATGTCAGCACCCAAAATGTTTATCCCAATCTCAAAAATATAATATAAATTAAACAGTGTGTTGGTATACATAATAATAACAAATGGAATAAATAAACATCACCCATCTAGGTTCCTATGGTACACCTGATGGCTATACCTTCTTCGACCCTTTTCTAGTGTCTGAATATGTAACTAAATCATTAATTGATTATTACCAGTTATAAATATGCCACATGTTTTTAATAATTATGGTTCCATGATGCAACAAGGGCACCTGTAATTATATTTAATAATGAAGTTCTAATGTAATAACCAAGGAAATGTAGACCTCAAGGGTCTGTAAATCAGTAATAACTAAAGCCTAGATAAGGTTAAGAGTGTAATCCAAGGAGAATCATCCAAGTCATTCCCCAATAAGAAACCTACTAGGTCTAAGTATTTTATCCAAGGTAAAGCGGGGATAAGAAATGTCTGGGCCCGATGGACTTCAACCATGGAACCAACTTGTCAATGTTTGATCCAAGGAGTGTATTCAAGGTATCCTGTAATACTACATGATGCATCCTATGGTTTTATACCGTGCATAAAAATAAAGACAAGGATTGGGTTCCAGGTGAGTCTCAACTATGGAAAACTGCATCCTCGAATTGGATTGGGGTTCCCTAGTGCCCAAGGAATTCGCCTAAGGAATCCAAGGTGTGATCAAGACAGGACACTCCTATTGGATAATAAATTCATATAATATTTCATTTGGTTCAATCCTTTCCTTTCATTTTTGTGACGATGACAAGTATCATGAAACCTATTAATCAAGCCATAATTAATCGATAATTTCATTTGGTTAAATCTTTTCTTTTTATTAGCATGACAACTCCCAGTACCCTACAAACATTCATTTAATCCTTTTAAGGCATCTTCAATATTAAAGGTTCACTCCGTGACCTTCCATTATCATGGAAAGGGATTCTATGGATATGTAAGCAATTATTAATTTATGAACTTGAGTATGTACATGAAATTCCAACACGGTAATCTATGTATCATCCAAGGTATAAGTATAATAAACCATTATGTTTATCCATGGAATTAAGACATGGGAATCCATGTGTAAGGACCCTAACCCCAGTAGATTAGATTCAATGCCTTAATTTATTAAATTAAAATGATTACAAGAAAGTTGTATCCTGAAGGACATAATAGTTTAGGTGTTTTGAAAAAATAGATAAAAAAATAAGTTTTATGTTACAACTTGAAAGAAAAAAACAATATAGCAACTCCATTGTTAACATCTATAACTCCTATATTATCCATGAAATCCATTCATAATATTCATCTTTTCATCCTGTGGAAAAATAAAACATAACATAGGGGTGAGGTCATATTTTCAGCAAGGGTAAGTAATATAGTGGAATATATGATAAATATAAACACAAGGCAAGTTGAATAACTATAAACATAAGCCATTAAAAAATATACTTGAGCATAATATGGAAAGAATGAAACTGTTTGAATAAATCCATATAAATGATCCTAAGATAATAAAACATAAACATTGATATTATAGTAGTTGAATAATAACATGTTTTATCAATTGATAATATCATAATGAGGTAATTTATAACATAGGACATTTGAAAAATATCTTCAAGGCCTCGAATAAGACGTATGAAAATACTAGGGTAAGTCCTTAACCAAAACCAAATTCCATTTTGTCTCATGAGACCTACAGATGAATTGAAGGGCTATAGAGGGAACCACCCATCACATATTAAGTACAATGCATTACTCATATGAATGGAGATAAATATAATCAATATATACATTCATATTGATACTAATATATGAAATGTGAATAACATTCCCCAATAAGTAAACATAAACACTAACCGTTCGGAGTAATATGGTGAATAGTATCAAGATAGTACATTCACAGCCAAAATAATCATAAACCATTCAATGAAATATGGTAGATGATATCATAAAATATTAATTCCAAATAAAAATATAAATCAACAAGAGTTTTTAAATAGGTGAAAATAATTTTATAAAATCATCGAGTAATACTTGAGAGAAAAACTCTTTTACTTTTCAAAGAAGAGTTATTTTGGAAAAATATTTTCATAAAAATAGATGTTAAATAAGATAATTTTTCATAATAAAATGTTTAATTTTATAAAAATAATGGTGGAATAAAATATATAATATATTGAACTTGAAAATAGGTGAGAATTAGATAATTTCCCTTGAATCGGGAATGTTTATTGTGAATAACTTGAGAAAGATCCGTTTAAAACATGTAACTCCCCATAAAATATAGAAGGATTGTGATTGGTACATATATATATATATATATATATAATGAACACATAATTTTTGAGGATTAAATAATAATAATTTAGAATTTAACCGGGGTGAAGAGAGAAAAACTGTAACCTGAAAGAAAATGGATATTCGAGTAGAAAACCCTTACCTTATGTCTGAATGAGTTCTTCACTTAACCTTAACGTCCTGGATAATCAAATTAAATCCATTAATTAATTAATTAATTACATTTTATATAATTATTTTATTAATTATAGTTTTATTATGTTCATTTATGGCTTTATTTATTAGTTATAGAGTTTAGTTTTATTATTCAGAAGCATTATTTTTCTTGGTTTTCATGATCGGTTCACTTATTTATAAGTAATGAAATTCAAGTAAAATGGTAATAATTCTGCATAATTTGAATTATGTGTTATTAATGAGAATATATAAGTTTTAATGGTTATATATGTCATAATTATTTATGGTATGGGGTTTAATAATTTGATAAAACATTTAGTGATAATTGTTTTGATTATTATGGTGGTTTCTTGATCACCAAGATGTAATTTTGGAATATGAATTAGTATTATATATATACTTAATACATAACATTAAAAAGGTTGTAATAAATATAATAGAGTGTTTTTTAACCATAAAAATTTTATCATTATTTGCCTTGAAGAAGAAATTGAAGAATTAAATTTCGTCATCCACAAAGGTTGTAAATTGGAACCTCCTTGAGGATGATTTTGTTTTTAAAATAAAAGAGAGAGAGTGTAATGAGACTGATGATTTTTCTTACATTAAAATTATATAATTACATTATATAAATTATAAGAGAGTTTTAATGATCATTTAAACATAGGATTTTTGGATATAATAAAAAAATAAAGAACTTGAAAAGAAAATAAAATGAAAAATAGGATTTTACCTCTTGAATACTCCTCATTGAGAATCTCATTAAGGGGATTGATTTTTGGTATTTTGATGATAACAAGAGCTTTTAGATTCGGGGGATAATCTTGTGGATACTTTTGGGTATAAATTAGGAATTTATAAAATCTATGAAGGTGCGATGATAAGAGGGGGTGAGGGGTGGTTTTTATAGTGGAGGAGAGGGGTAATTTCTCATTATTTTATTCATTATTTTAATATTTTTATCAAGACAAGAAATAATGTTGATTCTTGTGACTTTTTACTGTAATAATTACAAGTGAGTTCAAACCAAGGGTGTTTACGGTAGCTATACATTATCTATGACTCCATAATTCTAGTATTTATCATTTATCATAAATTATCATATTTTACTATTCCCTCAAAATTCAAGTTTTTTAGAAAAATATAAAAAATTCACCCTAACAATTTTTTTATGTGTAGAATTAAAAAATTAACTAAATTTTATGAAAATAAATTTATAAATTTAATAAATTTAATTTTTTATTCAAATCCTCATTTACTTGAAAAATAATTTTTTTAAAATAAAAATGATTTTATAACAACATAAAAAATAAGGTAATATCTTATTAATTTATAATAAAATCATAGGAAGAAAAATATTGATTTATGAATATAGTTTTAAATATTAATTTTCCTTTAAATCAATTTATTAATTTTATAATTTTAATTAAATATTTATTATTCACAAAAATACCATCACTTAATTATTAAGTTTTAAATATTCACTTGCTTATACCATGATATAATTATATCTTTCTTTCATTTATAAGTTTTATAAATTTTATTTATACTCTTATGGGTGTTGTTACTATACATTAGGCTAGTTTACTATCTATAGGGTCCATATTACTATTCATATGGTCATATTACCATTCACCAAAAATGTATGTTGATTCTATTATACTTTAAATATCTCACTAATCACAACCGTATATGTCTATTTTTTGAAATTGAAATCACATAAGCTGAAATTATATGTTTATAAACTAGGCTATAATAAGAAATTGTTGTTTTGTAAAGACTCAGTGTTGCATGAATTATATTATATATTAAATTTATTTGTTAAACCATGGGGTGTTACATTCTTCTCCCTTAAAAAAATTTTATATTCATAATTTCTTAAATGTTACCTCATAAAAAGATTTGTGTAGGACTTCATCATATGTTCTTCAGGTTCCCACATTGGATCTTTTATTTTATGATTTTTTCGATGTACTCTTTCTAGGTGAGTCATTTGATTCCTCAACACCTATTCTTTACTGTCCAAAATTCATATAGTCTCTTCACAATTAGATAAGTCAGGTTCCAATTCTATTCCATCATAAGTGAGTACATGTGTTGGATCTGGAATGTACTTCTTTAACAAAGAGACAAGGAACACATTGTGTACCTTAGAAAGGCTAGGAGGAATTTTCAAATGATAAACCACAACTCAAATTCTCCCCATAATTTCGAAAGGAAAAATGTAACTAGGGCTCAATTTACCTTTCTTCCAAAATATTATAACACCCTTCCATTGAGATACATTCAAGCATATGTGATCTCCCACTTGAAATTCCAAATAATTCGTTCAATTATCAACATAGATCTTTTTACTGCTTTGAGATGCTTTGATATGGGTTTCAATAGTCTTTACCTTATCTTTTGTTTCCTCTACAAGACTTGGACCTACAAGCTTCATTTCACTAACTTCATCCCAACATTTTGGTGTATGATATCCCTTTCTATACAATTCTTTATATAGTGCCATTTGAATACTATAATGGAAACTAATATTGTATGAAAACTATATCAAAGGTAAATACTAATCAAACATACCTTGAAAATTAAGTGATCATGATCTCAACATGTATTCTAATGTTTGGTTCTTCCTTTCTGAATTCCCATTAGTTTGAGGGTTTAAGAGGAACTTAAATTAAGCTTGGTATCCAAATCTTTATGGATACTTTTTCATAATTTCGATATTAATCATGAATCAGAATCATACAAAATTTATATAGGTTCTCAATAATTTCATAAAACTTAATTAATATAGAGACATATGTGGAATTCCAGTGGAAAATCCTCCCTTATAGTGAGAAAATGAATAGTTTTCGTAAGTTGATCAACAATTACCCATATTTCATCGTTCCTTCTTGTATTTTTTGGTAATACAATGAAACAATCCATGGTTATGTCATTAAATTTCCATGTAGGAATATGTAGAGGTTTCATTAATCATCTAGGATGATATCTTTCATCCTTCACCTATTGAGAGCCTAAACATCTTGATATATAATCATCAATTTCACACTTCATGTTGTCCCACCAGAAATGTTCCTTCAGATATCTATACATCTTAGTGCTATGAGGGTGTATAGAGAAATTAAAACTATGTTAATCATCCAATAACTCCCTTTTTAACTCAATTATAGAGGGAATACATAGGATTTTCACAAATTTTAGAATTCCATCCTCACACAAGAAGTCTAGAAACATCCCATCACTCATAGATTTAATTTTCTTTTGAATATTCTCGTCATTAGATTGAGAACATTTAATTCATTCCAATAAATATGGATGGAAAACCAATTGAAAAAGTAATGATGCCTCACCTTCTTTGACAATTCCCATATCTATCCTCACTAGATCCATGTACATAGGATCCATGTCAATCCTCATTTTGTTCATAACTCCCTGATATTTTTTTCTCAATGCATCTTCCACATTATTTTCCTTCCCTGGATGGTAGTGTATGGAATAATAATAATCCTTGAGTATCTTGAGCCACCATATTTTCCTCTTGTTTAGTTCTTTATATGAGAGGATATACTTAAAGATCTTGTGATATATATATATATATCTCACATATTTCACTGTAGAGATAATGTCTCCATATCTTCATAGAAATGATTAGTGGTTCTAACTCAAGATCCTGAGTTGGATAGTTCTACTCATGAATTTTTAGATCCCTTGATTCATAAGAAATAAATATATCATTCTCCATAAGGATACAACCAAGTCCTTTCTTTGATGAATCACTATAAATCACAAATCCTCTATTTCTTGGTGGTAGAGTCAAGATTGTAGCATTCACTAACCTCTTCTTCAATTCTTCAAAACATTATTCACATTGTTTTTCCATATGAGCTTAACCCCATTACAAGTAATCTTGGTTAATGGGTTAGCTAATCGGGTGAGTTCTGAATGAAATGCAGATAATAAACTTCTAAACCAATAAAACTACATACCTTGGTTATGTTCATTGGTGAAGGCTATTCCTAAACTGCCATTGTATTTACAGGATCCACTAATATTCCATCATTAGAGAAAATATGGACCGGAAAATAAATTGTTTGAATCCAGAATTCACACCTTTTAAACGTCCTGTTTAACTCATTGATTCTAGGAGTCTTTAGAATAATACACATGTGATTCTCATGTTCTTCATAGATTTTGGATTATACCAAGATATCATAAATAAATACCACAAAATCCATCAAGATATTACTTGAAAACTCTATTCATTAGATCTATGAAGATAGAGGGAGAATTGTTCAATCCAAAAGGCATTACTATAAAATCAAAATGCCCATACCTGGTTCAAAATGTTGTCTTTGGAATATCTTCCTTCCTCACACACAACTAATCATATCCATATCAAATTTAAATCCCAGAAAAGTATTGGGATCCATGAATTTGATCAAATAAATCATCAATGCAATGAAAAGGATTCTTGTTCTTTAATGTAAAAGAATTGATCTTCTTATAGTCAATCCACTTACTCATAGATATATATTTATTCTTAATTAAAAGGATAGGATCTATCCATGGAGAAACACCAGGGAGGATAAATACCTTATCACTAAATTACTATAATTGTTTATTTAGATATACCAATTTCATTATAACCATTCAATAAGGGGTCTTTGATATAGGCCTTACACTGGAAATTAAATCAATAGAAAACTCAATTTCCCACAATGTAGGATATCTAGGTAAATCCTTTGGGAATACATCAACATATTCTTTCAAAATAGGTACATCCTCAATTTGAATATTTCTTTCCTCACCCATAGATATTGTTTTGTCTTCCTCCCTAATAATTTTATTCAGTAGAGCTACTAGGGGTGGATCTAGATAAGAATCAAATGATGAGGTTTATACTCTAAAGATAAGGGATTATAAATAATTCCCAAAAATTGTAACTTCCTTTTTATTGTAATATATTTTCAGAAAATAACTTGAAATCCAATTCATACTAAGAACTATATCAAAGTAAATCATGGGTATAATGATAAGGTTATAAACTAAAGTGCGTTTATGTGTCATAAGAGGGACTGATCGACAGATCTTTGTTCCAATGATACATCCCTTAAGAGTTTTTACTGACAACTACTTTATTAAATCAAATTGATAATGTATAATTTTATTGAAAAAATGGGAAGATATAAAAGAATTAAATGATCCAAAATAAAATAAAGCATGGAATAATTTTTAGGAAAAAATTAAATTACTTTCCACCAGATCATTAGGAACTTAAACTTTAGTAGTTGTGATCTCATAAGCTTGATCTTTCTCACTTTACCTTCTCTGGGGAATGTTTCCTTGAATCATAGGAAAATAATTGGCATAATGTCTCATATATATAAAATTGAAGCATTAAAAATTGGTATACTATTTCATTCCCTTACAATCATGAGATTGGTGACCTCTTTCTCCACATTTATAACCAACTCCTATTCCCTTTATGTAGACTTCAAGGTGTTTCTTTCCATAAGTATCACATGTTGGAAAAATCCCTTATTTATTCTTCCATTTATCCATTATTTCCTTAACCACCCTATTCTTCTCTTTATTTCCCTTAAATTCATAATACATAGAGAATTATTTACCTATATTGATATGACATGATACTATATCTTTATATGATGAGAATGTTTGGGAAACCAGTTCCCTTTGGAGGAATAGTTTTACACCATAAAATAATCAACCAAAATTTCTCCTTGGATTATATATGTAGTTCTCGACAAAACATGATAACCTTATAAAATTGGATTCGTACATCATAATGTTTTCATCCAATTTTCTGTTTTAGACTCAAGAATTTCCTCTCTATATCAGCACTCTATTCATGAGGAAAATATTTTTCTAAGAATATTTCCTTAAAATCCTTCCATTATATTTCTTATATTATTTCCTCTTCCTTCGTGTTTTGAACTAATGACCACCATTGATCTGCATCTCCCAGTAGAAGATAAACTGACATGATTACCTTCTCCCTTTCATTACCTCCTAAAGTGAGAAATATCTTCTCTAATGAACTTATCCATTGGTCTGATAAAAATGGGTTCATAGTTCTATTTAATAATAGATGATGTTTTTATATAAATTGTTCTAAAATTTCTCCTCAATATTTTGGATTAGGATACTCCATACAGGTAAGGTTATTTTTCATAACCCGAGTTAGTTATTCCAGTATAGTTATAAGTTTCTCAGCACCAATTGCAGCTCTAGAACCAACATCATTATCTTTCATATATGGTAAATCCAAACATGGTAGATGCATGTTCATGTAGATTCCATTCCTTCTAATAGGTTCCATTTATAAATAATTTCATATACTAAATTAGGTTATGAATCATAATGAATAATTTTAAACTAGCAAAACAGTTGACATAAATTGAAATTTTAATAATTTATAATCTCATAATCATAAGCGTGGATTATTTTAAGACATATTTACATTTAAATACTTCATACTAGTTTTTAAAGATAATGAGAATTATCCTATGAATATCCCATGGGAGTGTCAAACTAGGTGTGAAGTAAGTCCCATTTTTTGTGTATTAGGTTACCCCAATTTAGGCCCAGAACACCTTGTTGGAGTTGTTACTCCTATGTACATATGTTCCAGAACCACGTCCACTTGTAGTATTCAAACATGGATATATTTCTTGGAATATCCACATAATCTCTTCCATACCAAAATTATAGTATGTTATTGTATGTTTATCGTCAAAGTCTATCTTAGGGTTTTTTACCTAATGTATATTTTCTAAATCTAGTTTCTAAGGATTCTATTAAACGTCTTCTGATAACAACTATAAGGACCCTGACCCCAATAGCCCATAGTCTTTTCCTTAATTTATTAAATTGGGAAGGTTATAAGAAATTTTTATTTCAAAGGACCTAATAGTTTAGTATTTTTGGAAAACCAAATACAAACATTAGTTTTACAATACAACTTGAAATGAAAAAACAATATATCAATTCCATTGGTAATATCCATAACTCCTATATTATCCCTCTAAGTCATTCATAATATTAATCTTTTCATCCTAGAGAAAAATAAAACATAAGAAAGGGGTGAGATCAGATGATCATTATGGGTAACTAATAAAATAGAAGATATTATAAACATAAAAACTAGGTGAGGTGAACAACTATAAACACATGACTTTAAAAATATACTTGAGCATAATATGGTATGAATGAAATAGATTAAATAAATCAATATAAATGATCATAAGAGAATGAAACATAACCATTGATATTATACATGTTGAATAATGAAAGGGTTTATCAATTAATAATATCATATTGAGTGAATTCATAATGATTGACATCTAAAATATATCGTCAAGGCCTCAGCCAAGACATCTGAAAATACTAGGGTAAGGCCTCGGCCAAAACCCAATTCTATTTTGTCTCATGAGACCTACCGATGAATCTAGGGGATACAGAGGGACCCACCCATCACATAGTTATTCCAATGCATTACTTATATAAAATTGGGGAAACATAATAAACATATGCATTAAAATTGAAACTAACATAGGAAATATAAATATCTTTCTCCTTTTAATATACATAAACACTAACCGTTCGGAGTAATATGGTGAATGGTATCAAGATAGAACATCCACAGTCAAACTAATCATAAACCATTAAATAAAATATGGTAGATTATATTATAAAATATTAATCCCATTTAAACATATGAATCAATAAGAGTGATTAAATATAAGAAAATAATCTAATAAAATCATCAAGTAATACTTGAGAGAAATACTCTTTTACTTTTCAAAGAAGAGTTATTTTTGGAAAAATATTTGTATAAAACTAGAAATATAGTTTTATTAAAAATTAAATGAGAGATTTTAAAAAATTAATGGTGGCTTAAAAAATATTATATAGTGCACTTTAAAATAGGTAGTAATTTAATAAGTTCCCTTGAATCGGGATTGTTTATTATGAAGAACTTGAGAAAGATCCATTTAAAACATGTAAATTCCCATAAAATAAAAAAGGATTATGATTGGTATATATATATTTAACATTCACATATAATTTTTGAGTACATAAGAATAATGAATAATTTCATTGGGCTAAGGAGGGAAAAATAGTAACCCGAAGGAAAATGGAGGTTCAGGTTAAATGCTCTTACCTTATGTCCGAATGAGTTCTGTACTATCCCATAATGTCCTAGATAATAAAATTAAATAAATTAATTAATTGATTTACAAAATTTTATATAATTATTTTATTCATTATATTTTTATTAAGTACATTTATGTACTTATTTATGAGTTATATAGTTTAGTTTCATCGTTCAGGGGCATTCTTTTTCCTGGTTTTCATGATCGGTGCACATGTTTATAAGTAATGAAATTCATGTAAAATGGGTATAATTATCCAGAATGATAATTAAATGTTATAAATGATAATCAATAATTTTTAATGGTAATATATATCATATGGTTATATGGTATTAGGATGAATCATTTGATAAAACATTTAGTGACAATCATTTAGATTATTACGGTGGTTTCTTAATCACCACAAACTTGTTTTGCCCTATGAATTAGTATTATGTATATATACTGATTTCATAACATTAAATAGGTAAAATAAATATATTATATACTACTTTAACCATAAAATGGTATCATGACCAGTCTAGAAGAATAAATTTAAGAATTGAAGTTTTTCATCCACGAAGGATGTAAATCAGCACCTCTTGGACGATGATTTCATTTTTAAAATAAAAGAAAGAGAGTAAGGAGATTGATGGTGTTTATTCCTTTAAAATGATATAATTACAGTATATAAATGATACTGGAGTTATCATGATCATTTGGACATATTAGGTGTGTAGAGAATAATAAAATAAAGAACATGAAAAGAAAATAAAAGGAAAAAGGAAGAGGATTTTACCTCTCGAATACTCCTCCTTGAGAATCTTATTAAGGGGATAGATTTTGGTATTTTGATGAGGCCAAGAGATTCTAGACATGGGAGAGGATATTAATAATAGTTTTGGGTTGAAATTTGACAAGGATAAAATCTTGGAAGGTGTGAGGAGAACATGGTGTGAGGGGTGGTTTTTATAGTGGAGGAGAGGGGTAATTTATTATTATTTAAATTTTTTTCTCAAGACAAGAAATAGTGTTGATTATTGTGACTATATATAGTAATAAGTGCATGTGAGTTTGAAATAAGGATTATTAAATCAAATATACATCATATATGACTCCATAATTCAAGTATACATAATTTATCTTAAATTATCATATTTTACTATTCACCAAAAAACTCAAGAATTTTAGAAAAATCCCAAAAATTTACCGTAACCATTTATCAATGTGTATAATTTAAAAATGAAATCAATTTTATGAAAATAATTTTCTAAATATGATAAATTTTATTTTTAATTAAAATCATTATTTACTCAAAAAATACATTTTTAAAATTGAAACTGATTTTATAACACCCTAGAAAATTAACTAAGGCCTTATTAAATTATACTAAAATCATAGGAAAACAAAATAATGATTTGTAAATACATTTTATGAAGATTAATTTTCCTTTAAATAAATTTATTAATTATAAAATTGTAATTAAATATTTATTATTCATAAAAATACCAACACTTAATTCATAATTTTTAAATATTCACTTGCGTATACCATGATATAATTATATCTTACTTTCATTTATAAGGTGCGCGAATTTTATTTATACTTTAATGGGTGAGGTTACGATTCATTAGGATAGTTTAAAATTCAAAAGGGATATATTTCTATTCCTAATGTCAAGTAACTATTCACCAAAAATATAAGTTGATTTTATCATACAGTAAATATCTTACTGATTGTAGCAGTGTGTGTCCATGTTTTGAAATTTAAATAACATAGGTGGAAAAATTATGTTTAACGACTATGTTATAATAATGAAGTGTTATTTCTCAGAGACTCAATGTTTCATGAATTACATTCTATATTAAATTTATTTGTAAAACCTTGGGGTGTTACACCATGTGTCATCCAAGGTGTTATTATCATTCAATGCATTTGAAATAATTTAACAAATTCATTTGAATCTTTATTATAATTAATTAACCATTTTATTTAATTTAACTCATTCAAATTACCAAAACATATCAATTTTATTTATAAGGATCCATGGGTTGCTTAGGAGGTGTTAATGGAAAATGAAATCACCTACACAGGTAATTACAATCTAAAAATCGAGCCAAGTACTTAGACAGTTCCTTGGTTATTTAATCATATAAAAAGGGAAACTCTGTATTTCTAATTCAATTAGGGGATATATCCTAAACATGCCATATATCAAACATAACATCAAAGCATAAGGAAAATAGAAGGGTAATAAGGTAGGAAACATCAAAGTATATCACTACATTTTTAGCTTCAAGGCAGCATACCTCCATGGGAGGGGTTTTATTATAAAATCCTGAAATTTCCTATCACAAATTCATTTATCACATTTAGAATTTATATCATGAAACTTGCTAAATTCACATTTAAGAGGCATTTAATCTAATGAATTCACAACATGAATTAAATTATAACAAAAGTGCAGTAAGAAATTTACTAAAGCATTTATCATATTTGAGGAATTGGAAAGGGAACCTATCTCAGGGTGGAACCAAACTGAACATTTTAGCCCCTGGAACATTCAAACTAAAATCAACTTCTCTCTCCCCTTAGTATATGCCCTTTCACAAAAATATAAGGACACCTGGCCCCTATACACACTTCTGCATGGCCATGAACATGTGAAAGAGGATCCTTACATATATGATTATGTGAATATACTAGTCTCCACTGGCATATGTATGCATTTTTCACATATATACATAGTAAAACCCATCCCCATACATGTATATTCACTTTCATCGATGAATATACACATAATGGGGGAACCTAAATATATATATGTACTTACCTATGCATACGTGGGTGAGTCTTTTTAGACCCATCAACCAGAAACCACAAGGTATGGACCGACACACTACACAAAAAATACCAGGGACTCATAAACACCCAGAGGACACAAGATAACAAGGGATAAACCACGCACCAAAAGAAAATCCTTACCTCGAATAATGGAATCCAACCAAAAGAGTCTGAACTGCCTCGCCTTCGGTGGTGGTTGTCAGAACATGAAAGTATAGGTCCCATGAGACCATTCTTACAACCCTAAAACAAGATAAAACTAAAATCAGGTTAACCCCTCAAACACTATATTTTTTCAAACTTTGTAGGGTGGCCAAGAAGTTAGAAATGGGGAGTAAAAGTGTATATGGGTCTCACCTCAAAGTATTTAAGAATAAATTGGATGAATCCTAAGATGAAACACTGCACAGAGGAGGTCACATTTGAGGAGGGTTACACATCGAAGGGGAACCCCCCAAGTGGGGTGTGTCATGTGGGTATGGAGAGAGAGGTGAGGGAGTTTGTTATTATGTTTTTATTTTAATTAAAATGATTTTATTTTTAAAACTAGGTAAACTGTATGGTTTTACCCACATGTTTTTCCAAATCATACACAAACCGTGCGATGTATAGTGCGAGGCTACTGCCTCTAAATAACACCATGTGGGCTAGACGCATGGTTTATAAAATAGTGTGTAGCCAGTGTGTAACACCACTTCCCCCTTGAACCAAGCCACATTTTTTCTTATGGTGGGGTTCATAATATCAGACAAACTATGAGCCCTCTATAGCTCTTCAAAACTTGGAATTTATGGGTCTTTCGCTCCCAAAACTCCTCGAGCCACCTAGAAAACTTCTCATGTCTTCACCCAAACTAAAAAAATATCACATTAAATTGTTATAACTTGCGGAAATGAGTTCCAAATCTTAGTTTTTAAATTTGGCATGTTCAGTAAATGAAAAAGTTCAAAAACCATCACATTTTAGTCTAGTAAAAAAACACAAGACGCTAAAATATCCCCACCTTAAAACATATCACCCCTGAGAAGAATTTTGGAATAAAATAAAATAACACCAAACCTAATGGGGTAATAAAGTCTCGTTCGAAATGCCATGTTGCATTTTTTACGCCCAACACACCTTTAAACACTTCTTAAGCATCCTGCACTTAAGATATTACAACTTGATCCAACACTCTCTTTCCAAATAAAACACTGAAATAGAGCTTACATGAACTCATTAAGATAGATACATGATCACGTTGTCACCTTGATAAAAATCTCATCGATGGGGCTCCCCATCCTAGGTCTTAACGTAAGGAAGGGGAAAATTCCAAGCCACAGTACTTCCACCGTCAGAATTTCAATACCAATAATTCTTTTAAGCATCCTAATGACACTCCTTGAGAGATTTAATTAAAAAGGAATTGTCAAATACTGATTGACCTAGAAAAAATTGGTCTCTCAAGATTTATCATAAGAAACCTACAACCTTAAAACCACACTCTCCTTAACCTAAAAACATGCTTTAAAGTGGATAATTATGATAATAAACATAGAAAAGGAGGGAGGGAAAGAGTCGAGCCACTCGGCTGACTTATCTTGAAGATGATCGCCTTAGGTTTTTAGTTTAATTAAAAATAAATGGATGGAGTCAATGAGCTATTCCAAGTTATTCATACTTGGGAACCCCAGAATCACTCAGGACATATCAACCCTCGATAAGAGCCATGCTTCAGTGTGTAACACTGATAAAGATCACCCAACAAGATCAAAAACCTTTAAAGATTTAGTGTAGAGTAATACCGAAACTCTCTTTGTGAATCTAGGATAAATACATGACAAGGGACATGCTCGTCACATAGTAGAATACACTCAGAGGATTTTTATGGCTTCTAGTCAAATGTACTCAACTACTAGAAATAAAATTATTCAGACCACAACGAGTCGACTTCTTAGAAGAAACTTGGCTTCACCTGCCAATGATTCATTAAAACTAATAAAAATACATTACCCCTATAGGATTTCAATGATCACTCTATATGTAACTACCATAGTCCTCTAAGACAAATAGTGTTTCCTTGAGGTTTTATACACATCAAACCATATCAAAGGCATACTGCCAAGCAAGCATTGAAGGGATTTTAGACTTACAAGCCCCAAGGGAATCAAGTGAGATTGACCATTTACAAATGGTCTTCCTTAGAATATTACTTATACTTAAAAGGGAATATAACCACAAAAACCAATGTGACACTCCTCTTAGACATGCTCAGATATGTCAATAGTTGTACAAAAAAGTCAGAACCAAACGGATTGGCGTGTAAAAACCCATGAGTGTTAATGAAGTCATCTGGAGCATTGGGATGAACTGAATTAATTCAACACTCTATGTGTATATTTAATAATAATTCATAATACCATGATATTTTTGAAGCAATGTGAAACACCCTCAATAATACCCATAGGCTTACCAGCACTATGCATTCAATTATGGGATGGTTAGTATAAGAGATTTAAACATGAGTCGCATTACTCTATATGACCACTAACCTTGACGACATAAAACCAACTCATCCATAACCGAAGAAAAGAAAGGGTCACAAGACCTACTAAATGGCCTACCATGACTGAGGCATGTCTATCCTACTGAAAATGAGCATCACTCACTACACACACCCATAACAAGGCCAACGAAACCATGACCACCGATCCAAACCTGGGTGTCATTGGAAATTGAAATTCCAACTTGGGACAACAATATATGAATGGAAAAAAACATTAATAATCTCACAACACTAGAGAGTAAATAAAAATTATAAGTGTGCTACCTACCACGGGTTATCCCCTTAAATAAACAGAACATTGAACATATAAATGGGTCATGTAAACTGAAGTCACCCACTTAAAAGCTAATCATCCAAGCTGTTTCTAAAAGAAACAACACCTATTGAAAATGTCTGCACTTCTGTTCCAAGGAAACTCAAAGAGAAACTTTAACTACCCTTACATAGGGGTTCCAAATAGAGGAAACCACTACAGGTTACATTTCAAAGCTCTTTATATTTAATCACATTTAATCTTTAATAATTAAAATATTTAATCAATACATGAGGTATCATTTTTCAATAAAAAACTCAATGTACATGATTTTAACCAATACCCTAAGGGATAAAATGCATGTTTCATAAAACCCCCCTATTAACCATTAAAATTTTATTAACATCCCACCATAAATAGGAAATTTAGTATCTAACATACTTTTTAATAGGAAAAGCGACCTAATAAGGTCCCATTTTAACTAACATGGGTTCATTAAAATGAAAATCAATATCAGTTTCTCAATTTATTAAAGCTCAAACTCCCACATGGGTCATCTCAAGACAAACATGCCCTGAATGAGCTACTTTGGTCCAGTTGTGCCTATATCATCTAACAATTTTATTTTAGATAAAAACTAAATAGCTTTAACATTTATAAACATTTCCATGAATAGAATTCCAGTGCATTTATTAGGGGTTTCCATTTCCCAATTCATTAAGTGACCATACACTTCATGTATTTCAAATTAAATCCCATTTATTGATGACAATATCAATTCAGAGTATAAAAAAATCAAATATAATGGTCCAATTTATGTGGGTGACCATCTACCAACCTAGAAAGTGCAAATACACTTTACAGTTTGGCATTTGGACCCCTTTAGTAAAAAACAACTTACTTTATCATTTTCATTCTCATAGCTTTTTACAATGGTTCAAATACACAAGTTAACTTTTCCCAGCTATAAGTTTCCCAAACAACTTATAACTAGAAATTTCCCCCCATTTTAACCATAACCAATACACTTGGCCCATGAAACCATTTACATATATTAAAATCATGTCGCTACTATCAGATAACATAGAGAAACATATTTAAATCACAGAATAATGGTATAACAAGTAGTAAACATAGAAGCCATGATAATTAATTACCAAAAAAAGTATGAATCTAATCATGGAATAACACTCAAGGCACAAAGTCCAAAACAACAGACAACCTACATATGAAACTACATGGTATGGCATATGCATGACATCAAATATGCATGGCATGTAAATTCCTAGGTTCCTATAATGATACATGTGATGGATCATCCTTAACATATCAGGCCAATGGTAAAATTCTATAATGTCCATAAATCATAAGTAGTTAAAATTACATCAATCACTCTAGGTGAAATCAAATCAACTATAAGAGAAAATTTCATGAACATCAATCTCATCCCTAGTCACTTGGTCATTTCCCATACATGGGGTGATCAGACCCATGCAAGGATATTAACTAAGATTTGACTAATTCCTAGTTTTTTTATACCAACCAAAAATAGTATGACAAATGAAAAATTTACCACCTTTGATACCACATTGTAATGTCCCAAACCCTCATACCACTAAATCGTTAGTCGGAACGGTGGGTCAAATGGCCTCCAATGCATCTCCCTGTATGCAAGAGGCTACTGACTAGTAGTGAGGGTCTCAATAGCTGATATTGGGGAGACTTTACCCTCATATCAGAGTGTCATAGTAGTGGAATTAGAATAATTTGCAGATAACAGTAGAAGAAGTAATACATAAATTAAAAAGTAGTGGAGGAGCGGTTCTTATATAACTGAACAAAAGTGGTAAACTTCAGTTAATAAAATAGACGAATGTATGACATGGTAATGATAAATGATGGAAAGTAGTAAAAAATACCACATTATTTACAATACAATAAAAAATAAAGAAATGACCGAAAATCCCCACAGGTGATCTCTATGAGCATCCCAATCTTCATATCATTCCTTTGATCTTAACTCCCAAGTTCTATCAATACAGCAAACAAGCTAGATCTTATAAATATAAGGTCTAATTGGGCACCAAGTTTTCCCGAGCAGGGTGTGAGATATAAATCTCAGTAGGCCGTAACCCATGGTGTTTATCCAAATCTCGATATTGTAATATAAATTAAATATTGTGAATGTATACATAATAATAACAAAATAAATAAATAAAGAGCACTCATCCAAGTTCCTATGGGACACTCGATGGCTATAACTACTTCGGCCCTTGGCTAGTGTTTGAAAATGTAAGCAGATCATTAATTGATTATTACATATTATAAATAAGTCACATTTTTTCAATAATGAAGGTTTCAAGATGTAACATGGAAGCATATAATGATATTAAATAATGATGTTCCAATGTAATAACCAATGAAACGTAGAACTCAAGGGTCACCAACTCAGTAATAAATATAGCCTAAATAAGAGTAAGAGTGTAATCCAAGGAGAATCATCCAAGGCATTCCACAATAAGATTAATATTTATTCTAAAGAGTTTATCCAAGGAAAAACAGGGATAAGTAATGACTGGGCCTGATAGGATTTAATCGTGGAACCTATTTGTTAAAATTGGATCAAATAAGTGTATCCAAGGCATCCTATAATACTATATAAGGGGTCCTACCGTGTAATAATGAGCATCCAAATATATAAAAGGATCGGGTTATAGGTGGACTCAACCAAGGAAACCTATATCCTTGAATTATAATGGGTTTCCTGAGTTCTCAAGGAATTCCCTAAGAAATCAAAGGCAGTCTCGAGTCAGGCCACTCCTATTTGATAATAAAGTCAAATAATATTCGATTTGGATCAATCCATTACTTTAATTTGAGTGATAAGGCCATGTAGCATGAAACTCGTTAATAAATCCATAATTAATTGATTATCCCATTAGGTTAGATCCTTTCCTTTCATTAGTGTGACAATCCAAGTATCTTGAAACCATTAATTTAGTCCTTTTAAGGAATCTTCAATAATCATGGTTCACTCCTCTACCTTCTATTATCATGGTACGAGGTTCTACAGACATGTAACCAATTATTAATTTATAAAATTCAATTTTTACATGGCATTCATACATTGGAATTTATGTATCACCCAAGGTATAAGTATTATAAAACATTGAGTCCATCCATTGAATTCCTACTTGGAAATCCATGTATTTCCCATGGTGTTATTATCATTCAATACATTTGAAATAATTTAATAAATTCATTTGAATTTTGATTATCATGAATTAACTATTTCATTTAATTAAACTCATTCAATTTAATAAAACATTTCAATTGTATTTATAAGGCTCCATGGGTCACTTAGGAGGTGTTAATGGAAAAGGAAATCACCAACACGGGTAATTCCAATCTAAAAACTTGTTCAATCCCTTAGATGGTACCTTGGTTCGTTAATGATTTATAAATGGAAACTCTATATTTCTAATGCCATTAGGGGCCATGACTTAAACATGACATATATCAAACATAACATCAAGGAATTAAGAAAATAGTAGAATAATAAGGTAGGTTGCATAAAATTCTATCACTACATTTTTAACTTGAATGAAGCACACCTCTGTGGGAGGGGTTTTATTACAAAATAATGATATTGCCTATCATACAATTAATTTATCACATTTAGAATATAAATCATGAAACTTGATAAATTCACATTTATGAGGAATTAAATCTAAATACTTCACTATATGAATTAAATTCTAATAAAAGCACAGTAAGAAATTTATTATTGAATTTATAAAAATTGAGGACTTGGAAAGGGACCCTACCTCAGGGTGGAACCAAATCGAAAATTTAGGACCTTAGTGATTTATAACTAAAAGAAGTTACTCCCCAACTGAGCATACACACACTCCCATACATATAAGGACACATATACCCTATTAACACATTTTTACGGCCATGAACATGTGAAAGGGGATCCTTACATATATGCTTATATGCATATACTAGTCTCCACTCACCTATGTATGCATTTTTCACATATATACATTGGCACACCTATCCCCATATATGTATCTTCGCTTCCAGGGATGAATATACACATAACGGTGGAACTTACATATATATATGTGTTTGTGTGTGTGTACTTACCTATGCATACGCGGGTTAGTTGCCTTAGACCCGGCGACCCAAAACCACACGGTTGGTACTAACACACTACAAAACAATTACCAGGGACTAAAAAACACTCAAGGGATGCAAGATAACAAGGGAAAAACCACATAGCATAAGAAAACCCTTACCTCTAATAATAAAATCCAACCGAAACAGGATGAACTTGATCACCTTCGGTAGCATTTGTTAGAACATGCAAGAATAGGTCCTAAGAGACTATTCACACAACCCTAAAACAAGAGAAAACTGAAATCGGGTCAACCCCTTAAACCCTAGGTTCGACCGAACTCCATATAGGGACATAGAGGTAGAAAATAGGCTGGAAATAGGGATGATAAGGGTCTAGGGGTCTCACCTCGAAGGATTGAATAAGAAATCATAAGAATCCGAAGAATAAACGCAGCACAAAGGAGGTCATGGAGAAGGAAGGGAACAGGTTGAAGGGGACCACCCCACCCCTCCCCCGTGGGGTGCGTCTTGTAGATCTGGTGAGACAGGTGAGGGATTCTGAGTTTAAGTTTATGTTTTATTTTTATTTTAATTAAAATAATTCAAATTTTAAAACTGGGTAAACCACACAGTTTTACCAGCACCATTTTCCAAATCATGTGCAAACAATGAAGCGTAATGTTCGAGGATACTATCTATAAAGAACATCATGAGGGCTAGGCGTACAGTTTAGAAAACCATGTGAAACTAGTGCGCAACACAACTACCCACTTGAACTAGTCTGCATAGTTTCCTATAGTGGGACACATAGTTTTAGAAAAAACGTGCTCCATCTCCAACTCTTCAAAAGTTGGAATTTCTTTGTCCATCCCTCCCAAAACTCCTCAAGCCACCCAGAAACTTCTCAGGCCTTCAACCAAGACCAAAAAAAATCACATTATAATGTTCCAACTCGTGTAAATGAGTTCCAAATCATGATTTTAAATTTTTCTCATTCAGTAAATGATTTTTTTTTTGAAAAACTTCTCATTTAAGTCAGGTTAAAAAACACGGGATACTATAATTTCTTTATGGGTGTTTTTAATAAAATGTAAAGGTTTTAAAATAGTGTTTTCAAAAGGAGATAAAATACATAAAGAGGTAGGTTTCGTTTATGAAAACACTTTTCTATTGATTTTGTTTTGAAATATCATATATATAAACTGATATTCTAAATATATTTCAAACTATCATAAAATGAAATATCTTTTTAAAGGAGTGAACAAAATCATTGGTGTTATCCTACTGAGTTTGGTTTTTCTCACACCATGTATACTCGATTTGGTTTATACTATTCATATAGTTTCTTTTTTAGGTGTCCTGGATATAGTCTCTCCTTCTTTTTATGTTTAGGTTGGTTCATCGATTGTCTTGGGATGTAGAGAGCAACCATAGAATCATAAATAGATGGTTTATTGTTTTGGAATTCTTTCCATTTTGGGATATTCTTGTATCATCTATGATATACCAAACTGTATTTAGATTATTTATTTAAGTGATTTTAATTATCTTGTTTTTTATTATATACTTATTTCTTCATGTTTTTTACAGTTTCAAGATATTTATTTACTTGTGATTCTTATTTATATGCATGGGTGTCCAAATTTTGGATAGGTCTTTCTAGTTTTATAGGTGTATATCTATGTTTTAGTTTGGATTATATAAAGGATAAATCATCCTAAAAGTGTGGTATGTGATATTAATCCACTAGTTTCCATCTTAAGGGGATTTTAAATGAAAATTGGACTAGTGGTAGGCTTGGTCAGGTGTTGGTTTAGTAGTAGTCTAGACTAGGTCATTACAAATTTTATCAAAGTCAGATTTCTTGGAAGGAGACCTATGTTCCTAGAAATAGAACTTCTTATCTAGGGTATGTTCTAGTATATTGGAGTCTAGTAATTTCATTGATACTCAAGAGGCATCTCATGAGTAGATGTTAGATCACCAACTTTCATCATGAAATTTGAGTCACCATGTGATTTTGTGATTTGATTCCTGATTTTGAGCTATTTTGTGAGTATATTTTAGGATTTTAATATTTTATTTTGTATTTTAGATCCATGTTGAGTATCTCAGTGATTTAATGGGTTGTTAGTATATTTAGGGGTGAAAGTGGAGAACACAATAGAGTTACATGGTTAGCCCACACAATCTGGTCAACCATGTGGTGACTTCAATTAATGGTTATACAACATATAAAAACATAATTTAATTATTGGAACATGGTTTACTAGACCATGTGGCTAAACAATGTGTAGTGATGTTTCTCATCTATAATTTTCATTTCAAATCCCTTTCCTTCTGTAATGATCCTAATGGTGTCTATAATTTGTGTGTTACTAATTAAATGAGTTTTTATTATGAATGCATTTTTTAATGTTGTTTCTAAATGATGTTTTTTATTTTTTAACGATTTATTAAAACTGACTACATTAACTTATATAATGGGAAATTTTTTTTGGGGTGGCAAGAGAGAATTTTAAATCATTTCATTTTTCGAAACTTTTTCTATGCTTGTTATGAAAATAATTTGGATCCTCGTGAAATTTTTTAAGGTCAACAGCTTTAAAATAAAATCTAAAAATTTATTGGATTTTCAATTGAATTTTATGGAAATATATTATATAAGTAATTTTATTTCAAATGAATTTTTTAGAGTGAGGTATTTAATATTAAATCAAGGAAGTATTTTGAAATTAAAGTTTTAATAAATATTTAAAATGAATTAAGTTGTTTTCATAAAAATAAATTTTTAAGGGTTGTTTGAATTTTTAGAAAATGAAGTTTTATGTATACCAGTTTAGGTGAAGTGTATTTTATTCATTGTTTCAGATAATATTGTAATTGTGTAATTTTATTTGTGAAACATGAATTGGTATAATTTTATGTTCATTGTTATATGAAGTATACCGCCTAGGGAAATATTTAGAGGAAATTTGAATTTCCATTCATCAGGTTGGCCTTAAGGATAACATTTTTATCAATTAGGAGTTATTCCCTCTTTCTTCAGCTCTACCCACACTCAACTTCAAGTGGTGGAGCCATGTACTTTATTTATATCTTTTCCATGTTCTTCATAGAGGATGTTTTGGAGAATAATTTTATTTTAGTTAGGTTTTGATGCTAGTGTATTCTATTAAGGGTGACCTCTATAGAGATTTCAATGTTATTTAAGTGTGGATCTCTTGGGAAATTTATAAAATTATATTTGAAATATATAACAACTTATTATTTTCAGGGATGGTTTGTTAATCACTGTAGGTTCTATAATTTGGGTTATTGGGAGTGTAAATTTTGGGTGTAACTTGGGTTCTGATAGATGGTTTTTATTGGGATTCAATTGGGGATACTATCAATGATTTTCAGATCTTTTCCTTATATTTGGTAGTGATTATAGTTTTTTTGTACCTAATTTCTTAATTTGGTGTGAGGTATTGGACTTTAAAATTATATATTCTTGTGTATTTACAGTATTTTTTTATTTTATTCCCAAAGATTTTTTAGGTATTTAATTATATATAAATAATTCATAACTCTTATATAAAAACCAATATATTAAAAAGTGGACACTCCTACTTAGTATCCATTTTTTACACCAAAAAAATTTAAAAAGTGACTTATTTTCTTTTCCAGAAAAATATCCATGACATTCAAGATGTCTTCTTATTTTTGGTTACCCATACTTAACTCCTGTGAAAAACATTTTAAAAAGATGGTATGAGAACAAAAGCTCAATAAGGTACATAAAAGAATAAAAATAATAGTCTAGTGAAAAACATGAAAACCCATAAAACCCTTTATAAAAAGCATAACTTTTTATTTGAAAAGATCATCAATTTTCCTTTAAAAATATCATTATCTTTCCTTTTGAAATAAAACAATTTCCATGATAACTCATTAGGAAGGATCGAAGAGTCATGTAGGTTCCTTGGGAAATCATCATCATTAACCCCTTAAAAACCCATAAAAATTAGAATAACCATTAATCCTTTATAAAATATAATTAATAAGATAAAAAATCATTATCCAATGAATTTAATTGTTATCTGTACACACCATCATATAAGCTATAATGGGCTCACCCGACGCTATATGAGCACACCCATCATATAATATATATCCGACTCACTCATGAGATATAATGGGGATCAAACCTTCTTAAACAATATCCATGTAAAATATAATGAATAAAACCCTTGGAAGAATGTTTTAAACCTCTGTGTAAAACATTTCAGATATCAAAATTCTCTTTCTTATTATAAATAATTTTTTAAAATCGAAAAACTGTACACATAATAAAGAAACCATTTTTTAATAGCCTTGGAAAAATATAAATGGAACATCAAATCATTGAGTATTTATGAAAATTTTAAATTATTTTCATGCCTTATTTTTTATAAAAATACATTCCTTTGGGATTAAGTAAAAAGAGTTGAAAGAATAACTTTAAAATATGACTTTTAAAAGAATGTACCTTACCTTGAGTTAGACTCATCACATACATTCTATTTCATCCTGAATAAAAAATATAGGTTAATTATTTGATTTTTTAATAAAATTTTCCAATTTTATTATTAATTTAATTTTATTTAATTCCATGTTATATACAATTACTCAATTAATTAAGTTCACTTCAAATATTTTGATGATATTTAGTCCATATGTCCAAAATGAATTCAATAATTCAAATATGGTCAATGATTTAATTATCCCATAATCTCCAGAATAAATAAAATGAAATAATTATAAATTTTATACAGTGATTATACTTTTAAATCCTACTATTAAATATGTTTTTGAAAAATGAACTATGTTACAATCATGAAGAATGTAGGTCATACGTACACCTAGTTCACATTTCCATTCCTTAATGATCGTTATGGAAAGAAGGTAAGTATTATTTTATCTTTAAAGAATTATAATAACATCATAAATTTAATATTTATTCTTTAAATATACTTATATATATCATCCATGTGATTTGGTGATGAAAAATGAATCACATCGCTTCTTGGAGGTGGTAATCCTCACGTATGCATGAACGATGTTATCATTTCCCAGTGTATATAAAGGTTAGATTATATAGGTTATATTACCTTTCAAGAATTATTAATATTTCATTAATATCATATTAATAACTTAAATACATCATTATAACCTATATTTGGATATAGTGATGGAAAATGAATTGTATCAGTTCGTGAGGTGGTAGTTCACCGTACATACAAATAATGAATTTATATCCATTTTAATGGAGGTTAGAGATGGATATATGTTATTTAATTAAAATAATGAAATATAAGTATATTTAGAATATTTGTTTCTAATTTTATCATGGTTTAATATGATTTCATTGAGGTTTAATAAGAAACAAAACTAAAAGTTGGGAATAAAAATTATAGCTTTTCTTTGGAAAACCTCCTTTTATTAACACCTTAAACAATCAAAGATTTGTATTATGCCTGCAAAAATACCTCTAGAATGGGTAGGATGTATTATATTAAGGTATTAGTGTAGGTATTAGCTTAACCAAATGAATTTTCAAGTGTGAATTATTAATATGAAGAGGTTCCCATTTATATGAGAGGGGAGGGTCACTCATAAAATTCAAATAAATAATAAATAAAAATAAATAAATATTAAATTAAAAATCGATCCAATGTCAATTATTTATAATATAGGATTATTATAGGTCTACATAATATTATAAAATAAAAATTATACATGTTTTGACTATTTTTTACCATTAACTTTTGGTTTTAACCCCCACTTTACACTTTTTAAAGACACTGTGACAACATGACTTTTGTACATTAAGGGTCAATATAATTTATATAAATGGAAAACACCCCATAAATGGACCTTGTTTGATACTATAAATCATATACCAATAAATTTTATTAATATTTGATTTTGGAACTTTGTATCATTTAATCTATAATTTGGTACTAATTTTAGTTGTTTTCTTGAATCCATGAGACTCAAAATGACGAATAGTTATAAAAAGATGACATTAATGATATATTATAATAAATAATATTTTATTAAATGTAATATGTTTGATAATATAAAGTATATACCAATAAATTTTATTAATCTATTATTTTGGAACTTTGTATCATTTAATAAAATATTATTTATTATAATATATCATTAATGTCATCTTTTTATAACTATTCCTTATTTTGAGTCTAATGTATTCAAGAAAACAACTAAACTTAGAACCAACTACTTTATAATATATTTAACATTTAATTTTAATTTATAAAAAACATGGATCACATTATTTTCTGAAATTATATTTCATTTAAAAAAAATTATTGTCATTTATTTTATTTTTCCATTAACAGAGTTATTACTGCATTAGTTTTGTGTAAATATTTAAGGTAATTATATCATCAATAAAAAATAAAAATAAATTACCAAGATAAATAAGAATATTTTATGTTTAAAAATATTATTTATAATTGAAAATATATTCTAGTTAACCCCATGTTAAATATATTATAGTTAGTAAAAATAAGATTGTGACATTTTTGGAATTTTCTTTAAATAAAATATTATAAAGGTTGTGATCATCCCCAAATGTGAAAAGGTCTTATATTAAAAAATTTTATGATTATATACAAGTTATAGTCATAAAATAAAATTTATGCAAGTTTTAGGGTCATTTTATAGTTTTTATCAAACAGTTTTTAACCATTAATTACTCGATTTACCCTTTACCATGGTAACAAAAATTTCAAAGGATACTATTCATAATGACCAAAATTAAAAGAATCTATTTAATAAATTTGGAACTCATGATTCAAAATATAGAATCCATTTTTAGAAATTCAAAATACTTAATTATTATAATATAATTTAAAACTAAACCGAAAAAATGGAACGAAAAACAGTTTTTCCTAAAAATGTCATTCTAAAATATAAAATGTTTTGATACTAAATTCAACTATAAAATTCATTTAAAAACTATAATTGGATAATGTTAAATCAAAATGATATAATTAAATTTTAAAACTAATTTAAAATATAATTTTAATTTTTAAATACTTTAAATGAAAATTTGGTTTTTAATAAAGAAAATCAATATTTTTCACTATTCATTGAAAAATCAAAAAACGAAAATTATTGGAAATTTATCCTAAGATTATTTTGAAATGAGAAATTCAAAAATAAGGTTATTTTTATAAAATATATTTTATAAAATTTATATAAAATAGTTATAATATTATCTCATAAAAATAAAGAAAAACATTTTTAAGGAAAATGTTTTTTTGAAGAATAAAATGATTTTACTAAGAATTAAGTGATTATTTTATAAAAATTTACCAATGAATATATATTAAGTAGGAACATTAAATTTATTTCTTAAATAATTTATTACTATTCATTCCCACCAATTTAATGGCTAAGTTATATCATTTACATTTAAAAAATAATATTTAATTTTACATTTAAGATTGATGTTGTGTATCTTATACACTAACAAACATGGTATTTTATTTTAAAATATAAGGATATTAAATCCCACCTTCATTATTAATTTTTTCCTAATAATTTTAATTTGGGCTCGGTAACAAGGGATTGGATTATCAAAATACCTTTTTTGAAGACCCACATCGTAAAAAGGGCCAATCAAACTTCATCCTGAAAAGTGACAAATGGAATTATAAAGGTCATATGGAAAAAAAATAGTAGGTTTCCAAGGAGGAAAAAATAATTCAGAATTGAAAACACGGATATGAAAGAAAAATATATCTTCCAAGGACTATTAGAGAGTGATAGAGAACACAGTCATGAGAAATTTAACCATTACATAACCGTAAATATATGATGGTTTAAAAGGCCATTGATTTCTCAGTTAGAAAAGTGAACAGATAAAGTTTTTATTTCGAGATCATTTCCTAGAGATTATTAGTTTATTTATAATCTAAAATCATAATGAAATATACTAACTTCACAAAGTTTAATTTCATCCTTTAATTAATTTGTACCACAATCTCATATCTTGCTCCAAATAATGAGTATTAGAGATGAATTTTTAAATCTTGAAGCACTAGAATAAAATTCTAATGGATCACATAATCCTAAAATAGGATAAAAATATATCACTTCTATCTTTATAAATTAACCAAAACTCAAATGGTTAGAAAAAGGTTATATAATTAAAAAAATGAATAAACCTTCATATGAAGAAAAATTACAATAATATCCAAAATTTAATAGTAATAACCAAAATTCAACATAGATCATTTGATAATTAATTATCCTTAAAATTACTCAAAATATTATATACTGTGATTAGAACTCAAAAATAAAAAGTATTTGATCACATAATTTTCCAATATTAATTTTAAATTTATCTTCAAATAATATCAATCACTCTAAATGTATTATTCCAAAAAAATTTCTAATCACATAATCTCCAAGACATGCTAATCATTTTTATAAATAACCTTAATCACTATAAATACCCCCTAAAATCATATATTCTTCAAAAAGATAATTCAATCATTATTCCTCAAATAAAATCCCATAGTATTATATATACCTTAATCCTATAATTCTCCATAATATTTTAGTGACCTTCTACCAAATTAACTTTAATCACTTAATCACTATATAAACTCTCAATCCTATGGTTATCTACAAAATAGAACATATTTTCTCCATATTTTCATATAATTTTTTTTAAAAATAATTTAAGTCGAAACAATTGTCATAATAACTAGGAATTTGCATATACTAGTGGTAGATATTGTGCTCTTGCCACCCTTTTGTTGTGGGTTCATGCCTCATGGCCTTACTGAATGTGACTGGTCATTTCTAATCCTATGGGTTTCCCTTTTTCTAAAATATAATCCTTTAAACATTACCATAAATTGGATAAATATCTTAATAAATAAACTTAATATACCAAATATTAAAGAAATTTTTTAACCTCAATAGTTATCTCATACCATTCATTTTTGAATCCCAAAAAAAATTAATAACCCACAATTACCTCAAAATGAAAGATAATATAAACCCTAAAGGTTATCTATAAATTTAAAATTATTTCTATGAAATGAAATAAGAATTATTCCAAAAATTATCTTTTCAAAAGAAAAACATAAAGGTTCTATATACCTCAAATATTTATAAAAAATGAATAAAAATATCTAAAATTACACCCATAATCAAATGAGTATTAATTATTTGAAACTTATGGTCATCCTAAAATACAACATAACTCTTTAATGACATAAATATAGATATATAAATAATTAAATAGTCTTCACAATACATTAAACATGTTTTTCAATATTATTCCTTAACACTTATTTCCTAAAAATAAAAATATGAATCATGTCATGAGATTCAATAATGTTGAAGGAGAATCCAAGAAATAATCCATACCTTTCATATGTCATTTTCAGTTTCCTCATATTTAATTACAATGGTATTATTTATTTATAAAACAATTGTATGGATTTTCTAACCCCATTCAGGATCCTTCCCCATAGGAAATTTTTTTTTCATAATTACTATTCTCCCCACATTTAAAACATTAAACTGATACCATTGGAATAACTTATTTCCCCTTCATGGAGATAAACTAAATGCTTCCTTTTTCCTCATATGGTTTTTTCTTTATGGCCTCCTTTACCACATATAAACCATCTTCTTTTTCATTTAATACATATTCTAGGGTGCTTAATTCCATATTCTTAACATGTATGTCAATGAATATATTTAACTTTATAATCATCATCACCTAAACTTCCATAGGGATCCATTTCACTCATATTTGATGCATTAGGAAACTCACCCAGGTTAATGTTGTTAATCATTAGTCTTGATAGCTAGTTAAAAATAACCACAAGATTTATCACTATATCTCTCATTCTATTCATTTTCCCATTCAGAAAACCACCACATTTTCCATTTCATCCATTGTTACATTATTGACTATTTGATCCATACATTTACTAAAAAAAGTTTACTATGAACCTATCAATTAAATCATAATAAAACATCTTATGAGGAGGAAAATATTTAAGATATCCTTATTCATGTAATATCAAACTCTTTAGATTTATCCGAATAACTATGATTCTCCCTAAAATACTAACCATTATGGTTATAATGACTTATAATTTATACTCAAATAAGATCCTATCCTCTAGAGTTATCTAAACCCTACTCTAATACCAACTATAAATACCCAACCATAAACATTATATATTATAGTGTCTTTAGGCTAAATTTTTTTCCTTTTATTCCCAACGATCTTTTAGGTTTAGAGTTTAAAAAAATAAGTTCATAAATCTTACATAATAATAACATAAATAAAAAACTGGACACTCCTAATAAAAATCCATTTTCCCACCAAAAAAACATTTAAAAAGATATATGTTTTATTTTTGTGAAAAATATTCATGAATTTTAACATGTATTCTTATATATGGTTACTAATCCTTAACTCATGCACTTTAAAAAAACAAGGGATGAGCTTAACAAGATCAATAATATACCTAATAAGAAGAAAACTATTAGTCTGTTGAAATACATGAAACACATAAAAAATTCTTAAAAACATAAATTTTTATATTAAAATATCATCAATTTTTCTTTAAATATATAATTACCTATACTTTTTAAATAAAAATATTTCCATGAAAACTCATTAGAAATAATATTGGAGTCATGTAGGTGCTTTGGTAAATCATCATCTACAAACCATTAAAAAATCCATACAAATTTGAATAGAAATTCAGATGAATTCCAATATAATTATCTAGAGAATAAAATCATTTTCTAATGTATTGGTGCTCTATATGGTCACACCCATCATATAATCTGTAACGGGGTCACCCGAAGTTATCTTGGTGCACCCATCGTATAAATTATATTAGTCTCACCCATGAATAATAATGGGCATCAAACCTTCATAAAAAATTTAAAAGGACCATTTCATGAATAAAACTCTTGATAAACTCTTTTAAACCCATGTTTAGAACATTTTATATATCAAAATTCCATTTCATCACAAAAAATCGCATTTTAAAATCTAAAAACTGTGGTCATAATAAAGAAAGAATATACCTTGAAATTAACATTAAAAAAATATAAATAATACTTCAAATAATTTATTTTTCATGAAATATAGAAATTCCATTAATAATTAATATGTTAAAAATACATTCCTTTTGACTTTGGTAAAAAGAGTTGAAAGATAAATTGTAAATGAGGATTTTTAAATGAGAGTCTCTTACCTTGATTCTTAAAAGTCATGTAAATTATTTACCTTATTAAATAATAAACATAGGTTAATTATTTAATTAATTAATAAAATTTTTAAATTTAATTACTCCTTTATTTTTATTTAATACCATGTTATATATAATTACTCAATTAATTATGTTTACTTCGGATATTTTGATGATATTCGGTTTATAAATCCAAAATGACTTTCATAAGTTAACGATGGTCAAATATATCATTATTCCATCATATCCAAAATAATAATAATGGAATAATTATCATTTTTATATATCAATTATAAATTTTTAATTTCACCATTTAATATGGTTTGGAAAAATGAACTATGTTGCAATCATGGAGACTGTAGGTCATACGTATGCATGATTAACATTTCCATTTTTACAAATATCATTTTGGAAAGAATGTAAGTATTATTTCGTAGTTACATAATGATAATAATATCATAAATATAAAATTTATTCTTTAAATTTACATATATATATAAATCATTTATGTGATGTAGTGATGAAAAACGAATCTTATCACTTCTTGGATGTGGTAGTCCACATGTACATACGAATGACTTTATCATTTTCTGGTGTATGGAAAGGTAAGAAAATATATGCTATTTTATATTTCAAGAATTATAAATAATCAATGAATAATATATATATATATATAACATAAATACATCATTATAACTTTTCCTGATAGATGGTGATTCTAACTGAATTACATCAGTTCGCGAGGTGGTAGTCTGTTGTACACATGAACAATAATTTCCTCTCCCTTTTGATATTGGAGATGCATACAGGTTATTTAATTAATATAATAACATCTTATTATATGAGGATACTTATAATATTATTTTATCATGTTCTAAGAATATTTTTCGGATGTGGAATAAAAAACAAAACTAAAACATGTAGATAAAAATTATACGTTTGCATGGGAAAACCACTTGTAATTAACACCTTAATTCATATACGTTTGGTTTTATGCGTAAAAAAACCTATAAAATGAGGCTATGTATTTTATTAAGGTATGTTGGTAGGAATTTTTTGAACCAAATTATTTTTGAATTACTATGTATTGAGAATAAGCAGTTCCCTTTTATAAGAGGGGGGAGGGGAACTCTTAGAATTCCACAAACATTTAAATTAATATAAATTAATATTCAATTCCAACTGGATAAAAACTAATTTATTTAGAATATATTATGAGTATGGGTCTAAATAATCTCATATAATAAAAAATATTCAATTTTTGACTACATTTTTACCATTATTCTTTGTTTTAACCCCTCCTTAACCCTTTTTAAACATACCATGGCATCAAATTTTTATATAAATTAAGGGTAAATATATTTACTTTAAATGAAAAAACAGCTCATAAATGAAACATGGATAACATTATAATTAATATCATATTATCATGGAATAATATATATTCTTTTTAATATTTTTATATCATTTAATAAAATATTATTTATTTTAATATATCATTAATGTAAATTTTTAGAACTATTCATTATTTTGATTATAATAGCATCAATACAATGAGTAAAATTTGAAAAAAAAAATATCCATAACATTTCATTTTAATATATAATTTTTTTTATCACATTAATTATCTAAAATTATATTTATTTTAATACTTTTAATATCATTTATTTGATTTTTCAATTAATTGAATAATTATGACCTCAAAATTGTGTAAATATTTAATTTAATTATTTACTCACTAAAAATGATAAATTAATGACCAAGATGAATATATATCATTTATATTTCAAAATAATATTTCTAACCAAACCTAAAGTCTGGTTAACACCATGTTAAAAATATTATAGTTTTTAAAAACAAGAGTGTGACATTTTGGAATTTTCTTTAAATATAATATTATAATGGTCATAATCACCCCGAAATGAAAAAAAAATTGCATATATTCTAAATTTTTATAGTTATGGAATATTTATACTCCTCCAATAAAATTTTGACAGGTGTTCAGCTCGTTTTATGGTTTTTATCATATAATTTTTAATCCTTAATTATTCGATTTACCATTTATCGTGGTTACAAATATTCCTCAGGCTGAAATTAATATTGATCAAAATAAAGGAAAATAATTTAATAAATTTTAACCTAATAATTATAAATATATATTATATTTTTAAAATTTCAAAACCTATAAGTGGAATAATTCATTTTAAAATTAAACTGAAAAAACGCAACGTAAAATGGTTTTTGAGAAATTATTTTTCTAATATAAACTGCTTTTCTAATAAATTCAAGTATAAAATGAGTTTAACATCCATAATTGGATCATTTTAAATCAAAATTAATTAATTTAATTTTAAAAATAATCCAAAATATAATTTTACTTTGTAAATACGTTAATAAAAAATACAGTTTTCAGTTAAAATCAATATTTTTCACTATTAATTGAAAAATAAAACTTTTTATAAAATTCCAATAAATTAATCCTAATATAATTTTAAAATTATGAATTAAAAAATTAAATTAATTTTTTATAATTAATTTTCTCAAATAAATAAAAATTAATTATAATATTCACTCCTAAAAAGAGAGAAAGCCCATTTTTAAGAAAAATTTGTTTTTGAATAGTAAAATGACTATATTAAAAATTAAGTTGTTATATTATAATAATTTAACAAATAATTTATATTTATTTTTACCTTTATATTTAATTCATAAATCAGTTATGTTTATTCATACTTGTTAATTTAACAGCTAGGTTATTACACTCAGATTTATATAATAATATTTTATTGTCAGTTTAAGATTGATGTTGTATATCATGTACATTTTCAAACATAGTATTTTATTTTAAAATATTGGGATATTATATTTAGTTATTCCTGAGGTGTTGTGTTGTGTATATTTTTATGATTAGATTCTTGGTGTATGGGAATAGTAAACCTTGGGTCGGTGATTAGGTGTCTAGGGAAATCATTTACTTTGGATATTGTGCACATGGTAGTGCTAATGTTATCTTAGTGGGTTTATCAGGAGATAATGTTCTTGATTGGAGGTCCTCGTTCGCCTATCGTGTCTTGTGACCCAATTTCAGTTCTTATTTTGGGGGTTAAGGGTGTTGGTATTATTTGATCTTGTGAAAGGATTTCCTTATTGATATTGGTGATGGTTTATGGTTATGGATGTTTTTTTCTTTTGGGTTGTGGGTATTTTGAATTTAAATTTTATGTTATATAGATTTCTTGGGGTTTATGGAAATATAATAATTATTTTTGATGTTTTTCTATGAATTGTGTTTATTTTATTGGTGTGTCTTCCCTTTATTTTATTATTTTAGATAAATTATAAATTGTAGTGATACCTTTTCTTAGTCATTGACTTCTCTATTTTTTTGTGTTTAGTAATATTTTTTATTTTATGCTTGGATAAATGAAATATAATTATCAATTTTTTCATTGGGTTGGTGTATATTTTAATTTTGATGTATTTTCCTTCTTAGTGCCTTTTATAGTAGAACCTCTCATTCTTACCTCGGGATAAGGGGGTCTTGGAAGTCATCTTTCCATTGATCTTAATTTTAATTAGGACATTGTAATTAAATATAGTGCTATAGTGGGTAGAATTATAACATATCTAATGCAAATTTACTCGATATATTTATAAGTTTAACTTATTTCTTGATTTCAGCAAGATTTAAGTTGATTTTTTTTAAATTTTTAGGCTTTTATAGGGTTACATAGTTTAGTGAATGGTTTGATAAACCTTAAAAAATAAACCATGTGACCTCTAATGTTTTTGACAATTGTGATCACATTTCTACCACATGGGTTGGTAAACCATGATAGTAAACCATGCGACCTTCTTATGTTTGGGTAATTTTGTCATTTTGAGATCTTCTATTTCGGGGGGGCTCCTACATTGGCTTCCCCATTTTGAATAAAAAACACTAAGTTTCTCTCCTGGACAATCATATCACTTTTCTCACCTTATTTGGTGGATTTATGGTGGTTTCTTGGTGATTTTTTGACCAAATATCTTGGTAAAGGTATTTTTATTCATCTCCTTCCTATTTTTATTGATTTTACCATTGTTTCCCGCACACTCTCTAACCCTATAATCCATGGGTATCGAATCTCATGATTATAGTTATATTAATTGGGGATTTTTGTTTCTAGGGGTTGGTATAATTCTCTTAAGACTGGTTCTAGTGGTGATCATTGGATAATATTAATTTCATATTATCACAACTTGATATCACCATGCATGAGGTCATTGGGTTTTTTCTATTTATATAAATAGAATTTAATTAGGTTTTTTATTATTTATAATGACTTTTTAACTAAATTATAACAATTTATATTAATTATATGAAACATTATATGTTTTTTGGATTGATTTTCCACTTTGAAAAAAGGTTTTATATGGTACTGAAGGGTTTTGCCATTTTCAAAAGAGGTTTCCATGCCAACTGGTTGAGGAAATATTTAAATTTTTTATTTAAAATTTAGTTGGAGTATGAAGGTTATTTGACCCTTTTTGGGTCTTAAATTTAGTGAAAGTAAATGTGATAGTTTTTTAAGATACATTTATGTAGGGGGTTATGTTTGAAAAAGTATGAATTTGGTTTATAGATGTTTTAATGTAAAGTGATTTTTCAAAAAGGTTAATATTTAATGAGTTTAATAATAGATGGGAAAATGGACTGGAATCTTGATCTGGGTTTTTATCAAGGCCTGTTAAGCACTTTTAAATTCAATTTCATGAAATGTGTGAGATGAACCTAAGATCCCCTTAATTATTTTGTGTGTTTGTGTGCATTATGGATTGTAGATGAATGAGGGAGATTTATATTTCATTTTAGAGGATTGATGTTTAAATGGGGTTGTTTCTTTTAAGGGTGTAGCATGTGAGATGAATTTTATGGTTATTATTTTAATCAAGATTTTTATTATGGTTTTTGGGCATATTTATTCCTCACCTATATTGATTTTTATTACGAGACCCTAAGTATTTGTGTAAAAGTTCTGGATATGTGTTACAGTATCCCCATGTTCTCTCAACAGCTAGTTCACTGGGAGAGTTCCACCCTCCGGGAGAAATATTTAGTTCTCAATGAACCTTGAGAGGGTGTTAAATATAGTTTGTTCTGGTTTACCTAGGGGTCCTTGTATAGAGTTCTTTTTAAGAGATTAGGTCTAGTATCATTCATGTTATACCCTAGTGTTTTACCCATTATACTAGATGAATTTTTTAAGGGATTTCCCTTTTATATATCCTTGGTCGATTGACTCATATTAGAACCATTATTTTCTTTAGTTGTTTACCTCTTTGTATATGTCATTATTGGAATAGTTCTTTCATAGTTACTTTATAATATTGTTTATTTTATATTATTTAAATTAAAGGTAATTAAATTTTTTATGGAATGTGTATTACATAAATATATTTTAAATGAGCTTTTGGAATGGTTTTTTAGGTAATGTAATGGGTTTAAAGTAATTTTTATAAAGGGGGTAGAAATCCATAAAGAGGGGGGTTGATTTAGGAAAACTCTAATAGTTTGATATTTTCTTTGAAAATATAATATGTACAAAATTATTTTATAAACTTATTTAAAACCATCATAAAATGAAATTAATTTTGAAAGGAGTGCAAAAAATAACTGGTGATATCCTACCGATCTTGGTTTCACTCACACCCTACATATACCATTCAGTGTATGTAGTTCGTGTGTTTTCTTTTATAGGTTCCCTCTATATATTCCTTAATTTTGGATATGTTTTTATTCTTTTTCCAATTGGTTTGGGATGTGTATAGTGACCATAGAGTCATGTGGATATGGTTGGTTTTAGTTTGGTATTATTTTTATTTTTGGGAAATTCATAGATTAGCAATGATGACCAGAAATTTTTTAGTTTATTTATTTATGTGATGTTGGTTATACTTTAGTTATATTTTTTTATCCTTTACTTATTAATTATTATTTCAAACCCTTTCTAGAAATTTATTTACTTGTGATAACTATTTAAGTGTGTGGGTGTCTGACTTAATGATAGGTCATACTAGATTATTGAGGGGAGATTCAGGATTTGTTTTTGGTTATATATGGGAGAAATCATTAAAAAATTGTGTTATGAGATTCTTAAGAACTAGTTTCTATACTATGGGGTTATATAATTCCATTTTATCTAGTGGTGGTAAATGTCGTGTTCTAGTTTAGTGGTAACCCTAGACGGTTCATTTCATTTTTTATAGTATTGGTTGTACCTTATGAAGTATAAAGACTAATTTATACCTTAAAATGTAACTTACACAACTTATTATGAACTATACAAAATATACTCAACACAATGATGATATATAATATATTTTAAATCTATGTGTATAAAATCTATAATGTCTGCATGTACACTTTGAAGATCTAGCACATGATGCACTATAGTTTAGCTTGATAATTATTCTCGAAAACATAATGAAATTTGGAATTAGGTTCATGGGAACCTTATCAAGAATAAAATGCATAAAATGGTCATTCAAATCCCATGGTACCAACCTATACCATGACCATTATTTCACTATTACTACCTATATGATAACTCACTCGTCTAGAACTACCCCAAACTCTTTATGACTGAACCGACCGTCATAACCTCTCTGATCCAATATAATCTCCCTCAACAAGAACTAATTTCTTAGTTTGGTTGGTGTATCCTTAATTTCAATAATCTTGGTTAGTGTGGGCCTTTATGGATAAAACATTTTTTTTTCTCCTTTAATTTTTGAAAAAGATAATTATCTATGAAATATAAAATGAGACACCCCAAACCTAAAATTTCAGATCTAGTGTAAAAACATACTCATTATATAGTTTATTTGATTTCAACTCAAGATACCCAATCATAAACTTCTATAATTACAATATCAATAACAAATATTGAGTCACTTACACAAAAAACCTTTTAGGTTTAGGTTTTTAGAGAGTTAGGAAAAAACTTTATCAAAAAAACCTATATTTTTCTAATCTAATTTAATTTTTTTCCACTAAACTAAGTATTCCTTATTTTATAATGATTCTAAAATATCTCACATGTAATTATCCACACATGATATGTATCTATACATATCATACTTAATACCCTTCTTTATAACCTATGAAAAATGAAACATAAGAAGGGCGAGTTCAAATTCTTAGTAAGGTTTAGAATAAAAGAAAATTTATCATGGAGTAAATAAGGATTTAATAATATGACATGAATAAATAATAATCAAATAATTCCAAATAAATGATAACATAGTTATGTAATATATACATGGATTACATAACAATTTATATAATTATATGGACAATAATAAATGATTTCATTGTGTTGAAATTCATAATTCCAGACATCATAAACATACCACCAAGGCCCTATTCCAAAATATATATACATAAATAGGTAAGGATTACACCAAATAATGATTCTAGTTTTTCTCATGAGACCTTCTAATGCATTAAGGGTTTATATAATTTTTGGTCCCATCCATCACTAATTAATTTTAATGCATTCATCATCTGAAGGAATGAATAAATAATACAATACATAACCAACATGTCATAATAATCAATGAACATCCATATTGAAATAACAAGTATAGGGTTTGTTAATATTTCCATAGTAAATAAATGGAATTAATTTATTGGTAATAACCCTTCAAACTGACACTGTATAGAATAATGGGTATATAGTGAATTAATTATAGAAAAAATACTAAAACACATGATATGATATTGATTATATCCATGAAATTAAATAATATTGATATGAAGGATAAAATAAAGTCAATAGATTGATAAAGTGTGAAAATAAATATAACCATTAAAAATATGGTAAGGTATGGACTATTACATCATAAGATAATTGAGATGGAAATTCAGGACCATAGCTTTAGGATGTATATATTCTATATTTTTACATTAAAATGGAAAATAAATTATAAAAAGATTTTTCATAAAGCTTTTGTAATATGGTTATAAAAATAGGATTCTGAGTCACTTTAAAAAATCCATTTAAAAGGGTAAAAAGATGAGGTTGAAAATATTAAATTCAAAATTGATCAAAATATTTTAACATTGAAAATAATTGAAGTTAAAAATATGAACATTGTAGTGGAAGATAAATATATATATAATTGGACTGAAATCCATATATTTATTATCCTGAAACATTTTACTTTATTTTTGAAAGGATAATTAATTGAATAATGGGATTGGAATATTCTTAAAAAAACACAACATCTTGAATAATAATTTCACTAAGAAAAATAATTACAAAATTAAGAAAATTAGTTTATGTAGTAAATATTAAAAATGATATTTTTTTAAACTCTTGTAACAAAAGTCAAAAATGACTCATATGGTAAACATTAAAAATATTCCTTTTAATACATTTGTAAAGAAAGCCAAATATTGTATAGAATGACCATAAAAAATCACTGAAAAATAGATAAAAAAATTCCTAAAATGATCAAAATAATATGGATATAAAGTAAAAAAATCCACTGCCGTAAATAATTGATAAGGCCAAGTCCACATACAAGAAATTGTTCAGTTGAATTGTGAACCAAAGGGATGTGAAATGTCAATAATAATTTTAAAATCAAGGGAAGTAGAGATGAATTACAATATAATACAATCATATAGAATATGAAACCAATGTTTGAAATTTAAATCTCAACAAAAAATTTAACTCAATGAAAGTAAAGTAATTTAATACCAACCCTTACAACTTAGGTAATGTATGATTGAAAATATAATGAAAAGGGATAAATTAAATAAAAGTAAAACTCACAAGACTAAAAAATTAATTTTGATATAATAATTAATTTCATGAACCGACTTGAATACCCTGATACACTAGCACCCGAGCCAACACTTACATAGCTTAAAAGGGAATTCTTGATCCCCATAGGTTGTCGAATAGCACTTGGGATCAACTAAAAGTGAAAGGGAACAATTTTCCACAAGAATAGACCCAAAAATAGAACACTAGAATATAGAAGACTAGTCAGTAAACATTCAGTAAACCAATCACTCCAAAAGGATTAAATTTACACAAATAAAAAGATCAAGAAAACCCAAAATGGTACATCACTCAAAGGGAAGCTACACAACATCCATCTAGACAATGTCTCACAATCCCCATGAAATAAGTGGACCATACCTATAAAGTTAACAAACCTCACTTCATATTCATGTTAATTAAGTACACATTCTACCTCCAAGTGGTGATTTCCCTTTCCCTAAACCTACCATAATAAGATCTAAAAATCGCCAAAGATAAAGGTTGGGTGTGAGAAAAATATACTAACAATATTTCACCAAATATTCGATAAAAATTCCATTACAATTAAACTAATTATACTTCAATTTAAATAATGACAAGGCATAATAAATAATTTTCACAATTCAATTAAAACTTTTCCTCATATAAAGTAGATAGAAAATATATCAAAATATGATAAAATTGATAATTTTAATAATATTGAAAGGATAGAAATAAATATGTTTAATAAACACTAGCATGTAATAAAAAAATAAAAAAATATCCATGGTTATATGAACTATGATTTTTTAGTTTATGGCTCTATAATCCTTACACTACTCAATATGTCCACATGAAGGCTCATGACATTGGGAAAATCTCATCCAATACCCCATCTGGGGAAAATAATTCCAAATTCAGTTTTTTAATAGTTATCATCATCAATCAATTAATAGGGAGTTTGAGTACAAGGGTTATTTTTCTAATCACCCACTAAGTACTCAATATAACATTTCCTTTAAATAAATAAATAAATCATGAGAAAATCATTCAATTCAATTCAATTCATCATTCATAGTTCAAATTCCAAATTCCATGTTCAACATAAAATTTCCATTAAAAAAAAATAGTGATTTTCATTAAATTTGTGCATTTAAAAACATCATTAATTTAATAATTTTTATCAGGAATTAATTTTAATCCATTTCATCAAACACATTTTCATTTCAATCCTTCTTTTATAATAAATTAGAACATATTTTCAAAGACTATAAAAATTGTTTTTATTAAAAATATATCATTCCTTTGAAATAAATCAACTATATAATCACAATTAAATGTTTATAAAACAATTAGAAATACATTTCAATTAACGAAATAAATCAAGGTTTCAATTATTCAGAAAAAACTTATAGAACCACCTATCTTTTATCACATGATCAAATGAAAAATACCTCAAAACATGAATCACTAATGGAGATCCAAATGTGAGGAAGATTAAAGATACATCCCTAGAATCATAATCTATCAAATAAAGTATTATACATATAAACAATACAAGGATTTATCACCCCAAAATAAATAGAGATGATAAGAAATGGGAATTCCAAAATAGGGATATTTCACCTACTAAGAAGATATCAATCACATCAACCGGTACCCCAATATGATAAGAAGAGATGTTTGAGGATACAATTTTCTTCTTGATATCCTCCAAATTCTAAAGGGTTAGATTAGGGTTGAATGGGAGATGTTTAGTATTTTAAATGGGGTTATTTATATTTTAAATATAGTTTTTTGGGGTTAAAACACCATTCGCTTAGTTTTCTAGGTTAGGCCGCATGGTTATTACTATATATGCGCCTAACTATACACCTTTACTGGAATTATAGAGAGGGTGAATAGTTTGAGAACATGGTTAGACTAACCATGAACCAATAATAAAAACCCCCACTATCCAAGGATTCATGGGTTTGAGGGTAGGACGAATGGTTTTCACTAACCGTTTGCAACTCTCCAGTTCCACAAAACATGGTGCACGATTTACTATGATGAACCGCATGGTTTTACCTAACCATGCCCCAAGCATTCCTAGTCCCATGGACTTACATAATTCTATGAAAAAATATATAAATTACATAAAACTACACCAAAATAAGAAGTGATAAAAATAAGGGATTATAATTACCTGATATATGGTAACTATAGGTCACAATATCCCCACTATAAATGCTTTCGACCCATAGAAATAATGTTAATAAGACTCCAAAAAATATACGAGTACATTGATCTATCATTAGTGCCTTGTTCTTCAATGTTTCATGTGAATAAAAACCGTGATACCAAATAACATGAACCATAGGTATAAATATTTTATGAAGAACAACCATCTCAAAATCAATAACCTAACTTGGATACTCAATCATGGATAAGTCAACTTCTACATGAATTCCCTCCCATATTTATACAAGAAAGAAGTCATAAAGATAAATTTTAATCCATGATATATAAAACATGATAAGAATAAACATAAATCATAGTGTAAAATTCAAACAATAATCAACCATGCTAATCTTCTCAATAACTTAAAATGGTTATCATAAATCTCATAGCTAACTTTCCCTACTTCCCAAGACTTCAGTGACCCAACTGAGGTGAAACTTTCCAAAACACATGGTTAATAACTAAAAACTAAAAAGGGTTTCAATGGTGGTCATCATAGGATTTATACGGGAAATGTTCCATAAACATTATATAATGAATAAACTATATCTTTTTTATCATCTCTTAGACCAATCTAGGTCCATAAGTATCTCTTATCTCCTTCCAACATAGTGGAGATTTATATGGGTGGACATTGAAGTAATAAAAGGTTTCCATATTAATGGAAAGATAGTAAATTTGTTATTGTAAAACTAAACCATCATCAATTGGCTATCCCAAGATCCACCAAAGTCTAGAATGCAATCATGAAGAATTTATTCTAGAATATGTATAGACCATTCTATTTTTTCATCCATATTTGGATGATATGTCACGCTCAAACTCACTGGAGATACCATTGTCTCTTAGAGGCCTCTCTAAAAATATAATTTAATTCAGGATCCCCATTATAAATGATAAAAGATAGATCTACATGAAATCTAATAATATCCAGAACACAAAGACTTCCTAGGTCCTTAACTTTGGTTTTATCATGAATAGAGATGATGTGAGATGATTTTTTATCCATTCAATCAATACCAATATAAAATTCTCCCCTCACATGGTATAATGAAAAGAATTCATGAAATCCATAGAAATATCATCACAATTCCATGTTGGAAAAGAGAAGTGATGGAGAAAACCTAAAGATTTCTAGTTATCGGTCGTGAAATGCTAATAGGTATAATAATGAGAAGAAAAATAAGAATTGTCTTTCCTCATACATGGACACCATAATCATCCCTAAATATTATAAAACATATTCATTGTGTTGGGGTGCACCTCCCATTGGGAATTTTTGTAATCTACCATCATGTATTTTCTCATAGGAAAAGGTACAAAATATAGGTTATTGATGCATATGATAGCCTCAAAGGATAATGACCCCTCACGGATGGTATCCCCACTAAAAATAGAGTCTCTAATTCCATAAAAATCATCACCAAGCTTCTACTCATGAATAATCATCTCAAGGTGAGATGAGGTCAACTAAAATCTTTTTAAAATAGTATGAGCCTTATCCTCATGAACTCCCAATTGCATATGAGCAAAGTGGTCCATAAATTTCAACTATTTTGATGATTCAATCATAATATGGGTCCTAATTTTATTTCTCAAAGAATCAACAACAATATTCCCCATGCTTAGGGTGTAATAAATTTCAATATTAAATGATTAAAGGTACTATATCCATCATCTTGGAAGGAGATTCAAATATTTTTTAGACAAGATGTTACTTATGATTTTGTGATCTAAATAAATGATAAACCATTATACGAAAAAGTAATTCCACCAACTCTTATGATAATTAATCATAGCTATGAGTTCAATTTCATGAGTAGGATAGTTCTTTTCATGATGCTAAATTTTTCAGGAACCATAGGCCAACACATGATTACACTATATAATAATGTATCCCAAACCCAAACCATATGTTTCAAAAATACAATATAGACCTACCTAGACTCTGGAAGAGTAAACACTATCGTATAGGTAAAAATAATACTTCAACTCATAAATTTGATACCTACTTCTGAAGGTGGCCTTTGGCATATTAGATTCTTTAATTCTCAACCGGTGGTAACCAGACTGAAGATAAATTTTCAGTAACCACTTCACATCTTTCAACTAGTAAAAAAAGCATCAATCAAAGGAAATATATTTTTTTGTTACCATAACTTGATTTATTTTTTGTAATAAAGATAATGATGATGTGTTTCATCAGATTTATTTTCTAAAATAACATTCACCACCCAGTGAAACACACTCATGTTATGAATGTATCCAACAAATCATCTTGACAAGTCTTTAAAGCCTTCAATTCAAATTGTTCCATACGGTAATAAGAAATAGAGATAGGTTGGGTTCTTGAAACCAAGTCTATAGAAAACACTCCTCCCTCACTAGTGGAAATCCAGGAATGTCATATAGAAATATGTCAAGTAATTCGAAGACCACAGAAGGAAGATCACAACTCAAAAATTCATGCCCTAGGATAAAATTGAAGATAAATATCACATTTCCCAACTCCAGAAGAAGTGGTCTATCTCAAGTCTAACTTGGGTCCCATTCTCCCAAGAGAACATCACACACCCCTTCAGGCATAGTGAAAGAGATTTGCTAAAGATAGTAGTCAATTTTGTATTTATGGGAAATCATTTAATCCATATTGAGAATGATATATAGAGGCTTCATGTCTAGAACCAAAAAACTCTTAGGTGAGCTTGATCTCTGAAAACGAGAAGAGACAATAACGGAATCATAGACCATCCTATCTCTTCATTCCAAGGGTAATATAAATATACATAAAATAAGGCAGAAGTTCCATAAGAAGTTTTAATTGAGTTTCAATACGTGTTGATATGAAAGAATGATATGAACCAATATAAAATAGAGTAGTCATTAAAGATGAATTTATATTTATAGTACCTATCACTATCGCTGTACCCACCTCATCTTCCTCTAGAGACTCTTCCATTATGTAAAAATTTTCATTCCATATACTTGAGGCTGGATCCCCTTAGTTATGGAATCAATTGCTTCATTGTAGTTCCTTTATGTGCTGATGATATTTTTCCACTACGAGGAGTAAAAAATAAATGAATTTTTTTTGTATGTTTCTTGAGAAACCACATAAACCATAAATATTTAGGGCCTCATGGAAAATTTTATTTGAGTGTCCAACCTTCCAATATCGGAAGAAATTAAATGGACCTATGTTGGACACCACAAAAGGATTGGATGATGCCTTATCTCTAGAGTCATTAGGAGACTCATACTGATTCCTATTTCCTTTAAATGAATAGAAATAACTTACATTGGGAGAAAAAGGAACTCCCACTAACTCTAAGATACTATCCAGGTCATGCTTAGCCATCAACACTATATACATCACAACTGCATAAGAATTGATCTTTAGTGTGAAATCATCAGAATGAATATTTGGTTTAAGACCCATTTCAAATCTTCGGACCTTCATCTTATTATTAATCACTAACTCAGTAGAAAATTATACAAGTTTAGTAAATTGGCTAGCATACCAAGTCATTGTTATGTGGCATTTTTAGAGGTTGAGAAGCTCTATATACTTCACTAAAACCCTGGATTCTAGATAAAATCGTTTTATAAAAAGATATATAAAGTCTTTTGACTCCAATACTTCATGTTTCAACTTTTTAACCATCCAATCCCACCACCTCCCACTAATCCCTTCATTATTTATGGTAGAACACTTCACCTTTTTTATGCTTGGAGTTTCCACGAACTCAAAAAGAAACTAAATATTTTTTAACCATTCCCTTACCTCTTGAGGATCATTTATGTCGAAGAAAATTGGTGGTTTTTTCTGAATAAAATCATGAGAATGATCTCTAGTTGTATCCCTTCTAGGTTCCTCTACTGTATCCTAAATGTGAATAGTTGTAGGTACTTTTCCTAGTGTCTAGTCCATACACACCACTATCTCAACAAGACTAAATTTAATTGGAGGCTTCTCTTACTATGGTTCAATAACAACTCCATTATAATGTAATTTAAAACATCTTCTTGGGTGAATGGTAATACAAAACATCAATAGGAAATAGAAAACATAAAAAAGACACTCATGTCATTAGCTCAATCAAGACATATAGGGATATCAATTCTATTTTATATAATTCATGATTCTGGGATTTTAAAATACCCTGATAATGTTTTGGAAAAAGATAAAAATCAAATCAAATTATTCCTCAAAGTTGCTTTTACCAAACACCCATGGAAACTTAAGGTTTTCAATGGTAATATTTTTCTAGGATCATCTTCATAAATTCCCCTTGGGTTCATAAAACCCTACCTCTTTTACTCCAGAACATCCCAAACTCATACTGAAAACAAGAGAATATTTCTAACCTAAGGACACTTGGATAACATTTTTTCCTGAACTAACCTTAATACCATAATACAATAATACCCAGGTAGGAATATACATTTCTTAAATGGTTTTATATATCCCTATGGGTTAATGACTAACGCTTGGAATCAACTAAAATTAAGGGGAATAGTATTTTCACAAGAACATACCACCAACATATAATAAGAGGAGATTAAAGAATGATCAGTAAATAGTCAGTATGCCAAACACTACACAAAGATAAAAATACCGTAATCGAATAGATAAATAAAACAAAAAATGGTAAATCACACAAAGGTAAACAACAAAACATCCATCCAAAAAATTTATTAGGATCCAAGTGTAACAAGTGGACCACAACTCTACCATCACTCCAAGTTCTTTATAACCAATAACACTTGACACCTCCTTGTGGAATATTCATTTTTCCTGTACCTAGCTTAATAAATTCTATAAATTCCTCAATTCAAAGGTAGGGTGTGAGAAAAATGCCCCAATAATATTTCACCAAATATTCCATAATCCATTCCATAATAGTTAAACTAGTTATTCGATAATTTAAATAAATATATATCATGATAAGTTATTTACATATTTCAATGAAAATATTCTCTAAAATCATATAGATGGAAGATATATAAAAATAGTATTAAATGAACATTTTTCATAAAATAGAAAGGATATTAATAAATTAGTCCAACAAAAACTAGCATTTAATAATCAAATCAAAACAATGAATCATGATCATATGCCTTCAGATTTGTTAGTTTCAAGAATTAGGATCCTCGAAATACTCAGTCAATCAACATGGTTCAAGTGTGACACACACCTCTTAGGCTCAGGATATCAGGATAAAATCAATCAACACCCTATCCAAGGAAAATCATACTAAACTCGATTTAGTTATAGTTGTGGTAGTCAATACATTAGTGATCGTTAATCCATTGATATAGAGTCTAAGACATAATGTGGATGTCCTAATCACCCACTAACTACTCAGGCTCTCATGTTCATTCAATCAATCCATCAATCATGGGAATGACATTAATTTCAATTAAATTTATTATTCACAGTATAAATTCTAAATTTCAAGTTCAACATTCCATTTATATTTTAAAATTAAAACAATGGTTTTCATCAAATTTTGTCCTTTCAAAATCATCTTTCTTTTAAAGCCCTTTTCTCTAGAATCAACCTCAAATTAGTTCACCAAATGAATTTTCATTTCAATCGATATTTTCTCATAAATCACAACATATGTTTAATAAAATTAAAAATAAGTTTTATTTAAAAATCCCATGCCTCTAAAATAAATCATCAAAATATTAAATACTCATGGTTTAGAAAAAAATAGAAAACACATTTCAATTCATGAATGAAATCAAGGTTTAAATTCACTATAGGAAAAACAACCTTTTGCGATTAGTTATTTACGACAGTAACAGACCCCGTTGCAAATAGTCTATCAAAAGGATTGTTTTCGACGGGGACAATAACCCGTCGCAAAAGGTCTGGCACGAATTGTGGCCAAACTGCGGGAAGGGTATTTACGACGGGCGGTACCTCCCTGTCGCAAATACATGACGTCGTTAAATTCTATTTGCGACGAGGAGGCACCCACCATCGCAAATAACCGGTGGCGGTAAATACTATTTGCGATGAAATATGCCCCCATCGCAAATAGTGTGTCAGCAGGTAACTATTTACGACGAGTCCCATCACAAATACGCTTTTAACCACAGACAATAATTAATGTGGTTGAAGGTATTTTCGATGGGTCTCTCATCAGAAATAGTCTCATCGCAAATAATTTAACCTATATATACCCTTCATTCATTTTTTTCCTTCTTCCTCTATAATTCTACTTTCTCTCTCTCTCTCTAAACTCTAATTTTAGAGTTAAAATTTCCCTCAGTTAATTTTTTTTACGAACCGATTTTGAAGTCGTCTACACCTATAAGAGATCAAGTTTAAAGGTATTTATGTTTTCTTTAATTTAATATTTTTTTCATTTTTTATATAAATTTTAAATATTGTTAATTAGTTGTAATTAAATTAGATTTAGATTTTTTTGTTATCTATATTTATTTTTAGTAATAAATTGAAATTATTAGTGCTAATTATTAATAATTAGTGGTGATTAAGAATTATTAATGATAATTAGCAATGAATATAAATAATTAGCAGTAATTAGTCATTTGTAGCAGTAATTAGCTGTAATTAGTAGTAATTAATAGTAATTAATGTTAATTAGTAATAATTAGTTGTAATTAGTAATAATTAGGAATAAATAGTAATAATTAGTAATCAAATGTAATAAATACTAATAATTAGTAATAATTACTAATAATTACAAAAAATTACCAATAATTTGTTATAATTACTAATAACTATTAATAATTACTAATAATTAGTCATAATTACTAATAATTAGTAACAATTACTAATAAATAGTAAAAATTATTAAAAATTAGTAAAAAATAGTAACAAATACTAATAATTAGTAACAAATACTAATAATTAGTAAAAAATACAAATAATTAGTAACAAATATTAAAAATTAGTAATAATTACAAATAAATAGTAATAAATACTAATAATTAGTAATAATTTGAAATAATTAGAAATAAATTAGAAATAATTAGTAATAATTAGTAATAACAACAATAATTAGTAATTATTAGCAATAATTAGTAATAATTAGCTATATTTGGTAATAATTAGCAATAATTAGGAATAATTAGGAATAATTAGCAATAATTAAAAATAATTAGCGGTAATTAATAAGAAATACTAATAATTAATAATAATAACTAATAATGAGTAACAATTACTAATAATTAGTAATAATTACTAATAATTAGTAATAATTATTAATAATTAGTGATATTTACTAATAATTAGTAATAATTAATAATAATTATTATAAAATAGTAACAAATACTAATAATTAATAAAAAATACTAATAATTAGTAATATTTAGTAAAAAATAGTAATAAATACAAATAATCAATAATAATTAGCAATAATTAACAATAATTAGCAATAATTAGTAATAATTAGTAATAATTGGTAACAAATAGTAATAATTAGTATCCATTAGTAATAATTAGTAATAATCAGTAATAATTAGTAATTATTTGTAATAAATACTAATAATTAGTAATAATTAGTAATAATTATTAATAATTAGTAATAATTAGTAATAATTAGTAATAATTTGTAATAATTTGTAATAAATAGTAATAATTATTAATAAATAGTGATAATTAGTAAAAATTAGTAATAAATACTAATAATTAGTAATAATTAGTAATAATTAGTAATAATTACTAAAAAATACTAATAATTAGTAATAAATACTAATAATTACTAATAATTAGTAATAATTAGAAATGATTAGTAATAATAAAGAATAATTAGTAATAATTAGGAATAATTAGTAATAATTAGTAATAATTAGTAATAATTAGTAATATTTAAGAATAATTAGTAATAAATACTAATATTGTGTAATAAATACTAATAAATAGAAATAAATTGTAATAAATATAAATAAATATCAATAATAACAATAATTAATAATAATTAGCAATAATTACCAATTATTAGCAATAATTACTAATAATTGGTAGTAAATTGAATGAATTAGTAATAATTAGAAATAATTAGAAATAATTAGTAATAATTATTAATAAATAGTATTAATTAATATAAATTAGTATTAATTAGTAATAATTAGTAATAATTAGTAATAATTAGTAATAATTAGTAATAATTAGTAATAATTAGTAATAATTAGTGATAATTAGTAATAATTAATAATAATTAGTGATAATTAGTAATAATTAGTAATAAACAGTAATAATTAGTAATAAACAGTAATAACTAGTTATAATTAGTAATAATTAGCAATAAATACTAATAATAATTAATAATTAGAAGTAATTAGTAATAATTAGCAATAATTCGTCATAATTAGTAATCAATTGAATGAATTAGTGATAAATTTAAAGAATTAGTAATAAATTGGGATAATTGTGATAAATTGTAAGAACTTGGCACAATTTCCAATGGATTTGTGGCACTAATTTTACTCGATAAATCTTCTCCTTTCAAATCTCACTAACTAAAATATTATAAAAAATGTGGTCCTATGTATGAATATCCAATCTTGTATGAACAAGATTTGATATGAATTCATAGGAACACATTTTCTAGATTATGTTTTATGATGGTGACGGTTTCCAGAAGATGATTCATCGATGAAGAGGGGGATCTTTTGTTTAATGGCTCATTTACTTGCATCTTTCTCACACTGAAATCACAATGAAGAATCTGGCCGGAGGTAGGCTTAAGCATTCTCATATTCATGAGAATGGATATGCGTACCTCCGAGCAGATTCTTCATTATGATTTCAGTGTGAGAAAGTTGAAAGTAAATGTGCTGCTAGACAAAAGAGCAGCTAACAATCCACTAGAAATTGTGTCTCCCACAATTAGTGGTAATTAGTAAGAAATAGTTATAATTATTTATCTTCTATTTTTTGGTTAGTGTATTTATTATATCAAATAATCCTAAAACATTAATGATTTTATATTATGTTGAAAAATATGGAACAAGGATGTAGACAACAATCATTATTAGATGATCATTCGTGGATACATCAACATAGAAATTAAAACGGTTCTGGTTTAAATCCTGTATATATTGAGAGTGTTGAAGATTTCTTATCATTTGAATTATCAAAACCAGAATTTGTTTCATAATTCACAATTAAGTGTCCTTGTAAAAATGTGATTTGAAAACATTTGACACATTTGGAAACGTTGGGGGACATCTCTTGAATTTTGGTTTTCAACCAGATTATGTTTTTTGGTATCATTATGGTGAACAGAGTTCCAGAAAAGATACTAATAATTTGATTCCGGATCCATCATAGTTTCAAAATTTAGTACATGATGTTGTAGGTCCAACTGTTAAACAAATTGAATATCATGATTTATTAATTTAAATTCTGATTTGGCACTATTTGAATTTTATAAGTTGTTGAGGTCTGTTAAGGATGCATTATATCCTGGTTGCAAGATAAGAAAATTAGAAGTGGTTTAAAAATTTAAGGCTATTAAATCAGATAATGGAATGCAAAAAAACTATTTTTATTAGATTTTTTCTATGGTTAAAGCACTATTACCTGAAGAAAATGTGTTTCCTGCAAATTACTATTAGAGCATGATGCTGGTTCGTAATCTGGGCCTTAGTTATCAAAATATTCATGCATGTTCAAATGATTTCATATTATATTCTTGTCAAAATGAGTCATTGGATAGTTTTTTCCACATGTGGACAATCGAGGTATAAATAAGCTCAACCAGGGAAGTCTGGATCGATTCTTGTAAAATAGTTGATATATTTCCCGCTTACACCCAGGTTGCTGCATTTATTTATGTCTCAGAACACAAAAATAATGATTTCATGCCACAAAACAAATATTTCAACTAGTAAAAGCTTGAATCATCCATATAATGGTGATTAATAAAAAAAAATTTGACTGAGTGCACCATTATTCTTCTTTAGAAGCCCAAAAAGTGTGATTGGGTCTTTTTACGGAGAGTTTCTGTTCATTTGATTCCTATGGTAGTCAGTATTCATGTTGGCATATCTTTATAACTCCACAAAATTTACCTCCATGGATTTTGGTGAATGAGACATATATCTTTTTGACATTACTAATCCTAGGATATTCAAAAAAGAATATTGATGTTTATTTGAAACCATTTATTGATGATTTAATTTCATTATGGAGTAATGTTGTTAGTACATATGAGTTTGCTGCAAAATAAAATTTCCTACAAAATGTTGCAGTGATGTGGATAGTTAGTGACTTCCCAACATATGTCATGTTATCTAGCTAGAGTACACATGGTCTGAAATCATGTCCTTACTGTATGAGAGACAAAAAAGAATTTTTTCTCATAAATGGAAAAACCCCATGCTATTTTGACTGTCATCGTAGATTTCTTCCGACCGATCATCCTTTTCGGAGGAACAAATATCATTTAAGAAAAGACACAATTGAAAGAGATAGACCTAAAAAAATGTTCTCAGGTACAGAGTTAAAATAAATTGTATTTTAATTACCTCCCATCACATTTGGACCAACAATAAACCAACAAAAAATTCATGGATTTAAGAAAGAACACAATTGGATCAAACATAGAATTTTTTGATATTTGTCATATTGGTCTGATTTGTTGGTCTGCTACATGTTGGATGTCATGAATATTGAGAAGAACTATTTTGATAATTTATTTCATATAGTTTTGGATACACCAGGTAAGACCAAAGATAATGTAAAGTCACAATTAGATCTTTCCCAAATTAGCAGGAGACTAGAACTTGAACTATTTGAAAATGTAAGATTACAGAGGTTAATGAAGCCAAAAAAAGCTTATATACTGTCAAAGAGAGTCACTTATTATTTTTTCAATGGATTATAGATTTGAGACTTCTAGATGGCTATGATTCTAATTTGGGAAGATGTTTTAGGAATGGTCATATCACCATATTAAAAAGTCATGATTATCATGTTATAATAGAAAAACTTATGCTGATTAAATTAAGATGTTTTTTGAATTATATGATTTTGGATTCAATAATAGACATGTCATTTTTTTCGAGACATTTGGGTGACAACAACAGACTATGATGCACTAAGAAAACTAGAAGAAGATGTTGTTGTAATTATATGTAAACTGGACAAAAATCCACCATTTATCTTTGACTCAATGGAACATTTGATATTAAATTTTCCTCATGAAGAAAAATGTGAAGGTCTGGTATAGTTTTGATGGATGTACCCATTTAAGATATGAATGCAAAAATTGGTGAAAAAATTATGTAACAAAGAATCAATTGAATGGTCAATTGATGAAAATTATTTGATAAAGGAAATTTATTTTCTCTGATCTCATTATTTTTAATATGAATATCCCTTAAAAAACAACTACACAGGACATAACAAGGGGAATTTTGATGATGAAAAGGGAAATAAACAATCAATTTTGAATCAGCCAGAACTTGACTTCGGCGGAGTTCATGGAAGATAACTTTTAGATGATGAACATCACAGAACTCATACATATGTTCTACTCAACTGTGAAGAAATGACATCATTTTTACTGTGAGTTCTTCTATCAATTATTTTATAATTTATTTTATAGTAAGTAAACTTATGTTATTTTTAGGTTATATGATAATCATATCAATAAATAGCTTCCACAAAATACAGTAGTGGCTCTTGGAGAACGCTGGAAAAAAAATCTCAATGGTTTGAAAAACTGGTACATTAATTATTGAAGGTTTAACATGTCAATTCATATTATTATTTATTATATTGATAATTGTTTTACTAAATTTTTGGGTGTCTCAACATGCTTATAATATTGATAAGAAACTATGTATATTGAGTAACCCCCAATTCAAAATGCTGAAATATTATAATGCATATGTGGTGAATGATTTTCTATTTCATACACATGCATATGGGGAATCAAAAAAACAATGAATATTGGAGTTTTCTTAAGAGGATCTGATCATAGAAAAACTGAAGTTGACTTTTACGGCATACTGGAAGAAATTATTGAACTGTGTTATCTAGGACAAAATTACATAACAATGTTTAAATATCGGTGGTTATATTCTAAGAGAGGAGTGTGTGTTCATATGACTCATGGAATCATTGATATTAAATATAAAAGTCTTCTCGTAGTAAATGAACCATTTTTACTGGCTGAACAGGCACATTAAATTTATTATGCAAAGTACTATTCTACTTCAAGAGACCTGAGTGATTGGTGGAGCAGAAAAAAAATTAAATTTCAGGAAAATCATTTTACTCAAAGTGAAATGGTTTCACCAAAGTGAAAGGAATTGAAATTTTTCAAGAGACTACTAAAAATCCATTATTTTCACTAAGAGGAATGAATATCGATGATGGAACCCCAAAATTAAGGGCAATAGCGATGATGATTTTAATGATGTTATGAATGAATTTGAAATGACGAAAGATGATGAAACATAAACTCATACGGATATTGATTACACTAAGAAGGATTATGAAGACATTGAAATCATCATATATGAAGATGATGATGAAGGTGAACATTGACATATTTAAATTCTAGTTATAATCATAACTAATATATATCTATATATAATAGTTATTTTCAATTATTTTCTAATAATAATTATTTTGTGTTTCATATGGATGATGATCTTTTTTTAGTTACATGAGTATATGCAACCTTTGGATTAAGAGGATTTGGGATCATCTGACCCTCATCCTATTGGATGTTTTACGGGGTACACGGAGGGGGTGCGGTCTTGTATGAATGATGATTACTGACCCTATACTTGAGTGACATCCACGTCTTGGCTTCAATCCATGCACAGGGAGGTATGGTAACCTATGTATTTTAGCTAGATTTAATCAATATATTTATATACTAATTTTTTTATTATTTGTTCTTTTTTCACAATTTTGCGCATATAGTTGTTGGACAGGGGAGCTTTATCTTCTGCAATTATTTTTCTCAGCCACAAATCACATTGGAACAGATTTATGTTGATGTGAAGATCGACATGTTTGATCATTAGATGGTATGTAAATAAATAATATTTATTTTTAAATTTATTTCATTAATAACTTTATATTATAAATTATTTGTAGGTTTTATGGAATCTCATTGATGATAGCATGTATGACGATATCCATGCGGCATGGGAGGTGTCTTTGTATGACAATTTTCATTAGTTTTTGCACAACTTGAGAAGGATAGTCATGAAGAAAGTAGAAGTGGTGGTATTTGATGAGTCGTGTAGAGCCCAATGACCAGAGGAAATTTCATCACACATTTGGGATGGATTATGTTCAAACTGTTTGGGTGGTGGATTTCAGAGGAGATCTTCATTGGGCCGATAGAACTAGGGGAGACTGGAGGTGACATATCGAACCGGTAGTCAAAAATTCAGTATGCATTGAGAGCATCTGCTAAGTAATTTTTTTAAATATTTTATATAACTTTAAATATAAAGATTTTATTTTATATTCATATAGGCAGTCGAGTAGTCTGATATTACAGTGTACGACATTTATTGGAGTATGTACAGTTATACAACCAGTAAAGAGATTAGTGGTGATCGCCAGCGTCATATTGTGGTCAGTATTATATCTTTTTTTGTTTTAAAATTATCTGCATATAATATTCTCACTATTTTAATTTCAAATTAGAACTGAATGAGTCATATGAGGTCGTGACCTCTCAGGCACAGGATAAGAGTTAGGCCGAGATGACTGATCAGACTAGTGTCCGCCATTTCAATGAGGTTACATGGATGTAGGTGACTCACTATGCCTTGGAAAAGGGCCGAGTAGTTGGTATCATCTCTTGATTGACTGGGAATTATTTTGGTACTGCGGTGATGTTGGTGTCTAGCTCAAGAGGAGCTCATGGAGAGTCATCATCTTCTGGATTATAGTATTAGGAGCAGTTGGGAGCTCAGAGTGAGCTTATAGAGATTCTGCGTAATGAGTAGGAGGATATGCGTCAACAACATTAACATCCTGAGGAGGAGCGCTTACGACATCATCAATAGTACGTGGAGCATATGTGTCAATGGTAGCAGCAACAACACGAGCAGATGGAGTACATGTGCTATCCTACTCGTAATTTAGGGATGGCGTTTCCTCCACTATCTACTCTAGCTTCACCTCCTCTAGAAGAACACCCCCTGCTGATTTTGTTGCCATGTTAAAAACATTTGAATTCCATGTTTGTTATAATATTAACTATTTACAATTTATTTCTTTTATATAGGTGTGAATATTTCATAATTTAATTTTTTAATTTTTTATTATTTTTAATATTTTAATATGTTATTTATTATTATTATTATTATTATTATTATTATTATTAATGTTTGTTTATTTTACGACTAAAAATAATAAAATTTTATTATTATTTTTATATTTTTGTGCGAATATTGATAATTTTAATATTTTTATTATTATTTTAATATTATTAATATTATTATTTCATAAATATTATTAATAATAATAACATTTTTATATTATTAATATTTTTTTATTAATATTATAATAATATAATTTTTTATATTATTAATATTAGTATTATTATTATATAATATAATATTATTTATATTAACAGAATTAATAATATTATTATTTTCTAATATTAATTTATCATAAATTTATTGAATATTTTTTTATTATGTATTTGCGATGAGACCTTTTGTAAAGGGTTCACATTTCAAATAGTTTATATTTTTTTAAATAACTATTTGCGATGAAAAAACGGTCCCATCGCAAATACCGTTTTGCGACGGGCCAATCGTAAAATGATTTTTATATAAAACGAGAGAAGTATTTGCGAATGACTATTTGTGACGTCGTTTTCTACAACATGATATTTGAAATGGGACCCCGTCACAAAAGCTCATTTTCATTGGGATCCCATCGCAAATACGTCAAATTCTAATAGTGATTATAAGTAAAATACTTATGGAATCACATACCTTTTATTACACAATCAAACGATTAGTCGCCTAGAAGAAGAGTCCCCAATGAAGAATTGATGGTGATGAAGATGGAAGATAAATCCCTAGAATCAAAGTCCATAAAATTATGTTTTAGATCATCCAACAACACAAGTATTCATAACACTCAATGAAGAAGTGAATATAAGAGAGATCAATCACATCTAGTGATGCTTCAATCTGAGAATACGAGAGGTTTAAGGATTCAATTTTCCTCATAAGAGCCTCCAAAAGTTAAAGGGTGAGATTAGGGTTGAATGAGAGGTATTTAGTATTTAAAATGGGGGTCCTAGGATTTAATTACAATTTTCATGGTTTCAAAAACCCATTTGTCATATTTTTTGGGTTAGGCCATTCGATTAGTACTAAATACGAACCTAACCATGTGCCTTCACTAGGTTTCTGGAGAGGGTGTAGGGTTTGGCTATACTGTTAGACTAACTGTTTTCCAACCTTGAAATCCCCCATTGTTCAAGGATTCTCTATTTACAGGGGGATAAAATGTTTTAAATAACCATGTTCCACCCTATAGTTCATGAAAACATGGAAGATAGTCTACTGGAATGAACCACATGGTTTTCCCCTAACCCTATGCTAATCATGCATAGTCCCATGGCCTTCCAAAACGCTCTAAAAAACACTAAAAACAGCCTAAAAAAAGGCCCAATGAAGAAGAGATAAAAACATGGGATTAGAAGAACATAAAATTTGGAAACTCTTTATTAAAATTAAATAGGGAAGTATTTAAATATTATAAAAGTACATTTTTTCATAATATGAAGCATGTCTTAAGGAATTGAAACTGAGATTAAGAACCCTTACATGAACTCCCGAACCACTTGGTGTCTATATCTAACCTCGTGAATAACCAAATTAAATTTATTAAACACTTTATTCAAAACATTTTCCAAGTATATGTTATTTTTTTAAGTTTATTTATTATAATAGGTAATTTATTTATTGTATACTTTTTCCTTTATCAACCACTTGGTGTTGTTCATTCAATTCATACAAAATTTATTTGATACATTTAACATGTTAAAATATATCATAAAATAGTTTAATCATCTTAAAAATTATAGAAATACATATTATTTATCGTTATAATAGAAAAAATAATAACATTTTAATACATTTTGAAAATTGATTCAAATTAATAAAATTTTCTTGGTATGATTATTTTGAGTGGTTAACTTTACAATGACAATTTATTGTTATCATTTTAAATATAATGATTAATTTATCTTTAAAAAATAATAATAATTTAATAAATATTTTTTTTATTAAATAAACTTTTCTAACCATCCATGTAATGTGGTGATGAAAAATGAAATATGTTTCTCATGGAGGTGATAACCCGACCGTAAATTGAGTGACACATTCATTTTCTAATGGATGAACAAAATATAGATAATGGTTATTACATAAACATAATAACATTGCATTGTACTAATTATACTTATGAAATTATATTATGAGTATTATAATAAATTTGGTGGAGGTATATGAATAACAAACAGAATATAAATTAAACGGAGTGATTTGAATTTTTTACCTTACTTATTAGCAAAACTCACTTTCTAATTATGTTAATCATATGAACGGTGGTATTTTTATTATATTAAAACATATATATTGTTTATAAGAGTTTTTGGAATATTTCATGGTAGATATTGGTCTATATTATAGGCCTCAGTTGCGAGGAGATATGGGATGGTGAAAGGTCCTTTTTATAGGTGAGAGAGGTGGAAATTTTAAAAATAGTAATTTCTTATATAAAAAAGAGATGTAATTATAATGGAAAGTGGATAAAAAATTTATAATTAAATAAGAAATAAATACAACATCCACCTATTTGGAAATCGTTTTGGTGATATTTGGTGACATTACCTATTGATTTAACAATTGCACCTTATTTTAAAATTTACCATAGTGACTTATTTTTATCTTAGTAACTTATTTTTTTTACCAAAAATGAAATCTATCTTTTTGATTTATTCTAGATATGAAATAAATTTTACTTGATTAAATTTGTAAAAGTGATAAAAATTAATTTTAATATAATATTGAATAATGAGGAAAATTTTTTAAAAATGTATTCTTTCTGCATAAAGTGAATTTATTCTTATTACTTACCAAATAAAAATGATTAAATTAGTTTTCATTTATATATATATATATATATTATCACAAAATTTCATTAAAATTATTATTCAAAATTGATTAATTTAGTTTATTAATATCAAAATACATAATATATAGAACAATACAATTATTAGAAAAATAGGTCTTCTAAACATGAAATTAATTTACTCATATATTATTTTAATTGATTACGAATTTCATAGGAATTAATGAAATATTTTTTATTAATTAAAACCTTTTAAATTTATATTAAAATTATATTTTATTGTAATTCTAAATAATTAGAACATATAGTACATTAATAAATACATATTCACCTCATCCTTACTTCTACTTACATTACCTCTCGATACCTTAATATAAGATCTATGCGTAAGATAAGAAATGGTGGATTTTGTAGATGGTGATTTAGAAAGAATGGATCTTGTATTAATTTCCATGATTTTAAACTTCTCATGTAGAATATTTCCCTCTAACCATAAATGTTGAATCTTAGATTGGGTTTTTTTCTGGGAAAAATCTTAGTGATTCTACTTCCTTTCCATGCTTGGAAAATTGAGCATCATAAGAAAGACTCCTACTTCTTGATTCCATTACTTCTCCTTTGTACATAGATATCATAATTCTATTACTCTTATTTATACCCACCAATTCAATGAATATATTTTAATTTTCATATTTAATAATTATAATTTTTCTTTTTAAAATATCATGATTCATTTTATTTAATTTTTTTGTATCATACATGTTATTCAACATAGAATTTATTTAAAGGATAAAAATTTCTAAAATTTCATGGTGTTATATCCTACCCCCTTAAATGAACTATTTCCTCTCAATTTTTATTTCTCTCACCAATAAAAATATATGAGGGTTTTCTTAATATATTAATGACTCATGATATAAAAATGTGTTCAAATACATTATAATGGTATGTAATGAGATTAGGAATCATCCCAATAATATCCCCCGATAGTTTCAAACTACTTATGCTATTAGTCCCTCTTATTGTTCATTGAATGATGATCGGGTTAATACACAACTAGTCTTTTTTGGGTTATTACCACTAGGTGCATCAAAGACAAAGCCTCCATCCACTTTTAGCATCTATATAGGGTGATAATTTTAAGGAAACCACATACTCTTTACAAAAAAAATTATGATGTTTTTTGATATTTTGATTTATCCTAAGGGTTTCCAATAATTAATTCTAGTAATAATTTATAATAATAATTAAATAAATATTTTTCTTACTATGTCCAAATCAAAAAAATCTTGGAAATATATGCTCCTAGAATTCAATATTATCCTTTATTCTAAAAAAATACTAATCACGTAGCAATAAATATAAAATTTAATAATGTATACTCCCATTAAAATATTATTATTTTCCAAAAATAACATGATTTATTTGACATAAAATTACATACAAAACCTAAGGAATATTTATCACTTGATCACATATTCTTCCTAAAACCTAATAAACATCTCCCAATATATCACTAATTATCTTATTACCAATAGGTTCATTATATTAAGTTCTAATGATCTCATATACTCAAGATCACTAAATGTGAACATTATGAGAAGAATTATTAATGATTATGAGCCCCTAGTACTTGATATTCTGGAATTTTTTGTTTCCCATCAATATTATATATCTACACCGTAAGACATATATGTAATATTTCTTTCATTACATCTAAAGGATTTCATTATAATTTGGAACTAAACTAACATTTGGATACATGAAATAACACATTAACATGTAAATAGTAGACAAAAAATTATCAACACTATTATGGTATGAATAAAACATGAATAACTCTCTATATATATGTTATAGTGAGTGAAAGGTACTACTCAAGTCGGGTCTAGGGAACCTAATTTCACAACACTCCCACTTTTACTAGAGATAACTTGCTAATAATTGACATTTTAGATCACACATGATAGGATTATGCTTCTACTAATTTATGTATTTAGTCATCAGTGCTTCCACATTTTCATTCATAGGAACTCTATTATTGGCAACTTTACCCCCTTCAGTTAAAAAATCCTCAAGAGATGATATCCTTGATTATATCCCTTTTTCTATCTCATAATATTGGAATATTGGATAGTACCTTTGTATAAGTCCCAGAACTAGAAAAAATCATTGCGTATGTGATATTACTTCATTAGTTGCAATAGAGGTCCTGACATACTCAGTATTGGTTGATATGGATACCATTGGATTGAGTGAGCTTATTTTGATCATTTATGTATCCTAACATTGATATAATATCAATAAGATATATAGTAATACTAGTATATATCCCCTCATAACTAATGTTCCTACCTATCCAAGTACTATGTATATTTCCCGTGGACTTTCTCATGTAATATAGGATAAATAGAACTAATTATCATTTATTCCACTTGGATTTATTTTATATTAGCCTACAATAATATATGTATTAGAAATATCATATCTAGTATATATCATGGAACATGTGATAGATCTATAATTGAAGTAAACATAATTATTCTTACCATATTACTGTCCTCCTATGTCTCATACATATCTTATTTAGAGATATTTATATGATGTAACATTAGAATCAATTCACTCTTGAATTTTTCCAACATGTATTTTTCAATACTTTACTGGTATGTGTACATTGAATTGGTCCAAGAAACACAAAGATCTACCTCAGTGGATCTTATTCCCTAAAACATTGGTTTTTAGGTTATGTTAATCTTTAGAGAGTTAATTTCAATCTATTCATAATGAACTGTAAGACTAATTTTTTTTCTATATGTTATAAATATATTTTACTTGGAAAAATAGGGTACCCTCACTATCCTCTTGTAGACACCAGAAATTGTTTTGTTCCAAACAAATATTCAATAATTATAATTCTTCTACTGATCCATAAGTGGATATGTTCAACTCACATTCCTTATTTCCATTCTATGTCACCACCAACCCCTTCTATTTGTGTCATATAGACACCATCCAAGAAAGGTGTACATGAAATCCAATACCTAATATAATAATTTTAAAAGTTTCTATCATAAGTAAAATTCTAATGGATTTAATAATGATTATTTTTTATAACAAATCAACCCTTACTGGTACCAGGATTTTACCACACATGTATAGTTTCTATTGAATATCCTCTAATGGATTTACATAAATTGGAGAAACTACCAAAATAAAATTTTATCTTTGGTACCTAGAATCCATTTTAATGAATTAAAATAAAATTTTCAATCATTTATTATTTTCATTTACTACCTCATTATAAGGGGATGATTTAGTATCTTTAATTAATAATATTTCATGAATCACAATGAATATAAAACAAACCTTTTGGTTCTAATAATCCTATGTAGTATGTTTCTATAGAACAACTCTTCTTCCATGATCTCTAGTAGAACGTATTTCTATTCCAAAATTTTGTGAATCTCAAGCCTTGAATTTATCTAATTCAATATTTATTCAACTATCTAAAATAGATATATCTACCCTATTATAGAAATATAGTCTTTCACATTATTATAAAATTTTTATCTCAAGGATTCACATAATATCTGATATAAAATTTAGGATAATTATAGTGATTTATTTTTAGATTTTCTCAATGCATGTTTGTTTATTGACATAATATTGACAAACTATTTGTATCTAAACAATTTTTTTTGTGAAATAATGGATTTATTTCATACTATTACCTATATGATATCCATTTTTTCATTATAATTGGAATGTGATTATATGTTTACTCCAATATTTGTGAGGTATATCCCAAAAATAAAAGGAAGAATTTACAAGACTTATAAGTCTCATCATTGATCCCCTTTTTACTTGGAAATGATGTGTATAAGAAAATGCGAGTTAAGGAAAAATAGAATATACATTTTAATTATAAATGAATGAATGTGAGGCTCATTCTTGATCCACCCTTTAATAACATAATAGATCTAATGTGTATAAAAAATGTGAGTTTAGGAATAAATAAACACTATATTTTTAATGATATATTGATACACGATTAATACATACTCCAACAAGCCTTCCCAATATATCTAATATCTTTTACTAAGCATATTCCTTTATTCACATCTATCTCACATAAATTTATTTTTATGTAATTTCATGAATAACATGAATTACTTCAATATTATTTATAAAATTTCTCATATGTATCTTATTGGACTATTTATAAAATCTTTATGGATTTATCATCTTTGATTTCAAAAGGTTCCTAATTCAGTTTTAACCTAATAATTAATAATGTCAAATACCAATGATGTCATGACCCGTCCCCCATGGCCCGTGTCGTAACTACCCCAAGCATGCCTTCCATAGGCCAGGGGCTGGTGACTAGCACCAAAGGTGTATATCCCTAAATTGGAAATGCATTACATTTATAACTGTAAATAAACACATCAGAGTACACAACTGGAAACAAAAACTCAGTAAAAACGTTATAAAAAAGAGTGTTGGAAAGTAAAAGTGGATGGAAATACAAGCCCAACATTAATGTTCAAGCACAACTGGAAAAGGAAAAAAACAGGTGAAAGGTGAAAGAAGCTCCTGGACCGACCACCACAGATCCTACCTGAAGTGTAGGTACAAATAGCCCCCTCATCACTCCACGTCCATTAGACTCCCCCGTGTACCGACTCATCGTATGGTCCACCTCTGGGTACCATCCAGTCCTGGCGCTCTCAGCCTCCGTCAGCGTTGTCCGTCGTCTGCATCCAACATAATGATGTGCGGGCATAGCCCGTGCATGGGTGAGTATAGTGATACTTAGTAGGGACCCTGAGACCATCGGGGTCTCACAAAAATCAAACAATGATAAACCACAAAGTATGAAATCAATGGATAACCATTACTTAGGTATATGCCCATACATATACCTAAGTTATCAAGTTACCCATCTCAATCATGAAGAAAACACAAAAGTCATTGACCCAACTCAAACCAGGATTTTTATTCACGATGTCGAAACCACGGCTGTTGGAGAACTCCTCCTCTGTCGAGTATAGTGGGATAACCAATACAATCAAGAGCTTCCCAATAACCTTGGACGACTAAGGTGCTCCACCTATCGAGTACTGTGGGTCTGTCGCGCTCACACAGAGTTGCTCCCCACTATGGCACTACCGCTAAAACCAAGAACTCCCCCTCATATCCTACACAGGTACTTCTTCTATCGAGTACCGCGGGTCTGCCACTACAACCACGCAATCCTCCGCTGTGGTTCTGCTGCTATAACCAAGAGCTCCCCACTGGGCCATCCAAAACACCTCGAGTTGATCGGTTTGCAGCCATCAAGTCTCAGCCAGCTACTAGGTCTATGCAATCTGCTCGCTCGTCACCGGGAGGGTCTGTTCCACAAGCTACAAGTCGATAGTCCAAGTGTCACAAAGTCTCACATATAAATATCAGAAATTACCGACACGTCGTAGGGGTCTCAACGCAACAAACGACGCGTCAATCGGACGCCCGACTTGCGAGTTATTAGCCTTTCAATCTAGGGGGCCCTGTTGGATTTGTGTTCAAACCAACCCGACCGTATCTCAACTATACCACAAACAATAGTGGGGGATACTCAAAGGAACCTTCTCTCATCGAGATTACCATCGCCGCTGACAGCTCATCAAACGGACATCCAGTGCCACAAATATCGCGAAAGTAAGCAATGAGTCATTAGTGAGCCCGATTCTGGTCAGACCCAGTCAGACCGACTTGGCCCAACCCAGTCTGGGAAGACCGGGCTTGGGTCGACCTGGTCAGACTCATTGGGTCTGACACGGCCCGTTGGGCGGGTTAGCCTGTTAAGTTCGGCCCAGTCCGATGGGCTCGGCCCAGCAGACTACGAGGGCGGTTCGGCCTGGATGCCGCCATGCAGGCAGCTCGGCCAGAAGGCTGGGGCCGGTTCATCCAGCGCCGCGAGGGACGTGACTCAGGAGTTCGGCGGCCGAGAGGCCATCGGGAAAGTCATGTGGGGCACAGGCCGGCCGGCCGGACGCTGGCCAGGTCGCGGGTGCATCGAGCAAGCCGCAACAGGGGGCTGCGGGGGCGTCGGGCAGGGCGCTGGGGCGTCAGGCAGCACGTCGGGGCAGTGTGCTGGGGTGCGGGCAGTGCGCCAGGAGCACCAAGTAGGCGATGACAGGGGGCCACAGGGACACTAGGCCGCTCCCCGGGCAGCGCGCTGGGGCAGCACACCAGGGCTCCGTGGGCAGCGCACCGGGGGGTGCCAGGCAGGCCACGATAGGTGGCCGCAGGGACGCCGTGCATGACACCAGGTAGTGCGTCGGGGCAGTGTGCTGGGGCGCGGGCAGCGCACTGGGGTATCGGGTAGGGAACCGGCAGATCCGGGAAGTGCTCAGGGGGTGCAGGCAGAGGGCGCGGGGTGCGGTAGCGCACGGGCAGGCAACACAGGGCGCAGCGGTGCGCGGGAAGGTGGCTCTGGGGCACAGGGCAGGGCGCCGAAGGGGCCGCGAGGGTGACGCAATCCGCGGAGGCCACGGGTAGCACATCCTTTGTTCTCCATCTTTGTCGTCACCGCCTCATTTCCATTCCATCATGGAGTCATCATAAAAATATCAACGGAGGGGTCAGTCCATGTTGGTTTAGCCCGCACCCTCCGCATTTAGGGTGGTAGCAATAGGTTCCCATGAACGGAACACAAAACCCCACCCGCAAAAGGTAAACATCAACGTTCTTCGTTTAAGGAAGAAAAAACATGGTACATAAAAGGAAACAACCCCGACCTTTTGATTCATCACTTGATTCTCGTCGTTTGTTGACGGTGTCATGAAAGGAATTTAGAGGAGATCGTCGTTCGTCACATCCGCCACATGTAATCAATTCTGAGCTATGTTGGTTCATTGAAAATATTGCATAGGGTTGATTGGTAGGTGGCCAGAGAAGGAGTCGAAGAAGAAAGAATGTCACTGGCGTTCTTCACGTTCTTCACATTCTTCATTGGGAGTTTTTCTCCCTAGCATTCCTCTCAAAGCCTCCACCAAAAATAATATTATGCCAACGAAAATAATAGGAGGTTTTGACTATTATTACATTGGAATGTAATTCAAATTTGATGAGTTAAATGAGTGGGCTCCACCTAATTAAATTCATGAGAGGTGTCACATTTAATTGGGTGGATGGAAAGAGGCTCTCCCTCATTAAAGAGGGAGAGGTGGGAGGTTTTATCCTTCATCGCCAATAGGGGTCGGGTGGTCCCCACCACTACCATTTAATAGAGAGGTTATGGGTCTCGGGTGGTCCCCACATCATAACCTATCGCGAGAGGTTATGCTTGGGTGGGCCCCACCACCATAACCTCTCATGGGGGGTTGAGGTGTGGCCATCCCACCATCAACTCCCATGTGGAGGTTCCAACTACCCGCACTCATACGGAATCTCAAAAATAAAATAAAATAAAGTGTTACACTTTATTTTCTTATTTTTTTAAGAAAACCCAAAATCTAACTTTTATCCTCGACTCACTGCCGTCAAAGTTAATGTCTTCTTAAGTGAAAAATGGCGCTTCGAGTTCAACAGTGCCCTCAGATTTCAGTTCTAAGGACCGACTCAAAAGTTATAAAAAACCCACTCGTACATTTACTAAACGTACCTGAACAAAACTTCAGAAATTGATTCCGGGTACACCAAGCCCCGGAATCAAGGGCCGTAAATTTTCGCAGACTCGTAAAAATCCCATGTATTTTAAAAAAAATTCACAGAATTTCTGGGTCTTTACATTCTCCCCACATCAGGTCTTTACGACCCCATAAGATACAACTCACACTATGGGAACAAATGGGGAGACTGAGCATGCATCTGAGCCTCCCGCTCCATGTGCTATACTGGAGGCTCCCGTGCTACCAACGAATGCGCTCCAGAGGTATCAACCATCCACGTAGGACCCACTCCTGTCGATCCTCAATATCCACTGTAACCTCCTTGAACGTCTCCCCATCATCGATGTCCAGCTCCCCATAGTCAACGATGTGAGAAGGGTCATGCATGTATCTCCTCAGATGAGATACATGGAAGATGTCATGCACCCGGTGCAACTGAGGTGGAAGAGCTAAGTGGTAAGCCACCTCGCCTACTCAGTTGAGGACCTAGAAAGGTCCAATGAATCTTGAAGATAACCTGCCGCCTCGGCCAAATCTCCGTAGACCTCGTCGAGGTGAGACCTATAGGAAGACATGGTCTCCATCGTGGAACTCTAGGGGTCTCTGTCTCCTGTCAGCATAAGACTTATATATCCTTTGTGTAGTCTTCATCCACTATTGGATGATCTGCACCTTCTTCATGGTAGCCCGTACCATCTCTGGCCCCACTAGTGCTGACTCCCCTGGGTCTGTCCACCACCATGGCAATCTGCAAGGTCGACCATACAAGGCCTCAAAAGGTGCCATGCTGATGGTGGAGTTATATATGTTGTTTTACGAAAACTACACCAAAGGTAGATGATCCTCCTAGCTATGACCGAAGTCGAGGAAACATGCACCGAGCATTTCCTCGAGGGTATGGATGGTCTGCTCGGTCTGGCCATCTCTCTGAGGATGGAAGGCGGTGCTCAGACATAGTTGTGTCCCGAAAGCCTCCTGAAACCCCTTCCATAGCTGGTATGTAAACTGGGCATCACAGTCAGAGACTATAGAAGTAGTTACTCCATTTAAATTCACAATCTCTTGTACATAGAGCCATCCCAAAATCTCTACTGAGCCCTACTCTCTGATCGGTAGGAAGTGGGCCATTTTGGTGAGTCAGTCGATGATCACCCAAATATAATCGTGACTCCTAGATATATGTGGAAGACCCGTCACGAATTCCATGTATATATCATCCCACTTCCACTATGGGACCTCTAAGGTCTGAACCAAGCCTGTTGGTACCTGGGGCGCTCCCTTCACTTGCTGACAAGTGAGGCACCGAGAGACGAACTCCGCTACTACCTTCTTCATACCTAGCCACCAGTGCTGTCAAAAAAGGTCCCGGTACATATTCGCCACTCCTGGATGTACCGCTAAAGGGGAATTATGGAAGTCCCTCAAAACATCCTCTTGAAGTGCCAGTGGTACCATGGTACGTCCTCTAAAGAGGATGACATGCTCCCCACCTTCAGAAAATCCATCAGGTGCTTGCCCGGTGGATATCTGAGCACGTCGTGTCTCCCAGTCAACATCCTATGTTGCGCCTCTCTGACTCTCTTAAGGAGTGGGGGAGTGACCGTAAGAGACTGTAGGAATGCTGCTCCATCCCTATCCATAAAGGATATTTGTAAGGTAGCCAACTGCTCTGTTTCCTCTCCTACCAGCTGAATACCAGTCCTCCTACTGAGAGCATCTGCTTCAACATTCCCCTTTTCAGTAGTATAGACTATCTCAAAGTCATAGTGCTGTAGGAACTCAAGCCATCACCACTGTCTCAGGATCAGGTCCTTATGAGAGAAGATATAACTGAGACTCTTGTGATCAGAGTACACGATAAAAAATTCACCCATAAGATAGTGCCACCACATATTCAAGGTGAAGACCACTGTTGTTAACTCCAGGTCAAGGGTAGCGTAATTATGATTATGCTGTATCAGCTACCGAGAACCATATGCGATCACTGATCACTCCTACATCAGGACACACCTGAGTCCGGTCCCTGATGGGTCTCAGTAGACTACATACCCTATGCCTTTCTATGGAAGCCTCATTATGGGGGCACTAGTTAGCCTCTACCTCGCCTCCTGAAAGCTCTTCTGGCATCTCTCCGACCACACGATGGGTTTCCACTTCTTCGTCAAGGCTTATAGTGGTGCTGCAACTCTGCAGAAGTCTGGAACAAATCTCAGGTAGTATCCAGCCAATCCCAGGAAACTTTGTACCTCCATCACACTATTGGGTGTCTCCCAAGAAAGTACCGCCTCAATCATTGCTGGATCCACTGCAAATCCAGCATCTGAGATGACGTTTCCCAAGAAGTGAACCTCTCGAATCCAGAATTGGAACTTTGAGAGCTTACCATAAATCTGGTGCTCTCAGAGTGTGTTCAGTACTACCTACAAATGGTAGGCATGCTCCTCGTCAGTAGTCGAGTAAATCAGAATGTTGTCGATGAAGACTATGACCAAGCGTCCTAAGAAAGGATGGAAGATCCTGTTCATGAGACTCATGAACACTGCTAGAGCATTGGTTACACCGAAGGGAAAAACCAAGAACTCGTAGTGGCCTTAAGGATACTTGAAGGCCATCTTCTGCAAATCCTCATCACGAACTATGAGCTGGTGATAGCCTGAACTGAGGTATATCTTCGAGAACCACCGAGCTATCTTTAGCTAATCAAAGAGGTCGTCAATACTCAAGAGTGGCTACTTGTTCTTCATAGTCACCTGATTCAGGTGACGGTAGTCGACACAAATCCTCAAGCTCCCACCTGCCTTCTTTGCGAATAGAATTGGAGCTGCCCAGGGAGAAACACTGGGCCAGATGAATACCTTTCCTGCAAGTCGTTTAGTTGTACCCGCAACTCACAAAGCTCCATGGGAGCCATCCGATATGTTGGAGTAGATATCAGTGCTATCCCTAGGTACAAGTCTATGTAGAAGTCCACTTCTCTGTGAGGAGGTAGTCCTAGAACATCGTAAGGGAAAACATCCGTGTACTGGTCCACCACTACATGATAAGTCGGACTCTCCACATCAACTGCTCTGAGGGTAAGGAAAGCCAACTGGCGAGTGATTGGCTGCACCCTCCTCCGAGTAAGTCTGTCCTATGCAGAAATGGTTCCTATCTCCCTGGTGACAGTAAACCTGGTCCTATCCGTGCAAAAACACCACACTTTTCACCTAATATAGTAAATATGGGCATGGACGATAGATAACCAGTCCATACCTAATATTAGGTCATAAGGCATCGACACCGCTACTAGGAGATCCTAGCCGAATCTCTCACCTCCAAGAGTAAGCTCGAACTACCGACACCAGTTTGTAATCGTCGAATCAGCTCCCGTAGGAGTCTCTAGATATAAGAATCGAACTAACGGATCCATCGAAATCTGTGAGCTTTGAATGAGGGATGTGGAAATGAAAGAGTGACTAACACCTGTGTCTATAAGAACTACTGCTAAGGAGGAATATACACAGATCGTACCATGAATCATCTCCAGAGCACCGTGATCATAGGCCTCGGCTGCCTGAAGCTGTGATCTCTCCTGCCCATCCACTCCCTGCGGTCGGGGTGGACCTCCAGGTGGTGTTGGTGGTAGAACCTCAAAATGTTGTCCACCACCAGCTGCACGTCCAGCTCCTCTTCCACATCCGTCTCCTCCCAGCGGACCTCCTCGATCGATCCACTTCCTCTGCCTGGGAGGTCCCTCAACTATCTGTTGATCATCAGTGCGGCGGGTCATATAGTCATGAGACATGTGACCCTGTTCGCCGCATGAGTAACACTGCCCGCACCTGGAAGGTCTGTCTCCACCCCGGGTGCCTCACACATCCGATCCTAAGTCATGCGATCGACCACCTGCATGTCCGGTCCTCTCAGACCTCTGCATTATCTATCTACTGCCAGCTGAAAAAGACTACGCTGCATGTCGGCTAGTGGTGGGTCTCACTGCTGGAGACTCCTCGGAAAGGAAACTCTCCACTAGAAGATCTCTCTCTAACCCCCCCATCTGAGTCGAGATGCAAAGTGAGATCATCGATACTCTGATCTCCTACCTGAGTCCCTGCTCGAAGGTCCGGGCCCTAAAGAATGGGTCCCGTACCATATCAGTGGAGTAGCACGAGACGTCGGTGAACCTCACTGAGTAATGCACCACCGCCTTGCTACCCTGTAGTAGATGCAGTAGCTCCTATATTCGCATCGCTCGGAGGGTAGCTGGGACAAACTCCACCCAGAATAGGCTCTCGAAGTGTTTCCAAAGAAGTGTCGCCTTTTCATGAACCTGGAGCTTCAGGCTCCACCATCTGCCTGTTTCTGCCTGAAAAAGGCTAGCAGCAAGGATCACCACAAAGTTTTCTAGTGTCCCTACTAGTTTGAAAACTCTCACCACAGCCTATAGCCAATCCTCAGCCGCCTGTGGGTCCATCTCTCCCTTAAAACCGAGTGTCCTCTGGTACTGAAACTCATGCAATGCGCTCAAGCGGCGTGCATCGTCTGCTTTTGGGGATGGTGGCATCAGTGGCCCAATAGGGAGTGGTTCCTCCGGTGCCTCTGCTGGAAAGGGTCCCTACACCAAGGCCTCATCGCTCAGTGGGATGTCAGTACGTACGACTCTCGGGGCTCTAAATGGTCGTCTGCGAGGATGCATCCTGAAAGAAACAGATGCGACACGGTCAAAAGAATATACCTAGTGAGCTGACCTGGTTGAGCTGTCTTAAATAAAAACTTTTTAAAACACACACACTATCAGTGTTTTTGTGCACAGAGTCGGAAATCATAATTCTGGGTCCTGGTGTATGGTTATGTCAGCCTCCGGCACCAACACTAGACTCCCTGAACTGAAAACCACACTTAGTACCCTTAACACTATTGCTTCACAGAAAAGAAATATCAGAGTCCAAAGTTCTGTGGTAGAACCAACCTCTCTCTGATACCAATTTGTTACGACCCGTCCCCCGGGGCCTATGTGGTAACTACGCCAAGCCCGCCTTCTATAGGCCAGGGGCTGACAACTAGAACCAAAGGCGTATATCCCTAAATTGGGAAAGAATTTCCTTTATATCTAAAAACAAAAACATCAGAGTACACAACTGGAAGAAAACACTAAATAAAAATATTATTCAAAAAGAGTGAAGGAAAGTAAAAGGGGCTAGAAATACAATCCCAACTGTAAAGTACAAGTACAAATGGAAAAGGAACAAAACAACTGAAAGGTGAAAGCAGCTCCTGGATTGACTACCAAGGATCCTACCTGAAGGGTAGGTATAGATATCCTCCTCAGCACTCCACGTCCATCAGACTCCCCCATGTACCGACTGGTCTTAAGGTCCACCTCCAGGTACCATCTAGTCCTGGCACTGTCAGCCTCCGTCAGCGGTGTTTGTCGTCTGCATCCAACACAACGATGTGCGGGCATAGACCGTGTAGGGGTGAGTATAATGATACACAGTAGGGACTCCGAGACACTAAGGGTCTCACAAAAATCCAACAAGAATAAACCACAAAGTATGAAATCAATGAATAATCATTACTTAGGTATATGCCAATACATATACATAAGTTATCAAGTAACCCATCTCAATCATAAGGAAAACAAAAAAGTCATTCACTCATCTCAAACAAGGATTTTTATTCACGATTTCAAAACCACCGATGTAAGAGAACTCCTCTATCAAGTATAGTGGGCCTGTTGCTATAACTAAATGCTTCCCGAAATCCTTGGACTGCTGAGGTACTCCACCTGTCAAGTACTGTGGGTCTGGCGTGCTCACAGAGAGGTGCTCCCCACCATGGGTCTTCTGCTACAACTAAGCGCTCCCCCTCATAGCCTACATAGGTACTCCTTCTGTCGAGTACCGCGGGTCTACCGCTGCAACCAAGCGCTCCTCCGCCGTGGGTCTGCTGCTACAACCAAGCCCTCCCCACTGGGCCATCTAAAACGCTCTGAGTCGATCGGTCAGCAATCGTCATGTCTCAGCCAGCTACTAGGTCTCTGCAATCTACTCGCTCGTCATTGAGAGGGTCCGCTCCAAGAGCTACAAGTCGATACTCCAAGTGTCACGAAGTCTCACATAGAAGTATCACAAAGGACTACCACATAATAGGGGTCTCAACGCAATAGATGGCGCATAAATAGCACGCTCGGTCTATGAGTTATTAGCCTTTTAGTCCCGTGGGCTCAGATGGATTCATGTATGAACCAACCCGACCGTATCTCAACTATACCCCGAACTCCAGTGAGGTATTCTCAAAGGAACCGTCTCACATCGAGATTACCAGTGCCACTGAAAGCTCATCAAACGGAAGTCCGATGCCACAGATATGGCCAAAGTATGTAATGGGTCATTAGTGAGCCCGGTTCCGGTCCGACCCAGTCGGAACAACTTGGCCCAACCCAGTCCGTTCGGACCTGGCCTGGGTCGACCCGGTCAGACTCCCTGGGTTTGAACCGGCATGTTGGGCGGGTCATCCCATTATGTTCGGCCCAGTCTGCTGGGCCCAACCCAGCAGACTGCGAGGGCGGTTTGGCCCGGATGCCGCCACGCAGCCAGCTCGGCCCGAAGGTGGGGGACAGTTCGGCCAACGCCGCGAGGGACGCAGCATGGGAGGTCGGCGGCCGAGAGGCCAACGGGTAAGTCGCGCGGGGCGCGGGTAGGCCAGCTGGATGCTAGGAAGGTCGTGGGTGCGTCGGGCAGGATGTGGTAGGGGGTCGCGGGGGCGCTGGGGCAGCGTGTCGGGGCGCGGGCAGCACACTGGGGGCGCCGGGCAGGCAGCGGCAGGGGGCCGCAGGGACGCCGGGCAGGGCGCCGGGGCACATGGCAGCCCGCTGGGGCAGCGCGCTGGGGTGCGGGCAGCGTGTCGGGGGCACCGTGCAAGCCACGACAGGGGGTTGCAGGGATGCCGAGCCGGGCACCAGGGTGTCGGCGAGCACGCCAAGGCAACACGTTCGGGCACGGGCAGTGCGCCGGGGTGCCGGGCAAGGCGCATGCCGAGCTTGGAAAAACATATGGCGCACGGGCAGGCGGCGCAGGGCGCAGCGACACACGGGCATGCATCACGGGGCGCAGTGGCGCACGGGCAGGCGGCGCGAGGGATCCGGGCAGGGCGTCGGCGGTGCTGCGAGGGCGACGTGATCCGCGGAGGCTGCGTTTAGCATGATCTTTGTTCTCTGTCTTCTTCATTGTCGCCTCATTGCCATGCCGTCGTGTATTCATCAGAAAAAGATCAACGGAGGGGTCGGGCCATGTTGGTGTGGCCCGCACCCATCACATTTAGGGTGGTAGCAATATGTTCTCTTGAATGGAACACAACACCCCACCCGTAAAAGTTAAACATCAACATTCTTCATCTATGGAAGGAAGAACATGGTAATTTAATGGAAACAACCCCTACCTTTTGATTCTTTGCTCGACGCTCGTCGTTTTTTGATAGAGTCGTGAAAGGTAGCTGGAGGAGACGGTCGTTCGTCGCATCCGCCACACATCCTCAATTCTGAGATGTGTTGGTCCGTTGATGACATTGTAGAGGGTTGATCGGTAAGTGGCTGGGGAAGGAGTCAAAGAAGAACGAGCATCGCCGGCGTTCTTCGCATTCTTCGCGTTCTTCGTGTTCTTCGTTGGGATATTTTCTCCTTAGCTTTCCTCTCAAATCCTCTACAAAAAATAAGATTATGCCAACGGAAATAATAGGAGGGTTTTTATATTATTACTTTGGCACGTAATTAAAATTTGATGAATTAAATGAGTGGGCCCCACCTAATTAAATATGTGAGAGGTGTCTCATTTAATTAGGTGGATGGTAATAGGCTCTCCCTCATTAAAGAGGGAGAGGTGGGAGATTTTATCATCCATCATCAATAGGGGTCGGGTGGTCCCCACCTCTGTCATTTAATAGAGAGATTATGGGTCTCGGGTGGTCCTCACATCGTAAAATCCTGCGGGAGGTTATGCTCGGGTGGGCCCCACCACCATAATCTCTCATGGGAGGTTGGGGTGTAGGGGTCCCACCATCAACTCCCAAGTGGAGGTTCCGACTACCCACATTCACATGGCGGCTCAAAAAAATAAAATAAAGTGTTTTATTTTTTTTTATTTTTTTTAAGAAAACTGAAATACTAACTTTTATCCTCGAATCACTTCTGTTGAAGTGAAAGTCTTATTAAGAGAATATCGGTGCTGTGAGTTCAACGGTGCTCTCAGATTTCAGTTCTGAGCACCGGCTCAAAATTTATAAAATCCCACATTTACTTTTACTGAATGTACCTGAACAAAACTTCAGAAATTGATTCCGGGCACACCGGGCCTCGGAATCAAGCACCGTAAATTTTCACAGACTCGTAAAAATCTCATGTATTTAAAAAAAAATTCCACTGAATTTTCGTGTCTTTACAAATGAGTTTTTTCTCATGAAGTGTCTAAACACACATCTTGGTATTGGTTTTACATTTTCATCTGAATTTACTAAACCAGGAATCAATTTTCCAAAAATGCTATAACGGCCCTATATTTTCAAAGATAAATATTTTATCCTCTTTAGATGAATATTAAATATATTTCCCAAATACTCAACCAAGGACCATAAAGGTATAGTTTCTTTGGTGATTAGATAAAAATATTTTTATTTAAATAATTTTCTTCTATATCTCCCACATACATCATACCATTTAGTACTCTTCAAAGAAATACCCCACTTAAAACCATTCTTCCTTACTTAGTGAAAAGACACATAATAAAGGGTGAGAAAAGATATTTAATAATGGTAATCATTGTAAATATTAATATATGATCATATGAAGGAATAATAATTATAAGGTTATGAGGTCATGAATATAACTTATAAAGTTAATTCCTAATACATCATGCATTGTAAACATGAATCATAGAATAAAGCATTAACATTTCATAATAAAGGGATCGTAAGAGTGAGTAATCATCATAAATCAATCATGATCCATATGTTCATTTCATTTAAGTGTGGCACCATATTATGTATAGAAACCATTGAATATGTCAACGTTGACTATCGATACCATAAACAGATTAGGAATCAAAACTCCCTCTTCATTTTGGATCAATCACATAAACTTGTTTCCCAAAATGTATCAAAAACATAATATTGTTTCCCATAGAATATCAATCACATAAACTTATTTCCCATTATGGATCTTGCACATCGACCTATTTCTAATAATTATATCATGAGATATAAAACATTATCCAATGCATTTGAGTTTTATATAACTATAGTCCCACCTATAATATAATTAAAACTATATATATATATGTTTCAAAAAATCATAAAACATTCATAATATCATCATAACATAACCCATGAAAACAAAATAGGCTTCATGAACATTTCATCAATTTATCATAACATAACCCATGAAAAATGAATGTCTTTCATAAACTTCTCATCATCGTAATAATTAACCATCTAAATAAATAATAAGGATAATATAATAGGATCATATCCTTAATAAAACATAAGCATCACTAAAGGTTTCTTTTATTTATGAATAGAATATCCATAAAAATTACATTAAAACATTCTTGAGGAAAATATCCATTAAATTTTGAAATCATTTATATAAATTTCCCAAATATTAAATAATCCAACTTCTTATAAAATATCCGTGTATAATTTTTATTCAATATTTAAATCATTGATCAGTCATGATAGCGTGAAATATTTTTCATGTCATTATAATTAAAAAAAATTCCTTTCACATTTTAAGTAAAAAGTAAAAAGCACATTGTTCAAAAAATGACTTGAATATTTATTTTAAACCATTTTTAAAAAATTAAAAATAGGGTAAAAATTAACTTAAAAAATTAGTACACAATATTAAAAACATTATTTAAATTAATTTTATAAAACATGGACAAGGAAGAGATGAGATTTTTGATCGAAGAGAGTAATAAAGTGGATTTTTTCCTTAAAAACATTTTTGGCTGTTGAGTACATAAATAGAGTAAATTGTAATGAAAATGTTTATTTTCATGAAATAACCATAGTTTAAGACTCTTAATGTGTTTCTTGAGAATTATATAATAATATTTCATCATATAAAGCATAATCATAAACAATCCCGATAAACAATGGGATTGTTATATAAAACCCTTACCACTTTGAAAACTTTGAATCATAATCCCCCTAATATAAAGAACATTATATGTATATTTATACCCATTAATTATAATGATAATATTAATAAAATACATACATGGGTAGTATATACACAACACAAAAGAAACATGTGGGGAATATAGCATGTGTCCCACAGAAATAAAATTGAGGCAAAAATCCCTTAGCTCAAGTCATGAATTCCTCCATACATGTTGGATCCTCCTATAGATTAAATATAGATTTATGATATATATATATATATATATATTAAAAAACCATAATCATATATATCTTACCTTATATGATTTATTATAACCTATTATAACTTGTTTGTTAATAATTCATTAATAAAGTCACTATTCTTGGTGATAACTACTTCATTTTTCATGTTTGTTTTGGTCCCGTAATTTTGTTCAGTTTACGTTGATTATGGTTAATTAAACTATATAATGATAATATGATATAAATATAATCTAAATTCATAATATACTTTTTTATAATATTCAATAAGAGTTATTTATGGAAAAAGTAGTTGCACCATTCAGGGAGACGATAGGGATATGATTGCATGAACACAGTTTCTTTTTTTAACAAATAGAAGAAAAGAAAGTTAAATATTATTTCACCATTAAATAAACATTATAATATCATATATATATATATATATATATATCATATTTACCCAATTAATCTATCCTTATTACCATCAATGTAAATTAAGAACAAAAATACAGTCACATTGATTTGTAGAGGCGGTAATCCACACATACACATGAGCAAGATTATCATTTTCTAATCGATTGGAAGGTAAGAAGGTATATGTGATATAATAATTCTATAAGTATAATTATTTATTAAATATCATATATATATATATGTGTATATATTAAATACATCATCAAATTTATCTTTGATATGTGGTGATGGAAAATGAATTACATTGGTTCGCAGGGTGGTAGTCTATCATACACAAGATTGGCAGTTTCATTACCCATTTTATATAAGAGAACATGGATGCAGCTTATGAAATAAATATAATATAATAAAATCAAAATATATTTAATATACCAGTTTTATTATATTTTAATTATTAATAAATGAATGAAGGTGATAAGAGAAGAAGTAAAAAAAAGAGATTAGTGAAGACAATAACCTTCACTTAGAAAAACCTCCATTATATATCTTATTAAGGACCCTAAGGTTGTTATTTTTGGAATAAAAGAAGATATATGTCTTTTATATGTATTTTGTGGTGATTTTATTAAGGTTTTAGTTGAAAAAAATGGATTAATAGTTGTGAATAAGTGAGGGGAAGATTTGAACTTTTATAATTGAGGAGTGGAATTTATGTAAATATCTAAAACTATTCAATAATGGGAAGCCACTGTCAACCGAAGTGCCTCTGAAATATATAAATTATGGAGTTTAGGGAGTTTAACTTCAATAAAAACCTCCAAAATAAAAAAAAACATGTTTTAAAAAGTTTTTTTCTTATCCTCTATGTTTACTTTTATTATTTTAGTTTTCAACATAGTGATTAGTTTTTTATTTATTTTCATAGGTAATTTATACTTTTACCCAAAAAATTAATGAGTCTTATTAGATAAATTGTATCCAAATATAATTAATAATAAATTAAATTTTTTAAATAAAAGCTCTATGTCTTTGGAAAATTAAATTTAACAGATGTGCATCTAACACACAAAACCTTGTTTTAACCTTAATTGCGATAATATATTTTTACAATTTTTACTATTCATTATGATAAAAAAATAATATTAAATTATTACCTAGTATTAATTATTATAATTAAAAATATGGAATTTATTTTACTAAATTCAATTCACATAATTATAAAAATTTAATTTATTATTAAATATGCAGACGAGATAGAAAAACAACTTTCCAAAAAAATGTATCATAAGTATAAACAATATATATAAAAATTCAATATAAAATTGATTCCAGTGTACTCAATTAGATTAATAATAATATAATCTAACTATTTTTACTTTTAAACAATTTTAAAATAAGATATGTTTTTGTAAATTACATAAATAAAAATGAAATTTTTAATAAAATATGTATTTTCACTATTCATCGAAAAATTAATTTTTTCATAAAAATACAAAATATTCACTCTAATATAATTTTGAAAATTTATTTTAAAAAAATAAGTTTTTTTTCAAATAATTTTTTAAAAAGTTTCCAAAATTATCTTTAAAACATGTGCACAAAACTCGATGAAGCCTCTTTTTTAAAAAAAATATAGTTTTTTAAGCATAAAACCGGATTTACTATTTTACCATGATTTGAAAAAAATAATATATGAATGAATTTTTTTTGAATATATAACATATAAATTTCATTAAAACCATTTAAAAATAGTTATTACTTCAATTTATCTAGATAAAAACACATTTCATGTATAATAATCGTTTTTAAAAAAAACATTTCTTTTACTTTCAATTGATTTATATTTTCATTTCTAATCAATTGATGAAAAAATATTATTTAGATATATATAAAACATATACATTTAATAAATCATTTACACATATCCGTACAGAGAAATATAATTTTATGTTTATAATTCCCACCTTAAATAATGATATTTTAATAGTAAAACACAATTCGTTTAAACTAGGTGTTGCGTGAAATGAAAACTATCAAATAAATTAAATTTATTTGAAAAAATATATTTAATAAAATATTAGGTTGTTAAATTATAAACCTATTAAAATAAATTTCTTTCATAAAATTATTTCACTCGGATTGCTACTACAAAATCCAAAGATTTTTACACATAAATATTACATATTTTAAGATGAAAATTGAATACATTTCAAAAATACTCAACTGAGGACTGTAAAGGTGTATCATCCTTGGATACTAGATACATAATCATCTTATTTCATGCAATATATTCTAAATATTCCAAAAATATCTTCCCATTTAGTACTCTTCAAATACATTCCCTACTTAAACACATTTTTAATAACCTTGGGTAAGGAAACATAAGAAAGGGTGATCTCATATGCTTAGTAATGGTGAACATGCGAGATATCAATCGATGACCATATGAAAGAATAAGATGATAATATGGTTATGATATAATGAATATAACATAAAATGTTCATACCTAATATACCATGGATCGTAAACACGATTTATGGCATAAAACATTATCATTTGAGAGGCTTGAATCATAAGATTGAGAAATCAGCATAAATCAATCATGAACAACAATTTCATGTCATATCAGTGTGGAACCATCATAAATTTAGAAAAAAATTTATATGTAAATATTAATTATTGAGTCCATAAAATAATAATTTATCATGCATGAACACAAGTTTCCCATAGTGGATTGAGAATATCGACTTGTTTAACAAAACAGACTAAGAACATAGACTTGTTTCCCATAGAAGATCAAGAACACCGACTTACTTACCAAAGAAGATCAAGAACATAGACTTGTTTCCCATAATTATCTCAAGATATATAAAACATTACCCAATGCATTATAGGGATATATAATTATTGACCCACCCGTTACATAATTAAAACCATAAATGTATGCTTCACAAGATCATAAAAACTCAAAATATCATCATAACATAACCCGTGAAAAGAAAAAAGGTTTCATAAATATTTCATCAATTATTCACAGAAAAAACCATGAAAAATGAATTATTTTTATATAAATATCATAATAATTATCATAAAACATCAATATAAAAAATAAGGATAGTACCATTGGATCATATTTCCAATAAAACATAAGAAACACCAAATTGTTTTTTCATTAATGAATATAAATTCCATAAAAAGGCCATTAAAAATTATTAAGGAAAATATAATTTAAAATTTGAAATCACTTCTTAAAAATTACAAAATATTTAAGAAAACATTTATTTTAAAATAAAATTTAAAAAATATATGGTAATCCTTAATTCATTGAGAAGTCTTGAAGGAAGAAATACCATTCATGTTATTCACATTAAAACAAAGATTTCTATCACTTTTTTTTGTAAAAAGACAATGGTTCCTCATTCAGAAAAGGGAAAGAAGATTCATTTTAAAAAATTATATAAAAATTCAAACATGGGTAAATATGGATCTAAAAAATCAATTTAGAATAGTAAAAAAAAAATTAAGACATTTTTTTTGAAAATATAGAAATGTAAGGGAAAAGAATTTTGACCAGAGATATAAATAAACTTAGTTTTTTCGTAAAACTTTTTTTCGGTATTTTGAGTACATAAAAAGAGTTCAATTTAAAGAAAAAATAAATTTTCAAAAAATAACTATAGGAGAATAAAATTAATGAGTTTCTTAAAAGATATATCATAATATTTCTTTATCAAAATCATAATCATAAACAATCCTTATAAACAATCGTATTATAACATAATACCCTTACCACTTTGGTAACTTTTGAATCGTAAGCCCTGTGAAATAAAGAGAAATAGGTCGATATTTATATAATATTATTTTCATGATAATAATCATAAAATATATCCATGGATAGTATATACACCACATAAAACAAACAAGTGGTGAATATGTCATGTGTCCCATAAGAATAAAAGTGTGATGAAAATATCTTAACTCAAGTCTCAACTTCATCATATGTGTTTAATACTTATGTATAATAATTATATGTTTATTATAAATATATTACATAACCATAATCATATATATCATACCTTATATGATTTACTTATAAACTTGTATCACCCACTTATTCCCAATTCTTTATTAAAATAACTTTTCTAGGCAATATAAATTTCATTTTCCAAGTGTGTTTTGGTTAATTAGATTTGTAATTTGTACATTTATTATGGTTACATCACCTAAAAAATGTTAGTAATTATAAAAATATCATCAAATTATTTATAAAAAAATATATATTCATCTATAAAATTTAGTGGTAGAAAAATGAATTCCATTGTTCATGTAGATGGTAGTCCATACATACAGATATACGTTATTTCCAATTTTAACGGATGGAAAAAATAATGGTAAATAATATTTAAACTTTATATAATCATTAAAATATTATATATATAATATTTAAAAATTAAATTTATCCTTATTACTATTAATGTAAAATAAAAATGGTAAACGAGTTTCATCTCTTCACGGAGAAGGTAGTCCACACATATGTACCAACAACATTATCATTTTTAAATAGATAGGAAGGTAATAAGTTAGATGTAATATTATAATTCAAGAAGTATAATTATGTTATAAATATAATATATAAATATATATTAAATCCAACAATATATACATCCTTGAAAGTTAGTGATGGAAAACTTATTATATCGGTTCATGAGGTGGTAGTTCGTAGTACACACGATTGATGGTTTCATTTCTCATTTGACGGAAGAGTAGATTGATATATGTTATGAAATAAAAATGATAAAATATAATTATAGGTTAAATAATGATGTTATTGTATTTTAATTATTAATACATGAATTAAGGTAGTGAGATAAGAATTAAAGAAAGAAAAATTAGAGTGAAGAGAATTGCCATCCTTATAAAACCTCATTTGGATATCTTATTAAGGACCCTAGGGATGGTCTTTTGGGGAGACCAGTAGCTCTAGAATGTGGATATAGATGTTGGGAAGTTGTTTTTTATGGACTTTTATCCAAAATACTTAATTTGATTTAGGTATTTTAGGAGAGGATGTTCCCTATTACAATTAAGGATGACTGCCATTTTTGTAAATACCCAAAACTATTCAATAATGGGATGTCACCCTCAACCCTTGTGCCTCAAAAATAGATAAATAATGGATTTTAAGGAAGTTTAGTTCTATAAACCCATAAAATAAAAAAAATAAACATGTTTTAAACAATACATTCCTTTAAAATCTAATTTTATATACTTTTAAAATTTTAGTTTTCACCATGATAACTAGTTTATTTATTTATTTACCTAGGTAATTTTTTTTATGCCTAAAAATAAATGATCCTTATTAGATAATTTGGGACCAATGATTATAAATATGAAATAAAATTTATTGAAAAGAATAATACATGTGTGGGAAATTAATTTTAACACAAGCGCATCTAATGTGAGAGACCCTAGTTTAACCTTAATCGTGGTAAGTAATTTGTATTGTTTTTACTATTCATTATAACTAAAGATTAAGTTGAAATTATTACCTAATATTAATTATTATTTTTTGAAATATGGAATTAATTATACTTAATTCAATTAATATAATTATAAGAATTTAATTTAAAAATAAACTCATGGATGCGATGAAGAAATAATTTGACAATGAAAACGTTTTCATAAGTATAAATGTATTTTATATAAAACTTAAACATTAAATTTATTAAAATGAACTAAATTGAATTAAATATAAAATACCTGAATTAATTTTACTTTTAAACAACTTTATAATAACATTTAACTTTGTGAATTATTTATATGAAATGGTTGTTTTTAATAAAAACAAGTATTTTTACTATTCATCAAAAAATTATAAAAAATTCTATCTAAGATAATTTTTAACTGTTTATTTAAAAAATGAAGTTAATTTTTTCAAATAAAATTTTTAAAATTTTAAGAACAAATGAATTTTAAAACAAGTGTGCAAAACATGATGAAACTATTTTTTAGGAAAAAATACAGTTGTCTGAGCATAAAACTAGATTTATTCTTATCTCATGCTTAGAAAAAATATTAGATGAATGATAAAAAAATATTAAATATTTAATTTATATAATTTCATTAAAATTAATCACTAATACTAATTAATTTAATTTATTAAAATAAAAAAACATTGTGCACATAAAAAACAATTTTTTTAGAAAAAATACCAGTTCTTTTACTTTAAAAATATTTATATTATTATTGATAATAAATTGAAAACCTATAAAATTATTTATACATGTGTAAACCATACACTTTTCATAATCAAGTAAATGTTATTTATACCCACCAATTTAACAGTTATGTTAAAACATTCACCTTCAATAATAATATTTTAATAGTATATCAGTGATTGTTTAGACTCGGTGTTTCATGCAACATATACTGTTGAAAAAATTATATTTATTTTGAAAAAATATTTTATAAAATCTCTAGGTGTTACAAATGTCTATTAAAAAGTCTTAACTTTTATATTTATCATTTATTGCCGAAGATTCAAGTATTGTATGACTCTTACTTGAGTATAATACACCAAAAACACTATTTAATTAAAAGTGAAATAATGTATCATTATGACCAATATAAACACAAGAAAATGTTGTTTTAATTAAATATATAAAATAATATTTCAACTAGAATCAATCAATATTTAAAAATAGAAGTCATTTTCTTCTCAGTACTAACATAAGAATCGCCCTTCCTCAACTACTTAAAGAATTCATCTCACTTCTTATAATGTTTTTGGACTTAAGTTTTTTTTAGTATTTGGATAAAATGGAATGACACACATAAAGTATCAAATACTCAATAATTAAATGTAAATTTTAGATGAAATTCTGATTATATAAATATATATAACTGATGTTGAGTCATCCACTCGCTTCTACTACAATTTAGTACAATTTATCTTCCAGTGACCTATATTTCCTCATGAAAAGAATATAGCCTCATGTTTGATATGATACCACCATTAAAGTTATTTCTTAGAAATAATTTGAAAAATAATCATTGAATTATAAATAGTCATGAGTTTTTTCAATATTGTCTTTAAGTTTATTCATTGTTGTGTCTACATTGTACTTTCAAAAATGTTTATTTTAAATTGTTAATTTTAGTGTGTTTTAATTGAAAAGGACCAAATTATACATTTAATTATTCATTTTGTGGGTTATTTTATTTTAAATGAAATTTTTTTAAAAATAAAATAAATATGTGTTTTTAGGATGAATTTTGATTATAAAAAGTTAATGTCTATATTTGAGGAATTTTGAAAAAGTGTTTAGCATCAGTTTATGTAAAATAGTGCCAAATAAACTAAGGAGATCAGGGCCAACCAACAAGGCCAAACAATCAACACTAGTCTAGTTGGATCATAGGTCATGAAAAGTGAAATTGCAGAACACTGTATAAATGTTTGTGTAATGTGAGGAGGGAATTTTTCTCTGGTGATGAATCCTAGAATGACAGTAGGAGACCCTCGACTCCCATCCAACTTTTCAGGTTTTTTCTCAGGTGTGAGATTAATAGTATGCAATGACCCAACCGTGAAATACTCAATGTGGGACACTTTTTACCACAGGCAATGTGCTACTTACAAATTTAATGATGTCTTATGCCAGAACTCATGCGCCCTAACCTCAGTTAGAACTGCTACTGCCTGCAACCATCAAACATCGCCAGACTACCATATTTACTCAACAAAAACCACAATTTCTACCCTTTATGAGTCTCAAAATCAAGCTACTCTTCTACTACTAAGGATATAGGTTCTATATAATATCACTAGAAAATCAAGTGAACACTTTGGAAGAAAGGATAAAGATGAAGCATCTGTTGGATTTGGTATCCTAGGACCAACTGTTTTTACTTTGATTACACTTATAATTGATCCATTAAATATTAATAAACTTTTTATCACATATTTTCCATTTTTATCAATGACTCTAATGTAATAATGTCCTAAAGTATACATCACATTTATAAGGTCATAAAATTCCCCACTATGATGAGAACCATGGTGTGCTATGATTATATTCTTAAATAATGTTTTTTGGTCGGATAACATACTATAAGGGGACACATAGTACATTGGAAGCTAGGTTTTAGTACTCATAAGAATATGATGATTCTTCTCATGAAGTTTGAACTTGTTAATCTCCAAGATGTTATATTATGAGAATATACCATCCATTAGGAATTATATATGTTTTGGTGTCATCATATATTCCTATTTGCGAGCATGTGTGATGGTCTATAGACTTTAAGATTATTATTAATTCATGTTACGACTCACGTACTTAGATGTATTTCATAAACCATGATGATAACAGTTCATGTTGAAGTTGGATATGTTGGGTGCATCATGAGTGACATGTCATTAATGGATAAGTCAAGGAAGGATTTATCCATTCCACCTTCATAGAAGATAATATTTCATCCCTTTGATTTGAATAGAACCATTGCATCAAATTCTCTGATCATGGTGTAATGGTGTGTTTATTTCAAATAGTCAAAAAAATTCATATCGAGCATATATTTTTTGGACATAGATGTGCAACCTTCTTAATGTGATGTTGTGATAAATAAATTATGTTACACAGTGAGTGTTCTTATACAGGTAACATCATTGAAATATTATGTTCTTTCTCTTGGATATCGTGACTCTTTTCTAGGTAGTAATCTTTGACTTTAGGAAAGCCCACATAATGCCAATGAGAAAGAATCCTAGAGGGTCACACACTATATATTTTTGGTGAACTTGATTAAATTCTATTTGAATGTAGTTATTGGATTAAATATTATTCTCAAGAAAGAAAAATAATTCTATTCAAGTTTTATTGATCACTAATATTCACAAGGTAATAAATAATTATTTGTTTATTAATAAAAAATTATTAGATTACGTGAATATATATAATATAATTATTCACCAGATTGTGAGTAAAATATTCATTATATTTATTAAATATTTTAATAAAGATTTAGTAACTAGATTGTGAATGAGATTTTTATTTAGGAATAAAATATTTATTTAGGTATTTCATAAATATTGAAGAGTTTGAACAGACCAATACCATATCTGGTGATAAATAATTATTTACAAGTCAGAAAATAATGTTTTATCAATTTTCAAAAGTTGGCACTTAGAGTAAAAAAATATTGTTATTATGTTGAAATGGATTTAATAAATCTTTTAAATGTTATTTAATGGCCGACAAAAAATTAAATAAGATTTCAACCTAAACCCTAACTATATAAATATAAAATTATTTATATTGTGTATTATATACACAAATTGAGAATAAATAATTGTTGCGCTTAACAAATTCTCTATCGACTCCTCATCTCTCCCTCTAAATAATGATAAATGAAAGAGATATTTCTTCAAGATTGAAGAATGAGCGATCAAGAAAGAACAATGTAAGAAATTTGATTCACCACCCTAGCACCCAAAGATCATGTAGTGTTTCTCAAAGATTAATGAATCATGTGTGGATCACCGCTAGAAGAATTCTAACCTTGGATCCTCAAAGTACAGTGAAGGAAATCCAAAAGCATCTTTTAGGATGAAAAACATTCATCTATGAAGATAGTTCTTAATCCTAGGTATTTATTTATTTAGATATTAAATAAATTAACTATAAATTTGATGTACAATATCCTCAATCATGGTTATTGTCAACGATTATTAAAAGAAGTTTTAATATATCATCCACCACAACACACATCCATTATACCCAAAACCATCAAGTGTTTTCAAACCGGTCATATTTAAATTTATAATTACTTATTTTATTGTTGATCTATGTGAAATTGTGTTTAGATTTTTAATTTAAGTTATTATTTATTTAATATGATTTAAATTAACATGTTATCGCCATATTAATCATGTTTGTTCAGTGTTTAATTATATTGAAGGCTTAATAATTGATGAAGAATGACAAGAGATGTCACCAGGAAGTGTCAAATATTTTTCCAGTAAAACTAGTTTACACAACATTTAGCTGGGGTATACATCATGTACCCTTGCACATTATACCTAGATTCATCGAGAAATTAATTACACTCGGTGTATTTATTTCACACCATGTGTTGACTGGGCCAACCTAGCACATGATAATAAAATACATGGTGTGTAGCTATTATGTACATCCATGTTGTCTGGCCAAGTTAAGATACCAATGCCCCATGCGTGTCACTCATATACATGGATACTGAGGTACACTACATGTAGTCAGATTGTACATGCCATGTAGTCTCCCAATTAATGGAAGAATTAAATTACCTTAAATTAACAATTGCAGCATTAAAACCATAATTTATTAATTGAGCCCTATTGTGTGTTTGAAAATATAAAAATGGTTTTAAATATTATTAAATGATCAATTGATTTATTGTCATAAATATTTCATTATTTTGTTTTCCTTTAATTTTTCATGAATTCTATTAATGATAGGTATCTCCAATTAAGATAAAATGATCATTAAGATGAAAGAGAATTAATTAATGAAACCATGTTTATCTTAATAATGGAGAATGAATAAATAAATAAATGCTAGTTGGTTACTTTTTGTCTATTTGTTGCATGTATGACCTATCATGAGATTGAACAAGACCTATGTATGTGTTAAAATTTATTTAATTTAATTTATTGCATATGTTTTCAATTGTTTAATGTTAAATTATATGATGGACTACGAGTCATCCTGCCTTCTATTATTATGTATGGCCATCATGCCGAAGGATATTTATGTAATCCCATTTAACAGTTCTTTTGGTTCCCCTCACCTATGTGTGAATAATAAATACTTGCAGTTAATGGATCATAACAAGGAGCATAGAGGTGGTTCAAGGCATAATCATGGTAATTCCAACTCAGTGATACACATATTTATAGGTGGAATGTTGTAACTCAATCCATGGATAGAAAATGGAGTTATTCACCTAGTTCATATGTTGATATAATGTACTCTCATTAAATCAACTATTAGATAAGATCATCATCATTTCATTTGCTTTATTTACTTATTTCTATCTATGCATTATTTATTTTATGTATGAAAGACCATAGTCAAATAAATGAATTAATTAATTTTAAAATATAGAAATTAAAAAATGAATTATGCTTAAATGTTTTTCCAACATGGTTAATTAATTATGTAACATCCACATAATATTAATAAGACAAGTAAACTTTAATACAAGATCAATTTTATGCATAAATTAATTAAAATCTCTTAACCTAATATTAATTTAGACTAATCCTTCCATTACCTAATTGGTAATATAACCATAGAACTAAATGTAGTACATTACCAAAGTCTAAAAACTTACTTTTATCTAGGAGTTATCATGAGAGTTTTGGGTTGACTTAACTGAACTTGTAAGTAGTTAAGGAGTTTTAGTTTGTTTAATAAAATTTGACAGGAAAGTGTGGAAGAAATCCAAGTCATCATTTCAAGATACGATAATCCACTTAATGGATTAAGGAGTTGCATGTCTATAGTTGTATGAATTCCTAACTAATTAAATTATTATGGTTTTTATGGATGAAGTCTGTATCATTAAGAAAATAAATGGGGACCCTTGCCACTAGAGTTTCATAGAAACTATACATTCTAATTTTAATGGTGCGGGGATAGTGGGACATGAAAAATAGTAGGCGATTTAATAAAATAAATTATTTTATTATATCTCACTCTATTTTTAATCATGATTATTACTAATAATATATTATTTTAATTATAGAATAAAATGGAAATATCATTGTCCACATTATACTTATAATCAATATTAGATAAAAACAACCTCTAAACTGGCAGTAATTTCCAAGAATGATATAGTTGCCTTCGGGTTGTTCTATTCCATGAATAGAAATATTGCATGCTAGAATCCTCATTTTCTGACCCTCCTTCTAAGGAGGCGAGTGATGAAGAGTTCCTAGTCTATGAGAAACATATGAACAACATAGTATATGTTTAGTGCTTGATGCTTTCTTCTATGACTAGTGAACTCATAAAGTCTTATGAAAACATGGATGAATATTGCATGCTTGAGTAACATCATGGTTATTTCTAGGAGAGAGCTAGACATGAATTTTTTGATATTTACAATGTGATATTTCAGAGATTTATGGGAAAGGGTGTCCCAGGTAGGCCTCATGTATTCATGATCATTGGATATATTAAACACCTAGAGGTTCTAGGGATTATACTCCCTGAAGAAATGGGCACTGATCTCATTCTGGAATCACTCCCGTAGAGCTTCTCTGGCATTATTATAAATTTTAATATGGAAAACAATGAGAAGTATCTTCTAGATATTATTACTCTCCTTCACCATGTAGATAAGGATATGAAGCGTGAATATCCTTTCATACATATAGTGAATAAATAGATAGGGAACGTGAAGATCTATAAGTTGAAAGATTCTTCACACCCTTCTAATAAGAGGAAGATCATGGGACGAGAAAGGAAAGAAGATAATTTATGTTTCGCATGTGGCAAGAAGGGTCACTGAAAGAAAAATAGAACCCAACCAAAGAAGCAAGAGGAAGCTTTAGGTGTGTTTGTTATTGACTAAAATTTATTTATTTCTATAAATTGGGTATTAGATATAGCTTTTGGTGATCAAATATTTACTCAAATATAGGATCCAAGTATATTTAGAAACATTGATTAAGGGGAAGTAGATCTACTAGAAACCGATGGAGCTAAACTTGTTGTTGTATCTATCGGGGACTACAACTTCACATTGTCGACTAGAGTGATATTTGTTTTAAAGGGTTTCTATTATGTTCCTTCAGGTAACAAAAAATTATATCAATATCCAGACTAGATACAAATGGACTAATTTTTAAATTTAGGAATAAATGTTTCTTATTTAATAAAGATATCATTTTTTTATAGTAGTACACATTTAAATAGTGGTCATTATGTATTGTATTATATAAATCAAGTAATAGAAATTAATAACAAAGTAACTTTTCATAACTCATACAACACCCAACTTTGGCATCATTGGATTTTCCATGTAAATTAAAAATACTTGACTAAATTACATTAAGATAGATATTTATATTCTTTTGAAATAAAAACACATGGAATTTCTCATGGATATTTATAATAAAAAATCAAAAAATCCCCATTTAGTAGGAATAGTGAAAGGACTAATGATATTATTAAATTATTTCATACTGATATGTGTGGACCATTTTTTGTAGAGGGAGTGGGTGGGTAATCATACTTCATAACTTTTACTAATGATTTTAGTATATATGGATTTGTCTACTTAATGGGGTATAAGTCATATTCATTTTCTAAATTGAAGGAATACAATAATGAAGTTGAAAACCATATTGGAAATAATATTAAGAAAATATTCTCAGACTATGGTGGGGAATACCTTAATCAAGACTTTATTGTTTATTTATGGGAGTTAGAGATATTTTCTTAACTCACTCCTCATTATATGCCTTAGTGGAATGGTATAAAAAAAGGAGGAAATGTGCATTGTTGGACATAGTGAGATAAATGATGATTCACAGGAGTCTCTGATTATCCTTTTGGGGATACGCGTAAGCATACGTACTAAACCAAGTGCCAAATAAAGAAACAGGTGGTATACCATAATAATTATGGAATAGAAAGAAACTTGTGTTGTCTTACATACATGTTTAGGGTTGCGAATCTTTTTTTTAAGGCCTCTTCAGGTAAAAATATTTTACCTCGAGGCACAAAGTGTATCTTTAAATGATATCCCAAAGAAACAATGGGATACTACCCATATAATACATCAGAAAAAAAGGTTTTGGTTGAAAGACTTCCCACATTTCTTGGGGAGGATCATATATCTAAAAGAGATAGTGTGAGTGAGATAGGCTTCAATGAACTACAATATCAAGATACACACGATTTGGTACAGGAAAAGTTTTCATAAAGCCCCGTCGAAGAAGAAATTTTTATGGAGATACAATTACTAAACTGGAGTACTAGAGAGGTTAGAGAACCAAAACAATATGGTATTCTAGTCACTGAGGATGGTGACTCGTTATTAGTTGACAATAATGATCATTAAACCTGCAAGTAAATAGTACATGGAACATATGTTTCCAACTAGAAAGAATCCATGAATTATGAAATGGATTCCATGTACCAAAACTAAGACATGATTTTGGTAGACACGATAGTAAATGTAAATCCCATTGGTTGCAAATGGGTATTCAATAAAAAATGGACATGGATGGACAATTCAGTGCTTATAAGGTGTGGCTGATTACAAAAGGGTTTAAATAGTGACGAGGAATTGACTATGAAGAAACCTTTTCACCAGTTAAAATTTTGATGTCCATTAGAATTCTTCCTTCCATTACAGCTTTCCATGATTATGAGAATTGAATAAAGGATTTTAAAACATCCTTCTTTAATGGGAACCTTGGGGAATATGTATAAATGACAAAAATCAATGATTTTGTGACTCCAAAGGATTCCAACAAATTATCAAAGTTTCAACGATCTATTTATGGATTAATAAAAGCATCTAGATCATGCAACATTCATTTTGATATGTCCATAATGGAATTTGGTTTCATAAAGAATGAATTAATGTTTTGTGTCTATAATAAATTTAGTGTGAGTTCAATAATTTTTTTAATATTATATGTTTATTACATATTACTCATTGAAACAAAATATTAGTCTTACATTTTTTTAAGTCGTGGTTGAATAATTGATTCTCTATGAAGGACATGTGCAAGGTAATATATATTCTTAGGATAGAGATCTATTGTGATATATCCAAGAGGTTTCTCAACCTATTTTAGAGTACATACATTGAAAAGATACTGAAGAGTTTTGGTATGGAAGAATCCAAGAGGGTATTTTTGTTAGGGTCACATGGAATTCATCTTTTTAGGAAAATGTGTCCTCAAACACATGAGGAAAGAAAAAATGGCAAGGATTTCATATGCATAAGTGATTGGTTCAGTCATATACGTTATGATATGTAGTAGACTAGATCACACCTACACATTAAGTACAGTAGGAAGATTTCAAGCTGATCTAGGTGACCAATATTGGATGGTAGTCAATACCGTCCTTAAGTATCTGAGTCATGCCAAGGATATGTTCCTGGTTTTTGGAGGAGATGAGGAATTAGTCATTAGAGGTCACACTTATGCTAGTTTCCAAATTAATCAACATGACATGAAGTCACGAACATGATACATATTAACTTTTAATGGAGGTGTTGTAAGCTAGAAGATCTCAAAGAAGGTTGTGGTTGTAGATTCTATAATATATTCTAACTTTATTGTGGCTTCTGAGACAGCTAGAGAAGCAGTATAGTTGTTCATCATCATCGAATAAATTGATGAGGTAGCTTACATTAATGATCCTATCATAATCTATTATGATAATACTGCAGTAGTGGATCTTGAGAAAGAGTGAAGGTCACATCAGCGGATGAAGCACATATGTAGGAAGTATCATCAATTGAGATATATTTCTCATAGATGTGAAGGTGTAGTGAGAAGTATTTCCATAGAATAAAATGTGGAGGACCCCTTGATAAAATCCTTGACTCATCAGAAGCATTACTATGATATGAGGTCTAGGAGACTAAAGGTTATAAATAGTTGTCTCTAGTCTAAGTGGGAGTTTATTGGAGTTGGTGTCATAAGACCAACTATTTGTTATTTGATTACATGTATATTCAATGTATTGAATATTAATCAAACATATTATTACATATTTTTCATTTTTTTGTATGAATCTAATGTAATAAATCCAAGATTATACACCACATAGATAAGATCATAGCAATTACATGGTATGATGAGAACCTTGATGTGATACGATGATATTATTAAATAATGTTCTGAAGTTGAATAACATAATATGATGGGACACATAGTACATAGACTACTAGGTGTGAGTACTCATAATCATATGAGTATTCTTCTCATGAAGTTTTTTCTCGGTGATCTCTAAGATGGGATATTATGAGAACAAACCTGACAGTAGGAATTCTATATGTTTTGGTGTCATCAAATATTAATATATATGAGTGTGTGTGATAGTCCTTACATTTTATGATTATTATTAATGCATGTTACAATTCACATACATTGATGTATTTCATAAACAATGACAATAATAGTTCATGGAGACGTTGGATATGTTGGGTGCATCATGAGTGACATGTCATTAAAGGATAAGTCGAGGAAGAATTTATCCCTTCTATCTTTCTGGAAGATGATATCTCAACCCTTTGATTGGAATATAAGTTTAGAATTAAATTCATTGGCCATGGTATAATGATGTATTTATTTCACATAGTCAAAGAAATACATATCGAGCATATATGTTGGTGGCATGGATTTTCAACCTTCTTGATGAGATATTATGACTAAGAGATTATATTACACTATGAGCAATTTATATGTTGTCATCATAATTTTGATATTAATTTACTCCTTTTGGATGCATTGACATATTTCTAGATAGTAATCTTGGACTTTATTCAAGAACACCTAATGAAAATGATAAAAAATCTTATAGGGTCCCACACTAATTTTTTTAGATGATCACGATTAAATTCTATTTTAATTTAAATATTGGAATAAAAATTATTCTCAATACTGAGGAATAATTTTACTCATTTTTTATTTATCTGTAATATTCACAAGGTAATAAAAATTTATTCATTTATTAATAAATAATTTATTTTATTATGTGAATATATATATAATATTTATTCAATGGATTATGAGTAAATTTTTTATTTTATTTATTGAATATTTTAATAAATATTTGTTCACTGGATTGTGAATGAAATATTTATTAATGAATAAAATATTTATTTATGGATAAAATATTTATTTGGGTGTTCAATAAATATCAAGGAGTTAAAATGGACCAAGTCTGCGTCTGGTGATAAATTATTGTTTACAAGCCTGTAAATATTTTTTTATCAATTTGTGAAGGTTAGCTTGTACTACAAAATAATAATAATATTATTATGTGGCATGAGGTTTATTAAACGTTTTGAATGTTATTTAATGGATGACATGAAATTGAATAAGATTTTAACCTAAAATTAATCTCTATAAATAAACGGTTATGTCTACTTTGTATTGCATCCAAAAATTGAGAATAGATAATTATTGCGCACAATGAATTCTATCTTGATTCCTTATCTCTCCCTCTCAAGAATGAGAAATGCAACAGATATTTCTTCAAGAATAAAGAATGAGCGCTCAAGAATGAACAATTCCAGACCTTCGATTGACTGCCCTAGCACTCGAAGATTGAGTTTCATTGCTCAGAGATCATTGGATCATGTCTAGATCACCGCTATAGGGATTCTGTCTTTGGATCCTCATAGCGCAATGAATGCAACCCAAAAGGATATTTTCATACGATCAACATTCATAAAAAAAGAATGTTTCTAATCCCATGTATTTATTTCTTCAGATATTAAATAAATTGATTATAAATTAGACATTTCAGATCCTTGATCATGGTTTCTGGAAACAATTATTAAAAAAAATTAATATATCATCCACCACTGCACGCTTCTGCTACATCCAGAACAATCAGGATCCCTACATGAAAATGAGGCCAACACGCATTTCACTAAATCATATAAGATAATACCATTGTAAATTGGTTGATTTCTAGGATTAAATGGCAATTAAATCAGCTTTTTGATCATATTTGATGGCATGGCTGAGACAAAATGGCATCAAGGAAACCACTAAAACATATGTGAAATTGTAGTTGATGTGCATGCATGGAAGGCTATGGAGGATGAAGAAGTTAATGAAACACTATAGATATGAACTCATGATGTGTAGGGATAACCAATGGAAAAAACTACCACCAAAATGGGATGATGATCACAGAAGAGTCCATGGAATATAGAAACAACCAATGAATTATCACTACACTGAAGTAGGTTCCCTTGTTGTTGTAAGCATGCATAGTGAATGATTATAATATTTTTGGTCTGCAGTATAACTCAACAAAAATGTTGTGAACATGGTATCTCCACCTCGACCCATGTTAGGTTCAATGAAATGAAAATTGAAGCCTTTTGACCAAGGATTTTAGTGGGTTTAGGGTTTGACTGAATATAATAGAGGTTAGAAGTTATGTTTTCAACTGATTCACAAATACCCCCTCTATCTCCTTAACAATTATGGATATATCATAAAAGTAATATTTTTAGGAAAATCTATGAAAATTATGGGAGAAGAATTTGGAAAACATGAAGATTGATAATATTTGAATGAATATTTATTGAGGGATTGTTTTCCTATAAAAATATGGGTAGTTGTGCTCTTAAATGAACTGAGACCTATTAGGAAAGATGCTACTATTAATCTTGTACTACTGCTAATTTTTAGGGTAGTATTATTATTTTACCACCACCTCATAGCTAGCTTGGGGGCGGGGTGGACCTTATATGAAGTAATTTCAATTAGGGGTTGATTGTTTGGGTTATTTATTATTTTAATGAAAATTCAAGTGGGTATTTCTATTTGTTCATATATTTTTTATTCTCTTTCTATATTAATCATGCATGACCATTGTGTGATCGGTAAGGGAGTGTTTATTTTAATGAATTGAATAGGGTGTTGATCTCCACCATTTCTATTAGGTTGATATCACTCTATGTTTAAACATAGTTTTAGGTTCATTTTAGTGATCTTAAGTACCATGTTTATTGAGAAAAGGAGAGATAGGATGGTGGAGAGTGTCTATCATGATCATTAGAGTGAATTTTATATTATTCTGATACATCATGATTACTAATTCCTCAATTTAATGTCTTGATACTTCATATACCTAGATTTACAATTTCCTAGAAATTTTTCCTTTTTTGAAATTCTAATTCATAAAATATGTTTTATTTTACTTTCCAATTATTTTTAGATTTATTTCATCATCGTAGTTTAGTGTATTTATTATTAAATTATCATTTCCTCAACCTGTCCTCATGGGATCGATCTCGATCTCACTATATTTATACTACTTTGTAGTGGTTTAGTGATTAGTGGTTCCTATATTATAAAATCCAAAATTTATTTTCCCTATTGGAATTAATTATGCCATATGGGGAAATTATACACTATAAGAACTAAATATTTATCATTCTTCATGTCATTTTCAACTTCATGAACCTTATCCAAAAGATATTTAAGCGGGTTCTCTATGTTGTTCATTTTATAATGCTCAACAACACTGGAGTAACTGGGGTAATGGGATGGAAGAATAGGATGTATTGAAAGACCGTGACTTATCATCCATTTTACACAGGTTCGATATGATCATCATCTCATTAAATTCTTATTTTAATTTCTCCTCACATACTTCTTAGAGATGAGAAAACATGGTATAACCATTCAGGCCTAATTTTTTATTTAAAACTAATTAGATATTGGTGATAGTATTATGATATAAACATCATATGTGTTATTCATAAGCCTCCTGCAAGCTTCATTTTCACCCTCAGTATCTTCTAGAGGTAGTTAAATAGGTCATGGGAATTTTATAACACATAATTTCATTTCGTTTCATAGTACTGTGCGCAAGCACCTACACCATCCCAAAAAAATATATACAGTTCAGGATATGTTTTTTTGTTCAGTATTTATCACAGTAAATGTGTAGTATTTCCTTCTATTTTTTACTTAAAAATATAACATTAATAAATTAGCACTTTTATTGTGATTATTTGTTATTAAAAATTATATATTTCTTAGTCTTAAATGCCTCTCACTATTTTATCAAATGTCTATACCCCTTAACCAATAGATTTGAAATAATCAGTCACTTGAGTATTCTAGTAGAAATAATCCTTAAGTATATCTTTATAGAACGAGCTATGTCATCACCACTATTCCAAAACTCTATGTTAGGCATTTTCTGATCCAATAACATGAACCTACAACTCCTTGATCTGTTGAGTGGGGTATCATGTCCTAAAAAGAGTAATTTTTATTTAATGAATGTTTAACCTCTAAAGGGGACACAAGCTAGTCATGTGTACGTATTTTCTACCAACATTTGTTAAGACAATCCATTACCTTGATAAGAACACCCAAGTAAAAAGAGAAACTCTAAACTAGGGCTGACTATCACCTCAAACATATGAATTTAATCAAACTCAAGGGATGGAAGACATTAATGACTTAATATTTACTTTGAGAGATTTTAAGTTTTGTATTGTTTTATTTTTAATTGAAATCTGATTTGATTGATTCTTCTTATTTAAAATTAATTGAAATCACAACATTTACAAAGAATAATTAGAATACATTCCTCACATATGTTCATTTATTTTAACTATTTTTTCTTGTTAACATTTCTATATGATTGTGTATCAGCCAGACATTCACAAACATTTAACCATTTATCAGAAAATAAACAATGATATGATCATGAGTTGTTTCTTCTAGTTGATCCATCAAGTGGATAATGAATCAATTGAGATTCTGGGGAAAGTCCTTAAGTCATGCACTAATTTTATTTCTATCACCCATCAAACACTTGTGCATTATTCCCATTTTTTCTACACAGACTCTCAACCCAAATTGCTTCATTGTAATCTTCTCAAATTTATAATGTATACTCATGTACATGTAGGATGGTTCTAATTATGTAGAATTATATTTTTTTCATGTAGAAGATGGACATGCATGACTTTATACATTAAATGATGGAGAGACGATGAACATACCATATAAAAATAATTTTTAACTTATTATTAGAAAAAACACCATTGTAGTAAATAAATTAATATAAATAAACAATACAAATATGCACAAGTCAGTCTCATCTCATGATTGATCAAAATTTAACAACATTGAATAAAAGAATTAAAGAAGATAAAATTAAAATCGATGGCATTTGCAAGACATTAAAGTTACCCAATGTAGTTAGAAATCTTTTCTATATATTACAGTGAATTTTATTTATTTTTTGAACAGTTTTTGTAAACTTTCGGGCCTGTTTAAGCATGAAACTAGTCCTATTAGGGCTGAAAAGAGCCACGAGTGGCTCTCAGGTGAAATTAGGTCAGACATGGTCAAATATGGGATTGAACCATTCCGTCTGGGTTGGATTAACCGGATGGGTCACCGTTGTCCGTTTCCAGCGGATTGCTGAAGTTAGTGAAGATTGCAATGGCGTTAGCTACCAATCAGCGACTTAATATATATATATGTATATATATATATATATATATATATATATATATATATATATATATATATATATATATATTCAATGATGGCCTAGAGGATTCTGTTTCCCCAGACCCACATTAAATTTTTTTCCCTAAATAAATTAAAATCTACAGTTAACTAATAAAATTGATCCCCCTTTCATTGTTTTTTTATTTCTTTATTGTGTGTTTCCCTAGCCCATGGGCTCTTTGGGCTTGCCTTAGGGCCAACCCTAATATATTTTACCCATGCCAATAGGGTCTGGCCTCTTTAGGTGAGTGTCTTTCCCGGTTACTAGGGGGTAGGATTTCAACACGGGGTCGCCGCCCCTGGATGGAAAATAAAAAAATCAATAACTTAATTTGTTGAACATGGAAGATGACCTGGTAGATGTATATCCAACCAGATGTTACATGACAGAACTGCACACTCTTAACGAGGTATATATATATATAAGTTTTTTATTTTTTGATTTTAATACCAAATTATCTATGAATGACTATTTCTTAGCCGTTTGAACATCGATGGATGTACCATTATAGGTGTTGGGACCGTATCTAAACCCTCCATTGAAATCATATAAAACTCGATTAATTTTTTAACAAAAATATTTAAACAACCTATTTGATACCAATTAAAGGAATCTGGGTGCTGCGAGAGAATAAAATACAGATATTTATAAAAATAATCAATAGGATTAGTTTCATAACATCTAATCTGATATACCATCTCCTAGATTTATCTATCCATCACATGCAATTTAATTTCTACCTGAATAAGAAAAATGAATGAAACCATCTACGGTATATTGTTCTTTCATCAATGTCAAATTGGTCATCTCATTATCTGCTTCCGATATCTCAATAGATCCCAACGTGGTATCCTATAAAACATCTACAAATACACTATAACTTCTGAAATTTCATTTTCCAATTCTTGAGTTCTAGTGCATGAAAGGAAGATACTTATATTGTATATTCGATCATGGTAAGAACACATGATTGATTTGACTGATAACATCAATCAATTCTTGTTAACCCTCTCGATAACACTCTCTATAATCATGTTAGAGTTATTGGGAGCTCTAAAATTCACGTAAAATGAATTATTCACTACTCATGAGTCTAAAATTCATTTATATACTAAGGTTATACATTCCAAAATCTCACTTTGGTCCTTGAAAAATTATCACCATCATTTTAGACCTTTATGGACACTTTATTCTTAATCAAACATTTAATAAACATTTCTAATATTTTATCATTATATTGGGACATTATTAACACTTCAGGTGATAAAATTAGAACCATTTACTCAGGTAGACTACTCTAAATATTTAGCAAAACTTGAAAATGTTACATTAGTTGAAATTAATATTATTTTGTATTCACATTTATATTTAAATAACATGTGAATACCTTGAGAAATTAATTCAATTATTATTATTCTAAAATCAAATAATATAATTGATTTATGTTACATGTGATTGTTCACACTCAGACGTTCACTGATCCTTACACATGGTGGCTAGTCCAACATAAATTACTATTCTTCTGAATAAGAGGAACAAATGTATACATTTTGTGTGTTACCATCTAGGACTGTATCTCGATAGTAGTAAGTCATACCCATGGACTAAGAGAAGTATCTTGAAACAAATGATGGACCCTAAGGACATAAGGATAAGTAATAGCTACTTCTTCATCCTTCCAATAGATGCTATGTAATATAATCTCTTTGTCTAGAGATATCTTATAAAGTGAGATGCACACATTGTGTCATCATCTACACATATTTTATTTATTCTTTTAAATACTATTTTAGATATACTTACCATCTTATACCATGAATATGGATTTAATAAAGTCACTACCATCCTAGTAAACTGGTCTTAAGGTATCACTTTTGTTTGAAAGTGAAAAATTCTGTCTTGATCATTCAATTAATGTCACAACACCAATGATGCACCAACACAAGAAACTCTATCATAAAATAAATTTCATGGTTTCTATATTTCTTCAAAGGTTACAAATAAACATCACACACTGATAATGATCTCGTGTTAAGAGACTAATACACATGCACGCAAATAGGATCAACTGATGACACCTAAAACATGAGGTGTTCCTAATATAGGTTTAGTCCTTATGGTCTATTATACTCGAGGTCATAAAGTGTTAACTTTATGAGAAGAAATCTCAATGCTTCTGATCCCCCAAAACCTGACCTTAGGAAATCATCTATGTTTTATATGTATTATGTATATATCCCATAAAAAATATAATTAAGATTACTATCATAGTATGTCAAGGTTTTCATTATATCTAAGAGCGAATTTTTTTGTTACAAGTCTATATATACATGATATAGTGATAACAAAGAAATGATCAAGTTAGGTCTAGGATACCAAATTTCATATAAAAACTTAAGATCAACCTTAAACATAAAAAACATGATGGTCTGTATAACTCTAAAAATATCCTCATTTGATAACATCTTAACCAACCCTTCTATAATACCAATGGAGACATCCTATAACCACATTTCCAGATTTGATGCTAAAAACATAATCCTTATATACTATATTTGATACAAAATAATGTGATTCAAACATAACCAACCATAATTAAAATATAAAAAAATTGATTCACTTACACACCCAATACATTTTAGGTTTAGAGTTTTAGAGAGTTAGGAAAAACATTTAACTAACAAAACCCATATCTTTCCCATAAAATGTTCATTTTCCCACTAAAACAAGGATTCGTTATTTTATAAGTAGTCTTTATCTTATATTAAAAAATTCTTCACACATGAAACCCATCTAGACATGTCATAAATAATAATCTTATTCATAACCTGGGAAATTGGAAATGTAATATATCCATGAAATTAATGAATATGAACATGAAGGATAAAATAAAGTTAAAAGGGAGATAAAGAGTGATGGGGAAAATAACCATTATGAACATGGTTACATATAAACTATAAATTCATAAGAGAATGGGGAGTGTAATACATGTAAATTGACTCCAAATTAGGTGGATCTTCTGGAGTTTTTGAGGGAATCAAAGAAAAATTATAATAATAATTATCTGAAAGCCTTTACAACGTAGTTGTAAAAACAAAATTCTAAGTCACAGTAAAAAATATATTTCAAGGGGTAAAAATAGGAAATTAAAAAACATAATTTTAAAAGAGTTCTAAATATTTAATCTTTGAAAAAAATGGATTTAAAAATAAGAAATTCATAGTGGAGAATAAAAATATACATAAGTGGAATGAAATACCTTTATTTATTCTTCTAAAACATTAACCATAATTTTTTATAAAAAAAACATAGAATAATGGGAATATTATTTTATTTTAAAAAAACCATGCAATTTTGAATTAGATGATTTATTAAGAAACAGTATTATAAAAATAGGAAAATATGCTCATGCGATAAATGTTAAAAATGATATTATTTTAACACTTTTGTAATGAAAGTAAAAAACGACAATGTGGAAAACATTAAAAATATTCCTTCTTAAACTTTTGTAAAGATAGTCAGAGATAATAGTAAAAGACCTTAATAAATATTTGAATAAAATATAGGAACATTCTTAAAAATATATAAAGAATATGGACATGGAGGTAAAATATTCCCGACTATAAATAAGGTGTATGGTAAGTCCACATACAATGAAACATTTAGTTACATTGTGATCCAAAGGGAGGTGAAATGTCAAGGAATCATATAAACTGAAAAAGAAGAAATAAGGAATAAAATATAATACAATCATATTGTATATGAAACCAAACCTTAAAATATAAAGATCAATAATTATGTTTTTAACTAAATGAATATAAATGAAGTTAAAAAAAATCCCCTCTGACTTTAGTAATGTATTAATTGAGGGACAATAAAATGGGATAGCTTAAATGAAAGTGAACATCACAAGAGAAATAAATTAATTATGATATAATAATTAAATAATGAATTATTTATTCCATATAAATGAAAACTGGTGAATTATAAGAATCATATATGAAAGAATATAAATCGAGACCAAGAATCCTTACCTGAAGTCCTAAATCATTTGGTGTGTGTGTTTGACCTCATGAATAAACAATTTATGTTTATTATATTATTTTTTAAGAACCTTTATCATATATATATATATATATTTAATTTTCTAAGTTCTATTTATTGTCACATGTTCATTATTTATTGTGTAGTTTTTTCTCACATCAACCAATTGGGGATATTTGACCGACTCTTTACAAACTACTATGGTACGTCGATCATGATCAAAGAAATTATAAAATTGTAACATCATCTCAAAAATTGTATAGATTCGTTTCACTTATCATTCCAATGATAGAAATTTTTTATTTTTTAATAGTTTTTCAAAAATATATTCCAATTAAAACAAGTTTCTCAGTATTCTTGTTTAAGTGGTTAAATTTAAAATGACAATTTATTATCAATATTGTTAACAAATTGCCTAATTTTTCCCACCAAAATATTATCTATGTCATAAATACCTTATTTATTCATTAAATTCCACTTTTATAACCATATATATATGGTGATGATGAAAAATGAAATATGTTTCTCATGGAGGTGGATATTTGACCATAACATAGGCGGCATTTTCATTTTACAATGGATGTAAGGAAGATATATAATGTTTTTTCCATCAATTTAAAAACATTCTAGTATAATAATGATATTATGTAATTATATTTTTATGAGAATAAAACATTTTGATTTTGTAAAAGAATAATGAAAAAGAATATAAATGAAAAGGAGTGATTAATATTTCTTACCTCACTACTTTGGAAAAATCCTTTTCTAATTGGATTAAACCATTGAAAGGTGTTATTTTGATGATACCAAAAATTCTAAGAAATAAATAAGAGTGTTTGGAAAGGGGTTTGGAAGTTATATTTCAATATTAGAGGCTTTAGGTTTGAGGATAAGTGGGGTGGTGAAGTGGTCATTTTATAAGTAAGAGGGGTGACATTTGTGTAAATATTAATTTGTTAATATAAAAATAGACGTCATAATCAAGGAAATTGGATCCAAAATTGATAATTAGAGATTAAAATATAGGTTACTGTTGATAAATCCATCACAAAACATCTATAGATTAGGTTTTGTGATATTTTGAACTTCGACTCTTGATTTAGCATTTTTTACATTATTTTTACATTTAACGCGGGGACTTAATTTTACCTCCGTAACATATTTTTATGACCAAAATTGAAATTGAACTTATTACCTAACCTGGTAATTATTATTCCAAATATGAAATAAAAATTAATTGATAATTTTTTTTAAATTGATAAATATTAATTTTAGTATAACAACGCATTACATGGATAAACATTTTTTTAGAAAAAATCATTTTCAAGCACAAAGTGAATTTATTCTTATTAAATTATAAGTAAAAATCATTAAAAGTGTATTAATTTATTTTCTAATATATATATATTATCAATATATTTCATTAAATAAATTATTAAAAAGTTACTAATTGAGTTTATTACGATAAAAGTACCTAATATTTATAAAACTTTAATTCTTTGAACAATAGGTCTTATTAATTTCAAATGATTTTACTCTTAGTTTTAAGAATTTATTAATTATTTACATGTAATTAATCAACACATTTAATATATCCTTAAATATTTATTTTAAAATTAAATTTTATAATGATTTCAAAGAATGAAAACATATACTATAATAATAATTATATGTTTATATCATCACAACTTCTACTTACAAAACCCTTCTAGACTGTTGTAAAAGTGGATACCCAAGACCCAACTTTAGAATTAATTTTAAATTACAAAATCATGTATATAGAGAGTTATTAATGATTTATAATTACCATAATAGTGTTGATACTTCTACATCGACTATTTACATGTTAATTTCTTTATATTGGTTATCATATCAAAATTTTATAGTTATTCCCAACAATAACGATAACCTTGAGATACTATGACATTAATATTATAACATATGTACTATAGTCTAGATAAATCATGATGAAAATACCAAAAATGATATGTGGATATTAGGTGTTGTGGGTTTATAAGAATTTAGACTTCTTCTCATGAAGTTAAAACATGATGATCTTGAGTAGTGGGGATCCTAAAGACACACCCACTAATAGGAACCCCACATGTTTTGGGTGTTATTATTTTCCTCTATTTACAAGCATGTGTATTGTTTTCTAGGATTGATACCATTATCAATGTATATAATTTGATTATATACATTGATTTAAAATGAAAAATATGAAAAATATGTTATTCCAAGGTAGATGTTGTTTGGTGCATCATTGAATGTATGACATTGGTTGAATGATAAAAAAAATTTCTTCTGAAAGGAAGTGATATCTCAGGCCTAGTTAAGCATGAATGTAGTAACATTATTAAATCAATATTAATTGTAGAAGAACACAAGTTTATCTATTAATGTCAAAAACAAATAAATCAAGAAATAATGATGACCTGAAATGTGTGTCCTACATTATGAGATATCATGAAATAATGAGATTATATTCAAAAGTTTGTTTTTAGAGGGGTTTTTATTACTATAAAAAAACCTTATATCCTTAGGGACCTTGCAGGGTTTCTAGACACTACACCTGGTTGAAAGTATCACTCACTACTATCGAGATAAGGCCCTAGAGGTTCACACATAAAGTGTATTTAGAGGCTTATCCACTTCTGTTGAATTTGAGTTTGGGACATGTTGAACCCATTGACTGGGGTTATGATTTATACAAAATTAAATGATCATAAGAAATAAATAAACCTAATATTATTTTAATTTAACATTAAAGGTATGTAATTTATTAAATCAATGTAATCACTAGCTATTATGTGAATAAAAAAAAAATGTTTGATGAAAAAAATATTTATTTATTCTTGGTTCATTGAATATTTTATAGGGGAAGAGATTCAATATAATATATCAAATTTTATCACATAAGAATAAATTGATGTTACAAGATGTGATAAAATATTAGAGACATTTATTACAAGTTTAATGTACAGTTTGTGTTATTTTGGTGTCCGTTTGAAGGGTTAACTTCTATAAAGACCTAAATAAAATTTATATAAGTTATAACCTATGTATATAAAAACATTAAGACAAAAAAATACAAGGTAAAATCTCTTTCTAAATTTATATATCGTCTTAACCTCTCTATCATGTTATAGAGATAATAAGTGATGGGTAGTTCAAGAATGGTTCAGTCCGAGTTTAATTTTTGATTGATTTGATCTACCGTAATAGAGAAGATGTTGAAAGTGACTTTGATTCTATGATCTAGCACCCAAATTAAAAAAATTTTATGCTTGATAAATCATTTTATGTGCATGTGGATCATCTAATGGGTTTTGGATTCAGTTCCTCAAAGCAGTGATCTCTTGTAACGAGTGGAACATGTGTTCAATCAAAACTGAACAAGATGCGGTTAAAATTTTGATTTATGGTTTTGATTAAATTTTACATTATTTATTAAAAATAAATTTGATCCTTGGGTTGTCACCCAACTATGATTATGATGGACACAATGTTATGACAATGATCACAGTGTAAATCATTTTAAATTCCTACCATTTCGAGATTCCATGGTGCGTTCAGTTTCACCAAGTGGTATCAAAGTGATCATGTATTTAATTAAGTCAAACTATTATTTTGAATAATTTTCAGTAGATTTCATAATAATGGTCTCAACGCCATGTACTGTGGTTTGATCTAAGACCAGATAGCTGAGTTATTGTCATTCGAATATCAAAATTGGATTTTCTTGGAAAATTAATTGACACACACACACACACACATTTTTGGGTATGAGGATATTAAAGAGAAAAAATGGCATAGAGTATATCTTAGAGAAACATAAAAATTTAAAAAAATATACAAAACAGACTCGGATCATCCCCCGTGTAGAAGAATATTTCTCCCTAACTTTGGGGGCTTAGGGGAAAAGGGAACCCACATCACGTGGGAGTTGTCTATAAAAAAATTAATTTTTATTTTTTTAATAAAGATGATGCTAGTGAAAGGGATTCTCCTACTCACCCGACCTAATATCTAGCCAGGTAGACCCAACCCAAGGTGGGTCAGGTCAGTCTCTGTCCAACTCACACACCCCATCTAGATTTTCCCATGTCCTAAACCCCTCCAGGGGAGTCTAAAAATCCGTAGGAGGCCCTAAAAATTCCTATATTATTTTTAAAGTAATTTGTACATATTGAAACTAATTTAGGGACCATGAAATGAGTATTTTGTAAATTTAAATAGGTATAATTTATTTTAATACATTAAAAATACCCTCCAATGGAATTATTCTCAAATTTCATTTCATTTCATGATTTTAATTTGTATCGACTGATCGCGAGCCTTCACCTACCAATGCATTTCTGGTTTTTCATTCATTAAGTTATTTTTTTATTGAAATGTGTTTACTTATAATAATTATTTAATAAACAAAAATTTTGTGCACCATATTTATTATTTTTATATGTATAAACGGTTTGCGAGTCCGAGATAAAAATAATTTCTCTGTATTTTTCATTCCAAAAATATCCTTTCATATGTGTGAGTATTATTATTATATAATAAGGAAGATGGATTTTGATGCAGTTCATGTTGAGACATGGTGATGAACCAGATGAGAGTTCAATGCATTAGACTAGGTTACTGATACAACTCGATTCAAACTCAACACGACTCAAGGGGTTACCCCTAGGGTCTAGGTTGATCCATTATTCACTCAATGGATCAACCACTAAAATGTGATCATGATAAAATCATTTATTTTTTATTTATGAATAGTCTATTATTTTTGTATGCATAATATTTATCTGAAACCACATAAAATAATAAATAATAATGCACCAATAAAATAAAAATGATCAGTGAATATTTTTATATTTAATGTATGGATTAGTCATGTGTGAGATCACATATAGAAATCATGATAAGTATAAATTTATTTCATTAATAAAGAACAATTACAATAAATATTATGTTTTTAATACCTTCAATCAATTGAGTTTGAAAATAAAAACATCCTTGAGGTGCCCATCATCCATATTTAAGGGTGAATCTTACTATAAGGGTATTCTTATGAAAGTATTGGGTTGAATTAACTAAATTTGGGAGTAATAAAGTATCTCTAACTATTTTGTTTCATATTTGGGAGAAAAGTGTTGAGTAATTAAAGGTTGCACTTTTTCAGATATGATACTCCACTCAATAGATCAAGGAGTCATGATTTAATGTGTTTGGTCAGCTAGAATCATAACTTGAAACTCTATGGGTAGTGGAACATCCATAACATAGACTATGAGGAGATATTTTTTGGATCTTTTCCTCTAAAATACTCAATCGACTGAGTATTTTGAATCATGTAGTAGAGGGATACTAGAATTTGATAAAATAGTGGGAGGAATTTAAGATCAATAAATCTATATTGTATAATAACTCATAATCAAGATAAAAGTACTAATATACTTATATTTTATTTTTTAGAAAATATCAATCAATACCATAGAAACACTGAGATCAAAATAGGAAAAAGAACATTCCCTTACCGGAACTAAATTTCTTATAGCAGTATATATTCTTGAATACAGTACAATTATATAAAAGATAGTTGAATGTGATGGAGCCCCCATTACCTAATGAACAACCTTAGGAATCAAGTGATGGTGAAATAGAAGCTTATAGAAATCTCATAGATTGTGCATTTTATGTTTACATTATAATGATATATCAAGGTTTGATGAGTTGCGAAATCATTAAGAGAACATGGATGGTTATTAAATTTTGCCTCATCTCTAATAAGTATGTGATGAGAATGTAAAGAAAGTGATTATTGAGATTATTATCACATGTATATTGAAAATATAAATTATAGTTAGTCCCCAAGTACTTATGATTATAGAGTACACTGAACAATCAGAATAATTAAGATTCAAGTCAAATAATGAACATAAAATCATCTCATTCTCTCATCCCTATCACGCTATTACTATAAATTCTTTGAGAATTATAAAAAATAAATTTTTAGAAGCCACTTAAATATATTTAGGGCATGTTTCACCAAGAATATTATATCTTAATGAATGATAAATTATTAGTTATAGTGGTGGAAAAATAATGAAAATGTGAAAAGGCCAATGGAAAGTGCAATGCCAAAGGCACATTCAACACATTATTCTAAGAACCCAAATATTAATATGTAATGAATTGAATAAGAGGCTATTTTCTTTGTATGTGGTGGGAAAGGTGACAGTAAAAAATCGATGAATTGAATAAGAATCAAGAAAAGGCTTCAACATTGGGTATATTCATAATTTTATGTGATATTTCAGTTTTAATTTTGTGTATTAGATATAATATGTGACTATAAAATTTTTACCCATATACATGAACCAAGGAAGTTTAGAGACAGAAAAAAAGTAAATTATATCTTCAATTTTCTTATAGATAATGACCCCAACATTATATAGATAATACAATTACTTAACAATTCCAAGTAGATAAATTCATGTATTTGAAAAGTATAACTATATAATGCGTGTTACCAAAAATATTATCATGTATTGAGTTTAGACACTATGAGATTTTATTTTGAGTTTGAAATAATTTTTTAGCATGCAATGATATATTAATAGATTAATTATATATGAATCATAAATGAGATATATTGGTAATTGATGAATAATATTAAATGTATGACTTGTTGATTCATACTAATGGTATGATAATTATTTGTTAAGAAAAATGAAAATTAGTTTCCAAGAATACACTCAGGAAATGTTTTAGAATCATTGGAGATAAAAACATTATGTATTATCAATATACATATTCACAATGTTTTAGACAATTAACCATTTTTGAAATATAGGCGAGAAAAAAATATCCCAAATATAGTTTTTCTTGACTTTGTGAACTATTATAAGTAGAATCTAGAGGTATGTTTAAATACATTCCAAGATTCCATTAAGATTTATGGATTGTAAAAGTCAAGTAACATAAATGGTTATAATATATGAGTTACTTCTAGATTGTGAGATAGTGAATATCTTAACCAAGAATTCACCGATCATGAAAATATTGATTGGATATATTCTAAAACTCTAATTTCTTATACACATCTGATATGTGATGTTATTAAAAAGAGGATTGATGATAATTATTACATGAATACCCTGATAATTAAAATATAGAGTGGATTTATTCATAAAGTCACATTTCCTTATACACATTATAGTTTTTCTTTACGTACAAGGTTGATCAATAATTAGACATAAAAAATATGAATAGTATTCCTTTATCCTTTTCAACACATGATTCATAAATAATATCATTAATCCATAACCTTATTCCAACTAAAATGAAAAATGTATATTGTGATTTATTGTATGAAATTATTTTATTCTTTTAAAAAAATGTGTTTTGTTGTAACAATTTTGTTAATCCTATGTCAATGCACAAAATTGAATCAATAAAAAAATGTAATTCTTAGCAATTATACTAATATATATATAGGATATTTCATTAATCCCTATGATAGAATAAATTTAATCAAGTGGTGGACTATATTTATATAAGAGGGTACACATCTCTATTTGAGATAATGGGAGAATAAATGACTTGGGGAAAGAAAAGGCTCAAGATGTAAAAATTGTTTCCATAGGAACAAGCTACCCAAGATCTCATGGAAAAGGATGGTTCTAAAGACATATACTATGTAGAAAAGATAAAACCAATGTGAGATAGTTTTATGGTTACCAATTCATGGTGATATATTATTTAATAAGAATAATGAATCTTCATCCTATAAGTGAGAAATAAATGGAAATAATCCATGTTTGAAAAGTTAATATGAATTGAATAAAATAGATTCCATGTACCAAAAATAGTTTATAATTTTGGATGTTCTGTTAAATTAATATAATTTAATTTGTGGGTAATTAAGAGAAATTATACATCATTGGTACAAGTGTGGTACCAATAAAGATTAATTTGTTATAAAAAATCATCATGCATAAATCTATTTGAATTCCCCTTGTCACAAAAACATTATATGATCAATACATTGAGAAATGCATGTCATGGATATCTCCCTAGGAGTCCCTACAGAATATTTAAATATGATGTAACTAGAAAGGAATGAGGACATAAAATAAAGTCAATATGGGATGAAAGTTTCAAGGATATATTTATAGGTCAAAAAAAATATAATGATAATAGAATATTTATTTGGAATTAAATTATTCTAGGTGTAAAAAATATGGTATTGAGAGTGCCATAGTTTTCTATGTAAATTTTTCTGATATCATATAGAGAGTTGTTAGTATTACAATTAGTCATGAATAGGTTAAAAGTAAATATCCAAAGATTTACTTAAATTTGTTACCCATGTTCTAGTGATCAATATTTACCGAGGTATAACTAAGGGTTTCATAGATTAACTAAATGTATATATATTTAAAGGGTATTGAAAAATACAACTTAGAAATATTCCAGAGAGAATTGATGCATGTGTCTTATGGACTAAATCTCTCCAAGAAGACATGTATGAGACATAGGATAATATTAAAATGGTAATTATAATTAAATATGCTCTATATATGGATCTATCGTATATTCCATGTTAAATACTTGATATAATATTTCAATTACTTATATTATGGTCGAAAAATATCAGATAAATCTAGGAGAACTTCCTAGGTAGTTGTCATAAGCATCCACTTGTACTTTTGAATGTATAAGAGATATAATAACAATTTATTGAGGGAAAGAAACAATATCTATTATTGGAAAAAACTACTCTTATTAGGGATCAATTGATCTAATATCAAAATTAGGATAATGTAATTAAAGCATGCGGTTTTTATATCTACAAATTTAATGTACGATGCATCTAAATAAGCAGTATAAAAAAATCAAAATTGATCCAGTTATTGGGATCATACCTAAGGTACTATCAAGTATGTCAATATTTTTATATAGGGTAAATATATGTACACTCGAACATATCATCTCCCAAGGTATTTTACACATGGATGTGAGTTTTCATATATTAGAGTATCCATGTAAAAATATTTGGAAGGTCTTATAAATAAATTCATAACTCACCATAAGTATGATAATATAATTTTAGAGATAATAAGTTGATGGTTATCTAGTGGGCTTAAGTGAATTTTGGGGTTTTGTAAATGTGGGTTCCCAAGACCCAACTATCGAAGTACTTTTTTATTATCAATTCATGAATACATAGAGTTATGAATGATGTTTACATACCATAATAGTGTTGATACTTTTTTATCCACTAATTATATGGTAATTTTGTTTGATGAATTATCATATAAAACTTTTATAGAAGATCCCAGCTTTAATAAGAACCCTGAGATACTATTTCTGAAATCATAGAACATATATCCTATATTCTAGGTACATCATTTTGATGGGAGACATAAGACTATTGAATATCAGGTGTTAAAGGAATATAATATTTGATATTTATTTTCATGAAGTTCACACTTGGTGATATTGAGCAGAGTAGATCATGATGAAAGACCCTAGAAATAGGAACACAACATGTTTTGGGTGTCATTGATCATTCCTATTTTTGATAATCTCTCATTGGTTTTTTGCTTTCTATGAGAATGTGTATTAGTTTGTAGAATTTTATTCAATATTAATGTTTATAATTTGATTTAAAAAGTTGATGTACTACCTAAACCATGAAATTTATATCGAGGGGAGGTATATTTTATTGGGTGTGTCATTGGTGTTATGATATTGGTTGAATGATCAAGAAATAATATGTCACTTATGAAAGGAAGAGATATCTTAGAACTAGTTGACCGAGATGATATTACCTTTATTATCCATGGCCATGGTTGAAAATGTTAAATACATATAGTAAGGTCATGAATATATAAAGTATTAATGGATGATTACATGAATTATGCATCCTACATTATGAGATATCATTTGACAAAGAGATTATATCACATAGTGTGTGTTCATAAGAGAGGATTGAATTACCATGAAAAAATATTATATCCATAGGGACCTTCCGGGGTTTCTATACTTAACTCTTGGTCTGTGAGTATCACTCACTACTATTAAGATAAGGTCCTAGAGGGTCAAAAAAATACGCATTCAAATGATTTTACAATTCGAATGAATTAGAGTATATAACAAGGGGGCCCCATGACCGAGGTTTGGATATAGCCAAGATTAAATGATAAAAAGAAAAAAATAAATTCAATATTATTCAAGTTTAGAGTAATAATTTTGGAATTTATTAAATAAAATTACTCACAAGTTATTAAGTGAATTCTATAGAAAAATGTTTTAGGAAAAAATATTTATTTTTTCAAGGTCCATTTAATATTTAATTGGATAATATAATAAAGATAATATCCTAGATATTTTCATATAACTTTACTTTGATGCTACAAGTATGTGATAAAATATTCATGACCATTTTGGGAAGTTTTAACTGTGGGTTGTGTCTATTTTGGATCCACTGGAAGTGTTAACTTCTAAAAGGATATAAATGAAATTTATGAACGTTATATTATAATTATTTGAAAACATTAAGATCTAGAAATGGTAGGCCTGATATCTTTCTTTAATTATCTAACCTCTCCACCTTTCTATTATGTCCCAGAGAGAGAGAAAGAAAAGGGTAGGTTAATAATGGTCCAATCTAAGTATAAGGATTGACCATTTTGATCTCTTGTGATTTTGATGGCCTTAAAAGTGCCTTATATTCTCTTCTATAGAACCCAAATTGAAAAGTTTGATGTTTGAGTAAGATTTTGAAGAATATTTGGATGATCTAGGGGATTCCGGTCTTGGTTTCTTTAATCATTGATCTCTAGCAGTGAGAGAAACATGTGTTCGATCAAAATTGATTACCATATGGTTTTGATAAAAAATTTCATTCTTAATTTAAATTAAATGGAAACCTTGGGTTTTTATTATTATGGAGATGATGTTAGGACATCGATTATAGAATAAATTTTTATATATTACTAATATTTTGGGCTTCCGTTGCATGCCCGATACTATTGATGACATTTGTATATGATTGAATTGTATGATAACAAATGGTTCTCATCATAGGTGGTGATTCAGTTATCATGGATCTTTTACTGAAATCCATGATATTAAACATCGCCCAGGTATGATTTTCCTAAATACAAATGTAAAACCCCATTCTAGATTGACCACTAAGAGGGGTGTATGTATGGTATTATTTTATGAATTACCCCTTTTATATTCATCTTATAGAACTTGTTAGAGTTTCTATCCACTAAATATAATATCTAAATCTCACCTAATATATAGTATAATATAAATAAGTTATAACACCCAATGATTTATATGTTTTGTTATAAAATCCTATTCCTTATCTTGATTTTTTAGTCACCACAACCATGAATTCTTCACTACATCCACAAGTGGTTACAACTCTAAGGACTGTCTTGGTCCCACCAAAAAAAAATTTCAATGTGTTTCATCTCCTAAGTCACATAAGGGAGTCCTCATATTTACACTACCTACTATAATTAATCAACCCAAATGTATATAGATATCCTACAGACTTTGGTTTCTTTTTTCACCACATTATTTAGATCTTTATCCCTGGAAAATATAGATCGACTAGATCAACTGTGTACAGTTTAAGTATATAAACCTTTGTCAATTTCTTAAGAATGAAAATCTATATTTCTCACTTCTTCATATATTCACCAGATTTGATTCTTCTCAGCAATTCAAATACATGAGATCTAGGTTATTTCATCCTTTAAAATTTTCAAATAATTTAAATACTCATATATCTTTGATACAATGAAAGTATCAGGATATTAACTCTTCAAAGTTCTCACACATAATATTTTGGGTTCTTTTATTATTGGTCTCACTCTCTAATTATGTGCATCAAATTTTTCATAATTATATTCAAAAAATAATTATAATTTCTGGAATATTATTTTAAAATTTCAAAATAAGGAAACTCCTCAAGTATTAGTGGGAAATATTCATTTGAAATTCAATTAAATCATTCAATGATATTCCAGATATATTTATATCATTAATAATCATTTAAATATCAATGAGGTAATTTTTTTAAAAAAAATTAAAGTCATTGGTTTTTTAATTTCTTCGTCATGTAATTTAATACATCATGATGCAAATTTATACAAAATACATGAATTTAAATTCTTGTAAAATATATGTTCTAAATTCTTTCATGATGACATAAGATATTAACCTCTAATTATAAATATTGGAATATGATTATTTTATTGATCTTAATATTATGAATTAATGAATAATATCATAAAATATAAATAGATTTAATATTTATTTATTCAGAATTAACAATTCTAACAACTTTAGCATTGAAAAAACAGGGTTAGAAATTTTTCACAAAGTGCGTGCACTCTAATTAGGTCAGATGTTTTCACAAAAAAGCTAGTTAACCAAGTATTATAATAACTGATAGAACTATAAAATATCATAAAGGGTGTTCCTAATCCACATGGGTCCTCTACTAGCACATGAAATCATATTAAGCATTCAAGAGAATGATTTTCCTTAAGAGCAATCCATCTCAAATGAAATATTGGAAGATATAATTGAAAACAAATGGCATTCCAAATACTCCTCAAGGAGAAAAGTACCACAAAAATATGGATAAATATCCCAATGTAAAACATAAACCAAAGGAAAAAATGAATAACCATAACAACAAAGTCTCACAATCCATATTCAATAAGTGGAACATCACTCCATTGGTCGCCCCCATCACTCTAGGGTTATGCAGACCAAGAACACCCACCACCTCTAAGTAGTTATTTCCCTTTCCCTTGACATGGAATCCAAAAAACATCAAACACATGAAGGTAAATATTTGATGTGATCTATACAATCCAGTAGGGCCTCACCGAGTGTTCTACAATCAATTAGATAACAAATAAACAAAATAATCTTTCAATTTAAAGAAAAAAAGGAATAGAATAGAATTTAAAGATGAAAAAAAACTAGATTTCAAATAATGTATATGGAAGACATATTTAAATAGGAATAAATGAACATTTAATATAAAATATTCATATAAACCAACTGGAATGAATAAATCATGTCTTTAAATAATACCATGTGTAATCAAGTAAAAAACCAATATCAATGGTCATGTTCCCTGAGTTATGTTAATTCCATGCTCTTGGATCCTGAAAATACTCAATAATCAATCAAAACTCAAATATGTGTGCACACATCCCTAGGATCAACCTAATGGGGATAATCAATCATCATCCCATTGGGTACAATCATGACAAACTAGGATCAATTAGATTTATCATTGTCAATAAATTTCTAGAGAGTCGGAGTCCTAGAATGCTTTTCATAATTTCCAAATAACTACTTCGGCTCATATTTAGTTAAATTATTCAATCAATTAATCATGGGAAATTTAATAATTTCAAATTAATTCCTTACTCATAATTCAAATTCCAAATTTGAAGTTCAATATTCCATTCCCATTTAAAAATAATTCATGGGGTTTTATCAAGTTCATGCCTTTAGAAAACATTATTTTGAAGAAAATTTATCTTAAGAATCAACATGAAATAAATTAATTAAATAATTTATCATTTCAAGTCATCATTTTTTCCAAAATCTCCCCAACAATTTCAACTCCATTGAAATTGGGAATTTTTAAAATTTCCACGCCCCTTTCAAAAAAACATCAAATCATCAAAATTAATGGTTTTATAAATCAATTGAAAACTAATTTAAATCCAATAAATCAATTTATGGCTTTAAATAAAGGGTAAATTATTATATAACCAGCTACCTTTAATCAGAAAATCAAAAAAAATCAAACCCCATAATGGGAATTGAAATCGGAGAGACGAAGGAAAAGAGGATCTTAGAGGAATCCCTATAATTAAAAACCATAAAAATCCATCAAAACCAAGATCTAATAAATCAATAATGTGATGATTCATGAATCTAAAAAGGGTTATAAATATAGGATTGAGAAAAACTAAATATAGATAAAAACCACATACGATATAGGGATCGGGTTTTTCACCAACAATTCAATTCACAATAGAGGATGGATGAGGAGATAAGAATCCTGTGAAGAGTTAAAAAAATACAAGTAAAATGATTTGGTTAGAATGTTGATTATTAGAGGTTAATCTAGGGCTAATATTATTTTAATTATTTTTTTTTCTTTGGATAAAAAACCCACGCACATAGTTTCCTTTTTGGTTTTTGTGGTTAGTAGTTACCATGCACACTAATTGCGTGTCATTAACGGGATTATAGAAAAGGTTCATGGTTTAGCTATATTGGTAAAATAACTATGAAACAAACATGGAATAATAACTATCATAGGGTTCATGGTTTTAAGGTTGAGACTACATGGTTTGAAAAAACTATGCACCCCCCTCTAGAGAACCAACATAGGGCACATGATTTTTTGGGCCAAACTACCAAATTTTTCAAAAAGATGTGCAAACCATGCACAGTCCCCATAACATCCAAATTTTCCCTAAATTCACCAATAAAAATATAATACAAGAACCCAACAAAATGAGAAAAAAAATTGTAAAAAATTACATGAAATCAAGTAATGGGATGTTACAACCTCTCCATCAAAAAAACGTTTTATCCCCAGAATCTATGTCAAGAAAACTCCATGTAAAATAGATAAGGCCACTACTCTATAATTAGTTTTTCACACTCCCATGTCTCACAATCCCATGCCCCATGTGAATCATAAACATGGAGTCATAAAATATGGACAAAATATATAGGATTCCTATAATGAAGATTTATCTTGGAATCAATAATCCTAGTTGGATACTCAGTCCTAGATAAACCATGTTCTACAACATGATCTTCCAAAAAACAAAACATGAGAAGGGTGAAAAAGATATATTCTGATCTATGATATATAAAACAGATTGTGTATCAATTTCAACCATAGTGTTAAGGCTAAATTGTAATCCAAATTTTCCACCCACTGAATAATCTCAAAAGGACCAAAAAATATCAGTGAAAATTTTCTATATGTTCCCAGATATCGGTGACCCAACCGAGGAAAAACATAAACAAAAACCTGGTCATCAACTGAAAACTACAAAGGTCATTGATGATGATCAATATGAGATTTATAATCGCTCTATTTCATCAAAATTATCTTATGAATCAACTAAATATTCATCATCATCTCTTAGACTAAATAAGAAGCAACCAAGGAATCTTCACCACTCTCTGACCAACAGAACAAATATTTACAAGGGTGTCCAAACAAGGCCTGAAAGGGAGAAATATTGTTAGATGATGGGTAAATTTTGTTTTAGGAAAACTCAACTCGTCCCAAAGGGATATCCCAAACTCCACCAATATTGAGAAAGTAGGCATGAATCATGTCCTCAAGAATCATTATAGTTTATTCTATATAGCCATCCATTTATAGATGAAAATCCATGATCAAACTCACTTGGGATCCCAATGCTTCTTGGAGGCCTCTTTTAAAAAATAAAGTGAATTGGGGATCCCTATTAGAAACTATAACATATAGAACTCCATCCAATATGATAATATCTTTCACATAGATACTTATTAAATCCTCAACTTTGAATGTATCTTGAATGGGAATAAAGTGAGATGATTTGGTCAGATGATCGATTACAAACCATATAAAATTCTTCTTTTTAAGGTTAAATATAAAACCAATAAGAAATAAATATAAATATCCCCCACTTATAAATCAGAATAGGATGGAGATAATCCAATAAATAGGTTTCTAGTGTTCAGCCTCGACCTATTGGCAAGTATAAAAATGAGAAACAAAATAAAAAATGTTTGGTCTCATACTTGGCCACCAAAATCATAGACACATATCATAGAAAATCATAGTGTATTCAGGGTTTAGTTAACACTAAGAAATATAGAAATCTCCTAGCACTAATTTTATCATGATAAAGGGTACAACACAATGGTTCGAGAAATATAGGATACCCTTATAAGGGAATGACCACTCGATGATTGTCTCACCACTAAAAAGAGAGTCCCTAATTAATAAGATTCATCATTGGTCAACTATTCCTAAAGAATCATCTCCAGAATTAAGAAGGTCAACTAAAAAATTTTCAAAATAATTTTGATCACATCCTCTCAGACTCCCAAATGAAACTAAGAAAAGATATCCATCAAATTCCGCTATTTGTATGATTCATTCATATAATGGGTTATATGATTCCTACTCAAAGCATTATAAATGATATTCCACTTAACATGGATATAAGTAATTTAAAAATATAAATTTTGTAGATACTACACCCATAATATTTTCTGAATATTTAAATCTTTTTTTAAGGAAGATATAACTCAAGAATTTTTGGTTAAAAAAATGGAAAACGTTTAAAAAAAATTTTAATTCCACCAAATCTGAAGATAATTCATAATGGAAATGAGATAATGATTATGGTTCAGATTATTCTTCTCGTGTGGCCTAATATATCTAGTACCAAAGGCGATCACATAATCAACTTGCATAAGAAAATAGCCCAAACCTGAACCAGATGCATAAAAAAATACTACAAAGCTTTTCCCAGCCTCATGAAAAGTAATAAATGGCATATAATTCAAATTACACTTCAACTCTTCAAAATAACTCATAAATTTCAAATCCAAAAATAAATTCACCCCTTCCCGAGTGATAGATGTCATGTGAGAATTCAACTTCAAAGAATATTTAAAAAACCTATGGTAACACTGTACCATACCCAAGAAGCTTCAAATCTCGAAAACATTACCTGGTTTCTCATATGTCATAACAGCCTTTAAATTCCCAAGATCAACTAAAACACGATTTTATGTGACAAAATGTACTAATAAATTATCTTCCCAAATAGAGAAATTAAATTTTAAAAGATTCATGTACAGATGGTGATCTCCCATTATTTCTAAAAAATATATTATATTATTCAAATGGACTTTCTTAGTTTTGGAGTAAATCAATATTTCATTCACAAAAACCACCACAAAAAAATAAATATATTCATAAAACATTATTTTTATTAGAACAATAAAACTATGCAATAATTGGATAGAAAACAATAATAACAATACACACATAATGGATATAAATAATATTTAATGTGTTCTTGAAGATTCTATATTCTTTTATTCTCAACTGGTGTAACTAAAATAAAGATAAATCGTGAAGAACCAATTCTCCACTTTCAACTGTTAAAAAAATCATATATCAGTGGTAAAAAATACCTTTCTTTACCATAAATTGATTTAGTTTTTATTAATAAACACAAATGAAAAAGTGATCCATAAGATTTCTCCACAAAAAAGAAAAGACACCTCCCAAGGTGAAACAATTAGGAATATAAAACCTTCATCTAACAAGTAATCCAATCGAGTTTTTAAATCTCTTTTAATTTAGATGGTTCCATATGATAAGATGGAGTGACACTGGCTGATCACCAGGTAGCAAATCAATTTTAAACTTTTATAGTGACCCAACCCTAGAAGCCTGAAGTTCTTTACTTACTTTATTATATTGTCATGATTAAAAGGAATCAAATCTAGAAGAACCGATCAGTTTAGTAGTTTTGGAAAACTAGATTACATACATGATACCCATATTACACTGGGAAATAAACAAATAATACATAATATGTAAAAAAATTAAATGAGAAACATCCTTAAAAGCTAATTGAAATATTTCTTCTTCATAGTCTAGGTAAATGAAACAAAATAAGTGTGAGATCAAATGCTCAATAAGGGTAGTATAAAGGAAGATATCATGAATTAATAATGAATAATTAATATGGAAAGGTAAATAATTGAACATACATTACATTTAATCATTAAACTGAAAATGAAAATGCATCCATAGATAATGTTAAAGAAAAAATATCATGGATAATAAAAATAAATGAATTCTTAATAAAGTAAATGCTTAATTATTGGATGTAATTTTTCCAAGGAACACGATACCTTTACCATCAAGATATATTCTCAAGAAAGTTTAAAAAATACTTAGTAAAAACCCATATGATTTTTCTAAATGATTTAGTCACATGAAACGATTGATGCATCAAGAGGCTTGCATTAACTGGTCCCCAACCCGCGTCATTCACTTTCAAACAATTACTCATATATCAAATAATTGATTTAATTAAAAAAATAATGTACCTCATCAAATATCTGTATTGAGTAAGAGATATAGATCTATCAATATTTCCCCATTTAATCAAATAACTTTCAAAGTAAACACTTTATGTAGAAATGGTATACAATTTATGAAATAAATATATCCATGATAAATAATATGGATATTTAGGATAAATTTATTGTCCAATGATCATAGGGAATTAAATATTTCATGGGGAATAAAAAGGAATCAAGGTAGTGTATTTCAATACTATCATTGGTCAAATAAATCATAAACTATATAGTTGAAGAATAAGGATGTTATTAATACAACATATCCCAAGTGTAGTAAGGATAAAGGGGGTTCTTCATTGATAAATAGAAATAATGTAAAAATAAATTTAAATTTTTGTTGGGGAAAAATAATTTTCACTTCTATTTTTTTAAATTAATTTTCTTTTAAAATAACTTTTAAATACATTTTCATTAAAAATATATTTGAAACATTGAAAATGAATCTTCAAATAAATGATGACTACATACTCTACAAGATAAAAAGAACATTCATTTTTCATGGTAAAAAGGATAGAAAAGAACATTGTTTTAAAAGTGATAAAAATATTCCATTGAAAGATATTTTAAAATATGAAATTTGTAAAAATTTATTTAATAATTTATTTTTAATAGGATAAAAAAAATTTTATAAAACATTTTTTTGAGAGAAAATAGATTTTCGACTGAAGAGAGAAATGAAGTAGGGTTTTCTTAAACACATTTTATAAAATATTTTGAGTAGTAAAGATTGAAAAAAGGTACTACTAATTAAAAAATTCATTAATAATCATAGGATAATAAAAATAAATGGTTTATTGAACAATATCATATAAATCCCCTTAATGTAATTTCAAGAATAATCAATCTTGATTATAATGATATTGTGAAACAAACCCTTAAAATGACCATAACATTGAAGTGAGAATTAATAAATGAATTGATTACATGTATCAACTTTAAATACACATATAATAAGTTTTAATACATCAATAGATATTAAAATTAATTATACACATAATTATATAATATTAACGAGAATGAAGAAGTAATATGACCTAATGAAAAAAATTGAGTTATGAAGTTTATTTACCAATTGGTAACATTAAATTTAAATACCCTTAGATGAAATAATTCAAATTGAAACTAAAAAATCCATTAATTTTTAATTATTTAATATATTAAATTTCAAATGGGAATTATATACACCATATAGATGAAACTAGGTTCATAACATTATAATATTCATCAATTAAATGACATTGAGACGAAATCCATTACCTTGCATTGCCTTTTGGGTGAACATATTTTAACCTCATGTAGAATGATTTTAAAAATGTTCAAACTTATACAAGAACCATAAAAATATTTTTAATATAATATATTAACTTATTATAATATCTTATTACGTATTTGTTAATAATCATTCATTATTTTCACTATTTCGGGTGTTAATTGCATAGTTTTTTTAGTATGTTTTGAATTTTTATTTTTGTTATTATTAAATAGATCATGATTTCATCATTTCCAAGATGTAAACCCTGATTTAATTATCATATTCATTCAATATATATGTATTAATAATAATCCATAAAATTTTGAGATAGGAAATGAAATTCAATTTTCATGGAGGCGTAGGCCGTACGTACGCATGAACACTACTTCCATTTCCTTATTGTATATAAAAGAAATAAAACTATATGATATATATATATATATTATTTAAATTATTATAATTATTCATATATTTCAAATATTTTTATTAAAACCAACCTTTATACATTCCATGTATAGCATAAATGAATCACATCCCTTTGAGGAGGCAGTATTCCACGTATCCACAAACGATGATATCGTATTCCCCTGGAATGGAAAGTATGAAGGTATGTTTTATGAAATAATTATAAAATAATAAATACATTATAAATATATTATATATAATACATAAACTAAAAATACATCATTATTTCCAACCTTTAAAAGTTTTAATGGAATAATGAACGACATAGGTTCACAAGGTTGTAATCTGTTTTACACATGAACGATGATTGCATATCACATTTGATGGAGGTCTGTGTGAGGTTAGGTCATAAAATTGACATAAAAACATAAAATTATATTTTATATACTATAGTTATTATATAATAAATATAAAAAAATAATTTAATGGGTGGATAAGTAAATGAATCTAAAGTGATTGTTGAAGAACGTTACCTCTTATTTGGGTAACTCCTTTTAGTTTATACCAAAATAATTCCATGGATTTATACCCAAATTTATTCTTCTAGGACGAGGGTATAAAAGTTGGGATATTATTTGGGAAGAGTTGTGATGAAAAAAATGGCTTGATTAGTGTGAATAAGTAGGAGGGGTGAGTGTGTTTTTATAGTGGAGGAGTGACATTCTAGTAAATATAAAATAGTAAACACTATTGGGAGGTCTCCCTTACATCATGCACCTCCAGTAATGATAAATTTTTTATAAAATTCATTATATGGTCTATATATAACCATAAAATTTATTTTCTATATGTTTATAGGTTATTTGGCCCCATAAGTTAATGTTTATCCACTAAGTAGACCTATTTTTACCTTAATCATGATAATTAATTTTAATTGATTTCAATAAAATTTTCTATCAAAAAAAAAGTTGAAATTAATATAAATTATAAATAATTATATTTCCAAATATGGAATCCATGTTTTCAAATTCCAATAAAAATGGAGGCAGAAATTAATTTAAAATTAATTTTGCAGACGAGACAAGAAAGCAAGTTTTTAAAGTGAAAATGTTCAAAAATGTAGTATGTTTTTATATCTAAATTCAATATAAAAATGAATAAAACGACATCAATTGTATTAATATATTAAAAATTGATCTAATTATAATTTTAAAATGATTAATAATATAATTTAATACTATAAATTATTTAGATGAAAAGTTAGTTTTCAAATAGAATTCAGTATTTATCACTATTTATAAAAAAATGAAACATCATAGAAAAATAGTATATATTCACCCTAAGATAATTTTTATGTTTATATTTAAAAAATTATTTTTATTTCAAAATATAAAATATATAAAATTTAGTTTTAAAATAGGTCCACCATTAAAAGGCGACAAAACTGTCTTAATGAAAATATAGTTGTTTATGCATAATGTTAGGTTTGGTCATATATTATGCTTATCAATTCTATTTAATGAATTTAAAAATATTTTATTGAATAAATAATATATAAATTTCATTAATATCATTCACTAATAATAATTAACTTAACTTATCAGGATAAAACACATTTGTTGGCATACAAATATTTCTTTTATATTCAATTATTTTTTATATTCCTATATAATTAAGTGATAAAAAATGGATTCATTTTGTATTTGTGTAATCCATATATTTTAATAAGTTAGTTAATGATTTTCAAAACCTCTAATTTAATGGCTAGGTTATATCTTATTATATTAAATAATAATATTTTAATAATATGTTGTCGTTTGGTAAAACTCAGTCTTGTATGTAACACAAGATATCTAAGAAACTCTCTATTTCATGCGATAAAAGATAACATAGTATTAAATGAATTTAAATCTTTTGAATATACTAAATTTATTTAAAAATATAAATATACTATAAAATTTTGAGCGATTAAATTCATTTCTACATTTGGGGTTGTGTTTCATATACACTATTGAATAAAAAGTTACTATTTTAGAATTTTTGGGGTGTTAACCCTACACCTCCAGTACCACTGGAAATCCAGAAAAATCATATGGAAACACATCATGTAATTCAAGGATAAGTGGTGGGTGATCACCAATAAAATATTCTTCCTCCAAGTCAAATGAAAATACAGGTATTACTCTACCCAACTCTAGAAAAGAATGATTGACCCTAATTAACATCAGGTTGTATTCTTCTGAAAAGACATGACATACTCCATTGAGGATAGTAAAGGGGACACACCCAATATAACAGTTAATAAAATCAATTTGAGCAATCATAAAATATATCCCAAGAATAAAATAAATAGGTTTTATTTCAAGAACTATAAAATTGAATGTGAAATCAATAATTGATAGAGAGAAAACACAAGAGGTACATCAGAGACCAATATAAGATCCATAGAATGGTCTAAAAAATGAATGAAATGAGTTGATATGAATGAATGTGATTAAAAATGGTCAAATAATGAAGTAACTAAAGATTAAGTTATAGTGATGGTACCTCTCACTTTCATTGGACCCATAACTACTTCCTCTGGAGATTCTTCCACTACATGAAGAAACTTTGTTTTGGATGCCTATGGCCGAAACCCCTTAGTTATATAAGAGAATGATTAAAAAATAGTAATTTTAATTGATAATGATCATGTTATACTAAAAAGCGAATAAAATAAATTATGGGACTTCTATAGGTAGACCGAATTACAGCATGTACAACATATATTGGGTGCCTCAGTACAAACCTAGTTAGAATGCTCATCCTTGCCACACTAGAAGAAAGTTAATGGGACTCTTCTAGAAACATCATAGGGTCTAGATGGAGTTATTTATGGAAAATTTCTATGAGACTCATTATGATTTATTATTCTGTAAAATTAATTAATGAAACTTCCACTTTGAGTAAGAGTAACTCCTATTAACCAGGACATACCATCCAGGTAAATCTCATCCATCAACACTCTATCTTATAAACATACATAAGAAGTGAGCTTCATCAATTAAAAATATGATTTAATATGTAATAAAATACCCATCTAAAATATTTGATCCTTCATATTCTCATTCATCACTACCTTAGGAGAAAATAGAACATGTCATGCAAATCAATTTTCATACCGAGTCATGGTATTATCACCCTTCCAGAGATTGTGGAAGTTCATTGACTATTAAAAAACCGTCAAATCTAGATTGAAAAGCTAAGTGAAAATAACTATGATGTCCTTCTACTCTATGCCCTCGTGGTTCTTCACTATATCCATAAAATCCCACCATATTTTTCTACTCCCTTCAATCTTGAAGGTAGAATACTTCACTTTTGTTGAATATGGGTTTTCCAAGATCTAAAAAATCAACTCAATTTTTTTCAACCAATCCCCATCCTCTTGAGGATAATTTGAGCCTTGTAAAGTTTACGGTTTCTATAAGGGAAAATATTTAGAATAATCTCTAGATTTACCCCTTCAAGTTTCCTGAAATAGTGACTAATTAGAAATAGATGCTTCTATTAATCCTCCATATTGGAAAACATGCACCACTATCTCAACCAGATTAAATTCCATTGGAGGATTCAGTTTTTTTGGATCACTATAAACTTCTCATGCGACCTATTCAAATGTCTCCTCAGAGGCATGATGCTAAAAAAATTAATAAGAAACACAAAAACATCAGCAAAGATACTCATATCATCAACTAAATCAAGAGATACATGAATATAAATTTCTTTAAACAAAAATATACTTTCTAGTCTTTCAAAACACTCAGTTAAAATTTTGGGGAAATATTATAATCTAATCGAATTATTCCACAAGGATGATTTTTCCATACACCAATGATGAATTAAGGCTCTATATGATGATAGTTTACCATGGAATCACTCGTAACTACCCCAATGTCCCAAAAATCTTACCTCTTATCTACCAATACATCATAGACTACATACTGACATTGAATAAAGAAACTATACCAGCATAACTTTGATAATAATTTTTTAAAAACTAACCTAGGTACTATGGTACACTAATACTCGAGAAGACACTAACATATCATGAGGGGAATTCCCAATCCCAATGGGTTAACAACTAAAACATAAAATCATATCAACAATTGAAGGTAACCATTTCTCTACATGAACAACCCATCTCAAATGCGACAACTGAAGTTAAAATAACATATAGCTAGTTAGAAAAATACTCCTCAAGGATAAAATTACCAAAATAAGCTGGATAAACATCTAAGGTAAGACATAAAACAAATGAAAATACAACGAAAATTTATAAAAAGTCTCACAATCTGTGTGTAATAAGTGGAGCATCACTCCACCTATCACCAACATCACTCTAGGGTCCCACAGATCAAGCGTACCCACCACCTTCATGTAGCGATTCCCCTTTCCCTAGATCTGGAAAAACATAGTATATAAATACCTGAAGACAATGGTAGGGTGTGGTCTATAAAACCTAGCAGGTTTTACATAAGTGTTCCATAATCAATTCCATATCTATTAAACCATTTATGATTTCAATTTAAATAAAAAAGAAATGAAATAATATTTCAACATTTTAAAACAAAACATGATTTCAAATCAATTATATTTAATAAATATAAAAATTATATTAAATGAGTATTTTACATAACAAATTTATATAAAATAACTATCATGAAAAAATCAATTCTTTAAATAGTGGCATAAATAATCAAGTCAAAACCATGCACTATGGTCATCTACCATGAGTTACATTAGTTTCAGGATCTTATATAATCAAACTACTCAATCATAAATAATGGATCAAGTATGTGTTCTTATCCTAATCACCCAATAACTACTTAAGAGTGTATGTGATTCAATCAATAAATCAATAAATCATGATAAATGTAATCATTTCATTTCAATTTTTAATTAATAGATCAAATTCCCAATTTCACGTTCAACATGACTTTTTGATTTTAAAAAAATCATTAGATTTCATTTAATTTATTCCATTCAAATAATTTTTAATTTAAAGAAATTATTTCTAATAACCATAATAAAATTAATTAATTAATTAATTAAATTATTTCTCATTTCAATCCATCATTTCTAAAAATATACCAAAGAATTTTGACACCATTGAAATTGGGATTTTTCACAATTTCCATGACCTTTTAAAACAAACATAAAATAATATATAATAATGAGTTTATAAATCAATTGAAAATAATTTCAATTATATCAGGAAATTTATATTTTAAATTTTAGGTTAATGCCTTATGAAAACACATACCTTTAATCACACGATCTAACTAATCAAAACCTGATATGGGAAACACTACTAGAGAGATAAAGATGAAGGCGATATAGGACGAATCCCTAGAATTAAAAAACATAAAAAAAGATCTATAAAACATGATCTAATCCATCATTAAAGTGATGATTTACCACTCTCAAAAGTGAGATAAATATAGGTGAAATAAAACCTAAAAATGAGAGAAACCACATAACATAGTGGGATCAAGATCTTCCACCAAAACATCAATTCACAAGAGAGGAGGTTTTAGGAGCCTTAAAATCATCTAGAGAGCCTCCAATAGCCATTTAAAATGATTAGGGTTTAATGGGGGGTGATTAGATATAAAATTTGGGGTTCCAAAGATTTTAATTAAATTTTATGGGGGATTTAAAACCCACATGCATGGTTTCGTGATTAGGCCATGTGTTTAGTAGTGACTATGTGCCCTAACCATGTGCCCTTATTGGTATTACGGGTATGGTTTGGATACATTGTCAAATTAACAATACACCAACCATGAAAAACCCTCTATCCAAGGGTTCACTAATTAAAGGTTGATGTTGCATGGTTTGGAAAAAATTATGCACCCCTTTCAGAGCACCAATATAGTGTCCACAATTTACTAGGCCAAACTATATGGTTTTCCCTAACCATGCGCCAATTATGAACAGTCACTAAAAAATCTAAATTTCTCAAAATTCATAAAAAATAACCCAAGTCAGTCCCCAAAAAAAAAAGGGGAAAAGCCTAAAAGAGTACTTGAAATCAAGTAATGGTATATTACATATGTACTTTACATGATTTAAAAAACTCTATGTTTCCCTCTAAAAACACTAAATTATAAGGCCTTTATCATTTTTCATAATTCATAAAGTCTATATAGACAAATAAAATCTACATTGGTCTTAGAATCCTCTATATTCTCAATGTAGAGTACTAATGAACTCTATGTCCATGCCTCAGAAAACACTTCGTTCTAAACATAGATTATAAATGAACTCTATATTCATGAAGTTTAGAATTTCCCATTTGCATAAATTATATATTTACATTTGAAACTTTATTTCAACCACAAGGAACACTATATCAACAATATAAAACTTTATATTACTAATTTAAAGTGTTAATGAACTCTATATTAGCGCATTTTTGAAATTTATGCTCCATCTCTGAAAATTCATACCTCTTCTAATAAATCAATAACCTCTTGGGTTGATCCCAAGGTCTTCTCATTGATAAAAAAATCATCTTAAAAAACTCAGAATCATCATCTAACAAGTTTGTGTCCCTTGTTCTCAATATATTAAATACTTAACAACATTAGGTTGACTTGTTCAATCTTCAATATAGTTTTCTCCACTTATAAATTAATTTATTTTAACTACCCATTAGGCCAAATATTCAAACAACTTAAAAACATTTTATAAATATTACTCTAACCGTAATCACTTGTATTTAACTTAAAAATCAATATAAAAATCATCAAAAGTAAAATGTTTATTTTTATTGAATCTTCTTGTATCTATCTATGAAATATCTTCAAGTTTTAACATTAAAAAGTCTTTCCATTTAAAAAGCTATTACCTTTATCCCATATCTAAAAACCATTAACACATATTGAAATATTCATCAATACCATGAATCCTTATTAAAGACAAATACAATTCAATCCATTTGGAATATTTATAAAACTCATCAACACATATTGAAATCTATTTCAATACTATACTTCCTTATTGAAAATAAATACTATTCAATCCAATGGGAACAATAATATACCCATTTATATTATTTTTCAATACAACCCCATATATTTTTATATCAATATGTGTGATTATCACTCCCTACTTAATAATCACCCCTTTATTGATAATAAATGTAAATGGAATATAGGGGGTGTCTTATCACCTTATATATTCCAATTAAAATGTCCCAAACTTATTCTCCCCTCCTCAAATATGAATTATAGCCATTTTTCACTTTAGATAAGGATTATACCACATGGTTTTCTTTCAAATGATCCATTTTTTATTCGACTCTTAGTCTACATAGGATAATTCAACGTATAAAATAAGATATATACAACTAAGGCTCTAAATTGTTTCCATAAACAACCACACATGTGATACCATTCTCATAATATTATTTAGGGGATAATAAAAAATACATTTATTATGAAAAATAACTAACCTATACACTTCTCAACCAACTAACCAAAAAAGTTCAAGTGAATGTCAATAATATCCTCATTTTTTCAGGTTTTTATCAACCAGCACACCCACTTTATGAATATATTTTATATAATTATTGATTAATGGATGTAAGTGTGATTGAATAACTCATTCTTTATATTTCATGGGTCTTTCCAGTAATTCCATATTTTCAAATTCATACACCTTGTGACACCACTTACAAAATTTTGACAACTCAATCCCATCTTTTCTCCCCCTCAAGGGATGCACTCACTCTCTCCACTACATGGAAGGAGGAATATCCAGTGAAATCAATCTTCTTTATTTTCCAGTAATGGAATCACTACTCAAATTCATTAATTACCTTTATGTTATAAAAAACAAAAAACATAATTGTGAATAAGAATAGAATTGTTTGATTTATTAAAATTAGATACTAGGTTGAGAGTTTAATCTCAAAAAATAAATTTATTTTATTACAAACTAATCAAGTAAATATTTATTTATAAACAATTTTATTTTTTAGTATTCAATAATTTTCATGAATTTTTCTTCGGTTTAACTGCTTATTTAATCAGAGAATATTTCTCCATAATAGTAAAAAAATCAACCACTATTTCCTATGATTTATGAATTACAAAAGTTAAATAGCATCACATAGAGGTGGAGGGGGTTAATCAATGATATATTTGGTTATTAAGATTTTTTTAACTTTTAATAAATTAAACTTATGTGGCTAGTTAAATCCTTGATCCTATCTTATTTGAAATATTAGACTTACCTTATACATATGAAAATAATATCACAAAACATGAACATTAATATTTACATGGTTAGGTATAAAAGAATACACCATTATATGTTAGTTATATAATACAACATGGATTATATACTATATTAAATAGTAATTGGTTATACACCCCATCTACAATCTTCCTTAGAATTGTTGTACATCCCATCCCATCTTCAACAATTGGTTACACATCCCAATTGTAAACTCCTTCAGTGGTTACATAAACACCCCAAAACAATCCCTTAATAGTTAGTTGTATATCTCAACTGTAAGCTCTATTTATAGTTGATCCATTATATAAATATATTTTTCTTTAAATGGAATTACTTCACAAGAATGTTGGATCACCTTATCTTGTGTACAACTTATTCAAGACCATCTTTGGATTCTAGGAAAGGATTACTGACTATGAAACTTCCTCTAAATCTTGAATGATCTAGATAAACTCAAAATTAATCCTTCCAAAACATTATGTATAAAAATTCTTCATTAAAAATATCTTATTATGGAACATTATCCTTCCCATTATTTATCTTCTATAAAATTGTTCTATTACTTCTTCCTACATCCTTCAAACTCAATGTAATTTTGGGTAAAGTAGGAAAGGCATTCCATTTATTAAACTCTCATTCTTAGTAGCACTGAATATTTTATCCTCAATAGTTTTCAATGATTTAATAAAGTTATAAATTCCCCTTTATATAATAAATTATACTACGAATGATGTGGGGAAATTTGTAGGATTCCATTTGAAATTTAAACATTCTCAACTCTTGAATTATATTTATTCAATATATTTAAAAGATATTGGGATCATAATCCTGTTAAACATGAAAAATGTAAAAAAAAAATTTCCTTATATATAATATTGAATTATTAACTTTCTCTATATGAATATATCTCTTTGAAAATATAACTCAAAAACATAAGAATAAATGAATTTACAATAATGTAAAGTTCTTCTTTCTTATTCCACAAATTTTTCTTCTATAGAAGTCAATAAAATCCATCTGGTTTTTCCATTACCTCAACCGTCTTCTGATCATACTTTAGATCTATTCCATCTTTATCCTTTTATTCCTCCTTCTATACATCTATGTTACATATATTATTTATCAGGAATTTTACTAAAGGCTAACCTTTCAATTATCATTCCTTCTAATAATCCTTAGATTAGGACACTACTTAGGAATCTAAATGTTATTCTAGTTATTTATTCTTTATTCTTTCAATTCTCCTCCTTTTAGTATCTTCAAACCTCCATTATGATTTTTTTCATCCACAAATTCTCAAAAGAAAGGTTTTGTAAACTCATATTAGCTTGGATCAATGTTGGTCTTCCTCTAAAGTATTTTTCTTCCAATAAATGAATAGTATATCATTATATGAATTTTTTCCTTAAAAATGTATAGTAGATCATGTTTCTTCACTAGGGTTTCTATAGAATTTAAACATTATTCTATTATTATCAAAGAATTCATAAAAATCCTTCAAAAATAACCTTTTGAAATATCCTCCAAAAATTATTTTTGAAACTATATTATAAAATCTTTTTGGAACCTTGATTCTTCAAAAAATCTGTTATTATTCTGGTGATTTTTTCCAAACATAATTTTTTTTCATGATTTATCTCACATTTTTTCATCAATATACTCAACTTTAGGTCATTAGACCGACTCAAACTTCTTTTTCAAATTTATTTTATATGTTGCAGTTTTTTCTTCCCGAAACATAAACTTTTTTAATTAGAAATCCTTACATGTTTCCTCTATCTAGATTTGGAAATATTCACATGTTTCCTCCATCTGAATTTTTCACACCATTGAGAACATAAATTATTCTTCTGTACTTGTATCCATTAAACTCACAAATTTATTGCAAAACCCCTTCTAGATTAATATCCATTGAACTTTCTTCTAGAAAATCATATTTAACCTTATTCAAAGAAACTTCTCCTTTAAACACATATTGGAATAATGAATGGAATGCAACCAAGATACTATGGGCACAAAAATTTCCCCCATTGTGTATGTTTTTAATATCACCACACATATTCAAAGTCAATATGTGTTATCATTTCTTTTATGCCTTATTGATAATAAAATGTTAAGGGAAACATAAGGGTCTTCACAAGTTTCTTCTAATAACAAATTATCCCCATATTACCTCCAATTTTAATGAGAGGGATGATATCACAAGGATATTAGAAAATACCCATTATTTAATCAAATATAAGTCCACTTGAGATTAACCGGTATAGAAAACAATAGATATTTAACCAAGGTAGTTTATTCTAACAATAAACAAACTCACATGTGATAGAATTATCATAAACTCATAATTAACTTCTTAGGGGTTTCACCCAATTGGATTTATCAATGTGATGAAAAATATTCCACACATTTCAACAAACACATTATAAATTTCAGGTAAAAAATAAAAAACTAACCCTTTATGTCATCCTTTCATCAAGTAAACACATCCAAATAATTAATACATTCAAGAACAAGGGATGTGAGTATTATTAGCATACCTCATTATCAAAATTAGTTATATTTTTTCATGATACCATACCTATATACTAGAGTTTTCTCATTATAAGATTCCCCTCAAAGGATAAACTCAAATTCTCATCTTCTTTTTAGTTTTGAAAATTCCATGAGGGTTCATTATTATTACTATCCTACAAATAAAATACATAAGGATCTAATTAAAATACCAATATATTAGTTAAATTAATATATAATAATATTTAATAATCAAGAGTAACGTTTTGATTTATAAGAAATATTCAAGAGGATAATTTCTTCTCAACCTAGGCCATTCATTACTTCAAAATATTTCATTATTCTTTCTATCAATGGTTTCAGTAGGATTATTTTTCATCTTATATTCTTGTACTTGTTCCTTGTGTGAAAAAAGTTTAACCTAAATAATCTCAACCTTATGATCTAATAAAACTCTCTTTCCCTTGAAGTTATCATTTTTTCATCTTATTTTATTTTTCTAGCCTTGCCCAGTTTGTTAGGCCAAATGACCAATAACTCTTTCTTCAGATGCTCTATTTCTTTATTCATCTCAAAAATTTTCTTATTAGAATTGTAATCACACAAATTTTACTTTAGTATTTTAAAAAATAATTTCCTTTAAAATTATAAGTAACTTCACCATGAATACTTATCATCAAATCCTTAGCCTTGTGACTAAATAATCCACACCTATCACAAAAATCCATCAAACTATTTTTTTCATCATTAGATTAGATGATGATCTATTCGGAACTATTTTTCTCTTGAAATGAGTCCTTATATTCTCAAACCCCCCCACTTAGTTCTTTCCACTTATCTATTAAATAAATATTTAACCAAAAAATAGTTTTTGTGTCTATACATTCTATAAAACCTAAAAAAATCACTAAATTGAGATATATTATCATGATTTTAAATCTTTCCAGAATTTACATGGTGATATTATTCTGGAATATGATCCTTATTTTATCTTGATATCTATGATTTTATTGGATCATATCTTCCTATATTAGGTATAGAGTAATTTATATTAATCTTTATGGAGTGAACCTATTTAACCTCACCTTCATTGATATAGACCACATATATCTTTTTACTGGGTACATGTTTTGCTTGATTTTTGGATCCCTTTATCTCAAAAAATCGAGAATATTCTCCTTTAACTGCAGATAATTTATTAAAGTCTCATTTGTAAATTTTTAGCTCATGTTAAACTACAAAAATATAGCTTTTCTCTTAAACAACTCTTCTTTTTTTTTCGACCTCATTTTCCTCAATATCACCTTCCATTTTTTCAAGATCAACATTATTTAATTCATGTTACTTTATATCATCAATATAGACTATTTATTTCTTTCATATACCTTAATTTTCTTCAACAAACATATTTTTATCCATTGATATTTTTTTTATTTCCTTTACCAAGACTTGTAACATACTCAATACATTCTTCCAACTCATTATTCAATTTCCATTATACGTAAATTCTACCTTCTTTATAATCATCACTAATTGATGTATCAAACCCTTTTAAAACCCTAGAAATAAAATTTATCTCATTATCTAAAGATACACTTGATGATGAATCAATATTCTCATGGTTTCTCATTAAAATAATTTTATTGAAGTGGGGATGCTTCTTCTTATTCCTATCCCATTTATGTTTTTGGATATTCTCATCATCCTCAGTAGTTATAGAATCATATGTTTTATTCTTTGTAAAATTATAGGAAACGTTTCCATGATAATTAAAATTCCATCACTTTGATGATTTTTTAGTCTTTATCTTCGATTTTTATTTTATGAACCTTTTTTAGAGAAGAGAAATAATTTTATTGAAGTAATCTTCACCTTCCTCATCATATAAATCACTTGAATCAAAAACCTTTTCCTCTTAATTTTTTTCTTTTCTCATTGTTCCAAATTCAATATCTTCCTTCTCATTTTTATTAAAATCATTAATTTTTTATTATCTCATAGGTTATGAGTATGTTTTGTAACTCATCTACAGAATAATCCTCTCTTTCCTCCAAGGAATATATTTTTTAATTAAATTGATCTTGAAAATTTATCATCAATTTTGCTTTCATAATAGTTGAATATAATAGAGTGTTGTGGAATCCTTTGATATTAATAAAAATTTAATTACTATGAGGAAGTAATAATCAATAGTTTCTTCTTATATAATTTGTATTTCATAAAATTTATTTCTCTAGATCAAAATATTTTCCTTGATTACTTTAATTTTTCATTAAAAAAACTTTCATGTTTGTTCTAAGATTCCTTGGCTATTTAGAGACCCATAAAATTTATATAAATATTTTATGAAAGATATATAATAATATCATATCTAGCCTTATAAAAAACTTCCATAATTATTTTATCAAAACTATTCATTGGTTCATTCATTTATCTTGGTGGAAATCAAATAGTTGTTGAATCTATAAATTTTAGGCCAAGAGAAAGTAGATTGGGTATCATCATATTCTTCCAACCATGACAGTTCAAAAAATTTAAGGTAGTAATACCTTTATTTTCAACATAATTTAAATTATCCATCCTCACTAAGGGAATATATTGAAGAACATTCACTCTAGTACAAATTTAAGTACCCATATTCAGTAGGATCACTGAGAGAGGGATGGGGTGAATAAACCATCACTTCTAATTTTAATAAGTTTCTTCCTTTTAAGAACTTCAACCTATATGGATAGTTAAATACTTGATCTTTAATTTTTTTTTAAATATTAGCCTTAAATTGTACATATTAAAATTTATTCACAAGACAAAAACATGTGGATTTACATGATTTGATATAAATTAATAGTTATTTCCATATTAGTTATACACCCCAGTAAGGATTCTCCACAAACATGAATAATAATTGGTTATACACAACAACAAAAATATACTACAATATTTTTATACACCCCATATCTTCTTTAAAAATTGGTTATACACCCTAATTGAAAACTCCTTTAGTGATTGGTTATACGCCACAACTACCAGACTCAAGAAACTGAAAATACAACCCCACTCCAAGATCCTTTTAGCATTGTTCCAATATTGAAATATTATCTTATAAATATGTTCTTACACCATAAGAAATTTAGATCATGTTTCCTTATGTAAAAATTATTAAACATTATAAAAATATTCCATTAAAGGTATAATGAACTTGAAACATTCTTCAGATATTTAATGATTAAAAAAAGATCAATATTCGACCTTCCAAAGCTTTTTGTCTAAAAATTATTCTTCTATTTTTTTTTTATTTTGGAATGTTATCCTCCTAATTAATTTTCTTCTAAATCATTATTCATATATTTATTTATACTTCCATTGACCCAAATATACTTATGATCAAATAAGGTCAAACACTCCCTTTATTTAACTCTTCTTCTAATCCTATATAAATATTTTATCCTGAGTGATTTTCAATACATTAATAAAGTGTTTCTTCCACAATTATATAGAAATTCCTCCTCTAATATATGTGGGGAAAAGCATAATCTTATATTATAAATTGTTTTTTACTAAAATATTGAAATTAATACCATAAATATCTTATGAATATATCCATATTTGACTCTAACAAAACATAACATCAAAAAACATCAACTCTTCCTCATATATCAACTCGATTAATAAAATTTCCTTCCCTGAATATTTCCATTTGAACATCCAACACAAAATTTTCATAATGAATGACTTCACAATAATGTAATACCATTCTTGAATATTTGAAAAAAATTTATTCCATAGAATTCAATCAACACTCTCTAGTTATGCATTTACCACAACCATCTTCTTATCATCATTTTGAACGATTCCAAATCCAATCTATGATTCATCATTATAGATATCAATCATCTAGAGAATATTCATATAGTTTTTAGTTAGTATTAATCATTTGATCGTAATTAATTCTGATCATACATAGCTTAGGACACCTCTCAGTCACCTCAAAATACTTTTATTTCGTTGTTCTTTCATTTATAAATTCCCCTTCTCTTGGAATCTTGAAATCTCCATGATTAATTTCATAAATTCCTAATTTTTTTTGAGTAGGATTTTATAAACTCAAATTATTTGGGATCACCATTTGTCTTCTTCAAAATTGATATTCTTATGATGAATGAAAAGCATATCATCATCTGAATTTTTTCATCTAAAACATTTAGTGGTTTGGGGTTCTTAGATCATGCATCTATAAACATTCAATATTATAAAAAACTTATCATAGTATTCATAAAACTATATATAGAACATTTATTCCTCAACTCATCTAATATTCACCAAGAAATTTCAATCGTATATACAATTTTTTTGAGATTTATATCACAGATTTTTTTTGATAAACTCAACATTAGGTCCTTCAATTGAATTGGAATTCTCCTTTCAATGTGTTAAATATATGGATATTTATTTTCATAAAACATTAATTTCTTTGATTTGAAATATTCACATGTTTCCTTCATCAAGATTTTTCATTTCGGTGATAATTCAATTTCTAATTCTAAGTTTATATCCATTGAAATCATAAATGTTCTTCTAAAAATACATCTCTATTTACATCCATTAAACATTCTTCCAAAACGTATATTTCAAATTCTTCCAAGAAATCTATCCTTCGAAAAAAAATTAACATATTGAAAAAAATGAAACCATGTAACTTTTTGAATATAGAAAATTTCATTAATTATTTTTAGTAAGGAATGTTAGTCATGTATTCTTTATTCAATGATCATTTTGTCCACATATCTCACAAAATATTGCTTGAACCTTCAAATTTTGAGTTTGAGTATATATTCACATAAATGTCAAATTATTAATGTGCAACCACTTTATTTCCCTTAGCACAAACAATTATCTCTATTTTATCTATTATCTTGGTAATATCTAATTGATAAATCCAAACTAACCAGATTTATCTTTTTATTTTATCATCATTCATGGGATTCTCATTACATTCCTTTTTCATAGTCACAACTTCCTTTCTTACCTTTATTATTTTTCCCTTTATCCTTAAAAGGAATTTTTCTAGGTATGATAACCGTACCCTCCTTATATTTATGGCCTAATCTCTCACATCTTCCGAACATCTCTTCTAAAAATTCCAATTTGTTTTGATAGGATAGATTCAGTGACATTCTGGTGAAAATATGTTTCCTTAGAGAAATAACAGTCATTTTCCCACTAATTACACCTTTTTTCATGCCTATTAGTTAAAAATGAAATATTATACTATAATGAGTTGTATTTTCATCCATATCATCCATAGAACTAGTAAAAGCCTCTAAACTATAACCCCCATTTAGAGAATAAATCTATCTAGAATTATTTTGTGGATATCTTTCTTCAGTTTGATCATTATTTATCCTAGGGGTGGGGGTTTTATTGGAATAATCCTGTATAATTTTAATATATATGATTATATCTCAACTGTATTCGTGGTTCAAATATATATATCCTTTGTTTTTTCACATTCACTATTGAAAATAATTGATTTAACATTGGAAATATTCGGTACAGTTTTATCTTTCTAGTTAGAACCCTTAATCCCACCAAGATGATAATATTCCCCATCAATCACAATTTATTTTGAGTATTATTACATAATATTTTTTAAATATATATATTTCTAAATAACAATGGATTGTCTATCACCCATATCCTCCTCATTTCTAGACACTTTTTCTTCAAGATCACGCTCTATTTTCCTTTTCAGGATATCTTCATCTTGGGATTCTTGATCTCATCAATACAGGTTTCTTCTATTTTTCTTTATATTATATATATTTTTTGTTCTTATTTATCTAAAAAATATATGATTGTTTTTTATAACCATATTATTATTTTTTTAGTAGTTTTTTTCTTCTCTTAGAGCAGCTTTCTCATTTCTTTCTTTATCTACTTAATCTACTGAGAAATGTTTTCCAATTCTCATTTTAATTATCACTTTAGATCTATTATCTCTTATCCATTGTCATCCCTAATTTAAGAATCAAAGACTCTATCAAACTATGTAATAATTTTTCCTTCATTATATAAATGAGTAGATGAGTCATCCTTCTTTTCTTCTCATAAGACTTCTTTTTTTACTGTTGAACTTCTTCGTGCATTTACCTTTTTTATTCTTTTGGGGCATAATTTAAATCTAATTTGACTTATAATATTCAAACTTATTCCTTATGAAACTACAGTAAAAGTGTCTAATTAAATTACAATTTTAACACCACATTTCCTATTTTTCTTTTCCTCTCCACTTTCTTTTTTAGAATATTTTTTTGATATAATAGAAACAATATTATTGAATTCTACTTCATCTTCATCATTTTCAAACAAACTTGATAATACAAATTCCACTTCTTTTAATTTTTATTTTATCATGGATTTGGAAACTATATAATCATATATATTCTTCTTGAAATATGGAGGATTTATCATTTTATAAGTTGTGAGTATGTTATCAAGCTTATCTGATGAAAAATAGTCCTTTTCTTTCAATGATTAAATTTTTTCATAAAACCTATTAGGAAAATTCCTCATTACATTTTTTAAAATGATGGAGTCTTATATATTCTCACCAAACCCCCAGATGTAACTCAAAATCCCATTCACCCTTGTCAATTATTCTTCAATTCTCTCATCATCAACCACATTTATGTATTCAATTATACTCCTCTACACTTGAAATTTAGATTTCTTGATGTTAATTTTTCCCTCATAACAACTCTTAAAATTATCCAACATCTATTTGGAAGTTTCAAGACCCATAAATTTTATGAAAACCTTATATGATAAAGAAATAATAATGGAATATTATTCTTTCCAAAAACATTAATTTTTCTTTTATGAGTGAATGTCATAGGTTCTCTATCAAGAATAAATGGAAAAATAACTATGGAAGTGTATCTCACTTCTAGGATAAGAGATAAGAGTTGGGGGAACATTTGAAGGAGTTATATTCCCTAAATTGATATTCATGTTATGAAAACTTCCATAATATATATATGAGTTGTATATTATGATACATAGATAGATATTCATGTATGAAATGATATTTTATAATAACCCTACTCTTTATTACACACATAAACATGATTTATTACATAAAATTCCACTTAAGACAACTCTGAGAATCAGTATGTCTAGTGTATTGGGAAATTAGGAAAATTAAACAACAACATAGAACATGAAACACAACATCTTTATTGAAAACATCTTTTACATGACCACAAAATTCCTTCGTACATAGCATTGCATGAGATAACCTGAGGACATGCATAAGAAAATGGTGAGATATAAAGCCCAGTAAGGGAGTAAAAAATTAATAATATGAAGAATATAGTACTATATAGGAAATATGAATACCAATGGATCACAATAGAAACATTAATATAAAGGCATGATATAGCCTGATTATCGTAACATGGAAATGTAGCAACAACATTTAACATGATATTAGCATGAGCCAAGGCTCATTGCACATGGATAATGAGTAAAACCTTATTACACTTGAATTACAATGATTAAACCCTAATTTAACATGAATTATCATGATTAAAACCTCATTTCACTTGAATTATCATGATAATAATCTTTACACAATGCATTGGAGCACTATGATGGCGCACCCTTTATAAACATTTCATTCCATGCATAAGTGTGCCACATGAATCGTAAAACATGGATTCATTAAACATAATAATTTATTCCATGAATAAGATATGTGGAATACATAAATTTATGTCCTCAATAAACAAGTACATTTTCAAAAAGGTGAATACCCTTGATAGAGAAATGGTTATGGTGTTCACTTACATGATAATTTGGTCATGAGAATTTAGTATAACTTTGGCAATATAACGACGTCAAATAGAAATCATAAAATGGGTTGATGAGAGAGAAAGGGGTATCTCATTATTTATACATGTAATGGAATGTAAGGGGGTCATGTAACATAATATCCAAACATATGTAATTGAATTTAGATTCATAATATAACATAATTTATTGTATGTAAATGAGGAGAGAGAAATCCCTTAAAGAGTTTCAGCATAGTAACAGGTGTACATGGGAGGAATTAATGAGACGGAAAGGGGTATATAATCATTAAAACATAAGGGGTGAAGTATTGGGGAGGTGATAAATCATACCCCAATATTTTTAATTCAAAATAAAATAGTATAACAATATAATGAAATTGAGAAAAAAATGAGAAAAGAAGAAATCACTTACTTGGAAGTGTGATCTCAAAGGCTTGGGATTGGATTGAGAGAGGCTTCATGGGATATTGGGGAACCATGTAAGTATTATAGAGACAATAGAGAAGAGTAGGGATTTTATACAAGGGTTTTGAGTGAAGATAAGTGGGATATTGGGTTGGTTTATATGGGAGAAGAGATGGAAATTCTTTAATATTTCACAAACATAGGTTTTGAATTATATATAATTAAATATTTAAACCCACAAACAAACCCATGGTTTTTTCCAAAGGGGAGTGGAAAAAATTATTTTATAAGGACAATTTCCAAGCTTTTAAAAATATTTGTCTTACTTATGAGGAGGTGAGTCGCATTCTCAATGAAATCATTTTAAAAAGCTAAAATATTTTATAAGTCTTAGAGGGACCACTAAGGCGACCTAAATTTAATTAAACAAATAAAAAAACACATTATTTTATAGGTGAAATATATTTTTTCTGAAAATACCTTTTATATTATTTTATTACAACACTATTGGGTCATTATGATCTTATAAAACACATTATATATTTAAACGATATTTATTTTTTACCCAAAAATACAACTATCTCAGAAAATTATGAAAAATTCAATGTTAGATAATTTTTATTTCATGAATACAAAAATGATATTAATTTTATCTAAATAATTTTCTAAATATGTGAATTTATAGCTTTAAAATGAAAACTGACATTTATTGAAAATTCGTGTGTTTTAACATAAACCGCTTTCAAACCATAATAAAAACATCAATTGTACTCATAAAAAATTATACGATCATTTTTATTTATTAAAAATTAATTTAGTAATAATATTTTATTAAAATATTATTTAATTCAAAAATCCATTTATTCATCAAAATAGCTTTGTTAATTGAATATTAACAAAAAATACTATCTGATATTTAAAGACCATTTAAAAAGTAACTATAATAAAATGAATGCATATTATTTATTTTATAGAAACCTAATGCACATAATAATCGTGCTAGGGTCTTGTAACATAACCCCTTATAACACCCATATAATACCTAAGGATAAGGTGTGTGATGGTGATAGAACCTTGGGGTGGCTCAAATAACATCACTCATGTGTTATTCTCTATTAACTTCCACTTCCCCTCTAGGTGATTCCGTTAAAGCTTAATGAGTTGAAGGTCATCTTGGGATTGGTCAAGGGAAAACCCAAGTGATGCAACCAAATTTATAAGCTCTGAAAAATGGGCTTCATATGGTGAAATTCTACAGGATGAGGCCATCGATTCCTTTTTCTGAGTAAATTGGAATTTTTAAAGCCCTATATTTATACTAATCATCGGATCACTATTGAATGGATATATTGGAAACAATAACAATTATTAATTGTATTTTAAAATACAATACATAAATTAAAGGAAGTTCATATGTTTTATATAACCATTTTACATAATAAGACATTTAATTAGATTAATAAGAATTTCATTTATAAATGTTTGGGTTGTTACAATCTTCCCCCCTTAATAAATTTCACCCTTGAAATTTCCTTTTCCCAAACTAAAACAGATGAGGGTAACTCTACTTCATCACTTCTTTTGATTCCCACATTTCCTATCCAAACATATAGTTCCGCCACCACACCTTGATGAGGGGAATTGTCTTATTTTGTAGAACTCATTACCTACGATCTAATATCTTTACTATCTTCTCTTCATAGGAGAGTTCATTCCCCAATGGTACCACCTTTGGATTGAGTTCATGTGATGGATCTGGTATGTACTTCATCAAAAGTGATATATGGAATACATCATGTACTTGAGATAGGTTCAGTGGTAGATCTATTCGATATACCACTGCTTCAATGCGATTAATGATCTCAAAAGTGCTGATGTACCTTAGAATAATCTTTCCCATCTTCCCAAATCTCATAACTCTCTTCCAAAGTGATATGTGGAGAAATACCATGTCCCCAATGTCAAACTCTAGGTCTCATCAGTGATTCTCATCATAACACTTTTGATGACTCTGAGTATCTTTAATGCGATACAGGATGGTCTTAACCTTCTCCACCATTTCTTCAACCATTTATAGACTTAGGAGTTTTCACTCCCCAACTTCATCCCAACACGCTGGTGTTATGCACTTCTTCCCATAAAGGGCTTCACAAGGAGTCATTCAAATTATTGAGTGGAAACTATTGTTGTAAGAGAAATCAACCATATGAATATGTTGATCCCATCCTACTTTTAAGTCCATTGAGAATGCCCTCAACATGTCCTCAAGTGTTTGGATAGTCCGCTCAGATTGGCCATTGGTTTGAGGATGATAAGATATACTGAAGTTCAACATAGTATTCAAAGCATGTTGAATACTCTTTATGAACTTAAAGGAAAATCATGGATCTCAATCTGATACAATAGATAGTGGTACTCAATGCAGCCTTATCCATTCTCTGATGTATATCTGTGCTAGTTGATCCAATGATAAATCCTCCTGAATTACAATGATGTGTGTAGAATTTGTAAGATGATCCATAACAACCCAGATAACACTATTTCCTTTGTATGTCTTCGGATGTCTGGTGACAAAGCCCATGGTGATGTTCTTCCATTTCCATATTGCTATGGGTAATGGTTGCATCATCTCATTAGACTTCCGCCTCTCAGCCTTCACTTTCTCACATACCATGCACTTTGATGTATGCTCAACGATCTCATTATTCATGTTATCCCATCAATAATTCTCTCAGAGATCTCGATACATATTTGTGTTTCCTAGGTGAATGGAGAAATTAAAACTATGTGCATCATCCAAAATTTCATTCTTTAACTTTGGATTTGATGGACCACAAAGTATTCTCCCAAATCTCATAATTCCTTCTTTATTAATATTGAACTCTGAGGATTTCCAATTTTTGATAGTTTCCACTTTCTCTTAAATTCCCACATCATCCTTTTGAGCATACTTTAACCTTTCCAAAAGAGACGATTAAAAAATCATTTCTGAAAGGATTAATGAGGTTCCATTCATTATGATTCCAAGGTCAATATTCATCAATTATAACAAGATTGGATCATTTTCAATTCTAATTAATGAAAGTGTTTCTAGATCCTTTCTACTTAGAATATCTTCCACCTTGTTAACTTTCCCAGGGTTTTAATGAATTGAGAAATCATAGTCTTTGATCATCCCTAACCATCTTCGTTGGCACATGTTCGACTCTTTCTGTGTGAACATATACTTGAGGATTTTTTGATCCGTATATATTTCACAATTCTCTCTAAAGAGATAATGTAACAAAATTTTCAAAGCGAATATTACATCAGCCAACTCCAGATCATGTGTTGGATAGTTTTTCTCATGAAAATTCAATTTCCTTGAATCATAGGTAATTAATTTTTCATTTTCCATCAAAACATAGCCTAGACTCTTCTTCGAAGAATCATTGAATACCACAAAAAGCTATCCACTTGTGGGAAGTGTGAGCACAAGAATAGCGATAAGCCTCCATTTCAACTCCTTGAAGCTCTCTTCTCATTCATCACTCAAAGATAAATTGACTCCCTTCGGATTTATCTTGGTAATAGGGTTTGAAAATTGTGAGAAATTTCTCACAGATCTGTGATAATATCTAGGTAAACCTAGAAAGCTACAGATATCCATCACTGATGTTGGCCTTGGACATCCCTAAATTATAGCGGTATTGGAGGGATCCATAGAAATAATATTTCTTGTGATGATATGACCCAAGAATGAGACTTTATTCAACTATAACTCACACTTGTTGTACTCTTAATATATCTTCTCTTTTTACAAGGTCTCTAGTAAAGTTCTTAGATGATCCTCATGATCCTCCTTGTTTTTGATGTATATTAGAATATAGTCTATAAATACTAAAAAAAATTTGTCAAGGTAATCTCTAAAGAATTTATTCATCAAGTCCATGAATATTTCAAGAGAATCAATGGGTCCAAAAGGCATTACTATGAATTCATAGTGCCCGTACCTTATACAAAATGCAGTATTGGGGATATCATCCTTCTTCACCTTTACTTGGTAATATCTTGACTGAAAATATACCTTGGAGAAGTATTGTGCTCCACTTAGCTTATATAACAAGTCATCAATTATAGGAAGAGGATACTTGTTCTTTATCATGATTTTTTTGATCTCATGATAATCAATGCAAAGGCACATTGACCCATCCTTATTCATGATGAAGAGGACTGGTGCACCCCTTGGTGATGCACTTGGGAATATAAAACCTTTATCCAAATTCACCTGTAGTTGTTACTTCATCTTCTCAAGCTCCACAACATCTATTCTATATGGTGTCTTGGATATTGTAAATTTCACATGTATAAGATTAATTGAGAATTCAACATCTCTTCTAGGAGGAAGACCAGACAATTCCTCATTAAAAACATCAGTGAATTCCCTCAAAATATGAATTTTTTCAAGGATGGTTGCTTCCTTAGACTCAATCATCTAAGAAAGATCTGCATGCTCAGAGGGCAGTAATATCCACACTTGAGATGATGGTGCTAAATAAGATTCATCCTCCTCCTTCTACTTGTATAGAATTGGGGGTCGATTTTCTATATGGAGAGTGATTTCACAATCATTAAAATTTATGTTGGCTCTATATAGGTAAAGCCAATTCATGCCAAGAATTCCATCATATTCCACTATAGGGAGTATGATGAGGTTCCCCGAGAAGTTCAATCCAAAAATTGTGATAGGGTGGGAGTTATATTAATGACTTGCAAGGATTTACCCATTTACCATTCTCAACAACATTTTTATTTCCATGATTTTTGGTGCTGTTGGGACTGTTATACTAAAGTTTTGGGATATAAAAGAATGCGCAGAAGTAGAATAAAAAATTATGTTCGCTATTCTTGAATGAATAACTAGAGTACCTATCACCACTTAATTGTTTGGCTTCTATTCGATGGTAGTGATGGTAAAAGAACGCCCTTTATGCCTTGGAGGTTGTTGGTTGCCTCTAAAAACCCTTGACATAGGGAATTGGTTTGAAAAGTGACCTGGATCTTTGTAGTTGAAGTAATGAAAAATTGTTTGAGGGTCAAATGGAGTGTTCCTTTCCTCTGTTGTAATAATGTGTTTTTCTTAATGGTAGCTAATAGCCATGTGACCTTCTATTCCACACCTAAAGTATTTCCTATTGCCCTTCAGGGAATTTCCAGGGATCTATTTTCCACACCTTTGGAAAGTGCGGTGCAAGAACTTCTTAGCACCATTGGATTTATCCATCGGAATAATAAAATTAATGTCTTCTTTCCGCTTCTTGTCCCCACGATACCCCTGATATTTACCGATCTCCATTTCAACATTAAGGGAATATCAGACAATTTTCTCATAGCTATCGAAGTCACGAATCTCCAAGGATTTCCGTAGGCTAGGTTTTAGCCCACTAAATAACCATTCAACCATGAATTTGGGGGTAATGAAAAAGACAAAGGCATATCGCGCAATCCTTGTGATGTTTTCCTTGTACGTTCTGATGGATTCGTTGTCTTTTTGCTTGATGGAAAGGAAATCCATTTATATCATAATTTAGAGGGTGTGAGGAAAATATTTATCAAAAAACATTTTCCAGAAATCCTTCAATTACAATGCCTCGATCTCCTCCTTAGGATTCATATTTTTGAACAATGTCCACCATTGATCAGCTTCAACCTCCATACGATAAGAATCCATAAGTAGATTTTCTTGTTTAGAACATTGAAGGATGGAGAAGATCTTCTCAATGGAGTTAATCCATTGTTCGGTGATTGAGGTATGAGATGATCCATTAAAATTAGGAGGCCTTTGTATCATGAAGTTATCGATTGTGGATTGTTATTTATTAGGAGGTTGAACGTTCCTCTTGACCGATGTTTCTATTCAAAACATGAGTTAACTAAGAGAGTATGTAACACCCCGATATTTTATGAAAAATATTATTTTTAATTTCATTAATGTCCTGTGTTGTAATCTACACCAAACGGAGCCTGCACAACACAATCCCTAACATGGCTTGCATTACACACAATCGCGACCTTCCACGATAGCGTTTGCTGTACATAATACTGAGTTTCACTAAACAACGACATGTTATATAAACTAGCCGTTATGAGTAGTAATACCCACTTTTTTAAATTTTATAAATTTTATCTTTCAAAATGGACTTCATTTTTGGATTCAGAATATCGAAATTAGCCTCGAGTGAATTTTTGGTATTTTTCTGAAAACATTCAATTTTTGATGAATAGTGATAACACTAGGTCACTATTCAAAAATCGACTTTTTATTTAAATAATTATTTATTTTATTTAAATTTATCATAGGTCATAATTGATACATAATACCTATATAAGTTCCATTTAAGTCATTGGAGTCATTTTATAATAATTTTAGATATATAAAAATTTTATTGAACTTTTCACCATCTTTTACCCACCTCCTATGAGAATTTCCAAATTCACATAAAACTTAATTTTACCACTTCTGTGAGTGGAATTTCGAAAATCCGAGAGGCACAGTTAATATCGAGAGCTAAAATTTGGTTCAATGAGATGAAAATAATTTTTGGTGAATAGTAACTTTTTACTTTTTTAGCCATGATTAAAAGTAAATAGGGTAATTAAGGGTAAAAATGATATTATTATTACCCTAAAACTTGTTCTAATTCTATTGGATAAGTTTAATTCAACCAAAAAAACCTTAGGAATAAAATTTGACCATTTAGTCCCACATGGATTAGATTAGGACATTTATTATTAATTTATTTAAAGAAGGGTTAAAATAGATAAAATTAATGTTTAATAACTAAATCGTTTTTAATATAGGGTTATACATAAGATAAATTCGACTATAAATATTCATTAGAAATATAAAAAATATTTCCTACATAATGGTGTTTTATTTTTAATTTTTAGACATTAAATAATTGAATTTATTTATGAGACAATGATGATGCAGTAATTATCTTATTAATGAAATATTGACATAATTGTTGTTATAAATAGCCAAATAATTGTAATTTGAGACTTTTTAAGAATTACACTAATTTTATAGGTTAATATGACATGTTATTATTGATTTAATTATCTTTTTTCGAACTAATAATTTTGTTATGAGTTTCACAAAAATCAATTACCAAATAGTGTCAAAATTGACATAAAATAGTTTTTAAAACAAATATTATATTATTAATTGTTATTTTATTCCTAAAAATCTAAGGTTCGGCCAAATGACTTAGATAATATTATATATATTAATAATAAACATCTTGGGGTACTTTTGGCTAGTTATAGTATGTTTATTAACCTTATAGTGTAAGAAAACAAGAAGACACGATAAAAGAAAAATTATTATACTTAAAGTTAAATCTAAATGATAAGGTTAAAATAGAAACCTAAACTTTTCTAAATTCTATTGGATTAGAGGATTTAGACCCATACCCACCTTATCTTATAAATAACTTAATTTTGAGTTATTAAAAATCGAATATGACTTTATAATAAAATAATATTTTTTGTTATTCTAAAGGTGCCCCTCTCCTCCCTTATATAAGGGCACCTCCTCCCTCTCTTCCTAACACCACATTGAGCCTTAAAGCTCATCCATCCATAGACAATTTCTCTTCTAAACTTCCCTAGAAACATCCTAGAGGTTCTGGTCTTCTTCAAAGTCCAATCTTAGTGCCCTAAGAGAAGGTTTCAAAAAGGCGTGTCAAAAGATAAGGTAATATCCGTTACCGATTCTTTGAACATTATTTCCTCTTCTTCTACTACTTCTTCATTAGTTGTTTCGTTATGAAGTAATAAAATCAGTATCACTATTATACTGATATGTTATTATAAGTGTGAAACAACCCTATTTTACCATCTATCCATCCTACGGAAAACGAAATCACCGCGCGTGCGTACGTACGGAATACCGTCTCCACGCCGAGGTGTAATCTGTTTTCGACCACCACCTTACATGGATGGGTATAATGGTGTAAATAAATAACTATATATGATTATTGAAAAGTGATATTGATTAGGATATATTATACATACACTTAAATTCAATTCCACGATCATGGGAATGATATCATCGCTCGTGCGTACGTACGGACTACCGTCTCCACGACGCGATGAGATTCATTCTCCATGTTAACCATTCATGAATGATTATAAAGTATATATAATAAGTAATCATGAAATATATGACATAATAATGATATTGTATTTATGTGTATATATATGTATCTCATCTACTTAATTTCATTCAAATTAATAAGGAAACAAAAACAGCGTTCATGCGTACGTACGGCCTACCGTCTCCATGAACGGTGTATTTCATTCCATTTGATCGATCTATCGTATATATATATATATATATATGTATATACTGAATATAAATTATATATAAATCATGTTTTACATTCTGGAATTAAGTAAATTAGGATATAAGTAATAATATCAAGAACAACAAGTCCAAACAGGTATGATAAATAAAACTATTTAACCCAAAACGTTGCTTTGATATGGAACTTACAAAAGAATGGGTAATATAAAGTCATAAGTGAACCATATATGATATCATATCAATGAATATTATTCTATAACTAGTCAATTATATTATTTAAATCATTATACAGGAGGTTTGGAAAATTAAAAAGAATATTGGACCTAAGGTAAGGGATAATTTATCAATCTCATTTTTATCCGAGATTGTTCATTCATAAGTATTTACTGGGGTTATCTTTATCATCCAAGCCCAGGTTTTCTAAAAAAAAATTCATGTATGTTTAAAGTCATTTTTACCAATTTTTGAATTTTACTACATGGTTTTTAAGGAATCTTTTTCTTACCATACGAGGTACGTTTTGACTTTTCCGACAAAAGTACGAGAAGAATGTTATTTTTAACTTATACTGTGTGAACAGATTTTTACGGTTTCAAAACGCCTCATTTTCATGAAGCTTACTCTGCAATATTTTATGACTATTTTCAACAAAAAACTTTTATTTCAGAAATGCATGGCATTTTGTGAAAATAAAATTATTTTGAAGAAGAAAGGATATTTTCCTCAATAATTCATTTCAAATGTTTTATCAAAACCATTTTCCATCTAAGATGACATTATTTCATATGTGTATGTTTCAAGTTTAATGTCTCTATGATTTACATGGTTTAACTTTTCTTATTATGAAATGATATCCATTTATTTTCTATGGATTATGTGATGATGGTATGATGTTTATGAAACCCATTTTATTTATTGGGTTATTATGAATGATGTATGTTTATTTTGTGGCACAAGTAAGAATGATTTCATTATGATATGGGTGGGACCTATATCTTTCTACAATGCATTTGGGTAAATATTTATATCTCATGAGATAGACATGGTTGAAACGGTATTTTAATCTGGTTTAGTGTTACAGGACTGGAATGAGGAGTGAACTCGATTCAGAAAGGAACTTTGTCCACTAATATGGTCTTGGCAGCAATGCCTTGGCTACTATGGAAATCACGACATGTGATGAATGGTTACCACAATTACATGATTTATTCCCATGCTATTTTATCAAGATTGATGTTCCTTTATGATATATGCCTTACATACTTCCATGAGTTATTTCCTTCCTCAAGATTTTGATGTTTAGATTTTATGTTTAAGATTTTGCATTCAAATGATTATGGATTGTTTTATGTTCTCTATGATTACCCTTACTGAGCATTTGAGCTCACCCTTTTTTATGTTTTCTTTTCCCCAAGATAGAAAGAAAGGTTTTAGGTAAGAAAATAAAAAGCGGAAGTTCTTTATGGGAGATGTTGAAGATCTTTCACCATGATTAGAAAATTACCTTCCAAGTTTCCAAAGACACTAAACTATTACAATCCTTGTGCGTCTGTTTTTGTTATATACTAATTATTCCGCAAAAGTAATGTAATGTCCATGTACGTCAGGCTTCGGGTCTCTACAGTTGGTATCAGAGGACAGGTTTAGTCAACCTTTGGAATCTAGTATGTGAAAATGTTTGTGAGATCCCTAGAGATATTTCTAAGGTATGTCTAGGGATGTACCTAAGGATAAGTATACTTATAAGATATATTCCTAGAACTACGGTAACGATCTTAGAATTTAACCTAATATGTTAGATTTTGAGGGTACTCCCCCTTTACTATATTGTTTTCCCTAGAATGATTTTTTCCTCTCACACTATTCTTTTTTGGTTTTAGAAAATGGCTGGAAACAGGAAGATTCATGATAATGGAGGATATGACGGACAATGGGATGATATTCTTCATGAGCAACTAAATGATACAGGATTTGGAAGTCCAAACATTGTTATTATTCCTAATCATAAATCTCATAATATGATCAATAATCTCAACTTTGGTATGTTTCTCGACTCAGATAATAAGAGAAAGATTGAGTTTTATGATGATCAAAGTGGAAATAAAGTTCAATTTCCCCCATGTAAATCATGTGGGAAGAGGCATAGGGGAGATTGTTTCAATGGAACTGGAAGATGATTTGGGTGTGGAAAATAAGGACACAAAGCTAGTAAGTGCAAAGGAAAAGGTTCAGTTAACACCATGGACAAGCATAATAGTATTTCTACGACATCAATAATGATTAGATGTTTTAAATGTGGAATTTTTGGGCATTATGAAAACCAATGCCCTAAGGGAAAATATCATGAAGAGAATCAGCATGGTCATATGAGTAGTATTTATGTGGATGATGATGAAGAGACTACAAATGGAATATGAGATTAATGAAAGGATAAAGCTCAGTCAGTGGTTTAAGAAGTTAGTGGAATGATTGTATGTTTATAAAGAATAATGTATGGTACTATGGAATAAAGAATCATATAAGGATTGTTACACTATTGTTTTTACTAAAGTTTTTGAAAGTATATGTTGAATGGTACTGGTAACCATGGAAGGTTATTCAGATATTTTTCGAAAGTAGATGATATGTGCATAATGAAAGGATAAGAAGATAATGATATGTTTGATTGTATTCATGAGCTCATGACTGATATAAGGAAATAGTTATATCATGGTTTGAGTATATAGAATTCTAGGGTTTTGGTATGTGGAAAGAGTTAACTTTTGATAGCACTCATGTTTTCACTAAGATTCAATGGGAATTCATTTTTCAAGAGAATACATGATTAAGGCCTTTGAATGTTTGGAATGTGACCAACAAGACATATCTTATGATATATGGGGATCAACGATGGTATTAACATGCTTGTTATATGAAATCTATGGTAATCATTTTCACTATAATATGAGAATGGACTACAATATTATGGATAAGACTAATGATTGGAATGGATTATGTTGGACATAAGTTAGTATTTTATTTTTAGAAAAAAAAGGAAAACCTGCAGAACGGGTGACAACCTGTCACGTTGGACAAGGCTGTGGGAATTGAACCCACAACCGAAGTGGGACAAGCCTTTATTTCCTACCACTGGCCTATAGGAAGTCCTTGGTTAGTAGAAACTAGTATTATTTTATTATTCAGGATTATAGATGAAATATAAGTCCATTTTGGAACCATATATGATTAATCTCACCATAGATGGAATTATGTATAGAACTTTTTCTAACTTATGTTTGAGACAGATGGAATGACCTATTATTCTATCACATGATCTTCTAAAACTTCATGAAAGATGAATTCAACTTCATTTCTTAAAGAGATGAAGTGAAAATTTTTCATGGCACGAACCACGATGAGATTATACCAAAATAAAGTAAGTATTTCTTCTAATTCAAATTCTTCAACTTTAGGGAAATGATCCTAAAAACCAAAAATGTTGTCCCAGTGCCCTTATATCTGATGAATCAGATGGTACCCTAGATCATCACAAATTTATGGCTTTGTGATTGTTGGATTTTTCATTGCCATGTTCTCTACCACTCTCCATCAGAAAAAGACGGATAGATTTCTCTTCCATATCCATATTTTCACATATGTTCTCCTATGTGGAAACCCAGTGATCAGTTAATTTGGGTAACAATTACATTTCATACATTAGTTTTTAAAGTCAAGTTTTGGTATTCCTTTTTATGATGTGAGTTTCTATTAAATAAACATTCGAGTAGTAAACCATTTATAACCCCGACGAATTTTGAGGGAAAAATTCATTTTAAGGGGGGTAGAATGTAACACCCTGAGATTTTATGAAAAATATTCTTTTTAATTTCATTAATGTCTTGTGTTGTAATCTACACCAAAAAGATCTTGCAAAACACGCATCCCTAAATTGTCTTGCATTACGCGCAATCACGACCTTCCACAATAGCGTGTGTTGTACACAATACCGAGTTTCTCTAAACAACGATATGTTATATAAACTAGCCGTTATGAATAGTAATAACCAATTTTTGAAATTTTATTAATTTTATATTTTGAAATGGACTTCATTTTTGGATTCAGAATATCAAAATTATCCTAGGGTGGATTTTTAGTATTTTTCTGAAAACTTTCAATTTTGGAAGAATTGTGAAAACACTAGGTTACTATTCAAAAACCGACTTTTTATTTAAATAATTATTTATTTTATTTTAATTTTTTTTAGGTCAAAATTGATATATAATACCTATATAAGTTCCATTTAAGTCATTGGAGTCATTTTATAATAATTTTAGAAATATAAAAATTTTATTGAACTTTTCACCCTCTTTTACCCACCTTCTAGGAGAATTTGAAAATTGACATAAAACTTAATTTTACCACATCTGTGAGTGGAATTTCAAAAATCTGAGAGACATGGTTAATATCAAGGACTAAAATCTGGTTCAATGAGATGGAAATAATTTTTGGTGAATAGTAACTTTTTACATTTTTTTACCAAGGTTAAGAGTAAATAGGGTAATTAAGGGTAAAAATGATATTATTATTACCCTAACACATGTCCTAATTCTATTTGATAAGTGTAATTCGACCAAAAACATCATTAGGAATAAAATATGACCATTTAGGCCCACTTGGATAAGATTAGGACATTTATTATTAATTTATTTAAAGAAGGGCTAAAATAGTTAAAATCAAAGTTTAATAACTAAATCATTATTAATATAGTGTTGTACATAAGATAAATTCAACTATAAATATTCATTAGAAATCTAAATATATTTCCTACATAATTTTTTTTTATTTATTATTTTTAGACATTAAATAATTTAATTTATTTATGACACAATGATGATGCATTAATTAGCATATTAATGAAATATTGACACAATTGATGTTATAAATACCCAAATAAATGTAATTTGAGACTTTATATGAATTAAACTAATTTTATAGGTTAATATGACATGTTAGTATTTATTTCATTAACTTTTTTCGAATTAATAATTCTGTTATGAGTTTCACAAAAATCAATTACCAAATCATGTCAAAATGTACATAAAATAATTTTTTTAAAAAATATTATATAATTAATTGTTATTTTATTCTTAAAAACATATGGTTAGGCCAAATTACTTAGATAAGGTTATATATATTAATAATAAACATCTTGGGGTTCTTTTGGCTTGTTATAGTATGTTTATTAACCTTAAAGTGTAAGAAAACAATAAGACACGGTAAAAGACAAATTATTTAACTTAAAGTTAAATCTAAATGATAAGGTTAAAATTGAAACCTAAACTTGTATAAATTCTATTGGATGATAGGATTTAAACCCATCCCCACCTTAGATTCTAAATAACTCAATTTTAAGCTATTAAAAACCGAATATGACTTTATAATAAAATAATATTTTTAGTTATTCCAAAGGTGCCAATCTCCTCCCTTATAAAAGGGCACCTCCCCCCTCTCTTCCTCACACCACTTTGAGCCCTCATTCTCGGACAACCCCTTCCAATTTCTCTTATCCACATCCATAGAAACATCCTAGAGGTTATGTTCTTCTTCAAAGACCAATCTTAGTTCCCTAAGAGGTGGTTTCAAAAAGGCGTGTCGAAAGAAGAGGTAATATCTGTTACCGATTCTTTCAACTTTATTTCTTCTTCTAATTATTTTTCTGTAGTTGTTTCATTATGAATTAATAACATCAGTATCACTCATATAATGATATGTAATTATAAGAATGAAACAACCCTCTTTCACCATCTATCCATCCTACGGAAAATGAAATCACCACGCGTGCGTACAAAAGGAATATCGTCTCCACGCCGGGGTGTAATCTGTTTTCAACCACCACCTTACTTGGATGGGTATAATGGTGTAAATAAATCACTATATATGGTTATTTCAAAGTGATATTAATTCTTAAATATTATACATACACTTCAATGCAATTCCACAATCATGAGAATGATATCATCGCTAGTGCGTACGTACGGACTACCGTCTCCACGACGTGATGAGATTCATTCTCCATGTTAACCATTAATGAATGATTATAAAGTATATATAATAAGTAATCATGAAATATATGACATAATAATTATACTGGACTTATGTGTATATATATGTATGTCATCTATAAGGAAACGAAAACAACATTCATGCGTACGTACGACCTACCATCTCTATGAACGGTGTATTTCATTCCATTTAATCGATCTATCATATATATATGTATATAATGAATATATATTATATATAAATCATGTTTTACATTCTCTAATTAAGTAATTCAGGATATAATTAATAATATCCAGAACAACAAGTCCAAACACGTACGATAAATAAAACGATTTAACCCAAAACGTTGCTTTAACATGGAACATACAAAATAACGGGTAATATAAATTTATAAGTGAACCATATATAATATAATAACAATGAATATTATTTTGTAAAAGTCAATGAAATTATTTAAATCATTATATAGGAGTTTCGGAAACATACAAAACATATCGGACCTAAGGTAAGGGATAATTTATCAATCTCATTTTTATCCGAGATTGTTTATTCGTAAGTATTTACTGGGGTTATCTTTATCATCCAAGCCCATGTTTTCTAAAAATGTTTTCATGTATGTTTAAATTCATTTTTACCCATTTTTGAATTTTTCTACATGGTATGTAAGGAATCTTTTTTTGTTTACCATACGAGGTACTTTTTGACTTTTCTGAAAAAAGTATGAGAAGAATTTTATTTTTAACTTATACGACGTGAATGGATTTTTACGGTTTCATAACGCCTCATTTTCATGAAGCTTACACTACAATATTTTATGACTATTTTCATCAAAATAATTTTATTCTAAAATTTCATGGCATTTTTTGAAAAGAAAATTATTTTGAAGAAGAAAGGATATTTTCCTCAAGAATTCATTTCAAATGTTTTATCAAAACCATTTTCCATCTAAGATGACATTATTTCATATGTGTTTGTTTCAAGTTTAATGTCTCTATGATTTACAAGGTTTCAATTTTATTATTATGAAATGATATCCATTTCATTTATATGGATTATGTGATGATGGGATGATGTTTATGAAACCCATTTTATTTATTGGGTTATTATGAGTGATGTATGTTTATTTTGTGGCACAAGTAAGAATTATTTCATCATGATATGGGTGGGACCTATATCTCCCTCCAATTAATTGGGTAAAGATTTATATCTCATGAGATATACATGGCTGGAATGGTATGTTAATCTGGTTCAGTGTTACAGGACTGGAACGAGGAGTGAACTCGATTCAGAAAGGGACTTTTCTCCACCAAGATGGTCTTGGCAGCAATTCCTTGGCTACTATGGAAATCATGACATGTTTTGAATGGTTTCCACAATTACATGATTTATTACCGTGCTATTTTATCAATATTGATGTTCCTTTATGATATATTCCTTACGTACTTCCATGATTTATGTCCTTGCTCAAGATTCTGATGTTTAGATTTTATGTTCAAGATTTTGCATTCAAATGTTTATGGATTGTTTTATGTTCTCTATGCTTACCCTTACTGAGCATCTGAGCTCACCCTTTTTTATGTTTTCCTTTCCCCATTATATAAAGAAAGGTTTTAGGTAAGAAAATAAAAAGGGGAAGATCTTTATGGGAGATGTTGAAGATCTTTCACCACGATTAGAATATTACGTTCCAAGTTTTCAAAGACACTGAACTATCACGGTCTTTGTGCATCTGTTTTTGTTATGTAATACGTATTATGAAAAAGTAATGTAATGTCCATGTATGTCAAGCTTCGGGTCTCTACACAGTATCATGACAATGTTTGTGATTCCCGCTCCCATCAGAATGAACATTTCATTAGAACAATCATCACATTGATATTTACATCGATTGTTAGACCAAGTCCTCCTATTACCAACCATTAGCTTGAATAAAAAGAAAATTAGGGGGTAACACATAAAGGGGAATCCAATGAAAAAAGGGATAACTTATAAATTACATTTATTTCCTTAATATATGAATTTATTGGATTCAATCTATCATATACAAGTTCAACTTTCGAACATATATTCTTAAGGGGACTTTTTTATTTCCTTAATAATGGTTCATACTAAGCTTATGAATTTACCAATGAATATCTTCTGGGAGTTTCATAATGAAGAGTACATTAAGGCCTGTTGTCATGCACTAGTTCTTCTTCAATTCTAGATCAAAGCGGTGTTTTTGGGTTTTACCCCCAGATATATCTATGCCATAGGCACCTCTATTTGTTTGTATCTAAACAAGGATGTATTTTCTTGATAAATCACATACTCAATACTCACCAAAATTTTGGGATGTTTTTATTAAACATAGTATTATCCCTAAGTATTTCACTAGGGTTTTCTAATCTTAATCCCAAAAATAAGTAAACATATCCTCTAATACCAACTATAACAACCCTGATCTTTTTTACACACATAAACATGATTCATTACATAAACATGCACTTAATAAAACTCTGAGGATTGATAGGTCTAGTGACTTGGGAAATTAGGAACATTACACTACTACATAGTACATAAAATAGAAAATCTTTATTTTAAATTTCTTTTACATGACCACAACATTCCTTCATACATAGCATTTCATGGGATAACCTGAGAACATGCATAAGAAAAGGTTGAGATTTAAAGCCCAGTAAGGGAGTAAAAAAGGAATAACATGAAGAATGTAGTACATTTTAGGAAATAGTCATATCAATGGAGCACAATATAAATATGAACATAAAGTAATGATATAGCATGATTATTATAACATGGAAATGTAGAAACAACATTTGACATGATATTAGCATGATCCAAGGCTCATTGCACATGGAGAATGAGTAAACCCTCATTGCACATGAATTAGAATGATTAAAACATCATTTAACTTGAGTGATCATGAGTAAACCCTCATTTCACTTGACGTATCATGATACTAATATTTACCCAATGCATTGGAGTGGTATCAGGGCTCACCCATTATAAACATTTCATTTCATGCATAAGTGTGACACATGGATCATACAAAATGGATTCCATAAAAATCAAAATTTATTCCATGAATAAGAGATGTGAAATACATAAATTTAAGTCCTCAAAAAACAATTACTTGTTCAAAAAGGTTAGTACCCTTGATAGAGAAATGGGTATGGTATTCACTTACATGATAATTCTTGGCATGGGAATTTTGTTATAACTTCGACATCGTAAGGACACCAAATAAATATCATAAAATTGGTTGATGAGAGATAAAGGGTATATAATCATTTATAAAAGGAATAGAAAGTATGGGGTTAATGTAAAATAATATCCCAACATATTTAATGGAATATAGATGCATAATATAAAATAATTTCATTAATGTAAATGAGGAGAGAGAAATCCCTTACGGAGTTTCGGTATAGTAACAGGTGTACATAAGAGGCATTAATGAGTATTAAAGGTGTATCTCATTATCTAAATATAAGTATTGTAGTATAAGGGAGGTTATGAAATCATACCCCATCATTTTTAATTAAAAATAAAAGGTTATAATGACATAATGAAATTGAGACGAAAATGAGAAAGGAAGAAATCCCTTACTTGGAAGTGTGATCCAAAAGGCATGGAAGAGGCTTGGGAGATGATTATTGGGAGATCAAGGAATCTTGAGAGGATTATTGAGAGAGGATAAATTATTAGGGACATGATCACAGGGTTTTTAGTGAAGAGAATTGGTAGTTTAGGTGGGTTTATATAGAAAAAAAGAGTGGAATTCTTTAATATTTCACAAACTTAGGTTTTGGAATCTATATAATTAAATATTTCAAACCACAAACCAACCCATGGTTTTTTCTAATGTTTTTTATAAATTTTAGTGGATAAAATTATTTTATAAGTCCAATTTCAAAATTTTTTAAAATATTAGGATAGCTTATGTGGAGGTGAGTCACACTCTCATGGAAATCATTTTAAAAATCGAAAATATTTGATAAGTCTTGATGTGTTCACTAAGGTACCATAAAATTAATAAAAAAAATAAAAATCACATTATTTTAAAGGGAAAACATATTTTGGCCTAAAATCCCTTTTATAGTATTTTTTTACATCACTATTTGGTTATTATGATGTCATAAAACACATTATATATTTAAACGGTATTTAATTTTTACACAAAAATTCAATTGTCTCAAATAATAATGAAACATTCACCATTAGATAATTTAGATATACTAAATCAAAAAAAATGATATTCATTTTATCCAAATAATTTACTAAATATGTGAATTTAAAATTAAAAAAAACCAATATTTATTTAAATTTCATGGGTTTTTACTAAAACTATTTTCAAACTTTAGTAAAAATTTCAATTGTATTCATAAAAAATTATACGATCATTTATATTTAATAAAAATAAATTTAGTAATAATATATTATTAAAATATTATTTAATTGAAAAATCCATTAATTCATCAAAATAGCTTTCTTAATTGAATATTAACTAAAAATACTCTTTGTGCTTTAAATACCATTTGCAAAGTAACAATAATAAAATGAATGTATATTATTAATTCTATAAAAACTAATCCCATAATAATAGTGATAGGGTCTTGTTATAGAACCCTTTATAACACCATCATATGTCCTAAGGGTAATGTGTGGAATGTGTACAGACTCTTAGGGTGGCTCAGATAACATTGCTCGGGTGGTAATCTCAATTAACTTCCACTTCTATTATAAGAGATTCCATTCAAGCTTAACGTGTTGGATATTGGCTTCAGATTGGTCAAGAGAGAAGATGAGTGATGCTACCTCCTATCCAAGCTCTAAAACAATGGGCTTCATAAGGAGAAATTCTACTAGATGAGGCAATCACTTCCTTTTTCTGAGTAAATTGGATTTGTTAAAGGCCTATATTTATACTAATCATGTGGTCACTATTCAACTACTATTTTAGCAATGGTAAAAATTGTTAACAATATTTTAAAATCCAAAACCAAAAAACCAAGGATGTTCATTAGTTTTATATCTCCATTTTACATAATAATAAATTTAATTAGATCAAGTGGAATTTCATTAATAATATTTTGGGCCGTTATAGATTTCATGCATGCCACTACCTTTAATTAAATGAGAAACCAAATATTAGTGTGTTAATATTAAAATGGTTCAAAATCACTTAAACATATCATTTATTATTCCATTACAAGATTTTTAATGTGAAAGAAGTTTGTGACTTGCATGTATATGATTAATGAATGGATGATTCATTAAATTATGCATTACAAGAACCCAATTTAATTCTTTCACTATCGAGGAGTGTCCTTGATGAATTTAAAAATTCAACTACCATATGATGATTGTGAATTATTTCTCATTTCTTAAAACTCATCAAGACCTAAATAATTATTCCTCTCCATTCATTACATGCGAGATGTTATCACATTATAAACAGAATAATAATACAATCTAAACAACAGATGATCGAATACAACCCAGGGATACACTAAAAATGTGGGATGTTCTTTGGGGGATACTTGGTAATCCTTGTCAAACCCATGTGATGGAATTAAAAAATGATGAAGTGTCTTCTTCAGTGTATGGTGCACCATATTTATAGTATATAATTATTTTTGTTTTAACATAGGTTTTATATATCATGCATTGTAGATCCTCAGCCAAGGGTCTAAATTAATCTTTCTTCATTTTATTATCATTACATGATTCATTCAAAACACTTCAATGGTATAATAGTGATCCCAGGATTACGATTTATGAAATAATTCTTGAATATATGAGTAAATAAAAAAAATATAGTACCATTTTTGAACATTGTAAATTATATATAAAATGGATTACCTTTATTTATATATCAATTCCTTTATAATGGTCACCCATGATTACCCATATGCAAGAAGGGAAACTCATGCGTTTCCTTCAAGTGAAGGGTTCATATAAACGTAGTTTGAATTATAACCCTTACATTAATGTTTTTTAAAGGTATTATTTAAGGGTATGATGTTTTATTCCCTTAAATGTAAATATATCTTCAACCTACCGTTAGGAGGAACATATTTTCATAAAGGTGGAACTAGGTTTCCATTATGCAATTAAACCTACATAAGGTTTATTATTTCATACCCTATAGTTTATTTAAGGGGTATGTGAGACTTAAAATTCCATAGAGCGGTTAAATAAAGTTATCCCCACTATATACCTTTACATAGTATAGGTGTACATTAACAAAATAACTTTACAAAATAGACCCATGAAAATATAATTTTAGTACTACCTTTATATAAGAGGAAACTATCATGCTACCCTTACAAAAATGTGGTTTCATAAGTGTTGTAGAATTTTACCCACATGTAGTAAATGATACTTGTGTAAGGGTAAATAAAAAAGTTTTCAAAAATTGATATTTAAAATTTTAAATCATTCTTATCGGTTATAAAGTGTTTATAAATCATATTAAAAACTATTTTGGGAATATTTATTTTATAAAGAATTTTTTAATAACATATTTAATTATATTTTGTTAATAAATAAAATATTCTCAAATATTTCCCCCAAAATATTAAATGTTAATATTTGAAATTCATTTTAAAAAAATTATATTTTGGGACTTCTTCTCTAGAAATAAAAGTTTTTATTTATAATTCATAAATGATAATTTATAAAAGGTTTTAAATTATGAAATAAGGTTAAAATTTAATGTTATTTATATTTAAAATTTTAATTGTTCAAAATTAATTATTTTGAATTTTTCAAAATAAAAGGGGCCCTATTTGGATATTTTTAAGCAACATACAAAGTGTTTGGTGATTAATATTATTAAGGTTTAAATAATGAGTAAGTATATGATATTTAGATTATGTAAAATATTTTCATAATAAAAATTAGATTATAACTAGTGAATAATTCATTTAAAATATCTTATATTTAAAATGAAAATTCTATATAATGATAAATACAAAAGTTCTCATATTGGATTTAATATAATGTGTTTATACTCAAAATTATAAAATGTTTATAATCATATTTTATTTATGAAATTTTCATAAAGATTCATCTAATTTTTAAATATTTTAATTGTTCATTTATTTAAAATCTATACCCTATTTTTTCATAATTATAAAATGTTTATATGATCAATTTTGAATGATTTAGTTTTAAATGTAAAACTACTTCTAGATAGGGCCTTTGATTACTTGTTTGGTCTGATAATGAATTTAGTTTTCCACCTACCTTGACCTCAATTTTTAATTAAAGTTATGAAATTGAATTTAGTTGTTAATTTTAGTTTAGGAATTTTAGGTTTTAGAGTCATGATAAATTTAATTATCTCTTGAGTAAAGTATACCTAGGTAAAGTGAATTGATGTCAAATTACATACCTACTTGTATTATTATTCCTTGACTAGGATTATAAATGGGGTTTGATATACATCTCTCTGTAATTACACATGTGGAGATTGTTAGTCTCATATAACTCTATGATTTTTCTTCAAGTGTTCATGTATCTTATGAATATGATGCATTTAGATGTGTATAAATACACTTGATTTTTAATTTTGGATGATTAACCCAATCTCATGTGATGTATAAAATGTTACACATTAATATGGATTGAATATATTTATTTGGTGGAGGGAATAGGATTAAAAATAAAACCACTCAAATCATTCCTATAAAACATCATAATATGAAATAAGTTGGTGAGATTAAATTATATTTAAATACCATGTGTCATATTCCTTCCAAAGAAATACTTGTTAAGTTATTGATCATCCAATTGGGTGGATTGTTCCATAACTAGGTTCTTGTGCATTATCTTATGTAAGGAAAGAAAGGATAAGTGACATTGGAACATTCTCTATTTGGTCATTCCATAGATAAAATCCCTTGGATTGTCCTTCAATAGCTTATTCTTGGTTGGTTTTGGGTTATAGTAGTTGGGAGACTTTAATAGGTTTTTTTACCAGAGGGATAGAGTTGAGTTTATATATATGATGGATTAGAAAAAGGGTTTTCTACACAACTATCAAAAAGTCATATATGTTATCATTGGGATGATTCCCTACCTAAATGAATAAGTGGTGACTGAATCACTATAATGATCTCATTTTATAGAGAAATAAAGATATTGGATTACTAGTAGAGGTGATACACAAAAGATTCCATCATTTTAGTGGACTTAAATTTAATAAAATAACTTATTTTATATTTATAAAATAAGACAGTCATCTAAAAAAGATTATTTTTCAGATAAATGACATCATCATTAACCTTGACCTGAAGAAAAATACTTGATAATTTAAAACCATAATTGTGGAAACATCCTTGATTGTCTTAAAAATATGATAATTATTCTCAAATAGGTTAGAAAATTCTATATATTAGAACAACCTCATCCTGGTAAACCAATTGGTGATTCTATTCAACCAAAGGAGTTGGATAACTATGATAAAAAATAAAAAGGATGTATATGAAGTCTCTATACTTGAGGTTGTTACAATGGAGTGAGAATTTCAAAAGAAACATGATTCCATCAATTCCATTCAAATGGTCGATAACCTGAAAAGGATCCATTAAGAGAAACCAAGGCATGGATAGTATGATGTTTGTGAAGATCTATTTTTTTGTAATATGATAGAAGGAACCTCATTCTCCACTCATGTACTCAATATTATTTAATAAAAAAATTAATTATGGAGTATAGGTTCAACTATAAATCTTCAGTTGGAAATGGATTTAATTATACAGTCAATACCAAAAAAGGTTAGGAAATTTCTTAAGAATTAAAATATGAATGAACTCTACAATCCTTTACCTGAACTCATCCATATATTAAGGATTTCTGAACAAGTCTTTGGTTTACTAGTATCAAGAACAATGATGATGGTATAAATGTATATGGGTGATTATTCTATCCAAAAATAGAAGAAATGGCGTAATGTAAAGTCCACACTTCATATAAAACTATTAAAAAAGGAAGGACAATGTTTCCATTGTGGAAAAGTTGGCAGTTGGAGAAAAAATTTCCTTGATTACGTGAAGGGATGAAAGAACACATGTTGGTGTGTCTACTCATGTATGAATGTTATAGAGTTAAATTATTTTATTTTAATTCTATGTCATACCAATTGTATATTTTTTAAGTGTTGTAAATATAAAGGAAAAAAGAATAAAAATAGAAAGAAAAAAATGAATGATCAATCTTGAAGTTAATTTCCAAGGGACAGAGTAAATGTGTTGATGTATTAGAAACTATAATACTTCAGTATTATATATATATTTCATAAGATATATATTTTATCTTTTTTATATTCAGAAGTTATTATAAACAATGGTATTTTTAAATAAATGAGACAAATTTTATAAACATAGTAATGATTTGTTTAACTATATAACTTAATTTAAAGGGATTTATAATGGATTTTCTAGGTATGGAATTCATTATATTTTTATTTAAGTTATAACATGATGAATAAATTCATGAAAATTTTACCCAATATCCTCAAATTTTTTAGATTATATCAATTGGGAAAATGGTGTTTAGGTTCTAAAGTGTTGTATGGAAAATTATAGTGGGTAAATGATAAAACCATAAGAAGAAAGTTTTGTGCAAATGTTCAATAAGGAATACTCAAAATTTATATTCATGGTCATAGATATATAGGGTTTTTATAAAGGATAAGTGATAAATCAATATGAATAGATTATATATTGTATATCTGAAGGAGTTTGAGAAGCTATGTGGAAGGTCCACGAAAGGTATATATTTTATATATTGTAATTCATTTATTTTGAAAGTTATGTGATTATAACTTTAAATTTTACAATGTTTTTTAAATATACCAGTGTTTAAAAATAATGGAAATTTTTTTGAATCTTATAATTTATTTTCATTTTATCAATTAAATAGTTTTTATATCAAGGATTTGAATGTAACTGATTTTATAAAGCTCAGATGAATTTATGTAAAAGATGAATTTATCACATAATTTTTCTTAATTGAGAAGATAATTTGTTTGATGATAAATATTTAATATGTGAAAGTATGATATGATTAAATTTATATTCATGGTTTATGATTCATAAATTTATAAAACATATTTTGAGAAGATGATATGGATAATTTTTTTATCCAGGATAAGGTGTTGTCTATATAATTATTAAAATTTAATGGAATGTGTTCCTCCCACCTAGAGGTTTTATATTTTGATAAAGTATTATTTTTAAAAAGAAATTTTCTAAAAACATAAAATACAATATATGTTATGGAAATAATAGTTTTTAATTTTATATTCCCACTATAGTTAAATAAATGTTATTTCCTAACACAAATGGTTTGTGTTGATTCTTAGAAAGATCTTTCAAAGCGAATATATTATCTATGGACATAGTGACAGTATATTTTAACTTAGATATGTTAAAAGTTAAAAAATAAAGGCAAACCTACGTTAAAGTGATTTTCAATTAGTATCAAAAAATATTTAGGATATGTTCTGGTAATGAAAAATGTAATGTGTTATAATTAGTTACCATATATAAAGTGAATATCACTATTTCCAAAAGAATTAAACCAGACTAAAATTAATGTTGGTTTTCACTCAATATTCTAAAATAGTTTAGGAAATTTTATGATAAAGAAAAATTGAAAGATTTATATTTCATTATCATGAAATGTGAATATCACTATTTACTAAAGGATTTTTCCAATCAAAATGAAAATTGAATTACACTTGATATCCTAAAATAGCTATGAAGTATGATGTTAAATATTAATTTAAAGAGTTACATTAGTTACCAAAACAAAGTGGTTATCACCTTATCCTAACATAGTTTAGGATATGATGGAAAAGAGAAATGAAAGAGTTAAATTTAGTTACCATATTAAATTAATTTTCAATTTATCCTAAAAGATTTTTGGAGGGTTGATAAATAATGATGTTATATGTTATGTTATTTCACAGAAAATGATTTATGGAATAAGGATTCAAGGATAATGATGATGAAAATACAATGGGTTAAAAAAAATATGTCGACATCATAAAATTTGATGATGTGAAGTAAAGAGGTTTGAATGTGTTGAAGTAATTGAAAAATTAGGAATGTGATTCCTAAGTCTCACCATTATTAAAACTTTCCTAATTTATAGATCTTTTTCACTAAAGAGTTAGTGGTAATGTTTTATGACATGGTCACATAGAGATGTGACATGAATTACTTATACTTTAATTAGTTAACAAAACCTAGAATTTGTAGAGAACATATGGTTGATTTTGGAGTTTATCATATATGATATAATAAACCAATTATAATATATTCTTTTTTAATATTCTAAAATATTTAATAATTTTAAAATGTATCATATTCAAGTCCATCTCTATTTAATCATTATTTCATAGTGTATAATAACATGAATATATAGATATACATTTTTTGAAGTAAAATAATAATTTCTCCCCTCGAAATATGAAATTGAATTTATCATAACTGATGTTCATCATGGACTATTATAGGTTAGGATGAAATATTAAAGTTACCAAAAGTAGGATTCTTGTATAGAGATACATAATAATCTCATGAGGCACAAAAAGGCATATGATTATTTTTGTGTACTATATATGCTTTTAAGCATACCAAATGGAGTTTCATACATATAAATTTGGTATAATAGGGGTGTATGGATTATAATATAGTTCCAATTAACTAATTTTTGTGTGATACTTAGGATGAGAAACTTCATGCTTTGATGTCCTACGTACACATGTCTTCATATTGAATTAACTAATACGGGGGTGGTTGGGTATATTGTGGATCATGATGTCAGTGGGAGCTTAACCAAGATGGTATTTTTTCTCTCGTATAATGAGTATGAAATATGGGACCTCAACTAAGATAGAATGTGGGAGTGTACTACTATACATAGATATTGTATATTAATCTAGATATGGCACATGTGATGTTTTTATCTTTAAGGATGAAGGAAATTTGATGTATTTATTGATAAAATCAGTTTATAATCTAATAATTGAGAATAGATGAGTCATCTATATGGGATTGACATTTTTCACGTCTTATGGACACTCGAGGACTTTGATATAGGGAGAGTATGAGAATTCATGTTTTCATATGATGTAGACTGTAGGATGCATTTATGAAGATACTTGTGTTTGATAGTTGTCATGCCATATATATTTATAGATTGAGCATAATTAACAATTTTTAATAGAATTCTATATTCTTATATACATGAATATAATTATTTGTATTTATTTTCGATGAAATAAAGGATCGTTGGATCACACTTTGTGTTCAAGTGAATGGGGATTGAGTTTAACTCGAAGATCATCTATAAAACTATTTTATAGATAATCTAAAATTATTTTTGATTGGTGTTCACAAGGTATTTCAAATGATGTGAGAAAATTAGAAGTTAATGATTTATTTCCAAATGTTTTTTGAGTGATATCCAAAGGTATTTTGGGATGGATAACACTAGATATTTTATCTAGTAAATTATAACGTGAAATGAACAATGTTTTTTAGGATTTAGTGCTAGTGGGACACTAAAGTTGATATATTCCATAAATAAATATCCATATCATCTATAATTCTATAAGATATATATGATTTATATCTTATGATATATTTTTCAAAATGAATTCCTGAAAAGAAATTTCATGTATGATACTTTATTTACAAAAATGAGAAACCTAATATTATGCGTGTTAATATTTAAATGGTTAAAACTCACTTAAATACATCATTTATTAATATATTTTATGATTTTTAATGTGAATGGAGTTTGATTGTTTCATGCATATAGTGCATGTATGTTTGATTCATTAAACCATGCATTATAAACACACGTGTTAGTGATTTCACGATCAAGGAGTTCCCTCAAGGGATTTATAAATCCTACCATCACACACTGATTTTCATGGCAATTTCTTGTAGAAAATTCCTAGATAATTTAATATTTATTCACCTTAATTCTTTTTATATAATATTCTAGCGTATCCTGAATGAACGAATAATCCCATATAAACTCCAAATAATTTATCATAACTCATTGATAACATATAGTGGTGGGATGTCATTTGAATTATACTTAGATATCTTTATCAAACCAATGAAATGGATTTTGAATATGATTTTGTGTATCTTGGGTTTATTGTACATCATATTTATAGTACATCATCATTTTTTTTCTTGTGTAGGTTTCATATATCATTCATGGGAGATCATGGAACAATGGTTAAATCAATTCTTCTTCATGTGATAATCATTGTTAGATTCATTCTGAACCCTTCATCATAATATTATTCTAACTATGGTAGTTATTTCCATCAATTTTGGGAAGACATCTATTATTAATAATGTCTTTATTCTCTATAATTTTTATCTTTATAGATCTCTATGGGGGAACCAATCATCTAATACCACTTATGATTCCCTAGGCTGGATTGACCATTGATGGGAAGGTTATTAAATTAAATTATTTTAGAACTAAAAATTTTAAATTCAATATATCAAACCTCTTAAAGTTTTTATATATTCAAAATATAATCTCTCAACCTCTCCTTGTATACAACATAAAATAAATAAGTCCCAAAACAATAGGATTTACAAGTGTTCGGTGCATAATCCTACTCATTGATGTGATTGGTTAGTCACCCCAACAAATGAATCTCCATTATATCCAAAATTGGTTAAATCTAAAAATAACATCACAGTTCTACCAACACATATTAACATTGTGTTCTAGATCAAGAGTAAAATTGGAGAGTCTATATATTAACATTTCTTGCTATAACGAATGAACCCAAAAGTAGAAAGATCTCTTGAATCTCCTAGTTTCTTCTTACAATACCTGGTATAGTACCATATAAAAAAATTAATCAATTGGATCACCCATGTACAGTTCATGTCTTAATACCCATGTCTTCTTCAAAACATGAATTTCTAGCTTGCACACTTCTTTACATCATCACATGATCTATTTCTTCTTAGTACTTCAAATAATTTGGAATTGGGTTGCTTTCTCATCATAAAGGTTCTTAGCTTTCAAAGCCTCTTCTAAAATTGATAAAATTATAGTATCAAGAACATTGTTCTTTATAGTTCTCACACAATGTATTTTTACATTCCTAGAATCTTAATATTACACCCTCATTATGTTCATTTCAACCTATAGTTTTTTATTAAAAAAATAATAATATTGTAAATATTATTTTCATTATTTTAAATATAGAAATTACTCAAGTACTAATTTATCTACCTCATTTAAACTCATTTTAATGTCAATAAAGTATTTATTTTAAATTTTATATAGACTTGGTTTTTTTCCTCCTCCTTCATGTGATATGAAATACCGTAAAATTATTTTCCATGAAATCTTTGCAGGAAATTATTCTAAAATCTACCTTATAAATTCTTACACACTGGTATATGATGTGGAACTTCTTAATATCAAGTATGGATTTTGATCATTCAATTACTTATAATATTTTTAATCAGTGAAGAAAATAATTGTAGAATCATCATAATTAATCTTCGTTTACTTGGAATTAAAAATTCTAAACTTATCATCTTTGAATAAGAAGAGTTCATAAATTTTCACCAATTATGTGGACTCTATGTTGGGTTATATAGACTCTACATAGTTTAAAAACAAATCTATCATTCACAATAACATATTTAATTTATTTTTCCTTAATTGTTTTGTTCCTAGACTCCAAATATGCAAATAAACTCTATTTTCATCTCAAAAATCTATATATTCTCAACATAGAGTAAATAATAACTCAACATACATGCCTTAGAAAACTCTACATGCATATTATATTTAACATGTTAACTTGATGTGCATTCCATTATTGTTTTTACGATCCATATCAACTCTATTTCATCAGTGGAAACTCTATATTGACCATATGGAACTCTTCATTCGCTCAAGAAAACTCTACATTACAAATGTAGAGTATAAATGACCACTACGTTGGTTCCTTTCTGAAATTTATTCTCTAACTCAAAAAATGTATATTTCTTCTAATAAACTCAAAACATCTTGGGATGATCCTATAGATACTCCCACTATATTATCTTTCAAAAAATTAATTAGTAGGTTTCATTCTAGAATAACTAGTGTCTAAATGTATTCTAGTAGGAAATCATTAAATATTAATGTTCTAAAACATAGAAGAATAAATTTTCACCAAAATCACCTTATTAATTCAAAAAGAATTCATCACTATTCACTCCAACAAATAAAAAACCATCCATGAATTATAAAGAAGTGTCATCGTGTAAATAACACTTTGGTTATATATATTTTTGACTAAATATTCCACATCCAAAGGAGAAACATTGTAGCATCCCATTTATCTAAAAAAAAACTACAACTTCTGTCTAGTAATACACTTGGATTACAATACCATGTAATCATAATATGTTTAACATAGGCATTCCAGAAAAAGGTGCAACTACCCATAATTTAATAAGAGGGCCTCCTGAACATCCTAATATAGTAACCTATGATAAATACATGTGTTCATATGTTTTATTGTTCCCACATTTTATTTTTTATAGATATATTTATAGTGTCCACTACTTTTAGTAAACTAGTAACCTCATCATAGCATATTGGATGAATTTCACCTTCCATATGTATTACCCAAAATTCTGAATCAACACCATCACCCAATGAGAGAATCATAAGACCCTCCTTCTGAACCACCTATTTATGAAGTCCTCATTCCTAAGAAGCGAAGGAAAAAAATCATCTCCATTACTTAAATTAACTAGAGAACATTAAAAAATTAAAACATTCTGTCAAATACTTCTCATTAACTGAAGTAGAATTTAAAAACTACCAACAATTTCCCTCTCGAATTCTTCTCCAGATAAAACCTCGAAATCACATTCAAATTTGGAAAAAATGCACCTATTCTCACTAAATACAACACTTCTCCTCAACTTTTCATTCACCTTATCCCAACTGAGGATTTAGGTTACCTTAGTTTTTATATATCCAAACACTTGGAAAACATATCTGATCGATTATATTCCCCAAATATCTTACGCAACACTAAATCATCAACATCCAATATCTTCTAGATATAAAGGAAATTCAAATAAATGTGTTTAGTTATTGAATGAAACACTAGATTGTTAGACAAAAAAATTTCACTGTGAATATTACCATAGACCAACCCTTTCCCCTTACTATATCCAAGTTCATTTAATAAATTCCTCAACCAAACCATATATTTAATTTACCCCTTAATAGACACATATTTTTATTACTTTGTAGAAAATGGAATCACCAGTTGTAATATGGACATCCCACTTACAATGACAATGCCAAAAGTGTAAACATATCTGATTATTCTCTTTATAGAATAAAAATAACCCGTGAAGTATGAATCTAAAAACCCATGTAATGAATCACCATATCGTAAATAATGGGTTGTTTCCTCTATTACATTGAGATTTAAAATAATCTACTTTACAGCTTCCCAATGTTCCTTCTTTGGTTTTCCAGGAATAGGCTGACCACTCCCGCTACATGAGCAATATACAGACATATACACACTATATCATACATTAAACACCTATCTATTAATGAATAATAAAATTTACCCATGTTATTGTTTTATTCTTCCAATTTTGGTGTCTTCTCCTTTGAATGTTTAAAATGACCATTTAAAAGAGATGAAATTGGATTACATTCACTCATTCTAAATCTCACAATGATCATCGACATGCAATCCTTTTGTGATAAAATGATGTTTTTGATTTTACTATCATGTTCAGTCCTCATACCCAATATATTCATAAATAAACCAAGATATTTCATTTCAAACATTCTAAATAATCCCTAATTCAATTTTAAAATCAACTGAATATTCAAACCTACCAGTGATATATCACCCACAAAAAGAGAATGATTATGAATTTACTTCCCCTAAACCACTTCTGAGAATAATAATGATCATATTGACTCTATGTAAAACGTTTATTATATATAAAGGAATCAAAATTTTGGTTCCAAAACATTATTTCTTATTTCAAACCATAAAGTCATATTTTTTGTTTTCACTCCAAAACTTGATCCCGATTATCCATGTAACCAACTGGTCACATCTTATAAATTTATTCCACTAAATCATTGCGAGTAAAATATGTCTTCACATACATTTTTTCAAGGTATAAATTATTTAAAGCAATGAAACTTAAAATAGTTTATATGGTAGTATGTTAAACTAATGGATAGAGTATCTTAGACAAGCCAATACCTTCCATCTAATGAAATACATTCACATTTATCCTAGCCTTATACATATTCCTTTCATACTTGTCTTCTCTAAACATGAATACCCACTTATTTTCAAGTGATTTCTTACCAAGTAGTAATTTTATTCGATCCCAGGTATTATTCACTCATAGTGAATTTAATTCCTCTTGTATTGATAACTCCCACCATCTAAAATCACCCAGAGTAGAATATTCTTTTGGACTATTGGGTTCAACTATATTCTTTAAATGTATGAATCCAATATCAGCTCCATACCTCTAAACCAGTCATCTAATCCTTGAATATATTCACAAATTAACCTATGATTTAGCTTATTCTAGAACTATAACTATTATAACTCCTTCAAGAACTACATATTAAAAAACTTATCTTTATATAACTCTAGGCTGATATTTCCTAGTTCCTAATATTTCTAGTACATATTCAGTTGGATGAACTTTTTAACCTTTTACACAACCCTATGTCTTCCTTCTCGAATATATAACATTCTAATAGATTCAGAAACATATAAACTTTTTGAAACATGGGAACTTCAGAAAAAACTACTCAGGTCAACTTGAATTTAAGATTTTTTTATTCTCAAATTCCTCCTCATTAATGTTCTGATAACTCAATGAGATCATCTCATTAAATATCACATTTTGACTTCTGAAAATATTATTGTTTTTCATCATCCCAAATTTGAAAACTTAATCCTTCTTCTCTATAACCTATAAATAATGATACATGATATTTTTATTAAAGTTTATCTTATTATTTTTAATCAACATAAATTTTTGATAAAATTTTGATAACACCATGATGAGAAACATTCAGAATCTTTCAGGACCATAGTTCTTCCATTAATAGCTCTCCAACAAGTGTTGGTAGACGTTTAATGAATAATTATGTTTTTTATACTACATCCACCAAAAAATCATTAGGAATATCATTATATATCATTATACTTATTGATATATCCATTAATATATATTCAATTATCTGAGATTTTCTATTTTTCAAGTGTTTCTAGAAAATATTCTCATGTCAGATTCCTCTATGTCTATAGTAGTTCTAGAAACCCATTCTGGTAATCCCACCACCATTTTTGGACCTAATACATTGTAACATTATTCTGAATTCTATTTCCAATATAACCATTAATTGGAAAATTATTCTAAACACATCACTTTTATGTTTTAGAAAATATACCAAAAATTTTCACGTGGAATCTTAATAAATGTAACATATAATCTAGCTTTTTCATGATAATAAAATGGGTTAGGTCCCTAAACATTTTTATGAACCAACTCTAACTTATATATTTTTAGTGTTCTTATTGATAAATTGAATGATACATCACATTTCTTCTCTTGTATATAACACTTTTTACTTCCAAATTTTCAACGATCCTTTTTCTATATTCTATTTCCTATTAGAATCCTTATTATTTTCTCATTGATATTCCAAAAAAAATTATTCCAAGGTTCTAAAATTCTTGAATATGTCATTTCAGAAAGTTTATATCCCAATTCCCTTCTACTTAGATACAATGACCCATATTTTACAAAATTTTTTATGATAAAGTATTCCTGATAATTTTTTTTAACCCTTCAATAAAACTTATAATGAAACATTCTTTACCTTAAGAAATAATTGAAAACAATTCATTATGATGACCATGAATTTTGTTTCCTTTCTTTAGAATAAGAAAAATTCGATTCATCAACTAATAATCCACTTCTCCATTCCTCACAATGTTAAGAGTTCAATTATCAACAAGATTCACTCTACTAAATATTCGGAATACATAATTTGATATACATTTATTTGGACCTATAGAATGGAATGAAGATGTAGAATCTATAATTAATGATTTAATTTGAGTAGAAACACTTTAATATATATTATTACATCATTTAAAACTCATATTTATAGTGTAATTCCTTCTGAATGTTTACTTCATATCACAAAATTATTTCTTAAGGTCACCTTTATTTTCAAAATTCCAACAAATAGGTATGCTTTTAATAGACTTCCATCCACTCATTTTCCTCTATTTCCTCCATGGTTTCTTATAATTATACAAATGAGGTGATATTATTTTTCCTTGTGTATTCAATACATTATTTAAATATATCTATCTCCCTCATCTTTGTAGCTCCTCATTGAGTATTAGGGGATGAAAATATTTTGAGAACTATTCCATTCTTTCTAATTATACTACATATATTTGTTACCATGGAATCCAAAAATTATAGTAAAGATGATAAAAACAATATTTCCTAAACATCATCCATGAATATAACCTTTAGTGACTTTAAATGGTTCTTGATTAAGATGAAATCAATCAGAAGACATGATGGAGACCATCCTTTTGATAACCTAATGCTAAATAACCTCTACATCAAGTAAACTTTGTTCAGTGCTTCAGGTTTCTTTTATATATCTTCCATGAATTCCATTAATTTTGATATAGTTTTCTTCTCTTGAATTTTTGAATACAAATTTTGGACTAATGAAATTCATATCACAGCAAGTTCTATCTGATCTAGTTTATCGCATTCACCTTTATCTATTGCTTCCTGTTTGAAATACTTCAACAAATTCTCTAGATATTTATTAATGAGATAATATTCTATATTCATTTTACCAAAACTAAAATATGATCCTTTTAATTTTTTATCCAAACCATTATATCATCTGATTATATCCGTATGAAAGACAATAAATCCCATTTAAATTTTAAAAAAAAATTAAGATATAGAAAGTTACTTGAACTGATTATAGAACTGTTGATCCTCATAACAACCTCACAATGATACCACTTATATATGATACTAAAAAATATCATTATATAAAATAATCAAAAGAAGTCATTACAGAATCACTTGTGTGGAAACAGTTTCTAATAGGAAATCTCTAAATCATAATGTTATAGAACTTGGAAGAAATAAATTTTACAAAAAATAAATGAATTAAGTCAAAAAAAATATTATACATGTTTAATAAAAATTATAACAAAACATACATGAAATGTAAGTAAATTTAATAAATTAAATAACACTTTGGTTCTATGTGGTTTGAATTGAAATTACTATTTCCAATGAAGAAACATTACAATATTCCATTTTTCAAAAAATAAATATTAGACCTTGTGACTAATAATCCACTTGGATCACTAAATCGAGTAATGGTGTTATTTTCAATACAAACATTGAGAAGTAAATGGTGGACCAAACTCTATTTATAGAGAGTGACTCCCAATAATTTGGTTATTACAACATATGAGAAATGTGGGTGTCCATCTGTCCCATTTTTTCCACTATCGGTCACATATCCTAATACAATAGACACATTACGCCTTCCATAATTCCAAGACGAACTTCTAAAATATGGTCATCACTTGATGAAAACATCAGATGAACCTTTTTCCAAACCACCACCTACTAAAAACATCCCTTTGGAACACTGAAGGAAAAAAATGATGTCGCTACCATTACATTAAGAATTTGAAGATCTTTAAGAACTAATCTTTATGGTTTACTACTGTTGATCAACTAAAGTATAATTAACACATTCCAAACATTTTCCAAGGTCTTATCGCTAATAAATACCCATCTTAAGGAATCTCAAAATCATTATCTAATATGTCATTGTCCCTTATTCTCAGTATCTTCAGAACTCAACATCATTTAGATGATTTTTTTTCAATCTTCAAGATGGCCTTATTCTATTATAAATTAATTTCTTTAGTCTCCCCATTTTTATAACTCTTTAAAAATATTCAAAAAAATTTGTATATAATATTATCCCTATAAGAATTTTTCATTGACTTGTTGTTTATTGGATCAATCATCCCAATTAAAAAGTGGGTTTTTTTTATGAATTCTCATAAATTTTTCTATGAAATAACTTTATGATACAAACTAAATAAATATTACCATTAATATTGGTATTAAATTTATATCATATCAAAAACTCTTCAACAAATATTGAAATATTATTCAATAATATGCTTCCATATTGATAAAAAATACAATTCAATCCATTAGAAGAAACATCATACATGGTGAAGCTCATCCTGGGCTTGGTATAAGGAAAATACTATTGAAGTTAATTCATTTAGAAGATCGACCAAATGAGCCTCATAATGAATACTCCTACTACCTGTTTCCATTTACCCTACCTTATAAATAAATTTCATAGTTTTTTTCTTGTATTTATAACCCAAAAATTAACAACTATATTATTATAACTGAATTTAATACTTATAGTTATATCTTATTTATATATCATATTTTATTTTAATAAAATGTTTTATGTGATATAACATATTCAATATAGTATTTATTTAAATGACATAACTTAATTAAATATTTGGGTGTTACGTGAAACATGGAAGCTACTCAAACACTCTATTTATTCCTATTCAAATTCCTTTTTGTATATATTTTCATTATTCTATATAAAACATGGTAGAAAATTCCTTCATTTAAGGGGTGAAGAAAATTAATCACTTCACTTAAAAGTTTCAAGGTAGTTCATCAACCCTCATATATAATTAAAATAAGAACAAATTTGGTAAGAAAATTCATGCTTCTTCTAAACTTTCTTATGATATCCTACTTCCATCCATGCTATTTTTTATCAACACATATTGGAATGATTAAAATTTAACTTATGCTCATTGATCATTTCGAAAAAAAATTAAATTAAAATACAATGTCATTGTAACAAAATCAACATATGTATTACATATCAATACCACCTAGAAATTTATAGGTTAATATGTGATAATAAAAATAAAGAATATGAGAGTTGATAGTATCACTTCATACTCAAGAAATGTGTGATCAATAAAATCACCCTAGGTTTACATGATACATGATTAGTATAGAAAATAAGAGGGTTTTGTAATCCCATATCTTGTGGAACACTTAATTGTACACCAGGATGAGGTTACACAATACCCCAAGCATTCATCTTCATACACTAGAGGTTATCAACTAGAGGAGAGGGTCTAATCTATAACATATATAAATTATTACCTCGAATCAGAGAACATAAAATTGTATAAATAACTAAAAAAACATCCACCAAGTAATCATCAATGTATAAAAATTAAAATAAATTATAATTATATAAAAAATATATATGATTTTATACAGACCTATAGTCATAAAAGAGTATATTTAATAATCGACGACTAGCCAAATCACATATATAAAATAAATAAAAGTAAAGTAAAATAAACAATACCCATTACTAAAATCACCAATCAACATTCAACCCTATCGTTAGATACTCATTGAGCTTCCCCAACCAGATTTACTTCACATCATATGCTCTGACATGAAAAATGAAAAAAATGTATGAAGATACACCAAGGTTACCATACAGGGTGTGAGAATACATCTCCGTAGAATTTCATTAACTACCCCAGGTATAAATAATTATATAATTTCATTCATGAGGAATATAAACACGTGACACAAGAATATCTGATTTCATATACAAACCAGGACACCATGTATCCATGTGAATCATCTAATCATGTGCTAACTAGGAACTCATGACACTTGATCATACATACTTTGATTCCATACCTGAATCTTTGTCTTCACCATTCGTAATTCCATCAAACCCATATCATATATTAGCCTATACCTGATGAAAAAATGTAGCATTTCATCTAATTCCTAGACCGGATACTTGAAATAATAGGACATGGAATCATGTCCAAGACCTCAACCCACTAACCAATGGAATAAGTAATGGTCATATGTCAAAATCCTGACCCAATACTTTATCACTCAAGGTAGGATATATTTTCCATGTATCACATAAAATCTTGACCCATCCCACTCACTCTTGGCATTCCACTATAATGAATGAAGACTACTCAAGGAATGTTTTACTACCAAGACCCAATCATTTTCACTCGAGGAAAGGTCATAATTCATGTACATGAGTACTCTGTCTCTCCCAAAGTAGTCCTACCTTTACCAAATCACTAATGGATTTTCTAGTACTTATGATTAATCTTCTACACCAAGTTAATCATCTATTCAAAACACAATAAAAAACACATATGAAATAGTCAAAAAGTAAAACAACCCATCATGTTTCTCATCAAATGATATTTGGGACTTAGTCACACGAGACCTAGCCACTCATCTGAGAACATCTCACCTCACCCATCATGGCGTCTATTGAATCCTTCCTACCTATTATAGTCTCCAGTCATTGATACCATCTCACAACCATCACCCATCTATTAAAACATTGATAGAATAATCCTATAATTTAGTCCACCTAGAGAACTTGAACCATAAAAAGTACCTCACCACACTAATTCCCACTGCGTACAGACTATCACAATCTATATCACTCTAATTACCTTGGAAACTCAAAGCCATTTCCAGAATAAGTCAAATGACCTGCCCCTGGGTCTTGTCTCACATCTCCTTAGGGAGATCACTTAGCCCATCACCTATAAGAAACACTCTCTTGGAACCACATATCATCTTGAAGAACACATCCCACTCACAAATATTATTATTCCTCAATCCACCCTCAAGAGAGTGCTCCTTATAAGGTGTGAGATGTACGGTGGTATCACCCATCTAACCAGGCCTAAGCATATCATTCTCAATCAACTAACCATTGGGAAAGAATCCTAGGCTACCCATTTCACCACCAATAGCTTGAGACATACCCATGTACTTGTGTTTGATCAACCAATATCTTATCCCCATGGTGACATAATTTTATATTGATCCCAATTTCTTATAGTTAAAAAGATAACTAATCCAAAGCATATGATGTAAAACAACATGTTATATCTTCATCCCAAGTCCATCTCAGTCCCTATACATCTACCTAGTTCATTGAAATATTCATGTATGAAAGTAATAATGCATAAAAAGAAGATTGATTTATATTAATGGAAAAAACTACCTTCAAAATAGAGTTACCCTCCATGCCATACTCATTACAACACTATCCAAGACCAAACATACCTCATATGAGCTCTTATATCTACTTGAGATCCTATCACACACCATAAATCATAAATAATTGATTACAAACATTTAAATCAAATTATTTAATTTAATATTAAGATCCATAAGCATAAAATGAACCACTAGGAAGCACCGTTAAATCAAGATTGCCTAAAAACCTGACATTCATCCTCCCAAGACCTACTCTAGACACCAAACATGAAATCCCCATATTACTCACTCAATTTCATTATAATATAGTTTAATTGATTCTAAAATCCTATCCAAAATCAATCAAATAAGCTAATAGAAAGAGGAACCTAAAATAATATGAGAGTAGAGTACCTAAAATCACTGTTGAAAAGTATCAAAATATATCCTTTTCTATGAGGTAGGGGTAGATCTAGTTGAATGGACTCTATCTAATTCCACATTAGCCTAAATCATGAAGGGGGACAACCCCAACAATGTTAGGATTACCCAATATTTTAAAAAACAACCAATTCCACATTATCAGTGCTACAAAGAGGGATATATTGTGAATAAAAACATTGATCAATGTGTTTGTGGTGGGAACTGAAGTCATGGTGTGACTACGATTTGTGGTGTATATGTATCCCAAGAAGAAATCCCTTTTTGGGATGTCTAAAGGGCCATGGGGTGATTTAATACATGCTATATAAATTCAAAAGCTATCCACCCCATCCATATTCTGAAACTTCCCTAAGAATACAATCCAACAACAAGGATTAATTCCACATCCAAAAACATATACTTTATATGTTCTAATACTCCGATTCTCGATCTGAATACCAATTGACCTAATGAACCCTTATTTAGGAAAACAAAATTCATAATTCATTTGAATTTCTCAACCTATAAAAACACGTGTCATTAAAATCTCCAAAACATAATTTTTTTTCCTCTAGAAGCCATGGTTGTCTTCCAACTATCAAACATGAACTACCACAATCATCGAATAACTAAGGATTCACTGTGTTATATCTATAAATTGAAAAAACATTTCCATTATATAAATATAAACTATAAATCACACATTTCACCAGGGTTTGATCCATATACTTAATGATGATTCTAATATCGAGATCATGCTCAACCAAACCTATATTTCTGAAGACACAACAACCCAATTCATTCAAATTCTTATGGTGTGTCCTAGCATAAGGATTCTACTCACAAAGGCGGACTCTTACCCATGATTCCCCCTCTATAATAAAATGTTAAAAATTCTATTCTAGTGGAATAATGATACACGTGATGTTATTTCCGACAAACCACATCTAATTGTTAGAAAAAAACCATTTTTACAAACTCTACCCGACCTCTCCCAATAATGATCATTCTCCAACTTCAGTGCACTTCTAAAATACCTCATACTATCACGATGTTTTAACCCTTAAAAGGTATGATAAGATCATCAAAATTCCCACATTCAAGTCTGAAAATGACTCCTAGTGTAATCTCATGGTTCAATCACCAACCACCCACTTGCACTGATGGATTATCACCAACCCAAAAAAGTAACTATCGCACTCTCTCCACAAGCACTGATGCACCCCTAATTTGACTCACTCTCATACCACAAAGCTCCACTATGATATTGATTCCAATTTATTGAATCATCATGAAACAACATACAAACATTATATATTCCATTACATAGGGAACAATATATTAATGGATATTACCACACACTAGAATTATTGTATGATCTTAACCATCCATTTACCGTTCTCATCGCACCTCTTACTCGTCCCACATTAGCGTCATTCACCCACAACTAATATGATACTACCCACTATAGGAGTATCATTATAATTTATCTACCGAACTAATACATATATATTCATATCCCACATATCGTTTATTACTAAATGTAATTACTAGACATGGTTTTCCCGCTTGTGCCTGAGCACTAACTGAAAACATTAACTATTAACCATTATCAGCTCCTCAAGAACACTACCATTATGATTAAAAGAACCACTCTCAATGGGAGGTCACACCCACAAACATATAATGGTGTTATCCCCACCACATGAATTAGCTTACACCACTTTTAAGGGACTAACACCAATAGTAACATCATCACCCACATGTCATTCCTCCGAAGCCATGCTCATCCATCATGTTAATACTTATCAAGGATAAACAATATGATAAATAATACATAAAATAATATCACCACTATAATACCACAACCATGACATATTAATTTTGAAAAAACATAAGATTATAACATTATGAACATGTATAAATAGAAATCTATTCACTCATTAATTTAAGGACAAGAAATTATACCCTCACATAACCTTATAAAATAGAAACCAGGACTATGCATAATCTTATGGGCACAAAAACCTGGTCCACATATATTCTTATGGACATGAAAAATACGTCCATGCATAAAATTGTGAACATGTAATTAGGTTCACGTATAACATATTTATCACATGATTTATCCATATTTACTAAATACATTTGTGGAATTTATAACTATATTCCCACCCATAACATAATTGTAAATCTATTAATATGTATTCCAAACTATCATAAAAAAAATCAACATAATTTAACCCATTGAAAAAAATGGGTTTCATCTATATTACATAATCATAACTGTAAAAAAATAGATAAAGAATAAAAATCGTACCAATGGATCATATCCTTAATAAAACCTTAGTAACATCAAATGATATTATCATAGATAGAAAATTCCTTTAAAATTATAATGAAATATTTATTGAGGAGAAAACCATTTTCATTTTTTAAACAAAAAATAAAATCTAAAAATTTACAAAATATTATGGAAATGATTTTATTTTAAAATATTGATGGAAATTTGTAAAGGATGTCTCTAAAATGATGCAGTCGTTATTGGTAGAAATTATGTTCATTTTTTGTATGTTAAAATAGAGATTGATTTCACATTTTTAGTCAAAAGTTAAAATTATCTCATTTGGAAAATGAAAAAAATATTAATTTGAAACATTTTTATTGAATTTAATGCATGGGTAAGAATGGTTTTTTACCATAATCACTGAATAATAAAAAAATATGTAATTTTTTTATAAGAAACATGGACAGGAATGAAAATTATTCCTAGATAAATATTAAAACATAGTAATTCTTATTTAAAAATATTCTTTTAGTATCCTGATTACATAAAGTAAAAAAAATGGATTGGAGAAATTTATTTTACAAACATAACCAGAGGAGAATAAATATAAAAGGAATCTATCAAATAAGGATTATATAATTTTCTCAACATAAATTCAAGAAAAAAAATCTTGAATAAAATTTTATTGAAACATAAATCCACTACTACATTAGTAATATCCATATCAAAAAATCATGAAAGAGATCTCCTTATATGGATTTTTAAATCCCAGTAATTTTAATGAAATCATCATAAAATAAATTCATGGTAAGTATATACACAACATGAATGAAAATAAGTAGTGAATATGGAATAAGTCTCAAAAAAAATAAAAGTGGAACAAGAAACTCTTACCTTATGTTTGACTTCATTTAAATGTGAATTAAACTAATGTAAAATAATTTGGAATTTATTATAATTATGTAAAATAGTCATTTAAATACTCATAATACCATATATGATCCACTTATAACATTTTAATGCCTAATTATTAATAAAACCTTATTAAAAATCATTAAATTTGGGTGTTTAACTTTTCATTTTTCATGAGAATATTAGTTTGGTGGGTGTTACCTATGTAATTTGATTGTGGTTACATAATATAAATAATGTTAAAAATGAAATAAATATAATGTATAATAATTATATATAATTATATATTATTTATCCATAAAAGGTAGATATAGGAAAATGAATTGCATCGTTCATGGAGATTGTAGGCCTTACATACGCATTAATACTGTTTTTCTACATATGGAATAGAAGAAAGGTAAAAACTAATTCAACTTTCTAGAATAATTATAAAATCATATAAATAATATTTATTCATTAACTCTATAATTATTACCATTCATGTAATGTATAAATGAAAAAATAATCACATCACTTTGTGGAGGTGGTAGTCCACACGTACACATAAGTGACATTATCATTTTCCAACGGATTGGAAGGTAAAAAGGTATAAATTATATTATAATTACATAAGAATAATTATATAATATATTTCCAATAAATTTATTATTTATATCATTTAAACCATCCAATTAAAATGGTGATGAAAAATGAACTACACCACTACGTGGAGACTGAATGTTGTACATATGCACAAATGTTGTTTTAACTTTTTTATGATGGAACATAGATAGAAAATGGGTTCCAAATAATCATAATAGACTCTAAATATATTTATGAAAATATAATTATTATTTTAGGATTGTTATAATAGATTTAGATGAAGTAAAATAGGAAAGAAATTTTAATTATTTGGTAATGATGATTACCTCTTCTTTCAACAGACTTCCTTTTTATCCCTTCTTTAAGACCCTTGGAATGGTATTTTAAGAACAAAAAAACATCCTATTATTGTATACGGATGTTGTGAAGTGAAATTTTCAGTGTTTGGTCATTATTTATTGCTCAAATGGTGTGAGAAGAAGAGGTGAAGAGGTCCCCTTTTATAAGTAACGAGAGGGGTACTCTTGGAATTACATAAAGTATTAAATTAATATATACTTTTTAGTAAAGTAACTTAAATATGAAATATTTCTAATAAATGATGATTATAAGTAGAAATACTCTCACACAATAATATTTAGAAAATTTTATATGATGTTTTAACCCTTATCTCTTAGTGTTAACCCCCATTAACTATTTTGACAATTACCACAGTATTATAGATTTATACTCTTTAAGGTTCATGAATGTTACCATAAAAGAAAAATTGACCCATAAAGAGACAAAAATTTTTATTTTTACTATATACCATTAACATATCAGAATATATTATTTGTATTCATTTTAAATAATTTAACAAAATATTTTTATTATAAAATATCATTAAGGTTATTTTAGAAACTATTCATTTACTTTGACTTTAAAGCCATTAATATAATTATGGAATTGAAATAAAATCCTTTAAAACACCCCTAATGTGTTATATTTAACTACAAAATTCATGTAACACCATAATTTATTCAAATTGAATTACTTTTATAAAATTTTAAAATAATTTAGTTTATTTTTCTATTAATGAATAAATATTGTGTCAGCATTATGTAATCATTTAAGGTAATTATTAAATCTCAAAAAATAAAAAATAAATTTCCATGATAAAAAAATTACTTAATCTTTAAAATAAATATTTGTAACCAAACTTTTCCTCTTTTCACTCTTTTGTAAAAAATATTAGCGATATTAAAGTCAATAGAGTGATATTTTGTATTTATTAATTTCTTAAATTAATATAAAGGACACAATCAAGGAACAATGGAACCATGTGGCCATATAATCTTGTCTTGAATGATAATGGGTAAAATAAATTTATCCAATATAATAATGGTAAGTTTTAGATAAATTTTTAGTCTATATACCCATGTTTTAACACAATTTTACCATTTTACCCTTACCAAGGTGACAAATATTTACCAAGGTTATTATTCATAATGTCCAAAAATAAACGGGTCATGTAAAAAACAGACCGGGATACTCTCTCAAACTGACATCTGACCTGAACCTTCATATACCCATGGGCATTCTCAATCCCCTGTGCTGGTGACTAGAACATGAACATCTAAAACAACTAGAAAGAACTATTTAAATGAACCTTGAAGTATACAACATGACATATATATCAACATGATGGGAAGAAATAACGGAAGAGTAAAATAGGAAATATATTTCATATCATAAAAAGAAATTGTACAAGTGATACAAATTAAAAGTTTCTAAACAGTATCTAAGATACAAGTCTAACAACAAAGGAAATGTAAAGCTGAAATAGCTACTCCATGTGATATCATGAGAGAACTCCTACCTTCTCAGCACCATATACCAATACATAGTTGACAGAAACCTTGATACCTCATTGTGGTGCCTATATATTACCTACATTGAATTAAATAACAAGGACCATACACCACTGAAGGGGTTAAAAGGATGTGATCAAAAAAGAGTAAATAGGATCCCACCTAGGTGTTACATATCAAGTATCTATACAATAACATGAACATGCACAAATTTAAAGAAAACAAGGCATGATAACCAATTCAAAAAAACTTATATCAATGTAATATTAAAACATTTCCCCATTTTCCATAGCTACAAATAATCTAGGGAAAACAATTTCAAATCATTACATATATATCAAAGTAGTGAAATCAAAGCATACATATCATATCATATAAAATCCAATACAAACCAAATTATATGTAACATCAGGCCAATGATCCCCAAAGGTGAGTAAAACTAAGACACTCATACCCATACATAAATAATAAAAAGGATCATGTCTCTAGATATTTGTATCTATTCTAGAGATTATAGGATCGCCTCAGAAATTGAACCTCCTAAAATTTTATAACAAGTCCCTAAAACAAGGTCCTAGGGAGAAGAGGAACACCTAATTAGTAAACCCCCTTTAACAATATCAACAGACAAGGAATATTATTGCACATTCAACCCATGAACCAAAGGTTTAACATGTGACAAATTTTATAATAAATTTCATCAAAACTATTATTTTTAAACAATTTCATAAATAAATTTAAAAATTCATTGATAATACCTTTTATTTTACCAAAACAAGGGGGAAAGCCATATTTTCATGAAAACCAATTTCCCCACACTTAATTAAATCATTAAAAATCAATTATAAAACAATTTATAAAACCAATGAAATATAATTAATCTAATATCAGCTGAATATGAAAGAACCCACCTCAAACTTTAGCCAGACACACCTGCAAAGAGATCCACCAACACAGAAGACTAATATGACAACAACAGAGGCCCCTATGAAATTAAAACACTACACCAAAACCAACATATATGTTAGAATTAGAAGGAAAAGAACACAAAATATCTAGAAATGATCAACAGAATCAACACAACTAGAACGACGAATGTAAAATCATAGCAAAACAATGATGCTCGACCAATGAAAATGAAGAAGTAGAAAAATCACTTTCTTAGAGATATGCAACACAACAACAACAAATGTCAATCCCCAAAAAATGACGTGGAAGGATAGGAGATCCTGAAAATCACATTTGAGATCCCATAATTCTCAAGAGGAATAAATTAATGTATAATGAAAGATTAATAATTCGTGAAACACACTAAAAATAACTAATCTTGAATCATTAATGACGTGAAAAAATTTCATGATGTGAATTTCTTAATTAATAAAAGACACAGAAAAACGGTCACCCCAAATTTAAAATTAATAATTCAAAAATATAAGGATGTTAAATTGATTCATATAATATAAACATTTCATTCCTTTAACCAAATCATGAAATTTTCTGGGAAATCAATACATGACATGTAACCATAGATGCCATGAAAATTCACTACATGTAGTGAATAGTCTAGACTTTGAATAAAGAATCCAAACGATCTACAGTATTCTAAGAACTCATAGAGAAACTTGAAAATAATTTGAAACATTTATACCAAGACTCCATTAATTCCAACAAACAGATATCCTTGAACTTTTGTTAATTTTTCCCATCAACTCTCTCTTTCATCGGGAGAACCAAAACACACCCAAGCAAGGAGGGAAACAAATTGAGAGATGGAAAATACAGGAAATAGGGTAAAAAATGTTAAAAAATCTCAACCATAATGATTTTCATCCCTAGGAAGTGATGTGGAAGAATGATGTCCAGAATTAGATGGGGACACTTCTCCATAATCAACGACTCACACTCCAAAGTATCATGAGAATCCAATCTATGTCTCAATAACAATATGAATAACATAATTTAATTCCCATGCATGAATTTCACTTGATAGTAAATAATCACCAATGAATTATCATCAATAGAAATATATATATCCAACTAGATCTTTTCCATACTCTAAAAACTGGGAGGGATCAAAAAGGTACTTCCTGAGCTATGATGTATGGAAAAAATCATGAGTACCTATCAACTAAACTGGAAATTAAAACAGATAAGAAACCTACTAAAGGCACTCAGTGACCCGAATAGTACAAAATAATTTAGAGCTATATTTCCCTATTTTCAAATCCTATCATGACCCAACTGAGGAGAAACATTAAATAAAATTTGGTCACCACTGGAAAAGTTCAAAGGATGACACTAATAATCGACATAAAATTTCATCCATCTCTGAGTTGTAACCAGACACTAATGTATATCCTGAATCCTTACTGACGTTTCCTATACAAGACTTGGTCCTACCAAATAGGTCTTACCTACTACTACTGAATAAATAGGTGACCTATACAGGTGAACATACAAATCCTCTAAGGGAGATATTCTAATGAATGAATGATAATTGTCATTATAAGAAAACTCAACTAGTCCCAAATGGATATCCCATGATCCACCAAAATCCAAGACATAAACACAATGTATATCCTCTTATATTTGAATAGCATGATCTGTCTGGTAGTTTCTATATGGATGGTAAGATAACCTCAATATTACCTGATTCCACATCACCTCTTAGAGACTCTTCCAGAGTTGTGAGGTAAACCTAGGATCCCTATAAAAATAATGACAAAGTAAACCCCATTAAATATCACATTTTCCTATACATATAGATTATCTAGGTATTCAACTTTACTCATGTACCTGATTGAAATAAAGTGAGATGACTTTATCAACCTATCAATCACCATACAATATCATTCCTCTCTAAGGGAGTATATCATAATCTAACACCCAAGTCCATGGACACCTTATCCCATGTAAAGACCCGTAAATTCCAAGGAAATTTTTTTCTTAATTTTCTTTGGAATTTTACAAGAACGTAGTTTCTGACGGCGCCTAATTCCGAGGCCCGGTGTGCCCGGAATCAATTTCTGATGTTTGGCTCGGGTACGTTCAGTGAACGGACGAGCGGGTTTTTCTAACTTTTGAACTGGTGCTCATAATCGAATTCTGAGGGCACCGATGGAATCGCAGTGCCGGTAATTTCTAATATGCGCCTCTTCCGGAGTTGCGTTTGCTCGAGTGTGGTTTTTAATTTTTGTGCTTAAAGTTATGAAATAAAATAAATAGTGTGACAAACTTTATTTTATTTCACTTAAGCTGCTTGGAAGCCACTTGAAGCCACTTAAATCAGCTTAAGCTGAGTTGTTGCGGATAGGGTGCTATCCAAAAATATCCTACCCTCTTGGTAGGATATTTGTGAGGTGGGACCCGCACGATCCCCACCGTTTCTTTTCCGCTAAGTAATGCACCCGCGAAAACCCGTCATTATGAAAGTCAACTGACGCGTTTTCTTATTTTCTTAATGCACCAATTAATTGGGAAGTTTATTTCATTGAATTAATTTTATGAATTAATGGGTCGTTATTTATCTCTTTATTCGTTTCTTAACCGGTTTGATATCCGTTGGCGTAGTAATAAAATAAGGCCAACACACCCTCCTTTTTTTTGTAATGTTGTGTTAAACCTTGAAGAACCTCTGAGAATTCTTCATCCTCCTTCGCGAAGAACGCGAAGAACGTGAAGAACGCCGGCCTCCGACAAAGAACGCCGAAACCGCGGAAATCGACGATGCAACGCCGTGTGCCACAACGCCAACGTTTCCTCTTCTGCGATGTTCCTTCCTCTGCAACGAAACCTTCAATCATCTATTGGAGTTCGATGAACAAGCTCAGAAGCAGAATCGGGTAGCAAGCGACGACGGCTTCGCTGTCCCTCGAGTCGGATGAACGCCGACATCCCCCTTCGACGTCATCCTCCTCGCGACGCCATACCGCGATGAACCTCGAACGACGACGCCTCCTTCCGATCAGCTTATACCCAAGGTAGGGGTTTGTATTCAATTATTTATATTTGTTTGAGATTTCCGACTTGATGATCTTCATGGTTAAAAACCATTTGTTATCAAGTTTGAACTTTGTGGTTTGAAACCAAATGATAACGAATAACGTGATGGGGGGCCAGACCACACGAACAAGGCCGACCCTCCTCCTTTTTTTTCTTTGTGGTTGGTACGAGGAAGTGTGGTGCCATCGCACCACGCGGTTTCAGGCGGTAGATATGCGCGGCGCCGTCGCGCCGCACTGTGGAAAGTAATTGAAGGACGCGACGCCGTCGCGCCGCGTCGAAGAAAACCGAAGATATCCACAGACAGAGTCGGGCCGCGGTGAAGGGACGCGGCGCCAACGCGTCGCGCCAGAGAACCACGAAGACGACGCATTTCGTTTTTGATGTGTGGATTGACGGGCGACGATGAAGCAGGCCGTTTGGGCATTTGAATCCCTTCGCAGTGAAGATGGGGTCCCGGGGGGACCATAGGCGAAGACGACAGGAAGAACGGACCACCAGAGAGTGTCCGGTGGTCCGCGGAAGGTGGCGGCAGCGTGTCGCCAGAAAAAGGGGCGGCCGACGAACCGCCGACCTCAATCAGCGGCGAAGGGCGGGGGATCTGCGAGCCCCCCCCCCCCCCGCATGTCGGCTCGGCCACGCCGGCCGAGCCACGGCCGGCCGGTCGGGCCAGACCGAACCGGACCGCGCCGGACCAGGCCAGGCCGGGCCGGGCCCCGCAAGGTCAGACCCGGGTTGGGGCGACCCGGTTCGGGCCGAACCAGGCGGGGTCGGGCCGGGTCGGCCCGGGCCTAGACCCCCGTTTTCGGGCCACATTCGGTCAAATGCCTGTAAGTTGAGCTATGGGCCTCCAAACTACTCGCCGTCAGCTGAAACGCGATCCATGGAATGAGACGGTCGTTTCGGTATATCGCACTCAAGGTTTCAGATTACTTTGGGTTCGACCGGGTTGGTGCGGATACAAAACCAACAGGGCCCTCGAAGCGGAAACGCTCGTAACTCGAGTTCTGGACGTCCGAATGAAGTGTCGTCGACATGGTTGTTTTCCTCTAAGTGAGAAGAATCTTTTGGCTTACTCCGCTCGAGGTTTGGATGCCGTCGGAGTGCGGTCGGGTTGTTTCGCTCACGAAACCAACCGGGCCCCTGGGACAAAAAAGCCAATAACTCACAGACCGGGCGTCTGATTAATGCACCGTCTATATCGTTGTTTTCCTCTTGTTGAGACGGAACTTTTGGCATCCTCCGCCCGAGTTTTGGATGCAGTTGGATAGTGGCCGGGTTGGATCGCACCGAAATCCAACCGGGCCCCTGGAACGGACAAGCTGATACCTTTCTGACAGAACGTCCGTTTGACGAACCGTCAGCGGCGTTGGAGATCTCGTTGAGAAATGGTCCCTATGAGTACACCCTATGAGTGTTCGAGGTATAGTTGAGTTACGGTTGGATTGGTTTGAACACGAAACCAACCGGGCCCCTGGGATGAAAAGGCTAATAACTCAAAGACCGGGCGTCCGATTGACGCGCCGTCTGTTGCGTTGAGACCCCTATGACGAGGTGGTCCTTTGAGATACTTCTTTGCAGGACTTTGTGATACGTGGAGTATCGACTAGTAGCTCATGGAGCGGACCCTCCCAAAGAAGAGCGTGCGGAGTACGGAGACCGTGTAGCCGGCTGAGACCTGACGACTGCTTGACCGACTCGACTTGGAGTGAGTCGACTAGACCAGTGGACGGAGCGCCCGGTATTTGGCGACAGACCCACGACAGACGGAGTGCCCGATAGTTGGTCACAGACCCGTGGTACTCGACAGGAGGAGTACCTCAGTAGGCTATTGGGGGGAGCGCCCGGTATTTGGCGACAGACCCATAGCTGACGGAGCGCCCGGTAGTTTTCCACAGACCCGCGGTACTCGACAGGAGGAGCACCTCAGCAGTCTTAGGTTAGTGAGCAGTACCTCGGAGTCCTGACGGGACCACTGTACACTCCAGAGACGGAGCTCTTCAGCAGTTACGGTTTCGATAATGAAAATCCTGGTTCGATTTGAGACATTTTGACCTTTGTGTTTACCTCATGATTGAGATGGGTCACTTGATAACTTAGGTATATGTATGGGCATATACCTGGGTAGTGGTTATCCGTTGATTTCACACTCCTTGTGTTTCCTCATGATTGAGATGTGTTACTTGATAACTTAGGTATATGTATGGGCATATATCTAAGTATAGGTTATCTGTTGAGATCTTCTTGTGGTTATCCTTGTTGGTTTAGTGAGACCTTGAGGGTCTCGGGGTCCCTACTGAGTATCGTTATACTCACCCCTACACGGGCTATGCCCGCACTTCGTTGTGTTGGTTGCAGACGACGGACAGTGCTGACGGAGGCCGAGTGTTCGAGGACTGGACTGTACCCGGAGGTGGACTACATGACGAGTCAGTACCCGGAGGTGGACTACACGACGTGACGACTCACAGAAGAGGTTGACGGATGAGAGCGTGGAGGAGGATATCTGTACCTACCCTTCAGGTAGGATCCGTGGTGGACGACTAGGAGTTGCACTATCTGTACCTACCATTCAGGTAGGATCCGTGGTGGATGACCAGGAGCTGCGCTATCTGTACCTACCCTTCAGGTAGGATCCGAGGAGGATGACCCAGGAGCTGCTTCTTACTTCCAGCTATTGTCTTTTTTCTGTTGTACCTTGTTCAGTTGTAGTAGTACTTTCTTTTGGGTTTGTATTCTGGCCCATTTTTCTTTTCATCATTTCTTTTGTACTTAGTGTTTTTATTCCGCTTGTACTCTGTGGTTCTTGTTTTCTTTTATAAAGGAAATGCCTTCTGAGTTATCGGGATTATACGCCTTTGGTGCTAGTCGCCAGCCCCTGGCCTATGGAAGGCGAGCTTGGGGTAGTCACGGCACGGGCCCCTTGGACGGGTCGTGACAAATTGGTATCAGAGGAGTTCGGTTCTACAGTAGAACTTATAACTCTGATGTTTCCTTCTGTGAAGAAATAGTGTTAAGAGTACCGAGTGTGGTTTTCAGTTCAGGGAGTCCAGTGTTGGTGCGGGCGGCCGACGTATCCATACACCAGGACCCTAACAACTGATTTCCGATTTTGTGCATGAAAACACTGATTGCGTGTGTGCTTTCGAGAAGTTTTATTTAAATGTCAGCTCAAACCAGGTCAGCCCACCAGGTATAATCTTTTGACTGTGTCACGTTGTTTCTATCAGGATGCCTCCCCATGGTCGACCAGCTAGAGCCCCGAGAGTGGTACATACTGACAGCCCACCGAGCGACGAGGCCTTAGTACAAGGCCCTATCCCAGTTGAGGCACCAGCGGAGGCACCAACGGTACTACTACTCGTTGGGGAACCAATTCCACCAGCCCCAACAGCAGAGGATGCACGTCGCTTGAGCGCACTGCATGAGTTCCATCACCAGAGGCCACCCAGGTTCCAGGGAGGGATGGACCCGCAGGCGGCTGAGGATTGGTTGGAGGCTGTGGTGAGAGTCTTCAGGCTAGTGGGGACGCCGATAGATTTCATGGTGATCCTAGCTGCCAGCCTTCTTCAGGCAGCAGCAGGCAGATGGTGGAGACTGATTCTTCAGATTCATGACGAGGCGACACTTCTATGGGCAGACTTCGAGAGCCTGTTCTGGGCTGAGTCTGTACCAGCCACCCTTCGAGCGGTGCGTATACAAGAGCTACTTCAGCTGTGGCAGGGCAGCATGTCAGTGGCGCAGTACTCAGCGAGATTCACAGACCTCTTGCGCTACTCCACAGATATGGTACGAGACCCGTTCTTCAGGGCCCAAACCTTCGAGCAGGGGCTCAGGAGAGAGATTAGAGCTTCTGTTGTTTCTCACAGCTTTCTGACGAAGACAGGGGTGTTGGAGAGAGCCCTCTTAGTGTAGAGTTTCCTTGCTGAGTAGTCTCCAGCAGCAGGACCCACCACTAGCCAGCTTGCGGAAGAGTCTTCTGCAGCAGGCAGTAGACAGATGATGCAGAGGTCCAAGAGGACCAGACCTACCGGTGGCCGACTGCATGACTCAGGTTCAGTTGTGCGGGGAAACCGGGGTGGAGTCAGAGCCAGACGTGCCGAGAGTGGACAGTGTTATTCCTGCGGAAGAATTGGTCACATGGCACGTGACTGTCCGACCTACCAGGCAGATGACCAGCTGTTAAATGAAGAACCTCTGAGGCAAAGGCAGAGGTTCGATCAGGGCGGACCGCAAGGAGCAGGCGGCCATGGCAGAGGAGCTGACCATGCATCTGGAGGTGGACGACGCTTCGGGATGTTGCCACCACCACCAGGAGGCCCACCCCGACCACAGGGGATAGGAGGACATGAGAGAGCTCAGATTCAGGTAGCTGAGGCCTATGGTCATGGAGCTCCGAGAGCAGGTGGACAGGAGAGGAACTAGTGGATACATACTTTGTACTTCTTGTTCCATGTTGCTTTTGTATTCATGTCTTTGTACTATGAGCTGCAATAATAAAAAGACACTTATCTTTGTTTTCTTTCCTGTCCTTTTTGTTTGGTTGATACTGAGTGGTCCCGGTTAAACTATTGACTTGACCCTCACTTTCGATATTTTTACTGGAGGAGACCCAGTGACCTCACACTGATGCCGACAGTGTGACTTGACCCATGGAGGCGAGAGTGATAGTTGGATCTCTTGGTAGTTACGTCGAGGCCTTACGATGTCATCCATGGAATGAATGGATCATTCATGTTAGGATTTACTGTATTAGGCAATGAATGTGGTTCATCCAGGGGATGAGACTAGATTTCTCTTATCGGCAAAGAAGAAATCATAGCAGCTCTTGTGAGACTAAAGAATGCCCAGGTCATCCAAGAGCGGATGAAGACTGCACAGTGCAGTAAGAAACAAGAAACTGATGCCAGTCTTAGAGACTTGGGCGTGTTAAATGTTTCAAGAAGTGGAAGATTTAAGGATAGATGAGTCTGCGAAGCAGCAGATGTGGAGGCAGAGCTAGGAGAGCAGTATGAGGTGGTGTACATCTTAACATGCTACAACCACCCGCCTTAGTTATCCCCGCCAGGCTCAGGGATCTGGAGGGCGGTGGAAGATTGTGGCTGCTTGCGGTCAAGGAGTGTGACCCAATGGCTCTGGAAATGATTTAAGGGACAGTCTATGTCCACTACTAGTTACTGTAGTAATAGACGTCGATATGAATCATTCCTTGCATTCAAAAATCTTGTTCCAGTCCTAGAGTTTCTGGTAAGCCATGGACTTGACCCTCATGTCTGGAGATACCTTGGGAGGAGACTTGATAATCAGACTTACGCCGACGGTGTGGTCAGATGCTCGAGGCGAGAGTTTCGGGTGGAATCTCTTGGTGGCAGCGTCGAGGCCTTACGACGTTGGTTTGAGTATGGACTGGGCAATCACGGTTCATACACAAATTGACGGTATTAGGCAAAAAGGTTGTAGTTTAACTACGACGTCGGGATGGGTTTTCCTTGGTCGGAGAAAAAGGAAACCTCAGGCAGCGCAGGGTAACTCTTGCACAGGAGGGTTCAACCGATCACTCTTGATTCGGTCAACCTTACCCTCGTAGCAGCAGTCGTTTTGAGTTTCAGTTCTAAGAGAAAATCGAGACCTCTGGAGTTTGAGGATGATGACCACGTCTTCTTACGGGTCTCACCTCGACGAGGTTTACGGAGATGTGGCCAGGGAGGAAAGTTATCTCCGAGGTTCAACATACCTTTCTAGGTCCTCAGTTCGGTAGGCGAGGTGGTTTACCGCTTGACCCATCCACTTCAGTTGCACTAGGTGCATGACGTTTTCCACGTATCTCAACTGAGGAGATACGTGCTCGACCCTCCGCATATCATCGACCTTGATGAGCTGGACGGTGGCAATGAGGTTACATCTACGGAGGTTCCTGTGGGGATCGATGATCGACAGGAGCAGATCCTAGGAGGACGGTCGATTCCTCTTGTGCACTTTCTTTGGCAGCACGGGAACCTCCAGGTGAGCACATGGGAGCGGAAGGCTTAAGATGTGTGCTCAGTACCGCCTTTGTTTCCCTAAGTTTGTGGTGAAGCTTTACGGGGACATAAAGACCTGTGGTGGGAGTAATGTAAAGACCCATAAATTCCAAGGAAATTTTATTCATAATTTTCTTTGGAATTTTACAAGAACGCAGTTTCTGACGGCGCCTGATTCCGAGGCCCGGTGTGCCCGGAATCAATTTCCGAAGTTTGGCTCGGGTACGTTCAGTGAACGGACGAGCGGGTTTTTCTAACTTTTGAACCGGTGCTCAGAATCGAATTCTGAGGGCACCGATGGAATCGCAGCACCATTAATTACATAAAAGCACCTCTTCTGGAGTTGTATTTGATCGGGTGTGGTTTTTAATTTTTGGGCTTAAAGTTAAGAAAAATAAAATAAATAGTGCGACAAACTTTTTTTATTTCACTTAAGCCGCTTGGAAGCCACTTAAAACCACTTAAAGCAGCTTAAGCTGAGTTGTTGCGGATAGGGTGCTATCAAAAAATATCCTACCCTATGGGTAGGATATTTGTGAGGTGGGACCCGCACGAGCCCCACCGTTTCTTTTCCGCTAAGTAACACACCGCGAAAACCCGTCATTATGAAAGTCAACTGATGCGTTTTCTTATTTTATTAATGCACCAATTAATTGGGTGGTTTATTTCGTTGAATTAATTCTACGAATTAATGGGTCATTATTTATCTCTTTATTCATTTCTTAACCGGTTTGAAATCCGTTGGCGTAGTAATAAAATAAGGCCAACACACCCTCCTTTTTTTTGTAATGTTGTGTTAAACCTTGAAGAACCTCTGAGAATTCTTCATCCTCTTTCGCGAAGAACGCAAAGAACGCGAAGAACACGAAGAACTCCGGCCTCCGACGAAGAACGCCGAAACCGCGGAAATCGACGACGCAACGCCGTGTGCCGTGACGCCGACGTTTCCTCTTCTGCGACGTTACTTCCTCCGCAACGATACCTTCAATCATCTGTTCGAGTTCGATGAACAAGCTCAGAAGCGGAATCGGGTAGCAAGCGACGACGGCTTCGCCGTCCCTAGAGTCGGACGAACGCCGACGTCCCCCTTCGACGTCGTCGTCCTCGCGATGCCATACCGCGACGAACCTCGAACGATGACGCCTCCTTCCGATCGGCTTATACCCAAGGTAGGGGTTTGTATTCAATTATTTATAATTGTTCGAGATTTCAGACATGATGATCTTCGTGGTTAAAAACCATTTGTTATCAAATTTTAACTTTGTGGTTTGAAACCAAATGATAACGAATAACGTGAGGGGGGGCCGGACCGCACAAACCCGGCCGACCCTCCTCCTTTTTTTCTTTGTGGTTGGTACGAGGAAGCGTGGTGTCGTCGCACCACGCGGTTTCATGCGGTAGCGGCGCCGTCGCGCCGCACTGTGGAAAGTAATTCAAAGATGTGACGTCGTCGCGCTGCGTCGAAGAAAACCGAAGACATCCGAGGACAAAGTTGGGCCGCGGCGAAGGGGCGCGATGCCAACACACCGCGCCGGAGAACCACGAAGACGGCGCATTTTGTTTTTGATGTATGGATTGACGGGCGATGACGAAGCAAGCTGTTTGGGAGTTTGAATCCCTTTGCAGTGAAGATGGGGTCCCGGGGGACCATAGGCGAAGACGGCAGGAAGAACGGACCACCGGAGCGCGTCCGGTGGTCCGCTGAAGGCGGCGGGGGCGCGCCGCCGGAAAAAGGGGCGGCCGGCGAACCGCCGGCCTCAATTAGCGGTGAAGGGTGGGGGATCCGCGCGCCCCGCCCGCATGTCGGCTCGGCCACGCTGGCCGAGCCGCGGCCAGCCGGTCGGGCCGGACCGAACCGGACCGCGCCGGACCGGGCCGGGCCGGGTCGGCCTGGGCCCAGACCCCCGTTTTCGGGCCACTTTCGGTCAAATGCCCGTAAATTGAGCTACGGGCCTCCAAACGACTCGCCGTCAGTGGAAACGCGATCCTTGGATTGAGACAGTCGTTTAGGTATATCACACTTAAGGTTTCAGATTACTTTGGATTCGACCGGGTTGGTTCGGATACGAAACCAACCGGGCCCTCGGAGCGGAAACGCTCGTAACTCGAGTTCCGGACGTCCGAATGACGTGCCGTCGTCTTTGTTGTTTTCCTCTAAGTGAGATGAATCTTTTGTCTTACTCCGCTCGAGGTTTGTATGCCATCGGAGTGCGGTCGGGTTGGTTTGCTCACGAAACCAACCGGGCCCCTGGGACGAAAAAGCCAATAACTCACAGACCGGGCGTCCGATTGACGCACCGTCTGTCTCGTTGTTTTCCTCTTGTTGAGACAAAACTTTTGGCATCCTCCGCCCGAGTTTTGGATGCAGTTGGATAGTGGCCGGGTTGGATCGCACCGAAATCCAACCGGGCCCATGGAACGGAAAAGCTGATACCTTTCTGACAGACCATCCGTTTGACGAACCGTCAGCGGCGTTGGTGATCTCGTTGAGAAACGGTCCCTATGAGTATACCCTATGAGTGTTCGGGGTATAGTTGAGTTACGGCCGGATTGGTTCGCACACGAAACCAACCAGGCCCCTGGGACAAAAAGGCTGATAACTCACAGACCGGGCGTCCGATTGACGCGCCGTCTGTTGCGTTGAGACCCCTATGACGAGGTGGTCCTTTGAGATACTTCTTTACGGGACTTTGTGATACTTGGAATATCGACTAGTAGCTCATCGAGCGGACCCTCCTGGAGACGAGCGTGCGGAGTATGGAGACCGTGTAGCCGGCTGAGACCTGACGACTGCTTGACCGACTTGACTTGGAGTGAGTGGACTAGCCCAGTGGACGGAGCGCCCGGTATTTGGCGATAGACCCAAAGCGGACGGAGCACCCGGTAGTTGGCCGTAGACCTGTGGTACTCGACAGGAGGAGTACCTCTGTAGGCTATTGGGGTGAGCGCCCGGTATTTGGCGACAGACCCACAGCGGACGGAGCGCCCGGTAGTTGGCCGCAGACCCGTGGTACTCGACTGGACGAGCACCTCAGCAGTCTTAGGTTAGTGAGCAGTACCTCGGAGTCGTGACAGGACCACTATACACTCAAGAGACGGAGCTCTTCAGCAGTTACGGTTTCGATAATGAAAATCCTGGATTGAGCTGAGACTTTTTGACCTTTCTGTTTACCTCATGATTGAGATGGGTCACTTGATAACTTAGTTATATGTATGGGCATATACCTGGGTAGTGGTTATCCGTTGAATTCACACACCTTGTGTTTCCTCATGATTGAGATGGGTTACTTGATAACTTAGGTAAATGTATGGTCATATATCTAAGTAGAGGTTATCTTTTGAGATCCTTTTGTGGTTATCCTTGTTGGTTTAGTGAGACCTTGAGGGTCTCGGGGTCCCTACTGAGTATCGTTATACTCACCCCTGCACGGGCTATGCCCGCACTTCATTGTTTTGGTTGCAGACGACGGACAGTGCTGACGGAGGCCGAGTGTTTGAGGACTGGATGGTACCCGGAGGTGGACTACACGATGAGTCAGTACCCGGAGGTGGACTACACGATGCGACGACTCACAGAGGAGGTTGAAGGACGAGAGCGTGGAGGAGGCTATCTGTACCTACCCTTCAGGTAGGATCCGTGGTGGACGACCAGGAGCTGCGCTATCTGTACCTACCCTTCAGGTAGGATCCGTGGTGGACGACCAGGAGCTGCGCTATCTGTACCTACCCTTCAGGTAGGATCTGAGGAGGACAACCCAGGAGCTGCTTCCTACTTCCAGCTATTGTCTTTTTTCTGTTGTACCTTGTTCAGTTGTAGTCGTACTTTCTTTTGAGTTTGTATTCTGGCCCATTTTTCTTTTCAGCATTTCCTTTGTACTTAGTGTTTTGCTTCTGCTTGTACTCTGTGATGCTTGTTTTCTTTTATAAAGGCAATTCCTTCCCGGTTATCGGGATTATACGCCTTTGGTGCTAGTCACCAGCCCCTGGCCTATGGAAGGCGGGCTTGGGGTAGTCACGGCACGGGCCCCGAGGACGGGTCGTGACATCCCATTTCCAAACTGCAATTAGAAGAATTTAAAGAAACCTAGAATGCCTTAGATTCACAACCCTTATCTATTGGTAGGTGTGACAAAAGACACATAAAATTCAATGTCACACTTCATACCCAATCATTAAAATCATTTTCTCATGTCATAACACATAATTAAAATTTCCAGATGAATAGACCAGAAAGAACAATTATAGTCAAACAAAACTAATCTCCTCACAGATACTGAGATGAAAAAATGATCAAAAAATGGATAATACCATCTAAAGATAGATACCAATCTGAAATGGTCTCCACACCATATATGGTCTCACAAATTACCTTGAATTCATCATGTAGTTTCTGATCCTATAAAATACACTTAAGGATAGATGATGATGATAAATGAACACTTATAGTGACCCAAGAATTTTATATGTGGATATTACATCTTTTTAGATTAATAATCAATATATTACACAAAAAAAGTCAAGAGATTTAATATTATAATGTCTTTGGAGACTTTGTGCACAACCATATAATTTGGTGAAAGATCATAAAAATATCCCATAAAGATCATACCCTTTAGTACTATTCACAAAGACTCCCTACTTAAAAAAATTCTTCATAACCTGGGGAAAGGAAAGAAACGGTGCGATCAAATACTCAGTGAGGGTAAATAATAGAGATATGTAATAATAACATAAAAAAGGGTATGATAACATTATAAGAACATTTTAAAACCATACCATGCATATCAAAGATCATAATATTGAGTCATGGAATAAATATTAGTAGTTCATAAGAATAGAATCATAAAGGAGTCAATGAACATGATCCATGAGAGTATAAGATTTTCATAAGAAATAAAATTGTAGAATACACATGTGTATAGAAAATATTATGTAAAGGATACCCCAAGACATTCATAACATGTTAGGCTTGGGATAACAACCTATGTATCTGCTTTGGGCTTGGGATGACCACCCGTGTACTCTCTTATGGGCTTGGAATATCCTCTCATATACCCTATATCAGGCTTAGGATAACTTCACATGCACCCTTTGAGATTATATAACATTAATCATTACTCAATACATAAGAGGGAGATATAGGTCCCACCAATCACAAAATCCATGCATCTATATTCCATAAGAGCATATTACCTTCAATATATTAGAACCCATTAAAAGAAATGGGTTTCAAAAAACATTTCATCACAGCATAAATCATGGAAAAGAAACAGATTTCATCATTTAATCAAAAAAAATCCATGGAAAACATATGGGTTTCGTAAACAATTCATCATATCATAAATGTGGAAAATAGAGAAGTATCATAATCATAATCTAATCATAATCATAGCCTGATGAAAAATAAATGAGTTTTATAAGAATTTTTTCATGGTATAACCCGTGATAGAGAAATATGTTTCATAAACATCATTCTTCATCACAATAAACCATTCATAGAAAGAATAATAATGTAATCCATGGGTCATATCCTCAATAAAAGATAAGTAGAATCGAAGGATTCCATCTTAGATAGAGATTTTTTTTGAAAGATCAGTTTGAACATTTCTTTTGGGAAATAAGATTTCTTTGAAAATCAATTTTTAAAACAAAAAATTCATAAAACATTTAATAAATTCATTTCATTAAAAAAACATTTAAATTTATAAATGAATCATTGAAAATTGTTGAAAAAATTTCTCAAATAAAATATCCTTTTCTCTTGGAAAAAACCATTTAAAACATTTTGTAAATATTTTCTTTGAAAATATCCTTGAAAATTTATAAACTAATCTTTAATGAAAATAATGGTCATGACATCAGGAAATTATGAAAATGTCATACATGTTAAAACAAATGTTCCATTCACACTTTCACTAAAATCAAAACATGCATTGTTTTTAGAAATACGTGAATATTCATTTTGAAAAATCTTATAAAAATTCAGAAATGGGTATATTTTTTTTAATAAATCATTTAAAGGATCATATAATTTTTGAAAACAATTTTTGGAAACACGATTTTGGAAGAAAAAGTGTTTTCGATTGAAAAGATAATTTTTCATAAAAAGTTTATTTGGAATGCTTGATTACACAATGAGATGAAAATTAAGGTAAAACATGTATTATTATGAAATAAACATAGGATAATATAAGTCAATTTTTTCTTGAGATATAGATCATATTATTTCATTATTTGAAGCATAATCATTAATAATCTTGATAAATGATGAAATTATAACATAAAAATATTTACCACTTTGGTAACATTGAAATGTAAGCCCCTTGAAGGAATGTCATTAAATTAAATATAAAATATCGTGAGTATAAATAAATTCATGATATCAAATGTTAAAGGGTCTGTATATATATCTCTTATAATAATAGAGGTGTATAACACAATCATATGTACGAAAGAAGGAAAATTGAGACAAAAATACCTTAACGATATGGAAACATTTGAACTATAAACTCCATGAAATAGAAATCATAAAATTGATATATAATTACACATAATTTTAATTATAATAATCATAAAATACATTCATGGGAATCGTATACACCATATAAAAGAAACACATGGTTAATATTACATGTGTCTCATAGAAAAATAAATGTGATTTGAAAATCCCTTACCACTTTAATAATATTTTGGATTGTAAAATCCAATAAAGATTATAATCAACTGAAACTTTAAGTATAATGAATATAATGAGATTTATTAAATAACATGTCAAATTAGCAGTACATACACCACATAAAATAAATGAGTGGGGAATTTTTGTATGTGTCCTAGATATAAAAGAGATATTAGAAATCCCTTATCATATGTCTTGACTTACTTCATAATAATTAAAACCTAATTTATAATAAATATAAGTATATTATAAATATATTAAAAAACCAAAATTACATATATAATACCATGTATTATTTACATATGTCCTTTCGATACCTATTTTATACAAATTCATTTTTAATGTCAACTTTTGGATAATAACTATTTTTTTGTATATATTTTGATTTGTTATTTTAGTCCTCTTACTTTGCATATTGTTACATCATATCAAGAATATTAATTATTAAATAATTATAATAATTATATATAAATTATAATTTTAAGATAAATCATGAAATATGGTTTTGAGAAATGAATTATGTTACAATAATTGAGATGGTCGGCCGTATGTACACATGAGTAATGTTTCCATTTTAAACGATCATTATGGAAAGGATGTAAGTAATATAATATATTTAAATAATTATAATAAGATTATAAATAAAGTATTATTTCTTTTAATATACTTATAAATATAATCCATGTGGCGTGGTGATGATAAGGGAGTCACATTGCTTTCTGAAGGTATAATCCACACATAAATAAACAATGTTATCATCTTTCAGTGAGTGAAAAGGTAAGAAAAAAAGGATATATTATCATTTAAAAATGATAAATACATCCTTAATATCATAATTATGTAATTTATATCACAAATATTCATTTAATTTATCCTTATTATCTACCATGTGAAGCATTAGTGAAAACAAATCACATCACATCGTGTGGTGGTAGTCCGCCATACACACAAGCAACTTTGTCGTATCCCTTATAAAATAAAAAGTAAAAATGAATATATGTTATAATTAATCCATAGTTATAATTATGTTATAAATATCATATATATTCTTTATATCCCTTACCATACACAACCGTGGGAGGAGGTAATGGAAAATTGAATGGCATTGCTTCCTGAGTCGGTAGTCCGCTATACACATGTACGATGATTTCATAACCCATTTGATGGATGTATAGATGGTTTTAGGTTATTAAATTAACATAAAAAATCACATGATATGGAATATAATTATTTTATTATATCATATATTTTTAATAAGGATTGATGGTGGATGTTGTATGAAATAAAATAAAAATGCTAACTGAAGAATGTTACTGCTTCTTCAGGTGACCTCTTTAGGTCTGCACCAAAATTATTTATAGGATTGATTTATGACCAAAATAAGGATTATAGTATGATAGTATAGAATTTAGAAAGTTATTTGTGATGATATTGGGCTATCCAACGTGGTTTTATGGTGTAAACAGGGGAGGAGAGGGGGTGGCCTTTTATAAGTGGGGTGAGTGACACACCTGTAATGTTTAAAAAGAAAACTTTTTATCCATTTTTCTCTCATGAAAAAGAATCCAAAATAGATTATTATAAATAATTATACATTATATGGTATAAATATGTACATAAAATATATTTTATACAAGTTTTAAGGTATTTTAACCCTTATCTTTTTAGTTTAACCAACTGGTAAACCCAATTTTTCCCTAACAGCAGTAATAAATTTTTACTAGATTAAGTATTAATTTTAGTGAAAAATTATGTTTAAATTATTAGGTAATATAAATTATTATGATTAAAAATATGTAATCCATTTTTTCATATTAAATTCACATATGTAGAATTTTTTTTAAAAAATTAATCCCACAGGCGTAATGAAAAAGAGAGTTTTCAAAGAGAAAACGTTCAAAAGTTTACAATGTTTTTATAACCAATTTAAATTTTTAATTAATTAAAAGGCCATAAATTTTATTAAGAGATATAAAATTTAACAAATTTTACTTTAAAACAAATTTAAAATCAAATTAATCTTTATAAATAATTTAAAAGAAAAGGCGGTCTCCAATTAAAATTCAATATTTTCACTATTAGTCAAAAATATTATCTTTTCAGAAATTTTTCAAAAATTCATGATATGATAATTTTTACATGATGATTAAAAAAATGAAAATTATTTTTTAAAATAAGTTCTTTAAAAGTTTTAAAATTTAGTTTTAAAATAAGTGTTCAAAAATGTGACAAAACATTCTTTAGAAAAATACAGTTTTAAGCATAAAATTAGATTTATTCTTATCTCTTGAATAGAAAATAGATATGATGAATGTTAAAAAGTTTATTGAATATATAATATATTCCTTTTAATAAAATAATTCAATAAAAGTTTTTTATTTAATTTATTTAGGCAAAACATTTTTTTTCATAATAATAGTTTTTCAGAGAAATATTTCATTTATTTTCAATTTTTTTATTTCTATTTTTAATCAATTGATCACCCAAGATATAATTTTATATAAATTTGTAAACCATATATTTTCATAATTTATTTAATACTATTCACTCTTTTCATTCCAATGGATAAGTGATGACTATCATGTTAAATAATAATATTTTAATTTTATTTTACAATTCATTTAAACTCGGTGTTGTATATACAACAAGTTAGACATAGTGATTCATGTAATGAAAGATAAAATAAGTATTTCATGTAATGAAAAATATTTAAAGGATTAAATTTCATTGAAAAAATTATTTCACATAATCTTAGGGTGTTACATTCTACCCCATTTAAAATTAAATTTTCCCATGAAATTTTTCTCAGTTATCAAATGTTTAAAAATTGAATATTATTTCACAGAAACTGACATCATAAAAAGGGTTAACAAAATATAATTTTTAAAAAGATAAATATATGAAATTAATCCTAAATAAAACCTAACAGTTTTCCAAATATGATAACATTTGTGGGAAGTGGAAAAATAGTCATAGAAGAGAAAACTAACACCCAAATACTATTGTAGAGTGACTGAGAACATAGTTATGGGAAAGTTAACAAACACATTACTCTAAACCAGAGAGGTTTCAAAAATCCATTGATATCATAAAAATTCTAATAATAGGATACAATTTTATTTCAAGGCCATTTTCCTAATGTTGGTGAATTCCTTTTCCATCTATACTGAAAACATATGAAAACTTACATACCTTATATATTTATAATTTTTAAGAACAATTCCATGATTTGGTTGAAATTTGATCAATTTCCACCTCATCTAAAACACTAAGAGAACTTGTTTTCATTTCTAGAGCACTAAATAAAATCCAAAAAATAATGATAACTCATTCCTTTTATCTCTAGATAAAAAAAGGTTAACACTGGTTATCCAATATGGACAAATATTCATATGGTAAAGTAGTACATTAATCTATAAAACAACATCCAATGTTCAACCTAAACCATTACATAAATGGTTAATTTAAGACCCTTCAAAAATTCAAAAATTATTAATAAGGTTTCTAAATTTCCTAAACACAACATTAATGCTCAAAATATCATAAAGAAGCTCTGAATGTTCACATGTCAAATATATGAATACTTTGTTCATATATTATTCAAAAGCTTTTTGTCAACCAAAATTACTATAAAAACTAAATGGAAACATGTATTGTTCATTATTTCTTAAATAAACCCACATATTACACAAAAAATGTTATAGATCCTATAATTTTGTAAAATCTAGAAAAGGTAACATAAACCACTTTTTAATCATATCTTTTATTAGGGATTAGGTCATCAATACTATCAAATTTACTATATCCATATCAATGATCTATTTATCCAAACTAGAAAAAAATTTCTCAACCATAGGAATATATTAAGGGTTATCTCCCCGTAATAATAATTTTCCCATAAAATATTACCTTTTAATTAGATAACATTTCTTTAGAATTAGTATAATTCAACATATTTTTCCATATCATTAATGAAAAACTTATAATGAAAATTTTTTATATACTATATAACATAATTATTAAATTCAAATACATGATCACATCAATCATCTACTTTCTTCTAAATAAATTAACTAGGATTCGTCGTCTTAATATTTAACACTTATTTATTTAGATATGTCATGTTTAGTCTCTCCATCATCCAAAATATAACCATTACCCATACAAACTTGTTGATTACCTTCATGATCTTTCCCTTTAGGATATTAATTTTCCTAATGACCATAATTTTTACATTTAAAATATTTAACAATCAATGATTCCCTAGGGGGACGAATATTATCATCCATTTCATGAACCAATATTTTCATTTTTCCCTTTGCAGTTACTTTTTTTGTCATTATTTTAAACCCCAAAACATATTTTCATCCTTCCAAGACATTTCATTTAATACTTATTTGCACATTATCATAATTTAGAAAACTAAATATTCTTTCCACCATGTTTATTACTACATGAAATTTCTTAAAAGATAATCTTCCTCTTATTTGATTTGTTTGGAATATCACAAAAGTTTACATTGTTAATCATATATCATGATAGCTGATTATAAATAATCACAATATCTTTCTCTCCCATAATTATCAAATTTGTTTTATCATATTCACCAAATTGTTCATTATATTCTATGTTAACAATACTCATTTGGTTCCAATAATTAACTAAAAAATCATAGTGCAAGGAAAACCAATTATAGTGGGAAAGCACATAATCTTGAAAAATCACTTATAGTATGTCTAAAAAATGACACCCTATTTTTATTCTATTAACCTTAAGATTATTCTTGGTTATTCATTGTTATCAACTATTTAAATCCTTTATGATGTTTTTTATATATTTTGTCAATTTCCAAAGCATATCCACTGAGAGTGTCCAACTAGGTGTGCAGAAAGGCCCATTTTCTTTCACTAGGTAATAATCATGTCCATCTCAAATCACCATTTTTAGAGATATTACCCCCAATTACCTTGGTTCTAGAGCCACATCCACTTGTATTATTCTGAAATAGATGTTATTTCCTAGAAACCACTAGTTCTATCCTTGATAAAAATTTTAGGAAAATTTCTTATACTTCAACTCATCCTTAGACTTATCCTTAGAGACATCCCAAGACATATATTTAAAAATATCCCTAGGGAACCCAATAAAGTTATCTCATCCTAGTTTCTAAAGGTTAACTAAAACTTTCCTTTGATACCAACTATAGAGCCCAAAGATTTTCATACCGGGATACTAAATCTTTTTAGATGAATATTCAATACATTACTCAAAAACATGCATGAGGAGCATAATAATTTGGTGTCTTTGGAGACTACGTACAAAATCTACTATTTTGGAGAAAGATCATCAATATCTCCTATAAATATATTCCCCATTAGTACTATTATCAAATATTCCTTACCTAAAACCATTCTTCATAACCTAGGTATATGAAACATTATAAAAGGTGATCTTAGATGCCCATTAAGGGAAAAATAGAAGATATATAAACATAAAATTAGCATAAGGGTGTGTGACCATGATAATAACATTTGAAAACCATACCATACATTTCAAAGATAATAATATTGAGTCATGGAAAAAACGTTTTCACTTCATAAGACATGAATCATAAGGAAATATAATAACATGAGTCATTATATCATAACATTGACATAAGACATAAAATTATGGCATAATCATAATAATAAATAATATAATTCCATGGATACCCACTGAGACATTCACAAAATATTTTTATTGGGTTAACCATCCATGTACCTACTTCAGGATTGATATTTCCTCCAATGTAACTTCTTTAGGGTTTGGGACAACCACACGTGTACCCTCTTTTAGGCTTGAGATAGCCTCTCATGTACCCTTTGATATCATATAACATTAATCATTACTAAATTAATTGGAGTGAGATATAAGTCCAACACATCTCATAACCCATTCTTTTATGAGACATAAGATCAAATAATATTCATCATATCAGAACCCATGAAAAGAAATGGGTAGCATAAAACATTTCATCACGGAATAATCCATTGAAAAGATATGAATTTAATTATTTAATCAAAACACAACCCATATAAAATATATGGGTTTCATAAAATTTTTATCTTTTCATAACATATGAAAAAGAGAAAGGTTTCATAATCATTTCACCATCTTATAAAAGAATATCCCATGGGAAAATAAATAGGTTTTATACAAATTGTTTCATCATGTAACCCATAGAATATAAAAATGTTTCATAAACATAATGCCACCAAAAACATAAAACATTTAGAGAAATAATAATAACAGAACCCATGGATCATATCCCTAGTTATGCATGAGTAACATCAAAGGATTTCATCTTAGATTAAGAATGATTTTGAAAGATCACTTGGAACAATTTTTGAGAAAAATAAATTTTCATTGAGAAAAAAATTTTAAAATTAAAAATTAATAAGACATTTTAGAAATGATTTTATATGAAAATAATATTTGAAACTTATAAAGGAAGCTTTAAAACTAATTTAAACCATTTTGTGAGAAAAATATCCTTTCATCTTATATATTTTTTAAAATAATTTTCTTTTAAAACAAACTAGAAAATTATAAAGGAGCATTCAGATATAATAATGATCATGATCTAGAGAAATTTGTTTATGTCATACATGTTAAAACAAAGGCTACTTTCAATTTTTTTATAAAATCTAAATGGGAATTGTTTAGAAAATTATACGAATATTAATTTTATTTTTTTATAAAAATTAATACATGGGTTAAAATGTATTTAATAAAACATTTTAAGAATATAAATATATTTTTTTGAAAACATTTTAAGAAAACATTGTTTTGGAAGAAAAAGAGTTTTCGACAGAAAAATTGATTTTTATTAAAAAAATTATTTTGAAATCTTGAGTACATAAAGAGATACAAATGAATAGAATAAATGTATTGTACTGAAATAAACATAAGATAATATAATTAATTACTTTTTAGAGTTATATCATATGATTTAATTATTTTAAGTATAATAATAAACAATCCAAATACATGATGAGATTGTAACATAAAATATTTACCACTATGTTAACATTGAAATCTAAGCCATATGACGGAATATAATTAAATGAAATATAAAATAAAACTAGGATAAATAAAATCAATATATTACATGTTAAATGGTCTGTATATACATCTAGAATATGAATATACGTTCATAACATAATCATATGTCTCAAAGAAGTCAAATTGAGACAAAAATATCTTACTGATTTGGAAAATTTTGGACCATAAACCCCATGAAAGAGAGATCCTGAAATGGATATATAAATAAAAATAATTTTAATTATAACCATCATGAATGAAATTCATGTGTAGTATATACACCACATTAAATAAAAGTCTGGTGAATATGGCATGTGTTTCACATAAAAATAAAAGTGAGACAAAAATCCCTTACCACTTTAGAAATATTTTGGATTTTATGCCATTAATAAGAATAACATCAATTGAAAATTTTAGTATCATTAAATTAAGTATATTCATGATATAACATGTCAAAGGGGTGGTATATACACAAAATAAAATAACTGATTGTTGAATTTTCATGTCTCCCAAAAATATAATAGAGATTAGAAATCCCTTACTATCAGTATCAAATTCTTTCATACTCATTAAAAAATCATGTATAACAAATATATGTTAATTATAAATACATAATAAAACAAATCATACACAAATAATACCATATATTATTTAATTATGTTTTTTATTATTTATTTATTAACAATTCCACATTAAATTCAAATTTCGGGTAATAACTATTTTTTGTATATGTTTTGATTTGCTATTTTTGGTCTTATTACTTTGATAATGGTTAAATAATATCTAGTATAATAATAATGAAATAATTATCATTTTTATATATCAACTATACTTTCGAGACCAATCATTAAATATGATTGTGAGAAATTAATTACATTATGATCATGGAGATGGTAGGCCATACAAAAACATGAGTAACGTTTCCATTTTTCAACGATCATTATGGAACAAAATATTATATAATAATTAAAAAATGATAATAATATCATAAATACCATATTATTTCTTTAAATATATTTATACATATCGTCCATCTAGCATGATTATTAAAAGAGAGTCACTTCACTTCGTGAAGGCGGTAGTCCACATATTAATGAATGACATTATCTTTTTTCAGGATGTGAAAATGTAAGAAATAAATTGATATATTTTATTTTAATAATGATAAATATGTCATTAATATATTAATTTTTTCATTTATATCAAATATATTCATTAAATTTGTCCTTATTATCTTCTTTGTAAAGCGTTAGTGAAAACGAATCACATCACTTTGTAAGGTGGTAGTCCACCATTCACATGATCGACATTATCATATCCCCTACAGGATAGAAATTAAAAAGTTATATATATGATATAATGAATACATTGGTATAAATATGTTATAAATATCATATATATATACTTTATATTCATTAACATATGCAACCATGGTATGTGATAATATAAAAATGAAAAACATCGGTTTGCGAGGTGGTAGTCCACCGTATGCACAAATGATGATTTTGTAACCCATTTTATGAAATTATGGATTATTTTAGGCAATTAACTAAACATAAATACATATAGGTATATGGAATATAATGAGGTTATTATATAATAAAGATTATGTAATTATTTAACAAAGAGGAGGGAGAAATAAAATAATAATGTTACCTCTTCTTCAGGTAAACTCCTTAGGTTTGCACCAAATGTATTCCTACGATGGATGTATTACAAAAATAATATTTATATAATTATTTTAGTGGGGTTGGGAAGATATGTTTTCTGGTATTTTCCAATCCAAGTGGGATTGAAGGTGTTAAGAGTAGAGGAGAGGGGGTGGGCTTTTATAAGCGAGGTGAGTGGTACAATTGTAATCTACTATATATACTAATCATGGCTTTCCAGCAGCCATGTGTCAAAGCCACATTCATCCACATCATTTCTATCAAATGTGTATCTCCTCCAATTCTCCACGTCGCCCCACCTTGTAGTATCTCAATTTTCCTCCGCCTCCACTACCGCTGAGGTTATCACAGGTCGTGACCTATACTACCCTCGAACCCTCGCATCCATCGTCTTCCCTCTCCCGGTCAACCTATAGTCTGTAACCCTCTGTCTCCGAAATCCTCATTCTCTCGGTTTCAACTATAATCTCCACATTTTTTCTTCTCCCGGTCGTGGTTGGTATTCATCTTTTCGTGACCTAGGTTCCCACAAGCCCCTGATGTTGGCCTCATCATCCTCCCAGTTTCCTTGTAGTCTGTCATGCTTGTACTTTATCTTCCTCTTTATCCTGGTTTCACCATACCTCTACATCATGTTCATTGTCCCACTAATTACCCTCTCCATTCGCTCATGTCTTCCTATTCCCTGACACGAATGACATTCCCTCTCCCTCTCTAGTTTCCCTCTCATAAATCTAGGGATTCAACTGATTGGAAAAACCACCCAACTCTACTCCACTTCCCCCATTTTATTTGGTCACCGAGTTCTTCCTCCTCTACTATCACTGTCCGGTTATCTATACATTTCGATTTCAGCTGTATTTAGAGCAACAAGATCTTAAACATCGAGAGGCTTCCACTATTCCTTCGACCATCTCTGTCAAGTTTCTTGTCATAGTCGACAACACCATCAAGGGAGCGAGATTATAGTAAATCTCTCACCTCTATCTTCACATATTTCTACCAAAATTCTCAGATTATAGGTGACGGTGTGCTCCTGTGTGCTCGCCTCAGACAGTTCCTTCACCAAGGATCCCCTTTAACTTCGCACTCTAACAACTCATTGCAGGTATAATTTTCCAACTAATTGTCATTTTCTGAAACTTCTGACTGTCGTTACCATCTCCTTTGGTTCCCTTACCCCACTCCCTTTAAATTTATGCATCCACATATGATGCTTCCGACGAGGCCCGCCATGTTGTCTATTAACCACTTGCCATCATCGACCAAATATTCATATAACCTATAACTATACACTTCTCAACAAGCTACATTATTCTCTTGTTGTTGAAATTTTTTTCGTTTAGACCATATTTCTTTATGTGCAGCTAAGGATGAGTAAATGGAACCTTTTTTCTTGAGTTCTCCAATTATGACACTAAAACAACCCAATTCATTCATCGGCCTACCCATTTTCTCTTCAATTATCATTATTAGGAAATTTCATATTGATTTCCTTATTGCATCAAAGCTTGCTGCATAGTCAGGTAAGTATTCCTTCTTCAATTTAATATAGAAATCTTCCACTGTTATTCCTGTTGATTTAATATAGCTTACATTGATGCCAGTATTATTTTCATTGACTACATGAACTGTATACTAATTTATTGAGTTTATAAGATAGATCATATGTAATGGATTGTGTTAATGTAAAACATTGTTATGTTGAACTCCTTGAAAATTAATTAAAAAGATAAAAAATATCAACATGCAACTGACATTGGCATTTAAAGAGGTGATGTTTCAAAGAATACTACTCGAGAAACAATGAAAAATGGGTTGTCTTATATTTATTATGTTTACCTTAAACTATTCTGTTTTTTATCATTAAAATTACATACATATTTTCAATATTTACACTTCTGCATGCTCTGGATATTTCGAATAAAATAATGCACCTGAATGACTAACCACAATAGGAAGCACACAAACAGAAGCACACACAACATTATCAAATATACCTAGGGATGGTAAATTCTTATCACAATGTCCACTGCATTATGTTTGCTTCAATTATGCAAATAAATTTACAAAAAACATATAAAGCTATCCACTCTGTCTGACATTTAAGATTCCTGCTAAAATATCAATATTTTCTTATATGGACGTTAAGCATAGAATCACATTTTTTCCCTTGTAGTGATCATTAAATGTTTACTATGTTGTTTCACTGTTATCATATTGTTTTATGAGTATTCGTGAATATGAAAATAGGAATAGGTAATGACTTCCAGTATTGTGTCGTAAAGCTGTGATGTGAACCTCTGTTTCGACCCTCATCTGCTTGCAGGTAATTTCTGCATAAATGTTTCTGAATTCAGTATGAAAATTTAAGATAGTGGAATTTTTGTTTCCTTAATTTCGTATGAAGTAGTTGATAATTTTGTAATTTTTTGTTCATTTATCATATTTTCATTGCAATTAAACAATTTTAGGGCTGACTTGTAGATTATGGTTTAACGTTTGTAAAAGGCGAAACTGAAATATGCCCTCTAGAGAAACATCTTATAAATCATTGTAAAACCCATGGACACATCCAATGAAATTTTTTCATGATTTTATATCCAAGTTATGAAATATATTTTCTCCCATCCAGGGTATCTATACTTTAATTCCTAGCTATATTTTTTCTTCGACACACATTTTTTCTCCAAAATTGCTTCCACGGTCTACTTCTATTGTCTTCAAAATAGGTTTTAAGGTTCTTCATACTATTATCCTCATCCCATCTCTAAGAAAACATTTAATGTATTCAGGGATGGTAAGTCTCTATGCCTTCAGTATCCATGATCCAGTGAACCCATAGTTGATGTGTTTTAAATGACTTATATTTTCACTATTTTCTCATGTATGTCACTACTGTGGGAAATTATATTAAACCTGCAACATTTTATTCGATAGTATTCATAAATTCAATATCATGTTTTGTACATTAATTTCTACAGTTTTTATTATTAAAAATCAGTTTTACAATTTATCTGTGATCTATAATGTTGAGGGGAGAATATATAATGCCTCAGTCTGTGAAATTGATTCTTTGTTTAACACTGCATGTCTGAGTGAAGACAATGCCTTCACGAAGTTGATAACCTACAGTATTAGTGACATGCATAAGGTGTTATTTTACTATTTCATAACATATATGAATTGAATTATATTAACATGAAGCTGGTTCTCATCTATCAGTTTAAGGAACATGATTTATAATTGTAAATTTTACCAACTAGGCAGTGGGTGATTTTATTTTGATTATGTTCATAGTTTATTTCACATGTAGAGTTCTCTGTTGACTGACTTTGATGCTGATTATGAATTTAGACACAATGTCTCACTATCTAATGAAACCACACCACCATCAACTGATTCCACTGATCTTCATATTCAGAGAAAGGATAAATTCAAATAAACACATAAAAAGTGGACTACAGGTATGACTTGCAGTACTTATCGGTTTTTAAAACACATTTTCTGCAGTCTTTATGCTTCAAAAAGCCTGTTTCAAATAATTTATCCACTATTATTTGTACCTATACTATAGTTTATCAATACATTTTAATGAAATTTTATAATCATAAAACAGATAATCCATTTTCTATTTAATAATTTGTATTTAAGTGTTTCTGTTTATTGAAATATAAACATTAAAACTGATGGATTTTGTTTTTAAAAAAGATGGTTATTTGTTTAAAATAGATTCTTATTTGTATTAATAAATAATATTTAATAATTTCTGTTTACTAAATTATGTTTAACAATTTTTTAAAACAATTTCTGTTTATTAAATTCTGTTTAATGAAATTAGAAATGATTATTCTGTTTAATAATTTATCCACGTGATGGGAAAATGATATACATTAAAACAAATGGTTATTCTGTTCAATATTTTGTGTTTAATTTTTGTTTAATAATTTCTGTTCAATTTCAGTTTTAATAATTTGTGTTTAACTAAATTATAAACATTAAAATAAATGGTTATTTTCTTAAAACAGATTCTTATTTATTTTAATAAAAACTGTTAATAATTTATGTTTACTAATTAATGTTTCTCAATTTCTATTTAACAATGCATGTTTACTGATATTTGATTAATGAAATTAAAAATGGTTATTGTGTTTAATATTTTCACTACTTAATGATAATATTATATACATTAAAATAGATAACCCATGTTATAATATCTAATGATGTCTTCCTGTAATTTAGTTTTCCCATATATGGAATTGTCACTATTTATTTTAGTATAAAAAATTTCCCAATTATCGATTTTTAAAGTATCCATATATTTAAACATATTACTCATTATCATAAATTTGATGTTTGTTTCCTGAATGACATAATTCCACAATTCTGAGTTATTATCTATGTTTCCAGGGAAACTAATTATCCATATTTTTTTGAAGTGTTTTTTTCAACTAAAAGAGTTTTTAGTTCTGTTGATTTCAGATGTATTTTTACTGGATAAATATGTGAAATAATTCATTTTATAAGTTTAATTATACTTTGAATTTCAATTTTTGAATTACAAACATTCTTTAGGGAAACACTTAATTTTCTACTGTTATTCAATGCTTGAGTTGAACATCAATCGCTGAAGGAGTAAGTACCTAGATTCAATATATAATAACTCTTGACCATCTAAAGTGTTTATAATTTGGGCTGAAATAGCATATAATTCTTTTAATTCTTCTTCAACATAACTGTAATTCACTATTTCTTTTAGAATTTTATGGGACCCCAGTTCCAGGATCTTCTTCAATGGAACTGGGTTATTTTTACTACATTTCCCAAGAACCAATGTAGTAATTCTTCTCATATCCGAGTCAGGGTTACTTTTACTGTGTTGTTTCAATATTTTATAACGGTTTTACTAGTAGTGGTGAATAAAAAAAATGAATTTGTAATGAATGCATGTATTCTGTCCTAAAATCAGGAAGGTAACATCCGTTTTGACCATCATATGAATGCAGGTAATTTTTGCATGAATTTTTTTGAATTCACTATGAAAATTCAAGATACTAACTTATTTGTTTCATTAATTTGGTGTCATTTAATTGATTATCATGTAATTTTTTTTCATTTATAAACTATTCACTACAATTCAACATCTTTCGGACTGACCTGTGGATTACAGTTTTAGGTTTGTAAAAGGGGAAACTGAAAAATGACCTCTCTGCAGACTTCCTATGGATGAATGTAAAACCTCAGGGTGCCTACATTAACATTTATTTTCAAGATTCAATATCCAAGGTATGATATATATCTTCTTCAATCCAAGGCATGTGTACTTTAATTCCTAGATATATCATGTTTTCGAGAGACATGTTTTTTCAGAAGTTGTGTCCAAGGTCTGCTTATGTTGTCTTCAACACAGGTTTTTAGGTAGTCTGTACTTTTTTTCTCATCCCTTCTCTATGGAATCATTGACTGACTTTTGTGATGGTAAGTCTATCTACCTGCAGTTTCCAAGATGCAGTAAACCCATAGTTGATGTGTTTCTATTGAGTATGTTACGTTCACTAATTTTTCAGGGATGAAACTATTGTGGAAAAATATATTAATGTTTTCATATAAAAATTCAGACATTTATGAATATATTTAATAAAAAATAACATTAAACAGGTACAATGATTTCATGATTTTGTTGGATTAGTACATAACCTGCATATTATACTTTTCAGGTCAATTACATTCAAATACAATGCCCAAAAAACCTTCAACATTTTAGTAAACATTATTAGTAATTTCAATATCCGATTTCATACCAGAACTTCCTACAGTTTTCATTTCTATGAATCAGTAGTACACTGAAACTGTGATCTTTATAAACTCTATGTAACATGATCATAAATATTCTACTGATTGGACTCTTGACATAAGAGTTAGGCATGGCTGAGAATTCCTTACATAGGAAGATGAAGTCGCACCCCTCCTCCACTCTCAGCTAAAAAAAAGTGCGTCTATCTGTGCTGGACAAAAAAACCAACAACCTCTTGAAAAAACTAGAGGAACATCAAGAAGCAGGAATAATGGATGTAGCAAATCCATTCATGAAAATTTTTAGGTACTTACTACTGATAAAACACTGCTGATTCAGGAACTTGAAACTAACAATATGTGCATGCTTTCTCTACAGAGAATGATAGTCCTTTGTGAGATTTGTGGATCTTTTGGTCTGTGAAATAATGATATTGATAGAAGTAAATCTCACATCACAGGAAAGCAACATATATGGTAAGAGATTTCATTTTGGGGTAACATTTTTCTGATTTTTTAAGACATTTACATTATACTACTACTGAAACAATTCTACTAAATGATGCCACTTTCAGACATATATACAGACATACATGTTTTAGTTAACGAATAAAACATTAATGAATATATATCTTCTATTTAGCAGGGAAACTGGTGATGCTGCTACTTTGAACTGAGAAAATGCCACTGATTTATATTGAAACAAGGATTTCATGTTTAACAGTACTACTTCAAGGTGATGTATATCATCAAATCCTTTAAGAAAAGGCAATTATCAAAATAGAAGAATCTATTATTTCTATCATGAAACTATAGATGATAAATAATATTGGTTCAATAAAAAACTTAGTAATTTGGTTATGGTTTCTCTAAAAACCCAATTTTCTGGGTCAAACAAATTGAGAATTTTATATGTTGATGTTCCTGTTCTTGTAGGTGCTATCTGGGAATCTGGACTGGCGAAAAAATTATGCTGGTTTGAAGATTTGTGGTAAAGTAGTTGTTCGGTTGAATCAACTAATCACATTTTACTGGTTAGAACAAGTCACAATCATGATTTTCCTCAGTATTTTAGTCTATTACTATATGTATGTGGAAGTATTTTCAAATCATTTACTCATGTATGATTTAATATAAATAATTAATAGTATGGTTGCTCTGACAAACCAGATGTCCGGGTCCAACGAATTGAGAATCTTATATGTCGAAGTTCCTGTTGTAGTAGGTGCTATCAGTGAATCTGTACGGAGGACCAATTTTTATGGGTTATAGATTTTTTTTAAAGTAGATGTTCTGTTGAAAAAAAACCCATATTCTACAGGTCAGAACAAGTCATGATCATGCTTTTCCTCTGTTTTCAATCCATTTCTATATGAATGTAGTATTCCTTTCAAATCATTTACACAATTATCATTGAATATAATTAATTTATATTCATATGTGCATATCTAAAGTTGTATAAAATGATTTCATATACCTCTGTCCAAACCTCTAGAGATTCAATTATCTTGACTTTGTCATTATTTTGATCTCAGCTGATGGATCCAATAGTTCTATAATTAATCCATGGGGTGGAAATATACTTCACAGCAGTGACAGATATCGGAGGAGCATAATTTGTTTTTATAGGAACAACATACCTTCTTGAGGACCTGTTTCTGAGATGAAAGGATTTAGACAGATGTGAGACATCTTTGCAATGTAGTGGAGATGATGAATTTACTATAAAGTGCACCACAAAATCATCTATAATGGCCTCTCACTCTATCAAAAAGCGATTACATTTACTGCTTTTCAAAGACTCAATAGAGATTTTTTATTATTATTGAAATTGAAACTATATGTAAATAAATATTTTAATATTTACATCTTACTATCGAAATCTTTGCCTCCAATAACCAGTATATTGTAAGCATGAAATTTATAAAACCCTTCATTTACATAATGAAATTCACATCAATGGACGTATATACAGTGGTATGGATATTTTTTCAGTTGCATGATTAAATTATACGTAATGCATTTGTTTCTATCATATACTGACTTTTTCTTATTAATTACTTTATGCATAAGACATAACATTATAATATGAAATATGAAGCTGTTTCAATAGTATTTAATTTAAATATTATTATAGTGTACAACAATATTACTTACGAACAATTATAATGCTTTTTGATAGTACAGAAAGGTATGTTTATTCATAATATATGATAAAAAATGTATGTATACAATGACATTGTATCATTAATTTGTGATGGAATGTATATATACATTATGTATTCTATAGTCATGCATGAGTATATATTCTTTGAAATTAGAAGGTCATTGACTAAATTACATCTAGAAATAATAAAATTGCTTTCTTAATATTATGTATTCAAGTTTCATACAATACATCAATTTGTCTATATATATATATATATTTGATTCAATTTAATATTGTCATGTAATATGAAGTTACTGACGACTATGTTTCATCATATATTTATTTTATTCTGATGCATCTTTTCTATCATATATGTCTGTTACACCTATGTTCCATTTTCCATATTGTTCCATATACATGAAGATAAGTTTCACTCTATTTTAAATTTTTCCGAACATCCAACTCATTCAAGTTCTTAATATTTCATTTATTTCCACATTACTCATTTTTATTATTTGAACCAATTTATTATATATTATTTTTCTTTCACTTTAAATTTTTGTTCCTGCATTATAAATATTGTGAATTAAATTTTATATGAATTCAAATATTCTGGAATCAAAATTTAAAAATTTATATACTTTTACTCTATCCTTTTTGTTTGTCGACTATTTGAATGGTGTCTTCATATTCTATGAACTCCTTTTCCATTATCATACAAAATTACATTCTAATAAAAATTTATTCAACATTACATATTCTTCTCAACATTTATAAATATTAATCTCTTATTAAATGAAGAACAATTAAACGATGACGCCATGCAATAGAATGGGTGAGTACTAGTTTTTTAAAAGAGAATGGTGTAACCAAGTTTTTATCATGATAAAAGAGTATAAAATGTAATATTATGAAGAATTAGATATGATATGTTCTAAATATAACCATAAAATAGATTTTAGATAAGTTTTAGGTCATTTTAACCATTTTATTTTTAGTTTAACTCATGGTAAACCCATTTTTACCTTAACTACTGTAAACAATTTTTACTGTTTTCAATATTATTTTTTTAAAAAAAACTAAGTTCACATTCTTAGATAGTATAAATAATTATAATTCCAAATATATAATTCAGTTTTTTAATTCAATTTACCGAAGTGTAAATTTTATATTAAAATGTAATCTCATAGACACTGAGAAAACAAGTATTTAAAGAGAACATGTTAAAAAGTTCACAATGTGTGTATATCAAATTTCAAGATAAAATTGATTAAAAGGATCTAAATTTTATTAATAGATATATAATTAAACTAATTTTACTTTAAATTAAATTTAAAATATAATTTAACTTTATAAATAATTTAAATGAAAAGATAGTTTTCAATTAAAATTTAGTATTTTTAACTATTCATCCAAAAATCAATATTTTTAGAATATTCTCAAAATTAACCCTAATATAATTAGACTTAATGATTAAAGAAATAAATTTTTTTTTCAAATAAATTTTAAAAAATTGTCTAAAATTATTTTTAAAATAAGTGCGCAAAAAGGTAGCAAAACTGCTTTTTAGAAATGTAATGTTTTTAAGCATAAAATTTGATTTATTCTTATCTATTATCTAGAAAAACAATAATATGAATGTCTAAAATTTTATTAAATACATACTATATAAATTTTTTTAATATTATTCACTATATATGTCTTTTTAATTTATTTATTTAAAACATGTTTGTTTGCATAAAAATATTTTTTTAGAGAAATATTTTCATTATTTTAAAATTGTTTTTTTCATTTTTAGTTAATTAGTCACTCAATATTTATTTTCATAAAAAAGTGAAAACCACATATTTTCATAATTTATCTAGTATTCTTCATAACCACCATTCCAATGGCAAGGTTATAACTATCATATTAAATAATAATATTTTAATAGTAAATTATATTTTTTTTAAACTCAGTGTTGTGTGAATGACAAGTTACACTCAGGGTTGTGTGTAGAATAAATTAAAATAAGTGTTTCATGCAATTAAAAATATTGAAAATATTAAAATTCAATGAAAAAAATATTTCACAAAATCTTAGGGTGTTGCAACAATAGACATAATTATACCTAAAACATCCCCTTGAGTATCAAGGTGCAACTCAACAAAGATCCCCATATGGATCCACTCATCCCTGAATTCCAGAATATCCTGTGATGATACTTTCATACTAATAAAATTTGTAATGTCATTCACCCTCTCTATAATATAAATTATTTCAAAGTAAAATTCCTGAAGGTATTCCACCCACCACCCCTATCTGATATTCAAGTCTTTTTGAGAAGAGATATATCCCAGAATATTATGGTCTGAAAACACAGCAAATGTCTCCCCAAAAAGATAGTTCCACCAATTTTTTTGAACATGAATAACCAAAAAATCCATAAATCATGAGTGGGGTAATTATTCTCATGTGTTAAATTGTAACAAGAGCCAAAATCCACCACATGATTATCTTGCATAATCACACAATTCAGACCAAACCAAAATCATCACATAAAACAGCATAAATTTTATTAGGATTCGGTAACATTATAATAATAATTGATGTTAGAAGATGCTTTATCTCATCAAAAGAATAAAAAAACATTTTATACCATATCTATTTCACCCCTTTCATGGTAAGAATAGTCATTGGTGATGCCAACTTTGACAAATCCTTGATGAATTGTCAGAAATATCCAGAAAGACCGTGAAAGATTCAAATCTCAAATATGTTGTATGGATCATTCGATTACATGAAATCCTTCACCTCCTTATGGTCAACTGATAATCTATGATTATAAATAATGTTCCTCAAGAGCTTCAATTCTTATATCTATAAATTTCATTTCAAAAGATTTCGATATAAATGATGAATCCTCAATATTTCATAAGAAAACTCAAATGATACTCATGATCATGATTAAATATCAAATAAATCAAAATATCATCCATATGAATTACTAAAAAATGTTTGAGATACTAATGAAATTTCTAATTCATCAAATTTATTAAAACTAGAAGAGAATTAGATAGTCCAAAAAGAATCACATGATATTTATAATGGTCATACATACTACTGAAAGTAATCTTCAAAAAATCAGACTCCCAAACTCTGAGCTGATAATAACCTGACTGGAGATAAATCTTTGAAAAACACATTTCCCCCTTTAACTAGTCAAAAAAATCATCCAAATGTGGTAAATTATACTTATTATTAACCATTTCCTTGTTAAAATTTTAATAGTGCACACACAATTTAAGTGTACCGTCAACCTTCTTGAAAAAGTGCATAGGGGCTGCCTAAGGTGAATCAATAGGATGAATAAAACCCTTTTCTATTAGACCATTCAAATGAATCATGAGTTCTCTCATCCATACTGGTGCCATGAGATAAGACGGTATCAATACTGGCTACATACCTAGCACCATATCAATCCCAAACTCTACCTCCCTCTCTAGAGGAGGACCAGAGAAATCATTTGGAAAAACATAAGAAGGTCCCTAAAAATAGCGGGAAGAAAAAAATGGAATAAATTTCATCGAGGTGAACTGCTATAGTAGAAAAGAAACTTATTATCTCTATTAAGGAAGGTCATGCACAATTAGACCTTGGATACCAATCCCACTAAAACACCCATGATCTCTCATAAACTACAATAAACGTGGCACACTATCCATAAAAATATACCTCATCATGGTGAGAGATAAGTTAATCCATCCTGATGATGATGTCCTGAAAATCTAGATTGAAAAAGAGGAAATCCCAAACAAACTCTACATTATCTATCTATAGCGAACCAAAAGTACACTAAAACCCTACTCCTTACTCTTTCTAAAAGGTTTCCCTAACTCCATAACAAATGATATATGTTTCACTGTATGTTTAAGAATATCATTAAAATATCTAGATATAAATGAGTTGTAAACACCTATATCAAATAAAACATTCACTAATGAATATTCAATAAATATGGCACCACTCACTATCGTCGGACCTGTATATACCTCATACATAAAATCATCCACAGTGTGATGGTGCTTCAATCCTATGGTATATTGATGGAGCCTTATATTCTTTGAAGAATATGAATATTCCATGTATCCTTTAGAGATGAGGATCCTTGACTATAATGAGGTGAAGACATAGCCTGATAGAAATTATATAGATTACTATAGTTCCCACAAGGTTACACATCTTTAAAGGTGAAGAAATAGAACAACAGGTGTGCTCAACCTTGCCACAATGATAGTAGGTCAAAGAACACTACTAGATATAATTAAAGGTTCAATGGTGGACCGCTAATAAGAACCATCCCACCACTCTTGTGATGATCATTTCACATCCTCTTCCTCCCCTTCATTCCACTCTAGATTCCACTAGGTGGAATAGAAGGGGTAAAATAACTAACATTGTCTTCCATGTCCATATCCACCATTATTGTCCTATCTACTATCTTCACACAAGTAAAAATATTCATCCTAAATAACTATGATTTGATATCCAGTTGCAAATCCTATAGGTACTATTGAGACTTTATATGGTCATTCTGTACTACCTCCAATGAAAAATGAACCAACTCCACAAATTAACTGGTGTATGTTAAATATAAATTCTCTCCCTATTGCAAAGGGAGGATCTCTAGAGACTTTGGCATCATTAGAGAAACTAAAAAAACTCAGGAATAAGAGTCTTGAAACTCTTTGATTCCAAGCCCACATGTCTTTACTCCTATACCATGGAGTCACAACTTTTCTTTGTATGACCCTCGAGTATAAATGCTTCACAATTTTCCTTGATATTATCAGGGGTATACATAAATTCAAAGATTTGATTTATCATTTCTAGCTAGTCCTCTGCCTGTTGAGGTTCATTCATACCCTAAAAGGATGATGTCTTCTCATGTAAGAACTCTCGTGATCGACCGCTCTCCACTATATCTCTTGGATTAACATTAACAACTACATTCTAGACATGCAACCCATTTTGTTAAAATTTATGAATTAATTGCATGATATCCTCGATAAGATTATTATCTAGATATAGATTATGCCAAAAATAATCTTATACACCATCCTAAAGAACCCATGGAAGAAATATTAAAGGCATACCACTACATACTAGAAGAGAAGAAATGAACATAAAATAAGGAAATATATATTCGAACCATAAAACCATAAGAAAAAACTATTAATAAGATAAAAAACAAAAAATGTGAGACAAAAATACCAACATCCCATGGTAAATTAGGTCTCTTCATGGTTAGAGCTGTCCAGACACTCACTAGAACCTACCACTCATGTCTTGGAAATCCTATCTTTAGTCTACAAAAATCAAAAAATAGATAAAAACCTCCACTGTAATACTAAACTATGATAAAACTAATCTATATATCCTCTCAAACCTATTCCCAACCCAAACATTCACATACCTGAAGGGAATTATTGATCCTGATGGGCTGGAGACTACAACTTAGGAATCAAAAAAAACAAGAGGGAATAATTTCACCCAATCTTAAAGAATAAAACATGACATATATATATAATAATAATTGGAAGAAACATCAAAAGAGTAAAACAAGAAATAAATTACATATTAAAAAATAAATAGTATAATTTATATAACTCAAAAGTATCTGAACAATATATAAGATACAATTACAATAATAAAGTACAAATAAAACTGAAACCACTACTCCATGTGATAGCATTGAAAAAAGAACACCACATCACCACCATCTACCTAGAAAAAGTTGATATAAACCTCACCACCACACTATAGTTCCTGTAATTTACCTTTATCAAAGGATTTAACAAGTTCTATACACCACCAAAGGGGTGTATAGAGTGTGAATTAAACAGGATCAGTAGGATCCCACCCAGGTGTTTCATATCAAATATTTATACAACAATCAAAATATGTTAAAATTTAATGAATAAAATTCATGATAATCAATTAAACTATTTTTATATCAAAAGCATAGTAAAAAAAATTTCACCTTTTTCCATAGTTCTAAATAATTTAGGTGAAATAGTTTCAATTAATTTAATATACATAAAAGTTGTCAAATCAAATCATGTATTACATATCATATAAAATCCAATACAAACCAAATCATATATAACATTACAAAAAGTATCAGAATAGACTAGGTTAGCTTGGAAACTCCATCCCAGACATAGAAAATAGTATGCATGATTTTTCTTGATACATATTTTGAATCTAGAGAGCATAGGAAAACCCTAAAAAGTGAACCTCCCAACCGTGTCCAACATGTTCCAAGAAGACCAATATTAAAGAGAATAGGAACCCCCTATGAGTTAACCCCCTAACAGTATCAATGAATGAGGCATATTGCTACATATTCCACCTATGTACAAAATGCTTCCCATGGGAATAATTTTCCAAAAAAAATTATCAAATCCATTCTGTGAAAACCATTTCATAAATCCATTTCACAATGATTTGAAAATACCTTTTCTTTTACAAAAAATGGGGAAACCATATTTTCTCAAAACCCCATTTCCCTAAACATAATTCAGTAATACCAATTCATTTATAAATCAATTTATAAAACCATAACAGCATAGTTCATACAAAATATGATAAAAATGAATCCACATACCTCAGACTCAAGTTATACACACTCTAAATGGGATCAATCAATAAGAAATAATTTTAATACAAAAATATTGGCCCTAAAGAAATATGCATGATTCACCAAAACCATAAAAAAGGTTAACCAATGATGTAATATCACACAAAAAAATCTATAAAGGATTAAGGGAAAAAACACCACCCAAACAATATATTTGAAAATGTATTGCAATTGTTCTTCTTCGACAAACAACAATGAAGAAGTTGAATAATAACTTACTCAGAGAGACAGAGAGAAACCACAATGAAGATAAATTACTAAATGAAATGATCCATAAGAAGATAAGATCCACAAAATATTCTAAGGGAGATCCTAGGTCTCTATAGGAATGCCTTTATGCATAATGAAATACTAATAATCTATGATGTTCCCCAAAAATCACTAATCTTGGAACATTCGTGATGTGAAATCATCTCATGATGTGAATTTCTTAGTTAACCAAATATTCCAAAAAATACATCAACTTAGATTAAATATATTAGCTTCAACCATCTCATGATGTGAAATCGATTAACGGGTGGTAAAAATTTCATGAATTGAACCAATCCATGATATCTTCTTAAATACCAATACATTATGTGTAACTATCCATGATGTCAAAATTCACTACTATAAGTGAACAATCCAGACATTGAATAAAGAACCCAAACTATATCTGATATTCTTTGAACTTCAGTAGAACCCCACAAAGAATTTATAGCATTTATACCTAGACTCCATTAATGAAAACAAACTAACATCCCCAAAATATAGTCATTTTCCCCAATAATTCACTATGTCCTTAGTATCCCAAAAACACACCCAAAATCAGAGGGAAAGTATTAGAGAGATAAGAAATACTTTAATGAAGGTAAAAATATATGAAAGGACTTATTTTTAAAATTTCATTTCCCTAGTTAAAAATATGGAATCCATTTTGGGAGATTTAATACAAAATATTGGAATAATTTAAAATAAATCAAACCTTCAAAATGTGATGAAAATATATATTTTTTAAAAACATCTATTCGAAATCATAAAAGTTTATATATGAAAATACAGTATAAAGTCAATTAAAATGAGATTAATTTTATTAATAATTATATAATTTAAATAATTATACTTTTAAAACCATTTAAAACAAAATGGGACTTTTCAAATTCTTTAAATGATAAGATAGTTTTGAAAAAAATCATGATTTTAGACTTTATATTGCCTGCCTGAATGGCCCGAACGCCTTCATTTTTTATTGATTTTTGACTTTATATTTACTTTATATTGAAAAAATTGTTATTTTCAGGAAATTAAAAAAAATTCACTATAAAATAATTCTGACATGATTTAAAAAAAATAAATTTCCTTTTTTCAAATAAATTTTTTAAAATTTGTATAAAATTAATTATATTATTTTGTCACAGAAAAAATGAAACCAATTTTTAATGAAAATTTATTTTTGAATAAAAAACGACTTCTCTAAAATTTGAGTGCTTATTTCAATAGGATTAATTAATACATTTGTATTGAGTAGAAAAATATATATATATTTAATAACATAATTACTCATATTCATACACACTAGTTCAATAGATATTTCACATTTAAATAATAATATTTTTAGAATACATCCCATTTCTCTTAGAGCTCAGTGTTGTCTGTTAATAAAACCACCGGGCTTATTCTTATTTTAAACTAATTTTTTTGGGGTGTTACATTATCCCCCCATAAATATTTTTTCCCTCTCAATATTATCACTGTCATCAAAGGATCACAATTTTAAAATACTTCTATTGAAAACCAACATCATTCATAGAGATCATAAAAAATTAATATAAAAGGGGATGTTTGAAATATAATGTTTTCCTAAAATAGAAAATAATTGTGTTCCCAACTAAGGATTACATTGGTATGAAGTTAAATTATAAACATGGAGGATAATTCTAACATTCAAGGTATAATAGATCATGATAAAAGAAATGTTCATAGGAAAGTTAATGAACATAAAACCATAAACTAGTAATGGGTAAAAATGCCATAATTTCAATACCTTCATCATAAATGAAGGTAAAATGATAACATTTTTATTTCAATAACACTTTCCTATAGTTGAGGGACTCATTTATGTTCAATAAATAGAACATGAAAATTGTACTTTATTTTTTTTCCATTTCATAATCATAATTTCATCACTATTTTGTGCTTTTATGAATTTTCACTTCATCTATTGTTCCATGAATTGAGTATTCAAGATGATTTTTCATGACTGAATCATTAAAATCAACTTTTAATGTATTATAAGATATATAAAAGAATGACTAATTGTTACTTATTTCTCTAAATATTTAAGAAAACTAAAATTGTTATCACAAGTTAGAAAATATGGAAAAATATAATAAATTTATCACTAAAGCCTCAACTATAACCCCCAAAGATCAACTTAATCCATTCCATAAATATTTAACCTTAAGAATCCTCCAAAATTTGTTTGACCAAATTCAAAACATAAAAATAAGAATTATTTGATCACACATTTTTTCGAGATAAATTTATCATTTATCTCTAAAAAATATTAATCAGTCATAAATTCATATACTAAAAATGTATATTCCCTATTATATAAACTTGAAAATATGCTAGTCTTTCCCATAAATAACATAAATCACTATAAATCCACTATAAAATCATTTATTCTTATAAAGGATAACTCATCCTTTATTATTTAAATTATGTTTACCTTCATCATTTATTTTTATCAATATAGTGTACTTTGAATTAATCACTTAGTTACCAATTCATTTTTCAATCTCATGGTTATATATATGATATATTCCCAAAATATACTAGCTCATTTATCACAATAAACCATAATTAACTCAACATTAATGATTAAATTAACCCTAAAAATATAAAAGACTGTTGAATTGATAACATTAAACTTAAATAATAAATGTAAAATTATTTTAAACAATTATAAAACTATTATTCCTGAAATAAAATCAAATATTGTTGAATGTATTCTATAAATAAAAAGAATGTAATAAAATTCCTAATATATAACCTAAATCAATTTATCAACAAATCACTATCTAATTTGAAGGATACAAATACTATCCAATTTAATTAATCAATTTTAATCTTCTCATTATCCCAACTAACATTATTAACTCAACATAATGCACATATTAATGGTTATCTTTCCCTTAATCAGATGTTCTGTAAAAATATTTCTTTACCACTATATCACTTTTCATTGTTATTGGTACCATTCAACATATGTTTTCAAAACCTAAAATGAAAAACTACTAAATAATAATAAATTGAGGTTTCATGACTCTTATAACTAGAATATCATTGATATAACACTTATAACTTCACAAACCAACCAGGGTCAACCTCAAACTGGTCACTCAATTCATCCTGTTGTAAGGCCCAAAAGTCATTGCCAATCCACCTAGAATGGAAACTAGTGTCGGGCATCAAGATAAAATAATTGGGAGTTATTTGGTCTAGAAAAAAGTATAAACATAAATTAATATTAAATAAACATTAAAAATAAACACCAATAATAGAAAGAATATAAAACCACACATTTGTAACACCCAAAAATTCTATAATTTGACCCTCGTATTTGATAGTGTGTATGGAATGCAACACCAAGAACATAAGGGAATATAATATCCAGATACTTTATAAGATATTTAAAATTTAAAATAGATTCTATAGATTTAAAATCATGAAACACTGAGTTAACATGCTTTTTATGCAAGAGCATCCTTCTTTGATGGCTTGTGTTACACGCAAGACCGAGTTTTACCGAACAATAATATATTATTAAAATATTATTACATAATATAATATGATATAACCTAGTCATTATGTTAGAAGTTATAGATAATATTAACTCACATAAGAAACATTATGGTTCATATAAATATAGAAATAATTCATTGGTTACAAATTAATGGGAAATGAAAATAATAACCAATTGGATATAAAAAGATATATTAATATTTTTATGCTTCCAAAGAAGTTTTATCTTTATAAATATAATTAATTTAAATTAATTAGTTATTTCAATGAAATATCTATTCTATATATTCAATAAAATATTTTTTATATTCATCCAAAAGATTTGTCAGATATAATATAACAATAAACCCAGTATTTCCCAAAAAACATATATTTTTATTAAATAATTTTTACCTCCTTTTAATAGCATACCTATTTAAAATTAACCTTTTTGGAAATTTTATAGACTATATGTGTCAAAATAAAACTCATATTTTCAATATAAATAAAAAAAATCAGTTTTGGTTGAATTTTTGGTATTTTTCTGTAATGTTTCATTTTTTAATGAATAGTGAAAAATATTGAATTGTAGTTCAAAAACAATTTTTCATATGATTTATTTGTAATTTTAAATCATATTTTAAATTGGTATTAATGATTAATTATATCATATCTTTATAAATTAATCTTATTTAGGACATTTTAACCAATTTAACTTTGTAATTGATTATAAAAACACAGTAAACATTTAGATGTTTTTACTTTAAAAAAATCGCATTGTTGTCCTACCTGTGGGATGAATTTTAAATTAATTTATGACACTTATGTGATTTTAATTTTTGAAAATTGGATTCTATATTTTAATTAATAATAATTTATAATTTATAATAATTTTATATTAGTTTTTTAGCAAAAACATTAGTGAAAGAAAATAAAATTAACTACATTTATTAATGAAAAATTAAGGTTAATAAGGGAATAAACCTTAATCATAAGGGTCCAAAATGACATAAAAAATTCCCCAAGACCTATTTAATAGACATATATAGACCCCATATTATATTTTATATAATTTTGTTATTTTATTGGATCCACTTTCAATTGAAAAAATATGGGAAGAATTCATTTGTTAAAATATTTCAAGAGTGCCACTCGTCCACTATAAAAAGACATCCTCTCATCCCAATTCCTCAAACCACTCAACCCACTTTATCTGGAATAAGGTCTAAAAACTAGATCCTTAACATCCCTATACTAATTCTAGAATCATAAATATGGGAATAAATAAATCCAAGGAAGAATTATGTTCAAACCAAAATGAGTTACCTGATTAAGAGTTAACATCTTTCCTTAAGATTTTAAGGTTTATTTCCATTATCTAACCCCTCAAATCTTATTATAATATGATTTTATAAAACAATATATTCAATATAATATGATTTTTATGCTTAGGTTTATACCTACACTTATATATACTTGTATCTAATGGGTAAAAACATATTGTTTCTTTGTACGATGAAATACCACCTCATGAAACGATGGTTGTTCATTTTTCCATTACCACCTGTCATAGTGGCCATTATGATAGAAAATATGTTTATATAAGTTATATATTATATTTTTAATTTATTTATATTTATTTTATTCTTTTATAGCACATACCCTTATTAAATCCATTTTTTGGGAATATGATAACATCATTTGATGAAGTGTAGACTACCGCCCCCTCAAAACGATGTGATTCGTTCACATGATACATTAAATGTATAGAGGAATATTTTAATTAAAAATATGTGAAATGAAAAAAATATTCATTATATTTATGAAATAATTATATTTATATAATATATATATATATATATATTATTTTCTTTATTACCCTTTCACACACTAGAAAGTGATAATATCGGTTGTGGACGTGTGGACTACCGCCTCCTTGACACGATGAGATTTATTTTACATAAAAATAATTATATATATAATTATATATGATTAAATAATATTTTATTTATGATATAATTATTATTCTATAAATATATATTTATACTTACATTTTTTTCATAATGATCATTGGAAAATTAGATCGTTGTTTATGCTTTTGTACGACCTACCATCTCTATGATTATAACATTGATTCATTTTTCATAACCATATTTAATGATTGTTTTTAAAAGTATAATTGAGATATAAATATGATTATTATTTCATGATTATCATTTTTGAGATGTTATATAATGTTTCCTTTGACCATAGTTGACTTACCCAAGTGGTTTTTGACATATAATCCAAATTTGGTCAAAACAACCGGCATAAAACATAATTTTTTGTCACGACCCGTCCTCGGGGCCCGTGCCGTGACTACCCCAAGCCCGCCTTCCATAGGCCAGGGGCTGGCGACTAGCACCAAGGCGTAAAAATCCCGGTAAACAGGGAAGGCATTGCCTTTATAAGTAACAACCACACAGAGTCAGCAAGCGGAAAGTAAAGTGCAACTGAAAAGTAAAGCAGCAACTGAAGAAAAGACGGCGGCCTCGTGTCGTCCACTGGCAATCCCACCTGAAGGGTGGGTACAGATAGCCTCCAGGCTCCTCGGGTCCCACGTCCGCTCCGAGCACGTCCCGCCCAGTGGTCCACCTCCAGGTACCGTCCTGCTCCACGCCCCAACCGTGATCAGCGCTGTCCGTCGTCTGCAACCAACACAACAAGGTGCGGGCATAGCCCGTGCAGGGGTGAGTACAAGCTACTCAGTAAGGACCCCGAGACCCCCGAAGGTCTCCCGAACTCCACAAAGGATATAGCACAAAAGAAAGATGCAATCACGAAGTAACATCTGACTTGACTTAGGTATATGCCCATACATATACCTAAGTCCCCATTTCTAGCTCTGCTCACGAGCTCGAGAACAACTCAATCCACAAAGGAAAGCAAGACTCAAATCCACAAGGAGAGTAAACAGGAAATCCACAAAGGATAGTTCAACACAATCCACAAAGGAGAGTAACATAAGATTCAGCTCAACCAGGTATACTTTTTCAGATGACGTCAAAGATGATCACTGATCCATCTAAGTCGTCGGACCCACGAAGGATCGATAGGTACTAACCCCCGCAAAAGACCCACACAGGATCGGGCTCACACAGAACCTGTAGGCAGTGGCTCACACAGAACCGGTAGTAAGGACCCACACAGGATCGGGCTCACACAGAACCTGTAGGCAGAGGCTCACACAGAAACGGTAGCACTGATCCACGTAGGATCGCTGAGTGCAGTAGTCGACGCAGTCCACGGAGGATCTCTGCTCTGTCGTCGCCGCAGTCCACGAAGGATCTCTGCTCTGCCGTCGTCGCAGTCCACGGAGGATCTCTGCTCTGCCGTCGTCGCAGTCCACGGAGGATCTCTGCTCTGTCGTCGCCGCAGTCCACGGAGGATCTCTGCTCCGCCGTCGTCGCAGTCCACAGAGGATCTCTGCTCTGCCGTCGTCGCAGTCCACGGAGGATCTCTGCTCTGCCGTCGTCGCAGTCCACGGAGGATCTCTGCTCTGCCGTCGTCGCAGTCCACGGAGGATCTCTGCTCTGTCGTCGAAGTCACAGCCAGCGCTAGGGTTCCCGCACAAAGCGAGCTCGTTTAGGAGGGTCCGCTCCACGAGCCGAGAGGCTGATACATCAACTGACACGTAGTCCGAAGTTGATGTATCCAAAAGTTCCGTATCGACAACAGGATCTCAACGCAACAGACGGCGCGTCAATCGGACGCCCGGTCTGAGAGTTATTGGCATTTTCGTCCCAGGGGCCCGGTTGGTTTTTTAGGGAAAAACCGACCCGACCGTACTCCGCCTGTATCCGATCCTCGGGCGGAGTATGACAAAAGTTCCGTCTCACTTAGAGGAAACTACCACAGCTGACGGTACGTCGTTCGGACGTCCGTAGCTCAAGTTATGAGCGTTTCTGCTCCGAGGGCCCGGTTGGTTTCGTGTACGAACCAACCCGGCCGAACCCAAAGTCTTCCGAAACATTGAGTATAATATACCGAAACGACCGTCTCGATCCAAGGATCGCGTAGCCGCTGACGGTTCGTCAATCGGAGGTCCCATGCCCAAGATATGGGCGAAAGACCGAAGAGGGCCCGGAACGGGGGTTCTGGGCCCGGGGCGACCCGGCCCGAACCCCCCCTGGGGTCGCCCGACCCGGGTCGGCCCGACCCGGCCCGGCCCCGCTAGGCCGGGTCCGGTCCGGCCTGGGCGCGGCCCGGCCGACCGGACCAGCCGGCTCGGCTTCGGCCGAGCGGCCGAAGGGGCTGCCGCCTTCCGCGGGCCGCCTGAGACGCTCCGGTGGCCCGATTCCTTTCCCGTCTGCGCCGTTGCTCCTCCCGGGGGGCGATCTTCACTGCGGAAACCACGAATGGCCCTTGCGTCGTGCTTTTGCCGTCGCCCGCCAAATCCACAAAAAGGAAGATCGGCGGAGGGTTGCCGGGTCTTGTTCGTTAGACCCGCACCCTCCGCGTTAGTCATAAAATCATCGGGAGGAAAAGGATTAACCAAATCAACAATTTTAAATAGATTAAAATTGTTCCGATCGGGTTCTTTATTTGAAAAGAATAAACACGGGAAAAGAAATAAAATATTCCAATCAACCCTTACTTGTCGTCGCCGTCGGACGAGAGGTCGTCGCGGAAGAAGGGGGATCGTCGCGTCGTCGCGGTATCCGGCGTCACGTCGCCAATCTCCGGATCAAAAACAAACGGATTTAATTAATTAAATCCGTTGTTATTGAAATTAAAAAGGGAGAATTAAGGTCCGATTCTCACCTTAGTTGCCGAACGAGGATCGGCCGTGGAAGAAGAGCGTCGCCGAAGAATGTCACGGGTAGAGTTCGTCGACGTCGCAGATCTCGGTGTGCGTCGTCGAATTCCGGTCGCCGGCGTTCTTCACGTTCTTCGCGTTCTTCGCGTTCTTCGCGTTCTTCGCGGAGAGGGTGGAGGAACGAAGATTCTTTCAAATCCTTTCCAAGGATTTTTAGGTTGGTCTTATTTTATAAACATGCCAACACACGAAACCGGTTAAGAAACGATCCATCAATTCGTTGAATTAATTCAACGAAAGAAACGACCCATTTAATTCACGAAGAAACAGTCCATTTAATTCACGAAATAAACCGCCCAATTAAATGGTCTGTTAAGAATTAAAGAAAACGCGTCGGTTGACTTTTCAGTTACTTTGACGGGTTTTCGCGGGTGCGTTACTTAGCGAAAGAAACGGCGCGGCTCGTGCGGGCCCTGCCTCACAAATATCCTACCAAGAGGGTAGGATATTTCTGGATAGTATCCTATCCAGTTCAACTCAGTTCAAGCCGTCTTTATGTGGCTTCAAGTGGCTTCCAACAGCTTAAGTGAAATAAAATAAAGTTGTCGCACAAACTTTATTTTATTTCTGACTTAAAGCCGCAAAATTTAAAAACCACGTCTAAGCAAACGCAACTCCGGAAGAGGCGTTTCTAAGCAAATCCCGGCGCTGCGATTTCATCGGTGCCCTCAGAATTTGATTCCGGGCACCGGTTCAAAAGATAGAAAAACCCGCTCGTCCGTTCACTGAACGTACCCGAGCCAAACTTCGGAAATTGATTCCGGGCACACCGGGCCTCGGAATCAGGTGCCGTCTGAAGCTGCGCTCTTGTAAAAATCCAAAGAAAATTAAGAAAAAAATTTCCTTGAAATTTGCGGGTCTTTAAATTACTCCCACCTCAGGGCTTTACGTCCCCGTAAAGATACATCAAAAACTAGGGGAACAAATGGGGGTACTGAGCACGCATCTGAGCCTCCCGCTCCCAAGTGCTCTCCTGGAGGTTCCCGTGCTGCCATCTGACGCGCACAAGAGGTATCGAACGCCCACGTAGGACCCGCTCCTGTCGATCCTCGATCTCCACTGGGACCTCCGCAAAAGTCGCCCCATCGTCCACGTCCAGCTCCCCAAAGTCGATGATGTGCGTCGGGTCGTGCACGTATCTCCTCAGCTGAGACACGTGGAAGACGTCGTGCACCCGGTGCAACTGAGGTGGTAGAGCCAGGCGATAAGCCACCTCTCCTATCCTGCTGAGGACCTGGAAAGGCCCGATGAAGCGTGGAGACAACTTGCCGCCTCGGCCAAATCTCCGTAAACCACGTCGAGGTGAGACACGCAAAAAGACATGGTCGCCATCTTCGAACTCTAGTGGCCTCCGCCTTCTGTCAGCATATGACTTCTGCCGGCTCTAAGCTGTCCTCATCCTCTCCTGGATGATCTGGACCTTCTCTGTCGTGGCTCGGACCATCTCTGGTCCCACGAGTGCTGACTCCCCAGGGTCTGTCCAGCACAACGGTGATCTGCAGGGTCTGCCGTACAATGCCTCGTATGGTGCCATCCCGATGGTGGAGTGGTAGCTGTTGTTGTACGCGAAATCCACCAAGGGTAGGTGGTCCTCCCAGCTGCGACCAAAGTCGAGAACACATGCACGGAGCATGTCCTCGAGTGTCTGTATGGTCCTCTCCGTCTGACCATCTGTCTGAGGGTGGAAGGCTGTGCTCAGATGGAGCCGCGTCCCGAACGCCTCCTGCAACCCCTTCCAGAGCCGGGAAGTGAAACGAGCATCTCGATCGGAGACGATAGATGATGGCACACCGTGAAGCCGTACGATCTCCTGGACGTAAAGACGTCCCAAGCTCTCCACTGAGCCCTGCTCTCTGATGGGTAAGAAGTGTGCCGACTTGGTGAGTCGGTCGACAATCACCCAAATGGAGTCGTGACCTCTGGAAGTACGTGGAAGTCCAGTCACGAAGTCCATAGATATGCTATCCCACTTCCACTCCGGGACCTCCAAGGGCTGCACCAAACCTGCTGGTACCTGATGCTCTGCCTTCACCTGCTGGCAGGTGAGGCATCGTGAAACGAACTCTGCCACAGCTTTCTTCATGCCCGGCCACCAGTGTTGTCGTCTGAGATCCTGGTACATCTTCGCCACTCCGGGATGTACCGCCAAGGGAGAAGTGTGAAACTCTCTCAGCACCTCCTCTCGTAAAGCAACTGGTACGAAGGTACGCCCTCTGAAAAGGATGTCGTGCTCTGCTCCAAGGGAGAAACCATCAGGCGCCTGACCTGAGGATATCAGTGCACGCCGGGTCTCACAGTCAGCGTCCCCACGCTGAGCCTCTCTGACCCGCTGTAGAAGTGGAGGAGAGACTGTGAGAGACTGAAGAAAGGCTGCTCCGTCTCTATCCACGAAGGATATCTGCAAGGAGGCTAGCTGCTCCGTCGCCTCCTCAAGTAGCTGAATGCCCGTCCTCCTGCTGAGGGCATCGGCTACCACGTTCCCCTTCCCAGGAGTATAGACTATCTCAAAGTCATAGTCCTGGAGGAACTCAAGCCATCTCCGCTGTCTCAGGTTCAGGTCCTTCTGAGAGAAGATATACCTGAGACTCTGGTGGTCAGAAAAGACAGTGAAGCGCTCGCCCATCAGATAGTGCCGCCAAGTCTTCAGAGCGAAGACCACTGCTGCTAACTCCAGGTCATGAGTGGCGTAGTTCTGCTCATGCGGCCTCAACTGACGTGATCCGTAGGCGATCACGGCCCGCTCCTGCATCAGGACGCACCCGAGTCCAGTCCCTGATGCGTCGCAGTAAACTACGTATCCAACTCCCTCCTCAGGCAACCTCAAGATAGGTGCGCTGGTCAATCTCTGTCTCAGCTCCTGGAAGCTCTGCTGACATCTGTCTGACCACACAAAGGGTTTCCCCTTCTTCGTCAAGGCTGAGAGTGGTGCCGCAACTCTGGAGAAGTCTGGCACGAATCTCCGATAGTATCCCGCTAGGCCCAAGAAGCTCCGCACCTCTGTCACGCTCCTGGGTGGCTCCCAAGCTAGCACTGCCTCGATCTTCGCGGGATCCACTGCAACTCCCGCCTCAGAAATGACGTGCCCCAAGAAATGGACCTCACGTAACCAGAACTGGCATTTTGAGAGCTTGCCATAAAGCTGGTGCTCTCGGAGTGTGTCTAGCACAACTCGCAGGTGGTAGGCATGCTCCTCCTCAGTCGTCGAGTATACCAAAATGTCGTCAATGAAGACAACGACAAATCGGTCGAGGTATGGCTGGAAGATCCTGTTCATGAGGCTCATGAACACTGCTGGAGCATTGGTTACGCCGAATGGCATAACCAAGAACTCATAATGGCCATACCGACACCTGAAGGTCGTCTTCTGTACGTCCTCGTCTCGAACTCTGAGTTGATGATAGCCTGACCGGAGGTCTATCTTCGAGAACCACCGCGCTACCTTGAGCTGATCGAAGAGGTCATCAATCCGTGGCAGCGGATACTTGTTCCTCACTGTCACCTGGTTCAGGCGACGATAGTCGACACATAGTCGCAAGCTCCCGTCCGCCTTCTTGGCGAACAAAAACGGGGAAGCCCAGGGTGAAACACTGGGTCGGATAAACCCCTTGCTCTGCAAGTCCTCCAACTGTACCCGCAGCTCTCGAAGCTCGGCGGGGGCCATCCGATATGCTGGAGTAGATATCGGGGCTGTCCGGGGGTACAAGTCGATGTAAAAGTCTACCTCTCTACGAGGAGGTAGCCCTGGAACGTCGTCGGGAAAGACGTCCACGTACTGGTCCACTACTGCAGGAAAAGCCGGACTCCGCACGTCCACTGCTCCTAGGATGAGGCTAGCCAACTGATGAGAGATGGGCTGCACTCTCCTCCGCGGAAGTCCATCCTGTGCTGCAAAGGTTCCCTTCTCGCCGGTGAAGGTAAACCTGCTCCCGTCGGTGCGAACACATCGCACCTTGCGCCTAAAACAGTCGATCTGGGCATGAACCGTGGATAGCCAATCCATGCCCAAGATGACGTCGTAAGGCCTCGACGCCGCTACAAGGAGATCCCAGCCGAAGCTCTCGCCTCCTAGAGTAAGCTCACACTGCCGGCACCAGTGCGTAATCGTCGAGTCTGCTCCCGTAGGAGTCTCTAGCCGTAAGGATCGAGCCAACGGCTCAGTCGGAATCTCCGAGCTCCGAACAAGGGCACCACAGTCAGAACAGTATACCTGGTGAGCTGGCACAAGTAATCACAAAGAAAACTTGAGACTTTCGTAAAGCAGATCAGTATACCCGGTGAGCTGACACAAGTAATCACAAAGAAAACTTGAAACACACACGCAATCAATGTTTTCATGCATTAAGTCGGAAATCAGGAGTCAGGGTCCTGGTGTACGGATACGTCGGCCGCCGCACCAACACTGGGCTCCCTGAACTGATAACCACACTCAATACACTAAACACTATTGCTTCATATAAAAAGAAAGGACGATCAGAGTCTGCGGAAGAACCGACCACCTCTGATACCAATTTGTCACGACCCGTCCTCGGGGCCCGTGCCGTGACTACCCCAAGCCCGCCTTCCATAGGCCAGGGGCTGGCGACTAGCACCAAGGCGTAAAAATCCCGGTAAACAGGGAAGGCATTGCCTTTATAAGTAACAACCACACAGAGTCAGCAAGCGGAAAGTAAAGTGCAACTGAAAAGTAAAGCAGCAACTGAAGAAAAGACGGCGGCCTCGTGTCGTCCACTGGCAATCCCACCTGAAGGGTGGGTACAGATAGCCTCCAGGCTCCTCGGGTCCCACGTCCGCTCCGAGCACGTCCCGCCCAGTGGTCCACCTCCAGGTACCGTCCTGCTCCACGCCCCAACCGTGATCAGCGCTGTCCGTCGTCTGCAACCAACACAACAAGGTGCGGGCATAGCCCGTGCAGGGGTGAGTACAAGCTACTCAGTAAGGACCCCGAGACCCCCGAAGGTCTCCCGAAATCCACTAAGGATATAGCACAAAAGAAAGATGCAATCACGAAGTAACATCTGACTTGACTTAGGTATATGCCCATACATATACCTAAGTCCCCATTTCTAGCTCTGCTCACGAGCTCGAGAACAACTCAATCCACAAAGGAAAGCAAGACTCAAATCCACAAGGAGAGTAAACAGTAAATCCACAAAGGATAGTTCAACACAATCCACAAAGGAGAGTAACATAAGATTCAGCTCAACCAGGTATACTTTTTCAGATGACGTCAAAGATGATCACTGATCCATCTAAGTCGTCGGACCCACGAAGGATCGATAGGTACTAACCCCCGCAAAAGACCCACACAGGATCGGGCTCACACAGAACCTGTAGGCAGTGGCTCACACAGAACCGGTAGTAAGGACCCACACAGGATCGGGCTCACACAGAACCTGTAGGCAGAGGCTCACACAGAACCGGTAGCACTGATCCACGTAGGATCGCTGAGTGCAGTAGTCGACGCAGTCCACGGAGGATCTCTGCTCTGTCGTCGCCGCAGTCCACGAAGGATCTCTGCTCTGCCGTCGTCGCAGTCCACGGAGGATCTCTGCTCTGCCGTCGTCGCAGTCCACGGAGGATCTCTGCTCTGTCGTCGCCGCAGTCCACGGAGGATCTCTGCTCCGCCGTCGTCGCAGTCCACGGAGGATCTCTGCTCTGCCGTCGTCGCAGTCCACGGAGGATCTCTGCTCTGCCGTCGTCGCAGTCCACGGAGGATCTCTGCTCTGCCGTCGTCGCAGTCCACGGAGGATCTCTGCTCTGCCGTCGTCGCAGTCCACGGAGGATCTCTGCTCTGTCGTCGAAGTCACAGCCAGCGCTAGGGTTCCCGCACAAAGCGAGCTCGTTTAGGAGGGTCCGCTCCACGAGCCGAGAGGCTGATACATCAACTGACACGTAGTCCGAAGTTGATGTTTCCAAAAGTTCCGTATCGACAACAGGATCTCAACGCAACAGACGGCGCGTCAATCGGACGCCCGGTCTGAGAGTTATTGGCATTTTCGTCCCAGGGGCCCGGTTGGTTTTTTAGGGCAAAACCGACCCGACCGTACTCCGCCTGTATCCGATCCTCGGGCGGAGTATGCCAAAAGTTCCGTCTCACTTAGAGGAAACTACCACAGCTGACGGTACGTCGTTCGGACGTCCGTAGCTCAAGTTATGAGCGTTTCTGCTCCGAGGGCCCGGTTGGTTTCGTGTACGAACCAACCCGGCCGAACCCAAAGTCTTCCGAAACCTTGAGTATAATATACCGAAACGACCGTCTCGATCCAAGGATCGCGTAGCCGCTGACGGTTCGTCAATAGGAGGTCCCATGCCCAAGATATGGGCGAAAGACCGAAGAGGGCCCGGAACGGGGGTTCTGGGCCCGGGGCGACCCGGCCCGAACCCCCCCTGGGGTCGGCCGAACCGGGTCGGCCCGACCCGGCCCGGCCCCGCTAGGCCGGGTCCGGTCCGGCCTGGGCGCGGCCCGGCCGACCGGACCGGCCGGCTCGGCTTCGGCCGAGCGGCCGAAGGGGCTGCCGCCTTCCGTGGGCCGCCGGAGACGCTCCGGTGGCCCGATTCCTTTCCCGTCTGCGCCGTTGCTCCTCCCGGGGGGCGATCTTCACTGCGGAAACCACGAATGGCCCTTGCGTCGTGCTTTTGCCGTCGCCCGCCAAATCCGCAAAAAGGAAGATCGGCGGAGGGTTGCCGGGTCTTGTTCGTTAGACCCGCACCCTCCGCGTTAGTCATAAAATCATCGGGAGGAAAAGGATTAACCAAATCAACAATTTTAAATAGATTAAAATTGTTCTGATCGGGTTCTTTATTTGAAAAGAATAAACACGGGAAAAGAAATAAAATATTCCAATCAACCCTTACTTGTCGTCGCCGTCGGACGAGAGGTCGTCGCGGAAGAAGGGGGATCGTCGCGTCGTCGCGGTATCCGGCGTCACGTCGCCAATCTCCGGATCAAAAACAAACGGATTTAATTAATTAAATCCGTTGTTATTGAAATTAAAAAGGGAGAATTAAGGTCCGATTCTCACCTTAGTTGCCGAACGAGGATCGGCCGTGGAAGAAGAGCGTCGCCGAAGAATGTCACGGGTAGAGTTCGTCGACGTCGCAGATCTCGGTGTGCGTCGTCGAATTCCGGTCGCCGGCGTTCTTCACGTTCTTCGCGTTCTTCGCGTTCTTCGCGTTCTTCGCGTTCTTCGCGGAGAGGGTGGAGGAACGAAGATTCTTTCAAATCCTTTCCAAGGATTTTTAGGTTGGTCTTATTTTATAAACATGCCAACACACGAAACCGGTTAAGAAACGATCCATCAATTCGTTGAATTAATTCAACGAAAGAAACGACCCATTTAATTCACGAAGAAACAGTCCATTTAATTCACGAAATAAACCGCCCAATTAAATGGTCTGTTAAGAATTAAAGAAAACGCGTCGGTTGACTTTTCAGTTACTTTGACGGGTTTTCGCGGGTGCGTTACTTAGCGAAAGAAACGGCGGGGCTCGTGCGGGCCCTGCCTCACAAATATCCTACCAAGAGGGTAGGATATTTCTGGATAGTATCCTATCCAGTTCAACTCAGTTCAAGCCGTCTTTATGTGGCTTCAAGTGGCTTCCAACAGCTTAAGTGAAATAAAATAATGTTGTCGCACAAACTTTATTTTATTTCTGACTTAAAGCCGCAAAATTTAAAAACCACGTCTGAGCAAACGCAACTCCGGAAGAGGCGTTTCTAAGCAAATACCGGCGCTGCGATTTCATCGGTGCCCTCAGAATTTGATTCCGGGCACCGGTTCAAAAGATAGAAAAACCCGCTCGTCCGTTCACTGAACGTACCCGAGCCAAACTTCGGAAATTGATTCCGGGCACACCGTGCCTCGGAATCAGGTGCCGTCTGAAGCTGCGCTCTTGTAAAAATCCAAAGAAAATTAAGAAAAAAATTTCCTTGAAATTTGCGGGTCTTTACATTGTTTATGTAGTTTAATATAACATGGTTATAAATGAAAAAAATTTTACTATAAATATTAAAAAGGTTCTAAATAAGGTAGATAATTAACATAAGTTTTTATACAAGAATTTAAATAACTTTCACCTGAAAGGAAACACAATGTAATGTATTTCATCTCAATTTACATTCCATTGAGATTTATTTTTTGTTATGCACATAGTTTATTTTTTATCATGTATATTATACCCTTTTACATGATATATCATAAATATACTTAATATAGCGATATTATAACTTTCATTTTATTTTATTCCTTCATGATGTATATGATTTAAAATGATTCAAAAGTGGTATGAGACACTTTTGAATGTTTAAAGATTATTTTATTCAATAATAATTTTACTAATCATTCTTTTATATTATATGAAATTAGATGACCGTTATTCAATAAAAAAATTAATTTGTATATCATCTATTTATTCATGAAAATTTTCAAGTATTAGTACAATTTATAAACACTTTAGTACTAAAAATGTTTTTGAAAATATTTTTCAGAAAACCTGATGTTATTTATCTTTTTAGTTAGAGAATATATTTTTTTTAAAATACCATTTTTTATTAAAGTGTTTAAAACAAAATTTAAAATGAATTTGTAGTGAAAATTTTACCTCTTTTTATATTTTACCAATGTTTTCAATGGAATCTTATTGTTGCTTCCTAAACAAGGAATTTTTCTTAACTTTTTACCATGTAAAAGGAATATTATTTTTACCTTGTAAAACATGTATGGGTTTACATATTTTCATTGCTTATAAGATTTAATTCCATATTTAAAAGGTTATTTTTGGAAGAAAATGTTTTTAAAACTGATTTTAAAAGAAAATTATTTTTCCAATGGTTTTTAAAAATTAAAGGATATTTTCCTCAATATTATTTTAAAAGATAAATTTATAACATTTCCATTCATCAATGACAATAAAACTTTATTTTACTCCACTTGGGGTCTGTTTTATTAATACCATCCTTATCCTTCATATGGATGCTTTTTGATCTATTTGTTTATGGATAGTATTTATATTCATATCCTTGATTCATTTTTGAAATCCCCTTGAAATATTCAATCTCCTAAGATAATTAAATATCCCATAATTATCCATATCATTTATCATGGATATTATTATACCATAAACCATATACCATTTTACATATAATGTGTACATTGATAGTTATTTGATTATTTGGGGAAATATTGATAATTATGTATTCCTCAATTAATAAGGTTATTTGATAAGGAATATAATTTATTTAGATTATTCAATATTAGAAATGTTTAAGATTGGTACAAGTAGGGTGGGGACTAGTTAGAGATAGCCCCTAAAAGAATTGGTAGTCTCATAGGAGGAGTTATTTGGCTAGCCAACATAGATGGGTTTTTACCCGATAGATAAACTATCATGTGAAAGGGCTTGATGATAATGGTTCCATGTAACTAGGAAACATGGAATCCAATAATTAAGCATTTACATTTTTTAGTTTTAGTTATTACTTATCCATGATATGTTGCATTGACATATCTATGGATACATTTCATTATCAGTTAATTGATTAGATGACATGAGTTTTATTTTATTACCTTTCCATATTTACTTTTCCTTATATAGTCATTTGAATGGAATGAGTTTTTAGTTAATGCATTAACATATAGTTTATGCACTTACTTATTAGTTTATTGATTATGTATAATGTGAGTTTAGTTATTTAGCATTTAATTACTATTATTCTCATTGATTCATTATTTCTTCCACTATACTTTACACTTACTGAGAATATAAGCTCACCCTTATTTTTTAATATTCCCTAGGAATCCAATTAACGTACTATGAATTATATGTAGGAATATAATAAATAGAATAAAGTTACCCTTGAAGTTATTTAGAAAAAAAATATGTTGAAATAAATTTATTTATTTGTAATTCAAGACAAATGTATGTATCTGGATTACCAAGACTACTAAACTACCAGTCCTTCAGGATTTGATTCCTTGTAATCATGCTAATGTAATTAGTTACAGAAATCTTCTCTGAAATTCTGAGTTAGGGTATCTACAATAAGTATCAAATGAATTTTAGTACAAACCTCAGGAACTAGATTTAGGAAAACATATGTTAGATAACATATACCTATGGGATAATTTCAGGATAAGTATAGAAGACCACCCTCAAATTTTGGTAAGGTAGAGATTATGTGGGATTTCTATAAATACATCTATGTCTGGATACTATAAGTGGATGTGGTACTGGAATAGATGTACCTAGGGTTAATAACTCCATCAAGGTGTTCTGAGCCTAACTCAAGGTAATCGGGTACACAACATGGGGCATTACCATGCACCCGGTTTGACACTCTTAGGGGATATTCATAGGATAATTCCCGTTTTTTACAGGCTACTATAAAATATTTTGACAATGAATTATCTAGTTTAAACTTAAAGAGTTTTAGATTAGAGATAAGTTTTCATGATTATAAATAATAAAAAGAATATTATAGACAATCCTTAGAACAATTAAAGACATATATCAAAATAAAATGGATGAAATATTTATGTATTGAAGTTGTATTGAAAACCTTAGTTAAAATAATATATAGTGATTAACCTTGTTTCATGGATTTCAATCATATTTATTTTGGAAATTATATTAATTTGGTTTTAGAAAATAATAACCTGTAATTCAGGTGACAACCAATCAAATCTGTCAAGGCCATGAGTCTTGAACCGATGACCGAAGGACGATAAGGGTTTCACACAAACCACTAACCTACACAATGTCTTGGTTAATTTTTTATTGTGTTTTGTTAAAACAATTGATGAAAAATGTTAATAATGAAAAAATAGTATAAATTTTTAGTATTATAGATTAATTTATTAACTGTATTGGCTTTGGAATATATTAAAAGAAAAATAGTCAGACATGACACTCTCTTAAGGGCCTTAAGATCCTTTAGAAAAATATTTTTCTGCATCATGAATCATTATTAATTTTATAATAATTTTTAAAACAGATAGAATAACAAAAAATATAGAAATTATATTTATATAAATATACCATGTAAGTATACATTGGAAATAAAATAATTCCTCAACATTAGGAAAAGTATCTTAAAAAAAATCGTATCCTAACACCTTATTTTTTGTTGAACTAATGAACTTCTAAATCATCACATATTTATGGATTTTAGGTCCTCAATATTCCATTTATCACTAATTTTTTTATGGATGACCTCATTCAATACTTTTGAATATTTACACTTTTCCACTTACTATGTATCTCTACTTTCCACTAATATTATCCAAATTAGAGACCTAGTTACATGTTAGTCGATGTTACCTTTGTACTTCCCATTATCTATTTTCCAAAGGATGTTTTATAAAACCACTTATGATGTGGAATCCAAACATAAAAAATATCAAACAACCTATCACAAAGATCAGGTAAAAATTGTAAGGACACAATTTTGTTAAGGTGGGGAGAATGTGACACCCTAAAATTCTACAGTAAGAAGATTATATTCGATAGGGTGTATGAAACGTGACACCAAGAGCATAAAGGAATATAATTTATAGATACTTTATAATATATTTACTATTTAAAATATATTCTATATATTTAAATGCATGCAACACCGAGTTAGCATGCATTACATGCAAGAGACAACTTCTTCGATGACTTACGTTACATGAAAGACTGAGTTTTACCGAACAATAAAATATTATTAAAATATTATTATTTTATATACGAGGGTATTACATAGCCTTAAGGTTAAAATTTATGAGTATTATTAAATAGGTTCTGACGATTTATGGTTTATATATATATATAATTAATTCATTAGTAACTAATTAATGAGAAAAAGTAATAACCAATTGAATATAAAAAAGAAATATTTTTATTTTTATTCTTTAAAGAAGTATTACATAAATAATTAAAATTAATTAATGATTTTATTGAAAAATATATGTTACATATTTAGTAAGATATTTTTTATATTCATCCAATAGATTTTATAGGCCTAAGATAAGATCAAACCCAATATTTCACATAAAAACTATTTTTTTATTAAGGCATTTTTATCACCATTTAATGGAGATCCTATTTCAAATTCAATCTGTGGAACTTTTATAGATTCTATGTGCCAAAATAAACCTCATATTTTAATGTAAAATATAAAATTTATGTTATGATGATTTTTTGGTATTTTTCTATGAAGTTTCAATTTTTAATGAATAGTGAAAATACTGAATTTTAGTTCAAAAATTATTTTTCATTTGATTTATATATAAGGATAAATAATAATTTAAATTGGTTTTAGAGTTTAATTATATAATATAATTATAAATTAATTCAATTTAGTTCATTTTAATCAATTTTAATTTGCAATTTCTTATAAAAACATAGAAAACATAGAAAACATTCAGACATTTTTACTTTAAAAACCTGTATTGTTGTCCCACCCACAGGATGAATTTTAAATTAATTTATGCCACTTGTGTGATTGAAATTTAGAAAAATTAATTCCATATTTGTACTTATAATAATTTTTAATTTATAATATGGTCAACTTAGTCATTGGCCAAAAATATTAGTGAAATTAATAAAAACTAATTACAATTATTTAGACAAAAATAAGATTAATAATGGAATAAACCTTAATTTTAAGGTTCCAAAAACAACTATACAATTGTCAAGGAGATATTGGATTTCCATATTTAGAACCTATAAAACATTTTATCTAATGTTTTAATTATTTTATCCACTATAAATATGAAAAATGTTGGAATAAATAATTTTTGAAAATATTACAAGAGTGCCACTCCTCATCCACTATAAAAGACCTCCTCTCCTCCCACATCCTCACACATATCAATCCACTTTGGATCAATAAATATCTGAAAAAATAGTTCATAAAAACACCTCCCATAATACTATATGCCTAACCATGGGCATAACTCGATCCAAGGAAGCCTTTGGTTTAAACTAAAAGGAGTTACTCGATTAAGAGGTAACATCTTTCCTTATGTTTTTTAGTTCTATTTCTTTTATCAAACCCATAAAATATTATCACTATATTCTTGTATAAAAAAATAATTATCCTCAATATACTAGGAAACTTTTATTACTAGGTTTATACTTACACTTACACACACTTCCATCTAATGGGTAATAGATATATTGTTTCTTCGTACGGTGAACTACTGCCTCACAAAACGATGATTGTTCATTTTTTCCTTTACCACCTCTCATAATGGAAATTATGATGGGAAATATATTTATAGATTTTATATAAAATATTTATATTTTATTTATATTTCTGTAATTATTTTTTAAAAAAAAACCCATATGCACTCCATTTTTTGGGAATACAATAACATTGTTTGTGGAAGTGTGGACTACCACCCCTCAAATTAATGAGATTAATTCACATGATTCATGGAATGTATAAAGGATGGTTTTAATTAAAAATATGTGACATAAAAAAAATCTATATGATATTAATTACCTAATTACAATTCTGGATACATATATATATATATATCATTTTCGTTACCCATTCACACATCAAAAAGTGATAATTTCAGTCATGGACATGTGGACAACCACCTCCTCGACACAATGTGATTCCTTTTACATCACAAGAGTTATATATATAAGTATATATGATTAAATAAAATGGTATTTATGATATAATTATCATTTTGTAATTATATAATGCTACGTAACTTCTTTCCACAATGATCATTGATAAATGAGAATGTTACTCATGCGTACGTACGACCTACCATCTCTATAATTGTAACATTGATTAATTTTTCCTTACCATATTTAATTATTGGTTTTGAAAGTATAAATTAGGTATAAATATGATAATTATTTCATTATTATAATTATTTATATGTTATATAATAACCCTTTTGAACGTAGTTGACCTACCAAATTTTTTTTAGATATATAAACAACTTTTGTCCAAAAAACACAATGTAAACATAATTGTTTATGTAGTTGTATAAAATATAGTAATAATTGAAATAAAAGTAATGATAAACATGAATTTTTTTAACCAATTAGATAATTCACATAAGTTTATTATATAGTAATTTAAAGGAAGTTCACAGGAAAGGAAACATAATGTAAGGTATTTTATCTAAATTTACATTCCATTAAGACTTATTTATTGTTATGCACCTAATTTATTTTATATGGTGTATATACTCCCCTTTTACATGATATATCATAAATAGCCTTACCTTCATGATATTATAACTGTCATTTAATTTTATTAATTTATAACTCTTATGATTTAAAATGATTCAATGTGGTATGGGACACTATGGAATGTTTAAAGATTCTTTTCCTCAAGAATAACTTTATTGATCATTAATTTCCATTTTAAGAAATTATATGAACATTATTAAATAAAATCATTAATTGTTTTTATCATATATTTATTCATGATATTTTTTAATTATTAATACCATTTCCCACTATTTGGTACTCAAAATGTTTTTAAGAAAACAAGAATTTATTTTTCTCTATAGTCAGAGAACCTATTATCTTCTAAAAACAATGTTTTATTAAAATATTTTTCAAAACTATTTTTAAAATGATTTGTTAAATAAAATTTTACCCCTTTTTTTATTTCACCAATGTTTTTAATGTAATCTTCTTTTAACTTTCTAAATAAGTCTTTTTATGACTTTTTTACCGTGTAGAAGGAATGTGATTTGTACCTTTTGTGACATGTATTTATTTAACTAACATAATTATTTCAAAGATTCTTTTATATGTTTAAAATGTTAATTTTTAAAGATTTTTTTAAAAAATTTATTTTCAATGAAAATATATTTTAAGTTGTTTTTCAAAACAAAAGTATATTTTCCTCAAGAATGTTTTTGAAAGATAATTTAATAATATTTCCATTCATGATATACAACAACCCCTTATTTTACTCCACTTGGGGTATGTTTTATTCATACCATCCTTATCCTTAATGTATATTTTTTTAATTGATTTGGTCAAGGATTTTATTTATATTCCAGCCCTCTAATCATTTTTGAAATCTCTTTGAAATATTCAATCTCCTATAAACATTGAATTTCCCATAATTATCCATATCATTCATCAGGTATATTATTATTGCCTAAACCATATATAATTTTACATATGGTATCTACTTTGATTGGTTTTTGATTGTTTCATGAAATATTGATAATTCCATATTATTTATTCAATATATGTTATTTGATAAGGAATATTATTTATTTCAAACATTCAATATGATTAATGTTTTGGACTGGTTATAGATAGCCCCTTGATGTATCAGTAGTCTCATGTAACAAGTTAGTTGGATAGCCTCTTTAGATGGTGTTTTACCTGATAGATAAAATATACTATGAATGGTCCTGATGGTAATGGTTCCATGTACCTAGGAAACATGGAATCTAATAAATAATAATTCCCCTCATTTAGTTTTAGTTATTAATCATCCATGAGATTTTGAGTCGACATATTTATGGATACATTTCATTTCAATTTCATTTATTTGATGGAATCTGTTTTAGTTTCTTACCATTCTATATTGATTTTTCCATATATAGTTATTTGAATGGAATGTGTTCTCAATTATTACCTGTCCATATTTTTTATGAACTTCTTTTATAGTTAATTTATTATATGGAATGTGATTTTACTTATTTACAATATCATAGATATTATTATCATTGATTAATTATTATTTACACTATACTTTAACCATACTGGACATTTGAGATCACCCTTATTTTGTATCCATTTCCACAAGAATCCTATAAATGTACTATAAAAGATATGCATGGATATACTAGATGGAATAAAGTTACCCACAAAGTTATTTATAAGAAAAATATTATGTTATAATTAGTGTATTAATTTTTAATACACGACTCATGAATGTATCTGGTCTACCATGTCTACTAAACTCTCGGTCCTTCAGGATTTTATTTCTTATAATTATGCCAATGTAATTAGTAGCAGACACCATCTTCAAAATTATGGGGTCCAGTCACTAAAACATACCTCCATGTGACCCTATGGGTCAACATTGACCACTAAACCAATGTCACCCCATGACGACTAAATCTGAGTTGGAAGTAGCACCTGAATAGATGAACAACTATAAAGATATTGGTGTGATTATTAAAACTAAAAAGGAATTCTTGAATAAACTATTTCCTATGACTTACCTTTAAAAATAAAACCATTTCATGACATTTTGAATATAAGACATATAGAAATATCATCTTTTAATAATTTTCAGAAAAATGTAACAAGCTTCCATTAAAAAAACATTCTATTCTTTTTAAAAATCATTTCCAAAGCACAAGATATTTTAAATAAATAATTTATAATAGGCATCACAAAATAATATAAGAGCCACAAAAAGAAAAAAAATCATCTGGTGCCACATAAAATATGAAAGGAAGTATTATTTTTTATTATTTCAAATATTGAAAGGAAACAAAGAAATGATATTCTAAAAAAATTCCATATAATAACAATGGTAAATGATAAAAATAACTATGGGAAATACCGAGGTATATAGGGTTAGCGGGGACCTAAAATCCTCATACCTTAGTGGTGAATATATACCAAAATACACAGTTTCCTAATGCATGAGCCATTAGAGTGGAATCACATCCCAAGGTATAGTGGTATCCATTAATATACCAAAAACCACAACATACTCATGAAAGAGACACTAGAGGGGAATCATATCCCAAGGAATAGTGGTATCTGATCATCACAATATGTTTAGTTTGTGTTGTAGTGTCGACCCTGCTAGGGGAAACATACCTCAACCCTATCGGACCACATTGTGTACTAGACCTAGTCTACCCACCTTGGTAGCTAGGTTCCCTTGTGATATATTCAAATATCAATATTAATAGTAAACCATTTACATAAAATAACAATAATACACAATTTTATTCACTAGGAACATATCAAAATATGACATTAAACACGTTATTTAAATTTCTAAATCAAGGGGCATGCCTCAAGAGGGGTTTTCCACATTCAGAAAACATTATTAATGTTCCCAATGGGACTCATAATTTTTGAAAGAATAATATAACTTTATAAAAACTAATTTCCCAATATTTTTGTTCTAATACCAAATAGAAGACCTACTGAACAATTAATGAACCTCCTATTTATAAATAGGCCTGAAAATATCCTTGAAAAAAGGAAGTCCACATTTAAAGCATAGGGAAATCATGGGAATTGAGAGAATATATATTTCCAAGGATTAAAGACACATTTCATAACTTATAAATTTCATATAATAATAATTTTTTAAAAAAAATAATCAAGGAGTTATGGAAATAAAATTAAAGGTCTGGACATAGGGATCCTACCTCAATCTTAAGGAGCTTGGACAATGACAGCCTAGATCTTGTTTTTATCTTTTTGCACACATATTAAAATTTATATATATATATAATAACTCCTAGACCTTTTGTACATATTCACATGGCCATGAATATATACATGGGGGTCCTTACATATATGCTTACACATGCATATACCCTTTTATACTCACACAGATATTCATTTTAAATATATATATATAAGCCAAACTAGCCCCAATATATTTATTCATACCAAAATGAATGAAAATATATAAAGGGGTAACTTACACACACAAACATATATATATATATATATATATATATATGCCTACCTATGCATACACGCGTAGGTCGCCTTCAGTTCTGGTTGATAGAAACCACTTCAAGGAAGAAAAAGAATCACTAAAAAAATAACAAGAACCAAAAAATCACCAAAATACCTCAAATAGAATTGTAAAAACAAAAATGGTGGAAGAAACCAACCTCAAGAAGTGACAGGTGAATTGGAATGAACTGAAACATGCATGAAGAAGTCCTGAGAGACCCATCGGACACCCTAACAGTGGATAAAAATACCCAAAAACGAGTTAACCCTCACTCTATGGTTCAGAAAAATGTAACAGGGTGAAGGGGAGAGGGAAAATCACTTGAAATGGGAATATGAGGGAACTAGAGACCTTACCTCAATGGATCTACCAAGAAACCTGAAGAAATCCTGAATGAATCATCGGATAAAGGGGCTCGCTGGGAGTGGGTGGTTCATGCATAGTTGGAGTAAGTGGGGGTAGGTATGGATTATTGATGGGGGGGATTAGATTTAAGTTTTATTTTAGTTTCTCTTATTTTTATATATAATTTAATTAATTAATTTTTTATTGAAAAAAAATACACAACACATGGTTTGGGTAGCATGGTCTAGAAAACTGTGTGCCAATTATTCACGCTCTACTAGGATCTTGGAGGACCTCTAATGGGTTGACCACGTGGTTTTGAAAACTATGCACCAACCGTGTGGGTAGATGTGCCAAAAATTGTAGAGGCTATCATAGAGTTACCAAACGGTTTGGAAAATCGTGTTCCTTAACTGTGTGACATTCTTTTCCTATCTAAAAAATATAATTTCAAGGGAAAACACCTATATGAGAATATAAGTAAATATGTACTAAAAAAAATTAAAATAATAACCAAAATTTGGATTGAGGTGTGAAAATTCTCCCCACCAAGAACACTTTCTGACACCATAAATGAAACTTGTCAAACATGGACCAAAATTAGGACTCAAAACTAATCATGACCAAACGAAACCACCAAACCTAGTGTGACCTTTAAATTCCAAAAATAACACTGAAAAAACTCTAGAGAAGACAAAAAGAAAATAAATTGGGGAAAAATAGGGGTCTTCCCACCATTATGGAACTAACTAGAACAATGGTTGAACTAAGAGGAATGCTCAATGAAACAACCCAGAAATACGACAAGGGTTTAAGCACAGAGACTTGAGTAGGGAACTTAGCCATGCCACATTTCATAATTTCACCAGAAACATGCATATCCATATGGGTAATAATAGACAACTAAAACTATTATAACCTAATATTAACCATTTAAGAGTTCACACCCACAATGAATAAATATAAATTTTACGAGATAGGACACTAGGGGCATCAAAACAAAAGGTTCCCAAGGACATAAAACAGGAACATAAGAAAATTTTAATGGTCACCACTTTGACATTGGAGGAAATAGGTTAGATTTACATATATGACACTAGGAAACTCCTAAAATACATGAAAAGATTCACTTTGAGACATATAGATAGATTCCTGAAGTCACAAAGCATATGCTACCCCCAAGTCAAGGAATAAAAACCTCTAATCGAGGATTCCACTTATCGAAAGATATCTTATATAACTCCGCCACGACCGCACAGAAAATAATCATTCATATGATTAAATAGAGATAGATTATAGTTCCAAAACAAACCATATCTAAAACAAAAGAGTGAGTGGTCCAATAAATGAATAACATACAGTAAGGAATGATATTTGTTTGGAACTGGTTCTTCTGGTTTACACTCCTCACTAGATGGGGAAAATTCATGAGAACCCAGAATAAAATAGACTATCAATTTCCATAGGCTTCTCTAAGACATTACTAAATAAAAGGACATTATTTTTAAACCCTGGATGGAGACCCCACATAAAAGGATAAGCTTCTACCTAATTTCTCAACATAATATCTTGGGAAAAGGAAACCAGATCATAAAAATGGTGAATATTCTCCGCATTGTTATTTGACTATGTTGATCATCCATGAGCTATGTAATATTATTATCCTTCACTTCCACAAGAATATATCTCTGTATGAATGTGGTCTTGAAGATCACTCGAGACATCCCAACTCAAAATGAGAATGGAACGAACACCTTATATTAGTCTAGTCCCTATACTTTGAATATTCCCAATACAAATTTCACTGTCACGACATATGGACTTACCGAAAAATTTAAGGCACTCTCAACATCCCCAAGTTACTCAAAAAACCTAGAATAATTCTATTCCAATAGAAAACATGCACCGATTGAGGATTTCTTGGCTCCTCCACTCAACTAAGAGTCTAGGGAGGTCAAAAAACTAGATGAAAATCCTTAGAAACCATCTTATAATTTCATGGAAGCATACTATAAACAATAGAAATAACAAAATCAATCATCAAGATCATAAAAAACATAAAAAAAATCAAAACCAAATTATATCAAAAAAACAAAATAATATCACAAAAAATCCATGAACCATATTTTAGAAATCATTATTTTCCATTTTAAATTAACAACCATTTCCCACTACCAAAAAAATTTCAACACATCCACTTTAAAATTCTAAACACAACCTCAATTTTCCCTTTAAAATAACAAATCCTATTAGAAATGAAGACCCATTTTAATGGAAACCATTTTCATTAAAAAAACCACTTTGAAAAAACCATGTAAAACCTTTGATTTTAAATACTCTCCCTTGACATCATATGAACTATCACATATATGTGTATCCCACATCGACTTATATCATTCATGAATCTGTACCAACATTCACTTTCCATACACACACACACACATGTGTGTGTGAATGTTCATAAGAAATACCAAGGGTAAAAAGTATCATTTTGAAATCAAAAGCAAGAATTTCCAATTTAATTATCATTTCAAATTTTATAAAACCTTTCAATATTAAAATCATTCTTTATTAACCATTTGAAACCTAATTTACCATTAAAAAATAACCCTTTCCCCTTTTAAAACCCATTTTCTCACTCTAAAAACCCATTTCAAAAATCATTTTCCTTTTAAAATACACTAACACAAACCAAAATCAGACCAAAGCATCATCCATAAAAAAATAACTAAAATTGGAAATTAGTGGTCATACGTACCTTGACCACATGGTTCAGAAGACCATTCACTAAGCATACACCAACTGCTGGAATCATATTAAACCATGAACGTAGGCTAAACATGGTTTTCTATGCCATGTAAGAACATCATGTTGCACTAGCTAACTTACACTATCATCCCCCAACACACACAAGATGATTTAACTAAACAAATTCTAACAACATAACCTAAAAAAATGGCTCAAAACCCAACTACCCATGGTGACTTAGGCCTCATCATGAGTGAAAGTGATCAGGCACCAACCCCTGACCTACCTTTAGAGCCCTAAAAATAATATCTCTAATCTGCTTAACATCGAAAATAACAAAGTTCCTAATATGACAACATTTAGTAATGAACCGACCTGGGTCAACCCCGAACAGATCCCCAAAGCTAGCCCTTGAAAAGGCATAAGAAGCGTTCTCGATCCCATCGGGCAAGAAACTAGTACCAAACATCAAGATAAAATCATTAGGAATGAATTATCCTAGAAATCATATAAAAATTACGGAATATTAACTAAAAAATAAAAATAAACCCTTATAGAAGAAAGAAAATAAAACTGTGCATACCTCTATATGACCTTGCGTGTCACTATAAACTACTAAATAAACACCACTCCACGGTGACCGAATCTGAGATAGAAGCAACACCAAAAGATAAAAAAATAAAAAACTTTAGGAATTAGTTTTAAAACTCAATAGGCATGCTTACAAAAACTATTCCATATACCTTACATTTAAAAATAAAACCAAGACATGCATGTTTTAAAATAAGATTTATAAAAATAATATTTTTTCATTATTTTATGAAACAAGTAACAAGATTCCATTTTCAAGAGAAACCAATTTCCATTTTATTATAAAATATTTTCCAATTCATGAGGTATTTCCAAAAAAAATTACAAGAGAGAGCAGACAATAAGATAAGAGTCATAATAAGAAAACAAAATCATCTGGTGCTACAAAACTAAGGAAAGAAAATGTATTTTTCAATTATTTTAAAAATGTAAATAAAACTAATAAATAGTCTTATAAAACAGTACCATAGAAAAATAGGGGTAAAATATATCAAGAGTCATGGTAAATCCCTAGGTAGATAGGGTTGGTGGGGTCCTAGGATCCTCATACCTTGATGACGAATATATACCAAAACCCACAGCATCCTCATGCATGATCCATTAGAGGGAATCACATCCTAAGGTTTAGTGGTATATAATCATAAACAAAAACCATATAATCCTCATTAATGATCCACTAGAGGGTAATCACATCCCATGGTCTAGTTGTATCTGATAATTATTATATGTTTAATTAGAATTGTAGCATCAACCCTGAAAGGGGATACAACCCACGACCCTACCAGACCACCTAATGTACTAGATCTAGTATTCCCACCTAGGTACCCAAGTTCCCATTTGATATATTTCTATCAAAATTAATATTTATCCCCTTCCATACAATCACAAAAATACGTAGGCCTCATCATTAGGAACATATCACAAATCACACATTCAACACATATGTCAAATTTTTAAATCCAAGGGCATGCATCAAGAGGGGTTTTCCACTTTTATGAAACATACTCGAAATGAAAAATGATCCTCATAAGTTTAATAATAATTCTATAACATTATAAAATACTGATTCTAGGAAATATTATTTCCAAAACCAAAAATAATACATACTAAACAATTAAGGCACCATACATTTTGAAACATGCTTGAAAACATGCTTGAACAAAGGAAGTCAACATTGAAAGCTTAGGGAAATAATGGGTAGTGAGTGAAAGTAAATTTCTATGGATTAAAATAACTTTTTATAGCATCAAAATTTCATAAAATAGTGAAAAACAAATTATAAAAACGATCAAGCAGTTATGGAATTCGAATTAAATGTTTTGACCTAGGGAGCCTACCACAAACTCAAGGCACTTTGAAAATGGTAATAAAAATATTCCCTTTATCAACTTTTACTCACATGCATGTTCACATATATATAGAACCACATACACACTATGTACATATTAAAATGGACACGAATATGTTCAAGGGGTTCCTTACATATATGTTTACACATGCATATACCCCTTTATGATTACACACATATGCATTTTTCATAGAGACATATATAATCACACCTACCCCTATATATATATTCATAACACCATGAGTGAATATATAAATTAGGAACTTACATATATATATATATATATATATATTCCTACCTATTTATACACATATAAGTTTCCTTTGTCTTCGGTGGATCGAAACCACTTCAAGGAAGAGCAAGACGCACTAAAAAAATAATCGGAGCCCAAAAATAACCAAAAGACGCCAAATAAAATTTGAAAAATATAAAGGTTGTATGAAACCAACCTTAAATGATGTAGGGTGACATATAATGAACCGAAGTTCTTTGCCTTTAGTGATGAATGTCGAATCATGCAAGAAGATGTTCCAGGAAACCCATAACATTACCTAATAAGGGAAGAAAGAACAAAAAATGGGCTAACAATCACCCTAGGGTTCATCCAAATGAAACAGTATGATGAGGAGAGGGATAATAATTTGAAATTGGAAGATAATTGACTTGGAGACCTTACCTCAAAGGATCATCCAAGAAACCCAAATAAATAAGGCTGAAATCATTGGATAAAGGGGATCTCTAGGAGTGGGGTGGTGCTCACATGGGTAGAGGAGGTGTGGGGGGGGGGGTAACCGTGTGATTTAAGGGGGGAATATTTGATTTATTTTGTTTTTAACTATAATTTTATTAATTTTATTTTGAAAAAAAGACACATCACATGGTTTGGGACACGCTGTTTTGAAAACCATACGCTCTCCATGTTCCCTCTACTAGGATCCTAGAGCACCTCATATGGGTTGGCAACATGGTTTGGAAAACCATTCACCAATATTTTGGTTGGCTCTATAAAAAAATTTATATGTTGTCGCGTTGTTTGGAAGACAATGTGCCTTAAATGTTTGACATGTTTACATGTCCAAAAACTCCAATTTTAATATAAAAAACATAGAAGATATTGGAAGAAAATTGGAGCTCAAAAATATTAAAAATAATGAAAAAGTGTCGGGTGGGAAATATACATCATAATTCATGAATCCCAATATATAAACACTTCAAATATTACACCTGAATGATTGGAATAACATAGTTCTTTACATGGTCTAGAATATATCCCATACATTAGGGAATTGACATAGATAATTACCATATTCCCCAAACATAATACATTTAACTATAAATGGTAATTTTAGATGAACTTTATATCCCTCCATTGAAATCTCCATTTTTTCTCAATAATTACTTTCTTTATGAACTCCCGTTCTACACATTAATAATATTCTTGTTCCTATAAGACATTTCCATTAGTGATTTATCCAATATACTTTATACGTATGGATACAAATCTTTTTACCGATTTGGTTCTCTTGAAAATCCATTTTTCTATTGTTTTGTGTGTCTGGAATTTCACCGATATTGAGATTTTTAATAATATAACAAGATAACTGACTATGCATGATCATAGGGTTTCAACTTTTAATCACAATTTAATTTTTATTATTCTGAGGAATATCATATCATTTTATTTTATATTTAGTGTTAACATAATACCTAATGGTTCCAGCCATTGAATAAAACCAAAAGCGTAATGTGAGTAGTAAAAGTCATAGTGAGGAATCATATAATTAAGAAGTATTATTCATAGGATATCTAAATCACGATATATTATTTTCAGTTTATGAAACCTTAGGTTTAACCTAGTATATCCTTTGTTATCATATATTAAAATACTTCACAATAGTTCAGAAGTAAAATGTGAGTTAACCAAATAATATCCTCATATATTTTCAAACCAGGTGAGTAGTAAGGAAAAATACACTATGAAATAGAATGATGGCTATGATTTTTAAACAACTCTTTTTAGGACTATTCCCCATAGATTAATATATTCCAAAACCACATCCACATGTAGTATCTATTTAGGGATGTGTTTCTAGGAAAACCACATAATCTATATCATACCAAAACATTACGATCTTTTACCTTACTTAGGCTTATCCCCAGGGTGCGCTCATATTATCAGTATGGGTAAACATAGAAGATATTAATCTATGATCATACATGAGCATAAGATAATTGTAAGGGTATGAAATCATGATCATAAATAACAATGATCATAACCAATCATTAATAGATCATAAACACGAGTCATGGAATAAAACATTTTCATAATAATTGACAATATTTATAAGAGTGTGGAATCACCAATAAAGAAATCATGAGCTATGAGAGAATAACCTAAACATATTAATATAGAAAAAACATAATATTATAACATTATTAAACTATATAAATAGAAATAGGACCACTTATTAAGTCAAGGAAATGAGACCAGACCCTCTCATAAACTTATGGACACGAAACCAGGTCCATGCATAATCTTCTTTACATGAAAGCTATGTCTAAGAATTATCCTAAGGACACGAAAACCAGGTCCCTAAATAAAATTTTGAACATGAAATCAGGTCTATTCATAACATATTTATATAACTAGATATACATACTTACCCAATTCATTGGAAGGATATATAATTTTTGGACGACTTATAACATAATCATAAATCCATTCATATGTATTCCACAATATCATGGAAACATTCATTATAACTTAACCCAGGGAAAATAAAATAGGTTTCATTGATATTTTATCATTATAACCATCAACCATCCAGATAAATAATAAGGATATTATAATTGGAACATATACCCATTAATTCTAATGTAACACCATATCATGTTATCATAGATGAAAAATTCCATTGAATGATTAATATAATATTTTTTTTGAGGAAAATACACTTTTCATTTTTTAAATCACATGTTAAAATAATAAAATTTCCCAAATATGAAAGAAATTTTTTTATTTAAAAGTATCCTTGTAAGATTTTAGAGGAGGCTTCAAAAATGAAGCAGTCATGATTGGGGGAAATTCAATTCATGTTGTTTTTGTTAAAACAAGGATTTCATTAATATTTTCAGTAAAAAGTCAAAAGTACCTTGTTTGAAAAATGAAAATAAGTTTCCTTTTATTTTTCTTAAAGAAAATAAAACATAGTAAAAAATAACATTTAATAATCACTTTAAATTTATGAAAATAATTCATAAAAAACATTCTAAAATAAACATGGACATGAATTTTTTTCTCAACAAATAGTAAAACATAATTGATTGTCCTAAAAAATTATTTTGGTATCATGTGTAATTAAAGATGTAAATGAATGGAAAAAAATTATTAAAAAATAACTGGAGGATAATAAAAATTAAAGGAATATATCATATAATAATCATATAATTTTATTAATTGAAATTCAACCATAAATAATCCTGAATAAAATGGGATTGAAACATAAATCCCTTACTGCATTGGTAATTTCTGTATCAAAACATCAAGAAATTGAAAATTTTTATGTATCTTTTAATCCAAAACATTTATATTAAAGAATAAGAAAATACATTTATGTTTAGTATATAAACCACAAAAAGTAAATAAGTGTTGAATATGACATAAGTCTCATATAAATAAAAGTGAGATGATAAACCCTTACCTCGAGTTTGAATTTCATTGAAAGTGCTTTAACCTCATATATAATATATTTTAATTTATTATAATAATATACCATAGTCATGTAAATACTTATAATATAATATATTATCCACTTATAACATTTTATCATGCATTTATTAATAACTCCTTATAAAAAAAAACCTTTTCAGTTGTTCACTAATTAATTTTTTCATGAGAATTTCGATTCAGTTGTTTTGGTACTTATACAAGGATCATGGTTACATAATATATAGAATATTATAGATGATATAGATAAAATATACGATTATTATATATATTTAAATATATTCATATATAAAATTTAGAGATAGAAAAATGAATTACGTTGTTCATGGAGACGATAAGATGTATATACGCAGGGGCATTGTTTTCAATTTTCGATAGAGGAAATGAAATAAAAATAATAATTCACCTTGGAAGGATAATTGTTATAATATATAAATATATATGTAATATTTATTCATTAATTATATCCTTACTACCATTCATGTAAATTAGAAATGAAAAAAAAATTAATCGCTTCGTGGAGCTGGTACTCTACACATACACATAGGTAACAATATTGTTTTCTAATAAATTATTGGGTAAGAAGGTATATATGATATTATATTTAAAAAATAATAATAATTTCATAAATATCACATATATTTATTATTTATATATTTACATCCTTCCAATTATAAAGGCGATGAAAAATGAATTACATCACTATGTGGAGACAATAAGCCGTACATATGCATGAGCAATGATTTCTGTTTTTCTACATTGAAAAGTAGATGAAAAATGTTTACAAAAAAATAATAATTAAATATATGTATATTTATGATACTGGAATTATTATTTTATTACATTTACAATATATTTAGAGGAAGTACAATAAGAAAAAAAATTAAATAGTTTGTAAAGTTGATTTGCTCTTCTTCATTAGACTTCCTTCAGATCAATTCCTAATGACCATTAAGACATTATTTTAAGAATAAAATAAACTATAATTAGTGTATAGGGAATTTTATGGGATAAATTTAAGGTATTGGTTCAGATATATGACTCAAATGGTGTGAGGAAGATAGGAGTACAGGTTCCCTTTTATAAGAGAATAGAGGGGAACTCTTGGAATTACTAAATATATTAAATTAATATATTTAAATTTTTTTCCTAATGTTCATCAAAATTGAAATATATTTAAGATAGTATGTTTATAATTATAAATACCCTCATCCAATAATAATTATAGATGTTTTTGTGAGTTTTTGACCCTTATCTCTTAGTTTTAACCCCCATGAACCCTTTGGAAAATTACCATAGTATCAATGTTTTATACCCTTAAAGGGTCACTAATGTTACCATAAAACTAAAAGTGACCTATAAATATACCATAGTTTATATTTTAAACCATATCCCATTTAACTGTCTAAATATATTATTTTTATGAATTTTATATCATTTAATAAAATATTATTTATTATAAAATCTCATTAATGTCATTTTGGAGCTATTAATTTACATTGACATTGAAGTCATTAATATAATTATAGAATTGGAATAAAAACCTCCAAACACATTTAATATGTTATATGTATGTATAAAATTCATTTAGCATAATAATTCATTCAAATTGTATTACTTTCAATATTTTTTAAAATATTTTGTATTATTTTACTAATAATTGAACAAATACCAAGCCTGCAATATGTTTCTATTTAAGGTAATTATTCAATAACTAAAAATTAAAAATAAATTTACATGATAAAAAATTAGTTCATATTTCAAATTAACATTTAGAACTAAAATTAACCTCTTTTTAACCTTTTGTAAAAAATATTGGAGATATTAAATTCAATAGAGCGGAATTTTGTTTTGATCCTCTTCTTAAATTAATAAAAATGTCACAATGAAGGGAAAATAGAAAAAAGTGGAGGTATATTAGAGAGTAATATTTTAATTTATGAACTACACTTATAAAATAGGATAAATGTAAGTGTTAGATAAATTTTGAAGCCTTATCCCAATGTTGTAACCCTACATAACCCATTTTCCCCTTACTGAGGTGAAAAATATTTCCTAAGGTTACTATTCATAATTTACAAAAATAAAAGAGTCACATTTACCAAATTTTATTCCATTATTTTAAAATATGAAATAAAATTTTCAATATGTAATTCACAGAATTATAAAATTTTAATTTAATATTATACTTGCAAAATGCGAAGAAAATCAAATTTTCATAATTTTTTTTTTGAAGTATAAAAGTTTATAGACCTAAATATAATTTAATATTAATTAAAATGACATTAATTGATCGCCCATTGGGATGTTCACATATACAACATAACTAAATGAGAAAAAATAAAATACATAATTGATTATACTAACATTACTAGGCCACAATTAATTTTATCTCCTGATACCCACTGATTTTCTCTATCATAATCCACTACATGAATTTTTCATTAACCTAAAATCCAAAAAATGGTTTTCATATACACAAGGGTTCCCATATAGGGTGTGATAATACATCTCAATAGAGTCTCAGAAAGTTCCCATAATATAATCTATCACATACCTGTATTAATGATGAAAATAGAAATCTTTTACAAGTGTATTGAACATCATATGACAACTAAGCCACCAAAACTATATGTGCATCTGGTTATTGTGTGGTAACCATGCCATTATGGAACTTGATCATACCTAATTTATTTCCATGATGGAATACCATGGTTACCTCACCTCATTCCACAAAATCCATACCAAAACCCAACCCAAGATTGAATACTCATGTAGGGAGTTAACCAGGTCCTTGATCTACTACATGAAAGAACATGATGCAGTCTTATATTCATGACCCTGACCCACTACCAAAAAGAACACAGAACAATCCAACATAAAAATCCTGATCAACTACATTATCAATGAATGTGACACCCACCAGTTAATTGGTAAATTTTATTGAGTTTTATTTATTATTATTTTCCTTAAGGTTTCCAGGATTTTGGGGGAAAAAATATGAATTTTTAGAGAAAAATTCTGGTGCACATGACCGGAATATATATGGTAGTAACCTTAGGTCTAACAATGCAAGAGAGGTGTTTTTGGGATAGTTTAATTTTCCACAATTCCCATATAGTTTTTCAAACCATGTGATACTATCCATAAAAATTGTGAAAAAAGTGTTGTAATGTCTAGGTGACCAACACATTTAGTATAGGGTTTAGAAAACTATATGGCCAAACCATGAATTTTTTCCAAAAAACAATAAAAATTGGGGAAAATAAAATTTTTTCCCTTAATAATTTTAACTATTTCCTTCACTTTATCTTCCTAGTCACATTAATTACCTGCACATTAATATATAATCTCTTCTACCTAGTTTCTTTTTTGGATGTCCTTAGTTCTTAGTGGTTTTCTTCAAGGAATGAGTTGATTTACTTGAGTTTCCTTCTCCCCTTCCCATTTCTACCCTGATATTTTTTTCATAGAACCCTAGGTTTCCTTGGGGTTAAAACCTAGTGTTAAGGATGAATATTTTATTGGATTTTTTTGTATTTTTAGTACTCTCTCTATTATATTTTCTAAAATTTATAGTTGAAGGTGATAATATTTTCCTCGGCTTGAGGTAGGTGTCTCTATATAATTGTTCTCACCCCTAGATTACCAATAATTATATGTTATCCTTTATTTTGAAATGAATAATTATACTTATTATGATTTTTTTTTGATTTTATGTGATCATTATTTATGATTTATGCCATGTGTTGTATTAAAATGCATTTATAAAGTGTTTTCCCAGAAAAAATGTTTTGTTCCTAATAAGTGTTTGATAGAATGTTTTAAAGAGTAAAGTGGTTTCAAATGGATCTTTAAATTATGATTCAAATAAAAATATCATCAAATTTTATGTTTCTTTGTTTATGTTATTATGTTAATGTACTATGTGTGTATTGATCATTGATAACACATGGGAGACCATAGAAAAGATAGTCTCCTAGAAGGATGAAACCCCTAGTACTGATTGTGTGATGAACACATCAAGTGTACCTATTAAACTGAGCATGCTAAAGGGATGAATTAGTTCTCAAAGGAAACTATTAAGCTCTATGTGGTGGATTAATAGGTTATTTTATACCACATAGAGTTCATAGGGATAGTCAATGTTACCTTAGATTAATAGTTCAAACCCATGGTGTTTGTATTGTGGCATCATTTTCCATTATTTTTATGATGCTTATGATATCTCAGATGTATTTTTTTCCTCTCTTTTTTATGTATGTTTCATATTTTATCTTGTTTTTAAAAATTGGAATCATATTTTTAATCTAATGTAATTTGTGGGAATACTTCCAAAAATGAAACATTTATTTCAAAATGGGTTTTAAACTATAATATATGGATTTCATGTTGAAATACATTTTATAGATTCATGGTGGTATACTATTAGACATTGGCCTCAAACCATATATTTTCATTTGGAATATGAAAACTTGGTTTTATAGGATATATGTTAAGGAAAGGGTGCCCAGATATTTCATGGCTCTTCACGAGGTTTTCATTCTTCTGGGTTCTCATAATGAAAGAAAACCTATGTCATAATGAGTGTAGAGATTGTGTGGAGGATTTGGGGTCATTCGTTTTTTGGGTTATTTTGTATCAGCCTAAAAAACATGTTATATTTTTGGAATAATTAGGATATGGATTTTGTTTGGTTTTTATTTATGAGTATTGTTTATGATTACTATTTACGGTTATATCTCTTACTTCTTATACTATGTATGATTGTCTTAATATATTGAAACTACTTATTTTGAAGGAGGGGGAATCTAATCTCTTGGTGGATCCTTCCATAATTACTAGTGGAATATACATGTTTTTTATTTGGATTATTAGGGTTAATCAATTCCAAAATGTTTAATTATGATACCCTATAACTTTTTTTCATTATGGGATGATCGAGAATCAACACTGGACCTTGTGGAAATCTATCTTGGGTTATAGGTCAGCTCAACCCCAATAAGTTCGTTACAAAATGAGATGAGAGACCTCTTTATATTGGGTGATTAATGGTTGTTTGGATATAGGTCCATTAGATATCAAGAGTTTATTGTGGGGGAGTTCTTGGCTAGCTCTTCTTCATGTCATACCTTAAGTTACCATGGGTGGTAAATTGTTTTTCTTCAATTTGCAGTCAATTTTAATATATTTTGATAAAATTTATATTATTTATCATTGATTATTTTTATGAAGAAATGTGTGTTTTATTGAGATTATAACTTTTAGGGAGAAATAGGGGATGAAAGTAGAGGTCCACGGTTTTGGTGCATGGTTAGTATAAACTATGTATCCATTACTTCAATCCACTTAATTTAATTTAACACAATTAGTGTATAGTTTTTCAAATTGTGCAGATAAACTATGCATATTGGAAAAATATTTATATTTTTCATGATTTCCCCACTTTTTTATTATGAATTTTCATAATTGACATTATTACTTGATGAAGAGTAATTGAATGTGTTTTATGGTTAAAATTATGGTTTTAAAAATTATGATTGGTATTAAAAAATTGTCATCTTATGTTGCATAGATCGTGCTTCCAAGAAAATCCCCTATGAACCGATGAACAATATCTATAGAGCATATCCCACAGGCTATCACTCCAATTGACCCTACTATTATTGATTCAATCATCTGTATTATCCAATATTTAGGCCATGAGGGTGGGAGCGAAAAAACATAAATGATGGACCATGATCAAGTGTTCACAAAAAGAAAACCACTTATATTTCCTAGCGACAAGGTTCTCCAAGATCATGAGGAATGGGTAGAAAATATTTAATGTATTTTACATTTTTTCAATATCCTTGAGGCTTTGAAGGTCAAATTTTCTACCTATATATAAGAGGTTTCAAATATAAGGTGGTTGGAATCCATAGTTCTAGACAAGTTATATGAGGATATCACATAGACTACATTCATGAATTTGTTCGATCAACAATTTTATCCAATGTCCTTGAGGGAGGTGAAGGCCCATCAGTTTGTGACTCTAGAGAATGCGAGTCATTTTGGGACGTAGTATTCCACCATTTTTTCTGAGTTGGTTTAACATTATTTGGAGATGATCAAAAATTTTGTTTAATGGTCTGCCCTTTGAGATGATATTAAAGAAAAATATCAGGTGGAGTCTCATTATATTATACATTACAAACTATGCGAATGTGGTTGGTAGGGATGTTATCACAAATAATGATATAGTTGGTATGATTTTCCACGACAGTACCACATCCATGGTAGTGGTAGTAGGAGTTCATCATTAAGTAGAAAATAAATCAGGAAGGATCCTATCATTATTTTAATTCAGTACTAGTGGATTCATTAGGGTAAAATATGGTGACTTAATTTTATTTTGGGAAAGAAAACCACACTTAGCTAGAACAAAAATAGGATCCTATGATAGGTCATCAGTGGTGGTGTCCGGTCTATATTAAAAAAATTTCTAGAACACTCTACAAGGTAACGATGTGAGAAACACTTTAGCATGAGATTTTAATGTTTATTATGATTCATCTAAAGGATAAGGGTCCTGTTCTTAAGAAAAATAATAATTTCATCCTTTTAGGAAGATATAAGGTGGAGTCGAGACAAGATTCCTCCATGCAGATAGGTCTGTTATAGAGGACTATGATGGGGTTCTATCCACCATGACAAGTGCAGTTTTAATAAATTAATTCATATCTATAGAATAGTTTGATTTTGGTTTATTCCATTCTATTTTTTATATTAGGATTAATACTTTCGGATTGTGGTAGTATATAAATGATTTTATATTAGACATTTCCACATCATTGGAAAATAGGAAATAGAAAGGAATCAAGTGTCTAGAGTGTCATGATGTGATTATCGATTTTAACATTGTATGATATTTCTTATACCATTACATGATTTTTTAATAAAATTAGTAGTATGGATTTAATGGGATTTTTCATGGAATAGATAGATTGGTATCACTAGAGATTTCAATCCCATTATCCTGATGGGAACAGTCAATTATTTAAAGGTGAGTGGGATCTTAGGTTGGGTAAGGAAGGACATATTGTCCCAAATATCAAGAAAATATCATTCTAGTTAACTTTTTTTTCACTTTTAAATTGTTTGGTGGAATATAGTTAACCATATTATAGAAGTGGTAGATATGTATAATTTTCAAGTTTTCCACCCTAGTGCAAGGTGGATTTATCTATCGAATTAATTCCTGGAACAAACCTCATTTCATTATTTTCCAACCACATTGATCTTTCTGAGATAAAATAGTTAAAAACATAATTATATAAACATGAAATAAACGGTTATATTCGATCAAGTATGTCACCAATAGAGTCACTAGTTCTCATCGAATAGAAAATGGAAGAAAGACTCAAAAATTTTATCAATTTCTAGAATTGTGGATAGGTGAATTTCAAGAATAAATTCCTCTTTACTAAAATTGATGAGTTAACTGATTATCTAGGGGATCTCGATGGTTTTGAAATATTAAATTGTGATCCCGATACAACTATTTATAGGTTTAGAATGAAGATATCTCAAAGACTGATTTTAGGAGATGGTATGGCCTCTATGAGTATTTGGTTATGTATTATTTCCCTTAAAAAATCCTTTAGTTATACTGTATTTTATTAAATAGATCAATCATATTTTTTGGATTCCTTTATAGTGGTTTTTTTGGACTAAAACCTTGTTTAATCTAAGTCAGAAGTGGATAATTAGGACCATATAACTGTTATTTTAAAGCCCCTAAATGATCATCACCTATTAAAAAAACTATACAAATGCTAGTTATATATCCAAGACTTAATATTCTTTGGTCTGGTGAAAACTAATAATGATTTATTATCTATTCTAGATATGATTCAAGTGATGATGTCTTGGGAGAATCCCCAGAATATGTTTGGTATTAAGAGCTTCCTTGGATTCGATGGGTACTATAAAAAATTCATTTTTCACTTCATTATAATGGATTATCCCTTAAAAAATTTGAATTTAAAATGGGTTAGTTTTATTGGGCTAAGAAGTGTCATAGACCTTTTAGAGAGCTAAAATTATGGTTCAATTAAACCCCAGTATTGATTTTATCTTAATTGGGTCAATGACATATCGTGTATTACAATGCTTCATGTTTAGGACTTGGGTGTGTGATAATATAGATTGATCATATTGTGTCATATGGATTTGTCTAGTAACACCCTCAAAATAATAATTACCCAACACATGACCTCAAGTTATCTATAGCGATGCGTTGACTAAAAATGAGGTGGCACTATCATTTTTAGGAGTGGTTTGTGGTGTATTTGAACCATAAGATTCATAATCATTTTTTCACTGAGAGGGACATGAATCCTCTATAGAGGCACTTGGTGGAATTCTATTAGACTTTTTTACTTTGATATGATCTATAACCATATAAAGGGGAATATGGAATTATAATCCCGGATCAAGAAACTGTTGACCCAGACCATGAGAGAATAAATAGAGGAATGGAACTTAGTGGGTTTGTTTGTTGTGATGCATTTAGTTTTGGAAGAGGAGTGAAAATATGTATTTTTATCTTGTATACAATATTTTTATTCCTTGGATGATAATATTCGACATGAGGAGGTAATAAATCATGGATTTGAGTATCTTAACAACTGTTTAGATAGTGTGGAAACATAAAATGTTTGGTCTCAATTTCTCGATGGGATCATCTATTTTGAGGAAGGGTTTTCATTACAATGGTTTTGAGAAAATATTTTATGGAAGGTGGGGAAATTTATATTTGGTTTTTTCACCTCGAGGTTACCAATATGTTTTATGATCTGTGATACTAATATTGGTGGCCTTGGATGTGGTGGTTGGTTATTAATTTTTCTTCTAGGTTCCTTAAATGCTATATAATTAAAGTCAATCATTACTAACCCACTATATTATGGTATCCCCTTTATATTAAAACATTAAAATGGGATGATATTTCAATGGATTTCATAGTTGGTTTGGCTTATAACCGGACTGGGAATGATTTTCTATTGGTATTTATTAATATTTTGAATAAATTAACCCATTTTATACCTATTTGCGAGCCATTAAAATTGAAGGATCTCCATAACCAACATGTTTGAGTTATCACGAATCTTCACCGCATGGCTTTATCTATTTTTAATCAAGACCCTTACTTCACATCTCATTTTTGAAGTGTATTTATGAGTCAATGGGTTTTGGGATATATTTTATCATTAGATATCATCCTCAAATAGATGGTTTAACTAATTGGTCCATCCAAATTCTCATGGATATACTTTGATAATGTTTTCCTAACATTGGAGGTTCTTGGGAAAATCATCTATCATTGGTTGAGTTTCCATAAAACAATAGTTATCAAAATTTGATCAATATTTCTTCCTTTATGTATCTATAAAGATGACTATTTGGATTTCCTCTCTATTGGTTAGATGTGGGTGAATGATTCTTGTTATGATTAGTATCATTCAAGATATAATAATGAAAGTGAAACTAATCTAAAATATATTGGATCCTACATAGAGTCATCAGAAATCCTATACAGATTACCATTGGTTTTCATTGGATTTTTGGTTAGAGATAAGGTGTTTCCCAAGGTTTCTTATTAATTTTCACATCATCTCATGGTAAGTAGGGAAATACAAAAAACTGTTTTTTAGTCCATTTGAGACAATAGTGTGTCTCAGGTATGTGGTGTGCTTGTTGGATTTACCACCACAGATGATGTCTATTCACGAATTTTTTACATGTATCCCAGCTAAATAGATATCATCCAGACCAACCCACATGATTTAGTGGAGGATTTAGAATTAAATCTTGTTTCTTTCTTTATGGATATTACTTCTTAGATAATGGACTATCAGGATAAAGTATTTCATTGTAAATATATTCCATTATTTTGGGTTTTTTTTTAATGTGAATGTGATATACCTGATATTTTTAAGCATAAATCATAGGAGAGGGAGTAGTAGACCCATATTTTCACATATTTTTCACCTTAATAACTTTCTTAGTGTATCAAGTTTAATGGGAGAAGTGGAATTGTGAAACCTATAAGTTCATTGGTAAGTATATGTTTGTTTTAATTATTATTATATATTTCCTTGGACTTTACTAATGTCAGGGGTTAAAATATTAAATTTTTTAGGAAACAACATGGTGCATAGAGTTTGTAGAATTTGTGCACTTAATCATACAAGTGATGTGTTTGGGGGTAATGTGGTTTTTCAAACATCATAAATAGTTTTTAAAACCATGTTTTACTCTCTAATAAAATAAGGTATCCCTTTTTATAAATAGTAGGTTACCCATAAAATTTGGAAAATCGTGTGGCCAAACATTCATGTCTACTCATAATTGTTAAAATTTGGGAAAATTCTATTTTTGCTTACTTGTTTTTATAATTTTCTTTATTTTTCTCTTCTTTTTCACCTTAAAAACCACATCTTAACATGTAAACTCTACTCCCTTGATTCCTTTTTGGACATCCTTGGTTCTTGGTGTTTTTATTCAAGGCAAGAGTTGATTTCCTTGAGTTTTCTTCTCTTATTCTCTTATTCTCACGTATTATTATATTTATTGTTGTTCTTAGAACCCTAGGTGACCATATGGGATGAAGCTACGGTTAAATATGGGGGGTTTTATAGGATTTATTCATTTTTATCCTATTTATGAATCTATCTTCTATTTTTTAATTGTTGTAGACTATGGAATGGTGATATGATTTTATTTTAGGTATGTGTTTCTGATAAATGGATTTATCCATTTGTATACCTTTAATTATTGGGTTATCATTGGTTAAAAATGATTAATTATTCTTATTATGAGTTTTTTGGGATATTATTTTATCATTATTATTGTTTTCATCCACTAGGTTTAACTTAAATTAAATCATGTTTTCTTAGAAAAACTAGTTTTGTGAAAAACAAGTGTTTGATGGAATATTTTAAAGAGTTAAATTGTTTCAAATTATTCTTTAAACGGTGTTTCTAATATAAATTTAATTTAGTTTTTTGTTTCATTTTTTTTATAATTGGGATTGATTATGTGTATGTTAAATATTGAAAACACATGGGATACCATGGGTGAGTTTGTAAAATGAATGAGTAAAAACCATATTAAGGATTGTATGATTACTATGGTTGGTGGACCAGATTGATTGAAAATGATTATAGGATTAATTCATGCCCCAATGATAATATTAATCTCTCAAGGATGGATAAATAATAATATTTATACTATCTAGAATTTCTAATCCCAGTCTAGGTCACCTTAGATCTGTAGCTCGAACCCATAGTGTATATGCTATAACATTAATTCCCATTAATTTTTAATTCTTTTGATTTCATATATATAATTTTTCCTTATTCTTTTTATTTATGTTTATTTCTTAAATTATCTTGATTTTAGATTTTTTCCATCATATTATAAAACCTAAGGAATTTGTGGAAATTAAATCAAAAATCAAAAATTAATTTTAAAATTTTTTCAAATTAGAACCAATCTTTTCCATATTTAGTGAATATCTTAAAATTAATAGTGGTATAATATAGGGAATTTTAATCACACCCTATATATTCTATTTGGAATATATAAACCCGGTTTTCATGAAATTGGTAAACGAATGGGTTCCATAGTGTTTGGTGTCTCTTACTGAGGTTTATCATCATTCCGATTTCCCTTTATAGATGTGAATATGGTTTATGAAGAGTTCAGTGATCATGTGGAGCATTTGGGATACTTTAGTGTTTTGGGTTATTTTGTATCAGCCTTACCAAACATGGTATATTTATGGAATCTCTTGTATACGGATAATGATTTATGTTTATTTATTAGCATAAATTTTGTTTATGAGTTAAGGATATATATTGCTACATATACTCTATTTTTTTGTCTTTATATATAGAAAAAAATTATTTTAATGGCATAGAAATCCAATTTTTGTAAGTGTTTTACCAGAATTCTGGGAGGAATCTGTGTTGTTTATTTGGATTTTGATTGTGAAACCACTCCCAAATATTCACCTATGACGTCAAATAAATAATTTCCATACCAAGGTTATTAGTAACATGCCTTGGGTATTATTGTGGGATGGATTGGGAAATGGTTCCAGTTATCCTAGTTCAGTTTCATACTCTAAATGTAGGGTTCATCGCCCATGTTGTTCATCACATCATGACATATCCCTCTCACTCGAGGTAATCCACTATCATGACCCAAGCCTATACATGGATAGATCCACTACCCTAACCCAAGAGTTTTAACTCATGGAAATGTCTAAATTAACGAATGGAGGGAATCTATATCACCCGCAATCTTCCATCCATCTCTATATCACTCATGGAGAAGATATGCCTTAATACTAAGTCCGTCGCGAATCACCAGAACCAGTAATCAAACATATGAAATATAAAATAGGCCACACAACCTCTCTCATAGATCACTGAATAATCCCAAGGTACTAGTCACTTGAGACCTGTCCCCTAATCCAATAACATCTCCCCTCAACCATTCAAGATTTAACTATGTCACACATAGAGATTTTATGAAATAATATTTCAATTTAATTTTATTTTATTTTGATAGCCTGCATTACATGAAAAACTGAGTTTAAACAAACCAAAATATAATAGAAAAATATTATTTAATTAAAACCTATTAGTTAAATTATAGGGAATTAATAATATTAATTACTTTATGAAATATATTTAAATTTATTTGTAAATTATTACTAAATAATCACTCAATTTTAAGTAAAGTTTTTTTAAAAAAAAATGCATTTTCTTTAAAATTTATTTTTATTGATTTTGTGAGAAAATAATATGGTTAATTTATATAAATTTAATAAATTTTACAAAAATATTAATCAATTTTTAAATTATCTTATTAAAATTATCATATGATTAATTTAGGATAATTTGATGAAAAGGTTGATTTTCCTCTAAATTACTAATTTTTTTCGAAAATAGTATTTTTTGTTTTAGGAATGTATAAATGTTCCATTTAGTTTTAAAAAAATTTCATAGTAAAATAAATTCTATTATATTTAAATAAACCCAATTATGTTTCTTATAATCAATTTTATGTTTTGATTTTGTATGAAAACATTTCTATATGTTAAATGGAATTTTCCTAAAAAACTGTTTTTGTGGATATAATATGTTTTTATCTTAATTAATTAAATTGATAAAAAATCACTGATTATTTTAATTAAATATATATATATATATTATCAATAATTTTTTAACATTCATCTAATATTTTTCTTGGCATGGTATAAGAATAAATCTTATTTTCTTCTTAAAAAAATATTATTCTAAAAGCAGTTTTCAACTTGTTTTTCCGACTTATTTTAAAATTAATTTATAGCAATTATAGGTGTTGAATTTGATAAAATGCATTCCATTTGATAATCTATAGATTCGAATTTGGTAAATATTTCCCTTCTTTGTATATTTATTATTAATAGTAACCATGATAAAATTTAAAACCATGGTAAAGGGTTAATCAGGTTAAACTAAGATAAAAATATAGGTTAAGACCATAATTTTTCATCCTAATTTTAATTAGATGAATTAAATTCTAAAATTATAACCATTTTCTTTAAATTTAGTAATTTAATGGACACTTTTCTAGGAAAATAACCTATATAATATTTAATGTAATGAAAGTTACAAAACCCCACTCTCTTAGTTTAAAATATATATTATATGTCCATATAGGGTCAAAAGAAATTTATAAATGGATATAAATTTATATATTTCGATTAATTATATTATTTTCCTGATATAATTTATTTATAATATTTAGAAATTATATAATTACATTAAAATCTTGTGCAACACTAAAACATTATTTTCTTTCAATTAATAGAAAAATAAAATAAATGATTTTAGAAATAATAAAGGTGAAATAATTTGAATCATTTAATATTTATCATGAATTTTATAGATCTATATGAAATATTAGGGTGTTTAAAAAGAATTATATTTAAAATATCCATTTTTATTAATGTATTTGAAGTAAAATTAAATGAATAGTGTTAAAAATGACATTAATGGTTTTTTATAATAAATAATATTTTATATAAAGATTAAAAATTCATAAAAAATTATATTCATATAAATTATTGGTATATGTTTGAAATTTTCACCCATTATCCAATTATGGGTATATTTTCATTTTAAAGCAATATTGTTCTTCTATAAAAGATTAAAAACATTAATATTACAGTAAATGTTTAAAGGTTCATTGAAGTGTTAAAAGAAAAACATAATTATGAAAATATGATCAGAACTTTTCTAAAGATTATTGGATTAGAATATTTTTACTAAGAATCATCTTATATCACGATTTTGTTAATTTATTTCCATTTTTCAATCAAAGTTAATTTATATTAATTTAATATTTTAAGAAATTCCAAGAGTGCCCACCCATCAATTATAAAAGGACACTCCTCCTTTCTCTTATTCACACCACATTTAATCTTATATATTGAAAAAACTCTAAAAGTTATATATCTAATCACATAGACCATTCTAGAGGTGTTGGTCTTCTCAGATGGCCAACCATAAAGCCTTTAAGCGAAGATCTAAAAGAGTTATTTAAAGAAGAGTTAACTTTATTAACCAGTCACTTTATTTTTAAGTACTAATTTAACACACATAAATATATTATAATAATAAAAAAATAAAAAAATTAGAATCCTAAATATAATTAAATTTAATACTATTAGGAAATCTATTTTATTTATCCTCTTCCCATCAAATGACAAGTGAAAATATCACTCGTGTGCACGTACAGCTTTCCGTCCCTACGTAGTGATAAAATGAATTTCTAATCACCATATTTTATAGATGAATTTTATGATGGTTTTAATGATAATATATTATACTTATTACATATTTATACTTTTTAAATGGTAATATAATATCCACCTACTTACCTTCCAAACTGTTGGAAAACGATGATATTGATTGTGCGTACATGTGGACTACCACCTCCACAAATAGATATGATTCATTTTGTTTTTATTTTTTAAATTTATGTTGTTAAGGATGGATTTAATGAATATATATTATATATCTAATATAATAATTATTTTTTAAAGATGATTTATTATTTACCTTTCTATCATTTCATCCGTCAAAAAATAAAAACAGTGTCCATGAATATATATGACCTACTATCTATTTTATTAATGAATATAAATATGTATATAAATAATATATAAGGTAATTATATTATGCATAATATTATGGATATTATGGACCCATGATCAAAATTGAAGGAATAAAACTACCAAGACATACCATATTTGAAAAATGCAGCAGATATCAACCAAAAAATTGATTTCAAAAAATAATTGTTATCAAACAAGAGATATAAGGTTATAAGTAAATTATATATGGTATTTTATTTATTAGTATGGTTCTATAATATATGTATAATAAATATATATTAATTATGCATGAGTTTCCAATGTGTACGAAGGATGTCAGGCCTAAGGTAAAATATTTCTTGTCCCACTTTTATTTCTAGAAGGCTTATGAAAAATTCACAACTTGTAATTTTGTGTGGTGTATATTATTTTCCATATATATTTTACATCATGAGTATCAATATTTTAATTATATTTAAATTTTCAATTGATTTTATTCTTTCATGGGTCTTATGATTCAAAGGATACCAAAGTGGTATGGGATTTTCGCATCACTTTTATTTCTATAGGACACATGCCTTATACACCACTTGTTTCTTTTTGTGGTGTATATACAGACCATGAAGATCATTTATGATAATTATCATAATAATAATGGCATATACATGTCTATATATGGTTATTTACTTCATGGTTCATATGATTCGAAAGATCCCAACATTATAAGGGTTTTCATATTACAATATCATTATTTATCGGGGCCATTTTTTATTATGTCTATTGATGAAATATTTTAATAAACGTCTAAATATTCTCATTATTTTTATTTTAATTTGGTAATTTCATAAAACTTCATGTTTTCCTTACCTTATATACTCTTGATACTGATTTGTTAAGGAAAATCAACATCATTCCTCTCATCGATTTCAAAATCTTATTATTATTTATCAATGTTTTCTAAAAATGTATTAAATAAGGTTTTATAGTATTCTCATATGATATGTAGAATCTATTTTTTCCCATGTTTTAATTTTTACATAATTTTTTGAAATTAAACTTTTTGTCATTTTTCAAAAGATATAATTTGTGACATTTCTGAAAAAAATATAAAATTAATAATTTTAAAATTATAAAATAAGAACTAAATTTCACACCATCATAGCCACTCAGTGTTTTGAGGCTTCCTTTACATGTTATAATGGATTTTTAATGAAAATAATTTTCATAATATTTTTAAAATTTTTATATTTTGATGATGCATTTTCAAATTGGAAAGGTTATTTTCTTCAAGTGCATTTTAATGATCTATTGATTCATCAATGATTACAGCCTTAAATATTGCTTATTCTCTACTGAAAATATTATTTGAGGATACCATAATTATTCTTTCTCTAGATGGTTCATGATTAAGATATCATGATTTTTATAAACCCCATTCCTTTTCCATGAGTTATGATATGATGAAATGTTTATGAAACCCATTTCTTTTCATAGGTTCTAATATGATGATTGGTTTATGATATAGTCACACGAATATTTATAATTTTCAATATATAATGTATGGGACCTATATATCCCTTGACTTCATTGGGTAGAGATTGATATCTCATGAGACAAATAGAAATGGAATAGAGAGTGAACCCGGTTCAGTAGAGGAAATTTTCCACTATGATAGTATTGAGAGTGAACATTGGTTACAATGATAATATGGGGAGTGAACCCATTCTACTATGATAGTCTTTTCAATGATCCTTGAATACTAAGGAAATGGTTTTGTATGCCTCTGTGTGTTCAAAAATTCCATGTCATTTGCCTATATTATTCTCTCATTGCTCATGTTCCTAGATTTATTAATTATTCATGTCTTATAAACTATTAAGATTTATTCCTTGACTCAATAATATGATCTATGATATGTATGGTATTGTTTCAAAAAGTTAATCTCATGTTATCATACAATTGTTTACATTTTATTCTTATATGATCATTAATATCTTCCTTGTTTACCCTTATTGAGCATTAGATCTCACCCATTGTTATATTTATTTTTCTAGGTTATAAAGAATGGTTTTATGTTTTATATTTATAATAAGGGAGATATTTTTGATGATATATATTATAGATAATGTAAAAATATTTTAAACAATATGTTTATGTTTCTAAACATCCTGAGAAACTAGACCTATATGATTCTCTCATGGATTGTTATGTTATGTAAATAATATTTATCTATTTATTTATAATATCTATGTATAAAATGTATGGGTTGCTATATTTTGTATCAGATCAAGGATTAGTTATCATTTGGAAACTGTGATGGGAAATAATAGTGATAACCCTAAGGGATAAGTATAATTATAAAATAACATACTTAGGTTTTGGTAATGATAATGGATGACCTAGGTTAAACCTAAGGTGTCATAGATTCTAAAGAAGGTTTCATGATTTAGACATAATCTGAATGTTATTTCAATATTATTTGATATATTAATTGTATTATTATAGTTTGACAAATACACATTGATTTTTGGTTTTAATCAATAGTAGGAACTGAAAGACCTCATGCTAACAATGAATGTGATGGATAATGAAATTATTTTCCACCTAAGACTCCTAATGAGATGGAAAGTGGGATGTGAAAACTTGTGATTATTCCCAATTAACTATCACAATATAACATTTGAAAAAATAAAAAAACGTGAGATTCGTATTAAGTCAAACAGGAGTAAAATTGTCTTTATAGATGTTCAGGTGGAAATAGTCATAAAGGTAAAAAATATCAATTTACTTCTTATATATAATATGGGAATAAAAACATCAAATAATATTTCAAATAGAGGATAAGATGCTTTCCCTGTGGAAGTAAAGGGATCATAGAAACAGATTTACAAGGAATTAAATGTATTATATTTAGAGAACCGAGGAATTATCCAAGTCAATTCCATTTTCTAAATGCTAAATCTAAAATAAATTAAGGACCTATGTTATTCAAATTATTTAAGTAAAATTAATGAAGTGACTATGTATTTGGTTTCAATAATTACATCAGTTATATTTTGGATATATTTATCAAGAAGCCTCTAAGGACTGTTCAACATTAGTTTTCTTTGTGGATTTGAAAACTCATGTAGAATGGTATCAATAAACAAGAAAAGTTATAATGTTTAGTTAGGATAAATAGATGACTATTATTGATGGGATAATTTTGATGACATTCAAATTTATTAGTTTATTCCAATATAATTTATGTCACCTTTGATGGTGTTTATTTCATTTTTAGATTTATGGAATATATTCAATAGTTTGTCAACTTATTTTAGGAATAAGGACTATGTTAATTTTTGAAATCCTATATGATTTTTAGTGATGTTAACATAAATTTTACGGATTCAATCATGGTTTATAAGTTTAATATTGATCATAAGATCAAAGCCATCAAAACCCCTTATTTATTGATTTATGTTTTGGGATTTTGATGTGATTTTAATATTTTACTGGGAAATAGGAAGAATACTGTATTGAGGTTTAAATAAATCGATGGGGTTTATATATGATTTAATGTTATGTTAATTATGGTTTAATATATTATGGGATATAGATAATGTTGATGTTTTAAAATTGATTCATTGACAAGGTGTTATTTTTAGAGATATGTATCATCAAGTTAAAGATTACCTTTTACGTTAGAATCTAAATTTGATTCATGATATTTTTTTAAATTACTCTATATTAAAATATTATGTAGCGATTGATCATGCTGATTAAAAAAAATTCGAAGAAGTTTCATAAGGGTGATGAATATGTAACCCTTAGGTTTAAAAAGTTATTTAACATAAAAGATTAGTTTGAATAATTTAATTAATTTTTTTGAGGATGTATGTTGAAGTGTATGATATATCCATCGAGATTAAAACATTATTTAATGTTGATGTTATTAATGTAATTAAGGTTTTCAAGACTAATGTTGTATTTCATAATATGGTGGTTTATTAATTTTTAGAAATATATTATGATAACAACTTTTTGTTTTGGTTAATTCATAAATATTGACGGAATATCTTGATATAATATATGAATCACTTAGATGTTGATTTTAGTGATTCTTTAAGGAATAATTAATTCTGAATAATCTTTATTTATAGAAACATATTATATTGTGGTGTAAATTGATTAAAGGATTAAATTATAAATTTCAAGTAAGTATGTTAATTTTCTTTAGTCTAGATGGTAAAATAATGCCAAAAATTTAGTAAAAGGATCTTAAGGTAAAAATTTTATCCTATAACCTTCAATTCTGATTAATTAATGGTCTTTAAACCCATCATAGATTTATGATGTTATGGTTGTTAAATTTCTCCAGACCATATTCTCTATCACCCTATATTAGTTCATGGGAATTAGTTTTCTATTAAATATCCATGTTTTCACATCCCACAAATGATCTCTTATTTAGAGGCCTAGTTTTGTATTATCCTAGATGATGCTCATATTTCACATTCTTTCTTATCAAGTGCTATTTTTTATAATCCTTTTTTCGATATTGGTTTTAAATAAATTAATTTTCAAATATCAAACCCTTGATCAACAATAACATGTTCAAATGTTAAGGGAAAATTTTATTAAAATGGGGGCAGATGTGACACCATGATACTTTATGAAATTATTTTTCAATTAAATTTAATTTCACTGATAGCTTTTTAGACACACAACATCGAGTTTAATTGAACCATGATATATTATAAAAATGTTATTTAATATGGAAGTTATAACATAGCTGGTAAATTAACTAGAATAAATAGTATTAGAAAAATTATGAAATATATATAAATTTGTTGATAAATTCTTAGTAAATTATGACTCTATTTTTTGTAAATTTATTTAATTCTTAAAAACCCATTTTCATCAAAAAAAAATTTATTTAGTGAGGAAATGTCATTATTATTTTCTATAACTTTTATAAATTTTATAAAATCATGTTTTTTTTTAAATCAACTAAAAAAAATTTATTAGGATAAATTTATCAGAATTTTATGAAAATATTGATTTTCCAGTGAATATTGAAAAATAATATTTTCTAATGAATGAAGTATTTTTGTTTCAAGAATGAAAAAAGTTCTAATTTGTTTTAAAAATTTTAAAATTAAAATTATTTCTATAATATTTAAAAAAAATTATTTTCATTTGAATCAATTTTATGTTTTAATTTAGTATAAAAGTATTTTTATATGGAGAAAGGCATTTTCCTAACAAATTATATTTTATGCATGCAATGTGTTTTTATCTTAATAAATTAAATTTATCACTATTATTGAAACATGTTAATGAAACTTATAAATTATATACTGAATAAAATGTTTTAACAATATTATAATATTTTTATAGGAATGAAATTAGAATTAATCTCATTTCATGCTTAAAAACTGTATTATTCTAAAAGCAGTTTTCATCATGTTTGGTGAACTTGATATAAAATTAATTTTTATTACTTATAGTTCTGTAATTTGATAAAATGTATTAATATTTTTAATTAATATATTCATATTTTATATACAGTCCCTTTTTATTTTTTTCCAATAAGAATTGTAACCTTGGTAAAAATTTTATCCTTGGGAAATGTTAAATCAGGTTAATCTAGGATAAAACTAAGTAATGAGGATATTATTATTCTACCTAATTATTATTGGATAAAGGTAATTTTAGCCTTATAAACTTAGGCTCAATTTTTGTTATGTAAACCAACCCTTGAAAATGACTTATATTTTATTTAATGCAAAGAAAGTTTCAAAATGTCACACTTTTAATTTTAAAAATTAATTATATTTCAAAATATGGGGAAACTAAAGTTAAGAATGATTATAAATATCTATTTTGAGGTTAATGAAATTATTTTCATGATATAAATTTATTTATATTTTTTATAAATTATAAAACTACTTTAAATTCTTTTACAACCCTTATACAATATTCACTCAATAAAAATAAAAATAAAATAAATGATTCTAGAAATATTAAAAGGGATATAATTTGATTAATTTTGGATATATTATATTTATATATATATATAAGAATTATTGGGGATTCTTGAAATTATTATATTATAAATATCCCTTTTTCCTGATGCATTCAATGTCAAATTAAATAAATTGTGTTAAAAATGATAGTAATTAATTTTTATTAAAAAATAACATTTTATTATATAATTAAAAATTCATAAGAATATTATATTTGGTAAAATAAATAGTATATGGATTAAAAATTCAACCATTCTCTATTTTTGGGTTAATTTATATTTTATATAAACATTATTAACCCTCAAGGGGCTAAAAACATTAATATTACAATAATTTTCAAAAGAGTTAATGAAGGGTTAAAACAAAATTTTAAGGGTAATAATGTGATACTAAATTATAAAAAATTTATTTAAAGATACAATTTTGACTAATAACCATGTAATATGCTTATTTTATCAATTTGGATTCATTTTTAATTCCAAATATATTTATAATAAATTAATATTTTAGGAAATTCTAAGACTTCCCCTCCCCTCAATTATAAAAAAGAACCCCTCCTTTATCTTCTTAAAACAAAATTAAAACTTTTATAATGAAAATAATTCACAAATTCCTATTATAATCTCAATTATTTACATTCTATAGTTTATATTATTCCCAAAAAACCAACCTGAAATCCCTTAATTTGAGTTCTAAAGGAGTTATTTAAAATAGCAGGTAATCACCTTTACCAATCACTGTATTTTTAATTATTCATTTAACTCTTATAAATAGACTCAATAATTACTTAATTATGAACATATTAAACATATATTTTTTTATTATAAATTTATTATGTACATTTATGTCCATTTCGATGAGTTATAATGTCCAATTTTGTTGTTTTGGGAGCATTCGTTTCATAGTTTCATGATTGGTTCACTTGTGTATAATTATTGATGTTACTTTAGAATTAGAATAATTATCCATAATTGAAATTATAAAGTATTCATTAACTTATATATGTTTAAATGGTCTTATATATCATTTTTTTCATAAATTAAGATGATTCATTTGATAAAATGTTAATGAAAAATGTTTAGTTTATTATTGTGGTTTTTAAGATAATCGTGAACTCGTATCACTTTATTTAAGATTATATTTATATATTGGTTCCAAAACATGAAATAAATTATAATATACATATTAAAACCTTATTTACCCATAATAATGGTTTTTTACCAGCATTTAAGGTGGTAATGGAATAAAAAATCTCGTCCTCCACGAAGATAGTGAATCGACATTTTACAAACAATGTTATAGTTTTTACAATAAAAGAAGGAAAGAAGAGATTTTATGTTGGATATTACATTAAAAAAATAAAATTTCACTATATATATATGATACTATAGTTACCATTTCACTTTTCATAGGGGTTGAGGATAAGATAGAAGATAGAAAGAATTTAAATAAGAAAGATGGAGGATTTTACCTCTTGAATATCGTCTACTTGATAGCCTCCTTAAGGCCCTTTGAATTGATATTTTTTTGTGAAATAAGAAACACTAGTTAATGAGAAATATGATTCTGGATGTAATTGGTAAAAATATTTCAAATATCAAAATCATAGAATGTGTGAGGAGAATAGATGGTGAGGGGTTGTATTTATAAGGTGAGAAGAGGGGTGTTTTTTATTATTATATTCATTTGTTTATTATTTTGGCTCAAGAATATAAATATTATTGAATATTGTGATTATATGTAGTACAATTTTCATGTTAGTTCGAGATAATAGTTGTTTACATCATCAATGACTCAAAAATTCATGTATTTGGCTTATAATTTCAAATACTGTAAATTACTGTATTTCACTACTCAATAAAAATTGAACTATTTTGAAAAAATCTCAAATATTCACCCATATCATTTTTATCATTTATATCTAAAAAATGAATTCCATTTTTTGAAAATAATTTTCTAAATTTAATTTTTAAATAAAATCATCATTTATTTGAAAAATATCATCTTTAATATTGTAATCTATTTTATGACCCTTTAAAAAATTACATATACTCTCATAAATTATATTATAATTATAATATAATATAATAATAATTTAAGAATACATTTGATAATAATAAATTTTTTTAAAATCTATTTATTCAATATAAAATTGAAAATAAAACAGTCACATTTTACAAAAATACCAACACCTGAATTATCATTTTTAAAACAATTATTTACTTCTACAAGAAAATAAATACTTATTATTTTCATTTCTAAGTTACCTAAATATTATTTAACTATTTAATAGGTGAGGTTACTATTATAATTTCTAGATTATTATTCTTAATGGTAAGATTTCTATTCCAATGGTCTGGTTACTATTCCAACAATCAGATTAATCTTCCAATGATCAGATCTATAATGGTTATATGAGTTCAATACTTACTATATATATATATATCGTATCCCAATAATTTTTTATTTATTTATATATTCTCTCATGGTTATTTAAACTTTCATATTCAATATTAATATTTTTTTATTAACATTATGTTTTATTTCTACAGTTTTTTTTGTGAGGGCGGTCATTCTGGTAGACCGAGAAGTCCCAAATTATCTTAATATTATTCTCTGATTTTATCTTTATTTTCATGATTTAATATTTTTAATTTATTTGTATAATTTTTTTACAAACATATCATTCATCATTTATGACAATAAATTTTCTTGGTTTCTCTATGTGATGTATGAGCTTCATACAATATGACATAATTATAAGAAGTGAAATTAAATTGATAAAAATTTTAGGCCTTTATAGTTTTATTATTAATTAAATAATAACATAAATATCCTATGTATATTAAAATGTTATTATGATTATGAAACCACCTTTATTCACCCTCTTTATATCACTCTAGAAGTTAAAATATCACACGTGCGTATGTACGACTTACCATATCCACATAGTGATTCCAATAATTTATAATAACCATATTTTATAGATGATTATTATAAGCGGTTTAATTTTTTATATGAAAATTATGAAATAATTATAATTTATTAATTATAATATCATATTTTAATACTTACCTTCCAAACCATTCGAAAACAATAATGTCAATCATGTGCACATGTGGACAACCATCATTACAAAGCAATATGATTTTTTTCATTTATATTTTACCATGGGTGGTAGGAATATGGATTTAATTAATATATATGATATATATTATATATTAATTATTCTTTAATGATATGTTATCATTTACCTTTGTTTTGTTTCATCCGTTGAAAAATGAAAACATCATTCATGTGTACATACGACATTCCATCTACATTGACAGCGAAATTCATTTTTCTATCTCTATATTTTATAAATGAAAGTAAGCATTTATATACAGAATATATATGATATTTGTATCATGATTAAAATTTTAGGGATAATATGACCATGATCAAAATACAAGGTCCAAGACTACCAAACTAGAATATATATGAAAAACGAAGTATATATCACATGGAATAATGATTTTAATAAAGAAGTGTTAACATATGGGTCGTAAAAATTTATAATTAAATCATATATGGTATGATATATATCATTATTTTCCTGTAATATATTTATAATAAATATATATTTATTATTTATGAGGATTTAAAGCATACAAAGGAAGTTGAACCCAATGTAAGAGATTTCTAGTCTCCTTTTTATTTCCAGGAGAATTATACCAAATTCACCACTTGTTTCTTTTGTGTGGTGAGTGTATTAACCCATTTACATGTAATATCGTGAGTATAATTAATTTAATGAATTTTATTATTTAAATTGAAGTTATTATTTCATGGTTATTTTGATTAGAATGTTACCAAAGTGTTAAGGGATTTTTGTCTGACTTTTATTTACATGGTACACCTCCCTTATACGCCACTTGCTTAACGTTTGTGGTGTATATACTTACTCAGATTGTATTTTTTGGTTATTAAAATGAAAATTTGGGATATACATATCCATATGATTTTTTTTCTTTCACAGGGATTATGATTCAAATTTTACCAAATTTATAAAGAGCCTTTTACAATCTCATTGTTTATCAAGATTGTTTATGATTAAGTTATGATGAGGAAATATCATGATATACATCAAACTATTATCATTAATTATATTATACAATTTATATTTCTTTAAAATAAATGTATTTCTTTCATTTTATTCACCTTATGTACTCAAGAGTCCAAAATTATGTTTTTAAGGAAAACTGACTTCATTTCTCTCTTTGGATGAAAATATTGTTTTTCCTTCCATATCCAGTTTTCATTAAAATGTTTCAAAGATGGGTTTTGTGCTATCCAATGTTTATTTAAATTAATTTTTATCCATGTTTTTATTTTTAAAAATAATTTTGAAATGATTATTATCACTATTTTTGAAATGATCTACTTTGTGAATTTTCTTGATAAAAATATGGAATTTGTTTTTTAAACTTACACAACATGAATCGAATTTACCACCATCATATATAGTCAATGGTTTGATTTTTCCATTAACGTTTACCATGGTTATTTTAAAAGAATATATTTTCCTTATTATTTTTAATTTTTTTTATTTTGATGAAGTTATTTCAAAATGTAAAGATTATTTTCATCAAGGATGTTTTAATGATATTTTTATTCATCAACAACAAAAACCTTCATTGATACTTTTGTTTTAATGGGAATATTATCCATGGATAACATTGTTATTGTTTATCTAGATGGCTTGTGTTTATGATGACATTATTTTTGTGAAACATTTTCCTCTTCCACAGGTTATGCTATGATGAAATTCATATGAAACCTATTTATTTTCATGGGCTTTGATATGATAAATTGTTTATGATCTTATAGAACACATATGTATGATTTTAATTATGTGATAGATGGAACCTATATCTCTCTCAAATGGATTAGGTAAATATTAACATCTCATGAGATAAACATGACTAAAATAAGAAGAGACCCTGTTTTAGTGAAGGACTTTATTCACTATCATTGTCTTGGGAGTGAACTTTTACCACTCCAATGGTTTGGGAGTGAACCCATTATACTATGATAGTCTTGGAAATGAGCCTTGAATACTAAGTATTGTTTTTATATTTTATTACGTATTCCATATTTCCATGTATTATACATATATTATGCTTTCATGGACAATTTAATTTTATTTAATTATTATTAATGTCTTATAAACTACCAATATTTATGATATGACTCAATATTTTGATCTATAATATGAAGGATATGGTTTATAAATTATATATTCATGTTATCATACAATTTCTCTAATGTTATGACTATATTATAATTGGTATATCATTTTTTCCCTTAATGAGAACTAGATATCACAATTTCTTATGATTTCATTCCCAAGGTATTAAGGGAGGTTTTATGTACGATATGTCTAAGAAGGGTGATATTTATGAAGATATATGTGGGAGATGATGAAAAAATATTAGAAACCCATTTTTTATATTTTAATGTTTTTAAATATTCTAGACTTATATGATTATGGTGTGTATTTTTATGTTATTTAATGAATATTAATCTATTTAGATATAATATTCAGGTGTGAAAGGTATGGGTTTCTATAGACTGTATCCTCTAATTGTACCATATTTTATGGTCATCAATACTATCTCACACCACATAGACCATTAGGCACAACATTTTCTTATGGATCCTTTGACCCAAACTGTATGGGTTGATCCAACCACATAAAAATCCCTCATCAATCTTGGTCTCACTACCCATGGATCATCTCATTTCATCACACTCTAATCCATTTGGAATCCCAATTCCTATTCTAAAATAACTCCACAACCCACACCTGGGTCCCGTAACAAATCTCATAAGGGAGATTTCTCAGTACACCACCCAGAGGAATACCTTTATATGAAAACCCTTATCTTCTCAAAGGAATTATTCCACACATAGCACTTACCAAAAACTCAATCCACCTTCAAAAGGGTGATCCTCATTATCTGGGATATGTTCTACCATCTCACCCTTCAAACATGGCCTAAGACTCTCTTTTTAACTTTATTATCTATAGGGAAACCAACATAGGATACCCACATAACCAATAATACCATGATACCATACCATGTCCTAATGTCAGCTCAAGTAATATCCTCACCCTTTCGATACATAGTCGGTGAGTGATACCAATTTCCTAATGTGTTAAAGAGGACTTATCATGAGCATAAGAGATTGGATTCCATCCCATATATTCTTCCCTTGGCCCTATTAACCCTTATCCATGTACCCAATCACATGGAAAATTTATTTAGGTAATACATAAATCATAAAAAATCATGAGTATTTTTATTAATGGGACCACCAACCTCCAAAATGAAGTTACCATCCATGCTGTACTTTTCAAGACCCCGACCAATCCCGTCCATGCCACAAAAAATCTCATACCCCCAACTAAGCTCCTATATCAAACCATGCATCCTAAATAATTAATTATAAATATTTATAATAATTATATTTTCAATCCAAATACAAATAAGCATTGGATAACCCATCAGTAACAACATTGTACTAAAACCGCCTAAAACACAAGTTGTTTATCACTTTAGGAAATCTTCTAGAAACTGCTTATAAAATACCAATAATCCTACTCAATTCAACCATGTTATATTTTAATTAATGATAAAACCCTCTATTAAATATCTTAATTTATAAATTGATGAATTAAAACCAAAATAGAAGGATAATAGAAGATAAATATACCCAAAATCCACACCGAAATGTAAGAAAATACTTACTCTATCATGGTGGTCAAAGGAAGGAATATGGATTGGAAAATAAATTTAATTTCCTATACATAATGCTTTTTTGACCTAAATAATTAAGGGGGACAACCAAAAAAATTTGGTTATACCCATATTTTTAGAAAAAAACCCACTGTGGCCTTATTTGCAGCATGATCTATAGGGTCGCAATATGAAGCACACCTTCACCAAAAAAATTAGTGCGAAACCTAGATTTGTGGAAGAATTCCACCAAGGTCAAGGGCCATTAGTGGAATAAAACCTCTCCCTCAGTACCCTTCATAAAATAAAAGCTTCTTGGTATAGGGTAATCCCTTATTCATGCCTCATCACACTTTGACTTCCTACATGATATGGGCCTTCTCTCTATGTAATGCATCATTGTAGCACTATCCACGTGGAATGTGGTTTGATATAATACAAATTATATAAATTCAATGCCTTTCCAACCTGGCCCTACTACAACACTTCCCCAAGAACCCAAACCACAAACGGGTCTTTATCCCACTTCCAAAAACATACCCTTTAGATTCTCAAAAACTCATATTCCATATTTAAATCCCAATTCACTAAAATAACCCTACTCAAGACAAAAATTAAAACTTATTCAAAATTTCTCAACTTATAATGATGTATATAATAAAAATTTTATTTACATATCCATCCTATAAATAACACCATGAATATTATTCCAACACATCTGAAACCACATACTATTATCCTCAATGTCCGGTCCAACATTTTTCGTACAAAGGTGATAGAGTGATAACAATTTTTATAAATATTATTAGGAAATATTTCATCCTGAATTACTATAGTCACTTAAAAATATAGAATAAAATGTTAAAACACAACAGATTGGATTTTATCTTTATTTTTCATCTATTTGAATCCACAAAATGTTTATTATTTTTCATTCCATTGATAAAAAAATTCACATTAATATTTAAATTGATTTATTCAAATTTATGTGAGAGAATATCATAGCATACATTTTTTATGATAATTTTAAATCACATTCCATAATTTTTATTGGAATGATTTGTATCAAATTATTATTTTTGTAACTTTTTTGGTATTATCTTCACTTTTCTCCCCCACAAAGTAGACACTCCATTAGCATCTTTATCATTGTTAACCTTTATGTCATATGTTTTTGAGAATGATAATTGATAGGTAAAACCATGATGATTCACCTTAAAATATAAAAATTTTATTACACTATATTTTTATTAATTTCCTCTCCCCTTGAGAACTAGATTCAGATTTAATTACATACAATGAATGCACACAACTACAAAAAAATACTAGGGAATATGGTGGAACTTCTTTCCTTATCAATGTGAGTATCTAGGTTGAGAATTTCTTCTCAACCAGGTTGTTTTTTCCTCCATATCTATTTGGACTATTCACTTTATCTTTATTTAAATTCATAGTTATCTTACACAACATGGAATCCACCACTCTCTCAACTTCATTATATAGTAATCTCTTCACAACAATATACAATAAGTCATATGAGTGTCTTCATTTAGATCTAATTTTTGTGAGTACCTATTCATAGGATTTCAATATAGAAAAGAATACATTAGAAGTATATTCGACCACCTTACACCTTCCACATAACACTTGATGAGTTCTTAGTTAATCATATTTTTATAATTTATATTGAAAATAATTTTATTCACGTTGAGAACATTTTACATTAAAACTTACACTCAATTGTGTTTATTACATGTTTCATTATTTTTTTAATCATCTGTAAAAGTATTCAAACATTACATGTTAATATTCTTAGCCTTTTCGGTTCTTCCAAATGGTATCTCAGGAATAATCTTCACCAAATAAGTGTTCTTGTTTTTATCTTGTATTTATTTTCTATTCTACTCTAACTTACTCCAATAAACATTGATTTATATAGCCCATTTACAATGATCAATGATGTAATATTTTTTCCAAAAAGGATGAGATTTATTTTCTTTTGTGAAGTATTATTATTTTACTTATTAGGCTAGTTTTAAGAATACATCTTATTTTTCCTATTTCCCATGTAAAACTTACTAGCATTATTTATTGAATTCTTGGGAATATCATCTTAATAAATTGTCTCTTGCTTCTTTCCCAAGACTAGAATATTTTGTTTCTCTATTTTTGTTTGCATATTTTCTTTGTTTTTGATCTATCCATAGTTTATCTAGAGAATCTGGATCCACCTCTATGATTACATTGATTGCCAACAGAAATATTTTATTTATATTTTTAAATATGTTTATGACTGAAAGTTTTTTCCTTTAAATCAATAAATGTCATACCATATATAGCATTGTCCCCATCAATATAGATCTCCATTGAACATAAAATTTTGACATATTATTCCAAAAATCGGGTTCATTGTACCCAAATTTCTTTCAACACAAAAAACACAAAAAAACCTTATATTTTATTTTAGAACAAAAAAATGGCCCAAATTACACATTTGTAGTTTTTATGAATTTTTATCCATTTATTGGAATTTATTTTGGTATCAAAAACATTTACACATGCTTCCAACCACTTTATATATACTGGTGGATTTCTATATGATTTTACTTAATTTTTTTTTATAGATTTTGAATTTAAAATTTCCCACTACAAGAAAATATATTTATCATTTTTGTTAATTTTTTAAAAGGATGGTACATTTTACAATGATGCTACTGAGGATTTCATATTAAATGATCTTAATATATTCTTTCCTATATTTATAAATATTTGAAAATAGTAATATCCCTAGAAACTATGAGTCTAAGTTGAACTTAATTCATTCTTCTATGAATCCTTAACTTGTATGGTTTATATATTTGAAATTTTAGCCACAATACTAAGACATTTCATATTAAAAATGTTTTTATGCTCATATATTGAATCTTGTTTGTATTTAGAAGCCTTTTTTATCATTAAATCATTCTAATATTGAAATATGATATTCTCTATCATAAAATTTCATAGATATTTAATCTTACTGTCTTTGAATTCCAATTATACATATTTATGCTCAATGCATGAATTTTGGTATTTTGTAATGCATGCTACCTTTATTTATGAATTTTCAAGGATTTTTATTTCTCTTAGACTGCTTTTAGATATTCTATATCAAGAATATATATTTTTTATTCAATCACTAGGATCATTTTACTTTTTCCCTTTACTTGGTTTTTGTGACTATTACAAACCAATTCATTCTTGGAAAATACTTCTCATTCATCTCTGATTACAATTCAAGGTGAGTGATATCCTTATATGAATTTTTAAACGAACCATAAATAAAAGTAGCTAATTATCAGGGTAGGACCTATTATATTTTTTACCCAATATGAATATGATTAATATTTATCTAAGAAACCATTAGAGATGTAGTCCTCTCCAGTTGTGATTGGTTCATTAGAGAGACTATCCTGAGAAGAATTTATAGTATCCTTACCTTCATGTACAATTATAAATCATTTGAGATATATGAGTTATCCATATTCTTTCTAATGATTTTTTCAAAAAAATTATTTAATATTCATTAAAGATAAAATATAATCATGACTATATTATGATGATGTTGTTTTTCCTTCCCCTATTCATAAGAGGGTTGACTTTATCATCTGTCTCAACTTCTTCCTTCTATTCTTGTATATTAAGAAAGAGTTGCGAATATGATCAGAATTTGATACACATCCTCCTTGTTCACTCTATAGTTTGACTATTATAGGAGAAAATATATATTTAGAAAAATTAACTTTGAGAATCTAATATAAGGTGTGATCTTCTTAAATACCAATTCGTAGGATCACTAAGGGATTTATGAAGCAAAAAATGTTTTGGATAAATCAATTTTTTTACCTTTTATCCAATTTTACCCATTTATCCCTTTTCCCTAATCAGATATTCATTGAATTGATATCTTATAATTAATCTCCATTTATCTCAGTTTTTGTGAAAAACATAAATTCTAAAGTAACACTACTTGATCACCAGGATGAGTTAAGGATTTTTACCTCTATTTTGGATGTATACATCCCTTGTGTTTTGTGGTTGTTATACCATGGACATATATCCATAGTTATTATTAAAATAATATTTAGAAAGGTGATATACTTGCACTTATAATCCTAAAAATTACCAGGTATAAAGAAAGAACGTTCTTATTGTTCTTTTGATACAATAAATTAAAATTACACATCCTTGATGTAAGGTCAACTAATTTTCATCGAGTCCATTCCCAAAAATTTAAATATTATGGACATCCTCAATTATAAAAAATATTCATGTGGTCTTGAACACAAAAATAAAATAGTTGTATCTAGTTTGTAAAAATCGATGGGCTACCTCTTCTTATTCTTTAAAGACTTCAATATGAAGATATTATAGTCAGGGTCCTCAATATCTCATTAATTGGAAGGGTCTTCACACTATGTAAAGGATGGTTCACTTGTGTTCCTTTACTAATACTTATTATTCTTTAGTTTATAGGAATGATCATATACCTAAAACTCTAATTCTATCTATCTTTGATACTTAGAATCTAAAACATGATTAAGTATAGGTTTCCCATTTTTTTCCTACACTTTTCAATATGAAGAGTGTACAATAGAATTTTATATTCAAACTAACCTCTTATTTATTTTTATTCTCCTTCAAACACACACACAAATATATATATATATATATATTTGTTGTATCATATGAATATTATACCCATTATATTCAAATTTATAATATCCATAAATCTATACATCTCAATCTCTTGAAATATAAATCCTTAATATATTAGAATCCTCAGTATTTCAAAATCACATCTGTTTCTTTTTTAAAAAATCCTAAAGAATTTTTTTGTAAACACATTTTATAATTTAAAATTATTGTAGTCTTATTTATCAATTACTACTCCACACAACTCATATTCTTCTCTTTAAAAAAAATCCACAAAAATTGCTTCATTAAAATAATCCATATATGCATATTAATCATTCATCACCACTGATGTGACTGTGAATGATTCTCTCAAAGAGAAAATATCTCTGCAAATTCCTCATTTTATCATGACAATAATTATAAGAAAAAATTACTATATTTTTGTTTTGAAAAGAATTTATGGAATTTTCATATTTTTTTTATTAATTTGGAATTTTCACTTCCTAAAAAATTCACAATGTATTAGACTTCTACATTTTCTTTTGACTGGTTGTTACATATGAATTATGAAATCCATGTTGTACCTTACAAAATTTATAATGATCTGTAATCAACTCTAAAAATTCTCCAATTGTTATGAATTCTATATAGATGAACTATATAGAGTCTTCATGTACCCTATGAAGAAGAACCTTATAATGAATTGTTGTTCAACTCGATGAATCTTCTTGATAAATCTATAATCATTAATGATGGGACCATGGGAACATTATAAACTTTTATCTTCTATAATTATTTGAAAATTATTTTACTTTACAATGTTGGAAGATGAAATTTTTGATCTTCCAGTATCTACCTTAAGAAACTTGTATCAACCTTATGATATTCTATAACTCAACCATCAAAACTTCTAGAATCACATGAATAACATAGTGGTAACACATTCCAAATAGAAATTTCAACTTATAATCATTAAATTTTCAAAGTATAATCATCTTATATTCTAAATTAAAAAGTGTCCTAAATAAATACTTAAACCGAATCATCATGACATATAATCACTAGAGAATCAAAATTCATTGTCCAAATTTCTTCTTCGATGATAAATTTATTTTTCTAATCTCACAATAATCTTCTATTAAATTTTCTCGATCATCTACAATTTACTATTTCCAAATAGTGAAGAATTTTATTTCATTATATAACATTAAACTCTTATTTCTTGGATTTGGTCTTAATATTATTAGGAAATTCATATTTACAATTGGTGATTCCAATAAACTAAAAAATTTTGTTAAATGAAGTTCAACATGAGGAATAATATGATCTAGTACAAACCCAATTCTACAAATAATTTAAATAACGGTCAATACATGCATAACTCATGTCCCACATAGAATATAAACTTCTCATTACCCCATGTTCATCAATCCAAACAATTTTTAATTTTATGATGAAATCCCATGTAACTATGACATACCACTATCATTATGCCAATGTGAATCCTGGTATGGTGGATCTCTCCTCTAGAGGTGCCTTGTGCTCTTAATTCTTATGCGGACTCACATAGTCTCTATTCTCTTTTATAGTTTCCCCTAGACAGTATAACCTTTTATCTCAACTGGTGTCTTTATAACCTCAAGTTACTCAGGTAGTGTTGGTTTGAAAATCACTAGGCCACTTTTAAATATTGTTCATAGTTCTACTTATCCATGTGTTGTTTATTAGAGTTATCTAGGGATGGGTATCGAAAACAAGATTTTTTAGAGAGATAGTCATGGGCATAGGTTAGCATTTGGTATTCCCAAAACCATGAGGAAACTGTACGAGGGGTTCTATAGGTTTTGATAGTGTGGTTTCAAAGGGTTTGTGAATAGTTTTTCAAAACATGCAATACCCTAGAGAAAATCATGTAGCTTATTTTAGGTGGACAATGGAACACACATGGTGGGTTCACGGTTTTCCTAGAAATGAAGCCAATCTATGTGACTCAATACACCTCATTAAAAATTGTAAAATTACACTTTTCCCCTATCAATTTCCTACGGTTTGGGGGATATTGTTTCTCCTCCCAAATGTCGAGGGTCTCCACTTGGCCTTGTAGATATCCCCCTCCTTCCGTGGTGGTTTTACTCTATGATTTTTGGTGGTTTGGCTTGAGCTAAGGAAATTTCTCTTTTATTTCTTCTACCTTTCCCCTCTGAAAGCCTTATAATTCCATTTTTATGGAGTTATAGAACCCTAGTGGCAGGGTTAGATGAATTTAGGGTTTCTAATTAGGGGTTTTGTTCAAATTATTGTGGTTGAGGTGTATAAATATTCGATCTAACTCTTTCAGGTGGTCTTAGTCAAAGGCGACTTGAATTGGACTAAATATGATGTAGGTGTATTTATTTAAGATTATTTTTCATGGAATATAATTAAATTTGTAATTTCATTTAGTTTTTTGTTTAAATTTCCATTTAAATGATTTATTCTTTGTACATATTCTATGTTTGATGTATTATATGGATTGGATTGATAACATTGGAGTTTAATACGGGGTTTTAAAAATTGGTGTGGCTTGTATTCCCACCAAGTGTTTGAAAAAATTTATAAGAAATGTTTTGTGATTTTAAATGCATTTATAAATTGTTTTTAGAATTTATTTTAACGTGTAAAGTGTGTTTTGTTAAATTGGGAATGTTTCCTTAAAAAATTTATTGCATTATAGACTGATTAATATTGTCACATTCTGGTGTGGTGTTGCCATGGAGTGGCATGTAGGTTAACCAGGGTGTGAGTGAGGGTTTTGTTTCAGGGACCATGTAATCCTTCTAAGAGAGGACTATATGAGACTTCATTTTTTGAAGGGATTGATTGAGCCTTTTTGAAGGAATAACATGTGATCTTCCATGTGGATTTCCGATAGACCATGTGATATCTTGGAGTTAGTCCCAAGGAATACCATAAAATATTCCATTACTTATATAGCTAGAATAATTGTTTGTTCACTCGTGATAGGACTAATGGTTAGAACCCCTTGATTCACATTACTCATTATGGATTGGTTTATATGCCTTATGAATTGAATTTGTTCTATTTGATGTGATGATATATATTATTATCATTTGTTTATTTTCCATTCATATGGTTTTATGATGTTGATGTTATTCTCACCTTTATTATTCCTTTTGGTTTTGTTTGATCATGTTGTGCCTTCTGTCCTTGTTAAACTGTTTTGTCAATGTATTTATGTTGTTTTGGATAACCATGGATTGTTTTGGAAAAGAAATACAAATGGGTTTTAGTTGTTAACATGAAATTAGTTTGTTTTAAAGTGGTTCAAATTTAAATAATTTCCAAAATAGTTTTTTAGTTTCATGTGTAAAATATATAAATATAATCATAGTGGTATCTTACTTGGCTTTGTACACCACACCCTTCATGGGCCCTTTTTGGGAATTTACAAATTCCATTTTTTAGGGCATAAGTAAAGGCAAGGGAACTAGGATCCACAGTTTCTATTCTTGATTACTGCTATCTGGGGTTTTACAAAGGATATGTGGTCTCATTGGGATGGACATATGTGGATTCATTTTTGGGATTTCATACCCATTGGGTTCAACTTAGAAATTATTGGTATTTTACTATTTCCATTGTGTTTGGGTTTTTAGAGATACCATATATACGTCTTTCTTTTAAATTCATCGAATATGATGTGTGTCATTGTATTTGGTATCTTCGTATTTTTTACACTATTGAATCTGATGATATCAATGTGGACATCTTGTTTCATGGATGGTTCATTCTTGTTAAATAATGTCCAAACTATTTCCAAGTGATAGTTGGTTATGCTCGGTGCTTGTCTCCAACCCGTGGCAATTAAGAATATGATTTGAGATGTTTAGAGAGCCAAATATAGTGATAGGTTAGGTCAACCTGATTTGGTTTGTAAAAATATGCTATTAGAGGAGTTTTTTTTTATTTTGGAGTCCGTGGTGGTTTAGATCATGGACTGTTGGGACCTGAGACTTAGGAATGGGGGAGTGCCCGAACAACTCTTCTTCAAGTTGAACCTCAAGTTTCCTTGGGTTGTTCAATATTGTGGTTTTGTTTTGATCCCATATTATGGGCTGTTTTTTTATTTTTTATCCTTGTTGAAGATGGTTATTATGCCTGTGTTGGGGGGGGTCTTCTTTGGTCTGTTTTATTGTTATTTGATGTTGGATTTTTCTTGATGAAGCTTGTGCTCTGTGTCTTGTAGACAATTTCTCCCAAAAGTACCTCGTTTAGCTATAGAGAGTGTGTGGTAGAGAGTACCCCATAGGGAAACCATCCCATTGATTTGTATTTTTGTGGATTTAGTGAGACACACATTCCAAACCTTGGGTCAAATGGGTAGTCGTGTTCAGATACAATCCATGGAGCATGCTCAATATTTTTCAGGGAAAATCCATCCGTGTTCTGTGGCAACAAGGGGACCAATGAGAATGAGGAGTGGTTGGACCATATCGAGGGGATATTCAAGTTCTTGAAGACCCCCGAGACCTGTTAAGTGAGTTTTTATTTATACTTTCTAGAAGGGATGAGTAGAAAGTGGTGGGAGTAAATGGTTATTTCAAGAAAGCAAAAGGTTATCACAGAGGCTACATTCAATGTGGAATTTAATTAGTAGTTATACTCAATGAACCTAAGAGTGGTGATGGACCAAACATTTATTAAGCTAGATCTGGGAGATTATTTAGTGATGGAGTATGCTTCAAATTTTACTGAGTTGGTTTATATATCACTGCATCTCCTTGAGAATGATTACATTAAGGATTGGTGTTCTGATATGGGATTTAGGCCATGGATAAGATATATACACATTATCCTATTTTTATCGACCTACTAAAAGGTGGTTTACAAGGTAGTGATGGTTGATAAATATTTAACTAGAAAGGCAGTCTCAGCGGTGTTCCTTAAATGGGAAGTAGCTTGATTTATTCTTTGGAATAGAAGTGGAAGAAATATGAGTCTCTAAGAGATAGTGGAAAGATTATCTATTAGACTTTAGGGTTATAATTTGTGGCTCTTATGTGGAATAAACCAGATGTATATTATCTATGTGGGAAGGTAAAACATGCTAGGCCTAATTTCCTTGAGACTCCAAGGGCATGCCACCAGTGTGAGAATTTGGGGCATATTTAGTTGTTTTTTAGCTGCCTTCATGTGGTAGGATTTTAAGATTTTATTTCTTGAAGGGATATTAGGTGAAGTCAGAGGCTTCCTTGGGGGAGGATCTCATCCTCATGGAAAGGGTATTCTCACGAGGGGAATAAGACTCAGTGATTGTCTGATCTTGGGAAAATCCATATAGTGGAGGTAATTCTAGAGGACTCAGATTCTAAGATAGCCACCATTCGAGGTACATTGTTTTTTACTTCTTCGATAGCATCAGTTTTGCTTGACATAAGTGCATCTCATTATTTAAATTGAATTAAGTTGATTGATTCATTTTTTATGTGGGATGAGATGATGCCCTATTTTAGGACTTTTCTAACGATGTTGGGTAAGAGGAAGGAGAAAGGATTTAAGTTCCCTGAGTTCTATATTTTTATAGCTGGATTAGAGTCATTTGGGAATTCATTGTTTTAGACTTTTATGATTTATCGACAAGTATTGGATGACTAGGTTCAAGGTGATCGTATATTTTTATCACCATAAGGTTTAGTTTCTTAATCTTGATGGGAGAAATCATGTATTTCATTGCTAGTGGGATCTGTGTTCAAGAAGGGTGGAACCAATTTCTTCTGAGTTTGGTTTGATCTCAAGTCAGTTGTCTAGGTTGTTTCAATATCTATTGAGTAGTGTTATTCAGGTGAACTTCCAGTAGTCATGATCATGTACACAAATGTGTTTATAAAGGATATATTAAGATTACTTCCCTTGTGAGAGGTAAAGTTTACCATCAATCTGATTCCTGATATGAGCATGATTTTGTTATCATCTTATTAGATGTCTCCAACCGATCTGATGGTGGTAAAATTTTAGGTATATGATCATGTAGGTAATGGTTTTATTCTCCCTATAATGTCACAATGGTATTCACCAATGATAATTTAAAATAATATGGATGGTAGACTTTGAATTTTCACATACTAACATCAGATCAACCATGTGAAATTAAATAATTAACACCTTTTTCTTAGAATTTATTATCTATTTGGATAGCTCAGAGGGTCCTACTAGTTTTCAAAAATAATCCTGAGATTAGGGTACCACCAATTGGGGGGGTCCATACTGAAGATGTTCGAATGAATGAATTTCAAATTAGGCATGGTCATTTTGAGTATTTAATTATGTCATTTGGGATTTCCAATTATCTATATATATTCATGATGATAACAGACCACATCTTTCAAAAAAAATTAGAATCATTTGTTGTAATCTTTGTAGATGGAATATTAGTGTATTCCAAAATCAATGCAGAGAATAAAGAAGATATGGACAATTTTTTGGGTGTTTTGAGAAAACATACTATATATTCTAAGATTACCAAAGTATCAGTTTTGGAATAAATACATGTTGATGATTTAGGTTCAAATGCTTTTTGAGACAAAAGATTCATTGGATTCAACAAAGGTTCCAGTAGTCATGTCTTGGGAGAATCCTGATAATTTGTTCAATATTTTTAGATTTATACGCTTGGATGGGTATTATAGGTGTTTTGTTCACGAATTGTCTAGGATATATTATCCAATGAAATATTTAACCAGGAAATGTGTAAGGTTTCATTGGGATGGGAAGTTCTAGGGTTATTTTGACTAATTACAGACTTGTTTGACATCCACTCCTATTTTGAATCTAACTGAGTCCGGGAGAGCATATATAGTGTTTTTTAATTCATTTATAGTGGGTTTGGGTGTGTAGTAATGTAGGATGTGTATGTTCCCAACCAGGATCTATGTATCCTTGAAAGGGATAGGGGTGAATCAGTGATATCTTTTTCATTTAGTTTTCATTTATTTTGAAACAACCTTTACCTCCTATTAATGAGTTGTTGTCTTATTAAAAACAAAATAATCACACATACACAAGAACATAAGTATTTACAACGTTCACTTATCATATAAGAGTTTTTATGTCCTTGGTATAGTATGGAAACAATATAATTCCACACAATCCACTAGAAAACAATCCTTCTGTTTGGAATATAACAAATAGGATATCCCCTTACATTCATTTAACACTTTGTTCAATACAATAGTACGTGTGTTCTTTGTTGCATAAATTATTTAATATAACTTTGTTAAAAAGTTAATAAACATTCACCAGGTTCCTCCCAACTTGTTACAATGATTCTGTTTCAATATTCTTAAATATGTTCTTTCTAAAACAATTCTTCACTTTCTTACCTAGAAACAAGTAGGAACTTCCAAGACTGTGTAATGATACTCATTCCAATTTCCCAGTTCAATTATGAAGTCTAATTTCTCAGTTCGATAATATAAATATATTAGAATACCACTAAAACAATTCTGAAATGATTCTATCTCTATACTAAAATCTCATTCTGATTTTCCAGTTTGATGATCCAGCCTGATATGATAATCAGCTGAATAAAATCTTCTTCTTCTTATTATGTATGGAAAACTTTCTCAAGAAAGGCCAATTCAGAAACTTCTTCTCTATGAAAATTATTTAGCGCTTTGTATTCTATCTTCACCCATTAACAATATGTGTGTTAGAAAAATACAATGTAATTCTTCTATTTATAGTTGCACCAAAATTGTTTTAGGTGGGATTCTAAAACTCTTTCACACAAAAACTAATTTTCCAAAACATCAATTCTCCTTGAAATTTGGATTCATATTTGACTTCTTCAATGATTATCAACTCTTCTAATTTCTTATCAAACCTTTTATATTCTTCTATTGATTTCATATCTCTTCACAATATCTTGAAAATATTCAGTTCGATTACGATTCCTCAATCTTATTTTTTTTATTATGATGAAAACATTTGGTGACTTTGAATTTTTTTGAACTTCTTTCAAATAAACAATAATTGAATGCTTTTTATTATGATGACCACTTCAAGATATTCTATCCATTTTTATTTATTAACTAATATTAAGAAAATGTATTTTTCATTACATTTCTATTCAGAAAATGAAACATATGAAAATATTTCTTCAATCTTCTTCAACTTCTTTTATTATCCCTCTTGACAAAACGTTGATTAGATTAAAAATAATTATCATCTTTATTTATTTTCCTAGACAGGTGAGCCTATGCATGATGATGTTATCAGTGTCAGATAAAATATGATATTCATGAACCACTTGATATAAAAACTCTTGAAAAAAATCAGAGTTATTTTTTCATTCTTTAACCACTTGTAAAGAAAAACAAATAAATTTTTTATTTTATCTTGACCTACTTGTAATAGAATCCAATGTTCCCACTTGAAAAAGAAATCAACAATTCATCTTGATGAAAATGGTCAACTATATTTTTTATTGATCTCTAATTTTATTCTTTACATAAGTCCCAAAAAATTCCCCACAATGAAGTTCTACCATTGATTTTCATCTGATGGTCAATGTCTATATGACTTTGAAAATCTGTGGAACACCGCATCTGATAGAATGGTTCCAATAGCTTCCATTTGAGAAACTTATTTTCTTTTCTGATTATGATCCCTATCATCTTATTTTTTCAAAAGATACATTTCTTTTGGCTTATTAGTCTAACTAAAAACCCACATCTCCGTATCTTCAAATTCTGATCAACCATATCATCCAACAAAAATTTCTACATATGGTATTCTCACACCAATGAACTAAGACCAAAAAACTTATTCTTCAGGAACTTTTCTTCTTTCACAAACTTCTTCTTGTATAATGACTCCCTCATGACTTTGGGTAAATTTTTGATCGACTTTAACATTATATGACTTAAATTGGGAAATATTTTAGCTTCCCATACTTTCCAGCATACATATTAGTTTACTACCCTCAATACGATTGGCAGAACCCCCCCCCCCTTAATTAATAAGGATTGTATCACATGTTTTTATAGATTACTTGAGTTTTTTTTAAAATAAAAAACAGAAAAGTACTGTTACATTTATAACTGATCCATATAGAATCAGGTTATTTTCATCATTATGATTAAAAAATCATTCTGGACACAATGTGTGTCTCATGATCCTTTTCTTCCATAAAAAATCTTCCCAACCTTTTAGTCTCTCTCCGCATTATCCGATTCTAATTCCTCCTAAGACCAATTCCAATCAGTCTCTAACTTCTCATTGCGATCAACATTCCATTCTGCTGGATCGTATTGACTCATGCTGATGTGTTGGATCTGATTTTCGTTCTAGATATGATAGCCAACTTTAAATACAAATCATTCATCAATCAGGATTTCCATTACCATCTCATCATATTTTATTTCTTCAAAATAATAAACATATTGATCTATTGTAAACAAATATAACCAAAATAAAAATTGGTCCAAACAATCTCCCCTTTCTGTTTATTACCAATACCCACTTCGACCACTTCAAAATAATACCAATTTTCCTTTTCTTTTCTCATGTTTTATTCTCCCAATTCTATTCTTGCTCTCCCTAATTATTATATCTCCCCAATACCTTTTCGATCCCCCTTATATAAACTAAAATTCAATATAACCATCATGAAATGGTTTCTCCATATTGAAGAATGATCTCATTTCCAAGGGCTGGAACTTTCCATTAAAAACATGAAGTTCCTCTTCCAGATAACATAAGTATCACATGAGTTTCTTAATAAAGAACATTTAACTAAATAATTCTAATTATATGTGGGTGAACCTGGTGTATAAAAAAAGTGTTTATAATCATGGTTTTCAATGTTTTCTATTACATAACATTCTTGTAATACACTTTTCATGTTTATTTCAACATTATCATTTCTTGGGGAAATATTGAAAGGATTTTTTTAATATAAAAGTTACCTACACCCATCTCAAAAAACATATCAATAAGTTTAGGTATATAAACCAAACATTCCAATACCCATTTATTTCAACCTAATTAATTTCTTTTTTAATAATATTGAGATTCTCATCAACACCATCTTCCTTATATCAACTCCTTCAATTACCTTCCAGTTAGAACATGTATACAATAATTATAAGAATAAAAAGGAACCTCAGTTGTTCCTTAGAAACAACAATCTAATTAACAGTCCTCACTCAATGATTTACATTTCTTCATTTTCTTATATCTTTCAATAGATGTGTTTTATTATTTCTGTTTATTATTATCATGTTTTGCAACAACTTTATCCTCATATTTAAAATATTCTGATAAGGATGTGTAATTCTCTTCATCTTTAGAAACATCTTTGTTACAATTAATTTGTAACATATTTTCCATGTATTCTTCTTTGGTTGTCAACATAGATAAACAACATTTATTGATATGTATATCTTTCTCACATCTCTCACATATTTTATGATTCCCTAAATCTAAATTTTTTGATTTTTTACATATTTTTTCTCATTTTAAGAAAACTTTTTCGTCCCCTTCTCATAAGATGATTTTTTTACTTCTTCTAGCATTCTAGATATTTTTTATTTGTTCTATCCATATAATTATGAACTCATTTTTTACAAATATATTATTTTTTACATTTATAAAATTTCAAAAATATCATTCTTAGAATTATCCTCTTGAAAGGATTATATCCCTCTAAAACATTTCCTTCTATAAACCATGGAATAGTTGTAATATTATTAGCTAAACGAACACATGTTATTTGTATGTCTAAATCCCCCACAATGCCAGTAATACTAATTGAAAGGATTTTTTCAAATGGAACTTCCATACCAACTGGAGTTGTGAGAATGGTTCCAAGTAACCTTATCATCATAAATTTTTTGACCATCAAAATTTCTATTATCACCTAAAGACTAATTGTTCAATTCATATTTGTTCCTAGCCTTATCAGAACTAGAAGTTGTAAAACTTTTTCAGACTAAATATTTTTATAAAATTTTGACATATAAACTTTTTTGGTCTTGGAAAGATACATGAATTTATCAAATATATTATTCTTAAAGAAAATATTAGCTTTATTCTCAAGCTTGAACCTAAATTTTTATCATTCTAAGGTTTACCCTTTCCATATATTTCTCCAAATTTTGAATTAGAGTTCTTGAAACTTATAACCTTCTATTCAGCTTTAGAAATATTTATTTGGACATGTTCTAAATCTTCTTTTTTTTTTATCTCGAATTCTGTATGATCATTATGATTCTTTTATTTTTCGAGATATTTCTTTAAATCATCAATATATTCTAGTAGCTTAAATTTTTGATCTATAGAAAATTCTTGATTGTTTTTTGAGGAATTTTATTTTAACTTCCTTGTCTATTTCTCAATAATTACAATATTTCTCAGAAATTATTTCAATTATTATTTCATATGAAATTAAAATTGAGTTTATTCTTCTTGAAAACAACATATTTCAAATAAATCAATGTTAACTGTTATAATAAAATTATTTTCTCTAGCATTCTAAAAATATTTTTTGGGTTCCACATCATTATCTTCTTCTTCAAAACCACTTATTTCACTACTAAAAAATCTTTTCTCATTAAACATTACAAGAAATGTGTTTTCATTAACAAAAAATTTAAATTATTTAATATCATAATCCTTAGACAAAAATATTCTGCTTTTGGATTTGGTTATCTTAATACCTTTCCCATGGGAGGATGATTTTTCCTCATCACCCTATTTCTACCAATGTTTTCGTAGCCCTATTTCTTCTTCATAAATTTCTTGTTTATCACCGCTTTGAGGAAAATTGGAATCAATTTTCCCAATGGATACAAATAAAAAAAATTTTAAGGGTAGTTTCCATTTATACATTATTATACCAATTTTAACATTTAAAAAAAAAGATAAAATTTAATCAATATTTTTACAAACCTCATTTTCAGAATCATATTCACCATCTTCATCATCATCAAAAATATTATTAATATTTTATTTCATGGAATAATTTAATGAAATTTACCATTCAAATTTTTTTTTCCCCTCAAAACTTTCTGTATTCTCATCTCATTGGTAATGAGAGTTATATAGAAATCATCCAAAGATAATGTTTCAGGATCTCTATCTTTCAATGAAGAAACAATGTAATCAAACTTGTCAGGAATAATTCTCAAAATATTTTTAACAATGATATAATATTCCAAAATTTCACCAAGAAATATAATAGTGCTGAAAATATCATTTACCCTGGTAAATAATTCACCAAATGATTCATACTCACCCATTTTGATGTCTTCATACTTCAATCTCTAGATTTCAAAATTTTCCTTCATTACTTTTTTATTGCCTTTATAAATATTGTTCAGATTATCCTATATTCTTTTGATAGTGGAAACACATTTTAAATTTATAAAATCACTTTCATAGAGTGATTAGAGTAAATAATTCTTAACCCTTCCATAATTCTCAATATTTTCCTTATCATCATTTGTAAGAGGATCATTCTCAACATGAGGGGGGAAACAATATGTAGTAGTTTTTGAAACATCATACCCAAAGGACATATTGTATTATAGAATTATACAATTCTAGATAAGATAATTACTATTATTTAAGATTAGAATCAAATTACTATTCACACACCTCAGATTATCCATCTTAACATCTTCTTCAAAACTTAAGAAAAGAGTAAATGAAGGGAACCTTCATCTATGATAGAAATTGTAAGATACCAACCAGGATATAATTATCACTTAGTGGTAGAGGGGTGAATAAATGATATATTTTTTATTTTATAATTTATCCATTTTGAAACAACATTTTCCTCCAATTAAATTGTTGTTATCTTGATGAAAATAAAACAATCACACATCTATAGGGAAAAAATAATTTACAAGGTTCACTACACAGCATGAGCTGCTACATCCTTAGTATGGTATGCAAAAAATATTATACAAAATAATACACTCGAAATTAATCCTTTTCTATGGAATACCATGGGTAGGATATTCCCATACAGTCTTGTAGCACTATGTTTAATTAAACATTGCTAGTTCTCTTTCTAGCACAGATGATGTAATAAAATCTATGTAAAAATTTATTAAAAATACACCAAGTGATTCCAAACATTTTAATATACTTCATTGTCAACATTCACAAACATGATCTTTATAAAAAAAATCACTTTCTTAACCATAAATATGCAAGAAACTCCTAAACTATGTAATGATACTCAGTCAGATTTCTCAGTTAGAATCAAAAGTATGATTTCCCAGTCTGATAATATAAATATATCAGAATACAATTAACAAAATTCGAAACTTATTTTGTCTTAGTGTAGAGATATAATTCCGATTTCCCATTCTGATGATCTAGCCTGATACTATAATCAACTAAATACAACTTTCTTCTTCTTCTTTTTTTCCTTCTCTTATCTAGAAAACCTCATCAGGAAAGCCCAATCTGGAAATTTTTTATCTCTAAAACTTCTTCAGTGATCCACCTTCTATCGTCACCCATAAAAATTAAATGTGTCATCAAAGTAAAAATAATTTTCTCTATTTATCGGCGTTCCAAACATGTTTAAGTAGGATTTTAAAATGTTTTCTTGCTTAAATTTTTTTCTCGAAACATCAATTCCCCTTGAATTTTAGATGAACTGTTGACTTCTTAAATTCTTCTAAACTCTTCTTATTTTTCTATAACCTTATCAAATATTATAAAAACATCATCTTGCTTAATACATTCCTAAAAAACATTAGTCCAATTCTGATTCCCCAACATGATTTTATTCCTCATGACGAAAACATATAGTCACTCCGATTTTCTTGACCCACATGAAAATAAACTAGAGATTAAGACTTCCCATCTTGGTGAACAATTATATATATTCCAAACATTACAATTTCTCCATTATATTGATGAAAATATATTATTTATTATGTTTCTCTACACCAAATGAAACATTTTAAAATCATTCTTCAAAATTCGACAAATTCTTCTATGATGCCTCTCCATAACACTTCAATTTGATTCATGTAATTTTCTTTTTCATCTTTTCCCATAATGAAGATGTTGTGTCTGAAGATGTTATTAGTGTCCGAGCCAATCCTTAAGTGTTGAACCAATTTATATAAAAAACTCTTTAAAAAATGATATTTATTTTTTTCATTCTTGATGCACTTGTAAACAAAAAAATTTGAGTTTACTTTTCCCTTTACCCACTTGTTAAGGGAAAAACATTCCCACTTGAAAAAAATCATCAATTAATCTTGATGAAAGTGGTTTACTAAATTATTGATTAATATAATATTTAATTCTTCACATTAGTCCCAAAAAATAAACAAAAAATTAATCCTATATTATATTATCGTCTTATGATCGGTGTCAGTATAACTCCAATAATTAGCAGCACACTGTGTCTGATGGACAAATTTTAGCAGCTTTTCTTTTATAAACTTATTTTCTTTTCTAATTACGTTCCTCATCAAATTATTTTGATGAATTTTTTTTCCTTTTGGATTATTGGTATGACTGAAAACTAGAATCTTCATATCTTCATATCCTGATTAACCTTATCATCCAAAAAAACATTTTCCCATTTGGTGTTCTCACATTGATGAACTGAGACTGGAAAGAATCAGATTAATGAACTTTTCTTCTTCCAAAACCTTTTTCTTGTATCATGACCTCCTCATGACTTTGGATACATTTATGATCAGATTACTCAATATCTAACTTACATTAGGAATCAGTGGATGAGTGGGGTTTGGGGATATTTTTTTTCTAATTTAAGACTAAACATGTAGGAGGGTAGAGGGTAGGTATTATTAGCCAATGTTCTAGTTACTCCCTCTCTCATTGAGTGTGTTAGATCTAAGTAGCTGTATGATCCTAAGTAAAAGCAGATTAATAGCTCTTTAAATTGTTTGGAGACCTTTAGTCGTTGGTATCAATCTCCCAATGGTTCTATCCATTTAAGGAAGTGGATGGTTGTTCCTTTGATATTTGGAAAGTATGTGATGCATCAAGGACATAATTCAAGTTGGGTCATTCACCCTGGGGTGAAAAATATGTTTTATACCATGATAGGATGGTATTGGTGGCCCAGAATGAGAAGTGTAGTGGATGACATTGTTTCTAGATGCTTGACCTGCTGGAGGTCCAAATCTATGAATCAAAGACCATCTGGGTTATTACAGCCACTTCCTATTGTAGTTTTTAAGTGGGATGAGATCTCTATGTATTTTTTCATCATGATATCTCATAGCCTGTGTGGGAAAGAGTCCATATGGGTGATTGTCAATCGTTTGATGAAGCCATCACATATTCTACCCATCAAAGATTCAATAAGGGATAGAAATTCAGAAACCTAAATGTTTGAGATTTTTCTGGATTCATAGAGTGCCCTACTCAATAGTGTGAAATTGGGATGCATGTTTTACACATCACTTATGTAAGGGAAATATAGAGGATTTGGTAATATAGTGAAGGATGAGTACCATGTATCACTGGAAGAGGGATGACAAATCCAATAAGACTATCTTGACTCTGGAGGATATGATGTGGGTGAATGTTCATGATTTTGGTGGTTTCTGGGAAGTGTAATTACCATATTATGTGTTTTATTATAATAATATCCCTTGGTATTCAATCAGGATGGTCTTATTTGAGGCATTATATGGGTGGTTGTTCCAATCCCTATCATGATAGGATGAGGTAGGTAAGAATTCTTTAGTTGGACCAAGTCTCATCAAGTAGAAAACCGAGAAAATTTATATAATTTAGAAATGGATAGAAATGGATATGCTATTCCAAAATTATACCAACCATTTCCATAATATGTTGGAGTTTTAGGTTGGAGATTAGTTGTTTCTCTGGGTATTAGTTCAGCTGGGATGTCCTCTCTTGGGAAAAAAGGGGAAGTTGGGGCCACAATATGACACGCCATTTCATATTGTGGAGCGTCTTTGAAATGTTTCCTTTCAGTGGGAGCTTCCACTATGGTTGACCACAATTCAGAATTTCTTTTACATATCCCAATGGATGAGATACCATATAGACCCATCTAACATGTTGGAGTGGAAAGATTTGGATTTGTAGCCTGATTCCACCAATATGAAGCAAAATGTTCATATTTTGGATGTCCATAACAAGGTTATCTAATGGGAGGGGATCCCATTGGTTAGTGTGATCTGGAATCATGGAGGTGATATCCATGAGACATGGGAGTGAGAAGGTTGGGCTAGGGAGCAGTGGCCTCCCCTATTTTCATCTTGTAAAGCTTAAGGATTTTTTTGGGGAAGAAATTGGCATATTGGAGCGTTTGTGACCCCCACGAGGGCATTGGGTAATATAATATTTATTGTTACTTATCCTTTGTTGATTTTATGGATTTTTTAGGTTCTAGGGGTTGAAACTGATAGTTTTTTAGGAGATGAAAAAGGTTGAAAAGTTAGTGAACAGTTTTTCCAAATAGTGTACCAAACATGTGAGGGGTGTTTAAGGTTTTGATAGTGTGGTTTCACATGGTTTGAGCATAGTATTTCAAATTATGAGACACCAAAGTGAAAATTATGGGGATTATTTTGGGTGAAAAGTGACACTCACATGGTTTTTGTAAGGTTTTCCTGAACATGCGGTCAAACAGTGCAACCCAATTCGACTCATTAAAAAATAGAAAATTACCCTTTTTCATTGTTGATTTATAAGGTTTGGGAGATCTTTTTTCTTACTACATGCATGTCTTCCCTCCTCCTTAGGCATGTAACTATACCCCTCCTTTCTTGGTGGATTTCCACATGGTTTATTTGTGTTTTGGATTGATGTAAGGTTATTTATCAATGATTAATTCTTCCATTCCCATCCACAATCCTTATTCTTTTGTTTTTATAGAGTTTTGGAACCCTATTTATTGTTTTAGATGAATTTTGGGTTTATGATGGTGGTTTTGTTTTTATTTATTGTGTTTTAGATGTGAGAGGATTGGTTTTAACTTTTTAAGGTGGTATTCACCAAAGGAAATGAGCATTGAACCGAATCCAAGGAAGGTGTATCTATTTAAGGTTGTTTTCTATGGAATACACTTAAATTTATAATGACCGTTGTTTTAAGTTTAAATTTCCATTTAAATGATTTTTTTCTTTGTTTTTATCTCATTTTTGATTTATTTCATGGATTGGATTGAAAATTTTTATCTTTAATGTGGGGTTTTCCAATAGTTTGTTGCTTTTTTCCACCAAGTGTTTGATAAAATGGATCCATGTGGTTTTGTGATTTTAAATGGATTTATAATTGGTTTTAGAAATTACTTAACATTTCAAAGGGTGTTTTGTTAAATTGATAATGTTTTATTATGAAATTTATTGTTTTATAGATTGATTAATATGGGAACTCTCTTGTGTTGTGTTAGCATGGATTAACACATTGGATAACTGGGGTGTGAGCGAGGAGTTTGTTCGAGGGACCATGTGAGCATTTGGAGGGATGATCGTGTGAGTCTCTATTTTTTCCAAGATAATGATTGATATTTTGGGATAAGAAACCCATGTGATATTCCATGTGGATTGTAGAGATACCTTGTGATATCATTGGTTTGGTTCTAGGGAAGACCATGAGAGCACCCCTTACCTAGATAGATAGCATAGTTGATTACTCACTCATGACAGACCAAATGGTTAGAGACCATATATGCACATTACTCATTAATGATGGGTTTATTTTATTTATGCATTGAATTAGTTCCATTTGGTGCGATGATATATATTATGCTCATTTTTTGTTTTCTATTTATATGATTATATGATGTTGATGTTATGTAAAGACCTGGAAATTTCAAAGAATTTTTTTTCTTAAATACTTTAGAATTTTATGAGTTTGTGGCTTTTGACGGCGCTTGATTCTGAGACCTGGTGTTCCCAGAATCAATTTCCAAAGTTTAGCTCAGGAACGTTCCGTGAATGAACGAGTGGGTTTTTCTATCATTTGAACCGGTTCCCGAAATTGAAATCTGAGGGCACCGATGAACTCCCAGCACCTGTAATTTCTTAAGGGGACACTTACCGTAGTTGTCTTTTATGTGGGTTTGAAGTTATAAATTGGGATTTAATTAAGAGGTAAATAAAATTGTTTGTACAATTTTATTCTGTAACTAAGGAGGTTAATTCCTCCCATGGGTAGTTAAGGGTTGGACCCACAACCACCTAACTACCCAAGTGTGGATGTTAGAGAGGAGGGGCCCACACGAGCCCCAACCATTCAATTTTTCTCTAACTCCTTAAAACCCCCCTCATTAAATTGGAAAACCCCCTTTTTATTGCCAAAGTTTTTAATTAATGAGGATCTTTCCTCTCCCTATGTTTTTAATTAATCTCCAATGCATTTAATTAATGAGGATCATTCCTCTCCCTTCCTTCAATTAATTGTCAACACATTCATTTAATGTGGTGATTTGAATTTTCAAGGATACTTTTCATGTGTAATAAAATAACAGGAGGAGGCTATTATTTTATTTGGGGGAGAGTTTTTGTTGGGCTAAGGGTGATTGGGAGAGCTCTTGAGGTTTTGGAAGAACGTCGGTTCCTCGAAGAACGATGAACAGCTGCCCATTCTCTTCTCCTCTATAAGAGAGGAGATGCCACTTCCTCCTCAGCGCACTCTGACGTCGCCTACGAACCCTTTCCCTGTAATTCCATCTACCGCAACGCCAACTTACGCCCTCAATTATTGAGGTAAGGGGAATATTGTATATTTTTCATATACGTGTTCATTTCTCACGAACATGGTGTTTAAATTGTTGGGTGATGTGTGAACCACTAACATGGTGGGTACAGACTAACGAACAAGTCTATACACAGTGATATTTTGTTCTTGATGCGCAAGATGTTTGGAGATGATGAAACGAGACCGCAACGGCAATGGGGATCCTTCACATTGATGTACGGTTCCCGAGACGACCGCAGGCGCAGTCAGAACTAAAAACGGACCACTGGAATGACTGTGGTGGCCCGCTGAAGACCCCGGCGGCGCGGGTCGCCGGCGGCACCCTGGCGCACCGCTGGCAGAAGCCCACCGTGGAGATGAGGGGAGGGTCCCGCGGCTGCGTGGGATCCAGGGGAGATAGCAGCGCCAGCCTTGCGCCACGTCCGCAGAACAGGGGGGGGGGGGGGCGCCCCCCGCTCGGCTCGCTGGCCGAGCAAGCGCACCCCCCCGGCCGGGTCGGGGCAGGTCATGCGGACCAGGCCGCGCCCTACCAGGCCGGACCTGGACCCGGGTCGGATCGACCCTTTTTGGGGCAACCTGGGGTGGGGGGTGGGTTGGGCCGGGTTGGACCGGGCCCAGACCCCCACTTCGGACCGTTTTCGGTCTTTTACCCATAACATGATCTATGGACCTCTGATTGACACACCGTCAGTTGCATAGGAATCCTTGGATTGAGGCGATCATCTAGGTATATTGGAATTGAGGTTTCGGAGAATTTTGTGTATGAAAGGTTTGGTTCGAACCCAAAATCAACCAGGCCCTTGGAGCGGAAACGCTTATAACTTAAGGACCGGACGTCTGTTTGACGTGCCGTAAACTGTGTTGAACTTATCTTGATGAGACGGTTCTTTTGGATTATTCCAAATGTTGTTTGGAAGCAGCTAGAGTACGGTCAGGTTGGTTTTAGCATAAAAACCAACCAGACCCCTGAAATGGAAAATCCAATAACTCTCAGACCGGGCGTCCGATTGACGCACTGTCTATCGCGTTGGGTTTCTTTTGACGAGATGGAACTTTGGGATACATCAAATTTGGACTTCGTGAAGGTTGATGTATCAACACTCTTGCTCGAGGAGTGGACCCTCCCGGAATCGAGCATGCTGTGTATAGGAACCCTAGAGCTAGCTGCGACTGCATCGACTACTATACTGGAATCCTCCATGAGTTTGACAGCGACGACTACCGTACTGGAATCCTCCGTGGGTTCGACGGCGATGAACACTATTCTTATTCCTGTCTGGGTTCGGCAGTATTGACCTCTGTACTTGTATCTTGTCTGGGTCCGACATAGTAGCTGTTCTTGTATCCTATGTGTCTCTGACAACTTAGATGAATCAGTGGCTACATCTGATCATATCTATCGCTATACAAATTTGTATACCTGTGTGAGCTGAGTCTTGAATTCAATCTTTATCAACGATGTGATTGACTTGCTTTCCTGTGTGGACTGGGTTGTGTTTTCCTGTGTGCACTGGGTTGTGCTTGGGCTCGAGAGTTGGAGACGGACTGTAATTGATGACTTAGGTATATGTATGGGTGTATACCTAAGTTGATTCAGTTTATACTTTGTGATTGTACCTTTCCTTTGTGGTTTATCCTTCGTGGATTCTGAGAGACTTTCAGGGGTCTCAAGGTCCCTACTGAGTATCGTATACTCACCCATGCACGGGTTATGCCCACACTACATTGTGTTCGATGGAGATGATGGACAACACTGATCGAGGTGGGGGCCTATAGAGCTGGACGGTACCCGGAGGCTGACCACATGGCATGATGTACACGGAGCGGACGGCCGGAACCAAGGAGTTTAGGAGACTATCTATACCCACCCTTCAGGTGGGATTTCCGGGGGATGACTCAGTGTTGTTGTTTTACTTTACTACCTCTGTACTTTCTTTTCAGTTGTATTGTACTTTTAGTTTGTTTGTATACTGGCCCATTTACTTTCAGCACCTACTTTTGTACTCATTTTTACTTAGTGCTTACATCACTTACGTACTCTGTTGTTTGTGTTTACTTAATAAAGGCAATTATTTACATTTTTTGGGATTTACGCCATTGGTTCTAGTCGCTAGACCCTGGCCTATGGAAGACAGGCTTGGGGTTGTCACGACACGGACCCCGAGGATGGGTTGTGACAAATTGGTATCAGATGAGTCGATTCTACCGCAGAACTCAGGACTCTGATCTTTCCTTTCTGTGACGCAATAATGTTAAGAGTATTGAGTGTGGTTTTCAATCCAGGGAGTCCAGTGTTGGTGCGGAGGCCAACGTATCTATACACCAGGACCCTGACCTCTGATTTCTGACTCAGTGAACGAAAACACTGATTGCGTGTGTGTTTCCTTTCAAAAGGTTTCTTTGGGATTACATGTGTCAACTCACCAGGTATACTGTTTGATCATGGCGAACCTGTTTCTTTTCAGGATGGCCACATGAAGGCAGCCAACCAGGGTTCCTAGTAAAATGCGGGATGGCAGCCCACCGAGCGATGAGGCCTCGGTGCAGGGACCCATTACTGTGGAGGGACCAGCGGTACCACTACCCGCTGGACGACCAATACCACTAGCCCCAGCAGTGGATAGTGCACACCCTTGAGTGCATTGCATGAGTTTCAGCAACAGATTCCGCCCAGGTTCCATAGAGAGAAAGGTCCTCGGGCAGCCGAGGATAGGCTGGAGGCTATCGTTAGAGTCTTCAGATTGGTTGGGACACCAGAAGACCTTATGGTGATCCTTCCTGCGAGTCTCCTGCACGCCGCAGTAGGTATATGGTAGAGACTGAAGCTCCAGGTGCATGACGAGGAATCTCTACTTTAGACGGACTTCGAGAGCCTATTCTTCTTGGAGTTTATTCTAGCCACCCTACGTGTGGTGCGCATCCAGGAGTTACTACAACTGCGACAAGGCAGCATGATAGTAGCCCAGTACTCTGAAAGATTTACCAACCTCTCACACTACTCCATGGACATGGTACATGACCCATTCTTCCGGGCCCGAACCTTTGAGCAGTTACTGAGGCATGAGAATAGAGCTTCGAATATTCCCTCAGCATCCTGATGCAGGTAGGGGTGCTAGAGGGAGCCCTTTTAGTGGAGAGCTTTCTCACCGAGCAGCCACCACCAGCGAGACCCACCGCAGGATAGCACGAAGTGGAGTATTCTGCAGCCGTCAGTCGACAGATGTCATAGGGGTCCAAGAGGACCAGGTCGTCAAGTGGAAGACATCAGGATATAGGTTTGGCTATGCGGGGCACACAACACAGAGCCATCCTTACGAGGAGATGAAAGTGTTATGCATGCGGCGGGCAGGGCCACATGGCATGTGACTGCCCGACTCGCTATGCAGAAGAGCATCAGATAGTGGAGGGGCCTCCCAGGAAGAGGCAGATGTTCGACCGTGGTGGTTCGCAGGGAGCAGGTGTACGAGGCAGAGGAGCCGGCCGAGCAATGGGTGGTGGACAATATTTCAAGTCTCTACCACCACCACCCTTAGGAGGTCCACCCTGACCACAGGGAGCTGGCGGGCAGAGGCAGGCTCAGCTCCAGGAAGCAGAGGCTTACGACCACAGCACACCCGAGATGACTCAAGGTACTATCTGTGTATATTCCACCCTTTCTGTAGTTCTTATATACATAGGTGAGAGTCATTATTTTATTTGTACTACCCCTCTTCGGAGCTCGGAGATTCCGACTGAGTCGTTGGGTCAATCCTTACATCTAGAGACTCCTATGAGAGTAGACTCGACGATTGCGCACTGGTTCCGGAAGTGTGAGCTTACTCTTCGAGGCAAGAGCTTCAGCTGGGATCTTCTTGTAGCGACGTTGAGGCCTTACGACATCATCTTGGTTATGTACTGATTATCTACAGTCTATGCTCAGATCGACTGTATTAGGAGCAATGTGCGGTGTGTCCGCACGGATGGGACCAGGTTCACCTTCACCGGTGAGAAGGGAACCTTCACAGCATAGGATGAGCTTACGCAAATGAGAGGGCAGCCGATCACACAACATTTGGCTAGCCTCATCCTCAAAGTAGTTGATGTGCGGAGTCCGAGTTTTCCTACTGTGGTGGATTAGTATGCGGACGTTTTCCCTGACGATGATCCAGGACTACCTCCTCGTAGGGAGGTATATTTCTACATAGAACTGTACCCTGAGACATCACCGATATCTACTCTAGCATATCGGTTGGATCATGCCAAGCTTCCTGAGCTGTGGGTATGGCTAGAGGACTTGCAAGGAAAAGGATTCATCCGACCCAGTGTTTCACCCTGGGATTCTCTGATTCTGTTCGCCAAGAAGGTGGATAAGAGTTTGCGACTATGTGTCGACTACCATCGCCTGAATGAGGTGGCTGTGAGGAACAAGTACCCCCTTCTGAGGATTGAAAATCTCTTTGATCAGCTCAAGGGAGCACGATGGTTCTCAAAGATAGACATTAGATCAGGCTGTCACCAGCTCAGAGTTCGAGACAAATATGTATAGAAGACGGCCTTCAGGTGTCGGTATGGCCACTATGAGTTCTTGGTTATTCCCTTAGGTGTGACCAACTCTCCAGTAGTGTTCATGTGTCTCATGAATAGGATCTTCCAGCCTTACCTCGATCAGTTTTTCGTAGTCTTAATTGACGACATAAGGATTTAATCGACTACTGAGGAGGAGCACACCTACCACTTGTGGGCTGTACTGGATACACTCCGAGAGCACCATCTTTATCGTAGGATCTCAAAGTTCCAGTTCTAGATTCAAGAGGTTAAATTCTTGGGGCACGTCATCTCATAGTCGGGAGTTTCAGTGGATCTCGCAAAGATCGAGGCAATACTTGCTTGGGAGCCACCTAGGAGCGTAATAGATGTGCGGAGTTTCCTAGGTTTAACTGGGTACTATAAGAGATTTGTGCCAGAATTCTCCATAGTTGCAGAACCACTTACATCTTTGACGAAGAATAGGAAAACCTTCATGTGGTCATACAAATGTCAGTAGAGCTTTCAGAATATAAGGTGTATATTGACCAGTGTGCCCATCTTGAGGATTCTGGAGGAGGGCGTAGGGTACGTAGTTTACTGCGACACATCAGGGACCAGACTCAGGTTTTTCATGAAGCAGGAGTTATTAGTGATTTCTTACGGTTCATTGCAGCTGAGGAAGCACGAGAAGAACTATGCTACCCATGACCTGGAGTTAGTAGAAATGGTATTTGCCCTGAAGATGTGGCAGGACTATCTGATTGGCGAGTGCTTTACAGTCTACTCTGACTAACAGAGTCTCAGGTAAATTTTCTCGTAGAAGGACCTGAACCTGAGACAGCGGCGATGGCTCAAGTTCCTCCAGGATTATGACTATGAGATTTTCTATCATCCTGGGAAGGGGAACGTTGTGGCTGATGCTCTCAGCAGGAGATCGGGAATTCAGCTACATGGAGAGGCGACAGAGCAGTTAGCCTCTTCGCAGATATCCTTTGTGGATAGAGATGGGGCAGACTTTCTACAGTCCATCATAGTAACTCTTCAACTACTTTAGTGGGTCATAGAGCCACAGTGTGGAGAAGTTGATTGTGAGGCATGACGTGCTCAGATATCCTTCGGGTTGGCACCCGATTGATTTTCTGAAGGTGGGGAGCACGCCATCATCTTCAGGGGACTTACCATGTTACCAGTTGCTCTACAGGGGGAGGTGCTGAGGAAGTTCCACACTTCCCCTCTAGCGGTACATCCAGGAGTAGTGAATATATATCAAGACCTCAGACAATAGCACTTGTGGCCGGGTATGAAGAAGGTTGTAGCAGAGTTTGTTTCTCGATGCCTCACTTGTTGGAAAGTGAAGGCAGAGCACCAGGTACTAGCAGTCTTGGTATAGCCCTTAGAGGTTTTGGAGTGGGATTGGGATGGGATATCCATGGATTTCATGATGGGGCTCCCACATACTTTCAGAGGACACAACTCTATCCGGGTGATCGTAGACCGACTCACCATGTCGGCCCACTTCCTACCGATCAGAGAGAAGGGATCAATAGTGAGATTAAGGTGCCTCTATGTTCAAGAGATCATACAGCTTCATGGTGTGCCAACGTCTATCGTCTTCGATCGAGATGCTCGATTTACTTCCTGGCTATGAAAGGGGTTTCAGGAGGCTTTTGGGACGCATCTACGCCTGAGCACCACCTTTCATCCTCAGCCGGATGGAAAGACAGAGAGGACCATTCAGACACTCAAGGATATGCTCCGTGCATGTGTCATTGACTTTGGTTGCATCTAGGATTATCACCTACCCTTGGTGGAGTTTTCGTACAATAACAACTACCACTCCACCATCAGGATGGCACCTTACAAAGTGTTGTATGGCCGACCTTGAAGATCACCTCTGTGCTGGACTGACCCTAGGGAGTTATTACTCGTAGGACCAGAGATGGTTCAGGCTACGATGGAGAAGGTTCAGATCATCCAGGAGTGGATGAGGACTGCACATAGAAGAAAGAAGTCCTATGTTGATAGGAGATGGAGGCCACTGGAGTTCGAGGATGGAGACCAAGTTTTCATATGGGTCTCACCTCGACGTGGATTGTGGAGGGTTGGCCGGGGTGAAAAGTTATCTCAGTGCTTGATCGGTCCTTTTGAGGTCCTCAGCAGAGTAGGTGAGGTGTCCTAAAACCTAGCCCTTCCACCTCAGTTGGACTGGGTGCATGACGTCTTCCACGTATCTCATGTGAGGAGATATATGAACGACCTGATGCATATCATCGACCATAGGGAGCTGGACATCTATGATGGGGATACTTTTGTTGAGGTCCCAGTGGAGATCGAGGATCGACAAGAGTGGGTCCTATGTGGACGGTCTATTTCTCTGGTGTGAATTTGTTGGCATCACAAGAACCTCTAGGAGAGCACATGGGAGTGGGAGGCTCAGATGCCTGCTCAGTACCCTCGTTTGTTTCTCTAGTTTATGTTGTAGCCTTACAGGGACGCAATGACTTGAGGTGGTTGTAATGTAAAGACCTGAAAATTTCAAAGAATTTTTTTCTTAAATACATTGGAATTTTGCGAGTCTGTGTCTTATGATGGCGCTTGATTCCAAGGCCTAGTGTGCCCAGAATCAATTTCCGAAGTTTATCTCAGGTTCTTTCAGTTAATGAACGAGCGAGTTTTTCTATCTTTTGAACTGGTGCCCGAAATTGAAATCGGAGGGCATTGATGAACTCGCAGCGCCGGTAATTGCTTAAGGGGACACTAACCGTATTTGTGTTTTTTGTTGGTTTGAAGTTATAAATCGGGGTTTAATTAAGAGGTAAATAAAATTGTTTGTACAATTTTATTATGTAACTAAGGATGTTAATTCCTCCAATGGGTAGTTAAGGGTGGGACCCACAGCCACCTAACTACCCAAGTGTGTATGTTAGAGAGGAGGGTCCCACATGATCCCCAACCATTCAATTTTCCTCTATCTTTTTAAAACCCCCCTCATTAAATTGTAAAACCCCCTTTTTATTACCAACACATTTAATTAATGAGGATCCTTCCTCTCCCTCCCTTTTTAATTAATTTCCAACACGTTTAATTAATGAGGATACTTGTTCTCCCTTCCTTTAACTAATTGTCAACACGTTCATTTAATGTGGTGATTTGAATTTTGAAGGTTACTTTGCATGTGTAATAAAATAATAGGAGGAGCCTATTAGTTTATTTTGGGGAGAGTTTTTGTTGGGCTAAGGAGGATCGGGAGAGCTCTTGAGAATTTGGAAGAACACCGACCTCCAATGAAAAACGATGTCTCCTTCGATGAAGAACACCAGTTCCTCTATGGACGACGACGTGCCACCCATTCTCTTCTCTGTGACAAGAGAGGAGATGTCGCTTCCACCTCGGTGCACTCCGACGTCGCCTACAAAACCTTTTCCAGAAACGCCGTCTACCACGACGCTGACGCACGTCATTAATTATTGCGATAGGGATAATTTTTTATATTTTTCATATACGTGTTCATTTCTCACGAACGTGGTGTTTAAATTGTTGGGTGATGTTTGAACCACTAACGCGGTGGGTACGGACTAACAAAAAAGGCCAGACACCCAGCTATTTTGTTCTAGATGCGTTAGATATTTGGTGATGATGAAACGGGACTGCAACGGAAATTGGGAGCCTCTGTAGTGAAGTACAGCTCCCGAGATGACCACATGCATAGTCGGAATAAAAAACGGAACATAGGAATGACTCTGGTGGCCCGTGGAACACCCCAGCAGTGCGGGTCGTCGGTGCGGCGGCGCCGGCGGCCGGAGGAGGCGGCATCGCCCCGGCTCGCAGCATGCATAATCCCACCGTGACGTTGGCCGCAGCGGCGAGGGGAGGATCCTGCGGTCGCGCGGGATCCAGGGGAGACAGTGGAGCAAGCCTGGCGCCGCGTCTGCAGAACAAGGAGGGTCGCACCCCCCACTCGGCTCGTTGGCCGAGCCAGCGCACCCACCCAGCCTGGCATGGGCGGGTCACATGAACCGGGCGACGCCCAGCCTGGATGGGCTGCACCCTACCAGGCTGGACCCAGTTTGGGCCGACCAGGTGGGGCGGGTTGGGTCGGGCCCAGACCCCCACTTCGGACCATTTTTCGGTCTTTTCCCCATAACTTGAGCTACAAACCTCTGATCGACGCACCGTCAGTTGAATTGGAATCCTTGGATTGAGACGGTAATTTAGGTATATTACACTATAGGTTTCAGCAAATTTTGGGTAAGGTCGTGTTGGTTTGAACCTGAAACCAACCGGGCCCTTAGAGTGGAAACACTTATAACTTAAGGACCGGACATCTATTTGACGTGCCTTCAACTACGTTGAATTCCTCTTGATGAGAATGTTTTTATGGATTACTCTAATTGAGGTTTTGATGCAGCTGGAGTACGTTCGGGTTAGTTTTAGCTTAAAAACCAACCAATACCTTGGAATGGAAAAGCCAATAACTCTCAGACCGGGCGTCCGATTGACGCATCGTCGGTCGCGTTGGGTTTATTTTGACAAGACGTAACTTTGGGATACATCAAATCTGGACATCGTTATAGTTGATGTATTGAAAATCTTGCTCGAGTTGCGCACCCTCCTAGAATTGAGCATGCTGTGTAAGGGAACCCTAGAGTTGGCTGCGACTGCATCGACTACTATACTGGAATCCTATGTTGGTTCGACAGCAACGACTACCGTACTAAAATACTTCGTGGGTTCGATGGTGACAACTACTGTTCTTCTATCCTATGTGGGTCCGGAAGTATTGACCTCTATACTTGTATCTTGTGTGGGTCTGGCAGAGTAGCTGGTTTGTGTCATATGTGGGTCCGACAGCTTAGCTGGTCTTGTATCCTCTGTGGGTCTGACAGATTAGATGAATCAGTGGCTACATCTGATCATCTCTATAGCTATACAAAGTTATATACATGTGTGAGCTGAGTCTTGAGTTCAATATTTATCAGCGATGTTATTGAATTTCTTTCCTGTGTGGACCGGGTTGTGTTTTCCTGTGTGGACTGGGTTGTGCTTGGGCTCGAGAGTTGGAGACGGACTGTAATTGATGACTTAGGTATATTTATGGGCATATACCTAAGTAAAGTCAGCTGATACTTTGTGATTGTACCTTTACTTTGTGTTTTATCCTTCGTGTATTCTGAGAGACCTTTGGGGGTCTTGGCGTCCCTACTGAATATTGTATACTCACCCCTGCATGAGCTATACCTGAACTACTTTGTATTGGATGCAGATGATAGACATCACTGATCGAGGTGGAGGCTTGTGGATCTGGACAGCACCTGGAGGTGGACCACTTGGCAGGACGTACATGGAGCGGACGGCCGGACCCGAGGAGTTGAGGAGACTATCTATACCCACCCTTCAAGTGGGATTTCCGGAGGATGACTCGGGGTTTCTGTTTTACTTTACTTCCACTGTCCTTTCTTTTCAGTTGTACATTACTTTCTTTTGGGTTTGTATACTGGCCCATTTACTTTCACCACCTACTTTTGTACTCAGTTTTACTTAGTGCTTACTTCACGTACGTACTCTATTGTGTATGTTTACTTTATAAAGTCAATGCATTCACTTTTTTTTGGGATTTACACCTTTGGTGTTAGTCACCATCCCCTGGCCTATGGAAGGAGGGCTTGGGGTAGTCACGGAGTAGGCCCCGAGGATGGGTTGTGACATGTTATGATCATCATTATTATGCCTTTTGGTTGTATTTTATAATGTTTTGAATTGTGGAATTTTTTATCTATTTGATCCATTTTTGGGAATTATTTTGCAAAACCATATATTTATTGGGAAAGGAAAACCAAAGGGGGTTAACATTTTTCATTAATTTGGTTTATTTCAAGTTGTTTAGTTTTTATTTATTTTAAACTAGTTTATTAGATTTTTGGAAAAAATCCTAAAATAGATTCATGTTGGTATCCTACCGGGATTCATGCAACACACACATCTTGGTATATGTTTGGATGTTCTTTTATTTTTTTAGGAAATGTAAAGGAAATGGTACTATATTATAAGGTGGCTCTTCATGATCACTATCTTCCGGGGTATCATAGAGGAGATGTGGTCTCAAAGGGATGGAATCATGTGGATTAATTTTTTTTCATACACATTGTGTGGTAATTAGTCTTTTTTTTGTAATTATAACATTTCCTTTGAGTTTGGGTTATTTTTTTGAGATACCATGTATATTTCTTTCTATGGAACGCCTTAAATTTGATGAATGACATTGTTTTTGTAATCTACTAATTTTATTCTTCTATTTAATGTATTGATATATGTGTGGCCAAATGATTTTATGAATGGTCCATTCTAGTTTACCAGTAGTGAAACCATTACCAAGTTCTAGTTGGTTATTATTGGTGCTTGTTTCCTCCCCTTGGTGACCAAGTAACCACTTTGAGATATGTTTTGGGCTGACTCCAATGATGAGTTAGTTCAACTCATGTTAGTTTATTATATTTTTCCTTGAGGGTTATCATTCTTATTTTTTTATCTTACACATTTCCAAAAATATATTTTTCAAATAATTATGAAACATTGAAGAAACTCAAATAATTAATTTCTTCTTTTTAAAATTATATTTTCCAGATATTTCCATTATGAAACATAAAACATAGTTGTTTCGCACGGATTCCGGGGATGATCTCCTGGACGGGAGATTCAAACGTTCCGATCGGTTTCTAACGGGTTTGTTCGTAGAACCGGAAACATCCAATGATTCCACATCCGTTTGGACCTACTTTCCAAAGGCAGGCGCTCATTAGCTTGTGGACTAATGAGGCTTAGGAATTTGCATTGGTCGAGAGGATGGGAGGTCGGACTCATCACACCTTTTTGAGGGGAATTATTGTCTACTGCGGGACTCTCTTTATAGATTTAAGTTATGTTCGTGAATCCTTATTACATTACCAAGTATAAAATGTGCTTTCCTTTAGTTTTAACAATCAATGATCAAATATGCAAGAAATTTAGAGAATCTTTTATACGTATTCGAGGTTCTTCATCAATAGAGAATCATATATATCTGTTTAGAGATTCTTGGTCAATGGTATCCTTCAAAACATTTATATAAAAGTCTCTTGGTCATTATGATGACCAGGCTGGTTTTAAAGCCACTCAGTGGGGCACTTGAAGTTTATCGTCATTCAGAAGGACATAGATTATTTCAAAGTTGGGATCGAACCCATAAATGGGCTACCTACGTATCCTTTGTTTTGGAAAAGGAATCAGAACCCACGTAGTTCGAGAAATGGAGTATGATGTTTATGATTGATGGCTCAAAGAGGAATGTCATAATTACTTTTACACTCTAAGCTCATGTGAGTCATGCTTGGTGTGAGAAACAAGAGGTATTGGTAAAAATTAGACAATTTTTCCATGGAAGATGCAATCATAAAAATTTGTTTGGGGCTTATGTATGGATGACTGCCCAAATAGATGAAGGTTTAGGATTTACTTTTAGGGAGAAAATCCATGAACAAGGTCCATAAAGTTATATGTGCTTCATGGAGATTTGAATACTCTAATCTTGGGGCTTACTCCTAAGGAGGATGCCCAAGTTAGGAGGGGACTTATGATTGGGTTTTACTCCTGAAAAGGAAACCCAAATCAAAGGTAAATTAGGACTGGTTAAGAGAAATTTAAGGGACTTGGGGCTTACTCCTAAAAAGGAAGCCCAAGGTTATGACTGAGTCTTATTCCTGAAAAGGAGACTCAGGTTAAGGGACTTGGGGATTACTCCTGAAAAGTAATCCCAAGGTTATGACTGAGTCTTATTCCTGAAAAGGAGACTCAGATTAGGGATTAAGGTTTGGGGCTTACTCCTGAGGAGGATGCCCAAGATTTATGACTGGGACTTATTCCTAAAAAGGAAGCCCAGGTTAGGGGACTTGGTTTGGGGCTTACTCCTGAAGAGGATGCCCATGTTGTGAGATTGGGATTGGGGCTTACTCCTAAAGAGGATGCCCAAGTTAAGGATTTAATGTTTGGGGCTTACTCCTAAGGAGGATGCCCATGTTTGGGAACTTTAAGAATTTGGGGCTTACTCCTAAGGAGGATGCCCAGATTAAAGAACTTATAACTGGGGATTATTCCTGAAAAGGAGACCCAGGTTAAGGATTCTCTCATTTTAAAGGATGAGGTTGAATGAATGAACTCTCCATATTTAGTGACATAAGGATATTTAAATCACTAAGTTTTGAGAGATATTCCACAGAATTCCTTTCAGATAAGAAATTCAAATCAAGAAATCATGCCATAAATGGATTTGAAGAGTGTCTCGAAGACTGAATCTTGAAAAGGAAAGGTGTGATGGCTTAAGAGGGGTGACATGGGCAAGATGGGTACCCAAAAATATAGGGGCGTGCAAGTCCTGAAAGGCGCGCAAGTATTGCGGCGGTGCGCAAGTATTGGTCGCGCAAGTATACTTGCGCGACATGAGGGGGTACTTGCGCGATTCTCAATCGGAATTCAAATACTTGAGCGACTTCTTTTTAATCACTTTAAAATCCTCTTGAGGATCTTCCAGAAAGGGGACGCTCAAGTTATATTGAAGGAAATAAGTTGGCGCGCAAGTGTTTGATAAGTTTCAACACTTAGGCCTTCCTTCTTCTCTTTAGATCTTCCGTTCTAGGTAAAAAATTACCTTAGAAGTGTTCCGGAAGCTTTGAGAAGAGACTTGGGCGTCGGGAGCTTCAATCCGAGTTTCTGGAAAAAAATTCCTCCCGAATGGGGAGCCCACAGGGTCTATATATAGGCAAAAGAAGGCCCTGGGAAGTTACTGGGCGGTTACCACTTAGGTCGCGCAAGTCACTTGCACGACCATAAGGCGTCGCGCAAGTACTTGCACGTCCACTAGGCGTCGCGCAAGTGTACTTGCGCGACCATGAGGGAACTTGCGTGATCTATGGGCAATGTACTCCTTCTTCATCCCTTTGTCGATTTTTGATGTTTCATCAAAGGATGAATCACTTTATGCTCAGATATTCCCCTTTTCCGATCTTTAGATTCTGTGACGAAAAGGAGCGTCAACAAAAGTCCCCCCTCAGAGTTGGATCCGGAATGAAATGAGGATTTGACTCTGAGTAAATTGAATACATTCAAAGGAAAAGGGGGCACGCAAGTCTTCAGGGCACAGAGGGCAGCGCGCAAGTGTGCTGGAACTTGACTTTTATTCAGAGTTCCTTTGTCTTTTGTGGGCAGATTAAAGTCATGCACGCCAGACATAAAGGGGCTAATGTTTAAGGTCGAAATAGCTTTGACCAAAATGGATTAAAAATGCATTCAATTCCTTGACAATTTATCTGAAAACATATTACCATACTCAAGCATGAGGGAAAAAATGTAAACTATGGCTTAAGAATATTTGAATCTGAGGAATGATATGAAAAAGAGCTAAAAGGCATTAGAAGAAGTAGTTTCCAAGAATGAAGTTACTATTATTTAACAAAACCCGTTACGGGGTTGAAATATGCAGGGCCACCTATGGGCATTGGTTGCATGGTCAAATAAATAGCATCTTTTGGCTGACAATTCTGTTATGTGGACTGTTTATGCAAGTCCACCTATGGGCACGTGCTGCATAGTCAGGCAAAAGAACTACCAGAAATTTACTTTCCTAGTGCTAAAAGTCAGTGAAAGTTTATGGAGATTCAAATTTTCTAAAGTATAGAGTTTGTTGTATGGAAAGAGGTACTTGAATATGGAGAAGATATTTTCGAATAAGAACATCAAAGAACTGGATGAATATCACTCTTACGAAGGTCTGACCCAAACGTAGGGAAGAAGAATAAACCATAGACTTGAATACTTTCAGATCATGAAAAAGGATATGGGACAAATATGTTATGGATGGCTATTTTTTCCGGATCCCTACATACTGTCGTTTAAGACAAATAAGGACAAAAGAGGCATTCTTCCCAAGAATGAAGTTAGTATTATTTAAAAAAACCCCTTAGGGGGTTGAAATATGCAGGGCCACCTATGGGCATTGGCTGCATGGTCAAATAAATAGAAAATTTTGGCTAACAAGTCTATTATGTGGACTGTTTATGCAAGGCCACCTATGGGCACGTGCTGCATAGTCAGGCAAAAGAATTCTCAGAAGTTTGACATTTTTGTGATTAGAAGTCATGAAAAGGGTTATGAAGATCTGAAAATATTTAAGGTTAGGATTATAACACATAAAGATGGGTATTATCCAATGTATATAGAGATACATAGGTCAATGATAACCATAATCATGTTGTGGCTGGGTCCTAAATTGAAACTTGGACTTCACTACGTATCTCATAAGAATGAGAATCAAGCCATACGTAGTTCTTGAAATGCAGTTTAACGTCATGCAAGACGAATGGATGAATGATCTTAGTTTAGGGTCATAGAATTCGGACCATGATAATGAATACACAGTGTGTGTTTTCATGAGGACTTTTCAGCCAAGGGACTGAAAGTGAAATTTGGGGTTAGGCCCAAAAGACTTGGGACTGGATTCGAGGGACACTCGAATGTTCCTACGTATCCCATAAGGATGGGAATCAAGTCCACGTAGTTCTAGAAATTACCCTTTGTACAAATTTGGTTCGTACATGTGAAGGGTGAAAGGGGACTTTAGTGCAATGATGGTTTAACCTAAGATAAAAAGTTCAGGCATTACCATGTATGCACGTAGTCTTTTTGAAATGAAACATGATTAAAAAATCAATGTCAATAATAGTTCTCTCTCAAGTGAGGAAATAAAAGAATATTGTAGTTTATTGTCGTACCAGACAAAAGTGTTGTATAGTTTAACGTCGTATAACAAGGACGAAAATGAATCAATGTAAAGATATTGATTCCAGGGGCGGTTTCACAAATCAACATCATATGAGATGGTGGTGAACCGATGTGAAGAGATTGTTTTTGGGCTTGAACCCTGGGAGGTTGCCTACATACCCAGCCTGGAGGGCAAGGATCAAAGTCCGTGTAGTTCAATAAAAGAATGAATTAATGATCAAGTTGTTCTTGGGGACAATGATCTAATGAAAATGTTGTTGGGACTTACACATGGTTAGCGGCCCAGAGAGAGTGTTATGGTTGATGTTCGCTCTAAGCCCACGTGAGTCATACTCGGTGTGAGAAACAAGAGGTAATAACAACCTTAACGATGCACAGTTTAATGTCGTGTAGGACCTATCAAGGATTTTATTTACAGTTTAGCGTCATGTAGTTAGGATGATGGGGACAAAATAGTTTAACGTTATATTGGAAGAAAGGGAGACTGTGCAGTTTAATGTCATGCAGTAAGGAAAAAAGAGTGTACCATTTAAACGTCATGTTGGACGAAAGTGCGAATAGTTTAAGGTCATATGCATGGACCGTGAATGGTGCAGTTTAATGTCATACTAGACTTTTGAGATTATATAGTTTAACGTCTTTCCGGACGTGAGGGACTTTTATAAAGTTTAGCGTCATGTAGTTAGGACGTCACAGTTTAACGTCCTGCTGGACATAAGGGATTTTCAAATAGTTTATGGTCATATACATGGACCAGGGATGATGCAGTTTAAGGTCATGCTGGACGGTTTATGGAACTTTTTCACAGTTTAATGTCGTGTGGGACGAAGTTGCAGTTTAAAGTCATACTGGACCATTGCTGTATTGTTTAACGTCATATAGCAAGGACGAACTGGTGCTGTATAGTTTAAAGTCATGTAGCTAGGACTAAGGTGATCCAATATGAGGATATCAGTTCTGGGGACTTTTTACAGTTTATCGTCGTGCTGGACGTTTGGAAGTGCCACACAGTTTAATGTCATGTTGCTAGGACACAATATAGTTTAATGTCATCTCGGACAAATAAGGAACTTATGTACAGTTTAGTGTCATGTAGGACATATTAGTAATCAATGTGACAGTTTAACGTCATGTTGGACGATAAGGGAACTGACACAGTTTAACATCATGATGGACGATGAAAGTGCCATACAGTTTAATGTCATGTAGATAGGACATAATACAGTTTAATGTCGTGTGGGACATAGTTGAAGTTTAAGGTCATACCAGACCATTGCTGTATAGTTTAACGTCATATAGCAAGGACGAACTGGTGCTGTACAGTTTAAAGTCATGTAGCTAGGACTAAGGTGAACCAATATGAGGATATCAGTTCTGGGGACTTTTTACAGTTTATCGTCATGATGGACGATGAAAGTGCCACACAGTTTAATGTCATATTGCTAGGAAAAAATATAGTTTAATGTCATCTCGGACATATAAGGAACTTCTGTACAGTTTAGTGTCATGTAGGACATATCAGTAATCAATGTGACAGTTTAACGTCATGTTGGACGATAAGGGAACTGACACAGTTTAATGTCATGCTGGACGATAAGGGAACTGACACAGTTTATCGTCATGCTGGACGATGAAAGTGCCACACAGTTTAATGTCATGTTGCTAGGACAAAATATAGTTTAATGTCATCTCGGACATAGTTGCAGTTTAAGGTCATACCAGACCATTGTTGTATAGTTTAACGTCATATAGCAAGGACGAACTGGTGCTGTACAGTTTAAAGTCATGTTTCTAGGACTAAATATAGTTTAATGTCATCTCGGACATAGTTGCAGTTTAAGGTCATACCGGACCATTACTGTATGAACCAATTGTAAGTCTTGGTTCTGGGGACCTTATTTTGTGTTTATACAAAATATTTCTTCAGAAATCTGGCATTGGTTAGAGTCGTGATGTGTTCTCCATCCATTGAGATTAGAGAATACGCTCCATTGGAGTAGGCCTTATGTATTGAATAAGGTCCTTCCCATTTTGGTTAAAGCTTGGGAGGCTTCTTTCCTGGTATCATTGGTGCTCTGAGAACCAATACCAATTCTCCCTGAATGAATGAACGAAGACGAACTTTTTTGTTAAAAGCTCGTGCTATTCGATTCTGATAGATTTCCAAGTGGTGCAATGTGCACAAGCTTTTCTCATATAACTGTTCCAATTCATTCAACCGCTTTTGGGATTGCTCATCTGTAGATAACTGATCACAAATGGCTATTCTGAGTGAGGGCAATTGAACTTCAATTGGCAAGACTGCTTCTGTTCCATATACCAATGAATATGGAGTTGACCACGTTGCATTGCGAGTGGTAGTCCGATAAGCCCATAAAGCATGAAAGAGTTTATCAGGCCATGACCTCTTATCTTTATCCACCATCTTTTGCAGTATACTTGAAAGAGTCTTGTTGAAGGCCTCTATCTGGCCATTAGACACTGCATGATAACGAGATGAATGGTTGGAATTAATGTTGTTTTCTTGATACAATTTCTTTACCTCAGAAGAACAGAAGTTGGTGCCGTTGTCCGTCAATATGGTATGAGGGACACCAAATCTTGTAATGATGTTAGACTTGATGAAGCTAACAATGCATTTAGAACTGACTTCTTTGAGAGGTACTGCCTCTGCCCATTTGTAAAAGAAATCAGTAGCAGTAAGAATGTATTTAAACTTCTTGGACGTAGCTGAAGGGTAAGGCCCCACCACATCCATTCCCCATGTGGAAAATGGCCACGAGTATTTAGCTGTATGAAGAAACTCTGGAGGTTGATGAATGAAGTTGGCATATACTTGGCATGAATGACACTTCTTTGTGAAATTAACACAATCTTGTATCATTGAATGCCAAAAGTATCCAAGCCTTCGAATTTGATCAGACAGTCTATGTCCAGACTGGTGGGCACCACAGACTCCTGCATGCACTTCTTTTATGACAGCCATTGTCTCTTCACCATCAATACATCTGAAGAGAACTCCATCAAAACCATGTTTGTAGAGAATTTTCTCGAGGTGGTTTGGGCCATCATAAAGAGAAAAATTGACCACACGTCGCCGAATTTGTTCTTTCTCGGCTCTATCAGGTGGAAGTGTTCCATTTTGAAGGTATTCCCTGATAGGTGACATCCATCCTGTAGTATGACCATATGGTTCAGGAATGGGACTAATTTCATTAATTTCCTCTGTTCTGACTTGAACATAAGGTGAAATTGCACGATGGTGGGCAATATAGATGGTTGTTTCGTCCCGATTTGGATCTTCTAAAGCTGTGGCTATATTAGCCAGTGCATCAGCTTGAGCATTTTGTGATCTTGGGACATAACAAAATGTCGGTTCTGAAGGGAATTCCGACATTAACTCTCTGACGTAATCAAAAAAAGGGATTAATTCTTCTTTTCTGATGGCATAATCCCCATTGACTTGTTTGATTACCAGGTCTGAATCACCTTTCACCTTTAAGTGATTCACTTGCGCTTGAAGCGCTAACTCCAAGCCTATAATGAGAGCTTGGTATTCAGCTTCATTATTGGTACCACCTTCCCACAACAAAAAGGAATAAGGTAATACTGCCTTATCTGGAGAAATGAGCACAATTCCTAAACCAACTTTGTTGAATTTAGGATTTTCCATTTTCTTCCCTGTTGGACTTCTAGAAGCACCATCAAAATACATTTCCCATGTTTGAGGACTCTCTTGAATAGAGAAAACTTCCTCATCAGGGAGTTCGATATCTGAATATGTGTCTTCCACTGAAGGATGTTCAGCCAGGAAATCTGCCAGAGCTTGGCCCTTAATTGCCTTTTGAGACACATACTGAATGTCGAACTGCTGTAGAATAACCGCCCACCTTGCCAGACGTCCTGTAAGCATTGGACGACTAAGGATGAATTTGAGCGGATTATTACGAGATACCAATTGGACCTCATGATGTTGCAGGTAGTGTCTCAGTTTCTGAACTGCAAAGATTAATGCTAGGCAGCACTTTTCAATACATGAATACCGGGTTTCTGCTTCAAGCATAGTTCTACTGAGATAGTAGAGACTATTTTCATTCCCAGCATCATTCTTTTGAGCGAGAAAGGCACCCAATGATCGCTCTAAAGCTTTCACATAGAGGATAAGAGGTCTACCCTCAACAGGTGGCATGAGTACTGGAGGACTCAAGAGGTATTTCTTGAGAACATCAAATGCTTTTTGACATTCTTCAGTCCTCTGGTAAGTGACTCCTTTCTTCAATAATTCGGTAAAGGGTAAACTTTTGCCTGCCAAATTGGCGATGAAACGCCGAATATAGGCTAAGTGTCCTTGAAGTCCTCTTAATTCTTTCAAATTCTGAGGAGGTGACATACCAAGGATTGATTTGGTCTTCTCAGGATCAACTTCAATACCATGATGGCGTACAACAAAGCCGAGGAATTTTCCTGAGGTTACCCCAAAAGCACATTTTAAGGGGTTCATCTTCAAATTATATTGTCGAAGCTTGTGGAATATGACTTCCAAATCAGCCAAGTGATCAAAATGTTGTTTGGATTTAACCACCAAATCATCTACATAGCATTCAACAAATTTCCCTAAAAGAGGTTTGAAGATACGATGCATGGCGCGTTGATATGTTGCACCTGCATTCTTTAAACCAAATGGCATCACCCGGTAACAAAACACACCTTGAGGAGCTCTGAAGGCTGTATATTCCTCATCTTCTGGGGCCATTCGGATCTGATTATATCCAGAATATCCATCCATGAAAGAAATTACTTCATAGCCAGCCGTCGCATCAATTAAGAGTTCTGTAATCGGAACTGGGAAATCATCTTTAGGACAATACCGATTAAGATCTCTGAAATCGATGCAAACCCTAATTTGTCCGTTCTTCTTCTTTACAGGGAAAATATTAGCCAACCACTTGGGATATTGAACTTTTCTGACAATGTTAGATTTGATAAGCTTATCCACTTCAGCCTCAATTTTGGAAGCATAGGTTGGGTGTGTTCTTCTCGCGGCTTGCTTGAATTCTCGATGTTCTTTTGGCAAACCCAAATGATGGGTGGCAACATCAGGATCAAGGCCAGGCATCTCTGTATAATTCCAAGCAAAAATATCTTTATTTTTCTTTAAAAAAGAAATATACATCTCTTGCTCTTCAAGGTTCATGGCCGCACTAATTAAAGTGGGGCGTGGATCTTTCTCTGTACCCAGATTTACTTCACTGAGTTCATCCACAGTGGTAGAGATACCCTCTTCAAATGCTGGAGGAGCATCTCTAAGATCTTCCTATTCCTCTTCATCATGTGTTATTTCTTCCGTTTCTACTTGCAAAGTAGATGAAAAAACGAAATTCTCATGATTATAAGAGATGCCAAAATTTTCACATTTTGAAGAAGAAGCTTCCATTTCCGACCCTATTGATGATAAAGGGTCTTATTTGGGAATCAAAGAGGAGATGATGGATTGAGAATCGAAATCAATATTCACCTCTGGTGTTGCTATAACTTCTTCTGGCCTGATTAGCGAAGTATAGACTTGTTGGATTTCAGCAGACGAAATGAAAACGTCACCACTTATGCTTTCATCACTGCTTGGTAAGTTACCAATTTCTCCCATGTTGTCTGGCTCGATTGCCGTAATTGACATTATGGATCTTTCCATAAGAGTATTTTGATTTGGGCCTATTTTGTCAATTTGACTGATAGGTAACACATAATCTGTACTCACATGTGAAAATGGATTTATTGGAATTTTTTCCAGACCATATGGAGCATTAACTTTGGTAATTTCCTTCATTGTAGATTTTTCTCTTCCCTTCATGTGATAAAATTCCGCCTCAATGTATTGAGACTCACATGTCTTGAACGGGGCCTTATCACCAAACAATGTTCCAACTTGACCATCGAAACAATATTTGAGACATTGATGGTATGATGACGGAATAGCTGCATGCTGATGTAGCCAGGGTCTTCCAAGCAAGATATTGAAAGCTGAGTCCTGATCAACAATCATGAAATCCGAATTGGAAACAAGATCTCCAAACTGAGTTCTGAGTGTAACTTCTCCCAGTGGTTCTTGTTCATTTTTATCATATCTTTGCAACATCATGGTAGAAGGAGATAAATCAGATTTCGTGAGGCCCAATTGACGAAGTGTACGAATGGGCATGAGGTTGACTCCTGAACCATTGTCAATGAAAGCTCTTCGAATATCTATACCATTGACTTTGCCAGATAAGTACAAAGGTTTTATGTGCCCATGCACAACATCATCTTCATCTTTATCAGTAAAAGATATCACTGCATGGCATTCTGCAGGATTATTCTCTATGTGATAGATTTCAGCTGCAGCAATTTCAGCTTCAAACTCCTGAGGACTTGACAAAGCTTCGATGAGTGCTTCCCGAAGATCTTTTGACAAATTCAAAGCATCCAAAATTGATAACTTGGATGGTACTTGGGCCAAGTGTTTCAATATATCATACTTTTGATCTAGAGTTCTGCGTTTCCCAATAGGAATATTCGGTTTAGCAGGTACCTTGGAAGCAGATGCTTTGGAAGCTGATACATCTTGTATTGAAGTTGGCAACATCCTTGGTTTTGGAAGATTAGACTGATTAGATCCATTTAATTTCTGAGATAAATAATATGGAACCTTTAATCGGTCTTCCAAAATAACTGTGCCAAAACTGAGTTGCCCATCGGCAGAAGAACATGCTTGTTCTTTTTGAGCTTGCTGAAGGGCTCTACCACGAGTTTCTGCTGCATATACAGTGCTAGCAGGGGTAAAATTAGAGTAGTGGATTCGGAAAGATCCACGTCTTCCCCTATATCTTGAACCTTTAGAACCTCTTCGGATTCCCTTATTTGATACAGGGAATTCAGGATCATCAAGACTGGAATATGGATCTGTTAATTGAATCATATTAACAGAACCAAAGATTAACTCTTCTTCTGATAAAGACTCTGCCTGGTTAGCCTGTTTAGGCTATGCCGTTTGATGGGGCGGTGCCCGTGGCTTTGAAGTAGATGGCATGAAATCTGCCAGAGTTAAAGACAATTTAGGCTTTGCTACATACTCATCTTCTTCTGATTCCTCTTTCTTCTTTGAATTGCGCTGCCCTTTTGAGGATTTGTCTTTTGATGGAGGCTTTACTGCAGCTTTTGTAGGAGACACAATTGGCTTCTTCAATTGTGCTCGCAAAATGGAATGGGTCCGATTGATTGTCTTTCTGACCATCCAATCATCATATTTTTTCGCAGTTTTGCTTTTGACTTCCTGCCACTCACCTCCTTCCTCTAGATCTGTAGCGGTAATACACGCTACATGAGCTGAATAACCCTTCAATTTGACTTGTCCCAAGTCAACCATCTTTTGCAGGAGGTCTTTAAAGACAAAACACTCCTGGATGGGATGCCCCAACATTTATTGAAAGGGACAATAATTGGGGCGGTCTTCATCTCCTTCCTTGTTTGGCCTCTTGGGCACTGGTAATTGAACCAAATTATTTTCCAGAGCTGAAATGAAGTAACCAGGAACTTTCTCACTTCGGAAAGAGAATGTTTTACTCTTCATATCCTCAAATTGTTTTTATCGTTGATATTTTTGATCATTTGGACGAAACAGCCTTTGTTGTTGGCGTTCAGGAGGTGGAGCCCTTCGAGAAGATGAAGGTTTTGAAGTAGAAATAGGTACAGGTTCCTGTTTAAGCATAACTGTAGAAGTTTCTGCTTTACCCATTCTTCATCCTGGAGCTGATGGAATTACACGAGATTTAACCTTAGCCTGTATAAGGGAATCTTCAATCTGTTAAGCGATTGAATTAAGGTCTCGAAACCCTCCTGTGTATTTCACAGGGATCAATGGCGTGCGTAATTCGTCACGCAAATTTTCCACACAGATTGGCAGCAATTCCTCCTGAGGGAGTGCTAAACTCAAGGAATACGTTAATCCCTTCCAACGAGCAATGAAATCAGAGACTCTTTCATTCTCCCTTTGCTTGCAGTTTGTAAGATCGAAAACTGTCATTTTTGGCAAAGTTGAGCTAAACTGAAGAAGGAATTTTTGACGAAGATCCTCCCATCCGATGACTGACCGGGATTGCAATCTTGTATGCCAGACAAAAGCTGGTCCTTGCAAGGTTCGCACGAAGCATCTGAGTTTCACTGCTTCTTGCGGCTCTGGAGTTCCCATCATAGGATCACAACAAGACACGTAATGCGTCAAATGTTGTTCAGGGTCGCCTGATCCATTGAAAGTAGGGAAAATAGGGTTTCCAAAACTGGATGGAGGAGAAATTGAATCTACCCATTCAGGGTAAACTTTCTTTTCAGGTTGAACTTGCGCCTGTTTCCCTTCCATAGTTTCTAACCGAGCTGTTAATGACTCAATAGTAGTTATTAACTTTTGAGAAATATCAGGTTGAACTTGGTTTTGGGTAGGTGCAATGAATGGAGCTTGGACAGACGTGGTGGTTGGTATTGCAACTGATGGTAGTGCTGCCAACCGTTGTTGCGTTTGACCCGTAGGATTAGACCTCTGAGGGTGTACTGATAAAGGAGGATATTCCTGGTCTATCTCAGTAGTTACAACAAATTCCTTCGGCTGTCGGTCTTCAGAATTCTTAAGAAGAAGACTACTCTGAAGTAGTTCTGCATTCAACCTTCTTAATTCTGTCATGTCTTCCTCCTGTTGTGCAAACCTTTTCTCTAATGAGAGCGATTGACCTCCTTCAGAGGAAAGGTGAGAAGTAACCCGATTCTTTCCTTTCCCCTTATTGGATCCTTTTCGGATAGGGGGAAGTGGGTTACTTGAAGGAATACCCAGATTTTGGGTAAGCCTTTGATTACGTGTGCGCACACCTTCTTCATTTAGGTCTGTGTGCGCAACTTCTTGAGCAGGAACCTCTTCGTCTGATACTTCTGATTGAGCCTCATCTGGTGAATCAGCAGCAATGGCATTGATGACATTAATGGATGCATATTTCATGGAATCCTTTCTATCAACATTTCTGTGATATTGTCTTCTTCCATGTCCATGATGAGACATGGAATTCCGTTGACTTGATCCCTCAGGAACTTCTTCGTGAACCGTCACTTGGAGAGAATCTCCTGATAGCTTGGTTCTTCGTTCCTCTTGAGGCTTCTTCCCTAATCGAGAGAATACTGACTTTCTCTGAGGGAGGGATTGAGGATTTGAAAAAGTCCCCAGTCTGTTGGATTGGGGATGTTCCTGCTACTTCCGGTCAACTCCTCGAATCCCATTTGTTGACTCTGAGGGTTGGGTTAGAGAAGTCCCCAGTCTGGAAAGCTGGGGTGTCTCTTGACATGCTATGTCTGAGATCTTCTTAAAATCTCTCTTGATCTTGCGAATCGTAGTTCAGAAATTAGCTGGATGCATTATCCTGTATCCACTTTTATCACCTGGTTCAACCGATCGTTTGATGATTTCCGAAACTTCTGTCATTTGATGACGTGTTTGCTCTAGACGAGAGGCTTGTGCAATATTCTCGCCTGCTTGATGTAGGAGCAATTCAACAACTTGTTCTCTATATCCTTGATTTTGAGAGGAACTAGTTGAAGCCTGTTCTTGAGCAAGCTTTTGATTATGAACAAAGCTCATTGACTGTGGCCGGCCATGGGCAATAACATTGCATGAGACCATTTTCGGTGGGCTTTGTTGACTGGAAAACACTGTGAAATGTAGTGCTCCGTGAACACCCCATCCTATGATATGAAAATCAGACGGAGCATTGGCAATTAACTGACGCAATCTTCTTAGTGCGCCAAGGAATGAACGTTGAAGGGTTCTCTATTGCTTTTCAGCCTTTGGATACCGAGAGACTGATAGAGATGCCAAATCAATCTGGCATTGTAACCCTTCTATTATCTTAATATGATTTTCATAATCACCATAAGATAATACTTTATTCTTCAATTGACAAAGAGTCTTCCATATGTTGAGACGAATATCATGGATTCCATCATCCGTCAACATCTTTGGAATGTCGTACTGGGAGTCAGCCAAAGGCCAAAACATGACTGGTACTTCACCTTTTGCCAGTTTTTTCCTCTTGTTCAGCATTTCCTCTTTATCATTAAATGAAGATTCTTCTACCTGTTTGGACCAGAGTTGGTGTTTCCTTGTTGTTTCATCGGATTCATCAAGATTGGTAGAGAAATCACTATTCATGCTGGAAGATGAATGACCCAGGGATGGTTCGGAGAATAACCTGAACCCCAGGCTATCTTCTGATGGAGAAAGAGTTTCACCTTCCGATAGTAAAGAATCAGACATGACTGGTTTTACGTTTGCAAGTGCCTCGAGATAGGAGGGATTTCTCTTCACTACATTGCCTTCTGAAGAATTTTCGAGACAATGTGAATCACTACTGCGGAGAGGACTTTCGCAGCAAAGTTCATCACCATGAGGAGGACCGTCATGATGGGTTACAGAAAAAGATGAAATCTCTTGCTCCTTGGCCTTCTGACCACACAGAGGGTTCCTGTGGCTCTCATTTGAAGAAGAAACTTCAATATTGACTAAATTTTCATGAAGCAAGTCTTCATGAGGAAGTGTCTGTTGAAGACCTTCAGAATTAATGTTCCCATTATTGGGAACTAAGGGAGTAGAATCTTGAATTCCAACAGATAAATTTCTGAGGTCTTCAAGAACTCCAGCATCGAGCAAGGCTTGGTAACAGATTGGCCTTTGATCTCCTGACTGTGCTGAGCGGATCTTTTTCTTAGATGCCTTCTTACTCGCTTTAGAAACCACTTGATGATGAAAGTGATTGCTCTGAGCAGGTGTATGTGCCTGATCAGGAAAGATGCTCAGGTTAGGCTGACGATCTCTACTCAAATCAGGTGTATGTGCCTGACTTGGTTGTCCGTATGATATGGGGGAGTATTCCCCATAACCCTCTTGGACTGGAACAGATGTGTGTGTCTGTTCCGGAGTGAATTGTTGATGTGTCACTCCATTGCTAGGGATAGATTTATGTGTCTGTCCCTGAGATGATGCTGAAGCTGTTATGATATCCTGGAAAGCATCCAGAATATGAGCAGGAATTTTCTTCTGCTCTTTCACCATTGACAAAATATGTTTGGTGACTTCAGCCGCCGGAACGGGGATATACGTCCATTCCGGGCATGGAGTAGGTGTATGTGCCTGCTCTTGTCCTCCTTTTCCTGTCAGTGAATCCTGACAGTACTCAAGTGTGGAGGCAGAGAGTTTAGTCTGCCCCCTGTTTGTCGTCGGGACTTTCCGACTGACTTCTCCGGGCGCTACCAAGCGAGACTGTTGGTAGGCTTGATTAGTATTAGCATGTGTATGTGCCTGCTGTTTACACTTCGCCAAACGCGGTTGACGAGATCCATCATATGTAGTCAGACGAGCCTGCTGACTAACTGGTGATGTATAAGCAGGTGTGTGTTCCTGCCTAGGGTACTCCGCCGGAATTGCCTGGCGGGATAGGCTTGATGCTGCAAGACGAGTCTGCTGGACAGTGGAATTAAAACGAACAGGTGTGTATGCCTGCTCGTTGTTTTCCACCAAGTTAGGTTGGTGGACTTCTCCAGAGATGGCAGGGATGACAACCTGCCTATTGTTCACCGGATTCCGTCTCTGGCGGTTCATCTTTCCTGCTCGGGTTTGAGGAACCTGAGCTAAATGCCTGGAGTCGGTACCCTCATCATGTTGAGGGCGCACTACCGCACGAGTCTGGCGGCGATTGTTGATGGGAGCCCTCGGGAAGGACTCCTGTATTTTTGAACTAAGGCCTTGAGGGACCTGTTCATTCACTTCCTCAGAGTAAGGGAGTGAATGGAAATTGTGTTCCGGGGATAACGACCCGAAACGGTTGGAGACGGTAGTCAGCACCGCCTGCTTCTTGATTGATGTCCGCCGTTGTCCGGACGACCAGGTAGAGTTGTTAACTTGGAGGGCTTGACGAGCGGCCTCCAGAGTTGGGATAGTACCGTTGCGACGGTACTCCTTAACCAGTGCATTAGAAACACAGCGTTGAAGACGCTGAGTTGGTGATGTCATCATCAGAGCGGATGACGTTCCAGCAGGAGTAGCAGCATTGGTTTTCACAGTAGCAGACCTCACAGTAGAGGTGTTTACAGCAGTAGTATTCACAGGGGTGAATTTAAGGAAAGCTATTTTGCAGAAGATCATGAGAAAAGAGTGTCTGTTCCATTGTAACAGACATAATAAAGATGAATCCGGCTACTGCATCTTTTGGATGAGCATATGTCAATGATTGCTTTGTTGGCCCAAAGGGCCTAACAAATAAGAATAACATCATTTTAACTTGGTTAAGGATTCACGTCGGGTTCACCATTTTTGTTTCGCATGGATTCCGGGGATGATCTCCTGGACGGGAGATTCAAACGTTCTGATCGGTTTCTAACGGGTTTGTTCGTAGAACTGGAAACATCCAATGATTCCACATCCGTTTGGACCTACTTTCCAAAGGCAGGCGCTCATTAGCTTGTGGATTAATGAGGCTTAGGAATTTGCATTGGTCGATAGGATGGGAGGTCGGACTCATCACACCTTTTTGAGGGGAATTATTGTCTACTCCGGGACTCTCTTTATAGATTTAAGTTATGTTCGTGAATCCTTATTACATTACCAAGTATAAAATGATCTTTCCTTTAGTTTTAACAATCAATGATCAAATATGCAAGAAATTTAGAGAATCTTTTGTATGTATTCGAGGTTCTTCATCAATAGAGAATCATCTATATCTGTTTAGAGATTCTTGGTCAATGGTATCCTTCAAAACATTTATATAAAAGTCTCTTGGCCATTATGATGACCAGGCTGGTTTTAAAGCCACTCAGTGGGGCACTTGAAGTTTATCGTCATTCAGAAGGACAGAGATTATTTCAAAGTTGGGATCGAACCCATAAATGGGCTACCTACGTATCCTTTGTTTTGGAAAAGGAATCAGAACCCACGTAGTTCGAGAAATGGAGTATGATGTTTATGATTTATGGCTCAAAGAGGAATGTCATAATTACTTTTACACTCTAAGCTCACGTGAGTCATGCTCGGTGTGAGAAACAAGAGGTATTGGTAAAAATTAGACAATTGTTCCATGAAAGATGCAATCATAAAAATTTGTTTGGGGATTATGTATGGATGACTGCCCAGATAGATGAAGGTTTAGGATTTACTTTTAGGGAGAAAATCCATGAACAGGGTCCATAAAGTTATATGTGCTTCATGAAGATTTGAATACTCTAATCTTGGGGTTTACTCCTAAGGAGGATGCCCAAGTTAGGAGGGGAATTATGATTGGGTTTTACTCCTGAAAAGGAAAACCAAATCAAAGGTAAATTAGGACTGGTTAAGAGAAATTTAAGGGACTTGGGGCTTACTCCTGAAAAGGAAGCCCAAGGTTATGACTGAGTCTTATTCCTGAAAAGGAGACTCAGGTTAAGGGACTTGGGGCTTACTCCTGAAAAGGAAGCCCAAGGTTATGACTGAGTCTTATTCCTGAAAAGGAGACTCAGATTAGGGATTAAGGTTTGGGGCTTACTCCTGAGGAGGATGCCCAAGATTTATGACTGGGACTTATTCCTGAAAAGGAAGCCCAGGTTAGGGGACTTGGTTTGGGGCTTACTCCTAAAGAGGATGCCCATGTTGTGAGATTGGGATAGGGGCTTACTCCTAAGGAGGATGCCCAAGTTAAGGATTTAATGTTTGGGGCTTACTCCTAAGGAGGATGCCCATGTTTGGGAACTTTAAGAATTTGGGGCTTACTCCTAAGGAGGATGCCCAGATTAAAGAACTTATAACTGGGGATTATTCCTGAAAAGGAGACCCAGGTTAAGGATTCTCTCATCTTAAAGGATGAGGTTGAATGAATGAACTCTCCATATTTAGTGACATAAGGATATTTAAATCACTAAAATTTGAGAGATATTCCACAGAATTCCTTTCAGATAAGAAAGTCAAATCAAGAAATCATGTCATAAATGGCTTTGAAGAGTGTCTCGAAGACTGAATCTTGAAAAGGAAAGGTGTGATGGCTTAAGAGGGGTGACATGGGCAAGATGGGCACCCAAAAAAGTAGGGGCGCACAAGTCTTGAAAGGCGCGCAAGTATTGCGGCGGCGCGCAAGTATTGGTCGCGCAAGTATACTTGCGCGACATGAGGGGTACTTGCGCGATTCTCAATCGGAATTGAAATACTTGAGCGACTTCTTTTTAATCACTTTAAAATCCTCTTGAGGTTCTTCCAGAAAGGGGATGCGCAAGTTATATTGAAGGAAATAAGTTGGCGTGCAAGTGTTTGATAAGTTTCAACACTTAGGCCTTCCTTCTTCTCTTTAGATCTTCCGTTCTAGGTAAAAAATTACCTTAGAAGTGTTCCGGAAGCTTTGAGAAGAGACTTGGGCATCGGGAGCTTCAATCCGAGTTTCTGAAAAAAGATCCTCTCGAATGGGGGGCCCACAGGGTCTATTTATAGGCAAAAGAAGACCCCGGGCAGTTACCGGGTGGTTACCACTTAGGTCGCGCAAGTCACCTGCGTGACCAAGGGTGTCGCGCATGTACACTTGTGCGACAGTGATAAAACTTGCGCGGTGCATTTGCTTTTGATCCTGTGTTCATGCCTTTGCCGATTTTTTATGTTTTCTTCAAAGGTTGAAATCACTTTGAGCTCAGATATTCCCTTTTCCGATCTTTAGATTCTGTTACGAAAAGGAGTGTCAACAATAGTTACAACTTTTTTTTGATATGATTGATGACAAGTAACCAATTCACATTAAATCCTTCATTTAGTTATTCTATCCTCATATTGAATTCTCACAAAAACTTTGGTTGGGAACTTCATACTTATTATTTAATTTCTTGGGAACTTTACTTATATCCAAGCCATTAATCATTAACACATATGGACATGATGAAACATTCCTTTATATGTATTGATCTTTATTAACAAAAAAAGAACAAAAAAAACTAAGTGGGTGTAACATAAAGAACCCCATAAAAATATTTTGAGGGTTCCACTGAGCTCACAATGTGGTTTTTACCCTATGATAGGATTTTGAAATGTATCAAGAGTGTTTTGACTTTTTAGAGAACAAATAGTCTAAATAATAAATTATTAAAAAGGATGTGTTTATTTTATAAAATTTTGAAGAAAAATGAATAAATAGCATGAAAAATGATCCATATTTTTTTAAACATCACCATTACTCCTAGAATATTGTGTTTACCTTAGTGCGAATAATTCATCATTACTAGGGGATGTTTAATTTTAACTTATTTTTTTTAATTTAAATATTTTATTTATAAAATAATTTATGTAAATACATGTTTAATTTACATTATCTCAAATGATAGATTGGATTGACACACCCTCTATTTTGTTATGCTAGAAAATAACTTTTCATTAATCGTTAACATAATTTTATGTAGAGATTATGGTCTGACTCAGGCTTGACCTAGAAAGTCTTTGATGTTAGTCAATAAATATAAAATTTGGATCATTATTCATTAGTTTTTGAATCATTTTCATGGAATGGATAATGAACACCTTTCAATTTCTATGATTGCATCTTATTTTTAGTGATTCAAATCAATCATTTCGTTAATAATAATAGTGATTGTGAAATGTATTATTATTAATAATAATAAATTCATCATCATCATCATCGTCATCGTTATCTAGGATTATTTATAATAAAAAATGGTCATCTGTCATGTTTTTATTTTCAATTTTTTTAAAAAAAAATTAAAAAAAAATTATCGGGTTTATAATTTTTAAAAAGTGGGAATGAATGGAATTGAAGCCTACAATGCCTTTTGGAAAACATTTGAAGGCATCGGGGGCATCAATGCCTTTGATTCAGATAAATGATGTGGAAAATGAATTTATACCCCAGTGTCATTCATGTTTTATTACTCAAAAGGTATCGGGGGAGGAAACACCATTCACATAATAAAACACAAATGTCCTTGAGGGAATCAATGAATTTTACCCCTACCCCTATAAAATCCCCCTCCCTTCTCACTGATATTTTAAGCCTTTCTCCCGCTAAAACTCCCCCACTTTGGTTCCCTATATGTTTAAATTTCTCCAAGTTTTCTAGAAAAAAATCTAATAAAAAATATAAGAATCTAACAAATGTAATATCCATTAATTAAATATTTAACTTTTTGAGGATACTTTATACCATTTAAATGGTGTATCTCCCGGGTGTTGAAGTAGTTACTATCTTGGTAGATTTGAAGGAGTAAAATATTTGTGATCCATCATTTAAATGTATTTTTCTAATTTATTTCTAATGTTTTTATTTATCTAATTTTTTAGTTTTTAATGTATTTTAATTATTTTATTTACCATGTTTTATATTTAAATAGATGAAATTTGTAAATAATAATGATTATTAGTGAGAAATTAATTATTAGTTAATGAATACTATTTAATAAATAATTATTAATTTTTCATATTTAATTATATACTATTTATTATGTATTGATTATTACTTAATATCATTTATTAGTTTATTATAATTTTTAATGAATAATTATTGACTAATAGATAATTGAGTAACTAGTAATTATTAAAAAATATATAATTAAATAAAAAATAAATAATAAATTATATGATAACTAATTTCTAATTAATTAATAGATAATAAGTAACTAAAAAATAATGGTAAGTTATTAACTAATAATTAATTAAGAAATAACAAATAAATAATTTTCTATTAATTAAATAATAATTAATTGGTAATGATTAATTAGTAATTATTAATTATTATGAACTTATTAATTAATTAATAATCAATTAAATATAAATTAACCAATGATTAAATATTAATTAAATAATGATTAACTAATGAATAAATATGAATTATCAATTAATAAACTAAAAATTATCCTATAATAAACTAATAAATAACTAATTATTAACTATTAATTTATAATTAATTAATATTCACTAACTAATAATTAAATATAATTGACTATTGATTAACTAAGGATTAACTAATAATTACCAACTTATAAACTATGAATTACCTATTAATTAATATTCATCAACAAATGATTAAATATTAAATTACTAATGATTAATTAATGATTAAATAATAATTCACTAATAATTAACTAATATTTTTATAATTATTAACTAAAAAATAACTAATAATTAAATAACAATTAACTAATAATTAATTAATAATTAACTAAAAATTAAATAATTATTAACTATGAAATAAATATTCATTAGTAAATGATTAGATACTAATTAGGTAATGAATAAATAAGGATTAATTAATGATTAACTAATGATTAACTAATGATTAAAAAATAATTAATTCATCATTAATTAATAATTAACTAGTAATTAACTATTAATTAACTTGTAATTAACTAACAAGTAAATAATTCCTAACTAATAATTAACTAACAATTAACTATTAACTAACTATAAATTAAATAATGATTAAATAATCATTGATTTTTAATTATCTAATGATTATATAAATCGTAACTTGTGATTAAATAATGATTAACTAATCCTTAACAAATTATTAACTATTTATTAACTATTGATCAACTAATAATTAAAAAAGAAATAACTGACGTTTAAATAATTAGCAACTACTAATTAACTAATCCTTGTGTATCGATTAACTAGTAATTAAAAAATATATAAATAAAAGTAGTTATCAATTAAATAACACATATCTAGAAATTAATTGAAAAATAACCAACAATTAACTATTAAATAGAAATTAATTAAATATTAATTAACTATTAATTAACCATTCACTAACTATTAGATAACTATTAATTAACTATTAATTAACTATTACTTAAATATTCTTTAACTATTGAATATATATTAATTAACTATTATTTTATTAATTACTAAAATTTTTATTAACAATTATCTAACAATTACTAACTTAGTTACTAAAAATTAGGATAACATATAGCTAACTTCATTACCATGATCAAATTTCTCACTTATTCCAATTTCAACCATACCTGATTATTACCCATAGTGACTATTATCTATTAATTAATTTTTAAAGTAAATATTGTATGGTTATCCATGGAATAACAAACTTTTACGGATAAAAAAATTGGATGAAATCTCTTGAATAGATGCACCTAGGGTAATAACTCAGAAATGGGTGTATTGCGTAATAACTCAATGACAACAAGGTTCGCAATATAAAGGCACAAATATAGACATAATTTAACACTCCCATGGATATACTTTTCATGATTAACTTTCTCATTACTCCACCAATATGATGTAGGTTAATATCTTTATATACCTTTAGGAATATTCTAATTTGGTCTTTAAAACATTAGTTAAAACCTTGGGGATAAGTCTAAGCATAAGAAAACATTCTAAAATTCTATAAAGTAATACTTTGTGGTTTCCTATGAAATAAAATGAATGTATAAATACTACAAGTGGATGAAGGATTTGGAATAGATGCAAATAGGGTTAATAAACATGAAAGGGCCATATTGTTTATTAACTCATTTATCACTCTGGGCATGAAAAAGAGGATTATCATTACACTTGACACTTCAAAGGGATTTTCTTTGAATGATTCAAATACTCTTTATAAACTATTGATCATAAAATTATATCACTATACCCTGAAATATCATTACCCAATTATTCTATTGTCAACCTTACATGATTATTCCATATAGTGAATATTATTTACACTATTGGATCACAAACAAATTTTTTATGTTTAAAATCATGTCTGCATATGTATAATACTACAAGGAAGTAATTCAAACTGATCAAGGATCTCCAAATAATAGAAATATAATATAAATGGTTATCATAAGTGTTCGTGTTACCTTAATAGAACATTATCATGGAATTTATGGTGGGTTAAATTCGAGACCAGGCCAAGAGATGCAATCTATTAGATATAGACATTTTCAATTCCAGGATAGGATATGAAATATTGCTTATCTATTAGTTGATAATTATAATTGGTTGCAAGTAAAAATATTGTTTAACCAAAAGTTTTATAATGATTTTATCGAGTTATACGTGTAGGTTTTTACTCTACAGCAGCATCCGTTTATTATACGATGACATAGACATACAATAGTCATTAAAGAAGTTCCATCCTTAGAATATGTGACTCTTCTATATATTATGGAAGAATAAAACTAAAATGACAACCTATATGTGATGGAAGTGGAATTTGATGATAAATATGTGTCTTATAATAGAACATAAGAAGAAAACAATGATGGATATGGGGAAGTTAGGGAGGAACTTGATATAAAATCAATATTTTTACATTATCCCCAACTAAAAATAAATCATCCATAACATTTCAAATATTGGTAGTAATCTATGAAAAGTTTGGATAAATTTAGTTTTAATATAATAAAACTAAACAATGGCATTCCTTGAGTTTTAGAGTATATATTTGGTTCAATGGATAATGTATTATATGTTGGAAGATATTTTATAAGAAAATATTCTATAAAATTAATACTGAAATGATTTCATATCGATAAACAGTATATATATTTTGTTGAGGAGTCAAAATGTAAAAAATACACCATGTGGTGTGATAAATATGATGATTATTTTATATATCACTTGATGGAAACTCCTAACATTTCTCTTGGATGGTAGATGATTTGTAAGAATGAGGCATTTCATACTTACATACTAACTAACCTTACACAAGATCATACATATTTGGATATTGAATTTGAGTCATCTATTATTATTTAGATGTTTAGGACCTACCAAGATATACATATAACTCTTATCCAAGAGACAATATAACAAAATTTTGGTTATAATATTTCCAATGGAAAAATATGGAGGGAAAACATGAAGTCAAATTTTATGGTGTATGATGATTGACATGAATCATATATGATGTTCCCACATTTTTTATCAATATTAAAAAAATTAAACCAACTTGTATACCACAATAGAAAGAATGAATATGTTCCCTGAGATAATGAAGTTGATCATTTTCATGTTAAATTTCATTAGTTATTCTAGGAATTCATTATATGAATTATTACATTTCATTTATGCAAATATTTTATACTGATTGAAAGAATATTTCAATAAGAAAATTACATTGAAATATTACAAATTTCATAAACCCAAGATGGTAACTTTACACCTCCTCCTCGTTCATTTTCCATAGTGGAGAATGAAAATTATAAATCTTTGTGTCAGTTTTTGGCATGTATTAAAAACCATTTCACCAATATACAGGGTGTATGTTTGATATGTGATCTTCATTGGGTGATCAAAGAGGTAATAATATCATATTTTTATATATGGATTTCCTTAAATTCACATCATTAATACTACAATGGAAACTTTTCCATCATTTTTTGAATTAATTTTCATGATGAATCTATTAGGAGACCTATCACAACACTTGGTATACAATATGTTTAATATTTTTTACGATTTCAACATAATGATCATATTAATTTATATATAATATAGTCAGATTCATATAGAATATGTAATAGACCATTGGAGTTTTTATTAGAGATTGGAATAAATTCATAGTTATAATCATAAAGTGTATAAATACATGATAATGATTTCAAAATAAAAATTTACAAGGAATATTATGGGGGGAGAGCTATAGTCACAAGAACCAAAACATTATGGAGTGCATCAATGTAATATTTATGGGGTTTCAAAAGTTACCCATAACTAACCTAATTTAAATGAGATATTGTCATGGTGTGAAGTACTTTATAGAATTTGGAAGATAGACTGTTGAAAGAATTCATCACGATATAAAATATAGGAATCACTTTCAATGAGCGATTTACATGAACAATGATGAAGTTCATGATCTTTGAGTATGAATGTTAAACATATATGTAAGTCATTTTAATGTAATAGTGTGTCATGAACTCATCATAAGTTTATTCAGTCAATTGATAGTGGTATTACTAGACTATAATCATTGTGACAGTGGGTACTTTTTATAATTTTAGCTTTCAGGTTTACATGCCACTGCAACATGTTACCCTATGAAAATATCATGGGAACTATATATTGATCCTGAGTACAAAATCAACACAATTTATAATTGATATAGTGAACCAAAGATAGAAGTTTATGAGTTTTTTAATTTCTTTATTCTCCATTACCATCCCTCATTGATACCTGAAATCAATAGGTTTCAACAATGAGGAGATCCAAAGTCCAATAAGATTTAGAATTTGATGGGATTACTTAAAAAACATAGCCAATGTATGAGATACAATATATGTCTTAGGTTGGGTCATAATATGACGTGATTCTATAACATTTCCAAAAAAATTCTTATTCTCATCCATTAGTTTTATAGTATGAAAATAATTTAATTTTCAAATTATTTAAAAATATAGTTATGGTTAGACCTCAAGTCAGCCATTTGGGTGGTTTTGTAAAAGTTTCATTGATTGAAAATCGACCATATTAACATATGTCACATAAGAATTTGAAGAAAATACAATTTAAAAATAGTCAATCTACAATAATATTTAAAAGGACTCATGAAGAAAAGGAAAAGTGAGAAGAATAAATAGAAGAAGAAGTAGAAGAAATGATTTTAATATAAAATGTAATACATATTTTTTTACAAGGTTATTTTTATTAAAAAAATAATGGACTCACCCAATATGTATGTGAAAATGAAATATATAATCATTGATTAATGGATAAGTTTAGTAATACTGAGATATTGATAGAATCATATTCTCTTGTTTGGGAAGAAGATTAATGAAAAATCATGAAACTGAGTTTTCAAGAATAATATAGACATAATTCTCTATAACACTCTCTATGATAAAAATATCAATTTATGTTATCAAAATTAAAAAGATTAATGGATTTTATCAAAATTGTTATATCCAATATTCTCCTAACCATAACATTATATTTATATTTTATACATACTTAAATATTTTTTCATTTATATTCATATATATGGAAGATATCAATCTAATCACTAATCCGTATAGACATGTTCCACATAGAGTTCAAGAGGGTCATGATATTCAAAGGGTTAGGGTGTACAGGGAACACCATTATCATCACATTCCACCTCTAGCTTCTATTATACATACCGAGGAAATTCTTTCATTTATGTGGTCCCTATATCAGATTTTATATTTATAGATCATCACCATCTTGAAACTGTAAGAAAGAGATGGTGAATAGAGACTCACTCTTTCCTCTTTCATGGGGGAGAGATGACTATCACCCTTCAGAATGTGGAAGTTATGCGTGATCTTCCAATATAGGGTGGTATAATTATCAGACCCACCCATAAACACAAGAATGATCATGTACAATGATTTTTGGGCCAAACAATTATGGGAGATGATACAACTATTGAGTTTATTTTTTTATTTGTAAGATGGATTAGCATGAACTTCACACATTTACCCCTTACACTGATTAGCATAATATCATTTGTCATACCGATGTATATATATTTCAACTAAATTGAGGGATAGTGTGTGCTCCTCACTATAGTATGCATGTTTAGATGATTTATTTTTGGATACCTAAGGACATTGATCAAGTTGGGAGATATATATGAGAATCTTTGTAATTTGAATAAATATATAGAAAATTATACACTACATGCCAATCTGATCACAGTGATCTCAGGGGATATGTTATCCTTATTTAGATGTGGGAATGGGAGTGAAACCCTACACTATCCCTTATTGTTACTGGTCTAGATCTTTCCATTGATGTATTGAATGACGCTCCTCATGGAAACTGGTATGATCACTCATCTTTATTGTTTTATGATTCTAATATGTGTCATTATACATAATTGATTATTATTCATCACTTTTAATATTATATGTTATAGTTGGTTCTAGACACATCATTTCATGTAGAAATCGAGACACAATTTGGTTGCATAACATCTCATATAGGATACTCGTCTACCTTCTAATTTAGTTATTTACATTCTTCTGCTAACCAATAAATTTCAAAATATTATAATTTTTGGAAATTAATAACATAATATTTTAAAAAATTCCACATTTCATTTCATATTTCATGGAAGTGATATTGGGGTATATTTGAAAAACTTGCTGTATAATTTATCATTGGGATTAATGATGTCAAGGTTGTAGTGAATCTCCAAAACATTCATATTGTTGAGTTGAAACAACCCAATAGAGTTATTCACAAGTTAGGAAGTGTTCAACATATTATATTAACATGTAGATAGCTACCAATGAGTTATTCCCTAAATATGATAGTGAGGTGGGATTTTGAATGGAGATTGTAGAATGTATAATATATCGACATATGGGACAAAAATGAGTTCTTTCATTCCATGTGAACTCCTATGATGTGAGTCCATCTATAAAAAAAGTTTGAATATGCATTGTGGTATAAACTGAAGTCTATATTTTATCTTTCATCACATAGTATAGGGTACTAGGATATGCTAACACAATAACATTATATTAGTTTTTTTGTAGTGTGATTTTTATGTTCAGTTTGAATCTCTTTACCACATACACTTCTAGACTACATTATCCACATGTCTGATCCTAAGGAAGGATATTTAATTATTAAGGTGGTGTATGATACTACAATGTGATATATGATGTAGTTATATCATGTTCTAAATGATAGTATATTTGATCTTCCACCTAAGCAGGTGGATGTTCCTGCTCATGAACTTCCTCCAGTAGTTGTTGATATTGATGAGCTACAATGATGTTGATGTCAACCACATTGGGTTTCTTATAAGGCCCCTATTCTACAAAAGAGGCCACATGTCCAACAGAGGATCCTTAACTGCTTTTTGATGTGTACAAGAAACCATGAGATCTATTTATGTTTTGAGCATATCCATAGTTTTATCCCTATATAGCGTATATAAGCTCACATTAGGACTAATTTCCCATGCCTATATCTATTATGAAAAATCATTCATAAGCCATATGGATCTATCATCAGATGTTAGGTCCTTCCACATTCATAGTTGGAGAAGGAACAGATGAACATCCCAACATCCTAATGGAACATACTCCCCATGATTCATAGATAGATCAATAGAAAATCAATGTTCTTATAGCAGGGTAATACTTCCCTCAAACTCATTAGGCCCCACCACTTCATTGAGGTCGATGATCTCGATATGAGCGTCTCATTCACACTCCAGACTATGGGATAGTACCTTATCATCAACATTGATAAAAAAATAATTACACTCATTGAATTATATATTTTTATGACTTAAATTATTTGAGATTTCATTTAGAGATCTATATTATTGACAATATTCAAATTATTATAATAAATATAGTTAATTAATTAAATTTCATAAATACATTTTAAAAATGTAATTCTAAAAAATATTAAAATTATATTTAATAGTATTAATTTTAATTTATTAATTTTCTTTATAACTATAAATTTTTATTAAAACCATTTATTTATATATTGTTTGAATACATATGAATAAAATTATTTTGTTTTTTCTTTACATTATTTATTTTGAAATTTTATTATTTTAAAATAATTTGTATGTAAAAGCTGTTAATTAATGAAAATTAAGAAAAATTAGTAAATAATTAATTATAATTAATTTTTATAAATTATTCATCAATAATTCATAAATAAATAAAACTATTTAATAATAACATCAATTACAATATTTTTTTACGTATCTATAACAAGTACTAAAGGATTTTAATTATATAATATTAATAAATGAAGATTTTAATTATATAATAATATTTATTAGAAAATAGATATTAATTAAGTTACGATTAAAAAAATGTTTTATATATTTATTTAGTAATAGTTATAAATAATTTTTACTTATTTAACTGTAATTAATTTTTAGTTTTTAAAACACTATAAATATTATTATGAAAATATAAAAATATTGTTTACATTAGTTGTTTATGATTTATTTTTAATATTTTTTTAAGATTAATTATTTTTCATTGTATATAAATATATATATATGTATTTAAAACTGAAGAATAAATAAAAGTAAATTATTGTTTGATAACATTTATTTAATTAATCATAGTTATTTATAAATCAAAATTATTAATCACTAATAATTATTTATAAATATTTAATTAATAAAAAATCAAATTATTATTATTTTATTTTGATTCAAATAGAAATAGTGAGGGTATTTCATGAATTAATCAAAAAATAAATTCAAAATGGTGTTGATTCCTATGAAACCTTTAGCCTCCCCCCAAAGACGCCCAAGGAATTAGTGGTTTCAACTCCATTATGTCCCGCTTTTAATAAAATTTAAAACCTACAACTATTTTTTGTATTTAAAAAGAACCAAGAGAAAACCAAGGTCCACTAGTCCAACTCACTATTTTAGCCTAAAGTTCACGGTCTCTCTTTATATTATCTCAGGACCACTATGGTTCATGTCATTTGGGATAATGATATAAGTGAATTATAGAGGATAATTTTTCCTCCATTGTGTAGTGTTAGAGAAGAAGCTTTGGGTTAAAAATGGGGGAAGTTGAAAAAAAGACTACGGTTGGACTTGGGAGTGGATACCTCCCTTGATGATGAGAGACTGGGAATATAAAATTTCTAGAGATAGTTTATAATGGTTGTGGAGTTTGACTGAAGTGGGGATAGGTTATGAAATGAAACATATTTGTTTTTGGATGGAAGAAATATGAATTTAGTTCTAAACTGTGTATCTGTTCATAGTGTCGGTGAGGAAGAGCCAAAAACATCAAGGTGGTCAGAGGAAATCATACTTTATCTCTAGTACCTGAAACAATGGAGATTGGTATGGGATGTGGTGTTATGTGTTGTTGGATTTGGTTGTAATCATGGTGGTGATGGGGAGGCTAGTGTCACTACTATAGATTCATGTTTTCAAATTTTTATGCTTTATCATCTCTATGTAAATGTGCTAAGAAAATAGTACCATTTGTTATAAAATTTTTAGCATTGATAAAATAATTGATAATGTTAGGACCCAGCCTTAAACCATACATAGCATATGACATTTTACCGGTCTAGGATCCGGAGAGTTAGATAAAATCATATAATTTATCAGAGTTGCAATAAAATTAAACAAACAAAATCCAAACATCACTTTCGCACATGCAAGAATGATGGAGTCCAAATTTGGACTTTAATGTCACCTATGAACATAATTTTAAACAAGGGGTGAGCATCCGAAATTCGAAGTATGGGGTTGCAAAACTAAACTATTAAGAAATTAATTTTTTAAGATATTTCTTTAAAATACATGCTTTAAATCAAGAAATTAATATTTCTCATAACATGTCATCATCATTTTCTAGATATATTATGAAAATTTAATTTAAGATAATCTTATGTTCAAAATTGATAAAATTATTTTAGGTTTACAAACAAAGATTCATTATAAAAATTTGCCCGAACATGAATAGAATGGCATGAAATTCCACCTACAAGTTAGTAATGTCCATAATTAATTATGTATGACATGAAAGGTGTGCAGATACATTTTTTCAAATGAAATGTTACTTCTTTTCTTTTCATAGAGAACACCATCAAATTACATATATTCAAAACTTGAAATGACAGATAAGTTATTAACCTTTGTTTATGGATTGGAAGTGACCAATTAAACCTTTTTAATAAATGATATACATAAGTATACAACATTATTCCATGTGAACATAAAAGTGAATAACTGATTAATAAATATTCATAAGAGAATTTTTAGTAGCCATGGATATTATAATAGTTTAATAATCACATGGACTTTCACTTACAAGAATCATTATGAGGGAATGCATAATTTAAGAAAATCATAAACATTATTTAAAGGCCCTATGTAAACACCGTACACATACATTTTGTCAGGGCCTCATTCCAAGACCTAGTTTGTCTCATGAGACCTACCTATGAAACGAGAGGTTGTAATGGGCCTCACCCGTCACATAATAATTCCTATGCATTCTCCCCATGTCTAATAAAATTATTCCTTCAAATAAATGTTTCCCATACTAGTTTAATTTATTTCAATCTTATTCAAAGAGTAAATAAATTCATTAAATGATCCAAAGAGTCCCATATCACCTTGAAATGTTTAATTAATCTATATAATATAAAAAGAGAGACTAATATCATACTTGAAATAATTTTTTTTGTTTGTAAGTCATCAATAAAATGAATGATTAAATAAATTCCCATTCAATAAAAAATTCAGGTATGGTTTTGTCTTCTCAAAATAATTTTATACAGTAAATAAACATGTTTCACACATAAAATTATAAAAGTTCACATTTTTAATTAAAACAACACGAAACTTGTAGAAATATTCCTATTTAATAATTTCTGAAGTTAAAATTCAAATTTAAAATGAAATCATGAAATTATCAGGGATACGAGGTATGTCGCATGACCGAGATTATATGCAGATGCAACATCCTTACATTAAGTATATCAAAATGACATGATATGCACATTTTTTGAAATGTGACAATAAAATTTTGAACAAGTAAATAAAATTATATACAAGAAAAAAAACATTTCATCATTATATATAAACATATACATTGATATGTATATATATATATATATATCTTTATTGATTTGAAAATAATTTTATCCCAAAATAATTTAATCTCATATATATACATGTTTCACTTTGCACATTCAAAACATATAACAAATGTTTAATATTTTGATAATTATATATGTATATAATAGACATTGAAATTAGAACATTCGTTATTGCTGAATATATGTTTGAACAAAACTTCAATAAATGAGAAAATTCATTGGCAGATCAAATACGATATCGAATTACAAACTTTGATAAAAAATTGTGTTGTGGTAGATTTATTAAAACATGACTTTTATGGATATAATATATTTATGTAACCAAATTAAAAAATTAAACTCACTACACATCAATGAATGATATTATGATTTAATATTTATAATCTAAATATGATAAATATTTAATCCCTCTTTCATTATGTGTTCTAAAAATAATTCTAAAATGTTTGATAGTTATACATATATATGTATATATATACATATATATGTAAATGTATTACAAATCCACATAGTTTTTCAAAATTAAAAAACTTCACTTATAAAATCATACCAATAAAAATAAAATACTTACTAAATAAATTTAAAAATAAAAACATATTAAGAAAGATTTTAAATAAATAAAACCCCTATATCAAAATCAAACCAAAGTATATTTTTAGCTTGAATACACATTAACAATGAAAATAAAAAAATAAGGAGTTTTTAGTGTGCTCAAATATAAATTCAATGGTGTGAATACATATGGTAGGACTATAACTTTGATAAATATAACTTAGTACTATTTTTAGAAGTGAAAACCATAATTGAAAATACCATTTTCACCCTTAAAAAAAGTTTAAACATATAAATAAATACTAAAACCCTTACGATAAATGATGAAAGTAACAAGAAATTAAACATTTGGTTTTCAAATAACAAACAAATAGATGAATGAATTATACACTTCTCTTTACTCAAAATTTTCTAATAAAATAGACTGATAGGAATTCATGTAATAATATATTCTGGATAATTCAATTCAAAACCTTACAAATATATTTTATTTAATTGAAATTTGAATCAAGTATTCCATTACAAATAAAATCATCAAAGAAATGAATTATTTTAAAATAATATAAATGACCAATCCAATAAATATAATATTAACAAAATTAAATTTATAACAAAAATCATTATTGGTTTTGAATCCAAGAAACAAAAAAATGTTTGCAAAAACTTTTTCCCTTAATCAAACATATAAAAAATTATACTAATTATTTAATAAATCTAAACACTATAATTTATAATATTCCTTAAAATAGACTTCCAAAACATTATTTAGATAAAAACAAATTGATCCTTTATAGAATTGATATTTTATATTCGTGTTGTTTGTAAATCAAAATCAAACTATCCAATAAATTAAACTCTAAAAAATTAAATTAAAAAATAAAGAATAAAAAATAAAAAACATAACATCTCCCTTACCAAATTATTTGACACAAACATGTTCTTATTCTTTAGAATCTTGGACTGGAATTGGATTTTCCCCAATTTAATTCACACACTAACATATGGATTTTATAGCCTTACATGACAATGTTTATCAATAAAAAAAATGATCTTGCAGTGCAAGCTGGATAAATAGTTTCAGACAACAAATCATGAAAATGTAATTCACATTTATGAAATAGAACATATAAAAACAACACAACAAAGAGGTCACAAAAAATATGTTATTTTTGTGCAACATGATGAAGTGGACACCTACAAACCAAAATGAATGAATATAAATAGAGTCAGTACACAAAAAAAGGTTTCAATTAACTGAAACAAAATAGATGGAAAGGTTCAAAACTCATAATATGACATGAAGATGAATGTAAATCCAAAATTGAAAACCAAATCCGATAAAAACAACAACTAGGAACCCTACCCTACACTAAATTCAGAAAACCAGAAATGAAACCCTAATATATACAAACCAGATGATGTCGCTCAGACCTTCTCCTCATACGGTGTGATCGTGACGCCACATACAACTTCAACCTCAGCCTATGCCCTTCCAGTCAGACTCCCAAAGCAAGACCTCTTGATGCCGCTAGAAACCTTGCTCAAAGTCACCATATTAGATCTCCTCTGAAGCTTTAGCCACAATGCACCCATCTCTATCGCGATTGGAGACTCCTGTGAAGACCAACTTTCTATGCGATAAACCCTCACAGTGCCTCACATGGGCCCGAAATCCCTATCTCTATTTCTTCATCAAACATTTCATTTCATTTATTATTATTATTTAATTGATTATCATTTTATTATATATATATATATATAATTTCATTTGTTTATATCACTGGGTTTATATATTATTTTATTATAAACTAACAAACACAAACACATATATCATTATATATATATGTGTGTGTGTGTGTGTGTTAAAACAATATAAAAATCATATTTAAGTATTAGTAATCTTATTAATTATTTTATTCATTATCTTTAATATTCATAAAAATAAGTTAATTATAATATATATATATGTGTTTTATAAATTTTATAATTCAAAATAATACATTATCATATAATTCATAATTTTGAATGAAAATAAATTTATGTAATTTATAAATTAACTCTTTTATGTTTAAGATATTTTATTCTCATTTCGCTGTTATAGCTACTAAAATTTTATATAAAAAAAGTAGATTATATTTATTAGAGTTTGAAATAAACTAATAATAAAATATGTTGGTATATGTTTATAATTTTTCAATAATTCCAAAATTCAAATTTTTATTTCTTGAAAATAATAACATAAAAAAAATAAAAGTTTTGTATAGAAAATAATGATTTAATCATTATATTTAATTCAAAACTAATATATATATATATATATATCATATATTTTGAAAATAAATTCAAGTAAATTTTATAATAACAAAATTATTCAAATGTCATATTATATAATTAATAACATATATTAAAAGGTGAACATTAATAGTGAAAATATATTTGTAACATAACTCAATAATTATAATATTCAATTAATTTAAAATATTTTAAAAAATATATTCTTGATAAAAAATATCATCTTTCAAATTCAAAGATATATAACAGTTGTAATTAAATTAACTAGAATACTTAATTTCAGTTATTATTTTCAAATAAAATTATAATAAATACATTTTTGGTCTATTTTAACTGTAAATTAGTCCATTTAAAATAATATTTATACTAGGTATGATATTTTTGGGCTCTTACATATAAAATCCACCAATTAAATGATAATGGTCACATTGAATAATTTAATTTATACATGAAAATTTCTATATTTTAAAATATGATTTATATAAAAATATTATAATTAAACAATTATTATTTATTTTATTTTCATAAAATTTATAAAAAAAAATATATATTAATCAATAAACTGTTTAAAAATATATGTATATAAATTAATTACAAAATGTATATATAAATATAAAATATGAAAATTTTATTTAAAAAATTATATACACTTATAAATGAATATATATTTATTTTAAGTGTTAATATTTGGATTTATGTATTTATATTCATATAAAGTAATTCAAAATATACACATATATTTATATGTATGTCTATGCTTGTGTATGTATGTGGATGTATGTATGTGTTTGTATATATTTGTGTTTGTATTGGTTGTATGTGAATATGTGTGTTGTGTTGTGTGTGTGTGTATTTAAATGTATGTGTTTGTATGTATGTTAAAATATTTTTGTGCATATGTACATGTCTTTATGTATTTGTATTTGTATGTGTATGTGTATGTCCATGTCCATGTGTATACAGGTGGATATACGTGCATGTATGTGTGTTTATGTGTATGTGTACGTGCATGTGTATATGTATATATATGTGTATGTGTATGTGTATGTGCATGTGTATGTGAATATATGTATATGTATGTATGTCTGTATATGTGTATGTATGTGTATGTTTGTGTGGAAATAGTAAGTTTATGTAATATGAGTTTGTATACATATATATATGTATGCATATGTATGTACATGTATGTAATTTTATGCATGTGTATGTTTATACATGTGTGTGTGAGTATGTATATGAATATGCCTGTATAAGTATGTATGTGTATCTATATTTTTATGACTATGTGTATGTGTTTATACATGTACGTGCATGTCTAAGCATATATATGTGTGTGTGTATATGTATGTAATGTGTATATCTATTTATTCGTTTAGTATTATTTATTTGTTTTTAATATTTCTCCCTTTTTAATATTTTTTTGTAATTTATTCATTTTTATGATTTATTAATATAATATTTTGGAAATATATTCAATATTGATAGTTGTTTATATATTTTTAAATATTTATACATTTAATTAATTTATAATATTTTTAACTAATATAAAAATTATAAAGGTTAATAATTAATTATATATAATATATAAATTCAATAAAAAACATATATCATTAATTAGAAATAATAATATTAATTAGTTATTCATATTTATCCATTTTTATGCCTGTGTCATTCATATAATTACAAATTCACTTTTTTTATAACAGTGGTGATTTATTAATATTGATTTATAGATTTATTAATTATTTCATTTAATAATTTTTTTCACATTAAATATTTATAAGATTTTAATATTTTTTGAATTTAGTCATTTTTTAAATTTATAAATATTTATTAACTATGTTTTAATATTCTCAATATGTTAGTAATTTTTATGATTAATATTTATTCTTTTTTTGGTTTTGGGATATAAAATTTCTAATATGTTAGAAATTTATATTATTGATTTATTTAAATGAATTTTAATATTAATGTTTTTGTACATTAAATATAATTCATTTTTAATATTTTTTTATTTAATTAATATTAACTATTTTTTCTATTTTATGTGTTTTTAATTCATTAAATTAATATTATGAATGTAGTGTTTTAAATATTTTTGTTAATTTATTCAATTTTATTTATTTATTTTTAATTTTTCTAATTTAATATTATTTATTCATTTTTAATATTTATAAATTTCTAATATCTTTGGAATTTATTCATTTCTTAAAATTTATTTACACTAACTTATTTAATATGTTTCAATTTTTTAAATATGTTTTTAATTTATAATATTAATTTTTATTAATTTTTATTTATTATGCTTTAATATTTTAAAATATTTGAAATATATATAGTTAATTTTCTTAATTGAATTATTTAATATTTTGTAATTTTAAAATTTAATATAAATAATTTTAATACTTTTGTTATTGATATTTTTTATATAATCGATGTAATCAATTTTTTTTATTTATTGTGTTTACAATTAATGTAATTAATCATACAAATTCATTTTTTTGTAATTTATTAAATTATATTTATTAATTTTTTTAGAATTTATTCATTTTTAATTATTTTTGTATACATATTTATTTATTAGGTTTCAATATTTCCAATATGTTAGTTATTTATATGACTAATTTTTTTTCAATTTTATTTATTTAGATTTAATATTTTTAAAATGTTTGTAATTTATATAAGTAAATTATTTAAATGCATTTTTAATATTTTTTGTAATTTAAATAGTTAAAATAAATAATTTTTAATATTTTTGAAATTTATATGATTTTTTTATTCAATTTTATTTATTTATATATTATTTTACAATTCATGTAATTTATCTTATGAATTCACTTTATAATTAGTTTTTTAACATGTTAAATTCTGTTTATTAATTTTTAATATACATTCATTTAATATTTTTTTATTTATTTTTAACATGTATGAATTTTTATATTTTTTAAAATTTAATCACTTATTTATTTATTTATACATATTAATTTTCTATGTTTTAATATTTTTCAATATATTTGTTATTTATATGATTAATATATATTCATTTTTTATAATGTTTTAATATTTTTATTATTTTTAAATTTAAATTATTAATGTATTTAATTAATTTTTTTAATATTTTTTAAATATAAATATTTAATATTATTCATTTTAAATAATTTTACTATTTATATAATTCATATTTATAACAGCCTGATATTTTAAAATTTGAATATCATAATCGATAATGTGTATGACATGAAACACCAAGCATAATAGAGAATATAACCTCAAGAGACATTATGAGATATTTATTTTTAAAGAAATTCAATCTTTTCAATAGCTTCCAATGCACACAATACCGGGTTTGAATGAAACATGACACCGTATTAAAATATTTTTATTTAAATATTACCATTATAACGTACCCATTAAATTGGTACGTATGAATTTTAACAAATAAATTATAAACATTTTAATTATTACACATGTATAAAATAAATTCAATGGTTTTTTATTGATTAGAACTAACATATGATCGATTTGAAAGAGAAAGAAATGTTTCCTGAAAAACATTATTTTTCATAAAGGAGGATTATTCGTGCATTGTGCACATAATTTAAAATTAAAATTATTTAATTTTTGAAAATGTATGTGGAAAAATAAAAATCATTTTTAAAATCATCATATCAATATTATAGTAGGGTGAATTTTTTGAACTTTTATGAAAATATTCATTTTTGATAAATAGTGAAAGATATTGAATTTTTATTGAAAAATTAATTTTCATTTAAATAATTTATAATGTAAAATTATATATTAAATTGGTTTTAATGTAGAATTATTTTAATTATCTATCTATTAATCTAATATAGGCCAATGGAATCCATTTCATTTTTAATTTTGATATAAAATCACTATAAACTTCTGAACACATTATCTTTGAAAACCCACTTTATGATAACATCTGTGAGATTAATTTTAAATTAAATTTTTCCACCTTTAAGAATGAATTTTTTTGAAATGGATTCCATATTTCGTTTTATAATAATTTATATCATCTAATAAAGTCAACATCATTTTGGATAACAATGAATAGTGGAAATAATAAAAATTAGTTATCATGGTTAAGTTTAAAATAGGTTTTCGGAGTGGTTAAACTAAAAAGACAAGGGTTAAAATGATCTAAAAACACGTATATTTGTTTCCATACTTCGACCTTATAATGTCTAAGGATCAATAACAATCCTTTTTGGACTATTGTGGCATATGAAAAATGCGGGTATAACTTTTTTCATTTTAAAAATTTGAAGTGTGCCACTCATATCACTTATAAAAGGCCACCCCTATCCTCTATTCTTCACACCATAAAACCATTTTTTAACATCCAATACTTATATAAATCACTTCCCAACTTCCATTCTCCAATCCTAGAAGCCTTTTTTCTAGTCATAAATCCATTTTACAAACACCTTATGTATAATACTAAAGAGATGGTCCAAGAACAGGTATAATTCATAACTATGTGTTTTTGTCTTATTTATTTTTTAATATCCTCAAATATTGTTAATTTTTTATTATATAATAATTCCAGTATCTATCATATACTTATATGATATTATCTTAAGCTAAATACCTATATCTATATCCTCTTCCCTCCAATGTGTAATGATAATGTCTCTCGTTTGTACGACGGACTACCGCCTCATGAACCATTGCAACACATTTTCCATCAACACCTTTCACAACTGGGTATGACGTAGATATAAATTATATATATATAATAATTATACCTATTTATTCATTATATCATATATCCATCCTAACTTTTAATTTCATTGCGGATACGATAACGTCACTAATTTGTACGACAGACTACCACATTGTGAAGTGATATGCTTTTTTTCACTAATGCTTCACATGGGAGTTAATAAGGGTAATTTTAATGAAGATATGATATATAAATGAAATAATTATAATATTCAAAAAATATTTTTCATTATGAAAAGTTGAGATACAATTTTATTTCTTACACTTAAAAATGATAACGTTGTTCGTATATGTGTGGACTATCACCTTCAAGAAAAGATATGAATACATTTTCATTACCACACCACATGTAGGATATATATAAGTATATTTAATCAAATAAAATGGTATATATTATTTTATGATCATTTTTGATTGATACAATATTACTTAACTTTTTTCCATAAAGATCATTGAAAAATGGAAACATTACTAATGCGTACGTATGACCTACAGTCTCCATGATTGATATGAAGTTCATTTTTCATAACCATAATTCATTATTGGTTTTAAACTTATAATTTTTCTAAAAATATGATAATTATTTTATTATTAGTATTCATGATATGTTTAAATAATAACCTCTTTGACCATATTCAACCTACTGAAGTCATTTTTGACACATAATCAAAATATCATCAAAACATTCAATGTAAAATTAATTGATTAAGGAATCATATATAATAGGGTAAGAAGTGAAATAAAATGAATTAAAAAATTGAAATTTTTTCTTAAGTAAGTAAATAATTAACCTGATTTTACTATTCAGGATGATAAAGAACAAATGTGTAGTGTCAGACTCCATGTATGTGTTTATCATTTGACTTCTACTTTTTTGACACATACACCATATTCAAAAATTATTTTTTTGGGTAATGTATATACAAACCGTTTTCTATGTTATGTTATGAATTAATTTCTCTTCATTGTATTTAATGTTTCATTTAATGTTATTTCTTTCAAGGGGATTATGATTCAAAATTCAACAAAGTGGTAAGAGTTTATTTAACAATATTATCATTATGTGGGATTGTAATTGATTAAGTCTCCCTTGAGAAAATTAGTTGATATTTATAGCTGAAAATAATTATATTTTCTTCTAGTAAGGTCATTCATGAACTTTTTCAAGTAACAGTGCCCTTTTCCCTCTCTTTAATAATTAAATGATTAAGAAAATGTTTTAAAAAAAATTCAATTTTTTTATCTTTTTGGATGGAAACCCTTTTTCATTTGAACCCTTATTTTCTATGAATTTTTTAAAAAATAATTTTAACCTTTTAAAATTGATTTATTAAATAAATTTTTAAATTGTTTAAAAATGTTTTTAAAATAATATTCATATCATTTTGAAAACAATTCCACGTTGGATTTTATGGGAAATGTGAAAGGAATATTTATATTAACATGAATAGTATGAATGAATTTTCTACTATCATGAAAAATAAGTTTTTGAAATCATAGTTTACAGGTTTCAAAGGTTATTTTCAAATAAAAATGTTTTATAAATATTTTTATGGACATTTAGTTTTAAAAATATTTTCTTAGTAAAAATTCTATTTTCCTCACAAATGTTTTGGAAGATATTTTTATAGTATTTCTGCTCATCAACTACATCAAACCTTTATTAAACTTATGATAAATTGGGGATATGTTGTATTTATATTATCATAATTCTTTATTTTAATGGTTTATGATCATTTTGACTAAGGATGTACAAGTTTATTACCATTCTCCATATTACTCTGGATGGTTTATGATTATTTTTATTGATTGGGGAAAGTATTAAAAATTCGCACTCTAGTTTCTCAATACGAATGTTTATGTAGATTTTGTTTCACCCCATTCATACGAAGAATGTATTTGACTTTGTATGTGATGTGAGAGGCCACCTATAACCCCTTAATTCATCAGTAGGTCTCATAATACAAACTGGATTTGGTTTTGGATGAGGCCTTGCACATTTATATATATGTCTTGGCATAATGGATAGATGATATGAGATGTCTTGAAATAAATACTTGAAGGTATGTTTTATATGTCTATAATTATGAATTCCATTATTATGAATTCATTTATTTATATTATATGTTGTTATTCAATTAGTTATAATATCCATTGTTCTGTTTCATAATCATATGATTATTTATATAGAATTATTTTGTCACGATGCATCCTAGAGGGGCCCATGTCATAAATCCCCAGGCCTACCTCCAATAGGCCAAGGGATGATGACTAGAATTAGTAGGCATATAACTAACAAGGGAGGAATTTCCTATGTACTTTTACTCACACACACATCTCTAATCCAAAAAAACGAGGAAATGTAAAAAACCAATATGTAAACAACGCATGCATAACACTATATCCCACAACCAAAGTATGAAAGAAAGTAGAGTAAGGTAATCTGGGCCAGAATACAAGCCCAACACAATATTTCTTTAACACGAGTCAATCCTATAAGAAAAAGGTACTGGGACTAATGTGTGAAAGTTGTAGGAAAACAGCTCTATTTTTCTGGTCTCACTAAGCGCCATCTGGTTCTGGTCCGCCCAACACTTCGCCAAAAGGTCAATCATCTTCACAAGACATGACATGTGTGGGAAAATCCCGTGCATGGGTGAGTATAAAAATACTTACTAGGACACCCCTAAACCATAAAAAATATAATAAAGTAAACTGCAGTCATCTCTACATAGGTATATGTCTACAATACATATAACAAGAATATCCAGATATACTCAATCCAAGACACACTGTCTAGGGGTAAGTCACAACCATATAATTCTGGCACAAGGAATTCAGCTAGAATATTCCACAAAGCACTCATCTGGGAGAACAAACTCTTGAGTCTGATAACACAAATGATGTTCAACCAAGAGGTAATGCTTGTTAGGTCTCTCCATGAGAAAGATCCCCTATTAGATCTAAGGAGGGATATGATATAACATATGAGGATCATAGCCAAGGCCATGGGGAGATACCAACAACTCAATGTAGATTAACCTTCTAAATAGAGGATCGACGTCCTCATAGGGTTGGTCATGATGATTCCATGAACTCCAACCAAGTCACAAATAATTAGTAGAGGATCCAACTCTATGCCTCTTGAGGGATTCCAATAACTCTATCCAAGAAGTCCTGATGAAGTGACTGTAGTCATATGAGTAGGACACTATTCATACCAACCTTTATGGAAACAAATATGGGGATTCATCTGAATGAAACTTTTCCAGTACACAGAGGACAAGTGTCTCAATCAATGTAAAAAGGGGTAAACAATGGGTAGTAGGGTCACACACCATGTCCCTTAACCCCATGTACTCCCTATGTAAAATGACCTTTTTCATTCCAACCATTTCATGTAGAATATGGGTAAACGTCATGTATAAGAGATTACATGTTGTGTCCTTGAATATGGGTCCCTCCTGTGTACCCCAACAGTGTTCTAGTACACAACTTCGTCCTGTGTATTTGGGATTGTGTAACTCTACATGGGGTAGCTCGTGTACTTGGCCCAGGACAAGACATTTGGGGTAGTACAAATCTTGTAGGCAACTCATTTACTCCATGACAAGTCCATCCAAGGGGACTACACAGGGTGTAGTCAAGGACTAAACGCCATGTGTTTTGGATTTTTCCAAAACTTGTATTCTTCCTCCTGTTCTCACTTATTGATTCTCTAGTCTATATTTCAGTGATCGATTTTCCAAGAAACTCAACATCCAGGATATGTTTCCATTCCATAACTAAATTAGTGATATTCGGGCCTTTGAACCACTTAGAGTAAAATATTTTCATCGTTCCTCATTGCATGCTGAAGAACACAAAATCAGCACAAACCATTGTTCTATCCATTTCTATAACCATCATCGTACCTCTGTCAATTCATATGATGCCAGATCTACTATTTCGGATCATAACATAAGAATCAAATATTCAATGATAGATTTTTCAATGAAATTTCGGACCATGGGGGAAAACAAAGAACATCATGTATAATGTTGAATCAGGGGGAAAAGAACAAATCTAAACGAGAGGAACAAACCTAAATCGATGTTGATGTTGATCTCAGTTCATTTACCTTATAACAAAAACTAAATAAATCAACAACCACGATGAAATTTCAAGATAAATCTCAAAAATTACCCATACTGTAGATACTATTTATTTGTGAACTAATCTATTCCTAGATTAGTCTGTGTTACTCATAAGACATCAAGAATGGGAAAGAAATATCAAAATGACACATCCTTCCTGGATTTGTATTTTTTTATGTTTATGAATGGTTATCACATCATCAATTTTGGATAGATTCATCAAGATCAGTGTTCATCATTCACTAATTCGATTTTCCATCACCGTTCATCAAAATAATCTTCCAGAGGTTCCCTATCCATAATCTTTATAGAATTATAAGTTTATGGGTCTTATCTTAGAACTCTGAAAAATGTTTTATTTAAAAAAAATAAACATGTCATTGCATCAATGAAATAAAATAAATTCTTTTAATTTATTTTATTCATTTAAGATCACTTGGTGACTTTCCACAAATGATCACGCCGACCATTGTTAGGTCTTTCCTATTTGAAATTTGATGTTCTAAACTCAGTGGTACCCTCATAGTTCTGATCTGGTTACTGGTTTAGAAGTTATTGAACTTTTTCAAAGAAAACCACACCTGCATGCTATTTAATATTTTTATATTTTCTAAACATTTGTTCCAAGAACACCAGGGCATATAATCACATATTGTCTCAGTTCCTAGTCTCAAAATCAACCCATATAATATTTGAAAATAATATATGAATAATACGAGTAATCACATTCTCCCCACATTGGGGCTTTATATCTCCAAATAAATCCAAAACAAAGGCTACTCACATGATGAGGGTACTGAGCATGAATTTAAGGCTCCCCCTCTCAATCCCTCTCCTAGAGATTTCCATGTTGACACCGATCACACACAAAGGGGATCAATCACCCATTAAGGATCCTTTCCTACAGATCCTTGATGTCCAATGGGTACTCAGCAATGTTTTCTCTATCATTGATGTCCACCTCACCCCATTGGATGACGTGTGATGGGTCATTTAAATACCTCCTCTATTATGACTCATTAAATATTTCATGTAACTGGTCTAACTACAGAGGTAGAGCAAAGCGGTACACCACACTTCCAACTCTATGCAGTATCTAGAAAGGGCAAATGAAACTCAAAGATAGCTTGTGGAACTAGAAAAATATCTATAACCCATGTCAAGGTGAGACCCATTGCAACACATGGTATCCTTACTAGAAATCCAAAGGCCTCATTAACCTATCATCATACGACTTTGTATTTCTCTGCATAGTATTCATCTGCTCCTAGATGATCTCCACATTTTCTATTTTAGCTTGAACGAACTCATGGCCCTCGAGTGCTGACTCTCCTTGTCCAGTCCAACAAAGTTGTGACCTGCAAGGTTGCCCGTATAAATCCTATAATGATTCCAGACTAATTGTGCAATGATAGCTATTGTTTTATGAAAACTCCACCCGTGGAAGTTTATCCTCCCATCTACTGCCAAGGTCCAACATGAATGCTCAGAAAATGTCATCCAGAACTTGAATGGTTCACTCTATTTAGTTTCCCATTTGTTGTTGAAACACTGTACTCAAGCAGTAATAGGCCCAAAACCCCTCATATAATCCCTTCCACATATGAGATCTAATGTGATCATCATGATCTGAAAAAATTTCAATGTAACACTATTGTGTTAAACTATCTCCTGAACATAGAGGTGTCCCAAGGTCTCTACTGAACTCTACTCTTGGATAGCTAGAAAGTGGGCCTACTTGGTGAGCTAGTCAATTATCACCCAGATGGCATCATGTCCCCTTGACATACGTGGTAAAATCTTCAATAATTACACATATATCTCATCCCACTTCCATTCCAGTACCTCAAGGTATTGAGATAAACATGCTGGATGTTGGTGCTCATCCTTCACTTTCTGACAAGTAATGCACCAAGAAACAAATTCCACAACTACTTTATTCATCCCTAGCCACCAAAACAGATGTCATAAATCATAGTACATCTTTTAGAGACCTTGATTAACTACCAAATATAGTGTATGAAACTACCTCAAAACCCCCTCCTACAACGTCATAGGTACCATCATGTATCTTTTTAAAATAATGATGTGATCCCCACATTTGGAATATCCATCAGGAGCATGACGTGTAGACATCTGAGCATGTGGGGTCTCGCAATCAGCATCCCTAATCAATGCCTCCCTAACTCTCTATAAGAGTGGATAGGTGACAACCATCAAATGTAAGTAAGATACTCCATCACTATCCACTAAGGATAACGGTAATGAGGCCGAATACCTCGATGCCTCATTCAAAAACTGTGAACTAGATCTCCTACTAAGAGAATCTTCTAATATGATCCCCTTACCAAGAGTATAGAAAATTTTACATTCATAATCCTATAGAAAATCTATAAATCTCTTCTATCTCAAGTTCAAATGCTTTGGAGAGAATATATACTTGAGAATCTTGTGGTTAGAGTAGACGATAAATTTTTCACCCATCAGGTAGTGTGGCCACATCTTAAATTTGAAGACTACCACTACAAACTCAAGATCATGGGTCACATAGTTCTACTCATGTAGTCTCAGCTTGTGTGAACTATAGAAAATCTCTTCTTGTCTATGCATCAGGACACAACAGATCCTAGTTCAAGATGCATCAAAGAATACTACGAACTCGACACCGTCTACTATAAATATCAAGATCCAAGTGCTCATAAAACTCCACCTTAGTTGCTAAAAAGGTGACTAGTACTTATGAATCCACATGAAAGGATTCCCCTTTTGAGTTAAAGATGTCATAGGTGTTGATATCCTGGAGAAATTAGGTATGAATCTCCGATAATATCCTATTATCCCAAGGAAGCATCACACCTACTTCATTGTCTTGGGTGGATCCGATGATAACACTTCCTCGAACTTAGTTTAGTGCACTAACACTCCATCTACTCAGATAACGTGTCCTATAATGTAGACCACCTGAATCCAGAACTATTACTTTGAGAGCTTTCTGTAAATTTGGTGCTCTTAGAGTACGTCTATAACTATCCTTATGTGTCTTGCGTGATCTTCCTTAGACACCAAGTATATAAGGATATCATAGATGAATAATACCATGAAACCGTCTATTTATGGGTGAGAGATCTAGTTCATGACTCCCAGGAACACTTTTGGGGTGTTTTTCATGACAAAGGGCATCACCAAGTACTCATAATGACTATAATGGAATCTGAAGGTCATCTTCAGTATATCTGTAGATACTCGAAGCTCGACGTACATGGACATTACATTACTTTTGCGGAATACTTGGTACATAACAAAAACACACACACAAGGATCGTAATAGTTTAGTGTCTTTGGAAACTCGGAACATAATCTTCTAATAGTGGTGAAAGATCTTCAATATCTCCCATAAAGATCTTCCCTTTTTTTACCTAAAACATTTCTTTATATCCTGGGGAAAAGAAAACATAAAAGGGTGAGCTCAAATGCTCAGTAAGGGCAAACAAAAGAAATATCAATCACATCGTATACACAAGCACATAACTTTTGGAAATCTTAACCTGAAAAAGAGATCATAATTTCATAACATGGGATAAATCATGGCAGTGAAATGTAATCACAATAATCATAACTTAAAACATGAAACTTTGTGGAATTTACACATAATCATAGAGAATCATTTCTTGTTAGTCAAGACTCATTGCCAAGACTATCTTAGTGGACAAAGTCCCTTTCTGAATCGAGTAACCCTCGTTTCAGTCCTGTTTCACTGAACCGGTATAACCTACCATTCCAGCCATGTCTATCTCATGACATATAAAATCTTTACCCAATTCATTGGAGGGAGATATAGTTCCCACCCATCTTATAATGAATCCTTTCTTATGTGTGCCACATAATCATAAAATATACATCATCGCATAACACATGTAACAAAAATGGGATTCTTGAAACATCATGACATCATAAATCAATTCATATAAGATAAAGGAATTCATAAAAATAATTCCATCACAACATGATCAAATAAATGTAATAATAGGGATAAAAACAGAACCCTTTGTCATCTTAGATGGAAAATAATTTTGATAAAACACTTGAACTCCATTCTTGAGGAAAATATCTTTTCTACCTCAAAAAAATTTTCCTTTCATAACATGTCATACAATTTTAAACTAAAAGAAGTTGATTAAAAATAAACATGAAAACTTGTAAAGGAAGATTCTTGGAAATGATTTTTTAAAAATCCATTCATGCCGTATAAGTTAAAAAAAACATTCTTCGTACTTTTGTCGGAAAAGCCAAAAAGTACCTCGTACGACAAAAGATTCCTTTCATACATATTACTAAAAACTCACCGAAGGGTAAAAATGGATTTAAACAATTGTAGGTGGATGTAAATAATATTACATATTGATGAAACATGGATGTGGATGATAAAATACACCCCAGTAAATACTTACGAATAAACAATCTCGGATAAAAATGAGATTGTGATATTTCCCTTACCTTAGGTCCGATTTGCTTCATATGTGTCTGAACCTCCTGTATAATGATTTAAATAATGTCATTGACTTATTACGGAATCATATTCATTGTTATGATATCATATATGGTTCACTTATGACATTATATTACCCGTTCTTTTGAAAATTCCATGTTAAAGAAGCGTTTTGGGTAAAATCGTTTCATTTATCGTAGGTGTTTTGACTTGTTGTTCTTGACATCATTATTACTTATATCATGATTTACTTACTTCCAGAATATAAAATATGATTTATATATCATATATATTCAGTATATATATATATATATATATATAATAGATAGATAAATAAAATGAAAAACACCGTTCATGGAGACGGTAGTCCGTACGTACGCATGAACGCTGTTTTCCTTTCCTTATTGTCTTGAAATGGAAATAAGTAGATGACATACATATATATATATATAAATAAATCCAGTAGCTTTATAATGTCATATATTTCATTATTATTTCTTATATATACTTTATAATCATTCTTAAATGGTTAACATGGAGAATGAATCTCATCGCGTCGTGGAGACGGTAGTCTGTACGTACGCACGAGCGATGATATCATTTCCATAAATATTGAATTGAATTGGAGTGGATTATACAATATATCAGAATCAATATGATGTTGTAATAACTATGTATAGTTATTCTTTACACCATTATACCCATCCATGTAAGGTGGTGGTGTAAAATAGATTACACCACGGCGTGGAGACGGTATTCCGTACGTACGCACGCGCGGTGATTTCTTTTTCCGTAGGATGGATAGATGGTGAAATAGGGTTGTTTCATACTTAAAATAACATATCAGTATATGAGTGATACTGATGTTATTACTTCATAATGAAACAACCTAAGAAGAAGAAGTGGAAGAAGAAATAAAGATGAAAGAATTGGTAACGGTAATTACCTCTTCTTTGAAGCGCCTCTTTGAGACCTCCTCTTAGGGCACTAAAATTGGTCTTTGAGGAAGACCAGAACCTCTAGGATGTTTCTAGGGAAGTGGAGAAGAGATTGTGGTAGGGTTTGGCCGAGCTTGAGTGCTCAAATTTGTGTGAGGAGAAGGGGGAGGAGGTGCCCTTTTATAAGGGAGGAGAGGGGCACCTTAGGAATATCTCAAAATATTATTTTATATTAAAGTCAAAATCGGTTTATAATGGTTCCAAAGGGTCTTATTTCGAAGCTAAAGTGGGGATGGGTCGAAATCCTATCATCCAATAGGATTTAGACATGTTTAGGGTATTATTTTAACCATATTAATTAGATTTAACTCTAAGTTAAATAATTTAACTTTTACCGTGTCTTTTTGTTTTCTTTCACTATATGGTTAATAAACTTACTCTAACATGCCAAACGAACCCCAAATTGTATAATATTAATACATACATCCTTATCTAAGTCATTTGGCCGAACCATAGATTTTTAGGAATAAAATAACAATTAATAATATAATATTTGATTTAAAAACTATTTTGTGTCAATTTTGACACTATTTGATATATGATTTTTTTGAAAGTCATAACAGAATTATATGTTCGAAAAAAATTTATTAAATCAACACTAATATATCATAATAACCTAGAAAATTATTGGAATTCAAAAAAAGTCTTAAAGTACATTTATTTTGGTATTTATAATATCAATTATGTCAATATTTCATTAATTAGATAATTACTGCATCATCTTTGTGTCATAAATAAATTATATTATTTGATGTTTAAAAATTACAAATAAAATATCATCATGTAGGAAATCTTTTTAGATTTATAATTAATATTTACAATCGAATTTATCTTATGTACAACCCTATATTAAAAATGTTTTAGTAAATAAACTTTGATTTTAACTCTTTTAACTTTTTTTGAATTAAATAATAATAAATGTCCTAATCTAATCCAAGTGGGCCTAAATGGTCATATTTTATTCCTAAGCTTATTTTTGGTCGAATTACACTTGTAAAATAGAATTAGGACATGTGTTAGGGTAATAATAATATCATTTTTACCCTTAATTACCCTATTTACTTTGAACCGTGGTAAATAAAAGTAAAAAGTTACTATTCACCGAAAATTATTTTCATCTCATTGAACCACATTTTACTTACTGACATCAACCGTGTCTCTTGGATTTTTGAAATTCCATTCACAGAAGTGGTAAAATTAAGATTTATGAAGAAATTAATTTTTTTTAACTACCACTTAGTAGTTTCACTATTAATCAAAAATTGATGTTTTTAAGAACAATGCAAAAATTTCATCCTAAGCTATATTTCATATTCCGAATTCAAAAATGAATTCTATTTTACCAAATTCATCATCATAGAAGTTGAATTAATTAATTTTATAATTAAATCCCGCTGTTAAAACAAAGAGCGTCTTTTTAAGAAACAATATCTATCAAAAGATTGACACTTGTTTATGTCTGGTTTAAATGTGAAATTACATCCAATGACCAACATTGTATTAAATTGTAAAAATATATTCTAAATATACTTTAAAACCACTAAAATTAATAATTTATCACTATTAATTATTTCGATTGAAAAATTTGATTTTAACTAAAATTTAGTAATTTTCACTATTCATCAGAATATGAAAGTTATCCGAAAAGTACCAAAATTTCACCTTAGGCTAAATTCGATACTATGAATCCAAAAATGAAGTCCATTTTGAGAGCTAAAATTTCTAAAATTTAAAAAGTGGTTATTACTATTCATAACGGCTAGTTTTAATAATATTTTAATAGCATATCGTTGTTTCGTGAAACTCAGTATTGCGTACTACTCACGCTATCGAGGAAGGTTGCGATTGCGTGTAATGCAAGGCAAGTCAAGGATGTGTGTTGTGCAAGATCCTTTTGGTGTAGCATACAACACAAGACATTAGTGAAATTAAAAAGAATATTTTTCATAAAATCTTGGGATGTTATATTATACCCCCCTTAAAATGAATTTCGCCCTCAAAATTCGTTGGGGTTATAAATGGTTTACTATTTGAAAGTTTCTTTAATAGAAACCCACATCGTAAAAAGGAATACCAAAACCAATATTTAAATACAAAATTATGAAACTTAATGGTTACCCAAATAAACTAATCACTGGGTTTCCACATAGGTGAAAATATGGATATGGAAGAAAAATCTAACCATCATGTTCTGATGGATAGTGGTAGAGAACATGTCTATGGAAAAGACAACAATCACAAATCCATAAATTTGTGACGATCTAAGGTACCATCCGATTAATCAGATATAAGATCACTAGGACAACATTTTTTTGGTTTTCAAGATCGTTTCCCTAAAGTTGAAGAATTTGAATTAGAATAAATACTTAATTTATTTTGGTACAGTCGCACTATTGTTCGTGCCTCGAACAATTTCCACTTCATCTCTTAAATAAATGAAGTTTAATTTGTTATTCGTGAAGTGTTAGCATATCATCTGATAGAATGACGGGTCATTCCATCTGTCTCAAACAAAAGGTTAGAAAAAATTATATACATAAGTCGATCTATAGTGAGATTAATCATATATGGTTCCTAAAATGGACTTATACTTCATATATCATACTACTTAATATAATAAAACTAGTTTCTACTAAATAGGGACTTCCTGTAGGCCAGTGGTAGGCGATAAAGGCCAATCGCACTTTGGTTGTGGGTTTGATTCCCACAGCCTTGTCCGAAGCGATGGGTTGTCACCCGTCCTGCAGGTTGTCCTTTTTCTAAAACTACATTACTATAACATCCTATCAATAATATCGAAAATCTTCTATCCTTAAACTAACTTATGTCCAACATAATCCATTCTAATCTTTAGGGTAATCCATAATACTACAGTCCACTCTCATAATATAGTGAAAACGATTACCATAGATTTAATACTGTCGTTAATCCCCATATATCATAAGATATGTCTTGTTGGTCACATTCCAAACATTGAAAGGCCTTAATCATGTATTCTCTTGAATACCCATTGAACCTTAGTGAAAACATGAATGCAGTTAAAAGTTAACTCTTTCCACATACCAAAATCCAAAAATTCTCTATACTCAAACCATGATATAACCTTCTCCTTATATCAGTCATGAGCTCATGAATACAATAAAACACCTCATTATCTTATTATTCCTTCATTATGCGCATATCATCTAAATTCCAAAAATATCTTAATAACCTTTCATGGATAGTGGTACCATTAATCATACACATTCATAACTCAAGGAAAGACAACAGTGTAACAATCCTTAGATGTCTCTTTATTCCATAGTACCATGAGATTTCTTATACAACATTACACATGATAAACATGTAATCATTCCACTACATTCTTAAACCATTGACCGAGCTTCAACAATTCTTTCATCTCACATATCATTTGTAGTCTCTTCATCATTATCAACATAAATAATTCCCATACGACCATACTGATTATCTTCATGAGACTTTCCCTTAGGGCATTGGTTTGCATAATGCCCATACATTCCACATTTAAAACATTTAACCATTGTTGATGTCGTAGAAATACCATTATCCTCATCCATGGTGTTAACTGAACATTTTCCTTTGCACTTACTTGATTTGTGTCCTTCTTTTCCACACCCAAAGCATCTTCCAATTCCTTTGAAACATTCTCCTTGATGCCTCTTCCCACATTATTTACATAGGGGAAATTGAACTTTCTTTCCTCTATGATCATCATGAAACTCCATCTTTCTCTTATTAGCCGAGTCAGGAAACTTACCAAATTTTACTTTATTGATCATATTATGAGATTGTTGATTCGGCATAATAATGATGTTTGGACTTCCAAATCCCATTTCATTATGAAGAATATCATTCCATTGTCCATCATATCCTCCATTGTCGTGAATCATCTTGTTTCCAGCCATTTTCTAAAACCCAAAAAAATAGTGTGAGAGGAAAAAATCGTGCTAGGGAAAACAACATAATAAAGGTGGAGTATCCTCAATATTTAACATCTTAGGTAAAATTCTATGATCGTTACCATAGTTCTAGGACTGTATCCTATACGTATACTTATCCTTAAGGACATCCCTAGACATACCTTATAAATATCTCTAGGGATCTCACTAAAGTTCTCGCATCCTAGTTTCCAAAGGTTGACTAAACCTTTCCTCTGATACCAACTGTAGAGACTCGAAGCTCGAAGTACATGGACATTACATTAATTTTTGCGGAATAATTGGTACATAACAAAAACACACACACAAGGATCGTAATAGTTTAGTGTCTTTGGAAACTCAGAACATAATCTTCTAATCGTGGTGAAAGATCTTCAATATCTCCCATAAAGATCTTCCCTTTTTTTTACCTAAAACCTTTCTTTATATCCTGGGGAAAAGAAAACATAAAAGGGTGAGCTCAAATTCTCAGTAAGGGAAAACAAAAGAAATATCAATCACATCGTATACACAAGCACATAACTTTTGGAAATCTTAACCTGCAAAAGAGATCATAATTTCATAACATGGGATAAATCATGGCAGTGAAATGTAATCACAATAATCATAACATAAAACATGAAACTTTGTGGAATTCACACATAATCATAGAGAATAATTTCTTGTTCGTCAAGACTCATTGCCAAGACTATCTTAGTGGACAAAGTCCCTTTCTGAATCGAGTAACCCTCATTTCAGTCCTGTTTCACTAAACCGGTATAACCAACCATTCCATCCATGTCTATCTCATGAGATATAAAATCGTTACCCAATGGATTGGAAGGAGATATAGGTCCCACCCATATTATAATGAATCCTTTCTTATTTGTGCCACATAATCATAAAACATAAATCATCGCATAACACATGTAACAAAAATGGGATTCTTGAAACATCATGACATCATAAATCAATTCATATAAGATAAAGGAATTAATAAAAATAATTCCATCACAAAATGATCAAATAAATTTAATAATAGGTATAAAAACAGAACCCTTTGTCATCTTAGATGGAAAATAATTTTGATAAAACACTTGAACTCCATTCTTGAGGAAAATATCCTTTCTACCCCAAAAACATTTTTCTTTCATAACATGTCATACAATTTTAAACTAAAAGAAGTTGATTAAAAATAAACATGAAAACTTGTAAAGGAATCTTCTTGGAAATAATGTTTTAAAAATCCATTCATGCCGTATAAGTTAAAAAAACATTCTTCGTACTTTTGTCGGAAAAGTCAAAAAGTACCTCGTACGACAAAAGATTCCTTTCATACATATTACTAAAAACTCACCGAAGGGTAAAAATGGATTTAAAAAATTGTAGGTGGATGGAAATAATATTACATATTGATGAAACATGGATTTGGATGATAAAATACACCCTAGTAAATACTTACGAATAAACAATCTCGGATAAAAATGAGATTGTGATATTTCCCTTACCTTAGGTCCGATTTGCTTCGTATGTGTCCGAACCTCCTGTATAATGATTTAAATAATGTCATTGAATTATTACAGAATCATATTCATTGTTATGATATCATATATGGTTCACTTATGACATTATATTACCCGTTCTTTTGTAAATTCCATGTTAAAGAAGCGTTTTGGGTAAAATCGTTTCATTTATCGTAGGTGTTTTGACTTGTTGTTCTTGACATAATTATTACTTATATCATGATTTACATACATCCAGAATATAAAATATTATTTATATATCATATATATTCAGTATATATATATATATAATATATAGATAAAGAAAATGAAAAACACCGTTCATGGAGACGGTAGTCCGTACGTACGCATGAACGCTGTTTTCCTTTCCTTATTGTCTTGAAATGGAATTAAGTAGATGAAATACATATATATATATATATATACATAAATCCAGTAGCTTTATAATGTCATATATTTCATTATTATTTCTTATATATACTTTATAATCATTCTTAAATGGTTAACATGGAGAATGAATCTCATCGCGTCGTGGAGACGGTAGTCCGTACGTACGCACGAGCGATGATATCATTTCCATAAATATTGAATTGAATTGGAGTGGATTATACAATATACCAGAATCAATATGATGTTGTAATAACTATGTATAGTTATTCTTTACACCATTTTACCCATCCATGTAAGGTGGTGGTGGAAAATAGATTACACCACGGCGTGGAGACGGTATTCCGTACGTACGCACGCGCGGTGATTTCTTTTTGCGTAGGATGGATAGATGGTGAAATAGGGTTGTTTCATACTTAAAATAACATATCAGTATATGAGTGATTCTGATGTTATTACTTCATAATGGAACAACCTAAGAAGAAGAAGTGGAAGAAGAAATAATGATGAAAGAATTGGTAACGGTAATTACCTCTTCTTTGAAGCGCCTCTTTGAGACCCTCTCTTAGGGAACTAAAATTGGTCTTTGAGGAAGACCATAACCTCTAGGATATTTCTAGGGAAGTGGATAAGAGATTTTGTCAGGGTTTGGCCGAGCTTGAGTGCTCAAATTGGTGTGAGGAGAAGGGGGAGGAGGTGCCCTTTTATAAGGGAGGAGAGGGGCACCTTAGGAATATCTCAAAATATTATTTTATATTAAAGTCAAAATCGGTTTATAATGGTTCCAAAGGGTCTTATTTCGAAGCTAAAGTGGGGATGGGTCGAAATCCTATCATCCAATTGGATTTATAAAAGTTTAGGGTATTATTTTAACCTTATTAATAAGATTTAACTCTAAGTTAAATAATTTAACTTTTACCGTGTCTTTTTGTTTTCTTTCACTATATGGTTAATACACTTACTATAACATGCCAAACGAACCCCAAATTGTATATTATTAATACATATATCCTTATCTAAGTCATTTGGCCGAACCGTAGATTTTTAGGAAGAAAATAAAAATTAATAATATAATATTTGATTTAAAAACTATTTTGTGTCAATTTTGACACTATTTGATATATGATTTTTTTTAAAGTCATAACAGAATTATATGTTCGAACCAAATTGATTAAATCAATACTAATATATCATAGTAACCTATAAAATTATTGTAATTCATAAAAAGTCTTAAATTACATTTATTTTGGTATTTATAATATCAATTATGTCAATATTTCATTAATTAGATAATTACTGCATCATCTTTGTGTCATAAATAAATTAAATTATTTGATGTCTAAAAATTACAAATAAAATATCATCATGTAGGAAATATTTTTAGCTTTCTAATGAATATTTAAAATCTAATTTATATTATGTACAACCCTATATTAGAAATGTTTTAGTAAATAAACTTTGATTTTAACTCTTTTAACTCTTTTTTGAATTAAATAATAATAAATGTCCTAATCTAATCCAAGTGGGCCTAAATGGTCATATTTTATTACTAAGCTTATTTTTGGTCGAATTACACTTGTACAATAGAATTAGGACATGTGTTAGGGTAATAATAATATAATTTTTACCCTTAATTACCCTATTTACTTTGAACCGTGGTAAATAAAAGTAAAAAGTTACTATTCACCAAAAATTATTTTCATCTCATTGAACCACATTTTACTTACTGACATCAACCGTGTCTCTCGGATTTTTGAAATTCCATTCACAGAAGCGGTAAAATTAAGATTTATGATGAAATTAATTTTTTTTAACTACCACTTAGTAGTTTCACTATTCATAAAAAATTGATGTTTTTCAGAACAATGCCAAAATTTCATCCTAGGCTATATTTCATATTCCGAATTAAAAAATGAAGTCTATTTTACCAAATTCATCATCATAGAAGTTGAATTAATTAATTTTATAATTAAATCCCGCTGTTAAAACAAAGAGCGTGTTTTTAAGAAACAATATCTATCAAAAGATTGACACTTGTTTATGTCTGGTTTAAATGTGAAATTACATCCGATGACCAACATTGTATTAAATTGTAAAAATATATTCTAAATATACTTTAAAACCACTCAAATTAATAATTTATCACTATTAATTATTTCGATTGAAAAAGTTGTTTTTAACTAAAATTCAGTAATTTTTACTATTCATCAGAATATGAAAGTTATCCGAAAAGTACCAAAATTTCACCTTAGGCTAAATTCGACACTAAGAATCCAAAAATTAAGTCCATTTTGAGAGGCAAAATTTCTAAAATTTAAAAAGTGGTTATTACTATTCATAATGGCTAGTTTTAATAATATTTTAATAGAATATCTTTGTTTCGTGAAGCTCAGTATTGCGTACTACACACGCTATCGAGGAAGGTTGTGATTGCGTGTAATGCAAGGCAAGTCAAGGATGCGTGTTATGCAAGCTCCTTTTGGTGTAGCGTACAACACAAGACATTAGTGAAATTAAAAAGAATATTTTTCATAAAATCTTGGGCTGTTACAATATCCCTATCCTGTAATCATAGCTGGTGATAGCTTGATTGTAAGTCAACCTTTGTGAACCATCATGACCTTTTCAACTAATCAAAGAGGTCATCGATTCTCATTAGTGGATACTTGTTTTTCAAGGTCACCTAGTTTATGAATTGGTAGTCCACACACAACCTCAACTCCTGTCTTCATTTTGGGATAAAAATGGGGCTTCCCAGGTTGAAACACTGAGCCTCACAAATCCCTTCCTCTATAAGTCCTCCAATTCCACCATTATTTCCTGAAGCTCTGCAGGATCCATCCGATATGCTGGTAAAAATAACAGTTCCATATTAGGGTGTAAGTCAATGCATAAGTCTATCTCTTATTGGAGAGCTAACCTTCTTAAATATTCTGGAAATACGTCTTCATACTCCGCCACTATTGCTGGAAACTGGAAACACATAACATCCACTTCAATGAGGGTTTGGCTATCCAACTGATGAGTAATCAGCCAAAACCTCTTATGCCGGATTTCAACATGTGCTTCTTGGGTTTCCTTTTCACCAACAAAGGTAAAACTTATTCCATCACTATGGACACAACGTACCCTTCTCCTAAAATATTCTATCAGGGCATAGACTTTAGATAACCAATCCATAACAAGAATGATTTCATAGTTTCTCAACATTGTTACCAATAGGTTCCAACTGAAACTTTCACCCCCAATGGTTAGTTCACACTATCTCCGTAAGTGTGTGATCACCAAGTCTTCTCCAGTAGGTGTCTCCAAGTGTAAGGATCGAGTCAACAGTTCAACCAGAATCTCTTGGTCTTATAAAAGATATGTGGAGAGTAATGAATGACTATAAACCATGGATATCAATATTACAGATAAAGTATAAAATACATAGATTGTACCTTGAAAAATTCCTAGATCCCCTATGTCATATGCTCCACCGCATACAACTGTCCCCACCCCTATCCTCTAGCTCCCTGAGGCTGGCATGGACCACCTGGGGGTGGTGGTGGTAACAAGTCAACACATAGAACACCATATATTTTTATCTCTGCTCCCTATCCATATACACCACTCTAGGTATCTTCCTACTCATATCGCTATCTCTACCTCGGTGGTCCATCCATAGTCTCCCTATCACTATCAGAAAGGGTCATGAAATCCCGAGTGAGATGTCCCCTATCATTGTATGAATAGAGAAACCTCTCTCTAGTCCGATTACACCCACCCTGTGATCCTTGAACTATTGATACAATGTCCTGGGTCCTTTTACTAAAATGTATCCCACATCGAAGTCCCTAATATCGATGTTGGCTCCCTACTGCAGAGGTCTATTCTCATGCCTTCCCACTGCTGATACTCACCAGTTTTATCTGCAATGCTAAGAATATTTCAACCACCAATGCCTTCTCAAGAACCCCATCATATGTCAGAATGAATAGGGGGATAAATCTAGCTTCAATGTCTCTATGAAGACCTCATTTGAAGGTCAAAACCCTGATGTACTGATATAAAACCATATCCATCGAGTACCTAGAAATGTTGGTGAACCTCATTGAATAATTAGCTACTACCATGTTCCCTGATGGAGATGAAGAAGCTCCTGGATATACACAGATCTCAACGTAACTGGTGATAACTCCCCTATGAATAGGTTCTAGAACTATGTTCTCAAAATATTCACCTCATCATAAGCCAAGATTTCTAAACGCTACCATCATCATGCTGGGTTGTGTAGAAGGATTACCGTTAGGACCACCATATAATCTAATGGTTTCCTAACTAGTTGGAAAACATGAGTCACTGCCTCAAGCCTGTCCTTATCTTTCTATATGATAGGCTCATCATGGAACCTGAGGGGTCTCTACCGTTGAAAAATGCGAAGTGCACTCCGTCTGCGCTCCTCTTCCATTGGTATGGCAGGTACGATGTGGTTCTCTATAGGTGGCAGTATGGTTGGTGCACCACTTGGATGTAACATATGGGGAATTGATCCTAGTATTAAAGCCTCATCACTAAGGAAGTCTTATTCTGGATCATGTTTCTAAATCCTAGCTGTATACATCAAGGCGGCATCCTGTAATGAACAATATGTACCACCGTCAATGAGTGTATCTAGAGATCCTACATAACAAGGACATGGAAACCACAACATATTCATATATTATTAATGTACCATTTTCCCATGCAAGTAGTGTTATCATGTACCAAATTGAAAAGAAGGTTACCTAATTCCTGACATATGGATATGTTGGCCGCTCCACCAACACTAGAGTCCTTGGCTAGAAATACGAACTCGAAACACATAACACTATTGCCCCAAACCAATCTCATAGACTCTTGATCCTAAAGTTGAACAGACCACCTCTAATAAAACTCTATCATGATCTTCCAAGTGGGTACCATGTCATGACTCCCCAATCCTACCATCTATAGTCTAGGGGATGGGGACTATCACCAAGTCAGCATATCACTAACATGGGAGTCATTTCTTATATACCTATATTCCAACACACATATCGAAGCCCATAAAATGGTGAAATGTAAAAAACCACTATTTAAAAAACTGAATGCATACCACTACATCCCACAACCAGACTACGATTGAATGAAAAGTAAAGTAAATAGGGTCGAAATACAAGCCCACCAAAAGATGTCTATAACCTGATTCTAACCTATAAAAAAAGGTATTGGGACTGCTGTTTGAAAGCTGCAGGAACTTAACCCGGTCTATCAACTCTCAATAAGCATCCTTTGGTCCCGGTCTACCAAGGACTCCATCAAAAGGCCAATCGTATGCATAAGAGACAACAGGTGTGGGAAAAGCCCATGTAGGGGTGAGTATAACAATACTCAGTTGGACATCGTGAAAAAAAAATAATATAACAAAAGAAAGTACAATCATCTCTATATAGGTATATGTTTACAACACATATAACTAGAATATCTAGATATACTCAATCCATGACACAAAATTTAGGTGTAATCTAGAACCATACTATACCAGAACTATGAATTTGTCTCAATGATTCCATTATGCACTCATCTGGGATAACATTCTCTTGATCTTCATAGCACTAATAACATCCATCTCAGAGGTACTTCTCATCAGCTATCACAATGAGAAAGATGCACTGATAGATCTAAAGGGATATGAAACAAAACTGATTAGGATCATGAATAATTCAATGGGGTGATACCAAAAACTCAATCTATATTAGCCTACTAAGTATAGGATTGATTTCCACCTAGGTTTGGTCATGATAATACCAAGAACTCCACCCAGGGCATACAGAAAGAATATATGATCCTACTCTGGCCCTCTCTAGGGATTATAATAACTCTATCTAGGAAGTCTTGATGATGGGATCATAATCCTAAGAGTAGGAAATGACTCGTACCAACCTTGAGGTAATAAAGAAGTGGAATAACCATAACAAAACATTTCCAAGGCACGGATGACAGGTGGATCAAGTCATGTAAAACGGGGTACATGGTGTGTAGTAGGGTCACACACCGTGTCCCTTGACCCTGGGTACTACCCATGTATAATGGACCATGTCATTCCAACCATATCATGTAGAAGATGGGTACATAACATGTAGAAGGGATTAAATGTTGTGTCCTTGCATCTGGGGTCCCGCCTATGCACTCCAACCATGTGCTATTAAATAGATTCATCCCGTTTATTTGTGCCCATGTACCAGTACATAGGTTATCTTGTGTACTTGGTCCAAAACAAGTCATGTGGGGGAGTAAAAATTGTATAGACAACCCGTGTACTCCACTCAATGACCATGTACTCCTTCGTGCATACACTGAGTCCATCCAAGGGGACTGTACGCCGTGTGAGTGGGGTTTTTCTATAACCCATGTTTTTTCCTCCCGCTCGCGCCAATCGTTCCTCCAGTTTTATTTCTGGTGATCATTTCACCATGAAACTCATGACCCAAGATCACTTTTCCATACCATCACTATGTTAGTGAGATTTGGCCCTTCGATCTGCTCGGAACAAAAGATCATCTTTGTTCTTCATTATATGCCATAGAATGCAAAATCGGCACCAACGGTTGTTCGACTTGTTGACGTAACCACCGCCACACCTCCATCAAGTCGTACGAATTCCAGATCTATGATTTCATATAGTTGTTGTAAAAATGAAATGTGCAACGATCGATTTTTCAAAGAAACATTGAACCATGGGAAAAAATGAATAACATCACAAAGAACGGTGAATCGGGGGAGAAAAGTACAAATCTGAACAAGAGGAACAAACCTTTATCAATTTTCATGTCAATATTGGTACATTTACATTATAACAAAAAATGAGTAAATCAAAAACCATGAAGAAACCTCATGATAAATCCTTAAAATAATCCGTCCCACACATACAATCGATTAATGGTCTAATCTATATGTGGATTAGTCCGTATTTGTCGTGGGACTTCAAGAATAGGAAAGAATGATGTAAATAATGCATCATACCTAGTTTTAGATCATTATCTGAGGAAGAATGACATCCACATCATCACCATTAGTGAGATCCTTCAAGATCAGTTGTCATCAATCACCGATTGGAAGTTCCACCGTTGTTCGTTGGAATAATCCTTTAGTTGTTATCTCTCCAACATCTCCAAAGAATTCCAGGGATATGGGGATAAGGCTGGTTCTCTAAAAAAGGTTTTATTTAAAAAATAAACATTTCACTGCATCAATAAAATAAAATAAATTTTCTAAATTTTTTTTATTCATTTTTAAGCCTGCGGAGACTTTCCACAAATGACCCGCACTAACCAATTTTATATTGTGCATAAGGTAAAACCACTATTTTGAACTCAACGATACCCTAATATTTTTTATCCAATCAACCATTTAGTGGTTATTCCATTTTTTCAAGAAAAGCACATTCACATACTATTTAATATTTCAATATTTTTAAAAAAATTCTCTCGGGAACACTTGACCTCAGAATCGCACGCCATCTCAGGCCCTGGTCTCAAAATCAATCCATATAATATTTAAAAATAACATATAGAAAATCCAAGTCATTCCATATTTGGTTATAATTTATTACTTCCATATTATTCTCATGTTATTGATTAAATGACTTTTGTTTCAGTTGATTACATTACCATATTTATTATACCTTATTTATTCATAACTTTCTCTAACTTTTTAACCTTATAGATAATCTGAATTAACCCTTTTTTTTATTTTATTTTCACCAAGATACAAGGGTTTTTTTTTGATTAATATGCAGTGATAAACTAAGGGGGATAATGGAATAATCAAAGAAATATAATTCTGTATTTTATGTTTTAAAATGTAATGTGAATTTCAAGTTTGTATATTGTTTACCAAGACTACTAAACTATTCAGTACATTAGGATGTGATTCAATGAATCTTCTATCAATGTAATTAAATAAACATCAACTCTAGGCTATTGGGATAAGATTCTCTATAATATTTTTTATTTCTACATTTTTATTGATTTTTATGTTTTTTTTAAATTTTATAATTAATGTCTAGTATTCAATTTTTTTATTATTTTTGGTAATTTATTCAAATATATTTATTTATTTATTAATATTCACCAATTCCATATTATTTTTTAATTCTTTATATTTTAAGAATTTAACTATTTTTTAATATTTATTTTTATATATTTAATTATTGTTTTTTAATATTTTAAATTTTTTTGTAATTAATATAATTAATATATTTAATTGTTTTCTCACATTTTAGTAATTTAAATAGTTATTGTAATCCATTTTTAATACTTTTTTATTTAATTAACTAATATTATTTATTTATTTAATTTTTACCAACACTGATTAATTTTTATTTTATCAATGAAAAAATATAAGCGCTGATACATACAACATTTTTAAGATTTTTTTTCACCAATACAAGTTCTAATATATAAGTTCCAAGAAAGTTCTAAAAATGATTTATTTATTAGCACCTATAATTTTAGTGTAGATAAAATTGGAATTTTTAGCACTTTTCAGAAAGCGCTTTTAAATCCCTTTACCCTATTTAAAATAAATCCTAAAAAATTACTACTTCCCTGAAACATTCAATATCTCGTGGAACAGATACTCTATAGAATCTAAACATTGTTTTTTTGGTCAAATCAAACTTGAATACCATAAATATTAAATTTCGAACCTATTTGTACAGATTCTTAGTTATGCTTTCAAGAGTCTTCATAATCATTTTGAGTTTTTATTCCCTTATTCATATGCATTGATAAAACTCATTAATTTTTGGACAAAGTGAACCTATTAATTGAATGTATGATATTCTGATCTTATTAATGTTTCCAAGTTGTTCTTTTATGTGGTTTTCCTGTTTTTTTTTTGAATTTATCATCCCCTATTCATTAGTAATGGTTCTTCTCCCATATGTTCATCAATAATAAAATTTGTACGTTATTATTACCTATTTTTTTTGGATGAATTGACCCTTTTGGGGTGTTTTATATTTTTATTTTTTGACCTTTTTTATTTCACCCTCTTTTTTATAATTACAAAACTAGAACTCACTCTAACAGTTTTATAATAATGATAAAGGTTACATTTTGAAGTAAAAATCATTATACACTAGAAATAAAATAGAGGATAAAGAATTAAGTGATTGGTAAATGAGAAATAAATAAAAATAATAAATATACTTTTATGTATACTAAAGAAAAGTCTCATAACATAAAAAGTGTGTGAAAAATTATTGAATGAATATAAAAAATGTTTAATATAGATAATTACAACAATTAATAATTATACATAGTAATTATTTAAATTCATGCATGAAAAAATAATTATAACACCCCATTAATCTTTGTATTCTCATAAGGGATACAAATTTTTAAAAGATAATAAAAAAACAATAATATAAACTCACCCTTTATCCATGAATAATCTCCTATGAAAAAAAGTATGATAGTATAAGTATACTACTTAGTGAAACCCATGCATGAAAAAATTACTACAAGGTGTAATGAAATATTTTAAATATATTTAAATGATCTAGAAATATTTTAAATGAATTTAAAATAATATATTATAATATTTCATAAACAAAAATGATAGACAATTAAATAAAATACATAACCAGAAGAAAAAACATTAGTACAACTCAAGCTTACACACTATTAGGAATAAAATATAATTGTATGAATGCTAGGAAAAAGAGAATACATCACCTAGGAATGTAGACCAGTTTAGGTCCAAAAATATTTTTATACGATTCTTTAGGAACCCAAATTGAAAAATTATATGGAATTGTAATTTTAAAAATTGAATTTGGAATAAACTTTTTTTGTGGACAAGTGAATAAAAAATTATCAAAGAATAATCAAAAGCATAATTTAAAAATAAATAACATTTAAAATAATTAATAGTGGATGTACCCAATTATTACCTTTCATAAAGAGTTATATTTAATCTTTTGTTCTTACCAACTATATCCAAATCAATTTCTATTTTTTGAAGTTCTATTTATTCATTGAAAAGTCACAATATCACCTATAATTTCTCTCCCACTATTGAATTTATTAATATATTCATTTAAAAATTTAATATTTCCTTTAATCTTCTCATTTAACTTTTAGATATATTTTGAATCTTCACACACCTTATCCTTGGTAATAAAAGAAATTTTCGTTAACTTCTCAATATATTTCTTCAGTTTAAACACATCATGGATTATGATTTTTTTCACTTTTCTACTTTAGAAATCATGGTATAATATATTTAAATATATAATTCTCTTGTTTGAGAACATTATTCTCATGAACTACCATCTTTCTACCCTTTTATTTCTTCTAAATGTCACAGATACGAAAAATAATATTTTTTAAATCCTTAATACTCTATTTCGACTATTTTAACCTTGGATTATCACATAAAAATTTAGATTTTTAATCATAATTATAATAAAAAAAATGATTAAGCTCATTCATATTTTATATTATGTATACATTAATATAATCCCTCTTGTTTTATAAAGATCACCAAAATATAAATCTTCATTATAAATCCATTTAATATAAATATTTATGAAATATAATATTTTTACATATAATCATGATAATCATATTTAGTTCAAAATTATATTATCACATTGGGAATTAATTAACCAACTCCATACTAGGGAAAAAATTTCTACCATGATATAGGAGTTAATTCTATCCAAAACATTGGCTTTGTTATATCATCACATACATTTGTGGATAAAAATGTACATAATAATGTGGTGGTTTATAGTAGTTTTTTACCTTCATATATGATTTTAGTATATATAAATATGTGTTTCTAATGAAACAAAAATATTTAATGTTCTAAAATTTCAAAAATATTCAATAAATAAGCATAAATATAATCTTGTAAATATTATTACATTGTTTTAACAAAATTTGGGGAGTGAATCCTCATGTGAAGATTTTAAAAACTATTTATGGGGTGTGCATTGTATCATGGCCCAATCATTTAGACATACCATAATATAATAGTTTATTAAAAGAAAAAAATCAATGGTTAAAATAATTCAACCAATGATTATTTAATATTGATATTCTTATATTAATTTGGGATTATTCACTATAAATAATAACATTCAATTTTGACAACATTCTTTGAATGAAAAATAAAAATATACCATATGAGATATATAAATGATGGAATCTAAATATTTTATAAGTATTTTTTATTCATGGTGACCTCCAATGACTTCTAATGAAATTGATGACCTTTGACATGGTGAATTTACAAGATATAGAGATCCCCATTTTAAGAGAATAAAATATTATATCCATTGATGAATTTAAAAAAGAGTTATTTATGATATTATATTTCTTATAAAAAAACAAGTGTTATAGTACATTAAAAACTTTTAATTATAGATATTTATATGTTCCCAAAATTTATTGATGTAATAATAATTTATATAAAATATAATTACTCTATGTATGTAAATATAAATAACCGGGATTTGGATTTTAAGTTCATACATTATGTGAAATAATTTATTTTTCCAAATATGAATATTAATGAATCAAATAGGATGGATATGAATTGAAAATGGATGGATTCCAAACATATGAAAAGAGATTTTGAGTATGGGGTTAAAGAGTTATTCATGTTTCAAAAAAACAATGCATGTGAACCTTATCAAATTCATTGTCTGTGTTTACATTTTTTTTATTTAAGGATAATTTTTATATAGATGTTAGAAGAAGACATGATATATCATGGAATAGATCAAAGATATAAATGTTGGATTGAACACCTAGAATAATAGAATGTTTCAAGTGACTAGGACACCATTTCATTTTTTGGACAATATGATATGATTTCAAGAGTAAATTATTATGAAAACAATACTGAGGATATTATTACATGTATAAATGATTATTAATATCATATTGAGGAAATGGAAATTAATGTTTAAGATGATCATCATGATTGTAAAAATTAATATTAGAATTAAAAGAGTTGGGAAAAGACTGAATTTTATGCTGGTTGTACTTAATATACAACATTTTCAGCCACAATGAAGCTATATAATGTAAAATATTTAAATGGATGGAGGGAAAACAACTTTACTAAATTACTTACTCTCTTGAATAACATTATACCATAAGATAATGAGCTTCTTTTGTAAACATATGATGATAAATTAAGGATACAGTCAATGGGTATGATCTAAGAAAGAATATATGCATATCAAAATGGTTGTATAATTTTTTTCTAGGACTATGAATCAGTTAAAACAAAATGAAAGTTTGGCGTGTCTCGATAAAAGAATAATGAATTAAGTCATTAAAAATTTTTATGGTACTTTCCAATCCTTCCAAGGTTTAGGTTCCTATATATAAGTGATAATAATGAATGAAAATTGACATGGAATACATATATTATAAATCAGGTTAGGAAATTTTTCACTCTATGGACTCTACTCGGTGGAATAAAATTGATCATGAGTATACTGAATTTGGAAATAAGCGAAAAATACTTCATCATGGGATATCTATAGAAGGAATGAATCCTTATAGTTTACAAAGTAGTAATCATAATAAATGGCCATTTATATTGGTAAATTATAACTTTCCACCATTTTTGTACATGAAGAAAAAATAAATTATGTTTTTTATGATTATATTAGGAAAAAACAATTGGGTAATGATATAGATGTTTATTTCGCTCCATTGATTACATTTATGAAATTAATATGGGATTCATGAATTATGTTGTGTGATTATTATAGAAATAAATATTTCACATTGAGAGTCGTGTTTTATAGCATGATAAATTAATTTTATTACTCATGAAATTCTTTCCAGATAGAGAGTTAATGGAAATCAAGTGTATCCCATTTGTGAACAATGTACACACTCTGTTAGGTTTCATCTTTACTTGTAGAATGTGTTTCTATGACATCACAAATTTCTACCTTGATGAAATAAATACTAACCATTGATGATATCATTCAATGGGAATTTAGATGAAGGCACAACATTGTATCCACTAAAAATTGATCAACTATTTGAGACAGTAAAATATAGGGTCAGTGGTTTTGGTCAATCTTGTAACATCCTAGGTTTTTGGAACGAGACATCTTCTGAGTAAATTTACATTTTTGTTTTTAGTGGACATACCTATTCTTTTAATGATATTTTGAACACAATTTCGATATTTTTATTAACCTAAGGAACTATTTTTAGATTCTTTTTAAAAATCTAAAAGTTCCTTGGGGTTTCAGAGGGTTTTTTGTGATTGTTAGGACCTAGATACCAAATTTATGGAAATCGTAGACTAGGGCACACAATTTGTAACAATAGTGCAACATCCATGGGGTAACTGTGACGCCCTCCAAATGTACTAAGCACAGCTTTTCAAACTTTTCAAGAGGGGGAACATGACCTTGTTATACATCTACACTTTTTTAGAAGAGGTTATTTCCATAGTCTGTACATGGTTTGGCAAACCATTCACCAGTGATATGCAAGGTTGGTTCCTTGGAGAGTGGCATCTGAATGGAATGAGCATAGTTTTGTGAACCATGCGCCTAGACATACGATGGGTGAACCCTTTTGGATAGTGAGTGTCCATGGTTGTCACATGGTTATCCAAAATGTGTGAGCTAAACATTCTCCTCATTTAAAAATATGAAATTTAAAATCCATCCCTACATCCTTTATCTATTTTCCTCCTCTTTTATTCCTTCTCCAGTGCATGCATAAGGGTCGCTCCTCTAATTTTTCTTCTTTCTGATTAATGAGCCAATTTATTTTTCCAAGATCCTATCTTTGATTCCTTAGTGGCTATGAATTCTAACTTTTGAGGACTTCAATTCACTAGCCTCTTTTTCATATTTTCTCAATCTTAATGACACACTAAATTTGTACAATCTGTTTTACCCTATTTTTAGGATGTTCTTATAAAACAAAAATTTCCATCATTTTGGTTCGTGTTAGAAGATAATATTAGATGATCTATGAGAATGAGGTAGGCAGTGCCAAGAATTATACTTAATTTTGTGAGTGTTTTGGGGGTGTGCTCTATATGAATCATGTGGGTTGACCATGAGAGACCCTAATTAATTAAATATATGATTATAAAATTATTTTAATGATGATATGATATTTCTATGCTAATTTTCTAGCTTATTTAAACATTGTAATATTGGGTAAGGGGATTAGAACAACATGGGATGTTTAGTCTCGGTGTTAAATTTTAATTAAATTGAACATTTTAAATTATATTACTTGGTTCCATGTGAATGTGAAAGGCTTGTCATGAGGACTGTGGTGATTCTAATCGCTCGTATTATGCTTACATCATCATTTGGTTAGTCTTGGACCAAGGAATTTGGGGTGATGGTGATCATTAGGTTGATGAGACCTGGTCGTTGGGATGAAGTGATGAGGTTGGTAGGATGAGGGCATTGACCATGTGAATTGATATGGTGGTGAATATGATGATAAAACGACATGGTCGTAGGTGCACAAGGTGATAGATGACATGGATTAGGATTTTTGGGTAATTTATACTAACCGTTTGTTGGCCAATGTGTCATTGGAGTCACGTGCACACTAATAGGACTTAGATCAAGGTGGTGTTGACCACTCATTGTGAGGGGAGGCCCCTATAGGCTATATAGAATTGGTGATGGTGTTGACCATTGGTTATGTTTGGGGTTCTCACCATAGAAATACACATAGATGGTGATAGACCATCAATTTATTATGTTGAGATCATCAATTGAGGGATGTGGCTTGATGCAATTCTTGAGGTCGTTGGGCTAAGATATTGAGAGGATTGATACCTTTGTACCTTGGAACATCAGATATTGAGATGAAAATGAATATATTGGAGGAAATGTATAAATATTCCATAGGACGTTAGGATTCAAGATGACAAGGATTTTTTTTTGAACTATGTTTTGGGGGATTAGGGACTTGTTTGGGCATTCCGTTCGGACACCTGATTATATGGTTGTTGGCATGAGGTGTTGGTGACCTTATTATTGGTGGAACCTGAGGATTCACCTAGAATGATATTCGATCGGGGATTCCTCGGTTTCTATGCCCTAAATCCTCACCACTATAGTTATATATATAGACACATTCTATATTCAACATATATAATTGGGGGAATATATTCAGATATTATCGACGATGGCTAAAGAAGGTGATAATTTTCTTTATAGATGTTGAGTACAAGGGAAGCATGTATTATTTTAAAAGTTATTGTGTTTCCTATTGTATTATATTTAGTATACACCTACATTATCATCGATGTAAGATTGGCACACATTGGTGGTGGCCTATTGAGATGTATTATCACACCCTACACGGGGCCCTCAGGACATGTATAGACTTTATTTTGCTGTGATAAGGAAAGGAACTGAGCTCAAGTGACAAAACTTTTTCATTAGGTAGGACCTTTTATATGAGATGGATGGAAATGGACCATGGTGTATCATGCATCAGTTAGAGTTCACTTTTGTGTTTCCTTTTGTTTAACATGCTGATATGTGTACATATTTATGGTCGACCATGAAATACATTGTTTATATATTTATTTATATATCCTATTATGGAATGTTGTATATAAATTGTATTATTACTTTTGGATTGTTTATTTATTATTCTAATTCTCTTACTTTATATAATATTCCACTGAGTTTTTTGGTTTTAACTATCTCTTTCTCTTTGTTATGGAATTTCTTCCACCATTATATTTTCATATACCATGGTTATTATTACCAACAGAGGGTATATTATCCCCATTATCACTTCTTTAAACCCTCAATACTATTTAAAAGCCTTTGGTGTATGGGGAGGTGTTCCTAATGCTCAGTGGTCAACTAAAGAGGTGAACGAATTTAAGAGGAATCTAGTTCAGGGTGGTATAAATGATATCAAAGCAGTTCATGACTGGAAATTAGTAGCATCATTCAGTTGGATAAAAATGATATCAAATGTTCTTTATATTATTTGGTATTACTATTTGGGATATAGAAAACCAAATGATATGATGTAGTCGAAACCTTGTACATATATCATGTTTGGTTGCTTGAATCCCCATGCATGATGGAAAAACCTAGTTTCTATGGGTTTGAAATTGATGTTATTATTTTCTCTTTTATAGTTGATTTATTTCCACCATGAGTGGTTCACTTTGGTGAGATGTTTATTTGGTATATAGTTTTTTCCCATGGTACAGTATGGAAACTGAGGTTTGTTACGCATCATGATATTCACATTGTCTCATATAATGTTTTTTTATTGTGATTTTCATTGGGAACCTGGATTGCGCTAGAGGTTTTTGGTTGTTTAAACTATCAACAATGGAAGCCAAGTAGTGTTTTCCAGCTTAGCCCCTCTTTGGAGGAATTATAATGAGATATCCAAGGAATTTGGTTCTAATGAAATATGTATGTGATGATATGTGATGTGATATTAATGTAATAAATTGGAAAAACCCTGCCAAGGGTAAGTAGGTATTATGAAAAGGGTGATCTTTTCAAGGTGTCAATAAAGAAGATAGATAATTTTTTCCTACATAGCCTCTTTTTGGGGCATTCTTCTCAGCTACCTCAAATGATATGTGATGTCGAACATTGTTATTGTAAGGAAAGTTGCCATGGGACTAGATTATTTGTAATGTATGACTTTGGTTTTGGTACGATATGGGCCATGAGGCTAGGATATAATTGATATCTGACCCTGATATGGGTAGGTATGGCTCCTTGAGGCCAGATGTCTTGAGATAGGTTGTAGTAGGGGAGAGTAAGGGTGATGATATATGATGATTGTTAAAAACTTACCGTTATGTGATATTTATATATAATTTTATGGTTATCTTACAATGTTATTAGTATTTAGTAGGATTCAATCTACAAATTATCAAGTGGAGTGTCAAGAGGGAGATGATATGATTCTGCATGATCATTGTCATGACCCATCCCCTAGGGCCCGTGCCGTGACTTCCCCTAGCGCACCTTCCATAGGCCAGGGGTTGACGACTAGAACCAAAAGGTTTATTCCCAAAAAATGGGAATACTTTCCCTTTATAATCTGTAAAATCACACGACTAAGAAAAAACCAGGATACACGCACAAAGTAAAACTATATATAGTAAATAGGGTGTGTATAGAAAGTAAAAAGGGGGCCAGAATATAAGCCCAACTGTAAAGTACAAGTAAACTAAAATGTACAAATAAAACTGAAAATAACTCCTATGAACACCCACCAAGGATCCTACATAATGGGTAGGTACAGCTCTCGAACAGTCATCACTGTGGTACGCCTCATCTAAAGTCCACCTCTGAGCTACCTCCAGTCCTGGTACCCTCATCCTCAATCAAACCTGTCCATCGTCTGCACCAAACACAAGAAGGTGTGGGCATAGGCAGTGCAGGGGAGAGTATAACGATACTTAGTAGGGACCCCAAGATGCTCAAAGGTCTCAAAAAATCCACAATTGTTAAATCACCATGAATGAAAACGTCTTTTAATCCTTCTTAGGTATATTCCCACACATATACCTAAGTTGTTGAGTAAACCAATCTCAATCATGAGAAAACATGAGGCCCAAAACAAATCACAAAATCCCAACTTTTACATGACGGAAAGAATACAAAAATGATAAGACATAGCTCAAACCCAGTATACAACTCTGAGAAATAGAATTATGAAGCTGACCCACACAGGATCACTATGGAAGGTGATAGCTAGCCACGAGATTTTATAGGGATGGTGACAAGTAACATTCCTAGTCACAACTTTGAACACCTTGGATGATGGAGAACTCCTCCTATGTCAAGTACATTGGGCTTGCCACATCACACAGAGGTGCTTCCCACTAACCTTAGACTGCTGAGGTAATCCTCCTAACGAGTACCATGGGTCTGCTGCATCACACAGAGGCGCTCCCCACCATGGGTCTGTCATGTCATACAGAGGCGCTCCCCCTCATGGAATGCGGATACACTCCAACTATTGAGTACTATGGGTCTTCCACATCACAAATAGGTGCTCCCCTCTGTGGGTCTGCCGCGTCACATAGAGGCACTCCCCACTGGGCCTGTCGAGTCACTCCGAGTTGAAACGATCAGCAGTCATCAAGTCTCAGCCAGTCGTAGGGTTCCTTATGTATCACACTTGGGAGAACCTCTCCCAAATCCATAGTTCATACCTAAATATACATAAAGTTCCACATATATGTATCCCAAAGGTCCGTCACGTCAAAAGTTACCTAACACAACAGACGACACATCAAATGGACGCCTAGTCTGTAAGTTATTAGCAATTCTACTCTGAGGGCCCAGTTGGATTCAAGGTCCGATCCAACCTGGTTGTACACCAACCTTATCCAAAACACATGTGGAGTATACCAAAAGTACCATCCTGATCTAAGTATCACAACTCCACTGACAGTTCTTCAAACGGACGCACAATTTTCATGTTTTAGCTAAAAAGGTAAAATTGGGTCCAGATGGACTAGGGTCCGGTCCGACTCGGCCTGGACCTACCCAACCCAGTCTGGGTCTGGCCCGGATGGCATCGGACGTGGCGGGGCCAGCCCGCTGGGCTGTGTCCCGGCCCGACCCGTGAAGAGGGCGGCATGGTCTGCGAAGGGCGCATCTCGTTGACGCACCCCGCTGCGCGGCCGGTGGTGCTGCCTGCTGGGCGGCCCACGGTGGGTAGGCGTTCTTCCCTAGCCTCCACCCATGGGGGGAGGCGCACCCTGTAATATGAACGGCCCAATGGCTATTCGGTCACCCTGGTGGCACGTTGGACTGATCGGCGGTCCCACACAGTGTTCCTTGGTCGCCCGGAATGATGGGCCGGTTCTCCTTCCAACAGCACGGCAGCATCGCTATCCTCCTGCGGCCGGCCAAGTGCGGGCTGCCCTCCGGCCTCCGCTGAGGCCCAGCGACCGGGACCTGCTGCTCCACCGGTGGAATGAACACGCGCCGCCCCTCAGCCTTGCAGCTGGCTAGATACCGACTGCCACCCTAGTCCGCTGCGGCCGACGGGCCACAACCTCCTTCACAACCGGCGGTGCAGACGCGCACCACCCTTCCTCCCTCATGGATGGTCGGGTGAGAGCCTCCGCCTTCTTCCGTGAGCTGTTACTGTTTCGTTCCAAGCCCAAAAAATTATAGGATTTCATATACTGGATCCTTGTGTTGAGGGCTCTGTGTCCACATGTCATGCTTAAAAAAATATTGTGTTTTCAGCATCCATAAATATTAGGCATTGAAGAACGCCCAAATAATGCATAGAGAATAAAAATAAAGTGGAAAAAGGTTTATGTGTGCGACGATGGCCATGTTAGTTTGGCCATCGTTGTTGTGAATTTAGGTTATTAAGAATCAATAGAATAAAATTCAACGTACATAAAACCCCTTCCACAATTTTCCGTTGGAGGTGGCACGAGGAAGTAGACGAAATCGTTGAAGAGTCGGTGTTCATCACTCCCAGAAGATGCTCCAAGGTTGCCTCCTTGTTCATCATTTCTAGAATACGTTCTTTGTTGGAGGGATTCCATGGTTGGAGAATGTTCTCTAATGCTCTCCCCAATTCTCCATTTTCCAACACTTTTCCCAAACTCAAGAAAATGAGGATCCAACCACTTAAATTAAGTTTACTAATTTAATTAGAGTTGGAACATTAATTTATTTGATGATGGCACAATTAATTGGAAGAAAAACAAAAATTTGCCTCCCTCATTAAAGAGGGAGTTCAAGGGTCAGGTGGTCCCCACCACTAAATTCAAATCTTGAGTTTTCAAGGTAAGGTGGTCCCCACCATCGAAAACAAATTAGGAGGATTAAATTTAAAAAATAAAATAAAGCTAGTATATTTTATTTTCTCTCATGAAAAGAACACAAAAAACATTCACCCTCGACCTACTGCGGTCAAGGTGAAGGTTTCCTTAAGCAAATATTGGCGTTGTGAGTTCAACGGTGCCCTTAGATTTCAATTCCCAACACCGGTTCAAGAGTTACAAAAACCCTCCTGCACGTTTACTGAACGTACCGAAAAATGTTTAGAAATTAATTTCAAGAACTCCGAGCCTCATAATCACGCGCCGTCAATTTTCACGGACTCTTAATATTCCCATATAATTAAAAAAAATACATGTCAAAATTCGGGTCCATACAATCATGCACATGATGAGGCCCTTGAGTGTTGGGATGAGGCCCCAGAGGGCCAGGTTGATCATGATCCATAAGTAAAGGCAGATGTACAGGATTAGGTAGTGGTGGGAAAGCCGCATGATATGCAGCTTTTGTCCGTGTCTTGATAAATAGCTTAGGGTGAGCCTATATCTGGTGATATAGGGTATCGACATGGGAGCCCGAGGATATGAGCCATCTATGTAATACATGAATCGGGAGATTCAATCCCAACACCCACCACTATTCCCATGTACGGGTGGAACACATGAGACATAGAACTAGATCGTGTTGGTCCATCACATCTTTGACTAGCTCGAAACACCCCTAGGATAGAGGGTAAAGCTGGTGACATACATTCTTAGGGGACCGATAAGGTATTGGTGCGATGTACAGGTTTAGGTGGTAAAACATTATTGATTTTCCTAGAAGGATTTTGAGTTCATATTCTTCGAGCACTTCTTCATAGAGGTGTTAAGGGAAGACATAGCCCACAAGTCCATGAATCTCTACCTGGGCGCTAAATCAGTCATGGACTATATCGCTTCCATCATAGATATGTCATGATTTATACATTCTATGGAGGGTAAGGACATCGATAGTTTGTGACACATTGAGGATGGATTGCATCATTCCAACAAGGTACATGCCAATATCTTCAAGCTATTATCCTTTTCCGAGGTAGTCAACTAGGTGATGATAGATGAGAGGAACCTGATATACTAATATTATTAGATTTAGATGATAGTGTTAGGTGATTTTAGTAGAGATTCTTCAGGTAGCAGGACATGGGGATGTGAGGAATCTAAATAAGGAATTCAGGCCAATGATTCAGGAAGACCTCCAATGGTGTGCTCTATATGCACCTTGTGGTTTGACATAGTGAGACAATAATTAATGGGAGTAAATAGGATTAAAATTAGATAATTAAGGGAATTTATGTAATTATTTCTAGTGTTTTGGGGGTTTTCTATCTATGCACAATGTATGTAACGCCCCGACCCCAGCTACCCAGAGTCGGTTCATTAGTTCGTAACATTGGCATGATCACAAAAGATCAAGTCTCGAAAGACCGATTAGTTTAGTAGCCTTGGAAACACTAGATATATTCATAAGTCTTTCATTACATCAAAAAGTAAACAAACTACAATAACATGGTGTAGAGACCCGTATCCTGACGTACATGGACATTACATTACTTTTGCGGAATACTTAGTACATAACAAAAACACACGCACAAGGATCGTAATAGTTTAGTGTCTTTGGAAACTCGGAACGTAATCTTCTAATCGTGGTGAAAGATCTTCAATATCTCCCATAAAGATCTTCCCTTTTTTTTACCTATAAACCTTTCTTTATATCCTGGGGAAAAGAAAACATAAAAGGGTGAGCTCAAATGCTCAGTAAGGGTAAACAAAAGAAATATCAATCACATCATATACAAAAGAACATAGCTTTTTTGGAAATCTTAACCTGCAAAAGAGCTCATAATATCATAACATGGTATAAATCATAGAAGTGAAAATGAAATCATAACATAAAATATTACTCATTGTGGCATACACACATAATCATAGAGAATCATTTCTTGTTAGTCAAGACTCATTGCCAAGACTATCTTAGTGGACAAAGTCCCTTTCTGAATCGAGTAATCCTCGTTTCAGTCCTGTTTCACTGAACCGGTATAACCTACCATTCCAGCCATGTCTATCTCATGAGATATAAAATCTTTACCCAATGCATTGGAGGGAGATATAGGTCCCACCCATCTCTTAATGAATCCTTTCTTATGTGTGCCACAGAATCATAAATCATACATCATTGCATAACCCATGTAATAAAAATGGGATTCTTAAACAACATGACATCATAAAACCATTCATATAAGATAAAGGAATTCATAAACATAATTCCATCACAACATAGTCAAATCAATGTAAAAATATGGATAGAAACAGAACCCTTTATTATCTTATATGGAAAATAATTTTGATAAAACACTTGAAATGAATTCTTGAGGAAAATATCCTTTCTTCTTCAAAATCAATTTCTTTTCACAAAACATCATGAAATTTTTAAAAGAAAGAGATTTTATTGAAAATAGTCATGAAATCTTTTGGAGGAATCTTCATAAAAATAAGGCTCTATAAAACCGTAAAAATCCGTTCGTGCCGTTTAAGTTAAAAAAACATTCTTCTCGTACTTTTGTCGGAAAAGTCAAAAATTACCTCGTATGAAAAACGACAAAAGATTCCTTTCATATCTTTTACTAAAAACTCACCGAAGGGTAAAATTGGATTTAAACAATTGTAGGTGGATGGAAGTAATATTACATATTGATGAAACATGGATGTGGATGATAAAATACACCCCAGTAGATACTTACGAATAAACAATCTCGAATAAAAATGAGATTGTGATATTTCCCTTACCTTAGGTCCGACTTGCTTTGTAAGTGTCCGAACCTCCTGTATAATGATTTAAATCATGTTATTGACTTATTAAAGAATCATATTCATTGTTATGATATCATATATGGTTCACTTATGACATTATATTACCCGTTCTTTTGTAAATTCCATGTTAAAGAAGCGTTTTGGGTAAAATCGTTTCATTTATCGTAGGTGTTTTGACTTGTTGTTCTTGACATCATTATTACTTATATCATGATTTACTTACTTCCAGAATATAAAATATGATTTATATATCATATATATTCAGTATATATATATATAATAGGTAGATAAATAAAATGAAAAACACCGTTCATGGAGACGGTAGTCCGTACGTACGCATGAACACAGTTTTCCTTTCCTTATTGTCTTGAAATGGAAGTAAGTAGATGACATACATATGTATATATATACATAAATCCAGTAGCTTTCTAATGTCATATATTTCATTATTATTTCTTATATATACATTATAATCATTCTTAAATGGTTAACATGGAGAATGAATCTCATCGCGTCGTGGAGACGGTAGTCCGTACGTACGCACGAGCGATGATATCATTTCTATAAATATTGAATTGAATTGGAGTGGATTATACAATATATCAGAATCAATATTATGTTGTAATAACTATGTATAGTTATTCTTTACACCATTATACCCATCCATGTAAGGTGGTGGTGGAAAATAGATTACACCACAGCGTGGAGACGGTATTCCGTACGTACGCACGCGCGGTGATTTCCTTTTCCGTAGGATGGATAGATGGTGAAATAGGGTTGTTTCATACTTATAATAACATATCGGTATATGAGTGATACTGATGTTATTACTTCATAATGAAACAACCTAAGAAGAAGATGTGGAAGAAGAAATAAAGATGAAAGAATTGGTAACGGTAATTACCTCTTCTTTGAAGTGCCTCTTTGAGACCTCCTCTTAGGGCACTAAAATTGGACTTTGAGGAAGACCAGAACCTCTAGGATGTTGCTAGGGATGTGGAGAAGAGATTTTGTCAGGGGTTGGCCGAGCTTGAGTGCTCAAATTGGTGTGAGGAGGAGGGGAAGGAGGTGTCCTTTTATAGGGGAGGAGAGGGGCACCTTAGGAATATCTCAAAATATTATTTTATATTAAAGTCAAAATCGGTTTATAATGGTTCCAAAGGGTCTTATTTCGAAGCTAAAGTGGGGATGGGTCGAAATCCTATCAACCAATAATATTTAGACAAGTTTAGGTTCTTATTTTAACCTTATCAATTAGATTTAACTCTAAGTTAAATAATTTAACTTTTACCGTGTCTTTTTTTTTCTTTCACTATATGGTTAGTAAACTTACTATAACATGCCAAACGAACCCCAAATTGTATATTATTAATTCATATATCCTTATCTAAGTCATTTGGCCGAACCTTAGATTTTTAGGAATAAAATAACAATTAATAATATAATATGTGATTTAAAAACTCTTTTGTGTCAATTTTGACACTATTTGATATATGATTTTTTTGAAAGTCATAACAGAATTATATGTTCGAACCAAGTTGATTAAATCAACAATAATATATCATAGTAACCTAGAAAATTAGTGGAATTCATAAAAAGTCTTAAATTACATTTATTTTGGTATTTATATTATCAATTATGTCAATATTTCATAAATAAGATAATTACTGCATCATCTTTGTGTCATAAATAAATTATATTATTTGATGTCTAAAAATTACAAATAAAATACCATCATGTAGGAAATCTTTTTAGCTTTCTAATGAATATTTATAGTCTAATTTATCTTATGTATAACCCCATATTAAAAATGATTTACTTATTAAACTTTGATTTTAACTATTTTAACCCTTCTTTAAATAAATTAATAATAAATGTCCTAATCTAATCCACGTGGGCCTAAATGGTCATATTTTATTCCTAAGTTTGTTTTTGGTCGAATTACACTTGTCCAATAGAATTAGGACATGTGTTAGGGTAATATTAATATCATATTTACCCTTAGTTACCCTATTTACTATTTACCGTGGTAAAAAAAAGTAAAAAGTTACTATTCACCAAAAAATTATTTTCATCTCATTGAATCACATTTTAGTCCTTGATATTAACCGTGTCTCTCGGATTTTCGAAATTCCATTCACAGAAGCGGTAAAATTAAGTTTTATGCAAAATTCAGTTTTTAACCTACCACTTAGTAGTTTCACTATTCATCAAAAATTGATGTTTTTCAGAACAATGCCAAAATTTCATCCCAAGCTATATTTCATATTCCGAATTCAAAAATGAAGTCTATTTTACCAAATTCATAACATAAAAGTTGCATTAATTAATTTTATAATTAAATCCTGCTGTTAAAACAAATAGCGTGTTTTTAAGAAACAATATCTATCAAAAGATTGACACTTGTTTATGTCTAGTTTAAATGTGAAATTAAATCCAATGACCAATATTGTATTAAATTGTAAAAATATATTCTAAATATACTTTAAAACTACTCAAATTAATAATTTATCACTATTAATTATTTCGATTAAAAAAAGTTGTTTTTTAATTATAATTTAGTAATTTTCACTATTCATCAGAATATGAAAGTTATCCGAAATGTACCAAAATTTCACCTTAGGCTAAATTCGATACTCCGAATCCAAAAATGAAGTTCATTTTGAAATATAAGATTTACAGAATTTTAAAAAGTGGTTATTACTATTCATAACGGCTAGTTTTAATAATATTTTAATAGCATATCATTGTTTCGTGAAACTCAGGATTACGTACCACACACGCTATCGAGGAAGGTTGTGATTGCGTGTAATGCAAGGCAAGTCAAGGATGCGTGTTATGCAAGCTCCTTTTGGTGTAGCGTATAACACAAGACATTAGTAAAATAAAAAAGAATATTTTTCATAAAATCTTGGGCTGTTACATTCTACCCCCCTTAAAATGAATTTCGCCCTCGAAATTTGTCGGGGTTATAAATGGTTTACTATTCGAAAGTTTCTTTAATATAAACCCACATCGTAAAAGGGAATACCAAAACTTGGCTTTAAAAACTAAAGTATGAAATGTAACGATTACCCAAATAAACTAATCACTGGGTTTCCACATAGGTGAAAATATGGATATGGAAGAGAAATCTAACCATCATGTTCTGATGGAGAGTGGTAGAGAACATGGCTATGGAAAAGCCAGTAATCACAAATCCATAGATTTGTGATGATATAAGGTACCATCTGATTCATCAGGTATAAGATCACTAGGACAACATTTTTTTGGTTTTCAAGATCATTTCCCTAAAGTTGAAAATTTGCTTAGAATAAATACTTACTTTATTTTGGTACAATCTCACTTTTGTTCGTGCCTTGAACAATTTCTACTGCATCTCTTAAATAAATGAAGTTGAATTTGTTATTCGTGAAGTGTTAGCAGATCATGTGATAGAATGACGAGTCATTCCATCTGTCTCAAAGAAAAGGTTAGTAAAAATTTTATACATAAGTCGATATATAGTGAGATTAATCACATATGGTTTCTAAAATGGACTTATACTTCATATATCATACTGCTTAATATAATAAAACTAGTTTCTACTAAACAGGGACTTCCTGTAGGCCAGTGGTAGGTGATAAAGGCCAGTCGCACTTCGGTTGTGGGTTCGATTCCTACAGCCTTGTCCGAAGCGATGGGCTGTCGCTCGTCCTGCAGGTTGTCCTTTTTCTAAAACTACGTTACTATAACATCCCATCAATAATATCGAAAATCTTTTATCCTTAAACAATACTAACTTATGTCCAACATAATCCAGTCTAATCTTTAGGCTTATACATAATACTGCAGTCCACTCTCATAATATAGTGACATCGATTACCAGAGATTTAATACTGTCGTTGATCCCCACATATCATAAGATATGTCTTGTTGGTCACATTCCAAACATTCAATGTCCTTAATCGTGTATTCTCTTGAATACCTTAGTGAAAACATGAGTGCAGTTAAAAGTTAACACTTTCCACATACCAAAATTCTCAAAAGTCTATATACTCAAACCATGATATCACTTAGTCCTTATATCAATCATGAGCTCATGAATACTATTAAACATTTCATTTTCTCGTCTTCATTATGCGCATATCATCTTATTTCCAAAAAATATCTCAATCACTTTGAATACCACATCAATAAATATTGCAATACTCAATGATACAACATTACTTTGGAATCCCATTACATAAACACTTAATCATTCCACCACATCGTTGTCATATTCAACATTGCCAATAGTGATCGCATGTGATTTCCCTTTGTCCTTTGCCTTCAGTGGTTGCTCATGTTGATCATCACTAACCCTTGGATTAGGGAAATTATTAGCATAATGCCCCATTTCCTTGCACTTGAAGCATTGAAGTGTTGGCGGTGCGTTCTCTGCAGTGTTTGCTTTATTCACATCATTAGAAACCCTTTTTCCATTACTTCGACACTCAGCTGCTCGATGACCTTCTTTTCCACACTTAAAACATTTTCTAGTCCCTTTTAGACAATCTCCACCATGCTTCTTTCCACACTTTGTGCATAAGGAAACATTCATCTTCTTTTCACCATTATTCTGAGATTTCTCCTTGAACTCCATCTTTCGTTTCTTGTCAAAACCATGAGATGGATATGTAACACCAACTTCCATTTCTACCTTGATAGCACAACGCACAATTTCTTCATAACTATTGAAGTCCCTTATGGCTAATGCCCTTCGAAGACTTGGTTTTAAGCCACTGAAAAATCGATCAACTTTACTTTCAGGTTGAATGATAATTCCAGAATCATACCTTGCAAGTCTTGTAAAATTTGCTTCATAGGTACCAACAGATTCATCGTCCCTTTGCTTCAGTTCAAGAAACTCTTTCTCCATCTTTGTTCGAAGAATACGAGGGAAGTACTTATTGAAAAATAAGTTCTTGAACTCGTCCCATTCCATGGACTCAATTTCATCTCTTGGCCTCGTATTCTTGATAAGATTCCACCATTGATCAGCTTCACCTTCCAAACGATATACTGCTAAGATGACTTTATCATGTTCAGAACATTGAAGAACTGAAAATATCTTTTCAGTAGTACTAATCCATTGTTCAGCAACTAATGGATCAATAGACCCACTGAAAGAAGGTGGACGTTGCCTCATGAAGGACTCAATAGAATATTGTTCCCTTCTCTGCTCATTTGGAAGTCCAGAATGATTCATAGCTTGTGTAAGCATAGCAATAAGATTTTTCACTCCATCTCCCATAACATTTGTTTGTTCAGGAGGGCAATCATTGCATTGTCCATTGCATTGATCAACACGGTTCCTTCGGGTTCCAACCATCGTCTAAAACCAAAAAAGAATAGTGTGAGAGGCAAAAATCATGCTAGGGAAAACAACATAATAAAGGGGGAGTACCTTCAATATCCAACATCTTAGGTTTAATTCTATGATCGTTAGCGTAATTCTATTACTATAACCTATACGTATACTTATCCCTAGGGACATCCCTAGACATACCTTAGAAATATCTCTAGGGATCTCACTAACGTTTTCGCATCCTAGTTTCCAAAGGTTGACTAAACCTTTCCTCTGATACCAACTATAGAGACCCGTATCCTGACGTACATGGACATTACATTACTTTTGCGGAATACTTAGTACATAACAAAAACACACACACAAGGATCGTAATAGTTTAGTGTCTTTGGAAACTCGGAACGTAATCTTCTAATCGTGGTGAAAGATCTTCAATATCTCCCAAAAAGATCTTCCCTTTTTTTTACCTATAAACCTTTCTTTATATCCTGGGGAAAAGAAAACATAAAAGGGTGAGCTCAAATGCTCAGTAAGGGTAAACAAAAGAAATATCAATCACATCATATACAAAAGAACATAGCTTTTTTGGAAATCTTAACCTGCAAAAGAGCTCATAATATCATAACATGGGATAAATCATAGAAGTGAAAATGAAATCATAACATAAAACATTAATCATTGTGTCTTACACACATAATCATAGAGAATCATTTCTTGTTTGTCAAGACTCATTGCCAAGACTATCTTAGTGGACAAAGTCCCTTTCTGAATCGAGTAATCCTCGTTTCAGTCCAGTTTCACTGAACCGGTATAACCTACCATTCCAGCCATGTCTATCTCATGAGATATAAAATCTTTACCCAATGCATTGGAGGGAGATATAGGTCCCACCCATCTCTTAATGAATCCTTTCTTATGTGTGCCACAGAATCATAAATCATACATCATTGCATAACCCATGTAATAAAAATGGGATTCTTAAACAACATGACATCATAAAACCATTCATATAAGATAAAGGAATTCATAAACATAATTCCATCACAACATAGTCAAATCAATGTAAAAATATGGATAGAAACAGAACCCTTTATTATCTTAGATGGAAAATAATTTTGATAAAACACTTGAATTGAATTCTTGAGGAAAATATCCTTTCTTCTTCAAAATCAATTTCTTTTCACAAAACATCATGAAATTTTTAAAAGAAAGAGATTTTATTGAAAATAGTCATGAAATCTTTTGGAGGAATCTTCATAAAAATAAGGCCCTATAAAACCGTAAAAATCCGTTCGTGCCGTTTAAGTTAAAAAAACATTCTTCTCGTACTTTTGTCGGAAAAGTCAAAAATTACCTCGTATGAAAAACGACAAAAGATTCCTTTCATATCTTTTACTAAAAACTCACCGAAGGGTAAAATTGGATTTAAACAATTGTAGGTGGATGGAAGTAATATTACATATTGATGAAACATGGATGTGGATGATAAAATACACCCTAGTAGATACTTACGAATAAACAATCTCGAATAAAAATGAGATTGTGATATTTCCCTTACCTTAGGTCCGACTTGCTTTGTAAGTGTCCAAACCTCCTGTATAATGATTTAAATCATGTTATTGACTTATTAAAGAATCATATTCATTGTTATGATATCATATATGGTTCACTTATGACATTATATTACCCGTTCTTTTGTAAATTCCATGTTAAAGAAGCGTTTTGGGTAAAATCGTTTCATTTATCGTAGGTGTTTTGACTTGTTGTTCTTGACATCATTATTACTTATATCATGATTTACTTACTTCCAGAATATAAAATATGATTTATATATCATATATATTCAGTATATATATATATATATAATAGGTAGATAAATAAAATGAAAAACACCGTTCATGGAGACGGTAGTCCGTACGTACGCATGAACGCTGTTTTCCTTTCCTTATTGTCTTGAAATGGAAGTAAGTAGATGACATACATATGTATATATATATATATAAATCCAGTAGCTTTATAATTTCATATATTTCATTATTATTTCTTATATATACATTATAATCATTCTTAAATGGTTAACATGGAGAATGAATCTCATCGCGTCGTGGAGACGGTAGTCCGTACGTACGCACGAGCGATGATATCATTTCTATAAATATTGAATTGAATTGGAGTGGATTATACAATATATCAGAATCAATATGATGTTGTAATAACTATGTATAGTTATTATTTACACCATTATACCCATCCATGTAAGGTGGTGGTGGAAAATAGATTACACCACGGCGTGGAGACGGTATTCCGTACGTACGCACGCGCGGTGATTTCTTTTTCCGTAGGATGGATAGATGGTGAAATAGGGTTGTTTCATACTTATAATAACATATCAGTATATGAGTGATACTGATGTTATTACTTCATAATGAAACAACCTAAGAAGAAGAAGTGGAAGAAGAAATAAAGATGAAAGAATTGGTAACGGTAATTACCTCTTCTTTGAAGTGCCTCTTTGAGACCTCCTCTTAGGGAACTAAAATTGGACTTTGAGGAAGACCAGAACCTCTAGGATGTTTCTAGGGATGTGGAGAAGAGATTTTGGCAGGGGTTGGCCGAGCTTGAGTGCTCAAATTGGTGTGAGGAGGAGGGGAAGGAGGTGTCCTTTTATAGGGGAGGAGAGGGGCACCTTAGGAATATCTCAAAATATTATTTTATATTAAAGTCAAAATCTGTTTATAATGGTTCCAAAGGGTCTTATTTCGAAGCTAAAGTGCGGATGGGTCGAAATCCTATCAACCAATAAGATTTAGACAAGTTTAGGTTCTTATTTTAACCTTATCAATTAGATTTAACTCTAAGTTAAATAATTTAACTTTTACCGTGTCTTTTTGTTTTCTTTCACTATATGGTTAGTAAACTTACTATAACATGCCAAACGAACCCCAAATTGTATATTATTAATACATATATCCTTATCTAAGTCATTTGGCCGAACCTTAGATTTTTAGGAATAAAATAACAATTAATAATATAATATTTGATTTAAAAACTCTTTTGTGTCAATTTTGACACTATTTGATATATGATTTTTTTGAAAGTCATAACAGAATTATATGTTCGAACCAAGTTTATTAAAGCAACAATAATATATCATAGTAACCTAGAAAATTAGTGTAATTCATAAAAAGTCTTAAATTACATTTATTTTGGTATTTATATTATCAATTATGTCAATATTTCATAAATAAGATAATTACTGCATCATCTTTGTGTCATAAATAAATTATATTATTTGATGTCTAAAAATTACAAATAAAATACCATCATGTAGGAACGATTTTTAGCTTTCTAATGAATATTTATAGTAGAATTTATCTTATGTATAACCCCATATTAAAAATGATTTACTTATTAAACTTTGATTTTAACTATTTTAACCCTTCTTTAAATAAATTAATAATAAATGTCCTAATCTAATCCAAGTGGGCCTAAATGGTCATATGTTATTCCTAAGTTTGTTTTTGGTCGAATTACACTTGTCCAATAGAATTAGGACATGTGTTAGGGTAATATTAATATCATATTTACCCTTAGTTACTCTATTTACTATTTACCGTGGTAAAAAAAAGTAAAAAGTTACTATTCACCAAAAAATTATTTTCATCTCATTGAATCACATTTTAGTCCTTGATATTAACCGTGTCTCTCGGATTTTCGAAATTCCATTCACAGAAGCGGTAAAATTAAGTTTTATGCAAAATTCAGTTTTTAACCTACCACTTAGTAGTTTCACTATTCATCAAAAATTGATGTTTTTCAGAACAATGCCAAAATTTCATCCCAAGCTATATTTCATATTCCTAATTCAAAAATGAAGTCTATTTTACCAAATTCATAACATAAAAGTTGCATTAATTAATTTTATAATTAAATCCCGTTGTTAAAACAAAAAGCGTGTTTTTAAGAAACAATATCTATCAAAAGATTGACACTTGTTTATGTCTAGTTTAAATGTGAAATTACATCCAATGACCAACATTGTATTAAATTGTAAAAATATATTCTAAATATACTTTAAAACTACTCAAATTAATAATTTATCACTATTAATTATTTCGATTAAAAAAAGTTGTTTTTTAATTATAATTTAGCAATTTTCACTATTCATCAGAATATGAAAGTTATCCGAAATGTACCAAAATATCACCTTAGGCTAAATTCGATACTCCGAATCCAAAAATGAAGTTCATTTTGAAATATAAGATTTACAGAATTTTAAAAAGTGGTTATTACTATTCATAACAGCTAGTTTTAATAATATTTTAATAGCATATCATTGTTTCGTGAAACTCAGGATTACGTACCACACACGCTATCGAGGAAGGTTGCGATTGCGTGTAATGCAAGGCAAGTCAAGGATGCGTGTTATGCAAGCTCCTTTTGGTGTAGCGTATAACACAAGACATTAGTAAAATAAAAAAGAATATTTTTCATAAAATCTTGGGCTGTTACACATGGTCTTCATAGTCCACAATCATATCCATTTCTGACTACCCCTGTAGGTCATTCATAAAATACATCTTCACATCCTGGAAAAATATTAAAACATTGGAAGGGGTGAGCTCAGATGCTCAGTAAGGTTAACAATATAGCAGAAGCTTTCATAAATAAACATTAACATTTAAGGCAATGTTTAACTAAAACAAAAGCCTTTTAAACTTGAACTTCAACATAATATGGCAAATGTAAAATGAAATAATGCCATTTACTTCTTCACATGGATATTCTACTGGTCGAATAATCACATGCAATATCAATAACCACTTTCATAATGATGGAATGCATAATGCCAGACTATCATAACCACGTAGTCAAGGCCTCGTGACAAGACCAAAAATAATATTTTTTCAAGGCCTCGTGCCAAGACACTAGTTTGTCTCATGAGACCTGCCGATGCATCGAGGAGCTATAGCGGGCTCCACCCATCACTTATTAAGTCCAATGCATTCCTCATATGAATAGGTTTAAACATATCATAAACCATAACATAATTGTATCACATGAAACATGCATAAATGAAACATAGCATTTCCACATTTCAATCACAAGATTTCAATACAACACATTGATATAAAAAAAATGCTTTCAATACCATTTTCAATACCAAAATAAAATAAAGTTAAAACTTTGTATTTATTTTTCATTAAAAAAGTGATGGCTTGTAGAGGAAGCCGAAACTCAAATATAGGTCATGGCAGCGGAGAAGTCGTTGTCGCCGCATATGTACGGAAAGAAAAACATTCCCTTTATGTCGTTTAGTAAAACGCTTCGTAGAAAAAGATTCCTTTTGTATAAAAGTAAAAGTCAAAGGAGTTTATACACCTTATAAAATAAAGTTGTGTATAAAACGAAATATGCCTCAATGAAAGGAGATTGAGACGAAGTCCATAAAAAGATCATTTTTAAAATAAAATAGATCTGTTATGTGTATTCACTATAGTTACACATAAAGAACGTAAAAATACAAAATAGGACATAATAATATCATGACATAATTTGAAAGTAGGAGATTAACCCAGAGAATGAAAATTAGGTTAAGAAATTCCCTTACAAAGATCATTTTTTAAATAAAATAGATCTATTATGTGTATTTACTATTAGTACACATAAATAAAGTACAAATACAATATATCACATAATAATATCATGACATAATTTGAAAATAGGAGATTAACCCAAAGAATGAAAATTGGGTTAAGAAATTCCCTTACCTTGTGTCCGACTTGACTCAACCGTTCTTTAACCTCCTGAATAATAAACTAGAGTTAATATCTACCTTATTAAGAACCATTTTCAATTTCATTATCCTTTTTATATCACTTATTACAATGTTATGAACTTTATGTAATTATTTAAGTTAATAACGGTCGTTTTGTCGATCTTTGGTATTTGAGTCAACAATAAACTTCTTATAATTACAAGTTGTTTATGTGGTAGAATATCCATTATCTCCAGAATTATATTCATGATTTAGATGTCATATATATCATATATATCCAGTATATACATTCATTTATAATATTACGTAACAGTTGGAGGTTTGAAATGAAATGCACCGTTCATGGAGACGGTAAGCCGTACGTACGCATGAACGCTACTTTCATTTAAATTTCATATTTAATGGAACTAAATCATAATGATATAAATGTATAATATAATTCCATTATAATATAGTGTATAATACCATTTACTCCATCCTTTATACATCCCACATATGTCATTAATGATTCAAATCACTTTGAGGGGGCGGTAGTCCGCACTTCCTAAAATGAAATTATCGCGTTTTACCCATAATGGAAATCATAAAGTATGCCATAAATGAGAAATATAGAAGCATAAGTAAAACATAAACATATTATATATCATATATAAAAATATTTACATCTTAATGGCCACCTTTGAAGGTGTTATATGAGTGTTGAACAATCATCGTTTCGTGAGGCAGAAATTCACCATCCACAGAAACCGTATGTTCTTTAACCATTAGATGTAGGTGTGTGTAAGTGTAGCTCTAATACATATTATAAAAAAATCCTAGTATATTGAGGATACTGGTGTTGTTACAAAATAAATTAATAAAAAGAGTTTAGGGGGTTGGAGAAGAAAAATAAAACAAAACAACATTAGAGAAGACATTACCTCAAAATCGGGTAACTCTTTTTGATTTGAGCCAAAGGATTCCTTGGGAAGAGTTCTTCCCAAAGTGAGGCTTCTAGGAGTAAGAGGGGGAAGTTGGGAGAGTATTGTGGCAGAGGTTGGCCGAGCCAAATGGCTTGATGGTGTGAATAATGTGGGAGAGGTGGGGGCCTTTTATAAGTGGAGAGGAGGGGCACTTTTGGAAAGATTGAAATGTTGCATTATTTCACAATGCTTTTCGGATTATAAAGGTCCCACACTTATATAATTCGAGGCTAAGGTGATAAGGTTTCGAAATCTCCTCATCCAATAGGCTTTGGACAAGTTTAAGCCTTGGATTTTGAATTATCTTCTCATTTTATTTAAATCGTTAAATAATGAGGTCATCGCTGCATCATAATGATGTCATAAATAATTTAATTTATTTAATGTCTAAAAATTATAAAAAAACTACTATGATGTAGGAAATATTTTTATATTTCTAATGAATATTTATAGTCAAAATTTTGACTTGTTTAACCCCACTTAAAAACTGTTTTAGTAAAATAAATCATGTTTGTGTCAATTAAATTTTAACATTAAATAAATATATATTAATGTCATTTTCCAACTAAAGTGGCTCCATGGGGTCCCCAAGTTGACCCATGGGTTGTCTTGGTCGGCCATGACTCATCCAATAGGAGTAGGACAAGTGTCAAGCTCATATCATATTATTAAAACATTATTTTTACCTTAAACTAAACTAATTACCTCTAATCGCGATTAAGAACTTAAAAGTTACTATTCACCAAAAAATTATTTTAATCTCATTGAACCACATTTTACTTCTTAATGACAACCATGTATGTCGGATTTTTGAAAATCAAATCACAGAAGTGGTAATATTTAATTTAAACGAAAAATCAGTTATTTAACTACCACTTAGTGGTTTCACTATTAATCAAAAATTGAAGTTTTTCAGAACAAGGCCAAAATTTCACCCTAAGATATAATTGATATTCCGAATTCAAAAATGATGTCTATTTTACAAAATTACAAACATATAAGTTTCATTAATTAATTTTATAATTAATTCCCGTTGTTACGACAAATAGCGTGTTTTTAAGAAACAATTTATATCAAAAGATTGGCAATTGTTTATGTCCAATTTCAATGTTAAATTAATTCTAAGGATCACCATTGGATAAAATGGTAAAAATATATTCTAATTATACCTTAAAACCACTAAATATTATAATTTATAACAATAAATTATTTTTATTAAAAAAGTTGTTTTAAAGTATTTAAACTGTTCATAAAAATTAGAAGTTCTCAGAAAAATACCAAAAATTCAACATAGGCTAATTTCGATATTCCGAATCCAATAATGAAGTCCATTTTGAAATATAAAATTTCTATAATTCTAAAAAGTGGTTATTAATATTCATAACGGCTACTTTGATTAGTCGCGGTGTTTTAGAACTCGAAGTTGCGTATAATGCAAGCTATTGCATTATTGAATGAGAAGCGTACCGTGGAAACTCGGGGTGTTACATTCTCCCCTCTTTCAATAAATTGCGTCCTCGCAATTTGAAATTTTTCTTTGAAAATAAAAGGTTGAAAAGAGAAAATACCTTTGAGGAAAAACCCACATCGGAAATAAGGTTAATAAATATATAACATTAAAAGAAAGCAGGATAAGTACAAAGGTCACCCGATATAGCCCATTCCAGGATTATATGAAAATATGGATATGGAGGAGAAACAAACCATCAAGGTCTGATGGAGAGTTATAGAAAACAGGATTAGGAGAAAGTTTAACCACAAGAAAATCACAAACTTGTGATTGGTTAAACGGTCATTGAATCCCCAGTTGGAAAAGTTAACCGACAACATTTTTGTTTTAAGTTACCTTTTATAATGTTGAGGAATTTATTTAGGAGATTTACTAAGAACGTAAGGGAATATACATACTTGTTATGTATACTTTCATTCGTTAATAAATATTTACCACAAACCCAACTTTTACTCCAAATGGTAACAGAACTCAAAAATATTCTATTTATCCTAATTGTATATGGTTCAAAATGTTAACACATACCATTTAGATTAGTAAATCTATTTTGTAATAACCAGGGACTTCATGTAGGCTAGTGGTAGGAAATAAAGGCCTGTCGCACTATGATTGGGGGTTCGATTCCTGCAGCTTTGTCCGATGCAACGGGTTATGCCCCACCCTGCAGGTTGTCCTTTTCCAAAAAATATAGTATCATAATATTCCAAAAATAATCTTCATAAATTTTTTTAACCTTAAACAATACTATCCAAATATCAACTTAATCCACTCCAACCTTTATAGTTATCCAAAATACCTCTGTCCAAACTTTCTCTAAAAGGTCTCTTAATTCCAAAATCAATTTATCAGATTCCCCAGACAAAGTAAAGTTTCTCTTATTGTCACATACTAAAAATATGATTACCTTAATCATATTAAAACCTTACTGAAATCAACAAGTACTGCAGTACAATCCATATATATATATCACATTATTCTTATAACCAGAATATAATCCTTGAGTCCAAAAGCACCAATACATTAATTATTCCGCTTCAACTGTAGTCACAGCATAAGATTGGCCTTGATCCCTTGGCCTTTTCTGAGGTAAGTTTTCCTAACGCTTAGGACAGTCATTTGCATAATGCCCTATTTCCCTACAATTGTAGCATTCAACTTTGATAGCCTCTTTCTTTCCCTTGCAATCACGCGCCTAGTGAACTTTTTCTCCACATTTGTAACAAACTCCCATTCCTTTTAGGCAAGTACCAGGGTGATTCTTCCCACAATTATCACATAATGGAAAATCCTTCTTTCCCTTTTTCCCTTTATCTGTCTCTTGGTCCACCATTCTCTTCTTCTCTTGCTTTACTTTGTTGTCATAAGACTTAGAGAATTCCTCTTCTGTCTTGATAGCACACGAGACAATATCTTCGTATGATGAGAAGGATTGTGATACTAAAGCTCGACGAAGAAATGGTTTTAACCCATCAATGAAACGATCAATCTTACTCCTTGGGTTACTTATATAATCGGCAGCATGCCTCGCTAACCTTGTAAAGTTAGCCTCATACTTTGCGACATTCTCATCCTCCTTCTGCCTCAAACTCAGAAATTGTCTTTCCATATCTGCTCGATGGTCACGAGGAAAGTATTTTTCTAAGAAAAGCTCTTTGAACTCCCTCCATTCCATATTCTATACGTCATCATCTTCCTTCGTGTTTTGAATCAGCGACCACCACTGATCGGCATCTCCAGTGAGGTGGTAAACTGCCATGACAACCTTCTCCCTTTCACTACTCCCCAAGGCATGGAATATTTTCTCTAAGGAATTTATCCATTTCTCAGCTACTATAGGATTTGTACTCCCATTGAAGGTTGGTGGTTGTTGCCTCATGAAACGGTCTATCATTGATCCTCGACGTTGCGGATCAGGGTGCTCTATACGAGTAAGGTTATTATTCATAACCTGAGTGAGTTGTCCCAGTATGGTAATAAGTTGATCAGCACCAGTTGTATCTCCAGCTCGACAATAATTATCTTGAGCAGGAGGGCAATCCCTACACGGAGTGCATGCATTGATACGGTTTCCATTCCTTCCACTAGGCGCCATTTCTAAATAATGGCATAAACTAGATTAGTTCATGAATCAAAATACATAATTCCATATTTGTAAAATACTTTACATAAATTGACCTATTTATGGATATAATCCATAATCATAAAAAGAAATTTTTCCTTTGAGGAAGTATATACTCATAACCCTTCATAGTGGTTTGTAAAGAAAATGACAATTATCCTAAGAATATCCCTCGGGAGTGTCGTAACCAAGAGTACAGCAAGGCCCGTTGTCGTGCACCAGTTCCCGTTCGAGTCTAGCTCAAAGCGGTGTTTTCGGGTTTTACCCCTAGGTACATATGTGCCAGAGCCGCCTCTACCTGCTCGTATCCAGACAAGGATGTATTGCTCGGAAAACTGACAAAATCTCTACAATAACAAAATTCTAGGAAGTTCTTCTATACTCATCCTCAAAGTCTATCTTTGGGCTATGTGCTCTAATCAGAGTTTATCTAAATCTAGCTTCCAAGGTTAGTACTAAACTGCCTTTGATACCAACTGTAACGCCCCGACCCTAGCTACCCAGAGTCGGTGCATTAGTTCGTAACATTGGCATGATCACAAAAGATCAAGTCTCGAAAGACCGATTAGTTTAGTAGCCTTGGAAACACTAGATATATTCATAAGTCTTTCATTACATCAAAAAGTTAACAAACTACAATAACATGGTCTTCATAGTCCACAATCATATCCCTTTCTGACTACCCCTGTAGGTCATTCATAAAATACTTCTTCACATCCTGGAAAAATATTAAAACATTGGAAGGGGTGAGCTCAGATGCTCAGTAAGGTTAACAATATAGCGGAAGCTTTCATAAATAAACATTAACATTTAAGGCAACGTTTAACTAAAACAAAAGCCTTTTAAACTTTAACTTCAACATTATATGGCAAATGTAAAATGAGATAATGCCATTTACTTCTTCACATGGATATTCTACTGGTCGAATAATCACATGCAATATCAATAACCACTTTCATAATGATGGAATGCATAATGCCAGACTATCATAACCACGTAGTCAAGGCCTCGTGACAAGACCAAAAATAATATTTTGTCAAGGCCTCGTGCCAAGACACTAGTTTGTCTCATGAGACCTGCCGATGCATCGAGGAGCTATTGCGGGCTCCACCCGTCACTTATTAAGTCCAATGCATTCCTCATATGAATAGGTTTAAACATATCATAAACCATAACATAATCGTATCACATGAAACATGCATAAATGAAACATAACATTTCCACATTTCAATCACAAGATTTCAATACAACACATTGATATAAAAAAATGCTTTCAATACCATTTTCAATACCAAAATAAAATAAAGTTAAAACTTTGTATTTATTTTTCATTAAAAAAAAGTGATGGCTTGTAGAGGAAGCCGAAACTCAAATAATGGTCATGGCGGCGGAGAAGTCGTTGTCGCCGCATATGTACGGAAAGAAAACCATTCCCTTTATGTCGTTTAGTAAAACGCTTCGTAGAAAATGATTCCTTTTGTATAAAAGTAAAAGTCAAAGGAGTTTATACACCTTATAAAATAAAGTTGTGTATAAAATGAAATATGCCTCAATGAAAGGAGATTGAGACGAAGTCCTTAAAAAGATCATTTTTAAAATAAAATAGATCTGTTATGTGTATTCACTATAGGTACACATAAAGAACGTAAAAATACAAAATAGGACATAATAATATCATGACATAATTTGAATGTAGGAGATTAACCCAAAGAATGAAAATTGGGTTAAGAAATTCCCTTACAAAGATCATTTTTTAAATAAAATAGATCTATTATGTGTATTTACTATTAGTACACATAAATAAAGTACAAATACAAGATATCACATAATAATATCATGACATAATTTGAAAATAGGAGATTAACCCAAATAATGAAAATTGGGTTAAGAAATTCCCTTACCTTGTGTCCGACTTGACTCAACCGTTTTTTAACCTCCTGAATAATAAACTAGAGTTAATATCTACCTTATTAAGAACCATTTTCAATTTCATTATCCTTTTTATATCACTTATTACAATGTTATGAACTTTATGTAATTATTTAAGTTAATAACGGTCGTTTTGTCGATCTTTGGTACTTGAGTCAACAATAAACTTCTTATAATTACAAGTTGATTATGTGGTAGAATATCCATTATATACAGAATTATATTCATGATTTAGATGTCATATATATCATATATATCCAGTATATACATTCATTTATAATATTACGTAACATTTAGAGGTAAGAAATGAAATGCACCGTTCATGGAGACGGTAAGCCGTACGTACGCATGAATGCTACTTTCATTTAAATTTCATATTTAATGGAACTAAATCATAATGATATAAATGTATAATATAATTCCAGTATAATATAGTGTATAACACCATTTAATCCATCCTTTATACATCCCACATATGGCATTAACGATTCAAATCACTTTGAGGGGGCGGTAGTCCGCACTTCCTAAAATGAAATTATCGCGTTTTACCCATAATGGAAATCATAAAGTATGCCATAAATGAGAAATAAAGAAGCATAAGTAAACCATAAACATATTATATATCATATATAAAAATAGTTACATCTTAATGGCCACCTTTGAAGGTGTTATATGAGTGTTGAACAATCATCGTTTCGTGAGGCAGAAATTCACCATCCACAGAAACCGTATGTTCTTTAACCATTAGATGTAGGTGTGTGTAAGTGTAGCTAGAATAATTCTTATAAAAACATCCTAGTATATTGAGGATACTGGTGTTGTTACAAAAGAAATGAATAAAAAGAGTTTAGGGGGTTGGAGAAGAAAAATAAAACAAAACAACATTAGAGAAGACATTACCTCAAAATCGGGTAACTCTTTTTGATTTGAGCCAAAGGCTTCCTTGGGAAGAGTTCTGCCCAAAGTGAGGCTTCTAGGAGTAATAGGGGGAAGTTGGGAGAGTATTTTCTCAGAGGTTGGCCGAGCCAAATGGCTTGATGGTGTGAATAATGTGGGAGAGGTGGGGGCCTTTTATAAGTGGAGAGGAGGGGCACTTTTGGAAATATTGAAATGTTGCATTATTTCACAATGCTTTTCGGATTCTAAAGGTCCCACACTTATATAATTCGAGGCTAAGGTGATAAGGTTTCTAAATCTCCTCATCCAATAGGCTCTGGACAAGTGTAAGCCTTGGATTTTGCATTATCTTCTCATTTTATTTAAATCGTTAAATAATTTGGTCATCGCTGCATCATATTGATGTCATGAATAATTTAATTTATTTAATGTCTAAAAATTATAAAAAAAATACTATAATGTAAGAAATACTTTTATCTTTCTAATGAATATTTATAGTCAAAATTTGGACTTGTGTAACCCCACTTAAAAACTGTTTTAGTAAAATAACTCATGTTTGTGTCAATTTAATTTTAACATTAAATAAATATATATTAATGTCATTTTCCAACTAAAGTGGCTCCATGGGGTCCCCAAGTTGACCCATGGGTTGTATTGGTCGGCCATGACTCATCCAATAGGAGTAGGACAAGTGTCAAGCTCATATCATATAATTAAAACATTATTTTTACCTTAAACTACACTAATTACCTCTAATCGCGATTAAGAACTTAAAAGTTACTATTCACCAAAAAATTATTTTAATCTCATTGAACCACATTTTACTTCTTAATGACAACCATGTATTTCGGATTTTTTAAAATAAAAACACAGAAGTGGTAATATTTCATTTAAATGAAAAATCAGTTATTTAACTACCACTTAGTGGTTTCACTATTCATCAAAAATTGATGTTTTTCAGAACAAGGCCAAAATTTCACCCTAAGCTATAATTGATATTCTGAATTCAAAAATGATGTCTATTTTACAAGATTACAAACATATAAGTTGCATTAATTAATTTTATAATTAATTCCCGCTGTTACGACAAATAGCGTGTTTTTAAGAAACAATTTATATCAAAAGATTGGCAATTGTTTATGTCCAATTTCAATGTTAAATTAATTCTAATGACCACCATTGGATAAAATGGTAAAAATATATTCTAATTATACCTTAAAACCACTAAATATTATAATTTATCACAATAAATTATTTTTATTAAAAAAGTTGTTTTAAAGTATTTTTCACTATTCATAAAAATTATAAGTTCTCAGAAAAATACCAAAAATTCAACATAGGCTAATTTCGATATTCCGAATCAAAAAATGAAGTCCATTTTGAAATATAGAATTTCTATAATTTTAAAAAGTGGTTATTACTTTTCATAATGGCTACTTTGATTAGTCGCGGTGTTTTAGAACTCGAAGTTGCGTACAATGCAAGCTATTGCATTATTGAATGAGAAGCGTACCGTGGAAACTCGGGGTGTTACAATGTAGGTTGATTTATTGAGAAAATAATTAATTTAATGTATTATTATTAATTTTTTCTAATGATGATATAAAATGCCTAAGGGAATTATTTATCTCCGTTACACATTGTTAAGCTGAGTAAGGGTCTTGGAATAGTTTTGGTAGTTTAGGCTGGGAGTTAAATTTAAATTAAATTGAATTGTATATATTTTATATTTTGGTTACGTGGGAATAAGATATGCTTGGCTCCAGGATTGAGGTAATTTTGATCAACATGACTAATGACATGTTATTCATCAGGTGGGTATTGGTCGGAGGTATATAGGGTGATGGTGATCACCAGGTTGAGGTGACATGGTCATCAAGTTGAGGCGAAGAGGTCATTTAGATGTGGGAATGGACCATTTGATGTGAGATGGTGTTGACCATAATGATATAATGACATGTTCGTAGGTGAATGAGGTTCTAGATGATGTGTCTTAGGTTTTTTTGGTGTTTTCTGCTCAACATTTTTTGGCTGACATGCCTTTGGAGTCACGTGCACACATATAGGGCTCATGTTGAGGTGGTGTTGACAACTCAATGTCGGTGCAGGCCCCCATAGACTATGATGATTAGGATATGGTGTTGAAAATCAATTATTTTTGGGGGTGATCACTGTAGAAAGCCACATAGATTTTATGGACCATTGGTTGATGGTGTTGAGACCATCAGTTTGGAGATGAGGCTCGACGTGATGCCTGAGGTTGTTGGGATATGATATTGGGTGGATGGATATCACCGTAACTCGGGATACTGCCTATTGAGATGATGGTTATAATATTTGTAGAAATATATCACTATCCTTTAGGATTTCATGATTCAAGTCAATGGTGATTTTTTTGAGCTATAGTATGAGGGACCAAAGACTTGTTTGGGTGTTCCCTTTAGACACTCGATTATATGGATAATGGCATGAGGTGCCAGTGAATTGATTATAGGTGGATCCCAAGGGTTCACCTGGTTTGATATTCAATATGGGATTACTTAGGTGATATTCTATAGATCCTATCCACTACAGTTATATGTTTTTTGGAACATTATTTATTCCATATATATATAACATGAGGAACATATTTAGAGATTATCAGTGATAGTCAAAGAAGGTGATCATTTTCCTTCTAGGTTCTGAGCACAAGAGAAGTGGGTATTTTATTAAAAGTGAATGTGATGACTTATTATTTTTTAGTATACACCAACATTATCATGGATGTGAGACAGAAACACATTGGTGGTGGAATTCTGAGAGCTATTCACACACCCTACATGGGCCCCTCAGGATGGGTGTAGATATTATGTTTCTATAATCAGATGAGTGACTAAGCTTTGGAGATGGACCATAGTGTTTAGGTTGTACCTTTTTCTTAGAATATACAGAAAGGGAACATGGTGGTTCTTACATCAGCTGAATTTTACTTTTGTGTTTCCTTTGGGTCAGAATTATTATATATGTACATAATGATGGTTGGACAAGGGAGACCTTGTTTTTTATTTCATTTCATGACCTGTTAGGGTATGTTTTCTACAAATGGTATTAACGATTTTGGATTTTTTATTTATTATTATGTTGCTTCAGATTTATATATTATTATGTTGAGTTTTGTTTTGGTTTTAACTATTGTCATTACTGTGTTATAAACTTTCTTATGTTATTATATATACAGTGTAATATCATGTTACCTTCTTTCAGGTAATTCCCCTATATTTTCTCAATTTCATATTTAATTTGGTGTCTTTGGGCTCTTTAGGGTGGACATCATTTATTTGGGAAAATGAATTATTTTTTAGAGATGGATGTTTTTTTGAATTTATGGAATCGGGGTATAAATGAGTAATAGAATTGTGAGAATCTGCCCATTTTCGGAGAATGCCAAATTTGGATTTAGGTTTTTGTGTAAGAATTTAACGTTTTTATAGTCTGTAGGAGAAATAAACATTGTATAATGTGAGTAAATTCCATATAAGTTATATAAGGAATATTTCATGAATCTGGTGAACACCATGAAGTGAGTACATGCCATGTAAATATTACACATTGTGTAATAGTAAAATATTAGTTTTTAATAAAAATTAGATAAGTGTTTTTTGGATTATCTAATCCTATGATGATTTCATGATGTGTAAAGGGATTATACTTGGTGAAAATGTTTTGGTGTTGGAATTTAAAGATATTGATCAATTTAATTTTATTTCATTCTACTACGGTTCATTCACTGATCGGCCTAGAAATGTTATAATATGATTTTTGGAGTATTTGTTTGATCCAAATTGATTTGTTCAGAAAATGATCACCATTGCAGTTGGATTTAATATCTCCAGGTGAGTAATCCTTTCTAATTATTCATTTCTTTGATCATGGTATAAATTTTGTGTTGCATTATTAGATACTTTTACCTCTGGTGATGATTTTTATTTTTTTATTCTAGATCTATGGTACGATCTTGTTTCGGGGCCATTTCATTATTGGTTATGGTGCGAAGAGTATGTTTTGTTGAGGTATGTATCTTATCCTCTTCTCCGTCAACCATTTTGATAAATTGGATCAATTATAAGATGTGTATATTGATTACGGGGCATCCATTGTCTTTATTTTATACCACTTTTTAGTTGACACTTTGTGGGAATGTGTGACCTCGGTTTTTGAGGTAGGTGGTTTCATCTCTATCTTATGTTGGTGAACTATATTCTTATTTTTTGATTAATTGTTTTATTAAATAAAATTTCATGATATGATTGATTTTGATTGTGCATGTGGAACTGGGTTTTTATGAAAGATAGTTTACAACTAGTTTTGGTAAATGAAATGGGATTTAAATGAATTGTCAAATGGTTTTCAAGGAATGAAATGATGAAAATGGATTGGTGAATTGGATACTTAAATAGACAATATGGGAAGCCATGGGTAATTAGGTGGAAGGTATCATAATAGGTCTCATAAAATATTGGGTGATTTTCTCATGGGGCTTATCTCTACACCACAGGACCATTGTTCTAGCGACTTAGTAGAACTTCAGAGGGGTTCACTAGATGTGGTGTTCCTCTACCCTATAGACTCAATGAACCTGTCTAGTGGTTTAATGCGTATGAAATTGTCTATGGTAGGTATGAGTTTCCAAGATTTCTGGACCTAGTTTAATCCTTGGTGTGTTGTTACCTATACTTATTCGATGATTAGTGATACCTTTGGTTTGTACTATTTTTTTTACTTCCATATATTTTCATATGATATTTGATGCCTGGTTTTTTTGACTTGATATAATTTTTGATATATTTGGATATGATATTATTTGATACTGATTTACCTTTTTTATTTGGAAATGTAGAAAAATGATAAATTAAACTATTTTCAATGATTTTGAAATAAAAATTATTAAACCAATATGTTTTATTTTAAGTTGATCATACTTGGATTATTTTTTAAAGACATGATATGGATATCCAAGGTGAGATTCTACTAGGAATTTTATCTCACACCATGCTCACCTATTCAGTGGTGTAGAGACCTCGTTTTTTCTTTCGATCCATAGAAAATCCTGGCACTATAGTGAGGCGATGAGGCGTTTTGTAAACTAGTATGGGTCATTGGTGGTGATATGATGCTATTATGACCATGATATATACTAGAACCATCATTTTACACATATTATTACATTATTTAATCATAATTATACTTGAAATACAAACCAAGGATCGTAAATTCTAGTGTCTTTGGATGATTATATACATAATTTGAAAGCATGAAATGAAAATAAAAACCACTTTTATTTAGTATTTATGATGATATCCTTACATAATTTGATACCTTGCATATGAATAGGATATCCTAGGGAATTCATGAATACAGGGATGAACCAAAAATCCTAATAAGGAATAAACATAAGAATAAATCCTAGAACATTGGATATAAGGCATAACATGATGACATAAAAAGGATTAGAACATGAATAAATATATAAAATAATAACATATAGGTCCTGAGATCATGTAATCATGGAATCATAGTAATGGGGAAGCAACAAAAAACACATCATAAGCATTATTCAATCCTCCTTGCACATGGAGAAGTATGAGTCAAGGCTAACCACCAAGACCATTGCACATGACTTATCATGATACAAAACATTACCCAATGAATTGGAGTTATATCTAGGATTAAAAATCATAACATTTTCTTGAATATGTGATCCACATTAATAATCACACATATGTAATAAAACATAAATGTAAGGGTTACCCATGGAAAGAATTGGGTATCATAATAAAGTCAAAAGGCATATCAAAAGGGAATATCATAATGGTGTCCATGAAAGCATGGATTTAAATCATACATAGTCATTAATAAGTGAAAATATTCTTATATAATGATATGTGATGTCAAACTTAAGTGATAACATTTAAAAATAGTTTTTAATAATATTTACAAATAAAAATTTTTAGTGTGGTTTAAAAAATTATCAAGTTTCATTAAAACTAAAAAGGAATGATTGTTTGCATAAAACTAAAAATGAACAAAGATATTTTTTCATGATAAAAGTATTTATTTTATAAAAATAATGGAGTCTTAAATTAGATTTTTTATATCACTTGAAAATGGGTATGAAATCAATATGTTCCCATGAATTAGGATTGCTTATTGGGAAGAACTGAGAAGGGAACATTTTTAAAACATGCCAATCAAATATGTAAGATATGGACTAGATAAATTATTTTAGAACATAAATTTTTTATTATAATAATTAACTAAAAATAAAAAACAATTACATTGGGGTAAATAGAGAGAAAGAAAGGCCCGATTAAAAAAATTAAGGTTCCAAAAGAATCCCTTACCTTATGTCAGAATGTGTTATGCATTGAAACTTAATGTCCTATATAAAAAAAATCAAATATTTTAGTTAATAAATACAGAAACTTTTAAAAATGTATTTTATTTATTATATTTTTATTATGTTCTTTTATATCTTTTTGGATGAGTTATTAGATATAGTTTCATCATTCAGGAGTTTTCATTTCCTTTGTTGTCATGCTCAGTTTACTTGTATATATGTATGGAAAATCATGAAAAATGAGAATAGTTTTCTAGAATTTAAATTATATGTTATTAATGAAATTAAATAACATTAAATGGTTATATATTTAATTATTTTATATGGTATTATGATTAATAATTATATAAAACATTGGTGATAACTATTTGTACTATTTAATGTTTTTTGATCACCATAAATTAGTTTTGTTTTATTAATCAATATCATATATATATATATATATATATATTTGTTATAGAATATTAAATAGTATTTAATTCATATAACATAATATGTTTTAACCATAAATTTTTTATAACCTTCCTTGAAGGAAAAATTGAAAAATGAAAATAGGTTATCCATGAAGGTAGTTAATTGACACCTCACAAATAAAGTTTTCATTTTTAGAATGAAAGGAGAGGGGAAAAGAAAGGATGATGGGTTGTTCGATTTACAAAAACAATTACAGTATATAAAATATAATAGTGTTATCATGTCACTTGTATAAGGTTGGGTGAGGATAGAATAAGAAAATAAATGATCTTGAAATGAAATTAAAAGAGATGAAAAGATGATTTTACCTCCTGAATTTCTCCTCCTTGAGAACATTATCAGGGAAAGAATTTTGGTGTTTTGATTATACTAATGGCTCTTGGATATGGTGGAGGGGCTTGGTAAGAGAATTTAGTAGAACAAGGATATTCTTTAAGGATTCATAGGTGTGGGGAGAAGAGGTGGTGAGGGGTGTATTTATAGTGGAGGGGAGAGCTATTTCCCATTATTTTATTCATTACATTATTATTTTAGCACAAACTATGAATATTTGGATAATTTTCACGAAATATAATAAACTATTGAAGGATAGTTTGAAATTATGGGATTAAATCATCTATACATTATCTATGACTCAATAATTCTTGTATTGGTTAAATACTGTAAATTTCTGTATTTTATTATTCATAAAAAATTCAATAATTTTATAAAAATACAATAAAATTAAACCTATCCATTTTTAGATGTGTAGAATGAAAAAATGAACTATTTTTTCTGAAATTTATTTTCTATGTAGGATAAATTAATATTTTAATAATATTATCATTTACACAATAAATAATGATTTTAAAATTATAACTAATTTATAACATTTTGAAAAATTAGTTATGGTCTAATAAAATAACATTATAATTATAAGACAAAAAATTATCAAATTATAATGATATTTTATAAAAATAAATCTTCTTTTAAATCATTATATTAATTATAAAAATGTAAATAAATATTTACGATTTAGAAAAATACCAACACTTAATTTATCATTTTAAAATATTTATATACTTATACTATGATATAAATATATCACATTTTTATTTATAATATATATAAAATTTATTGATACATTAATGTTTGATGTTACAATTCAATTGGAGAGATTACTATTCATAAGCGCAACATTACTATTCCAAAGGTCAAGTTACTATTCCATTGGTGCAAGTTCCTTAACTTATATAAATACCTATTAGTTAATTTATTATTTTTATTGTATTATCTATGTGATTTTATGTGATTTATACTCTATTAAATAATTATAATAAGATAATTTCTATTGATAAAATGTTTGGTTGTTACATTCTTGCCCCCTTAGGAAATTTCTTCCTCAAGATTTCATTTTACATACTATGGTGAAAAGAAGTGAGGGTACTTCTCCTTCATCACTTCCCCTCGTTCACATGTTTCCTCTTTGTACTTCGGGTTCCACCATAGTACTTTGACTAGGTGAGTAGTCTTGTTTCTTAGAATATTATCTATACAATTCAAGATCTTTAGTGGCTACTCCTCATAAGAGAGATCGTTCTCTAACTGTATAACCTCTCAATTCAATACATGTGAGTGATCGGGTATGAACATCCATAAGAAGTATATGGGGAATATGTTATGTACATGATACATTATTGGTGGAATTTCTAGTCGATATACCATAACTCAAACATAATCAATAATATCAAAGGGGAAGATGTACCTGGGACATATCTTTACCTTCATCCCAAATCTCTTGATCCTCTCCCATAGAGATATATGGAGGAATACCCTGTTTCCAACCTTAAACTATAGGTATCATTGATGATTGTCTTCATAACTCTTTTGACGACTTTGGGATGTCTGGATATGGAGTGGAATAGTTTTCACGTTTTTTACCATTTCATCGACCATTTTAGGTCCTAGATGTTTACGTTCATCAACTTCAACCCATCATGTTGATGTTATAAATCTTTTCCCATAAATGGATTCATATAGATCCATTTGGATGCACGAGTTGAAATTATTGTTATAAGTCAACTTGAATAGAATATGATATTGGTACCATCCTTCTTTTAAGTCCATAGTCTTTTGTATTTCATCCATCATTTTTAGATACACTGGGCACTTTGATGTATACTAAAAGAAATCATTCTTTATATTTTCCCACCAATAGTGTTCACGAAGATCTTGATACATCTCTTTGATATTTGGGTGAATAGAGAAGGTTGAGCAATGTGTGTCACTCATATGATATTTCTTTTTCTTTATATTGTATGGTACACATAGTTATGACACAAATCACCTGAATCATTCCTCAAAAAATTTTAACTCTTAGGTTTTCCCCTTTCCCATCGCATCCACTTTCTTTTGAATTACCAAATCATTTCTTTGAGAATAATTTATTTTCTCTATTAGGGATGGTTGATAAATCATTTAGGAAATTATTGATGATGTTAATTTTTTAATGATTCCCTTGTAAATCATTTTCAAATCTAAGAATATTGGATCATTTTTAGTTATCTACAATGATAAAGATGTATAATCCTTTCTACATAAATAATCTACCACCTTATTTTATTTTATAGGATTGAAGTGGTTTGACCAATCATGATCTTAGATGATATCTATCCATATTTTCTAGAAAATATTAATCTCCTTCTATGTGAATATATATCTGAGACTCTTGTAATAGGTATATATCTCACACTTCTCCCCATAAATATAATGACTTTATCTTTTCAATGCAAAGATCACAGCTTCCAACACCAGATCATGTGTGTGATTGTTTTTCTCATAAATTCTCAACTACTTTGAGGTGTTTTCTATCACTTTATCATTTTCATCAGTACATATCCTAAGACCTTCTTTGATGTATCACTTTACACTATAAATATTTACCCTATTATCGGTAGTGTGAGTACTGGTGCAGTGATAATCCTTTTTTAACACTCTAAATAATTATTCACATTCACTAGTCCATACAAAATTTTATCCCTTTCAACTCATCTTATTCAGAGTGTTTAAAAATCATGAGAATTTTTTCAAAAATCAATAGTAATATCCAGACAAACCAAGGAAACAATGGATCTCCATTATCTATATTATCCTAGGCCACTCCTCAATTTCCTTTATCTTATAAGGGTGTACAAATACCCCATTTTTGGTGATTATATTCCCTAAGAATGATACTTAATCTATCTATAACTCACATTTAATATGATTTTCGCATATTTTTTCCCATTGAAAAGTAATCAGAATAGTATTCAAATGCTCCTCATGTTCCTCATTTCTTTGAGTATATTAAAATATCGTTAATAAAAACTACAAAACATTTTTATAGGTAATATCTAAAGAATCTATGCACTAAGTCCCTGAATATTAATGAATCATTAGTGATTCCCAAGGGAATAACATTAAACACAAATTGTATATACCTTATTGGAAGGTAGTCTTGGGAATATCTTCTTCACCTTTAGTTGGTGATATCCCGACTGAAGATCCACCTTTGAGAAATACATGGCCCCATATAGTTGATCAAACATGTCATCTATCTGTGTTAGGGGATATTTGTTCTCTATTTTAATTTTTTGAGTTCATGATAATCAATGTATAGGTTCATTGAACCGTACTTATTCTTGATGAAAAAGACTGGAAAACCCCATAGTGAAGCACTCGGGCATATAAAATCCTTTTCTAGATTCTCTTATAATTGATTCATCAGTTGTTCCAACTAAACGATGGATATTCTATACAGTGTATTTGATATAAGTAGAGATCCTAGAATAATATCAATTGAGAACTCAACATCTTGGTTGAGGGAAAGACTTATAAACTCTTCAGGGAATACATCAGTGTAGTCACTCATAATGGGAATGTATTTAATCATGATCCTCTCCTTTGTTTTAATCATTTGAGCTAGATATGATTACTAATATGGAAACACCATCCACAATTGAGATAATTATTCTAAAGTATATTCATATTCCTCCATAAAATTTTATGTAATTAGAGGATGCTTCAGTATGTGAAATGTGGTCTTCCTTTATTGACATTTTATGTTGGATTCGTTTAAAGATATCCAATATATTCCAAAAATAGCATCAAACTCAACCAAAAGATGTAAGATAATATTTTCTAGGAGGTTCAATCCACAAACATTAACCAGGGAGCAGTCATAAACATTGGATGTAATAAATTCCCCATTTTTTGTGCTGATAGATAACACAACCTCTATATTTTGAGTTGGTGTTTCAATAGTTCTACTAAACTTACAAGATATGAAAGAATGCGTAAAACATCAATTAAATAGTATGTTCACTATTCTTGAATGAATAACCAACATACATATCACCACATCATTTTCGGGATCCAAGTTAGTAGTATTGATAGATTATGCCCTTCCTTTCTACAGGGAGGATATTTTTGTTGATTTCCCCCAAAAACCCTTGGGTTAACACAATGGTTCACAAAATGCCATTATCCCTTATAGTTGAAGAACTGCACTATAGAACGAGTATTGATTTGAACCCTTTTTTATTCTTCCACATTTTTGGGATTATTCACATTCTTTCAGATGTTAGTATCCAGATGTCCCACTCTTCCATATTTGAAACATTTCCTGGTTCCCTTTAAATAGTTCCTAGGAAGCTTCTTCCAACAATTTTGATTGATGGTATATTGGGTCATCTTTCCATCTGGGGATTTATTTTCTAATCCACCCATATCAAACTCTATTTTCCACCTTTTCCCCAGTCCCATGAGACCAATGAGAGTCTTTAATCTCCATTTCATCCTTAAGGGAACTACAGAAAATATCTTCATAGCTATCAAAGTCTCTAATCTCCAATGATTTTCTTAAACTCAGATTCGTCTGATAAATAAGAAATCCACCTTAATTTTGTTTTTCATAATAAAGATGAAGGAATATCTTGCAAGCCTTGTTTTGTTTTCCTCACAAGGCCCTATATAATCTTCTTCATTCTACTTCAGTCCAAGGAATTCCTTTTCCATCCTGAAATGGAGGGTTCAGGAAAAATATTTATTTGAATGTATTTTACATAATTAATCCAAATCCATGGAATTAATTTTCTATTTTGAGTTAATTTTCTTGATTAGTATCCACCACTGATATGCTTTCACCATCAAATTTATAGAACTCCAACACAACCTTCTATTCTTCTGAGAATCGGAGGACAAAGAATATCTTCTCAATGAAGTTATTACATTATTTTATGAGGATGGAATTAGAAGATAGACTAAACACAAAATGACTTTACCATATGAATGAATTTATGGAAACATTATCATTATTAAGAGTTTGAGGTTGTTCCACAAAATTCAAGTTATTATTCATAACATGATCCAGTTTAGAAAGTACATTATTAATGTTTTGAGCTCCCATTACCAACACATATATCATATCATTAGGGAAATATTCACATTGCCTATCACAATAATATTTTTCATGGGTTCTTCTATTTCCAACCATTAACTAATAAAATACAATTAGGGGGATTTAATACATATCTATTATGAATTTAAAAAGAACACATTTAACATAGATTGATAAAATTATAAATACAAATTATATCCTAGCTTGTGATACCCAAAGTTTTAATCTATGTTATCTATGATGATTGAATTATCCCTAGGGTTATTAATAAATTGTTATAGTCCTAATATATCAAAATATCTATACCTTTGTTTCATATGAACTATAATGGCCCTATCCTTTTCCACATATCATTAAATGATTTAAGAATAATTAACCTTCAAATACAATCCAAGGATCATAAAGAATACTGTATCTGGAATATTTGATACATTATTAGAAAGTATGAAACCAAAATGAAAACATATTTTATTTAATCTTCATAATGATATCCTGACATCCTTTGGACCTTACATATGCATAAGATAACCTGGGTAATACATGAATAAATAGATGAGTTAAAATTCCCAGTAAGGGAATAAACATAATAATAAATCTTATCACATGGGTTAAAAGTCGAAACATGATGACATAAAAAGGAATGGAACATGAATAAACATATATAAGAATAACATATATAACATGGGATAATGTAATCATGGAATAATTGTAATGTGGAAGAAACATAATAGATGACAAAATCATGATTCAAGACTCATTTCACATGGAAGAGAATGAATCAAGGCTAACCACCGAGATCGTTGAACATGGAGAACAAGTCAATGCTAACCACCAAGACTGTTTCACATGATATATCAGGAGACTAAACATTAAACAATGCATTGGAGATATATCTAGCCACACCCATCATAACATTTTCATGAATATTTTTTCCACATGAATACTCATACATAATGAATCCAAGATAAACATATGTGTTACCCATGTAAGGAATTGGGTATCATAATCATGTTAAAAGGCATGTCAAAAGGAAATATCATAATGGTGGAAATGAAAGAATTGAATTAAATCAAAAATGGACATTAATAAGTGAAAATAGGCATATATTATGATTATTTAGGTCAAAATAAAGTCACAACATGTGAAAATAGTGTTTAATAATATTTAGAAATAAAACATCTTAGTATGGTTTAAGGGAAATGATTCAAGATTCTTTAAAATAGAAAAGGATTAATTGTTTCTATAAAACAAAAAATGAAACAACATAGTTTTTTCATAATAAAATAGGGTATTTTAGAAAAATAATGGTGGATTAAAATATATTTTTTAATTCACTTTAATGTGGTTAATAAATTGAGAAGTTCCCTTGAATTGGGATTGCTTGTCAGGAAGATTTGAGAAGGGAAATTTTTGAAAACATGTATTTACCTATTAAATAAGGATGATATGATATGGATAAATGATTTTGGAACATATAAAAAATATTTATAATAAGTAAATAAAAATAAAAAATAATTACATTCTGTTAAAGAGAGAGAAATCATGACCAGATGGAAAAACGGAGGTTTTGAATGAATCCCTTACCTTATGTCCAAAAGTGTTTTACACTTGGAATTAATATCCTAGATAATCAAATTAAATCCATTAATTAATTAATTCATAAATTTTTTCTAAATTTATTTTATTGTTTATAATTTTATTATGTTCTTTATGGCCTTTTTTATGAGTTATAAGATACAATTCAATCGTTTGGGAATGTTTATTTCCTTGATTTTCATGATCAGTTTACATGTATACATGTATGGAAAATCATATAAAATTAGAATAGATGTCAAAAATTAAAATTATATGTTATTTATAAACTTACATAATCTTAAATGGTTATATATTTCATTCTGTTATATAGTATGAGGATGAATTATTAGATAAATTGTTAGTGATAACCGTTTATATTATTTGGCGTTATTTGATCATCACTAGATAATTTTGTTTTATTAATTAATATCAGGTTTATATAATGGTAATAGAACATTAATGATGATTTAAAAAATATAATACATTCATTTTTAACAATAATTTTTTTATGGCCCTATATGAAGGAAAATTTGAAAAACGAAAACACTTCATCCATGAAGGCGGTAAATCAGCACCTCACAGAAGATATTTTCATTATTAAAATAAAAGGATAGGGGAAAATAAATGATGATGGGTTTTTACATTAAAAAAATAATTTCTTGTATATAAAAGATACTAGATTTATCATGTCACTTTGACAAGTGTAGGTGAGTAGAGAATAAGAAAAGAAACGAGCTTGGAATGAAATTAAAAGAAATGGAAAGATGAATTTACCTCTTAGACTTCTCCTCCATGAGAACCTCATTAGGGAAATGGTTTTGGAATTTTTATGAGACAAAGGTATCTCCAAAGTTATAGAGAGGATTGGGATGAGTATTGGTTAGAACATGTACAATCTTCAAGGCTTTATAGGTGTGAGGAGAAGAGGTTGTGATGGTGGTATTTATAATAGAGGAGAGTGGTGTTTTCTCATTATTTTATTCATTAGATTATTATTTTTGCTAAAGACTAAGAGTTGTTTGAGAAGTATCACTAAATATAATAAAATAATGATGTATAGTTCGAGATTATGGGCTTACATAAGCCAAACATCATCTATGACTCAATAATTCATGTATTTTTTTAATATTGTAAATTACAATATATTACTATTCGCCAAAACGTAAACTATTTTAAAAATATACAAAAAATTCCCCATAAAGATTTCTTGATGTTTATAATTCAAAAATTAACTCTAACTTATGAAAATATGTTTCTAAATATGGGAAATTTAATTTTTGAATAACATCATCATTTACTAAAAAATAACGATTTTAAAATTATTACCGATTTTATAACACTTTTAAAAATTAATAGAGGTATGATAAGATAATTTTATAGTTATAAGACAAAAATATATCAATTTATTAATATATTTTATGAAAATAAATTTTTTATTAAATCATTATATTAATTATAAAATTGAAAATAAATATTTGTGTTTTACAAAAATACCAATAATTAATTTATCATTTTCAAAAATTAATTTACTTATAATATGCAATAAATATATCATATTTTTATTTGTAAGATGCTTAAATTTTATTTATACATTCATGGGTTAGGTTAATATTCAATTGGATGGTTTTCTATTCATAAGGGTCACATTACTATTCCAAAGGTCAAGTCATTATTCCATTGGTATATATTCCTTAACTTCTATAAATACCTCTTATTTCATTCCTTATTTGTATTGTGTTCTCTATTTAATTTTATGTGATTTATACAATATAAAATAATTATAATAATGGAATTTATATTGATAAAATTTTGGGTTATCACATAATATCCTATGGAGTAGTTGGTTTTCCTGTTTTGGTTGTCCTTTATGGTCGTACTTGTACTTGGAGATCGTTTATACTCTTGGGTTTTTTGGTGTCCCTTTTTTCCCTATTATGGATTATATATATATCTATCTATTTCACTATTTCTTTCTATTATGTTTTTTATATTCCATATTTTGATCACTTCAATTAGGGATAAATCATTCATTTTGGATTTTTTTGATGCTTATGTTATAGTTCCAGCCCTTGGGGATTACGAAAGACCTTCAGGTATGTGGAGTATTGGGTCAGGTAATGGTTTTATATGGTATTTGGGTCAGTTAATTACAATTTTTTATCAGAGACCTAGGTTTTTGGGGTTTGTCATTTTCCTGGAGAGTTTAATATACTTTAGATAGTATTTTTGGAACATGAGAGGTAGATTATGGGAAGTGACTTTTTAGCTCTTACTGTGATGAGACTCAAGTAACCATGGGGTATTGGAATGTGTGTATCCTATTTCGAGTTATTGGTGTTAATGTTAGTTTTTTCTTTTGGGTTTTCTAGTTTTAAATGTTATTGTTCTATTGTATAATCATTTATTTTATTTTTGTGTGCAACAATATGCCTCCAAAACGTGTTCTGTAAATTCGTTGGGAGGGTGTAACTGATTATCCTCATTGGAATAATTTGATGGCTCAAATATTTTTTGAGGAAATCATATGAGAAGTTCATGTTATTGAACGTAATGTTCCACAAGTTTAGAATGCAGTCATTGAGGTACCACCCATACTTGTAGGAGAAAGTGATCGATCACGAGAGTTCTTTCATGAGAAACAACCATCCTTTAAAGGTATGAATGAACCTTAAGAGGTTGAGGAATTTCTTGAAAAGATTGATAAAATCTTCTACTTCTTAGAAACACCTAAGACTATCAATGTTATGTGTGCATAATTAATAGGTATTTATGATGAATACCACTAACAACCATTTTACTAAGATGGTTCATTTTTATTCGGAGGATAAGAGAATGACCAGCTAAAAGATCAAAAGTTCCCAAAGGATATGTGAATGGATATCTGATCAAAGGTATTTATGATGAATATTTCAACCAATGTGAAGATAGTGGATAGGAAAATTATGAAAGAAATAAATATGGAAGTAATTTTTGGATATTCTACCTCTTATCGTCTACCTAGTGGTTGCTTCATTGGCACACTAGGGAAAAAGATGAAGGGACGCGATCTTCATAGGAGCGATGGAGTTGGTTCTTCACAGGATTCCTCTTCAACACCTCCAGTAGCTAGTAGAGGTGCGCCTATGACTTTGTTTTTGTGTGGAATGTTTATAGACACGTGATATTATTGTCTTTCACCAACAAATATTTGTAATATATATGGACATTATGGTCATCAGTAATGTTTTTAGACTATATCTACTCCTCGATATGGTCAGGGATCATCATATCCAATGGCTACTACAACGTAGTCATATTCCTTAAGGAATACATGGATATAGGAACCTACCTTAGGAATGAATCACCTTTACAATAATATTTAGTTTCTAGTAGAGGTATAAATGGGTTCAGAAATAGTGAGAGTTTCCATATTTATTACATCCTCTAAAAAAATTGATTTATTTTATACTAGTTCTTCCCACTAATTTATTTATTGCCATTTTTGTTGATGTTCGTAAACATTCAGTAGAACTTATTTCTTATGTTATGGAGTTAGAGACACCTCTTAAGAATAGGAAATATTAGGGGTTTCCATTTTCTTCTTCCATGTTATCGATAGCTGTTGCATAGCTAGTACGAGATTTTGTGTTTCTTATTCAATATCCATTTAACATCATCATCAGGATGGAGTGTATTGTTTATCATCATGTTGATGTTGATTATTATCATTAGTGTGTATTTTTTTCTTACATATTATAGGATATCATTGGTCTTTTTGGGAGAGTGGGATCCAAGGTATAGTGGTACTTGAACTTCCCACCAAGAGATATTGAGTTTATTGTCTACTATTGCATTTGAGCCCGATAATGTTTTATTTTATTATTGATCTTCACAATACTGTTCAAAGTTTTCTAGATGTTTACCCAAAATATTTCTCCATGATTCTTCTATAGAGGGAGGTAGATTTTATGATCGACCTGGTGCTAGGGATGTAGCTGATATCAATACCTTCTAATCTTATGGCACCAACAAAGATGGAAGAGTTCATGATTCCATTGGATGATCTGATGGTGAAGGGTTTTGTTTTCCCCAGTTTTTAGCCTTTCCAAGATCTGGAACTCTTTTACAAGAACGCATATGGTTCAATTTTATTTCACATAGACTATCAGAAGTTGAAAAGGGTAACAGTTAAGACCAAGTATGCTTTTCCTCACGTGGATGATCTGTTTGATCATTTAATGGGGGAAAGTCGTTTTTGAAGATTGATCTTCATCCAGGTTATAAGCATCTCAGTGTTCATGAGTGTGATATACTAAAGATAAATATCTAGAGTAGTTATAGACATTATGAATATCTTGTGATATTTTTGGGTCTGATAAATGATCCTTTAGTTTTTATGGCATTGATGAATTGGATATTCCATTATTATATAGAAATTTTTATTATAGTGTTTGTGGATAATATTTCGGTTTATTCAATATACAAATGTGAGCCTAAGCACCATCTGAGTTTTGATTTTGAAATATTGAGGATTCATAATTTGTATTGAAATCTTTCAAAACAAAAATTCTGGATTCAAGAAGTGAAATTATAAGGGCATGTGATTTATGAGCATGGATTGTCTGTTGATAATAAGAATGTAAAGGATGTATTTTCATGGGAAGAGCCTTGTAATGTCTTTCAAATTCGGAGATTCCATGGTCTTGTTGTATTTTACCAATGGTTTATTAAGGATTTATTGAATATGAAATCACCTTTGACTACTCATACTAGGAAAGGGATGAAATTCACATGGGATACAAATTTTATTCTTATTTTGATGAGAGGAAAATAATTATGACATCAGATCGTATTTCAGTCATACCTAATCCCAAAAAAGGATATGTGGTTTTCTACAATGCTTCTTGTGATGGTTTTCGATGTGTGATCATGTAGGTTGGTCATGAGGTCACTTATGGCTCTACTCTATTCCGACCGCATGAGAATAACTACCCCACTCATGATTTACAGCTTGTTTCATTTATTCATGTGATTAAGTGGTGACCAAGATATCTTTTTGTTGAGAGGATCATTGTCTTTCATAACCATAAGATTCTATGATATATATATTTTTGAAAGAATTTAATATTAGATAGAGGTGGTGGGTGGAATGACTTTAGATGTTTGACTTCGATATGGCCTACACCCTGAGGAAGGGGAATGTCTTTGAAGACTATCTTAGCAGGAATATTCCACCACAAGGTGTTCAGGAAGTGATGGAAGAGTGGAACCTTATCTGGATTTTTGATAAGATTCATCTAGGTTCTCAAAAGGATGTTCTATGTATGGTTCTGAGTAATGTTCAGTTATCATCATCTCTCTTTGATTCTATTCTACATAATTATCAACAAGATAATGAGTTTAGATTAATTTGAGAAACCATATATTGTGGGGAGACAATTTCATATTGAAATATATCTTTAAATGGTATTCTCAATTTTGAAGAATTATTATAAATTCCATAATCAAGGAAGATACCATTTTTGTATGATTGTCATATTTATTCTTGGGATGTGCATTCGGGCATTATGAAAATGTATTATGACATGATAAAATGATTCTGGTGGCATGGTATGACCAAGAAGACTACAGTAAAATGAGAAAAAATGTGAGTTTCCTCCTAGAAGTGTTTTTGTTTAATTTCGTCGAATCGACTAGTTTTTTTAAAAAAATATTAGGCTACAAGATTTCCTCCCCCACACATATATTATGTTGTGTTCTCAATGAATTCAAATGTATTTAACATGTATGTTTATTTGAAAATTAATCACAGCAAGCATTTAACTATAAAGGAGAGGTACAACCTGACTTATTGGTAGTGTGACATTATGTTAGTCTCCTAAGTGTTTCTCTTTTAAAACCTAAAAAATTTAAAAATATAACATAAGAAATTTATTAAATGAAATGAAAATAGAATTTAAATGATAAATATTGGTTTAATCACCCAAGAGGGTCCTAGGTTTTGACTGCCTCTAGATGGGTAGTTCTAATCTGTTATCCCCAATCTTATGGTGGGAGAAGTTTTTTCTCATGAACCAACAATAATTCTTTTTTCCTGTCTGAAATTGATACTTCTTGCTGAGGAATACATAGATATAGTATACCACGTACACCCAAATTTTAATGATAAACAACATACATGGTGAGGTTATAACAATGAATGATTCGTCCCCTTTCATAATGTCCAATTTCATAGTTTCTTCTTCATCCTCTAGTGGTTGTTGAAGGTATGATACATCAATAGAAAAATAATAGGTAAAGTTAGATTTTAAATCTATCTGAACCAAATTAAGCATGAAGTGTCAATATAAAATTATTCCATTTCAATGTCTATGTATTGTGTCTCAATTTACTCCATAAAATCCACGTTGATCTCTTCTTGAACACCATCCAATAAATTTTCAACAAGTTTGGGGTGCTCTAAATGTTCCTCTATAGATGAATCTTAATTTCATTATCTTCTTCAAAGCAAATAAATGTGTTTTTTGAATATGAAAAATTAAAATAAGGGGAGGTAATACTGAATTCAGTTTTAACAAGATCAAAATAGAATGAGTTAATGAAATGATTTTCTCCCTGAGTTTTTTCATCTTCTATCTCTTCTTCATTAGAAATCACCTCTGGAAGTTGATTAGTAGAAGATAGAGGTAGGGAGTCAGCATATACTATTTCTTAGATCTCTATATAAAAAACATGAAGGACTAATGGTGGATCTTCTTGGAAATTGGGAACTTCATAAAACTTTGGAATGTTATGGGAGAACCTAGTTACCTCTCGAGCCATCACATAAAAAATTTCATTGTTCATGTCCTCCCTTAGGACAACTACAAATTTATTAAATGTCTATTTCTCATTATTTGACTTTGAAAATAACCTCACCTATCTAAAAAGAAATGAAGCACCATACACCATGGACAAGGGTGAGTCAATAATTAGTTCTTTCACTAGTGGGTAATTGTTCCATGAATTAAAGAAATAATCATTTGAAAACAACATGGAAAGTGTTTTTTTAATTTTTATTTAAACTTTTAAAAGGTAAAATATTTACAATTAGAATGTGTCAGAGCCCCCGGAAAATGACACAATGTTTGATGCATGCCTTCCATGGGGCATGTAAAAAATATATTTTAATTACCTAATTATAGTATAGCAGTTGATCCTATGTAGCCTCCCAAAGAAGAGTGCACACAAAACACGGGTGTCAATTTTTGTAGGTTTTCTAAAAAGGATTGGTCTTAATTAATTTTAATTACTATGAGTGAAACAAACAAATTGAATTTATTTGTGTTAACAAATGATAAATATGGTGATCAGATTGGGTTTGTCTATACCTAGTGATGCACCATCACAGTTTCCAAATTTTGTATCTTCCTCTTCCTTTAACTGGTAAGAGAGAGATTCATCTACTGAGTCATATATCTCCCTTGGATAGATATATTTGATGATAATTCTCATATTTAAAATCTTATATTGGTCTATCATGCTTCCAATGTGTTTATGGTTGCAGAAGGATTCGTGATTAATTAAAGAAATCCCTGACCCGAAATTATTGTTCCCTAATAAACCAATATCTTGAAATACAATCCTACACACGTTCTTGACTACCGTCGAGCACTAACCACCCAATCCTAATCTTCTTCCACTGTATACATATTATAATTGGGTGGAGGGATATGTGATCTTCGACCACAGAAATTTATAATTACCAAAACAATTCCTAACACAACCAGATTCAGAATTTAAAAATGAATTAATAATTAAGACCAAAATATGAAAAAATAAGAAATTTGGTTAATTTAAAGCACAATAACTCAATAACAAACATATCCCAACCTACCCTCTTTCCGATCAATAAAATTAAAATACCTATCTATGAATGGGGAAAGCGATATGATGCGGGAGAGGAGAACCATTTTTAATGTATCGAAAATAAAATAGAGAAAAAAATGATGTTGAAGGAGATGTTCCCCGAGTGTCCCTTTGCATCCTCCCATATCTGAGTGTTGTGTCCAACCACCCTCTCAGAATGGGTGAACTCCTATTTATATTGACCAAGGGGGTCCCATCCTCTAGTTTTCAAATTTAAGATCTTCGTAATTTCTCTTTAAGATTTCCTACATATTATGTCCACTGAAAGATTGACTATTGTATGCCTATTTAATTGATGAATTTTTGCATGGTTTCTTATTAAAATATCATCATAAATAACTTTTATTTTTATTCCAAAAATTTCACATTGATCCTCATAGTGTAATATGAGATATGGAAAATTAATGCTAAGATTGTATCCTGGATGAATGTTTCATTTTTTTCTGCCCCAGAATTTGAGCATCCATGGGCCGCCTTAATGAAAGGAAATATTCATGATATCAAAAATAGGAATTCCACATTTAATTAAATTTCCATTACGATTTTAATCATCCAAATTGGATGTGTTTTGACCGATTTATGTCTAATTTATTGAGGTGGGGTCCACACGGTCGTCTAAAATAATATTCCAACTTGATTGACTTTTTTGAACCCATGGTTGGTCGAATTAAATCCTAGTACGGAAACAAAAGATAAGGAAAATACATATATGAATCCAATAAAAAAAGAATCCAATCAATTGGATTTACATTTTAAATGATATTCTTGAATTACCTATGTGATTTAAATATGTCAATATTTACAAATTAATTAGTTTTCTTATTTATGCACAAAACACCCTATAAATCCAAAATTGATGTAAATAACCCAAATTGATAAATTATTAGTGATTAAATCATTGAATCACATATAAAAAATGATGAAAATATTAACTTTATCTATGATTTCATAATATAAATAATTTAAAACATGGTATAAAAATTATATATATTCATTATATATGATTCTATAGTAAACCATAAAATATAGAGATAGGAAATTAAATACATTGTTCTTAGATATGGGAGGCTATACGTATGCATGAATGATATTTCTCATTTTATTGTAAAATTAAATGAAATGAAATAAAATTATATATTATAATTATATAATTATTTTTATGTCATATATATATATAACATATTTTTATTAAATAAATACTTAATATATCATTATTTTTATGTCATATATATATATAACATATTTTCATTAAATAAATCGTTAATATATTACATTTAAAGTGCGAATGAATTAGATCTCCATGAGAGACGATAGTCCGCCGTACACATGAATACCATTATCAGATTCCTAAAAAATATAAATCACGATGTTATGTGTGATATAACAATTCAAGCATCATAATAACAAAATAAATATCATATATAATCTTTAAATCCAGTATTATAACCATCCGTGAGAGGTGGTAATGGAAGAATAAATGACATCTATTTTGGTCGCTGTAGTCTGCCTTACATGAACAATGATTCTGTTACCCATTTGATGTAAGTAGAGATTTTTGTAGGTAATTACCATAAAATATAAATATATAAGTATTTTTAATATACTTATGTTATTATATAAGAATTATATAATAATAATTTAATGGGATATAGGAATAAATAAAACAAAAATACTCATTTATAAACATTACCTCTTTTCTAGGTATTTCATTAGGTTTTCACTAAAAGCTTTACTAGTATTGATTTATACCCAAAATAAGGCTTCTAGGATGTGTATATGGAAGTTGGGATATGATTTTGGTATGTTTTGGTCAAGAAAAATGGATTTTATAGGTGTGAAGAATGGGCGAGACTGAGTGCTCTTTAATAATCGAGGAGGAGTGGCATTCATGCAAATACCCAAAAGCATTCACTATTGGGAGGTCTCCCTTACTTAATGTTCCAGAAATATTGAATAATAATGGATTTAATTTTTTAAAGGGTCTATAAACACCTCCTAAAAATAAGATAAACACCTTTTTATCAATTTATTCCTTAGTCTTTATGGGTACTCAATTTTATCCTTATAGTTTTTACCAAATTAACTTGTATATTTTGATTTACTTTGAAAATTTATCCATTATTAAAATACTAAATATATATTTATTAGATAATTTAAAAATAATTATTCTATATATCAAATACAATTCATTAAATAAAAATAATAATTGTGTGTAAAATTAATTATAATACAAATGCATGTAATGTGCAAAACCCCATTTTAATCTTAATTATGTTAATTAAGTTTAATTGTTTTCACTAATAATTATGGTAAAAAATCAATATAACCTTAAAGTATAATGTAAATTATTATTATTACAAATATTTAATCCATTTTTGAAAATTAAATTCACATTAGCGGTTGAATTTAATTAAAAAATAATCATATAGACGCAACAAGAAAGTGAGTTTTGAAAGAGAAAGTGATCAAAAGTTTGAAAAGTTTTTTAATACAAAATAAAAATATAAAATTGATTGAAATGATATAATTTCGATTAAAATATTTATAATTGAACTTATTATACATTAAAACTAATTTAAAATATAATTTAACTTTATAAATAAATTAAATGAAAATGCATTTTTCATTTAAAATTCAGTATTTTTAACTATTCATTAAAATGAAACTTTCTTAAAAAATATCAAAAACATTACCCTAAGATAATTTTGATCTTCCTATTTCAAATATTATTTTTATTTAAGGGTCAAAAAGTAATTTTACAATAAGTACGCCATAAAAAGGTGCAAAACTTCTTTTTAAGAAAATATACTTTCTAAGCGTAAAATTGGATTTACTCTTGTCTTTTGTCTAAAAAACATACAATAGGAATTTTAATTTTTATTAAATATATAATATATAAATTTTATTAAAATATTTAACAAAAAATTATTGGGTTAATTTATTTATATAAAACAAACTTGTATGCATAACAATTATTTTTCAAAAAAAGATTTTGTTTTAAAAAAAGGGTTTTATTTTTATTTATAATTAATTGGTCTCTAAATAATTCATTATAGAATCATGCATAATTTTTTTTTAATAATTTTGTTAATCTTATTCACACCCTCCATTCCAATTACTAGTTGATAAAGATCATATTAAATAATAATGTTGGAATAGTATGTCATGTTTGGTTTAAACTCGATATTGCGTGTAATGAATGTTAAACATTAATTTTAGGTAAGAGAAGAGAATATTATTTTTTCATATAACAAAAGATAAACTCATTATTACTGATAAAAAAAATATCAAAATGATTAAATTTATTTGAAAAAATTCAAAAAATATCTAGTTGTTATATTATACCCCCTTAAAATCAATTTCACACTCGAAATTCAACTCTATCATCAACGATTTAACATTTTTAAATTCCATCATATAAACCCACATTTCAAAAATGAATAACAAAAAATCCCTTGAAATGAAAATTTGGAAAAATAATGGATACCCAAAATAACTCATAATTATGTTTCCTTATATGAGAACATAGGTGGGAATTGAAAATTTGTACATGGAACAAAACCATAAATTATTATAGAGAGTGATAAGGATCACTGACCATAAGAATGTGGGTGATCTAGATAAGGTTATTGACCGTAAAACCATAACCCAAATAGGCATGAAAAGGTCATTGATATCATAAATAATGATGATAATCGACAAGATTTTATTTCAATATCATTTTTATAAATTTTAATAATTTTCACAATAAGATATACTTACTTAATTTCATTTTGATTAATATGCAGAATTTCATCCTTTTGTTGCTCCTTGATCAATTTATAATTCATATATTATTCAAAAAATGGAGTTGAATTTTCTATTCATGAATAACCAATGAATCTTAGGATCTATAAATAGAATGATAATTCACCCTGTCTATCTATAGTTATCATGACATCAAAAATGGTATGCACATGTTATCCAATATAGATAAATCATCATACGATGAAGTAATAAATTAATCTATAAAACCTATTCCAATTTAAAAAAATAGAATATTCCATAAATGTTTAACCTTGTATTCCTTCCCATATTTAAAATTTATAATTAAGGTTACTAAATTTATAAAAATCAACTTCACATTAATCCCCCTTATATCCAAAAGTAGCTCTTGATTTTAACATTGAAAACATGTGAATACCTTCATTATGTATTCTATTGAAACAAGGTAATAACCTAAATTATTATAAAATCATATTTAAAACATAAATTCTTCATAATTACTTAAATAGAACCCAATTTATTGGATATATTATTTAAATAAAAAATATATAAACTTAATTCATGATAGCATAAACCACTTTGTAAACAAATCATTAATTTATTCCATTTTAATCTGTAATATCCAATTTAATTTTTTCGTATCCAAAATCAATTTATTGAAACTAAAAACTATTTTATCAATATTAGGAACATACTAAGGGTTATTTTATCTTAATAAAAATATCACTTTACCATTAAATAAATTTCTATTCCATCAGTACCATTTATCATATTCATGAAGCTTCATAATGGAAAACAATTGTGGAACAATCCGTTAATGTTTTATGATTATAATAACCAAAATAACACTAATAAAAATATATTTTTTGGAATACCAATACATTAATACATTAATAATTCCACTTTCTTCAAACACAATTAACCAGGATACATCATCTTATTCCTTAACACTTCTTCATTTCATTTCTCATTTGTAGTCTCTTCATCATGGGAAATGTATGCATTACTCAAACAACCTTATTAATTTTATTTATTATATTTCCCTTTTGGAAATCTATTTTCATAATTACTATAATTTATACATTTAAATCATTTAATAGTTGATAATATCTTAGAGATACCAATATTCCCATCCATTGAGTTAATTGAACTTTTCATTTTCCCTTTGAAGTTACTTACTTTTTGACCTTTTTTCTATTGTCAAAACATCTTCATATTCACGTAATTCATTCTCTTGGGTGATTCTTCCCACATTATTGACACATAGGAAACTGAATCTTCTTTCCTCCATGGTTTCAAAAACCTGAACTCTCAAAAAAGACATTCCTTCTCTCCTTTGGTGAGTCTAAGAGTAAGTTAAGGTATAAATTTTTAATAATGTCCCATGGAAAATTATTGTGAATAATGAAAAAATCATTTACTCTCATATTCATTATCCTATTTTACTTATCATCATCAAATTTTCCATCACACTCTGCATTAACATGGTTCCTTCAGGTTCCATCTATCAACTAAAACCAAAATCATAGTGTGAGAAATACTAATCATAATAGGGAAACACATAATCATCAAAAATCACTTATAGGAAGTATAAATCATTACACATTCATTTATATATGATATCTCAAGTCATTCATAGTCATAAGTTCTTTAAATCCATCAAGATGTTTTGAAAACAGTTTGTGAATCTCCAAATCTTATCCCCTATGAGTGTCAAACTAAATGTGCAGCAGTACCCGTTTTTGTGCACCAGTTCCTAATCGAGTGTTGCTCAATACAACGTTTTCTAGGTTATTACCCCTAATAACATCTATGTATAAGCCACGTCATATTATAGTATCTAGATAAGAATTTAATTTCTTGGAAACCACTCACTCTATCCATTTCTAAAATTCTATGAAATTTTATCATATTTTTACTCATTCTTAGACTTATCCTTAGAGAAATCCCTAGAAATATCTATACAAAAATCCCTGGGATATCACTAATGATTTCTCATCATAGTTTCCAATGTTTAACTAATTATTTCATTTTATACCAACTGTAGATACCCAAGATTATTATATATCTATATTACATCTTTTTAAATGAATATTCATTAAATTACACAAGCACATGCTTGAGGATCATAATAGTTTAGTATATTTTAAAACATGGAACATAATCTTATAATCTGGAGAATGATCTTAATTTTTTTCAACAAAGATCTTCCAATTTAGTACTCTTTATAGACATAAAATATAGTAAAAAATTTCTTCATTAACTAGGGAAATGAAACATAAAAAGGGGTGATATCTGATTCTCACTAATATTAAACAAGGGTGATAGGTAAGAAAAACATGAGCATAAGGTTATTAGTTTGTGAGAATAAAATTTGAAAATCATTCCCTATATATCAAATATCACAATCTTGAATCAAGATAAAAATACGAGTAGTTTATAATACATTAATCAAAAATAAATAAAAGATCATGATCCATGAGAGCATTACATTGGTATATGGCCTAATTTTTTTGTCAAAAAGATAAAAATATAAAATCATTTACATATTGGTCAAGTTTCACTTCCAAGGCTATTATAGTAGATAAAGTCATTTAATGAACTAATTTTAATCCTTGTTCAAGCTATATCTTACTCTATTGGGGACACTCACCATTAAATGAATGTCTTACATTATAGGGTTCACTCCCCATTATTTCCATAACTTACAGTATTGGGTTAACTCCCCATTCCATCCATAAAAATCTATATCATGTACACTCCCGATTCCATACATTTATGGCTCATGAGATATATAAATCTTTACCCAATACATTAGATGGAGATATAGGTACCACCATCACATAATGAAATCCATATTTATGTGTGCCAAAAGATTATAAACATTCATCAAATAATAACCCATGAAGTGAAATGGTTATCATAAAAATTTTATCACATCTTAACCTATGTGAAAGAGATATGTTTCATAATCATTTCATCATAGAATACATCATGAAAGGAAATATACTACATTTTAATTTTATCATGTTATAACCTATCAAATATAAATGAGATTCATAAACAACTTGTCATCATAAACATATACCATTGAAAGAAAGAAGAAGTATAGTTTACCTGTATCGTATCCGTTGTAAGAAATAGGTAAAATTATTCTTTGTAATATTAGAAGGAAAATAATTTTTAATGATTATTTAAAATATTTATTGAGAAAAATATCCTTTTTTACTTTGAAAAATTATTTTTAAAGCATCATGAAAACTTTTTTCCTTTCAAAATAACCTTGAATTATTATAAAAGAATATTTGAAGACCATTTAAACAAATTTTAAAACATTAAACGAATTAAATAATTTTCTTTGATAATATCCTATGAATCTTATAAATTAGTCATTGAAAATCATTTAAAACACTTTTTAAAACATACTTTTTTTTAAAATAAGTTTCTTTGGAAATCTCCTTTAAAACATATGCAAGAATATTTGAAAAAAAATTTAAAACACATTGTAAAACATAAAAAAATTTCAAATTTTTTTTATTTGAATATTTTATTAAAATATCATTTAAAAATGTTTTTATAACATTTTTAGAAAACATTATTTTGAATGAAAATATATCGTATGACCTAAGAGAGGAATAAAGTTATGTTAAAAAAATATTAATTATATTGAATACCATAAAGTGGGAAATTTGTACGATTAATTTTATATATCATGAATAAATAATGGATAATAAAATTCATGATAATTCTTGATAGGTAGATTATAATATTTCATAATTGGAGACTTAATCATAAAATATCCCCATAAATGATGAGATTATAATATAACATCTTTACCACTTTGGTAACATTGAATAAACAGACCCATGAAGAAATTAGAAAAAATGAAACATAAAATATAATTAGTTTGAATAAATTAATGATATTTTATTTAAAATTTGTTTTATATACACCTCATGAAAGAATATAGTTTCATAACATAACATACATCTCAAATAATGAAAATCGAGATAAAACCCCTTATCGTTTTGCTTTATTTTTAATCATAAACACCATTAAAGAGAGATGCTTAAGTGGATATTTAAATTACAATAATTATAAGTATATTCATCATAAAATATATTCATGGGAAGTATATACCCCAAATATATGTAATAGGTGTTGACTAAATATTTGGTCTCACAAAACTAAAAGGTGATATTGAAATCACTTAACTTATGTATTAACATCCATTGTACTCATTGAAGTATCATGTATAATAAATATATGTTTATTAAAAATATATCAAAAAATAATATTCACATATATCATACCTTAAATTATGTTCTTATGACATTTTATTACCCTTTTATTAACAATTCCAAGTTAAAGTTATGTTTTGGGAGTTAACTACTTTGTTTCCCATATAATTATTGATTTGTTATATTTTTTATCCTCTTATATAGATCATGATTTAATCATCTATATAATGTAAACCATGATAAAAATATAATATCTATTCTCTCCCTATATATATATATAGTAAACCAAAATATTTAGTGATAGGAAATGAAATGCACTGTTCATGGAGATTGTAGGTCATACGTACGCATGAATGTTGTTTTTAATTTTCTTGTAAAATTAAAAGAAATTAAATTAAATGATATATTATAATTAAAAATTTATTTTTATTTCACATATATAAAATATGTTCAATAAAAACATCATTAATATATTCTATGTAAATCATGAATGAATCACATTGCTTCGTGAGAGGGTAGTCTGCCGTACACACGAACGACATTATTATATACCCACAAAATGGAAAGCATGAAGTTATGTATGATATAAAAATTTCATATTCATAATAGAATAATAAATATAATATATATCATATATAAACTTTAAATATATCTTTATAACCATCATTGAGAGTTGGTAATGGAAAAACGAACAACATCGGTTCACAAGGTGGTAGTCCATTATACACACAAACAATGATTTCGTAACCCATATTATGGAAGTGGAGATGGTTATAGGTCCATAACATAACATAAAAATAGGTATGTGTATGTATGATACCAAATTTATTTTATATTCATTATATAATAACATTTTAAGGGGCATCAGAAGAAATAAAACAAAAATTCTTGTAGAAAAATATAATCTATTTTTCAGGTATCCTCCTTAGGTTTGTACTGAAATCCTTCCCAGGATTGATGTTTTCCCAAACTAAGGATTATAGTATGAGGGGAGTAAATTGGGGAAGTAATTTTGGTTGGTTTGGGTTGATCCAAATCGATTGAGAGGTGCGAATAAGGGACGAGATTGATTCCCCTTTTATAATTGAGGAAGAGTGACATTCTTATAAATACATACAATTATTAACTAATGGAAGGTCTCCCATACCTCAAGGGATTCAAAAATTAAATAATAATAGATTTTAGGGTTTATTTTTCTGATAAAAACCTCCATGACCTAAAATAAACAAATTTTTTATCAAATTATTCCTTTCAATTTAATTTTACTCAATTTTATCCTTATATTTTTAGCAAGATAACTTGTATATTTTTATTCACCTAGGTAATTTTTATTTTAATAATAACATTAAAATAAGAATTATTATATAATTTAATCTTAATTATTATATATATTAAATATAATTCATTAATTAAAAATTATACGGGCATGTGAAATTAATTTTGAGACAAACCCATGTAATGCATAAAAGCCCATTTTAACCTTAATTTTGTTAATTAATTTTAACTATTTTCATTGATGCCTATGGTAAAAAATTATTTAACCTTATAAAATAATATAAATTTATATTATTCCTAATATTTAATGCATTTTTTAAATTATATTCATATATGTTTCTTAATTTTTTTAAAAAAATTAATCTCATAGACACAACAAGAAAAGAGGTTTTCAACGTGAAAATGATAAAAAGTTTCCATGTTTTTTATATCCAATTTTAATATGAAATATATTTAAATGACCTAAAATTTATTAATAAATGAATAATTAAACTAATTATACTTTATACACAATTTTAGATAATAATTTAACTTTATAAATTAATTAAAATAAAATGCAGTTTTCAATTAAAATTCACTATTTTTCACTATTGATCAAAAAATGAATTTTTTTTAGAAAAGTCCAAAAAATTTACAAAAGATATTTTTTATATGAAAATTTAAAAAACTATGTTAATTTTATAAAATAAAATTTCAAAATAGTAAAATTTTAATTTTAAAATATCGTACCATAAAACGGTGACAAAACTGTTTTTTAGAAAAATACAGTTTTACGCATAAAATTGTATTTAAACATATATATTATCCAGAAAATACATAATATGTATTTTAAAATTCCTATTGAATATATAATATATAAATTTCATTAAAATAATTAACTAAAATTTATTTGGTTAATTTATTTATATGAAACACAATTATGTGTAAATGGTTTTTTTTCAAAAGACAATTTCCTTTTATTTTCATTTATAATTAATTTGTCAGCAAAGAATTTATTATTTAATCATGTGTAAACCATATTTTAATAATTTATTTAATCATATTCATAATTTAAATTATATTTTCTAGTTGATAAATATCATATTAGGGAATAATAGTTAAATAATATGTCATGTTTGGTTTAAACTCATTATTGCGTGTACCACAATCAAAAATCATAATTATGTGTAACAAAAACCCAACATATTATTACATGTAACATAAGATAAATTTACTGTTTCATCTAACATAAAATACCAAAAATATTATATATATTTTAATTTTATTCTCAAAATCTAAGGTTGTTACATATGTGGTCTTGTACATTATAGATTGATGGTCCCCTTTGAACAATATATAATAATCTTGAAAGCGTATGTCAAAAATAAAATTCATCCTAAAGGTTTTCTTATATAGAGATATATTATTTGAGAATTATTTAAATTCTATACTAACTACCCATCCAATATGGAAGACATTGGCCTAACAAAATCTCCTCATAATGAGTGACTTATGGATGAAGGAATTTTTAGAATAAATGTTATAAGTAACATTAAAGAGTGAGAGAATGATTAAATTTATATAATATATAATTATTTATATGTTGATCCATATTTTTAAACCCAAAATGTAATTATTAGGAATTTTATACAATATTGGGCTGAAATATGGATATCAATTACTAATAATATATTATTTTTAGTATGGTTTTGGCCATATTTTTTAAGGGTAAACTACAATTCAAAATTTAATTTCTTAATGAATTTGATGAATTTCAATAGGAACTTATGTGTATGAATTATTATATAATGGTTATTTAATTAATGGTTATATGTTCTTTACATAAGAACATCATCAATATAGTACTATGTAAAATAGTGGAGTTTTGGTTGTGGATGAATCCTTTCATCTAACTAGTTCCAAGGATTGAAATCAAATTTAACAGAATATATCATATTTTTTCATCATAAATAAATATTTTAGTTGTATTATAAAACATTCCATGTTTTGATTTATCAAGAAAAGTGGGATTATAATATCAGTGTAGTTAAAATCTATGAATTGGGTTGCATGATAGTGTGCTTCTATAATGAAATGTACAAGGAAAAACCATTCATAATTGAGTAATAGGCAGTACAAGTATTTTATCTCATGGATCATGTAAAAAAATTGTTCAATTATTATGTTATCGACCAAATCCACCATGTATTCAGATATCAATTAAATCAAGGGCGATCCTTTCATTGGGACATCACCATCATTTCACCATAGTTACAACATATAAAGTGTTTTTATATCATAGTAGACAATAATGGAAGAATTTGGAAACCTCATAGAGGGGTTAAATTCGATTAACCTTAGAATTTAAAAAAGTGAGTTCAATAATCAGATGAAATATATTTTAAGTATACATTTTTTTACCTTGTACTTTTATTTTTTCACTACTATATTTACATAATCTGAATTTAATGGTCCACTAATTATGTATATAATGGACTCTCCACATGATTATTCTCCCAATCCTAAGGAACAAAAGGCTTCTCAACATGCTGATACTCCCATTCCAAATAAAGAACTGGTTTTCGCACAAGATGATGTTATATATCCCGAGGGACAACATATTCAGGAAGTTGAAACAATGGATATGGTAGAAAGTGAACGAACTCTATCTGAGAAAAAAATGGATCATTATATTGAGATTATCTTAATTAAAATTATTAATCAAAGAAGTAATGGAATAAAATTTGAGTTTGGATAAAATGCACATGACCATCCTATTAACCTCAACAAGTACATTTTCATTAGTTACATTGAGGTCACCACACAAATTCATGTGTTTATTGATGTAAAGAAAAGGTACAATGGTATACAATGATTGAAGCACTAATTTGGTAAGATATTAGGGAAATATTATGATATAATTCCTCTATTTTACTAAAAAGTAAAATATTGAAACATTGATTACTATTCATAATCCCTTGCAGAGTGCATTTATAGAAGTTTACCAATGAATTAAATTTCACTGAAAATTACCATATATCATTTAATACAATTTTTTTGGTGAATAAAATAGAATATAATGAAGTGAAATTAAATCCACAACCACAATAGGTATATGCACACATGATAAACAATGAAACATAAAATATTTTAATTTGTCATCGTGATGTGGAAACATTTCAGTTACATTGTGTTTAGTAACAAATTAATTTTATATATGTGTATTAATCACTTTGATTAAAAGTTTTAATTTATAAAACATAATATCATTGTTTAAAATAAGTATCATGCATCCAAACCAATGTACCCTACCGTAAAGCGATTATGGGGTTTGATTCTGTTGAAAATTGTACATATTTTAAATCTATTCTAGTAATTTTATGTGGCATGAAACAAATACATAATATTAATATTTTATTTATATGATTTTTGAGGAGTTATAATCCAAAGAAACTTCCATACCACAAAATTTTATATTTAAGGAGTCTCTTTTGAATAAATACACAACACTACTATATAAAAACACACAAAGATTATCAGAATTGTTTTCAAGTATGATATAATAAAACATTTTTACACATTAAATTGTATTATATAAGAATGACTTCTTATTTTCCAATATTTCTTATATAGTATGTACACAATAATCTTCATTGATTGTACCCAATGAACATCAACTTTTAGTGAACATGAAGCTACTAGAACATTATGGTTCGTTAAATGTGTAGGTTTTAGAGTGTCACCACAAAAATATTTTTAGAAACGAAATGAACCATGGGATAAAGATAGGAAAATCGATGAGATTCAACCATAAATAGATGTTCTATAAGAAAAATATAATCATAATTTTGAGTTATTATAGAATGTTATTGGAATTAATCATAAAGAGGAAGCAACACAACAATAACCATTATGTGGAGATCTAACCCCCAGCATTGAGGCGATCCATTCCCATCAAAGGTATTCCTTTCTAAAGGTAATCATTTTTCGCATAACTATTTATATGAAATTTGAATCAGAAATATACTAATACCTTTTCTTATACTAATATTTTATATAGAGAAATGTATTTTGATTTATACCTATCAGTACCCACCCATCACCTTGTTTTTATAATTAGATTATACAATATACAAGGAGATATTATACCCATTACAGAACATCCAAAAGATATTGTGACTGTGGATATTCATGAAACTTATGACCCGAGCACTACACTACCAATTACCCTAGATTATTTGTATGTTCACATGATTATTCTTATTATTTTATCCTTCACATCATGGCCATTTGATATTGTAAAAATACTTGTCTACCAAGTGTTATGACCTTTGAAAATTATTTTTTATTTATAGAATTAAAAAATTAATGAAATAATCCAGAATTAAGCTATATTATTACATATGGAGAAAAGGAATTGGAAATAAAAGGTTGAATCAGCACAATCTAAACTCCAAACCTATCAATCCAAAATAACTTCAAAGGGCACGTTAACCATTTATGTTTAACTACCACATTTATTATTATTATTACAGTTCTTGTGGATACAACATTCAAATATAGTGGTATGACCATCATTTACATTCAAGAGAAAATGTATAGAGTGTCCCTTAAATAATATCTTATTTTGATAATGTAAATGAAATCCTCAATCCTGGATGGATACTATTTTCAATTGTAAATGTATACATGAGGTGTAATTTCAAAATATATTTGTTCAATATATGAAATACTATGTTAATTATGGTAAAATTCTATTCATATTTTTTAAAGGCGTATATATAAGTACTATTTGAATAGAAATACATATGAACTAAAATTTGGACTCATTTATCCTCAAATTACTTCTACATAATAAATTCATTAGAAGAAAAAATATGTAAAAAACATATACCAAATTGTTGAAATGTTTGAAAAGAAACTTAAATATGGTAGAATCTTATCAAAACCCATGATTTAGAGGTTAAAATCTAAAATTTAATCAAATTAAATATCATTTAATTTATTTCATTACTTATTCCTTTTTTTATTTATCATATATTTCTCATTGAAATCAATTTGGATAATCCAATTGTTTATTTCATTTACTAAATGTATTGATTACCGAAAAATAGATCACATACAGTGGAATTTATCAATTCATAATATTCTATATTCAAAATTTTAAAAATAAACTTCAAGTAATACGTATTAAATTTTTTAATAGATTTGTTTATGATAGGGTAGTTATTAAATATATTCAAAATCGTGGTATATGTATAGTCGATGAGAAAAAAACCTATCAAATTCTAATTCTAGATAAGTATTATGGAATATATAATATTATTCCACTATCAAAAATTACAAATAAAACATTTCTAAATTTTATTAATGTTTTATGGTGCCTAAAACAAACTAATGGAAAATATTGTGGTTATTAGGTATGTAAATTTATGAAATATATCATTTTCATTCAATATACTTGCATCCTTTAAGAGGTATTTTTGATAATAATTATAATTTCTTATAAAATATATATTAATCATATTTATTTATAGTTTTCCAATACTACCAGTACTATCACTAGTCTACATATTGAAAATATGTAATAGAGTTTTTCAGAAATGAATGGGAAGAGTACATGTTATCAATTTTTTTTACAGAGATTAGGAATATGTGACTTCCCACTACTTATTTGGTTAATTTGATCATAATATTACATAATAATCTTTAGTAAATTACTTTATAATTTTTATCTACTACATATTTAGTTAATTTAAACACATGGTGTGACTGGTATGATTCAAAATGTGTCTTTTTAGTTTAGAATTGTAATTTTTGTTAGAAATATGTTTCACTCAAATAAAATTGTGAAATTAAAATTTTATATCTTGAAACATAAAGGAAATTATCCATAGGTAACTTTTCATGAGTAGGAATTAGCTACATATCAATCCAACACATAGTGTGATTGTTATGACTCAATGTTAGTGACTCTATTTTAAAAATAATATTTTAGTTAAAAATGGATGTGAATTACTAAAATCTAAGAAAACACGCACATATTGTCTCGATACTTCAATAAAATTATCCATAATTAATTATAGATGTATATAAATTAATCACAAATTAATCAAACACATGGTGTGATTGGTATGACTGAAATTGTTTGTTTATATTAAAAAAAATGACATTTTAGTTCAAAAGTCGCATATCATATTCAATACCAATCAAACACATTCTGATTGTATTAATATTATAGGATATATTTCTATAATTTATTTATGAAATTTAGTAATATTTCACACCTAAGTATGATAAAATATACGATCAATACAATTTGATAATGCGACCCCCAGAATTCCACTTATAAATATTACACAGTTTTAAATGAATATTCAACATATATTATTTTTATCCATGGTAGAATAATAAAGGTTCAATGTATTTGTAGTATTAATACATAAACATATTATTTAGGTACATTTTTCAATATTTATCATAATTTTCTTCCAAATTTTTATCTTTCTCGACATTCCATACTTAAAACCATTCTTCATAAGTTGGGTAAATAAAATATAAGAATGGGTGAGATCAGATACTCAATAAGGTTAAATATTAGAGGTATAAAATGGTGATCAAATAAAATAATAAGATAAGAAAAATAATATGAGATCATGATCATAAGTTACAAGGTTCAAAAAAATCTATAAAATATCATAAAAAATTGTAATGGCATAAAAAATTATGATTTTAAAAAACATTGACCATAAGTGTAAGGAATCATCTGAAATAAACACTAAAAAATAAGTTTTAATAATAATTATATGAACATTTCCTAAAAAGTGTGGAACCATCATAGGAATATAAACCATTTAATAGGTCAAGGATAACTAATGAGACTAATAAATCATTGTTTATTAGTCATGAACACATATTTCTTATATCATAAAAAATCATGAATCACCACCTATTTCTAATGGTGGATCAAGAATCGCCACCTTTTTTATATAGTGAATCAATAACATCAACTTATTTCCCATAGTGGATAAAGCACATATATTTTTTTCGCAAAATAATCACTTGAGATATAAAAATATTACCAATTCATTAGAGGGATATATAATTCATAAATCACCTATCACATAATAAAAATTAAACAGTTTTTTTCCATAAGATCATAAAAAATTCATTTTATCATCATATCAGAACCAATGAAAATAAGATTGGATTCATAAAACATTAATAATTTTTTCTTAGTATAAACCATGGAAAATATGTGGGTTTTATAAACATGTCATCATAATACTAATAAAACATCCAGAAATAAAATAATGATTATATCATTGGAACATATCCCTACTAAATCATAAGTAAAATCAATGTATTTTATCATATATGAAAAATATCATTAAAATATTATAGTAATATTTCATGAAGAAAATACTGTTTTTTATTTTGAAATAACATATTTAAATTATTAACAAAATATCATGGAAAACATTTTCTTAGAAAATAACCTTGAAATAATATAATTTAATCTGCAAATCACTGGGCGGTCATGACATCGAAAAATTATTTTCATGTCGTGTAGGTTAAAAAAATGATTCCTTTCATGTTTCTGGTAAAACTTCTAAAGTAACACCTTTAGAAAATGGAAATAAGTTTCATTTAAAACATTTTTTTAGAAAATCAAGACATGGTTTAGAATTAATTTAAACATTCCTATGAATGTATTAATAAATTCCTGAATTTTTTTTGAAGAAAACATTGACATGAAAGAAAAGGATTCCTGATGAAATAGATGAACATAGTCAATTTTCAGAAAAGATATTATTTGGGTCTATTTAGTACTTAAGGTGAGAAAAATGAAATTAAAAAAATATTATACAGAAATAATAAAATTAAAATAAAAATTTAAGGTTTTTATAATAAATGGATCATGTAATTTCCTAAATAAAAATTCAAGAAAAAACAATCCCAAATAAAATGTGATTGAGGCGTAAGTCCCTTACCTCAAGTCCTGTATTTCTTCATACATGTTCAAAAATCATATATAAGAAATAGATATTTATTATAAATTTACCCCATAACATTAAAAATATATTTTATACCAAATATCATAATGTTATAACATACTATCACCTATTTATTAACAATATGTCATTAAAATCAATATTCTAGGTGATAACTGCTTCATTTCTCATCCATGTTTTTGTTTGGAAGTTTCAGACAATGTACACAAATCATGTTTTTGTCATATAAAGATTGTTAATAATTATATAAATATCATAAAAACTAATTATATATATATATATATTTAAATTCATCCATATAAGGCATAGATATAAAAATGATTTACACCGTTTACGGAGACGGAAGGTTTTACATACTGATGAATGTTGTATTCACTTTTTAAAGGATAATGAAATAAACATAAATAATAATTCACCTTAAAGAATAATTATTATATCATATATATCATATATATCTATTAAATATTTCCGGGTAACTATCCATGAATAGAAGAAATGAAAAATTGAATCGCATCGCTTCGTAGAGGTGGCAGTCCACACATATGCATAAAAGACATTATGATTTACCAAAAGATGATAAGAAAGTGGATAATGGTTCTTCCATCATCCTAATAATTTTTTTACATTTAAAATAATGAATTTATTATTATATAATGGATTCCACATATTTATAAGATGTATAATAGGAAATAAAATTTAAAACACTTGATTAATATTTTTACCTCTTTGTATGGAAACCATCTTTAGATTATACCTTAATCCTAGAAAGGAAGGTGTTCTGGAAAGAATATAAGATCTATTATGTTTTTAATGAATCTAGGAAATTATTGTGGTTGATATTTCATATTATAGATGGATTAAAATTTGCGAGGAAGATATGAGAAGTGGTTCCCTTTTATAAGTGAGGGGAGGGGCACTCTTTGAATTACATAAATCATTATATTAATATAAATTAATATTTATAACCAAGTGACCCCGAATTGATATATTTAAACTAAATAGTATGTATATTTATAAATAATCTCATCAAATAATATTTATAAAAGTTTGTGTGATATTTGAGCCCATATCTCTTAGTTTTGACACCTTGTTAAATCATTGGACAATTACCAAAATACCCATATTTTATACACTTTAATGGTCAATAATTTTACTATATTAGGATAATATTCCAATTAATGGACTATAATTTGATAAGTTTGACCATATCCCATTGAATTGGAAGAATATCGTTTTTTTATGAATTTTCAATCAATTAATAGTGTTAGGACAAGTATTTTTCTTTACTGTAATTTTGGGTAGAAATTTAATTTTTGTCATACAGCTATACATAAGGGGTAAAATGATAATTTCACCTTATAATATGGTCTAAAATAATTTTTATAACCAATATATTGGTATCGAAATAGGGTGTTTACCCTTTAACATGATTTTGTTATAAATTCTACGTTTTAATTTCAGCGGAATAATTAATAATTAATATTTAATAAAAAATACATTAAATTATTCATGTTGGTTTGTTCAACCATTTGTCTTGAAAAAAGTATCATATTGAGGTTATGTATTTTTTTGAGTCCAAAATAAGGATTTTTTTTCCTAGGTGGGGCATAAAATTAGGTCATGTGTCGGGACTGGCCGCCCCCTTTCTTTTTCTTTTTCTTTTTTCAGTTATTTTTTTCTTTATTTTATTTTACTTTTATTTCTTCCTTTCTCCTGCATCTCATATATGACCCTACATGGGCTCCTTCACCAAGCGACTGAGAGATAAGAGGGATAGGGAGGGAGAATGAGAGATGTAGTGAGGAAGAGAGGTACCATTGTAGAGATCTCAATATAATGGATTAATGTGAAATGAACAAGGACCGTAGAAATGAGCGAAGATGCAGGGGTTTCTAAAAAATGTAGGCCTTTTATGTTTTTTTTCATATAATAACATTATTTTTTCATGTTATAAATTTAATATCCAACGAATATTTCTTATGGAACCTTACGGCCTAATATGTTGTTATGGGGGTGAAAACGAGGGTTTCAGTCATTTTGGGGGTTTTCTATTATGGAAACCAGGCTAAATGATATGTGGTTTAGGGTGACACACTGTGTGTTCTTCTCATTTATGGAAGAAGAAGTTTTCGAAGTACATGCCATGTACTAGGGTGTAAACATTGTGTATTATTTCTCGACTGTGTAGCTGAGTATCCAGCCAGGCTACCCATGTAGGGGTATATGGCTGTGTAGAGTACACAACCAGACCCCATGTGGGTTTCCCACCCTGTTGAAATACATGGCTAGGCCATGTACATGGCTAGTACATTTCAAGTACACATTAAGGTACCCCATATAGGTTATACACCATGTACAAGTCTTATATTCTGTGTTCATGGGTGTAAACATGCCTTGTCCTGCTTGAGTACATGCCTAGGTGGGGCTTCGGGAGTACATGTTGTGTACTCATAGAGACACACGGTGTACTTCCCCCACATATCCCTTTTTTCGTTTTTTGTATCTTTTCTCCCAAGAGTCAAAATTAGACCAATGAGTAGTCCATTATGAGTATATTTTTTTTGAATATCATAATGTTAAGACTTGTGGGGTGTTTTGAGGACTCCTAGGTTGTGTTTACAGAATAGAGAGGTTTTTCTCCAGTAATAATATTCAATCTCTCCATGGTATAGTGAGACCCTTGATCTGATATGATCCATGATATATATCTATTGATCGATAAATTTGTATATTTTTCATGATGATGCATCCCTTGTGAGATGTGACCTTATGGCCTATAAGGTTGAGAGATCAGTTGTCCTTAGGATCCTCTATTGGATTCCTCTACTGACATTCCAAATTAAAGGATACCCTATAGGATGACTCTATCTACATTATGTACCAAGGATTCCTTGAGAGATTCATTTTCTTATATACTAACTTAGGGAGTCCCTTGTTGGATCCCTTTACCAATGTATCATTCTGAGGATCCCATGTAGGACGCCTCTAATTCTTATAGTTTCTTGAGGGTCTCATGTTGGATGCCTTTTCCAAATTACTGTTCTAAATATCCCATGTAGGATGCCTCTATTTTCTTTCATTATAGGATAACAAGTATGATTCTACCATTAAATTTTTATACCTAAGGATCCAAAGTAGAATTCATCTCAAATTTTGACATAAGGGACCTAGTGGGTGCCCTATTATTTGACTGACCCTATTTTAGTGCGTTGAGTTTCAGTAGAGATGGAATCTGATGTCACATTAGAACATATACCAAACGTTTAATATCATGAGGTCATGGTAGTAGTTTTGGATTTATGTGTTCATCAACCCTCACTATTTTTTGATAATTTCACCTGGTTATAGTTGATATAGTGATGATTACATGATGTGATTCATGGTCGGTGGCTATTGAGCTTGACATGAAGTGTTTTTATTTTTCTTTGGGATTGGTAGAAATTCATCATAGGATCTATATTGGAAGCCATGTTATTTATTATTTTTATTAGTATACCTAGAGGTAAAGTATAGGATTTGGCCTTTGTGCCTGTATATTTGATTATTGTATCATTAGTAGTCTAGAGGTGTTTCCTAGATTCAAGATGTTGATTCTACCACTATGATATATAGGTATGAAATCCCTAGTAATTATAATCTTGGATGATTACACTCTCCCGGCTGATAAAGATGATTCAAATCTCATATTTTTGACCAAATATGAGAATGATTCCTCTCTCCTATGATTGATATGTTATGAGGATTATTACACTCTCTTAAATCTATTTATACTTATGAATGATTATGGTCACCTAAGGGATATGGATGATTACACTATCCCTGACTGGTTACTTTATTTTGGTGTTGAGAATGAAATCTAACATTATTGGATACCTATAATTATTACACTCTCCCGGATGATAGGGGAGATTACGCTCTCCATTATTAGAGACTTTAGGGGTGGGTATGATATCTCACCGATGATTTATCCTTATAGATCGCATATGGGTCAGATCCTAGGGATTATATAAGTTCTGAATGTCATGACCGCCAACAGACTAGGGCCTAAGGAAAAAATATTATATTGGATATACATGGCTTGAGTATTATGACATCTAGCTTAGTGACCATTTATAGGACGTCTGGATGCACTTCTTTGGAATCCTTCTTTATAATGATTGGAGGTGAGTATGGGTGATCCCAGGTATAAGAACTGTATCCCCCATTACTGAAATTGATTTATCAGAGATATTTATATCATTGGATGTAGTTATATTTCGATTGGGATTACATGTCCAATGATCGACTTAATGACACGCATCATGAGTGGTATGACATATAAATCAATTCCCTTTAAGAGGAATTCCAAGAAATCATGATCATGGACCCAAGGATCGATTACTGATTGTTTTTATGTTATTTAATTCAATTACTCATGAATATTCATATTTATTTATATATCTATCAGTACGGGGCTATATGCGAATACATATATAGTAATTGACATACATGGTGGCACTTTCCCTATTGACTATGACTACATACCTGAGGTTCAAATGTGGTTTTATGTTTTTGTTTTAATTGTCTTTTCTGTTGTGTCACCACTAGGTTGAGAAGTTTGTTTTTGTATACATGTATAAGAGAATATTTTTCATGTTCTTCATTAGGATAGAAAACTAAGATTATTTCTCACCCCTACTCATGAACCTCAGTGTCCTTGTAGACCTTATTTATGATTTTCTGGTTGAGCATAGTTGTATGATGGATGGGGATGAGGCTCAGTGCTTCATGTTAGAGCAGAGATGATCATGTGGGTTCTTCTAATCGGGCTGGTGTTGTTTAACAATGACTGGATATGAGGTTTTTGGTCTAGCTCAGAGTTAGTGGTAGAGTCCTATAATTTTATTTCAGTTTTCTTTTGCACTCATGTAATATGTATGGTTGGCCCAGTGGGCGACCAATTTTGTACGTATGGAATAAATATATGGGATTTTTTATTTTTTTCACTTATTATTACAACATGTTATAAATTAGTTTATTTACTACTTCCTCACTCTGTATTTCTACTAGTGTGTATGATACCTAGCTATTTATGCTATTTTCTCCCTCTGATATAAGGACATAGTCTCCCAACTTTCAAACTCTAGTCCCTCACTACTATTTTATAGCCTCTGGAATATGGGGAGGTGAGCTTAAGGCCTCTTAAACAACCATATCAGAGCACCATTTTAGTGGCATCTGGTTCATGACATTACAAATAGAATATAGTTTATTATAAAATATCATTAATTTCATTTTTGGAACTATTTATTTACTTTGAATTTAAAATAATAAATATAGTTATATAATTAAAATATAATTCCTTAACAGAGCCCAAAAATGTTATATTTATCTTAAAAATTCATGTAACTCAATAATTTACCCAAAATGAATAACTTTGAATATTTGTAAAATATTTTATTCTAATTTTTTACTAATTTAATAAATAATGTATCAGTGTTTTGTAAGAATTTATGGTAATTATTCCATCGATAAAAAATAAAAAAATAAAAAAATTTAAAAATAAATTAATTCATCATTCAAATAAACTTTGATAACAAAAGTATCCCCTTTTTATCCTTAGGAATTGATTTAGTGATATTAATGTAAAGGGAGTGACATTTTGTATTTATTCATTTCATAAATTAATTAAAAGGTTAAAATAAAATAATAATTGAACCAAGTGCGCATATATTCTATAAAGTTATGGAAATGTCCTAAATCCACTAATCCAATCGGATAAAGGCATGTTTTTTTAAATTTCATATCCTTATCCAAAATGTTTGACCCTATTTTATCAATTTTATTCTTAAGGAAGAAATTTTTTTACCATGTATACTATTCATAATGACAAAAAATAAAACAACCCTATTTGCCATATTTGGAACTCATGTTTCCAAATATAGAATCCAATTTTCAATATTCAATTTCTTAAAGTGTTATAATTCAATTTAAGTTAAAAACACAAAATTCAACGAAATCTTTTTTCTTTGAAAAATACATTTTAAATATAAAAATATATTTATAGAGAATTAAAACAAAAAAATTTATTAAAATGAACATAATGATTATTATTAATAATATAATAGAACTAATTTTACTTCGAAACAATTTTAAAATTAAATGAAGCCTTTTAGATTGTTTAAACGAAAAGACAATTTTCAATACAAATCGGTATTTTTAATGGTTCATCGAAAAATGAATCTTTTTAAAAAATTATAAAAAACACCCATTAATATTTTTTATGATTATTTAAAAATATATTTTAAAATTATCAAATACATTTTTATATATTTGTTAAAAATTATTTATATTATTTTCTCACAAAATGCAACAAAATCCATTTTTAAGTGAAATTGAACATTTAATCCATATAATTACATTATTATAAAAATATTTTCTTCATCTAAAAACATAATACATATCTTTTTTAAAAAATTTTATTATTAATACTCAGTGACCAATTTAATATCTAGGTAATAATGATATACAATTTTATGATTCATTTATACTTGGGTTTACATGTATACATGATATCGAAAAAACCAAATTTACTAAAATATCACTGAATATGAAGATGTTAAATTCTACCCCCTTATAATAATTTCACCATGAAAACTACGTCACATCATTTAAGACAAGTAAGGATATATCTGTTCCATCACAACCACAGGTTCCCACATAGATTCGTAAAAATTTTGTTTTCACCACAAAAAATTTGACTAGGTGAGTGGTATTGTTTCCTTGAACATTCTCTTTATAAACCAAAATATTCATAAGTTGTTCCATGTATGATAGATATTTCTACAAGGGTATGACCTTTGAGTTCAATAAATGTGAAGTATTGGGTATATAATTCTTCATGATATATTCGTGGAACACATCTTGAACCAGATAGAGATTCGATGAATTTTCCTAATGATATTATATCATCCATATGAGTTCATGAATCTAAAAAGGAACAATATATCTATGGCTCAACATTCCTTTATTTCCAAATATCATTTCCCACTTATAAGGATATATTCTTAGAAATAAATATTCTTTAAAATGAAACTCCATATCTCATCAATTATTGTCAGTTTAACTTTCCTAGTGACTCCCCTTTTGTGATGCTAAATATATCTAACCTTTTCTTCCATCCCTTCAGCTATATCACATCCCATTACCTTTATTTCTCCAATATAATATTAGAACATTAGTGTTATACACTTTTCTCCAAATAGGACTTCAAAAAGATCTATCTAAATATTTGAGTGAAATTTATTCTTGTAATAAAATTCCCCCAAAGGAAGGTGTTGATCCCAACAACCTTTGAAATATACAGAGAAAGATATCAAAAATTATTCTAGAGTTTTTATGGTCCTCTCAGATCCCAATGAAAATAAATTAAAGTGGTATTCCATTAAATATTACCACAACCTTTTTATATGACATGGATAGTTGATCAATATATAAAAATTATCCAGTAGAAATAATGTGTGCTAACTTCATAATTAGATCGACTACAACCCGAATAAAATTGTTTCCTTTTGAAGTTTTGGGGAGTCATACTATAAAATAAAATAATTTTTTCCAATTTCCATTCTGGTATGGGTAATTATTGTAACATCCCCATAATCTTCCATATCTTATCCTTAACTTATTGACATACTATGAATCAAGAAATATACCTTTTAGTACCCTTTTACATGTTTTTCCACTAGAAATATTCTTTCAGATCCATATGAATGTTCGTACTTCATGGACGAAAAGGGAATGATGAATTATGAGATTCATATAATAGTTTATTCTTAATTTATAGTATTGACTAGATACAGACTCAGTTCATAAACCATATTATTCCATTATAATCATGATTGAACTAAAGAAATTTTCTGACATTCTTTTACAGTTCCACACATTCCTTCTACACCTCTTTAATCCTCACATAGATAGAGAGTAGAACATTCATCTTATAAATATATGATTTAAACCCTTTAATCAGGATTTAATGTTCTATATTATATAAATATATAATAATTGGATCTCTTTTAATAAACATGAGGGCCAAAATATCATGGTTTTTCCAATTCATATCATCAACCATCTTTTTCAACATACTAGGGTAGAAATATATTGAGACGTCATAATTTATAATCAATTGAAACCATATTATATGGTGTATATTGAACTGTTTTTATGTGAAGATATAATTATTTTTTTTGATCCATATATATGTCACACATTTCACCATAAAGATAAATCTTATATTTCATCAACTAAACAATTTCTACTACTAACTCTAAATCTTCAGTATGATAATTTTTCACATGTATTTTCAATATAAATGTGGAATATTCTATCACCACAACAATATATATGGGGACAAATCCTAGTCCATTATTTGATGAAACACTATATATCACAAATTATTCCTAAGAAAATACTTTTTTAAGTGTTATTTCATTGACCAAACGTCCCTTTAGTCCCATAAATTATCTTCACATTTAGTTTTCAATATAAACTTAATCCCCTTTGAGTCAACATTGTGAGTGGATTAGATAATCATGATAAATCTATCACTAAATTTTTTACTATCCATCCAAAACAGGAAAACTGTAGATTTTAGTAACCACGGTTGGTTTAGTCCATTTCTTAAAAACTTCCATCATTGAAGTATCCGATGAAATACCCTCACTTGAGATTAAATAATCCTGGAAAAAACATTTCGAATTAAAAATTCACACTTTAGTAATTTTTTTAAAATTTATCCTTCCACATGGTCTTCATAAAAATTCTCAAATGATCTTCACACACTTCCTTACTGATGAAATATATGATAATATCATCTATAAGGACTAATACAAACTAATCAATGTAATATATAAGGACTATACTAATTAATTACCTAAATATAGAGGGGGACCATGTGAGACCAAGATGAATTTCTATAAATGTATAAGTTAATTCCTTATACAGAATTTTGACTTCGTTATATCCATCATAACCATAAATTAATGATATATATAATGAAAGAAAATATTGGAAAAGTATTGAGAACATTTTAATTTATTAGAATAATAAATAATACAAGGTAAATAATTATTTTTATTGATAGTGATCTTGTGGAATTCCTGATATTAAATGAAAATACGTATTAACCCATACTTATTCTTAATAAAAAGAACATGAGACCCCATGATGAAACACTAGGGTGAATGAATCCCATATAAATATTTTAATGATTTTTTATCTTCAATTCCTATAACTCAATCAGGGCTATTCTATAAGTAGTTTTTGGTATTATTAAATATCCATGTATAATTTCTATTGAAAACTCAACATCATGATTAATAGGAAGACATTGAATTTATTTTAGTATGAAATAAAAAAACTCACATAAAATATTGGTATCATAAATGTTTAGTACATTCCCAACCATCTGATATAGATACCCTTGATTAATATGAATTAAAACCCACATGATAGAACTAATTTAAATTGGAAGTTTTTATTCATCCACCCATCGATAAACAACCATTAGTTCATTTAGAATATGAAGTGTGTGTTCCCTTCCCAAGAAATTTATATGGATCCATATAAAGAAATTCAATCCATTCCTATAAGCACATAAAATTCAACTAATGGGAGTACCAAAAGATTTTTAGGAAGCATATTCCCATAAAATTTATTTGGAGTAGAATTAGAGAAATAATATGTGACCATCATAACATTAATAGTTTTAACTACTTACTCAAAATCTAATCATTTAGGATAAGAATTATAATTCATAGAAAAATTTCATGATATAAAATAATTCATTTAACTAAGATAAAATAATATATGTGAATATTTTATTGCACCTCAACATCATCATTAAATATTTAATTCCATATTAAAACTAATATGGTTTTCTTGACCATTAAGAATCATTAATCAGAGTGATAAAGCATATAATAAAGAATAATCAATAATAGATTGTTTAAAAAATTAAAAAGCCTTTATAATATATATCACATTTTGTTTAATAATTTATACCCTTGGTTATAATCTTTTTAAATCCTTTATAATGGTTAGTAAAGAAAATATGAGTTACCCTAATCATATCCCCATGGAGCGTCAAACAAGGTGCACAGTAAAAATATATTCACAATTCATCAAAATGATGGAGGAGATATATTAAACCAATTATTTTTGGGTTTATTACCCCTAGATAAATCTCTTATAAAACCACATCAACTTATTGTATCTCGATATATATGTTTTGATATTGAAACCATATATTATCTGTAGTCACAAAACATTGAGATGTTATCTTGTACATAGACTTTTACATAAGGTTTTCACCAATTCCATCCAATAATTATCTCCAATGTTTAAAAAAAACCCTTCTCTGATACCAAATTTAACGACCTAAAAATTCTATGCATAAATATTACATCTTCTTAGAAGAATATTAATATTATAATATTACAATTCATATAATAATAATAAATGATTAATTCATTTGTAGACTTAATACATAAAAATATTATTTTGTTACATTCTTCAATATCACAGATAAATTTTTTTATCTCCATGTACCCTTCATGACATACCATATTTAAAACAATTATTCATATCATGGGGAAATGAAACATAACAAAGCGTTATCGTAGATTCTTTGCAATGTTAAACATGGGAGATATCAATCCATGATCATATGATTCCATATGATAAGCATAACTGTATGCGATCATGAAAATAACATATAAGGTTTATAATAAAGATTCCATATATCGGAAATGATAGTCATGACATTATACACAATTAGTTAATAATTCATGGATCATAAGAGGGTGGAATCATTATAAATAAATAATTAACCATAAGTTCATATCAAAATCATAATAACATGTTATAAAATGTGTGGTACTATCATAGGCATAAAACCATTTCTTATGTCAAGGTTAACAAATGAGACCATCAAATCACATTGGATTAGGAATGAATATTTATTTCCAATATCATAACATATTAGGCATCAAAACATGTTTCCCATTGTGGGTAAGGTCTCACCACATGTTCCCCATAATGGATCCAACACTCCGACATATTTTTTTTATCATATCATGAAATTTAGAACTTTACCCAATGAATTGGAGGGAAAAATAATTCCAAGACCACCCATAATATAATGAAAACAATATACATGTGTTAAAAAATATCATAATTCTTTCATTTTATCATAATATCATGATCCGTGCAAAGAAAATGTGTTTCATAATCATTTCATAAATTTATCATTGCATAACCCATGGAAAATAAAAGGGTTTTATAAGCATCTCATCATTATAATCATAAAACATCTAGAAAAACAATTAGGATGGTTTCATTTAATTATATACGAATTAAATTATTAGAAACCTAAAAAGATTTTATCATAGATGAAAATATCATTAAAATATAATTGGAATTTTTTTTGAGGAAAATACCAATTTCATTTTGAAATCACATATTTAAATTATTTCCAAAATATTATGAAAAAACATTTCTTTCAAAATAATCTTGGAAAATTTTTATGGAAAATTAAATTAATTAAACAGTCATGATGGTGGGAAATTCTATTCATTCTATGTATGTAAAAAAAGTATTTCTTTCATATTGTAGGTAAAAAGTCCAAAGTACCTCATTCGGAAAATAACAAGAATACCCCATTTAATTTTTTATAATTAATTCAATCATGAGATAATATGAATTTGAATTTTCATAGGACAAAATTAAAATATTCTTCAAAACATTTTAATTAAATCATGCACATGGAAGAAAATATTCCTCAATGAATTGTAAAACATTGTTTATTTTCATTAAAAATATTCTTTCAATATTTTTAGTACCTAAATAGATTAAACTAAATGGAAAACATGCATTAAATAGAAATAAATAGTCTATAATAAAAATTAAAGGAATCTATATGATATGGATTTTATGTATTCCTCAATGGAAATTTTATCATAAACAATCCTGAATGAAACGGTATTGAGATGTAAATCCCTTAGCTGTAGTATTTTCATTCTTTATACATGTATTAAAATCCTGTATAATAAATATTTATCGATTATAAATTTATTCAAAAATAAAAATCATATATATAATACCACATATGATTTATTTATAACATATTATTGCCTATTTATTAATTAGTTATTATTAAAATCATTGTTCCATATGATAACTGTGTCATTTCTCATACATGTTTCGATTTAGTAGTCTATATCATTGTACATTGATCATGGTTATATCATCTATATAATTTTTATCATGATATAAATATCATATATATTCATTATATAAATATAGATATATATATATATAGACTCATCCATATAATTAAGATATTGAAAAATTAATTACACCATTAATTGAGAGGCTTGGTTGTACATACAAATGAACCTTATTTTCACTTTTTGAGGGATGGAATTATAGAATGGTAAATAATAATTCACCATTATAGAATCATTATAAAATCATATATATCATATATATAATATATATTCATTAAATATTTCCTTATTACCATCCATTCAAATCAAAAAAATTGAATCATATCGCTTAGAGGATGTGATAGTCCACACACACGCACGAGTGATGTCATAATTCTCCAGCGGATGGGAATACGGTGGATAATGTTTATCACAAATTAATAATAAAAATTAGTTATATTTATGACATAAAATTTATTATTTTATAATAGATATAATATATTTTTAGGAGGTATAATATGAAATAAATTGAAAATGATCGATTAAGAGTTATACCTCTTCATTGAGAAACCTTCTTTAGATTAAGACAAAAGCGTTGAAAGGATGGTGTTTTGGAAAGAAAATAAGATCTAGGATGTAGATAATGAACAAATTAATGTATTTTGGTAGTAATTATTTGAGATATAAGGATCCAAATGTGCAACGAAGAGATAAGAAAAAGGTTCTCTTTTATAAGTGATGGTAATGGTGCTCTTGGAATTACATAAAGAATTAAATTAATATAAATTATTTTATACAATAAAGTGAAAATAAAATTATATATTTATAATATATGGTGATTATATGTTGAAATAATCTCATACAATAGTATTTATATAAGTATATGTGATTTTTTAACCCAAATCACATAGTTTTAAAACCTAGTTAATCCTTTTGAAAATTATCAAAATATAAAAGTTTTTTATACTTTATGTGTCATGAAGATTACCGTAAAAGGAAAATATACCCATAAATGTACCATGTTTTACCCTATCTTCTCCTTCAATACTTTTTATGGATTCACTTTGATCACACACCACATCTAATTTATATGATGACTTTTACTAGGACTTTCCCATAAAATTATTTATCTAATAAATCATTTATTTCATTAATAGATTATAGGGAATATTTTTATATTTATTTGTTAATGAAATATGGGGTATGCTCATTTTAAATTGTTTTAAATATTATAAAAATATAAAATCTATTTAATATATTGGAGTAAGTTGAAATTTAGAAACCTGTATAATTAAATTAAGTAGGTTGAATCGAATCTAAAAGAATTATTGAATATTTTAATTTCACAATATTTTCCTCCATATGAGGAAATCCCATAGATGTTAAAATTAAATTATTTAATAATTTATAAGGATATTACTTTGAAGGAATAACTATAATTAAAGTGACATAAAGAGGGGAATAAAAACATTTTCTTTAAAAGTATTCATAGAAAATATATGTGATGAAAATATCATTCATTTTAGTGAATGGATTGTAAAATAATTGTAATGGTTAAATTATTAACGATTTATTTGACTATTTTCATATATTTTCAATGATAATATTTTTCCACTAGAAGAGATGAACAATGAGTGGGTGAATAATTTTTCCAACTCGGAGATGGAAAATGATCTCTTAATTTCCAATACTTTTCATGAGGAAATTTAAGATGCTCTCTTATAACCTAATATGTAATATGATTATAACTAAGATTGAATCTCTAATAAATATTTTATGCAATATTGATATACAATTCGGAACCAAGGTCTCTTAAATTTTTATATTAATCTATGTGAATCAGAATGACAAGAAGAATAAGTAAATAAGAACAACATGAAAAAAGTGAAACTCAAGATCCCCCCAGTACTACCTTTTTATAAATAAAATAATTAAAAAATAGAAATTATTTCCCTACCTTCCATATCCTACACCAAATTATAACACCCAAAAATTCACCCACATATACTAACTACTTTCCCCAATGGTGGGAAAATTTTCCCCTTCTAGAATAGACCTTCCATTATCCTACTAAAACATGGGCTATATTACTCACCACCCCATAAAATCAATTCATATGAACCATATAAATTTAAGAAATTTAATATAGATGATGAAATTATATTCACTTGTATCTTCCTATACAATATCCCTTATTATTGAATGAGGAACTAGTGATGAAGAAATCAATTTTGGATAAGGGAGTATTGGGACCACGCTGCTTATGGCTCTAGCAAGTGGGTAACATACCCTCTATGTTAATGACTAAAGTGTTATAGACATGTTAGATTCCAAACAAAATTTTTAGTTGAGAAACATGAAATAATGAATTAATATTGGATTGGGTGGGGGGGTAAACAAATAATATACAAAAAAAAACTTTTTTAAGAAGGAAAATGACCTATAAAATGGGGTGATAACTTTTAGTGGATCTAATGAGTTAGATATTTTTTCTTATGTGCCTAGAGGAACATATAAACCTAGTAATAATTTAAAAAGTGATGGGGTTATTGTGATATTTTTACAAAATGAACATGATGCATTTAAAGTGATCCAAATGATTCTTCAGTTACTTTAAGGATGAACCCTAGTCTAACAAGGCATTGGTGAAATCTTTCCACTAAATTTATAAAGGTAGGAAACTATGAGTTACTGAAATGTTTAATATATAAACCATTTTTAATGGAGTGAAATTAACAAATCTATAACAATTTGTGTTTTACAATGTATCTTCCCATGGGATCCCATTAAACCACCGCCTCGGTTAATAACCACAAAATAATTCTAGGAGGTTTCATAATAATAATTAACCACCTCTATTTGGACATCTATTTTTGGGCTACAACTTGGTTCCTTATAGATAACTAGTATAAAATTTATTTTTCCCAATATGTTTTCACATCAGTTATTTATAAACAATATGGTAATTAAAAGATTGTTATTTTTCACATCTGTTCTTTAATAATTGATGTGAAAAATCAACTTTTCACCATGGATATTGAAGAAATGATGTGAAAAATTAAGGAAACTAATTTTTCATATTTCTTATTAAATAAATAACATGAAAAAATGATTTTCTACATCAATTATTCAATTACCAATTTGGAAAATGAAACACCATAATTTTCATGTTGGTTCCTTAATAACATAGGTGAAAAATCATCTTTTCTACGTCGATTGTCATATAATCGACATCGAAAATATTTATAATTTTAATCTAGGGTAAGAATCTATAATTTTAATTTCATTATATGACATGATAATCATTTTTTTTCTCTCATGATGTGAACCGAAACCACAAATTTTTTATGGCCGAAAATATATTCACTCTTAGATACTTGGTATCAAATATTTTATTTCATTAATCTATATCCACGAATATCATTCAGTAGGCATACATCACCACACATTGTCCAGCGTCACATGTTGTTGTCCACCGCTTTCACATTATTCTAATTGGTGTACACTTATTGATAATTTTGGTTCTTACTTCCATTTATCTTTTGTTTTTATAGTTTCATTTTATTTTCATTCAATGTATTTTCATTTCTATTTGTGATTCAAAATTTCTACTGATATTTCTTTTGGAATCCCCCACTATGAACCATCCACTGTTACCCATCATCAGCCACCGCCTAAGAATTATTTTCATTAGTTTCTTCTTCTCAATCACCCTTTTTACAATTTAAATTTATGTTTTGGGTTTATCCTTTCCATTTTCCATTCTTCGAGGGTGTTTTCATTTATATTTTCGATTTCAATATTCTATTGATGTTTATTTTTCTTTCAGTTGGAATCCACCACCACCATCCTAAATCACCCATCATCGGTTGTCACTTGTACATTCATACTATTGGTGTCACCTTCTCAATAATCCCAATTCTAATATAAATTTATATTTTTTGTTTATTGTTTTTATTTTTTGTACATCCCTGTTAAATTCATTTGTATTTTTTTTTTCTAATTTCCCATTGATGAAACATTACCTTATCTATTTGTATTTTAATTTTTGATTATTCTAACATATTAAGTATTTTTTAATTGAAAAATGATTTTGTTTAGTTTGGTTTTGTGATTTTTTATTAAATAATGATAATTTAACATGTTCAAAGTTATATTTTCTTTTTCAAATTTGTTGGATTTATTTTTTAAATGTTTTATTTAATGTATTTTATTAAAAAAAAATTAATTTGAAATTATATTTGGAAATATAATAACTTATTTATAATTTTCGATATTTTTTATAGATAATTACAAGACAGAGTAGGATTAATGCACATGAAATATGTGATGAATATGAAGAAGGTGTCAATGGTTTTTTTGTAATTTTATAAACGAAATTCTCTAAACGACAATTGGTTATTCTTTATATGTTTGAAATGAAGCAATTTGAAGTTAAAAATCATGGAGATCAAATAACATTTATTTTTTTTATGGTTTTAATCTGAGTTACGAACCCTACTTTTTCTATAGAAAATCTAGTCAAAATTCCTAAGATATTGATGATGTTGATTTCTTAGATGATAAGTCTGATAAAATTGAAGAAATTATTCATAATATTGAATAGAGGAAATTGAGAAAGAACAAAAAATTTTGTGTCTATATGATGATGTTGAAAAACCATTGCATCCATATTGTACATAATTTAATGTTTTATTGATGGTGATAAGATGAATTAACTTGATGTTAAAAAATGGTTGGAGTGATAAGAGTTCATAATAGTTTTTATAGTTTTTGAATTACATAATTCTTAATAAAAATGATCTTCCAGATTAAAATTAAAAAATAAGGAAGATATTATGCCTGTTGGGTTTGGGGTACAATAAAATACATGAATTTTCAAATTATATTCTTCTTTATAGGAATGAATATGAAGGGATTTTATAGTTTCTTAAATGTTGTACATCACAATATAATTTGAAATAATAATCATTTGATGATTTAGCTGTTACAAAGACTCCATCCAATGTATTTTGGTATCTTCCTATAATTGCTCATTCGAAATGATTATTTGAAAATTAAAATGATGAAAAAAATGTTAAGATGGAATGAAGCTGAGGAGATATGTGGTGGTACATTACTCTATCCCACTAATTATATATTGTGGAATAAATTTGATTAATACCTTCATACATTCAAACATGAAATTAGAAATAATAGACTTGGGTTGTAAATAGATAGAATGAACACATAACGACTACTTAGAAGCATAGATAGTTCATAGACTATTTTATAGGTAATTGACAACTTATCTCATGAATTTTGTATAAATATAAAATTTGTCTTGTTTATTTTAATGATTTTTAGACAAAAAATACCTAAAAATGATATTGTTGTTTTCTTATCACCATTAATTGATGATTTGAATCATTGATGGGAGGAAGGTATTCGGGTGTATAATTCTTATAAAATGTAACATTAAAAACTACCTGCAATGATAATGTTGAATATATAAGAAATCCAAGCATATTGGAATTTTTTGGGATACAGTGTTAAGGGGCATAGATCGTGTCCAATTTATGAATAATAGACTTCAAATTCTCAACTTAAACATGGGAGAAAAATAGTATACATATGTCATCGATGATTTTGGTTTGTGGATAAATATTATCTAATATTAAAAAAGAAATTAATAATATCAAAATAATTTAATATTTATTCAAAACCATTTTCCACCAATCCGTATTTTTAGAGGGTGAAAAACATTATTGTGACTTTTAGAATGACAAAAAATACCACAATGATAGAAATATTTATAATAAATAGTCAATGTTTTTTTAATCTACCACATTGGAGATGTAATGAGGTGAAACATAACATTGATTTCATGTATTTGGAGAATAATATATTTGATATATTGATTGGAAAATTGGTTTATATTAAGGAAAATTTTAAGGATTGGTTGAATACAAGTTTGGACATACTCTCAATGGGAATGTGTTTAGAGTTAGCTCCCACTCCCGATGGAAGGTGCATATACCTACCTATATATTTTCATACCTTATAAAAGAGGAAGAAAATTATATTTTTTAGTGTCTTTGTGGTATCAAAGTGCCTAAGGGTTGTGATTCAAATGTAAAAAAAGTCACTAAAATATTTGACTTCAAAAGGTATAAAATATCATGATTTTCACTTCATGATGCAACAAATCCTACCAATTACATTATGTGGAATATTTCCCATCCATGTCAGTTTGACCGACATGATGGTGTGTTATTTTTTCTATTTAAATTTTAACAAGTTGATTGATATAAATTCATTGAACAATTTGGATAATGAAATCGTTTCTATACTTTTTCAACAAGAAATGTATTTTACTCCATCATTTTTTGATATCATGGTGCATTTAATGGATCATTTGATATAAGAAATAATAATTTTTAGACTATTATATCAATTTTTGGTGTATCCTTTCGAAATAGTTATGAATATGTTGATGGAGTATGTTACGAATCAATATCGACATGAAACACCCATTACTGAAAAGTATATATATAAGGAGGTTCCAGAGTCTTTTACAAGATAATTTTCTATATTAGGGCACATTGGTTTTCTAATATCTCACCATGAATGAGTCAATTGTGGTGAAATGGGATTCGTGGATGGAAAGTAAAATCATTGACATACGAATAGAGATTAAATGTACACTTATACATATTGAATAACATAGATGATGTTCAAACAAATATAAACATTGAATATAAATGTGTTAATCTATTGTTTTCCAAATAAAAAGTATATGTGGATTTTAAATGTGAATAAAAAAACTTTTTTTCATTGGTTTAAATATTCTATGATTTTTATATCACAAAAATTAAAAACATTGACATGGTTAGTGGGAGGGTCAAGATTAAATATGATGACATGGTCCATATATGACATTAATGGCTATACATTTAATATGAATGATCTGGACATCAGAAGTGTGGTTCAAAATATCTTTGTATAGGTGTTTGCAGAATAGATGCATTTTTCATGTTTCGAAGACTAACATATAATCTCTGAATAATGTAGATATTGTGGAGCCACTGAAGAAATATTAGAGGTTGATCACATTAAATTTCTAGTTCCAGTGTATATGTGTAAGTGGTTTATTAGTAATAAAAGTGTTATACACAATGAATATGGAATTTCACTACTAAATCTGAACAGATTTGAAAACACAACTAATCATTTTATCATGGTAACACAAGATGACAAATTTCTACGTCTTTGATAAATCCAATATGGAGTGGATTATCAGTTTACATGGAAAAAATAGTATTTTGGCGATGAAATACATGACTAAGATGATGATTTTGTTGAGATACCTATATCCATGGAAATATTTACAGATAATATTTATGATCATATCATAGACATGGTTTGGGGCACACAGAACCATTATGAAGATGGAATTTTGGAAAAACAAAATCCTTTAGTAAGTTTCTAATATTGCATGTAGCATATATTTATTTCCTTTTCACTTTTTAAAATTTCATAAATTGATAGATAATTAGTTTTAACTTCCTTATTAATACATATATTATAACTAATAATGAAATGTGTTCGATTATATTTGTTTAGTTTTGTCCATTTTACAATATTTTCCCTTACATAACTCATCTATTATTTGATTTTGTGGTAAAAAATAATTTTAATATAATATTTTAGGTAAAAATATTTTTTTTATAAAATAGTATATTAAAAGAATATTCTTTTAGCATAAAACATTGTGTAATGTGTTGGATCGTTTTTAATATTCACACTCCATTTTTGGATTTGTTTTCATTAGTTTAGGCCATCTCATATTATCTATCATTAATTTTATAGTTCTTTAGTAAAATAATTTAAAAAATATGAATAGAAATGTTTTCAATTTATTTTAGTTTGTTGGACTATTTTCATTTATTATTTAATTTATTATATCATAGTTGGATTTGTATATTTTTGTACTAATTTTTTATTATTCACTCACTATTTTTGGATTTTTTTTCATTTTTTTGTTTTATTTTATCTCTCATTTATATTATTATCATATTAGTTAACTATGAAAAATATGAATAATAATTTGTTTAGTTTAGTTTACTTTTTTTGATCATTTTTTATTTTTCATTGAATTTTGTATATAATAGTTGGATTTTTATATTTTTATTCTAATTGTTTTTGTTTTAATTAGTAAGATAATGGAAGAAAAAACTTATGATCCACCACATTCTTATAGGGAGGACCATACATATACATCTAGGGATTAACATAAACATTCTATTATTTATAAGACTCTTTATACTTCTGCATATGATCCATCTATTTCCATAGGGGGAAAAAGAGTTCAAGGGATGGTAAACATAGTAGCACCTATTTAAAAAAGTTATAAGTTCCACGTAGGTGGGACAAGTGGATACTAGTTGAATTTGATGATAAGAATATTCCAAGGGGTTCAAAATTAAAGACAATTCAAGATATTTATTACAATTTAGGATAAAGGAAATGTTAGTATATTGATTTCTTATTGGATAAGTGTGGATAAAATGAGAATATATCAATTATGGGACAAAATTTTGGTATCCTTATTTTTAATTATTTTACTTTATCATTATTTTTTACTAATATATGTTTCCCTCTTTTTGTTATATTAAATATGATATACCTAATATTGGATGAGTCAAGGGGAAATTTTTAGCATTAATTGATAGGACCTTGAGGGATTTAAAATCCACCATCACATTAGATTTCATATTTGGGCATAGAAAACATAAAAATCCATGTAATATAAATATCCATTTCTAAATGAAAATACTTGGAAGAAATTTTTTTGAATTAAAAGACAAAAAGAACTTTTGGTATGTTCAATGTTATCTTTTAATTATTTTATATTAATGATATTATCAATTATTTATTTATTATAAATTTATAGAAAATAGGGATATCTCATCGAGATGACCAATTCATAAATGGATACCCTCTTACTTGATCACATGGAGGGTTTACATTTTTATAAGAAAAAACGATAATAATTTTTTTTTAAATGGATAGATGATAATTCAGTTTCCCAAAAAGTTAAACCTCCTTCCTCCCTCACTAAACATGAAAAATGGAAGAGGGATCATATGAGAAAAATGGGAAATATCTTATGGAAGAGTTGAGGGTTGTATGTGAGAGGGTTGTAAGAAGTTTAGTTTATTTATTTATTTATGTTAAATAAATTATTTATAAACTATGATTAAATAATAATTTTTTTCCAATATTATATACAGTAATCCATTTAGGATTAGAGCACATTGGGGGCCTTCATAGCTGAGGGTATTAAAGAGATTTTACCTACTATATTCGGAAATCCTAGGTACCATGTTCATGTACAAGGATATTTGACATGTGTGTCGATAAAAAAAGTGTTTCCTCATTATCTATATTCTTTAATGGATTATGTTTATAAAATAAAAATATAATATTTGGATTTTATAATTAATTATATTCATAATAATATGGAGGACATGATCAATGCTTTGGTACAATCTCTGTTTACAGACATGTAAAGATAGTTTTAGGATGCTGATCCCACTCCTCCACGTCTAAATTCATATCCCATTCTCTATGTACTAGAGGTTTCTGAATAGTAGAATGGTTTTAGTAGTGGTATGTTGGGGATATTATACTCTCATTAGTAGAGTGACATATTAGAAATAATAAATAATCCACATACAATAGAAGTATTATAAATGTAATGTAGTATAAGAAAATAATAAATGGTAAAATAAATAATCATTTCATAATAATAAATAAATATATAAAATGACCAATTATAAATACACTACCATGCATGTCCATGTTATGTTACCATATAGAAGAAGTAGTCGGGCAGAAAGTAAAAAATAAATGTTGCAAAAAGAAAATAAATTTTTTCGAAGTCTATCTCTAGGAGAATTATGAGCCCTAAATCAGTCCTATGCTCCTAAGATCCAATGTAAAAATGTAATAGTGGATGAACAATCCATGATCCTAAACTTGAAACCATGATGTATGTTTTATTACCCCAATAAAATAGTGTCCTCAATAGGGTGACGTATATACTTAGTAGGCCACTTACAAGAGTTTCTAATTCTATCCAGCCAATGAATATAAAATATAGTAGTGTGTATGTATAATAAATAAATAAGTGAATAAATAAATGTATATTAGTTACCTCAGGTTCCTTAAGGATACCCTAATGAATATACCTTCTTCGGTCAAACCCAAAATATCTCTCACTTTTCATTATGTATATATATGCATATATGTATGTGTGTGTGTGTGTGTTTGTGCGTTGATACACATGCACCAACAAGGACCAAAGGCACAAGACTAAGGTATCGACATAATAGTAGCACAATGATCATTTATTTAATTATTGAAATCACTCAGGACATCATAAATAGGGAATATCACCAAGTATATAAAGTATAATAGCAGTATATGACCAAGGGTAAACCCACAACATCCAAGTGTAATGAGTTTTTCTAAACCATATAGAAATTCCTTGTAGGCTCATGTATGTGAACACAATACCATGAGTTGGTCAAGGAATCGAGGTACAAGACAAGGTATCTTAGTATATTAATCATTATAAGGAGATACCACTAGTCATATATATTAATAAATAAGTATGATATAATCAGTTTTTTCTTTGAACCCATCCAAGGTGTTCTATAATGAGGAAACATGGGATCACCCACTGTGTAATGTAATTATATTTATTCTATGACTCTATCTATGGAATTCTATAATGAGGAATACTTAGAATCACTCACAAATTACAATTTCCCTATGTGTCCATGTTTGGTGTTTCGTAAAAAGGAAACCCATGTAGAGCTTATTGTGTGAGGAAAATCATCTAGAATATGAACTCATTCAAGGAATTCCATAAAAAAGAAACCCATGTATCAGTCAATGTAGAATATGATTCAAGTAACCTACAATACCATCCATGGTATTCTATAATGAGGAAATTGGTATCTGTCTGGTTACGTATAATCCCAAGCTACCTATGATACCTTCCTCGGAATTATAAATGAAGGAACCTGAGTATCACTCAAGGTGTAAATAATTTATTGGGTATTTTTTCCACATCAATGAGTTAATCCATGTCATATCACTAAAAAATTATAATTAATAAATAATTCCATGCTCATAAGAATTCCATCCCAAAATTCAATTATATTAATTCGTTTCATTTTATTTATAAAAAAAATTATAAGGACATAGTAATGTCCATGAACTTTTTCAATTTAAATATTATTAATAAAAAAGGACATGCTAATAGGAATTCTATAATACAACTCAAGTATTTAAATAGGTCCATTCCATTTATATTTAATAAATATGTTAATGGGAAGGTCTATTCCACTATCAATTTATCAGGTGATTCGAGTCATGAAATGCATTCATTTATTGATACAGGCCATGAGTGGATCCTTTCTATTAGAATTTCATTCTATTTCAATTGATCATATTTTCAAAAATTATGGTTCTAGTGTAATATATATAATTCTCTTATGATAAGGTGAAAATACCCACACCATCTATCATTCATTTAATTCCATTTAGTGTCTCATCTTAGAGAGGTAATCCAACCCACCTCAATGGTGATTTTTAATTCCAAACCTAAGAATAAAGGTAAAGGCATATGAGAAACACAGCCAAAGGGGTGGTTTGAGTCGTTGTAAATATCCACTGAATTTGAATTTTAAATGTGAAAAGGAAATATGAATTTCAAGATAATCATTTACGTAATTAATTTTTCATTTTAGAGGTGACATAAGAAAAATATGATGCATGACATAATGAAATATTCCTAAAATGATATTTATTAAAAGAAAAATATGAGACCACATACCTCATTCTTAAGATGTTCCACTCATCCAATATTAATATTTGATTTGATCTTATTCGACATAAATCAATTATATAGACAAACGCCCTAAAAATAGATCAAATTAGCTCACATAGAAATAGAATTTGATATGGCTAGAGAATAAAGTATGTAGGAGGAGTTAAAGACTAACTGAGGGTTATTCAATAATCCAATAGTTCTTGTTATAGTGGTTCAATAAAGGATACCACTACATGCATTGAAGGAGAGGAAGGGGAGATCGAGTGTGGATACAATGAATGGGAAGTGAGGGACAAAAATTGAGGTAAAATAATTAAGGAGGACAGGGCAAAAGGGTAAAGTTACCCCCATAAATGAATGACATGTGTTGGCTGCATAGTTTGAAAAAACATAAGCTTACCATGAAGTTCCGCTGCCTATGTGGTACTATGGGTGTGACAAAGGTGCACAATTTTTTAAACAATGCTCATCCCATATTTCAACCTATGTTTTTTATTTTTGACCCCTTGCACAACTGTGTACCACATCTCACATGGTTAGACCAAACCATGTGATACCTCAACTCCTCCAGACCAGGCTATATGGTTTCACCAATTTGTTTGTATGGTATCAACAAACCATGTCCCTATAGAAAGAATCCACATGCATTGGGTACATGGTTAGACCTAAACATGCACCAAACATGCCCCTCTTTGAGATTTTAATGCTTCTAACACTCTTCCCAAAACCAATGACAACTTTAGGCTTTAAAAATTATCTAAATAAAACACTTTTAAGTGTTCCAATGCTCATTTTAACATTTCAATTCCTAGTTTTGAAAATGACCCTTCCACCAAATGGACAATTTAAATTCCATTAAAAAATATCTAGGGTTTGAATAAATGGGATGTTGAAACCTCCCCTCCATATAAGTCCTCATCCATAAGAAGACTTTGGAAAAAAAACATTACTCCACCCATACGTGTCATGGAATCCTCAATGAAATGGATATTTTTTTAAATCCCAAAAATTCCTGTAATCATCACATTTGAATACATGGTACTTAAACTATGAATCTCAATCCAATGAACATATTCAAAACTGGATATTGATACTATGATTACCAGAGGCCATCTATCCCTAGAAATGATCACATCATTATCTATTTCATTATCTTGTTTATTGAATTCCCCACAAAAGGTTCTAGCTTGAGAAGAAATTTCTGAGCCATGATACTTCCTCCGTAGGAATTTACTATTTAATAATAACCCTTGAATTATTTTGAAAAAACTGGAATGTTTCTAAACATGATCATATGGTTGATTCCAAGTCAAACATAGTTATCCTGGTTGCAGTGAATTTTCCCCTGAAATTTCCTAGCTGATCCTTTCACTAAACTCATCTCATCGTGATGATGTTCCAAAAGTGTTTCTTCCCTAACCACATATAATAGAAAAATAGATAATCAATTCAATCCACATCAAGGTGACTATCTTAAAAACACTCTACATAGACTGTTGGTGCATTACAAACCAAAACACGATGCTTCTCCTAAGTAAACTTGTGTTTATTTTGATCACATCCATCGAATCCCATAATTGGTATTAAGTAATTCTACCTAATTAAATGGGTCATTTATGTTGTTATTCCAAAACATTAACATAAGTGTATGTTAATCCAACACCCATGGATCGTCTAACACTAATTTAGACAACTGACATAATATCATGTTCAGGGTAACCTCAGAATAAACCACTAGAATAAAATCATATCGTCAATGGTAGTCCCTTATATAGAGTTTACTATTGGGACATTGGTACATAGATGAAACACTGACGTATCAAGAAATCTGCCTAATCCCACTGGTGGTGTTTTCCTGGTGGTCGAGTAAATAAACTATCTGCTTTTTGTGAGTCATTACAAGGCCTCCATACTGAATAATTCTAGTATCTCTTATGATAGAACAAACGTCTAATATTTTTTCATACTTCAAAAGTGAAATCCTTATGGTGTCTAATTATCATTCAAAACGATTTTTAATTTATTTCATTATCTTGCTGTATAACTAACACTATCTTATTGCAACCTAGAAAATTTTAGGATAGGGAACATGATCATCTCAAAAATAATTGTACTCTAATATAATACCAATGATTACCAACAAGACCTAAGATACTCCCATTATATATATGATTAAGTGATCATTATGGTTCCAAAAAAATAGGTGCAATTATAAAAAATAAAAATAATAGAACCACAATTGGCGGACTTTTTTTAAAGGATCTTGGCTATAACTACCAATAATTCATCATTAACCATCCATGAACACATCATACCTAGCCATTTCGTGATTTTTTAAGAATTATTGGAGAAGTCCAAATGGACTAATGGTGTATTCAACGGTTTTGTACACAACCAACCATTTTTTCATTATGCTACCTTGAAATCGAAAAAATTTATCTAAATCGTTATTTTTCTAAGGTTTCTCGCACACCCCAAGTCTGAATATAGAATCATTACTAAATAAAACCCATATTTAGATTTTCTCTCAAGAATCGATTGAAGTTATGGAAAAATAAACTTACCAGCCTCACATATTTCCAAATTCAATCTAGATCTTATCACAATAAACATTTTTCAGTTTAACTCCTTCTACTTTGATGGAAACAGTAAACATGTTCAACACAATGCTCCCCACATTAGGAGTGTCCATGTTGTCATTTATTGACAATGGAAACTCATCCCCTGACAAATTCTCCATCCACCACCAAATATGGTCTAAATACAAGTCCAACATACTTATACCATGTTATAATATGAGGATAAATAAAAAATATCCACTTACAAGGGTAGTTGATCAGATTTATGCATAAAATAAAAATGACACTCTCCTAAGCTGCACCCACACAGATCACCAACATCTTATGTTACATCTAAACCCAACTAATTGATAGAGTTAAAACAATCAATACTTTTACCACATTATCCCAAGCGTTGTTACGAATCTTACATTCTTTAACACCCATAACACTCTTCCTAGGAGATTATATGTGATCATATAATAAAATATCAAGGATAAAAAATTTCCACCATGCACATCTAGTTTGTTGTACCATATTATAAAATTTATGAGTACCATATGTATCAATGCATACTATCTAGAGATTCCATCAACATGATGAAATACCATTTTATACTTTTAATTTTTATATTGGCCCTATGCATCCCATTATCCTATAGCTTGAAATAATTGTATGCTAGAGTCGTAATATCCCATTTTACAGTTAGTCCTGATGATGACCTTCATAGTTATCCAAAACTAATGAATAACAAGGGCCACACAACCAATTAATCATCTAACCAAGCCCTAGGAATTCCCAACCCACTGATTTTGTATAAGGCCCCAGCCTTAAACCTTACATAATCTTGATTTATTACAACATTACACATTGAGTATCTTTTCAGGTTTAGAGTTTTAGAGAATTAGATCATGAAACTTGCATTACATTCCACATTTAAACAAAGTGGTTACATAAAATACAGTATTCATTCTTCCCATCAACAGAAACATATTAAAAATAAAACATGGATTCATTCTTGACACATCCTTGACACTATCATCACATCATGTACCTTTCCCTTGACCTGTGAAAAACATTTCAAAAACTTGGGATGAGCATAAAAAGCTCAGTAAGGGTTATAAAAATATGGAAAGGAAACATGAGTTCATATATACATAAGAATGAAATCATAATTTACCCATAAAACATAGGCACTTTAACATACCTCATCAAACCATGAATAAATCATAGAAAACATAAGACATAAAGGTAACTTGAGGCATTCATAACATTCTTACGTAGTGAGTAACCCTCTTGGTTACCTTTGGAATAACCATCACAGTATATTCCCTAAATATCTTCGGAGAATCCTTAACTTTTCACTCCTTCACGTTACCCAATGCATTGGAGAGCTATATCGGGCTCACCCGCCCTTAGTTTATCACGGAACCACCCGTTTTCATAATAATTCCCAAGAACCTCAACATAATCATATCACATAAAACATGCATAAAGGAAACATAACATTCCCACCTTTCAATCACAATATATCAATACAACACATTGATATAAAAACATTATGAAAACCATTTTCGATACCAAAATAAAATAAATGTAAAACATGGTATTTATATTTCTTTTAAAAAGAAGGTATGGCTTGTAGAGGAATTCGAAACTCAAATAACGGTCACGATAGCGGAGAAGTTGTTGTCACCGCATACGTACGACAAAAACATTCCCTTTTGTTGTTTAGTAAATGCTTCATATAAAAAAGATTTCTTTTGAATAAATGTAAAAGTCAAAGGGGTATATACACCGTATAAAAGAAAGTTGTGTATAAAATAAAATATGCCTCAATTAAAGGAGATTGAGACGAAGTCCCATACAAAGACGGTATCCTTGGTTTAAGGATAAATCAATTACATAATTATGTGTGACAAACGAATACACCAAATATAAGTGGATATTAAGTGTAAAATAATCAAAGGTCATTTATACATATTCAAAGGATGACATATTCAATAACTACATGTTGAACCCAAAGAAATCGAAATTGGGTTAAGAAGTTCCCTTGACAGCCTAACGGCGTCACATCAAAATGAGTTAATGAGAGATAAAATCTGTATCTCATCACTTGGACATAAAATTTACATCAATAAGGATATATTAGAACATATCCCAACATAATAATATGTAGATTAAAAGACCCAACAAAAGAAGTCTTTTAAAAAAGAGGAGGGTGAAAGGTTCCCTTACCGACTTGGGTATCTTTCAAAACATACACCCCATGAAATAAGGACAATAAATCGTTGATTTAAATACTCATAAATGAAATTTATATTACACAAAGAGTAGAATAATGGGCAGTACATACACCACTCAAAGGAAATTTTGGCAAATGTAGCATAAGTCTCACGGGAATAAAAGTGAGATGAAAAATCCCTTATGAAAACTGGGCAGCCTAACGGCGCCACATAAAACATACAAAAATGGATTGATGAGATCAAATAGGGTATATAATCATATTAACATAAAGTTTATAGAAAGAGGAATATAAAATAACATCCCCCATCATAAAAAAATAGGATCTTAAAAGAAGTGACATAAAGGAGAGTACTTAAAGAGAAAGAGAGAGGTTAGATCTCTTACGAAAATTGGGCAGCCTAACGGCGCCACTCAAAACTTCCAAAATGGATTGATGAGAGAAACTAGGGTCTCTCATTATATGAACATAAGAAGTAAAGTAGTATTAATATAAAATAACATCCCAATCATAAGAAAGATGAGCTTAAAAGGAATGACATAAAAGAGTGTACTTAAAAAGAAAGAGAGGAGTAGGATCCCTTACCTCGGGTTCGACTTGAATCGATCGTTCTTTAACATCCTGAATAATAAACTTGAGTTAATATCTACTTGCTTAAGAACCTTTTTAAAGTTCATTATTACTTTTATACCATGTTATTAACATCATTTAATCATTTATGTTAATAATGTTCATTTTGTCGGTATTTGGTTCTTAAGTCAAAAATAGACTTCTTAGACCTACATGTTGTTAATTTGGTCAAAGTTTCATCATATCCATAATGATATTAATTATTTGGATAACATATATATCATATATATTCATCATATACATGTATTTATAATATTACATCACATTTAGAGGTAAGAAATGAAATGCACCGTTCATGGAGACGGTAAGCTGTACGTACGCATGAACGCTACTTCCATTTCTATTTCGTATTTTCTGGTATGGAATAATAATTATATAAGAGTATATTATAATTCCAGTATAATAATATATATAATATCATTAACTTTATACTTTACACATCCCACATATGGTACTAACGAATCAACCCACTTTCAGGGGGCGGTAGTCCGCACTTCCTAAAATGAAGATATCATGTTTACCCATAATGGAAACAATAATGGTATGCCATAGATGAAAAATACAGAATCTTAAGGAAGGAATAAACAAATTATATATCATATATAAAAATAGTGACATCATAATGGCCACCTTTGAAGGTGTTAAATGAGTATTGAACAATCATCGTTTCGGGAGGCAGAATATCTCCATCCACGGAAACCGTATGTTCATTAACCATTTGATGTAGTTGTGTGAGAGTGTAGCTAGAATAAATCTTATAACAACATCCTAGAATATTGAAAATACTGGTGTTGTTACAAAATAATTAAATAAAAAGAGTTTAGGGGGTTGGAGAAGCAAAATAAAACAAATGAACATGAGAGAATGAATTACCTTTAAAAGTGTAACTCCTTTTGATTTGAGCCTAAAGGCTTCCTTTGAAAGGATTCTGCCTAAAGGGAAACCTTCTAGGATGAGGATAGGGATTTGGAGAGAGTAAATGGGCAGGGTATGGCCGATCCAAAGGCTTTAGGGGTGTGTGAAATGAGGTAGAGTGGGGGCCTTTTATAAGAGTAGAGGAGGGGAACTTTTGGAAATCATGAAACTATTATTTTATTTTCAAAAGTGTTTCGAATTTCTAAGGTCACACATTGATATAATTCGAAGATAAGATGATAAGGCTTAGAAATATTCCCATCCAATAGTTTTTGGACAAGTGTAGGTCTTAGATTTTATATTATCATTTCATTTTATTTAAACTGTTCATTATTGAGGTCATCGTTGCATCATCATGATGTCATAATGAAATTAATTTATTTAATGTCTAAATATTTTAAAACAAATATCTTGATGTAGGAAATATTTTTATCTTTACAAATAGTATTTATAGACAAAATTATTATTAGTATAACCCCTTCTAAAAATTGTTTTAGTAACACAATTTATGTTACTGTCATTTTCACCTTTATTTTTTAAAAAAAGGTATTAAAGTCATTATCTCACCCAAGAGGCTCCATAGGGTCTCCTAAATCGACCCATGGGTTGTCTTGGTCGGACATGACTCATAAAATAGGTGTAGGACAAGTGTCATGGTGTTTTCACATTTTTATAATATCATTTTTACCTTAAATTACACTAATTACCTCTAATCGCGATTAATGAAAAAAAGTTACTATTCACAAAAAAATTATTTTCAACCCATTGAACCACATTTTACATACTAATGACAACCATGTATGTCGGATTTTCAAAATTCAATACACATTAGTGGTAAACATTCATTTAAACAAAAAATCAGTTTTTATAAGTACCTCTTAGTGGTTTCACTATTCATCAAAAATTGAAGTTTTTCAGAAAAATACCAAAAATTCACCCTAAGCTATATTTGATCTTCCGAATTCAAAAATGAATTCCATTTTAAAAAATTCAAAAAATATATGTCACATTAATTAATTTAATAATTAATTCCCGCTGTCAGAGCAAATAGCGTGTTTTTATGAAACAATAAGTATCAAAAGATTGACACTAGTTTAAGTCTGATTTCAAAGTGAAATTAATTCCAACGACCACTATTGGATTAAATGGTAAAAATATATTCTAATTCCACTTTAAAACCAATTCAAAAGATAATCTAATCATAAAAATAAATTAGATTAAAAAAAGGTTTTGAATTAAAATACAACATTTTACACAATTCATTAAAAAAATGAACTTTATCGGAAAGATACCAAAAATTTACACAAAGTAAATTTTGATGTACCAATTCTTAAGAAGAGTTTTATTTGGTCCAAAAGGATGTATAAGAGTGAACAAAACTATATTCAATGAAAGTTCTCCATCAAAAGGCGATAAGTAAACATTTAGTGAAAACTAGGGCATATACGCCTAAAATCGAATTATTTTCGTATTTTATGCCTTTATCTTTTATTGGATAAATGTAAAAACATTAAAAAACATTTATAATCATATTTTAGTTATTTCTATCCATTCCCGCCAATAAAACTGCTACATGTTAACTACTATTTAAAATAATATTATTTTATTATTAGAGTGCAACGTAAGATTCCCATGAAACTCGTTGTTGCGTGTTGGGTACGCCATTGAGCATAGCGTCCCCTTTAAAGTCATATTAATATTTTATTCACAATTATGGATAAATATGAAAATTTCATATTCTTTATTTACCTGGGGTGTTACATCCTTCCCCCCTTTTGGGAATTGCGTCCTCGCAATTTTTTAAGTTGAGCTTGGAAACATCCTTGAAAGTCCCACATCAGAACAAGAGTCGGTAAAACAATCACTTTAAAATATAGAAAGATAAGTACAGAGGTCACCTGATTTAACCCATACTAGGATTCGATGTAGTAAAACATGGACATAGAGAAGAAAACATAGGGTCATGTTCTGATGAAGATTTATAGAAAACATGTTTAGGAGAAAGTTAACAATAAGAAAATCACAAACATGTGATGGGTTAAACGGTATTCGATTCCCCAGTAGGAAAAGTTAATAGACAACATTTTTGTTTTAAGTAACTTTTTATTGAGGAATTTATTCATAAGGAAACATAATCAATTATCATGTTGACTTTCAACTTTTACTAGATTCCTTAATCAAACAAATATTTTCTCCAAAAGACGAGTATTTAGGAAGACTTGTTCGCATTAAGAGTACTATAATAAATTTATAGAGAATCACCTAATCCAAAAAAGGGAACTATATACTTCCCATGTCTTTAGTCTTTAAACAAAACCAAAACCCAAAAGGTTAGTACATGATCAGATAATCCAGAAAAGATAACCCTTTATAAAAAGAAAATCTATTCTTAATCTCCAAAATTTGTCCAACAAAACCCAAAGTTCAATGAATACCACTCGATAAACAATTTTTCCATAACATTAATCAAAGTAAACTAAACTAAGATTGAAACCCAAATATTTGAAGGATTTATTCACATAGTCTTCCAAGTTAAATCATAACATTTATCTCCAAACAACATCTGTTTCTCCTAAAGTCTCGTATTGAAAAGTAATTAACCTAATCACATATCCTCCATGATAGGTTAATCATTTTCATAAATAACCCAAAATCAGCTTAATATTAATTCATAAAATCATATTACTAAAAGAATCATTCAAACTAACCAAGGAATTCACGTAGTCCAGTGGTAGGTGATAAATACCAGTCGGACTTTGGTTGTGGGTTCGATTCCCGCTGCTTTGTCCGACGCAACGGGTTGTCACACGGTCTACGTGTTGTCCTTTTTCCAAAACTATATAATTCTCAAATCATTCGCCAAAAAGGGATAAAATCATCAAAAATAACCATAACATAATTTAACCTCAATTTTATCTCATGCCTTTCACTTCCATCATAACACTTAGTAACCCATAATTACCTCCAAAGTTAGGATCATATAAACTCTAATGGTTACCTTTATAATTATTACCTGAACTTCCACATCGATTGGTCATCTCGTACATGATGCATTAAAGATCATACCAAGGTTCAAGTGGTTGATCATGACTCCTTGATAGTTGGTGTCGAACAACCACAAGTTTCTTCCTTGAATCCCCCATTTTATATAGTATCTTAATCATAGAACCACCACAGTTTCCTTCAAACCTGTTGTCTCTTTGGTGCCTGCTAGATCCATCCATTCACTAAAAACAAAAATGTCAGTGTGAGTATATCAACAAAACCATCATGTACTAATGAGGAAGGTAAACACTAAGATATTCTTACTCATTCACTTTATTTAAAACTAGGACTCTTTCTGAAATCCTAACCATTATGGTAATGTCACTTATGCTTAAAGAATACCCCAACCTCTAAAGTTATCTAAACCGACCTTTGATACCAACTATAAGGCCCCAGCCTTAATCCTTACTTAATCTTGAGTTATTACAAGATTACACATTGAGGATCTTTTCAGGTTTACAGATTTAGAGAATTAGATCATGAAACATGCATTACATTCCACATTTAAACAAAGTGGTTACATAAAAGACAGTATTCATTCTTCCCATCAACGGAAACATATTGAAAATAAAATATGGATTCTTTCTTGACACATCCTTGAAACTATCATCACATCATGTACCTTTCCCTTGACCTGTGAAAAACATTTCAAAAACATGGGATGAGCATAAAAATCTCAATAAGGGTTATAAAAATATGGAAAGGAAACATGAGTTCATATATACATAAGAATGAAATCATACTTTACCCATAAAACATAGGAACCTTAACATACCTCATCAAACCATGAATAAATCGTAGAAAACATAAGACATAAAGGTAACTTGAGGCATTTATAACATTCTTACGCAGGGAGTAACCCTCTTGGTTACGTTTGGAATACCCATCATAGTATATTCCCTAAATCTCTTCGGATAAACCATAATGTTTCACTCCTGCGCGTTCCCCAATGCATTGGAGAGCTATATCGGGCTCACCCACCCTTAGTTTATCACGGAACCACCCGTTTTCATAATAATGCCCAAGAACCTCAACATAATCATATCACATAAAACATGCATAAAGGAAACATAACATTCCCACCTTTCAATAACAAGATATCAATACAACACATTGATATAAAAACATTATGAAAACCATTTTCGATACCAAAATAAAATAAATGTAAAACATGGTATTTATTTTTCTTTTAAAAAGAAGGTATGGCTTGTAGAGGAAGCCGAAACTCAAATAACGGTCACGACGGCGGAGAAGTCGTTGTCGCCGCATACGTACGACAAAAACATTCCCTTTTGTCCTTTAGTAAATGCTTCATATAATAAATATTTCTTTTGAATAAATGTAAAAGTCAAAGGGGTATATACACCGTATAAATTAAAGTTGTGTATAAAATAAAATATGCCTCAATGAAAGGAGATTGAGATGAAGTCCCATACAAAGACGGTATCCTTGGTTTAAGGATAAATCAATTACATAATTATGTGGGACAAATTAATACACCAAATATAAGTGGATATTAAGTGTAAAATAATCAAAGGTCATTCAGACATATTCAAAGGATGACATATTCAATAACTACATGTTGAACCCAAAGAAATCGAAATTGGGTTAAGAAGTTCCCTTGATAGCCTAACGACGTCACATCAAAATGAGTTGATGAGAGATAAAAAGTTTATCTCATCACTTGGACATAAAATTTACATCAATAAGGATATATGAGAACATATCCCAACATAACAATATGTAAATTAAAATACCCAACAAAAGAAGTCTTTTAAAAAAGTGGAGGGTGAAAGGTTCCCTTACCGACTTGGGTATCTTTCAAAACATACACCCCATGAAAGAAGGACAATAAATCATTGATGTAAATACTAATAAATTAAAGTATATTACACAAAGAGTATAATAATGGGCAGTACATACACCACTCAAAGGAAATTGTGGCAAATGTAGCATAAGTCTCACGGGAATAAAAGTGAGATGAACAATCCCTTATGAAAACTCGGCAGCCTAACGACGCCACATAAAACTTACAAAAATGGATTGATGAGATCAAATAGGTTATCTCATCATATTAACTTAAAGTTTATAGAAAGAGGAATATAATATAACATCCCCCATCATAAAAAAATAGGAGCTTAAAAGAAGTGACATAAAGGAGAGTACTTAAAGAGAAAGAGAGAGGTTAGATCTCTTACGAAAATTCGGCAGCCTAACGGCGCCACTCAAAACTTCCAAAATGGATTGATGAGAGAAAATAGGGTCTCTCATCATATGAAAATAATAATTAAAGTAGTATTAATATAAAATAACATCCCAATCATAAGAAAGATGAGCTTAAAAGTAATGACACAAAAGAGTGTACTTAAAAAGAAAGAGAGGAGTAGGATCCCTTACCTCGGGTCCGACTTGACTCGATTGTTCTTTAACATCCTGAATAATAAACTTGAGTCAATTTCTACTTTATTAAGAACCTTTTTCAAGTTCATTATTCCTTTTATACCATGTTATGAACATCATGTAATCATTTAAGTTAATAATGATCATTTTGTCTGTATTTGGTTCTTAAGTCAAAAATAGACTTCTTACACTTACATGTTCTTAATTTGGTCAAAGGTTCCTTATATCCAGAATGATATTATTGATTTGGATAACATATATATCATATATATTCATTATATACAAGTATTTATAATATTACATCACATTTAGAGGTAAGAAATGAAATGCACCGTTCATGGAGACGGTAAGCCGTACGTACGCATGAACGCTACTTCCGTTTCTATTTCGTATTTTCTGGAATGGAATCATAATGATATAAGAGTATATTATAAATCCAGTATAATAACATATATAATATCATTAACTTTATCCTTTACACATCCCACATATGGAATTAACGAATCAAACAACTTTCAGGGGGCAGTAGTCCGCACTTCCTAAAATGAAGATATCGTGTTTACCCATAATGGAAACAATAATGGTATTCCATAAATGAAAAATACAGAAGCTTAAGGAAAGAATAAACATATTATATATCATATATAAAAATAGTGACATCATAATGGCCACCTTTTAAGGTGTTAAATGAGTATTGAACAATCATCGTTTCGGGAGGCAGAATTTTGCCATCCACGGAAACCGTATGTTCTTTAACCATTTGATGTAGTTGTGTGAGATTTTAGCTCGAATAAATCTTATAACAACATCCTAGTATATTTAAGATACTGTGTTTGTTACAAAATAAGTAAATAAAAAGAGTTTAGGGGGTTGGAGAAGAAAATAAAACAAATGAACATGAGAGAATGAATTACCTTTAAAAGTGTAACTCCTTTTGATTTTAACCTAAAGGCTTCCTTTGAAAGGATTCTGCCCAAAGGGAATTCTCTAGGATGAGGAGAAGGATGTGGAGAGAGTAAATGGGCAGGGTATGGCCGAGCCAAAGGCTTGAGGAGTGTGTGAAATGAGGTAGAGGTGGGGGCCTTTTATAAGAGGAGAGGAGGGGCACTTTTGGAAATCATGAAACTATTATTTTATTTCCAAAATTGTTTCGAATTTCTAAGGTCCCACATTGATATAATTCGAAGATAAGATAATAAGGCTTCTAAATATTGCCATCCAATAGTTTTTGGACAAGTTTAGGTCTTAGAGTTTATATTATCGTTTCATTTTATTTAAACTGTTCATTAATGAGGTCATCGTTGCATCATCATGATGTCATAATTAAATTAATTTATTTAATGTATAAAAATTATAAAAAAAATATCCTGATGTACGAAATATTTTTATCGTTCCAAAGAGTATTTATAGGAAAAATTATGATTAGTATAACCCCTTCTAAAAATTGATTTAGTAACACAATTTATGTTAGTGTCATTTTCACCTTTATTTTAAAAAAAGGCATTAAAGTCATTATCTCATCCAATAGGCTCCATAGGGTCCCCTAAATCGACCCATGGGTTGTCTTGGTAGGCCATGACTCATCCAATAGGGGTAGGACAAGTTTCATTGTGTTTTCACATTTTTATAATATCATTTTTACCTTAAATTACACTAATTACCTCTAATCGCGATTAATGAAAAAAAGTCACTATTCACCAAATAATTATTTTTATCCCATTGAACCACATTTTATATACTAATGACAACCATGTATGTCAGATTTTCAAAATTCAATACACATTAGTGGTAAACTTTCATTTAAACAAAAAATGAGTTTTTATAAGTACCACATAGTGGTTTCACTATTCATCAAAAATTGAAGTTTTTCAGAAAAATACCAAAAATTCACCCTAAGCTATATTTGATATTCCAAATTCAAAAATTAAGTCCATTTTACAAAATTCAAAACATATAAGTCACATTAATTAATTTAATAATTAATTCCCGCTGTCAGAACAAATAGCGTGTTTTTATGAAACAATAAGTATCAAAAGATTGACACTAGTTTAAGTCTGATTTCAAAGTGAAATTAATTCCAACGACCACTATTGAATTAAATGGTAAAAATATATTCTAATTCCACTTTAAAACAAATTAAAAAGATAATATAATAATAAAAATAAATTAGATTAAAAAGTGGGTTTGAATTAAAATACAACATTTTACACTATTCATTAAAAAATGAACTTTATCGGAAAGATACCAAAAATTTACACAAAGTAAATTCTGATGTCCCAATTCTTAAGAAGATTTTTATTTGGTCCAAAAGGATTTATAAGAGTGAACAATACTATATTTAATGACGGTTCTCCATCAAAAGGCGATAAGTGAACATTTAGTGAAAACTAGGGCATATACGCCTAAAATCAAATTATTTCTGTATTTTATGCCTTTATCTTTTATGGATAAATGTAAAAACATTAAAAATGATATATAATCATATTTTAGTTATTTATATCCATTCTCACAAATAAAACAGCTACATGTCAACTACCATTTATAATAATATTATTTTATTATTAGAGTGCAACGTAAGATTCCCAAGAAACTCGTTGTTGCGTGTTGGGTACGCCAATGAGCACAACGTCCCCTTTAAAGTCATATTAATATTTTATTCACAATTATGGATAAATATGAAAATGTCATATTCATTATTTACCTGGGGTGTTATATTTTGAACATTACATGATGATCAATCCCATAAAAAGGGTTCATTTAACACCCAACCACCCACTTAAATAGGGTGTTATTTCATGAAATAAGAGAACTACAAGATTCAAATGACACTAAAACAATACCTATCACCTATAAATCTACATAAGCATTAACTGAAGTTATAAATTCTATAAGGGGACTACCACAATTGGGATAACCACTTTTTATATAATTAATCATCGTCCTATAACATGGTCATGTCAGAAATGGCCACTATGCTTATAGGAAAAACCTTTATTCTTACCATAAAAGAAACATTCAAATGAGGCCTGTGAAAATATACAGATTCAAATCTAAGATCAAACTCAGGGAAGGAGATAAACTACCCTTAAATGAGGGTTAATCCTATAAAAACTAATAAAAGTTTTCATTTATGACGTTACATAAAAAACAATTATTTTAAACATTAAAGATGAATAGTTTAAATAACATCAAGTACTGGTTACGAAAGAAATCTATACATGGTAATTTAATTATCTGACGGACCAAGGATCATATGAATGTTATTTATAACATCATTTCAAGGATTATTGTTTACATAAAATCCTATCTTAATAATTAATTTTATCTTACAAATTAATTTTACATCAATTTTATTCGTCCATAAATATCTCCCAACTGGGATTAGTTAAAGAAACAGTAAGTTCCAATCTATGGAGGAAAACACCATTTTGGTTGTACATAATATTTTAATTAATTAAATCATTATATAATAAAGATTAAAATACTACTATAAAGTCTTTTTAATTTTAATATGGGTTCGTTTGGAAATATTCCTCCAAATGTATATATGTATCACCATATAAGATTCATCGAACACTTTAAATAACCAATCCATTATTAGAAGTATACCCCCAGGGGGTTATGTACTAAAGCATAGGAGACAAATGTGACCGAATATGGTCCCATAAAATTTTAAAAGATTATATTACACCATTAGATGGTTAATCCGATAAGAATATCATTCCCTAACCAACCTACTTGGGCTGCATGAAGAATTTTGTAATCCAGGTATATGGGTTTTCATTGCCAATTTATAGAGGTATATGTATTTATAATTTGTATGGACATACAATTTAACTGACCTTATTTTTATTTGCATATAAAAGTTTAATAACTTTTTATAGTTATACTATGGTATAGTAAGATGAATTAAAATTCTCACTTTAGAAAGGTACCATCCTTTATAAGTGATAGTTAACATTCATGTATCTTCAACCATGTTTGATCCTTTGAATTGAAATTACAATAAATCCATTTTTAATGGGTTGATAATATGGCTTACTCTTCATAATTTATAAATAGATATAAAATTTATAAATTGTTACTGGTAGTTATTTATTCAAACCATAAATGTTTCCACCCATGAAATCAATGATATATGGCTCAAACATGTCATGATTGGTTAGTTATGATGCCACCATAATTTTATATGGGAAACCACCATTTAAGTCAATTTAGATACTTCAATAACCAATAATATATTATAATCATAACAAGGAAAGTTGTCACATATTAGTAAATAATAAATATATATAACCAATAAACCTCTGAAGCAAGCTATATAGAAAGGAAATCTAAATAATTACCTAAGTAGGGTATATAGACAAGCATGATAACAAACCAAATAGGGCACATCCAAAATGTATTAGGAAATCATGCAAGGAAAAAAATATAACCTGGAATATCAATGGCATGTAAATATCCATGTTCCTATAAAAATGATTGTAAGGATACTACCTTAATATTGGGACAAGGGTAAAATACCTTAAATATCATAAATCTGTAAGTAGTGGAAATTATAATAATCACTCAAGGAGAAATCATAATCAACTTTACTTGCAAACCCAATGAATAATGGTATAATCCTTAGCTAAATCGTCTTTTCCCCATGTGTGGGTTGATCACTCTCATACACAATTACTTACCAAGATCCAATATGTTCCTAGTATCCTATCTACTAGCCTCAAATAGTAAGACAACGAAAAATAAAGAACTGACACCACTTTGTAATGTCCCAACCTGGAAGACACTTAAACAATGTCCTGAGATGATTTATCACATGGACTCAATCATGCCTCCCCGCACTCTAGAGGCTGTGTCACGACCCGTCCCACAGGGCCCATGCCATGACTACCGTAAGAACACCTTTCATAGGCCACGGGCTGGCGACTAGCACCAGTAAGGCATATACCTAAAAATAGGAAGGCATTTCCTCTTAACTTGTAAACTCACCCAAACCAAGAACACATCAAGATAAAATCAAAACATAAACTATATAGTAAACATGGTGTGTACAATAAGTAAAGGGGGATAGAATATAAGCCCAACTATAAATTACAAATAAAACTAAAAACAACTCCTGTGAACACCCACCAAGGATCCTACCAGAAGGGTAGGTACTGCTCTTGTACAGTCGTCTCTATAGATTGTCTCATCTAATGTTTAACTCTGTGTAGCCTCCAGTCATGGTACCCTTGATCTTGGATAGCGTTTTCTATCGTCTATACTAGACATACCAAGGTTCGGGCAATGCCAGTGCAGGGGTGAGTATAATGATACTCATTAGGGACCCCAAGACCCCATAAGGTCTCTCAAAATCCACAAAGGATAAACCACAAAGCATGAAAACAAAATTTAACCCTACTTAGGAATATGTCCATAAATATACCTAATTTATCAAGTATACCCATCTATTTCACGAGGAAACACAAGGCCAAACTCTTTAGGAAAAAGCTTAACTATTCCACAATGGAAAGAATACCACAAAGGTAATACCCCAGAGGTAAGTACCCCAAAGTTAATGCCATATAGAAGAATAAAAAAAAGTTATCACAAAACAAAAGTGTACCACAAAGGTAATACTCAGCTCACACCAAGTACAGAGGTACAGATGATTAGTTGTAATGAAAGATAATCTTATTCTGTTAGGTAGCACTCCTTGTGACGCAAACAGGATCAATAGGTTACTATCCCCCACTGACCCACATAGGATTGATAGGTAACTAACCCACACTGAACCACACATGATCGATAGGTAACTAACCCCCTATGACCCACACAGGATCTGGCTCTCACAAGATCGGTATGTGCTGACCCACACAGGATCACTGAGCACTGACCCACACAGAATCTGAACCATAAAAGATCGATATGCATTGACCCACATAGGATCGTTGAGTGCTGACCAACATAGGATCAGTATGCGCTGACCCACACAGGATCGTTGAGCACTGACCCACAAAGGATCGATGTTCTTCCTACACGTTACATCCAACCACAGGGTTCCCACACTATGCACCCTTGATTCTAGGAGATTCGGATCTTGAAAGAAATGTTCGATACGTCGAATTCCACAAATTCCCAAGAATATGTATCCTAAATTTCTGCCACATAATAAGGTACCCAACATGACAGATGACGTGTCAATCGGACTCTCGGTCTGTATGTTATTATCATTTCCATTTCAGGGGCCCGGTTGGATTCGAGTTCGATACAACATGACCATAGTCCAACATTATCCAAAACTCAAGTGGAGTATACCAAAAGGACTATCCTGATCCAAGGATTCTAGTTCCACATACAGTTCGTCAAAGTAAATGCCCAGATCTCAAGATATGGCCATAATTTCATATCTAGGTCCAGATGGGAACGGGTCCCGTCCGACCCAGTTTGGGTCGACCTGACCATGTCCGGGTCTGCCCATGAATGGGACGGACTGGCCTAGACCACTTGGGATAGCCTGTGGTACATCTCGTGATCGGGTGGCCCACCGTGGTGGGGTCCGCCCTAGCTGAAACCTGGGGAAAGGACTCCGCCTAGGTTTTCCCGAACCGTCTAGCGGACCGTTCGGCTGGCATGCGGGACCCTTCGAAGCAGTCCCTCACTGTGCGGTGCACCCGGCCGGAATGGTTCGTCCTCTCTTTCAGCGGCGTGGACGCACGCTACTCCTCCCATGGTCAGCTGGTTGCCAGCAGCCTTGGTGCACCGTCGTGGCTTACAGGTTATGGCCTTCTCTTCTACAAGTTGTGTCGGCGTGCAACACCTCACCTTCAGGCGGCCGACCGACGTGCCGACCGTTGTGCTTCCCCACAGCGGCCGTCGGGCCGCACCCTTCTTCGGTGGCGTGGTTCCCCGCCACTGCCATCACGACCGGCCAGATTATTGACCACCACCTTGTGCCTTGCCGACGTCGGTCGCCATCCTCCTTCTCCGTGAAGAATGCGTCAACAATGAAGATGCAGAGGGATAAGTCTATGTTTTTTTGGCATATAACATTCGTTTTAGACTAGTAGCATAAATCTTGGGGAGAAAGATTCAATGTAAAGAAAAATAATGAAGGACAATCCTAAACTCACCCCTACCTTGATCATCCGTTGAAGGTGTTGTGAGGAGGAAGACGATGATGGTGGTATCAGTGTTCATTACTACCGCAAGACACTTCCGATCTAGGATCGAGCATCATCCTCGTTCTGCTTTGGGGGTGGTTCGTCATTGGAGGATCTTCTTTGTTGGATGATCTTCCTTCAAAGGCCTCCTCTCCCTTTCTCTAATGGAGAAACAACCCTCAATTATCTCAATAGGAGTTAATAAAATAACTCTTAATTAATAATTTGTTTCATTAATTTAGATTCAATGAACCCTATTAATTAATGAGAGCTGTGGTTACATAATTTGTGTAATCGGGCATTTAATGCCCAACCTTAATTGCTCGACCACCCTTGTGTCGTCCCCACCTCCACAATACAAAAATTAGGTTTCAAAACTAAAAATAAAAATGTTATTTATTTTATTTTTCTTCTCCCACGAGAAAATAAAAAACGAACTTACACTCTTGACCTACTGCGGTCGAGTTGAAGCTCTCATTGAGAAAATATTTGTGCTGAGAGTTCAACGGTGTCCTCGGTTTTCAATTCTGAGCCCAGTTCAAAGGTTACAAAACGTTGCTCATGCATTCACTAAACGTACCTGATTTTCTTCATAAATTCATTCCAGGCACACCGAGCCTCGGAATCATGCACCAGAAATGGTCAAAAACTCATAATAATTCTATATAATTAAAACAAATTACATGGAAAAAATCCGATTCTTTACAGGCTGCTGAAAAGTAGTGTGGTTCTAATAGTGGTACATTGTTTAGACTATACCCCAAAAATTAGAGTTTTACAATGGTAATAATAATGAATCCATAGAAAGAGAAATAAGTATAAATGAATGGTATAGGAATATAATAATAAAAGTAAAAATAAATATAGATAAAATAATTATAATAAAAGAATAAAATTGGCAATGTTAAATAAAAAACCATGCATGTACATGTGTTGCTACAATATTCAAGTTGTATGCATACATCAACTAAAAAATAAATGATGTAAAATGAATGAAAAAAATCCTAAAACTATATCTCTATATGAGTCCTATGCTCTGACATAGTCTAGTGCTCCAAAGCTCCGATGTAAAAATGAAAAAACAAAAACAAAATACATGAACTTATACCTATAACTATGAGGTATGTTCGGGCAGCACTGTGAAATGGCTACTTAAATAGGGTGTGGGATATACATAGTAGGACACCACCAATATAATCTAATTCTATCCAGTATATGAATATAAAATACAACAGTGACTATTTATAACAAATAATGCAGTAAATAGATAAATGTAAATAAGTCGGATCAAGTTCCTCAAGGACACTCGTATGACCATACCTACATTAACCTAATACATAATAACTATCACGGACCATCATTTATACATATACATATTCATATATATGAACAAATATATATATGTATATATATCTATGCAGAGATAATCATGCACCTGCTAGAATACAAGGAGAAAGGAAAAGGTATCCATATAATAGTAGAGAAAAAATTATTTGTTTTATTAAGGAAATCAACCAAGACATCCTAACAAGGGTATGTAGACAATTTCATAAAATCAAAACAGTTTTATAGGTCCCAGGGGAAACCCATAATGTCCATGTATAAGTAGTGTTTTTAAACCATAAAGAAATTCTGGATGGTCACATGTATTTGAACATAATACCATTAGTTGGTTAATGAACCTAGGTAAACACCAAGGAATCCTAGTAATGTAATCACTACATAGAGATAATGCTAGTTTTATGTATTAATAAACAAGCAAGATAAAATTAATTTTTCCAATGATACCATCTATTTTGTTCTGAAATAAGGATCACAGGGATCACCCATGTTCTAAAAAATTATATTTAATCTATGATCTCATCTATAGTGTTCTGTAATGAGGAAACATAGGTATTGCTCATGGCATGGGGAAATCATCTATTCAATTACCAAATCAAAAGTTTTTTGTAAAATGGAAACCCATGTATCGTTCTAGGTGTAATATAATTCAAGTAACCTATGAGCTTCTTCATAGTAATCCATATTGAATAAATTTGTATCTCTAATGGTACATATAATCCCAAATAGCCTTTAAGACCATCCTAAGAATTCTATTAGAAAGAGAACATGTATCACTCAAGGAATACTAAATTCATTTGGTAATATAATAGTGAATAAAAGATAATACATTCCGTGTCACCAAAAAATTAAAATTAATATGGAATACCATGTCCAAAAACATACCATACCACAATTCAATTTTAACATTTAAGTAATTTTATTTATAATTAAATTTGTATGTCCATGGGATGGTCTGCAACATCTTTCATTTAAATATTAGTAATAAATAAGGTCATTCTTGTAATAATTCTTTATTACATCCCAAGTATTAAAATAGCACCATTCTATTTATATGTAATCAATAATGTCATGGGATGGTGCATGCCACTATCAATATATTAGGTGTGATGAGTCAAGAAATATGTTCATTCATTAATACAGACCATGTATAGATCACTATCATTAGAATTTCATTCTAATTATATTGTTCATATTTTATACTTGGATATTTATAAATAAATCTAAATAATTATCATAATCTAAGGGGAAAACAATCACAATGTTCATCATTCATTTAATTCCATTCAAAATATTATTTAGGGAGTAGAAATTCAATGCTCCTAAAAAGGGGATTTTTAATTCCAATCCTAAGCATAAAGTTCAATTCATACGACTGAAACACCCAAATTAGTGGTCCAATTCAAGGTAGATATCCACTAATGATAAATTTTAAATTCATAAGGGAAATTTCAATTTATTCAAAAGATTTTACTTCATTAATATTTTATTTAATAGGTGATGTAGGGAAAATATAGAATGCGGTAAAACAATCTATTTCATAAAAATGAAATAATTTAAGGTAAAATCACGGGACCACCTTCCAAATTATTAAAAACTCGCACTCATATAAAATTAAGATTTTATTTGAGCATGTTCAAGAGAAATTGAATAAATAGGTAAACACCCTTAAAATAGGGAGAATTCGATCACATGTAAATAGTATCAGCTATAGAAAGAGAAACAAATAAGAGAAACACATGGAGTTAATGATTAATTGATTTTTATCCAATGAAACCAACAATCCTTGAAACTATGGCAAAATGAAGGTGATATCTTTAAGTCTATAAGGGGTGGAGGAGGAGCTCGAATAGGGATAATGTGAATAGTAATTGAGTGAGAAAGAGGGAGGAAACCCCCCAAAAGAGAAGAGGGTAAAAGGGTAAAATATCCATATTTAATGAACAACATCATTTGGACACACATTTTGGATAACATTTTGGTTCCACTACTTATGTGGAACTCTGGGTGCGAGCTATGTTCAGGATTTTCCAAATAGTTCCTAGCCCAAGAGAACACCTCTGCAGTTTGTTGCAAACCCCTCACATGGACATGCGCCTCCTCTCCCATGGTTTGACCAAATTGTGTAACACCAATAACTCCTCTATACCATTCCACATTTTTTATCCTATAGCATTTAATAGTTTCAACAATCTATATCCCAATATAAAATAGGCCACACTGTGTGGGCGCACAATTAACACTAACTGTTTACTTACCATGAACCACTTCCCACTTCTCCCGAAGTAGAGTATTTATATTCCAGTTCTCCCAAAACTCAAAAGAACTCGAGATAAACCTCTTAGGATTAGAATATTGTGAAAAATAACAATTTTTTCCAATGCTCATATTCACATTTCACATGATAGTTTAGAAAATATCCCATCCACCAAACAAAAATTTCAAATTCCATTGGAAAATTTATGTGGTTCGAAAACAGAAGATGTTACATATCAAAAGTAGAATTCTCAGGATCTATTTAAAACTATACTTCATATTTACAGCGTAATAGTTTTTTCTATCCCAATTTTATAAAAAATAGTTGTAATATCACTATAATAAAATATCTTATACCAATAGAAATTCAGGGACAAATAATATATTTATTTCTAAAAAAGAACAAGTACAACATATATTAATAATTTTTTTTAAATACATGTACCACTATTTAGTTTTACCAAAAAAAAATATTTTTATTAATTATTAATTACCTTCAAATATTTTACTAATAATTAAATATTCCACACTATTATGTTAATAATGATAATTATTTTAGCAGAAATTATTTTGTTATTAATAATTATTATTACCAATATTGTTTTCAATATATAATAAAATTTTTAATATTTATTCACTAACTATAAATAATTTATAAAAAAATGTATTACTACCAATTATATGTTTATTGGATATAATCATGATTCTATTAATAAAAGTAATAAATTGATAATAATTTTTTTTTAATTTCATCAATAAAAAATATGTATTAATAAATAAAAAGTCCATAATAAATATTTATAATATGTTTAAATTTTAATTTATAATATATTATATTTGAAATATAATTAACAATATATCTTAGATATGTTTAAATTTTTTTGAAATATACAATTTTTGGTGGGTTTGGAAAAGCTTCCAAATAAATTTAAATGAAAAAAATATAACAATCTATTCTTCAAAAAAAAACAAAATTATATCTCCACACAATTCATGTTTTCCTAACATGGTGTTTCCATACCTCTCAGTAGTTCTTAATTAGCCACATCTTTAAACTATCCATATTTCCTGTCTTTGGCTATAATCAAATTCACATTCTCTCATTGTTTCCCACACCGATACCCACACACTTGATTCTCTTCCATCTCTTATACCCCTTTGTCCACTGATATTCAATAAATTTTTTCATATTTAAACTATGATGCAAAAAAGTTGGTAAGGAAATGGATAAAAAACCCATTTATAATTTAATTGGTCAATTTATAAGCTTACATGTATATATTACTTCTCTTCATGTTTTAAGCACTTGAAATCATGGGAATCTAATTTTTTAATCAAATTCGAGTTAGTGTTTCTATGAAATTTAGGTGAAATGAATTTTATTATTTTTTATTTTTATTTATATATTTTTTGATTATTTTATACTAATTACATACTTATTTGGAGCCACTCTATTTAATTTTTAGTTATTTTATCACTTCCACATAATTGGATTATGTTCCACCTAGGTGCTCTATGTAAAACCCGTGATGACATCATCACCTTTATGGATGAATGGATAATTTAATTTCTTACTGACATTAACATTATATAAATTCATAATGGATTATGTGTTTTTTATCATTATCATTGAATTGAAATACTTCACAACTACTTCATAAGTATCACCTTATACATTTAATACTTTCTTCATTCTTTCAAGGGTCATGAATTTGATGGTTGTGTGGTTGAGTTTTAGCTATTATTTTTCAATATATTTAAAAAAATAACATTGAATATGATTTTTTTCACTTGTTCCTTATCAATACATTCTTTGATGTTTTGAATATTTTGTGAAATTATTGATGCATAATTAAAAAATCATGTTAAATATTATTGTGGAATTGTTTTACCAAATATTACTCTTTAAATGTTTAAATGGAATGGAATGAATAATTCATATTTTTTATATTCACTTACCATTATATATTTATTGGTATGAGATTCTTTTATTGTAGAGATTCTCAAAGATATGAAAATAATTTAAAAACATGGGTACTCATCTATGCTAGCTCTCTTATATACTTTTCCTTCACAAATGAGTAGTTGGTTATGAACATATTTTTTCATTAAAAAATCCTCTACATATGTGAAATTTATAGCTACCAAAAAATATGTAATTCTTTAACAATTTTGTTTGAGTACTTTTATGAGATTTATTTTAAAAAATATCTAAAATTTTATACTTTTTGTTTTCTGAACACTTAAAAGTCTGGATTCTTAATGGTTATATACTAATATATAATATAGAGTACCAAAAATAAGTTAGGATTGTTTAATTTTTAATATATACTTGTTTATATGGGTTCTATTCTCGAAAATATTATTTTATATTTCTCTTTGATAACCCTTATTTTATATTTCTAGTTTTTTGGTTGATTTTTTGGGGAAAATTATTTATGAATCTAATGTATAATTGTGATAATATATATTTTTATATTTTTCATTAATATAATTTTTTTATTTTTTATCACTAAACTCTTACAGTTATTTTTGATAGAACTGATGAGGCATTAAAAAACCCGATTCAAGTAGTATATTGAAAAATATTTACCATATGTAACCCTTCCTGTTTATAGCCCAACCTATATTTTATAATTAAATTTTTTAATTTTCCTATTATTTAACGTTTTTAATATATTTATAGGTGGAAATAATCTCTATAGTTTTCTTTATATGTAATAACAGCTCCACTTCTCTAAAATAATTGCTGGATTATTTAAATAGACTCACATTGGGATGTGGGAACCCATTGAAAATAAGAAATCATCAATGGAATGAAGAAAGAAACTATTAATATGCACCCTCCATTATGAAAAGATGTCCCAAAACATTAGATATTAATTTTTCATTGGATCTCACCCTCAAGCCTTCCCATCAGAACACATCCTACTAATATATATCTTTGGGTGCTCACTCTCTCATTTTCCTTGTTTGGTAATGACACTCTCTTTACATGAATTAATGTGGTGTTTCAATTTTAGAAAATTCTTGAACTTATTTTTTCTTACCTAGTTAAAATGGTCACAAATTTCTTGATAATTATAGTGAATTGGAAACCATATTATTATAAAAATAATATAAATTTTCACACATACATAATAGATATTTTTATTTCCAACTTTAGATTAATGAAAATTTAATAATACACATGCCTACTTTTTTGACATGGTGGAAACATATTTATTTTTATATAAAAAAATTATAATCATAAATAATTCACAAATTATTTTATTGTAACCTCAATCGTAACAAATATTAGTATAATTTAAACACATAAAATTATAATATATAAATAATTATTTCTAAATCCTTTTTAAATTTTTGTGTTAGATGACCCGATATCCTGAATTTGACTTATAATGTCCAAAATAAATCACCTCAAAATTTTGTTGAAATAAAAATGGAATTCATAGATGGTTTCTAAAAAAATTTCAATGTATGGGTGGTTATTTCAAAAGGTATGAATTTTAAAACCTTTGTTTTTATAAAGTTCCATGTTTTAGCTGGTATGATTGGATTATTAATAAGTTTGTATTATTTTATGAGTTATTAATAAACATTTACTTATATAAAATATTTATCTAAATATGTTCTCTAATAAATAAAATCATGAGGTTTTTGTGAGAAAACAATAACACTAACATCATTTATTGTGATGACTTATAATTGAAAAAAAGTGTTCAATTAAATTTATTGAGATTAAGTAATGTTTATAAAAATTATATTTCTTTGAAAAATATTTAGTTATAATATATTTATATATTTTTGTGGTTTATATTTCTTAAAAAAATTATTTTATTATTATTCACTAAGATAAGTGTTGTGATGAAATGAGTGGTTTAATTAATTCGAAAATACATATAAAAAAATTCATGAATAAAAAATTTATATAAGTGATAAAAAACATTATTTTAGTTAACAATATTGAAAAACTATTTTACTTTCTCAATGTATTGATGATTTTATTTTTTGATATTGATAAATTGAAATTTATAGATGTTAAGAATTTATTTTGAAGAAATAAAATTAGAATTTACACCAATGGTGAAGTTTGAAAAATCATTTCTGTCTAAAATATTATATTGATCTTCCTGTATAAGACCCAAATATGTGATTATAACATAGAATATGAAATATCATATAATAATATGACTGATGTATGTCTTATAAACTCTGTTTATTACATTGTTCTAAAATTTCATGCATATAAACATATTTCCCATATCAATTCCTTTCATGCATACCAATATATCCTCTTCATATAGAAAACTAGAGAAATATATATGTTTTATAGTACCACACAAACATTTATAGCAAACTATTTATTGATCTATTAATAAAAATCAGAAAACTACCCCATCTTATAAAGCCAATATTTTTTATTGTTAATGAAAATACATACAAAAAACCTCCATTATAACATGTGTTACTACCCATTAATAAAATACAACCCATTCTATATACATTGATTCATAAAATATGCTTCAACCGCCATGATCTGGCTTAAAATGACATCTCACAATATACTGTGTGATCCTATTGTAATAGAATATTCGTTACAAGAAACGATTTTCCCCATATGTGAATTATAAAATTGTACCCTTGTAAAAGTTTTTATTATTCCTTTTAAACACTATATAAATATGGTAACTATATAAGGCTAGACTTATCATGAATATGTTATTAGCACACACAACATCCCTCATATTTATATATTTTAAACATGTAACGTGGTTATTTCATCACAAAACATAACTTCACGGTGTTATTATGAACCCTTCCTTAATCAATGATATTAATCCTTGGTAAAGTTATAACTATAATAATTTATTATCACTAAAATTACTATGTTTTAAATTATGAAAATTAGAAAAATGAGTTTTCTGAACACTCTCATAGAATATGATACATTGCTGGTGGTGAGTGAAAATATATTGTTGTAGCCAATGAGAACACTAATTCATAGTTTAGGATACATTATAAACCACTAATATTCTACTTCCATTATTGGTAATAACTTAGATTCTTTTTAGTGTATTAATTTCCATACTAAAATGTCCATATTTTATCTTTCACTACACATATGAATTTGTAGCTCTTTTCCTCCAATGAAGAGTATGAAGTCCCTATAAAAACTGTAAAAGGAATATTCCAACTTATTATATAAGTTATTACCTTTAACTTTTATGAAACATAACAGGAAATAATTATTATTTTCCCAATATAGAGTCCATGTACATTATAATTTAATCCCACAACCATTCACTTATGATTCCTATACTACTTCACTAACACATGGTCAAGTTTGGTTAAAATAATCCATGTCATGTATGATAGAAAAAATATTCCCCCTTCAGTTAAATACCATCATAGAATATTATTAAGTCACGTATACTTAATCTATTGAAATATTAATTGTGGATATCATTAATTTCTATTTTAATGAAGAGATCTTAAAAAGATTTAATTAATTTCCAATAATCCATACATTATCCACTTAACATGTGTACAACATATCTATACATGCATATCTATTAATATCAATTTACATTAATGGAACATGAAAGTTACTTCTCCCTCATCACTTAATTATCTAGATTAATGTATTTTTTTATGTTTTTCCCACTCGTAGGATCATTTTTCATGGATGGATCTCATGGGTAAGATTACATAAAAGGTAAGCACAATGGATGTGCCTTGGACATTTCTTAACTAAATATTTATTATTTTAGATTTATCTTTTTCTATATTTTTGGTATGATATATTGTCCAATTTAATATATATATCTTAAAATTATTAATTCATAGACCTAAAATTACATTTCTTTTTATCCATATTTTGGTGTGTTCTAGATGTTACTAGTTTAATAGACATATTGTAGTTCCACAGGAAAACCATAGTTTAGTATTTAGATCTTTCTCCTCTAATTTTACGGGAATATGTTATATGATTCATGATAATTATGAATGTTTGTATTTTTAGTACATGTACGGATTTTTTTTACAGTTCAAAAAAAAGTCGTGTTTCACTGACATATCAATTAGGTAAAATATAACATAGACACATAATTTTTCATTATCATTGAAGCACATATTTATGGTATATATACTATATAAAATGAATTATTGATAAGTTATGTTTTTTCATTTTTAATTTCTTATTTAGATCTTGGGAAACATATATTATTGGAAAGAACATATTTATGATTTTTTTTTGTTTTTTAAATACACAATTTATTAGTCATGTTTTTTTATTTATTCATTATAATTTGTTCATGATATAATACCCTATTATTAACTACTACAAATGAATTAATATGGATTACTATTATTTTAAAATTATTTTATTATAATTATTTCATCCAATTATTAAGACATATGATTAGAAACTTCTTAATTTTCATTTCAATTTGATCAATATGTTGAGAACTGATGATTTTCCTAAAGTGTTATTGTAAATTGTTCTCTATAATCCACAGTAGCCCTAATATTTAAAATTTGAAGGTATTGTGTTATAGATACCAAGAATTTGGAATGTTACTGGTTGGTTATTTAGAATGTAGTTGGTAATAGACATATGGAGTAAAGTCCTGAATTACTAGACAATGGTACTTTTTTATAAACCGATATTGTAACGTTCCAACCCGAGTACCACTAAAATTATTGCCCCGATATGGTTCTCTAAAAAACCTCAAGCATTCCTCCTCATACACCAGACATTGCTGACTAGTAGTGGGGGTCTAATATGGTAGTATGAGGAGACTATAACCAAAAATCATATTTCACAATAATAGTATAAATAACCAATTATCATACACATTAGAGTATATAGAATGAATAAATCAACTGGACATGCTCTAATAAAATTAAATGAAATAATGGACCAAATAGCCATTTCCTATATAAAAAATTGATCTCCCATTGGGATGATCCCATAAATAAAATTAATGACTGAAAATAAGAACATCAGGGTCAACATCATCAATGAACCAAACATCATAAAATCCACCAATACCATCTGGAGAATATTAATATGACTAACCAAGTATCATACACAAAAGAGTATATAAAAAGAATAAATAAATTGGCATGTTGTAATAAAATGAAATGAAATAATTTCCCAAAGATCAATGTCATATATACACCATCATTCACACACTGGGTCAATCCCATACATAAAATGAACAACTAATGATAAGTAAATTAGTTCCAACATCATCAAAAAGCTTATCCTCATCAAATCCCCTAACGCCATATGAGCCTTCTATCCCAACCATCTAAAACTGAATATGATCCTCAGACCAAGCCTATGTCTGCAATATCTTGTGAGAGTTGTTTGGGTAACCAAGTGAAATGGTGTCCAGAGGATGGTGTATGTAAAACCCAGTAGGCCAACACTATTGGTGCCTAAGGAATACGAGATGGTACAATATTGTATCTAGATATCTAAAGGATCACAAATTCAATATGAATGTATAATAAACATGTTTCACTATTAATCATTTATCATTATCCTTTTTAATTATTTGGGTTATACCTGGTCACCCAATCAACCAAGCCTAATATGGATGTTCTGATAGTCTATGCCATATACCATAGGCCTTAGAAAAATTAATTCATAGGGGAATTAATTTCTCAATTAATTTAATCCACTTTACTTTTGAGTGTCAGTTCAAGTTCTCAAACTGGGGATTCATAATTCCCTGATTGACCATCCCAATCATATATAATTTTAGTTCTGCCTCAAATATCAGTCTATAACCTATACCACAGATGATGAATTCTATATGCAACATATTAATCATTTATATGAAATTTCAAGACCATAACCTGGATGTCAAGAGTATCAGTCCATACTCTAAAAACTATGATGAATTGCGGAATCTTGAGCATCGGTCTGGCCAGCTTAAAACTATGTATGAGGAACACCATGTCCAATATCGTAAAACATATATAAAACCAATGGTTCATATATTATCATTCTCGCACCTATACCTTGGATGAGGAAAACCATGTCCAATATCCTAATCCATTGCATAATTTGTCAATTCCATTATTCTAGGTTAAACTGCTAAACCTTTCAATCATATTAACATCAATGGTTCACCACTATTCATTTTTCAATATTCAATACTCCTTATCGTTTCATCATTACCAAGGTCCAAATGGGCCACAGAAACTAAAACAAGATTCAACAAATCCCAAACCCTTTTCACATTTCATAAAAATATCAAAAAACAAGCATCATCATTACACATTTTAATACCACTATTTAAAACAAGGGTCTTCCTCTTTATGGAAAAAAAATTTCCCAGAACATTAATTTCCACCCAAGCCATTTAAATGTTCCATTAATTTATTTTGTTTATAAAAACCCACTCCTCATTTCAGTTAATATATGAAATCCATTTAAAACCCCTATAAAATAACCTTTATGAGAACACCACATTTGAAAAAAACATCCATATTAAAACCTAGATTTCCAAAATTGAAAATTAAAAGAAAATAAAAATATAAATCTCAAGAATTAATAACTCTAAAAGTCCTCATATGATTTTTACAAAATTAAACACCAAAAAATACATTTTTAATGACTTAAACACTCCATGGGTGGTCGTAGTTCCGGTTTCACAACACCACTGATCCAATGGGATATATGGAAGGTTTAAGGAAAAAACTAAGGAACAAGGTCATCAACTCAAAATATGGGGAAACCTCTCCCCATAAGGTCTCAAAGGCATATACTACAGACACATGCAAAACAATTTACAGGACTATCTGTAAAGCACTTAGAACACATACCATAATAATGAATTTTTCTATAAAGCTTCCAATGTTCTTATACCATGCCATGAATCATCATAGTCTTGTAAAACCTCTTCGGTATCCAAATAATATATCCACAACCATTCATTCTTGAACTCACACAAATAAAAAAATTCATTTTTTATAAAAACTATAATTAATTAAATTTTCAAAAGAGAACCCGTAATACCATTAGAAAACACATAAGTCACTAATCACTTATCAAAAACCCATAAACCACTACAAATTTTCCACAATAGAATCCCGAAACAACTCCATGGAAAATTCATAATAGTAGATTCCAATTAAACACTTAATAAATAAATTATTTATAAAAAAACCTAAAAATATTCACTAAGACCACGTACCTTAATGAAACGTCGTATAATGACTTGCAGAATCCATCTCAAGATCTCATCTACTCATGATAACCAAAATACCCACCATCCTTGGCTGATTCTACCACAATCTAATTTAATTAGAATCAATTCTCTAATCATGCTCATCTGAAGCAAGAAAGAACCATGGAACATGGAAATGGGAAGGAGGATGAAGAAAAATCTCGCCTTAAACGCCGAAGAAACACTATGAACGTAACCAAAATAAAAGGGAGGAATTATATAGGTGGATTGGAACCCATTTTTTGTACTCATGGGGAGAGGAATATGGAGGAGGGGAAAAAATCATATGGGGGGTATTTTTTTCCTTTATCCATTTTTAATAAAATATATGAAGCCACACTTTTTGGCCACACGGGTTTCCAAACCATGCACCAACCATGCATCCCCAATTATCTAACACCTATGATCTACATTATTAGGACACAAGATTAAAATAAACCATGAACCATCCATACTATCATCATTTATTACCTTCTACCGCATGGCACACGATTTGTCTAAAACTATGTGCAGGACGACTCTCTATCCCATACCCTCCTCATCCTTGAATGATTTACCCATGAACCTTGAATAGTTTTTCCTTAACTATATGGTTACCATAAAACACAACTATAGTCAGTTAAAAATGAACTGAAAACCTCATGACCACTAAGCTGGCATATGGTTCCTCATAAAACATGCACACCGAATCACGCACCCTTTCAAGAAAAAAATAAAATTCACAAAACATAACCTGATGCCTTAAATACTCATCCAAACACCTGAGCTACATCATGAGCATCATTAATCATTAAAAAAAATATGATTCAGTATAAATCTCATATTTTAAATCCATGTCTTGATTCAAAATTTTAACCCTCAAATACATGAATATTCAAAACCCTTTAGAAATTTCCAGCTCTTGCGAACGTGGGATCTGAAAAGCTCCCAACTATAATAATTCTCATTCCAGAGATGTCATGGAGGAAATCCGTCAACATCACCCAAATTAAAATGGTCACCTATTATCACCAATGGCCTCTTTCTATTTATGAATGCATGAAACACATCCAACAAAAAACCTCTAAATCAAGGCACTCAACTTTCCAAAACTTGAGGCAATTCTAGTTTTCAAAAAATAAATTCCAATATGGTTCTTTCCCAAGTCCATCTTACCAAAAAACCTACTTTTGTTATCCCTAGGTCACATATCGTAACCATGGTTATCCCCACCATAAGCCTGAACATATCACTAAAATCATTCCATGCTTAGAAATTTTTCGCATTGAAAAGAAAAACATGAAACTTGAACTCTTAATACTACAACACAACCAACATAGTTTCCAACTTATGATGGACTAACATTCCCTAGAATGCCAATATCCATTAGCACCCATCCAAATTATCGAAAACCAACTAAATTGGAATTATACCTTCTGTCCATCGACAAACTAAGAACATAATAGTATTTCATCAAAATACCATTTCAAACCAAAAACTCACCCATCATTCAAAAAAATACACACCAGACATATCTTGCAACCTTTTGCACCCATATTGAGTGCTAACCCCAGCCAGACTATCACTGATCGACTAGTCCCAAAGTTTCCTGACACAAACTATTGGTCCATTTCTATCTCACTTGATCTTTATTCCCTCAAACAAAGATGCATTCTAAATCCACCAAAATATGACCACTTGATTCCATATCCACCCCTAGTGAGATTCCATAGTCAGATCCTCTACTGACTCAAAACCATATTCTTTCCCTACTACACTGCCGAAATACAACCTATATAAGGACATAGAACCTGAATCCAATTATCAACTTGATTATTCACCACAACTATTTTAAAAATATAACTCCCTATATAATTTAATAATTCGCATCAACAATAAGTTCCATAGACCTCTGGTCCTTCCAATAAGAGGGTTTGACCCCTATGACCAACTCACCACTCCCCACCATAGGATTTTCTTCATCATCACCTCACTTAAGAAACTATAACCACCATGGGCCATGAAACTTTTGATTCCAACCCAATAATTGGATATGGATGTGTTTCTATCACTCGTATAAAAAAAATCCACCATCACCTATTCCATCTTCCAAGAATGAAACACACGATATTCATCAACATATGGTCTATCACATGGACCTCACTTACTAATGATTGATGGTGCTCTTTCCACCATATGGATCCACTTACACTTATACACATGCACCACCCCCATGTAAGACTTTAATCAAGCTAGGAAAACCTTTAGTTATCTAGGAATATAGCCATTTCCCTATCAGTTTACCCATGATGATCTCAAGATTTTGGGAATGATCATCTCTAGGGTGAGAGTATTATAAGACATTGTTTATGATTGCAACTAACACTCATCCATTTAAAAAGTCACTTATATCTATACAGAGATGTCAAACCAATCCAAATACCTCGCAACTCCCTTCCCCCAAGCATCTCATCACATTGAAATCAGTTCTCAACCAAATCATGTATGACTTCTCTACTCAAGAATCTTAGTAATACTCTATTGTAATGTTTGATCCCTAAGAAAATTACACCTTTAATCACCATCCACTCATTCCTTCAAGATCTTGTTAACACATAAACATCACACACACTCATGTGTGAAACCACAACATAACCCGATTCTAACACTAACGAGTAAAGAATTATGAAACCTCTTCTCAAAAGCGCTATTGACTAACCATGTCCCTTCTGCATGTCCCTATTACTTAAATAAAAAACACTTGATGCTTCCAAAAACCAAAAGCAACTCAGGATCCTAAAAAAAATACTCAACCAATCACTAGCAGAGTGTAATTCAGAGTTCCTCTAATATTATCTATGCTCTCACAACATTTCCTATAAATGCATAAAGAGCTAACCAGGTCAGGAACATAACTAGTCCTTCCATTATATCCCATATGTGACATCAAAACACCAACACCTGTATTCATTCCACCCTAATGAAACTAGAATCCTTTGTGTGTATCACACTATAAATATGAAACATCTATCTAAACTTTTACGATCATCACTCAAAGATTACATATAATTATGGTCTAGCTCAAATCCACCAGAGACAGCTTTTCTACAAAATAATCGTCCAAGTAAGGAACCCTATGGAGAATTCCACTTAGGAACAAACCATAGGTATAATACAATATACCTCATGTTCTTTTTCTCAAAACCAAATGCATCCAAATATCCTGACCCTCATTCTTAGTTTTACCCAACTTGCACCTATTTCAAAAGTCCCAAAACACCCACTATTTCTTCACAAACATAAATGAACTTATAAATCATCCAAAACCTCTCATGAGTCATCGAAAAAATCCACAGAACACTATCTCAAATAATTAGAGTAACATCAAGAAGGCCACTAGTCTCTTCCACTTATCCATACTACTAAAGCATCACAACCAGTCACTAGGTCCATCCACCCAGGTCTATCAAATCTCCTAAATGGTTACAAATCACAAGTAATTGACCATGATCTCATCCAAACATCAAAGACCGTAAATTTGTGAAAACAACAATCTCTAGTGTCACATATACAAAATTCATCACTTTCCAAAACATCCACCCAGAACCAGGGAACCAATCCTCTCCAAGAATATACACATCAGACCACTCCCTAGAAGACCAGGACGCATACACTAGCACATATAATAGAATCTAAATCTAATAAAATATATACCCACTACTAGGGAATCATTCATCTCTGAGAATCCACACATTAGACCGCCCCTAAAGGACCTATACATACTACCATACTTGAATAAAAACCACCCATAAGGATTCCAATGGTCATAAAATTATGCCATGGTGACCCACCGAGATCATTGCACCAACCTTGCATGAGGACCACATCAACTTACTCAACTAAGAGAACCTCATCATAGATCTTAATAACCTACATTAAAAATTAAAACCATAAAATGATACACAAGAAGACGTAAAACATGTAGATCATATGTGGCTATCATGATTCATGAGACTCATATTACCTCTACAAGACAAGAATGAAAACCATTGGAATCACTTCTTTCCAATATGAAAAATTCTAGATATCCATAATAATTCATCAAATCCAAAAAAAATGTGTGTCACTCAAAGAAAAAATCATATAAAACCATAACATCACAAAACCATATCATCAATCCCATCCCAAAGTAACTTCGACTTCTTAATAGAATAGGTGTTCATGAAGCACTTTCCCAATATCAATCAAAATATCTAATTGGTTCCTATATATCTAGTCTACTAAAAACCAATAATAATATTAATGGAATTTAACTTCTTTGATTCCAATTTTTATTTTCTTGAATAGTGTTCCACTAACCCCCCCCCCCCCCCCCATGAGCTGGTTCTCCATAAGACTGCAAGCATGCCTCCTCATGCTCCATAGGATGCTGGCTAGTAGTGGGGGTCCAAGATGGTACTATGAGGTCACTATAGCCCCATAGTATAGAGCATATTAAAAATATAAATAACCAAGTATCACAGAGATTTGAGAACCTACAAAGAATAAATCATCTGGACACGCTATAATATAATGAAATGAAAAATGTCCAAACAACCAAGTCATACATACAACATCGATTTTTCATGGGTATGATCTCATATATAAAATAAAATAATGAAAATAAGATCATCATACCATAAATAATTTCCAAGATAAAACTCTTAAAATCCTCTTATACCATCTGATCCATCTAACCTAACCATGAAAAACTCACCATGGGCCTCAGTCCAAACCTATGACTGCAATAACATGTGAGAGTTGAACGAGTACACATGTGAAATGAAATCCTAATTATCATGTGAGTAAAACATAGTAGGCCACCACCAATGGTGTCTAATGATATACTAGTCATTGCAATAGTATATGTAGATATCTACAGGTTCACCAAATAAATATGATAGTAAAATAAATATGTTTCACCATTAATAATTTATCAGTATACTCTTGAATCATTTTTGTTGTATTGAGATACACACTCAATCAAACCTACTCGGTCCATTACAAGAGTCCAAGTCCAATACCATAGTGGTTAATAAATTTAATTTAGAAGGCAATTTATTTCTAAATTACTTTAATCCAGTGTACCTTAAAGCATTAGTCCATGTACTCAAATTGAATAATCATAATTCCATGTCTACCATCTCAATCAAATATAATTTTAGTTGAGCCACCATTATCAGTGTGGAATATACACCATGTATGGTAATTCTATGTCCAAAATCATATCTGCTGATATGTAATTCCATGTCCATACCCATGGAGTAAAGAGTATAATTCCATCCTCTAAAAACTATGGTGCATTGGGGTGCCAGGAGCATCAGTCAGACATGCCCAAAACCATGGGTGAGGAACAACATTTAAAACATCCTAAACCATATATGATACTTATGGTTCATTAAGTATCAATCTAGATCTTATACGATAGAGGAAGAATAATATTTCCATAAAACTAATCCATCAAATAATTAATCACTACCATTATTCATGGATCAACATGGTGGAAATTATTAATATATTAACATCAATAGAGCACCACCATTAGTGTCTCAATTTTCAATACCCTTTATCATTTTATCATTTCTGTGTTCCCAATGAGACATCAAAACTATAATATGCTTCAAAAATACCATCCCCTTTTCACATTTCTTAAAAATAAATAAAAAAATATCATTGTTACATGTTTTAAAAACCACATTAAAATGTAGGATTTCTATTTAAAGAAAAAAATTGCCCAAGACCTTTATTTTAGACCCAAGCCATTAAAAAGTTACATTAAATTATTTTCCTCATAAGAATACACACCTCATTTCAATCAGCACTTGAAATTCCTTTAAAATTCCTCTAAAATCCCCTTGAGGTCAACACACTATTTCAAAAAAAATCCATTTTAAAAAGTAGTATTCCTCTATAGGAATGTATAGACAAAAAAATACAGATCTCACCATTAAATCATTTCAAAAGGCCTTATAGTATTTTTACAAAACACAACACCTAAAATATTCTATTTTTCAAAGGCACGAAAACCCCATGGGTGGTCATAGTTCTTGTCTCACAACAACGTAGATCTAATGGGATCTTTGGAAGGGATAAGGAAACAAATGATGGTCCAAATTCATCAACTCAAACAAATGGATAAACCCCTATAAACAAGGCATAGATGGAAAAAACCACACACACATGAAAAACAATTATCATGAATATGTGTAAATATCTTATACCACCTACATCATTAATGAAGATTTCCATAACAATTCGAATGTTTGAAATCCTTACCCTAAATCATACAAGTCTCTTATAGCCTATTAGGTATCCAACTGAGCTGGACCCAAGTAGCTAAGCCTGAAATCACACCAATAACCAATAATTCATTTATTATTATAATTATAATTAATTAATTTATCAAAACAAAACTAGACATAATGTTGGAAAACTCACCAGGAATTAATCACTTATCAAAACTCCAAGAAACCACCATTGAATTTCCAAAATAGACTCTGACACCGTTATTAGGAAAATATCATTTTGGTGATGCTAATTCAACACTGAATTAAATTAATTAAATTGAAAAAACATAAGAAAATCCACTATTAACACATACCATAATGAAATTTCACACAATGACATGAAGAATCCATCTTGGGATCTCCTCAACCAAATCCAACAAAAATAAAAATAATTATTAGTAGATTATATTATGACATGGTGGAATCAGAATCAAATATCTAAACCATTAAATCCAATGTTCGGAGAAACCAAGGAAAGGGGTAAAGGTTAGTAGGAGTAAGAGAAATCTCACCTTAAATGATGAAGAAACACCATGAACACAACCTAAATCAAATGGTGTAAGGGTGAAGGTGGTAGGGAAACTCCAATTTCATGTTCACTAAATAGGGAAGAAATAGGTTGGTGTGGATAAATATACCATGGGTGTATTTTGGTCATGTCCTCCTATTTAATGAAATCTAGGAAGCCACATAGTTTGGCTGCATTGTTTTGTAAACTGTGTGCCAACTGTGTAACCCATATTATCCAATACCCATGCCCCTCACAGTTAATCTATATGGTCGAACAAAATATGAAACTACTATGCCATTATTACTACATCCCCTCTACTGTATGAGGCATGGTTTGTTTGAATCCATAAATTAGTCGTTCTACCTATCCTATGTCCTCATTATCCTTACTGAGTTTCCTGATGAATGTCGAACAATTTTTCCTTAACCATGAATTAATCTTTCAACACAACCCTGATCTATTCAAAATGAACTAAAACACTCTTGTACATCAAGGTATAGTTGCCACTAAATTTGGATTTATTTTTCTTAATATTTACAACTAATTTCCATTGAAAACTTAATATCACAACTTTTACATTGTAAATTAGGGATAATTATTTCTATAATTTCACATAGTCATGTTTCCAAATTTTTTATTATGATTATATATATCATTTTAAAAAATAGGTGTAATGTAACATCCTGACCCGGCTCACCCCTGAACCGATGGCCGGACCTGTCTCCACATGTCCTCAAGCATATCTCCCCATACACCAATGGCTGCAGACAAGAAGAGAGGGTATAAGGATAGTTAGTGGTGAGACTATACCCACTAATCATAGTAAAAAACCATACAATATCAGAAAATGGTGTAAGAAGTTTTAATAATGATAAATAAGAAGAAGACATAATTTTATAATTCTTGTATAAAATAAAATGGCGAACTCCAATTTTATACAATTTATGGATTTTATGATGGTACAACTATGAAAGAGATAAACAATACACCATGATTTATATATCAATAATGAAATATATAACCATTAACCCAATGCCCTGAGGGAAATATCCCTATTTATCCCAAGCTTCTGCTCGGTCCTCTGCTCCTATCACCCAATTATATTCAAATAACACAATCCTGTAACCAAATAGAATCTACTCAGGTACCCCGGTGAAATTGTGGCCTAAGTGGGGCGTGAGATATAAATCTCAGTAGGCCAGGACCACCGATGTCAAACACAAATCTAGATATTTAATAAATAATTTAAATAGTGTGAAAGCATGCATAAATAAATTATGTAGTAAAATGTAACTATGCTAGTACTCACCCGTGTATATGCAAGGTGATATGGATTAATGGAATTTTTTAAAAAGAGAGTAATGTTTTTAAAAAACTATTTTAATCACAAAGAAGTGGTGTATAGAATTAAAATAGAAGTGAAAAAAGTATGAAGACACCGTTAAAATATTTAAAAGAAGAGAAGTGATACAAAATTATGGAATTCAGGTTTAGAAATTTTTAGCATAATGTAATGTAAGTCATTTTATATAATCATTATGTAAGAAAAATTTATATTTTGAATAATTATAGTACAAGAATGAAAAAATGATTAAAATGTTTAATTGAAATTATAATATTTATTATAATTAAAGTTAGAATGTCTGTGAAACTGAAAATAATGAATTCAAAAGGATGGATATCAATAAACCACATAGGAACCAACAACAGAAAGAGTAAAATTATTTTAACATTGTAATTTGGGTCACAAATTCCACAATATGAAAATTTAATTTGTGTCATGGGGAAATGAATTACATTACCAGAGTAATGCTAATTTCTACAACATCGAGGACCTATTAGACAATGGAATAAAATTAAATTTACACACTCATAAAACACTTGAAAATTTTGAAATGTAATGTAGTTAAATAGGACATCTTATTTTAAATTGAGTTTGGAGGAAACTGGAGAATGAATTTTAATTAAATAAAAAACTTTCCTTCAAACATAATTTTTTGAAGGAGAATAATCCAAATCAGAAACACATTAAAGTAAATCCTATTCATGAAAGTGTTTGATACTGAATAACCTGTCGAAAATATAAATAATCACATCAGTAGAGAAAACCATGTATTCTTACAAAAATATAAATAATTCCATGGGGTTTTGTAAGATTATAATTTCTTCATTATGTAATTAAACCTCTTATTATATAGGGATTCAATCAGTAAATAATAAATCTAAATACTATAGTATCTATATCAACCTACTATGGTTATCATTAAAAATATAGAAACAATTATGCTTCAGAAATATGAAAATAGTTATGCATATGTAAGCCGTAAAAAAATTATGTATGATGAGTTTGGAAACACCTGCATAGGAAATACCAAATTAGCTATATACGAGTAATCTGAAAAAACATATATATAAACAGTCTGGAAACACATATATATAATCCATCTGCAAGAAATTATGTAAATGTTAGTAAAATATAAATATAGGATCACCAAACAACTACCACAAAAAATACATTGATAGGGTATTAAAAATTATCCATAACAACCTAATTTGGTTATCACATGCATTCTAGAAATAGTAATGCTTGATAAATATAGAAATCATTATGCATAAGTTGTCTGTAAAAATATTTATGTATTAGTGATTGGAAAACTATTTTTTATAAAAAACCATAAATAGATATGCATGAATAATATTTAAAAAGTGACATATAAAAAATATAAAAACACTTATTTATATGAAATCTATGAAAAATTATGTAAATGTTTGGCCAATCTGAATGCAGTTTCACCAAACTAAAGACTTCACAAAATATCAGTTGATCTCAGTCTTTGGAAACCCCTGCATTAAGGTTATTAGTGAAGAAATATTTTTACCAGTTCCGGTGCTTGTGGGTAATAGTAGTAAAAATTTAGGGGTTACCGTAGCTATAGAGAACTAAAATCAATAGACAAGGTTATAATTAGAGGTGAAAAAAATCATGAGTTGATGGTGGAGTCTAAAATAATAGAATGTCTAGAGGAGGTGGAGTCATAGGCATAGAAAACAGAGTATGCGAGGTGGACAGAGGCAAAGTAGGTGGTGGAAGAGGCTGAGATGGAGGTGGAAACATGAAAAATAGACGGATAATTGGAGCACAAGAAACTCTACAAGGTTTTGATGGAATACGCACGCGGAAGAGGGAGACCAGGAGGTGCAAAATCCCTTGAAATCTCAGTAAATCTCAAATGTGAATAAGATGCGAGGGTTGGAGGGATAGAATGATGAGTGTTTTTGGGTGATGTGGAACATTGTAGAGATGACATATGTAGTTGGAGGTACCCAACTTTAGAATCTATAATATATAATATAAAACTATCTAAATTGATAATTGAGGACTTAAACATGAAATTTAATATTTAAAATTTTTTAGAGAAAAGTTTTATATACTCATCTAATTGATAATCCATATAAAACATTAAACTGATTCAGTTGTTTAAATTTTATAGCATACCTGTACTATGCAGAGATAGTGGATAAGGAACAAGGATGGTGTTAAGAGTTGGGAGAGCTTACATAATATATTGACATATTATTTAGAACAATAATTGAATAAAAAATATATCAATGTTTCACAACACAATGTAAAAATAAAATGAATAAGGAAATGGAAATTGATAGGTAGAGGCTGATGTGTCGAACTTTTTCTCAGTCACATCATCCAATATTCTATCAAGACACTCCTATAGCTACGTCATGTGGGAACAATCAAGGCCAAAAGATCCTTCCCCTCATTTTTCTACGCTATATGCTTCCTGGGCATCACCATGTAAAAATCTAGTCAGACCACAACCAAATTTAGTGATATAATAATAGTCCACTAATATGATTTCCACTATACCTGTTGAATTAATGCTTAGTCTAGTGGAGTGATATGACTCTAAAAGAAATGGAGTACACCATCCTAATTAACTCAAGAGTTGGTTGTTCCTGTTACTCAAGGTTCCTTGATCACAAAGCATGAATTTCAAGTATATCTATCATGCTTCATGAAAACCAAAAGATAATTAAAATGACAAGGAGGCCAAAAATTAATAATCACATATCACTATTTGTGATATTCCAACTCAAAGAACATAATCAATTAGAATATTTTAAAACTAAGATAAAACTAATCGACTGATTCCAAAAACATCAATAATGGCCATTCTCATGTAAAAATTACATTAAATGTGGACAAATTTCAACATAAAATGGTCGATGAAAAGAGATGAAGTTTAAAACAGATTTTAAAAATTATTCAAAACTTTCTCAGAATCCTTTCTAAACTGGTTTTGAAAACAAATAGAATACATGAAAACATGAGGAACCATAACCTTTTAAATGAAATCAATCATGAAAATTAAAACCATATTGAATGATTTCTAATCAAACCACTTTGAAGGATTCATCCATAACTTCAAGAAGACATCAAATCCTTTTTCCACAATATTTACACATTGTTTATGTCACACCTCTTTAAAAACTTAGTGATTGTATGTCACATAGTTTATTAATAAAAAAATGTGATTTTTTTAATTTTAATTAATATAAAAACTGATTAGGAGAATTACCTTAAATATGTGTTATCATTGCAATCAAAAACATGATATGGTGATAAAAAACCTAAATTAATAAAGACATGTAAAAATATTGGGCACTATTATAATGATCATTCAGAATACAAACAATGTACTAATCATGGATAATATTGAATTTGGTAGAACATACATCAAAATAAATCCTCAAAACTATAATCTTTGATTAAGAACATTAATTTTTCAAGATTCCTGGTTTGGAAAATCCCATCAATCAAAATTTTGAAGTTATAAATATCCAATGGAAATCCACAACTTTTAAATTATTTTAAAAAAATAAAATCATTAGACATTTCACTACTGAGACACAGACTATAAATAACAGCATTATAATAGTAGAAATTGATTGGAAGGTCTCTAAATATCAAATCCCTAATAAGATCTAAAGAAATATTAGCATGTCTGACACTGTAAAATCACATATATTTGTATACTATATGTTACTATAATAGGTTTCATCCCATTTATTTCCAATTAATTGAAACATCAGAAGCTTTTGAAAGATCAATTTCACACTACCCTCAATGCCCTATATAATAAACTTTTATCACAATGTTGTAGGTGTAAACATTTACTGATGGTATAGACAAATTTAATTCCTCAAAAACCAATATGATGAATTAAATTTCATTTTCAGTAGAAAAAACACTTCATTAAAAAAGTTTTAGGACATGATGATTTGGTAAAAACCCACTTTACTATCCTTCAAAATACATCAATTTAATCCTTGAGTATTAAATTTTCTACTAGGACCTTAACAAGCTAAGGGATAAAAATATTTGACTCCACTGTGGAATTTGGAAGATCCAATAAAATTGAAAAGAAATCACACAATTCTATAAGAATGAATTCCAAAATATATAGTATTAAACTATAAAATAAAACACAATAGAGGAAACTATAAAATGCTTATGGAAATTAAATAAACATTATTTAAAATTGAAATACATTACTAGAAAAAATCTAAAATGGGGAAAACTTGTTCATACTGTAAAATTTTTGGCCCAATGCCGATATAAATATAATGTGGAATACCTGAATGGATAGTTGATAGAAATACAATAGAAAAATATCTGTACAACAAAATCTATTTTGAGTTCCCACAATTACTTAAACCATAGTTGAAAATTATAACGACTTTTTGATGAATTATAAAAACCTTTTATCGAAGAGAATGCAGTGTGACCAGAAAACCCAAATTTGTACCTCTTGGGTTATAGAAATTTAGACATTAGAGCCAGGATATATTTACTTACTAGTTTTACACACCATAAATTTCTCAATGGTGATGATCTTTTTTTTCAAAATTCAATGCTATGAGGAAAACATATCTTGAAGCTATTCATTTATGAAAATAATGTTATGGGTACTGTACATAATAATAGGAAATAAATTTCATTTTATACATTAATTAGTAGTAAATAATACCATTCAAGACCTAGAAAACAATACCTATAAAGGAATACTAATTACAACATAATGTGATTCCATAACCTTCATTTTATATTCACATTTTCCTATATTCCATGTCAATGAAAAGAATTACATTATTTTTTTAACTGAAGAATAAAGAAACTATAGTGAAAAGTAATAGGCATAAAACTAAGTGCTTTTTCCCAAGCTTTCTAGGTTTCAAACTACCCGTGAAAATTCATTTCAAGCAGTTAAATTTGAACAAAATCTGAATAAACAAAGTTAAAAATAAATAAAAAACATAGAACAATAAAAATTCCAATGATACTCAGTCCACTAATACTGACTCTTTAATATAGGTTGAGAAATTTTTGGCACATCATATTATAAGAAACATTTAGTAAAATCATTATGGAAAATGATGTTCTCAAAAAAATGATGTGAAACAGATCATTAATATACCTATCAACAATAGGAAAATGTTATGATAAAGTAATAAAAACATAATAAAAATGAAAATAGTAAAATATTTGAACAAAAATAAAATAAATCACTCCTCAAATTATAATTAGTGATATTGTAATAACATCATTTACCGATAATTAAGATTATTTTTAGTCTCTCTTATGAGCATGGCATCACCACCGGGACCATAAGTTCATCCTTTACTACATTACATGTGTGATGATCATTGCAAATGAACAAACTTGTGTATGAGCCAACCTGAATTGTTTTGATCTTTTGTAACACTGAAAACTGTATTGTCGTGTATAGAATAACCATGATTCAAGAAGGGACATTGCCTCTCCCAAAACTTTGGAAAATCAATTTTCCTTCTTATAATCATCCATAAATATACCATTATTATTATGTGAATTCATTCCAAAAATAGCCTTAAGAATAATTGATCACTTTAATAAGAAAAACTACAGGAGGTTTCTCTTACAATTTCGATTTTAGAATGTGTTCATAAATGAATAAAGTATGGAAAAATACATACATATTTCACCTTCAATACACTATAAAGAAAAAATAAACAATATAAAGGAAGGGATACTCGTAGACCTTATTCTCTAACGATATCATTTCAAGCTCAGAACATCCTTGTATAATTTGATTTTCTTTAGAAACCACTACTAATGGGAACCCATGAAGAAGTAGGCTCCAATTGAATCTTTGAATGAGTGAAACAATTTTCTTTTAAGTTTTATTTTCTTTAATTCAAATGAAAATATATAAATAAAAAAATTTAGGGAAGGATGGGATACAATATACATACATTTTTTAAAGGAAAATTACAGTGAAGGATCAAAATATAAAGTTGGTGACATTGAAGGACTTGGTTATAACACATAAAAAAATAACCGACCTTCTTCTGAATGGTTTTATTTTTTATGAATTGTCATTGTTTTCAAAAAACTAAAAATATGTTCATGTTCCAATGTAGTGAATTAAATATATATTGGATTGATATAATAATAACTTAAAGACTACATAATTAAACATTTTCTTAATTGAAATGACTAATAGATAAATAATTCATGATACAGATAGAGAAATTTATGTAATGTTTAAAATAAATTACTCTTACCCACACTTTACTATATGATGTGCTAAAAGAGATAGATGGAAATGCTGGTACATATGCTATCAAAATAACCAAAATAAGTGTATATGTTTTTACAGAATCGAGATACGTGATATGTAGCTCCAATCATAGGAATTTTGTTAGATATTTTATAGAATTTCAAATATACATATGTGTGAAAGAATAAGTTATTATATATTAATTCACCTATTAAATATTGTTGAGGGATAGATAGATATAATGGTGAAGCAAAGTTAAATTTCCACAGGCACAGAGGGCCTCCTTAGAACAATAACTTGGTGACCAACATGTCAATGCATAGAAGATAAACATGAAATAGAATAAATAGTAATCGTGATATGGAGTTGGACATAGAAGCACAAAAATGATAGTGTTACTGTATATATAAGGAAAAGTAATCAAGATAAAGAGGTGGATTTTTAGTGTGTTAATGTTAAGAAACTTTAAAAGAATTGTTACCTTACATACAGATGGAACAAATGCTGAGATGATGTTGTTTCAAAGGAATGTAATTCTTTTGTTTGAAATGGACAGATTTTGAAGTCATTCATTCTGAGTAGAAAAATTGATCTGGACTGTAACCATAAAATGAGAGAACTTCAGGAATGTTACCAGTCTGTTATAGAAGAATATTTCAATGTAATTATGGACTGAAACCGCAAGGTAGATGCAGTCGCTGGATTTCCGGAGTATAAGAAGGAACGAGATGTGTAACCATAGCGGGAACCCTATCGATAGGGAGAGGATTGGGTTAACATGAGAGGGACAAGAGAGGAATGTAAAAAGATATGTGATATAGATAGGTAGGGGTTATGGGTGACCGAGGAGGAACAGGTGGTGGTAGAGTAGGTGTAGGTGGAGGAGGGTATTCAAAATCCTTGTAACCCTAATCACAGTGAAGGGAAATGAAACTTGACATGAGGTAAAGCGTGACAACATTTGAAGCGCGAGCAGGAGGAGAAACATGGGAAAACCACATGGGGAAGAGTTATGGAGGGATAAAAATTATTTCATGTGAAGAATCACACTGACTAGGGTCAGTGGGTACCCTATTTCGATTTGAGTGGAATCCTGTGTGGGAGGACAGAAGATGTCGAGTGGTGGTTGCGTTAACCCTAGACCGATTTGAGAGGAATCATGAGAAGGAGGAGAAAGTGAGGGAAATAATGTGCTAAAGATGGAAGGAGGGACCAAATAGGTTTTAGATAATGATTTTACATGGAATATAGGGGATCAGAAATGTTTGTTTATGTATAGTGGACAAGTGGAAGGGAGGGGAACCTAGGATTAGTATATTTAGTAGATATCCAAGTACCAATTTCATTTCTCAGCAAGTGTCTGAAAAAGTATTAAACATTTTAAATTCATTAACAATAGTCAAGAAACATTCATTTTCATTTATCAATTATTCAAACATCATTAAATAATATAAGTCTTGAGATTTTTCCTAAGCTCAAAATCCCCGATATATGTCACTCACAACAGATGTATCTAAATACCATCTAAGAAAACAAAGTAAACACTAAATCCAATGTAGTCCATTGACTTGGATTATGTGTCATAAGATATTATATTAAATCTCTCATATACTATGTTTTATTCTGTCCACTAAAAATAGTGATATTCCCAACCAATACCAAAATCTGAACCCGTAAACTATACATAATGATTTTCTCCTAGGTTCCCCGAGACACCCGAATCTCAAAACCTTCCTCGGTTGTGCTGGGGTTTGAACCATTTCCCATATTCAATCACAATTCATTACATGACACTGACTTTCATTAACAACTTAATTAAGTTCATGTACGACCAATTGGACCCATAATATAATTTCAATAAATGGGTGTAGAATGTCATGTCTAACACCCTAGTGAGTATTTGGAGCATCAATCCCTTTCTCACAACCCATGTGTATTTAGAGCATCAATCCCTATCCCATAAAAGAATATTTACATGCAAGATGGGTGTAGAATTCCATATCTAGAACCCTGTGAGTATTTGGAGAATAAGTCCCTATCTCAAAACCCATTTTATCAATAATACATATATCTTTTTCATTGGTGTAGAATTCTATGTCTAACACCCCCAGAATACCCATTAATTAACTCATAAATTACTTAATCAAATCCTTTAATAATTCAGCAACTAATTAATAACATAAAAATCATGCCAAAAAATTCTACAATTAATTAATTATTAAACATCTCAATAATTAATAATTTATTAACTATTAATTATTCTTAACCACAAGAAATTAAACTAAATAATTAACTCAACATTTATTTATCCTTATTCCTTAACCTAAAACATGATAATTAATTCTCCAATAAATTATCCTTATTCCATTACTAATCCAATAAATTAGTTAAATATTCCAAATATATTAGTTAACACAACAATTAACTAAATACACGTTACCATTAATTAATCCATCAAATAATTAATCTAAAAAATAAATCACATACCATAATTATTTTTCTGGAATTAATTATCTCATTCTAATATCACTTCCTGTAATTATTTCCAAAAACTAATTCTCTAAAGTATCACTACTAAATCACGTCATTTAATCCATCATTAAATATCTCTATTTAACTAAAATAACATATCAAAATTATTCATCATATCAATTATCTCATTTAGATAAATCAATATCTTCTAACCAAATCATCAATTGATTAACCATTAACCATTCTACATGTAATAAATAATCTATCCATTAATCATTACTAGTTTCAAATTTTATCATTTCATGAATAACATGTTAAGTAATTATTCGTATTCAATATTCCCAATATTCAATAAACACAACAATTTCCCAACTCACATATTGATAATTAATTATTCAATTAATTACCCTATTAATCATCCATCTCCATTAAAATTATTCAATCATATCACTCTAACCAATTCTACAATACATGATTAAAAGAAACACATTGTCATGTCCCCATTTATCTCACATGGGAAACATCATTCAATCAAATCAAGGGTTATGCATCAACAAATCATATATTAGAACTAACAATATGTTATATGAAATGATAAAACCACTACCAATAATTTTATTAATGAATTTATTAATGTTGAGAACTCGGAAAAGGACCCTACCTTGGGGTGGAACCAGATTATTACTTGGGGGCTTAACATACGGCAGAAACTAATCCGCAACAGGTTCACAATCACACGCAGACACACATTTATATATATATATATATATATATATATATATCTTTGTGTGTTTTTGTGTGAAATTTGTCTACAAAATCTATTAAAAATTCTCCAAATCAGTAATAAGTGACCAGAACCAGTGAAGAAAGGTCTACACACCTATACCTTTATACTGGGGTCTCAAATAAATTGTCAGAATCTAATTTACATCGTGAAAAACCAACCATGAAAATAAACCTTACTTGGTGAAATTACAACAAGGAATATTCAATTTCATCCACCTTTCCCTTAGAAACAGCTTCCTAGTTATAGACTAATTGGTCTCGAGTCAACATTCCTAAACCCTAAAAATAGAGGAGCACAAAAATCAGACGAAACCTGAACCTTACGAATTCGACCAAGAAAACAAGGCAAGAGATGTGTTGAAAACCCGATGTGAATCACAAGATATCCGTAAATGGAATCACCTTGACAAGGTAGACAAGCTTCATTAAGATTATGAGAGGTTTAGTCACATATAAATAGGAGTCCGGGAGAGGGGCTGGCGTGCCACATGTTCTTCTTTGGAGTACATCGCGCAGCTGTAGTGGATTGTCCAAGAAGTTGTGTGCACCTGATGCGGGTTTTGTCCAAGAGGGAGGCGCCATGGGAATGCGCGACTAAGGAAGGAAGCTCTGGCCATCGAGAGTTCTTGTGTTTAATGGGGATAAAACCCTATTCGTCGCGAATGGAGGAAGAAAACCAGGGGTTGCACGCTGGGCTTCCATCTCTCATCTCATTTTCCTCTTAAAAAAATAACTAATAACTAAAATGAATTGATTTAAGAATAATAATAATAACATCTATTGTTATTAGCATACTCATTTAATACAATGTCTCTTAATTAATTATATTTTAAATAAATTTTTAGCATTAAATTTTGAAACTCCTCCTTTAATCATTCAATTAAATTATTTTGAAATTTATTTAATTAAATAATAATAATAATAATAACATTATTATTAAAACAATATTTTATTAAATTTAAATAAAAAACTATTTTAAAAACTGGGTAACCACACGGATTTACCCACACGGTTTAACTAACCATGCATAGCCCAACATTAACGCTTTAGAACATCCCACACCCATAACTTTATTTTGACACTAGGTCTTAAAATCTATTTATCAATTAATTACATGAAAAAAAATTCCCTTGGAATTTTATGCGGTTTAGAAACACAGTTTATTAAAAACTACGCCCTTAAAAACATCTCATACCTGAGAAGCCATGAGGAACCACTATAAAAAACCAACCTACCATGGTCATTTGATCTTGTTAGAACTGATGTGTTGAATTCCCAAACCCAAACAAACCTTTACCTATATCACAAGCCAAATGAATTAAAAACCTGAGCCAAATCTAACATTATAACATAAACACAAAAACAAATATTACTTCCAAGGCCATTATAGGGACCTCACCAACAAAAATGATCGAATCTCGATGAACCAACAGAATCAGGTCGCACATGCCTTTCTCAAAAGACATCGCAGACCCAAAACCCACACTATCTCTTTGACTAACGATTTTCCTTTAATACTATTAAATCACAAACCACATGCACACATATGTCCTTATCCAACCTCTGGTGACATTCCAAAGTCATGCAATCACAAGGCTATTTAAAAAAATAACTTTCCCTAACATGAATGAAGGCATATCCCAAAGAAACCACGCATCCTACGTACAACCTAGATAACATCAACTCATCTCGAACAACAGCATTTAAAATTTTTCATGGATTTAGAACAATGCTATCATATTATATACATGATGAGGTAAAGATAGGGGTCATGCTCATCTCATTATAAAGATCCCACTACGAGTAACCTATGAATCTAATAGATCAGTCAAACTATCACTGGTTGAATATTTACACAAAATGCTCAGCTTCTCCTACCGATGCATCATCAACAAAACCTTGATGCCTATATCATCAACTATATTCTTGTTCTTTCCAAGCTTACCAGTGCATCACTACCCACATTAGGATTGTCTCTGTAATCTCAAGAAAAGATAATCCACTCAACATCATTCCATTTAAGAACACATTATTGCATGCGTGTGATGTTCTTCAAACCAAGATTAACACATAAAACATTGACCATAAAACCCGTAACTTAAACCTATCATCGTTTCAAAACATTTGAGTCCAAAAAATTCATCCTGAGTAGTGGTACAAACTTACCTTAATTCCCAAAACATTCTAAGGGTACAACCGACCTTGGATTATACCCTTATGAAACATAAATGTCGACCCTCTCTCTTGGTCACGCAAAACCGAAATCACGAGTTTTAAAAGTCCCTTTTTCATTTTTATCAATTTTAATTAATTCATTTCATCCTTTTAACATTTGAATGAATTTCAAAAATCACACAAATACTTTTTCACAAAAAGTCACTTAGTTTTCAATCAACAACCCACAGGAAAAACAAACATTCTATAAGAAATATATTGTTTAAAGATTTCACATAAAGTGTTATACAAATAAAAACATGCAATTTAGCATCTAAATTCCTTTTACCAAAAAAGGTGACCCCCGAGGGTCCAATTTATTCAATCCGGATTCTTTAAAAAGTAACCCAAAAATAGTTCATTTCAATCAAAACTAAGAAGTTTTACTTTTATAACCATTTTCAAACATACTATGGTTATATAATGTTCAAACACATGGGTGGCATATAACAATTTATAAGGCACCCAAACAACTTATCACTAATATTTGGTTCTCTTTTATCATAATCAACATTCAGTTGACATTTTAAAATTTTCACCCCATTTAGACATCAAAACAACTCAACCATGTTATCATAAATAGTAACACAACACCATGTTATAACATAGAAGCATGGAACAACTATAAAACATGCGAATCATAGAGGTCACATGGCATATAAACACCAAAACATGTTAAATCTATCACCAAAACATGTTATTTAGAAAGGAATGCTAAATAAGTACAAGTCATGGCACATATAAAAGGCACACAATATATATTAACATGCATCTAACAAATGAAACCATATTGAATGGTGTTTATGCATGGAATATGAATCTCTAAGTGTATAATATGATGTATGTATGAAATTTTGTAGCCTTATCAGGCCAATAAAATTGTTTTTAGAAATTCTTAAAATCAATAACCTGTGGAAAATATACAAGTCGCTCAAGGTGAAATCATATCAACTGTAACCTTATATACTAAAAACATCAATTCCTATCACTGGCCACTTTTTCATTTCCTATACATGGGGTGATCAGTCCCAAGCCTGACTATTTACCCAAGCACCGATATATTCCTTGTATTTTATCTACCTACCCCAAAAAGTAAGAAAAATGAAAAGAACCACAAAAAATACCACTTTGTGACATCATGACCCAGCTCACCCCTGAACCGGTGGTTGGAACAATCACCACATGTCCTCAAGTTTGTCTCCCTATATTACAGAGGATGATGACTATAATAAAGGGTCTAAGGACAGTTAGTGGGGAGACTATACCCTCTTATCAGAGTAAAAATAGTGGACAATATCAGAAAATGGTAGATGCATTATGAATAATGATAAAGTAGAGGAAGACATAATATTTTAAATATTGTATAAAACAAAATGTCCAATGCCAATTTTATAAAATTCATGCATGTTATGATGGTACAACTATAAAATAGATAAACACAACATCATTATTTACATATCAATAAATAAATAAACATTGACTCAAAGCCTCGAGGGAAGTCACCTCGAGCATCCGAAGCATCTGCTTGGTCCTCTGCTCCTATCACCCAATTATATGAAAGAATCACAATCCTAAAACCAAATAGAATCTACTCTGGTACCCCAGTTAAATGGCATCCCAAGTTGGGTGTGAGATATAAATCTATGTAGGCCGGGACCACCGGTGGCTAGCACAAATCCATAGATTCAATGAATAATTTAAATAGTGTGAAAGAATTTATTAATAAAGTAAGAATTAAAATGAAACTATATAGACAAGAACCTACTTTAACCCTCAGCTGGTGTCTAAACCTGTATTATGCATTTTTCATGAATAAAAAATAGTCATCACACATTCATTTTCATTTATCAATTATTTGGTCCTCGTTAAATTACATAAGTCTCAAGATCCGGTTTAAGCCTGACATCCCCCATATAACTCACTCACCACTGATTTCTCTAAATACCTTCTAAGAAAACAAAGTAAATACCAAATCCAAGCTTGTGCTCTGACTTGGATAATGTGTCATAAGATATTATATTAATTCTTTCATATAATTTGTCTGAGCCCATCCACTAAAAATAGTGATTCTCCCAACCAATACCAAAATATGAGCCCATCCACTATATACAGTGATTCGCACGTAGGTTCCCCTAGAAACCCGTATCTCAATACCCGCCTCAGCTGTGGTGGGGTTGGAACCATTTCCCATAGTCAATCACAAATCAATACATCACACCAACTTTCAATAACCATTTAATTTAGTCCATGTACAACCAATTGGACCTATAGTCCAATGTCAATTAATGGTTGTAGAACTTCATGTATAACACCCTCAAGAGTATTTGGAGCATCAGTCCGTATCTCATAACCCATGGGTATTTGGAGCATCAGTCCTTATACCATAAAAGAATATTTACATGAAAGATGGGTATAAAATTCCATGTCTAGAAGCTCGTGAGTATTTGGAGCATCAGTCCCTATATCACAACCAATTTTATCAATCACATAGATATATTTACCATTGGTGTATAATGCTACATCTAACACCCCAAAAGATCCTTTAATTAACTCATAAATTAATTAATCAAATATATTAATTAATTCAACAACTAATTAACAACATAAATCTCCTGCCAAATAATTCTAATATTAATTAACCATTCAACATCTCAATAATTAATAATTTATTAAAAATTAATTATTCTTAACCACATAGAAAGTAAACTAAATTATTTACTCAACATTTAAATATCCCAATTCCTTAGCTGAACACATCCTAATTAATTCACCAACAGATTATCATTATTCCCTTACTAATCCAATCAATTATTTAAATATACAAAACCTATTAGATAATGCAATAATTAACTGCGTACACATTACCATTAATTAATACATCAATTAGTTAATCTACCAAACAGATCAAATCTAATAATTATTTTTCCAGAATTAATTATCTCATTCTAATCTCAGTTCCAATAATTATTTCCCAAAAATTAATTCTCCAAAGTATCACTGCAATGGAATATCATTTAATTCATAATTAAATATCTCTATTTTCCAAAAACAATGTAACAAAATTATTCTTCAGATCAGTTATCTTATTCATCAAAATAAATATCTCATTACCAAATCATCAATTGATTAACTATTCACCATTAAACTTGTAATTATTAATCTATCCATTAATATTACTAGTTTACAATTTTATCTCTAGATAAATAACATCTTAAGTAATTATTCATATTTAATATTCACAATATTCAATAAATGCCAAAATTTCTAAAATCGCTTCTTAATAATTACTTCTTTGATTAATTAACCTAATACTCGTCCATCTCTTTTCAAATTATTTTATGGTATCACTTTACTAATTCATAAATGCATGCTTAAAACCAACATCTGGTCTTGTACTCATTTATCTCACATGGGCGACATCATTCAATAACATCAAGGGTTTTCCATCAACATATCATATATCATCACTAACTGGAAGTCATATGAAAAGATGAAAGCACTAGAAATAATTTTATCATAGAATTTATTAATGTTGATCACTTGGAAAAAGACCCTACCTCAGGGTGGAACTAGAATAATACTCAGCTGCTTGACATACGGTCACAACCAATCCACAATTATTCCACAGTACCACATGTGCACAACTTTAAATAGACACAAACACTCGTAAATATATAGATATATATATTTTCATGTTGTCTACAACATCGATTAACAACTCAGCTAATTAGTTATAAGTGACCAGAACCTGTGTAGCATGGTCTACACACCTATAACTCTATACTAGGGACTCAGATAAATTTTCAAACCCTAATTTACATGGTGAAAAACAAAAAATTAAAATAATCCTTACCTAGTGAAATAATGATGAGGAAAAATAGATTCCATCTACCTCGCCCTTGGAGGAGATTGATGGATTATGGATTAATGGGTCTCGAGTTATCATTCGCATACCCTAAAAACAGAGGAACACAACAATTAGATTAAACCCAAACCTTAGGATTTCGACCAAGAAAACAAGGTCAGAGAGGTGACAATTGGCTGATAAATATCACAAGATATATGAAATAGACTCACCTTGACGATGCCGAAATTATTCGTGAAGAGTCAAAGAGGAATCGTCATGCGCAAATAGGAGTACGGGAGAGGGAGTGGCATGCTATAGGTTCTACTCGTGAGTGGCTCTCACTACTGCAGGAGTTCATCCAGGAAGTTGTGCACACCTGATGCTAGTGGTGTCCAATAGGGAGGTTCAATGGGAAGGCGTGACAATGGAAGGAAGCTCTAGCCATCGGGAGAGCTCACGTGGAAGGGGGAAAACCCCTATGCATCACGCATGGAGGAAGAAAACTAGGGGGATACACGTTGGCCTTGCGCCGCTCCTCTCATCTGTCTTCCAAAAAAATTAAAACCTAATAACTAAATTGAATTAATCTAATAATAATAATAATAAAATTTATTATTACTACTATACTAATTTAATATAACATTTCTTCATTTATTATCCATTTAAATAAACGTTTCATAATTAATTCTGACACACCTCATTTAATCATTCAATTAAATTATTTTAACATTTATTTAATTAAATAAACACAATAATAATAAAATCCTTATTATTATTATTATTATATATTTATTTTATTTAAATTAAATAAAAACATATTTTAAAAACCGGGTAACCAGATGGTTTGACCCGTACAATTCAACTAACTGTGCATAGCCCGATATTAACACTTTAAAACGGTCCATGCGTGGAACTTTATACTGACTCTAGGTCTTAAAATCCATTTATCCTTTAATTATCAGAAAAAATTCCATCAGAATTTTATTAAGTTTAAAAACATAGGTTCTTACACCTAAAATCCTCCATATTAATTGTATAATTTTTTTGGAGGCTATGTCCTGTTATCTCCATCCATATCAAAAAATATGAAAATCAATTCATATCTTTTGAAATATCCTATATCCAGTTCATAACAACATTCAATACATATCTTAGTCTAAGCACAAAATTTTTTTATATGAATGCTTTCAGAGATAAGAATTTTTGAATTTCAAACATGTTGTAGTGATTTAGTTTTACATTATCATCATCCTATATCTGATTTTATCATGGAATTTGTTTGTCATATAAAATTTCTACTTCCAACATGATTTCATACAGGTTACATTAAATATATGAGTGTTTTCTATTTTTTTAGTTATTTTATTGATTTTATTTTATTTACTATAATCTGTATACATAAATCGTTATAAATCAAAATCATCATATTTTTATTATCCTATTTAGAACTTTTATAGAGTAACATTTTTTTATAGAAATGGGAATATTCTATTTTCATTAAATTAATTTTCATTGCATGTTGTTGTTTATGGTAAAAATGAATAATGTCCTTGTTTCTTATTAGATTTATTTAATGAAATTATATTTTCATTATAATTTAACAATGATTCATCAAATTTGATTGTATTGAAATTATTTTTGACCTTTTTGACTTGGTGTGAATTGTTAAATATATTTCATTACAATAATTTTCCATATGGATGTTTTTTTAAATTATTCCTTCATGAGATGGTATTTACATGAACTTTTATAGGTAAATTGTATCGATGGATTTATTTTTCAGTTATCATTTTTTTCACAGTATGTGTATAAAAAAGTTAAATTGTTGTTTTTTTAGTATGTCGGAATTTTTAGGAATGATGTAAAAAATAAATGAGATTTATTAATCATGTTGGACTCAAATACTCAATTTTATTATTTATTATAGTATTTTTTAAAACATGTTTAACCACTGGTATTTTCTTACTACCGACGTGAGATTAGAGATGTGATTGGAGATGAAATACTTTCACCCACAAGAGAAAGAAAGGGGACCCGTATACATGAGTGGAAATGATTATCTGCTTCCAAACCATTGTATGAAACTTAATAGTGATACATGATGTGTGATAAAAACATATTGAGGATGATGTTTTTTGGAGTTTCATGTATAGTCACAAAGATTTTTAACATGTCTAAACAATATGTAATTATGTTTGGACATGTATTTTAAAATGAAGCATTAATTTTTTTGAGTTTCAAATCATATAGTTTTATAGTTATTATATATAGAGACAATAAATATATTATAAATAAATAAAATTTATATATTATATATAATTATATGAATAAGAATAATATTATTTTGCAATAAATATTCTAATAAACATATATAATAATTTAGATAAAATATATTTGTGGAATAATATAAATTGTTGGTATTTTAATATAATAAATAAAAAGATAAATTTGGTTAATATTATCCGTAGAAAAATCTATCATTAAATTTATTTTGTATACATATTGAATAATATATATATATATATATATATTATATGTCAATATTATTAAAATTGTAATAGATCTATTTTATTTGTTGAACAATATTTAGAAATAGAGTTTGTTTTTCTAAAAATTTATCGATCGACACATATCCCTTGGTAAAATTCAATATGAAAAAAATTTACCTTCACATAAAAATAGATACCTATTTAAAAAATTTAATATTTTGGAGAATGTTTTTGAGAATTTTGTGGTATAATAATATCCTGATGGGTATGCCAAAAAAATTGGGGTGTGAATTTGGAATATCTAATACAAAGTCCACAATCAATTTCTCATATGTGGAATGAGACAAGTTATAAGAAAATAATTATTTTCTGAATATTGAAGTGGGATAACATTATTTATGAGGAAAATACTAACCTTGTTCGTAGTGTAATCACACTCCACCTAAAAGTCTTTATCAAAATATTGAAAAATAAAAACTAGATCATTCTTTTTGTGTTGTTTTATGTGTTGAAAAGCAGGATTAACCAATGAATACAACTAAAATCCATAATTTTTTTACGTAAGTGAGGGGATGAGAAATATCACCACAAACCTAGATAAATATATGATAGTAACCAGTATGATGAATGAATTCTAGTACCCCTTTAAATATCATTGGTACTGACCAAATTAAGAACTGGCTATACCTTGTTGAGGTCCCCAAGATCACCAGACCAAATATTAAGAGACCCTAATACTCCTCCTTAGTTTTTGAAAATTGAAAATTCCATTTAATAGAAAAGAAGTGATTTTCTTAGACGACTTGTGGAGTGCTGGAGAAGAGGTCCAATTGCAGCGTCTAATTAGAGTTGTAGAATAGAAAGTCTTAAAATAATATCCATAAAAATTTATGAAGTAGTGAGAAAAATAAATCATTAACTGAGTCTTGTAAATTAAAATAAAAATTATTAATCCTGAATAGTGTCACCAAATACTCATAATGGCCATTATGGATATGAAATTATGTCTTTTCTAAATCATCATCTCATATCCAAATTTGACAGTAACAAAATTTAAGGTGTGTCTTGGAAGAATAAGCTATGAAATGTAATCCATCCAATAACTCCTAAACCATTGAAATATGAAATTTATTGGTAATGGTCTCCTTATTGAGAGATATATATTTAATACACTTTTCCAAAGATTTATCTTTCTTCTTAACTACAATAACTTGGATGTAATAAGCACTAGAGTTGACTATAATTATTACATCATTCAACATTAATTTAACCTATTGTTAAATATAAATTTATTAAAAATAGTGATACCTTTAAGATCTTACCATCATAGTAATATGATTGGAAATTGAGTAAATGGTATGTTTCAAAGGCTTCGGAGGGGGAAACCATGTGTGTTACATGATCACCTACTTAAAATTTTGTAGTAGCTTATAGAGATCCTATTCTTGTCATCCATATAAATAATTATCCCAAAACTATTTCACCCATAAGAAGGAAAAATTTTCCTTATATCCATGTGCATTATCTCATCCCCTCAAGGAGTTGGATATTTGAGAATGTGAATCCATCTGATTATGGATATATTCTATTTTAACTACAAACAATTTCAGGAATTTTTTTTCTAATTATTCTACACATGCCTGAGTTTCTGTAGTCATGAAATTAAAAATATGTGTTCTAAGTCACCAATGTATACTATTTTAATATTAAGTGAAAAATGAAATTCCCCCATAGATAATGTTAATTTTTGAAAAAACCCCTAAGAAAAAAGTTTATACCCATTCTTGAAATTGATTTTCCTCTTTTGTAACTCTTTCATTGGATGGACTATTGGAGTTGGTGTCCTAGGACTGACTAGTTTTACTTTGATTTTATTTATATTAGATGTATTTAATATTAATAAAACATCCTATTACATATTTTTCATTGGCCTACATGAATATGATGTAATAATTTCATATATTATAAATCTCATTGATAAGGTAATTACAGTTCCCTACTATGATGAGAACCTTGAAGTGCTATGATGATATTCTTAAATAATGTTTTGTAGTTGGATAACATGCTATAATGGGAAACAAAGTACATAAAGTGTCTTGTGAATTTAGTTATATGTATATTAATCTTATTGTTATAATTTTTTCACTCGATAATCTCTAATGTGGGAGATTATAAAAATAGTCCCGCCAATAGGAATTCTACATGTTTTGATGTCACTAGATATTTCTATCTATGAGCATGGGTAATTGTCCTTATAATTTAATATTAGCATTAATTAATGTGATAACATACCTAAATAGATTTTATGATGAGATCCATGGAATCATATATTTTCAGGGAGGTAGGGTTTGTTGGGTGCATCAGGATTTACATGTCATTAATGGATATATCAAATAAGTATTTATCCCTTCGATATTTATAAAATTTGATATCTCATACATTTTATTTTAATAAAACCATCTCCCTATACTCAATTTTTACGGTGTAACAACATCTTTATTTTAGATATCCAATGAAACATGAATCAATCGTATTGCTAGGTGACAAATATGTATAATATACTTGACGAAACATTGTGATAATGAGATTATATTACACATGGAGCATTCATATATGGTTTTCATCAGTATGAATTGATGTCATTTCTCTTGGTAACCTTGACCCATTTCTTTATATAAATCTTTGACTTTAAAAAATCCCACCTAATTCCATCTAGAATGAATTCGAGAGGGAACACACTATATGTTTTCAATGATATCGATTAATTATATGTGAATTTAATTAATTGGATAAATATTATTCTCAAGAATGATGGATAATTTTATTCATGTTTTATTGATGAATAAATATTTATTGATGAATAAATTATTTAAATTAATATTTATTAATGGGTTCATAAAATTATAAAGGAGTTTTAATGGACCAAGACTAATTCTGGTGAAAAATATTAATTAACAAACCAGTTAAATAATATTTTTTATTTCTCAAGTTGGAATGAGCCACAAAATAAAAATAAAAATAAAAATAAAAATAAAAAAATATTATTATTATTAAGTGTAATGGGGTTTATTAAGGATTAATATATTATTTAGGGGCCAAAATTCAATTAAATATTTATTTTATCACATACCCAAGCTTTATAAATAAACGTTTATGTATATTGTGTATTGTATCAAAAATCAAAACATGAGAATTATTGTGCAAAAAAAACTCTATCTAAAATACTTATTTCCCTATTCTAATAAATTATTAGAAGTATAAGAGAGGTCCCATCATGAAAAGGGATGGGAGATCAATATGAATATGTAATAGAATTTATTTCCAATGATATAATCGTAGATTAGTCAGAATTGGTTAGAGATCAAAGGTGCATGTGTGTATCATTTTTAGAGGGATTGTATCCTTGGATAGTAACAACGAAACGAGGGTAATCTGAAAGGGTATTTTCAGAAGATAAATATCATCATTAAAGAAATAATCCTTAGATCAAATATTTGTTTCTTTTGATACTAAATAAATTAATTATAAATTTTACATGCAATATTCTTGATTGGGGTTTCGAGAAACTCAATATATAAATAAATTTCAATATATTACCCACCACCACATGATTTGTTTTGTACTCAAAACTAAAAAGTGGTATCGTAGAGGTCACATGAAAATATCTATCTATTTATTTGATTTTTTATCATTAAAAAATCATTCTTGGATTTTAGTTTCTTATAAATTTTTTCTTTAATATATTTTGAATGAAAATTTTATTGAAATATGAATAATATTTATTAAATGTTTAATTTTCATAAATTTCTAAGAACATATGTATAACGAACAGATATATCATCAAGAACTACAAATTTTTTGGTTGGTTAGTTAGGGTTACATGACATGTAGCTAGAGTACATGCTATGTAACCTAGTACACTACACCTGGCCATTCTATAGGTTACATGAAATTCCATGAAGTTATTAAAAGTGGTGTAAATTGAAACTGACCTTCCATTAGGGCACATAATATATCAGATTACATGGAATGTAGAAAGCGTACATGTTATGTAATAATAATGGGTTAATGGAATAAATCATGTAATCTGTGTGGTCCTTATACTTTTTCAAACCAAATGCGACTGAATATATAGAGAATTTATGATATATAATATGTGTTTTCTCTATAAAAAGAAGCTAGTTCGACAATTCCTATATTTGAGTTACATATTGGGTGTTTGGTCTTATTATCTAGAACCACAATATAAGAGATAAATAGTGTGTAACTAGTGTTCACATGTCATTTAGTATCTCACAAGAGAATAAACCAATTATTCTGGAGGGTTTTACAAGAATGTGGAATTCAAGAAACGTGGCTTGTACATGTCATGCGATCCTAAAAATATACATACTGAAGGCCCAAGAATGTATCTCAGGATAATCGTAAGTAGATAAACTATTTGTTCCTAGTATATACACACCTTGTAGTCTGGATGATTTAAAAAACCGATTCACTAGGTGTGTAACCTTGATACACGACAACTGGGGTACATGACATGTAGCTTCATAGTTTGCGCCATGTAGTCTCCAAATTACAGAAGAAATTAAATTACAATAAATCTACAACTGTATCATTAAAACCATATTTCTTTGATTGAAACATCAAGTTTTTTACTATTTAATAAGTAAATTAAATAAAATTAAATGATAAATTAATTTATTGTAATAAATATTAAACTTTTGGTTTTACCACTTATTTTAAATTAATTCCTTTATAATAGTTATCTCTAAGAGGATTCATAACTAACAAATTAATTTACTAGTTAATGTAAGTGTGTTTATCCTAATAAACTAGAATAAATAAGAAATGAATATTATCTATTTACTTTTTGGAGTATACATTGCATCTCTGAACTTTAATGAGATTGATAAAGAACTATGTATGTGATCGATGTTTTAATTTAATTTATTACATCAGTATACAATTATTTATTATTATTTTGAATATGGTTCCTTCAAATTCATCCCTCCCTCCATTGATATGTTGGACCTGTGTGTCTATGATTATTTAAGTAATTCCCATTAATCTATCCTTTTCTTCCCCTCACCAGTGTGTGAGTAATAAATACATGTAATTAAAGGAGTTCCTAAGGTGCGTGGAGAAAATAAATATGGAACCATAATGATTCCAACCCAGGAGACATGTGGAAAGGTGGAACACAATAACTCATGTGAAGAAAAATTAAGAGTTATTTAACACAGTTAAACGGTTGATTTAATTTCCTCTCATTAAATCAACTATTATAAAATCTCTTAATAGGGTCATTTATTTATTTATGTCTATGTATTATTTATTTTTTGTATGAAAGACTGCAATCAAATAAATAAATAAATGATAAATTATGGAATTTAAATAAATTTATTATGATTAAATGATTTATCTAACAAGGTTAATTAATTATGTGAAATCCACATAATATTAACAAGACATAGAATCAATCAAAGATGTTAAAATTTATGCATAATTAATTAAAATGCCTTAGCCTAATTTTAAGTCATACTAAGAATTCCATAAATTGATTGGGAATAAAAACAATGAACAATGAGTAGTAATTGGCCAAAGTCTTGACATTTACGTTTATTAAGGAGTTCACATGAGGGTTTTTGTGTTCACATAAATGAAATTGTATTTATATTAATGTCCAAAGCAAGTTCAATAAAAATTCGGAGGTATGTGATGAAGAAATCGAAGTCTGAATTTCTGAATAGGGGGAATCCACTCAAAAGATAAATGAATTATAATTCTGTAGTAAGAAAGACCTCCTGCCTAATTAATTTCTTATGTTATTCATGTATAAAGTCTATATAATTAATAAAATTCATGCGTGATCCTTACTGATATAATTGCTTAGTAACTAGACATTTGTATTTCAACGGTGATGAATATTGAGGCTTGATAAAATAGTAGGAGATTTAATTAAAAATATCAATTAATTTATTACTTCTTAGATAATTTGTAATAAATAAAAGATATTAATGATAAAATAATAAATTTTAGAATAAAATGTTAATATTTTAGTCCATAATATCCCTACAATCAATATTAGAGAATAAAAAAAGCATCCCTAGAAATAACATCTTGGGGTAGTTTAGAGGCCTTTGGGTTGTGTTATGACATGAATTGAAATATTATATTATTGAATCCTCAATTCAGGATCCTCTTACCAAGGAGGTGGGCTAGGAATAGTTCCTTATATACAAAAAAACAATTGAGATATACAGATGATTTTCATTGTTTCATTCTATAATCTATTTCTAGTAAACTCATGGAGTCTCATGAAAACATGATTGAATATATAATTATTGATAAGCTATAATGTTTATAATAGGAGATATATACAGAAGGACAGTTTGATATTTCCAAAGAAATCTTTCAGAGTATAATTGTTGAGGGTGAACTACTTAGGCCTCACATAGTTAAGCTCATTGGATACCTTGATCTCCTAGAATTTCTAGGGTTTAAACTCCCCAAATAACTAGGAACTGATCACATTGTTGTATCGCTCCCTCAGATATTCTATAACTTTATTATAAAATTTAATAAGAAAAAATTGAGAATTTACTCCAAGATCTACTTACTCTACATCGCCAATTAGATAAGGATATGAAGTGAAAAAAGACGTTCGTACGTTTGGTGAACAAATAGAAAGGGAAAGTGATGATATCTAAGTACAATGTGTTTTCATGACCTTCAAATAAGAGTAAGAACAATGGGATAGAATGGAAAAATGATGATATCCATTTCATATATATCAAGAAGGGACACAGGAAGAAAAACTTCCCATAGCCATAGAATTAAGGGGAATATTTAGTTTTGTTTGTTATCGAGTGTGATTTATTTGTTTATAAAAATTGGTAATTACATATAGGTTTTGGTTCTCACATAGGTATTCAATTTTAGAAACCGTGTAGATTATGAATGATTTAATGAGGGGTGGTATATCTATGAGAAACCAACATAGATAAACTTACTGCTATATCTAGCGTGGACTACCACCTCACATCCTCTAATGGAATTATCTTGGTTTTGTAGGGTTGTTATTATGTTCACCCATTACCAATACATTAATAAATGTTGATTATTTTTTAAAAATATAATTTTTATTGTAATTTTTTTAATAATTTTTTTATGTGTAGGATAACATGAACCAAGTAACGGTAATCAATAACAAAGTCACATTACATGACTCATAACACACCCATCTTTGAAATCACCAGCAATGTTATGTAAACAAATAAATCTTCACAAAATTACTTAAAGATAGATAGGTATATTCTTTTGAACTAAATCCACATAGTTTATGTCACACATGTTTGAATGGAAAAATATCCAAATAACTATTTAGTGGGAAATGTGAAAGGGAGAAAGAGCTTATTGAATTAGTTCGTACTGATGTGTGTGGACCCTTTAATATTAAATCAAGGGGTGCGTACTGATACTTTATAACTTTCACTAATTATTTTAGCATATATGGATATTTCAACATAATAAGGTATAAGTCATATTCTTTTGATAAATTCAAGGCATTCAAGAATATAGTTGAGAACTAGCTTGGTAAGAAGTTTATGAAACTCTTCTCATACTTTGGTGGAAAATATCTTAATCAATATTTCCTTGATTATTTATGGGATTTCGGGATATTATCTCAACAAAATACTCCTAATATGACTCTATGGAATGGTTCAAATGAAAATTAGGAACCACACCTTATTGGAAATGGTTAGATCAATGATGATTCATGAGATTAATCCATTGTCCTTTAAGGGATATTCATTATAAACAAAAGAATACATACTAAAATAAGTTCCCACATAAGTTATAGAAGATATACTATAATAATTATAGAATGAAAAAAACATTTGTTAGATTACTTACATATATGGGGTTGAAAATAATTTTTAATTTCTTCTCAGGTAACAACATTTCACCATGTGGAAAAAAGTGTATCTTTATTCGATAACCCCAGAAAACAAAGGGATAATACAAATACAATCCTTTCGAAAAAAGGTTGTGGTTAATTGAAACCCTAAATTTCATGATAATAATATTAACTATAAATGAGATAGTTATAGTGTGATGTAATTTTATTAATTCTAGGATGAACATACAGAAAATATTGTATATGATCAAATTCCAAAAAGCCTCATTGAAGAAATATTTGTTCCAATGACACAAGTACTACATTGGAGTACTATAGTGGTTAGATATCCAAAATATTATGAATTTTTATTAATTGTGGATGGTGAATAATTATAAGCTAAAAATAATGATCCTATAACCTATAAAAAAGTATTAATTTGAAAATATTCTATGAAGTAGAAAGTATCCATGAATATGGAAATGGATTCCATATACCGAAACCAAGTACAAATTTTGGTACAACCTCAAGTTGATGTACATCTTGTTGGTAAAAATTGGGTATACAAGAATCAACTAGACATTAAAGTAAAATTGATTACCTATAGGCATGACTAGTTGAAAGAGGGTTGAAATTGTGTCAATGAATTTACTATGAAGAAACCTGTTCACTATTTTTAATGTTGAAATCTATAAAAATTATATTTTTCATTGTCGTTTACCATGACTATGAGATTTGGAAAATGTATTTCAAAATAGGCTTCCTTTATAGGATCCTTGAAGAAGATATATATATATGACATATCCTAAAGGATTTGTGACTCTGAAGGATTCCTTCAAGATATGAAAATTTAAAAAAATCATTTATGGATTAAAGATATCATCTAGGTCATGGAACATTCATTTTAATGAATACATAATATAATTTTGTTTCATAAATATTGAGTGCGAGAAATGGGTCTAAAAATAGCTTAGTGGGAGTGTCATCATTTTCATAATAGTGTATATTGATGACATATTACTTATTTGAATCAAAATACCACTATTATTGTTTGTTAAGGCATTGTTAATAAATTCTTATCCATCAAAGAATTTGGTGAATCAACATATATTCTTGGGTGATGATCCACAGTGATATATCAAAGAAACTTTTAAACCTATGTCAAAGTACATAAATTGACTTATTACTAAATAGATTCTACATAGAACAATCCATTTAGGGATAGTTTCCAACATCACATTGAATTTATATTTATAGGAATTTATTTCTTCTATATATGAGGAAAGAAATATAATGAAAATTATTTCATATGCATTAGATATTGGGTTAGTCGTGTATGATATGTTCTGTACTTGGATAGATGGAGCTTATGAATTTAGTGCAGCAGGTAGATATAAAGCTAACCAAGGTGACCACCATTGGAAGGTAGTCAATAATATCCTTAAGAATCTAATGTGTAATAAGGATAAGTTCCTATTTTATTGAGGAGATGAGGAACAAGTCATTACACGATATGTAGATTCTAGTTTCCAAACTCATCAAGATGACATGGATTCACAAACAATATAAATATTCACTATGAATGGAGGTGATGTGAAATTAAAGAGATCAAAGATGGTTTTATTCATAGATTCTATAGAATAGTTTGAGTATATTTAGGCTTATAAGGAAGCTAAATAAGTGACATGGATGTGTAACGTTGTCTAATAGATTTTTTTTTACCGAAAAATAAGGATCATATCACACTATACTATGATAATATTTTTTTGGAGGCTCTTAGAAAAGAGACAAGGTCACATTAGTGGATGAAACACATATTTCATAAGTATCATATATTGAAGGATTTTTCTCATAGTGGAGAAGATAAAATTAGTTTTATTTATAGGGAAAAATTGTGGAAGACCCCTTTAATAAATCATTGACTCAGTAGAAACATGATTATCATGTGAGGTATGGTAGACTGTAATTCTTAGGCAGTTAGCTCTAGTCTATGTGGGATTTTGTTGGTGTTAATATACTAGGACAAACAATTTGTACTTTTACTATATGTATATTCAATGTATTAAGTAATTATTAATCCTATTATTACATATTTTAATTTTTTAGCACAAAACCGATGTAGAGTTATACTAGAGTAAATTTCACACTAATAAGGTCATAATAGTTCTCCACTATAATGAAAACCATAATGTGTTATGATGATATTCATAAATAATGTTCTCCAGTTAGATAAAATACTGTAATGGGAAACATAGTACAAAGACTATTAGGTTCCAATACTCATATGCAGATGAGGATTCTTCTTATTAAGTTCAAACATGGTAATATCTAATATGGAAGATTATGAGAGCACCCATTCCAGTAGATATTCAATATATTTTTATGTCATTGGAAATTTCTTTCTATGAGTTTGTGAAATGATCCAAAGACTTTAAGATTATTGTTAATGTATTTAATGAATAATTAACATATTTGTTTTGACAAAAACCATGACACCATATGTTGACGGTTGGGTAGGCTATATTGGATGTGTTGCGATTGACAAATCATTAATGGATAAGTTGAGAGAGGATTTTCCCTTCCATATTTGTGGAAGATAATAAATTTTTCCTTTGGTTGGAATAGACCTGTAACCCTTAATTTCATGGATATGGTGTAATGACATGATTATTTAAGACAGTCAAAGAATGACATAATGATAATATAGGTTGGTGACCTGGATGTGCAACCTTGTTGATGATACATTGTGATAAATGGATTATATTACACATTCATAGTCCGTTTTTAGTAGTCATCATTGAAAAATTATGTTATTTATATTGGATGAATTGACCCATTTATATATAATTGTCATGTATTTAAAGCAATACCTCCTAATTCCAATTAGAATGAATACTAGAAGGTCACACACTTGGTATTTCTGATTATCTGGATTAAATTCTATCGGAATTTAATTTATTGAATAAATATTATTTTGAAGAATGAGGGAGAATTTCATTCATGTTTTTTTGATGAAAAATATTTATTGATGAATGAAATATTTAAATTAAATATTTATTTGGGTTTTCAATAAATTCTATATGCTTTTTAATGGACCAAGACAGAGTTGAGTGGAAAATATTAATTAACAAGCCAATTAAGTAATATTTGATGTAGAACAAGTATTTCATGACAAAAAATAATAATAAAAATATTATTATCATGTGGAATTAAGTTTATTAAGTATTATTATATTATATAAGGGCCAAAAAACAATTAAATAATTATATTTAACATAAAAACTGGATCTATAAATGGATAATTTTGTTTATTGTGTATTCAATCCAAAATTTAAACTTAAGAATCATTGTGCACAATGAAAATTTCTATCAAATACTCCTTTCTATATTCATCTAAATAAAAAGAAACATAATATATATCCCATAAATGTCATTGTAAAAGTGATCAACAAAAATAATTCAAGAAAATTGATTCACCAAACTTGCACCCATAGATTTATTGGTATATCTCAGAGAACAAAAGAGCATGTATAGATCGTCATTGGAGGGATTATACACATGGATCCTTATAGAAAAACAATGGTAATCCAAAAGGGTATTTTTTATTATCAAAATATTAATCAAATAAATAACCCAAATATCAGGTATTAATTAATTGTGATATTAAAACAATTATTTAAAAAAAATTCAGGCAAGATCCTCACTCGCTGTTTTAGAAAACAAAATGATAAAAGAAATTTTAATATATCACTAACTATCACATTCCTATTCTATGCCCAAAACCAATACAGACAAGAAATTAAATGAACATGGTAAATATGAAATTATGATTTTATCCAAATGTTACTAAAATGTGGATTGGTATTCCTTACGTTGGAATATTCAACTTTCAAGGATGATATCTCCTAATTCATATTTCATTGAATTTTTTAACAAACCTCAATATTTTTACACACAAGCAATTTAAATTTTTAATCTTCCACTACCTAAGGATCCCCTAATTCTTCTCTTTTTATATCCCCACAATCCATATTATTGTCACCATTTTTAAATACCAAAACCATTAGTTCCGATTTAGTACACCTACGCATGAGAGTAAAGGGAAACCTACATAAAAATCACAAATCATTTTTCCTACTCTCATACCATTCCCAAATCAATGGTGGAAGATTCCTATACCTATATTAATTACCAATTTAGGGGTATCTTGGTAAGGAACACTAATAAAATTTCATACAAAGAGTAAGGACCAAGCAGAAACTCTATAATATTGTAGAGAATCTGATTTAGGAAGTGTTTTCTATACGTACCCCTCACACACCCTCTGTACGTTCTTGTCCCTCCAAGGACTCAATGACCCTCTACTATGTGGTTAACTTTTTACACATATAATCCTTGCCACATTGAATGTATATGTGACCTAGTATTTTGAATACACACAAATACAATGTCTCTTACTGAATACCATTCATGAAATACCAGACATACGTTTTTTAAAATTAGCATGACATTATTGAGTCTTAATATTCATATTTCTCAAAGTATTCGTGGAATGTGTCTAACTATTGAATATAAATTAGTTCATTATAAGGATTATGGGTCTCAAGTGCAATGGAACATTCAATTAGTCTATTCATGAATATCTTTCTTATGAAATCCATGTGTATTCTACCAGAATGGAGAACCATTTTATATATACACCATTCATACTCACTTTAGTGGGTTGTATATGATGAAATTATAGCATTTTAGGAATAAAAAACTCTAACTATTGCTGATTGATCAACCACTATAGATATGAGACTTCAAAAACAATCAAAATAAACCCTCTTGATGACTGAAATTTGGCTGAATAAAATTACATTATCATTTTGACCCATTCAATATTCCTTAATGATAAATCATGATGCGCATAGACCTCTATAATGGTTCTTTAATCCTCTTATATTAGTGTCATTTGTGTTTCATCCTACTCTAAATACTACTCTAGGAATCATAACATGAACTTATAAAATTAAAATTTCATAGAAAAATATCAGTCATATCATAGATGGACTTTTCATAGATCCTACATTTTTTTATTAGAGTTCATTGACTATTGTAGAAAATTCAAAAAGATCTATTTCAACACAAACTATATGTTCATATATCCCTCAAACCAATCCATATAAATAATCTCAATGTGATTTCAGCTCCTATATCTAATTTTATTTCCAACAACACACACTTATCCCTAATTTATAAAAAATTTAATACCATTTTATTGGAACCATGTTCCTTCAATATGTATATTAATATATAAGAATCCGAATTAGAATAATATGAAGAAAATATGCAGAAGAAGAAATATGTGAAACTTGAGAGATACCCCCTATACTACTACCTAAGAAATATATAAATTGAAACAAAAATTATTCCATCATACTCTCTCCTACACCCCTTATAACATCACACCCTTCACCCATCTTTCCTAACTACAATAACCCCCTAGCATGAAAATTGTTACCTTTAGTAATATACCTTACATTCTCTCGGAAGTTTTTAGCTTCTTTTATAAATCATTGAAACTAAAATATCCCTAGAAATAAAAGATTTACTCCCAAGAGAATTCATTACATTTGGATATAACCCAAATTTCATCAACATAATTCCTTAAGATAATCATTACTTAGATGTTAAAAATTATAGACCCATTATATTTGAAAATAAACATCAAAATAGTATAGGTAAAATGTTATCTATAATGATAGGGGGTATTTCCAAAATTATTATTTCATCTAAAAATTATGGTTTCATTTATGAGAGTAAGATGTAATACCACCTTTACATATACTCATTCTGTGTGAATTTTCATTTAATAAAGACCATGAATGTAGACATTTCTGTTAAACTAGATATTTCTTAGGAATTTTATAACCTTACCATGAACTTAAATTTGAAGATTTGGTTTAACTATGGTTTCTCCCAATTTTTATAAGAATAATTAACCCTCTCATTACCCACTCATGGTTGTCTATATTTTTAATTGGATCAGCTAAAGTCCTATTCAAATTCTCAAGAGGACATAGACATGGTGATACTCTTTCAACTCTTCTATTTGGCATTATTGTGGACTAATTGAGTAGATTTTTACTCAAAGATGGGAATCATGGATTGACCAATCTAATGAAAAATTCTAGGAACTTTAATGATCCTTCATTTATCCTCTGTATAGATAAAACCACAATCCATTATAAGAAAAATGATACAACCTTTTCTTCAATTAAATAATTTTTTAAACATTATGAGAATTTATCTGGGTGGGAAATTTGTTTTTACATTTTGTAAAGTATTTATAATGGTAATTGAAGGGACATAAATATTTTTTTTAATGTTAAAAATGTAATATTCTCTTTAATTACATAGGAGTCCCTCTATTTTGGGGGATAGTTAATGTAAATCAAATGGAAGGTATTTATTTTAAAATTACAAACCAATAGAGTTTTTGGAAAATTAAAACCATATCCTATTATAGCTGGACATGTATCATCATTTTATTGATCTCCACTCTATATGTGTATTCATTTCATAATTTTCAATGTATTAGTCAATTGATAAGGATTTTTGATACTAAATTTCAAAAAAAAGGTCTAAAAGTGTGTGTGAAAGAAAGTTAACAACATTCACATAGAAGAAATATAATAATATTATTGACATAGGGGATTTGGGAATTAAGTACATAATGGTATTAAACAAATCACAAGTGAACAAAAAAACTTTTAACCTCCTTATATATTTTAATGGATCCAATAACTTCCTCAAATAAGGTATTGTTGAAAAATGACACTTGGGTAATTACTTATACAATTTATTTGTGTTCTATCCTTTTATTATAGGAAAAATTAATGTGATATATAGGATAAATTTTTATTTCCACATAAAAAACTTAATGTGTGAACTTATAGAACATCATATGAATTCATACTACATTTAATGATGAATTTGAGGTTCTTTTTTATATTTAGGAACCTATTTGTTTCTATATTTTTAATTCTTTTCATTAATTTATATATCATCACCCCATAAATATTGTTTATATGTGTGGTTACCCCATGGAATGATGATGATATTTGGGTGTTATTTGGTGAATTGGAGGGATGATTTGAGTTTCTAGGGAGATATGGCTTAGAACATGGAAAATTTTAATGTTTTCCATCTCTTAATGGTTACAGGGAAACAATGTGACTTTCCTTCATGAGGAGGATTTTCTTATTCATTTTTGACTATGAACAATTTTTATACATATGATACACATGGTTAGGTCCAAACCATGTAGCCCCTAGGAGAAACTGTGCAGGGTCCTTGTTGGGTTTGTGGTGTCTCACAAAACTTGTTCTCAGTTTATCAAACCATGTTGAAACCGTGAAGAAGGACATATAATTTTTGAGGGATCCATTTTCATGAATTTATCATAGTTTTTCAAACCATTTGAGTCACTCAAGGATATATTTTGGGGATTGGGGTGGTTTAGGAGTGAGTCCCATGATTTTTTCAAATTGTTTGGCCTCTAAGGAGTAACCATTCAAGTTGCTTCTTGGCATAGATAGTGAACAACACATGGTTGGTTCACTGTTCTATAAACCATGTAGTCAAACCATGCAACCTATTCTGTTGTTTTATTTTTGGGGTTTCCCCATTTTCCTATATCTATTAAGAATGTATTTTAACCCCAATTCTATTCCCCCACATCGATCAACCATATGGATATTGGGAGGAGTTCCATTTTATTCCTCCCCTTAGATTCACAGCGTCTTTTTCTAAATTCAAAGATTATTTGAGGTTAGTTATATCTATATTTCCCTGTTTCTTCCTTTTCTCAATAACTTATATTGTATTTGGTTTCCCCCATGAACCCTTGTTTTCATGTGGCATAATTTTTGGGTTCTAGGATGATTTGATGAAGGGATTTCGTTGTCTAGGGATTGTAGACACAATTTCTTGTCCCGTGGATGTCATTGTCATTGAAAGTGAATGGTTCATATATGCTTTTACTTTATTTCCTCTTATTTGCGGTTGGTGATACTATGAAATTGTTACATTTTGGAAATATAATAATATTGCTCCTTTGAAATTCCAATTGTGGGAAAGTAAGATTATATATGATATCCTTATGTGAATTTTAAACACCATATTTGTGTTTTAATTTTGTAAAAGGTGAGTTTCCAAGTGAATTCCATGTGTTCAGACATAAAATTTTATGTTTATTTTTATGATTCATGAGAAATTAATTATTGATTTTTGAAATAGCTTTCATGTTGTAAAAAAGGATTGGACCTGGTTTTGGTTTTAAAAAATTAAATCAAGGTTTTAAAGGGAATTTCATTTTAAATTGTGGTGCTGACCCTTAAATGGATTGTAAAGGAGTGATATAATGTATTTCAAATGGTGATTTGAATTTTTTGTAGGGTTTACTCCTAGTTTAATACTTTATTGGCTTGTTTTAATCATTTTGGAAGAAATTGTTGGCCATTTGGACTTATTTTTGTTTTTAAATAAGAATACACATTATTAAATGTTATTTTTGAAATGTTTTAAAAGAAATTAGACGTTTTTTTGGAATTAAAAAAATGATTAATTTTTGATGTGTGAAAATTTTGATGGAGAAAAAGTCCATTGGTCATGTTTTGGATTTTCAAAAAAGAGATCCCTTATTTATATATAACTTTGAAGTGTTTCAAATGCACAAGTGTTTAAATAATTTTCCAAATGGTGTTAGGAATGTACTAGAATTCTAATACTTGTTTTAGTGATATAATCCTATATGGTACCTTGGTTTTGAATGGTTTATGTGGAAGTAAACCTTGATTTCCTCATGCTTTCTTACACCTTATGTGGGTTCATGATCACTATGTGATTATTTTTTTCTCACCTATTGTGGTAGTGTTTTTGTGTATTTCATGGGTTCATGTGACATAAGGGGATTTATATCACATGGTGTAGATTTTAGGGTAATTATTTTTATGAATTGTGTGTTATAATAGGATCAATTTAACTACGCATTAGTTTTTATAATTGGTCATGGGAAACTGGATAAAATGTGGAAGTTCAAATTTGTTCCTCTAGTTGGTCCAGATGACACTAGTTTCCCACCATTCATGCATGTCATAGATGCGAGGTGGTGGTTTATCATTGTAACGATGATTGTGTGGGATAATTGGATGATGGTTTGTAATTGACACATCTTAGTAGCTAGTTCTGGTGGTTATACACATACATGGTCAGATATTTATCACATCATTTACTTTAGGGTAGGACCATGAAAATTTTTTATTGGTGAGTTTTTTATTGATAGGATTTTTATCTATGGCTTTTTTGTAACATTTACCCCACTTTCATGGTTATAGAACTATTACTTGATTATATTTTATATTTATATTCCATAAGATATATGTGTGGTTCATTATTTATATAATAAACTATAAAACCCTATGATTTTATGGTATGTATCTTCTTAAACAAATTCTATTTATTCGATAGTTTACATTTAATAAACATATCATGTTATAATATTAAATATTAACATGAATATGTGAATAGAATTTTAATCTTTAAAAATATTAATGAGGTCCTTAGAATACTAACCTCAAATATAAAATTATAAATAAAATTTAGGTATCTCATAAATGAAAATATGATATAATTAAATCATAGAATAATTAAATAATTGTTTTAAAAATAATAATTTAATTGTTTGTATTTTTTGAAATTTGAATAACTATTTCATATTTTATAAACAATATAATAATTAAATAGAAAACTTATTGTCATAAAATAAATCCATAAATTAATATTTTTTTAATTATAATTATAAGATAATTTTATGAGACCATAATTAATTTTTCAAAGTGTAGTAAAATCAGTTATAACATTAAAATTAGTATTTTCCATATAAATGATGATTTTATTTAAATATTAAAGTAATAATGTAAAAAACTAATTTTCATAAAATTGAGTGATTTTTTCATGTCTACATGTTGAGAAATGGTTTGGGTGAATTTTTCATATTTTTCTAAAATATTTTAATTTTTGGTGAATATTGAAATACATTAATTTACAGTATTTAACATTATAATTAAATAAATGAATTTTTGGGTCTTTTTTGATTCATGGATGTAATATGTGGACAATATCTCGAACTAATATTCTTTACTTCCTATATTTATTCACATGAATAAATATTTCTGACAGTATTGATTCAATATAATAAACTAATGAATAAAATAATCTAAAAACACCTCTCTCATTGACTATAAATACCACCCATCACCATCCCATCTCACTACACCTTATAAGAATTTGATATTGATTATATTATTCCCTTTTACTCTACCAAAACACTTCCCCATGTTATGGTCTTTATGATCTCACAAAAAGTCAATTCCCAAGTTCCTTAAAGAGGTTCTCTAGGAGACAACTCTTAAGAGGTAAGTCCCTTTGTCTATCTCATTTAATTTATTTTATTTTCATATACATCACTCACTTCCCCTATAAAAAGATTACTGTTAACTATAGTATCATAAATATACTAGATTTTTTAATTTTAATTTATTATCCATCACCAATTGTCTTCTCTTATCCTTTTATTTGAAAAATGAAAACATCGATCGTGAAGTTTCAATTCACCACCTTCAGGGATGACAAGTTTTTGTTTTTCATTACCACCTTCAAGGATGTTCATAAAAATACTTTTATGGTTAAAAATAAAATAATATGAATATTAAATCATATTTAATGCACTGTAATTTTTTATAAACATAATATTAAACAAAATGATACTGGTTTGTGATGGTTTTAAAAACCAGCAACTAAATTAAGAAATTTTCATTAAACTTTTATATAATGAAACATATTCAAAACATATAACAAAATTATATAAAATATCATATAAACTGATACAATTTAATTAATACTATATGATTTAACTCCTGTAGAATTTATTCCCATTTTAAAATAACTCCCATATTTAAACTCGAGGGAACCGATCATAAAACAATGAAACAAACACTCCAAAAACTATCAAATTAATCATTATTACTCATAAAAATGGAAATAAATAAACTTAATAATATTATAATAAAACAAATATATGTTTACGAGGTTATTAATTAAGAAATTAATTAATCTAATTTGATTACCCAGTACATTTAGTATATGATCATAACACTTTCAGACATAAGGTAAGGGTTTATTATCTCACTTTTATTTTGGTGAAATATGACTTATTCTTAACTTATTTATTATGAATAGTGTAGGTATAATTTTATTTTATATTTAATATCATGAATAAATTTATAATAATTATATTCAATATCTTATTTAATAATAATTAATGTTATGTGGAATATGGTTAGACTCTTTGCATAGTGGTAAGGAAATTCTTAACCCAATTTCCATTCTTTGGGCTAAACATATAATCCAATGATTTTGTCATTCTATGATTAAGTATGAAATTATATTTTATTTTCTTAAATTTTCTTTAAAATTTTTTATGTGGATTTATATATAATACACATAATTGAATCATTTGGTTAAGGATCACACTTTCTTTTAGAAATATTGTTTTTTTCCAAAATTTAAAAGATATGTTTTTCAAACATATATGGAATGAGTGCATTTTCCCACTTTAATGATTCCTTAATGTTTTTATTAATCCATTAAAATTTTAAACTTTTACTTCTGAAGAAAATTTTTTATTTTATAATTTCATGTATTTTTAAATTAATGATTTCAAAGTAAAAGGGTATTTTTCTCAAGAAATTTTCAATGATTTTGTTAGATTATTTTCATATTTATCAACACCCTATGATGAATCATATTCTTAATTGAGGTTTATCTATTATGATACCATCTTTAAAATTTTATTGAATGGTTTTTGACCATTTTTACTAGAAATGTACTATCTTTATACCATTCGCTGTATTACCATGTATAATTTATTATTATCTTTAGTTATTGTGGAAATTATATAAATTTTCTTATTATAGTTTCAATATGAATGTACATATTGATTATGATTGACCCCTTTTATATGAGGAATGCATTATACTTAGAAAGTATTACAAGGGGCCTGTTATAGCCCCTCGATGAATTGTTAGGTCTCATGAGACATAATAGACCATATTTTGGACTATGCCTTACCAATTTGTATATACTTCTAGGTTGAGGACTTAATGGTAAGTTTATGATGTACCAAATTTTTCATTCCATCATTATGATATTAGTTATTATAAATTCATGTGATTATTTGACTAATAGAATATCCATGGTTAAGTTTCATTCTCATGTGATTATTTATATGGAATTATTTGGTTAGATTTTATTCCTCCAATATTATGATTATTATTATGTTATAATGGAAGGTGTTTTTAGTTATTCAACATTCCTTATTATTTTACTTATTTATGATATCTTTGGTTGTATGCTTACAATTACCAAGCTTCTGAGATCACCCATTTATTATTTTTTATTTTTCCACAAGATTCCAAGAATTTTATTATGGTTTACATGTTGGGTTAATCTTGCAGAATAGGTGTGTATCCAATGGATTTACAATGTTGAATTTCATTTAATTCTATAATATAATACTTATGTTTCTATCCAGTTTTCTAAATCTACTAAACTATTTGGTCATCTAGGAAGCTATTTACTTGTTTATTATGCCTATATAAAAATGTAGGGTAATGAATCTGGGATACTAGGGCCTAGGTCATTACATTAACTTGTATAACTTTTGTTGTTTCCTTTGAAAACGAGTTATCAAAATTGGTCTTGGAAAAACCTATTTTTAAATTCGAAGAATCATGTGTGGGTTTTTATGGAGGAATTCCAAATGAGTTTTTGTTTAAAATATGGCTCCAAATATTTATGGGATTTAAAAGGATTTTTTAAATTAAATAAAAATAATCTATTATTTCATGAAATTTTAATGACTTGAGTGTGATTATGAATGGGATTTGACGGGTGGATTTTTTTTCACGTCACATGTGGTTTTTTTTAGAAAAAAATGTTGAATATTTTTAATTTTTTGTGGATTTTTTTATTTAAAGATAGTCATATATATGAAAATTATCTTCTAAATTTATCTTCAAACTATCCTTGATAAATTTTCTTAGGAAAAATATTTTTTTAGTTTTGGAAATTTGTGGTGACCTAATGGTATTTTTAGCTCACACATAAAATTTTCAGTTTCCATGTTCTTAGTTGGATTTTTATTATTCATTGTAGATGATGCGGGGTGAGTTGGGTAGTGGTGAGAAACTGGGGATTGTATGTAGGTGGTTCAAACTTGTCTCTATTTAGTTATTTTTTACTATTTAGTTATTTATTTTCTTCTATATCACTATAGTTCTCCTTTTTTAGATTAACTATTAATTTATTTGAAATTGGGTTGTATCATGGTAGTTGGTTATGACATGTTTGGTAATATATTATTTAATTTGTCCCTTATATTTATTTTTTTCACGATTGGATCTCGGTTTTGAGATTAACTATCCCAAAAATAGTTATTGTGGTTTCCAAGAACATGTTACTGGCTCATGTATATTAGTAACACCCTTCAAGCCTTGTAACATTCCAGGTTGGGTTATGTGTCTTTTTGATTGCTCAAGATGGATTATTATACAATGAAAACAAAGAAGGTTGTTTCTTTGTAGAGGGAGTAAGCCTCTAGTGTGTATCCATTTTTTATTTTGGGATGTTTTGGTATAAAGGAGATTATGGTAGTAAGAGCTTGAGAGGTAAGGGTGTGAAGAACCTCAGTATCTCTTTTTCTCTTCAAACCATAAGAGGGTAATGGATGTTAGGTTTTTAAATTGTGAATTTGATATTTTTTAAGCTTCTTAGACGGGTTTATCACTGTTTATATCCCCTTTGATTGTGTATGTTATATTGGGGATCACCTATTTAGGCTACTAGGTAGAGAAAAAAGGAAATTGTGTTGAAAAATTAGCTCACACATCCTTGGAAACTATTTGCTGTTTTTTTGGTCTAGCAATCCATCTTTGTAGGGTGAGTTTCCTAGTCAAGGCTTGGTATCCCAAATTGTGGTTTTCAAGGTATGCCTAACACTATTTCTCCCCAGTTATCCTATTTGGATTACTTTTGATTCTTGATTTCTCTAAATGTGGTTTTCACTTATTTGAGGTGGAATGATGATTTCTTTTGTTCCCTTTTGTAATGTGGTTACTGTGATCCTTGTTTGGATTCTTGTGTAGTGGTTTGAGTTCTCTTGGATTCTAAAAGCATATTTTTTTAAAATAAAAAAATGGTTTTGTGAAGTCATTTATTTTTTAACAGGGTTTTCAAATTGGTGGAATGTGGGAATTCACATGGTTTTTTGTATGTTTGTTAAATTTTTGGTTTCCAATTTAGTATTTACAATCTTTCAAAAGAAATAATGTTTTTGAAGAATTTTTAGAATGTGTTTTATAAAATAGAATGGTTTTTGGATAAGAATTTTTGGGAAGATTTGTTTTCAAGGTAAAATGATATTTCAAAAGGAATTTTGTGGCATCACATGTTTGGGAAATGTGTGTGTTCTACTGAGATTTTTTTTCATTAAATCCTAAAACAATTTTCCCATTTTGATGTATGCCTTGGTGTAGGGTGATTTCAATTTTCCTTGTTAAAAATGTGGTTTTTGAATGAAAATATTCTTCTAATGTGGTTGTGTTGTTCCTCAATTGAGGGATTGATGTTGTGGTGTTGGTTCACTGCATGTGAAGGAATCATTTGGGTTTTTGATTTGGGACATGACTTGAGGTGGATCAGGTCCATGATTTTTATATCCATCAAAATGGTTAAAAAAGTTTCTCTGGTCCTGGATCCTGCCTAGACTCCACGTAGAGTGGTGGATGCATAACCTTCATTAAGATTTGTAGGAAGGTGGTGGTCGAAAGATATTGAGGTGATCCTCAATTCCCTTGAGACACCTGAAGCTTATTTGTTGAGAAAAATTGTGAGATTTTTGTTCTATTTTAGCTTAATTATTGGGTTTTTATTCCACCTCTACTTTAATAGGGTTTCTTTGTATGATCAATTTTTAGGAAGAGGTCTTTGGTTTGATCTATTAAGGTTGGTTCTTGTGGTTTGTATTAGGGACACTTTTTTTCTTTATGGTTTTGATATTGGACTGATATGTTCAGCTTGTATGGTTGGATTTGGTAATTGTTTTCAATTATTGGTATGTTCCTTGTCGATCGTTTCCTCTTATAATGTCTTTATGGGTGTATTTGAAGGTTTTTTTAGTTTTATTCATTATTTTTGTTAGGTTGTGAATTCCAATTTTGAATCCTAATTGTTTGGTTAAAAATTAATTAATATTTTTTGTTTCACCCATTAATTTGTTGAGCCACTGAGGAGACCATTTATTGGACATGATATAGGACTTTTCATGTGTGACTGGGTATGTTGGGTGTGTGATGCACCGGTTTAGTGTGGTATACTAACTAGTATTTAGCTATAGGCCTTTTGTGGGATGCACCATTCAAGGGATATCAACTGTTTACCCCATGTAATCTATATGTGTTGTACCCCAAGGTTATAGATATTATAATTATTTAGTGGAATTTTGTAGTTTTTATTCCATTATTTTGGTTTGGATGTGATTATGGTCAAGAGTATGTTTCTCTCACAGTTACTCAGTTGTTCAAGGATGGGTTAATGGTAGTGGTTCCTTTGTTCTAACATATTATATGACTAATAAATGGTAATGAGACCATTTTATAGAAATTATAAGTAGTGTGAGAACTTGTTAGGTCTCCAATTCTTAATAGATATTCTCGTTTTATGTTCTCATCTTATTTATGCTTGGATACATTTGGTAAATTATGGTTGGTCAGTTCGATTGTTTTTTTATGGATTTCGGTTGTTGACCAAAGGGGTTTTGATATTTTGATTCGGTTTTTAGTTTTATCCACTTGGGAAATTCAATTATATATATTTATTTTCTTTAAATCACAAAAATTATTGGGGTAGAAAGTGGAATTTTAGGAATGTTGTGACCCCCCGTGTCACTATGTTGATATTTTTGTGTTTTTTGGTGAAGTAGATGAACTCTTTATGTTTCCATGAAGTTTTATCATAGAAAATAGAAACCTTCAGGTCATTCCTTCAATCAAAAATTTAGAGGGATACTATACAAAAACACTTTATGAGGAGGTTTTTTAGTTAATCTTGAACTAGATATGGTTTGTTAGCATGGGATGTGCGTGGTTAAGTACAAAACTTGTAACCCCTTGGATAAACTTTGAGGGGACATTGGTGGGTATGTGTTATGTTACATGACTTGTAAAATCTTTGTTCAATCATTTGTAAAATGTGTGGATGTGTCTATTATTTTTGATTGATTTTTTTCATGGATTCCACATTGGTTTCAAATGGTTCAAGGAACCCGAGGATGTTGTGATGGGATTGGGGTGGTTTTTGAGTGAAGCACATGGTTTTTCTGAACCATGCAGCCTCTCAAGAGTAACTGTGGGAGTTGTTTCTTGGTCTAGGTAGTGTCGTCACATTGTTGGAACAGGGTTTGATAATATGTATAGCCACAAACATTGACATTACTAGGTGTAAAATATTTTTGGTATAACCAATTTTTCTTTTATATTGTAAGGGGTTTCTCCCTCAATTTTTCTCTGGCTTTGTCATTGGTCCATTTTCTTACTCCCCATGGATTATTTTCTTATTTTGGTGTTTTTATAAATATTTTAGGTGATTTATTCCTCTATTTACCTACTTCATTCATTCTCGTTATTCTCTTGGATTTTGTTTCCCCCATGATTCCTAGTTATCATGTTTCTCTATTGTAGGGTTCCAGGTGGATTTGATGATGGTTATTTTAGCTTCAAGAGGTTATAGAAATCATTTATTATCCTATGGGTGTGGTCACTATTTAATATAATAGGTGATGATGTGCCTTGGCTTGATCTTCTCTTCATTATGGTAGGTATTACTATGAAATTATTTCACTTCAGAAGTATAATATTCTTGTTCATTCTAAATTACATTTTTCTCTAAATAAATATTATATATCATTTCCTTGTGTGGAATTTGAACTATTTTGGGCGTTTTATAATTATCAAAGGTGGGTTTCTATGAAAATCCCCTGTTTTAATTCTTGAAATGAAATTTTTTATTTTTATAAGCTTCTTGTGCAATGCCTTATGTATTTTTGATAGGGTTTTGATTGAGTAAAATTGTATTTGACCCAGTTTTTGATTATAGAAAATTAAAACAATGTTTTAAAGAGAATTTATTTTTAAAGTGAGGTGTAGACCTCTAAATGGATTCTAAAGTGGTTCTTTTATGTACTTAAAATGGATTTTTGAAAAGTATTTGTGGTATACCCCATATATAATGTATTATTGTATTATTCTAATTGGATTGTTTGAAATGGTTTCCCTTTATCCATGTTTTGGTTTTTAATGAAGAATAACCTTGATTGAGGTTATCTTTGAAACATTTTAAAATAAATGGATGATTTATTTGGATATCCTAAAATTTTTAAGTGGGTTTTTTGTGAAATGTATGATTGAAATAAGGTTATTTTGTCATGTTTTATTAAATTAGAGATTCCTTGTGTAAGGGTGAGTTTTAAATGTTTAGAATTCATGGGTGGTTCTATGATTTTAAAAATGATGTTGGGAAAGTATTTTATAAAATGTGAAAGGGATTGAAATTCAAAGCCATTTTTTTATTAAAATCCATTCAGAAACATGGTTTTAAATCATGTATGTGTGTGATACTATTGATTTACCATTTTTTATTAACCAATTGTGTGGATTAGTGATCACTTTGTGTTGTTTGTATCCTACCCATATTTTGGAAAGTGTTCTTATATGATGTGTGTTTATGTAATGTGTGGGAATTTTTTATCATTTCTCATAGGGGTGAGGGTATTTATGGTAATTAATTGTGTGTTATATGTGGATTTATTTCACCAGGCCTCACTTACTTTTATTGTTCATGGGAAACCATGTACTAAGTGGAAGATCTAATTTGTTCATATTGTTTGTTCACACATAGCTAGTTTCTCACCAGTTGTGATGGGATGAAAGGATATGAGGGGGTTTTCATTGAAGGGATGATTGTGTGGGATAATTATATTATATTTTGGACTTAGTGCATGATAATAGAGTGTTTGGGTGATTATAATTACATATATTAAGATTATTGGCATGATAGTAACTTTGGGTAGGACTATTACACGTTCGTTTTCTTGGTGAGTTTATTGAGGGGAGTTTGATCTAACACTTGTCTGTTTCATTTTCACCACTTTCATGTTTATGGAACCCTTATTAGTTTATATTTAATATTTATATACATTAAATTATATGTGTAGTTCCTACATTATATTGTTAAACAACGTGATTTGGGTTATTTCCTTTGAAAATGAGTTTTCAAATTTGGTCAATGAAAGTATAGTTATGAAATTTTAAAGTCTCTTTTGTGGGTGATTTAAGGTTGATTTAAAAACTGGTGCTTTTTTAATATACATCTTTATCTAGTTTAGTGTTTTAATGTGAATATTTCATTTAAATAAAACAAATTTATTTTTTTGAGAAATTTTAATTGTTTTTCTCTTGTTTCAAAAGGGATTTGGAAAGTGGATCTATTTTCAACCACGTGTGTTTGGTTGGTTGTTTTTTTAGTTTTTTATTTAGTTTTCCCCTTTTATTTCACCTTTTTTGTATATTCCAAATTAATGTATATGAAAATGGGTTTGATCATGGTAGTTTTTATGACCTTTTTGGAATGTTGTTATTTAATATGGCCCCTATAATGATTATTTTCACTGTTTTATCTCTGTTTTTGGTAAAACTTTTTCCAATGGAGTTCTTGTTATTCCCATCCACCTATCACTATCCAATGAGGAATAGAAAATTCCCGTCAAGCCTTATGAAGGGATGGGTCAAGTGCTGTGTTCGTTGGAAGCCAGGGACAGTTCATTATAATATTATTTTTAAATTTGAATTTATGAATGATTTTCATCAGAACTTATGTCCCAATTCAAGTTGATTATTCATTTGATGATTTAAAACAATGGCTCAAGAAATATTTAAATATTTAAAGTTATGATTATACAAATTTCTTCTATATTTTATATATTATAAAAATGTGATTAAATCTCTTAGTGTCTATTATTTATTTGTAATTTTTCAACCTCATGTAGATGCATCTCTCATCATTATTTCACTAAAATCAAAATACAGATTTTGATATAGACTCATTCATGTAATTTTACTTCAATATTAGGTTGAGTTATCAACATAAAAATATTTTTTAAAAAGTTATTTTTCATTCCTCTTGTACATATTGAATGATAGAATTTGTTACATGTTGGAATAATGGTTCACATCCATTGCTATAATTATCTCCTCCATTATTATGGGAATTGAAATTGATTATAAAATCTTGGTGGGAATCATGAAAAACATAGTGAAGGATTTCATCACCAATAGAATTATAGTGATATCTATCATTAAATAAAAATTGATTCATTCTAAATACATTGAATAGTTATCCTCATTCCCCTCATAGATTAAAGTTATCAATGATGGTGCTACTTTGGGATCTCCTAGACTAGTAGAAGGTGGTGGTATCTTTAGAACCTATAAAGGATTTATGAAGGGTTTATTATTGAAATTTCATTTAAACTTCATTACCTTTAAGTCATATATTTACACTATTATTTATACAACCATGTTTACTATAATGTTTGGGTTGGACAAACTCTTGATATAATTTCATTTTATATAGGTTATTAACTTTACTAAATATAAAACAATATTGTATCTATATAGTCTCTATAAAGTCAAGATAGAGCACTATAAATATCATATAATCATTCAAAATGTGGTATCTAAAATTTATAGAGAGGTAAAGATGGTTGCTAAAGCACTTTTGAAGAGAGCTATGGAAAACTGTGACTTATTTTAGTCTTTTAAAATTAATATAGATTTTTAATCATTTAAATGACTACAATATACGAGGAAATATTTTCAATCTCCTTTAATATTAACTATTTTACTCATATCTATCATTTAATAATAAATTTTATGTGTATGGACCTTTTGGTTCACTGCCCATACTTTCATTCATCATCATTATTATTATTTTTTTTGTTGTTGTTGTTGTTGTTATTATTATAAATATTATTTTTGTTAGTGTTATCATTCATTTTGTAATTATTATTATTTTTTATATAACCAAAAACATACCATATATAAATTGGGAAAATACACCTCTTTACTTGGGTGCCTACATTCGAAAACTAAATAGTCATTTCCTATCAATTTTATGAATAGATATTTATGGTGATAATTTCTAGGTTAACAAAATACAATTTCTAATACTTATTTAGTATTTAAAAAATATTGGGCATCTTAACTAAATGTGATGAAACCCTTGAATATATTGACCATAATTATTTGACTCTTTCATGAGTAGATCTCAAAAATGCCCTATATTGAGTGATTTGAATATCTTATTATGATAAAATTACTAAATAAATATTTTAATGTGAGTGTGAATATGGATGATCATGTAACTTCGATAATAATCTCAAAGTACATGGTAATTATTTTTACACTCATAATCATGAGTAAAATTTCCTTCAATTGTAAAATTTTTTGATTTACTATGCTATGTGGATTTAATTATATTTTTCTCAGCACTGAGTGCTGATGAAACATCGATGAATAATATCAGAAAAGAATTTTAATGAATATATATTTTGATATATAATGTGGAATGATAAAGAAATAAATGATGTAATAATTCTTTTATCCTCATACTAACATTGGAGACTTACCATAGACGATAATTGAGATATATAGAAAGAAGAATTTAAATTCCCTATATTGATACCAGATAATGCATTTTAGTATGGAACCTGCACTCAAGAATCATTCTCTCTAAATGTAAATATTTATAAATTAAATGTAAAAATTTTAAAAATCAAGGTGGTAAATGAAATCAATGGAGGGAAAATCATCCCAAGTAAAAATATTCTTACAGGCATTTAGGAAAAAAATAATTTAATAGAGAACAAGTATCCAACTTGGTTATCCAAAATGAGGGCTATGCATCTAAAATATTAATTTATTCTCTAATTGTGCAAAAACAATCACGTAATTTTCAAAATAAAATGTCAATTGAGGATGATATATGTGATATATTAGTATGGTGTACATATAGAAGAGATTTTTCCACCATAAGAGAATCGACTTTAACAGTGGGTGATACCACATTCCTAGCATGATGATATTCCAAGGAGAACTACCTTACCTACCATGAAAAGAGAAAAACATTTATCAGAGAAGTCTGTAAATGTTATGATAAAGTATAATATTATTATCCTAGATTATTTTTTAAGGGTTCCACATCTACCCATAATACTATTTCCAAACGATAAATTAGTGTCAATATTTAAACTTGTTCTAAGAGGAATCAATCTAACACATCACCTACATTCAATTATTCTTGTATCTTGTTATATTTGAATTATATTTAATATTATCAAGAAATAATTACATATTGAGTCCCATTTTGTTGAAAGATATTCCCTACATGCAATTTGCACACAAGCAACCCTGACATCGATTGGGGGGGTGCGCTTCATCAAACCATGAGGTATAGGGATTCTCAAATAAGGAATAGTGCCGATAGAGGTGTAGTGATACTTGAAAATGCCTCTAAATAATGTAGTCCAAATAAACATCAATTAATAAGTATTTCTCATTATCCTCCTGTATATAATAACAATAATTAATTTTTGAAGCTAGAAAAATTTGTGGTCAATGTAGTGATTGTTAAGTAAGGATCATGTTATGTTGAATTATAAAGATAAGGAATCTTATTTTATTCTAAATTTATGAATTAAAAATTTCTTTCCCTCACCAATGATGATGGAGGGGAGTATGAAAAATTCAATCAAATGAAGCCATAAAGAAACACCACTCACACATTAATTGAAACTAAGGTGGTCATTATCATCATATATGATGACTTCCTAGGTGTCTAGCTTGATCAGACTATTAATAACTACATCTATCAATAACTAGAAGTAAAAATACATATTAAGAACTAAATTACGAGTCATACACTCTAGTAAGAAGAATTTTTTACATACCTAATCAATTTTCAATAATAATATCCCGATATCACCAGCAATACATATGTAATTTTTGAGAAATAAAAAATATACTTTGATATCCTATTTTAAATTGGTTTGGACCTAGTTTTAGGAAAAGTATTTATTAGGTTAATTGGTGGACAGAATGTCGTGTTCATCTAATAGGCCATGAGATATTTTCCCTCTAAGATATCCAATTCTATTAAAGATTTAGTGGTGAACATCCTATTAAATATGATTAGAATATTCATTCTACCTTCAACCATTGGATGTTCAACATAATTTCCGCATAACTAATGAAGCTACTGATCAAATTGGGAATAGAATAAAAAATTCACATAGTGATTTTCAAGGATTTGAGGTCACATTTTAGGACATTTAACATGGATAAAAATTTAATCAAGATAAATATAGTTATGATTATAATGAAAGTAATTTCCCCCAATAAAAAAGAACTTATTTTGTAACTTTCAAATTCATGCATCAATTTTATCAATATTGATGTTAATGTGGTAGATTCGAACCTTACCTAGAGTAGTAAGGGAAATAAGCTTGGGGAAATGTAACTCTGAATTTTTCAAACTAGACTATTGTTCCACGTTTATAGGATATTAGTATGGGTTGAAATATTTTTCGACCACTTATTACACATTAAAATTGTGGAGGCACAATTATAATATTAATAAATGGTAGTTTGGTAGTTTGGATCTAGTCAAAAATTTATATTTGTAGTTATGTTTAATGAAGAGGGGGATATGGGAGAATATCTAGTAGTAAAGGATATTAGAGTATTTACCCTATTCTCATGGAGGAATTTCCATGTGTTTTAGCTTTATTCTTCCCTAGATTTCACTAAATTTACCTATAGATAGTTCATTAATTATATTTACCTCTATATTTTTGGAAATAATTTATCTTGATGAAATAAATTGTAATATAATGATTGAACTTTAAAACTAGTTCAATAGGCTTAGACTCTATCAACTTAGTGCTTCTGTTGACATAAACTATTTTGATTATCTTTTGATAGATTCAAATTTTTATGGTGGATTCTAACTAAGATGGAGATAGATGTAACTAGGATTAAGAGTCATAAATAACAGATCATGAATGTTTAAATAGATGATATGATATGTTAGGAAGAGAATAATCATATTTTTCACTCTCTAATGTGGGAGGTCCATACGTCATTAGAAGATCACTAACAGAAAGTGATAGAACAAAAAATATATTTTATTCGAATATCATTTATCCATTTAATTATGATGTGGTCTATCTTAGATGATGATAATATATAGGTTTTTAATTAGATGAATTTATTTTTTATTATGTTTATTAGATAGCATATCTAATAGAATCCCAGTTGGTTTATAGAGGGAATCATCAATCCGAGTTCTAGTACCGATGTGTGTAGTGTAAAATGAGATGATCCAAATATAATAAAAATTGAATTGGTTTCAATATAAGTGATAGAAAATATGTTCTATAGATAATTATGATAACCTTGTAAAGGAGTCTTCAGTTTCTAATTTTTTTTAGAGATGACATCATAGTTTGGATCGCATGGGTTGAGATATACATTATAATCCACAAGAGTCATATCCATTTATCGGTAATGGTCACTTGGTTGTGCATGGAAGGTATAATCCATCCTTAGAATATATGTTTGTTGAGGATTCACCTAAACATGGATTGGGAATAGTTAAAACTTGATCTTCTTTGATGATAAGGTATACCTCTTGAGAATGATCTTCTGAAACATCCTAAGGTTATCAAAGAGACTATAACCATGGAATACTACAATAATGAGTTTGATAGATTTTCTTTACACATTTTGGACCTATTATAAATTTTTTATATATGTTTTATTATGTATTTTTTTTCATAAAATCTATCGTATAATAGTGAATCGTGAAATTGGATGTAAAGAAAGGCTCATCAATTTTATAAGTAATGTGGATTGGGAATTGATTGTTATGGGAGTAATTCATGGACATGACATGCGATGATGTAAGAAAAATACAATATAAAACTATGCTTAAATTGGAGGGAAAATAAAGTTAATCCCATTTTTTGTTAATCATGATAGAGGAAATATGGAAATTAATATCGAGAAGACGGAGGATGCATCAAATTTGAATTGATTTTGAAAAATGTTCTGAATAAAGTTGTAATAAAAGAGGGAAAATAGACTTTGTCATTCTTGTTGAGATATGTATGGTATAATACACCAGGGACCTAAAAATGTGTTTGATAGATGGTATTAAGGAGTGATGAGCCTCAAGGTGATAAAAAAGTTTTGATAGATTTTGAAAATGATGACTATGCAGGGTAATAAGGCATGTGGGAGATTGCATACTAGGCATTGATTCTTCGAGATATAGAGGATTAAGAAATATAAGGAGCTAACTAAATTATCCTAGAAAACTCAATTACCAGTGTATAATGAACAACTATATTCATACATCTAAATTTTACCATTTTTTCAGAATATTTAATACATTACTCAAACACATGCTGAAAGACCATGTTAGTTTAGTGCCTTTGGATACATGGAAACATAAATACTGATCCATAAGTGTGATACATTATTTCCCACAATGTTATCCATTACTAGCACCTTCCTTATAATCATTATTCATAATACATATATTCCTAAACTATGGAAAAGGAAACATAATAATTGGTGAGATCATATGCTTAATAAGGGTAATCATGGGAGATACGTAAGAATAATAAGAATTTATGTGTATGAGAAGATAAGAATAACATTTGAAGAACATGCCATTCATGTAAAAGATCATATACATGAGTCATGGCATAAATATTGGTAGTTGATAAGACATGAATCATAATTTAGTCAAGGGAAAATCCATGAATTAATATCCTAGGAATAAGACATGGAATATTGGAAGAAACATAAAAATATAAATTTATTTCCATAGTAGTCAAGGTGTACTTCCAAAACCAATTTAGTATAATGGGTTCACTTTCCAACCATATTAGTAGTCATGGATTACTCCCAGGACCATCATAGAAGAAAAAGTTCTTTACTAAACCGGTTTCACTCCCCATTTCATCCACTTCTATCTCATGAGATATAAATATTAACCCAATGCATTGGAGAAATATATTGGTCCCACCCATCACACAATGAAATCATACATACAAGTTCCACAAGGTAATAAATTTTTTTCATATGATAACCCATGAAATAAAATTGGTGTCCCAAATATTTCAACCCATATTAACCTACAAAAAAGATACAATTTTCATAATTATAGAATAACTTGTGAAGGTAATCAGGATTTATAATCATATAACACTTAGAAGATAAATATTTTTCAGAAACATCATACCATCAAAACATTAACCATTATAAGAAAGAACATGAATGGTACCCTTAGATCATATCCCCAGTAAAGCATGAGAAACAAAAATGGATGTATTCATAGATTTTAAATTATTTTGAAAGATGTTTTAAATATATGTCCTGATGAAAATCTAATTTCAACTTAAAAAACATCTTTTTTTATCATAAAACATTTAGAATACCTTTTTCTTTTAAAATAACCTGGAAATTTTTTAAAAGAATATTTCAAAATTGATTTAAACTATTTTTAATACAAAAATAATATTTTAAATTATTTCCATGAAAATTATATTAATATATCATTTAATAACATTCTAAAATATTTTTTAGAAAACATTATTTTTGAATAAAACAAATTTCTGACCAAAGAGAAAAATAAGTTCATGTTTTATTAAAAACAATTTTTTAATTATACTCAGTAAAAAAGAGTGGAATAATGTTTCCATTACATGAATATATATTTAATTACTATATTATAAGGAAATTAATGAGAATTATTGTGAGATAGATCATAATATTTAATCAATGGAAGTATAAATAGTAAGAATCCCCATAAAAGATGAGATTTTGGAAATATAATGTTAAATATTTGGTAACATTGAATCATAAACACCATGAGAAAATAAAATTACATTAAGATTAAAATTTAATTTAAATAATGTTACTCGGGAAAAATTATTTCAAAGGGTAGTATATACTCCTCCTAAGAGAATATAGATGCATAACATTATATGGGTTTCAAAGAAGGAAAATTGAGGAAAAAATATGTTACTGACATGGTAGATTTTGAACAATAAACTCCATGAAATACAGATCATAAAATGGATATTTAAATATCCTTATATTTAAGGATAAGTATAATAGAATAAATTCTTGGGTAGAAAATACACCATACGAAATAAATAAGTGGTGAATATGGCATAAGTATCGCAGAAATAAAAGTGAGACTAGAAATCCCCTTACTTTAAGTCTTGGAATCCTCTGTAGATGCTAAAAATTGGTGTATAATAAATACAAGTTTGTTATTAATATTCCATAGAAACATATTAAAATATATAATACCTTATAATTATTAATTATGAATTTATATTACTCATTTATTAACTAATCCTTGTAGATGTTATGTTTTGGGTAATAACCGCTTTTTCATACATGTTTTCACATTTTATTATTGTACCTCTTCCTAATATCATGATTCAAAAATATATATATTTAAAATATTTATATTAATATTATATATATTCATTATATATGTATTTATGCTGATTCCAAAAATTCATAGGTCAGAAATAAAATACACCATTCATGAAGATGGTAGTCTGTACGTACACATGAATGATGTTTTAATTTTCTTATTGAATTAAAATAAATAAATTTATATGATATATCATCACTAAATAATAATTTTTTATCTCATATAAATCAAAAATTATTATTAAAACTAGGCTTATTATATTCCATTTAAAGAGTGAACGAATCACATAACTTTGCAAGGCAGTAGTCCGCTATAGACATGAACTACGTTATCACATTCGCATAAAAAAAGGCATGAATTTATGAGTGCTATAACAATTAAAAAAATCATAATAAAATCATAAAAATAATATATATAATATAGAAAATATAAATCCACTATTATTTCCAACGTTAAAAGGTGGTAATCGAACAATTAACGACATCAGTTCGCGAGGTTGTAGACCTTTGTACACATGAATGGTGTTTGCATATCCCATTGGTTAAAAGTGTGTGAATTTATAGGACATATAATTAACATAGAAATATATAATTTAATTTATGATAATTATTTTATTATATAAACATAATATTAAAATAATTTAAGTGGTTTAAGGAAGAAATAAAACAAAAATGTTCTTCAATGAATGTTACCTCTTCTTTAGGTATCTGCTTTGGGTTTTCGCCAAAGGAATTATTTAGTTTGATTTATTCCAAAATAAAGGATTTTAGGATTAATATATTGATGTTGGGAAGATATTTGTATAGGATTTGGAAGAAAAAATATGTTTTTATGTGTGGAGAAAATATAATTAGAGGTTCTCTTTTACAAGAGAGGGGATGAAAACTCTTGGGATTTCTCAAAAATTTAAATTAATATAAATAAATTTTCAATTTAAAATGGATCAAAAATAATTAATATTGAAAATAAGATGATTTTGCGTAGAAATTAACTCATAAAATAATATTTATTTATGATTTACTTAAATTTTGTCCCACATCTTTTGGTTTTAACCCTTATTTAACCCCTTTTATTATTCTTGTGACAACATGGATTTTTACTTTTTGAGGGTTAATATAGTTACAATAAAATGTCAAAAGAACAATAAATGAATGATTCATAATATTTAAAACATTTTACCAATTATATAAACAAATTTATGGTTTTTTAAAAAATTATATAATTTAATAAAATATTATTTATTTGAAAATCCCATTAATGTCAATTTTGAAACTATTCATTACTTGGATTTTTAAAAATATCAATAAATAAAATATATCTTAAAACAAACTCTATTAATACATCCATAACATGTTAAGTTAAGATAGTTTTTTTATTCCACTAATTAACACCAATTATATTTATTTTAATATTTTTATTACTATTTATTTGATATCCTCCTTTGTAAAATAATTTCCACATAACTTTTGTGAGATCATTTAAGGTAATTATTTCTATACTAAGAATTAAAAATAAATTTACATGATTATTAAAAATATTTTATATCAAAAATTAATACTTATAACCTAAAAAATATTCTCAATAACCCCATATTAAAATTATTTTAGTTTTTAAGAATTTAATTGTGACATTTTTGAATTTTGTTAAAATAAAGTATTATAAATGTCATAATCACTTATAAATGGAAAAGGCCATATATTCAATTTTTGAGTGATTATGGATGAAATTTACTCATAAAATGAAATTTTTACTAGTTTAAGGACAATTTTATAGTCCTTATCATATTATTTTTACCCTTAATTGCTCGATTTTTACATGATTTACCCTTTACTGTGGTAAAAAAAATACCGAAGTTACTATTCACATTATACAAAAAGAAAATTTAATAATTTAATAATTATATAACTTATGATTATAAATATGGAATCCTTTTTTTATAAATTAAATTAACATAATTTTTATAGATTAATTTAAAATCAATCCTAGAGACATGACGAAACAACAATTTTTTAAAGTAAAAATGTTCAAAAAGATAAAAATGATTTTATATCCAATTTCAATGTGTAATTGATTATTATTCCCTAAATTGTATTGAATAATTTATAATTGAAATATTCATAATTTAAAACAAATTTAAGATATTATTTAACTATATAAATAAAAGATATGAACATGTATTTTTCAATTAAGATTTAGTGTTTTTGACTATTCATAAAAAAATGAAAATTCATAGAAAAATTAGTAAAATTCACCCAAGGTAAATTTTGATAACCATATTTTAAATATTAAGTTTATTTTTCCATATAAAATTAATAAAACTGTTAAAATTTATTTTTAAATCAGGTGAACCATTAAATCGATGTAAACCGATTTTTTACAAAAATATAGTTTTTAAGCGTAAAATGGATTTTTTATTATCTTATTCCTTTAAAATATAGTGGATGAATGAAAAAAATTAATAAATGATTGTAAATTTAATATATTTAGTCCTTTTCACACCCTTTAATTTATATCAAGTTCACCATTAAAAGGATGTAATAATAGTTTTTTAAAAAATACAGTTCTTAAGAGTTATAATAGATTTATTATTACCATATACCTATTAAATCTATTGGATGGATGTAAAAAAAGTTAAAAATGAGTGAAATTTTAATATATTTAGTCCATTTAAAACCCTCAAATTGAATTTATAGAAGATAAAGATCACATTTATATAATAACATTCAGTTGCTGGTATAAGATTTATGTTCTGTGAAATTAAAACTACAAAATAAAATAAATTTATTTAAAAAGAGACATACCATAAAATGTTGGTGTGTTAAAAAATGTACCTATTCTAGTAGTTTTTGAAATTTAATCAAGGCAATTTTTTAAGGGAACTATTAATGTTTTTGAATATATCAATATCTTAGAGAAAACTCTTTGGGGTTCTCCTAGGACATAGACAAAGAGTTTTATAGAGTTAGAAGTTAAATTAATTATTAGTTTAGTTGTAAATAGTGAATGTCGATGTTGATGCCATATTTTTTAATATAGAAATATAATATCACGTTTTAGTAATGTAAATTTTATAAATTTTGGGACATATCACGTTCAATTAGAAAATAATTTATAGTGAGATTGATTATCTTGGGATGTAAGGAACCCTACATAGGGTGCATATGAGAAATGAAGCTCCACTGACTCTGCATAATATTTTCAAATGTGAAATAAAACTGGATATAGGTTTATAGTGTTATCCTAGGATGATATTGATAGTACTATTTCTCTCTATACAATAATACTTTTGTATAAATATATAATGAATTCTTTAAAAACTTACATCCATCTTAGAAGAACATGAAGAACTATCACCATGCCAGGTGATGTACGATGCTATATTATTTATTTAGTGTGCAATTCTTGTTCATGTGAATCAATATAAACTATAATATCAAATTTAAGGATAATTTATAGATATAATAGGAACAAATATTACATTATAGTGTTAACAGATGTATCTATAATCCTTGATCTAGTTTGAATATTCTGGTAAAAAAGGAGGAGTGCTCCATATTTGTGTAGACTATTGAGTATTTATTATTAAAAATATATGATATATATTACCTATAAAATTAATAATAGTGTTCTTAGTAAAAAAAATTGGGATTATTTTTACACAATGACGGGCCTTAGGTAGGATATCCACAAGGTGTGAGTCTAAGAAGAGGATATCAAGAGGACAATATTCTTCACACATGAGGTGGATTAAAAGTTTCTGATCATTTCATTGACTAATGAATTATTATGTGGTGTTTATCATTAATATTAATTTCCATCCTTTAGTCCATTTTTTCAAGTTTTCTTTGATTAAATCTTGAGGTATGAAAAAATTTTGAGGAGAAATTATATCATTTAGACCTGGAATATTCTATCTTGAAAAGAAATCATTCACATGTCAATTCAATAAATGTTTTGTTGATGGGTGGAAGTTGAGTATATGGGGTAAAAAATATCTCATGATGGAGTATCCATGGATTATTATACGGTTATATATGTGAATTATTGGATGTAACCTAAAACTAGTAAGGTGATGTGCGTTTTTTTGAGTAATCTCGTGATATATAAAATTATTTATCGATTATGGGATGTTAGATATGCTACTGATTATTATAATGGAACCAAATAATTTTATTTGGGAAATTAATATGAATATTTAATTAGAACATATAAGAAATTAATGGTATCAACTCTTATTATAATACTTATATACTTTTCTAGACAATTTATAATCAAATGATAACCTTTATGTAGAGGTATTGGGGTTGCGATAACATATGAAGGGAAGTCAATGGATTTTTTTTCTTCAAAATTTCCTTATATGATTAAAATTTAAATAATTCATTTTAGGAGGATGAATTAGTGGAACCTTTGTATTCCATGTTGCATTAGATATAGTACCTCTTGGGAAATAATTTCATTATATAATTTGAGCACAATAGTTTTAATCACTTAATGAGTCAATGAATAATTTTTATGGACCAACAATTTTCCCAAGTGAAGTTATCGGGCTTTGATCTTTATGTATTCTATAAACCATGGAAGAATAATACCACCACATATGCTACTTCAAAATTCAGTGAACCAAATAATACAAAAATTTATATTTCAAAACCACGATGGGTTGATATATAGATGTTTTAAGAGGAATAATACAAATATAATTTCATACCATCACTAATTTTCAATTTAGAGAATCAAAATAATCATCCATTACACATCGCAATGGGGTTATTTACTATAATGGATGGATGGTTTTGTAAAAAACTCGACCCTAGTAGCCTAGATCTGGTGGATACTTTCTTTCATTATAAAAAATACTATAAATCACATCCCCAAGGATAGAATAGATTATTATCTTAGAGAACTAGATACATACTTAAATTTTACATTTCATTTGAAAACATAAAATAAATTAACATAAATTCATCAAGAAAATCATTATTACCTTTAGTATATCATTGTATAAAAATCATAAAAAATTTCTCGATATCTAGGGGAAAAGAAAAAAATGAAATGGGTGCGTAAAAATGTATAGTAAGGGAATACACACATCAAATTCTAAATTTTGTGTGAATAATATATAAATAATTAATGATAATAAACTAATGGATTATAAATAATTACATGAGATAAATATATCCATGGATATAAAAACCATTCAAATAACCACAAGGATATCAATAAATGATTTCATAATGATGGAATGTATAATGTTAGACATCAAAAAATTACATATCGATTCCTCATTCCAACACTTCCAAAACAAACCGTTAAGGCATCGTGCCATGAAAATATATATAAATGGGTAAGGACTCAACCAAAATCCAATATAGTTTGTCTTGTGAGACCTACTTATGTAATGACCAGTCTCGTGAGACAAATTAGTTGGCCAAAATAAACGGGTCTTTATGCATAGTTCTAAACTATCTTTTATTAATGATTTGATAGTAGAGATATCAGGATTTCTGAAATCAGGACATCCAATAATATGTATTTCCATCATTGAGAATTAAATTATTTTTACCCATGAGATTGATATATTTATATTATCCATGGATTCTTCTTTACTTATATTTACTCATTAAAGATCACGTGTTTTTAGTTATTTACTTTTACATATTGATTATTCCTTATTTAATCATGATAGATTTCAGTTTAAGTAACCCTTATTGAGCATTTTAGCTAAGCCTTATTTTTTTCCTTTTCCTAGTTTATGATAATAAATCATTTAATGAGTTTCAGCGATGTAAAAAATTTAGATTTTAATGTTTATATTATATTCCCAGTGTAAAATGAATTGCATATATGTATCTTGTTATACAAGACTATGAAAGTGAGTGATACTTTGAGATTATACTCCTTGTATATATCCCAATATAGTAAATTAGACACTTGGTTTGGGTCTCTGAAGTTGGGGTTTTATAGTTGGTAATATAGTTAGTTTAATATAAACATTTGGAACTAGATTTAGGAGAATATAGATTAGAGAATGAAACCCTAGGACTGAATTTGAGGATATGTGTAAGTATAATATTACATCCTAATGATTTTTTAGGTATATATAATGTGTATTTACTAGAAATACATCCATTTTAGGGTACTATAAATTGATGTAAATCTGACACAGTTTTACCTAGGTGTAATAACTTTGAAATTTGAACATTGGGATTTAACCCAATCATCACCAGGTGTTATAATGAAGTTATTGAACATTTGGGTTGTCACTCACATGGTATATTCTTGGAATAATTCACATTTTATTTACAAACTGTTACAAAATGTTTTTTAAAAATTAATGATTTGAAAACATTCCTAAAGAAACCACGTTTTGATTATGGGATTATATGTACAAAAACTATTCAATTTTTGTAATGCGTTTCAATATTTTTGAAATTTATCATTATGATTCATATTGTTAAAATATAAAAGAGTTTATTAAAATGTTTATAAATGGAACTTAGTGGAAGTAATGGAAACCAAATCGAAGCACATAACATATATAGGTATTTCCCTTCTGGGAAAACATTATAAAGTTGGAGATTTAGTAGGAACCAAAAAAATTATAACTATATTCGGGTAGCTGAATTAGGTTTTGAAAAATAAATGTTCATATATAGAGAAACCAGTTGATCCAAAATATTTTGTAACAATGTTAGGACACTTCATGTACTAGAAAACTTCATCAATAAATAGCTCTATAAATCCTTTTGTATCATATAAATGGATATGTTTCTTAGAGATGATATTTATCACATTTTGATTTAATAAAATGGAAAATACTATCATGGAATTTTATTATCTTTCGGGGAATGTAAATCAATTGTTGTCATTATTTCAATATAATAAGGATGGGAAATAAATAGTGAGCACTAGATTAAAGAATTTATAGAAAATTTATTAGAAAATTATTTTCCATAATAATAAAAAATGGATATATAAAAACAATAGTTGATTCTAAGAAAAAAATATAAAAATATTGTTATGTATAATTATAATTCTACCTGGTTAGCTAGGCTTGTTGAAGACTACATATGTAATTCAAAGATCAATATTGAACATTTTTTAGGGGATAAATCAAATAATTTAAAGGCCACTAGTCTCCCAAACATTCTCACCATGTGAGGATATAATATCATTTTCTATCAAGATAGATAATTAATTATCCAAGTCCTATCATATTTAATGAAAATAATTGAAGAAATGGATGATAGAGAAAAAATGGATTAATGGAAGAAGGTAAATTGTTTTACCACATTTGATAATTCTTGAAAGAAACACCCTAGTACATGCTTGAAGTCAATCTGTGTTTTCATCATGTATGTAAAGAAAGGCCATCAGGAGAAGGAATTAAAGGTTAAATAAATAAAACTATATTATTAACTGTATCAAGTACAAGGAAATGCGGAAACACACAAAATAATGACCCATTAATAAAGGAAATATACCTTATAAGAAGCTAAAGTATCAACATAAAGTCTTTGATTCTACTATAATAGAAGTAGAATAATAAAATATCATATGTATTTGGATTCAATAATTATTTTATCTATGTATTTTATCACATTTATTTTGGTTATAAGAACCATAAAATGTAAAAAAAAAATACTTCCATGTTTTTCATTATAGATTTGAAAGCATATGTTTAATGGTACTAATAACCACGAAAATTGATTAGTGTTAAGGAGATATTTTTGGAGGATGCATGAATAAGGTAATGATAACCCTTATTATGTTTTTTATTTTGATGTGATAATGTTTAGTTAGGATAATGATAATATTGACTTTCAAAAAGTTAATGGTGTATTATCTGTGACCATTAAAATTGTTAGTGATTTTTTTACAAAGCAATTTGAGTTGAAGTTTTCTAGATTTTTGAATTTATGAGATATATGGAATAAGGATTAAGTTATAGGTTATTTGGGTTATTAGTATATGTGATAAAGGTGTTCAAATGTTTGTAATGTGAAATTATGTACAGCTTTAGGTTTTCTAGGGGTAATTTTTTGATAAAAATTTTCAGTTTTAAATATTGTCTTAAATTTTTTGGAGGAGTCTTAAGGTTAACTACTTATGAAACAGAATAAGTCAATCTTTGGATGTTATTGTATGAGGTAAAATTAAGATTTATCATATTGGATAACCCATGGAAACCATTTTGGTTCTGGTAAATAATTAGATGATGAAGGAATGGCCTATGTATATTATGATTCATTAAAAGTGATTCTGGATTGAAAAAAATTCATCTTGAATATCCATTTCCTACTCAATGAGATAAAGTAGAAATTCACCGAAGAAAAATGAAAGGATGAGATTTTTCTTATGAAATGGAATGAAATCAAGTAATATTATATTATTGAGTTCCTTATCGAGATAGTAAAACAATACATTGACATTAAGAAATAAGATCTTGAAATAATAACATTATTTTTTTTATTTTTTCTTATAGAGAAATCAATGTTTTTCAACCCATCATAGATTTATTATTTTTTGATGGTTAAAATTATCATGAAAATAATCCCTATAACTCTTTATTAATCCATGGGAATTATTTTTATCTTTATTTTCGATATTTTTACTTCCCACTGATTTTATCCTCTTCGTAATTCTAGTTTTTTGGTAATAATAATACTTCATTTCCCCACTTTTTAAGAGGAAGTTTTATTAATCATATTTATAATGTGGGTTTTCCACAAATGAATTTACAAATGAAAACACATTATTATCAAGAAAAAAATTAAATTCATAGTATTTAACTTATTTAATAGGGTATAATTAAGCACCTTGTGATTTTTAAAAAACATTATGCTTGAGAGCATACATAACACACAACATCCTATTTAAATGACCCAAAATATACTACTAAAATATTATTATGTAATTATTGAAAAGTTTTTGAATTTGTTGGTATGAATAATATTGACAAAATTTTGAAATATATAAAGACCTACTCAATAAAAATTCACTAATTAATTCTTTTTAAATCTGAACATGATTATTGAGTAAGGTTATTTTATGTTCCAAAGTATGTTTTCATCAAAAATGAATTTTATTACTCTCTGTGAAAAACAATTATTTTAAAATTTTATAAAATAAATTAATTTTATTTTTTAAAAATAGTTTCATCAATTATATCATTATATCAAAATTATATTTGAGTAAAATTTTCCTATTTCTCTAAAAAGATTGATTTTTCAGTGAATAGTGAAAAATAATGATTTATTTTTATTGAAAACTATATTTTTATTTAAATCATTGAAAATAATCAATTTTGTTTTAAAACTATTCAAATATATTTAAAACTATAATTATTTCTTATTTATACTAATAATTCAATTATGTTCATTGGAATCAAATTTTATTTTCTATAAAAATATTTATATATAAAAAAGAATTGTTTATGAAAAAACTATTTTTCTATATGCAATGGATTTTAATATTAATAAATTAAATTAATCACTATTAGTGAATTATTTTAAGTAAATTCTTATATTATATATTTAATCAAAATTTCTAAATAATCATATAACATATTTAATATGCATAAAATGAGAATAAATCCAGTTTTATTCTAAAAAACTATATTTTTCAAAAAGTTATTTTCATCACATTTTTCACATTTATTTTAATATTTTTTTATACCTTTTATAGGTTCTTAATTTTGTGATATTGATTGAATATTTTAAATGATGAGGTTCAAAATTAGTAAATTGGCCCTTTTTTGGATAAAATTAATCGCATCCTTGGTAAAATTTATCACCTCTGCAATGGATAAGTCAATGTAATCTAGGTTAATACTAAGTGATAAGTTCTTAATTTGTCTTCCTAATTATTATTCTAGGAAGTTAATTATACCATTATAACCTTATTATGGAACATTATTTTTTTAGTATACACTCTTCCATTAAAATAACAAATATAATATTTCAATAAAAGAAAGTTACCAAATGTAACTCTCATAGATTTAAATTTATCTTTTGTGTTCACGTAGGGAACAAACTAGGTGGTGAATTAATTTTAATGGTAATAATGGAAATAATGGAATTTTTTTAAGGATGGTAATTTATTTATAATTTTTAGTGATTATATGACAACCTTAAAATCCTGTGCAACACTAATACACAATTTTTTCAATTAACATATAAATAAAATAAATTAAATAAAAAATATTAAAAGTGATATAATTTTAATTATTTAATGTATCCCATGAATATATTAGATCTATATCACATATTACGAAGGTTTTATGCAATTATATTCTAATCACCAATTTGTATTGATGTATTTATATACAAATGAAATGAATATTGTTTAAAATAAAGATAGTGATATTTTATTATAAATAATATTTTAGTAATTGATTTAAAATTAATAAAAATATATTATTAAACATTAATTGGATATGGATTTATATATCAACCATGATCTATTAATTATTATTTTTAATTTTAAACAGACATTATTAACACATAAATAAATAAAATTGTATTCTTATTGTAATCATTAAAAGTGTTAAATTAGGGTTAAAACGAAATTTTAAGGGTGGAAACATACCCAAAACATGTAAAAATATTATTTTATGTGATTATTTAGACTTATAATTATCTCATAATCAAATTATATTAATTTTTAACCACTTGGAAATGAAAAATAAAATATATTAACATAACACTTTAAAAAATTGCAAGAATTCCCCCCACCTCAACTATAAAAGGAAAAACCTTCCATTACATGTTTACAAATAATTTGGAATAATATTTTTATCAACCCCTAAAAATATTTCTTCAAAAACATTTATATACACATTATATAAGTGTTTTTCATTTCAAAATACCTACCCATGGTCCCATAAGAAGAGATCTAACAGAAGTCTATCGAAGAAGTGGTAATCGTCTTTACTGAGTCATAAAAGTCTATTTCTTCTTGTAAATCGTATTAAAGTGTTTTAACCATATTATAAAACTAAATATAGTAAAATAAATAATCTAAATTTTATTATGATTATTCTATAATAACATTTAGTCTATTTTTTATTTTTTGAAAAGTGAAATCATCGCTCATATGTAGGTACGACAGAACACCTCTACACAACAGAGTAATTAATTTTTCATTACCATTTCACATGGATAAGAATAATGATTAAAATAATGAATATAAGTTAAATTTATGCAATAAATATTATTTTTTAATTTTTATATCATTTCTAGCTTCTTACCTTCTAATTTGTTTGAAAACGATAACAACGCTTGGGCGTACGTGTAGACTTACACCTCCAAGAAGTAATGTGATCCATTTTTCAATTTTGTTTTACATAGATGAAAATAATGATATAATAAATATTCTTTAAATATTAATTATAATTCACCTTTCCTTCCTTCCATTTGTCGAATAGTGAAAATAGTGTTCATGTGTATGTACGAACAACCTTCTCCTTGAACAGTGTCCTTTATTTTTACTATATCTATATTTTAGGGATGACTCTAAATATCCAAATATTTAATATATATGATAATTTTAACATTAAATTTTTTTTCATGTTTCCTGAACTATAATTAATGTACAAGGACCCGGACTACTGAATCAAATCATACCTGAAAAAAACAAAGTTGTTAACACTCAAAAAAAGAAATGATTTTAAAAAAAAATTGGGGATAAAGAGTTAAAAATGGATAATATATGATATTATATATATGTATATGGTTCCTGTATATAATTATTATAAAAAAATTATTATATATGTGGTTAAATCATGTTCAACTAACGAGAAACTTGAGGTTAGTGATTTCGTTTAAATTTTTAATCCATTGATACATATTTAGCGTTATACACCTGTTAATTTTTATGACGAGTATATACTGACTATTTAGGTAGTTAACATGAATATATATTTATTATGAATTAATAATTATTAAATTAATGTTGACATTTCAAGATATCTATTAAAAATAAAATTCAACCTTATTCCCTTTTTCGATTAAGTAATTTCTTATTATATATCCATATTTTTCAAAATGGTCTTATAAGATAACTTTTTTATTAATAAATTGATTTATTAAAGAAATTATAAGTTATCCTTGTGTTTTTAAATAAAAGGAAACAAATATTTCAAATGTTTTCCCAAAATGGGTTATTTTTAACAAAAAGTCAAATGGAATGCTTTTTTACCTTATACGACTTTAACAGACATTCCCACCACCATAACCATTTTATGTCCTTTAAATTATTCCAAATAAATTCAATGATTTTATAATGAAAAATATTTAATGAAAAATTATTTTTAATATTCTATTTCCATATGTCATTTATTCTTAAAAATAATTTATTTTTATAAAAATATACTTTTTTATGGTCATCTATCATCACTAAATTGATCTCATTAATATTAACTTTTTTTTGAATAATTAAATTTCATAATATCATTGAAAAAACTTAACACAAATATAAATATTTTTTATATCATAAATATTTTTATTTCCTGAACCATATTCAGTTTCTATATATGGTGTTTTACTTTGGTTGTTATTATATTGTTATGGGAATTATTGAAAATCCTAATTCATTAACCAATATATAAACTTGTTGATAAAGAATAGTGACATAAAATAAATTGATCATTTGATATATGTCAAATTAAATAAACATATAATGAAATGTAGGTATTGGAATAATATATCCCCTTTATGCGTTAGCCGGTCTCATTAGGAAAATTACTTGGCCTAATTAAAAGGTTCCTTACCTATATTATTAAAAAGTCTTGTCATAAGGGCTTGATTGTAGAGGTACCATGATGTCTAAAATCCTGAAGTCAAATTGTATGAATTACCATCATTGAAGATTTAGTTATTATCATGTAGGATATTACAAAATTTATTTATCCATAGATGATTTTTGTACTCATGTTATTGACTAAATGGTTTGTGTTTTCGATTATTTACCATTCCATATTGATTATCCCTTATTTAATAAGGATTTATTTAACTTTACATAACCCTTATTGATCATTTTATGTCACCCTTACATTGTTTTATTTTCCAGGTTCATGAAGAAGTAACCTTTGAGATAGTTAAAATGAGTTGATATGTTTACTTTTGTTATGTTTAATTTTATTCCCAAAATAAAATAGATACCATATATGTATCTGGTTTTCAAAGTCTACTAAATGAATTTATCCATTTAGATTATAATCCTTGTATATATTTCAATGTATTAAAATATACACTGTCTCTAGGTTACTAGATTTAGGGTGGTAATATTTTTGTGTATTGGCCATGAATTTTATCAATATAATTTCCCTTATTAGATAAATATGTCATATATATTAATATCATATTAAATAAAGTGCCTTAACTAAATAATAGAACCAATGCAATATTAATATTTTATTATGGGAATTACATTTATAGAATAAAAGGGACATAATAATTGAAAGTATAAGGACCCAAACTCAAACACTACATATTCTAGTTATTTCTACTAGATATCACTTACTTAAATTCCCAAAGATCTTTTTGGTTTAGAGTTTTATAAAATTAGGAGATAAATAATACATGTCAACCCACAATAATTCAATGTTGGTACCATTTAATAAATATCAATTTCTTCCAAAATATAAAATTTTAAGTAGAAAACAACAACATGATTTCTTATAAAAATCCATATAACATTTAACTTGACTTAATTATTTCTCTTACACGTCCTCATAACCTGTAAAATGAATTTAAAAGAAATGGGATGATCATAAAAAGATCAGTAAGGGATATAAAAATAAGGAAAGAAACCATTAGTTTATTAATACTTATAAGCATATAAAATCATTTTCACAAAGACATACTTCTCACCCATAAAAAATCATATACGTACTTCGTGAAACATGAGATTTCCATAAATCATAGAAAACCTAAATTGATAATAAGGGTTTAATGGGGAATTAATTAGTTTTTTTAACCTTTACAGCTAACATATGATTTTTAACCCTCACAGCTACATTATAATGTAACCCTCACGACTACATGCGGGTGTAACCATCATAGTGACACTTGGAGTAACCATACCACCAGACTCCAACATAGACATACCCAAGGAATTGAAGGGACATATAAGTACCAAAATTCATTAGAAACATTTCCCAGGAACTAGAAAATTATCAAAAAACATGGATAATTTCATAAAAACCATGCTTTTGAATTTCAAACATTAGAATTTTAAAAGAGGATTTTTATAAAGGAAAGTCCCTTATAAATATCATATAATTGATTTTAGAATTAATATAATGAAAGGATTATGTTTATAAAATATAATTAAACATAATAAAATGTAATATAAACGAAAATCCATTACACAATTAATCATATTACCACATAATGAATAATGTAGAAGGTTAACCCAAAGAATTGAAAATGGGTTAAGTGTTCCCTTACCTTGGGTTAGTTTTACTTAAAAGTTATTTAAACCACCTATATAATGGTTAAAAGTGTGTTATAAATAATTTATAGAAAAAACCTCATGTTTATAACTCCTTATATGATAATTTTATAACATCATTACATCCATTAATTATTAATATTTTGTTTTTCCATTGTTTCGGGTGCGTCCATCACATGATTTCTAGGATCGGTTCGTAAAAGATTTCATTATCGAATGGAATAAATACTCTATAAGTAGAATGAAATGGTATTAATATGTTTAAAAAATATTAAATTATTCTATAAATAATTTTGGTTATATGGTATGAGGATGAATCCTTAGATAAATAATTAGTGATATCCGTTTAGATAATTTTGTCGGTTCTTTGATAATCACGAACTAGTTTCATTATATAAAAAAATGTTATGTATATATGTTAACTACAAAACATTAAAGAGGATATATCATGAACATTAATATTTATTTCAACCATTAAAATAGTATTATAACTAGTTTCAATGTATATAATGTAAATGGAACACACATTGTCCATGATGTCGGTAAATCGACATATCACAGACAGTATTTTTTATTTTTAGAAGAATAGGAAGAGGAGAAGAATAAAGTTGATGATTTTTTCCATAAACATGATAAAATACAGAATATATAATATTATGGAACTCGTATTCTTCTTGTATAAGGTAAGGTTAATCGATTATAACAAAATAACTGATTTGATAAGAAAACGAAATAAAATGAAATTGAATTTTTACCTCTTGATCTCTCCTACTTGAGATCCTCCTTAATTCCATTGGTTTTGGACTTTTGGTGAGACAAGTAGGTCTTGGATGTGGGTAAGATCCTTGGTAAGGGTATTGAGTATAACTTAGATAATAATAAAATCTTGAGAGGTGTGAGAGGAATAGGGTGTGAGTGTGGTATGTACAGTAGAGGAGAGGAGGGGTTTCCATTATTTTAATCACTAGTTTAATATTTTTTATGAAGAGTATGAAAATTATTGATTTTGTGACCAAAAATTGTAATATGGGTTTTTAAGTTTTAACTAATTGCTGTTTACATCAACTAGGACTCAACCATGATGTAGAAATTCATTTATTTATCATATTTTGTAAATTACCATATTTCTCTATTCACCAAAAATTCTAGTATTTCTGAGAAATACAAAAAAAAATTCCTATACATTTTTAAATTTTTAGAATTAAAAAATGAACTCCAAATTTTAAACTTAATTTTATTACTTTGACTATTTTAATATTTACATAAAATCATAATTTATTTGAAAAATAACAATTTTAAAACAATACCTCATTTTATATCAAGATATCATCATCTTATAACTCTATGAAAAGAAAATAATAATATGATTCACTATTTATAAATGTCATATTACTATTCATATTACTATTTATAATGGTATGTTACTATTCACTAAAAAATAAGTTTGTTCTGTAAAACTTCAAATTACTTAATGATAACAATTATAGGTGTCCATTTTTCAAAATTCCAATCATATAAGTGAAGAAATTATGTTTTACAGTTAGTTTATAACTATCTCCTTAAAAAATTTCCACTATGTTGAGACTCATTGTTTCATTCATTTCATTAAATCTATTTCTAAAACATTGGGGTGTTTCACTCTCCCCGCCTTCTAGAAATTGTGTCATCACAATTTTATTTACTTATTAAAAAGTGAGGGTACCTTTCACTTATAACATTTTCATTTTCCCAAGTTGCTCCTTCTACCTTGTGATTTCTCCACAAAACTATTACCTGGTGGATTACCTTATTATACAATAATATCTCAATTCGATCATGAATATGAATAGGTTTATCTTCATAAGAAATGTTCTCTTCCAACAGAACTACTTGTAGGCTCGAGAAATGAGATGAATCTAGCACATAATTTCTCAACATCAAAACATAAAAAACATTTAGTACCTTAGATAAACAAATATTAAAATCTACTTGTTATGTAGAAGATATGACTTTCTTTAAGATTTCATAAGGTCCAATCTGTAGTGGACACGACTCTCCTATCTTACCAAAATGCATAACACTTTTCCATGGTGAGATTATAAGAAAAAACAAGACCACCTACTTCATAAGAAAAGTATTTACTTATGTTATCTGCATAACCTTTTTGCATTCTATGAGCTATCCTCATGTGTTTCTAGATCATATTTACTTTCTCAACTACTTCCATTACTAATTCAGATCCCATCATCTTCCTTTTCCCAACTTCATCCCAAAAATATGGAGTTCAAAACCACCTCCCATATAATGCCTCAAAAGGATCAATCGTTAAACTAGAATGAAAAGTGTTATTATAAGTAAAATGAACTAAATAATTATACTCATCTTAACTTCCCTAGTATTCCATTGAACAAAATCGATGAATATCTTCTCAGGTCTAAATTTTCTATTCTGACTACCCATCCGATTAAAGATGAAACGCTATACTCAAATTTAATTTTATTCCCAACGAATTTGAAGTCATTTCCAAAAGATAGAAATGAACCTGGGATTATAGTTATATATAATGGAACGAGGAACTCTATGTAAGATGTCAATATCATTATGGTAGAGTCCAGAAAGCTTATCCAAAGACATAATATCTTGAATAGGAAGGAAAGAGGCCGATTTAGTCAGACGATCAATAATAACCCAGATTGCATTATTACCTCAAGAATTATTTGGTAGTCCCACAATAAATTCCATGGATATATTTTCCCATTTCCACTCTAGAACTAGTAATGGTTGAAATTTCCCCTTTAGTAATTGTTTCTCTACTTTAACCTATTAATATGTAAAACATTTCCTAGTAAAATTGGCAATATTTCTTTTTATTCCATCCCACTAATAATAATCCCAAAGGTCTCTATACAACTTTGTGCTACAAGGATGGATGAAAAATGTAGAACTATGAGCTCCGCACAATAATTTTTAATTCAGTTGAGAGTCACAAGGCACACATAATATCTTTACAAATCTCAAAAAAATTCTTTATCAGTGTTAAATTCTGTGACCTTACCCATCTTAACCAATTCCACGTTTTTCTGTAGCTCCCCATCCACCTTTTTCACTTGATTAATTGTATCTAACAAAGGTAACTACACTAAAAACTGAAACAAAATAAAGGAATTTCATGTACCAGAAACTTCTAATCCAAAATTAATCAAATAATTAATAATGGGGTCATCTTCGAATTGAAACATGGTTAATGTTACATGGTGTTTTTGACTCAAGGAATCTCCCACCTTGATTGTTTTTCTAGGATGGTAATTAGTCTGGAAATCATAATCATTTATCAATTAAATCCATATTCACTACTTCATTTTTAATTTATTTTGAGTGAATATATAATTTAGACTTTTTTGGGTGGTATTTATTTTCCATTTGGCTCTGTATAAATGATACCTCCATGTTTTTAAAGTGAAAATCATAGCTGCTAATTCCAAATCTTGTGTGGGATAATTTAACTTAAAAGGTTTTTGTCGTCCTGATGCATAAGAAATTACTTAATCATTCTGTATCAGAACATAACCAAGTCCCTTCAATGAAACATCATTGTAGATAAAAAACTCACCATTTCTAGAATTTGAGGACAAAACTGGAGCATTCACTAATCTCTTCTTCAGTTCTTGAAAACAAACATCACATCCTTATATCCAAATAAATTTTACCCCTTTTCATGTTACCTTATTCATTGGACTATATAACCATGAAATTTTTTCAAAAAACCTTTTGTAATATCTTATCAAACCAAGAAAACTATGAAACTCAATTATATTTGTGGGTCTTGGCTATTCTTCACCAACGTTCATTTTAGCAGGATCAATAGTTATGCCATCTTTAAGAACAATGTGACCAAAAAAATAAATTTTTTTCCACTAAAATTCACTCTTTCAAAATTTTCCATATAGTTTATTTTCTTTTACGGATATTAAAATAACCCTTAGATGTTTTTAATGATCCTCTTTACTTATAAAATATACAAAAAATGTCATCAATAAATAAAACCATAAGTTTATCCAACAACTCATGAAATATTCTATTCATAAGATCCATGAATACATCAGGTGAATTAGTTAAGCCAAATGGAATGATAACAAATTCATAATGACCATATATAATTTGAAAAAATATTTTTGGAATGTCAACCTTCTTCACCTTCAGCTGATGGTACCCATATCTCAAGTCAATCTTGGAAAAATACTATGCTCCCAGGTGCTTATCAAACAAGTCATAGGTTTGAGGCTAAGGATAATTATTCTTAATAGTAATTTTATTGAAAGCTCTATAATTTTTTTAATGTCCGATGGATCCATTTTTATTTTTACTGAACAAAACAAGGGTTCCCAATGGTAATTTATAGGAAGAATGATGCATTTTTAAGACAATCCTACAACTGATTTTTCAATTCAAGAAGTTCTAATTGGTCCATTAAATAAAGGGTGTCTTGAAATTTCCTTAGCATCATGAACTATTTCAATTTTGAATTCAACTTCCTGATCAGGTATAACACCGGGAAACTCATCAAGAAAAATACCAAGTTAATCATTTACCAAAAGAACATAATATATATGAATATTTCCCCTATTTTCAACAATATGAGTAAGATAAATTTCATTTACATATTTAAAAAATTTCTCAACTTCCTGATATGTTATCAATTGTATAGGTTAATTCTTGTATACAAACTAAAGACTTTCTGAAAAACAACTTTTTTGCTATATAATATAGCTTACCTTATTAAACAGAAAGCCAATCCATACCCATAAGGACATGAAACTGTACTAAAAAAATACAACAATGTTTGTATGTAATTTCTTTCCATATATAACAATTTGATGATTGTTAAAGTGTCCTTTTTCTATAACGTTTCCCCGAGTGTTTTAATAATAAGTTGTTGTCCCATTTTTGTGGTGATATTTCCAATTTAACAAAAAAATTCTCAGAAATAAAGAATGTGTAAACCCCATATTGAACAAGAATTTATAAAAATCAGTGTAAATAAACAATGTACTTGATACCACTTCATTAGATGGCCTACATCTATGGATGTAGTTTCAAAAGATCTCACTGCACCTTTCTGCTTATATTCTTGTTTCTTCCCATCATTTATATCTTTCTTTGGGCAGGAATTTTTCTAATGTCGCATCTCACCACATTTGAAACACATTATAGTTTTCTTATCAAGATTAACCTTAGGATCATTTTAATTACAATCTAAGGCAATATGTCCAAACATACCACATCAAAAACACTCCCAGATTTTAGTAAGGAATTCCCCAAGGTTCTTTTTTCCACCCCTTTCACAAACTGAAAACTAAACATTCTTACCATTAGATTTCATTGATTGAGTCTTACCCATCACTTTCCATCTAGAACTATTCTTCTATTTGTTATCAATGTACATGTGATCATTAGTGAACTCTATTTCTACCCTCTCAACACATCAGACAAGTTTCTCATAACATTTTAATTATTTGGAGGCAAAAGCCATTCGGTGTCTTGGATTCAATCTTGAGTATAAGTGATTGATTTTTCTATCAGGATCCCAAATAAGATTTAGAGCACAAAATTCCAGTCGGGTGAAGTTTTCTTCCTATACGACCACTAAATCATCCTTATTTCTCATCAATAAAAGGAATTGCTTCTCCATCCTAAGTCAAAACACCTTTGGAAAATATTTTTCAAGGAAAATACTTTTAAATTCATCCCACTATAATGCTTAAATCTACAATATATTCCTAATATTCTTAAATATTGACCACCACTAATTAAATTCACCTTTAAAATGATAAATGGAAAGACTAACCTTTTGATTATCTGAACATCCCATAATATTGAATATCTATTCAAGGTATTTAAACAATCCTTTTACCACAACTGGGACATAAGATCAATTGAAAGTTGGAGGGTGTTTCCTCATAAAATGTTCTACTATCGTTATATTCCTTTATGGTAGCTCAATTTATTCTCTTGAATGGATGAAACCAAAATTTATTTCCTATATCTGTTGATAAATTTATATCACAAACTTCTTATTTTCAATTCTCACCATTCCCTATTGGATTTTCATAAATATATCAGCCACTCGATTCCATCCAACTTCAGCTTCACTATTTCTTATGCGAAAATCCATTCTGAACATAAATATATAAGATAAAGAAACATGGTAATATTAACATGTTATAACATTTCAACATAAGGTGAAAATCATTTATGGCCTTCTATCAACATCATAATAAGTCCTAAAGTTATCTAAACTTTTATATGATACCAAAAATAAGGACCTACCCTTAAACAATACATATTCTAGTTATTTCAACTAGATTTCAATTATTTACAATTATAAAGATCTTTTAGATTTAGAATTTCAGAAATTTAGGACATAACTCATACATATCAACAAAAAAACATAAAAAGTAGGTAGCATTAAATCAGTATCTATTTCTTCAAAAACATAAAATTTAAAACACAAAATTTCAATATGATTTCTTTGAAAAATCATTATAATATTTAACTTGTCTTCCTTATTTATCTTACACATCCTTATAACCACTGAAAATAATCTAAAAACATGGTATGAGAATAAAAATATTAGTAATATATATAAAAATAAGGAAAAAACCATTAGTCCCTGAATACTTATAAATAAATTAAATCATTTTCACAAAGATATTATTCTCACCCATAAAGATTCATATACTTACTTTCTGAAACATGAGATTTCCATTAATCATAGACAAAATAAATAGATATTAAGGGTATCTTAATGAATTTATTACTAAATTTTATAACACCCATGACTGCCTTATTATTTTTAACCCTCATGGATACCTTGCAATGTAATCCTCATGGCTACCTTATGGTGTAACCATCATAGTTATACATTGAGTAAACATATAGACGACCTCCAACATAAACATACCTAATTAATGAGAGGGATATATTGGCCCCATAATTCATAATAATTATTTCCCAATAACTAGAACATAATCATAAAACATGGATAATTCCATAAAAATACCACTTTTGAATTTTGAAAAGTATAATTTTAATAGTTAATTTTTAAAGGAAAATCCCTTAAAAATATCATATAATTGAAGTGAGAATAAATATAATGGAATTATTTTGTGTTTAAACTATAAATACACATAATTAATAACAAAAACTAATCACAAAAATAATCTTATTACCAAATAATTAGTAATGTAGAAGGTTAACCCAATGATTGGAAATTAGGTTAAGAGTTCTCTTATCATAGGTTTGTCTGACCTAAAAATTGTTTAAAACTAATATATAATGAATAAAAGAGTGTTATTAATATTTTATAGAAGCATATTCATGTTTTTAACAACTTTTATGATCATTTTATAATATCATTCCACCCATTAATTAATAATATTTTGTTCTTTCCATTGTTTCGGGTGCGTCGTTTACATGATTTCCTTGATCAGTTCGTAAAGGATTTCTATATCGAATGGAAGTGAAAATAAAGACGTGTAATGAAATGGTTTTAACTCAATAATATTAAATTATTCCATAAAACATTTTGATTTTATGGTATGAGTATTAATCATTAGACAAATCATTAGTGATAACCATTTTGATCATTTTGGCAATTCTTTGATAATCGTGATCTAGTTTCATTACATATCATAATATTATGTACATATGTTAACTCCAGAAGATGAAAGAGGATATATTATAAATTTTAAAATATTTTTAAACCATTAAAATGGTTTTATTACTAGTTGTGAAGTAAGTAAAGTAAATGATAAACACACCATCCATAATGTTGGAAAATCGACACATCACAGATGGTGTTTTTTATTTTTAGAATAAGAGGAACATGAGAAGAATTAAGTTGATAAATTTTTCAATAAACATGATAAAATACATTATATATAATAATTTTTATCTTTCATGTCACTTTGATATGTGTAGGTGAAAAAATTATAATAAAATAAAAGAGTTGAAAAGAAAACACAAGAAAATTAAAGATGAATTTTAAATCATCATCTCTTCTCCATGAGATCCAACTTAAGGAATTTGGTATTTGAATTTTGGTGAGAATATAAGGTATTGGACATGCGGAAGTGACTTAAGAATGTTATTTGGTAGAACATAGACAATGAACAAGGCTTGAGAGGTGGGAGAGTAAGAGGGGGGTGAGGGCGGTATTTATTGTGGAGGAGAGGAGGAGTTTTCCATTATTTCAATAATTAGTTTAATATTTTTTCTAAATATTATGAATATTATTTATTCATGTAGAAAAATATTAAAAATTTAATTTGATATTGAACCAATTTCCATTTACATCATCTATGACTCATTCATGATGCAGAAATTAATTTAAATAGAATATTTTGTAAGTTATTGTATTTCACTATTCACCAAAAAATCATGTATTTGAGAAAAATAAAAAAATCACCCTAAAATTTTTTCGACATATATAATTTAAAAGTTAACTCCATTTTTTGAAAATAATTTTCTAAATATGTATAAATTAATTATTAAATAAAACCATAATTTATTCAAGAAAACAATTTTAGAACTATAACTCATTTTATATAAAAATATCAATATCTTATAACCTTAAGATAATAAAATAATAACATGATTTACTATTAATAAGTGTCATATTACTATTCACAGTTGTTATATGAATATTCATATTACTATTAATAAGGTTATGTTACGATTCACCAAAAAAACATATTAGTACTATCAGACTCCAATTAACTTACTGATCACAATCGTAGATGTCCATTTTTTAAAATTCAAATCATATAAGCGAAAAAATTATGGTTAATAGATAGTTTATAAATATCTCCTTAAATAAATGTTTCATTCATTTCATTAAATTTATTTGTATAACCATGGGGTGTTATAGAAATTGTTAAAATGGGATAAAAAATTGAAAACAAGATAACAATAATAAGAAAATTTAGATCTACTAAAACCCCTATAATGACCTCACTCAAAAATGACACACTACAAATGAAATATAATATTATTAATGGGTTTTCTTTGAAAATGAAAATATATATTTCTAATTGTTTAAAACACTATTTTAAAAGTGTATTGTTTTATCAAATTGTCTACAATTTCTCATGAAGGCTTTTTCAAATGAACTCCCTATTTTCGGCCAATGATTTTATATTGAGAAATTAATTTTAAAAATAAAATTTTCTGATTCTATTTGGAATCATTATTAAATTTCCTTTTATTTTAATATGAGAAAATATTACATATCCCTTTTCTTTTCATGATATTTTTTTATGCTTATGCTATATGTTTTATTCCCTTACGCAGAACACATATTCATGTACATGTTGTAATGGGTGTTCCCAAATATCAGACCAATGTAGTTGGTAATGTATATATATCTCCTGAGATGATTTTCATAAAATTAGGGTGTAATAATAATCTATTATGTGACTATTTCCACCATGTAATTTTTTCTTAGAAATTATCTATGACTTATTCTGATGTCATGATCTATGATGATTCCATATTTCTATAATGAAATGATCTTATATTTCCTATATAATTATGTCATTACTTCATGTGATCATTCTTGTACTTTACTTTTATAATATCTTGACATGTTATTTGATTCATATAATATGCTTCTTAATCATGTTTATTCCCTTACTAGGCTTTATAGCTCACCTATTTTCGCATATGTATTCCCATAGGGATCCTATATTGTTTTAGAGATTCAAAAGGATTTTGGAGATCATTATGGATATTATAATAACATTTTTTTATTTTAGTTTTATAGTTATTTTTTATGTGCCTAGTATTACAAAGACACTGGGCCTTTTCTAACAACCCTACTCTAGTAACCCAGAGTTGGATGTTTTTGTAATACATTATCACAAGGTACAATAGTTATCTTCCTATATGATTTAATAGTTTAAAATTATTGGGAGATTAGATACCCACATGATTCTCACATTAAATTTGAAAACATGAAATAAAACATAAAATTATAGTGGTAACTCTATAATTTAATATTTTTATATCATTTAAATCATTCATAGATACCTTATATGTGTCATAGGGAAAGGATAAAATAATAAAGTATGATATCATATTCTCAACAAGGGTAAATATATGTGATATTAATCAACGATCATTATTGAAAATAAGCATAAGGTTATGCGAACATGATCATAACTTGAGAATTTCATAAAAAATTAGTAAATGATTTTTAATGATGAATCCTAGAATAAGGTTTTTTCCATAAAATTCAGAAAAAATATGTGTGTAGAATCCTCAATAACCACTATTGATCCATGGGAAAATACAATTAGAAAAATACATAATTTTTGGGATACACCTAATCACATAAACGCATTTCCTTAGTCAAGTATCACATTAAAAACTATCATAGTGTATTAGGTTCACTCCATATTCCATATTTTTAAAATTCAAGGTTCTCTATCAATACTATCATAGTGAAAATTGTACGTTACTAAACTGGTTTCACAACCATTCAAGTACATATTATCTCATGAGATATAATTCATCAACCAATATTTTAGATGGTTGTAAAAAATCCACCCAAATCATATTTATAATAAAACCACACTTCAATGTTTTATATCATAACCACATATTCGTAATTTAAAAAGTAACCACTTATCCTTGTTTTATAACCTAACCAATTGCAATATAATAAAAACCATAAATTTTTATTCCACAATATCATAATACATTCATTAAATCATAACATCACCACCTATGGAAAATAAACCTGTTTCTAAAAAATATCATCAACATAAATAGAAACCATCCTGAGAAAGACGAAGATTATTTCATTGGATTATATCTCCTTTATATCATTATTAACATAAAAGGATGTTATCATATATGAAAAATTAATTTAATGGTAACTGGAATATTTTTTGTGTTAAATGCCTTTTTTTAAAATCACATATTTAAAAAATAAAAAATTTAAAAAATATTAAGGAAAAAATTTTCTTTGAAAATAACTATAGAAACATGTAATTTTAACTTTCACTACACTAAGTGGTTATGAAAATTAGAAATTATATTCTTATAGTATACAATAATACTACGATTCCATTCACACATTTACTCAAAATACAAAAGTACCTCTTTCAAAAAAATGAAAAGAAGATTCTTTTAATTTTTTTATAAACATTAAAAAAATATTAATAATGACTTTAAAAACTATAAATAATAATAAAAACATTCGGAAATTTTTTTTAAGTAAAATATGAACATGTAATAAGAAATTCTCGTCTGAATTGAAAAAAAACTTTCATAAGAAATATTTATTTATACATTTGAGTACTTAGAGAGAAGAAAATGAAAGGAAATATTATAATTTAATGAAATAAACATTGGAAAAGAAAATACATTAAATTATTTAGAGACATATAATATAATTTCATTATCATAATTTTAATCATAAAGAATCCTGTTAAAAAATTGAAATTGTAACATAGAACCATTATCTATTTAGTAGCAAAAGAATTATAAGTCCCATGAAATAAATATCATAAAATAGAACTTTAAATACCATGAATATAATTTTTTTCATTATATAGTATATTGAAGTGTTAGTATATACACTAAATTTAAGAACCTGGTGGTTAATATGAAATATGTCTCATATAAAAAAGCATGATAAATATCCACTACCTCATGATAAACATACTTCATAAATGATTTTAACAACCGATATAATATATAAAAATTTATTATAACACTGTAAAAACCATATTAATACTTATAATACCATACATGGTTTAATTATAACATCTTATCACTAGTTTGTTAGAAATATTTCATTATAATCATCATTCCAAGTGTTAACTATTACACTTTTCAAGTATTTTTTAGTCTGAGAGTTATTGCCCTTCCACTTTTATCAAAGTTGAGTCATATAAAAAATTTTAATTATGATATAAATATCATATATATTCAATATATATATATTTATAACCATCAATAAAAATTAGTTATAAAAATTGAATCACATCACTTCATGGTGATGGTAATCAATATATACACAAAAGTGATATTTACACATTTTGAATGAAGTTAAGAAATGTAAATAAAAATTAACATTTATAAAATAAATATTAAATCATATAATATATATATATATATATAAATTCTATTCTTATTGCATTTCATGTAAATTAGATATGAAAAATCAATCACAACACATTGTATAGGTGGTATTCCATAGTCATGGACGAGGGATGTTAATATTTTCCCATAGATTGGATTGTATGAATATAAATAAGATATTATTATTTAAAAAAATCATAAATATTTAATAAATATCATATTTATACCTTAAATACATTTTAATAAATGAACATGAATTATGGTGATGGAAAATTAATCATATCTTCACATAGAGGCGATGGTACACATATACAAACGAGTGATACTTTAATTTCCCATTTGACAGGAATGAGGTGAAAATTGTTTTCTCATAATAATAATAAAAACTATTTATTTTATAATACTGGATTCATCTTGTTATTATGGAAAAAGTATATTTATTATAATTATAAGAAGAAATAAACTTTCAATGGGTCGGTCAAGACGATTGCTTCTTCTTTGAGAGATGTTAGTTTGTCTACACATTAATCATTTTTAGGATTGTCTTAAGGGATGAAATGAAGATATGGAATGAATTTAAGAAATATTTAATGTAGTAGGGTATGATGTTTCTATTATAGAGTGATCAAATTTTTTTAATAAAGGAGAAGAGGCGGTCTCCTTTTATAAGTGATGTAAAAGAGACATGTGGAATTCCTTAAAATATTTAAATATAATATATACCACAATCATGTAAAGTGCATAAAAATATAAATACCTTTTATGTTATAATAATAAATGGTAAATATACCTGAAACCAATATAATTTATAATTTTTTATGTCACATTTTAGACCTTATATATTGGTTTAACTGACTCATTAACACTTTTTAAGCTTAACCATGATAACACTTTTTTTTAGCATTTATCAGTCATGATTTTACTTATAAGTTGAAAAGTGGATAAAAAATGGTCTGTGTATGAAATTTCTGACCATTTACCAAGAAAAGTATCCTATTATAATATTATTATTTTTAAAATCATTTAATAAAAAAAAATTTCATAAAATAACATTAAATTAATTTTTGGGACTATTAATTTAATTTAAATTCAAAGATATAATATAAAAAATTTAATTGAAATATATATTAAATTGAAATAATTTATACAATAAAATTATAAATGAAATTTTTTTAATACAATAATTCATCCAATACATGTTAATTTTATTTAATTTTTTTGAAATCATTTTTGTTGATTTTTTAACTACTTTCATAAACATAGTATTGGCTTTGCGTAAGATGTTATGGTTAATAGATCATCATTAAAAATTAAGAATAAATAAACCTTATAAAAATTATTCATTTATATTAAAATTAAACTTTAATATTATTTCATAATGCCTTTTTATCCAAAAGAATACATATAATAAAAATTTAAATCAAGTGGGTGATAATTTTTATTTATCATTTTCTTAAAATAATAAAAAAAATTATAATAAAAGGAAAGTGAGAATAAATTTCCATATTTTCATTTATTAGAATAATTTTTCAAGAAAATCATATAATATTATAATTTAATATTTTATAAATATTAAAAATCCCTATATTATAGTTTTTAGCTAGTTTTACAGGGTTTACCCATACTGAGGCGCAAAATATTTACCAAGGTTACTATAAATAATGACGAAAAATAAAAGGGAACTATTTAACAAATAAGAAACCCTGTATTAAAAATAAGAAATATATTTTTCATGTTTAAATTTCTAAAAATGGTAGAAATAAATTTTAGTATACATATGTAAAAGGCAACAAAAAACTATTATTAGAAAAATGTGTCTTTAAGCCAAAAAAATTAATTTATAACAAAATAAACAATTATAAGGATTATTTTATAATTAATTAGAATATTTCTAAAAAAATTAGAAATATTTTACTTTATGATAAAACTAAAAACAAAATGGGACTTTAAAATTACATTATTTAATGAAATGTAATGATAAATCTTTAGAAATTGATAATTTTTACTATTTAATTAAAAATATAACTTTTTTAAAAAAATTATAAACTATTACCTCTATGATAATATTGATTTTTTGATTTAAAAAATGATATAAATTTCCATTAATTTTTTTAAAAAAAATTGATGAAATTAATTATAATGTGCACACACATAATTCAATAAAAAATATTTTTTAAGTAAACATATTTTTAATTCATAAAAAGAAATTATGTAAAAAAATTCATAATATATTTCATAATGTGGTTAATAGTATTAATAAATTATAAACCCAATTGATATGATATAATATATCAGGGTTTATTTTATTTATGGTGTTGTATGCTAGTAAATCTATTAAACGTTTATAATTTATTTAAAGAGAAGTATATTCTAAACTCTCACTGTGTTACAACTATCGATCCATCTGTTTTAATTTTTTGATATTTTTTTGGAAATTAAGTTTCAATATAGGTAAAATAATTGGTTAACTTTTTTTTTGTTAATAGAAGGTAAAATTATATTTTTGGATTAAATAAATAATAGATTAGTGAGAACCCTTGATATATGTCAAAGTGTATGAAAATGTCCTGAAATAATTTGGAAGTATAGATCAAGTGGATTCCATGAAATAACCTCTCTCTTAGGATAATAAAAGTGGATATGGTTCTAGAACAGACATACATAAGGATAATAACCCTAAATGGTCTCATTGGGTATTAACTCAACCTATAACTAGTGCACAATAAAGAGGACTTACTTCACACTTGGTTTGAAACTCTTATGGGATATCATTTGGAGAATTTAAATATATTTTTATGAACTATTATGAAATACTTGAATAGTTTGATAGGTCTGAAAAAATAGCATAAAGATTACCATAGATAACATAGATAAAAACCGATTGGATCATAAGTTAGTATATTTGTGTCATTTATATGTTATTCCTTATGCATTCACATTTTACCTTTTATATTATTTTTAGTTTGATTATTTCAATACTTAATTTTATTCCATTTATTTTAGTTAATGGTGTTAAATAAGAGGAACTTTTCCAACAACAAATGTTATATGCACGGGGATTATTTCCCTAATGAGATTCCTTACCTGAATGGACTTGGAGGTGTGAATACCGAAACAACACTAACTCAACCAACACAATATTTTAATAATAACCTGAATCTCATGGAACACATTCCATCCCCAAATAAAGTGAACATTGATATTGAATCCTTTATTTGGAAAAGGATTATTACTTTCAGTATATCTCTGAAACCTATTATCATCAAATAATTGAATAAAAAGAATGAAAAGATTTTATTTTTTCTCCAATTATATGAGTAAGGGAAATTCATACTGGTCATTTATTTTATTAAAGGAGAAGTTAATTTTTGGGTTTCACTAATTAAGATTTTAAATCCTATGTAGACAATCAAATCCATCGAATGGGAAGGACATAAAAATCATTCTCAATAAATATTTTATTTTACTCTTTGTATTTAGATAGAGGTATTTACTTTGACTAATAAAAAATGTGGATTAGTGTATCTAGGATTATGAGAAAAATTCCCAAGGTTTGAAAGGTTCACATATGTGTTTACCCTCAATACTGAAAGAAAATTGTACCACATATTTGGTAGAATAAGGAAAATATTCAAAATTCCCCTGCTATTTGAGATTTTGATATTTATAAGTATATTTTTATTTGTCCACTCAATGCTGATATGTAGTTCAGTCACACTCAATGCTCTCAAGGGGATATAGATAAAAATATTAAGAAAGAGTTAAATTAGGGAACAGTAATGGATAAATCCTATAGTAGAATGACAACTCGAAAACCCACATGTCAAAAATATAGAAATAATAATCCCAAAAACTATCTAAAGGGAATGTAGAGATAAATGAATTTTGGAAAATAGAGGCTTTGAGATAATAAATGTTAATGGGAGATGAATAATTACTCTAATTCAATGGAACAAAAGATGCTTCTGATCTACACTCATCTTGTTGAATAATGTTCCAACTGAAAGGTACATGGATATTATTAAAGATATTGCCCTAAGATAAGAATTGATTTAAATAATCATCAAAATTAATCTCTATGGTCTTGAGAGAAATTAAATGCTCATCTTATCACTACAATTGAGTTGGATCTCAATAAAAATATGGTGATAGATAAAATAGTTATTCCCTAAACAAATTTCAAAATAGTATTTGATTCTGGTTCTATGAATTCTATCATATCTTTAATGCTTAGTAGAATAATTCAAATACCACATCAAAACATGGACGATGATTTTTCTATGAGAATAGAAAATGGGAAAAATGTTTCATCTCAAATATATAACTACTACCTAGTTAATTTATGTGGAAATCCTCCTAGATATAATTTTCAAAATTCATATAGTAGAATTTGATTCTATATTGGTCATGGATTGGTTATCCCATTATAAATACATAATTAACATCAAGAAGATGAAAATAAAACTCCATATCCCAAGTCATACACCAATTATGTATAACTGTATGGTGGTAGATAAATATTAGTTGTATTATACTTCTTATGTATAGATATTATTTTCTTATAGATAAAGAAACTCAATTTCGAATGATGAAGACATGGGAAAAATTAAAGCTTCAAGAACATAACATTATGAAGGACAATCCTGATATATTCTCTAAAGAGTTTCATGGAATTAATTATAAATGATAGGTTTGGTTCTCAATTTAACTTATACCTTAACATCTGGACATTACTAATACTCCTTAAAAATGGAAATTCTTGCATTGGAATAACTAAATATTATATTACAAAAGAATATGGACATGAGTTTTATACACCCAAGTGCTTTAACATGGGGTCTACTGGTCCTGTTCATCAAGAATATTGATTGTTAAATGTTTTTATGCATTTATTGTCTTGAAATTAATATGATAATGATAAATAACAATTATCACCTACCATGTATGGATAACTTGTTCTATCAGCTATATAGGGACCAATTCATCACTATGATTGATCTTTGGTCAATTTTTAATAAAATAAATGTGAGGATGGAGGATACTCTCATGTATACCTTTATAACATGGTAAAAACACTTTCAGTTCACATTGATTCCCTTATGAATCACTAATTCATCAACCATATTAAAGGACTTGATGTAAATAGTCGTTAAATATTACACTGATTTTTTAAATATTTATAGTTGATATTAGGTTATATTCTTTGATCAAGGAGGAACATAAAAAGTATTTGTGATCATTGTTAAATACATCAAGAGAATATAATCTAGAAGAAATGTATAGGAAATGTGAGTTATTTATGGGGGAATTATCATTTACATGGCATGTTATCACCATTAAAGGGATATATAGAGGTCATTCTAAGAAAAAAGTGATTGATGAGTGACCCAGAACAATTTCAATAGTAGAGATCTATTGTTTCCATAGACAAGTTGGGTACTATAAATAATTTTTGAGGAACATATCATGACATTCAAACCCATCGACCAAGAGAACTTGGAAGGAAATGTAGTTTTTTTGGAAAAATTAATTTGAAGAGATCTTTAAGGGATTGAATAACTTTATTATCACTACACCAATATTCAAAGTACACTCATGTGTGTATATTTTTATAGAATGAAAAAAAATTCTTCAATGAAAGGATTGAGGTGTATACTGATGAAAAATGATAGAGTGGTATTCTACACCTCGTGTTAATTTATATTTCACTAGAAGAACTATACAACACATGATATGGTGTTGGTTAAGGTGAACTTCACATTGAATATTTAAAAACATTATCCTTTGGGGGGATTGTGTTAAATATATATGGATCATAAGAGCCTTAAATATATATTCACACAAAAGGATCCTAATATTCACTAGATAATACTATTATTAGTGATGAAGTACTAAGACTACTACATCCATTACTATCCAAGGAAGTAAACTAAAGTGGAAGATAAAGTAATTAGAAATGATCCTACATCCATATCCATGATTGAGATTGCTATGGATTTTATCATCTTTCAAATGTAAATGGTGAATGAAGGAATCATAAAGGAAGTAACATTATCAATAATCTCTCAAATTATTTCTCAATTATCCTCTCTGCAGAAGATAAAGTGTTCTCAAATTGATGATGCCAAAATATAGAAGAATGTGGAAGCTATTAAAAAAGGAAAATCCTTAGAGTTCAGAATTGAAGAATAAAGAGTTGTTTGATTTGGGTCATGAATATGTGTACCCTTAATTCCTGAGATAAATAAGGATCCATTAAATGTTGCACATATCTTCAAATTATTTATCAACCTAGGTATCACAAAATGTATCGAGATCTCAATGGGTACTATTGGTGGGCCAATATGATGAAGGATATCATAGAATATACATAAAAGGTTCTTGGTATGTTATCAAGTGAAGGAATATATGATAAAGTATAATCGAATGACATAAGAATTACCCATACCTACATAAAAATGGGAAAACAACAATATGGACTTTATCATAGGTATTCATACGGTATATAGAGAAAACATTTCCAGATTGGTTTCAATGTATCATATTAAAATTAATTCATACTTCATTGTAATTTTAGAGGACTTTTCCCTTGATAACATTTCATAGATATAAATTAGAGAAGTGGCGAGGCTATATGGAAAAAAACAAAAGATTGTATCTAATTGAGAACAATGGTTTAACACCTTATTAGGGAATATTCTATAATATGATCTATATAGTGAGTTGAATTTTAGTACGACTTATCACACATAAAATGAATCCCAATAAGAGTAAATATCCAGACACTTGAAAATATATTGGGATATTGTTCCACAGAATTAAAAGAAGGATGGGATCAACGTCTTCCTCTAGTCATGTGATCATATAAAAATAGCTGCCACTAATGTATCCAAACGGATACATTTTAATTTCTTTATAGGAATATGTGAATAAAACTTGTTTGTTGGGATGAAGTTAGTGAAAGCAAGAAACTAGGACCTAAAATGGTCAAAGAAAAAGTAGAAAAGTTCATGTATATTAATCATTACATCATTCTATTAAAATTAAAAAGAAGAGATATGATAAAAATCATCGATGATGCCTAGAGTTTGATGTTATAGGTAAAGTGTACCTTCACATATTTATATAAAATAGATTCATGAGATTTTAGAAGTAGGGAAAGATGAGTCCCATGTAAATTGTCCCCTTTGATATTCTTTATCTCATCAGAGCTATGGTCTATCGACTATTACTACTACCAAACCCATATCAAGTGCATGATGTGTTCCATGTATACCTCCTAATGAATTTCATACAATAACCCCCCTAATTTACTAAATTTAATGGTTTTATATCTAGAAAATAATATCTCTTATGTGGATAATCAATTGAAAATGTTGGACTATAGAATCCAAGGAAGAAACAAGGAGAAACCATAAGTAAAACAAAACAACTCATTGAGTCAAAGTAAAATAGAGAAACCATAAGTACATGGGGGAAAAATGGTAACTCGAGGATCAGATAAAAGAGAAGTAAAACATGTTTTTTTAATTTAGTGGGTGAAATGAAAATTCAAGTGTAAAATTTCTTAATGGAGGGATGTAATGACATGAAATCTTATTTATATAATTTCCCATATCATATAATTATGTCATGATTTAAAATGTAGTATTAAATAATTCACCTTGAACAAGTGATAGAACCAATATTAGTTTATTATATATGTATGAAGAGTAAATTTAGTGAATAAAAATGGCTATAAGAATTAAATGTGTTACAATGGGTCAAAAAATAGATAACAAGATAACCACAATATGAAAATTAATATATACTGAATCCCCAAGAATGAACACACTCACAAAAAACACTATAGAAATGAAACAAAATATTAATAATGAAATATTATGTTTGAAAATGGACACACATATAACATTGAGATAAAATATAATTGAATAGAGAATGAATGAAATATGAGGTACCTATACAATGTAGATAATTCATATGACTATTATAAATTTTACCATTTGAATAGTAATATGACCACAAGAATAGGAATATGAAATTTAGGAATAATATAAAGATAGTTAGAATAGTATCCTCACTTAAGGAAATGTAATATAAAATATATTAATCTTATAGAATAAAAATATAATAAATTTATAACATGATACAAATAAATAAAATTTTTAAAAATGATAAAATAAGTGTTTGATTTTTTATGAAACACATATGTCTTATTTACATTTTTATGATAATTTTTTTAAAAAAATTTATTTTCCTAAAATGGATTCATAAATTAATATTATGTTTCACTCAAATTCCATGAGGCCATAATTATTTTTGAAAGGGTTATAAAATGGGTCATAATATTAAACGTGATACTTTTCAAATAGAGAAGTATATTATTTAAAGTTAAATTTCATATATTTATAAAACTATTTTCTCAAAATTGATTTCATTTTTAAAGTCTTCACATCAATAAATGGTTACGGATAAAATTTGGTATTTTTCTAAAATAGATTAATTTATAGTGAATAATGAAATGCCATATTTATCATTATAAGATAAATACATGAATTAATGAGTCATATATGGTTTAAGAAACCATTAGTTCAAAATAGAATAAACTAATTTCTATATATAGTCTTAATATTCAGCATTATTGGTAGTATTAATGGAAAATAATAAAATAATAAATACAATATTAAAATAAACCTCTCTCCTACCCTTATAAATACCAACACTCACCATCCCAAATCCTCACACCTTCAAAGCCTTGGAAATTTCAAAAAAAAATATTACAAAAATACTTAAAAAATATATCATCATATGTCTCCCCAATTTCCTTATAATAATATTTCTCAAAAATAGTTTAATCTTATGGACCCTTAAATGGAAACCTAGGAGAATACAACTAAAGAAGAATGTAACACTCTTAAATGAGCATTTATCAATTATTTCTATCTAATACCTCTTAATAACTTTATTATTCTTAGTGGTATGATACCATAATTACTTTTAATACAATTAATTTTTATTATATCAATGAAATATCCATTTTCTCTCTTCTGATATTATTTAAAACACAAAATCTATAATTTGGTAGCTTCACCGTCACTGCGAATGTTGAGTTTTTTTTCTATTTCCACCTTGATTGAAGGTTTAAATTCACATAATATTGCTAAAAATGCTATAAATAATTTTTCCCATTAAAATTATGGGAATAATATACGGAGAAATTATTAAAGAAAACTCAATAACATAATCATGGTCCAAAAATATGCTTAAATGAACTACTTTTATAGCTATAAAACCACAAATTTATAAATGATGAATATTTTTGAGTAATTTTTTCCATAATTAATGTTTTGAATTTTAATTTACCTATTAAATCATTTATATCACACATATATACTAATGTAACCATTCTATAAGAACTTCCATTATTATATATAAGTAATACACTCTTAGAACCATGAAATGAACTCCCTCAGAACAATGAAATGAAACATTATATCTAATTTAAGTTTCCAAAAATGAATATGTTAGGTCTAATAGACAAGATAAACTTAGAGGGGGTGAATCAGTGTATGAAAAATCAAAACAACTACCCCTTTTGATCTTGTTTTGTTTTTATAAAAAACCCTCTTTTCTATCTCCTTCCCGTCATAGAGTATAAAAGAATATTAAATCATGCACAAGACACATCAATTTTATATGGTTCAACCTCATTGGGATACGTCTAAAGTGTTGTAACCATGGTCATCGTTGCCTGAATTGGATTATGGTTTGTGTTTTTGTCCATCCTCAGATGATGTTCAGAATGTGTGCCAGCAAAGTTCTCATACAGGTCAAGCAGATTACAGAATTGAAGGTGGCACCATTTTCCAGTGTTTACCAAATTTTTGGGCCTAAAAATCGACAAATGGAGAAAAGTGTTTTGGGAAAATAGTCTTGCGTGCCTTGTACTTGAAGGAGAGGAAACATGCGCGCCATATGTTTTTCAAGATCAGAACATTGAAAAATGGAAAAGGGGTAAGGGCCACGGATGTTTTGGCCTGGTCGCGCAAGTGACCTGCGCACCGAGAAATGACTTTCGCGCCGATACCAAGTAGGTTAGAAAGTTGTGTGCCTGTTGTTCTTCAAGATAAGACCTTCAGAATATGGAAAAGGAAAGAGGTTAGTGCAATTATTGGTTTGGTCATGAAAGTGAGTAGTGCGACAGAGGCTAGGGCGGTTGGAGCTGCGTGCCGGGACCTGCGTGCCATGAAGACACCTACGCGCCACCGCGCACGGGGTCTAGTTTTCCTATAAACAGAAGACCACCCCTCCTAATTTGTAACAAAGTTCAATAATTAGAGATTTTTCGAGCTCTCGTCGCGCAACTGGTTGAGTCACGCAATTGGTTGTTGGGCCGCGCAAGTAGAGGTTCCGCGCCAGTTATTGGCTGCACATCCAAAGTGGTTTGGGACTTAAAGGCGCTGAGTCACGCAAGTTTTGAGTCGAAGGAGATAGTGTCGCGCAAGTGGGTTGGTGTCACCTGTGTGCCGAATTTGTACTGTGCAAGTGACTTTCCTGCCTGTCTTGAAACCTTCACGCCGGTCTTGGAAGAGCACGCCAAGTGAGGTTGAAGTACGCCCATCCTATTTGGAGCTGCACAAAAGCTGAAAGATTTCCCGATACCTTCGGTGCAAAGGGATATCAGTTTACGGGTGAAATATGGACTTCAACAGTGCATATACACACAATAGAGGATGCATTCATTTAGCAATGATGAAGAGACCTTCACTTCTATAAAATGAGTGTGACTTCACCAAGGGCAGTGAGCCAGGGGGAGTCAACAGGAGTGACCCAAAGGAAGCGTTGAGCTATCCCTGAACCTTTGTAAAGGCAGTCATCCTAGGACAGAGTGACTGTTCCCAGACCTTTTTAATCCACATCTAGTGAAGTTTAGTGGAATTAGGTACAACAGAAAACCTATCGGTGTATGTTCCTTGGATGTAGCCCTTAGTGGTGAACCAAGTAAAAAAGTTTTGTGTCTTATCTATGCATGTGAATGTTTGTTTTCTGATCATATTCATCATACAGGTTCAAAAAGTTCCTAACAACGTGGGAAAAAGATAAATCACAGTAAAAGAAAAAGTTGTCACCCTGATTCACCCCTCCCCTCTCAGGGTGTCTTGGGGTCCTTCACGAAGAGCATACACCAGTGATGTGCTGATGTACCAAATTCACTATAAGAGCACTACTGTTTACAAGTCTAGAGTGGAATCAATGTCCCTCTTGGTTTAAAACCACTCACAATTTGAGAACTCACTGCTCTCTCAACTGAAGTGAGCTCACTACTTCTTTAGAAGATCCCTCATAGTTTATAGATCTCTAGGTATCTTCATTATCATTAATGAATTAATCCTCCACTGTATGTAGATGCTCTATTGAAGTAAAAAATTCATCCAGTGATGAATACCCCTTTTCCCCTTACCACTGGGAAACAACCTTTAAAAAATACCTTCGTAAATCACCCTACATCGTGAAGCTCCCAATTTCAAAAAGCTCAAACAAGCCTTCGCGAAGCCCCTACCTCTCCGCGAAGCACGCACCATCGTTGATCTTGATGCCTCATAGATCACACTACTTCACAGAGCTCAGACCTTTTCAATGCTCAAGCCCTCGCAAATATTAGGCCATCACCGATCTCAAGTTTTCTCATACCAACTTCCTTCATGAAACTCACTGATCTAACACCAAACACAAAACATTCATAGAGGTAAAATAGTTGTCGTGAAGCTCCATCTTCTGTGAATCACACAGCCCTCACAGACCTCCTTCACGAGTTGAGATCAAAAAAAATATCTACGAAAACTTTCTTCTCCTATAGAGGGCTGAGGTCTATTTATCGGAAATTCCACGGACACTCAAACCTTCTGTGTGAAGTCAGAGCCACATTAACTCCAATTGCGAAGCTCCAAAATTTCCATATAAATTATCTCTATATCACAAATCTCCACGATAATTATCAGATCATGGATATCACGGTAATCATGGATAATTTCATCAATTCCTTTGAGCCTTCACCATGAAGCTCCACTCACAGTGCTCTTCACCGCCGAAATTCTCTCCTCTCCTTCCATTCGTGAAGCTCATCATAATCACCTACAGATCTTCTCTTCATTTTTCATGGCTTATTGTCAACCTGGATTGTCGAAAACATCTCTATAACTCGACAATTCACCATGGAAACCTGTACTGTCATAAAAAACAACCAACCAAAAGAATACTGAAAAGTTATCTTGAGGGATTTTTTCCCAACAATCTCCCCCTTTGGGTTTTTTGACAACTCTTCTCAGAATGATTTTATGCATTTCTCTAACTGACTGAGTCTCCTTCCATCATCCACCGTCCTTCGCCTCTTGCGATTCATATAGAGACCAACAATTCAATCACCATATATTCTAAGACAAAATGAGGAATTCTCAGTGTGATAAACAAGAGTATTATGAAAATTTAATCAATGAATCCCTTCATTTCAAACACCAATTGTTGATACCAAACTGATACTAATTGTCGACTACTAGAAACCTCATGACACTATTCTAAAACCACTCTTCTGCTTTTATCACGTTCATCATCTGTCGTGATATCTATTCTTTGATCGATCACTTCATGCATCGTCTGGTTTAATACTCTCCCCATATATCATTACTCTCCCCATATATCACTGCTCCAAGTGTCATCTTTTCCCTGTGTATTTGACTAAGGCATTTTTTTCCTTATTTATCTAGAATTTCTCCCTCTTAAGGAGTCACTATTACTTCCCCTTTGTCAATGAACCAAAATTTCACTCCTCTGTGGTCTGATACATTGGAAAGAACATAGAGTATCACAATAGAAGAAAACACACCATACCACAAGGATGGGGGGGGGGTTTCCACATCCATAATTCTTTAAGTGCAAGGAGTCGAATGAACTCCCAGAGCCAGTCGATGCTTCTCAAAAGCTTCATTGGGTAAGTCCTTTTCCAGAAAGTCTACAACCTGTAGTTCTGTAGGCACATACTCCAACTTCACGATTCCCTACTCAACCTTTTCGTTTATAAAAAGATACATTATCTCAATGTGTTTTGTCCTTGAGTGATGGACTATATTTTTGATGATATTTATAGCACATGATTTATTGCACTGGATTCTTATTAGAGACTTCACATCCACTACCATTTCATCAAGCTGATGCTTCATTCACATTAACTGTGTACATGCTTGAGTGGTTGAAATATACTCTAATTCTGCGGTGATTAATGAAATGATATATTTCTTGTTTCTATTCCAATAAATACACAATCCCCCGAGATAAAAACACCTTCTAATGTTGAATTCCTATCATCTGCTGAACCAAACCAATCTGCATCTTTTTATCCCAATAACTCTTGCTGAGATTTGTTAGTATAAATCAAACTAAAGTGCACAGTTCCTTTGATATACTAATGTATTTTTTCTCTACAAGCATGTGGATTTCCTTGGGATTGTTTTCAAATATCACTTCTTGGAATGTGGTGAAAACAATATTTGGTCTCATTATTTTCAGGTACAGTAAACACCAAATAATATGCTTTTATTCTATAAAATTAACTACCATTCCATTATAATATTTTGATAATTTCATCCAGGTAGCAACCAGAGTCTTCATCTCCTCAGAATTTTCCATTTTAAATCTTCTCAGAACCTCCTTGGCATATTTGGATTGAAAAATGAATGTGATATTCCTTCCTTGTGTCACCTGTAAACCATGGAAAAATCTTAGTTCTTCAATTATTGATATTTCAAACTCACTTTTCATGAATAAGGAAAACTGTCTGCACTAAGCATCATCTGATCCACCAAATATTATGTCATCGACATAAACTAGCACCATCATCCCTTGATTAATGTTGTTGTGGAAATAGAGATTGTAATCAACTCCACCACACTGGAATCCAAGCTTCTTCAAATACTAATCAAGCCTTGAGTACCACGATCTCGAAGATTTTTTCAACCCATATAATTCCTTCTTTATCCTAGAAACCTTGTTCTCATCCTCATGAATGAGAAAACCATCTAGCTACTTGATATACACTTCTTCCTCCAGAATCCCATTCAAGAATGAAGACTTGACATCTATCTGGAACTCATTGAACATTCGTTTCACTACAATGTATAGGAATAATATGATTGTCTTCATCTTTGCAACTGGTGAAAATGTCTCATCAATATATATTCCCTATATCTGGGTGATTCCTTTGAACACTAATCGTGATTTGTTTTAAATCATTGTTCCACATTCATTCATCTAGTTGTGAATGACCCATTTAGTCCGGATGACATTGTTATCAACTGGACTCGAAACAATCTCACATGTCTGATTCTACTCCATATGATCTAGCTCTCCATTCATAGCCTGAAATCAGTTTTCATCTTCAGCTGGATCAGAAAAGCATTTAGGATCTACCTGAGATAGGAAATATGTCTGCTGTAGTGGTTTCATTCTTCTTGACTGAACTGGAGCTGCTGATCCGTAATGATATTCTTCCAAATAATTTCAACATGACTCCTTGTCTTCTGTGTAGATACATACTTGTCTTCTTCATGCTCATCATCAGTATCAACTTCTGAATCAACATCAGCCACTTCTTCTCACCCAACATTGCTTTCCTCCTCATTATTTTCATTAAAAAATTGTTCACTGTGCTACTGAATATTCCTATCATTTTCCACAACTGTGACATCATTGTTCTCAGCTAATTTTCCATGCCTTTATTAAAGCATTTATATACTTTTCATTTCCCTAAGTTGCTAAGGAATATTCCCTCATCTCCGCATGACTTGAATTTATTGTGTTTTTTTATGAGTATAATCACTTACTTTAAAAGCTTGAAAAGTACTTCACCATTTTTTTCATTCCATACCACATATCATACAGAGTCTTTCCTTCCATCAAACATAACAAAGCCCTGTTATAAATGTAGACCGATGTCAATACTGCTTCCTTCCAAAATTTATTTGGTAGGAATTTTTCTATAAGCGTCTTTCTGGCTAGGTTTTTGATGATCAGATTTCTCTTATCAACCACTCCATTCTGTTGGGGGGTTATTTCTTAAGAAACATGATTCCTTATCCCATGTTTCTCAAGATAGAACTCCACCTAAATATTTTTTAATTCCATATCATTCTCTGTATGAAACATCAGAATTTTCTATCCAAGAATCCTTTCAAACTCTGTACGGTATTATTTTATGAATCTAAACACATCATACTTATGGGAAATAACAAATACCCATGACATTCTGTTATATTCATCAAAGAAAATAATGCATTACCTATTTTTTCAATTTATCTTAGTGTGATAGGCCCAAAAACATCGTCATTCCCCAATTCGAGCACTATTGTGGGATTCTTTTCCTTTTCCTTATACATCTTTATTATGATAATCCCTTGTTAGAATGAATGAAACATGTGAGTAGGATCACGTAATAGCTTAATGGGGTCTCTTGCTGCATCACACTATACCAGATCTTCCCGGGATGTTTGAAATAGGTGACCAAGTCGTTTATGCCACAACATTTTTTCTTCCTCTCTAGAAAGAAATCACATATCTTTTTCTACACATAGTAGGTAGATATTTTACTTTTTTCCCTATCCCTGTTGAACCACTACCCCATATCCTCCTTTGAATGTACACATCTTCTTAGTAAACCTTATAGAATGTCCTGAGTCACATATTTAACTGATGCTGAGTAAATTGTGACTAAGACATTCTACTACTAATACATAAGCACATCTCATCTCTTTTCCCCCATACCTGTCCTTTCCTAAGTCAATAATCTTTAGGCCTTCGTCATTTCAAAACAAGAACACTCCATTGTCATATTTCATGATATTAATAAGATCCTTATTACCTGTCATGTGAGATGGGAAAATTCTATCAAGGATCCACACACTAGAATGGTATGATGCATTAAGGGAAATCTCTGCCACACCTTCCTTTTCACCCTTTTTCTTCGGGGTCCATATTTTATCCTTCACACTCAGCATATATTGAGACTTATCATCTTTCTCAGAGTATGATAGACCATCTTCATCTTGCATAGCTACAAATATTTTTTTTCAATTTAAACTCACCTGTTGGTTCATTGATATGCTGCTTGTGAACATTTTGATTCTTCTTTGGCGCATTATTTTGTACGGTTGATGTACAGTATCTAGACATGTGATCAAATCCTCCCCACCAAAAACATTGTCCTTCAAAATATGTTCTAGGTATCCATTCTCTGTTTGGATGCCACCTCTGTTCTTCTTCCCTTCGATGTCTCTTGGCTATGGGACACACATACTATGAATAACCCATCTTTCCAAAACAATAACACCTAATATAAGGTGCATTCATTCATTTCACTTCTGCACTTATTGTTTTCCCTTGAGATCTCTAAATATTTTGATTCATCTTTGTCCCCAAAATAACCTTCAATTTTGGAATGGGTTCTTGCCGTCTGACTTCAAATTTCACATCTTTTTATTTTCGATCAAGCCCCCCATCGACATTAGAATATGATTATAATGGATGATTACTTTCTGTTAAACCACTATTCCCCACTTTTAGATTCTCGGTTTGCTGAGTGATCTTCTTCTTTGATTTCCCAGTAGGATTCAATAGTTTTTCTTGAACCTTAAACATTTCCCAAAAACTAATAACATCTCTTTAAATTTCTTATATACTCTTTATTTGATCTTTTCATATGTTATTCAAGCCATCGATCTCTGTTTTCAGTTCTTCAACCTTGAGTTTATATTCATGATCCTTTTCGGAGCTTTCTTTCTTAGAAGACCTAAGGTTTTTAATTTTTTTTATCAGCTCAGAATTCCCTTCTTCCTATTGTTGCATGTATATTTTGGAATCATATACCACCTTGTTAGATTTATTTGTTTTTTCTCTCAAATCATATATCTCTTAAATATATACTTATAATCCAGCTTCTATGTTGACTCTTCGTTCAATTTCATATTATTCTTCATCAGCATCGATTTCTTCCTTTTTTCTGAGAGCTAATAAAAACTACCACCATAGAATTCTATCCTCGATATGTGCAGTTCCTACATCGTCAACCTCTTCAACCTCAGACTCATCTGAGCGACCACATTCTTGTGAGATATGAATCATTTTCTTAAAGAAAATTCTCTTGAATTGTTTCTTTCCTTTCACATAGGATAATGTATCCTTCTTGGGAATTTTTATTTCAACCTCATCATCTTTTGGAAACTTCTTTGGGAACCTTGCTGCAAGGTGACCAAATTTTCCACATCTGAAAAAGAAAGTGGAAGTTTCCCTTTGAACATTCCTTTTCCACATTAATGATTTGAGGAAAGAAATGACATCACCTCACTTGTCTCTTCTTCTTCCTGAGAATCCTCGATTGTGAGATTCCTCATGAACTAGAATCCCACCTCTTTGGATTTATTCTTTTCCACAGCATCGCTATTATCATTTCTCATTTCATATGAAATAGTGGTGCTGTGGAGGTTATCTAATGTCATCTCGTTCGGGTCTTTATCTTCCAATACTAAAACACTTGGACTAAACCGAGGTGGAATTTTCCTGAATATGCTCTTCACAATCATAATGACATAAAAAACTTCTTGAAGACCTTTCATGTCTTCCACTACAACATTTACCCTGTCAAATAATGCATCAACAGACTCATTAAGTTTCATTCTCAGATCATATTACTAGTTCCACAACACTTGCATCTTTGCCTCTCTATCCTTTGAATATCTTTCATATATGTTCAATAGATTTTCCCACATAGCATGTTTTGTTTTTAATGACATCACATTCATATAGATAGCATTAGAGAGGGATCCCCCTAAAGCATTGATTCCTTTTGCGTCAACATATAATTCTCTTCGATAAGATTTCGATAAAGCACCACTGTTAATATCGACAGTTATACCATGAATTACTGCTATGAACACATCCATTTTGAAAGATTGAATGTAGTGTTGCATCCGATTCTTCCATAGACGAAAATTATTCTCGTCAAAGATCATAATCCTTATTGATTGGAGACCACCATTTGATAGATAAACACTAATATCCACCTTTCCCTATGATACCAATTATTAGGTCCTATAGGCTAGATACAAAGAGATGGGGGTGAATCAGGGTATGAAAAATTAAAACAACTTCTGTTTTTGATCTTTTTTTATTAGACAAAAAATTGTTCTCTCTCTCCTTACCGTCGTAGAGTATAAATAAATCATAAAGCGTTCACATGACACAACCGTTTTACTTGGTTCACCCTCACTGAGCTATATCCAAGGAGTATAAACCAAATATATGGTGATGCACCAAATTAACTATAAGCATACTTCTTTTTACAAGTTCAGAGTGGACCCACTGTCCCTCCTGGTTTACAACCACTCACAATTTGAGAACTCACTGCTCTCTCCACTGATGTGAGATCACTACTTCTTCAAAAGATCCATTCCAAGTTTATAGACCTGTAGGTCTCTTCATAATCACTAATAAATGCATCATCCAATGTATGTAGATTCTCTTTTTAAGTCCAAATTTCATCCAATAAGGAATACCCATTTCCCATGACCACTGGGAAACAACCTTTAGGAAATACCTTCGCAAACCACCCTACTTCGCGAAGCTCCCAATTTCACGAAGCTCCAACAAGTCATCGCGATGACCCTACCTCTTAACGAAGCACACAGCTTAACAGAGCTCACTGCATCGTGGAGAAAACTAATTCACAGAGCTCATACCTTTGAAAATCTCAAGCCTTCACAAATCTTAGCCCATTGCAAAGCTCAAGCCGTTGCAAAGTGACTTCCTTCTCGAAGCTCACTGAGCCAACACAGAACACACCACTTTCGCGAAACAAGATTAGCTGTCGTGAATCTCCTTATTTTGTGAAGAACACAACCTTAACAAAAATACTTCCTGAGTTTATAGAAACATATTTTTCTTATAAATTATTTTTTCTTATATCTAGGGGATCAACATCAATTTATAGGTGTTTCCACAAACCCTCGAACTTTCCGAGTGAAGTTAGCACCACGTCATCTCAAATCGCGAAGCTCTGAAATTTTCACCGAAATTCTCTATATATCACGAACCACCATAGAAATTTTATGATCATGGAGCTCATCATAATCATGAATCATTCTGTCAATTCCTTTCCTCCATCCTTACGAAGCTCCACTCACAATGCTCTTTTCCGTCGCAATGCTCTCCTCTTCTTCCTTTCGCGAAGCTCATCATAATCATGAAGAACACCATCAACATTCACCATGTCATCAAAAAATCCACATCAAGAATCCAATATTCATGAAACTCAGGACTTTTACATATTTTGATGAGATCTTCAATGAAATTCACATTTCGCAATGCTCACCAAACTCCAAATTTTGGACCCCAAAAATTTGGCAAAGACAATAAAATGGAGCCAACTTGTATCTGCTCTTTTTGTACCAACTCCAGATATTCTCTTCCTTTTAATGGTTCATTGTCAACATGTATTGTCAAAAACATATCTAGAACTCAAAACATCATCATGGAAACCTACATTATCAACAAACACAACCAACCCAAAAAACATTGCAAAGTTACCTTGAGGGATTTTTTCCCACCAGAAAATAATGCAATTGTTGAAATAAAATAATGATGTAAAATAATCTGAATTATGTAATTAATGAATATAATTTTATTTTTTAGGATGTTAAGTGAATGTATGAAATTATTATGGACCTATGATAAGGGACCACTCAGAAAAACCCTCTTTTCATTGGGTTTTTACCTCTATTTATCTAAAAAAAATTATATATCTATTTTATGTTCGGAAATTATTATAAATTTACTATATATTTATTGTAACTATATAACTAGTATATTCTATTTTTATTTTATGGGGTGATACATGACATAAGATTATTTCTCAAAGTATTCTTTAAAATCAAATCTGATTAAGGGGAACTTTTATACCTATTAATATTTTTATGTAATAATATTTTAATGCCTTTTTCCCATTCATGAAATAATTAAATAATGGAACATTTTATTGATTAACATTCTATTTTACCAATGGTTTTCAAATAAATCTCTATTTTCTTTCTATCATTAAAATTATTTTTCTGATTCAGTAAAAAACTATTTTAAATATTAATTTATATACTGAATTATCTAACTTATATCATGAATTGTTTTTCAAATGAACCCCATATTTGAGATCTATGATTATTTATTTAGATATAAATTTTCTAAATACATAATTCATTATTCACATTGGAGTATTTAAGGCAGCTTATTTGACAGTGGTTTGATGAAAGATTATGTTCCCATTTTATTCCATGGGAATTTATTATGCTTATACCCAATTTTTTATTCTCTTATATAGAACAAATATACATGTAAATTTTATGATGAGTGTGCTCATATTCCAATGTAATTCATTGGGTCATTGTTATGTTTCATTAGATTTTATGTCACAACCCATCCCCTGGGCCCATGTTGTGACTACCCTAACCCCGCCTTCCATAGTCCAGGGGTTGGCGACTAGCACTGGAAAGGCGTATCCCTAAATGGGAAGAAATTTTCCTTTCAACCTGTACCAACACATAGCCCAAGAAAACAATAAGATGAAAATAAGAAGTAAAACTACAATAATAAAAGTATATTCTCAAAGTAAAGGGGACAGAATTCAAGAAAAACTAAAAGGAAAACAATTACAATTGAAAATACATCTCTTGAGATTACTCACCAAGGATACTACCTCAATGGTAGGTACAACTCGTCTCCATGGATCTCCTCGTCAACTGTCACTGTCATCTACCATCAAGTCCTAGCTCCCTGAGTATCAATCAAGGCTACCTGTTCTCTGCACAAGACACAACAAGGTCTAGGTAATGCTCGTTAATGGGTGAGTATAAAAATTCCCAGTAGGAACCCCGAAAACCCTAAAGGTCTCTCAAAATTCCAAAAATTAAAACCAAAAAGCATGATCTCAATCACAAAGCACAAAGAAAAGACTCAGATCAAACCAGATATAACATAATTACATATGTAAAAATGATTAGTTGTAAGGGTAGATCATGTTATTCTATTTAGAAGAATTTCTGATCACCCGAACATGATCGATAGGTACAAACCCCCACTGATCCAAACTGGACCTAACCTGCACATGTTCAGTATGCACTGACCCACACAGGATCAGTGAGAACTGACCCACATAGGATCTGACCAACATAGAATCAGTAGATGTTAATCCACACAAGGTCAGTAGGTGATAATCCACTCATGATCACTACTTGTTGATCTACACCTGATTGATAGGTGTTGATCCACACAGGATCACTATTCATTATTTATGTTCCAGTCATCCACTGGATTCTCCTACATAGTACACTTGATTCTGGGAGGATCTTCTACTCAAGCCATCAGTTATACATCAACATGAACAAAGTACTACGAATAAGTAACCCAATGATCTGTTATGTCATAAGGGTTCCAACGAAACATATGACGCGTTAACCAGACGCCTGGTCTGTGAGTTATATGCATTTTAATGTTGAGGGCCCAATTGAATTTGAGTACAATCCAACCCATCTGTACTCAAAATTTCCCCAAAACTCATGTGGAGTATCTCAAAAGGGCCATCTCATTCCAAGGATTCAAACTCCGTAGACATTTCATCAAATAGATGTATGGTTTGTTAGATATGGATTTTAAGCATATCTGGGACGAAGAGGGTCTGGGTCCGGTCTGACTCAATCAGACCGACCCAGCCTGGGACAACACCACTCGGTCCGGGTCCGACCCAGTATGGCCCAAACCGGCTGGCCCATGGCCGGTTCGGCCTGCAGGGCAGTGGAATATCCTGGCATGATGGCTGGCGCGACCCATGCGAGGGGTCTCACATTCCCTCTTTCCTGAACAGCTCAAAGAGCAGTTCATCTCTTTAAGCTGTAATGCCACGTGGAGCCTCCTCGTTGTCCTCAGGAACCGCATGGAGTGGGTCCCTTATTCATCCATTGTGGCTTTGATGCAGCATCTTCCACCTGCGGTGCACGATAGCATGATGCCTATCCACCAATGTGGCTTCCTGAGATCCGGTCACCCCTTAGGTCCACCGCTGCACCTTGTGAGTCCACCGCCTTCCGGAGCTGGAAAGCACTGGGCACTACCTTCATCCACCGGCATCGGTGCCGCTGCACCGGTGCTACTGCGCTGGTGCCATACCGGCCCTTCATCCACGGGGCTCTAGTGATGCTTCAAAGCTCTATTTTCACTACCGTCTACGCCTACGTGGCTCCTGGGATGCCGTTGTCGCTGTGTGCCTCCCAGTTCATGGATCCATCAAGTTGAGAAATACTCCCCTGAATAACGCAATAAAATACTGAAGTGAAAAAGGGTCTGAGACATGTTTTTAGCCCATGCCCTCCACATTAGTATTGAAATACGAATGATTATTTTATTCAACATAGATAAACAATATTATTTAAACATTTCAAAATTTCTTTCATGAACGAGGGAAAGAAACAATTCACTGTAATTAAATAAAACCCCTACCTCGAGAATTTTTGGATGTGTCGTGGTTGTGGCAGAATGAGAGTCCTCATGTGATGAAGTTGTTAGAATTCATTGATCCCAGATCATTTTCACCAATTCTTTTACCCTCCACTGGTGGAAGTTTCCATGATACTTTTCAAGAGGATCCTTGATTATAGAAGTTGTGTCGAAAACCACAACCCGAGATCCATTTAAATAGAGGGTAAGCGTGAGTAACACATTGAAATAATTAATGACTTTTTAATTAATGAACCACATAATTACAAATAGTGTGGTTACACAACTATAGAATCAAGCCATTAAAGGGATGGACAACCCGTCAGTCCCACCACCATAGCTCAACAGGTGGAAAAATAATAAAATAATAGTTTTGGTTATTTTATTATTTCTTTAAAAGTCACAAAACAAAAATTTTCACCCAACCTACTGTGGTCGAATTGATGCCTCCCTTAAGTTAATCCTGAAGATATGGATTCAACGGTGCCCTTTAATTTTTAATCCAAGCACCAGTTCAGAAGATAGAAAATGGTTGCCTCGTGTTTACTAAACATACGTTAAAAAAAGATAAAAATTATGTTTTGGGAACACTAGACCTAAGAATCAGGCACCCACAATTTTCACAGACTCGTAATAATCCCAAATAATTTAAAAAAAATTATTTAATTTCTGGGAATTTACATTTTATGCATGGTATTAGAGGAAAAACCTAATCCATTATGGGACTCTTTCCACCATGTGATGTTGTCTCTGTGGTTATCATTGTCTTATACTAAGGTCATGTTCTATGTTTTTATCAAATTATGATTTCACATTTATATTATGTTCTTTTTATATCTATTTCATGCTTTTATATGATCATTGATATACCCTTCCTCTTACGATATCATGACATGTCATTTGATTCATATGAAATAGTTCTTTATCCTGATTATTTCCTCAGTGGGATTAATATCTCACCCATTTTTTTTGTATTCTTTAGGTTATCCTATGTAGTTTTAGAAGATCAAATGGGTTTTGTATACCATTATAGAAATTAATTCAAGGTTTTTTTATATTAGTCTCATTTTGATGATTTATGTACCAAGTATTCGAAAGACACTAGGCCTCTTAATACTTTGATTTTGTTTACATGATATTAATTTTAAAAACCATGTAATAATATGCATAAAATAATGAGGTCCCAATTTTTTCTATATGATTCATGACTAATAATTTTTGGGGATTAGGACTACAATAATTTATTGAGGGCTCTAGGGATATGTCTTAGTATAGGAAAATGTCCTAAAAATTTGGTGAAGTATAAAGTGGGTAGTTTCCCAGGAAATTACATCCATGTACAGATACTATATGTGGATGTGTCACTAGCATAGATATACCTTGGGTTAATATCCCCAAAAGGGATCATTGGGTTTTGAAACATCCAATACATGGTTCATGAAAAATTGGCCTTCCCACAAAACTGTTTTTACACTCTGAGAGGATATTATTTGGAAAATTTAAAAACAATTTGTGAACAATTATGAAGAACATGAATAGATTTTTATATTATAAAACCTAATTGGAATATTTACATAGATAAACCTGAATGAATCCTAGAGACTCATATGTTATGATATTTATTTCATTTATATTTTTTTCTATCCAAGTTTATAGTTTGAATTTTATTTTATTTTTATTTATGGTATTCTTATTCTTTATATTAATTTACTTTACATAATGGGGGGAAATAAGAGGAACAATTTAAACAACCAATACTAGAGGTAATTTGATGGTTTCAATAATTAGGTACCTAAATTGGTGGGAATGGGAGGTGAGAAATTCATGACAACACTAGATCAACTAACTCATGTTATAAATAATAATTTGAATAATGTGGAGTGACTTCCTTCCCAAAATAAAGAGAAAGTTGTTATCAAGGACATTATGTGATAAAGAACTCATTATTTTTTTAATATCATGATACTCCTATCATAAAACAATGGATTAACTCCCTTGAATATATATTCTTTATCCTCCTATTCTATGAGAATGAAAATGTGTACATTCCATTTATCACTTGGAAGGTTAAGTTGGTAGATATTGGAAATTGATGAAGAATATGATGCCCAAGTAGGAAATAAAATCCATGGAAGGGAAATAATTCAAGAAAATATTTTTCAATAAATATTTTAATTGTACACTCCACCTTAAAATGGAGAGGGAGTTCCTTTGGGTGAATAAGGAGAATAACTATAATAGGCTCCTGAGAAAAAATTCACAAGGATTTTGTGAAAAACCTCTAGATTTTACCACAATCCTAAAGGAAAGGCAGACCTATTTTTTTTGGACTAAATATGAAACTTTAAAAATCTATGAATATTAAATATTCTGATAGTATTGATAATATTTAACATTTTTACGTTAATTTCAAGATTGTTATGGGTGGATCTATGTGGTCTCTATGGGTTGGATTTAAAAATGGAAGATATTGTTTAATTATGTATGACTAATGGATACATCTCATAGTGTAGATAAAAATGAACTACCCACATCTCAAAAAATTTGGATGAATCATCTCAGAAACAGTATCAAGTGAGAATAAAGTATCTCTGTGTGGGGAAAAGTGGTTAATCAAGATAATTAGTGTCAAAATGAGATGAATAAGATCACTAATGTTATGGAATAAAGGATGTTTCTGATAAAAAAGTCAACCTATAATCCATTTTTCAACTATATGAAATGTGAATATTATGAAAACCAATATCTGAAGATAAGGGTTGTTGGATATAATCAATGAAAAAACCCCATGTCCTATAGTGAATTTATGGTCTTATAATATCACTACTATTAATGTGGATCCTGGAAATGATATGCTAATCAATATACTGGTTATTCATTCAATAATAGTGAACATGCTATTTTATTTCGGTTCTAAACATTTATTCATATATTACAAGTTTTGGAAAACTATTTGAACACCACCTCAAAACAAGAAGTATGAGTTATACATGAGAATATAAAATAATTAAATTCATAAATATTAAGAATATAAATCCTCCCCAGTCATTGTTTGTGTAATTAACTTCACAACTAGTACTATAAAACATTAATTAGTATTATTTGATGCTATATGGGAAATGGATTCATTTCCCATTTATAAATAAAACATAAAATTATTGAAGAGGTAAATCACTGTCTATATCCCAAGTCATAATCAAATTATGTATAAGTGTAAGGATGAGTTTGAACCTTATTTGGAATATCCTTATCGATAATGAATATTATTAACCTACGAGAAAGAATATCTAGCTCAAATGATTGAGATAAAGGATAGAATTAGGCTCGAAGACATAATGATTTTGAAGGAATATACTGATTTATTTCCTAAAGAGTTTCCTGATATGACTCTTGACTAATATGTTGAGTTCTCAATTAAAAATATACTTGGATATCTTACCATATATAGGACTCATCACATAATGGACAAAATTGTTTTAGAGTAAACTATAAATAATGTCACAACCCGACCCTACCCGGGCTCGAGCCGTAACTACCCCAAGCCCGCCTCCATAGGCCAGGGGCTGGCGACAAGCGTCGAAGGCTAAACAACTCAGGGAGGCCTTTTCCTCAGTACTTGTACACACACACACACACATCACACTCAATGCAAAAGTGCAGAGTAAAAGAAACGACAAGTAAAGAAAAAGGGCAGCTTCTATATATAAACCACAATAGTGCATCGACCTCTAATCGGTACAAAGTACAAGATGAAGGTAAATTGAAAAGAAAAGTGAAAAAACATGCGCCCAACCAAAAAGTGCCATAACCCGGAAACAGGTGAACAAAAAAGAAACAGCTGGAAGGGTTCCCCACCTGGAACCCGACTACGACCATCGCACACAGTCCAAGCTCCCGAACTCCTATGCTCAACTGATGTCACGCTCCACCTGTCCGTCGTCTACAAGGGCACACCAAGTTCGGCAAATTCCCAAGAAGGGGTGAGTATAAAAATACTCAGTAGGATACCATGAAAGCTCGAGGGAGAAACAAAGGAGGTTCCGAAGGGTGAGCAGTAGATCAAACAGGGAAAGTAGAAAAATACAACTGAGAGTGTAGTAAAGAGTGCAGTGGTAAAGAGTCCAGCTCAACCCAACAAGAGGATATGAGGTAAAATCATCCAGACACTAGGAGCTGGAAATGGTGAGAAGATGAACTTCCCGTTGAGTCTTCGCTACCTATAGTAGGAGAGTAGACTCATCCAACCATGAGAAGATAGACACGGAAAGAGCGTGTATAACGACCCATACTTTATATACATGGTGATTACTTCAAAATTGAATCATACTTATTAAAACATATAACAAAACCATGGAATGACATTATAGGTATAGTGTCTTTAGAAACTGAGAAACATAAACAACTGGTTCATAAATCATCTACGCTGTCTCCTATTTATTTCATCATATGTAGAGTCCCTTTTTGGCATATCCTAATTAACATCCTTCTTCTTGGCCAGGGGAAGAGAAAACATACAAAAGGGTGAGCTCAAATTCTCAGTAAGGGTAAACAAAAGAAATATCAATCAAATCATATTCATAAGAACATATCATTTTGGAAATCTTAACCTTCAAAAGAGGTCATAATTTCATAACATGGGATAAATCATAGTAGTGAAATGTAATCCCAATAATCATAACATAAAACATGGAAATTTGTGGCATACACACATAATCATAGAGAATCATTTCTTATTAGTCAATACTCATAGCCAAGACTATCTTAGCGGAAAAAGTCCATTTCTGAATCGAGTTCACTCATTGTTTCAGTCCTGTTTCACTGAACCAGTTTAACCTACCGTTCCAGCCATGTTTATCTCATTAGATATAAATATTTACCCAATGCATTGGACGGAGATATAGGTCCCACCCATCTCATAATGAAACCATTATTATGTGTGCCACCAAATCATAAATCATACATCATAGCATAACCCATGTAATAAAAAATGGGATTCTTAAACATCATGCCATCATAAAATAAATCATATAAGATAAAAGGACTTCATAAAAATAATTCCATCATAACATAATAAAATAAATGTAAAAATAGGGATAGAAACGGAACCCTATATTATCATAGATGGAAAATAATTTTGATAAAACACTTGAACTCCATTCATGAGGAAAATATCCTTTCTACTTCAAAAACATTTTCCTTTATTAAAATGTCATAAAATTTTAAACAAAAAGAATTTGATAAAAAATAAACATGAAAACATGTAGAGTAATATTAATGGAAATAATGTTCTAAAATTCCATTCTGGCCGTATAATTTAAAAAAAAATACTTCTCACACTTTGGCCGGAAAAGTCAAAAAGTACCTCTTACAAAAAATGACAAAAGATTCTTTTCATATCTTTTACAAAAAAACTCACAGAATGGTAAAATTGGATTTAAAAAATTGTTTGAGGATATAAATAATATTATATATTGAGGAAACATGGATGTGGATGATAAATATTCCCCAGTAAATTCTGAAGTATAAACAATCTCGGATAAAAATTGAGATTGCGAGATTTTCCCTTACCTTAGGTCTGATTTTCTTCGTAAGTGTCTGAACCTCCTGTATAATGATTTTAATAATGTTATTTACTTATTCAAGAATCATAATTGTTTTTATGATATCATTAATGGTCATATTCTTAACTTCTTATTAGTAAAATTTCATTTCTACTTGTTATTCGGGTGTTTATTACTTTTTGTTCTTATGCGTGTTTTGTCAAATAAATTCTTATTATTATTTTTAGATTATAGATACCTCATTTCCAGAATGGTATTATTGTAATATATATCATATTAATTCGTTTAATTCATTTTTATAATCATTATGCAATGAAGATCATGTAGAACGAGTCGCATCACATCGTGGAGACGGTATTCCGTACGTACGCACGAGCGGTGATATCGTTCCCATGATCGTGGAATTGTATTGGTGTGTATGTATACTATTTAAGAATCAATATCACATTAAAATAATCAGATATAGTTATTCTTTAAACCATTAAACCCATCCAAGTATGGTGGTGGAGGAAAATAGATTACACCACGGCATGGAGACGGTATTCCGTACGTACGCACGCGCGGTGATTTCATTTTCTGTAGGATGGATAGATGGTGAAATAGGGTTGTTTCATAATTATAATAACATATCAGTATATTAGTGATACTGTTGTTATTACTTCATAATGAACCAACTAAAGAATAAGAAGTGGAAGAAGAAATAAAGTTGAAAGAATCGGTAACGGACATTACCTCTTCTTTGAAGCGCCTCTTTGAGACCTCCTTTTAGGGCACTAAAATTGGTCTTTGAAAAATAACAGGACCTCTATGATGTTTCTAGGGAAGTGTAGAGGAGAAATGTTCAGGGTTTGGCCGAGCTTGAAGGCTCAAAGTGGTGTGAGGATGAGGGGAAGGAGGCTCCCTTTTATAAGGGATGAGAGAGGCACCTTAGGAAAAACTAAAAATATTATTTTATTATAAAGTCATATTTAGTTTTTAATAGCTCAAAATTGATTTATTTCGAAGCTAAGGTGGGGATGGGTGTAAATCCTCTCATCCGATAGAATTTAGACAAGTTTATCTTTCTATTTTAACCTTATCATTTAGATTTAACTTTAAGTTAGATAATTTAACTTTTACCGTGTCTTCTTGTTTTCTTACACTATAATGTTAATAAACATACTATAACAAGCCAAAAGAACCCCAAGTTGTTTATTATTAATATATATAACCTTTTCTAAGTCATTTTACCTAACCTTAGATTTTTAGGAATAAAATAACAATTAATGATATAATATTTGTTTTAAAAACTATTTTATGTCAATTTTGACACTATTTAGTAATTGATTTTTGTGAAAATCATAACAGAAATATTAGTTCCAAAAAATTTAATTAAATCAATACTAACATGTCATATTAACATAGAAAATTATTGGAATTCATAAAAAGTCTCAAATTACATTTATTGGGGTATTTATAACATCAATTATGTCAATATTTCATTAATAAGATAATTAATGCATCATCATTGTGTCATAAATAAATTAAATTATTTAACGTCTAAAAATTAAAAATAAAATATAATTATGTATTAAATCATTATATCATTCTAATTAATATTTATAGTCGAATTTATATTATGTATAACCCTATATTAAAAATTATTTAGTTATTAAACTTTGATTTTAACTGTTTTAACCCTTCTTTAAATAAATTAATAATAAATGTCCTAATCTAATCCAAGTGGGCCTAAATGGTAATATTTTATTCCTAATGTTGTTTTTGGTCTAACTACACTTATACAATAGAATGATGACATATGTTAGGGTAATAATAATAACATTTTTACCCTTAATTACCCTATTTAATTTTAACCGTGGTAAAAAAAGTAAAAAGTTACTATTCACCAAAAATTATTTTCATCTCATTGAACCACATTTTAGTCCTTGATATTAACCGTTTCTCTCTGATTTTTGAAATTCCACTCATAGAAGCGGTAAAATTAAGTTTTATATAAATTTACAAATTCTCCTAGGAGGTGGGTAAAAGACGGTGAAAAGTTCAATAAAATTTTTATATATCTAAAATTATTATAAAATGACTCCAATGAATTGAATTGAAATTATATAGGTATTATGTATCAATTTTGACCTAAAATAAATTTAAATAAAATAAATAACTATTTAAATAAAAATTCAATTTTTAAATAGTAACCCAGTGTTTTCACTATTCATCAAAAATTGAATGTTTTCAGAAAAATATCAAAATTTCACCCTAGCCTAATTTCGATATTATGAATCCAAAAATGAAGTCCATTTTGAAAAATAAAATTTACAAAATTTCAAAAAGTGGGTATTACTATTCATAATGGCTAGTTTTAATAATATTTTAATAGCATATCGTTGTTTTGTGAAACTCGGTATTGCGTACAATGCAAGCTATCGAGGAAGGTCGTGATTGCGTGTAAAGCAAGACAATATAGTGTTGTGTGTAGTGAAATATTCCTTTGATGATGTATATAACATAAAAACAAAATATTTCTCATAAAAGTCTCAGGTGTTACATTCTACCCCCCTTAAAATGAATTTCGCCCTCGAAATTGGTCACTTTGTAACAAACAGATGAGGATACCTCTCCCTCATCATATCCTCAAGCTCCCGTGTAGATTATTCTAATTGGTGGTTCCTCCATAAAACATTCACCAAGAGAGTGGTCTTGTTTCTTAAGAATTTTTCGCTACGATCTAGAATCTCTATGAGCTGTTCTTCATAAGAAAGATCTTGCTCCAGCGGTATAACTTCTGAGATGAGTACATGTGAATGATCAGGTATGTACTTTCTCAGGAGAGATACATGGAACACATCGTGAACTTGGGAGAGATTCGGTGGAAGCACCAATCGGTAATCTACCTTCCTAATATGATCCAGTATTTCTAAAGGACTGATATATCTAGGGCTCAGCTTTCCCTTCTTTCCAAATCTCATTACTCTCTTACAAGGATATATTCATAAGAACAATTTATCACCCACTTCATAATCTAGGTCATTTCTTCCGTTGTCGGAATAACTTTTTTGTCGACTCTGAGCATCTCTAATGTGTTGTTGAATAGATCTGACCTTTTCTGCCATCTCATCAACAAGATCAGGTCCTAATAGCTTTCTTTCCCCAACTCCATCCCAACAAGTTGGAGTCCTACATTTCTTTCCATAGAGAGCTTCATAAAGAGCCATCTAAATATTGGAGTGAAAGCTATTATTATAATAAAATTCCACAAAAGGTAGGTGTTGATCCCAACCGCCTTTGAAATCCATAGAGAAAGCTCTCAACATATCTTCTAGAGTTTGAATTGTCCTCTCAGACTGACCGTCTGCCTGAGGATGATAAGTAGTGCTGAAACTCAACTCTGTATCTAGAGTATGCTGAAGACTTCTCCAGAACTTTGAGGTAAACCTCATGTCCCGATCAGTTATAATAGAAAGTGGTACTCCATGAATTCTTACCACTTACTTTACATATATGCTGGCAAGATGATCCAGAGAGAAATCTTCTCTAATAGAAATGGAGTGTGCAGACATTGTAAGACGATCAACTATGACCCAGATAGAATTATTGCCTTTGGATGTTTGAGAAAGTCCAGTGAAGAAGTCCATAGTTATGTTTTCCCATTTCCATTCAGGTATGGGTAATGGTTTTACCATCCCCTTAGACTTCTGTCTCTCAGCTTTAACTTGCTGACAAACCAAGCATCGAGAGACATGATCAGCAACATCTCTTTTCATGCCATCCCACAGAAGTACTCTTTCAGGTCCCTATATATCTTCGTGCTTCCAGAATTAATAGAGAATGAAGAACTGTGAGCCTTATCCAGCAGCTCCTTCTTTAATTCGGGGATGGGAGGAACACAATCCCGATTCCTAAACATTTTTATCCTATCACAATGAAGGTTGAATTCAGGAACATTTCTCACCTTCTTTTGTAACTCTACATCTTCTTTCTGTGCCTCTTTATTCATCACATGTATAGATGGGTGAACATTCATTTGAGAAAGATAATATTTTCCCCTTCCATTATAATTCCAAGATTCATCCCTTGTAAATCCATAAATATTGGATCTTTTGTGATCCTCATCATGGATAAGCTAGCATGGTCTTGTCAACTTAATGCATCTTCCACCTTGTTTGCTTTCCCAGGGTGGTAATGAATTGAGCAGTCGTAATCCTTAATCATCTCTAACCATCTTCTTTCGTAAATATTCATCTCCTTTTGTGTTAAAATATACATTAATCTTTTATGATCAGTATAAATATCACACCTTTCTCCATAAAGATAATGCCTCTGAATCCTTAATGAAAATATTACCGCAGCTAACTCCCAATCATGAGTTGGGTAATTTTTCTCATGGATTTTAAACTGTCATGAGGTATAAGCTATCACCATATAATTTTTCATAAGAACACACCACAACCCCTTCTTGGATCCATCACTGTAGATCACAATCCTTTCTCCACTACAAGGAAGTGTGAGTACAAGTGCACTGGAAAACCTTCTTTTCAACTCCTTGAAATTCTCTTCACATTCCTCCGTCCACATGAGCTTAACTACTTTTCAAGTCAACCTGGTGAGTGGATTAGATAATCGTGAAAAATCATTCACAAAACATCGATAATATCCAGCCAAACCATGAAAACTTCAGATCTCGGTTACTGTTGTTGGTCTCGACCATCTTTCGATAACCTCTGTTTTTGCTGGATCCACAGATATCCCCTCTTTTGAGATTATGTGACCCAAAAATTCAACTTTTTGAAGCCAAAATTCACACTTGGTAAATTTGGAATAAAACTTCTCCTTTCTCAAGGTCTTCAATATAATTCTCATGTGATCTTCATGTTCTTCCTTTCTCTTTGAATAGACAAGAATATCGTCTATAAAGACTACCACAAACTGATCAAGATAGTCTCTAAAGACACTATTCATCAGATCCATGAAGATAGTAGAGGAATGAGTAAGACCAAATGGAAAAACTATAAATTCATAGTGTCCATACCTTGTACGGAAAGCCGTCTTTGGTATATCCTCCATTTTGACCCTTAATTGATGATACCCTGAACGAAGATCAATCTTGGAAAAGTATTGAGCTCCGTGTAGTTGGTCAAATAAGTCATCGATGCATGAGAGAGGATATTTTTTCTTGATAGTGATCTTGTTATGTTCTCAATAATCAATGAAGAGTCTCATTGATCCATATTTCTTCTTAAAAAATAGAACTGGTTCTCCCCAAGGTGATGCAGTTGGGTGTATGAATCCCTTATAAAGATTCTCTTGGAGTTGCTTCTTCAATTCCTGCAACTCAATTGGGGCCATTCTATAAGGTGTCTTTAAAATAGGAAAACCACCCGGTAAGAGTTCTATTGAAAACACTACTTCACGATTTGGTGGAAGACCCGACAATTCCTCCAAAAAGACATCGTCAAACTCCCATACAATGGGATTATTCTTAATCATGAGTTTCTCACCAACCATTTGAGATAAATAACCTTCATTTAGTGGAATCAAGACCCATAAGATGGAAGAAATTTCCACTGGAAGGTTATGTTCATCCTTGTATCGATAGACGATCATAGATTGATCTAGAATAAAAAATTTGAATTCCCTTCTTTGGAAATTGATAAGAGATCCATATAAAGAAAGCCAATCCATGCCAAGAATCACATCAAATTCCACAATAGGAAGGATCATAAGATTTGCAGGAAGCACTTTCCCACAAACATCAATCGGAGAAGAATTATAAACTTTTGATGCGACTGTTGTGCCATTAGGGGTTGTCACAGCTAACTCAACATCTAATTGTTGAAGAAATACGGAGATACCCTTAGAAAATTCTTCATAAATAAAATAGTGGTTGGATCCAGAATCAAATAAAACATTTGCTACTTTAGAGTGGATGGTATGTGTACCTTTCAACACTTTGTTATCGTACTCCACATCGTTGATAGAAATTGCATGTGACTTTCCTTTGTCTTTAGCCTTAAGAATTTGTTGACATCAATCATCATCAACAACCCTTGGATTAGGGCATTTATTGGCATAATGCCCCATTTCCTTGCACTTGTAACATTGAAGTGTAGGAGGTGCACTTTGTGTAGCCTTTTCTTTGTTCGTATAACTAGACATATTCGTCCCATCATTACGGCATTCTAATGACTGATTACCTTCCTTTCCACATTTGAAACATTTAATTGTCCCTTTAAGAAAACACCCTCAATGTTTCTTTACAGACTTTGAGCATAAGGGAAAACTCATATTCTTTTCAGTGTGCTCTTTAAATTTTCCTTTGAATTCCATTTTCCTCTTCTTATCAAACCCATATGACTAATGGGTTACTCCAATCTCCATATCAAACTTGAGAGCACATCGAACGATTTCCTCGTAACTATTGAATTCCCTTATGGATAACTCCCTTCGAAGACATTGTTTTAAGCCACTAAAGAATCGATCGATCTTACTCTTAGGTTGGATAATAATACCAGAAGCGTACCTTGCAAGTCTTGTAAAATTTTCTTCATAGGTACCAACAGATTCATCATCCTTTTTCTTTAGTTCAAGAAACTCAATCTCCATCTTTGTTCGAAGAATACGAGGGAAGTAATTATTGAAAAATAATTTCTTGAACTCATCCCATTCCATGGACTCAATTTCATCTCTTTTCCTCGTATTCTTGATAAGATTCCACCATTGATCAACATCTACTTCCAAATGATACACTGCTAAGATGACTTTATCAAGTTCAGATCATTGAAGAATTGAAAATATCTTTTCAGTTGTACTAATCCATTGTTCCGCAACTAATGTATTAGTAGACCCGCTGAATGAAGGTGGAAACTGCCTCATGAAGGATTCAACAGATTGTTTCTCTTTCCTTTTCTCGTTTGGAAGTCCTGCATGATTCATGGCTTGATAAAGTTGTGTGAGCATGGCTACAAGATTTTTCAAGCCATCTCCCATAATTTTTGGTTGCTCAGGGGGACAATCATTGCATTTCCTGTCGCATTCTGCATTAACACGGTTCCTTCAGGTTCCAAAAATTGACTAAAACCAAGAAGAATAGTGTGATCAACACTAATTATAATAGGAAATACACATAATCAAGAATAAAATTTCACACTTAAGGTCTTATCATAGGTTTTTATGGCAATTTTTAAAACACTAAGATCATGTTCTATGCTTAGATTAATCCTTAGGGTTCTTACTAAGGCTTTCACATCCTAGTTTCCAAAGTATGACTATACCTTTCCTCTGATAACAACTACAACGACCCATTATTTACATACATGGTTATTAATTCAAAATTGAAGCATACTTATTACAACATATAACAAAACCATGAAAGGGCTTTATAGGTATAATGTCTTTATAAACTGGGAAACATAAACAACTAGTTCATAAATCATCTACGTTGTCTCCCATTTATTTCATCATATCTAGAGTCCCTTTTTGGCATATCCTACTTAATATCATTCTTCTTGACCTAGGGAAAAGAAAACATACAAAAGGGTGAGCACAAATGCTCAGAAAGGGTAAACAAAAGAAATATCAATCACATCATATTCATAAGAACATATCATTTTGGAAATCTTAACCTACAAAAGAGATCATAATTTAATAACATGGGATAAATCATAGAAGTGAAATGTAATCCCAATAATCATAACATAAAACATGAAACTTTGTGGCATACAAACATAATCATAGAGAATCATTTCTTAGTAGTCAACACTCATATCCAAGACTATCTTAGCGGACAAAGTCCATTTCTGAATCGAGTTCACTCCTCGTTTCAGTCCTATTTCACTGAACCGATTTAACCTGCCATTCCAGCCATGTCTATATCATGAGATATAAATCTTTACCCAATGAATTTGAGGGAGATATAGGTGCCACCCATCTCATAATGAAACCATTATTATGTGTGCCACAAAATCATAAATCATACATCATAGCATAACCCATGTAATAAAAAATGGGATTCTTAAACATCATGCCATCAAAACATAAATCATATAAGATAAAAGGACTTCATAAAAATAATTCCATCATAACATAATCAAATCAATATAAAAATATGGATAGAAACAGAACCCTATATTTTCTTAGATGGAAAATAATTTTGATAAAACACTTGAACTCCATTATTGAGGAAAATATCCTTTCTACTTCAAAAACATTTTTCTTTATTAAAATATCATACAATTTTAAACTAAAAGAAGTTGATTAAAAATAAACTTTAAAACATGTAAAGGAAGAAACATGGAAATAATGTTCTAAAATTCCATTCAGGCCGTATAAGTTAAAAAAACATTATTCTCGTACTTTGATCGGAAAGGTCAAAAAGTACCTCGTACGAAAAACGACAAAAGATTCCTTTCATATCTTTTAATAAAAAATCACCGAAGGGTAAAATTGGATTTAAAAAATTTTAGGAGGATATAAATAATATGACATATTGAGGAATTTCGGATGTGGATGATAAATATTTCCCAGTAAATTCTGAAGTATAAACAATCTCGGATAAAAATTGAGATTGCGAGATTTTCCCTTACCTTAGGTCCGATTTTCTTCGTAAGTGTCTGAACCTCCTATATAACGATTTAAATAATGTCATTGAATTATTCCAGAATCATATGTATTTTTATGATATCATATATGGTCATATTCTTATCTTCTTATTATAATATTTCATTGCTACTTGTTATTCGGGTGTTTATTACTTTTTGTTCTAATGCGTGTTTTGTTGAATAAATTCTTATTCTAATGTTTAGGTTATAGATACCTCATTTCCATAATGGTATTAGTGTAATATATATCATATTAATTCATTCAATTCATTTATATAATCATTATGCAATGAAGATCATGTAGAACGAGTCGCATCACATCGTGGAGACGGTATTCCGTATGTACGCACGAGCGATGATATCGTTCACATGATCGTGGAATTGTATTGGAGTGTATGTATACTATTTCAAAATCAATATCACTTTACAATAATCATATATAGTTATTCTTTACACCATTATACCCATCCAAGTATGGTGGTGGTGGAAAATAGATTACACCACGGCGTTGAGACGGTATTCCGTACGTACGCACGCGCGGTGATTTCGTTTTCCGTAGGATGGATAGGTGGTGAAATAGGGTAGTTTCATACTTATAATAACATATCCATATATTAGTGATACTGATTTTATTACTTCATAATGAAACAACTAAATAAGAAGATGTTGAAGAAGAAATAAAGTTGAAAGAATCGGTAACAGGCATTACCTCTTCTTTGAAGCGCCTCTTTGAGAACTCCTCTTAGGGCACTAAAATTGGTCTTTGAAGAAGACCAGGACCTCTAGGATGTTTAAAGGGAAGTGGAGAGGAGATATTTTCAGGGGTTGTCCGCGCTTGAAGGCTCAAAGTGGTGTGAGGAGGAGAGGAACGAGGTTCCCTTTTATAAGGGAGGAGAGAGGCACCTTACGAAAAACTAAAAATTTTATTTTTTTATAAAGTCATATTCGGTTTTTAATAGCCCCAAATTGATTTATTTCGAAGATAAGGCGGGGATGGGTCGAAATAATCTCATCCAATAGAATTTAGACAAGTTTAGGTTTCTATTTTAACCTTATCATTTAGATTTACCTTTAAGTTAGATAATTTATCTTTTACAGCGTCTTCTTGTTTTCTTACACTATATGGTTAATAAACATACTATAACAAGACAAAAGAACCCCAAGTTGTTTATTATTAATATATATAACCTTATCTAAGACTTTTTGCGTGAACCTTATATTTTTAGGAATAGTATACCAATTAATAATATAATATTTTTTTAAAAACTATTTTATCTTAATTTTGAAACTATTTGGTAATTGATTTTTGTAAAAATCATAACAGAATTATTAGTTCTAAAAAAGTAAATTAAATGAATACTAACATGTCATATTAACATATAAAATTATTTTAATTCATAAAAAGTCTCAAATTACATTTATTTGGGTATTTATAACATCAATTATGTCAATATTTCATTAATAAGATAATTACTCCATCATCATTGTGTCATAAATAAATTAAATTATTTAATGTCTAAAAATTAAAAATAAAATACCAATATGTAGGAAATATTTTTAGACTTCTTATTAATATTTATAGTCGAATTTATCTTATTTATAACCCTATATTAAAAATGATTTAGTTATTAAACTTTGATTTTAACTATTTTAACCCTTCTTTAAATAAATTAATAAAAAATGTCCTAATCTAATCCAAGTGGGCCTAAATTGTCATATTTTATTCCTAAGGTTGTTTTTCGTCAAATTACACTTATCCAATAGAATTAGTAAATGTTTTAGGGTAACAATAATAACATTTTTACCCTTAATTACCCTATTTACTTTTAACCGTGGAAAAAAAGTAAAAAGTTACTATTCACCAAAAATTATTTTCATCTCATTGAACCACATTATAGTCCTTGATATTATCCATGTCTCTCTGATTTTAGAAATTCCACTCACAAAATCGGTAAAACTATGTTTTATGTAAATTTGCAAATTCTCCTAGGAGGTGGGTAAAAGACGATGAAAAGTTCGATAAATTTTTTATATATCTAAAATTATTATAAAATGACTCCAATGAATTGAATTGAACTTATATAGGTATTATGTATCAATTTTGACCCAAAATTAAGTTAAATAAAACAAATAATTATTTAAATAAAAAGTCGGTTTTTAAATAGTAACCCAGTGTTTTCACTATTCATCAAAAATTGAAAGTTTTCAGAAAAATACCAAAATTTCACCCTAGTCTAATTTCGATATTTTGAATCCCAAAATGAAGTACATTTTGAAAAATAAAATTTACCAAATTTCAAAAGGTGGGTATTACTATTCATAACGGCTAGTTTTAATAATATTTTAATAGCATATCGTTGTTTAGTGAAACTCGGTATTGCGTAAGACGCAAGCTATCGAGGAAGGTCACGATTGCGTGTAAAGCAAGCCAAGATAGTGTTGTGTGTAGTGAAAGATTCCGTTGATGATGTATATAACATAAAAACAAAATATTTTTCATAAAAGTCTCGGGTGTTACAATGTGGCATACCCCGCACGTCTTCGCCTCTCCTGGAAGGAGAGTAACCAAGTCCCGAGGAAATGGGTACCAGAAACAAGGTATATACAAATTAATATGCTCAAAAAGAATCCCGAACAAGGTCGTAAGGGGATCTACCTCCCGTAGCTCAGACCAAGAAAGGTGAGTTGCCAACAGTCCGAGAAGAGACACGATCGATGCCCAGTGTCACGCACGTCTGCCACGAACTACAATTCAAGGGGCTCAAACCACCGCACCTCGATATTATCCACTTTCGGCGGCACTAACTCGCCTGCATAGTTTTAGGTCGTGTCACAAGGATGCATCTCGGTGGGGGAAAGCGATCCTAATACTTGAGAGTTCTGGGAGAACGTCAAACCACTCCATGTCATTGCCCCGCAGTCGAGAGGTCTGCTCAAAGTCGACAGGCGACCCCCTGACCAGCCCCGCTGGAGGGTCCCTGGAAGTCGACGGGTTCCCACTAAAGGGAGACCCAGAATGAGTCGACAGGTACCACACTGCCCAGTCCCGTAACACGGTAATCCACTGGAGGGCGACCTGGCTAAAGTCAGCGATGAGACGACAACCCAGCCCAGTTGGAGGTAACCCAGCATTGGAGACCACTGGCCATCCCAACTAGAGGTAATACCGACATTAGGGACCACTGTCCAGCCCTGCTGGAGGTAAGCCCGGAATCAGGGACCACTACCCAGCCCAGGTGGAGGTAAGCCCCGCATCGGAGACCACTACCCAGCCCAGATGGAGGTAAGCCCGACATCGGGGACCACTGCCCAGCCCAGCTGGAGGTAAGCCCGGAACTGCTCTGGCCATCCCTACTAGATGGTACTGCTCAGTGAACACCACTGTACTAGCCATCCCTACTGGATGATAACCCACTTGCGAGCCTGACTCGATACAACCACAACCCTACTAGAAACAACCTCATCCCTACTGGAAACAACCTCAACACTACTGGTGACAACCTCAGCCCTGCTGGTAACAAGCTCATCCCTGCTGGAAACAACCTCCTGGGTAGAGGATCGGTGCCTACGTAAAGTGTTGGTCACACCAAATCCACAAGAACTCTACCAGGGGACACAATGCAACGGGAGAAACACCCCAGGCCTCTCAGGGCGATCACGCTCCATTCCACTGAGTCACTATCGAAGCGAACTGAGACATCTCATCCCATAAAGTGGGAGAACACTGAACGAACACCTGTAGTTGTAAATGGTGCCACAATCTTGTGGAAGGGGCACGATACGGAAACCCCTCACAGCTGAAGAAACAGAGGATCCAAACCATCTCTATCGGCCAAATGAGAATGAAACCAGGGGGAAACCCAACCCTACTGGTCAACAAACAAGAACAGAGGAACCCTCTCCATCACGAGAGGTCAAAAGTATATAAAGAAGAGAATGAAACACACATGGGTCCCACATGACATGTGTCCCCAATTCAACCCCGACCAAGAAAAAAAACATTGTTAGGTACCAACATCCACATGTACGTCCCAGTGCTCCCGTATACTCCCAGAGTATACCTGGTCTCCAGCCCAAAGGCTAACATGCACCCGGCACCCAACGTCAACGCGAAGGCGTGGCGTAACAACTCCACCTAAAAGGCCCAGGCACGGCCAACCACATCTTGTGAATCATTTATATAACTCTCCCAAGAGTGCACGATCACACGCCAAGGGTCCGCTACAAACATGATAGGACGAACCACCACCAGAGAAACTTTTATTCCACATTTAATAAGATCTCACAAGATGCTCTGCACAACCAAACATATCACACCGTTGTAATCCTCACAGAAAAACACGCGAGATAGAATACTTACTCGCCTCAAACGGATATCCGATGCAAAATTCACCGACACCGCCTCACGCCCGAATGGCGTCCCGTGATACCGAGCCTCGGCCCCGAAAACCGTCGATCGTATCGCACCATTACGATCCTCTTGGGAAAACACGAAAAAAAGACTGCTCACTTGAGCACAATGGATATCCAGGGAAAAAGATGCATTCTGGTGCACCGCACACGAGCGGTTCTACGTGGAACCCACATCCCGGACACGAAACACAAAGAACGGATCACACCGTTGCGATCCTCTCGAAAAAGGTACAAAAGATGGACTATTCACTTGTCCAAAACGGTCGTTCGGTGATAGAGATGGAAAAATCACCGTCAAAACCCAAACGGCCCTCACGGGGCCCGCACCATCGTTCCTAATTAGAGCGGGTGCATTGCACCATTGCAATGCCTTTGAAAAAACACCCAAAAACGACTGCACGCACGCCCTGAACGGACGTCCGATGAAAAAGTCGTGAAATGATGCACGCATCTCGAAAGACGATCAATGGGGCCCATGCCTCAACTTCAGCCTCAACATCCAAAACCACCATGTAAATCTCCGCCATGGCACCAGGGTCCCAACACCACTGAAGGCGTTCAATACAGACGTCAGATGCGTCAGCGCCGTCCAAAACCAGAATCCCCGGAAAAAGCGCCCCACCGCTTGACGGCGTGTCGTGCTTCCGAGGTCCCTGTCTCGGGGATTAAAATCACCCAAAACCATCTCAAATTATTCCTCTCATTCTGAAGAACGCGCCGCCGCAGACAGCTCGCGAAACCGACTCCCGGTTTATGATTTATTAAAAATATAAATCATTTTAGAATAATAATAATATATTATTATTATTATTATAACCATATTCCTTTTTTATTTTGTTTTTTGTTTTTTTATATATAAAACCAGACCGGCCGAAAGGCCGAACTTCTTCTCCCAACAGGACCCGCAAAAGGCGGGTCTTGGTCGGCCAGCCCGGGTCCGTAGACCTCGGTCTTCTCTCAGGCGCACTGACCGGTAAGGGCCGGTCGGCCCCGGTCTCCGCCTGTTGGTGCCGCGGCCGCCTACCGTGCTCCCTCGTCGGCCGCCACTGAGACCCCTCACCACCGTGCTCCCTTCCTCCTGAAGCCTGCACCCACGCCAGCCCGCTGTGCCGCTCGCCGCGACGCCCCGCAGCCGCCTTCGCCACACGACCTCTGCCCTCCTGCAGATGCCCTCGGATGACACCGCACTGCCTCACATCGCCACCACCATCTGGAGCTTGCGCCGACCACCCGCAGATGTGAACCGCCGACATTCCCAAAGCCTCTATGGACCGCTACCTTCGACACCCGGTCCTGCCGCCGTGAACCGGCCAGACTCCCCAAACAGGCCAGAAAAACAACCAAAACCTGCAACCTTCGGCGGGTGATTGCAAGTGCGTCGGGTCTCAGATTTTAGAACTGAAAAATGCGTTGGGAAGATTATAATTCCTACTACGCATATATGGGCATTGATCGAAGATTTATCAAATTATTCATGCAGAAAATTGAGTTCAAAGGGAGGTGCGAGAATTTAAAAACGAAGCAAGATCCTACCTACGAGGGCGTTGCCCGATACTTCACAGAGGATCCGCAGCCGCGCCATTGCCTTGCCGGAGGGGAGGAGGAGAGTATGAGCTTCTCCTTCTTGGTTGAGCTCTTCTGTAGGGGAAATGGGATGGAGAGGGGTGGGGTTAGGGTTTAAATAAGAAAAACTTAATTAAAATTTTAATTAAGTTAAACCCCCGATTTAACCTGCAACCGATACCTTTGACAGGGTCGAGGTTAAGCCTCCCCTAGGGTAAACACCGCCTCCTGAGCACAAAGGTGGTCTCAGAATTTTAATCCAAGGCCCAGTTCAAAAGTTATTAAACTCAAATCCTGAGGCTTCCAAATTACGAAAATCCCCATGGGGCCATTTTTCACAGACGACCCACGCTCGCAAAACTTACACTCCTCCTAGGGTAAACGACATGTTACGAACTCAAAGGTGCCCCCAGTTTTACAATTAGAGCCACCTTTTAAGAGATACTTGAGTTTCACCATTAAACTAATTAATTAATTAATTAATTTTATCCATTTAACATTCTGAAAGCGATCGAGGGGTCCAAACATCCCACGCCGACATGTTTTATGTCGTTCCTAGGGTAAACACCCCATTTCGGACCCATCCGTGCACTCAAATCTCTAATCCGGATCACCGTTTAGGAGTTATCCCATTTATTTGTCATGAACAGTGTGAACGCACTGAAAATTAAATTCTAGCCACTCTGGGGCTCAGAATCGCACCCCGTATGAGGGAGCTGCTGTGGAATAATATCAAGAATATTCCAAAGTCTTTTGCAGCAAAAAACAGGTTCGTAAATCATTCCCTCCTTTAATATTTTTTTCCCTGAAAAGCAAAACCAGGGAACAACTCAGGGTACTAAGCCCACACCTGGGTCTCCCATACCCAAAAGAACACTTTCATAGTTCTGCGTCACCGCACACAGACTAATGGATTTGATCTGTTAACATGAGATCTTCCCTCGCCGTTGACATGCACATGGGCATGCACAAATCCTCTCAGGTAAGCCACGCGGGAGACATCGTGCACCCACTCCAGACATTGGAGTTAGGTCAAGGCTCTAGGGAACCTCGCCATCCCTTCACATGGTCTCAAACTACCCGAAAGCTCTCGGGGGTAGCTCACCTCCCCGATCGAACCTCTACGTCACACGCTGCGACTAGAATCACCGCTCGTACCAGGAACAAGGCCCGGTGATTCCCTCCTTCAGAATATCCATATGGTGAAATACCTAAGGATATTTGGTCACACAAGGTTCCACAGTCGATTTCCCACAATCAAGACCATCTTACACGCTCAGAAGGGAAGGATTCAACACCATCGACTAGAGAAAAAGGGTCCCACACCTTTTCCTTACCAACACAGGGTTACACCGATGCCGCACGCCACCCTGGTAACAACCCAAGAAAGGCGCAGGGAGGAAGGCATTCCACACAGAGAATCTATCAATTCTACTGCAATAAGTAGAAGAGCTATAGAGCATACCTCTTTCCATCTCATGCTCTGTAGGGTCGTAGACATCCAAAGATCGCGGCTGTCCGTGGTCCCAACTGTTAGCTCCCGGAGCCTGACGTGGACCACCTAATGGTGATGAGAAGGCCTCGTAAGTTCGTCCCCTACTACCAGATCCTCCCACTCCTCTGCTAGCACCACCTCTCTGGCCACTAATCCAATCACAATGTTGCCTCTATCGTGGGGGTGCACCTGCTGCCTGCCTGAAGCTCTCTGCATTCCTGGTCGGGCAGTCCCGTGCCAGGTAACCACGCCCATCGCAAGCATAGCACCAACTCTCTCTAGGATTCATTGGTGACCTCCGACGCCACTATGGTGTACCACCATGCCCCTGAGTCCGGTTGTCAAAAATCCACCTGTGTCGAGGTTCTTCTTGCTGACACCAACTAGATGCGGCAGACGTCTCGGCTCCAACGTGCCTGCTGCCACCACCAACTCTAGACATGACAGGGATCTCTCTGTCACCAGCGCCTGCTCTAGAACCTGGGAATATGTGGAAATACCCAAGGGTACTATGTCATCACAAATATCTCGCCGGAGACCCTTCTCAAACTTCCGCGCTCGGATGTTGTCGTCATGGACCAAGTCCGGGTAAAAGCATGAACGGTCTACAAAACTAGCCGCGTACTAGGACACTGTCATCCCTCCCTGCTGAAACTGCAGGAGTTACTGAATCTGAAAGGAGCACAAGTAGGAGGGAAAAAACTCTTCACAGAACAACAACTGATATTCTCCCAACGAAAGCGACGAATCGTCAAGAAACTGAGTCACCAGACTCCACCAACGCCGAGCTGCTCCACAAAAAAGGCTGGCTGCCAAAGCCACTCTCTGAACTGTCAGTGTCTGCACATTCCCGAAAAGGCTATCCACTGCCACTAGCCAAACCTCTGCTTCCTGAGGGTCTGGCTCACCACTGAACCTCAGCAGTCCCTGCCACAGGAAATCACAGAGTGCGCTCAGCCTATGCTCAAGCTCAACCTGCTCTATCGAAGCAATCTACTTCTCAACAGGTGGGGGTGTTGCTACCGGCCCACCTAGAGAAAGGGGCTCTTATGATTGGTCCTGGACGGAGGCCTCGTAGCTCACAGGGTCGTCATCACAAACCAAATCCGTTATCCTAGCTGGCTGTCCTCATGGAGACATCCTGAATATTATAAAGGATTTCTACGGTCAGATGAGAATATATGTATATACCAATAACAACCATGGGGAGATGACTCCAGAAGGATAGTCAAAGACTCAATCCTATGTGATGCACAAACCAAAATTTTCCCTGCAACTAGTGTCTCAGCATGCCGAGTCGACAAGCGGGTTATCATGGTCCTGGTGAATGGATATGTCAGCCGCCGCACCATCACTGGACTCCCTGGCCTGAGATCCACTCTCGAGACATGTTAACACTGTTTCCCTAAATCCCAACCAATTCCTTTTTATTTTAGGGATGTCCGAACAGCATCCCAAGGAACGAACCACCTCTGATACCACTTTGTCACAACCTGACCCTACCCAGGCTCGAGCTGCAACTACCCCAAGCCCGCCTCCATAGGCCATGGTCTGGCGACAAGCACCGAAGGCTAAACAACTCGGGGAGGCCTTTGCATGAGTACCTATACACACACACACACGCAGAACACTCAATGCAAAAGTGCAAAGTAGAAGAAAAGACTAGTAAAGAATAAGGGAAACTGATATATACAAACCAAAATAGTGCATCGACCTCTAATCCGTACAAATTACAAGCTGAAGGTAAACTGAAAATAAAAGGGGCAAAACACGCGCCCAACCAAAAATTTCCACAACCCGACAACAGGTGAACAAAAAAGAAACAGCTGGAAGGGTTCCCCACCTAGAACCCGACTACGAACACCACACTCACTACAAGCTCACGAACTCCTATGCTCCACTGAAGACACACTCCACCTGCCAATCGTCTCCAAGGGCACACCAAGTGCGGTCAAAGCCCAAGAAGAGGTGAATATAAAAATACTCAGTAGGATACCCTGAAGGCTCGAGGGAGAAAAAAAGGAGGTACCGAAGGGTGAGTATTAGATCAAACATGGAATGTAGAAAGGTACAACTAAGAGTGCAGTAAAGAGTGCAGCGGTAAAGAGTCCAGCTCAACCCAACAAGAGGAAAGGAGGTAGACTCTTCCAGACACTAGGAGATGGAAATGGTGAGAAGATGAACTTCTTGTCGAGTCATCACTACCTATAGCATGAGAGTTGACTCATCCAACCATGAGAATATAGACATGGAAAGCATGTGGCATACCCCGCGCGTCTTCGCCTATCCTAGAAGGAGAGTAACCAATACCCGAGTAAATGGGTACCGGAAACGAGCTATATACAAATGAATATGCTAAAAAAGAAGCCTTAACAAGGTCGTAAGGGGATCTCCATCCCATGGCTCAGCACAAGAAAGGTGAGTCGCCAGCAGTACCAGAAGAGACACCATGGATGCCCAGAATCCCGCACGTCGGCCCCGAACTACAAGTCAAGGGGCTCAAACCACAGCACCTCGACACTGTCCGCTTTGGGAGGCACTGACTCGCCTGCATGGTTTTCGGTCGCGTCACAAGGACGCGTCTCGGTGGGGGAATGTGCTCCTCGTACTTGAGAGTTCTGGGGGAACGTCAAACCACACCATGTCACTGCCCCGCAGTCGAGAGGTATGCTCAAATTTGACAGGAGACCCCCTGCCCAGCCCAACTGGAGGGTCCCTTGAAGTCGATGGGTTCCCACTACAGGCAGACCCAGAAAGAGTCAATGGGTGCCACACTTCCCAGTCCCGTAATAAGGTAATCCACTAGAGGGAAACCTGGCTAAAGTCGGTGACGTGACCACTGCCTAGCCCAACTGAAGGTAACCTAGCATTGGGGACCACTGCCCAGCCTAGCTGGAGGTAAGTCCGGCATTGGGGAAAAATGCCCAGCCCAGCTGGAGGTATGCCCGGCATCGGGGACCACTGCCCAGCCCAACTGGAGGTAAGCCCGGCATCGGGGACCACTTCCCCGCCCAGCTGGAGGTAAGCCTGGCATCAGGGACCACTGCCCATCCCAGCTGGAGGTAAGCCCGGAACTGCTCTGTCCATCCCTGCTGGATGGTACTACTCGGTGAACACCGCTGTACTGGCCATCCCTGCTGGATGGTAACCCACTGGCGAGCCCTGCTCGATACAAATTTAACCCTGCTGGAAACAACCTCAGCCCTACTGGAAACAACCTTAGCTCTACTGGTGACAACCTCAGCCCTACTGGTAATAACCTCATCCCTGTTGGAAATAACCTCCTGGGTAGAGGATCGGTGCACGCGTAATGTGTTGGTCACACCAAATCCACAAGAACTCTACTAGGGAACAAAAATTAATAGGAAAAACTCCCTAGGCCTCTCACGGCGATCATTCACCAATCCGCTGAGTCACTGTCAAAGCGGACTGAGACCACTCATCCCAGAAAGTGGGAGAATACTACACGAACACCTGTAGTTGTAAACGGTACCGCAGTCTGGTGGAAGGGGCACGGTACTAAAACCCCTCACAGTAGAAGGAACAGAGGAACCAAACCATCTCTATCAGCCAAACGAGAACGAAACCAGGGGAAACCCAACCCTACTGGTCATCAAACAAGAACAGAGGAATCTTCTACGTCGCAAGAGGTCAAAAGTACGTAAAGCAGAGCACAACACACACATGGGGCCCACACGACGTGTGGCCCCAAGTCAACCCCGACCAAGCGCACAACCATTCTCAGGTACCAACATCCACATGTACCTCCCAGTGCTCCCGTATACTCCCAGAGTATACCACATCTCCAGCCCAAAGGCTAACGTGCACCCAGCACCCAACGTCAACGCGAAGGTGTGACGTAACAACTCTACCTCAAAGGCCCAAGCATGGCCAACCACATCTTGTGAATCATTTATATCACTCTCCCAAGAGTTCGTGATCACATTCTAAGGGTCCGCTATGGTTGGACGAACCACCACCGGAGCACCTTTTATTCCACATTTAACAAGATTGCACAAGAGGCTCCGCACAACCAAACAGATTGCACCATTGTAATCCTCACGGAAAAACATGCGAGATAGACTACTTACTCGCCTCGAATAGATATCCAACGGAAAAGTCACCAACAATGCCTCACGCCCGAACGACGTCTCGTGATCTTGAGCCACAGCCCCGAAAACCATCGAGTGCATCGCACCATTGCGAACCCCTCAGGAAAACACGACAAAAAGACTTCTCACTTGAGCGCAAAGGATATTCTGGGAAAAAGATGCATTCCGGCGCACCACACACGAGCGGTTCTACGTGGGTCCCGCATCCCGGTCCCAAAACACAAAGAACGTATCACACTGTTGGTATCCTCTTGAAAAAGGTACACAAGGTGGACTATTCACTTGTCCAATACGGTCGCCCGGTGATAGAGATGGAAAAATCCTCGTCAACGCCCAAATGGCCCTCGTAGGGCCTGCAGCATCGTGCCGAATTAGAGCGGGAAGATTGCACCATTGCAATGCCCTCGGAAAAACACCCAAAAAATGACTGCTTGCACGCCCGGAACGGACGTCCGAAGAAAAAGTTGTAAAACGCTGCACACAAATCGAAAGACCGGTCGTGGGGCCCACACCTCAACTTCGGCCTCAATGCCCGAAACCACCCGGGAAATCTCCACCACAGCACAAGGGTCCCAATGCCACTAACGACGTTCAAAACGGACGTCGGACGCGTCCGCACCGTCCAAAACAAGAATCCCCGGAAAAAGCACCCAACCGCTTGGCGGCGTGTCGTGATTCCAAGGCCCCTTTCTCAAGGAGTAAAATCACCAAAAACTATCTCAAATTATTCCTCTCATTCCGAGGCACACGTCGCCGCAGACGGCTCGCAAAACCGACTCCCATTTTATGATATATTAAAAATATAAATCATTTTATAATAATAATAATAATAATATATTATTATTATTATAATTATAACCTTATTCCTTTTTTTGATTTTATTTTTTGTTTTTTTATATAAAACCAGACTGGCCGAAAGGCTGGTCTTCTTCTCCCAACAGGACCCACAAAAGGCGGGACCTGGTCGTCCAGCTGGGGTCCGTAGACCCCGGTCTTCTCTCAGGCGCACCGACTGGTAAGGGCTGGTTGGCCCTAGTCTCCGCCTGCTGGCGCCGCGGCCGCCTGCCGTGCTCCCTCTCCAGCCTCCGCTGAGACCCCTCACTGCCGTGCTCCGCTTCTCCTGAAGCCAGAACCCGTGCCAGCCCGTCGTGCCACTCGACCGCGACGCCCCGCAGCCGCATGCGCCACAAGACCTCTGCCCTGCTGCAGACGCCCTCGGTCGACACCGCATGGCCTCATGCCGCCGCCACCATCGGGAGCTCGCGCCGACCACCCACGGCCGTGAAACGCCGAATTTCCCATATCCTCTGCGGACCACCGCCTCCGATTCCCGGTCCTGCCGCCGTGAACCGACCAGACTCCCCAAACCGGCCAGAAAAACAACCAAAACCCGCAACCTTCGGCGCGTGATTGAGAGCATGTCGGGTCTCGGATTTTATAACTGAAAAATGTGTTGGGAAGATCATAATTTGTACTACGAATATATGGGATTTGATTGAAGATTTAAAAAATGATTAATGCAGAAAAATGAGTTCAAAGGGAGGTGCAGGGAATTTAAAAATGAAGCAAGATCCTACCTGCGAGGGCGTTTCCCGATGCTTCACGGAGGATCCGCCGCCGCGCCGTTTCCTTTCCTGAGGGGAGGTGGAGAGGAGGAGATTCTCTTTATTGGTTGATCTCTTCCTCCAGGGGAAAGGGGATAGAGAGGGGTGGGGTTATGGTTTAAATAAGAAAAACTTAATTCAAATTTTAATTAAGTTAATCCCCCGATTTAAACCGCAACTGAAACCTTTGACGGGGTTGAGGTTAAGCCTCCCCTAGGGTAAACACCATCTACCAAGCACAATGGTGGTCTCGGAATTTTAATCTGAGGCCTTGTTCAGAAGTTATTAAACTCAACGCCTGAGGCTGCCGAATTACGAAAATGCCCCTGGGGCCATTTTTCACAGACGGCCCGCACCCACAAAACTTACACCCCTCCTAGGGTAAACAACATGTTCCAAACTCAACAGGGCCCTTGGTTTTCCAATCCGAGCCACCGTTTAAGAGATACTGGAGTTTCACCATTAAAAGAATAAATTAATTAATTAATTTTATCCGTTTAACGTTCCAAAAGCAATCGAGGGGTCCAAACATCCCGCACCAACATGTTTTATGTCGTTCCTAGGGTAAAAACCCTATTCCGGACCCATCCGTATAGTCAGATATCTAATCCGGATCCCTGTTTAGGAGTTATTCCATTTATTTGGCGTGTCCAGTGTGAACGCACTGAAAATTTAATTCAGGCCACTCCAGGGCTCGGAATCGCACGCCGCCTGAGGGAGCTGCTCTGGAATAATATCAAGAATATTCCAAAGTCTTTCGTAGAAAAAACCAGGTTCTTACAAAGAAGTTATATGAGAATGTGAACAATGTTTTAATATGCTCAACTTCTTCACTATGTGATGCACTGGTCCTCTTAGTTAAGAAGATTGATTGGTCAATATTCTTTTGCATTTATTATTTTCAACACAACTAAATAACGATAATGATAAATCATCCAATTCTAGGGATTAATGACTTTTTTAGATGAACTACATGGCCCCCAATACTTCTCAAATGTTATCCTTCATTTAGGGTATCATAAAATAAATGTTATGGGGGAGGATATTCAAAATACTACCTTTAAAAAAAGTTACAGTCACTGTGAGTTCATAGTTATTCCCATTGGACTCACTAATTTTATTTTAACATTTAGGGACTTGTTGAACAGAGTCTTCATATATTACCTTTAAATAATTATGGTAATATTTATAAATGATATTATGATCTAATATAATATCATGGAAGAACATGAGGATAATTTTTTTACAATATTAATGACATTGAAAATTGAGAAGATGTATGAAAATTAAAGTAAATTTTTTTTATGGATAAAAGAAGTATCATTAACATGCTATGTTATTAGTAGTAAAGGGAGATTGAGAGACCCTTCTAAGACAAAGTTTATTGAAGATTGCCCTAAAAAAATTAGAAGGATATCTATAGTTTCCCTATGATAGTAGGGTAATATCTATGTTTTTTTGAGAAAATTATCCTGATTTGAAAACCCACTAACCTAGATAAATGGAATGGGGGTGATTCTTTTGGAAAAATAAATGGAAATACTACAATATGGAATTGAAAAGGACACTTATCCCTATTATATTACTCACACTACACTAAATTAGGGATATTTTTCGGTATAATTTGAATTTTTAAAGATGGTGTCAGGTTTTTTTCTTTTGAAAATGATAATGTGATGTCCTATACCTTATGGTGGTTGAAATTTAAAGAGATATACTATCCTACAAATGATTTGGAGATATATATAATGTCTTTCACAATGAAGATTTTGTGACATTATGTATATGGGGATATGTATGAAATATATATAGATAATAAGAGCCCCCAAATATATAATCACATAGAAGTAGCACAATATATTCTAGATAATATGTTTAGATCTGGTCCAGGGATACCATTACCATCATGTAAGGAAAATAGAATGTAAATTTCTCTAGGTGGAAAGGATCCAACTTCTTTATCCATAATGAGTATTGAGAGGGATCTAATCATCATAGAAAAGAAAAGGGTAGACATGGGAATCATAATATAAGAAATATTATCATTCATTTCCCAAATGATTTCTCAATTGTAACATTCCATGTTTTGGGCCCAGCTAAAAGTTCTAAAATAATTTTAATTTTTTTAGTGGAAGGGCCAAATTTTTTGTTGAGATTCGAAATGTAAATCCAGGTTAAGGAAAAATAATAAAAACAATTTTTTTTATTTGGTTTAAGACTTTAAGGGTGTCACATGAGTTCAGATTAATTTTAGAATCATCCCGATCTGAAACACGACTTTGTGGAAAAATAGAGTGGGTTGCATGGTTTTTAAAATAGTGTGGTCCAAACCAAAAAACCTGTTTTTATAGGGACACAGTTTGATGAAAATAACTTGCACTCATGGGGAAGCTGTGTTAATTGGTGAATGTGTGAAGAGGTATCTCACACCCCTGGTGCATGTATTGACTAACCATTCATTACGACCCTTCATGTGTGGGTTTCCGTATACAGTGACATCGAATGGTTGGAACACAATTTGTAGAACCATGCATCAAAACTGTGTGGATCATCCCTTAGGACATTATCACTTTATCCTCCAAATCTAATTTTTTATTCTCCCAAACACTACTCCCATGTGTGGACATATCTTTCTTACTCCTTGGATTTAATCTCCCTCCTCTATCCAAGATCAGAATCATCGATCATCAATTTTATTCGATCAACCTCAGCTAGTATATGTTTGATCTTCCTTCTTTTTGTCAATGATCTTTTTATATCATATTATATATCCATGTGAGTTCAAATTACCTATTTTTATGGTATTTTTTTTATATCTCTCTCATTTTAGATCAAATCCTACACTAATAAAGGATGAGTGAAGATTATTAAGAATTGGTAGGTGTTCTAGTTTCCTTTCCCTTAAATATTCATTATTTATAATATATTCCACTATAACGCATAACATAATTTCCTCAAATTTCCCATAAAATTAGATTTACCTTAAATTGATCACCAATTCATTGTTAGGCATGCTTTGACACCATTATACATGGACATATTTTGATGAACATAACCTAAAAGACCCAATGGGTGGGTTGCATCATGACAATTGGTAATTTAAGTGAACAAATGAATGTTTAAATTTAAATGAATGAATTTTCATATGGTATAGATATTCCTTGTACCATCTGATTTTTTTTAAATGATATGGATTAGATGCATTAAATTTAATCATGTGGTTATAAGGAATGTAAAATACACTTTTTCCTTTTTATTTACCAATCAAATTAAGAAATTAAGGAATTAGTAGATTTTTTGTAAATTTAAATAGATAAATGTGAATAGTCAGACCATCTCACATAGACACTTTTAATTATTAAATGAAAGGGAAATGGTTTGAATTAAAATTAAATATAAATGATTTTTAGATTGTGTGTGAATGGTAAAATAATGTCATAAGACCTTCTTTGAACATATGAATGAGATGATGTGGTATTGCATGAATTATAAAATAGTATAGATATTTATCCATTCCTAGGTTTGATTATTGAATGAATCATACCATCTTAACATGTTGCACGTTGGGAGATACTTGGATTCCAAACATATAATTCCTTGGATGCGATTAGAGGTTAAATTTATTAAGATACACCTTGAGTGATGATTTGAGTTTTATTATGGAATTCCTTGAATGAGCTCATTAGTTGAATATAAATTATATTTATTCTTGAGTGATACTTGTATTCCTAATTTAGAATTCCTTGGATGGTCCTAGATGTTAAATTAATTTTGATACAACATGAGCTATACTAGGATTCTCAATATAGAATTCCTTATATGAGATTATAGGTTAAATTAGATATGATTTTTCTTCAGTGATACCTAAATTCCTGATATGGAATTACTTGGATAGGCTCAAGGGTTGCATGAATTGAAATATACCTTGTGAGATACCAAGGTTCTGGTATGGAATTCCTTACATGGGTTCATAAGTTATGTGATATTATGTTAAACATTTGGAAACACATGTATTATGCTACATAATTATTTGGATGGGCTCAAATGTCAGATGAAATTTTGTTATGTGTGATTACTAATTAGTTACCCTAAACATGAAAAACATTTAATTCTATGAAACATGTACACCCTTATATAATTTTCATTTAATATGGACACCTTGGAATTTTTTGTGGGTACCACATGACCGGTGTTATATATGGATTCCTAGTATTGTATACATGGGTCCCACTTATACACTATTATAACATAAATAGAGACATTCTATTTGACGATGAAACATGTATAATCGGTTGGGGTATTTGAGGAACCTAATATTGACATGGTTTTATTTACATTAGTGTTTACTTTTGATATACCTTCACAGTACGTATTTTATACTAAAATAATGGATTTTCATTAGACACCATTGGTGTTAGACCATTGAGTTTTATTCACACCCCATTCAGACCGCCATTGGGTTCCAAAATAGATCTCATGGTTTTTCATTAGCACATGGCATGTCTTTTTTTATATTAGTCTTTATTGACTAGGATATGACATGGGAGCTGGGGTCGGGCATGTACTTGGGAAGCCTATTGGATTTGGTTATTTTTTTATTATTCTATCTATATAGTTCTATTTTATGTATTATCTACAATATGATTATTACCTTGTGTTTATGTAATAACATTTTCAGGCATGGATGTTTTATTTTCACTTTCTGAGGAATCTATTTATTATTGTTTATTAAATGTATCTATCTTGAACCACCATTCATTAAGTATGATTATAAAAAATATATATATTGATCCAAAGGGTATATTCCCACCATTATTCCTCTATTATACCATCACTAATAGTCAGCAGCCTATGGCTTGTGGGGAGGTATGTTTGAGGCCACATGGCTCACCGACTCAGGGAACTATTTTAGTGGATCTCTAGTGGGGATGTCATAAATGGTGTCAGAACTTATTTTCCTTAATATTAATATTTTGGTATGGTATACTGTAGACATGTAACATGTCAAATATTAGTAAATATATTTTTTTTATGTCTGACTAACCCACACATGACTTAAAGATCAGGTTTACAGGTTTGGGATTTTAGTTAATATATATTATCAATACATTTGATAATTTTTTCGCCTTGAGTGATTGGTGACTTACACTAGTTTATGATTTATGGGATTTACCTCATGGATGTTATAGAAAGTGACAAGGAGTATTCATGCATCCTTTCAAGCACATAGGCATCATATGACATTTCAATTCTTATCATTAGACCATACTTGTATGATTATTTATCACACGTACCTGCATTCGATTCTTCTATGAATGATTTCTTCCATGAATGTATTCCTTTCTCTATCATAGAATTTGTTGTTATAATTATGATATATTTATGGTTATTAATGTTTCTTTATCAACCTAAATGGTGTTTTCTTGTATATCATGATGGTGGCACCATAATTGACCAGTTTTAATACATTTGAGCCATACACCATTGGTTGAATGGGATGAAACATTAATGGTTATAATTAAATGGGTGATATTTTTCAATTCTATAAGGTGTATGGGACCTTATAATTTGTGGAATGATAACCCATATAAGTGAAACAATATATATGAACATGAAATATTTTGAGACTATAGGGAAAACCTAGTTTTAGTTAAAATAATTCTAATTATATATTATAAAGTAATGTACCTTTATAACATGTGTATAGAGACCCATATCACTAAATCCAAAAATGAATAAAAAGACCCAAGTAGGTTAGTTGGGGCATGTTACATAGGAATGAACCCAATATGTGTGTGATAAATCTTGAGTGAAATAATTATTGGCAGTTACACTTAAATCGAATGCCAATTTTAATTTTTAGAGAATTGATTCTATAAATTAGGAATAATTGTCCATATAATTCAACCCATTACTACTTGGAGGAACACTCATAGGATTCCTTTTTATTTTAATTCCAAATAACTTAACCCATTGGGGCTATATATTTAAGTTAAATGATATGGTTATTGAAAGTGTTTATAGCCTCTTATATGATGTTACATATAGATGTATTATGGAATCATATATAACTGATACCCCTTAAATGATAAAATTAATTTTATCATCTTTTTGGATCTATTACTATTGGGTTCCAGTTAATTAAAATTTCAATTAAAACCTAAGTATTTCTTTACTCTATATCTTGAAATTGGCATTTTATTTAACCTAGCCTTGTTTTGTTTTCTTACGGATAATTAATCAGTTAAAATGAAATTATGAGATGAATTTACAATAATGGTACAAGGAATCAACTAAATAATGTAAGTTATATAGTTTTGTATTATAATTTTTACTTGATTTTCCTTATACATGAGGTGTTCTAAATGTTCAAAAAATGAGGATGCACTGAATTTTTTATAATAAAACAATATAGAGGTGGTTATATAATTTAACATCTTTTAGGGGTTAGTTTTAAATGTTCTAAATATATGGAATTGAAGTAAATGAATTAATTATATACCATATGATATTCTATTAATTAATATCACCTTATAATGGTTAGTGCTAATGATGCCTTGAGAAATGAATTGAAATGGTAACAAGGTTGTTTCCTTTAGGTATCAATTGTATTCTTTAAAACTATAACATGGAACCTGTAGGTTTGGTGGTGGAGCGTAATGACCTTTTAAGCGAGGCCTAGTTTTGGAATTGAATCTCAACATTTAAAAGGAGGTGTTAGAACATTTTGGTAATTGTTATAGAGGTGGTAAAATGGATATTTTATATCATAGTACCTAATCATTGTAGGTGCTAATAATTTGACCAGTTGAGTTAGGTTGGACTCTTAGTTGGTTTAAAATGAAACACGGGTTAGGGAGCTGGAAGTATGGTAAGTTGAACCTGAATATAGTATTTCTACATGTGGAGACTGATTTAATGTTGGATTATTATCCTTTTTACATTCATATCACCAATATCTAGGGATTTGGTAATTATGAGGATTCTCGCAAAGGATTTTGGACTTATAGCCCCATACTTGACTGGTAGTTTGTTTACGATAATATTGACTCATTTGACCCATGTAGGTCAATGATCACTTTTCCTTACATTCAGATTTTCCACTTTAGTTATATTTTTTAGTTATATTAGATGCCACAGGATAGAGTCCCATAAATGAGATATGGTTCTTGGGTGAGAGAACTTAAGGGTAGGTGGAAGGGAATATTGATTCTAATTGAGCATTATCTATTGGTCTAGATTTAAGACCTAGAAACCCTCAATTACAACTCAGAAACTAGTATCTCAACTGTATTTTGTTTGATTCCAAAAATCCTATGAGTTTTTTGGTCCATGTTAATGTATTCCATAAGGGTAATGAATTTTTTTAATGCACAATTTGAAATTGTTACATATCTGATGTTTAGGTTTTTTTCAACTGGCATAGGGATGCCTACGATTTTTGATGAAGCATAAAGAGTTCTTGGATATAACCATTGGTTTAATAGGAAGGAATATACATGTTCCTGGACCTCAATAATGTGGGTTGTGTGTCTGATGATCTTGAATTTATGAAAATAAAATCATGTGATGGGATTTCATAGAATGAATCCAGGTATATTGGGTGATCAATTTTATAGACGAGTTCTGAGGGATCTCCATCTTAATAAGATTGATGTGTCATGTAGCACTATCAACCATATTTTTTGTATGGAATACTCATGGGAGTGTGGTTAAAATATTGAATTAGGTGTTAAAGGATAGTGCACCCAATATTTATAGTGAGTTTATTTCATGTTGTTCTCACATGGTAATACTTAAAAATAGAACATCAATTTGATGCTAGGTATGGGCAGAAGATTGATGGATTAAAATTTAATGAGTATAGGTAGGGTGACCCAGAACACGAATAAATTAAAGTTAGTTACCATGATGATGGATAACATGAAAACAAAATGGGTTGCATGAGATAATTGACGTATGGTTGGACCTGGATACACATTACCAGGAGAGGTGGTATTTAGTGTTGGATAAACGAAAATATGACCTGATTTATTATGATAATGGAATGGGAGATCTAAACATTCCCATTTATGGTATCTATGTTTACTCCTCGTGATATTATATCATTCCCAAAAACTTGAAATTATCCCTATTACATTGGCAGAGTATAGGTTATACACCAATCTCACATAAATATGTTTTTCTGGTTTATTGACTGAAATCTATGGGAGTTATGCTCATTGAATATTTTAAATGGAGAAAAATGTTTGGGAGTACATATTTTTACATTTTATAGAGATGAACCTCATTATAAATATAATATTGAAAGTGTCGTAGGAACCATTATCAAGAAGAAGGAGATGTGTGAAATTATCCATTTGTCTTAGCACTAAGGATGAATGGGTTCTTGGCCATGCTAATAAATATGTCTAGGAATTGATGGGTTATGAGATGGTATTGTTAGATATTCCTTTTATTTATATGATAATAAGGAATATGATAATGTGGGGAGTGAAACATTATCCAATGGTATGAGATCCTCACGATAGGATGGTCATGGGACCTTGAGATTGGTTAAATTATGGTCATTTTGGATCTCAAAATACATTAGATAAATGAAACTATGAATAGATGGATACCACAGTGAAGTCCAGGTATTGGTTGAAATATAGACTCATTTGGATTCCTAGAATGGAGGTTAGACCCAGGATGTCTTGTGAGGATCTAGATGATTTGAATAATATGTTCTCTGGTTTTTAGGTGGTTGTATGATGCCAGTTAAGAATAAGTAATAGTTTATCCAGGAGATGTCATCATTAGCTTGTTATGATCTTCAGTGAGTATTCTAACTTTTTTTGGGTGTTCATTAGACTAAAGGCTCTAAAATATGGTTTTGATAATGTTTCACCTACTAAATTTGGGTGGATTCAAATATAGTTATTAATTTATTGATTGACTTGTGTTCTTTGGAGATGATGTGTGCGAGCGAAGAGGAACCTATTTTTGGAATTACATTAGGTTGGGTATGGGTAAGGTGTAACCATTGACTAGTGTTTCTCAACGATAAGTTAGTGTGATTAGTTTCATCTTGGTCAATTAGAATTCAACTATTTAAATTAAATCAATGATGGGGAATAGTATCATTATTTTTAATTGGGTGCCTTTATGTGAAAATTGGGATGAGGGAATCATTATTATTTTTATGATGTGTTTCATTAGGAAATTATTATGGAGGAAGTACCAAGAAATTTAATTGGTGCTTAGAAATATAGAACCTATAGTGGGGAGTGACAAAAGTTGGTGGACTAAAGAGAAGAAGGTTTATCATGTATCTTGTTTTATGGGATAGAATCTATGTCTTCTTGGTGTTTATACCATGGTTATGATCATTGTCTTGAGTTATAGTGGCAGACATATCATATGATTAGATTGACATTTAGAGGCATGTTGGGTGTATGAAAAAACAACACGACCATTTGAAAGGAAATTTTAACCCAAGTAGGTTGGGTGTTGTTTTAGGGTTCCCCTAGGCTTATCTTGGATGATATGTTCTATGGGGAAGAGATTGTAAAATCCTGTGTAATGGAAATGTACAAATTTATAATGGAATTTGATTTTTCATTTGATAGACATGGAAAATTTTTAACAAAGATTCAGAATGTAAATACATGTTTTAGAAAACTTAATAATGATTTTTTATTATGACTTTTAAGACCTAAGTATTATCTTGGGAGTTTAAATGTGTTAAGAAATAGTAGGTATTTGAAACTAAATTTCATGAGAAACAGACAGTAGAACATGTTTGAAATGTGGTTTTTCAAACTATGTGGCCAAAACTACACAACCTCTTTGTATAGGGACATGGTTTGATGAAACAATTCGACACCCCAAGGGAATAACTATGAATTAATGCAGGTGTGAAGAGGGATCCCACATGGATTGTGCAGGGTTTGACGAGTTGTTAGTTCCAGTAATGTTGTGTGTGGGTGTTTATGGATAGTATCACTACACAATTAGTTCATGGTTTGAAAACCGTGAATCTCATTAAATTTGGTAATTTTTCTCTTTTCCCATTATGAATTTGGCCATCCATCCATAATTTATCCTTCTGTATTTCCTTGTAACCTATGCCACACATGGGGAGATCCTTATTCCTTATTCTCATTGATCTCCCTCCTTTGATCGAGCTCATAATAACACATCGTTTTCTAAATTAGATCACCCTCAGCTAGTCTATTATTCCTCTTCCTTATTTTCGTTGTTTTTATTTAATATCAGATGATATTTCCATGAATTCTCTCAATCCTAATTATTTATTTATTTATATATTCTTCCAAATTTATTGATTTTAGATCGAATTAAATATCTCTAATGGATGGGTGAATCATCCTAATAAAGACGTAGGTAGTCTAGTTTCCTTTCCCTTAAATTTAAATCATTTATAAAATGATATTTTTTTGTTTCATTCGATACTCACTAAACATTTACACTAAAAAATATAATACCTTAAATTGATCACCCAGGCCATGTAGGAAATTATTTTACACACATTTAAATGGTTGGAGGACCACCCCAACCTGAACCATCCAATGGGTGGGTTCAGTCATATTCCTTGATTATTTAAGTCACAAAATTGATGTTCAAAATATAATTATGGAATTATCATGTGTTATAGATATTCCTCTTACCAACTGAATACTTACAAATAATAAGTATTAATGGAATTAAATTTAACTATTTTGTGATAAGGCAAGTATACTACACTTAGTAATTTTTATTTACTTATTGGATTTGGAAATTAATGAATGAATTGAATTTCTGTACATTGAACTAGATAAATTTACATACATAAACCCTAGTTTCCCATAGTTAGTGGTTACTATATTACATTAACACTATATAAAATAAATAAAATCCCAAAGGACCAAAGCTTTTAATAGTATTAGAAAACCAAATACAAAATTGAATTTCATATTTAATTTGAAAATATAAAACAAAATAGTATTTTACATTAATAAACCATTATTACCTTTAGCATAACCCTTTATATCAATTGTAGTACACTTCCTAACATCATGGGGAAAATTAAACAGAAGAATGATGCGGGATCTGATGCTCAATACGAGTATGTGTACAACAGAAGCTAACAAGAATTTATGAGCCATAAAAAATATAGAAATGAGAAAAACATAAAACACATTCCATTTAATCAAAAACATAAAAGTGAAGAATAATATTACATGAATTATTGATGATAAAATAATTACATAAAAATAATCACATGATGAGGAAACATATCCATGGATGTCATATCTAATCAAATAATCCAATGGAAATCAAATAACTAACCTCATAATGAATAAATTCATAATGTTGGACACAATAAACATACCTATGAGGCCTTGAGTCAATATATATTATATAAATGGAAAAGGATTAAGCTAATACCGAGAGTAGTATGTCTCATGAGACCTATTGATTTTGCAACTATAGTGGAACCCTCCTATCACATACTTTGTCCAATGGATTCCTCATATCAAAGGAGTGAAACATAATCAACAAAAACATTTATATTACAAATAGCATATGAAATGTTAATAATTACCCCTATTAATAAAAATTCATAAAACCTCTAGATTAATATGGTGAATCTATACTCAACTAGGTTTCCCAAACATAGATTGTACATATTTTTATATTAATATTCAATACATTATAAAAAACATGCCTGATGATGGTAATAGTTAAATGTCTTTAGAGAATAGGTAAAACATATTCTAATTTAGTGAAAGATATACATGATATTTCATAAATTTCTTCCCCTTTAGTAGTATTAAGGACTATACCCTAATTACAAACATTCATCACAACCTAGGGAATGAAAATATAATAATATGTAAGGTCAGATGCTCAGTAAGGGTAAAAATGGATATATAAAATCATAAAATGAAAATATGGGTATTAAAACATGAGAATGTCCATTGAAAACCACAACTTACATATCAAATATCATAATATTGAGTCATCGAAAAAATATTGTAATTTTATAAGACAAAAATCAAATGTAAATAAAATAACATGATCCATGATATCCAAAAATTTGCGTATGACATAAATTTGTGGCATAAACATAATCTTAGAACATTTTGAACATTTATAAATATATAGAGGTTAACTCATTATGTTAAGTACATATAATAACACCCTCACATAAACATATGGACATGAAACCAGGTCTACTCATGTAATTATATACATGAAATATAGTCCCACACATAACACTATAAACATGTATTTTGGTTCACACATAAAATAGTGAACATGTAATTAGGTTCATGCATAACATTGTGAACTTGTAATCTAGTTTTTTCATAATGTTTTTAACCAGTAATCATGCTCACTCATAAAATATTTACTAATTAATTATCCAAATTTATCGAATACAATATTGGTATATATAGGTCCCACCCATAACATGATTAAAATCATCTTTATGCGTGCCACAAAATCCTAAAAAATTAATTATATCATAAACCATGAAAGTAAATGGATTTCATAAAAATTCCAACATATCATAACCTTTTAAAAAGATAAAGGTCTAATAATCATTATATCATTTCATCATAGCATAACTCATGGAATAAGAAGCAGGTTTTAATGGAACTTTATCCTAGTATGAATCTTTTAAGGGAAACAAGTTTTATAAATATCTTATCACGATAAATAATTTAGAGAATTAATAAGAATGTTATCTTTGCACCACATCCCCATAAAATCATATTTTATATCAATAGACATCATTTTAGATAAAAAATGATTTTAAAAAATCACTTGGACATTTCTTGAGGAAAATACATTTTCATCAAAATAACCTTTTAAAAATAAATATCACTAATTTTTTTTGAAAATTATTTTATTTTAAAATAACCATGAAAAAATAATGTAATATTAAAATAAAGTATTGGTCGTAATGGTGAAAAATTATTTTTATGATGTACACATTAATATAAATATTCCTTTCACATTTTCAGCAAAATTCATATGGGAATTGTTTAGATAATGACATGAATAATATTTTCATTTTTTTTAAAGATAAAAAAGTAAAAATTAATTTTTTTAAACAATTTAAATTATTTTATAAAGATTTTTTCAAAATATTTTTTAGAAAATATTGTTTTGGATGAAAAAGGGTTTTATTTTCAATAGAAAATTAAAGATGATTTTTATTAAAAATATTTTATCGATTATTCTAATTACCAAAGAGTGAGAAAATGGAAATATTACTTGAAAATATCTTGAATAAATATATGAGAATAAAATTCATTATAATTTTTTATAGCTATATCATAATAATTCAACATAGTATACTTAACCATAAATAAACACGATAAACAATGAGATTGTATCATAAATCTGTTACCACTTTTATAATCATTTAAAACATAGTAACCAAGAAAGAGCGATCCTGAATTGGATTTCTAATCTCAATTTTTATACAAACAATATAAAATAAATACATGGAAATCTTATACACTACATTAAAGAAATTTGTGGTGAATGTGTCATGTGTCTCATTGAACATAAAAGTGAGACATAACCCCTTTTTATTTTAGGAATATTTTGAATCAGAAGCCCCAATAAAGAATAAAATAAAATTAAACATTAAATATCATTAAAATGAGGATGTTATTGATATAACATGTCTAGGTTTCATTATATACACAAAATCAAAATACGTTACTAGTGAATTTTCATATGCCTCCTCAAAATAAAAGATAGACAAGTAATCCCTTACCCTACGTCTTGAATTCCATCATAAATGTTCAAAACTCCTATATAATAAATATATTAAAAAATAATAAATATATATATATAACATCATATATTATGTACTTATAACCATTAATTACCTATTTATTAACAATTCCTTGTTAATATCACGTTTCGGGTAGTTACCAATTTGTTTTTCATATATGTTTTGATCTGCTATTTTTTTTCCTCTTAAATAAACAATAGCTACATCATATAAAAAATATTAATAATGGAATTATTATCATATTTATTGATAAATTATAATTTTAATACCAGTAATGAAATATGGTTTTGAGAAATGAAGTATTTTATGATCATGGAGACAACTTTTTGTACGTACGAATGAGTAATGTTTCTATTTTTCAATGATCGTTATGGAAAGGAGGTATGTAAAATTTAAAATTTAAAAAATGAAAATAATATAATTAATAAAATATTATTTCATTAAATAAGATTACACATATCATCTATGCGGTGTGGTTATGAAAATAGATATTGACATCGCTTCATGAAGGTGGTAGTCCGCACGTACACTAATGTCATTATTATATTTCAGTGAGTAGAACAGTATGTAGAAAAATGACATATTAAATTTTCAGAATGATAAATATTTAATGAATATAATAATTACTTCATGTATATAAAATATATTCATTAAATTTATTCTTTTTATCTTCCATGTAAATCATTAGTAAATAATGAATCACATCACTTTGTGTGGCGGTTAGCCACTGTACACATGAGCAACATTATTGCATCCACTACAGAATGTAAATTAAACAGTTATTTATAATATAATGAATCCATATATATAATTGCGTTATAAATATCGTAGATATATAATTTATATCAATCATCATACCCAACTATGGAAGGTCGTAATGGAAAAATGAATGACATAGGTTCACGAGACGGTGCTCTACTTCAGACATGAATGATGATTTAGTAACCCATTAGATGGAATTGGCGAAGATGGTAGGTAATTAACATAACAAAAAAATATTATGTTTATATTTAATAAAATTATTTTATTATATCATCATATATATATAATTATTTATGGAGGTCTGGGGATAAATAAAATAAAACATTCTCATTGAAGAACAATCCATCTTCTTCATGTATCCTCCTGAGGATTACTCCAAAATCATTCATAGTTTGGATTTATTCAAAAACTAAGGACTTTAGGATGCAATAATGGATTTTGGGAACTTATTTTGATAGGTATTGAACTAAAAATTGTTTTAATGTGTGTAGAGGATAGGAGAGGGGTGGTCTTCTATAAGTGAGGTTAATGGCACATTAATAATATTGGGGAAGAAAAATGTGTCACTATTATTTTCACATAAGAAATGGCCAAAATGGATTATAATAGATAATTATACATTATTTTATCCAAATATTTTAATAAAATATATTTTATAGAAGTTTTTATGCCATCTTAACCCTAAACCTTTTATTTTAGCCCCCCGAAAGACTCATTTTTTACTTAATTGTGGTAATTAATTTTTTCTATTTTCACTATAAATTATGTTCAATAGTTAATTTGAAATTATTATATATTATAAATTATTATTATTCAATTTATGAAATCCATTTTTAAAAATTCAATTAATATAAGTGTTAAATTTTATTTTAAAATTAATTATGCGGACGATAGGAGAATACAAGTTTACAAAGAGAAAATGTTCCAAAGCATAGAATGTTTTTATATCCTAATTAAATATTAATATAATTATGAAGACATAAATTGAATTAATATATATATAATTTATCTAATTATACGTTGAAAACAACTTTAAATATAACATACCATATAAATAATTTAAATAAAAAGCTAGTTTTCAATTAAAATTCTTTATTTTTCAGTATTCATGAAAACATGAATCTTTTCATAAAATTTAATAAAATTAGCCATTTCATAATTTTAAAATTAGTATCTAAAAAAATTATTTATTTTTCAAATATGTTTTCTAAAATATTGAAAAATAATTTTTAAATTAAGTGCACAAAAATGTGACCAAAATATTTTTTAGAAAAATATAGTCTTTAAGTATAAAATTAGATTTATTCCAATATCTTATATTTAAATCACATAATATTAATTCATGATTTTTTATTTAATATAATATTTATAAATTTGATTAAAATATTTAACTTAAATTGGTTTTATTATTTATTGAGGTAATAAAATTATGTGAAAAAAATTCATTTTAGAAAAAGATTTCCTTTATTTCATAATTGTTTTTATTTTTATTTCTAATTAAGTGGTCACCATAAAATTAATTATATATATATATGTGTAGAAAATATATTTTAATAGTTTTATTACTATTATTCATACCTTTTAATCCAATTACTTGATGAAAACTATTATATTAAATAATAAAAACAAAATTATTGTGTGTTAAATTTCATTTATATATAAGGTAGTGTGTATCACAAGTTACTGTCATTGTTGCATGTAAAAAAATGTAAAAATAGTTTTGCATTTAACACAATATAAATTGAGGTTTGAGTGTAACAAAAACTATCAAAAATATTAAATTTATTAGGATAAAATATTTCACAAAATCTCTAGGTGTTACTTTCTACCCACCATAAAATGAATTTTCCCTCAAAATTTTTAAATTTTGTACCAGAAATTGAGGATGATTCTACCTCAATACATACACAGGTACCCACATATATTCATCAAAATTTTTGTTTCACTACAAGAAATTAACTATGTGAGTGATATTTCTTCATATCACTTCCTATGTTCGATCCCGAATCTCAACTAATTGTACCTTTTAAGAATGATCACCTTCCAGTGGTATGACATCAGAGATTTATAAATATGATGGATTATGAATGTAATTACTCCTGAGAGATACATGGAACACACCTAGAGCCTGGGAGAGTTTCGGTGGAAACTCAAAATGATAAGATACAATCCTTATATGGTTAATAATTTCCATGGGATCGATATATATATGGCTTACATTTCACATAATTCTTCCATGGAGAAATTAATATAAAGACCTTATCAAAATTTAAAATTATATTTTTCATCAATGATTATCTGCAAAACATTTTTGTTAAATTTTTATGTATTTTTTACTTAATGGATATAACAATTTATTCCATTTCATTATATATATTATGCCTTAATAAATTTATTTCTGAAAATTTATTCCAGTAAATTGGATTTATAAACATTATTCCATAATGTTATTTATATGGATCCATATTAATTCTCAAGTGAAAGTTATCATTATAAGAAATCTCAACTTGAGGAAGGTGTTTATCCCAATTAACATTGAAATACATTAAACAATATCTTATAATATCGTCTAAGGTTTTAACAATTCTATCAGACTGACCATCTATATGAGGATAATACGCAGTTTTGTAACTCAACTCTATATGAAAATCTTTTTGAAGACATCGCCAAAACATCAATGTAAAATTCATATCCTGATCAGATACAATATAATTTTTTACTCCATGCAATCACATATCATTAATGCATATATTGTAAAGATTATAAAAGATAAATATTATATGATTGAGAAAAATTGTGATGAAATAATAAGGATATATACCATAAACCACGTAAAATTATTCCATTTTTATGTTTGGGTAGAGTCTAATTATAAAACCCACAATGATGTTTTCCCATTTCTTTCCTGTTTTGCATAATGGTCGTAGTATACTATTATAACTTGGCCTCCCTTCCTTAACTTGATGACGTACAAAAAATAAAGATACATACTCATAAATTTATACCATTAGGTTATCCTACCAGAAATAATATTTCATTTAGGATAGAGGAAGGTTCTATATCATTTCCACCCTTCAGTTGTGATTTCAAACCCTCTAACCATGCTGGATGTAACATGTTATTTCTTTTCTAACTGGTTATCCTTTTTTCCAAAAATATATTATTAAAAATGTTTCAAAGTTTCATTAATCCATAATTACCTTAACATAAAATATAACATAAACCCTAAATGTTACCAATACATTTAATCATATATCTACAAAAGGAATTCCTCCTCAAAACCAAAGGGTTGTATTTCTATAAATGTATCTCAAAATATCCTTAATATTGATAAACTCTTATAACATAAAACCTAAAAAGGGATGTTAACGAATTTCATCACATGATAAACCTTATACTCATAAACCCATGATATAATCCATTACTCTTAAGATAATCCTAAATGGAGACATATGTTTTTCAAAAAATAACAAAATCCATAAATGTTTCAATATTATTATATCCAAATTACCATTGGTAAAATACTTATAAGACATATTTCGTGAATCCAAATACATTAATACATCAAACCATCCAATTAAATTATTGTAATGGAATATTCCCTTGTTTTATAAGATAGTTATTGGTTTAGGGAAATGTGTTGGATAATTCCCTTATTCCCCATACATAAGACTTTGAACTCCTTTACAATTTTTCACATTATCACATTCATTTACACAAAGATAACATCTTCCCCTCCATTTGATTTATTCTTCAAGGTTCTCCTTCCCACCTTATTGACATTACGGAAGCCAAATATTCTTTCCTATAGTTTCATTACCACATGAACTTTTATAAAACACTATCTTTCTCTTATTTGATGTGTGGGGAGTCTCAACAAAGTTCACATTCTTAATCATACATCATAATAGACGATTTAGAATAATGAAAAAATATTTCTCTCCATTCATCATACAATTTGGTTTCTCATACTAACAAAATTTTCTATCACATTAAATGTTTACATGTTTCCTTTAGGTTAAATCCATTGACTAAAACCGAAATACATAGTGTTAGAAAAAATAATCACCATGAAAAACTACATAACTTTGAAAAGTCATTTATAGGTTGTATAAATCATGTTGCCATATTTTTAATATATGACACAATATGTTTATCCTATGTCATTCATAGTCATCATCTATTGAAATCCATCATAATAGATAATAAATAGTGTGAATCTATAAATCATATCCCCTAAGAGTGTAAAACCAATTGTGCAAAAAGTACTATTTTCATGCACTAGGTAATGATGAATTCTAACTAAATACTCTATTTTAAGAGTTATTACAAGTATGCACCTCTATTCTATATCCACATCCACTTGTAGTATCCAGATAAGGATATAATTTCTTGAAAAACACTCCCTCTATCCTTTACCAAAAATCTAGGACATTTTAACGTACTTTGTCTCATCCATATACTTATCCTTTGAGAAATACCTAAACATATTTTTAGAAATATCATCTGGGATATCACTAATGTTTTCTCATCATATTTTCCAAAGGTTAACTAAACCTTTCCTTTTATACCAACTGTATCGACTATGGATTCTCATATATAGATATTAAATCTTATTATATTAATATTCAATACATTACAGAAATATTTCCCTTATAACCATAATAGTTTTATGTTGTTGGAGACTGGGTAAATGTTATTCTAATTTTATTAATATCTTTAACATCTCCCATAAATATCTACCCCATTAGTACTCTTCCCAAACATAAAATACTTAAAAACATTCATCATATCCCTAGAAAAGAAAACATAATAAAGCGTGATCTCATATGCTCAGTACGGGTAAAAATGAAAGATATCTAAGAATAAAATGAACATAATTGTATAATAACATCAACATGATATTTGAATTTCGAACCCTGTATATTAAATATCATAATATATAGTCATGGCATTAAATTTACATGTTCATATGATATTAATCATTATAGAATAAAATAAAAAGAGACATAAGAACATAAAATTGATTTAATACATAGATTATTGGTATACACATATTTTTATAACATTGTGAACATGTAAAATTTAGATAGGTTCCCTAATTCATATAAGGACATGAAATATGGTCCTCACATAAACATATGGTCATGCAACTAGGCTTAAAGATAACATTATGGACATGAATGATAGGCTAGTATATGAAACCGTGAACATGTAATCACACTCACACAAAACATTTTAAACATATAATTAGGTTCATTAATATCATTGTGAACATGTAATTATTTTTATGCATAACATTGTTAACATGTAATCAGGTTCACACATAAAATATTCACTAATGATTTATCTTTCTTTAATCAATGAATTGGAAGGATATATAAGATCCAACAGACACATAATGAAAATGATATGTATGTGTGACAAAATTCCATAAAAAATTCATAATAACATAACTTTTGAAATGAAATGGGTTTCAAAAAAATTTCATCATATCATAACCTATGAAAAATAGACAGATTTGTTATTCATTTAATTATTTAATCATAGCATAACCCATGGAAAAATAAGTGGGTAAAATATAAATATTTTCATTGTATAACTCATGGAAGAGAAAATAGTTTCATGAAAATAATGTAATGATAAACCATTCAGAGAATGAATAAGAATGGTGTCCTTACTGCATATCCCAAGAAAAGAATAATTTACATAAATGGAATCATCTTATATGAAGAATGAATTTGAAAAATAACTTGGATAATTTATTAATGTAAAAAATATCGTTGAAACTCAATTTTTAAAATTAAAAAATCAAACCGTATTTTGATAATCCTTTGAATTAAAAATAATCATTAAATAATATAAGAAAATTTTCAATGTAAATAATGGTAATGATAGTGGAAAATGTAATGACCTGGATTGTTATAAATTAAATTTAACATTTTTATTTAATTAAATGTCTTATTTTGTAAAATGTTTATATAAAACACATGAACCTCCATGTTTTAATGGATTTAAAGGGAAATTAATTTTTTTACCATTGTTAATATAGTTTTTGAGCAGCGATAACATGATTAGTATAAATATATGTCTATAACAAATCCAATTGACTCAGAAAAAGGAATTAATGACCTCAACAAGTATAACTGTGACATATTAGGTCCATTTATTGGAGATTAAGATCCATATAGTGTCTCTAGGATTTTCCATTAACCAAGCCCATAATGAGATCTAGCAACTTAAGCATGAGTAAAACCGTTTTTGAGAGAAGTTCATGATCATTGAGATCACAACCCAAACCATGGTCGCCCAACGACCCCATGATAATATTACTATCAAACACCTTACTCTTTGGGAATATGCTGGTGTAATAAAGGGATATTTTTTAAGACCTTAATAATTTGAATATGTATATTATATAATAACATATATACGTTCATTTTAACTATTTCGTTTAAATGATATTGGTTCTTATTCCATTAAACCAACATTGTATTTTTCGGTAACATTAAAATTAAATTAAGGGGTTTATATTGATGAATTAATGGATTTTTGAAAAACTTATAATTTTAATAAAATATTAAAATTAGGTAAGTATTATTAATTTTAAATGGTTGTGTAATATTTATGATGTGAAATGAACTTTTTATAAGGGTTCAAAAACTGTTATTATCAAAAAAACAAAGCATTTTACAATAAATGTAGAATCATATTATAAAAGTAAAAATTTAAATATTTAGAAAATTATTTAGATAAAATTTATATTATTTTTTTAATCATAATGTAAAAATTATCCAATGGTGAATTTTCCATATTTTTCTGAGATAATCGAATTTTCAGGTTAAAATTAAATATTGTATAAAAATAATGTGTGTTTTATAAAATCATAATGAACAAAAAATGATTTAATAAATACTATAATGGGAATTTTATGCCCAATATATGTTTTTATTTAAAATATTATGAATTTACTATAATTTTATTAATTATATAATGTCCTTATGAATCCTGCGAAATTTATAATATCTTTTATGATTTTAAATTAATTTTTTTAATAATTTGACTGACCTACACATAATCAAGGCTAATATCTTATGAAATTTTACTAATAAAATAACTAAATACGATCTTATTTGGAAAAACCATGGGAGAAATCCTAATAAGGCTTTTGGTTTTGAATATTTAATTGTATTGATTCCTAAACCAAAGTTTGTAAAATATCAAATAATTCCCCTCACATTTCCTATATAAAACCACCCATGCCTTGAACTTCTGTTCACTAAAAATCCTTTGAGCACATCTTTACTCTTTGATTAACTCTCTATAATCCTCCCATGGAGCCCCATTCTCTCTATGATCCCCTCTTCATGCTTTTAAAGTCACACACTCAAGTAAGGGATCCTTCCTTTCTCATTTTTATCCACGTTTCCTTATATTGTTACACAATTTTATTTTCAATTAAAAATGATGGTGTGTGTTTTCTAAACTCCCCCATACTTCCCTTACTATTTTTTAATCATGATAGTCCACTTTATTCTTAATTAATCCCCCATGTAAACCCTTTCCATGCTGAAATTTTGTAAGAGTTATTCCATTCCTCCTCTTTCATCATGTAACTTTATTATATTACACCATTTATTTCCATATTACTTATGTTTGGAATTGTATTTATATGAAACTATTACTTTAAATTTCATGTTTATATTACTAGAGACTCCTTTCACTCTTACTAAAACTTTTTATGAATTTTTATGTCATGCCATCAGGCTGCCAAAATTGCACTGTGAATTTCCATTCTAAAACAATTGTGCAGTCAATAACATACCCATTACCTATACATGGTGTTCACTTTTATTTACATATACCATTTTATTAATGAATTAAATATAATTATTCCACACACCTTAATCGTGGAATAAATTATGATGATAAAGGAATCTATGTTTTATGATCTGTGTGGCACACTTAAGAATAGGAACGAAATGAAAGTGACAGGTGCACCCAGAATTATATAGCGCTCCAATGAATTAGGTAATGTTTAGTATCATGATAACTCATTTTGGGATAGGAGTTTACCTGATTCCATTATCAAAATTTTTTCACTATGATGTCTTGGCAGTCCTTGACTTATGATTCATTGTTTTAAGCTGCTTCCACCTTTCCATGTTATGAATATCATGCAATATCATACTTTATGATTCATAATCCTTTATGCCTAATTAATATTCCATTCATAACATGCATTACTATATTCATGTTATAAAATGTTTAATCCCTTAATGGGATTTATATCTCACCTTTTTTATGTATTTTTTCTAGGTTATCCCATGTAGTTCTAAGCACGATCATATTAGAGAAGTTTTCAATAAAGATGTTGTTTTTCATGTTTAAAGTTGTAATTCGAAGTACATAATTCCCAAAGACACCATAATTATTGATATTAAGGGTTATATTAAGTGTAATTTTATGTAATTAAGTCATCTATGAATGTCATAAAAGGAACAAGGTTGTTATAGTTGGTATCAGAGGATTGTTTAGTTATTTTTTGGGATTAGGATTAGAAAACTCTAGTGAAATCATTTGGGATATGACTAAGTACAAGAAAAGGATTCCAAAATTTTGGTGAGTATAGAGTAAGGGGTTTATATAAAAAATAAATCCCTATCATGATATTAAGAAGTGGATGTGGCTCTAGAAAATTTGTATCTTGGGGTAAAACCCAAAAAAAAACCACATTGAGCTAGACTCGAACGCAAACTGGTTCACGAAAATGGGCCATGATGCAGTCATAGTTTGACACTCCTAGGGGATATGATTCAGAAAATTTAAAATCATAGTATTAACCATTGTTAAGGGAACAAAAAATCCCAAAAGAATATATTTTAGGAAATAGATCATAGATAGCATAGATTAAAGCCTATAAATTTATAATTTAAAAAAGTAAATATATTTTATTAGTTATCCATTAAATTTCATTGGATTCTCCTTTATGTGTTTCATAGTTTAATATAATTATCCCTAATTTTCCTTTTATTCTTGACAATGGCCAGTAATAGGAGTAATCGGGCGAACAACAGATTTGAAGATCAATGTAATGACTGCCCTAATGAGATGACCAATATGATGTGAGAGGGAATCATAAAATTTGTGACGATAATATTTTAGTTAACTCATGTTATGAATAGAAACATGGATCCAAAGGAACATCTAACTCCTCTTAATAATAAACAATTCACAATTGAGATATTCATGAGACAAAGGCCTCCTACTTTCAATGGATCACATGATCACTCAATCACCGAACAATGGACCAACTACATTGAGAGGATCTTCTCAATCCCTTAATGCTCTGAATAAGTTAAGGTTCTTCTGGCTACTTAATGTATGGAGGGTGAAGCTGATCAATGGTTGACATTGGTCAAAAATACGAAGACTAAGGAATAGATCACAATGATGGGATGATATGATTTCCAGAAAATGGTTTTTGATAAATATTTTCCTCACTCCCACCTACTTAAGATGGAAAGGGGTTTTCTTTCCATCAAGAAAATAGTTGACGAATCTCTTGTAGCAGACGGGGAAAATTAACCACTCTTTCATGATATGCCTATGGCATTGTCGTTACACCCAAATGAAAGGTTTCATGCTTCTGTGGTGGGATAAAACATCACTTATGGAAAGCCTTGGTGATCTGTTACTTTGATAGCTATGAAGAAATTGTCTGATGTTCCCTCAATATTGAAATGGAGATCAGTGAATCTCAGAGGTATCATGAAGATAAAAAGAATAAGGTGGATTAAAACTATGGTGATCTGATAGAGAAATTAATAGTTCCATGAAATTTCAACATCTCACTTACTAATGGTGTGGTACAAGTACCCTAAAAACCACCTAAAGGGGATAAGGAAATGATTTAGGTGCCAAATGGAAGGGTACCTAGCCAAGGATTACCAGTAAGAAAAACCCACTATTTCAATTTGGTAAATGAATACTCCAGTAAACCTAATGAGCATTGTTTATTTTTACAACCGCAAAGAACAAATGATTTTATCAAACCAATGCACTAAGACAGGGGTTTCCAAAGAAAACCAACAACCTCTAAGGAAAAAAGGGAGAGATTTCTCCATCACAACTTCCATAGGGAATCCCTATAATGGAGTGGTGATAGTTAAGCTTGTTATTCATTCATGAATTATGAATTCATTTTTTGATTAGGGTTTTATACAATTATTTATATCATGAAAGTTTATTAGAACTATTTTTTCACCATCACAATTCTTGGAAGTGGAGTTTTCTGTGGAAACAACAAATGGGGTAATTATTGAATCCCAAGTATATAAATCCACCCATATCACAATTTGTGTCATGAAATTCCCAGAGAAACTTATCATTTTCCCTTTAATGTAATTTAATTAAATACTAGGCATGGATTGGTTTTTTACTCTATAGAGCCAACATAAATTTTTGTGAGAAGGAAATCAATCTATGTATTGTGAATTGTCCACCGATTATGTACAAATGAAAGAAAATGGTTGAATCTTATTTAGCAACATCATCTCAAACATGGATATTATTTACCTAGGAGCAAGAGAATCTGGCCTAAATTATTGAGTCTTAGGAAATAATCATCCTTGAAGACATTTCCATTTTGAGGGAATAAGATGATATGTTTCTTGGGTAATTTCATAATTTTCCTCCAAGTCGAGAGGATAAATTTTTAATTGGGCTCTTGCCTAGGTTGTTACCATTATCCAAGACACCATATAGAAATGATGTTGTTGAAGTTGCAGATATGAAGAAAAACTACATGAGAATCAAGAAAAAAATTTCATTCACCCAATTGTTTCACCTTGGGGTGCACCAATCCTCTTTGTTAAGAAGAAGGATGGGTGAATTGGCCTATTCATTGATTATTATGAACTCAATAAGATCATGATAAAAAATGTATCATCTACCATAGATTGAATTTTTTTTTCGATCAGCTACATAGATCATAATACTTTTGTAAGGTGAATCTTTGTTCTGGATATTAAGAAGATAGGGTGAATAAGGATTACATCCCCAAGATATCATTTTATACAAGTTAGGGAACTATGAATTCAGAGTGATTCCTTTATGAATCACTAATGCTTTAGAAATATTCACAAAATTGAGGAATAGAGTCCTTAGAGATTTCCACTACAAATTTTTGGTAATATTTATTTATTATATTATAATATACTCCCAAACTAAGAATGATCATGAGGTGTATTTAATTACTTTTCTAAATAACTTATAAAAGGGAATGATTTATGCCAAGTACCACAAATGTGAGTTCACATTGAAGGAAGTATCTTTCTTATGGAATATCACCACAATAAATGAGATATATGTGGACCCTTCTAAGATTGAAGAAATTAAAGGATGGACAAGGCCAAAATCTATGATAGATATCTATCATTTCCTTAGATTAAAAATGTATTATTGTTGATTAATGAAAAATTTCATGCGATTGTCAGACCCTCTCACCAAGATATCATGAAAAGGAGTCAAGTTTTCTTGGAATGATGAATGCAAAGAGAGATTTAACGAGTTGAAAAAGAGGCTTATCCCTACACATGTGATCATAATACCCAAAATTGGATATATTTTCATTGTATTTATTGACACTTCGTTGAAGGTCATCGGCTATGTGTTGATGAAAATAGAGAATTTCATTGCCTATGCTACAAGGAAGTTGAATGTTTATCAGTAGAACTATCCAACATAATATATAGACTTTATTGTACTGATTTTCACATTGAAAAATTAGAGACATTACCTCTTTGGGTAGAAGTATAAAATATATACGGATCATAAAATCCTCAAGCATATATTCACATAGAAAGAGTTGAATATGCACCGACGAAGATGGTTAGAGCTGATCAAAGACTATTACTTCTCAATTCACTAACATCTAGGGAAATAAAATAAAGTGGTATATGATCTATGTAGAAAGGATCCAAAAACTCTTTCATTTATGATAATTTATAAGGATACAATATTCTTAAACTAGAACAGGTTGTACGTGGGAATCACAAAGGAAGGAAAATCATCAATCATTTCATAAATGATTGCTACATCGTCTCTTCTAGAGATTTTAAAGGATAATAAATGTTATGATGTCTGATTTTAGAAGAAAGTGGAAACTATTAGAAAATTGAAGACCTCAAAGATAAATGTTAATGAAGAAGGTGTTATAAGATTTTAGGTCTAGACTATGTGTACCATCAAATCCCGAGTTAAAGAAGGAGCATTTGGATGATGCACACAACTCAAGATTCTCTATCCATCCTTGAATCAAAATGATGTATCAAAATCTCTAATAACACTATTAGTGGGATTATATGAAAAAGGATATGAAAGAATAAACATTAAGATTTCTTGTATGTTAGAAGGTGAAGGTGGAAAAGAAAAAATATAAGGGGATGATGCAAGAATTTCCCATACCTAAATAGAAATAGGAAAACATCACCATGGACATTGTCATCAGGATTCCTAAGAAATCTATAGGAAACAATGTCATCTGGATTGTGGTGTATCTTCATTCAAATACTACACACATCAATACTATTTGAGTGGATTTCTCATTGGATCATCTTTTATGGATATAAATCAAATAAGTGGTGAGGTTTTGTGGTGTACCATAATCAATTGTATATGATTGAGATCCAAGATTCACCTGTTTGTTCGGGAAGAGTCTCTAGCATGATCTGAATGTTGAGTTAAACAACAGCATGATCTATCACCCTCAAACTGATGGAAAATATAATCATACTATCCAGACACATGAGGACATGTTGAGAGCATTCTCAATATAATTTAATGGGGGATGGGATCAAAATATTTTTTTCGGTGAGTTTTCTTCAAAAAATATTTTCCAATGAAGAATCCAAATTTATCCCTATGAATCCCTTTATGGTAAGTGTTTTCAAACACCTACATGCTGGGATGAAGTAGGTGATCAAAAACTACTAAGTCCTGAAATGGATGAGGAAATTATGTAGAAGGTTAAGATCATTCAATAATACATCAAGTCCACTCATAATTGATAGAAAAGATATACTGATAATCATCGATGAGACCGAGAGTTTGATGTTGGAGACATGGTTTTCTTTTGAATATGTCCCTGGAATAATTTTATGAGATTTGGGAATAATGTAAAACTTATTCCAAGATACATCGACCCCTTTGAGATCCTTGATCGCATCAGAGCTATGGCCTACCGACTAGCACTCCCACCTAACCTATCTCAGGTATATGATGTATTCCATGTATCTCTATTAGAAATTATATACTATAACCCTCCCATGTAATAAATCCAAAGGTGTTACCATATGAAAATTATCTCTATAATGAGGAGAATCCAATAAACATCTTAGATCATAGAGAAAAAGTTCTAGGAAATAAGACAATGCACCTGGTCAAAGTATTCTGGATAAACCACAAGTCTAAAGAAGAATTTTTGGAACTGGAGGAGGTGATGAAACAAAGTTACCCTAATCTGTTTTAATATGGGAACTGAAAACTTCAAACCTAAAATTTCTTAAGGGGTAATATTGTAATGAACCAAAATCTTATAAATTATATTTACTATTCGATTTAATGAAATATATTATTTTGTAAAATGATTATATAAAAGACATTCCCCTCCATGGTTTTATGGATTTAATGGACTATCAATAATGTTGACCATTGTTAATATAGCCATTGAGTAATGATCACAAGATTAGTATAAATATTTAACTTCAAAAAATCCAATTGAATCAGATAAAGGAATCGATTACGCTGAAAAGTAGAACCATGACCTATGATGTCCATTTATCAGAGCTTTCAAGGGAGATATAATCTGTAGTATTTTCTCTTGTCCAATCCCATGATGAGATCCTATGACTTAAGTATGAGAAAAACCATTTATGGAAGAATTTCAAGCTATCAAGATTACAACCTAAACAATGTTCTCCAAACATCCATATAATAATCTCACTATCGTACACCTAACTCTTAATGTGGATTCTATTATAATAAAGTGATATGTGAAAAGACATTAATAATCTAACAATTTAAATTATATAATAATGTATAAATTTTAATATTAATGTTTTCTTTTAATTGAGTTTGGATTTGAATAAATTAAATAGAAATTATATTTTCATGTAACATTTAAATTCAATTACAGGGTTTATTTTGATGAATTAATGGAATTTTGAAATAAATAGTATTTCAATAAAATATTATTATTAATTAAGTTTTATTAATTATAAAAGGTCATGTAATTTTTATGAAGTGAAATTTACTTTTTATAAGGGTTCAAAAACTGTTGTTGTCAAAAAAACCCAACATTTACAGTAAATATGGAATCTTATTTTAAAAGTGAAAATGAAAAAAATTAGAAAATAATTTATATAAAAGGATTATTTTTTTTGGAATAAAAATGATAAAATTATCAAATGGCTAATTTTCTATATTTTTCCGAGACAATGGAATTTTCAGGTAAAAATTAAATTCTGTATAGATATAATGTGTGTTTTATGACATAATAATGACCCAAATATGAAATAATAAATTATATAATGGTTATTCTTAGACCATAATATGTTTTACAATTATAATAATGATATCTTAATATAATTTTATTATTTTTATAATTCCCTTATAAATCCTCTAAAATGTATAATATATTTTATGATTTTAAATTCATTTCTTTAATAATGTGAATCACCTCCACATAAGAAAATATAATATTTTAATATATTACGCCCATTTACAAATAAAATAAGGAAATTCTCGTAAATTTGGAAAAAAACCCATGGGAAAAAACCTTTGGGAGGTTTTTGGTTTTGAATATTTCATTAAATAAATTCCAAAACCAGTGTTTCTGAAATATTAATGAATTCCCTTATTATTTCCTATATAAGCCTACCTAATCTCCCACTTATCATCACTAAATATAATTTAAGAAAATAATTACTATTTTATCCCTCTCTAAAATCCTTCCAAGGAACCCCAATCTCTTAATATGCCCATATTCAAGCTTTTGAGTTCACACACTCACCTTAGGGTTCCTTCATTTCTCATTTTTATCCAAGTTTCCTTATATTGTTACAATATTTTATTTTCAATTATAAATGTTGGGGTTTGTTTTCTCATGTACCCCACACTTCAATTATTTTGTATTAATGATTAAATAACCCCTTCTATCTCATTAATCTCTCCCATGTATACTGGTTACCATGGTGAAATTTTGTAAGAATTATTTCATTCCTCAACTTTCTTCATATTTCTTAATTATGTTATACTTTAAATTTAAAATTTCATTACATTGGGAAATGTATTTATATGATAAAATTACTTGAAATTTCATTTATATATGATAAGATACCCATTCCTCTCTCATAAACCCTTTTAATGAATAGTTATGTCACGTCGTTAGGCTGTTAAAATTGCACCGTGAATTTCAATTCCAAAACAATTTTGTAGTGAATATCATACCCATTACCTATCAATGGATTTCAATTTTATGATGATATACCATTTTATTGAGTAATTACTTGTACATATTCTACAATCCGTAATTGTGGAATAAATTATAATGATGTATAAATCCATGTTTTATGATATATGTGGAAAACATAAGCTTGTGAATGAAATGAAAGTGACATGTGCATCCAAAATTAGATAGCTCTCCAATGAATTGGGTAATTTTTAGTATCATGATACATCATTTTGGGAAATGGTTTTACCTAATTCCTTTTTGGGACATTTCCACTTCGTTGTCTTGTAATTTTAGCCTTGACTTAAAATGCATTGTTTTATGTTTTTTCCAAATTCCATGTTATGAATATCATGCTTTATGAATCTAGTTGCCTTATTCTTAATTAAAATGGCATGCATAATATGTATTAATATCATCATGTTATGCCATGTTTACTATGTTACCTATATTTATAGCTCACTCATTTCTTATGTATGTTTTCCATGATATCCCATGTAGTTTTTAGCTCGAGCATGTTAAAGATGTTTTCAATAAAGATTTTGTTTTTCATCTATAAGGTTGTAATGTAATGTACATAATTCCTAAAGTTATTATAATTATAGATATTTCAAGTCGTATTAAGTATAATTTTATGTAATTAAATCATTTATTAATTTACTAAAAACAACAATGTTATTATAGAAAATTCCTTTCAAACCATACACATTAAAATAATGCTTCCTTTCACATTTTTAGTAAATTCCGAATATCCATTTTTTTTAAAACAAATAAATATTCATTCAAATACTTTTTCTGTAAAAATTAAAGAAATGGGTAATTTTTCTTTAATAACCCATTTAAATAATTTTAAACATGTTTTTCAAAATATTTTTTGAAAACATGGTTTAGGAATAAAAAAGGTTTCCAATTGAATAGATAAATAAAGACATTTTCTATTAAAAACATCTTCTAAATTATTTTAAGTAAAAAATTGTTTAAAAATAGTAATATTACTATAAAATAATATGAATTGTAATATTATAATAAATTTCTAGATAAATATTGAGAGGTAGATAATATGATTTCAACTTAGGATACTTAGCCATAATAAATCATTATAAACGATGAGATTGTAACATAAATCCACTAACACTTTGGTAATTTTTTGAAACATAATCTCCATGAAAGAGATATAATAAAGTGGATATTGAATACCCATAATTTTAATGATAATATTAATTAAATACATCCATTTTAGTTATATACACCTCATAAAATAAATTGGTGCTGAATACGATATATGTGTCACAAAAGATAAAAATGAGATCAAAATTCCCTACCATTTTAGTAATCTTTTGAATTATAATCCACAATAAATAATTACATAAGATGAAAAATTTAATATTATTAAAATTATGGAATTAATTATATAAAATTTGATAGGGAATTTATATACCCCCCACAAAAAGAAACAAGTGGGGAATTTATATATGTTTCCGAAAAACATAAGAGAGACTAGAAATCTCTTACCTTATGTCTCGATATCCTTCATACACATTCGACCCTACTATAAAATAAATATAATTTTTTTTTGAATATATTATATAAACTTATTTATATACATAATATATTATATTATTTAATTATTACCATTTATTACCCATTTATTTATAATTCTTTGATAAAATCACATTTTTGGAAAATAATTAAATTGTTTTTTATATATGATTATATTTGTAATTTTAAACACTATTACATCAATCATGGTTTCATAATCTACAAGATAAAAATAATTAAATGATTATCATATTTACAAATCAATTATACTTTTATGACTAGTAATTAGTTATGGTTTTATGAAATGAGGTATGTTTCGATCAGAGTGACAGTAGGTCATACGTACGCATGAGTAACATTTTAAATTTTCAATGATCATTATGGAAAGAAGTAGGAAATATTTTATCGTTTTAAACTGATAATAATATAATAAATAATGTATTATTTTTAAATTAAATTTATACATATCATCCATGTGGCGTGGTTTTGAAATGAGAGAGTCACATCGTCTCATGAAGACAGTAACCCACAAGTACATGAAAGATGTTATTATCTCTTTGTGAGTGAAAAGGTAAGAATGAATATAATATATTATATTTTTATAATGATAAATATGTCAGTAATATGGTAATTATTTCATTTATATAACATATATTTGTTAAATGTATCCTTATTATCATTCATGTAAAGAATTAGTGAAAAATGAATCACATCACTTCACTGAAATTAGTATTCTGTACACACAATTGATGTTATCGTATCCCCTATGGAACAGAAAGTAAAAAATGGTATATAGGATTTACTAACTAAATAGGTATTTTTTTTGAATATCATATATATAGTTTAGATCCATTATCATAAATAACTGTGTGACTTGGTAATAGAAAAATGAACGATATCAGTTCACGAGGCGCCAATCATCCATAAACGCAAATGATGATTTCATAATCCATTGATGAAAGTAGATATGATTTTAGGTAATCGACTTAAAATATAAATTGCTACATATTTTTAAGATACTTAGGATATTATATCAACATTATTTAATATTCATTTAAGGATAAATAGGAAGAAAAAAAACACGCATTAAAGAACGTTACACCTTCTTCGATTATCCTCCTTAGGTTTTCACAAAACTAATTCCTATATTGGATTTATACCCACAAAATGGATTATATAATGAGAGGTGGTATGTTGTGATGGGATTTCGTCTAGTATTGGGTAAACAAAAATGGTTTTAATGTGTGATGATGATATGATAGGGGGTGGCATTTTATATGTGAGGTGAGTGTCACACTTGTGTTTTTTGAGAAGAAAATGGTGTACCAATGTTTTTCACATGGAAAATCAGTAAAAAATGAATATTATCCAGAAATAGACATTATAGGGTCTACATTTGTATGTAAAATATATTTTATGCATGTTTATAGGTCATTTTAACTCATATTATTTAGTTTACCCCTAGGTAAACCTATTTTTACATTAACCGCAAAAAATAATTTTTACTATTTACACTATTAATTTTGATCAGAAAATAAGTTGAAATTATTAAATAATATAAAATAACATTAATATAAATATATAATCCATTATTCCAAATAAAATTCCTAGAAGTGGAAAATTGACATTTAAAATTTACCCGTAGATGCGATGGGAAATTGGGTTTTCAAAGGGAAATTGTTTGAAAGTTTACAAGGTTTTTGTATCAAAATTAAATTTTAAAAAGATTTCAAATAACTAAATTTAGTTAATTGATATATAATTTAACAAATTATAATTTAAAAATAATTAAAAATATAATTTAAATTTAAATATAATTTAAACAAAAAGATATTTTTCAATTAAAATTCAATATTTTTTTACAATTCAACAAAATATTAATATATTTAGGAAGATATCAAAACCTAACCATAAGAAAATTTTAATATGATCATTTAATAAATTAAATTTATTTTTTCAAACAAAATTACTAAAATTTCCAGAAATTATTTTTAAAGTGCTAAAAAATTAAAAAAGATTGCTTTTTATGAAAATACTATTTTTAAGATTAAATTATATATGTTTTGAATGTTAAATTTTTAATTAAATATAATATAAAAATTTCATTTAAATTATTCAATATTTTTTTTAATTTATTGAGGTAAAACTCATTTGTGTGCAATAATATTTTCTCAAAAAAGATTTCATTTATTTTGAAATAATTTTATATTTTAACTTCTAAATAATTGGCCACCAAAGAATTAATTTTTTATAATTTTTTACCATTTATTTTCATAATTTGGTTAATTATCTTTACACACAACATTTCAATGGGTGGGGGATACTATCGTATTAAATAATAATAATATATCAATAGTTTGTTTTTTTCTTTAAACTCAGTATAGCGGGTATTAAATGTTAAGCATATTGTTTATTATAATTATATAAAAAAATTAGCGTGGAGCTTAACTCATGATAAAACTAGTTTTTAATGTAAGAAAAAATATGAAATTGATTAAATATATTTTATAAAATATATTTCACTAAATATTAGGGTGTTTACGAAAGATTTCAAGATTGTACATCCATAATAATGTTTATCATAAACCATCCGATAAAATATGGTAGATGGTATCATAAGAGAATAAAATTAGTAAATAAAAAGATGAAAAACTTCTATTTTGACATAGGTGAAAGTATTTATAAAATAATGTTTGAACTTTTATGACGAAAACACCCTTTTACCGAGCAATTACTTTTTTATAAATATTTTAAATATGAAAGAAAATATTTTCGTTGAAAGTAAAATTATGAAATAAAAAATTAATCTTCCTAGAGAAAATTATTTTCAATGATGGTAAAATATTCTCATGATGTAAATAATAAAAACATTCATTTCACATTGTTGTAAAAATGTTAAATGTACCTCATTCAAAAAACAAAAAGAATATTCCTTTCAAACCATTTTTAAAAAATTCAATCATGTGTTAAAATTTCATTTATAAATAATTGTATAGTTATATTAAAATTAATTAAATAATTTTAAAGAAAATATAGAAATAGAAGAAATATATTCCCCTGAAGGATACATAAAAATAAAAAATCCTAAATAATAATGACATCTTGAAATAAACCCTTACATTAGGTTTAGATTGCTTCATATGTTTCTGAACCTAATTTATAATAAATTTATATTCATTATAAATATATTCCCTAACAATAATCATATATATCATAAAATAAATGTATTATAATATTTTATCACCTGATTTTTAAAAAATATTTGTTAAAATCACTCTTTTGGGTAATAACTGCTTTGTTTTACATTATGTTATAGTTCATTAGAAAAAGAATTTGTACATTGATAGATGATTTATCATATATAGAATTTTATTATTGATATAAATATCATATATATTCATTATGAACATATTTATAGTAAACCATGAAATTTATAGATAGAAAATTAATGACATCGTTCATGGAGACGGTATGTCGTACGTATACATGAACACTATTTTCATTTTTCAATGAATGGAATGAAAGAAAGGTAAATAATAATTCAAATTTCTAGAATAAATAAAATATAATATAAATTTCATATACTAATCAAATCCAACTTCATTACCATCTATGTAAAATAGAAAAGAAAAACCAATCACATCATTTCATGGATGGGTAGTCCACATATACGCACAAGTGACTTTATCATTTTCAATAGATTAGAAAGAAAACAGGTCAGCATGATGTTATCATTATATAATTATAATTATGATTTAAATAAAATATATAAAAATTAATCCAATCATAATTCACATCCCCAAAAATGTTAATGAAAAATGAATTGTATCCCTATTTGGAGATAGTAAGTCATATGTAGGCACTAATGATAATTTTATGTCCCATTTGAAGTGAAATCATACGGATAATATTGGTTTGATAATCATGATAACATTAAAGTATATTTAAGATAATAATTTTATTACTTTTTGATAAATAATTAATATTTTGTGTAGGTAAAAGATGATGTAAAAAAGAAAGCGTTCAATTATGGCTATTACCTGTTCTTTAGAGGAACTCCTTTGGATATTCTTTTAAGGATCCTATGGATGGTATTTAGAGGGTAGCAACACCTCAAGATCATGGATAAAGATGTTTAAAATAAAATATATAACGTTTTGGTCAAGATATATGGATCAAATTACTGTAAATAATAGAGATAAGGGGCATCCTTTTATAACTGAGGAGAGGAATATTCTAAGAATGTTTAAAATATTAAACTAATATAAATTAATTTTGAGGTCCAAATGGATAAAAATTAATAATATTATAATATAAAATGATTATATTTTTATATCCTATCATCAAATAAAATTAGGACATGTTTTTTGATGTCTTCGATATTATCTTTTTAATTTAAGCCCTATTAACCATTTTGAAAATTTCAACAATATTAATGTTATCAACCCTGTAATTGAAAATAATTATTATGTAAAATGAAAAACCCATAAATCGACCATGATATATTTTTAAACCACATCCAATTACTGTTGATAAATCTATTATATTTAATCTATTTTAAATCATTTAATAAAATATTATTTATTATAAGGTATCATTAAATTTATTTTTTAAACTATTCATTTAATTTGACTTTAAATATATCAATACAAAGAGTAAATTATAATATAATGATTGTAAAAGTCAGTAATTTGTAATTTATGTCAATATAATTCTTGGTACACAATATCTCTTTCTTATTAACTCATTTTTAATATTTTTTGCATCATTACTTTTTTTTGTTAATAAAATAAATATTGTATTACCATCAAAAAAAAATTTAAGATAAATATATAATTTCATAAAATTAGATTTAAATATTTACAATTAAAATAATTTCATTAATATAATTATTTAAATTTAGGTTCATTCATATTTTTATTTTTTCCCTATATGGACACATAATATATATACGAAACTAAGTGAGCGGCATTTTGTAACATTATTTACATTAAATATTTTTAGGGTCACTTTCATCGACATTTGTCCATTAAAAAAGACAATTCAATGGACATGGTGACTAGGGTAGAATTATATTTATTTAATAATTATTATTTTGAAAATTTATTTCCTTATCAATTATTTTTAACCTATATTAACCTACTTTAACCTTTACTGAGGTGCCAATTTTACCACAGTTAATATTCATAAAGCCTATAAATAGAAGTGATATATTTACCATATTTGAAAAACTTTCTAAAAACATGGAATAGATTTTATAAAATTCAATACCTATAACTTATTTAAATTAATTTTAAAATATGTTTGAAAAATATTATGGAAATAGCATTTTAGATAAAAACATTTCTTTTAAAAATGTTTTTTTTAAGAATTTTTTATACCAAATAAAATTTTAAATTTTATTCCAATGAACATAATTTTATTATTAATAAAATAATAGACTAAATTTTACTTTCAAACCATTTTAATATAAATGGATCTTTTCAAATATCTGAAAAAAATATACTTTTCAACAAAACATGATATTTGTCACTATTCATTGGAAAATCAATCCCTTAAAAAAAACAAAATAAAATTCACCATAAGAATACTTTGGTCTAGTAATTTTAAAAAATTAAATTATTTTTTATAAAATAAAATTTATATATGTTAAATAAATTGGTTTTAATATTTTCTATGAAAATTAAATAAAAATCAATTTTTTAATTGAAACATATTTCATTAAGTATAAAATAATATGAGAGAAAATTATGTATTTTTTACTAATAAATAAATTCCTTAGTATTTATTAGGTCTTTTATATGTATTCCATATTTTAGTTAATACTACTCATACTTTAAAATATAATGACTTGGTTACAAACATCATATTTAAATAATAATATTTTATGTTTTATTTATACTTGGTTTTGTATATCATATACGATATCAAACATAGTGTTATTTTAAAATTATAGGGTTTTAAATTCTCCACCATTCAATAAATTTATCATAAAATTTTTAATTTGTGTTTAGTAATAAATATATTGAAATTGTAAAATTCATTTACAGAAAACCCACAATATAAAATGAGTTAACAAAACATCCTGATAAAAAGAGGGGATGGAAAGTATGGAGGTCATCACAAAACTAGGTTTCCAAATAATATAACGTCAGTTTGAAGTGAAAATATAGATACGAAAGATAGAACTAATGCCCAATTATTAATATATAGTGATAGATATCATGGTCATTATAATGTAAACCATCTCAAAACCATAAATATGTGATGGGTTAAAAGTGAATTGATTTCGGGTTTGGAAAAATAAATGGATAAAATTCTTATTTCAAAGTACTTTTACTAATGTTAAGGAACATCCTTACTATAAAGGTAAATCAATCCAGAAAATAATTATTTTTTATTTCTTTCCACAATAAAAAAATAATATAATCATTTGAATGTGTTCAATCTATTTTCACTTCACCACTTACCCCATGAAATGGATATTCGATATGAATCTGTCATGCTTAAAGCACTTTGAATGAATCATAATATCAATTTGTTATTCCTTAAACCAAAAAAAATTAATAAAACCAATATTATTTTCACATGTTATCCAATATGATAATTCTTACTTTAACATAAAAGTATAATATCCAAAGTTTATCTTAATCAATTTCAAAGGTAGATAGCCTTAATATTCCACTAGAATATTACTGACCATATTAAAATCTCAAAAATTTGATCAAGTATTTATCTCTAAATAACATAAAGTAGATCATAATGTCACATTCAATAAATTTTAATAACTTGATCATATATACCAATAACCCTAACCACCATTAACTTTATCATTATTCCATATATCCTATAAAACCAAAAATTTATTAAATTTCATAATGGTTTACTTTTCTCATAATATCACTATAAATTTTGAAGGTAACCAACATAACCCCATTAAAATTTTAAATTTAAATATACTATTTAGACTAAATAAATATTATTATCATAACATCATATCAGATTAAGGGTTTTCTCCCCCTTATTCATTCATTCTCTTAAAATGTCACCTTACTAACAATCACTTTTCTTTATTATTGGTAACAATTATCATATGTTTTCAAATCATCAATGAAAAAAATACTTTAATAGAATCCTTTAAAATTTAATGATTTCTTTAGAAAAACTATAACTGATAAAATATATCTATAACTTAATTTGTGAATCCAAATACACAAGTATTTTAATCATTCCACTTTGTCATCTGTAATTGAATAAGCTGGTAATTGATCCCTTTTCTTATTTTAATCTATATTCCCTTAACACATTGGATATTCATTATCATAGTTCACTATATCCTTATAGTTTAATCATTTAAAATTGGAATATCCTTTCTTTCTCATGAAATTATGAGCCTGGTGTCCATTCTCTCCACACTTGTAGCAGACTACCAATCCATTCAAGAAAGTACTTGGGTGTTTCATTCCACAATTATCACATGTTGCAAAATACTTCTTTACCTTCTCCAATTTATACATTTTTTCTATTATATCCCTTTCTTTTCCTTATTCACATTATAGATATATGAATTAGAAAATTATTTCTTTATCTTAAGGACACATGATATTATATCCTCATATAATGATAATGTTTTAGAGAATCGATCCATTTTAAGGATTGGAATAATAAACTCATTCAAATGGTAAATATTAATCTTTATAATATGTTCATAGTATAAAAAATATCATTCTAACATTATAAACTTGGATTCAGACATAATTTTTTTATCTTCCTTTTGTATTATATTTAGGAATTATCTCTATATATACATTCATTGTTCATGAGGGAATTTTTTTTCTAAATAATTATACATGAAATACTTCCATTATATGATCTCTTTTTCCACCTCATCTTTAGTGTTTTGAATAGATAACCACCATGAATCTGCATCCCTAGTGAGATTATAATCTTCAATGAAAACCTTTTATCATTCATCACATCTCAAAGTGATATATATCTTCTCTATAGAACATATACATTTATAACCTACAAATTTATTTTTAGTCCAATTAAACGATGGAGGGTGTTTATGCATGATGTTGTCTAACATTGTTATAACACATTGTAGATCAACAAGATACCCAGTATGGGAAAGGTTATTGCTCATAGCATGATTTATCTTCCCCAATATAGTTTTAATTTATTCAGCTCCAGCTACAACAACATCTATAACATCATTATATTTCCTGGAAGAGAAATACCTATATGAATTAAATGCATTGATATAATTTCTATTTCTTTCCATGGGTTCCATTTCTAGATAATGGAAAACTCTAGATTATATAATAACATTATAAATCACAATGTATAATTTATAAACTAGGGAAATGCATACCATATATTAGAAAATTTTGGTATAGCTATTCTCAGAATCATAATATTGGTTTCATTATGATTATTTTAAATGTTAATCATAGGTTTATGCCACTTAATCTATGTTTTCGTAAATATATTTCTAAAGGTGCTTATTAAACATGCCCTAATTCCAAATATAAAGATCCTTTCCCAAGCATCCCATAACTGGTAGTTACTTTATTACATTGAAACTAGATACAAAAGACCACATCCTAAATGACCAAACATTTTATTAGTCTAGGAAAACTAGTTAAAAATTTTAATTTCACATGAAATTTGAAAGCATAAAAATAGTATATTCCTTGAGTTCATGATTATTAACATTAAAATATCCATTCATACTAATCAAAACACACTTCCTAGAATCATGATGAAAAATAAACATAAGAAATGCGTGAGATGTGATTCACATTAAGGGCATGCATAAATCATAAGATAAAATGAATAAATATTACAAAAACTATACGGGATGAAAATAATTGAAAAAAATATTCCATTTAATCACTAATATATGGAGGAATAATAATATAAAAAAATAAATAATTATAAAATAATTCCATATAAATAATTACATGATCATGAACTTATCCAAGAATATTATAACTACTAAAATAATCAAATGAACATAAAATAAAAGTTATCATTATGAAGAAATTCCTAATTTCAGATATCAAAACTAGGATGTTAATGCCTCATTCTAAGACATCTTTTATAAATGGGTAGTCCTTATCCAATACCCAAAGTAGTTTTTCTCATGAGACCTACTTATGCATTGAAGGTCTATAGAGGGCCCCGGAAAACATGTTCCATGTCCAATGAATTCATCATATTATAGGGGTGAAAGATAAACAATTTAAACATTTATATTGATTGTAGCACATGAAATTTTAATAATTACCCTAATCAATAAATATAATCATAAACTATCTAGAGTGATATGGGGAATAGTATCCTAATAGAACATACCCAGTCAAAATGAACATAGAATATCCAATAAAAGACGGTATATGGTATAATAAAAGTATTAGCTCAGTCATTCCTAATATTCAATAATGGATGATTACATAGATGAAAATATTCAATAAATATTATTGGAATTTTTTGAAGAAAATAACTTTTCACATTGATATTACTTAATTTCAAACATTCAAATATTATGGAAACAATTTTATTTGAAAATAGACTTGTATAATTTCTAAATAATATTGAAATAAAATATTATTTAGGACGAATGGAAAATCCATTTATTCTATCTATTTTAAAAAAACATTCTTTCATAATGTTTTAAAAAGGTAAAAAGTACCTTATTCAAAAAAATTATTAGATAATTCCTTTCAAACAATTTTTTAAAAAGTAAAAAATTGTTAAAAATTTAATTTATATGTGAATGGATATTAATAAAAAATTTATTCAAAAATTTGTATGGAAAATATGGATATGGAACAAAATATTCCCCACGTAGGGGATTAAACCTGAATAATCCTGAATCATAATGAAATTGTGATATTAACCATTACCTTAAGTTTGACTTCCACTATATGTGTCAAAAAATACAATATAATAAATATATATTTATTATATATATATATATATATTAAATTATAATAATCATATATATCATTCCATAATGTACTTGTAATAATTTTCACCCATTTATTATGTATTTCTTATTAGAATCATTATTTTGGTTAATAAATACATTGTCTTTCATGTATTTTTTAGTTTAGTTGTTTTATTATCAACATTTATTTCAAGATTAAATCATATAAATAACTTTAATAATGACATAAATATCGTATATATTCATTTTATAAATATATAGAGTAATATAAATAATATAGAAATTGATAATGAATTGCATAATTCATGGTGACGTTAAGATGTACGTACAAAGGAACATTGTTTCCATTTTTTGATGGAAGGAATGAAAGAAATTTAAATATTAAATTACCATTATAAAATAATTATTATATCATATAAATCAAATATATTCCTAAAATACATAATCCTTAATATCTATGTAAAATAGAAATAAAAAATAAATCACATCGCTTCCTGGAGGTGGTAGTCCACATGTGTAGATGAGAGATGTTATTATTTCCAAAAAAATGAAAGGTAAGAAGATAGATATAATAAAAGAATTTAATATGTATAATTATTTTTTAATCATCATATATAAAAATTAATCCCATCATAATTTCTATCAATAAAATATGGTGATGGTAAATGAATTTTATCGCTAACTAGAGAAGACAAGTCGTACGTACACACGAGCGATATGTTCCATTCCCATTTAATGGGGAATAAAGTAGATAATTATAGGTCCATGATCATAATAAAATTTATTTACATTTGTGATACTAATTTCACCATTTAATAGAAAATATCATATATTTACTAGACTAAAACAAGAATAATGAAAAGAAAGTTATTCTTTAAAATTAATTACCCATTTTTAGATGAAATACCTTGGATCTTCCCTTAAGGTTCCTTGGGATGGTATTTTGATGATTCCATAACAACCAAAACATCCATATGAATTTTTAGAATATAAATGGGTAGTTTTTTTGAGATATATGGATCATTGTTCTCTAGATAATTGATAGAAGGGGGTCCTTTTATATTTTAAGGGTGGGACATTCTTGGAAGTTTTTAAAATATTAAATTAATATAAATTTTTGTAGATCTATTTATAGACAAAAATTATTTATATTATAGTATAATTTGGGTATTAGTCTAAATAATTTCATCCAATAATATTTGGATATGTTTTACGCATTTTTTCACATTTTTATTTTATTTTTAACCCCCTTTAACACATTTTACAATTACCATAATGTTAATTTTTTCTACCATTTAAGTGTTATTAATCTTACAATAAAATAAAAATCGTCACAAAAAATTATAATGGTTGATTTTTAAAACCATAATACATTCATTTTTATGAATCAATATTTTAATTTATTTTAAATAATTTAACAAAATATTGTTTATTATGAAATATCATTAATGTCATTTTTAACAATATTAAATTAATTTGACTTTTAATATATCAAAACCAAGGGATAATTTGAATATAATTATTAATATTTTCTATAATATTTCAAATAGTTCTATAAAATTTTTAGTACCTATTAAATGATTCAAATTATATAAAATTTATTTTTATTAAAATAATTTTTTTGCTAACTAAATAAATATTGTATAAAAATTTCACAATCATTTATGGTAATTATATAATTTTAAAAATTTATAAATAAATTTATATGATGAAAATAATTTCATTAATCTCAAAATTTAAGTTAATTTTAATTCAAATCTTTCCTTTTTCCCTATGTGTTCAGATAATTGAAATTTTAAACAAAGAGAGTGACATTTTGTAACTTTATTTGCATTAAATATTATAAGGGTCAGTTTCATGGACATTTATTTGTTAAAAAAAAGTAAATTTAAAGAAAAATTATATTATGTTCTAATTCAATTCATAAAATAATAAATAAGATAAACAATTATGGCCATATCACTTACTTTTAAACTACATTAACCTGGTTTACCCTTTACCGAGTTGATAAAATTTACCATAGTTACTATTTATAATATTTATAAATAAAAGTGTAATATTTAACATTGATAAAACTCATTATTAAAAATATGTAATAAATTTTATGAAATTAAAAATATATAATTTTAATAATTTAATTTTACAACCTGTTCACAAAATGCGACAAAAAAATTCAATTTATAAAAAATGTAGTTTTCCTTAAAAATGCCTTGTTTTTATTCAAATTTTATTAATACCAAATAAAATTATAAAATTGATTCTAATATACCTATTTAGATTAATAATAATAATATATAACTATTTTTACATTGTCTCCATATTAAAATAAAATTGATCATTTATTATGGTTGAAACAAAAATTTAGTTTTCAATAAAATGATGATTCTGGGATCAGTTGAAGTGTATAGAGGTGGGAGATATAATAAAATTTATTTTAATAATTATTTCCCGATACCAAGAGAGTGGATATTTCATGTAAAATTTATAATTAATTTATTTAATATTTTAATAAATAAATACTTTTTCTTAGGAACTTTCCTCATCGATGAATGTTGATCATCCAAAAAGATGATTCCAGATTACCTATGTTTACCTATGAGGATCCAAGGATAGAATCCCACTAGCGATGATCCACACATTATCCTGTGATCTATGAGTAACACCACTAGATCTCTCGGTGATATCACTTTGATTATAATTTCTTGCAATTTTCATTCTTTATCACTCATTCTTTAGTCTTGAAGAAATATCTCTTCCAATTTTCGCTCTTGAGTGGTTGAATGGTGGAGGAGTGGAGAGAATTTGGTGTCTGAAACAATTCTATATTCTCAATTTTTAGATTCCCTACACAATATACCTAGAAATTTATTTATAGATTAAGGGTTTAAGTAAAAATATTATTTAATTTAATACTTTCCATTAAATAACATTTACTAACTTTAATAAACACCAATACAAATAATAAAAAATTTCTTATTATTATTTTGTGGCATTCAACAACTTGAATAATTACAAATGTTATGAAACCATTCAAAATCTTCTATCATTTATTAGACAACTGAATAATTATTTTATTCATAAATAAATATTTTATACAAAATTTAGAGAATAATTATTTATTTAAATATTCAATAAATAAAATAAATATTTTATATAGAAGTGGATGAATAAATATTTATTTAATTTTCTTGTTCAATATAAATTAAATAAAATTATTCCGAATACTTGAAAATTATATTTATTCCATTTACTAAACATAAATATAATTTAATCGAGATCAATATAAATACTTTGAGTGTGATGCTCTGGGATTATTTATTATTGGTATTAGGCAGGCTTTCCTAAAGTCCAATATTTGTATCTATCAATGGTTCATGTCACCCAAGTGAAATAACCAAATATCTCACTATCAAATACTATATATGAACACTCACTCAATTTTATAACACCTTTATCATAATATCTCATCAACAGGTTCCACATATATGTCTCCAACATATATGCCCGATATGTATTTCTTTGACTATCTGAAATAAGAATGTCATTACATGGTGAACATGTAATTTAATGATATGGTTCTATTCCAATGAATGGGTCGAGATATTAGAATCTATAAATATTGAAGGGAAAAATATTTTCGAGAACTAATCATTAATGATATATAACTCATGACACAACCAATGTATCCAACTATACCATGAAATGTTTTCATTATTGTGTAAGAAATACATCTAAGTAAGTGAGTTGTAACATATATTAATAATAATCATAAACTATAAGGTCCATCACACATGATCATATATGGAAATATCCAATGACTCCAAAACATGAGGAATTCCTCTTGGTTGGTCTGTTATCATAATCTTATCTCTTAGAGATTACAAAGTTATAACATCATTAGAATAATCACCATCTTCTCATGAGTACTCTCAACATGAAATTTATGTACTATGTGTCCCATCATAGTATATTATCCATCCAAAAAAATATTATTTGAGTATATTTGCATTGAAAATCAATTTTCTCATCATAGTGGGGAACAGTTATGACCTTATCAATGTGATGTATACTCTAAGACATTATCACATTCGAGACATTAATAACAACAAAAAATATGTAATAATAAGTATTAATAATAATAACAAATTAAATTTACATGAAATAAAAGTACATAACGTTTGTCATAGGAAAAAAACTCCATCAAACTCCCACTTGGAAGAAACCAACTATTAGATAAAAATAGTTCACTAGACCTCACATGATATTCTGTTTTCTTCAAATTCAAGGCATCAGTCATAGGGCAAACCACATTGTCTTCCATGAAAAAACTGCTCACTACAATTACACCTCTCCGAGGAAAATACCTCAAGAGATGATACTTCTGACATATGTTATCCATCCACTAATGTGACATCATATCTTTTACAGGAGCCTACATTGTAGTATTATCACAATAGAGCATGATTGGATCTTTATTTATAGATACCACATTAAGATCATCAAAAAATATTCATATGATTACATCTTATTTATCTACCTCAAAAGATGTAATATACATAGACTCTACTATAGAATCAGCATCCACATCCTAATTTTAGATCTTCCATCTCACAACCCCTCCATTAAAAGTGACGATGTGTTCTTCTTTTCAGTTCATGTAATCCTGATTAGTTTGGAAATTAGCATCTTTATATCTTCTGATGACTAGATCCTTAACTCCTATATAAACCAGAAATATATCCTTATTACACCTCATATACATAAGTATAGACTTGACTACCATCTAATGGTGGTCACCTGGATCAACTTGATATATTCCAACCACACTTAATGCATAAGTGAAACTAGCCTAGTACGTAACATAGCATACGTGACAAAACCAATCATTGATTCACTTGGAATCCTTTTCATTCTGTTTCTTTCCCCATGTGTTTTAACGGACATTTTCTTAGAAATATTAATGCCATGTGATGCTTTAAACAATCACCTCTTGGATTGTTAAATACTGAATCTCTTTAGTATCTTTTCAACGTTTGTACTTTGACTTAGGTTGAGCGACCTCTTGGATATATCATAATAGATATTGATCCCAAGAGTATATCCAGCCTCACCCAAGTCCTTCATATAAAATCATTTATTCATCCACACCTTAATATACAATAAGACTAGAATTTCGTTTTCCATGAGTAAAATTTCAAAAACATATACTATTAAGAAAAAAACATCACTCCCATCAACCTGTTTATAGACATAATGATCACATTCATTTTTTATGAAACCAAATTCCATTATGGAATTGACAAAGAGAATCTTCCATGACAAGTAATATTACTTTAATCTATAAATGTATCATTCCAAATTTTATAACATTTTGGAATCCTTTGGAGTGACACACCCCTCAAGATGTGTCATATAGAAATATTATTTAAAAATACCATTAAGGAAATATGTTTTGAAATCCATATTCAAAATCTCATAATTATGGAAAGACATAATGGAATGTATAATTAAGATGGATTTCTACATTGAAACTGGTGAAATGGGTTCATCACAGTCAATGGCTTGATGATATTTAAAACATTTTGAAAAAAGACGCATCATATAGGTACTAGATGTTTATTCCTTGTCTAGTTTCTTATTAGATACCCATTTGAAACCAATGGGATTTACATAAGAAATAGGTTCTACCAAAATACAGACTTGGTTTTGGTACATGGAATCTATTTCAGAATTCACAGATTAATTCAACATGGAACCATCCATGCCACTTAATTCATCTTTTTGGTTAGAAGATCATTATTATCAATTAATAACGAGTCACCATCCTTAGTGAATTGATAAAAATATCATTCCAGTTCTCTAATATATATAGCACTCCTACTTATAAATTGTGTATCAGGAACAATTTCATCATCCATGGAGCTTTTTATTATTTTTTCCTGTCCCAACTCATGTGTATGTTGAGCCTGAAATTCATTAAATTATATTTTTCTCTGACTAACTCTTTTATATATAATATCCTCCTCATGAAATGTGGGACCACTTTCCACCACTAAATTTTTTTCTAAAAGATTTTATATGAAGTATCCACTTTTTCTTTGATATATCCTATAAAAAAATCTTTGTTAGTCAATTTGCAATCTTGTTACCTGAAGAGGCATTAAACAATGCTTTAAAACCACACACATGTAAGTAAGACAACCAACGTTTCATTCCATTCTATAATTGGTTTGGTATATAATATGTTTCTTTAGTTGGCACTCGATTTAGTAGGTATGCTTCTGTGTCTAACATGTTTCACTAAAATGATAATGGAAGGCTCACAAGAATCATTATTGATCTCACCTTATCCAACAATGTGTGGTTCTTCATTTCACATAAAACATTACCCTGAGGCTTATAAGGAGGAGTGAGTTGTGATAAAATCCTGAAATCATATAAATAATCAATGAAGTATTGATTGTGATATTTTCCACCATGGTATAAGTTATGTTTCTTAATCTTCAAACTATAATGGTTCTCAACTTCATTCTTTTATATACTGAATTCATAAAAATATTCTAACTTATACCTTATTATGAAGACATATCCATATATAATAAAATAATCAGTAAATGTTATGAAGTATGAGTACCCACCATTTATGTCAACAGGAACACACATTGGTATAAACAAATTAAATAGGCTCTTTAACCCTGTAACCATTCCCACTAAAATGGGGATTTGGTTATTTTTCCTTGTAAACATGTGTGACATAAACCAAGTTTTTTTTAGTTAAAAAGAATCAAATATCCATCGTGATGTAATTTAGTCAAGCTATTTCTATTTATATGAATAAGCTGGTGATTCCACTGTTGGGTGTGGTATGAGATATGTAATGTTGCCTTGTTATATATTACCATTATTTGGTTCATGTTATCCAACACATAAAGACTGTTATTTAAATATAACTTACCATAATGAATTCTATATTTATAAAAGAAGAAACATTTATTCCAAAATTTGAAAATAAATCCATCTATATAAGGTTTGGATATTGAAATCAATTTTTTTCGGTAACAGAAGGAACATAATAAAAAACCATTAAAACCAACATCATTCAAATCAGCAATGTAAGGTGGTTTCCCCTAATAGCTAAAATGGCATGTTTAAATCCATTGGATGCACAAATAAATACCCATACTTATTAATTGTTTCTAAATATACATGGATCCTTTATTTTAATACATATTTGAGCACCACAAGTTGTATATAATGACCAAATTATAGAAATAGATTAATTACTATTGATAAAAAATTCCCTAGAAGCTTTCCTTTTCTTCTTTGGCTGAGTGTAGTTTTTCATCTAGTGGACCTTCTTTCCACATGAGAAATTGAATTAATAATTTTCCATTTCTTGACGCTTAATATTCGTCTTATTGGAAAGGTGTGAATAAGATTTGGGACTAACTCTCACTGATTTCCATTTCTCTTGGTTCACCATAAGTACAAATGTTTTTTCAGGGTTCGTATCATTGTATACTAGGAAATTAAGAGTAAGAATATATATAAGTGACCTTTAAATGTTTTTCATATTAAAATTCACAACAATTATTGATAATATCTAAGGTAGTGATTCCAAAATGATGTTAGTTCCCAGTTATTTAGGGTGTTTAAACCCTAGAACCTCTAATCCCTCAATGAAGCGAAGGGGATGGAATACGTGGGGCCTAGATGAGTCACCCTCTCTAGGATTTATCAGAATGAAAAACATATAATTAACAAATAGTTCATATTTGGATCTGTCCTGGTAAAGACAATAGTGGTTCTCAATAAATATATATACATATTTGTTTTCCTAAGGCTTCAATAGTTCAGTAAAAATTGATGAAATAATCAGACAATAAATGTCGACCACGTCACTAAAATGTATTTAATTGAAAAGTAACTCTTCACCACTATCCTCATTATCATGTGTATTATTAATTTTTTATTTTAGAACATAATATTTTTGTTCATTGAATAGAAGAACCTGAAGGAGTATAAAGTACTCAAATAAGTTACTATGAGTTAAGGGGTTATCTTTATCCAATGATGATTTTAGGGATAGAGTGGATAATGAACTGTCCAAATTTTTTTAGTATTTAAAAAAGCAATATCAATATGTTTCTTGACTAAAAAATTAGCATGATATAATAAATAAATTTATTTATTTATTTAGTTATTAAATCTCTCACTAATTTATAATGTCTCCATAGCCCTAACCAACAAACTCAGAATTCCTAGTTTCATTAACATTCTAGTGGAAAGGATACACATTAATTTTATTAATGATCCATTATTTTTCCATGAAAACAATAATAATGTTATTAGTTAGGCATCGTTTCTGACTATAGACTTGCAGCTCCTTGATCAATTTATTGTATTACCCTTTTTAGAAATCATAACATGGATTTAATTAACACTTGAATACAAATTTTTATTGAAAATACTTTGGATGATAAACTCCATACAATTTTGATTAATTCAACCCAAAACTAAAATTAGAACTCCCCAATAAAATTAAGAGTCTGGAATTTGGCCATGTACTACACTTAGTTATATGGTTTCATTCCAAATCAATTAATGGAAGGCATAGTTTGAATTAATATTTAATTTGTGGATTTTTTTTATATTATATTGAAATTTTATCTTGTTTGATCCTTTATACATATTTTTAATATTAGTTGGATGTTACATAATTAGTTAACCATGTTGGATAAATAATTTATGCATAATTCATTTATTTAATTTCCATATTTTCACATTAATTAATTTATTTATGTGATCAAAACCTTACATCCCCAAAATAAATAATAATATAAAAAATAATTAATTAATTAATTAAATGAACAGTTTATGTGCTTTATCTAATAGATGATTTAATGAGGAAAAATTAAATAAACCTTATACCTAGGAGAAATAACTCTTACTACCAAAATTTTCATAATTTACACCATTCAATCTATCCACATCTGTATCACAAGGGTTGGAATTGGAATGGTTCAATCCTTAACTACCTCAATGAAACTATGGATGCTCCATTAATTACAAATAGTTATTACTCACACATAGCTGCGGGGAATAAATGGATTGGTTTAAAGAGATTAGATAAATATAATTGGGAACATTGGTCCAACATAATAACAAAGGGATGGATGACTCACCTACCATCATTTAATTTAATTTTAGATAATTAAATACTCATGAAATAAATTAAATTAACTCATCTAGCACATACACAGTTTTTAGTCAAGCTCATGAATGGTCATATATTCAATGAATACACAAATGTAAATAAAAATAATTCATTTATATATATTTTTCTTTTATTATTTAAGATAAATTCATTTAAATTAATTAATAAATGAATTAATTCTCATTCATGTTAATAATCATCCAATACTAATTGTAGATACCCATAATTAATGAAATTTATGGAAAATAAAATCAAGAAATATTAATGAAATATTAATTACAATAAAATAATTGAGTATTTAACATTATTTAAAACCATTATTAAATTTTTAAACACTCAATGATGTGACAATCAATAAAATATGGTTTTAATTCATTAGTTCTTAGATTTAATTTAATTTTAATTCTTTCTATTAATGGGATACTATATAGCATGTACATCTGGCTACACACCATGTAACTTGGTTTCCATATATCTAAGGCACAAACCTAGGAATTTAGTGTGCTAACTCGATCAGACTACACGAAATGTACATTCTAGATACACACCTTGTATCCCCTTTCTGGTGTTCAGGTTTTCCAAGTCAATAAATGTTGTTTAATAAAATCACCACATGTGATTAATTTCTCAGCCAATCTAAATTCAATGTACAAGGGTATATAACATTTTCTCCATCTGCACGCCATGTAACCCAGTTTTACCGGCCAAATAATTGACACTTCCCAATGACATATTCAGTTGTTCATTATTTTTTCTTATACATTTAATAAAATGAAATATTAAAAGAATCTGATTTGTATATCGATAACATTTTAATTTAAATATAATTAAATAAGAATAACATGAAATTAAAATAGAACCAAAATTCCACATAGATCAACAATCAAATAAATAATTATAAATTTAAACATGAACACTCTAATACAACTTGATGGTTCCGAGCATAGACAAAGCATGTAGAGGTGGGAGATATATTGAAATTTATTTTAATAATCATGACTCAATACCATGAGTGGGGATATTTCACATCAAATATATATAAATTTTGTTTAATATTTGGGGAAATAAATTCCCAAGATTTAGAAATTTCTTCATTGGTGGATGTTGATCATCCAAAAAGACCCTTTTAGATTACCTTTTTTGTGTTGTGAGGATCTAATGATAGAATCCATCTAACAATGATCCTCACATGCTCCTTTGATCTCCAAGAAATATTACTCGATCTCCATGTGCAAGTAGGGGGAGTTGAATGTCAGGAATTGTTCGTTCTTGATTGCACATTATTTAGTCTTGAAGAAATATCTCTTTCACATAGAGTTCTCGAGAGGGAGAGGGGAATAGTTGAGAGTGACTTTTTTGTGCGCAATAATTCTCTATTCTCAGTTTTTGGATTCTATCTATAGTAGAAATTTCTATCTATTTATATTTTTAGTATTTAAGTTAAAATAATTTTTAACAATAACTGGACACTAAAAAATATTTATTACCTTTAATAAACCCCATTCCACATAGTAATAATTGTATTATTATTATTTTTTGGTGAATATAAACTTCCACAATAAAAAATATTATGTAATGGTCATGTTAATTAATATTTGTCAACAGAAATAATCTTAGTCCATTAGAACCCTTATAGAATTTATTGGAATACCGAGTAAATATTTTATTCATAAATAAATATTTTATTCAAAATCTAGGAAATAAATTATTATTAAAAATTTAATAAATAAAATAAATATTTTATTCACAAAACAATTAATAAATATTTATTTTATTAATGCGATCAATATAACTTGAATAAAATTATTCCTTGGACTTGAAAATAATATTTATTCCATTAATGAAACTCAAATACATTTTAATCGAGACCAATGGAAACACTTAGAGTGTGAACCTCTAGTATTCATTCTCGTTCTCATTAGGTGGGCTTGCCTTAAGTCCAAGATTGCTATCTAGAAGTGGGTCAAGGTACCTAGTATAATGAACTTAATGTCACAATTATGACAACCAAATATAATTGATCTCAATGTAATATAAACCTTTTTTTCAGAAAATATCTCATCAATACGGCTCCACATCCATGTCACCAACCTATATGCTCAATATGGCTTTTTTTGACAATCTAAAATAAAGACATCATTACACATGGAAATTGAATATAATGTGATGGTTATATCCCAAAAAAAGGGATGATGTATCAGCTTCTATAAAGATTTATGGGACAAATCCTTCCTCGAATTATTCATTAACGAAATGTCACTCATGACACACCCAACATTTTAAACATCACAACAAATTATTATTGTCATGGTTTTCAAAATACGTCTAATTATAGAAGTTATAACATGCATTAATAATATGATTAAATTATTATTGTCCTCACATATTCTCAAATATTTTAATATCCAATGACACCAAAACATAAAGAATTATAATTGGTAGTCATGTTATCAAAATCTCTTATCTTGGAGATTACCATGTGAAAAATTCATGAGAAGAAGCTTCATATTCTTATAAGTACTCACACATGGAAATCTATGTACTTTTTGTACCATCATAGTATGTTATACAACTATAGAAACTTATTTGATAATATAAGAAATTCCAATCTTCATTCTCATCATAGTGTAGAATTTATATGACCTTATCAATGTGACGTATATTCTTGGACATTATTAACTTAGAGTCATGGAGAACAACAAACAATATATAATAATATGTTTTTATCAATATTAAAGATATATAATATACATGTAATCAATGTACAATCACTTTGTCCTAGGTTACCAACTCAAACAGAAAAAAATTTATTATGATTATATAAAAATTCATATATGCTTAATATATTACACCTTTGACCATAAAAGGATTTTTGAAAAAAAAAATCCTTGGACAGAATCAGAGGTTAAATTAATTACAATATTCATTGAGTTATATTTGGATTCTTAATATGGAATGACTTGGATGGTCTCATCAGTTTAATGGAAATTATGTTAATCCTTAAGTAATACTAGGATTCCTAATATGGAATTTTTTCGATGAGATTATAAAATAAATAAATTATGATATTCCTTGAATGATACTTGGATTCCAGATATAGAATGAGTTACATGGGATTTGAGGTTAAATGAATTATTATATGCATTTAGTGATACATAGGTTAATGAAATAAAATTCATTGGATGGGCTCATAGGCTTCAAGATATGATATACACATTAGATGATACCTAGATTCTAATATTAAATTCCTTTGATGGGATTATTGGTTAAATGTGATTATGTTAATCCTTGGAATATTAATGGATTTTAATAAATAATCCCTATTATATTGTCATGGATCATATGATATTTTATTTTGCATGAAAAATAATTTGTTTCCCTTCATTTATAATCTATTAATATCCAAAAAAAATAGGTAGATCCTTATATGATCATCATTAAATTATGATGACTCGAAATATACTTGGTTTATAAATGAAAATATTTATATATTGTTACCCATTTTTAAAGAGATGTTTCCTAATTCTAACATAATATAAATTTATTAGAGACATTGTTTCTTAGGATAAAGTAGGTTGAGGTAACTGGGAGTCCTACTAGGAACCTGATATTGACTTGGTTTTACTTCCCTTACTGATTTCTTTTAATATACCTGCATACTGATTCATTTATATTCACATATAGTATTTTAATGAGACACTATTTATAGTGGAATACTTAGTTTCACTCACAACTTGTTTAATAATTCATTGGGCACCCAAAATATATCTCGAATTTTCAGAATAGGACGTGGCTTATGCTATTATGTTGATACTCTTTATAGATAAGGATGTGACATGGGAGCTGGGGAATGGGAATGTTCTCTGGATTACTATTGGTGTTGGGTATTTTGATTACTTAATCATTTATCAGTCTTATCCAATAATTTATATTTTGTATTGTACCATGATGGCCTTGTGTTTATGGAATAAAATGTTAAAGCAAAACTGTTTTATTTTCATTTTATAAGTCATATATTAATTATTAACTAGTAATTGTATCTATCCTATTATATCTTTAATTTATTATGATTTAATTGCATTAATTTAAATATCTAGATGGAATAGTCTCCCCATTAGTCCTCCATTATACTCTCACTACTATTCGGAAGCATTTTTCATATGGGGAGGTTCATTTAAGGATGTGTTTCTCACTATCTTGGGGAACCATTTTAGTGTCTCCAGGGTTAGGATGTTACACCAACCGTACCTTATAGGTATGAAAAAGGATACTCAAATCGCTGATGTGGAAGTGTATAAGAAGTTGGGATCTATAATAAAAGTTAAATCCTGAAAGTTCAATATTTATGAAGAAGTAGTTGTAATATTGATGGGGAAATATGAAGAAGGATATAATGAATGGTGTACATATATTGAAATTCTCCATCCATATCCGGATAATAGAGGTAAGGATAACAGAGTTGTATTTTGATCCTTGAAAGAAATGTTGGTGGGTCAATATGATGAAAAACATAAAATAATATACAAAAATGTTCCTAGTATGACAGTAAGTGAATGAACAAAGGAAAAACTCCAAGTGAATGATGTAATAATTACCCATAATAGCATGGAAAAGTGAAAAATCCCTAGGATCTTTTTTATAGGTATTTTTAAGGCATATAGAGGGAAAAAATTCATATTTGTTATATTGGATAATCTTACAAATACATATCAAGTCATTATAATTCTAGAGGATGTTTCACTCAATCAACATATAAGTATATAAATTGGGTAAGGGGTGATTATATATGGAACACCACTACAGATTGAATCTTATTGATATCCAAGGTTCACCTACAAGTTATGTAAAAGTTCTAAACATTCTATAAATACTAATTTAATCTTTGATATGTATTTTTAGCCACAAAAGATTATAAATCTGAGATAAATATCTAGAAACTTGAGGACATGATAAGAGATTCGTCTATAGACATTAAAAGAGAATAGGATATGCCTATTTCTTTGTATGAGTTATCATACAATAATAGATTCCACTCAAAAATCTAATTAGATCTATTTGAAACCCTTCATGAAAAGAGAAATAGAACACCAGTGTGTCTGAATTAAGTTATTGATTATAAGCTACCAATACTTTAAATGGTCCATGAAAGGGTAGAAAATTTGGAGACCATTTAGTAGCACATCAAGTTTGGTCAAATTTGAGAGAATATTTATGCTGATAATCATTAAAAAACCTATAGTTTAAGATTAGAGATATCGTGTTTCTCCACATATCTTGTAACAACCATAACTATAGTAACCTAGAGTCAGAGTCTACTTTATTAGATTGGAATCACACACAATGGATCACATCACAAATGAATGATCATTTTATAAGTAATAAATAACCAAATAAAAACAATATTGACATTTTACATTGGATAAAAATATCACCATGAATTTGAAGTAAATAATCCACTTCCTTCAACACATTCAGAGATTTATTCTTCATATACAAGGGAAAGTAATAAAAATAAGGGTGATATCAAATTCTCACTATGGATTATGTATAGTATAAGCTATCATGATTAATATGGTACAATCTAAATGGTACGATAAATAACTAAAAACATTTTTCATTTAAATAATTTCTTGTGAAAAAATGGATCCATGTATAATATCAATTCAATAATATCATGGATAATAAAAATTAATTTCAATGAAGGAAATGAATATTATTTTTTTGTCATGATCTCAAACATCATGATATATTTAACACTAAGGCCTTTATCCATGACAGTTTAAACTATTCATAGTTAAATTCCAAAAATGAATTGAATAAGTCTAGCCAACTTGGTTTTCTCATGTGAATAATCCATGAAACAACTGGCTATATAATTCCATGCTCAATATTCCACTAAATTTATAATTCGTTCCCCATATATTTAAGGATAATTTATATTCAAAAACTATATACCTTGTCAATAAATATCTATATTGTGGAAAGGATATAATATATCCCGATTTACCCAGTAAATCAAATATCAATCATTGTAAAATACCATGTGTAGAAATATTATAGAAATTCGGAAATAATCTTATCTATGATACAATGAATATGGATATTTAATTGAAATGTAATTTCTAATGAAACATGATCACAAGAAAGTGAATTGTTTAAGGGAATGATAATGAATACAAAATTAATAAGAGATAAAAGTTGTCCTTCTATTCATTAGAAATGTAGGTTTCTTAATAAATTAATTTCTTATGGGGAATAAAATACAATAGAATATGAAAATTAATATAATTTCTCATTAAAGTTTTTTATTTTTTTAAACCATTAAAAAGATATAGAAAAATCCAAATAATATAAAATATTTTTCTTACCGGGAATGTCTGTTAATATTTATACATTAAAAAGAATGTATTCCTTTTGAATTTTTATAATTAAGATTAAAAATAAACCTTTCATAAAAAGTTATAAATATTTCTTTAAAAAATTATATAAATACATGGATAAATTAAAAAATAATTAGTAATTCATTTTATTAAATAAAAAAAATCAAGTCATTTTTTAAAAATATGGTCATGACAGAAAAATATACTTAATCAAAAAGAGAAATTTTACCATGTTTATTTTGAAAAATTTCATGGAATGAATTAATTTATATTGAGAAGAAAATTGGGTATAAAATATTTAAAATCCTTAAATATCAAGATGATAAAAAATAGATTGATTTAAAATAGGTTATATTGTAATATTTCATTAATTAAAAATATAATCTATTCCAAAAAATGAGATAAAAAATAAATTCTTCCCTATTTGGTAACATTAAATTATTACCCAACAAAAGAGTAACTTTAATTGAATAATTAGTCATTATGGAGAAATATATAATCATGTTAAAAAAATAAAAGGGAAATTATATTTACCATATAAAAAAAGGATCATAATACCAAATATGTATCAATGGAGTGGAAATTGAGATGAATTTCTTTACCTCAATCTTTCACTTTGTTTATTGTTATTTAACATATAATATAGTGTTTTTAAATTTTTTATGAATTTATAAAAAAACTGTATTAATAATTATAATATCATATATGATCCTACTATAACACCTTATTACCCACTCATTAACGATTCTTTATTATCATTTTCTTGGGTGTTAACTTCTTGGATTTATCATTCATGTTTTTTTATGGATGTTATGGATTTTGTTCATAAGAAAAAGTATCATCATCTTAGAAATGATATTAATGTTATAAATCTCAAATTTCCTTATTATATTAATTTGTGTAGTCATTATTGTATGTTGTAAAAGGAAAATGAATTGTATCACTTTGTGTAGATGGTAAGCCATACGTAGGAAAAATAATTAATATTATTTGTAAATGGGTCAGAGGATAAAAAGAAATATGATACAATAAATATAGATAATTGATATTATTTAATAAGTATCATATATATTCATTTTATCCATTATTAGTACTATCCATGTGATGTGGTGATGGAAAATAAATTAGGTCATTTTGCGAAGCATTAGTCATCATTACGAACGAGTGATGGTTTTATTTCACATTTTATAAAGAAGGTGTTATTTAATATTATACAATAAAAATAATAACAACTTATTATTTGGAATAAACATTCATTATAATTCTGTATTTTTTTATTAAATAATTAAAGGTAGTAAATGAAGAAATAGAAATAAAGATCCTGGTGAAGATGATTACCTTATTTCAGAAATAATATCATTGGGATCCATTATTAGAAACACTAGGGTTTGTATTTTTGAATATATAATATGTATATGAATTGGAAAAGTATATTGGGGATTTATTTTTGTAGGGTTTGTTTGATTTAATTGGTTGAATAGGCGTAAAAAAGTGAGGGTAGGAGGCTTCCCATTGTAATTTACTTGAGTGGAAGAGTACTAATTTTTCAACGGTTTAAAATATTATTAGTTAACTTTTTTGGGAAAACGGATCCAAAATTTCTCATATTATATCTTTATAATGTTATTTTTCAAATAAAACTAGCCAATTAGTTTTAATAAAGAGTTTTTCCCATTTATACCACTATCATTTTAGACTAACCCCTGGAAAACCCATTTTAACATTAATCTTGGTCATTAGTTTTTTCTATTTTTAATAATCATTATGATCATAAATTATGATTTAATTATTAACTAATATTAATTATGATTATTTCAAATATTTAATTTGATAATATACCTTCAAAAATGTCATAAATTGATTTTTCAAGAAATAAAGATTTCAGGAAAAGGATGATCATATATTAACTCGTTGACTATTAATCAAAATTATAAAGATTTAAATTTATATAGTTAGATAAATAATAATTAAATTTAATTACAATAATTATTTGTTAAAAAATAGTTCAATTTATTAAAATAAAATGATATTATGTATTTAATTTTTTTTAAATACCACCTTTACCCCTAAATGATTATATCGTTATTTCTATCAAATTGATAATCAATAGATGAATATTGTAATTAATTTTTATAAAGGAAGGTATGATTAGTAAAATAATGAATTTTAAATTATTGGAAAAATCTTATATGCCAGGGAAAATTTGAGAAACAAATTCTAGATTTATTTTGACCTAGTAATTTCAAAATCGATATACGAGCTATAAAATTAAAATTTTTCTGCCATTAATTATGAAATTGTGAATTGTGTTATAGTTTATTTAAAAAATAATGTCTAATTACTATAATTAAATATCAAGTGTTATAGAAATATATAGAAGAGATTCATTATATTTTTGAAGAAGAGAAAACTATGTCATAGTTACATCAGCCCCATTTAGATTATTGATCGCAGAAAAGTTTTTTTTTCAATGGACCGGAACTACCACCAAACCCATATCAAGTAAATGATGTGTACCATGTATACCTATTGCAAAAATACATACCAAATCCATCAGAAGTACAAAAATTGTCTCTATTTTGAGTAGAAGTCATTGAAGATTTTGTACCTTAAGAACAAATCGTTACATAATCAGAAAACTCACATAGTCAATATACTATAGAGAAAATTTAATTACACGGAGGAAAAATGGGAAATATACAAAGAAATTAAATATAATTGTCTTCATTATTTCTCATCTTGTTGGGTGAAATCAATTTTCGAGGGTGAAATTTCTTATGGGGGGATGAATATAATGACTTAAAATTTTATTAATGGAATTTCTCATATTAAATAAATGTATTGTGTTTAGTAATTTAACATTAAATTAAATACATTCACTGCATGATAGAACCAAAAAATTATTAATATTATTATAAAAATTACATTTTGTGAATCAAAATATCCATAATAAGTTAAATAGTAAAAATGGCACAAAATATTTAAAATAAGATAAAATAATATGAAAATTTAGATATCTTGATCCCTTAGAACGATCACACTCTCAAAAACAACTGTAGAAATAAAGGAAAATATTTTTTATTCGAGGATATTTTAAAATTTTATAATAGATATAACTTTTAGAAAAAATATAATTGAATGAATAATGAATGAAATTTGATGTATTTATAGAATGTGGGGAACCCATAAGCATGTTAAAAATCAGATTTTGGAATAGTAATCTGACTGTTATAATAAAAAACTGACCATTAAGAATATAAATTTGAATATTGGAATAACATCCACACCTATGTAAATTTAAAATTGTAACACTCCAGTTTTTCTGGAATATATTTTTTCGAATAAATTTAATTTCTTGAGTATCTTCTATTATAGAGAATCCAGAGCTTTAACGAACCAGAACAACTATTATGATTATTATTTATGGATGACTATCATAACCTAGCTATCAAACTTGGAGTAATTAATAGAAAGAAAGTCATTTTAAAAATTAATTATAATGGTTTTTTAATGAAATAATATTGATAAAAAATTACTTAATTTTTAGTAAAGTTTTTATATGTTTAGAAAATTTGATTTTCTCAAAAAAATATTTTACTTATTTTTTTGAAATATTAATAAAATCCTTTTTTTGATACTTTTATAATTTTTTTCAAAAATAATTTTTTTTTGAAATATGCATTTTTGAATTATCTTTTAGTGATTTTTTGATAATTTTCTACAATGATTAATTTTTTATGAATAGTAAAAAATATGATTTTTATTAAAAATATGTATTTTTAATTAAACAATTTAGAAAATACATTTTATTTCAATATGGTTTATAATTATAATAAAATAAAATATATATTTTTTAGTCTAATTTATATCATTTTAATTAATTAAATACTGAATTATAATATTCAAACATTATATACTCTTGAAAAGTTTATATTTTGAAAAATGATTTTCTTCATGTTTTTAGGTTAAATTTCAATTTTAATAATTCCTATTTTTGGAATGGAATTTGGAAAAATGGATTAAAAATTTGGATTCATCATAATTACTATTATATAATAAATTCAACTTACGTTTTTTTAAAATTAATCGTAAAAATAGTAAAAATAAATAACATGGTTAAGAGTAAAGCGGGTATACTCGGGGTACTGAATTAAAAATATACGTGTTCAAATACTCTTAAAAATGGTTAAACTATTTTTATACAAAAATATTTTAATCTTATCTCATATAAGGTTTTATAATGACTCAATTTGGATTATTTTTTCATATTTAAAATTTGTGTACACATTTTTTTAATTCTATGTTTGTTTTCTCCCCCACTTATTAAAGGGTTCCCCATCTCCTATTCCTTTCAAACATAAAATCCTATTTGGTTTGGCCAAATAATACAAAAATACATTCAATAATTCCCTCCCCACATCATCGTTTACAAAAAAATTCTTACGACACCTTCCTAAGAAGTCTTTAGGTGTGATCCCAAATGAGTCCCCTAAAGAAAATGTATAGTCTTTTACCATGCATTTCCATTTTATTTATTCAAAAATCATCTTAAAATATTATTGAAACATGATAATATTATAACACACATATATACCATATAAATATATTTTATTAGTTAATTTTAGTTCCATAAATCTATCCCCTCTTCCATGAAGTGGGAAACGAAACAGCCGATCATGTGTATGACGTACTACTACCTGACAGACGAATATAATTCATCTCCATCACCAAATATCACTAATAAATAAAATGATAAACTTAAATTTTATATATGATATTTTTGAAATAATTATACATTTTAATTTATAATATCTAATCTACCTTATTACATTCATATCTGTTTGGAAACACTAACATCTCTTGTTTGTACATGTGGACTACCACCTCCAGAAAAATAAGTGATAAATTTCTCATTTTATTTTCAATAATAGGATAATAGTGATCAAATAAATAGATATATATGATATAGAAATTATTCTGGAAAGTTGAATTAATATTTACTTTTTTAATTCCATCCATCCAGATAATGGAAACTAGATTTATGCATACCTACGACAAATCGTATCCAAGGAATGTACAATTCATTAAACATATCTAACTTTAATTGATTTCTATAAATTTATATATAATGAATATATAATATTAATATATCACGTTGATATTATAGAGATAATATAACCTTTATCATTTTAAATGGACTCCCAATACCAAACCCCAACATACATGAAAGACAAAGTAGTTTTTAGAAGAAACATGAATTTAATAAGGAATTTTTAATAAATAGGTACTAAAAATTCATATGTAAATGATATATGGAATGATATTTGTGATTATCTTTTTGTAATATATATATAATATACCTATATTTATTATGTATGAGATTCAAATTTGTAAAAATAATGTAGATACTGGAGGTAAGGTATTTTCATCTCACTTTTATTTCTATGAGACACATGCTATATTATCCTTTTATTGATTTTGTTTAGGGTATTTAATTTCTATTAATGTATTTTTTGAATTCTATAGGTATTTTAATATCCATATAATTGTATATCTATCATGGGTATTATGAATTAAAAGTTACAAAAGTGGTAAGACATTAACGATAAAATTTCATTGTTTAGATGGATTTTTTAGGATTAGTCATCCAATGATGATATCATGTGATCTAACTCATAAGAAAAAAATTAATTTTATTCTTTGCGAATTTTTTAAAATTATATATTTTCCTTTAATTTTCTTATATTTATGTCCTCAACATTCCAAATGAATTATTTAATGAAAAATAGAATTTATGTATCTCTTACATTGCAAAACCTTATTTATAAGTGTACATGTTTTCTAAAAATGATTTAAATTATGTTATTACTATTCTCTAATGATTTCATAGCAAACAATTTGGCCATGTTTGACATTTTATAATTGGGTTAAATGTAATATTCATTTAATTTTCCAAATAAGGATCTAAGGAATTTTTTCTAACGACATAAAGGGAATATATATTTTATCCTATATGACATGAATAATATTTTCCACCAATATGGCCTCTAAATGAAATAATTCACCCTCTTGAAGATTCAGAAGACATTTTCAAATAAAATTTTTATTTAATATATGATAAATTTTTAAATTTTAATGAAGATTTTTCCAAATGTAAATGATATTTTCCTTAACAATGTTTTAGTGTTTCTTTCTTGAATTTCTATTCATCGAGAACAATAACTATTGGTGTTGCATATATTGTTCTTGAGATCTGATCCAATTGTACCATCCTTGTTCCTTCTCTATAGGGTTTATGATTATGAAGAAGACATGATTATGAAAATCATTCCTTTTCCACGAGTTATGCTATGATGAATTGATGATCTGATTATTAATGAAATTTCGTTACTATTGGTTTTTCTATAATGAAATGATTATGAAAATTATTTCCTTTTTATGGATTATAATATGATTAATTATTCATAATATTTTAACACAAAAATGAATGGATTATTTAATGGGTGGTACTGATATCTCACTCCAATTAATTGTGTAATTATTAATGTTCAATGATATAAGAGGTAACATAAGAGGTTTTACCAAGCTTGAAATATAGGGTACATTGGAGGTCACCCAAGACTGAAAAATTCGGTACTTGGGATTTTATCTGAAGACTGATGTTGGTAATTGGGTTGTAATCCCATGCCTATAATGTTATGATTATCTTTTTGGTTATCCTTCACATAAGGTTGTATATGCTTATTTATATAAAAAACAATTTTATTATTCCTTTTTTATAATATCATGTATTATGTACTTTGATTCCTTTATTATTCATATCTTTCAAACTATCATGATTTATTCCCTAACACATGTTTATGATCTATGATAAGTATATTCCTGTTATCAAATGTTATTATCTGGTTACCATACACTTATTCTCATGTAATGTTGGTATATCCTATATTTACTCTTAAAAAGCATATAAGATCATCCATTCTTTTGTTCCCTTTCCCCAAGTTGTAAATAATGGAATTATATATGTTATGTGTAAAAAGGGTGATAGTTTTGATGAACTTAGAGGGAGATTATGTAGCACACTTATGAACTAGTTGTTTATGTGTTAAAGTTTCCAAATGCACTAGACCCATACAATTATAGAGTAGATCATTATGTTATGTAACTGATATTAATATATTAACATGTGATATAAATTTATTATAAGTGTAGGTCATTTCAATTATTATACATGAAAGGTTTAGTTAACCCATTGGAAACAAGTATGAAATTTTTTTTATTGAGAATCACAATGATAAGTATAAGTATACGAATATATTCTACAAATTTAGAAAAATAAAGAGAAAGTGGTTTCTAAGAAATTACATACCTATTTGTATATAACAAGTTGATTTGGATCTATAATTGTTTCACATAGAGGTAAAAAAATCCCAAATAGGCACATTTTTATAGACTTGATCATTACCTATTTTTTGACATGGAACCTTTTTTCACAGATATTTTTAAACTCCTAAAGTATATGTTATGGAAGTTTTCAAACTCTTTATCAACTGTCCTGATGTATTTGATTGATGACATTAAATGAACTAGGTTAAACATATGGTTTCATTGATTAAAAATAAGGCATCGTGTTTTATGCAATGTATATGTGATTTTTCATGATTATGTGGTTATCCATTATTATTATTATTGAACACACTACACATTTTTGATTCAGTTAGTGGATAAAACCAAATGGAACCCTCATAAAACTAAGTGTGATAGACAAAAAAATTAATTTTCTCCTGAGAAACTAAATATTTTGGGAGATAGAATGTAAAATATTATTATTAAGATCATTAATCTTTCCAAAGATATGAATCATGAAGAGGTTTAAAATTATTATAGAAGAGAATATTGTTCTATTTAGTCATTCATGAGGCAACATCCACTATATTTCATTATTTCTACTAATCCAATAGTTATTGAGAAATAGGTCAATACAATTGAAAATGTATTTTACATTATCTATTGTTTAGAACATAAAAATTTATTTTATTTGTATATCAACTGAAAGAAGAATAGTATTAATAATAGACTCTTATCAAGAATATGAGGAAATAATAAAATATAAAATACATGGAATGAGAGTAGTTTAATAGTTCATTTAAAAAAAATTCATATTATTTTTATGAAAATAAAAAATAAATTAATGGAGATAAAATAAATGGATGATAAATCCATTTTTAACTATGTGGAAAATTTTATAAGACATTCAATGTACACTTTTGATATTATCATAAATCTTAAAATTAAGGTTGATCGATTATTCTATATTTTAAAACGTAGTGTACATAGGGTGTCAACCATATGGGTCTTCAATAGCTGTGAATAAAATGTTCATTATGGCATCAAGGTTGGAATGGATATTGGAGTTACCCATCAATAACATGATTTTTATAAGAAAATAAATATGGAATTCAATAGACAATCTAAAAACCATTGAGAAAAGAAGATGAGTTTTCTTTTATACTCTATGTATAAGATAAAACATGGTAGAATATTTCTTAAGGGGAAAACTAATGGTTTTATGTATTGAGGGTAAGATCATTGAGTGGATAAATATTAATGTGATGTGAAGATGTTTTATAATGATGGTAATATAGAAAAATCTCCATAGAATTTAACTCCCACACTATAGTGATTCAAATATTAAAATTATGGGAAATATAAAAATGAGTGATCAAAATCAAATTTAAATGATTGAAATAATATTAAAAACATCTTAATCATAGAGATAAAAATAAATATCAGGTGATCACTGCTTTTTATGAGGGGTATGATAATGATGTGGTGAAAGGAACACTTATTATCCACCATATAATAACTAATTTCTTATTTGATTTCAGATCTCCCCATTCTTTTATATTGGAATAATTTTATAGGGATCTCTTAATTCCACCACAATGATTAAATGTTCAATTTTTAGTGAAACCCACTATTTGTATGATTATCAAATATCATGTATATGATTATTCTCTAGTTGAAGCTTTTGGGAATGTGATTCCTATAAATATTTTTATTCTACCTCTAATTTAATTTGATATTATCTTAAGCATGGATTGGTTTTATCTATATAAAACACAAATTAATTTCCATAGAAGGTAAGTCACTCTTGATATTACAAGACAAACTATAATCTTCTATCAGTGGGATGATAACTACAAACATTTTAAAATGATCAAATTCATTTTATGTGTCTTTATCCCATTAAAAATGTATTTTTATCTCATTTGGTTGGGGATAAACTCAATATCATTGATATTCCTATTTTTTGAGAATTTTTTGATGTCTTTGTAAAAGTTTTTCTTAGTCTACCATGGAATTATTAAGTTGTTTTTTCAATAAAACTCATAAATGGTGCTACACAGATTTCAAGGTGTCCCAACAGAATTGAACAAATTGAGTTTCAATAATTAAAGAAAAACACTAGGGGAATCTTGAAAAGTGATATATTTGGCCAAGTGTGTATCCTAGGGGTGAACATGTCTTTTTGAAGAAGAAAAATATTAATGAAAATAATAATTGATTATTGGGAAGTGAACAATATGAAAATCAAGAACAAGTATCATTTACCAATTATTTATGATTTTTTGGAAGAACTACACAAAGATTAATACTTTTCCAAAATTGGAATATTTTTAGATATCATCAATTATGGGTTAAGAATTAGGATATACCCAAGGAAACATTATTCACAAGGTATTGAAACTATGAATATATATTGATTCTGTTTTTTATTAACAATTTTTTCACTGTCATCATTGATTTAATGAAAAATGTCTTTAGCGAATACCTTGATCAGTTTTTTGTAGTCTTTAAAGATGGTATTCTCAGTTTATCAAAGAGAAAGGAAGAATTTTTAGATCATTTGAGAATTTTACTATATAAAATATGTAAGGAAAAAATATATTAAATATTTAAAAAGTGTGAGTTTTTGATACAAAGGGTTTCATATTTAGGTCATATAATCTCAAGCTAGGTTATATCGCTGGATCCATCAAAGACGAAGGCCAGTGAACATGGCCCAAAAAAACCACTATAATTAAGATTCTATGTTTTCATTACATGGATAGATGTTATATAAAATTTATGGAAAATTTTTAACATCTATATTATCCATTCACTAAGATAAAATATAATGGATCGATGTTTCTTTGGAAAAATGGATGAGAGTAAAATTTCAAGGAACTAAAGATAAGAATAGTTAACACACCAATACTTATATTACCCCATAGTAGATAACGGTTTCTAATCTATATTTATTCATAAAATAAGGGTATGGGATGCATTCCCCTGTGGAATGAAATTGTTATAGATTATTCCTCATGAAAAATTACTGTTAAGGAGAAAACTTACCCAATGATTTTAATAGATTTTGCCTCGATAATTTTTTTCATTATAGATATGGAGGCATTATCATTATAGAAATGGTGTGATATATATAATGATCATAAAAGTGTAAATTATATATTTAAAAATAAAGAGTGGAATATGTTCTAGAGAATTTAGTAAGATATTATTAATGATTATGAACAATCAACAAATTACCTCATAAGGAAAGAGAACATGGTGGCTGGTTCTTTGAGTCAAAAGGATCATTCTTTCTTATTTATGATGAGGAAAAAAATCAACCATTATATTTGGATTTAATAATGATGTATCTGAAAATATTTAAGGAAGTGGAGAAATAATATCACCATCAAATGAGTAATTATACATTGATCCATATAAAGATCATTGAGGCACATAAGGAAGATGTGGAGAAGTAAAACAAGGTTAGAAATGATCTTGAGTGTAACCATGATTATGATGGAATGATAAGGTTTAGGGACCATATATGTGTTCCATACATACCATATTGGAATAAGTATATCTTATACGAGGCTCAAAGTTATTCATTATCTATTAATGCTGGAAGTACAAAGATGTTTAGAGAATAAAAAGTGTGTTTTTGGTGGGGTTGCATAAATATGGATATTATAGAATATATATCTTGGTTCTTGGTATTTTAGTAAGTTAAGGAAAAATGGGAAAGTATAAGGGGATTTTATATCCATTACCCATAACAGAATGGAAAATAAAAATCAAAATATATGGATTTTATCGTCGGACTCCCCAAATCATATAAAGGGAATAATCCTATACGAGTTGTATTCGATCCCCTTAATATATATAAAATAGTAATAATTTGTTTAGTAAAGTATTTGTATGTTTCGAAAATAATTTTTTCTCAAAAAATTTATTTCTTTTTGTGAATTTTTTTTATTTTTTTAAACTTTTAGAAAAATTATTTTTCAAAATACAATTATTATTTAAAATAAAAATGTTAAAACATTCATTGAGAGTTATTTTGATAATGTTTGGAAAAATTCATTTTTTTTATGAATAGTACAAAAATACCGATTTTTATTAAAAAAAATATTTTCATTTCAGTTATTTATAAGGTCAATATTAATTTAATATAGTTTAAAAATTAAAAGGGTACAATTATATATTTTTTGATCCAATTTAGAACGTTTGAATAATTTTTATTTTGTATTATTATATTAAAATGTTTAAAACCCGTGAAAATATGTTCTTTGGAAAACCACTTTTCTATTACATCAGTATGATTAATTTTAAATTAAATAGTACATACCCGTGAATTCGCACAGCAATGCGTTCAATGCTTAATTTCAAGAAGACAAACTATATTTTAAAGTTAATAAATAACATGAATATTGAATAGATTGAAAAAAATAGTGATAATTAATATTGAACTATAATTGAAAAAACATAGAGAATTGAAAATATAGGAAAATAAGTAATAGAAAATAAAATAGGAGAATATATAAGAGAGTATTGACAACAAATTGATGAATATATGAGAATATATAAGAGGCGCTCTCGGGAGCTCTGCTCTTGGGAGCGCCTTAGGGATTTGCCTCCGACGTGGAAATTCGTCTCTTGCGGACAGCGCTAGTTCTCAGGGAGGGGGTGGGTCCAAAGGTTGCGGCGTTTCCAACTTCAGCAGCTCCGCACTGCAGGATCGTGTTTCTCGACTCGGCCTGGGCCTTCGGGCGACGACGTCACAACAGCAGCAATGGGGCTTCTTAGCTCAACGTCTGTCTGTCAGTGACGACGGGGAGGATTTCTCAGCTTCCAGTTTTCAGTGGTGGCATGGATGGTACTTCAGCTTTCAGCGGCGGCGGATCTAGAGATCTGGTCTGTGGTGGTCTCCCTGCGGAGCGGGGACGATGGATGGGGCCACTCGGTCATCTGGTCCAAATATTCTTTGTCTGGTTCTATTCAAAGGATAAAAAACATGATATCTCTAGGTATTAGCATAACAGTCCATCATTACCCGCATATAAGAAATACGAATCAAAACAAAATAATTATTGATAATAACAATAAAAGTCAGAAGCACAAAAAAATCCATCACAAAGATCAAGCTAATGCAATGGGTTATTTATAGAAGACCCAAAAAATAAATGGCAAGAGACAAATATTCTATATAATTGGTATAGATAATTTATGTCCTGGATATGATATATACAAATGTGTGTCATCTTATCGGTAGAAGTAAATAATAAAGTATAGCATGATCTAATTATAAAAAAGAATACAAAAACTAAAAAAATAGAACAAAATTATTCACTGATACCTGAAAATAAGATACGCTTCAGAATGATAATGTGTGGAAATTGTAAATCATGGAAGAAAATTCATACCTTGAATAAAAAAATGATAACATAAAATTATTAATTATAAAGAAAAATAAAAGAAGTCAATTTTTTCCTTTTTAAGCATGCAATGAAAACCAGCCTGGTGCAACATGGATGTCATCACAACCCAACTACACCCCATATACTTAGGTGCTACATGGATGTCCTCTTTCTTCTGGTGCATTGAATCCCCCTGCCCAGCCCCTTCCCCCACCTATGCTTGTCTCCCACCCCATCCAAGTAGCTCCCCCTTCCACCTCAGCCTCAAAAATAACCAGCTCAACCCCGCCCCTTCCCCATCCTATGCTTGTATCCCACCCAATCTCATCAGATCCCCCTCCCACCTCAGTCTCCGCCTAACTAGCCCCTTCCCCCACAACTCCCCCCCCCCATGCCAAAGCTCTTCCCCCAGGTGCTACATGGATGTCCTCTTTCTTCTAGTGTATTGAATCCCCCTGCATAGCCCCTTCCCCTGCCTATACCTGTCTTCCACCCCATCCCAGCAGCTCCCCCCCACCACCTCATCCTCATAACTACCCAACCCAACCCCTCTCATTCCCCTGCATATGCTTGTCTCCCACCCAATCCCAGCAGCTCCCCCTCCCACCATAGTCTCCCCCCTGACCAGCCCATTCCCCCACCACTCCCCCCATGCCAAATATCTTCCCCCAGCAGCCCCCTCCCCATACCCTCATCCTCCCCTCCCCTCCCCTCCCCTCCATCCTGCTCAACCCCTCCCCCTGCCCTCATCCACCCCTCCCCTCCCCTCCCCTCCAACCTGCCCAGCCCCCTCTCCCCTCCCATATACCTACACATTAAATGTCTTTTACATAAACTTACATAATTAATGGGAAATCACTAACATATACTTTAAATAGGAATGTGTAAACCATAAACTGCATTGAAATCTAAGTAAAAACCGAAACCTGGATGTTTGTTTAAGCTTCTAATAGTAGGAATCAATCTTCAATGAATCGATAATCACCAGCTGCGTGAGGTTTTGTCCATTTTGTTTCAGCCCATAAAAGAGGAAAAACTATTATTAACTAGAAAATTACATGAAGGAAATATAATTAAATGAAAAGGAGAAGAATTTTTGTGTTTATAACCTCAAACAGGTGTTTTAGTTAACCTGTCCGCAGCTGGACAGTTCCTACAGGTCAACCCCAGTCTATTTGTGGGTATGGTCTTAAGAGTAGAAACCACCACATCCAGGTATGAATCACCTTCACATGCACTGAAATAATGAGAAACTGAAAAATATTAGTTCATAACACAAATATTTCCTATAATATAATTGCACATGATCAAATCATAACTCAAGAAAATAAACACATTAGTGTGTCTTCCTAAATGCAGTTCCTATTTTACATATTAACATTGAATTTTTCATGGGAATGATAAAATTTGGCGTACTAAAATCATGCCATACAAGATGGTGTCAATGTATTGATAGTAAGATGGTGACATGCATGTGGGTGGTGGGGGAGGGGGGGTACAGAACACATGTTCTGTTATCTTTAAATATGTTCTTCAATAATAAAAAATCAGTAATGGAGTGCACCAACAACAGAGATATTTACTTATATAGTCTTTCAAAGGTCCATTGAAGATATGAGTAAATCAAATCTTGGATAACAGTTACATAAAACCAACAAATTTAATGACTTTTAGAGATACCTGCACATTAAATAAAAAATGACATATAGTCCCGAATTCTCGTTGTACCTTGAGCCTCTATGCAAGAATATTTTGGTACTCAGTAGCCTCATAATCTATAAACATTGATATTATAACCATCCATTTAGGAAAAATCCTTTTAACATATTGAAGTTTAAATGATAACTGTCAATGGGAACCACAAAGGTACCCTTAATTATGTGGCTAAACAGTGTTACTCATAGTAAAATGAAGATCTGAAAAAAAAAATTAATCTATTTATTAATTCAGTGTAAATTAAAATAAGGAAATGTAAACAGTACAATGTCATTTCAGTATCAAAAACTCCCAACCATGAATGTTGCTTGCTGTAGAATTTTTGTGTTCAAAACCAGAAGGTCAGAAGTTTTAAATATAAAATTTGAATCTAACCAAAGCCAAATAAATACTACTTATTTATCAAAGTGAAACAGCCATATGTATCATAAATTTTAAGAGTCATCATACTATTCACCGAGAAAAATTATAGTTGTCTCCAAATACGGTTGTTTTTGGTACCTCAATGAAGAATACCTATGAAAATAAATGGCAAAAGACATGGTATCCAAATGATTTAGTATTCATATAACATGTTTTGACCTTAGAAGAATATGATGGAATGAACCATGAAAACTAAAAAACCATTATAATTTTTTACTATTAACCAAACAGCAATTAAAAACATAAATAGGGAAACATATCCATAAAGATCCTTAAAAACTGATACGATAATGTAACTAGATTACATAACAGTCATGTATCCAAAAAGGAAATGACCAGATTGTAATCTTTCAACTTAATATGCTGAACAGAAAATTTATTTAAGAGGCCTCAGGGAGAAGTTGTCAAATGGCATTGGTATACATCTATATGAATAGGAAAATCCACACTACAATGCACAAACCCAATTAATCACCAAATACAAACAGCAAGCATTTCAATATAATTAAATAAAGTTAGCTTGAAATGAAAAAAAACTAATATATTGATCAATATTCATCATTTCTTAAGAATGATGAAAACCTAATAAATATAGCAAACAACTTGGTATATCACACAATAATGCTAATGAATGAGACAAACTAAACATAAGTAAAACAATTATATATTACAGAATGCAGTAGTCATTAAAATTTAGAGATATGAAAAGTAAACAAACTGACAAGGAAAACTTACTAAAAGAAGGTTCACAAACACAACATTAATCCAGTAAAGAGACTTCACAAGAATTATGTATGGAGTTAAATTTATAATGGCAATATGAAACAATTAGATAGAGTTTCTTATAAAAACTACATTGGGTCAGGCATAGATACATTTAGTCTACTTTGGATACTTTTTTGTTTCTCATTTCTACTATTTGGAGATGATGTTGGATTCGGGTCTGGAGACATGGAGCTTTCCACAGTAGCTTCAGCATCGAATTCAGTCATCAATTTTTTCTACCTGAAGGTTCAATTATTACGAATGTGAAGTAGCCAGTACTTATTAGTAATACCAATTTAACATGAAATTATTTTTTTACAGATGGAAAATAACCATAAATAGATTGTTATTAAGATTATAGGTAATGTGCAACAAAAATGAAGAAAGATACATTACTGTATAAAACATGTACAACATTAGTGTTACAGAGTAAGAATTTTGAAAATTTATACCTGGGTTGAAGAGACAGCAGTAGTACTTCTATGAACAGCAGCACAATTGTTCATGTTGAGTCCTGAAGAAGCAGTGCATTGATGTTCATAATAAAGATGATTAAAAGTGTTTATAATAGTTCAAGTATGTGGTCTATGTTTTGTTAATAAATTTAATTGTAAATAATGAACTTTAAAAATATTGTTGTTATGTAATCTTCAGCATACTGCCTTGAAATTCCCGTGGTAGTTTGAGACTTCATACCTGGCCGTCTATAGAAATCTAATTTTAGTTACTAATATAATCTTCATTATCACTGATGAAGAGCACTGTGTATGTGTTTTGTTCTGAACTACATTTTCAATTTTGAACATTGTACTCTGTCACGTCAAGTGACAGCAGAACATTCATTAATTTGAAAACATTTAGATCGAGGGGGAAACCATACTCATCATGGTCCTATGTTATAATAAAATGTGAAAGTGAGTTAAAAAACATAATTTACATGACAAAAAACACATAGGTGGAGAATATTACTTGTATCATATCATCTCTCAACTGTGAAGCTGATTTTCATATAAACTGCATGACTTGCTTATCAAAGAGAACAATAGATAGCGAGTCTATGTCATCTTTAACCAGCAGTTTTACTCTAAACCTTATATATTTACATTTATGTACTATATTTACAACTAATGTTGTATAAGAAGAATACTAATGAATTAATAGTTAGAAAATATGGTAGAAATTAGATTAATACCTTGGAGTAGTGAAGGCTGGTGTTTTCTTTCAATTTAGGCACCAAAATTATCCATCGGCAACTTGTATTTTTTTTTTGTGCAGGAGTTGCATGATTCAAAATACTAGTGATGATTGATTTTATGTTTTACTACTTTTGCGTCAATCAGACACCTTGTCGGCTATGAAATAATTAGTAATATTAATACAGTTATCAAATCATGTATTACATGTAGTGAATTATAGTTCACATCCTGAAATAATGGAAACTGGATACTATAATTACCTGCACCAACTATTTAACATCAGAAATTCATTTTTTTTATTACAATAAGGAATAACTATAATGAATATGTTTGATCGTGTTGATGGGGGAATTTGAAACGGGGAATTACTTATGAAGCCAGTTCTGATTAATGTAGTAAAACCATTATTCAATAATAGAAATAATGTTAATTTTAGAAATATCTCTGGTATTTGAATGAAGAATAAGTTTTCAAATAATGGCAGTTGATTGTTTACCTGCTTCTAAACTCATGGACTTCTGGGTTGTCAAGGTTGAGTAGTATTTTCGAAGAATTTATTGAAGTGGTGATAATAACAGATGCTGGGACATGTAGAAAAGAATGAGACAACAATCAAGTTTTCAAATTGAAAAAAATACACTGATTCAAGTTAAACATGTAACGATTTTTTGTAACGCATAGATAGATTTCTTACAGGTCAACCGCTTTGCCCTGACCAACTTCAAGATAACTACTGTAAAGGATTCCATGTTTTTATCCAAGTACTCTGACATGATGTTTGCAAACTCCCCCCACAAGATACAGTTTATTTGCAAGAATCTAGAAGAAATCATAGTAGATGTTTTGGTAATAACAATAATACATGTAAAATGTAGTGGGAAGTGAAGGATGGTAACCTTTCATGCTCTAAAATGACTTGAATCTTTTTTTTTTGTAGTACCAATAGACTGTGTGGTGTATCATTGTCGTAGATGTCAAATAATTGCTAAAATAGGTATGAATGATGTAGAAGGAGTAGTTTTTCATGAAGAGAGCATTACTGTTAACTATTGAATCAAGACTATAGAATTTAAAGAAACTGAATAGAATCGGAAATAATAGTTTTTTAGTAACTAAATAATTTGAACATGCAGCAACTAATATTTTTCGAATCATAAACTTTAATAGAAAATTAGTGCTATTTAATATACCTATTAGATGATGTTCCAGAACGGTTTTTTAATGATGTCATCAAAATTAATGAAGTCGAAACAGAATACTGGTAACTGAGCATTCGTTGGATGAACAAATGTTGTTATTATGAAAAACAATTTGCAAGCATGTATTCCCCTAAGTAACATCCTTGATTAGGAGAAATGTGGAAGTTTTGTATAATGTAGCAAATGGATTCGCGCAGAAGTGGTTTGTACTTGTTGATTTCATGGCGGTTATTAATTGTACACTGTATTTTTGTCTCCTGCATGAAATAATAAAATTTCAAAGTAAATATTTAAAAAACAGCTATCACATTTAAGAGATATGAAAAATCATACTACATAATAAATAAATATTATTGGTGTTATGGAATTAGTACATGAACTGCAATTTTTGAAATGGATAAACTCACCTGGGCATCACAGATAATCGGATCGATAGCAGCAACACCGTATTTGGGTGAGGATTTCAACCAAAAATTCAATACACGCACTTCTATATTCATAGTTTCATCAGCATCAACAGTAATATCATTCAGAGGACAGATTTTGTGTGACATGCATACAGTTCTTCATGTTTACACATATTTTACAGATATAAAAGATTAAGCATCCATTATAATGTGTTGTCCCAATATATAAGCAAATAATAAAAGCATCGAATTTTATAGATTTATACTGAAAATATACCTATCATAGGTTAACAAAAATTTCCCTATAGACAACGTTTTCTATACAGTTAGTTGTCTGTTTTTCTATATCATCAATTATAATTTTTAAACCACCTGGTGACGTCACTCTAGATACGGCAACATAAAGTTGTCCATGACAAAACACATGCTTGCAAAGATATAAAAATACAGAAGATAGAGATTGGCCTTGACTTTTATTAATAGTCATTTCATAAGAAACAATCAAAGGATATTGTCTTCTTTATAATTTGAAAGGCCATCTTACGTCATTGTGTGTCATATTTATTCTTGCGATGAATGCAAGATATCCTGAATGACAACCAGTTAAAATCTCTGCTCCAATGACATGGTTACACAAATGTCTAACGATAATATGTGTACCATTTCATAGCCCCACTGATTGGTCAACATTTCTAAGCATCATAATGGGTACTCCAATTTTCAAAGTCATTTTATGTCCAGGTAGCCCAGAAGCAGTGATTCCATTCAAGACATCATTTGTATATATGTTCTCTGGAAAATCTGTATCAAAACTGGCTTTGCAAATAGAATCACAGCTGAAATAATCTTTTCCTTCAGAATTAGTAAGAGTTAACATGTAGTCATTTACTTCTTGCACAACGTCACGTGTAGGTGATAATATATCACGACCTTTCAAATACGAAACATCTTAAAAGTTTTCTATGAAATCTGGGTAAGCAAATTCAACAGATGCTGTCGGAGGGGATTTATTTTTTGCAAGAAGATAGGTGGATGGTATTTAAATGCACGCGCCCCCATCACTAAGCTCTCCAATGAGACCCTCGCCAATGTCCAAAATCCACTTTGAAAAATCCCAAACTTCGTTTTCATTGTCAACAGTATCGGTGGATTTCTAACTCATGTTCTGAGTCAATGTTAAAACCCGACAGTGCTGCCATAGATATGATGATCTTATACTTGCAAATACAATGTCACTTCTCTCTCCTCCAGGGATCACTAGTAGTATTTGTTTGAAATCTCCACCCAGGACCACTGTTATACCACAAAAAGTTAAATAAGAAGATTTTTCATTATTTAATGACATAATATCTCCAAATGTACGATCAAGAGCTTCAAAACAGTGTTTATGAATCATTGGAGCCTCATCCCAGATAATCAATTAGGTTTGCTATAGTAGTTTTGTAACATCACTCCCCTATTGAATGTTACAGTCCGACTGGTCATTTATAGAAATTGGTATTGGAAATTTTGAATTAGTTGTTCTCCCTCTAGGTATGATTAATGATTCTATTCCACTCGAAGAGACTTCTAGAGAAATTTTTCCTTCGGAACTTAGTAGACATGTTAAAACTATCCAGATGAAAGTCTTACCCGTACCTCTAAATCCATGCAAGAAAAATAATCCACCATCAGGAGAAGATAATACATACATAATTTCCTGGATTACATTTTTCTCTTCATCAGTAATCATATATTCCAATGTTTTGTATTTAAGATACAATTTTTCCCTATCATAATTAAGCACTTTCGCAATCAGTCAATTCGGTTGAGGAGATATTGTATACTCTGGAAGGGGCATTGGAGGATAACACTGCAGATATTTTCCATTGATGTGAATAATGTTGTCTATTTCAGACAATGCATACATTTTTTTTTGATGATCTGTAACTGTCAAGTCTAAAAGATACTATATTAATATTACAATGAAATATAATAATTTCAATATCTTCCAGTCAAGAAAGTAAGATGTTTGTACCTTGTAATTGAAGTCCCTGTTGTTGGGCATATAAAATGTCATCTGTTAGGATTTTCCAGATTGTAAACCAAAAAATGTCAGGTCGAGAAATAGAATTTGAGAATAACATTTCGGTGAATAGTCTTCGCAAAGAATATCACATTCCCTAAGCTGATACATCGTTTAGTGCTTGTATGAATTCATTATCTTCAGATAAAAGTATCATTGCTGAACATGTTTCTATGAATGTAATATGAGTAATTTTTTTCAATGTTTGGATAGATTCATAGGAATTTTATCCTCTGACCTTTGTTAATAGAATACGCAAGTAATGTAGTTCTCCAGAAGAGGGTTCGGCATAGTATAGTCTTCCAAGACCGAAACCCTGTTTGCACGGGTACCATTTCTTTTCACGATAGTGTTAGACAAACAGTGTTGGAAATTCTCCATAAGTAATATTTCTTCCCTCTGGATACATTTGATTTGCATTAAACCATGTTGTGAACATGGTATCAGAAATGTTTATCTTATTCAAGATATCTTCAATTTTATCAGAGTCGGCATATGTGACATTGTTTTCTCCTGGTAAATGAAATTGTAGTCTATCAACTGGATGATATCTATAGTGGATATGATAAGAGAAAATCCTCCAAGAAGCTTTACATGTTGATATGTACTGGCAGTCATAATACATTTTAATCTCATATATACCCTTGTCATGAAGATCTTTATTGAAGCTGTCAAAGAGTGTTACGGTAACACGATCGTTCCCCTTGCTAATATATTTAAAATGTTATTTGATAGAGGATGACTGATTGAAAACTTCGATATCGAGATGAGCTTTATATTTTAACAGCAATGTAGGATTGTATGGAACAACAAACCGATTCTCCAATGCTAAACCATTTTTTAGAACAGTATAACATGTATTTATTCTCTGACAGACGACATAACCATCATCATATGATGTTGTTTGGGGAAGAAATTTCTTTGGATAATTATTTGATCATTTTCCACTACTCATACATGGAGAGTGACTGTTGGATTCACCACAATTTCCAGGGATCATAAAATTTCCGACCACTGCATGTAGTTTAGGGATGTCACCTTTGTTTGGAATTTCTGCAGAAACAATTCTATTAATGTCTGATGGAGTGACCACCTTGATTTCTTGACTAACAAATAATAGAATGTGCACATGCGGTTGTCCTATTTTTTGAAACTCCACCGTATGAGAAACTACATTGGAAATTTAACAGAAGAAGAAAATTTCAAAAACATTTAACAAATTCTGGTTAAGGTAGTCATTAAAAGACATGAATAGATTATCGATGTAGTTATAGGCCTGCTCGAGAACTTTTGAAGAATGATCCTTATCATAAATCCTTCAGGAGTTGTTAGACCTTTATGTTGAAAATTCGCGACATTATTTGAGGACCGTCCGGTGGGCGCAGGTTGTTTACTTTAACATATCGAAATACTTCAGGCCACATTAGATTGCATGTAAATGTTAAAAAATGATCGTGATACCCTGCCCAATTACAGATTGACATTGCATCTTGGAAATTCTGAATCATATATCTTGGGACACCTGTAAATGTAGAAGGTAAAATGATATTCTTCCCACATAAGGAACCATCCCGATCACCCCTAATTAATGCTTCTTACAACCCATTGTATAGTTCTCCCCTTAAGCACTTCTGGTTTTAGCGAATAAAAGATAATCTCTGAGACTCAATCATTGTGTATGCATCTACAATAAACTTTTGAAGAAGCCTCCTAGAGAAAAGAAGGCTTGAAAAATAATTGGAATGGGATTTAAGGTGAAAGGAAAAATATTCTTGCGTTGTAACATTCCTGACTTTGGCATTGTCATTAAACAGTGTAGTGCGATGGGATATGTTGTCAACATATCCTTCCTCCTCACCTGTGAAAACCAATGGATATTGAAGTGGAAGGTAAAGCGGGTGAAGCTCATCAATGTGTTAATATACACCATCTTTGCATTGAATGATGATATCTCTCTCATTATTTAGATCTTCAATGTCACCAACAATGAGCATTGAAATCTCAGAAGTAGTTGGTAAGTTGTATGTTTGTGCATCCCTTCCTTATCTTCTAAGAGGTTGCAGTTTTAAATTTGCAATGCCCTGCATCTCAGTAACATCCCTTGTTGTTCTGAAATGATGTGATAAACTTTTATGTTCATGAAGCATATTTTGTAGCTTTTGGAAAATACTGACATCAATAATAGAGTCTTTGTTTCTGTCATCAAAACTGCATAAGAAAGTGTCAAGTAGTGGTGAGAATTGCAATAGACAATGTTTATGTATTACCAGCTACTACATTATATACCTGATTGAACGTACTCTATTCTCAGCTTCATTTTCAATTTCATATACATATAGTTGAGCAAACATGGTTGGTTGTCCATCGGAAGGACATAAACTACCAATGCGATGGTATTTTTGTCCATTTAATCTAAAAATATTTGGATACCCACCCCAGTTCCGAGATTTGTCTACTTTGCCTCCCAATGATGTGAATGCAAACATAGAGTTGTATATGTGCATGTGATCTTGGAATGATTTAGAATTTGGATAGATTTTACTGAATAGCAATGTTCTAAGGTATTTGAGACATGTAGGAAAAATCTGTAATGCTATTTTTCCCAGTGAGCAACATATTGAGTAATTTGGGACATGTCTGTGGCTATATTTTTTATTCCTCTCTTCAAACCAGAAGGTAGAACCGTTGTTTTCACATATGTTAGAAGGGTCTCTGCAGTCAAAATATTATGAAGAGAAAAGGATTGGAATAGATAATATAAAATCAAAAATATAGAGTCTGTTTAACTTTAAATTACACACAAAATATGTATAGTAATAAATGTGTTTAGTTAATGTAAACAACCTGTTTGTTCAGTAGTTTGATGATGTATTGACATATAAGCATCATTAATCATCATGTTATTTGTTGTTGGTGCTTATTTAGTATTATAATAATGAGAGATAAAAAGTTTAATGTTGGTAATAGTGTGTCCAAGTTGACATACCTCCGTTGTTGATTGCGGGATATATCTCAGAGGTCGATGAAGGAGTAGTATCCCTGCATGTACCTCTCATTGTAACTTGTTCATCAGTTGTTTCTGTGAAACCTGCACGGTGGTAATATCTCCTTTGGAAGAAACGATATGTTAAGATGATATAAGATATTAAAAAGGGCGTCTATATGAAGGAATTTATACATAATAAATGTGAGACGATAGTTGTAATGTGAAACATACCTGTGGATGACAAGAATTATGCAGCTTCTAGTTGTAGTATAGTTAGCACTGTTTGATAAAGTAGTAGTATGAAATAGAGTGAATATTTTACGACATATAAGACTTCACGTGGTGGGTTGTTTGGTGCTTACTATGATGAGGATGCATAAGTTGACTTCATAATAGTATAGTCATTTGAATCTGTACCTTGTAAGAGTGATATTAGGACTGTATGTTGTGAAACTGTAATGTATATTATTCACAATAAATGTAACAAAAGTTTAAATGCATAAATGTTTACAGAAAGAAAGCGCTTGTCGTATCGTGGAGTTTTGTCGTTTTTTTGTTCTTTGATCCACCGTATATTGTTGATATCCTTAAATACTCTTGAGGGACTACGGAACAGGGAATGGCATAATTGTAGGAATACATGGTTAGTATATTTTCAGATAGTAATCAAAATAATTAAATTGGATAAAGTAATTAGAACTAACTGTTGATGGATATAGATGATAATGGAATGCGGCGATGTAATTTAGTGTCAGTAGCTGGTGTGACCAGTTTTGGTGTAAAACAATTTCCTATAGGCATTATTAACATAAAACATTCATTACTGTTATATTATACCTTTTTAGACAGCATTGTATTTTTTTTAAACAGTTTGAATTTAACGTTTGGATATATTGATCAGAGTTAAAAAAAAGTAATGGGTAATGAATACATACCCTTTTGTGTTTGTCTCCTCTCATATGGCATCACAGGTTCAAGTCTAGTAATGTTTTCAGTGGTCATTCTGCCTGTCGATTTGGTAATATAGTAAACATGTAAGTTGTTGATTCTTAAATAATGAAACTATTTAAGTAGTGAACAATATTTAGAAGACAACCTGATTGATTTTGTTGTTGTAGTAATCTTCTTTGAAATCATGTGTCTCTATATCTTGACGGGGAGTGCATATTTGTTCGGTATATCTATTTATTTTCTTGTTAAGAAACTGAACAGGACCGCATAACCATGCTAAACAGTGTTTTGATCTCATTATAGAAACGGTATAATATGAGGAATATAATGTGAACCATTATAGTAATGATTTTTCAAAGAAAAAATCATCGATAATAATTAACATGTATACATAGATGTTGTATTGTTCAAATATCATAGATCATGTAAATGTTGTAGTCAAGTAGTACTTAGATTGGTCTTGTAGTAAGTGTTATGGTTGGTTGTACAGTTGTAGCCACCTACTAATAATATAAGAACATAGATTCCATCAAAAAAATGAGAATTAATCATATTGAAATAATATTATGTAATATTATAGTTTAGTACAGTAATGTAAACCGTTTAACAATATATTGTAGTATTTAATGGATAGATATCCTAATGGACTTAGATAACATACCTTGCAGTAGGTAGTGCAGTTGTTGAACAAAGGACATCCTGGGTAAAATGTCCATTCATATTAGTACACATTCCAATGGATTAACTAGTATAAGGGAGTAGAGTACTTTTTAAGTCTTACCGTTAATTTTGTAGCTAAATGAATTTCGGATGTTCAATGGATGAACGTACACATATCATTAATGCACTAGAATCCTCATTTGCATACAAAGAAATTTAATGTCTTAGTTGTTTTTCTGTGAAGGAACGAAAAAATGTAAAGTAAACTAAATAACTAATTACACAGAAATTGTAACAATAATTAAATTATAGAAATAGGACTGCTTGAACAGAGAATATTTCTCAAAGTTTAGGCAAGAGTAATTGGAAATATTTGCAAAACAATTAAATATGATTTCAAAAATAAAGAATGTTATAGGATAAATTAAATGTTTCGTTGTATATACTGAGGTATACATAGAAATTATTATCAGAAATTAACAACAGTTGTGAGGACGATGCGTTGGTAAGTAGTGGAGATAGATATACAGAAATTAACTTCAAACTGTAGATTTTTTATGGTTTAATCAATAGCAGAATATTGAATAGGTCGTCTTTGCGTTGTATAGAAGGAAGATGTGCGATGTACATTAGTCTCAAAAAACTCTAGATGTAGTTTGAAAACCTAAATTATTACATAGTTTTATACATGGGATTAGTAATTCTTTGAAATTTTATGAGTCGGCAGTTTCTGACGGCACCTGATTCTAAGGCTTGGTGTGCCCGGAATCAATTTCTGAAGTTTCGCTTGAGTATGTTTAGTGAACGAACAAGCTGGTTTTTATATCTTTTGAACCGGTGCTCAGAATTGAAATCTGAGGGCACCGATAGAACCTCAACGCTGATATTTTCTTAAGAGGACCTTTACTGGAGGTGTGTTTTCTTGGGAGGAGTTGTAAAAAAATTGTGGATTAAATGAAAAGTAAAATTAAATTGTGTTACAATTTTATTTCTTTTTCTAAGTGGTTATATTTTATGTGTGGACGTTGGGGTGGGACCCACTAGTTACTAACTACCCTTAAGAGGATAAAGCTCAGGTGGGGTGCACATGAGCCACAACTCTTCACATTCCCTAACTCCTCTAAACCCCCTCTTAATTTGTGCAACTCATCTTATTTTGGTTAAACATCCCCATAAATTTGGTGACTTCTCCTCTCCTCACATTAATTTAATGCCAACACACATTAATTAAATTAATTGAACCTCTTTAATTAATTGAACTATGAGTTTTGAACTTTGTAGTTTTGAAAATCATGGAATGAATTAATAAAATGAGGGAAGGCCTTAATTTTTTTTTTGCTTGTTGTGTGAGGATATTTGGGAGTGAACTCTATGTCTCTTGAAGAACTTCATCACCTTCATTGAAGAACGCCAAGACTCCGACGAATAACATCAACTTGGCGGTCCCGAAATTCACCATTCTCTTCCTTCTCTACGATAAGGGAAGAGACACTGAAAATGACGGGAATGACGTAATCATCCGCGACGCTTGACAACCACGAGCTTTCATTGAGGTAGGAGATTGATTTTAGAATGATTTTATTCCCATGGTTGTTTCCTTCTAAATCAAAGACCATGTATCAACACATCATTAAGTTGATCCACAAATGTTTTATTTTAATTGCGGGTTGGGAATATTGGTATGCTTAAAATTTTTATTGAACAGATCATGGGATGATTTGATTCAATTTTATTTAAATAAAATTGAATGTTTGTTCTTTATAAAATCCTGTTTAATCTTGGTTAATTGATAATGCCTAACGTAGAGGGTGCGGGCCTAACAAACACGGCCCAGCGACCCTCCGCAGATTGTTTATGATGTGTGGATTGACGGCGATGATAAAATGGGACCGCAATGTCTTTGAAAACCGTCGCAGTGAAGAGCAGGTCCCGGCAGGACCGCTGGTGAAGACGGCAGGAAAATCGGACCACCAGAGTGCGTTTGGTGGTCCGCGGAAGGAACTGTTGGCGCGCTGCGCCGGCGTGGTGATGCCGGCGACCGGTGGAAGCGGCACCCCAGTGCGCCGCCGGAGAAAAAGCTGCTGCGACATGCCGCGGCATTGCAATGCGGAGGATCCCACGGCCGCGCGGGATCCCGGAAGAACGGCTGCGGCGCAAACCGCCGCCTGCCCCAATTAGCAGCGCGGGGCCGAGCCCCCTGCTCCACGTCCACTCGGCCCGCTGGTAGAGCCTCAACCCGCCGGGACGGGTCGCCAGCGTCGGGCCGCCAGCACCGGGTCGGGCTGTGCTAGCTGGGCCGGGCCATGCCAGCCGAGTCGGGTCGTGCCCCACCGTACCGGACCCGGACTCGGGTCGGGTCGACTCGGTTCGGGCCGACCCAGGGGGTATTGGACCGGGTCGGACCGGGTCCAAACCCCCTATTTTCGGACCTCCTTCAGTTAAACGCCTATATATTGAGCTACAGACCTCCGATCGATGCACTATCAGTTGTGTTGGGATCCTTGGATCGAGACGGTCATTTCGTTATATTACACTCGTAGTTTCGGCAAAGTATGGGTACTGCAGGGTTGGTTCTAACCCGAAACCAACCGGGCCCTCTGAGCAGAAACACTTATAACTTGAGCTCCGGATGTTCGATTGACTTGTCGTTGAATTAGATGGATTTATTTTGGTGAGAGGGATATTTCGGAATATATAACCTCAGGTTTGGACGTAGTTGGAATTTTTTCGGGTTGGATTGAACCCGAAATCCATCCGGGACCATAGAACGGAAATCAGATAACTTTCCGACCGGAAGTCCATTTGACGAACCTTCAGTGGTATTGTTGATCAATTTGAGAAACGGACCCTTTGAGTTACCCTATGTGAGTTAGGGATATAGTTGAGATACGGCCGTGTTGGTTCGTACACGAAACCAACCGGGCCCCCAGGACTAAAAGGCTAATAACTCACAGACCGGGTGTTCGATTGACGTGTCGTCTGTTTCATTGAGACCCCTATGACGAGGTGGTACTTTGAGATACTTATTCGTGGGAATTTTTGATATTTGGAGTATCGACCAGTAGCTCGGGTATCAGACCCTCCCAGAGACGAGAGTACGGAGTATGGAGACCGTGTAGCTGGCTGAGACCTGATGACTGCTTGTCTGATTCGAGTCGGAGTGACTTGTATAGCCCAATGGGGAGCACTACTATGTTTGGGTGGTAGACCCACAACGGGGAGCACTACTGTGTTTGGGTGGAAGACCCACGGTACTCAATAGAAGGAGTACCTCTGCAGGCTATTAGGGGGGTGCACTACTGTGTTTGGGTGGCAGACCTCGTCGGGGAGCACTATTGTGTTTTGGTGGCTGAACCACGGAACTCGACAGGAGGAGTACCTCAGCAGTCTAAGGTTAGTGAGAAGCACCTCAGAGTTGTGACAGGATCAGTATACTCGATAGAGGAGGAGCTCTTCAGCAGTTTTCGTTTCGATAATGAAAATCCTGGTTTGAGCTGAGTCAATGACCTTTGTGTTTTCCTCATGATTGAGATGGGTTACTTGATAAGTTATGTATATGTATGGGCATATACATTAGTAGTGGTTATACATCAACTTCATATCTATGTGACACCTCGTGGCTGAGATGGGTTACTTGATAACTTAGGTATAAGTATGAGCTTATACCGAAGTAAGGGTTGTCTGTTGAGATATTTATTTGTGATTATACTTGTTAGATTTAGTGAGACCTTGAGGGTCTCGGGGTACCTAATGAGTATGTTTATACTCACCCCTGCACGGGATGGCCCGCACCTCGTTATGTAGGATGCAAACGACGGACAATGCTGATAGAGACCGAGTGTGCGACGACTGGATGGTACCCGGAGGTGGACCTTACGATGAGTCAGTTCCCGGAGGTGGACTTCATGACAAGACAGTACTCGGAGGAGGTAACGGGAGAGAGCATTGAGGAGGCTATATGTACCTACCATTCAGGTAGGATCCGTGGTGGATGATCGAGGAGTTGTGCTATCTGTACCTAACCTTCAGGTAGGATCCGAGGTGGATGACCTAGGAGCTATTTCTATCTTTTAGCTGTTGAACTTTTGTTCAGTTGTAGCTGTACTTTTCAGTTTGGTTTGTATTCTGGCCCATTTACTTCCAGCACTTTATTTTGTACTTAGGGTATTACTTCTGCTTGTACTCTGGTTGGATGTGTTTATGTTCTATAAAGGCAATCCCTTCCCAGTTATTGGGATTTATGCCATTGGTGCTAGTCGCCACCCACTGGCCTTTAGAAGGCGGGCTTGGGGTAGTCACGACATGGGGCTCGAGAACGGGTTGTGACAAATTGGCATCAGAGGACTCGGTTCTACCATAGAACTTAGGACTCTGATATTTATTTTTTGTGAAGAAATAGTGTTAAATGTACTAAGTGTGGTCTTCAGTTCATGGAGTCCAATGTTGGTGCGGGCGGCCGACGTATCCATACACCAGGACACTGATGACCGATTTCCAACTTAGTGCACGAAAACACTGATTGCGTGTGTGTTTTCAAAAGATTATTTAAAATTAGATCAAACCAGGTCAGGTCACAAGGTATAATCATTTGACTGTGTCACGTCTGTTTCTTTCAGGATGACTTCACCTAGTTAGAAAGCGTGGGTACCATGTGGGGAGCGCGATGATAGCCCACCGACCAACGAGGCCTCATTACATGGCCCTCCACTAGTTGGGACAGCAGCAGAGATTTCATGCCACTTGAGCACGATGTACGACTTCCAGTATCAAAGGCCTCTGAGTTTTCGAGGTGATTCATATTTTTAGACTGCTGGACACTGGATGGAGTTTGTAGCACAAGCTTTCCACACAGCTCGGACACCTGCAGACTTGATGGTGTACCTAGTTGTTAGCCTCTTCTAGGGAGCAGCTAAGAGGTGGTGGAGCCACATGTTCCAGTTTTTCGATGATATGACCATCACCTAGGAATACTTCGATACCTTCTTCATGGTGGAGTTTATACAAGTGAATCTACACACCGAGTGTGCTCAGGAGCAGCTGCCTTTGCCGTAGGATTTTCCATCACTAGCCGAGTCATCTGTAGGCAGTAGACAGAAGATACAGATTTCCAAGAGGACCATACCAGCAGGTGGGTGACCTCGGGATATAGGATCGATAGTGTGGGGCACACAGGGTGGATTCAGAGCCGGGTGTGCCAGAAACGAATAGTGTTTCTCCTGTGGTAGGAAGGGTCACATGGCACGTGACTGTCTGACTCCCCGCACAGTTGATCTGCAGGCATTAGAGGATCCACTAAGACAAAATCAGTAGTGGGTGCTTGAGAAACAGTTGAGTGGTGGACAAGGAAGTGGAGCTTCGGAAGCAGGTGGACTAGAGGAGAACTAGTGGATTCCTTTTTTTCATGGTACTTCTAGTTCCATGTTGTTGTTGTATTTGTGTCTTTGTATTTCGAGATACAGTAATAAAAGACACTTATCATTGTGAAGATTACATTCCTACCATTTTCTTTGGTTGATACTGAGAGGTCTTAGTTAATACTGTTGACTTGACCCACACTTTCTAGATTTCTACTGGAGGAGACCCAGTGACCTCACACTGATGCCGACAGTGTGACTCTACCCTTGGAGGAGAGAGTGACGGTTGGATCTCTTGATAGTAACGTCGTGGCCTTACGATGTCTTCCCTGGCATGGATGCATCATTCATGTCAGGATTGACTGTATTAGGCAAAGAACGCGGTTCATCTATGGGATGAGACCAGATTTATTTTTTCGAAAAAGGAGAAATCTTAGTAGCTCTTACAGATTGTAGGCGAGAAGGTTGTTCATTGACTGACTTAGCATGTCGGCAAACTTCTTACCGACCAGAGATGGTAGGAGCTACGATGGAGAAGGTGAAGATCATCCAGGAGAAGATGATGATTGCACAGTATAGTAAGAAAAAGGAAATTGGTGCCAGTCTCAGAGACTCGGGCATGTAAAATGTTTCATGAAGAAGAAGTGATAAGTACAGATGAGTCTGCGGAGTAGCAGACGTGGAGGCAGAGCTAGGAGAGCACCATGAGGTGGTGTACATTTCAACATGTTACAACCACCTGCCTTTTTTATCCCCGCCAGGTTCAAGGAGCTGGAGGGTAGGGAAAAAGAGTAGCTGAATGTGGTCAAGGTGTGTGACCCAATGGCTCTAAGAATGATTCGAGGGACAGTCTGTGTCCACCTCTTCCTACCATTACAAAATACATTGATATGAATCATTCCTTTCTTCCACGAATCTTTTCCCAGACCTAGAGTTTCTGGTAAGCCGTTGACTTGACCCTCACGTCTGGAGATACATTTTGAAGGAAACTCGATATTCAAACTTACACCGACAATGTGATCTGACCCTCGAGGTGAGAGTTTCGGTTGGAATCTCTTGGTGGCAGCGTCGAGGCCTTACGACGTTGGTCTGGGTGTGGATTGGATTCACAGTTAATACTTAGATTTACTGTATTAGGCAAAAAGGTTGTGTTTTATCTACAATGTTGGGATGGGTTTTCCTAGGTCGGATAAAAGGATACCCTAGGCAACACAGGATAAACGCATGCACAGGAGGGTGCGGTCGATCAATCTTAAGTCGGTCAACCTTACCCTCATTGTAGTAGCAGTTTTGAGTTTCAGTTCTAATCAGGAAATGGAGGCCTCTAGAGTTTGAGGATGGCGATCATGTCTTTACATGGGTCTCACCTCGACGAGGTTTGCAGAGATGTGGCCGAGGCGGCAAGTTATCTTCGAGGTTCAATGGAACTTTCTAGGTCCTCAGCAAGGTAGGCGAGGTGGTTTACCACTTGACCTTTCCACCTCAGTTGCACCGGGTTCATGATATAATCCACATATCTCAGCTGATGAGATACGTGCATGATCCTTCACACATCATCGACCATAGGGAGTTGGACATCGATGACAGGGCGACATGCAAGGAGCTTCCAGTGTAGATCGAGGATCAACAGGAGCAGGTCCTACGTGGACGGTTGATTCCTCAGGTGCACTTTCACTGGTAGCACGAGAACCTCCAGGAGAGCACATGGGAGTGGAAGGCTCAGATGCATGCTCAGTACCACTTTGATTTTCTTAGTTTGTGTTGAAGCTTTATGGGGACGTAAATCCCTAAGGTGGGAGTACTATAAAGACCCAGAAATTTCAAGGAAATTTTTTTCTTAATTTCTTTTGAATTTTACGAGTCCGCGGTTTCTAATGGCACCTATTCCGAGGCCCAGTGTGCCCGGAATCAATTTCCAAAGTTTGGCTCGGGTACGTTCAGTGAAAGAACGATCGGGTTTTTCTATCTTTTGAACTGGTGATCGGAATTGAAATCTGAGGGCACCGATGGAACCACAACACTAGTATTTGCTTAAGAGGACCTTTAATGGTGGTGTGTTTTCTTGGGAGGAGTTGTAAAGAAATTTTGGATTAAATGAGAAGTAAAATAAAATTGTGTTACAATTTTATTTATTTTTCTACGTGGTTATATCTTGTGTGTGGAAGTTGGGGTGGGACCCACTAGTTTCTAACAACCCTTGAGAAAATAAAGGTGAGGTGGGTCCCACACGAGCCCCAACTCTTCACATTCCCTAACTACTCTAAAACCCCTCTTAAGTTGTGTAACTCATCATATTGTGGTTAAACGTCCCCATAAAATGGGTGACTTCTCCTCTACTCACACTAATTTAATGCCAACACACATTAATTCAATTACTTGAACCTCTTTAATTAGTTGAATTATGTGTTTTAAATTTCTGTAATTTTGAAAAGCTTGGAATGAATTAATAAAATGAGGTAAGGACTTATTTTATTTTACTGGCTTGTTGTGTGAGGATATTTGGGAGAGAACTCTATGTCTCTTGAAGAACTTTATCACCTTCGTTGAAGAACGCCAAGACTCCGATGAAGAACATCAACTTGGAAGTCCCAGAATTCTCCATTCTCTTCCTTCTCTACGACAGGGAAGGAGACACCGACGATGACGGGAATGATGCCATCATCTGCGGCGCTTGACAACCGCGATATTTCATCAAGGTAGGGGATTAATTTGAGAATGATTTTATTCCCATGGTTGTTTCCTTCAAAAACAAAGAACACGGATCAACTCATCATTAAGTTGATCCGGGAATGTTTAATTTTAATTGCGGGTTGGGAATATTGGTATGCATCAAATTTTTATTTAAGAGATCGTGTGATGATTTGATTAATTTTATTTACATATAATTGAATGTTTGTTCTTTATAAAATCTTGTTTAATCTTGGTTAATTGATAACGCCTAACGCGGAGGGCGCGGGCTGAACAAACATGGCCCGACGACCCTCCGTAGGTTGTTAATGATGTGTGGATTGATGAAAATGATGAAATGGGACCACAATGGAATTTGAAAGTCTTTGTATTGAAGAGTAGGTCCTGAGAGGACCGCTGGAGAAGACGGCGGGCAAATCGGACCACCGGACCGTGTCTGACGGTCCGTGGAAGGAACTGCCGGTGCGCCCCACCGGCGTAGCAGCGCCGGCGACCGGAGGCGGCGGCGCCCTAGCATGCCGCCGAAGAAAAACCCGTCGTGGCTTGCTACGGATGTGCGACGCGGTGGATCCAGTGGCCGTGTGGGATCCCGAAAGAACGGTTGCGGCCCAAACCGCCACCGACACCAATTAGCGTCGAGGGGCCGAGCCCCCCACTCCGCGTCCACTCGGCCACGCTGGCTGAGCCTCAACCGGTTGGGCCGGGTCGGGCCACGTCCCACTGGGCCGAACTCGGACCCGGGTCTGGTAGACCCGGTTCGGGCCGACCTAGGGGGTATCGGGCCGGGTCGGACCGGGTGCAAACCCCCTATTTTCAGACCTCATTCAGTTAAACGCCTATAGCTTGAGCTATGGACCTACGATCGATGCACCGTCAGATGAGTTCGGATCCTTGGATCGAGAAGGTCGTTTCTTTATATTACACTCACTGTTTTAGTGAATTATGTGTATGTCCGGGTTGGTTCGAACATGAAACCGACCGGGCCCTCGGAGCGGAAACACTTATAACTTGAGCTCCGGACATCCGATTGACGTGCAGTCGACTTAGTTGGATTCCTTTTGGTGATACTGATGTTTTGGAATAATTCACCTAATGTTTGGAGGTAGTTGGAATATGGCTGGGTTGGATGGAACCCGAAATCCAACAGGGACCCTGGAACGGAAAAGCGGATAACTTTCTGACCGGACGTTCGTTTGACGAACCATCAGCATCATTGGTGATCGCATTGAGAAACAATCCCTTTGAGTATACCATAAGTGAGTTCGGGGTATATTTGAGATATGGCTGGGTTGGTTCATACATGAAACCAACTAGGCCCCCGAGACTAAAAGGCTAATAACTCACATACCGGGCATTCGATTGACGCGCCGTCTATTGCTTTGAGTCCTTTATGACAAGGCGGTCCTTTGAGATACTTCTTCATGGGAATTTTTGATACTTGGAGTATCGACCAGTAGCTCGTGGAGCGGACCCTCCCGGAGACGAGCGTACGGAGTACAGAGACTGTGTAGCTGGCTGAGACCTGATGGCTGCTTGTCCAATTCGAGTCAGAGTGACTTGTATCGCCCAGTGGGGAGCACTACTGTGTTTGGGTGGCAGACCCACGTCGGGGATCACTATTGTGTTTGGGTGGTAGAGCTGTGGTACTCAATAGAAGGAGTACGTCTGCAGGCTATTAGTGGGGGTACACTACTGTGTTTGGGTGGCAGACCCCGGTGGGGAGAACTACTGTGTTTGGGTGGCTGACCCATGGTACTCGATAGAAGGAGTACCTCAGCAGTCTAAGGTTAGTGAGTAGTGCCTCGGAGTAGTGAAAGGATCAGTGTACTAGACAGAGGAGGAGCTCTTCAGTAGTTGCAGTTTTGATAATGAAAATCCATGTTTGAGCTGAGTCAATGACCTTTGTGTTTTCATCATGATTGAGATGGGTTACATGATAACTTACGTATATGTATGGGCATATACATATGTAGCGGTTATCCATCGACTTCATATCTCTGTGATACCTCATGGCTGAGATGGGTTACTTGATAACTTAGGTATAATTATGGGATTATACCTAAGTAAGGGTTGTCTGTTGAGATCTTTCTTTGTGATTATACTTGTTGGATTTAGTGAGACTTTGAGGGTCTCGGGTTCCCAACTGAGTATCTTTATACTCACCCATGCACGGCCTATGCCCGCACCTCGTTGTGTTGGATGCAGACAATGGACATCGCTGATAGAGACCGAGTGTGCTGGGACTAGACGGTACCCGGAGATGGACCTTACGATGAGTCAGTACTCGGAGGAGGACCTCATGACGAGACAGTACTCAAAGGAGGTGACAATCATGAGCGTTGAGGAGGCGATCTGTACCTACCCTTTAGGTAGGATCCAAGGTGGAGGATCTAGGAGCTACGCTATCTGTACGTACCCTTCAGGTAGGATCCGAGGTGGACGACCTAGGAGCTATTTCTGTCTTCTAACCGTTGTACTTTCATTCAGTGTACTTTTCAGTTGGGTTTGTATTCTGGCCCATTTACTTTCCAGCACTTTATTTTGATCTTAGTGTATTACTTCCACTTGTACTCTGGTTTGATGTGTTTATGTTCTATAAAGGAAATGCCTTCCTAGTTATCGGGATTTATGCCTTTGGTGCTAGTCGCCAACCCCTGACCTTTAGAAGTAGGTCTTGGGGTAGTCACGGCACGGGCCCTGAGGATGGGTCATGATAGAGGAAAGCGGAGAAGTTGATGACCATCGTTGGGAGGAATATGGATTAGTCGGAGAAGAGGATGTTCAGAACTGATGGGATAGAGTTTAGCTGAAACCATCGAGGAAGTGGAAACTAAAGATACTGGTGAGCTGTAACCCTAGACTTTGGGTAGTGGATACACGGGAGGGTCGGGGTGGGGAGTCACTGAAAACGGAGGAGGATATTAGGTAGTTTTTGCGGGTTAGAGGCGTGGCTGTCTCAGGTGGTGACACGTAGGCAGAAAAATGCCATGTTTAGAAGATATATAGATATTTTTACACTAATATAAATGGAATTTCAAAAAAGTTATTCCATATTTTTAATCATAATAATTAATATTAAATAATATTTTTAACTTTATTTTTTTTTCAAAACATAAATTAAAAATAATAAATATTAATTACTAATGTTAAGGGTAAAACGAGTTTACAAAGATAAGGATTAGAATAACCTAAAAACTTGTAAAAATATTACTTTCCAGAAATATTTATACCTTATTTCATCTATCATTTTATTATTACCAAATTATGAGTCTTTTGGAAGGTTTAAAATGTGGGTACACATTTTTCATTTCAAAAATTGAAAGTGTTTCCTTTCATCCACATAGAAAAGGGAACCCACTATCCTTCTCTATTCTCACTACCAAAACCCATTGGTTTAGTCAAGTTCTAGCCAAATAATTTCTTCAAAACCAAGAAAACATCCAGGATTCATTAGTTTGATTATTAAACTATCCAAATAATTCTATAGGGGTAAACCTAAAAGAGTTTTCTAAAAAAGGTACAGTCATTAACCATGCATTTTAATTTTATTTCACAATCTAACTCCTTTAAATATTTTTCAACCATGATTATATAATATCATATGTATCTAAATTATAACGATATTTTATTATTTTAATTAAATTACCTATATCTATATCTCTATCTATCTAGTGGGAAATGGAACAATCCATCGTGTGTATGATGGACTATAGCCTTACGAACTGATGTAACACATTTTCCATCACTAACTCTCAAGGATGGAGATAATGATGGATTTAATATTTTTATTTGATATAAATGACATTATTATACATATGAATATATATTATTTCATTGAACTTAATACCTTCCAATCCATTGGGAGAAAGATAAGGTTAGTCACATGTACATGTGGACTACAACCTCCATAAAGCGATATGTTACATTTTTTATTTAATTTTGACTTCAATGTTAATAAGGATAGATTAAATGAATATATAAAAATATATTATATTAAAATTATTCTATAAAATTGATTTAATATTACCCTTTCTTTTAGTCTGTCTTTTGAGAAAATGGAAACGTCATTATTGTATACGTACGACATACCATCTCCATGAACGATGGAATTTATTTTCTTCTCTAAAATTAATGGATTACAATAAATAAATATATAATGAAAATATATGATATTTATATAATGGTTAACATTATATATATTATTGAACCATGTTATAAGTAAAAGTATTGAAAATATAAAACTAAAACATAGATGAAAAACAAAACAGTTATTACCTAAAAAGTGATTTTAACAAGGAGTTATTAATAAACGGGTAATAAGAGATGTTATTTAAATAATATATTATCTAATATATATGAATAGGGTTCAAGAATATATTTATTGTAAAAATATATTTATTATATAGGATTTTTCAATATATATGACTAATTTTGAGACTTGGGTAAATGTATGTTCATCTCACTTTAATTTCTATGAGACACATGCCATATTGACGAATTCATTCTTTTGTGAGGTGTATATAATAAAATATATTCCTATAAAATTATCATTTTAAATTATATAATGTAAGAAATACCTGAGTCATGGTCATCATTTTCAATTCAAAAAGAGAAAGGGAGAAAGTTGAGTCATCTGGGTCACATAACCTTTAGAAGGACACATGATCACATGTCCTATGGAAGGTCATGCGAATGGGTCATTTGAAATTAATGATCAACATAAGATCACATTAATCCCCTTATAAAAGACTTCATATTCTTGAGAAGTTTCCCTGAAAAGTAATGATGGTCATAAAAATGTATCCATATGAGATCTTCTGATAATGCAACTTGTAAACTATCAAAAACCTGAAAATCATCTAAGAAAAATTATAATATAAAGGAAAAATAATCATGTGAATGAGAGTTACACTAATCTTTTTGTGATATGCTTTTTTGATTGAAATGACCCCACTAAGACCCTAATAAAATATCCACCTTGTCATGGAAGAGAATGCTAGAATACAATGTTTATCCAAAGAAAGACCTTGGACATGTCCATTCAATCTTGGGATTCACCATCATCTCCAAAGAGAAGAAAATTGATTTATATGACAATTCATGCCCATCATTGTGTGGTCTAGAATTTATCATAGTATTCTTCATATACATGTAGATTGATTCTACATAAAACACTTTCACAACATCACGATTTCCCATATCCTTATGAAATAGGGAATGAAATAAAATAATAATAAGAGGAAGGTTCTTATGAAGGGAAGATACACTGATCTTGATATGAAAGGGGTTATGAACCTTTTATCATGTGAAAGAACTTTTATGTGTTAGCCTAATCCTATAGAGTATCATTTAAAAATACATATTGATATTATGAGAGGCCTTTGATAAGGTGCATTATTCTCACGGAGGACCCTAGACATGTAACCTTCAATCCTGAAAAATCATTTTCATTGGAGTCCTAATCTCGCGAAGACTACATGACATGTCAAAATGACCATGTAGAGGATCTCTTACATGTCACAATGGTTATGAAAAATACCATTGATTAGCTAGAGACCAATAAATATGGAAATAAATGAATATTATTATGGTCATTAGTATCATGAGATTCCATGGATGAGTCATGGAATGATCATGTGAAGCACGTGATAAAAAACCCCTCCATCAACTCCATCTCATATTTTTAAGATAAAAAACTCACGAGGTTGTGTATAAATAGGGTGTTGTGGACTTTATATTCCTCCCCCATAAACATAATAAACAAGCATAGATAGATGACATAAAGAGAACAAGAGTGTACTTCTCATAGTAGAATGTAATGTGATCGCAAAGGTCCTCCAGTAGGTAAAATCCTGGGAGTGATCTTAGGGATCACTCGACATGAATATGTGAATAATTATGTCACTCTATAGATCACCCGAGGGACTTAGGGTGGTCCATCTATATCATGTGAAGGTGTTATCATATAATGATTGTATCTCGCAAAACATGAATAAGATAATACTTGAAAAACATTATGGCACATATGCAATAAAGGCTGAAAAGAATAAATAATATAGAATTATTTTGAAAACATAAATAGAATAATAATCATTCTCATATCCTGACCTAACCAGATCATGTGAGAACAATAAAACATGTCTCCCTGGTTATGTGAAACCCTTCAAAAATTTAATATGAAATTTTGTGATGTGATCTGGACATGTTAACCATGTCTTGAAACATCCACAGAGCGTGTTAGAAAGGTTATGAAACATCCCCATGAAATTTCACCAAATTCATTATACAACCCCCATGCATTCCATATGAGTCCTTCAATATCTTCTGTGCATTCCATCCAAGTCATGTGATATCCTCCAGACAGATCATCAATGTTTGGTGACACCCTATGGACATGTTTCCAAAGCGATGAAACATCATTAGGGAATATCATGTAAGTCTTGTAGAGTCCTTTTAAATTCCATATATGTCTTCTGAAACTCTATAAATATGTCATATACACAATGAAATGTCCTTTAGGAAAGTCTACCATTTCTTTTGGAGTCCTTTTTTCATTTCTCCCAGGTCTTGTGAAACCCTCCTGATGTCCCACCCAGGTCATGTGACATCCTCCATACATTTCAACCATGTCATTTGGATTCTTTTCGAAATTTCACCTCGGTCTTACAAAACCCTCCATACATGTCTTACAAATCATGATACACCCTCCAAAGATGTAATTTAGAACACATTATTTCCTTTTGATGAGTTAATCTAGCCTGATGACACCATCTATACATGATAACTAGATCTTGTGATATCCTTAATACAAGTCAACTAGATTATATAGTTGTTTTCAAAATGTCTCTTAGGAAACTAGTAAATTACTTAAAATCCTCACAAATTTCATATAGACATACCATAGATGTTATGTACACAATCAGGAAATATCAGGTAGATAATCAGTACATGTCAAAAAGGAAACAATGACATGTCCGGAAGATGTCCTAGGACATGAGAACTTTCTCCAGTGTACATATTCCGTCATACTCTTAATTGAACAATGAGAACTATGATTTATACTATAAACATGATACATACGATACCTTCCTAGGTCCTGATCTCAAATAGGCATATAACTCAATGTTATTCCCAATATATCATTATAACACCTGGGACCTAATATCTACCAGTGGTTTAACATTCTTCCTCATTCATCAGCGGATGAATGAAATATACCAAACTACATTAACATTGATTACAGTCTATATAGGATATATATGATTTTTTATTATTTCTTGATAACCATATAATACATCATATAAGAGATTTTAGTGCATAATTCCCATATCCATATGCGATGAGACTAATAACTTTTTATCCCTTTTTTCTCACACTGATCATGGCTCAAGCAGTTATAGGGATTTGAAATGATAATATCATTTTCATAATGAATCTCATTCGATAGGGAAATATCAGTGTGTAATAATTTATCAATGGCATGATATGACTACCCCCGTTCAAGGTAATCCACCACCAGGTAACTCTCCAGGGTGTAATTGAACTATGGTGACTCTAATTCCTGTTATAAACATGATATGCTGGACAACTTCCTAAGGCCCCAGCATAATACCCAATTCATAAGTTCCCTCAGATATGTCCTTTTTTGTATGATGTTAAGTAATACCATTTAAATAAACTATATTGGGTGGTTTTATGCCTATTATAAATATGTATGTTGGATTCCTCATAATGGTTTAACCCCATCTTAAGTATATCAATCCCTACCCATTCAGTAAAAATTAAAAAGTACCTCATTCATAAAATGAAAAGAAGATTCCTTTAAATTATTTTTATAAAAATTAAAAAATGATTAAAAATGACATAAAAACTGTATCAAATAATAGAAACATTCATATATATATTTTAATGAAAATATAAACAGAGAATAAAAAAATCACGTTCGAATGGAAAATAAATAGCTTTCATAAAAACCATCCATTCCGACATTTGAGTACATAAAGAGAGGAAAATGAAAGGAAATATTGTAATTTCATGAAATAAGCATTGTAAAAGAATATAAATTAAATTTATTTGAGAATGATCATATAAATTCTTTATCTTAAATTTAATCATAAACAATCCTGTTAAAAAAGTGAAATTGTAACACATAACCATTATATATTTGGTAAATTATGAGCCATAATTTCCATGAAATAAATAACATAAAATGAGACATTAAATATCATTAATATAAATTTATTCATTATATAATATATGAAAGCGGTAGTATATACACCAAATAAAGGAAACTGCTAGTGAATATGAAATATGTCTCATAGAAAAAAAAGTGATAAGAAACCACTACCTCAAGATAAACATACTTCATAAAACATTTAAACAACATGTATAATATATTTAAAAATTATTATAATTATGTAAGAAAAATACATTCATACTTATAATACCATACATGGTTTAATTATAATATCTTATCACCAGTTCATTACAAATATTTCATTATCATCATCATTCCATGTGATAACTATTGCGTTTTTCAAGTATGTTCTGGTCCGGAAGTTATGGTCCTTCCACTTTGATCAAAGTTGAATCATATTTTTTTTCAATTATGATATAAATATAATATATATTCAATATATACATATTTATAATCATTCCTATAAATCAGTGATAAAAATGAATCATATGACTTCATGGTGATGGTAAGCCATATGTACACACAAGTGATATTTACACATTTTGAATGAATGAAGGAATGATATATAAATAATAATTCACATATATATAATAAATATTATATCATAAATAACATATATATATATATATCCTATTTTTATTATATTTAATGTAAATCAAAAATGAAAAATGAATCGTATCACATCGTGGAAGTGGTATTCCATACTTATGTGCGAGAGATGTTATCATTTTCCAACAGATTGGATGGTAAGAATGTAAATAAGATATTATAATTGAAAAAAATCATAACTATTTAATAAATATAATATTTAAACCTTAAATACATTTTAATAAAACACAATTAATTATGGTGATGGAAAATGAATCACATCACTACATGAATGTGATATTCCACACATACGAACGAGTGATACTTTCATTTCCCATTTGACAGAAAGGAGATGACAATTGTTTTCCCCTAATAATAATTAAATATATTTAATTTATGATACTACATTAATAATTTTATTATAGAAATAATATATTTATTATAATTATAAAATGAAATAAACTTTCCAATGGTCGGGTAAGACAATTACATCTTCCTTAAGAGATGTTAGTTCGTCTACACATTAATAATTTTTAGGATTGTCTTAAGGAAAGAACTGAAGATATGAAATGAATTTAAAAAATATTAGAGGTATTAGGGTAGGAATTTTCTGCTACAGAGCGATCTGAGTTTATTAATAAATTAGAAGATGTGGTCTCTTTTTGTTAGTGAGGGAAAAGACACACTAGGAAATCTTTAAAATATTTAAATATAATATATATCATAATCATGCAAAGCAGAACCAAATAGACATAAATTTTATGTTATAACGTCAAATGTTCAATATAACTGAAACCAATATAATTTATTCATATTTATGTCACATTTTAGAAATTATATTTTTGTTTAACCACCTTATTAACCCTTTTAAACCTCAACCATAGTAACACATATTTTTAACATTTATCGGTCATGAGTTTACTTATAAGTTGAAAAGTGTGTAAAAAATGGTCCATGTAATATGTTTTTGACCATTTACCATAAAAAATAACCTTTTAAAATTTTATTTTTTTATTTTAAAATCATTTAATAAAAATATTATTGTTCCTAAAATACCATTAATGTCGTTTTTGGGAGTATTCATTTATTTTGAATTCAAAGATATAAAAGAAACAATTTAATTGAAATATATATAATTTTGAAATAATTTATACATTATAATTACAAATGAAATTATTTTAATACAGTAATTCATCCTATAAATGGTAAATTTTTTTAATTTTTTTGAAATCATTTTTCCTTTATTTTTCAACTACTTGCATAAACAAAGTATTGGAATTGTGTAAGAGGTTATGGTAAATATATCCTCATAAAAAATAAAAAAAAATTAAAATTATAAAAATAATAAATTTATAGTCAAAATAAGATTTAATATTATTTCATAACATCTTTTTATCCATATGAATACATATAAGAAAAATAAAAATGAAGTGACTGACAATTTGTAATGATCATTTTCTTAAAATAATATAAAGTTTATAATCAAAAGAAAGATAAATTAAATTTCAATATTTTTATTTATTAGTTGAATGTTTTCAAAAAAAATAATCTAATAGGATTTATGATTGTTTTATGAATATTTTAAATCCTTATATTATAGTTTTAACCTTATAGAGGTGAAAAATATTTATCAAGGTTACAATCCATAATGGAGAAAAATAAAAGGGAACTATTTACCAAATATAAAACAGTAGATTCAAAATATGGAATATATTTTTCATGTCTAAATTTATAAAAGTGGTAGAAATCAATTTTAGTATACATATATAAAACAAAATGAAAACTATTTTTTAAAAAATTGGTTTTTAAGACAAAAAATGAATTTATGACAAAACAACCTATTATATTGATAATTGTATAATTAATTTGAATATTTCAAATTAAATGATATAAATTTTAATTTTGATAAAATTAAAAACATAATGGGACATTCCAATTACTTTGTTTAATGAAATGTAATGTCTATTTTGCTGAAATCAATATTTTTCCCTATTCTATTAAAAATAAAACATTGTTTTCAAAAAATTAAATCTATTACCTCCAAGAAAGTATTTAATGTTGGAGTTAAAAAGGAAATTAATTTCCATTTATAAAATTTCTAAAAATTGAATAAATTAATTATATAGTGCACACATAAAATTCAATGAAAACAATTTTATGTTTGGTGTTGCATGGAAATAAATTTATTAAACACTTATAACTTATTTAAAGAGAAATATATTCCAAACTCTTAGGGGTTTATAGCTATCAATCCATTGGTTTTAATTATTTTATATTTTTGTTAAAAATCACATAATATGAATGCTCTATTTTTTATAGAATATAATATTTATAAATTTAATTAATTTTTTTCCCTTAAAATAGTTTTTTTAATTAATTGAGGTAAAATTCTTTTTCTGTGAAAACAAATTGTTTTTCAAAAAAATATTTCCTTTATTTCTAAATTGTTTTTTTATTTTTAATTAATTAGTCACCAAAGAATTAATTTTATATACATGATTAAAAATATATTTTAATAATTTGGTTAATATTATTCTTAATTTCCAATCTAACACCTTGGTGAAAACTAATATATTAAATAATAAAAATGTTATAGTATAATACATTTCATTTAAGCTCGAGGTAGTGTGTATCGAAAGTTACACTCAATGTTTCATGTAAAAATAGGTAAACCCATTGTTGTGTGTAGAATAAGATAATATTAGTGTTGTTTGTAATAAAAAATATCAAAAATATTAAATTTATAAGGAAAAAATATTTTACAAAATCACTGGGTGTTACCTTCTACCCACCATAAAATGAATTTTCCCTTGATATTTTTCAAATTTTTAATAACAATTAATTATTAATATACCTCATTACATACTCAGGTTCCCACATAGCTTCATCAAACAAGTGGTTTCACCACAAGACATTAACCAAGTGAGTGATCTTTTTTATGGCACTTTCTATGTTCGATCTAAATGTCAACTGATTGTACCTTTTATGAATGATCTTGCTCTAGTGGTATGAGCTATGAGATTTGAGCATGTGATGGATTAGGTATTTAATTCCTTAGGATAGATACATGGAATACATCATGAGCGTGAGATAATTTTTGTGGAAACTCCAAGTGATAAGATAAAGTCCTAATTTGGTTAATAATTTCAAAGGGAATGATATATCATAGGTTTAGTTTTCATGTAATTCTTACATAGAGAAATTAATAGAAATACATCATCATGTTTTAAATTTCTAGACTTCATCATTGATTATCTGCATAACATTTTTTTCAAATTTCCCCATATTTGTTACTGAATATATCAAATCTTCTATTCAATTTCATTAGATATATTATGTCCCAATAAATTTATTTTTTCAAATTCATTCTAGTAAATAAGATCTATACACTTTATTGTATAAATTTTTTCATAAAGATCCATATTAATTCTTGAGTGAATGTTATTATTATAAGAAAACTAAACTTGAGGAATGGGGTGATCCCAAAAAACATTGAATTCCATTGAAGATGATCTTAATATATCCTATAGTGTTTGGAATATTCTCTCTGACTTACCATCCTTATGAGGATAATACGCAGTGTTGGAACTCAACTCTATATAATGATCCTTTTGAATACATCTCCAAAACATTTAAGTAAACTTCATATCAAGATCAGATACAATAGAATTTCTTTTCTCCATGAATTCCTTAACAATTGATTAATGAATATATTTTAATGATAATAGAAGATAAATATTCTATTATAGAGTTAAAGTGTGATAAATTCATAATGATATATACTATAGACCATTGAGAATTATTCCCTTTATGCGTTTGGGTGGAGTCTCATTAAAAAACCTACAATGATGTCTTCCCATTTCTTCTTTGTTGTAATTAATGGTCGTAGTACATTATTAGATCTTTGTCTCCTAGCCTCAACTTGAAGACATACTAAGAATCAAGATACTTACTCATAAATATCTATCTTTATGTTATCCAACCAAAAATAATATTCCATGTAGGATATTGGATGGTTCTATATCTTTTTCAACCTTCAGTTATGAGTTCAAACCCTCTGACCATGAGGGATGCAACATCTTGTTTCTTGGATAACTAGTTATACATTTTCCAAAACTATATTATTAAAATTGTTTCAAACCTTCAATAATATTTAATTACCTTAACAGTAAAGATAGAAAACCTAATGGTTACCAATACCATTATTCATATGTCAATAAAAAGAAATTATTCATCAAAACCAAAGGGTTTTCTTGCCATAAAATTATATCAAAATATCCTTAATATTGATAATCTCCCATAAAATAAAACTGAAAAAGGTATGTTAAATAATTTTGACATATAATAAAACTGAAGCTTATAAACCAATGATAAAATCCATAACTCTTATGTTAATCGAACATGGAGACATATATGTTTCTAAAAATAATTATACTCTTAGATTTTTCAATATTCGTATAACCAAAATACCATTGGTAAAATACTTCTAATGAAAAATTATAGAATCCAAAAACATTAATACTTAAATCAATTCACATAAATTATTGTAATATAGTATTCCCTTCCTTGGTCTAGAAGTTAATTATTGGTTTAGGAAAATGTGATAAATAATTCTCATGTTCCCCAAACATAAGGCATTGAACTTCTTTAGAATTTTTCACTTTATGACATTATTTTCTACAAAGATAAAAAGTTTTCCTCTATTTGACTTATTCCTCTAGGTTATCCATAACACTTTATTGATATTAAGGAATCTGAATATTCTTTCCTCTAGTTTCATTACCACATGAACATTCATAAAACTCCATAATCCTCTTATTTGATGTGTGAGGATTCCCACCAAAGTTCACATTGTTAATCATACATCGTGATAGATGATCTGTCATAATCACAAATTCGTTATCTCCATTCATCATCTAATTTGGTTTTTCATACTAACATAATTTTCCATAAAATTAAATGTTAACTTGATTCCTTCTTGTTCAATCCATTTCCTAAAACCAAATGACATAATGTGTGAAAAACTAATCATAATGGATGACCATATAATTATGAAAAGGAATTTATAAGAGGTCTAAATCATAACACCTTATTTTTAATATATGACACCAATTTTTTATACAAGGTCATTCATAGTCATCATCTATTTAAATCCATCATAATGGATTATAAAGAGTTTCTGAATTTCCAAATCATATCCCCTAGGAGTGTAAAACCATGTTAGTAGAAAGTATTATTTTCATGCACTAGGTGATGATGGAGTCCAACTAAATGTTCCCATTTCTGATTTATTACAACTAAATACCTCTCTTCTAGATCCAAATCCACCTTTAGTATCTAGATAGGGATATAATTTCAACGAAAACACTCCCTCTATCTGTTACCAAAATTCCTGGAATTTTTACTATACTTTGACTCAAGATTAGACTTACCCTTTAAGAAATACCTAGACATATTTTAAGGAATATCATTATGGATCTCACTAATGTTTTCTCAAAATATTTTGTAATGGTTAAAAAAATCTTTCCATTTATACTAACTATAAATAATATGGAATCTCATACATAGATATAAAATCTTTTTATATTATTATTTAATACATTACACAAACACATGCCATAGAACCATAATAGATTAGTATATTTAGAGACTAGGTAAATGATATTCTAATTTTATGAATGTTCTTAAAAATATCCTATAATGATCTACCCATTTTTTCACCCTTCACAAACATTCCATACTAAAAACCATTCATCATATCATTGGAAATGGAAACATAAGAAAGTGTGATCACATATACTCAGTAAGGGTAAATAATAGAGATAAGTAAGAATAACATGAAAATATGTGTATAATAACATTACCATGACATTTTAATATGAAAATATAAATATCAAATATCATAATATTAACTCATGTCATAAACATTTCAAGTTCATAAGAAATGAATCGTTTGGGAATCTAATAAAAAGAGCCATGAAAACATTAAATTGATGTAAGATATAGAGTTGTGGTATACAAATCTGTTTATAACATTGTGAACATGTAAATATTAGATTGTTTCACTAATTCATTTAAGGACATGAAATCAGTCTATTACAAAAATATAGGAACATGCACCTAGGTTTACACACAACATTATCGACTTAAAAGAGTGGTTGATTTATAAAACTATGAACTTGTAATCACGCTCACACATAACATTGTGAACATGTAATTAGGTTTATGAATATCATTGTAAACATTTAATTATTTTTATGCATAACATTGTGATCATGTAATCGGGTTCACACATAAAATATTTACTCCTGATTTATCCATTTTTAATCAATGAATTAGAGGGATATAAAAGTCCCATATGACACATAATGAAAATTATACATATTTGTGCAAAAATACTAGACGACATTCATAATTTCATAAGTTGTGACATAAAATGGATTTCATAAAAATTTCATCATATCATAACCTATGAAAAATATGCATATTTTTAATCATTTAATCATTTAATCATAGCATTACCCATGGAAAAAGAAGCAGTTTCAAAATAATTTTATCATAGTATAACACATGGAAGAGAAAAGGGTTTCATAATTATAATGTAATGAGAAACCATTCAGAGAAAGAATAATAATGGTATCCTTGGTTTATATCTCATGAAAAAGTATAATTTATATAAATAAAATCATCTTATATGGAGAATGAGTTTCAAAATTAATTTAGATCATTTTATTGAGGAAAAAATAATTATTTGAAAATCCGTTTTTAAAATTAGAAAATTGGAAGCCATTTTGATAATTATTTTCATTGAAATCAATTATTAAATCATATAAAAAATATTCAATGAAAATAATGGTAATGATAGTGGAAATTGTAACGACCAGAATTATTGTAAATGAAATTTCTCTTTTTTATTTAACTAAATGTATTATTTTATAAAAAGGTTATATATAACACATGAACCGCATTTTTTTATGGATTTAAAATACTATTAATTAGTTTAACCATTTTTATTATAGATGTTGAGAAGTGATAACATGATTATTATAAATATAGGGCTTCAACAAATCCAATTGACTCATGAAAAGGAAGTGATGGCCTCACCAAGTATAATCGTTCTATATGAAGACAATTTATCAAAACATCCATGGGAGATAGTGTGTATGGGATTTTCCCTTGACCAATCCCATGAGGTGATCCTATGACTTAAGAATGAGAAAAATCATTTATGAGAGAAGTTCACACTCATTAAGATCACAACCAAAACCATGTACGCCAAACGACCCCATGATAATCTCACCATTGCACACCTTACTCATAGGGTGTACACTGGTGTAATAACGGGATATGTATCATGACCTTAATGATTTGAATATGTAAATTATATAATAACACATATATTATCATTTGTATTATTTCTTTTAATTGATATCAGTTTTGATTCAATTAAATAGAAATAATATTTTTAGGAAATATTAAAATTCAATTATGGTGTTTATACTGATGAATTCATGGATTTTTAAAATAAATACAATTTTAATTAAATATTATTATTATAGATTATTTCTTCTAAATTTCCATGTTATTTTTATTAAGTGAAATGCCCTTTTTAAACGGGTTCTAAAATTATTATTATCAAAAAACCCATAATTATACAATTAATGTCGAATCATATTTTAAAAGGGAATAATAACATATTTAAAAAATTATATATATAAAATTAATATTTTTTTAATAATAACTTCAAAATTATCCAACGGTTAATTTTCCATATTTTTCTGAGATAGTCAATTTTTTGGGTTAAAATTAAATACCGTATAAATATAATGTGTATTTTATTACATCATAATGACCAAAAAATGTAGTAATAAATAATATAATGGGTATTTTGGGCCCTATATATGTTTTATAATTAATATAATGTGATTTTAATAATATTTAATTATAGTTATAATTCCCTTATGAATCCTCTAAAATGTATAATATCTTTTGTGATTTAAAATTCATTTCCTTAATAAGGTTACTGACCTCCACATTAGAAAGGATAGTTTTTTAATATATTCTATCATTTTCATAATACAATAATTAATCCTCACTTATTTGGAAAAAATCATGGGAAAAATCATTATAAGGGTTGTGGTTTTGAATATTTATTTATATAGATTCGAAAACCTATGTTTGTGAAATATCAAATAATACCCCTCTCATTTTCAATATAAACCAACCTATGATCACAATTCTCTTAACACTTAATTCCTTTTATCAGATCCCCACTATGTCATCCCCTCCCTATAATCCTCCCAAGGTACCCCAATCTTTCAATAATCCCCACTTCATCCTTTTAAAGTCACACACTCAAGTAAGGTTTCCTTCCTTTCTCATTTGTATCCATGTTTCCTTATATTGTTACACCCTTTTATTTTCAATTAAAAATGATGGGGTATGATTTATCACCTCCCCCATACTGTTGTTATTATGTATTAATGATAATGGACCCCTTTCTCTTTCATTAATCCCTCCCATGTACACCTGTTACCAGGCCAAAATTTTGTAAGTGTTATTCCACTATTCCTCTTTCATGAAATTTCATTATTATGTTATGACTTTTATTTCAAAATTAATTATGTTGAGAAATTTATTTATATGAACATATTACATTCCATTTCATTTTTATATGATTATATTCACCTTTCAATCTCATCAACTCTTTTTATGAGATCTTATGTCACGCCATTATGTTACCGAAATAACACCATGAATTTTCATTCTAAAACAATTGTGTAGTTAATAACATACCCAGTAACTATCATGTGTTTTCAATTTTATGAACATATAACTTTTTTTGAGGAATTACATGTATATATTCCACATATATTGATCATGGTATAAATTAGGATGAAGAATTAACCTATGTTTTGTTATCTATGTCGCACACTTAAGTGTGATAATGAAATAAGAGTGACAGGTGCACCAAGAATTTTATAGCGCTCAAATGAATTGGGTAGGATTTAGTTTTATGATACCTCATGTTGGGATAGGGGTTTACCTGATTCCATTATAGGGATTTTTCCACTATGATGTCTTGGTAGTTTATCCTTGACTTATGATGGAGTGTTTTAAGTTGTTTCCACATTTCCATGATATGAATATCATACTATATCATGATTTATTCTTCATGTTCCTTTATTCCTAATTGATATTAATTTACAAACATGTATTACTATATTCATTAAATGTGATGTTTATTCCCTTAATGGGATTTATAGCTCACTCATTTCTTATGTATTTTTTCCCAGTATATCTCAGGTAGTTTTAAGCCCGAGCATGTTAAAGTAGTCTTCAATAAAGATTTTGTTTTTCATGTTTAAAGTTGTAATGAAATTTATATAATACCCAAAGACACTATACTTCTCAATCATTCGGGTTATGTTATGTATAATTTTATATCATTAAATTATTTATGAATGTAATAAAAAGAATATGGTTGTTATAGTCGGTATCAGAAGAATGTATAGTTATTTTTGGGATTAAGATTACAAAAATGTAGTGAAAAAATTAGGGATAAGACTAAGTATATGAAAAACGTGCCTAAATTTTGGTGAGTATAGTTTAAGTGTTTTATCAAAAAATATATCCCTATCTAGATAAGAACAAGTGTATGTGGATCTAGAATATATGCATCGAGGGGTAAAACCAGAAAACACTACTTTGAGATAGACTCGAATGAGAACTGGTGAACAACCATAGGACTTGTTGAACACCTAGTTTAACACTCCTAAGGGATATTATTTGGTAAATTCATAATCCTAGTACAATTCATTGTTAAGGGAACTAAAAATCCCATAAAAAATATACATTAAGATATAGATAATGGATAGAATATATTGAATCCTATAAATTCATAGGTTAATAAAATAAATGTAATTTATACGTTATACCTTTAATTTAATTTGATTCACCTTTATGTCTTTAATGGATTAAAATGCATACCCCTAATTTTTCTATTATTCCATCTAATGGTCGATAATAGGATGAATCGAACTAAAAACCAATGAAAAGATCAATATAATGAGTGTCCCAATGAGATACCCAATCTGATGGGAGAGGGAATCATAAACATTATCATGATATTCTCTCAATTAACTCAATATTTGAATAGAAACCTAGATCAAGAAGAACATCCAACCCCCCTAAGAAATTAAAATTTACAATTGAGATCTTTATGAGAAAAAGGCCACTTACTTTTAATGGATCATATGATACCTCGATCACTGAACAATGGATCAACTCCATTGAGAAGATATTATCCATCCTTAAATGCTTGAAAAAAGATGTGGTTCTTATTGATTTTTATCGTATGGAGGGTGAAGTTGATAAATGGTGGAAATTGATCAAAAATCCAACTTCTGAGAAAGAGATGGATGAGATGGGATGAATGGATTTAAAGAACTTTTTTGACAAATATTTTCCCCACACCCTCCAACTAAAGATTGAAATTAGTTTCTTTTCCATAAATTTTTTTTGACAAATATATCATAGAAGACGAGGCCAAATTCACAAGGCATTCAGAATATACCTCTAGATTTTTTGTTACCCCAGAATGAGAGGATGACTACTTCTTTGATGGGATAAAACCTAACCTATGGAAACCCATGGAGATATGTTCCTTTGATAGCTTTGGGGAAATTTTCTGATGTTCCCTCTATGTCAAAATAGAGATAATTGGATATCATAGGAATTATAGAGATATGAAGCATAAAGAGTAGTCAAATTCTAATGATCAGATAGATAGATCTAACTATGCCAAGAAATTTCAATATCCTACTTTCCAAAGGTGTGGAAAGTAGAACCCTAGAAACTACCTGAATTGGATAAGGAAATGAAATAGTTTCGGGAAGGAAGGTAACCTACGTAGTGATTGGCGGCAAGAAAAACCCACTACTTCGACGGTGGAAAGGAATACTACAGTAAACTTTCAGTACATTGTTCATTTACTAAAACAACAAGGAACCAAGTAATTTCTCAAACCAATGAACTAAGACATGGGTTTTTAGAGGCAAACAACAACCTCTATGTAATAAAGGGATTAATATTTCCATCACAACTATCGAAGTGAATCTGGAAAATGGAGTGGGGACCTTACCTTTACCTTACATTCAAAATATTTTTTAATTTTCAAATAAAATCACATTAGGAAAAAGTGAGAACCTCACAGAAAGAACAACCAGAAAAACCTACAGGCCCAAGGGGATCAACCATTGGAGGCACCATTGAACCAAATCACTAAGGCACCCAGGGAGATCAACCATTACAGGAACCAAACCTTGGGATAAAACCCAACTCCACCCCCTTCACCAAAAAATACAGTTGCCATCCTCAGGACGTAGCACCATTGCCGTCCTCAAGATGCAGCACCGTCTCCGCACCTCAGGACTGCACATACACACACCAGGGTACACTGGCGCACTACCGTGGATGCACCCCAGCAAACCGGTCACACCACGGGGTCCCCGACCACACCACGAACTCCAAGTAACCACCCAGCCACAGAAAAACAAACTGAAAACCCAATTGAAGGGGATATATAGTGAGGAGAACCGGTCACGCCACCACCACGACAGATCTACCAAGCAAAAACCTCCAGCAAAATCCAAAACTCAAATAGGACAAGAACGAATCTTGATACCTGTATATAACCATCGGCATAGAATGAACAATGGTGAAGGCTTCGTTAACAGAGCTCCAGAATGTGGAACCATAGGGCCGAGATCGTGAGACAACCCGCACAGAACAATCACCATAACTGGAGAAGGCGCCATCGGAGCCAGAAAAAAGCGCATGTCATGGGAGCGAAGACCAACCAAGTGATTTCGTTAAGGGAGGTTGAATGACTGAGGTTCGTCGACAGAGCTCTTTAGGCCGTGCCGATCGATACCACATTGCACCATTCCGTTACATCATGAATGTTTTGTAGAACTATTTAGTCACCATCACAATTCATGGAAGTGGAGTTATTAGTGAAAACAACAAATTGGGTAATTATTACATCCCATGTATATAAATATTCCCCTATCACAATTTGTGGGATGAAAATTCAATAGAACCTTTTCATACTCCCTTTTGTTGTATTTTATGCAATCCTAGGCATAGGCTGACTTTCTCTGTATAGAGCCAACATAAATTTCTACGAGAAGTAAATCACAATATGTATTGAGAATTTTCCACCAATTTTGTACAAATGCATGGAAATTAATGAATCATAATTAGAACCATCATCTCAAGTTTGGATATTACTTCCTTATGAGAAAGTGTATTTAGCCTAAATGATCGAGTCTTAGGATTGAATCATCCTTGAAGACATTCCCATTGTGAGGGAATAAGATGATGTATTTCCAAAGGAATTTCATGGTATTCCACCTGGCCTAGAGGATGAATTTTTGATTCGTCTCTTTCCTGGGGTGTTACCATTATCCAAAAATTCATATTGAAAGGATTTTTTTGATGTTAAAGAGAAGAAGAAACAACTACATGATAATATGGATAATGGTTTTACACATCCACGTGCTTCACCTTGGTGTGCACTAGTCCTCTTTCTTAAGAATAATAATTTTTCACCTTTCATTTTCATTTATTATCGTGAACTCAAAATGATCATGGTAACAAACATGTATCCTCTACCAAAAATTGATGAATTGTTCGATCAGCTATGTGGAGAACAATACTTTTCTAAGTTGGATCTGCAGTCATTATTTTACCAATTTACGGTGAAGAAGGACTATATCCCCAAGACAATTTTTCATATAATGTAAGGCACTGAGAATTTATAGTAATCCCCTTTTAACTCACTAATTTCCCAAAAATATTCACAGACATGATGAATAGAGTCTTTATAAATTACCTCGATATATTTTCGGTAGTCTTTATTGATGATATTCTAATAAACAAAAAAATTATGATTGAGAATATGGATCATTAAAGTACTATACTAATGTCCATGTGAAAGGAAATATTTATTCCATGTACAAAAAATGTGATTTTTGGTTGAAGTAAGTCTCTTTCATAGTGAATATCATCACATGTAATGAGATATTTGTGAACCCTTCATGGAATGAGGCAATTTAAGGATCGAAAAGGACAACATCTGTGACATATATCCATTGTTTCCTTAGATTATCTGGGTATTATCATCAATTTGTGAAAATGTTACACATGATTTTCAATCCCTCTAACCATGCTTACTCGGAACGGATTCACGTTTTCTTGGATTGATGAATGCTAAGATAGAATCAAAGAGTTGAAAATGAGGCTTATCATTGCACCCATGATCACACTACCCAAAAGTGGAGATATTTTCATGGTATTCAGTGATTCTTAGAATAAGGGAATCAATTGTGTGCTGATGAAAAATTAAAAGTCATTGCCTATGCTTTAAGCTCAATGAATGTTCCTAAGTAGTACTATCCAACAAAAGATCTGGACTTAGCTGCACTGATTTTTTCTTTGAAAATTTGGTGGCATTACCTCTTTTTAGAGAAGTGTAAAATATATACAGATCACAAAAGCCTTAAGTATCTATTCAAAAAGAAAGAGTTGAATAAGTTCCAATGTATATGGTTCAGGATGATCAGAGACAATTATTTTTCAATTCACTACCATCTAGGGAAAGCGAATAAAGTGGTAGATGATCTAGGTAGAAAGGATCCATAAACAATTTCATTGAAAATAATTGATAAGGATCTTATATTATTAGAGTATAACTGGATGTATATTGGAAACATAAAGGAAGTAACATTATCAATCCTTTCAAAAATGATTGTTCAACTGCCTCTTCTAGAGAGGTTAAAAGATGATAAATGTGATGATGTGGGAATTCATAAGAAAGTAGAAACTATTATAGAAGTTAAATCCTTAGAGTTTAATGTTAATGGTGAAGGTGTTAAAGAGTTTTAGGTCAAGACTATGTGTAACATAAAATACTGATTTAAAGGAGAAATTGGAAGATGCACATATCTCAACCTTCTCAATCCATCATGGAAGCACCAAGATGTATCAAAATATCCAACAACACTACCGGTGGGATAATATGAAGAATAAAATCATATAATATACAATGTGATGTCTTGTATGTTAGAAAGTGAAGGCAGAAAAGAAAAATATATATAGGGATGATGCAACCATTACCCATACCTACATAGAAATGGGAAAACATAAATATGGACTTTATCACCAGGATTCCTAAGACATCTAGAGACAAAATGCTATCTGGGTTAATGTGGATATTCTTAAAGATATTACACACTTCATTGTGAATTTAAAGGATTTCTCATTGGATAAACTTGCATAGATATACAATATATAAGTCATGAGGCTACATGGTGTACCACTATCAATTATATCCTGTCATGATCAAAGATTTACCTGTATGTTTAGGAAGAGTCTCCAACATTTTTTGAATACTGAGTAAAACTTCATCACAATTTATCACCCTCAAACTGATGGCTAATCTGAGAAGACTATCCAGACACATGAGTACATGTTAAGAGAATTCATAATGGACTTCAAATGGGGATGGGGTCACTATACTCTTTTGGTTGAGTTCTCATAAAAAATATTTTCCAATCAAGAATCCAAATTTCTCCCAATGAAGCACCTTATGGGAAGAGGTTCATACCATATATTTCCTGGGATAAAGTTGGGGTACAAAAAATACTAGGTCCTAAAATGATATAGGAAATGATGGAGAAGGTTAAGACCATTTTTAAGCACATCAAGGATGCTCAAAGTTGATAGAAAATCTATAATGTAAATCATCTATGAGACCTTGGGTTTGATTTTGGATACATGGGTTTCTTTAGAATATATCCATGGAAGAAATTGAACAGATTTGGGAAGAAGGGAAATCTTAGTCCAAGATACATTATCCACTTTGATATCCTTGATTTCATAAGAGCAGTGGCCTACCGACTGGCACTCCCACCTAACCTATATTAGGTACATGATGTATTCCAGGTATCTATATTGAGAAATTACATACCATACTCCTCATATGTACTCAATCCAGAGGTGGTACCATTGGACAATGAACTATCATACAAGGAGAAGCTAATGATGATCTTAGATCATATAGACAATGTTCTATGGAATAAGTCAATGCACCTTGTCAAAGTGTTTTAGAGAAACCATATTTTTAAAGAAGCAATGTTGGACCCAAAGGAGGCTTTGAAATAGAGTTACCCTCATCTATTTTAATATGGGAAATAAAAATTTCATGGGTGAAACTTCTTAAGGTTGGATTATTGTAATGACCCAAACTATTACAAATATAATTTACCATTTGATTTAATTAAATATCTTATTTTTTAAAATGATTATATAAAACAAATGTACCTAATTTATTTGGATTTAAAGGACCATTAACAATGTTGACCATTATTAATATAGTCATTGAGTAGTGACCACATGATTAATATAAATTTTTTTCTTTAACAAATCCAATAAACTCATACAAAGGAAGGGATGACCTCAATAAGTATAATCTTTCTCTATGAAGTCAATTTATTAGAGCTTTCGTGGGAGAGAGAATCTTTTAGATTTTCCCTTGACCAAGCCATGATGAGATCTTGTGACTTAAGAATGATAAAAACCATATACAATATAAGTTCAAGCTCATTGAGATTACAACCCAAGCCATGTTTTCCTAACAACCCCATGATAATCTCACCATCGTGCACCTTACTCTTAGGGTGTACATTGGTATAATAAAGGGATACATATCAAGACCATAATAATGTTAATATTTATATTATATAATAACGTATATATTTTAATTTCATTTTTTATTTTAAATAATTTGGGTTTTGATTCAATTGAAAAAATTGTATTTTCGGGTATTATTCAAATTCAATTAAGGGGTTTATTTTAAAGAAATAATGTATTTTTGAAATAAATAGAATTTTTAATAATATTATTTAAGGATTATTGATTAAAAAATTTCAATTAATTTTTGTGAAGTGAAATGTACTTTTTATTTGGGTTAAAAAACTGTTATTATCAAAAAACTAAGCATTTTATAGTAAATGTCTATTATTATTTTAAAAGTGAAAATGAGAATATTTAATAATTTATTTATATAAAATTAATATTTTTTTGGAATCATAATTTTGAAATTATCTAATGGATAATTTTCTATATTTTTCTAAGATGATCGAATTTTCAGGTAAAAATTAAAAAACGTATAAATATAATGTATGTTTTAGGACTTCATAATGACCAAAAGATTATTTATAAAATAATAAAATGAGTATTATCATCCCAATATATATTTAAACATTAAAATAATTTTACTTTTACATAATTTTATAATTTTTATAATTCCCTTAGGAATCCTTTAGAATGTATAATATTATTTATGATTTTAAATTCATTTATTTAATAATGTGACTCACCTCCACATAAGCAAGGATAGTATTTTAAAATATTTATCCATTTTCCTAATAAATAAATTAAATCCTACCATATTTGTCAAAAAAACATTGGAAAACCCATGGGAAGGTTTGTGGTTTTGAATACTTAATTATATAGATTCCAAAACCAAAGTTTGTGAAATAATAAAGAATTACCCTATCATTTCCTATATAAACCAACCAAATATCCCACTTAGCTTTACTAAAAATCCATGGATAACATACTTAATCTGTCCTACCCTATCTATAATCCTCCTAAGGGACCCAAGATCTCAATATTCACCTCTTCAATCTTTTGAAGTCACCCACTCAAGCAAGGGTTCCTTCCTTTCTAATTTGTATCCAAGTATCCTTATGTGGTTAAACCATTTCATTTTTAACTAAAAATTATGTGGTATGTTTTCATAACTCCCATATAAATCCATTATTATTTTTGAATTATTAGATACCCATTTATCTCTCATTAATCCCTCCCATGTACACCAGTTACCATGCCGATATTTTGTAAGTGTTATTTCATTCCTCAACATTCATCATGTTTCTTTCTTATGTTATGCCTTTAATTTACAAATTACTTTTGTTTGTACATGTATTTATATGAGACTATTACTATAAATTTCATGTATTTATTATTAGACATCAATTTATCTCTCATCAAAACTTTTTATGAATTTTTATGTCACGTCGTTAGGATACCAAAATTGAACCGTGAATTTCCATTCCAAAACAATTATATAGTGAATTCCATACCCATTACCTATCAAGGGTGTTCAATTTTATGAAAATATTAGTTTTATTGAAGAATTAAATTTAGGTATTCCACACTCCTTAATTGTGGTAGAAATTTTGATGATGAATGTATCCATCTTTTATGATCTATATGGAATACTTAAGCTTTATAATGAAATGAAATTGATGGGTGTGCCCAAAATTATATAGCACTCTAATTCAATGTTTAATGTTTAGTATCATGATAAATATTTTTGGGAAAGGGGTATTCCTGATTAAATTATGGTATATTTTCAACTATGATGTTTTTTAACCTTGAATTATGATGTAGTGTTTTATGTTTTATCCACATTTCCATGCTGTGAATAATATGTTATATCATGCTTTATGATTCTTGTTTCTTTATGGCACATTATTGTGTCTTGACTAATGTGTATTTATATAATAATGTTATGATATGTTTAATCCCATAATAATATTTATAGATGAACCCTTTATAATATATTTTTTCAAGGATATCCGATGTAGTTTCATGTTCGAGCATGTTAAAGAAGTTTTCCATAAAAATGTTGTTTTACATGTTTAAAGTTGTAATGAAATGTACATAATTTCCAATTTCAATAGAATTATCGATCATTAATGTTTAATTATGTGTAATTTTCTGTAGTTAAACCATGTATGAATTTAATAAAAATAAAAGTGTTTTTATAGAAAATTCATTTCAAACCATACAAAATAAAATAACGATTCATTTCACATTTTCATTAAAATCCAAACATGAATTTTTTGAAAAAAGTCATGAATAATCATTCCAATTTTTTTTTGTAAAAATTAAAAATTGTGTAAAATTTCATTAATAATTTATTTAAATAATGTTAAAAATAGTTTTCAAAGTATTTATTGAAAACATGGTTTTAGAAGAAAAGAGGTTTCTGACTAAATAGAGAAATAATGAAATTTTTTATTTAAAACATATTATATTTTTCTTTAGTAACAAATAGTTGAAAAAAAGTAATATTAATTGAAAATAATATGAATAATTATAGTATAAGAAATTTCATGATAAATATTGAGAGTTAGATCATATGATTTCAACATAGGTTACTTAGTCATAAAAAATCCTAACAAATGATCAGATTGTAATATAACCCCATTAAGTCTTCGGTAATTATTTGAAACATAATATCCATGAAGTATATATCATAAGGAGGATATGAAATCCACATGTTTTTTTGAGAATAATCATAAAATACTTTCATGGAATGTATACACACCACATAAAATAAACAGGTGGTGAATATGTTATATGTGTCACAAAAGTAAAAAATGAGATAGAAATACCCTACCATTTTAGTAATATTTTGAATCATAATCCACAATAAAGAATTACATAAGAGGAAAAATTAAATATTATTAAAATGGGGGAATTAATGATATAACATGTCAAAGGGTATTTATATACTCCCCAATTGGGTAACTTCTAGGGAATTTATACATGTTTCCCAAAAACAAAAGAGAGACTTGAAATCTCTTACTTTATGTACCAACATTCTTCAAACACATTCGAACCTAATATATAATAAACATAAATTTATTATAAATATATTATATAAACATAATTATATAACAAATATAATATATTATTTACTTATTACCATTTAATACCCATTTATTTATAATTCCTTGTTAAAATCACATTTCAGAAAATAACTATGTTTTTCATATATGTTTTGATTTGTTGTTTTAGGCCCTATTACATCGATCAGGGTTACGTAATCTATACAATAATAATAATTAAACAATTATAATATATTATAAATCAATTATACTTTTATGACCAATCATTAATGATGGTTTTATGAAATGTGGTATGTTACGATTAGAGCGATAGTAGGTCATTCATACATGTGAGTAACTTTTCCAATTTTCAATGCTAATTATGGAAAGGAAGTAAGTAATATTTTGTCATTATAAAATGATAAAAAAATAATAATTAACATATTATTTTTAAAATATAGTTATACATAAAAATTTTTTTTTGTTGTTATGAAAATAGAGAGTCACATCGTTTCGTGAAGGTGGTATCTCACACGTACATGAATGACATTATCATCTTTCAATGGGTGAAAAGGTTGGAATGAAAATGATATATTTTATTTCAATACTAATAAGTATGTCATGAATATAATAATTAATTAATTTATATCTCAAATATTTGTTAAATTTATCCTTATTATCTTCTATGTAAATCATTAGTGAAAAATGAATCACTTCACTTCGTGTGACATTAGTTTTCCGTACACACAAGCGACATTATCGTATCCCCTATAAAATAGAAAGAAAAATGGTGTATATGATATAATAAATAAATAGGTATTGTTATTTTATAAATATTATATATATATACTTTAGATCCATTATCATAACCAACCATTGAGATGTGGTAATGGAAAAATAAATGATATCGGTTCAAGAGATGGTAGTCAGCCACACACCCGAATGATGATTTCAAAACCCATTTAATGAAAGTGGATATGGTTTTATATAATTGCCTTAAAATATAAATATATAAATTTTATTATTATACTTATCATATTATATCAGGGTGATTTAATATTAATTTAAGGAAATATAAGAAGAAATAAAAAACACTTGTTATAGAACATTACCTCTTCTTCGAGTATCCTCCTTAGGTTTTTGCAAAATGAATTCCTATATTAGATTTATACCAAAAACATGGATTATATAATGAGATAAGTTATGTTATAAAGGGATTTTTGAATGTATTGGATGAACGCAAATGGTTTTAATTTGTGAAGAGGAGAGGAGAGGGGTGGCCTTTTATATGTTTGGTGAGTGGAACACTTGTAATTGTTTAAAGTAAAATGGTGTACCAACATTATTCACATGGAAAATAAGTAAAAAATAGAATATAATCAAGAAATAGACATTATAGAGTATAAATATGTATATAAAATATATTTTATCCATGTTTTAGGTCATTTTAACTCATATTTTTTAGTTTACCCCGTAGTAAACCTTTTTTTACATTAACCCTAATAATTGATTTTTACTATTTATACTATTCATTTTGATCAGAAAATAAGTTGAAAATATTAAATATTATAAAATAACTTTAATATAAATATTTAATCCATTATTACAATTTCAATACATAGAAGTGGAAAATTCTAATTTAAAATTAACCCCATAGATGAGAGGGGAAAGCAGGGTTTCAAAGAGAAAATATTCAAAATATTAAAATGTTATAAAATCAAAAATAATTTTGAAAATGATTAAAATGGCCTAAATTTAATGAATTTATAAATAATTTAAAAAAATATAAATTAAAAATATAATTTAAATTTATAAATAATATAAACAAAAATGTAGTTTTCAATTAAACATCAATATTTTTTACAATTCATCAAAACATTAGTATATTCATAATGTTATAAAACCTAACAATAAAATAATTTTAACATGATGATTTGAAAAATGAAATTTATTTTTTCAAACAAATTTTCTAAATGTTCCATAAATTATTTTTAATGTGAGTGCTCAAAAATTAGACAAAAAAAACTTTTTAGAAAAATATAGTTTTTAAACATAAAATGGGATTTGTTTTTATTTATTATATATAAAACACATAAGAGGAAAGTTAAATTTTTTATTAAATAAAATTTAAAATTTTCATTTAAATCAATGAATAATTTTTTTAATTTATTGACGTAAAATTCTTTTTTGTGCCTAAAAAAAGGTTTCTTATAAAATTATTTCATTTATTTAAAAAAATAATTATATTTAAATTTATAAATAATTGGTCACCAAAGAATTAATTATATATATATATTTTACCACATACATTTTCATAATTTAGTTAATTCTATTAATACACTCTACTTTAATGTTTATGTGAGAACTATCATATTAAATAAAAATATTATATTAGTATATTATGTTTTGTTTAAACTCTATATAGTGGGTATCAAAAGATAAACATAGTGTTTATTATAATGAAATAAAAAATAAATGTGGATTTTAACTCCTGATAAACCTATTGTTTCACTTACTACAAAATATAAAATGAATAATTTTATTTTAGAAAATATATTTCCCAAAATCTTGAGGTGTTACTGAATGATTTCAAGATATTACATACCCAATAAATCTTATCATAAACAATCCAATAAAATGTGGTAGATAAAATCACAATATATTTAACACAGTAAATAACAAATTTAAAAAAATTATTTTGAAATAGATTAAATTATTTATAAAATATAGTTGGAAAATTCTTGAGGAACACACCCTTTTCACATAGAAATTACTTTTTTCTAATTTGGAAAATATGAAGGAAATTTTTTTCATTGAAAGTAAAATTATAAAATTATAAATGAAGATTCATAGAAAATATTATTCATGATGGTGGGAATATATTCTCTTGTTTTATATGTTAAAAACATTCATTTCACATTTTTGTAAAAAGCTTAAACGTTCCTTATTCAGAAAACAACAAGAATATTCCATTCAAAACATTTTTGAAAAGTCAATAATGTGTGTTAAAATTTAATTTATAAATAATTTTAGAGAAATATAAATATTAATTAATTAATTTTAAAGAAAATATGGACATGTAAAAAATATATTCCCCAGGCGGATACATAAAAATAAAAAATCGTAAATAATAATTATATTTTGAAATAAAAATGTACCTTAGGTTTTGCTTCCTCTGTATGTGTTTGAATATAAATTATAATAAATTTATGTTTATTTAAATATATTCCCAAAAAATAAACAAACATATCATACCATATATGTATTATAATCTTTAATCTCCCAATTTTGAAAAAAATATTTGTTAAAATCACTCTTTCAGGTAATAACAGCTTTCCATTTATTATATGTTTCAGTTCATTAGATTAAGTCTTTGTACATTTACAGAGGATTTATCATATGTAGAATTTTATTATTGATATAAATATCATATATATTCATTATATAAATATTTATATCAAACAATAAAATTTATAGATAGAAAAGGAATTACACTGTTCATGGAGATGGTAGGTCATACGTATACATGAATGTTTTTTCCATTTTTCAATAGATGGAATTAAAAAAAGGTAAATAATAATTCACATCTATATAATAATTAAAAAAATTTAATGTTTATATATATTAAAAAAATATATATACATTACCATCCAAGTAAAATAGAAAAGAAAAACAAATCACATCATTTCCTAGAGGGGTAGTCCACATGTACACATGAGCAACGTTATCATTTTTCTACAGATTGGAAGGAAATAAGGTAAATATGATGTTATCATTATTGAATTATAATTATTATTTAAATAAAATATATAAAAATTAAACCTATCACAATTACAATCCCCAAAATGATGTTGAAAAATGAATTGTATCTCTACGTGGAGATGGTATGTCATATGTAGGAACTAGTGATAATTTCACATCCCATTTGAAGTGAATGAGGGTGGATAATGGTGGTTTAATAATTCTGATAAAATTAAAGTATATTTAGGATACTAGTTTTACCATTTTTTTGATAAATACAAATGATTTAGTGTAGTTAAATGAAGAAGTAAAAAAGTGATTGGTTATGGCTATTACCTATCTTTAGAAAAAAATCCTTTGGATATTCTATTAAGTATCATAAGGATATTATTTAGAGGATAAGAAAACCAATATATCATTGGTAAGTATGTTTAAAATAAAACATATAAGCGTTTGGTCAACAGATATGGATAAAATTGGTGTGGAGAATAGAGAGAAGGGGTATCCTCTTATAATTGAGGAGAGGGATATTATTGCAATTTATTAAAATATTAAATTAATATAAATTAATTTTGATGTCCCAATGGATAAAAATTAATAATATTAGAATTTAAAATTACTATGTTTCAAAATATTATAATCCAATAAAATTTGGACATGTTTTTTATGTTTTCACCCTTATATTTTTATTTTAAGTCTTATTAACCCTTTTGAAAATTTTAGCAATATTAATGATATCGATAGTTTAATTGTTAATAATTTTACTGTAAAATTAAGAAAACCCCTAAATGGACCATGGTATATTTTTTAACCATATCCCATTACTTTAGATAAATATAAGTTACTTAAGCTTTCTAAATCATTTAATACAATCTTATTTATTTTAAGATATCATTAATGTTATTTTTAGCACCATTCATTTAATTTGACATTAAATATATCAATACAAAGAGGAAATTATAATATAATGATTTTAAAAAATGATAATTTTTCATTTTGGTCTATATAATTATTGGTACACATTAACTTATTCTTATTAACTAATTTTTAATATTTTTAAAATCATTAATTTATTTTTATGTTAATAAAATAAATATTATATTATCATTGAATAAATATTTAAGATAATTATATAATTTCATCAAATTAGAAAAAAATGTGTACAAAAAAGATTTTAATTAAGATTATTATTGAAATTTAGGTTCCTTCATATCTTTCATTTATCCCTATATGGACATATAATATATATTTAAAACTATGTGAGTTGCATTTCTTAACTTTCTTTGCTTTAAATATTTTAAGGGTCTTTTTCATCGACATGCATCCATTAAACAATAAATTATATAGGATATGGTGACTAGGGTAGAATTATATTTATCAACTAAAACTTATTTTTAATATTTTTGTCCTTATCAATTATTTTAATCCTTGATTTTCCCGCATTATCCTTTTCAGAGGTGATGAAATTTACCATAGTTACTATTTATAAAGTCTATAAATAAATGGGATATATTTAAAAAACATGATCCACTTGACTAAAAATATTTAATATATTTTATAAAGTTAAATACCAATAAATTTATTATATCTATTTTAAATAAGTTTGAAAAATGTGATGAAAACCACATTTTAGAAAAATACATTTTTCTTAGAAATTAGTTTTTTGTATAAAGATTGTTTTTATACCAAGATAAAATTTAAAATTGATTCCTATTAACTTAACTGGATTATTAATAACATAATGGACCAATATTTACTTTGACACCATTTTAATATAAAATGGATCTTCTCAAATTGATGAATCAAAAATAATGTTTTCAATTAAACTATGTATTTGTCACTATTTATTGTAAAATAATTATTTTTTAAAAAATAAAAACATTTCACCATAAGAATACTTTGGTATTATGATTTTAAAAAATAAATTTTTTTTTATAAAATAAAATATATATATATGTTCTATAAATTGGTTATAATATTTTCTAAAAAAAATGAAACAAAAATCAATTGTTTAATGGAATCATATTTGATTAAGTATAAAATAATATTATAGAAAATTAAGTACTCATTTATTAATGAATACAATCTATGGTATTTATTAGTTCCATTATATATATTTTATAATTCAATCAATACTACTAATACTTTATAATATTATTTCATGGTTATAATAATCATATTTAAATAATAATATTTCATGGTTATTTTATGCTAAGTGTTTTTTATCGTATACACTTTAAAACATAGTGTTATTTTAAAATTATAGGGGTATAAATTCTCCACCGTTCAATAAATTTATGTTCACAATTTTAATTTGTGTTTAGTAATAAAGAGATTAAAATTTTAAAATTCCAAATCAGAAAACGCACATTGTAAAATGGGTAAAAAAAACCTCATAAAAAGAGATGAAGGGGAGTATGAAGGTCAACACAAAGCTATGTTTCCAATTAATATAACATATATTTTAGGTGAAAATATTGATATGTAAGATAAAACTAATTCCCAATTGTTAATAGATAGTGTTAGATATCATGATCATGATAAAGTAAATCATCACAAAACTATAAATCTATGACGGGTTCGAAGAGAATTGATTTTTTTATAGAAATAAAAGGATACCATTTTTATATGAGAGTTTGTTTCCTAAACATAAATAATTTCCATAATATATAGGTAAATAAATCGATAAAATAATGATCCTTGATTTCTTTCCACAACAAAATAATAATCTAATCATTTAGATGTGATTTGATTTTTCACCACTTCATATCTTACCCTAAGAAATGGATATTCAATATGAATATTAATGCCTGAAGCACTTTCAACAAATAATAAGATCCATATTGAATTCCTTCAACCAAAAAATATTTACAAAAACCAATATTGTTTTTCAGTTTTTTCCAATATGATAATTCATACTTTAACATGAAATAATAATAACAAAAGTTTAACTTAATCAATTACATAGGTAGATAACCTTAAGATTCCACCAGAATATTATAGACCGTAATAAAAAACCAAAAATTTGATCAAACAGTTATACCTAATCAATATTATGTAGTTCATAATGTCACATTCAATAAATGTTAATTACTTTATCATATATACCAATTACCCGAACCACCATGAACATTTTCATTATTCTATATATCCTATAAAACAAAAAATGTTCTAAACATTATAATTTAATATGTTTTTCATCATATCAATATAAATATTGAAGGTAACCAATATTACTCCATTAAAATTCAATATTTAAATATCCTCTATATACTAACTAAATATTATCAACACAAAATTGGATCACATTAAGGGTTTTCTCTCCCTTATTCATTCATTTTCTTAAATATCACCTTACTAATAATCGCTTTTCTCTATTATTGGTACCATTCATCATATGTTTTCATATCATCATTTTAAAAAAAAAATTAATGGTATCCTTTATATTTTCATGATTTCTATATCCGAAATATCATAGATAAAATATTTATGTAACTTAAACTATAAATCCCAATACACAAGTATTTCAATCATTCCACTTTTGTTGTAGTAATCGAATAAGATTGATATTGATCCATTTTCTTATTTTAAACTATATTCCCCTCACACTTGGGGTATTAAAAAACATAGTTCCCCATATCCTTACAATTTAATCATTTCATTTTGGAATCTTCTTTCTTTCTCATAAAATTATGAAGCTGGTGTCCATTCTCTCCACACTTATTATAGACTAACATTCTATTAAAGAATGTACATGGGTGTTTCTTTCCCCAATTATCACATGTTGGAAAATTATTATTCCCCTTATTACCTTTATACTTTTTTTATCTTCTATTATTTTCTTTTACTTCTTTAATTTATTGATATAAGAATTAGGGAATTATTTTTTTATCATAAAGGCACATAACACTATATCCTCAAACGATGATATTGTTTTGGATACTAGTTACATTTAAATTATTGGATTAATCATATCATAGAAATGGTTAATATTACTCTTTGGATTTTGTTCATAGTATAAAAAATGTCTTTCTAACATTATACACTACGATTCAGACATACTTTTTCTTCTTCATTTTGTTTTAGATTTAGGAATTATCTCCCCATATCTATTAATTATTCATGTGGGAAATATTTTTCAATGGAATTATTCATGAAATCCTTCAATTCCATTCTACATATTTCCTCCAAATCCTTAGTGTTTTGAATCGATGACCACCATGAATCTACATCCCTAGTGAGATGTTGATATTCAATGAAGACCATATCTTTTTCATTATTTCTCAAAGTGAAAAATATCTTGCTATAGAACATATCTATTTCTAACTAAAAATGTACTTTTAGTCCCATTAAAAGATGGAGGTTTATAATGAATGGAGTCATATAACATTGTTACAAAATATTATAGATCACCAAGATACCCCACATGGGAAAAGATATTTCTCATAACCTTATTTGTCTTCCCCAATATAGTTTTAATTTGTTTATCTCCAGCTAAAAATCCATCTAAAACTTAATTATATTTCTTCAAATGGAAATGACTATATTAATTAAATGCATTGATATAGTTTCCATTTATTCCACTGGGTTCCATTTATAGATAATGGAATATAGAAGATTATATAATAACATTATGAATCATAATGTATAATTTCTAAACTAGTGAAACACATACTATATATTGAAAATTTTATGTATATATAATCTCAGAATCATAATATTGGTTTATTTAATATTATCCTAAAATTCCATCATAGTGTTACGCCACCAAATATAGGTTTTCATAAATCTATTTCTGAATATTTTTACTAAACATTCTCTAATTCCAACTATAAATATCCAGACCCTAGTAGCCTATAACAGGTGGTTACTTTATTACATTGGAACTAGATTAAAGTAAACACATCCTAAATGGATGAATAGTTTATTAGTCTTTTAAAACCAGTTACAAAATTAATTTCACATGAAATTTAAATACATAAAAATTAGTGTTTTCCTTGAGTTCATGATTATTAACATTAACATATCTTTACATATAAATAAAAATACACTTCTTAGAATCCTAGGGAAAATAAACATATGTATGGGGTGAGATGTGATTCACATTAAGGGTATGCGTAAATCAGAAGATAAAATGAATAAATAATGCACAAACAATACAAAATGAAAATATTTGAAAAAATTCCATTTTATCATTAACATAAGAAGGAATAGTAATATTGAAATACTAAATAATGATAAAATAATTCCATTTAAATAATTATATGATCTTGAAATTATGCATCGATATCATAGCTTATCAAATAATCACATGAAAATAAAATAACTAATATGATAATGAGGAAATGTATAATTTCAGACATCACAAATAGTTTGTGGAGGCCTAATCTATGAAAACTAATATAAATGGGTAGTCATTATCCAATACCAAAACATGTTTGTCTCATGAGACATATTGATGCATTAATGGGATATAGAGTGCCCCAAAAACACGTACTATGTCCAACAAATTCATCATATGAAAGGCGAGAAACATAAAAAATATAATCATTAATAATAAATGTAGCACATGAATTTTTAATAATTACCCCAAATTAATAAATATAATAATAAAACATACATAGTGCTATGGTGAATGTTATTAAAATAGAACATCCCCATTAAAAATGAACATATACTATCTAATAAAATATTGTAGATGGTATAATAAGTTTAAAATCTCAGTCATTCATAAAATTCAAAAAATTATTATGACATTGATGAAAATATTCTATAAATATAATTGGATTTTTTATTGTAAAATATTGTTTCAAGTTGAAATTACTTAATTCCATACATTAAAATATTATAGAAATCATTTTATTTGAAAATAAACTTCTATAATTTTAAAGGTATATTAAAATAAAATATTATTCATGAAGAAAGTAAAATCCATTTATTTTGTATATTTTAAAAAAAACATTATGTCCTAATGTTGTAAAAAGGTCAAAAAAACCTTATTCAAGAAATAACTAGACGATTCCTTTCAATCCATTTTTAAAAAAATAATAAATGGGAAAAAAATTCATTAAAAAATTACTGGATATTAAAAAAATGTATTCATCAAAAAAAATTTATAGAAAATATGGATATGTAAGAAAATATTCCCAGAGTAGTGGATTAAACACAAACAATCTCAAATCATGAAGAGATTATGAATTAAATTGTTACCATTGGTTCAAATAACTTTGTATGTACTAAAAATTAAACAAAATAAATATATATTTATTATAAATATATTACATAAGAATAATCATATATATAATTCTATAAATTACAAACTTATAATCATTATTCACCCATTTATGATGAATTATTTATTTGAATCATTGTTTCAGTTAATAAATGCTTTTCTTTAAAAGAAATTTTCTGTTTAGTGGTTTCATTATATATATTATTTTCAAGATTAAATCATTTAAATAATATTAAAAATTAAATAAATATAATATATATTAATTATATAAATATATATAGTAATCTAAATAATATAGATATTGAAAATGAATTAAATAATTAATGGTGACTTTAGGCTATACCTACACATTAACTCTGTTTCCATTTTACGATGGATGGAATAAGATAATGTTAAATAATAAAAAACTATTATAGAATAATTATTATATCATACAGATCATATATATTCCAAAAATACATACTCATTACCATCAAAGTAAAATAGAAATAAAAAATGAATCACATCACTTCATGGAGGTGGTAGTCCATAGAGGTAGATGAGAGATATTATGATTTCCTATCTAATTGAAAGGTAATAATATAGATATAATATTATCATTATATTTGTATAATTATGTTTTCAATATCCTATATAAAAATTATACATATCATAATTGCCGTCTATAAAATTTTTTATGATAAATGAATTACATCACTTACTGGAGACGACAAGCCTTACGTACACACAAGTGATACTTTCACTTCCCATTTAATGGGGTAGAAGATCGATAATTATGGGTTCATAACAATAATAAAATTTATGTACATTTATGATACTAATTTTACCATTTAATGTTAATTATCATATATTTTTAGGATTAAAATAATAAGTATGAAAAGAAAGTTTTTGATAAAAGTGATTTCCCATTCATTGGAAGAAATACCTTTGATCTTCTTTTAAGGATCCTAAGGTTGGTATATTGAGGATTCCATCAAAACCCAAACATGCCTAAGGATTTTTAGAATAGAAATGGGAAGGTTTTTTGAGATAAATAGATCAATTTTCTCTGGATAATTGATATAAGGGGGTTCTTTTCTAATTTAGGGGTGGGACAATCTTGGAATTTATTAAAATACTAAATTAATATAAATTATTTTTTATTCCTTTAAGGATTAAAAGTGATTATATTATATTATGATTTGTTAATTAGCCTAAATCATCTCATACAATAAAATATGGAATTGTTTTATGTATTTTTTCACACTTATATTTTATTTTTAACCCCCTTTAACACATTTGAAAATTAATGTAATATTAATGTTTTCTACCATTTAATTGTTATTAATGTTACAATAAAATAAAAAATTCCCATAAATTTATATTGTTTGATTTTTAAAACCATTATACATTCATTTTTATGAATCAATGTTTTTATTTCTTGTAAATCATGTAATAAAATATTGTTTATTATAAAATATCATTAATTTCATTTTAACACTATTCAATTAATATGAATTTAAATATATAAAGAAAAAGGGGTAATTTGAATATAAGTATTTAAATCCTCTCTAATATTTCATATAGGTCTATGAAATTTTGTGTACACATTAAATGACTCAAATTATATAAAATATAATATATATAAAATCATTTAATTTTTTTCTTTATTAATTAAATATTTTATGAACATTTCACAATCATTTAAGGTAATTATATAATTATAACAAATCATAAATGAATTTATCTCATGTAAGAAATTTAATTAATCTCAAAATTGAAATTATTTTTAATTCTAATCTTTCCTTTTTCCCTATGTGTACAGATAACTAAAATTTTAAACAAAGAGAGTGACATTTTGTAACTTTATTTGCATTAGATATTATAAGTAGAAGGCCGCAGCCTTAAAAATTACATAATATTAAATTAAGTTAATAATTAACATTGGGGATCTTTTCATGTTTATAGATTTAAAGGTTTAGGATACAACTTATACATAACAACTTGAATATTACAAGTAGAAATTTCTACTCAATTTACATTTTTGAATAATATATAAACTACTTAAAAAAAAGAAACATGTTTAGTTCCATGTTTTAAACATCTTGACTTTTCCATGATCCCATACTTGACCCTATTCTACATTAAGTCCTGTGAAAAACATTTCAAAAACTTGGGAATAGCATAAAAGTCTCAGTAAGGTATACACAAATAAGGAAAACTATTAGATTTCAAAACATCATGGAAACCATGAATACAATATCATAACGGAATAATTTTCACCTTAAAAAAGTAGAAAAAACACTAAACTAAATATAAGCTCACTGATTACCATTTTTGTAACCAAAATAATACCACAAATACCATTGAAAGAAACATTTATCATATAATGGTATCTTGGGACATAAAAAAAATTAAATGTAATAACCATACGGTTAACTTCCAAGAATATTACAAAATGGAATAGCCATATGTCTGACTTCCATACCTAATTCTTTATAGGTTATATTGTAATCACCCTTCATTGGATTATCTTGGAACCACCCATCATGTGATTTATCATGTAACCACCCGTCAAATGACCATGTATCATTTTATAATCATTACACATAAAAGATTTAAAAATATCAACATTTTAGTCATAAAATTTTATTTACAATCAGAAAAAACAATTTAAGGATATTGAAATAGTAAATCCACTAACCAAACTATTTTCAATACCAAAATACCAAAAATGTGATTAATGGGTTTTTTATTTTAAAATCATTAAGTCTTATAGAAGAAGCCAAATATCATATAATGAGTATGATGACATTAATTTCATTGTCACCACAATATTGTAAAAAACATACCTTTTTTCATTCAGTAAAATGATTCATAGAAAAAATATTCCCTTTGAATGAAAGTAAAATTCAAAGGGGTTTATACACCATATAAAGGAACGTTTTTTATAAATAAAAGTATGCCTCAATGAAAGGAGATTAAGACAATGTCTCTTACCTCGTGTCTGACTTGACTTGATCATTATTTAATTTCTTAAATAATAAACTAAAGTTAATTATAAATTGATTCAGAACCTTTTTAATGTTTAAAATTCCTTTTATATAACTTATTACCATGTTATAATAGTTAGTTAATTATTGTAGTTCATATCAGACGTTTCGTCGATGTTCGGAACATGAGATAAAAATAAACTTATTATTATAAGAATAAACATTTTAGTTATAAGAACATCACCTTTAGAATTATATTAATGATTCTAATAACACAAAAATATCCAATATATATATAATCCATTGTATTTGGAGACGATAAAAATGAAATGCACCATTCATGGAGACGGTAGGCCATATGTACGCATGAATGCTAATTTCATTTCATTGTCAAAAAAAAGAATAAAAATTAATATTATACATATGTATATTATATTTACAGTATAATATACATGTAATATTGTTTATATTAGTTCATTAATTCCATCTTTTATACATTCCGTTTATGGAATGAACAAGTCATATGACATTGAGGGGGCGGTGGTCTGCACTTCCTCAAATGAAATTATCTTAATTACACAACATGAAAAGAATAAAGTTATGTTTTAAATAAAAATTACCGAACAAAAGAGAAGATATATATATTATATAAATAATATATATAAATAAATTTCAAAATAATGTCCACCTTGATAGGTGGTTGGAGATAAATGAACAATCATCATTTGATGAGGGAGTAGTTCACCGCCGACAGAAACAGAATGCTCGTTTTCATTAAATGGAGGTGTGGGTGAGTGTAGTTTGAATCCTTCTAATAAAAACATCCTTGTATATTTAAGATAATGATTTTGTTATAAAATAATGTAATAAATAGAGTTTAGGGGGTTGGATATGGAAAATAATGGAAAATAACTTGAGATAAGATGTTACATTTAAATAAGGTAACTCGTTTTGGTCTGAACCAAAAGGATATATTGAATTTCCTTATTACAAAAGTAATGATTCTAGGTGGAAAAGAGGGATGATGGGATATTATTGGAGTAGATGTTGGATGAACTGAAAGCCTTGAGAGGTGTGAGTAATGGGTTAAAGTCGGTGTCCTTTTATAAGAGGAAGGATGGGCTGTTTAGGAATGTTTGAAAGTATTATTTCATTATAAAATGATTTTCAGTTTCAAAAGGTCCACAACTTATTAAATTTGAAGCTAAGATGAATATAAGTCAAAATAAAATCATCCAGTAATAATTTTATAGGTTTAGGATATTTTTTAATCCTTATTGTTTTTATTTAACCCTTTGTTAAGTTTTTTATCTTTTACCATGTCTTCTTGTATATTCAAACTATATGATCAATATGTTTATAATAAAATTCCACGTCATCCAAAATGGATCATAAATGAATTTTATAACATTATATATGTCATTTAGTGGTATATTATATTTCCAAGACTATATTATCATTTAATAAAATATTAATTTATTTAAAAACTCATTTATGTCAATTTATATACTATTCATATCATGACTTTTTAAAAAATCCATAACAACATGATTCATTCGAAAAAACATCATTAATTAAAATTTAACAAGTCATAATTATCTCTAAAATTCATTGATGGAATAAAAAGTTTCAAAATAAATTTATTTTAAAATATATAATATTACTTATTTAAAACATTCATTAATGAGGTAATCATTACATCATCATTATTTCATAAATAAATTTCTTTACCTGATGTCTAAAGATTTTAAATAAAATATAATTATATAGGAAATATTTTTATATTTCTAATTACTATTTATACTCAAAAATATCACATATATATCCCCATATAAATTTTTTTTACTAAAGGATATACGATTTTGTAACATTTTCATTAACTTTAAATTAAAAGTTATTAAATGCCTTTTCACACAGAAGTGGCCCCATGGGGTCCCAAATCAACCCAAGGATTCCCATTATTGTAAATTTATCATCCAATAGTATTTGGACATGAGTTAAGGTAATTTAATATTATTATAATATTATTGCTTACCCATATTTACCAGATTTACCTTTTAACCACGGTAAATAAAATATTTACTCAAGTTACTATTCATAATATCTAAAAATAAAAGTTACCTATTTACACAATTTTGACCTCATGATTCCAATATGCAATAATTTTTTCCAAATTCAAAACAAAAAAGTTTTAGAAATTAATTTAAAATTAATTATCGTTGTAAAAAAAGTGTGTTTTTAAGAAATAATAACAATCATAAGATTGACACTTGTTTATGTAAAATTTCAAAGTGAAATTACATCCAATGACCAAAATTGGATTAAATAGTTAAAATATAATCTAATTAAACATTATAACCAAATAAAAAAATCTATCTATATAAATAAATTAGAGTAAAATGCAGTTTTGAATTAAAATGCAGTATTTTGAACCATTCATTAAAAAATGATCTTTGTGAAAAAAATACCAAAATTACTTCCAATGAAAATATCGATGTCCCAATTCTAAATAAGAATTTTATTTTTTCATATAGAAAAATTAAAAGTGACAAAATCTTGATTTAAAAAGGGTTCTCCACCAAAAGGCGGTAAAATGACTTTTTTTAAAAAATACTGTAGTTTTTCATTCTTAAAATTGGATTTATTCTTATTTTAATCCTTTAATATTTATTGAATAAAAGTAAAAACACATATCAAACATATTTAATCATATTGTAGTTAATTATGTTTATTCCCTCCAATATAATGGCAAGGCGTTGACTACCATTTAAAATAATTATATTATTATATTATTTTTCAATATAACTCAAATTTGTGTGGAACGTAAGATTAAAAAAACCTTTTGTTGCGTGTTGAGTATGTTATCAGAGATAACCTCTCCATGAAAGAAAAATTGACATTTAATTCACAAATATTAGTAAATATGAAAATTTTATATTCATTATTTACCAGGGATGTTACATCCTTCCCCCCTTTTGGGAATTGTGTCCTCATAATTTTAAAATGGGGCTTGGAAACTTCCTTGAATGTCCCACTTCGGAAAAAGAGTCAATAAAAATATAACGTTAAAAGAAATATAGAGATGTACAAAGGTCACCCGAGATAACCCGTACTAGGATTCCATGTAGGAAATAAAGGATTTGGAATAAAAAAACCATCATGTTCCGATAGAGAGTGGTAGAAAACATGATTAGGAAACATTTAACAGCCCAAAAATCAAAAAAAAAATTATATGTTAAATGTTTTTTGATTACCCAGTAATGAAAGTAAATGGACCACTTTTTTGTTTTATGTTAATTTTCATAAATTTGATGAATTATTTTACTACTTATAATAAGTGCATTGGGAAATATACATACTTTTCAATTTGAGTTTCATCCTTTAATAAGTTACTAACAAAAACACATATTTTCTAGAAACGATGAGTATTCAAGATGAATTGGTCAGACCATAAGCACTAGAATCAACTTCTATAGAATCACATGATCCACAAAAGATGAATGACGTATTTCCCATGTATTTATAAATTAACAAAAACCAAAAACGATATTATAAGATCATATAACCTCCAAAAAGGTTAATAATTAATAGAGAGAAATAATAATCTTAATCTCCAAATTTTGACAAACAATACCCAAAGTTCAACAAATACCATTAAATAAACAACAGTTCTTAAGATTCTTCAATGAAATCCAAACTAATATTTAAACCCTAAAATCAGAAGGATTTAATCACATAGTCTTCCACAGTAAATCCTATAATTAATCACCAAATAACATTTCTTATTATTAAAGTCTCATACTAATGTTTATTTTAACATAATCACATATTCTCTATGATAGGTTAATCATTTCCATAAATAACCCAAATCACTATTTGTCCACAATAAAGACCTAGATTCTTCCCAAATAATATTTCAACCATTAATCCACAAATGAGATCCCATATTATTCTATTTTACTTAACCATATAGTGTTCCCAAAAGAGAAACATTTTTCTAAAATATCATTTATCACTTAATCAAAAAAATTCCTATGCTATGGATATTCATTTGATAAAACAGAAGTTCCTATAATCAACTTATTCTTGATCCATAAAAACATTTAACTAAAAATAACTAGTAATACTAACCAGGGAAATCACATATTCCAGTGGTAGCAGATAAATCCATATCTTACATTGGTTGTGGGTTCGAATCCCACAGCTTTTTCCGATGCAATGGGTGGTTACACATTCTGCATGTTTTCTTTTTTCAAAAACTATATAATTTAATAAAATTCCAAAAAATGAGATAAATTTCTCAAAGACAACCATAACATATTTTAACCTCAAATTTTATCTCATACCTTGTATTTTCATCCCAAAAATGAAATAACAATTAATAACCTGAAAAATAAAAGATCATATAAACCCCTAAGGTTATCCATTATGTCCAAACAAGAAAAGGCCATTCTTCCCTGAATAACATTTTCACATATCAATCTTTAGGGTTACACATACTACATAATGTATTCCAAAGTAATCCCATCCTCAAAATAGCATTAATACTTTTAATAATTTCATCATCCTAAAATATTCTATAAATCTTGAATCCCTTATATGTAGACCTCTTACTCCTTTAATTTTATTCATGATCCATTAACCATTATTTTACAACTTATTCCGTAATAATTCTTTCTTACAAACAAAATCATAAATTATATCCTAATATTAAATAATAATAAAACACCAGCTAAGAAATAATCCATAACATTCATAGGCCATTGTTAGTTTCCTAATCCTCAATTGGAGTGGAATTAGGCATTGGTAAACATATATTTGTATAATATTTACGATCCCATTCCCAAACATTCTTTGTAGGTCATCTATTTCTATAATGACCATGCACACCACATTTAAAACATTTAATCGATCCTTCTGAAATATCTTCTTTCCCTTTCCTGGAGTCAACTAGAGGCTTCCTTTTTTGCATGGAAGGTTATTGGTTTATGAACTTTATTACCATATTTGAAACATCTTCCCACCCCATTGAATCATTTTACATGGTGTTTTTTCCCACATCTTTGACACATGGGTTTTTGGATATACTTACCATTATGATTATTACCTGAATATCCATTGGGATTTTTTCTCACATATATGATGCCTTTAAAAAATCAACAAGGTTCAATTGGTATATCATGACTCCAGATGGTTGGTTAAGAATAACGACAAGAGTTCTCATTGAAACTCCTATTTCATTCAATTCCCCATTCAAAAAATCACCACAGTTTTCTTTACATCCATTGTTACTTTGGTTCCTACTAGATCCAACCATTTACTAAAACCAAAAAGGTCAGTATGAGTATATCGGTAAAATCATCATATAATATCTTATGATGTGGGTAAATACTAAGATATAATTATTCATATTATCTTATACTCATTCTATTTATCTAAAATAACTACGACTCTTTCTAATATGCAAACCATTATGGTTATGTTACTTATGCTTAAATAAAACCCCAACCTCTAATGTTATCTAAATATACCTATGATAACAACTATAATACCCTAACCTTAATCATTAGATAATCTTTAATTAACTTAATAATTCAAATTAAGAATCTTTTTAGGTTTTATAGCATTAGATAATTTGGTCATAACTTATATATAACAACTTGAATTTTACCAGTAGACACTTCAATTTAGTTTCCATTTATTTCATAAAATAAAAACTTTTTAAAGAAAGAAACATGTTTAGTTCCATGGTTTACACGACCTAACTTTTCCTTGATCCCATCCTTGACTCCATTCCACTTTATGTCCTGTGAAAAACAATTCAAAAACATTGGATGAGCATTAAAGGATCGGTAAGGGATACACAAAGAAGGAAAACTGTTAGATTTCAAAAAAACATGGAAACCATGCATACGTTATCATGAACTAATAATTTTTACCTTAAGGAAGTAACAAAAAACTTCACTAAATATAATCTCACTACATTCCCTTTTTGTAACCAAAAGGTTACCATAAATCCCATATAATGCAACATATAGCAGATAATGCTATCTTGGGACATAAACATACTTAAATGGAATAACCAAATGGTCGACTTTCGAACACGTCACTAAATGGAATATCCATATGGATGACTTCCATACCCATTGTATTGGAGGTTATAACATAACCACTCATCCTGAGTTTATCACAAAACTGCCCTTCATTTGCTTCATCATGTAACCACTCGTTAAATGTCTAAGTACCATTTTATAATCATCACACATGAAAGATTCCAAATATAAACATTTCAATCATAAATTTTCATTTCCAATCATAAGAAATAATTTCTAGATATTGAAATAGTAAATCCACTTTACAACCCATTTTAAATACCAAAATACCCAAAAAGGGATTAAGGGGTTTTTTTCTTCTAAAAACATTAAGGCTTATAGAAGAATCCAAATATCAGATAATGGTTATGGAGGAAAAAATATTGTTGTCACCACCATATGGTCATAAATCATTCCTTTTATCATTTAGTCAAATGCTTCAAAGAAAAAAGATTCACATTGAATAAAAGATAAATTCAAAGCGGTTTATACACAGTATAAAGGAAAAGTGGTGTATAATTCAATGTATTCCTCACTAAAAGGATATTGAGATGAAGTCCCTTACCTCATTTCTGACATGACATTACAATTCTTTAATTTCTTGAATAATAAACCTATATTAATTTATACTTTCTTCATATAAATTTTCTCGATTATTATCCCTTTTATATCACTTATTACCATGTTGTAACAGTTAGTTACTTATTTTAGTTCATATCGGATGTTTCATCTATGTTCAAAACATGATTAAACAATGAACTTGTTATATTGGGAATTAACAGTGTATTTATAATTACACCATCTTCGGAATGATATTAAGGATTTTAATAACAAATAAATATCATATATATATATAATCCATAGTTTTTGGAGATGAGAAATGAAATTAAATGTTCATGGAGACGGTAGGTCGTACGTACGCATGTACGTTGTTTTCATTTATTTCTCATAATAAAATAATGAAAACTAAAATGATATATATGTATATTATAAATAAAATATAATAACCATGTTATATAGATGATATAATTTCATTAATTATATCCTTTACATGTTACATGTATGGTAAGAATAATCCATATCACTTTGAGGGGGTGGTAGTTCGCACTTTCTCAAATGAAATTTTTATAATTACACAACATGAAAACCATAAAGTTATGCTTTAAATAAATATTACCTAAGTGTAGAGAATATATATATACAATATATATCATATATAAATACAGTTCCATCATAATGGCCACCTTGGGAGGTGGTAAGAGATAACTGAACTATCATCGTTTCATGAGGCAGTAGTTCACCGTCCACAGAAACAGTATGTTTATATCAATTAGATGGGGGTGTTTGTGAGTGTAGTCAGAATCCTTCAAATAAATCATACTAGTATATTGAAGATACATGTTTTGTTATAAAATAATGGAATAAAGAGAGTTTAGGGGGTTTTAGAATGAAAATAAAATAAAAGAACTTGAGAGAAGACGTTACCTTTAAATCGGGTAACTCCCTTTGGTTTGAACCAAAAGGATTTATTTAATTTCCTTTTACTAAAAGTAAGGCTTCTATGTGGAATAGTGTGATGTTGGGAGATTATTAGAGTAGGGGTTTGATGAGCCAATGGGCTTTGGAGGTGTGAGTAATTGGTAAGAGGTGGTGACCTTTTATAAGAGGGATGAGGGGCTCCGTAGCAATGTTTGAAAGTATTATTTCATTATAAAATTATTTTCGGTTTCAAAAGGTCCACAAATCATTAAATTTTAAAATAAGACAAATATAATTCGAAATAAACTCATCAAATAAGAATTGGATAGGTTTTGGATATTTTTTAATCCTTATTTTTTTATTTAACTCTTTGTTAACTTATTTATCGTTTACTATGTCTTCTTATATAATCATTATACATAGTTAATATATTTATGATAAAATTCCAAGTGACCCAAAAATTGATAATTAATGAAATTTGTGAAATTATATATGTAATTTGGCGAAATCATATATTTTAGGACTATATTATCATTTAATAAAATATTAATTGATTTAAAAATAATTTATATCAATTTGTATACTATTTATATCATGACTTTTCAAAAAATCTAAATCAACTTGATTATTTCGAACAAACTAAATTAATTAAAAGACAAAAATTCATAATTATCTCTAAAACTCATGTATGGTATAAAAATTTTCAAAATTAATTTATTTTAAAATTTATAATCTAATTTATTTAAAACATTTATTAATGAGGTAATCATTACATCATCATTGTGTCATAAATAAATTTATTTAATTTATGTATACAAATTATAAATAAAATATAATGATTTAAAAATTCTTTTTTGATTTATAATGACTATTTATAATTAGAAATATAACTTATTTAACCCCATATAAAAATTGTTTTACTAAAATATATATGTTTACGTTAAATTTTACTTTACTTTAAATTAAAAGTAATTAAATGTCATTTTCACACACAAGTGGCTCTATGGGGTCCCAAAATCGACCCAAAGATGCCCATGGTCCGAAATTTATCATCCAATAGGATTAAGATATTTGTTAGTGTAATTTAATATTATTATTTTATTATTTTTTACCCTTATTTACCAGATTCACCTTTTAACCATGGTAAAAAAAATATTTACTTAAGTTACTATTCATAATGTCTAAAATTAAAAGTTACCTACTTAGGAAATTTTTACCTCATAATTCCAAATATTGAATCCATCTTTCCAAATTTAAAATAAATAAGTTTCAGAAATTAATTTAAAATTAATTCTCGTTGTCAAAACAAAAAGCGTGTTTTTAAGAAATAATAACTATCAAATGATTGACACTTGTTTATTTTCAATTTCAAAGTAAAATTACATCCAATGACTCAAATTGGATTAAATGGTAAAAATATAATCTAATTACACTTTTTAAAAAATATAATCTAACTATATAAAAAAATTAGATTAAAAGGCAGTTTGGAATAAAATGGCAGTATTTTGAACTATTCATTAAAAAAATGAACTTTATCATCAAATTACGAAACATTCATAGAATGTAAATTTTGATGTCCCGACTCTAAATGAGAATCATATTTTTTTCATATAGAACATATAAAAGTGAAAAAAACTAGATTTAAAAAGGGGTTTCCATCAAAAGGCCATAAAATCACTTTTTAAAAAATAGTAATGTTTTTCTTGCTTAAAATTGGATTTATTCTTATTTTTAGCCTATATCATTTATTTTATAAAATTAGAAACACTTAACAAACATGTGTAATAATGTTGTAGTTATTTATTTCCATTCTCTAAAATACATTGTGTAATCCCCGACCCCAGTTACTGTAACACCCCGAGATTTTATGAAAAATATTCTTTTTAATTTCACTAATGTCTTGTGTTGTACGCTACACCAAAAGTAGCTTGCACAACACGCATCCTTGACTTGCCTTGCATTACACGCAATCACAACCTTCCTCGATAGCGTGTGTGGTACGCAATACTGAGTTTCACGAAACAACGATATGCTTTAAAATATTATTAGAACTAGCCGTTATGAATAGTAATAACCACTTTTTGAAATAATGTAAATTTTATTTTCCAAAATGTAATTCATTTTTAGATTCGGAGTATCGAATTTAGCCTAAGGTGAAATTTTGGTACTTTTCGGATAACTTTCATATCCTGATGAATAGTGAAAATTACTAAATTATAATTAAAAACAACTTTTTTAATCAAAATAATTAATAGTGATAAATTATTAATTTGAGTGGTTTTAAAGTATATTTAGAATATATTTTTACAATTTAATACAATGTAGGTCATTGGATGTAATTTCACATTTAAACCAGACATAATCAAGTGTCAATCTTTTGATAGATATTGTTTCTTAAAAACACGCTATTTGTTTTAACAACGGGATTTAATTATAAAATTAATTAATGCAACTTATATGTTATGAATTTGGTTAAATAGACTTCATTTTTGAATTTGGAATATGAAATATAGCTTAGGATGAAATTTTGGCATTTTTCTGAAAAACATCAATTTTTGATGAATAGTGAAACTACTAAGTGGTAGTTAAAAACTGAATTTTTCATAAAACATAATTTTACCGCTTCTGTGAATGGAATTTCAAAAATCCGAGAGACACAGTTGATGTCAGTAAGTAAAATGTGGTTCAATGAGATGAAAATAATTTTTGGTGAATAGTAACTTTTTACTTTTATTTACCACGGTTAAAAGTAAATAGGGTAATTAAGGGTAAGAATGATATTGATATTACCCTAACACATGTCCTAATTCTATTGGACAAGTGTATCTCGACCAAAAACAACCTTAAGTGTAAAATATTATCATTTAGACCCACTTGGATTAGATTAAAACATTTATTATTATTTAATTCAAAGAATAGTTAAAAGAGTTAAAATCAAAGTTTATTTACTAAAACATTTTTAATACAGGGTTATACAAAAGATAAATTCGATTGTAAATATTCATTAGAAAGCTAAAAAGATTTCCTACATGATGGTATTTTATTTATAATTTTTAGACATTAAATAATTTAATTTAGTTATGACACAATTATGATTCAGTAATTATCTTATTTATGACATATTGACATGATTGATGTTATAAACACCAAAATAAATGTAATTTGAGACTTTTTATAAATTCCAATAATTTTCTAGGTTACTATGATATATTAGTGTCGATTTAATAAACTTGGTTCGAACATATAATTCTGTTATGACTTTCACAAAAATCATATATCAAATAGTGTCAAAATTGACACAAAATAGTTTTTAAATCAAATATTATATTATTAATTTTTATTTTATTCCTAAAAATCTAAGGTTCAGCAAAATGACTTAGATAAGGATATATGTATTAGTAATAAACAATTTGGGGTTCTTTTTGCATGTTATAGTAAGTGTATTAACCATATAGTGAAAGAAAACAAAAAGACACGGTAAAAGTTAAATTATTTAACTTAGAGTTAAATCTAACTGATAAGGTTAAAATAATATCCTAAACTTGTCTAAATCTTATTGGTTGATAGGATTTAGACCCATCCCCACTTTAGCTTTGAAATAAGACCCTTTGGAACCATTATAAACCGATTTTGACTTTAATATAAAATAATATTTTGAGATATTCCTAAGGTGCCCCTCTCCTCCCTTATAAAAGGGTACCTCCTCCCCCTCCTCCTCACACCAATTTGAGCACTCAAGCTCGGCCAACCCCTGCCAAAATCTCTTCTCCACTTACCAATTCTTTCATCTTTATTTCTTATTCCACTTCTTCTTCTTAGGTTGTTTCATTATGAAGTAATAACATCAGTATCACTCATATACTGATATGTTATTATAAGTATGAAACAACCCTATTTCACCATCTATCCATCCTACGAAAAAAGAAATCACCACGCGTGCGTACGTACGGAATACCGTCTCCACGCCGTGGTGTAATCTATTCTCCACCACCACCTTACATGGATGGGTATAATGGTGTAAAGAATAACTATACATAGTTATTACAACATCATATTGATTCTGATATATTGTATAATCCACTCCGATTAAATTCAATATTTATGAAAATGATATCATCGCTCGTGCGTACGTACGGACTACCGTCTCCACGACGCGATGAGATTCATTCTCCATGTTAACCATTTAAGAATGATTATAAAGTATATATAAGAAATAATAATGAAATATATGACATTATAAAGCTACTGAATTATGTATATATATATATATGTATGTCATCTACTTACTTCCATTTCAAGACAATAAGGAATGGAAAACAGCGTTCATGCGTACGTACGGACTACCGTCTCCATGAACGGTGTTTTTCATTTTATCTATCTATTATATATATATATACTGAATATATATGATATATAAATCAAATTTTATATTCTGGAAGTAAGTAAATCATGATATAAGTAATAATAATGTCAAGAACAACAAGTCAAAACACCTACGATAAATGAAACGATTTTACCCAAAACGCTTCTTTAACATGGAATTTACAAAAGAACGGGTAATATAATGTCATAAGTGAATCATATATGATATCATAACAATGAATATGATTCTATAATAAGTCAATGACATTATTTAAATCATTATACAGGAGGTTCGGACACATACGAAGCAAATCGGACCTAAGGTAAGGGAAATATCACAATCTCATTTTTATCCGAGATTGTTTATTCGTAAGTATTCACTGGGGTGTATTTTATCATCCACATCCATGTTTCATCAATATGTAATATTATTTCCATCCACCTACAATTGTTTAAATCCATTTTTACCCTTCGGTGAGTTTTTAGTAATATGTATGAAAGGAATCTTTTGTCGTACGAGGTACTTTTTGACTTTTCTGACAAAAGTATGAAGAATGTTTTTTTTAACATATACGGCTTGAATGGATTTTTAAAACATTATTTCCATGAAGCTTCCTTTACAAGTTTTCAAGTTTATTTTTAATCAACTTCTTTTATTTTAAAGTTGTATGACATGTTATGAAAGGAAAAATGTTTTTGAAGAAGAAAGGATATTTTCCTCAAGAATGGTGTTCAAGTATTTTATCAAAATTATTTTCCATCTAAGATAATAAAGGGTTCTGTTTTTATCCCTATTATTACATGTATTTGATTATGTTGTGATGGAAATATTTTTATGAATTCCTTTATCTTATATGAATTGTTTTATGATGTCATGTTTAAGATTCCCATTTTTTTATTACATGGGTTATGCTATGATGTATGGTTTATGATTATGTGGCACACATAAGAAAGGATTCATTATAAGATGGGTGGGACCTATATCTCCCTCCAATGCATTGGGTAAAGATTTTATATCTCATGAGATAGACATGGATGGAATGGTAGGTTATACCGGTTCAGTGAAACAGGACTGAAACGAGGGTTACTCGATTCAGAAAGGGACTTTGTCCACTAAGATAGTCTTGGCAATGAGTCTTGACTAACAAGAAATGATTATCTATGATTATGTGTGAATGCCACAAAGTTTCATGTTTTAAGTTATGATTATTGTGATTACATTTCACTACCATGATTTATCCCATGTTATGAAATTATGCTCTCTTTTGCAGGTTATGATTTCCAAAATGTTATGTTCTTATGAATACGATGTGATTGATATTTCTTTTGTTTACCCTTACTGAGCATTTGAGCTCACCCTTTTATGTTTTCATTTCCCCAGGATATAAAGAAAGGTTTTAGGTAAAAAAAAGAAGATCTTTAAGAGAGATGTTGAAGATCTTTCACCACGATTAGAAGATTTTATTCCGAGTTTCCAAAGACACTAAACTATTACGATCCTTGTGTGTGTGTTTTTGTTATGTACTAAGTATTCCGCAAAAGTAATGTAATGTCAATGTACATTATGCTTCGGGTCTCTACAGTTGGTATCAGAGGAAAGGTTTAGTCAACCTTTAGAAACTAGGATGCGAAAACGTTAGTGAGATCCCTAGAGATATTTCTACGGTATGTCTAGGGATGTCCCTAAGGTTAAGTATACGTATAGGTTATAGTACTAGAATTACGCTAACGATCATAGAATTAAACCTAAGATGTTAGATATTGAAGGTCCTCCCCCTTTATTATTTTGTTTTCCCTAGCATGATTTTTGCCTCTCACACTATTCTTTTTGGGTTTTAGATGATGGCTGGAACCCGAAGGAACCGTGTTGATCAATGCAATGGACAATGCAATGATTGCCCTCCTGAACAAACAAATGTTATGGGAGATGGAGTGCAAAATCTTATTACTATACTTACACAAGCTATGAATCATTCTGGACTTCCAAATGAGCAGAGGAGGGAACAATATTCTATTGAGTCCTTCATGAGGCAACGTCCACCTTCTTTCAGTGGGTCTTCTGATCCACTTGTTGCTGAACAATGGATCAGTACCACTTAAAAGATATTTTCAGTTCTTCAATGTTCTGATCATGATAAAGTCATCTTAGCAGTATATCGTTTGGAAGGTGAAGCTGATCAATGGTGGAATCTTATCAAGAATACAAGGCAAAGAGATGAAATTGAGTCCATGGAATGGGACGAGTTCAAGAACTTATTTTTCAATAAGTACTTCCCTCGTATTCTTCGAACAAAGATGGAGAAGGAGTTTCTTGAACTAAAGCAAAAGGATGATGAATCTGTTGGTATATACGAAGCGAATTTTACAAGACTTGCAAGGTATGAATCTGACATTATCATCCAACCTGAAAGTAAAGTTGATCGATTTTTCAGTGGCTTAAAACCAAGTCTTCGAAGGGCATTAGCTATAAGAGACTTCAGTAGCTATGAAGAAATTGTGCGTTGTGCTATCAAGGTAGAAATGGAAGTTGGTATTACATATCCATCTCATGGTTTTGACAAGAAACGAAAGATGGAGTTCAAGGAGAAATCTCAGAATAATGGTGAAAAGAAGATGAATGTTTCCTTATGCACAAAGTGTGGAAAGAAGCATGGTGGAGATTGTCTTAAAGGGACTAGAAAATGTTTTAAGTGTGGAAAAGAAGGTCATCGAGCAGCTGAGTGTCGAAGTAATGGAAAAAGGGTTTCTAATGATGTGAATAAAGCAAACACTACAGAGAACGCACCACCAACACTTCAATGCTTCATGTGCAAGGAAATGGGGCATTATGCAAATAAATACCCTAATCCAAGGGTTAGTGATGATCAACATGAGCAACCACTGAAGGAAAAGGACAAAGGGAAGTCACATGCGATCACTATTGGCAATGTTGAATATGACAACGATGTGGTGGAATGATTAAGTGTTTATGTAATGGGATTCCAAAATAATGTTGTATCATTGAGTATTGCAATATTTATTGATGTGGTATTCAAAGTGATTGAGATATTTTTTGTAAATAAGATGATATGCGCATAATGAAGGGAAAACGAGAAAATGAAATGTTTAACAGTATTCATGAGCTCATGATTGATATAATGACTAAGTGATATCATTGTTTGAGAATTTTGAGGATTTTGGTATGTGGAAAGTGTTAAATTTTAACTGCATTCATGTTTTCACTAAGGTATTCAAGAGAATACATGATTAAGGCCTTTGAATGTTTGGAATGTGACCAACAAGACATATATATGGGGATTAACGATAGTATTAAATCTCTGGTAATCGTTTTCACTATATTATGAGAGTGGACTGCAGTATTATGGATAATCCTAAAGATTAGAATGGATTATGTTGGACATAAGTTAGTATTGTTTAAGGATAGAATATTTTCGATATTATTAATGGGATGTTATAGTATTATAGTTTTAGAAAAAGGACAACCTGCAGGACAGGCGACAGCCCATCGCTTCGGACAAGGCTGTGGGAATCGAACCCACAACCGAAGTGCAACTGGCCTTTATCACCTACCACTGGCCTACAGGATGTCCCTGTTTAGTAGAAACTAGTTTTATTTTATTAAGCGGTATGATATACGAAGTATAAGTTCATTTTTGGAACCATATACGATTAATCTAACCATAAGATGAACTTATAACTTTTCGAACCTTTTGTTTGAGATAGATGGAATGACCCGTCATTCTAACACATGATCTGCTAACACTTCACGAATAACAAATTCAACTTCATTTATTTAAGAGATGAAGTAGAAATTGTTCAAGGCACGAACAACAGCGAGATTGTACCAAAATAAAGTAAGTATTTATTCTAATTCAAACTCTTCAACTTTAGGGAAACGATCTTGAAAACAAAAATGTTGTCCTAGTGCTCTTATACCTGATGAATCAGATGGTACCTTATATCACCACAAATCTATGGATTTGTGATTACTGGCTTTTCCATAGCCATGTTCTCTACCACTCTCCATCAGAACATGATGGTTAGATTTCTCTTCCATATCCATATTTTCACCTATGTGGAAACCCAGTGATTAGTTTATTTGGGTAACCGTTAAGTTTCATACATTTGTTTCAAAATATTGGTTTTGGTATTCTTTTTTACGATGTGGGTTTCTATTAAATAAACTTTCTAATAGTAAACCATTTATAACCCCAACTAATTTCGAGGGCGAAATTCATTTTAAGGGGGGTAGAATGTAACACCCCGAGATTTTATGAAAAATATTCTTTTTAATTTCACTAATGTCTTGTGTTGTACGCTACACCAAAAGTATCTTGCACAACACGCATCCTTGACTTGCCTTGCATTACACACAATCGCAACCTTCCTCGATAGCGTGTGTGGTACGCAATACTGAGTTTCACGAAACAACGATATGCTTTAAAATATTATTAGAACTAGCCGTTATGAATAGTAATAACCACTTTTTGAAATTTTGAAAATTTTATTTTCCAAAATGTAATTCATTTTTAGATTCGGAGTATCGAATTTAGCCTAAGGTGAAATTTTGGTACTTTTCGGATAACTTTCATATCCTGATGAATAGTGAAAATTACTAAATTATAATTAAAAACAACTTTTTTAATAAAAATAATTAATAGTGATAAATTATTAATTTGAGTGGTTTTAAAGTATATTTAGAATATATTTTTACAATTTAATACAATGTTGGTCATTGGTTGTAATTTCACATTTAAACCAGACATAATCAAGTGTCAATCTTTTGATAGATATTGTTTCTTAAAAACACGCTATTTGTTTTAACAGCGGGATTTAATTATAAAATTAATTAATGCAACTTCTATGTTATGAATTTGGTAAAATAGACTTCATTTTTGAATTCGGAATATGAAATATATCTTAGGATGAAATTTTGGCATTTTCTGAAAAACATCAATTTTTGATGAATAGTGAAACTACTAAGTGGTAGTTAAAAACTGAATTTTTCATAAAACATAATTTTACCGCTTCTGTGAATAGAATTTCAAAAATCCGAGAGACACAGTTGATGTCAGTAAGTAAAATGTGGTTCAATGAGATGAAAATAATTTTTGGTGAATAGTAACTTTTTACTTTTATTTACCACGGTTAAAAGTAAATAGGGTAATTAAGGGTAAGAATGATATTGATATTACCCTAACACATGTCCTAATTCTATTGGACAAGTGTATCTCGACCAAAAACAACCTTAAGTGTAAAATATTATCATTTAGACCCACTTGGATTAGATTAGGACATTTATTATTATTTAATTCAAAGAATAGTTAAAAGAGTTAAAATCAAAGTTTATTTACTAAAACATTTTTAATATAGGGTTATACATAAGATAAATTCGATTGTAAATATTAATTAGAAAGCTCAAACGATTTCCTACATGATGGTGTTTTATTTATAATTTTTAGACATTAAATAATTTAATTTATTTATGACACAATTATGATTCAGTAATTATCTTATTTATGACATATTGACATGATTGATGTTATAAACACCAAAATAAATGTAATTTGAGACTTTTTATGAATTCCAATAATTTTCTAGGTTACTATGATATATTAGTGTTGATTTAATAAACTTGGTTCGAACATATAATTTTGTTATGACTTTCACAAAAATCATATATCAAATAGTGTCAAAATTGACACAAAATAGTTTTTAAATCAAATATTATATTATAAATTGTTATTTTATTCCTAAAAATCTAAGGTTCGGCAAAATGACCTAGATAAGGATATATGTATTAGTAATAAACAATTTGGGGTTATTTTTGCATGTTATAGTAAGTGTATTAACCATATAGTGAAAGAAAACAAAAAGACACAGTAAAAGTTAAATTATTTAACTTAGAGTTAAATCTAATTGATAAGGTTAAAATAATATCCTAAACTTGTCTAAATCTTATTGGTTGATAGGATTTCGACCCATCCCCACTTTAGCTTCGAAATAAGACCCTTTGGAACCATTATAAACCGATTTTGACTTTAATATAAAATAATATTTTGAGATATTCATAAGGTGCCCCTCTCCTCCCTTATAAAAGGGTACCTCCTCCCCCTCCTCCTCACACCAATTTGAGCACTCAAGCTCGGCCAACCCCTGCCAAAATCTCTTCTCCACTTCCCTAGAAACATCCTAGAGGTTCTGGTCTTCCCCAAAGACCAATTTTAGTGCCCTAAGAGGAGGTCTCAAAGAGGCGCTTCAAAGAAGAGGTAATTACCGTTACCAATTCTTTCATCTTTATTTCTTCTTCCACTTCTTCTTCTTAGGTTGTTTCAAAATGAAGTAATAACATAAGTATCACTCATATACTGATATGTTATTATAAGTATGAAACAACCCTATTTCACCATCTATCCATCCTACGAAAAAAGAAATCACCGCGCGTGCGTACGTACGGAATACCGTCTCCACGCCGTGGTGTAATCTATTTTCCACCACCACATTACATGGATGGGTATAATGGTGTAAAGAATAACTATACATAGTTATTACAACATCATATTGATTCTGATATATTTTATAATCCACTCCGATTAAATTCAATATTTATGAAAATGATATCATCGCTCGTGCGTACGTACGGACTACCGTCTCCACGACGCGATGAGATTCATTCTCCATGTTAACCATTTAAGAATGATTATAAAGTATATATAGGAAATAATAATGAAATATATGACATTATAAAGCTACTGGATTATGTATATATATTTATGTATGTCATCTACTTACTTCCATTTCAAGACAATAAGGAATGGAAAACAGCGTTCATGCGTACGTACGGACTACCGTCTCCATGAACGGTGTTTTTCATTTTATCTATCTATTATATATATATATACTGAATATATATGATATATAAATCAAATTTTATATTCTTGAAGTAAGTAAATCATGATATAAGTAATAATAATGTCAAGAACAACAAGTCAAAACACCTACGATAAATGAAACGATTTTACCCAAAACGCTTCTTTAACATGGAATTTACAAAAGAACAGGTAATATAATGTCATAAGTGAACCATATATGATATCATAACAATGAATATGATTCTATTATAAGTCAATGACATTATTTAAATAATTATACAGGAGTTTCGGACACATACGAAGCAAATCGGACCTAAGGTAAGGGAAATATCACAATCTCATTTTTATCCGAGATTGTTTATTCGTAAGTATTCACTGGGGTGTATTTTATCATCCACATCCATGTTTCATCAATATGTAATATTATTTCCATCCACCTACAATTGTTTAAATCCATTTTTACCCTTCGGTGAGTTTTTAGTAATATGTATGAAAGGAATCTTTTGTCGTACGAGGTACTTTTTGACTTTTCCGACAAAAGTACGAAGAATGTTTTTTTTAACTTATACGGATTGAATGGATTTTTAAACCATTATTTCCAAGAAGCTTCCTTTACAAGTTTTCAAGTTTATTTTTAATCAACTTCTTTTATTTTAAAGTTGTATGACATGTTATGAAAGGAAAAATGTTTTTGAAGAAGAAAGGATATTTTCCTCAAGAATGGTGTTCAAGTATTTTATCAAAATTATTTTCCATCTAAGATAATAAAGGGTTATGTTTTTATCCCTATTATTACATGTATTTGATTATGTTGTGATGGAAATATTTTTATGAATTCCTTTATCTTATATGAATTGTTTTATGATGTCATGTTTAAGATTCCCATTTTTTTATTACATGGGTTATGCTATGATGTATGGTTTATGATAATGTGGAACACATAAGAAAGGATTAATTATAATATGGGTGGGACCTATATCTCCCTCCAATGCATTGGTTAAAGATTTTATATCTCATGAGATAGACATGGCTGGAATGGTAGGTTATACCGGTTCAGTGAAACAGGACTGAAACGAGGGTTACTCGATTCAGAAAGGGACTTTGTCCACTAATATAGTCTTGGCAATGAGTCTTGACTAACAAGAAATGATTCTCTATGATTATGTGTGAATTCCACAAAGTTTCATGTTTTAAGTTATGATTATTGTGATTACATTTCACTACCATGATTTATCCCATGTTATGAAATTATGCTCTCTTTTGCAGGTTATGATTTCCAAAATGTTATGTTCTTATGAATACGATGTGATTTATATTTCTTTCGTTTACCCTTACTGAGCATTTGAGCTCACCCTTTTATGTTTTCTTTTCCCCCGGATATAAAGAAAGGTTTTAGGTAAAAAAAAGAAGATCTTTAAGGGAGATGTTGAAGATCTTTCACCACGATTAGAAGATTTTATTCCGAGTTTCCAAAGACACTAAACTATTATGATCCTTGTGTGTGTGTTTTTGTTATGTACTAAGTATTCCGAAAAAGTAATGTAATGTCAATGTACGTTAAGCTTCGGGTCTCTACAGTTACCTACAGTCAATACATTATTTTAATACATTGGCATGATTATAAGGAATCAAGTCCCGAAGGACCTGTAGAGACCCGAAGCTTGACGTACATTGACATTACATTACATTTTCGGAATACTTAGTACATAACAAAAACACACACACAAGGATCATAATAGTTTAGTGTCTTTGGAAACTCGGAATATAATCTTTTAATCATGGTGAAAGATCTTAAACATCTCCCATAAAGATCTTCTTTTTTTATAACTAAACCTTTCTTTATATCCTGGGGAAAAGTAAACATAAAAGGGTGAGCTCAAATGCTCAGTAAGGGTAAACAAAAGAAATTTCAATCACGTCATATACATAAGCACATAACTTTTGGAAATCTTAACCTGTAAAAGAGATCATAATTTCATAACATGGGATAAGTCATGGCAGTGAAATGTAATCACAATAATCATAACATAAAACATTAAACTTTGTAAAATACACACATAATCATAGAGAATAATTTCTTGTTATTCAAGACTCATTGCCATGACTATCTTAGTGGACAAAGTCCCTTTTTAAACCGAGTCACCCTTGTTTCAGTCCTATTTCACAGAAACGATATAACCTACCATTCCAGCCATGTCTATCTCATGAGATATAAAATCTTTACCCATTGCATTAGAGGGAGATATAGTTCCCACCCATCTCATAATGATACCATTCTTATGTGTGCCACAAAATCATAAACCATACATCATTGCATAACCCATGTAATAAAAATGGGAATCTTAAACATCGTGACATCATAAAACAATTCATATACGATAAAGGAATTCATAAAAATAATTCCATCACAACATAATCAAATAAATGTAATAATAGGGATAAAAACAGAACCCTTTATTATCTTAGATGGAAAATAATTTTGATAAAACACTTGAACTTCATTCTTGAGGAAAATATCCTTTCTACTTCAAAAACACATTTCCTTTCTTCACATGTCATACAATTTTAAACTAAAATAAGTTGATTAAAAATAAACTTGAAAACTTGTAAAGGAATCTTTTTTGAAATAATGTTTTAAAAGTCCATTCATTCCGTTTAAGTTAAAAAAACATTCTTCCCGTACTTTTGTCGGAAAAGTCAAAAAGTACCTCGTACGAAAAACGTCAAAAGATTTCATTCATATCTTTTACTAAAAACTCACCGAAGGTTAAAATTTGATTTAAACAATTGTAGGTGGATTGATATAATATTATATATTGAGGAAACATGAATGTGGATGATAAAATTCACCCTAGTAAATTCCAAAGTATAAACAATCTCGGATAAAAATGAGATTGTGATATTTCCCTTACCTTAGGTCCGATTTTCTTTGTAAGTGTCCGAACCTCCTGTATAATGATTTAAATAATTTCATTGACTTATTGAAGAATCATATTCATTGTTATGATATCATATATGGTTCACTTATGACTTTATATTACCCGTTCTTTTGTAAATTCCATGTTTAAGAGCGTTTTGGGTAAAATTGTTTCATTTGTCGTCCCTGTTTTGACTTGTAATTATTCATAGGACTACTTAGATCATGATTACTTAATTACAGAATATAAAACATGATTTATATATATATATATATTAAGAATATACATATATATAATAAATCAGTAAATGGAATGAAATACACCGTTCATGGAGATGGTAGGCCGTACGTACGCAAGAACGCTGTTTTCGTTTCCTTATTGAGTTGAACGGAATTAAGTAGATGACATTCATATATATACACATAAATCCAGTATTATTATTATGTCATATATTTCATGATTAATTATTATATATATACTTTATAACCATTCATGAATTGTTAAAGTGGAGAATGAATCTCATCACGTCGTGGAGACGGTAGTCCGTACGTACGCACGAGCGATGATATCATTCTCATGATCGTGGGACTGTATTGGAGTGTATGTATACTATTTAAGAATCAATATTACTTTAAACTAATAATATATAGTTATTATTTACACCATTATACCCATCCAAGTAAGGTGGTTGTGGAAAAGAGATTTCACCAGGGCGTGGCGACGGTATTCCGTACGTACGCACGCGCGGTGATTTCGTTTTCCGTAGGATGGATAGATGGTGAAATAGGATTGTTTCATACTTATAATAACATATCAGTATATTAGTGATACTGATGTTGTTACTTCATATGAAAAAACCTAATAAGAAGAAGTGGAAGAAGAAATAAAGGTGAAAGAATCGGTAACGGAAATTACCTCTTCTTTGAAGCGCCTCTTTGAGACCTCCTCTTAGGGAACTAAAATTGGACTTTGAGGAAGAGCAGAACCACTATGATGTTTCTAGGGAAGTGGAGAAGGGAATTTGGCAGGGGTTGACCGATTTTGAAGGCTCAAAGTTGTGTGCGGAAGAGAGGGAGGAGGTGCCCTTTTATAAGGGAGGAGAAGGGCACCTTGGGAATAACTAAAAATATTATTTTATTATAAAGTCAAGATAGGTTTTAAATAGATCCAAATTGATTTGTTTCTAGGCTAAGGTGGGGAGGGTTCGAAATCCTCTCATCCAATAGAATTTAGACAAGTTTAGGTTCCTATTTTAACCTTATCATTTAGATTTAACATTAAGTTAAATAATTTCACTTTTACCGTGTCTTCTTGTGTTCTTACACTATAAGGTTAATAAACTTACTATAAGAATCCAAACGAACCCCAAATTGTTTATTATTAATATATATAACCTTATCTATGTCATTTGGCTGAACCTTAGATTTTTAGTAATAAAATAACAATTAATAAAATAATATTTGTTTTAAAAACTATTTTATGTCAATTTTGACACTATTTAGTAAATTATTTTTTTGAAAATCATAAAAGAATGATAAGATCTAAAAACGTTAATTAAATCAATACTAACATGTCATATTAGCCTAAAAAATTAGTGTAATTCATAAAAAGGCTCAAATTAGATCTATTTGGGTATTTATAACATCAATTATGTCAATATTTCATTAATAAGATAATTACTGCATCATCATTGTGTCATAAATAAATTAAATTATTTGATGTCTAAAAATTACAAATAAAATACTATTATGTAGGAAATATTTTTAGCTTTCTAATGAATATTTACAATAGAATTTATATTATGTATAACCCTCTATTAAAAACGTTTAAGTAAATAAACTTTGATTTTAACTCTTTTAACTCTTCTTTGAATTAAATAATAATAAATGACCTAATCTAATCCAAGTGGGCCTAAATGGTCATATTTTATTCCTAATCTTGTTTTTGGTCGAATTACACTAATCCAATAGAATTTGGACATGTGTTAGGGTAATAATAATATCATTTTTACCCTTAATTACCCTATTTAATTTTAACCGTGGTAAAAAAAAGTAAAAAGTTACTATTCACCAAAAAATTATTTTCATCTCATTGAACCACATTTTACTTACTGACATCAACCGTGTCTCTCAGATTTTTGAAATTCCACTCACAGAAGTGGTAAAATTATGTTTTATGAACAATTCAGTTTTTTTAACTACCACTTAGTGGTTTCACTATTCATCAAAAATTGAATGTTTTCAGAAAAATACGAAAAATTAAGCCCAAGCTATATTTGATATTATGAACTCAAAAATGATGTCTATTTTACCAAATTCAAAACATATCAGTTGCATTAATTAATTTAAAAATTAATTCCCGTCGTCAAAACAATTAGAGTTTTTTTAAGAGATAATAACTATCAAAAGATTGACACTTGTTTATAACTGGTTTGAATGTGAAATTACATCCAATGACCAACATTGTATTAAATTGTAAAAATATATTCTAAATATACTTTAGAACCACTCAAATTAAAAATTTATCACTATTAATTATTTCTATTAAAAAAGTTGTTTTTAATTATAATTTAGTAATTTTCACTATTCATCTGAATATGAAAGTTATCCGAAAAGTACCAAAATTTCACCCTAAGCTAATTTCGATATTCCGAATCCAAAAATGAAGTCCATTTTGAAAAATAAAATTTATAAATTTTCAAAAAGTGGTTATTACTATTCATAACGGCTAGTTTTAATAATATTTTAATAGAATATCGTTGTTTAGTGAAACTCGGTATTGCGTACTACAAACGCTATCAAGGAAGGTTGCGATTGCGTGTAATGAAAGGCAAGTCAAGGATGTGTGTTGTGCAAGCTTCTTTTGGTGTAACGTACAACACAAGACATTAATGAAATTAAAAAGAATATTTTTCATAAAATCTCAGGGTGTTACATTCTACCCCCCTTAAAATGAATTTCGCCCTCGAAATTCGTCGGGGTTATAAATGGTTTACTATTCGAAAGTTTCTTTAATAAAAACCCACATCGTAAAAAGGAATACCAAAACCAATCTTTAAAAACAAAAGTATGAAACCTAACGGTTACCCAAATAAACTAATCACTGGGATTCCACATAGGTGAAAAAATGGATATGAAAGAGAAATCTAACCATCATGTTCTGATGGATAGTGGTAGAGAACATGGATATGGAAAAGACAACAATCACAAATCCATAAATTTGTGACGATCTAAGGTACCATCTGATTAATCAGATATAAGAGCACTAGGACAACATTTTTGGTTTTCAAGATCGTTTCCCTAAAGTTGAAGAATTTGAATTAGAATAAATACTTACTTTATTTTGGTACAATATCACTGTTGTTTGTGCCTTGAACAATTTCCACATCATCTCTTAAATAAATGAAGTTGAATTTGTTATTCGTGAAGTGTTAGCAGATCATGTGATAGAATGACGGGTCATTCCATCTGTCTCAAACAAAAGGTTAGCAAAAGTTATTAAATATACATAAGTCATTCTATAGTGAGATTAATCATATATGGTTCCTAAAATGGACTTATACTTCATATATCATACTTCTTAATATAATAAAACTAGTTTCTACTAAACAGGGAATTCCTGTAGGCCAGTGGTAGGCGATAAAGGCCAGTCGCACTTCGGTTGTGGGTTCGATTCCCACAGCCTTGTCCGATGCGATGGGATGTCACCCATCCTGCAGGTTGTCCTTTTTATAAAACTATATTACTATAACATCCCATCAATAATATCGAAAAAACTTCTATCCTTAAACAATACTAACTTATGTCCAACATAATCCATTCCAATCTTTAGGCTTATCCATAATACTGCAATCCACTCTCATAATATAGTGAAAATGATTACCAGAGATTTAATACCATCGTTGATCCCCATATATCATAAGATATGTTTTGTTGGTCACATTCCAAATATTGAAAGGCCTTAATCATGTATTCTCTTGATTACCCATTGAACCATAGTTAAAACATTAATACAGTTAAAAGTTAACACTTTCCACATACCAAAATCCTCAAAATTCTATATACTCAAACCATGATATCACTTAGTCCTTATATCAATCATGAGCTCATGAATACTGTCAAATATTTCATTTTCTCGTTTTCCCTTCATTATGTGCATATCATCTTTTTTCCAAAAATATCTTAATCACTTTCCATGGTTACTGGTACCATAAAATTATTGAAAACCAAAATAGACCAATACATAAATATTCCAATATTCCACGATACTATATACAACATTATTTTGGAATCCCATTAAATAAACACTTAATCATTCCACCACATCGTTATCATATTCAACATCGCCAATGGTGATCGCATGTGACTTCCCTTTGGGCTTTGCCTTAAGTGGTTTCTCATGTCGATCATCACTAACCCTTGGATTAGGTCATTTATTAGCATAATGCCCCATTTCCTTGCACTTGAAGCATTGAAGTGTAGTAGGTTCATTCTGTGTATCCCTTCCTTTGTTTGCATCATTAGGAATCTTCTTTCCATCATTGCGGTATTCAAATGCCCGATGACCATCCTTTCCACATTTGAAACATTTACTTGTCCCTTTAAGACAATCTCCACCATGCTTCTTTCCACAATTTGAGCATAAGGAAACATTCATCTTCTTTTCACCATTATTCTAAGATTTCTCCTTGAACTCCATCTTTCGTTTCTTATCAAAACTATGAGATGGATAAGTAACACCAACTTACATTTCTACCTTGATAGCACAACGCACAATTTCTTCATAGCTACTGAAGTCTCTTATAGCTAATGCCCTTCAAAGATTTGGTTTTAATCCACTGAAGAATCGATCAACTTTACTTTCAGGTTGGATGATAAATCCAGATGCATATCATGCAAGCCTTGTAAAATTCGCTTCGTATATACCAACAGATTCATCATCCTTTTGCTTTAGTTCGAGAAACTTCTTCTCCATCTTTGTTCGAAGAATACGAGGGAAGTACATATTAAAAAATAAGTTCTTGAACTCGTCCCATTCCATGGAATCAATTTCATCTCTTGGCCTCGTATTCTTGATATGATTCCACCATTTATCATCTTCACCTTCCAAACGATATACTGCTAAGATGACTTTATCATGTTCAGAATATTGAAGAACTGAAAATATCTTTTCAGTGGTACTGATCCATTGTTCAGCAACAAGTGGATCGGAAGACCCACTAAAAGAAGGTGGACGTTGCCTCATGAAGGACTCAATAGAATATTGTTCCCTTCTCTGCTCATTTGGAAGTCCAGAATGATTCATAGCTTGTGTAAGTATAGAAATAAGATTTTGCACTCCATCTCCCATAACATTTGTTTGTTCAGGAGGACAATCATTGCATTGTCCATTACAGTGATCAACACGGTTCCTTTGGGTTCCAGCCATCGTCTAAAACCCAAAAAGAATAGTGTGAGAGGCAGAAATCATGCTAGGGAAAACAACATAATAAAGGGGGAGTACCCTTAATATCTAACATCTTAGGTTAAATTATAAGATCGTTACCATAGTTCTAGGACTATATCCTATATGTATACTTATCCTTAGGGACATCCCTAGAAATACCTTAGAAATATGTCTGGGGATCTCACTAACATTTTCGCATCCTAGTTTCCAAAGGGTGACTAAACGTTTCCTATGATACCAACTCTAGAGACCCGAAGCTTGACGTACATTGACATTACATTACATTTGCGGAATACTTAGTACATAACAAAAACACACACACAAGGATCGTAATAGTTTAGTGTATTTGGAAACTCGGAATATAATCTTCTAATCCTGGTGAAAGATCTTCAATATCTCCCATAAAGATGTTATTTTTTTTATACCTAAACCTTTCTTTATATCCTGGGGAAAAGTAAACATAAAAGGGTGAGCTCAAATTCTCAGTAAGGGTAAACAAAAGAAATATCAATCACACCATATACATAAGCACATAACTTTTGGAAATCTTAACCTGTAAAAGAGATCATAATTTCATAACATGGGATAAGTCATGGCAGTGAAATGTAATCACAATAATCATAACTTAAAACATTAAACTTTGTGGCATACACACATAATCATAAAGAATCATTTCTTGTTAGTCAAGACCCATTGCCAAGACTATCTTAGTGGACAAAGTCCCTTTCTGAACCGAGTCACCCTCGTTTCAGTCCTGTTTCACTGAACCGGTATAACCTACCATTCCAGCCATGTCTATCTCATTAGATATAAAATCTTTACCCAATGAATTGGAGGGAGATATAGGTCCCACCCATCTCATAATGATACCATTCTTATGTGTGCCACAAAATCATAAACCATACATCATTGCATAACCCATGTAATAAAAATGGGAATCTTAAACATCATGACATCATAAAACAATTCATATACGATAAAGGAATTCATAAAAATAATTCCATCACAACATAATAAAATCAATGTTATAATTGGGATAAAAACAGAACCCTTTATTATCTTAGATGGAAAATAATTTTGATAAAACACTTGAACTTCATTCTTGAGGAAAATATCCTTTCTACTTCAAAAACACTTTTCCTTTCTTAACATGTCATACAATTTTAAACTAAATGAAGTTGATTGAAAATAAACTTGAAAACTTGTAAAGGAATATTTTTGGAAATAATTTTTTAAAAATCCATTCATCCCGTATAAGTTATAAAACATTCTTCCCGTACATTTTTCAGAAAATTCAAAAAGTACCTCGTACGAAAAACGTCAAAATATTCCATTCATATCTTTTACTAAAAACTCACCGAAGGTTAAAATTGGATTTAAACAATTTTAGGTGGATGGAAATAATATTACATATTGAGGAAACATGGATGTGGATGATAAAATTCACCCCAGTAAATTCCAAATTATAAACAATCTCGGATTAAAATGGGATTGTGATATTTATCTTACCTTAGGTCCGATTTGCTTCGTAAGTGTCCGAAACACCTATATAATGATTTAAATAATGTCATTGACTTATTACAGAATCATATTCATTTTTATGATATCATATATGGTTCACTTATGACTTTATATTACCCTTTCTTTTGTAAATTCCATGTTTAAGAGCGTTTTGGGTAAAATTGATTCATTTGTCATCGGTGTTTTGACTTGTAATTATTCATATGATTACTTAGATCATGATTACTTAATTCCAGAATATAAAACATGATTTATATATATATATATAGATATTCAGAATATACATATATATAATAAATCAGTAAATAGAATGAAATACACCGTTCATGGAGACGGTAGGTCGTACGTACGCATGAACGCTGTTTTCGTTTCCTTATTGAGTTGAACGGAATTAAGTAGATGAAATTCATATATATACACATAAATACAGTATTATTATTATGTCATATATTTCATGATTACTTATTATATATATACTTTATAAACATTCATGAATTGTTAAAGTGGAGAATGAATCTCATCGCGTCGTGGAGACGGTAGTCCGTACGTACGCACGAGCGATGATATCGTTCTCATGATCGTGGGACTGTATTGGAGTGTATGTATACTATTTAAGAATCAATATTACTTTAAAATAATAATATATAGTTATTATTTACAATATTTTACCCATCCAAGTAAGGTGGTGGTGGAAAATAGATTTCACCACGGCCTGGAGACGGTATTCCGTACGTACGCACGCGCGGTGATTTCGTTTTCCGTAGGATGGATAGATGGTGAAATAGGATTGTTTCATACTTATAATAACATATCAGTATATGAGTGATACTGATGTTATTACTTCATAATGAAACAACCTAAGAAGAAGAAGTTGAAGAAGAAATAAAGGTGAAAGAATTGGTAACGGAAATTAACTCTTCTTTGAAGCGCCTCTTTGAGACCTCCTCTTAGGGCACTAACATTGGTCTTTGAGGAAGACCAGAACCTCTAGGATGTTACTATGGAAGTGGAGAAGAGAATGTTTCAGGGTTTGGCCGAGCTTGAAGGCTCAATGTTGTGTGAGGAAGAGAGGGAGGAGGTGCCCTTTTATAAGGGAGGAGAGTGGCACCTTTGGAATAACTAAAAATATTATTTTATTATAATGTCAAGTTCGGTTTTAAATAGTTCCAAATTGATTTATTTCTAGGATAAGGTGGGGATGGGTCGAAATCCTCTCATCGAATAGAAATTAGACAAGTTTAGGTTCCTATTTTAACCTTATCATTTAGATTTAACATTAAGTTAAATAATTTCACTTTTACCGTGTCTTCTTGTGTTCTTACACTATAAGGTTAATAAACATACTATAAGAAGCCAAAAGAACCCCAAATTGTTTATTATTAATATCTATAACCTTATCTAAGTCATTTGGACGAAACATAGATTTTTAGGAATAAAATAACAATTAATAATATAATATTTGTTTTAAAAACTATTTTATGTCAATTTTGACACTATTTAGTAATTTATTTTTGTGAAAATCATAAAAGAATTATACGTTCGCAAAAAGTTAATTAAATCAATACTAACATGTCATATTAACCTAGAAAATTAGTGGAAGTCATAAAAAGTCTCAAATTAGATCTATTTGGGTATTTATAACATCAATTATGTCAATATTTCATTAATAAGATAATTACTACATCATCATTGTGTCATAAATAAATTAAATTATTTGATGTTTAAAAATTACAAATAAAATACCATTATGTAGAAAATATTTTTATCTTTCTAATGGATATTTAAAATCGAATTTATCTTATGTATAACCCTATATTAAAAATGTTTTAGTAAATAAACATTGATTTTAACTCTTTTAACTCTTCTTTGAATTAAATAATAATAAATGTCCTAATCTAATCCAAGTGGGCCTAAATGGTCATATTTTATTCCTAAGCATGTTTTTGGTCGAATTAAAATTATCCAATAGAATTTTTACATGTTTTAGGGTAATAAGAATATCATTTTTACCCCTAATTACCCTATTTACTTTTAACCGTGGTAAAAAAAAGTAAAAAGCTACTATTCACCAAAAAATTATTTTCATCTCATTGAACCAAATTTTACTTACTGACATCAACCATGTCTCTCAGATTTTTGAAATTCCACTCACAGAAGCGGTAAAATTTAGTTTTATGAAAAATTCAGTTTTTTTAACTACCACTTAGTGGTTTCACTATTCATCAAAAATTGAAAGTTTTCAGAAAAATACCAAAAGTTAGGCCAAAGCTATATTTGATATTATGAACTAAAAAATGATGTCTATTTTACCAAATTCAAAACATATCAGTTATATTAATTAATTTAAAAATTAATTCCCGTCGTCAAAACAATTAGCGTGTTTTTAAGAGATAATAACTATCAAAAGATTGACACTTGTTTATAACTGGTTTGAATGTGAAATTACATCCAATGACCAAAATTGTATTAAATTGTAAAAATATATTCTAAATATACATTAAAACCGATCAAACTAAAAATTTATCACTATTAATTATTTCGATTAAAAAAGTTTTTTTTAATTATAATTTAGTAATTTTCACTATTCTTCAGAATATGAAAGTTATCCGAAAAGTACCAAAATTTCACCCTATGCTAATTTCGATATTCCGAATCCAAAAATGAAGTCAATTTTGAAAAATAAAATTTACAAATTTTCAAAAACTGGTTATTACTATTCATAACGGCTAGTTTTAATAATATTTTAATAGCATATCGTTGTTTAGTGAAACTCGGTATTGCGTACTACACACGCTATCAAGGAAGGTCGTGATTGCGTGTAATGAAAGGAAAGTCAAGGATGCGTGTTGTGCAAGCTCCTTTTGGTGTAGAATACAACACAAGACATTAATGAAATTAAAAATAATATTTTTCATAAAATCTCAGGGTGTTACAGGACCGATCTGTTTAGTAGTCATGGAAAATAGATTACATACATTAACATTACATTAAAATTTCAAACATAAAATACAATGTAAATAGTTCACTGAGAACGCCATTATTCCCTTTAACATAACCCTGCATATCAATTATAATACACTTCTTGGAATCCTGGGAAAATAAAACATACGAAAGGGGTGTGCTCAAACTCTTAGTAAGGGTAAGTAATACAGTGGAAAATGACATAAATATTATGCATGGTGAATAATTGAAACCACATACATTTACCAATAATAAACATGAATTCTTTTATGGAAAGAATATGAGCTGATTAAATAATTCCATAATAAAACATAATCATGGGTATTCTACTAGTCGAATGACCACATGAACCACCAATATTATTTCCATAATGAGGGAATGTATAATGCCGGACATTCTGAAACATTTTTTCAAGGCCTCGACCAAGCCGTCTGAAAATGATTAATGCCTCGGCCAAAACCATATATCAAATTGGGAAAGGGACTTGGCCAATTCCACATCTAGTTGTCTCCTGAGACCTACCGATGCATCGAGGAGCTATAGCGGGCTCCACCCATTACTTACTAAGTCCAATACATTCCTCATATGAAAAGGATTAAACATATCATAAACATTCGTATAAGAACTAGGATACGAAATTTCAATACTTTAACCATTAACCGTGAATGTTATAAAAATAGCACATCTGCAGTCAAACATATCATGAAACCTTCAATACAATATGAATGTTTTGTATCATAATAAATCAACTTCAAATAAACTTAAAATCTATCAAACCATGTTGACATAGATGAAATCAAAACCCTTTTTAGAGAAATATATATTTATATTTTGAAATCATTTAAGAGTTACATAATTTATAAAGTAAGACATTTGAATAAATTTTTAAATCAAAGTTTCCCATACCACTTTGAAACTTTTAAAAAGAATTATAATTTCAAAACATTCATGTACATATAAATAAATCCTTAAAATTGTTTTGAAAAAATGGACATTAATTAAAAGGGTTTAGAAAGATAAATCTTTAAAACATTTAAAATGATGATCTAGTTAAATAGACCCTCCCATAAAACCATAAAATATTAATTTTGAAAACGTTTTTTTTTTGAAATATGGGTATCTATGATAATTATGTCCCAGAAAATACTTACACATGAACAATCTTGGATAATAATGAGATTGAGGAAATAACCCTTACTAATTTGGTAAATAAAAAACATTCACCCCATGAAAGGAGTATCATACAATGAATATTTAAATACACATAAATTAAAATTTATTGCACAATGAATACAATTATGGGATGTATATACACCACACAGAAGGTAATAGGGGAAATATGGCACGAATCTCCTGGGAATAAGGAGTGAGATGAAAACCCCTTACCTTGCACTTTATTTTAGTCGAGGGTACGTTTAAACTTCTGTATGAATATTATAGTATGTTATTAAATTATACCAGAACCATATTAATATTTATGATATCATACATTATTGATTTTTGACTTTATACTAGCCATTTAATAATAATTTCCATGTTATATTAATATTTCGGATAATAATCACTTTCTTTATCGTACATGTTTTAACTTGTTACTCTTGATTGTATCACTTAGATCATGATTTAAATACATCCCAAATATAAAACATGATTTATATATCATATATATTTAGAATATTAATATTTATAATATAAATATATATGAAATGGAAAACACTATTTATGGAGACGGTAGTCTGTAAGTATGCATAAACGTTGTTTCTATTTCCATATAGTGTTGAACGGAATTAAGTAAATAAGATATATGTAAGTACATAAATACTTATATATATAAATATATATCTCTAGTATCATTATTATGTCATATATTACAAACGTATTATTAATATATATTTTTATAATCGTCGATGAATGGGGAACTTGGAAATGAATCTCATCGCGTCGTGGAGACGGTAATCCGTACGTATGCACGAGCGAAAATATCATTCTTTTGATATTGAAATAATATATAATGGGATGGTATATCATATATACGGAATCCATATCATGTTATATTTTTTATTTACATCAAATACACATCATTATTATTCCCATCCAATTAATAATGTATTGAATAACAATTACACCATGACGTGGGGACGGTAAGCCGTACGTAAGCACGTATGGTGACATGTCATTCAATGGGTGGATAGAATAATGAATTTGGTTGTACCATAATTATAATAACATCACATTATATAGTAGATAATGGATTTATTATTTTATAATGGAAAAAAACAAAGAAAAAGGAAGTGGAAGAAGAAAGAAACTTGAAAGAGGGTGGTGAAATCATTTCCTCTTCTTCGGGTTCTTCCTATTGATTTGATCAAAATGGATCCTTAGTATGGTTTTCTAACAAAACTATGTCCTCTAGGATTAAGGGAGGATAGTTGAGATAATATTTGGGTAGGGTTTTGCTGAGACAAAAGGCTCTGAAGGTGTGAATTAGAGAGAAGGGGGAGTTCCATTTTATAAGAGGGGTGAGGGAAACCTGAGGAAAAACTTAAAATATTATTTTATAATAAATTAATATTCTGTGTATAATGGATCCAAATTGATTTATTTCGAGGATAATTTGGGGATGGGTCGAAATACACTCAACAAATATGTTTTAGACAGGTTTGGGTAACTTTATTAACCGTATCTTTTAGTTTTAACTCTTAGTTAATTATTTTTATATTTACCACGTATCTTTGTATTTTTATATTATATGGTTAATAAACATACTATAAACATCTAATAGACAAACAGGTGGTGCATTAATGATACAAATATCATGATATAAGTCTTTTCGAAGAACCTTAGATTTTTAGGAACAGAATATCAATTAATAATATAATATTTGTTTTAAAAACTATTTTATGTTAATTTTGACACTATTGGGTATTTTGTTTTTGATAAATTTATAACAGAAATATTACTTCGAAAAAAGGTTCCTGTAACCAATCCTAATATGTCATATTAACCTATAAAATCATTTTAATTCAAAAAAAGTTTCAAATTATATTTATTTGTGGATTTATAATATCAATTATCTTAATCATTCATTAATACGGTAATTACTACATCATCATTGTGTCATAAATAAATTAAATTATTTAATATCTAAAAATTACAAATAAAATACCATTGTGTAGGAAATTTTCTTATCTTTATAATTAATATTTATAATCTAATTTATCTTATGTATAACCCTATGTTAAAAATGTCTCAGTTATTTACCTTTGATTTTAACTCTTTTAACACTTCATTGAATTAAATAATAATACATGTCCTAATATAATCCAGGTGGACCTAAATGATAATATATTATTTCTAAGGTTGTTTTTGGTCGATATACACTTGTCCAATAGGATTAGCACATGTGTTAGGGTAATATTAATATCATTTTTACACTTAATTACCCTATTTACTTTTAACCGTGGTAAATAAAAGTAAAAAGTTACTATACACCAAAAGTTATTTTTATCTTATTGATCCACGTTTTAATCCTTGGTATTAATAGTGTCTCTCGGATTTTTGAAATTCTACTCAGAGAAGCAGTAAAATTATGTTTTATGTGTAATCGCAAATTCTCCTAGGAGATGGATAAAAGACGGTGAAAAGTTCGATAAAATTTCTATATATCATAAATTATTAAAAACTGAATCGAATGAATGAAATTGAAATTATATAGGTCTTATGTATCTATTTTAACCTAAAATAAATTTAAATAAAATAAATAATTATATAAATAAAAATTCGGTTTTAAACTATGACTCAGTGTTTTTCATTAATCATCAAAAATTGAAAGTTTTCAAAAAAATACCAAAAAATTCACCAAAGCTAATTTCAATATTCTGAATCCAAAAATGAAGTCCATTTTGAAAGATAAAATTTAAAAAAATTTAAAAAATTGGGTATTACTATTCCTAACGGCTAGTTTTAATGGATGTGGTGTGTGTAAGAACTCAAAGTTGCATACAACACACACTACTGTATTTTTCAAAGAGAAGCATACCGTGGAATCTTGGGGTGTTACATTCTCACCTTCTTCAATAAATTTCATCCTCACAATTTATGTTTGGTATTGGAAACTTTGGGTTGACATTTCAAAATATCTTAGTTGAAACCCCACATTGAAAAATGGATTAATGAGGCCTCTATGTAAAATAACGAGTGGTAAGTATGAAGGTTACTGAAAATAACACATACTAGGGTTCCTTGTAGGAAAAAATTGATATGGAATAGAAATATAACCATCAATATCTGATGGAGAGTAGTAGAGAAAATGGCTATGAAAAGGCCAACAATCACAAAGCCATAAATATGTGATGATCTAAGGTACCATCTAGGACAACTTTTTCATTCTAAGTTCCTTTTCTTAATGTTGAGGAATTTATTTATGAGATTGGATAAGATCATAAGGAGATATAACTACTTTATAATTAGAGTTTTATCCATTAATAAATTTCTACCAAAAACTCAACTTTCACTCCAAAACATAATACAACTCAAAAATACTCTATTTATCCTAATCGTGTAGGGTTACAAATATAATGAATTTATAATTCACATATCAGACCCTTTAAAAAAAGAAACTACATTATACCATCCTGGAACATCATGTAGTCCAGTGGTAGGCAATAAATCCACATCGCACTATGGTTGTGTGTTCGATTCCCACAGCTTTGTCCGACGCGACGGGTTGTTGCACTGTCTGTGTGTTGTCCTTTTATAAAAATCCAAAAATAACCTTTCAAACATAAATAATTCCAACTTTTAGACTTATCCAAAATAATACTATCCAAACTCACAGTCAAATATTTATAAGGGAGTTAAACACAATGAAGATCCATTTTTCCATGTAATAACATGTGAACACTTTCACCATGTATTATTTTAAAACATGGTAACATCCTGAATTACCATATATCCATATTGATTACATTCATGATAACTTATTCTTTATAGAATACTGGATATACTCCTTCTATCCAAATATTTTGTAAACTCCAACGATGAAAAATCATTAATTAGTTTCAAGGTATTCAAGAATATCCAATATAATTATTCAAATCAACCATCTCTTATTCCAAAATCACTACCTCATTATCGGGACCATATTAAGGATTACCTTTCCTTTAACCATATATTATACCAAAAGTGTATCTCACTATGAAGTCACTTTTCTTAGAACTATATAATCTCAAATCCACAATAAAATAGTATTGCAGTACAATCCTTATTTATCTCCATAATTCATATAACCAGTATATTGTTGATACAACACTCAAATGAAATAATCCTATAATAACAACATAAGATCACTAGTCGTTCTTATTCATCTGAGGTAGTATCATAACATGATTATTTTCCAATAGCATCATTTGGGGAATGCTCTGATGATTTTTACATTGGTTCGCGTAGTGTCCCTACTCATTATAGATGAAGCATTGTACATTTGAAACCTTTTTCTTACCCTTGCAATCACGTACTTGGTTTCCTTTTTCTCCAAACTTATAACAAACTCTCATTCCCTTTAGGCAAGTTCCAGGGTGTTTCTTCCCACAATTATCAAATATGTAAAAATTCTTCTTTTCCCACTTAACTTTATCCATCTTTCTCTCTTCCATCCTTTTCTTCTCTTGCTTCCCTTCAAAGCCATAGGACTCAGAGAATTATTTACTCATCTAATTAACACATGATACTATTTCTTCATATATTGAGAATACATGGGAGACTATTTCCCTTCTTAATGTTGGCATAATATCATGAAATATATGATCCTTATTACTCTGTGGATCATACGTATTGCTGGAGTTAACATTCCTTCTATTGGTCACCATTTATATATAAGGGCATAAACTAGATCAGTTTATGAATTGAAATGAATAATTCCAAACTTGTAAAATACCTAACATAAATTGAACAGTTTATGGATATGATCCATAAAAATATTTTCTTTGAGGAGGTATATACTCGTAGAACCTTCATAATGATTCGTAAAGAAAATTATAATTCTCCAAAGAATATCCCCTGGGAGTGTCATAACTAAGAGTGCAGTAAGGTCCATTGTCATGCACCCGTTCCCATTCGATTCTAGCTCAAAGCAGTGTTTTCGAGTTTTACCCCTAGGTACATATGTGCCAGATCTGCCTCTACCTGCTCGTATCCAGACAGGGATTTATTTTCTTGGAAAACTCATAAAATCTCTACAGTACCAAAATTTTAGGAAGTTCGTCTATACTAATCCTCAAAGTCTATCTTAGGGTAATGTGCTCTAATCAGAGTTTATCTAATTATAGTTTCCAAGGTTATTGCTAAACTTCCTCTGATACCAACTGTAATGCCCCGACCCTAGTTACCCAGAGTCGGTGCATTATTTTAATACATTGGCATGATTACAAGGAATCAAGTCCTGAAGGACCGATCTGTTTAGCAGTCTTGGAAAATAGATTTCATACATTAACAATACATTATAATTTCAAACATAAAACACAACATAAATAGTTCCTTGAGAATGCCATTATTCCATTTATCTCAACCCTGCATATCAATCCTAATACACTTCTTATAATCCTAGTAAAATGAAACATAAGAAAGGGGTGAGCTCAAATGATTAGTAAGGGTAAGTAATACAGCGGAAAATGACATAAATATTAAGCATGGCGAATAATTGAAGCCACAAGCCTTTACCAATAATAAACGTGAATAATTTTATTCCAAGAATATGACCTGAGTAAATAATGCCATAATAAAACATAATCATGGGTATTCTACTTATTGAATGACCACATGAACCATTAATATTATATCCATAATGAGGGAATGTATAATGCTGGACATTCTGAAACATTTTGTCAAGGCCTCGGCCAAGACGTCTAAAAATGATTAAGGCCTCGTCCAAAACCATATATCAAATTAGGAAAGGGCCTTGGCCAATTCTACTTCTAGTTGTCTCATGAGACATATCGATTCATCGAGGAGCTATAGTGGGCTCCACTTGTCACTTATTAAGTCCAGTACATTCCTCATATGAAAAGGATTAACCATATCATAAACATTCGTATAAGAACTAGGATACAAAATGTCAATACTTTAACCATTAACCATGAATGGTATAAAAATATCCCATCCATAGTCAAACATTTCAAAAAACTTTCAATTCAATATGGATGTTTTGTATCATAATAATTCAACTTCAATTAAACTTAAAATCCATCAAAGGAAGTTGACAAAGATGAAATCGAAACCATCTTTAGAGAAATATCTATTTCTAATTTGAAATCATTTAATAGTCACATAATTTAGAAAGAAAGATATTTAAATAAATTTTTAAATCAAAGTTTCCCATACCACTTTGAAACTTTTAAATATAATTATCATTTCAAAACATTCATGTCCATATAAATAAATCCTTAAAATCATTTTGAAAAAATGGACATTAATTAAAAGGGTTTAGAAAGATAAATATTTAAAACATTCAAAATGATGATCTAGTTAAATAGACCCTCCCATAAAACCATAAAATATTCCTTTTGAAAACATTTTTTTTGAAATATGGGTATCTATAATAATTATTTCCCAAAAAATACTTACACATGAACAATCTCGGATAATAATGAGATTGAGGAAATAACCCTTACCAAGTTGGTAACTTACGAAACATACACACCCTAAAAGGACTATCATAAAATGAATATGTAAATAAACATAAATTAAATTTTATTACACAATGAATACAATTATGGGTAGTACATACACCACACAAAAGGTAATAGTGGCAATATGGCACGAATCTCACGGGTATAAGGAGTGAGATGAAAACCCCTTACCTTGCACTTTCCTCTAGTCAAGGGTACCTTTAACCTCTGGTATGAAGACTATTGTATGTTATTAAATAATAATAGAACCATATTAATATTTATGATATCATACATTATCCATTTATGACTTTATACTACCCATTTAATAATAATTTCCATGTTATATTAATATTTCGAGTAATAATCGCTTTCTTTATCGTACTTGTTATAACTTGTTATTCTTGATTGTATCACTTAGATCATGATTTAAATACTTATAGAATATAAAACATGATTTATATATAATATATATTTATAATATAAATATTCATAATAGACATATATATGAAATGGAAAACACGGTTTATGGAGATAGTAGTCTGTACGTACGCATAAACGTTGTTTCCATTTTCATATAGTATTGAACAGAAGTAAGTGAATAAGATATATGTAATTACATAAATACATAAATCTATAAATATATATATATCCAATATAATTATTATATCATATATTACATACTTCTTAGTAATATATATTTTTATAATCGTTGATGAATGGTGAACTTGGAAATGAATCTCATCGCGTCATGGAGGTGGTAATCCGTACGTATGCACGAGCGAAAATATCATTCTATTGATATTAAAATAATATATAATTGGATGTTATATCATATATAAAAAATAATTATCATGTTATATTTATTATTTACATCAAATACACATCATTATTATACCCATAAAAATAATAATGTATTGAATAACAATTACACCACGACGTGGAGACGGTAAGCCGTACGTACGCACGAATGGTGACATGTCATTCAAAGGGTGGATACAATAATTAATTTGGTTGTACCATAATTATAATAACATCACATTATATAGAAGATACTGGAGTTATTATTTTATATTGGAAACAACAAAGAAAAAGGAAGTGGAAGAAGAAAGGAACTTGAAAGAGGGTGGTGAAATCATTACCTCTTCTTTGGGTTCTTCCTTTTTATTAGATCAAAAGGGCTCATTAGGGTGTCTTTCTGATTAAATTAATGCCTCTATGTTTGATGGAGGATAGTTTAGAGAATATTTGGGTAGGGTTTGGACTATCCAAAAGGCTTTGATGGCGTGAATTAGAGAGAAGGTGGAGTGACCTTTTATAAGAGAGGTGAGTGGCACCTTAGGAAAAACATAAAATATTATTTTATAATAAATTAATATTTTGTTTATAAGGGCTCCAAATTGATTTATTTAGAAGATAATGTGGGTATGGATCTTAATCCACTCAACCAAAAGGTTTTAGACATTTTTCGATCTCTTTATTAACCTTATCTTTTGGTTTTAACTCTTAGTTAATTAGTTGGACATTTACCATTTCTCTTTGTATTTTTATATTATATGGTTAATAAGCTTACTAGAAAATTCCAATAGATCCCCTAATGGTCCATTAATTATACACCTATCATGATATATGTCTTTTGGCCGAACCTTAGATTTTTTGGAATAGAATATCAATTAATAATATAATATTTATTTTAAAAACTCTTTTATGTCAATTTTGACACTATTGGGTATTTTGTTTTTGATAAATTCATAACAGCATTATCACATCGAAAAAAATTCATATAACCAATGAAAATTTGTCATATTAACATAGAAAATTATTTTAATTCATAAAAAGTCTCAAATTATATTTATTTGGGTATTTATAATATCAATTATCTTAATCATTCATTAATAAGGTAATTAATGCATCATCATTGTTTCATAAATAAATTAAATTATTTAATGTCTAAAAATTATAAATAAAATACCATTATTTATGAAATCTTCTTATATTTCTAATTAATATTTATAATCGAATTTATCATATGTATAACGCTATATTAAAAATGTTTTATTTATTTAACATTGATTTTAACTCTTTTAACTCTTATTTGAATTAAATAATAATAAATGTCCTAATCTAATACAAGTGAACATAAATGATAATATTTTATTCCTAAGGTTGTTTTTGGTCGAGATTCACTTGTCCAATAGAATTAGGACATGTTTTTTGGTAATATTAATATCATTTTTACCCTTAATTGCCCTATTTACTTTTAACCGTGGTAAATAAAAGTAAAAAGTTTCTATTCACCAAAAATATTTTTTATCTAATTGAACCAAATTTTACTCCTTGATATTAACTGTGTCTCTAGGAATTAGTAAATTCCACTCACATAAGCGGTAAAATTCAGTTTTATGTGAATTCACAATTTCTCCTAGGAGATGGGTAAAAGAAGGTGAGAAGTTCAATAAAATTTTTGTATATCTAAAATTATTATAAATTGAATCCAATGAATTACATTGATCTTATATAAGTATCAGGTTTCTATTTTTACCTAAAATAAATTTAAATAAAATAAATAATTATTTAAATAAAAATTCGGTTTTAAACTATAACTCACTGTTTTCACTATTCATCAAAAATTGACAGTTTTCAAAACAAATACAAAAAATTAACCCTAAGCTAATTTTGATATTCCGAATCCAAAAATGGAGTCCATTTTGAAAGATAAAATTTATAAAATTTTAAAAAATGGTTATTACTATTCATTACTTCTAGTTTGATTGGTTATGGTGTTTGTTAGAACTCGAAGTTGCGTACAACACATGCTACTGTATTATTCAAAGAGAAGCGTACCGTGGAAGCTTGGGGTATTACACAATGTCTAGGAATTAACTACCTTTTAAAATAATAATAATAATAATATATAATTTTTTGGTATAACTCAACATTGTGTGCAATGCAATATTTCAAAGAAACATGTTGTTGGGTGCTGAGTAAGTTATCTGAGATAGCATCCCCTTGAAAGTAAAATTAATATTTAATTCACAAATATTAATAAACATGATAATGTTATATTCTTTACATGCCTGGGATATTATAATAAGGGTCATTTTCATGGACATGTATTTATTACAAAGTAAATTTATATAAAAAAGTGATTTTTTTCGAATTAAATTCATAAAGTAATAATTAAGATAAATAATTTGGGCCATGTCACATACTTTCAAACTACAATAACCCGATTTACCCTTTACCGAGTGGATAAATTTTAACATAGTTAAAATTCATAATTTTTATAAAAAAGGGTACTATTTATGACTGATAAACCTCCAGATTCAAAATATGTAATAAATTTAATAAAATTAAATACATATAATTGGAATAAATTAATTTTATAATAAGTTCACAAAATTAGACAAAAAACTTATTTTTATAAAAAATGTAGCTTTTCATAAAAATGCATTGTTTTTATACAAATGTTTTAATACCAAATTCAACTATTAAATTGATTCCAATCTACCTGGTTGGATTATTCATAATATTATATTACTACTTTTAAATTGATTCCATTTTAAAATAAAGTGGATCTTTGATAATGTTTGAAAAAAATATATATTTTAATAAAATTATGATTCTGAGCATAGTGGAAGTGTATAGAAGTGGGATATATATTAGAATTTATTTTAGTAATTCTTTCCTGGTAAAAAGAGAGGGCATCTATCATGTAAAATTTATAATTAATTTATTTAATATTCGAAGAATTAAATACCCGGGCTTAGGAAATTTCCTTGTCGGTGAATGTTGATCATCCAAAAAAGAGATTTCAGATTACCTTTGTTGCCTTGTGAGGATCCAAGGATATAATCCCTTCCAAAATGATCCACACATGCTCATATGATCTATGAGTAATATAGAATCCATGCCTTTTATTACATTACTATTACATCATTTCAAAGAAAAAAAACATAATAGTATTACACATAGAGGATCCAAAGGTTTAGTGTGTTGGGAAAACTAGGACCACACATAACAAATACAACATCGAGCATAAACATTTATTTAATTTCATCTTCTCTAGCTTATTATCAGCACTTTTCCTCTCTTTAGTACATGTATCCACCTGAGGATATACATCAAAAGGGGTGAGATAGAAGCCCAGTAAGAGGATAGGTAAGAACACTATAGCATGGGGTGAGCATAATCATAAAATAGGAAAAAAATCATGAACATTAGAGGATCATAAATTAAAGACATGAAATGTGGCAATGCATAAAAATGAAAGATCATGTCTTAGTGGTTAACTACCACACATTATTGTAATCCAATCTAGAATCTTGTTCACACATCATTTCACATTTACTCATGATATTCATCACTTTACCCAATGCATTAGAGCGTTGTATAATTCCGAGCACACCCGTCACTTTGAAAAATCCATATTGTGCTATGTAATTCCGAGCAGACCTGTCACATCATAACATTGTCATTATAATTATTTCCACATAGAACACATATCAAAAATGAAAATAACTAACCCATGGAAAGGAATGGGTTTCATCTCATAAGAATACATTCATAAGCTTTGGGTTCCCAAAATAAAGAGGGAACACCATACTTGATACAAGAACCATCAACCATGAATGAGAGGTAAAAGTTGAGTTCTTAAAAGAAGAGTTCTTTTGAAAAAAATTTGGATTGAAATAAACATCATTAGAAAAAAAAATTATATCCTAGAAAAGGAAAGAAAATTATGAAAAAATGATCTTTAAGGAGTGACTATATCAAGAATGGAGTGAAAAAGAGGGAGAACCCGAAGGATGAAAGTTGGGTTTGAGAATTTCCCCTTACCATGAATCTGAATGATTCCTTCTCTTTAATGTCCTTTATAATGACATTATATTCATTAATTATAAATTCCATATCCTTTTATACATGAATAATGTTTATTGTAGTTTCATTACGTAATTTTATGTTCCTTTGGATGACTTATAGAGTTTAAAAACATTGTTCGGGGATGTTCGTTTTTATGGTTTTTCTTGGGTGGATCACTTGTATTCATAAATTGAAGTTCGGGTAGAACATGAGTAAACATATAGAAGTTATATTACAGGTAATTAATGATATTACATAAGTTTGAATGATCTTATAAATAATTATATTATATCCATGTGGATTAATCATTAGATAATAATTAAATGATGGTTATTTGGGTCAATTTGGGCGGTTTTTCGATCACAGCGAACTTGTTTTAACTTATCACTTAGTAATACGGCCATATGTTATTTCCAGAACATTAAATAGGACATAATAAATATATCATATTCTGGTTGAACCATAAAAATGGTTTTCATTACTAGATCTGAAGGTAGAAATGGAAGAATAAAGCATGTCATTCTTGATGGTGATAAATTAACACTTCACGACCAATGTTCTCTTTAATAAAATAAAAGGAAGACGGAAAGGGGGTTGGATGATATAAAATCCCATTTTAATCACAAAATTACATTATATGTATAATACTGGAGTTAAAATACCATTTCTATGAAGATAGGTGGGGAGAGATCAAGAAATGAACTTGAACTTGAAAGGAAATTAAGGGAGAAGATGGAGAGAAATTACCTCTTGAATCCTTCTCTTGAGAACCTTCTTAAGGGAATAATCTTGGTCTTTTGATGAGACATGAAGCTCTTGGACGTGGGGGAGGGTCTAGGGAAGGTGTTTGGGCAGATTCTATATAATTCATGGAGCTTGAGAGGTGTGAGGGAATGAGGGTGTGAACGGTGACTTTTATAGTGGAGGGGAGATGGGTTTCCTTAAATTAATATCCAGTAGTTTATTAATTTACCCTAAGACAAGGAATAGTGAGTCTTGAATGACAAATAATTGTAATTTTGTCATGTGATCCCGAACCAAGTGGTATTACATCAGCATATCATCATTGATGACTCAATTATTCCATTATTTAGCATTTATTGTAAATTATCGGATTCTACGATTCATCAAAAATTCAAGTATCTCAGAAAAATCCCAAAAAATTTACCCCATCCATTTCTCGATGGGTAGAATCCAAAAATGAAGTCCATTTTCCAAATATAATTTTCTAATTATTTTTTATTTAATATTTCATTAAAATCATAATTTACTTAAAAAACAGTTTTTAACATTAAAACTGATTTTATAGTGCTTTCAAAAATTACCTAGGGTTTTATAAAATTATCTAAAAACTATAATAAATTGATTTGATAATTAATTAACCCATTTTAAGAAAATAAATTTTCTTTTAAATTAATTAATTAATTATAATTAATAATTTAAGACTTACAAAATACCAAAACGTTTACTAAGGTAAAATTGTCACTTTCTAAGATGTCTATATTTTATTTAATTATTCATAGGTAATGTTAATCTTATGTTGGATGATTTACTATTCATAAGGGTCATATTACTATTCATAAGGGTATGTTACTATTCATTAGGGTAGGTCACTATTCACTAGAAATTATTTTTGATTCATTAGAATCCAAAAATCATCTTGAACAGAACCCTGTATCTCAAATTTTCAAAATTCCTAACACAGAAGTGACAAACTTATGTTTAAAGGTCACTTATAACTTAGTATTTCATTATGTTGTGTCTTTATGTTATTTTATGACATAAATATAATAAGGTAATTTCCATAAAAAAAACTTTGGGTCGTTACATTCTTCCCCCATTATGAAATTTCACCCCTGAAATTTCACTTTACACAAACAGGTGAGGGTGTTTCTCCCTCCTTGCATCTTCTGGTTCCCAAGTTGCTTCCTCAAACTTATGGTTCCTACACAACACTTTGATAAAATGGTTTGTCTTGTTGCGTAGAACCTTATCTCTCTGATCCAGAATCTTTACTGGTTGATCCTCATAGAAGAGATCATCTTCCTACTGCACCCCCTCTGAGTTTAGTAGATGTGAGGGGTCTGGTAAGTACTTCCTCAGTAGTGATACATGAAACACATCATGAACTTGAGCCATATTTGGTGGAAGTGCAAGACGATAGGCCACGGCTCCTATGTGGTCAATGATCTCAAACGGGCTAATATACCTTGGGATTAGCTTCCCTTTCTTCCCAAATTGCATGAATCTCTTCAATGGAGATATTTGAAGGAAGACTTTATCTCCAACGTCGAACTCCGAGTACCTTAAATGGTTGTCAGCAGAGCACTTTTTCTGACTTTGAGTAGCTTTGATGTGTTTCTGGATGACTTGAACCTTTTCTGTCATCTCTCAAACAAGATCGGGTCCATGTTGCTTTCTTTCTCCAACTTCATCCAAATAGGTTGAAGTTCTACATCGCTTTCCATACAGAGCTTCATATGGAGCCATTTGGATACTCTAATGGAAGATATTGTTGTATGAGAACTCAACCAATGGGAGATGCTGATCGCAACCAACTTTGAATTCAAGAGAGCAGGCTCTTATCATATCTTGAAGTGTTTGAATAGTCTTTTTAGACTGGCCATTAGTTTGGGGGTGATAGGCCGTGCTGAAATTTAATTCAATACTCAAAGCATGTTGAAGGATCCTCCAGAATTTATATGTGAACCTTGGATCAAGGTCAGATACAATTGAGAGTGGAACACCGTGTAGTCTCACCACTTTCTTCACATATATCTTTGAAAGTTGTTCAAGTGAGATATCTTCCCGAATAGGGATAAAATGGGCAGTCTTGGTGAGTCGGTCAACCACAACCCATATAACATTATTTCCCTTTAACGTCTTCAGGAGACCCGTGACAAAGTCCATAGTAACATTTTCCCATTTCCACATGGGTATAGGCAATGGTTGCATCATAACTTTGTTCTTTTGTCACTCAGCTTTAACTTGCTGACATTCCAAGCACCTAGATATATATTCCACAATCTTCTTCTTCATATTATCCCACCAGAAGTGTTCTTGGAGATCACGGTACATCTTAGTACTCCCAATATGGATAGAGAATGTTGAGCTATGTGAATTGTCCAATAGCTCCTTCTTTATCATGGGTGATGAAGGCACACAAATCCATGTTCCAAACCGAATCAAACCATCATCATTGATATATAACTCTTCCAACATCCCTTCATTTACTGCATTCACCCTCTTTTGTATCTCCTCTTCATCCCTTTGTGCTTCTTTAATCTTCTCCTGGATAGATGGTTGCACAATCAGTTGAGCAAGGTAGGATTTATCCCTTACCCTTATGATTTCCAAATCCAAACATTGCATATCGATGAAGATAGGGTCTTTCTCAATCCGCAGCATGGATAGAGTAGCAGTTTCTTTTCTGCTTAGAGCATCAGCTACCTTGTTCACCTTTCCAAGATGATAGTGAATAGAGCAATCATAATCCTGGATTAGCTCTAACAATCTCCTTTGATGCATGTTGAGCTCCTTTTGTGTGAATATATACTTTAGGCTCTTATGGTCGGTGTATATGTCAGACTTCTCACCATAAAGGTAGTGCCACCAGCTTTTCAATGAAAAAATCACAACTGCCAACTCTAGATCATGAATTGGGTAGTTCTGCTCATGGAACGTCAACTGTCATGACGTGTAGTCTATCACATTGTCATATTGCATGAGTACACAACCCAATCCTTTATTTGATGCATTACTATATATCACAATATTTTCTCCACTTTTCTGAAGTGTGAGTACAGGTGCAGTGATTAACCTTCTCTTTAGCTCTTTGAAGCTTCCCTCACATTCTTCCGTCCAAACATATTGTACCCCTTTCCTTGTTAACTTATTTATTGGGCTTGAAAATCATGATAATTATATCATAAAACATCATTAGTACCTAGTTAATCTATGAAAACTATAGATTTTTGGGACAGTAGAGGGCCTGGCCCATTACCCGATCACCTTTGTCTTTGAAGGACCCACAGAAATTCCCTCACTTGTGACCACATATCCCAAGAACATTACTTTATTCATCCAAAAGTCACACTTTCTAAACTTGGCGTACAACTTCTCCTTTCTATCTATCTCCAACACAAGTCTTATTTGCTCTTCATGTTCCTCCTTGATCTTGTAGTAGATGAGAATATCATTGATAAACACTTCCAAAAAATTGTCGAGGTAATGTCTAAAGACTCTATTCATCAAATACATAAATATTTCAGGGGAATTAGTAAGTCTGAAGGGAATCACCAAAAACTCATAGTGCCCATACCTTGTACGGAAGGCAGTATTCTGAATATCTTCCTTCTTCACATTAACCTGATGATATCCAGAACGAAGATTCACATTTGAGAAGTATTGAGAACCTATTAACTAATCGAACAAGTCATCAATCCTTGAAATAGGATACTTGTTCTTTATAGAGATCTTGTTGAGTTCCTGATAATCGATACACAACCGCATTATTTCAACCTTATTCTTCAAAAAGAGTACGGGTGCACCCCAAGGTGATGCACTAGGGTGTATGAACCCTTTTCCCAAATCCTCTGGAAGCTTCGTCTTTAACTCCTCCAGTTCGATAGGATCCATCCTATAGGGACACTTAGAGGTAGGATTTTCTTCGAGTATGAGTTAAATTGAGAACTCTACCACATGATTCTGGGGAATTCAAGGTAACACTTCTGGAAAAACATTTACATATTCCCTCACGATGGGAATTTCCTCAAGGTTGGAACTTTCCTTCGACTCATCCTTTTGGGCAAGGTATGCTTCTTCAAAGGGAATCAACACCCACACCATTGAAGGAATTTCCAAAGGAGATTCATGATCTTACTTGAAATTGTAGAGGAGCATTGGAAGGTTTGAAATATGAAAAGATATTTCCTTTTCCCGATAGTTGATATGTGCTCTATATAACGAGAGCCAATCCATTCCCATTATAGCGTCGAATTCCACCAAGGGAATTATTACAAGATTTCCTAGAAGAATCTTCCCACATATGCCAACATGAGAAGAGTTAAACACTTGGGTTTCAATGATTTCACCACTTTTTGTTATTACATATATCTCTAATTCAAGGTTTCGGGGCTTCGATTATATAGTTCTAGTAAAATTTCAAGATATAAAGGAATGCGTAGAACCAGAATAAAATAAGACTTTTTCCATTATTGAGTGAATAAGAAGTGTACCTTGTATGAATTAATTATCATGTTCCACCTCCACATTAGTGATGGCATAATTCTTCCCTTTTTCCTTTGGCTTTGGTGGTTGCTAACGTTTATTACCCTTGAAAACTCGAAGTTTAGTGCACTGGTTTGCATTGTGCCCTAGCTCTTTATAGTTGTAGCATTGAACCATGAGTGGTTCTCTCCTTTCTTCGGCTAAATTATCCTTCTTTTTTTTTGTATTTTCGACACTCTTGAGCATGGTTTCCTTCATTCCCACACTTTAAGCATTTCCCCATCCCTTTGAGACAGTTCCCATGGTGCAACTTCCCACATTTTTTGCATGTGGGTCGTTGAGTTTTCTTCCCACCATTATCATTAGATCCACCGGCATGAAACTCTATAATTCCTTTCTTATCACCATATCCATGGAACCATTATCCAAACTCCATCTCTACTTTGAGAGCACACCGAACAACTTCTTCATAACTCCCAAAGTCTCGAATTGAATGAGCCTTTCGAATGTGTGGTTTTATTCCACTAAAGAATCTATCAATTTTTCTATCATTTTTGGTAACAAAACTCGAAGCATACCTTGCAAGCCTTGTGAAATTCTCTTCATAGGTTGTGACATATTCTCCTTCATTTTTCTTGAGTTCTATGAATTTTCTCTCCATCTTCGTACGAAGAGTTCGTGGGAAATACTTATTAAGAAACGTCATCTTAATATCTGCCCATTCCATCTCTTCAATTTCATTCCTTGGATTGGTGTTCTTAATCAAACCCCACCATTGATCAGCTTCTCCATCTAGATGATAAATGGCTAGAGTCACCTTCTACATATCAGAACAGTGAAGAACAGAAAATAACTTTTCAAGGGAGTTGACCCACTATTCCGCAACTAGTGGATCAGAAGATCCACTAAACGTCGGTGGTTGTTGCCATATAAAACATTCGATAGCAAGTTGCACTATTACATCATTCAAAGATAAACATCATAATATTGTTACACATATAAGAACCAAATTTTTAGTTTCTTGGGAAAACATGGACCACACATAAAAAATACAACATCAACCATAACGATTTATTTAATTTCTTCTTCTCTAGCTTCTTATTGGCACTTTTCCTCTCCTTAGTACATGTCGCCCCCTGAGGATATACATCAAAAGTGGTGAGATAGAATCCCAGTAAGGATAGGTAAGAACAATATAGAATGGTGTGAGCATAATCATAACATAGGCAAAAGATCATGAACATTAGAGGAGAACAAATAAAACACTTGAAATATGGCAATGCATAAAAATGAAACATCATGTCTTAGTGGTTAACTACCACACATACTTGTGAACCAAGCTAGAATATTGTTCACACGTAATTTCAAATTTACTCATGAGATTAATCACTTTACCAAATGCATTAGAGAGCTGTATAATTCTGGGCACACCCGTCACTTCTAAACATTCATATTGCGCTATATAATTCTGGGTGCACCCGTCACATCATAACATTATCATTATCCTACTTGCCACATAAGAAAACATATAAAAAATGAACATATATAACTCATGGAAATGAATGGGTTTCATCTCATAAGAATACATTCATAAGCTTTGGGTTCCCAAAAGAAAGAGGGAACATCATTCTTGATACAGGAACCATCAACCATGAATGAGAGGTAAAAGTTGAGTTCTTAAAAGAAGATTTCTTTTGGAAAACAATTGGATTGACATATACTTCCTTAGAAAACATGTATATCCTAGAAAAGGAAATACAATTATGAAAAAATGATCTTTAAGGAGTGACCATATCAATAATGGAGTGAAAAAGAGGGAGAACTCGAATGAGGAAAGGTGGGTTTGAGAATTTCCCCTTACCATGTATCAGAACCCTTCCTTCCCTTTAATGTCCTGTATAATGAAATTATATTCATTAATTATAAATTATAGAACCTTTCATAAATGAATAGGGTTCATTATGGTTTAATTATTTAATTTTATGTTCCTTTGGATGACTTATAGAGTTTGAGAACATTGTTCGAGGATGTTCATTTTTATGGTTTTTCTTGGGTGGTTCACTTGTATTCATAAATTGAAGTTCAGGTAGAACACGAGTAAACATATAGAAATGATGTTACATGTCATTAATGATATTAAATAAGTTTTAATGATCTTATAATGAATTATATTAGATCCATTTGGATGAATCATTATATAAGAATTAAATGATGGTTATTTGGGTCGATTTGGGCGGTTTTTCGATCACAACGAACTGGTTTTAACTTATCACATAGTAATATGGCCATAGGATATTTCCAGAACATTAAATAAGAAATAATACATCTAAAATACTCGGGTTCAACCATAAAAATGGTATCATGACCAGATATGAAGGTTGAAATTGAAGAAGAAAGCATGTCGTGCTTGAAGGTGATAAATTAACACTTCAAGAATGACGTTCTCTTTAATAAAATAAAAGGATGAGGGAAAGGGGTTTGGATGATATAATATCCCATTACAACGATAATATTACATTATATGTATAATAATGGAGTTACAATACCATTTGTGTGAAGATAGGTGGGGAGAGATCAAGAAATGAACTTGAACTTGAAAGGAAATAAAGGGAGAAGATGGAGAGAAATTACCTCTTGAATACTTCTCTTGAGAACCTCCTTAAGGGCCAAATCTTGGTATTTTTATGAGACCAGAAGCTCTTAGACGTGGGGGAGGGTAAAGGGAAGGTGTTTGGACAGAGTTTAGATAATTATTGGAGCATGAGAGGTGTGAGGAAATGAGTGTGTGAAGGGTGGCTTTTATAGTGGAGGGGAGATGGGTTTCCTTAATATAATATCCATTAGTTTATTAATTTCCTCTAAGACAGGTAATAGTGAGTCTTGAATGACCAATAATAGTAATTTTATCATGTGATCCCTAACCAACTGGTATTACATGAGCCGAGCATCATCCATGACTCAATTAATCCATTATTTAGCATTTATTGTAAATTATCAGATTCTACTATTCATAAAAAATTCAAGTATCTCGGAAAAATCCCAAAAAATTTACTCCAACAATTTTTATACATGTAGAATCCAAAAATGAAGTCCATTTTTCAAAAATAATTTTATAAATATTATTAATTTTATATTTAATTTAAATCATAATTTACATAAAAAACAGTTTTTGAGATTAAAACTGATTTTATAGTGCTTTCAAAAATTACGTAGGGTTTTATAAAATTATATATAAAATATAAGACATTGATTTGATAATTAATGAACACATTTTAAGAAAATAATTTTTTTTAAATTAATTATTTAATTATAATTAATTATTTATGACTTTCAAAATACCAAAACGTTTACTAAGGTCAAATTGTCAATTTCTAAGATGTCAAAATTTTATTTAATTATTCGCAGGTAATATTACTCATATTTTGGATGAGTTATTGTTCATAAGGGTCATATTAATATTCATAAGGGTATGTTACTATTAATAAGGGTAGGTCACTATTCACCAGAAATTATTTTTGTTTCATTAGACTCCAAAAATCATCTTGAACCCAACTGTGTATGTTAGATTTTCAAAATTCCAAACACAGAAGTGAAAGTATTATGTTTAAAGGTCACTTATCAATTAGTAGTTTATTATGTTGTTTTTTCATGTTATTTTTTTACATAAATATAAGAAGGGAATTTCCATTAAAAAACATTGGGCCGTTACAAGTAACACCACTCGATCTTTGGGTGATATCTCTTTGATTCTAATGTCTTTAATTTTTCATTATTTATCACTCATTATTTGGTATTGAAGAAATATCTATTGCACTTCTCATTCTTGGGAGGGATAAAAGAAGAGTTCAGAGATAATTTTTGGTGCACAACAATTATCTATTCTCAATTTTTGGATTCTCTACACAATATACACAGTGATTTATTTATGGAGTTATGGTTCAAATAAAAATATTATTTAATTTCATATTGGCCATTAAATAACATTTATTACCTTTAATAAACCAAAATCCACATAATAATGAATATATTATTATTATTTTGTGGTGTTCACCAACTTGAATAACAAAAAATATTATGAAATTATATTATAAATTAATATTTTTCAATTGAATTGATCTTGGACCATTCAAAATCATATATCAATTATTGGACAACCGAATGAATATTTTATTCAAAAATAAATATTTTATTCAAAATGCATAGATAAATTATATATTTAAATATTAAATAAAAAATAATTATTTTATTCATATATGGTCGAATAAATATTTATTTAATTTTTGTGATCAATATAACTTGAATGAAATTATTCCTTGGACTTGAGAATTATATTTATTCCATTAATAAAACATAAATTAATCGAGATCAAAAGAAATACTTAGTGTGTGACCTTATAGGATTATTTCTTATTGGAATTATATGGGCTTACCTAAAGTCCAATATTAGTATCTAGCAATGGGACATGTATCCCAAGTGGAATGACATAATTTATAACTGTTTAATACTCTCTATGAACACTTATTGTGTAATATAATCCATTTATCACAATATCTCTTCAAAAAGGTTGCACATCTATGTCACCAAACTATATGCTCTATATGTATTTCTTTGACTATCTGAAATAAGCATGTCACTACAAGGTGAACCTGGAATTTAATGTGATGGTTATATTCTAATGAAAGGTTTGAGTAAATAGAATCTATAAATATAGAAGGGAAATATTCCTCCTCAACTTATTCAATAATGAAATTCCAACCACCACTCACCCAACATATCAAACTTCAATGTGAACTGTTATCATCATAGATTAAGAAATACATCTAAGTAAGTGAGTTGAAACATGTATTAATAATATTCATAAACTCTAAGGCCCATCACGAATTCTCACATATGGAAATATCCAAAGACTCCAAAACATGTGGAATTCCTACTTGCGGGTCTGATCTCATAATCTTATGTCTTAGAGATTACCAAGTGAAAACATCATGATAATAAGAATAATATTCTCATGTGTACTCTCATTTAGACATATAGGTAATATTTTCACTATGATAGTATATTATCGAACCACCAAACATTATTTTTGAATCTCCTCATATCACATTAAGTTTCACATCATTGTGGAAAAATGCAATGACCTTATCAATACAACAGATACACGAAGGAATTATTACATTAGAGACATGAAGAAAAACAAAAAATATGTAATAATAAGTTTTATTAATATTAAATACATCAAATGTACATGTAATAAAAGTACAAAAAGTTGGTCCTAGTCCACCAAATCCAACAAACTCCCGCTTGGACAAGAGCCAACTACCAACAAACTTCAGTCCACTAGACCTCACATGATATTCCTTTTTCTAATTAGTTAATTCTTTAGTCATGGGGGATACCGCATTGTATTCTAGGGAAACAATTATTACTATAATAACACCCCTCTCCCTCAATAGAAGATACCTCTGAAGTATGATCATTATCTAATGATGCAACCATTTCACCTTTACATGACCCTCAACTATAATTTTATCACAATAGAGTGTGATGGGATCTTTATTGATAGATACCATATTAAGTAATTCATATAATTTTAAAATAAATTATGATTCTTTATCAACCTCAGAAGGCATAATATACTCGGACTCTAATACAGAATATACAACCACAACCTACTTTGAGCTCTTCTATCTCACAACATGTCCATTCTAAGTGACGATGTATTTCATTTTTTAATTCATATAATGTTGATTTTTTTTGGAATAAGAGTCTTAATTTCTTCTGATGAATAGTTCCTAATCTTCTCTATAAACCACAAATATATCCTTAGTACACCACAAATACTTAATAATAGTCTTGACTACCATGAAATGGTGGTCACCATGATCAGATTGATGTATTCCCACCACACTTGATGCATAGTTGACACTAGCCTAGTACTAAACATATATTACATGACTTAACTAATTTCTGATTGACATGAAATCTTTTTCATTTTGTTTCTTTCCCCTTGGATTTGAAGAAAATTTTCCAAGAAATATGAATTCCAATTGATGCTTGCAGAAATACCATCTTGGATTGTTCCATACTGAATCTCTTCAGTATCTTTTCTGTGTATGTACTTTGACGTAGGTCGAGCATCTGATAAGATTTATCATGAAATATCTTGATCCCATGAATATATGTTCCCTCACCCAAGTCCTTCATAGAGAAGAATTTATTCATCCACACCTTTACATAATTTCATACATGGATTTTGTTTCCCATGAGTAAAATTTCATTAACATATACTATTATGAAAAGAATTTCATTCAAATTAAACTATTTATAGACAGAAGGATCAAATTAATTCTTTGTGAAACCATATTCTATTATGGATTCATAAATTTAATTTTCCATGACATGGATGCTTAATTTAATCCATAAATGGATATTTCTAATTTTTATACCTTTTTTGAAACCTTTGGAGTCACAACCCCTTCAGGATGTGTCATATAGAAATCTTCATTAAGGTTCCTATTAAGGACTTATGTTTTGAAATACATATTAAAAATCTCATAATCAAGAAATGACATAATGGAAAGTAGAATTATGATGGATTTCAAAATTGAAACAAGTGAAAAGGGTTCATCATAGTCAATTCCTTGATGACCTTTAAACCCTTTTTAATAGGTTGCACCTTATAAGTACTGACTTTTTCTTTCCATGATCATTTTTTTATTGGATACACATTTGTATCCAATGGGATTTATAGATATTGGAGGGTCTACCTAAATCTAGACTTTGTTTTTGTATATGGAATCCATTCCAGAATTCATAGATTCTTTCCCCCTGGAAAAATCGGTGCCACTTAATTCATAATTATCATTTAGAAGATCATTATTCCCAAATAAAATTTAGTCACCATCCTCAATGACTAGAAATAAATATCATTCTAGTTCTCCAATATATATATTACTCCTACTTAGTCATTATGTCTCTGGAATGATTTCTTCTTCAATAGGGTTTTTGTAATTTTTCTTGTGTCTTATCTTATGTATATTGAGCAAGAAATTAATTAAGGTCTATTTTTCTCCCACTATTTATATTATAGATAAGATCCTCCTTAGGAAATTTCGGACAACATTCAACCACAACCTTTTTTTATAAATAACTCTATATAATATATTCATTTATGTTTTTAGGATATCATATAAATATACACTTTGTGAATTAGGGTGAAATCTTGTTACCTGAAGAGGCCTTTAAAAATGTTTCATAAGCCCACACATATATTTAAGACATCACATGATTCCTTCCATTCCATAATTGGTATGGTATATCATATGTTTCGTTAGATGGAAGTCGATTTAGTTCATATGTTGTCATATCTAACATGCATCCCCAAAATACAATGGAAGACTCACATGACTCGTTATTGATATCACCATGTCCAACAAGGTGTGGTTCCTCATTTTACATACAGTATTCCACGGAGGCTTATAAGGAAGAGTGAGCTGAGATAAAATCCTGAAATTCCATAAATAATCAATCAAGTCTTGATTAAGATATTATCTACCACAGTCTAAGGGATGTTTCATAATATTCATTCCAAGATGGTTCTTATCTTCATTCGTGTATTAATTGAATTTATAAAAAGAATCCAACTTATACCTCATTATGTATAAATATCCATATCTACTAAAATCATCAGTAAAATCCACCCTTTTCATCAATAGGATATAGCCCACACACATAGGTTTGAATAAATTCAAGAAGCTCTTTACCCCCTTCACCATTCCCACTAAATAGAGATTTGGTCATTTTTCCTTATAAACATGTTTGACATAAACAAAGTGGTTTTAGTTTTAAGAAACAAATATCCATCTTTATTTAATTATTAATGATATTTCAATTTATATGACTTATCCAGTGATTCCATTTTTAAGTGTGTTAAGGGTCATGTAACGTTACTTTTTTATTGGTTACCATTATTTGGTTCATGTAATCTAATACGTAAAGGACGTTATTTAAATATTACTTACCATAATAGATTCTATATTTATAAAAGAAGCACAATTTATTACCAAATTTTAAAATAAATCTATATGTATCATGTTTGGATATAGAAATAATTTTTTAGTAACTAAAACAACATAATAAAAAACTATTAAAAACATGATCATTCCAATCAGCAACATTAGGTGGTTTTTCATGATAGCTACATTAAAAATTTTAACTCCATTGGATGTTCTAATATATACCTATCTAATTTAAATGTTTATGAATATACTTGGTTACTACATTTTAATACTTATGTGAGTACCACAAGCTGTATCGAAAACCCAATTTGTATAAATAGATAAATTACACTTGATAAAAAATGCACCCTGAATCTTCCCATTAGTTATTTTTCTAGGAGTAGTTTTTCATATAGTGGCCCTTCCTGCCACATGGGAAATAGAAAGCATCATGTTCTCTTTCTTGATGTTTAATATTCCTCTTCTTGTAAGGGTGTGAACAAGCGTTGGGCATAAATATCTTCTCTTTTCATTTTTGTTTGTTCATCATAAGTACAAATGTTTTTACAAGCTTCGTATCCTTGTCTACTTGTAAAAGTAGAGTAAGAATATTTATAAGATACATGTCAATGTTTTTCATTTCATGATTCACAATAATGATGGAGTATATTTGAGGGATTGATTCCAGAATGAGGTTAGTACACAATTATTTAGGGAGTTTAAACCCTATAAACTCTAAGCCCTCAATGAGGCCAATGATCAAGACTAGTGTGAGGAATAGTAGAGGAACCCTCTCCAAGATTTCTCTAAAAAAACACCTTATAATTATCAAATAGTTCATATCTAGATCTATCCTGGAAAAAACAACAGAGGTTCTCAACCATTCTATACATATCCTATTTTTTCTGAGGATTTAATAGTTCACTAAAAATTTATAAAAGAACCAATCAATGAATGTCGACCACATCACTAAAATGTTTTTAATATATAGGGACCTCTTCACCACTCACCTCTTTATCAAGTGGATTATTCATTTATGATTTTATAACATTAGATTTCTGTTCATGGCATAGTAGGACCTGAAATTTTCTAAACTAGTTAATGAAGTTACTACCAGTTAGGAGGTTATTTTTCACCAATATTTATTATAGGGATAGTGTGGATAATGAACTTGTCATTTTATTTTATTATTTAAAAGAGAATATTTTCAGTACTTTTATTGGCTTAAAAATTTGTATGATATAATAAATCTAATTTTTTATTTATTTTTTTATTAAATATCCAACTATTTTTATTAATTCTTAATGTCCCTGACCATTGAAATCGGAATGTATAGTTTCTTTAAAATTCATTTGGAAAGGATACCCATTAGTTTTCTTAGTGATCCCGACATTGTCCATGAAAATAATAATAAATTAATTAGGTAGGTGTTCTTTACAACAATAGACTTGAAGCTCCATAATCCACTGAGTGGATTCCCATATTCCGAAATCCGAAATAGGATTTCCTTAACAGTTTCTTACAAATATTTACTAAATAGACTTCAGTTGTTAAACTCCATACAATTTTGGTTAAGTCATCCTAAAACTCGAATGAGAACACCCCAATAAAATTAATTTTCTATACTTAGGCCATGTACTATACTTAGTTTTATGATTTCATTCCAAATAAATTAATGGAAGGCCTGGTTTGAATTAATATTTAATTGGTGGATTTTAATATATTATATATAAATGTTATCACATTTTATTTTATATTCATATTTTTAATATTAAGTGGATGTTACTAAATTAATTAATCAAGTTGGATACAAAATTTATACACAATTAATTTTTTTAATTTCCATATTTTAACATTATTTCATTTAATTATGTGATCAAAACCTTGAATCCATAAAATAAATATTTACATATAAATAATTAATTAATTAATTAAATGAATCATTCATGAGATTTATCTAACTGTTGATTTAATGAGTGTATATTTAATCAACCATTGACCTGTGAGAAATAAATTTTATTACCAAAATAGGAATGATTTATACCAATCAAATTATCCACCTATGTATCAATAGGGTTGGAATTGTTATGGTTCCTTCTTAAACTACCTCCATGAATCTTGGGATGTTCCATTAATTAAAAATATTTATTACTCACACATTGTTTAGGGTGATCAAAGGATTGGTTTAAGGGGATTATATAAATATAATTGGACACACATGTCCTACAAAATAATGGAGGAATGGATGACCAACATAAAATCATTAATTTAATTTTAAATAATTGAGAACTCTTGAAAAAAATTAAATTAAGACATCCATAACTTATACAGGATTTGGAAAAGCTCATGAATGGTCATATGTGAAATGAATACAAAATATTACATTGAGAGAATTCATTTATTTTTTTCTTTTATTCATTAAGATAAATTCAATTGAATTAATAAATTAATTAATTAATTCTCTTTCATCTTAATGATCATCCAATAATAATTTTAGATACCCACAATTAATGTCATTTAAGGAAAATAAATTCTAGGAATAATAATGAAATATTAATGATAATAAAATAATTGAGTATTTAACATTAATAAAAAACATTATTAAATTAGAAAACACACAGTCATGAGATAATCAATAAAAGGAGGTTTTAATGATTTAGTTTTCAAAATTAATTAAAGTATAATTTTTTTCAATTAATGGGAGACAACAAAGCGTTTACATCTGGCTACACACCGTGTTCCTAGGTTTCTGTATATATATGGCACACAAATAAGGATTTGGAATTCAAACTCGATTGGACTACAAAACATGTACAATCTAGCTACACATCTTATATCAAATTTAAATTTTTCAGGTTTTCCCAGTCAACACGTTATCTTTAATAAAATCAACACATGTAATTAATATATTAGCACATCTAAATAACATGCACATTGGTATACAACGTGTGATCCAACTGTACGCCATGTATCCCAGTTTTACCACCCAAATATTTGACACTACCCAATGACATAATCAGGTGTTCATAAAGTTTTTTTTAATCCTTTATGAAAATGAACCATTTATGTAATTTGATTATTATGACAATAAAATTTTAATTTAAACCAGTTTAAATAAATAATTACATGAAATGACAATATTACCACATTTTCACAAAGATCAAAAATAAAATAAATAATTATAAATTTAATCATGAACACTCTAATACAACCTGATGATTCTGGGCGTGGAGGAAGAGTGTAGCGATGGAAAATATATTAAAATTTATTTTAATAATCGTGGCCTGAAATCACGAGTGAGGATATTTCACATCAAATTTATAATTAATTTGTTTAATATTTGATGAAATAAATTCATAATATTTATAATTTTATTCATTATTGAATGTTTATCATCCAAAAAGACCTTTTTAGATTACCTTCATTTTGTTGTGAGGATCTAATGATATAATCCCTCTAGCAATGATCTACACATTCTCATTTGATCTCCAAGAAACACCAATTGATCTCCAGGTGCTAATAAGGGGAGTTGAATGTCTGGAATTGTTCGTTCTTGTTCGCTTTTTCTTCAGTCTGGACGAAGTCTCTCTTGCACTTCTCATTCATGAGAGGGAGAGAGGATGAATTGAGAGAGAATTTGTTTTGTATAATAATTATCTATTCTTTATTTTTTTAATTTTCTATACAATAGACATATCCACTTATTTATAGAGTTAGGATTTAAATTAAAATATTTTTTAACTGTAATTGGACACTAAATAATATTTATTACCTTTAATAAATCCTATTTAGCATAATAATAATTGTACTGTTATTATTTTGTGTTGTATCTTAACTTACACAATAAAAAATATTATTTAATGTTCTTGTTAATAAATATTTGTCAATATACATGGTGTTGGTCATTTTTAACTCCACGAGAATTTATTGGAAAATTGAGTAAATATTTTATTCAAAATCTACCAAATAAATATTTATTAAAATATTGAATAAATAAAACAAATATTTTATTCAAAAACCAGCTAATAAATATTTATTTTATTCATGTGATCAATATAACATGAATAAAATTTTTCATAGAACTTTATAAAAATTTTTATTCCATTAATTAACCTCAAATACATTTTAATAGAGATCAAAGGAAAAACATAGTGTATAACCCTTTAATACTTTTCCTCATTCGTATTAGGTGGGATTACCTTAAGTCCAAGATTACTATCCAGAAATGGGTCTTGGTGTCCAATAGAATTAACATAATGTCAAAATTCTGACAACCCAATATGATTTCTCACTATGTAATATAATATATTTCTCACAATATCTCATCATGAAGGTTGTACATCCATGTCACCAACCTATATGCTCAATATTTCTTTCTTTTACTATCTAAAATAAAGAAATTGTTACAGCATGGGCATTGAATTTAATGTAATTTTTCATCCCAATAAAAGGGATGAGATATCAGCTTCCATAAAAATATATGGGACAAATCCTTCCTCAAATTATTCATTATTTAAATCTCACACGTGACACATCCAACATTTTAAACTTCACCGTGAACTATTATTATCATGGTTTAAAAAATAAATCTAAGTACCTGAGTTGTAAGATGCATTAACAAAAATATTAAAGTATTTGGGCCATCACACATTCTCATATATTAGAATATCATATGACACTAAAACCGGAAAAATTTCTACTGGTATTCATGTTCTCATAATCATCTATCATGGAGATTTCTATGTGTGAACTTCTTGAGAAGAAGCCCCGTCTACTTACGAGTACTCGCACCTAGAAATCTATGTACTTTGTGTACCATCATAGTATGTTATCCAACCATAGAAAATTATTTGAGAATATCTGCAAATCACATCAAGGTTCTCATCATAGAATGGGACATTATATGACCTTATTAATACATCATATATTATAGGACATTATTACCGTAGATTCATGTATAACAACAAAAAATTTGTAATAAGATGTTTTATTAATTTTAAATACATATAATATACAAGTAATAAAAGTAAAAATTGTTTTTACTAGGAAACCAAATCAAACATAAAAAACATTATTGTTATTGTAAAACATATAATATATTCTCAATATATTACACATTGTGCCATAATAATATTATTGATAAAAAAATTCTTGGACAAGATCAGAAGTTAAATGAATAACAATATTCTTTGAGTGATACATGGATTTGTAATATGGATTTCCATGGATGGTATCATTGGTTTAATAGAAATTATATTAATCTATGAGTGATAATTGGATTCTTAATATGGAAAGCCTTAGATGAGCTTATAGAATAAATTAATTTTGATATGCCTTGAATGATACTTAGATTAAAAATATTGAATGAATTAGAAGGGATTTGAGGTTAAATGACTTATTATATGCATTGAGTGATACATAGGTTCATGAAATTAAATTAATTGGATGGGCTAAATGGATTTATGATATGATATACACATTAGATGATACCTAGATTCTGATATGGAATGACTTTGATAGGATCGATGGTCAAAGGTGATTATTTTAATCCTTGGAATAAAAATAGATTTTGATACAGAATTACTAGGATATTCTCAGAGATCATATAAAATTTTATTATTGGTGAAAACTAATTAGTTAACCTCATTTTATAAACATTTAATGTCCTAAAATAGATATATCCTTATATTATCATAATTATATTATGATGACTTTTAATCTACATGGTTAACATACGTAAAGAGTTATATATGGATACCTATGTTTATAACCATCATTCTTACTTCTACCCTAATATAAATTAATCATTGAAATGTTGGATTGAGATAAAGTAGGTAGAGTTAGTTGGGGGTCCTATGAGGAACCTAATATTAACATGGTTTTATTTACTTTACTTCTTACTTTTTATATACCTACACACATCTTCAATTATATTCATAGGCATTATTTTCTTGAGACACTATTTGTGGTGGAATACTAGGTTTTACTCACAATTTGTTTGATCATTCATTAGGTACCCAAAAAAGATCTCACATTTGTAGAATAGGATGTGGCATATGCTGTTATATTGTTACGCTTTATGGACAAGAATGTGACATGGGATTTGGGGAAGGAGAATATTCTCTAGATTCCTATAGGAGTTGGGTATTTTTATTACTTATTCATTTATCAGTATTTTCCTATAGTTTATATTTTTACTGTATCATAACGATCATGTGTATGTGGAATAAATTTTAATGCACAACTATTTCATTATCATTTTCTGAGGCATCTATTAATTATGGACTAGTAATTATATCCATATTATGATGTCTTTCATTTATAATGATTTCCTTGCATTAATTTGATTATATAGATGGAATATTCTCCCCATTAGTCCTCTATTAGATCCTCACTACTAGTCGGAAGACTTTGGCATTTTGGGAGTTGAATTTAAGGATGTGTTTCTCATTAGCTTGGGGCACCATTTTTGTGGCTACTATGTTAGGATGTTATACTAACCATACCTTATGGATATGAAAAATTGATACTAAAATAGATAATGTGGAAGTATATAAGAATTTTGGATCTATAATAAAATTTAAATCCTTAATTTTCAATATTTATGAATAAGTAGTGGTAATGTTGGTGAAAAATATGAAGAAATATCTAAAGAATGATGTTCATAGATTGAAATTCTCCATCCACTTAAGGATAACAGGGTTTATTGAGATCTCTGAGAGAAATATCAGTGGGTCAACATGAAGAAAGATATAAAATAATATACAAATATGTTCCTATTATGTCAGTAAGTTAATGGAAAAGGAAAAATTAAAAGCAAATGATGAAATAATAACCCATACCGGCATAGAAATGAGAAAAATCATCAGGAACATTGTTAAAGGTATTTTAAAGGCATATAGGGTAAATATCTCATATGTGTTGTATTGGATAATTTTAAAAATACATATCATTCTATTGTAGTTCAAGATTCCTTTTCACTTGATCAACTTATAAGGATATAAATCAGGGAAGTGGTGATGATATTTGGAACACCCCTATGGATTATATCTTATCGATATCAAATATTTACCTACAAGTTATGTAAATGTATCAATGATTTTGTGAAATCTAATTTAATGTCTAATATGTATTTTCCACCCCAAAAATATTTTGAATCTGAGAAAACTATCTATAAATATGAGGACATGATAAGAGATTCCCCCATATAAATTAAAATATAACGATATCAACGTTTTTCTTTGGTTGAGTTTTCATAAAATTATACTTTCCACCCAAGAATATAATAGGATATATTTGAACCCCTTTATGAAAGGGGATATAGAACACCAATGTGTCAAGATTATGTTGGTGAATGTATGATACTAAAACATTAAATGGTCCATGAAGAGGAAGAAAAGTTTGAGACCATCCAGTAGCTCACTAAGGTTCTTCAATGTTGAGAGAAGATTTATGATTATAATCATCGAAAAAACCTATAGTTTAATATTGGATATAATGTGTTTCTACACACATCTTGTAACAACTATAACTACAGAAACCTAGATTCAGTGTCTAATTTTTTACATTGGCATAAGATACAAGGGATCACATTACAAATTAATGATCATTTTAGAAGTAATAAATAACCAAATAAAAACAACATTAACATTCTACATTAGATAAAAATAAAACTATATAGTAGAAGTAAATAATACACATCCTTCAACACATTCAGATATTCGTTATTCATATCCTAGTTAAAGTAAAAAAGTAATTGTGAGATAAAATTATTAGTATATATTATTTATAGTAGAATCTATCTTGAGTAATATGGTATAATATATATGGTATGGTATACAACTAAAAACATATATTATTTAAATAATTTCTTTTGAAAAAAATGAATCCCTATATAATATCAATTCAATAATATCATGGATAATAAAAAATTAATTTTAAATGAAGGAAATTCATATTAGTTTTCTTCATGATGTCAAATATCATGATATATTTACCACCAAGTACTTTCTCCATTATAGTTTAACCTATGTGTAGTTATATTCAAAAAATGCATTTAATAAGGCTAGCCAACTAGTTTATATCATGGAAACTATACATGGTTTAAGGGAATGTATAATTCCATGCCCCACATGTCACTAGATGTAAAATTCATTACTTATATATTTAATGATGATTTAAAATAAAAAACTATATGACTTGAAAATAAATATATGTATTGTGGAAAGGATATATTATATCATGATTTCCTTAGTCAATCAAATAAAATTCAGAGTAAAACACCAAATGTTGAAATATTATATGGATTTGGAAATAATCGTATAAATGATACAAATAATATGAATAATTAATTGTAAAGTAATTTTAAATGAAACGTGATCACAATAAAGGGAATTGTTTAAGAGAATGATAATGAATAAAAAATTAATAAGATATAAATGTTGACTATCAGTTTATTAGAAATATATGTTTTTTAATAAATTAATTCTTATTATAGAATGAAATAATATAGAATATAAACAAAAATATATTTTTTCAATAAGTATTTTTCTTTTTTTGAACCATTGAAAACATATAGAAGAATCTAAATAATATAAAACAGTAGTGTTACTGGGAATGTCTATTAAAATTGTATTCATTAAAAAGAAAGTATGCCTTTTGAATTTTTATAACAATGTTTAAAAATAAACTACTTATAAGACTTTATAAATATTCCTTTCAAACATTATAGAAGGTCAAGGATAAATTAAAAAATAATTAACAAGTCATTTGATAAAATAAAAAGAAAAATTTCATGTAATTTTTAAAAAATATGGTCATCGAAGAAAAATATACCCGATCAAAAAGGGAAATATGGTCAGTTTTATTTTGAAACATTTAATTTTATGACTTCAGTTACAAAGAGAGGAAAAATTGGAATAAAATATGTAAACTCCTTAAATTTTTATAGGATAATAATAGATTGATTTTATAGATGATATATTGTAATATTTCATCTATGAAAAATATAATCTATCCAAAATAACAATACTAAAAAATAAATTCTTCGTTATTTGGAAAGTTTAAATTTTAAACCATAAAATAAGTAACATTAATTGAATAATTAATCATTAGGGATAAATATTTACTCTTATAAAAAATAAAAGGGGAAGTATAGGCATCTTATTAAATTAAATAGGTTCATAATACCAAATTTGTGTTAATGGAGTGGAAATTGAGATGAATTCACTTACCTCACTCTTTCACTTTGTTTATTGTACTTTAACCTATAATATAATGTTTTTAAACTTTTTATTAATATATTAAAAAACATATTAATAATCCTAATATAATATATTATCCTATTATTACACATTATTACCCGTTCATTAAAAATCATTTATTATCATTATCTGAGGTGTTAACTGCTTGGATTTATCATTCATGTTTTTAATGGATGTTCTTGTTTTGTGCATAGGATATAGTTTAATCATCTTAAAATGATATTAATGTTATAAGTCTAATATTTCGTCATTTGATTAATTTTTATATTCATTATTGTATGGTGTACAAGGAAAATGAATTTTATCGCTTTGTGTAGATGGTAAGCCATACGTTGGAATGAGAAATAATATTATTTTTAAATGGATGATAGGATAATTAAGTATATGATAAAATAAACATAGATAATTGATATTATTTAATAAGTATCATATATATTCATTCGATCCATCATTAGTGCTTTATATATGAGGTGGTGATGAAAAATAATTTACATCAATTTGCGAGGAGGTAGTCCTCCATACGCATAAATGATGGTTTTATTTCACATTTCATGGAGAAGGGGGTATTAAATATTGTAACGTCAAAATGAAAATATATTATTATATGGAATATACTCTAATTATAATACAATAATTTTTATTAAATAATTGAAGGTATTAAATTACAAAATAAAAAAAATCTTGGTGAAGGTGATTACCTTCTTTTAGAAATAAAATACATTGGATCCATTATTAGAAACACTAGGATTCGTATTTTAAAAATTCCTATATCTATATAAATTGTATATAGATATTGGGGAAAAATGTAGGGTTTTTTTTATTTAATTGGTTGAATAGTTGTGAAATAATGAGCGTTGGAGGCTCCCTTTTGTAATTGACTTTTGTGGAAGAGTAGTCAATTTTTAAAGTTTTAAAATAATGTTAAGTCACTTTGTTGGGAAAATGGATCCAGAAAGACTCGTATTAGATATTGATAAGGTTATTTCTAAAATAAAACCAACCAATTATTTTTAAGAAATTATTTTTCCCATTTAAACCAATTTCATTTTGGATTGATCCCTGGAAAACTTTTTTTGACATTAATCTTGATCATCAATTTTTACTATTTATAATATTCATTATGATCAAAAATTATTTTTCACTTATTAGATAATATTAATTATGATTATTTCAAAAATTTAATTTGAAAATTTACCTTCAAAACATGACAAAATTCAATTTTTTAATAAATGCATATTTCAAGAAAAAGATGATCATATATTTACTATTTGACTATTAATAACAATTATAAAAATTTTAATTAATATATTTAGATATATAATACATAATTTTTTCAATAACTAATTTTTAAAAATAATTTTAATTAATTTAAATAGAATAACATTATGCAATTAGAAATATTTTTTAATAAAAATATATTTTTTACCTCTAATTGATTATATCATTATTTTAATCAAATTGATAAAAAATACATGAATATTATATTAAATTTTTATAAATAATGTTAGGATTAGTAAAATAATACATTTTCAATTATTCATAAAATATTATATTCTATGGAAAATTTCAAAAACAAATTCTTGGATTATTTTGACCACGTATGTTTGAAATCAATATACAACCTATAAAAATAGACTTTAGGTTCCATTAAATATTAAATTGTGAATTGTGTTATAGTTTCTTTAAAAAAATTACAATTACTATAATCTAATCTTGAGTGTTATAAAAATACATTGTAGATATTCATTAGATTTTGGAAGAAGGGAAAGCTAAGTCCCAAGTACATCATCCACATTTAGTTCATTGATCGAATAAGAGTTATAGCCTATTGACTAGAAACACCACCAATCCTATCTCATGAAAATTATGTATACCATGTATCCCTATTGAAAAAATAGATACCAAATCCATCATAATTTCTAAATTTTTAGGTCGTATATCTGGAAAATTATCTATATTTTGAGGAGAAGTCGATGCAGATTTTTCACCTTTAGAAAAATGCTTTATATAATAAGAAAACTCCCCTAGTCAATGTACTATGGAGGAAAATTAAGTACAAGGAGGAAACATGGGAAATAAACAAATAAATGAAATATATTTACCCTCGTTATATTTTATTTTGCTGGGAGAAATGAAATTTTAAGGGTGAAGTTTCTTTTGGGAGGGATGAATGTAATGACAGAATATTTAATCAATGGAATTTCCCTTCATAAATAAATGTGTTATATTTAGTAACATAACATTAAATTATACACATTCACCACATTATTGAACCCCAAAATATTATTATATTATTATAAACATTACATTTAGTGAATAGAAATGTCTACAACAATTTAATGACTATCAACGATCCATAAAATTTAAAATAAGATAAATAACATAAAAATTTAGATATCTCGATCCCCTAGAATGATCACACTCACAAAATGTACTATATAATTAATGGAAAATATTTTTAATTAAAGGATATTTTTAAAATTTATAATATATATAACATTTATAAAAAATATAATTGAATGAATAATGAATTAAATATGATGTATTTATAGAATGTAGAGAAACCATATGAAAGTTACAAATCAGAATATTGCAATAGTAATATGACTAATGGAATAGAAATATAGCCATTAAGAATTTAAATTTGAACATTGGTATTATATCCACACCCATGTAAATTTCAAATTGTAACACCCCAGTTTTTATGAAATATATTTTTTCAAATAATTTCAATTTCTTTTGTAGCTTGTGTTACATAGAACACCGAGTTTTAACAAACCAAATTAAACTATTATGATTATTATTTAAAGATGAATATCATAAAATATCTATCAAAATTAGAGGAATTAATAGTAATAAAAAATACAAAATTATTTATAATGGTTTTTTTAATGAAACCATGTTGATAAAAAATCACTTAATTTTTAGTAAAGTCTGTATATGTTTAAAAAATAATATTTTCTCAAAAACAAATTTACTGCTCTTTGTGAAAAAATAAAGAATTCCATTTTTTAAACATTTATAATTTTTTTAAAATAAACTTCATTTTTGAAATATAAATTTCTATTTTATCTTTTAGTAAATGTTTGAAAATTTTCAACAATGATTAATTTTTTATGAATAGTAAAAAAATACAATTTTTATTAAAAATATTTATTTTAATTTAAATAATTTACAAGATCCATTTCATATCAAGATGGTTTTAAAATTATAAATAGATCAAATATATATTTGTTAATCAAATTTATATCATTTCAATTAATTACATACTGAATTATGATATTAAAACAATCAATACCTATGAAAATTTTCTCTTTGCAAAAATGATTTTCTTCAGGTTTGTAGGATAAATTTGAATTTAAATATAGTTTATTTTTTTTATTGTAATTTTGAAAAATTGATAAAAAATATGTAATAAACATAATTACTATTATATAATAAAGTTAACTTACTTTTTTCAAAAATAATAGTAAAAATAGTGAAAATTAATACCATGGTTATGAGTAAAGCTGGTATAATAGGGGGATGGAACTAAAATAATATGTGTTAAAATATTTTAAAAAATGGTCCAAATGTAGTTATATAGATATATTTGAATCTTATCTCATATAATGTGCAATAAAGATTCAATCAAGATCATTTTGGCATATTTAAAATGTGGGTACACCTTTTGTTTTTTAATTCAATGTTTGTCCCCTCCCCCACTTATTAAAGGTTGTCCACTTTCCTATTCTTTTCAAACATAAAAAACCAATTGTTTTGGAAAAACAATACAAAAATAAATTCCTTAATTCTATCCCCACATCATATTTTCCAAATTTTTCTTATGAAACCCTCCTAAGAGGGCTTTAGGTGTAAACCTCCCAAAAGTAAATATATACTTTTTAACCATGCATTTCCATTTTATTTATTCATAAAACTACTTCAACTATTCTTTGAACATGATAATATTATAAAAAAAGTACAAACCATAAAAAAATATTGTATTAGGTCAATGTAGTGACATAAATCAATTCCCTATTCAATTTAGTGTGAAATGAAATTGTCAATCATGTGTATGACATACTACCGCCTCGCGAACTGATATAAGTCATTATCCATCACCACATATCACAACTGAATATATGAGTAATCTAATGTTTATATAATATATTAATAAACCAATTATACTTATAAATTTATAATATCTCATCTACCTTGTTACATTCAAATCCATTTGGGAAGACTAACATCGCTTGTTTATACGTGTGGACTACCACCTATATATAATATTTGATAAAATTTTCATTTTAATTTTTAATTGTATTGAAATAGTGGTAAATTAAATTAATATATATGAAATAGGAATTATTATTTAAAGGTGAATTAATATATACTTTTATTTAATTCCATCCATTGAGGAAATTAAAACAACATTCATTCGTACCTATGACATATCATATCCATGGACCATACAATTCATTAAATATATCTAACTATAATTGATTAGAATAAATACATATATAATGAATATATAATATTATTATATCACATTAATATTATAGATATAATGAATCCTTGATCATTTTAAAAGTATAAAAATACAAAACAATAAGTTACATGAAATACGATGGAGTTATTAGTAGAATCATGATTTTAATAAGGAATTTCTAATGAATAGGTACAAAAAATTCATATGTAAATCGTATATCGTATGATATATGTGGTTATTTTTTAGTAATATATATATATAATAAACCTATATTAATTATGTAGGAGTTTCGAATGTATACAATGACTGTAGATACTTAAGGTAAGGTATTTTCATCACACTTTTATTTCTATGAGACATAGGCCATATTATCCAATTATTGACTTTGTACAAGGTAAGTAAGTTCCATGAATATATATATATTTTTTTATAAATTGTATTGGTATTTTAAAATCGATATAATTTTATTTGAATAATGGGTATTATGACTAAAATTTTACCAAAATGGTAAGAGTTTAACGATACAATCTCATTTTCATAGGGACTGTTTATGATTAGTCCTCCAATGATGAGATCATATGATCTAACTTGCAAAAAAACAGAATAATTTTAATATATAATGGTTTTTTTAAATTATATTTTTTCCTTTAATTTTTATCTCTATATTTCTTCAATATTCCAAATGAATGTTTTAATGGAAAATAGAATTTATGTCCCTCTTCAATTATAAACCCTTATTTTTAAATGTAGATGTTTTCTAAACAAGTTTTAAATTAAGTTATTAATATTATCTAATTATTTCTTAACAACATTTTGACCCATGTTTTAAATTTTACAAAATGGTTTAAATGGAATCTTCTTTTAATTTTCTAAATAAGGCTCTTAGTAAATTTTTCTAAAAAAATTAATGGAATATTTATTTTATCATGTATGACATGAATTATATTTTCAACTATTATGACCACTCAATGAAATAAATATTCTTTTCAAAGTTTCAAAAGTTATTTTCAATTAATTTTTTAATATTTTATAGATTTTAATATTTTAATAACGAGTTTTCCAAATATAAATGATATTTTCCATAAGAATGTTTTAATTTTTTTCTTGAATTTCTATTCTTCATGAACAATAAATTTCGGTGTTTCTTACATTATTTTGGAGATACAATCTAATTGTACCATCCTTGTTCTTTCTCTATAAGGTTTATGATTATGAGGAAGATATTATTTGGATGAAGATGTGATTATTAAACTCATTCCTTTTACATGAGTTATGCTATGGCGAATTGAAGATATGATTATAAATATAATTTTCTTTCTAAATTTTATGATATGGCGAAATTATTATGACAATAATCATTGAGAGTTTCAATTATTATTTTCTGCAAAACCGATATTTCAATGAATAGTATAAAAATACCAATTTTTTTAAAAAATACACTTTCATATAATGATTTTACAAGCTCAATTTTAATTTAATATGGTTTTAAAAGTCAAAATAGTACAATTATATATTTTTTAATCCAATTTATAACATTTTTATAAATTTATTTTGATTTTTTATATTAAAACATTCTCTAATTTTGGAAACATTCTATTTAAAAAACCTCTTTTTTGTTGCATAAACAAGTTTAATTTTAAAATAATTTTTTCACTAATATAAAAGGAATTTGTAAAAATGGATTCCATATTTTTAATCCAAATAATTATTATTATATATGATTTTTAAAATTATTTTATTCAAAATAGAAATTGAAAACAATAAATAATAATTACTAATGATAATGGTAAAATGAGTTTACTAGGGTAAGGGTTAAAATAACCTAAAATTAAGTAAAAATATTGTTTCGGGACATATTTATATATTATTTCATTTGTAATTTTATAATTATCAAATTTGGAGTCTTTTGAAATGTTTTAAATGTGGTTACACCTTTTTCATTTCAAAAATTCTATGTGTGGCCTCTCATCCACTTAGAAAAGGGCACCCCCAATCATCACCTATTGAAACTACCAAAACCAAAACCATTTTGTTCAGTCAAGTCCTGCCAAAATACATTATTAAAATTGATAAACACATCCTAGAATCCTCAGTTTTATAATTTAACTACCCAAATAATTCTTTAGGGGTAAACCAAAAGGAGTTTTCCAAAAAAGAGGTATAGTTCTTAACCATGCATTTTAATTTTATTTCACCCTCTAACTCCTTAATATATTTTTCAACAATGATTTTATATTTTTATATATATATATATATTAATTATATTTTATTATGTAATTTTAATGACCTAAATGTATCTCCTCATCCATATATTGGGAAATGAAATAGTTGATCGTGTGTACGATGGACTACCACATTATGGACCGATGTAACTCATTTTCCATCACGACCTCACACGGTTAGAGATAATGATGGATTTAATATTTTATATGATATAAATTAAATTATTATACTTGTGAATATATATTATTATATATAAATTATTGCCTTCTAATCCATTGGGATAAATATAATGATAGTTATATGTAAGTGTGTATTACTGCCTCCATAAAGCAATATGTTACATTTTTTACTTAATTTTTACTGGGAGGGTAATAATGAAATGAATAAATGAATATATAAAAATTATATTATATAAAAATTATTCTATAAAATAGATGTAACATCTACCTTTCTTTCCTTCCATCCATCGAGAAAATGGAAACATCATTCTTGCATACGTACGACCTTACATCTCTGTGAACAATGTAATTTAGTTTGTATCTCTAACATTAATTGATTAATATATATACCAATATAATGAATATATATTATATTTATATAATGGTTAACATTATAGATATTATTTAACCATGGTAAAAGTAAAATGATTAAAAATATCAATAAAAAACATAGATTCAAAAATAGTTATTACCTAAAATGTGATTTTAATAAGGAGTTATTTATTAATGGGTAATAAGAGATCATATTTAAATCATATATTATATGATATATATTATTATGGTACATGAATATATGTATTTTAATCCTATATTTATTATATAGAAGTTTTTAATGTAAATAATAAATTTTAATACTTTTGTAAAGGTATTCTCATCTCACTTTTATTTCTGTGAGAAACATGCCATATTGACCACTTGTTTCTTTTATGTGGTGTATATAATAATATTGATTCCATTCAAAATAATATTTCTAAATTATATAATTTAATAAATACCTGATTCAAGGGTATTATTTTTCATGAAAAAAATGAACAGGAGGTTGCTGAATCATGTGGATCACATAACCTTTAGAAGGACACATGATCACAAGTCATTTGGAAGGTCATACAATGGGTCATGGGAAATTCATGATCTACGTATGATTGCATGAATAACCTTATAATAGAGCACCTATTATTGAGATGGTTCCATGAAAAGAACTTATGGTCATACAAAGATATCCCAATGAGATCTTATGATAATGTGACTTGTAAACTGACAAAAACCTAACAATCATCTATAAAACATATAAAATAAAGTTGAAAGTATCATGTTAAGGAGAGTTACACTGATCTTCATGTGACATGATATTTCAATTCCCAAGACCCCATAGATCCTTGGGAAAAATTTCTACATTTTCATGGAATATCATGCTCGAACACCAACTTCATCATGAGAAAGAACTTGGACATATCCATTCAATCTTGTGATTCCCCTTCAGCTCGAAAGAGAGTAAAGTGGATTGTTTGTGATAGTGCATGCACATAATCATGAGATCTAGAATTTATTATAAGATTCATCATATACATGTAGACATACTCTATATAATAAAACATGTATAACATCATTATATCCCCTATACTTATAAAATAACGATGGAAATAAAATGAGAAAAGGTGGAAGTTTCATGTGTAGGGAGGATACATTGATCTTGATACGAAAGGGGTTATGCACATTGTATAATGAAAAAGAACTTTGTTTTTTTATCCTAATACTATAAAAGAACATTTAAAAAATCATTCTTGATCTCACAAGAGGCCTTTGATTAGATACTTTAGTCTCATGAAGGATCCCAAACATGTCACCTTCAAACATGAAAAATTCTTTCCATGAGCATCTTGATCTCACAAAGACTACATGACTGTCAACATGATCTTGTGAAGGATCTTTTACAACTGTAAATTGTTATGAAAAATCGCATTGATCATCTAGAGACCTATAAGCTTGGTGATGGAGGAATATTCTTATATTCATTAGTATCATGAGATGCCATGGATGAGCCATCACATGATCATGTGAATCATGTGATGCAAAAATCCATCCGCCAAATCCAGCTCATATTTTCATGATACACACCAGACAATGAGTTGAATAAATAGGGAGGTGTGGCCTTTATATTCCTCCCACTAAACATAATAAACAAACACATAGATATTATTAAAATAGCATAAGAGTGTTCTTCCTAGAGTAGAATGTAATGCGATCACAAAGGGCTTGTACTAGGTAAAATCCAGGGAGTGATCTTAGGGATCCCACGAAACGAATATGTGAATCATGTGATCACTCTATAGACCACACGAGGGACGTATGGTGTGTCATTTGGATAGTTTGTAGGATTTCTCTTATAATGACTAGATCACACATAACATGCATACGCCAGTACATTAATAACCTTAAGGCACATACTCAATAAAGACAAAAAAATAAAAGAGAATATAGAAGAATTTTGAAAAGATAGATACACTAATATTCATTATCTAAGCATTACCTAACCAAATCATGTGACAACACTAGTGTATATCACCAATGTCATGTGACACCCTTCAGAAATGCCAACTTAAATTATGTGATGTCCTGTAGACATGGCAGACAAGTCTTGTGATGTCTATATAGCATGTTAGCTAGGTCATGCAACATCCCCATGAAATGTCACATAAGTCATTATACAACCCCCATTTATGCCATATGATTTCGTCAACATCCCCTGTGCATTCCATCCAAGTCATGCGATGTCCTCTATATATATCAGTTAGGTCTCGCGACACCCTTATGACATGTCGCCCAAGTCATACAGCAACATTATGGAATGTCAACTAGGTCATGTAGAGTCCTTTTGAAATGTCACCCATGTCATGTGAAACCCTCTGTATCTTTCATATACATCATGAAATGTCATCCATACATGTCTAACATTTCTTTTGGAGTCCTTTTGACATTTCTCACAGGTCTTGTGAATCCATTTTGATGTGCACCCAGATCATGTGACAACCTCCAGAAATGTCATCCAAGTCTTATGGATTCATATTAAAATATATCATTGGTCTTCATAAACCCTCCATACATGTCATAGATATCATGATAAACCCTCCAAAAATGTCATTCATATCACGTGATTTCCTTTTGTATGTGTCAACCAAGTCTCACAACACAATCTATATATGACAACTAGATCATGTGATATCCTTAATACTAGTCAACTGGATCATATTGTTGTTTTAATAATGTCTACTAGGAAACTATTACATTCCCAAAAATCCTCACAAATTTCATATAGACACCTCCTAGATGTTAGGTAGAAAATCAGGACATATCGGAAAGATAATCAAGACATGTTAAGAAGGAAACTAGGACATGTCAAGAAGACATCCCAAGACATGATAAGTTTTTCCACTGGAAATATTCAGTCATAACTTTGATTGAACAATGAGAAATATGATTTATAATATAAACCAGATATGTAGGATACCATACTAAATCACGATATGAAATAGGCTTCCAAATCAGTGTAATACCCTATATATCTCAAACTTTATAACACCTGGGACCTAATATCTACAATGGGTTTATCATTCTTCCTCATTCATCAGCGGATGAAGGAAACAAAATGAACTAAAATAACTCTAATTCCAGTATATGTAGGATATTAATGAACTCGTATTAATGCCTGATAAACATATAAAACATCATATAAGGGCTTCCTGAGTGCATAAGTTCTGAATCCAAATGTGATGAGCCTAATAAATTTTTATCCGTTATTTATCACAATCAGCATGGCTCATGCATTCATAGGTATTTTAAATGATAATATCATTTTAATAATGAATCTCCAAATATAGGGAAATATCAGTGTGTAAGACTCTTTTAGTGGTATGATATGACTACCCCCATACAAGGGAATCCACTGCAGGGTATGTTCCCCGGGAGAGATTTAACTATGGTGACTCTGATTCCTATTATAAACAGGATACATTGGACACCTTCCTAAGGCCCAAGAATAATAATTGGTTTATAAGTTCCCCGATATATGTCATTTTTGTATGATATTAAATGATATAGTCTAAATAAAGTATGTGGGTTTTTATTCCTCTTATAAATGTGTATGTAGGATTCTTCATAATGTTTCAACCACATCCTTGATATATTAATCGACACCCTGGATGGAAGTAAACTCAAGTGTGACTTGTTTTATGGCTTCACTATATATGGAGTTACCCATTTAAATGTAATTTTTGGAAATGGATAAAGTACCACAGATATATATGGATGGACACATGAATTTTTCTACCTTTACACATCGAATGATTCCATGCTTGAGAATTTTTTTTGGCTACCGATCCCATATCAATATTAGGATGATATTCTTGAACATATCTCAAATCAATAAGTGATTCCTAGAGTGGGTAATAATCCGTCCAAAAGGGTGTGATGATCCCCACCTCCCATCCTCTTGACTAATGCGAGTTCCTATGCATTGTAGGTTCAAAAACCCTAAAAGGATCACCTACCATTGGAAAGATGGTTTATACATTGTTATGAATGTGGTAACCATTGAAAATTTCAATTAATGGAGAATGCGGTGAACATGATGTAAATTATTTTAAGGACATTAAAAACCCCAAAATCAACCATCCTGAGAAATCAAACGTGGTTTTCCTTGGAAATAAAATATTTGAACCCGAAATGAATATCTCATATAACAAAAATGGCTAGTTGAACATGCATCTGAAAATTCATCATAGAACCCTGTATGAAAATGAAGGTTGTATGGCCTTCATGAAATCCTATGTAATTATTGTTCCCCTGAAATAATTCCATTATCATTGTAAAAATTTTACATAAAAAATAAATAAATTGAGAATAAAAAAGGAAAATTATATTACCTATACATATCTAATTGATAACATATCATTCTTAAAATGATGCACTAATTGGTAACCATATTCCTTGTTGTCTTCATGACTCCAAATTCTTTACACACATACAACACATGTTCCAAGAACAAGTCTTCCTATAATGATTGTTCTAGAAAATCAGCTATGATTGTAACCCATGTGGGTCACGAAGTGACCCCACCGATCCAACACCTTCATCTTTTGGTGAATAACACACTTTTTTGGGAATAAATTACACAACATGATCTTGACCCTCGAGGCTACACACAAGAGTCTCTAAATGTTGAAACTGATGAGTGCACATTTTCTAAATAAAGATGCAATGAAACTAGGGGAAATAATTTCCACTACCAGTAACTTCAGAGTATTATAATTGAAGCACAAAAATCAACACCATTTATATATGAGGAAGGTGGATCAAGGATTAAAATATGAAACCATTCTAGTATATTATCCAGCAAAGAGGGATCCTATCAAATGCTTTCAACCAATTCATCTAGCTAGTTACCCTCAATTTCCTACTAAGGGAACCACCAGACACATTTCCAATACTAGCGTTTATGCACGAGTAATAAGGAAGTATAATTGGGTGCAAAAATATATGGATAAATGGTAATGGGATCATATCCCCACATTTTTTGATGAATCTTGCTGACATATTCCCTTGATAGCTAGCATGGAGGCCATATCCCTTATCACATGCCTTTGTACATGCTCATATTCCTACCAAAAATTATTGGGGGCATAATACAAAGGCGCATGATTGATCTCATATAATTGATAAAACTATGGATCACTATGTGAGAGTGACACATGCCTCGTGGCAGTCGCAAATTCTTATCAATGAAGCTACATGCTATATTCAAGAAAATCACTAAAGCTAGGTACATATACATACTTTCACTGATAAATGACTTCACCAACATTCAATAGAAGCTATACAAGGAAGGTTCATATCCCTTATCCAATTCCAGAGGAATATTAACATATTTCAACCAGAAATGCATATTTATACTAGGCTCATTTTCCTACATCATCCAGGATTTAATGACATATTCTAAAAATGACCCATAAGAAATATCATTCTCCCACCACCAACATAGAAGCTCACCTATATACTAAAATAGATTATTAGTAGCGGGATCATATTCCCATATCTCAGTAATGTTATCAATATATTCTAGAAACATTCATATAGTTGGATCATATCCCTACAAAACTAGAAAAGATAGGTTGGTATATTTCATCCATGTTGTAAAACGAGGCTCATATCCCTAACCTACTCAATTTCAGTGTCCTTGAGGCTATTTGATGCATATCCATAACAACTCAAGGTTCCATAAACTCTATAATCGAAGTATCAGGAGATAATTATCCTGATATTCATCCTTTTGGAATTGTGGACATGGATTTTAGGGACTCTACTCCTAACATCTATCTTGGTTTGCCTCCCCAAGGTGATATATCCCTTGTACATGAAAATAATCCCCTTATCAAGACACCTTCATATAGAGAGGTTCTAAACACATAGAAGCCTTCATATATAGATTTTATAAAAACACAAGGGTTAATAATACATTGTTCCCCATAAACTACCAACAACACTTCACCATGTTCAGCAAGTAACCCTGGGAAGTGACCACTTTGGTCGGACAAATTTGAGGCGTATTAGTCCAATGAAGAGGACTCTGACATGGATATATGGAGATATTTAGCTAAAAAAACCTCCCCACTATGTTCTAGCCCCTCCCCACTTTTTACTATGAGATCCCAATGGACATAAGGGTGGTGTTTATGCCTTTCAAATGTTGAAATATATGGGAAACTCATATGTGAATGAAGGTTGGGCACCTCCTTTATCCAGAATATGAGGGTCACCTTCCGAACATAAATATACATTATTGTAAAATAGACATGGTTGATATCAATATGGGTGGGGCAGAAAACTTAAAAATAACATTTTAAATCTACAACATTATTTCATCAATTGCACCATAACTCTTCGGAAAGTAATCTCTGAATCCTCATTGGGTATTCATATCTACAGATGTGGAAATTATAGTTCATTTCACATCACCACACAACTTTAATAGAAGAACACCCAAATATGACATCCTATAAAATTATATCCACAAAATATCAGGGAACTAGGTAATGCACGTGCTAGTTAGTCAATACAATGAAATACCCCCACTTTACAGATGCAAATACGTCATGAAAAGAGGGAGAGGACAACCCATATAACATTATATTTGCGACCTAAAAACATGAAGAATGCATTTGAGACATCAAATCATAAGTTATGGTTATCTCAAAAACTTCCCATAGAAAATAACACCCATCATGGGATACCATTTCACCCATCTCATACATGAACATAATTTTTTCAAATTGAATGGGTTGCAATAGTAGTTTCCATTGTAGCCATGCAAGAGTAAAACCAATAGAACAAGAAAGTGGAATGTTTACCATTTCCTACATGCCTAAAATCATAAACCCCTGAGAGGATTCATAAAATATAACCAGCATCATCTAATCAACCATATCTCATAGGGATGGAGTAATTTTTACCTCAATCACCTTCATAAAGATCATCACGTCTTGAGAAGGACCTAGGGAAATTATTAGTGTTTCCAAATAAACCCCATCTGATAGGGCTGGGGACATTTATAACTCAATAATAATCCTAGTTTTCATCAACTACTTGACCCAAATCATGAAATCATCATTAACAGGATCAATAAGTTACAATAGAGGTCCAAAATAGTCCTCAATCCGTAGTGTTGGGGGAATGTTCATCATTATCATCACCATATAGGGAATTAGTCTTCTCTAGGATGGGAGGTAAATATCAATGATTGAAATCATATATGTTCCTACATCCATAAGATGAAAATCCTATATTGGGGTTCATTCAACAAACATGACTCAAAAATCCCTCAAGGTTACTACTCATACCCTGATATTGGAGAAACATACGATGAAGGTAATCAAATCCCACAAGTGTTGTAATCCAATAAATTACAATATGGATTGGGGTTAAAATGACCTTGATATTGATATCATGGAATAACCCTATTGAGTTGAGAGTAATGAGATAAATATAATTTCCTAATACACACTAATTAATTTTTTCACTGTCAACATAACTGATAATGTCGATCAAGGTCAAAATGAAGAGGTATGCAATATAGAAAACATACCACAAGAGGAAGGTGATTTTTCTACACCAACTAAGTTTTAATAAACATGGAACAATTGGAGAATCCAAATCAAGGCACCATTGAACATTTAGTTTCCACCTATATGGAGGAAAACTGCCATGAATAATGGGAAATATGTGGTTGTATCCAACATTTCTCTAAAATTGAGCCAAAATTACACCCACAAAGGAGTAGTTGGAATAATATGAGAAAAAAATTCAAAATTTTAGATATGTAAATAAGGATATAATTAATGGTATCATTCCAAATGTGTATCATCTTCAAAATGATATGGATATCAATCATCTCATACTTTATTAAAGAGTTTATCTACCCGAAAGAGTGGAATATAAGCATCAGGATCGATCCAGATCTAGGTACTCATACTATATAAGTATGGAATTCAAAGATCATTACAACTTCCCTCCATTATTGTGATATCTTAGCCCTCACAAGGGTGATAATTCAGTATTATAACATATTTAGAATGAGTAGAACAAGAAAATAGGGCCACCACATCAAGAATTTCCCACTCCCTGTAGGTGGGAGGTGGACTAGACCACTGTACCATCAAACATCTCAATTTCATTGAGTTAGTGGATTCTAAAATAGAATCCATGGATGGTTGAAGCACACATTTGTAGCTTGAGAAGATTTCAAATACTGAATGGGTGAATGACACATTCCCCCCACATAATTTCAATAATCTCTGAATCTTCACATTGATAACATGGGGGATCTAAAACATCATCACACACACATTATGTCCCAATGTGGCCCGATGATAGGCCCTAGAGACTATAAGGAAGTGGATAAGATAATATGTATTGTACAGACTCTGATAGGTCCATCCTTTATTTGGTACAACATCCTTTGAGCTGGATCAATTGCAGGATGGGAAGAACATATCCATCAATTACTTTATTAGTTTATCTCTACGCGAAGGAAAAATATTGGGGACCATAAATAGTGTTTGGAATTTGTAAATGATAGGGTGTATAACTTCATAGTTAGATGTAAATGGTTAACCTATTCACTCATCATCCCTCCAAAAAATGATAAATTTCCTGAACTTTTTTATGAAAATATCTAAGATGAGCTATGAACCCCTTTAATCTTGATGATATATCTAGTAGGACTCCATGATTTTTCATAAATAGAACAACATTTAGAAGATGTGAATCATCAAAACCAATTAAAATCTCAACTCTTTCCCTCAAGAACATGAGAAAATTACAATTATGGTAGAGTCAACCATTGTTACCCTCAAACTAGTAGAAGTAACCTTTCAAACTGCTAGGAGTTCCCTAAATCACTCATAGCCTCCTATCGACCATTAGAAACAATAAAAACTCACCCAAATGGAAGTGAAAAAAGATTTCGGTTGCCCTAGGTTTTATAAATAGATGAATAAAGAATACTCCATTTGAAATGAGTAGGTCCTTGCTATTTTACATTACACCATGTAAAATAACATACTCAATATTGCATATCCCTAGAGACCCAATGAGGTCAACCTCACTGATCATCCCGACGACTTCCCTTTATGTTGGAGTCTAGTTCACTCTATCCAAGATTTATTCTTCTTAAAATACATCCTCTAAATCATGGTCATTTCTAGAAAGGTGATGTTGGAGATCTCCTTAGAATATGTGTCTTCTGTAACCATTGTCCAATAAATAGAATTGGATAATTGGAAAGAATTTATGACTAGAAATGGGTAGATGTTTGAAACCTAGATGACTAGAAAGTGACATGACTTGGTTCATGAACCCTGTAATCAGAACTACAAAAACTAATGTTTATTTTGTACCATATGGAGGTAATATTAGATTCTGTAACCAAAGGAGTTTGTAATAATCATTCCTAAGAATAGATATAATATGAAGAGTCATATTCATCTCCTATTAGATCTCTAAATCATTCATGTTTATTATATAAAACATATGGATAATGGGAGATTCCCTAAAAAATAGAACCCCCATTAGAGAAAGGGATCATCTTTGGTTATGCCAATGTAATTCATATAAGAGAACCTTAATTTGATGTTGAATACGACTCAAAACATGAGTTCCTGGCACTTGGTCAAGGACCACGATGCTCATGGTGTATAATCTAGGGATACAAGTGAAATAACAGGTATGGTAAAACCCAATATTTCAATGAAATTACAAAAGATGACACATTTTTAGTATAAACCCATGGGGAGGCGCTCCACAAATACCAACATAAACATGATGGATTCCTTGAGACCTATAATGGTCATCCAATCCTAGTGTTATTGTTCAAAAATCTTGAAGCGGAGTGATTTCTAAATCATCATAAAAAAAGTGGAATGTTGGTGTGACCAACACCGTTGGAAAAATATTCTATCTAGACCACAAAAAAAGTAATACGTTCATTCTCCACATACATACAAGCTGATGAAATTCATAATATATACCCACCCTACATTTGTAAGGACTGGCCATTAGCATAGAATTATGAAATTGTGAAATAGTTAGTGATTTTTTCATCCAAGATTTGAATCTCGAATGCAGTCCATATTTCAAAAGAACTCAGAGGCACTTATCAAGGCACTACAGATACCATAGTAGTTCGAGAAAGAATTTTATATGGCTAAGTCTTAGTTATTGGGGACTGTTCAATTAGAATTCCATGTCACCATATCATTAAAAAATCTTGAGTTGGAGGAGGTCATCAAGAGACATATCAGACCCCTATATGTTTTAGTAATTCTCGATAACATCGACATCTAAAGGGATCTAATTGAAAATGGACCCAGGATTAACTTTATCCCAGTTCAAACCCTTCAACATTTGGGATATAGTGGGTTATTTACCTACCATAAATCTAACCACATAGGGGTTTGAGAAGAGTTTGAAAAGACCTACTAGGAATATTAATCTCAAATATCTGTTGAGGGATCTCATATATAACATTGAGTTTCTGGTTATCTAGTAAGACACTACATATAATATATTTTTCAAAAGGATTTGGGTTCACATCCAGATAATGGTACCTTCAACATTTCATCAATTTTTGAAATACCTCTTCAATGGTAATGTCAATGTACTACAATGTGACAACACTACCTTTGAGTCTTGATAAGCCACATATGCCGAGTAAGGATTTCGTAAAAGAGAGGTAAAAACTAATAGTGGATGAAAATACATAGGTTTCAACCCCCAATGGATTGGGGACCACCCTTGGGAATCACTGGAGTATTCTTGACTATGATTATGTGCTACCCATAAATATGAATTATGAATTATACATAATATCAAAATCCCAAGATCCTCCTATCCACATAGTAATAGTGTAAATGGAAATAATCTTCTATAGAATCTCTCAGAAATGGATATGGATGTTCATGATGTTAATATCTCTTCCCATAAGTTCTTTTATCCCAAAAATGACAAAGAAACCCTCATATTTCATACATCACCTGAAAATGCCTCTAAGAACGTAGATATTTCTATGAAGGAGGTTGATATTATAAAAAAAACCTATCGTATTTTTGGAAGGAATATCAACCACCATCGATGGGATCAGGTAGGTAAATATTGGAATATAAGTAGACTTGTGACCTACACTACTTAGTGCTTCCTTTCCGCTCAAGTAGAAAGATACGTACATTGAATTTCTAAATCAAAACTTATATGTGTTTTCATGAAAAGGAAATTCATGAACTAAACCCTAATGTGGCCATGCACCATCTTGGCCAAACTAATGAACATTGATGTTTAAATATATAAGCTTGGAAGATGTAACCCTCCCATGGTACTAACATAGAAACTGATGTTGAAAAATTAACTATACCCAATTTTTTCTGGGAAGTGAAATACCCTAGATGGATCAACAACATTATCCATTTGAAAAAAAAAGAATGTCAATATTAGGGTCTAAATCAATTTTAGAGACCTTAATCAGTACTTTCAAAAGGATAAATTTCAATTTTATAACATGTAACTCTTGATTGATGAAACTACTAGATTACAATCCCATTACTTTATGGATTCATATTCAAGGATCCATAAAATAAAAATGGCCCATAAATATGGGGAAACCACCATATTTAGAAATACTCAACGGATCATTTTAAAATAGGATATGTGCCTTATATTAAAGAACACATTATCTATATAAAAATGAGCCACACATTAATTTGTTAAGACATTCTTGAGATGATTAATAGAATTTCAGGTGAAGGACCAAGTTTGTAATGACACAAATTTCCCCAGGCCATTCCCTTGTGAAAATCTTGTGTGGGGTGTTCTGGGAGGTGTCATTGACTCATTTCTATATTTTTCCAAAAACAAAATCCAATTTTTCTGTTAGTGTGTCATTTTTGTACTATCGGTGTCAGAGAGTCATTTTGGTACTGTTGGTGTTAGTGATTCATTTTTTTACATTCGGTGTCAGTGAGTCATTTTTTGTATCTTCGGTGATGGTGTGTCGTTTTTGTACTGTCAGTGTCAATGAGTCATTTTTTACTATCAATTTTGGCAATTCATTTTTGAACTATCGGTGTCGGCGTGTCATTTTTTGTACTCTCGGTGCCCACAAGTCATTTTTTACTAACGCTGTCGGTGAGTCATTTCTGTACTGTCGGTGTCAGTGTGTCATTTTGAACTGTTAGTGCCGATGTGTCATTTTAAACTATTGGTTTTGGCGATTCATTTTATACTGTCAGTGTGAGTGAATCATTTTTGTATTGTTGGCATTGACATCAGCTTCGGCGTCGGTGTCGACATCAATATCATCATTGGCCTTAGTTTCTTCATCAGAATCAATGTCTTTTTCTTGATTTTCCCAATTTTTTCTAGTTTATCTGAAAATTACATTTTATTTGGCATAAATCGAGTTTAATGGATTTTTTGATAATTTCTAAAGGCATTTCAAAGGATATAAATTATATCTTTAATATCCTAATGCTCCCCAGACATTGAAATAGTCACTCCACATAATCTTTACTATGATATGAATTTAATGGTCCTTGAAACCATTTCCCATTCTGCTCAAATAGGATCTATCTTTTCTATTGTTGGGGGTCTCTCTTCTCTTTTGCCGTTGTGTGTAGAGAACTTTTCTTTCCCAGACAAGTCATGCTCATGTGCTATATACCTTTCTTGTTCAGTTTTTCTTGGATTTTTCTTTTACTTGCATGAACCACTATTTGAAACATTGAGGTATTTTGGTCACCAGTTGTTCCATGTAGGGATTCTTCTGCCTATCTTTATTTTTCTATCATGTGGGTTTGGTTTAGTAATGCATCTTAATGAAGAATAGTTAAATCTATTTTTCTTAAATGATTAATAATTGATAGAGAAGAAGGTGATCAAAAGATAATAGGTATGGAATAGAATATGTTTGACTTTTATCACATTTTTTACCAACTATATTTGTTTCTTTTTATTTTTTCTTATTTTGGTATGCCTTCCCAAAATCTGGGAAGTTGGTGGTCTATTATTTTGCACTGGTGATGTTCTATTTTTGTTCCGATTCTTTTTTTCTTGGGTGAAATATGAAATCTAATTAATCATGTGTATTAGGTTAAATGAATTTATTCCCCATAATAAAACCTATTGTGTGATAACCCATGTTTATCAAAGTGGAATGAACAAACCCCCGTTGGATAAATATGAATACCCACGACTTGATGGTGTGGTTGTGTATTGTGTTTTGTTGGGGATTTGTGTGGGATGTGTGGCAGAATCATTTTTACCATGGTTATGGATGCAGGGGTGGATATAAGAGACATACTATTGTTAGGGGTGGGGTGTGCTTGTGTAGTGGGGATACTGTTTTAGTTGTTCTCTTTGTGTTTTTGTGTGTGTTTGGGGTAATACAAGCGGCGTGGTTGGGAACTCAAGTAAAGGGTTTTCTTGATTGTTTAATGGGTGGAATTATTGTACTGGGGACTGATGTTGGGATGTTGTTGGGAAACGGGGCTGATGGACTGGGTTTTGTCTTGACTTCATCTGTAGGGGCCTTCTGGGTGTGGTTTTGTTGTGTAGCGGGGCTTCTAGTTCTAATTTCTAGAGGATGATTAAGTGAGATTACATTGAAGAATTTGAGTTGGAAGTGGTTGAACTGGAGTCTAGTAAAAAGGGGGTGTGCAGTGGGACTACATGACGGTTGTTCTCTGTATTATTATGAATGGTTGTTAAAAAGGATTTCCATACCTTGGTCCCTAGTTCGTTATTTTGATTGGAAGTGTTTAGTGTCCTTTAGCCTTCTGAAAATGGTTTCAGATATTGTTCTTGGTAGTTTCCCATATAGTTCTAGAATAAATTAAAGTGAACCACTTAATTAACGAATGTAAATTTGTTAAATTAAATGGGTTTTTTCTGATTTTTTATCAGGGATATTTATGTGGTTTTGTATATAGGGGTAGCAAAAAAGTGGTTCTGGTGGGATGGTTGTTTGTTTTGAAACCCATAGATTGGTTGGAGTGTTTGTTTACTTATATATATAAATTATAGTTCCTTATGATTTCTATATTCACCCCACCCTTATTAATAACCCTGGGCCGAACACCCCAATTTCATGGGGGAGGGTGTCTTTCCCAACGTCCCATAGGTAGGATGGATGACTAGTTACTAACTTTCTTCCTCGCTCTCTCTTCTGAGTTCTTACCACTAGAGTGTATCCATGTAGGTTGTAATTTCTTGAGGTTTACAATATCCCAAGACCCTTCAGGCAGGTTTTTTTGTGGATGAGGGACCGAGGTGTTTTTGTTCCATGTCTGTTTTCTCGAGTGTTTTCAGGATAAGGTCCAACTGCCTTCGGGTGAGAGGAATTTTTTTATGTCCTAGGTATATGTTGTCTAGATGTGTGATGTGGTTGTTTCACAGGTGTTTACTGGAGGGATTTGTGTGTGGTTTGAGGCCTAGGTGTGTGTGGGTAGGTTGTGGTAGTGGGAATGAATTTTAGAAGAGTGGTAGCATAATGACATTAGCCATTATGAATGAGAAGCTAACCAGTGGGAAAGTGGTGTGGGGTACCCAAATAATTGATGTGCTTATATTATTACATTATTCGACTTGTGTTATATGGTGAGAAGTTCTTGGTGTGGTTGGTTTGGTTAGCATTTTTTTTGTGCGATTTATTTCTACTGTTTTCATAGGGGAAATAGTATGCTTCTTGAACATGTGCATTACTGACTCTGATTTTTCTACTGAGTATACTTGAATTCTCACCCTCTAATATAAAATTGTTTTTTTGTTTCAAAGTGGACATTAAAGATCATGATGGACTTTACTAGCTCATGTTTTGGGATAGTTTTTGTGATTCTACTTAGTCTCTTTCATTTGGTACCTTATTTGGTGCCATGGTTGTACTTGTATAACAATTTACATTTAAATCATTCATGGGTTGGATTTTTGTTCATTTATATAAAACATTGGTGTTGTTTGGGATTTTTAAAATATTATCTCCCTATCATGTTTTCATTGAAAAGTGTAATGCCTTATATTTTGTGTGAGATTATATAACCTTGGTTCTAGGCTCCACTGAAGGTCCTATTGAAGGTGGTACTTGGGGGTCATTATCTCTAATTCATCTTGAATAAGGAAGGGTGTGGCACTTTATTATCCCTCCCCTCATCTTGAAGAAGGCTGGTCATGAATGAATGGTATCGGAGGCTGATGGTTGACGGAAAACATGGAGTTAAAAGGTATGAACAGTGAGGATTTCATTGGATGGTAGGGAAATAGTGTTAGGAAATCATGGTGTGTGAAATTGGCCAGGGAATACTGGCTAGGACATTAGATTTTAGCCCCCCCCCCCTCCGTGATCTAATGCAAGGACTCTGGACCTACCAACCGACCAAGTGAGGCTACACTGATTGTAGGGTAGTGAACCTAGGATAGGTAAAAGAATCATAATGACTTATTTTACGGTTTGACTTGGACGTTTTGGGAAATTAATTTAACGAAAGTGTTAAAAGAAATCTTAAAATAAAATTTCATACTCCCCTGTCTTAGGAGAGCCTTGTTTACCTATTTCAGCTATGGAACCCAGATATCGCCCATTTGTGGTATGATTATTTTAGTCCTCTCAGTCTGAATTGGTTGATGCGTAGGGTAGATTTAGAGGAGGAATATGGCATGTAGAAAAAGACCCTTTGTGCCTTCATGCGTCAGAACCTAGGGATGTACGAAGGAATCATTTCACGCTTAGAGACAGATGGATGGATTGAGGAGCTAAAAATCACCTTTACCTTGATCCATTATCAGAAGGAGTACTGGGATCCTCTAGTAGTGAGCTATATGTGTGGAGTGACACATCAGTATTGGATGCTTTACCTCTGGGAGAGGAAGGAGACTGATGTATCATGGGATGACTTTGAGAAGGAGTTTCGGGCAGAGTTTCATTCCTCGATGATGAAGGCTGAGAAGAGGTAGGAGATGCACTCCCTCTATCTAGGGAGTATGTTAATTATGGAATTGGGGATCACGTTGATGGATCTCCTATGATTTTCTCCAGATCTATTTTTGGATAATGAGTTTCGGGTGAGACGCTTGGAGGAGGCACTCTGACATTCTCTTCAGTGTGTTGTCACTCCCTTTACCCTACCGACATTCATAAAATTTTTGAAGAAGGATGATGTAGAAGAGAAGATGTGCTCATAGGGATGTGTACTGTGATAAGGGATCCATCCAAGTTCATTGAAGGGGAAGTCATCCAGTAGAAGGTCTCCAGTGTCAGGGCCTTCAAGGTTTTGGACAGTGGGAAGTAGGCTTTACCAGTTATACTTCCAATCTCTTAGTCAACACGCTTTCAACATGGGCCTAGGTCTGTGGTGCTTTATCTATGGAGGTCGTGGCCATCTTCAAATCCAGTACCTAGTTTGAGCTCTGTACGGTGGGGGTGGGCAGGTTCAGCAGCCACCTCAATAGCAGTAGTTGCCGATGAGATCTTTCCAGCAGCTGGGGCAGTGGGCTCCTGCTCCACTGAGGGTATATAGTGCTGTAGGAGGCCAACCTCAAGGTGATACTTAGGGGAATTCACCGGGGACTGTTCAGGGATGTGGTCAATAGCATAGGAGTAGAGGAGTTCGGTATGTCTAGTCAGACACTGTCGAGGTGGCAGTTCCAACGAGGACGAAGGTTATTCGAGGTACGATCAGTCTATTTTGCACATTTTCTTGTTATTTTTTTGATTCTATCATGAACTATCCCCCAAGGCCCATGTCATGACTACCCCATGCCCACCTTCCATAGGTAAGGGGTTAGAGAATAGAACCAGAAAGGAATGTCCCTAAAACGGGAAGGCATTGCCTTTAAACATGTATGAACACACAATCCATGAACACAACAAGATACAACCACGAAGTAAAACTGTGTTAGTAAAAGTGTGTACAGAAACTAAATGGTCTAGAATACAATCCCTACCAGAAGAAAAATATCTATAACCAAAAGATATAAAATACCTCCTGAGATCATCCACCTAGGATTATACCTGAAGGGTAGGTAGAACTCGTCTCCATAGCTCTTCACGTCCGCTAGTCACCTCTGTGTACCACCTAGTCAAGGCTCCTATAGACTTAGCTGGGCTAGTTGTTGTCTACACAAGACACAACAATGTGCGGGTGAAGCCCATGCAGCGGTGAGTATAACAATACCCAGTAGGGACCAGGAGACCCCCCAAGGGTCTATCAGAATTCCACAAAGGAAAACCACAAAGTAGGATCTCAATCAAAAAGCACAAAGAAAAAGAATCAGCTCAAAGTAGGTATAACTTAAGTACATAAGTACATATGATTAGTCATAAATCTAGATCAAATTATTCTGTCAAGTGTTCTACTGCTGATCCACACAGGATCACTCGGTGGTGATCCACAGAGGATCGGTTGGTGATGATCCATGCCAAATCAGTAGGTGCTGATCAACACAGAATGTCCAGGTGCTGATCCACACTGGATCTCTAGCTGCTGATCCACACAGTATCACTAGGTGATGATCCACACATGATCTCTAGGTGATATTCCACATAGGATCTCAATTCATTCTTCACGTATCATCCAGCCATTGGATTCTTGTACATAGTACGCTAGATTCTGGGAGGGTACGCTCATCAAGCCTTTGGTCATACTTCAACTAGCATGTAGTCCCACGAAGAAGTAACCAAATGATATGTCATGTCATAAGGGTTCAAACACAATATAAGGCACGTCAATCAGACACCCGGTCTGAGAGTTATAGGAATTTTAGTGTTAAGGGCACAGTTAGATTTGAGTATGATCCAACCTGACCATACTACAACCATCTCCAAAACCCAGTTGGAGTTTTTAAAAAGGACTATCTCATTCCAAGGATTCCATCACCATAGAAGGTACACCAAACAGACGTCTGGTTTGTTAGTTAAAACCCTTTTTGCAAAACGATGTCGAAGTGGGTCCGGGTCCAGCCCGAACTGGTTGGACCGGCCCATGCGGGCTGGGCTGTGGAGGGATTGTACGCTAGGCCATGGAATTGGCCTGGCCCACCAGGCTGCGGAACTGTCCTGGCCTGCTGGTTGGGCATGGCCCGCTAGTTGAGCAGCTTTCTTGGGTGGTGTAGGGTCGGTGCCCCTCCCGAACGGCACAAGCTGTTTGGGTTAGTGTAACGGTAGTGCCACATGGCATCACCCCATACTAGTGGGACTCGCACGTGCGGTCCCCCACCTCCGCCATTACACGATGACGCATCCCACCTTTCTTGGTACATGATGTTGTGCCGCTTATGCTGCCAATGCGGTCTATCGATGTCGTCCGCCCCCTTCAGATCGCCTCGGCGCCACCCTTCTACCGCGGCCGACAGTTGAAGGCCACCACCCTCATCTATTGGTGCTTCTTTAGTGGGGCTTCAGCAATGTTATGGAGATCTGTTTTCACTTCTGTCTGTGCATACAGGCCTCCTCAGATATCGTCGTCACATCATGCCTCCTAGTTTCAAGGTTCTATCAAGTTTTGAAATCCACCCACGAAGAATGAAATGATAAAAAAGTGGTGGAGGGTCTGAGCCCTGTTCGTTTGGCCCGCACCCTTCACGTTAGTATCATAACATGGTTGTGATTAATTTGTCTTCAAAAAAAAATAATTAACCAAGAAAAACCCCATAGAATTAAATAATTACAAAACCCCCTACCATGAGAATCATTGGAGGTGTCGTGGTTTTGGTGGTAGAAGAGTCCTCGTTGGATGAAGTCGTCAGCGTTCGTTGATCTCGGATCGTTTCCACCCAATCATCCATCATTTTTCGTTGGAATATGTCATGGAACATTTATAGAGGTTACTCACTTGATGAATTAATGTCAAAAACCCCAACCCAAGATCCATTTAAATAGTGGGGAAGTGTGAGTAACACATTGAAATAATTAATGTGGTTTATTAATGATATTTTTATTAGTGAACCTTATAATTACCAATGGTGTGGTTACACAACTGAAGAGTCCAACCATTAAATAGATTGAAAACCCATCATTCCCACCACCACCACTCACTAAGAGTTAGGATGATAAAATAACAATTTTTATATTATTTTATTATTTCATTAATATTTGGAAAAACTATATTTTTCACCCGACCTACGACGGTTGATGTTATGCCTCTCTTAAGAGAATCTCGGAATTGCGGATTCAACGGTGCCCATTAATTTTTAATCTGAGCACCGGTTCAAAATAGAGTAAACACTTCCCGCAAGTTTACTGAACGTACCTTAAAAAAAGTTCAAAATTCAGTTCCAGGAACATTGGGCCTCGGAATCATTCACTGTCTATTTTTTCATAATCCTAATAATCCAAAGTAATTTAAAAAAATTATATTGAATTTACAGGTCATTAGATTCTCTCCACCTTAGTGATTTTTTTCTCCTAAAGCTACAACAAAACTAGGGGAACAAATGGTGGTACTGTGCACGAATCTGAGCATCCCGCTTGCAACTGCTCTCCATGAGGTTCTCATGCGGCCCATGAACTCAAACCAAAAGAATTGACCACCCATGAAGGACCTTCTCCAATCGATCCTCTATTTTTACTAGGAACTCTGAAAACATCGCCCCATTATTGATGTCCAGCTCGGCCCAGTCGATAACGCTTGATGGTTCATGCACGTACCTCCTCAGCTGCGACACATAATAAACATTATGCACCCGGTGTATCTATGGGGGGAGAGCTAGAGATTATTCCACCTTTCTTTCCCTACTGAGGATCTGGAATGGTCCAACAAACATTGAAGATAGCTTTCCGCCACAGCCAATCCTCTGTAATCCTCGTCGGGGTGAGACCCATAAGAAGACATGGTCTCCCTACTCAAACTCTAACGGTCTTCATCTTCAGTCGACATAAGTCTTCTGTCAGCTCTGTTCAGTCCTCATCCTCTCTTGGATGATCTGCACCTTATCTGTGGTATGTTGTACTGACTCTAGACCCATAAGTGCTGACTCCCCTAGTTTTATCCAGCATAGTGGTGATCTGCTTGGTTGCCCGTACATGGCCTCAAACATAGCCATGCGGATGGTGGAGTGCTAACTATTATTGTATGTAAACTCCACCAGTGTAAGGTGGTCCTCCAAATGGTAGATAAAATTAGGGACATAAGAACAAAGCATGCCCTTGAGTGTCTGTATGGTCCACTCCATCTGACCATCTGTCTGAGGGTGAAAGGTAGTTCTCAAGATTAGCGAAGTCTCGAATGCTTCCTACAATGCCTTCAAAAAATGAGATGCAAAATGTGTGTCATAATCTAATAAAATCACCATTGGAACTCCATGAAGCCATACAATCTCCAATACGTAATGACCTCCCATGATTTCTACTAATCCCTACTCTCAGATGGGTAAGATGTGGGATGGCATGGTGAGTCTGTCAACGATCACCTAGATTGAATCGTGGCCTCAGGAAGTATGTGGTATCCCTATCTTGAATTCCATGGATATAACATCCCACTTCTACTCTGGTACCTCAAGTGGTTGTGCTAATCCTACTGAAACCTGATTACTGAAATTCATTTGCTGAAAAGTGAGGCATTGTGATACAAAATATGCAACCACTTTCATCATCCTTGGCCACCAGTACTGACGTCAGATGTTTGGGTACATCTTCCCCACTCCATGATTGATTTCAAAAGGGGATTTATGGAACTACCTCCACATATCCTACCATAGTGTCACTGGTACCATAGTGAACCCTCTGATGAGGATGATGTGCTCCCCACCTTCAGAAAAACATTCAAGAGCAAGTCCGGAGTATATCTGAGCACGTCATGCCTCACAGTCTACATCCCCAAGCTGTTCTTCTCTGACTCACAGAAGAAGTGGGTGAGTAACTGTCAAGAATTGGAGGTAAGCTACTCCATCACTATCCAAAAAGGACATCTTAAATGTTTCTCCCAATTTTTTCACCTCACTCATCGACTATAGACTAGACCATATACTAAGTACGTCTGCTAATATGTTTCCCTTCTCAAGAGTGTAGACTATCACAAAGCCATAGTCCTGGAGGAACTCCAACCATCACCATTGTCTCAGGTTCATGTCATTCTGTGAGAAGATATACCAGAGACTCTTATGATCAGAATAACCATTAAAACATTTACACATCAATTAGTGTAGCCACATATTCAGTACAAAGAACACTACTGCTAACTCCAAGTCATGGGTAGCGTAGTAATGCTCGTGATATCTGAACTACCATGTTCAATAGGTGATCAACGCTCTGTCCTGTAATAGGAATCAACCTATTTGGGTACCTAATGCGTTGTAGTAGACTACATACCCAACGCCCACTTTTGGTAGCCTCATGATGTGGGCACTCGTTAGCCTCTGCCTTATCTACTGAAAAATATGTCGGCATCTCTCCATCTACACAAAGGGATATCCTTTCATTATTAAAGATGAAAAGGGTGTCACAACTCTAGAAAAGTCAGGTATGAATCTCTAGTAGTACCCAACCAATCCCATGAATCTATGCATGTCGGCCACACTTCTGGGTGGATACCAAGTAAGCACTGCCTCTATCTTTGCTAGACCTACTGCAACCCTAGCCTCCGAGATAACATATCCCATGAAGTTGACTTCTTGTATCCAAAACCGGCTCTTCGAGAGTTTTCCATAAAGCTGGTGCTCTCAGAGTGTATATTGAACTATATGTAGGTGCGTGTCATGAACATCCTCCAATGCCGAGTATATAAAGATGTCATAAATGAAGACCACCATGAAGTGATCGAGGTAAGGCTGGAAGATCCAGTTCATGAGCCCCATGAACACTTTTGGAGGATTGGTCACGTTGAAGGGAATTACCAAGAACTCATAATGGTCATACCGACACCTAATGGATGTCTTCAGTACTTATTCATCTCATACCCTGAGCTCATGATAGCTTGATCTGAGGTCTATCTTTGAAAACCATAGAGCTCCCTTTAGCTGGTCAAAGAGATCATCAATCCTTGGGAGTGGATACTTGTTCTTCATGGTCACCTGGTTAAGGCATCTATATTCCACACCATGCCTCATACTCACATCTACCTTCTAGGTAAAAAAATCAGGGATTCCCATGGGGAAACACTAGACCTTATGAACCATTTCTTCTGAAAGTACTCCAACTATAACTACAACTCACGAAGCTCTGTGGGAGCCATCCGATATACTGGTGTAGATATTGGTTTTTCCCGGGGAACATGTCAATGTAGAAGTCTACCTCTCTACGAGGAGTTAGTCCCAGAACATCATTTGGAAGGAAATCGATATACTGGTCCACCACTATAGGATAACTCGGACACCTCACGTCAACAGCTGTGGGGGTCAGGCTAGCCAAATGATGAGTGATCTAATGCACCCTCGTTCGAGTGATTCCATCTCGTGCTGCAAAGGTTTCCTTGTCACTGGTGAAGTAAAACCTGATCCCATTCTTGTGGATACGCCGTACCTTGGGCCTAAAATATCCAATCTGAGCATGGACTGTGGATAGCTAGTCTATACCCAAGATGATGTCAGAAGGACTTGATGCTCCTATTAGGAGATCCCACCCGAAGCTCTCACCTTATAGAGTGATCTCACATTGTATTAACTAGTGTTCAATCATTGAATACTCCCCAGAATGATTATCTAATAGTAAGGATCGAGCCAAAGTCTCTTTTGGAATCTCCGAGCTCTGAACGAGTTTCATGGAAATAAAAGAGTGACTGGAACTTGTGCCTATAAGAACAAAAAATTGGGTGGAATAGACATAGATCGTACCTCTAATCATCTCTATAGAAGCGTGGTTATAGCCCTCTTCCACCTGAAGCTTTGATTTCCCTTATAAACTTTATCATTGTGGTAGTGGTGGACCACATGGTGGTGGTGTTGGTAAAACCTCCAATAGCTGTCCACCGCTTGTTGAACAACCTACTCCTCTACCACATCCAGTGCCCTGCATACCCCCTCGTTCGATCCTCATCCATAATATCGGTTGTCCCTCGGTTAGATGATGATCTTCTACATGGGGATTAGGATAGTTTCGAGCTAGGTTTCCCAATCCAACATAAGAATAATAGGATTTAGTCCCCATAAAACCTCATCTAACTCGTGAGTTTCACACCTATGACCATATGTCCTAGGGTTGTCCACCGGAAGGTATAGACCGCTTAGACCTATGTGTCATCTTCATACTGCCTTCTATAGATGACTTTGCTACCTATCATTCAGTGGTGTCTTTCCCAATCGATTCCTGCTCATCTATGAAGCTCTCCACCAATAATGCTCACTCGAGCACTCCCGCCTGCATCAGAATATTGAGGGATATCATCGATGCTCTAATATACTACTAATAGAGACCGTACTCAAAGGTCTAGGACCAGATCTAAGGGTCATGTACCATACTCGTGGAGTAACATGAGAGGTCAGTGAATCTTGCAGAGTACATGGATAATGATAGGTTTCCCTACTGTAAGTGCAGCAGCTCCCAAAAACACATTGAGCATAATTTCATAGGTATGAACTCCACCTTGAAGTGGGTCTCAAAGACCAAACAGTAGATCGTCTCCTCCTCATGCATCTAGACCGTCAGACTCCACCATCTCCCTTCTGTGCACCAGAAGATTCTAGAAGCTATGATCACCATCTAATCTTCTGGCATCTCAACTAAACAAAAACATGTGCCACAGCCTCCATCCAGTCCTCAACTTCCTAGGGATCTGTCTTACCTCAAAACCTCAGAGGCCTTTATCTTTGGAACTCATGCAACAAGATCAGTCGGTGTGTACGGTCTGCTAGTGGGGCTGATGGTATCTTCTTCCTTACGAGTGGTGGTATTTCTGGTACTCCACCCGAAGGTTCCAACACAGTAAGAGGGCCCTGCAATGAAGCCTCATCGCTCAGTGGTCCATCATTGTGTACTCTCTCTGAAATCTTGGTTGGCTATCTATGTTGCGACATCTTGAAAAGAAATATGTTTTTCGTGGTCAAAAATTAATACATGGTGAGCTTACATAGAGGAGATCAAAAGTAAAACATTTCCAATACACATGTAACTAGTGTTTTTGTGCAATGAGTCAAAAATCAAAATTCAGGTTCTTGGTGTATGGATACATCGTCCACCACCCAAAAAATGGACTCCCCAAACTAAAAACCACACTCAAAAAATTTAACACTATTGCTCCATTGGGAAGATCAGAATCCTAGTTCTTTGGTAGAACCAACTCATCTGATAACAATTTATCACAACCCGTCCCCCGGGGCTCATGTTGTGACTACCCCAAACCCACCTTCCATAAGACAAGGGTTGGGTACTAGCACTGGAAAGTCATATCCCTAAAATGAGAAGGAATAGCCTTTAAAACTGTATGAACACGCACTCCTAGAACACAGAAAGATACAACCATGAATTAAAACTGCATTATTAAAAGTGTGTACTGAATGTAAATGGGTTGGAATACAAGCCCCACTAGAATAAAAACAACTACAACAAAAAGATAGAAAACATATCCTAAGATCATCCAATATGGATCTTACCTAAAGGGTAGTTACATCTCATCTCCAAAACTCTCAACATCATCCAATCTCCTTTTTATACCACCTGGTCCTACCTCCTATAGACTCAGCCGAGCTACTCATCGTCTGTAAAAGACACAACATGGTGCAAGTAAAGCCCATGTGGGGGTGAGTATAACTATACCCAGTAGGGACCCCGAGACCCCTTAGAGATCTCTCTTAATTCCACCAAGGAAAAACACAAAGTATAATCTCAATCACAAATAATGAAGAAAAATACTCAACTCAAACCATGTATAACATAAGTATAGAAGTACATATGATTAGTCATGATGTTAGATCATCTTATTTTGTCTAGCTTTCTACTAATGATCCACACAGGATCGCTCGGTGCTAATTCACACAAGATCTCTAGGTTCTAATCAACATTGGATCGCTAGATGATGATCCACATTGGATCCCTAGGTTATGATCCACACAGGATCGCTATTCATTCATCACGTCTCATCCAACCACTAGAATCTCCTTCATATTACGCTTGATTCTGGGAGGGACTACTCATCAATCCATCAGTTTTACCACAACCAACACATGTTCCAATGAATATGTAACCCAATGATCTGTTATTTCAAAAGGGTTCCAACACAACAGAAGGTGCACCAATCAGACGCTAGGTCTAAGAGTTATAGGAATTTTAGTGCTAAGGGCCCGATTGGATATCGATACGATCCAACCTAGCCATACTATAACCTTCTCCAAAACACAGGTGGAGTATCTAAAAAGGGTTTCCTCATTCCAAGGATTCCATCACCATAAATAGTTCATCAAATGGATATATGGTTTGTTAGTTACAAACCTTTTTGTGAAAAGGTGTTGATGTGGGTCAGGGTCCCATCTGACCCGATCGAACCGACCCGGGCCGGCCTGACCCGGGTCTGACCCGGCCCAGCCTAAACCATATGGGATGGGCCATGAAAGCTGGGCCATGGCAGGTTCAGTCCTCTGTGCCGTGAAACTGGCCAGGCCTACTAGCTGGGCAAGGCCCGCCAGCTGGGCAGCCTGCCTAGGTGGCGCAGGGTTGGTCCCCTTCTAGAACGACACAATCCATTATGGTAAGTGAAATGGGAGTGCCTTGTGGTGCCTAACCTACCATCGGGACCCATTTTTGATGATCCCCCTCCTCTTCCATATCACAATGTCGTTGTCGTCCTTCCCCGGCTCGTGGCAGTGTGCCGCCTCCACTACCAGCGCGGCCCGCCGACACCGGCCCCCCCTTCGGACCACCACAACATCGTGAGGTGCCATCCTTCCATCATGGCCAAAGTATTTTAGCCACCATCCTCATCTGCTGACACCGGTTTCCAGTGATTCCACATTGGTTCCACACCGGTGCTTCTTCTGCGGTGCTCTAGTGACGCTCTGGAGCTCCGTTTTCACTGTCGTTTGCACCTATGGGCCTCCTTGGAAGCTACCATCACTGCATGACTCCCGATATCAAGGTTCCATCAAGAATAGAAATCCTCCCCTGAAGAAAAAAATGATAAAACAAGGGGTGGAGGGTCTGAGCCTTGTTCATTTGGGCCACACCCTGTGCATTAGCATCATAAAATGGGTGAGATTAAATCATCTTCAAACACATAGATTAATGAAGAAAATACCCATAGAATTAAATCAAGACAAAACCCCATACCTCTAAAAATGATGGAGGTGTCGTGGTTGTGGTGGGAGAAGAGTCCTCATTGGATGAAGTCACTGGCATTTATCGATCCAAGATTGTTTCCTCCCAAGTTTCCAATCTCCATCGGTGGAAGATTCCATGGTACTTTTCTAGAGGTTCCTCGCATGATGAAGCTGTGTCAAAAACCCCAACCAGAGCTCCATTTCAATATAATGGAAGGGTGAGTAATGCATTGAAAGAATTAATGAGGTTTATTAATGAATTTTTAAGAAATGAACCTCTTAATATCCAAAAGTGTGGTTACGCAACTGAAGATTCAAGCCATTAAATTTCTTGAAAACCCATTGATTCCACCACTTCCTCTCAATAGGAGGTAGGATAACAAAATAGAAATTTTTATGTTATTTTATTATTTCTTTAGATGTTTCAAAAACTAAATTTTTCACCTGACCAACGGCGGTCGAAGGTAAGCTTCCCATAAACGAATCCCAGCGTGGTGGATTTAACTATGCCCTCATATTTTTAATCTGAGTACAGGTTCAAATAATAGAAAATTCCACCCGTGCATTTAATGAACGTACCTTAAAAAAAGTTCAAAATTCTGTTATGGGCACACCGGGCCTCGTTATCATACACCGTCAATTTACTCAGACTCATAATAATCCCAAATAATTTAAAAAAAGTGTAATATCTAGGTCTTTACAGATTCAAGAGATTCAAACTAATTTTTTTCACCCAGTCTAGCTCATTCTCTAGGAAAATACATAGAGAGGATTCCCGTGCCCCTTGTGTTGAGTGTGCCAGTTGGAGGTCAGAACTATTTTTTTTATGTTTTTTAGGGATGTAGACTGTTGTTGGGGATATAAAGGTCATGTAGGGATCTTCTTCTGCTACAGATACATATATACAGTGGCATCCCTGACATGGATGGGTTGTTAATAGGTCATTCCATTATTGACTTATTCTAGAGGAGAGTCATGTTTTTGGATATGTATGGCCAACATGTATCCTTTTTTGGCGAGTGTAGTCACTAGGAGGGAATTCGATGTGTGTATACTCTTCTTTCGGTGTTATCAAAACTATTAGAGTGGTCCAAAAGTGGTGATATGGTATATGTTCTTGGAGTTTTAGAGGAGTTGTTAGATTATTTCTAGAAGAATTTGTGACTCTAAACCCTCCATGTGACATTGAGTTCGGAATAGACTTCCAACCTAGTGAACCTCTGATTTCAATGGATCCCTATCAGATATTGCCTTAAAATTCATGAAGGTTATAGATTTAGGTTGATGACCTAATGAAAAATGGTTTTATTCGGCCAAGTGTGTAACCACGGTGGGATCCAACCTCGTTCGTAAATAAGTAAGACGATGTCCTGAGGCTATGTATAGACAAATTTAGACTGAATCATGTAATGATCAAGAATAGTTACCATTTCCTGATAATAGATGATATTTTCGACTAGTTAAAGGGAGCAGGTTTGTTCTCCCATAACGATATGTAGTCTGGATATCACCAATAGAGGGTGAAGGAGGGTGACATCCTGAAGACTACATTCATGTGTAGCTATGGGAACTTCGAGTTCACGGTTATACACTTCAATGTTACGAATTCACTATTCGTGTTCATTGGGCTCATGAAATATATCATAAACATGTTCCAGGACTGTTTCATCATCTTTTCCATAAAAAATATTATGATTTACTCAAAGACATAGGAGGAGCATTTTGAGCACCTCAAGACAGTCTCGGAGGTCCGATGACACCACCAGCTGTATGGGAAGTTTTCCAAGTGCAAGTTCTAGATATAAGAGGTTCACTTCCTTGGACATGTGGTGTCTTATAAAGGTATTGCAGTGGACCCATCAATGGTTAATGCAGTTTTTTCATGGTTATTACCCTTGAATGTGGAGGAGTTCACAGGTTCTTGGGTCTAAAAGGATATTATAGGAGGTTCTTACCTGAATTCTCTTGAGTTGAGAATCCATTGACAACTTTGACCAAAAATTTACGGGCCATCATGTGGAGTGAGAAGTTTCAGTTAGCTTTCAACTACCTGAATGGGAATCTGGTCTGTGCATCAATGCATAGCTTTCTAGAGAATGGGGTGATGTTTGAGGTGTTCTATGACACATCCAGTCTAGGATTGGTATGTGTGATCATTCACCTGAAGGAAGTTATATCTTATGGTTATAGGAAGTTACATACACATGAACTTAACTATTCCACTCATGATCTGAGGCTTGTAGTGGTCATATTCATTCTAAAGTTCTGGTTACATTACCACATTTGGGAGAACTTTTGGTCTTCACTGATCATAAGAGTTTGAGGAATATCTCTCCCAACAAGACTTTTAATTGCATAAGAAAATTTGGATGGAGTTTCTCCTGGAATAAAACTTTGAGATCTCATACTCCTCAGGAAAAGAGAACGTGGTGGCTGATGCCTTAAGTATGAAGTCACAGAAGGAGGTAGTCTGGGAATCCACAGATTTTTTGAAGGCAATGGAGGAGTTGGCTGCATTGCATCGGGATGTGAAAGTGGATAGTAGAAAAGGATATCAATTTTAGATGCCAATGAAATATTCCTTGGTGCAGCAGGTGAAGAAATCTTAGTGGGGAGACTTGGAGAGTGGAGTGATGCTTGATCGCGTGGTCCAGGGTGATGCTGCAGAGCGATGGTCGTAGGATAGTTAGATTCAGATAATGTTCAGTGGGAAGCTATTTTTCCTATAGGAAATGATTGAGTGAGTTCTTCGTGAGTCCCATATATCACGACTGGAGGTTTATCCATGAGTTTCTAATGTACCGTGGCTTGAGGAAACAATTTTGTTCGCCTAGGGTGAAGCAAGAAGAGGCAGAGTCTATGTCCAGGTTCCTATTGTGTTAGTTGGTAAAGGCCAATCACCATGTTCCCGGCCATTTGTTACAACACATAGGAATTCTTGATAGGAAGTGGGATGAAAAATCATTGGATTTTATAATAGGATTACCAAATAATCATGGATAATGATATCATCTTAGGTTATTAGTGGATTAGATGATGAAATCAACTCAGTTTTTAGCAATAAAAGAGTCAAGCATAGTGGATTCCATAACATTTATGTATGTGGGTGAGGTAGTGAGGCTGCATGGAGTTCCAAGATCCATCATCTCAGATTTAGAAGCATGTTTTACGTCCTATTTCTACAGATTATTTCATCATTCTTTCGAAACATAGTTATGTCGTAGAACTTCTTTCCACCGTCAAAAAACTGGAAAGACCAAGAGGACCATCCAGACGTTAGATGATATGCTTCAGGCATGTTTTATATACTTCTACGGATTGTGGGTGCGACACTTACCTATGGTATATATTTCAGAAAATAATAGATATAAATCTACTATTTTAATTTTACCATTCTAGGACTTTTACATAAGGCCATTTTGGCCACCCTTGTGTTGGAAGGAAGTTGGGGAGGAAGCTATTCTTGGTCTGGATGTTGTGAAGAGTATGATAGAGAAGGTGCAACTTTTATATGACTGTATGAAGGCATCACAAGAACAAAAGAAGTTGTTTTCCAATCATAGTAGGTGGCCTTCGGAGTTCAATGTTAGGGACCATGTACTCTGGATGGTTTACCCTCGAAGTGGGATGTATTGGTTTGGAAGAGGGAGAAAGCTTTCTCCAAGTTTTTTCAGACCTTTAGAGGTGTTGGAATGGGTTGGAGAGGTGGAATATCGGCTAGAATTTCCACCACCATTGGAGAGGATCCACGAAATATTCCATGTTTTTAGCTCCAACCGTAAATACATGATGACTCCTACATCATTGACTGGGGGAGAGTTGGATATTCAGGATGATGAAATGTTCATGGAGAGACTTTTAAGAATCAAGGATCATGAGGAGAATGTTCTTTGTGGATGGACCATTCCTTTGTTTCATGTGTTGTGGTGGCATGGTGGCCTCAAGGACAGTACTTGGGAGCGATAGGCACATATGTTTGCCTAGTACCCAAAGCTGTTATGAGTTTTTATCTTCTTTTTTTCTTTGTTAATTCATATGATGTAATTCTTGATATATTTTTCTTTGAGATGAGTTGTTTTCATGTTCCATAAATGTGTTTGAAAAGTCCTGAATATGGAGAGGGGGAAAATCCCTAATCAAGACGCATTAATGAATATACGATTGAACCCATGCAGTCAAATCAGTGCCTCCCAAAGAAAATAGTATCATGACATGTTTGAAGGATCCCCCGAATCCATGTTTCTTGACAATGTGTCCTTCAGTGTTTGTGTGGTTGTCTGGGGAAGCCACGGCTAGTGAGGTGTTCTTGTATGTCGAGGTTCTCTCTCCAATTTTTGAACAATGTTATGTTATTTGTTCCAGATAGGTATCTTATGGGGTGGTTGTTCATACCCATATTTCTCTGTGTTTCGTTTTATGTTCCCAGGGATGAGAATAGTTTGAGAGGTATCTGATGTAATGAACCATATTTCCCTGGTCCATTATTTGTAAAATTCCTATGTTTCGGGTGTTCCGGTAGGAGGTAGTGACTCATTACTAGAGTTGTTCAAAAACAACTATGCTTTCCTATCAGTGAGTTAGTTTTTTATTGTTGGTGTCAGAAAGTAAATTTTGTACTATCAGTGTTGGCGAGTCCTTTTTGAAATGTCGGTGTCGGAGAGTCATTTTTGTAATGTTAGTGTTGGAAATTCATTTTTTTATAGACGGTGTCAACGATTCATATTTGTACTATCAGTGTGGGTGATTCATTATTGCATTATCAGTGTCGGTGAGTTGTTTTTTATATTTTCAGTGTCGGAAAGTCATTTTTATACTATCTATGTTGGTGAGTAATTTTTTTATTGTCAGTGTCAGTGAATCATTTCGAACCGTTAGTGTCAGTGTGTCATTTTGAACTATTGGTGTTGGTGATTCATTTCGTAATTCCTATGTCGGTGTGTATTTTTTTTAATGTTGGTTTCCGTTTTAACATTAGTGTCATCATCAGCGTCAGCGTTGGTATAGGTGTCAAAATCAGCATCAACATCAACATCAACCTCAGTGTCAACGTTAATGTCTTTTTTCAGCCTTTTCCAATTTTTTTCTATTTTTACCCCTCTTATGTTTTATTTGATTTATGTCGAGTTTAAAGGCTAGTTAGAGCATTTATATAGCTATATCAAATGATATTATTTATATATTTAATATTGTAACGATCCCCAAATATTGAAATAGCCAAGCCGCGTAATCTTAACCAATATTTAACTTTAATGTCCATTAAAACCTTTCCTCATTTCATTGATATATGATATATCTTTTCTAAAGTTGGAGTCCTTTATTCTATTTTATATTATTGTACGAAGATCTTTTATTCCTTAGATGATTCGTGTGTCTGTGCTAGAGCCCTTTCTTATCCAATTTTTCATAGAGTATCTCGATGCTCCTGTGACACCCTATTTGGCACAAGGAGGATTTATGGTCGCATGTTGTTCCATGTTGGGATTCTCCTGCCTCTATTTATTTTTGTATCATGTGGGGTGAGCGTAGTAATGTTTTTTCATGAAGAACAACTAAATATATTTTTATTAAACGTTTAATAAATAATGGGGAATAATATGATCAAAAGAAAACGGGTATGGAATTGAAGATGGTTGATGTTGATCATTTTTTTAACTTCTATAATTGTTTATTTTTATGGTATTTTTTTGCTATATTCCATCTTAAAATCATTCTAATTGGTGGTTTCTTCTTACAAACGGGTTATTTTTTATTTTTTTTATGATTCTTCGTTAACTATTTGCAATATGAAATCTAATTAATCACATATATTTGGTTAAATATATTGATTCCATAGGATCAAACCTATTGTGTGATCACCCTTGTTTATCAATATAAATTTACGGAACCCCTATTGGATAAAAATTAACATCCTTGGCTTGATGGAGTGGTTGTGTGCTATGTTCTATTTGGGTTTTATGCTCTGTGAAAACTGTGTGTTACAATCATTGGTAGTATCTTAATGGGTGCAGGGTGGACAAAGGGGATGGTACAATGTTAGGGGCATGTTGTTCTTGTGCAGCAGGGCCGCTGTTTTTGTGGTGATCATTATGTTTTTTGTGTGTTTGCTATGGTATAGTAGGAATGGATTGGAACATAGGTAAATATTTTTTTTGACTGTGGAATGGATGGACTTACTGTGTAGTGGTACTGCTTTGGGTAAGTGGTTGGGTAGCGAGGATGTAATATTGGGTTGTGTTGTGACTTCATGTTTATTGGTGTCATGGGTGTGTTGTTGTGGTGTAGTGGGGTTTTTAGTTGTAGTTTTAATAGGACGATTGAGTGGGATAACTTTGAATTATGATAGTTGGTAGTAGTTGAACAGGTGTCTTGGAAAATGGGGTGTGACCTAATTCTACAGGTTGGTTATTCTCTATTTTTATGAATGGGTGTTAAAATGTATTAACATGCATTGGTCCATACTTCCTTGTAATCCTTGGTAGTGTTTAGTGGCCTTTAGCCTTCTGAAAATAGTTGCATATGTTTTTCATGGTAGTTTCCCCGGGTAGTGCCGGACAAAATTAAAGTGATCCACTTAATTAATGAATGACAAGTGGATAAATAAAAAGGGGTTAGGTTTCTATTGTATTTTTTGTGTGTGTGTGGTTTTGCATATAGGGGTAGTAGAAAAAAGTGGTTATGGTGGGATGGTTTTTTTGGGACCCATAGGATGGGTTGAGTGTTTTTTTACTTATACATAAAAATTGTAGTTCCTTTTCATTTCTATATGCAATCCACCCTTGTGGATCACCATGTACCGAACACCCCCATTTCATTCAGGGGGAATCTTTCCCAAAATCCCGGTGGGAGGATGGATAGATGGTTACTTACTTTATTCTTTATACCCTCTTCTAGGATCATACCACTCGAGTGTATCTGTTAAGGCCATAATCTCTAGAGGTTTACCATTATTCAAGACCCTTCAGGATGGCTTTTTTGTGGAAGAGGTGCCCAGGTGTTTTCGGTCTCGGTTTGTTTTCACTAGTGTCTTTGGGATGAGGCACATGTGTCTTCATGAAAGAGGCATGGTTTTTGTCACCCAGGTGTCCATCGGCAGGATGTGTGGTATGGTTGTGGCATAGGTGTCTATGGGAGGGATTTGGGTGTGGTTTGAGGCCCAAGTGTGTGCGGGTAGGTTGTGGAAGTGGAACTGAATTTTGGAAGAGTGGTAGCATCAAGACGTTAACCGTTTTGAATGGGCATCTAACAAGTGGGAAAGTGGTGCAGGGTACCCAAATAATTGATGTACTTATATTATTACCTTAATTTAATTGACTTATTTAGAGATCATTCCTTGGCGAGGTTGGGATGGTTAGTATTTTTCCTTGGTAAGTGGGGTTGGTTTCACTTCTTTTCATTGGGGAATTATTATGCTTCTCCAACTTGTGCATGAGTGACTTTGGTTTCCCTACTGATTATACATGTATGATCAACATATGATATAAAACTATTTTGAGGATTCCTGGATGACATTAAGGATGATTCTGGACTTTAGTTGCTTGAGGAATAGGATAGTTGTTTTGGTACGGCTTAGTCTCTTTCTTTTAGTACTTTCATTGGTTAAGTAGTTGTACTTTTGTCGTAGTTTACAATTAAATCATTCATAGGTTGGATTTTTGTTCCTTTATATAATATTTTTTTTTGTTTTTTGGGATATTTATCATGTTATCTCCATATTGTATTTTAATTAAAAATGGAAATTTCATCAATGTTGCGTGAGATTCTATAACCTTGGTGCTAGTCGCCACTCCGGGGTCTATTGAAGGCAAGGCTCGGGGGTCATTATCTCTTCTTTATCTAGAAGAAGGAATTTTATCGTACTTTTCTACCCCTTAAATCATCTTGAAGACAGAAGGTCGTTACATGGTGGTCAAATCTAAAAAATGGTATGATCACCTCAAAGATATTAAAACAATTGTTGATAGGTTGCAGCAACACAATTTTAAGACAGACCTTCTGAATTGTTCTTTCTAGGTGAAATAAAGTAAATTCCATATATTTCTGGAATTCCAACATGAAAGTGATTTAGACCCCAAATATAATATTGTAATTCTATCAATTTCACCTCTCAAAATCTCAAAGAACTAACGAGGCTCCAAAAAACCTCACATACCTCTGTCATTTCATAGCCAACCAGGTTGGTAATTCTCTCTCATTCACCAAGATAATGAAGAAGGCACTTTCCTATCGACGAGATGAGGGATTCAATTAATCCTTTAAGAGTATAAAGAAATACATGTTGAACCCACCAGTCTTTATGCCTCTAGTAGAATGAAATACACTCTAATTTTATGTCCCCACCATAAAATGATCACTTTGTGGTCTCCTCAAATTGAATGATCACACATGGAGTAAAAAATTCTCTATTACATCAGTCAAATGATTATATCTATTGAGTCCCAATGTTCTAATGTCGAGAAAAATGTCCTCACACAGATTTTTTAGTGAAAAATGTGGGAAAATAATTAAAAATATTAAATTCCACATGGTCTCTCACATTGACCTATTGAAGTAAATCCTTATCCTACCTATGTTGAATCGGAATTTTTACGAGTGGGTGTTTACTCTGAAGATGCATGATATCCATTTTACATCACAGAAGGAAGTGAAAGGGCTGGCCTTGGCTGATTTAATTATAGATAAACCAACCATGGATAGTACTTTAGTGGACACTGAACATTTAGATGAGAAGGTTTTATATGAGAATTACACTCCCTGAACAAGGGATATGTATTTTGATATTTTCTATCAATGTATTATCAACAGTAGGATAGAAAAACTGAATATTTATTTATTTGGCTTAGGGATATTATTTATTTCTCTTAAAAAATAAATTTTCATTACACTTTCTCACTATCTGAAGGCTGAAATATTAATTAAGTTGAATACCAAGCCCTCATCACTATCTTGAAACTAGACCTACACCTATAGATATCCTACCAAAACATCAGAGGGGGTTTAGAGATACTGATAAAACATACCAATGTATAATTTTAAATCAAGAAAGTGGAGTTGGATCCTATCACAAGTTACATCAAAGGGTTGCTGGTGGATTTTTCTATTGAACCCATATCACATCATGTTCCTAAATCACAAAATTCTTTTTCTGATTCACTAGATAAGGAATCTACACTATTGGTCATCCCTGATCAGAATGAGGTGGTTTTATGCATCACACACTAAATGATGATCTCATCAATCATAGTCTGTGATATGGAGGAGATCAATCATATCATCAATTCCCTAGAGTGTGACGTACCAGTATCCCCCTAGATATTTGGTGCCCATAACTAAATATCTCTAAAATGGGACCCTCCTGAAATACCAAGATTTAGGGGATTTGATTTAGTGTTTAGTAGAATACTTTACACTCCAAGATGGGGAAAATGATCATAAATTACTATAAAAATAGCGATTCAATGAATCCTACTCATCTTATAGAATAAATAGAGATTCTTAATGAAATGGAAGAAGTCCATAAATGATCTTGCAACACTCATCAGTCCAGGACCAGACTCTCCCATCAAATCAGGAGCCTTAGTTACTCTAGAAATCAATGATACAAGACTATGTGGAATTCACCATGAAATGTAATGCATGTTGGATTTATGTAAACTTCATCCATTAACCCCTATAATTTCTGCAATTAGTTGAATATTCATGGCCATTTTTCTTTATGGAGAATGGATATTATGGGGCTATATCCCCCATCCATGAACAAACAGTTTAAATACATCCTTGCAATTACCATGTTCATTTCCAAATGGGATGAGGAAATACCCCCAAAGGAAATCGGGATGAAGAGTATCATTAAATATTTAAAATCCAACTTCATTACCAGGTTTGGAGTCCCTAACAAGATATTGGAGGACAAAAAAACCAAATTATATTCTACCGAGTTGAAGAAATTACATGAAGAGTATGGCAACAAGTCCAACCAGTTATCCCACTATCATGTTGTGGAAATTGCACAGATTGCAAAATTTAAAAAGACACTATGAAATATACTCCATAATATAGTAGAAAAAACTAGAATTCCAAGCCATACAAGATCCTCCATTTTTAATGGGACTAGTGTACCACCATGCACACTTCTATAAAATAAAATCCATATTCATTAGTGTAAGTGACTAAGGATGTATTACCTATAACTCCCCGGCCCCGGTTACAAAAATTTGATGTATTGTTACATAACATTGGCCTGATCACAAGAGATCAAGTCTCGATAGAATGATTAGTTTAGTATCCTTTTATGTACTAGATACATAAATAAGTTTTCCATTACATCATAAAAAACAACAATAATTTGTCCCTATTGAACACACTCATATCCCTTAACCTATCCTAATAGGTCATGCATAATATAATTCTTTGAATCCTAGAAAAATAAAACATAAGAAAGGGGTGAGTTCAAATGCTCAATAAGGATAAAAAATATATTGGAAATTGTCATAAATAAGCCTGATCATTGAAGGAAATGTATAAGACTAAAAGACAAGCCTTTTAAACATAAACATCATCATAATATGGAAAAGATAAATCAAATAGTTCCATTAACTTATTCTCATGGAAATTTTACTAGTCTAATAATCAGATGTAACATCAAAAGATAATTTCATAATGATGGAATGTATAATGCCGTACATCATAACCACATAGTCAATGCCTCATGCCAAGACTACAAATTCCTTTTTTTCAAAGCCTTATGCCAAGACTCTAGTTTTTCACATGAGACCTATCGATGCCTCTAGTAGCAATAGGGGGCTCCACCCGTCACTTACTAATTCCAATTCATTCATCATATGAAATGTTTGAAACATAATATAAACATTCGTTTTAGAACTAGCATAGAAAATGTCAATATTTTAACCACATACCGTAAATGGTATAAAAATGGTACATACACTGTCAAACATAACTCATTCAATACATTATTGAAGATTTTATTATAGTAAATCAACCTCAATCAAGAATAATTAAGGATATTTTCATAGATGAAAATAATCAGTAAAACTATTTGACATAAATATCCCATTTTTCTTGAAAACATTTAAAAGTCACACAATTTATCAAAGAAGTTGTTTAAAAAAGATTTTTTAATCAAAGTGTCACATACCACTTTGAAACATTTGAAAGCAATTTTAATTTCAGAAAATTATAGTCCATATAAATAAATACTTAAAACCATTTTTAAAACGTGGACATTAATGAGAAGGATTTATAAGAGTAAATCTTTAAAACATTTAAAATGATATTTTAGGTAAAGAGTTCCTAACCAAACGAGAGATGCTTGAGTACATGTAATTGAGGAATAAAAATAATCAAAACACTATATTATCATGAGAATAAAGGGATTCATGATATAATATGTCAAAGGATAGTATATACACCATATAATAGTGAATTGGTGCATAACAACAAAGAGGTCTCAAGGGAATGTGAGTTGAGACAAAATCCATTATAATGACAGTATCCTTATATTAAGGATAAATAAAGTAAATAATTATATGTGAAAAATATAAATACACTCAATATAATTGGATATTCAGTATAAATCAATAAGAAGACATTCACACAAATTCTTATAAAAACAAAACCAATGACTTGGATGTTTAACTCAATAAATGGATATTGAGTTATGATTACCCTTAACAAGTACATGTCAATGGAATGAGAATTTATCATTGGTGAGATTATGTGTATCAAATTTATATCCACACAATGGGGAGTGGAAATTACTACCTAAATAATAAATAGTGATTCTGTTCATAATCTTGGAGTAAAATAATCAATGAAGAATGTCTGAAGCCTAATGAGTGGAAATTGAAATTTGAAATTCCCTTACTGATTTGGTAACATACAAAACATACACCCCATGAAATAAGGATAATAAAATGAATATTTAAATACCCATAAATTAAATTATATTACACCAAGAATACAAACATGGGAAGTACATACACCATACAAAAGGAATTTTTGGCCAATATAGCATGAATCTCAAGGGAATAAAAAGTCAGATGAAGACCCCTTACCTTGTACTTTTCCTTAGTAGAGGGTAGGTTAACCTCTTATATAATGGTGAAATAATTGTTATTAAATTATAAAAGAACCACATACATAATATGATATCATATATGATCTCTTAATATTGCTTTGTTAATAATATTTTAGTATTATCACTATTTCAGGTGTTAACCGATTTATTTTCTTTTATATGTTTTGTTACATAAGTCAAGATTGATATGGATAGGATGTATTTTATTAAGATCCATAATTATATTAAGTTCTTAAACATTATTTTTAATCATAAAATGAAAATTATTCTTTAATGGTTACGATGGGGAATGAATCTCATCGCGTTGGTGGGGACAGTAATTTGTACGTACACATGAGCGCTAATACCATTTTTGTGAAGGTGAAATCATACATAATTGGATGGTATATAATATATAAAGAATAATTAACTTGTTTTATTTATTATTTACATAAATTATACTCATTATTATATCCATCCAAATGATTATGTATTGAATAAAAAACTACACCATGACGTGGAGACGGTAAGTCAGACGTACACACGTATGGTGACTTTGTCATTCATAGAATGGATAGAATAATTAATATGGTTGTATCATATTTATAATAAAATAAAAGTATGTATAAGGTACTGGAGTTGTTATTTTGGAATGGAAAAAAAGAAATAGGAAGTGTAAGAAGAGAAGAACTTTGAAAGAGGTGATGAATTTATTACCCCTTCTTCTGGTGCCTCATTTTGATTTGATAAAAAGGGCTCCTTTGGTTGGATTCTGATCAAACTAATGCCTCTATGTTGAATTGAGGGTTGTTGGGTGTATATTTGAGTAGGGTTTGGCCGATCAAAATGGCTTTGGAGGTGTGATTTTGAGATAATGGGAATTCCCTTTTATAAGAGAGGCGTGGGTTATTTTAGGAAGAGCTTGGAATATTATTTTATTATACAATAATATTTAATTTATAATGGCTTAAAGAAGATTTAGTTCGTGTTTATGGTGGGAATGGGTTGTAAAACTCTCAACCAATAGGTTTTAGACAGGTTCAGGTCACCATATTAAACTTATCTATTTTAGAATTTACTCTTAGTTAAATAGTTTACCTTTTACAATGTATTCTGGTATTATTATAATAAATGATTAATAAACTTACTATAAAATTAAAAGTGAACCCCAAGTAGTAAATTATTGAGATATCTAACCATATCAATGTACTTTGTCTGAACCTTTGATTTTTAGGAATATTATATCAATTAATATTATAGTATTTGTTTTAAAAACTCATTATCTAAATTTTGACTAGATTTAGTATTTGGTTTTTGTGAAAGTCATAACAACTTTATTACATTGAATAAAATAGATTTAATCCACCCTAGAACCTCATATTAACATAGAAAATTCCTGGAATACATCAAAAGTCACAATTTACAATTATATTAATATTTATAATATCAATTACATTAATCTTTTCAATAATAAGGTAATCATTGCACCATCATTGTGTCATAAATTAATTTAATTACTTAATATCTTAAAATTTTAAATTAAATACCATTATATAGGAAATAATTTTATATTTCAAATGAATATTTATAGTCCAATATATCTTATGTATAACCCTATATAAAAATGGTTTAGTTATTAAACATTGAATTTAACATTTTTAACACTTCTCTAAATTAAATATTAATAAATGTCCGAATCTAATCCAAGTGGACCAAAAGGGACATATTTTTTTCCTAGGGCTTATTTTGATCGAAATACATTTATCCAATAGAATTTGGATGTGTGTTAGGGTAATTATAATATCATTTTTACCATTAATTTCCCTATTTAGTTTTAACTGTGGTAAATAAAATTCAAAAGTTACAATTCACCAAAAATTATTTTCATCCTATTGAACAAAATTTTACTTACTAATATCAACCAATTCTATAATATTTTTTTTATGCAATTCATAGAAGCAGTAAAATTATGTTATATAAAAATTTGCAAATGTGCCTATAAGGTGAGTAAAAGAGGGTAAAAAGTTCAATAATTTTTTATATCTATTTTTATTATAAAATTACTTCAATGAATTACATTGGTCTAATATAGGTATTATTTATCTATTTTAACCTTAAAATAAATTCAAATTTAAAATAATTATTTAAATAACAAGTGATCTTTAAACAATAACGTAGTGTTTTTCAATATTCATAAAAAATTGATTGTTTTTAGAAAAATACCAAAAATTTACCCAAAGCTATATTTGGTATTCAAAAATAAAAAATGAAGCCTATTTTATCAAATTAAATATATATAAGTTGTATTACTTAATTTAAAATAATATTCTCATTGTCAAAACCAGAAAGCATGTTTTTGAGAAGTAAAAACTATCAAAATATTGAAATGTGTTTATGTCCAATTTAAATGTAAATCTACTTCAAATGACCAACATTGGATTAAATTATAAAAATATAATCTAATTATACTTAAAACCCATTCAAATTATTAATTTAACACTATAAATTATTTTTATTTAAAATTTAGTTTTCAATTAAAATTTAGGTTTTTTCACTATTCATCAAAATATGAAAGTTAGCAAAAAAGCACCAAAATTTTATCCAAACTAACTTTTTATGTCTTTCTTCTAAATAAGAAGATTATTTTGTCAAATTTAATAAATAAATTGTCAAATGTTGGATTTAAAAAAATATTCTCCATTAAAAGGATATAAAATTTCATTTTTAGAAAGATACTTCATTTATCGGAAAAATTGAATTTATTCTTATATTATGTCTAAGAAACACATTATATGGATGTTAAAATAATACAGAGTATATAAAATTATAATTTTGGTTATTACTATTTATAATTTCTTTTTTAAACAGCTAGTTTGATAGGTAATGGTGTGCTTGAACTTAGTGTTGCGTACTTCGCACGCTATCGTATTATTCAAAGAGAAACATACTGTGTAATCTTGCAGTGTTACATTATTACCTCCATCAATAAATTGAATCCTTGTAATTTGAAATAATTGTTCAGAAATAAAAGGATAAAAATAGAATGTACCTTTGTAAAAAACACACATCAAAAATCGGCTTCATAAAATTTAGTCTTAATAAGAGAGGAATGGAAATGGAAAAGTCACCACCAAAATAGGACTTAGAAAATAATAACATTGGTGGAAATTATAATTGTAGGGAAAATTTCAATATATATAGATGGTTATTGAGGTAATCAATCACAAATAAGGGAATGGAAAATTGAGGGTCTCAAAGCCATAAATCTATGATGATTTAAAATATCGACAGTTCAACAAAACATAAGGTATTAGGATTACACATTTTTGGTTTTAAGATCCTTTCCCTAATGTTTAAGAATTATTTTATTTATAGAATAATAGAAAAAACACATGAAAATTATAGTTCCATCCTTTAACTAATTTCTCCCACAAACTCATAATTTACTCTAAAAGATAAGAATTAAAGATGACTTGGTCACAACTGAAGCACTAGAATCAACTTCTAGAAAATCACATAATCCACAAAAGATGAACTATATATTTCCATTGTCTGTAGACATTAACCCAAACCAAAATGGTTAGTACAAGATTATATGATCCCTAAAAAGGTAATTCTTTATAGAAATAAATATTTATCTAAATCTGCCAAATTAAACAAATAATACACAAAGTCCAACAAAGATCATTCAAAAAATTGTCCTTAAAATTCGTCAAAATAATCCAAACTGTGTTTGAAATCCAAAATTCAGAAAGATATGATAGCATAGTCTTCGACGATAAATATTAAAATTTATCTCCAAATAACATCAACTACTATTAAAGTCACATACTTAAATGTAATTAACCTAATAACATATTCTCTAGTATAGGGTAATCATTTTTAATAAATAATCCAAATCTATATAAATCCACAAAAAACATACATTCTTCCAAAATAAAAATACACCATTATTCCTTAAACAAAATCCCATTGTATTCTATATTCCTTAGGCATATATTGTTCCCAAAAGAGTGAACATATTCCAAAATAACATTTACCTCTTAATCACCAAATCATTTTCCTATAATAAGGATAAATAATAAGTTCCTAAAATAAAAATATTCTTGATCCATATAATCATTTAACTAAAATTAATTAGTCATACTAACAAGGGACATCACGTAGTATATTGGTAGGTGATAAATCCCAATTGCACTTTGGTTGTGGGTACGATTCTAGTATCATTTTCTGACGTGATGGGTTGTCACAAGGTCTACGTGTTATCATTTTTCAAAAACTATATAATTTTATAGCATTCCAAAAAATGAGGTAAATTCCTCAAAAATTACCATAACATATTTTAACCACAAATGCTATCACATACCATGTATTTTCTTGCCAAAAATTAATAACATGTAATTGACTCAAATTCAAGGATCATATAAACCCAAATAGTTCTTTATAACTATATCCACAAAAGAAAAAATAATTCTTCCTCAAATAGAATTTTCACATAACAAAATGCAGGGTTAATCATAAAAGGGAAAAGACTTCAAATTTAATCCCATCAAGAAAGATCATTAATACTTTTAAACATTTATCTATCCATTTATTTCCACATATTTTCTTCCTTGAACTAGTGGTTATCCTATAGAATATGAAATTGACTCGGGTAATGACCAGGTCCCCTACATTTACAAAAAATGACTATAAATTGATTAATAAGATCATTTTTATTTTCTTCCATAGTACTCATCATTTTTCCTCCATAATTCTTTACTTTATATCATTATTTCCAACACATAATGAATTTATTTGTTCCATTGATACACTTTCCTGGGTGTCTCCTTCCACATTTCGTACATGATGGAAAACGATCTTTCTATTAACCACGGTCTCCACTATTGGAGATCTTATCAGTCTATGCCTTTCTCTTCATTATTGAGTTTGAGAGTTGGATAATTTATATTTAGTTGGTCATATTTTCAGAAAATTTATTTGGAATGAACATGATATCTTTTATTCCTATAAATATTCCATTTAGTTGCACATTTACCCCACTTTGACCACCTTGTACATTATGTTCAATTTTACTATAACATACTTGGAATTTAGCCATTGACTAAATCCAGAAAGCAGAGTGTGAGTAACAATAGTCATAAAATCATTTAGAGAATATAATGACACCTTATTTTCAATCTAAAACACCATAGGATTAATCAAGGTTATTTATTCTGATCTTATATTAAAATCCATCAAATTGGTTTGCAAAGAAAATATGAATTATCTTAAATATATCCCCCAGGAGTGTAACAATCAAGAGTGAAGCATGACCCATTTTCATGTACCAGGATACCCTGGGTGAAGCCTGAAACACATTTTCAGAGATTTCACTCCTACGTACATCTGGTCCAGAGCTGCCTCTACCAGCTCGTATCCAGACATGGATGTCCTGTTATGAAAATACAAAAAATATCTACATTAAAAAATTTTGTGTAAGTTCTTCTATACTTATATTCAATGTATATCTTAGTTTAATGTTCTCTAATTAGAGTTTTTTTAAATCTAGCTTCAATGGTATGTAATAAACTTTATCTGATACCAACTGTAACGCCTTGACCCTAGTTAACAAGAGTCGATGCATTATTACATTAGATTGTCATGATCACAAGAGATCATGTCTCAAAAGGATGATTAGTTTAGTATCCTTGTAAGTACTAGATACATACATAAGTTTTACATTACAACATAAAAAACAACAACAATGTGTCCCCTTCGAACACACTATTATCCCTTGACCTATCCTTATTAGTCAAGCATAATATACTTCTTCGCATCCTGGGAAAAAGAAAACATAATAAAGGGTTGAGCTCATATTCTCAGTAAGGATAACAATATATAAGAAGCTATCATAAATAATCATAAACATTTATGTAAATGTATAAGACTAAAACACAAGCCTTTTAAACTTAAATATCAGCATAATATGGAAAAGATAAATCAAATAGTTCCATTTACTTATTCACATGGATATTCTACTTGTCAAATAATCACATGTAACATCAATAGATAATTTTGTAATGATGGAATGCATAATTCTGGATATCATAACCACAGAGTCAAGGGCTCGTGCCCAGATTACAAATAAGATTTTGTCAAGGCCTTGGGCGAAGACACTAGTTTGTCTCATAAGACCTACCGATGCATCAAGGAGCTATAATGGGCTCCACCCATCACATACTAAGTCTAATAAATTCCTCATATGAAAAGATTAAAACATAATCTAAACATTCGTATTATAACTAGCATACGAAATGTCAATATTTTAACCAAAAACCATGAATGGTATAAAAATAGCGCATCCACAGTCAAACATAACTCATGCAATTCAATATTGAATATTTTAATATAATAAATCAACCTCAATCAAAATTAATGAAGGATATTCACATAGATAAAAATAATCTGTAAAACTATTTGAGAGAAATATCTTCTTTTTCATGAAAACGTTTAAAAATCACACTATTTATCAAGGAAGTCATTTAAAAAATATTTTTGAATCAAAGTTTCCCAAGCCAATTTGAAACATTTAAAAGGAATTTTAATTTCAAAAAATTAATGTCCATATAAATAAATACATAAAACAATTTTCAAAACATGGAAATTAATGAGAATGATTTATAAGAATAAATATTTAAACATTTAAAAGGATATTTTTGTTAAATAGTTCCTATCCAAATGAGAGATGCTTGAAAACATGTAATCGAAGAATAAAAATAATCAAAACATTATGAAATCATGAGAATAAATGGATTCATGATATAATAACTCAAAATATAGTATATATACCATTTAAAAGTGAATTGGAGCATAACGACAAAGAGGTCTCAAAGGAATGTAAATTGAGAAAAATCCCTTATATAGACCTTATCCTTAGATTAAGGATAAATCAATGAAATAATTATGTGTGAAAAATATAAATACACTCAATGTAATTGGATAAATATTATAAATAAATAAGAGGACATTAACCTATATTCCATTAAAAAAACCAATGACTTGGATGTTTAACTCAATGAATGGAATTTGAGTTATGATTACCCTTAACAAGTTAATATCAATGGCATGAGAATTTATCAATGGAGTGATTATGTGTATCAAATTTATATACACAAAAAGAGGATTAAAAATTACTACATAAATAATAAATAGTGATTCCACACATAATCATGGAGTAAAATAATCAATGAAGTATGCGTAAAGCCCAATGAGTGGAAATGGAAATTTGAAATTCCCTTACTAATTTGGTAACTTACGAAACATACACCACATGAATGCAGGATAATATAATGAAGATGTAAATACACAAAAATTAACGTATATTACACCAAGAATAAAATCATGGTAAGTATATACACCACACAAAATTAAACAGTGTCCAATATAGCATAAAACTCAGGGAAATAAAAAGTGAGATGAAAAACCCTTACCTTGTACTTTTCCTTAGTAGAGGGTTGGTTAACCTAATGTATAATGGTGAAATAATTATTATTAAATTATAAAGTAACCAAATACATAATATGATATCATATATTATGTTTTAATATTTCTTTGTTAATAATATTTTAGTAGAATCATTGTTTCGGGTGTTAAGTGATTCATTTTCCTATATATTGTTTGTTATATAAGTCATTTTTGATATGAATAGGATGTATTTAATTCATATGTAGAATGATATTATGTTCTTAAACATTATTTTTAATCATAATATGAAAATTATTATTGAATGGTTATGATGTGGAATGAATCTCATTGTGTTGGTGGAGACGGTAATATGTACGTACACACGAGCGACAATACCATTTTATTGATGGTGAAATCATATGTAATTGGATGGAATATCATATATAAAGAATCATTATATTTTAATATTTATTATTTACATCATTTATACTCTATATTATACCCATTAAAATGATGAAGTGTTCAAAAACAAACTACACCACGACGTGGAGATGGTAAGCCGTACGTACGCACGTATGGGGAATTTTTCAATCCTAGAATGGATACAATAATGAATATAGATGTATCATATTTATAATAACATCACAGTATGTAGAAGGTACTGAAGTTCTTATTTTGGTATGGAAACAACAAGGAAAGAGGAAGTGGAAGAAGAAAAGAACATTGAAAGAGGTGATAAAATTATTACCTCTTCTTGAGGTGCTTCCTTTTGATTTGATCAAAAGGGATCCTTAGGTTGGCTTCTGATCAAATTAAGGACTCTAGTTTTAAGTGAGGGTATTTGGGAGGATATTTTATAATGGGTTTTCTGAGACAAATGTCTTTGGATTTGTGATTTTGAGAGAATAGGAAGTACACTTTTACAAGAGAGGTGAGGGTCTCTTAAGAAAAAACATGTAATATTATTTTATTATACAAGAATATTCTATTTATAATTGCTTAAAAAAGATTTATTTCAAGAATAATGTGGGGCTAGGTTGAAAACCTCTCAAACAATAGGTTTTTGATATGTTTAGGTCACCATATTAACCTTATCTTTTAGATTTAACTCTTTGTTAAATAGTTTAACTTATACCATGTATTCTTGTATTATTATAATAAATGGGTAATAAACATAATATAAAAATCAAAGAGAACCCCTAGTTGTTCACTATTGATATATATAACCTTATATATATACATTGGATGAACCATATATTATTAAAAAGATTATATCCATTAATAATATAGTATTTGTTTTAAAAACTCATTTATGTCTATTTTGACACTATTTTGTATTTGGTATTTGTGAAGGTCATAACAACTTTATCAATTTGAAATTTTTTTAATCCATCCTAACATTTCATAATACCCTACAAAAGTTTTTGAATGCTTCAAAAGTCTCAATTTAAAATTATATTAATATTTATAATATACATTATTTTAATCTTTCAATAATAAGATAATTACTACATCATCATTGAGTCATAAATAAATTTAATTATATAATGTCAAAAAATTATAAATAAAATACAATTATATAAGAAATATTTTTATTTATATAATGAATATTTACAATTGAGTTTATCTTATTTATAACCCTTTATTAAAAAGGATTATTAATTAAACTTTGAATTTAACACTTTTAACTCTTCTTTTAATAAAATAATTATTAATGTCCAAATCTAAACCATGTGGACCAAAAGGATAATATTTTATTCCTAAGGATGATTTTGGCCGAAATAAACTTATCAAATAGAATTAGTATATGTTATAGGGTAATTATAATATCATTTTTATATTTAATTACCATATTTACTTTTAACTCTGGTAAATAAAATTCAAAAGTTACTATTCAACAAAAATTATTTTCATCATATTGAACCAAATTTTACTTATTGATGTCAACCGTGTCTCTCATATTTTTTAAATTCAATTCACAGAAGCTGTAAAATTATGCTTTATTCAAATTTTCAAATTTTCTTAGAAGGTGAGTACAATACGGTAAAAATTTCAATAAAATTTTATATATCTAATCTTATTATAAAATCACTTCAATGAATTAAATTGGTGTAATATAGGTATTATGTACATATTTTGACTTTAAAATAAATGTAAATTAAAACCCATTATTTAAATAAAATTTCGGCTTTAAACAATAACGCTATATTTTTCACTATTCATCAAAAATTTGAATTTTTTAGAAAAATACCAAAAATTATCTAAAATATAATTTTGATATTACAAATTCAAGAATGATGTATAATTTACTAAATTAAAAACATATAAGTTTTATTAATTAATTTAAAAAAATATTCTCATTGTCAAAACCAGAAAGAGAGTTTTTGACAAGTAAAAACTATCAAAAGATTGATTTGTGTTTATGTCCATTTTAAATGTAAAATTACTTCCAAAGACTGAAATTTGATTAAATGGTATAACTATAATCTACTTATACTTTAAAACCATACAAAATTTTAATTTCGAACTATAAATGATTTTGATTAAAAAAGTTGTTTTCTATTAAAATTTAGTAATTTTGACTATTCATCAAAATATGAATGTAATCAGAAAATCACTGAAAATATATAAAAACAAAAAATTTATGTCACTCTACTAAATATGAAGTTTTTTTTTCAAATTGAAAATATAAAAGTTTAAATATTGGATTTAAACAAGATTCACCATTAAATGGTGGTAAATTTGTATTTTTTTTTAAAAAAAACTTCTTTAATCTGAAAATTGAATTTTTTCTTATATTATGACTAAGAAACACATAATATAGATTTTAAAATTTATATGTAGTGTATAAAATTGAATTTGTTTTATTACTATTGCTAACCGCTTTTTAAACAGCTTGTTTGATAGGTCGTGGTGCAATTGAACTCAGTGTTGCGTACTTCACACGCTATCCTACTATTCAAAGAGAAATATACTGTGGATGTTTTTGGGTTTATATTACCTATAAAATTCCATTTAAACACACTATTAATTGCTATTTTTTTGAAAATCATAGAATATAGGAAATTAAAAAGTGGTTTTATTATTTTGAACGGATCATTGAGAAAAGGTTTTCTACACTACACAACCTCAAATTCAGTCATAATCGAATCACATGAGCCTTCAACAAAAAGGTTTATCTCTACTCATTTCGTAAAGGGAAATTGGTGTTCGTTATTATAACCCTAATGATTCTGGGAAAGAGGCCTCCAAATCTATAACCCAAATGGTAGGGACTATATATCACACATAATTTTACCATAATGGGTATTACTCATTTTTCACAATGGATAGGGAACATGTAATGCACCCAACCGATGATAAGTTTCCAAAGAAATGATTTTATAGATTCCATTAAGAGTTATATTTATCCTAGACCCATGAATTTAAGAATTCATCATACATCCTAACCACGTGACATTAAACTATATTAAAAAAGTCATAGAATCCAGAATTTAAACTCCACAACAACTTTCATCCTTATCGCATGATATTAAACTGTAGAGGAAATTATACTACATAGATGAACCAATAAATATGAGCTAGATATGTTCATATGAATAATATAATTCCCCCATCCCTTTGTGGGAGTTATATCCCGATAGGGGATTCCCCCATTCATGAACTACGTGTGGCTTGATTCCTGCCATTACAGGGTATGTAGTGATGCCCATATGTCTATTATTTGGTCTATAAATAATATTTATTATTTAAAATTGAGTCACAATTGTCTTTACCACATGATTTAAAGTTTTAGGGATAATATCCTCACCACATTAATGTTAATTTCATTGTTTTTTTTTGAACTGCACACTACTTAATTCACTACTACAAAATAGTCCTTTAACAACCCTAAAAATATCCTTTATCAGTGATATAGAAGAATTGGCTATCAAATAGATATGAAAAGCAATAGGATTTTATCATCTCTAAGATTACACTAATAAAGGGGTCCTTTATCAATTCTAAAAAATATCTCCTATAGGTGTATACTATAGTGTATAGTAATAGCACACTGTATCAACAAGAACACCACCAGAAATTAGTAAAACCAAGTTCCAATTTATAATTTAATAGAAAAAAATGAATAGCACAAGTAGAAGAAAAAAATTATAATGTTAGTAATAATATATAACATAAAATAACATTAATTGTTAATTGTCCACTAAAAATTGATCCATACCTAGAATACTATGTATTAGATTGATTTGGGGTTGATTATTGAAAATCACACCATTTATTATTCATCTTCAAGAATTATATCTCTGAAAATTGACTAAATAAGAATAATATAAAAATGATAATGAAATTAATTATGTGATATCATATAGAATTATGAGAAAACAATCTATGCTCATTTTCTCAGTTTTGTAAATGGGATAGATATTTTTAACTAAAATGATAATTATATATTGAAAAGATGCACTCGGAGTCATACTGGTCACACCGTGCATTAGCTTTAGGATTGGGTGATTCCTAATTAACCCAAATGACTTATGGATTGTTTTACTAAAATACAAAAACAATACGAATGTGTTTTTTTAGTGTTGTGTATGTCACTTGTAATTTATTTTTTCAGAAATGTCATTTTAAAATAGAAACACATACTTTGAGTTATAATAGTCACATAGTGTGTCAGTATGACATGAGACAAATTTTTGATCATCAAAAATGACTTATGAATCATTTTCCTATGTTTTAAATGTGATTCTAGCATTTTTTTTGTGAGTGACACTTTTTGAACTAAAATGTAAATTTTAAACTAATAATAGACACTTTGAGTCATATTCGGAATATAGTGTATTTGATTGAGGTGATTCGGATTAATACACATTAAGAATGACATTTGGATCATTTTCTTAAAGTATCAAAATAATCTGTATTCAGTTTCTCAATTTTTAGTATGTCAGTTGTATTTTTAACTGAATTTAATGTCAATTTTAAGTAAATTGATGTAATTGATGTCTTACTAGTGACACTGTGCATCATATTGAGGTGAGGATCATTCCTTCACATCCTAAATGACATATGGTTAGTTTTTCTAACATGTCAAAACAATCTAAATGTATTTTATTTGTTTTGAGTATGCTACGTTTCTTTTTTCATAAAATGTCATTTTAAACAGGAAACAAGTACTTTGAGTCATACTAGTATCATCGTGTGTCAGTTTGACATGAGAATAATTAACACACATAAAAAAATACTTATGGATCATTTTACAGAATTATAATAAAAATACATGTGTGTTTTCATTGTTTTCATTATGTGACACTTTTTGAACTAAAATGTCAATTTTAAAATGATATTGGACTCTTTGTGTCTAACCGAGAACATCGTGCATAACATTGGGGTGTGGTTGATTCCTACATATAAAAAATGAATTTTGGATTATCTTTATAATGTATCAAAACAATCCGAATTTATTTTCTAGTTTCTGAGTGTGTCAGTTTTCTTTTTTTACTAAAATTATTTCCAACTTAGAAAAAAAAAGACACAATTGGAGTCATATTAGTCACACAATGAGTCATATTGTGGTGAGGATGACCTTTACATGTCCCTCATGATACTTGGATCATTTTACTAATGTATAAAAACAATCCAAATTATTTTTCATGGTTTTGAGTATATCACTTGTTTTACAAAAATGCTATTCTAAACTGGAAATGTGCTCTTTAAGTCACAACGATCACATCATGTATCGGTTTAACATGAGAATTATTCCAACACATCAATAATTTCTTATTAATTATTTTCCATAGTTATCAATAAAATCCAAGAAATTTATATTTGTTTTTATTATCTCAATCTTCTTGAACTAAAATGTCCATTTTAAACTAATAAATGGGGCTTTGAGTCATAACAAAGAAATAATATATCAGATTGATGTACATATGATTTATAATCATCAAAAATGACTTATGGAATGTTTTAATAAAGTATTAGAACTATCCAAATGTGCTTTCAATGTTTTTTAGTTTTTTAGTTTTCCTTATTACTAAAATCAATATCAGTTTTAAATAAAATTACTCTCTTGGGGTTATATAAGTCACATTGTGTGTCGAATTGAGTTCTGAATAGTTCTTACACATACCAAATGAATTATAGAGAATTTTCAAAAATTATAAATCTATCTAAATGTGTTATCTCATTTGTGAGTATGTCTCTTGTCTTTTATTATAAAATGACATTATAAATTAGAAAAACGCACATTGATTCATACCAGTCACACCATGTGTCAATATGATTGACACTAATTCTTCCATGTCAAAAATCATTTAAGTATAATTTCTATAAATTATCAAAACAATACAAGAATGATTTTTTTGTTTTAAATGAGTAAAAATTTTTGCACTAAAATTTCAATTTTAAATGGATAATGAAAAATTTGTTTCATAATACGAACATTGTGTATTGGAGTGAGCTTTGGCTGATTCCTATATGTCAAAATTTTCTTATGAATAATTTTAATAATGTTCTAAAATAATATGAATGTGTTTGATTGTTTTTTATTATGTATGTTGTCCTTTTTAAAAAATTAAGGTCAATTTTAAATAAAATTGTTCACTTGGAGTCATTCCAGTCACACGATGCATAAATTTGATGTGAAAATAATTCCAACATGTCCTAAATTAATTATGTATAATTTTACTATATTATAAAAAAGTGGGGTTCAAAACCCATTGGGCGCAGATATTGTAGCGCACTGTAGCAACGACGGGCACTGTAGCGGTGGCAAGTCACTATAGCAGCAGAAATGCACTATAGTAGTGGCGAGTACTATAGTAGTACTATTCAGAGAATGGGCCAAAAAAATTGGGCCTATGGGCCTTGTAATGGGCTAAATGCCAACCGATCCTTCGGGATATGTAATGTGTAACATCCCAGGTAAGTAAAGAATAATGAATTTTCATATTTATTAATATTTAAGAATTAAATATTAATTTTAATTAAAAGGGGTTTCAACATTCGATAGCGTACTCGATACGCAACGATAAGTTTCTTTGAAAACTTACGTTGCACACTAGTAATAAAATAATATTATTTTAAATGCTAGTTAACACATAGCCGTTGTAATGGCAGGAATGGATAGAAATAACTAAAATATGATTGTATATGTTTTTAAATGTTTTTACATTGACCCAATAAAAGATAAAGGCTTAAAATACGGAAAGAATTCAATTTTAGGCTTTTATACCCTAATTTTCACTAAGGGTTCACTTATCACCTTTTAACGGTGAACCATCATTAAATATAGTTTTGATCAATCTTATAAATTCTATTGGACCAAATATAACTCTTCTTTAGAATCGGGACATCAAAATTTACTTTGTGTAAATTTTTGGTATCTTTCCGATAAAGTTCATTTTTTAATGAATAGTGTAAAATGTTTTATTTTAATTCAAAACCTCTTTTTAATCTAATTTATTTATATGATTAGATTATCATTTGAATTGTTTTGAAAGTGAAATTATAAAATATTTTTACCATTAAATCCAATAGTTTTCGTTGGAATTAATTTCACTTTGAAATCGGACTTAAACTAGTGTCAATCTTTTGATACTTATTGTTTCATAAAAACACGCTATTTGCTCTGACAGCAGGAATTAATTATTAAATTAATTAATGCAACTTATATGTTGTGAATTTTGTAAAATGGACTTCATTTTTTAATTCAGAATATCAAATATAGCTTAGGGTTAATTTTTGGTATTTTTCTGAAAAACTTGAATTCTTGATGAATAGTGAAACCACTAAGTGGTACTTATAAAAACTGATTTTTCGTTTAAATGAAATTTTACCAAGTCTATGTTTTGAATTTTAGAAATCCGACATACATGTTGGTCATTAAGAAGTAAAATGTGGTTCAATGAGATAAAAATAATTTTTTGGTGAATAGTAACTTATTAAGTTTTTAATCGCGATTAGAGGTAATTAGTGCAATTTAAGGCAAAAATGATATTATAATAAATTGAAAATACCTTGACACATATCCTAACATTATTTTTTGTGTCATGGCCGACCAATACAAGCCATGGGTCAACTTGGGGATCCCATGGATCCACTTTGGTTGGGAAATGACATAAATAACTTTTTATTTAATGTTAAAGTAAAAATGACACACACATGAGATGTTTTACTAAAACAATTTTTTACATGGGGTTATACAAGTCATAATTTTGACTATAAATATTCATTGGAAATATAAAAAGATTTCCTACATCATCAGATTTGTTTTATAATTTTTATACATTAAATAAATTATATTATTTATGACATCATGATGATGCAGCGATGACCACATTATTTAACGATTTAAATAAAATGGAAAGATAATTTAATATCTAAGACCTACACATTTCCAAAACCTATTGGATGAGTTGATTTCGAACCCTTATCACCTTATCCTCGAAATACATCAATGTGGGACCTCTTAAATCCGAATACCATTTTAAAATAAAGTGACTTTTCTTTACTTTCCAAGAGTGCCCCTCCTCTCCTCTTATAAAAGGCCCCCACCTCTACCTCCTTACCCACACTCCCAAAGCCTTTGTCTCGGCCCACCCCTGCCCATTTTGTCTCTCCACATCCCTCTATTACTCCTTGAATCCTCACATTGGGCAGAAGTCTTCCCAATGAAGCCTTTGAGCTCAAACCAAGGGGAGTTACCCGATTTTAAGGTAATGCCTTCTTTTGAGTCCTTTTGTTTTATTTTGCTTCTCCAACCCCCTAAAATCTTTTTATTATTTTCATTTGTAACAACTCCAGTATCCTAAATATACTAGGATGTTGTTATAATAAGTATTCGAGCTATACTTACACACACCTACATCTAATTGTTAAAGAACATACTGTTTCCGTGGATGGCGAATTTCTGCCTCCCGAAACGATGATTGTTCAACATTATTTTAACACTTTCAAAGGTCCCCATTAAGATGACACTATATCTATATATGATATATAGTATGTTTATGTTTTCCTTAAGTTTCTGTATTTTTTATTTTGGGCATACCTTTATGGTTTCCATTATGGGTAAACACGATATCTTAATTTAAGGAAGTGCGGACTACCGCCCCCTCAAAGTGATGTGATTCGTTAATGCCATATGTGGGACGTATAAAGGATGGGTTTACAGTTATTATATATGATGTTATACTAGAATTATAATATACCTCTAAATCATTATTATTTCTTTCCATTAATGTATGAGATAGAAATGAAAGTAGCGTTCATTCGTACGTACGGCTTACCGTCTCCATGAACGGTGCATTTCATTTCTTATCCCCAAATGTAATGTACTATTAAAAGTACATTTATATAATTTATATATATAATTAATGATATATCTAAATGATTAATATAATTCTGGAATTAAAATATACATACCTCTCATTTAGTTTTAATTCCATTAATATGACAATGAAATGAAAGTAGCGTTCATGCATACGTACGGCTTACCGTCTCCATGAACGGTGCATTTCATTTCTTACCTCTAAATGATTATGTAATATTATAAATACATTTATATGCTGGATATATATGATATATATGATATCCAAATCAGGAATGTCATTCTGGATATAAAGAACCTTTGACCACACGAACAACATGTAATTGTAAGAAGTCCACTTTGGACTTAAGAACCAAATATCGACAAAACAAACATTATTAACTTAAATGGTTACATTATGTCTATAACATGGAAATAAGTGATATAAAAGGAATAATGAAATTTAAAAAGGTTCTTAATCAAGTAGAAATTAACTCAAGTTTATTATTCAGGACGTTAAATAACGATCGAGTCAAGTCGGACCCAAGGTAAGGGACTTCGTCTCAATCTCCTTTCATTGAGGCATATTTTGTTTCATACACAACTTTCTTTTATACGGTGTATAAACCCCTTTGACTTTTACTTTTATACAAAAGGAATCTTTTTCTATGAAGCGTTTTACTAAATGAAAAAAGGAATTTTTTTAACGTACGTGGTGACAATGACCTTTTCCGCCGCCGTGAGTATTATTTGGTCTTTGGCTTCCTCAAAAAGCCGTAATTTTTTTAAAACAAAATAAATACCATATACTCTTTTATGTATTTTGGTATTGAAAATGGTTTTGATAAAGGATTCTATTATGATATATTGTGATTGAAATGTGGAAATGTTATCATTCCTTTATATTGGTTTTATGTTTTATGATTTTATATTGGTACTTGGACATTTGACCGGTGGTTACGTGATAAACCATATGAAGGGTGGTTCCGTGAATACCAAGATGGGTGGTTATGTTATAACCTCCAATTCATTGGGTATGGAAGTCGGCCGTATGGATATTCCATTAAGTATGTATGGAAATTGGTTGTATGCCTATTCCATTAAGTGATATGTGTGGAAGTCGACCGTATGGTTATTCCACTTAAGTAAGTTTATGTCCCAAGTTACCTTTATATATGTTATGTGTTCTTTATATGGTTTTTATGGTAATAATTTGTTTACAAAAAGGTAAGTAATGTTACTTTATTCAGTGATGAGTTTTTACTACTTCATGAAGTTGAAGGTATTACTTTGATAGAGTATACATGGTTTACTTGATGTTTGAAAAACTAACAGTTTTCATTCTTTTTGTCTCCCTTACTGAACTTTTTATGCTCACCCCAAGTTTTTTTGAAATTTTTTTCACAGGACTTAATGTGGAATAAGATCAAGGATGGGATCAAGGGAATGTCATGCTATATAAAACATGGAACTAGACATGTTTCTTTTTAGGAGTTTTCATTTATTATGGAAACTTAGTATAAGTGTCTACTTTGTAATCTTTTGAGATGTAATAGTTATGTTCTAAGTCTCTAAAAATCTAAACCTGAAAAGATCCTCAATGTGAATTATTCATTTAATTCAATATTAAGTAAGGTTTAAGGTTGAGGCCTTATAGTTGGTATCAGAGGTTGGTTTAGACAACTTTAGGAGTTAGAAAAGTGTTAAATTATAATATGATTGAAATGATATAGCATTTAAAGACTACCATGTTGCTTCTCCTAAGATATTCCTGTGTTAAGAATGGTTTTTCATAGAGGAAATAGAACAGATTTTTTGGGAAGGTATACTGAGGTAAATGACCTTTCAAATCAGTATCCTCAGATAATCAGAATCAGAATTGAGCAGTTTACTGCAGTGATGGCTCAGTTGAATCAGGTGAAAAATGTTGGTTGTTTTTATTAATGATATTTTGATGTTTTCTAAAAGTAAAGAGGAGCATGAAATTCATTTAAGGGTTATCTTGAAAACCTTAAAAGAAAAGAAACTATATGGGAAATTCAGCAAGTGTGAGTTTTGGTTACAAAAAATTTCTTTCCTGGGTCACATTGTTTCAAAAGATGGCATAACTGTTGATCCTGCTAAAACAAAAGTTGTTGAAGAATGGCCAAGACCCAAAAATGTAACCGAGATCCGTATTTTTCTTGGTTTGGCAGGTTACTACCGAAGGTTTGTCGAAAATTCTTCGCGGTTATCTAGTCCAATGACTAAGCTAACTCGTAAGGGTGTTAAGTTCATCTGGAAAAAAGAATGTGATGATTATTTTCAGGAGTTGAAAAGAAGATTGGTGAATGCTCCAGTTTTGGCACTTCCTTCTAGGAATGGTGAGTTTGTTATATACAGTGATTCTTCGTTGAAGGGACTTGGTTGTGTCCTTATGCAGAATGATCGGGTAATTTCTTATGTTACACGTCATTTGAAAACTCGTGAGTTAAATTACCCAACACATGATTTAGAATTAGATGCTGTTGTCTTTTCTTTAAAAATTTGGAGGAATCATTTATATGGATTAAAGTGTGAAATATATACTGATCACAAAAGATTAAAGTATATATTCACTCAGAAAGAATTGAACATGAGACAGAGGAGATGGCTGAAATTAATCAAGGATTATGATTGTACAATTCACTACCATCTAGGAAAATAAAATAAAGTGGCTGGTGCTTTGAGTCGAAAAAGTAATGCTTCATTAACCATGCTACGTTTGGAACGAGATCCTTTGGTTTTTGATTTGATGAACTTTGGCATAGAAGTTGTTGGTGTAGGAAGTCATTCTATTTTGTTTCAGGTATCTGTGAAATCTTCTATATCAGACAGAATCAAGCAAGCACAGAAGCAAGACATCGAGTTGCAGAAAAAGGTAGAGATTGTTTAGAAAGGTAAGTTGCCTGAATTCAACACTAATAATGATTGTGTTGTGAGTTTTGGGAAGAGATTATGTGTGCCTTGTGATTCATAGTTGAAGAATGATTTTTATGTGATCCTCATAGTTCCCCGTTTTCAGTTCATCCTGGAAGTACTAAGATGTACAAAGATCTGCGGGAGTATTACTAGTGGGATGGAATGAAAAGAGATATTGCTAATTTTACTGAGAAGTGTTTGACTTGTCAGCAGGTTAAAGCAGAGCGGTAGTTACCTAAAGGGATGCTTCAGCCTTTACCAGTGCCAGAGTGGAAATGGGAAAACATATCCATGGACTTTGTTGTGCGATTACTGAGGACATCTTGAGGTAATAATGCAATCTGGGTTATTGTTGATCGCTTGACTAAATCTGCTCATTTCCTTGCTATACGAGATACTTTTTCCCTAGATCAACTTTCCCGTTTGTATCTTAAAGAGATAGTCAGGTTACATTGAGTTCCTTTCTCCATTGTATCTGACCATGATCTCAGGTTTACTTCTAACTTTTGGAAAGGCCTTTAGAAGTCGTTGGGTACTGAATTAAATTTTAGTACAGCTTTTCATCCTCAATCAAATGGGCAGTCAGAACGAACAATTCAGACCTTGGAGGATATGCTACGAGCTTGTTCGATGGATTATCAGGAAAGTTGTGACCAACATCTTTCTTTGGTTGAGTTTTCTTATAATAATAGTTTTCATTCCAGTGTACAGATGGAACCATTTGAGGCATTATATGGGAAGCGGGGTCGAACTCCATCATTTTGGGATGAAGTGGGTGAAAGGAAGCTGATGGGACCAGAATTGGTAGAAGAGATGGCAGAAAAAGTTCAGTTGATTCAGAAGCACATGATAACAGCTCAGAGTAGGCAGAAGAGTTATGCGGATAACCGGAGGAAGGATCTATCTTTTGAGGTAGGTGATCATGTTTTTCTCAAAGTATCACCATGGAAAAGTGTGATGCGATTTGGTATGAAAGGAAAGCTGAGTCCAAGGTTCATTGGACCATATGAAATTCTGGATAGATTTGGATCAGTTGCATACCGAGTGGCTTTACCTCTATGTTTTTCTCAGGTACACAATGTTTCTCATGTTTCGATGTTGAGGAAGTATATGCCAGATCTATCTCATGTTTTGAGTCTAGAGGTAGTTCAGCTGGAGGAGAACCTATCTTATGAAGAACAACCAGTCTAGATTCTTGACCATAGGGAGCAGGTGTTACGGAATAAGTTGATTCATCAGGTAATGGTTTTGTGGAAAAACCATGTGATTGAAGAGGCAATGTGGGAATCTGAAAATGCTATGAGGGATAAATACCCCCACTTATTTTGATAAGTGAATAAAATTGCGAGGACACAATTCCCAAAAGGGGGGAAGGATGTAACATCCCAGGTAAGTAAAGAATAAAAAAATTTCATATTTATTAATATTTACGAATTAAATATTAATTTTAATTAAAAGGGGTTTCTACATTCGATAGCGTACTCGATACGCAACGATGAGTTTCTTTGAAAACTTACGTTGCACACTAGTAATAAAATAATATTATTTTAAATGTTAGTTAACACGTAGCCATTGTACTGGAAGTAATGGATAGAAATAACTAAAATATGATTATATATGTTTTTAAATGTTTTTATATTTACCCAATAAAAGATAAAGGCTTAAAATACGGAAAGAATTCAATTTTAGGCATTTATACCCTAATTTTCAATAAGGGTTCACTTATCACCTTTTGACGGTGAACCATCATTAAATATAGTTTTGATCAATCTTATAAATTCTATTGGACCAAAAATAACTCTTCTTTAGAATCGGGACATCAAAATTTACTTTGCGTAAATTTTTGGTATCTTTCCGATAAAGTTCATTTTTTAATGAATATTGTAAAATGTTGTATTTTAATTCAAAACCTCTTTTTAATCTAATTTATTTATATGATTAGATTATCATTTGAATTGGTTTTAAAGTGAAATTAGAAAATATTTTTACCATTAAATCCAATATTGGTCGTTGTAATTAATTTCGCTTTGGAATCGGACTTTAACTAGTGTCAATATTTTGATACTTATTGTTTCATAAAAACACGATATTTGCTCTGACAGCAGGAATTAATTATTAAATTAATTAATGCAACTTATATGTTGGGAATTTTGTAAAATGGACTTCATTTTTGAATTTGGAATATCAAATATAGCTTAGGGTGAATATTTGGTATTTTTCTGAAAAACTTAAATTTTTGATGAATAGTGAAACCGCTAAGTGGTACTTATAAAAACTGATTTTTCGTTTAAATGAAATATTACCAATTCTGTGTTTTGAATTTCAGAAATATGACATACATGGTTGTCATTAAGAAGTAAAATGTGGTTCAATGAGATAAAAATAATTTTTTGGTGAATAGTAACTTATTAAGTTTTTTATCGCGATTAGAGGTAATTAGTGAAATTTAAGGAAAAAATGATATTATAATAAAATGAAAATACCTTGACACATGTCCTACAATTATTGTATGTGTCATGGCCAAACCAAGACAATCCATGGGTCAACTTGGGGACCCCATGGAGCCACTTTGGTTGGGAAATGACATAAATAACTTTTTATTTAATGTTAAAGTAAAAATGACACACACATGAGATGTTTTACTAAAACAATTTTTACATGGGGTTATACAAGTCATATTTTTGATTATAAATATTAATGGGAAATATAAAACGATTTCCTACATCATAGTATTTTTATTTAATTTTTAGACATTAAATAAATTAAATTATTTATGACATCATGATGATGCAGTGATGACCTCATTATTTAACGATTTAAATAAAATGGAAGGATAATGTAATATATAAGACCTACACATGTCCAAAACCTATTGGATGAGTGTATTTCTAACCCTTATCACCTTATCCTAGAAATACATCAATGTGGGACTTCTTAAATCCGAATACCATTTTAAAATAAGTGACTTTTCTTTACTTTCCAAGAGTGCCCCTCCTCTCCTCTTATAAAAGGCCCCCACCTCTACCTCCTTACCCACACTCCAAAAGAGTTTGGCTCGGCCAACACCTGCCCATTTTGGCTCTCCACATCCCTCTCTTACTCCTTGAAGCCTCACTTTGGGAAGAATACTTCCCAAGGAAGCCTTTGAGCTCAAACCAAGGGGAGTTACCCGATTTTAAGGTAATGCCTTCTTTTGAGTCCTTTTGTTTTATTTTGCTTCTCCAACCCCCTAAACTCTTTTTATTATTTTATTTTGTAACAAATACAGTATCCTAAATATACTATAATGTTGTTATAATAAGGATTCGAGCTACACTTACACAGACCTACATCTAATGGTTAAAGAACATACTGTTTCCGTGGATGGCGAATTTCTGCCTCCCGAAACGATGATTGTTCAACATTCTTTTAACACTTTCAAAGGTGGCCATTAAGATGACACTATATTTATATATTATATATAATATGTTTATTTTTTCCTTAAGCTTCTGTATTTTTCATTTTGGGCATACCTTTATGGTTTCCATTATGGGTAAACACGATATCTTCATTTAAGGAAGTGTGGACTACCACCCCCTCAAAGTGATGTGATTCGTTAATGTCATATGTGGGACGTATAAAGGATGGGTTTAAAGTTATTATATATAATTTTATACTGGAATTATAATATACCTCAATATCATTATTATTTCTTTCCATTAATGTATGAGACAGAAATGAAAGTAGCGTTCATGCGTACGTACGGCTTACCGTCTCCATGAACGGTGCATTTCATTTCTTATCCCCAAATGTAATGTACTATTAAAAGTACATTTATATAATGGATATATATAATGAATGATATATATAAATGATGAATATAATTCTAGAATGAAAATATACATACCTCTCATTTAGATTTAATTCCATTAATATGACAAAGAAATGAAAGTGGCGTTCATGCGTACGTACGGCTTACCGTCTCCATGAACGGTGCATTTCATTTCTGACCTCTAAATGATTATGTAATATTATAAATACATGTATATGATGGATATATATGATATATATGATATCTAAATCAGGAATTTCACACTGGATATAAAGAACCTTTGACCACACGAACAACATGTAATTGTAAGAAGTCCACTTTCGACTTAAGAACCAAATATCGACAAAACAAACATTATTAACTTAAATGGTTACATTATGTTTGTAACATGGAAATAAGTGATATAAAAGGAATAATGAACTTTAAAAAGGTTCTTAATCATGTATAAATTAACTCAAGTTTATTATTCAGGATGTTAAAGAACGATCGAGTCAAGTCGGACCCAAGGTAAGCGACTTCGTGTCAATCTCCTTTCATTGAGGCATGTTTCATTTTATACACAACATTCTTTTATACGGTGTATAAACCCCTTTGAATTGTACTTTTATACAAAAGGAATCTTTTTCTACGAAGCGTTTTACTAAATGACAAAATGGAATTTTTTTTAACGTACGCGGTGACAACGACCTTTTCCGCCGCCGCGAGTATTATTTGGTCTTTGGCTTCCTCAACAAGCTGTAATGTTTTTAAAATAAAATAAATACCATATACTCTTTTATGTATTTTGGTATTGAAAATGGTTTTGATAAAGGATTCTATTATGATATATTGTGATTGAAATGTGGAAATGTTATCATTCCTTTATATTGGTTTTATGTTTTATGATTTTATATTGGTACTTGGACATTTGACGGGTGGTTACGTGATAAACCATATGACGGGTGGTGCCGTGAATACCCGGACGGGTGGTTACGTTATAACCTCCAATGCATTTTGTATGGAAGTAGTCCGTATGGCTATTCCATTAAGTATGTATGGAAATTGTCCGTATGGCTATTCCATTAAATGATATGTGTGGAAGTCGACCGTATGGTTATTCCACTTAAGTATGTTTATGTCCCAAGTTACCTTTATATATGTTATGTGTTCTTTATATGGGTTTTATGGTAATACTTTGGTTACAAAAAGGTAAGTAATGATACTTTATTCAGTGAAGAGTTTTTACTACTTCATGAAGGTGAAGGTATTACTTTGATATAGTATACATGTTTTACTTGATGTTTGAAAAACTAACAGTTTTCATTCTTTGTGTATCCCTTACTGAGCTTTTTATGCTCACCCCAAGTTTTTTTGAAATGTTTTTCACAGGTCTTAATGTGGAATAAGGTCAAGGATGGGATCATGGGAATGTCATGCTATATAAAACATGGAACTAGACATGTTTCTTTGTAGGAGTTTTTTTTATTATGGAAAATTAGTAGAAGTGTCGACTTTGTAATCTTTTGAGATGTAATAGTTATGTTCTAATTCTCTAAAACTCTAAACCTGAAAAGATCCCCAATGTGAATTATTCATTTAATTCAATATTAAGTAAGGTTTAAGGCCGGGGCCTTATATAATGGGTCTCCCCTCTACCTAGTCATAGAGGTATTTTATTTTATTTAATAATAAATGAGGTTTCAGATCAATCCTGTAAAAAAATATACCTAGAACATCGTTTATAGATTGATATGAGGATGACTCATACATGTCAAAAATGAATAATGGATCATTTTACTAAATTATCAAAATAAAAAAAATGATTGGTTTTGAGTATGTCAATTGTATTTTTTTCTAAAATTAATGTCAATTTAAAATAAATAGAAGCACTTGGAGTCATACATGTAACACCATGTGATAGATTGAGTTGGAGCTTAGTTTTACACATCCTAAAGTCTCAAAACAATCCCAACATCTAATGTTACCATTCTTTCCATTATATTTATTTATTGAACTACTAAAAATTTATATTGAGTCAATGTTCCTAGCCAAAAAAGTTTTTTCGGCTAAGAATATTGACTCAATATGTAGTGTTGGATGTCCAACAAATAAATACAATGGAAATCATGAAAACATTAGAAAAAATCAACATTTTACATCTTTTTTAGCTTATTGTAGATACTTGAAATATAAATATGACTTCCCTATTTATTTTTGAAAAAAAATATTTAGATAAAAATGATATTGAAATTTAATAACAAATAGTATAAAAATTTATAAAAAAATTAATTAAGTGTGTAGTATGAATTCAACTTTTAGTGTTGGTTTCTTACATTCTGGACACATTTCCTTGTTTTCATTATCTCTGTTGCAGTCTCAATGTACAATCCTTCATGAGCTTGAGAAGCTTCAAGCAAAGCACCCCAACATGAAAAAATAAACCACATGTATATAAGAAAAATTATTATTTGAGTAAACCAAAAAATAAATAAATTAAACATAAATATGACACAATAGATTAATTTTATGGATAATTATTTTAAAATAAAAACATAAATATTACCTTTATTATTGATTTGAGGCAGTTTCATTGATCTTCTTATAATGGAAGTGGGGGGGGGACTTAAAGAACAAAGATAAATTCCAACACATCAGGGGTCAAATGGTTTTGAGGGAGAAAAAATTTGTTTAATTTTTAGTTTAAAAAGGAATGAGTAATGGAAATAAATATTATAAAATAAAAAAACAATGAAAATATAGTTACCCCATAGATCTGTGAAAAAAGCTAAATAAGTATTCGAATAAAATGATAAAGAAATCAACATACCTATTGTAGATAAAAGGACGACATAATTAATTAAAATGTAGGAGGAATTCATCTTTTTTATAATGGTTGTATACAATGTTGACCCATTTAATTATTATAATTATCTCAATTTCATCCTTGAAGTCTAATATATCATGGGGATGAGAATATTCAAACAAACAACCCTATATAAAAAATAATTATTATGTGAGTAATACTAAAAATAAATAAATTAAACATAAATATGAAAAAATAAATTAATTCTATGTAAAATGATTTTACTATGAAAAAACAAATATTACCTCTGTAATTGAGAAGAGGCAGCATAATTTATCTTCCATTAATGTTATTTAAGGGAACATGAAGAAAAGTGATAAATGGAAACACTGTAGGGGTGTAAAAGTTTTGAGGGAGAAGAAGCTCGTGGTAGTTTTAGTGCATGAAGGAATGAAATATGGAAATGAATATTCTAAAATAAATAAACTCTATATGGAATAATGAAAATTAAATAAATATTTTATTATATAATTTTTTAGTAAAATAGATAAAGTATAACAAAACATTAACTTCACGTCTTCCCAATCGGTTTCTTTCATTGTAGTCTGATATTTCGTGGTATGGGTAACATCATCATGTTTAGAAAACATTATCTATATGAGTATTCAAACATTTAATACAAATTATGTTAATATAGTACAGAACAGAAAATATTATGATGAAAAACATAGTATATTAAAAAACGCATTTAACTTCTCATTAAACTATCTTTATTTATTTAATTTTTTTATGGATTTTTCGCCCCGATCTGGAATCCAAATCTCCTCATTTTGGTCACCCATAAGGTACACAGAATTTTCAACATTGGGATTGGCGTGAACTGATTTTGATCTCCCTATGAAATGGGAACCCCTGATTGAATTTTCAACTAATCCAACATTAGTTTTATCTACCAGCCGGATAATATACCAATTATTGTTTGGTATATTTTTGACATAAAATACTTTCACTCCTTGTGATTGAATTATGAATGGACAATATTTTCTCCCCTTTGCATTGAAATTCACTTTTATGAAGCCCAATTCATCAAATTTCACTATACTCCTATTTTCAAACCATTTTCATCAGAAAAAAAGTTCTTTAAATGTTGTATGATCCAAATCGTATATCTATTCTCTAATTCCATAAGATGACATTTTTCAATAAATTGGATTTATAACTATATATCCATAAATGTGAATTAATTTCACCACAAGAATAACACCACAATTTTTTATATTACTTTAGTCATCGTGTTCTACTGTATAGAATATGAAAACATTTATTAAAAAACAATGTAATATATAACATTTTCATTTGGTCACCTAAGTATACATTAGAGTAAATCCTAAATTGAATTCATATTTTTAGATAAATCCTAATTAAATTATTCCATGAACTAACCTATATAATGTCGATTACATGTATTTGATGTCCATCATTAAATCCTTGATGGATTCTAATCTCTATTAATTTATTTTTTCGATTCAACATATGTTTCAACATCTTCACTGTTATGTAGAATTTAAAGGTGAGGTTTCTCTCACTCTATAACTGTAATTGTAAAAAAATATCTTCTAGAAATCCTTTCACTAATAAGGTTTCTACTGTGAGGAGAATTTTGGAGACCAATGATCTTATGTAATTATTATATAATTCAACATCTTATTTTTAAATTTATTATTTTGTAATAAAACCGTTTGGACAACTTGGATTCTTAAAATACCCTTTCAAAATCATCGTATACTATTCAATTAGGTAAATCCATATGTAATGGATATGACGACATAGTTGAACCTCTATAACAAAGTGGACCATCATGTAGACCATTATAACAAATAATGATGGTTGGAAGAACATATATAATTAACACAACCTGACTACAACCTCTATATTCATGTTTTAAAACATCATCAAATCTATAAATTTACTGTATATGGACTTGAAATAGAAGCATAGTATGGTTAATTTATGTCGTACATTTTTAGGAATAATTGAATTGAAAGTAAAATGCATCAGATTTTTCATCAAAACAATAAAATTATGTAATTTTAGTCCCTATATATTCAAATTAATAATTGATTTGTATTATTGATATTTTATGAAAACCCCTATGGAAATTTTCCACTATAAAGGAAAATGAAACATTGAAATTTTTTCTTATCTGGAAAGAGTGCATTATGTTGGAGGAGGAAAAGTCCCCCCTTTACCCTTCCTCAGTTCCAAATCTTTCCTTATCCCCTTATCAATCAAATCCAACCTATCCTTGAAGTTATCTTTTATTTTTCCTGGAATAGTTAGAGACATTCCAATAACACAATCAAATAAATTTTTTCTATATGCATGGCATCATGAAAATTTCCAAAATACAAACAATTCCAATACAGTCATTCAAAAAAAAGATCACTTCTTCATTCCTGATTTTTAAGGATTTTTGAAAATGGTTTACCAAAAATAATGTCAATATCTTAAACATTATTGAATAGTTGATCACTAGTTAGTGCATATGGTGATGTAACTTGTTCAGAATTTCCAAAAATTCTATCATCTAGGAATGGTATTTATATTATTGAGTTAAAAATTTCAAAGGTCCTAAAAATGCAATAATCAAGGTATATTTCAACCGAACTGAGTGTTAATTATTCACAAATGGGACTCCCAAACATTACATTAAAACTGTAGCCTAATAAATTTCTAAATTCAAGGAAGTCATTTATCATCCCATACAACATGTCCCGCAATGTAAATTATTCACTTATATAAGCATCATTCATTTGGTGTTGGTCTCCCACAACACTTCCATTCAATAACTACGTGTGGATTGATTCATATAATCATAATATATGTAGTGGCGCCCATATATCCAATACTATGTCTATCCACAATAATCAATGGGAGAAATTCTCCCCTCTAAAAATAGTTCAGAACTTCAGGGATAGTTTCCTTTTTGAGGACCACATATGGGTTGATTTCTGTCATCATAGGATATCCAATGATGCTCGGATCTCTAATCATGGGACAAGATACAATAATCAATGAGAAAAATTCCCCCTTTTCATGTGGGATAAACCTATGGGGAGAGTTTTCCATTCAATATCTACATATGGATTGATTCCTATCATCACAAGATATATAGTGACGCTTAGATCTCCAATCATATATCCAGCCTCAACAATCAATGGGAGAAATTCCCCCTTTGTGAATGGGTTAGACCTACGTGGAGAGTTTCCTATTCATGAAATTCATGTTTCTTGATTCCCATAATCAATGAATATGTAGTGATTCCCAGATCTCTAATCCTAGGTATATCCACAATAATCAATTAGAAAAATGCCCTTTGCTTCATGTGGGTCAACCCTTTGTGGAAAGCGTCCCATTCAAGAACTACGTGTGGCTTGATTTCTGTCATCATCAAAATCATAGTCTAAAAAAATCTGGTATTGATGTAAATAATCATTTTCATATTTATTAATATGAATTATATAGTTATATTAGTTATAATAATATTAAGTAATTTTGAATTAAAGAAGGAAATTGTTTTTATTAAAAATATTCTTATAAGGTTTTATTTAAAAGATTAATTTATAAATTTTATAAATTAAATTTTATAAAATGAATAAATTTTTTGAAATTGCAATATTAAAATTTAATTTGTGATAAATTTTTTGGATTTTTTAGAAAATATTGATTTTTCGGTGAATAGTGAAAAATAATTTTTTGTAAAAAAACCATTTAATTTTAATAATTTTGTAATTTAAAAACATAAATCTTTTTTTAATATGTTTTTATGTAAAATAAGTTTTAATTTTTTATATTTAATCTTTGTAATTACTTTTCATTCAATATTATATTTATTTTTTGTATAAGCTTGTTTTCTGGTTTAAAAATGCATTTTTCAAAAAAAGTGTTTTTTAATTGAATAATGTTTCTCCTTATTAATTTATTAAAACTATCCCTAATGGGTAATTATTTATTTAAAATTTAAAATTTTTATATCATGAAATTTTAATTGAGTTTTATACGATGATTATTTTGATACATATTGTTAAAATTGAATAATATTTTTATTAAGAAGTACTCTAATTAGAAACACGTTGTCTCACCGCATTTGTGGGATTAACATAAATTTAAATTTAACCACATATATGAATGGTATTTGAAGAAATGGATTATATATTTATAATAACCATAATTTATAATGTCTAATATTTCTAACATATTTTTGGACGAAAGTTATTTGTGAAAATAATTAAAATTAATTACAAAGATTTTTTTAAAAATGTGTTTACATAGGAGTTACACTTTAATATTAAAGGGAAAAGTGACATTTTTGTCAAAACTCATTGTATGAAAATATTTATTTCTTATAAATTATATTAAATATTTCTATACATTAATTGAGACACATGACATGTAAAACCCATGGGTGGAATTCACCCTTTCAAAAATTTACAAGTTGTCCACTAACCCAACTTCTAAAAGGTCTCCCCCTCTCCTCCTATATTTAGAGCATTCAAGCCATTTGAATTGGCCAAAACCTTACCAAATCGCTTCATTTTAAAAATTTATATATATGATAATTATTTAATAATTATTATTATGGATATCTTTATATATTGACCTCATTGGCCTTATTCGACCTACAAAAGTCAGTTTTGACACATATGCGGAATATGGTCAAAACATCCAACTTAAAAAATCATTAAATAGTTTTATATAAATTACCAATATGGTATATGAGGGTATTATTTAACATGAAATAAGTTATAATGAGAGTAAACTATTAGAATATGTTTTTTATTCTTGAGTAAAAATACGCACATGATGAATCAGACTCAAGGTAGGGAACCATGTCATAATTTCCTCTCATTGAATAATATATTTAGGTTATACACCAATAATATTTTATTATGTTAGTATATATACCCTTTGACATGTTATATCCTTAAATTATCTATTCTCATGGTATTTAATGTTTTGTTTAATGAGTTCCTTCCATGGGGCATAATATTTTCATATATCTGAAGTGATAAAGGACTTCTCCTTTAAAAAAATTTCCTTATATTTTTTTCTTTGAAACTCTTCCTTTTCCATATATATGATTTTAAAATTATTTTATTGAAATAAAATAATTATAGATTATATTCTATTTAAAATTTTAATTTATTTAAATATTTTTCAAATTGAATCTTTTTACGTGTTTTAGGTGGAATGTTTTGAAAAATGATAAATGGGATGTTATCTTCTTAATTTACATGAAAATATTGACTTTTATACTAAAATTATTGTTATTTTATTTCAAGATTCATTTTCAAATTTTCTTATTTTTTTAAAAGATACGTTTTTAAATTTAATTTTTGTTATTTTGGTATTATATTTTCTTTCAAATGAAAAGTGTATTATGGTATTAAAAATAGGGGTTTAAAATAAAAGTGTATTTTGATATCAAAAAGTGATCAGTTTATAAGTTTAAAGAAAATTTTCAAGTGTTTTACAATGGAAAAGTTCATGAATAATTTTCTTTATTCACTTTATGGTAATTGAGCATTACACATGTGAATTGGGTAAACCCAGATTGCATACGGTGATCTCTTTACAACATAAACATGGTGTGAACCTGATAGCATTGGGTGAACCCATTATAACATAAACATGGGGTGTCCCAAATAGGGTTGGGTGATCTTGTTATAGCTTAAATATGGTTGAAATGAGATAATGATACAATTAATTTTGTAATAATAATATTGGAAGTTGGTGTCATGGTAATTATAATTAAAAGGGTTTGAAATGGATTTTTTATATGATGCTTTGAGACCCTAATTGTGGTTTTAATTTAATGATATGGGTTTTAATGATTTTATTTTAGAAAAATGTATGTGTGTTATTCTCATATGGAAATGTTTTATTTAATATTCTTAAATAACTTTGGAGATAAGGTTAAACATTATAAGAGCTTTTATGTGCTCATTGGAATATTTATTTTCCTTATTTTTGTATCCCTTACATAGATTTTTTTTCTCATCAAATATTTTTAACTGATTTTATCAAGATTCATGTATGGGTAAGGGAAAAAATATGTCAAATTGAATGTTGTGATTATTTCATGAAGTGAAATAACTTTTTGTTTTAAAAGTTCTATATAGTTGGAAAATATATGCTGAATGTAAGATTCAAAATTTTTTACGGTTTTGTAATTTATGAGTTAAGATATAAATCTCTAAAACTATAAACCTGCAAAAATCCTCAAAGTGAAGGAATGTAATTTCATGAATTAAAACTCAATATTGTGTAATTTTTTAGGTCATCTCCATATAATTGGTATCAAAGGATGGTTTATATAACATTAGTGGTTAGGATAACGATAATAAATTTCTCTTGAATGATTTTAGCTTAATTTTAAGTAAAAAGTTCATAGAATTTATAGATTACAATATTTATATGACTAAAATAATTCTCTTTAAAATAGGTTTTCATAGAAAAAATAGTGATGTTGTTGTTAGGAGGAACCAAGAGAATAATATCCTTCCAATTCAGAATCCTATGATGGTTGGAATCAGAATAAAATAGTTTGATTTAGTGATGGATTAGTTGACACAGCTGATAAATAGTGGTAGTATCCATACTAAAGAGGAACCAGATCTACCACTATGTAACATGTATATTGTAGAAAATTTTGTGAAGAAACATTCCTTATCCTTAAGTGGATCATCTAACCCTATGGTATCCAAGGGATGGATTATTTCTTTTGTAAAATTATATTTTATGTCATGTTATTTTTGTAACATCAAAAGATAACCCTTGCAATTTATCGCATTGAAGGTAAATATGATCAATGATTGTATTTGGTTAAAAATACCAAATAGAATGACGATATTTTTGTCATGGAAAGGGAAGAAGACCAGTAAATTTTCCTTGAGAAATATTTCCTTATGTTTGTTTAAATATGGATGGAAAACCAATTCCAAGAATTAGGGTTCAAAGATGATGATTTTATAGCAAAAAATGAAGAATAATTTACAATATTTCTTATCTATGTGCAATATTTTCTTCAGGGAATTGATAGAAATATTAATTTTTATTTATAAGGGTTAAATTTTTTTTATGAACATCATTTAATGAATTGGAATTTAAAATTTATGAGAATGTGGTTAATTGTGCTGAGAAATTTGAGATAGAGTTTACTGACACGTATGTTCCTGGAGATAATAATTGTATGAAAAGGTCAATGCAGTAGTCAATAAAGAAACAACAAGAAATGAAGTATGGATTTAAGCCCCCCAAAATTATCGAAGTGTGGAAAATTAAATTAAAAATAATTTTTTATAAGATCATTGAAGTTTTTTTAGTGTGGTCAGATTGGTCATAGGGTTCACAACTATAAAGAAAAGAGGCCAGACCAACCAATGTATAGGGTAAAAAATATTCATCTAACAGTGAGGTGTTTTAGTTTCGGTTGGATGTGTAATTATTCTAATTATTATCCAAAGTTATTTTTACAAGACATAAATTATCATGATGTTGGACAATTAAATGAATTGGTTATAGTTATGTTACTGGTGTATTCGAATTATGCCAATTACCAATTTGACTATGGATCTTCAAATTACTTCATTAAAAAGAAATTTTAAACTAAATTTGGAATATACAAAAATTTATGAAAGATATAAATTTTTGTGATATATCTAAGTGTATGTATTATATAAACCAAGATTTATAGGAAACTTCATATTGTTATCAATGAGATGGTATTTCCAAAAAATCATTTGAAAATGGAAATAGAAGAGTTAGATATATTTCTTAGTATGTAATAAATTTTATTTTATCAAGATAAGATATATTTTATTTCTAATAAATTTTTTTCAATGATTTTATTCCCCGGATAACCTACTAAGAAGTAATAAAATTGATTAGAGATGGAAATGAATGTTAACAAGCTCATAGTGATGAATATAAAGAAAATATTAAAACATTTTCTATCAGAGTTATAAATTATTACATGGAAGTGTTTCTAGAAAATTTCCAAAATTTTATTCAAAATTGAGAGGTTGATATTTTTATTGAGTTAGTTAATGATGAAAATACTATTTCTAAACCCCATCATTGAATGGATAGAGTTAATATTTTATACTTGAAAAGTCAATACAGAAGTAATTAGATAAAGGTTTCATCCGACTTAGCATTTCAATATGGGTTGCCCATTTTTTGGTTGGTAAAAAAGAAAGTAGTTTAATGAATCTTTTTAGTGATTTTATAGCCTAGAATAAAGTTACTATTAAAAATACATATCCTTTTCATCATATGTATGATTTGTTTGATCAGCTCATAAGAGCTCTGAATTTTTCAATGGTTTACCTAAGGTCTTTGTACCATTAGTTTAAAGTGAATGGTGAATGTTTTTTGATGGTAGTGATTTGGAAAAAATATAGGTATAATGATTTTTTAGTTATGTCATTTGGGTTATCTAGTGCACCTCTTATATTTATGGATCTTATATATTGAATTTTTCATCAGTTCTTAGAGAACATTGTTGTTCTATTTATTGACTATTTATTATATTATAAAACTCAAGAGGAACATGAAAGGAACCTAAGGGTATTTTTGAAAACTATAAAAGAAAATAATTTTTGTGATAAATTTAGAAATTTTGAATTTTGTTTGTAAAAAATTTATTTCCTTGAAGATATTGTATTGAAATATTTTTAAACTGTTTTCCCTTCTAAAAAACATTTTTGAAGATTGTAAATGATCCCCAAATATCTTATATATTTATTGTTTTCTTGAATTAAGGGTTATTAATAATAGTTTGTTGAAAACATTTCTCTGTTTCCTAGAACACTGACTATGTTAAAATTAAATTGATGTAAGTTCATCTAGAAAAATAATGTGATTGTATTTTTCCAAATTTGATAATAATACTGGTAAATGCTCTTGTTTGGGGATTAACTTTCCAAAATAGAGATTGTTTCATCAAAAATTATGATTCATTGAAACGAATTGGTTTCTTTCTAATGAGAATTTATCATGTAATTTCTTATGCTCCACTTCAGTTGAAACTTCATTAGTAAAATTACACTACAAATGATTTGGAGTTAGTTGATGTTGGTTTTCTCTATAATAATTTAGAGGAATCATTTATATGGAGTAACGTGGGAAATGTATATGGATAAAAAAAAATTTAGAATATATTCACTCATAAATATTTTAACTTGATGTAGATAAGATGTATGGAACTAATTAAGGAGTATTATTAAATGACTCACTACCATCCTAGAAAAGAAAACAATGTTGACGATGGTTTGAGACAAAAATATAATGTTACATTAACCATGTTAGGTTTAGAACATGATTCATTGTTTAATGATTTAAATAATTTTGGCCTAGAAGTTTTGGATATAGGTATGTACTTTTCTTTTTTTATGTTTCATTATAGGTATCTATGTCAGAAATAATTAATAGAGCTCAGATGGAGGAACAATATTTGCATGAAAAGGTAGAATCCATTAAGAAGGGTATGTTTCACTAATGAAAAAATGACATATACCCACAGTTCAAAACAGTGGGTATATTGGTCAAAATTGAGGGTGTATCCTATACCCACGGTTTTGGGAACCATGGGCAACTGAGGCTTCAGGATAGCTCCACGGCCTATACCCAAATGCACCCATGGAGAATTCATCGCAGGACTTGCAGCTCACCCATGTAGCGCCTCACCAATAGAGCTGCTGCACTTTTATTTATATATATGTACATATTTAGATATATATTGATATAAAATATCTTTATTGGGAAAAACCATCGGCGGGGATCAATCCTACGACTTGTTCCTCTAAAATATACTATCTTACCAACCCATCTATACGATCTTGGGTTATAAAAATCTATACCTGGATTATTATATTAATTAAAACTGTGTGTATGAGAAAAAGGTTCCATGCGGGTTTCAAACCTGGGATGTTGTGCCGCATTTAAATTAGGCAACCACTACACAAATTACATTTAGTTAATAAATAATTATATATCATTATATATATATATATATATATATATATATTTATTTATTTATAAAACATGGAATAAATAAAATGTCACCCGGGTGTTTCGAAACTGAGTCTCTCTTTCATGGCTGAAGATATATACCCTTCCAAAATATTGTAGTTATGGTAGCATTTATATATATATATATATATATATATATATATTATCTTATATTTTTTTAACACAAAAAATATGGGACCCTATACCCATAGTTCAGTAAAACCGTGGGTATAGGTGGCATCTATACCCACAGTTTTCATAAACTGTGGGTATTGGATTATACAAAAAAGGATATACCTATGATTCATAATAATCATGGGTATAGCCTCCACCTATACCTACAATTCAATGAAAAACGTAGGTATATGTCTTTCTATGTAATTCTCACGCAATTTTTTGTCTGCCCGTGCTTACACGGGTACCCAATACCCACGTTTTAATAATAACTCTGGGTATAGGTTAGAAAATGTCACATATACCCATGGTTTATGAAAACTGTGGTTATAGACCCATTTTCCAGTAGTGTTTCATGACAATAATGTTTATGAAGTTATTTTTTTATGATTTTAAAAATGTTTATGCGTGCCTTGTGATTCCCATTTTAGGAATGTTTTGATGACTGAAGATTATAGTTCGTTGTTTTCTATTCATCAATGTAGAACCAAGATTTATAGAGAAGATCCAGAGTATTACTAGTGGGATGGACTAAAAAGATAATTTATAACATTACAATGATGTTTTTTACTTTTCATTAGGTTAAATAATAAAGATAGTCATTGAATAGGATGCTTCAAACTTTTCTAATATCAGATTGGCAATAAGAAAATATGTCAATGGAATTCATGGTCGGATATCAAAATACTTCATAACGTAATAATGTGATTTGGGATATTGTTGATTGGCTAACTAAATATACACATTTTCATCTAATTAGATAAATGACTTATTTAAATTAACTTTCTAGAATATATCTAAATGGGATAGTTAGGTTATAGTGAGTGACTCTCTCTATTGTATCAGACTGTAGTCTCAACTTCACATATAATTTTTAGAAAGGACTTAAGAAGTCATTAGGTACTGAATAAAATTTCAGTAAAAATTTTCCTATTCAATTCGATGGCTAGTTTGAGTGGATGATTCAGTCCCTGGAAGATACAATTATTACTTTCTCAATGGATTATCAAGGACGTTGGGTTCAACATCATTCTTTGGTTGAGTTTTAATAAAACAATTGTTCTCAATCCATTAAATAGATACAAACATTTGAGGAATTATATGGAAAGAATTACCAGAAACCTATACTCTATGATGATATAGGATAAAGAGAGTTTATGGGACAAGAGTTGATAGAGAAAATTTCTAGAAAAGACCAGTTTAATGAGAAACACATGAGGATAACTCATATAAGGGAAAAAAGTTATGGAGATAACCAGAGGATATTTCTTTTGAGGTATGTGATAATTTATTTCACAATGTTTCTCCATGGAAAAGTGTGATTCATCTTGGTAAGAAGGGGAAGCTGATTACATGGTTAATTGTACCATATGAAATATTAGAGAATGTTGTATCAGTTTATTATAGACTGTACTTAACTCCATGTTTATATTAGGTACACAATGTATTTCATATTTCAATGTTAAGGAAATTTGTGTGAGATTCATATCATGTTTTGAGTTTGGAAGTAGTTTAGTTGGAAGAGAGTATTTATTTTGAGGAACACCAAGTTTAGGTTCTTGAATATATAGATAATGGGTTTCAAAATAAATGTTACACCATGTTTATATTTTATAGAAAAACAATATGGATGAAGAGTGGTATGTGAATCTAAAAATGCAATGAGGGAAATATATCCCCACTTTTTTAATAAGTGAATTAAATTTCAAGGAAACTATTATTAAAGGTTTGTAAGGATATAACATCCCATGTAATGATATAATAAATCATTTTCATATTTATTAATATTAATTATGTAATTATATTATTTAATAAAAAATATGTAATTTTTAATTAAAAAATGAAATTATTTTAATTAAACACATTCCTTATTAGGTATTATTTAAAAGATTAATTTCTAAATATTAGAAATTTAATTTTATTAAATGAATATCAATTTTTAAATAATCATGTCAAAATTTACTTTGGGTGATATTTTGTCTTTTTTATGGAAAATATTGATTTTTTGTGAATAGTGAAAGATATCAATTTTGTGAGAAAGTCCTTTATTTTTTATAAATTAAGTAATATATATTTATAAATATATTTTGAACAGTTTTTATGGAACTTATGTATTATTTTTTTATATTTAATTAAATAAATTACTTTTTACTCAGCTTTATAATGTTTTTTATTATAAGTATGTTTTAGGTTTAAAAACTAATATTTTCATAAAAAAAAATTTAAAATGCGTAATGCTTTCCCTTTTTAAATATTTAAAATAATCCATAATAGGGAATGTTTTAAATAAAATATGCAGTTTATCAATAATTAAATATTAATTTAGTTTCATACAATTATTATTATTAGTCATGGAGTTAATATTGAATCATATATTTCTAGAAAATTCACTTATTAAAAACAAGTTGTGTAACCGTGTCTGTTGGATTAATATTAAATTAGAATTTTCCACTTCATTGAATATAATTTGGAAAAATGGATTTAATATTTGGAATAATAATAATTTATAATTTATAATATGGAAAACAGAATTTTCTTAAAAAATATTTTTTTGAAAACAATTTAATTAATTACAATTATTAGAGTATCAACGAGTTTACATAGTGGATAAAATTTAATCTTATGGGGAAAAATGATGTAGAAACTTCTAAAAAACCAATTTAATGGCCATATTTATACCTTATGACTTATATTATCTATTTTGGGGAATTATTTTAGAAACTATACCAGAAAAGAATGGGTTTAATTCATTATTTAAAAAGTTTACATGTATTCCACTCACCCCACTTATAATAGCCCCCCTATACTTCTATCTTGACACCTATAAAGAAAATTTTATCATGAAATAAAATGAAAAAGAACTTCTAAATATACATAATCTCATCCTAGTTGCCTTAATTTTAGTATAAATCATAACCAAAAATACATTTGGTACAAACCAAAAAGAGTTACCTGAAGAAGAAGAAAGATTCTTCAACAAGCATTTTTATATTACTTCCGTCTCCACCATATTTAATTACTTGTATACCATGAATAAATAATATAATAAATATTAAAAATATAGTTAAATGTTTTAATATTCATGTTATGAAATTCAAACACTCACACTTACATAAAATGAGTTACAAAATCATCATTCCTGCGTACGGCGGACTTCCACTATGCAAAATGATGTCATTCATTTTTCAAATAACACCTATCATGGTTGGGAATAATGATGGAAAAAATATTGAAATATTTTATTTATGATATTTATAAAATAATTATACCTCTGGATTCATTATATAAATTAAATTTTTTCTCATTTAGTTCTACATTGGATACATTAATGTTGGTCGTGTGTACGATGAACTACCACCACACGAAGGGATGTAAAGATTTTTTCCATAAAAAGTTGCGTGGAAGGTTGTAAGGGTAGATATAAAGAATATATATAACATAAATTAAATTATTATTATATTTGTGACATAATTATCTTTTCTGAAATATAATATATATCATTTTATTCTTACCATTTCACACACTAAAAAAGTGATATTGTCGTTCGTGGACTCATGAAATATCGCCTCCTCAAAGTGATGTGATTCTTATTTATTCATCACAGAATCACTACAATGATATATATAATTATATATAGATAAAAAAATATTTTATTTATGATATAATTATCATTTTTAATTGTAAAATAGTACATTTGTTTTTTCTATAAGTAACATTGAAAAATGGAAATGTTACTCATCTGCATGTACGACCTACTGTCTCCATGATCGTATCATTGGTTAATTTTTAATAACCATATTTCATGGTTGATTTAAAAATTATAATTGATTTATATATTTTTATAACTATTCCTTCATTATTTGTCCAAATATTATTAAATAATGTACTCATTGACCTTATTCGACCCACCAAAGTCATTTTTGACACACAAGATGAATATCGTCAAAACATTCGACATAAACATAATGGATTAAGTAGTTATACATAACATGTAAATAAGGTAATAAATTTATAATAAAAATTAAAAAAATTCTCAATCAAGTAAATATTTAATATAAAATTATTATTAATGAATATTAAGTCACAAGTGATGAATCAAACTCAAGGTAAGGGAATTCATCTCAATCTCCTTTCATTAAAGCATATTTTGATGTAATACACCTATAATATATTAATATTTTTATATATGACCACATTGACATGTTATGTCATGAATTAATCATTTATAATGATATTTAATGATTTTTTTAATTTTATAAATTAACGGGGATTATGATTCAAATATTTTTGAAGTGATAATGGACTTTTCATTAAAAAGGTCTATTTTAATGATTTCCATACAACTCTTCATTTTCCATGTAATGTTTTTGAAAATGAGTTTATGGAAATAAATTATTCATAAATTATATTTTTGTATCTTTTTTACTTTATTAAAATGGGTTTCAAAAGGAGTCTATTTGTGTGTTTTATATGGAATGTTTTGAAAAATGATAAAAGGATTGTTCTATTCTTAACATTCATGAAAATAATTACTTTTTTACCGTCAGGATAATTATTTGATTTCTAGATTCATTTTCATGTTTTTGTATTTTATTTAATGAAAAACCTTTTTAAATTATTATATATTTTGGTATTGTAAATGGATTTTCAATGGAAAAGTGTATAATGGAATTGAAAAAGTCATTTTTTTAAAAACAAGCATTTTGATATCGAACTGTGATTTTTAATGAGTTTTAAAGAGTGTTTAATATTTTTTAAAATGTATAATTGAAAGAATCATTTTTTATTATTTATATGTTACTTTTTTAATATACATGAGAAATGGGTGAACCTATATTGCACCATGTGATCCTGTTACAATATAAACATGGTGTAGCCCAGATAGAACCAGTTTAACCCCTTATTGCTTAATCATGGGGTGGCCTAGATATTGTCAGGGAAGAAAATTTTTTATTATACTTGAGGTGTTCTAGATAGCTCCAGGTAAGACCATTATTTCATAAACTGTTGGTGTTCCTAGATAATTCTCTAAATCATTTGGTAATGATAACATTGGAATTTTACATTATAGTTATTTCAATTAAATGCATTTTAGAGGGATTTATTAATTTGAGGTTATAAGTCACTAAAAGTGGTTTTAGTTTCCAAATATATATTTTAATGGGTTTCTCTGATTAAAATCTATGTGTTTTTCAAGTGAAAATTTTTAATTCATACGATCAAATAAATATGAAGATAAAGGTAATAATTATAATATTGTTCATTTTTTCACATGACTCAAAATTTTCCATCTTTTTGTATCACTTTCTATGTGTTTGGTGATCATCCCACATTTTTAATTTATTTTATCAGGAAAAAATTATAGGTAAGGGAAAGTAATAATTCAAGTTGAATTTCATGAATATTTTATGAAATTAAATGAGGTTTAGTTTTTAAAGTTTTATATTTTGTGAAAATGGATTTTGAATAGATGTCTCCACATTGTATTTTATGGTTTTTTAATGTATGAGGTAAGACCTAAATCTCAAAAACTGTAAACCTGAAAATCCTAAAAGTTATGTAATTTAAATTATTTAATTAATAGTTAAGATTGTGTAATTTTTATGTATGGATCCTTATACATAGTGGCACCTCGACCATCAATCCTCTGTCAGACCATTACAATCAATGGGAACAATTCCCCCCTCTACGTATGGTTTAGAAATGCATGTGGAGTTTCCACTTAAATAATTACATGTGTATTCAATCCTTTCATCATTGGATACATAGTGATGCTTTGATATCTAATCATGGGTATAGTCACAATTATTAATGGGATGATTTCCCCCCTTTACATATAGGTCAGACATGCCTGGAGAATTTCCCATTCAAGAACAATAAGTGACTTGATTCTTATGATCAAAAGATACATATTAACTCATGGATCTTAAATCCTAGGCCCATAAATAATAATAAATGGGAAAAATTCCGCCATATACATAAGTTTTGGGATTTATGGAGAATTTACCATTTAATAACAACATGTGGCTTTATTCCTATCATCAATGGATACATAGTGACACGCAAATCTATAATTCTAGGTCTAGATGAAAAAACCAACATGAATAATGCCCCATCAGCATTTCGGCTGGACCTGTATAGAGGTTTTATCATTTATGAACTACATGTGTATTAATTCATATTATCATGACATATGTAGCGACAATTTAATATGAAATCCTATTTTCATCTCATGTATAAAAATGTCCCATATCTACATATGGGTCAGACCTACATAGGGAGATTTCATGAAATAACCACATGTAGCTTGAATCTTTATATTAAAATATATAAAGTGACACCCAAATGTGAAGCCATGGGTTTCTTTAAAATGTATAAAGTGATAAAAATATTTCACCCCTAACTTTATATGGGCTAGAACTATGTATTAAATCTCCTGATACTCAATTTCGCAGGACTTAGTTGATTGCCTAGAAGCCCCTTGTTTCTCACACAGAACATGAATCATGTGATCTTAGGAAACATGGAAGGTCTCTATAGATTATTTGAATAAAAAATTAACTGATTAAGTAAAATATACAAGTGTCAGCATGTTAAACTACATAACACATTTACATCCATACCACATGATGTTAAACTACAAGAAAAACACCCTCACCATATGATGTTAAACATCAAGGAAAACATCATTGTCAGATAAAGATAAAATTCATGATAGATACACCCCCGCTAAATGATTTTAAAATGTGTAGGTCATCGCCAATCATCATTACTTTTAAAAGGAAAACAAGTGCCTGACCCCGACCAACTAAATAATGGGGTGCTTTCATCATCTTCGAAACTACCACAACTATTAAATCAAACATCATGTATTTAGTGCCTCAAGTTTCTGCAAATCAACCTTGAACCTTTAAATAGAGAATATATATCTCTATTTTAACATGATAGTGATTCATGATGGATTTAAATTACCGACCATAGATATCTGTCCCCTATAGAAAAGGATTTCTAATCCTTGTGTTCTTGATGTTTCCATCGTAGAACCCTGCAACTAAGGGTGTTATAGGATATTCACAAATTTATTTTCCCTTATAATTAATCATATATTGAGAACCTAGATCAATTATTTATATTATTTTAATCTCCCATATAGATTTATGTTGGAGTACTCTTGACCATGGGTATCCTAACTAGGTTGTTGTGTCACATTCCCCTCATACCAGGACCATGCGTGTAATGATCATAATATATGTCCACTTTTTTCAGAGTTACACGACCATAAAATTTATCCCTTAATGGTCCAAATAAAAATACATAAAAATTTTCTGGATGAAAACCTACATAGGGAGGCCAGATAAAAAGTCATGTCTCCGATAACTTAACTCGTCATCTCTAGAGTTTATGAAAATTAATGAGAATAAATGAATAATGTACAAAGATCATTGGTCCCACATTATGTACTTGGTAAAATTAAATCCATGATCTCTGGCCACCGTAGTCTAGGAAAAAATTATAGTATTGATTTTTAGGATCTCCTCCCCATAGTAACTTGTTCACCAGGTAGTGACAAATATTTTACGGTGCTGAAACCCTTCATGAATATTTCAGTTTTCATAAATCAATATTCTTTTTTGTGTTTCTTGAGATATATAAAACGTTTTATTTCCAATGGAGAGGAAAATATATTTCTCCTTTTATCATTTTTAGTTATTCATAAGGGATTTGACCAACAAAACAATGACATATTATCTATATAGGAAGGGATTTCTGATCATGTGATCATAACATCACTATGGAAGAGCTGATCACCTGAGGGTGTTCTTGTATATCCTTGACATGGTTGTCACATATCCTTACTCATGACCAAAGAACATTAGACCATGATTTACAATATTCATAACCTGACAATTAAAGTGGATTGTACATCCTTGACATTACTTCATCAGGTTTTATACCATTTCTCAAAAAGGAATGATACACTCCATTATCGAACCTTTTGATGGACCACACAACATGATTCTAAACCACCTGGAATAGGACTCGAGATTTCCCAATAAAATATATACCACCCTAGGGTGATAGAACCCTTCTCGGATAGTCATTTTGTTCATAACCCATTTCATTTCAATATACTTGACTCTTCCCCAATCATTCACGGACCGCATAAAAGAGTGTGTATCCACTTTATTTGACCATGTACGTAATCCCTTTGTTCTCATGTATAAGGGATTCTAACCTAAAAACTATAGTCATTATCTTTTTATAAGTGAGGAAATATGATCCGCATGAGCCCAGATAACACTGTAGAAGAACACAACACATTAGTGTATTTTGTTTCAACCTTGAAAAGTCTTCCCCATTCCATATTTGTAGGTTCAACCTCCTACACATGTGATTTACACAACCCATATTATAAAAATCATCGGGGATTTGACTTCTTTAATATTTTAACCAACTACCCATACCATCATTGAAATCATTCATGGTCCTAGGAAAATAGTTGGGATCCTATTTTCTTGTCCATGAATGTAAGTCCCATGGTATAACGTATAATAAATTGTGACAAAAAAATAGAGGCATATCCTAATTGTACGCATGGAAATCTAATCCTCATAAGAACTAGAAACACTATAGTTGAAAAAATCACCTTCTAGTGTATTGGGCGATCCCCAAAATTTCAACCCCATTCCATATTAATTAATTATGTCATGGAAGAAAGAATATAAACTACATATCATTTGATGTCTATATTTCCTAATTTAAAACAACATGAAACATGTACTAACTATATGAAATTAAAATACATGGAATACATTCTTACTACAAGACATTAAACTGCATTGATAATTCTATTTCACAGATGATATATTACAAGAAAGAGAAGGTCTGAGCTAGAAGACACTAAACAAAAACAATAAAGGGTCCAAGATAGAAGAAGGTAAAATATTTCAATGGATGGTCCAAGATAGAATACCCTAAACTATAGAATAATAATGGACTAGTTTTCAGGATTGTAAAACAGCCGATCAAAAGAGAGAAAATGCTTTCTAGGTAAAATAAATGATAATGTAATCCTGGTGAAAATTTCAATCTCTACATGACAGGAATACAATTTTTGTACTCATTTTATTAGTCATAAAATAGAAAAGGAAGAAAAATTTTCATGTTGAAAACCCATAATAGGGAGACCTAAGAAAAGGTAAAGTCAACACCGCCTAATCTTTCCCCTCTATAAAGCTAAGGAAAAATTTAGGTCAATATAAAAAAATATAAATCCCATTGGGTCATCATATTTACCATAAAATAATGGTACATTTATTATGTCCACTGATTTCATTAAGAGTTTTTGAATTATCCCTTTAAGGCATATATTTGACCCAAATTATCCTTTTTCAAATCAGATGATCTCAAGAAAACTAGAGCAGGTACAAAAATGAGGATTCTCATATTGGTGGGTATTCAGAAGAATTTCTCAAGAAATATATTTTGTAATTTAACCATTAAAATCAATATGTTTAGGATTATATTATATTATTGAAAGGATGGTATTTATGTAGATCTATGTGATATTAAATTAATGAAATTTCATTCACATTATGAATAAATGAAAACTAGACAATGACATATAATTTTCATATAATTTTTTCTATATTAGCTTTGAAAAGGAGGAATATACACATTTTAGAGCCTCCCCAAGGATTACATCAATAAAAAAATTTGTTTATACTAAAAGAATATATAATCGGGTGAATTTTCGAAATCTGCTAGAGTCTAGATAGAATTTTCAATGGAATGATGAAGTGTCATTCAATTTTTCTCCAATGTTGCATCTTTTGGATGAAGATTCTAGATAAATGTAGATAACACTTTATGACCTTTATATTATTCTACAATAATGATAATGAATTCATAATATCGGATTTCATGACCTCTATGCGAACTTAATATTATTCGATTTCTACAGTCAATAGGTCCCTATGAGAAATAATTTAGAGGCTATGTGACATATTTTCTTAATAGACTATGCCACATCCTTTAGTGACTAGGTCAGAGAACCTTTATCATCAAAAAATACCATATCATTATTAAATAGTGGTTTTCAAGTTAGGATTATTTGAATCATGATATCATATAGAGGCCAACAGTTAATGTATCATTCCCCCAAATCATGAAAGAGCGGGAAAATCATTTATATTATTAATGAAATGTTTTCACAGGAGTCTTAGAGATTAAGGTTTGAATCTGATGTTTGATTATCCAATGTTTTTCTTGTTCCTCTATAACCTTTGGGGTAGGTATATTAAAAGGGGGATTGACTGAAGGAGTTTATGAAGAAGAAAGGGAGGATGTCTCATATGATCTTCCCTCAAATGATGTGACATCCATTTCTCATATTGAAATAAAAACTTACATAATGAATTATTCACACTAATGGGATGATCTTATTTAGGATGGGGATGCTTCCTTGAAGGCTCTCTTGAATCTCTAATAAACTCCATTGGTGATATATTTATGGGTATTAGTGAAGCACCTTGTTTTTACACCTGGAAGACCAATCTATTCAACACAACGCCTGGGTCAGCTCCCCCCCAAGACTAGGAATACTCATAAGATATGAATATAGTATCACCAAAATGAGGAATGATATTAATTGAGTTTGGTTCTTCACATGCCAATATAATTCAAAATTAGATGATAAGCCCAGTGTGTTGTTCTCCCCATATGCCAATGGAAGGGATAGAAGAAACCATTTGGATTCAACTAAAATGGAAAAATAACTGATAAGGGGTATATTGATCATCGATAATCATCATGTCAAAATGGGTCATCAGAACCCCATCCGAAAGAGATATTTTTTATGACTGTTCATCAAGAGAGTCACTTTGGTTATCAAAAATTATCCCAATTATTGTTGGATAGAGAATGAAGTGGAAATAGTTTTTCTGACTCAGCATTTCAATGACCTCATTTGGGCCTAGTTACATTTACTCAACCCCGAAAGTATTCTGAATCCTAAGGAGGATGAGGAATCAAGGATTCTCCTGGTGTTTTGTTATTTATAATAGAAAAAATGCTCTCCGATCTAGTCGAATAAGAACTAGATAATGTTGATAAACCTATATGGAAATTTTCCTTGCAAGATATGTCCTAGGATTTTATAGAGGTGAGAAATATTCTTTATGCATATGTTAATATGCTACCCCTCTACTAATTGATCATCCATCACCATCATTTCCACTTATTTTCAGGAATTTGTATCCCCAGCCGAGAAAACCCATATGTTCAGGAACACAGATTTGAAAGCAATCCTGCATAAGGCTTGAGGATATATTTGGTATCACCTGGTAACCCCATGTGTCATACTCCCTAGCCTCAAGGGTTTCCCAACAAGATCATACACTATCATGAACATACTGAGAAGGGCACTAGTGAGGGAATATAGCGGTCAGCTGAGCTCTGCTACACCAAATAATGATGATGATCCAAGAATTAAAGGTAATAACCATGTGTATATTAATAACCTTCCTTAAATTCTCTTTTAAAATGGTGATCATGTCTTTTTACATGACCGATGATTTTGTGGTAATCCCAGATGTTCGTGGTAGGATGAAACTCATCACAAATCTCCCCAAGGGGATATTTTCAGCCCAGAAGATAGCTATCCTAATGGATTATTCCTACATCACCATGGGATAGATGAATTGAATTATTTCTAGAATAAAAAATGAAAAATCATATCTTTGAAATACTTTAATTGATGATACATGATGAACTATGAAACCCCTATTTCCTCATAAATATGAGTAGCTTGTAACTGGTCAGAGAACGCTGAGTGTCTTTTCCTAACCCAGATTGGTTATTCCCATTCATCTGAATAGATATAACCATGATTTATTTCCCATTTCATGATATAATTACTTCTCAGCTTATTTAAAGTTGATAAAAATATGTTCTAATAGCTATGATGGATCATATGGTGTGAAAATCACAACTGTTTGGAACATGAGGGGAGTTCTACAACAAATAAAAAACACTAGGAATTTGTTGCAACTAGTTGAATCTCCATAGAAATAATTGTTTTAATATAATCTAAGGAAGATGATAACCATCAAAAAAAGAGGTTGTAGTCTAGATATGGAATGAAGTAATAATAAAACATACTAAACCTATAAAAATGATGCTAGTGTGATAAAGGATAACTCTGGAGTTTATATGGGAGAAACCTCTTCAAAATATTATTTTCAGAGTACATGTTATACCAAGGGTCAACATTAAGATTCCTAGCAATCATGGACCTCTGAATAGACATGGTGGAAAGTGTACATGATCATGATGCCTTTTTTATAGAAGCAATAAGTATATATCATACAAGAAAAAAATACCATAAAATAGATTCATGACTCATGAATCATCATGAGAATCAAATGAACCAAGAAGGTATTCAAGATCGCATCACCTGATATAGGTCTGAAAAACAATATGACCATTGGTGATCTCATAGAACACATGACCTATGGGGAATCTATCTACTGCACGAGCATTCATAATACTTTCTCTTGTGTGACCCTGATATGGTCTTGTGAAGTACATAATGATCGAATTATTACACGACCAAGCTAGTATATCATGTGAATACTATAAGATATAAATGTGGACGAGGTCTTGGGTTAAGGTTTAATGAATTAATGAAAATTAATTGTTGGTTCATCTAAACCAATTCTGTGAAATATAAAATATTGCGGTTGGATCTCATATAATAGTTTCATGACATATTCACACAACAAATTCTTGCGATATGTTCTTGTGAAGGGATATTTCAATGATCTTTTGATGAGTTCTTATGATGAAGATCATGTGACAAAAGAATTAATAAGGACTATAGAGAATCAAGGTCACTGATGAAATTATCCACCCCTCACCTCCCATGTTATTGGATGATCCATGGAATTCAAAAGGTCACTTGGAAGAGAGAAGTTCTCCCAAGACACTGATTGGAAGTATCCCCAAAGACTCAGGTGGGATTTTTTTTCAGAATAGAGTACTTTTCAGTATAGTTGTTTCTACTTGGGTAGTGGGGGGAGGGATTTTTGACACTGTCAAACTGATCATCGACAATTATCTAATTGAATAAGTATATGAATAATGGGTATTATTTCCCCCACTAAATATATGTAGGGGTGGTGGATGAATCAGTTAGATCATGTAACATTTATAAGGACACGTGAGTGCATGAACTTCATGAGATCATGTGAATGGATCAAGTGTATCAAATTATTTTATTATGATCACCCAAATCCCCTTGGAAAATACCTCTATTTATTACAAAATCATCCCCACAAACAACTAGGATTAGGAAAAGGACTCCTCATGATATCTATTGATTATGTGAAATGTCAACTAGAAACTACCTACCAATCTTTCAAAACTCCTTTTAATATAATGGAAGAGAAATTTGAAAGCCTAATTTTAAGGAAGTTGTACTCATATACAGGTGAAATTTTTGTGAGATTCATAATACCCTATGAAACCATTGGCATCATGACCACCTTTTCATGCAAGATTATATTGGCATGTCAATTTCATTATGAAAATGACATCAGACATGTCTATTGAATCTATGATTCCCCTTATGTTCTTATAATAGTCATAGGCATTTTTCATGAAAATTCTCTCACACTATCATGAGATCTAGTGTTGATCACATGATACACCATAGATTAGAAGAGTGATTATGTATAAAAATGATCACACGATGTCACAAGATCCCTTGACCTTAAGAAATAAGGAAGGAAATATAATGAGAAAGGATAGAATCTTATCCTTAAGGGAAGATTCCATGATCATTACATGAAAGAGGTTATGTGCCTTGTATCACATGAAGGCCCTTTGACATGTCATCCTGATCTTGTAGAGGCCCCGTGGACAAGCTATCTTGGTCATGCAAGAGGCATTTTACAAGAACCCATAGTCTCATGAAGGACTCCAAAAATTCACCTTTGATTTTGTGAAATCCTTTACATGGGAAACATAATATCATGAATACACCCATACTTGTCATCCTGAGCTTGTGAAGGTTCTTTTACATGTGAAATTGGTTATGAAAAATCCTTTTTATCAGCTATTTTCATATAATCATTTCATTGGAAGAATGTTCTTGTGGTCATTGATATCATGCGACACAATGGATGACGCACTGAAGTATCATGTGGAGCACATGATGAAAAAATACCCCCACTGAATCTTGCCAATATTTTCAAGAATCATTCCATGTGAGGCAGAATATTACTAGGATGGAGAGGAATATAATACCCTCCCATTCTACACAAAAAACATTCATAGAGAGACAAAGGTATGAGAATAGGAGTATACTTCTCATAAAGTAATGTCACACGATCACAAAGGAATTACACCAAGTGAAATCTGGGGAGTGACCCAAGGGATCACGCAACATGAATATTTCCATCATATGATCACTATATAGATCATGTAAGGGAATTTTGGAGAGCCAACTATATCATGCGAATGAGTTCATACAAATTGAATGGGTCATGCAGAACCATTATAAGCTAATGCATAACAATCCACAAAATCGATATGATATGAAGTTAGAAAAAACAAAATAAAGAATGTAGAAGAGTTACTTGAATTAAAATATGATAATATTCAATCAATTATCTGGAATCACCTAGATCATTGGAAAATAAGAAGTTATGTTGACCAATTTATGTGACATCCTTTGGACATGGCATCAATATTATACGAGATCCTTTAGAAATGTTATCCTTATTTTATGATGTCCACCAAGCATGTCATCCACGTCATGCGACTACCTCAATAAATATCACCCATGTTATGCGACAACCCCTATGAAAGCCATTAAAATCTTATGAAATCCTCCAGATGTACCATAAAAGTCATGTGATGTCCTCTAAACATGTCATTAAAGGCCCACAACACCCTCCAGACATGACACCCAAGTCAGGTGGATGCATCAGGGCATGTCAACCAGGTCGTGTGGTGCCTTTTTGAAAGGTATCCAAGGTATTTCTCTAAAAATGTCATCCCGATCACATAAAAATCTCCATTCATTCCAAAAAAGTCTCGTGGATTCCTTTATAAAAGTCACATAGGTCTTGAAAATACCTTTGGACAAGTCATATGGATCACGCGACATCCCCCCAACATTTAAACCATGTCTTGGGAAGTACTTTCTACAAGTAGAATAGGTCTTGAAAACCATCTGAACATGTTAAATGGATCATGTGACACCCTCCGAGCATGTCATCCTTATTACCCAATGTCATTTGTATAGGTAAACCAAGTCTCATGACACCCTCCACACATGTCATCCAGATCATGCGATATCCTTAAAATAATTCCAATGGTCCATGTGGGTTTTTATTAATTTCTTTTAGGAAAGTAGTAAATGTCTATAAATCCTAGGAAATGTTATATAAACAAAACATAAATGTCTATAAGATGATTCTGACATGTTAAGAAGACAATAAAAAATGTCAATTAAGAAACTAAGTCATTTCACAAAGACATCACAGGACATGATAACATTGTCCAGTGTGCATATTTGGGCATACCCTTGATTAAAATTCCATAAATTGTATTCCTATTATAAATAGTATATGTAGGATACTTTCCTAAGGCCCATGCTTGAGAGAGCATTCACCTTGGTTTAAGTACCTCCATATCTTAATCATTTTAACCCTTGGGACCCAATCTCTCCGATGTGATTATCATTATTCCTCATTTATCAACAAATAGATAATCCAAACTGAAATATGATATCATTTATTCCTATATAGAAGTGACATGTAGGATTCCTTCCTAATTTCTGACCTCCATATAAAACACCCTATATAGGCTACCCCAATGGATAAGTTCTGAATCCATATACAATGATATTGATCACCTGTTATACCTTCATTATCACACTAAGCATGGATGATACATACTTAGGGATTGTTAATGATCATATCATTCACATCATGAATATACCCTTAAATTTAATTATCAGTGTTTAATCCCCATTTGGTCGCATTATATTACTTCACCCATACAATGGAATCTACTTCAGAGTAAGTCTCGATGGCATGAATGAACTATCTTAACTCTAATTCATGTTATGAATAAGATACATAGGATACATTAGTATGGCCTAAGATCAATACCAAGTACCTAATATCCATTATATACATTGTTTCCTCATGATGTTAAACTATACGATTTCAATTAACTATGTATGTTTTGAGTTTAGTTATAAATGGGATATGTAGGATACATCATAATGGTTCAATACCATCCTCAAGATATTAATCGACTCCCTGGAATGTACTAAACATTAGAGTTCCAATTTATATGGCTTAAAAATATAAGGGGATACCCATTTTTTATCAATTATTATAAATGGACGAAGAACCTCGAATGCATACTGATAAACTTATGAATAGACCCCACTTTACACATGGAATGATTCAATACTTTATCATTTTTTATGGTAACCAATCTTGTATTGTGATTAGGAAGATATTCTAGAAAATATTATAAATCTATAATAGAGTACTAAAGTAGACAACGATTCCCCCCAAAAGGGTGTGATGAGCCTGACCTCGCATACTCTCATCCCACATGAGTTCCTAAGAACCATTGGGTATAAAACCCCAAATGAGAACCTGCTTTTTGAAAGTAGGATTTAAATCTATTAGGGATGTGTGGGTCTATTGGGAGTTTAAATTAGGGAATAATCTAGTGAACCCAATGTAAATTATTGTATAAAAATTGAAACCCCCATAATCAGTTGTCAGGTGAAACCAAAAATGGGTTTAATCATAAAAAGAATCCAATGCCTATTTTTATGATCTTTATTATAAATTTTATGTGGATTTACATTTACATATAGGATTTACTATTTCATAGGTATTATGACTCAAAATTTTAAAAAGTGGTAAGAGTTTAATTTCATAATTTCATTTTTTTACCAGGTTTTTTATGATTATGCTTCTAATGGTGATATGTTATGAAATATATTTCATAAATCACATGAATTTTCTTTTTCTATAGTTGTTTCTATAAATTACATGTTTTCCTATCATTTTTGTCTCTTTATTTAATCAAGATTCCAAACTAATTTTTTTGAGGAAAAACCCAAATTTATTTCTCACTTTAGTTGGAAAATAATTTTCTTCCACATCTATGTTATTAAAAAAAGGTATTAATAAATAAATAATTAATTTCCTATTACTTCTTATTAACATTTATAGCTTTGTTTTATTTTTATACAATATCTAAAAAATGATTCTTCTAGTATTTTTATAAATAAGGATCTCATGACCTTTTACTGATAAAGTGAAAGGAATATTTGTTTTAATATGTATGAAATGAATGAAATTTTTAAAAATAAAAACCACTTGTTGTTTTAATTATTACCTTAAAATATTCCATGTTTATATTATAATGAATTGTTTTCATTAATATTTGATAACTTTTTAGATTTTAAAAAGTGTTTCCAAAATGGAAAAGATATTTTTGTTAAGAATGATTTGATTATCTTTTTATGGAATTTTTAAACATCAGCAACAAAAACCATTGTTTTTCTTTTTTTTCTAGGGATATAATCCTATTGTACCACCATTATTATGTATATGGATTGTTTATGATTATGATTATGATATTATTATCAAAATATTTTTTCCATTGGTTTTTATATAATGAATTGATGAGATTATTATGTAACTCATTTCCTTTATATGGGTTATGATATGATTAAATGTTTATAGAACTCATTTCCTTTCTATGGGTTATGATATGATGATTATTTTATGATTTTTTGGAATAGAAATTTATGATGTATGTGAAGCATGGGACCTATATCTCCCTTTAATACAATGAAAAATTATTAATTTTCACTGGCCATTGAGGGTACATGGGAGGTTATCCAAAGCCTAAAAAAAGAGGGTACAAGAGAAGTTTTCCCAAGACAAAAAAGACTTTACATGGGAGGTTATACCAAGAAAGAAAAATGTAACCATGAGGTTATCTAAATCCTAAAATGTCATGAATGTCTTGGTTGGTATCGTTTATTTAGGGTTTTTATTCTTATATGTATGCCATAAACCTATGTCTTAAGACATTTTTATTATCACATGGATCATATTCTTTGATTACTTTAAGATTATTGTCTTATTAATAACCTATATTTATTCCATGAATCATGATTATGATCTATGTTATGCATGGTGAGGTTTTAAAATGTTATTATCTTGTGATAATTACCTTAGTCACATGCTATGTTGATATCTCTCTTGTTTACCCTTTGCTAAGTATCTAAGATCACTGTATCTTATGATTCCTTTCCCGATGTTCTAAAGAAAAGAAATATTTATGATATTTCTATGAAGGGTGTTAGTTTTGATGAAATTAATGGGAGACTATGTAACTCACTTACAAACTTGTTGTTTATGTGCCCATGTTTCTAAAGGCACTACACCCATTTTATAGTGGATTGGATAGTTACATTATGTAATGATATTAATCTTTTAATATGTGACATCTATGTATGAGAACTATGGTTCTTTACAAAAATAATATTTATCTATCATATATAATGAATATATACAAGTTATATATCATGATACAAAAAAATGTTTTAAAAATGAAAATATTTGTGTTTTTATTTTTTCAAATCACATATGTTTTAATTAAATTTTTATTATAATTTACTAAAATTAATCGAAAATTTATTTTCATAAAATGTGTTTATAAATTAATATTATCTTTCATTATAATTCCAGTGGACCATAAGAATTTTTCAAATAGTCCAAAAAATGACCATAATGTTAAAAGTGATATTTTTCATATTAATAATGATTTTGTGTAAAAATTAAATTTCTCAAATTTATAAAATTATTTTCATAAAATGTATTTCATTTTTTATTATAAACATAGAAAAATGGTTCGAGATAATTTTTTATATTTTCAAAAAATTATCAAATCTTTCGTGAATAGTGAAATACATTAAAATACTATATTTAACATTATAAGTGAAATACCAAAATTAATGAGTCACAGATGAGGTAGTAAACAAATATTTTACATACACATGAACTTATTAAAGTATATAGTCCCAAGATTCATCACTATTGGTATTCTTTGTCCAAAATAATTAACCAATCCATATTACATTGAAAAACACCCCTCTCACCCCTATAAACAGTACCTCATTTACTCACACATTCTAAAACATGGATCATAACAAAAATGTACCCAACTCTCCACGTCTCTATACCCATGTACATAGAATCCTATTTCTCCTTAAAATAAAAATATTTAGTTTCCTTAAGTGGATTTCTTGGAGGAGATATCTAAAGGTGAATGTAACATTATCAATTAAGAATTATTTAATTCATTCCATATAATAACTCCTCAAGAACATATTTCCCATGATGGTTTGATAACATACTTATTGTTAATAAAATAAATTTTAAATATCTATATTGAGTATCCATTTTCACTCTTATAATATTTTAGAAAAAAATCATCCATATTATGTTAAGTTCACCACCTTTCTAGATGATGAGTTTTTTTCCAGTACCACCATCTTGGTTTGTATAAATTCACATAATATCATTGAAATTGATCTAAATATGTATATTATTTTACCATTAATAATTTTAATTTATATATGTACATAATATTGAAGGAAACAAATAAGTTCTTCATAGCTACAAAACTTTCCTAAATGAACTAACCGTTTAGCTATAAGGAATATAATTTATAATTTATAATTATTTTTTATTATAGTGGCGTATTATGTTTTTAATTTTTAGTAACATATTAAATAATTTACATTACAATTCTGGAATTATTTAACAATTCCATAAGAACATCCATATTTACCATAGGTGATCCGACCTTGGAACCGTGGACTGAACACCCTCAGAACTGTGAAATTAAACATTTCATATCATTGAAATGGTTTAAAATGGAAATAATGTAATTATAGAAAATAAAATATAGATAGAAATGGATATAAATTAATTAATTTTTTAATCTAATTTTATTATTCTGGACATAAATTGAAAGTGAAAAATAATTGTGGACCTTATGTAAGGGAACTCTCAAAAACATTCTCTTTTCTATGGGTTATGAATTTTATCAATATAACTCAATTTCTAGCTATATATTACATTATTTAAGGAAAATATATATTGTTTATATGTATCTATCGTATATAAATATATTATTATCCATTTATTTTATGGGGTTATACATGCCTTAAGTTCATTTCTGAATTTCTTATTTCAAATTAAACTCTATTAAAGGGAAAAATTAAATACCTTATTCCTTTTATTTGAAATTAATTTAAAGTATTTTAATTTCAATGACTACATTAAATAATGGAAAATATTATTTATAACTATTTTATAGTACCACTATATTTCAATTGAAATTTCATATTTATTCTTTTTTCAAAATACCTTTCTGATTCATAAAAACACTATTTTAAAAGATTATTTTTATACCAAATTTATCTACCATTTCTCATTATCGTTTTCTTAAATGAAAATCATATTTAAGAAAAATTATTATTTATTCATATATGATCATAAAAAATATATAATTTCTTCCATTATTTATAATTATTATTATCTCTCCTTTGATTTTGATCTAAGGCATTATAATGTATCCAATTTCACTTCATGGTAATTTATTATGATTATGAACGATGTTTCATTCCCTTATGTGAAATAGATATTCAAGTACAGGTTTTTGTGGGTGCACCTAGATAGTTCGACAATTCAACCAGTAATTATTTATGTCTCATGAGATGACATATATGGTATTAGGGATTAAAAATTATCCATTACAAGACACTATAAAACTTGTGATGTTGTCTTATTGATTATTATTGAATTACACACATGTCATGTTATATTTTTCGATCCCATTTTTATGATTCCTTAATATTATGTTTCCTATATTCTTATGTCATTCTTTAATGTGATACTGTATGTAACTTTCTTATTATGATATCATTATACATCATTAGAGTCATATGATATGCTTATTATCATGTTTATTCCCTTATTAATATTTATAAACCACCGATTTTTTATGTATTCTAATTATTATCCTATGTATTTTTAGAAGATAAAAAATATTTAAGATCATATTATTGATATTATAATAATTAATTTTTATTTTTTTCGTTTTGATGTTTTGTGTGCATTTTCTTCCAAAGACACTACATCTCTTTTTACATTCTGTGTTTTTACTTGATATTTATTTTAAATGTCATGTAAAAATATGTGTAAAATACTTTCTTCACTATATAATATCTATGGAAACTCATATAATCCTTACCTTGACATATTATTTCCATTATTTTCATGTAAGAAAACATAATGTATTTTTAAATACTTATAGGTGATTGGTAATAGGATTAAATTGGAAGGGAGTGACTCATTCATTTATCTAGTTTATTTGTGAGTGTTCTATTTATAAAAGATATAATAATTAAATCCTAAGACCATACCGTTTTCTATAACCAATTCCCAATCTTGATCTAATTTTGGAGGAAATATATATAGATTTTTTTGGGATCCCAAAATATAATGGATAGGAAGTGATTCATGTAATTGTGTATCATCAATCTATGTATGCTAACTTATTAACTTTAATTCACCCATAAAATCTACAAAATTTTTCAAAATTTTCATTAATGGTATATTCATATTACTTCCATTTTTAAAGCATAGATGTTGATTAAGACCTGTTGTTTACAAGTTTCTTTTGGAAAGAGATATTAAAACTACATGGCTCTATACTCATTTTGATCTCTTGAAATCACCCAAAAACTAATAGACTCAACGAGGTAGTCAATCAAAGTATTTATACTTACATTCCATGAATTTGTTTTAATAAGCCTCATAATTGGGTTATGTAGTTATCATGGGTAGAATAATGTTAAAACACTTCCTTAGCCATTTCAGTAAGAATAACCTCATTTGAAGCTATTTGTTGGAGGAAAAACCTTATGTACCTCACAATACCGTGGTATAAACTACTCTTGGTGATCTATAGTTGTAGTGGTTGTATGGGGTAAAGATTAACTATAGATAAAAACTCAATTATTGGAATAACAACAAACCTTGAAATAATATACTAATAAAATGTTACAACTAGTTGAATTTCATGTGGGTGACCTTTTTTTGTTATGTTATATTTTCTACATCACACTATAATAATAACCAAGATGTATACAATAATTTTGGAATGATTTTATTTACCATATCACATATTTCATATGTTTGGAGTAGTCTCATATAACCTTGATAAATTATAACATATCATAGTTCACTTTGTTTTATATATTTTTTAGTTTCAGATAGCTATTGGAGATCCCATTTTAGAACACTTACTGAATAATTTATATGAGGATATAGCAGAATTGGTTTATCTTGAAATTTACTTTTACATGTGAGGATATTAATGTGGTCAATAATGGTTGGTTCAATGTTGTGTGAAACCCCTTAACCAAGGAACATGAAAAAATGATCAATTTATCAAGGCCCTATTTCCATATTTTCACCTTTGGAAAAGTTGGATCCTCATACTGACAGAATTGATAGGGGGATCAGTGTGGGTTAGGATAATTCTAAGACACACGAGTTATATAAAATGATGAGGATATCCCTATTTATATTAATAAATTCTGGTGTCTTATTTTATATTTGGCTAGAAACTTATATTTTTGGTTATATTAAACATACTGGCATATACATGAGAATATGATGTAACAAATGATGTTTGAGTTTTGATCTTGGGCTCTTATAGGAATTTTTAGAAGAGTTGTATGTTTTATTACCTACCTTTCAATATGATTCTTTATCATTAGTTCTAAATAGATTTACCTCTCTATATTTTTTTCAATCATTTATTTTTGTTAAAACAACTGTTGATATGGATATTGAAATTACAAACCAGCTGTAAGAACTTTATCTCTATCACTCTGATTTAGTTCTCCTTTTGGGGTGTAAGTGGAAAAAAAATTAATTTTCTGGGTGTCCAAAAGATCAATGCTCCACTCACTATATTCATGTAGATAAATTCTAATGAAATAATCGTTGAACCTTTTCCATTGATAAAAACAATAAATTTATCAAAAATAAAGATATGAGAAACACTGGATCAACTAATACTATTATAAAATAATCTAATCCTCTCATTATCAATAAGATGACTCAATATAATACTAAATAAATCATGATTGAGGATAAAAAACATCAGGAAAGGTTTCACCTTTATTAATTCCCCTATATGATTTGTAAAATCTAAAATTTTTACCCATAATATAGATAAATAACCACGATGTATACTTGCAGTGAAAAGGGGGTCACAACATGTTTTTGAGATGTTTGTGTGGGATGAGTCTGATACTGGGAAGTCCACACCCTATAGATGTGAAAGTGGTGATCAAATTTATTGATGAATTTTATAATTATGTGGAAAATAAAAAATATAATAATAATGGGGTAAAACAAAATAAAGAAAAAAATAGAAAAAAATAAAGATTAAGAACAGAATGTATTGACTTGATTCGGTCAATTTTGGTCTGATATGGATTTCATGAACACCAATAAAACTTTTATATTGTGAAAATATAACAAAAAGTATACAACGGAGAAGTACATGATATAAGAAGCACATTCAATGCCACAAAAACTATCCAGGTATTATGTACTTGTAGCTCTAGGACATGGGATGAAATCAATTATAGAATATGGCATACATAATAACCCCACATAGACTCACTCGTGAAACCAAAGACACATAAAATACAAGAATAAGACCATAACACAACATCAAATAACAAAATATCAAAAGATTATAACATCATTCTTAGATTAAAAAATCATATAAAGACATTATAGGGGATAAAGTGTGGTTAAATGGACGAATCTTTTAAAAATGGATAGAGTTAAAAACATGATTCATAGGGTGCAAGATATGCATTCAAAAGGATTAATGGAATATGGAGAAATGGAATCCATTGAATTAAATTAAAGTGGTTTTCCAATATGTATCAAGCTTTATCCTCTCACTATAAATATGATATAGAACAATGCCAAAGATCCACATACCTTATACACATGAGGTAGATCCCAAGTGAATGAAACAATGGTGAAATAAATGTTGGTTAGACAAGAAAAATATAATTGTCAGCCTTGATAAAATTTAGACACATGTGTAGTGATGGGAATCTGACAATCCCATAAAGAGGGATGTAAAAATAGAAATTGAATAGTCACATGGATGTGTGAAAATAGAAAAGTAGAGGTGAAATTAATATGGATCACCCATGATATATGTGAATGGATCTCATAAACCATGTTAGGGTTGATATAGATTTTGAAGAATGGTAAAAAAATCCCCGGCATCATCGTATGAAAGGCCTATATGTAATGGTGATAGGATCCTCATGTAATGGTCATGCACACCCCCTCATAACGACATCTCCCTCAAAAATAAGGGTAGAAAATCTTGAAGAATAATTAATTTAATAATAATAAATAATACAAATTTTCATGAAAATTTATAAAAACGGACAAATAATTAACAATAAAACAATAATTTTTTCAGAGAAAATACAATTTTTAATAGATGATGCCAAAAATGTCTATGAAAAATCCACGTAATTCCCCACTGCATTCAAAGATAATATTTATCAATAACCACCTTGACCATGATTTTTTACTCATAGTATCATTGGAAGATTTACATCATCATTTGTTGGGCAATTAAATATCCACTTGGTATTCCACCTAGGAAAAACCGATATTTTTCTACTAAGATGAACTGGTATAAAATCAGATAAGATAAGTATTTTAAGAGGATTTCCACTATATTTAATGAGGAATTTAAAAGAATTATATTCCTAAAATTATTTAATTTGTAGGATAATATATCTTTTGGAATTAGAATAAAAGTCACCAATGTAGTGGAATTTAGAATACAACCTCCTTTGGAGAAATCTATAACATCCCAGATGAAATCTACCTTAATGATAACCCATGTAAGAAAATAAAATGAACCTAAAAATCATATTTCTAGGAGAACTTTAAGATCATTAATAGTCCACCAACCTAAATATTTACACTGTATTTAGGGTTTTAGTCATGGAGGATTTTCATTGTTCAAAAATTAGACACGAGTTATTTCCAAAAAAAGTAATGATTTCCCTAATGATATTGAATACCATTATTCTAAGGGATTAGGATCTCGTGATACATGATGGAAAAAATTATTAGCACGAAATGGTAGTAGTATGGTAATATTTTAAATAAAATAACAATATTCATGATTTATGTCACATATCAAAACCTTATTTTCTTTATTTACAGAAGCCTACTAACACCTTAGGTTATTATATCCCTCCTTGAGCCACACATATCATGTTTTCTCCATGGAACACATTTCCTCTAGTAGTAAATGTTCATCCATGGAACATTGCTTAATGATAGATTTTTCAAAGAGGGTATTATAATCCATTATCCTGATGGCCACATATAACTCTGAAATCCCGTACTGAAGGTTGGAGATCAAGGAATCAAGAGTCTCAATATCTAGTTTCCAATAATTTAGTGATATTCAATGTTATTTAATTATTTGGTAGAAAAAAACCAATGTTGTCTATGTGCATCCTCACTCAAAAGAGAGGAGGGAAAAATTACCCCTATGATGATCCTAAAATCCCATCTTAAGGAGTACTGATGAGTGATTAGATAAGATCCTTTTGAGGTTTGAGACTTGAATATTATGAAATGTTTATTCTATTGAATTTTACAATGAACTGATCCTAGAAATAACCAATAAATTTCATATAACTTTGGTTATTGAACCAAATATGTTTCTCCCTAGAGAAACCCAAGTCCATTAGTTGGGTAGATTCCACGAACTATTGGCTTTCTTGGATCTCTATGATATAAAATTGACAACCGTTTTTTATCCACTCGGCCTACTATCATGTCAAAATACCCCTAAAATCACTATAATGGGACTAATATTTAACTCTATATGTCTCTCTATATATTATACTTATTTATTACATTTCCCATGATCATATTCCTCTCAAAGGACCAGGTAATTGAAGCTTCTTATAGAGGATACTTCCCTTTAAGACAACTGAGATAACAAAGGAATGTAAACCGTATATGCTAATCTCTATGGACTTCTAGGTGAAATAATTAGTGATAGGGACCATCAAATTAGATATATCATTCACAAAATTATTTGATAAGTAAAAAAAATTATACTATAGGAGATTTGTGAAAAATAATAGGAATTCCATTATCAATTTACTAGATCCTGAGATCCATTCCCTTTTCTTGTAGAGACGATTAATAGAAATATAAGCTACATCAATAATAAAGAAACTTCTCATGGGTGTATTTAACTTTGTACACCATAAGGGTGAGGCCATCATTGGGAGGAATGTGGGTTTTAGGATTCAGTTCAGATGACTCAATCCCTATGGTAGAATAGGGTTCTACAACGTTATCACGAATACCCAAAAGTATTTAGTCTATTATGTTATTATTATATGAGAAAAACCTATTTATATTCTTGTAATAATAAGAATTTTCAGGACCCTAGAGGTGACATGATGAGAATAATTAGAGATGAGATTCATCAAAAATTTAGTTATAATAAAACAAATTCCCTTCTATCTTCAACTGGATCAATCAAAATAGATTCTTAGATTAGTCCTCCTATAGAAAAATATATGGATACATATGATTGTGAAAGTTTTGAGTTTTATCATATTCTTTCAAGAAGAAAACTAATGAGTCAATGATTCCCAAAAGGACTATCGGATTTTGAAATATTAGTATGATCCTAGAAATATGGATCCAAAAAATAAAATGGGTGTATCCTTACCATGATAAAAATATCACGACCATAATAAAAATAAAACTACCCTGTTATCAAATTATCATGTTTTAGAGGTCATGGTTTTATAACATTATTCATCAAATGTAAGAAATAATGTAAGGTTTTTATGGTCCAGGACCCCAACCACCACCAAAGTCATGATATATAATGAATGATTGGTAAACACTAGAAGGATCTAAGAGATGGAGTCCCTTGAAAAGGCTTGTAAAATAAGGTTTTATCATAAAATGAATTACCCTCTAAAAAATCATCCATAATAATCCATAATATTGACTGTATTTCACCGAAACCCTATTCCTTTTTCTGAATTAAAATGGAGGATAACAGATTTAATCTATTTAGGGGACCACATAAAATCCCTGTTTAAGGAGGGAAGCCTTGAAGTATCAAAATAAACTAAGACAATTGAAAGGGGTACAATAGAATTACCAATGATGAATAAGAGAGTTGGACTATTGGACACTTGAGGAGGTTGAAGAAACTATACAATCAACATAAAATGAATATCCTAATTTTTAATTGAATTTTAGGTGAAATTGAAATATAATGAAATTTTAGAATAAAGTATATTCATCTTGTCATCCATGAATGTAGGTGACGCATATCTCTAATCTTGTAATAAAAAGATATACCATGGGCCATTAACTAGTTCATCTAACCCCATGGTTCTCCTATAATACCTTGGTTTCATTTCAAGTAGACTAAATGTTATTAAAAACTAGGTTATCTTATCAGAAAAATGTTTATTCTCACAGGCTAACCCATGTTCTTTCAGGGAATATTTTCCTCACTCACACACACCCATGGAAGTTTCCATATTGGTCACCCATCCTCATCATTACTCAAGGCCAGTCATGCATAATTGTGGAGTCATAATCAGTTAGGATCTGAAAAATAATGGTTAAACATGCTGACATTTGTAGAAAAATTCCGTCATTTATGTCTCACTTATTTACAAGGGTGTTATACCCTCCACCTATATAAAGAACAACTCCTTCATTATAGACCCCACACATAAAACATAGACAGTAACTCTTCAATTTTGTTTGACAATTGGTTCTAATAAAAATTTTCATGATCTGAAATACCATGGGCCCAAAAGCTGGGGATCTATCCCCATGGGTCTACATTAATATCTTGGTCTTCTTCTCAGAACACTACATGATATTTTTCACTAGGTTCACTTATGAGACTAATGACTATCCCGATAGAAAACATTTCAATCATTTAAACCTCACTTTTTTAGGGGGTGTTACACTACCCACACCATTAAATCAAAATTCCCATATTTTGGACCACCCACATAAAAACCAGGTAGTGCAACTACATATTTTGTTAGGTATTGGTTATAATACCATTTTTCATGACCTGACATACCATGGGCCATGAAGTTCAACCATCCTCATCAAAACTCAATGTCAATCTTGATTACTTGTGTATTTTTAATCAGGTATGATCCCAAAAATAATGGTAACCCATGTTTATATAGGTAGTAAGATTTAGTAATTTAAGAATCAATTTTTTATAGGGATGTTACACTCTTTACCCATTAAAATATAAGTGCCTTCATTATATACCCCCACATAAAACCCATGTATTTACTCTACACATATGGTTGGGTATCGGTTTTGATACCATTTTTATGACCCAAACTACCATACTCCATGAACCTATGGAACTATCCCCATTGTTCTCAATTAATATCTAGGTTACCTTCCAAACACACCACAAATGATTATCCACAAGGGCCACTTATCTAACAAATGACTATCCCCAGATGAAAAATGTTAATAATTAAATACTCACTCTTTTCCAAGGGTGTTACATTCTTCAAACCTTAAAAGAATAATTCCTTCATTGTGGACCACCCACCAATAACATATGAAGTGCCTTTGCACTTCTGGTTGGGTATTAGTTTAAATACCAATTTTCATGAACTGACCAACTATGGGCCATAAACTTGGTGAACTATCCCTATGGGTCTCCATTAAAATATTGGTTTCCGTCATAGCACACCATAGGCTACTATCCACCATGGTCACTTATCATACTAATTATTATCCCTACATGCCAACAATTAGTCATTTGAGCCTCGCATTTTCTAGGGTTGTTACACTCTCCACCCCTTTCAAGAACAATGAACTCATTATGGAAGTCACACCTAAAAACCTGGATGTGCTTACACAATTTTGTTTGAGTATTTATTATAATAAAATAATTTCAGAACCCAACAAACATTGAGATATGATCCCGGAGAATTCTCCCCATGTGTCCCCAATTATATCTTGGTTTCCTTCCTAGTACACCACTTGTTATTATCCTCTGGGATTTTCTATCAGACTAATGCCTATCCCCACAAGCCAACAAATGTTCTTTCTGTTTTTTTGTCCTCATTCACAAACACCCAGGGATATTTTCTAGGAGATCACCCATATTGATCACTACTCTTGGGAAAGCATGTTTAAATATGGAGTTCTAATATAGAAGGATCCTAAAAATAATTGTCCACCATTTTTACATGGGTAGTATAATTTAGATATTTAAACCACCATTTTTCTAGGGGCATTACAAATAAATAATTTATGTGAGGTCATATTTAAAAATTCCAACCATTAAGAGTAAATGTCTCAAATGAAAGATAGAGGATTCCATTTGAAATTCACCACAATTTAAACTATTTTACAAATTTTACTATGATTGGATGGTAAAAATTATAATATTCATCATATTTCTTCTTTAATATTTGGGGCTAGTGTACATAGAATTTGGTTCCTCGATAGATATGAAATTTACTATTGGTTTTTCATGTAAGTTAAGGAGATATTCCCTATATCCTTATATGTATATAAATATACATGTGATATGTAACAATATATATATATATATATGTGTGTGTGTGTGTTCCAATTATATCATATGGTTTGATACAACTATGTCAGAGAGTATGACATGAATAAATATTATTAGTTTGAAGCGTAGTTGGGTTTGTGATTTTATATGATATAATTTATATCATAATTCATTATATGAGTCTATTTCTATATTAGTGAGGAAATAGAGATAGGGAAGAATACTCCCTAACAACTAAGTGGGGTATCCCCCACCCACGAACAATTAGAAACATAAATGGACCAAGGCTATGATGTACTTCATAATAAAACAAAACAAAACCGAAAAAAGAAGAAATCAATGGAAATACCAGAAAACTTAATCAAAAAAATATTAATTTATAGAAATGTAAAGAACAAAATTAATTTACATGTTTGAGTTGAATTTATTCATACTCAATTAAAATAACACCACCTCACTATTGTTTATTATAGAATGAAAAAAATGAATATTACAATAAAAAATATATAAATTGAGAAAATAGAATTCATCAAAAGTAAGAATAAAATGAAACTAACTCAAATAATGAAAATAGAGAAAGATAGAAAAATACGTGGAAAAAAATCTAAAAATGAAAACAAACTACACCAGAACCCCATTAAAGGGTATAAATATCACATATATATATATATATAACACCCTTTCATGCTTTGTGGTAGATACTTCGGACACCCTTAGGTCTCTCAATCCTTAGACACTCCATAAGAAAAATATTACTATATCCAATATTGAGAAATTACATTAATAAAGACAAATACATGATCTAACCTCTTAATATATATTCTTCCCACTCTCTCTCTCTCTATCATTTTCTCTTGGATCTCCAAAGTCTAATATATAATTTATGATCTCTATATCCTTAAAAACACCCCTCTAGAAAAACTTAAACTAATTATAACAACATCTCCAATATTCCAAGGACATTTGGTTAGTGGAGAATATTTTGGAAGATTCTATTACAAAAAACATAAATACCTAGTGTCATTTTATGTTTACAAAACCAATGCATCTAGGTAAGATAAATCTTTTCTGTCAAAGTAACATGAGTAGTTATGTGATGGAACATTGCCCCATTTGTAAAGGTATCATTCCCCATACATAAAGGTCATTAATTTGATGTGTAATGGTAGAATACCTAGACTTTAACTATATAAGGGTTGGTGTTCCCCCATGGGAGGGCAAAAAACTCATTTCATAGCTATAGAAGGGTAATATCACACTTAAGTAAGGGTTAAAAAAACCCATGTAAAGGTAATTTTCTTCATAGAAATCCTTCTGGTGTAATAATCTCCTCATTTAAGGGTATAAACTTACCCCATAAGGGTAAAAAAACCATCACATATAGTCTAATCACTCCTTATGTAATGGTAAAATAATTTAATACCAAAAAAACAGTACCAATATAAAAATGCATGAACAAAAAAATAAACTGTGAAATAGGGAAATAAAATACATGTAATAAAGAAACTAAAAACAATTTAATTTGTAACAAAAAATGTTATGCGAAAATAATAAAATATATACCTTACCAAAATAAAATACAGAACAAAAAGGTGATTTTATTAAAGCCTTATATTACATAACCTATTAGTTGGGTTAGACAGTTTTCACTAATAGAAAACTCCAAGATCTATCATAATCCACCCACCCTCTCATGTCTGCATAACGTATCAAAGTGGAAAATTTATAACCTTACAAACAAATATACTATTATGAACTAATAAAATATTTTAAAAAACTTTAATTTTAATAGGGAAATGAATTAAATAGTGATTTAAAACTATATACATGTCTCCACCCAAACTAGGATTTCTTGTGTGATTCTTCATCAACGAGTAGAACCATTCATGATAAACACTTTTCATAGGTCCAATGGAAAATAATAAGAAGTAATTAGTGGGAATTTTATTAAATAAAAAAATCAAATATATAGTAAAAGAACAAATGAAAAATGAAAAATAATAAAATCACACAATAAGAAATAAAATCATACTGGAAGGAGAAAAATCTATTACTAAGAATAATATATGAGCAACCAACCCCACTCTCACCTTATCTTCTATATAGGTCCCCTAAAAGACACATATTGATCTATTACAAGTAATTTAGAAGGAAAAAGACATAGTGACACATTTAATTCATCTCTAATGGAATAAAAAAATATTTGGGGAACACTAGAACTATCATAACTAAGGTATCCCACAATGTTTTATGTCATATGTTCCTTAGATATATTATAATGTTAGTATCTCTTAATTTTGTTCCTTATTCACTCTTATAGTATCTAAAATTCCTAAAATTAGTAAAATTATTCTTCTCTTTTTTTTCAGACAACCCTTAACATTAATATTATCAAGCCCGTAGTTTACCCCAATTCCCTCCATCTTAAAACATTACTTCTAAGGATCCCAAACAAGACCATGGACGTCACTTCTTATGATTTATTAGAATACATATAATGTATAATTTAAAAAGTTGTAGGATTAAATGAATCATATATGAAATTCAATATAAAATTGGAATGTTCTTAATAAATTATATTTATATCTACATTGACTATATACATTGCCATTTTATTTAAATCATTAAAATGAATTAGTGTATAAGTTTTAAACAATAATTTTTAAATTATAAATATTCATTTTTCTTTTCATCATACCCTGAATATTAATAATCATATAACGATACTAAAGATTCAATAATGTATAAGGGATAATAGTTGCATAGAACACTTCTCATAGGTCCTTTTCTCGTAGGGATAGGAAAAAATGATAGTGATATTTCATTAAAATAATAGGTTCTACATCTATATAATAGGTTAAAGTCTTTATAGTGGAATAAGTTGTTCTGATCTTCTTCATTGATCATGACAAATCATCTTTAATTACAACATGGAAAGGAAGAGCACACATTTTAATTCTCAAAAACTCAATAACATTCTTTATGTCAAAATTCTCAATCTAAAACATTCCTAATGAAATAACTAGAACTAATAAACTCACCTTGATACAAATTTTTTGGGATGATGATATAGTGACAAAAAACACTCCATGAATAAAGATGATTATCACAGACCAAAAATGAAATAAAAAGGACAATGGGGCTATGATTAAATTCCTAAGAAATGAAAATGGTTGAAGAAATTGTATAGAATAATAGATATTACAAAAAAAATGAACCTAAAAGGAATTTTAGAAAATGTAAATAATACTATAAATTTATATGGTTCAAACCAATTTGGTCATAATACATGGAAATAACTCCAGCTATGAATTTTTAATTATTCAATGAGGCACATAGAATATTACAGTAGAAATTTATGAAATAAAATTTATAAGAATTAACCAGGAATAGAAGAAGAATAAAATGATGCACATGCAAAAAATTACAAAAAAAAAAAGTAAAATCATAGGGATGCAAATCCAATATTAAAAAGAAACCATACTTTGAACCCCATACAAGGTCTCAATATCACCTTATAACCACCCTTGAAAGATTTTTTGTAACCACTTGGGTCCATATCATTGTAATATTTTAAAAATATCTCAATTGGCATAATATTACTCGAGCGAATTATAAGAAATTCCATAAATATATCTCTAGATAAGATCTCCCCCCTCTGGATCATCTACCTCACGCTCAATTTTTCTCATTTATCCTTTTCTTCTTTATGTTTTAAGACCCATATATTTTCAATAATTCAATTTTATGGAAAATAAAATTATTGAAACTAGTATATTTATCAAACAAGGAATATGTGTTTGGTCAATAATCTTGCGAAATAATCTGTTATAATAAACCATAATAGATGGTAACACATCAAGGTAACTAACTTCTATGTCTGGGTAAGATGGAGCCACTATGTCAAGGTAATATGAGCCACTAAATGAAAGACAATAACCCCACGTGAAAGGGTAATTTTCCTCATACATGACGATAATTATAGTGGTATATAATATGAGTCTTCCCAAGCTTCAACTAAATAATAATAAGCAACCCCTCACATAAGGTTAAACAACTGATGCCCCAGCTACATAAGAGTAATACAACCCCAATGTAAAGGTAACATGACCCTATATAAAGGGAAAATATGTAATAGAGATCCAAATATTGTTAACATGCTCCTCATGATGGGGTAACAACTTCTTTATCTATAGATAAACTACCCCCGTGTAAAATTCAGCAAGTACACATGTAGGGGTAAAATAATAACATATAAATATTCTATTAAACTAAAACTAAATTCATAAACAAAAAAATAAATCCTGAAAATTGGAAATTGAAAACAAGGAATCAAAAATAATAAAAAAATCATTTTAGTTTGAGATAATTAAAAACAACCAAAAATAGTAGTTTTAATAATCAGATATGATTCAGGATGAATCATATGAAACAACAAAATAGATATTAAATGATTATTTTAGTATGTGATAAAATCCAATAATAGTGGCATATATTGATGGGATTGATAATTTGGAACCATAAAAATCCAAAATTCTTTATGAACATTAAGATGTTAATGCTCAATGATTCAAACACATTAAAATTTAATGCATAAGAAAATTAGTTCCATTTGTTACATGTGACATAACTGATTCCATTACCCAAATTTTTATGAAATGTATGAGTAATATAATGATGTGGTTATTGGATTAATGCAACCCATATCTTTTATACACATTATATATTGATTTATTACCTGAAGTCACACAAAATAATATCCAAAAATATCAAAAGGCTTGGTATGATTTTGTAATTAGATATAGAACATCGTAACAAAAAATAGGGACACATAGAAATTATTTTAAAATTCCATAAAATTCCATAAAATCCATTTAATCTTGTGAAACTATTTGGGATAACCTGAGGAAATATATAAATAATTGGTGATAAATAATGACCAATAAGGGAATAATGAAATAATAAGATGATTAAAGTAACGATTGTTTTCTAAGAGGCATAATAAGGGGACATAAAATGGATGAGAATCACGAACATTAACATCAAAAGGTGATTTAAGATGACATAATTATGGTAATATAGAAACGATAGAAAAAAATAAAACATGATATCATAAGTAGAAGTCAAGTATAACAGTAAAGAAATCATAACATAGTGTGCTTAGGATGACCTCCCATTCACTATGCATTATATCTCATGAGCAGAACATTACCCAATGCATTAGAGGGATATAAAATTCTAGAGCCACATATCTAATTCATATCATGTACATGAATTTGTGTTAGACATAGATCATTCAATATATTAAAATATTTTATCCCTTTTAATCCCATTATTATGGAGTGTGGGTTACTGAAATGTAATTTCCATATTAAATAAAGGTAAAAATATCTATTTTATTACCCTTTAGTGTAAATGGGTATGGTTTTCTATAAGATATATGTCCTGTATAGAAAATCATGAGATAATTTCAACATCATAATGAGTGTAAATAAAGGATCAGGAAAGGGATTAATGAGACTGAAATGTGGATAATAATTACATGTTAATCATAATTATAGTAAAATTATTTTTAAATAACACATTACAAAATTAAAAATTAAAAATCAAAAGTTGTAGTACAAAGAAAGTACTTGAAAGAAAAACAAGGGAAGGGGATCCCTTACCTTATGAGGGCACTTCTAAATGCTTCAGATGAGCTACTTAAGAGATTGGTAACACCCTTGTAGGACATCAGAGAGGTGCATAGAGAGGAAATTCATAATCAATGGGTTATTAATTAATATGAGTGATTGTATGGGTGGGTATTTATTGAAAAATGGAGGGGAATTCAATATTACTTTTCAAACTTAGGTTTTGTACTCCATATGAAAAAATAATCAAAATGACCAACCATAACAAGTTTTTTACCCATTTTTTATAGAAAATTGTAGTGGGGTTAAATAAATTAGATGGATATGACATGAAAATATTAAACAAATACAATTTTTTATGTGGAAGTGAATCATGTTTCTAAGGAATGATTTTAAAATATTCAAATATAATATACATTTTGGATGATTCATTAATGGTCAATAAAATTAATTGATTAACTTTATAAAAACATTATTTTATATGGAAAATATATTTTTATCCTGGCATTGCATTTATAGTATTTATTATGTCACCTTTGGGCCATTATAATGTCATAATAGAAAAAATATAATTATATATTATTTCTTTTATTCCGAAAAATTGTACTCTCTCATAAAATTATTAAAAATTATAAATTAGATAATTTAAATATGAATATTTAAAAATTAAAATTTATTTTATTAAAATAGATACATAAATATAATAAATTACAACTTTTAATAAAATTATTAATTATTAAAAAATAATTAGTTTTATGATAATAACATATTTTTCGACCTTATAAAAATTTAATTTAATTTTATGAAATAATATTATCATTTAAATCTAAATAAATATTATTTAATAACAATAATTTGAGAATATATTAATTATTTTAAAATTCTTGAATTTATCCAAAATATCTTTAATTATAACCATATATTTTCCAAAAAAAAATGTGTTTTCCCATATAAAAAAATAATTACAATTAACTTGTATATAATTTTATAAATGTATTAATAATGAAATGGGATAAATATAACCATTTTTGTTACAAATAAAACTTAAATGTTCATAATACTATAGTTTATATACATAACTCCTTATGAGAATAGCTCACACCCTACGGGTAAGGAGTACAATGATGGTACTTTAATGTGATGGTTCAACAAACATAGTTTTGGTTGTGATCTTGATAAGCTTGAAATTATCCCGTAAATGATTTTATTAATGTTTTAGATTTATAATTTCATCTTGGGCTTGGATAAGGGAAAATCCCAATGAATCCATCTCCCTCTGATTCTCTATTAAATGATGTATCTAGAACTATGATTTCCCTTATTCACAAAAAATTGTGAATTTATTTCATGAAGGTATATGAAGGAACACCTTATCTTGGAAATAAAAATCTAGGAGTCATTTATGATTATATGGATATATTTTTTATCACATTTTGTGTATTTTATATTAAATTGAATTGTCTAAACCTTCATTTTCTTCTCTAGGATAAGATCATTTCCCAAAATCATCAACTCTCAAACATAATCACATCTTGTTTGAGTGTAAACCCTCCTCCCATAAGGATCCTCACAATGTGATACATGAAATATTTAATCGAAATTGTAGTTATATAAGGACTCCACTAGTGTATGTTGTGATCCCAATATCTATGTTAATCCATTTAACATGATCACAACAAATCCTATAGAGTTTGAATTGTTAATTTAGAATAACCCCCCATATAAGGGCGATAATTTGTATTGAAAGTCATCTCTATATACAATTATTACAGAAGGATTCTCTAGATCTTATAGGTAAACCAATTATTTTGATCAGATTTAATAGAGAGTTGTAATCCATGTAGTCTTATAATATCCCATATTTATATCATAATTAGTATTTTGAGCATGAAATCTTCCCTAAAATCATTTAAATGGATTGAATTTATACAAATATAGACTGCCACTCTAACGATTTTATTTATTTTTTATATCCTAGGGAGTCCGATGAAAAAATATAGAGTTTTGGTTTCCCATTTTTATAAATGTAAGGGAAATGTCTACACCATTTTCATATTCTTCTATAATTAATACTATACTTGTTTCTGTAATAAGAATCACAATTGAAATTATACTATCTCCCTCTTTATTTTATCCCCCCCAGAAGTTTTTATTCATGTATTTATACATATTTTTGATTCACGGATGAATAGATAAATATGTTCTGTATGAATAAACTGAAATTTCCATTTTTAGATCTTGTTTTTATGGGACACCTATCAGATTTCCAAATCCATTAACTACATCCTTAATAAATATAAACTCTAGAATATTTTCTACCTTTCTTTGTAGCTCTTCATAATCCTTTTGGTCCTCTTAAATCCACTCATGAATTGATGTTTGAGAATATATTTGAGATAAGTAGGATAAACTCCCTTTGATTATTCACATGTCTATCAATTTAAAGTCCATAAAGATTGGATACATTTCAATAATTATAATGGATAGGGTTGTTTGATTTTTTATACTCAGAGATTCTGTAACTTTTTTCCCATTCCTAAGAGTGTAATGGATTGAAAAATCATAATTAAACTTATTCATGATTTTCATGGATGTATATTAAATATTTTTAGATTAATATTATTTAAATTAAACAAACACATTCCTGAATAAAATAATAGTTTAGTGTCTTTGTGAACATTGAACACAATATTGTTAATTAATGAATGGTCTTCAACATCTACCAAAACGATATTCCCATTTTGAACTCCTACATAAAAATTATTTTTTATAACCTAGGGAAAGGAAAAATAAGAATTTGTATGATCATATCCTCAATAAGGTTAAACAAGTGATATACATAAGTATAAAATCCACATAAGGGATAGATAATATAATAATTACATTTGAAAACCACACTATGCATATAAAAGATCATAATCTTGAGTAATGGCATAGATATTGGTAGTTTATAATACCTGAATCATAAAATAATTTAAGAATATAATCCTTGAGACCTTAAAAATGGCATAAGGCATATAATTGTGAAATATACATAATCATGGAAAATAAGTTTTCTAGGAAAACCACCTTGACATTCATAAGTTGTTATGATTGGGATACCACATGTGTAGCAGCTTCGGGCTTGGGTTGACCTCATGTGTACCCTAGTTTTGGGCATGGGATAACCTCTCATTTACTCTTTATTGAGATTGGAATAACCTACTATGCACCATTCAAGTCATGGTAAAATCTCACATGTACCTTTTGAGATCTTATAATATTAATCATTACCCAATGAATCGTAGGGAGATATAGGTCTCACCTATCACATAATGAAAATCATACATATGTGTGATATAAAATTATAAAATAGTCATCATATAAGATAAAATGATATAAAATGGTATTCATAAACATTTTAATATAATATAACTAGTATAAAGGAATCATGTTTCAGAATAATTTAATCATTTCATTAAATCATAAAACATGGAAATAGAAATGGGTTTCATAAGAATTTTATGATGACATAACATGTGGAAGAGAAATAATTTTCATAAATATCTTTTCTAGATAAACCATTCAAATAAAGAATAAGAATGGAATCCTTGTTTCATATCCCAAGAAAAGAATAAGTTACATCAAATGATGTCATATTTTACGGAGAATGATTTTAAGTAATGGGATGAAACATTTTTTGAGATAAATAATTATTATATGAAAAAATATTTTTTATTAAAAGACATAAAAATTTTCAAAAATAATTTTCTTTGAAAATAGTCTTGAAAACATATAAAATAATCCTCAAATAAAATAACTTTTACTATGGGGGGAGTTTTGTTCATGTCGTACATGCTAAAACAATGATTCAATTCAAATTTTATGTAAAAGAAAAACATGCATTGTTATAAAACCACCATGAATATTCCTTTCAAAAAATTATGTAAATAATTTATTTAATAAATCCTTTTAATAGTTTAAAAAAATAAAAACATTTTTAGAAAACATGGTTTTGGAATAAAAGGGGTTTTCGATCGAAGGGAGAAATAAAGATGTTTTTTCATAAAAGTATTATTTTGAACATTTGAGTACATAAAGAGAGTAAACTGAGAGGAAAATTATTCTCTATAAATAACCATAAGAGAAGATAATAAATGGTTTTCTTGAGATATGTATCATAATATTTCATCTTTAGAAACAAAATCACAAAAAATCTGGATAGAAGATGAGATTGTATCATAACATGTTTAACATATTGTTAATATTAAATAACAAGAACCATTATAGAATTCCATTAAATTAAATTTAAAATATCATGATAATAAATTAATTAATTATATTACATGACAATGGGGATTCATATACACTATATTAAATAATATAGGTTTATAACAAAACATATGTCTCAAGGAAAGAAAATTGCGACAAAATTCTGTTACATCTTTGGTAGATTTTGAAATGTAAAACTCAAAAAAAGATGTCAACAAATGTATATGTAAATAAAAATATTTTTAAGGATAATAATTATTAAATAAGTTCATGGGAATTATTAACAAAATATAGAATAAATAGGTTGTGAAAATTTCATGTGTCTCGAGGAAGTAAAAAATGAGATGAAAATCTCTTACCACTATTGTAATATTCGGAATCGTATGCCATAATAAAGAATAACATAAAATGAAACAATAAAAATAATTAAATTGAATATATTAATTGTATAAAATTTCAATGTTATTAATATAAACTACACAAAATAAATGAGTGGGTAATTTCTATATGGCTCCTAGAATGATAAGTTAGTCTAGAAATCACTTACCTCAAGTCTCAAATTTCATCGTGCATGTTCAAAAAAAATTATAATAAATATAAGTTTATTATATATATCTTATAGAAACTATATTATATTTATCATGCAATAAATTATTTAACTATGAAAATTTATTACTTGTTTATTACCAATTCATAGTTAAGATCATGTTTTGGGTAATAACTGATTTGTTTTTCATATATGTTTTGATTTGTTATTTTCACTCCACATACTTTGATAATGGTTAAATCATAAATATAATAATTATAATTACATAATAATAAAATTTATACATCAATTTTTCATTTAATACCAATTATAGAATATGGTTTTGAGAAATGAAGTATGTTATGATCATGGTGATAGTAGGTCGTACGTACACATGAATAACATTTCCATTTCTCAATGATCATTATAGAAAGAAGGTAAGTAATATTTTATATTACTATAATGATAATAATATAATAAATAACATATAATTACTTTTAATATACTTATATATGTCATCAATTAGGTGTAGAGATGAAAATAGATAATGACATCACATTGTGAAGGTGGTAGTCCCTAGGTAAACAAATGACATTATCATACTTCTATGAGTGAAAAGGATAGAAGGAAAATTATATATTATATTTTAATAATTATAAATATGTTACTATTATATTAATTATTTCAATTATATCACATATATTCATTAAATATATCCTTAATATCTTAAATGCCACATGTTAGTGAAAAACAAATCACATCGCTTCACAAGGTTGTAGTCTTCCATACACATGAGTGACATTATCATATCCCCTAAGGAATGGAATGTAAAAAAGGTATATATTATATAATTATTTAATAGGTATTATTATTTTATAATTATCATAAATATAATTTATATTCATAATCAAACAAAATTGTGAACGGTGGTAATGGAAAAATAAATGACATCAGTTAATGAGGTGTTAGTCCACCGTACATATGAATGATGATTTTTTAACCCATTTTTTGAATGTGGATGATTTTTTTGTCATTAAAATAACATAAAAAATATATATAAGATAATTATTTTATGATATCATTATTTATTAATAATAATTAAAGGAGGAAGAGGAAGAAAAAAAATACAAATGATCACTGAAGAACGTTACCTATTCTACATGTGGCCTCCTTAAGATTTCACAAATATCCTTCCTACGTAGGATTATTTTAAAAAATATTGATTAAAATATTACATAATGTAATATTATAAGTGATTTGGGTTGGTATTGGCCTTACAAAAAGGGCTTGTAGTTGAGATGGAGTGAGGATTGGTGGTGGCCTTTTATAAGTGAGGTGAGTGGAACACATGTAATAGTTTGAATAGAAAAAAGTATAACCATGTATTTATCCTAAAAAAGATAAATAATGGAGTAGTATCAAGAATTATAAATTATAAAAACTAAATACTTCCATAAAATATATTTTTGATAATATTTTAGTTCATTTCAACCTCTATATTTTTAGTATAAACCCTCGAAAACCCATTTTTAACTTAACCACAGAAATTAATATTTACCGTTTTCACTATTCATTATAGTAAAAAATTATGTTGAACTTATTATAAAACATAAATTATTCTTACTAAAAATATGTAATAATGTTTTTTATAATTCAACAGAATTGTAAAAAAGTTAATTTAAAATTAATCATGTGGTTGCAATACTTATGTAGATTTTTTGAAGAGAAAATGTTCAAAATTTTACACGGTTTTCATATTAAAATTCAACATGAAAATGATTATAATGGCATAAATTGGAAAAATTGAACTAATCTTGTTTTAAAAAAATTCATAATATGATTTCAATTTATAAATAATTTAAAAAAATGATGTTTTCAATTACAATTCACTATTTTTCACTATTTATAAAAAATGTTATTTTTCAAATAATTCTCAAAAAATCACCCTAATATAATTTTTAATGTATGATTTAAAAAATGAAAGTTATTTTTACAAATAAATTTTCAAAAATTGGCAAAAATTAGTTTCGAAATAAGTTCTCAAAAATTCAAAAAAACTATTTTTAGAAAAATTCAATTTTTAAGTGTAAAATTTGATTTATTCTTATATCATGTATAGAAAAAAATATGAGGAATGTTAAATAGATTATTGAATATATATGATAAAAATTTCAATAAAATAATTCACTAAAATTTGGAAATTTAATTTATTATTGTAAAACATGTTTTTTGTAGAAAAATACTTTAAAATTGAAATATTTTATTTATTTTGAAATAGATTTTTATTTTAATTTTTAATTAATTTTTCACAAAAGAATTAAATTTATAATCAAGTGTACACCATATATTTTCATAATTTAATTAAAACTATTCAAAACTTCCAATCAAATGTTTTGGTGCTAACGACCATATAGTTACTATTGGTTGGAGTGGATACTCAAGAGGGGAGTGAATTGAGTTCCAATTAAAATTTATGTTAAAAATATTTCTATTAAAATCCCCCTATTTAAAAACATGTTAAAATTTAGTAAATTTATTCAGATTGTAATTTTTCAATTAGTTTCTCAATGATTGATTAGTTCTCAGTTAATTTAATCAGAATATTAAATTAACTTTTGAAACTAACTTACTGGTTCACAATAAGCATAAACACTTGCTAATTTAACTATAAAAGTAAATTTAAAAAAAATTTATTTCAAACTAGTTAGCAGAAAAATATAAAATATATAGAATACTTTAGACATAACTAAAAATCATTGCAGTTGTAACCAAGAGGTTCAGTCTCAAGCCGAGACATAGTCCTCTCAAACAATTTATATAAATTTGATCCACACCCTGGATCGGGTTAAACAATAGTGAAAACACTGTCCAGGTACAAAGACCTCTACCACAGTTATTTGTGGGAAAACAAACAATAGCTCACAGGCTGTCCAAGTCTTACTTGACCTCAACCATTGTCCATAGTGGGAAACAAGGGATTTATAGAGTTCGAATGAGGATTTAGAAATCCTCTAGCTTAGTATAGGAGACAGTGTGTGTAAGAAATATACAGAGTATACACACTGCTCGAAATGTAAATGAAAGAATCACTAAAAGAATGGATAAGATTTTATAATGCTCTAGTGATGTGATGTGTATCTCTGGACTCTTTTGATTAATTAGAAATGCTTCTGAGTCCTTCTCTGGTTTTTGTCTAATAAACAGAGTGTTGTTTTCTTCCTTGGTTTTTAGGTTCAGCTTCAGCTTGAGTGTATGAAGAGCTCGTTGTAGTTCTTCACTCAAGATGCAGCTTGTGTTCTCCTCTAGATTGAATGGCTTTGTGTATGTCTCGTGCTCTTCCATTATGAATGTAGCTTTTTCCTTTTATGTGAATGCACCACGTTTCAATGTTGTTCAGCCCTTACCTTTTACACTCTTCATGTGCCTTCTTCGTTCCATACTGTTCGGTCTTTGTCCTTCCTTTTATAGATTTCATCTATGGTAAAAAGAATGATTACATTTTTCATGGGTACTAGGTACGGTTCCCTGACATGCCAAAAACTATTATTAAATATCATTAATTGCATTAAAAACATCATATATGACCGTTGTATAATAAATAAATAGTATTGAGAGAAGTAGAGTTTGACCGGTCAGTCTTTCATTAGTAGACTTCTGTAGGTAGCGATGCAGCAGTGACCTTCTATCTGTAGCTCTTTTATCATGTACTTGTAGCTCCTTGTATCGGTAGCTGTTTGATCTTATATCAGTATCTCTATATACCAGTGACTACTTCAATCGGTAGGTCTTGGTCTATCTGTAGCTCTGCTTTGTATTGGTAGCTTCATTCTGTATCGGTGACTCTGTATATTGGTAGACTTACTCTATCGGTAGCTCTGGTGTAACGGTAGCTTATATCAGTAGAATTTTAGTCTGTTCATATCGGTAGCTCTTTTCATTACCAATGAAGTATATATATCGGTAGACTTATGCATACCGGAGGACTTGTTCTATCGGTTAGCATCTATCGGTAGCTTCTATCGGTAGCTGTCTGTATCGGTGGACTTAAATATATCGGTAGCTCTGCGTATCAGTAACTCTGTCTATTCATTCTATCAGTAACCTTTGTTTATCGGTACCCTAAGTCTATCGGTGGACTAAGTACCGGTAGATCTATATCAGTAGCTTTAAGCAGATTAGTGACTTAATACTTTTCTGTTTTATGCAAAACATATCCGATTGAGTTAGGATTAAATCAAAACTCATATAAACATAGATAAACATTCATTAAGGTATTTCAAAGATTATTTTAATATAATTATCAGATTGATAATATAATAAAATAATTAATATATTGATACACACTATTTGGGATTATCAAAGTATGTGAAATCATAATTGGGATTATCAAAATAGGCGAGGTCAACAATCTCCCCCTTATTGATAATCACAACTAATGATATTATAATCTCAGAATAATTAGTAATTGTATCCAAGGATATATCATTAAATCCAATTTTATCAGAGAAAAAAAATAAACTGTGAAATATTCAATGTACCAGAGGTTGAATTGAATGAAATGGTATCAAAGGTTATAGTTACAAAGCATAGTATCACTCCCTTTTGATAATATTTCACCCCCTTTCACATAAAAATTATTATTCCTAGATATAATTTTCTCCCCTTATAATATTTCTCCCCCTTTGTGACAATCAAAAAGTGGGAAACAACACAGAGAAAAGGAACAAAATGAGAAAGAAAAGAAATCCATTTTTATTTCATGTTGCAAAAAGGTACAAGGAAATAAAACAAAATACAAGGTATTACTATCAAATATCTTATCCACCTATTCAATCCACGTCCTCAATGTATGATTTTTTTCTTTGGATCAGAAGAGGATTAAGACTGTGTGGATGCAGGTGAAGGCTTAAGAATTCCAGAAATGATCACAGGAGGCTGAGCCACTGAAACTGTTCCTGGTCTGTATTGAGTAGCCCTCTGAGTGATCATAGGAGTAAGGCTGTGAGTTGATTGGTCTGGAGTCATCTGAATAGGAAAAGCAGTAGAGGCAGAGGCTAATAAATCTAGAGGTATAATCATTGGTCTATCATCAACAAGAAAGAAAGGAAACAAAATAATTCTGAAATCCATAATTATTCCTCCTCCTCTCTCCATAGCAGATATGAAATCATACTTGTTCTACATGAATTTGTCCATGGATGGAGTCAGTTCTCTTAGCTTTCTTACTTACCATCTAAAGTCTTGATTGACAGGAGGTAACATCAGGTTTTCTAACAGAAGTTTAAAGTGGTTGTTGAGTTGATGTTTGGTATAAATCCTTCGAAAATAGTAGTCTACCTTTTATTTCACTTCTTTCCGAGAGGCAGAAGCTTCTCCCATATAGTCTTGAACAATATTCATTATTTCTCTAGCTAAATCTCTAGTAGAAATCACCACTTTGCTCAGGTCGTATGAGTCCACAGAGCCACTGGTTGATGCTGAACCAAGGTCCTCCTTCATTACAGCTCTAATCTGATCCAAATCTACTAAAGGTCTGTAGGTAAGAGAACCAAAATAGGAAGTTACTATTTCCTTGAATTTTTTGGTTAACCCACTGATATGATTTTTGACTTGGGAATCCTAGATGCTGACATGGTCATTCATGGAGGTTTTAAAACCTTCATAGACTGATACCATCTGGCTCACAACACCTTTGACATAAGATAAATCTTTATCTTCTTGGGATTTAGAAATCATATAAGATTCTAAAGAGATAACATACTTCTTAAGAGTATCAACACTTTCTTCCAGTCTAGAAAACTGATTCTGGCCAGCTGTAACTTCATCAATTATTTCTGCCATAAAGGTAGAGACATTACAGCCAAGAGAGAGTTCAAAAGATTTTTCCAAATTGCTCATCTATTCAACAAAGAAGTGATTTAACTCGGCAATAGAGGAACTAAAAGAATCTTTTAACTCATTCTTTAAAGATTCAAGATCATCCCTTGTGATCATATTAGCCGGTGCAACCACAACAGGTGCTCTTATAGATGCTATACTAGCCACTGAATCATTCATAATCAATTTAATTGATGACATCAATGAAGCTTCCATTTTCCTTATTTCGTCCACAAAACTGATTTTGAGATCAGACTTCAGCTTATCCAGATCATGTATTCTGACCACATATTCAGGTAACGACTCAGTCTAAATATCACAATTGATTTTTGGTCTATTTAGGGATTCGTCATTATCATAATTGGGATAGTCCAATCCACAAACCACAAAACCTAGGTCTTCTTCCCAATCCTCAATTTAAACAGCCACTAACCCACTACCAAATCTGGTTTTATGCTCCCCCTCAACTAGTTCATTCTATTGTAAAGCAAGAGCATTCTCAGCTGGTCGTTCTTCCTTAGAAGAATCTTCTACTATCAACTCCATCTCTACAACAGCAGCAACAGTAGGATGCTCCTCTAGATTAGGCACATGTCCTTCCATCTCACCCACTACTTCATTAACAGGCAAAACTGAGCTTCCAATCAATGGAATCATACTTAAGCAAGCAGAATCAGATTCTTTAGGTTAATTTTATCTTTCTTCTTCATTCTCAGGGACTGGCCGGTCTTCCTCATTAGAAAGAGTTTTTTCTTCTTCTAAAGATTCCTTTTCTGAAGACACAAATTCTACAGTAGGACTTGGAGGAAAGTCCAGATCCCTTCCACCAGCCATAGAATTCTCCTCTTCATCAGTCTCATCACTATACTCAGGTTCTTCTTCATCGGTTCCTAGACCTGGATCCATCACATCCTTAGGCCTTAAAAGATGATTCATAGGATTGAATTTATCATACACCTTCTTATCATCATTAACCCATTCTCCTCTCCATGGGTTCCAGTTTATCTTCATATATTTGAAATCTATGCTTGTGATACAGAGGTTATTCCTTACAACCACTGTCTCATCTTGAGAATCAGCTACTCCTTTCACTTTGATCATCACTAAGATCAACTTGGAAAAGAATAGGGCATTGGTTTTTGACATAGGTCTGATCATATCCTCCATCTGAAACATTATCAATCTACATAGATTCACTTTTACACAATGTCTCAAGAGATGTAGGAGATAGATATATTGATATCTTAAATTTTAAAAGTCCCCTCTCCTTGGTATTAAGATATACTGAACAAATTTGAACAACAATCTTTTCTCTCCATCCATTTCAGCAGCCACCACTTGTCTTTGATTTCCACTACCGGTGAGCTCCTCTAAGACAGTCTCATAATCAAATATATCACTTGTAGGTGGTATTGCATTCAATACATATCCTGAAACACCTTCATGTGGAACCTTCAGGCATTCAGCCCACTCAACAGATTAAAAAGATATCTCCTTTCCATTCACAAAATAAATCACTCGGTTCTTATCTTCTGATTTCTCAAAACTAACAAACTCATAAAACTGTTTCACCATCATTGGATAGTAGGGTTCATTTTTGTTTATGAAGAAATCTACCCAATTATGATCTTCCAGCACCTCAAGCACTATCAATTTTCTAACCAACAACCATTCCATGAACATCTCTTTTTCGATTACAATCACTCTATTTTGAAAATGAGGATTCACTGGTCGCCTTCCTGATCATGTTCTACCAACACTGCCACTTTCTTCGGGCTCGGTCTTCTGATTTTTCGCATTCTTCTCTTCAAAGTCATCTCTAATGGTATGAAGTTTTGTTTTTTCCATCTTTGGTTTGAGGAACATAGGGTTTTTGAGAAGTTCAGCAGATAAGGCTTGAGGGTAAAAGGTTTGAGGCTCAGTGGATTGAGAAGTAACTAGGACTTAGTTTTATCATTTATGAATCATAAAATAAATAAAATTAAATATCATAAGTATAAACGATTCAGATTCTGGTGGTAGACAGAAGTTTAAAATAGCGCGTACTCATCGGTAGGGTTTATAGGTGAGAATTATTATCAGTGAGGTTTTCACATAGGTGAGGTAAATCAGTGTGGTTTTCACATCGGTGAGGTACATCAGTGAGGTTTTCACATTGTTGAGGTACATCAGTGAGGTTGTCACATCGATGAGGTACATGAGTGAGGTTTTCACATTGGTGAGGTACATCAGTGAGGTTTTCACATTGGTGAGGTATCTATCGATTAAGGTTAATCAGTCCTAACTCATGTCTAATGTAACTTAACCTATCCTAAGTTAAAGGTTTGGTGAAGATGTCAGCTAATTGATGTTCAGTACAAATAAATTCAAGAGTAATAACACCTTTTTGGTAATGATCTCTCAAAAAGTGGTGTCTTACATCAATGTGTTTGGTCCTAGAGTGAGATATAGGATTTTTTGAAATGTTTATTTCACTAGTGTTATCATTTTTAATTGAAACATGCTTAAAATCGTATCCATAGTCCAAAAGAGTTTGTTTCATCCACATAATTTGTGCATAGAAACTACCAGCAGTTATATACTCTGCTTCGGCAGTGGACAAAGCTACAAAATTCTGCTTTTTACTACACCAATATACTAAGGATTTTTCCAATAAATGACATGTTCCAGATGTGCTTTTTCTATCCAACTTACTACCAGAAAAGTCAGCATCTGAATAACTCATTAATTCAAAATATTTTCCTTTTGGATAAAACAAACCTAAATTTACAGCATGTTTAAGATACCTAAAAATTCTTTTAGCAAGTAAATGAGATTATTTTGGATTAGCATGAAATATTACACACATACACACACTAAACATAATATCTGGTCGACACGAAGTAAGGTTAAGTAAGCATCCAATCATACCTCTATAATTGGTTTGATCAACTGGTTTCCCAGTTTCATCTGCATCCAATTTACAGACTATACTCATAGGAGTATCATTTTCCATAATACTAACCAAACCAAAACATTTTAAAAGATCCTTTGTATATTTACTTTGATTCAAAATAATACCATTTTCATTTTGAAAAACTTGAAATCCAAGAAAATATTTGAGTTCTCCCATTAAACTCATTTCAAATTCATTTTTCATACTCTTTGAAAAATTAGTACATAAATAATGTTTAGAATATCCAAAAATAATATCATCAATATATATTTTTACTATTAAAACATATTTAGAAATTCCTTTAATAAAAATAGTTGGATTATGAATCCCTTTTGAAAAATCTTTTGAAGTACGAAAATTGCTAAGTCTATCATACTAAGCTCTTTGAGCTTGTTTCAATCCATATAATGCTTTAGATAGCCTGAAAACATGATTTAAAAAATGAGGATTAGTAAATCCAGGTGGTTTTTCAACAAAAAAATCTTCAATTATAAAACCATTTAGAAAATCACTTTTAACATCCATTTGATATAACTTGAAATTCAGATGAGGAGAATAGGCAAGTAAGATCCTAATAGCATCCAATCTATCTACGGGGGAAAAGGTTTCCTCATAGTCTATACCTTCCTCTCGACTATATCCTTATGTAACTCACCTAGCTTTGTTTCTAACTTTGTTTCCAGATTCATCAATTTTGTTTCTAAAAACCCACTTAGTGCATATTGTCAAAGTGTCCTTGGGTCTTTCTACTAATTCCCAGACTTTGTTTCTTTCAAATTGATTTATCTCTTCTTGCATATCCATTACCCAAAATTCATCATTGATTGCATTATTGACATTTTTAGGTTCTATCTATGAATGAAAGGCTTGATGTTCAACCTGGTTTCTTAGAAAAGCTCTAGTCTGTGTCCCTCTATCAAGATTACCAACAACATCCTCCAAAGGATTATTATTTAGAATCCTAGTTAATATAGTAAAGGTAGTACTAGAAATTTTAGGATCTTCTATACGTTTAGGTTCAACAGAAGAATATTCTAGAATATGTCTAGAACTAGATGTTTTTACAGCAGGTTCTTTAGATTTATCATTAAGGTCTAGAACAGTCAAATCTTCTTCAAGATTTTCAAGAGAAGGCTTAGGTTCATGTGGAATAGTTTCATCAAACTTGATGTGAACAGATTCTTCCACACATTTTGTTCTTTTGTTAAAGACTCTATAGGCTTTGATAGTTAAATAATAACCAAGAAAAATTCATTCATCACTTTTAGAGGAAAACTTTTCAAGATTATCCTTTGAATTTAGAATAAAGAATTTGCAACCAAAGAATCTAAAGTAACTAACTTTAGGATTCCTATTGTTCCATAGTTCATAAGGGGTATTCTGGAGAACTGGCCTTATCGAGACTCTATTGATGATATAACAAGTTGTATTCACAGCTTCAGCCAAAAAGTAAACAGGCAGGTCATACTCATTAATCATAGTTATTGAATTTTCTTGAAGGGTTTTATTTCTTCTATCTACTACACTATTCTGTTGAGGTGTCCTAGGGGCAGAGAAATTGTGAATACAACCATTATGTGAGATGTAAGATTCAAACTCTTGGTTTTCAAACTCACGGCCATGATCACTTCTTAGGGTTTTCATCTTAAGACAATTATGGTTCTCTATAAACTTGGAGTATTTGACAAAATAAGAACAAGCTTCACTTTTGTGATCTAAGAAGTATACCCAAGTATATATAGAAAATTCATCTACTATTACATAGACATAGTGATTCCAATTTAAACTAGAAACTCTATAAGGTCCAAATAAATCCATTTGATCCAACTGGAGAGGTTGAGAAGTTGAAACATTATTCTTTGACTTAAAATACACTTTATGTTTCTTTCCCTTCTGATAAGGATTACAAACTTTGTCAGTTTGGAATTCATGTTTAGGTAGGTATCTAACTAATTTCTTCCTAATCAGTTTTCTAAGTGAATAAATTTTGCAGTGTCCTAATCTTCTTATGCCAAAGCCAGGATTTTATATGAAAAGCATTTAAACAAGTAACATTTTGCTTGGCTAAAGAATTCAAATCAACATCATAATCATTTTCATTTATCAAGGCAGAAAATACTAACGAATTTTTGGAATTAAAAACATTGCAAGAATCATTTTCCTAATTAACATTGAAACCATCATCACATAACTGATAAATACTCAACAAATTATATTTAAGTCCATCAACAAATAAAACTTTATAAATTAAAACTGAATTAGTGTTACCGATCTGGCCTAGGCTGATGATTTTTCCTTTAGAATTTTCACCGAAGGTGACATAGCCTCCACCAACCTTTATTATGATTTTAAAGCATGAATAGTCTCCAGACATGTGTCTTCAACATCCATTGTCCAAGTACCATACCTTCTTATGAGAACTCTTTAAGCAAGTTTCCCACAAAACAGGTTTAGATGGAAAATGATTTTGGTACCCAGATCTTCTTGGGTCCTAACAGGTTAGAAAGAAAAGCTTTAGGTACCCAAATTTGTCTTAAGGGTCTCAAATAATTTATGGAATCAATAGATTTTTAAAGATATACTTAATTTGATCTGTAAAAATGTGAATAACTAGTTGAGGTATATGAATTTCCAGAACTAGAACTACCATAATTTTGTCCAGATTTAGGAATAAACCTATTTTTGGTAAATTGTCTCTATCCAGGATGGTATCCCAAAATAGTAGTGTACTTTGGTGACACATGTTTACATAGAATTTTTGTAAGAGTGTTCTTTCCATTTGTGAATTTTTCTAAGTCCTTTCTTAGTTTCTCATTACACAATTTAAGTTCAATATTTTCCTTAATCAATTGAGCATTATTTTCCTTTTCAATTTCAAGGGTAGATTTAACAGTGATAGATAAAGTATGCTATTTCATTAATACTTTTCACTTGTCCTTAAGTTCATTACAGGTCTCTTCTAGCATATTACAATATTAAAATAATTATTCACTAGACATTTTTTTAGATTTAGATTTAGAATCAACTCCAGTATAGTATAAATTTAAAGCATGAGTGTCCAGTGTTACCTCATAGGTGTTTGTCATAAAACACATGTTAGCTTTATGAGAATCTTCATTCTTAGAAGAATCAGAATCACTTGAAGTGTCTTCTGAAGCACTCTGAGTTGCTTTCATCTATTTCTTATACTTTTTGTCCTTGTATTCATGTTTCTTCTTGAACTTTAATTTTGGACAGTCAGCATTAACATGTCCTTTCCTTTTGCACTCATAGCAGATAACTTCATCACTCTTATCACCTTTCTTCCAATATTTCTTCCAGTGACCTTTGTTGTTGTATTTACCTTTGTAGTTTGATTTTCTAATGAATTTTATCTTCCTATAGAATTTCATAAATCTTCTGGCTATCTGAGCCATCTCAGCATCACTATCAGAGTCTAAACTTTCACTTGTTGAGCTTTCATTTTGTATGTGAACTTTCTCCTTATCCTTTCTCGTTGAGGCAGTAGACTTAAAAGCCACTAACTTCCTTTTAGGTTCATCATCTTCTTCCTTATTCACCTTGAGTTTTTCCTCATACATCATAAGCTTAACAATAATCTCCTTAACCGGTAGTGAACTTATATCACACGATTCTCTTATGGAGATAGATGTGCCTCTCCATATTTCTGGTAGACATCTTAATATTCTCATGATCTGTTCCTTTGCTGGAACAGCCTTACCAAGAGATATCATGGTGTTGAAAATCTCATTGAACCCAAGATACATGTCATAAATGGGTTCATCAGGCTTCATTTTAAAGTTATCATATTTAATAGTATAAGTATTTAGCCTCATTTCTTTAACATTGGTTGTTCCCTCATGGGAAACTGCCAAAGTGTCCCAGATTTCATAAGCAGTTTTGCAAGATGATATTCTATTAAACTCTTCATCTCATAGAGCACAATACAGGGAATTCATAGCTTTACAATTATTATTTTAAGTTGTATTTGTAGGTTCATCCCTAGTAGTTATATAAGTTTCTGGAATTTTATATTGAGTTTCTATTGCAGTCCAGATATCAAATCCCATACTTTCAAAATTAATTTTCATTTTAAGCTTCCACTAAGAATAATTTGTACCATTAAAGAAAGTTTTCCTGTTGTTATCAGCACCTTATAATCTATTGTCCATAACTAGATTTTATAAAATATATTTAAAGAGATAAAATTTAGAACTAACATAAATTTAAGATCTTTAAATACGCAACTAAAATCAAAGTTGAAAAACAGAGTGTTTTGAAATATTTTATTAATAAAAACAACCTCTAATAGCAAATGTTGGTCGGATTGGATACTTAAGAGGGGGGGTGAAATGATTTCCAATTAAAATTTCTGTTAAAAATATTTCTGTTAAAATCCCCCTATTTAAAAACAAGTTAAATGTAGTGAATTTATACAGATTGTAATTATTCAATTAGTTTCTCAAAGATTGATCAGGTCATAGTTAATTTAATCAGAAGATTAAATTAACTTTTGAAACTAACTTACTGGTTCCCAATAAGAATAAACACCTGATAATTTAACTATCAAAGTAACTTTAAAACAAATTTTATTTCAAAGTAATTAGCAGCGGAATATAAAATATATAGAATACTTTAGACTTAAACTAAAAAGCACAGCAGATTTAACCAAGAGGATCAGTCTCAAGCCAAGACTTTTTCCTCTTAAACAATTTATATAAATTTTATCCACACCCTAGATCGGGGTAAACAACAGTGAAAACACTGTCCAGGTACAAAGGCCTCTACCACAGTTATTCGAGGGAAAACAAACAACATCTCACAGGCTGTCCAGGTCTTACTTGACCTCTACCACTGTCCACAGTGTGAAACAAGGGAGTTGTAGAGTTTGAATGAGGATTTAAAAATCCTCTATATTAGCATAAGAGACAGTGTGTGTAAGAAATATACAGAGTATACACACTGCTCGAAATGTAAATAAAAGAATCACTAAAGGAATGGATAAGAGTTTAGAATTTTCTAGTGATGTGAAGTGTAGCTCTGGACTCTTTTGATTAATCAGAAATTCTTCTGAGTCCTTCTCTGGTTTTTGTCTGAAAAAAAGAGTTTCGTTTTATTTCTTGGTTTTCAGGTTCAGCTTAAGCTTGAGTGCATGAAGACCTCGTTGTAGTTCTTCACTCAAGACGCAACTTTTGTTCTCCTAAAGAATGAATGGATTTGTGTATGTCTAGTGCTCTTCTAGTATGAATGTAGCTTTTTCCTTTTGTGTGAATGCACCATGTTTTAATATTGTTCATCCCTTGCCTTTTACACTCTTCCCATTCCTTCTTCATTCCATACTATTCGGTCTCTGTCCTTCCTTTTATAACATTCAGCTCCGGTAAAAAGAATGATTACCTTTTTCATGGGTACTAGGTACGGTTCCCTGACATTCCAACAAATATCATTAAATATCATTAATTTCATTAAAAACATCATATATGACCATTACATAATAATAAAATAGTATTGAGAGAAGTAGAGTTTAACTGGTTAGTCTTTCATTAGTAGCCTTCTGTAGTAGCGATGTAGTAGTGACCTTCTATCAGTAGATCTTTGATCATGTACCAGTAGCTCCTTGTATCGGTAGCTGTCTGATCTTTTATCAGTAGGTCCATATACCGGTGACTCCTTCTATCGGTAGCTCTTGGTCTATCGGTAGCTCTGCTTTGTATCGGTATCTTTATTCTGTATCGGTGACTCTATATATCGGTAGACTTACTCTATCGGTAACTCTGGTGTAACAGTAGCTTGTATCAGTAGACTTTTAGTCTGTTCATATCGGTAGATCCGTTCTATACCAATGAAGTATATATATTGGTAGACTTATGCATACCAAAATACTTGTTCTATCGGTTAGCATCTATCGGTAGCTTCTATCGGTAGCTTTCTGTATCGGTGGACTTACATATATCGGTAGCTCTGCGTATTATTGACTCTGTCTATTTGGTCTATCGGAAACATTTGTTTATCGGTAGAATAGGTCTATCAGTATAATAAGTACCGGTAGATCTGTATCAGCAGTTATAAGCAGATTAGTGACTTAATACTAATCTGTTTTATGCAAAACATATCCTATTGGGTTAGGATTAATTCAAAAATCATATTAACATAGATAAACATTCATTAACATATTTTAAAGATTATTTTAATATAATTATCAACTTGATAATAGAATAAAAGAATTAATATATAGATACACACTATTTGGGATTATCAAAGTATGTGAAAGTATAATTGGGATTATCAAAACAGGTGAGGTCAACAGTTACTTTTTAATAATGTGACGTGTTTCATTTCAACTCATTTTTACATGTAAAGAAGCTAAACATGGTGTTACATGTAATGAAAAATATCATGAAGATCAAATTCATTTCAAAACAAATCATAAAATATAGGGATGTTACATTCTACAACCTTAAAATAAATTTTTACTTCAAAATTTATTTCAGTTATGAATGGGTTATAATTTGAAAATTCTTTAATAGAAACCCACATCCTAAAAAGGGTTAAGAATGAAATATTTTTGAAAAATATAAATGGATGTGAAAGGGACATCTTGAATAACACATACTAGGTTTAAAAATATGATAACCTTGGTGGGAAGTGAAAAAATTGTCATCTAATAGAAAACTAACACCCAAATACTAATAGGGAGAGATAGATAACGTGATCAAGAGAATGTTAATAATCACAAATCCATAAACCAAAGAGGCATGAAAAATGTCACTTATAGCTGCAAAAATTATGGTAATGAGATAAAATTTTATTTCATTATCCATTTCCTAATGTATAGATTTTTTTATAAGAAGATATACTTTTTTGGCTTCATTCCATTTCATAAGAATAATCTCATAGTATAGTGGTTCCTTGATCAATTTCCAGTTAATATCTTACTGTAATAGATGATTTTTTTCATTTATGAAGTGAAAAATAATATCTATAATATAATGATAATTCATTACTTCAAACTATAGTCAAAAAAGGATATTAATGGATATCTAATATGGATAAATCTTAAAATGGTGAAGTATTACGTTAATCTCTAAAACCTTCTCCAAAGAATAATGAAAACCATTCTATAAATGGTTAATGATATAAACATTCTGAAATTACAAATTTATAAATAATTTCAATAAATTTCTCTAAATTAACATATCAATAATCCCCAATATGATATAATGTTTCTCTTGATTTTCACATACCAAATATGAAAATGCCATCATTATTTATTTTCATGAAACATGGAAATAAATTTAATTACAAGAATACAATATTAACAACATACATACTTACTAATTACTTACATAAAACATATATTATAGGGTTTATCACTTAAATATAGAAATGATTCAAACACACTTACTTATAGAATAAAACACTTTGTCGATAAATCAATAATTATATCTAAGGTAATAAATAGAATCTAATTTACTTATTAATATTCAATATCACTTTTTCCCAACATCCATGTCTCTACATCCTAAAAACATTAACAGTTATCTTAACTTAATAAAAATATCACCTTTCCATTAAATAACTTTTATATTCCATCCATACCAAGTAACATATTTTTGAAAATACTTAATGATAAACTAATAAAAACAATCTTTATATATTCTAAGATTTATAAAAAATAATCATTAAATTATAATACAATAATACATTAATCATACCAATTCCTTCTCATACTGTTAAATACAATTCAATATCTTATTTATTAAATCCACTTTCCTTTAATATTTTATTCACAATATCTTTATCATCAATATAAAAACCATTACTCATAAATACATTCTAATTGTCTTCATGATTTTTCTCATTAGGAAATTGATTTTTATAATTCATAAACTTTCCTCATTTAAAATATTAAATAGTTGATGATACATTTGAGATACCAATATTCTCATCCATTGTGGTATATAAACATTTAATTTTCCATTGGAGCTACATTCTTTTTTTTCATCGTTTCCTTACCAAAAACATCTTCTCGTCCTTCTGAGACTTCCCCTTGAGTGATTCTTACCATATTATCAACATGTAAGAAATTTAATCTTCTTTAATTCGTGGTCACTACTACCTAAACTCTCAGAAAACTCTATCTTTATATTCATTGGTGAGTTTGAGAGTTGGTTATAGTGAATGTTAGTAAACATGTTTTGTGATAACTGGTTTGGAATAATAAAAAAAATCCTTTAGTCCCATTATCATCCAATTTGGCTTCTCATTATCAAATTTTCTATCACCTTCAATGTTAAACTAGTTCATTTTGGTTCTAACCATTGACTAATATGAAATATAATAGAGTGGAGAATTATAATCATAGTTGAAAACAACAAAACTAGGAAACAAAACATATAGGATGTCTAATTCATGATACATTCTTTTTAGTATTAAAATACTTAGGTTTTTTCTAAGGAATTCATAGTCCTAAAAAATTTTAATCCTTAATAATGGTTTCTAAGGTGTTTATGAATTTCCAAATCATGTCATCTGGGTGTTTCAAACTAGGTGTACAACAAGGAACATTTTCATGAACTTGGTGATGATTGAGTCCAACTCAATTCATTTATTTCGGAGTTATTCCACCTATGCATGTCTATGAAAGAGGCACATCCACTTATAGTATCCAAATAGAGATGTAATTTCATGGAAACAACATTATATACAAATTAAAATAAAATTAGGAAATTTTCCTATAATTTGACCAATCTGTAGACTTATCCTTTGAGACATCCCTTGACATATCCTTAGAAATATCTATTGGGGTCTCACTAATTATTTCACGTCATAGTTTCCAAAGTTGAACTCAACCTCCTCCTTTGATACATAATATAGAGAAATAAACTTATCATACAAGGATATTATTTATTTTTAAATCTTTATTAATTACATTACAAAAACACAAACTTAAGGACCACAATATTTTATCACCTATAGAAACATTGAACACAATATACTTAATTAAGGGAATATTTGCAATGTATCCCATAAAGATATAACCCTTTAGAAGTAAAACTTAAAACCCATTATTCATGACCTGGGAAATTAAAACATAATAAATGGTGAGATCATATGCTCGTTAAGGGTATAAAAGGGAGGTGTTTAAGCCTAACATGAGAATAAGGATATGAGAACATGTGAATAAAATTTGAAAACTGTACCCTTTATATTATGGATCTTAATATTGAGACATGAAATAATGATTGAGTGTTTATATGACATTTATCAGAAGTTAATAAAACAAAATCTTTGACTAGAACGTAAAATTGGTATACATTCTAGAATTTTGGAAGTCACATAATCGCATAAAATCATATGTTATGGATACGCACCAAGACATTCATAACATGTTATATGTGGGATAACCACATGGTTTCCTTATTCAGTCTTGGGTCGACCTCCCATGTGCCCTTTTTTGGGATTCAGTTACCTCTTTTTCACCCTCTCTCGATATTGGGATATCCTCTACTATAACCTATTTTGGGATTTGGAGAACCTCCCATATACCCTTTGATATCATATAAGATTATTAATACCAAATTCCTTAAAGTTATGCATAGTTTTCACCCATCACATAATGAAAATAATAAATATGTGTCCCACGTGACTATGAAACATTAATCATATCAGAACCCATTAAAAGAAAAGGGTTTAATAAACATTCCATCATAACACAACTTGTAGAAAATATAAAGCTTTCATAATATATACATCATTTGATTAATGAAAACCCCATGGAAAATGAAACTGGTTTCATAATAATTTTATCATAGTATAAACCGTGGAATAAAAATTGGTTTCATAAACATATTTTCACGATAAAATATTCATAGAAAAAATTAAAATGGTATCCTTGATTTATATACCCATAAAATCAAATGTTATATAAATAAACGTCATCTTGGAAGGATAATTACTTTGAAAGATCACTTGGAACGTTTTTGGATGGAAATTTGTTTTGAAAATAATATTATAAAAAATACATAATGAATTTTCAAAATCATTTTCCTTGAAAATATCCTTAATTAATTTTAAAGTAATATTAAAATAAAATAATTTCCATGATAGTGGGAAATTACATTCATTACATATATGTTAATATAAATATTCCATTCGCATTATCTGTGAAATATCAAAGAGAAAGGTTTGGAAAAATAAATGAATCTTATATTAAATGAATTTGGTAAATAAAATATTTTAAATATATTTTAAATAATTTCACAAAAAAAATTGAAATCATTTTTATAAAACATTATTTAGGAACAAAATGGGTTTTCAACAGAATGAAGAAATAAAGATTATTTTTTTAAAAAACATTATTTTTAACCATTGACTATATAAATAGTGCAATATTTAGGGAAAAATGTATTCAAAAAAAATTACTGGAGGATTTGAAGAATCATGAGTTTCTTGAGATATTGATTATAATATTTCAACATCAGAAACATAATCATAAACAATCATATAAATGATGATATTGTTTCATAAAACCCTTACCACTTTTGTCACATTAAATCCTAATCCAAGTTAAGGAAAACCATAAAATGAAACATAATATATCATGTTAATAAGTACATTCGTGTTATTAAAAGTTAAAAGGTGATGTATATAAATCTCATAAAAGAATATTGTATCATTACATAATATGTATATCAATTAATGAAAATGGAGACAAGAATACCTTACCACTTTAGTTACTTTTGAGTCGTAAAACTCATAAAATAAAGGTCCTAAAATGGATGTATGAATAATAATAAATTTCAGGATCGGATTAATAAAATACATTCATGGTATTTATTAACACCATATAAAATAAAAAATTAGTGAATGTGGCATTTCTATCATGCAAGAAAAAAGTGAGGCAAAAATCCCTTACTATTCTAGTAATATTTTTATTCATAATCCAAAATAAAGGATAAAAGAAAATGAGGACTTTAATATCACAAAAAACATATTAATGAAATTAAATATGAAAGGGGTTGTATATACCCACAAAAAATAAAGGAGTGGTGAATTTACATATGTCTCTATGAATTAAAAGAGAGACTAGAAATTCCTTACCTTAAGTCTTGAATCCCTTGATACATGTTTGAACCACATTTATAATAAAAAAATTTAATTATAATTATATTATTAAACCAAAATTATATATATTATAGAATATTTTATTTAAATATGACCATTATTTACATTTTTTCACTAATTCTTTGTAAAAATCATGTTTCAGGTAATCAAATCTTTGTTTTTCAAATATGTTTTGATTTTTTATTTTGGGTCCAATTAATTTTATCATGGTTAAAAAATCTCTATAATTATAATAATAACATAGTTTTAATATTTATTCATCAATTAAACTTAAAAATTTAATCATTAATAATGTTTTTTTGGAATGAAGTATGTTATAATCATCGAAACGGTGGGTCGTATGTATGCATTAATAACATTTTATGTTTTTTAATGATCATTAGGGAAAGGAGGTAGTAATATTTTATCTTGATATAATGATAATAATATCAAAAAAAATATTATTCATTTAAATATACTTATAAATATCAGCCATTTGGCGTGGTTATGTAAAGAGAGAGTCGTATCACATCGTGAAGGATGTTGTCCACACTTAGAAGAACGCCATTATTATCTTTCAGTGAGTTAAAGGTAAGAAGTAAAATGATATATTATCATATAATAATGATAAATATTTCAATTATATATCATATATTTATTAAAATTTTCTTCATTATCTTCTATGTAAAGTGTTTGTGAAAAGCGAATCACATCACTTTGGAAGGCAGTAGTTTGTCGTATACAAGAACGATGTTATCATATCGCATATAGAATGGAAATTAAAAAAAGGTATATAATATATAATGAATCCATGGGTATTATTATGTTAGAAATATAAAATATATAATTTATATGCACCACCATACCCAACTATGAGAGGTGGTATTGAAAAAATGAATGAAAATAGTTCACATGTGGTAGTCCTCTATACACATGAATAATGATTTCATAAACCATTTGATGAAAGTGGATATGGTTTTAGGTCATGAATATAACATAAAAACATATTATTATTTTTAATATAATGATTTATTATTTAATCATGGATTAATAATAATTGAAGAAGGTGGAGGAATAAATAAATTTAAAACACTCATTGTTGAAAGTTACCTATTCTTTGTGTAACCACTTAGGTTTATGCCAAAAGCCATCATAAGTTATCATTATGAAAAAATAAAGATTATAAGATGAGATAATGGAGTATTGGAAGTTATGTTTTCTGTTATTTGATGAATCAAATTGTTTTTATGGTTTCAAAAAGATAGGAGATGGGTGACCTTTTATAAGTGAGATGATTTGAACACTTGCAATTTTTTGAAAAGAAAAACATGTAACCGCATTAATATGATGTAAAAAAGGAAAAAAAATAAATTATTATCTATAATTATAAATTATAGAGTCTAATTATTTCCATAAAATATATTTTTGAAACGTTTTTATTTTATTGTATCCATATTTGTTTATTTTGACCTTATGGTAAACCCATTTTACATTACCATAGTAATAATTTTTTACATTTTCACACCTCACATAGGTGAAAAATTATGTTTAACTTATTATATAATATAAATTCTTATTTTTAAAAATATTCAATACATTTTTAAAAATTACACATAAGTGTAAATATTTAATTTAAGATTAATCCCACGAATAATATGAGAATGTAGAGATTTCAAAGAGAAAATGGTCAAAATTATGCAATGTTTTTTTTTCAAAAGTAAATATTAAAATGATTCCAATAACCTAATTTGGATTAATATATATATATATATATAATTGGAATAATTTTAATTTGAACTTGTTTAGTATATAATATCACTTTATAAATAATTTATATGAAGTGAATGTTTGCAATTAAAATATATTATTTTTAAATATTTATCAAATAAAATATTCCTTTCATAAAATTATAAAATATTCAGTCTAATATAAATTTCATATTATGATTTTAAAAATTAAATTTCTTTTTTCCAAAATATTCTATAGAAGGATAAATAATTATTTTTAAAATAAGTTCAGAGAAAGGTGACAAAACTTTTTTTTAGAAAAAATATAGTTTTTAAGCATAAAATTGGATTTATTCATATTTCTTTCCTAGAAAACAAATAATATGAATATTAATGAGTTCATCAAGAATATAATATATAAATTTCATTAAAATAATTCAATTAAATTAGTTATATTATTTTATTAAGGTAAAATAGGATTTTTTTTCATTAAAATTGTTTTTCAAGGAATGATTTTCTTTATGTTCCAAAAGGTTGTTATTTTCCTTTTTAGTTAATAGGTCTCTATTAAATTTATTTTATATATGAGTATAAAACATATATTTTTTTATTTAGAATTATTCATACATTCCATTCCAACATCTAGGAGGTAACTAAATTATAATAACATTTAAATAAAATTTGATGTATTGGTTAAACCAATGGTTATGTGTAATAGAATCAAAACTCGGTGTTAGGTGTTATGAAAAATATAAAAAATATTAATATCATTTGAAAAAAATTTACAAATTCAATGTGTTTTACAATAATCCTTGATCAATTCTATCAACTTTTTTTGAATACTTGTCACCTTTTTTGTGGATATATACAAGAGGATTTTATGATCTAAATATATGTCACACTTCTCTGTATAGAGAAAATATCACCTAATCATCAGTGTAAAGATCACTATAGCCAATTATAGATCTTGAATTGGGTATTTATTGTCATTGATTTTTAATTGGTGGGAGGAATACACTCTTATGTTTTCATATTAAATGAGTACACATCCCAATTCCTTTTTAGAGGCATCACTATAGATCATAAATCCTTTCACAATTGTGGGTAGTGTGGAAACATGTGTATTAATTATCCTCTTATTTAAATCTTTAAATTTATGGTCATATTCTTCAGTGTAGAAAATTTTAATTCCTTTATGAGTTTTATTTCTTGGTTAGTGGGCTGGAAGACCATGATAAGTTTCCCTAAAATAAACTATAGTGCCCAATAATATAATGAAACTATGGATCCTTGTCATAGATGTCTGACTAGACCATCATTAAATTTCCTCTATTTTTGAATATCCAAAGATATCACTTTACTGGTGATAACATTACCCATAAATTTTATTTTCTCTATCAAATATCCTCATTTACTGTACTTCCCAAATTAATTTTACATTTTTAAGGTCTTTAGTACATATTTTAAATAATTCTCACGTTCCTCCATGCTTATAGAGTATAAAAGAACATCATTTCAAAATACTACAATGAAATCATCATGTTAATATCAAAATACTATATTCCATATATTCTTGAAGATAAATAGAGTACGAATTTTTCCAAATGGAATCATTATTAACTCATAGTACTCATAACTTGTATAAAAAATTTTCCTGGGGATATCATCCTTCTTTACCTTTATATGATAATATATTGACTAATAATCAACATCAGAGATATAGTTAACTCCACATAGCTATTATAATAAGTTAGTAATCAGTAAAATAAGATACTTATACAATATCATGATCTTATTATTCTCACTAAAATCAATGTAAAAGTGAATTGACTCATCCTTCTTCTAGATGAAAATTACTAGTGCAACCCATTATGAGAACTTTGGTGTATATAATCTTTTTCTAGATTCTCTTGCAGTTTATTCTTAAAATATTTAAGAAAAATTATATTCATTACATATGTGTTTTTAGATAATGTAAACTGTTTTGATTAATTTTGATTTATAATTGAACATTGGAACTTGTAGGCAAACCAATACAATCTTCAGGAACACATTATCATATTCCCTCATAATGGTTATTTAATAAAGGATGCTCATTTCATTAATAATAACATTTTATTTATGATACACTTTGTCATAATTTAATTATATACATTCCCAATATAAAAATTCAAAAATACATTCATATCCCTCCTTTCACTTCTATAGTATCTTGGGAGATTCATAATATATAAGGTAATTTTATTTTTTCAGAAATTTATTTTTGATCTATATAATGAATGAAAATACATAACTATTATTACATCAAATTTTAATCAAGGGAATATCTCATTTTTTTTCTAAGAAATTCATCCCACAAATATTAATAGCAAATAAGTTATATACATGGGATGTATTAATTTCTCTAATTTTTGTTTTCATCGATAGCCCTACTTTCATGTTTTGAGGAAGTGTTTGAATAGTTATACAAGAAAGACATGACATGATTGAATGCATTGAAATAGAATCAAGTAGTCATTTTCAATAATTAAATGTATATATCATGTACTGATCACAATGTAATTGTTAGGATCTAGCTTATTAAAAGTGATTTAATAAGATCACCCCTATTCATGAGGACTTGGAGTTCCTTTTCATTAGTTTTTTCAGAAAACCCTTAGCTTAGAGCATTACTTGTCAAAGTATCCATGTTCCTTATTATTTAAACATTGGACAAAAAAATTGAGGGTTGACTAGATATTTATTTTATTCTACAAAATTTCTGGTTTTTCCCATCTTAGTTCACTAGGTTGGTTCCCTTTGATCATACACCTTGATAATTTCCTACTCCCATTTTGGATATTTATGGGTTGCTACTTCTGAAACATTTTTCTACTGGGATGATTGGGTTTATTTTCATTATGATATTTATTCACCACTCCCATTTATATAATCCCCTTTATTTAAATCCTATATCTAGACCCATGATAGCATTGAGATTCACTAATTCCTATTTCATATTTTTGGGAACAATATATAATTTCCTTGTAGCTAAAATATTTTTTTTAGATTTAGGTTTGACACACTAAAGAAGCTATAAAAATAATATTCAGTATCATTGATAAATCCAAATTCATATCATGAAATTATTATTATTTTCTCCTCATATTTCTTGATGGATTGGTTATCCCATTTCCTTAAAGAAATGAAATCCATATATATTTAATTTCATAGATTTCATGGAAAATATTTATCATTTTTTTTTGAAAATTCATTTCACTCATTCACTTCAAAATCCTCTGTAGGATTCATATTTTTTATCAACAGAAACTTTTGATCAGACTATACCTCTATATGATAAATAGAAAATATAAACATCTTTTTCTTGGAGAACTGAATGGAATAGAACATCATTTCAATGGAGTTGATCAATTTTTGTGTGATTATGTGATTATAAGATCCACTAAAAGTATGAGCCCATTTTTATATAAATGTCTCATTTGAAAATTTATCTCCCTATTAGGGTGTGTGGGTTACACAATGATTCAAAATTCAATATAAAACATACATTAATTGAGTATATATTTTATTTATATTTATGAATCCTACTTCCTTTAGTTTTAGAATCTCATCACATTACTCATCACATTGGTTATTGACCTAGTCCGATCTATTTCAATGCATTGAATTAAATAATAGGAAACTAAGGGAAAATAATTTTAAAACTATAATACAAATTAAAGGGATACTTATTAAAATTTATGGGATAAAACATAAATTAAATACATTCCATAACATATTAATCCTTATGATTAAATCTATGTTATCTATGGTCTATTATCTAAAAACATTTATTGGGATTTATGGCCCCATCATAATGGGTCATAAAGATAGAGTGAATTTAATAGGTAATATCCTTAGAGAGTGCCCAACTAGGTGTGCAATGATGTATCTTAATCATGAACCAAGTGATGATCGAGTTAACATCCAATGCACCATTTTCTAGGTTATGACCCCTAGGAATAATTGTGTTAGAGAAATATCAACTTGTGTTATTAAAACATTGATTTTGATTATTGGAAACAACTTAGTGGATATATTACAAAAGTTTTTCCATGTTTTCATATGTTTAGTCTTATCACCAAATCTTCCACCATGTTTTTCTGATCTTAATCCATAAAAATAAGTAATACTTTCTCTGATACAAAATAAGACAAATCATATCTTTTATTTACATTATATCATGATTTATTACATAATGAAACACATAATACAACATGAGAATATCAAAAGGCATATTGAATTTGGTAATTAGATTGTAACACCATAAAATGAAATAGGGATATAGAAACATCATCTATAATTTCTATTAGATTCCCTTAACTTCCCTTGATCTTATAAAAATTCAATGGATAACTTGGGGACCCTGATATAAAAGGTGTGACCTATAAACCCTTAAAAAGAATAATCAAATAATTACATGTTGAAAGTAATAGAACATACTATATATGAATATTAAGGTGATATAAAATGAGGGATAAGAATAAAAATGAATATTGAATCATGATACAAGATGATAGTGTCAAGGTAACATAAGAATGTGGAAGGATTATAAAACATTTTATCATAAGGATAAATCAAGGATAACCAATGATAAATCATAACATGATGTTATTTTAATAACCGCCTCTAAACCTTTTATGGTGTCTCGTGAGATAAAAATATCACCCAATGCATTATGAGGCTATAAAATTCTGAGCCCACTATCACATTCATATTATGTACATGCATTTAGGTTCAACGTAGATAAAATAACATAAGAACATTTTTCATTATATTAAATAAATTGATTATAGAGATTAGTTTACATAAATAGGTGTACATAAGCAATGATGTGTAGTTATATCTTGGTGAATTCCATTGAGTGGAAATGGGTATGGTTATTCCCAAAAATAGTTTGTCTTGTAAAATCATAGGACGATTTCAATATCATAACAGATTTACATTATGGTTTGTTAAAGAGTTTTATGTGGGTTATAGGTGGTATATAATTTCTTGTGAATCATAAGGATAGCAAAATGGATTTTTAAAAACACACTAAAACATAAAAAGTTTGATATCAAAATGATTTGTATAAAGGATGTACTTGAAATAAAAGGATGATAATAGGATCTGATACCTTTATATGATTATTCATAAAGCATATTGGGATCTTATTAATAGATTAAAAACCCGTTGGGAGGGATTTAGAGAGGGATATAGAGAATAAATTCATACTTAATGGGCTTTTTAATTATTAGTGTGTGGTTGGGTGGGTATTTATAGAAAAAGATAGGGAATTATTTATTAATTCAGAACCATTGGTCTTGTTCTCTATATAAATAATATTCAAAACCAGAATCCATGTTATTTTTTTCCATGTTTTCTTTCGAATAGGAGTTATTTTAATTTTTTAAGGACTATAATCTAAAGTATTAAAATAATACCATTTCTTTTGTGGAATTGATTGATGTTCATAAAAACTGATTTCTAAAAAATAAAATATATAGAATATGTTTTGGATAATTAATTAATGGTTTATAAAATTAATAAAATAACTTAAAAAACAAATTATTTAAAATTGTAAATATATTTATACTGATATATTATATTTATAGTATTTATTACATAACTTTTATGATATTATGATGTCATAATAAATTCTGTATATTTATACTGTAATTAATTTTTATCCAAAATAGATTGTCTAAAAAATTTATGAATAATTCATTACTAGATAATTTCAACTTGACTATTTATAAAATAATGTTTATTTTATTTAAATAATTATATAAATATGAGAACATTCACTTTTAAATAAAAATACATACTTATTATAAAATAATGTTTGTATGATTCTAACATCTTTTTTAACCTTATAAAAATTACATTGCACATCATTAAATTATGTTATAATTTATATATAAATAAATATAACAAGAACATTTTATGAAAATAATATTTACTTCAATTTTTATTATTTTTCAAAAAACAATTTTAATTAAAACCATATATTTTTCATAAAGAAATTTTTTGTTTCTTCATCTAAAATTCTTATTTTAATCAACATAAATATTATTCTATATTTAAAGTAATAATGAAAATGGATAAATTTAAGTATTTTATTTTTGGATAGAAAATGTAAAAAATCACACTATTAGGGTCTAGATACATAACCCAATATGACACTGGTGTACACACTATGAGTAAGGTATGTGACAGCTTTACATTCTTGGACTTGTTTTAGTGAACATGATTTTGGACGTGATCTTGATAAGATTAATCTTAACATTTATATTTTTTCATGCATGGTTCATAGTTTTAATTCCATATTGGTCTTGGTTGTGGAAAATTATAGGTATTCTGTGTTCCTTAGAAGCTCCGATAAATTGGATTCATAGGGTATGGTCTTACTAGTTGAGGTCATCACTTCTACCATATATGTCAATTAGACTTTGTAATAACCTTTAATATATACTAATATCAATGAAGACTAAAAAATGGATATATTATCAATGGTTATGATGCCTAAAACTCATTTAATTTTATTAGGATACATTTTATTATAGTCCAATATAACAAAAGTATTGTTTGTGTTTTTTATAACTAAATTACATTATAAGTAATTTATATATTCATAAGGGAATTTCATTTATTAGGGTTCCTATTATTAGATGGATTGTGGAGTTTTCTCAAATCCTATATAATAAATTCATGACCCTCATGTATGATTTCCATTATTCATTATATTATTAGAAAAATCTCTACTTATCCTGATGTTCTCTTTCCATTGCTTCTCTGTTTCATGGATACTCGAATATCCTTTAAAGGATTTCAGGATCCCATAAATTTTTTTGGAATATTATTAAAAACCCAAGGATACAACTCAGATGGATGTTACCATTTGTTTGTTTCCTTTTTTTATCTTCATTAAATGATATTTGCATCATCATTCGAAGGTGAAAGATAATATTGTTTGTTATTTGTAATTTTATGGTTTTCATTTCAAGAACATTATGTATCTTGGTGTTATTGATTTCTATATATTTCTTCCACAATATTAAAATTTCATTGATATATATACACTCTTCCTTAGTATCGAATTTAAATCATTCTAGTTAATTGATGAATTTTTTTTTGCAATGAATTAATTCCATATCATATGATATTTTATTTCTAAATCATTTAATATGATAAATGGTTGGTTTAATATCCTATAATATGATGTATGATATTTCAAGACATGATATTTTTTATAATTTTTATTATATACTAATTATATGAAATGTTATTATATCAAATAAAAAAATATATCTATGGGTTTTTCTAAAAATAGAGTGCTGAATGGATTTTATGATATCATGTTATTTCACTAAATATATCGAAGATATCATAGGAGTTGTGACAAAGCTATTTTAGGGTGGTTAAAACCATTATTTTTATTTTCACAATGCATCACAATGTTTGACCATGGTCATCTCTCATGAGGATAAATTTAATTTAACAACTCGCTATTTTAATAAAAATTATACTTTTGTGCCTTTATGTTTAATAATAGTAAAACATATGGATGCATTTTTTGAAAAGATGGATGCTTGAAATGTAAATGTAAACCAAAAAATTTCTGTACAAATTTTGGCAAGATATTACTTGGTCTTAGGTTTTACTACATGTGTTCCTTCATTATCCTAAATTATTTTTAAAATTATATTTGACAGTTCGTACCATAATGCATGAACTATTATTCCCTACATTTATTGTGTTATTTAGAATGCCTAAGAGATATCTTTGGTATACTAAATCTCACATCCTACTGTAGTCAAGAATTGTGAAACAATCCTTATACATGTGAACCCTTCCAAGATACAACCCCATTGTATGTAATTTTGTACTTTAAACACACTCAACACTGTAATATAAAGAGTATACCTGAGGGAAGGGAGTGAATGATTTTTTTTAGATAATATAATTATTTTGATATCCATTCGAAAGATTAGTGGATGATATAAATATATTTTTCTAACACTCCTATATTCCTATCTACACATAGATTTAAAATATTGATAGTAAAAGGGAAATAATTCTACAATTAAAAGAATGCCTCCCCAAGATCAATCATCAAATTAGTCACTCACCCTCGCGAGTGCAACAGATAATAATTAAGAGATAGAGAGATGTGGTTGAGAGATATATAGAAAAATATAGTTTATTAAAACTACTGGTATATTTTAATTATAGCGATATAATAATTAAATATAGAGGAAAACTAATCTAATGTACTTAAAGAAAACCAAGCCTAACCCCCTATGAATATCCAACTCCCACCCTTATGATACAACCTTATTCCATTTCATAGGAATAAAAAGGTTTTCACAATGGTTCTAAATTTATTTCTCCATTATTTTTAAAAAACCTTATGAGATATTATTCCTTTCAATTTTTGAATTTATTTACTTCTTCTTCATTTTCTTCTATAACTTCCATGACCAAACCCTCCTAAAAATAACAACTTCCCTACTTATCTTTAAAATGGATTTTCAATTTTGTATGATGATCAATATTATTCTTTACAATCTATATGGATTACTATTTTTTCATGAATACTTATTTGATTCCAAAAATCCTAGAAATTAATACTAAATAATCTTTGAAAATCCCCTAAAAATATCATTTTATTATTATTATTACAAAGGCACAATGAATAAATAAGTCTACATCCTTATAGGAATTAGTTCTTACATAGACTATAATTTATATTTATTTTCAATTGATGATACTTACTAAATCATATGTTTATCCTTGAGATGTTTTCAAACGATTCTTACCTAGTTGGTATCATCCTAATGAGAATCACCCTAATGGGAACTCGTCCTTATTAGAATTTACCATTTGGGAATTCATTTCATCTTTATGAGAATTATCCTTAAAGTAATTCATCCTTACGATAATTCATCCTTATGATAATAATCCTTATAAAAAGTTATTGTTATTGTAATTCATTCTTATGTGAAGTAAACCTTATGGAAATATGGCTTCCTTTTTTATTTTTACAAACTTCTACAACAATAATTCAACACTTCCATATATATGTTTTGATCCACTACTATTATATTAATGCCCTTAAAAAATATATGGAAATTTTAAAATAACATTAAAACTCCGAAAAAAAATTATATGTTTCTATAATAATTAAAATAATAGATATAGAAATAAAAAATAATATTTAATACATTTTTTCAGATAATCATATTTTCTTACTGTATACTAAATATGTAATAATTTCACTCAAAATAATAACACAGTGGAATTTAAATAACTTAAATATCAATTAAATGTAATGAACAAATAATAACTCTCAATTCCCTAACACATAAAAATTACACTCATTGGAAAGCATCACATACTAGGATTAATTCACAGTTACCAAGAAATAAATGAAAACACTATCCAATTCAAATAACTAATGAAATATCATACCTATTACATGGATAATAATTACCAAAATCCCAAAACTAATTCTAAAATATCATTTAATATCTAGTTAATTTTCTTGTAATTTTTTTTCTTACCACCACATATATGTATCTATCCACACTCATGGATTTTATTAGGGTGTTTTTATCATTCTTAGGAGCATACAAGATTTCCATAGGCTTAATTATTTCTTATAATCTCAAAATCATTGATTCATAAAATTGTTTCAATCATGATTAATTTCAACGGTGTTTTTATATAGATAAAGGGTTGATATTATTTAAATATTAGAACTCTTAAGGTTGAATGTGAATGTTTTGGATATTATATTGAATACCATGCATGAAAATGCTTTATACCCAAGAATGGATCATCCATCAATCATAATTTCAAATGTTTTTTCCTAAAAATAATAATTACATTTATTGGGTAGTCCAAACTATGAAATTTCAACAATAAAAAATATTTTTTTCTCCACATACCACTTTTCGTATAGTTTTTTTTCATCTTTTCAAATCAAGAATTTTGGGTAGTAGTAAATTTTATATTCAGAGAGATATATCTTGTTGTCATCATAATATGGTAAACTCCAAGCCTAGATTTAGACAGAAATTTTGGTTATAATCAAATCTTACCAACATTTATTTTCTTCCGACATTGAAGAAAAAATAAGTTATAACACCATAAAATTATCTTTAAAAACTCTTTTCAAAACATTGTAAAACTCAAACAATTTATTCCCCAATCATTATTTCAACTACATTGTTTTATTTACCTCTAAATAAGGTTAGAAATTTAAAAATTTCCATGAACATGGTTTCCTAAAAAGATAATTAATAGCTAATATTTTCTTAAAAAATTTATAATGTATGGTCAAACATAAAAATATAAGGTCAATGTGAAAATGGGATTTGAAAATAGTTCCTCAATGATATTTTACACAATTCATAAACTCTAAAATTGTTAAATAATTGAAAATAATCATTCTATTGATTATAAAAAATTTATCAAGTCTCTCATTAAAAATACAAATTGAATTATATTGTCAAAATGGTTTAGAAACATATCGAGTTAGAAAATCTATACATGAGAAAATAAAAGTGTAGAGGAGTTTCACTATTGATTAAAAATTCATTAAATGGGTATATTGAAAATCAATAGAAACAATTATATTTCTTTAATCATTTGGATATTTTGAAATTAAAATCAAATAGTATTTTAAAAAACATCATGATAATGTAAAATTCAAGAATATATTGCATAGTGATCAATATTCCTATAATAACATTAAGAATTAAAAATAGAAATGAAATCATGAAATATTAAAACTAATTGGTGCCACTGCACCACATATATAATTTTTATAAACCAGTTCTGATACAAAAATTATCAAAACATCTTTTCATGTAGAATTGTATCCGAAAGAGAAGAAATAAATTATAATATGTATTGGAACATGGATTATTTATAGAGGAAATATTATTTTAATCCTATAGAATATATTCACTATGGTCCTCTTTGTATGAAAGATTTATTATAATAAAATTAAATGAAAATATTTATAAATGGATAAAAAAATCAATTGAACTTGGTCCAACCTTGATGTGGGCCTTATGTTTTGGATACCGCTAGAAATGTAGTTCTAATTCTTATCTAAAATCAGAAGGTGTGTGAGGTTGATTTTGGATAAACCATCACATATCATTCCATATGATTATTTTCATCTTTAAATATTTTTTTGGAACCTTTGTAGTGTTAAAAAGGCTCCATCCCCGATAAATAATGTAAATCGTTAATTGTGAGGGTACGAAAAAGAATTGGCACCCCATATTTTCATTGTCAATAGTTTATTTTCCCACTTCTTCATCATCCTAGGATTACTCATAATGTGATTCTTTCAAATTCTCAAATATTAAATTTATGAAAATTTCAATTTAATGAAATTAAAAGAATATTAATTAGTATTTAAATCCCCCTTAAATGTTGAGATATTGGGAATCGGTTTCACTAAGAATTTCCAATGGGATCCCCTCATACACTTCATCAAGAAGACATTCAAAAGGTTCATAGATCATAATGTGTTCCTCATAAGTTTCATCACCATTTTCCTCATCACCATCCAAGTAAATACATGTTTGGGATAAAGTTAAAAAATATAAATTATGAATGATAATAATCAATGCATGTTCGGTGGAACTAATTTAACAATGTGTAATTAAAATATTATCTCCCTGTGCTGGATCAACTTCATGTTATTTTTCATTCATCAATGCCTCATGGATTTGTGTTTTAATATATAGAGGAAGGTAGTGAATATACACTAATATGTCAAAAAACTATTCCACATAATTGGAGAATTCTTCCAAATATATAAAAATATTCAAGGGTGAAGATTTTACCACTTCTAATGTGTGTGAATCAAGTTAAAGATAAAATTCTAAAAATTTATTCTAGATTGAATCAAAAACAATTGACATCCTAGAAGACTATTTGTGGGAATGTTTTCATTATGAATCATTAATATTCATGGTTGAGTGATAGATGTTATCATAATTTCTAAAAAATCATTTTTCGCTAACTCTGGTTGTTTAATTGAAAACATAAGAGAATTTATCACTTCCTACTATAGTTTAGGTTCTTATTTCTCTATATTATACACATTGGGACCATGGAGGTAGGTAGTAACAAATTTCATGTGGTTCTTAAACTCTTTAATGTCTTCTCTAACTTCATGCAACAATGTTTATTTTTAATTTAATAATTTTTTTTATAATTTCACCTTAGAATGGTTTGTCCATTCATAATAATCTAAATTTAAATAAATAATTTATAGCTTATATATATATTGTTTTTTTAAATACAAAAAATTATGTCTAAAATGTGAATTGTGATAATGAGTAAAATATTTCTTATATCCCTATAAGTAGTTCCAAATTTTGACACACATGTCGTGGGGCTGTATAAAATATTATTAAAATTTTCTTAATGTAGCATTGTTGCTAGCCAATGTAATCTATCATGAGATTAGTTTTTAGTAAATAAGTCACTATTGAAATGAAATTATTATTATTTCTATTTTTATAATGTTTGAATGAAAAATATTATTATGGGGTTTTGAAAATATTTATGCATGACATATATATAAAATGTTGTAAATATTTAAACATATAATATAAACAAATAAATTTTCAGTAGGATAAGTAACTTAGGTTCCTTCATTATACATAATCGTAGTATAAATTATATTTGATAGTCCATCCCTCTATAAATGATCTATAGTCCCCAACATTGTGTGTTGACTTTGGAATATTATGAAGATATTTTTTTCTCACCAAATATCACATCATCTACCAATCAAGAATAATGAATCACCCCGAATTATTTTTGACACCATCCATGACTTGGCTCCGTCATATGGTGTTTCATATATTGAACACACAAAACAATATAAATTTAAGAGTATTCCATTATAGAGTAAGATAAGTTTTATTTATTATGTAAGAGAAAAGGTTTGAGAGTAATTAAATAGAGTGGTATATTATTTCCACCCCAAACCATAACACACCACCCTCACATTACATAAAAAAATAAAAACGTTAATAATTTTAAAAAAAGAATTATGGAACACACATAATAACTTTCTAAAGGCTAAGGCTTAAAACAGTCACTCAAAATCGTGAGTGTTAGAGACCTTGGTGAAGAGTGAGGGAGAGAGAGATATATATAAAGGAAAAAAGTTATTAAAATTAATTAAAATTTCAAATTACATTCAAGGAAAAATAAAATATATCCCCGAAGAAATCTAAAGAAGAGTAAAACTCCCAATTAAACACCCTCAGTGAACCCAACATACCCCTCTTGATGAATACTTATTTATATACTAAAAAAATAAATATTTAATCTAAAAGGATTAATAATTCCATAAAATTTTTGTGGAAATAACCTTATTAAATTTTTTATCTTTGAATTTATAATCTTTCCCTTCTTCATAAGATTCACTTCTAACTAGTGTGATATAGTCCTCTATAAAATCCATAGCTTCCATTATTTTTTTTAACAAAATGTTATCATCTACGTATTATAATTTATATTTTTAATTATAATCCTGATGGATACCTATTTTTGGGGAGCATGAATACTGTTGTGTTTCTATTATGTCTCTGCAAGAATTTCTGAATGACTTTTCAATATCCCTTTGAAACATCATTATCTTGAAATTATCACTTTGGGATAATGCTTAAAGAGATATTTCTCTTTATGAAAAATCATTATAATAAATGTAAAAAATCAAATTTAGGATGGATGGATGATCCTTATAAAATCATGGTATGATCATTATAATATTCCCAAATGATTCTTACATAGCTATGTATATACTTTTGGGAATTATGCATAAGGGAATTTATTCTTAAGAGAATCCATCCTAATTAGTATTAAGCCTTTTGAGAAATAACCATAAATTAATTCATTCTTAGAAGAATTTATCATTGTATAAATTCATCCTTATGGTAATTCATCCAAACATGAATTATACTTCTGAGATTTCATCTATAAGGAAATTCGTCCTTGTGAAAATTTGGTAACCTTTACAATTTTTATAGAGTTCTAATGTATTAATTCTAAGAATCCTTATATCGGTTCAGATCCACATTTATTTAACTTATTCCACTCAAAGTGACATCTATATATCCTAAAATAAAGTTAAGAAACCCAAAATTCAATGTAATATTTTGTCAAATAATTCCAATAATAGAAAAAATATTTAGAAAAAATGTTTTATTCCATTTTTTCAATTGGCCAAAATTTCATCATTTATACTAAATATTAGGTAATTACCCTCAAACTTAATGTTGTTTTGAATTTAAATCACTCAAATATAAATAAAAATTGATGATTAAATGAGATCTATTAAGAAATGATAACTAATCAGAAATAGAATATAACTAATAGTTGTAGATGCTATAATGTTTTTTGTATTCTGCAATTCTAGATGAATCCTAGAAAATGATATATATATAAAATTTATATTCATGTTTTTCTATTATAAATTACATTTAATAATTTTTTAATTACACATAAATATTATAAAAATATATATATTGTAATATTTTTAAATTTGTAAACAAATTATAGATTAATAAGTTATAAAATGGTTAAGATTAATTAATTAAATGTTTTAAATAGTTATAAATATTCTATAAATATTAAGATGAATATTTGAATATATTTTAAAAATAAATATGACATTTCAAATTATTTGAATATTAAGTGTTCTTATGAAAAATTATAAGAGTAATTTTTAGAGTTTAGAAATTATTAAAATAAGTTTTTCATACAGTGTTTATATTTTAAATTTTATTAATAGTTCATAATGATTAATTTTAATAGTTCAAATTAGAGATTTTTAATTGATTAGTTATTTAAGCCTCATCAAAATTGTTTTTATGATTGATATGATCAAGGATGAAATAATGTTTAAATGCTTCATAATTTAGATTTTGTAAATAATTTATATAACTATATTATAAAATGTTTCTAATTCATTAGATATCATATATAATTAAATTAAAATACCGCATAATAAATAATATAAAAAGATAAAATCATGAATTTAATGTATATAATTTATGTTCAAAACAAAATAATCACTATAAAAAATATATGTAAAATTAAATAGTTTTTATATTTAATATAGTGTTCATAAATTATTGATAAATATTTATCTCATGATTAAATTTATGATTTTTTTATTGCGAATATATGTATGATTTAGTTTAAATTTGTTAAAATTTATTCTAATAAAATTATCAAGCCTTTCAACAAATATTTGTAATGATAAAATAAGATTTAAATTTCATCTACCTTGTTCTCAGTTTGTATTAGAATTTATGAAATGACCTTTTATTATTGAATAACGTTTATACATATTTGTTTTTAGAGTGATGGATAATATCACTCTATCATGAGTAAAGTATCCTTAGGGAGAGGTACATGATTCTAGTTTTCTCACAATCCTATTGGATATTCCTTATTCTATAATGGTGGGGGTCAACTATCTATTTCCCATCCTTACTCATGTAGATATTGTTAATATTATATATTTATAAACATTTACATGAATAGTTATGTAGGATAGTCATGATATGAATTTGGATATGTGTTTATATGTTTAAATTCAATATTTGGGTGAGTAACACTGATATCAGGTTGTTTAAAGAGTTACAAGACAATATGGTTGGAATATATTGGTTTGTTTTATAGAATAAGATAGAGAAGCTAAATCATCATATGTATGAATCCTTAAATCCAACAATTTGAAATAAGATAGTGATATTAAATCCCACTAAAAATACTATGTGTTATATTCCTCTTAATGTTTCACTTTTCATGACCTCAATAATTTAGTATGTGTGAACCTAAAAATTAGTTTCCAATGAATAATATTCTATATGTAAAGAATTTAATAAGGTGATCCAAAAAATAGGTTCCTCATTCATGGTGTTATCAATAGGCCACAATAGCTGGGAAACTGTACAATTTATGATTCCAAAAGAATAGTGTTGGTTTATCCCCTTAATTTATTGAATAATTAGGTTGAAACTTGACTATCCAATAGTCATATATGATGAGATTGACTTATATGTTTTACCAGATATAGTCATGTATTTCATTACATGATTAATTGGTATATGTTATGATGAATTATTGATATTTTCATACCGATTGATATGATGTATTCAAAAAATGGAATTCATTTTAGTGGGATCCCATTAAATTAAATATTTTATTAAATAGTAATAAAATATGATACTCATCTAAAAAAATATTCAACTGTAGATAAATTTAATTATAATTATAAATCATAAATGTTAATCCTTATGATGGAGAATCCTAATTTAAGAAACTCATTAGACTGGTAAATTATTAAATGTTATTAAGTACAAGGAAAATTTTGTGTGTTATAACAACATTATCCTGAGTAATCTAATTATGGAATTTTTAGATAGGAAAATCTAGATTATTTGAAGCCTAAAATTATTCGCATAGTGTTTCAAAGGCATTAGATGTAAAATGGAATATAGAATTGTGTCTATTCCCCGAAATTCAATTTAAAGGAATAATGAAATTACTTTTGAGACTATAGATTTACTTAAGTAATGTTATGGTTATGGAATTACTCCTATTATAATTTATGGGAATTTTATGACAATATGATTGAATTCAATAGAAGTTTACATAGGATTCTTAAGTGTTGAGAATAATTAATATGATAATATGACATCTAAGTCCTGATATTGTAATGATTTTACAAGTTTGTAAAATTTCAAGAGAAAATAATAAATTTATATAGGAGAGTCCAATAATTTTTCTTCAAGTAGTCAGTGGGGGTCATAAAAACCTAAATTTAATGTTGTCAATGATTAATGATAATTCCATAAGAATAAATTATTTGAGATACTAGAGGGGTTTTTTTTGGGAATATATAGAATTTCCATTTTAGGTATCATATTTAAATAAATTTATTCTTTAGTTTGGAAGGGAATATAATACCATGTGTATAAATTATAAATGTTATAAATATAAAGATGTTTAAAATAAACGAAATTATTGATAGATCATGTATTTTTAATTCATGTAATAAGGAAAAGAGTTTCTACATTTAAGGATTTGAATAAAAATATTTCCCATGTTAAATTAATTATTGAATATTTATCATCATAAAATTTATCTTATAATATGTTAATGTCATTAATAAAAAAAGATTTATTTTAAATAAAATGAGGTGATTAATGAAATACAGAAGGTTTATGATTCATTAGACTATATATCATATTCTAATATGTAGATAGGGATTAAAATGTATTATCTTGGATAAAAGGTTTTTTCAAATGATATTTAAAATATGAGGGACGATGTTCCTAAAACCCATTAGTGGGATAAATTGATAAATAGTATTTTTTGAGAGAAATACTTCATGTTCCTAGAAGAAAATATGTGATATGTAATATTTCATTTAATTATAAAATATTTTTATTAAGAGGAAAGAAGATTTATTTCAAAAATTATAGAGTTTTTATAACATAGGGTGCTATTACAATGAATTTACAATTTCTCTGAGGATAGGTAGAGAACATTTTAACATATACATCTTAAAATTTTACATTGAAATTGTTACCCCAATCTAATGTTAATGTGATTTTAACTTATATCCTAAAAAAGATTAAGATATGTAATGGAAAAGGAAAATGTAATAGTTACATATAGTTACCATGAAAAATTGAATATCACTATTTTCTTAATGAATATTCTAGGTAAAATATAAATTGAAAACTATTTAATCCAAAACGAGTTTAGGATGTGATGGGGAATATTAACAAAAAACAATAACATTGCTGTTACAAAGAAAAATTGATGATGGAATACGATTCCTAGGATGATGATGTAAATCATAGAAAGGGTTACAAGTATAAAATAAATTATTTTATAGTAACATTTGATATTTTCAAGCATATGTTTTTGAATATTTTCAATGATTTGAACATTATTAATATGAATTAAAAATCTAAGTAATATTCAAACGTTCTTACTTCATAGATGTTGTTCTCTAAATATTTTAGTGGGATGATTATATTATATAGTCACACATATATTTGACAGGAATTATATATAAATTTAATAAGATAAAATTTGAAGATAATATATTGTAAACATAAGGCTAATATGGTAGTTTATCAATTATGATTTGATGGATTGGTCCTTATATTATTCTTTGTTAAATATTCTTATAATAATATTATGAATATAAAATGTATTACATAAAATAAAGTCCATTTTTTATCATGATTTCAAATTATCTCTATATATATACATTTAACAAAATAGAATGAAAATTGACAGATCAAATTAGATATTTGAGTTCCTAGAAGATGTTAACCAGTGTGTTTTATAGGTTGTGATGAAATGTTTCAGTTAGTATGAGTATGATTCTTTTCCGAGATACATAATAAGTTCATGAGGTATAAAAAAATTGGAAAAATATTTTTTATGTGATGTATAAACCACTAGGTATACCACATTAATAATCACACACCATGTTTCTAGTATACTAGGGATGAATGGATCATTTTTGGGTCCCCATTACCTAATTTTGGTGAGATACCTAACATGATAAGCTTCATATTTGGATTCTATTATTATGAAATTCATTATTACATAGAAATTAATTGGGAGGTTTGGTGTTTTTTTATCATATCATCATTTGAGATCAACCATGACAGGATTTTTCCTCTTACGTTACCAATTTGGAATTTGATTCCTTTATTGAGATAAACTAGGGTGTGTTTGGTTGCCAAAGAATATTATATATGATTTTCAAATGTATATGAATGAGGAGAATTTAACATGATCATCTATAAAGGTTAATTTCATGTGATCAATTCATCATTCGTGTCTGTATATACTCAGAGATTCAAGAACATATGAGTTGGTTATGTGATATTGATATAAACCAAGTTCTATAGTCACTGATTATCTTATAAAAAAGGACTACTTGAAAATAAAGGATTTCATGAGATGTGTATAACAGTTATTTCCTAATAACCAACTTATGTGTACTTTATGATTATATATATTTATGGTTTTCAATATTAATAAACTAAGTATCACTTTATGATCTTTCATCCATGTTACATAGTATGTAATAATTTCATATGGTTAACTATCACACAGAAAAGTCATAATAGTTCTTTACTATGATAAGAAACCATAAGTTCCATTAAATTATTATTAAATATATTTCCGATGGACAAATGAAATCATTTTAGGGATAAAACATTTATAGGAAATAGATGGTCTAGATTCTTAGGACATTAAGGAACCTTATCATGGTGTACACTCTTGGTAATATCTAGTATATGAGATTATGAGAAAAATAATCTCCAATAAGTAATCAACATTTATATGATTCATTGGATGTTACTATCTTCAAACCAATGCATTGATCATTATAATTTAATATTATTATTAATGGATGTTATGAGTCACGTAATTTGATTTATTGTTAAAAATTGTTATAATATATGTTAATAGTTAAGTAGTCTATGTTGGGTGCGCCATGAGTAATATTTTATTAATGAATAATTTGAGAAAGGATTTATCCCTTATGTTATTTATTGTAAGTTGATATGTTTGACCCAATGAGAGAAATAATACAACCTAAATAAATCCAAATCCATTTTTTTCTTTGGGAATGTTCAATTCTATAAAAATAAATTGGAAATTGAGAACCTATGTCAATGACACTGGCAGGAAACCTGCTTAAGAAGAGATATCATCATAAAAGTATTATATTACATGGTAAGAATTCTGTTGAGGATTTATGTCACTATAATATTATCTTCATTCTCTATGGGTAACTTGGCATGTTGTCAGATGCTAACCATGGACATTGGGCCACATCACCTAATTCCACTAGTAATGTGTCCTAGAGGATCTCACACTAAGTGTATCCAAAACATTAGTTGAATAACAATTATATTTAACATGTTTAATTAATATTTTTTCTGGAACTCGTTTAATACTAATTCACATTTCCATATCTCATATATTCTATCACTCTTTATTGAAGAAAATATTTTGTGATTAAAATATTGAAATAATATTTTTTTACTTTTCAGTGAATATAATATTTATTTATTGATGATGAATAATTTAGTGATATTAATTAATTTATTTATTATGAAGTCATTAATCAGGGACAGATAAATATTGTGGACAAATTGTGGGTTGATTATATTGGTGGGTAAGAAATAATATATATCAACTATTATTTGAATAAATAATATTTAATTAATTCTATATTTTTACACATATTATGAAATATTAATAATATTATAATTATTATATACATGGGATTCAATAGGGATTAAGGTAACAATAAGGGAACATGTAAAAATTTTATTTTAAAACCCTATAATTATTTAAATCTAATTACATTATTTCAGACCATGTGGGATTCCTTCTATTTGGTTTTGAAAATAAATATACAAATAATTCTCTGAAATCATTATAGAGCTCTATATCCAATAATTCTATCAAGGATGGAGAGTGATGCTTCTCCACCACTACACATAATTCTGGAAAGATAAAAGATAATCCTTTTAAATGATATTTTTTAGTTGATCAACGGTGAATGATGAAAGAGTTAATATCTATATTGATATCACCAAGCAATTCCTATCACGATGTTACATGGTTAGTGGAGTATTTCTGTATCACTGTTGGATGGAATCCACACATGATTCCTACAAACAGAAATATTTCAGGAAAATGATACATTTCTAGATTCATAAATTAAGAATAATTTATCTCAAGGTAATTTTTTAATTGCATAAGTTAATTTTAAATCATTCTTTTTTAACCTATGCTTTGGTTCAAATATTCTCACAATAATTAATATTTGATTCATTTACGATGGTCATTGCATTTATCAGCGATGTACATATAAGAGTAATCATTAACTAATATAAAAACACAAGATGGGAATACCCTACATATCACTTACACTGCGCTTGAAATATTTAAGGGGTATAGGAGAGGGTCGCATAATTATTTAAATATAGTTGGTTGATATATTCATTTATCATTAATTTTAAATTCAAATTTAATTATTCATTATTTTGAATTAGGATATATTGTCTTCTTACTCTTCATTATCCAAAATATAATCAAAATTCATTAATTTTATGAATGAAGAACATTTGAAGAACTCATCCAAAGGAGATGAATATTTCTGTAGGATATCATAAGAATAAACACCAAGTAGCATGTTGTTACACTTCATGTAGATACGTTTAATGTGAAAAGATAAATCATTTATCAAAAAATAATTAATTAAATTTGTGTTCATTTTTTACAAACAATTGTATTTAAATACACTAAGTGTTGATTGGGCTATCATGGCACATAGTTATCTGGACTACATAATGCATGATGTGTTGGCCATTAATTAATTATAAATTGTGTATTTTCTTAAATGAAATACATGACTAGTGACAATGTAACTTAAATACCACATGACATGTATCCCATGTATATGTCGTTTAATCTATTGAATTTTATGGCTTGAATACATGATGAGTCCATAGGTGTATGCCGCCGATTTATAGTAACAAATATACAAGACATGTATCTTGATTTTATATGTCATGTGTATTACCAATTTACATAGAATTCAAATTAATTTATTATATTTATTTAAAATTATCAGAAACTGTTCTATGTGTAATTTATTTGACTATGTACATACCAAGTGATGGATTATATACATACATACATATATATATATATATATTAAATGTTCAGTTAATTTCTTCATAATTATGGAAACTATTATCGGCTATAAGTCATAATATATAAATTACTCTATATGAATTGAAACATAAAATGAAAATTAAATAATATGTGTTATGTACTTCATTTACATGACTCACACATGGCCTGTAATTATGTGATATGTCATGTATGACACATGTCATATGAGTAAATAGAACTAGAAAATAATACATGCTTGGTAGTTCAGATGTGTTTTCCTCTAAGTTAAATGTTTTATACATCAATAATTTTAAATAAATTTATTTAATTTATTTAAAATTAGGATTATTGAGAATCTCAAGAAAGTACAAATGTGAATTAAGATGAAATAATTTATTAATAAAATAAGATAATTAATTGATCTGAAAATGACTTACCTAAAATATTAATGATTATAATTGAATGAAATTTCTATTAAATTCATTATTCATTTCATGTATGTAAATGATTATGTACATAGATCATAATTTTATAAGTGATTAGTTTCCTTATAATGTATAATTAATTTAATTTGATTTCATGTGTTTCATCCCTCCTCCCTTTATGTATGGGCATGTATATCCACAGTTTCCTTTTTTGTAAACCTATTAACAAAACCTTTGGTTCCCCTAAAATCTATGTTAATAATTAATTTTGTAATTAATGGATCTCCCATGTGAGTGGAGGTGGCCCATGATTAGAGAGGAGGATAAACAAATAAAAGAGGTACAAGGGTGGATATGTGAGAAGATGGAATAAGAACCAAGTCATAGTTCATGGTGTTTTTTCCCTAAGTTGGTGATCAGTTTAGCATCCATTAAATAAATAACAATTTGTGATAGTTCATGACAATTCTCCTAAATTATTTTATTTTTATCACGATTTATAGTTAATTTCATTATTGATGTTTTTTTATCACATGAATTAATTAAATAACATTAATTCTATGTAGAACTAAAATAAACTAGATTATGTGTAATATTTATCTATGTGAAGGTTAGCACATTATATAAATTTACACACCATTAATGAGAATGTAATAAATATATAATTTTAAATTTTGAAATAAATATAAAAATACTACAATTATATATATATATATAATGACAGTATAGACCTCCACTACATAAGTTAAAAATGAACCATAGTTTCAATTTCCTAAAAAACATTTTTAGGGGTGATTTCAATTATTAGGGGTTTTTAAATCTATTTTTTTGGGTTGACATAACATAGTTCACTTTAAGGGATAATTTACCTAGCATGACTCGGTGTAAATAAGAGGAAATAGTTGAGGAAGACAAATTTAATGATTTTAGGATTGGGGAGTCCATTATAAAGGCCAAATAATAGTTATTTTATGTTATTAAATATTTAATACCTACCAAAAAAAATTTAAATATATTTTCAGACAGAATTATGGGTTACGAGAAGTGAAATATGGGCCCTTTACACTATAATTTAAAAAAAAAGATGTTTCAAATCCAATGCTGAGGGATTTTGGGGTTCGATTAAATAGTCATAGATTCATAAATATAATATTTTTAATATACATTTTTTTAATAAAGTAAAAAAATTGATTTCTCCTTAATTTAAAATTTGATAATAAACATGATTTCAAATATTTCATTCTGATACATACATGATAATTACATCCTTCTACATCCAATGTAAATTTTTTTATTAAAACAAAGAACTTTTAAGTGGAATGTGGGAACCCAGACAACTCAATTGTTTCAGTACCATAGGATACGGTAGAAGTGCCAAGTTGTCCAAAGATTTCTTGTATTCGTCATTGATAATCATCCCCATGTTTATGCCTCTAAGCAGAATGAGAGCCTGCTTATCAGCCCACTCACCTTTCTCCTTTGTAGTGGCCACCTGGATCGGTCTCATCTTCTTCAGTTGTGTAATATCCAAATTATCTTCAAACATTTCCCTATCCGAATGCGTGAATAAATCCCTATGTACCAGCACTAAGGCCATCTGGTGCTGATAATCTGCTTTGGAACCTTCTTCGCACTATTGCCCCTGACCACCCAACTTGTCACCACCTACGGGAGGAATGGGAGAAGCAGCCTCACATCCTGCCCTAACCAGGCCTTTAGTGATGGCAGTCGCCTCCTTTTGACTAGGGTATTTGGGCCAATTCTGGGTTGAGGTTCCAACCTTTGTAGAATCCTTCTGTGACAACATGACACTACACGCAGATCTTGTAATGGGAGGGCTAGAGAGGTTAGTGTAAGACTTCATTCTATGTGCCCTCTGATTTTTAGAAATAAAGCCATCTGAATCCATGGTTTTGTTCATTCTCTTTCGAAAAGAGGAACTAAGGTACTCCTCCTCTAAGGTTAGTTCCTTGGACTCATCATGGTCTGAATCCCAACCATTTCTTCTTGGGATGTTTCTGTTTCAACTAGAGTTCCATGTCCATTATCTCCCCCAATTGCTTCCTAGCTGTTAAAGTTGTGTTCATCACCCATCACTACAAAATGATTCTGAGAGGACCTGATTGGCCCCCTTGTGTTGAGGTTCTCAGCAAAAGAGGATTCCAACAGGACCTGTATTGGCATGGCCAGAACTTCTATCTGCTAAAGACCACTGTCTATGAATTGAAGATGGTTAGGTTAGTCTTCCAAAACCAGCCATTGTGCATCCTCACTCATAATACGACCCTTAATATCATCATTCAAGACAACTACCTCTTTTGTTGATGGAGTGACCTCAGATAATTCCTCTAAAGAATCCTGGAGGACCTCCCTAACTGCATTCCCCTCCCTTTGGCTATCATGATCAACATCCGTAGGCAAGGTCCTCCCATCATGTCGAACCTCGCACACCTGCATGTCCTTGCCTGAACTTCTTGGCAAGGAGTTTCCACCAAAATCACGATTCAGCTGATCAGACACCTCTGAGATAAGATGTCGTGAAACCTCTATAACTCCTTTCTCAATGGAAACCGAAGCACACCCCCAGCCTATACCCGCTGGATCATTCCATGGATGATCCCCACTCATGGAGATAAGGACCCCCCTATTCTAGACATTCGTATATTCCACCAGGTGTGCATCCCCTAAAGCATCTGCCTATGAAATGGGCCAACTAATAGACTAGATTGGTCGATCTCATGAGAACCTGAAGCCACCTTCCGTCAGTCAAGATGACTATGGACCTCTCTATTGCAGCAGTAGAAAAGCGTGGTCTATGATTCATAAGAAATCAGTTGGAAATACCTATACTCCCCCTTAATCATATACTACACTACTTCATGAGGGGGTGATAGAGATCCATTTCAATACATAATTGTTCCACAATTAGGTACTTCAGAGAGAAATCCCACCAATCAGCACAGAGAAGATTCCTAATGGAGTTACCTATAGAAGGGAGTAACACCAAATTTTGTAAAGGCAATGGGATACTGAGAAGTTGAATCCAAATCACTGTGGTGGAAGGGTCCTGCTCCATGTGGCGATATAATAACCAGCGGAGTAGAAGAAATTGGAAGCCTCAAAAAGATCTTCCTGTTCTAGACCATGCCCACACCAAATCTTCCCCACTCGAGATGCTATGAATAATCTCCTATGGACCTATAAACCTAACAACCGCACGCTAAGCTAAACCCCACTACTCATTCACTATCCAGTCAAAAAATCCACTGGGGGTCGTCATTGAATTATCTAAGTCACCAAAGATGAAGAAAAGAGTTCACATGTTGTAGTGAACTCTTATGGAGAAATCAGATCCACGGTTTGTCCATGGTGGACCCCCAGAACCTTTGGGGAGATGAGAATGCTAGGTAAGAAAGAGAAATCCACTGCTGGATGTAACTAACCAGAAACCCTAACGGTATCCTGAGATACATGCTGATGAGAATTGCAAGAAAGAGACCCCTCTCTAGTAGAGGAGGGGCCGCTGCATCCACCATCGTTGTTAGGGCATCATCGCAGGGCACCGGTGCTCTTGAAAATCATTTCCACCATCAGGTTTCAAATTTAAATAGTACAATGGGACAACCTTCTTAGTGGAACTAATACCCATGAATGAAAAATGAGATTACATGTGATGCTATGCCATTAATGGAAATTATATGCGATGAAACACCATATTCTATAGATGTATATCCAATAATATTGAGTGTGGAAGTGTTTTGTCTCTATGAGAAACATTTGGATAACACCAAAATTATCCAATATTTCATAATATAATCCATAACCAATGATCTTATAAAGAAACATGAGGATAAAGAGTTGTAAAGAATTATGTCTCAAAATTGTGATCACTATCAGGAAAATCATATGGAAGAGATATATGAGATCTCCATTTCACTTTTTTATATGTATGATTAGAGAGACGACACTATATTTTTCTCATAAAGTGAGGTTTATTTTATAAATTTAATTCTTAAACCTCTTGGTCATTAAATTACTAGTTGATTTGTGATAAAATATTATTTTTCCTCACTAACAATCCATTATCCAATTTATTTTGATAATTATAAAATGATAAATAACAAGAAGAGTCTTCCCGGCATTCTTACTATCATTCTGCAAGTTAACAAGGATAGGGAGTGTGTAAAACCATTGGTCATTATGTTGAAAAAGAAATATAAGAACAAGAAAAGTTTACCCAAAACAAATAAAAATCATAAATCTCATGAGCATCATCCATCTAAGAAAATTATGATCCAAATTCATGCCATGGAAAAGGAGGTAGTATGTTTTTCAAGATCAAAGTAAGGCCATTTGAATAAGAATTTCACCCAGAATCAAGGGGAATAAAAACATGGTTTATTTATCCAGTGTAATCATTATATATCTACACATTGGGTATTATATATATATTATGGTGATCACATATGTATCCTAAAGTAGTAAAAAGTAGATTCTAAACGATTTCTAGAGGAGAGGTGGATTTTCTAGATTCTAGTGATTCGAGGATGGTTGCTCTAGCTATTAGAAGGTACCTCCTTCTGTTTCCAATTGAAATGATCAGGGATTAATTTTTTTATTATTTATATATTGAAACCATAAAATTATTTTTATATCCCTCTTAGATACAAGTGGGATTTTTTTCTTATTTTTAAATAAAAACTATTTATTTTATAAATAAAAAATATTTTATAGTATGATGCATTTAAATATTGTTATTTGTGTTTTAAATTAATAAAACCAAGTACTAGAAATTTATAACAAACCATTCTTATACTAATCCTTTAAATAATGTTATTATATTAATCATATAACAAATCATTCTTGTAGGTGCATGGTTTGTGAACATTTTGTAGAAAATATTCACAAACCATAAGGGAACATCTATATATTTTACTGAGTTAATTTCATGGTTAGATAATGGTTAACATTATCTTATAAACTCATAGTAAAAGGTGTCAAAGGTCTTCCATTTTTTAGAAAACATTTGTCATACATTTTGGCCAATTGTGAAGCCAAACCATGAACAATTACTAAACTCTAATAAAATTGAATTTAATGATTTTTTGTATCTGTATTTTTTAAATGGTTTGATACCCTTCCCACCCCCTATTTTAGTTATAGACCACCCATGAGGGGATCCCTTGCCATGTGTAACACCTTACTTAACCCTATTTTATGTGTAAATTTCTCCTACCATTTCTTGGTGCAACATCTTAGGTATGGTTTTCTTCTCCTATATTACCTCTTTATTCTTTGTTTTTCATTACCCTTCTATGGAATGAGGTTGGTCAAATCCTAGTGTGTTTTTACAGTCTAATTTTTTTGGTTATATTTAGGGATATTGTTTCTTTCACCTTGAGGGGTTCCTAAAACTAGATTGAGGTGATTATGGGTATCACACATCAAAGGAATCATGTTTTTCATTAATTTGAGTTTGGTTTCACTATGCCTAAGACTTTGAGCTGAAATACCAGAATTATTGATGGTATTACAATGTTTTATTGTAATTTTATTGATAAGACAATTTACACAAATGTGTTTTGATTAATAAAATGGTTTTATTCATTATTAACACTCTTTAATCATATTTATATCATGGCTTCCTTACATAAAATATTTTTTTGAATTTACTTTAAAATATTAAATATATTAATTTCAATTTTGGTTTTTTAAATGATTTTTACCATATAAATATGAAATTTATTTTTTTTGGTTCCATAAATATTTTTCAATATATTTCCAACCCTTTTATACGTTAAAGGTGACTTATATATATATAATATTTCCCTCTTGGAAAATATTCACACATGGATTTGGGAATATGATAATTTGGACAAGGGGAATATATATATATATATATATATATATCAATGTGTATACATGTATAATTGTTATGTTTCATATATAATGTGAAATATATTGTATAAAAGTTTATTTATAAATTATCAATTTCAATTTCTAAAAATATAAGGAATGGTTGGCACATTGTCAACTTTTTCGAAAATTTAGGTGCACGGTAATGGAATACCAGACCATTATGTATTTTTTGAACTCAAATTCATGTGATTGGGACCTAAGAATTATTCTAAGAAAGAGGATTCACATTTTCAATGCAGGGAACTGAGGTGTTATTTTATTTTTTTCATTATTTGGTGATTGGGTTTTGTTTTCTCTAATAAAATACCCTTTTTTAATTTGTTTATGGGAAGGGAACATGAAAATCTTGGGAACCAATGATAGTAGACTAAGGATTTATATATTGGGAAAACTAGAAGGGCCTTGTCACAATAACCCCATAAGTTTTATGCCACAACAATAACTAACCGACATGATGATATATTGGATACCACTATAAATTTTAATTTGTCCTCTCTAGAAGATCGCACTTGAGGAGATTTATTTATATGGTTCAATGAACTAAGAGTACAAGGATTATAGGACCCTAAATATCCTAGATACATAAGGATTACCCTTGGTGTTTTAACTCATTAACTCATATTCCCTTGGTAATATTTTAAAACTATTTTTTTAGTTTTTTTTCATGTCTCAAATAATAAAAATAATAATTTTCTACGTCCCTCTATTTTTTATTATCTGATTATATCAATATTACTATTATTTTTTTCTATGAATCATAACATATTAAATCATTATTTCATATAAGTGGATTTTTTTAAAATCAATCATTATTTGGAAGATGGGTTGAAATCAAAGAATACAATAGTTTTCCAATTTAATTTCATGTTATTTATTTTGAATCAAAATATAAGTCCTTATCTTTATAGGCTTATATACTGAACAAATAGTGAAGTAATTTTCTCCTAAAATCTAATGCATGGGGAATGTTTTTTATTTTGAATTCCATACCAAGAATTTTTATACTCACACCAATATCTATATCATTTTTCACTTATGTGTTATATTATCTATTCTATACAATGAGGTTCTTTGGTTATTTTTTCTAGGTAGTGGATCTTATAGTTAGAAAGAGGTAGTTATGTTTTACTTTAGTTTTTACATTTGTTTCTTTTAACACATTAGACACTCAGTCTTTGATAACTTTCCACATATAGAGTGTAGCTATATCTTCTTATGGGTGATGATAATCAGTTACAAGGGTATATTTTTCTTTAGAGGAGAGGGATATTAGAGGATGAGGGAGTTTTTTTCTCACTGCTATTTACATGTTTTGTAGTTTTGTTTTTTACTTTATTGTTTTATTTTTTTGTCTAGAGTGGATGTCTGATGTATGAACATGGCAGCACAAAATTTTATTTACATGAAACTAATTATTTAAATATGTTAGGTAGGAGAAGTCATTACGAAGTGGTGATTCATTGTTTCCCAGGAACCTGTTCCATCCTATGGCGATCATGAATTCCCATTGGGCCTTATCATGAACTAGGTCAGGTGTCTGATAGAGAGACTAATGTGGATAGTTTATAAAAAATGGCATCAGATGAGGAGTTCGATTATTTTTCTTATAGTAACCTTGTATATATTATAAGTATCCCATGTTATTTAGTATTTATAATAGATATAGATAGGATTATAAGGACTTAGGAGGTAGGACAAGGGACGATGCTTGACCAACACTACTCATGAAGAGACATGAGTTACCAGTGGATGTTGGGATTTTGATTTTGAGATTTAATTTTTTGGATAGAATGGCAGTTCATCTGATGGTACATAGTGAAATCACATGGATTGGTAACCCTTTTAGATCTTGTATACATTGTTTTATTGTTACTCTTAGTGATGGTTGTGTGGTTGAAAATGGTTCACCAAGCCATGTGGTCATTTCATGAATAGTTTATAGTCCAATCTTTGTATTTTATTTATTGTGTGTGAATGTTTAATTATCTTTTACTGATTTTTTTAAATATTTTTTGTATTTTAAAGTGGTTTACAAGAATTTTTTTTCTAATTTTATAAAATTGGGAGCATGCAATTTGAAATTGTTTTATGTTGTTAAAATTGGGTAGAAATATAAAAAGGTGAATTTGGGATGGATAAATTTCCTAGAAGAGGATTTTCAAGGTCTTTTGTTGCAAATATTTTTTTGATAATGGTAATCCTTTTTCGAAAATTCAAAAACATATATTATAAATCAATTTTAAAATAAAAAAAACATCATATATATTTAAATTGGTTTTTTTTCAATGAATGGTGTGGTTAAAAAAAATTTACAATAAAATTAATTGTTTTTAGAAAATGGTTTAAGTAGCCATTTCATAATTATGTTTTCATTTTCAAAATTTATATTTTTATATTTCGTCTGTAATTTATGTTGGGACTATATTATTTGAGTTGGGAATCATGAATCAATGGATTCATGTTTCGTGTTATTTGGCAGTGCCCAAAAAAAGTCTCAATAATTAGGGGATGGTGGATCTCTAGGATGTTTTATTCCAATTCTATGTGAATATATGTTTTGGATGTTAGTGATTATCATTTTTTAGTTATTCAGATTTGTTATATTTCTAGTGGATGGAATATAGTAGGAAATTTTAGATAACTATATCTCTGGGTATTACCACTGACAACTCCTTGAGGGGTACATTTGTTTTAGGGAACATCTATCTGGATTAGTTTCATTCATTTATTTGTTTGTTATTTAGTTGAATGGGAAATACATTTATGAGTATTTTGGAAGAATTGGGAGAATAATTTATTTATTTTTGATTAGTTGGGACCATTGGGGTTGATGCAAAGAGATTTGGTCCCAGATTATCCTCCATTAACCCAAGACTAATGAAAATGTTGATATCCTTGAGGCATGTTTGCTTGGGAAATACTAAACTATATCTTGTATTCATAATGTAATTATGAATTAATAGTTTTATTTTTTGTATCTGGTAGTCTTCCTTGTTTTTTGGTTTTATATTGTTTTTGGTTTTTTGGTGGTGCTTTGTTTGAGATGTATTGATTCATGTAAATAGATATGAAGGTAGTTGAATATTGATTGTTTTTTAATATCCTTATATTATTTTACCCATTTCATGTTATATTGGGTATTCCAAGGGTATCGATCATATTTTTATCTCAAGGTGAGGTTGAGGAACATCTTTTCCTTCTCTTGGGAATTCTGATTTTAACTGATGTATATTATTGGGAAACTCAAGATCTTATTGATGTAAAGAAGTTGTTCTCATCATTAGTTAAATTATTTTTCATACCTTATATCCCCTTTTGACTAATGTGTTATTTTTTCATGGAAAATTAATATTTTGATCGGGTCCTAATATGGTGGAGGTATTATATATAAAATGATGTCATGGTGAACCCATTTTCAAAACATTCTGGAAGGGGAAATACCTTATTTTATACTACTTGACCATAATAATTATAGTAGTTTGGTTTTACATGAATAAATGTCTTGTGATAGATTCCCATGGAGATCCCAAATAGATCCTCATTAATTTTGTTGGAGATTTATATATTTGGTTGTAGGGTGTTCATTATTGTGACGTTGTGTTTGGAGATACGAGTCTCTATGGTTTATTATTTTGAGGCATGGTTCAGGTAATTTGGTCTTTCTAATTGTTTCCTTTTATTTTTTATTGATTTTTTATGATGCTATATTATCCTATTTTAATAATTTTAGATACTATTTATTTAATGGAAGGTGAATATTTTTATTTTATTTTCAATTATGGGGGTATTATTTCGAGTGGCAGATCTCCCATTCCTAGTGTCATGATCAAGAGAACTACTTTGGACTTTTTCTGCATAGAATGTGTCATTGTGGGTAGAATTTTCACACCTCGATGATGATTTTATATATATTTTATTTTTTTAATAATGTATATCATTTTTGTTTTTTTAAATTTTAGTTAAACCGATTTTAAATTTTAATATTTTGGACTTTTTGTATACACTTATGGTTGTCTCTTGGTTAGTAGGAACTACATGCAAACCATGTTGTTTTTATTATAGATTTTATAGATACAGAAAAATAGTTGAAACATGGTTTACCTAGTTATTTATTATTACCATATAAGGCACTACATGACTTATCATGCGGGGTTCATGGCTTGGACAACCATGGAACCCAATCGTGTGCTATTTCCATAGCATAAAAATGGGATTGGATAATTTTAGCCACTTTTCATCTTCTTCTAGAAATCAATTGAAACCATTCCCTATCACCATTATCATTCAACACAACCAAGTATGGGTCTCCAACCACATTTTACTACTCCGTTATTCCTCTATCATGGGTCATCTTATCCTCCCAATTCATTATGTGTACATATCAGGTAAGGTGTTATTCTTGTCAGTGTCCTCATTCTTCCCCCTTATTTCCCTCAATAATTCCTGAGGTTGGACAATGAATACGGTGTTCCCATAGTCACAATTTTTTGGTATTCATTGAGCCTAGGGTTTTTTTCTATTTTTAGGGATTCCTTGGACTCGATTAAGGTAGGTTTGGGTCTCATGCATCAAAGGTAGTGAGTTCTTCTTCGTTTTGATGTAGGGTAACCTATGTTTGAGCTTTAAAAGTTAAATTTCTAATTTCATGACTATTAAAAATGATTTTATTATATTATTAAGTAAATAAATTATTGAAAGTTTTTTAATGAAAAAAATGGGTTTGTTTCATGATTTCTTCACTTTTCACATATTGTAGGCATGGGTTCCTTTTATAATATTATGTTTTCTAGTTTTTTTAGAAATTATAAGAATATTATGTTCTCTTTTGGATTATCAAATAATTCTGATAATGTAAATTGTAAATCTCCAACTTTTTTTGTTCATTGATCGATCTCTGTAAAGGCATTATGGCATGTTTTTGTTCCCTAATGACATTCTAAGATATTTATAATACATTGATTCATTAAAAGTGACTTATTTATATATGATCATATATATATATATATGAGATACCACTATGTAAATATTTACATGTGGTGTTTATAATATGTTCATTAGGAGAAGTGATATTTATATATACATATATATATCTAAGTGCATAAGTTTCTAAGTGTGATGTTTAATTTGGAACGTGAATGCTATGAAATTAAAGTGGATTTCCAACCGATGAGTGATGAATTCTAAAAATATAAGCTCCAAATGGAACTTACTAAATATGTTGGAAAAGTGAAGCACACTCCAAAGTAATCCTATACTATAATGTATTTTTTGGACTTGGATTGATGTGTTTGTAAATTTAGTTTGATTCTAATAAAGGGGCTCCACATTTAAAGTGTTGGGAGGGGACGTTCTATTGTTTTCATGTTTTTCATTTTTATGTGATTGAATTTTTGTTTTTATAATACACCTACATTATAAAATTAGGTTATAGGAATGACACATTGGAATCATTTTCAACTAGGAATGTGGAATAATGACATGTATGCTATGAGAGCTAGTTTATCCATATCCCAATCTCCCTTATAGGATAAAATTACCACAATAACTAAAGGAAATGATGATATAATGTGTACTACTAGAAAATTGGATTCATCCCATATAGAGGATCATTTGTGAATACAATTATTAATATTTTTTGATCTCCTAAGAGTAAAAGGATCCTAGGACCCCACTAACCTAGTTACCTAGTTATTTCCTAAGGTTCTTGCTCTCATTTACTCATGTTAACTTGGTACTGTTTTAAAATTAAATTTTTTATAGATTATTTTTTAGGACTAAAATAATATAAATAAATCATCTTCCACATCCCTTAGTTTTATAGAAGCTAATGATAAGTTCCTTACTATTATGTTTTTACTATGACTCTTACCTTATCAACACATTAATTTTTAAAATTGATTAATAGAAAATCAATCATTTTTTTAAATGGTATGAAATCAAAGAATAAAATGTTCTCTCTAAATTATTGTCCTAATAATTATTTTAATGGATGTGGAAACCCATATTTTCAAATATTTATAATTTAAAACTAACTTTAAATGGTTTTATACTAAAACGTAAGCCATAGATATTGGTTTTTATTTTGGAATCCCCACTATACATTTTTTCCACACATATATCTATATCATTTTCTAGTTTTAGGTCATTTTTTCTATACTCTCCCATGGTGCATTGAGGTTCATTTTTTGGGGAGTTGATCAAATAGTTACAAGGGGACATTTATGGTATAGTATATTTTTTTAGTTTCATTTATTGTGTTGGACAATTAGGAGTTTACTTATTTCCAAGGATGGATGGTAGATATAGATTCAAGTGGGTGAGGTAAAACCATTGGAGGGGAATATTTACATTTTAGGGGAGGGATATCATAGGTTTAATGAGGTTTTGGTTCTCTCTACTATTTACTTCTTTACTAGTTTTGATATTAGTTTTTTGTTCTTTTTTCTCTATGGGGGAATTTTTATGTGCATATGGGTCATGCAAGAATTGTATTTACTTTCAGATTCATAGTTAATTGATTATTGTGGGATAAATCATTCCGGAGTAGTGATTCATTGATTCCCAAACACTCATTCTATCCAATAGGGATCGAGAATTCCCATAATTCCATATCAGAAATTTGGATCCTTCATTTTACTGAGGTAAAGTCATGTTTGTTCATGAAAAAAGACACATTTTATGAACTGGGAAAAAGGAAAACACATTTTATAGTACTTGTACACACATATGTGTGTAGACCATTTATAATATAATCTATATGTGGGTATTCTTAATTAATTAAATTCACTAATTACTTTAGTAGATATGGTTATGTCTACTATATGTGTAATAAGTATGAGAAATTTATGAAATTCAAAATATTTGAATACATAAGTTTAGAATTAACATAGAAAGAATGTAAAAAATCATTGATGTGATTGAGGTGGTGAATATATTAGCTAGGAGTTTATTGACTTTCTACACAGGTTTGGGATTCTTTCTCAACACACTCAACCTCACACACCAGAGTGGAATTATGTTTTTGAAAGGAGGAATTGAACCTTGATAGACATGCTATGGTCGATGATGAGTTATATAGACCATACAATGTAATTTTTGAGATGTTAATTACAAAATATGACCTACACAATAAACTGAGGTCCAAAAAATTGTAAAATGGAACTACCTTTGAGTTATGGTGTACAATGAAACCCATTTTGTAACATATAAATATATCAGGTTGCGAGGTATTTTTTAAGGCCAAATATCGAAAAAAACTAGCACCAAGAGGCAAAAAGTGTATCTTTATGCGTTATCCTATGTAAAAAAGGGATACTAGCTATATGAACCCTTATATTTGAAATTCACTGTTTCTAAACAATCTGTCTTTTATGAGGGGGAGAACATACTCATGAAGTATAGTGTGAGAAAAGAAGTATTCTATTAATTTGATACTCAAGATACATAAGATCTGGTATACTAATAGATTCCATAAGTCTTCACGGAAGTAGGTGTTTATGAAACACAAGTAATACATAAAAGTATGAGAGAGGTAATAAAACCAGTGATATATAGTTTTCTAGTCATTAAAGATGGTTACTCTTTATTATTTGACAATAATGAACCTCTCTCTGATAACGATGAAATATATATCTTTACGTTTTTCTAATTATAAAAAGACATGATTTTAAAATGTATTCCATGTATCAGAACCATGATCTAGTTCGGGTTGATCTTCCTGTTGAAATAATGTTTGTTGGATGAAAATAGTTATTTACAAAAAAAATTATAAATGAAAGGTAATATAATTACCTATAAAGAAAGGATTGTGGATAAAGTATTTAAACAACATTAAATCATTGACTATAATGAAACATTTTCTCTAGTTTTAATTTTTAAATAAATCAAAATTATACATGATATAGTCAGTTAACTAGATTATAAAATTTTGAAAGTGGACATAAAAATGAATTTACTTAAGGAAAACCAATATTAATATTTATATATGACACAACCTGAAGGTTTTGGGACTCTAGGTGATGCTAATAAGATATGCATGTTATAGGGATCCATTTATGTATTAATGAAAGAATCAATTTCATGGAAAATTTAGTTTGATGAATCTAAAAATTGATTTTTTTTTCATTAATAATGAATATAAACCATGTTTTTAAAAGTTTTTAGTTGGAAATTTTTTATTATCCTAGAAGTATATGTTGATTAAATACTATACAATGGAAAAAAATACCATTCTTAGAGTCTATTAAATACTTGTTAAACATATGATTCCCCCTGAAGGACTTTGGTGAATTAGCCAACTTTTAAGGGATTAAGATCATTCATGATATATCCAAGTTTTTAATTGGACTATATTAAGGTACATTAATTGAATTGATAATAAAGAGATTTAGTATAGAAAAATCCAACAGGGGATTGGATTCAATGTCACATGATACACATTATTCTTAGAAAATGTGTCCATAGATACAATAAGAGAATGAGAGAAGGAGTAATATCCCATACACATTGGATATAGGATCTATCATGTATGTCATGTTATATACTATAATTTATATTTCTTATGATTTGTGTATGGTATACAGATATCAATATGGTAAAGGTGGATGAAATTTTCCTGCTAGTAAGGTTATAGCTTATTATGGGAGAACAAATAAGGATATGTTCATCATGTGTGGAAATAAAGAGGATCTATTCATTAGGTGTTATAATAATTTTAGTTTGCAAATAGATTATAATAATCTAAATCCATTATACAGATATGTATTATGTCTCAACAGAGGATCTCTGAGATGGAAGAGTACAAACAAGTCATTTTTCACCGATTCTAATGTAGATTCTGATTATATTTGAACTTTTTATATAGGCAATGAATCAAATTGGATATAAATATTTTTCTAAAATGTTGATAAATTAAATAATAGTAAAGAGACCATCACAATATATTGAGATAATATTGTAGCGGTTACTCTTGAAAAATATTAAATGCCACACCAAGAGACAAAGAAAAAACTCAACGTTTTTAACCTCTTGATATATTTTTCTCATTAAGATGAAGTTTTAGTCAGATGAGTTTATATAGAGGAAAATTTGGTGGACCCTTGAATAAATAATTATATCAATTGAATCATGAGTATCATGTGAGAGCCATTGTCTCCTATGTTGTTAGTTGTTGTCTCTTGAACAAGTAAGAATGTGTTAGAGTTGGTGCACTAGAACAAACTTCTATATACATTATGATTACCTATATTCATAGTTTTGATTATTAATAAACTAATTCTCACATAATAATTTTTGTTCTCTATTTCATATTATGTTACATGTTTACAAGAGTTGATTTCACATAGAAAGGCCATACTAGTTCTTAACTATGATAAGAACAAAGAAGTGTTATAATAGTATTCTTAAATATAAATTTTACAGATGGGTAAATTAATTTTAGGGACATAAATGATATATGATATCATGGGTGGAGACTCATAGGAATTTGAGGAACCTTCTCATGAGGTTTCCCTTGGTAATATATAGTGTAGTAGATTATGAGAACAATACATATCTACAAGGAATACATATTTATATGCTTCATTGGATGGACATATATGTGGATATATTTATTGATATTTAAATATTAAAATTATTTTTAATGGATATTAGGAGCTATATACTTTGATGTATTGACAAAAACCATGATGACATATGTACATAGTGTATTATGATACATTGGGTGCATCATGAGTAATATTTCATTAATTAATAATGGGAGAAATGATTTGCCTTTTCCAATATTTAACAAAAGTTTATATTTCGGGTTTTTTAATATAAAATACATATCCTAAGTAAATCCATGTCAATGGTAATCTATGGAAGTGTACAATTCCAGAAAAACCAAAGAAATAGACATTTAGAACATTCGTTGATGACGTAAGTATGAGACTTACATGATTATAGGTATCACAATAAAGGTATTATATTACAAAGTAAGCATCCATGTGAGGTTTTATATCACTTTGACATTAACTTTATTCTCTATGGGTACCTTGGAATGTTCCTAGATGTGAACCATGTTATTTGGGATTCTTCACTTAATGCCACTGAGAAAGAGGTCTAGAGGGCCAAAAATTAAATGTATCCCTAAACTTAGTTAAAAATATTGTTATTTAACAGGTTGAATAAATATAATTACCGCTTGTGGTTTAATAATTTTTAATGCTTTCATGAATATATATATTCCATCAAATGTCATTTGATAAAATATTTAACAAATATTTTTTTGTTTAATGAATATAATATATCTTTATTTATTATGGAATTATATATTGATGTTTATTTATTAAAGAAATAGACACTATTTAAGGCCTGATAAATATTTTGGAGGAATGGTGAACTAAGTTTGTTAGACTGATAAGAAATAATATATATTAAATATTTTTTGAAGAAATAATATTTAATTAATTTTTTTTTGTATGACAAGAAATAATAATAAAAATATTATTTTTATTATTGAAATAGTGATATGTAGTAAATAAGGAAATAATAAGGTTATATGTGTAACAATTATTTTCTAACCCTATATCTATTTAAACATAATTATATTATTTTTAACCATATTGTTAGCCTTTCAATTATTTTTTCACAACCCAATCTAGTGAATTCATTAAAATACCTATAAGGATCTCACGCTATGAATTATCTCAATAATGGAGAATGATCCTCCCCAAACACAACTCTCGATTCTAGAGAGATTATAGATAATCCTTCTTGAAGTTATTCTTAGGGTGATCAAAGAAGAATGGAGACAATATTAGGATCTACTAAGTAAGAACCCATGGATTCCTATAGAGAAATTCAAAGGTTCATGGGGAACGAGTGGATCCCTGTGGGAGGTGATCCATACATGATTCATACATATATAATGACGGCCTGATAAAGAGATGTTTTTAGATTCATAAATGATGAAATAATTCATCAAAAAAATTTCTTTAATTTTTAAAATTATTTATAAATCATTATGTTATTGTTCTACATTTTGGTTCTAAATTTTTCTCTCCAAATTAACATTTGATTCTTGTTTTTGGTCTTGGTATTTATCATTAATGTGCATATCAGATTAATCATTAATTATGGCAAAAAAGTTGATTTGGGATTACCATATATATTACTCCCATTGTTCTTAGGACATTGACTATGTCTGGTGGACACATGTATAGAGATACACATGTTTGATATTGGAAACACCATATTCTTTTATAGATTGAGTCGCATTGATTCTTTTCTAGTGGTTATTAGTTTCATACATTTATGGATCCACTGATTAGTTTTTTTTAGTTCTATAATGGTATGTAGGGTCATATTTTGTGGTTGACCAAATAGGGATTGTGATTGAATTAGAGAGATGCTCTAAAATTATTGTATAATATTATTAAAAAGGGTTTCAGATGGATATTTTCATAAGGTATTACATAAAATGTAATATAAGTTAATGTTAATGATATATTTTAGAAAGAGTTTTATAAGACTTCCAAAAGTGTTTTCGATGTGATTTAAAAACGTATTGTATATGATTCTATATAAAGTGAAATCGAACAAAAAATTCAACAGTATTTAATGCATGTGTGAGATTGAAAGGGATACTCCCAGAAGCTATATTTACATGTATGATATTTGTATATATATATGTGTATGAGTGTGTGTGTGTGTGCGCGCGCGTGTGAGTGTGTGTACTTATTTGAATTATATCATATGGTATGATAAAACTATGTCATAGAATTAAATATGAAAAACAATTATGGATTTCATGAATAAGGGGTTATATCATCTTATACAATATATATTATATTGTAATTATTATTATGAGTCTTTTTTAATCAACATATGTGATTCAGGATGAATCATATTGACTGACTTCTTATATTTGATGGGATTATCGTAGTGTATCATATAAACCAATCATTATTACAAGTATCAATTGGATAGATACTTTTTCAATTATAACAATACTTTGAGCTTTCATAACATTAATATGTTATCACTCAATGAGTCCTACACATTAAACCAATCATCTAAAAAGTAATTTAGGCCCCTAGCTTCATGAAATTTAATTAATGTCATTACTCATGAATTTATGAAACACAAAATTAATTTCATGATTCATTTCATGGAATATGGAGAGTTCTCATGGCCGATATAAATAATATATAACCCCCTGGTATGGCATGTCTCTCTATGTGATCTGCAAGAATGAATATCTACTTCCCCTGAATCTCTCTCTCATTTTCTTCCCTATTTCTGGAATACTATATAATTCTATGATAGACTTGGAGATCTCTTATAAAATATTCGGATGATATGTCTTAACCCATTGGTACACATAATAAAAAACGATTGATAGGTTGTTTATTTAGTAATATTCATCAAATTATTTCAACAACAGTATTCAAATGTGAATGTTATGTTTGTTCTCTTTTTCTAGTTTTATGGTTTTCAATTTAAAATTCATGAAGCTTCATGGGGTTATAAATATTTATGTGTTTCTTCCATTTCATCAAAAATTAATATATACATAGATATACATTATTATTCATAAAATGATAATAAACATTATAAAAATAATTTTTTCAAGTTATTGACTGACTAATTTTATTATAGAGGAATAATAGTGTCATGAACCAACTTGGGTCGACCTTGTACCAGTCACAGGAGCCGGTTCATGAAATGAAGAGAAGGGTGTTCTCAATCCCAATGATCTAGAAACTAGTTCCATGCATTAGATATAAATTTAGGGGGAATTATTTCATCCCAACAACCAGGATCGAATAATTAAACTAATAAAGCTAAGAATGCAACAATAAACTACAACTGAACATAAATAAACAGTTGAGCCAGATAAAATATAAAACTAAACAGAATGAAAACTAAAATAAACGAAATGAACATGATAACAAACTAAATCTAGACCATGCTACCTCTATATTCATGTGACCAATTTTACACCTCTGAAAACTCAACCAAACCCACTCCAAACACGAGCACCTGAGCTCAGAAACTGAACAAATGTTGAACCCGTAAAATAGATCTGGTCTACCAATAGTGAGTGGTGTAGGTATAGTGAGAGCTAACAACATAGTAGGTAATCACCACATAGTCCAAGTGTTTAATTTCTCATAACATTCCATTAACAGTCATTTGAAATACAATTACAAAAAATATATTTTTCACATTTTATCAAACAAACACATCTTTCTCGTTTTAAAGGGCAACACACGCCCCAATCCATTTTCAAGAAAACTATTGTTTTATAAAAAAACCAAAACCAAATAATAATATTGACAATTTTCATGGAAAACATTAAATGGAAAAAAGTTCTAAATAAAAACAACTTTAAATAAAACACATTTGATTTATAAATTACCAAACAAACATATCTCATGTCGACGTCAAGTACAATATAACCAATGATAACTGGTCACAGGAACACACCTAGGCACTAGCTAGATATGGGGACCTAGGTACATCACATATTAGAGGAAAAGTAACCATAATCAGTGACCTTCTGGTTCACAATCCTCTAAGAGGGGAAACCTCATCGCCCAGTAGTCCCCAAACATCATCATTGTTTAGTTAGTGTTGTCATCATCATTCTATCTAAGTGAAATAGGGAAGAGGCCACTATCAGATCACTAGAATAATATTCAGCGTCTTCCCTATGAGATACCCAGGTTTCCCTTTTTTGATCAAAAAATTTTCATATGTATCTTAACACAACATACACAATTTAATAACCAAACCATATATCAAATTTCATAAACCACCACTTTCACATCACATACCAATTCATGAAAACATATGCATACTAAAAGCATTAACAATCACTTCAACAACCATGAGGAACACCACTTCCCCAAGAATTTTTTAAACAAGCCTTTCCACATTTTAGAAAAAAATTAAACTCTAAAAACATGTCAAACGTGCCTTTATGTTTACACACACAAATAAATTTACCAAAACATTTCCATTTCATTTCAAAAGAATCTTCAAGTGTACAATTCCAAATGTGCCTTTAAATAATTTTAAAACCAATCGTGCCCAAAATACCCAATGGTTCAAACATTCAAACATATTTAGAAACCACATTCATATCATTAGAAAACCAATAGGCCATTTGTGGAACTTTGAGAGTTTGAAGAGGAAAAATGAAGAGTGGGATAAGTGTTTTGTAATCTGGGTCTTTGAATTGAGTAAATTTTATTCATGACATCTACCATTTGTGTACCCATCCATGTGTGCATTCTAAGCGCCCATGGATGTGCCCAAATCCAATGGTTCACCACAGGCCTCCATGAACTCACCCAAAAATAATTTTCAAAGAAACACCACATGTTATCAAACCAACACAACAAACCTCACACATGGGCTATGTCATAAAATCACAAATTTCACACATAAAATTCTCAATACACAATCCAATAATGTTATCATAATATAATAAATTTGTAAAACCAATATAAAGGAAAATTTTCATTTAAATAGGCAATTGAAATTTTAACAAACACATTGTGTTCATACAATGTATTAAAATTAGATAACCCCCATTAAAAACCACTTCCACTAATTTTTCCAACATAAAAACATCAATAAATGAAAGAAAAACATACCAAAAGATTGAGAAAAATAATTTTCCATTATTTAAAAATATACAAGTATCAATGGAATGAGTTGGAAAATAAAATAATGGACACACCTACCTCAAAAGTGTATAGATGCGATGAAACTTAACGGGAAATAATAATTATTCCATAAGGATGAATCACACACCCTCACCTCATGGAAATCGAACAAAATTAGCCAAACCTAACCCTAGGGTTAGGACATAATGGTTTCAAGAGAAAAGCGATATTTGAGTTGAGAGAGGGTAAGAGGAGAAGAGGAATGAGGAATATTTGATGAAGAAAGCATGAAGAATCACTAAGATTCCTTAACAAATCACCACAAAAGTGACATCAAATGATGAAGAATGAAGGGAGGGATTTGGTCGATAATCAACACATATGGAATAAAATGGGGCATAGAATCAGTAGAAATTAGTTTTTTGTTAAATCTGATCAACCATGTAATGGGATGTTCATTTTTATAGAACATGCAAAAACCATGCGAAGGCTACTAAAAAAATCTTCAACATTGTAGGTTTAGGTAGCATGGTTTTTGAAAACTATTATCAAACTATGCAACCCAAAAAATTGGGAAAAGCCCTCAAATGATACCCCAAACAATAGGGAAGACCCACCCAATGATCCTTCAATGATTTAAACACAATATAGTGACACCGTGGGTGTCAAAAACTCTCCACCATTCCATTTTATCCCAACAACAATCATGATAATAATGGATAAGATTAGAATAAAACTAAAACCCCCAAAACAGAAAATATTTTGTAGGACACTCAAGCCGAGACTCAACCAAAAGATCCAACATCAAGAAATAAATAAAAACAGATGAAAATAGAGGTCAGGGTGTGAAATTATCCCCACCGTAAACACTTTCAATCCCTAGAAAGTCACCAAGACAAAATTTAACCAAAACGTCATTCAATGCCTGATCAAATCCAAGAGTTACCATAAATCCTATGGTGACTATTCAATCCAAAATTCACACCCTACCGATCAATATAAGACCACAATATAATAATGTGGATGAGGGGAGAACATGAGAGGGTTCTCTCCCACCACAAAAAAACAACTAATAAAAACAAAATCTAAACCCCAAACAACATGCTCACTATAATTAGGATCAAGGGATTTTAATATTTAAAAATTATCGGTAGCTCGCATGGTTTGGCCACACATTATACAAAATCGTGCATCAACTGTGCGTCAGCTACTGGAATGAAGGGACACCCCATATGGCTTGGCCGCACTATTTTAAAACCATGAACTAACCATGAAAAATGTCTTTGTTTGAAAAGATACCAAGTCTCACGGTTAAATAAGAAATGAGCATGGTTTACTCTAACCATGCACAAACCATGGGCATGATAAAAATTCAGACCAAACCCTCAAAATTTGGAAATTTTAATCAGGACTCGGCCATAACATCTTCATAAAAACTGGACTCTACTGCCACTAAAATAAGGAACCTCCCACATGAACCGTACCCACAATACATCAATTCTAAAAAAATCAAGAATCCCCAAATGATCACTATTGAATGTTAAAATCAGGATTGTCCAACCCAAAGTCAAGACATGGTCAAAGGAGAATGAAAAATTTAAAAGGCCACATCTAGATAGAATCAACCTCTTGGATTATAGTAGAATAATTTCATCATTATATAAAATGAAACGATGAACTTACAATAGCAGGAAAACAAGAACTAGAATGAGGTTACACATACAACATGAAACTACTAATTGTGTGCGATCATAACCCTGAGACCTATCATTGGGGCTCTGATGGCTGAAGCATCTCCTTCCTCGCAATCAAAAACTATCATCCTCCTACCACGACGTCTTATTTGATTGACGATTCTAGAAGAACATCTCTATATGACCCAAATGGCCACAACAATGGGAGGCCTTCAGAGGGTTGGGACAAGACATCATCAAATACCTAGAATAGTTACACTGATGAAACACCAGAAAGAAATTTGATGAACTAGAATCCAAGATCATAAAAGATGGATCCTTAGAGACAAGTTCCTCAGGCATGCACTCCTCTTCATATGGGGGACCTTCATGAACAACAAGAGAAACCATATTGCTAACCGCCTATGCTCAAAAAACCAACTACCTCTAATGAAAAGGAAACCAACTCCTTGATGTGTTCAATATAAACCATCACCTTATATAGGCCTTGTTGAATACTCATGAATAGTTTCCTTCTTATCATCTTCAACTCCAAAAGTATGAACAATAAAACAAAGGATACCATAAACACTTCCCACGTCATCCCAACTTGAATTGATGGAAGGGAGAAAAACTCCCACTCATCCAAATATGGACCCTCAATCAAACCCAAAATATCACGAACTCAAACAAACTCGTAAGTTCACAATGATATGAAGACACAGTCTACCACTTCAAGCCACACCACTACTTCTAATGGACCTCAATCATCACCAAAAGAATAGGCAACACTCGATAAGAATAATAAACTGGGCATGACTCACTATGAATTTTAGAGATTTTTCTAGGCAGAGTTAAATGATCAACATCAAAACATTTATCCAAAAATCAACGTCAAAACAAAACACAATCACAAGGAACATCTTGATACAAAATAACAAGCTCTTAATGAAAAATTATAAAAAATAACCAAAATCATTCTTTCGAAATTTGATTTTATTTATAATTTTACAAACAGCCTTTTTTCAAGGCCATTTTCCAATGACAAAGCCACTCTTCACAAAACCACCTGTATTAAAAAACAAAAAATGGCTTCTCGAATCATTTTACTCTTTCAAAAATCACTTTAGAAAAACAAGGCCAAACCTTTGATTTCAAACTCCCACCCACGACATCCTATGAACAGTCACACATGTGTTCAACCATTTCCATCCACACATGTTGACACACACCTCCCATACCAACCCTCACATGTGAAAACGTTCATAAAGAGCACCAGGGGTTGCACCTACTCTATTTTCTTAGCTATTAAAACATACACCAAATTTTCAAAGCACAACAATTTTATTTCAAAGTAATTCATATAAGTCCATTTTAAATAAAATGTTTTCATTTAATAACTTATTCCATTTCCAAAAACACACTTACATCCAATGAAACCAAAATAAAACACCACTTACACCAGACTAACAGAGATTGTAATTAGTAATTATTCTTAACCCAACGACATAGTAGTGATCCATGCCCCATGTAGGCATAAAAACTAGGAGGAACTTAAAACATGTAATCAAACTGCACATGGGTCACTAATCCAGGATGAATAATTATGTAACACAGGCTTTCCTTTGTTTTCATATCTCAGTCCACCACTATGATAAAAGACACGAATCTCATGCTACCCCTGGTAACATTATTATTGGTGCGAGCAAGAGTTACCAACACTCTTCCTGCACCTACCTTCTGAGTTCTGGTAGTCAAAATATCCATCTACTAGACACCATAAATAACAAGGTCCCCCTTTGAAACCATTTTTTCATTATATACCCCTGTTCGACCCTGTAACAGCCACACCAACTAATCTACAGGATCACCTAAAGGGTGTTCCAGATCCCCACGAGCTGGAAACTAGTTCTAGGCAACAGATATAAATCAAGTGGTAAATATTTCATCATAATAACCATGATCAAATAAATTAACTAATCAAACTGAGAATGCAACAATAACTCGAAACATAAAATAAATTAATAAATAGCTGATCTAAATACAATATAAAGAAAAATAGATAGAAAACTAAAATAAGAAAAATGAAACTAAGAACAAACTAAAAATGGACCAAGATGTCGCTATCTTTATGTAACATCTTGGTCACCTCCAACCACAAGATAATACCCGCTCCAACCATGAGAATCTGAGCCTAGAAACCTAAACAAATGATGAACCATCAAAATAGCTTGGGTCTACTGACACTGAGTGGTATAGGTAGGTTATGAGTTAACAGATTTGTAGGAAATCACAATAGTGTCCAAGTGTTTCCTCTCCAAAAACAGTCCATTAACACATGTTTAAAATGAAATATGAAGAAATATATTTTTTACATTTTATCAAATAAAAACAACTTTTTTGTGTTAAAGGCCAACACATGCCACAATCCATTTTCCAGAAAATACAATTTTATTTTAAAAACCCAAACCAAATAATACTAGTGATAATTTTCAAGGGAAAAATCTTTAAGTGGAAAAAATTATAAATAAAAACAACTTTAAATAAAATTAACTTACTTTTTAAATTACCAAACAAACATATAGTATAATGACTATAAGTGCAACATAACCAATGAGCACTGGTCCTGGGAATGCACCTAGGAATTATCTATCTATGGGGCACAAGGTACGATGTATTTTAGTGTAAAAGTTATCATATCTAATAACCTTATCATGCACAAGACACTATTAGGGGAGACCCCAGCTCATGGATTATTTTCCCTAAACATCATCATAGTTTAATTGGTGTTCTCATCGTTAATATTTCTAAGTAAAATATGGACAAGGCCACTACCAGATCACTAGAATACTAGTCCAAGTAGGTACACCTAGATACCCGAGTTTCCCTTTTGTGCACAATCACGTTTAAGATGTCACATAACACCACTTACAAAATTAAACAACCAAACCAAGCATCACATATCATAAAACACCACTTACACATCACAAACCCATTCTTGAAAACATTCTCACAGAGAACCCATTACAAATAACTTAAAAACTCATGAGGAACACCAATTATTGAAGAATATTTTTAACCAACCTTTCCAAATTTTTGGAAAAACATAAAAATCTAAAAACATGCCAGACCAGCCATTATGTTTACACACCCAAATACATTTACCAAAACATTTTCAAATCATTTACAAAACCAAATTCAAGTGTAAAATACCAAAAAATCCATTACACTTTTTAGAAATGAATTGTGTTCCAAAATATCCAATGGTTCATACTTTAAAACATAATTCAAAACCACATTTATTTCAATTTAAAACCAAGGGTCCATTTGTAAAAATTGAGTTTTTTAAGAAAATAGTGGGAGATGGGATAAGTCTCTTGAATTTTGGATATTTTAATTGAGTAAATTTTATTCAGGACCATTATCATTTGTGTTCCCATCCATGTGTTCATTCTATGCAGCCATGTATGTTCCCACATCGAATGGTTCACCAAAAGCCTCTGATAAGTTACCTAAAAATAATTTTTATAGAAACACCACATGCTATCAATCTAACACAACGAACCGTACTCATGTTCCATTCAATAAAATCACTAATTTCAAACATATGACAACAAATACACAATCCCATAATGCTATCATAATATAATCAATGTTTATCACCAATAAAAACAAACAAAGAATCATTTAAAGATAAAATAGATATTTTAAAAAACATCTAGTGTGTATAAAATATATTAAAATTAGAGAACCCCAATTAAAAACCAATACCATTAATTTTCTCCAATAAAAAAACATCATTTAATGAAAGGAAACATACTAATAGAATGAGAATCACTTTTTCATATTATTTAAAAATATAAAATCATAAATGGAATGATTCAGAAAGTAAACTAATGGAAACACCAACATCAATGGTGTGCAGATTTGATGAAACTTCAAGGAAAATAATAAATAAGACCCAAGGATGAACCACACATCCTAACATCAAGGAAATTAACCAAAATTATCCATACCTAACCATAGGGATTGACCAAAAGTATTCCAATACAATATATAAATATGAGATGATATAAAGGGAAGAGGAGAAGAGCATTGGGGAATATTTTATGAGAAAATATCGAAGAATGAAAAACCATTATTTAATAAATCTTCCTAAAAGTGGTCCAAAATGATGAAGATTGTGCGGGGGGCTTTGTTTGATATCCAACACATGGATTAAAATGGGTGGTGGAGTCACCCAAAAATAATTTTAAGGTTAAAATTTATTAATCCTGCAATGGGCTGCACAGTTTTGCTGCACAGTTTTGTAAACCATGCAAAAATTGTGATAAGGCTACTAAAAAGTTCTCTAAATTTATAGGTTTCAGTTTCACAATGTTGACAAACTATGATCAAAATGTGTGAACGAAAAATTGGGAAACCCACCTAAAATTACACCCTAAACACTAGAGAAGACCCACCCAATAATCCTTTAATGATTTAAACACAATATAGTGACACTTCTACATTTGATGTAAGTGTGTTTTTGGAAGTAAAATTAGTTTTAAAATGAAAATGATTTAGTTTCAAATGGACATAAATTGGTAGAATAGGATTTGAAGAACTAGGAGGAAAAAGAACTACTTACACTAGAATTCTAGAGAGAGTACCTAGTAGTTATTATTAACCCAACAAAATGGTAGTGAGTCATGCACCTTGTAGGAATCAACAAAAAGGAGGAACTTAAACCGTGTACTAAGACTCCACATGGGTCAGTAATCTAGGTGAAATCATGACATGACATTGGACTGCCTCCATTTTCACCCCTCAATCCCAAACAACGATAAAAGACTCTAATTTTTTACTACCTATTGTAAGTTGGGGATCAGTGAGTGTAAGAGTTAGTGAAGCTCTTCCTGCACCTACCTCCCATGTTCTGAAAGTCCTAATCTCCATCTACCAAAAACAAAAAATAAAAAGGGCCTCCTCAAATTCCATTATTTAATGAACTAACCAAGGTCGACCTTGTACCGGTCACATGATTCGGCCTATGGCATGGCCTGAAGGGTGATCCCGATCCCCAAGGGATGGAAACTTGTGTTGGGCATCTGATACAAATAGAGTGGGAAATATTTCAGTGTAATAACTAGGATGAAATAAATACACTAAAAAAATTGAGCACACATTAATAACCCACATCAGAACATAAATAAATAAACAGCTAATCTATATAAAAATAAAACTAAACAGAAAAAAACTGTAACAAGAAAAATGAAAGAGAGAACAAGTTAAACTGGACCAAGATACCATTGTCTCCATGTGACCACATGGTCACCTCAAACCACAAGACCAAAGCCACTCCAACGAGGATCACCTGTGCCAAGAAACCAGAACAAATGCAGAACCTTTAAAATAGCTCTTGTTTACTGATACTGAGTGGTATAGGTAAGGTGTGAGATAACATCTCAGTATGAAATGACCACAAAATCCAAATGATTCCTTTACCAAAAATATCCATTAACACTAATTGAAATACAATTACAAAAAATATATTTATAACATTTTATCAAAAAAAACAAAACATTCCCATTTTAAATGCCAACACACACCAAAATCCAATTTCAATAAAGCTACTATTTTATAAAAAAACCCAAACCAAATAATTATAGTGACAATATTCAATAGAATCAACCTTAAATGGAAAAAAATTCTAAACAGAATACAACTTTGAAGGAAATTCACTTGACTTATAAATTATTAAACAAACGTATCATATGCCAATGGTAAGTGCAATATAATTAACAATCACTGGTCATGGGAATAACCCTAGTCACTATCAAGATATGGGTCCCTAGGTACATCATGTCTCAGTGTAAAAGTAACCAAAACCAATAATCTTCTAATGAATGATCCACTCGGAGGGGAAACCCCAATTTCTTAGTGGTCCCCAAACATCATAATTATTTAGTTAGTGTTTTCATCTTCAATCTTGCTATGTAAAACAGGGATGAGACCACTTTTGGATCCCTTGAATACTATTACTTGTCCACCCACTTAGATACTCAGGTTTCCCCCTTGTTCTCAAAAAATGTTCACATGTCATTTAACACCACTTAAAAAATTTAACAACCAAACCACACATCACATAACATAAACCCCTAATTTCACCACAAGAACCCATTCTTGAAAACTTACGCACACCAAAACATTTAAAAATAACTTCAAAAACCATGAGGAACAAAACTACCCACAGAATTTATTAAAACAACCTTTCCACATTTTAGGAAAAACATGAAACTCTAAAAATATTCCAAATGGGCATTTAGATTTACACACCCAAAAATATTTACCAAATCATTTCCAAATCAATTCTACAACCATCTTCATGTGTACAATTCCAAACAGGACTTTAAACCATTTTGAAACCAACCGTGTTACAAAATATCCATTGGTTCATACATTCAAATATAATTTTAAAACACATTCATGTCATTATAAAACCAAGAGGACATTTGTAAAACATTGAGTGTTTGAAGAGAATAGAGGATGAGGTTAATTGTTTTGAAATCTGGGTTTTTTAATTGAGTAAATTTTATTCAAGACCATTAGAATTTGTGTTCCCATCCATATGGGCATTCCAATCACCCATGGATGTGACCACATCCAAATTTTCACCACAAGCCTCTATAAATTTACCCAAAAATCATTTGGAAAGAAACACCACATGTTATCAAACCAACACAACAAACTTCACACATAGACTATGCCATAAAATCACCAATTTCACACATAAGATGCCCAATACACAATCCAACATTTCAATCATAATATAATAAATTATTAACACCAATAAAAATAAAAATTTTCATTTAATGAGACAATAGAAATTTTAACGAACACCTAGTGTGCATACCATGTTTTATAATTAGATAACCCCCTTTAAAATCCACTTACATTAATTTTTATCAATATAATAACATCATTAAAAGAAAGGAAAACATACCACAAGAATGAGAAGAATATTTTAATATTATTTAAAAATATACAAGCATGAATAGAATGTGTCAGAAAGGAATATAATGGAAACACCAACCTCAATAGTCATCAGATGTGATGAAACATAAAGGTAAGGAAGAACAAATTCTGAGGGTTAAACCACACACCCTAACATCAAGTAAATTAACCATAATCAGCCAACCCTAACCCTAGGATTCAACCAAAAGGGTTCCAATCCAAAATAGAACTATGAGTTGAGATAGGGGATGTGGAGAATTATAATGGGAATATTTGATGAATAAATAATAAATAATCACTAACCATTCTTTTGAAATTGCACCAAAAGTGTCCAAAAATTAATTAGAAGGGGGGGTCCTCTGGTGTATAGGAATCCCATATGGATTCAAATGGGTGGTGGAATCACCCAAAAATTATTTTTAGGTAAAATTTATTATGCTCGTATTGGGATGCATGATTTTTTTTCATAGTTTTGTAAACTGTGTGAGGGATAATAGAAAAATATTCAACTTTTTAGGTTTATGTTGCATGGTTTTGGAAAACTCTGCTCAAATCCTAAGACCCGAAAATTTTCCCAAAACCATCAAATGAAACCAAAAACACTAAGGAATACCCTAACAATGATACTTCAATGATTTAGACATTATATTGTGACACTGTGGGTCTCACATACTCTCCAACATTCAATTTTCTCCCAATAATAGTCATGATATCCAAGAATATGATTAGAAGAAAACTGAAACAACCGAAACACAAAGACTCTTGTTGGACACTCAATATGAGCCTCATCCAAATGATCCAATTTCAAGAAATTAAAAAAAATAAATGAAAATTGTGGTCTGGGTGTGATAAATAGGGAGATTTGTTCTTATAGGATGTCATGAGGATAACAATGTGGCACAATTTTGATGATGACATGTTCTTGATTATATTAAGTGGGGTCATATTAGATAGTGTGTAGTGGTGTATTTATTTTCCAGAGAATAATGAAAATATGATAGTAATGATTTCAGATATCATGATATAGGTACTATAATGATGACATAATGGTGTGAGTGGTATGATTAATAATGATGGTCAACCAAATATTAAAAATTTAACTTACCAAAGTAAATTGAATCTAGTTATAGGTTTTTTTGAGATATTATTTTTTCGACTTCAAATTTTATTTTAATTATTGGAGTATCAATCACTATGAAACCACCGCCCAAGGGTCATTTCTTTAGGTGAAACCTGACACCCACTGAGTGGGAAGATAATTTGATATCCAACCATTGGAAATAGCCCCATATCTACCAATTGATGTGGTAATTATATGGACATGTGGTCATGATGATCAAGTATAGATAACATGGTTGATATCGTTTATAATAGTTTTATTAAATTTATTTGTTAATGAGGAGTTAATGAGTTTGATATCCATGATGATGTGAGAAATTTATACTATTGGTGACTGGGATAGTTGGATTTTACTTGTATATGGATTATTATATAATGAGAGTGTGTTTTATATCATAAATACCATTTTATTTGTTATTTTGTTTTATGATTATGGGGAAGAAATACTTTGATGAGTTATATTTATTAATATATTTCATAAACTCTAGATATTTAATATGTATATCTATAATAAAAGATAATACATAATGATACGATAATTATCTAGTTGATATTTTACTTAGTTGGACTATGATTAGTTTACCTGGGGTTGATGTGATTGTATTATTTCCAAATTACTTTTTCTATAATGAATTAAAAATCATTAATTAGTTATTAATCCTTAAGGGATAAAATAGTAATAATACTGTTTTTCTCACATGACTATTATACAATGGTTATAATGATTATCTTGGTGGAGTTTTTTGGTTACATTGGAATGATTTATAAGTTTTATTATTGGCATTTAATGTTAGGGGGTTATGTCATTCACCATTATAATATATGGGTGTTTAGTTTTATTTCATTATTGGGGATTAGAAGTTGTTTTTTCATATTTTATTTATCATTAACTTTGATTATATTATCAAAAATTAATGTATTGTGCATTATATATTTTGATATTTTATTCTTCATTCTTTATGGATTAGTAGTTTTATTTGATTTTATTGTGTTTTATTATTTTATAATGTGGTAAATTCCTATAATTTAAGTGATTTATAAACACAAAGAATGTTTCCAACCTGTGATCTATAGGAAGTTGGCTTCAGGGTCATAGTTATTTTAATCATATAATTGGGTGGGGTTCTAGAAGAAATGGGTTATGAAAGAGATTCATAAAAAATGGTTGGGATATTCATTGAATTTTGGAATTACACACATGTGAGGAATTAGTTTATTTTATAGGACTAAAAAATAGTGATTTAAATATATTCGTTTAGTCTAACAGTTTAGGGGAACAAGATAAGGTGTGGAGGCCAATGCAAGAAGGAACTCTAAATTTCTTATAACTGAATTAGATATATTGTGGACTGATTTTAAGATATATTTAGGTATATAAAATAATCATATAGTGGTCATGACATGATCTATGAATATTTTCCTATTATATGAGAATTATTCAATGGATAGTCTATTTTGAAATATTGGTGATATATTTTAAATATTATTTTCATTATGTTATAAAAAATAATGATTTTTTAATTATTTTGAATGAATTATCATCTCATGAATGAAATTCTATTTAAATTAAAGAATAATACTAATTGGGTTTACAACAACTTTTATACAAAAAACGAATTTATATATATTCTAGTACATCTAGAGTTTTTGAGATATTATATGGTACATTAGTGATGATGTGTAACCTCGTTATATTTATTTGACAGTTGTTCCAACACTGATTTATTTATTTAAATAAAAATTGAAATAGAATGGGTGATCCCTCTTTTATTACACAATTTTGACAATTTTATTATGATTATGATTTCCCATGATAGTTACGGTTTATATATTAGATGGTAAAAATGTGTAATATGGGGTATTTTAGACTTTTATGGGTTATGAGAACTTTTTTTGTTTTATTATGATCTTGATGCATATTTATATATAGGTGTTAGATGGTGAATATTTTTTCTTGCAGTAATGTATTATGAACCAAATAAGTGTTATTGAAGGTGATTTGTTGCATTCTGGATACATGGCCATGTTATTCAATGGTGTGAGTAGATGTTTTGGGGTGAGATAAGATGATGATATCACATCTTTATATTCTTTTATGATTCATAAGATAAGATATAGATTTTGATAATTTTAGTTGGATTTCTATAAAATTTACATTAATATTATAAAATCATGATGATGATTTATTATGTAGGAATTATAATTTTATTGAAATTCCTAGATCGAGGTGTATTATCAAGAATAATTTTGAATGATAACCTACTATGGGGTATTAATATGTTGAATATTTCAAATTACTCTATTTTATGGGTAATTCACTAAATGATTGAACAATATGGGTTAAAACCATCATGATGTTTTTATAATAAATTTATATAACTAGAAATTAATTCCCAATGAACATCAATACAATTGTAAAGGTATTAATTATAATAAAAAACCCATAGTTTTTTCCTCCATGTGTGTTAAACTGTAGTTGTGAATAATTTTAATCATATTTAAGATTTCGTACATTATTATGTGATCATACATTTTTTTGAAGAAAATTATTCATATTTCTTTAGAGTAATAATTATTTTTTATCATTGAATTTGGTTGTTGTGGATCCTTTATAGGAACAATGTTTAAAAATATTAGATAATTTTTGTGTGAAATGATGATGAAAATTGACCTTGTTAATTTTAGTGTTCTTGGTTATAGATTTTTCCATGAGAGCAGTGGAAATGATTGGATTATTTCACATTTCAAGGTTTTGATAAATTAAGTGATAATGATAAATATCTATATTATGTTATGAATCCATAGGAACTTTAAGGAATTTAATGATATAATGTAAATTATTTGTATTTTGGAGATGGTAAAAGAACTAGTGTAAGAATGAATAAGTAATTTATGTGGCCAATATTAGTGAAATAAAATTTTATTCATTTTAAATTTTTTTATAACTTAGTGTATCATTAATTTGATATCATGATTATAGATATCTCAATATTAATTAAATTTTCCAATAATGTTGTCTCTTTTCATAGTGTGTGAGAGAAATGTAACTCCTCTGAGTTCATGAAATGATTGAGTTTTTTTATCAAATTAAGTGATTAGTTTTTGAACCATAAAATCCTTGATTGGTGGTACCATTAGTTTTTATATGGTAATACCATGTTCTCGAGTGATGGTGTTGCAGATTAGAAAAAATACATGTTCATAAATTATTCAATGAAAAATATTTTATTATTATATTGAGTGATAATCAATGAAATATGTACCTTAAGACAGTAATGTAATATGGTTGTGAAGAAAAAATTAAAGTGATATTTATAATTATTTTATTTGTTATATTCATAAGTAATTTTCATATTCTATGAATTCAAATTTGTAATGAATCAACCTAGGTTGAATTGATATATCTTTTAACTAAGCCCTCCATAGAGCCAAAAGGGTTTTATCAAGGCCACAAGTTGTAAACTAGTTCCTAGGTATCATGAAAAGGCAATAGAAACAATTTAACCCATTAAATGAGATTAACCGCATAGGATTCCATGTTACAATCCCACATAACCCATATATGACTTATAATTTCACACTATCAAAATTAACAGAAACAATATTCATGCATTAATAGATCACTGTAACCATGACATATGAAAAATTAATAACTCAGGAAATATCCATATATAGAATAAATGAAATGAATGATCTAGGATGATACAAGAATAATCCCCAAAAAACAATAAAATCATCTCATTGTGGACCATAGTAAATCATTGAGACAACACCTTCAATCAATGATATATCTTGAACACAACTCCCACAAAGGCAATAAAAAATCACCTAATAGAAAACATAAGAAGTATATACAAAGAATAGTGTGTTTTGGGTGAGATAAAAAAAATTAAAAATTGGATTTCACTAGATTGTTTGTGCCATTTCCCTTCAAAAGACCATTTTATTACTGATAGTTTGAAATGTAAATTAAAATTTGGCTTTTAAAATAATTTTTATTGAAAAAAAATATCACACCATTATTGAATTTATAAAACACCACATATTTTGTTTAGTTTATGAGAATAATTTTCCAAACAATCCCTTTTTATAAAATACACAGAGTTTAAATTTTATTTTACAATATACAAATAATTTTTTAGTTACATTTGAAATTTCATAAAAAATATAAATAAAATGATAAATAAACACACATGACACCAAACCATAAAAAATTACCAAATTATCCAAATATAGAAATAGTTTTAACAAAAAATCAATAGGTTGGGTTGAAATTGACTGGCATAACCAGATAACATCATCAATTCTAAGATAGATATTTTTCCATAAGAAATTTCAATTTATCTTACTAGAACGATAAATAACATTATATCCTCAAAATCACTCTATACAAGCCCCCTACTAAAACAAGATGATACCTCTCAGCACCCCTTAGGGTCACTTAGGACTAGATAAACCCATTAGAGGAACAACTCTCCTAGGGAAGTAGCTAGTGACAGCCATCTAACTAATGTAAATTACACTTATACCTTCTATTGGAAACCTATGTTCCTATGACATGTAAAATTTGTGGTGAATAAAAAACAATCCAAAGATCTTAGGATGATCAAATACATAATAGAGTGAATAAAATCCCACATCTCACCTCCAAAACCCTCACATGAAACAAACCCTTTCACCATCCAATACATGAGAAACAATAAAAATATAAAATAAATAAATATCTTCCAAGGGGTTTGAATCTACAAAAAAGTAACAAAAAACCAATGGGCTCAATCGTGGGCCTCATGTATTTGAAGAATCTCTATGAAATTGATAACCTAGAATATAAAATATTATCTTAGGTTGCTAATATACTTTACTCAAATTTAAAATTAATTTGAAACCCCATTTCAAATACACAAAATGATCAATCCATATAAAAAACTAAAAAAAATCAATAACTTGTCCCCCCTTTCACCACTTAATTCCCTTTAATTCAAAAAAAACTTCTTTAATGTCAAATGGACATTTAATGAAGACACTCACCCTTTCAGTGGATATAAATTGTTTTAAAAATATTTGAAATATTCTTTACACTTTTAAAACACTATTATTAAGAATTTTTATATTCATTGAATTTAAACAACTCCTTATAAACGGATAGTATCATTTAATATCATTTATGAATAATGATAAAAAGATCCAAGAAATTTTCAAAATTACATTGGTTATCATAAAAAAAAATTATTTAAAAAATAGTGATATCAAAGATTAAAGAATCCAGTGAAATGGAATTTAATAGAAATTAATAATCCTATATATCAAATTGGGAGAAACAATTATAATTCCTTTAACATAAATTTCTCTTATGATGATGAATACTCAACTAAGAAAGAACACAACCAATGTAAACCTTATCAACAAAAAATTATCATTAAAAAACACTACAAACCCTATTTATGGGAAAACATCTAAATTTGGGTTTATGGGAAACATCCAATGAAACAAAATATAGGGAAATTGAGAAATTGAAGAGAAATTAGGAGGAATGAAGGCTTATCAAAGAGGAACCTTAATAAATCGATATATAGGATCTAAATAATTGGATGATGATAGGATAAGGGAGGTTCCCCACATTGATAATAGGTTAATAGATCTAAGAGGAGAATAAATGGGGATCTCCCTTCTTATATTCATAAGGGAAAAACGTTTATTTAATACATTTAAATAAAATTTGGGCATTATGAATTGTTGGGTCACATTGTTTGGAAAATTTCATTCTAAAAATGAATTAAATACTACCTATGATACCAAATAATGTACATTTTCATCTCATGATTTTTAATAATCGTGCATAACATGTGTTCCTTCACCCATACTAGAAAAATAGCCGCATATATCCTAAAAAATTCACACTGTTTAAGACCAAAATGTACGCTACTTGTTTTCAAAAACTATTCATGTTAAACATAAAATAGAATATATTTAAAACACCTATTTATGAATGGTTAATCAATCAGCTTCCCCAATACTGTGCATGTAAACTGACCAATGTGGATGAAAATCCATAAATTTAAAATTTATAACAAAATTGACAAAACATATTAAATTACCAGAAAATAATAAATAATAAAGACATGAGAGTATCATAATTCTCCCCACTATGTCACATTCTTCCACCATAAATTTACTAATCTGAATAGAACCCTTGGAAATCTGAAAATTCCAACACCAAAATAAGAGGTTGGAGGGTTGGGGAAAAACTCTAATGGAACCTTTGATAAAGAAACACCTAGCATGCCAAATTCCTTAAAACATGGAACAAAATACAGAACATCCATGTAAATATTCATGAATAGATAACTCATCACACACAATTACAGATTCATTAGAAATAAAATAACCTTTATAGATCTCCCCACTAGTTATAATTCTTCAAATGAGGTGATAATATTGAGAATACTATCAAGAAAACAATAGGAGATAGTGTTTCTCCAAATGAATATGATTCCTCAATCATATTTAAAGGAACTACGAGTATCCATAAAATAAAATTAACATAAACCAAATAAAATCTATAAAATATCCAAAAATAATGGAGTACCCAAATGATAACCAAAATAAATTCACAAAATCATCACATCATATTATAAAAATAAGAGTGTTACACCATAATAAAAAAATCCTCAATAATAAATGACATCGATTGAGACCTCATGTCATAACTGAATAGATGGTGAGAACATGGACCTAATAGGTGGATTAAAGACACATGGAGATCCCAATAAGATCTAAACTGGAACTTTCCATTGAATTATCTCAACCAGTGCAACATCCAACCTAGCCACTCTAACCATACTCACCCATTATTCTCCAACCTTGAAACTATAAAAAAACAAACTTGGGGAAGGATCATAGACAAAAATCAATAAGAAATATCAAACACTGATGCATAAACACAATAAAAATAATCAATAACACCTCACTAAGAGGAACTTAAAGCATCAATAAATAATATCCAAAGGGATCGGAACCCCCTCTATGTTAATGAGAACTAATTCCCACAACTAACAATCAACCCAAACTAGTATAAAATTTCTATCTGATTGGATTTTTGATATAAATATAACCATTTCACAACCTAAAACGTTACATGACCATCATTATAAAATAAGGGTGGTGATTCGAGAATTATTAATGAAAAAAGGATTCCGGATCCACTACTCTCTTCAAATTATGGGTATAGACAACCACTAGAAGTTATAAAATATTGTAAAAGAGGATTTACCCTATGGTTTATAAATGGAAATAGAAAGTATGCCTCGTATCTATACCTTTAATGAAATCAAAACTGATAAAAATGAAACATGAAATTATCCCCTTAATTTTCTATATTCCACTCAAATCATATTTCCCTGATTATCACCAAATTGAAAAATTAAAATACATAAGCCTCTATGGGAAAAATATAATAAAGCATCTTTAAAATAATATTTCATCAAATCAAACAGCTTTTATGGGGTCAAAAAGTAATATTTGAATGAAAAACATGCATATATTATAATTCCACTTCCCTTTTAAATTATTTCACATAGAACAATTAAAGAAATCACTTTCACTAAAATCCACTTTTTGAGAAGGGTCCTCAACATACACATGCATTTAAAACCTCCCAAACATATTTAATAAAAACTCAATATTAATCTCAAATAGTTTATAATCATTTCTAAAGACTTACTCAAAATTTTAATAATGAAATAATGCACTTTAAATCAATTAAATAACCTCTTATAAAGAAACATATACACCTGTTTTTAAAAAAACAATGCTTTTCACCGAACATACTATTTATTTCACAATTAAAACAAAAAAATAACATGAAAATAGAAATAAATCCCCATTTAAAACAATTTTTAAAAATAAAATGTGATGACCCTGACTCACACTTCTTGATATAGTGCCCTAAGATAAATACATTGCATACTCACTTTGATACTAGTTGTATAAGTCTTGATATACCCATCATTAATTACAAAATCAAAGAAAAATATTAAATCCCATACATAATAAGGATCCTTTTAGGTTTAGTGCATTAGAGAATCGAGCTAAAATAACAACTATAAAATCCAATTTTTATTTTCTTAAGTTGATGTTTTGTTATTTCATATAAAAATAATTAATCCAAAATCATTCTTCAATATCTCTCATGAATTCCTTCACACATTATATCCTATTAAACATGTAACATGTACTAATTTACTTCATAACCTTTAGAATTAAGTCATTAGAAGCGGTGAACTCAAATGACCAGTAAGGGAAAACATACAAATATGACCATCATGGCACAAATATGGAATACATATTAAGTAATTAACATGTAAAAAAATTAACCCATAATAAAAATGAAATTTTGGGAATGTTATATTCATTATAACAATTGAAAAAATGGATATAAGTAATAATTTATTCCTACTGATAGTTTTCATAATACCGAGCATCAAAAACCTATGGTAAGGCCCTGTTCGAAGACACTACCCTATTATGGGAATAAGTATAAACCAAAACCCACCCTTTTATGTGTCACTATACCCATTAATGAATCTAGGGGAAATATAACTCCAATCCCTACCCATAACCTTATTATGTCCAATGCATTAAGTATAAGAGTCAATAATATATTTTACACCATTCCCTAAGAAATATGTTACTGAATAAAAACATGGATATCTATATAATGAAAAATATAGAATATAAATACATGATCAACATACGTTAAAAGTAAATAACTATCCATAATGTAAATAAACTCCCAATGTTAATAAAAGGGATAAAATGAACCAAACCCATCCAATGAAAGAATGTTGACTGTCAAATAGTACACAATCATATTTCCAATAATAATCCATATTGAAAAACAAATATTAGAGATTCCGTTAATTTTCACCATGTCAATAGTATAAAATTATGTCTAGGTAGTAATCATCTAATTTGAATTATTTAAAATGTGATGTTGTCACTATATAGCGAAATGTTTTTATGGCTTTGTAAATACTATAATAACATGGTCATAAGCCATCCATTGAAATAATTTGGATGACTATAAAAGTACATAAACCAATAAGTGAGTAATATTCAGAAAGGGTCTATATTGTAGGAATTTATATGACAAAAAAAGTGTATACTATATAATATAGTAAATTTATAGAATTTATGAAAATTATATGAAATAAGTCCAAATAATGATCATAACTCAATGAATGAAAATTATGTTACCAAAAAACCTCACTACCAGTAATACAACTGAATAAATAGAAATATGATTACAAGAAAATAATTTTGATATAAAATACCAAATATTATAAGGATTAAAATGAAAATATATCCATTAGAAACATTTATAATACAAAAGGAACATTGTCCACAAAATTTATTATGTCCAGCGAATTGTAATTTAGCCTTAGAAAACCATTATGACATTAGAAATTATCGAATATAATCCCCTTAAAAGAGAGGTATTACAATTTAACTTGAAATAAAATGATTTAAATATCATTCATGATATTATATCTCAAATATTTATTATATATACAACATAAATGAAATGTGTGCGTAGTACCTCAAAAGACTTAAATAGATAATTTGAGATGAAAACCCCTACATCAGTCCTAATTCACTCTCAACATGAACAAAAATTCATAAATAATTAAATTAAATTTATTAAATAAATACCCAATAAAATTATCCATAACAATAAAAATATTTAATCCAAATTTAAAATCATTCTAAACATATAAGTGTTAGTAAGTATTTACAAATTTTCAATATTGAGATTAAGTAATCTTTATCACTTCGAACTAGTTTTGTAAAAGAGATATTGGTATCTATTATTTTATAAAATTCCATAAATATTAAATCATATATGGTACAGAAAAATTTGTTCCATGATAGTTTCTAAAGTTATTACTACATTCCATGGATTTTTTTGTTATAAATATGAATTTTAAATCAATGATGATCTTGTTTAGGTGATTTTTTTATGAATGCAAAAAAAATTCTTATTTAATTAGTTAAATTTTTGATAGAAAAATATTAAAAAACAATATATATATATATATATATTTATAAAATATTTTACCAATAAATAATTTATTAAATTAATCCATAATATAAATGATTAGAATTTTTTGATGTTCGTGGTTAAAATGGAAAAAAAATGAACCTACCATGATTAATAGACTGTTATGAGATTATTTAATAGTTATATAATTATAAAAAGGAATAATATTATTACTTATTTCTAATAAGTTTTATATAGAATAGGTAATATTAATTATAATTAGTGTATATGAAAATACTCCACAATTCGAATAAAATATTATCCTCTTGTATGATTATTACAAATGATTAAATTAACAATGATCATTTATTTATCATATCATTAATGGGTTATAAAATGTAACATTCCAAACCCATAATGATATCATAAAAATCATATTATCTCATTAAATCCACTCTAGGAACCATAAATTATGGGTGGTGAGAAAAAATGGATTTCATTTCTCGTGGGGGTGGTAGTACACATGTACGCCTAGAGAATGCCATTTTTTATTAATGGATGGGATAGATAAACAAATAACAATAATACCCACACAACAGTAATAGTAGTGTATATAAATTGCCATAATATCAAAAAATTATTTGGGGTATAATGAATCTGAATAAATACAAAAAATAAAAAAAGTTATGTAGTTGATAATACTCACATCAAGAACATGAAATTCTATTGGACGTCCACTTTAAAGAAATGCCTTATGAAATATAATGGTGAAAATAATATTTTTTATCTAGGAGTGGGTTCTATCAGGAGATATATTTCATTGTTTAAGGGATAAATTCATAGGGATGGTGAGTCTTGAAATGGTGGATATGTTACTCATTTAAGTGAGGAGATGGGTTATTTTGAGAGTAAACCTTACATTTTTAAGTTATATAAGGTTATTATTCAATTTTCATAGGAAAACAAATGGAAAAAGATTTTTTTATAGTGAGGCTGGTTCCTATATCACTTCAACAACTTCTTTCTGGGAAACATTTTCTTTTTTTGGACATTTTGTTTTGAATTCTATCTTTAACCCAAATTTCATTTTACCATGGTAATAAATTTATAACCATGATATTTAATTTTATTGAAAAATATTTATATTAATCCTTATACATAATTTTATAATCCTAATTTCAAATTTGAATATAATTTTATCATATAACATACCTAAATTTTAACAAATTTAAATTTAAAATAAATACATTGAATAATAATTTTTTTGGAAAAAAACGTTTTTATGATTAAATTTACTTTTTAGAGAAAATGATCATGGATAATAGTTTAATTATTTAAATTTATTTAACAAAAACATAAATGGTATGAGTATTTTAAGAAATTCCAAAATAGACTCCACCCATCAGTATACATCATTAAAATGAAATGTTAAAAATAGTTTAATTATTAAAATTAAATTTTATTTAGCTCTAAAAATGATGGGACTTGAATTTACAAGTTCACAAAATATTTTAAAATTAATATTTTTATTTCATAAATTCTATTTTATTACTTTAAAGTTACTGTAATATTATCAGATACACATACATAATAAGGAAACAATATGAATTTTAAATTTTACAAAAACGTTTTTTTACTAAAAGTTAATCATTATGGAAAAACAAAAAAGTAAATCATAAGATAATACTTTTATTATAAATCAAAAATTGAGTTCATTTTATCAAATTCAATTTTTAAAACATAAAAATTCTATATTTGAAATAAACAAATAATATAATGAAAAATCAGTTTTATTGAAAATTGACTTTCTCAAATATTAAATCTTATCATTATTATTTCATATCATTTACAATTTTTTTGATAACCAATCATTAATATAAAAAATGATCATTAATAATAAGACTCTTTAAAAATTAATTCATAATACATTTAAAATAAATTTTAATAAAAATAATTTTCTAAACAACATATGATCTTGTTAGTCATTTATATAAGATAATTGAATTCATTAATATCAAAATAATCCTTAATTTTATTTATACATATATTTCATAATGAAATTACACTAAAAAAATCATGCTAATTCAGTAGATATTTTTTAATGGACAAACATAAATATGTATATTTTATATGAAAATATCATAATTTTATTTTAGATCATTGTTTCATTTGGAGGAATTTATAGAAAACATTGAGTTATTTAAAAGAAGCCTTATTTTAAAATCTTGGGGTTCTGCATTATACACCATTAAATAAATTTAATCCTAACAATTTTTTCTCATAATATCATAGTAGTTCTACAGGGAACTAATAATTAACAAAACACTACTTCATGGTCCTGTATTATTTTGGATATGGAATTAAATTTAATAATAAGATAATTTATTATAATAACTTTATAAAGGGATCTATCCAATTCCTAATTGTACATAGAATTATAATAAGAAAATAAGTCTCGATCTATAAGGAATAACATCTCAAAAAATCATAAAATTGATTTATATTATAATTTAACCACTATGGGTTTTTATATATAACTTAATATCTTGTAGCTGGTTAAAACATACATGACCTAGGACACTAGAAAATATAGATAGAGAAATCACTATCTAATACATTAGTAGTGGTCAAAATGGTTTTTCTTTTTTTACATGGTTTTCAATGACTATTTCCTTCGATGGACATTGTATTGGATTACAGAGTCACATAATTTCCAACTCACTCAGAATTGAAGTCATATATTTTCTTAGCTAGCCACCTTCCATTACAATTGTGAGTCTGATGACCTTTCTCTCTAAACATAATTCATTTTCCTATATCTTTACTGAAATTTACCCCATTATTTTCCACACAGTTTCTACATGTAGGAAATTGAATATTCTATACTTTATCATCTTTTTCACCTAAATTTATATAATATTACACCCTTTTATTCTTTTATGTGTTTTGGATTTCAGTTACATTCAAATTGTATATTATAATTCTTGATTGTTTATTTTGAATAATTACAATTTTTTACTCCATAACATATCCCATTAGGTTACCTATTGGGAATGTTTCTACATTGTCCATGGAATCCATTTTTAATTTGGTTTCTTCATACTTCATAAATAATTAAAACCAAAAATGTTAATCTGAGGAATAATTATTATAAGATAATAACAAAAAATTACTGTAGGAAAATTTGGCCCCAAGATATATCCCTTTATAATACTATCATGTTATATTATAATTCTTAAAAATCAATATTTATTAAACACAGTTCATCCTATATCACTCTAACACTAACTTTTATCATTATCAGTGCAAAATAGGTTACATTGAGATGCGTTCTCTCATAGTTATTTAAATAATCCTTAAAATAGAGACCCAAAATTCCAATGATTTTTTTAAAATATTCTAAATCCAAAGATAAGTGAAATTGTTTCCTTGAAAATGAAAATTATCCTTCTCAAACACATTAATCATTCTTATACTCATATACCAATATATATATACACACCACAATATTATTCTCATAAATACATAACTTTCCCAAAACCATATGAATCCCCAAGACAGTAAACCACAACAATATTATATATCCATATAATAATTAACTTTATCTTTAACCCTGAAATCATAGTGACTATTTGTTCATATTGTCACAAATTGTTCCCTATATATCATAATCAAAAAAAGATATAAACTTCTCCAAAATTACCGTGAATAAATTATAAATCCCAAGGTAACCACTTAATATTAAACCTAATTATTCAAAATAAAACCACCCTTAATTATCCTAACATCACCTATAAATTAAAAACAATATTTATCCATGCCTAAAGATTTTTTTATCCAAAATTTATCCCCAAAAAATATAATTTTTTAACAAAATAACTATTCAAGGTCAATAGTGCTATTAAATATATACTTCCAATGATTTCAATATAAATATTATAAAATAATGCATAGATATTTCATAAAATCCTTATAACATTTAAAATAGAATATAATATCATTTATAAATATCACTCACCAATGAGGATAGATAAGAGCTACAATATTGTCCAAATATCAATCTCACTATAATAGGTAGGACTATGAAACTCGTATCATACATCATAATAAGAAAATAATAGTAATAAAAAACATTTCAATATTATCCCTAATTTGGTTATAACACATAGTGGTTTCTACGTATATACTTTCCTCAACATCATTTTTATGTCCCTATCTCAACCAAACACTAAAACCCAAATGGGTTTGATAATATCCAAAATATGAATATGAATACATCAATCTGAATATATGTTCCCTTATAAATCGTTTATTATTAACATATGATATATTCAGATAAACCTATGACTCTTTATTTTTCATTCTTATTTATCCACGGTCATTTTTCTATTTATCTATAGAGAATAATAATATTAAATTTCATCATAATGGTTTATAAGGATAATGTGGATTAACTAGATCATATCTATTGGGATTTTATATCTACATTACGGTAAGGAATCCTTTTCTTATACCAAGTCACAATTGGGTTAATACCCAACACACCCTCTTCGGGGTTATTTTAAAAAAAGGACATCTATTCCAGAATAAATTCCACAATCTTGTATCATGAGAAGAATGTAATTTTTATGAAACCCATATACTCTAGACTTTACTAAATATTCATGATTCCATCTTATACTTAGACTTGATCGAATGATTTTCAAAAAAATTCTCTCATCCATATCCAAAAAAAGTTCATTATAAAAATAGTATTTAATTATATACCATTCCAATGGTTTAGATTTTATTTTCAAATTTAACATATCAACCGAAAAAAATTATTAACTAACATCCTAATCCCAAATTTTATCCAAATCATTCCTTTAATTCCAATTTTTACACCCTACATACACACTACCAAATCGAGTTCCATAAAAACATACATTACAAAATCACATTGACACCAGCTAAAAAGAATAGATATAACCATTCTTGGATAAAAAATATAAAAAATATTTTTGAATCTACTCCATAAAAAGGATATCTTTATGTCTAGATAAATAAAGAATTAGAAAATTATGAAAACACAATAGCTAAAAAAGACTATGTCATTTTTATCATGCTCTCATTTTCCCACTATATATGAAAACTGTCAATCTATAAAGAGTTTTAACATCTCTCAAAATTTATTTCTCACGTTATATCCTTATAAACATGTCACATTTAGTACATTTCTTAATAACATGGAGAAATGATACATAATAAGTGGATATCTCAAATGCTTAGTAACGGAGAACATACTACTGATGAAATCTTGACATAAACGTGGAATAAATATTCTGGAAGGAATAAGTAAATAACATAAATCCATAATAAACATGAAACTAATAGTTTTTATAACCAAGAAAATAAATTAAAACATGGATAAATATAATAGTAATCCTATAATGATGGAATGTATAATGTCATACATCAAAAAACTTATGTTAATGAATTATTCAAAGATATTATCCTATTATGTAAAGAGGTATAAACTAAAACCAAACATGTTTTGTCTCATGAGACCTATCAATGAATCCAGGGTATAAGTAACTCTTAGCCCCACCTATAATATATATATTTTCTGGAAATTAAATATAAGTTTTAGAAATACTTTTGATAAAATTCCCTAATATACCACTTAATAAATAAATATTTTGTTATATATATAAATATTATAAAATATAAATACATGATCAACCTAAATTAGTTGATAATAATCATCAAGACTATAAATAAATTCCATATGTAAATGAAAGGTATATATTATTATTAACCATCTCAATAAAGAAGGTGGATAGTTAAAAAATATATATTCAAATCACCAATGATAATCCATAAAGAAATAATAATATTTGGAATAAAATTATATTTCATTATGTTAATCTAATAACATTAATTCTAGGTTAACATCTTATACTCTGAATTATAAAAAAAAAATTATGTCAATGATCTATAGATAAAAATGTGTAAATATAATTCAATACCATAATTACATTATCCTAATTCATCCAAAAAAGAAGATGAATGTATATAAAAGATCATAAATCAAGAATTGTGTAATATTATTCAAATGGTTTACTAGGTTAGAATTTATATCCCAGAAACAATGATAGGTTACCGCAAAATACAATTATTGTGCAGAATGTAACCAATTTATATGAAATACATTCAGGGAACGTTGACAACTCTTTGAATGAAAATGGGGTACCACAAATCCAATCTACTGTGGAAAAAACATAATCAATAACCACAAAAATAAGGGAACATGATATTGATATAAAATTTAATGAAATAAAAGGTGTAAAAAATCATCCAAGGGTTGTAAATACATCGTAAAAAATAAACATGACTTATAAAATGTGGTTTACCTATTGAATTAGAATTAAGACCCAGGAACCCACATTTATTTAAAAATTAACATTTAAACCCCTTGAATGAGTGGTCTTGAAATTGAATTTTAAATATTATTATTTAAAGAGAGTTCAAGATGTGATATCTCAAATAGGTAGTGTATGATCCTTTATTTTTCTAGGTATCTCTCTCTTTCATTTTCTCATGGGAACTCACTAGTCCAGTACTATTTAGAAATGAATAGACTTTATTGAGGAAAGTGACCAAAAGTTCTTGGTTGTATATTTAACATGAATTAATGGAGTCTGGGTATAAAAATTTTAAAGGGGTTTTAAGGATTTTACATTCATTATAACAGTTCCAAAGTGTTTGGATCTATTATAGATAAACTAGTTTGAGAAATTCCCACTATAAATTTTCACATCATGAACGTGTTACAAGATATGTAAATGCACATGCAGATATTGTGAACTAGTGAAGGGCATGAAGAAATTACATATCTTCTAAACCATTCATGTGATATAAATTTCAATCAGTTTAACTATTGAACTAAGGTGACATGTTTTTTAGTGTATCTCAATAATCAAGAAATACATGACGTTAAAGGATACATCCTATGTAACTCTCAATGACAATGGTTTTATGGGAATGAAGAAATTTATTCTACTTGTTAATTCGGTATATATATTCCTTCTCTCAAAACCTAAGGTTATCTAAGATATTTTGGGTCCCTCCCTTCCATTTTTGACATTATGTGTCTGTATTCGATCTCTAGTGAGTTGTTCTTCTTATTTTTACACACTCTTCTATTTTCCTCTATTGTTGCGGTGGAAATATTTGATTGTGTCTGTGTTTTGGGGTTTGATCTTGACCTGGGTTGATCTAGGATATTCTTTTGATATTTTTTGAAATTTTTCATGTTGGAGTTTACCATTGGAGTGTTGTGTTGATCTCCAGATAATGGAAAGGGTTCTAAACGTTAACTTATGGAATATTTAATTTTCAGTTATAATGAATAATGTGATTGTTCCAACATAACCTACTCTCAAATTAATTTATTAATTAAAAATAAGAAATCATAGATTGGAATATGGGTCAGATTAATTTTAACCAATTTATAGTGACATGGATTGTAGATACCATTGGTTAAAAGAATCCTAGAATATATAATTCCTAATTTGGATAATGGATTAAATTGTGCATAGAATTACATGAGACCTGATGTGATTTCTTGATATAGAATAACTAGGTAATAGAATGTTTTTTATTGATATGAAGGATGATAATTTTTTATATAACATAAGGTGTAATTGAAATAGAAATGGTGATATTTATAATTAACCATTGATACTTCTAATGTGATATTATGATATACTTTCTATTATGGAATTATATGTTAACATGCTATAATTATTATATTGATCAGGATCATCTAATTCCCACAATGTAATACTTAAATTGAGTGGGATCCACCTAGTTCCATGTTGTAATTCCGATATTCAGTGGGATATACCCAGTCCCATGTTTTAATTCTTATATTGAAAGGGTTCTTCCTGATCCCCTACTGTAATGCTTATATTGAGCATTCTCTATCTAGTCCCCTATTGTAATGATTATATTGAGTGTCCTTGACTCAATCCCATGTTGAACTTATCATTTTTAGTGGGATCTACCCAATCCTTTATTTTATTGACTATTTTGAGTGGGCTCTACCTAGTCCAATGATTTAATGCACATATCGCAGGCTCAGCCCATATTTGTTTGATCGTGAACTAGATTAATGATTGTTGGTTATCATAGTTGTTCTATAAGATCATAGATATTCCTACATGGTTTAGAATAAGTTTTATTTATATATTATATTATATTATTAATTAATTATTATATTTATCACATTATTAAATATAATTATTACCAAATTATTTTTTTAGGCATAGAGGTGTTGACCTACTATTTTTTACTCACACCCTGTTCAATAACTTTTTTTATACTTGATCAGATTACATAGATGCAGGTTTGGCCTTGGAGTTTGGTGATGGGTCCAACATGGGGTTTCTGACTGGGATCTTTAGGGATTATTTTGTGTTAGATTATTATTATCATTCAACTATTTTTAGTTTTATATTTAGATACATCTCATTATTTCATTAAATGATTCATTATCACTAGTTATTGGTTCTCCTTTATTTTCTAGTTGTATAGTATACTGTTTTTTCAATTATTCTTTACTATGATATTTATTAGTAACTATTTATTTCCAATTTATTCTTCTATAAACTAGGGGTAGTGTCTCCCCAATTTACATATCACAATGCAGTTTCTAGTTGGAAGCCTCTGGTGTATGGGTAATCCCTCTTATGGTCTCATAACTAACCCAATTTGGGCACATGAGAGAGTTTCAGATCGAGGATGATACAAAGTGTTATCAAAGGAGTAGGTTTTTCATTTCTATTTCTTTACTATTTAGGAAATTAATAAAGTAAACTTGGATGTTTCAATACATGGTAATGGTGTTTTTCATAGGATTAGTTAACCCATGTATGAGGAAAATATGATTTCCCCTGGATTGGATTTCTATTAATGCTATTTTCTTATTACTATTGGTGTTATTTTACCTTGGGGGATTCACATGTCGTTTGATGTTATTATTTCATGATGCTATCATATTTTGAGATTTGTACTCATGGCCTAGTGTGTAATGAAGTGTGTATGCATGCATCATTATAGGCACATAGGGATATAAAATGACATGAATTTTTCATGATAGGGGAATATTTATTTCACGAGCTATAGACTCTCTTATATGAACTGTGTTATAGGATACCTAATATATTTGATAAATTCAATTAAATAAACTATTATTTCATTCTGAAACACTTTTATGTCATGTTTGAAGAAACTTAGAGTAGTGGTTTTCTGTTTTTGTCACTTATTGATGTTGAATTTTTTTATCCAGTTTTATAATGAGTGTGTTTGTCTTATAGAGTAAATCCCTCATCATCATCATTGAGTTGAGCACCAGGAGAGTCTAAATGAACACACTTCTAAAACAACTAAATTGGATCTTCATGAATATCTTAAGCATTGGATGGATAATCGACTTCATGAAAGCTTCTTAAGGGACAGAAGATCTATAGAAAGGAAGATTGTTCGCACAATTCCTTTAATGTCTAAGATGACAACTGTTTTTATGCTCTAGCATCATCCTATGTTCATTGAGGGGAAATTACCCAAGGAATTATATTTTTAGATCAAGCAAGTCCATATAATCTTCAAGAACCATGAGACACCCATAGATAGGAGGGAGATTCCTTTTTTGTACATGCTCCATTGACTATAACAAAATTAGTGGTGGTATTATTTAGAAATCTGGTCACTAGAAGCAGTTATCTAGGAATAACTTTGACATGAAGTTATTGAGAAACTTATATTGGGAGACATTGAGGGATTAGAAGGCTCATGATTTTAAGAATCTAACATAGGAGAAAAAGCCAGTGATAGTCTACACCAATCATTTCACCAACCGAGAGAATATTTTTCCATCTTTCACTGATGTTGGGATCATTAGGAAAATACATTTTCAGGATGGAAATTTCTATGAGATCAGGTGCTAGGTGATTTTCATTCATCTATGTATCTTTTCATATATGATGAATCAGGAACTCATCATAGAATGAAATCTGAGAAAGGCCCCAAGCAGTGGCCAGACTCTTTCAATAGGGTGAACTATAAACTCTTTTTCTTGTTGGAAGAAGCACTGTTATGAAAGTTTTCATCATGGAAAAGTATACATATCTATTAGGGTAGTTGACATCTATATAATTACTACATTCTAATATTGTACATTCAGTGTGGAATATTGGTCCAAAATTAACCTTAGTGTCAGTACCCGACATTGGGGTGTCATGATTGTGGAAGGATGGGGCACCTGTAGATGTTTTTTTGGGGAACTCAATAATAGATTACTGCTAGGGGATCATGATTGAAACCAGATTCAAGGAAGGACTCTGGTTGTCATCAAAAGACATGTAAGTTGAGTTCCATGATACATTCATGTCGAGTTAGGGGATGTGATACCCCGGTGAAGGAGCGGTAGTACCAGGAAGAGGGAATATCATAGGGTAGTCAAGATCAATCCTAGGATAGTGGGTCTAGTCAAATTCTCAATATTTAGACTTCTCAAACTATTTTGGATGTTAGACCTTCTACCATCATAGGTAGGATTTTTTTATCATTTACCCTTTCTTGATTTTTTTATACAAGATAACCATGTTCCTTTTTTATATTATATTTTTCAAAAAGTGGAGGCTTGTTTGTGGAAATCATGGATGGTTCTTTGACTATAAAAACATACTTGGGAGTGCAATTAGAGATTATCAATAATTTAAAGGAATTTTATCTAGACATAAACATTTATAAATTACTATGGGAACCATTTTTGGTAGAAATGGATGGGCTCAATTTGATTCTTCTTATAGATTCATTAGTCCTATACCAAAACCACATTGAACTTTACCAAAGTAGAGTTAATTTTATATCTCTAAAAAAGAATCTATTATTAATAAGGTGAGTAGAATATCCCAAATGGTCATGTAGGACCAATTCAATATAGATTGGATCATCTCACACCCCATATGAAAAGTCTTGTTAAGGATGATTGTGGAATGCTATATTATTATTTTAATTCAGTTTTAGACCATTTTTAAAATGTATTTCATGATGAGTTATATATATTATCTCTTGAGTGGGAGATCGAGATGATGATTGAGGTTGTGTTGGGAGAAGATCCAGTTTCTATACTCCATTATAGAATAGAACCAAAAAATATTATAGAGATGAATGGTATATTGGATGATAATTGAGATAAAGGTATCATATAGCCTCACACATCTCTATGGAGTTGTCCAGTTAATTTCTCTGAGTAATATGATGGAACCTTTGCTTGAGTGTGGACACTCAGATATTGAACCAAATGACGATCATGAAACGACATCCTTTTCCTTGAATAAATGATCTCTTATTTTAGATGAGAGGTGATAAAATATTCTCTATGACTTATTTAAGATCCGGACACCACCAATTTAGTGTGATGCCATTAGACATACCAGGGATTTATCTTAGGAGTAAATATGGCTTCTGTGGGTTCATAGTGATGTCGTTTTGTTTTACCAACACATTGGTAGTATTCATGGGCTTGATGAATTTGATATTTCATCATTTTATACATCATTATGTGGTTGTTTTTGTTAATGAATATGTTGTGTAATCATAGTCAATATATGATCATTATAAACATATTGACATCATATTGATTATATTGAGAGATCAAAAGATTTATTACAAGATCACCAATTCTAGTTTTTGGATTTATAAAGGTCTCTTATTGGACCATCTCATCTCAGATAATAGAGTGATAGTGGACTCAGAGAATGTTATAGTCATTTTTTATTGGGAGAGTCCTAAGAATTTCCTTAGTATTCTGATTTTTTTGTGTCTAACTGGTTATTATCAATGAATTATCTAGAATTTGACTCGGAGTAGTACTGACATAGTAGGATCAAGTGGTTTCTTATAGATTTAGATAGTTGAGACCACATGAGAGGAATTACCATACACACAATTAGTATTTAGATGTGGTGGTACATGCCTTGAGATGTTGGAGACAATATCATTTCTGTGAGATTTATGTGGTGTACATAAACGATTATAGAATCTGGTTTATCTTTTCATAACAGGTCCTAAATATTTAAAAATGGAAGTAGGTTTTGTAATTACTGTAATTGAAATTATATTTTTCCTATACACTAGGAAAAGGCAATATCTTAGACAATGATTTGAGATCTAAGACATAGATAGAGGTTGTGAAAGGGTCTTTTGATGAGTGGAAGATGATTAAACTTTTTGATTACATGCTACTAGATGTCCAAGAGTCTCATGGATGAGTATCTATGACTTCGACATCAATTATACCCATTATGATGGAATATATCATGATATATCATTTTTCTTATCTCTATATCTTATTTCTAAGATAAATCTTATATTTTTGGGATACACCATCATGATGGCCTCCTAGAATTGTAAATGATCTTCTTTTCTATGGATGAGTATGGATTCCTACGAACTAGATTGAGGAACTTATGATAATGGTTCATGCTTCTTGATTTCTATTATATCTAGGATTAATAAATACATATCATGATCTCCATAGATAGTACAGGTTCATAGGAATGAATAATGAGGTGTCTGAATTTTTGGTGGTATGTTTTACATATCAGAAGGTGAATACTGAGCCTAAGAGGCTATCAGGACTGTTGCAACCATTTCCAAGTCTTGAGTGAAAATGGGATGATTTCACTATGGATTTTTGTCATGATTACTAAGGACAACCCATAAGAATGATTTTGTATGATTGATCATGGATCTACTAATGAATGTATACAATATCTAACCTATTAGGGTGAAATTCAAATTCGATGATCTGGGTAGTCTGTACATGTGTACGATAGTTCAGTTGCATTGTGTTCCATGGATTATCATTTCAAAAGGGATACTCATTTAAAATAAAGGTTATAGAATTCTCCTCAAAAGGATCCAGGGTCACTGATTCTTTAGAGCATAGACTATCATCCCCATACTGATGGATAATCTGATTAGACTATTCATGTTCTAAAGGATTTGTTTGGAGCTTGTGTTTTGGTTTATTTTTTTGGTTCATGAGAGAATAATATGGAAGTCATGGAGTTTTCATATAATAATAGATTTCATCCATAAATATACATGGTAACTATTGAGGCTTTTTTATGGTAGGACATGTCATTTTCCTTCATTGTATGGAGTTAGGTTATTTAGTGCTTGCTGGTCCTAGTCTCGTACTGAAGACATCTGAGGAGGTTCAGTTGATTAGGAGGAATAAGTTGACCATATAGTGTAGGCATAAATATTATGTCGACCAACAAATATGGCCTATAGAGTTTTGGTTTGGTCATTGAATATGCTTTCAGGTGTCGCATTTTTTGGGGAAATGAGGTATTATGAAACACGGAAAGATAGCAGCTAGTTTTGGGGATCCATTTCAGATAGTTGATAGGGTTTATCTAGTGGAATACCAATTAACCTATGTACATTTATAGAGTTCTATGAATGAAGTGTTTCACATGATGTTTCTTTAGATATATTTTCCAGACCTTTCTCATTTGGTAGACGTCAATGCTGTCTAGCTTTATAATGATCTATCTATTGGGGAGGATTCGAGGCAGATTTTGGAACTTAGTGGGAAATATCTCTGAGGAAAGATTATACCTCTTGTTTGAGTGATATGGTGGCATGTTTGTTTTCGAGTGGAGACCTTAGAGATGGAGTTCGATATGTGAGCATAGTGTCAATGATTATTCTTTGAGACCCACAATGATGCTTGGAGCTGCTCGAGGATAATCCATTATATAGTAGAGAGGCTGTACGATCCCATTTTTTTTGGTACATAACTCCTTATGTTTTTCATTGGACCCTAGTGGTCGAGTCATCTTCGAAGATGAATATAATTTTTTGTATAAATTACCAAATTTTATGGATGTATGTTTTCTTATGTAATGGAATCCAGGAATAAACATGTTTAATGGTTTATGAGGGGTTTCCTTGGTTTGGAAACATTCAAAGGTTTTATATTTATTAAGAATAGATCGGTCTAAGAACATGCCTCTGGATAATTTCATGTCATGAACATATTAAATGATGTGTAAATTCAAAGGTAGATTTCATGAACCAATGTAGAGATGGAAGCAGCCATGCATCTTGTAAATTGTTCACATCGTGTAAATGTAGAGAAAGTCAAATATTAAACATAGGTGATGTTTTTCCCTCACATCTCATCAATTGAGATATACACAATGTGAAAGGATAACATTCCATGTAATTATTAGTACAAGTGGGTTTAATGGACCCATGAATTTTATTCTTCTCATTATTTTGGTTCATCCCTTCATCCTCTCGAATCTGTAGGCTCTCCATGAGATTTTGGATCCCTTCCCTCCCTTCTGAGTGAATTTTTTCCTTATATGGTCCCTAATGAGTTTTTCTTCTTAGTTTTTATAATCTCATTCATTGTTCTCCATCGTTCAAATGGAAATATTTGAACATGGGTGTGTTTTGGGGTATTTTCTTGACCTTGATTAATCTAGGTTCTTGTTTTGATCTTCTACACCTTCATTCTTATTGGTGTTTACTATAGGTAGTACTAAACTCACTGTCAGGTAATGGTAGGGAGTTTAAACCTAGACCTATGGTTTTTTAATTTCTAGGTCTGTAATATTGTGATTACACCAATGAAACATTTTCTATAATAAAATTATTCATTATTAGATGGGAAATCATGGATTGGTATACAGGTTGGACTAATTTTGATCCAATTGATTACAATTTGGATAATAGCTACCTTGGGGTGAGAGAACCCTTGAATATATATGTATCAATTTGGATAATGGCTTAAAGTGTCTTTAGAATTAAATGATACATTAGGTGATTGATTTTTATAGATTCCGTATGTAATGGTGTATTAATTATTGAAATAATGGTTGATTATTAATGATATAAATGAATTTTTAATTGGATGAAAAATGATAATTTTTGTAATTAACCATTGAGACTTCTGATGTGATATTGTGATATCCCTGGTGTTATGACTTGTTGTGGTATCATGCTGTAACACTTATATTGTTTAGGCCCTACCCATGACCACGTTCTAATTCTCATATTGAGTGGGACCTACCTAGTCCCATGTTGAAATTATTATATTTAATGGGAATTACTATTTCCCATGTTGTAATCCTTATATTTAATGGACTTTTCCCAGTCCCATGCTCCAATTCTTATTTTGAGTGGGATTTTCCCAGTCCCATGCTATAATTATTATATTGAGTAGGCTCTACCCAATCCCATCCTGTAATGATTATATTGAATGGGATATTCCTATTACCATACTATTATACTTATATAGAGGGATCATCTCATATTTTTGTGATATTGGCATTGTTATATGGTTGTTGGCTACCATGGTTTTTCTACATGCTTAGAGATATTCTAGAATGGAGATAAAGATGGTTGATCAATGCCTTCTGTTATTTGAATAAATAATACCCATGTTTATCACATTATTACATACACTTATTATCATAATTTTTTTATTTACACATAGTGGTATCACACTGTTGTGTTTTAGCCGCACCTTATTCGAGCACCATTTTCTTAGCATGAATATTAAATTGATGCAGTTTTGGAAGAGGTAAGTGAAAGTGTTTCTGATTTGTTTCTTTATGCATGGGATGGGGTTCGGAAATTTGTCTGACGTGGGGTTTGGGACAAGTGTTTTTTGGGATTATTTTTTCCCACTATTTCTCTTCATTATATTATTTACAGTCTGAAATTTGGGTACATCTCATCTTGTAATTACATGGATAATTATTATTGGTTATTGGTTATCCATTACTTTCCAGTTATTTTATATATGGTTTCTATTGTTTTTTTATTACTATGTTACCTGGGGATATGGTCTCCCAACTATACATATCATATCCCAACTGCTAGTTAGTAGCCTCTAGTGTACGAGGAGGTGCGATTGATGTCTCATAACCAAATATATTAGGCCACATGAGAAAGTGTCATATTGGGGTATGATATAGATAGTATATAAACCATGTAAATGAAAATATGAGCTTAATAATAAACATGTCTCATTGAATAAATCTGAGATGATAACCCCTAACTGGGTCATGATTCATTCTGCACAAACACAAGACATCACAAATAATTAAATTAAGTTAATTAAATGCATACCCAAAAAATTAATTAATAAATATATCCATCTCTATACATCATTTAAAAACACTATGCACATACAAATATTAGTTATCCATTAACTATTTTCGACACTAGGTGTAAGTAATATTTATAGCATTGAACTAGTTTCATAAAAAATGTGTTGATATCAATTTTTTCAAAACAAAAAAATTATTATATAATTTAATGTACTTTAATAGATGATCCATGATATTTTATAAATCAATAATTTCATTCCATTGTATTTTTGGTTATATACCTTGAAGACAAAATCAATGATGAACATGTTTCTGTGATTCTCAATGAATCAAAAGTATTTTCTTAATTAATAGGTCAAATGTAAAAAATTAATAGAAAAAATATTGTTTATATATTGATATTATCTTAAATAGGTAACTGTGTTCATATAGTCAGCCTTGAAATAAATGTATTGTATTTTTCATGTTGGTGGTTAAATAAACATAAACGTTAACCTGATATGAATAATAGATAATTATGAGATGATTTGTTTTATAAAATAATAATAGTATAGTCATAACGATCATATTTAGGGCTTAATATTATTATATATCACAATTTCATGGAAGTATAATAATATTTAATGGATATCAAAATATTAAAAAATTTGAATAAAATATTATCCTCTTATTACTATCATTTTAAAGTACTAAATTAATGATGCTAATTTTTTGATCATATCATAAATATGTTCTAAAATTTTTATTTGAATAACCATAATGATATAATAAAGTTTTTATTCCATTATTAAATCCATTATAGGAATAACTTATGATGGGTGGTGATGAAAAATGAATTGCATTGATCTTGGTGGTAGTAGTCCACATGTACTCACAAACGAAAATATCATTTTTCTTGATGGATGGAATAAATAAAGAGAAAAATATATTAAAAATAATATAATTATATTAAATTATATAAATTGTAATAATATTATTAAATTTGTGTGTGTATAATAAATTTTAATGGAGATAAATAAGAGGAAAAAATAAATAGTTGACAATACTCATGTCGGGGATTTTAATTTTCCTTGGATGTCTCCTTTGAAATTAATGAATTATTCTGTGTAATGGTGAATTTATTTTTAATGTGAGGTAGAATTATATGAGGAAATTTTTTTAATATTTTCAATGATAAAGGGACGATGATTTTGGAAGTGGTAGAGATGTCACACTTTTGTAAAGGATGAGATATATAGTTTTCAGAATAACCCTTATGTTTTAATAATATAAGTGTACTATTCAAGTGTCAGAGGATAAAAAAATAGGAAAATGATTCAGGGATAGTAGTATTGGGTCCAAAAACACCCGAAACACTCCTTTTTTAAAAGATTTTTGTATAAATTTGGGATTTTGGTTTTAACATTTAATTTTTACCCTAATTTACTTTTACTATGGAAATTAATTTATAACCTTAGTAATTAATTTTTATGAAAAAGATTAACATTAAACCTTACAAATAAATATTTAATAATAAAATAATATTACAATATATTTTAAACAAATTAAATTGCTAATGTTGTAAAATTTTAATTTTAAAATAAAAACATTTAATCGGGTAAAAAAAATTTAAAAATAATTACTTTTTGGAACATTAAAATTAAATTTAAGATAAATTTATATTGGATAATAATTTTAATTTTATAAATATATTTGTTAAAAGGAATAAATATTACGAGGCTTTAAAGGCATGAAAAATTGAATCTCCCTTGATAATACCAGATTCAACGAAATGACTTAAATCCATTTCTTGTTAATGTAACCTTTTAATTAGTTTAAAAAATTTTCAAATGGGAACTATAAGTTAAAATAATATTTATAATTATTATTTTTGTTATTGAAACTCATATTTTGTTACAGTAATATTTCATTAAACGTCTAGGATACTCTAACGTTAAAATCATAAAAATTATAACATTCACAAACACGGTATTTCGCAACTAAAAATTAATATATTGTGAAAATACCAAGAATTTTATATTAAGATAATATTCATATTGTAAATCCAAAAATTGTTTCCATTTTTTAAAATTAAAATTTATAAATTTTTAAATTATATCTTGAAAAAAATCTCATAATATAAAGAAAACTGTTTTTATTGGAAATTGTCATTTTCGAATATTAACTATTATCTATTTATTGATTCATATCATTTTCCAAATAAATCATTTTTATAATATTATTAATATCAAACATATTTTATCGTCACTAATAATACATTTCATTGAATAACACTTCATATTGCATTAAAATAATTTTTTTGAAAAATACATTTCGAATAAATACATGGCATTATTAGTCATTTTAGGCAAGATAATTAAATTTCATTCACATTTAGATTATCTATTATTTTATTTATATGTAAATTTATAAATTGGTTACACATATTCATTCTCATAAGTTAAACTATTTGGTTTTAATATTCCTACATAAATATTAATATTTTATATAAATATATCTTATTTTCATTTATGTTTGGTGTTTCATGTTGAGTAAGTTATTGATCAGATTTCTTATTTAAAGGAATTCATATATCAAAACATTGGGGTCTTATATTAGAATTATTTTATTTCCTTATAAAAAATGGATTTGGAATCATATCATTTCATAAAATTTAATTTCCCATTTATAAATAAATTAAAAAATTTCAAATCTCCAATCATACCTTTCCCAATAAAATTAACATGGGGAATTAAATCAATCAAGAACACTATATGATAGTTTCAAAAAAACTATAAAACTATCCAATTTTCCACACATTAATGGAAGAAACCATCAAATTAAATTAAAAAAAGGAACAAAAAATCATAAGTGAAAGAAGAACTATACATTGTTTCGCCACATTGGTTTTCTAACCATGATCCAATCATAAAAGAGAGCACTATCATGGTTGAAGAACCATCCACATAGGCTCCAAACAGTTTTATAGTCCATTAAATCTTTCTATAAATATAGAGTTCACATCCTATTTTCAACCAAATTCCCCAAGAAACCAAAAAAATAACTGGTATACTAAATTTTGATTAAAATTATTCAATATCATATCAAAACACATCAAGAATAATCGAAAATAGATGAAAATCAGGATTTAAACTCAAACTACCAATTGTAACTCCAGGTTCATGATGAAAAAAATCTATTGAAACGCTTCATGAACCTACCTATTGAGGTCCGATGATTCTATCTCTATACTACATAACATAACAAATTAAACGATGGGTTTTCATGAATATGGAACTTTAATAAAACTATTATTTAAAACCATTGGATAATGAATTGAACCAGGATGACCCAACACATCATCCAACCCATTTAACAATATGTGCCAAAGGGTGTTCCCGATTCCAATGGGTTGTAAACTACTACTTTGGTATAAAGAACAAACCATTGGAACAATTTCAATCTCTAAATAAGATTATAAACCTAATATTACACCCACAAATCCTACACGACCCATCTATAACTCGAACTTAATTTCCATTAATATAATCATAAGTGATATAAAAGATCCATAAAATTAGAGTAAATCATAACATTATATAGAAATAAAAAATATTGTGATGTATATACATAACATAAAAAATAAAGGAATATGATGATATAAGAATAATTCCAAATAAAACACAAAGAAAAACACATACCATTAAAAAAATATCTTCACGACCCATGGTCAATCATTTAGATTACAACAACCAATAAGAATATTACCAAAACACCACTATTGTAAACACCAATACAGGTAACCTTATTGACAAAATAAGAACTACGTACTTTGAATAGTTCATAAACGGTGTGAGAAAAACATTCCAAATCGGATTTTACTGAAGGATTTATGACTTTTCCTTTCAAAATTCCCTTAAATTAACTCTAGTTAAAAATTTGATTATAAAATAGTTTTTCCACTTTTAGTTTCAGAGTAACCAAATATCATGCCACAATATCGATTATAATTCAAACCCAAATCCATTTAACATTTCCAAATAATTTTTCTAAATACCTTATTTTATAAAACACACATCATTTTTATTTTGAAATATAATCTACAAAAAAAATTGAAAGTATTTTTGAATGTGAACTAAAAGTCATAACAAATGTAAAAAAATAAACACAGAAGACCCCATAACATCAATAAAACATAAAAAATTACCCATTACAAGAAACAATTAAAATAAACAATAAACTAGTTAGGAACAAAATCAAATTGTATAAGATAATTTCCTATGTCATCTTAAAAATGACCCAGTATCATGGGAAACTCTTTGTGTGCTAACCAAAATATTACAAGAATTTGTCTCCCTAAAGGCACTCTATATATCCCCCCTTGTGAAAATATAAAATACATCTAGAAACACCATAGCATCAATAATTATATTATAATCCTATATGAGGAGAATCTATCTCAGGGAACTAGCTTGTGAGAGACACTACTACAGTGACCCAAGCCATTTGAAAATATTATAAAATCATTTTCAACATAAATATAAATTGCATACAACCAAAGGATTGAGAATCATAGCTTCATTGGAATATAAGATTCATAATAAATAAAACTAAAACTAAAATTATACTAATTTATTTTAATCACTATATCAATCTCCAAGAACCGTATACGATGACATGTGGAATATATACCTGAAAGGGGTGATCTAAGAAGCCTAGTATGGGAATAATCATGATAATGTGGAATAAAATGTGAGTCAAATAGAAAAATTGATATCATAAAATTGAATAATTAAATATAATCACATGGTATCATAACATAAAGAACATGGTATCATAAGATCGTGAAAAGTGTGGAATGTAGAAATTATCATAGAACATGACATAAAAATAAATAAACACTGACCTTTGAGAAAACATCACATGGAGTGAAGAGTCTCATAATGGATTTGGTTCACTCCCTAATACAATACATAATTTCTAATGATAAAAAATTACCCAATGAATTACAACACTATGTGGGAACACCCATCATAAAATGTACTTTCTTATTTGTTCCACAAAAAGATATCAATCTTTGGTCAATGACATAAAAATTACACAAGTAATTAAATGGGTTACATTTGAGAAAATAACTTATGGAATTTATTTCCATATCAAAATAATGGAGGTTTAGAAATTTAAATATGTGAGAGACATATATATATATAATTTGGAAACATTCTATAATAAAAAAGAGAGATAGAAAGCGTGTTATAAAGTTAACATTTATAACCCAAGGATAAAACGGTTTCTTTGAGGGATCCCTTGAATTATGTCCAAATATATTGTGAATATGAACTTAATTCATTGTATGATAAAATTTTATTCATTAATTACATAATTATAAAGATTTTACATCTATTTTTATTATAATGTTATTATGATCATTTATAATTATTTCAATGAGATATAATGGTAATTTTTTTTGTGCCTAAAGTGTTCGTTTCATGGTTCAAAAATCAGATTTTCTATGGAAAATTATTCATTTTCCTATCAAATTAGACTATAAATATAAAAGTTAAATGAAATATAATGAAATAAAAAAATAATTAAATGAACCAAAGCATCATTATATGTTCCATCATTGAGAAACAACATTGTGTAAATAATTTAATGTTATGTGATTTGTTTTTTTGGGTATTTTTATTGACCATTGTGAACTATATTCTTTTTCATTAATATTAGAGACATATATTCATTATATATCATGAAATAAGTTATCATAAAATTATTAAAAGATTATTTCACTATGATAATAATTTTATAACTAGACTGGAAGGTGGTGGAGGAGATTTAAGTGCATTGTTCATGGAGGTGGCGTGTTAACTATATTTTAAACCACACGTTTGTTCTACAAATGAAATAAGGGATGGTTTAATATTAATAATAAAACGTTTTAATAACACATAGTCATATTTAGGTTACTTATGTTACTTTTTTTGGGTTCATGTATATTGTATTTAGAGGTATAATAAGAATCAAATTTGAAGAGATTACTTGATAATCTCACCTCTTCCTTTAGTCATGTCATCTTAAGCTAATATGTAAGAATCCTAGAATAAATTTTTCTTGATGATTCAAATATTACATAGACATGGGAAGGAGGTTTTGTAATTAAATTTGCTTTAAATTTTCCACGAATCAAGGCTATGAATTTGTGAGGAAAATGGGTATTGAAGAATGGTATTTATAAGGGGAGGATGAGGGTGTTTTGGAATATTATATTTATTAGATAATTATTTTGGAACAAGATAATAAAAATTATTAATTCTTGTGAATATATAAAAAAATTGTTCCTTTTATTTTTAAATAATGGGTTATTACATCAACCCTAAATACAAAATTCATTTATTTATTTTATAATGTTACACACTGAATTTTACTATATTTCGGTATTCACCAAAAATTCAACTAATTTAGAAAAATATCAATAATTCATACTAAAACATTTTCAATGTTGAGATTCAAATAATGGAATAAATTTTATGAAAATAATTTTATAGATATGATAAATAAAATATATAAATAAAATAATCATTTATTATAAAAATTAAAATTTTGAAATTAAAATAAATTATATGACCTTTTGAACAATTACTCACTGTCTCATAAAACAATATATTCATTATAATAAAAAAAATTATTTATTAATATGTTTTATAAAAATAAATATTCTTTTAAATAATTATATTTGTATTAAATTTACTTCTCAAAATTTTAATTTTAAAAAATAAAAACACTTAATTTATCTTATTTAATAAATTTATATACTTGTATTATGGTACAAATATTTCATATTTTTATTTTATAAGATACCTAAAGATTATTTTATGGTTTAATAGGTGAGGATTCTATTTTAATAGATAGATTACTATTTTTAATGGTTATATAATTGTACTAATTTCAATGGTAATATTTAAATGGTCAGATTACGATTACAACAGTTAGACTTATAATAGTCATATTGGTTCCCTACTTCTTATAAAAACATCATATTTTAGTCATTCATTATTTGATTTTATTTTTTCTCAATTATATATATATATATATATATATTAATTTTCAAAAATGATTTTTATATTTCATACATTATTCTTCATTTCTATAATGATTTTCATGGGTATAGTTATTCTGGTGGATCGAGCAAATCAAAATATTCATATTTTAGTAATATTGGTTTCTATTTTTGTCAAATTATATTGTTTTCAATTCATTTTTATATATTTATTCTCTAAATTTATTTTGAAAATTATTATAATAAAATGTATTTAGATTTATCATGTGGTGCATGTGTATTATACTACATTACTAAATATGGCACAATTATATGAAGTAAATTCCATTATTAAAATTATTGGTTGTTACAACCACACTATTATTATATGAATCCAAACTATTTTTTATCAACCTATGATCCAATGAAATTTTTGAATAGAGGTGAAACCAATTATACCATGGGATTATCGTACGGTTAATTATAAAACAAAGTGAATAAAATCACGCATTCTCACCTCCGACACCATCTTATAAAATATGTACTTTCACAATACAATACATTATAATAAATAAATATACAAAAACATTAATATCCCATAAGGGTTTTACATCTTATACAAACAACCAATAGTAAGTGGCTTAATAGAGGGTCTCACACATTTGGGAAAACTCAATGAAAATGCCAACTCGGCATCTAAAATAATATTGTGGGAAATAAAAAACATCGCCAATATTTATAAATCATTTGAAATATAATTTTAAAAAAATAATATACTCAATCCATGTAAAATCATATTTTTAAATCAATTTAAGAACCAATCCCCATTTTTATGTAAATACCTTTATATCGAAAAACAAAATCTTTAATTTCAAATATCAATTTAAAGAACACATTCTCACATTCTATGGAACCAAATGGGGTTATACACCTAATAAATATTCTTTAGACTATAAAAATCATCTTATTCTATAAAGGTACATGGTATTAAAATGACCTATTAAAAACTATGAAACTCAATTGACACCATTATTTCAAGTGGTAAAACCTAAAAAACATTATTGAAAGTCAATTCTTATATCACATATATATTTTATTTAAAATAATAGGGCACTAAAAAAGTATCCAATTAAATGGGATTTAATAGAAACTAAAAAAATAACTACAATAAATTATGGATAACTATTCAAAATATATTCCAAAAAGAATCACCTATGGTAGAAAATGATCAAACAAATAATAATAAATCCTATTTCAGTCATAGAAACCAAATCCTACCATGAAAACCCACAAAAAACCCAAGTGGTAGTTGAACACCCCTTTTAGTGTTCATGATATTCATCCATTATAATAGAAAAGGTAGAAATATAGAAGATTATGTGAAATATATAAAAAATTTCATTTATCAAAGAGAAACCTTAAGAAATTAGATTGAAGGTGAAAAAAATTAATGGAGGAAGGGAGGAGGGAGGTCCCCCTCTAATTCATAGGTAGAAAATAAAAAAATAAGAATAATTGGAGTTTTATCATTTAAGGTTCATAAGGTAAAAGGGTCATTTTACACAATTTATTGAAATTTTTTCATTGCTCTTGATTAGTTCACATAGTTTGGAAAACCATGTGCTAAACATGCAACTATAACTACATAAATTGTAACAAAACACATGGTTACCTCACATGAGTCTTACTAATCGTGAAAACCCCCATGAATCTCCACCCTTACTCACAAAATACTCACATAGTTCCTCCTATGTTCCACATGATTTAATTTACATATGTTCACTATCCATGTTGGACAAACCTTGTAAATTCAAAATGAATGAGGTGTGATTATGCATGCATGTCCATGTAGAGTTCATCAAATTATTTCCCTGAAACTGGTTATGCATATCATTAACATATGAAAAATGTACACAAAATTAAAACTTAAAAAATACCGGTCAAAAATTTTAATTACTCCAAATTGATAAAAAAATATAGTTATGTACGAGTGTCATAATTCTCCATTCCTTTCCAAATTCTAGCACTAGAAAGTAATTTAACATTGTATAATCAAGGGGAAAAATAAATCTCAAACACCAACTGAATAGGTGGGATAGTTAGACAGAAAACTTAGAAGGTTCCATTTAGAATGAAACACATCACATACTAAATTTTCAAAAACAATGAAACCAAATTCTAAACATCCACAATCAGATCTAAACATAACTAAATAATCATCAAGTATTATAGATACCATAGAAAATATATACCCATTACAGATCTCCCAGCCATTTATAATTAATAAAAATTGGTGGTAGTGGTAGAAACCTCTTGAGGAAACAAAAAAAATAGAGTATTTCCCCAAATGAATATGATTCCTCAAATATTATCAGTAAAACCACCAGTAACATTCAAACAGAACCAACTACAAGGTAAAACCTGAAATATACTGAATATCTGAATCCAAAAGAGGATACAAAGATAACTAAAACAAGGTCACCAAATCCTCATATCCAACATTAATATGTGGATAGGTACACCTAAACCAAAACATCCCCAATTAAGGGATGACACATGGTTTGATATTGGTTCATAACTGAATGTAAGAAAATAACTACGGCATCATACATGAGTCATCATCTCATGGCGATCCCAACAATTTATATATCAACAATGGCTACTAAATAATACCATTATTTGTTATTCCCATACTAGTATCCTTACCCACATACACCCAAGAATGAACTATATTAATTCTATAAAAACCTAACAAGATGAAGTATCACACACAATCCTCAAGAAGTGAGAATGAACACCAAGGTATAAATACAGCCACACCAATCATCAATTGTAACACCCCAGGATTTCAGAGTGTGTTATTTCTTAAAAATAATTCAATAACTTGCACTACACGCAACACCGAGTTCAATAACACCATTAAAAGAGGTCATGAATAGTATTAACTACATTTTGAACTTTATATAATCCTTATAATTTTATAATCCCTATTATGAGTTTCTTAGTCATAATGCAAGAACAGATTCATTTTCAGTATTTCACTTTTATCAACTTCTAATAGTGAAACCTTTTTAAATACAATATTTTAAACTTTTTGACTAAATGGGGACATCAAAAATTTAAAATGAAACACCCCAAGCATCCACGGTACGTTTTCCTTTGAATAATGTGATAGCGTGTGTTGTACGCAACACCGAGTTCTAACACACCATAACCAATCAAACTAGCCGTTATAAATAGTAATACCTACTTTTTGAAAATATATATATTTTATATTTCAAAATGGACTTCATTTTTGAATTTGGAATATCGAATTTAGCCTAAGGTGAAATTTTGGTACTTTTCGGATAACTTTCATATTTTGATGAATAGTGAAAATTACTAAATTTTAATTAAAAACTTTTTTAATCAAAATAATTAATAGTGATAAATAATGAATTTGAGTGGTTTTAAAGTATATTTAGAATATATTTTTACAATTTAATATAATGTTGGTCATTAGACATAATTTTACAATTAAATCGAACATAAACAAGTGTCAATCTTTTGATAGTTATTATCTCTTAAAAACACGCTTTTTGTTTTGACAGCGGGAATTAATTTTAAATTAATTTATGCCACTTCTGTGTTTTGAATTTAGAAAAATGGATTCCATATTTGGAATCAGGATGTTCAAATTGTGTAAATAGGTAACTTTTATTTTTAGACATTTTGAATAATTACTGCGTAAAATATTTTATTTACCATGGTTAAGGGTAAATCCGGTAAATAAGGGTTAAAAAATAATATTATAATAATACTAAATTACCCTAAAACGTGTCTTAACCCTATTGGTTGATACATGGTCGACCATGGGCATCTTTGGGTCGATTTTGGGACCCCATGGATCCACTTGTAAGAGATAATGACACTTTATTTTAATTAAGTCAAAATGAATACAAAAATGACACAAGCATATATCTTTTAGCAAAACAATTGTTACATAGGGTTATATAAGTTGGATTTTAGATTATAAATATTCATTAGAAAGATAAAAAGATTTACTACATAATGATATTTTATTTATAATTTTTAGACATTAAATAATTTATTTTATTTATAACACAATAATGATGCAGTAATTACTATAATAGTGAAAAATTAAAATAATTGATATTATAAATACCCAAAAAAATATAATATGTAACTTTTAATGAATTAAATTAACTTTATAGGATAATATGATATATTAGGATTGATTTAATTGACTTTTTTCGAAGTAATCAATCTGTTATGAGTTTCACAAAAATCAACTATTGAATAGTGTCAAAATTGACATAAAAGAGTTTTTAAAACAAATATTATATTATTAATTGATATTAAATTCCTAAAAATCTAAGGTTCGGCCAAGAGACTTATATAAGGATAGTTTCATCATTAATGGACCACTTGGGGGTCTCTTGGATGTATATAGTAAGTTTATTAACCATATTATATAAAAATACAAAGAGACATTGTAAAAGTGAAACTAATTAACTTAGAGTTAATACTTAAAGATAAGGTTAATATAAGTACCCAAACCTGTCTAAATTCTATTGGTTGAGTGGTTTTCGACCTATCCCCACCTTAACCTTTGAATAATCAACTTTTGAGCCTTTAGAAACCTAATATGAATTTATTATAAATTAATATTTCTAGCTTTTCCAAAGGTGCCCCTCACCCCTCTTATAAAAGGGCACTCCTCCTTCTCATTTCTTCACACCTTCAAAGCCTTTTGGTTCGGCCAAACTCTGCCCAAATACTCTCCCAACATCCCTCACTACAACCTAGAGGCCTTAGTTTGATCAGAAAGCCAACCTAAGGATCCCTTTTGATCAAATCAAAAGGAAGAACCCGAAGAATAGGTAATGATTTCACCACCCTTTTCCAAGTTCCTTTCTTCTTCCACTTCCTCTTTCTTTGTTCTTACCATTCTAAAATAATAACTCCAGTATCTTACATATACTGTGATGTTATTATAAATATGGTACAACCATATTCATTATTCTATCCACCCTTTGAATAACATGTCACCATACGTGCGTACGTACGGCTTACCGTCTCCACGTCGTGGTGTAATTGTTATTCAATATATTATTATTTGGATGGGTATAATAATGATGTGTAACTCATGTAAATAATAAATATAACATGTTAATGATTCTTTATATATGATATACCATCCATTTATATATTATTTTAATATCAAAAGAATGATATTGTCGCTCGTGCGTACATACGGACTACCGTCTCCACGAACACGATGAGATTCATTCTCCATCGTATCCATTCAAGTATAATTATCATTTGATGATTTAAAAATTATGTTTAAGGACTTTATATCATTATGGATATGAATAATATACAACCTATCCTTTACAAACATGTCTTACGTAACAAAACATATAAAAGAAAACAAGTAAGTTAACACCCGAAACGACGATAATTCTAAGATATTATTAACAAATCAATGTTAAAAGATCATATATGATATCATATTAATATATATGATTCTTGTATAATTTAATAACAATTATTTCACCATTATACAGGAGGTTAACCTACCCCAACCAAGGAAAATTACAAGGTAAGGGTTTACTTTACAACCTCTTCATTATCCAAGGTTGTTTATACGTAATAATCTACTAGGATCTCTTTATCATCCACATCCATGTTTCTTAAAAATGCATTTCAAAACATTTTTACTATTTACTAGAATATGAGTTAAATTCATTTATACCCTTTTTGACTTTTATAAGTGGTTTATAAAGGAATCTTTCGGTTATTTTCAAAACAAGGTCCTTTTTAACCTTTTCGACAGAATTAAGGTAAGAATGTTTTTTAACTTATACGGCGGGTGCGGCTATTTTCCGCCGTTATAAAATCTTCAAAGCTTCCCTTACAAGCTTATAAGAAAATTTTCAAAGAAAATGTTTTATTTTATATGGATCTTAAATTATTTCAAAATAAAAGGAGATATTTCTTTAAAAAGATTTATGATTTCATCTCTGTCAACATCCTTTGATGGATTTTAAGATTATTTGAAGTTGATTTATTATGATACAAAACTTCTATATTGTATTGAAGGTTTTGTGATATGTTTGACTGTGGATGTGCTATTTTTATACCATTCATATTTTATGGTGAAAGTATTGACATTTCGTATGCTAGTTTTAATACGAATGTTTATGTTATGTTTAAACCTTTTCATATGGGAATGTATTGGACTTTGTAAGTGACGGGTGGAGCCCGCTATAGCTCCTCGATGCATCGGTAGGTCTCATGAGACAAACTAGTGTCTTGGCACAAGGCCTTGACAAAATCTTATTTTTAGTCTTGGCACGAGGCCTTGGCTATGTGGTTATGATAGTCTGGCATTATGCATTCCAACATTATGAAAGTGGTTATTGATTTTTGCATGTGATTATTCGATTAGTAGAATATCCATGTGAATAATTAAATGGCATTATTTCATTTTATTTATGCCATACCATGTTGAAAGTTCATGTTTAAAAGGCTTTTGTTTTAGTTATACATTGCCTTAAATGTTTATTCTTATTGATGAAAGTTTCTGCTATATTGTTATCCTTACTGGGCATTTGAGCTCACCCCTTTTCTATGTTTTATTTTTCCCAGGAAGTGAAGATGTAAGTTATGAATGACCTGCAGGGATATTATGAGGGGATTATAGTGTGGACTATGGAAACATTATGTTGTTGTAGTAGTTTTTCATTTTATGATGTAATGTAAAACTTATGAATATATCTAGTGTTTCCAAGGCTACTAAACCAATCGGTCTTTCGAGATTTGATATTTCTTGTGATCATGCCAATGTTACGAAGTAATGCACCGACTCTGGGTAGCTGGGGTCGGGGCGTTACAGTTGGTATCAGAGGAAGTTTAGTACAAACCTTGGAAGCTAGATTTAGATAAACTCTGATTAGAGAACGTAGACCTAAGATGAGCTTTGAGGATTAGTGTAGAAGAACTTCCTAGAATTTTGGTATTGTAGAGATTTTGTGAGTTTTCCGAGCAATACATCCCTATCTGGATACGAGCAGGTAGAGGCGGCTCTGGCACAGATGTACCTAGGGGTAAAACCCGAAAACACCGCTTTGAGCTAGACTCGAACGGGAACTGGTGCACGAAAACGGGCCTTTCTGCACTCTTGGTTACGACACTCCCGGGGGATATGCTTAGGATAATTCTCATTTTCTTTACAAACCATTATGAAGGGTTTATGAGTATATACTTCCTCAAAGAAAACATTTTTATGATTATGGATTATATCCATAAATAGTTCAATTTATGTTAAGTGTTTTATAAGTATGGGATTATGTATTTTGACTCATAAACTAATCTAGTTTATTCCATTGTTTAGAAATGGCGCCCAGTAGAAGGAATGATAACTCTAGAAATGCACATGATTCAAAGAGAAGGAAGGATCATATCTCTCATGGTCTTAAGCTAGAATTTATAAGAGAAATAGTCTCCCACGTATTATCATCATATGAAGAAATAATATCATGTGTTGATAAGATAAGTAAAGAGTTTACTGAGTCCTATGGCTTTGAAGGGAAGTAAGAGAAGAAAAGTATGGAAGAGAGAAATATGGATAAAGGGAAGAGGGAAAAGAAGAATTTTCCCATATGTGGTAACTGTGGAAAGAAACACCCTGGAACTTTCCTGAAAGGAATGGGAGTTTGTTATAAGTGTGGAGGAAAAGGGCACAAAGTACGTGACTGCAAGGGTAAGAAAATGGTTTCAAATGTACAATGCTTCATTTGCAAGGAGTTTGGACACTACGCGAACCTATGTCCCAGTCATCAGACTATTCCGCAAATGATGTTATTGGATAATAGTCATGTTATGATACTACCACAGATGAAGAGGGATGATTAGAGTTCTTATGTTGATTATGTCAATTGAGTGTTGTATCAACAATGTACTTGTTACAATAATCATGGAGTATATAAGGAATGTACTGCAGTACTATTTCATTAAGGACTTGAGATTGTGTGGAACAAAGAAAAGTGACTCAATATCAGGATAAATTTTTGGAAAATATATGGTTGAGAGAATGATAAATCATAATATAGTTCTGATACTGAGGTAGTGATTTTGGAATAATATGTGATTGTTTTGGATAAATTATATTGGATATTCTTGACTACCTTGGAACTGATTAATGATTTGTATATTCCATTATTGTTGGGGTTTAAAACATTTTTGGATTAATGAAGTATATCCAGCATTCTATATGGCTTAAGGGAGCATGAATGTAATCAATAAGGAATATGGTAATACATGATGAAGGTATTCATATTCTATTACGGGGTAAAAAGGATCTATATTATGTTTACCTTCCTTATAAATGTTGGACTGTGAGTTTAGACAGAAGTATTTTGGATAGTTCTAGTTTGGATTATTTTGGATTGCCATAAAAGGACAACCCGGAGGTCGGGCGGCAACCCGTCGCGTCCGGCAAGGCTGCGAGACTTGAACCCGCAACCGAAGGGCGACAAGGGTGTATCACCTACCACTGTCCCACGAGATGTCCTGAATTAAATAATGTAGTTTTTTTTAAAAGATCTGGTAGATGAATTATAATTCATTTATTTTGGAACCCTGTACGAATAGTATAAATAGAAAAAAAAATTACGTTCCATTATCTTTTAGAATGAAAGATGAGTTTGTGGTAGAAATTTATTAATGGGTAAAATTCTAATTATAAAGTAAGTATATCTCCTTATTATCTTATCCAATCTCATAAATAAATTCCTCAACATTAATAATAGAAACTTAGAACAAAAATGTTGTCCTAGATGGTACCTTAAATCATCACAAATTTATGGCTTTGGGATTGTTGGACTTTTCATAGCCATGTTCACTACCACTCTCCATCAGATAATTGATGGTTAGATTTCTCTTCCATATCCATATTTTCCTACATGGAACCCTAGTATGTGTTATTTTCGGTAATCTTCATACTTTCCACTCTTTATTTTAAATAGAGGCCTCATTAATTCATTTTTCGATGTGGGATTTCAACTAAGATATTTTGAAATGTCAAAAATGTGTTGTCCCAATACCATATATTTTGTTGAACCGATGGTACTTCAAATCATCATGGATTGATGAGTTTAAGGACCTCAATTTTATACTTGTTTGTGATTGATGACCTCAATCACTACCTATAAATATTTACGTTTTTCCTCCAATTATATGTCTCTAATTGCCACCAATGTTCTCCTAATCGAGATAATAATTTGGTGGTGACCCTTTAATTTCTCTTTTCCTCATATTAAGACTAAATTTTAGTAACCCAATTTCCAATGTGGGTTTTCCCACAAATATATTTTCTACTTTCAACCTTTTATTTTCGAAGAACAATTTCAAATTGCGAGGACGCAATTTATTGAAGGAGGGGAGAATGTAACACCCCAGGATTTCAGAGTGTGTTATTTCTTAAAAATAATTCAATAACTTGCACTACATGCAACACCTAGTTCAATCACACCATTAAAAGAGGTCATGAATAGTATTAACTACATTTTGAACTTTATATAATCCTTATAATTTTAGAATCCCTATTATGAGTTTCTTAGTCATAATGCAAGAACAGATTCATTTTCAGTATTTCACTTTTATCAACTTCTAATAGTGAAACCTTTTTAAATACAATATTTTAAACTTTTTGACTAAATGGGGACATCAAAAATTTAAAATGAAACACCCCAAGCTTCCACGGTACGTTTTCCTTTGAATAATGTGATAGCGTGTGTTGTACGCAACACCGAGTTCTAACACACCATAACCAATCAAACTAGCCGTTATAAATAGTAATACCAACTTTTTGAAAATATATATTTTTTATATTTCAAAATGGACTTCATTTTTGGATTTGGAATATCGAATTTAGCCTAAGGTGAAATTTTGGTACTTTTCGGATAACTTTCATATTTTGATGAATAGTGAAAATTACTAAATTTTAATTAAAAACTTTTTTAATCAAAATAATTAATAGTGATAAATTATGAATTTGAGTGGTTTTAAAGTATATTTAGAATATATTTTTACAATTTAATATAATGTTGGTCATTAGACATAATTTTACAATTAAACCGAACATAAACAAGTGTCAATCTTTTGATAGTTATTATCTCTTAAAAACACGCTTTTTGTTTTGACAGCGGGAATTAATTTTAAATTAATTTATGCCACTTCTGTGTTTTGAATTTAGAAAAATGGATTCCATATTTGGAATCAGGATGTTCAAATTGTGTAAATAGGTAACTTTTATTTTTAGACATTTTGAATAATTACTGCGGTAAATATTTTATTTACCGTGGTTAAGGGTAAATCCGGTAAATAAGGGTTAAACAATAATATTATTATAATACTAAATTACCCTAAAACGTGTCTTAACCCTATTGGTTGATACATGGTCGACCATGGGCATCTTTGGGTCGATTTTGGGACCCCATGGATCCACTTGTAAGTGATAATGACACTTTATTTTAATTAAGTCAAAATGAATACAAAAATGACACAGGCATATATCTTTTAGAAAAACAAATGTTACATAGGGTTATATAAGTTGGATTTTAGATTATAAATATTCATTAGAAAGATAAAAAGATTTACTACATAATTATAGTTTATTTATAATTTTTAGACATTAAATAATTTATTTTATTTATAACACAATGATGATGCAGTAATTACTATAATAGTGAAAAATTAAAATAATTGATATTATAAATACCCAAAAAAATATAATATGAAACTTTTAATGAATTAAATTAATTTTATAGGATAATATGATATATTAGGATTGATTTAATTTATCTTTTTCGAAGTAATCAATCTGTTATGAGTTTCACAAAAATCAACTATTGAATAGTGTCAAAATTGACATAAAAGAGTTTTTAAAACAAATATTATATTATTAATTGATATTAAATTCCTAAAAATCTAAGGTTCGGCCAAGAGACTTATATAAGGATAGTTGCATCATTAATGGACCACTTGGGGGTCTCTTGGATGTATATAGTAAGTTTATTAACAATATTATATAAAAATACAAAGAGACATTGTAAAAGTGAAACTAATTAACTTAGAGTTAATACTTAAAGATAAGGTTAATATAAGTACCCAAACCTGTATAAATTCTATTGGTTGAGTGGTTTTCGACCTATCCCCACCTTAACCTTTGAATAATCAACTTTTGAGCCTTTAGAAACCGAATATGAATTTATTATAAATTAATATTTCTAGCTTTTCCAAAGGTGCCCCTCACCCCTCTTATAAAAGGGCACTCCTCCTTCTCATTTCTTCACACCTTCAAAGCCTTTTGGTTCGGCCAAACTCTGCCCAAATACTCTCCCAACATCTCTCACTACAACCTAGAGGCCTTAGTTTGATCAGAAAGCCAACCTAAGGATCCCTTTTGATCAAATAAAAAGGAAGAACCCGAAGAAGAGGTAATGATTTCACCACCCTTTTCCAAGTTCCTTTCTTCTTCCACTTCCTCTTTCTTTGTTCTTACCATTCTAAAATAATAACTCCAGTATCTTACATATACTGTGATGTTATTATAAATATGGTACAACCATATTCAGTATTCTATCCACCCTTTGAATAACATGTCACCATACGTGCGTACGTACGGCTTACCGTCTCCACGTCGTGGTGTAATTGTTATTCAATATATTATTATTTGGATGGGTATAATAATGATGTGTAACTCATGTAAATAATAAATATAACATGTTAATGATTCTTTATATATTATATACCATCCATTTATATATTATTTTAATATCAAAAGAATGATATTGTCGCTCGTGCGTACGTACGGACTACCGTCTCCACGAACGCGATGAGATTCATTCTCCATCGTATCCATTCAAGTATAATTATCATTTGATGATTTAAAAATTATGTTTAAGGACTTTATATCATTCTGGATATGAATAATATACAACCTATCCTTTACAAACATGTCTTACGTAACAAAACATATAAAAGAAAACAAGTAAGTTAACACCCGAAACGACGATAATTCTAAGATATTATTAACAAATCAATGTTAAAAGATCATATATGATATCATATTAATATATATGATTCTTGTATAATTTAATAACAATTATTTCACCATTATACAGGAGGTTAACCTACCCCAACCAAGGAAAAGTACAAGGTAAGGGTTTACTTTACAACCTCTTCATTATCCAAGGTTGTTTATATGTAATAATCTACTGGGATCTCTTTATCATCCACATCCATGTTTCTTAAAAATGCATTTCAAAACATTTTTACTATTTACTAGAATATGAGTTAAATTCATTTATACCCTTTTTGACTTTTATAAGTGGTTTATAAAGGAATCTTTCGGTTGTTTTCAAAACAAGGTCCTTTTTAACCTTTTCGACAGAATTAAGGTAAGAATGTTTTTTAACTTATACGGCGGGTGCGGCTATTTTCCGCCGTTATAAAATCTTCAAAGCTTCCCTTACAAGCTTATAAGAATATTTTCAAAGAAAATGTTTTATTTTATATGGATCTTAAATTATTTCAAAATAAAAGGAGATATTTCTTTAAAAAGAATTTTGATTTCATCTATGTCAACATCCTTTGATGGGTTTTAAGATTATTTGAAGTTGATTTATTATGATACAAAACTTCTATATTGTATTGAAGGTTTTGTGATATGTTTGACTGTGGATGTGCTATTTTTATACCATTCATATTTTATGGTGAAAGTATTGACATTTCGTATGCTAGTTTTAATACGAATGTTTATGTTATGTTTAAACCTTTTCATATGGGAATGCATTGGACTTAGTAAGTGACGGGTGGAGCCCGCTATATCTCCTCGATGCATCGGTAGGTCTCATGAGACAAACTAGTGTCTTGGCACAAGGCCTTGACAAAATCTTATTTGTAGTCTTGGCACGAGGCCTTGGCTATGTGGTTATGATAGTCTGGCATTATGCATTCCAACATTATGAAAGTGGTTATTGATTTTTGCATGTGATTATTCGATTAGTAGAATATCCATGTGAATAATTAAATGGCATTATTTCATTTTATTTATTCCATACCATGTTGAAAGTTCATGTTTAAAAGGCTTTTGTTTTAGTTATACATTGCCTTAAATGTTTATTCTTATTGATGAAAGTTTCCGCTATATTGTTATCCTTACTGGGCATTTGAGCTCACCCCTTTTCTATGTTTTATTTTTCCCAGGAAGTGAAGATGTAAGTTATGAATGACCTGCAGGGATATTATGAGGGGATTATAGTGTGGACTGTGGAAACATTATGTTGTTGTAGTAGTTTTTCATTTTATGATGTAATGTAAAACTTATGAATATATCTAGTGTTTCCAAGGCTACTAAACCAATTGGTCTTTCGAGATTTGATATTTCTTGTGATCATGCCAATGTTACGAAGTAATGCACCGACTCTGGGTAGCTGGGGTCGGGGCGTTACATCAATACCTCGGTAAGAGGAAACTGATGAATCAATAAGAATCTATCACAAGGATGTCAACCCACTCTAACTAAATGAGTAATAATTCCAAAAATAATAAATCTACCAAAAATAATTTAGATTTTCCAACACAATAGATTTATAAGTACGATACTATCATTTCAACTCTCAAGAGGAACCTAAGAACTAATAGAAGAGAGTGATAATGATTCATGAAGTCTTAATTTAATAAACATTTTGGTTATACCACTACATTAATGGACCAGAAAAAGACAACCACTACAATATATACACCTAATGAAAAATGATTTTTCCTAGGGATTATCCTTAGAAAGAATATTTCTACCTCAACTCAAGACCATTCTATGTGGCACAATCTTTAGACATGAATCATGAATCCAAACTATTTTGGTTTCATGATCCAGTTATATCACATTGTCACAATGAAAACCAAGGGGAAAAATTAAAATACAGAAGACACTACGTAATTAAATATAATAAAAAAAATTTAATATTCCATTACATCAATTCAAAAAACTTTTTATGGGGTTTCAAATTCTTTTTTCAATGACTGAAGCTAAGTGTAAACAACTCCACTTATATTTTAAACAATTTTAGTTTACATAGGTTAATTGAAAGAAATTACATTGATTAATATCAAATTTTGAAAAATGGTCTACAACAAATAGAAAATTTGAAAACCTCAACTCATATGACATAAAACTCACTATTCATCTCAAATATTGCTCATCAATTTACTAAAAATACTCCATTTTTTATAATTATATCATCAATTTCTAAAACTCTTTAAATCAAATAAATTCCAATTTATAATAAAATTTTAGTGCACCTAGATGGAAAAACTAACATATTTCAAAAATTTCTCATTTGGTTCCAAAATAAATACATATAATATAAACGAAAATTTAAAGGATACCATATTTAAAACAATTCTAAACCTTCAAAATTCTCTTATTCCCACCAAAAAATGGTTTTTAATTCAAATAATCCAACAAAATTTCATTTTACATTAAAAAATATTTTTTCACAGAACATAATATAAAATTTTAAAACACAAAACAAACCATTTCAAGTAAAAATGAAAATATAATTTTCTATGGAATCAATGATGAATATCATTTAATATCCTCAAATCACCATAAAAGTCTCTAATTATTATCATACCATTGGTAGGTACCATCTAATTAATTCATAAAGTAATGTATCCAAAATAATAAATATGGGAGGAATGTCGGAATGCACTTGTTTTGATCACATGGGTTGGATATCAATATACAAATAGTTAAATATTCCACTTTCATTATCATATACCCATCCAAATTTTGACTAAATGGATTTCAAAACTATTATAGCTAAACATGAAGCTCTGTTTCTCTTCCAATCATCACCTCAAAATAGTAAAACATCCCAAAACTCCCTGGTATACTCAATGGGATTAAAAAATCCCTAATATCGTATCAAAAATTATTAAGAGTAATCAAAAATAGCATTAAATTAAATAGTAAAACCAAATATATAAATGGTAACTCAAGTTTTAGTTTGATAAAGAGGACACACCACTCTCCCCTTTTACATTTCCTATGTTTCTATAGTATTTTATTTGTACTACCTAATATACAAAATAATAAAAGATATTTTAAAGGTACAAGTTATTAAAAAACCTAGGATCTAATTTGATTTTATAAAAAATGACCCTGACTAAACAGAGACATCACTTGAAACAACTCACCACATGGCCTGAAGGTTGTTCCCAATCCCCATTGGTTGCAAACTAGAGCCAAGGTATTATGGGAAAACATTGGGAATGATTTTACCCTCTAAATCAGACTAGCCACCAAGGATTCCACCTAGAAATCAAATATTAACCATCCATAAATGTGACATCAAAAACATAAAAATAAATAGAAAAATATTAAATATGAAATAAATTAATGTAACATATAGTATAAAACCAAAATAATAACTCACACAATATCCACTCATAAAATAAATTAAATTATATGTCAAGGATGATACTCTAATAATAAAAAATATAACCTAATGAAAAAACAAACCTTCTAAAACTATATCCCTATAACCCATGACCAATAATCGAGATAACAACATTCATTAATGTTCTAACCTGAAAAAAACTCCCATAGAAGATAGACTAAGTTACCTATGAGAATTCGTAAGAACTACAAACACTGAAAGGTGTTTTAGGGAGTGAAGAAAAAACCTCCAATTGTATTTCCCTAATGATTTTATGTTATATATTTCCAAAATACCATTTACATGATGATGGTTCAAAATATAAAAAAAAATTTTTTTTCTACATGTAATTTATAAATAACCAAATATCATTCCACACTTTCCTTTATAACACAACCCATATCTATTTATTCTTTACAAAAAAAATTCCAAACATCACTTTTTTTAAGACACACATTATTTTCATTTTAAAACAAACTCTCTACACAAATTTTCATTTTCATTTGAATGTGAATAAAAAATATTTTCTAATATGAAGAATAAACACTAGGGGAACAAAAATATCATTAAAACATCCCAAATTATCCAAAGAGTAAAACAATTCCAATGAAGAACAACAGGTAGGGGAAGAAGTAAAAGTGTATAATATAATCACAAAAGTAATATTAAAAAGGATCTAATATATTTTTAAACTTATGATACTCTTAATATAATGATAAATTATATGTCCTCATTATAAATACTCTATATAGGGACCCCTAGTTAAACAAGAACATATCTCTTGGCACCCCTTTGGGTCACAAGGTAGAAGATAACCCCATTGGAAGTGAAAATATCCCAAGGACATTCCTATAAAATTTCAATGTGTAGGTTAATAACCAACATAACAATGGATCATCGTATGATCAATAGTAAAACACATTGAAAAAATTCCCAAATCCCACCTCCAACACCCTCACATGAAATGCTCCCATTGACCATCCAATACACAAGAATAAATAAATATAAAGTTATAAAAATATCCCATAGGGGTCTCAATCAATAAAAACCCAAAATAATGTAGCTTCATTGAGGGTTTAAAGAATTTTAGAAAACAATTTGAATTCTCATGGTGGAACATTTATTTATAATATTGGGATTATAAGATAATTTAACAATATTAATTAATCATTCGAAAATGAATTTAAAATACATTTAATGCTCCATCCCCGAAGAACAATATTTTAAAATCAATTGAATAACTGTTCAACTTTTTTACTTATATCTCTTAAAATCCAAAAATCCACTTCTTTCATTTCAAACAAAACATTAAAGAACATAAAATATCTTTCAGTACCTCCAAAAATAATAATACCAATTTTAATTATCATTTCCATGTTTGAAACACTCTTCATTGACATTTCTTGATTATTTTCACTAAAATTACTCGTCTAAAACAAGGAAACTAATTTTAAACCATTATTTAAAGCCACTAAATCCTCAAAAACATTTATGGAAATCAATATGGTTATCGAATATACATTTTATTTTGAAACATAGGGAATTAGAAACATTCATGTATCTCATTATGTACATTTTTTAAAATAATTATGAAAAATACCAACTTTATATTAGGATAAATGATTCCAAAAACAATTAGAAAGGTGTTACCTATGAAGGTGAATTCTCAACCAAACATGAACCCATCCTTTGTAATCCATATAAATAAAAACTCAAAATCAGTATCCCCCTGGACCCTATTTGTGGCTGAAAATCCTTATTAGGGAACATGAGATACATCTAAACAAAGAGAAAATATAGAATGAGATAATAGGAAGATAATTAAGTGGAAGGAGTCAATATCAGATAGAAACCCTAAAAACTCAATATAGAGGGGTATAAAAATTGAATTAGGGAGGAGGTATGTCTTCCTAGTGTGCGTAGATCAGCTGAGATAATAAAAGAAGAAAGCGGGAATTTTTCTTTAATGTGTATAAGGATAAAAGTTTTATTTTACTACAATGAAATTTGGATATCACACATGTGAATTCTACATATTTTAGTAAACCATGATCCAACTTTGTGGTTAACACTGCATAAAATGCAACACACTTCATAATTCCCTTTCATGTCTATACTTACTGTGAAAAACCTATAAACCATCTCCAACTATAGAGGAATATTGATAAAATACAATTCATATGAAAATCGTAAGAGGTGTTCTTATATGAAATATTTAAAGTAGTCTTCTAAAAATTAGTAAAAACGTTCAAAAATGACTTGTATGGAAAAATTTAAAGATATTATTTTTAGAAACATTATAAAGAATTTAAAAATTATTTGAATATAAAATATATAAATTTATTAAATATAAATTATATCAATACTGAAAAAATTAAATGAACATTAATATAAATTAAAATGAGCATAAAACATTAAAACAACACTTTAAAGGAAGAACGACTACAACATGGTAATATTTCCAAAAGGGGGAATTGAATGAAAGAACCTAAAATGGAATTTTATACTACATTAAATTCAGGCAATTAAATATAAAATAACTCTATATGGTAGTTTTTACACTATGAAAAGTAAACATGTGTGGAAAATGGTATATGTCTCAATGAAAGGAACTTGAGATTACAAATCCCTTACCACAAAATTCAATTTACTCTAACACATTCTAAAATAATGTATAAAAAAATTATGTTTTACTATGAAATAAAATGAGTCTGTATTCTTATCTATATTAATATAAAAAATTTACTCATTACTTAGTTTTACCCAATTACTTGTGATTTTGTGTTAGAATCGATATTTCACTATTAACAGTGTTGTTTCCCATGCATATTTTGATTTGGAAGTTTCGATCCTTAAACCATGGTAAAGTGTTAATAATCTACATAATAATAAAACTAGTATTATTATACATATTATATATTAAATATATAGTTAAAACCATCCATATAAGGCTTTCATGAAAAATAAAATGCATCATTTCTTGAAGATGATAGTATGTACATACAAATGACGGACGTATTAATTTTTCTAATGGATGAACAGGAAATGATTTAGATATGTTTTTAAATTTAAATAATAATAATATTATTATAAATATAATATTTATTCACTAAATAAATCATAATGACCATCCATTTGAGATGGTAATGAAATTTGAATCCCATCACATTGTGGAGGAGGTTTTTCGAAAATATGCTTGAGTGAATTTTTTTTACCCTAGGATGGAAATGTGGTAAAAATAGTTTTTACATCATCATAATAAAATTTTAGTATATTAAATATAGTTATTTAATTATTTTATGGTGGTTAGAATATATTTGATAGAGGTAGAAGAAGAAAAATACCTGAAATAATTCGGTTAGTACATATACTTATTGTGATATACTTATTTGTATTGAACTTATGACCTTTGGAATAGAGGTTTATGGTCACACCAGGGAATTCCTTACAAGTTATGGTATGTGTTTAGAGTCATTTGGGTTGATTTTAGAGGGAAATAAAATCATATATGTGAATTTTCAATGGTGATATTAAGTCACTCTTTATAGGAAAATATCATTAATATTTTCACAAAAATTATGTATTTAAGCATGAAAATATGATTTAAAAATTATAAGTGGTTATAAAATGGATGGCACATGTACGTATATGCCATTTCACTTTAAAAATAAATCTCGATAATTTTTTATTAATTTAAATCTAATTTATAATTCATTGTATACCTTGAATAATCTTTAAAATCACTGTTGAGGTAGTTCAAATAATTTTACTTTAAAAACATAAATATAAAAATGGAAATATAATTTTAATATTTTAAAAATTAAATATATTTATTTTTTTTAATAAAATTTTTTCAAGATTCCATCCTTTATAAAAAATCACTTTTAATATTTCTAAAACTACTAACTTTTATTTTTCACCTACATGGAGAAGTGATGAATATGTGATGGTTATGCATTCTATTTAATTATAACATCACCAAAGATTAAAAATAAATTACTAAATTAAATATAATTTATTCATAATCTAAATAAAAATGTATAACCATTCATAATTTTTTATTCTTCATATGAAAACCTATTTGAAATAGTTAGGTAAAGGAAGTGACATTTTTTAATTACTCTTATCTTTAAAAAAATAATTTCCATAATCATTGTCAAGCTCCACCAAACTAACATATTATCTAATAGAGGATAAATATTATCAAAATATTATCATCCAATAAACTGTATTCATTTTTTATAGATTTTTATACCTCATCTCATAGTTTTAACCAAATTTAAATGATTTTACCCATTATTGCAGTGATTAATTTTCACGATGTTAACATATCATTGTAAATAATAATTCAATTGATCATTTTATATAATTAAAAAATGATGATCCAAAAAATGGAATAAATTATTTAAGAATCAATTTATTTATGGGGAAAAATTACATTCAATATAATTACTCAAATTGAAACAAATATTGATTTTTTAAAAATGATCATTTTAAGCCTAAAAATGACTTTATACCAAAATTAAGTACAATTGGGATTCAAAGGAAATTAATTTTAATAAATTAAATAAATTTAAAATAATTAAAATACAAAACCAAATCCTAATAGAATGAATCCTTTTGAAAATTTGATTAAAAGAGAGGTTCCATTAATTGTTTTTATTTGAATAATAAAATAATTTATATTAATAAAATGTCAAACATAGATTTATAAATTCAAAATTATATTTTTAAATATATTATATTACCTATTATATTTTTAATTTTTCTATAAAAAATTTTTCATAACCATTGAAGTAATTATTTTTTTATAATGATATCATTATTATGAATGTATTTTTAAAATTATTATTCTTAACTATTCACCCAAAAAATCAGTCTTTTATGAAAATTAGAAAAGTATTATTTTATGATTTTTTTGAATTAATTATTTAAAAAATGTAATTTATTTTATATATTTATATTTTTATAAATTTTATTTTTTTATGAATACAAAAACTATAACAAATAAATTCTTTTATAAGAAAATGATTCTTTAATCATTAAGTGTTTTAAACTTTATAAGATTTATTTCTTATTAGTCAAATTTGAGTACTTATTTCATATGAATTAATCGATATTGTTTTATTAGGAATAAGTTTCTTCATATAATCCATAATGTGGTTAATCATATTTATATTCGCCAATCTAATAGCTAGATTATTATAGTCTTATTTAAACAATAAAATTTCTATTGTGTATCACAGTTCATTTAATATAAATGTTGTGTGTGGTACACTATATGAAAAATAGTACCAATGAAATGGATTATAAACTAAAATATCAAGGGGTCACATTATACCCTCTCAATATATTTCATCCTCAGGGTTTTATCTTTCATTTGATAAAAATTATTTAAATTATTTTTAGAATCAATTCAAAGGAGTGAAAGAATAAAATAAAAAAGTGGATAGAAATACCATTTAATTCACATCAATACCTTTTACTTTTTAAAATAAATTTAATATATATGTTAAGACTCAGAAAATCTTCATTTCTAAAATATTTCATAAATTATGCCTCTATAATTGTATCACACATACATATGAATGAGTTTCAAATATCATACCATCATAGATGAATATTATTTTTCATATAAGACCTGATATATTTTTATTCTTTTCTAAGGAATTATTTTACCATAAATATAAAAAATATGCTATAATATACTTACTTGATTTCATTACACTCCCTAGGAATTATTTTCATTGAGTTTTGTTTCAAGTAGTTTTCCTCATCTTCTTTTCCTCATATTATAAATAATACATAACTATGATGAATTTTTTGGGACTGAAGGAAAAAATTTAACTTTAAATAGATCTCAATATCCAAATAAGGATGAATATATATTTCTTATATTTCTATCAATTATCAAAAACCAAAAATGGTAGTCACAAAGTAAGTAAATATCAATTATAAATTTAATTTTATGTGAATAAATATTACATTATTCTCTAAACCCATAACAATAAAACCTAAATTCCAAATTAAATCATTTCATAAATAACCTAACATAATGATTTTCAGATTATTCCTGGAAAATATTTGAAACCAAAATTAAAAAATATTTTATTATATATTATTCAGAGACTAACATATCATATACCTCTAAAAATATTAATTACTCATAATGTTAAATACCAAAAAAGTATGTACCGAATCATATCTTCCCCAAAATATGATAATATTTTCCCTAAATAACATAAATCACAATAAATTCACAATTAAATCATATATTATTTAAAATGTAAAATAATATTTTTTATTCAATTAATATAATCCATTTTGACATAAAATATCATACCAACTGAAAAAACTCATGTAAACCATAATACTTATAATTTTAAAAAATTTAATAAAATTGTTATTTATCCCAAATAACAAAAATTACTTCAAATTAAAATATAATATTTATCCATAAAATAATTTATACTTTATTCGTTGAATATTTTAAAAACCCATTAATCATATCCAAAAATATAATTACTCACCTTTGAATACAATTATATTTTACCTAAATAGGTTACCTATACTTTTCAATATATGATCATTTTTAAGGATTATTAGTCCGTAAATAATATGCCACTCCATCAGAACTCATGAACCCCATATGTAGACACTTAAATAATTTAAAATAATTCATAAACATTTCACTAAGATATTCCCCATAGTTTTTTAATACATCATTCCTATATTAAAAAATATGAATCATGTCCTAAGATAAATTAATATCAATATAATTATGTTTCATAAATTATGAAGATACAAAAATTTAGTTTACACATTGTATATAACAGTCATAGTTTATTCTAATTTATCATATGAACATACTAAAATTTTATTTGTATGATCTTTCTGACACCCTTGATAAGATTTATTCCTCAGGAATTGATTCTTGTAATTTTTATAATACTATTATTTGAAACATCCAATAAATAATTTAGGAATAATATTTTTTCACTCCATTGTTTTAAATAAAAATTTTAATTTTTACCTCTAATTGTAATGCTCCATAACCTCATTTACTACATATTAATTTTTTTTCTATTTCCTTTCACACATTTCCCTAGGGTTATCTTATCAAATTATTTAAATATATTATGTTTTATCTTTTTTCAGTCAGGATCCTTATCACATAAACATCCATGGTACTCCATTTTTAATTTATATAGTGTGAAAGGAAACTCATATAGGTTTTGGTTGTCAATAATAAATAATTATATTCCTTTAGGGATAATTAGAAGTGTTCTCACTCCATCCCCCATGTTGTTTAGTTTATTTTCCATAAACCCACTCTATTGTCCTTCATATCAAACGTTATATTGGTTCCTAATAGTTTAATCCATTTAATAAAACAAAAAATAGGTAGTGTGAGTATATCAAATAATACTAAACTATCTTTTATGTAGTATAAATACGTAATCATGTCATATTCTATTTAACTGTTTTGATTTAGTGAAAAATAAAGATAATTATTCTTAATGTACTAATATTTATGGTTGTAGAGGAATTATAACATGCTCTTAAATATCATCCAAACCTATAATGTTTTTCAACCTTTTATATGATTAGATATATAATTACTCATAACATAATCAACCCACGTATACATTATTTATAACAACGGATTCAATTTCATCCATTTCTAGGATATTTTAGGATTGTAAATCTACAGAATTATCAAATCAATTAAATTAAAAAAAAATGAAAATTTTCCTAAATTGTACATTTTTACACACACAAAAAGTTATTATGATTACATTCCTATTTAATTAAAAACAAATATTTATTTAAGAAATGTCACCATTTCACTTTATAAAATCCCTAAAAATCCTTAGATTTAGTGAAAAACATTTGAAAATGTGGGATGATAAAAAAAATCTAGTTAAAGGATATGAATAGAAAAGAAACTTGTTAGATGTTTAGAAGAATCATGAAAACCTATAAGAAATTTCCCTTCATCAATAATAAAAATTGAGCAAAAATAATTATTTACATATCCCTGAAATATATTTCATTTCCCAATTTTTTAATAAAATATCTCACAATTAATAATAATGGAATAATATGTAATGATGATTATTTCCAAAAAACATGAAATCCCTTTTTCAGAAAAAAAAAATCTTTTTATCTAAAAGGTCAGAGACTTTAAATACCATAACCGCAATTTTATACATTATGAAATAAAAAACTTCAATAAAAAACTTTTTAATTCATACTGAAAAAAATATGTACCTTGGGAAATCATCTTCATCTCCCCCACTTACAATTAAACTTAAAATTTAATAACATACATCATCAATTCAAACATGTATTCACTTGAGAATATATCATTATCCAATGAATTTGAGGAATATATTAGACCCATAGAAACTCAAAAATAATTTCCAAGAACCATAAAATTTTTAAATATATAAAATACTAAATTTAAATAATAACACTCCAAATAATTTTCATTTCATCCCATAAGAAATAACACATTCATTTATCTTTAAAAAATGAAAAGAAATACAATTTTGTATTGAAAAAAATTAAAAGAAAAAAAACACTATGAAAATAGTAATCTAATATTCATTTTAAAAACATAGAAACATTTAGATTAACATTGGTAAGGAATAACAAGTTTTGTTTTTTGGAAAATTGGTCATGCAATAAACATTAAAAAAATATTTGTTTATATTGTTGTAAAAAAATCCAAAAAATATTTGTACTGAAAATTTTGATGAGATTAGATTTAAAAAAAATAAAAAGAAATTAAAAATTTATTGAAGATAACCTTTCAAATTATATTAAATATAAATAATAACATTCTTTAAATATTTAAGATGTATCAACCCTACTCTTTATTACACACATAAACATGATTTATTACATAAAAATTCACTTAAGACCACTCTGAGGATTGAGAGGTTTAGTGTCTTGTGAAATTTGAAACATTAAATTACAATATAAGACATAAAATACAAAATATTTATTGAAAACATATTTTACATGACCACAACATTCCTTCATACTTAGCATTGCATGCGATAACCTAAGGACATACATAAAATTTGTATGAGCTATAAAACCCAGTAAAGGAGTAAACAAGGAATAACATGAAGAATTCAATACATGTTAGGCAATAGGTATATCAACTGAGTATAATAGAATCATGAACATAAAGGCATAATATATCATGATTATCATAAAATGGATATGTGGAAACAATATTTACCATGATATTAGAATAATCCAAGGATCATTGCACATGTACCATGAGTAAACCCTCAATGCACATGAATTAGCATGATTAAACCTTCATTTAACTTGAATTAGCATGAGTAAACCCTCATTGCGTATGGAATATCATGATATTATTATTTACCCAATGCATTGGAGCGCTATCAGGGTACACCCTTCTTAATCATTTAATTTCATGCATATGTGTTCCACATAGATCATACAACATGGATTTATTAAAAATCATAATTTATTCCATGATTAAGATATGTGTAATAAATAAATATAAATCCTCAGTCAATAATTACATGTGCATAAAGGTGAATACCATTGATATAGAAAATAAAATGGTATTCACTTACATGATAATTTCGGCATGGAAATTTTGGTGTAACTTCGGTGGCATGAAAACGTAAAATAGAAATCGTAAAATAAAAGATAAAAGGGTATATCATCATATATACATGGAATGGACAATAATGGGTCTTTTAATATAATATAAAAACATATTTAAGGGAATTAGAGGCATAATATAAAATAATTTCTTGAATGTAAATGAGAAGAGAGAAATCCCTTACGGAATTTCAGCATGTTAACATGTGTTCATAGGAGGAATTAATGAGAGGGAAAGGGGTATCTCATCATTCAAAAATAGTTAGGGCCGTATAGGGGAGGTGAGAAATCATACTAAAACATTTTTAATTAGAAATAAAAGGTAATAACAATAAAAGGAAACATTGACATATATAAGGAAGGACAGAAAGTGAGGATCTCTTACCTGGAAGTGTAATCCCAAAGTATTGGGAGAGGCTTATTTAGAGCTTGTTTAACCTTAGTAAGATTATATAGAGAGGAGGTCTGGGGATTTTCTAGCTCCAAATTGTTTGAGTGAATAGGAATGGGATATTTAGCGGGTTTATATAGGAAAGGGGAGGGAATTCATTATTATTTAGGTTTTGGACACTACACATTAAACTAATCAAAAATATAAACCATACGAGTAGTTTTCCCGTGGTTTTGTCCAAAGAGGATTTGAAAATATTAGTTTATCAGGAAAATGGCCGAAAATATTAAAATATTAGGCTTTCTTATGTGGAGGTGAGTCAGACATTCAAGGAAATCATTTTAAAAAGATAAAATATTTTATAAGTCTTGGAGGGTCTACTTAGGCACCATAAAATAAATACAATAAATATAAAATCACATTATTTTAAATTTGAAACATAAATTTTGTGGAAAACACTTTTATATTATTTTATTTTGTTAATATTGGGTCATTATGATGTCATAAAACACATTATATATTTAAACTATATTAAATTTTTACCCAAAAATTCGACTATCTCAGAAAATTTTTAAAAATTCACCGTTAGATAATTTTAATGTCCTAAATCCAAAAATGATATTCATTTTATCTAAATAATTCTCTAAAAATGTGAATTTTTACTTTTAAAATAAAAACCAACATTTTCCGAAAATTCATGAGTTTTGACAAAAATAACTTTCAATCCTTAATAAAAATTACAATTGTCTTCATAAAACATTCTATGATCATTTAAATTTAATAAAAATTAAATTATTAATAATATTTTATAAAAAAATTAATTGAAAAATCCATTAATTTATCAAAATAGATTTATTAATGGAATATAAACAGAAAATAGTATTCGTGCTTTAAAAACTATTTCGAATGTGACAACAATAAAATAAAGGTATGTTATATATACAAAACATAAATAAAATTATCATAGTTATAAGGTCTTGTTACATAACCCCTTATAACTCCTATATAATACCTAAGGGTAAGGTGTGCGAGGGTGAAAAACTCTTGAGCCGGCTAGGATAACATCATTTGGGTGGTAATCTCTATTAACTTATACTTCTCCTGTAGGTGATTCCATTCAACTTTAACGTGTTGAAACTCATATTGGGATCGTTAAAGAGAGAATACCAATGATTCTATCTAATTTCCTATCACTGAAAAATGGACTTCATATGGAGCAATTCTGTTGGATGTGGCCCTTTCTTCCTTTGTCTTAGTAAATTGGGTTTGTTAAAGCCCTATATTTATACTAATCATGTGATTACTATTGAATTACTATATTATCAATGGTAACAATTCTTAAAAGTATTTTAAAATACAAAAAACATAAAACCATGGAATTTAATATGTTTTATATTACCATTTTACATAATAATACATTTAATTAGATCAAGAGTAATTTTCATTAATAAAAGTTTTGTTCATTACAATATTCCCCCCTTAAGAAATTTTGCCCTCAAAATTTCCTTTTCCCACACTGAAATAGTTGATGGTAACTCTACATTATCACTTACTCTAATTCCCATGTTTCCTCTTCAAACTTGTGGTTTCTCCACAACTCCTTGACGAGGGGAATTTTCTTATTTCATATAATTGTTTCCCTTTAATCTAACATTTTCATCAGCTTCTCTTCATAGGAGAAGTAATTCTCCAGTGGTACCACCTCTGAATTGAGTTCATGATATGGGACGGGTATTTACTTCCTTAAGAGTGATATATAAAATACACAATGTACTAGAGATAGGTTTTTTGGGAGTGATAGTAGATTGGGAACTACTCCAGTGCTATCAAGGATCTCAAAAGGGCCAATGTACCTTGAACCAAACTTTCCCTTATTACCAAATCTCATAACACTATTCCACGTTGATATGTGGAAGAATTATATTTCTCTACCATCAAACTCTAGGTCTCTTCAATAGTTGTTAGCATACAACTTTTTTCAACTCTGAGCAGCTTTAATGTACTATTGGATGGTCTTGACCTTATCCATTATTTCTTCGCCCATTTATGGACCTAGGATTTTTCACTCCCCAACTTTATCCCAACATGCAGGTGTTCTTAACCTCTTCCTATAAAGGGATTCATAAGGATCCATTTGTATTATTGAGTGGAAAATGTTATTGTAAGAGAACTCAACCAGAGGAATATGTTAATCCCATCCTCCTTTGAAGTCCCTTGAGAATTCTCTCAACATTTTGTCAACTATTTGGATAGTCTACTCAAATTGTCCATCATTTTGAGGATGATAATTCTTACTAAAGTTCAGCTTAGAATTCAGAGCTTACAGAATACTCTTCCAAAACATAGAGGTGAATCTTGGCTCCTAATCAGATTCAATGAATTGTTTTACTTCATGCATCTTTTCCACTTCTCTAATGTATATATGTGCCAGTTGATACAATGAGAAATCCTCTCGAATTTCAATGATGTCTGTAGTGTTTATAAGACGATCCACAATAACCCATACAGTATTTTTTTTATTCGTATGTCTTTGGATGTCCGGTGACAAAGTCCATAGTGATGTTCTTCCATTTCCATGATGGTATGGGTAATGGTTTCCTCATCTCCTTAGAATTATGCCTCTCTGCCTTCACTTCATGATATACCAGGCACTTTGATGTATACTCAAAAATATCTTTCTTCATGTTCTCCCACCAAAAATGCACTCAGAGATATCAATACATCTTTGTGTTTCTTGGGTGAATAGTGAAATTCGAACTATGTACATCATCAAAAATTTCACTCATTAACTCAGGATTTGATGGAACATGTAGTCTTGTCTCAAATATCATAATTCCTTCTTCATTAGTATTGATCTCTAAGGATTTCCATTTTGTGATAGTTTTCACTTTCTTATAAACTTCTATATCATCCTATTGATAATCCTTTAACCATTCCAAAAGATATTGTTGAGAAATCATTTGTGAAAGGATTGATGATGTTCCCTTCTTTATGATTCCCATGTCCATATTTATCAAATATAAGAATATTGGATCCTTTTCAATGCTAATCAATGATAGAATGGATGGGTCCTTTCTGCTTAGAGCATCTTCCACTTTGTATTCTTTCCTAGGGTGGTAATGTATTGAGTAGTCATCGTATTTTATCTGCACAAACCATCTTTGTTGGCACATGTTCAACTCTTTCTATGAGATTATATACTTGAGGCTTTTGTGATCCGTGTATATTTCACACTTTTCCCCAAAGAGAAAATGTCACCAAAATTTTAAATCAATGATTACTGTAGCCAACTCCATATCATGTGTGGGATAGTTATGTTTATGAACATTCAATTTCCATGAATCATAGGAAATTACATAGTCATTTTGCATCAAAACACAGACCATGACCTTCTTCAAAGTGTCACTGAATACAATGAAATGTTCTCCACTTGGGGGTAGTGTCAGAATTGGTGCAGTGATAAGACTCCTTTTCAACTCTTTGACATTATCTTTATATTCATCACTCAAAGAGAACTTGACTCCCTTCCATGTATTCTAGGTAAGAGGGTTTAAAAATTAAGAGAAATTTCACACAAATCGGAGATAATATCCATCTCAGCCAAGGTTGTTATGGATATCTATCACAGATGTTTTCCAAGACCATCCCTCAATTGCATTTATGTTGGAGGGATCCACAAATATCACTTTTTATATAATGTGACCAATGAATTAGACATCCATCAACCATAAATTACACTTTTTGTACTTTTTCATAGAGCTCATCCTTTTTCAAGGTCTCTAGTATAGTTCTTAGATGCTCCTTGTTCTCCTCCTTGGTTTTGGAGTATATTAGAATATCATCTATAAAGAGTACCACATATTGTCTGAGTTAATATCTAAAAAATGATTTATAAATCCCATAATTTTTTTTGGAGTATTAGTGAGTCAAAAAGGCATTAATATGAATTCATCGTGCATGTACCATGTACGAAAAGTATTCTTGGGGGTATCCTCTTTCTTCACAACTAGTTGGTAATATCCCGACAACAGATCCACCAGGGATTAGATTGTGCTCCACGTAGCTAATCGAACAATTCATCAATTCATGTGAAAGGATACTTTTTCATTATCATGATTTTATGGAGCTCATGATAATCAATGCAAAGGCACATTGACCCATCATTCTTCTTAACAAAGAGGACTGGTGCACCCCATGGAGAAAACACATGGACATAAAATCACTATATCCAGATTCTCTTGTAGTTGTATATTTATCTCCTCAAGCTCAAAAACATCCATTCTATATGGAGTTTTGGATATTGGAAACACCCTAGATATAATATCAATTTATAATTAAACATCTCTTCAAGGAGGAAGACTAAGAAATTCATCTGGAAACACTACAATGAATTCCCTCATAATAGGCATGTCTTCAAGAATGGTTTCTTCCTTAGAAGAAATCATCTAAGAAAAATACACATTCTCATAGGGTAGTAATATCCATGATTTAGATGACAGTGACAAAGAAGAATCATCCTCCTCCTTGCACTGATACCAAATATGGGGTCGATTCTCTATATGGAGATTGATTTCCCTATCATGGCGATTTATATTGGTTCTATATTGGGAATGTCAATCCATGCCAACATTTGTATCAAATTCAACCAGAGGGAGTATGAAGAGGTTCACTGGGAAGTTCTATATACAAATTATGATAGGGGAGGAGTTATATTCATGGTATCCAATGATTTCCTCCTCCTTGTATTATTTGAATAATATCCATGCTTTTGTTTTCAATGACATTTTAATGATCATTCATTTTTTAGTGATCATTGTTATATTTCACTATCCATCAATATTTATACATTTATTTTTTCCCTCCATGTATATATTTTATCATCAAACTAATTTTCTCCTATTTAGAACCCTAGATACATGTTATTAGATATGATGTTCAAATTTCTCTTTCCCACAATTCAATAGAAAATCATATTAACCCTTTTCATGATGTGGGTATTCAACAATGTTATTTTAAAAAGTCAATCCTTTTATTGTGTCGATTTTGTTAAAATTTATAGGATATAATTTTTCGATGAAGGGGTGAATGTGACACCCTAATATTTTAATATAAATCTATGTTCTATATCGTATAATATATGCATCATTATTTTTAATGTTATACTCATAACCATGTGGTTGAATTGGTCAGTATAAATAGTATTAACAAAATTATAATATATATATAAAGTTCATACTCAATGTAGATTTTTTTATTAATTCTTAATAAATAATAACTAAACTTATAGTAAGATTATTTTATTCTTCAAAATTACATTTACTTCAAAAACAGGATTTGCTGATTTTTTTGATTGGGTATTATTTATAATTTCTTGAGAATTTATAAATATTATTTTTATAAAAATAATATCACTTTTTGAATCACCAATTAAATATTATCTTAAGGTAAAAGTTTGATATTTTTTTGAAAATATTTATTTTTCAGGGAATAATAAAATAATACCAATTTTTTTAAACTATATTTTTGATACAAGAATTAAAATGGTTTAATTTTGATTAAAAATGGTTTTAAAATAACATTAGTTAATATATATTATGAATAATTCAATTAATATCATTTGAAACAATTTTATACCTAATTTTAGTATAAAAACATTTCATACATAGGAATATATTTTGTTTGGAAAACTGATTTTCATCCTGTTTTACAGGTTTAATTTAAAATTAAATTATACAAATTATGATAATAGAATTTCATAAAATAGATTGAATATTATTGGTCATAAAAATGAATATTATGTAATAATTTTAACTAAAATTTTTTCCACTGTGAATAATACCAGTAGTAAATATTTGTCTTTATAGTAAGGGTTAATCCTATAAATAAGGTTAAAAATAATATGATGTGGACTAAAAGTATCCCTAAAACCTCCCTTTAATATATTTGTGGTGTATTTTTTGACCTTCCTTGTCAAATATTCAAAGTTATGTCATTTGTGTGCCATTTTTCTCTAAAAAATATGTATATATTAGTTTACGTAAATAAAAATAAAAAATGTCACTCCCTTGCATAGAAATTTATCATATATGTTCACATAAGGATAAATTTATTTTTTTAGTTAATATTAAATTTTATTTTTAGGATAATGAAATGATTTTAATCATGGTTTTTATTTTAAAACTATAGTTATGAAACAATTATCATAAATACTTACACAAAGAAAATGGAGTGCTTCTACAGGGATTAGAAAAATAAATTTAATGATTATGAAAAAATTAAAATTAGTTTATTTAGAAGATTTTAAGCTTCAAAATATTTTAGTACATATATATAATAAATTTTGGATTTTTTTAAAATTATATATTGGAATAATATTTTTATCTTTATTAAATTAATTAAAAATTAAATAAGGAGATCAAAAAAATTTCAAAGATGTTATTTCAAAATAAAAAAAATTAATTAAATGATTCAAAATTGATAAAAAAAATAAATATTGATAATAATTAATGGGATATGGTTCAAAAATTCAAACATAGTTCCTTTATTGGAAAAAATGATCTTTTATTGAAACATTCTTTACCCCTAAAGAGTTAAAAATGTTATATCTTGGTAATACAAAAATGTTTATCATGGGGTGAAAATAGTGAGATAAGGGTGAAAAAATTATCTAATACATTAAATATTTCATATTATGAGATTATTTAGACTAATAATATTCTTATATTTTAATTACATCAATTTGGTTATATCACGACCCATCCTCAGGGCCCATGTCGTGACTACCCTAAGTCCGCCTTCCATAGGCCAGGGGCTGGCGACTAGCACCAAATGCGAATTCTTGATAAAAAGGGAAGGCATTGACTTTAATCCTATAACACACACAATTTGAATACAAGCAGTAGAAGCAACAAGTACTAATATGGAAAATAATGGTGTGATGAAAGTTAGTGGGCTATTATACAAACCCAACTAAACAACAACTACTAGTACAAGTAAAAAGGGAAAATAGCTCTTGGATCGTCTGCTGGGGAATCCTAACTGAAGGGTAGGTACAGATCTCGATCAACTCGTCCCTGAGGTATGTCCCGTCTAGTCCGGCTCTGAGATGCCTCCCATCCTTCACTCTCATCCTCGAACACTGTTGACCATCGTCTTCACAGAACACAATAAGGTGTGGGTGAAACCCGTGCAGGGGTGAGTATAACAATACTCAGTATGGGACCCCGAGACCCACGAAGGTCTCCCAGAATCCACTAAGGATAAACCACAGTAGTAAGATACAATCACAATGTATCAACCATACCTACTTAGGTATATTCCAATTCATATACCTAAGATACCAATCACAGTCCGCCTCCAACACTCGAGCTCAAGCGCAACCCATTCCACAAAGGAAGTAAAGTCAATCAACTCAATGATAACAACTAAATACAAGACTCAGCTCACATAGGTATACAGCTCATGAAGAGGGGTATAGATGATTAGGTGTAGCCACTAAATCATCTCCTCTACCGAACCCACGTAGGATCCTAGAACAGTATCAGCGCCGTCAAACCAATGGAGGATCACGGTACAGGATTCATCGCTGTCGAACCCAATGAGGGTCCCAGTATAGAAGTCATCACTGCCGAACCCACGGAGGATCTCGGTACATAAGTCATCGATGTCGAACCTATGGGGGATCCTGTCATATCAGTCGCAGCCAGCCCTTAGGTTCTCAAACACAACACGATCGATTCTAGGAGGGTCCTCACCTCGATCCAAGTTTCGATACATCAACTACCATGAAGTCTCGAGTTGATGTATCTCGTAGATCCGTATCATCATAAGGAACCCAACGTGACAGACGACCCATCAATCGGACGCCTGGTCTGTGAGTTATTGGCATTTCTGTTCCAGGGGCCCGGTTGGTTTTTAGGCTCAAACCAACCCGGTCGTACCCCAACTATGTCCATACAAAAAGTGGAGTATGCCAAAAAAAATATTCTTGCTCTATGAATTTCATCGCAGTAGTCGGTTCGTCAATCGGACACCCGTAGCCCAAGATAGGGGTGAAAAGGTGTAAACTGGCCAAACGGGTCCACGTTCGGTCTGACCCAGTCGGATCGACATGGCCCAACCCGGTCCGTACCGGGGTCTGACCCAGTTCGTGGATCTCACCCGGTCTGAAGAAGAGGCCTGAGTTGGGGAAAAAGTCCAACCCGAAGAGGCTGTCAGGCCCGACAGGCGGCCTGGCCCGAGGGCAGCCCGGCCCGAGGTGGCTCGGCCGACGGGGGCCCGGCCTAAGGCGACGCGGATGAAGGGGGCCAGGCCGAGGGTGGCCCGGCCATGGGTGGCTCGTTCAAGGGCGGCCCGGCCGACGGGCAGGCTCGCGTGGCTGGCGGCGGTCCCACGGGGCTGGCGGCCGTTCATGTGGCTGGCGGCGAGCACGCGTGGCCGGCAGGAGACGCCTGTGGGGGATAAACCCCCATGCCTTCCAAAACAGCCGACACATGGTGCATCATCTAGGTAACTACGGGACTCGAAGGGTCCGGCCTTGTCCGGTTGGCCGAGCAGCCAGCCGATTATGGCTTTAGCACGGCACGATGGCGCTACAGCCCACCCTGGCCGCGGTTCCGCATCACCAGCGCAGCGTGACGGCTTCGCGCCCCTCCACCACGGCCCGCCCTTGCCACGGCTTCTCAGCTTCACCGGCGCGGTGCGATGGTGCTGCGGCCCTCTGCCATGGCCCGGCTGGCCGCGAACCTCTTCTGGCCACAGGGCGGTGCGACGAATCTGTGCACCTCCACCGTGGCCCATCGTGGTCGTGGCTCCCCTTCCGCGTGGCACGATGGTGCCGCACCCTCTTGGCAACCTGACGGCCTTGCGATGCTGGTCTTCTTTGCGGTCGGCCCGATGCCAGCCACCATTTCTCTGCCTCCATCATCAACACAACGAGAACAACAATAGGGGGGATATTCAGACCGTGTTCGTTCCATCTGAGCCCTCCTCGTTACGTTGTTAACAATCGGCATCAAGAAGCACAACAAATGAGGAGAAAGGTATAACTTATACATAAAAATAATCCAATTCCCCCTACATCGATTTGAAGTATGTTGACAAAGTCATGGAAAAAAAAGCCAGACGTCGATTCATTGACGTTAGAAAGCATCCGAGGAAGAAGTTCCGTCAGCGTTCTCCGCGGGCAGCTCCTTCTCTTTTGGCTTGGACGAAGATCGAAGACAGTGTTCATTGTTCTTTGAAGATGAGGAGTGTTATTCGTGTTCTTTATCCAAAATCTCCCAAGTCCTCTCTCAAATTCCACACAAAATAATTTCCAACCCAAAATAAAATAATCGCGCCTCAATTATTTTTTATTTCCATGCATTCAAAAAAAAATTCAAAAGTTTTCAAAAAGATAATTAATTGTTGTCATTAATTAATCTTTTAAGTGTGCTGCCACTATTAAGGGGAATTTCAAGAGCGCCCCCATTTATGGGGAGTTCGAGGGGTTTAAAGGGGGGTTAGAGGAGTTTAGGGGCTCGGGTGGGCCCCACCTAATAACATCCTCCCTAGGGAGGTTAGGGTGTGGTGGGCCCCACCACTATCCTCCACTTGGTGGTTTTAACCAACAATCAAATAAAAATATTCTACACATATTTTTATTTAATTTTATATAGAAGCCCCAAAAATTAACTTCTAACCTCGATAAAACACAACTGTGGAAAAGGTCTCCTTATGTGAATATCGGCGCTGCGAGTTCAACGGTGTCCTCGGATTTCAATTCCGAGCACTGGTTCAGAAGAAATAAAATCCTGGTCATACATTTACTGAACTTACCCAATCTAAACTTCATAAATTGATTTTGGGCACACCGGTCCTCGGAATCAGGTCCCGTTAGAAACTACATACTTGGAAAATTCCCAAGAAATTAAGAAAAAAAATTCCATTAAATTTCCGGGTTATTAAATTCTCCCCACCTCAGGGATTTACATCCATGTAAGCTATAACTCACACTAAGAAAACAAAAGAGGGTACTGAGCACGCATCTGAGCCTCCCGCTCCCATGTGCTCTCCTAGAGGTTCTCGTGCTTCCAGCGAACTCTCACTAGAGGTATGGACCGTCCACGTAGGACCCACTCCAGTCGATCCTAAATCTCAATTAGAACCTCTGTGAAAGTCACCCCGTCATCAATGTACATCTCCCCATGGTCGATAATGTTGGACGGGTCGTGCACGTATCTCCTCAGCTGAGATATGTGGAAGACGTCGTGCACCCAGTGCAACTGAGGTGGAAGATCCAAGTGGTAAGCCACCTTGCATACCCTACTGAGGACCTGGAATGGTTTGATGAATCACGGAGATAACTTACCGCCTCATCCAAATCTCCATAGACCTCCTCGAGGTGAAACCCGTAGGAAGACTTGGTCACCGTCCTCAAACTCCAGAGGCCTCTGTCTCCTATCAGCATATGACTTCTGCCTGCTCTGTGTAGTCTTCATCATCTCTTGGATGATCTGCACCTTCTTTGTCATAACCTATACCATCTTTAGTCCCATGAGTGCCGACTCTACTAGGTCATTCTAGCATATAGGCAATCTGCATGGTGAGCTGTAAAGTGCCTCGAAAGGTGTCATCCCATTGGTGGCGTGGTAGTTGTTGTTATACACAAACTCTACCAAGGGTAAATGATCGTCCAAGCTATGACCAAAGTTTAGGACGCATGCACGAAGCATGTCCTCGAGGGTCTGAATGGTATTCTCAGTCTGTCCATCTGTCTGAGTATGGAAGGCGGTGCTCAAGAGAAGCTGCATCTCAAAAGCCTCTTGCAACCACTTCCGTATCCGGGAAGTGAAACGAGCATCTCGATCGGAGACGATCGTCGATGGCACACAATGAAGCCATACAATACCATGTATGTAGAGGCGTCCCAAGCTCTCTAGTGAACCCTGCTATCTGATCGGTAGGAAGTAGGCCAAATTGGTGAGTCTGTCGATAATCACCCCAATAGAGTCATGTCCTCTAGATGTACGTGGAATTCCCATCACTAAATCCATGGATATCTCATTCCACTTCCACTCTGGAACCTCTAAGGGATGAACCAAGCCTGCTGGAACCTGGTGGTCAACCTTCACTTGCTGAGAAGTGAGGAATCGTGAGACAAACTCTGATCCTGCTTACTTCATACCATCCCACCAGTGTTGTCGTCAGAGGTCATGATACATCTTCGCCACACCTGGATGTACCTCTAAAGGAGATGAGTGGAACTCCCTCAACACTTCCTCCTGAAGTGGAACTGGTACCATGGTACATCCTCTGAATAAAATGACGTGCTCCCCACCTTCAGAAAATCCATCAGGTGCATGCCCTAAGGATATCTGAGCACGTCACATCTCACAGTCAACATCCCCATGTTGTGCCTCCCTGACCCACTAAAGAAGTAGAGGATTGACTGTGAGAGACTGTAGAAAGGCTTCTCTATCTCTATCCACAAAAGATATTTGCAACGCAACCAGCTGCTCCATCTCCTCTCCTATCAGATGAATGCATTATCTCTTGCTGAGAGCATCTGCTACAACATTCCCCTTCCTATGAGTATAGACTATCTCTAGGTCATAGTCCTAGAGAAACTCAAGCCATCGCCATTGTCTCAGATTCAGGTCCTTCTAAGATAAGATATACCAGAGACACTTGTGGTCAGTGTAGACTGTAAAGAATTTTCACATAAGATAGTGCCACCAAATCTTAAAGGTGAAGACCACTACTGCTAACTCCAGGTCATGGGTAGCGTAGTTTTTCTCGTGCTGTCTCAACTACTGAGAACCATACGTGATCATTACTTGCTCCTCCATCAGGACACACCCGAGTCCGGTCCCTGATGCATCGCAGTAAACTACGTACACAACTCCCTCCTCTGGTAGCCTCAAGATGGTTTCACTAGTCAACCTATGCCTCAGCTCCTGAAAGCTCTGATGGCATCTCTCTGAACAAATGAAGGGTTTCCCCTTCTTCGTCAATGATGAAAGTGGTGATGCAACTCTGGAGAAGTCTGGAAAAAATCTCTGATACTACCCAGCCAGTCCCAGAAAACTATGTACCTTCATTACACTTCTGGGTGGCTCCCAATTAAGAACTACCTCAATTTTCTCTGGATCCAATATAACTCCAGCCTCTGAGATGACGTGTCCCAAGAAGTGAACCTCTTGAATCCAATTTGTAATGGCCCATCCTTGGGTCACGTGTCATGACTACCCCAAACCCGCCTTCCATAGGCTAGGGGCTGGCGACTAGCACCAAAGGTGAATTCCTGATAAAAAGGGAAGGCATTGCCTTTAAACCTATAACACACACCGTCTAAACACAAGTAGTAGAAGCAACAAGTACTAATATTGAAAATAAAGGTGTGCTGAAAGTAAGTGGGCTAGTATACAAACCCAACTGAACAACAAGTAATAGTACGAGTAAAAAGAGAAAATAGCTCCTGGATCTTCTGCCAGGGATTCCTACCTAAAGGGTAGGTACAGATCTCGATCAAATCATCCCTGAGGTACGTCTCATCTAGTCCATCTATTAGTAGCCGCCCATATGTCACTCTCTTCCTCGATCACTGTTGACCGTCGTCTGTACAGAACACAACAAGGTGTGGGAGAAGCCCATGTAGGGGTGAGTATATCAATACTCAGTAGGGGACCCCGAGACCCCCAAAGGTCTCCCAGAATCCACTAAGGATAAACCATAGTAGTAAGATAAAATCACGAAGTATCAAAAATCCATACTTAGGTATATGCCCATACATATACCAAAGTTACCAATCACAGTCCGTCTCCAACACTCGAGCCCAAGTGCAACCCATTCCACAAAAGAAGTAAATTAAATCAACTCAGTGCTAAAAATTGAAGACAAGACTCATCTCACACAGGTATACATCTCATGAAGATGGGTAGAGATGATTAGGTGTATCCACTAAATCATCTCATCTATTGAACCCACGTAGGATCCTGGAACAGTATCAACAGTGTCAAACCCACGGAGGATCCTGGTATAGAAGTCATCACTGTCGAAACCACGGAGAATCTCGGTACAGAAATCATTACTACCAAACCCACAGAGGATATTGGTATAGAATTCATATCTGTCGAACCCACGAAGGATCCTTATATAGTATCATCAATGTCGAACCCATAGGGGATCCTGTCTTCTCAGTCGCAGCCGGCCCTAGGGTTCTCGTACACAACACGCTCGATTCTGGGAGGGTCTGCTCCTTGAGCCATGTATCGATACATCAACTAACACGAAATCTCTATTTGATGTATCTCGAAGTTCCATCTCATCATAGGGAACCCAATGCGATAGACGGTGCGTCAATCAGACGCCCTGTCTGTGAGTTATTGGCATTTCCTTTCCAGGGGCCCGGTTGGTTTTTAGGCTCAAACCAACCCGGCTATACCCCAACAGTGTCCAAACCTAATGTGGAGTATTCAAAAACAATCATCTCGCTCCATGAATTTCATCGCAGCAGTCTGTTCATCAATCAGACACCCATATCCCATGATATGGATGAAAAGGTTTAAACTGGCTAAACAGGTCCGGGTCTGGTCCGACCCAGTCGGACTGACCAGGCCTGACTCGGTCCGTGGATCCAACCTGGTCTGAAGAAGCAGCCTGATCCGAGGAGGCGGCCGAGCCGGAGGCGGCCCTGCCTAGGGCGGCCCGGCCGAGGGCAGCCCGGCCAGATGGCTAGCCCGCGTGGCCAGCGGCTGGCCCGCGTTGCTGGAGGCTGGCCAGCATGGCGGGCAGCCGGCTGTGTGGTTGGCGGTGGGCCCACGTGGTTGACTGGCCACACATGGGGGGTTATACCCCTGCCTTCTGAAATGGCTGACGCATGGTGCGCCATCCTAGTAACCGAGGGACCCGAAAAGTCCCGCCTTGGCGGGCTGGCCAAGAGGCCAGTCGTTTCTGGCTCTGGCACGGCGCAACGGCGCAGCGCCCCTTCTCCACGGCCCGACCTGGCTGCTATTATGCATCACCAGCGGGGTGAGATGGTGTTGTGCCCCTCCACTGCGGACCGCCCAGCCCGCGGCTTCCCAGTTTCACAGACGCAGCGCAACGGCGCTGCGCCCATCTGCAACGGCCCTCTGTTAGCCACCGCGCGACACCCCAGGGTCGCGCACCTCCACCGTGGCCATGGCTCCCCTTCCGCGTCGCACGACATTACTGCGCCCTCTTGGAAGCCCGGAGGCCTTGTGCCGCCGGTCTTCTTCGAGGTCTGCCCGATGTCGGCCACCATTGCTCCGCCTCTATCATCAACACAATGAGAACAACAACAAGAGGGGAGGGTGGGATCGTGTTCATGTGGTCTGAGCCCTCCTCATTACACTGTTAACAATCAGCATCAAGAAGCACAAAAAATGACGAGTAAATGAGGGTATAACTCATATATGAAAATAATCCAATTCCCCCTACCTCGATTAGAAGTATGTTGACGAATTCGCGGAAAAACATAGGTGGACGTCGATTCGTGGATGTCAAAAAGCGTCTGGGGAAGAAGCGTCATCGGTGTTCTTCGCGGGCGGCTCCTTCTCTTTTGGCTTGGACGAAGATCGAAGATGGTGTTCGTCGTTCTTCGGAGATGAGGAGCGTTCTTCGTTTCTTTCTCCAAAATCTCTCAGGTCCTCTCTGAAAGTCCACACAAAATAATTACCAACCCAAAATAAAATAATAGCTCCTCCATTATTTTATTATTTCCATGCATTCAAAAAAAATTCAAAAGTTTTCAAAAAGACAATTAATTGTGGTCGTTAATTAATATTTTAGGTGTGTTGGAACCATAAGGGGGAAGTTCAAGAGCTCCCCCATTTATGGGGAGTTCAAGGGGTTTAAAGGGGGGTTAGAGGAGTTAAGAGGCTCGGGTGGGCCCCACCTAATAACATCGTCCCAAGGGATTTTAGTGTGTGGTGGGCCCCACCACTAACTTCCACTTGGTGGTTTTAACCACCAATCAAATAAAAATATGCTACACATGTTTTTATTTAATTTTATTTAGAAACCCCAAAAATTAACTTCCAACCTTGATAAAACACAACTACTGTAAAGGTCTCTTTAAGAGAATACCGGAGTTGGAAGTTCAATAGTGTCCACGGATTTCAATTCCGAGCACCGGTTCAAAAGATATAAAATCCCGCTCGTATGTTTTCTAAAAGTACCCAAATTAAACTTTAGAAATTGATTCTGTGCACACTGGGCCTCAGAATCAGGCGTCGTCAGAAACTACCGACTCGTAAAATTTCCAAAACATTATGAAAAAAAAATTCCACGAAATTTCCGGGTCTCTACAGGTTCCACTTTAACTTGAAAAAAAATTATATTCACTTAATACTTTTTGTAATTCTTATAGTACCCATCCCCTCACTTATAAAAGAGATCTTCTTCTCCTATATTTCTCACATATTTTTAACACTATAGAGCAACTAATAATTAAAAAAAATACCTTCCTGAAATATATAACCATGAATTTGAGGGATTTATTTGTATATAATTCTGATATTAAATGGAATATAGGGAAAATCAAAAGTGGTAGTCCGGAGAAAAGATATAACTTTAAACATAATGTTTTAGTATTATTTATTCTTATACCTCATTAAAAACTCTTATAAACACTGTGATATAATAAATCCATTTTTTAAATATAATAATATTTTATTATTTAAAATTTTTAACCTTAATATATCTCCATATTCCACCAAATGGGAAATGAAACCATCATTCATGTGCACGATGGTCTACCGCTTCATGAACCAATGTAATTAATTTTACATCACTACCTTATGCAACTATTTGTATTGATAAATTTAATATATTTTTATATATAATAATCATGTAATTTTTATCATTATAGAAATATAGTAGTTCTTTAATTTTTTTCCCTTTCCATCCGTTGAAAATAGATAACACCATTTTTTCATACATCTGAATTACCACATCGATGAAGTGATATGGCTTTTTTCTCTAGTATTCCTTTCCTAGATGATTATAAAAAAATTAATGTATAAAAAAAATTATTATTTAATAATTATTATTTTATAAATGATGGTACAATTACCAGTTTGACCATAGTCAACCCAACGAATTATTTTGGATATATGATTCGAATATCATCAAAACATCCTACATGACATTAAATTATTAATAATTTCAATATAACACAGTAACAAAAAATATTTTTAATAATAAACTTGATAATTTTTACTAATATAGTAAATTTTTAAAAAATAATATTATTCTGGAAGTTAAAGAACGTATGTGATATGTTAGACTCGTTGTAAGAGAAATTTTACTTCAAAAACCTAATTTTAACCGTTTTAAACATTTTTTTATAAATATTTTTATTTTATTCCCATATTCTTAAAATTATTATATATATATATATACACACTTTATCCACCCCAACCCTAGTAGCCTAGAGCTGATACCTACTTTATTTTATTGGCATAACATTCATGGAATTTCATCCTGAAGGAACAAACAATTTTGTAGTTTTTGTAAATTAGATACATACATTAGTCTTGAATTCAATTTGAATATAAAAATTTCAACATAATTTTTTTCATAAATAACATTATTACCTCTATCATATCCTCTAATTTCAAGTATTGAACATTTTATAAGTTCACGTGGAAAGGAAACAAAATATGGGTGTGCTCATATTCTTAGTAAGGATTAAGTGAAATGGATGCTAACATGAATTAACAGGAATATTCAACATGTAAAATTAAATAAATAAACACAAATTCAATTTAAATAACTTTATTTCATGAATAGATAATACATAATCAATCTGGAATGGTAAATAATTGAATACTCATACTGCTTAATCAATAAAATGATAATGAAATGTGTCCATAGATAATATCGTGGTGAAAATTTAATATATAATAATAACTAAATTACGATTGAAGTAAATTCTTATATAATAGATATCATGTTTCCCTATAACATTATACCTTTATCATCAAGACCTTTCATAGGACAGTTTATAACTTATCTAGCGAAAACCCATGTTCTTTTTTCAACTGATTCGTCTTATGAGAATATTGATGCATTGATGAGATATAATTAACTGAGCCGCATCCATGTCTGTAGATCCAAATCATTCTTTATATATTGAATAATTTATTTAATTCATGATTAAGTAGGACTTATCATCAAATATCCATGTTGAGTAAAAGATACAAATTTATCAATATTTCCCCATTCAATCAAATAACTATCAAAGTAAACACCATATATAAAAATTGGTATATGGTTAGGTAGTAATCATATCTATCATGAATGAATATGGATATTTAATATTAATTTAATTTACAATGAAAAATGACTACAATAAAGTGATTTTTTCAAGATAATGATAACAATCACAAAAGAAAGTGAAACTATTCAACAACATTTACGACATGGTAATTTTTAATTCAAATCCCCTTGGATGAAGTAATTTATATTGAAACATAAAATACCTTAAATTATGAATTAATTAGGATATTACATGTCATAGGTAAATTATATACACCCCATAAAAGTTAATTGGTCTATAATAACAAATAAGTCTCAATGGAATGTAAATTGAGACAAAATACCTTATCTTACACCCCCTATTGGTTGAACATTCTCTAACCTAAAGTATAGTGTTTTAAAACATGTTATTAAATCATTCTATAACAATATTAATTTTTATAATATCATGTAATATCCTTCTAAAATATCTTATTACCTATTAATTAAAAATATTTCATTTCTTTAATTGATTTAAGTGTTAATTATATTGTGTTTTCGTGCCTGTTTCAATATGAAAAATCAGTTTCATATGAAGATTATATAGTTATATCATATCTAGAATAGTTATCATGAAATAATTATCAAATTTACTTAACCATACCTTCAAAACCATCATTAATTATGGTTGTTAAATATGAAGTATCTTGCGATCCAATAGATGGTAGATCATACGTACACTTGAGTAGAATTTCTATTTTTCACTAATCATTATAGAAAAGAGGTGAGTAATAGTTTTACCTTTATATAATGATCATAATATCATTAATATCACATTATATACTTATATATATATATATCATCCATGTGTTGTAGTGATTAAATGAGGACACATCGCTTCATGAAGGTTGTAGTTCACACATACACAAATGATGTTATTACATTTACGTGTGAGAAATGGAATGAAATAAAATTATATATATTATCTTTTCATAATTATGAATATTTAATTTATTTAATAATTATTTAATTTATAGAACTTATAATTTTTAGCCTTTTCATTATCTCCTTCCATATGAAGAGTTAGTGAAAGACAAATCAAATTGCTTCATGAGGCGGTAGTCCGCTGTAAATAGGAGCGACCTTATCGTTTCTTATATGGAATTGAAATTTAATATATATATATATATATGATATTGTTACTATATAGGTATAATTTTGTTGTAAATATCATATAAATACATTAGACCCATCATCATACCCATCCTTGAGAGGTGGAAATCAAAAAATGAACGACATCAGTTCGTGAAGCAGTAGTCCATAATTCACACGAACAATGATTTTCTAACCCTTTTAATGGAAGTATAAATGGTTTTAGGTCATGATATTAATATTAAAATATCAAAATATATGGAATATATTTATTTCATTATATAATCATGAATTAATAAAAAAATGGATGTGGAGAAAGAAGCAATGTAAAGATGCTTGTTCAAGAACATTACAACTTCTTTGGGTACCATCCTTTGGTTTTTACCAATGGATTCAGAAGATTAAAATGAACCAAAAAATTAATCTAGGATAAGGGAAGGGAATATGGGAAGTGATTTGGATTTCAATTCTGAAAATTGACCCTATATTAATGTACCATCCCAAGTAAATAAAGAATAAATAATTTTCATATTTATTAATATTTACGAATTTAATATTAATTTTACTTTAAAGGGGTTGCTATGTTCGACAGCGTACCCGATACGCAACAAAGAGTTTCATTGAAATCTTACGTTCCACACTAGTAATAAAATAATTTTATTTTAAATGGTAGTTAACACATAGTCGTTGTATTGGAGGGAATGGATATAAATAACTAAAATAGGATTATATATGTTTTTTTAATGTTTTTACTTTTATCTAATAAAAGATAAAGGCTTAAAATACGGAAAGAATTCAATTTTAGGCATATATGCCCTAGTTTTCACTAAAGGTTCACTTATCGCCTTTTGATGGAGAACCGTAATTAAATATAGTTTTTTTCACTCTTGTACATTCTATTTGACCAAATAAAACTCTTATTTAGAATCGGGACATCAAAATTTACTTTGTGTAAATTTTTGGTATCTTTCCGATAAAATTCATTTTTTAATGAATAGTGTAAAATGTTGTATTTTAATTCAAACCCTCTTTTTAATATACATTATTTATATGATTATATTATCTTTTGAATTGGTTTTAAATTGAAATTAGAATATATTTTTACAATTAAATCCAATAGTGGTCGTTGTAATTAATTTCACTTTGAAATCAGACTTAAACTAGTGTTAATCTTTTGATACTTATTGTTTCATAAAAACACGCTATTTGTTATTACAGCGAAAATTAATTAATGAAACTTATATGTTTTAAATTTTGTAAAATGGACTTCATTTTTTAATTCAGAATATAAAATATAGCTTAGGGTGAAGTTTTGGTATTTTTCTGAAAAACGTCAATTTTTGATGAATAGTGAAAACACTAAGTGGTACTTATAAAAACTGATTTTTCCGTTTAAATGAAATTTTTCAATCTTGGTGTTTTGAATTTCAAAAACCCAATATAAATGGTTTTCATTAAGAAGTAAAATTTTGTTCAATGGGATTAAAATAATTTTTTGCTGAATAGTAACTTATTAAGTTTTTAATCGCGATTAGAGGTAATTAGTGTTGTTTAAGGTAAGAATAATGTTTTAATAAAATGAAATGACCTAGACACATGTACTACCCTCATTGGATGAGTCATTTGCGACCAATAAAATCCATGGGTCAACTTGGGGACCCCATGGAGCCACTTTGGTTGGAAAATGACATAAATACCTCTTTATTAAATGTTAAAGTAAAAATGACACAAACATGAGATATTTTACTAATACATTTTTACATGGGGTTATAAAAGTCATATTTTTTACTATAAATATTCATTAGAAAGCTAAAAATATTTCCTAAATCATGATATTTTTTTATAATTTTTAGAAATTAAATATATTAAATTATTTATGACATCATGATGATGCAGCGATTACCTCATTAATAAAAGATTTAAATAAAATGAAATTATAATGTAAAATATATGACCTAAACATGTCAAAAACCTATTGTATGGGTGGATTTAGAACCCTTGTCACTTTATCCTCGAATTATATCAATGTGGGACCTCTTAAATCCGAATATCATTTTAAAATAAAGTGACTTTTCCTTACCTTCCAAGAGTGCCCCTCCTCTCCTCTTATAAAAGTCCCCCACCTCTACCACCTTACCCACACTTCCAAAGCCTTTGGCTCAGCCAAACCCTGCCCATTTTGTCTCTCCAAATCCCTCTATTATTCTTAGAAGACTCACTTTGGGCATAAGTCTTCCCAAGGAAGCCTTTGATCTCAAACCAAAGGAAGTTACCCGATTTTAAGGTAATGTCTTCACTTGAGTCCTTTTGTTCTATTTTGCTTCTCCAACCCCCTAAACTCTTTTTATTAATTTCATTTGTAAAAACAACAGTATCTTCCATATACTATTATGTTTTTATAATAATTATTCTAGCTACACTTACACACACCTACATCAAATGGTTAAAGAACATACTGTTTCTGTGGATGGCGAATTTCTGCCTCACGAAACGATGATTGTTCAAAAACTCATATAACACCTTTAAAGGTGGCCATTAATATGTCACTATATTTATATATGATATTTAATATTTTTATGTTTTCCTTAAGATTCTGTATTTTTTTATTTATGGCATACCTTTATGGCTTCCATTATGGGTATACTCGATATCTTCATTTTTGGAAGTGCGGACTACCGCCCCCTCAAAGTGATTTGATTCGTTAATGCCATAAGTGGGACGTATAAAGGATGGATTTAATGATATTTTATATGATATTATACTGGAATTATAATATACCTTTTTATCATTATTATTTCACTCCATTAAAGTATGAGATAGAAATGAAATTAGCGTTCATGCGTACGTACGGCTTACCGTCTCCATGAACGGTACATTTCATTTCTTATCCCCAAATGTAATGTACTATTATATGTACATATTTATAATGGATATATATAATTTATGTTACATATAAATGATTAATATAATTCTGGAATTAAAATATACATACCTCTCATTTAGTTTTAATTCCATTAATATGACAAAGAAATGAAAGTAGCGTTCTTGCGTACGTACAGCTTACAATTTCTATGAATGGTGCATTTCATTTCTTACCTCTAAATGATTATGTAATATTATAAATACATGTATATGATGGATATATATGATATATATGATATCCAAATCATGAATATCATTTTGGATATAATGAACATTTGACCACACGAACAACATGTAATTGTAAGAAGTCCACTTTCGACTGAAGAACCAAGTATCCACAAAACAAACATTATTAACATAAATGATTTAATAATGTTTATAACTTGATAATAAGTGATATAAAAGTAATAATGAACTTGAATAAGGTTTTTAAGAAATTAGAAATTAACTCAAGTTTATTATTCAGGACATTAAAGAACGATCGAGTCAAGTCGGACCCGAGGTAAGGGACATCGTCTCAATCTCTTTTCATTGAGGCATATTTCGTTTTATACACAACTTCCTTTTATACGGTCTATAAAACCCTTTGAGTTTTAATTTTATACAAAAGGAATATTTTTCTATGAAGCGTTTTGCAAAATGAAAAAAAGGAATGTTTCTTTTAACGTACGCGGTGACAACGACCTTTTCTACCACCGCGAGTATTATTTGGTCTTTGGCTTCCTCAACAAGCTGTGATGTTTTTAAAATGAAATAAATACCATATACTCTTTTATGTATTTTGGTATTGAAAATGGTTTTTATAATGGATTTTTTATGTCAATATATTTGAGTGATATATTATGATCAAAGTGTGGAAATGTTTTCTTTCCATTATGTTTGTTTTATGTCTTATGATTTTATAATGGTACTTGGACATTTGACGGGTGGTTACGTGATAAACCATATGATGGGTGGTGCTGTGAATACCAAGAGGGGTGTTTACGTTATAACCTCCAATGCATTGGGTATGGAAGTCGGCTGTATGGATGTTCCATTATGTATGTATGGAATTTGGCCGTATGGCTATTCCATTAAGTGATATGTGTGGAAGTCGACCGTATGGTTATTCAACTTAATTATGTTTATGTCCCAAGTTACCTTTATATGTTATGTGTTCATTATATGGGTTTTATGGTAATCCTTTGGTTACAAAAGGGTAACTAATGATATTATATTTAGTGAAGAGTTATTACTACTTCGTGAAGGTGAAGGTATTACTTTCATAAAGTATACATGGTTTACTTATTGTTTTGATAAACTAACAGTTTTCATTCTTTGTGTATCCCTTACTGAGATTTTTATGCTCACCCCAAGTTTTTTGAAATGTTTTTCATTGGACTTAATGTGGAACAGGGTCAAGTATGGGATCAAGGGAAAGTCATGCTATATAAAACATGGAACTAGACATGTTTCTTTTTAAGAGTTTTTTTTTCTATGGAAACATAGTAGAAATTTATACTTTGTAATATTTTGAGATGTGATAGTTATGTTATAATTCTCTAAAACTCTAAACCTGAAAAGATCCTCAATGTGAATTTTTCATTTAATTCAATATTAAGTAAGCTTTAAGGCCAGGGACTTATAGTTTGTATCAGAGGTCGGTTTAGACAACTTTAGGAGTTAGAAAATTGTTAAATTATAAATTAATTTACGGTATGATTAAAATGATATAGAATTTAAAGATTACCATGTTAGTTCGCCTAAGATATTTCTGTTATAAAAATGGTTTTCCATAGAGGAAACAGAGCATCTTTTCTAGGAAGGCATACAGAGTATAATGTCCTTTCGAATCAGCAACCACAGATTGTCGGAAGCAGAATTGAGTAGTTTACTACACTGATGGCTCAGTTGAATCAGGTGATAAATGGTGGTTGTGTTTATTGATGATATTTTGGTGTTTTATAAAAGTAAATAGGAGCATGAAATTCATTTAAGGGTTATCTTTCAAACCTTAAAAGAAAAGAAACTATATGGAAAATTCCACAAGTGTGAGTTTTGGTTACAAAAAATTCCTTCCTAGGTCACATTGTTTCAAAAGATGGCATAACTGTTGATCCTGTTAAAACAAAAGTTGTTGAAAAATGGCCAAGACCCACAAATGTTACCGAGATTCGTAGTTTTCTTGGTTTGTCCGGTTACTACCGAAGGTTTGTTGAAAATTTTTCACGGTTATCTAGTCCAATGACTAAGCTAACTCGGAAGGGTGTTAAGTTTATCTGGGCAAAACAATATGATGATTGTTTTCAAGAGTTGAAAAGAAGATTGGTGAATGCTCTAGTTTTGGAACTTCCTTCCAGGAATGGTGAGTTTGTTATATACAGTGATTCTTCATTGAAGGGACTTGGTTGTGTCCTTATGAACAATGATCAGGTAATTGCTTATTCTTCACATCAGTTGAAAACTCATGAGGTAAATTACCCTACACATGATTTGGAATTAGCTACTGTTGTTTTTGCTTTAAAAATTTGGAGGCATCATTTGTATGTAGTAAAGTGTAAAATATATATTCATCACAAAAGATTAAAGTATATATTCACTTAGAAAGAATTGAACATGAGATAGAGGAGATGGATGGAATTAATCAAGGATTATGATTGTACAATTCATTACCATCTGGGAAAAGAAAATAAAGTGGTCGATGCTTTGAGTCCAAAAAGTAATGCTTCATTAACCATGCTATGTTGGAACGAGATCCTTTGGTTTTTTATTTGATGAACGTTGGCATAGAAGTTGTTGGTGTAGGAAGATCTTTTGTTTTGTTTCAGGTAACAGTGAGATCATCCCAATCAGATAGAATTAAGCAAGCACGGAGGGAAGACAGTGAGTTGCAGAAAAAGGTAGGGCTGGTTCAGAAGGGTAAGTTTCCTGAATTCAACATTGATAATGATTGTGTTTTGAGGGTTGGGAATAGATTATGTGTCCCTGGTGATTCACAATTGAAGAATGAGTTGTTATGTGAGGCTCATAGTTCCCCATTTTCAGTTCATCCTGGCAGTCCTAAGATGTATATGGATATGCGGGAGTATTACTGGTGGGATGGAATGAGAAGAGATATTGCTGATTTTACTGTGAAGTGTTTGACTTGTCAGCAGGTTAAAGCAGAGCGACAGTTACCGAATGGGATGCTTCAGCCTTTACCATTTCTAGAGTAGAAATGGGAAAACATATCCATGGACTCTGTTGTGGGATTACCGAGGACATCTCAAGGTAATAATGCAATCTGGGTTATTATTGATCTCTTGACTAAATCTGCTCATTTCCTTGGTATATGAGATACTTTTTCACTAGATCAACTTTCTCGTTTGTATCTTAAAGAGATATTCAGGTTATATGGAGTTCCTCTCTCCATTGTGTCCGATCTTGATCCCAGGTTTACTTCTAACTTTTGGAAAGGCCTTCAGAAGTCGTTGGGTACTGAATTAAATTTTAGTACAGCTTTTCATCCTCAATCAGATGGGCAGTCAGAATGAACAATTCAGACCTTGGAGGATATGCTACGAGTTTTTTTGATGGATTATCAGGGAAGTTGGTACCAACATATTTCTTTGGTTGAGTTTTCTTATAATAACAGTTTTCATTCCAGTATACAAATGGAACCATTTGAGGCATTATATGGGAAGCAGTGTCGAACTCTAGCATTTTGCGATGAAGTGGGTGAAAGGAAGCTGATGGGACCAGAATTGGTAGAAGAGATGGTAGAAAAAGTTCAGTTGATTCAGAAACACATGAGAACAGCTCAGAGTAGGCAGTAGAGTTATGCGGATAACCGGAGGAAGGATCTATCTTTCGAGGTAGGTGATCATGTTTTTTCTCAAGGTTTCTCCATGGAAAAGTGTGATGAGATTTGGAAAGAAAGGAAAGTTGAGTCCAAGGTTCATTGGACCATATGAAATTCTGGAGAGAGTTGGATCAGTTTCATACATAGTGGCTTTACCTCCAAGTTTATCTCAGGTACACAATGTTTTTCATGTTTCGATGTTGAGGAAGTATATGCCAGATTCATCTCATGTTTTGAGCCCATAGGTAGTTGAGCTGGAAGAGAACCTATCTTATGAAGAACAACCAGTCTAGATTCTTGACCGAAGAGAGAAAGTATTGCGAAATAAGGTAATTCACCAGGTAATGGTTTTGTGGAAAAACCATATGGTTAAAGAGGCAATGTGGGAATCTGAAAATGCTATGAGGGATAAATACCCCCACTTATTTTGATAAGTGAATAAAATTGTGAGGATGCAATTCCTAAATGGGTGGAAGGATGTAACATCCCAAGTAAATAAAGAATAAATAATTTTTATATTTATTAATATTTAAGAATTTAATATTAATTTTACTTTAAAGCGGTTTCTATGTTCGATAGCGTACCCGATACGCAACAAAGAGTTTCATTGAAATCTTACGTTGCACAATAGTAATAAAATAATATTATTTTAAATGGTAGTTAACACATAGCCATTGTATTGGCGAGAATAGATAGAAATAACTAAAATATGATTATATATGCTTTTTAAGTGTTTTTACTTTTATCTAATAAAAGATAAAGGCTTAAAATACGGAAAGAATTCAATTTTAGGCGTATATGCCCTAGTTTTCACTAAAGGTTCACTTATCGCCATTTGATGGAGAACCGTAATTAAATATAGTTTTTTTCACTCTTATATATTCTATTGGACCAAATAAAACTCTTCTTTAGAATCGGGACATCAAAATTTACTTTGTGTAAATTTTTGGTATCTTTCTGATAAAGTTCATTTTTTTAATGAATAGTGTAAAATGTTGTATTTTAATTCAAAACATCTTTTTAATATAATTTATTTATATGATTAGATTATATTTTGAATTGTTTTTAAAGTGAAATTAGAATATATTTTTACAATTAAATCCAATAGTTTTCGTTGGAAATAATTTCACTTTGAAATCTGACTTAAACTAGTGTCATTCTTTTGATACTTATTGTTTCATAAAAACACGTTGTTTGCTCTGACAGCGGGAATTGATTATTAAATTAATTAATGCAACTAATATGTTTTAAATTTTGTAAAATGGACTTAATTTTGGAATTCGGAATATCAAATATAGCTTAGGGTGAATTTTTGGTATTTTTCTAAAAAACTTCAATTTTTGATGAATAGTGAAACCACTAAGTGGTACTTATAAAAACTGATTTTTCCGTTTGAATGCAATTTTTCCATATTTCTGTTTTGAATTTCAAAAACACGACATAAATGGTTGTCATTAAGAAGTAAAATGTGGTTCAATGGGATTAAAATAATTTTTTGGTGAATAGTAACTTATTATGTTTTTAATCGTGATTAGAGGTAATTAGTGTAGTTTAAGGTAAGAATAATGTTTTAATAAAATGAAATGACCTAGACACATGTACAACCCACATTGGATGAGTCATGGACGACCAAGACAATCCATGGGTCACCTTGGGGACACCATGGAGCCATTTTGGTTGTAAAATGACATAAATACCTTTTTATTAAATGTTAAAGTAAAAAATGACACAAACATGAGATGTTTTACTAAAACAATTTTTACATGGGGTTATACAAGTCATATTTTTGACTATAAATATTAATTAGAAATCTAAAAATATTTCCTACATCATGATAGTTTTTTTATAATTTTTACAAATTAAATATATTAAATTATTTATGACATTAGGATGATGCAGCGATTACCTCATTAATAAAGGATTTAAATAAAATGAAATGATAATGTAAAATCTATGACCTACACATGTCCAAAACCTATTGGATGGGTGGATTTAGAACCCTTATCACCTTATCCTATAATTATATCAATGTGGGACCTCTTAAATCCGAATATCATTTTAAAATAATGTGACTTTTCCTTACCTTCCAAGAGTGCCCCTCCTCTCCTCTTATAAAAGGCCACCACCTCTACCACCTTACCCACACTTCCAAAGCCTTTGGATCGTCCAAAACCTGCCCATTGTGCCTCTCCACATCCCACTCTTACTCTTAGATGCCTCACATTGGGCAGAAGTCTTCCCAAGGAAGCCTTTGAGCTCAAACCAAAGGAAGTTACCCGATTTTAAGGTAATGTCTTCACTTGAGTTCTTTTGTTTTATTTTGCTTCTCCAACCCCATAACTCTTTTTATTCATTTCTTTTGTAACAACACCAGTATCTTCCATATACTAGGATGTTGTTATAAGAATGATTCTAGCTACACTTACACACACCTACATCTAATTGTTAAAGAACATACTGTTTCTGTGGATGGCGAATTTCTGCCTCAGGAAACGATGATTATTCAAACACTCATATATCACCTTTAAAGGTGGCCATTAATATGTCACTATATTTATATATGATATATAATATGTTTATGTTTTCCTTAAGATTCTGTATTTTTTTATTTATGGCATACCTTTATAGCTTCCATTATGGGTATACGCGATATCTTCATTTTAGGAAGTGCGGACTACCGCCCCCTCAAAGTGATTTGATTTGTTAATGCCATACGTGGGACGTATAAAGGATGGATTTAATGATATTATATATGATATTATACTGGAATTATAATATACCTTTTATAATTATTATTTCACTCCATTAAAGTATGATATATAAATAAAAGTAGCGTTCATGCGTACGTACGGCTTACCGTCTCCATGAACGGTGCATTTCATTTCTTATCCCCAAATGTAATGTACTATTATAGGTACATATTTATAATGGATATATATAATGTATGTTACATATAAATGATGAATATAATTCTTTAATTAAAATATACATACCTCTCATTTAGTTTTAATTCCATTAATATGACAAATAAATGAAAGTAGCGTTCATGCGTACGTACGGCTTACCATCTCCATGAACGGTGCATTTAATTTATTACCTCTAAATGATTTTTTTAATATTATAAATACATATATATGATGGATATATATGATATATATGATATCCAAATCATGAATATCATTTTGGATATAATGAACCTTTGACCACACGAACAACATGTAATTGTAAGAAGTCCACTTTCGACTGAAGAACCGAGTATCGAAAAAACAAACATTATTAACTTAAATGATTACATAATGTTTATAACATGATAATAAGTGTAATAAAAGTAATAATGAACTTGAAGAAGGTTCTTAATCAAGTAGAAATTAACTCAAGTTTATTATTTAGGACATTAAAGAACGATCGAGTCAAGTCGGACCCGAGGTAAGGGACTTCGTCTCAATCTCCTTTAATTGAGGCATATTTCATTTTATACACAACATTATTTTATAGGGTGTATAAAACACTTTGACTTTTACTTTTATACAAAATGAATCTTTTTCTACAAATCGTTTTACAAAGCGACAAAAAATAATGTTTCTTTTAACGTACGTGGTGACAACGACCTTTTCGGCCGCCGCGAGTATTATTTGGTCTTTGGCTTCCTCAACAATCCATGATGTTTTTAATATGAAATAAATACCATATACTCTATTATGTATTTTGGTATTGAAAATAGTTTTTATAATGGATTTGTTATGTCAATATATTAGAGTGATATATTGTGATCAAAGTGTGGAAATGTTTTCTTCCCATTATATTTGTTTTATGTCTTATGATTTTATAATGGTACTTGGACATTTGACGGGTGGTTACGTGATAAACCATATGACAGGTGGTGCTGTGAATACCAGGACGGGTGGTGTTGTTATAACCTCCAATGCATTGGGTATGGAAGTCGGCCGTATGGATATTCCATTAAGTATGTATGGAAGTTGGTCGTATGGCTATTCCATTAAGTGATATGTGTGGAAGTCGACTGTATGGTTATTCCACTTAAGTATGTTTATGTCCCAAGTTACCTTTATATGTTATGTGTTCTTTATATGGGTTTTATGGTAATCCTTTGGTTACAAAAGGGTACGTAATGATATTTTATTCAGTGAATAGTTTTTACTGCCATATGAAGGTGAAGGTATTACTTTGATAATGTATACATGGTTTACTTGTTGTTTTGATAAACTATCAGTTTTCATTCTTTGTGTATCCCTTACTGAGCTTTTTATGCTCACCCCAAGTTTTTTGAAATGTTTTCCACTGGACTTAATGTGGAACAGGGTCAAGGATGGGATAAATGGAAAGTCATGTTGTATAAAACATGGAACTAGATATGTTTCTTTTTACGAGTTTTTTTTCTATAGAAACTTAGTAGATGTGTCTACTTTGTAATATTTTGAGATGTAATAGTTTTGGTCTAATTCTCTATAAATCTAAACCTGAAAAGATCCTCAATGTGAATTATTCATTTAATTCAATATTAAGTAAGGTTTAAGGTCAGGGCCTTATAATTAATGGTTTGGAACCGTTTGTATATCCCTTGGAACCGTAGGTGTAGACTATAACTATGGTTCCTTAAACGGTTGGTATATCTGGTGTGGTTATTTCCCTATACTAATGAATCTCATTGGACCATTTTTATAGGTGATCTAAATTTACCCTATACCAACAGTGACATGTAAAATATTTTTATTTATATATTCCAATAGTTCTACAACTTTGGGTATAATATTCATTTGATCAGAACTATATACCAATGGTTACATGTGAACCATTGGCATATTTTTATTCAAATGATTATATGACCATGGTTATAATATTATATCTTGTATAATTTTAAACCAATTGTTTAGAAAACCATTGGTATAATCTCCCTCCCCCAAAAACCATAGTATACCCTTCAAGTATCTCTTCAATAACCCGTAAATAATAAAAACATACTCACTGCACATTTAAAATAGATTTTCAGATTCTATTTGTTCATGAATAAAGACATGGAAATAATTTACACTTGAGTTACCAAAGGGAATTTTTTACCCTTACATGAAACATGTTTTAAATTATGTATAAAAACATAAAATTCATCTAACATGTTAGGATCTCAATCATTTTATATTTGATCTATTTTGTGGGTATTTTGAATACCATTCTAGTATTGCATTAATTAATGCTAGTATCTGATCATGTCTATCACAATTAGTTAAACAACATAATGATTGATTTGTTCTTAGAATTGGAAATTTTTTTATAGTTTATAATCAAGGTTTAGATTTGGTGTATTATGTATTCCTACCATATGAATTGTTTAAGTAGGTACATATTGTTATGGAAGATGATGATCAGAAAGTCTCCCAATTTAATGATTGTGCATATCAATTCCCTTATTCTATGGGATGGGACAAGGACCTTAATTTGTATACTTGTTATGATTTCCATAGGATGGGCTTGGACCCAAAATATAGATGTTATCTAGGGTGGAATACGCTTCATGATTATCCCACCCCCATCCAGGATGGAAGAGGCATAAGAATTCCTTACCTCTAGCTCGATATTGATACAAATCCTTCCCTGAGTAAGCAAACCAAAGGTAACATGAGGGGAGGATCCTTTAAATATTGTGAGTAATTTAATATTGGTTCTAATTTAATTTGTTAACTTCATCCTTCAATTTAATAAAACTTTTTTTCTAAATTTGTTTATTTATATATGGAAGTAAATTAGTAGACATGTTTACACATACACCTGATTATTTGTTACAATGTAGAGGCTTGTTTATGGTTCTATATTTAGTATTTATGTTCTCACATCATACATGAAAACTCTACAGGAAATTAATCTCTTCTTATGATGATTTTAAGGAACCTGATTAGGTTTTGAGTGATCGTGATTATTCTAGATATGAGAATCTAAGGAGTCAGACCCTTGTTCAGTCTGGGGATTAGGTAGAGTCTATTGGAGTTCTTGATAGATATTTGGTTCTCATTCAAATGAGTTAAAAGTGGGTTATCTATAATTATATTCATGGGGATTTCACATATTTATCCCCCTTATATTATCCTAAAGACACATTTGGTTTTCCTTTTCTATGTATAGTTCATTTTTGGTATATTCTATTCATTTTTTTATCCTTGAACGGGTTTTGGGAATTTTTTATTGTAAACATTTATCATCTAAATCTTGTGTCATATTTCTCTTTCTATTTATATACACACTAAAAATCAATGATAGTGTATTTAATGATAGGACCCTCTAGTCCTACGGTAAAATGGAATTTTTTAGGCCATGTGTTTGGTTTCATTTATATTGTAAGGGTGAAAATAAACTCACATATATTAGGTGTTATCTAATAAATTAATGACACTCTGACACCTATATGGTTATAATTGTTTTCTTTATTACCTATTTATGTTTTCTAATTTAGAATGTTATCTATTAATCATTCTAATCTTTATTTGTTATATATATTTTATAACTATGAATGTTGTATGGTTTCCTCTTTAGTGTCTTTCTTAAGATTCTGCTGCTTAGTAAACCATTTTTTGATCCCAGATTATTTTTTTCTATGAAACTTTTCATGATTTGGTTACCTTGTCATTATACTATTTCATTATTGGTAATTTATTGATGAGATTGTTCAAAAAATCATTTTCCTCTCCATTTTGGTTATTATTTCCATGTTATACTTTTCTAGTATGTAATTAGTCCTATAGGGGTTATTGGGTTTTTAAAAGTAAAAAATGTATTCCTACATAAAACATAAAATAAGAAAAATGTTTGTGCGACATTATGTTTTCAAATGGAGATAGTTTTGAAAGAGAAGGATTTTTAAGAGAAAGGGCCTCTCTTGTAAAGTGATATTCAAAAAAAACATTTAGTTGAAATTTAATTGTAAAACATGTTTGTTATACAAACAATCTATTTTTTTTAAAAAAATTATTTGGATGATGATTTTAAAATAGAAATATTATTTCTCTAAAAATATTTTGATAGTGTAGGTTTTTAATTAATTTGAATTTCAATGTAAATTTATGTATAGGGGACCATAGGTCACTTTTATAGTGGGAATTACTATAATATGAAGGAATTTATAGTAGAGTGTCTCTTGTGTCATATGATATTATGATATTAGTGGCTTATTTTTTGTTTGAGGGTCACACATCAGAAGAATGGTGATTATTTTGGATGAGTGATAAAAATTGATTAAAATTTTATCATTTGGATACTAAATGGTATTTAGAAGGAGAATATGATCTGATAGTGGTAAAGGTCATGTTGTCTTTTAGAATTGAATATGTAGCCATGTTTTCCTTATAGGAAACAATAATAGTTTTCAAGTTTTAAACTATTTTGGTTTGAAAATCTATCAGAGAACTTATTTCATAAACATCCTTCACAACCACCAAGATGAACCATATCATAGTGCCATTATCTAGTCGTAAAGAAAAATGACTTACTCTCTACTATTAATTGAATGATTCGTGAACCAAACAATTAGACTCGTGACCTCAGATCATCCAATAGATGAAATAAACACATTGGATCCCCCATCCATAACGAGATTTCAAGTTCATCAAAACTTTAGAAAGAAACAATATCACTTAGTTCTCTATGAAAACTCAATTAACCATGATTAACTACTGGCATACTAGGTCAACTAACTTACCCCAAATTTCCAAAACATGATCTTATCACCTATAAATAGCTCAAAACACATCTTAATCTTAAACCTTACTTCCAATTAGTATTTATAAATTTTATCCAAAACATAAAATATATTATAATTCTAAAATCACTTACTATAACAATAATTGGAATCCAAATCACACTATATGATTATAATATGTAACTTATAAAACTAACAAAAATAATTAATGACCACAATGTATCACACAAAATATATATATGTACAATTGTATGCTTCCCTACACACCACCAACTAGTTTGGACATAATCTAAGGTGATCCCAAAAATTAGAATATACTAGGCTCTACCAATGATTAGGCATACTCTTGGATCAAATTTATCAAAAACATTCACATATCATATAATTTACAAAAAAATATTTTTTATTTCAAAAGTCACATATTTACTTTTTTACAAAGAAAGACTTCATTTTTCACAAAATTCCTATTATAATACATTATATAGATAAAACATTCGATGAATTACAATTTAATACACTATGTCCTTTAAAATATAAAATATAAAACCACATAGAAGAAATTCTATTTAATTTTTAAATCAAAACTCAATTGAATTTTAAAACCCATTCTGTTTTTTATGATAAACCATTACCAGCTAATACCATTTTTAAATTTTAGAAAATGTTATTGGTAAAATAATTTTCACCACCCCTATTCCATTTTAAAAACTCAACATATAATCTATTATCTTTAAAACATTATTTTTTTCTATGGTATGAAATAGTACTAAATTCTATATTTATATGAACATAACAAAAACATCATCATTAAAATTATAAAAATTGTTACATAAATATAAGAAAAATAGAATAAAAGTAAGAATAAATCGAAAAAATATATAATAAAAAATTGTTTACTTTAATCCATGAGTATCTGTAATAACCTTTTTCATTGAATCTGGAAGAATTGTGAAATGAAAAATAACGTTTAGTGTTTTATATCTAAAAAAATGAAAATTATTTATAGAAGATGATATGACAGATCTGGATCTCACTAATTTGATATATACCCCCCCCCCCCCCATTCCTAGGCCTGAAACACATCCACCCTTCCCATAGAACTAGTAAAACCAGTAAAAAAAACATAATCACCTTCAACAAACAAATAGAACCTACACAAATAGCAATTAGAAGCCAAACCATCACCCCATCATTTCCAATTATATGCAAACAAACATCACCAACCAATATACAAATAATTATAACATATGAAACTAATTAATTAATTCAACCAGTGAAAACAAACATACAGAACACCACATATCTTTAATTAGAACAAATCAACAACAATAAAATGTCATAAATATAAGTAAAAATGAAAAATTGTATATTTGTCTCTCATCACCGTCACTATCATCCCTGTCATCCTCACCCTCAACCTCAACCTTATCCTTAACCCCGTCCTCATCCTTATACCGACCCTCTTCCTTGACAACATCTTTTACCTCTTCCTCACCACCATCATCGTCATCACCAACACCATGAACCTCATCATCCCAACCAAAACTACGACTAGTGCCTGGTACACTGTATAACATATTCACCATAGATATATATGCATCACACATCTCGATGGTATCTAGTAGAAGGGATGAACATAAAATATCCATAAATTTGATAAATTAAATATTCTCCCTTTGATTCCATTCACGCTCCTATATGAACATTTTTTTAGAGTTTTATTCCTTGGTCTTAGCCTGTACTTACCAAGAATTAGCTTTTTCCAACACAGTTCTACAAGAACTAACACCTAAAGAGGGATAATACCTAGTTTGGATAATACTCTTCCTTTTTTGACAATGTACTCTTCCATGGTTCTCATCTTCCAAAACCTAATGTAACAGATCGTTTGGACCAATGAAATCAGCTTCCCTCTCATCAAGGTCCTCAAACGAAATCTTTTACAAACTTAAAATGGAAATTTAAGTTACAAAATAGATATTAAAATTTTAAATAATCAATGTAAAACTTATAATATAATATTGTGTGAGTTAGTTTACAATGCTTCCTTATTTTTTTCTTTCTTCTTGAGAAAAACAATTTTCCCAAGGTACACATCCTTAAATATTCAACATTCCCCTCTATAATAACATTGATTGTAGAAAACCACAATTTAAAATAGGTTATTAATAATGAATTCATAACTAAAATAAAATTTATATTAATTCTAAATGAATCTGAAAATAGAAACAAATAGTAGATGAATTATTCTATTTATCCTTTAATTTGTCTCGATTTTATAGAATGGATCTAATTTTTACCCATGTGTAACAAAAAAAATCATCTCACGTGCCAATAGTAAACATTTTCTATAAATAATATTTTCATATAATGTTAAATGAGTGTCGTATCTTCTTCCTCTCATGGTCCAACACCTTAGTCCTCCCCAAAGTGTGAGATATTTCAAAGTATCCTTTTTTTTATTTCATCGTGACACTTCCTAAAAAAATTAAATTACAAAAAAAAATATTATTGCAAATAATGGTAAGTTTCATTCAAAAAATTAAAATTTTATTAGTACCATGAAATTGTTACCATTCAATGAGAAATCATTTCCAAATAATATTCAATTGGAAATTCATTCATGATAGGTGTGGCCTCTGAATCCATATCAACTCTAGCACACCCGTCACCATACAATTCATGCTTGGATTCTCTCTACTACTAACCTAATTCCATGAGTCATTATATCCTCATAGATTCACCATTAGGAAAATTAAAATGAATATGGAATAAAAATATTAATTTATATAAATTAAATAATAAAAAATCATTAAATAAAAAAATTGTTTACCTATATTTTTCCCAAGAATTATCCTTTACTTCATTAGGCTAGTGTCTCTAGGTGAGTGGCATGGCAGAAATGATGTCATACTATTTGAAAAAAATATTAATAGAACTTTTATATTCAAGTCCTATTTTTCTAATAATTTTATTATACTCATTATAATCCACCATCAGTTGTGTTATGTGGTTCCGCACCACACACATGCATGTACACCAACACCGCCAATTAGAAGATCCATTTGTTAATGAAAGGAAAAAATATTATATAAATACACATTAGAATTAAAATAAGTTAGGATAAAAAAATTAATAAGGTTCTATAAATATAAAATAAGAATTATGATCTGTGTGTGTCACTGGATCACTAGGATATAAAGAAACATCAACCTGTATAGATGGATTGGGCCACAATGTATGATCCACAGGCTCAAAATGTGTCGAAGTAGGAGTTGAATAAGAAAGAATTTAGAAGCTCAAAGACAAGGAATTAGAAGAGGAAAAATAACATAGATGGCTGTGAAAATTCCTAATATGGATGCGGAGTAGGAATCATTATCAGTTAAGGGAAATATATGGATGGACACTTAGATACAAATGATGGTGAAAAAATCGGCGGCTTAAATATCTTGTGTGTCTCTATCAACACTATAAGATTAGAATTTCTGGTAGATGGTATGTCATTGGGATGGATGGGGTGTGATTTGGTATGCTGAGTGGAGCGTGTAGCTCTACTAACCCTTGTATCATCATTCGGAGCATTAAAAACACTAGTATGGTTGGAGAATAATTGTCGACAAGGTGTTGTATCCTAAATAAATGATTAAAAAAGTTAATCCAATTGAATTATAAGTTATTGATATATATATTCGAAATAAAATTCTCACAACATGTACTAAAGGAGGATATCTCAACTCTCTCATTCAGTGAAAATTTTCTAGAATCATTTTTCATCATATCTTCTCAATTTTTTTATCTATTTCATTAGAAAAAAATATATAATTAATTATAGATAAATAAATATTTTTTAATCCAAAAAAATGAAACATTACTTAATTAAGGAATAACAATTTTCAAAATCAATATAGGATATATAGTGATATAAATAAAAATTTTATTTTTAGTGGAAATAATATCAAAACAAAACACATGTCATTTTGTTCATATTTGGGTTAAGGAAATTTTTTCCATTTTTTGGTTAGGATATTATTTTCATTACTTTCCAATTTCATATTAATTACTTTAATATTTCCAATTAAAATCAATTTTGTTTTATAATTCCATTTTTTCATTTTATTTTTGTTTTGTAGATTCAAATATAATTCAATTCAATATTAGAAAATGCAACTCAAAGAAAAATAAAACAATTAAATATTGAAAATGATAAGGATGCTCATGTTGGATCAAAATATTATTAAGAAATAGTAAATATATTTGATAAGTAAAAACATTAATCACCCATGTTAAGATAAACTATAATAAATAAGAACACATATGGATGATTCTATATATTTCCCACCACAACTTCAGGTTCACAATAAACATTAAAAACTACAGAATTGGATTCATTATAAAGTATAAAATGATCATGTTAATGAGATCAGGGATGGTGTCAATTTCATCATCAACATCATAAATAAAATTTATTGGCATTAATTCAATAATGAGACCAAATTCTGGTTTAATATTATCATTTATAGAAAAAACATTTTTTGTCGATGATGAAAATACATACGGGTCATTGGTATCAAGAGTATGATTCATTTCAATAACTATAAATCCATAATCATCAATAAATGTTATATGCCTCATCATAGAATCCACACACTTGAATTTCATCATACTGAATCTGCCATAAGAGAAATTATCTAATTTTAGTATTTTCTCAATGAATCTATAATAAGATGAATTTTCATAATCAAGTCGAGAATCTGATTCACTATAATAATAGTATATTGAGGAAGTTACTATAACACCATTATATTGTGATATCATGTTCATTTCTTGTTTAATGATTACAAATTTGTACCAATTGATAACAATTAATTGAAATTCATGAACCATGGAATTCGGATAAAAATCTAATGATCTCATTTCCTTAGATACATAGTCAGGATTAAAACTCAATACCTAAAATATAAATGAATATTTACCTTAATTAAATATTTATTTTTTTAATTTACTATTTTAATATTAATACCTTTAATTTTAACTAAATAGAAAACTCTTTTCTATGAAAAGTATCTTTCTATCTAAAATATATAAATGATGTTTTAAATTTATCATTTCTCTATATTCCCTTAAGAAAAAATATAAACTATGAGATAGATATGTAAAATTACATGCGATGACATAAAATGAAAATGATCAATTTACTTACTTGATGTAGTCATAAAAACCACATTTAAACAAAATAGTGTAATGTTCCATCCCATTCTCATCAATTACTAATGTAGTTGATGTATATGATACAAGAATCACCAAAATTTGGGGATGTGATGGAAAACTATGTTCAATTTTCTCATACCATTATTCTTTATTTCTCATTGTTCTATTCTATTTCAGTCAGATCCGAAGAATAAATTGTACATAAATACATATATTCTTGATCCGAGTAACCTTTCACAATAGAGAAATCTAGATGATTATTTTTTTGACATAGGACTTCAATGTGTACATGTTTATTTCAGTATTATACATCCAATGAAAAGAAACATTTCCTCCAAGAAGTATTTTTTTTGGAATATGGACAGTTTGATTTATCATTCATGTGAGAAATGATAGAGGAAATATGTACTCTAACTTATAGAAAATTAGTGGTTCCTCTGCCAACATTGTTTTCAAGAAATAATTCAACAACCTATTATAACAAAGATCTATAAAAAAATGGCACAACTGAATAATTTAAACCCTAACATTATTAGAGAGATGGTACGCAATTACTAATGGATTCAACTCAAGTAAAATGATTTTATAATCATGAGTCTTCAAATATTTAAACTTAAAATCTCTTACATTGGCCCATTTTGATATGGTTATTGAATATCCATCAACAAATTTAATAGTCTCTTGTACATATAGAAATTGATTTTTTCTACAGGTTCCATCACATAAGAACCACACAAAACTTTCCAATTATATTCAATGATATGAACAATATTCTATTCTTGTCGGATGCCCAAATTCCCCAAGTCATGTTAAGATCATAAATTATCTTTTTTAATTCCCCAGAAAATTTTGAATAATTGAATGAATCTTTTCTCATGTGTTCTTTTAAATGTGCATTACGTCTATGAAATTACATCCCAAATTGGTTGAAAATTATGGAAACTCAAGGTAGTTACTTCTCTTCTTCCAATTATAAATGAGTTTAGTAGAAACATTATTACTTTTTCTATATTTTACCTAACAATTCCAAAATAAAAATATAAAATAATTAAATTCATTAAACACACTAGTTCCAAAAATATGTTGGGTTGGTTTTTTAGTCTCGATGGTATTGTCAAATCTCCAAAGGATGTTCTTATATATATGGTATGTTGGAAAGAATGATCAATTTCATCTAAAACTAAAAATATTGTGATATTTCTATCTTCGGGGTCATGTATTTTTCATAAAAGAAGATATGATAGTTTTACCTTTGTGCTCCATCCATACATCATTTTATTAGTAGGAAAATCATTGATCATCCACATAGGCACAATATGCATCTAAAATATGCCATAAAAAATGCATTGAATGTGTACACACCCACATTCCAAATATGTTTCAACCCTTTTGTTAAAGTTTTATTATATACATATATATAATTTCTTGGATTAGAACATCCATCTATGAGTATAGTGATGAACTTGAAATGTTGTGTCATATAAATCTATGGAGGAAGGAAATAAATGTCTATAAAAACTGGCCTTGTTATATGCGAAGTAATCCCCTACCCAAATGAATTAATAACATCACATGAAAGAAACAACCTCAAATTAAACATGTTAGATATGAAATTAGGATATTTAGAATCAAATGTATTCCATGAAAATCTATCTACAAGGTGAATCAACTCATCATTATTCTTTAATATCTCAGTATCATTAAATCACATTTTTATTGATATTTCATCAAACATGAAATGTTTCTATAGTATGGTGATTAATAGAAAGTTCCAAATTACATTATATGCAATTAGGTATGGTATTCCATCAGCTTTTTTCTTCCACAGGGGTGTGATACATTTTGTAAAATCATTTCATTTGGCTGTCTCCTCTCAGAATAATCGATAATATTTCAAGCACACAGGATTTTGGTTTTTTTGAAAATCACTATTTCCTAAACTGGATTCCATGGCATAGAATGTTATGATAGAATATGTCCATAATCTAGATGTAAGTCCTTCAAAAATTTAAGAATGTAATCAATGGAAGCATTTGATATCCCATACATGGGTTTTCCATGAAATAGTTAGATTAAAAATTACAGCTTTCACCTTTTACCACATTACTAATATACTAGAGACATGGTAGCACCATTCAATTTTTTCACCCTATCAACATTATCATTTTCATTACATAAATCCTATGTGCTTTTATCAAAGTATTATTTGGTTATAATCCCTTCCTTCTTATGATAATTAATAAACAAAAATTGATCATGTAATAAATTTTCCAATCATGTCCTCCCATTCAGATCATGAATATTTTGAGATTTTATTTTATTTCCATTTTGATACCACACATAGTATTTTGTTTTATAACTATATTATGTTATATATTAATTAACTTATTCATGACTCAACCAAGTTATTCCAACTCAATTATAACATGGGTAGTGTATGTGAATACTATCTTAAGCATTGTTAAATACTTGATCTAGAAATATCTCCAACATGTTTTGAAAATCACTTGAGATATGATCTTTTTCATACATCCATATTAAATTAATTATATAAAAAAAATTATATTCTATATCATAAATTTAATGAAATAATATTAATATTAAATAAAAAATAAAATTATGTAAATACAAATTATTCACATTATATAAAACCAAAACTGACACACTAGTCAATATGAGAATCATAATATAAAAGAGAAAAAAATATATATTTAAAAATACAATAAATATAAAAACATGATATTGAATTCCATTATATCAATTACTAATAACTATAGATAATATTTCACAGATTTGTTTTCATAATTTCTATTTTCATTTTTCCCTTATGCAACTCACTTTTTAATAAAATGTTATTTTTATTCAATAAATTCGTGTATAATAGATTAATATTTATAGCTAACCATCTTCTATATAGTAGATCCACTTGGTTGGGTGTGTGTGCCTTTAGTTCAAGAAAATTTTGTTTGGTTCAATTTCATTTGTTTCAATTTAGGGTTTTTTTATTCAATGAGGGTTAGTTGTGAGCAAATCACTTTTATTTACATTAATTCAAATCAATAATATTTGGTTGGGTTTGATGATTTTTTATATGGATTGGTGTTTTTTGATATGGTTCAGTTCAATTTGGAACAACTTGGTTCTATTCATGTTTTGTTATTTTGGATTTTTTTAGTTCAAATATATTCCTTTCTTGTTTTTTTCTCATGTTGGTTTAGTTTAAAATTATAATATATCATTTATGTTAGTTAGGTTTTGTTTAGATAACTTTAATTAAATTTTATTCACTTTTTTTCAACAATTATTTTTTTATGTTCTAGTCATTTTTTTTGGTTTTCTGGGGGATAGTTTAATTTTGGGTTTTTGGTTTGTTTTGAGTTGGGTCAGAATAATTAAATAAATTAATTATAATTGGTTACATATTTTCTATTAAATTCATTTCAGTTTTGGTTAGTTCTATTATTTTATGATTAGTTTAGTTCTTGTCAATATATTTTGGTTGGGTTTTGTTTTTTTAATTAGTTTGGGTCAGTTCATGCCTATTAGGGTTTTATTTATGATTTCCAAGTCAATTAATTTATTACCATTAACATAGAATTTTTTTTAGTTAGGTTAAATTTTGTTCAATTATTTTTATTTTATATAAATTAGATGAATTTTAATGTAGTTTATATTTATTTAAGTCTATTTGGGCTAGATTGTGTAAATTTAATTCAATTAAGTTGGTTTAGTCAAGTCGATTATGATATAGATAGGATTTCTTAGTTCAATTGGGATTTAGTGTGTAGAGGGTAGATTGGTTTAGTTCATTTATTTTCCATCCTAGTAATGTTGGTTTGGTATAATTCATTATTCTTATGGTTTGATCATTTCAATTAAAATTAGTTTGTATATTGTTGAATTATGTCTTTTTGTTGAATTTAACTTTTGTTTAGTTAGGCACAATTCAATTTTTTTTATTTCATTCCATTTCAATTAAATATGGTTCGGTTTGGTTAAGAGTTAATTATGATCCATTTTTTCCCACTCGAGTTTTGTTTATTTGGATAATATCAATTCAATTTAATTTGTATTGGATAAGTATATAGAATTTAAATATCTGTGTATTTGGGTCCTATTTGTGTAGTTTTATTTAGTTCAATGTATTTTTTGATAAGTCGTGTCAATGTGGTTTTATATTATACATTGTGTGATAAGTTATGTAATGAGTATTTATTTACAATAAGGTGTGGTAGTATTATAGATTATTATTAATGGTTATGTTAGATCATGGTTTATATTTTATTTATAAATTATTGTGTCAGTTTAATTGGGAATGTAATTTATTATTCATGTATTTTGAATTATTCTCAAAATTGGATTTGGATGAGATATGGATTCTATTTTGGGGAATCGTATCTTACTAAAATAATCTCTGTAAAATTTTATGTTTTACATATATAAATAACATCCAAATTCATTTTATGGGGTGTTGTGGAATAATATGAATTATGTGGAGTAATCAATGATTATGGAGTTCTGAGTGTGGATTTAGAACAATTAGTATAAAATATTATTGAAAATGTGGAAGATATTTATAAAAGAAGTATTATTGAGGGTTTATGTCTCATTTGTATTGAATGTAATAAAGGCATTAAGGATTAGGGATGAAAACCTAGAAGAATAAGTGATTCACATCCATCACATCTACCCTTGGGTTACGCCATCATTCAAAAACTAATTTAACTATATATCTTGATCTATTTATCCCTAGAATCTATATTTCTTAATTAATCAACCATGATGACATTAATAAAGATGATATAAGAAATTAAATCAATTCCATATTTAAATAATCTCGAGTTAAACAATATATCGTGTCACCTTTATGTAATTCACAAGGTGATGCAACTGTCTAATATCTTCTGACACCTCTTTCTCAGATTAATGATTCCAAACAATAATTTTACTCAACAACCCATGGAAAAAGAAAAAACTAGAATAAAAAGCTATGATCTATACCCCTAAAATAATGAGTCATAAATCATATTGTATATAATATATACATCATATATGTATCAAGAACCAACACTGTTAAAAATAACATGAGATATCATCTATAGGTTAATACACTCCCCCCAAAATTATAGATAATAGTTTTATATAATTTATAGTTAACCTATGAAATTACCTCATTGTAGAAAAAATAACATACATAAAACTCATCAGAATGTAACAGATCATATCCATCATCTCACTCCTCATCAAAATCAAATCTCAATATATTATTAGAAATCACTATTAAAAAAAGAATATCAAAAAGGGTCATCAAGGTGGGATTAAGATTAAAAATAGAAATTTCACTAGATAAACGACATCAATTATCCATTGTAGAAGACTGAAAAATAAAATAATAAAAAAGTGAAATCCACTAATAAAATAAAAAAATGGGAAGTCAAAAAGGACCCAAATTGAAAAAAAAATATGTCACTTATCTATCAAACACCCAAACTCTGCTCAAATAACATCATGAACATGATATATAATAGACTATATTAATCCAAACCATTATTATAGCAGTATGAGTATGGTATTTTCACAAGAAATCATTATAAAAAATTGTCTCATCACCACTCTACACATAGAGATCTCTTTTTTAAAGAAAATACAATCAAATATGGTGAGACTACATGGAAAGAACACTAAATAAAAAAATATGTAAGTCACAAATTTGATGTTTAATAAACACTGGAAGAAAAGGGAAGCTGAGTATGGGTAATCACAACTAGGGAAGAAGATAAAAGTTTCTCATAGGGCTCATTTTCTGCAAAAATTAGATCATTGGAGTGCATTCCACATATTTTATTTAGAGGGAACTCTATTGCAACATGTTTTTAAAACCATTGTTATATAAATATTTTGAACTCTATAAAAACACTTGATTCTAACCATTGGATTTTTCTTATAAATTTTTGCCTATACCAAAGATTTTAAAACCTTGTTTATAAACAATTAATTTATAGCAACATATGTGAGTGGTTTTTATAAAAAAGTTGGGATGTGATAATTTCTAAAGTTATACCCATAGTTTTGAAAAAATGTAGGAATATCCCCATTGGTATAGCTATTGTTTCTAGTAGTTTTTGGGTTTTTTGAGGAAAATGGCTTGAGATTTGTGGATAAGTGATAGGATTGAGTTCCCTTTTATAATTGAGGGGGATTGAATCTTTTGTAAATACACAATATTATTTACTATTTGGAGGTCTCCCTTACATCATGTGGATATAAAATTGAATACTAAGGGAGGGTATGTATCGATTTGATCTAGAAAAAACATAATATAAAATAATTTAATAAATATAATGTTTTTACTTAGTCGTTATGTTTATTCAAATTTACCCTTTCAGTTTTCCAGCAACAAACTTTATATTTTTATTTACCAAGGTAATTTGTCGTTTAAAAGTAAAATTAAAAATATATTTTTTTGAAAATTTAAAACTAGTGATTCTGAATATAAAATACAATTAAATGAATAAAAATCCTATGTTTGTGTAAAATTAATTTTAATACAAATTCATGTAATGTGAAAAACACCATTTTACCCATAACCGCGCAAACATGGTTTTTTCAAAATTTAGCGGTCAATATAGTCATTATTAAAGAAACTTTTTCCATGTATGGAATATATTTTATATTTATTAAAATTTTACAAATAACTTTGAAGATGATAGTATTAATTGTATTTTTAAAACATAAAATAAAATTTACTATATAATATCATCAATGTCAATTTAGACATTATATATTTAATTTGAATTTAAAAATAACCAGAATGTTTGGGAATTCGAATCTATTATAATCAGACCAATGTAACATGATATATTAATATAAAAATTATTATAATACAGTAACTCATTCAATTTAGTTGTATTTTAATATTTGAAGTAGAATTTATTTTAATTTATTAGTAACTAATTTATTTATATGTGGGAATTTTTTTATGAACATAGAGTAATTATTCCATATCTAAAAAATTAAAATAAATTATAATTATAGAAGCAACTCATTTATAATTGAAAATAATATTTATAACCAAACTTATGATATAAGGTCTCGTCTTTAATCATTATAAAATCTGGTAAATTATTTTAAAAATCACTTTCATATATTCCTAAACATCCATCTGGTTTATAATTTAAGAGAATTTGGAAATAACTCATACATTTCAACCAAAAATTGTTCAATGTTGGTACTAATAAAATATTATTTATTTATTCCGTAATAAAAAACTTTTTAATAAAATATTAAATCTTTTCATGAAAAATATTCACAACATTCGTCTTGGATTATTAATTTCTCATAACTATACTTAATCCATGTGAAAAAATATTAACGCATGAGATTAGCTCAAAAAGGCTATTAATGTAAATATAAATTATAAAGGAAAATTTTAGTTCATTAATACTTCTACACATATGAAATAATTTTCACAAAGACATATTTCACATCCATAAATTATCATGAACTTACTTTTTAAAAATATGATATTTTCATAAAACATAAAGAAAACCCACAAAGGAAACTTCGGTAATTACTTATTATTTGAACCCTCATATTTTTTATACTATTTGTAAACCTCATGGCTACCTTAAAAATTTACCCTCATGGTTACCATATTATGTAACCCTCACGACTACCTTATGGTTTAACCATCATAGGTACACATGGAATAAACATTACGATCAACATTTAACATAAAAATATCCAATGAATTATAGGGATATATTGGTCACAACCTTCATTATAAATAACTTCCAAGGCCCATAACATAATTATAAAACATTAACACTTGTTTCATAAAAACATTTCTTGAGGAAAATCACTTATTGTAAAAGATTTATGTGAAAATAAAAAATAAAAAATTTTCTCTATAAATAAAAATGTAATCGTGTAAATAAAACATCAAAGCATTAAGGCTTCAAGAAAATGGGATAATCATTTCATGCTACATATGTTGAGTTGAATCATTTTTTAAAATTTTTTAAAAAGTGAAATTAAAGGGGATTTTTAAAAGGAAAGTCCCTTACATTGGGTTTGACTTCATTCAAACATGCTCAAACCTCTAGTATAATGATTTTTTGAGTGTTATTAATTAATGAGACAAATATATTCATCTCTATAATACATTATAGGATCTTTTTTAACATATTTAAACCCATTTATTGATAATATATTTTTTATTTTTTTAATTTGTGGGCGTTTATTCCTTGGTTTCCATAATTGGTTCATTATGAGATTTCTTGTTGGATGCATGAAAAACAAAATAAGTGGAATGAAATGGTATTAATATATTTAATGAATTTTAAATGATACCATATATCATTTTATTCTGATATGAAGATGATTTACTATAGAAAACACTAATGAAAATGATTTAACTTATTTTCATAGTTTTTATGACCATCACGAACTTATATCATGTTATTGAATATCATGTTTATATATTTGTTCCAGATTATTATATAATATATAATTTGTATACTAATATCATATTTAATTATAATAATGGTTTTATGACTTTCCTAGAAGGTGGTAAAAATAAAATTAAAACACATCGTCCATGAAGACGGTTAATCGACACTTCACAGAAAATGTTTTCACATATTAGAATAAGAAGTGAATGGGAGAGGTTTGATGATGTATATTTAATTAAAAAAAGAAGCATGGAGTATATGTATGATACTGTAGTTATCACTTTACTATGATGAGGGGATGTGAGGAAAAAATAAGATAATAAAATAAATTTAAAATAAATTTAAAAGAAAACAAAAGTGGATTTTACCTCTTGAACTTCTTCACCTTGAGAAACTCTTTAAGAAACATGGTATTGGATTTTTGGTGATACCATAAGATCATATAAGTGGTTGATAATATTGGGAAGGTAATTGGATATTAATTAAATAAACAATAAGTCTTTTGAGTTCTTATGAGAATAAGGTGTGAGGGGTGGTATTTATAGTTGAGGGGAGATGTTTTTTTATTATTCTATTCATTATTTTAATATTTTGGATAAAGTCAATGAATATTTTGAACTATATCACTAAAAAATTTAAATAATGAAATATATTTTGTGATTTCGGTCTTATATTATCCATAAAAAATTTATGAGTGAATAATTAACAAATATGTTAATTACCATAAATTATTGTATTGCACAATCCACAAAAAAAATATTATAGAAAAATAGAAAAAAATAACTCTAAAAATTTTCATATGAGTATTATTAAAAAATAATCTCTATTTTTTGAAAATAATTTTCTAAATATGAGAAATTTTAATTTTAATTCAAATCATCATTTATTTAAAAAATACCAATTTTAAAATTATAATTGATTTTATGACACTTTAAAATATTATTATTCTCTCATAAAATTATATAATAATAATGAGACAACAAAATATTAATTTATAAATCTATTTTATTTATATATAATTTATTTAAATTATTAAGTATATTCTAAAATTTTAAATAAAAATGTATGTTTCGCAAAAATACCAACACTAATTTTTTTCATTTTAAAAACACTTATTTACTTATTCCATGACATAAATATATCAAATTTTAAATCATAAGATAACTAAATTTTATTTATAAATTCATAGGTGAGGTTACTATTCTATTTTTATATATTCCTTAATTTCTATAAATACCACTTATTTCATTATACATTTATAACTATTTTAACTATTCAATTCCAAAATGATACTAAATTATTTATTAAGTAATTGGGTTGTTAAATTCTCTCCCCGTGTTTAGAAATTATTTCCTCTCAATTTTTTTCACTTATTAAACAAGTGAGGATATCTTTCCCCATATAATTTTCAGATTCCCATGTCTCTTATTCAGCCATATCATTTCTCCCCAAAACAATAACTTTTTGAATTACCTTATTCTGCAATAATTTCTATCTATTATTAAGAATCTAAACCATATTTTCCTCATAGGAAAGGTTCTCTTCTAGCTGAACTACTTCTGGGATAAAAATTTGAGATTAATTTGGATCATTCTTTGTTAACATTGAAATAGGAAAAACATTATGTACCTGATATAGACATGGAGGTAAATCTACGTTATAGGCATTTGACCCAACATTCTCTATGATTTCATAAGGTATAATAAAATATTGACATAGATATCCTTTTTTACCAATAATGTATGACACTTTTCCACAGATATATTTTAAGAAAAGCATAATCACCTACCTCAAAAGAAATTTCTTTCCTCTTTTTATTTGCATAACTTTTTTTCATGCTCTAAGTTGTCCTAATGTTTTTTTATCATATTTACTTTCTCATACACTTCTTCCTTTAATTATAGTCCCATAAACATCCTTATCTATAATTCATCTAAAAATTCTATAGTTCGACACTTTTTTCCATATAATGACTCAATAAGTGACATATTTATACTATAATGGAAAATGTTCTTATAAGAAAACTCAACTAAATAAAGATGACGATATGAAATTCCTTGGAAATTCATTGTCTAAGAACATAACATGTTTTCCAATCCCTAAATAGTTTTCTTAGTCTGTTCATCAGATTGAGGTTGAATGGTGTGCTAAAATTTATTTCAGTTCCTAATGACTTCGAAAGGTATTTCCAAAAGTTAGAAGTGAACCTGAGAACACTACCAAATACAAATGGAAAGAGGACATCCATGTAACCTAAAAATATATTTTAGGTATAGCTGAGAAAGTCAATATTGAGAAATAGTGTCTTGAATTGGAATGAAATTTGCATATTTAGTCATATGGTACAAAATAACCCAAATATCCTTTTTACCTTGAGAATTTTTGTGTAGTCCCACCACAAAATTTATGGATATATTTTCCCATTTACACTCTTGAACTGGAAAAGGCTGAAGCATCCCCTTTTGTAGATGAAACTCTTCTTTAACATGTTGAAAAGTGGAAAATTTCATTGATAAATTAGTAATATTTATTTACATTCGATCCCACCAGTAATACTACTAAAGGTATATGTACATCATAGTGATTAAAGGATGAAATAATAATAGAGAACTACGAGCTTTACATAACAATTATTTATTCAACTTGGAAATAAAGGGTACACCAAAACTATTTGAAAATATCAAGAAATAATATATATAATCATTAAATTCTCGCAACATACCTTCCATAAATAATTCAGTATTTTTCTGTAACTCACAATCCTCCTTCAATGATTTATTAATTCAATCGCAGAGAGGTGACTTCACTAAAACCTGAAAAAAAAACATGGAACTTTCAGCAGCAAAAAAGTACATTCCAAAATTCATCAAATTATAATCCAAGGGTTCATGTTCTAAATGTAAAATGGTTAATGATGCATGTTTGTTTTACTCAATGCATCCACAACATTGTTTTCTTTTCCAAAATTTTAAATGATAATGAAATTATAATCCTTCATCAATTTTAGCCATCTTCTCTACCTCATGTTCAATTCCTACTGAGTAAATATATACATAAAAATTTTATTTTCAATATATATGTATCATATTTGGCTACCTATAAATTATGTATTTAAATTATTAAAGATAAAACCACACTTGGTAATTCCAGATCATGTGTGGGATAATTTCACTCATTTGGTTTTAGTTTTCCTGAACCATTAGAAATTACATGATCATTCTATATCTGAACGAAACCAAGTCCCTTAAAGGAAACTTCAGTTTAGTCAAAAAATATCCATTTCTTAATGGTAGATCCAAAACTAGATAATTAGACAATCTTATTTTATGTTTCTGAAAACAAATATCATAGTCTAATGTATAAAGAAATTTTAACTGATTTCTTGTTAAACTAGTTAGTGGGGTTGATAATACTGAAATGTTTTTATGAGACCATTAGTACTAACCTGTTAATACAAGAAAACTAAAATTCTCTATAATATTTTTAGGTCCTGTCCATTTATCAACCACTTTTGTTTTGGAGGGATCAACTGTTATGACATAGTTATTTAGAATGTTCCCATGAAAAGAAATTTATAGTACCCACAAATCCAATTTAACAAATTTTCCACATAACTTATTTTAGATAGGTTTTTGTAGAACAATACATAGATTCATTTCATAATACTAAAAACGTTTTTAATAAACCTAAATATTATTTATAAAAACAAAAAAATACTTATCCAAATATTTATACAGTATTCTATTCATACGATCCGTAAATAAAACATGATAATTTTTCATTCCAAAGGTAAGAACAAAATATATATAATTCCCATGTCTTTTTCAAAACACTATTTTCAAATCCTCATCCTCCTTCACCATCAGGTGATGGAATCTATATCTAGTGTGAAACATTGAAAAATATTGAGCTCCCTTATCTGATTATAGAAGTCCTTGATATGAGGTACTGGATAATTATTCTTAATAGTAATGTTATTAAAATATCTATAATTCATGAAATGTATCATGGAAATATATTTCTTTTTAATGATTAAAATTAGTTCACCACATGTTGAAGTGCTAATATTAATGAAGCCTTTATGGAGAAACCCCTACAACTATTTTTTAAATTCAAGAAGTTCAACATGAGACATTAGATAAGGGGATTTCGAAATTTTATTAGCATCAGGAACTAGTTCAATGGTAAATTCAACTTCCCAATCATTTATAAAAATAGAAAACTCATCATGAAAAACATTTAGGTATTCATTTACCAGAAGAGCATAATTAAACATAGAAAATTCAACTTCCTAATCATTTAACTAATGTTAATTAAACCCAATTATAAATATAGTTTAACGTTATAAATATTTTAAAATAAAAGGATGGTTTTAATTAAAGTTTAGTCTTTTTCACTATTCATCAAAAAATGAATCAATTTAAAAAAAATAAAAAAAATTCACCATAGGATAAATTTTTTATTAAAATTTTAATGTGATATCAATTTTTTCAAATAAAATTTCTCGAAGTACTAAAAACTAATTTTAAATTTGGTGCGCAAAGCACGATTAAAACAACTTTTAGAAGAAAAAAATATTGTTTTCCAGAAAACAAATCTTTTTCTTGAAAATGATTCTTATTTTATTTATAATAAATATATGGAAAATAAATATGTGTAAAATATATATTTTTGATATTTTATTTAATACTATTATTACCCACAATACCAATGGATATGGGATAATTTCTATATAACAATATTAATAATATATTATTGTTTGGTAAAACATAGCCATGGGTATAACACAGGCGTCTGAAGAAGCTCATTATTTTTGGAAACACAATCTAAACTAAATTTTTCTTGTAATAAAATCTATTTAATGTAATGAAACAGTTTAAAAATAAATATATCACAATGTATTATGATATTATATTTCATTAGATGTCTGGTCTTGCATATCACTTGCATTATTGAATATAAATCTTAAATAAATTTAGGGTGGCACACACACACACACATATATATATTATGAAGGGAATTTTATTTGTATTTAATTTCATAAAAAAATATCAAATGGGAAATTATTATATATTTAAATAGAACATTTTACTTCAAAATTAAAAAAAGGAATTTTTTATTTTAATTTATATGGCATCAAGGTATTTTCACAATGCCACAACTATTATTTTATGATTTTCGTCCATTCAAATCATTTTTTTCTTAGAATAAAAACCATTTACTCTCTTTGTTAGGGTCACTTTAGTTTTTAAATTATTTTCATAAATAAAAGTGTATTTCAATATCAAAAAGTGTCGCTCATAAGTGTTCAAAAGTTTTTTTCAAGTGTTTTTTTTTTAATATGTAAGATTTAAATTTTTTATTTATTATATGGTACTAGATAATTATAGATGATGAATAGTGTTCCTGATATAGATTATATGAATAATTTATCCCAATACAACTTATACGACATTTGATTCTGATAAATCTCTCCAATGCATTATGTAATTTACCTTATCTTCAAAGGAATGAATGAGGATGTTAGTTGGGGAGAATTATACAAAAGATAAAGTTGGTATCCAATTATTTTTAAGAAGTTTTATGAATATAATTCTCAATGATTCCAAAAATAGATTTTATTTTATAACTATTATGTTTGAAGGTTTTATTTCATAATATGGTTTGTTTTCCATGAGTATAGGATTCATTTTTTAAAGAGTATAGGATTCATTTAATTTGATAAAAAATAACAAGGAAAAGTTAAACATTTTATTGGTTTTCAGGTTTTAAACTAGACTAGAATATTTATTAATTTTTTATGTTACTATGAATTATTTTTCTCATCCCAGGTTTCGAAATGGTTTTTTATAGGTGTTAACGATGTGTAAAAATGTTAATAATGTTAGCATTCATATAACGAAGTTACCTTGAATGTAGAAAGTTTGTATTTATAATGAATATATTTTTTTGGTAAAAATAGATAATATGTGGAATTGTTCACTTTGAAATATTTTTTAGTAATTCTATAAAACTCTAAACCTAAAAGGTACTTGGGTATGTATGTGATCAAAACATTTTCCTTGGTTTCGTATGTTTTTTATGGCTAACTAGTCGTAGCTTATTAGTATGAACTCATAAATTTAATGATTATGATTTTGGAACCAAATACAATTGTGGAGGTTCGAGGTTATTATACATTTAATTTATCATTGTGACCATTCATGTGAGATATTAATAAAAAACTTACATCGCATCATTGAGGAAATATTATATAGGTATATATGAACTACATTTTCATTTCCCATATGATGTAAAGAAGGTAGAAAATAGTTTGTCCATCATCCAGATAACATTTTAGTATATTAAATATAAATATTTAATAATTTTAAGATGATTCTCATAAATTTAATGAATTCAAAGTTGAAATAAAATTGATATGATTATATCCAGTCTTATACCTAATCTTTTTATATCCTCATTTCGATTGAACTTAATTCCTTTTAAAGAGCGATTTATGGCCATTCTATGGGTATGGGAATGTGGTATGGTAAGTTGGTTAGAATTGTTGGTAGATTATTGAGTTAAAACCAAACTCATATAAAACCTATAAATTTATATGTTTTGTCCCTTTGTATAGTAAAAAAGTAATGTTGTTTTCGGAAATATTATGTGTTTAAGAGAAAAAAGTAAACTTAAAAAAAAGTGGTTCAAAAACATAAAATAAAAAGTAGTATGGACAATTTCCCAATCTACTTGTATCATGATAATATTTTTAGGATTTGTATTTCAATTTATTACTCATTATTTACATTAAATTATCTTCAAATTCATTTTTAATAAAATTCAAATAATTTTACTATAAAAACACCAATATAATAATGAGTGAAAATTTTAGTATTTAAAACATTACATGAATAACATTTTAATAAATAAAAATGGAAAAGAACTCTATATTATCTAGAACACATTGCTTTTAATATTTTTAAAACTAATTACATTAATTTCTCTTATATTTTCATAAGTGTTGTATGAGTGATATGTAATTTTTCATTGTAATTATATCATAAAAAACTAGAAATAAAATTATTTCATAAATATAATTTACTTATATTCAACAAAATCATTTATAAAAATTATTTATTTATTTTTTCATTCTTGAAAAGATATTTGAAATATATAGTGGAAGAGAGTGACATTGTCTAATTTCTCTTAACTTAAATCAAAATAGATTTCACAATCAACGTAATGTGGAACCAAATTTGCATATTTTCAAATATATTAGGATTATATTAAAAATTACATAATCCTATTAAATAAAGGGAATTGTTTGATAGTTTGTATGACCTTATTCCATTATTTTGAACCACTTTACCCTTTAAGTGGTGTTGGAATTTTACTTTGGTACAAATTAATTAAAGAAAAAATAAAATGGATTATATTAACAAATTTGAACACAACTAACCCAAATATTGAATCCATTTTCACGATTCAATTTCTATATTTGGAAAAAATTAATTTTAATATAAATATTTAAGACACAAGGAAAGTCATTTTAAGAAAAATACTCATTTCATCCATAAAATTGATTTTATAGTATAATTATATATAATGAAAATTCTCATTTAATTAATTGGATTAGGATAAATTAAAGGATTATTATTTTAATTTAAAATGAAAAAAATTGAAAGTAACCTTATGATAACTTGATTAAATTTTAAGGACCACAAATGGTTTTTATTCGAAATAATAATAATTAGACTTCAAAAATATCAGACATAAATTTCATATTCAATAATATATTTCATAAATGATTAATAATACATCATGAATTTATATTTTTTCGATTAAATTCTTAATAAACAATAAATTCTATATTATTTTATGGTAATGAAATTTAAATGAATTTATTTGTAAAATCAAAAATTTTCTATTATTCTCTAAAAGATCAACCATTTCTGAGAAATATAAAAAAATATTTTTTGATTATTTTGATACAATGAAATCAAAAAATGATTCCATTTTATATATTTCAATATATGATATTTATAATGTAAATTAATATAATATATATATATATATATATATATAAATACTACCAACTTTTATAGAAAAATATCCCTTTAACCGTTAAATGTTCTTAACGTTATATGATTTCATTCTTTGTATTCAAAATTTAGTACTTATTTCCAAGGAATTAATAAATAAATTTATATTGAAAACATTTATACATATCTTTTGTAATGTATTTACTCCAATTCACACTAACCAATGGAATAGTTAAGTTATAATAGTCATATTTAAATAATAATATTTCAATTATATATCATAGTTCATTTAATATATATTTTTGTGGTACATGATATCAAACATATTACTCATTTTAAGGAATATAAACTAAAACCTTGGGGTGTTACCCTGTTAATACCAAAATACTAAAATGAATTATTTTTTATTTTTCATCGATTAACTAGAACATATGCGCTACCCTTGTAATGCACTCCTATCTCAGGGTATGGATGATTTTCTATTGCAAAACAAAATTTTTCTAGGTTCATCTAATTTGAGGAGATTAAATTTTTTCACTTTCTATTTTCAATACAGTTATTTTTCTTATTTTTTTTTATTTTTATTATTTCCTTAAAATGAAAATATATTGGAGAAATGTATTAAAATAATACAGTAACATATACAATGGATGAGTTTAGGGAAGAGAGTTCCTAAACCTATTTTTGGGTTTTGGGTTCCTTTATTATTCATTTTTTTAAAGTCAGTTAGATAGTATAATTATGAAATCTCATACATGAACTACATTTGTAAAATTTATTATGGGTGAATTCTAGAGTTTGGGGAAAACTAAATTCCATGTCCTCATAGAATAAAGATTAATGGTACACATCAATCAATAGTGTTGAACATTATATGACATGGATCCATCATATTTTATTTTATCAATTAAAAAGCTCAACTGTATCACCTAAAGAGATATTGTTTAGTATATGGGATGAAAAAGAAATAAATAAAATAATAGAAGTAATTTATAGATACATGTCATGGTGGATGATTTCCACACCCATAAATTTCACCCTCCTTCACCAAAAAAATATTACAAAAAAATTATGTATTAAAATATTAATTCAGGAATAATTAATACCTCCTAGAAGCATATCCTTTGGTTAGTCACTCAATGTCACGTTTAAGTGGCCACTATAGATGAATGGGAAAAAGAGATGGAAGATAGAGAGAGATAATGGAATTGATAAGGGAAATATTTGGAACATGTGAATAAAAACCATATTCATGAATTACAATTAAGAATAGAAAACTTGAAAAAAATCTAAAGAAGTATAAAATTTATAAAACCAAGTAGAAACAACACCCCAATTCATGATCTATAGATCCTTTTTCAGAGGCACAATACCATCCTATTTTTATAGGGAGAGGACCCTTATTTATCCTTCATTAGTATCTTTATTGTTTTTCTAGTCAAAGATTCCATTTTTAGTATTTTGATCTAGTTCCCTTAATATTTTACTTTTTGGAATTCTACATAGAATAATACTACAACATGGGTATGAACATTGTTGTGTATAACATTATTCGTATGCATTGAAACGCATGAGCTGCAATGTAGTACATTCTACCATTATAGTAGATTTTTTCTCCATTTATTCCTAAAAACCCTAGAAACATTCTTTTTTTATGTCTCAATTGAACAACCTCTTATCCTTGGGGCAGCCGCCCAATGCATATTTTTCTTATAAACAAAAATTTTCCAACATAATCACATCTACAGTGTAGTGGAAACAAAACAACACAACTCCCTCAAGCAATTATTCATTGTATAAACCCTACACCATAAATAAAATGCAGTGTTTTCTCATTAGTGAATCCCTCTCTTGTGTGTTTTTTATCAACATGGTTATAGTTTATCTCATGATCCATGGCTACAACCACTTTTCTGTGTGTATTTCCTTTGAATGGATATGATGTAATCATAGCACCTTGGTATGATCCTCTTCTTATGTAAATATCTTGCTACTAACTTTTTAAAACCCTCTTGGGGGAACTGTTGACCACTATATCACATATCTCAACCTTCCATATGGTCTTCGCAGTGGTTGGATAGAACTCCTGATAGCATGAATGTCATCATTCCCCCTTTGTAATGTTGTTCTATAGCATCACCCGAGATTCAATAAGTGATCCATGTTGATCCCATTCCACAGTAGTGCTCCGATGTTTGAGATATATCTTTTCAGCTGATTTCCATGGGGTCTCTGGTGAGTATAAAAGGTTAGTAGGATCCATCAAAGAGTAGAGGTGGAAGTGAGGAGCTGTCTGAGCCTGAGGGAATGCAATCGATGTGGGATGACACTATTTTTGGTAAATGATAAACATTACTCATTCTAGGCCTTCCCACATTAAAGATAAGCATTTCTAAGTGCTTCCATATATTAAAAATAACAATATCCATTGATCGATTGCATACTGCAGTTATTGTCCCCCTCATACACCTCACAAATATACATGGCCCTATTTTAACATGCATGTGCCCATCGTGGTCCTTGAACCAAACAATGGGTGGGTTCTTCCCTACATGACCTGCTCTCCTTATTGTCCCCCAGGTGGGCCCTCCCTGTGGATTTCTTGTATAAATGACCCTCTTGTGTTGGCAATATAGTTTGAATCCGATGCTTGAGGGCTATGTTATGGCAAGAAAAAGATAATGACAAAGTTTCAAATCAGTTATTCATAATTACACAAAAAAGTAATAAGTAAAAGTAAACAGTCAATATAAACATATTTATTAATTATAATGCATATTATTTATTCAATTTTAATTTAACATGTTTTAAATTTATAATTAATTTCATTGTAAAATTGGTCAAATTTCATTTAAAATAACTAATTGTTTTTAATGTTTTCATGAAAAAAGAGTGCATCAATTACCCACACAAGTGATCTATGATTTTTTTCAATTACTTAATATCAATATTAAATTAAATAGGGAATCAAAAGTACCAATAAAAAAATTTAAATAAAATAATTCAAAATCATAATCAATGTTTAATTCAGTCGTTCTTCTGAATTAATTATTATTAAACATGCCAAGTCCTGATCTACCTCACATTGAATTCTTTTCTCTCATCACTCAAGGTAAAATTTAATATAAAGATATTATCATACCTTGAATATGTGAAACATTATATAAGATTTACAATGAACTAATTTCTTAAATTTGTAAAGAAAAAAGTCATATGAAATCAAGTGGTCATTGCAAATATGGATCTAATGAATTTGGGGGTTATGGTTGATAGTAATTTATGTCAAAATCAATATAGATAAAAGAGTAGTTTTTCTAATATAGAATAATGCATGATATTAAAATTTAAATATCAATAAAAATATCTATTACAAAATTAAAATAACCACTAACAAAGATTAAATAATGGTCATGTTTAGTATATGAATAATAAATGACTTGAAACGTCAAGAATGTTCTGTACTTTTTTACATTTTTTTAACTATTTTTTCAGATTTTTTTACATTTTCAAAATTTATTCTTTAAGGAAACCTCACATATGTTATAAGGCCCCAGCCTTAAACCTTACTTAATCTTGAGTTATTACAAGATTACACATTGAGGATCTTTTCAGGTTTAGAGTTTTAGAGAATTAGATCATGAAACATGCATTACATTCCACATTTAAACAAAGTGGTTACATAAAATACAATATTCATTCTTCCCATCAATGGAAACATATTTAAAATAAAACACGGCTTCTTTCTTGACACATCCTTGACACTGTCATCACATCATGTACCTCTCGCTTGACCTGTGAAAAACATTTCAAAAACTTGGGATGAGCATAAAAAGCTCAGTATGGTTTATAAAAATATGTAAAGGAAACATGAGTTCATATATACATAAGAATGAAATCATACTTTACCCATAAAACATAGGCACTTTAACATACCTCATCAAACCATGAATAAATCAAAGAAATCATAAGACATAAAGGTAACTTGAGGCATTAATAACATTCTTACGTAGGGAGTAACCCTCTTGGTTACATTTGGAATACCAATCACAGTATATTCCCTAAATCTCTTCGGAGAAACCTTAACGTTTCACTCCTTCGCGTTACCTAATGCATTGGAGAGCTATATCGGGCTCACCCGCCCTTAGTTTATCACGGAACCACCCGTTTTCATAACAATTACCGAGAACCATAACATAAACGTATCAGATAAAACATGCATAAAGGAAACATCACATTTCCACATTTCAATCACAATATAACATTTTAGTATATTGAAATAATGAATCCGTTAAAAAAGAAACCATTTCCAAAACCATTTAAAACATTTAATAAGGATATTTTTGAATCAAAGTGTCACATACCACCTTGAGGCTTTTAACATTTTAAACCATTAATATCAATTAAAATAAATCCTTAAAACCATTTTTAAAACATGGATATTAATAAGAACAAATCATTAAAACATTTAAAGCGATATTTTGGTTAAAGGGTTTTTACCAAAATTAGAGACACTTGAATACAATAATTGAGTAATAACATTTAATCAGAACTTTATAATATCATGAGAATAAGTGGATTAATGATATAATATTCCAAAGGACAGTATATACACCATATAAGAGTGAATTGGTGCATAACAACAATGAAGTCTCAATAGAGATGTAAAATGTGATGAAATCCCTTATAAAGAAGGTATCCTTAAATTAAGGATTAATCAATCTCAAAATAATGTGCGACAAATATAAATACACCCAATATAATTGGATATTAAGTGTAAAACAATAAAATGTCATTCACACATATTCAAAGGATGACATATTCAATAACTACATGTTGAACCCAAAGAAACTGAAATTGGGTTAAGAAGTTCCTTTGACAGCCTAAAGGCGTCACATCAAAATGAGTTGATGAGAGATAAAAAGTGTATCTCATCACTTGGACATAAAATTTACATCAATAAGGATATATGAGAACATATCCCAACATAACAATATGTAAATTAAAATACCCAACAAAAGAAGTCTTTTAAAACAAGGAGGGTGAAAGGTTCCCTTACCGACTTGGGTAACTTTCGAAAAGTACTCCCCATTGAAGAAGTGTCATACAATGAATATGTAAATACCCATAAATGGAATTATATTACAAAAGGAGTGTAATAATGGGCAGTACATAAACCACTCAAATTAAATTGTGGCAAATGTAGCATAAATCTCACAGGAATAAAAGTGAGATGAAAAATCCCTTACGAAAACTCGGCAGCCAAACGGCGCCACTTAAAACTTCAAAAAATGGATTGATGAGATCAAATAGGGTATCTCATCTCATTAAAATAAACTTTACAGAAAGAGTAATATAAAATAACATCCCCCATAATATAAAAAGTGGAGCTTAAAAGAAGTGACATAAAGTAGAGTACTTAAACAGAAAGAGAGAGTTTAGATCTCTTACGAAAATTCGGCAGCCTAACGGCGCCACTCAAAACTTCCAAAATGGAATGATGAGAGAGAATAGGGTCTCTCATCATATGAATATAAAAATTACAGTAAGAGTAATATTAAAGAACATCACAATCACAAGAAGGATGAGCTTAGAAGTAATGACATAAAAGAGTGTACTTAAAAAGAAAGAGAGGAGTAGGATCCCTTACCTCGGGTCTGACTTGACTCGATCATTCTTTAACATCCTGAATAATAAACTTGAGTTAATTTACACTTTATTAAGAACATTTTTGTAGTTAATTATTCCTTTTATATCACTTATTGTCATGTTATAAACATTATGAAATCATTTAAGTTAATAATTTTTGTTTTGTCGATATTTGGTTCTTAAGTCGAAAGTGGACTTCTTACAATTACATGTTGTTCGTGTGGTCAAAGGTTCTTTATATCCAGAAGGACATTCCTGATTTAGATCGCATATATATCATATATATCCATCATATACATGTATTTATAATATTACATAATCATTTAGAGGTAAGAAATGAAATGCACCATTCATGGAGACGGTAAGCCGTACGTACGCATGAACGCTACTTTCATTTCTTTGTCATATTAATGGAATTAAAACTAAATGAGAGGTATGTATATTTTAATTCCAGAATTATATTCATCATTTAGATGTATCATTCATCATATATATACTTATATACATGTACTTATAATATTACATTACATTTGGGGATAAGAAATGAAATGCACCATTCATGGAGACGGTAAGCCGTACGTACTCATGAACGCTACTTTCATTTCTATATCATACTTTAATGGAAAGAAATAATAATGATATATAGGTATATTATAATTCCATTATAACATCATATATAATAACATTAAATCCATCCTTTATACATCCCACGTATGGCATTAACGAATCACATCACTTTGAGGGGGCGGTAGTCCGCACTTCCTAAAATGAAGATATCGTGTATACCCATAATGGAAACAATAATGGTATGCCATAAATGAAACCTAAAGAAGCATAAGGAAAGAATAAACATATTATATATCATATATAAAAATATTGAAATCATAATGGCCACCTTTGAAGGTGTTAAATCAGTATTGAATAATCATCGTTTTGGGTGGCAGAATTTTGCCATCCACGGAAACCGTATGTTCATTAACCATTTGATGTAGTTGTGTGAGAGTGTAGCTCGAATAAATCTTATAAAAACATCATATTATATTGAAGATACTGGTTTTGTTACAAAATAAGTAAATAAAAAGATTTTAGGGGGTTGGAGAAGCAAAATAAAACAAATGAACATTAGAGAATGAATTACCTTTAAAAGTGTAACTCCTTTTGATTTGAGCCTAAAGGCTTCCTTTGAAAGGATTCTGCCCAAAGGGAATAATCTAGGATGAGGATAGGGATGTGGAGAGAGTAAATGGGCAGGGGATGGCCGATCCAAAGGCTTGAGGAATGTGTGAAATGAGGTAGAGGTGGGGGCCTTTTATAAGAGGAGAGGAGGGGCACTTTTGGAAATCATGAAACTATTATTTTATTTTCAAAAGTGTTTCGAATTTCTAAGGTCCCACATTGATATATTTAAAAGATAAGATGATAAGGCTTCTAAATATTCCCAACCAATAGTTTTTGGACAAGTTTAGGTATTATATTTTATATTATCGTTTCATTTTATTTAAACTGTTCATTAATGAGTTCATCGTTGCATCATCATGATGTCATAATTAAATTAATTTATTTAATGTCTAAAAATTATAAAAAAAATATCCTGATGTAGGAAAACTTTTTATCTTTCCAAAGAGTCTTTATAGGAAGAAAATATTATTATTATAACCCCTTCTAAAAATTGTTTTAGTAAAACAATTTATGTTAGTGTCATTTTCACCTTTATTTAAAAAAAGGCATTAAAGTCATTATCTCAACCAAGAGGCTCCATAGGGTCCCCTAAATCGACACATGGGTTGTCTTGGTCAGCCATGACTCATCGAATAGCTGTAGGACAAGTTTCATGGTGTTTTCATATTTCAATAATATCATTTTTACCTTAACTTACACTAATTACCTCTAATCGCGATTAATGAAAAAAAGTTACTATTCACCAAAAAATTATTTTCATCCCATTGAACCACATTTTACATACTAATTACAACCATGTATGTCGGATTTTTAAAATTCAATACACATTAGTGGTAAACTTTCATTTAACTGAAAAATCAGTTTGCTTGATTACCACTTAGTGGTTTCACTATTCATCAAAAATTGAAGTTTTTCAGAAAATTACCAAAAATTCACCCTAAGCTATATTTGATATTCCGAATTCAAAAATGATGTTTATATTAACTAATTCAAATAATATAAGTAGAATTAATTAATTTAATAATTAACTCCCGCTGTCAAAACAAATAGCGTGTTTTTAAGAAATAATATATATCAAAAGATTGATATTTGTTTATGTCGAATTTCAAAGTGAAATTAATTCCAAAGTACACCATTGAATAAAATGGTAAAAATATTTTATGGTTTCACTTTAAAACCAATTCAAAAGATAATCTAATCATATAAATAAATTAGATTAAAAGAGGTTTTGAATTAAAATACAACATTTTTCACTTATTCATAAAAAATGAACTTTATCGGAAGAATAAAAAAACATACACAAAGTAAATTTTGATGTCCCAATTATAAAGAAGGATTTTATTTGGTCCAAAATAATGTATAAGAGTGACCAAAACTATATTTAAAGAGGGTTCCCCGTCAAAAGGTGATAAGTGAACCTTTAGTGAAAATTAGGGCATATACGCCTAAAATTGAATTCTTTCCGTATTTTAAGAATTTATCTTTTATTGGATAAATGTAAAAACCATTAAAAACATATATAATCATATTTTAGTTATTTCTATCCATTCTCTCCAATACAACGGCTACATGTTAACTGCCATTTAAAATAATATTATTTTATTATTAGAGTGCAACGTAAGATTCCCAAGAAACTCGTTGTTGCGTGTTGGGTACGCCATCGAGCATAGCGTCCCCTTTAAAGTCATATTAATATTTTATTCACAAATATGGATAAATATGAAAATGTCATATTATTTATTTACCTGGGGTGTTACATCCTTCCCCCCTTTTGGGAATTGCATCCTCGCAATTTTAAAATTGGGCTTGGAAACATCCTTGAAAGTCCCACATCGGAAGAAGAGTCGGTAAAACAATCACTTTAAAATAAGGAAAGATAAGTACAAAGGTCACCTGAGTTAACCCATACTAGGATTCCAAGTATGAAAATATGGACATGGAGGAGAAAACATAGGGTCATTTTCTGATGAAGAGTGATAGAAAACATGTTTAGGAGAAAGTTAACCATGAGAAAATCACAAACTTGTGATGGGTTAAACGGTATTCGATTCCCCAGTAGGAAAAGTTAATAAAAAACATTTTTGTTTTAAGATACTTTTTATTGGGGAATTTATTTATAAGGAAACATAATCACTTATCATGTTGACTTTCAACTTTTATTAGATTCCTTACACAAACTCATATTTTCTCCAAAAGGCGAGTATTTAGGAAGACTTGTTCACATGAAGAGTACTATAATAAAATTTTAGAGAATCACCTAATCCACAAAAGAGAACTATATACTTCCCATGTCTTTAGACATTCACCAAAACCAAAACCAAAAAGGATAGTACAAGACCAGATAATCCAGAAAAAGATAACCCTTTATAAAAAGAAAATCTATTCTTAACCTCCAAAATTTGTCCAAAAAAACCCAAAGTTCAACGAGGACCATTAGATAAAAAATTTGTCCATAAAATTCTACAAATTAAACCAATATAATACTGAAACCCAAATATTTGAATGATTTAGTCACATAGCCTTCCAAGTTAAATCGTAACATTTATCTCCAAACAACATCAATTGCTCCTAAAGTCTCGTATTGAAAATCAATTAACCTAATCACATATCCTCCATGATAGGTTAATCATGTTCATAACTAACCCAAAATCAACTTAATCTTAATTCATAAAATCATATAACTAGAAAGAATCATTCAAACTAACTAGGGACTTCTCATAGTCCAGTGGTAGGTGATAAATACCAGTTGCACTTTGGTTGTGGGTTCGATTCCCGCAGCATTGTCCGACACGACGGGTTGTCACACGGTCTGCGTGTTGTCCTTTTTCAAAAACTATATAATTCTCAAAACATTTCCCAAAACGAGATAAAATCTTCAAAAATAAACATAAAATATTTTAACCTCAAGTTTATCTCATGCCTTTCATTTTCCATCATAACATATAATAACCCATAATTACCTCAAAAGTAAGGATCATATAAACCCTAATGGTTACCTTTTTAATTATTACCTGAACTTCCACATCGATTGGTCATCTCTTACATGATGCATTATAGAACATACCAAGGTTCACGTGGTTGATCATGACTCCTTGATAGTTGGTTTAGAACAACCACGAGTTTCCTCATTGAATACCCCATTTCATCGAGTCTCTTAATCAGAGAACCACCACAGTTCCCTTCAAACCAATTGTCACTTTGGTGCCTGCGAGATCCATCCATTCACTAAAAATAGAAATGTCAGTGTGAATATATCAACAAAACCATCATGTACTAATGAGGAAGGTAAGCACTAAGATATACTTACTCATTCACTTTATCTAAAACTAGGACTCTTTCTGAAATCCTAACCATTATGGTAATGTCACTTATGATTAGAGAATACCCTAACCTCTAAATTTATCTAAACTGACCTTTGATACCAACTATAAGGCACCAGCCTTAAACCTTACTTAATCTTGAGTTATTACAAGATTACACATTGATGATTTTTTCAGGATTAGAGTTTTAGAGAATTAGATCATGAAACTTTCATTACATTCCACATTTAAACAAAGTGGTTACATAAAAGACAATATTCATTCTTCCCATCAACGGAAACATATTTCAAATAAAACACGGCTTCTTTCTTGACACATCCTTGACACTATCATCACATCATGTACCTCTCCCTTGACCTGTGAAAAATATTTCAAAAACATGTTATGAGCATAAAAAGATCAGTAAGGGTTATATAAATATGGAAAGGAAACATGAGTTCATATATACATAAGAATGAAATCATACTTTACCCATAAAACATAGGCACTTTAACATACCTCATCAAACCATGAATAAATCAAAGAAATCATAAGACATAAAGGTAACTTGAGGCATTCATAACATTCTTACGTAGGGATTAACCCTCTTGGTTACGTTTGGAATACCCATCACAGTATATTCCCTAAATCTCTTCAGAGAAACCTTAACGTTTCACTCCTTCGCATTACCCAATGCATTGGAGAGCTATATCGGGCTCACCCGCCCTTAGTTTATCACGGAACCACCGGTTTTCATAACAATGCCCAAGAACCATAACATAAATGTATCAGATAAAACATGCATAAAGTAAACATAACATTTCCACATTTCAATCAAAATATAACATTTTAGTATATTGAAATAAGGAATCCGTTCAAAAAGAAACCATTTCCAAAACCATTTAAAACATTTAATAAGGATATTTTTGAATCAAAGTGTCCCATACCACCTTGAAGCTTTTAACATTTTAAACCATTAATATCCATTAAAATAAATCCTTAAAACCATTTTGAAAACATGGATATTAATAAGAACAAATCATTAAAACATTTAAAGAGATATTTTGGTTAAAGGGTTTTTTCCAAAATTAGAGACACTTGAATACAATAATTGAGGAATAACATTTAATCAGAACATTATAATATCATGATAATAAATGGATTTATGATATAATATTCCAAAGGACAGTATATACACCATATAAGAGAGAATTGGTGCATAACAATAATGAAGTCTCAATAGATATGTAAAATGTGATGAAATCCCTTATAAAGAAGGTATCCTTAAATTAAGGATAAATCAATCTCAAAATTATGAGTGAAAAATATAAATACACCCAATATAATTGGATATTAAGTGTAAAACAATAAAAGGTCATTCAAACATATTAAAAGTATGACATATTCAATAACTACATGTTGAACCCAAAGAAACCGAAATTGGGTTAAGAAGTTCCCTTGACAGCCTAACGGCGTCACATCAAAATGAGTTGATGAGAGATAAAAAGTGTATCTCATCACTTGGACATAAAATTTACATCAATAAGGATATATGAGAACATATCCCAACATAACAATATGTAAATTAAAAGACCCAACAAAAGAAGTCTTTTAAAAAAAAGGAGGGTGAAAGGTTCCCTTACCGACTTGGGTAACTTTCAAAAAGTACACCCCATTGAACATGTGTCATACAATGAATATTTAAATACCCATAAATGGAATTATATTACAAAAGGAGTGTAATAATTTGAAGTACATAAACCACTCAAATGAAATTGTGGCAAATGTAGCATAAATCTCACAGGAATAAAAGTGAGATGAAAAATCCCTTACGAAAACTCGGTAGCCTAACGGCGCCACTTAAAACTTCCAAAAATGGATTGATGAGATCAAATAGGGTATCTCATCTCATTAAAATAAAATGTACAGAAAGAGGAATATAAAATAACATCCCCCATCATAAAAAAAGTGGAGCTTAAAAGAAGTGACATAAAGGAGAGTACTTAAAGAGAAAGAAAGAGGTTATATCTCTTACGAAAATTCGGCAGCCTAACGGCGCCACTCAAAACTTCCAAAATGGATTGATGAGAGAGAATAGGGTCTATCATCATATGAACATAAAAATTACAGTAAGAGTAATATAAAAGAACATCCCAATCACATGAAATATGAGCTTAGAAGGAATGACATAAAAGAGTGTACTTAAAAAGAAAGAGAGGAGTAGGATCCCTTACCTCGGGTCTGACTTGACTCGATCATTCTTTAACGTCCTGAATAATAAACGTGATTTTATTTCCACTTTATTAAGAACCTTTTTCTAGTTCATTATTCCTTTTATATCACTTATTGTCATGTTATAAACATTATGTAATCATTTAAGTTAATAATGTTTGTTTTGTCGATATTTGGTTCTTATGTCGAAAGTGGACTTCTTACAATTAGATGTTGTTCGTGTGGTCAAAGGTTCTTTATATCCAGATTGACATTACTGATTTGGATAGCATATATATAATATATATCCAGAATATACATGTATTTATAATATTACATAATCATTTAGAGGTAAGAAATGAAATGCACCGTTCATGGAGACGGTAAGCCGTACGTACGCATGAACGCTACTTTCATTTCTTTGTCATATTAATGGAATTAAAACTAAATTAGAGGTATGTATATTTTAATTCCAGAATTATATTCATCATTTAGATGTATAATTCATCATATATATCCATTATATACATGTACTTATAATAGAACATTATATTTGGGGATAAGAAATGAAATGCACCGTTCATGGAGACAGTAAGCCGTACGTACGCATGAACGCTACTTTCATTTCTATCTCATACTTTAATGGAAAGAAATAATAATAATATATAGGTATATTATAATTCCATTATAACATCATATATAATAAAATTAAATCCATCCTTTATACGTCCCACGTATGGAAATAATGAATCACATCACTTTGAGGGGGCGGTAGTCCGCACTTCCTAAAATGAAGATATCGTGTATACCCATAATGGAAACAATAATGGTATGCCATAAATGAAAAATACAGAAGCCTAAGGAAAGAATAAACATATTATATATCATATATAAAAATAGTGACATCATAATGGCCACCTTTGAAGGTGTTAAATGAGTATTGAACAATCATCGTTTCGGGAGGCAGAATTTCACCATCCACGGAAACCGTATGTTCTTTAACCATTTGATGTAGTTGTGTGAGAGTTTAGCTCGAATAAATCTTATAACAACATCCTAGTATATTGAAGATACTGGTGTTGTTACAAAAGAAGTAAATAAAAAGATTTTAGGGGGTTGGAGAAGCAAAATAATACAAATGAACATGAGAGAATGAATTACCTTTAAAAGTGTAACTGCTTTGGATTTGAGCCTAAAGGCTTCCTTTAAAAGGCTTCTACCCAAAGGGAATCCTCTAGGATGAGGATAGGGATTTGGAGAGAGTAAATGGGCAGGGGATGCCCGATCCAAAGGCTTGAGGAGTGTGTGAAATGAGGTAGAGGTGGGGGCCTTTTATAAGAGGAGAGGAGGGGCACTTTTGGAAATCATGAAACTATTATTTTATCTTCAAAAGTGTTTCGAATTTCTAAGGTCCCACATTGATATATTTCAAATATAAGATTATAAGGATTCTAAATATTCCCATACAATAGTTTTTTGACAAGTTTAGGTCTTATATTTTATATTATCGTTTCATTTTATTAAAACTGTTCATTAATGAGGTCATCGTTGTATCATCATGATGTCATAATTAAATTAATTTATATAATGTCTAAAAATTATAACAAAAATATCCTGATGTAGGAAATATTTTTATCTTTCCAAATAGTATTTATAGACAAAAAATATGATTATTATAACCCCTTCTAAAAAATGTTTTAGTAAAACAATTTATGTTAGTGTCATTTTCACCTTTATTTAAAAAAAGGCATTAAAGTCATTATCTCACCCAAGAGGCTCCATAGGGTCCCCTAAATCGACCCATTGGTTGTCTTGGTCGGCCATGACTCATCCAATAGGGGTAGGACAAGTGTCATGGTGTTTTCATATTTTTATAATATCATTTTTACCTTAAATTACACTAATTACCTCTAATCGCGATTAATGAAAAAACGTTACTATTCACCAAAAAATTATTTTCATCCCATTGAACCACATTTTACATACTAATGACAACCATGTATGTCAGATTTTCAAAATTCAATACCCGTTAGTGGTAAACTTTCATTTAACTGAAAAATCGGTCTGCCTGATTACCACTTAGTGGTTTCACTATTCATCAAAAATTGAAGATTTTCAGAAAATTACCAAAAATTCACCCTAAGCTATATTTGATATTCCGAATTCAAAAATGATGTTTATATTACCTAATTCAAAGAATATAAGTAGAATTAATTAATTTAATAATTAACTCCCACTGTCAAAACAAATAGCATGTTTTTAAGAAACAATATATATCAAAAGATTGATATTTGTTTTTGTCAAATTTCAAAGTGAAATTAATTCCATAGTCCACCATTGAATAAAATGGTAAAAATATTTTATGGTTTCACTTTAAAACCAATTCAAAAGATAATATAATCATATAAATAAATTATATTAAAAGTGGTTTTGAATTAAAATACAACATTTTTCACTTATTCATAAAAAATGAACTTTATCAGAAGAATAAAAAAACATACACAAAGTAAATTTTGATGTCCTAATTATAAAGAAGGATTTTATTTGGTCCAAAAGAATGTATAATAGTGACCAAAACTATATTTAAAGAGGGTTCTCCATCAAAAGGTGATAAGTGAACCTTTAGTGAAAACTCGGGCATATACGCCTAAAATTGAATTCTTTCCGTATTTTAAGCCTTTATCTTTTATTGGATAAATGTAAAAAATTTAAAAACATATATAATCATATTTTAGTTATTTCTATCCATTCTCGCCAATACAATGGCTACATGTTAACTGCCATTTAAAATAATATTATTTTATTATTAGAGTGCAACGTATGATTCCCAAGAAACTCGTTGTTGCGTGTTGGGTACGCCATCGAGCATAGCGTCCCCTTTAAAGTCATATTAATATTTTATTCACAAATATGGATAAATATGAAAATTTCATATTCTTTATTTACCTGGGGTGTTACATATGTTGCCTAACCACATATATTAAGATCATAGGTCTAGTAATGGGGATTTTTTTCCACAAGTCACAACCCATTATATTTTTCATTTGGTTTCAACAAGGTCATGTAATAAAAGTGAAAAAGTTTGAATCTATGATCTTCCCTAATAACCAAAATAGAAACCTACCCTTTCCACTTTCAGTGTATAGAATCTATTATACCATGACATACCTGAAGCCCACACTTCAACATTAAAATACCATGAAAAATCCAAGAGTAGGTTAGGAATGGATATATATGGCTTGAAATGTGGCTCATTCTTAATAAGGCCACTCATGGTCTCTATTTGGTAAATAAGGATCAATGTAAAATGTGGTCTCAAGTAAAAGGGATTATCAATAAAAACTATGATATCATAAAATATATTTTTATATATTCATAGCCTTAAAAAAATGCAATGCAATTTCTAGAAGGGTATATTCTCTAAAATCACGCCTGAAATATAGCTAAGATAATAATGAAGTTATTATGTCTAGAAATCCGCCCAAGTATGAAACATATAAATTGTAAAATCACTTATAGAATGTAAAAAACAATAATAAATCAATTAGCAAGAATTTTTTTTAAAAAAATTAAATGCATGAATATTAGAACGAAAATTTCATTTACATGAATCATCGAATTCACTAAAACTATGATTTAACAAATTGACATCCATGTTTCAATTTACCAATTTAAATATCCATATTACGGATTAAATACCAAAATTGATAAAATATATAACATGTAATCATAGTATTTTTATGAAATTCATATATCCTATTGAGATAATGTAAATCAAGAAAGATAATGTATGTGCTTTAAGGAGATACAAAATAAAATCAACCATTTAAAATTTGGGTCAATTTAATTAAAGTTAAAAAGAATAAGGGATTCAGTTGAATTATAAAGTAAATTTTAATACTGAAATTGAATGTTATAAAAATAAATAGATATTAATATCTTTAATCCCCCATACTATCCTTGTATTTTCATTACCTACAAAATGGATGTACCAGCTATCATCCATAATTCGTTGGTTGTTAGATCTTCATGGGTTTTAACCAACACATGACCTTTTCAAATCTGTCAATAATATTTTATTATTAGTGTGGACTCCATGGATAGAGTAAAATAGATCCACCCCATTTTAAATATGGAACAACTTGCATAGTGGGGGTAGGATGAAGTATTAGTCATCCTCATTCTTGGTTGCTACTTGTGAAACCACCTCTTTCTTGTCCAGTTATTTCTCAATGTGGGATATATTAATTGAATGGTAAAAGGATTGGTTAGATTGTAATATTAATTAAATATAATTTAATCATGAATAATCAATATGATAATTATTTAATTAAATATAAGAATCTAAAGTCTTTGATTCTTCAATAATGGTCACTTTTCTCTCCTCCTGATCTTCCCCTAGTAAATATTCAATATGATCATGGAGTTCCATGTGTTCGTCAGAATGTTCTTATTTTTATTTGTTAATAATTATCTAACACATGAAAAGAGTTTCCTATATATAAATATTCCAAAATGTGGTAGGGGATATAGAATTTAGTTAAAAAACCAAAATTGATAAAGTTTAAGACTAGAGAAAATCCATGAGTTGGTTCAACATCAATCAATTTTCCAGTGTAAATTTATTCTTGAAGTTGGAGCTCACTGGATGAAGGTGTGTAGTTGGTATCCTCTATATTTTCATAAAATTACACCACTTTGGTTGTTTCATCATCTTCAAAGGCTATACATAATAACTGTACTAATGGTGATTCTTCTTTTAAAATGGGGAGATCATGTTTCATATCATTGTTTTCCAAATCACTCCAGAAATGATCATGAGCTTTTTGATCCCTAAAATCAACATCAACATGTGAGTCTTCATAACACATATATAGATCCTCATGGTACTTATAGTGTTGTTCTTTGAGATGGTTAGGTTATGAATTTTACTTAAACAAGTTCTCAGGCTCCTATACCTCCTTAGTAAAATTGGGAATATCCTGTGGTAATTCTCTCATGCCATTTAGTCTTTGATAATTTTTTTGGAATTTATTAAATATATACATTAATTGTTGATACGAGAGTCTACTATCCTGGTCAATTGACATATTATACACCATATAACTGATATTTTTATCCCTTTATGTGAGTTATTCCCCATCATTATGGACCTCTTTCTCTTGGTCCTGCATGTGGGGGACATTTTTTCATACTTGAATGTAATCATTTGAAATCACCATGATAAATGAAATTGTGTTCTTTAGAAAAAAAACAAAATATTTTTATAGATTTAAAAAGAAAACTATAGTAAAATACTTTTGGGATCTGTAGTAAATTTTACATGTTTTGATGCAGACCTGTTAGAAGGAGTGGAAAATGAAAATATTTTTTCTCTTGTACAGCATGAAGAATGAATGGCATCATATACCATGAGGATATTAACTGTTGTTTACTTTATAATTTTAATGCACTTATTATACTTATATTTAGTTTCTATTATTTTCTAAAAAATGACATGTGATGATATAAAATAAGGTAAATTCTAAACTAACATGAAATAAAAATGAAAATATAGAATAAAGTACAGGGAACAAGGGTTTGTTTCAGGTTCCTTTATTATTAATGTTTTTTTAAATTTATTTTGAATATTCAACTATGAAATATCATGTATGAAATACTATTATAAAATTTATTGTGTGTGAAATATTGAATTCCAATGAAAAATAAACTCCAACTCCTCCTATAATCAAGGTCAATGACAAACCTCAAACAGGAGTATGACACCTCAGAGGACCTAACTCCATCATATGTAATTTCATCCATTAAATATATTGGATCCATTGCGTGCATTTATCTCATATAATGGAAGAGAGAGAAAATATATAAATAAAAGAATATAGGTGGGTTCTAGATCTATGTCATGGTGGATGATCTCAACACTTGTAAACATCACCCTTAATGACCACAGATAGATTCATAACATTTAAGAATTAAAATCCAAATTCAAGAACACCTCATACCTCCCCTAAGGCAATGTCTTTAATCATTCACTCATTTTTTAGTGTAAGATGTCACTGTGGAGGAATGGTAAAAAAATGGAAGTAATAATGAGAGAGAGAATAGAAAAGTGAATGAAAATATATGTATGACTACAACAAAAACCATATTATTGAAAATAAATTCATAAAATAAAAACATAAATAAAACGTATTAATATAAATTTAAGATAAAAGAGCAGTAATTTCACCTCAACACTCAATCCACTGATCATTTTTTTGGCACATCACCTTACTATTTTTAAGGGGAGGGGTCTCATCTTCATCCTTTATTTTAATCTTCAAAATTCTCATGGTCAATGTTTCCCATTTCATGAGTAGGATTTGGTTCTATGGATATTAGGCTTATAATATTTTAGTGCCTAATCGTACTAAAAAGTGGGAAAGAACACTATAGTTTATCCATTTCTTTATCTTCAAGTAAATGAATGGGCTATATTGAAGAAAATTAGTACATGGTCACAACTCATTTTTTATTTTATTCTTTAATAACATAGAAACTACCTATTTTAATATGTCCATGAAACCTCCTATTCATTATAGGTCACCCATTCATATGCCACTATTCTTATAGACATGGATATGTGGACTCAACTACATATTCGATGTGGTCGGGACACAATGATGTGACTCCCACAAGTCGTTATTATCTATAAAAACCCTAATTTTGGACCATGGTGTAGTGCTTTCTCTTATGGAATATCCCCATTATGAGTGGTTTTAGTCAATATGGATATGGTATAGCTTTTTACCCATGACCTAAACCTATTTTAAATGTCTATCTCTTATGAAATGAAACTATGTGGTTATAGAACCATGACACAATCATATTCTTCATTTAACATCATCATACCATCTTTTATAAACCCTCCATGGGGAAGTTCCAAACACTATAGTACATCTCACATCCTTCCATCTGGCCTTCACAGTGGCTATATGGAACTTTCGTTAATATCCACTATTATCATTCCTAATCAAAATGTGCTTTATAAGAATCTCTCTAGGTCCCACACTACAGTAAAAACCAATTTAGAGGCGGTTTTTTCGCGGAAGTTTTCAAAACCACCGCAAAATTTTTTTCAGATATCATTTTTAGTTTTTTAAATTTTTTTTTGAAAAAAAAAATTCATTTAGAGCGGTGGTTTTAAAAACCCACCTCTATATTTAAGGAAAAGAAATAAAAACTAAAATATTTATTTTCAATTTATTATTTATCATTTAATATCATATATATTTTATTATTTATAATCTTAATTTATTATAATTTTTTAATTAAAAAATATTTATAATTATTTTTTAATAATAATTTTAAATTTTAAACAAATCTTCATTAAGTAGAAAATCAGAGTTCGACATCAAATCACCGTAACTTTTGATCTGGGAGTCCATTTCATCTCCACAACTAGTCAAATTGAATATTATGAAATGAACTAAAACAAAATTATATTTAAATTTAGTAGTAATTAAAAGATTTAAATTTATTATAATTTCATGAAAAGATAGAAACCGAACATGAACTTCAGGCGACCATAGATTTTGATATGTGTGCCTGTTTGGACTCTACCACATATCAAATCAAATATTCTAATGAGATTTATTCCATCATGATTGGGGTAACAAGGGGACTATTTTATCTAGGAAGAAAGATTCCACGAAGTCCTCAAAAATTGATTTCTTAGTCTGAGTACCTTAATTTTTAAACATTTGATGGAATTTCTGCCAAGTATAATGGAGTTTTATAGTCTTTGTTTTTGGGGACTAAATTTACTCTCTACGATTACATTCCCATGTATATTATAACTTTTGAATTTTTATCATTTTTTACAATGTAGTTTTATTTATAATTAAATATATGCATGATTTATTTAATTCACTGGTAATAAATCTCTTTTGTAAATACATAATTACCTAGATATTTTTTTTTAATCATATTAACCATATGGAAATAAATATTTATTTTTCGTTTCTTTTAAAATAAAAAATTATCGACTTTTTTTACCTTATAAAAATTCATTAATATGTATACATATACATTCACAAGTAATCTTTATATATAACCATGTCTGTGTCAATAAAACAATTTATATTTATGTCTATCTAGTAATATTTGTAAATAAATATATATATATATATGTAAATATTTTTTATTATAAATAATATATAAATGTATTTTAATATAAATATATCATTTTCATTAAATATAGTATATAACTCAATATATAGTACAACTACATGAATATATATATACATATATAAATAATTTTTATATATACTTATGAGGGTGTATTGATAAATAAATATTTATTTATATTTATAATCTAATATATGGAAATAAGTATTAAAATATAATATGTTTAAATAAATTTATGTGTATATATATATCATAAACATTCATTGAGATATCATCTTTGTTTAATAGTGTCTTCATTTGGTTTTCAAATCATTTATGATTTTATTCAATCGATTTAATTCCTATTTATTTAATGGTGTTGTAATTATTGTGGTTTCTCCTCTTTTCATTATTTATAATCAATTTATATATATATATACATGGATTTATGAATATTTTTGTATATTTATATACATTTCTATATATTTATACATATTTATGTTTGTATATTTGTATATCATATATGTGTGTATATATATATTGATATTTATATTTACTATGGTTTATATATATATATAATATTAATATACAATTATATATATAAGTGTGTTTATATATATATTTTTGTAACAGAAATGCATGTTTATATATATTTATGTAAACTTTTCTATATGTATATGTATTTATAGATTTTTATATACATTTATTATTTTATTAATTTATTAATTATTATTTATTATTTATTCAATTTATATTAATTATTTATTATTTATAATTTTTTAGTTTATTATTTTAATATTAATTTGTTATTTTTTTATTTGTTGATTAATACAAATCATTTAATATTTAATATTTATTTTTTAATTTATATTATTTATTTATTATATATTTATTTTTCATTATTATTCTATTATTTTATGATTTTATGATATTATGATTTATATATTATTAATTTCTTCATTATTTATTATTTATTATTTATTATTTATTATTTATTATTTATTATTTATTATTTATTATTTAATTTTTATTTAAAATTATCTATACATTGTATAGTAATTTATTATTTATTATTTATTATTTTATTATTAATTTACTATTATTTTATTATTTATTTACTATTAACATTTTATTTCCTATCTATTATTTATTATTTATTATTCATTATTCATTAATTATTATTTTTTATTTATTATTTATTATTTTTTATTTTTTATTTATTTTGTATTATCTATTATTTTATTATTTATTTTTCATATTTTAATTTATTTTTCAATTAATTTATTTTCTATACATTATTTATATATTATATATTATATATTATATATTATATAATATATATTATATGATATATATTATATTTTATATACTATATGTTATATACTATATATTATATGTCATTTATTATTTATTATATATTATTTACTATTTATTATATATTATATATTATATATTATATATTTATTATATATTTTATATTATATATTATTTTTTTCAACATTATCTACTATTTACTATTTACTATTTATTATTATTATTTATTATTGAAAATTCATTATTTACTATTTTCAATATAATTTATTAATTTATTATTCATTTGTATCTTCTTTATTATTTAGTAATTTTTAATGTGTAATTTTTCAATATTAATAATTCAAAATTAATTATTGATTATTGATTATTGATTAATCATTATTGAATAATAATTATTAACTACTATTTATTTAGTTTAAATATATTTGTTATGATTCATTTGTTTTTTCAATTAATATATTTATATAACTTTATTAAATTTTAATTATTCACTACATGAAGAGCCTGATGGAGTAATAATGTCTTTGGTGAATAAACAAGAGGTAAGGGGTTCGAATATCAACCGATGTAGAATTTATATATATGGAATAATCATGTTCATGGTAATATATTGTACATAATAAATAAATAATAATAAATATCTAAATAATAATATATATAATAATAATAATATAAATAAATAAATTACGAAATTAAAAAAAAAAATTATGAAAATAAAAAAAAATAAAACCCACCACTAAGTCATTTAGTGACGCATTAAACCACCGCTAAAAACCTGCCACTAAATTATTCTATGACGGTTTATAAAAACAACTGATAATTGATTGCCAATGCACAATTTTGCAGTGGTTTCATGAAACCTTCTCAGAATGATTGAACGGTGTTTTGAACCATTTTTAAATGAAAAAAACTATTGCAAATCGCCAATTTTGGCGTAGTGTGATAATTGATCCATAGTGAGCCTCAACCTCAGAAGTGCCCCTAAACTCAATCTTGGGATTTTCAGTTAGTGGTCATTGCTTATCTAGTGAGCACAAAAGTGTGGAATGTGGCACCGAGCAGTGACAGATACATTGATGGGGTGTCTAGGAACTTGGGGAGGTAACCAAGGTAGGATGAGTCTATTTTTTCTAAATGATGAAAAATATCCATGCTAGTTTATCCCACATCAATAATCAGTACGACTGGGTTCTAGCATATATTAAAAATCATAGAATCCACTGATCAGACGACTGATGTGTGGATGGGCTTCCACATACACATCACACACATACATTGGCATGTGAAGACTCGCATGGGCCCATAACATTCCTTGAAACACATGCTACACAGGATCCTCCATGTACAACCTACTCAACAACCTACCACGAGAATAGGCCTTCCTAGGGTCCATCTTAGACGCCAGGCCCTTTGGGATGGCTAAATATCTTGCAACACTTCATTGGGGACTATCATGTTTCTAGTCAAATATTTTACCTACAAAATATTAAATCACTTAAGTATAGTTCCCCGAAAAAAAATTATAAAAAATCTAACATTTAAAATACACATTTTTATTTAATTTAACCCATATTAATGTATTAAATTCAATTTACCATGTTTTAAATAAGTAAATAATTAGATGGGAAAATTGATCATATTCCATTTAAATTCATTATTTTTTTTTAAAGTATTCATTGAAAATCATTGCATCAGCATGCTAAAAATTTAGTGCATGTTTAAAAAGTATGGGTAGATATTCAATGCATGTGTCCATGTACGGGTCTTCGCATTGTTTATCCTAAACCATTTTTAAAAAATGTCTGTAGTGGAAAAATTCACAAAAATTCAAAATTTCATTGGATATTATTCAAATATATAAATTATCCCAATGTAATAATAAATAATAATAAATAAATAAATAATGACATGTGATTGTCAAAACCTTTCATAAATATTGGTAAGTCAAAACACACTATCGACTTTCCTATCCATATTTTTACCTTGGATTCCTGAAAAATATTATTCATTTAATTTTTAATAGAGGATGAGGGTTTTATCCATTTTATGAAGTTTTAAAAAATCATGACTATCTATTGTTTCAATCTTATATATTTTCAATTAATAGTCAAAATACTCAAAAATAAGGATAATTATTTGTAATTTATATACTGTGGAATTTGTATTGGCCTTGTTTCATTTATAATTTTTATTTACTGATAAAAATATCTTTTAAGGGTGATATAAAATCATGACTTTTATTTTACTCAGTGGTTTAACTAAAATTTTAATGAGGAAGGAGGGTTGTGATTTGGTTTTATAGAAATCCTTGAAATCATGCATCAGGTTCAATAGTGGTGTAATTGAAGTGCCTGGGCTAATAACCTGAGATTTTATTGAGAGGCGAATGATTCCTTTAGTTAATATTTTTTTCTTTCTTATAAAGATTTGTTTTTTTCCATGTCGAAATATGCATCATGCATTTTGATAGTATATGAATGAATCAACATGACACAATCTAAAATAATCAGATTGATGTGCCACAAGAGATTAGGTGTCTCATGAATGAATTTTTTCTGGTATTAATTTTTTTATTTTGGGTTTGATATTTATCCCTTGGGTTCCTTGAGAATTTTTGGACCAAAATATAGTTTTTAGGCATGGAAGCTGGGGGTGCACATTTGACACAATGTTGGCGCACGGTTAGGGATCATGTGCGCTAGCCCAAAGGAAACTGTGATCCTGGGACAATGGCACTACCCAGGTCTCATGGAAAGGTGCACAAAAATGCACCCCCCCCCCCCCCGGGAAACTGTGTGGATTCAAATCTCATGGATAGTGAGGGACACATGGTTTCCATACAGTTTAGAAAATTGTGTTGGGTAACAGTGCGACCTATCTAGATCATTAAAATATTAGAATTTATTCTTTTTTCCCACCTTTTATTTAACCCTAAATACCCTCTAATCTAAATTCTATAGGATTTTCATCCAAGTGAGCTCTATCAAAACCTTCTTGAAGCTTTTGAACATCGATATTTGGGTGATTTTTCCTTTGGAACATCAAGTAATCATTATGTGAGTCATTTTTATCATAGTTTCTTACTTTATTTTGGGTTTCTATCCCTCCCTATTTGGATTCTTCTCTTCTAGTGGGTGGTTTCACCAATTTAGTGGTCAATCTTGAGTTGTGGGGGGGGGGTCGTGATTTATTTTATTATATCATTCCTTTTTAGTGTCTTGTTGAGGTGAAGTTGTGGTTTCACACTATAATCTGAATTTTTACAAGCTTAAGGTATGTGGTTCCATGTTTTTAAATTATTAGATGATTTCCACATTATTTCATAGTGTTATGAATGAGTTATATGGATTTATTTTGCGGTGTGAAATATGTTTTGGAATGGTTTTGAGATTCATATGTACTGAAATTTTGTTTTTTAATGAAAAGTGATTATGTTTCATGTTTAATTCATTGTGGTGATATTTAAATGTGTTTTATGCCTTGCATGTATGGTTAGAAAGATGTTTTCTAAAGAAAATTTTGGTGGTAATGAGTTAAAAGTTGGTTTTCAAAAATAAATGGATTTTTATGATAGATTCTTTTTTGTTCACCTTAAATTGGAATTTCTAGTTGGGAATGTGTTATAAAGCATGTTATAAAATGGTATTGGCATGCATATGAATTTAAAATGGGATCCACCCATGGATAAGGTTAGATTTCCCATGTGTACTTATTTTTTTTGTTTTCCAAATGAGATTTAAGAATTTTTAATGTGTTGAAAATGTTCTTCCATGTGGTTTTTGTGTGTTTATGAAATGAAAGTAGATTTATTTATAAAAAATGGTAGTTTTTAGGTGAGATTTGTTTGTTGGATCAATGTAAATTGTGAAAGTGGATATTTCCTTGTGTGATCAAGATTCTTTGAACATTTATGTGAATGTGTTGGTTTTTGTGATATGTAAAAGGAAATTTTTGCACAAAGGGAATCCTGAGTATCTATGTGTGTAGACTAGAACAAGTATACTAATTGATTTGGAAGTGGTTGAGGATAACATTATTCAAGAATGATTGACAATATAACAATAACTAAACATGTAATATTATCCTAGACCACTAGACCTTGGTATGGAATACCATTTAGTGTCTCATTCATAGGAATGCTATAAATTTTGGCTTATGATATGGAGACCACTAGAAATTTGTATTGACTCCTCTATAACATCTCATGCATGGTAACACTGTTGGTTCGGGTTGTAGGATTTTGATCATCGATGTATAAGGTTCATAGATTCCCACTTATTCTAGTTACCTTTACTAATTACCCATGATTTTCACTTGTGACATGATTTTTATGTAAAGTGTTGATAACTGGTGGCATACAGTAGACCTTATGTACATTTTAATTTCCAAGAAATATTCATTTGATAAAATGTTTTCCTTAAGAGTTTTTTGGAAAACATTTCATATGTTCTTGTAAAAATTTTCATATTGATTTATCTTATAATTTTATATCATGGAATATTTTTCGTTATGTGGAATCCTATTAGGATTTTTATCAAATGATAGATACATTGTTAGGTGCATGTATAATTTTTTATGTATGACCAGGGTAAAGGAAATATGATCAGTGGTGGTGGTGGTGGATCAAGTTTCTAGTGTTTGACTTATTGAAGGTGTTGATGGTGGTGGCGTAAGGGTGAGTACACACTTGTTACATGGAGATTTTTGGTAATTTTTAGTTATTAAATTATTATTTTTGTACATTTGGTTTTGGTTAAGGTTGTAAATTTGAATTTTAAAACCCTTATATTCCTTTTGGTTATGATTATCAATTATGTGATATTTTATTCTCTTCTTTTTTTTGTTATTATATTAATGGGTTAAATCATTCCCAAAGTGCATTGTTGATACCCAGACACTAGTTTAAATCCCTTGGGGATCAAGAATTCCCTTCTGTCCAAGCCATGGGTTGGGTTGTGGTTTGGTTTGGATGACACGCCATCTTGGTTCGTGGCTAATTTTTAACTGATAAGCTTTATAACTTTTTGGTTCAAGTTATTTAGGAAGAGTCAATATAGAATGGAGATGATATTTCTGGGTCTTGATGTTCTAGATGTGAGTAGAGTGTCTGGCCATCACACCTTTATAAGACTCAAGTCTCCATGGGTAATTGGGAAATTGGTTTGGATTTTCCTCAAGTGAGAAGTACAAGCTAAAGACTGTATATAGACATATGGTGGAGGTTGAGTGGTTTGGTTTGGGATTGTTACTGTTTTGGATATTGTTTTGTATTTAATTGTGGAATTGATTTAGATTTTATTTTCTAAAAATTTCATAATATTGTGTTGATGGACTTTCTATATGAATGTTTCTTACTATAGAAATATTCTCCCCTAGATACCTCCCATTCAACTGTGGGAAGAGGCCAGAGATAGTTCTCCCTCACTAATTGATAAGAGTTCAGTGGAATCTGTGGTTTGATATGTCCAATATTTGGGTCAAGAATATGACTCTGGACCTACATATGTTATAGAAACTAAACCAGGTCCTAGAAAGGATAAATCTCAAGAGTTCCCTAAGAATAAACCACCATCGTTCTGAGGTAGCATGGATTACTATGAAGCATAGGGTTATCTTGAGAATATATATAGGATGTTTGAGTTTCTTGAAACTCCTAAGATACTCAGAGTAAAGTTTGCATTGTTTATGTTAGAAGGTCCAGTCAGATGTGGTGGGACTCATTGGTGAAAGTTGGTAATATCGAGCTGATGGGTTGGAAATATTTAAATGTTTTTTTAAAAAAGGAGTATTGTTTGGCGATTTTGACCTTCACCCAGTCCCGAGATATTTCGCAGCTTCATCAAGAGAATTAGACTACTTTGGAGTATGTCAACAATTTCATGGAGTTTGTCCAGTTCACAATAAAGGATGTTTCCAATGAGCAACTGAAGGCTCAAAAGTTCAAGATGGGGCTACGGTGAGAGTTATGATCCCAAGTCTTCTTATTTAAGTTGAAGACACATGCCAAGGTGGTTTATTATTATATAATGGTGGATATTTATTATAAAGGCACATATGATTTATATAGATAATTGTTAGCAGTGATAAGTGGAATTTTATATAAGAAGAAGAGGAAGCAATATGAGTATAAAAAGAGGGGTGGTGGTAGTTAAGGATATATTTCCCAGATTTCTTCGTATATGGATTTAGGTGCTAGGTCAGTGGTTTGAAACTAGTGGGGAATGAAAAGGCACATTAAATCATCATGTTGATATTCACCCTGGCCTTTCTACCGTTGTGGAACCATGGGACACTTGCAACAGTCTTTCAGGATGCAATGCCCATATCAGGGTGGTGCATGACCTGTGGCTTATAAGGGGATGTGATCCAGGTCAAAACCATAAAATATAGTGGGCACTTAGTTTGAAAGTATTCGATATTTTTCAACATCATCCTATGAGAAGCATCAGTTTAGGGAAAATCCACATACCAATAGTTATTCTTAGGCTCAGGAAGAGACAAGGATACTTTATGTGGTGGATTGAGCCCTAGTGGAATCAGATGCAGGACTAACAATAGTTTGTGGCACTGTTCTCATTGAATCATGTTTAGATGTCGTTTTATTCAATATGTGTGCCTCAATTTCTTTTATTTGATCACATATTGTGGTTTTGTTAGTGTTTTCTACCATGATTATGACTTCTGTGAGGGATTTGGTAATGCCACATTGTAAGAAGTGAGAGAAGGGTTTCATGTGTCCATCTTGTGCACTTAACATATCAGGGTTATAGTTGGAATGGTAATTATTATTGTTGGATATAGAAATATTTGACATAATCATTGGTATGGATTCAATGATTCATTTTTAGGAATAAATTTATTTCTCTCTATAATGAGTATGTTTTGTGGAACCTGATGGTAGTGCCGATGTTTTTCAATGTGAGTGGGATCCTCTATCGGGATGTGATGCCCCCCCAATTTCGAAATTTAGAATATTTATTTTTCAAATCCAATCACATACATTGGAGTAAAATTATGGTACTATAGATAGTAGATTAAATTATATGGTGGATGAGTTCCTAGAGTTTTTTCGAGAGCATTTCATGGGTTTTCATCCAGAGTAGGATGTCGAGTTCACAATTGATTTAGCATCTGGAACACAACTGATATCTCTTCCATCATACCGTATTCTCCCCATAGTGATGAATAACTTATTCTTATAGATGGGTGATTTAAATCCAAATGATTCATTCACCTGATCATCTCACCATGGGTCTCCCTAGTCCTACTTGAGAAAAAGGGCAACATATGTCTCCAATTTCTATCAGTTACCAGAAGATAAATGGGGTGATGATCAAATACATGAATAATGTTTCCTTTTATTGATAACCTTTTCTATCCACTTAATATAGAATGGTTTTTCTCTATTATTTACTTGCATTCTGGGTATCACAAGGTCTGAGTTGGAGTCGTGGATGTTTCAAAAATAGCCTTTTGAAGTAGGCATGACCATTTTGCGTACTTGTTAGTGCCTTTTCGATTAAAAAATTATCTATTGGTATTTATGGGAATTATGAATAGGTTTTGGAAATAGCATCTAGATGATTCAGTTATGGTATTTTTGGATGACATTATGGTCGATTATAGGACCGAGTAGGATCATGATCGACTTTTCAGGATTGTATTAGGAACCCTTCAAGAACATCACCTCTATGAAAAATTGCATGTGTGAACCTTAGGGGTCAAGGAGGTGAAATTTATGAGTCATATATTATTATAATGAGGGATTTTTATATACCACAAGAAGACCAGTGAAGTGATTTCATGGGAACAAATGAAGATTTTTTTTTAGATTAGAATCTTTTTTGGATTGGAATGGTATTACATGTGGTTTGTTTAGGATTTCTCTTGGAATGCTTCATCCATGACTGTGCATACTCCGAAAGGGGTAAAGTTTGACTAGATCCCAAAATTTCAAGAATTATTTGAGGATATTAAGAATTGGTTGACCACGTCCCCTATTTTGATCATATCAGAATCTAGAATGGGATACAAGGTTTATTGATATGCTTTAGGCATGGGTCTTGGGTGTGTATGGATGTAAGATGACCACATGGTGACGTATTGTTCTTAGAAACTCTGAACACATGAAAATAATTACCCAACCCATGTCCTAGAGTTAGTGGTGGTAATTCAGACCATGATGACATGGCACCATTTTCTTTTTGTGGGGAAATTTGTGGTTTATTTGGACTATAAGATATTGGATTAAATTTTTTCAGAATGAAGACATGAATATAAGGAAACTTCATTTGGTTTACTACCTTTAGGGGATGAATTTTATAGTTTATTCCTCCTAGGAAATGGAAATGTGGTTGAATATTTCTTGATCAGGAATGTGATAGTTAATTTGTTGAAGGATTTCAGTGATGAGTGGACCGTGATGGGATTTTTGCTTGAATATGAGACAAGGATAATAGTGGAAGAGTGTTCATGGCTAGTGCTTAGCTGACACCTTCTCTTCTGGTGTTGATTCGGTAAGATAAAAATAGTGATGAGCTATTCTAGCATTTTATGTAATTTCAAAATGGCAGTTATTTTCCTTGTGAATGGTCATTGTCTCATGAGGGGGATTTGTGCTTTAGAGATCGCTTTGTGTGGTTGTTGTCATTAAATAAGGGGGTGATGTAGGATAAAAACTAGTCTAAGTGTTCCATTAAATATGGTACTACCAATATTTTTTATGATGTGCTTAACCAGTTTTGATTTCCAGGTATATGTTGGGATGTAGTTGAATTTGTATCATTGTGTTATACATGTTAGTAAGATAAACCAGAGAACCAAAGACCCCCTGGTTTGCTTTAGCCCCTACACATTCTTACCTGGAAGTGGGAATATATTTCCATGGAATTTATTGTTGTCATAAATCATAGACATAATGGATATAATTCTATTTTTGAAGTGATCAACTTCCTAACCAAATAATCCCAACTCATTCTCCTGAAGGATTCAGCCAAAGGTGATGAGTTGGGTAAGTTATATGTTCAAGAGATAGAAATTCTTCATTGTGTTCAATTAAAGATTCTCTTATATTGGGGCCCTCAATTTACATCATGGTTTTGGGAAGATATTCAGAAGGTGATGGTATCATATGTCAAGTGTAGTATGAAATACCACTCTCAAATGGATGGTTAGACATAGTGGGAAATCAGATCCTAGAAGACATGCTATTGGCGTGTGTGTTTGATTTTTAATGATCATGGGATAAACATTTTATATTGGTGGTATTTTTCTATAATAAAAAATAACAATAATCGATTTGAATGGATATTTTCTAGGAACTTTATAGTTAGTCATGTCGGTCCCCTTTGTGTTAGGCTAAGGTGGGTGAGACCTCATTAATGGGACAAATCCTTTTACAAAAAACATATTGTGAATTTAATTTGATCAAGAATCGTTTTTTGATGGCATAGATCCATTAAAAGTCTTATGATGATCATAGGAACTGAGATTTAGAGTTTTTTATGGGTGACCGAGTGCTTTTCAATGTGTCCCCCACTTTTGTTCCCGTTTTTTGTGTATGTAGGGGAAGTCAACTCCAAGTTAAGTCAGACCTTTTGATATTACCAAGTGGATTTCAAAGGTGGAATACATGTCAAATTTTCATTTCTAGATGACATCAATCCATGACATGTCCCATGGCTATGAATGGTAAAATCACCATCCTGATCAATCCCATATGCTGAATTCGGAGGAGTTTAGGATGGATCCTGACTTGCCTTTGTGTTAGCGACTAGTGCAGATTGTGGATTTTTATGAGAATGTTATTTTTGGGAAGTATATAACATTGGTCTGAGTTCTTTTCTGTAATGATAGCAATTCACATAAAACATGGGAGCATAATTATTGGGTTAAGGAGTAGTATCTATTCTTGTTATTTGATCACACTTTGGAATGTATTTTTGAGGATGAAAAGTTTTCATGGTGGGGATAATTTTCACATCAATGATTTTTTTTCTAGGTATTAATTTGTAAATTTTTGGTCTAGTATTTATTCCTTAGGTTCACCATGATTGTTTGGAGAAAAATAGAGTTTTTATAATTGACAGTATGTGTCACATGGTTAAGGAAACTGTGCACCAACCCAAAGGAAACCTTAAACCTAGGAAGGTTACATTGTCGATGATGCATGGCTAGGGAAATGGGAGTGTTCCCTTCACAAGGAAACAATGAAACTTCATTCCTCTTGGATAGTTAGGGATGCACGGTTTTTTCATGGCTTGGAAACTCTAAGGGATAATCTTATAACCTATCAAGGTCATTAAAAATTTGGAATTTACACTTTTTACCTTCTTTGATATAACCCTAAATCCCCTCTGATTTGAACCCTACATGATTCTAAGCCATAAGAATTACCTCAAAACGTTATTGAATCATATGAGCGTCAATATTTGTGAGTTTTTTTCCTTGAAAGATCATGAAATCATATTGTAAGTACCTTTTGTCGAGGTTTCTTCATTATTTTAGAGTTTCTCCCCCAACACCTTTGGTTTATTCTTTTCTAGTGTTGTGTTTCACCAATTGAAGGGTTAATATTGAGTTATGAGCTGAAATCTTGATGGGTATCATTTTATCTCTCCATAATAGGGTCTTTTTGAGGTGCGGTTGTGGTTTCTCACAAGATATTGAATGTTTAAAATATTGAGGTAGGTGGTTCTATATTTTTACATTGTTAGATGATTTTGGATTTCTTTCTTGATGTTATGAATGTATTCTATCGATTATTTTCATGGTGTTAAATATTTTTTGACTTTTTGAGATTCGTATAGGCTAAAATTTCATTTTCAAATAAAAAGTGATTTTATTACATGTTACCATTGTTTTGGTTCTTTTTAAATGTGTTTTATTCCTTATGTCAAGGGTGATAAAGATGTTTTCAAACAGAACTTGAGGAGCTAGTGTGTTGAAATTTGGTTTTCGAAAATAAATGGATTTGGTTAATTTTGTATTCTTAGTTATGAACCTTAAATATGTATTGTGAATTGGGAAAGAGTTTTGAATCATGTAATAATATGGTTTTGGTGTGCCCATAGATTTTAAAGGGGCTTCATCCATGGAAGTGGTTAGGTTTCTCATGTACACTTATTTCTTGTTTTTTCCCAATGATGATTATGAATTATGAAAGTGGTGTGAATTGGGTTTCCAAATGGGTTTTTTGTGAGTATATAATGAAAGTGGATTTGTCAATTAAAAATGGTGGTTTCCATGGGAGCTTTTATCATTGGATAAATCTAGATTGTGAAAGAGGTGATTTCTTTGTGTGTTCAACAATATTGGAAAGCTTATAAGAATTTTATGGTTTATGTAATATGTGAAATATAATTTGAGCATAAGGGGAATCAAGGGTGTATATGTGGGAAAACTAGAAATAATACTCTAGTTGATTTAGAAGTGGTTCAGGCTCAGATTCTTCTTTTGGGATTAATACTACAACACTAACTAAACATGTAACTTTATCAAAGACCACTATACATTGGGATAGGATCCCCTCTGGTGGATAATGCATGGGAATGCTATTGTTTTTGGATTATGATATCGAGAACACCAGAACATTGGATTTACTCCACTATTGTGGATCAAGAAAGGGGATGTTATTGGTTTTGGTTGGAGGATTTTGATCACCAAGGTATGAGGTTCATAGACTCCCACTATTGATAGTTACATATAGGTATTTACTATGGTTCTATCTAGTGGAATTATGATTATGTGATGTGGTTATAACCAGTATTATATGGTAGAACATGTGTACATTTTAATTTCAAAGTGATCTTATTTTGAGAAAAGGTCATTTTCCCAATTAGGATAAATACCTTGAGAGGGAGGTCGAATTAGGGTATCACATATTATATCATCTCCCCCCGTTCATATCTTGTTACATTATTAATTAAAACAGTCTTCTCTCTCTTTACCATTGAAACATATTTTCAAAATATAAATCATTTACAATACACAATAATTATACTTGGTTAACCCTCATATGGCTACATCCATGGATAATACAATGATGATGTGTTGATGAACTAAATTCACTAAGGCTCACTAACAAAATACAAGGTTTGGGTATGATAACTTCTTTTCCTAGGCTCACTGCCTTTAAAAATTCCAGTGTCAGATTACTGCTTTCCCAAGGGTCCCTCCCCGAGTCTCCTTATCTGGATCACTACCAGTGAAAAGGATCACCATATTTCTCGTAATTTTATCACTGTGCTAGAAGGGGTTCACTCACAATTTATATACATGTAGGTCCCTTCATTTTCATGAATTCCTGTACCCTACACATTTGGTAGATACTCTGTTGAATTAATGTTTCCACCTGTTGATGAAATCCATTTTTTTCAACTAGCCATGAACTTTCATGCTTCCTCTATGAACTGTCTTTCACTACATGGTGGGAGTGCTGACAGATAACCACTTCTTTTACATTCAACCTATTCATTCCTAGACCACCACTTATTCCATTAACTATCTCTTCCATGGACATACTCTTCTTCCATGGACCCTTTTTTTCACACCACAAATCCCTGCAATAACACTTTTTTATTCTGTTCTATGAACAACTTTAGCCTTCGCATAATTCTCCCTCATGAACCCCTTCACTTCAAGGGATCCTCCCTTTTGAACTACTTTAGACATTTATGAATTACTTCCCAGAGCGATGATATTCTTTATGAACTTCTATCCACCTAATTATCTGATTCGAAATACTAATATAGGAAAATATATTTACAAATCCTGCTATTCTAAATAACCTAAATCTCAAATAAAATACAACCTTCATTATGTACTACTATGTGGGGCGCATAGATTCTTTCTTCTTTCCTAGCAACGGATGATGCCTTGTACAAATGAATCACCACCACTCAGCCACAAATGAATCACTATCTCCTAGTCGCAAATGACCCCTTCCAACAAAAATAAATTCTCCCATAAATGCTGAGTCTCCCATGGACTATTTTTTAATAAACGGTTCATGTAGAATGTTTCACAGTCCAAATAATTCTATTATGAAAAAATATTCATTTTCTTAACTTCATTATCCATTTTTAGAGTAGTTCTCCATGGACTGAAATATCCTTTGGTGGAAAAACATTCCTTTTATAAAAAAATCTTGATTTTGAAGCCCAAAATTTTGTAAAACACCAAGAAATTGTGCCATCTTAAATACCTACTTCGACAACACCAACCATACTTTAGCGGTTATCTATCTTTTTAAACAAACATAAAAAACCTAAAAACACTGAGATGGAACCTTGAGGGATTTTTTACTATGAATATCCCCATTTGGGTTTGTTTATAACTCTTCTCATTTTCATACATCGTTAAAGATTCATCCATATTCAACCAACATTCGCCTATTTAGATTCAGATAGCGATCCAAGATTTACTAAACACACACTCTAAGCCCAAGTGAGCCAGGATCAGAATGAGAACACAAAAGTAACATATAAATTTCATCAATTAATACCTCCGTCCAAAACTACTCAGCAAATTTCATCACAAACCTCGTCTTTCATGATATATAATCTTTGATCGATAATCTTCAGAATATTTAGATTAAATACCCCCTATCTCAATACTTTCCCTTCCAACATTTTCTCCCCCCCCCTTCAGCTTCACCCCTGTCTAGTTTAAGTCATTTTCTCCCTTTTTACAGCTAAAATATATCCCCACTTTTTCAATAAACCTAAAGGCCATTTTTTAGGTCTAAAACAGGGGAAAGAACACATATTAGCACATTTGGGAAAACACACCATACATCTGGGATAGGGGATCCCACATCCACACTGTTCAAGTATGGGGAGTCAGCTGAACTTCCATATCCCGTCGATGACATTAAAATGCTTCTTTGGGTAAGGCCTTTGTCAGATTGTCTGAAACCTATAGTTTTTTAGACGTATACATCAACTTCACAAGCCCTTTCTCCACCTTCAACATAATGAAATTGTACTTGATTTCAATTTGATTTGTCCTTAATTGATGGAATTATTTTTCTCCAATATTTATAAAACTTGATTTATCATAATGGATTTTGATTGGAGACTTCACTTCAATTCATATATCATCAAGATGGTACATTATCCACAATAATTTTGGGATATATTGAGTAACCTCAATATATTCATCTTCTTTGGTGATCAATGAAATGAATTTTTTTTACATTATTAGCCATGAAATAAAAAATCCACCAATAATAAAATAACCTCCTAATGTTGATTTATTATTATCTGTTGATACATCATAATTCGCATCTATATATCCCAGAAACTCTGGCAGATATTTTTCATTATACATCAGAAAAAATCTATTATGCCCTTGATATAACAAATTATTATTTTCACTACAATCTTATGACCTTAATTGGGATTGATTTGATATAAACTACATGAAATGTATAAAATAAATATCTAGTCATTTCACTGTTAAGTACAAATACCTTACAATTATCTTCCTAAATTCGGTGACATGAACTACTTTTCCTTCATCATCCCATGATTGCTTCATCTGGGTATCCACAAGAGGTTTCATATAGTTGGAATTATCCATTCTAAATCTTCTCAAGACTTCCTTGGAATATTTTTATTGAGAAAAAAATGCTCCATTCTTTCCTTGTGTTACCTGTAAACCAAGGGAAACATTAGTTCACCAATAATTTCCATTTCAAAATCAATTTTCATGAATTAAGAAAACTTTATATAGTATGCTTCATCTAATCCACCAAACATTACGTTATCGATATACACAAGAACCATCATCCTTTGATTATCGTCATTTTAGTCATAAAAATTATAATCAACTCCACCACATTTAAAATTGAGCTTCTTCAGAAACTGGTCTATCCTCGAATGCCGTGCTCTTGGTGCTTGGTTGAAACCATATAAAGTATTCTTCAACGAAAAAAACCATATTCCCATTTTCATGAATGAGAAAGAAATCTATATGATCATTATAAACATATTCTTCCATAACCCCATTTAGAAATGCTACTATGACGTCCATCTGGAAAACCATGAACTTTCATTTCACTATTATGGCCAAGAATAATCTGAATTTATCCAGCCTTGTGATCGGTGAAATTGTTTCATCAACATAGATACCTTCTATCTGGGAGTACCCCTTTCACACTATTCATACTTTGTTTCAAATTACCACACCATATTCAATCATTTTGTTTCAAAATCCCAATTAAGTCCTAATGGAATTATTATATGTTGGAATTGACATAATATCCCATGTCTGATTGTCCTCAATTTCGTCAAGATCTTCATTCATAGACTAAATCAAATTCTCATATCCAGATACTTCATCAAAACATTTAGGCTCTACCTATGATAAATATTATTCTCAGTGTAGAGTCTTTATTCTCCTTGTTTGCACTAGCATTTTCTGATAACCAATTATGTTCTTTCTATCAGTTTTGGACGTTATCTTATCGATTTGTGAAGATATTATATTCTTATTATCCTTTTCATTATCTAAATCTTCTTCTAAATTTCCCTATGGAACTGAAACATACCATGATCTACTTATATCTTCATCACTATCCTCCCAAGAATGTTCATGTATTTTTTGAATATTTTACTCATTATCTACTATAGTTACATCAGGGATTTCAATAACCTTTCCCAGGCTCTTATTGACAAAATTTATATGCTTTTTCATTTCTCTAAGTATCCAATAAATATCCCTTCATCTTCCTTGAATTAAAACGTTCCATATTTCTACTTATTGAAAATGAAACACTTACTTCTAAAGACTCAAAATTATTTTAATGTTTTATTCTTTTCATACCATATCTCATATGGAGTCTTCTATTATTTTAGAAAAAATAATTCTCTGTTTGAAGTGTAGACTAATTTTATCACTGGTTCTTTCTAAAACATCTATAGTAGGTCATTCTCAATGAGCATTATTATAGGCATGTTGATTATAATTCAGTTTCATCTCTCAACTATTCCATTCCACTATGGAGTTATTACTACTGAAACTTAGTTCCTTATCCCATGCTTCTTGAGATATTCATCCACTTGGATATTCATGAAATCAGTTCCTTTATCTGTTCTAATATTCTATATTTTCTAACCTATAATCTTTTCAACTTCCCATCAATATCTTATAATGAAACTAAACACCTCATACTCGTGGGTGATGATTGATAGAAATGGAATTATGCTAAAATCATCAATGAAGAGAACATCGTATATCCTCCAATCAATATCTTTTTGAGAAATGGGTCCAAACACATCAATATGAACTAGATGAAGCACTCTTTTTGACGTTTTCTCTATTTTCTTATATGTCTTTGAAATGATCATCCCTTTTTTAAAGAAATCACATGTATGAGTATGATCATGTGATAACCTAGCGAGGTTACGAGAAACGAAATATTTTACTAGATCTTCCAAGGATGTTTGGATCATGTGGATAAGACATTTGTTCCATAACTTTTTATCTTCTTCCTTGGATAGAAAGCACATATCTTCTTCTAGACTCACAAGTTAGATATTTCCTTTCATATACATTCTCTATAATACAACTACACCATCTTTTACTTTTATGAAACATTAATTTTTGGAAAATCTTATGGAATGTCATGAGTCTCAGAATTGACTGAAACAATGAAAGTTGTGACTGATACCTTCAAAAACTAAGATATCTACATGTCTCCTATCTTTTTCCCCAAACATGGATTTTCCCCAGCCAATAATCATCAAGCCTTCATCATTACCAAGTCCTATGATAACTTCCTTATCATACCTGATTTTGGTCATTAGATCCTTATTACCTATCATATGAGAGGTGAATCTAGAATCAATAATCCATATTCTTGTGTGATGTGATATTTTAAAAGCAATTTAGAAAACCACTTCTTATTTAAGTAACTTATTCTTTTTCTTCCATGTTTTTGACTTCATACCTAGTACATATTGATAATATTGATATTTCTCAAAGTGTGATGGATAGGATTCAACTTGAAATACTAAAAAGGGTTTTTTAATTTTTAGCTTAGTTGTTGATAAATTATATTTTTTCTTACGACCAAATTCATTATACTTCATCACATTTATCTGAATTTTTTATGAACAATATTTTACCATGTAACCGAGTCCTACGCACATGAAATAGTGTATATCAAATTATCTTCTAGAAAATTGAGTCATTTATGGTTGTGTCTATCATTTTGGTTCACTTAAATACCTATTAGATATGAAATAAACATTTTTTGAGTGTCCCATATTTCCATAATAATAACATCTCATGCAGGGTGCATTCTTATGTGGAAATATAGCATGGACTATTCTCCCTTTGGGTCTATGAATTTTATGATTCCAATTTATTCCAAAATCAATCTTCATATTCATAGCAGGTGTATGTGGTCTCACTTAAACAATTAATACTTTATATTTTGGATCAAGCATCATACCAACTTTTTCTGTTGGATTTTACTGGTGGTTTGGTTCTAATAGACCTATTTGTTCCAATTAGGTTTTTCTATAACCTAAATAATCTTCTATAATGATGTCATACTAGTAATAAAAAGTTTTTCTTAATCATGACTACTTCATTTCAAGCCGGTGACATCCTCTTCAATCTCTTCAAAACGTTTTATTTGATAATTCCTAGTGACAGTCAAGATATCATTTTCTTTATTCTGTTTTTAAATTTTGAGTGTGCACTCAAATTTGGGGAACTTTTCTACTAGATTTCCAACCATTCCACATCAAAATCATGTAAGTGGGAGTTTCCACTTGAACATTATTTTCCACATTGAATATTTTTGGAATCAACTAAAATAACCTAATTTGTCTTTTATTCTTCTTGGTTATCTTCAATGATAAGCTTCTTCATTTCATTGAATTCCACTTGTTTGGATTTTCATTTTTCCACAGACTCATTATCAGAATTTATCATCTTGTATGAAAAAAGATTATTGTGCAAGCTATATAATGTTAGCCCCTTTGTATCTTCATCTTCCAATACATAAACATTTATATTGAACCAAGGTGTAAGTTTTCCCCTTTAGTTTGAACCATGGTGGATGTTTTCTGATGATATGATTTATGATATTTATATCTTCAATAATTTCTCACAGAACATACATTTCTTCCACAAAAACATTTATCTGGTAAAAGAATGTATCAACAAACTCATTAGGATGCATTATAGGATCCTCATAATTTTTCTATAGAATATGAAACTCTTCTTCTTTCAATTTTCAGTTTCCCTCATAAATATTTTAAAAAAAATCCAAAATTACATGTGATGACTTTCATGAAAACACTTTTCTATATATGGAATTTGATAGGGATCCCATTAAAACATTGATTCCTTTGGGGTCTGCAATGAATTCCCTTCTTCCATCTTCTGATAAATCACCACTATTAATATTGGTTGAAATTCCATGAATTACTATTATAAAGACATCCATTCTTAATGATCAGAAGTAGTGTTTCTCTTGATTAATCCATAATTGAAAATTTTTCCCATTTATGATTGGAATTCCTTTGTGATTGATAACCCTAATTTATTCTACTGAGAGAGAACCACTGAATTTTAACCTTTATCACTAATACCAATTATTAGACCAATCAAGTTAAATACCATCAGAGGAGGGAGGGTTGAATCAGGGTGTGATAGATTAAATAAAATTCCCATTTGGATCATGTTTCATTGTTAAACAAAATACTCTTCTCTCTCTTTCCCATTACAATGTGTGATAATAATTTAAATCATGCACAAGAATCAACAGTTTTAATCGGTTCACCCTCACTAGGCTACATCCAAGGAGAATACAATGGTTATGTTGCGATGTACCAAATCCACTAAGTCTCACTACCAAAATACCAGGTTTAGGATATATCACTTTTAATCCTAGGTGAAATACATTTACAACGTTTACAGTCATATCATTAATTTATAAATGGTCACTCCCTGATTCCCTTTCTCTTGATCACTCTCGGTGGAAAAGATCATTGTCTTCCTCTTCTTTACTCACTACTCTAGAAGGGATCCACTCATAGTTTATGGACATGAAGGTACCTTAATTTTCATGAATTTATGAATCCTAAACTATAGTTTGTTGATCTATTGATGTATCCTTTTCACACATTGATTAAATCAACATTTCTGTGTACTGTTAGTTAGTGGAAATTACTTACATGAACTATCCACGAACTATCCTACTTCATCTGCGAACATTCATGCACCACATGGCATGAGGGTTTCACAGACCATCGCTTCATCCACGGACAACATCATCTTATATAGACCACCTTTTCTTCTAAAAATTATCTCTTTCATGGACTGCCACTTCTTCTTTGATCCATTTTTCTTTGCAAGCTATTGATACCTGCAAAAACCATTTTGTGAACCGTTCTGTAAACTCTTTCACCCTTTGCAGACTATTCAGTGCCACCTTAATAACCTACGTTATAAATAAAAACCATAATTATTTGTGGTAATATATATTTTTCAACAAACACAATCATCCTAGAAACACCAAGATGACACCTTGAGCAATTTTTCCCAACAAAGGTTATCCATAAAAGTGTTTTCTAGAAAATGATTCAAATGTTGTTTTGAAAATGTGCATGTTTATTTATATTCTAATGTTATAGAATAGAATCTTTTTCAATGGATTCAATCCAAATGTTATTTGGATCACACCCTACATACCCCTTTGTGTGTATATAGACTTTATTTTTTATTTCAAGGGTAAAGGAAATATGTTTCGTGGTGGTGACGGTGGATCTAATTGCTAGTGTTCCACTTATTAAAGGTGTTAGTGGGGTTGGTGTAGTGCTGATGGACCTCTTGTTACACATAGGTTTTTGGGATGTTTTATTCATTCCCTTCCCATTTTCGTAATTTTGGTTTTGGTTAAAGTTGTAAACATTGAATCTAAAAACTGTTTTATTCTGTTTGGTTATGATTATTTGATATGTGTTGTTTTATTCCCGTGGGTTGTTTGTTTTTATATTCATAGGTGAAATCATTCCCAAAGTTTATTATTGATACCCATGAACTAGTTCCTAGCCTGTGGAGATCAATAAATCCATTCGGTTCATGCCATAGTCCAGGTCGACTATAAGTTTGGATGGCCCCCCAATTTAGTTAGTGACATCAGGTGTGCCTTCCTAGATGGAAGAGGATAAAAAATAGTAGTGAGGGACTAAATTATACAACGGGGAAACTATGACCATGCTTTGATAATAAAGAATTAAAAAAATAAGAAAAATTACTTTAATAGAATAAGAGAGCACACTGAACAAAAAAACAAATACAAACTATACTAAATGAAATGCAATCACATAATCATGCATCCTATCTAATCACCCATCGGGACAATCACATGTCAAAAAAACCAAAGTAAAAAATATATATATGTAGGGTCTAAAACCATCCCCATTTCTTACCTTATCCCATTCTAAAAATCACAGTTTAGTTCCACTAGTCGATCCACTGGATAAATAATGTTGAATCCTATTTAACAAACTGAAGTGTCTAAGATCATATGGATCCCTTAATAAGTGGGGTTATTTAGTGGAGATAATTTTTCATAATTTATTATCACATTAAATGAACCCCTTTGAACTGTTAATGTCTAATTCAATCATATATGATATCTCACTCTAAGTAGCTAGTGATTAAAATAAAAGCTTCAAAGAACACAATATTTTTCACAGTGTCTTGTCCCTTGACAGGAAACATACTCATTTACATATACAGTTAGTCCCAAAAACCATATATTATATACTATAATCTGAATAGTTACAAGTTAAAATCATGGAAATAGATTCACTCTATTCCTATGTAGAGTCATACCAAACTGAAAAGATTCATATTAATAACAAAACAAAATTTTCACTAGAATGAGAAAGATCACTTTTAGGGTCGGGTTCCTTTAGAAAAAAAAAAGATGAATATTTTCTTCCATGTCCCTTCAAGAATATTTAAAAATAGATTATTTTTTAATGAAAACATTGATGAATAACTTTTTCTTAGGTCTTAAACATTTATTTGATTCGCTGATATATCTAGATAAAATAGATGTAGATGATGGATCTTGAAATTGTGTCTTTAGGTTCTCTTATTCAATCATCATTTTGATACTCACTAGAATGCAAGTCACAAAGTCACTCTATCATAAATCTCCCAATAATATGGAAATTACAAAATTAAAATAATTAAAATAATTCAAGGAATATTTTTTTCAACTCAAAATTATTATTTTTTTCTCAATAAAATTAAACATGAACATCTGTGATTTTCCTCTGTCGGTTAGGATCAATTTCATGCTTCCAGATCTAAAGAATCTTCTTTAGTTTTCACTAACTTTATATATGTATCATATTCCTAAAAAAAACTTCCTTTATTTCATCTTTGTTAATTATGTGTAAAATTAATTGAGAAATATCATGATTCTTAGAATAGTTGATTATAATTCACAAAAAAAAAAGATAATTCCTAAAAAAAATTCTTTATCTCATTTAGATAGTGTGAACCAATATAATTTTTCATACTAAAATTCATAAATTATCAATTATACTTGACTAAAAATATTTAATATAAAAAATATCAACTTTAATCATTATATAATCCACGTTAAATGATTATATGAATTAAAAACTAGTTAAAATTTGTCGCACAAACATTCTATAAATAATATCAAAATATTTCTCCAGAATATACATATTTTTGATACAATTCTTAGTATTATGTTGAAAATTAATATATATTTCCAAAAAAATGTTATGTGATAACTTTTTTGGAATTATGAATAAAATTATCTCAAATTAGATTTTAAAGGTAATTTTTTAACAATTTATGATCATCCTCTACATCATCGGATGAAATTTCATCAAAATATTAAAATTCCAAAACTTCATATTTTTAGTTCCAAGAAACCTCATAAATTCTATCTATTTTTAAAATTATAAATATGTAATGAATCTTGGGAAGGTAGATCATTGGTAATGTTATAGTAGATTAAGCCTATGAAGTTTACCCTTATAGTGTACAAATCTTCTTTACATAGGATTGGATAATGTTTATGAAAAGGATATTCATGATTACGTATAAGATAAATGATGCTTATGTATATTCTAATTATTCTCATGATGAAAGATGGTTCTTAAACAAACACTAATTCAAACTAATGTATACAGAGATGATTCTTATGTAGACTAGTACCATCCTTTTATAGATATAAAGATCATTCATACATAACAAGTGAAATAATACTTACACATTGTGTGCATGATGTCTACATAGAAATAATTATCTAATATATGCCTACAAAAATATTTTTAGATATTCATAAAACACTCACACATCCTCTCCAATACACTATATACATTATCTTAAGTTCTCAAAAATATTCATCATAGTTTTATAAAATACACAAGAAACCTCTAGTGATTCTCAATAATGATTTATTAAAATTAAAAACCACCAATTAAACAAAAATTATATCAATAAACACATTTATATTTCTTGGAAAATATATAAAACTATTTTATAACTACTCATAAAAATTTCATAATCATTGGAAATTCAATGAGAATCATAAAATCAATAAATATCTTCCATGAGATGTTTCATTCACCGCACTACGGAACAAGTCAATGTCTTTCCTTGAATTCTATCTCTCAATGATACGAAAATATGTCCAGGTGATTTGGATAAACATCCCCTTAATTCGTACATCTATTCTCACTATTAAATGTTTCCAACAAATATCAATATACATAGATTTAGATAAAAAGTTAGTATACACTCCCCTATGATAAAATATACTCCCCCCCTTTGGTAATGAGTTGGTGCACTATTTCTCCCAATTCTCGAATATAATACAAATCATTTTCAGGGTATTCACATGTCATTAGTTGGGAGGATAGGTATAAACATGGAGTTTTAACCTCCACTCAAAGAACCACTCCTATATTATAACCTTTGTGAATTTGTTTACAATATTATTGTGGGTATAGATATATTCCATCTTGGTATCTCTATTGGAAACCATTTTCTTAATGAAATGATAAATGATGTCTATGTGTTTGGATCTAGAATACTACACTAGGTTCTTCAATATATCTATATCACTCTATGTATCACATAGTACCGTTGGATGAATCTCATTCTCAACCTGAATGTCTTCTAACTTCATTTTCATTCATAAAACCAATGTACATGCATGGTTTTCTACTCTACACTCTTCCTAAATTGTACTGACTATCACTATGTTTTTCTACTAACTATAAAAAAATCACAATACCCTCACCAATGAATAAAGACACATATGAAGTGGAGCATCTGTCTATATAATCACCATCCCAATATATAGTAATAAAGACAAGAATGATAAAATTAGAACTAAAATTTCATAATAGTCCATAATTCACTATTCTATTCACATATCTAAGTACTATTTTTCTATAAACATGTGTGCCTTCCTTGGTTCACTCTAAAATAGTTAAAAAACATTCACTACAAAGGCTATGTAATAATTTGAAACTGTCAAATACAAAGAGTTTCCAATGACTCCTCTAAACTATTTTTTTTATCAAACCTTCTTCCAATATCTTCCTTATATACTATGGTTACGAAAAAATTGATGTTTAAAACTATCATAATTATTCAATTAAGAACATTTTCAAAAACCCCAAACCATATTTTCTTAAGAATAAAATATGATAACTGGTGTTTGATCAATCTATATCCTTGAAAATAATGTATTTCTCCTTGAATGGGAATCTCAAACTATTTTTTAATCTTCATATGGACCTCCTCAAAAAGGTACTCCTTTTCACTTTATAATGTTATGTCCCCAATATAAATAATGAAAATCGGTGTATCTATATATATCTCCTTGGAATATAAACTTATGTCAGCTTTTCCTTTTAGGAAATCCATTTACCTCATGTAGCCATCATATTTTGAGTAACTAGATAAAGGAGATTTTTTCGTCCATAAAATTCCTTTTTCAATATATACAATATTCTACCTTCAATATCTAGAATACAAATTTCTGGTTTCTCAATGGTTACTTATTCTTCAAGAAAAAAATTAAAAAAGTATGATTTCATATCTATTTGATAAACATTGTAGTTAATGCATACAACCACAACCAAAAACATCAAACAAATTTAAATTAGTTTTATTAATGAATATGTTTATTCATTGATAATAACCATATTTTTTGTGTGGCATTTTTTAATATCATATCCTAGTCCCTTTTGAACCTACATTTCTCATTAATTTTTTTAAACATCCATTTTTTCCAATAGAATTTTTATCTTTTGGATTTAGTTATATCTCCCATATAGAGATCATTTGAATTTTATTAATCTCATCATTAAATTATTGAACCCAACTACAATGGTCAATATATTCATTTATAGGTCTTGGTTCAATATGTGATATAAGATCTATTTTATTTTAAATTCACACTCTTATTTTTTTACGTGGGATATACATAACATCCAATGATTTTTTATGTTTCAACATGAATCTTTATAATTTGAAACTAATTTTTTTTACTTCCAAAAATGAAATATTCATCACATATTTTTTATGATTCAATATCAAAAAAAATTGTTCCATTTAAGCTTAATTTTCCACTTATTGATAAAAATTATGTATGTGATCAAATTCAGAAAATACCAAATATTCTAGATCGAATTAACCTAGTGTGAATAAAGTTTAACCAATTTAATTAATAAAATAGTATAATAATTTGTGATACCTCTTATCCAAAATTATATACCCACTTATATTCAATAATTATCCTATAATTAGTGACATGAGTATTAGGTATAAATATGTATTAAATCTGAAAGTTTTTAGTGTCACACAAAGAATCTCTTCAAAAATATTTTCAGGCACTATTTTCAACTAGCATTGTCTAACGCATCTCAACAGTTTTTCTATACATTTACTCTATAACAGAATTATATTGGGTATTATAATGTGATGAATTGAGACACAATCTTATGATTGGAAATATATATCTCAAATGAATCACTTGCATAATATTTATCGTTATTATATATCAATTTCTTGATATGTAGCCCCAATTATTTCTTAACATATCTTCTGATAATATTAATCATCTCAACATATTGAGCATTATTATTAATGAAAAAGATACCATTCTTTCTAGTATAATCATAATTAAATTTCATTAAATAAAAATAAACCCTTATATAATTCTTCCTCATATGACATCATAAATTGGTATGTATGAGTCCTAGGGATCTTCTTGAAATACTTCCTATTTTCAAATGATATTTCAGTATCATATTTCCCTTTTGATATGTTTAAAAAAAATTAGTATCTTTTTTTAGATTTGGGAGAGCCCATATACCTTCATGTTTTTTATTTTTTTTAGGATTATTTGGAAAATATGACCAAGCCTTCTAGAACATAGAAAACTCTCATATTTTTCACCAGTGTAACAGGATTTGGTTTGTTCACCAATTAGAAACAAATATATGTATCTATAAATTCCTCGTGATATGATCTTGGAACGTCTTATAATTTATGTAGTAAATGAGTAATTCTTTAATACAAAATTATGACCATCATCCAAAAGTTGATAGAAAATCAATATATTTTATCCCTTCCATATAAGAAAATATCATTTGATTTCAAATCTCATGCTTAAATTTTATTTAGGCCAACAACTTTGATATTTAGATAAAGATCATTTAAAAATGACAAAATTCCTCCTACATGCTTCTTAATAGTTCCAAACATGATGATATCACCTATAATGTGGGAATATCTCCCATTATCAATTAATCATGAATTAATTCTTCTATTTTCCATTAATGAAACTTCATCTAGAATTTATATTTCTCTAATGGGAATCTAAATTCCCTTTATTTTATGAAGGTATGGAATATTTCTTAGAAATATTGTTACACACTTATCTGAACAATGACTTTACTATTAAAATCTTCCAAAAATTTCTATAGGAAGCATAATTTTTTTCCATGTTGAAAATTTGAAATATTCTTCTTCATTGCTTTCTATATACGAGGATCTAATTTACATTATCTATAATAACTCACCCTAACATCATGGGTATTTATATTTAGGGACATATTGTAAAAGAATTTATATACCTTATGGATAAATAATACAAAACATTATTAATATCCTTTTAACCTAAATCTTTAGGGGTCAAAATAATTTTTCCTCAAATGATATAAAATATATTTTTTGGTTCTAATTGTTCTTGAAATTGTCTCTATCTAAGAGTTAAATAGATTATGTATGTGTTGAATTATTGTAGGGATATGGATTCATGATTTTATAAATTCTCCCTGTTTATATTGGAAAAAAATTTTATTTTTTAACTACATTATGAGTAAAAATATAATAATTAGAATATTCATTAAGAAAATATTTAACATGATATTTTGTGCACCCCCAAGTAGATTTTTTTGATTTAACCGTGGTATAAATAAAGTTTATGATATTATCCTTAAAAATAATCATCTAATTATGTACCTCAATACACTTATATTATATCACATATCATTCTGATTATCTTAACAAAAAAACATATGAATGATCATTTAATGTCGTACAATGTTTAGTATATTTCAACCTAGTTTTTTATTTCAACAACTATGATAACTTCATTCTTCTAAAACATATTCTTCTCTTCTATCATATTTTTGTTTCCTTTTATGAGTTCCAAATTTTATATCATGAGGTTTTTATTATTCTCAAGATATAATTCAATTTCATCCTACTATATTTGTTCTATGTCAGTTGGTTCTGAATCATATTATCCACTAAAAAAGTGCCTAATAATTTTTTAGAATGATCCATGAAATTGGTAAATCAACTATAAGATTCACTTTTTACTTTAATAATTGATGAGAGATCATCTTGTTCTTCTTTTCTCAAAATATTTATTCTCATTATTATTGAAAAAATATTCTTGAATCATCAATATTTGGATGATTATTTTTATATTTTGACCTTATTCATTTTTAGGGTTTCTCATCATCTTCAAATTCAAATTTTCTTCTCCTCTTACATGGAAATTAATATAAAAATTCAAAATTCCATTACATTTAAACGATCAAAGATAAATATTTCCATTTTTTTACTCATTCTATATATAAAACATTTTAAAATATGATCAGTGATTATTTTATAGTATTCATCATTCAATTCAATTTTAGATTCACTTGAATATACATCATTAATAATTTTTTTAGATATCAAACTTTTTCATGGATTCAAAATCCATTTCTTATTTAACATTCTTAGTAGAGTAAAAAATCATTCACATATCATAGGATATGATTATGTTTTAATCTAAGTAAATATTTTATTTATCCTCTAGAGATGTCATCTTCGGATAAATTATATCTTGAAAATTCCTTATAAGATTCTTAAAAATTGTTGAGTCATCCTTTTTCATCAAACCCCGAGATATCTATAAAAATTGTATTTACTATAATGAAGTTTTCATTAATTGTTTCTTCCACGACCATCTTGATATATTCATATTATATTCTCTCAATTTATAATATGTCTTGTTTCACTTTGATATTGAATTCATATAAAATTTCCAACTTATAATATATATATTTGGTTAATTGAAGTATTATCACCTTTGTGAAGAATATTTCTAATAAATACGTTATATTAGATATTTTTTCTTTTTAATTAACATCAGTGTTTATTTAATTAGTGGTGGCCATTAGTTTATCCTTATCGATTCATGGAAGTACAAAAACTAAAAAATTATAACATCCAATCCAATGGGTTATAAATATAGAAACATATTTTTATTCTAAATATGGTATTTCATTCAAAAAAAATTATCAAATACACTAAAATTCAGTGATTAGAAATGATACATTGTCAATACTTTTTTTAATTATATAGGTTGATCATTCTATGATACCAATTGAAGTGCCTGATATCATGTTACTCAACTGAGGGGGGGTATGAATTAGTGGAGTTCACCTTTTATAATTTATTTCCAATTATAATTCATCCCATGTGACCTATTAATTTTTGATTCACAATATAATGATATCTTATACTCACTAAATCATGCAGAAAATAAAATCATGAATGCCAAAAAATAATATTTTCAAGGTTTAGTCCCTACATGAAAAATCTACTCATACTTGTAGATGTTCAATCCCTCGAACCATAGATTCTTCACTATAACCAAAATAGTTGTAGTAATAAAACACGATTATATATTCATACTATTATTTTCAATTGTTATAATGGATTTAGTAGATTTACTCCATTAACATACAAAAATGTAACTACAATAAAATAGATTACATTAAGCCTCTGGTTGGTTCCAAAAAACTATATGAAGGTATTCCTCAATAATACATCAAGAATATTCAGTAATATATTTCTCACATCATGTAATGTTTGATCTAGATCTACCTCACATTACCTAAAATCATATTTGATATACTGATAGATCGAGCTAAAAAAATATTGATTATGTCTTCTAAATAATGGGCTTCAAGATCTATTATTCACTGTTATTTTTTATACTCGCCATAATTGAAGTCATATAGTCTCTCCCTTATATTTCTCTAAATATTAAAAAAATTAAAAAATTCCCTAAAATAAAAAAAAAATAAGAAAACAAATTTACTAAGAAAAAATTCTTGATTTTTATCTCAATATAATTATACACCATCAAAATTTATTTTAAAATTTTTGTTATGCTATATTATATACACCATGACCCTAATTATATTATGTAAATTTCATAAACTGCATGTCTCTATTATAATTGAAAATATACCATTATTTTTATTCTTATTTCACAATTAATCGTTACTAAAATTATTTAATAAAAATCTAATAGATCATAAATTCTTAAAATAATTCAAAAATAAATGATTATTTGACTTCATAAATTACCCTATATTAATTATCTTAGTAAGACACCTCAAGCAAATCATCTTCTTCAAACTAAAATACACAAAATCTCAAATATTTTCCACTAACCAGCAAGACTAATCAAACTCAAAATATAATCCAAAATCAACGCATACCCATAAAAATGATTATTTAAAATATAGACCAATAAAGCATCATCACACAAAAAATTTAAAAATACTATATAGATATTTCTAATGAAGAATATATGGTTTGAAACACTTAAACTTTTTTATTTGAACAAAACTTAATTTTTTTTAAATCATATATATAATGATAACCATTTATGAATTATAAAAAAAATATATTTAAATCATATTTTAAATATGATTTTTATGATTTTGGTATTATATTTATCCAGATAGGATAAATATATTTAGAATATTCTAAATCTAAAACATAATATTTTTTATCTGTAGAAAAATTATCAATTCTCTATGTATTGCTTTTATATAGATAGGATGATGCTTACCCATATATATTGATTCTTAAATAGTATTTGATTAGTTTCATAGAGATAATTCTTATGATGTTTGGATCATCTTACACATGATCAAACGATGTTTATAAATAGTATTTTCATATTTCTATATATTCTATATAATTCGTAAACAGGTTCCAATGATGCTCCTATATACAAATTGTGATTTCAAAAAAACTTATTCATTATTATGTTGATATTGGTAATGTTTATATAATATAAGACCATCCATATAGAATAATATATATCATACTTATATATCTAGTGAAATTATCATTATTAACTTCTGGGAAAACATTTACATAAATTGTTGTAGATTTTATAAACCTCTAAACAAAATTCCATATATTCTTCAAACACTCAAAGAAATTATTCAATAAACCTCAGATATTCTCCTATAATATAAAAAACATTATTGATAGATTTAAATAATACATCATAAAAATCTAATGATTCTCAATAAAGATTGAAATTAAATGAAAACCATCAACAAATCCATGGGTACATCACACACTTAATGTGTTCATGTGTTTTGGAGTTCCCATTAATAGGGTGACAAAATTATCTTAGTTGCATCACACCAAGTGCCTTAAATATTCACATTTAGAAACATGTTTATACATAAGAAAAATATAAGTAAGGATTAAATACACAAAATCATTTGTATTATGTAATGGTGTTCTAACTATGCATATTATACATTAGACCATTTATACATCTATTTATTATAGAAACAAAGTCACCCAATTTAATAATACCAACCCATACCCAAAGTTTTTGTGAAGGTTTTCACACCATATCTCAATGCGTACTCAAAGACAGAGGGTTGTGTTTCTCACCAAGCCCTAATTTATACCCACTCTCCTAGTGTAGGTTCCCTTACCCAACCTCTATTTCATTTTACCAAGTCTTGAACTATAAAATCATTCCTAGGGTATGGCCTAACAATCAAACCATCCCCTTTAACTCAAGGGAGGCCACAAATGAAAACACAAACCATCCTATTTATTTTCATTGTGAATGCACATCAACCCCCAAACCATCTCCTATTGGGGAAACCATGCATAAATTACCCAAACCAACCCCTTTTATGGGTGTTCACATCTAGTGAACATACCATCTCATCTCATCTAGGGGAGGTCTCACATCAAATATCACATACTGAACACTAACTTCTCACTCATTGTAGAGTGCTTGAACCACCTTCTTGCTCATGGTGATTTCAAACAGTAAGTCTCATAATATTTTATTCATAAAACCCTGAACATTAATGTGATAACAAAAAAATGACATAACTCTTCAGAAAATCTCACTGGTTTATCACCAGGGTGTTAGTCACTCAACACCCAAACCCAAGTCATCACGCACATAAAAAAATAAATCTATCCTTGTATGATATTATCCTAAAGATGATATTTTTTATTTAATCACAACATCTCAAACAACTATTAATACTCATATCCCTAACTTGGGAATCTATTTGGTCTCTCATACCCACCTCAATATCCTCTCATTTGTACCAACCCACACACACTACCTCATGATGAACTCATAGTGTTTATTCCATGCTTAATCCTACACTCAATATTTGGTTCCAATACTATTCAAATTTTTACATCATAACATAGTACTTCTAACAAAGTACCGTTACAATATAACTCACACTAAGCTTATAGGTAGTCCTATTTGAAGTCATTAGAAAATTCAATCGACCGTCACTTGGGTCCCATATCACATCTTTCCATAGATATCTATTGAGACCAATGTTTGGATAAATCTATCAATGTCACCCCATGTTAATCCCCAAAGGAATTATCCCTATCATGGAACATATCATGTGTCTAATCCACCCTTAAGAAGATTTCACCCATCATGCATGAGGCATACAAAAATGTCACCCATAACTCTAGGCCTAAGCCTATCATGAATTCCGAAATATATATACAAACCCAATGAAGGATATTCATGTATCATATACAATTATTAGTACCAATATTATACCTATCATAATCCCAATCAAATAATTAAACCCCTTGGAGTGATCATAATCAGGTGATTCTAAATACCCCAAGTGTAACAGAGCACACACAAAAACTGTAGGAGGCTAAAAACCACGTAGTCACTTTAACTAAGACACTATGGTAAGAATACGTTATATTTGGAAACATAAATTCTAAAAATAATACACAATAATTCATAAAAAAGAATATAGTTTTGTATTAAATGGTAACCCTACATCTACTATGGAGTTACAATCCTTTCCATATTTTACTCATCCTAGGTCAAGCTCGTCCATGCCTCATCCAAGCTTGTATCAACTCCCAAGCCCATATCCCAATCCATATAATCAAACTAACTACATAAAAAGTATTAACAATGATTATTAAAAAAAAATCAATGATGCAGAATATTTTAAAAACTAACCAAGCCCTTTCAGGTCACAAAAATGGAACATAACCTGTTATGTTCATCGTCAAGGGATATCATCTACCCATATAGTGGGAAAAACCATAGTCCTAATCATATTTCATGATAATCAAACTATGTATATCATGAAACCCTATATTAGGCTACCCCAAATCAAGGGGAAGTGAAAGGGTACAATAGATAAAGGGATTACAGGGAATAAAACACCATAAATCACTACAAAAATTCCTCTAAAACATCCAATGAAATTATGAGTTAAATTTACGAATGAGTGAGGATTAGATGTCATAAATGGATCTCCATGAACATCAATTTAACCTTATACTAAAGGTAAAATAATTAAAATGGTACATATACCCCTTATTAAAATAATAGAATAAGGAAGCTTCATAATGTGACCCTATAAATCATTTCGTGATTCCCCATCTGGAGGTCTTATCATGGAATCACCTTTGAGGTCACGGTGATATGATACCATGCAAACTCCTTTTAAAATGTGACCATTAATTCATGGACTCACCATAATGGAATAATCCATTTTTTCACACCATTTAACACCCATATCTGAAAGAATGAAATACCTGATGCCTTATCCTCTTCACCTTGGCCCCCTCCTTTCATGGTGTGGAACCACTAACATAGAAAGGAATCACTCCTTGTCCAAGGTGTTAGAACATGACAAAAATTTTTCCAAGAGAAAGTGAATATTCATTAACAAAATTTCCCAGAACCCATTTAAAAGAGTATCCATAAAGGCCTGATTACCTCCCATATGAATTTGAACATACTTTATGATCATTGCCATAGAAAACCCCCACTGAAAAATCACCACTTCATGAAATGAACTGGTCCTACAGTAACCATATTTCTTCCCATATTTTGCACAATTATGACCCCTTTAAACTATGGAATGACCTAAATTAGGCCACCAACGTGATGTGACATCCACCCATCACTTTGTGATGATCCATCTATTGAAAATATAGTATCAATGGATCCTAAAAACATACTATAAACAAAATATTCAAAATAAATTTGGATTTCACGACCTATAATAATGAGAGTCATCATAAACATAACACCATTATTATTTTCATCATTGAGATTCCATGGTGGTCCTTCCAAAAAAACATTTTATACCCAAACCAATAATAAATTCACTAATATCTCATTTTATTATATACCTAAAAGTCGAATTCGCTTCTATTAGTAACCTCCAAACACCAATAGACATAATTTTCTTAAATCTAAATTTCTCACCTACTTCCATCACTAATATAGGGATATAAATCAAAAGAACATATCCTTACAAGGAAAATAAAGTGGAATAAAAAAATTTATTCCAATTATTATAGTTAATGCTTCCATTAGATCCACTCATAGAGGTTGACTCTGGGTTATGGTGATACCCACCATAATATTCACCTACCTATAATTTATTTTAAGTGGTATATCAAAACCCCAAATGTTTTTTTGACTTCACAACACCCAATTTCGTAAAAAAATACCAATTGGTATTACTTTATATATCATCACCCAAAAATTCACCTCCCCACCTACCGAGGCATGCTCACATCTCTTGGTCACAATTCCCAAATTTCAAGAGGAATCACAATATCATCCTAATATTCACATTAATTTCTAAACCAAACAATATATGTATTTCCATTTCTATATCATGGAATAATCAAATCCATTATCACACTCCCTATATGGGTACTGATGCATCCCTGATCTAAATCACTCTCAAATTCCACCATTCTTATCTTTCACAACTCTATGAAGAAAAAATCATTATTCACCACATTTGAATCCCAAATATACTATTTATCCAAGTTACTAGATGGAATATTATAGATTAACTCACTAAAAGTTCATCTCTATCATGATCATCTATCAACCAGTTTGATAGCAACCACTACACTTCCAAAATAAGGGTCCTATATCCATGACTGACTTGACACTACCCAAAATATGAGTATCCTTATCATTAAATTTATAAAAATAAAAACTGAAACTCAATAAACCATGTCCTGTATATTATAAAATATAATGACTTCTAATGAGTGAAAAAATTACACCTAGGAACCAACTTGAATCGCCAATCACATCCCATTACTGGATTACCTGGGAAAATTTTCTCAACATTCTCCACAACTCACCCACAAATAGAGTCACACCCTCCTACAACAAATGTAGTGGTCCCCACCATATAGTTTCCCTTATGAAACCCCTCTATTTAAATACTTAAATGTTTCCCACATTAATCATGTGAAACTCCTCCCAAGCTATTCTCATATTATCCCTAATAACCCATGTAAAGGCATATTCCCAAATTGATAGAACCATTGTATTCTAATCCATTATGTATTACACCACTTATGACAAAGTAACACCTACCATTCTCAAGAAATCCTCATTTCTCCATGCTCTAAATAATTCAATAAATTAATTTTTTTCCCACACACATTCACTCACTAATCCACAAACTGAATAGAATCATGAATAACTACTTCATGTTTCTCTCATGTATTGAGGATTTTCCTAAAATGTTATTCCAACCCTCACCCTCATCATTCATAGAAGTGTGATACTCCTAATGAAACCTACCATACATTCTCGCACCCACCCATCTTGATCTTATCTAAATAAAATCGGTAAATAATCCCTTACCACTCTTTCACACAGCATGACTTATGCTACAATGAGTTATACACCAATAATCCTAAGATAACAAAACTAAACAAAATTAACATGATTCCATATACAATAATGTTATCATTCTAAAATATCCCTCAATGTTTCCATTAAAAAAACCTAAGGCATATCATCCTTGTTAGTGACTACAATTCTCTCCCTGTACTACTCAAAACTCACACCTAAAATCAATAAGGAAGGGAATCCAACTAATACCACCTTCAATACCTAACCTCGATATCAAATGAAATCTAAATTCCTTGTATAAAAAATCACAGGTCATTCCACATGCCATACCAACACCCACTCAATGATATCCACATCCTTAGGGAAACACATTCCTATAAAAAATAATATCTCTCAATTATACATTACCTACATATAACCATCATCAATCCATATAATTCCCAAACCAACCCACCATGGGTCACTATACATCTCTTATACCCATAGAATGTATAGCAATCATTAGTGAAAATAACACCATATTATCCACATGTAAGGTTATTAGAAAAATATATATCACTATTCATATAAGTAAAATTTAGCAATATTGTTTTATATGAGAATAACATATAAGTTGGAAATGATATATTAAAAAAATCTCTATATATATTCAAAATTAATAACACATTGGAATTCAAATTTCACATGAATCTTTCATGAAAAAAATAATTCATGTATATGGACTTCTTTCTACCGCAATCTAAGAGGATAAACCACATATGTTAACCTCAATTATAAACATCATACTTAAATTAAATTCTAAACTATAATATTGGAACCCATGATTAGAAATTACATAACCATAGTATCCTAGACATACCACTAGAAAGGAATTCATGTATCACCCATATGAGGTATATTATAGTCTCTACAACATTCCTACTCCCTATCGACCATATATTAAAGAGTATAAATAATCTCTAACCCTATTTTGTAACACCTTGAACTAGATCAAATTATAGACACACAAAGACTTTGAATAGTAGTATTTTCAAAAAAAAAAGGATAAAAAAGAATCTAAAATAAAAAGAATAAGAATTTTGGTATTGGGATTTACACTACTCTGATATAATCCCTCTACCTATGGAGGGTTAAAAAATTAATCATTCTTGTATATTATTGTAGGGAATTCCCTCAGGGTTTTTAAAACCCTAAGATGAAATAATTCCATAATGAAACCTTGTGTTATAGTAACCATTTTTTCTTCAGTTTAAATCCTTGAATTTAGTGCAATGTGTTATATTAATGGTGGATGTATGTTTTAAAAGATACAATAAAATGTCAATGTCAATAGTCATAAAAATATAGAACCATATAGAATTATAAATGGACAATGTCTCTAGAAAAGACTGTTATAGTTGGTCATCATTGCAATAATTCCTCTAAAATTTATGTCTGGGATCATTGGACCTCAGATCCAATAACAAGGGGGAATTCCCCCATAGGTTCCACTAGAAAAATCAACACGTAATTTGAAATATGTGTTTTTTTATTATATAGAACATGATTTTAACATTTATCTTAACTTAATATAATATGATCAGGCTCCATCATTATACACTTTACTATAATGGTACCTGATCAGTGCACAACATCACCTCAGGAGCATCTCCCTATGCAAAAGAGGTGGAAAACTATTATAAAGGGCCTAAATTATAATTTTTGTAGAACATTTAATTGATATAATAATCATAAACAATAGAAAAAATAACTAAAAACATACATAATAGATAATTATAGTTCAGAAAAATGAAAAACAAAACTATTATATAATAAAAGAAAATTTTTCACACAATTCTATACCCTAGTTTATCACCCATTAGGCTGATAACATATACAAATAAATAAAAGAAAAAAAATAGAAAGAGTCTCTACATCCACACATGATTATAAACTTATCCATGTATCCAAATCCATATGGAGCTACTCTAGACCGATCCACTACACAACCTTTTCTTATACCATCATAGGATATATATGGTCTAAATTCACACAAGTGTTCCCATGTAGGGTATGTGAAATAAATCTTAGTAGGGCCTCATATATTCCTATAATATTTTCCATCTTATACATGTGTATAATTGAGTAAAATAATTGATATAAATAACTAAAAACATGTTTTTTATCTGGTATCCATGTGGTAGACATGACCATTGGATACCCAAACATATGGACTTGGACTTATTTTGGATGAAATGTTTCCTCATACCACAATACCAACCCATACTATAAGATTTTAAGTATGTTCCCAACCATATCTCAACCCATACCTAAAGATATAGTGTAAGGTGTCTTACAAATTCTTAACCACAACCATCTCCCTCAGGGTAGGGTCCCTTATAAAAAATGTTATGAATTTTACCAAATATAAACATCTTCCATATTTCGTAGTGAAAATTGAATTAATCACATATTGATCCCTGACCACACACACAGAATTCCCCTCTTACATAGTGGAGGTCTCACATCATGTATCAAATCATCCCCTCTCATGGAAGATTGGACATAAAGTAACCAAACCAACCCCCTTTTGGTAGGTCACTCATAAAGTACTATGTTTATCTCATCACATATATGGGAGGTCACACATCTCATATCCTATCAAAAAATATTACTTATCATTGAAGGTAGTTCCCTACTACCACCTTTTCACTCAAGGGGGATATATCTATCTAGTTTCATCAACCAACACTCACACAAATTTTGAAACTCATGAAACATGAAAACATGGCACACAATCCATTATATAAGCACATCGACTTATCACAAGGGTTCTAGTAATTCATGAACTATCCTTATTTCATAATGAAGACACCCTCATATATCAAGCCTCGTATGATAGTATCCTAAAGACTATATTTTTCATTTAGGAAAAAAAATTCAATCCAATATACATTTAAATATCACCCCTGATGGAATCTATAAGGTCCCTTAAAAAATCCCAATGTATTCTCATTGGTACCAACCCACACACATCACCACATTATATCCTCACAGTCTGAAGAACCTACCTGACCCTATCACCTAGAGGATAATCACATCATCTTCTAATTTTTTCAATACAACTTTGTCCCTTTAACCAAGGGTTATCCAAAGATAATTTTTACAGAGCCTCATGGTATCCCTATTCTAATTCATTAAAAAATTCCCACAACACCAACTTGTGGTCCCATTTTATATCTCTTCTTAGAGATATATCAATAACATCATCTAGAGTAATCCCTCCAAGTCACACAAAATTAATCCTTAGAGTACATATCCTACTCATAGAACATTAAAAGTCAACAATATACCCTCACAAGAGTGTATCCTATTACGCATGAGGCCTATAACCATGTCACTTATCACAAAAGTCCCAATCCTCTCAGGTATTCCCAAATAGGTATTATAACCCAAGCTAGGTTTCACATGTCTCATTTCAATACTAAGGGCTTATCCCAACCCTCTAGTTGTCTTAATTGATATATTCTCTATAATGAACCAAATATTTATTTATTTATTTATTTCTTATGAATAAATATATGTCATATTTAGTAATATTTTATAACATAAAACACATGAACCACATAAAAAACCAACAACACATATATATATTAAATGATAAAATTAAATTTATAGAATAAAATACCCAATAAATTTATTATTAATATAAATGGATAAAAAATAGATAAAAAATAAAAAAATTATAATTTAAAAAATTGGATCATATTCATCTCATAGAATAATAAGTTTTAATATGAACACAAGATAAAAGAAGGAAAACATTAGTAATGTAATTGAAATTAAAAATAAAATATAAAACCTTGACATGAATTAAAGTGAATAATGAATGAACGAAATTTGAGGTATTTATAGGAATCATATAACTAATATAAATAGTATAGGCATTATTGATGGAATGGAAGCATAATTGTTAGAATAATAACCTTCATGATGGAATAATAAAATAAATTATCAATATCACTTGAAATAAAAAAAATTAAAATTTTAATAAAAAAATTATAATAAATTTATATGTGTTAGTTCATGTTTTTTTTATTGTTTTAATAGTATATTTTATATGGGTTTAATGGTTTTTAAAACTAAATAACTATGTTATGTTGTTTTCATATATTCACCAGAAGTTCATAGAGGCATAAAGAGATGCAACTATACTAGATGGATATTCATGAAATCTATTATATCGTGTCTTACTGTTTTATTAATGGAAGAAAACTACTTTGGATAAAGACCAAAAGTGATTTAGTACTTCAACACTCAAACACCAGAAGTTTATAGAATGTTTGAACCAAAGAGGATTCTATAGACTGATGTTCAATTATAGTGTTAGTGTAATCACTGGATACCAGTAGATGAAAAACGTTTTAAATGACTATATTAAGTACTGAATGATGTAGGAGGATTACTTGATCTGAATAAGAGTATAAAATATAAGTACATTGACAAGAATTTAATTCTACATAAGAATATTCCCTAAAAATACATTTAATAGAATACATTATATAAAGGGAAATTTACTTGAATGTCCCTAGTAACTTTACATAGACATTGTAAAGTCATAACCATGAAAATTATATCGGTCAGTACGTTCAAAGTTCATTATTCACGAACTTTGTTTTCTGATTTTAATTGAGATATATTTATAAGTTGAATGTTTTTTATGATGAGTTTTATAGATGATTTTATGAAGTCAATAATCCTGTATAATGTTTTGTTCTTCAAGGATATTTACCAAATACTAGAAGTTATTCTGTGTTTCAAATCAGATCATGTGTATTCCTTCCATTAATCTAATAATGTTTGGTTATATTAAGGGGTAACAATATTCAATAAAATGTAGTTTCCTTTACTTATTTTATTGCAATTTATTTTATTAATCCTTTATGAGTGAATAATTTCATCGAGAGTTTGGAAACAATTTATTGGAATATACTCATAGTTGAATAAAGTGATTGTTTATCTAAGTTTTATGGAATCTAATATACTTGAAGAACATCGTATCATATGATGAAATAAAACATATAAATGTTTTTTAGCAAAAGATTCTTTTTCATTCTTGAGTCTTGGAGGATATTTCAAACATTGTAACTAGTGGAGATTAGTATAATTATTTAGTTAGAATATTTATGTATAGAATTCATTATTGGGTTATGGTTGATCCATTTTTATAACACCATAATTGTAGACTGATGAAAGTGGGAAGTATATGTCCTTGAAATTATAAGAAAAGAAAATATTATGACCCCTTGTTGGGGTTGATTATTAATTTTTTCTGTAATGTTTAATTCTTGTTTACATTAATAAATGTGATTAGAGTGATAATTTTAAATTTAATGGATAATAACAATAAAAGGTTTCAAAGGTTAAATTCAAGTTAATAAAATTTGTAATACTTAAACCACAAATTCACCCACCTTCCAAGTGGTTGAACCTATTATTGGGTATCATAATTGGTATCTAAGTAAGTCTCTATCTATTGGAATTATTTTATTCAATCATGAACTTAAATTATTTTAAAATGCATGTTATTCATTCCATTTATGGAAAAAAACACAATGATAGAAAACTAGGATGATAACCTATCTACTATATCATTTCATGGAAGTGGTAGATTCTACTACAAAATGATTTCTAATGAGAGAAAAACATGAACCAAATTTATTTTTGGAAAAGTATAACATGAAAATTGATGGTATGGATCAGAATGAAAATCAAATGTATTTATCTAAAATGTTCTATTTTATAGTAAGTTGTATTGAATCATCTATGGAAACTTGGGACAAGCTAGAAATTATATTTAAAGTTAATTATAATATTAAGAAATTAAATCATCAAATCCAGAGACATCTTTTTGAGTGTCCAAAGTCGGATAATGAAGAAACCATAAATTATTTTTTCACAAGAGTAAATGAAATCATCATTAACATTCGATGAATCGGTGAAAAAAATAACTCTGAAATTTTGAAGAATATAATGTGGAACTTCCCAAATAGTTTTGACACAAATATTATATCTCTTGAATATATAGATGAATTAATTATAGATGAAAATTTAAATATTTTTATTTCATATGAATTGATGACAACTCAAACATTTTTTAAAGTTCCAATGAATAGATATCTTTTAAAGACATTAGAATATGTAAACATAATGTACTAGAATCATAATCTTCAAATGAATTAGGAGATTGAGGAGATGTGGATAAGAAACACCAGATTATAATTTCACTAATCAATCTTGTTATTTTAATAGGGTAATGGTATGAACAAAGATATCCTTTGACATAAATGTTTTATTTATGATGGATTTCTTCAAATTCCTCTCAATTTCTATAAAAAATAATGTAACTAAAGTAAATATGATGACATTGATGAAAATCATGGAATTAATAAGTCAAATAAGGATATAAATAAAGTCATAAAATCAAATAGTTTTATAAATAACTGATCTAAAAAAATGAAAAAAAAAATTTCCTTACAAGGAAAAATAAGGTGAATCATTCTAATTTTTATTTTCTAAAGGTGAAATTATAGGGAAATTTTAAAATAACCTGGATTGTATAAAACCTGAGATTACTAAAAGTTAAAAGAAGAAGTAAGTGATATATCCAATATAGAATACATTCTAAAATAAAAACCCGAATCATGTCTTGATCAAAAAACTAAACTCAAGGAGGAATTTCTCTTGTTTAAAAATAAAGTAGAATGTAAATTGAAATTGGATAAGATTTACTCAAAAGGGGTAATTCATACATTTAATAAATTATTAATCTCATGATAAAATTGGTTAAATAGTAAAAAATGTTGAAGGAGGAGCATGATAAGGTTTCTGTAATAGAATATGAACTCGACCAGAAAAAATCAAGATTCATTAAAGTTATAAAAACTATTAATAATTTGAAAGACGACTTGAATAATGTAATTAAAGTTAATGTTGAATCATCGCAAGCTAATATGGAAAAATTTAGAAAATATTTTCATGTTAAAAATGGTAATAAATTAATTTCTATTAAAAAATATTTTTTATCTACCAAAAACGTGAATGCCTGGAATGAGATGAAAAGTTGAATTACATCTATTAAACTGATTAATGTTAGACACAACTTAAAAATTAAGATATTATACATCAAATATTAAATGAATCCATATTTACAGTTGAACCAAAATCAATATTATATAATCATAACTTCTATCAATTTGGAATCGGTGGGTTCAAATGAATTTTCTAGTTTTAAAGAAACTATGGGAAAAAAGCCTAAAAAATTTTGGGACTACATTTATATTATTTAAATAATGTATGAGTTGAGTTGGAGAAAATATTTTAGAGATGAAAACACAAATCAAACAATGGGTTGAAATGTTTAATGGATGATGGGATACAATGTTAAAAACCCTTCAATATGAAATAATTTTTTCATCCTAGAATAAACCTGTAGATGATGTGAAATGAATGGTCGTTATGCTATATAATTCATGAAAAATATTCATAGAAATGATTCATTCACTGGAATATAAATGGATAAGGTAAAAAAATAAAAAATAAAAATATATAATTATTAAATCCTTTTTGAATACTATTTAGAACAAGAAACAATAGATTCTTAAAAATGTATGTTCATCGAATATGATCGATCATCTTAAAATTTTGGGAAACATCAATGAAAAAAATAATGTATTTTTTACCATTATAAATGATAGTTATATAAAAGTAAAATTATTTGGCATAACCATTATGAATGACAGGAATTAATAATCCAAAAAATTTGTTTTTGTGGAGGGAAGTAAATATTATTTAATATGTGTATGTTATTTGTGTGATGATGGAATCAAATTGATCTTCCTAAGAAAAAAATTTAGAATATTTTTTTTAAAGGATGGAAGAACTATTTCTAGAGGATTTTGAATAAAAATCGAATATATTAATGATTGGGTATTGGGGAAAATCGTGTTACCTAAGTGAGAAATATGGAAATCACTTTTATCACAAAATTATTCACCATCTTGGCTAATATAACATGAAAATTTTGTCAAAATAAATATGTTTCGAGTGATTTAACTCTCCTAAAAACGGTAGGAGACCTTATATATAAATATTTTTAGAAAGGGAAGATAAATTATGAAAAAGATAAATGTGTGGAAATTCAGTTCCTTAAAACATTAGAACTTATACATTTCAATGGGTGTAAACTAATGGGGAATAAATACACAAAGGCTGATTTTTTACTTTCTCAACTTCATTGATTTAAATATCTCAACCCCAAAAGTCAAGATTCAGTGGATAATTTATTATATTCGCATAAGATACAAGGATTCACATTCAAAAAGACAAAATAGTTTAGTAGACTTTGTATGGTAGATACGTACCAAAATTTCACATTACAATTTAAAATAAAATACACAAAATAATTTCATTGAGAAGTCCATTATCCCCATTATCGTATCCCTTCATATCAATCAAAAAACACTTCCTCATATCCCAAATAAATGTAATATACTAAATGGATCAACTCCAATACCCAGTAAGGGTAAGAATATAGCGGAAGATATGAATAAATAATGTATAAATAATATGAAAAAGTAAATAAATAAAAATCATTCCATTAAATGAATAAAATGATCATAATATGGTAGGAAAAAATTTTGATCATGTATTTCCATATCAGTAATCACATGATAATAAAATTTAACTAGGGATCTTATATTAATTGAATATTCATAAGGAATATTTATAATTAAATACATAATGATGGAATGAATAATTTTGGACATCATAAACATATTGTTGAGGATTCATCCATGATACCGTGTATAAATGGTTTATATATCTTCTAATAACCAAACAAGTTTTTCTCATGAGACCTTCTGATGCATCAAGGGGCTATAGTGGGATCCCCCATTCACTTACTAAGTCCAATTAATTTCCCATATGAAAGGGTTCAACATAATAAAAATTTAAATTCATATTTAAATACTAAAATTAAAAATGTGGATACTTTCCTTAATCATTAAAAATAACAACAAACCATCTAAAGTAATATAGATAACGGTATAAAAATAGAAAATATATAGTAAAAATGATCATAAAAATTCAAATAAATAATAATAATGATATCAATACAACATATCCATATTTTATTATAAATAAAATAATAGGATGATGTCACTAATGAATAAAAAACCATGAAAACACCCTTAATTTTTTTGAGAAAAATATACATTAAAATTTGAAATTCTCTAATAAAAAAACTTCAAAATTAAATTTGAAAATAAATTCCATTGAAAATTACACAGAAATATGTTTTAAAATATTTATTTGAAAATTATTTTCAATCCATACACTATAAAAAATATTTGTTTTTTATAGTTCTTATAAAACCCAAATGAGAATTGTTTGGAAAATGAATTGAAGATTCTATAAAAAATTATAAAAAGACAAAAATTTGAATATGAATTTGATAAGAAATTTTTAAAATGTTTATTTTTTTAAATGTTGTTTTATAAAACATTGGTTTTGATGAAAAATCATCTCTTGGACGAAGAGAAATAAAGTCAAATTTTCTTTAAAATTTTTTAAAATCATTTTAAGTACCCAAGAGTGGAAAAAATTGTTCTATTATACAAAAATCTCAGAAATTACCATATAAAATTAAAAAAATTATTGATATTAAAATATAAATAATTATACCAAAGGAATTGTAACAAACCATAATCAATAATTTGGTTGTGAAAGAAACTCTTACAATGTTATAATTTGTCGAATTTTATACCCCATGAATGATTAACAATTAAAAAACATTAAATATCAGGATAATCAATAAATTCATCATATAACAAGTCAAATGGGAACTATATACACCTCATAAACTAATATTGGTGCATGACATCAAAATATGCAATAAATAAATAAAATTAAGACAAATTCCCTTATAAAGGTCAGATCATTGATGTTGACATTAATCAAGTGAATTGATTATGTATATCCACATTATATAAACATAAAACAAGTATAAATATAACATAATATAATAATAATATATTTTATATATTATCTAAGCATTACATAAATAATGAATTGTATTTTTAACCCATTGAATTGAAATTTATTTAAGAAATCTCTTTCCATGTGGTTTCCTTTGATTGAATGTGCTTTAACCTCCAATGTAGTTATTTAAAGATTTATATTAATTAATAATAAAACCATAATCATATTTATGATATCTTATTGGATCCTATTATATCATCTTTTCACCTTTTTTATAATAATATTATGTTAGTACCCTTATTTCGAGTTCTAATGGGTTCATTTTTCTATGCATGTTTTGCCATTAATGTTATGGTTATTATGAAGAGGATATAGTTACATTATCTATAAAATTATAGTAATTCCATAGATGTAATATTTACTTATTATATATATATATATTAGATTAAAATTTTAATTTGGTATATGGAAAATGAATCTCATCGCATTGTGGAAATGGTAGCCCATGCATACGCATGAGGTACGATATCATTCCATTGATGGGTGAAATGTTATGAAATTCTTTGATATATAAATTTTCTATAATAAATATCATATTATAATTAACATATATATACAATATTTATATCATTATTACCATCCATTTATAATTGTGATGACAAACTAATTACACTATGATGTGGAGACAGTAATTCATACATATGCACGTGGAGTGCTTCCATTTTTCAAAGGATGGTAAAAAGGTGGAATATATTTGTTTCATCATCATAATAACATATATGTATATATATTATATTGTAGTTATTATTTTATTTTTGAAACAAAACATGATTATTAATTAGAAGAATAAATAAACTTGAAAGTGTTTATAAAATTGACTACCACTTATTCAGTGGACATCCTTTAGACCTCTTAATAAAAAACATAATGTTGGTATTTTGATGATACTAGAACCTATAGAACATGGATAAAGAATATTTAAAATTAATGGGCAGGACTTGGTTGAGAAACTTTCAAAACCATATTCCAATGATTTGTTTGAATTTATGATTTTTAGTAACATTATATAAATTAATACAATATTATTTGTTATAAAATACATATAATGTCAAATTTTATAACTACTCATTAAATTGAATCTAATACTATAGAGATAAAAATTATAATTATAAAAAACTTTTTTATTAGATTCATAACATTTTTATTTCATCTATAAATTTTATAACTACATTAATTTTCTCAAATTGTAATTATTTTATAATCTTTAATATCATTTACTTGATTTTCCCATGAATTAAATAATTTATGCACCAGTATTTTGAATATTTTATGGTAATTATTTCATCATTAAAATTAAAAAAAATTAACGAAATTAATATAAATATTTTATATTTAAAATTAATATTTATATTCTAAGATATCTTCTGCAAAAACAGCCATATTAAAATGTTATAGTTATTATGATCATGAATATGGCATCTTTTACTTTTCTTTAAACAAAATATATTAAGGTTTATAATAAATACCTAACGGAAATAATGGTCATATAAATGAACCTCGAATGAATTTAGAAAAATCACAATCATCTAATAAAATTGGGTCATGTTTAAGGGCCATTTTCTAATCCTTATTGTTTAATTTTTAACATATTTTATCCAATTTAACCTTTATCATGGTAACAAAAATTAACATGTTGACTATTCTTATTATCCAAATGTAAAAGGATCCTATTTAAAAAAATTAACTTATTAATACAAATATAGATAATGTTTTTCAAAGTTTTAAAAATTGATGTTTGATAATTTCATTTATAACTAATCTCATAAAATGCAACAAAAAACAGTTTTTTGAACAGTGCATCTTTATGCCCAAAAATGTACTTATACAAAAATATGGTATAAAGATTATTAAAAGGAAATATATTTTAATAAATTTTAATAAATTTAAAATATTTTACCTTGAGATAAAATTAAAATCATAAATTCACTGTTAATATGATGAAATTGATAGTTTTATAAAAATTGGTATTTTTCAGTATTTACTAGAAAATCAATCTTTTCCCAAAATTCCATAAAATTAATGAAAAGTTAAATTTAATATGATTATTTAAAAAATTGTATTATTTTTATAAGATAAAATTGATATAATTTATATTATCTTATTATAAAATATACCCAAAAAAGTAAGAAAAACATTTTTTAATAAAATGTATTTTTTGAAGAATAAAATAATTATAGTAAAAAAATCACTTATTCACAATGTATTAATTAATACATTAACAATGAGTTAGAAAGTTAATAATTTTATAATGTTTTTATTATGATTCATTCTTTCCAATTTAACGGCGGGGTTATAATGATGACATAATAACATTTCATTATTCGTTTAAGCTAGGTGTTTCATGTGAACGTAAACTATGAATGAGATAAAAATTAAAAAGAGACATACCATAAAATCTTGGGGTTGTACATTCTCCCATATTTAAATAAAATTGACCCTTAAAATTTTTAATTTCACATTTCAAATCAAATGTTGATACTTTAATTTTTTTTGTGGGAACCCCTTATCATAAATAAGGTTAGTAAAACAACCTCTTAATAAGAGGGAAAGATAAATGAAAATGCCGCTCAAAATTAGGTTTTAAAATAGGATAAAATTAGTTGAAATTGAAAACATTGACATGGAAGATCAATATAACTATAATTATATGATGGATAATGATAGATAACATGGTAATTATAAAGTTAACATTTATAAAACTATAAATTTTTGATTGGTTAAAAGACCATTGATTTCTAGGTTTGATAAATAAATGGATAATTTTTTATCAAAATACTTTTACTAGAGTTTTGCTAATATTTTAATATCCATATAAGTAAATGAGAAAATAAAATTACATGATTTATTTCCATGTAATAAGCATGTTCTCAGACTTTGGATTTACTTCAATCTATTTTCACATCATCTATTATGCTTGGAAATTGATGTTTATGATGAATTTCTCATACCTGACTCACTTTTACGAATCATAAGATCCACAAGTCATTACTTAATCCATAAAATGATTACTGAATCCAAAATAAATATCAAATGTTATCAAAAAAATATCCAAATTCTAACTTAATCCATTTCATAAGTAGTTAGTCATAAGAATCATCCAAAATATGTTTTTCCATATTTGAGGACCTAAAATTTAGAAGGATGTTCACTTAAATTAAATAATCATATTAACTTCATATTTTCCCCAAACATCATAATTGAGGAATTATTGTCACATAAATAATATATGAACACATTTATCACCTTTAAATATTAATTAATACATACATTCTTCCAAAAATAAAATTTCAAGATTTTTAATATATTTCATAAATCCTAATGTATAATAATCCTAGAATAGTTAACATAAACCATAAAATAACTAACACCATCATTTTCTTCAATAATATACCATAAAAATATTTTTATAATTATTATCTCAACATAAATAACATATTAAGGATTTCTTCCCCAAATAATGTGTTTTTAAAAGATAATCTTGCTGCATAATCACTTCCCTTAGTTACAAGTACTATTCACTACATACCACCAAATCCTAAAATTAATAGTATGGAAAAAAAATCCTTATAAATTTCATGATTTATATAATTATAATTCAAAAAATAATTTTACTAAATATTTCTTAGATTCAAATACACAAAAACAGTAATATTTTCCATTCAGATATATCAACAAAATAAGTTTCTCATTGATCCCTTTGCTTCTTATAAGGTATATCCCCTTGATTCTTGGGAAATTTATTTTCATAGTTCCCTATATGTTAATAGAGGAATAATTTCACATTAGAAAAATATTTATTACCCATATAATAATTAGTAATGTCGATTCTTTCACCACACTTGATAAAAATTATTTGTCCTTATAAGCATGTACCAAGGTGTTTCCTTCCACAAGTATCACATGTTGGAAAATCCTTCATTCCCTTATTCACTTTATCCAAATTTTTATTTTCTATCATATTATTATATTTCTTCCCTTAAAAGTCATAAGACTAAGATAATTAATTTTATGACTTGTTTTCTCATGATACTATGTCCTCATATGATAAGAATTCATAGAGGATGAATTTACTTTATAAGATCAACTTTATCCCACCAAAGAAATATTCAATATTAATCATTGGATTATTTTCATTGATATGGTTTCCATTCCTTCCTCTAGTATCCATTTCGAAAAAATTTAAAAGACTATATTTGATAATAACATTATAGAACATAATCTATAATATCAAAACATGTGATACACTTAACATAAATTTAATTTTTAGGAATAACTAATCTTTAAATCATATGTTTATCTTATTTGGATATATTTCCAAATTCGTTCAAAGGGATTCATTCTCTTATATATGTTTTCCTAAATCTAGTTTTAACATTTTATGCTAAAAATACTATTATACCAACTTTAAACACCAAAACACAAGTATCCTAGTGTCAGGGGTTACATTGTTACATTATCATAAGATTAAAGTATTCACATCCTAGGGGACCGAATTGTTTTTTAGTCATTGTAAACTCAATAAATACATGAAAATCACATTATATTTTTAAAAATAAAATACTCAAAAAATTTAGTTGAGAAAAAAAATTATTCCCCTTAGTGTATCCCTTCATATAAAAAACAAAACATGACCTCTAATGCTGGAAAAAAATGAGACATAAGAAAGGGGTGAGATCAAATTCTACGTAAGGGCATGAAAATAGTGGAAGATATGAATAAATAAAGAAGAAACAACATGTTATAGTATGTAACTGAAACACATTATATTTAATAAATAACTTGATTGTACTATGGAAGAAATAATATATGATCAAATATTTCTATATAAATAATAACATGATAATGAAATTTAACCATGTATATTATAATAATCAAATAATCACATGGAATATCAATAACTGAATTCATAATTATGGAATACATAATATGGGAAATCATAAACATACCATCTAGTATTTTCCAAGACCAAATGCATAAATGGGTAATACATCATCCAATATCAAAAATATCTTATCTCATGAGACCTACCAATGCAAAGAAGGGGTATAGCGGGCCCCTCCCATCACTTACTAAGTCTAATTTTTTCCTTGTACAAAAGGATTTCAACAAACTAAACATAATATTTTGTATTGGAAAAATATTATATGAAATGTGAATACATTCCCCAATCAATAAACATTACCACAAGCCATCTAGAGTAATATGGATAATGGTATTATTATAGAACATACATAGTCAACCTGATGATAAATCATCCAAATAAATACTAATTATGATATTAATATAACATATCCCTTTCTTATTATATGTACAATAATGGGGTGATGTTATTGGTGAATATAAATTCAATGAAAATAACCTTGAAATCATTTTGAGTGAAATATCCTTTACATTTTTAAAATAATCTTTAAAAACTAAATGTCCACAAAACATCATGAAAATAATTTCTGTTGAAAAAAACATTATAATAAGTCTTAAAATATTTAGTGTAAAATTCATTTCCAGCCATGCGGTTTAAGGAAAATATTCATTTCATATTTTCTATAAAAGAAAAATGAGCCTTATTTTGAATACTTCATGAATATTCCATTAAGTGATTTTTGTAAAAAGTAGTAATAGAAAAAATTTATAAAATAAATCATTTTTTGAAGGATTATATCATTTTTTTAATTATTATTTTGAAAACATGGGTTCTAATGAAAAAAAATTCGACCGAAGTGAAATATGTCAAAATTTGAAAAAAGCATTCAAAATATTTTTAAGTACGAAATAGTAAAAAACATTTTCTATTTCTTGATATGTTCCTGAATGACCATGTATGAATAAAATCTATTGAATTTAACATATAAATTACTCCCTAATGGAAACATAAACCAAAAAACACAAATAATCATGGTGTTGTGAAAAAATATCTCACTACTTTATAATAAGTCGAATCATATGCCCTATGAAAGAATAAAATTTATGAAAACATTAAATATCATGATAATAAATAAATTAATGTTATAAAATATCATTGGAGAACTATATACATCTCAAAAAATAATATAGGTTCATAACATCAAAATATACCTCAATGAACTAAAATTAAGGTGAAGTACTTATAAAGATCATATCATTGAAATGAGTGTTAATAAAATTAAATTATTATGTGTATATGCTATAAATAAACATAAATAAAGTTTAAATACAACATAAGATAATAAAAACTAATTTTACCCATAATCATAGAATGATATAATCAATGAAGTAGAAGTTTAACCTAACGAATGAAAATTGAGTTAAGAAATCCATTACCTTAAGATTTGACTTAATTGAAAGTTCATTAAACACATGTAAAATCATTTTAATAAATGAAATGATTTTTAAATGAAATATATTAATATTTATTATATCATATATGATCCTAGTATATCATCTTATCACCTATTTGTTAATAATATTTATTTATTAGCAATGTTTCAAGTGAAAACTGCTTCATTTTCCTATACATGTTTTTTCATCTATCCTGGTTATTGTGTATTTGATATAGTTACATCATCAAAAAGATTTTATTAAGGTCATAGATGTCATATTTTTTAATTATATATATTTTTTAGATGAAATACTGAATTTTGAACATGGAAAATGAATCACATCTCGTCGTGGGGATGGTAGGACATACGTACACACGAGGAATGATATCATTCCATTAATGGGTGAAATGGTAAAAAATTGGATGATATATTAATTTTTAAGAATCGATATCATGTTATATATACCGTATAAATCAACTATATTATTCATTATAACCATCCCTGTAATGTGGTGATTAAAAATGAATTATGAGGGTCACAGTCACTTCTTAATATAACAAATGGTCATATATATGAAACATGAATTATTATGAAACAAATTAATCATAAAATAATATTTGGGGTAATTACTTGTGTTATTTTCCAACAATTATCATTTTTTTAACATATATTACCAAATTTACCCATTATCGGGTTAATACAAATTATCAAGGTTACTATTCATATTAGAAAAACACATGACCTATTTACTAAATTTGGGACTCATTAACACAGATATTGTATCAATTTTTAAATATAATAAACATATAAGATTTAGAATTTAATTTAAAATTAATTCCACAAAACACAATGAAAAATAGATTTCTTGAAAAAATGCATTATTAAGCCCAAAAAATGTATTTATACAAAAATAATGTATAAGGATTAATAAAATTAAATAAAATAGAATAATTAAGTTACATTGAGATAAAATTAAAATCATAAGGATACTTTTAATATAATTAAATTGATATTTTTATAAAAAATAGTATTTTATCACTATTCAATGGAAAATCAACCATCTCAGATAACTCCCAAAATATCTCCAAAAGGTAATTTTAATATGATGATTTAAAATTTATATTAGTATTATAAAATAAAATTTATAGATGTTCAATAAATTTATTATAATATTTAATCATCAAAATAATAGAAACCATTTTTTAAGAATAAATATTTTTTGGAGAATAAAATGATTTTACTCGAAATTAAGTGCTTATACAGAAAAAGTTTATTACTACATTAATATTGAGTTAGAAAATTATATATTCCACAATGTTATTAATAGTATTCATTGATTACAATTTAAAATTGAGGTTATAATTATAATATAATAATATTTCAATGTTTATTTAACCTAGTTGTTGTGTGCTTTGTAAACTGTTGAAGATGTTAAATTTAAAAAGAGAAATATCATTAAATCATAGGGTGGTGAAAATAATGACTTCACCTAAATTAAAAGATTTATATTCATAAAACATAAAACTAATTCTGTGAAAATTTTCAAATTTTATAGAATATAAATTGAAAATAACTTTATTTACACCTTCAGAAGAAAAAATTTGATAATATAAATGAGATTACATTTAACACTTTTGAATCCTATTTTTCAAATAATATATTAAAGAAAATATATAATTCCCCTTCACTCCTCCAAAAAATGGTGCTTCATAATGGGAAAAATTATTATTGAAATTGGGAGGACCATGATTGCTGAGAATAAAATCCCTATATTATTTTGGGGGGAATCCATATGTATGGTGGAACATATTCAGAAAACATGTGTGACTACACTAAAATTAGGAATTATCCCTATATGATTAAGTAAAAAAAGAAACCAAATTTGAAATACAATAAAGTTTTTATAATTCCATCCCTAAAAATAATAAAGAATTCAAACATAGGTAAATTTGAGAAGAAAAAAAAGATAAATAAGGAATATTCATATGACAGACAATAATGGAAAGAACTTACAGGTGCTGGAACAAATGATCACACAAAATTGTGGGAAAATGTGATTTGAAAGTATTTGAAAATGAGTCTAAACCAATGGAATAATAGAAAAGTGGATAATATGAATCACAAAAAGATTTTAGAGAATGCTCAAGAAGAACAGGTGATGAAGAAGTAAGTTGTGGGACCAATATAGAAGTAACATGTTATGATGATTCCAGTGATTAAAATGGTTCTATTTGATATTTACACTGAATGTTAAAAACATTAAATAAGTTGGTTGAACTAATTAAGTTCACAAAAAATGAATCACTAGTTCAGACAGGGATAAAATTAAGAATTCATAAAAAACAATTATATATCAGGATGAACCATATTAAGTACAAGAAGTATTTGATAATAAGGAATTGTTAAAATCCATGCATTATATATTAGATAAGATTAAGAAGAATGAAACATGGGTCCTTATCTCGATATCGAAAGGAAAAAATATCTTGAAAACTAAAAGTGTGTTAAAAATAAGCTCAATTAAATGGTAGAAGTCTCAAAAAATAAAGATTGGTTAATTTTAATTGGATACACATAGGATAAAGGTGTGGGTCTTATATTATTTTTTCTCAATTTAATGGATGTAAATAATCTATTTTTTTATAGTTCTTTCTCATCATAAATAAAGGTTTTATTAGATGAAGGTAAAGTCAGTGTTATTGAATGATTAATTTATTGAAATATTTTAAATTAAAAAACTATAGGGGTTTATACATAATGGGGATAATATAATGATATGTAAAATAAAGATATATTAATGCCACTTCATGAGGTCCCCAAATGAGGGTATTCTAAGAAGAATGGATTTTTTAAAATTTTGAACATATTAAAATGAAATATTTTATAGATACATATATGTGAATAGGGAATATTCCTAAACATTTACACTCATTGCTAACAATGATCAACTAATCTTTTCTAGTAACAAATATCACGCATATGAGGAGTTCATAAAGAAAATAAATAAAACATTTAAATTTCAAATCTAGGGAAGATGAATTTATTTATCATGATCTAGTTTATAAAAAATATAAGATACATCTTACTATCATAATAAAAATATTATGAGGAACTACTTAGGAACTTGGACATGGTAGATTCTAAGAATGTTTCATCAACTAACTTAAATGTTAAAATGGTGATAAAAGATAAATGCTATAATTTTTTTAATAAAATAGATTTTTTAATTTATTCATATGATTAAAAAGTCTAACAATATCATGAAAAGGAAATGATTATATCATTACTTTTTATTCTAGATATGAAATAGATCATATAGAGTGATAAATTATAAACACTATAATAATTTTTAGGTATGTCAAGGGAATATTAGTTGTTGTATTTATTTATCAATGAATTAGTAAGTTGAAATTTTAAGGGTTCATAGATGTTGATTTGGTATATTTATTTTGATGATAGAAAATCATCATTTCAAGGAACATTTTCTTTAGGAGAATGTACTTTTTTCTAGTATTTTAAGAAAATGTTTCAGTGGAATTGAGTAATGTGGAATTGTAATATGTTGATTCCACCCATTATTACACTAAAATGATGTATATGAATTTTAAGATTGAGGACACTAAATTGAATTATGGAAATCCCTTGAAAATCATCTGTAATGTTTAAATTGGAAATTATCTCTCAAATAACACATTTCAACACTCTAGATCAAAACATATTCATATAAGAATGAATTTCATTATAGAGAATGTTTTTTCTAAAGTAGTTATGGTTGAGAAAATCCCAAAAGAAGGATCAAATGTAATATATTTTTACTAAATATATTCCAAGGGAATATTTTAGGGAACTAAGGTTAAAACATCATGTTATACCTACTCCATATATATATAGGTAGTTTGGGATATTCAACTCCCCACTATGCCATAGATTATTTTAACAAATTAGGGGATAAATGAAACACTTTTACGATAAGGAATGTACATAATTTTATATAATATTTTTATTGGTGGATGGTGTTCTCATAGAAAATTTAGGGAAAAAATTAAATAAATGGTGAGGGTGAACATCAAAAATAACTTTTCTAGAATCTTATTTTCATGAGGAGACATAATTCTATAAAAAAATTCTTTCTCGGGAAGTGTGGTGCTGATATTTTTTCTATTGATAGAAGAGTTGTGATGAGGTGTATAAATGATTTTTATTCCCAGAAAATAAAAAGTGGGAGACTAATGTCTTCCTTGGTCTTTTATTTTATTTTATTTATTATAATCACTATTTATAATATTTTACTTCGCATGTAATGACTATAAAACTGAAGAAATCAGTTCTGAGTTTTTTATAATTTCATAGGATTCTCTGGGTGGCACAACGAGTAATAAGTATACTAGAGGGAGATCCATAAAATTAGTTAGACAATTTTTTACTATTGAATCAATATAAGAACATAATTTTGGTGGAATAAAAATTATGACTCTAATTATTGAATATGGAACATTATAAATCCATAAAATGAGGGGATAAAAATAAGATTTTATAAGATAGGGTTGAACCACAATGTTAGTCTATTGGTTTTAGTCCCCCAGACTCACATAATCATATCAAAATTGGTTAAAGTATTAAATGCTTAATGATGGTTATTTGATATGATGTAGTGGAAAAAACCTTAAATACATTCATCAAAAGTACATTAACCCAAATTACATTTATCGTAAGTGAATTCACCATTGTAAATTCACTAGAATTACATTGAACCAAACTAAATTCTCTAGATTTACATTGCCTGAAATTTTCTCAATAAATTAAACTAGAAATTTTGATTTCATAAAAATTATGTTGATTTAAATTTTTATGTTCAATGTGTATTATTAATGAGGAAATTTTTGAGATTATAGATAAGATCCATGATAAGTTGAAGAATGTTGATGCATTATTTTTTGGAGGATTTAACAAAGTAAAATTTTTTATAGCATTATATATTTTTTATAGTTTTATACTGAATTCATGAAGTTAAAATGAATTTAAAATCAATTATCATTCATTACCCAAATTTATCAATTAAATTATAATATTTTATAAAGACGAAAACATCAATGAAATTTTTTTAATTAATTCTTCTATTATTGTACTATATTTTATTAATCATATTTGAGTGAATCAGATATTCAACATTTTTTCAAAAATACATTGAAATAACTATAAGTTGATTAAGGAGTTGATAGATTTGTGTTTTTTAGAAATTTACATATTGGAAGAATGAAATATTTTATGGAGAAATTTTATAAATTCGAGTTTCCTAAAGAAATATTTTTTTGATTAATGAGTCTTAAAAGATAAATAAAACATTATAGTTGGTGTCAAATATTATAATCATTTTTTTGGGAGACTTCTGTTTGGTTTCAACTATTGGGTAATGGTTGATCTCTTCCCATACAATCTTAATTATTGATTGGTCAATGTGTAAAATTTTGGACTCAGAAATTCTAGGCACATCAATTAGTAGGATTCCTAATTGAGGATGACCATTCTAATAATATGTGTGAATTAAAAAAATTACATTACATCATATAGTTAATTTATGTCTTTTTAATTGAATGGAACATAACATTTACACGTCATAGAGGTTAGCATCATGTGATTTAATGTTATAAAAATAGAACAATCAATTAAACCCCCTTTATTAGTATTTCAACCCATTATTGTGTATCATAATTACTATATAATAAGATAAATTTTTGATATAAAGAAATAATTCTTGTTTTTTAGTAAAACACGTATGTTTTAATTTTGTTAATAAATATTTCTATGATAAATTTTAATTTTAAAAATATAATTTATTCTTGTAAATTTTTTTATAAGAATCTCTATATTTTTATATAAATGATAACATAATTTTATGAAGTACTACGTGACTATTATAATGGTAATTTTTTTATCATTTTATATAAATTAGTGATTTTTTAGAAGAGTGAATATTTTTTTAAAAATAAATTTATAACAACGAGAAAATAATTTTGGTAAAATTATTATTTCCTTTGTAATAATCACATCAATATTATCATAGGTTCATATTTTGAGAATTTAAAAAAAATTACTTTTTTTGAATTGTAGAAAATACGATTTTGAACAATTATCTAACTTTTATTACATTATAATTATATAAATATATTTTAAAAATTTATGAAAACATTTTTATCTCCAAAACTTTATGTAAGGACTATATAATACTTTAAAAAATAGTTTTTTAAATTTATAAACCCATATTTAAAATTATAGAACTGAAGTTACATTTTATTCTAATTTTTTATCCTCTCCCTTTAATTAAGTATTAACAAGTTTACATTAATTTTTAGCTTGGATGTAAATTAAAAAAACCTAATTTTTTATTGTATACAATTAAATGACATTTGAATTAATAATATTCAAATTCATTGACATAAATGATAAAATAATAAATATTTTATCCTATAACACCTCTATCCTCCAACCTTATAAATACCACATTTCACCACCTTACCCATATACACACCATAATATTATTATCATAATTTCTTTTCCAAAATTCCTCTAATTGTCATTATACATTTAAAATACATTTTCTCCCATCAAAAGGACACCCATCAAAGGCATAAGCAAATAATAAAAGGAATTTTCCCTATAAGTATTTTAATAACTCTTAATCACTCTTTCTTCTTTCTATTCCATTAAATTTTATTATTATGAGTCATAAAAAATAAACTATTCCTTAGATAATATAATGAAATAAGTTTCATTTTCATACTAAAATATTTTTATCTTAATGTGGGAACTATTATATACCTTCATATGATTAACTTTGAAATGAAATCATTTCCCAAGTTATTTTAGGTTAATTGCCTACATGGATGATGTATTTCATTTCATATATCCACCTTCATATATGGTCATAATAATCATTATATGGTTAAACATTATAATTATATATTTATTTTAATTTTTTTCAAATTAATAGATAGGTAAATACACATATAGATAAATTGAAAATAATTAAGGTCATCATTAATGAAAAACTACCAAAATAAACTAACCACAATACAATAAAAATTATACTATATAAATTATTATAATTTTTGAGTAATATCTCATATTTATAAGACTTTTAACTTGTATAATGAAATTAAATCCTAATCATTACCCTTCTAGTTTTTCCGAACCATTTCATAAGTCCTTCTACTATTATAAAAAACCAATGAAACCTTGGAATTATGAAACAAACATCCTTAGGATGGTTTGAACGTAATTTCCTAATAAAATGGTCATAAATAATAAGAAATAATAATAAAAAATAAATAAATAAATAAATAAGTATCAAAATAATTTATTTAATAAATTTAATTCGATTATTTCATAGTTTGGATGCATGTTTGAAGCACGTCGGGACTAGAGGTAAGGGAACATGTATTCCACATTCTTTTAATTTCAGTTATAAAATGTTTCACTAAATCATTTTATCTATTGAATATTATCTTGCAATTATTTTATATTATGGATATATGCATCTTACATATATAATGATTTTATTTTATCTCAATTTTTTAGGTTTATATAATTTTTTCATCTTCCCTTATCAATTATTCCTTAAAACAAACTAGTTTAAAGTGAACATTCTTGTTCATTATTAATTTTCATGTCTCAATATTTTATTATTTATGACCTTCCATGATTTCATAAAAATAATAAATATTTTATGGAAAACTGTTATTGTATTTGACTAAATTTAAGGAAAAGACCCTGTAATTTCTTTATTCATAGGTTCATTACTAATCCCTTAAAACATTATTTAAAATGTAAAACTCTATACCTAATTCTACACTCTTTTATTATGTTTTGACTTCATTTAGGTATCATATTTATAGACAATTCCTATTTATTAAAATTTTAAATTCAAAAAATTAAATTCATTTTGTATCTTTGTAACCATTATGATATACCTTTCAGTTATGTTTTTCTATAAAATTGTGTAACTCATTCCCATTTCATGGTATTTTTCTTAAGTATATGAATTATATATGATTTCCTTATGTAAAGAAAAGATTCTTGTACCTATTTTGTTTTGATGGTTGGGAATGAAATTATATAGTTCCCCAATGCATTTGGTAACTTTTAAACTCATGGGATTCCATATATAGTGCATGGAAAATAATCCTACCACACTATGTTATGTTGTCTTGGAAGTGATCCTTAACTTATGCTTATTATGTCATGTTTTCTATCGTTTATAAATTCTTATGGGGACATGATCATATGATATATTCTTGTTTAGGCCATGATTCCAGGTTATTATATAGAATTTCTCTATTATTATATCATGTTATCTGTAAGATCATGTCCCTGAGATAAGGTACATCCAAGATTGAATGGTTAGGTTACGGAATATTTTTAGTGAGTAGGGAAGGTCATGAGGGTGTTTAATGGGATTGGGGATTGAAGAATATGGAAAATGGTATAATCTGTGTTTAGATCATGGTTAGTGAACTGTTAGTATTAATTGTGTCCTATAACCATGAGGCTTCTATAGGGGTGGAAACGATGATGGAGACCATGTAGGGTGGCCTAAAAAATAGTGTGGATTGATTTTACCATTGTTAGTGCCGAACACTTGTCCACTACATGGTTTTTAAAACCCTATGGGTGGTTGGGAAAACTATGCAGATTGGTTTCCTCATGGCCAAAGGGGATGACATAGTTGGTGCACGGTTTGGAAACCCATGTGGCCAAACTATGCGCCTCATTGAAATTGGGTCTAATTATATTTGTTTCTCATCAATTTGAACCAAAAATGAATGGGTGATGAACACGGATCTCTCTCCTCTTATATAGATGTTTCACCTACAATTCATAGGTGTTTAGAGTGCCATTGGTTATTAAATGAAGCTCTGAGTACGTTTTCAACTCAATTTTCATCCATTATATGAAAGAGGCATTGTTTAATGCTTTATATCCTTCTAAATCTATAAGGGCTTATTTTCCAGTGTTTTATTAGTTTAGGTGTTTGAAGACATTTTTGCTCGAATCAAGGGCCAAGGTGATCAAGTGGATGTCTATGTGTTTGAAGATCGTGGTTTACAAGAATTTTCCAATAGACTCAATATTTTATAATTTTATGTGGTTGTGCCTATGTGATTCCTTGATTCAATTTTATATCCTTGGATAAGAAAATTTATTAAGGCTTTAGTATGAGGTATTCTAAATTTCTCATACCCTGTTGGGTTTGTTGATGACTTGAGACCGGACCTTCGACTTCTCATGGGGTATGATAAACCACTAAAATTGGTAAAGTGGACTAGTATACATTAAGATAGAGTGATTATGGAAGTTAATGGGGTTTGAATTGAAATTTTTTATATTTTAATGATTTATGGGATAATTTAAATTTTTTATTAGATTTTTTAAATGACTAGTAGGATTTAAAAAATTTTAACATTGTGTTTTTTGGATTTTTATCTAGATATGGTTTTCAATGAATAAAAATGTTGTTTTTAAAGTAGGAATTGTTTTTAAAGGATTTTTTTACTTGATTCTGATTTAAAAAATATTTTCTATAGTATAATTCAAATTAGTATTTGAATAAGGGTGGGGTTACCCTTTCTAGAGAAAATGATTTAATGGTTATTTTGAATGATTGGGAATGGAAATGAAAACCTAGCAGAACGTTTTCATTTATAAAGAGGAAGACACTTTTATAAAAAGAGTTTATTCAGGATTATTTAAATTGAGTGTTTTTTTTTGTTTTTTTATGTCATGATTGATTTCAAGGTTCTGTTGGGAACCTTGTAAATGAGATGATAGTATTTCGAAAGAAGATAAATGGTTAAATAAACATGTTCATGTGATAAGTTGTATGAGTGGGATAGTGGACCAAGGATCCACTCCCACGTTTCATGCAATAATGATGGTCATGGTCCCTCTAATTTTTAATGTGAATAGAATGTTTGACTATGAATCCACTTTTTAGGTCTTTCTATACTGATTTCCTTGGCCCCACCAATGTTTTTTATTTACTTTAATGTCATAATAATGATTTATTGTCCTAATGATGACATAGTTTGGGATGTTAGACTGATTCCATATACTCCCAATGAATGGACATGATATAGTTAAATTTTTTAATTATACAATATGAATGGTTATATTTAACTGATTATTGAATACCCATTTTTTGACTAAATGTGTGCACCTTTTAGGCTTTGTCGTAGTCTCTCATCATTTCTAAAGCCTGATGGGTTAGTTGGGTTGCATGATGGAACTTAAAGACTAAAATGGTAAATAATTGTTATTTTAATTATGAATCATTATTATTTTGGCTTCACAACTTATTTAATACACATTGATTATTTGAATATAATATTTTAAAAACATTTTATTTCTATAGACACTATTGGTGGTTTCCTATTGAATTGTACACACACCCTTCTCAGGCCTCCATAGAACTTGGTTACCCAAGAAGATGATACTTTTCTTTTTTTATAGGTTTAGGATAGGGAAATGGTTTATGTATTATGCCTGGGATTATGGGTTAAAACATGGAATGTTAGGATATATAGGGACTCGAGACCATGATCAGGAATTTTCATAGTTTTTGTGTTTGGGGTCTATGTTCTTTGACTACCTGACATGTAGTGTATCCATTGTAATTTTATAGACTGTGTCACATGGTTACATGTTGAACCTTTATTTATGTCTTCAATTTATTATTCATACCAGTTATTAATTTTTTGAGATTATTTATATTTCGGATTTACATTGATAAGAAGTTATAGTCTCCCTCTGTTTTTCTTTAGACCCGTGCTACTAGTCGACAACCTCTGGTGCATGTGGAGGCATGAATTGGGTCATGTGAAAACATGACATGGGGAAAAGGTTTCAATAGATACTACTTCAGGATGTTATAGTTTTGTATTAGTGTTTTTGTATTTTTTAATTCTATCTTGAGTATCTTTGGTAAGAGACTACCTTCTTGTTAGGTATTGTTAATGAGATCGTACTTTGGTTCTTGTAGCCCCACATACCCAGGAATACCCATGTTGAATGGGGTTTGAATTTGTGTTTTGTTTTGTGATTTTATGTTTTATTGGTATTTCCATATCAATTCTTCTATTTGTATTTGATGTTACCAATTTATAAGGCTTTTCTCTTGGCCTAGTTTGGAAATAGAGGGTTTTTGGGTTCATGTATCATTCTAGAACTATAGAATTGATAGGTCATCCATATATTTCCTATGATTGATTTTTCATTTGGATTCATATTATATTAGTGAACTTTTTTATTGTGGTTTATTCTTGTTTATTTACCCTAGAAATGTTGGTTGAAATAAAAATTTTGAAATATTAATTTGAATTAAATATGTAATTTTTCCAATATTGGGTAATAAGATTTATTTTAAATGTTAATTCTCTTTTATTTTTAATGGTAAAATAATTAAAATAATAATATATAATTATGTAACCTCTAGGGACACTAAAAATGGGTATCCCTAGTGTTGAAATTAGACCCTGTGTATGGGTGGGTTGGCTAGTGAGAGTTCACTAGTTTGAGACTGTGGTTATGGGTCAAGAGGAAAGTTTTTCTTTGATGTGTGGCTGAAGGGATGTGTTTTTTTACATTTAGTAGGGTCGTGGTATTTGGGTTGTGATATATTTTCCAATAATGTGGATGTGATAACCCCAATGGCTTTTAATCATGTCGGTTAATTTTGGAACATGAAATGGCTATCTTCTTGAGATGTATTTCATAGTTATTGTGTTGTGTTATGCATGGAACCTAGAGTAAATATTTTTCTTGGTGTGTTCAGCATCTTGTGTTTCAAACGGGGGTTGTATTTCACCTCATAGCAATGATTTATTGAGGTTTTATGTTTATGTCTCAGAGATATAGCTAGTGGCCTATGCTAAATGTGACTCCAAATGGGTATTTTATTTTGTTTGATCTTTGAGGTTGGATTGTGAGGGAGGTTGGTCAGGTTTCTAGTTATTTTCGGTGTATGGGGTATATGTTCATTGTGGACCTTGATAGGGGTGGGAATGGAGTGATTTATAGCCTGGGTTTGGCCTTGTGAGCTCTGTGGTAATGTTAATTATTTTGGTTATGTGGATTTAGTTGTGGAGATTCATTTTTAGTTCATGGAAATTGATGGTATCCTTGGTAGAGTTCATTCCAGTATTGTAGGTTCCTTGGAATGGGAAGCACGGGTGGATGCTATAGTAGGGTAATAGATGAACGGTGGTGCCAGAAAATTTTGGAAAAGTGAGTTATTATGTATTAGTTTCTTTTTAGGGAAGTAATTGAGTACTTTTGGTTGCTTCTAAGGTTAATTTTAGAAAATGAATGAATTATTGGGTGCATGACCCATCAATTTTACTAATAGTTAATTAATGAATCAGTGTTGAATTTCGGTAGGAATGAAAAGAGTCACAATACATGGATGGATTCCTTGTTATTAAATTGAAGGTTGGGGTAATGGGTGGTCACATTGTTGGGCTGGTTTGTTGGAATGGTTGTGTTGTTGGATAGGAAAGTTGATAATGCATTGATACTGATGTGAATGGAATACTAGTAGTCATGATTAGTTGTATTATTATGTGTTTGGGCCTAGTTCTGGTGATGTATGGGTTTGGTGAACTAGATTTGGGATTAGTGAATAACCACATGAAAAGATCATGACCGTAAGGATTATAATGATATTTGGATGTTGGAGAATGTGTCGAGGAGGCATGATTCCATTTGTAACGTGTGGACAGGTGTCTCAAGATAATATCATATCTTTTAAGGAAAAATCAATGTGAGAATCACCGGTTACGTGATAGGATTTTTGGTTCTGAATTTCTGTGGTGAATTTTCGTGTTTCCATGGATAATAATCATGGTTGTGATGGAAAAACATGAGTGGTGTGGTGGAAGTAGATCAAATGGGAATGATCGGTCATGAATTTTTGGCATGGATTTGTGATGTAGTAGTGAGTTTTGGTTGATTAATCTCTCTTCAAATATGATGTTCATGTGTTTCTCATGCATTTTGGGCAGGGAATCCTAGAGCTTTGAACGGATTACGGTATCCCTGTATAGGGAAGCTGAATTGATAATGAATCTGTTGTGGTGGTACTCATTATATAAATCTAAGTGTGATTCTAGACTCAATACGATCATTCCAAACAACTTGACATCATCCTAGGTATACCGATAGAGCATTGGATACCCATCAAGCTACAAAAAGGATTTATTTTGGATATATCGATATCATCTTTGAGGATAAGTCATTGGTGCCTTGTGAGGAAAATTGTAAGGTTGGAGTTTCACTATCACCAGTTTTTTAGCAGGGTTGTGATGATAGACTAGGTGTCATCGAATACCATATATATTTTTCCTAGACATTGGGGGTCAGCAAGGATAAACATTTTTTCTATCACTCATGTTAAAGTGGGGTGGATAAGTCCACTTCATGGTTTTGTAGTATTTTAACATGGATCTAGGTGGATTGAGTTTACTAAAGATAATGGTCATAATGACAATCTTGAGGTGGGGATTTATATGTTAGTTGTAGATTTATGAAGAATACTATGGGTTTGACTTGGTGGCATAGAGATGTTAATGGGGAACCGATGAGTTACATCTCTGGATTTCTCAATAAGGATAGGTGGGTCTTAGATGTGGAAGTTGATTAGGTTGAGCATTGGACACATGCTCAGGGTGGTTTAAAAAGAAATTCAGGGTGTTTATTTCATGATATATTATGGGAAGTTTAGTGTTTTCATAGAGAGGCAATCTAGAATGGCCGGACATGGAACTGTGAAAAAGGAATGAATGTGGTGAGTTTTGAGCCACCTTTGGTTGATGTTTCATATTGGAAAGAGTGTTCTGAGAATGGGAGATTGTTATATGGAAATCCTTGTTGTTTGTATTTCTTGAATGGATGTTGAATTCACATACCTTCCATGTGGTCATGATGGCTATTATAGAAGACAATATAGGATGGTGTTGTCATGGATGTTGGGCATGGTTAGTTGGGGAACACTTCAGGTATGTTTTTGAATTCAGAGTTTAAGTTATAGAGGTATTCTTAGAATATGAGTTGTCTAACACTAGAATATGGTACTTTTGAGATGAATAATATGGTTAGGAGTACCATAGAGATCAAGTGTTCAATTGATAATGTGATCATGTGAAGGTTTGTATGGATTGGGAAACTTCCATATCATCATTGTAGTTTTGATAATGAAAGTTGGATCATTTTTTGACCAGTTGAGTACCCAGAGATGAGGGTTGTGTTTTGGTTTTGTCTTGAATAATTCGATATGTGAAAAGAATATTGGGTCGTGTGTTTTTGATTGATGTAGGTTAGGGGTTGAGGTAGTAAAATTGTTTGTTTATTTGGTTTATGCCAGGTGTGGTGGGTTGTTTGAGAGTTTTGGAGAGAATCAGACCAAGGGTGTATCGATTGTCTCCCCAGGGTGGTATAGTACTCCCTTGATGTTTTATTGTGTACTAGTTTGATTATTATCACTCTGGTTCTCTCAAATGGTTCATATAGTTGGTTTTTTGTGATGTTTTTTTTTATGGATGATGTGTCATTTGAGGAGTTTTAGAACATATTGTGGATCACATTTGGGGAAAAATTTCAGGGTAGGATAGTTTCTTTGGTCTGATTGTTGTGAAAGAATGACTTTTCTTAAGAGGAAACAAGGGAGATAAATGTTGAAAAGTGAGTCTGGTGGTCTAACTATTTGTCTTAGAGGCTTCATGATGCTATATAATTCAGCTTGAGGATGAGATGTTATACGGTGGTGAGTTTGAAAGATCCCATCCATAAAATATGGGTTTTCCTAGATTTCATTTTTTTGGGTTATGGAATGTTTTTGGGGAGTAGGTCTGGTCTTAGTGGTGTTACAGGGGTTTATGACTCGAAGAAGAAAGAAAATAGACTAATATGTGCTTACATCATAGTTGGTTCTTGGTTAGTAGTTACCATGTTCCATAACCATGTGACATGTAGATGGGGTGGACACAGTTATTGAAACAATGTATAGTGGACTAGGATACTTTTTGGCTTGTGTTTTATTTATATAATGGAGAATACACAACCATGAAATGGTTTTTCAAACCATTCAGGTTTCCAATAAAATGTTTATATGGGTTTTTTCTTGGGAAAATGGAACCAAATATTTGGTGAACAGCTTAAAATATAGTTCCCATCAGTAAAATTGGGATTTTTACCTTTCCACGATGATATTATTTATTTCACCCATGAATTTCTCCACCATTAGATCCTTATCAACTAAGGTGGTGAACAATGATCTACCTAATCCTCCATGGATTTTTCTCCCACTATTATTAAAAATATGGAGATCTATTAGATGAAAATCAAAGATCTGTGTAATTATTCAACATTGTTTCTTTCTATTTTCTAAAAGAGGCATGATTGTTTTTTTCCTCTCATTCTAATTCTCTAAGACATTATTTTCCATGTTTTTATTTATCCTATATTTTGAAGTTATTTTAGAACGAATCAAGGGAAAAGGTGGAAAATTGTATGTCTATGAGTTTGGTACTATTGGGAGGTGAATGTCCCTTCATAGACCCCATGAGGTCTATTAATGACTGGAGACCAGACCTAGGGCTTCCCATGGGGACGATCAAACCCATGAAATTGGGTAAGTGGATAGGTAGATATTGTTATATGGTAATTATAGAAGTTAATGTATTATGAATTGTAATATGATATGTGGGAATATTAAATAAGATAATTGAACTGATTTTATGTGATATATCATTTTAAATTCCTAGAAAGATTTTGACATGTTTGAAATGGTATGTTTTGGATTTTGATCTGGCATTTTCAATGAAAGAAATGGACTTTTGAAAGTGAGTAATGTTTTGAGATGAGGTGTTGACATCAATGTGATTAAAAATAATTCATAATATATTTCATATTTGGATCAAAATGAGTGTGTGGTTACCATTTGATTAGCCACTAAATGAGGCTAATATTCATTGTTAATATATATAATATTCATGTTCTTTATTATTCATAAACACCATTTTAGTGCATATTACACTTTGAACTTCATTTCACATTATGATTGTAATAGCTTCTTAAAATGCACTATTATGTGGTAAATTTTTTAACATCATTTAAAGTACCCAATGATTCATCTGATTTTAAGGAATCTAATTACACATATTTTAATTTGATATTTTTGTAAATTGATCTACACTTAAATATGAACATGTTTCATTCAGGGATCAATAGAGAATTCATGGAAGAATATGGGGATATTTTGTGATGAAAGGAAGCAATTTTAGAGAAGGTAGATTGGACATCAGCCCACTCATGAGACTGTGCGGCCCAACATAAAGGCCCAATTAATCCCAAATTTCGTGAGATTCTAGAATCCCTGTATAGGAACACATAACTCTTTAGGATATAATGCTAATTCGGCCTCCATGGTGTCCATTTATGTGGCCAAAGTTAGAGATAAAATTCTAGTCCAGATTCTGGGGCCTTGAAAAACAGCCCACTAATATGATCATATCTCATAATCCAAAACTCCAAATGGGCCCAAATTTTACAGTAGGATACAAGCCAACCGGTTATCCATTTTGGTTTTCTATGTTCGACTCTGATTCATTCATCTAGAAGGTCTTCCAAGAGCGTCTTTTTGGTGAAGGAAATCTGGCTGCCACCTCGGGTCAAGGGTGGAAAAATCAACTCTCCCTTACTTTCCACCCACCTATGGTCTACCACAATTAATTGAAGAGACTTGGACTATTGGAGGCTTTCCCCAAGGTCTCCAAATGCCTATTTAATTCATTAGTGTTGGAGTATTGAATAATCTTGGATGCTTTGTTCAATTGTAATGTTATGCTGCAATTTTGTTGTCTCAAATTTTTCTTTAACATGTAAGATGTTCAATTCACTTTAGTTTCTTAACAAAAGTTCTTCTTATACTCTCATTATATTGTTCTTCATATCACTTTTATACCTTTGGATCAATGTGTGAATTTATTCACACCAAACCTTGTGAAATTATTCACACAACGGTGGAGTGATCATTTTTGTTGTTGTTTTCTTTACTTCTCCATTTCCTCCCTCATGAGTCTACTTTCCACTTCCATTGAAACCATGGGATCAATGGAGGGCTAACCCACTTATGGGTTGATCCAAGGGAGTAGTAAAGTTCTGGATTTGATGTTATTTATCGCCTCATTAATGTATAATCACTTCTTTAATTGAGATTTTTATTTGATGATTTTTAAACTCCATCGTCCTTGTTGAATTTAAGGCCACACACTTCAAGTGATAATTAGAACCTTTACCTTGAAGTGGTCAAAACTTTGACCCTTCAAGTGTATAGGTGATTAGTATTAAAGGGTTTAGGAATTAAACTAGTAAGTGATGATGTTGTTTTATCTCCTTAAAAGAACCCAACTCAAATATAAGAAATTGAAATCATTAAAAAGGGAATACGTCTAATCCACCCCGAGCGATAACCTAGGATCAACTCATTCTTTTAAATTGAATTCACTTAAGTCTCTTAGAGTTCCTTTAAAACCATCTAAAATCAACCCAATTTGGTCACTTCATATCCAAAAACATTCCATAGAATGTACGTGTCTATAGGTTACTTCTTATGTCTCTGAGGATTCAATAACCCAAGCTAGACTACAAGGACCGTTCTACCTTCATCTCTTGGGTAAATTTGAGCGAGAATCAAATTTTGGAACTGTTTCTGGGGACCCAAGTAATTCATCTAAACACCCATTCTATTCTCCCCCATTTCTTCTTTTCTCATCAAAATTCTATTATCTTGTCCCTTTCTCATTTTTTTTCATTTGGCGCATGTCCGCCTACACCCATGATCAATCAAACCGTCTAGTTAGGGTGGATAGTCCTAGGGTTGGGGAGTCAAGTACACCAAGGTAACTCTTTCCATTAGATCCTAATCTTCCAAACACCCCTGAGTCAACAATTGAGGCTATTTCAATGGAAGGTATTCAAATAAACTAACTCATAAACCCGGGAGGGAATCAAAATGGAAACCCAAATGAGGCAGCCCCAAACTTGGGGAATGAAATTAATCAAACCATGAATGAATAACTCACACCTTCCTGGACCAATGACCCCTCATGCATTAGACACAATTCCCTAGGAGATACCAACTAAATCTTTAAACCCCACATCCTAAACCACCTTCCCACATTCCATGGAATGGAGTCCGAGATGCCATACCTGCACATTAAGGAGTTCAATGACATTGTAGAAAACATGTGTCCCCCACATCAACTAGAATCAGCTAAGATGAGGCTATTTACTTTTTTTTTAAGGATAGAGCTAAAAATTGGCTAAACAATTTGAGACCATCATCCATAAATTCTTGGGACCAACTACAAAGAGAATTCTACAAAAAATAATTTCCCCACCACAAAACAATTCCACTTAAAAAGAGTATCCAATACTTATTTGAAAAAGAGGGAGAGTCATTCTATGAAACATGAGAGAGGTTCAAATACACTCTAAACATGGTTCCACACCATGGTTTTTCTATTCCTGAACAAGTTAGAATTTTTATGAAGGGTTGGGTCCAGGGAATAAACAATTCATTGACATGATGTGTAACGGAACATTTAAAAACAAAGCCCCAAATGATGCTTACGAGTATCTAGAAAGCCTTTCTGAACAAAACCAAACATGGGGAACTTCACCCTATTCTAAAAATCCACAAAGAAATACTGGAATTCATAAACTTAGAGAATAGGAAAGCCTTAGGGATAAACTCGCAGCACTCTCTAGGAAGGTTGAAGAGATAGACCTTAGGAAAGTCCATGAAATCCAAACTGTTGAACCTGTTTGCACAATTTGTGAAAAACATGACCATAAGACAGACAACTTCCCAACCATTCCATCCATAAAAGATGTTCTTTTAGGAGGACCCCCAGTGGAAGTAAATTCTTTGAACTTTCAAAAGCCTCAATACCAAAACAACTTCAACCCAAGGTATAATGACCACTCAGGCTTCCGCTGGAAAGATAACCAACAACCTAGCCAACCACAGGGACAAATTCTTAACCCCCATTAGAACTACCAAACCCATAACCAGTTCCAAACCCAACCTATCCAATACAAACAGCCACTAGTCCATTTTTAACAAACCATCCCACCTCCAAAATATCCCCATGGATAAACCAATCTTCTCAAGCACCAACCCAAACTGTTCCACAAAGCCTACTAGAACAACTATGCAAAAAAATGGAGAGGATGAACTCAGAAGTATCTTACCTAAAATAAGAACTTCAAAAAATCAAAACTGGAAAGGCACCAATGCCTACTCAGGCGGTGCCATCCTCAATTTCAAGGGGAGAGTCAGGTTGTGCTCAAACAACTCATGAACAACTAATGGTTGTGACTGTTTTAAGAAGTGGGAAATCAATTGAGAAACCTGAACAACTAATTCATAACCCACCTGAAGATTCAAACTTGGATGAAAATTCAAATGAACCCCAAGATCAAACTGAGGAAACTGATAACAGTTTGAAAGAAACAACTCTTCAACAAACAACCCCACAACCTGTACCATTTCCTCAACGCATGAGGGAGAAACCCAATCATGAACTGAGTGAAACATTGAGGGAAATCTTTTCACAAGTCAAGTTGAACATACCTCTTCTCGATGCAATCCAAACCATACCTGCCTACTCAAATTACCTTAAGGACTTGTGCACTTTTAAAAGAACATTTTCACATAAAAACCAAGTCCTTTTGGCTGCTAAAGTGAGTACCACCATTCAAGGGACCATTCCTCCTATGTTGAAAGACTCGGGTTTCCCTTACATCAATGTTGAACTAGGAGAGAGGAAAGTTGTCAAGGCCTTGTGTGACCTAGGTGCTAGTGTCAATCTCATCCCATTTGTTGTGTACTGCCAGTTAGGCCTAAAAGAGCTCCAACCCACATCTGTCACACTTCAGCATGCTGATCATAGCATTAGGGTTCCAAAGGGGATTTTGAAGGACGTTCTGGAAAAGGTTGAAAACTTCATCTACCCTACTGACTTCATTGTCCTTGACAACCATCCAAACATAGGAAATAAGGAACAAATCCCAATCATCCTTGGTCATCCTTTCCTTGCAACAATCAACTATGTTATCTGAGTTCGAAGTGGGAACATGACCATCACCTTTGGGAACATGAGTCTAGACTTGAACATCTATAATGCAAGCTCACAAATAGGGGATGACGAGGACATTCATGAAGTAAACTTGATAGGAAGAATTGATAATGAATCCATAGAAAATCAAGGAATATTTGATGAATGTTTAAGTCAGGATGAGATTGATTTCCTTTGTTCATATGAAGGAAGTTTATCTCCTTGGCTTGAATCATTTTCAAATTTCTCTTATGATGAAGTCTTAGGTCCAACAATCAGTGAAACCTTTCAAGAAACCACTTTCATGGAGACCACTCCAACTTCCTTCCCTAAATTTGATCAAGACAATCCAGTAGCTAAAACTTCTAGATTTGGGGAATCAATCCTATATGATACTCTAAAAAAAGGAATTGAAATTGATCCAATGTCCTAATCTTCTGTTGAAATTCCGAACCAACCTGATCTTGTATTGAAGGAACTTCCTGCTACACTCAAGTATGATTTCCTAGGGGACAATCAAACACATCCTATTTTCATTTCTTCTTCTATTGAAGCCAATCATGAGAGGATGCTTCTAGATGTACTTTGGAAACATAAGAAAGCCATTGGTTGGACCCTGTCTGATATTCCTGGGATTATCCCACTTATCGGGACTCATAGGATTGTTCTGGAATCTGATTCAAAGCCAGGTCATCAACCTCAACGGAGACTCAATCCTAATCTCATGGAGGTAGTAAGAAAATAACTCTTGAAATTGCTAAAAGACAGTATCATATATCCCATAGCTGAGAGTTAATGGGTGAGCCCAATCCAAGTGGTTCCAAAAAAGGCTGGAATCACAGTGATAACCAATGAGGATGGAGAGATTCTCCCAACAAGGGTGAGTAGTGGATGTAGGGTCTGCATTGACTATAGGAAGTTAAACTCATTCACCAAGAAGGACCATTTCCCCTTACCATTCATTGACCATGTCCTTGAGAGAGTGGCAGGTCATGCGTTCTACTATTTCTTAGATGGGTACTCAGGGTATAATCAAATTGAGGTCTCCCTAGAGGATCAAGGGAAGACTACATTCACATTTCCATTCAGAACCTTTGCTTTCAAACACATGCCCTTCGGGTTATGCAATGCCCCTGGAACCTTCCAATGGTGCATGATGGGAATCTTCTCAAACATGGTAGGGGATTTTCTAGAGGTCTTCATGGATGACTTCTCTATGTTTGGGGATACATTTGAGGGATGTTTGAGGAATGTATAGAGAGTCTTGTCAAGATGTGAAGAAAAGAATCTAATCCAAAACTGGGAAAAATGCCTTTTTATGTTTAAAGAGGGACTAGTTTTAGGCCATCTGGTTTCAGGTAGGGAGATTGAAGTTGATAAAGCCAAGGTTTACATCATTCATCACCTTCCATCACACAAAACTATCAAGGAAGTGAGGTCTTTCTTAGGACATGCTGGTTTCTATAGAAGATTCATCAAGGACTTTAGTTCAATATCTCATCCCCTTTGTTCTCTCCTAGTAAAGGATGCTCCATTTGTTTAGACAGAAAGCTGTGAGGGTTTATTCTCAACCCTCAAATCTTCTCTCACCTCTCCCCCCATCATGAAATATCAAAATTGTAACCTTCCTTTCGAACTTATGTGTGATGCCAGTGACTTCTCTGTAGGAGTTGTGTTAGGAAAATGTTGTGATAAAACTCCTCATGTCATTGCTTATGCAAGAAAATCCTTAAATGATTTCCAAATCAACTACACCACCACTGCAAAGGAGTTACTTGCTATTGTGTTTGCCTTAGAGAAGTTTAGGTCCTACCTCTTAGGATCCCCCATCACTGTGTTCACTGACCATTCTGCACTAAAATACCTCTTCCAAAATCAAGATGCTAAGGCTGGACTAATTAGGTGGGTCCTTCTCTTACAAGAATTTGACCTCGCAATCAAGGATAAAAATGGAATTGAAAATTTTGTATCTGATCACCTCTCTAGGATTGAATTCAAGGACAACTCAAATCACCTTTATGTGTCTGATTAATTTCCTGATGAACACCTATACTCTATGAGTTACTGCCCTTAGTATGTTGACATAGCCAATTTCTTAGTTACAGGAGTCATTCCAAAATTCTTAGGGACTCAAGATCGAAGGAAATTCCTTTCTGATGTTAGACACTATGTGTTTGATGATCCATACCTCTATAAGTTATTCCCTGAACAAGTCATTAGGAGGTGTGTCCCAGAATCTGAACAAGAGTCCATCCTTAAATTCTGTCATAGTGAGGCATGTGGAGGTCACTTTTCCTCTAAGAAAACATCTGCTAAGATTATTCAATGTGGTCTCTTCTGGACCACCCTCTCAAGTGACACTTACACGTTTTTTCAAAGTTGTCCTAGGTGTCAACAGGTAGGTTCCATCACAAAAATGAATCAAATTCCACCCACTCCCATCTTAGTGGTTGAAATATTTGACTGTTGGGGAATTGATTTCATGGGACCCTTCCCAAACTCTAGGGGATACATCTATATCCTTTTAGCTGTTGATTATGTCTCAAAATGGGTTGAATCCATTCCCACCAAGTCTAATGACCATTATGTTGTGATCTGATTTCTAAAAGAGAACATATTTTCTCGATTTGGAATTCCTAGGGCTATAATCAGTGATCGAGGAACCCATTTTTGCAACCGCCCATTCTCTTCACTCATGTCTAAGTATGGTATTTCTCATAAAGTTTCCATTGCATACCATCCTCAAACCAGTGGTCAAGCTGAGTTAGCAAATAGGGAGATTAAGAAAATTCTTGAAAAAACTGTCAACCCCTCTAGGAAAGATTGGTCTGAGAAACTCTTAGATGCTCTTTGGGTATATCGTACAACATTAAAAACCATCCTAGTAATGTCCCCATATAGGTTGGTTTGTGGAAAATCATGCCATTTACCTATTGAAATTGAGTATAAGGCCTTTTGGAAATTAATTAAATGGATTATAACCTCTCATTGGCTGGAAAAAAAAAAGGAAATTAGATATCAATGAATTGGAGGAACTAAGGATGGATTCTTATGAAAATTCAAGGATCAATAAAGCTAGAGTTAAATCCTACCAATCTAGGAATATCATGGTCAAACATTTTGAACTGGGAAAATTTGTACTCTTGTATAGTTCAAAACTTCATTTAGACCCGGGAAAGTTAAGCTCTAGATTGTCAGGACCTTTCATAATGCATCATGTATTCCCCCATGGGGCAGTAGAGATTCAAGATCCCACAAGTGGTTACATTTTCAAGGTCAATGGTCAAAGGTTAAAACCGTTCATTTAATCATTCAATAAACAGGAAATAAAGGTTGAGTTAACTGAGCCAACCTATGAACCAGGAAAAATTGATAGCTTTAGGGTTCAAGTCGAGCTAACGATGTTAAAAAAAGCGTTGCATGGGAGGAAACCCATGGTTTTCAATTTTCCTATCATTTTGTTTTTTTAATAAAATTTATATTTTAATTAATAATTTATATATTTTAAGAAAAAATATAGATTGTTGAGTTGTTCTTCTATTATGAGTATGGATGGGTATGAAAGGGGAGCACCATATTCATCTGTGTCACGTGGTGTGATCCTTGAGTAATACCTTAACCAGAAATTTAAAAAGAAGACAATGTATCATCATTTTATTTTATTTTATATATATACTTATATTTTACTTATATATATATACTATTTTTTTTTGTTTGTTTGTTTTCATTTTTCCACTAGGGAACTATGCAGGCAACATGGATATCAAAGGACTAAATTGGAACCGCATGAACATCAAACTTCAAACACTAGGTGACTTCATTCCATGACCCTCATTTTCAATTTCCTTTTTGAACTTTCATTCTCTACCTATACCCACTTCTAAATTTTATTTTCTTTAAAAACTAGGGACAATGTTATTTTAAGATGGGGGGAGATAAAATAAAAAATGCTTTTGTGTCAAAAAAAATGTAAATGATTTGAAAAAAAAATTTGAAAATGGAAGGAAAAATTCCTTTAACATTGAACATGGTAATACACATTGAACACTTTGAAACTGAATAAAAAATAATTTAGCATACCCTGATTCTAATTTTAATCCTTCTATAATTTCATGAGCATAGATTTTGGAAAGTGTGGCTATCTAATGTGATATTTCATCGTTTATATTTTCATCCAGATAAAAAAAAGATCACAATGCACGTCCTTCGGATAGTGGGGTATTAGTTTATCTCATGGGGTCCCCCAAATAAATAGTATAGTTTTGGTGATCATTTTAGTTTAATATGATTATTCAAAAAAAATTAAAAAAAAATTGCGCGTAGAGCAATGAAATGGCCTAATCTGTGGCTTTCGGCACTTGGGGATCGTGACTCCATAGTTGTCTGGACTAGAGTTAGTCATTTTATCTCTATTTATGGTAATTTTAATTTTTTTTGACTGATTTAACTCGAGATGATGCCCGAGTTTGTGGGCTTCACTTGGTGCCCTAAGGTCTTTGAGCCTGGGAGTCATCGACAAAGTCTCGCTACAATGGTTGACTCTTTTGAGTGCAACTTCAATTACCATGGAAAAATTGCAAAAACAAAAACAAAAACAAAAAATATATACAAAAAATGAATAATCATCTTAATATTGAAATGTGATTCCACCTAGAACTTTCGTAATTTCCCCCTTGAATAAATATGAACCCTCATGTCTATTGTGATGCACAATACATCCTCATACTTAATTGATATTGGATGAAATATGGAAATGAATTTGAACAAAGGAATGGTCTTGGGATTGGGATATGCTTATGAAACTATCTTGTATTAAAATAATTCGATGGGTTTCATGATTTTTTGGTATAAGTTTTTTTGGTGATCATTGTTTATTAAAATGTTTTTAGAAAAGGGAATTTGAATTTCATATTGTTGAGATATATTTTGCTCGGGACTGTCAAAACACAAGTTGGGGGTGTGATTAGCCACTAAATGAGGCTAATATTCATTTTTAATATATATAATATTCATGTTCTTTCTTATTCATAAACACCATTTTAGTTAATTTTACACTTTGAACATCATTTCACATTATGATTGTAATACCTTCTTAAAATGCACTATTATGTGGTACATTTTTTAACATCATTTAAAGTACCCAATGATTCATCTGATTTGAAGGAATATAATTATAAATATTTTCATTTTATAATTTTTTAAATTGATCTAAAATTAAATATGAACATGTTTCATTCAGGGATCAATGGATAATTCATGGAAGAAGATGGGGATATTTTGTGATGAAAGGAAGCAATTTTAGAGAAGGCAAATTGGAAATCATCCCACTGATGAGACTGTGGGTCCCAACATAAAGGCCCAATTAATCCCAAATTTCGTGGGATTCTATAAGACATGTATAGGAAAAAATCACTCTTCAGGATATAATGCTAATTCGGCCTCCATGGTGTCCATTTAGGCGGCCCAATGTAGAGATAAAATTCTGGGCCAGATTCTGCCGCCCAGAAAAACAGACCACTAATATGATCATATCTCAGAATCAAAAACTCCAAATGGGCCCAACTTTTACAGGAGGCTATAAGGAATCCGGAGCTCCATGTTCTTATTCTATGTCCCACTATGATTCATCCATCTAGAAGGTCTTCGAAGCGCGTCTGTTCGGTGAAGAAAATCTGGCTGCCACCTCGGGTCAAGGGTGGAAAAATCAACTCTCACTTACTTTCCACCCACATATGGCCTACAAAAATTAATTTAGGAGACTTTTACTATTTGAGGCTCGACCCAGGGTCTCAAAAATTCCTATTTAAGGCATTATTGTTGGAGGATTGAAGAATCTTGGATGCTTTGTTCAATTGTAATGTTATGCTGCAATTTTATTGTCTCAAATTTGTCTTTCACATGTAAGTTGTTCAATTCACTTTAGTTTCTTAATAAAAGTACTTCTTCTACTCTTATTCTGTTGTTATTAATATCACTTTGATACCATTGGATCAAGGTGTGAATTTATTCACACCAAAACTTGTGAAATTATTCACACAACGGTGGAGTGATCATTTTATTTTTCTTGTTTTCTTTACTTCTCCATTTCCTCCCTCATGAGTCTACTTTCTGCTTCCATTGAAACCATGAGATCAATGGAAGGATAACCCACTTATGGGTTCATCCAAGGGATTAGCAAAGGTCTGGATTGGATGTTATTTATCACCTCATTAATGTATAATCACTTCTTTAATTGAGATTTTTATTTGATGATTTTTAAACTCCATCGTCCTTGTTGAATTTAAGGCCACACACTTCAAGTGCTAATTCGAACCTTTACCTTGAAGTGCTCAAAACTTTTATCCTTAAACTGTATATGTGATTAGTATTAAAGGGTGTAGGCATTAAACTAGTAATTGATGATTTTGTTTTATCTGCTTAAATTAACCCATCTCAAATATAAGAAATTGAAATCATTAAAAAGGGAATACATCCAATCCACCCTGAGCGATAACCTAGGATCAAATCATTCTTTTAAATTTAATTCACTTAAGTATATTAGAGTTCCTTCAAACCCATCTAAAATCAACCCAAGTTGGCCACTTCATAGCCAAAAACAGTCCATAGAATGTACGTGTATATAGGTTACTTCTTAGGTTTCTGAGGATTTGACAACCCAAGCTAGACTACAAGGACCGTTCTACCTTCATCTCTTTGGTAAATTTGAGCGAGAATCACCCTTTTTTGTGAAAATTATTTTAAACTATTTTGAATAATTGAAAATATAAATGAAAACCTTAGGTATTGGTTTATTTTTTAAAATAGGAATACACATGTATAAAAAGTGTAGCTTTAAGTTGATTTAAAACAAGTATTTGGTTTTGTAATTTTATCCCACGATTGATTTAAATGGTCTACTAGGACCATGGTAAATGATATGATAATAATAGAAAAGGAGAAACATGGTAAAATAATTATGTCCATGTGGTATGTGGTATATGTGGGTTAGTGGATTTAGGGTTTACTCCCATGGGTCAGGATAGATTGATGCTCTAGGCCCCACAAATTTATTTTGTGAATAGAATATTAGACTGAGGATTCACATGTTGAGGTGTGATATATTATTTCTATAGGACCCCACTGATGTTTCTATACTCTAGGATGTCATACTAAGGCTCTATGATCCTAAATATAGAATGTTTTGTGATGTCTCACTAATGATCTACGCTCCCAATGTGTGGACATGAGGTGATTATGTGGAATGATGATCATAGGTGAATGGATATATTTAGTTAATTATTCAATTACCTTTTGAGACTAAATGTTTTACACTTTATTCTATGACTTAGACTCTCGACATGGATGGATTTGGTTAGGTTGGTTGGGTTTCATGATAGAACATAAGGAGTAAAATAGTTAATCCGTATTTTTTAAAAAGTGAAACATTCTCCTTTTGGTTACCCTATTTTTTTATATCACCTCAATTATCCCCACACACAATTTTTCAAAATTGTAATTACTTTAGACACCATTGGTGGTGGATTATTGAGTTGTATTCAAACCCTACTCAAGATACTTTGGAACTTGGTGACATAATAATATGTTACTTGTTTTCTCATAACAATTTATGATAAGGACCTTGTGTTTTGTTTTTTCATGGGATTATGGGTGAAATATTGGGATTTCTATAACACGTGGGACACATAACATTGTTTAATGTTTTTAATTGTTTTGGTATTTTTTTTCTTTTTCGTATGACTATATAACATATAGTTTATCCGTTATATTGTTATTCCATGTGTTACTTGGTTACTTTTTTTCCCTTAATGTATGTTGTCCATTTTTTATTACTGCTGGTTATTACATCAATTTTGATTACTTTTATGGTTACATTACTCTAACAAGAGATTATCATCACCCCATTTTTTTCTTTATACCATCATTGTTAGTTGGAAGCCTCTAGCATAAGGTTAGTTCACATGAGTTCATTTAGTGACCCAACTCAGCGCACATGTTTCAATAGCCACCAGGTTGAGACGCAACATTATTCATCTTGATTCATATGTTTTACTTATCTATCTGGATTTTTCACTTAATGGGATTTATAGGTAAACCTTTTTCCTTTATCTTTGAATGGAATCCTTTGCAGAAATAAAATAAAAAATGTATAAAACATCAACATATTATGATCAACATAAAATTGAAGCGGGCTATATTTGTAACTTCCCGGACCCGGGTGCCACGCAACGGGTGCCCCGAGCCCGGTTCGCCACAAGATCTCAAGCGCATTTCCCCAAACACCAGAGGCTATCGACTAGCAGCGAGGGCCTAGTTCTGATAGTTGGGAAACTATGCCCTCATTTTTCAAAGTGTAGCAAAGCAGAATACAAAATAAAACATACAACAAACAGTGGAAGCAGTAAACCATACACAAGGCAGTGGATATAACCAACAGTGTATAAATAATGATGCTACATGTCTCATGTTCTAAGAAAATAGCCATAACATGTTATACATCAATACAGTACAGTAAACAGTAGAGTACAGCAAAACAAAGCAAATAGCTGGCAGCGGCATCACGAGCCTAGGCTCGGTCCCATGCCTTCCTACTCCACAGCAACAGTCAAGTACCTGTATAGGGACCCTTGCCCCTATCTACACCTGCAGCAACGTAATCTGTTTGGGCTGAAAAGCGTGACCCAAACAGGGTGTGAGAAATATATCTCAGTAGGCACCCACCAAAGGCCCGTTCCCAACTGCGAGTAAGCATGAAACAATAGTGTGAAACAGTAAAATGAAAATAAGTAAGAAGTACTCAAAAGTAACTCATTACCAGTTATATTTCCATTTTATTATCCATTTAATCCATTTAATATAAGAAATCACCACAGTGCATTTCTAGTAAACAACTAGTGTCCTCAGACATGTAAACTCCCACCCTCGGGTAACGAGTATCCAAAACAAGAATCATCCCTCGTGAATAACAGAATTTTCCCTCAGGCATAGGTAGTGTCTCCCTCAGGCACAGAATCAGCTGCCCACAGGCATGGAAGAATTTGCCCTCAGGACGAAATAACTACAACCCTCGGGCTAAACAGTGCAGTGCCCACAGGCTAATAACAAAAACGCCCTCAGGCTAAACAGGTAACCGGGCCATGCCCAACATATCAAAATGCAGTAAATGAGCAATTACTTTCAAGTAAATTCTACGATTACTAATTTTAAGGCATACCCTCAGGTATCCTGGCCAAACGTCTAAACAGTGAAACACACCCCCAGGGTGGTTCCGGATCCAAGCAACGATCCCAACCAGCATTTTAAAATCATAGTTTAATCACCTGTGCAATTCTAGGCATTAAAAATAGCAATGACCTCAACCACATGACACTCCAACATGGGTTCGTGGCACAAAAATGCACAAAACACACAGCAGTTGGAAAATAAAACACAAATCCACCTACCTTATATGCCAACGAGCGTTATACCCGAATGCTGACTCCAGAAACGCCCAAGAATGGTGTAGATCTAACGAAGAACAAAACCCATTCAAATGTAAATAACGTATATTAGGAGAATAATTGGAAAGAACGGTACCCGGAGAGGAGAGGTCTTACCCGTGCGGTTCCAACAAGATCGTCTGAAGCCGAATCGGATTCCAGACGAACGCCCAGTGGATCTTCAAAGATCCGGCCTCCTCATTTGGATCCAAAATGGATCAAATGCCTCCTCTACCAAATGAGCAGGCTACTGCCTGTTTTAATCCGAAAAAAAAGTACACTTCGTGTACTTCCAAGTACACGGCGTGTACTCCCTTAATTTAACTATTCATTTGGCGGCACTGCCATGCTGTTCATCCGTTGACATGAGTACACAACATGTACTCTCGATTACATGGCATGTACTATCGCCCAGCTGGCGGTGATGCCACCGCCTTACTGTTTAAGACTTCCGACCTACTACATGGCGTGTAAGGTACCACTACACGGCGTGTAGTCGGTTCCTACACTCTTCGTCGCCGGCATGGCAACATGCCTCGTGTACTCATCCCAACACGGCCAAAAGTACATGGCGTGTGGATAAAGTACACGACGTATAGTTCCAAAATTCAGGATTTTTCCCCATTTTCCATATTTTCCCAAAAACACATAAGGAAAAGGAAAAGAAGAAGCATGTACCTCTAAAATAAGAATTGGGTTCTTAAAAACTTACCCCTTTTGGAAATTCGTCCCTGAATTCTCCTTCCAAGGGTGGTGAAGTGAAAGCTCAAAACAGCTATGGCCACTGAGCACGTACGTCGGCCTCCCTCTCCCAGGTCTCATCCTGCACTCGGCCATGCTGCCATAGCACCCATACGAGAGGAACTGACCAGCCTCAGAGAACCTTCGTGCTCCTGTAAAAGATACGGATCGGATTCTCCTCAAAGGACGCATCATGCTGAAGCTCAACCTCCTCTAGCAGAAAGGTGTGAGATGGGTCTGAATGGTAGCGACGTAACTGAGACACGTGGAAGACGTCGTGCATGGATCGGTACCACTGCGGTAACTGCAACCGATATGAAACCAGCCCGACTCTCTCCAGAATCTCAAATGGTCCCACATAACTCGGTGAACGTTTACCCTGTCTCCTAATCCGTTTGTGCCCCAGCCTCGGCGAAACACGCAAAAAAACCTGATCTTCGACCACGAACTCCAAAGGTTGTCTGCGGCGATCAGCATAAGACTTCTGACGAGACTGCATGGTAGCCAACCGCTTCCTAATCAACTAGACCTGCTCAGATGTCTCCTGTACGAGCTGTGGCCCTAGTAAAGGTGCATCACCTTCCACTAACCACCACAAAGGTGATTGGCATGGCCTACCATATAAAGCCTCGTACGATGCCATCTCAATAGTTTCCTGAAAACTATTGTTATAGGCAAACTCAACTAAGGGTTTATGTTTCTCCCATGAGCCCCCAAAGTCTAGGACACATGCGCACATCATGTCCTCTAGCACTTGTATCGTCCGGTCTGACTAGCCATCTGTCTGAGGGTGGTATGTTGTGCTCAGAAGCACCTGTGTACCCAACTCCCTCTAAAAACTCTGCCAGAAACGAGACGTAAAGTGGACGTCCCTATCTAAAATGATAGAATGAGGGACCCCATGAAGACATATGATCTCTCAGATATACAGCCTTCCGAGCTCGTCAACACCGAAGGTCTCCTTGATCAGCAAGAAGTGAGCTACCTTCGTGAGTCTGTCCACAACAACCCACACGGCATCATTGCCTCGAGGTGACCTCAGAAAACCCATCCCGAAATCCATTGCGACATCATCCCATTTCCACTCTGGAATGGGTAACTACTGTAACAGTCATGCTGGTCTCTGATTCTCTGCCTTCACCTGCTGACAGGTGGAACATCTCGTAACAAAACCAGTTATCTCTCCCTTCATACCCGGCCACCAGTACTGACGCCTCAAGTCACGGTACATCTTGGTAACCCCGGGATGAACTGCCCAAGATGAAGCATGAAACTCCTACATCAGCTCCTCGCGTATATCCCCTGGAACCCGTACACGTCCATGGAAATGAAAAACCTCATCATCACCTATCGTCCAACTGGGAGGAGGGTCCTCACTTTCCACCGACTCCCGTAGAACTAGGCCTTCTGAAACTGATAGCTGCCTCATCCTCACTCTGTCCAGGAGGGTAGAAGTCACAGCTAACGAGGAAAGTCAAGTCTTCCCTTGACTGTCATACACCTCTAGATGCATATCAGAGAACAAGGCCATAAGATTCCACTCACCACTGGCCTCCTGTACTGCCTGTATCTGAGTCTTCCTGCTCAGTGCATCGGCTACTGCATTACCTTTACCAGGTGTATAGGCAAGCTCAAAATCGATGGACTGTAGGTACTCAACCCACCTTCTCTGCCTCAGATTCAGGTCACGCTGAGTAAATATATACTTGAGGCTTTTGTGGTCGGTGAAAACCACAAAATGCTCTCCCAACATGTAATGTATCCAACAACACAACACATGAACAACTGCTGCCAGCTCAAGATCATGCGTCGGGTAAGTCCTCTCAAGTGGCCTCAACTGCCGAGACCCATACGCAACAACTCGGTTGCCCTGCATCAAAACGGCTCCCAGCCCAATCCGTGATGCATCACAGAAAACTGTATAGCTCTTCCCCTGCTCTGGGAGTATCAGGATCGGTGCTGATGTCAGTCTTCCCATCAGGTCCTGAAAAGCAGTCTCGCAAGCTTCTGACCAAACGAACTTCACACCCTTCTTAGTCAGACCTATCAACGGTGATGCTAAGAGGGAGAAGTCATGTATGAAGCGTCTGTAGTAACCATCCAGCCCTAAGAAACTCCATATCTCAAACATGTTCTTAGACTTCTCCTAGGAAACTACTTCTCTTACCTTCTCTGGGTCTACTGCTACTCCTGCCTCAGAGATAATATGACCCTAGAAGTGAATCTGGTCCATCCAAAAGTGGCACATTTAGAGCTTAGCATATAGTTGATGCTCTCTCAGTGTACTCAATACGATCTCAAGATGGGTGGCATGTTCGTGTCGAGTGTGAGAGTACACCAAGATGTCTTCCACGAATACTACCACAAATGAATCAAGATACGGATGGAACACACGATTCATCAGATCCATGAAAACTACTGGCGCGTTCGTCAGTCCGAACGGCATAACCATATACTCATATAGACCATACCAACTCCTAAAAGTTGTGAGAGGTATATCAGATGGTCTAACGCGCAGCTGGTGATATCCGGATCTCAAGTCAATCTTCGAGAACACTCGTGCTCCACGAAGCTAATCAAAGAGATCATCTATCCTTGGCAAGGGATATCGGTTCTTAACCGTCAACTGGTTCAGCTTCCGATAATCCACACAAAGTCTGAGGGTACCATCTGCCTTGTTCGTAAAAAGGACCGGAGAACCCCAAGGAGAAGTACTGGGTCGGATAAAACCCTTTGCCTATAACTCCTCTAACTGCCTCTTGAGCTCCTGTAAATCAGGTGTAGCCATCTTATAAGGAGTAATGGACACCGGTGTTTCTCCTGGCACAAGCTCGATAGAGAAATCCACCTCACGCACCGGAGGTAGACCTGAAAAGTCGTCCGGGAAGACATCCCTGAAACGATCGAAAAATGGAGGGAAATCCGTCTGAAAAGTCCTCTGATCATCCAATTATAAGCTCACAATCTGTACTATGACTCCACCTCGCCCATGATGCTCTGGTCCATCTCAACTCGCCTGAACATCCCATTCGCCCTTGTATAGAAACTCTCCGCCCTCTGGTGAGGTGAAACGTACCCTACGACAATAGAAGTCTACAAAGGCTCGGAAGGGAACCAACCAGTCCATTACAAGAATGACGTCATAGCCCGTCATCTCTAAAACATAGAGGTCCCAAAGGACGTGACACCATCCAACCTCAAGGGGGAACTCCTTACACTGACGCACACCAGCCGTCCTAGTCCCCAACGGAGTGTCTAACGTCATGATATCAGAAGGAGAATAATCACCGAGCCCAATGCTCTGTACAACGGGTACAGATATGAATATATGCGTAGCACCCGTATCAAAAGGAACTAAAGACAATACAGAAGCTACTAGAATAGTATCTCGGACTGTAGAAGGTCCGGGATCCTGCTCCTTCTGGGTCTGTTGCACTGGATATGCCTGCCCAGTGCCGCAGCCCTACGACACAGCCTGGATACCCTGAGCTGTCTTGCCCTGCTACCTCTGAGATCCTGGTGTCTGGCTACCATGGCCCCGACCACCATCTCTGCCTGCACGCCCTGACGGATTCCAGTTTCCCGACTGGTAAGATTCCACTGGTCCTGCTCCCGCACGCGGAGTCTGCACAGAACCCCTCTCACTAGCTCGTAGAAACTCCCTACAAAAGCACTGCAGATGACCCATCTTGTCGCATGCTCGACACTCCACTGGGTCACATCGACACTATGGCCTCTTGTGCCCCTCTCTACCACACTGGTAGCACATAAACTGGCCACCTGAAGAATTCTTCTGACCGGTACTGCCGCCCTGAGAGAAGTCCATTTGTCTCTTCCTTTTTCCAGCAGAAATAATACCAGTCACTGGTGTTGAACCACCCTGGCTCACACCACTAGATTCCCGCAGTTTCCTCTCTGTAATCAGCGCCTGGTTCACAATCACGTGTATATTAGGAAACCTGAAAACATTCACCAGTGCTTGGATGTCATACCGAAGACCATCCTCAATACGTCTTTCTCTCAACGTCTCATCAACCACCAGCGTGGGTGCAAAACGCTAAAGCTCTATAAAATGAGTAGAGTAGTCCATCACCGACATAGCGCCCTGTTGTATATTCATGAACTCTCGAGCTCTATCTTCCCTCAGTGTCTCGAGAAAAAAGAATTCATAGAAGACTGCCTGAAAATATTCCCACGCCATGTCCCTGTGATTCTCTGACTGGGTGGTACCATCCCACCACCTCTTGGCGGATTCACGCAACATGTAACTCGTGAGCTTGACCCTCCGCCCTGGAGGCATCTCAAGATTCTCAAAAATAGTCTGCATCGACCCCAACCAAGACTCTGTAACCTGTGGTCCACCATCCCCTGAAAACGTAGGCGGATGCTGCTGCTGAAAGATACGTGTCAGCTCGGCCATAGATGTGGCAGCCTGCGGTGCTCCCTGAAAGGTCTGCATGAACCGCAATAAGCCTTCACGGAACTGCGCCTCCATGCTTGTGTCTAGTATAACAGTTGGTGCCGCATCTGGCTCTGCTGGTGGATCAACTGGTAGCCCATGGCCCACCGTCTCCGGAGTATAATTTTCACCGCTCTCCTGGCGAACAACTCACGGTCGTCTAGGTGGCATGACACTACAAGGTCAAAATCACGCCTCAGATTCAATATTATTAAGACTAAAAGTGAAGGAACCACAAGGAACAAGAGGAAGAAGGCATTTCAAAGTTTGAAAAACAAGACTACATGGCCTGTACAATGACTACACGACGTGTACTTGACTTTCCTTCCCCTGCCCGGGTCCCTCTACACGGCTAAGCCACACGGCTTCTGTTCAATAAAACTACACGGCATGTATAATATATACACAGCATGTACGGTGTTATTTTCCAGCTTCCCATGTCATCTGTGACACGACCGACTACTCATCTTGACACTACATGGTGTGTTACACCCGTACACGGCGTGTACAGTACCCTGTTTCCCAGCCACATGGCTAACTCCACACAGTCTGTCCGCGGACAAGACTACACGGCGTGTCCCACAGGTACACGACGTCTTCAGGGAGAGGTGACACCAGCCCGTACATGGCCAAGTCCCCAGGTCACACTACATGGCGTGTTCATCATTGACACGGAGTGTTGTACAAGAGTTCACCGACCCGTATTATTAGTTACATGGCCGGACTCTGGGTCACACAACACGGCATGCACAAAAACAACACGGCATGTTTTACCCAAGCCCTGCCCTACCCTGTGTCGTCGCCCACACGGTTTGTAACATGAGAAGAGACTACACGGCGTGTACTTAGGGTACACGGCGTGTACTCAAAAAGTTCATTTTTCTTCCCGAACAGAAGAACACACACAGCGTGTATGAGGTCCTACACAGCGTGTATACTGGGTTTCCAGACATTATGCCTCAAGAACCTCTCTGGAACCCAGAAAATACTGAAAAACAACACCTAAGTGTCAAATTCCGACCTGTGAGGGACCATACTCTCCACGAATCAATGTTTGACATCTTATATGTGTTATAACCAATAAACAGTTAATGATCCACCAAATTCCGGTCAATGGGGGCCCATACTCCCCAAAAACCAAAGTTTGGCGTCCATTCTATAAACAGGTTCAAACAAAAACACCATATCACAAGGTAGGTATTTATCAAGCAGCTATCACAACAGCATGATTTTCTAGCACAACATCTATCACAACAACATGCAAATTCTAATGCACCTACATGGCATGGAAGCTATGCATGGCATGTGATATCTAGAATATGCCTATATGATGCATGAGATGGAATAACCTCATCTCATTGGGTTGTAACTAAATAGAAGCCACAGATAAAAGATAAACAACACAATCCAAGTGCGTCACCCAACGGTGAAAACATATCAACCGTAAAATTGCAAAATAAAAATAATGAAAAATACGAGGTAGACTGGATTTTCCCTGTACACGGGTTAGCTATGCCCGGGCACAGCTTATTACCAACAACTATTCCATCCTATCCCTGACTACGGATCCAAATAGTAAGTCAAAGAAAAGAATCCCTCTGATACCACTTTGTAACGTCCTGGACCCGGGTGCCACGCAACGAGTGCCCCGAGCTCGGTTTTGCACAATACCTCAAGCGCATTTCCCCAAATGCCAGAGGCTTCCGACTAGCAGCGAGGGCCCAGGTCTGATAGTGGGGAAACCATGCCCTCATTTGTCAAAGTGTAGCACAGCGAAATACAAAATAAAACATACAACAAACAGCGGAAGTAGTAAACCATACACAAGGCAGTGGATATAACCAACAGTGTATAAATAATGATGCTACATGTATCAAGTTCTAAGAAAACAGCCAGAACATGTTATACATCAATACAGTACAGTAAAAAGTAGAGTACAGCAAAACAAAGAAAACAGCTGGCAGCAGCATCGCATGCCTAGGCTCAGTCCCATGCCCTCCTACTCCACAGCAATAGTCAAGTACATGTATATGGACCCTTGCCCTAATCTACACCTACAACAATATAATCTATTTGGGCCGAAAAGCATGACCCAAACAGGGTGTGAGAAATATATCACTGTAGGCACCCACCAAAGGCCCGTGCCCAACTTCATGTAAGCATGAAACAATAGTGTACAACTGTAAAATGCAAATAAGTAAGCATTACTCAAAATTAACTCATTACCAGTTATATTTTCATTTTATTATCCATTTAATCCATTTAATATAAGAAATCACCATAGTGCATTTCTAGTAAACAACTAGTGTCCTCAGACACGTAAACTCCCACCCTCGGGTAACGAGTATCCAAAACAAGAATCTTCCCTCAGGCATAACATAATTTTCCCTCAGGCGTAGGTAGTGTCACCCCCATCCAAGGAATTAGCTACCCACAGGCATGGAAGAAGTTGCCCTCAGGCCGAAATAACTACATCCCTCGGGCTAAAAAGTACAGTGCCCATAGGCTAATCACAACAACGCCCTTAGGTAAAACAGGTAATCGGGCCATGCCCAACATATCAAAATGTAGTAAATGAGCAATTCCTCTCAAGGTAATTCTACGATTACTACTTTTAATGCATACCCTCGGGTATCCTGGCCAAACGGCTAAACAGTGAAACACACCCCGGGGGTGGTTCCGGATCCAAACAACGATCCCAACCAGCATTTTAATATCATAGTTTAATCACCTATGAAATTCTAGGCATTAAAAATAGAAATGGCCTCAGCCACACGACACCCCAACATGGATTCGTGGCACAAAAACGCAAAAAACACACAGCAGTTGGAAAATAAAACACAAAGCCACCTACCTTATATGCCAACGAGCGTTATACCCAAACGCTGACTCTAGAAACGCCCAATAACGGCATAGATCTAACGAAGAACAAGTCCCATTCAAATGTAAATAAATTACGTTAGGAGAAGAATTGGCAAAAACGGTACCAGGAGAGGAGAGGGATTACCTTTGCGGTTCTAACGAGATCATCCGAAGCCGAACCGGATTCCAGACGAACGCCTGGTGGATCTTTAATGATCTGGCCTCCTCCTTTGGCTCCAAAATGGCTCAAACGCCTCCTCTGCCAAATGAGCAGGCTACTGCCTGTTTTAAGCTGAAAAAACAAAGTACACGGCGTGTACTTCCAAGTACATGGTGTGTACTCCCTTAATTTAACTGTTCATTTGGCGGCACAACCACACTATTCATCCGTCGACATGAGTACACGGCATGTACTCTCGAGTACACGGCGTGTACTATCGCCCAGCTGGCGGCGACGCCACCGCCTTACTGTTTAAGCCTACCAACTGACTACACAGTGTGTAAGGTACCACTATACGGAGTGTAGTCGGTTCCTACACCCTTCATCGCCGGCATGGCTACACGCCCCGTGTACTCATCCCAACACGGCCAAAAGTACACGTCGTGTGGATAAAGTACACGGTGTGTAGTTCCAAATTTCAGGATTTTTTCCCCATATTCCATATTTTCTCAAAAACACTTATGGAAAATGAAAAGAAGAAGCCCGTACCTCTAAAATAAGAACTGGGTTCTTACAATTTTTATATTGGATTATTATTTATATAACCTCTTTAAGACACCGTACCTCTATGTTTCTATGTTATTTTAATTAATATTAATTTTAAATAACATAATAATATGTGCATGATATTTATGTTTATATAGTTTGTATCATTGAAAGTACGAGTTATTTGTAGGGGTGGGTTTGAGAACCTAGTGGAAAATAGATCATGACAAAATTCTATTTAAACCACTAAATTATTATTCTACGTTGTAAATATAATTTTGGAGTTTTATATGTTCAAAATTTTCTATTATATATCATTATTAATATGAGTATTATCATCCATAACATTACTATATATTAGTTAATGGGTGAGAATAGGATAAGTTATTACCAAAACATATGTGTTGGAAAATAGAAATATTGTCCAAATGAAATTCCTATTGTGGTGAGAGTGGTAGTTGAGAACCTCATAACATCACATGAACAACTAACTCAATTTATGAATAAAAAATCGAATTAGGTGGAATTAAATCATCCCATTAGAGAACAAGAATAAAATTTACACATTTATGTGAAAAAGGCCTTCCACTTTTAGAATATCATTTAATCCAATGATTAATGGAAAATTTACTAATTACATTGAGAAGGTATTATTTCTCCATCATTGATTTGATAAATATAATGTAGTACTGGGTGTTTATCATCTAGAGGGAGAATTCGGTCAGTAGTGGGCATTGATCAAGATGATGAAACACAACGAAGATAGAAAATAATTAAATAGGGAATAATTAATGAAAATATATTTCATTAAATATTTTCCTTTCACTCTCTGTCATAAAATGGAGAGGTAGTTTCTTGGAATAAAGAAAAAGGGATGATGAATCGGTAAAATTCTTATGATAAAAACATCAAACAACATGTAAGGTATGATTAAGGTTTTTTTATTGTCCTAAAATGTATGGTCAACTACTTTCTTAGTAAAATAATATTTATTCATTGAAAAGATTTATCAATTTGATACTTTTATAGATATAATAAAATAATCATATTTGAAATTAATTTTTTTATAAATACTATTGATTCTCAAATGTAACATTTGGTTGTAGATAAATATTAGTGAATAGAGTTAAATTATGAAGGCTTAATGGATAAATCTCAAAGAAGGAAGAAAATAAAAATGCCAACATGTCATAAATATAGGAAGAATCATCTGAGAAATCACCTCAAGGGAATAAAGAGATGTTATAAGTGTGCAAAGGAAAGGGATTGATCTTATAAATATTAAAAGGAACCAAGTAATATGATGGAAGAAAAGAAGTTTCCAATAAAACATCAACCTATGGTTTAATTTTTCATCTTCAATGAACTAGTATACTGTGCAAATCAGTGTATTGATCCAAAGGTTGTTGAGGATGATTTAAAACAAATATAGATAATTCCATGAGTTCAAGGATGGGCAGAAGTTATCACTACTACTTAATTGGATAATGAAAATTAACTGGTGATAGGTACAATTTTTATTTATTCAATAATAGTAAATGTCTAGTTTGATTCCTCTAGAATTAAAAAACTTGATTAACATGGATATGGTGTTTTCTTTATTAAATTGTAATAAGATACAAGGGATATCATCCTAAAGGACAAATAATTTTAGTAATCTTAATGGACCATATACATATATGATTTCAATATTAAATTAGAAATTTAAAATACATATCATAATAAATAATTATTAATAGAGGATATTGTTCATAATATCATTCTTCATTTTCTAGGGAAAAGATAAAAAATCAAGGCTATTATTAGATTCTTAGTAAGAGTTAAATAAAATATAATTTATCATGATTAAATAAGTTATAATCAATATTTCATTGTAATAAAATGAAAAAATGGAATTCAATAAAAAACATGATCACAAAATTCATCCTTAGATAATATCAATTTCATAATATCAGTGATAATTATATATGAATTCTCAATAGAGGATATGATTACTTTTGGATTTTCTGATATGAGACATTATTATATAATTACCATTAAGGCCTTGTGATAAGACAATCAAATCAATGGGTTGTTATTTTTGGATGACTGGTTTGTCTCATGAGAGTTTTCGACAAAAGGAGGGGAAATCCAAAACTGATCCCCCCCACCATTACATGTATAATGAATTACATATATATTTTATGATCAGTTTAATTCCTAAATAATATATCTTATAAAAAATCCATACTATATAAAGAATACTAAATATCAATATTTACCTAGTTAATAAAATTACATTCATAGTAAAACCTCGTGTGTAGAAATGCTATATTATTTATGAAGTAAACATATATATGATACTAAGTATAATTAAGATAAATTTAAATACTAAAAAAATGATAATAAGAAATTTATTTTTTCAAGAAAAGTTTAGTAATAAAAAAAATGAAAAGATATATATGATAACCATTAACTCATTAGAAATATTGGGTTTTAATTAAATTATTTCCTTATGATAAATATTGAAAATGGAAGAAAAACATTTAAATAATCCTTCATTAATGTTTTTTATTTGTAAAACCATTGAAAATTTGTAGGAGAATCTAAATATCATAAATAGATATGGCTATGGGATAATTGTTTAAAATTTTATATCTCAAAAAGAAACAAACATTTTGAAATTTTTAATGATAGTAAAAAATGAATATTTTTTAAAAAATTATAAATATTAATTTAAATATTTTTAAAATTCAAGGATAATATAAAATCTCATTGATAAATTAATTTATTAAATGAAAGGGACAATCAAAAAATAGTTTTAAAAAAATTTGGATAAGAAAGAAAAATCTACTTGATCAAAACTATAAATAAAATCAGTTCTTCTAAAATTTAATTTAAAAAATAAAGTTAAAATAAGAGAAATATTTATGAAAAAATCAAATATCGTTAAATATAAATATATAGAGTAGATAGAGTTTTTTAAGGATATATTATAATATTCATTCGATGAAAATAAGAACAATCTTAAAAATGAGGTTGTAAAATTAAATATTACATCATTCATAACATTAAAATGATAAACCCATGAAAGTATAAACATGAATTGAAACTTTTATAATAATTAATAAATATATATTCATTTTAAATAAATTAATTTGTAAGTATATACAACATAAAAAAAAATTATAATACAATATATGTCTTCATCCAGGGGAAATTAAGATAAAATCTCTTACCTCAAGTTCATCGTTCTTTGAATGTGATCTATAATCCTTTATAATAAATTTTAATTTATTATAAATATATAAAGGGGTAATTTAAATAGTTATGATATTATATATGATCTAATTATAAAATCTCTACACCCATTTATTAATAATTACATTTTAATGTTTTCATTTATAGGTGTCAATAGTTTCATTTATCATGAGAATTTTGGTTCGGTTTTTCCATTCCTTGTTCATTGATTATTGTTCCATAATATATTGAATTTAAATCATGATAAAATTTTCAAATTTATTAAAAACATAAACATTTATAATCATATAGAAAATGTGGATATATAAAAATAAATTACATCATTCTTGGATACGCTAGCAGGTATGTTTGCATAAACATTGTTTTCACTTTTCAATTGATGGAAAAAAAGAATGGTAAATAATAATTTACTTTTAAATAATCATTATAATATCATATATATTCCTTAAATTTTATATTTATTTCCATACATGTATACTGTAATTGAGAAATTGTTCACATCGCTTCCTGGAGGTGGTAGTCTACATATACACAAGTGAGACATTAACATTTTACAATGAATTGGAATGTAAAAAGGTTTATATGATATTATAATTATAGAAGTATAATTATGTCATAAATATCATATATATTCATTATTTCTATCTCTATAACCATCCAAATAATGTGGTGATATAAATAAATAACGTCGTTGTGTGGAGATGGTAAGTTGTATGTACAAATGAGTGATTTTTTTAATCTTCATATGATGGAAGAGAGTTAGAAAGTAATCATTACATGATCATGAAATCATATAGATATATTTATTATACTAGATTTATTATTTTAGTATGGTTAAAATATATTTAGAAATTTTAGAATAAGAAATAAACATGAAAGATTCTGGAAAGACTATTACCTCTTCTCTGTTAGACTTCCAGTAGAACCTTTCTTAATGACCCATGGAATGGTGTTTTAAGAAGAAAAAAAACATTTACTATGTAGATAAAACATTTTATAATATAATTGGGTAGGTTTTGGTCAAGATATATGGAAGATATTGGTGTAAATAAAATAGGAAATGAGATTCCTTTATAATTGACGTGAGTGGCACACTTGTATGTTTTTAATGTTTTAAATTATTATTAAGTCGATTTAATGGAATAATGTCTGAAAAATGATTCATATTCGAAGGTGATATGTGTAAATTCATATTAAAACAAACAAATGAGGTTTTAAAATTTTTTAGGTCATTTAAACCCATGTATTTTGGTTTAACACCTTCATTAACACTTTTTTTACCATATCCATTGTAAAAAAATCAATTTTGAGGGTAATAATTTTACAAATAAGTTAATAGTTTACTCATAAATGACCATGGTATGAAATATTTTTACATTATGGATCCTAAATTCATTTTTTAGATATTTTAATAATTTTTAAATAATTAATAATATAAATAGTTTAATAAAATATGGATAATTACATTTGGGTATTGTGAATTTAATTTTAATTTAATGATAAAAATACATATATGGTATTAAAATATAAACCTTTCCAACAACCCTAATCTATTTTTAGTATAGATAATATTTTTTAAACAGTACAACTCACCCAAAAATATTACTTTTATAGTTTTTAATATCATTAACTCAATTTTTTTATATCTTTAACTAGTATTTTTTCGTTAATGAATTTTTATTTTAGATAATTATATCATCACTAAAAATAAAAAATAAATTAACATGATAAAATAAATTAAAAAATATATCAGAAAAATATTTAGATCCAAACATATCTTTTTTTTTATTCCTATAAAAAACACTATATATATTAAAATTAATATAAGAATAATTTTTAATTTATACTTTACATTAATATCATCAAGGTCAAAATCAAAGCTAAGTGTAAAAAATTAAAATTTTAGAAGTTTGGATTCATATGGAAAAAATAAACTCATCTCATGAAATATATTCAAGTTTTAGATATATTTTCAATTCCTTATCAGATTATTTTCAACCTTAAATGATTTACCCATTACCAAGGTGATAAGTTTTACCATTTTTACTATTCATAATTTCTAAAAATAATTGTTTAATATTTACCAAATTTAAACCTCCTAATTCCAAATATGAAATCTAGTTAAAAAATTCCAAATCCTATTATTTGTAATAATAATTTAAAAGATTATTTAGAAACATTCAATGAAAAATGGTTTTCAATAAAATTATGTCTATCATAAAAAATTTCTTGCGTAAAAATCATATAAAATTATATTCTAATGTAATTAATTAAATTGATTAAAATAAATTTATCTTATATCACATTAATACTAATTCAAAAATATAATGGATCGTTTATATTACTTTATTTATGGAAAATATATGAGAGGTATACAAAAAATGATATTTTTCATTATTCAGTAAAAAATGAATCATTTTTGCAATATCCCAAATATTCAACCAAAGTTATAAATGAAATGCTATGAAAACATGATATAATTATCACATAATAGTATTTTAATAGTTTTTCATGTATTTTTAAATAGGTTATTTCTTTAAATTAAAGGTATCAAGGAAATTAAATTTTTTAGAGAGAAATATATCATAAATTCTCAGGGTATTATAATTATTGTTCAAATCATTCTTTCATATAATGAAACTCTAATATAATATTTAAACACCACCACAATACATGGGGGATGATCTGTTGATGAAAAAATAAAGTGGTGTGATTATTTAATCTCAATTATATAAATCTCACTAACTTAGCATTTGTGGGGTAATATCCTAGAAAACACTTTTATGCTCTATTTATTGGAATTCAATATTATATTGGTCATAGGTGGGATATATTTATATCGATCCCACATCATATTGAGGGAGAATTAATTTATATTCATATTATAGACAAACATCTGATTCTATTCATGTGTAAGGATGTTGATGATTATTATTCGAAAAATTATTCCCAAGCATTGAATTTATTCCCTTATGAGAAATCTTATCTATATAAAATGACTATGGTAAATGAGAGGGACACAACAGATAAAATTCTAATTTTTAGGAAATATATAAATATATTTCCTCAAGAGTAACATGGACTTCCACCTGATCAAGTGGTTGGGTTCAAAATTTAACTTATTATTACAGTTTTTTCCATATCCCTGAGTACATATAGAATGGACCTCATTGAATTGGAAGAAGTATATAAGAAACTTTAAGAGAATTTGAATATGGTTTCATATACAAAATCTCCTCACTATAGGTAGAAATAATTCAATTTATTAAAAATAACCATGGGTCAATTAACAAATTAATTGGTTATAATGAACTATAAAGGATCATAATACCACACAAGTACCTATATATCATACTGATGGCATGTTAAATTAACTAAATGATATATGGTGGACCATATATTAGGATATCATTAATTCAAGGTGAAAAAGGAGGATACACTATAAACTACCTTTATATTTTTTTTGGATACTATGGTTTCATCTGATTAAATTTAGATGAAAAATGCTCTGAAATGTTTCATAGACTTGTTTAATTGAGACATTAATGAATACATCAACAAATATATGGTGGTTTTTTATATTATATTCTAATATAATCCAAAATAATGGAGGAAAATATGGTTAATTTTAGTACAATGATAAATATTTTTAAAAATGAAATGTTTTACAAAAAATAATATTATTTTTTTCATGGAGAAATTAACATTATTAGGTTTAGTTATCTTAATAAAGAGGATATCTATAGACCCATAAAAGATAAAATAAGTTGTGGAAGGGATTATATCTAAATTCTTAATTGTGGTACATATTATCAATATATCATATGGTTATTATCAATGAGAGTAACTTGTCATGATTTTAAAATCTAGCAATCCAATTAACACTGAAGGGGGTAAAGTTTCTATGGAATGATGACTGTGAATAGAGCCTCGTAGTGTTAAAGAAATGGTCAACCATTGTACCTATACTCACACTAAAAACATGTATATAAGTATTTTTGATTCATAAAGATAATTAAATGAAATTAATATGTTTTTAACAAATGAAAAATGAGAAAATATTATCTTATGTCCTGATACAACTAATGTTTCATGAGTCAAATTGTCCAAGGAACGTTTTGGAGTTGGCTGAAGTAATCTTTTCATTGATTAATTTGAGGCATTATCTCTATAGAGATAAGTGTCAAATATATATAAATCATACAATATTTAAGAATATATTCCCAAAAAATGAGATCAATATTAATCAACAATTATAGTTAGAGTTAATCGTGGATTATTATTGTCCAATCCATTACGATATTGTGAAGGAAAATAAACCGTTAGATAATATAAGTGGAACACATCCTACAACCATATACATGATAAGAATATATAAGGATTAAATATTGTGATACATGAAATAAATGGACATCTGAATCATAGATAAAATAAATATATCCTATCTTTATTAAACTATCACCCAGACATACACTATGTTAAAAATTAATAAATCATCTAGGGTTCATGTGAAGATAAAAACGAATGTGGATGTTATTAGAAAGAAGAAATCCTCGTAGCTCTGAATGTATGAAAATAATTTTTGATATTCCAAACCTGAATATGCATACATTTTCATATTGAGATAAATAATAATCTATTGATCAATGCTCATAGATTAAAATTCATTATCAATCCTGGAATCTCAAAGAAGAATTAAGATCTATTTGATAATTATTGGTAGGAAAATATGAAGAAGGATATACTTGAATATATATCGAACTTTTTAGTATTATATAAAGTTAATAATAAAGTAAAAATGTAAAAGGGGGTGACGAAACCATCACTCATACGTTTATATATGTGTGTGTGTATGTTATAGAATCACTATGCATTTTGTTATAAACCTCCTGATGACATCAAAAGAAAAAAATTATATATGGGTTTAAGTGGATTACCTTAACAAAAATTATATGTTCATCGCCATTTGAGAGAAATTATTTCTTGATTGAGATGATGAGATATACATTAGTAAACTAGGAAGGATACATTTAATAACACAATTTATTTTATCTAATCGAAATATTATGTTCACCTCCAAGTTATAGTGGAGTCTTTAATATTCCATGATCATAGAGTTAAAATTTATTATGAAATATAACCCCCAGATTGATGAAAAATATTAAAGTACCATCTTAACAGTTGAGTATATTCTATTATATTACTCTATAGGCTTTAATGGATGTTACGACCAATATCATCCTCTAGTGTAGATCTCGTAAAACAGTAGTTACTACTATAGAATCTATATGAATCCTTATAAAACCCAATGTGGAAAGAAATTTATAACTCCATAATTTTTGGAGGAAGTTTTAGAGTGTAACCTATTTGGACCTAAAATAGTTAGGGAAATGGAAGAAAATTTAAAAACAATTTATAAACACATAATATTAGAAAAAAGTCAACATAAGAGTTATGTTGATAATCATCGATGATACCTTGAGTTTGAATCATGAGATAATGTGTTCCTTTGTCCATCATAATGTAAGATAGTAATTATGTTTAGGAAGAAGGTAAAAATAATTGATTAATACATTGGCCACTTATATATCATTGAAAGCATTTGAGATATGTCATATTGATTAAGAATCCAACCAAACTTGTCTCAAGTTCCTGATGTGTACCATATATCCCTCTTAATAAATTATATAACATATCTCTTACAAGAACTAAATCTAGAGATGGTATAATTAAATCATTTCCTCTTTGTTGAGGAGATTCAAGTGAAGGTCTTGAGCCACATAGACAAAGTTCTATTAAATTACACAACTAACCCTGTTAAAGATATTTGTAAGAACTATAATTATAAAGAAGAAACACTGTTATATGAGTAAGTAATAAAATAGAAGTACCATCATATATTTATATCATATTGTATTAAATTTAATCTTGATGTTTAAATTTTCAAAAGGGGGAAGATTTCATTGACTTGGTATTTTATATAATTATTTGTTATTCTAAATAAGTAAATTTCAGATTTATTAATATTTTATAGTATAAAAAACATGAACCACTGAATAAATACAAAGAAAAAAATATTTAAATAATTCTAGAATAGTATAAAAATAGAGTTAAAATATCAAATAAAATTGAATGTGGAACAATGGATTAATAAACAAAAAACATAAAATGAGTAATAATGAAAATATGATTCATCTTGGTCACATAGAAAAATATTTCCCAAAAAATAAATGTAAAATATAAAATATTATTAATATAATCGAAATTTTGAAAATAATGAAAATAAAACCATGAATGTTATTTTTGTGAATGGAGAATGAAGGAAATATGATTTATTTATTTGAAGTATAAAACTAACATGGCTATTGGATGCATGAATATTGGAATAGTTTCATAGTCATTAGAATAGTACCTAACTAATATTATAGTAAATTAATATTTGAGTATCTTAAGAAGTAAAAATATAATAATATTATATTAAAATATGATTATATAAAATTAATAAAAATGATAAAATAAATGTTTGTCAAAAACAAAGCATACAAGTATTTTTTTTGGAAACACATATAGTTTATTTATATTAAAAATTATTTGTATGATAGTATTAAAAATTTAAAATAAAATCAAAATTGATAAAACTAATTAATAAAACACTATGTATTTTTATATAATTAATAACATAATTTTATAATGTTATAATTATTTTTTGAAGGGTTTGGAATTAAATCTTGTTATAGAAATTAGTGTTTTTGATAAAGAAGGATTATTTCATAAAAATTAAAATGGTCCTATTTATAATATTACTTTAATAAATATAATTTTATTTTTTATTTATAATTTCAATTTATTATAGGGTTTATTTTTTATATTTTAATTTTAAAATTTATTTTTTTCAAAATTGTAAAAAAAATACAATTTTTAAAAATACTATAATATTTATGACATCATGGTGATATAAATATGGATTAGAATTTTATGAAATAATTTTATTATAGAAAACATAATTTAAGGAGTAAAATAATTTTTTTAAAAAAATTTATTTTGAATTTAGTAACATATGATTGAAATTTAGGAACCTATGTTATATATTGTACTAATAAAAATCTATTTTGTTTGTTTTACCTTAATTATGAATTCAGAGTATTTATTTATGTTTTGGATGGGATTTAAAGTTTAATAAACCAAAATTCTTTATAAATAAACCAATAAATGTCATGTAATTCAAAAAAATCATAATCGTTGGCCTAAATAAAAAAAAATTATTCTAAAACACCCCTCTCCTCCCCATATAAATATTTTTGTTAACCATCTCACCTCTCATCACAAACTAATATTCTTGGATTGACCAATATTTGTAAAAATCCATTTCTAGAACACATCTAATTGCAATAAAGGTTATTTTATCATAGAAATACCACCTGTCAAAGGCATAATCAAAATTTTAAAATGATATATCATAAAAAGTAATGAAAGAACAACTAATCACTCTTTAGCATTGGTATTCCTATAAATTTTCTTCTTATGACACATAAAATTATATTATACTAACCTAATATAATTTCATTGGTATCATTATTACACTAAAATGTTATTATTATAGATTGAAAACAATTATATACCTTTTTCTCATCCATTATAAAACTAACACATCCCATGTAGTATGGCTGGTACACCACCTACAATGACGTTTTGTTTCATTTTTCATCTCCACCATCAATACTGTTTATAATAATTTTTATATAGATATATATGATAATTATAAATATAAAATATTTTATATTATTATCTTGAATGGGTAAATAAACATGAGAATTAAATAAAACTAATTCCATTGTTGTCAAAAAAACTACCGAAATAACCTAACCATTATACAATAATATCTTCAATACATGAACCATGCTTACTTTTGAAAGAGAATTAGATATTTATAACAATTTTTACTTCCAAAAAAAATGACCTTCATTGTCTTACATTTTTTTAGTTATGGACCCATTCTATAATAACTTACATATCTTTATTAATAAACAATTTTGGCCATGGAATTATGTAACAAACATCCTCCAGACGATGAATAAGAACATAATATCCTAATAAAATAATAAAAAAATAAAATAAAATAACAATAATAAATAAAATATATATGTATATGTTTTTAAATAATTTATTTTAAAAACCTAATTTAATTATTCAGGAGGTTATACAAATGTACCAAATGAGTTACGACTTTATTTAAGGAAGTACCGAACATCACACTTTTCCTTTAGGTTATGAATTCTCTCTCTAAACTATCCTATCTCTAAAAAAATATCATGTAATTATTATAAATTTTATATATGTGTGTCTTAAATATATAACAAGTCAATTTTCCTTATATTTTATGGGGTTTTACATGTTTGTTATGTTCCCTTATCAATGATTTTTTTAAAATTATTATATTTAAAGAGAAATTTCATATCCTTTATTCATTTTAATTTACAAATAGTTTAATGCTTAATACATTTCATGATTTGAAAAAATAATAATAACTTTTTTATAAAAAAAAGTTTCTATTTTATTACGGCTTTTATGTAAAACACTATGTGCTTCCTCTCATTAAAAGATCATCACTCATCCCTCAAAAATAATAATAACTTTTTATAAAAAACTATTCTATTTTATTACTGCTTTTATGTAAAACACTATGTGATGTGTGGGTATAGAATTATACATCTATCCTTTTAATTTTGAAATGTTTTCATCTCATGAAATTCCATTTATGGAGGATTATCCATAAGTCTAGAATAATAAGTTATGTTGTATTGGTAGTGAGTATTGACTAATACTTATTATTTAATGGATTATTTTGTTTTTTTATTCCTCTATGAACTTTATATTAAATAACTAAAAAATAATCCATTGTATTATTACACACAAAAGAATATGCACTATAATGAACCCCACATACAATGCCCAAATCATGGAAGACCAGAGAAACCAATTCACTAGAGTGTAATGTAAATCGACCCATATAAATTAAAAAAGAACTATAAGAAAAAACAATCAAATGAAATTTTTAAAGGAATGAACAAATTAATGAATTGAATAATTTAAAATTTCACCCCAATACACTTGGTTAATTATTCTTTACTTTTTATTCAAATAATGATGATATTTATTACCATGAATGAGTAGTAACTGAGTGAAAATGACCAGTGATCCAACCAAAATATATAGTAGGGTTCATCCAGTGCTTCCAAACATTATTTACATCATATTTTAATGAGATGAAGTTCAAAAATATTGACTAGTATAGATGAACCCTTCATTTAGTCATGGAATTTCACCGCCTCAACGTCACCTTATGGTTGGTTATTTAACCTCTAAAAAACTCATATGATTTCCTTCCAACTTCATTTTTTATGATTTAACTGATAATGGACTAAATCCTATAGAATTATACTATATTTTTCATTAATCTAACTTACGATCATTTTCTCACCATCTCCATGAAGTCATCAAAAATAAGGCCATTATATTCTCTCATACTAGGGGATTTAGATTTTATACTTTTTGATAAATGTTGTTCACAACTGAAAAATATACCCCTCAAAATTCATTGCAACCTCTTGGATACATTATCCATTATATCCCTTAAAAACAACCATTTAATATTTTTTCATTAATTAGTGTCATGGTTCCCAACCATGAATTTCATAAGAGGTTGTTCCATGATGTTGTTAGGTAGGAGGATGGACCCTCTACCTAAGGGTGTTATAACCCATAGGGGACTCTCTGTGAATTTCCCTCGAAAAAGGGTTTCACTATGATGATTAAGAGTCCAAATAGAAAGGTATTGGGGATTTGGATGTTTATGTAATCCATAAGAAATCATGTGGTGAATTTGTCAGGTAATGTATTGTCACATTTGGACCCTTATAGTCGCACCGTAGTTAGGATTCTTCATTGATTCTTTTTTAAGATGAGAACACCCATAATTTTATGTTCCACTGCCACTTTTTTCTTAAAATAATACTATATATTACCCTTTTCTAAGTCCAATAAATTAATATTTTCAGTCCTAAAAAATAAATACTATTTTAAAAAACCTTGAAATATAGGAAATTTTATCAAGACTAAATTGTTTTTGATAAATGTACCATTCATGAGCACTAAAAGATGCATTGATAATCCCTTTATCAACATTAGTTTTAGAAAAACTAAAATTTAATTTTATCTATGATACTTATGGAACATATAACAGTACTATTTATTAGAAATACATTTAGCATTATGGAAATCCCTAATTGTAGTAGTGTGATGAAAAATTTATGACACACTTTTTCTATAATACACAAATAGTTTCAAAATTTTAATATATATATATATATATATATATCAATTCACAATTTAATTTCATATAATATTACATTAACAACATTTTAAAACATTATAGTTCAATTTTATGTATAATTTATTACAAAAATTTACATTAATTACATATTTAAAATATAAACATAGGGGCCCAATATTCTTCTTTCTTTGGGACCCCGCTTTCAAAAAATCCCAACTGTGCTCAAAATTTTTAAATTAACCACCCTATCTCAAAAAATAGTAATGTACGTATAATGAAAAAATATTATGTTAGTAATACAGAAAATAAAAAAATAGAACACAATTATGATATAGTAATTTATTAATAAAATATAACTTTTTAAAATTAAAACATAAAACATGTGTTAGATTAATGTGCAGTTGATCCTTACATTTCAGAAATGTTTTATAGGCTGATAACCTAAATTCCAAGATAATCTAAGCATGTCAGCTTGGTTTTAAGTATGTTATGTGTGTTTTGAACTAAAATATTGATTTTAAATAAAAATTATTCACCTTCTATAATTCTAAGAACAATGTTTGTTAGATTGATATGAGGATATTTTCTATTTATTAAAAATTAATTATTTATTACTTACCTAAAATATCAATATAATATGAGTATGTTTTCTTAGTTTTCAGAGATTTTTGCACGTTTTGAACTAAACTTTCACTTTTAAATAGGAAACATATAATTCGAGTCATATCAGATTGATTTAAATCTACTTACAACACCTAAAAATTATTTATGGATTGTTTCTAAATGTTTCTTAACAATCCAAGCATGATTTCTCTATTTTGAGTATGTTGAACATGTCTATAACAAAAATGTCAATTTTAAATAAAAAATCACTTTCAATTATACATGGAATACCATGTATCATATTGATTTATAGTTAATTAATAAATGTAAAAAATTAATTATGGATCAATTTACTAATTTATCAAAGAAACGTGAGTTATTTTTCTTAGTTTTTAGTGAGTAACACAAAATTTGATCTAAAATATCACTTTCAAACATAAGTCATGTGCATTAATTCATATCAAGAACATCACGTGTTAGAGTGTTTTGAGGTTAATTCCTATATATAAAAATATAATTATTGACTATTTTATTAAATAATCAATCCAACATGAGTTTATTTTATAATTTTTCAATGAGTGATGCACATTTAAAACCAAAATTTCCATTTGAAACTGAAAACATTCTCATTGAGTCATATAGGGAGGAATGCCTATTTTATTGGCATGGAGTTATTATTTATGTGTTGAAAATGTGTTATGGTTCATTCTATCAATGTGTCAAGATTGTATTAGGGCGTTTTAAAAAATTACAATGACTATTCCACAGTTTGAACTAAAATGACACTATTAAATCTAAAAAATGAACATTAAGATATACTAGGCACACTATGTGTCAGATTGATGTGTGGATAATTCATATATGTCACAAATGATTTATAGATCCTTGAAATAATATATTAAGACAATATGATCATGATTTATTAGTTTTTAGTATGTGACATGTGTTTTGAATAAAAATATCCCTTTTAAATAAAAAAGAACACTATCAATAATCATGGGAAAATTGTGTGTCAGATTGATGTGTGGATAATTTATATAAATCATGCTTTAATTATGAGTATTTTAACAAATGTATCATAAAAATTGATGTTCCCAAATTAGTGTGAGTCATTGAGAGGGGGAGGGGGTGAATCAGTTATACCATTAAATATTTTTATTAATTTATTCTATTCAATTAATCCTATATGGATAGTAAAAGCCTCAATCCACTATTCTTGTGTCTCTCAACTTCACCTCAAATGATGCTATAAATGTAAAGGCACTAAACTCAAAAATTTAAAAGGTTTTGTTCAAAGACCTACTCCTTGTTGTTTGGGTTATTCACCCCAAAAAATATTCCCCGCTATAATTCGGTGAGTAATTACAATGGTCGATATAGAGTCCCAGTGTCTCTCTCATGAGTCCCATAGGAGGTTCTTTATACTTCTTCCCATAGTGGTACCAGAGTCCCATTTTCCCGCTTCAGAGTCCCAATGAAGACTTCTTCTCCTCTATGAATCTTAGAGGGATCTTCTAGTACTCGAGTCACACAAGAAGCATCCTTCATTATGTTATTTCTTGATTCAATGTAGATGATTTTCTGCTCTATCAACATGGGATTTCTGAATCACACTTTCTTGGGTATCTCTTCAAGAATATTCAACAGCCTTTGGTAAGGTTTTTTTGCCTTGCTCAATAACTCGGATCACTTTTCTGATCAGTTCTCAATCTCAACAGTGCTCAATAAATTGTTTCTTCTTATGATAAAGCCCTGGCCTCACTAATGTGTGTGAAAGTGGTGCACAAGACCTCTTCAAGAATTAAATAGTGATTCTTAACAATATCAGCTCAGTCTACATTCTTGCATTCTTAATCACTGTAATCTCAGATGAAATATCTCCTTTAACTCTGTCTTTCTCCAGTCTCAAAACATATTTACATCATGCATGTGTTGCATGGGATCCAATCATTTTGTTTTGGATATCTCAATTCCTTTCACATGTGCAAGTGTTCATTCATGATTTCATGCATGTGTCACAATATTTATCACATGCACTGTCTTCTTGGATTATTCTTTCTCAATATGCACACACACAATATTTTTATTTATGTTTCTTCATGTGTGTATGTGCATACATTCATGCATGGAAAACCCTTTTCTTCTTTTGGTGAAATCCCCAGGGGGTATAACCTTTTGAGAACACACTCTTCCTATTTCTTTTTCTCACTCAATATCACACACACATTTTGTCTTTTGTTCTTTAGACACACAGACTTATCATTTGATTTAAGTTCAATGTAGGTGTGAGTATTCAAACTCTAATGAGTGATATTATTTATGTGTGTTCAATCTTCTATCTTCCTCCTCCTCCACATGTTCACACACTTTGTGTAATTTTTTTTCTTTTCATAAAGATGGTATCAACTCATGTTTGTGTATTCATGTTCATCATGCATGCCCTTCTTCTTCTTGTGTATAGAACTGAAAGCTTGGGTTTTTTGTCTTCTCTAAGAGATTCAAGTTCCTTAATCTTCTAGTAGGACACACAAAAGCATCACCCTTCATGCAACCACCTACTTCTTCAAATAAAAACCCATTTCAAACCGTGTATATATAAAAGGATCAAGCAAGAGGCTATTTCTTCTTCATTCAAATAGGGGGAAACATGTTATTCTCCTTCCCACCCACGGTTCGCATGGGTATCCTTCATAAAACCAATAAAAGTTTTTAATTCTGTGTTTTCAAAATTATAATAAGGGTTCGTATCAATAGTTTTTTTACCAGTGATACCACTTTCTAGAAAACAGTAAGAAGGTTCCTGAAAACCTGTCACGTGTTTTCAGATTTCCCCGCATAGAGGGTGCGGCTGCTTTCCTCCTTTGTAAGTATGATTCAAGAGTGCATAGCGCCTGTTGAACTCCCATGGATCTCCTCTCCTTCGCGTAGCTGGGCTGCGCAGAACCTCTTGTTTCATGCTCTATTTCTGTGGAGAATGATAGATTTTTTTCAATATCTTCAACAACAAAAATGAGTCGGGGTGTTCTTCCTTTTATAGGCAGAGGTAGCGCAATACATTGAGTTCAAATCCCATAAGATATGCCCTAGGTTTCAAATCATTGAATTTCCATGATCTACAGCTTTGAAATATTTAAATATAGGATAGATATATGCTGAGTCTCTTGGTTTATTTTTCTTCAACTCATCTCCTTCTTTTTTAGTGAGTATATTCCTCATGTGCATGAATTTTTGAATGCAATAAAATCACCTTCTTCTCAAACATCGAATGGCACAACCTTGGGATCCAGGATTTTCCTTGGCCAAGATGTGTTTCTTTGATTTGATGAATTAATGTGAATTTTAATGCATTAATGTGTTTATTTCTCTTCAAACGATCCATACGAGCTTGGACTGAGCTCAAATAGTGGACAGAATGATGATATCGGTGTCCGGGATCATTACTGGTTTTTGAGTGAATTGGGAGTGGTCGGAGGCTGAAGATAACTCGGTGAAGGAGATCGAACAACCATGGTTCAATTGGTGAGACTCAATACGAGATGAGTGATTCTCATTATAATTCTTATTATAGATTAGATGTGTGGATGAGAGTATATGCGGGATTCTATGGATGGCAGAGATCACTTCCGCGTTTTTAAATTTCATCCCACATCGAAATGCGCCACAGTTTGTGGCAATTTAATCAACAATCCACAAAAATCCCAGCTCAGAATTCTCCTCCCCCTATCTCAATGCCACCCCACTCCAATTTTTTGTGAGTGTGATTTTGGACCCTCTCTTGCCTCCTCAGGCGTGCTTCTAGTGACCACTATGCACACGCTGCATGAGTTTACCACTGTGAACTCACCTGTGGTCTTATAAATGGCTTTCACTCCTACCTCATGTGGGGATGGCCTTGAGGGCTTCTCTCAGGGACAGTTGGCCCTTAGTTCCCATGTGTGCTTGAGGATGAGGACCTCAGCTTTCCTCCTTGGTTGGCTCAATTTTTTGGTATAAAGGCATATAAAAAATATCTACTTGGTGTAAAACTAAGTATTCACAAATATAAAATTAAAATCCGCCATTCCACCATTCTTCTTCTTATATTCTCTTTGGAATGAGAATTCCAAAGATCTTCTCCAAAATATCATCTTTCATTTCTTCTTAGATCATGAATTAAAAAGATCTTCAATATGTTATTTCGATCCAATCATGGTGGATGTAAGGAACATTTCTTCATTCTTAATTCATTAAGGAATAATTCATGGCTTATCCTTGTTATGAAGGATGTGTTCTACATTAACATATATCTTAGACTCTAAGGACTAGCTCAAACAATCATATGATATTTAAATAACATCCATTTAGATTCAATTGACGGATCATTAACACTTCATCCACTTAGTGACTATGGTTGGATCCTTACTTCTTTATTCATGAAATTGAGTATTTCAAGGACTTATTCAAATGTTATAACAATGTATCACCTTGATACAAGTCTTGGAACTTAGGACCATCTCAATGATCGTTATAATTATTTCCTCAATCTTAATACATAATCAAAGTGGGATCCTTACTAAATTAATAACTTCACCACTTTAATCATTGGCACAACTTCTATCATCACCTTTGCATTCACCTTTTGACAACCTATTAACAATTTACTTCTTATTGACCTACCTCTTATTTATAACAAATATAACATCATGATCTATAAAAATAATAGGGTGTTTTGTCAATTTTCAATGAGTGACACTTTTTTGAACTAAAATGTCACTATTAAATAGAATACATGCACTTTCACTCATATTAGACACTCCATGTTTCAGATTAATTTTTGGTTGATTCCTAATCATCCAAAATTAATTTTAAGCCATTTAGAAAAACATTGAGCATAATATTTTTATATTTTCTTATTTTTGAATATGTGATAGGTGTTTTGGCATAAAATTTCCATTTTAAATAAAAAACATATTTTCAATAATATCTGGAACACTATGTTTTAGATTGATATAAAGAAAATTCTATAATAAAAAATTGTCTATGGAGTTTTTTCCTAATGTATCAAGGAAATATGAATGTGTTTTACTATTTTTAGTGAATAATGTATATTTTAAAACTAAAATGACCTCTATAAATTGAAACACACACACTATGAGTCGTATTGGACACACTATGCAAAATATTGGTGTGTAGTTGATTCCTAGTGATAAAATTTTTTACAAATCATTTTACTATAGTATCAACATAATACATAACTATTTTCTCATTTTCTACTTTGTGGAATTTTTTTAAACAAAAAATTTATTTCTAAATAGAAACATTCATTAGCTATCATAATTTCCAACATTGTGCTTCATATTTATATAAAACTAGTTCCTACACATCAAAAAGGACTTATGGATCATTTTCATAAAGTATAGAAATCAAATTTGATTTTGTTTTATTTATTTTTCGATGATTAATGAATATTTTTGAGCTAAAATGTAACTTTTAAACAGAAAAAATATACTTTTAGTCATACCAGGTGCCCTATGTATCAAATTTACTTGAATTAGTTGAACATTTAAAAAATTTATTATGGATCATTTTTTTAGAGTATTCAGACAATCCAAGTGGTTTTAACCATTATCGAGTATGTGACACTAGTTTTGAAAAAAAAAGTTAATTTAAAATAAAAATGAACTTTCATGATGTATGATTGAAATATAAATGATTTATCTTGATAATACATAAATTATTCCACACTAATATGTTATTAAAAGGGATTTAACCAAAAATAGAATACATTTCAAAACTTCTAAACAAAAAATCATGTAAAGAACATAAATATCTATGTAGAGAAAAAATATTACGTGAGTGTATATCCTTGTTAAATAATTCTTAGAAAATTAATTTCCCTCATCGAATTTTATGATAATGAATAGCACAAAAGTCCATCATACTATTTCTAGGGTTCTTCTTGAAGACAAAAAACACCTCCCCTTCAGAATATCACATTATGATAACTATATTACTTTGGAATTTATCAATGTTATGCTTCACACTTGATGAATTCAAAAACAATGGAGTTTAAATAAAGTGAGATCCTAAAGGGTTGATCATTTTAGACTTGGACAAGGTCTTTGAACTATATATGGGTTTCTTTTTTGCTCATCACAGGGAACAAATTCCTAGAAAAATTCCATAAACCCTAGATATATTTTTTCCCTACATTTCACAAATAAATTAATGGTATTATTCATAAATATGTAATAGATAATCATAATATGCATGATCTTGATGGAATTGAAAAATATTGATCACCAATTCATGATTTCTGCAAACATTATAATACCATGTATTCTTCCAACTAATTTCTAATCAAATATAATTCTACTTTGGAATTAATGAATTGCAAATACTCTTTACTATAATATAAATATATAAATAAATGATTAATTATATTTTAAATAAAATTATAATTGTCATTAGAAATACCTATTTAATGATTCTAGTGTATTGATGTAATATGGCATCTTTCATAAATTAGCAAACATAACTACCTCAATCATCATCATTATATTTTTTTAAATATACTAAAAAACATTATCAAAATAAGTAATTTGTTTTAATGTATGATTTTATAGTGAAATATTACTTTATATATCCTAATATGTATCCATTTATAGAAATAGATTATCTAATTATTCTCAAAGGCAATCCTCCAAAAAAATTATGATATTTGAAGACCACCCTATGGAGTTTCGCCTTTTATAACATAAAAATTTCATGAAATTATCCCATATTTTACAATGAATTGGATATTTTGGTGTTTAGTTCAATGGAAAAAAGAACATAACAAATGAAATATACATAAACGTAAAAAATATTCTAAAAGACATGAAATAGTTGTTTTTAGGTTTATCTTTTGTTACATTTACTCCAATAATATCCTGGGGTCATATATCGAAGAAAGGGGTGAGATGAAAGTCTTGTAAAGAAATAATCAAAAGATATTCTTAGCATGTGAAAAATATGAATATTAATAAGGAATGAAAATATAAAAATAAAGATTATAAAAATATAATGAAAATTAATCATAATATGGAAGTGTGTCTACAACATAAAAATGAGTCATTCAAAAGAATACAACCAAGTTTTATCACTAGGGTGTCATGCATCATAAATAACTAGGTTATTCCCTAAGGTATCGTAAAAATTATCATTTGTAGTGATTAATTATTTACCTTTTTAATTAGAGCACCATCAGGGATTACCCTTCATATTATATAGTTTATATAAGTAAAATTGATAATAATAAATCATTTCATCAATAACCCATGGAAAATAATGAAAAGGTTTTATATATATATCATTTCTTATATGGTCTTTAATGAATTTAACATATCGTAATTTTTAACCTAGAAAAGGGAATATGGATTTTATATATGTAAATACTAGAATAAATAATACATGTTTAAATCTAGGTGAACACCCATGTAAATATAGGTGGTTTGACTATTCACAATATGAGAATTTATAAGGAAGAAGAGAGAAATTCAAGAATTGGATTCTATAGCATAACGACACACATTGAGTCTTATAAAAGAGAATATTGGGAGGTATTTAATTTAAACCATTCATAAAACAAATTTATTTCATTAAGTGTATTATAAAAATTATAAGATAATAAATTGGGTTAACATTTACAAAGTATACACAAAAGGGGTAATTGGATTAAATTGAGAAGACGAGAGTTCCCTTACTTTAGAAATTTTCTTCCAAAAACATGAGGTTGGAAACTTGACTACATTAGGGAATATAGATGGGAATATTTTAGAGGTAAAATAAACATAACATATTTTCTTATTAATTTTTAGTGGAGATTAGTGGTGGGAAGGGGGTATTTATACTTTTGCAGGGGTGGTTTTAAGTGAATAAATAATGATTATTTTATATTTAGGGAAATCCACAATTGGATTGAATTAATTCAAATGATTTAGGTTTAAAAATAAAGTTTTAAATTCTAGTTAATGTGATAAAAAAACAAAAAAAAAGATCCACATATTCTTATAGTTTTAAATTATTTTAATATTTTACCATTTAACTTTAACTCACTTCATTATCTTTCTTATACTTCGGTAACTTATTTTTTACCTAGATAATTTTTTATGTATTACAATGAAATTAATATTATTACATAATTTGAACTTATAATTCCAAATATTACATCCATTTTACCTAATTCAATTTACAAAAGTCATAAAAATAAATTCTAAATATGTTACATGTATAACTCATAAAAATAATTTTTAAACGTTAAAATCATGGTTTTCAAAAATTCTAACAATGCAATTATAAAGGTAACAGATTTTGTACTATATTGTATCCTAAATAATTTTTTATTAATAATAAGAATTTAAAAATATTAAAACTTGATATTATAAAAATTATATAATCAGATTTATATTATTTTGTAAATGTATTATTTTCACATTTTAACAAAAAAATCAAATTTTTAGAATTTTATAATAAATAATCCCTAATATAATTTAGACGTTCTGAGTCAAAAAATAATAATTTTATTTCAAAAAAAATATTTCTTTAAGTATGAGAATTTTAAATTTTAAATAAATCATTCTTTTTGTGAAAATTAACCATTTAATAGAAAAATAAACATTCTCACCATTATAAAAAATAGGGATTTATTAAAATATATTATCATTTGAAGATAATTAGATTAGATTATTTTAGGAAATATCTATTTATTTAATACATCCACATAAAATATATTTTAATATAATGTGTTTATAGTCTCTGGAAATAATAGAATTTTGATTAAATCATTAAATAATCTTGATGATCATTTAAAAACATCTATGTCAATGACATTGATAATGAAAAACTATTTTATGGACTAATTATCATAATTCCAGTCAACAATATTAGTTTTCAAACAAAATTTTTTATGAAAATATTTCACTCTTAATACACCATCATTCCTACTCATCATCATTCACAGTAATTCTAATCAAGGTTAAACATAATTTCCAAAATGAATATTTTATTACTAAATTAGTATTGCTCTATTACAGTCATGTTCGTGGAAGCAATGATTCTAGGGGATCTATGAAGCCCATATTTTTATATTTCAATTTTTTTATACTCCATTTGTCATCCCATTGTAATATTTGGTATGATATTGGTTGTTCTTTTAGACTAAATGTAATGTTCTTAAAAAAATAATTCTTTGATGGGTTTTAATATGGGTTTTATTTTATTGTTATTAGATATAGAAGTTATTATCACCAGATGATATTTATTTCCTGTATGAAATTTAATATTCCTTCTATGTGATAATATTTTAAATAATATTAAAAAATTCTTAGGAGTAAATACTTCCATCAATAGAATAAAATAATATTTCATGTTGTTGTATTCTTATATCCTAAAAGAAGTTTCACCATAAAAATTTCATTTTTCATACTCATTTGAAAAAATGGGAGGGTTTTCTACTACATGGATTCCTCTGGTTCTTATGTTGCTTCTTCAAACATGTAAATTCACCACATGACTTTCACAAGTTATGTTTTCTTCTTCCTCAAAAGTTGTTCCCTTATGTCAGGGATCTACATCAGTTCCTCTTCATATGAAAATTCTACTTCTAATTATAAAAAATTAGTATCAAGTATACGTGATGGGTTAGACATATACATTCCTATAAGGGAAATGTGAAAGATATCATGGAAGTTATAAAGATTTGGTGGTAGGGCTAATCGATAAACAACTGCTCCAACACAATCAAAAATCTAAAATAATCCAATGTATATTAGAATCAATTTCCCATTTTAGAAAATATCATAACACCCTTACATGGTGATATATTGAGGAATTAGAAGGCCCCAAATTGAAGCCCTATTTCCTTCATTAATTTTTCAACATTACTTTTTGTCAACTTTGAGCAGCATTGATGTGTTTATGAGTCACATGAATATTTTCTATAGATTTCTTCACAATGACCAGCCCCAACCATTTCCCCTATTTAACTTCATTTTAATATATTTCATTTCTACAAAAATGTAGTATATATCTTGAAAATTTCCATTTTAATTATTTAGTGGAAGATATTGTTATGGGATAATTCAACAAGTGGAATATGTTGATCTTAAAACACTTGAAAATCAAGTGATATATCCAATAACATATCTTTTAATGTTTGAATAGTCATATCAGACAACCCTTCAATTTTATGATGGTAGAATATTCTTATTTTTAAATTTTTATCCATACCTTTTGAAGGCTCCTCTAGAATTTATATGTAAATCTTGGGTCTCAGTCAGAAACAATTGTTAGTGGTAACAAATGGAGTTTCACTACTCCATGAATATAGAAGTGGGATAGGAGTTCTACTAGGAAATACTCTCTTAAGGAAATGAAATGTGTAGAAATTTTCATTCTATTTATGAATACCCAAACAACATTGCTACACTTGGGTGTCTTGAAAATTATAGTGGAAAACTCTATAGTGATGTTATACAACTTCCACAAAGTTATGGGTAGTTTTTTTAAAACCCATTTAGAATTATGTCACTCATCCTTTATTTATTGACACACCAATACCATCTTAGTTTAATACCCAATCTCCCTTTTAATATTATCTCACCAATAATAATAATAAAGGTCCCTATAAATTTTTGTACTTCCATGGTGTATAGAGATTTTATATCTACAATATTAATCCATCAACTCCTTCTTTATCTCTAAAATAGAGAGGATATGTATCCTTGTAACAAATTTTCGTACACCTTCTTAATCAATACTAAATTTAGGTAACATACCATTTTTATAACCTCTATATTTGTTTTATTAAAGGATCTTATCCTTGATCTTTCTTGATCTTCTCTAGTAATGTTGGTTGAGAAATCATTATAAATAAGATTGATGCTTTCCCTTCCTTTATGATTAACACGACCAATTTTACATGTTCTTTGATCAATGTATCTCATTAAATCCTCAACATTTCATGATCATAGAGATATTTCATACTCATTTAATCTATGAATTTTCCCCTCTTTTAGGGTGGTAATGAATTGAACAATCATAGTATTTAAAAATCTTTAACCAACTCCTCCATCTCATTTTCAGTTCATTATATGTTAATATACACCACAAAATTTCCTATTTTGTGTATATATCACACTTTCCCAATAAAGATAATGTCTCTATATCTTTATAGAAAAAATTATTCCTTCTAACTCTGGATCTCAGGTAGGGTAATTCTGTTCATGAGTCTTTAACAATATGATCCATGGGAAATAGTTTTTCATTTTCATGAGTAAACAATCATGTTATTTTAAGTATTAATCACTAAAAATGAAAAATACATCCTTTTTATAGGGTAAAGATGGAATAGTTACACTAAATAACCTCTTATTAAATTATTGGAAGATATCATCACACTCATTTTTCTATATTATCTTATCTCTTTTTTTATATAACATAGTTCTTGAATTATAAATCCTCAAAAAATTTCTCAAAAACATTATATAGTTTCTTAATAGACCAAATAAACATAGAATATAAATTAATATTGTAAGATATGGCCACTCCTCAAATTCCTTTTTCTTTTTTGGATCCTCTAAGATTCCTTCATTGGAATCATTGTGTCCCCTAAATGAAAATTTTCATTACTAGAACACATATTTTTTTTAAGTTACTGAATAACTACTCCATCCTTATAGTTTTTAATATTATAACTAGATGATTTTAATTCTCCTTAAGGATTTTATAATATATCATAATTGTTGGCTCCAAAATATTTCACGAAAGGAAGGAATGAAAAAGAAGGCTGGCACGCTGCCTCGCGAAGCACTGCCACCAAGCACCGCCGCCAAGCACCACCGTGAAGCACCGACGCGAAGGACAGACGCGAGGGGCCTTGATCATCGCGGCCCCGCGAAGCTCCAGAGGTGGTAACCCTCCGCGAATGCATTTGATGTTCGCGAGCCCGCCACGAAGCTCCAGAGGCGGTAATCCTCCGTGAACGCATTCGACGTTCGTGAGCCCTCCGCGAAGCTCCAGAGGCAGTAATCCTCCGCGAACGCATTTGACGTTCGTGAGCCGCCATGAAGCTCTAGAGGCAGTACCCTCCGCGGATGACGTTGACGTTCGTGAGCGAGCCACGAAGCACCAGAGTCAGCGCGCGAGTTCTGCTTCGCGGCGCCCCTTGCCTATAAATACTGGACTCCCCCTGAGTCCCGAGGAAGGACGATCCGACCTTTCGGCTTCTCCTCTCCCGAATCGCAAAGCACTCTTTTCCCTGGGAATCATGAGCTCCGCGAGGTACTTCTACTTCGCGAGACGCCTCTGCATTGTCTCGTTTTGAGCCCCTCTTCCGAGAGGGATTCCCTTCGCGAAGCTCAAGGGCATTCGCGAAGGAAGGGGATTCCCAACAGAACCCGGTTAGCCGTGGAGCATTTATGCTTCGCGAAACACCCAACCCATGTTAGTGATCCCTATGCTAAGACAGGATTGCTACACATCGCAAAGCACACTGCTTCGCAGGACCCTGCTTCGCGAGGCACCCCTTCTTCGCGAGGCAGTGCTCCGCGAACACTGTTCCACTTCACGAAGCACCTTCCACTCACACTCATGCCCCGTGCTAAGGACAGGGCACTCCACTTCGTGAAGCACACTCCTTTTCATAGCAATTCCTCTTCCCGTGCGACCCTCCAGGTTTGCACTATGTGATCTCAAAGTCCCATGGACAATACCACCCGTAGTGTTGCTTCGCCTAATGGTTCTTTACATAGGCACGCTAACGGCTATTGCTTCTTCGCATAGCCACGCTAACGTGGACCCCTTGATGGTTCGTTCCACAACCCCCCTTTACCATGGCCTTACTGGTACCTTCCCTTCCCCAAGGACCGGAGGGTACCGGTTATGTAAGTCCTAGGGGTGTGGAGTGAACCCACCTCGTCCGAGCTGCAGGACGTTAAACTGCCAAGCACCACGTCCTCGACACATGACGTTAAACTGTGACCCGGCTTCGTGCCTCTCACGAAGGGTCCCCCCAGCTCGAACATTTTTTACACCACTCGTCTCCACGGGAATGGAATCACCCATCCACAAGGTATGATATCCTCCTTATTGGAGTGGCGTATGTTCATAGGAGAAGGGCGACCTTAGTTCCCCAACGGATGGTTGCACCTCTGCATCTCCGTACATCCCCACTACCAGGGTCAGTGGAGGGCATGATAGGGAACAAGGCACCTCCCATCATTGGACCAAGGTCCATCTTCCCCGTGCTTTGTCGCACCATGGGCCTCCATCCTGGAGTAAGTCCCAGCACCATGGTCCGCCTAACGCGTAAGCCCCTCTTCGCTTCTCACGGACGCATCCTTCACGGCGTGATCATTAGGTCCTTGTAACCTCTTGTTTCTCACACCAAGCATGACTCACGTGGGCTTAGAGTGAGCACCGACCCTGACCCCCACCCATAGCGAACTACGAGGACTTTGATCCATGTCAAGGCATGGTATGTAGGAAGCCTCCATGAGGTTCAAGCCATATTGCTCGGTCGTTCATTCACGTCGAGTTTCACCCTCATCCAGCATGAAGTTAAACTGTATGCCCCTCCCTTTGTCCTGCATGACATTAAACTGCACACCCATTCCCACCTGAACTACGAGGTCTCTGATCCATGTCAAGGCATGGTACGGAGGAAGCCTTCTAGAGGTTCAATCCCACCACTCATTGGACCAAGGTCCACTTTCACATCGGTTCACCGACGAAGCCCCCATTTGAACTATGAGGTCTTTGATCCATGTCAAGGCGTGGTACGTAGGAAGCCTCCACGAGGTTCGAGCCCACTAATCATCATTCACGTCGAGTTCTACCTACGTCCAGCACGACGTTAAACTGCAATTCCAGTCCGACGGAAAGCCGTTGTGACCAACCTGAACTATGGAGTCTTTGATCCTTGTCAAGCCATTGTACGTAGTAATCCTCTACGAGGTTCAAACCCACCATCCAGTCGTTCCAACCTCATTCACGTCGGTTCACCCACGTCCAGCATGACGTTAAACTGCATTTCCCAATCCGAACTACAAGGACTTTGATCCGTGTCAAGGCATGGTACATAGGAAGCCTCCCTGAGGTTCAAGCCTAACAAACATTGGCCCAGACCGTCTCCTTGTCGGTGTGCCAAGCCCCCAATTTTCAGCGAACTACGAGGACTTTGATCTGTGTCAAGGCATGGTACGTAGGAATCCTCCCAGAGGTTCAAGCCCATCTCCCATCGGACCAAGGTCCCTCATTTACGTCAGTTCGCCGACACCCACCGCCCGTCGTTTATTCACGTCTGGGTTCACAACCGTCATGCATGACGTTAAACTGTATTCCATCAATCCTTTGAACTACGAGGTCTTTGATCCATGTCAAGGCATGGAACGTCGGAAACCTTCCTGAGGTTCAAGCCCACCACTAGTGGACCCACGGGTCTACTTTCACGTCGGTTCACTGAGGAAACCCTTTGAACTACGGGGTCTTTGATCCATGTCAAGGCATGGTACGTAGAAAGCCTTCCAAAGGCTCAAGCCCACCACTCATTGGACCAAGGTCCACCTTCACGTTAGCACGCTGACGATGCCCATCGTACCAAGGTCCATCGTCACGTAGGTACGCTGACGATGCCCATCGGACCAAGGTCCACCCTCACGTCGGTATGCTAACGATGTTCATCGGGCCAAGGTCCACCTTCACGTCGGTTTACCGGCACCATCCCGAACTACGCGGACTTTGATTCCCTGCCACGAGGATACGTAGGAAGCCTCTTCAAGGTTCAAGCCCAACTTCACCATCGCCCCTGTGATGGTCCCATTTCACTCCCCCTCCGCTCCATTCATCAACCTATCACCCATCCCGATTCTCGTCCGGACCGTCTTATCCCGGTGAGACCATGTCGGTACGCTCTTCTTCACAGCCGCCCATGGACTGGCCCCGGTAGCGACATCCCTTCAAGGAGAATCCCTCAATCTGATCTATCCTAGCTAATGCTCTGGTTGGGTTGATCCATCTCTGCTAGACAATAAACTCGTGGCATACCCTGTGTTAAACACGGGAAGTTGAGGAAAACCTTAGATATGTGTCTATGACATATAGTTCCCCGCGCTCTATGTGGGATGCCTCGGGCTTCCACGCCATCGAGAAGCCTTGTGACCAGGGATAACAGACAGACATGCCAGGTTCTCCAGCATCCAGACATGCTACTGATGCCTCAACGTGACTACTCCTTCGACTGAAGGTTGCTGCCCTGACTGGACCCTTTTGAGTGTCCCGACAGAAGCAGTGTAATTAACCGGAGTCCATGGAAACATGGCACTGGTAAGAGTTTCACGAACTATGTATTAAATCTATGAGGGAGACCCGGACTAGGTGATGAGTTCTGAGGAGGAATCCACAGGAGGAAGAACCGACATCCCATCATCTCGTTTCGATCAAGGAGCAGACGTCCCTGAATAAGGAGAGAATGCCACCCGCCTTTGGAAAGCGGGAATGCGGGGCAACAAAGCGTCGTGCGTCCTCCTCCGCGGATGGAACGGATGTGCGTGCGCGCCCCGGCGAAAGCGTTGGAAACAGAAATTGTGAACCCGATGTGAAATTATTCTCCTCAATATGGATATTAGTAGCGTTCGAGACACCAGTAGATTGATGTGCCACCGGATCCAGATATCTCGCGCCTGGTGCCACCAAGAAAATAGCGGGCCTGTCGTGAAACTCACCTGAAGTTGGGGCAGTAGATCGTGGGGCACTCCGTTCTGCAGCGTGTTGGAGTGGATCCTTCTTACAGACGTGGAGAATGGAAGGACGCTGGGGCACTGGCTGTCAATCCTTTTCCTCTCAGTATTGATGAGTTAATCCCTTCGTTTCTCAGGAACCAGGTTAATATTACAGAGACGTGATCACCATCCGCTCCTCGCCCACACAGGGGCAAGGGAAACACCGCCACGACCACCCCACGTATGGCCTCTACCGCCACGACAGCCGCCACATCGTGGAATACGGGGCGCCCACGTCCCTTTTCCCCATCATAGGTCATCCAACGAAGGGTGATCAACAACCTCGTGCGCAGGTACAAGGAAGAAGGGGTCATCCCAACTCGGGATATGGCCTGCCTGGACCTGGAGGCCTCCATGCCCCGCCGTCAACGCCGCCCTAACAGGCCGCGCAGGGAGCCCCTGCTCCCCACCCCAACGTTCAACTGTTTCGAGAGCCTGTATCCGAAACACCTTGATGACTCCTCGCCTTACGCTGAAGAGGTGGACGCCGTCCGGCTCAGCCTGCTTAGGGTCCCGACCCAAGGACTCCAGGCGAGAGCTCCCGCCCAGCCGCGTCAGCGCCGCCGTCTGGCCCCGCAGGAAGAGCAGGCAGGCTACGTCCCTGCACCACCTGCACCAGGTCGCCTGACCCGACGTCAGCGCCGGGCCCGGGCTGAGGACGCTCGCCCAGGCACGTCAACGTCGACAGCTATAGTGGCCCGAGCCACCGCCGACGTGCATCGTGAAGCCCTTGCATACACTAAGTAGGGGCACTCCTTAACCCAACCAGGATCGAGACCCCAACTGCCCCACGGGCAGGCTGGGTTGATTCTCCGGGTTGCAGGCCCAAGTGGTGATTGCCGCGAACTAACCCGCGGTGATGTCACCCCATACAGAGGTCCTCCCCGTGCCACTACTTCATAGGGCGTGGGCCTTCCCCACTCCAAAGTTCGTCATGGAGGTATGCCTCGCGCTACCCCCATCCCGAAGAAAGACCTGCCCCGCGGCAGTGATGTTCAGCGCGGAAACATTTCACGCGCCCACTATACAGGGTATAGAGTCCATCCTCCTGCCCCCGACCGCCGATCTGAAGGAACCATCCATTCGGTCCTTCTCCAATGTGGGGGACCTCCCTACATCCTCTCTACAACCGGCGAAGGTCCTCCTCGCCCCAGCAACTCGAGGAGTTAAGGTCAGCCTCGCTCCACTCGCATCGACCATGGAGGTCCTCCCCATGCTCCTGCCGATTCCAATAGAGGCTTCGCCTACATGGGTGGTGTTCATGGAAGTCCTCCCCGTGTACCCTTCAACATTTTCCCTGGCGCCCCTCGCACCTCGGCTATCTCGAGTGGGGGCCCTTTCCGCCACAGCACCACCGCCACCCCGAGACTGCTTGTTAGGGATCAACCCTGTCCCGAAGAGCCACCCCTGGGTAGGAGAGCGGGTCGTCGACGCCACAAGAAGAATCCTGGGAAGGCCCAGGTGGAGATCAAACCTGCCCGCTTCTCTGACTCTGAAGCGGAATGCGACTCCACGATGGAACCTTCTCCCCGCTCCTCCATATCAAGGACCGGGGCAGGAACCAGACGCGTTAGCCTCATTCTCCCGGAATATGAGGTCCACTAGATTCCCATCTCTCTCCGCAGGTACATCCAGGAGGAAGAAATCTTGGGAATTCTACAGGTCTCGACCGCGCAATCACCATGTTTGTCACCAAAAGCGCCCTCTACCTCTACCAGAGATCACGGAGAGTCATTTTGGGGGCCAAAGACGGTAGAGCGACGACATGACCTATCGCCGGTAGCCGTGGCTCCTGTTCTGGAAGCTGTGGTTATCAGCCCGTCGTATCGTGACATCGTGGCCAGGTCACCTCACTCTTCGGAGGATGGCCCGGAATTCGGCGGCCAGTCAGCTCGCTCGCCGTATTCTCCACCGCCGAGCTTACTATCCCAGAGTTCTGCCTCGGTACCGCTACCGGTCCCTCAGCCACCCCCGGTTGATGAGTGGGGCAACACAGGTCCGGACCCTGAGTCCGAGCCCAAGAGCTTCTGGAGTATTCTCGCAGCGGATTACTTCCTGGAAAAGTTCTGGCCGATGGCGGTGTTGAATTTTCGCGTACCGGAGTCTCTTACCCCTGAAGAAGTGGGTGATTTTGTTGAACCCTATGGGAGACACACTTCCGCCTTCATTACGAACGGGTGGTGTACCCCAGAAGTCGAGAGCACTTCGAAGAAGTCGGCGAGCAGTGCCGCCTGGTCGATGCGGCAGCACTCCTTGTGGCCCAGCACCCTGAGTCGCCAGGCCTCCAGAGCGCCCTTCAACAAAAATGCATTCAGAGTTTTAAAGCACTCCGTAGAATCGTCAGGGAAGCCACCCCCCATGTGCAAGTCTGTGGTTGGGGACATTATGCCGCTCTCCTCTTCGACCCTATCCGAGGGCAGCCCGATTCATTATGTGACATCGAGGACATGCCCTCGAGAGGGGTCACGGTCCACATGGTTGACGTCGTGGACAAGGAAGATGAGCTTGAATTCCTTGATGGAGACTTACCCCCCAAGGGCATACCGCCACTGCTGGACCCATCAGGGAGAGTTACCCCTTAGCAGAGGAACCTGCTAGGCCTCCCCGTACCCACCGAGTCGCTGGTACTCGGTCGAAACACCGGCAAGGGTACAGAGCATGTCGGAACAGTCAAGCACTCTATCCCGTCTGCCTCTATGCAGAAAATGGACGAAGACCCCGAGAAAGACACGTTACGCCAGCTTCTTGCTAAGCAGAAGAGGCTGGTTGACGAACTCTTGGCTGAGCGCGCCGCAGAGCGGCGACCCGACTATGGTAATCCCAGGCTGGGGCAGCAGGGGTAGGAACAATCTCTCCCCGGTGAGATGCCTCTGGGAAACCCTGATCAGGCTACTGCCACAGACAGGGAAGAAGCCGGCACTTATGGCAAGGGGGCGCGATACATCTCGCCAAATCCCCCCGAGTGATGGGGCAATCTGAAGAATCCAGTCCGGGTTCCCCCAGTCGCCCCGCGAGGCATCCAGCCAGTTGATCCACGAGCGGCCGAAGCTGTCTACCGTGTTGAAGAACCTGGAAATGCACTTGTGGTTAGGGATCCCCGTCAAGACAGGGACCCCCACCCGGATGATCTTATCGCGGCACTCACTGCCCGCATCGAAGTGTTGGAAACGCGGCAGGTGGCGGTCCCACCGAATGGAAAGCCTTATCCCGCGTGGGTGGATGATATGCCCGCACCTCCGGGTTTTGGGAACCCCACTTTCTTGCCTTTTAACCGGACAGGGGACCCACCGCAACACTTGGATCATTTTTCTTCCAAGTGTGGCCACATGCTGGGGACTCCGGCTCAGCAAGAAGCCACCAAGCTCCGATGTTTCATATAGACATTGGAAGGTCCAGCATTCGTCTGGTACAGCCAGCTACCTATCGGATCGGTGACCGGTTGGGAGGATCTTCGCCAGCAGTTCTTATACCAGTTCAGCTCCACCACGCGGAAGACCAGTATTGCAGACCTCTTCAAGTGAAAGCAAAGGCCTGATGAGTGGGTTACAGATTTCATCGCCCGGTGGAAGAGACTTACGTATTCCCTTGATATGCCACTGACTCAGGAGCAACTACTGATGATGTGTGTGGGGAACGTCAAGACAGAGCTGGTACCCTCCCTGATTACCCAGAACAACCCTGGAGGGTTCAGAGATTTCTCATATAAGGCTCAACTCCTTGAGGAAGCCCTGCAACAGGCCAGTCAAGCACATTTGTTTCCCCCTATGATCCCGGCTAGGAGGACCGCCAGGAATGAACCCACCGCGGTGGCCCAAATAGAAGCCTCGAGGCAGCTGGAGTTACTGCCGGCGGCATCACCCCCGCAAACCCACAGAGGTCCTCCACCTCAAGCACAAGCTCCTGCCCAGCAGCGACTGCCTCAGAACCGACAGGTTCCCCCGCGCAATGTGCCACCGCCACCTAGGCGAGACAATCAGGCCCCTCCAGCCCCTCATCAGGGCCAGGCCCCCAGGGCCCCCTACCTAGAAAGAAGGTACCATACTTATTCGTTCAACGAAAATCAGGTCCCTGGCTACTTCCAAAGTGCTCTAGCACAAGGGATTGTGCGTCTGCCTGAGTGCAGAAGGCCGGCAGAGGCGAATATCACTGATCACCCCAACAACTGCCCTTATCATCAGATCCTGGGGAACACCCTCAAGCAATGATATCTGTTTAAAGACAGGCTTCAAGACCAGGTCAACAACAAAATATTCAAGTTGGTCCCAACACCAGCGCAAGTGGCAGGTGTCTTTGCAGGATCCGAGATCGGCAGCGACAGCGAAGGCGAGTGGCAGCAGGTCCCCAGACGCGGATCCCAGAAATACGACGACTGGATGGCTCGAAAAACCGTCATTCGTGCACATGGTATCATCCGGGCGCGCCTGAAGAAGTAGTAACCTTCAGAAGAAGTAGTTGGTGCCTCCGCATCGTCTTCACAATCGGCCTCTTCCCAAAAGGGAAAGCAGCGGCGACGTAAGAAGAAGCAACGCGCACCGCCGGTGCCGTCGTCATCCCGCACTCTCGGTGACTTTATGCCCCCTGAAATGGGGATTCCTCCCAGAATCTGCCCAGCGGTGGATGACTCCTCGAGCGACAGCCAGGGGTACGCTTCGGTTAACACCGTGGAGCTGGTAAAGCCCTATATGACCCCCGATGAGGGGGAACGCCAGGAAGACCTCCCCAACGTTTCCAGCCGACATCAACGTCGGCGGAATCTCAACCGCGCCGGTCATCGAGGTACGTCAGCAGGCACTTTTGGCCAAGCCTTGCATGCTACTGAGACCAGGAAGCAGGCTCAGCGCAGATCTCAGCACACGCAACCCCATCTAATTCCCTCGGCTCTACCTCCACCGTCATTCGTGCTACTGGATCGGGGGGAGCTGCCTCATTCGTATCACATTCATTATTGCCCGGCTACAGGCCAGCCTTCACTGTCCGATCCTAGTCTAGAGACTACTCTCCAGGCTTCTACTAGTAGGCAGCAAGATGTACCTAGTACTAGTCGATCGCTGATTCAACTAGCAGGACCCGATATGCCTCCAAATGCTGAACAACCTCCTGTAAGCAGAGGTTCGCGTTTGGCATGAAAGTATGATGTCCTGAAGCACCTGGCCAGCATTCCGGCGAGGCTTTCTATCCTTGAGGCCCTTCTCCTGTCATCAGAAATGCGTGAGGCACTTGCCGAGGCCCTAAGGAGCCCCCTCCAGTTTGAGACGGAGGTAGCAGCTGCAGAAGCCTTCCATACTGAGACGATTGAAAACGCCGAATGTCAGGCGGTTATCTCATTCTCCGGTGAAGATGAGGACCCTCCAATATAGGGGCACATTCGCCCGTTGTACATCACTAGCCACTTCAATGGCGTGGAAGTCCGCCGCTGCCTCTTTGACACGGGTTCCGGAATCAATCTAATTCTGACCCGGACGTTGCGAAAATTGGGTCTGTCTGAAGGTGATTTAACTCCCTCTGACCTCAAAATCCAGGGGTACGACAGGACAGACCAAACCCCAGTCGGCAAGATCCGCCTGAAGACTCAGTTCGGTGGATTAATTTCCAGCACCGAGTTCATGGTTGTCTCTCAGGACACCGCCTACAACGCATTGAGGGGTAGGCCATGGCTCCATCTGCATGCAGCGGTCCTTTCGTCGTATCACCAGTGCCTCAAATACTTGCTCAACGGTCGAGTAGGCGTGCTCCAAGGAGACGCGTCCCCTTTCGCTTCTTGTGAGGCCCGCTATCTGGATGCGGGTTATTACAAAAGTAAGGATAAGGAAATCCTAGTAAGTGAGGATGAACCCGCCCCGGTCACAAGTGATACCTGGGAAATAATGGATGACACCTACATCCTCCCGATCCACCGGTTGGAGGCCACGACCCCCGACATGGGGCAATGTTTTGTTGTTTCGGGTACGCAAGGAAGGCATGTTCCCGTGTCCAAGCGATGGTGGAAAATCACCTCGTACTCCTACATCAACCATGCTCAGGTCATCCCGGAATCTCCTACCCATGTACGGTACCAGAGTGTCAAGCTTATGACAATGGCGGTACGCCATACGTGTCTCTTCCACCGGGCTGGAATTAACCGACTCAGGCCGACACGTCACCACTGTTTTGATATCATCAAACGTGTCCCTTTAGGCCGAAGGCCAGATGGGATAAGGTCGACTTCCTTCATTGCTATGGTCTCGATGGAAAGCGAGTCTCCCGATGTGATGACTGCTACTGCCCAAGCTGGCACCAGCTGCCCCACGGATTTTGATAGCCCAGAAGTATCTTCCATCGTGGGAAGTCCCCCCACGGGTGGGGAGGAAGACATGGAGGATGCCCCCCCCCCCCCCCCGCCTTTGAAGAAGGCGTCTCTACCACGGTTGATGAACTGGTACAGGTGAACCTTGGTAGCGAGGCAGATCTGAAACCCACATTGATCAGTGCAGCCATGTCCCCCAAGGAGCGGCAGCAGTATGTAGACTTCCTCAAACAGCACCATGACGTGTTTTCCTGGAGTTACAACGAGATTCCAGGGCTAGATCCCCAGGTAGTCGTTCACCATTTGGGCCTCCCGGCAAAACATCGTGGGTTTAAGCAGCCTCCCAGGAAGATGCACCATTCTCATGGTGTTATGGTTGAGGCCGAAGTTGACAAGCTAATCAAAGCCAACTTTGTCAAGGAGGTCCAGTACCCCAAGTGGCTTGCCAACATTGTGCCAGTCAGGAAGAAGAATGGGCAGATTAGAGTCTGCATCGACTTCCGCGATCTTAATCGCCTCTGCCCAAAGGATGACTTCACACTCCCGGTGATGGAGTTGTCGATTGACGCCACGGCCGGGTTCCAAGCCATCTCTTTCATGGATGGGTATTCCGAGTATAACCAGATCCGGATGGCCCCCGAAGACGAGGAGTCCACTGCCTTCAGAGCTCCCAAAGGTACCTTTTTCTACCAGGTTATGCCATTCGGTTTGAAAAATGCAGGTGCCACTTATCAGAGGGCCATGCATCGCATATTCAAGTCGATTCTCGGGACATTGGTGGAATGCTACGTGGATGACCTCATAGTCAAATCATGTCAGCGCCAGGACCATCTCAAAAACCTTGAGAAATTGTTCGGTTTCCTCTGTTCCCGTCACCTGAAGATGAACCCGCTGAAGTGTGCCTTCGGGGTCACCTCCAGGAAGTTCCTGGGCTCTGTTGTCAGATACCGAGGTATCGAGATCGACCCGGAGAAGATCAAGGACATCAGCAAAATTCCTCCCCCGAGCAACATTCGGGAGCTTCAAGGCCTTCAATTCCACTTAGCCTATATACGCTGATTCATCGCGAATCTGGCCGGCAAGTGTAAGCCCTTTTCCTGGCACATGAAGAAGGGCGCAGCCTATGAATGGGATGAGGAGTATCAGACCACCTTTGAGGAAATCAATCAGTATCTGCTCCAACCTCCGTTCTTGATGCCACCCGTCTCTGGAAAGCCGATGGTCCTTTATGTGACCGCCCTGGAGAGATCCATCGGTGTGCTGCTCGCCCAGAAGAATAACGAGGGTACTGAGAATAGTCTCTACTATCTCAGCCGCATCCTTCTCGATATGGAGGTCAGATACTCCCCTATCGAAAAGAGATGCCTTGCGCTCGTCTTCGCCGTGCAGAAGTTGCGACATTACCTGCAGCACCACGAGGTGCAATTGGTCTCCCGGGTAGACCCCCTGAAGTACATCCTGAACCGACCAAAGCTAACTGGCCGACTAGCACGGTGGGCAGTGATCCTCCAGCAGTTTGATATCAGTTTTGTACCTCAGAAGGCCATTAAGGTACAGGCGTTGGCAGACTCTTTAGCTTCCTATCCAACCTCCGTGGATCAATCCCTGGACCAGGATTTCCCTGATGAGGCGATCCTCTCAGTCGATCATACTGTCCCATGTTAGCAAATGCATTTTGACGGCGCCTCCCGGAGCCCCACCGGTAGGAGGCTCAACGATCCCACACTCAACAGAGTGGGCTTGGGTATTGTCTTCATTACCCCGGCGCAAGCCGTCCTACCATACTCGTTCATGTTGTCAGAAGGTTGTACGAACAACGAGGCAGAGTACCAAGCTCTCATCATCGGCCTCGAGTTGGCCCTTGAGATCCATGTGCCCCATATACATGTGAAGGGAGATTCCGAGCTGGTAATCAAACAGGTTAATGGCGACTATGTCGTCAGGAAGCCGGAGCTCGCACCGTTGCTGGAGTACACCCTCCGCCTAATGGCCCAGTTCTCTTCTCAACCAGAGGTTACCCATGTCCCACGGTCGCAGAACGGCCAAGCAGACGCCCTGGCTGGCTTAGCCGCGTCGCTCGCAGAACCCGAGCAAGATGATTTCATCATACATGTGGCCCACTGGAGAGTCATTGCCCCCGTCACCCGAGAGGAACATGATGGCCTGCGGGTAAGTCATATCACCGCCGGACCCTCCACGTCAGGGGTCTCGGGTTCGTCAGACGCAGTGGTTGAAACCACCCCCGACTGGAGAGCACCTTTTGTCGAGTATCTCCAAAATGGTCGCCTCCCGGACGACCGGTCCGAGCACGAGCGAATTCGACGCCGCGTGCTGCAATTTACCCTCCAGAGCGGCCCCAGTCTTGAACAAATCCTTTATAAGTGGAGTTTCGATGGTGTCCTCCTCCGTTTCATCCAAGGAGGGGAGATACCTCATGTTATGCAAGAGGTTCACGCCGGTTCCTGTGGCACCCATCAAGATGGGCCGAAGCTGTCCCATCCAATCCGGAGATTGGGGTACTTTTGGCCCTCTATGATCCATGATTGTGTTGGATATGCCAGGAGATGCCACGTGTGCCAAGTACACGCCAACTTCTTGCATCGGCCGTCGGAGCCCCTCCACCCCACCAAGTACTCTTGGCCATTTGCGGTATGGGTACTTGATGTAGTGAGACCGTATCCACCGGCAACAGCCCGCTAGTGTAGGTTCATCCTGACTGCTACAGATTTCTTCTCCAAGTGGGCAGAGGCAGTTCCGCTCAAAGAGGTCAAGGCCCGTTCCATCGTTGACTTTGTGAGCTCCAACATTATCCACCGGTTTGGGGTACCTCACGCCATCCTCACTGATAACGGCCCCAACTTCCGAGCAGCTGAATTGAAGAAATTGTACGCCATGTATGACATCCGTTCGAACCATACCTCCCGCTACCACGTGCAGGCGAATGGACAGATCAAGTCATTCAACAAGACCCTCTCTAACATTCTGCTGAAGATGGTTGGTCAGAACAAGAAAAGTTGGCCGGACAAGCTCCCCAACGCCCTCTGGGCTTACCGGACGACGAATCGCAACTCTACCCAGGTGACCCCATATTCCCTGGTGTATGGAGTTGAGGACGTCCTACCCATTGAGATCCAGCTTCCGTTGTTGCGCACTGCAGTTTATGACCACCAGACATCAGATGAGGTAGCCGAGATCCGTCTAGCCGAATTGGAAGCACTGGACGAGAACCGACTTCGTGCCCTGCACAATCTAGAAAGGCATCAGGATAAGATAGTGAGGGCCTTCGACAAGAAGGTTTGTCTCCACTCTTTTCTACAGGGCGACCTGGTATTGGCCCTTCGAGCGCCAATGATTCCTTGTAGGAAACCACCAAAATTAGAATCCAAATGGGAAGGGCCTTATATCATCCATAAGGTTTACCCCAATGGATCATACTCCTTGGTGACCACAGATAGAGAGTGTATAACCCCTCCCACCAATGCCAAATTCCTCAAACAATGCTTTTCCTAGGGAAAAAGGGTCCTGCACGACCCTAAACTGTGAAATGGTCCCGCACGACCTTAAACTGCATCTTCGTCCTACAAGACGATAAACTGTGAAACGGTCTCGCATGACCTTAAACTGCACATTATGGTCCAACATGACTCTATACTGTAAAGTCCTGCATGACCCTAAACTGCAAGATGGTCCCACACGACCTTAAACTGCATCTCTGTCCTTACTGCAAGACGTTAAACTAAAAGCCAGTCAGGCCTTCCTGACCAAGGCTCAGGCTCAGGCCCCTTGGCCTCCTCGGGCCCCAGCCCCCGTCCTTACTGCAAGACGTTAAACTGCAAGCCAGTCAGGCCTTCCTGACCGAGGCTCAGCCTCAGGCCCCTTGGCCTCCTCGGGCCCCGACCCCCGTCCTTACTGCAAGACGTTAAACTGCAAGCCAGTCAGACCTTCTTGACCGAGGCTCAGCCTCAGGCCCCTTGGCCTCCTCGGGCACCCAGCCCCCGTCTTCACCGCAAGACGTTAAACAGCAAGCTGGTCAGGTCTTCCTGACTGCGGTCCAGCCCCAGGCCCCCCGGTTTTCCCCGATCTACCCTCTTGCGGGATTGTACGGTATAGTGTAGGACTACGTCCTCATTCACGTCGGATTACTCGTCGTACCATACACATCCCCAAATGAGATGCTTCTCATCGTCCCGCATGATGTTAAACTGCATTTCTAGAACTACGTGTGGCTTGATTCTCATCTTCATGGGATACGTAGGAACGCTCGGATGCCTCGCCTTGAGCCCAGCCCCAAGCTTTTCTCTTCCACTATTCACCCTGGGAATAGTTTCCTTGGAGGATCTTTGTGTAGTAGGGAGTAGGCTTTCTTGGCCCCACTCATGCAACCCCGCTCGCACAAGGATTGTAAGGGTCGCACCATGTGCCCACTCTCGTTCTTCTATCCTCCCACGTCCTCACCGCATGATGCTAAACTGCATGGCCTTCAAGAACTACGTATGGCTTGATTCTCATCCTCATGAGATACGTAGGAACGGCCGGACATTTCATCCGTTGGCCCAGCCCAAAAGCCAAAATCTGCCCCTCGGGTCAAGACATGGTAGGGTGCACACTTTTGCCCCGACTCACATCGAGCAAGCCTCGACCCGGCTGCACATCCCCCCTGGAGATTTTTGCCTCTTTCATGGATGGATACAGCTATGCTTCACCCACTCTTTGACTGGGATTCCATCATTTTTGCACACCCAGAGGGATCCCCAAGAATGGCCTGGATACTACACCCAAGGGCTCTCCTACCGATACGGGCCAATGCCCCCGAGGGTTTTCAAGCAACAAGCTGATACAAGTCCCGCGTTGTGAATTTGGTCAGCGGTCGATGCTCATTTGTTGCTCCCATATCAGGTTACCATAGGAACGTTGTGTTTCGAACATGGTCAATAGTGTCCTGGATCTTCGGGTCCACCCCGAGATGTCCCAGACATCAAGTGCAGTGATTCGTTCTGCCTCATCCCGAGGTGACAAACTTCCCCCTGGGTGGTGCTAGCGATCGGGCCCACAGCCTCGATTCCCCATAGGGGTGTACGGGGTGTTGTGAGACTATGTCCTCATTCACGTCGGCTTCTTCTCTATATTGTATTCCTTCCCTTACGAGGCCCAGCCTCAGGCCCCTTGGCCTCCTCGGGTCCCCGACCCCCGTCCTCATGTAAGACATTAAACTGCAGACCTGTCAGGCCTTCCTGACCGATGCCTGACCTTAGGCCCCCAGGCCTTCTCGGGCCCCTCTACCCAACTTCTTACCCGGATTATACGGTGTGGTGTGGGACTCTTTCCTCATTCACGCCAGGATCATGTACCATGTCATACGCCTCCCCTTTACGAGGCCCAGCCTCAGGACCCTTGGCCTCCTTGGGTCCTCGACCCTCGTCCTCATTGCAAGACGTTAAACTACAAGCAGGTCAGGCCTTCCTGACCAATGCCTAACCATCAGGCCCCTTGGCCTTTTCGGGCCACGACCCAGGTCCTCTCTTATAGGAGTGTATGATGTGGTGTGGGACTACATCCTCATTCACGTCGGCTTCTTCGCCATACCGTATACCTATCTTTTTTAGGGGTATATTACTCCCCTTATCGTCCCGTATGACGTTAAACTACATTTGGAGAACTATGTGTGCCTTGATTCCCATCCACATGGGATACATAGGACCACCTGAATGTCCAAGATTCACGTCCAGCCCCATCTCTCGGGAATCCTCATACCATCTTGGCCCCTTGGCCTATCCTTCCTCCAAGAGAGGATTATATGGTGTGGTGTGGGACTATGTCCTCATTCACGTCGGTCCCGTAATGACCACGCCATGTACCTCCTCCTACTGAGCTGTTTCCTCAATCCCTTTTCGGCGGTTCAACAATGTGCCTAAGAGTACTCTGGTTTATTACCTGGAATGCCAAGTTTTTCTTGGACACGTCTGCACCCGCTTTCCAGGCTTTGTGTATCCCTGCATCAGGGCTTCCATCATCTTTCACACCCAGAGGGACCCCCAAGAACGGCCTTGATACAATTCCCAAGGGCTCTCCTACCGTTACGGGCCAACGCCCCCCGAGAGTTTCAGACAGCGAATTGATAAAATCCCGCGATGCGAATATGGTCAGCGGTCGATGCTCGTTTGTTGTTCCCACCTCAGGCTAACGCGATATGGACGCTGTGTTTCCACCATGGTTAACAGTTTTCCTCTATCACCACACCAACCCATTAAGCCCAAAATGTCGGGTACACGATTCACACCCTTCATCACTTCATCATGTCCAAGTAGAGTCTCGGAACTCTTGGAACTTTTCCTCCGTGCACGTCCGCGCGATGGGGGAACAAGATGCGTCAAAGGTGTCCTTCAGGGCTCTCCGCCGACTCCCCTTTGATGGGCGCCCCAAGTATTGCGATAAGGATCTTCCCCCCTTGTTTCCCACACCGAGTTTATCTCACATGGGCTTAGGTATTGGGTTGACATCTGTGCTTACTCGTAGAGTTGTCACCATCCACGGTCCGAGCTCTAAGACTATAAACTAAGATTCTCATCTGGAACTACGCTCATCTTGATTCCTATCTTGATAGGATACGTAGGAATGCCCAGACCCCTTGTCTTTGGGTCCAGATTGAGTTCATCTAATTCGCCTCTCGGGTCCTGCCATTGGGACCCCGACCACGGGACCACATGGTGTAGTGTAGGACTACGTCCTCATTCACGTCGAGTTTGCAATAGCTTCACCACGCGCACCCCGTTTTGAGAGTTAGCCCTCCAATTCCTTGTCCCGCATGATATTAAAAGGAACCCTTCATAACTACGTGTGGCTTGATTCCCATCCTCATGGGATACGTAGGACCACCTGAGTGTCTAGGATTCGGGTCCAGCCCCACCTCTTGGTGATCTCCTGATCTTCCGGTCACCTAGGCCACTTGGTCTATCCCTCTACAGGAGGGGGATATGTAGGTATGATACATGGTTTTGGGCACCATGCCCCCTTTCCCCGGGAACCCTCCATCTCTTGGTTACCCTCAAGTTGAGTCTCTTGACCCCATGCAGTGGTTCACCCATGTGTTAAGAGTACTCTTGTCTAGGACCAGGAGTGTCAGATTCAACTTGATCAAGTTCCCTCCACTTGTCAAGCTTCGTGTTCCCCTCCATTCGGGCTTCCATCACCTTTCACACCCGGAGGGACCCCCAAGAACGGCCTGGATACAATGCCCAAGGGCTCTCCTACCGTTACGGGACAATGCCCCTGAAGGTTTTGGATAACAAATCGATAAAATCCTGCGTTGCGAATACGGTCAGCGGTCGATGCTCATTTGTTTGTCCCCATTTCAGGCTAACGCGACAAGATGCTGTATTGCGAACATGGTCAGCAGTAATCCTCTGTCGTCACGCCAGCCCCTTCAGTCCTCGAATGTTGGTTGCATGATTCACATCATTTTCCACCCCATCATGTCCAGGTGGAATCTCGACCCTTTTGGCGATATCCCTCAGTGCACCTTTGCATGTAGGGGGGACAAAGCTGCAATATAGCGTCCTTCGGGGCTCCCATGGTCCGAGCTCTAAGACCATAAACTAAGATCTATTCATAACTACGTGTGGCTTGATTCCCATCCTCATGGGATACATAGGACCGCCCGGACGCCCTGTCTTCGGGTACAGCCCATTTAGGGAGCCAGTCTCTCCCCCAGTTTCACCTCTTACCTCTATATAGGCCCCTTGGCCTAAGGTTTCCCTCTCCGAATGGCGTACAATTTGATGTGGGATCATGTCTCTGTCAATTGTGATTTATAACACAACGCACATTTCCTGCCTAGCATCGTCTCTGCTACGTCTGCGCTGCATGACGATAAAATGCATGCTTGGTCCTATCATACGACCCTAAACTATGACATTATCGTCCTGGACACATGACGAAAAACGGAACTGCATTGTGGTGACCTCATTGTAGAGGACATCACATTGGGTATTGGTCACGTGCCATGCCATTTTTCAACGCCCATCACGGCTTGATCCTTGTGGTGACATCAGGACCTACTATTCTAGGCATGTCGCTTCACAAAAAAAACCATTCACCTTAAAGAACAAACAAGATACATCAAATTCCGCTTCTTTTAGTGCAAGGGCCACGCCTGCACTCCCCTTTTCCCCTGACACTGGTATCCTACCATGTCACCTTTCAGAACTACGTATGGCTTGATTCTCATCCTTATGAGATACGTAGGAGCGCCCGGGCACTTCCCCACGGGCCCAGCCTAACCTTTGTGTTAGGTCCCTCGACTCGAGCATTTCCCCAGAGAATGCATGGTAAGTAGGGCTTAGGTCCTCCTTCACGTCGGGTTTTGATGCCATGAGTCCCCTGCTCCCTTTACCCATTTATGGTCTAAGGTCCATCAAGAACTACATAAGGATTGATTCTCATCCCTATGAGATACGTAGGAGCGCCCAGGCACTTCCCCGCGGGCCCAGCCTAACTTTCGCTTTCGATCCCTTGACCAAAAACCTATCCTAAGGGGGTCGGGCGGCGTGATATGGGAATACGTCCTCATTCGCGTCAGGTTGTTCAGCGCACCGCACACACCCCCTATTACCATTCGCGCCAGGTGTTTGAGTTACTCCACCATGTGCCTCTTATGTCTCTTCCCATCCATGGTCCGAATTCTACGACCCTAAACTAAGATCTCCCCAAGGGAAAGGAATCTGCTCCCTCTCTCTAATACATTTCGTTGTCGTATTTAGATGTGTCTCGACAAAGAACCCAAAGTGTGGGACTTTCATACGGACATTCCCTTCATCCCACGACCAAGCTTCGTGAGCTCGCTATTTGGATCCTCATCCTCTTCCACATCCGAATGGACCCCCGGACGACATGGATACTAGGCTTAAGGGCTCTCCATGAATGCTGGACCTAAGGGCCCTTCAATCGTTTCAGGACAATGTCCCTACGGATATTTGACAACATTTGTGACATGGTCCCGTGTTTCGAAAATGGTCAACGGTCGACCCTCATTTGTCTGTCCCCATTCTATGCTAACGCGACAGGATGCTGTGTTGCGAATACGGTCAGTAGTTATCCTTCGTCGTCACGCCGCCATCATCGTGATCTGAATCTCGAGCACCATTATTCACACGTTTCCACTTACCCATGATCAAGTGGAATTCCATCATACTCGGCTCTTTCTCTTCGCGCATCTAGGTGCGCTAAATGATCATGTTAGTGTCACTGGGCCAGTATTTACCGAGCGTCCCTTTGCCCTAACCTGCCCCTTTCTGTGTCAGGAAATTCCTATCACTACTGCTTGTTTCCCACACCAAGCACGACTCACGTGGGATTAGTAGTTTTGGCGGGATGTATACCAACACGGTCAGGATGCTCCTCATCCCGCATGACGTTAAAATGCGCTTCCAGAACTACGTATGGCTTGATTCCCATCCTCATGGGGTACGTAGGAACGCCCGGCCACTCTGCTTCGAGCCCAGCCCATTCCTCACTCTTGGTCCCTCGACCTGAAGAGTTTCCTCCGGGGGTATGTGGTATGATTTGGACTCCAAGTCCTCATTCACGTCAGTTTCATATCTACCGTTCCACATGCTTCCTTCCCTTTTCTTCCACGTCCTATCGTATGACGTTAAACTACAGGAGTCTATGTGTCCTCAACGCATGACACTAAGCTGCGGTTCTACCCTGTACAAGTTCAGGATGCCCCAAGATCCCATTGGGAAGTGACAGATCCCCTCGCCAGAGAGGCCCTATCTGAAAGAAGGAATGATCCATGATCAAACCAATGCGCCCATCTGGCGTACTCCCACCACGGTGGTGTAGCTACCTATGTGTTGGATTCTGTTCGAACAAACCATCACTCCATATTCCATGCTTTGCGTGCCCCTTTTTCGGACCCTCATCCCCTTTTATGTCTGAAGGAACCCCCTAACGGCCTGGTCTCATGCCACATCGGCTCACCTACCATCCTGGGCCAACATTCCAGAAGATGGGTCATGTCTGGAAGGACCCCCTAACAGTATGGATTTTTGACCTACGGTCCGCCAACTATCCTGGGCCAACGTCCCGAAGGATTGATCAACAAAATTTGTGACATGGTCCCGTGTTTCGAACATGGTCAACGGTCAACCCTCATTTTTTGTCCCCATTACATCCTAATGCAGTAGGGATACCACTTCTCCTCCAAGGTTAACGGTTGTCCCTTATTGTCATGACATCCCCACAGTGTTCCGAATCTTGGGTATCGTGATTCACGCTTCCCATCTTCATCTGTTTGGACTGATTTCAGCGCCCCTGGCGTTGCCCCGTTCGTGCATAAGAGCACGCTGAGGGAACGGTAATTCGGTCATCCTAAAAGTTCCTTCTCTGATCAAGCCTCTCCCGTCTCTCAGAAATCTGGACTGGTAATCCGAATCCTAGATATCGGGCTCGACCCACGTGGGCTTGGGGAATTGTCACCGAACGTCCCGCAAACATTGTAGGGATGTAACAAGGCAATTAAACAGTGGAAATCGTGCGCACTACGGCATTCAAAACAAATAAAAAAAATTTGAAGCACGAAAGTACCAATAAAAGGTTTATGGGTTTGTTACAATACTCAGGGGTCGACCCATAAACCTTTTATTGGCTTGTGGCATCCAAGGCTTGGTGCCGCTAAATCAGCTCCCGCTCCTCCTCAGCAGCGGTGGGGAGCAGTTCATCAGTCCTGGCGTTGGCCCTCTCTACGCCATCTTGAACAGCAGCCATCTTTCCAGAGGTATTACTCATATGCTCTTCTGCCTCTACCAGCTGGGCCTTCAACCGTGAGACCAGCTCAGATTGTTCGTCAAGAGAGGCTGAAAGCTCGTCTTCCTGGGTCTGCACTGTTGGACCTCACCTTCAGCCTCCTGGAGCTTCTTGATATTGGTCGCCTTCCTCCGCTGTCAGCCCACGCTGAGCCCACGATCATGCTCCCAGATCTTCTCAGCCATAAGATCTCGGATGAGTGCGTGAGGACGTTGGGCATCCACTCCCCCAGCGCACAGTTCGCGCAAACGCGAGTAGAGCCTATCCATTTCGTTCAGCCATTGCGCTTGGGGTTGTCCTTGATAAAGTGTGTGATCAGCTTCCATGACCAGCGGTGGACTATGCTGATGTCTTCCTCGTCGGAGGCCATTTCGTCCCAGTCTGCATGGTTGGCAGGCTCGTACGCGGGATACGCCCACAGGAAATCCTCGGCAGGATCAACGTCTGGTGTTGAATCCAGTACGACACCTGGCGCCGAAGCAGGCGTGACAAGACTGGGACCGACCGGTTGATCCTCTTCCTTGGAGTCCACCTCAATGACTTCGGGTACGGCCCTGCTGGTGGTCCCGCCAGTGATGATGTGTGTCGCAGCTTGAGGAGATGGGGGGACTATCGCCACCATCACTGGCATGCCCCTAGGAGGGACGCCACCAGACATCCCGACCAGTCTTGCCGCAGCGGCCCATGCCAGTCGAAGAACTGTACGACAGAGAGGGACAAACGTTAGTTGGCATGGTCTACATGTGACAACGAGGAGACCGGTAGAGGAGACTCACGGAGATCGACCTCCTGGCGCAGCTCTTGAGCCGGTACTGACGGGACCCCGAGGCGAGGCCCTCCGTATACTGTTGGAAGGTCTGGAGATTCCGGAGGAGCCACCTCGGGCGCTCTGCTCCCACCAGACGCGGAACTGGATGCATCCATAGGCGCAGGTTCTGACGGTCCCGCATCATCACCCGCCAAGGAGCGAGAACGAGGCCTGCGAACAAGTTCCTCCTACATGGCTCAAACATTGGTGATAAATCCATAGTGACCCAAGAACAGATCGTAGGGAAAGAACTTCGGAATGCTACCTCGAGAGCCTCCACGAAATCGTCAGATTCTGAGCCTCGGTCTCTGACCTCGCCCTCCTCCAACGGACTCCCTCCTCCAGCCTCATCCTCCCAAGAGGAGTCCTCTGATTCTTCCGGCAAGGGGAAGCGCTCCCTCAGATCGGCAGCCGATAACTGTGGGGGGACCGTCTGATTCAACAGTACCCTCACCCGGTCTGTCATTGGGCGAGGGACACCACTGGAGTGAACGTAATCCTCCAGCTCGTCCAGGTACTGTTCTGCCTCCGCCGGAGACGCCATGAATCCAGCCCGAACTGGGCCTATGCCCGGTAATTCCATCCCGAGGCGATTCAGGTGGGCCCATATCTCAGGTGGGATGAGGAATTGCCGGTTGACATCCCAAATGTCCCAAGCTTCCGAGAAGACAGCATCCTCTGCCATGTCAATATGACGTAGGCGCTTCCCCGGAGCCTGAGTGGATATCCTAGGAAATCTCCTCGGTGGCCGCCCCTCCGGATGACCCTGCTCTTCCGAAATCACCGGATCCACCGCTGCTGCCATACCCTCGGTCGGTGCGGGTCTCGCCGCCATGGCAGCCCCACTACCGCGAGCGGCCCTAGCTTCCCTCCGACCCCGACCTCGAGATATAGGAGGCCCACCGTCACCGACCCGGATAGTTGTTTGCTTCAGCATCTCCCTTGGGTAAGCAGCCTCCCAACTGATGGCGTACTCCTTCACCAATCCGAAAGCGGCGGTGGATGGAGGCAATGCAATCCGCATCTTTCCATCTTCCCGTGTGAACATGAACCACAGCTATCTCATCAGACACGGGTGCTCCTCGTGATGCCCCTCCCAGTAGACCTGCGGGGTCAGCCGCTGGAGGCACCGGAACTGCCTCGCAAACCGATGTGGGGTGTACGGTTCACAGAGTGGATCACGATCTATTCGTGCCACCAAAACTCTACCTCGGAAGGCCAGGAGGTAAGCCCGATGATCTTACGTTCCCCGTCCGTCATCATTAAGCATCCCCGTCGGCAATGGGAAGGGGTGGAAGTTGAACTCATCCGCCCTCCACACCCGATTCATCACCATCGGAACGACCAGTTTGAACGGGAAGCTCCCAACCGCGTTCAGGATGGAGGGGTGGAAGTTAGATCCCGAAGGAGAAATGGGGTTTGGATACTCTTAAATCCCCCTGATATGCGCTGCGATCCACCCATACAAGAGGTGGAAGGGCCCGCATATCCTTGGCAGTTTCTTGCCCTCGCTAATATGCCGCAGCATTCTGTACAGTTTGGTGAGCATCGGAATCCCCAGATTGATCCGCTGCCCCATGGCCAACATCGACGCCATGATAAACGAGCTGGGCCATACCCCAATGTTTGTTTCTCTCACCGGTAGGATCCAACCACAGATGAGAGCCGCGATGAACGCCGCCAGCCTGACTATCGGCTGTTGTTCAGTGCTGACACTGAAACCCCAAGTCTTCCATTGGATGTCCTCCAAGACCCGCCAATACGAGTTCCCCTTGCCCCGTTGGGCCGCCCTTGGACAAGTTCGAGGCCTCGGAGGGAACTCTCGATTCTCTGGGAAATTCAGGAAGCATTTGAACCATCTCCAAAAATGGACATCCCTCACTGCCTCCTTGTCCTCTCCGGGGAAAAGTGCCATCAGCGCCGACGCCAGTCGCGGAATTTGCTCCGTATCCCCCCATGCACTGACGACGGGGAGGAATTCGTCATACATGGCCCCCAAGATCGGAACCCCAGAAATCTGGTGGACATCCCACTGGCTGATGCCCACCTCCCCGTGATGCAGGTGAAAAGTGTTGGTCCTAGACGACCATCTACTCAGCAATTCTGGCATTAGCTTCTTCGGTTGGTAAATGTGGAATTGGGAGGCCCATGCCACCTCATACAACCCCAATCTCCTCATATCGGCCCCAAAATCCTTGCATGAGGTGCCTACCCAGTAGGCCCAGGCCCAGTCATCAGTAAAGTTTCCACCCTGGTGCAGGTCCCCCTCATTGGACCATCCCTTCTTCGAATCCTGCAAATCCGCCTTCAGCATGGTACGGTAGAGGGGAGGGGAAGTCTCCGGCTGCAGTGGCTTCCCGTCAATGTCGTTCACATGGTTGTAGAGACAGTCAGCGGTAACGGGTGTGAAGTTATCTTGTGTGTGACCATCGGCAGCCCTGAACCATTGGTGCTGGCATGGTATGCTCCTGAACCAGCAAGCTGGTTCGTCCCTACTCGCCTCAGGGATAAAGACGTCATCCCTCATCCCAAATCCGTACAATGGCAGTTTCTTGCACTGCGGATAATCCTTATGACCCTCTGAAAGCAGATCTGTCAAAGAAGTGTGGTCCGTGTGGCTTCGGACCATCTCCCCTAGGCCTGGACAGTTGTCCATCTCATCCTGACAAGCAGCATCTGCAAGCACCCCCAATACAGCCTCTTGATGGGCCATTTTAACTCAGGCCCTCAGAAAAGAATTTTTTCAGTTGAATCACGAAGCTCGACCGCGAAGCTGAATCGCGAAGCCTGATCGCGAAGATCAGTCGCGAGACCAAGCCGTGAAGTCTGGCCGAGGCCGACAAACAGGGGCTCTCTGGGCGCGGACGCGGAGTTGGAGACCCGCGGTTCGCCACGAAGCTCGATTCGTGGAGGTCAGTCACAGAGTATGCGGTGCTTCGCGAAGTCAAGAGCACAAAAAGACAAGGAAGGCACATGAAGAAAAAAGAGGTCGAACCCCCTATTTATAGGCGGTGTCCCTGGAGCATCGTGGCGCGCCTCACCCACGCGGAGCATCGCGGCGCGCCCGGATCAGTGGCCCCGGTGAGCACCGTAGGGGCCCTTCGCGTAGCCGCATCGTGAACCACTGACAATTTTGGCGATTTTCCCTCAGACCTCAACCCTTCACCCTCTGCGGCTCCAAGTCTGAGGGGGGGCATTTGTTGGTGCCAAAATATTGCACGAAAGGAAGGAACGAAAAAGAAGGCTGGCACGCTGCCTCACGAAGCACCACTGCGAAACACCGCCGCGAAGCACCGCCGCGAAGCACCGACGCAATGGACCGACGCGAGGGGCCTTGATAATCGCGGCCCCGCGAAGCTCCAGAGGAGGTAACCCTCCACGAACGCATTTGACGTTCGCGAGCCCGCCGCGAAGCTCCAGAGGCGGTAATCCTCCGCGAACACATTTGATGTTCGCGAGCCCGCCGCGAAGCTCTAGAGGCGGTAATCCTCCGTGAACGCAATTGACGTTCACGAGCCGCCGCGAAGCTCCTGAGGCGGTACCCTCTGCCGATGACGTTGATGTTCGCGAGCGCGCCGCGAAGCACCGGAGGCGGCGCGCGAGTTCTGCTTCGCGGTGCCCCTTGCCTATAAATACTGGACTCCCCCTGAGTCCCGAGGATGGATGATCCGACCTTTCGGCTTCTCCTCTCCCGAATCGCGAATCACTCTTTGCCCCGGGAACCATGAGATTCACGAGGTACTTCTACTTCATGAGACGCCTCTGCATTTTCTCGTTTTGAGCCCCTCTTCCGAGAGGGATGCCCTTTGCGAAGCTCAAGGGCATTCGCGAAGGAAGGGGATTCCCAAGGGAACCCGGCCAGCCGCGGAGCATTTATGCTTCGCGAAACACCCAACCCATGTTAGTGATCCCTATGCTAAGGCAGGATTGCTACACATCGCGAAGCACACTGCTTCACAGGACCCTGCTTTTCGAGGCACCCCTTCTTCGCGAGGCAGTGCTCCGTGAACACTGTTCCACTTCGCGAAGGACCTTCCACTCATACCCATGCCTCATGCTAAGTCCAAGGCACTCCACTTCGTGAAGCACACTCCTTTGCTTAGCAATTGCTCTTCCCGTGCGACCCTCCAGGTTTCCATGATGTTATTTCAAAGTCCCATGGACAATACCACCCGTAGCATTGCTTTGCCTAATGCTTCTTCTCATAGGCACGCTTACAGCTATTTCTTCTTAGCATAGCCACGCTAACGTGGACCCCTTGATGGTTCATTCCACAACCCCCCTTTACCATGTCCTTACTGGTACCTTCCCTTCCCCAAGGACCAGAGGGTACCGGTTATGTAAGTCCTAGGGGTGTGGAGTGAACCCACCTCGTCCGAGCTGCAGAACGTTAAACTTCCAAGCACCACGTCCTCGACACATGACGTTAAACTGTGACCCGGCTTCGTGCCTCTCACGGAGGGTCCCCCCAGCTCGAACATTTTTTACACCACTCGTCTCCACGGGAATGGAATCACCCATCCACAAGGGATGATATCCTCCTTATTGGAGTGGTGTATGTTCATAGGAGAAGGGCGACCCTAGTTCCCCAACCGATGGCTGCACCTCTGCATCTCCGTACTTCCCCACTACCAGGGTCAGTGGAGGGCGTGATAGGGAACGAGGCACCTCCCATCATTGGACCAAGGTCCATTTTCCTGCTCTTTGTCCCATCATGGGCCTCCATCCTAGAGTAAGTCCCAGCACCATGGGCTGCCTAACGCGTAAGCCCCTCTTCGCTTCTCACGGATGCATCCTTCGCGGCGTGATCGTCAGGTCCTTGCAACCTCTTCTTTCTCACACCGAGCATGACTCACGTGGGCTTAGGGTGAGCACCGACCCTGACCCCCACCCATAGCGAACTACGAGGACTTTTATCCATGTCAAGGAATGGTACGTAGGAAGCCTCCATGAGGTTCAAGCCACATTTCTCGGTCGTTCATTCACGTCGAGTTTCGCCCTCGTCCATCATGACGTTAAACTGTATGCCCCTCCCTTTGTCCTGCATGACATTAAACTGCACACCCATTCCCACCTGAACTACGAGGTCTTTGATCCATGTCAAGGCATGGTACGTAGGAAGCCTTCCAGAGGTTCAAGCCCACCACTCATTGGACCAAGGTCCACTTTCACGTCGGTTCGCCGACGAAGCCCCCATTTGAACTACGAGGTCTTTGATCCATGTCAAGGCATGGTATGTAGGAAGCCTCCACGAGGTTCAAGCCCACTCATCATCATTCACGTCAAGTTCTACCTACGTCCAGCACGACGTTAAACTACAATTCCAGTCCAATGGCAAGCCGTTGTGACCAACCTGAACTACGGGGTCTTTGATCCATGTCAAGGCATGGTACGTAGGAAGCCTCTACGAGGTTCAAACCCACCATCCAGTCGTTCCATCCTCATTCACGTCGGTTCACCCACGTCCAGCATGACGTTAAAATGCATTTCCCAATCCGAACTACGAGGACTTTGATACGTGTCAAGGCATGGTACGTAGGAAGCCTCCCTGAGGTTCAAGCCCAACAAACATTGGCCCAGCCCGTCTCCTTGTCGGTGTGCCAAGCCCCCAATTTTCAGGGAACTACGAGGACTTTGATCCGTGTCAAGGCATGGTACGTAGGAATCCTCCTAGAGGTTCAAGACCATCTCCCATCGAACCAAGGTCCCTCATTTACGTCGGTTCGCCGACACCCACTGCCTGTCGTTTATTCATGTCAGGGTTCACTACCGTCCCGCATGATGTTAAACTGTATTCCATCAATCCTTTGAACTATGAGGACTTTGATCCATGTCAAGGCATGGTACGTAGGAAACCTTCCCAAGGTTCAAGCCCACATCTAGTGGACCCACGGGTCTACTTTCACGTCAGTTCACCGATGAAACCCTTTGAACTACGGGGTCTTTTATCCATGTCAAGGAATGGTACGTAGGAAGCCTTCCAGAGGCTCAATCCCACCACTCATTGGACCAATGTCCACCTTCATGTCGGCACGCTGACGATGCCCATCGGACCAAGGTCCACCCTCATGTCGGTACGCTGACGATGCCCATCGGACCAAGGTCCACCCTCACGTCTGTACGTTGACGATGTTCATTGGGCCAAGGTCGACCTTCACGTCGGTTTACCTGCACCATCCCGAACTACGCAGACTTTGATTCCCTGCCACGAGGATACGTAGGACGCCTCTTCAAGGTTCAAGCCCAACTTCACCATCGCCCCTGCGATGGTCCCATTTCACTCCCCCTCCGCTCCATTCATCAACCTATCACCCATCCTGATTCTTTCCCGGACCGTCTTATCCCGGTGAGACCATGTCTGTACGCTCTTCTTCACAGCCGCCCATGGGCTGGCCCCGGTATCGACATCCCTTCAAAGATAATCCCTCAATCCGATCTATCCTATCTAATGCTCTGGTTGGGTTGATCCATCTCCGCTAGACTATAAACTCGCGGCATACCCTGTGTTAAACACGGGAAGCTGAGGGAAACTTCAGATATGTGTCTATGACATATAATTCCCCGCTCTCGATGTGGGATGCCTCGGGCTTCCACGCCCTCGAGAAGCCTTGTGACTAGGGATAACAGATAGACATGCCAGGTTCCCCAGCATCCAGACATGCTACTGATGCCTCAACTTGACTACTCCCCCGACTGAAGGTTGCTGCCCTGACCGGACCCTTTGGAATGTCCCGACAGAAGCAGTGTAATTAACTGGAGTCCATGGAAACATGGCACTGGGAAGAGTTTCACGAACTACGTATTAAATCTATGAGGGAGACCCGGACTAGGTGATGAGTTCTGAGGAGGAATCCACAGGAGGAAGAACCGACATCCCATCATCGTGTTTCGATCAAGGAGCAGACGTCCCTGAATAAGGAGCAAATGTCGCCCGCCTTTGGAAAGCAGGAATGCGGGGCAACAAAGCGTCGCGTGTCCTCCTCCGCGGACGGAACGGATGTGCGCGCGCGCCCCGGTGAAAGCGTCGGAAAAAATAATATCATCAATAAATACCACCAAGAAATTATAATTTTTTTCCTTAAAGACTATATTTAAAAAATCATTAAATATGGTATGGGGATTTTTTAAGATTTAGGGAATAAAAACAAACTCACAATTCCAATATCTTTTCATAAGACTGTCTTTTGGATTTCTTCTTCCTCAAGACATAATTGATGATACCCAGACTAAAGATTAATCTTGGAAAAGACTTGAGCTCCATGAATATGGTTGAGAAAATAATCATTCCATGGAAGATGATATATTTTCCTCATTATGATTCCATTATGTTTTCTATAGTCAATGAAAATTAGTTTTGATACATACATCTACATTAAAAAGGTACTAGTTGGTTCATAAGGAGACACACTTGGTCGTACCAAACCCTAATCTGAAATATCCTAATGTTTCTTTTTTAATTCCTCTAACTCTATGTATTCCATTCCATATCGTGTTTTCAATATTGTATGGGATCTAGTTAAGAGTTAAATTGATAACTATAACTCTCCTTCTAGGGATGGTCTTGATAACACTTAATGGAATAAATCAATTTACTCCTAAATAATAGTCACATCATTTATCTTTACACTTTGCCTTCTTTCCTAATATTTTGGAATCATTTCCATAAATATTGATACAATATGTGGTTCTTGGAATGTCATAGGATGGAAAATATCTCATTCGAAGATAATAAGAGGTTTTCCCTTCAAAACGACTAAAATATCCTTTATTTTATATTTTATCATGGAATTATACTTTAACAACAAATCTATCCAATGTATTATATCACACTCCACCATTTAAATGATCACTAATATTTCAATGATATTTTTTACACCAAAGTTAATAGGGAAATCCCTATAATCTTTGATGCATGAATAGTTTCTCTAGTGTTTTATCCAAAAAAACTACTACTATTAGTTCATAGTTTATCATGATGTTCTTTTCAAACATTAAATAAATAAAATAATGCATATAATTAGAATAAAACAAAATATTTTCTAGTTTTTAATGTACGATTAGTGTACCATCCACAACATCATTTGGAGACTTAATATGTGTCGTCGTAATTATGAATGAAATGAATTTCTCTCTTGGACTTTTTTGAGTTTAATGTTATTTTCCATCCATAATCATATGATTTCGAATTTTGATTGATAAATTCCTAAGTTCCCCGCACATAAAACATTTCACATCAGGTTGTGTGTTCACCATATTCACTTTGTCATTGGAATTTATATGTTGAGGCTTTATATCTCTATGAAAATTTCAAGTAATATTCCAATCTCTTACACACTTTGAAAATTTTTTATTTTATTTAAAAAAATTCCCAAATTAATCTTCTATAATTTTTTACTTATGGAATGTTTTACTTTATTCTCATTCATATTCTATCAAAAAAATTGTTCCATCTTTCTCTTTTTATCATTTTTTCTATGTGTGAACTAGGAAAATCTAAACATCATTTCAAAATTGAGGAAAAATCATATTGTCTCTTCATAACTCCAAATTTCTTGGATTTACAAATCTATCTATATATGGGTTATTAGTCTTCCAAAGAATCAATTTTTCTTCATGTTAGAATCAATGAAAAATCATGAATCATAACTCACAAGCCTTGTAAATTTCATCTCATATTTCCCCACCGATTCATTTTATCTTAGTTATAACTCATGGAATTTCCTATCCATTTTTTAGAGGGTATGAGGAAAATATATTATAAAAAATATCATTTTAAAGTCTTCCCTTCCCATAGTGTCCACCTCATCCCTTGTATTTGTGTTCTTGATCAGTGTCCAACATTGATCAGCTTATCCCTTTAGGTGATACACTACCAGTATAAATTTCACTTGTTCAGAACAATAGAGTACAAAAAATATATTTTCTATATTACTGATCAATTGTTACATGAATATTGGGTCAAATATTCAATTAAATACATGTGGTGGTTTAAACATGAATTATTCAACTGCTAGATGTTCCTTCCATGGGGAAAAAGATGATCCACACTATTTCAGTTGTTTTTCATCACATGATCTAAATGATTTAATATAATTAATATTTTTTCGACTCCATAGACCCTATATTTGGAAGTCCATAATCACCTTATCCATTGCATTCATTTTTTGAATGAATCTTTTAATTTCCTAACATTTTTCTCTAGAAGGAAAAAACATAAGTGTGAAATTTTTATCTATTTAAAATCAAATAATAATATTTCTAAAGGAAATATTAATCTTAATATTTCATTATATCATTATTCTCGGATGATATGTATTAATATTACGTAAAATATTTAAATTTTATATATATCATTCACAATAGTTTTTAAAATTATGTGATTAACTAAAGTATACCCCATGGTAGTTTCAATCCATATGTTGAGCAAGGAGAATTATCATGGACAGGGTCTTTTTTAATTCTCGATCAATATGGAGTTTTCAAGTTCATTACCCCTAGGTACATCTATGCCATAGAAACTTCCATTTGTAATATCCAGGTAAGGATGTATTTTCTTAGAAACCACTTACTTAATACTTCACCAAAATACCATGATAGTTTTTTATATTTAAACTTTTATCTAGGGTAAATATTGTGAATTTAAAATCCAAATTTTCATAAATAACTAAACCATACTTTCATACCAACTATGGAGAACCTCATTTTTTTACTTAATAATTTCTTTATATAATACAACATTTGACAATACATAGGATTTATTTGGGGTTTAGTGACTTCGAAATTGGAACATAATACATGAAAAACAAGTAGACATAAACATGCATCTAATCCACTGGATATATATCTTCATAAGAGTTTCATATTTTAAATATACATTATCTCATATCTTGGGGACATATATCAATGAAAGGGGTGAGCATTATTCTTAACAAGGAAATAATCATAGGAGATGTTTATCATGTGAAAAACAGATATATCAATAAGGCACGATCCTATAAAATATTAGATTATCATAATATAATTAAAATGAATCATCACACATAAATGTGGATACATCATAGAAACGATACATTCATACACACATCACCAAGGATTATCACCAATGTGTCATAAATCATAATTTCTAGTGTTACTCACCCTGGTATCGTAAAATATGTCATCTCTATAGATCAGTTATTTACCCAATGTATTGGATTGATATCAAGTATAAACCTTAATATGTTTTAATTTATTTTAGAAACATTGATCATAAAAAATAATTTCATAAATAACCCATGGAAAATAAAAAATGGGTTTCATATCAAAATCATTACATGTAATGTTTTTAAAACATGAACATAACATTATTTTTAACCCATGAGAATGTAGTATTGGTTTCATATATTTGAATAAGAAAATAAATAAGGAATTTTTAGATCTAGGTGAACACCCCTAGAAATAGAAGAATATTTATTATTCACAATATGATATTTTCTCATGTAGAAATGATAAATTCTATAAATTGATTCGATAGCATGAAACTACTCATGATAGATTATGAAAATAGAATAATAGGATGGTACTCTGGTATCCCATTAATAAAAAATAATTTTGGAACTAATGGTAACATAAAAATTATACTATAATGAATTTTATTAACATTTAGATGGTATACACAAAATGGGTAATTGAATGGAATAGGGTAAGAGGATAATTCCATTACTTATGATATTTTTCTCCTAAAACTTATGGATGGAACCATGACACCATGAGGAACCATTGAGGGATGATTTTTGAGGTAAAAATAAAAAAAATTCTGTATAATTAATTTATTGGTGGGAGTGGGGATATGAAGTTGTATTAATACTTGAGTAGGGCTGTCTTTAAGTGAATAAATAATTATTGTTTTATTTTAATGGCTAATAGTTATTCAGTGGCATTAACGGAATTTATTTTTGTCAAAAATTTATGTTTTAAATTCATTTTAATGTATTAAAATACATTTAAATCAATTTAATTTTTTATTTTATAGTTATTTTATTCCTTTTCCATTTCACTTTAAACTGCTACATTATTTTACTTATCTTGTGGTAACTCTCATTTTACTATGGTAACATTAATTATGTATAAAAATGAAATTATCCATGTTAATTAATTTGAACCTTAAAAATAAAATTTTTTAATAAATTTAATTGATTCAATTAGTAAAAGTGATAAAAATTAATTCTCAATATGTTACTTATATAACTCAAAAACCATTTTTTTAAGGTTAAAATAACTGTTTTCAAAAATGATAAGCATGTGTTACTAAATTTAACACATTATGTAAAATATTGTTCCTTAAATTGTTTCTTATTAATAATTATTATTAAAAAATTAATTCTTTATCATATCATAATTAAATAATAAGAGTTTTCATATTGCATAAAAACAATATTTTCACTTTTTATCCAAAAAATCAACTTTATTAAACAATTATTACAATTTATCCCCAAGATAATTTATATTTTTTGAGTAAAAATGAAGTTAATTCATAAAAATAATTTTCTAAGGGAACTTATTTTATATTTTAAATAATTAAAAATTTTAATTAAAATTAAACATTTAATTAAAAAATAAATATTCTCACCAATATAAAAATTACATAGGGATTCCTTAAAGTATATTATCATCTTAAAGGATTTATATAATGTTGTTTCATTAAATAAATTTTTATTACTAGTTCCCCAAAAAATCATAATTTATTAGAATGTGTTTATAGTCTAAAAACATCAATTTTGATTATATCATTAAATAATATGTATGATCATTTAAATTCATCTACATATCCAACATTAATAATAAAGAAATATTTTTTGGCTAATGGTTATAATGTCGGTCAACTATATTAGTTGAAAAAATAAATGCTATTAAAAATATTTCCCTTTAAATAATCCTTCATTATTACTCTTCATCATTCACTTTTATTGGAATCAAGGTTTAATATTGTTTCCAAAATAAATATTGTTTTACTACCTTTATGTTTCTCTATTATAATTATGTTTTTGTAAGTAATGATTCTAGGGGATCAAAGTGGTATATATATTTATGTTTCACATTACATATCCTCCATTTCAATATCTAATGTAATATTTCTTATGATATTGTGTTTTTATTAAGACCTAATATAACATGCTTAATTAATTAATTAAAGTGTTGATAGCTTTTAGTATGTGTTTTCTTTTACTGTTCATAGTTTTACTAGTTCATATCATCACATCATGATAAATGATATTAAGAAATTTAAAATTAATTCTTTGTTATTATCTTGTAAAAAAATAAAAATTAATTGGGTGGAAAGTGATCCATAAAAAATTAAGAACATTTTTAAGGTCATACACACCCTATCAGAACAAAATCTTCATTAAACCATAGTGTAAAACATATAATTTGATGTTTATTTTAAAATTTCTGAATTAATTGAATTATATATTGATAAAGGAAATAATTTGTGGTATAATTTTGTGATATTAATACATTTTATCTTAAAAATAAATCTTTGGAGTAAATAAATTGATTGAAATGATAATCCATTGATTTAAAATAAATAATAAAGAAATAAGTAATCAAATAAATGAAAATATATTTTTATCTAGTTAGATTATAAATTTGTACACTTATATTTTAGTTATTGAAAATATTATACTGTCTTTTAATGTCTTCTCAGTCAATGTTTATTGTTTCTATAATGTTATTGAAATTCCATCTTTATCCAATGACCCATTTTCAATAAAATCGATGTGAGTACTAATGAGACTCACTTTTTGTAAGGATTTTAATTCACATAATATAGATATATATTCATATGAAAATTTAATATTTCTTAACAATAATTAAAATAGAGTATTAATTTTTGGAAAAACATATTATAAATAGGAACCTCATGTATACACTCTCAACTAAGGCTCCCAACCATTTTGGTAAATAATATCATTTACTATCTTAGGAAAAATAATATATATAATAGTGTCTCTGTATATAATTTATTGTAATTAATTGTATTTCATATTATTATCTATGAATTTTTTATCCACATTAACTTGTATTTTTAGTAAATTGGGTAGTTTAATTGGCGATGAAAAGGTACTCTGGTAAGGTCTTTACAATTTACTTTTTGATATTTTAGGTTTATTTTATTCAACCTTCTATTTCATCTCCCTTTTTACTTTTTTCAAAAACATACCTCAACTTAAATATTTTTGCATAATTTTTAATGTTTTCTCATACAAATTTGGAGAGTACATACCTCATTATCATCATGTATTTTTATAGGATTAAACGACCATTATATGAAAGTTTCAATAAAATTATTTACTATTTTAAATCCAAATTACAAATGGAAACAAGTAGATAAATGGTCATATCTTTAGATACATGAATCCCCACATTCACATGATTTATTGTAATTTTTATTGGGAATAATATATCCTTAGATATTGCACATTTTAATTTCACAACGATGCCATTAGTGGGTGAATACATATATAAATCACTACTAATTTAACAATGTAATGTTTGAGTATAGTAAAGGTATCAGTATCATTAAGATTAACATTTCAAAAAATTATTTTAAGATGAAATTTATCACCAATACTGATGAAATATTTTTAGGGGAATGTATAGCCTCAAATTGGGGGGGGGGTGTTATCTCTTAATATAAAACTTTTTCCTATGTTGTTTCTTCTCATGGATTATTTCAAAAAAAACATGTATAAAAACTCATTATCTCTATTTACATATTCTTTTAGAACATAAATATCTATATTAATGTCATCTATTTTCTTATCTCAATCCCCCAATTCCTCTTATTTCTAAAAATATATTTGAGATGACAATCTAAAACCTTCACCATTGATTCAAACATATTATTCTGGTAAAAAAATTATAATGAATGTATTCTTTCATTGAGATCAGATTATGATGGTAATTATGTCTAAAATAAAGAAAAATATTTGAAAATAATTAGTTACTATTATCTGATACTGATTTTAAGTCGAACAAATTTTTGAAATTTCTTATATGCACATGATTCTTATATTGGTTATCTAATTTCATCAACTAGTTTTACCTCATTATTTATTTGATCAGCCATCCATAACACATCGAATGGGATGTAATATGGATTTTATTATCATAAATTATTATTCATATAAATAAAATAATATAATTAAGTTATTATTTAATATCAAATAGAATTTATATAATATATTTAAAATACATATACTTTTTCAATTTTAATGTACCCCATACTTGATTTATGATTGAGGTATGATGATTTCAATGCTTGTTGTTTATTTTTAGAACTCGGTTATTGATTCATAAATTATCAAAATCATAATTAAAGTGATTAATACACATAATTTCAAGTAAATTATTACCAATTAAAATTTACATAAAATGATTACTCATCACGATAACCTATGAAAACATTCCATGTTTCTTGGATTTTCATGTATGTATATTTATATAGTTGGTGGGGAATTACTTTCCAATTATCATCCTTGAGATGATGCATTATAATAATTTTATTAAAGGCTCTATAATCCATTCCTGCAACCCCTCTAGAAAAATTCTTTTGAAAAAATATCTAATATAAATACTTGTTATGGGGGGTAAGGAAGTGTAAATCAATGTTTCATTATTTAATTTTTTAATAAAACTAAAGAAAGTATATTCTAATGTTACCCTAATATCATCCCAATTTATTCTATTAATTAATTTCACAATATTTATCTATGAATCAATATATATTTACATAAGCATTCGAGTTGTGACCGTAATGTAACTAATGAAAATAGAGTTTCTTGGGTCAACATGTTGGTCATAGACATTGTTTCCAACCTCAAATTTTATTTCATTGGTTCTTACAATATAAATTTTTTTATAATATTTTCACACTATGATGCTCTTGTTTTTTATTAGAAATAATTTCTTCTCCTTTTACCACTTCCATAATTTCAATACTGTTAATATGATGTTCCTAGAAATTGTTATCATAAACTTGTGAATAAACATAATATTCTTCAATATTGGGATCATCAACTTGTGGAGAATTTATTATCTATAAAAGCATTTTAATATTAAATTTTTATTATGTAAATGAAGTTGTCAAAACATAATATTATGAGGTAATGTGTTATTTATTAAAAATATTTAACATGATTATTGAACACTCGTTTTTATTTAAAATGTGACATTATTTGAAACGCCTATAGTGTATCCAAATACCTTTATTATGGTCCCCAATAAAAAATAGGACACTATCTGTATTTAGACTACAGTGAAATGATTTCAACATTACAAAGAAAGTGTCATCAATAATGTAATTTTATTTTGACCCAGAAGTAAATTTAGTTTAAAATAGAACACTTGAATAAAATTTCTAGTTACAAGATATGGGACATAAAATAAAATTACTACCTATGATTCTATTATAAAAACATCATCAATGTATCCTTACAATATAAATTTTATTTTCATGAATTCCAATTGGTCATTTTTTACTAAACTCCTTTTATTAACCTATTTTAATTAAAATATCAAGTATAATATTGTATAAATCAATATATAATGTGGAGGACCATATAGATCGATCTCTCTATCTAATTGAACCATCAAGTAAACCACCATATCAAATAATGACTATGGTAAAGACATCTCTAATTCTCCTAATATGATAGAAATTTCTTTTTTACCTAGTTATACAGTTTGTAGGGTCAATAAAAATATTGTATATAGATTTAAAAAATAAAAAATTAATGGTTAATGTGTGTCAGCCATTTTTAAACAGAATGAAATGTCATGAAACAAGCATTAAATTTTGTACCAAAACATGATAGTCAGGTTATTTTAGTCCATCTATGATTAAATCAATTATTAAATCAATTTTATTGATATTTAATGGATACCCATTTGTAGCCTTTACATCATTCATGATGTAGAACAAAAAATATCTTTAATTCATAGAAAGGTTGTATAATGTAGGAGGAAGAAAAGTTTGTCTTCCACCCTTCATGGGAACCAAATCTACCCTTATACCAATGTAAATTATATCTAACCAATATTTAATTCTATCCTTTATTTTTTTTAATATACCTAGTTTTATGAAAATTAAAATATGACGTACAATTTTTTATACAAGAATAAAATCAATAAAAAAAATTATATTAAAACAATTGAATGATTGTAATTAAAAAACTATTCTAATTTTCTAAAAAGTTATAGTATGTTCTTTTAAATAAAAATTATAAATTTTTTCCCTTATATCCTTTACATTATCAAAATTTGGATCAGCTATTATTAGTGATGGTTATTTATTTTATTTTTAATTCCCATCAAATTATGTCTTCTAGGATCGATATTTATGTTATCAGGGTAAAAAATTTACAATTTCCTACAAAATTTTTTTTGAGGATCCATTGATCCTAACAATGTGCGTACCATCATTATGAAATGAAACACACTATAATTCCATTAATGTTATATCCTAACAAATTTTTAGAAGCAGGGAAGTCATTAATTTCTTGATACAACATTGATCTAAACCATCCAATGGCCAGAAGGCCTTCATTTTTTATTGATTTTTGATAATCCTTCTAAGCATGAAATCATAATTTATATAATAATCATACAATATAACAACATAATTCCAACGTAATTTTAGTTTTTATATCAATGGACCCAAGTAAATTTCAACATCATTATCTACTTTTTTTATTTATAAGGTAATCATAGAAAACCGAATGAATTTTTTCTTCAGGTATAACCATAATAAAAATTTACAATTTACCAACATAACTAGCTATATACTTTGAGTTCCACTTTGTTCACTAAATGGATTCATTCCATATGTAGATAAGAAAATAAGAATTTGTGTCAACTCATTTTCAAATATAGGATAATCATAGTATATTTTCATTAACTAAGGATATTACACTAGGTTTCATTGTTTCCCATCTTGGATTCTTGTATTTGCATTCCATGTCAACTACCATACACTCTCTTCATATACTTATCAGATACTAAACATTATAATTACTTGAAATTAATATACATCATTCAATGGATTTGATTACTCTTTCTTGTATCTAGACGCACCGCACTTAGAGAATTTCTTATGTGATTATTATCCTTGATGAAAAGTGTAATATAATATAGAAATACATTTATTATTTCAACGACATAACCATTGAATATAGAATTTTTTTAGCATCATATATTTGAAAAGGAAGCCTGTTATCTTTCAATAGTGTACCATCTAAGACAGAAAGTAGTTCATAAAATCTGGTGACACTCCATCCATTTCCAATATTTGAATTATATAGCTTCGGTATGACTAAAAATGTTATATATTTAGTACAATCAGTATCAAATGGAATTTTTTCATTGATCTATAACTTCTCATTCATATTTGAACAATCAAAATGGTCGGAATGCAATGTCATTATCATTTACATAATGCATTATTTACTAATATTTACACATTTAATCATATCCTTGATATGATCTTAGTCCACCTTCACACTAGTAACAATATTATGTGATCCATAAACCATAGTTTTTTCCAATTCACTAGAAACATTCAATTATTCCTCATGTTTTCCCATAATTTTGAACTTTGATCTATTACATGATAGATTAAGTGTTATTCCACGCCTTTAGACTAATAATTACTTAATAAAAACAAAGAAAACACAATCAAAGGATTTTAGAACTCTCATATGCAAGATATTTTGTAAATGTGATGAATCATTTAACCCCATCCTAATACTATTTTTTTCAAAACTAGAATATATCTATTTATGATTTATATAAATATATTTGATTTAATAATATTCATATTTAAAAAAACATTAAAGGTGTTTACTTTGAATCATAATAGGATACTTTATATATATACACACATATAGTCATTTTATTATATATGAATTTTTATTTCATAAACTACATGTAAAAACATATAATGATGAAGAATTTTAAAAATATAATTTATAATAACACATATTTTTTTGTTACAAGGAGTCACATATCATATATAATTATATTTTTTTAAATAAATTCATCAAGGGATGTAATTTAATCATTATCCCTATAATGTGCACAAGAAACATATAGATTTATATAAGTAGATAAGTATTACTGTATATATTATAATATTTCACTCTATATATATATTACTTAATTTTTTTAATGATTTTTCTATGTTCATAACAATTTAATCATATTGATTATGGTAATTGAATATGTAAATTCAGGAATACTAAAATGAATAATGTATTATAAAAATATATATGATAAAAAATGACATTTAACCATCTTAAAAAAATGGAGACCCAACAAAAAATAAGGCCTTGTAGAACACATTTCCTATACACATACAAAAACCACCAAGAACCCTCCATTATATACTAATATGAGGGATCTCATAGTAAAGTGGTCCATAAGATAATCGGTGGATACAAGCACCCTTTCTTGATTATTAATTTCTAATTGTTTAATGGTATAATGTAATTTTATCATTGCATAATTATTTAATATCAGAGGATAATTTTATTTTAATCTATTCTCTTACTCTAATTACATTATCATACGTTTCTTTTATTTTTCACAAAAAAAAATTAAGGTGTTTATTTTATATCATTTCAAGAAGGGGATGAATTTGTTGGACCTTAGGTCATGTTTTGAAATAATCCAAAATGGGGAAATTTTTTTGAGTTTTTGGTTACTTATATTCTGATTTTCAAAATAATGATTTATATGCTTTAATTTTTCAGTTTATCTTTGTTGTATATTATGTTATTTATATTATTACTTTATTGCAACTACATTATCTTATATATAGTTTATATATTTTTTATATTTTATATTGTTTTTTATGTTTGTATATGAATTAATTAATTTTGTTATATATGTTTATTTATTTAGTATTATTAAATTTTATTTTCTCTTTATTCTTCCATATATTTTTTTAATAATTCCATGTTTTTGAATGAATACTTATATTTTATATGATTTTTACATTTAAATGGTAATACTATTTATACATTTAGGGATATATATGTTCATACAAAAACTTTTTCATGGAGTTTTTTAGGTTATATATTAACAAGAGTATATTTTTTTATTCTTTTATTATATTCATGATGTATAGGGATGTGAGGATGTATTATGTTCTCATGGGAATTTGTATTTTATTTGCATGAAGTACAAGATTAGGACAACAAATATTAGCTAAATGGTGCCTAAAGAATGAATTCACAATGAACCGTATTTGATTCCTAATTTGATTTATTTTTGGAATACAATAATTTATTGACATATGATGATAGGGTTATATCCATAGACTTTAAAATAAAATATAACCACAAGAAACTGAAAACATAGTGTATGGAATATAAGAAGGACCCACTAGCAACCACTTTACAATAAAAATCCCAAGAGTCCAAAAATACCATCACATAAATCCAAATATGGGGTTTCTGCAATGATTTAGGATGAAATATAAGAGGAATTATTAAAATCATAAAACTCGACACCAAGAGACTACCTCACAATGAAACTCTAAGACACAAAGGGAATGAAACCCTAAACTGTACATGCCTTGAGAAGATAGGAACAACTATAAAAAATGGGACAATCTACGAATAATAAATTAAAAAAGTAATGATTTAAAATCATACCTTTAGTCGATTGTTGATTTGACCAATGTATTCTAAAGTGGAGGCAACCAATTTCGACTTCTATGAGAGATTTAATGAAATGCGAAGCACTGATCACTTTTAAGATTCTATTAAAAAATAAAAAGGGCATTGTCAACTTTGGAAAAAGAAGAATTGATGAAACAAAACTTTATTAGCACTAGTATTAAAATCAATTCAGGGCACCACTAAATTTAGTGCTGATAGAGTACTTATTTATCTAGGCTATGATTAGGGTAGATAATGTACGGAGTTATCATTGTAAAAACTAGCACTGACATATAATAGTTCATAAAAATAAAATAAAAATAAAATAATTGCAATAAATTATCAATTATATAAACATGAGTTATAAAATAAAAATACAAGTTAATAAAAAATAAAAAAATAAAAAATTTTAATTACAAAAAAATTATTAAAAAAATATTTAATATTAAATGGTTAATTATTTTTAATTATATAAATTTAAAAATATAAATAAATAAATAAACTTTGTTATGTTAATTACAAAATATATTAAAAATAAGAAACTATATATATTATATATATTACCAAAATAATATAAATTGATAAATATTAAAATAGAAATGAATAAATACTAAAGATTTAATTTAAATAAAAAAATTTTATAATAAATTTATAATTGAAAATAAATAAAAAAAATTGTTTGATATTTTGATAAAAAAATTAAATTTAAAATGGATAAATTTTAAATTTGTAAATTACAAATATATTAAAATTGTAAAATATAAATAAAAAAAATGTATACATAAATATGAAATATGAATAAATTAGGGAAACACTAAAAAATAATAAATAATAAATAATTGTTGGACTCAACTGTTTTGATAATCCAAAATCATGTTTCATTTATGCATCTTGTTTCTCTTACAGGATAATCTTTTATGTGAAAATTATGTTTATATCAAAGTAATAACTATGTACTTTTAATCTCAGAGCACTCTTGTTTAAGCTCACAACGCAAAATTTCTCGAAGTACAAAGGTCACTGTTGTAAAGCTCACTAATGCAAAGGTCACCAATGAAAAGGTCACCGATGCAAAGGTCACCGATAATAAGGTCATCGATGCAAAGCTCACCGATAAAAAGGTCACTAATGAAAAGGTCACTGATGAAAGGTTCACTGATGCAAAGGTCCTTGATGCAAAGGTCAACAATCCAGGTTTCCGTTGAGGGCTACCACTGAAGGTTAATGATGGAAGGTCACTGTTGAAGGTTTCAGGTGTGCACCTACTGTTGAAGCCTACCATTGTGAAGGCTACCATTACCAGTCTACCAATGCTTACCCTTCCATACTTTTCCAAAATCTTAAGACTACTCTAATGGTCATATTTGATAAATTAAATGCATCTGACATTAATTAATGTTGGTTTTATACAAATCAAGAGACTTTATCTTGACAGTAAAATGTATGAGAAAGATTGCACGTGATGTACTTATTCCCACTGTCGAACCTCAAAAATAATAGAGAATACTTAGGAAGAAAGGTATATGAAGGCATGCATGGGGATAAATGAGTTGCGAAAGTCCATAAGATAAGAAAGGGGAATGTGTGAGAAAGAACCTACTGGAGAACAAGGAAGAGTCATTCGAGAACCTTCAATACGAACCCCAAGAACTTCAAGAAGATCATTTCAGAAAAACCATTTGAGGATGCCTTCTTATGTCTCATAAACTCTCAATCAACTCGAGAAGCAAAATGCTCAATTTTCGGAAAGATAAAACCTAGAGTTGTGACACTCTATTTTGGAGACAACTTCCAGAGAAAGACTTGAACTTCACATTCTTTACTTCAAGGAGTCAAGATCTAAACTACAAACACATAGAGCCTTCTAAACTCAATCTCATCATATTCGATCTATTTTGTTTCTTCCTTTTACATTTCGGATAAGTGTTTCTTTCTGCTTCACACACTCTTTCCTAGGATTGAACTAGAGGATAATTAATATCCTTACATCAAACTTAATTTACATTTTATTCCCATGTATAACTATGCAAGAGACTGTGGGTGGTCTGTGTTGTTTATTTTTCCCATGAAGAACTGTGGTAGAGGGTGTGAACCCAGGAATGTTTGTTAAAATTTTTGTAAAGGCCGATATAGGCTACGTATCAAGTTTATTGATAATATAGGCTGCATGGTGGTGGGTGATCACAAAGTGGAGAGGATTAAGTCTCGGATTGAGACAGAACCTCTTCTTTAACACCACTATGCTCTATATTTTTGCTTCACTCTGTTTTATTTATTTTCTTCAGCTTATAATTTCTAAAACATAAATCTATTTTTCATTAACTTTGATATTTAGTTTTGGTTAGTGTGTGTATGTTTTTAATTCGGTAAACTTGTTTCAAAATTTGAGGAAGTGTTTTATACTTATTCTACTGAGGATTAATCACCCTTTGAGAAACTTTTTGATAAATTAGACATATATATCCCTACATCATTAATTAATTGGGCCGTTTCAAAATTTGGGGGATCTTTAAAAGAAATGTTTTAAACAGAAGTTTTAAGTAGGAACTCAATTCACCCCCCTCTTGAGATTCCCCTCTGACAATCATTTGGTATTAGAGGTGTTTTTTAATTTTTTTTATTTTTGTTACTTCTATCTAAACTATTCTGCAAGTTGTAAAATTCATTTCAACTGTGATTTTAGTTGTATCTTAAAGATCTAATTTTTTTTGTCATATCTAAATTTTTAGTTCTTTAATGTTCAGGTTTACTATGGATAATAGATTTGAGGGTGATGCTACTAACAGAACACCTTTCTTTAATGCTAATAACTACGATCAGTGGAAATTAAAAATGAAAATGTATCTAGAGAGCATGTGACCTGAAATCTGGGACACAATTGAAGAACAACATGTATGGGCTGCAACTACAAGGGGCACGTGGTCTCAGTTGACTAAATCCACCTATAACAATAATTATAAATCAATGAATGATTTGTATTCTTATCTAGGTGGTGAATAATTCAATAGAATATCTTCTTGATAAACTGCGTATGAAATTTGGGATACTTTAGTTGTTTCTCATGAGGTAACATCCAAAGATAATGAAATGATATTAAATACCTATACAATTAAATATGATAATTTTAAAATGAAGCATGACGAACCTATTTCTGAAATGTATCTCAGGTTTAATTAAATAGTGAATACCATGAGTCTACGTGGGAAACTAGTGGGAAGAAAGGATCAGATTATGAGATTGCTTTGATGCTTACCTGACAAATGGAGAGGATATTTTGTTTCTATCCGAGAATCCTGTGACATGGGCAAGATACCAGTGAAGGAACTAATTGGAAATCATATGATGTATGAAGAAGAGATTAAGGTAAATCAAGAAGAATATGAAGAACTAAGAAATAAATCTGTAGCATTCAAGACTTCTACCTCAAAGAACAATGATAAAGAAAAATCTCAAGCTCCTATAGACACTTTCACCAGTGAAGACTCAGATCCTAACAGTGATGATGAGATGGCTCATCTTTCAAGGAGATTCATGAAGTTCTTCCACAAGAAGAAGTTTATATAAATTCAAACTATAAAGGAATGTATGAAAATAAAGGATAGTGGAAAAAGGACAGAAAATGGTTTGATAACACAAATGAGATAGTCTGTTATGAGTGTAAACAAAAAGGTCATGTGAAAGCTAATTACCCCACGCTGAAATTTAAGCAGAAATATGAAGTCAGTGGTAAGGGATATAAAAATTCTATGAAATCTACTTGGAGTGCTTCAGAAGATAGCTCAAGTGGATCTGACACTTTTGATACTGAAAATAACATACACTCAAAATTGTGTTTCATGATAGAAACATTCGAGGTAACACCTAATTCTCATGTACATAATGATTACTATTATAGGAATGAAGGTGAATCAAACAATGATGAAAATATGAATAAGGATGAAATGTTTGAATATTGTGGAATGCATTATGACACCTTTAATGAACTCAAGGATAAATATAAATTATTGAAAAAACATCATGCTTTAAATGCTAATTACAAGTCTGATTTGGATATTGAAAAAGAAAAATGTGCTCAGTTGTTAAAAGAAAATTCTGAAGTTAAATTATCAAATGACAATTAAAAAGAGATCTTGAGAATTTTTCTATAGGTAGAGATAACTTGAATTAGTTTCTAGGAAAACAAATTTCTCCGAAATACACAACTGGTATAGGATATAAACCAGGATAGAAAAGAATAATTAAAACTAAATTTGTTACAAAATCTGAACAGTTCTCTGCTGGTTCAAGTTCTGGACCATCTTTTGGAAAAAAATATCTAAAGGACCTAACAATGATTTAATGTCTCAAAATACATTTTATGATAATAGGAAACCTGTGAGACAAGTATGGGTTCCTAAAGTTTTACTTGCTAACCTCTCTAGACACAAGAAGATCTGGGTACCAAAGTTACCCTACACTTAATCTATTTTGCAGGAAAACTGTTTAAAGAGCTCCTATAGGACTCTATGGTACATTCACAGAGGATGTTCAAGACATATGATAGGAGACTACTCATGATTCAAGAACCTAATTAAAGTTGACGTTTGAAATTTCTCGTTTGCTGCTAATTCTAAAGGTAAGATCATCGGCTTAGTCTAAATTGGTAACCCTAATACTGTATTAATTTCAATATTAATTTTTGTTGATCAGTTAAAATACAATTTTCTAAGTATCTCTCAATTATGGGATGATGGTTTTAATATAAAATTTGAAAATGATGCATAAAATGTTTTCTATTCTAAAAATAATTTAATTTTCACTACTCTTAGAAATTAAAATGTATATGATGTTGATTTATATTATTTATCTAAGAAAAAATTTTCATGTTTAAATTCTTTTCATAAGGAATCCTAGTTATGGAATAGAAGATTAGGACACTGCAATGTACACTCACTTAGGAAACTGACTAGGAAAGGTTTAGTTAGAGACTAACCTAAATTGGAATTCCCTCTTAACAAAGTTTGTAACCATTTTCAAAAGAAAAAAAAACACAATATTTTTTTCATGCCAGAGAAAAAAGTTTACACTTCTCAACCACTTGAGTTAGTTCACATGGATTTTTTTGGTCCATCCAAAGTTTCAAGTTTAAATGGGAAGAACTATGTTTATGTTCTTGTAGATGATTTTTCTAGATATAATTCGGTATACTTTCTATGTCACAAAAGTGAAGCATTCTCTTACATCATTAAATATTTCAAGTCTATATAAAATATTAGTGGACTAAGAATTAAAACCTTGAGAAGTGATCATGGTCGTGATTTTGAAAATCAGGAATTTGAATATTTTTGCTCACAAAATGGATATACTCACAGTTTATCTGCTCCTAGAACACCTCAACAAAATGGAGTCATAGAAAGAAGAAATAGGGGACTTCAAGAGATTGCTTGGACTATGCTTAATGAGTATAATCTACCTATCTATTTTGGGGCTTAAGCTATTAATACAGCTTGTTACATTATCAATAAAGTTTTAATTAGACCTATTCTTAAGAAGATCCCTTACGATCATTGTAATAATAGGAAGCATAAGGTTAATTACTTTAGTGTTTTTGGATGAAAAGATTTTATCCTTAACACTAAGGACAATCATGAAAAGCTTACTTCTAAAAGTAATGAAGGAATCTTTCTAGGTTACTCAATCTCTAGTAAAGCCTAAAGACTATTCAATATGATAACCAAATGTGTGAAAGAATCAGTTCATGTCAAATTTGATGAGACTAGTCCACATGATCCCTAAACCTTTGTTAAACATATTGAGGAAGATATGTCAATTATGGATCCCAATAATAAAGACAGTGAGCCTATAGTGAAAATATCCAATTCTGGAAATTTTCCAAAATCAATGCATGGTGAATCTAAACCAATCGACAATTATGAGGAGTCTATTTCATATTTTTCAAGAGGTATTAGAACTCTCAATAATAATCCTTTAGATGCTATAGTAGGAGATTTAAGTAGAGGAACACAAACTAGAGCTTCTCTAAGAAACCAAGTTGAACATCAAGCCTTTCATTCACAGCTTGAACCAGAAATATTGATGATGGAGTCAATAATAAATTCTAGGTGATAGCTATGTAAGAAGAATTAAATCAGTTTGAAAGAAAAAAAGTTTGGAAATTAGTATAACGACCTAAAGACACTTTGACCATAGGCACTAAATGGGTGTTTAGAAATAAAGTTGATGAATCTCAAAACATAGTTAGAAATAAGGCTAGACTATTTGCACAAGGAAATAGTCAAGTGGAAGGAATATATTATGAGGAAACCTTTGCACCTGTATCCAAACTAAAATCCATTAGGATACTACTTGCTTATACAGATTATCTAAATTTAAAACATTATCAAATGGATGTTAAAAGTGAATTTCTAAATGGGTACATAGTTGAAGATTTATTTGTTGAACAACTCCCATGTTTTAAAAATCCCCATTTTTTAAATCATGTTTTTAAACTCTCTAATTCTCTACATGGTCTAAAACAAGTTCTAATATCTCGGTATGATAGACTTAGTTCTTTTCATATTTCAAAAGGTTTTACTAAAGGAACAGTTGATCCTACTCTTTTTATTAAAAGGATTTCAAAAGATGTTTTAATAGTACAAATTTTTGTAAATGATATTATTTTCGGATCTTCTAAAAATTAGTTATGCACTGATTTTTCAAAAATGATGCAAGATGAATTTGAAATGAGTTTAATGGGGGAACTTAAATTTTTCCTTGGATTTAAAAATTTTCAAAATGAAAATGGTATTATTTTAAATACAAGTAAATATATTAAGGATCTTTTGAAACTTTTTTTTTGGACAACAATAAAGGTAGTGATACACCTATGAGTACCACTTATAAGATGGATGTTGATGAAATTTGTAAACCAGTGGATCAAACCAATTACATAGGTATTATTGGGAGTCTTCTCAATGTTACTTCTAGAAGACCTGATATTATGTTCAGAGTATGCATGTGTGCTTGTTTTCAATACAATCTTAAAGATTCACATTTAACTGATGTTAAAAATATTTTTAAATATCTCATGTATACCCCAAACTTAGGACTATTCTACCCAAGAAGACAAGCATTTGGTTTAATGAGTTATTCAGATGCTGATTTTTCTGGTTGAAATTTAGAAAGAAAGAGCACCTCGGGAACATGACATATTTTTGGCAAGTCACTAGTATCATGGTGTAGTAAGAAACATAATTTTGTTTCATTATCTACTGAAGAAGCTGAATATATAGCTGCTGATAGTTGTTGTACTCAAATTATGTGGATGAAACACACTTTACTAGACTATGGATATCAATTCAAACATGTCTCTATAAAATTTGATAATACAAGTTCTATAAACATCTCTAAAAATCCAGTATCTCATGCTTAGAGAAATCACATTGATGTGAGACATCACTTCTTGAGAGATCATTATCAAATAGGTTATATCACTCTTGAATTCATTGGTACTGAACACCAATTGGATGATAATTTTACAAATCATTTAAATTATGAGAGGTTTAATTACATCAAACATGAGTTAGGTATGATTAACTTTTAAGCATTAGACCTCACTAATAGACCTCACTATTAGACCTCACTGTTGGACCTCACCGATAGACCTCACCATTAGACCTCACCAATAGACCTCCCCATTGGACCTCACCGTTGGACCTCATCGATAGACCTCACTGATAGACATCACTGTTGAACCTAACCGATATACATCACCGTTGAACCTAAGCGATAGACCTCACCGTTGGACCTCACTGATAGACCACACTATTGTAACCTTACCAATAGTCGACGTTTTCCAGGACTTAGCATTTTCTTTTCCGAAATCTGAAACATTTCTGTTATACATATTTCTTTTACTTAATTTGTCTTTCAATCCCTAAATGATAAAATTAAAATATCATACCACATTTCGATCTACCTCACACTCTCTCCCGAATATCATACTCCCAAAACTCAAAATATAACCCTCTTCCAAAAACCTTGAACTGATCGATACCGCATGGAAAGAGTGACGAGACCATTGGTCAGTGATGAAGGGGATGCACCAAATCCATAGAGACCTCGAGCTGAGTCAAGCAGTGAAAGCCAGGCTGTGGAAAAACCAATCAAATCTCATCTATTAAAGAGGAAAATCGTAGTTGAATAAGAGATCGGTTCTAAATGGTTTCTGACGAGTAGATCTTTAGTGCTAAAGGCACATGAATCTCAAGGTTGGGTTCAATGCTTTGCAAACAACAATAGACCCTATTACCTAAAGTTAGTGAAATAATTTAATGTGTTTTTAAAATTCAAACATACCAAGGATGATAAACAAATTTCTTCCAGAGTGAATGGAATAAATATAAGTTTTTCCTCTATTGAATGGGTTGAGTGTCTGAGAGTACCACATTAATGGATTTATAATTACTATTTAAGAGTGGTGCCTCCCACTACAGAGTTCTTCTATTATGAAGAAGCCCTAGCTGAACTGACCGGGAATGGGATCCCTAGTAAATTCATTTCTATTAAGATATAAGTAGAAGACAAGCTATTTTTTATGTTTATTCAACATGTATTGAGTCCAAGGATAGGGAACTTTGCTAAATTGAAATTTAAGGATGTATTTCTTTTGTATATATTGAAACATAGACATAAGATAAATTTATGTAGGTTGTTGATGATTCAATTAGAGGATATGACAAATCCCAGTTCAAAATCCAATGCCTTATTTCATGCTATATTAATATTATTAATGTTGAGGGTTATAGGATTTTCCAGAGATATAGAGGAAACAATTGTTTTAAGGGAGAATTTCTACATTACAAAGGTAATTTACAAGTTGTTGAAAATAAATTGGAACCCTTGGAAAAGAAAATAGGTGCATGATGAGGCCAAGATTTATGTGGAATTTAATCCTCTCACCCATCCTTCCATGCCTAAGGATAAGAGGGAACCTGGTCTAAATCCTGGTGATGTAGAGCCTGCATATTAAAATTAGGAAGGAGAAGCTGCTGCTGTAATAGAAAGAGAGGATTCTCCTATAGATGACAGAATTAATCCTGACCTTCCCTCCAATTCTCATTCTAATATTGTATCCTTTGGTGAGCCTATCCCACCTAAGAAATTTCCAAGAAGAGAGATTCTTCTAAGGTATAGTGATGATGAAGAGACCAATGAAGAAGAAGGAGAAATAAATGTCTTAAGAGACATTAGAGGGACCTCAAATGAGGATAATAATACTGAGTCTAGTCATGTTGGCTTTGAGAATGCTACTGATGTGAATGAAGAGGAATGTCTTAGTCTTAGTCTATTGATAGGGAATGTAGAAATGATTGAAAGAGTAGATGAAGAGGTTACCAGTTCATTTGATGTTGAAATTTTTTTAGAGCTTGTTGAAGATTCGTTAGAGGAAGTGGAAGTGGACCCTCCAGTTGATGAGTTTTGTCAAGGAGGTATGGCAATGATGGATATGGTTAATCAGGAGAATGATCCAAGTGAGGGGGAGGAACCTGTTGTTATAGGTTTAGTTGTTGTTGCTAATGGAATAGTATATTGGTCAGAAGACCCTGGATTTGTGGTGTTGGGTTTAGATTATGGAGATTTTGATGATGACCATCCTATCAGAAGTCCTCCAATCCCTTCAGTTACAGAGACTAATATTGTGCAGCTAGTAGTACTTCGACCTTAAGAATATTTGAAGAAGGAGAATTTGGAATCTATAACATTAGATATGAAAATCCACCTTGATGAGAGATGTGTTGGGTTAGAAAGGGCTATGACTCAAAATAAATATGTTGTAACATCTACATTCAAAATACTACGTTCTACCTCTCACTGCATCCTGCTGGAGAGGACTGCTAGAATCAGATCAGAACCTTGGATGATTCTATGGAATTTGTGAAATAGTCTATATCCAGATTAGACTCCTATATGAGTTCAAGGTGGACAAAGATCTTCGATATGTTAAAAGTGTGTTTCAGCAGATGTTTATTGTGTTTTAGTACTTTAAGAAGTATATGGAGACACATGTGAGTGGCCAAGATTATTATGTGAAGAGACTGATCAGTGTGATGAATAAATATTTTAAAGTGATAGTATATTTCACTATGGCGCCTCTGTGTGCATCTACTTCATCTTCAGCCACTCCTCCTGTAGATCTAGAAGAATTTAAGTCGGTTGTTAGAGAAGAAGTTGATATATTTTCTAATATTAGTACCTCAGATCCTCAGTCTATGACACAGGTTATTTCCACTACCAGAGAAATTCATAATCTTAATGGAAATTATTTATGGAAATCATCTCAAGATCTTAAGGTCATAAAATAGAAAGTTGATTTCTACTATAAAAGGGTATACACTATGCATCGGAAGGATGGTTACTTCAAATTGTTGTTGGAGAACTTGAGGATTCCACCTGTCACTCAGGATTTTAAGGATCATGTTAGCAAGCTCAGAGAGCTGACTCCTAACTTAGAGAAATTTATGGAGAATAAGGATGATTTTATTTTAGCCATGAAGATAGGGGGAATTATTATTATGGATTTCAGATATCTTCTTTTTCCCTTCCTCCATGTGGATTTCACTCCCATCACTGTTCCTCCAGCCTTTCCTTCTACCTCGGCTATTTTAGGATCCACCGATGCTACTCCAATGATGTCTCCTGCACATTCCATCAGAATTTTGACCCATATGATTCCTCAGATATCTACACACTACAGGTCTACTAATGCTTTTGTTGTAGCTCCTCCTGCCCTATTGACTGCTATCCCTCAGCCTATCCCTCCATCTTCAGATCTTGCTACCTCAACTTCCAGAGACAAATCTCCCTTAGACATATCTGATGTGGATTAAATGTGGGTTGTCTTTGTTGATAGGGATATTTCTAAACTTTTTCGTATATTGAACTATTGATTCATTAATAGAAAATCCACTTTTGTTTCTTTTTGTCCTATTGTCTTTTTTTAATCACAATGGGGGAGAAATATTTAATCCCAAATCATGGTTCAAATGTTCTTATACACACCTCTGAAGATATTTGAAAATATGCTTAACCCTGATTCAGCAAATACTGACATAATTTGTGATTATCAAAAAGGGAGAGATTATTGGACTCACCTGTTTTGATAATACCAAATAATGTTTCATTTATGCATCTTGTTTCTCTTACAGGATAATCTTTTATGTGAAAATTATGTTAATATCAAAGTAATAAGTATGTAGTTTTAATATCACTTTTCTCCTTTTTAAGCTCACAAAACAAAAAATATCTAAGTGAAAAGGTCACCGATGCAAAACTCGCTGATGAAAATGTAACCAATGAAAAGGTCATTGATACAAAGTTCACTGATGTAAAGATCGTTGATGAAAATATCACTGATGCAAAGGTCATCGATGCAATGGTCACAGATGCCTAGGTCACTGATGCAAAGTTCGTCGATGAAAAGGTCACTGATGTAGGTTACCGTTGAGGGCTACCGCTGAAGGTTACCGATGGAAGGTCACAGTTAAAGGTTTCCAGTGTGCACCTACTATTGAGGCCTACCGTTGTGAAGGCTACCATTACCTGTCTATTGATGCTTACCCTTCCATACTTTTTCAAATTCTTAACACTACTTCAATGTCCATATTTGATAAATTAAATTCTTCTGACATTAATTAATAATGATTGTAGACAACTCAGGAGACTGTATCTTGACAATACGAGGTATGTGAAAGATTGCATGTGATGCACTTATTCCCATTATCAGACCTCAAAAATAAAATAGAAGACCGAGGAAGAAAATTATGTGAAGGCATGCATGGGGATAAATGAGTAGCGAAAGTCCAGAAGTTAAGAAAGATGAATATGTGAGAAAGAACCTACTGGAGAACAAGAAAGAATCATTCGATCACATTCACTAAGAACCCCAAAAACTTCAAGAATATAATTTTGGAAAAACAAATTGAGGCTGCCTTATGTGTCTCATAAACTCTCAATCAAATCGAGAAGCATAACGCTCAATTTTATGTAAGCTATAACCTGGAGTTGTGACACTCTGTTTTGGAGAAAACTTCCATAGAAAGACTCGAACTTCACATTCTTCACTTCAAGGAGTCAAGAGCTGAACTGAAAACATATAGAGCCTTCTAAACTCAGTCACATTATATTCTCTCTATTGTGTTTCTTCTTTTTACATTTTAGAGAAGTGTGTCTATTTACTTCACACACTGTCTTTTTTACTTGAACTAGAGGATTTTGAATATCCTTACATCAAACTTCACTTATATTTTGTTCCCACATATAACTGTGGAAGAGATAGTGTGTAGTCTATGTTGTTTGTTTTTTCCACGAAGAACTGTGGTAGAGGGTGTGAACCCTGGACAGTATGTGAAAACTGTTGTAATTCCTGATACAGTCTTTGTATCAAATTTATTGATAATATAGACTGCTAGGTGGTGGTTGATCACCAAGTGGAGAGGATTAAGTCTCAGATTAAGACTGAACCTCTTGTTTAACTCCACTGTGCTTTGTATTTTTGTTTCAAAATGTTTTATCTATTTTCAGCTACTTATAATTTCTAAAACATAAAACTGTTTTGCAACTACATTGATAGTCAGTTTTAGTTAGTGTGTGTATGTGTTTAATTCAGTAAACTTGTTTCAAAAGTTGTAGAAGTGTTTTACACTAATTCAACTGAGGACTAATCACCCTTTGAGAAACCTATTGATCAATTAGACAACTATATCTCTACTTCCTTAATTAATTGGGTCATTTCAAAATTTTGGGGATCTTTACAAGAAAATTTTTAAACAGAAATTTTAAGTAGGAACTCAATTCACCCCCTCTTGAGATTCCACTCCGACCAACAATAAGAAATTATAAAAATATTACAAGCGAATAAGTAATAAAAATTATTAGATAACAAACGATGAATAAAAATTTAAAAATGAATAAAAATGTACATCTAAAAATGCATAAATTGTAAAAATAAATAGAAAAGAGTTAATAATTTTTTATATTAATTATTGAAACACTAAAAATGAATTAAATTTAAAAAATTATAAAACATTGATTATTACATTTAAAAAATATATTTATAACAAATTACTAATTAGAAATTAATTTGTAATAATAATATAAATATTTCAATATAGAAATAATAAAATAAAAATGAATAAACATTAATTATTTAAATTAAATACTTGTTTAAAGTATATAATATTAATATTTAAAAATATATAAATAACTTTAATAATTAATTAATTACAAAAATAAAAAATGTATAAATATTTAAAAAAAATACATCAGTTATAAAAATAGAAAAATATTAAAAAGGAAGACACGACATTAAATCAGTAAATTTTAACAAGTAACAAATTTAAAAATTAAAATTGAATAAATTACCTAAAATATAAAAAAAGTATATGTAATTTAAATTATACCTATTATAAAAGAATTTAAAATTAATAAATATTGAAAATTACATTAAAATAAAAAAAATATTCACCATAAATTAAAAATTAATAATGAATAAATAATAATTGTTTAATGATTTAAATATGAAATTATTAGAATAAAATTTTAATAATGGTTATTAATAAAAATCATGGACATATTAAAAATATTTACTATTAATGTTTATAAATGTAGAAATAAATATAAATCAAAAAATAAATTAGAAAAATTATATACATATATATATATTAATTAAATCTGAAACAATGAATTATGTTATGGTTGTGTGTGCATATTTGTTTTTGTGTACCTAATAATGAGATATGCCAAATTGGAAAGGAAAATGGCTTTTCATGTTATATAATGATATATTCATATTAATATACAAAAACAAACACATTACATACATACACAAACATATATATATATATATATACAGACACACAAAGAGAGAGAGAGAGACATAAACATATAGACATAGACACAAGCATACATATATATACATGCATATAAATTGACATGCACGTACATACTCATACCCACACATACAAATACACATACATACAATTACATTCACGTAAATATACATGTGTATATAAACTACATAAACATACACATATAACAAAAAATTATACATACATACATGTACATTCATACATATATATACATACACACACATACACATACACATAAACATAAACATAAATACCCAAAGATAAACATGTAGAAATATACATACAAATACACACACATAGATACACATACATGGACATAAAAACTGGCACATATATACATCCAAGTAAACATAAACATACACATGTGTACACATATAACACATACACATACATACAAATACATACACATACATACACAAACATATGCACACACACACACATACATTCACATATATCCACAAAATTACAGATACATACACATACATAAAAATATATGGGTATATTTCAATTTACTTAAAAAGAATATAAATATATATATTCTAATAAGAAACATATTGCACGTATTAATATATTTATCATATAGTTTATATAACTATATAATAACTTTCTTTTGTGTGTGTGTGTTATTATAATTGTATATGTGATCATAAATAATTATAAAACATTAAACATGAGTATTTTTTTTGTTAAATGAATCATATTAATGAATATATAAATTTAAATATAAAAATTATATATATACATATATTTACATATATTTACATATATTATATGTATAATTAAATTAATACATATTCATTTATACATTCATATAATTGTTTAAATATACTTTTATAATATTTTTTATGTATATAATTATTTATGTATATAAATATATCATTAAACATTTTCATTTATTAATGGAAATTTGATAATTTTTTAAATATTAAATTCTGAAAATAGGAGTGATAATAATTTTTTTATTATAGTATAGTTATGTAAATAATAATTATATATATATAATTATTTTCATATTAATAATATTTAAATATACATATATATACACACACAATATGGGTTGTCTCACCCATGTTCGCATCCTCGAAAGAATCTGTTTTAGATGTCATGTATGGTGGGGGGAAATATAATATATTCTCTTATATATTTTATAAAAAATGTGTTTATATATATGTATTGTATTTATATATGTATATAAGCTTATTTTTATATAAATAATATTTAAAAATATAAGTTAAATTATTTTTAGATCATTTTATCAGTACTTTTTAGTTCTCTCAAAGGGAATCCTTTTGTTAGTGTTAACTAAAGTGCTAATAAATTGTGATATTTATTACCACCAAAATGTGTAGTGACAAAGGGGGTAGTTTTTTCAATGAATTATTTAGCGTTGATAAAGTATCCCTTCATCAATAGTTTTAGTTAGTAATGATAAAAGGCTCCCTATTATATATAATTTGTTAACTATGATAAAGGGATGCTCTGAATAAACATGAATCTTTATAATTTCATCCATACAGGGGTTGGTCATATTCTATTTTCTTTTTACCTTGTTATTTGGTTTTCTTAGTGGTATTTTTCATTGTGTTTGGAGGTATGATTTTCTATTCCACCCATTAATCTTCTTCCCCCACTTTTCAACCTGTAATATAATTATCTATGCCATATAGTTTTTCACCGATTTGACTGAAGCATGAGAGAATCTAGTAAGAACTATGGGGATTTTTCATGTCTTGGATAGAGGATGATTCATGGGGAACATCATACATTATTTATTTTTTCATAGTAAATTAATCTCTTAATGAATTTTAAATGTTTTTTTGATGAATTTTGAAGTAATATGTGATTTAATGGGTTCCAATTGATAGGTATTTTTTCAAGATTATGTTGGGGGTATTCTATAGTCCTCTCAGGTGGATTTTTCACCATTTTTGTATGGTTATATGGTCAATGAGTTTTAGGAATTTATTCCTATTTGAATTAAATTAAAAAAATCATTATAAATAATTATAATTAATTGCATTGGATGTTGTGCATTGCGATAAGAGATCATGTGTTTATGTGTGTCTTATTCTAGCTTAAGTGAGGATGGTTAATATTTCTTGAAAAGATTAAATTTTTATGGGGCATGTAATCCCATTAAATATCCCCATTATATTTTTAAGTTTGTTATATTCCTGTGATGTAATTTATTTCTTCATTTGGGTGAATGATATAAAATTTAAAATTAATTGTTTCCATGAAAACCCCATGTACTACCTGAGTTTAAGGGGTTAATATAGAGCCTTGAGCACTAACTATATGCCACATTTAAATCCTACATCATTATAAAGAAATATAATATGATTTTTATTATATACAAGAGTATTTGCGGTAAAAATTGTTAATTTTTCTTATCAGATAACCCTAGATAATTTTATGAAATTTCATTTAATAGTAAAATGGGGTGTTTTCCATTAGGCTATAATTTGGTGTGATTCTAATCCGTGTAATTTTTTTAATATATTAATATTTTTTAAATTAAATATCCATTATAAAATGCATAGAAACAATGATATGTCCGAAAAAATCCATATTTAAATTCAAAAATCATTTTTGAATCCATAATTTTTTATTTTACCTTGGGAAGGTATATTTTTTTCTCAGATTCTTGGAATCTTGTTGAGTATTTTTAATGTGATTTTTATTTTTTTATTCTTTTTTATTTCAACCCCCATATATTTTTTGACTTTGTGTATATTTTGAGATAGAGGGGTTCTTACCCTTATTGTATATATCCAAAAAAATAAAAGGGAAGGGAGAGAGGGGCCACATTGCTACATCATAGTGGGATCAAGATTCATTGGTCATGGAGAATAGATCTATGTTAGAAGTTTTGCTGTTTTTCTTTAGTGAAGAACATTATTTTTACATTTACCATTTTTCTTATTTTATTCAAAAAAAATTATATTATATGGACTATTGTGTATGATTTATGGCCTTTATTGGTAATATTTGTGGAGAAATGGGTGTTTTAGGAATATCGTAGTGGAGTTCCATTCAAGAAACCCGATCACATGATATATTATCCAATAAAACAAAACATGTTTTTTTATTATTATATTAAATATTACATATTAGACTATAAATTTGGTGATCCATAAGGACACACTATGTAGGGAATCTTGGTGTGTGGTCGAGTACTCGACTAGGCACCCCATATGCTGTTACATGGAAATATATGGTACATAAACATACCCTTTATGAGATACATAACCAAATTTAATGTTGATTATTTGTTGAGAGGTTCTATAAGGTACATTTACATGTATCCCATGTGGGATACATAATATTTAGTTGTATTAAACACTATTAATTTTTGAAATACATGCCATGTTGGGATGAGGTACTCATCTAGACAAGGGATTTGATTATTTAGATCATGTGCTCAGAGGTTTATGAAATATAATTTTCATTTTAAGGGGTTTTTCTTGTTTTTCTTCCATGTATAAATAATTGGACTTATGATGAGTCCATTCCAAGAATTTTTTTCATGAAGAATACAATGGTGGAACACTCTTGTTGATTTGAGGTCATTTAAGAGATGATTATAGGATAATGATACATGATAAATATTTTCTTACTTTGATGATTGGGTTAAGATTTATTCCATGGGATACATATTGTAATACCTGGATGAGGTCCATGGGGATGACTAGTGGACATAGACTTAGATCTTCATGGTTATTGAGTTAAGATAACATGGTATGGTCCCTTTAAGCATAACTGATTTGTGGTGAGAAATGTAATGAAGTTGTTGACCTGACTTTATATGCATGAGTTAGTTAGACCCAGAGTGTAAAGTGAACACATCAGTGTAAGAAACAGTGGGGGATACTTATGATAAAGGAATTAAAATAATATGTTGTATACTAGAAGATAGCAATATAGGTGAGATGGAGAAGATGATAAGTTCAGAATGAAATGATTATTGGATCAGGTTGGTGTTATATAGTTATCTCCAGTGACAAGGTAGTTCTTGAGGTTTTCCTTTTTAATTTGGTAATGGTTTAGGTGCCTAACACCATAGTGGTGATATTATGAGCCTATTATTCATCTATGATGTCATTATTAGTGTGTGTTTTGATATCATTATGAGAATTTATAATACCTAGTACAATGTTTTTGCTATTTTATTTGATAGAAGAGGTATCATGGTATACACAATTTAATGTATTCTTTTATAATATGAATCAATCATTTGAGCATAATATTGAAGTAGTAATTTTTATGGTCTAGGTTTTTTTCTAGAGAGGCTGTACTATTGTGCATGTGATAGGTTTGGGTAGGTGGCTGACCCATGCTATTGATAGAAATATCAATGAAGGATTCATCTTAGGTATATCTGTTATATAAAAATAGGTTAAGTGAAAACATTTCCCCCACATATGCATGCATTATAAGAAATATCTTTGTTTTATGTTATATATGTAAATGTGGGGTCATGTGATACAGTGGATTTTCATATCCTGGTAATTAGGGACTGACACGTGTTCTAGGTAGGGGACCTGACCCTTAGGTGTATAAGATATGATGGATTTAGTATAGAGGGTTTCATAAGTGGTTTCAATATGTTATAAATATGTGTATATATACCTTTATAGACATCATTATGTTTTTGTGATGTGAATATTTCTCATGAGTGGACTCTTATATTATGGTAATGGTTATATTTTCCATGGGTTACTTCTTTAATTCTGAGGATGGGAATATTTCCCCCAGTTGGTTACTTTTAATAAAGAAACATTAGAAAAACCAAAGGTAGGTTTGGGTTGATTTATGGTGGAATTTTAGAACCTAAAGATTAATGAAGTATACATATTTTTTATATTTTAGTTATTACTAGATTATTGTAGGTATATTATGTGTGAATGAACTTTTTTTAACAATAATGATCAGTACACTCTTAGGTATATCTTATTGAGAATTTATTTTTCACCACCTTCACTGGAACCTTGGAGTGAGTGTAAACTATATATATAAATTCATTTTTATAACGGTACATGTATTGAATAAGAAATATCCCTAATGATAAATTATTGAGATGGAGAATTTCTATTGGGATTGGGATGTCGATAATGTGGTATGGATTGGGGATGGAAATAGATCATTTTGTATAATTTTTTAGCATATGTTATCATCTGAGTAGGTGACCGGTTGATGTATATTGGCATAACTGTGAGTATGTCTGACTACATGATTCATTTTATTTTTTGTAACATTATATTTATATTCAATACTGTATAATTTTATTATTTATTTATTTGGATAATCATTGATTATTTATACTCTTATTTCTACTATGATATGGGAGTATTGTCTCCCCAATGTACTACCCAAATTCCCTACTTCTAGTCAGAAGCCTATAGTGTACAAAGAGGAATTATAGAGGTCATGTAGTGACCACCGATTTTCACAATATTAATGTGTTCTAGAGTGATGAGACATTACAAAGTGGTATTAGAGTATTTTATTTTTCTCTTACTTTTTGGGAAGATAAATGATAGAAATTATAGGAATATGTCGAGGATTTTGATGGACCTAAAACTGCTTCATCACGAACACATTTTATAATTAAAATTATAATTTTCCAATGATCTTATTTTTTAGTTCTTGGGTTTAACTTTTATTATTGTATGATCTCCTATACTCTGATTCACATGGGGTTATTGATTTATTATTTATTATTTATGTGGTTTTTGGATCTTGGCTCACTGGAATGAGGCATGTGTACTTGAATCATTCTTCACATGTAGTATTCACATGACATACATATACATGTGTGTGAATAATGTAATTGATGATATTGTTTCACCTATTTAATGGTTCAACAACAAATTATATTGTTTTTACCGTATAACTTGGTGGTGTAATTCTACACTTTTGAATGAAAACATACTTTCTCTAATGTTAGGTTATGTGGATTGTAAGGATGGATCCTCCTTTATTATGACTATATAGTACCACTTATAAGGGATGTTTAGCTACCCTTATTGGGTTAGTATTTAAATTTGATGTTTTGGTTATAGTTTAAGATAAGAAAGTTTTTTATATAATGTGTAAATAAAATCTATATGTTGGTTTCCCATATAACTTCTTAGTGGAATTAAAAAACATAACCATATGGGGATATTGTACTCAACTAAGATCATAATTGGTTAATTACATTATATATATGTGGATGATACATGACCCTTTATTGGGAGGACTAGTATTTGGATTCCTGATGTTGATGAGTGTTCAAGGAGAGGCAGTGGTTTTAAAAGTGATTTCAGTTATATATACATGAGAACACTATAGTGGGTTTGTTTTGGTACATGAGTTTCCTTGGGATTTTAAGATAAGATTAGGGATGTTTCCATATAGTTGTGACCTGTATGATATGTGTTTTAGGGTTTAAGAGGGAGATCTGAATACTATTGATATATGACCAAGGATTTTGGTTAGCTAATTGTTATTGCTGAGGTGAGTTGTGATATATTAGGGTAACCTGATAGAGTGGTGAACCTATATTTTTTGGTTCTATTGATATAGGAAGTATGGTTATGTGATCTATGTATGTGATCAGATCATGAATGGTTCTACCATATGTATATAATAGACTTTGAAATTCCTTGAGTTTCATGATATAAATCGCTATGATTGTTAGTGATTTTGGAATCAAGGTGGGATTTTGAGTCCAGGATTGGTATGGTTCTTGACACTATTCGGTATAAACATACCTCTTATGGTGAATTGAGATCATGGGTAGATTATATTGACTATAGAAAATTTCTCTAGTTTTTTGGTGATAATGTGGTAGATCATGGCATGGGGGAAATGCATATCTATTGAAGATAAGAAATATGGGTTTTTCTAACTATATTATATTGACATACATGTGAATCATGGTAAATGGTTTAGGTATGAGATCAAATGTTTGATTATGTGTGATTCATTGAAGTTTGATTCAAGTTCTATGGATAGGTTTCATTGAATTGTATACAAGTTGGTTTTTGATATGATCTCATTGTATGTGCTTGTTAACTGTTGTTCTTCTTGTTTATGGATTGGTGAGTATCTTTGTGTGATATTAGAATTGATGGTTTTTATATAATTCTTTTGGGATTCATTTCATTGGGTTTTTATGAGAGATTAAGATGTTTTTACTTGGTGATGATGATGTAATCAGGGGTGATTTGGTGTCAATAGTTGAAAGTATAAATGATTTTGGCTTAGGAGGAGAGACACACACGTGATGATGAAATCTATTGTGATTACTGTTATGGAGGGATATAATGAAATATGTATGGTGGGGTATGAACCATTATTCCTAGAGGGTAAAACCATTTTTATATATAGAAATGTAATAGAGTATAAGGATTTTGTACTTGGTGTGTAATGAATGATGAGAAATTTATTTTTTCTATTTTCACATTGTTCCCATCTTGACAATCACATATTATCTTTAATTGTGGTAATGGAAAAAATGTGGGTGTTTCCAATAAAGGTTAATAAATATAGACCAATGTGTGTAAAATCATTTTCATTTCTATACAAGGTTATCATTTTATTCACAATTTTTGTTTACCGACAAAATGGTAAGGTTTTTAGAATTTACAATCTTCATCTATCATAGATACTCATAACAAATCCCGCATCCCCAAAGAAAAATGGTCCTACATTCAAAAGGAAGGATATAAAATGGTGTTTCAACCCCAATTAAAATTGGGGATATTCATTGGTTCAAAGGATGAGAGTTTGGGATCATCACACATTTTTTGAGGGGAATTATTGCCTATAATGGGAAACTATTATAGATTTAAGATATGTCTATTAATCATTCCCAAATCCTAATACAGGATTGGTTACCTTAATAAAATTATTAGGTATTGAATTAAGGTACATGAAAGAGGTTTTTCTATTATTAACACCATATATATGTATCAAAGTTTCTCAATATATTTCATGTTATTTCTTAATAGTGAGGACTAAGTTATTCTTTGTATCCATTTGGTTGGGAACTCTAGATTTTACGTCCATTTTGGAAGGAGATTGGTATTTTGGGATTAGTATTAAAATTACATGATGTTTAATAAATTTCTTGTGATAATAGTAATAAAATCCCACATAATTCAATTAGGTCTAGTCCATGCAGTTTAATTTCATGTAGAGAGGATGTGTTTGAAGGAATTTATGTATTGATTATGGAGATCAGGCCTTAGGAATGAGTCTTATGTATACTTATTATCGGAGTAATTAGTCTCCACATAGTTCAATTTGTCCTCATCCCACTAATGGGTATGGTTTATTCCTCTAGAGATTGATAACATATGAAACCTTAGGGATATACTCCTAAAAGGATTCTAATGTGTAGAGAAATTGGGTTCATGTCATTGAGATGGACTTACAATATGAGGGTTCTGTGGTAGGGAAAAGAATTATAATGCTAGTGGAATTATGTTTTCAAATTCCAAAGCTCCATGATTTATACTTGATATGAGAAACATGAGATATCTAGAGATCCGATGCACTATATATAGATGTGGGACTCATTCATTTTAGTAGCCTTGATAGAATATTCAATATAGATCTCGGAACATAGGAAGGTACCTTACATATCTTGAATTCAACTAGAATTTTAGTCCTCATATTTTTTTGGTTCCTAATTAGATGATTTATGGGGTAAATATAGTAGAACCACCAGAGAAAGGATTTAGGGGATATAGTACATTAAATATTGAAGGAATTACTCCAATGTGGAGTTCCATGTCACATATCATATATTTCCCTTAGAATGATGAAGAGTGGATGCCATAAAAGGGTTATTGAGCACATTTTTATGGAATAGATAACCTTTTGAATGAAGGTAATTAATTGAATTTTATGAGTACTTAACCCTAGTTCATTACAGACACTATTCCTATAAAGGGGGGACTCAGATGAAGGTTCACAACTAGGAGTTCACCTGGTACATTTCTCGTTGTTCATTCTTGACCAGGCTGAATTGTCTCAAAGTGTCTACTAAATATGTTTAGGAGTGTATCCGTGTAATGGTTGACATATCTAGGGTATTTCACATGAACCATATTTCAATTTCATCGTCTATCACATGATCATATTGACTGTTCCAAGGATCTTCACATGATTTATATGAAAAATTTGACAGTTGACACATGATCTGTATGGAATGTATAAAGGATGAAATTTTGTATGATTAACATTCCTAAGGGTCATTATGTGATCTTAATTACATATATGAATGTGATCACATGAACTAAGATGAAACATTCAAGGATTACGTGTGATCCATGATGACTTTTCAGAGGAATTCCATGTGACAAGGGTGACATGTACAAGGGTCTTCGTGTGAACTGGGATATATCTTGATGGGTTGTCACATGATCATTGATAAAATCAAATTAAAATCATATCCCCTTCACATGAAAATAATCATATCTACCTTCGCAGGAAACCTCCAATAATTTCATCCTTCATTGCCTAAATATATTAATTTTTGTCATGTGTCTACCTATTGAGGAATCACCTGCTCAAGATGACACACAAAAGGTCCTTTATGAGATCAAACTGACATTCCAAAGATCCATCATTTGAAAAATAAATGTTATCATGTGAAGCACATACACATACTGTGTAATACCTTTAGTTACACACAATAACTTTTCAGGTATAAACCTCTTGAGATTTTTTGGAACTCCACTAAAAACATTATTCTCTCATCTCCATGTCTTTTTCCATAATTTTCTAGGTTTGGGGGTTATAAGTGTCAATATACTAAATAAATTCCTATTTGATGATGATTAGGTCTCTTATCTAGGATTGAGTTGATGGAGAGAGTTTTATTATAACGCATCACATGCTTCATGTAATAGCACAAGGATTTAAAATATTTTCATTTTTTAATAAATTTTATTTTTTTCAATATTTACTTATATACAGCTTCATTTTAATATTACACTACACACAACAATGAGTTGGCTTGGGTTACACGCAAGACCCATTTTCTCCGAACAACAATACATTATTAAAATTTTATTATTTAATGTCATAAGATATAACCTAGTTTTAATTTATATTTTATGAATAGTATTTCATAAACTATGGAAATATATGGTTGAATTCATTGGTTAATAATTTATTATAAATGAATATAGGAACAAACAAAATATATAGAAAATTGTTTTATAAAGAACTGTTTTTATGCTCACAATGTAATTTTATTCCAATAAATTAAATTAATTACTATTAATGAATGATATCAATGAAATATATTTATTATATATTCAATAAAATATTTATTATATTCATCCACTATATTTGATTGGCATAATATTTCAACAAAGCCAATATTACTCATAAAAACCTATATTTTTATAAAATACATTTTGCTGCCTTTTGATGGTGAACTTATTTTAAATCCATTTTTTTCACTTTTATATAATATATTTGAAAAAATGAACTTAATATTTTAATTTTGATTTTAAAAATTAACTTTAGTTTAAATTTTGATATTTTTACGATAAGTTTATTGTTTTGATGAATAGTAAAAAAAATATTCAATTTTAATAGAATTTTTTTCATCAAAATAATTTATACTATTAAATGATAATTATGATCAATTTTAAAGTATAATTAGATTATTTTATTATATTTTAATACAATTTATGTAATTGGAATAAATTAACATTGATTTATTGTATAAAAACATTTCAATCTTTTGAATGTTTTCACTTTTAAAACCTTTATTATCGTTCCTTCAATGGGATTAATTTTAAATTTGTTAATAAAAAATAATTGTTTTGAATGTTTAAAAACGGATTCCATATTTGTAATAAGTTGGTACAAATTATGTAAATAGGTGTATTTTATTTTTGGGCATATGAATAGTAAATTTAGTCATATTTTAATTACCACGGTTGAGGGTAAATCAAGTAATTAAGGGTAAAAATATTATTATGAGAATTATAAAATTACCATAACACCTATCGTAATTTTATTGGATGATATATTTGTGACCAAAATCATCATTGAGACTATTTCATGGAATCTCATAGCCACTTGGATTACTTTAATACTTTTATAGTATTTTACTCTAAGGTAAGTCTAATATGTCGCACTCTAATTTTATAAAATATTACATTTTTTATATATAGTAATTGAGAGGATATGTCACAACCCAACCAGAGATACTTCATTATTTTATCCTTTTCTTTGTATTGGTTCTTTTGGTTGAGGTTTGGGTCTGAGTTCAGGTCAAAAAATTTGGTTTTTAGAATTTTAGGGTGGTTTTCTTTATTGAGAATAGTTACCGCATGGTTAGTAGAAACATGTGGCCCGACAATGCTGTAGGTTTTAGAAAAACAAAACCTACATCATGGCTAGAAAATTTTTAAAGTAGGACATAGGTAACTGTGCATCAATCCTTTCAAGGTCAGAGAGCTCTGCATGGTTACTGTATGGTTTGGAAAACCCTACAGCCAAACTTTGTTGTTGGCCCAAAAAAATTAAAACTTAAAATTCCTATTCTAACCCTCTCCCTTTTTAACCTTATTAAACCCCCTCTCCTCTTGGTAAACTATAGAATAGTAAGGTTTCCCAACCCCCCCCCCCCACCTCCCTTGAATATCCCCCTCCATGGTGCTTCTTCTTCAAATCCAATATGAGTTTTAGAGTTTGGGGTGGTTTTCTCCACTTTCTCTATTCCCCTCCTCTATTTCTCAGTCTTATTTCATTAGAAATCTATTAGGTTAACCCTAATTCTATGGTTTGGTATTATTATTATATTTATTGGATTATATGGTTGTTGTTTTGTTCTTAGAGGCCTAATCTTCCATCTTCAAAGGTTTTTTCGCTTTTACACTTGACTGGTAGGTGTTTCCATGCCTTTTCTTCCAATTTCAATCCTTTTGATGCTTTGGTTTTCTTAATTAATTCATAAAACATGTTTTGAACTTTTATTATATTAATATTTAATTAGTGGTAGTGTTTTATTGTTTTTATATATTTCTAAAATTATTTTTTTACATGAATATTTGTTTATTCCCATGTGTATTTGTGTCGTAGGTGTTTGATGAATTGTCTGTGGAACCTTTTGGGTGAAATTGAATGGTTGCATGAGATTTTATATTAGTAAATTTTATCATAAATTTATTTTTTAAATATTTTGGATCTTATATTTAAACATGGTGATTTCATTTGATGTGCTTTGGAACTTTATTTGAGAAGAGCTTCTTGGTTGAAAACTTGTGTTGTATTTTATTAAAGATGGAAATGGATGGATTTTGGTTGAAAGAAAATAACAGTTTTATGAAAATGTGTTTTGAAGTTTTCGATTGGTTATAGAGTGTTCCAATGGATAAATTCACATTCATTGGTGCACTAGGTACACATATAGATGTGAAATCAAATGAATATGTAACTCTAAATCTAGTCTCTATTAAGAACTACTCTTCTCCCCTTTCCCCCTATTTTCCCTAAACCGGCTCCATTTTTTCCAGAATGAGGTAATTTTTTTATCTTGTTTTTGAAATTTTATCCAAATTTATTCCTTATGTTTTCGCCCGGTTGGCCTTGAAACATGTTTGGGTGAGTGGTTTGGAGATATGGCACATTTTACATTCGTAAAAGTGGGTTGTCATGTAATTTGTTTGAAATACCATTTGGAACATTCATTGGATATTTGTGTTTTAACATGGATTTAACATGAATTTTGGAACATTTTGGTGAATGCATGGTCTATAAGAATATTTGGACACATTAGTATAAAGATAATTTTTTTTGTTGTTTTTGGAAATGATTTCTATTTTTTTGGAAAATGGTTGAATGTTGTGAAGCTAAAGGCCCATTTGCAACATTGAAATGGCTATTTGGAAAACCCTAACTAGGTTAGTTCCGTTTCCTAGATAGTAAGCCATGATATGGGAGGGTACTCCATATGGGACATTCCTTATGTAATGAATGTTTGATAGAAAGGGACTACCCTTGAGGTGGTCGGGGTAGTGTCGGTTGGGTGATGTGTGTGAAGCATGTATGTGATTTTTTGTTTGAATTGTGTGGAATACACCCTTGTAAAACATAACATGGGAACCTATCATAGAAAATATGTTTACTCAGAATGATTTATATACTATTTTAGGTTATTGTACTAGAAAGTGGCACATAGAAGATGGATACATGGGTTTATTTTTATAGGATCGGGCCCCTCAGCCAGGCCAGGTAGGGAGACGGTCGGGCATTCTGTCATTATGAAATTATTGAGTAGGTCATTCCATCATGAAAAGTCACATGTATAGTATGTTCTCACTATCCTCTAAATTCCTAGGATTTATCATGTTCTCTCATTATGAGTACCACTAGATTCATTTACCCCATTATGTGGAATCAGATTCTTTTACCTGGTTTGGTTTTTATTTGACAAAAACTGTGAATCTACGGTTGGTTTAAAATGATTTCTATGTAAATGTTTTGAAATAGAAACCATAAATATCATTTTTCCTTCGTGTTCCTTATTCTAAATTACTAGGGAAACAGGTCATGTTTGTTTGTTTTAAAATGAACAGTGTTTGTGAAAATCAATTTTTTTAAATGTATTTAAAAAAAGTATCAATGGAATATTTTTGGGAACGTAATGGCATGGATTCTTTGGTTTTTTATTAATGAGATGTTAACTCACACACTACATATACCACTTGGAGTTGGTAGACCCAATATATTTTCTAGGTTCAGCTTTTTTCTGGTTTCTTGGATGAGGTGCTCGCCGTTGGAGCAGGTTTGGTTTTATGGTGGGAGGTGACCAATAGATTACACAGTGATCATGGTAGCTTGGTTTTTTTATTTTTTGTTTTTTATTTTGTCTCTTCTTGTTTAGTTTTATTATGTACCTTGATCGATTTTATAGTTATTTATGCTCTTTTTTTAATTCTTGTGGCTCGGTTAGTTCTTTTTATATTCATCCTCATTTTCTTTGGACTAAATTGTTCCCTTTATTTTAATGTTTTGATGCCTGTCACTAGTCTCCATCCCACAGGGAATGGCAATGCCCTTCGAGCCATTCCGTGGACTGGTTCAGGCATCGGGTTGGATGGTGAACTTACTTGGTTAATAAAAAAATGGTATCATAAGGTGGTTCTTACTATTTGGGGTGTTTTGTATAAGTAGATTAGGACTGTCGAGACTCAGGGGGTATGTGTGGGAAGATCATCGTGATCTATCTCTCACACTGATGCTTGATTATTCAAGGCTAATCCTGGAATTGATACTTTTTATTGGGTTGTTTTTTATTAAGGGATGACAATGGAGGTGAACTGGTTTCATTTTGTGGCCTCATAGGGAGTAGTGACCCATATGGAGTCCATGTTCCTGTTTCAAAGTCCTCTTAGAGTTGTTCTTTACTTGGGGAATGTCCCACTACCATGCCATCGGGTTAGTCATAGGCACTAGTGCCTCATTTTGATAGTTAATTATTGGTTGTGTTTAGTTTTAGTTTTGGTTGGTTTATGCATATGTTGAAAATGAATATGGATTTTTAAATATAAAATAGATTTAAAAATGGAGCTGCCTCTCTTCAAATGGTTTTAAATTGGTAAGGTGGGTTTTAAAATTGAAAGTATTTTGGGTTTGAGAATGTGGTTGGGGTGTGACCCTGGGTGTTCCTTATGGGTGTTTTCATTTGTGTAGGTTACATACAAAAAGTTCATGGGGGAACTTGTTCATGGATGATGTGGATGGAAATGTATGGACTCACATGTAATGGTTCAAAGGATGCTATGGGAGGGGTTTTGGAATCAAAGGTTTGACATGGTTTTTCTAAAATGGATTTGAATGAGAAGATGAGTTTTGGAATTTACCTTGGAAGAAGGATGTTTTAAAATTTAAAATGAAGTGGTGGTTTTGAATAGGGAAATGAATTTTGGAAATTGGATTTGATTTAAAAACAAGGTTTCAATATTTTGAAAGTGGCTTGGAAATGTGGAAATTTTGAAAACTAATTTGAAATGGATTTTTTAAATATATTTTTTTGGCTGTGCTTACGTTTTTTTGTCTTCCAAGACAATTTTTTTTAACTCAGGGTGTTTCTTTTGATTTTGTTTTTTCTTGATGTCGGTTTTTTATTGTGTTTATCGTGATTTTCATGATATGATGCCCAGAAAGTCTCCAAAATTTGTCAATGATATTTTATAAATTTTAGTGTTGCATGTTTATCCAATTAATCAATGTCCTTTAGAGGTAGTTGTGTGGTTTTTGGAAATATAGTATGTCTTTTGGTTGTTGGGAACTCCCAAGGTTATTAGTGTTTGTTCTATCTCGGGCTTTTTTGGGGGTCTAGCCTTGGACCTGTGGGGTTGTCACTCCTTCATCAAAACGAGTTGGGTGACATGGAAGAATGTTCAAGGCCGCATTCAACCAACTATTCATGCATGGGGTGGTGAAGGTGAGGTAGAAGGATTTTGGACCTAAGGATGTATTTTCTTGAGTATGAGGTAGTAGATGATTTAGCCATCATATCACTAGCCACGGTTCTTGGGGTGATTCTCATTCCACTACAACAAAACATGATTTTATCAGCTCTAAAAAATACATTTATTAGTGATAAAAATGTGCTATTAATCAATCCACTATTAGGGGGTCCCCTTTATCAGCACTATTTTTAGCACTGATAAAAGACCCCTTTAATCAGTTCTTAGAAAAGAGTTGATAAAGGGCCCCCTTTATCAGCACTGATAAAGGTTTCTCTATCTGGGTGTGTTATTTATAAAATATCACACCCAACAACTTACAAAAAAATAAATATCCGAACAAAATTACCAAACCAACAAAAATAAACTGCACAATCCATAAAAAAACAGCTAAAAATAAGCACTCATAGTATATATATACAGAAGAACCTCATACACGATGCAAATGATGAAAAAAAACTAGTGCACACAAAATTTTGGAAATAAATTCTATATTAATTTAATTTAAGTCATGAAAAGAAAAATATTACCTCCTGCTATATACCATAAAACAATTCTATAAAAATTTTGAATAATGTTTTATGAAATTTCATTTCCAAATATCAAACAAATAGTAAAAAAAATTAATGTTTTCTCTTCGGACATATGTGGTCCCCTCTAAAAAATGTCCTCTGATGGTAATAGTCATTGAACAAATCATCCCAACTCAAGAAAAAGGATCCACCTATATAAGAAAACAAATATTACATTTGTAATACTATATAAAAATTAATTAAACCTTAATATGAAGAATAAATTAAAAAATGTCAATTTTTAATAAAAATCAAACATTTGGAGTCATACCAGTGACATTGTAAGTTGTATTGAGGTTTGTTTCATTCCAACATGCCAAAAATTACTATTGGATTGTTTTCCAAATGCATCAAAACAATTGGGATGCATTTCCTTGGTTTTCAGTATGTCAGTTGTGTTGTTTTACTAAAATGTCATTTCAAATCGAAAACATGTAATTTGAGTCATACTGGTTGCATCATTCAATGGTTTAATGTGATACTACTTCATACACATCACAAAGTACTTAAATATTAATATCATTAATTTGGAAGAAAATCAGAGGGTGTTTTATTGGTTTTTTTGTGAGGGGCATGTTTTTAACTAAAATGTAAATTGTAAACTGATAGTAGACACTTTTAGTCATACAGATCATACCATTTATCGAATTGAGTTGGTGTTGATTACTACAAATCAAAACTGAATCATTGATAATTTTACTAAAATATAAAAACAATATGAAAGCGTTCTCTTAGTTTTCAGTATTTCAGTTGTGTTTTTTTACTTGAATTAATATGAATTTTAAATAACAAGACACATTTGGAGTCATACCGATGACATCATGCATCGTATTGAGGTTTTTTTATTCTTAAATGACACAAATAACTGATAAATGATTTTCCTAAAGTATCAAAACAATCGGAATGCATTTTCTTGGTTTTCTGTATGTTAGTTGTGTTTTTTTACTAAAATGTCATTTCAAATCAAAAACATGAAATTTGAGTCATACTGGTCGTATCGTGTGTCAGTTTGATGTGAGAATACTTCAAACACATCCTAAATGACATACAAATTAATTTCCTTAATTTGGAAGATAATATGAGTGTGTTTTCTTGGTTTTTAGTGACTGAAAAGTTTTGAGTTAAAAAGTCAATTTTAAACTGATAGCGGACACTTTCAGTCATAAAAGTCACACCATTAATCGGATTGAGGTGGAGTTGATTCCTCCACATCACAACTTTCTAATAGATCATTTTCCTAAAATATAAAAACAATTATAATTCTTTTTCTCATTTTTCAGTATGTCATTGGTTTTTTACATGAATTCATGTCAATTTTAAATAACAGGACACATTTTTTGTCATACCAGTGACAATGTGCATCGTATTGAGGCTCAATTTATTCCTACATGTCAGAAATGACTGATAGATAATTTTTCTAAAGTTTCAAAGCAATCTGAAAGCATTTCCATAGTTTTCAGTATTTCAATTGTGTTTCTTTAAGAAAATGACATTTCATACTGAAAACATGCTATTAGATTCATATCGGTCACATCGTGCATTGGTTTTACATGAGGCTACTTCATACATGCCAAAAAGTTCCTATAAATTTATTTCCTTAATTTGGAAGAAAATCGGAGTGTGTTTTCTTGGTTTTCAGTGTGTAAAATGTTTTTAGTTAAAATATCAATTTTAAACTGATAGCGGAAACTTTTAGTCATACTAGTCACATTGTTCGTCGGATTGAGGTGGGGTTTATTTCTACATGTCACAACTGACCCATGGATCATTTTCTTAAAGTATCAAAATAATCCTAATGCGTTTTCTTGGTTTTCAATATGTAAGTTGTGTTTTTTACTTGAATTAATGTCAATTTTAAATAAAAAGACACATTTGAAGTCATACCGGTGACATCATGCGTCGGATTGAGGTGTGGTAGATTCTTACACGTCAAAAATGACTGATGGATCATTTTCCTAAAGTATTAAAACAATCATAATGAATTTCCTTGATTTTTAGTATGTCTATTGTGTTTTTTTACTAAAATATCATTTCAAACCAAAAACATAAATTTGAATCATATTGGCCGCATCGTGCATCATTTTGATGTGAGAATACTTCTTACACGTCAAAATGTACTTATTAATTGGTGTCCTTAATTTGTAAGACTATTAGAGCGTGTTTTCTTTGTTTTCAGTGAGTAATAAATTTTGAACTAAAAAGTCGATTTTAAACATATAACAGACACTTTTAGTCATACGGATCACACAATGCATCAGATTAAGGTGGGGTTGATTCCTACACATCCCAACAAACACATAGATTGTTTTCCTAAAGTATCAAAACCATCCAAATGTATTTTCTCAATCTTTAGAATGTCAGTTGTGTTTTTTTACTTGAATTAATGTCAATTTTAAATGACAAGACACATTTTGAGTTATACTAGTCACATTGTATGTTGTATTGAGCTTGGGTTGATTCCTATGCATAAAAAATGACTAATGGATCGTTTTACTAAAGTATCAAACCAATGATAATGAATTTCCTTGGTTTTCGTCATGTTAGTTGTATTTTTTAATAAAATTCCATTTCAAACCGAAAACATGCAATTTGAGTCATATTTTTCACATCATGCATAGCTTTGATGTGAGACTACTTAATACAGGTCATAAAGTACTTACGGAGTGGTTTCAATAATTTTTAATACAATTGGAACTTCTTTTACCTGTTTTTAGTGAGTGACACATTTTGAACTAAAATGTCAGTTTTAAACTCATAAGAGACACTTTTAGTCATACTAATCACATGGTGTGTCTGATTGAGGTGGTTTTGACTACTACACATCACAAATTACTCATGGATCGTTTTCCTAAAGTATCAAAAGAATCTAAATGTGTTTTTTTTTTGGTTGTCAATTTGTCTGTTGTGTTTTTTTACTTAAATTAATTTCAATTTTAAATAACAAGACACATTTAGAGTTATACCGGTCACACCGTGTGTCGTATCGAGGTGGATCTGACTCTTAAACATTAAAAATGATTGATGGATTGTTTTCATAATGTATCAAAACAATCTGAATGCATTTCATCAGTTTTTAGTATGTCAGTTTTTTTTACTAAAATATCATTTCAAACTGAAAACATGCAATTTGAGTCATTCAGGTCGCATTGTGTACCAGTTTGATGTGATACTAATTCATACAAATCACAATGGACTAATGAATTTCTTTCCCTAATTTGGAAGACAATTGGAGTTCATTTTCTAGGTTTTTAGTGAGTGAAAAATTATGAAATAAAATTTTAATTTTAAACTGACAGCAGACACTATTATTCATACTGGCCACACCGTTTGTCGGATTGAGGTGGGGGTTGATTCCAAAACGTCAAAACTGACTCATGGACTATTGTCTTGAAATATCAAAACTATATGATTGAATTTTCATAATTTCAAGTATGCCAGTTTTGTTTTTTTACTTGGATGAATGTCAATTTTAAATAACAATACACGTTTGGAGGCATATCGGTGACACTGTGCATCATATTGAGATTTGGTTGATTCATACACCTCAAAAATTATTTATGGATCATTTTCCAAAAGTATAAAAGAAATTTTAATGCATTTCCTTAGTTTTCATAATGTCAGTTGTGTTTTTTTCCTAAAGTATTGTCAATTTTAAATAAATAGACGCATTTGGAGTTATACTGGTCACACCATGCGTTATATTAAGGGGTGGTTGATTCCTACATTTCATAAATGACTAATATATCATTTTCCTAAAGTATAAAAATAATTTTTATGAACAATCCTCTACCTGAAAATCACTGCACCCTTGCCTCTGAAACATAAAAAAGAGAAATCACCGGCTCAATATGCCCAATCATCCTAGTTTAGAAGGGTTATGGAGAATCCTTTGATCCATGTATGGTTGATAGAGAATAACATCCTCCTTCATTATCATAGATTTAGTAGGCCCTATGAAGAACCAAATATCATATATTCAGGACCTCTAAATGAATATATGATAGTTGGTTCTTCACTAAGTCGACTAAAGAGGGGAACTGCCAATGTTGCAGATTGAATCAATGTTTTTTGGAGAAAAACACTTCTCATTGTTGAAAAAGATAAGAGTGGAGTAAGCTCTTAGGTATATTATGTCTCAAGACATCACAAAACACTTAAGTGATGGGGAAACCCTTTCTGGATACTTTTTATCTTTTGTGGTCTATCAATAACACACATACCCAGTAAATGAGGACCACTAATTTCTTTTAAAAAAATTCAACATGCAATTCATTTAATGCGCAAACAAGGACCACCAATGGCCATGATTTTCAGTGGGTCATTTATCCCATACAAATAAAAACATTACCACCAAAAAAATAATGATAAGGCAGACTATATTATTAAATTAAAATTTATTTGAGAAGTTTTCCATCATCATTATATATTTGTACATTCATCCATTAGGTATACTGCCCATTCATTTCTAAGAATATCTATATCATCTTGTGAATAGGACTATTTTCAAAAGCCATGGTAGTAATAAAAAATATAGATACACAAAGGATTAATAATTACTTTAAATTAAATATCATTTATCTTCGAAAATACCTCTTCAGGGATGCTGGTTTGTTCCATGAATATGATCTCTTTAATAAATTTACAAAAAAAGACAACCACACTTTTTATCATTTGTTTGATTCAGGAACTGTAGAAACATTGAGAATAAATAATTTTTTATGTTTCTAGATTGTGAAATATTATTATATATACCCCGATCTGTATCCAGTCGTAGTACTTGTCTAGTTTCTTTTCCTTTTCCCCTGGCCTCATTCCATGATGTAGACGATATTCATGATCCATCCTATTATAATAGAATCCTAATTAAAATATAATATAAATTATTTAACTGGATGTTTTGTTCAAAAAATTTGGATGTAGTGTATTACCAATTGACAAATTCCATCATTTGTTGTCAGTTTGTTGGATATCCATGCATTGAATTGAGAAAATAAATCTTTTGAGTATCCAAATTTTCCACAATGATCATCTAATGTTTCCTAAGAACACAAATAAGAATAATTTATGAAATAAATTAAAATATATTTTATATTATTAAATTGTAGAGTTTTAACCTTGAATCACTGGTATTAGGAAGATTTTATCATTTATACTTTTTCTATTAAATGATTTGATGAATTCCTACCACTATTTCACCATGTTTCTTGGAAGTTATGTATTCTTGTTCTATAGAGGTGATGTGAGGAATAATGATTCCAATTTTTTGATCATGGGTAAATACATTCAATGGTTTTTTCTATATATGACTATGAAAAATATGAAATTTATTTAGTCATAATTACCATACTATATCATATTTTGGAAAATAAAACCATGAAAACATACATCATGTAAACATTTACAACTGAGCTGCCCAACCAAATCATAGTCAAGGATTTCAGTTTCACTCTCAACACCAATGAAGTCTGGATCTTCCCCTCCATACATATTTTCTTCAAATTCAATTATTTTATTACCAAAAACTTTCAACATTGTATCCACACGATCCATAAATGATAATAAATGATGATATAGAATGGGGGGTTAAGGTACTTTGGGTATATCTTTTTGATTAGTTGGTTGATCCTTGAGATGTTTTTGAACCGATCTTTCATTTCACCCCTTCCCATTGTCCAAATATAATAACAAGAATCATTTTAGACCTTTTTCATTAAATTTTTATGTTTTATCAAGAAAATTAAAATGGAAATGAATACCTCATTGTCTATATGTTTTTTACTAGATATAAAGGCCATGTGATGAATGTTCTGAGAGTTTGTTTGACTATATGAATATCTACATCATCAATTGGAATAGGAAGCTCGGATCTTAGCTATAGAGATACAGTAATTGACACTCTGACATGTTCTATAAGAGGTGGTCTGTTGTGCAGCATGTCATTCTGGATATTGAACATTGTATCCCTCTCTACAAGGAGATGGGTGGGTGTTGAAAGATATGAATCATAGTCATTCTCACCCTATAGAATATCAATAAAGGAGAGGTATCATGGTCTAATGTCTATATAATTCCCATTTCATAAAAACAATTTTTATAAAATTGATTTCCTTAGTTAAGAATTCTTTTTAAGGGGACTGGATCACCTCAAAATTGGTGGGGGTGTGGCAGGCTCTTCACGTGTGGGTTTTTCTTGAGTTGTTTTTTCTCTTTGCCTCCCCCCCCCCATAAAACATTCTATCAGATCTCTCTGGTATTTTAATTCTTCTTGAAACATTGCTAATGTTTATCTCATATTTTTTATTTCCTTAATTTGATCTTAGGTTAGTTTTTTTCTCAAAATATGTTTGGGGTGTCACCCCAAAACCCGTATCTCTTACATGGAAATACTTTTCTGGCTTCTTCAAGGACACTGAAAGTATATATGCATCAAGTGTGGGTGTTGTTGATTATTATAACTATTTCAGATAGAAAATATAGGAAAATAATTAATCATTGTTATGTAATAGTGATTTAAAGAAACATAAATTTTTTATTATGTTATACTTACTTATGATTGCAACACTTTTTGTGTGTTTTCATCTATTAGTTTTCTATATTTAGTAATATGTGCTTCCTTTCATATCACATAGAATAGGATGGATGTGGTTGTGGATTTGGACTCTTCAAGATGAATATAAATAAAAAAACATATATAATGTGTTGTTTTATGTCACATGAAAGTATTATGGTATATTTAAAATATGTAAAAAAATTCAAGTGATGCATACCCCATCCTTGCTTCACAGTCGGGGTACACTAGTTTTGATGCCTATTGTTTATTTTCAACAATCAGTTGTTGTGTCGTAAATAAAACACTGTCAATCAAAATGATTAATACATGTACCGTCAAACAACATATTTCCAGACACAATGTACCTAAAAACACTACTTCGCACGATGCCGAGTAAACGCATCCTATGATTCATGGGTTATCAGGAGTACATAAATAAGGGGTGGGTGTGGTTTTATTTTCCCTTTAGCATCTTTAAGAATATATTTTGTTAAAAGTGTGTGAAAACCCTTTTTAATCCTTCTACAAACCCTTAAGACTTAGTATTTGTGTGAGTTATCTACTATAAATGCACTCTACAAGATATGATGAAGTTTAAGTCAATGTTTCATTATTTAATTTTTATTAAATTTAAAAAAATATCATAATATTACCGTAATATCTCCCCACATCAGTGTCTTAATATCTTCTACTACATGGTGAGATGAAGTTACATCAATCACCATGCATTGTCGAGTGATGAATCTAATTTAACTACTAAACAGATCCTTGTTGTAGTTAACTTATTTGACCTTATTCCATCCAATCATGTATTTTATGTCTTTCTTTTAGCCTTACTGATTTTTTATAATTCCGTCAAACTGTAGTGATCCTGTTTTTTCTGCATCACCGGTGTTTCATCACCTTTCATCTCCTTAGATTGGCCATCATCAATATGTTTCTATAGCTCCAGAGGGCTAGCATTGACATGTGTATATAGTGTTAGTACCTCTTCACTGGGAGCAGCAATAGGTTGAGAAACATGTTTTTCATCTGCACCGTGAGCAACAACAGGTTGAGAAACCTATTGTGATTAGGGATTGGGAGTATCATCATGTGTAGAATTCATTATCTACAAATGTGGTTTAACATTTAATTTAGATAACATAAAATAATCAAGAAACAGATATTAGCAAAAGGAAACAAGTTGAGAAACATGTTGTTTGTCTACCCTGCGAGCAGCAATAGGTTGAGAAACCTATTGTGCATGGGGATTGGGAGCATCATCACATGCAGAAGTCGTTATCTTTAAAGTTGGTTTAGCATTTAATTTAGATAATATAAAATCAGCAATGAACATATTTTAACATAAGGCAACAGGTTGAGAAACCTATTGTTCATCTGCACTGTGAGTGGCATCAGGTTGAGAAACCAGTTGTGCTTGGGGATTGGTAGCATCATCACATGTAGAATTAATTATCTAAAAAAGAGTTTTACAATTTAATTTTGATAACATAAAATCAGTAGTCAATATATATTATCATAAGTTAATGTGATGTATATTATAAAAACATATAACCTGATTATTGCACTATTTTTTTAAATGTTGAAGGGATTTAACCTCTCTATCGACTACCAATTCTCTTCATTGTTATCTCCTCTGACATAAAAAACTCCGTCTACACTGGATCCACTACAAAATGATTTCAGAGCCCCAATGAAATGGTTATACTCCACTGAATTTTCATATAACACTTTAGTAGTTTTGGTCAACAACTGAACAATTGACCAGTTTTGTTTTACGGGATCTGGAACATAAAATACTTGTACTGCCTGTGATGCCATTACAAATAGTTCATCTTTGTACCCTTCCTTACTGAAACCAACTTTCAACAATCCTCACTCATCTATTTTAATATCACTTCTGTTATCAACCCACTTCTACTGAAAAATCGTCACTCAAAATTTCATATAATCCAACTACCATATTTTTTGGATAATTCCAAAATGTGACATATTCACGTAAATTGGATTTCTGTCCATATAACCAGAAACATGCAACACTTCATCCACAAGTGTAAATACACTATTCTATATCATACTATCTTCATGATGTTTATTAGTATAGAATGTATAATCATTAATTATATAAGAATTGTTAGATAATACGTACACACTTGGTCCTTCAGCTAGCCATCAAATTCGTTTTAAAATTGAGTCTAGATTTTTATTTGACTCCTTAAAAATATTGTATTGAAACCAACCTATAAACTATTGATTATGTTTATTTGATATTAAGTTTTCTTCCCTTGATGCATTCAAATGCCTAATAATTTCTTTGTGGGTTTTGACATATGGTTCAACGTCCAAAATGTTATGAAAAACGTAAAGGTGGGCCTACTAATGATCTGTAATATTGATTGTGAATACCTCTTTTCCATAAATTACTTCACCCAAAATTCACCCAGTGTGATGAGATTTCATTAGACCAATGCTTTGCACACCAAACAATTATTCGATACAGAATTAAACTACTTCTTCAATAATATATCTCTCTGCAATACAATCCTCTAGGTGACTTTGATTTTTGACATACCCTTTCAAAATCATCATATATCGTTCAGCTGGGTACTTCTATCTATAGTGAACAAGATCACATAGTTGAATCTCTCTCACCAAGTGAACCAGAAAATGAACCATCATATCAAAGAATGTTAGTAGAAAAAATTCAACCTAGGACCATCCCAACCTAGGTAATAATGAAAATATCTCAAAGATCCAAGTGAAAATAAAGAAACTAAGAGAAACATAGGTTATTCATGAAAAATGTGATGATATTGAAGATGATTCCCCAAAGAAATTTATTATATTCAAGCGTTGTCTAAAGGGAAAAAAGTTATTGTGGATGATGAAGGAATTCAACCCATCCCTAAACAAAAATCAAGAAGAAGGAAAGACTATTCATACCTAAAACCAACCATGGTTACCAGGTCTCATGAACTCTTAGAATTTGAATCAGAATGGTATTATGGTTATGACTCTTCATGTCTGTTTGATTGTGACTTTTGATTCATCTTTTTTTGGTCTTCGAAGGAGGGAATAACTGCTTGTATGAACCTGTCTATCTTTCTTTCTTTTCTTTTTCATTGTTTTTTAATAAAATGGGCTTCGCCTTGGACTGTCAAAAAAAACATTTCCAATTCACATAATATGATGAAAATTTCTCTTTCTATAGTCAGCAATTTATTGGGTCTATAACTTTTCTACATATAGATTTTAATAAAAAATTGAACTGTGTTAATGTATGACAGACATTCATCGGAAAAATGCAATGTCAATCTATAATAATTAGATCTTGCATAAAAACATGGAATTCATGTGATTTCAAACATTTTAAATTCAAATCAGGCATTGAAACGATGTTCTTAATATTTGATTAATACCCCTGTGGAACCTTTATATGATTCAAGAAGTTGAAAAACTGATATCTCTCCTGCCTAGAAAGAGTGTAATAAATAGGAGGTAGAAATGTTCATTTTTTACCCTTCACTGGTGCCATCTATTCTCATATTCCCATGTCAACCATGTCCAACCTAGCCTTAATTCTATCCTTTGTTTTTTGGTGCATATAGAAATGTTCCAATGACACTATCACATAAATTTTTTTCAACATACATAACATCAAGAAAATATCTGACATAAAAAAAATTCTAGTATGGTAATTCAAAAGAAAACTAGTTTCTTTTTCCAACGGGTTTTCATCAGGTTTTTTAAAAATGGTTTTCCAAAAGCAGCATCCACGTCTTTAACTTTCTCAAATAGTTGATATAAGGACCTGACCTTATTACATTAAATAATATTGAATTTAGTCAAGAAATCACTTCCTTTCACATTGAGTATCTTTTCAAGTTTATATCTTTAGATAATTTGTACATAACACATTCATAAAATTACTCATTAATATAGAGTAGATAACATAAAAACAGTATTGGTTTCGTCCAAAATATAAAAATTCTCAAATATAACATGATTTTCTTGAAAAATTTTAAATCATTTAACTTGGCTTATTTATTTGTCCTACACAACCATATAACCTATGAAAATTATTTAAAAACTTGGGATAAGCAAAAAAATCTCACTAAGGGATATGAAAATAAGTGAAGAAAATTTTAGTCCATGAATACATATAACATATGAAATAATTTTCAAAAGACAAAATTGTCACCCATATATTCTTTGTGAAAAATTAGATTTCCACAAGATCCTACAAAACATAAGAACATAAATAGAACTATAAAGATATCTTGTGGAATTACTTACATAATATTATAACCCTCTCGGCTACCTTATAATTTTTAACCCTCACGGCTACCTTACAATTTGTGTAACCAACGCAGTTACACACGGAGTAACCATACAGCTGACCTACAACTTACACATACCCAGTGCATTGGAGGGAGATATGGGTCCCACCCTTCATCATAAATAATTCCCAAGATCCAGAACACAATCATACGACATGTATAATTTCTTAAAAACATTTCTTTTTAATTTTGTCATACAAAATTTTAAAAGAGGATTTTAAACGGAAAGTCCCATACAAATATCGTATAATTGAATAGAGACATAATAGAGTGGATGTAATATGTATATAACCTATAAATACACATAACTAAACATATTATAAACAAAACTCATCACACAAAAAATTATAATACCACATAGATAATTAAGTATAAGGTTAACCCAAAGAATGGAAATTGGGTTATGAATTCCCTTACCTCAGGTTCGTCATAAATAAAAATTGTTTCAAACTCCTATATAATGGTTAAAATAATGTTATTAATATATTAAAAAAATATTCCTCTTTATAATATCTTATATGATCATTTCATTACATCATTTCACCCATAAAGTTTTAGTATTTTGTTCCTTACATTGTATTAGGTGCGTTCTTTACATGAATTCCATGATCAGTTCATGATGGATATTCTTGTCGATTGGAATTGAAACTCCAGAATTAGAATGGAATGGTATTTAAATATTTCAAATTCTATAAATTATACCATTTATTATTTTGAGTTCTCACATGAAGATGATTCATACGTTAAAATATTGTGGATATTTTTTAGCTAATTTTGGTGATTCTGCGATCATAAAGAACTCCTTTTGTTTCATAATTTAATAACATGTGTACAAAATGATTCTAGAACATTATATAAGATATAATACATAAATTATAATCTATTTCAACCATAAAAATGGCTTCTTGTCCTGTCTTGAAGGAAGTAAAAGTAATTGAAATCACATTGTCCACGATTTCGGTAAATCGACACGTCATGGGCAATGTTTTAATTTCTTGATTTAGTGGGAGAGGAGAAGAAGTATAATGTTTTGGATTCCATAAACATGAAGAAATAATGAATATTTAAGACACTGGATAGTTAATTAATTTTTTATAGGGTTATGTTACCATAAAATAATAATAGAAATGAAAATAAAAATAAAATAAAGAAAACAAAATATGATGGTTAACTCTTGATCTCTTCTCCTTGTAATCCTCTTTAAGGCCTTTGGTTTTGGCCTACTGGTGAGACCAAAAGATATAAGACGTGGGGAAGAGACTTTTTAGGGTATTGGGAATAACTTAGGTAAGGATCAAGGCTTGAGAGGTGTGGAAGGAAGAGGGGAATTAGGGTGGAATTTATAGTGGAGGAGAGGATGTATTTAATATTATTTTAATCATTATTATAATATTTTTGCTTAAGACAATGAATAGTCTTAATTCATGTGTCCCCAAATAGTAATAATGGTATGTGAGTTCGATCCATGTGGTCCTACATCACTTATGATGTCATAAATAGTGTATATAACTTATAATTTGAATATATTGTATTTTACCATATGTCACTATGCAGCAAAAATTCATGAATTTCCGAAAAATCCCAAATATTCACCCTAATAATTTTTCGACATCTAGAATTAAAAAATGAACTCCATTTTTTGAAAATAATTTCATATATATTATTAATTTAATTTTTATTTAAAATCTAAATTTATTAAAAAAATTATCAATTTTAATTCTATAACGGCTTTTATATCACATTGAAAAAATTAACCAAGATGCCATTATCGTAAATCCCTAAGAAAATAAAATATTAATACAATTTACTATTCATTACGGTCATATTAATATTCATATTACTATTCATAAGTGTATGTTACTATTCACCAAAAATCAAGTTGGTCTTATAAGACTTTAAATAACTTACTGATCACAATTGAAGATAGATGTTTTTCGAAATTCAAAACATAGATCCGTAAAAATTGTGTTTAAAGTATTGTTATAAATATATACATAAAAAAGTTTCATGAATTTCAAATTATTTTTATAACATTGGGGTGTTACATTATTCCCACCTTGAAATTGCATCCTCGTAATTTTATTTACATATTAAACAAGTGAAGGTACCTTTCCCTCATAGCATTTTCAGACTCCCATGATGCTTATTCAACCATATGGTTTCTCTACAAAACCTTTAACTACTAAATTACCTTATTCCACAAAACATGTTCCCTTCAATCATAAATCTGAAATGGTTTCTGTTCATAAGAAAGGTTCTCTTCCAGCTGAACTACTTCTGGGCTCAAGACAAGAGTTGAATCTTGCACATACTTTCACAAAATAAAAACATGAAAAACATTGTGTACCTAAGACAAAGTTGGATGCTAAGATAATTGTTATAAAATTGGTCCAAATTTCTTAAGGATTTAAAAACCATCAATGAATTGTTGAAATAGAATTACATTCTTACCAAAATGAATCACACTTTTCTAAGGAGAGACTTTAAGGAAAACATGGTCACCTATCTTGAAAGACAAGTATTTCCTTTTGTTATATGCATAACATTTTTGTCTGTTCTGAGTTTTCCTCATATGCTTCTAGATCATCATAACTTTTTCAACCACTTCCTCTACTAATTATGGTCTCATCAATCTCATTTCCCCGACATCATCCCAAAAACCTGGAGTTCTACACCACTTCCCATACAATGCCTCGAAAGGTGTCATCTGTATACTGGAATGAAAACTGTTAATATAAAAAAATCAACTAAAGAAATATGCTAATACCAAATTCCCTGGTAGTACATTGAACAAGCTCAAAACATATCCTCCAAATTCAGAATCATTCGTATTGATTGGCCATCTTATTAAGGATGAAAAGTTGTACTGAAATTTAATTATGTTCCCAATGACTTCTGAAGGCCCATCCAAAAAATAGAAGTGAACCTTGGATACCGATCAGATACAATGGATAGAATAAATCCATATAACTTGACAATATTCTTATGGTACATTTGAGAAAGCTGATCCAACAACATTGTATCTTGAATAGAAAGAAAATGTGCAGATTTTTTCGTCATATAAAAAATAACCCAAATTGAATTGTTACCTCTAGAAGTATTTGGTAGTCCCACCACACATTCCATGGATACATTCTCCCATTTCCACTCTTGCATAGGAAAAGGCTGAAGCATCCCCTTTGGTAACTACGGGTTTACTTTAACTTGTTGACATTTCATACATTTCATGGTAAAATTAGCAATATCTCTTTTCATTCCATCCCCCCAATAATACTCCCGAAGGTATTTTTACATCTTAGTACTTGCAGGATGAACTGAAAATGGAGAACTATGAGCCTCACACAACAAATATTTCTTCAATTGGGAATCACAAGGGACACACAACCTTTTACCAAATCATAAAACTCAATATTTATCAAGATTAATTTTTGGAAACATACCAATTTTCACCAATACTACCTTTTCCTATAGCTCATGGAATTCCTTCTGCGCTTTCATAATTATGTATGATAATGCTGAATACACTGAAACATGAAACAAAACAGAGGTATTTCCTGAACCAACAACTCATAATCCAAAATTCATGAAATTAATAATCAAGGGATCATGTTCCAAACGTAACATGGTTAATGATGAATGATGTTTTTTACTAAAGGCATCTGCCACATTGTTTTCTTTTCCTCGACAGTAATTGATCATGTATTCATAATCCTTTATTAGTTAAATTCATCCTCTTTACCTCATGTTTAACTCCTTCTGATTGAATATATACTTTAAACTTTTATGGTCAGTATATATTTGAAATTTGGATCTATATAAGTGATTCCAATAAATTTTCAAAGAAAAAACCACAGCTACCAATTCCAAATCTTTTGTGAGATAATTTATCTCATGAGGTTTTAGTTGTCTTGAAGCATAAGCAATTACTTGATCATTATTCATTAGAACACAACCAATACCCTTCAATGAAGCATCACTATAGATAAAAAACTCACCATTTCAGAAAGGCAGGGCCAAACTAGAGCATTCACCTATCTATTCTTCAGTTCTTGAAAACAAACATCACATTCTTCTATCCAAATAAATTTAACCCATTTTTTACGTTAACTTAGTTATCGTTCTTGAAAACTGAGCAAATTTTTTAACAATCCATCGGTAATAACCAGCTAATCTAATAAAACATAGAATATTTATAACATTTTTGGGTCCTTTCTATTCATCAACCAGCATTTTTTTAGTAGGATCAACTGTTATTCCATACTTATTTTCAATTTTCCCAAGAAAAGAAATTTATTGAAACCAAAAAACACACTTTCTGAATTTTATATACAATTTAGTTTCATTTAAGGTTTGTAAAACAGCCCTTTTATTCTTTTCATGTCCCTCTTTACTCTTAGAAAATAATATAATGTCATTAATAAACACAACTAGAAACTTATCCAATAACTCATGAACTATTCAATTCATAATAATCATGACTATAGTAGGTGAATTAGTTAACCCAAATAACATAACAACAAATTCATAATTCCCATATCTAGTACAAAAATTTGCTTTTAGGATTCCATCCTCCTTCACCATGAGCTTATGGTATCTAGATGTCAAGTAAATATTCGAAATGTACTAAGCTCCATGGATCTAATCAAACAAGTCATTGATATGAGGAAAAAGATAATTGTTTTTAAAAGTGATATTATTCAAGGCTCTATAATCAATGAAAAGTATCATGGAACCATATTTATTTTTAACAAACAAAATTGGGGCACCCCATGATGAAGTGCAAGGATGAATGAAGCCTTTATCAAGCAAATACTACAACTAAATTTTCAATTCAATAAGTTCGATTTGATCCATTCTATATGGGGGTTTTTAAATTCGATTTTCATCAAGATCTAATTCAATTGTGAATTTATCTTCCCAGTCAGGTATAACACTGGGTAACTCATCTAGAAAAACATCAGGGCATTCATTTACAACTAGTACATCATTAATATGAATAGTTACCTTACTTTCAACAATGTGAGAAAGATAACATTCATTTCTATCTTTCAACAATTTCTCAGATTCTTGATATATTATCAATTTTATGGGTTCTTCCTTGTATACAAACTGAAACTCTTTCTGAAAAACAACTTATTTAGCTCTAAAATCAATCTTAGCATGATAAAAAGAAATCCAATCCATTCCAAGAATGGAATAAAACTCTACTAAGTGAAAAACAACAAGATTTGCAGGAAATGTATTTCTATAGACCACAATAGAAATATTATTATAGTTCCTCTTTGCTATAAAATTTCCCCTAGTGTTTTAACAATAAGTACTGGTCTCATTTGTAGAGGTGATATTTCCAATTTACAAAAAGATTCCCCCGAAATAAAGGAATGTGTAGACCCCTTAACAAAAAAAACATTAGAAAAATATGAGTAAACAAACATGGTACCAGATACAACTTCATAGGATGGCCCGATTTTTTCTGACATAGTCTCAAACGATCTCACTACACCTTTCTACTTGTAGTTTGGATTATTTGAATCATTCAGATCTCTATTTTGGTAGGCATTTGTATAATGACCCATCTCACCACATTTAAAACACATTAGAGTTCTCTTATAAGGATTAGTCTTAGGATCATTTTTATTACAATCTCAGGCCATATGTCCAAATGTACTACATCGAAAAAACTTCCATTTTTTGGTAAGGCATTCTTAGGGTTCTTCTTTCCATACTTTTCACAAACTGGAAACTGGATTTTCATACCATCTGAATTATTTGGTTGATTCTTACCCATCACAAGCCATATGGACCTCATCTTATCCTTGTTTTCAAAGTGCACATGATCATTAGAAATCTCCATCACTTCCCTCTTATCATAACAGATAAGTTTCTCATGACTTTTGAATTCATGGGAGGCGAACGCCCTTTGATTCATTGGATTCAATAATAAGTAAAAGTGGTTGATTTTTCTATCAAGATCCAGAATCATATATGGAGAATATATCTCCATTCAGGTGAAGTTATCTTTATTCACAACCACTGAATCTTCCTCATTCTGCCTCAATTCAAGGATTTTATTATCTATCCTAAGTCGCACCACCATAGGAAAAAAATTCCTGGAAATGACTTTTAATTTCATCCCACTCTAAGGCATCAATATCCTCTCTATCAATAAAATTCTTTAACATTGAACACCATTAATCAGCTTCCCCTTAAAAATTATAAATGTAAAGACTTACCTTTTGATTATCTAAACATCCCATAGCATTGAATATCTTTTCAAAGGATTTAATCTATCCTTCAGCCAATAATGGGTCAGAAGATCTATTGAAAGTAAGAGGGTGTTGTCTCATAAAATTTTACACTATTTTCATGTTATGTTGTGGTACCTATATTCGTTATCTATGATGGATGCCACCACCATTTATTTCATTCATTATATGAGACATTACTTTTACAAACTACACGGTTCCAATCCCTAGCATTCTGGGATGCAGATTTGGAAGGACGTTGTTCTGTCGGTTCCTCTACTCTTCAGTTTCCCTATTTCTTCTATAGACAACCATTTTGAACAAACACATCTTAGTAAAGAAACATGGTAATCTTTAAATTCTATAAAATATCAAATTAAACATAAAGTAAAAAAAATTACGGTATTCTATTAACATTTTCCCAACCCCTAAATTTATCTAAACGTCCATCCAATGGCCCGAAGGTCTTCATTTTTTATTTATTTTTTATAATCCACCTTTCAAGGGGTGTGGTGGAACCCTTACAAGTCCTGTAGGAATAAGTATTACATAGCTCAGAGGCCTTAGAGGAATTCATTTCCGGTATTCTTCAAACATTACATACAACCCAGACTAACTACTTGGAACTTCTCTTCCCTGGCATCTTCATCGTGAAATCAGCTCTCCACCTTAGCATGGATCTTCGCATACGCATTCTCGTGCATGCACAGGCTTGTCCCGATGGCAGGTTCCATACCATCTCATTCTTACAATCCTTTTAGCCTCTGCAGTGGTTAAATCTCTTTTTCTCACCCCCCTTGTAGAGCTTGTTCCTTGTAGGTTGTCTAGTTTGCATCTTCACTTAAGGTTTCTCGAAGGCCTTGATGTGGCCCGAAGGCCTTAATGACCTAAAGTCATGGGTGGACCAAAGCCCTTAAAGAACTTGGGGACCAAATCGGTGTCCCGAAGGCCCAAACAGGGGAATATTCCCAGTTTCTACAGTGAAAAACAGTACCTATTACAGTTCCCATTACAGTACCTACTATAGTACTGCACAGTTCTAGATACAGTACCTACTATAGTACCTGCTACAGTGCCTGCTACAGTACTTCTATAGTACCCATAAATTATGGCTCCACCTGTATTTGATCCTAGGTCGCTTGGATACACTTACGGAGTTCTTACCAACCGTGCTAAGGCTCATGTGCCTAAAGTTATCTAAACCATCCTTTGATACCAACTATAAATACATAGCCTTATAACATTACAAAATCTTGATTTTATTCAGGAAATCACTTCTTTTCATATTGATGATCTCTTCAATTTTGTAGCTTTAGATAATTTTGACACAATACATTCATAACATTACACATTAATACAAATTAGATACCAGAAAACAATATCTGTTTCTTCTAAAATATAATACATCTCAAATATTACGTGATTTTATTAAAAATTATTCAATCATTTAAAATGGATTATTTATTTGTCCTACACATCCTTATAACCTGTTAAAACCATTTAAAACCATGGGATGAGCACAAAATGCTCAGTAAGAGATATGAAAAGAATGAAAGAACATATTAGTCCATGAATACTTGTAACATATGAAATCATTTTCAAAAGACATACTTGTCACCCATATATAATTACTTTTTGAAACATGAGATTTAAAAAAGATCACTAAAAACATAAGAACCTAAATAGAACCATAAATTTATCTTGGTTCATTACTTACATAATCTTATAACCCTCTCAACTACCTTATAATTTGTAACCCTCGCAACCACCTTACAATTTGTGTAACCATCACCGATAAAATTGGAGTAACCATACGACCAACCTCCAAATTAAACATAAAAAATGAATTGAAGGGAGATATATGTCCTAACCATCATCATAAACAATACCCAATAACCATAACACAATAATAGAACATTAATAACTGCATAAAATGATTTATTTTGAATTTTGTAAGATAAAATTTTAAAAGAGCATTTTGAAAGGAAAGTATATTATAAATGTGATATAATAGAACAGAGACTTCATATAATTGATGGAATATTTATATACACTATAAATACACATAATTTAACATATTATAAATAAAACACATCACACTAACAATTTTAATACCACGTAGATAATGAATTAGAAGGTTAACAAAAATAATGGAAATCGGGTTATGAATTCTCTTACCTCGGGTACATCTTACTTAAAAATTGTTTAAACCTCCAGTATAATGGTTAAAATAATATTATTAATATCTTAAAGACACATATTCATCTTTATAATATCTTATATGATCATTTAATTCCATCATTTTACCCTTTAATTGTTAGTATTTCGTTCCTTGCATTGTTTTGGGTGCGTTATTTTCATGATTTTCATGATCGGTTCATGATGAATATTCCTGTCGATTGGAAGTGAAAGTATAGAATTGGAATAGAATGGTATTAAAATATTTTAAGTACCAATAATTATACCATTTATCAATTTTAATTCTTACATGGGGATGATTAATAAGTTAAAACATTATGGATATTTATTAAGTTCATTTTGGTGATTCTTCAACCGTAATGAACTCATTTTGTTTCATAAAATAATAACATGTGTACAAAATGATTCCAGAACCTTATATAAGATATAATACAAAAATTATAATCTGGTTCAACAATAAAAAGGGTTTCATGATCAGTTTTGAAGGAATTAAAATAAATATAAGTCACATCATCCATGATGTCGGGAAATCGACACATTAGGTACAGTGTTTTAATATCTTGATTAAGTGGGAGAGGAGAAGAAGTATAATTGTGTGTCTTATAGAAACATGATGAAATAACAAATATTAAAGATATTGGATCATTCATTTTTTTGGATATGGTTAAGTGAGTAAAGGAGAATAATAGAAAAAAAAATTAAAAAAAGAAAGAAAACAAAAGAGGATGTTTACCTCTTGATCTCTTCTCATTGAGATCCCCCTTAAGGCCATTGGTTTTGGCCTTTTAGTGAGACCAGAAGATCTAGGACGTGGAGAAGATCCTTGGGATAATTATTGGGCAGGACATAGGTAAGGGTCAGGGCATGAGAGGTGTGCGAGGAAGAGTGGAATGAGGGTGGTATTTATAGTGGAGGAGAGGATGTATTTTTCATTATTTTAATCATTATTATAATATTTTTTCTCAAGACTATAAATAGTATTAATTAATATGATCCCAAATAGTAATAATGGAATGTTAGTTCTAACCATGTGGTCCTACATCACTTATGATGTCATAAATAGTGTATTTAACTGATAATTTTAATATATGGTATTTTATCATATTTCACTATTCATCAAAAATTCAGGAATTTTAGAAAAGTCCCAAAAATTCACCCTAATTATTTTTCGACATCTATAATTCAAAAATGAAATCCATTTTTTGGATAATAATTTTCTAAATATTATTAGTTTAATTTTTAAACAAAATCATACATTATTCAAAAATTTACAATTTTAATTCTATAACTACTTTTATATCACAGTGAAAAAATTAACCAAGATGTAATTATCTTAAAGACATAAGAAAAGAAAATATTAATACAATTAACTATTAAATAGGGTCATATTACTATTCATAAGGGTATGTTACTATTCATCATAAAACAGGTTGGTCCAATCAGACTCCAAATAACTTACTAATCACAATTATAGATGACCATTTTTCAAAATTAAAAACAAAGAAGTGGAAAAATTATGTTTAAAGACTAGTTAAAAATATCTACTTAAAATAATGTTTCTATAATTTATAATTATTTTTAAACCCTTGGTGTGTTGTATATGATCACATGTTAGGGGAGATGGTGGTATACGTTCTTCTGAACTTCCTTCAAATGATGTCATCCAATAATAGTACTTATGTCGCCGGGGTAGAAATTTGAAACGTCCTAGAAACATAGTTTTTAATGAATGTTCAACCTAATTGATTGTGTACCCTTTCCACAAAGGGGACACCCAAGAGTTCCTTTAATGGTATATCATGAAAAATTTCCATATGATGGAAATCCACTTATCTTCCAATACAACATGGCTCTCAACATGAAATCTTCATTTATGTATGCATCATGCATTGTAACACCTGAATCTCATGATAATTTCAAATCATCGATCAGTGGAGCCAAATAAACATTAATATCTTTTCTCAGTAGTTTTGGTCCTAATATAAGTATAGATAACATGATGTATTTTTGTTTCATGCATAACCACAATGGAAGGTTATAATTTACCAACATATTCGGACATGTATAGTGAGTCATACTTTGAAAACCAAAAGGATTCACTCTATCTATAGATAATTCAAGATGAAGGTTTCTTAGCTCATTTCCAAATTCAAGATACTCATTGTCAATTCTCTTAAACTGAGGAGAGTTTTCTGGATATTATAGTTTTCCATATTTATTTCATATTTTTGTGTTCCGCGTCAATTTTCCTATAGTCTCCTCACTTCTATATAGTCACCTAAACCTTAGAAATATTGGAAAGTACCATGAAACATTCGTAAGACCGAATTCATCTTTATTGTATCAAGAATTACCACACTTCGAGCATTCTCTAAGTGATTTGTAGTCCTTGTGAAATAGTATAGAGTCATTTGAGTTTGTGATTCTTCTTTCAGAGATCATACCCATCAAGTGTAGCATTTGTTTGTAATTGTATGTTTGGCTTGAGAGCTCGTTATCTTTTGGGAGCATTTCATTCAAGTGAGAAATTAATTCTGTAAAACTGGTGTCACTCCATCTATTTCTTACTTTCAAATTATACAAATTCATTATGGGTGAAAATGTTTTATATTTGTTGAAAACATAATACAATGGTATCTTTTCACAACTCTTTAACTGCTTAAAAAATTTTGTAAAATCATGAAGTTCATCTTTAATTGTCCTTGTCATTTACTTAATACAATATTCATCGTCACACACATTAGTAATCAAGTACTCGATACAGTCTTCTTTATTGTACATGCTTATAATCATATCAAATGATCCATAAAATGTAGATTTATCTCAGTCACTAGCTACATTTTATTTTTCCCCGTGTTTATTCCAATATGTATAACTTCAAACTATTCCATGACTGATCAAGTGTTCTTACAACTCCTATAGCCTAACTTATCTTGAATAACAACATGGTAAACATGGAAACATGATTTGAGAAGGATCATATGGATGATATTTTGAAAAATTGATGAACTCTTTCACTCCATCATCATACTCATTTGTCAGAAGATTGGCATCCATCCATTCATTATTCATATACATCATATTTTATTCTTTGATATTAATATTTAACAAAATAAATACACAAAATATTGATATAAAAATTAACCAAGGATAAAAAAGTTATATTCTTTAAATCTCCTTTGAAAAATATTTATAAAATCATAGTTGAAATCCCATTAAAAAACCATCCATTTGAAAAAATTTCTCTTTAAAATAACAAAACCTTTTTAAAATAAACAAATTAGTTCCAAAAATCCTTTCTAAAAACTCCAATTCATTTTTTAAACCATTTTAAAGAAATTTAAAACCAAAAAAGGGTATTTTGAACACATATATGTTTTTAAGAAAGATTTAAAAACACTTAAATCATTTTAAAAGTGATCCCCTAAAAAATCACTAGATGTCATTATTACTTCCCTCTATCAATCCAATGAAAATCATTGATGGACGCACACCTTATATGTCTCATGAAACCCCCTATCTAGCTCTGATCACTATTTTGAAGTGTTCCTCCCATCACCTTATAGAATGTCCAACCCATCACTAGTGTAAGAACCTGAATCTCCATTTCAGGTATGGGTCTTAATTTTGGGTTGTTTTGAGGAAAAATGAAGTATTTTGAAATTTTCTAAGTACACACCATGAAATCTTGAGTACACATTGTGTTCTCAATTGCTACATGTAGATATGTACTAGGCATGTAATGGTCGGGTACATGGTTGTGTGGTGAGCTCAATGACTGCCTAAAGCGGGAGCCGGTTGAGGCTAGTACACGTCATATACATTAAATGAACAGGACATGTAATTTTTTTTTTTTATGAATCAGACTGGGGTCATGTCTAATCTCTAGAAGCATCTTCTTCTTCTTTTGTATCGTATAGGAGAGTGATGAACAACCAATAATCTTTGATCTCCTCTTGTTCCTCTGTCTGAGCTCTGATTGAGATGCCACTAAGTACGTTGGATTCCCACCAGTGAGTTCTATATTTCCCTAGAGCCTATGTTTTTTAATTTTATTCTCTTATGAGTTATTTAAGATTGAATGACTTTGAACTTTTTATAGATCTACGACATTCTAGGCTGAATAATGGGCCGACATTCATGAGTGTTCATCATAAAACATCATGGTAGGAGGTTTGTGCCTTTCATCGAATGTCATTGGATTATATAATCTTAAACTGTCAAATAACCATGTTGGGTATTCAATATTTTGGAGTTTAACCATATTTATGACCTGTTATGGTGAGTTTTATTGATAAAGGGTTGTTTGATTGTGAATAATGTTTTATAACTTGATTATGGATATGTTTTCCATGTTTATTGATTATGTTCATTATGTCTAGAAAGCATGTTAGGTTTCTTGTTTTCCCTGCCTAATGTTATTAGGATGGAGTTATTGTTTGTATGAGATGCACATGTTTCTCATTTTGAAAGTATGACCAAGGGGAATTGACTATGAGAGCTTCCCAAGGTAGGGTCATTTATGTATAACTATTGTTATGATTGACCATAGATGTTGACTGTGAGAGCTGTCATGGCCTCATTGACCAGAGGGTTTAGACTGTGATAGATACCTAGAGGGTCATTATTAAATGAATTTTGGACCATAGGACATTGACTATGAGAGCTGCCAGGGGTCATTACATTTTATTTTAACTATGCAGACCAATGAGGTATTGACTGTGAGAGCTACCTAGGTGTTCATTTGTAAATGATAGTGCTATGTGATACTAAAGGTGTTAGACTGTGTGAGATTTCCCAAAGGTTTATTATTTATTAAATTGATGTGATGTTGAACCAGAGTGGTCAGACTATGAGAACATTCTCAGAGGGTTTCTTTTGAATGATTGAATGTTTGTGACATGTCTTCCAAGACAAAGCACAATCTTGGACTCAGTCTTAATTGATTGTTTAGATGGTCGTTTGAGATGTTGGTTTGTAATTATTATATAGGGGATGTTGATCATAGGATAGATCTTGAGGTTACATTATTCAATGGTTTGAATAATTAATAAATAATAATTAATGTTATTGAAAACTTTAGGATTGTTTACTTTTGAGTACTTACTAGTTTATTTCTTTATTTCTGTATATTACGTGCTATATATATCCACTAACAGTTAGGCATAGATAATTTGGTGGTTGCCAACTAGGATTCATCTCACACCCCGTATGGGTCATGATTTTGGACCCAAACAGATTATATGGTTTCTGGTACATATAAGGCTAGGAACCCTTCTATATCATGTACTTGATTTCTGATTGGAGTATATGATAATGGGACTAAGATGAGGATTGCATTGTTATTGGATTTTATTGTTTTCCATACTTTGGTTTCTGTATTGTATTTCAAGAATTGTTACTATTTTGGATGATTTCTTATACATATGTGACATGCATCATTTATATATATATATATGCTCCAATTGTTTATTTACTATCAGTCTTCTTCTCTTTACCTCTGTTATATGGTATCACTGTGTCTGCTATTATTTGTCATTTGTTATTACACTGTGTATACTCAGCCAATGAGGGCATAGTTTCCCCAATGTCTTACCTTGGCCATCACTGCTAATCGGTAGCCTCTATCATTCGGGGAAATGAGTTGGAGGTCATGTGACCAACTAGTTATGGGGAACCTTTGGGCGACACCCGAAACTGGGATACTACAAAGTGGAATCATAGCCAGTGTCCATTTGATATTCCAATAGGGATGTTAGGACCTTCTAGGGGGTGGATTATGGCTGTCCCACATCAAATATGGCAGACCATGAAGCATCCCTTTATAAATGAGAATAAATGTAATTGAAAACTGTAGGATTGTTTACTTTTTGGTACTTCCTAGTTTAATGCTTCATTTCTGCATATTACATGCTATATATTTTTACTAACAGTTTGTCACATCTATTTTGGTGGTTTCCTACTGGGATTCATCTCACACCCATTTTGGGCCATGATTTTAGACCCAAACAGATTATATGGTTACAGTTATAGATAAGGGTAAGCACCCTTATACATCAGGTACTTGATTTTTGGTTTTAGTATGAGAGAATGGGACCAAGATGATGCTTTATATGCTTTTGGAGTTTACTATTTTCTGTACTTTGGTTTCAGTATTGTATTTCAATCATTATGACTCATTTGGATGCTTTCTTAGCCATATGGGGCATGCATCATTTATATATATGCTTCAGTTGTTTATTCACTATCACTCTACCGTTGTTTACTTTTGTTATATGGTATTACAGCTTCCACTTTTTTTTATCATCTATTATTCCATTGTGTATACTATACCAATGAGGTCATAGTTTCCCCAATGTCTTACCTTGGCCCTTGTTGCAAGTCAGTAGATTCTAGAATTTGGGGAATTGCACTTGAGGCCATGTAACCAACCAGTCATGGGGAACCTTTGGGCAGAACCCAGAACTGAGACATTATAATGATTATGGATATCCCACATTGAAGGAGGTGGAGCACAAATCACCCCTTAATATGGCTGTATGGATAATACTCCCACAATAAGTCCTTCTTCTAGGGGATTCCTGAGGGCAGAGCCCTGGGAAAGAAAAAATCATGTGGGCTAGTCCCAAAGCAGACAATATCATGATTGTGGGCTTGACTAGATCATTCGAAATGGTAGCAGAGCCAGTGTCCATTTGATGTGTCTGTGAGGACATTGGGCCCTTCTAGGGGTGGATTATGGCTATCCCACATCGATGGAGGAGGAGCACAAAGAACCCATTTATAAGGTGGTGTGGATAACTCTCTCATCATGAGGCCTTTTCCTGGGGGATGCCTGAGGGCTAGAGCCCAAGGAAATAAAAAACCGTGGGGGCTATTCCCAAAGTGAATATTATCATGATCGTGGGCTGGACTGGGCCATTAAAACTAGTGGGTGAACTCCTTTTCCAGTGTTTCGACCCCCCTACTTGCTACTCAAAACCATATTCACATTTAAATTTATGATTAGAGACTAACACCATCACACTCAACCATGAACATAGAAAATTGCTAACTTATTCACATGTATTATTATGATTATATCATAACGCAATAACACTCACCCTTTTTGAACCTATAGACTTACTAATGTATTCACAAAAAATTTATCTGTCATGATATATAATCTTTTACCAATGAATTATTGGGAAATATATGTACTTCCCGTCTCATAATACATAAATTTATTTTTCACTAGAAAATCAAACATTCATTATCTAATAAATAACCCATATCAATAGGAGAAAATAAATTCACAATGAATAAGGGAACCATGTGATCAAAGAACAATATAAAATTAATGAAAACAAATATTAATATTTACACTAATTAAACAAGCATAAGGGGGATGTAATCAATATAATAATTTAGTTCTATATATAGAACCACTGATCAAGGAACAAAATGTCATGGGATATACCCTAGGAACTAGTGATGGGTGATCTTGGATTCTTAGTAAGGATAAACATGGGTGATATTAATCGATGATCATGCTTATTGATCCAAAAAAACACTATAACTACATGAACCAACATTTGATATATGTTTCATCCAACAATAATATGATCCACCCAATTAAATCATACTTAACTCATCATAATGGAACCTTCCCACTATCCTTATCTTAAACACAACTAGAGGGAACATAAAACTTTGTGTACCAAATTGGGTAGCATGAATCAATACCTCCCACCTAGACACCCAAGTTACCATAAACAAACAACAATGGAGGTGAGAAATAAATAAAAATAATTCATTAAAATGTCTTGCACCTCACCTCCAACACCATCACATATAACAGCCCCTTTTCACATCATACATCCATCATATACATAATAAATAACCTATAACTGGTGAAATGTGTATAGGGGAAATCATTGAGGGTCACATGAGAAATAAACCATTTAATTCTTAAAGTGAAAATGGGTCCTCACATGAAAACTAGCTTAGTATGTAGAGTCTCACTCACCTTATTTAAAGTCTTTTCATTTCAATGATTTTGGAATAACTTGAAAAAAGTCCATTTTTCTTTAAAAAAAACATTCTTCAAGCACATGGAAAATTCCATTGAAAAACCAAAAAAGTCATAAGACATAAATTTACTATAAAAAACATTTAAATTACCTTATGAACCTTTTCAAATATTCACTTCATGAGAATTAATATAATTTAAAAATAGTACATGAAATTCTTATGATAAACCCATTATGCCAAGCCTAGAATTTAAGAAATAAATTTGTAATTTTTCCCGAGAACCCATATATTATAATACATTAATTAAAAATAAATTTATAAATTATAAAAATTCCATGAATTATAATATAATGGATGAGCAAACAAACTCCTACTTTAAACCGAATGGTAACTAATACACAACATGTCACCTTCAATGGAAAACACTCAAAAAACCTAAAGCCCTAAATCCACATGAAAAATGAATTTCAGTTCCTAAGAGAAGGAGAAACCTATTGGAAATAGCGAAGAGAAGAGGGATGTGGGAGATAAAGGAGAAATATAGGGATGAATGCTTGAAATGGAAAAATAATTTTGTTCTAAATTAATTCTAAAAAAAATCACATAACACAAACTTAAGAAATAATTGAATATTATAATTCTAATTTTCCATAATAAATCATATCATAATAACATATAAATTGTGACTAAAATATCACTACATGGAAAAAATCCTAAGATGATAAATATAAGTGAAATTATAAACCTTTTCATAATAATTTCTTAAAACATTGACGTGAAAATTATTTTAAAATTTTTTTCGAAGGGAAATAGATCACTACTAAAAAAATTATTATAAATAGATCTGAGAAAAAATTTATTGAATAGACACAACTATTTTAATAATGAGAAGTAAAAATACATTAATTTTTTTTACTTTTCATAGAATCCATAATAATTCAATCTTAAAAATAACATAATGTATTCATGGGGTAAGGCCTATGTAATTTGGTAAATAAGAGACCCCTAATTCATGGTGTTATAGGTGCGTGATACACTCAGATAGTTTGGGTAACGATCTATGACCTATCAGGGGATGAGTATTGTGGTGATAAAATCCATGTTTTGAAATTCATTGTCGGTGTTATCTCATCATGATAGTTTGTAATTTGAGTACTGATTAGTTGTGATTCTTGAAAATCAAATAATTTCTTTTGTCACTAACATACCCATGTGAGTATGTAGAGTGTCAAATTGTATGAGCCATATCTGGGTAATTGGATGGGTCCTTGATTTATTCCATTGGGTTTAGTGATGTGAGCATGTATGGGAGTTGTTGGCAACGATTGGGAGTTTCAATATTAAGCTGACAATGAGATATGTTAATGCTTATGTTTTGGTAGTGATAGAATTTCTTAGTGAACATTGGGAGTGGTGTGTAGGTGAACCTGACCTGTATATAGACGTGGTTGGTTTTTTGTGTTCACATAAGTGGCTGATTTGCACTGGTCAATGATAAATACTCATGTAGGGGTATCCATTGGAGGAGATCAAGAATGAATCAATGGTGTCAACCTATATAGAGAGGCTTGGGTTGTTGGGGGGACTTGGTGATGGGAGATAGTATGGTTTCTCACTTATTTTATGGTTTTAATCATGTGAAAATTCTTAATGATGTTTTATTTAGACATATACACTAGGTAATGTAAGAAAACATGGTATTATTTAGACATTGTTTGAGAAACATATACTATGAATTATTGATTGGATTGAAAATTTATTAAGAAGGAAGACAATTCCTAACATTTAAGTTTTTTGAATTGTGGGTATATTTGAGAAGAATATTAGAATTGGGATTCTGATGCATTGTATTAGTGGCCTAAGATGGTCGAGCAAGACCTCTTGAGCCACTTCTTAGGGATGATAAGTCCTTATAGGGGGATATTGTAATGGACTCAGAATTTCTAGGTGTGTTATTCCTTATTTTCAACCTTTCTTTTCAGAGATTTTATTTATTATCTTCTAGGGGTAAATCATTTCCATGGTTATGTATGTCGACACCCATTTGGTTATCTCCAACCCATGGTGATCTAAAATGGGCTTCAGGCCTGGTATCAAGCCATCTTGGGTGAAAATTCATGTCGACCCGTGTTAGGTTGTTACATATATTCACTTGAATACTTCTAGAAATGAAAATTTTCATCAATATATTAATCTTGTTCTATTTTAAAACCAAGATTAATCTACTACATGGTGTGATACACTTTATTATATTTTGTAATTGTTTACCTCAAAATTTCATAGATCACACATACAAAACATGTTATTTAGAATATCTCATAATTATCCTTTTACTAGAACATGATAACAGCACTTTATCCACCATAGTGTGTTCACATGGACTCCACGTATTCTTAATAATTCATACCGAGATGTCCTATATGGAACGGAAATCATAAAGTAGGTAGAACCACCAAGGTCTTCCTCAGACACTTCACGAAATGTATAAACTCCCCATGACATGAATAACTCTTACACATTTGCCTCTTAGTGTTTCCATTATTACAATTACATGAACAACTCTTATATATAAATTTAATTATCTATATTCCCATTAAAAAGTTCTCCAATATTGATATTGCATCGCAAACATTTTACCAATAAATCCAATACAAACCTATATCCAATAAATCCAATATTAACACATTTTCAATAAATTCAATACAAAAAACAATTCTCAATTAAATCTAGAAAATCTCCCCTTATTAATTATTTCGCACCACTATCATGAATCGAAAACACCATCACATCATGCATCCTAATCCTCATTTAAGGAACTAATAGATTCATGGATTCTTTATAATTCATACCACCCATTTCACGAAAAATCCAAAGAAAATAGTCATCATTAAGGAAAAATATAGTGTCTTTGATAAATCCTCTACATTATGAGAGACACTATGAAGGAGAGGCACAACGGAGGAGACCCACTGGTGGAGGAGAGGTGTGGTGGAGTAGAGTTGTGTGGAGAATCATGGTTCGTGACAACAGACGAGTCGACGGCCAAAGAGGGGGAGTGGGTAGGAGAGGAGGCTGGAGAGGAGGGAGGAGAGGCGGGAGGAGAGGCGGCAGTGGAATGGATCGGCTTCCACAAGATCTTGAGGGTTCTGAGGGAGGAGGATAAATTTAGGGTTTATTTATAAAACCTGGCGACACTTTTATCAGCACTAGATAAAAAGTGCTGATAAAACATGCCTTTTTCAATGCTTTCTTAGTGCTGATAATGGCCTATCGTTTTCTACGCTAATAAAGCACTAATAAATGCATATTTTATTAGTGATTTTTAATTATAGCTAATAGAACATACCATTTATTCATAATAACAAAATGATAACAAATACATTTATTACATTTATAATTTTATAATTATATATAATTAATATATTTATTATAATTTAATCATTTAAATTATAATTAAATATATATATATATATATCTGGTTGTGTTTGTGTATAAATTATAATTATATATATATATATATATAATTTTATAATTCAAATTATAATAACATATATATAAATATAAATTGTTATATTATTTTTATTTTTAATTTCATAAGTATTTAAATAGATATATCTATGTGTGTGTTTCTGTGTCTATGTATATATTCATTAAAGATGTATATTTATAGATAAATATATTCAAAATGTATTCATAAATATTTATTTATCATTTAAAAAATTTAATTTTATAATTACTTAAACACATTAATATTTAATTACTTATATATCATTATAATTATATATAATATATTTAAAAATTAATTAACAATATATAACTAAATATTTATATTTTTAAATATAAAAAATACATTTATTGATTACTTAAATATATTTATCATCATTTTATGTATTTGTGAGAAGATAAATCTTCATATGTATATGAAAGGAATGAATACACCAATTATATATAGTACTATAGTATATATGGAAATCATTAGGGTAAAAAATGAACATATATTCATGAGAAAAATGTAAGCAATCATGAATTGACACATTCATTTGGAAACATAAACTTATTTAAATATATATATATATATATTTAATATGTATTTGTATATATATATATATATATATATATATATATATATATATATATTAAAAAATATTTATATATAATATTATAATCATATAGTATAACAAATATATAATAAAGATATTACTAAAACTAATATACATAAATAAAACATAAACATAATAAAATTATGTTTTTTATTTAATGTATGCATAAAAACATTATTTTCGAATATAATTAAAATATTTTTATATATAGTAATAATATTTTCTATTAAAAACTTTTATCAGCACTATGATTAAAGCTCATAAAGTCTCCTTTTTCTGGAACTGATAAAAGTCCCACTTTTATCAACACTTTGAAATTAGTGCTAATAAAACCTTAGCACTTCTCTTGCCTGCATTTGTGGTAGTGTGCAGAGTTAGGAGTTTCCAAGGGTGTCTGAAGACATGTCCAAGTTTTATTTTTAATCAATTTGGGATGGAAGTATCCAAAATTTTCATTGTTCTATTCGAGTCTCCATTTTAATTTTATCGTCATTGTAGTGGTGTGATGAACTTGTTCTACCACAATCCAAGCAGCCTTATCTGCTCTAATTGTGGCTTTCAAATCATATGTATTTCTTAAGGGGTGTTGAGCTCATAAATGAATCGACCAATTTTGTTATTGGGTTCAGTATTAGATGTGTTCATTAGGGAGATGTTTGGGTTTGTGGAGTTGATGAGTGGTGTTTCCAGGCCCTTTCTTAGTTCAGGTTCTTTTCGTGAGTTTTGCTCTAGTTTTGAGAAGTCAGCTGGAGTGAATAGTTCTCAATTTCGGAAGTGTTGTGGTTAAACCTTCTGTAGAGGGTTTCAGTTCATAAAGATGATTTCTTCATGCTAGTGTCCCAATATTATTGGTTTCCCCATAATAGTTTAAATCTTGGTAGATGATTGGTTCTGTTAGCATCGAGGAAGTGGGTTGAGTTTGGGATAGGAATTCCCTAGTTCCTGGGTACGTTAAGGATTTTATTCGGTTGGTGTGGATGTTATTGAGCTAACTTTATAGCCTTGGTTTATTGGGTCTTTTTTAGTATGTTATTCCTTAATTATCGGGTGGGTGTTGTTCTATCCTTGTGAAGGAATTAAAAGAGTTTGGTTTGGGAGTTCACGCATTATCCTCCCCCCCCTCTTCGGGGTTGTGTGTTTGGGTTTTAGGGTTTTCCTAATAGTGGATTTTTTTTGGTGCGGAGAACACTTCAATTTTCCCCCATCAATATCAGTTAGTGTTTTTCCTTGAATTTATCATGATTTCCCTATGGAGAGTAAGGTCGTCTTGAAATTTACAGTTTTCTTCGGGTTTTTTGGGAATTGACTCGAGTTTTTGTTAACTATCATCTTAATGAATTTCTTGATGTAGAAATTGTATATTGTAGGGAGAATTGGCACACCCCAACCTCGAATACTCCATTATTTTATCCTTTTATTATTCTTGGGTCTTTTTTTCAAGGTTCAGGTTCGAGTCCTGGTTGAAAATTTTGGTTTTTAGAATTTTTAGGTGTTTTTCCATGTCGAGCACAGTTACCACACGGATTGTAGAAACCATAAATCCCAACTATGTGGTAGGTTTTGGATAAATATAACCTACCAAAAAGATATAATAATTCCCTATGATGGGTCCCATGTAACTATGCATCAACCCTTCGATGGGAAGAGAGCTCTAAATGGTTATGGCATGGTTTGGCAAACCATGCGGCCAAACTATGTGGTCAACCCAGAAAAATTAAAACATAAAATTCCTATTATACCAATATTCCTTTTGAATGATATTTCACCAACACACCTCGTGGTTAACTATGGTGCATGAAGGATTCCCAAACCCCCTCCCTTTTCTCTCATCTCACCATTGTGATTTTATTTCAAATCCAAGGTGAGTTTTGGTGTTTCGGGTTGTTTTCTCCCCTTTCTCTCTTCCCCTCTATTTCTCAGTTTTCATTTGGTTAGACCACTCTTGGATGAACCATAATGCTTGGGTTTGAGGTTTTCTCTTGTTTCTTGGATTCTTGGTTTTTCTTTTTTTTCTTAGTGGCCTAATCTTCCATCTTTAAGGGTTTCTTCACTTACGCACTCGACCGATAGGTGTTTTCATGATTTTTCTTCCAATTTGAATCCATTTAATGCTTTATTTTTCTTAATTATTTCTTAAAACATTTTCCAAACCATTATCCTATTTGTATTTAATTCATGGTAGTGTTTTCTTGTTGTTATATTATTTAAAAAATAAGTTTTTACAAGAATCATGGTTTATTCCCATGTGTATTTTTATCGTAGGTTTTTTATGAAATGCCTATCGAACCTTTTGGGTAAAATTGAATAGTTTTGTGAGATTTTCCAATTTGAAATATTTTGTTAAATTTATTTGGGTCATGTTTTTTATCTTATATGTGAAATATATTTATTTCATTTTATGTTGTTTGGAACATTATTTTAGAATATCTTCATGGTTGTGAACATGTGTTGTATTTTATAAAAGAGTGAAATGGATGGATTTGGGTCAAAAGAAAACGATGATTTTATGAGAATGGGGTTTTAATGTTTTGATTGGTTTTATATTGTTCCATTATATGAAGTCACATCCATGGGTGCACTGGGATCACACATTGATGTGTAATCAAATGATGATGGAATTATAAAGTAAGTCTCCCTCAAGAACATATCGTCTCCCCCTTTTCCCTATTTTCCCTAAAATGGATCCATGTTTTCCATAATGGGGTAAGTGTTGTCTATTTTGTCTTAAATTGGTTCCAAATGTGTTCCTAATGGTTTGGTCTGGATGGCCTTCAAACATTCTTGGGTGAGTGTTTGGAAGTTATGGCATGTTTGGCATTCGTAAAAGAGGGTTGTCTTGTAAGTAGTTTGAAATCCCATTTGGAACTTTCCTATGATTTGTGTGTTTTATCTTGGATTTAGCAAGCACTTGGGAACATTTTGGTGAATTCTTTGTCTAAATTCACATTTGGACACATTTTTATAAATATGATGATTTATTTTGTTTTGGAAAATGGTTTCTAATTGTTTTTAGTAAATGGTTGAATGTTGTGATGGTAAAGGTCTATTGGTAAAATTGAAGTGGATATTTAGAAAACCCTTCATGAGTTAGGTCCCTTTCCTGGATAGGGAACTAGGAGAGGGGAAGGTCTTCAGTATGGGTCCTCCCTCATGTAATGATTGTTTGATGGAAGGGGACTCCCCTTGAGGTGGTCGAGGTGGTGTCAGATGTGTGATGTGTGTGTAGCATATATGTGACTTGTTGTTTTAATTGTATGGAAAACCCCCTTGTAAAACATAACATGGGAACCTAACATAGGAAATAGGTTTACTGGGAATGATTATTTCACTAGCCTAGGTTATTGTACTTAGACCACAATGGGTGGATACATGGTTTTATTGATATGGGATCATTCCCCTCGACTTGGATAGATAGGTAGATGGTCGGGAGTTAGGTCATTATGAAGTCATTAAGTGGGGATTGTCTTGAGGATGAGTCACATGTATAATATGTTTTGGTTCTCCTATAATTTCTAAAGATCTCCCAGGTTCTCCCGTAATGAGTACCACTAGAGTTGTTTCCCCAATTGTGTGGATTTTGATTCTTTATACCGGGTTTGGATTTAATTTGAAAAACTATGAATATGTGGTTGGTTTAAAAATATATATAAGTAGATTTTTTAAAAGAGAAAGAACAACTCCCCTTTTAATTAATGTGCCTTTTTTTAAATTATAAGGTCAACATATCATGTTTATTTTTATATAATGAAATGTGTGTGTGAAAATCTATTTTTATAACTGTATTTCAAACTATTATCAATGGATCTTTTTGGGAAAGGAATTTTATAGATTCTTTGGAGGTTTCTTACCGAGATGTTAGCTCACACCCTACCTATGCCACTCAATGTCAGTAGAGCCGAGCTGTTTTGGAGGATCAAATTTTGTTCAGGTTTCATGGAATAGGTGCTAATTGTTGGAGTAGGTTTGTTCTTGTGGTATAAGGTGACAAAGAGGCCACACAGAGATCTTGGAAGCTTGGTTTTCTTTGTTTTCTGTATGTATTTTGGATCCTCTTGTTCAGTTTTATAGTGTACCTGAATCAGTTATGTAATCATTTATGCTCGGTTGTTTACTCTTATGGCTTTCTTGGTTATTTTTATATTGATACATGTTTTTTTGGCTAAATCATTCCCATTAGTTTAATGTTTTGATGCCCAGCACTAGTTGTTAGCTTGTGGGGTTTAGGAACCCCCTTCGGGCCATGCAATGGATTGGGTCGGGCACCAAGTTGGATGGAGACTCGACTTGGTTCATGATAGGATATATTGGAATCTAAATATTCATTTGAAATATAATATGTTTATCTATATTATGGAAACTTATTTATAATTTGTAGTAACGGAAAAAACTAAATAAATGGTAACATAATGATCATGTAATAATTGTATAATTAATGGAAGAATCAAATAAATTATAATATGAAGATTATAGTGAATATAATTTTATATAATTAATTTCATACAAGATTTTTTTAGATTTATTTGACATGTTAGTGATGATTAAAAATCATTGGTTCAATTTTATGTTATTGTTATGATATTTTTAAAAATTCAAGTAATGAATACTGTCAAAATTGACACTAATTATTTATTAAAATAAATAGAATTTTATTAAAATATATAAAATATATAAAAATATAAAATTCATCCAACTTGTTTTTATAAGTGTCAAAATGTCATTAATGACTCATTTAGTAGTCTTTTTTCATTTTATAGTCACTATATTAACCATTATAGTGTAAAAATTCATGTTGTCATGGTAAGAGTTAAAGGATTTAAGTAAGGGTTAAAGCTAAAAGATATGGGTAATAATGTGATCTAAACATGTCTAAAAAATATTGGATGGAAATATTTTTACCCATACTCAAATTATATTCTAAATAAATATCTTTGGAGAAATTTTTAAAAGAAAATGAATTTATATTAATTTAATATTTTTAGATTTTCCAAAAGTGACCCTACCCTCTCCTATAAAAGGTCGGCAGTTTTTATCTTTTCATCAAACTTAAAAACTTATTTTTTTGGAAACAATTTTTCCAAATTCATTCCTATAATCCATAAAAAAATTATATTAGATATATTTAAGTTAGAAAACCCTCCTTATAGGTGTAAATTTTTTAATCAAATAAAGTCCACTGAAGAAGAGGTAATTGTTTTACCTACATATTCAAGTTCATTTCTTTATCTACTTCCTATTCATGTGTTTTTTACACCATAATGTAACAAATAAAGTGTCATAAATATTATAAGATATTATTATGATTATGGGAAAACCATATTCAGTGATTTATCCACCTTATAAAGAACTAAAACACCACATGTGTGTACGTACGACTTATTGTCACTATATCGTGTTGTAATATGTTTTTCATCACTAATTTATTTGAATGTATATAATAATGGATATAATTGATAAAAATAAAAATTATTACATGATATTATTTATTTATAATTAATATACCATTTTATACTTTACCCTTTCACCATTAATGGAATGATATTATCGCTCATGCGTATGTATGGCATATTGTCTCCACGACCTGATGAGATTAATATTCCACATTAACCATTCATGAATAACTATAAAAATATATCAAATGAGTAAATATAATATATACGAACATAATAAAATTCTTTATGTGAAATATATATATCCTATTCACAAGAACAATTACGTACAAGACAATTCATAAATAAGAAAATGAAGAAATTAACACCCAAAGAAAGGGTTATAATGAAATAGTATTTACAAAATGTTATTAGAGGATCATATATGAAATAATTAATATGAATAAGGTTATAGTATAAATTAATAAAATTATTTAAACAATTAAAAATGTGTTCAAATCATGTTCAACTAAATTAGTGTTCTCGGTAAGGGTTAATTTCAGAATCTCCTTATTATTCTAGATTTTTAGTATGTAAGTATCTTCTGGAAAATATTTACAATCCATGTCCATGTTTCATAAAAATATTTTACCAAATATTTTTAATATTCTCCTACCAATTATTTATGTATTTACTAAAGGTATACTTTTAATAAACTAGTTTATAAAGGTATATTTTTTTCCAAATTGAGTACCTTGTTACTATTTAAACAAAATATAGAAAGAATGTTTATTTTTAACTTATACGAAATGAGAAGAATTTACCACTTTCATGATGCCTTAATGTTTTGAAGTTTCCTCTACAATTTTAAAAATTGATTTTTTAAATAAAATATTTTCTTTTATAAATTTAATACTTTTAAATAAATTATTTCAATGTAAAAGGGTATTTTTCTCAAGATATTGCTAACAGTTTTATGAGTGCATTTTCATCTCAATAAATATCCATTGTTGAATCTTATGTTTTATTAAGGGTGATTTCTTATGATACAATATACCTTATTTTATTGAATTTTTTATGATAAATTTGACTGTGGATGTGCTATTTTGAGTCCATTAATGGTTTATGGTTAAAGTATTCACATTTCATATGCTAGTTATTCAGTACAAATGGTTACGTTGTTTATGTTTTCAAATTAGGAGTTCATTAGAATTAGTAAGAGATGGGAGAGGCCTATTATATCCCCTTTATTGGTCGGTGGCTCTCATGAGATGAAATCAATTGGTGACAAACCCTTCACGTTTTTTTCTAATAAGTTTTAAATTTTTAGAAGGATAGATCATGACACAAATTATTTGGTTTTATAACCATAGAATTAAACTGAGATGAGGATAGATATTGATAGTGGCTATCTTGAGGAAAGATCATGATAGTGGATATGTCCAACATTATTCATTCCATAATTATTATTATTATTCCATATGATTATATGATTAGTTAGAATATTCATGCTTAAGTTACCTAGCTAATGTGATTATCTAAATGTAATTTTTATTAGTTATTTACCTTTACATATTGTTTATGATATTTTTACTCATACATTTCATTGTACTCTTACCCTTATTGATCATTTTAGATCACCCCTTTAAATTGTTTCTTTTTACCCAATATTCCGAGAAGTAAGTTATAAATGATATACAGGGTTAGTTTAGGATAATATTGATGCTCTCTAAGGATTGAATCTGTTTTATTTTTTGTTTTAAATTGTAATGTATGGTCCATGTATATAATAGGGTTTCCAAAATTTCTGTACTGATCATCCTTTTTTATTTTGAATTTTTATATATGTCAATACAATAAAGTGAGGCACCGTCTCTAAGATACTGTGGTTGGGGTCAATGTAGTTTTTATCAGAGGAAGTTTAGTATAAACCTTGGAAACTAGATTTAGAACAAATTGGGGAACATAAACATAAGATATATATTGTGGATGAGAATTAATGAACATCCAAAAAAATTTGGTAAGATATAGACTATGTGGATATTCATAAAAAAACATCCATTTTTGGATACTAGAAGTGGGTGTGGTTCTGGTATAGATTTACCTAGGGGTAAAAACTATGACAAGGTGTGCTGGGCCTGACTCGACATAACTCGGTACATGACAACAGCCCTTAATACACACCTAGTTTAAAAATCATAGGGTATATTATTAGGATTGTTCATAGTTTCTTTAAAAACTATTAAGAAATATTTAAAGATATCTCCAATGAAACCATGTTTATGATTATGAGATTATTTATGCATAAATTTTTCAGTATATTTTAAGTATTTCTCTATTTTTGGGATTTTAAATTATTTTATTATTCCATCTCATATATTTCAATGTTTAGAAATGGAACTTATTAAAAGTAATGTGAACTCCACCAATGCCCTTAATCTAAATAGGAAGAAGGATTTTATTATTTATGTTCATAAAGATGATGTTTTAATGGGAAATATTCTTCCAAGTATTCTCATCATATAGGGAAATAATATCATGTTATAATAAGATATGTAAATAATTCACCAAGTCTTATGGATGTGAATGGATTAAAGACAAGTATGGTAGGGAAAAAGGTGGATAAAAGGAATAAGTGAAATAAGTACTTTCCCAGATGTGATAATTGTGAAAAGAAACACTACGAAACTTTCTTAAAAGTAATGGGAGTATACTATAAGTGTGGAAAAAATACCACCATTATTGTGATTTCAAGGGTATGAAAATGGTTTCAAATATAAAATTATTCAACTACATAGAGATGGGACACTATGAAAATCAATGTCACATGCGTTAAAGGAATATACCCCAAAAGAGGCTAATTAATCATTATTATTATTATGTTACTACCAAAGATGAAGAGGTATGATTAATGTTCCTATGTTTTGATTAAATAATTATTTTGTTTTAGTATTTTATAAATTATTTAATGGTTATAATAATTATGGAAAATACAAGTATTGTACAGCAGTTCTTTTTCATCAAGGATTGAAAATATTTTGTCGATTAGTATTGATAACCAAGAAATGTGATTTAGTATAAATTTAAACTATTTATAAAACACATGGTTGAGGGAAAGATAAGCCTTAATATGTATCTTATGATGAGGTGATGATATTTGGACAAATAGATGATTCCAATGGATACAGTAAATTGGGTACTACTAACTTCCTTGGAATTGATTATCATTTGTTGGATAATAATCTTGTGGAAATTTTAAACATTTAAAAAATGGTGTATCTTTAGTTAGGGGTTTAAAGGATAATATATTACTTCACTATATGATACATATTGTTCTAAGAGATGAAGTAGAAATAATTCAAGGCATAATCAAAGGAAAAGATTGTGTTTATAGAAACATATATTTACTTATATTCTTAGAGAGTGAAATAATTTTATAACTCAAGGAAAATGCCTTGAAACCAAAATTTTGTCCTATTATCATCATTTTTTATGTTATCAATGACCATTATTCACACCACTGGTTTATTTTTTTGGTAAAAAATTCTGCCATGAATATGTTTTCTATCACTCTCCCTCAGAACCTGATGGTTATATTTATCTTCCATTTCTAGGTTTTCACTAATGGTGTAGTATTTGAAAGACTAGTATTGTGGTGAACTTATCCTTTCCCTTTCCATCTTATTAGGAGTGTTTTTTGAGAACCCTATTTACTATGTGGGTTTTCAACAATTTTTTATATTTCAAATATCAAACCCCAGACTAGGGAGATCATGTTTAAATTTCACAGACTCAATTTAATTAATGTGGGGAGAATGTAACACCCCAATATCTTATAATATTTTCATTTTTTATTAAATTTAAATTTTTTATAGATTTATTTATATGAAACACCATGTTAAGCTTACACTACACACAAAATTGAGTTGGGTTGTGTTTCACACAAATCCTTGTTTACCGAACTACAATATATTTTTAAAATATAATTATTTAATACAACAAGATATAACATATCCATTATATTGGATGTTATGAATAGTTTTAACTAACTTATGAAAGTAAATTGTTTAGTTAATTGATTAAAATTTGATTAGAAATGAATATAGGTACCAAATTTATTATATAAGAAATTCTGTAATAAAGAACTATATTTATGCTCAAAAAAGTAATTTCATTCTAATAAATTAAATTAATTTATATTAGTGATATATATAAATGAAATATAAATGTTATATATTCAATAAAATATTTTTTATATTCATCAAGTTGATTACTTTGGCATAAGATAAGAATAAACACAATATTACATAAAAAACAAATATTTTTATAAAACAAGTTTTATCGCCATTTGATGGAGAACCTATTTAAAATATAATTTTTTAAAATTTTATATATTAAATTTAATAAATAAACTTCCTATTTGAAATTTTATTATAAAAGTTTAATTTTTTGGAATTTTTGGTATTTATGTGATAAGTTACATGTTTTGATAAATAAAGAAAACTACTAAATTTTAATTGAAAACTACCGTTTTATTTGAAATAATTTATAATGTTAAATTATAATTTATATTGGTTTTGAAGATTAATTATATTATTTTATTATCATTTTATCCAATCTATGTCACTGGAATCAGTTTCACATTGAATTTTTTACAAAAACATTTCAGTCTTTTGAACGTTTTCACTTTTAAAAATCGTTTTCTCATTATGTCAACGGGATTACTTTTAAATTAATTACTGTAAATTCTATGTTTTGAATTTTGAAAAATTGATTCCATATTTTTAATTGGTGGTTCTAATTTATTTTAATATTTTTCATTTATTTTTTTAATATGAATAGTAAATTCAGTAATATTTAAATTACAACTATTACAGGAAAATCAAGCAATTAAGGGTAAAAATAATATTATAAGTAATATAAAATAACTATAACACATGTCATAAATTTATTTAATGAGATATTTTTTATAAAAAATAATCTTTGGTCCTTTTTTGTATCCGCTTGGATCCACCTTGAAGACTTTAATCCATTAATATTATTTTATTCTTAGGGAAGTCCAATATATCAAACTTTTGTTTTAATATGTATTAGATATTTATATATGGTTATTTAGAGGATATATTCTAATATAAATATTAATTTTTAATATAAAATATTTATCTTAATTATGGTAATTTTTTATATTTCTTAAGAAACATATAATTAAATTAAATGGTGACACATTGATGATGCAATAATTATTCAATTAATGAAAAAATAAAATAAATGATATTAAAAATATTAAAATAAATATAATTTAATATAATTAATGTCATAAAAGAATTTTTTAGATGCATTTTACATATTATTGATGTTTCATAATCATTTCTTCTATTTTAGCATTTTTATGATATTTTTAAAAAGTCATGTATTGGATAGTGTCAAAATTGACAATAATTATATTTTAAAATAAATAATATTTTATTAAATGATATAAAATAACTAATAATATAAAATTCATCCAAATAATTAGTATATTTTTTCATATTTCATACATGAATCATTTAATGGTATTTTCATCATTTTATAGTAACTATATTAACCCTTAATGTGTAAATATCTAAGTTTTCATGGTAAGAGTTAAATGATTTAACTAAGGGTTAAAGCCAAATGATAAGGATAATAATGCAACCTAAACTTGTCTAAAAAATATTTATTTATAGTATTGAGACACATACTAAACCAATAATTTAAATAACTCACTTTGGATCCATTTTCAATAGAAATTGAATTTATATTAATATAATATCTTAAGAATTTCAAAAAGTTACCCTCACCGCTCCTATCAAATAGAACCATTTCATATCCTTTCCCTACAAATAAAAAACTATTTAGTTTAACCAATATCTTCCAAATTTATTTCCTATAATCCCTTCTCATATTCTAGTGGCCTTGTTTTAGTCATAACACCCTCCTTAGAGGTGTTAAGGTGTTAATCAAAGGAAGTCCAACGAATAAGAGGTAATCGTTTTACAAAATTATTGAAGTTCATTTATTCTTCAACTTCCTCTGCATCCAATGTTTCTATAATAAATTAAAAAATATAGTATCATATATATTATTATATTTTATTATGATTATCTTACATCCAAATTCAATTATTTATCCATCCTACAAAGAATGAAAACATCATGCATGTGTACGTAATTCTTGACGTCTCCATGTCATAGTGTAATATGTTTTTCATCCATAATTTATTTGGATGGGTATAATTATATATATAATAGATATAAATAATAATTACTACATGATATTAATTCTTTACAATTAATATAACATTTAATTCTTTACCCTTTTACCATTAAGGTAATGGAATCATCACTCTGGCATTTGTATGTCATAACCTCTCCATGACAAGATGAGATTCATTTTACACATTAACCATTCAAGAATGATTATAAAAATGTATGAAATAAGTAAATATAATAAATATTAACTTAATATAATTATTTAGATGAAATATACATAACATATTCATAAGATACAAGAACTACAGGACAATAAATGTATAAGAAAATAAAGCATTTAACTCCCGAAACAAGGGTTATAACAAGATATTATTAACAAAATGATATAAGAGGATCATATACACTATAAAATCTATAATTCATTGCATTTGTATTTATTTTTGGATAATACTAATTTTAAATGTTGCGGTGTAACCCACACATGACCCGTGGGCCCAAGTCAAAAGGCCCATATATGACCCGAAGGCCTAGAGGCACAAGGCCTTTAACATGAACATGAAGGCCCAAGACCTGACACACTTAAAAAATCCCCTCCCCAAAATCTGAATCTTGAATGTGCCTAGATCCCCACCTCATATGGATGATCAGCTGAAATTACCATGTGTACTGCTGCACGGTGCTTTGTACTGATGGCAGTTTCCATATCCTCTCATTCTTTCAATCCAATTAACTTTTCTCTAGTGGTTTCTACTTATATTTGAATTATCTTGTGGTTTTTCTCCTATGTGACCACACATGAAAACTTCCTGGTCTTTTTAGACCTAAATATTTCTTTCATGAAGGCCCTCGGTGGCCTGAAGGTCCTGTGGCCTTGTGGCTCGAAGGCCTTACAGCCTGAAGGCCCTTAGTGGCCCGAAGGCAATAAGAGGATCATATATTATATTATAAAAAAGTATATGGTTATGGTATAAATTAATAAAATTATTTATATAGTTTTATATGAGTTTAAATCATTTCTAACTAAAGTAATGTTAAAGGTAAGGGTTAATTTCACAATATCATTATTATTGGGGGTTATTTATACGTATGTATCTTCTGGGGAATATTTATCATCCAAGTCCATGTTTCGTAAATATATTTTCCAAAATATTTATACTATTATATTACTAATATTTTATATCATTTAACCATTTTAATTTTTTTATGAAATTGTTTTTATAGGAATATTTCTTTTATTTTCCAAATAAGGTACTTTATGAGTTTCTTGACAAAAATACAGAAAGAATGTTTATTTTTAACTTTAACGGCATGAGTGGATTTTACCATTTTATTGAATACTTGATTTTTCTTATTTTCCTTTACAATTTTAAAAAGTTTTTTGTAAATAAAATTTTTTATTTTATAAATGTTCTACTTTTATGTAAATTATTTCAAAGTAAAGTGGTATTTTTATCACAATATTTCTAGTGATTTCGTTAGTGTTTTTTCATCAATGTCAACATATTTTGTTGAATATTATGATTGATTGAGGTTGATTTTTTAAGATACACTCTACCTTATTATATTGATGAGTGTGTGATTATTTTGACTGTGGATGTTCTATTTTGATACCATTCAAGGTTTATGGTTAAAGTATTCATATTTCGTATTCTTTTTGTAATACGAATGTTTCTGTTTTCATATAAGTAATTCATTAGACTTAGTAAGTGATGGTAGGGGACTTATATATCCCCTTGATGCATCGATAGGTCTCAAGTGATGAAGTTATTTGGAAAAAACCCTTCGCATAGGTTTCCAAGTAGATTTAAATTATCAGAAGTGTATATATTAACCGAAATTAGATGGTTTTATACCCACAGACTTAAACCTTCATGAGGATAGATCTTGACAGTAACCATCTTGAGGATAGATATTGATAGTTAATACATCCAACATTATACATTCCTTCATTATTATTATTCCATGTGATTATTTTATTAGTTAAAGTATCCACTGTTAATTTTCCCAGCCAACGTGATTATTTAAATGGAATTTGTATCATTCATTTAACTTCCCATTTTGTTAATTATATATTTACTCGTAGCATCCAATGTTAACTTACCATTAAAAATAATTTGAGATCACCCCTTTAGATTGTTTCTTTTTCCATAGGATTCTGATAAGTATGTTATGAGTGATATAAAGGGTTATCCTAGGATAATATTTATAATATCAAAAGATTTATTATGTTGTATTTTATGTTTTAGATTATAACATGTATGTAATATGGTTTTTAAAACTGCTAAACTGATTGATCCTTGGGGATTTGAAAATTATATCTATGCTAATGTTATAAGGTGAAACACTGGCTTTAGGCTATTAGGGTCAGGGTCATTACACTTCACATGATCCAACCTCATGTCATTATTTATGGCATACTTAGTTCATTTAATAAATAGTGACTAATTGATCACTCCATCGTCACCAAATTTCTTATGTCGGTGGCTTGTAAAATGGATTTTTATGATAAATATGGGATTCCAAATAGATTTCATCTAATGACCCGAACATTTATGAATTAAATTCAGTTTATTTTAATTAAATGTCTTATGGATATAGAAAACACATGATTTTTTTATTATATTCAATTGGAATTAAATGACCATTAAGTCTCATTACCATTGATAAAATATCTATTGAACAGTGGTCATATGACTAGTATAAATATAGGGTTTGAACAAATCCTTTTGACTGAGACAAAGGAAGTGATGGCCTAAACCAGTAGGATAATACAATATGAATCCCATTTATCATATCTTATGAGGCAGATAGAATTTCTAGTTTGTTACCTAAACCAATACCAAGCCGAGATCCAATAACTCAAGCATGAGTGAAACCGTTTACAATAAAATTTCAAGCTCATGGAGGTCACTGCCCTAACCATGTTCACCGAATGACCCCATGAATGCCCCACCATCGCACATCGTACTCTTAGGGGGGTATGCTGGTGTAGTAAAGGGATACGTTACAAGACCCTATCATTAAGATTATGTGCCTTATTTTTGTATAGAATAATGAATATACTTTATATTTATAATTATTACTTTGTAAATTATTTCTAAATCAAAAATTGTTTTTTTGGTTAATATTCAAATTCAATTAAGAAATCTATTTTGATGAATTAATGGATTTTTGAATTAAATAATATTTTAATAAAATATTGTTATTAAATTAATTTTATTAAATATAAATTATCATATAATTCTTATGAAGTCAATTTTAATTTTTGAAAGGATTGAAAATTGTTTTTCTCAAAACCCATCAATTTTCAATAATTGTCAGTTTTTATTTTAAAATAAAAATTTCACATACATAGAAAATTATTTAGATGAAATTAATATTACGTTTTGAACTAGGATTTCAAAATTATCCAATGGTGCATTTTTCCTAATTTTCTGAGAGTGTCGAATATTTAGGTAATAATTAAATACCGTATAAATATATAGTTTGTTTTATGACATCATACTAACCTAATAATGATGTAATATGTATTATAAGTTTTATATTAGGTAATATTAATGTTTTACCTTTAAAATAATTTGAATTTATATTTTTTTATTTATTTTATAAATCCTTAGTGAATCTTCCAAGACATATAAAATATTTGATGATTTTTTAAATCATTTCCTTGAATGTATGACTCACCTCCACATAAGAAATGAAAATATTTTAATATCTTTGTCTCATAGACTAATAAAATAAATTATGCCACTCCCATTTTCTAGAAACCATTGAAAACCCATGGGATGGTTTGTGGTTTTCAATATTTTAGTGTGTAGTGTCTAAAACCAAAATAATAAAAATGTCCCACACCTTTCCTATATAAACCCAACATAGAACTCATTTATCATCACTCAAGATATTTTATGTTCTATCAACCTCTTTCCCCTAATACATAGAGTCCTCCCAAGGCACCCCCAAGCTCCCATGAATCCTCCCCCAATTCTTTTGGGATCACACATCCAAGTAAGGGATCTTCCACTCTCCTCTTTTATCAAGCACTCCTTTTGGTGATATGCTTTTTAATTTCAATTTTCATATATTGGGATATGTTCATACATAACACCCATACATTCCATTTTATTTATATATAATTATTTATTCATTTCAATCTCATTAATCCATCCATGATCCTTTATATATGCCTGTTATTATGCTGAAATTTCATAAGGGATTTCTCTCTTCCCATTTCCATTCAAGAATTTCTTTTATATTAGGCTTCTAAATTCAAGTTCATATGTTTGGATATTATGTTTCATGATCTGATTACTATCCATTTCATTTATAAATGATTATATAAACATTTAACTCTCCTCAACCCATTTTAAGAACTTATATTTTATGTCGTTTTGCTGCTGAAATTGCACCATGATTTCCATGACGAAATCATCATATTGCGAATACCATACCCATTTCTCTATCAAGGGAATTAACCTTTATGATCATGAACTTATTGTTTTGGGAATTATGTGTTTGTATTCCACATTACTTTATCATGTAAAAACTTATTATTTTTAATTATTCCATGTTATATGATCTAGGTGACACACTTATGCCTGAAATGAAATGTTTATGAAGGGTGTGCCCTGATAGTGCTCCAATGCATTGGGTAATGTTTAGTATCTTGATAAGTCATGTGAAATGAGGGTTTAATCATGATAATTCATGTTTAATTAGGGTTTAATCTTTATAATTCGTGTGAAATTTGGGCTTACTCATGCTAATCCATGTGTAATGAGTCTTGGCTCGTGCTGATATCATTATGTATGTTATAGCCACAATTCCATGTTATGAATAACATTCTATATCATGCCATTATTTTTTTAATTATTTTGTGATCCGTTGATATTCCTATTTACTAAAATGTATTTTCTTCTTCATGTTAGGCAACATTTATTCCCTTAATAGGATTTATATCTCACCCTTTTCTTACGTATTTCCTTAGGTTATCCAATACAATGCTAAGTATGAAATAAATGATGATGTAAAAGAACTTTTAAATAACTATTTTTATTTCATGTTTTATGTTGTTATGTAATCTTCCTAAGACAAAAATACACTATACCTCTCAATATTCGTAGTTATATTAAGTGAATTTTTATGTAATAAATCATGTTTAAATTTAAAATAATGATGAGGGTTGTTATAGTTGGTATCATATGATAGGTTTAGTTATTTTTAAGATTAGAATTCGAAAACTCTAGTTAAAGTCTTAGGGATAAGACTAACTATAAGAAAATAATCACTAAATTTTTTTGTGAAAATAGATTAAGTGGTTTATCAAGAAAATACATCCCTATCTTGATACAAACAAGTAGAGTTGCCTCTGGCATAGATGTATCTAGGGGTAAAACTTGAAAACACAGCTTTGAGATAGACTTGAACAGGAATGGGTGCACAAAAATAGGACTTGATGCACTATTGGTTTGAAACTGATGGGGTATATACTTCAATAAATTCATAAGTTTAGTACAAATCATAATTAAGGGAACAAAAAAACCCCCTAAGAATATACGTTAGGAGATAGATCATGGATAAATTAGATCGAAGCATAGAAATTCATAAGTTATAAAGATAAATGTAATTTATAAGTTATTCCTTTTTTTCATTAGATTACCATTTATGGTTTCAACTATTTGAGATACTCATCCCTAATTTTCCTTTTATTCTAGCCAGTTTCTAGTAATAGGAGGAATTGGGCTAACAAATGACGCAAGGATCAATGTGATGACTACCCTAATGAGATACCCACTCTTTTTGGAGTGTGAATCACAAAATTTGTCATGAAACTCTCTCAGTTAACTCATGTTTTGAATATAACCCTAGGTTAAGTGGACTGTCCAACCCCCCTAAGAATGAACATGTTTCAATCGATATCTTCATTATACCAAGGCCTCCTACTTTCAATAGATCATTTGATCTCTCAATCACTAAAAAATAGATCAAATACATTAAAAATATCACATCCATCCTTCAACAATCTAAACTAGATAAGGTTGTTCTCACTCCTTATCATATGGAGGGTGAATTTTATCAATGGAAGACATTGATAAAAAATAATAATCCCGAGGAAGGGATTGTGGTGATGGAATGGATGGATTTCAGGAAAAAAATGGATAAATATTTTCCCTACACCCTCTGACATAAAATCAAAAAGGACTTCCTTGCCCTCATGAAAAAAAAATGAATCCAAAAAAATGTATGAGGAAAAAATCACAACACTATCACAGTATCCCTTTGGTATTTTTGTCACCCCCAAATTCAAATTTGATCACTTCTTTGGTGGGATAAAACCTAGCCTATGAAAAGCCCTAGTAATCCTCAAATTTTAAATCTATGATGATATTGGTTGATGTTCCCTCAAAGTTGAGATGAAGATCAACGAATCTCAGGGGTATCATGGGGATAATAAGTAGAAAGTGGACTTTGATTTTGGTAGTTTGAGGGATAAATCCAATGGTGCTAAAAAATCACATCACCCTGTTTATCAAAAGTGTGGAAAGAATCACCTTGAAAAATATATAAGGGGATCAAGGATATGATATTGGTGTGGAATAGATGGGATCCTCCCTAATAATTTCCAATAAGAGAAACCCATCAATGTGATAGATGAAATAAATTCTCTGGTCGACCCTCAATGCAATTTTCATTTCTACAACTCCAAGGAACCATGGAAATTTGTGAATTTATTCCTGATGCCATGGGTAATTGGAGGTAACAAACAACCTCCAAGGAAGAAAGGGAGAACTTTTTCCATCAATACCACCAAATTGAATCCTGACAATGAATTAATGATAAGTACATAGTTTATTCATTCAGGAATAGTAGACATTGTTTTTTATTCTATTTATATGAATTATTTTATATCTTGAAAGTTTGGTAGAATAATCCTGACACTACAACAATGTATGGAAGTAGAGATGTTAGTGAAAATGGAAAATATGGAATTTATTGAATCATGTATATATAACTCCTCCCCTCTTATAATTTTTTATTTAACTTCCTGAACAACCTCACCATACTCGCTCTGGTGTAATTAGATTCAATTATTGGTATGGATTGGGTTTCCCTATTTAGAGGCAATATAAATTTCCATGAGAGGAAAATCACTCTCTATATGGTGAATTGATCCCCGATTCTATACAAGTGCAAGGTGGAGGATGAATCTTCTTTAGCACCATCATCTCAAACATGGATATTATAGCCCTATTAGGACATGTATCTTTCTCAGATGATTGATTCTAAGGAAAGAAACATGCTCGAAGACATTCATATTGTAAAGAAATTCGCTGATGTGTTTTCTAAATAATTTCCTAGTCTTCCTCCTAGAAGAGATATTGAATTATAGATTCATCTTATACCCAGGGTGTTTCCAATATTTGAGACTCTATATAGAATGTCTATTATGGAGCTTGAGGAGCTAAAGAAACAACTATAGGTGAATCTAGATAAAAGTTTTATATGACCAAGTTCTTATCCATCGATTAAACCTGGCCTTTTCATCATGAATAAGGATGGATCAATGCAACTTTTCATTGATTATTGTGAGATCAAAAAAATAAAGATATAGAAAAAGTTTCATTTTCCATGAGTTGATGAGTTTGATAAATTTTTTGGCGAACAATACTTTTCAAAGGTGGATCTACAGTCGAGATATTACCATGTTAAGGTTAAGAAGGAGGATATCACCAAGACTACTTTTTATATGAGGTACGGGCATTATGATTTCATAGTGATGTCATTTGGACTCACTAATGCTCCAAAAATCATCATTGACTTGATGAATAGAATATTTCGAGATTATCTCAAAAAATATATGGTAGTCTTTATAGATTATATTCTAATATACTCAAAAACCATAGAGGAGAATGAGGAGAATCTATGAACTATGTTGTAGACCTTGAGAAGGGAGAAACTCTATGAAAAGTACATAAAATGAGAGTTCTAGTTGAAGTAAGTCTCATTCTTGGGGCATATCATCACAACCAATGGTATATCTACGTATCCTTCCAAAAAAGAAATTGAGGGATGGCCAAGGCCAACATCTGGGACATAAATCCCTAACTTCTCTGGGTTAGCTGGATATTATTATTGATTTTTGGGAAATTTCTCATAATTGTCAAACTCTCTTACCAAGATAACCTAGAAGGGAGTCAAGTTTTATTAGAATGATGAATGTGAAGGTAGCTTCATGGAGTTGAAGAAGATACTTATCATTGCCCATGTTGTCACACTACCCACAAGTGGGGAGCTTTTTGTAATATTTAGTGATGATTCAAAGAAGGTTCTGGGTTGTGTGTTGATTCAGAATGAAAAATCCATTGCCTATACCTCAAGGTAGTTGAAAATTCATGAGAGAAACCATCCCATTCATTACTTGGAGTTGGAATCTATGATCGTTATATTAAAAAAAATTCATCATTATCTCTTTGGGGAGAAGTATGAAATATATACATGTCACAAAATCTCAAATATATATTCACATTGAAAGAGATGAATATGTTCCAATGAATATGGTTAGAGCTCATCATGGATTACGACTGCTCAATCCATTACCAACTTGGGAAAACAAACAAAGAAGAGGATTATCTAAGTAGAAAGGACCCATCAATTCAACCATTTATGATAATTGAAAACTATCTAATCTTCTTCGATTTGATGAATATAGACATGGGAATCATAAATAATGGAACATAATAAATACTTAAACAAATTATTTCTCAATAATATCTTTTGGAAAGGGTAAAGGAAGCTGAAAAAGATGATGTGGGAATTCAGAAGAAAGTAGAAACTGTCAAAAAAGGGAAATCCTCGGCATTGAATGTTAATGAAGAAGGAATTGTTAGATTTGTTTCAAGAATATGTGTTCCAAAAAATCCGGATTTAAAGAAATAAATTTTGGATAATGTACATAGTTTGAATTTCTTCATTCACCCAGGAAACAGTAAGATGTATCAAGATCTCAGGGAGCACTATTGGTGGAATAACATGAAAAAGTAGATTTCTAAATATACATCAATGTGCCTGGTATGTCAACAAGTGAATTATTATAGACTTATTTATAAGGGGATGATGAAACCATTACCCATACCAATATAGAATTGGGAGAACATCACCATGGACTTTTTCACCTGACATCCAAAGACATCCAAAGGAAACAATGCTATCAAGGTTGTTATGGATCATCTTACAAATACTGCACACTTTATTTCAATTCAAGATGATTTCTCATTGGATCAACTTGCATAGATATACATAATAGAATTGGTAAGGTTGAAAGTGGTGCCAATTTTTATTATGTCGTATATAGATCCAAGATTCACCTCTATGTTCTTGAAGAGTCTCCAATATGCTCTAAATACAGAGTTGAACTTTATCATGACTAATCAACCTCAAACTGATGGTTAATTTGAGTGAACAATCCAGAAACTTGAGGACATGTTGAGAGCTTGCTCAATGTACTTAAAAGGGGGTGGGACCAACATATTCCTTTGGTGGAGTTATATTACAACAATAGTTTCCACTCATGAACCCAAATGGATCCTTATGAATCACATAATGGGAAGAGGTTTAGAACACCGACATGTTGGGATCAAGTTGGGGAATGAAAACTTATAAGTTTGGAAATGTTTTATGAAATGGTGGATAAGGTTAAGACCATCAATCAACACATCAAAGGTACCTAGAGTCGAAAAAATAGCTATGGTGACAATATTTAATGAGACCTAGAGTCTGATGTTGGATACATGGTACTCCTTCACATGTCACAATAAAAGAGAGTCATGAGATTTTGGAATAAGGGAAAGCTTAGTCCAAGGTACATCAGTCCTTTTTAAATCATTGATCACATCAGATCAGTGTCCGATAAAATAGCACTCCCACTGAACATGCCTCATGTCCATGATTTATTCCATGTATCACTATTAAATAAGTACATACTAGACCCCTCACATGTACTCAATCCAGAGGTGGTACCACTGAAGAATGACCTCTACTATGAGGATAAGTCGGTGATTATCTTAGATCATAGAGAAAAAGTTCTATGAAATAATATGATTTCTATTTTCAAGGTGGTGTGGCGAATCCAAAAGTATAAAGAGGAAACATGGGAAGAGAAGGAAGTGATGAAGCAGAGTTACCCTCATCTATTTTAGTGTGGTAAATGTAAATATTGAGGTTGAAATTTCTCAAGGGGGAAAGTTCGTAACGACAAAAACATTTATGAATAAAATTAACTTTTATTTAATAATATGTATTATGTATATAGAAGACACATGAAATTTTTTTAATATATCCAATTGGATTTAAATGACCACTAACTATCATTACACTACAATAATTTCTGGTTTTCGAGGCGGGGCACCTATAGCAGCCGCCATTTGGCGGCCGCTAATACTATCAACAGCGGCTGCCAAATGGTGGTCGCGGCACATTACTTCCTAAAAATACCCTATTTTCCCCTCCCTCCCCTCCCCGACCCCGCGACCCCCCCTTCCCCAACCCTGCGATCCCGACCCCCACGACCCCGACCCCCGCGACCTCGACCCCTCGACCCGGCGACCCCGACCCCCGGTGAGGCCGACCCCCGACGACACCTCCCCGACCCCCGGCGACCCTCCCCGACCCCGGCGACCCTCCCCGACCCCCGGAAACCCTCCCCGACCCCCGGTGACCCCTCCCCGACCCCCGGCGACCCCGACCCCGCTGGCGACCCCGACCCCCGTCGACCCCGACCCCCGACCCCCGACCTCCCGGTGACCTCGGCAACCCCCGGTGACCCGACCCCCGGCGACCCCGACTCCGGAGATCCCCACCCCCTTGCCTCCGTTCTGCGCCACCAGCAAACCCGACAACCCCCACTGCCTTGCCTCCACGCTGCGCCCCCATGACCCCGACACCCCCTGCCCACGCTGCACCCCAATGACCCCCACCGCCTTGCCTCCGCACTGCACCCCCGTGACCCTGACACCCCCGCAACCCGGCAACCCCCACCCCTGCCCGCGCTGCACCTTTGGATAGCCCCGTCGCCGTCATCCCCTCGCGGCCCTGTTGCATCCCTCCGGCAAGTCCCCCTGCCTCCATTGGACCCTTCCGGTCCATTGTGCCCCGCCGTGTAGAACCCTCTACGCTTCGTCCAACGGTTCCGCTCCTTTCGAGTCCGGCTGTCGAACCTCTGTTGTCAAGTCATTGCGCCGTCATGGATCCGAAATCGAGTCAGAACCCATTACTCGTGGTCGAGTCCTCTACAGGTAATGTTTTTTATCCAAATTTGGTTTTTAAATTTTAAAGATATGTGTTTTTTTTAGAATTTAAATAAGATATTTCACTTTTGATTTCTATTAAATACAGATATGGATAGGAGTTGGATTGATATGCAAGATAGATTTTCAGCTGAATATTATGAGGGGATTAAGCGATTTATGTATTTCACCAAAACATTTCCAAGAGATATGATTAGTTGTCCATGCAGAAAATGTGCAAATAGATATCTCTTCAAATGAGATAGTGTTAGAGAACAGTTGTTTTTTAATGGGTTTTTTGAAAAACTATAAGACATGGACGCGTCATGGAGAAGATTTTGTTTCATTTCATCGCTTAGAAAATATTCAAATGAATGTTGATTCAAGAACAGTTGATCCGATGAACATAATGCTGAATGATATGATGTTTCAGTTTCAATCTGAAGACAGTAATGTCGTAAATGACGACGTTGGATTGAGTAATCCTCGTTCTTCTGCAGATGGAGAAGCATTGAAATTCTTTGAAATTCTTGAAGATGCACGTAATGAATTATATCCTGGATGCACTAAATTTAGTAAATTTTCATTCATCGTTGAATGGTTACACCTGAAGGCCTTGAACCAGTGTTCAGACACCTCATTCGACATGTTGTTGGTATTATTGAAGAAGGTACTCCCTGCTGGATTGAAGATTTCAGAGTCATTCTATCAAGCTCACATATTAATCGATGATCTTGGTTTTACATATGATACAATTGATGCATGTCTCAATAATTGTATGTTGTTCATAAAAGAGAATGTGCAATTAAATAATTGTACTGTTTGTTATACATCCAGGTGGAAGACCAATGAGATTAATCAAGGTAGTCAGATTCTTCCTGGGAGAGTCTTGAATCAATGGAAACAAGTTGCCGCTAAACAGATGCGTTATTTCCCACTGAAACCGAGACTGAAGAGATTCTTCATGTCCACTAAAATTCCTAAATTGATGACTTGGCATTCATAGAGAAAGAAAGTGGTTGATAAATTAACTCACTCGACAGATTCTTTGGCATGGAAAGAGTTTGATCAAAGACACCCAGACTTTTCCCGAGATGATCGTAATATTTGACTGGGTTTGGAAGCAGATGGTTTTAACCCATTTAGGTCCATGTTTGGTGCGACACATAGTACATGGCCAGTGGTGTTGGTTCCATACAACATTCCCCCATGGGTATGTATAAAGCAACCTTTTTTGTTGCTGTCAATTCTAATTGATGGACCGAGAGGACCTGGTGATAAAATCGATGTTTATATGCAACCTTTGATTGATGAGCTGCAAGAATTTTGGGCCGATGGTGTAATGACTTTGACTCGGCAGAAAATGAAATGTTTAGTCTTCGGTCCGCTTTGCTATGGACAATTAATGATTTCCCATCGTATGCTAACTTATCAGGTTGGCGTACAAAAGGAGAATTTGCTTGCCCTTGTTGTAATAAGAGTAAGAAATCTATATGGATTAATCACTGTAGAAAGTGGGAATATCTTGGTCACAGACTCTTTCTTCCTCCATTACACAGGTTCATAAAAGACCATGTATCGTTTGATGGGAATAGAGAGTTTGAACCATCACCACAAATACTGTCTGGGGTTGAAATATGTGCAGAACTTGATGAAGAAAACATCCGTACAATGTATGATTTTCAAGATTTATTGGTTCCTTCATTGCCTTCTATTCCTACTGCAAAAAGATAGTGAAGTCATAATTGGAAGAAACGAAGTATTTTTTTTTTGAATTGCCTTATTGGAAATATAATATTTTAAGGCATAATTTAGATGTGATGCACATTGAAAAAAATGTATGTGATAATATTTTGTGCACCATTTTAGGCGTCCAGGGGAAATCAAAGGACAGTGCTAATGCTCGACGTGATTTGCAAGAAATGGGATTGAGAAAACCTTTACATTTACAACTGGGTGATGGTAATCGGGCATACATGCTTGCTGCACAGTACACAATGAGTAAAAAAGAGAAAGAAACATTTCTATCAATTTTGAAGACTGTTAAGGTGTCATATGGTTATTGCTCTAATATTTCGAAGCGCGTGAATATGAAGAGCATGAAATTACAGGGTTTGAAAAGTCACGATAATCATATTCTTCTTCAACAGTTAATTCCTATATTAATTCGTAATTGCTTACCTTCCAAGGTTGTTGAGCCGTTGATTGGAGTTTCTAATTTTTTCAGACAGCTCTGTTCTAGGAATCATCACATGAGTGATTTGAAAAAGCTACAGGATAAGATTGTACATGCACTATGTCACATAGAAAAACTCTTTCCACCGTCTTTTTTTGATGTCATGGTTCACTTGACCGTCCATTTAACTGGTGAAGTCATTGCTGGCGGTCCTGTGCAATTCAGGTGCATGTATCCAATAGAGTGATACTTAAATACATTGAAACGCTATGTGCGCAAAAAATCTTGTCCAGAAGCATCAATTTCCAAGGGTTATTTAATGGATGACTGTACTAATTTCTGTTCTTCATATATTGATGAGGTTGAAACAAAGATAGATAAACCGTCCCAGACTGATGAGGGTCCAATTGGAGAAGGAATAACATTTGATATGCAGAACGACGAGTGGGTTCAAGCTCATCGATATGTGTTGTTCAACACTCCATCAGTTATTCCATTGATACAGTAAGTTTCATAGTTGATGTGTATTTTGTTTCTATATTTATTTTATTGTTTACCTTATATTGTGTTGTGATTTAGGATGCATATCGCTGAGTTGAAACGTTAAAGGCCTCGTGCAACTAAGTATCAAATTCAAAAACATCATTTCAACACATTTCATGAGTGGTTCAAGACTCATGTACGTATAATTGATTTAATATTTTTATAGTTCAACTTAGTTTTATTTTCACAATCCTTTGTCCATTAAACTATATATGTGAAATTTGTAGATTCAAAAGTTATGTGATTTAACCCAACATGTGAGCGAAGAACTCAACCAACTAGCTGATGGTCCATTTATTACAGCTCGTCGCTACAAGTCATTGGATGCTAACGGATTCTGATTTCGTATTAGCGATGTTGACATGAACCGAGCCACACAAAATAGTGGCATTGGTTGTTCATTTGTTGGTGCGGGTTATTATTATGGATTGTTGAGAGATATTATTGAGTTTATTTATGATCGTGGATTAAAACAAATATTGTTAAGGTGTGATTGGGTCAATCCAGTTCGTGGAACGAAATTTGATAACTTCCAATTTACATTAGTAAACTTTAACAATATGCTATATAAAGATGACCGGGTTATCAATGATCCCTTCATACTGACATCGCAGGAAGAACAATTTTACTTTGTCGGCATTGATTATGATTGGAAAGTTGTGGTGAAAATGTCTAGAAGAGGGGTTTTTCTGATTGACCAAGAGGAACCTGAAATCAGAAGACATCAAAGGGTGAGTGAATTGTGATGTGGTCGAGCAGAAGGCACGTCAATCGGACGTGCCGTGTGCCCGCGGTGACCAGGAACGCCGTTCTAGTGTCATAAACGGCCAAAACGGGCGTCTAACAGTCAAAATCATAGAGGAAGACATTGGATTGACATGAAATCACATGATAACAATCCAATTATTATTCGCGACATGCACACGCAGACGGCACGTCAATCGGACGTGCGGTCTGTGCCGTAGGGCTCATTATGTGTTCTTTAAGTGTTGCGCGCGCTTGATAAACGTGCATGGGGGGTCCAAATGGGCCGAACGAAGTCTGAATGGCCTGAATCAGTCAACATCAAAGGGTGAGTGAATTTTGATGTGGTCGAGCAGACGGCACATCAATCGGACATGTCGTGTGCCCGCGGTCACCAGGAACGCCGTTCTGGTGTCATAAACGGCCAAAACGGGCGTCTAATGGTCAAACTCATAATGGAAGACATCGGATTGACCTGAAATAACATGAAACAATCCAGTTATTATTCACGACGTGCACGCGCAGAAGGCACATCAATCGGACGTGCAGTTTGTGTTGTAGGTCTCATTATGCGTTCTTTAAGTGTGGTGCGCGCTTGATAAACGCGCGTGGGGGGGTCCCAATGGGCCGAACGAAGTCCGAAGGGCCTAAAATCAAACTACATCAAAGGGTGAGTGAATTGTGATGTGGTCGAGCAGACGGAACGTCAATCGGATGTGTCGTGTGCCCGCGGTCACCGAGAACGCCGTTCTGGTGTCACAAACGGCCAAAACGGGCGTCTAACAGTCAAACTCATAGCGGACGACATCGGATTGACCTGAAATCACAGGAAAACAATCCAATTATTATTCGCGACGTGCACGCGTAGACGGAACATCAATCGGACATGTGGTCTGCGCCGTAGGGCTCATTATGCATTCTTTAAGTGTTGTGTGCGCTTGATAAACGCGCGTGGGGGGTCCAAACGGGCCAAACAAAGTCCGAATGTCCTGAAATCAGACCACATAAAAGGGTGAGAGAATTGTGATGTGGTCGAGTAGACGGCACATCAATCAGACGTGCCGTGTGCCCGCGGTGACCGGGAACACCGTTCTGGTGTCATAAACGGCCAAAACAGGCATCTAACGGTCAAACTCATAGCGGACGACATCGGATTGACCTTAAATCACAGTACAACAATCCAATTATTATTCTAGAAGTGTACGCGCAGAAGGAATGTCAATCGGATGTGTGGTCTACGTCGTAGGGCTCATTATGCGTTCTTTAAGTGTTGCGTGTGCTTGATAAACGCGCGTGGGGGGGTCCAAACGGGCCGAACGAAGTCTGAATGACCTGAAATCAGACAACATCAAATGGTGAATTAATTGTGATGTGGTCGAGAAGACGGCACATCAATCGGACGTGTCGTGTGCCCGCGGTGACCAGGAATGCCGTTCTGGTGTCAAAAACGGCCAAAACGGGCGTCTAACAGTCAAACTCATAGTGGACGACATCTGATTGACCTGAAATCACAGAACAACAATAAAATTATTATTGGCGACGTGCACGCGTAGACGACACATCAATCGGACGTGCGGTCTGCACCGTAGGGCTCATTATGTGTTCTTTAAGTGTTGTGCGCGCTTGATAAACGCACATGGGGGGGTCTAAACGGGCCGAATGAAGTCCGAATGGCCTGAAATCCGATGACATCAAAGGGTGAGTGACTTTTCATGTGGTCGAGTAGACGGCATGTCAATCGGACGTGCCGTGTGCCCGCGGTGACCGGTAATGCCGTTCTGGTGTCATAAGCGACCAAAACGGGCGTCTAACGGTCAAACTCATAGTGGACGACATTGGATTGACCGGAAATCACAGTAGAACAATCCAATTATATTCTCTATGTGAACGCGCAGACGGCACATCAATGGGACGTGCGGTCTGCGCCGTAGGGCTCATTATGCGTTCTTTAAGTGTTGCCCGCACTTGATAAACGTGCGTGGGGGGGTCCAAACGGGCCGAACGAAGTCTGAATGACCTAAAATCAGACGACATAAAAGGGTGAGTGAATTGTGATTTGGTCGAGTAGATGGCACATCAATCAGATGTGTCGTGTGCCCGCGGTCACCGGGAACTCCGTTCTGGTGTCACAAACAGCCAAAACGGGCGTCTAACGGTCAAACTCATAGCGAACGACATCATATTGACCAGAAATCACAGGAAAAAATCCAATTATTATTCGCGACATGCACGCGCAGAAGTCACGTCAATCGGACGTGCGGTTTGCGACGTAGGGCTCATTATGCGTTCTTTAAGTGTTGCGCGCGCTTGATAAACGCGCGTGGGGGGGTCCAAACGGGCCGAACGAAGTCCGAATGGCCTGAAATTAGACGACATCAAAGGGTGAGTGAATTTTGATGTGGTCGAGCAGACGGAACATCAATCGGACATGTTGTAGGCCCGCGGTCACTGGGAACACCGTTCTGGTGTCATAAACGGCCAAAACGGGCGTCTAACGGTCAAACTCATAGCGGACGACATCGGATTGACCTGAAATCACAGGACAACAATAAAATTACTATTCGCGATGTGCACACGCAGACAGCACATCAATCGGACGTGCGGTCTGCGCCGTAGGGCTCATTATGCGTTCTTTAAGTGTTGCGCGCGCTTGATAAACGCACGTGGGGCGTCCAAACAGGCCGAACGATGTCCAAATGGCCTGAAATCAGACGAAATCAAAGGGTGAGTGAATTTTGATGTTGTCGAGTAGACGGCATGTCAATCGGACGTGTCGTGGCCCGCGGTCACCGGGAACGCCGTTCTGGTGTCATAAACGTCCAAAATGGGCTTCAAACGGTCAAACTCATAGTGGACGACATCGGATTGACCTGAAATCATAGGACAACAATCCAATTATTATTTGCGATGTGCTCGCGCAGACGGCACATCAATCGGATGTGCGGTCTGCGCCGTAGTGCTCATTATGCGTTCTTTAAGTGTTGCACTTGCTTGATAAACGCGTGTGGGGGGGTCCAAACGGTCCGAACGAAGTCCGAATTGCCTGAAATTATACGACATCAAAGGGTCAGTGAATTTTGATGTGGTCGAGTAGACGTAATGTCAATCGGACATGTCGTGTACTTGCGGTGACCGGGAACGCCATTTTGGTGTTATAAATGGCCAAAACGGGCGTCTAACTATCATACTCATAGTGGATGACATCTTATTGACCTGAAATCACAGGAGAACAATCCAATTATTATTCGTGACGTGCACGCGTAGACGGCATATCAATCGGGCGTGCGGTCTGCACCGTAGGGCTCATTAAGCGTTCTTTAAGTGTTGCGCGTGCTTGATAAACGCACGTGGGGGTCCAAACGGGCCGAATGAAGTCAGAATGGACTGAAATCAGAAGACATCAAAGGGTGACTGAATTGTGATGTGGTCGAGTAGACGGCACGTCAATCGGACGTGCCGTGTGACCACGGTGACCGGGAACGCCGTTCTGGTGTCATAAACAGCCAAAACGGGCATCTAACGGTCAAACTCATAGTGGAAAACATCGGATTGTCCTGAAATCATAGGAGAACAATCCAATTATTATTCACGACGTGTACGCATAGACGGCACATCAATCAGACGTGCGGTCTGTGCCGTAGGGCTCATTATGCGTTTTTTAAGTGTTGTGCGCTCTTGATAAACACGCGTGGGGGGTCCAAATGGGCCGAAAGAAGTCCGAATGGCCTGAAATCAGATGACATCAAAGGGTGAGTGAATTGCGATGTGGTCAAGTAAAAGGAACGTTAATCGGACGTGCCATGTGCCTGCGGTCACCAGGAACGCTGTTCTGGTGTCATAGACGGCCAAAACAGGCGTCTAACGATCAAACTCATAGCGGATGACATCGTATTGACCTGAAATCACAGGAAAACAATCCAATTATTATTCGCGACATGAACGCGTAGACGACACGTCAATCGGACGTGCGGTCTGCCCTGTAGGGCTCATTATGCGTTCTTTAATTGTTACGTGTGCTTGATAAACATGCGTGGGGGGGTCTAAATTGGTCGAACGAAGTCCGAATGGCCTGAAATCAGACAAAATCAAAGGGTGAGTGAATTTTGATGTGGTAGAGCAGACGACACATCAATCGGACGTGCCGTGTGCCCGCGGTGACCGGGAAGGCCGTTCTGGTGTCATAAACGGCCAACACGGGTGTCTAACAGTCAAACTCATAGCGGACGACATCAGATTGACCTGAAATCACAGGAAAACAATCCAATTATTATTCTTGACGTGTATGCGTAGACGGAACATCAATCGGACATGCGGTCTGCGCTGTAGGGCTCATTATGCATTCTTTAAGTGTTGTGTGCGCTTGATAAATGTGCGTGGGGGGGTCCAAACGGGCCGAACGAAGTCCGAATGGCCTAAAATCAGAAGACATCAAAGGGTGAGTGAATTTTGATGTGTTCGAGCAGATGAAACGTCAATCGGACGTGCCGTGTGCCCGCAGTGACCGGGAACGCCGTTCTGGCGTCATAAACGGCCAAAATGGGCGTCTAACGGTCAAACTCATAGCGGACGACATCAGATTGACCTGAAATCACAGGACAACAATCTAATTAAAACAATAGAATTAAAGATTTTAAATTTTTAAAATGGTATTTAAAATTATGAATATTATTTTGAAAATCAAATAGTTTAGATCTGTTACAGTAAGTATGAAGTTAAATATGTTAATTTGTTTTTTAGGTTTTATTCGGTACTAATTTTGTTATTAAATTTTGTTATGCAGTTATATGTGCTGATGTATGCGGATCTTGGAAGATGACAGCCGAGATTTATTTGGGTATATATTAATGTATAATTGAATTTTTTTTTAAAAAAAATTAAAATTTTATAGCGGCCGCCAAATGGCGGTCGCTGATAGCAACCACTACCACAAAACTGGGCAAGGCATGCGCCTGCCTTTATTAGTGCTAACAGTAAAGCGCTGATTAAGGGTCCGGCCTTTATCAGCGCTTTTTTAGCGCTGATAAAGGTTGTATTTATCAGCGCTTTTCATTTTATCACTGATAAATACACCCTTTATCAGCGCTTTTTACTAGCGCTGATAAAGGATCACGCGGATTTGTTAAAAACCCGCGGGTCCTCTTGCTCCTCCCTGCACCCGGTCAAGCTCTCGCGGAAGCCCTCCTCTACGCCGATGTCGCCACCTCCTCCTCCTCCGCCGTGGCTGCCGCCTCCTCCTTCTCCTCCTCCTCCGGCATCCGCCTCCTCCTCCTCCGGCCGCCGCCTCCTCCTCCTCCTATGCTCCTCCTCCTCCTCCTCCTCCTCCATCGCGGCCTCGTCCTCCTCCTCCTCCACCGGTGCTTCCTCCTCCTCCTCCTAGTCCACGGCCTCATCCTCCTCCTCCTCCACCGGCGCCTCCTCCTCCTCCTCCTCTTCCTACTCCGCTGCCTCCTCCTCCACCGCGACCTCCTCCTCCTCCTCCTCCTCCTCCTCCTCTGCTGCCTCCGCTGCCTCCTCCCTACCTCCGTGCTGCCTCCATTGCCTCTGGTGCCTCCACTGTCAACACCTCCTTCTCCTTCACCCCCAGGTCCTCCTCCTTTAGGTGATTCAAATTGAATTTTCATGAATTAATTATGTTTGTAATGGGTAATTGTTTGGCCAACTATTCTTCGTGTTGAATATTCAGTTTCCATGGGTGGTTTGGGATTGTGGTTATGTTTTGATCCTGACTATGGGTTGTTTTTATGATTTTCCACTACTTCATTAGATTTATTTAGTTATTCTTATGTTTTGGTGTTTTCATTTAGTTCTTTTGTTGTGATTTGATGTTGGGTTTTCCTTGATGGAGGTTGTTCGTGTTTCTTGTAGACAATACCTCATAGAAGGACCATGTATAAGCATAGAGAGTGTGAACCAGAGTACCCCAAAGAGGAACCATCCCATTGATACAAATTTTTTTGGATTCAATGATTGATAATTTCAAAAACGTGGGTTAAATTGGTATCCATGATAAGACATGAACTACGGACCACACTCAAGAATTTTCAAAGAATAATTCAGATTTTTTCCTTACTGAAAAGAAAACCAGGTAATTTAAGGAGTATTTGGACTGTATCAAGTAGATCTTAGAGTTTTTGAAAACCCCTAAGACATCTAAAGTGTTATTTTCTGGTTCCTTTTTAAAATAATTTATTTTAATGTGGTGCGATTCAATGATTCTTTCGAGGAATAGAGAGGATCTCACTTTTACCACTTTCCAAGTGGTATTTCTTCAGAGGTTCTACCCAGATACCATGAGATTGATGAATGACTATGTGTTTTTAAATATAGAGTATGGTGGTCATTTAGTCATGGATTATGCCACTAGATTTCGTAATTTGGTTCATGTATCTCTTTATCTCCCAATGAACGATTATCTTTTGGCTATTAATTTTGAGATGGGTTTGAGGAAATATATCAGATTTATTCTTATTGTTCTAAGTCTACCAACCTATTTTTAGGTTTTTCCCAAGGTAATGATGTGAGAGGAATATTTTAATTGAAATATTGGTCTCAATGGTGTTCCATTAAGGGTGGTATCCATAGTTATTTTTGAGGATAAAATCTAAAGCACGATGAGTCTTAGAGAAGTAGTGGAAAGGGATTTGAGTAGTCTTTATGAACAGATTATGTGGATTCTATGGACAACGGACCTATTTTTTTATCATATTAGAAATTTGGGAAACATCTGGACAATTTTACCAAAGACTTTGAGGGTGTTCCACCTATTTGGGTAGCCAGGTAATATCTTGTGATTTTTTCAATTGGCTCCTAATGGGAGTGGTGTAGGCTCCACTTTTTTAAGGGCTCTTAGTTAAAATAAGAGGCTTCAAATGGTGGAGGATCACATCCTAAAAGAAAGGGGGATTCTTAATAGGGAAATAATACATAGACGAGTCTAATCCAGAAAAAATCAATGCAGTAGAGGTCATTCATGAGGACTCATAATCTTGGCCAACCACAATTCGAGGTGAATTTTTTTTAATTCTTCAATAGTATTGGTTTCATTTCAAAATGGTGAATCCTAGTCATTAATTTCACATATTTTTTTATTACTTAGGTATGACGGTAGAGTTTATGAATTATTTCATGTATTGATTAACCCTTTTGGGTAGGAAAAATGGTCATGGTTTCATGTTCTTTGAGAGTTGTGTTGTGGTACTTGGCATGGAGGACATTTCAGAATTCCATGTTTTGGACCTGGTCTTTTCTGACCTCATTATCGTCTTGGATTTTTTATTGGATTTAGTGAACTAGATGACTATTATCACCATTGGGTTCAGTTACTTACTCTTAACAGGAGATTCCATGTCTTTTATGGAGATTGTGATCTATAACCATAGAGGGTATAACAAGTTTCTTCTATGTTATGGTTCATATCATGTCATTTTTCCAAGGTTTTCCTTGGGGTTGTTGAGAAGTGTTCTTCATGTGAAATTCCAGTGGTCATGGAAAAGTACACAAAATCATTTCTAGAGGACTTCATGGGATAACCTCCCCAATGAGTGTTTGCGTTTTCTATCTATTTTCTTCACAGGAGGATCCCATTTTCCATTCCATCACATCATAAGGCTCTTGCCGATTTAGAGGAGCTAAAAGATCATCTAGAAGATCTTTAGGGAAATGGTTATATCTATATGATCATGTCACTATGGGATTTTCCAATTCTATTTTCAATGAAGTCATATCATAGCCTATTAATTTTAACAGTCTACTATAGTCATAGCCAGGTGACAGTAATTAATAATTATATATTGCCTATAATTGATGATTTGTTTGACCATCTTATAAGGTTCTATTGGTTTTTGAAAATTTTCTAGAGATCAGGGTACCAACAGTTGAGGGTTTGGGAAGAGGATTCTCAAAAGATAGATTTTTAAAGCCGATATGGAAATTTAAAGTATTTATGAATTCCATTTGGGATCACTAATGCTCTATCTATTTCATGGAACTGATGAACTAGACCTTTAATATCTTTCTAGACACCTCCATTTTCATTTTTTTAGAATACTTCATGGTGTATTACAATATATAGGAGGAGTACTCCGATAAGCTGGAGGTTTTTTTGGGTATTTTTAGAGAGCTTTGTCTTTATTACAATATTATTAATTCCCCATATTTTGTTTAAGAAGTATTGTTTCATGGTCACAATATTTCCTTCGAAGGAGTTTTAGGTTATCCAGAAAAGGTGAATTACTAATACTTATGTTATCTTTATATGGTCATTGATATCTCCCTTTAAAATTTTTGAGAATATATGATCTCCCTTTCTTATGTTTCATATCCTTAGAATAGTGAATTCCTACTACTTAGTTTGAAAATGACATAAACTTTAGAGAACAACACCAATGACATACGACAAACCGAGCAAACGTGTTCGGATTATTTTAATACTTTAGTACAATGATCCATGAGTCATTTGTGACGTGTACGAATCGACCGCACCTCAATCCGACCCACAGTGTGACCGGTATGGCTAAAAGTGTATGATATCAGTTTCAAATTGAGATAAAGTTTGGAAAACAACACCAATGACAAACGCCAAACCGAGAAAACGTGTTTATATTGTTTTGATACTTTAGGACAACGATCCACGAGTCATTTTTGACGTGTACGAATCAACCGCACCTCAATCCGATGCACGGTGTGACCGGTATGGCTAAAAGTTTCGGATATCAGTTTCAAATTGAGATAAACTTTGGAAAACAACACCAATGACATACGTCAAACCGAGAAAACGCGTTTAGATTGTTTTGATACTTTAGTAAAACGATCCACGAGTCATTTTTGATGTGTACGAATCGACCGCACCTCAATAGACCGCACGGTGTGACCGGTATGGCTAAAAGTGTCTGATATCAGTTTCAAATTGAGATAAGCTTTGGAAAAAAACACCAATTACATACGGAAAACCGAGCAAACGCGTTCGGATTGTTTTAATACTTTAGGAAAACCATCTACGAGTCATTTGTGATGTGTACGAATTGACCGTACCTCAATCCGATGCACCGTGTGACCGGTATGGCTAAAAGTGTCTGATATCAGTTTCAAATTGAGATAAACTTGGAAAACAACACCAATGACAGACGCCAAACCAAGAAAACACATTCGGATTGTTTTGATACTTTAGTACAATGATCCACGAGTCATTTGTGACGTGTATGAATCGAACGCACCTCAATCCGATGCACGGTGTGACCGGTATGGCTAAAAGTGTCTGATATCAGTTTCAAATTGAGATAAACTTTGGAAAACAACACCAATGACATACGCCAAACTGAGGAAACTCGTTCAGATTGTTTTGATATTTTAGGACAACGATCCAAGAGTCATTTTTAATGTGTACGAATCGACCGCACCTCAATCCGATGCACGGTGTCCCAGTATGGCTAAAAGTGTCTGATATCAGTTTCAAATTGAGATAAACTTTGGAAAATAACACCAATGACATACTCCAAACCAAGAAAACACGTTCATATTGTTTTGATACTTTAGGAAAACGATCCACGAATCATTTTTGACGTGTACGAATCGACCGCACCTCAATCCGACGCACGGTGTGACCGGTATGGCTAAAAGTGTCTCATATCAGTTTCAAATTGAGATAAACTTTGGAAAACAACACCAATGACATACGGAAAACTGAGAAAACATGTTCGGATTGTTTTGATACTTTATGAAAACGATCCATGAGTCATTTGTGACGTGTATGAATCAACCGCAACTCAATCCGATGCACGGTGTGACCGGTATGGCTAAAAGTTTCTGATATCAGTTTCAAATTGAGATAAACTTTTGAAAACAACACCAATGACATACGCCAAACTGAGCAAACACGTTCGGATTGTTTTGATACTTTAGGACAATGATCCACGAGTCATTTTTGACGTGTACGAATCGACTGCACCTCAATCGACCACACGGTGTGACCGGTATGGCTAAAAGTGTCTGATATCAGTTTCAAATTGAGATAAACTTTGGAAAACAACACCAATGACATACTCCAAAACGATCAAACACGTTCAGATTGTTTTGATACTTTAGGAAAATGATCCACGAGTCATTTGTGACGTGTACGAATTGACCGCACCTCAATCCGACGCATGGTGTGACCGGTATGGCTAAAAGTGTTTGATATCAGTTTCAAATTGAGATAAACTTTGGAAAACAACACCAATGACATACGGAAAACCGAGAAAACACGTTCGGATTGTTTTGATACTTTCGGAAAACGATCCACGAGTCATTTGTGGCGTGTACGAATCGACCGCACCTCAATCCGACGCACGATGTGACCGGTATCGCTAAAAGTGTCTGATATCAGTTTCAAATTGAGATAAACTTTGGAAAACAACACCAATGACATACGCCAAACCGAGAAAACACGTTCGGATTGTTTTGATACTTTAGGACAACGATCCACGAGTCATTTGTGACGTGTACGAATCGATCGCACCTCAATCCGACGGACGGTGTGACCGGTATAGCTAAAAGTGTCTGATATCAGTTTCAAATTGAGATAAACTTTGGAAAACAACACCAATGACATAATCCAAACCGAGAAAACGCGTTCGGATGGTTTTGATACTTTAGGACAACAATCCACGAGTCATTTGCGACGTGTACGAATCGACCGCACCTCAATCCGACCGACGCACAGTGTGACCGGTAAAGCTTTTCATTAGATAAAGAATCAGTATTTATTAAATGAGATAAATCAATCAAAAACATATTGATTTTACATTATTCCCTTTCATTGTTGTGAAAATGAAAACTTTTGAGTTTAAAATTTCATATTTTAGTTTCACATTTCCATATTAATGTATTCTTTCATATTACTGTTTTAATTTCTTTCATTATTGCATTACTAACATAATATTTTTTTTCTTATATAGGTGAATTTTTTTCCTTGAGTTTGGATGCTTTGTTCGGAAAAAAATACCGTCGAGAGCAGATCACGGATATCAAAGGATGAAACATGAATGTTTATAACTGTTGTTGAATAATTGTAAATGTAACCATGTAGAAAAATGTTTGAAACGTATATAGCAATTTGTTTTTTTTGTATTCATGATGTTAAGTAAATGTATATACCGTTGTCGGTCAAAATATTGGGTGCGGGTGCTATGGTGTGCAGGTGTGAATGTGCTACTTTGTGCAGGTATTCTGGTGTGCAGGTGTGTAGGTACTGTTTTGTAGGTTCAGGCGATGGGGCCTTTATCATCAGTTTTTTAGCACTGCTAAAGGACACCTTTAACATCGCTAGAGGAGCGCTGATAAAGTAACCCTTTATCATCACTCTGTCAAGCGCCGATATAGGAGACCTTTATCAGCGCTAAAAGAAGCGCTGATAAAGGGGTCCTTTATCAGCGCTCTGAGAAGCGCTGATATAGGAGACCTTTATCAGCGCTAAGAAAAGCGCTGATAAAGGCGGTCCTTTATCAGCGCTTCTCTTAGAACTGATAAAGATCTCCTATATCAGCGCTTTTCAGAGCACTGATAAAGGGGACCCCCCCCCCCATCTACGCCGGCATTAACAGCGCTTTTCTAGCACTGTTAATGCCGGTTTTTAGCACTAATAAAGGGCCAGGTTGTAGTAGTGAACAGCGACGGGGCAAAAGCGGCCGCCGTTTGGCGGACGCTGGGCGGCTGCTATAGACCTTTAGCGACTGCTTTTGGCGGCCGCTAAAGGTCATTCTTGTACTAGTGTTACCATTGATAATATAGTCGTTGAATAATGATCACATGACTAGTATAAATATAGGGTTTTAAGAAATCCTTTTTAAATAGATAGAGTAAGTGATGGCCTCAACTAGTAGACCATACCCTATGAAGCCCAATTATTAGAGATTTTGAGGGAGATATTAGTTCATGTCTTTTCCCACGACCAATTCCAATCCGATATCCAGCAACTCAAACATGATTGAAACTGTTTATGGGAGAAGTTGAAGCTCATTGAGACCACGACCCAAAGCATGTTCACTGAACGATCCCATGAAATCCCCACCATTGCACAACATACTCTTATGGAATATGCTAGTGTAATAAAGGTATATTTACCAAGACGCTATTATTATGATTGTGTTCGTTATTTTTGTATAGAATAATGAATATACTTTCATATTATTATTGTTACTTTATAATTGATTTTTAAAGAAGAAATAGTATTTTTGGTAAATATTTAAATTAATTTAAGAAAACTATTTTTTTGAACTAATGGATTTTGGAATTAATTAATATTTTAATAAAAAATTATTATTAAATTACTTTTACTAAATATAAATGGTCATATAATATTTATGAAGTCAATTTTAATTTTTATTGAGGTTTGAAAACTGTTATTTATCAAAACCTATCAATTTTCAATAAATGTAGTCTTTTATTTTGAAATTTAATATTCACATATTTTAAAAATTATTTATATAAATTGAATATTTTATTATAATTAGTACATCGAAATTATCAAATGGTAAATTTTTCATAATGTTCTAAGACAGACGAATTTTTGGGTAAAAATTAAATACTGTATAAATATATAATGTGTTTAATGAGATCATAATGACCAAATAGTGATGTAATATATATTATAAAATGAATATTAGGTCAAGTAAATATTTTAACCTTAAAAACTTGGGATTTTAATTTTTATTTATTTATTTTATTAATCCTTAGTGAATCCTCCAATACATATAAATTATTTTAAGATTTTAAAAAACATTTCCTTAAAAGTATGACTCACCTCCATATAATAAAGGGAATTACTTTAAAATATTCAGACCTTAGACTTATAAAATAATATATAAAAAAACTCTTTTCCAGAAACCATGGGAAAAACCATGGGATGGTTTGTGGTTTTGAATATTTTAGTGTGTACTGTCCAAAACGAAAATAATAAAAAATCACCCACTTTTCCTATATAAACCCAACCAAGAACCCATTTATCTTCACTCAAGATATTTTATGTTCGATAATCATCTTCCCCCTACTCCCTAGAGTCCTCCAAATGTTCCATCAAGATCCCAAGAAGCCTCCCCCAAGCCTTTGAAACCACACTTCCAAGTAAGAGATCTTCCACTCTCCACTTTTATCAAGCACTCCTTTTTGTGATATTCCTTTTAATTTCAATTTTTATATGTTGGGATATGTTCATAAACACTCCCCAAAGTATTAATTGTATTTTTATATAATTATATATTTCTTCCACTATCATTAATCCATCCATGATTCTTTATATACACCTGTTACTATGCTGAAATTTTGTAATGGATTTCTCTCTTCTCATTTACATTCAAGAATTTATTTTATATTAGTCATATAAATTCCATTTAATATGTTGGGATATTATATTACATGATCCCCTTACTATCCATTTCATTTATAAATTATTATAGACATATTTTTCTTTCATCAAACCATTTTATGAACTTCTTATTTGAGGTCGTTATGCTGCCAAAATTGCACCATGATTTTCCATGCCAAAATCATCATGTAGTGAATACCATACCCATTTCTCTATCAAGGTTATTCACCTTTATTCTCATGTATTTATTTATTGGGTACATATATTTATTTATTCCACATTACTTTATCATGTAATAACTTATAATTTTGAATGATTCCTTGTTATATGATCCATGTGGAACACTTATGCATGAAATGAAATGTCTATGAACGGTGTGCCCTGAGAGATCTCCAATGTATTGGGTAATGTTTAGTATCATGATACACCATGTGCAATGAGGTTTTAATCCTTATTATTCATGTTAAATTAGGGTTTAACCATGATAATACATGTGCACTTAGTTTCTACCCATATAAATCCTTGTGTAATGAGCCTTGGATCATGCTAATATCAGGTTGTATGTTGTTTTGACACTTCCATGTTATGAATATCATGCTATTTCATGCCTTCATGTTTATGTTTATTTTTAACTCCATTGTTACGTCTATTTATGACATGTATTTTCTTCCTCATGTTATTCTTTGTTTGTTCCCTTGATGGAATTTATAGCTCACCATTTTCTTATGTATGTCCTCAGGTTATCCAATGCAATGCTATGTACAATGGAATGATCATGTAAAATAATTTTTCAATAATGATGTCTATTTCATGTTTTAAGTTGTTATATAATGTTCATAAGACACAAATACACTATATCTCTTGATATTAATAGTTGTATTAAGTGAAATTTTATGTAATAATTCATGTTTAAATATGAAATGAAGAGAATGGATATTATATCTCATGATAAAATCAAAATTTCCAAGATCCTTCACATGATTAAGTTGACATGTTAGCGTACCTTCACAAGATATAGTTGTCACACCTATGGTCCTTTGTGTAATCAAACCACATTTCAGAGGGACTTGATGAGATAAAGATAGCATGTATAATGTAATTAATGTTATAAATGAACATATCATGAAAAACATGTAATACATATGAAAAACAATAGTGTGACCCTCTTCACATATGGATCCAATTATTTTCTTCATTTATAACTTTAATTCATCAACTAATTATCGAGTCTTCTTATAATTTTTATTTTCATGATCAATTGGATGTTCCTAATATTCTTCTCATGATCAAGAGGAATTTTCTGAATATTTTTCATGTGATGAGGATTTACCTTCTATTTGAATTTTTGTGACAAACCCACGATGTGAGAAGATATTCATGTGATCTAGCCAACATGTCAGATGGATTTTTTGTGATCAGTGTATATATCATACAAAACCTGTAACCCCATCATTTTTTCATCTTAAGGTTATATGATAGCAATTTGAAATGAATGTTATGCAATTTTTGTGCTCCAGACAATTAACCTCCATGTAATCATGATTTTTTTGTCTTTCCTTTGTGGGGAAAATAAAACCTATTGTTCGAGTGTTTCTTAAACCAAAATCTTATGATGCTCATTTGGAGGGTATCAACCCCCCCCCCCCCACAAAAATTGAAGGCTAAAAGAACTTGGAATCAGTTATGAGGAAGTAGATTCCCACCTATGTCTCTTGGTATTTTTCAGGTTGGTATTCAGATTATCTTTTTCTCATAGGAGTGACCTTTTTGGTTACATATGACACGCTATAAACCGGGGTGGAAGGGGATTTCCATTTCACTTGTGATTCAAATCATCAAAGATCTTGGATTTTTTATTCTATGTTATGGAATCATAAGAATACTTCATGTGACCTCATCACACGAAATGTTCATGTGATATCCCCTTGTGACCTCTTCACATTATCTCATTTCGTATATAAATTTTATCAATAGAAAAAGAAATCAACTCCTTATATTAATCAATGGTCATTCTCTTGAACTATGGTGCACATTCCTGAATGTTGGGTCACTTAAAGTGATTCACATGTCTCTTGAGGTTATTATCATGATATATTATCCTTTCTGTTATTCAGATGACCTTTAAATGCTCACATGATCAGGAATCGTAAAATGGAACACTGGATCATGAGATGTTACATGGGTCACATGATCATGATATTTTTAACATGTCATATGGTCACAAGGATTCAAATGTGTCATGAGAATGTGAAAATTAAAATGATTCTTGTGATCCATTTGATGATTTCTGAGCTGTGAGATATTTTATCTCTCAATTTTTTTTGATTCTTCACTCATCTAACATCAATTTGTTATATTTATTCTAGATGAATTTAAAAATTGAGGCTGTAGAAGATGTGACTCTTTGGAATTCTATGGTGGCTAATGTTAGGGATTCCAAATCAACTAGGATAGTTAGAATGTGGGTTGTATAAATTACATCTCCAGGGTATTAAATCGGGGATGATAAAATGGGGGAGGCACATTGGGGGTGATCAAAATAAACTCCAAGGTTTTGAGTTCTAGGGTAATTTTTAGGTGGATCATGAGTATTATAGGTCCTTTTTTATAAGGAGGATATGTTTATAGTTGACAGATCAAATTCCCTTATTCATGGGATCATAGGGATTAAATTCATGATTAAGAATAGGGTTCCCTACTCCATTCCATGGTCCATGTGAGATTATTGAAGATTCAAAAACATGGGTAGTGAAGTTGGATGTGGAGGAAAAGGCTATCCAAAAAGGGTTCTGGAACCCTGTAGGTAGTTCAGCTTTATGGTTTTGAAGCTCGGGTCCAATATCATGTGGAATCGGGTCCTATGATGAAGTCAGATAAAAGAATAAATAATTATGCACCACAATCTTGATTTGAGAATCGGTTTAGTATAAAAATATGAAAAATCAAGGATATAAGTTCTATTCAATATTTTGGTCATGGAAAGTGTAAATCGTGATCTAGGAATATCATAGTTAACTGAAAATAGAATATAGGGGTTTCATTTCATTCATTTATAATGGTGGAAACTGATATCACATGTAGTCCCATAAATAGCTCATGGATTTAATAGGGGCCTTTCCTCTATGACCAAAACATCTACTAGGTGAAATCTAGGATGTGTTGTGTCATTCAATAGAAAATACTAGTGTTACCCCTTTAGATTAGTCAGTACCTATAATAAGTAAATTTTAGGGGAGGATCAAGAGAAATTACTCAAGGATATGAGGTTCCCATATATGTTTATTGACAGAAGGAATTAGTGGGTTTTATCTCAAAATTCAACGACATGAAGCTGGTATACGGAAAATTAAATATTCAAGAAGGGTTTGAGTGCCCCAAAATATATTTCGTAGCATACAGAACATGTTATCATGGTAAGGGGATGGGATATATCATTTATCTTACATTTTCCTAGACCAATGGGTCCAGTGAGTACATATCTGATTTTACTAGGGCCAAAAGATAGAAACTACAAGGTTTGTGCCACATTTATTTACACTATAATTTTTTTGAAAGTATATTGATGAATTGTTTAGTGATAAGAGACAATAGTTTTTATCATACATCCATTTATGGGATTTCATCTTGAAAAGTTTTTTGTATCCATAACTAGAAGTTTAATGTTTTTAAATTTGGACCTATTATCAAGTTAGGGTGACACAAAAACATAATTTGGATAGCCAAGGTCAAGAGAATGCCAAAAAAAATTGGAGAAGAAGATAGAATTTTTTTAAATCATGGATCAAGGATTGAGGTTCATTACTAATGGTTTGAATCATTCATGCCAAGGATTATAACATATCACACTGTGGTGAGGAGTTATAAAAAATAATTTCAAGGATCACCAGTATAAGAAGTCATTTATTTCAAGGTAAAATATACCACTTAGTGAAAGTTCAAAGGGCCCTGTATATATCAAACACATACACTGTTAAATAGAGGGATATTTTCTCTTATACAAGGGTATTGGAATATTAAGAAAATATGACATTCTCTAGACATGTAGTGTGATTCGTGGATTGAGGAGATCAAAAACATGATGGAAGCACCCCAAACATTGGTGGACCAAGGTTAGGCTCCATTGGTCCTTAGATATAGAGTAATTATGGATAATGGTATGAAATATTTAACATAGTGAATATGGGAGACTTCTTCCATAAAATTATATATTATGTGAAAAATGTCTAATTGTTGTCCCATTTAATTTCATATGATAGGGTATCCATCAAAGTAGATAAATTTTCATGAAGTAAGGACATGGTAACTGATGTGAAATTATGAATTGTATCTTTAAAGATACCACACAATCATTTGAGGTAGTGGGGGCATAATTTTAATTTCATTGGATGTGATTTACTAGGTTTCCCTATGTATTTTTCAAGGAAATGAATCATTGCATGGTCCAATTTATCTTATTTATCCCCAATGGGACAAAAATTACATATGGGTAGGGGGAATATTTGTAACACCCCGAGTTTTTATAGACCTTTTTTCTTGAATAAATTAAATTTTAATTCATGTCTTACAATGCACTAAGTCAACCATTAATTTCATAGGACACTGTCTTGGTGTATGTTACATACGCTACATGGAAACCAATCCTCATATGTTACATAGAACATCAACTAGGCGTACGTTCCATGTAACACCGACTTGGTTCGCATTACATGCAACACCTACGTTTCTATGAAACCTCATTTGGTTGTTATAATTATTTACATGAGATAATTATAACTTATCTATTAAATGTAGTAATATGAATAATAATAACTACTTCTCAAATATTTATTATAATTTTTTTATATAAATAAAACATATTAATAATGAAAGATATGGTTTTTGGAAAAGTCCTTTTAAGTTTAAAAATACAATTTTCTTGAATAATCCTATTTTAATAATAAGATTAATTTTAGACACATTTAGAAATTAAATTTGATAAAATAAACATTATTATTGAACTTATATTATTTAAATTATCTTAGGGTGATGTTTTGGGATTTTTTGAGAAACATCATTTTTATAAGAATAGTAAAAAAAATACTAGATTCTAATTCAAAATTTCTTTTTCATATAATTTATTTATAAAATCAAATTTCATTTTAATTTGGTTTAACAGTTTAATTAGATTATATTTTTATCAATTAATATAATTTTGGTAATTGGAACAAATTTCGTGATTAAATTAGATATGAAAACATAGCAATCTTTTGATCATTTTTACATTAAAAACTTACATTGTCGACCCGAATGTGAGATTAATTTTAAATTAATTTCTATCACATCTATTATTGAAATTTTTAAAAATGGATTAAATATTTATAATCATAATTATTTATAGTTTATAATACGTTTAACTAATTTTATTTGGCCAAATAGATTAGTGAAAGTGATTAAAATTAATTTATTTCATTAGGGTTAAATTAAGATTAGTAAGGGATTAAACCATAACCTTACAGCCCAAAAAGACATGTACAATTTTCCAAAATCAATTTTCTTGACATATATCTACCCTACCCTTACTTTCATCTACTATGGATCATTATTTGATCCACTTGAAACATGAAAAACGTTGGTGTAATTCTCTCTTCAAATATTTACAAGAGTTCCACTCCTCCATCCCTATAAAGGACACCACCTCTCCCTCTTCTTCACACATCTAAAACCTCTTAAGTTAGTCCATGTTATACCCAATAAACTACCCAAAATCCCTAAATTCCTCCTAAAATCATCTATTTGGGAATAATTATATCTGAGGAATCCTTTTTGCACAAACCAAAAGTAGTTACCAGATGAAGAGGTAACATCTTCTCTCAAGTCCTTTATTTTATTTTTCCACCCCCCTATACTTTATTTTTTCTATTATTTTATTACCATTCCAGTATCCTGAATATTATAGGATTTTTTTTAAATATGGTTTCAACCTAAACTTACACACACCTCCATTTAATGGATAACAAACATATTCTTTATTTGTACGATGAGCTACCGCCTCACTAAATGATGATTGTTCAACTTTCTTTAATTCCTCTGATGGTGGAAATTATGATGAAAAATTTGTTTCTATATGTTATATATTATATTTATTATTTATTTAAGATTATGTATTCCTTTTACAACACATATCTGTTTTTAATTTCCATTTGGTTTAAATATGATAATTTCGTTTGAGGAAGTGTGGACTACCGCCCCCTCAAAGCAATGTGATTCATTCATACACTACATGAATTGTATTAAAGATGGTTTTGATGAATATATAAGATTTATATTATATCATAAATATAATTTAATAATTTTATACATATAAATATATATACATATATGTATTTTACTTTCTTTTATCTAACAACCCAATTAAACAGAAATAGCGTTCGTGCATACCTACAGCCTACAGTCTCCATGAACAGTGTATTATGTTTCATACTTATAAATCATATATATTATTATATTACCCATATAATGTATATAAATTATATTTATATTTTGTTTTAAATTATTTAAATCTTGATATAAATTATAATTACCAAAGACATAACAAATTAAGACACATGCGATGAATAAAGTGAATATTACCCAAAGTGAAACCTTAACATTGGATTATTAATAAGTGGGTAATATAAGGTCATAATAAAATAATATATGTTATTATATATAATAATATGGTTTTATAAAATATTTATAATAAATTTATATTTATTATACATGTGGCTTGAATGAGTATGAAGAGATTCAAGAGACAAGGTAAGTGGATTTCATCTCCCTTTTTATTTCTGTGAGATACATGTTATGATCACCACTATTTACTTTTGTGTGTTGTATGTACTGCCCATGATTTTGTTATATTATTATTATACTTAAATTTATGGGTATTCATGTAACCATTTTATTACATTTCTTTCATGGGGTCTTTGTTTCAAAAGTTACCAAATCACTAAAAATATTTTGTCCCAATTTTCATTCTATGAGACTCAGGTTTCATCCCCCACATAAAATATTTCTCATGTAGTATATAATTACATTTTACCAGTTACAAAATGATTTTACTTCTTCTTGTTATATCTTAAGCATCATGTGATTTCCTTTTCTTACATGTATAGTATGAATCCAAGTTACCATATTATAAGAGTTTATTGAAACAATCTCATCGCTTTTCACAATTGTTTATATTCATGATTCCTTTGATGAAATATTATGATCCATATCTCAAGAACACTCTTCAGGTTCATTATCGTATATTAATTGAAGATATATCCTTGTATTAGTACCATTTTTCACTATTTGGTAATTAAGATAACATTTTTAAGTAAAATATCATCGTCACTCTCCCCATTCGGAAATCCATTGAATTCAAAAACCATTTTTTAAAAAATAATTTCAAAAAATGTTATCTAAAGATATGTGAAGACCAATTTCAAGAAAAAATTATTTTAGAAATGGTTTTTTTTTTCAAAACTTCCTTTATATGTTTTCAAAAAAAATCAAATAAAAAGGTTTTCAAATGATTTTATGTTTTAAAAACAATTCTCCACTACATAACGGATATTTTCCTCAAGAAATTTTTTTAAAAGATCTGTAAAAATTATTTACCATCTATGATAACATCCATTTGTGTTACTCATGCTTTTTTGGGGAAATTATTCAGTGTTTCCATTCATATTCTTTCTCTAAATGGATTATGTTTTGATGTCATGATGTTGATGAAACTCATTTCTCTATCATTAGTTATATGCTTTTAAAACCCTATTATTTTCATGGGTTACATTTTTAATTAAATGAATATGAAAAATGTATTTATCCATAGGTTATTACTTGATAACATGTTTATAATACCCATTTCATTTCATATGTAATGGTATGATTACTTATTATCTTGTGAAACACATATGTATTATCTCATTATGAGATGGGTGGGACCTATATCTCCATAAAATGAATTGGGTAAGGATTTATATATCATGAGATAGACTAAAATGGTCTTGGGAATGAAACATGACTACTAAGATGGACAAGGGAGTGAACCATGACTACTAATATGGTATAAGGAGTGAACTCATGCTACTCAGATAGCCATGGGAATGAACTATGACTACCAAGATGGTATGGGGAGTTAACCTATACTACCAAGATGGTCTTGGAAGCGATTCCATATATACTATGGAAATAATATTATATGCTTATGTGCCTACAAAAATTCCATGTTTTATACCTATGTCATGATTTTAGGGCTTATGTACTTTATTTTCTTATGATTCATGACTTATAAACTTACATGATTTATTCAATGATCCATAAAAATGATATTTGATATACATTACATGAACTTATATTTTCATTATTAGGTTATCATACCCTTATTCTCATTATTATACTTATATATATCCTTTTTTACCCTTTCTGAGAATTTGAGCTCACCCATTATTATGTTTCCTTCCAAATGTTATAAATATATGTATTATGTTTGATGTGTCTAAGAATGGTGATAGTAAATAATATCCTAGTGGGAGATAATGTTACTCATTTATGTACCAGTGTTAATGTTTTCTATGTTTCCAAAAGAAATAGACTAGTATAGTCTTTGTGCGTCTGTTTGTATAATGTTTTAAGAATTCTGAAAATGTTATGAAATGTTAATGTATGAAACGTGAGGGTCTCAATTGTTGGTATCAGAGAAAAGGTTTAGTTAACCTTTGGAATAGAGATTTATAAAACCTTAGTGATAAACCTAATAACATGTATAAGGATAAGATAATAATGAGGAGAAGAATATGAAATTTTCTTAGATTTTGTTTGAAGGATGTAGTGTGTGGTTTCCTAGAAATACATCCATGTTTGGATACCACAAGTGGATGTGGATATAGAATAGATATAACAGTGGGTAAAAATCTAACAAGTTGTTTTGGGCCTGACTCGGGGTATTCTGGTACATGAAAATGGTCCTTATTGCACACCTGGTTTGACACACTTAAGGGATATGATTTTGGAATTCCCAAACTCTTTAGAAACCATCATAAAGGATGTAAAAATAATTTGGATTTGAATAACATTGTATAAACCAAAGGAGTCATAAATTAAGGAATGTTTCATAACTTAGAAATCCTATAAGTTAATTTTCTCTATTATGTGGTTTCTCATTCTAATAATTGTTTATTACTCTTTCCTATTGGTTTTAGTCAATTAATGGAACCTGAATGAACCACTTTAATATTGATTACGATAGATAGTGGAACGATTATCCTCCTAAGAAACCGAATGCTATGAGAGATGGAATGGAAAACCTCATTGATATGCTCACATATATTACTCAAGCTATTAATCATGGTGGAATTATAAATGTGAAAATGATATAACACCATTTTATTAATTCTTTCATGAGGAAACATCCACCTTCTTTTAGAGGTTCTTCTGATCCACTTTTTTCTAAATAATGAATTTATACTACTAAAAAGACATTCTCTGTTCTATCGTGTTTGGATTATGATAAAGTCATTCTAGTTACCTATCGGTTTGAAGGTGAAGCTTACCAGTGGTGGACTCTAATCAATAATATGAGTCATCAAGATGATATTGAATCCATGGATTGGGATGAGTTCAATAGATTATTTTTTAATAATTATTTTTCTCCAATTCTACCTAAAGTGATGTATAAATAGTTCCTTGTGTTTGAGAAAATATATGATGAGTTTTTTTACCTATATTTATAATTTAAAAATACTTGTGAGGTACGCTTCATGAATTATCATCCAACCCAAAAGTAAAGTTGATAGGTTCTTTAGTAGCTTATATCGAAGTCTCTAAAGGCCATTTCCCAAAAGATAATTTAGTAGATATGAAGAGATTGTGAATTGTGAAGTCAAGGTTGAAATGGATGTTGGAGACACATATCAATCTCATGGTTTTGAAAAGAAGAGGATGATGGAGTTTAAAGGAAAATATAAAAACCATTAAGAGAAGAAGATGATATTTTCTTTTATGATCAAAGTGTTGGAATAAGCATGGAAAAAATTTCATAAAGTGGTCTAATAAATGTTTAAGTCATGTAAGGGAAGTCCATATGGGATTTGGTAGCCGAAGTTATGGGAAGAAGCTACCTAACATTTTGAATGGGGAAAACCGCCATGCAATTAACCTCTCACAATTCAGTGATACAAGTGTCAGGAGAATAGGCATTATGATAGCCACTACCCAAACCCAAGGGTTGGTGATGTTGATCGATGTCAATAGCATCTTAATTTAAGGGGAAAGGGGAAATCTACCGTATTCTCTATTTCTGATAAGGGGTGTGAAAACAATGTGATGAAAGGTAAGATTACCAAACACTCTAGAACATCGAATGTCCTGTTTGATTCTTGGTATACCCACTCATTCGTATATAAATAATTTTATAAGGGTGTTCATATTCCACCAAAATAAATAGATGTGGTATTATTAGTGAAAACAACAAATGGTACAATGATTACATCTAAAGTATATGATTCCTCTCTGGTTGAATTTTTTGGGAATGTTCTCCCTTCAAATATTTTCATTCTTCCTTTGGTTTAATTTGATGTCATATTAGGCATAGATTGGATTTATCTTCATAAATCCCACATCAATTTTTGAGGAATGGATGTTACTTTTGATATTTCAAAACCTCATATGATCATACATCCATGCAATGATAAGTATGAACTTCCTTTGGAGATTACTTTCAATATATGGGTATTAATTCCCATTCAAAAGGGATTTTTTTCAGTTGTTTGGGGAGAAATTCAACATCGATGATATGCCAATTTTCTGTGAATTTTTTGATGTATTTATAGAAGAGTTTCCTAGTATTCCACAAAAAGATTATGTTGAGTTATTAGTAGATCTTATACCTAGTTCCATACCAATTTCCATGAATCCTTATATAATGGCTCTGATTTCATTGTAGGAATTGAAGAATCCACTCCAAAAAACATTGATAAGGGATTCATTCAGACAAGTGTGTCACCTTTGGGTGAACATGTTTGTGTTTAAATATTAAAATATGGATCAATGTAATTATAAATTGATCATCTAGAGTTGAACAAGATCATGATCTAGAATAAGTATCCTCTCCCCTAAATTGATGACTTGTTTGATCAATTACGTGGAGTTCAATGCTTTTTCGAGATTGACCTTCATTATGTAAATCATAAATTGAGGGTCAAGAAAGAGGATATACAAAACATGACATTATGTACAAGGTATGGGTACTAATAATATATAGTTATTCCTTTATGTCTTACTAATTCGCAAGCAATCTTCATGGATTTAATGAATAGTGTCTTGAGAGATTACCTCGATCATTTTGTGGTAGTCTTTATAGATGATATTCATATCTAGTAAAATGAAAAGGAAGAGAAAGAATATCACTTTATAATTATACTAAAGACACTAAGGAAAGAGAATCTATATTAAAAAGTGTAAATTTTGGCTGAAAAAGGTTTCATTTTTGGGTCACATAATCAAAAGATATGGTATAGAAGTAGATCCATCAATGATTAAGGATATTGAATGCTACCCTAGACCATCCAAATTGAAAGAGATCCGTAGTAGTCTTGGTTTAGCTGGATATTGTGGAAGGGTTGTGGATAATTTTTCAGGACAATCTAATCCACTAACCAAGTTAACATTGAAGGGTGTCAAGTTCCATTAGACTGATGAATGTGAGGAAAATTTCAAGGAACTGAATAGAAGGTTTGTCGGTACACCTATTCTTACATTACCCTATAATGGAGAAGGGATTGAAATCTATAGATATTCTTCCAAGATGGGATTAAGATTTCTTTTTATACAGAATAATGTGGTTATTTCTTATGCCTCATGATAGGTGAAGATTCATGAGCAAAAATACCAAACTCATGATTTGGAGTTAGCATCGATAATTTTTACATTAATGATATGGAGTAATTATCTTTATGTAGAGAAGTGTGATATATATATATATATTGATCATAATATTATGAAATATATATTCACACATAAGTAAGTGAACCTATGATAAATAATATGGTTAGAGTTGATAAAGGATTATGAATGCTTAATATAGGACCACCATGGGATGGAGAACAATGTAGTCGATGCTTTATGTCATAAGTATCATGCGGGCTTATCCATGATGAGGATAAAAAAATATACACTATTTTTATATTTCAAACAATGGATCTATAAATCTTGAAGGAATAAGAAAAATCTTATCTATCTCAAATAAATGTTCAACCCTTTATCCAGGTTAATATTAAATAGGTGTAGGGGAAAGATAAAGATCTGCAAAAGAAATCCATAAATTTTCCTGAGTTTAACCATGATCCTAATGGAAAGACAAGGTTTAAGAACCACATATGTGTTCTTTCTATAACAAATTTGAAGAAGGATCCGTTAGTGAAAGCTCATAGTTTCTCGTTATCTATTCATCCTAGAAGTATAAAGATGTATAGGGACTTGAAAGAATATTTCTAGTGAGATAGCATGAAGAGATATATCACCGATTTTGTATATCATTGCTTTTTATGTCAAAAATATAAGTATGAAAGACAAAAGTCAAAGTGGATGTTGCATCCATTAACCATACCATAATGGAAATGGGAGAACATCACTATAGAATTTTTTGTTGGACTAACCTAAACCTCTAAATGGTTTAATGCTATATGGGTGGAAGTTGATCACCTTACTAAGTCAGCACACTTCATTCCTATCAAAGAATACTTCTCTCTAGATCATCTTTCCAGGATATACATTAAGTAAGTTGTAATGTTTCATGGAGTGCCACATTAAATTGAGTTAGATTAGGATATGATGTTTATCTCAATGTTATGGGGAAGTATTCAGTAATAACATTATACAAAATTAATTTTTATCACTCCTTATCATCTTCAGATAGATGGTCAGTCTGATAGAACAATTCAAATTCTAGAGGATATGTTGAGAGCTTGTTCTATGGATTTCAAAGGTGGTTGGGATCGACACCTTCTTATTTTTGATTTTTCACACAAAAATATTGTTCACCCTAGAATTGTGATGGCCCCTTATAAAGACCTTTATTGGAATAAATGTAGATCTCCAACATATTGGGATGATGTTGGAGAAATAAAGCTATTGGGAGGTGATATTATTGAATAAATGGTCAAGAAGATTAGAACAATCTAGTAGCATATCAATGTAACATCTATGGTTTTTGAGACATGTCAAAAACCACTATTTTTTTGAACTTTTCAATTAGTGGCTATGATAATTTTTTTCGTTGATCATATGTCAATTTTGATAGTTTCTTTGGCTTTATATGATGGTTTTGGGTTAGTCTAGGGGCTTGGATAATGCCTCAGGTGTTTTGGTTTGTTTTTGGTATTGTCAGAGGAAAAATTTTCTACTTTGAAGTTGCAGGTCAGGGGCATGGTTTAGGGAAAATCGTATGGCCACTTCTAGGTTACCATGCAGCCCAGTGTTGTATTACCACATAGTTTTTGTAAACAATGCGTGGGAGGTGCATGGTCAAGAGATCACCTATCTGTTTTGATTGAGGATAACAGCATGGTTTTTGCATGGTTGGAAAAATGTACGGGTATCTCATACAGGTATGCAGCCTTAAGAAATGGATGTCGCACATTTTCTAACTGGTTTGGAAAACCATGCGGGTAAATCATGAGTCTTACTCTTGGTGAATTTTCTTAATATTCTGTTTTCTTATATTTTATTTTTATTTTCCTTTTTCTCTTCCTTATTTCATTCTTCTCCTCCTGGCTCACATGCACAGATGGTTCCCCCTCTTCTCCTCCTTCCACCTCATTTGATCCATCTCATCTGTCATTCCTTTGATCATCAATCCATCGGATGACATGGATCCACCTCGATAAGGCTAACCCCATGAAACCTTCTATTCATCTTGGTTTTCACCTCATGGGTCGATGTTTCTATCTGATCCAATTTCAAGTATTTTGATAAAAACTCATATCTACATCAATCCACTTTAAATTGGATCTCGATATCTGACATGACTACATCTATGAGTCTAATGTAAGTGGTTCATACCTTTTTTCTGGAATTTTTTGGGCAGGGCTCAAAAAGTGAATTTTTTGTATTTTGAGTGGGACCATAATATACACTATGATTCATATAAAAATGATTATGTGACCTTTGTGATGTAGTTGGGCATGACCAATTCCTATTTCTCTTGATCTGGGCCAGTTTAGGGGATTTTTCTCCTTAGGTTTTTTTTCCATAGGTTCCGTAATTTTATAAATTGAACTATTTTTATTTAAATTGAATTATTTAAAAATATTAAGGATATGAGGAACTCAAAACCTCTATGAAGAGATGTTTTAATTTTTAAGTTTTTAAATTCAATCTTTTAAATTGAATCATGCATTTAAAATGTATTAAATTGATATTATATGTGTGTTTGTGTGTGATTTTATTGAGATTTCACATGTTGAGACCCATTGGTTCATGAAGGACTCGACTCGGGGTTGGGATGGCATAGACATCGGGATTGGGTGATGTTGATCACTGGTTATGATTTGCCTGAAATTTATTGAGGGGTTTTGACCATAGGACTGGGTGTAGTGGATGTCGTATGGAGGTAGTGAGGCTGTCAGGTAGGTCATGTACTGTGATAATTGGATGATATGACCATAAAATTTGAGAAAAATCATTACATTGGAATGAGTTGTTGGTGGGTGTGTATTAGGTTCTATATTTGGTGACTGTCACTCACTTGTGATGTCCAAAGAACTAATTGAGTCTTGTGCACACAATAGGACTCCGTTGATGAGGTGGTTTTGACCACTCATGTGGGTAGTGGCCCCAATAGTTGTGGCTTAGGTATTATTGGTTTGGGGTGTTTGACATAGAATTCCACGTGGATGTTGAGGAACCTTTAGTTGATAGTGATGAGGATATCAAGTTGGGGGATAAATATCACCATGATTGAGTCCATGGGCTTGGATATTTATTTGAGGACACACATCGTTGTTCCTAGAGTTGTTGGGCCATAGGCCGATGTGATCCTTCTAGAAGGGGTTTGTGGGACCAGGATACTATTACATGGGAATGCCTTTGAGACATCCAAACTATGTGAGACATGATGTGTTAGGAGGCACATGGTTTTATGTTACATGGTTTGAGGTGGAACTTGAGGGTTTACCTGCACTGTGCTACATGAGGGATACATTGGGCCATTGTCCAAGGACCCTCTCGACTTATCATATTATGGTATTGGATGAATCAAGTGACACTTCTTGGTGGCTGTTGAGCACTAAAGGGTTTTTTTTATCATTATTATACTACTTATTTAATTATATCGCATTCTTGGTTAAACACATGTTATTGGTACACACCATTGGGTGGTATCCTACTGAGATTCATCTCACAACCTATGCAGGTCCTTCGGGATGTGTGTAGACTTTATGAATTGATGTTTAACTAAAGGGACAGCCTCAAGAGCTAGATCTTAATAGCTTCTTTCATGGAGTTGGAATGGACCTTGAGGTTGTGCCTAGATAGAGTTTCTTTATATTTTCTTCAATGTTTTATCTTGATATTTTGTATATAGTATATAGCTATAGTGGTTGTACATGGGATTCCTTTTGTACTTGATAGGTAAGACCTATAATGAAATGCATGACTAGAATGTTTGTTTAGTATTTGACACTAGTGATTGATGACATGATTGAATTTTTACCTAACATTCACTTCTTTATTTGGTTTATTTATTACTTTCGTTATTTATTTGAAATTTTTGTGCTTCTTATTTGTGGGTCTGGTTCGAGTCTGATGGGTCTTATTTCTGCTATATGTTATATTATTATACTCAAACTAGTATTATTATATTCCCCATAGAATATAGAATCCCCACTATACCTGTTATACCATCACTTCTAGTTAGCAGCCTTTAGCATTCAGGGAGGTGCACCTAAGGCTAGTGGCACCTGGTCCAATAGCACTGTTTGGGTTGTTGTTCGGGTTGGGGACGCTATAATCAATGTAGTTAAAAGTCGGTAGAAAATTTACATTGATAACTGTTAGTGAAATCTGAAATTTTAAGTTGGTGAAAATTTGTTTCTATGAATCTCACCCTAGAAGAAAGCTATGATTTTTAGTAATAAAGTGAAACTAAGCCCTCGGTATATCGGTCCCTTTGAGATTCTTGATCGTATTGGGATAGTAGCATATCTCTTGGAACTTCCACCAGATCTCTTTCAAGTCTATGATGTCTTCCGCATATCTATCCCAAGGAATTACATACCTTGTCCTTTACATGTAATGAACTTAGAGGTCATACCATTGGAGCAGGAAAATTCTTACGAGGAGCAGCCTTTTGAAATTCTAGATCGTATAGAGAAAGTACTACCAAACGATACCACTCACTCAATCAGTGTTTTGTGGTGAGATAACAAGTTAGAGGAAGCTACAAGGGAATTTGAGGATATTATTAAGAATAATTATCCTTATTTTTTTACCTGAGTGAGAACTTCTTGGGTGAAATTAATTTTAAGGGGAGAAGAATGTAACCCCATGATTTTTTATGGACCTATTTTTTAATGAATAAATTAAATTTTCAATTATAAATTACAATGCAATTAGTTAAAAATTCCTTTCACACGACACTAACTTGGCACAAATTACATGACACCAACTCGGTGTACGATACATGGAACATCAACATTGAATACATTACATGAACACACCGAATTGACAAACAATACATACAACACTGATATTTCTAAGAAACATCATTTTGATGTTATAGTTATTTAAATAAGATAATTATAACCTACCTGGTAAACATAGTAATATGAATAGTAATAAATAATTTTCAAATGTTTTTAATGATTTTTTTATATGAATAAAACATATTGACAATGAAAGATATGATTTTTGGTGATGTCCTTTTCTGTATAAAAACACTATTTTCTCAAATGATCCACTTTTAATAAAAAAATTAATTTCATAAATATTTATAAATTTAATTATATAAAATAAACTTCAATTCTAATTTTATAATGTTGAAATTATATTAGGGAGAATTTTTTGTGATTTTTCTAAGAAACGTCATATTTGGATAAATTGATAAAAATACCAGATTCTAATTCAAAATTTATTTTTCATGTAATTTATTTATAAGATTAAATTATATTTTAATTTTGTTTAAAAGAAAAAATATATTATATTTTTATATATTAATCCAATTTGGTTATTTGGAAAAAATTTCACATTGAAATTTAATATTATAACTTATCAAACATTTGATCATTATTACTTTAAAACCCCATATTATCTACTAGAATGAATGATTAATTTTAAATAAATTTTTTCCACTTCTATGATTTGAATTTGGGTAAATGGATTACATATTTCTAATAATAATAATTTATAATGTCTAAAAACATTAAATTATTTTATTACCAGATATATTAGTGAGAGTGATTAAAATTCATTACATCAAATAAGGTTAAATTAAACTTAATAAGAAACTACACAATAATGTAAAGGACCAAAACACCTGTACAATTGTTAAAAATAATTTTTTTGGCCATATTTAGAACATATACTCCTTTTTCTAGACTTTTGATCATTTTTGGATCCACATTAAACTTGAAAAATTCTATTGGAATTCTCTCTTCAAATTTTTAAAAGAGTGTCACCCCTTATTTCACAAAAAATTCCACCACTTGTACCTCTTCATCACACCTCTAAAACATTTTATGTTCAGAACAGATATACCCAATACATTTGAAAAAATACCTCCCTTCATCCTAGAAGCCTCGCCTTGGGTTGAAAGATATCTATGGAAGCCTTTTTGAACAAACCAAAAAGAGGTGCCTGATTAAGAGGTAACGTATTCTCTCAAGTCCTTTCTTTTTTTTTCTTTCACCACCCCGCCCACTTTCTATTTTATGTGATTTTATAAAAACACCAGTATCATCAATATAAAAGGATATTTTTATGTGAGGGTTTCAACCTACACTTATTCATAAGTCCATATAATGGATAATGAACATATTTTTTATGTGTACGATGAACTACCACCTCACTAAATGATTATTGTTCAATTTTTCTACCGTCTCTCTTGGTGGAAATTATGATGGAAAATATATTTTTATATGTTATATATTATATTTATTATTTATTTAATCTTATGTATTACATTTAATAACATATCTTTTTTACTTTTGATTGGATTTAAATATGATAATTTCATTTGAGGACGTGTGGACCACTGCCCCCTCAAAGCAATGTGATTCGTTTTAGTGTATATATACTACATGGGATGTATTAATTATAGTTTTAGTGAATATATAAGATATATATGATATCAAAAAACTACTATATAAATGATATATATACAGATATATATATATATATATATATATATATATCTTTTACTTTCATTCTTTTAAGACGACAATAAAATGGGAATTGTGTTCATGCATACGTATGGCCTACTGTCTCCATGAACGGTGTATTCCATTTAATACATTTATATTATACATATTATTATAATAAACATATAGCATATATAAATTATATTTATATCATGGTTTAAATTCTATAAATCAGGATATAAATTATAAATACCAAATATATAACAAATTAAGACACATAAAAAGAATAAAGAGAATATTCCATGAAGTGAAAACATAACATGGGATTGTTAACAAGTGGGTAATATAAGGTTTTAATTAGACCATAAATGGTATTATATATAATAATATGGTACTTTAAATTAATTATAATAAATTTATATTTATTTTTCATGTGGTTTGAATGAGTACGAAGAGAGTCAAGACACAAGGTAAAAGGATTTCATCTAACATTTTATTTCTGTGAGATACCTGTTATGTTTTCCACTCTTTCCTTTTTTGGGGTGTATTTACTTCCCATGATTGTATTTTATGTTTATTATAATTAATTTTATGGGACTTAATTTAACAATTATATGACCTTACTTTCATGAGTTCTATGTTTCAAAAGTTACAAAATCAGAAAAAATGTTTTGTCTCAATTTTCCTTCTCTGAGAGTCATGTTTTGGTAGACACCTAAAATATTTTTTCAAGGTGTATATATTTCCATTTTACATATTAAGTCATGAATTTAATTATTTCTATGATATTTTAAGCTTCGTTTAATTTCATTTTCTTACATGGAGAGTAATATCCCAATTTACTATGTTATAAGTTTTTATTGAAACAATCTCATCACTTTTCAGGATTGTTTATGTTTATGAATCATTTGATTAAATATAGTAATAAATATATCAAGAACACTCATGAGTTCCCTTATCCTATATTTTTTCAAGATAAATCCATTTATTAGTGCCATTTTCCACCTCTTTGGAACTCAAGATAACGTTTTTATGTAAAATATCACCATCTCTCTCTCATGTTATAAATCTATTGTATTCAAAAATCATGTTTTCAAAAATGTTTTCAAAAATGTTTTCAAAAATGTTTTCAAAAATGTTTTCAAAGGATCTTTTAAGCCCATTTTCAAGGAAAAGGGATTTTAAAAATGTTTTATAGTTTTTAAAGCTTCCTTTATAATTTTTCCATGTTTTTTATTGAAAAACTATTTTAAAAGTTTTTATGTTTTAAAAATCATTTTTCACTACAGAAAGGATATTTTCCTCAAGAAATGTTTTTAAAATATCTTTAAAAATTAATTCTCAGCAAAGATAACATCCATTTGTGTTACTAATGACTTTATGGGTAAATTATTCAATGTTTCAATTCATATTATTTCTATAGATGTATTATGTTTTTATAGAATGATGTTGATGAAACTAATTTCTCTTTCACAGGTTGTATGATTTTGAAACCCTCTTCTATTAATAGGTTATGTTTATAATGAAATTAATATGAAACATTTGTTTCTCCAAATTTTATGATATGATTACATGTTTATAATACACTTTTTATTTCATAGGTTATGGCATGATTATTTATTATCTTGTGGAACATATATGTATTATTTCATTATGAGATGGGTGAGACCTATATCTCCCTATAATCCATTGGGTAAATATTTATATCCCATCATATAGACTAAGATAGTTTTGGGAATTAACCTTAATTATTAAGATGTCCATGGAATTGAACCATGACTACCAAGATGGTATGATGAGTGAACTCATACTATTAAGATGTCCATGTGAGTGAACCATGGTTGCCACGATATAATGGGGAGTGAACCTATATTACCAAGATTGTCTTTGAAGCAATGCCTTGGCTACTATGGAAATAATATTATATTCTTATGTTCTAGTCACAATTCCATGTTTTATTCCATTGTTATTCTTTCATGGATTATGTTATTTATTTCCTTATGATTCATTTCTTATCAACTACCAATATTTATTCCATGATTCATGTAAATGATCTTTGATATGCAGGGTATGATATTATATTTTCATGATCATGTTCTTATACCATTATGATAATCATTATACTTACATATCTCCCTTGTTTACCTTTACTGATTATTTGAGATCACCCATTATTATATTTCCAACATCAGGTTATGAAGATATGTATTATGTTTTATGTGTCTAAGAAGGGTGATAGTTTAGATGAATATAGTGGGAGATAATATAGCTTATTTATATACTAGTGTTTATGTTTTCCATGTTTTGAAAGTCACTAGACTGGAATAGTCATTGGGTGTCTATTTGTATAATTTTTTAAGTATTTTTCAAAAGTTATATAATGTTAATGATTTAAAAGTGAGGGTCTCTATAATATTCATTAGTTAATTCATAGTATTTGTGTGGATTCCTCTATATATATTTTTATCACATTCAAGAAAGGGGGATTATTTAATACCTTTTCATAGATCCATCATGTAAGTGGAGTATCACTTTAATGCTTCAAACACATAGGTATGTGGTGACATTATCCATTAATTGAATTATTTTTAGGCTCGGTGATGGGTAACTCAAGAATCACTACATAACCAATGGATATATTAATCAAGATACATGTAGTTTTGATGAGATAATGTTCCTTGATTAGATCATGTACATCCATAATAAAAGGAGATATTTGTTGATTTAAATGTTATGGCTGGTCCCAAGAAATGGGATCTAAGTGTCATTTTGTATCTCAAAGGAATGAGAATTAAGCCAAAAATATTTATCATACATACTCCCCACATAGATCCATCTCACATACAAGGAGAGGGTATTTTTTATCATCCCATTTTGTGACTTAACATCATATTTGAATAAGTAGTCTTCTACGTAAATTGAGTTCATATATAGGGAAACTGAATTTCCATATCATATCATTATATGGAGATAAATCATATATCTCTAAAATATATTTTTAGGCATGACAGCCTAATCTAAATATTTTTAGGTATTTTATGGATGGACCCCATGTTATATAGCTTAATGTTATGAGACTATGAGAAGTCACCGAGAGTAATGACTAACTGATTTCATTTTTGACTTTATAAGATATGCATAACCAATAATGAATGGGTATAAGAAATTGATGTCATAATCATTTTTTGAAAATTGGTATGATGCACTGATGAGTTTCACCAATGGTGTCCAAATATTCTTGAATGGTTCGATGATGGGAAGTGTAAATCATATAAAAGGAATATTTTCTCCATTGAAAGATGAATACTAGTGGGTATAGTTCAACAATTAGTAATGGAAGAAGCCTATATCCTACACAGATAAGACTATATCTTCTTATTTTAAGGGGGGTGTTTCCCCTTGGTCCAAAACATCCACTGGGCACAAGCTCTAAAGAGTTGTGTTATGAAATATTGAATCCTAGTGTTATCAAATTAGAGTAACATGTCCCTATTTCTATTTCTCTATAGAGGAGAACCAAAAGAATGGGATCTCGTGGTCCATGGGGTTCAAATACAACGTTAGAAAATTAGGAAATTGGTTGGTGTGAACTCATTTAACAAATATATGAAGATGATTCATGGAGAATATGAGATTCATGAGGGGTCTGAGTACCCTAAAAACTAATGTGCATTGTACACATTATTTGGGAGAAGGGATAATACATGAAATTCGTAAATAAACAGTCATCATTAGGATGATCTATTAAATATGAAGAACACATATTGTTCATTTTAACATCATGAAACTAATACATCTTCTTGCAGTTTAACATCATGTGTCTATAACTTGTTCCCTATCAAGAGGTAAGATGAACCTTGTTTATGTCATTCAAAGTGGCATTCCATGTTCCCTGAGCTCGTATGAGTCATCCTCAGTGTGAGAAATGATGCAAAGTTGGGTATTATATTAAGACATTGGATGGTTCATAATATAGAATATTTGGGGAATCTAAATTTGTATACGAGTAGGAATCCCCCAAAAAAAATTGGTTCCCATCGAGGTACATAGTTTGGAGTGGTGATAACCCATGGATATTCTTGAAATGGGAGATCCAAGTGTCGTTATGTATCCTATGGATACAAGAATCAAGCCACACATAGTTATTGTATGAAAAATCATATGCACAAGTCTATCCCATACACATCTAGGGGGGTTATTTTCAATTTATATTGAATATAAAATTTAAAGTTTTGATTCGTTCATCACTATGCATCTTCAAGTAAAAAGAATGAAGCAACACATAGTTCTGTTATGTAATCACTTATGTGAATTTGATTATCATATAAGGATGGGGGATATTATTTTCTATACATATTTAACTCATGAATAGTAAGTTCCATTTATGAAGTGTATTTTATTAAGAGATAAGGAAATTTCAGGTGTACTTTGATGTTATTTGGTATGGACATGGAGATGTTGTGTAGTTTGATGTCTTTCCACCATGACTAAAGTTTCAAGGAATAAAACAATAATTCAATCTCAATACCTCTTGGATGTGAGGTAAAATGGATGAAATAAATCATTTCATTAAATAATATATCAATGATTATTATCTAATTCATGGTGGGATTAACAATATACTATTAGTGAAATAACCCATTGAGTTAAGTGGGACCATTCCAACAAGAAAAATGTCCACTAGGTATAAGCATTGATGAATTGTGTTATTCACCAGTGAATCCAAGTGGGGTCCCTTATTAATTGGTCATCCCATATTAGGAATATTTCATAAGGGTGAAACTAGAGGATATATGATCAAGGCCTATGAAACCCAAAGAGAATATACCCTCAAGGTATCTATTAATTTAGGAATTATAAGGGGTAATGAAGTTTATATTATGGAAAAAATGGGGGTGTAGAAAGATATTTCAATGATCAAGGAAGTTATGTCTACAAAGTGAATTCATTCCTTTAAATTAGTGTTTTCAAGAGTGAGATTTCATTATATTTCTTTGATAATTTGTGTGATGCACAAATTATTATTATCAATAATAACTCAATCATCTTGAATAGTTAGGTTATGAAAATTGCAAACCATAACCCATGAATATATAAGAAAATGGGAGATGAAGAATGGTGGGTATGGGTTGACCATTAAAAATTAAAAAAATCATGTATCCCAAAAATTTAAAACAATATCTCATAGATTTAAGGGTGGGGAATTTCTTCTACAATCAGAATATCCACTAGGTGAAAGATATGAAGGGTTTCATTATTCATGAGTGAATCTTAGTGGGGTCCATTCGTATTAACTAGTCCATGTTACATGTTTTATATACGGGGACCAAGAGAATGGGTGCTCATTTTCTATGGGGTTCCAAGAGAAGGATATCAACCTGAGTAATTTTTTGATATCAAATAATACATAAAATAAATGAATTTGGATCATGGATAATGTAATATTCAATAATGTATTGAGTGAAATAAAGGATATTCTAGGATGTATTGGAAATCATTTCAGGGTGAAGAGATCAAACATGCACTTCCTTAGTAAATATTCATTTGGGTGATGAATTATTTGGTATGAACACCTCTTGTCATGTAGTTTAATATCATGAAACTAGAAGTTTTCTATAGTTTAATTTCATGGTTCTATGACATCATTATGTTGTTTAACATCATGTGACTTGGACATAATCAAAAAATTTAACATCATGTGACTAGTTCATTATTCCCTATTTTGGAATAAGAGGAACCTTGATCATGCTTGTTTGAGAGGATATTTAGGTTCCCTAAGATCACATGATTCATTAAGGATGTGGTAAATATGATACCACTAGAAATTTTATTGATTCATGAGAGAATTAATAACCAAAAATGTGTTGGGGTATTCATGTTTTTACCTAACCAGAAATTTATACAATATTTTTTTCCCATCCATAAATGTTGTTTGGAGTGATGAGAACCAAAATTTGGGTCTAACATGGGAGATCCATGTGTCAATTGGTATCATGTTTTAATAGGAATCAATCCACACATAGTTCTTTTTATAAAATACCCTTTATAATTCTTACTTATACACAAGGGAAGGAGCTGTTTCATTGCATCATAGCTGGACTTGAGATTGGAGACCTGGGTGTCACTACATTTCATGTGGGAATTGAAATATATCCACACATATAATTTTATTAAAATGTTACTACAAAGGTATTACGTATATATAGGTAGAGGGAATTTATATATTCTTCCTTATATTATAGCTAGACAAAGCATTAGAGACTTGGGAAATAATATATATTCTTTGGGAACAAGAATCAATCCATGCATAGTTCGTGATGTCAGATCAATTCATAGGTTTATCCCACATGAAAAGATGGATTAATTTTTATATATTGCATATGGAAATATTATTTGAGACTTGGGTGTCACTACATATCCTGTGGGAAAAGGAATCAATCCATACATAGTTCTAAAATGTGGAAAATTCTCATATATAGATCTAACTCCAACATTAGGGTGAGGGAACCTTTTTTCTCTAAATATATCTTGATTATGTAATTTGATTTGTAAATGATGTGATGTACAAAATTGGGGAGGAAGGAAACATGTCATGAATGAGGTTTTGATCCCAATAAAAAATGAGGCCACTTCTTTATCAAGTAATGTGGTTAGAGAAAACATAGAATGAGATTGTAATCATTTACATCGAAAACATTTTTTTATGTAGATCTAGCTCATCTGTAAAGGGGTCCGACACCGTAAGAAAATTTTGGGCAGTTTATGTTCTTGAAACTTGGACCTGCGATGTTTTTAGTTTTAGGTCTTACAACCTAGATCGGCTTGTATTCAGTTAACATCATGCAACAAGGATATCTTATGTAAAACATAACATCATGTGGAAAGTATGTGGAGTGATATATAGTTTAAAGTCTTTCCACCAAAAAATCACCAGATTTGTAGTTTTAAATTCATGATACAAATAATTAGGTATCATGATGGCCATTATGAAATGTAATTATTTAGAAACCTCACATTGGGGGGGTAATATCTTCCCCTTCTATAATGGCCCATGAGTAATCCTATTTAAAATATACTTTATTTATAATGTAAGTTCCTTCCCACATGAGTTAGAGATTTGGGGGTTTCTTACAATGTATCAACAATTTTCTAAAGACCAATACTAGTTATCTTTGTAGGAATGAGTGTAGGAGAACTTTTGTTAATAGATCAAGCAATCTGAATCTGATGGAAATCATGGTTGTGTAGTGTATGAAATATTTTCTCATCAAATAATTATAACTTTTCGTGTCTGTCTATGATTGTTCATCATCTGAGATATGACCACAAACTGCTATTTTTAGTAAGGGAAATTGGACTTTTATGGGTAAAACTACTTATGTTACATACACAAATTAATGTGTGGTCTCCTTCATGGAAGTGCGAGTTACGATAAGATAAAACCATGAAGAAAACTATAGTTTATCTTTATGGAACATCTTGTCATTTTCAACCATTTTATAGAGTATATTAGATAGTGTTTTACTAAAGACCTCTTTTTATCCATTTTTTGATGTTTGATAGTGATATGAATGGTTTTATACAATATTATAATCCTAATACCATATCTTCAACTCATATGTACCTAAATTAGTGTCATTTTATTTCTATATAATTTGAGGGACATGAAATCTGGTAATAATATAGGACATCTCAAAGTTAATGATATTATAATTTTTGACTTCCTAGAGAGGTATTACCACATATAATGTGTAAAAGAAGTTGACAGTAGTGATGATATACTTAAACTAGTTAGCTATAGCTTGTGGTTATGGTCCCAAAATATCCATTACTGATATGGAAAATGGACAATATTATTTAGCTATGTATAAAAAATATACAGGCTGATGAATAAGGTTTTCATGAATATGGAATGCATGAAACTTCCTGGTTAATTAATTTTAGTTGTATATCAATGTCTACTAGTGGTAGTCAATTTATCCTAATTTGGTGGGAGTTTCTAGTTCTAGACTATTGAGAACCCCATGTGCCAACATGAAATTTCTTCATAATAGTTAAATTCTATTCTCCTGGATTGCATCTGAGGAGGATCCCATTGAATCCTTATTTATAGAGGTCTTTCTATTCATTTAGCCCATCCTAAGGGATAAATTTTGAGGATAAGCGTCGAATATGTTATCTTTTTGATTGATATGAAAGGAGGGTCCCATTATAGAAGTAATATATTATGGGGACCATCTATCCAGGGGTGGATGAAGGATCAGTGTGCTCTTGGGAAGTGTTGTACTAATTTATTTCCTCAATTTTGTAGCTAATGGCTAGGGATACCACCCTTCAGTTTGTGATGCAGAATACCACCTTGTCTTAATCGAGATTTTTTGGGACTATGGATACATTAGTCAGTTCATCAGCATGATCCTTCTAAGATTGGGGATCATGAAGCAATGTTGTTTGATAAGGTAGTTTCTCCACCAATCTTTTACCACAACCCATATGAGTATCAAATTCATCCATTTAGGGAACATACTCACCGTTGAACTATTTGATCACTATCTTTGATTCACCATTGACATTTAGGTAGGCTATCTAAAATTGTAGGGCCAGGTCTAATCCTATAACCAGATCTTGGTATTAATTCCCATTATTAGGGAAACCTTCTATCAGCAAGAATGACTAGGAAAACATTTCCTTGTATGGGGAGAAAAAAAAATCCCTTAACTAACCCAGTTGTGCCTCATGTTTCCCATCATATTTTTAAAAATACATCAGGATGCACCATCACATTACATTTTCCACATTCATAAATTTTCATGGGAATATAAAACCACTTCATATAGATGTTCAGTGTATAATCGTGTATTTTTCTAGGTAGGATATTCACTAAGGAAACCATCCATGTCCAAACCATTTGATGTATATGAAAAAATGGAATGTGATAATATTATTTAAAAACTTCCAATCGAAATTATCACCAAGTTAAATTGGGTGGCCAATAATATACTTTTTTGAGTTGATATGAGAGACCCAATGGACCTCAGGGTGCTAATTCTAATTCCATATCTTTTTTACTATGAAGATGTTTCTGAGGAATTTATTCCCATTATACTAATATAGAGTCTCAGTACTTATCATTTTTCATTTGATATTGTAGGGAATGTTTTTATAACATATTCATTTTTTATTTTTGAGGATATAACTAGGAGATATTTCTTTAGAATCCATGTATAGGATGAGTGGATTCCCTTGTACTGGTGTCATTAAGACTGGTTCATATAGAAGGTACTGCTTGAGGTTCTCAATGTATTCTTATATATACTTTCCCCATTTATAGGAGACTCCCTAATTCAACAATTTATTATAGGGGACATATTTTCTAGATATGTTGGCTATAAAGATCCTATTATAAGAACATTTATCCTAGAAACCTCTTATTTTTTCTTGATTAAGAGGAGGCGGAATTTCTTGTATTTCACTAGTATTTTTTGGTCAATCTTGATGTCACAGTGTCAAACCACATATCCAAGGAACATCTATGAAATCAGAATAAAACAACAATTCAAAGTGTTCTTCTTGAAAAAATCAATAATATGTCTTATTAATAAGGGGGAAATAAGAGTGAACAAAATCATAGAGGTATAAATAAATGAAGACCAAGTGAATCCCTAATTACATGGGCTATCTCAGTGTAAGTAAAGGAACCAAGGGAACAAAACTTCATAAGGGTAAATTCTTGGGTAGATAGGGAATCCATGAAATCCACCACATAATTACCTTCACACCAGCTGTACAAGACAGTCATATCATCAGAAAAAAATCCCATCATTTGCGAATCAGATAAGTAATGTGCCATAGATGGGTAAAGCTACTAGTGAGGGAGATAGGCTTGATTTTGAAGTATGATTCCATATAGGACATGACAATATTCTTTGAACTGCATAGAGACATCCCATCGACCATGGCCTTCACCTCATCCCTTAAAGAATTTCCATGATCATAAAATGAACTAAAATCATAAATCACCAAAGCATATGAGTCACAGACCACACCACCACCACACATGCATCCAATAGAATAGGAACCATCAATGTTGAGCATGAAACCTATAGTGGTAGGTGACCAGTGAACCAAATTCCCTAACAGGATGGACCTGGGCACACCGAAGGATGGACGTGCAATATGGAAGCACCTTAAAGAGGGTGTGTCACCTCCTAATAAAAGAGCCCTTCCAACTCCACTATAATTCATCTGTCTCTCACTACTAATGTCGTGACAGAGATCTGAGATTCATGTCAAAGATAATTATAACCCTACCATAAATACCACCACACCACTACCATAAGAATCACTTGTGAATTTTCCTCCTTCTTGTTTCCAAGATAGCCGCAAAACCATCTATAGAGAAAATAAATAAGGGAGTCAATAAAAGGGATAAAGTCATGAACTAACTAAGGTACCTCTAGATTAAGTCCACCCAACCACTCTGAAATAATAGGTGAAATGCTGACTCCTCCACAATTGATGAGGAACACATTCATTTTGAGGCCAAATGAATTCCCTTGCTTTTAACTTCCAGATCAATAAGAATCGCATGGTACCAAATTCTCTGTAGAGGGAAACTATATTTTTTGGGATTTATTTACACCAGAGAAAGGTACCCCAAGGGTCATTATCAGATTGAATGTTTAGAGACTTCTTATAATCATTGGCTGAGAACCTCTCATTCATAGAATCAGAAAAAACATACTAGTCTGGGGACTCATCATGTCTGATATTATCAAACTCCTCTTGCTATGTGTGTTTAAGAACTACATGGTTAATGTTGGAGTTGAATATGGCCTCTCTAAAGGAGATATTGGGGGTATAGCACCTAGGAAAGTCCAAGTTCCCCCCTCCCCCAATTACATTTGCTAGAAACATACCTCACCATGAACCAAGATCCAATGAGTGTGGTCACTAAAGACATGAATGTGGATGCTTAAATCCTTCCATAGTTGGTAAGGGGACCCTCCAATATCCTGATATCCAAATCTGTACTACCCTATGATATAAATACCTGACACATAATGGCCCTAAATAACCTCCCAAGAATGATTTACCTTGACAAAATGCCAATATTGTTCCACATTCCTACACCAATACCCAATGTTCAACTAGTTTAGAAATCTTACTCCCAGAGGGCCACCGAAATTTTCCCTCCCCTTGGGAATTCAAAATAAATGCATTCAAAGTGCTCTTGATTTTTCTAATGGTGAATTTGAGAAACATGAGGATGGAAAGGATATGCATGGGAATCAAGGACAACATGCAAATTAGAAGTGCAATTCTCACACCAAATGATAAGAATATATACTTCCAATTATTGATATGATTGATTACCTTACCATATAAATCTTCAAAGTGACTAATACGGATCCATTCATGGGAAATGGGAGAACCCAAGTATATCATGGGAAAGAAACTGCACAAAATGGCCAAACTAGATTCAACCTTATCCTTTCACCTGTTTGGGAAAGGGATTGGAAGAAAAACCCAACTCTTGGCTCTATTGACACTTTTCCCACTCCATAAAGTATACTATTTGATGATATAGTTAAAACCTATGATGGAATAAATACACCCATCAATAAATAAGATGATATTGTCCACAAAGAGGATATAAGACACACAAGGAACACAAGAACAACAATGATAATGGATAATCAGCTCACAATGCGGAGAGGTAGAAACAAACCTACTTAAGACATCCTATGTTAAAATAAAAAATTTAGGTGAAATAGGGTCACCTTGCATGATTCCTTTGAAAGGATTTAGGAAAGAACATTTCATGGACATGAAAGACATGTTGAACTAGGGGGGGATGTATCACCAAAACAATATGTAAATAACCCATTCTGAAAAGAGCATACATCTCATATCTTGAATAATAAAAGACCATTCAAGATTTCCATTGGATTTTTCTATGTCCACACTGACTATAATATTAGACCCCTGGACCTTTTTGTTTATATCACCAATCATCTCCTTATCCAACCCCATTCCCCCTTGAATGGTCATTCCTTGGATAAAAGCATGTTGGTCCTCAAAAACCCAAATACGTAAGAACTATGAGAACCTTATATTGATGATGTTGGATAGAACTTTGTAAGTAAATTTTCATAATATAATGATCCAATACTAATAAATGGAGGATGGTTTTGAGAATTAGGGATGAGAATTAATGTAGTGGCACTAGAAACCATGGGGAGACCTCCGCCACCAAAAAAATCCTTAACAGCACTAACAAGTTCATGATTAACCACACTCTAGATGCTGAAAAAAATGACCTAAGAAAACCATCATCCCTAGGGGGACTGTACTGGATCTGCAAGGAAAAAAAATCCCACACCTCTTTCTCCTCCAGAGCACCCTCAAACATAATATTAGTTTGATCAGAAACAAACCTCGGGATAAAATTGAAAATATTATCCAGATCTTACTAGTACCCAATATGCTAGCAGGGGTTGGGGGAGAAAATTTAGGAGTGAAGATGAGATCCAACCATATCTCTAATGATAACCATATTTCTATTATAATATCCATCCTGGACTAGGATATTCTAAGTCTAACATTGTTATCTCTCTTTCAGGAACCCATGGAAGAAGGACGTATTGCGGTCCCCTTCCTTCAACCAAGTGGCCCAAGAGTGATCGTGAAGAAGCCTCTATTACTCAAGAAGCTTCTCATTATAAATATTCTTTTTGGGTCCCAAGAAAATGAATACCTCTTCATTATAGGACTCCCCCAAACTATGTTCCTCATTGTCAATGTCACTCTTGATATCATCTAGGGAAGGCTGAGATGGGGAAAGTACATAGACCATGCCTTAAGATCACATTTGAAGTATCGCGACATATTCTGAAGGCTAAGCCAATAACTTCCATGGAACTAAGAATCCCATGATTGATAAACTTTACTAATAAAATCATGGGGAGTAGTATAGCACTCGGAGAAGAAAAAACATTCCTCTCTCATAGATCTCAATTGCAGGTGGATGTGCCAAGGGGAGTGGTTAGACAAGACATAGGGAAAATGAATGAATTACATGATAGGGAATTCATAAATAACATGAATATTCCCAAAACAACAATCCAATATGCACCAAATTCTATGGGTTCCACTTTGCTTATTAAAATAGGTAAATCTGTCTCCCAAAAAACACAGATCATAGGGACCTTCTTGGGCTACAAAAGCTGAAAATTGGTTGTTTTCACTATGCAGGAGAGATCTGCCCCCTTGCTTCTCAGACAACCCCATAATTAATTTAAAGTCACCACCAACTATCAAAGGAATATCTATATTGTTTAATGTTCTAAGATCATTCTATAATTCCTCTCATAGCCTAGAATCACACATTTCATAGACAAAATACCAAACATAATAACTCCCCATAACTTCAACATTAATAGAAATATTCTAATTTTTTGGAACCAACTTCACCACTGAAATCTCAGGCATCCAAAAAAATCCAAATATTACTATTTTTTGGATCACCGTGAAAGATACATCACATACTATATCTTATCTCCATTTCTCTGATTTGGATAGAGTCAATATTCAGTTAACGATTTTCCACAAGAGTCACACCATGCCAAGAACCCTCATTAGCAATAAATTCGGACATCACCTGAGCACCAAGAGACCAGGAATTCTAAATCATTAAGTATAAAATTAAAAACGAGGTTTCATTGCCTTATCCCCATAGGAAAAGAGACTTCTATAATTATTTCTTATATAGGGGAAGAAAAATATGGCATGGGACCTGGTACACAACCTAGTTGAAGGGGGGATGAGGGAAGAAGAGGTATGATGCTTAGCTACTTGAGATTGGTGTTTTGAGCATATAACAGGGATAAACGACTTGGTAGATAAAGAGAAATAATTTTCCTTCAATAATCCACTATGTAAATTTGAAAGGTAAATTGGGACAAATGGAAGGTCAGAAGCTTATACAAAGGAGGAAGATAGTGGGATGTCCTCAAATAAGATATCATTTCTCTTGATCATCCAGTTGAATCAAATTTTATGGAGAGGGGGAAGAGAAATTGGAATGAGATAAAGGGATCTTGGAATATATGGAACAATGGAATTGGAAGGATAGGGGAGTTTGGGCTTCGGTAACATGATTGGGGGGGAGAGGTGAGGGGAAGGAAAGGGAGGGGTGAAGGGGAAGGGGGTTCCATAGAGATATGGATAGGGGAGGAGGAAGAAGGTTCAATAAAATGGATAGACTTGGGCACAAAAATGTATTAACTAAACTGAGGTAGTCTTCAAGATATAGGAGAAACAACCTGAGGAATATCATACTCCATGAGTGAATTGGCCTCAAGCATCACCAGAAACCTGACCGTAGAGGATGAACACTTCCTATAATTCCTACACACAACAGATAAATTCCCATGGAGATGATTTCTATCATCAAACCTGATTTGGGATGGGGGATGTATTTTTTCCACCAAGTAATGATGTCACTAGCCCTGAGAAAAAGGAAGTTTGGAAGGGAACTAGAAAATTCCACCTCGAGGAAGATTCTATCAATGGAAGTATCTGATAGTTTAGTCTTTCAAGCATCATCACACAGAAAGGATCACACCGCATCACCAGTCACCCTGAGGAAGTAGGGGTTCTAAAAGGGGATAGGAAATCTCAGAAAGTTGAGATACATTGCTACCATGGGGTAATCTCTCCCTAAGTGAACACCAAAAAACAACCTGAAGGTGAGATGCACCAGGTCCCGAACGAGCGAAGCCATATGGAACAAGTGGTCACAAAATCTACCATGTATTATAGGAAAATGTAGAAGGCCTTACAATTATGAGGCAATATCAAACCCGGGGCCTTCAATTCCATGTAATCAACCAACCATTTGATTAGCTGAATAGGGGGAAGATTCCATCAAAAACATTCAATCAAATTCCATTAGATCTGAGCCAAATATTTTGAGAAACTACCTTTGTGAAGATCAACTCTAGACACCCATCCACTAGACCTTAGGATAGACCATCTAGTGAGATTTTCACTAGGGAGAAGGTGTAATAGTTCTTAATGGGGAAGGATGGAGGAGAAATTCATTGAGATAAGGTTGGAAGGAGGTATCTCCTATAAGATGCCACATATAAGACCATGGCAATAAGGAAAATGGAGGTCCAGGAAGCTCGCCAACATGCAGAAAAATTTGAACTCAAGAATGTTTATAGGGAACAGTCTCAGGATCCATTTGATCATCCAAATTGTTATTCTTCAAATTTTTATGTTGTGATTTGTCCCATATTGTTCAAAGACATGTGAGGTGATCACAACTCTATTGAGATTTTACCACTAGGTTATTGATGTAATATTTTTTATTTTCACCTAGAAAGATTTAAATATATAATTCATGGAATATTGATAAGTAGAGCCAAAATTATTCAAGTCAAAGGGAATGAACATTTTTAAAATATTCATTGAGGTGCTAAAAAATAAATGGATTCCTTATATTTAAGGGAAATATTGACTTGATTATATCCATAATATCCATCTACAAAGGAAAGGGCTTCAAAACCAGTGGTCAAATAGATCAAAATTTATGTGATTGGTAATGGGAAATCATATTTTAGGTAGCGTCAATTGAAGTCATTAAAATCTATGCAAGACCTAATCTTTACATTCCTCTTATTTATGGTAATGATATTGGAAAACCATTTCGGGTATTGAACCTCTTGAAAAAAGATGTATTGGATTAATTTTTTAAATGTGGATTTGATGTTGGTAGAATGAGAGAGGTGTATTATTATTATGGACTACTCATAAACCTCAACAAACATTTAGAAATACTAGGTAATGAGTAGCCACATCAAGGTCCACCTTGGGAATATCTGTATAATTTCAAGAGAACAGATACCGATACTTCTTTAGAAATAAAATGTATAGCCCTAATATTCAAGCGGCATGGTGAAACTAATTTACATAGGCCTGATGACTTCTTATATTCTTTGATTCATTTGTTTGAGCTCATCTATGGTGGTGGATACGCCATCCAAAAATGTGGGAAAAGGGTTCCTGTTGTCATACACTTCTTATTCTATCTCTATTTCTGTGGAGACATCTTTAATAGTGGAAGATAATTCAATGTCAAACCTACCTCGATAGTGATATGATATTCCATTAAAAGGGAAATTTACATCCTAAACTACCATAGTTATTATGAGGAGATTCTGGTTATTCTTGTCTTTCATTACTTTGTTACTAGGATTAGGAGAGGTATGTACACCCTGAGTTGTACATGATGTTCTATGGGAATTTTAAATTTCTTCTAATGGTGTTGGAGAATTATCAAACCCTTATAGAGCATTACTATAACTACCCATTGATGAACCCTCTTTATCTAGAGTGATTTATAACACATGGACATGGTCCAATGATGTTTTTGGTTCATGAAAACCTTATGAGACAAAGTCTTCTATCTTGAATAGGTGTATACATAACTCATAATCACTATTTAGAAAACTTTTGGGATTCATAAGAGAGGTCCTCTATACATTGGGAGTAGTAACCTCAATTTCAACCTACAAAATTGGTTTTCTTATTTCTCTATTATAATAACATTTCTTCGTATATAATAATTCACATGATTGACATAGGAACTGTAACCATGTATTACGCTGACCATTCTGTTGATTGGATATTTCAAAAAATGGTGGAACATTGACGGTACTACTATGTGAATATGAAGAAAAGTTATTCCTACAAATAAATGTTATTATGTGTCTTTATAGACAAACATTATATCAATATTAGATATGTGGCCCCCAAACGGAGCCTTGAGTTTTATCTTCCCAAGGGGCCTCTACTTTCTTTTGTTACACCCTTCGATCGACTACTTCATTGGAAACAAATAATATTATTTGTATCTAAAATGTAGAAAATTACAAATTTATATTTGGTTGATCCTAGAACTATTTTCAACTAGTTCCCTTAGGATATCAAAATTATCCAACCTACCTAAAACATACATGGTTTTTATATGCCCCTAAATATCATATTTATTATCTTTATCAGTGAATGATATGGCGGTAAGAAGTTTTTTGGTATAGTTTCATCTTTGTAAAATTTGGAGGTAGATAATTAAGTCACAAACTCCTAGGAAGATCAAGAGGGCCTCAATGAATACTTCTCTAAATTCTTTTGAGATATAGAGAACATTCAAACTGAGAGTTTGGCGGGGACAGCATCCCACTTTTTTGAATCACAAATTTCTATTCCCTTAGTATATGATTCCCAAGGAGGGGTTTATCTTTATCATGTTGTTTATGAGATTAGGTTTTGGGGGTATACAATCCTAGTTTTTTGGATTAAATTAAGGGAGCATCTGTAATAGGAGTCGTAGGTCACACTATATTACCCCTATATTGGGACTCATCAAAAAAACATAGTTCCGCCAGTCAATATTTCTAAATGATTTGGTTTATACAAATATTGAAGGGTATTGAGGCATCATAGTGATTATATTGGGATTTCTAGAGTTCTCACCCATAGGTCCTGACCATGCATATGGAGATTACATGGATGTTATCAGAATATTGGGCTTGTCCATGATGGTGTTATCCCTTGTATTATCATCTTTTGTGTCCATAGCCTCTAGAACCCTGGTCAGGTATGTGGAAGTCATATTCAAAAGCATATTCATTATCAGATCAATTTTTTGTTACTTGGATGAAATTAATAGAATAAAAAATGATTTCTTCATCTATTGAGGTATTCATTTTGTGAGGCAGTGCCCGTTATCCGGATGTTAAAGGAATGGAATCCATATGAGTCATATTCTATGTGGTAGTTTTTTATGAATTTTTCTCTTGTGTTTTCTATTTTATTAAATGATTTCATCTACCTCAAGGAGGTGGATTCCAAATAATATCCCATGATGCTGAGATTTTCATTGGCTTTTTGGGCTATGCGCTCAGGGTGGCATTGACTCGGTTGAATGTTTTTCAAGTTATCCAGTATTTATCTTTTTTTAACACCTAGACGTAAATTCTTGATAGTCTCCCTATTCTTCTAGTTGGGTGGAGGTCACATAGGTAGCTTCTTTAAATGATTTCATAGTATCACATGTCTATAATCAACCATTATTTAAAGGATGTCTTTAAAGACAGTACATCCCTATATGGTGTGACCCAATCTAATATGAAAAGGGATGTAGTCCCAGTACACCCTCATGTTGACCTCATTGGGTTTCTGAGACCACAGTATCTTGTGGAGGTTTTTATCCATAACTCCAATTAAATAAACAAGAACCAATTCATTCAGGGATGTATATAAATTATTTTTCTACTCCTAAAATCATAAATAATCTTGGTCTCTCTTTCGATTTGTCCAAGGGTTGTTTTACTACTACTAATGATCTATGGGAGGCCTTAGATGATTAGGTGACTTCATAGGTACTCTAGTTGGAACCTTTATGGGTTTTAGTGTCAAAAATAATAGTCTCTTATTTGGTTTTACTTTTTTATTTTTTCATTGGATCAGGATAAGATTTGTCCCTAGTTCACGGAATGGCATCCTTTAGGCATTGTTCCATTTCTATGAACTCATGGAATATATCTAATTAGTTCATCTAGATAAAATAAATTGGTAGAACATATTTATGGTTCTCATAATATAGTTCCAAAAATTTCTATTATGAGTTTGGGATACTGAGGGTTTACATAAGACCATTCTGTTAAGTGATAAATTATAAGAACCACTCATTTTCAATCTTCTTATCATTGTTGAGTTTGAAAATTATTTTTCTCCTTATCATGGAGATAAATAAATGAATTAATTTATAAATAAGATATTCCCATTTGAATGTGGATGCTACTAGATGGTTTTTGTACCAGAAAAATGTTGGGACCCTCAGATTCTATTTAATAAATCTTAGTTTTTTCACCTATTACTAGTCTCGAGTCCAATCATTGGGACACATTTGGATATGAAATTTTTGAGATGATGTTTTAGATCTCTCATTTCATTGAAGGTTTAGAATATTTGGTAACCAATATTAGTTTAAGGAAAAGTGTCATCCACCCATTCAGGATATGGATTTATTTAGGGTTGTACTAGAGCACACCCCCCTCCATTTGTTTTATCTAATAAGCTAGTGACTTAATGGTGTTGAGGAGTTACAGAGGTACCATCATCTAGGACAACTATTGTGCATAGTTATCAAAATACACTTTATGTGGTTTTCCAAAATTCATATCTTATAGATTTATAATCCATGATAGGGATGGAAGATTTATATGATAAGGATAAGGATATCTTCTCAATGAAGGTAATTTTTGATTTTCCATAACATCCAAATGTATACATACCATTTTCCTAGATCCAAATCGGTTATGATCCTAAAATTACACTCTTGTAGGATTATTTCCCCTCTCTTGATGGGTGGGGGAGTGACATATGTTTCTTCTTAAAGATAATACCCGGTGGGAATGTTTCGTCAGAGTAACTCTTCATTATGATGTCCAAGGTTGTGGATATCATTCTCATATTGTTCTAGTAATTCCTATATGAAAGGAAATCCAACACTTCTATGTGATGAGTAGAATGATTCCACACCATTCCCATTATACATAGTGTAATTATATAGAGGAGGGTGTAATTCATCATTTAGATGTGTTTATTTATTGATCCTTATCAGATTACATATATGTGAAGTCTCAGTTTATGCATCCAAATCACCAACCTCTTGAGGTAACATTTCTGAATTTCCCTACAATGATTTTTCATCTTGGTCCACAATATTTTAAGGATTTATGGTAACAACATTCACTGATGTTTATCATGAAATGTTATTCATCCGATCAACCTCCAGGTAAAATAGAGGTTATTCATTATTCAAACCTCCTTAAAGGGTTGCGTTCGCATCATTTATCTTGCCCATGGCCTTGTTTCATCATCTTGGCTTACGATCATTGTAGGATTTGATTATATTTTCTAAACATTCCCCCTATCATGTTTTTTGAATAGTGACCTTAAGGGAGTTTCTGATCATGCTGACTGAGCATTCCCCAACTGAAAGGGGTGTGTCGAACAATAAGAGGAATGGATGAGATGCTCTTAATTAGTATTTAATTCCTATAATGGAAAAGACTAAATTATATTAAGATGATGATAAAAATTCCTCAAACCCTAAATTAGGGGGTTGTCATAGGGCCATCATTAGAACTCTATGATCCAGTTATTGAGGATATGATTACTCTTGAGATGAAAATTTCATAAAAATGACCCATCCATATGGGATGGGGATAATTTGGATCTTCCAATGATTTATTCAGGACCCATTTACAGTTTGAGGACCGTGGTGGGGGGGATTGAGATAAAAATTCCCCCATCCCCATAGTGTGGATTCTCTCATGGATGACTTCAACAGAGAAAGTTATCACAATCCATATGACGTGGTCCAATTTCATTCACACATGGGATGAGTGAAATGGTTTCTTGTGATGTGAGTCACAAACTATGGGGAAATATCAGGTAGACCATGAAATTGGCTTCCATGATTGAGATGCATTACCATTTTTTAGAGTCTAAGATTAGGAGTCTATTGGTAAACCTTTATCTATATTCCTAACATATTTGGGTACTAAATGTTGAGGATATTCATTATATTGACCAAATGGAATGAGACTTTCCCATTATCATGATTTATCCTATGGTTATGATATTTTAGGTTACCCCATCTGGGGAGATATTCTATCCAGTGTATAGGGTAAAGTTAAATGCACCATACTTTTTCATCCTCAGATATGAACTTCTAGCATGTCTTTGGACACCAGTCATTGAAGATTTTTTATGTTTGGGAGGAAAAAAATTACATATACATTTGTTATGAACTTCAAATCTTGGGTCTGGAGCCATAGAGAATGTTGCCATGTCTAGTTGACATCAAATGGTGTTTATGATCTAGATGTGACCCTCATATATTTGATAAGGGACACACTTATCCTTAAACCATTGATGGGTAAACCACATATTCTTGTGTGAGTAAATTATTCCCTCCTCCTTGGATAATTTTGGATATCATAGTCAGAAATAGGTATGCGACAAAACATGGTTTGGATATTGTTTATAAAAAAATGCCTTTATATATCCATGTCAAAAACTTCTTCAATAGGGCCATATTCCTCCACCTAGTCAGAATAGAGAGGTATCTTCTCTAAGATTCCTACTGAATATGGCATGTGTTGCTGGTAGTTGAAGGAAAATTATATACACATAACCCATGTGTTTGGATAACCACCCTTTTTGAAGTGTATGGAAAAAGGATTATTTCTTTATCCTACTGATATATTACCATGTGGAGGATTTTTATAGTGGATGTGAATGGAAGAGTTCATATAATTCATATATATGATACTGTCCGGTGGAATATCATGATAGTTAACAACTTCTTCCTGGGATGTATATTCTACATAACATTGTTGTGTGTCTAATACATGTTTTAAATCAACGAGGAATCTGTCATTGATAAGATTATGGATTTCAGCATCATCCCACTTCATGGTCAAAATTTTATGACCTACCTTTTACGGTTGAGTTTGAATATGAGACTATAGTGTAATAATATTCGAAATATGTTGATTAATTTATATTAACATGGGAATATTATCCTACTAAGAAGAAGATATTGGAGTATATTGTTGATCTTTTGTATCATTGGGGAGGGTGTGATATTTCCCTTGGGTGGTTTTCAGAATATGCCAGTAAATCCTCGTTGGACCTAGGGGATGGTCCCATTTCAGATATGTATTACTCGTCATAATAAACATATGAAACTCTCGAATGGGATAAGGGATATTGAAATCCTCATTTATATCCTATGAATGAATTCAAAGAATCCATTCATTATCAGGATTAAGGATATGATACTGGCACCAGTGAACTATTGGAATATGTCGAGTAGCTTCACATACAAGGATATAAGCTTGGAATAAGAACATTTCCAAATAATGTTGACAGACCTCATCTTGAGTGGGGATAAAAGCCTAACCATGTTCCTTGGAAATACACTTCTATATTTCTTTGATAGGAATGTGAGAATATCTTATGTCATTTTCAAAACCATATTAATGATTCTCAATAAGAATTGGAAAAAAATTCTAGTCTTGAGCCTCTTCCATTACCTGGATATGTCAATAATACTTCTGGATTGGAGAAAGAATTTACAATTGATCTGAAGTAGCCACATGTTGATGTTGATCATGCCGATATGCTACTCTGGCTATTGGGAAAGGAATATATTTTCCCCCTATATCTGAAAAAATGTTAGAATATTCTGATGAAGTTCTTTTTTCATTTCAAGGATATAATGACACATGAGGAGGTTATATGAAAGAATATAGGCATTCGCCTTATTTATGTCAAAGCACTACTAAAATATTTATTTCATTGTTGTTGGGATATATGATCACACCTTTCCCCATGTGATATAATAAAAAGTATGTCATCATCATTCGTGTGGGTGGGGATATGTGCATCCCCAATTCTTGCTACTGGAATATGTGGGTAGACCTGACCTAGTTTAGTAGGGTTATGATCCTACTCCCTAGCCACTTACAAAATATTCTAGCTTGATTCATCAGTATAATTGGGAATATGGGCCTACTCCCTTTGATCTACAACTTTTAATTCTTGAAAATATCTCCTTGGTGGCCTGGTATGAGTGTCTAAGGTAGTGAATTATTAGGTAGTTCCCCTAGCAGGTGATTTAAGGGAACCTATGTAACACCCAAAGCTCCCATGGTACGGTTCCCTTTGGATAATGCAATAGCTTGCATTGTACAGAACTTCGAGATTCTAACACACCGCAACCAATCAAAGTAGCCGTTATGAATAGTAATACCCACTTTTTGAAATTTTATAAACTTTACCTCTCAAAATGGACTTCATTTTTAGATTCTGAATATCGAAATTAGCTCAGGGTAAAATTTTGGTACTTTTCGGATAACTTTTATATTTTGATGAATAGTGAAAATTACTAAATTTTAATTAAAAAAACTTTTTTAATCAAAATAATTAATAGTGATAAATTACGAATTTTAGTGGTTTTAAAGTATATTTAGAATATATTTTTACCATTTAATACAATTTTGGTCATTGGACATAATTTCACATTTAAACCAAACATAAACAAGTGTCAATCTTTTGATAGTTATTATCTCTTAAAAACACGCTTTTTTGTTTTAACAATGGGAATTAATTTTAAATTAATTTCACCCACTTCTGTGTTTTGAATTTAGAAAATTGGATTCCATATTTGGAATCAGGAGGTCCAAATTTTTTAAATAGTTAACTTTTATTTTTAGACATTTTGAATAATTACTTCGGTAAATATTTTATTTACCATGTTTAAAGAGTAAATCTTGTAAATAAGGGTAAAAAGATAATATTATAATAATATTAATTTACCCTAAAACGTGTCATAACCCTATTTTTTGATACATTTAAGAAAATGGGAATATTTGGGTCTATTTTGGGACCCCATGGAGACACTTTTAGATGATAAGGACACTTTATATTAATTAAGTTAAAGTAAATACAAAAATGATATAAGCATATATCTTTCAGAAAAACAATTTTTACATATGGTTATAAATGTTATATTTTAGACTATAAATATTAATTATAAAGATAAAAATATTTACTAAAGAATTTTATTTTATTTATAATTTTTATACATTGAATAATTAAATTTATTTATGACACAATAATGATGAAGTATTTTCCTTATTAATGAAAGAATCAAACAATTGGTATTATAAATGTTAACATAAATATAATTTGAACTTTTTTATTACATACATGAATTTTATTGGTTAATATGACATGTTATTATTGATTAAATGAATTTTTTTTGAATTAATAAAGTTTTTATGACTTTAAAAAAAATCAATTATTGAATAGTGTCAAAATTGACATAAATGAGTTTTTCAAAAAAATATTATATTATTAATTGATATTATATTCCTAAAAATATAAGGTTATTCCAAAGGACTTATATAATGATATTTGTATCATTAATTGAAAAATTGGGGGTCTCTTGGATGTATATAGTAAGTTTATTAACTATATAATATAAAAATACAAAGTGACATGGTAAATGTCAAACTAATTTACTAATAGTTCAAACTAATAGATAAGGTTAATATAATGACCCAAACCTATATAAAATCTATTGGTTGAAAGGATTTTTACCCATCATCAACTTATATTTTTAATCATCCACTTTTTATCCATTAGAAACCTAATATGAATTTATTATAAATTAATATTTTATGATTTTTCTAAAGAGCCCCTCCTCCCCCTTATAAAAGGACACCACTTCTAAAAACTTATTCATACCATAAAATCCTTTTTTTGCCAAACTCTGCCCAAATACCATATAAACTATCCTACCTTAGTCATAGAGGCCTTCCTTTAGTCATAAATCTAACTTAAAGAGCCCTTTTCATCAAATCAAAAGGAAGAACCCGAAGAAGAGGTAACGTTTTCACCTCCCTCCTTCAAGTTTCATTCTTCTTCAAATTCTTCTTTCTTTGTTATTTACATTATAAAATAATAACTCCAGTATCTTTTATATTATATGATGTTATTATAAATATGTTACAACCATATTCAGTATTATATTCATCCTTTTAATGACATGTCACCATAGGTGCGTACGTACGGCTTACCGTCTCCACGTCGTGGTATAATTGTTATTCAAAACATTATTATTTGGATGGGTATGATAATGATGTTTAATTGATCTAAATAATAAATATAACTTGATATTTTTTCTTTATATATGATATACCATCCAATTATATATTATTTTAATATCAAAATAATGATTTTGTCGCTCGTGCGTACATACGGACTACCGTCTCCAGGAACGTGATGAGATTCATTCCCCATCGTATCCATGCAAGTCTAATTCTCATTTGATGATTAAAAATATTGTTTAAGGACTTGATATAATTCTGTATATGAATAAGATACAACCTATACATAAAAAATAGGACTTATGTAACAAAACATATAAAAGAAAATGAGTAAGTTAACACCCGAAACGACGATAATACTAAGACATTATTAACAAAGAAATGTTAAAAGATCATATATGATATCATATTAATGTATATTATTCTTGTATAATTTAATAACAATTATTTCACCATTATACAGGAGTTTAACCTACCCTCAACCAAGGAAAAGTAAAAGGTAAGGGTTTATTTCACGATCTCTTCATTATCCGAGGTTGTTTATACGTAATTATCTATTGGGACCTCTTTATCATCCACATCCATGTTTCTTAAAAATGTTTTTCAAAACATTCTTACTATTTTACAGAATATGGGTTAAATTCATTTATACCCTTTTTTGACTTTTTATAATAAGTTTATAAAGGAATCTTTCCGTTGTTTTCCAAACAAGGTCTTTTTTAAACTTTTCGACAGAATTAAGGTATGAATGTTTTTTTAACTTATACGGAGGGTGAGGCAATTTTTCACCATTATAAAATCATCAAAGCTTCCCTTACATGATTCTAATAATATTTTGGAAGTAAATGTTCTATTTTATAATTATGTGACCTTTAAATGATTTTAAAATGAATATGTTAAGAATTTGTGAAAGGTACTCTTTATCAAGATCAGAATTTTAAATGTTTTAAAGATTTATCTTTCTAAATATTTTTAATTAATGTCCATATTTTCGAAATGATTTTAAGAATTTATTTATATATAAATGAATTTTTTGAAATGGTATTTCTTTTAAAAAGTTTCAAAGTGGTATGGTACACTTTGATTCAAAAAAATCTCTTTTAAATTACTTCCTTTATAAATGTGTGACTTTTAAATGATTTTAAAAAAGATATATTTCTCTCAAATAGTTTTGATTTCATCTATGTAAACATCCTTTGATGGATTTTAAGCTTATTTGAAGTTGATTTATTATGATACAAAACTTCCATATTGTATTGAAGGTTTTTTGATATGTTTGACTGTGGATGTGTTATTTCTATACCATTCATGGTTTATGGAGAAAGTATTGAAATTTTGTATTCTAGTTTTAATATGAATGTTTATATTATGTTTAAACCTGTTCATATGAGGAATGAATTGGACTTAGTAAGTGACGGGTGGAGCCCGCTATATCTCCTCGATGCATCGGTAGGTCTCATGAGACAAACTAGTGTCTTGGCACAAGGCCTTAACAAAATCTTATTTTTTGTCTTGGCATGATGCCTTGACTATGTGGTTATGATAGTATAGAGTTATGCATTCCATCATTATGAAAGTGGTTATTGATATTGCATGTTATTATTTGGCTAGTATAATATCAATGTGAATAAGTAAATGGCGTTATTTCAATTTATTTTTTCCATGTTATGCTGAAGTTCAAGTTTAAAAGGATTTTGTTTTAGTTATGCATGGCCTTAAATGTTTATGTTTATTTAAGATAGTTTTTTCTATATTGTTATCCTTACTGAGCATCTGAGCTCACCCCTTTCAATGTTTTATTTTTTCCAGGATGTGAAGAATTATTTTATGAATGACTTTTAGGGATAGTATGAGGGAATTTGAAGACAAGATTTTATTGTAGTTTTTCACTTTTTTATGTAATATAAGACTTATAAATGTATCTATTGTTTCCAAGGCTAATAAACTAATCGGTCTTTCGAGACTTGATCATTTGTGATCATGCCAATGTTATGTAATAATGCACCTACTCTGGGTAACTGGGGTCGGGGAGTTACAGTTGGTATCAGATAAAGTTTAGTACAAACCTTGGAAGTTAGATTTAGATAAACTCTGATTAGAGCACATAGACCTAAGATGGACTTTGAGGATTAGTGTAGAATAAATTCCTAGAATTTTGGTATTGTAGATATTTTTTGAGTTGTCTAAGCAATACATCCCTATCTGGACACAAGCAGGTAGAGGCAGCTCTACCACAGATGTACCTAGGGGTAAAACCCGAAAACACCACTTTGAGCTAGACTCGAATGAGAACTGGTTCACGACAACAGGCCTTGCTGCACTCTTGGTTATGACACTCCCGGGGGATATGATTAGGATAATTCTCATTTATTTACATCCCATTATGAAGGGTTTATGAGTATATACTTCCTCAAAGGAGACATTTTTATGATTATGGATTATATCCATAAACTGTTCAGTTTATGATAAGTGTTTTACAAGTTTGGATTTACGTATTGTGATTCATAAACTAATATTGTGTATGCCATTGTATAGAAATGTATCCTAGTGGAAGAAATGGAAATTGTATCAATGCACGCACTCCATGTAGGGATTTCCCTCCTGCTCAAGAAAATTATAGTGGTGCTAGTGATGCAACTGATGCTGATCAGCTAATCACCATACTGAGACAACTCACTCAGGTTATGAATAAAAACCTTACCCTTATGAAGCACCCCGATCCGCAGCGTGGAGGATCAATGTTAGATCGCTTAATGAGGCAACAACCACCAATATTCAATGGGGGTACAAATCCACCAGTAGCTGGGCAATGGATAAGTTCCCTAGAAAAAATATTTCAGGCTTTGGGGAGTAGTGAAAGGGAAAATGGTATCATGGTAGTTTACTACCTCACTAGAGATGTTGATCAATTGTGGTCATTAATTCAAAACACAAAGGATGATGAAGAAGTATCAAGTTTGGAATGGAGGGAGTTTAAAGAGATTTTCTTAGGAAAATACTTTCCTCACGACCATCAAGCAGATATGGAAAAGCAATTTCTCAGTCTGAGGCAAAAGGAGGATGAGAATGTCGCAAATTATGAAGCTAACTTTACAAGGTTAGTGAGGCATGCAGAAGATTATATACGTAACCCGAGGAGTAAGATTGATTGTTTATTTTATGGTTTAAAACCATTTCTCCATTGATCATTAGTCTCACAATCCTTCTCATCATACGAAGACATTGTCTCGTGTGCTATAAAGACAGAAAAGGAATTCTCTAAATCTTATGACAATAAAGTAAAGTAAGAGAAGAAGAGAACGGTGGAATAAGATAAAGATAAAAGGGAAAAGGGAAAGAATTATTTTCCATTATGAGATAATTGTGGGAACAAACACCCTGGTACTTTCCTAAAAGGAATTGGTGTTTGTCACAAATATGAAGAAAAAGGTCACTAGGCTCGTGATTGCAAGGGAAAGAAAGATGTTGTCAATATTTAATTATACAATTGTAGAGAAATGGGGCATTATGTGAATGAATTCCCTAAGATACAAGGAAACATACCTCAGAAAATTCCAAGGGATCAAGGACAATATTATACTGTTACTACAGTTGAAGTGGAATAATTAATTTATTTGTGTTTTTTGACTCAAGGATTATATTCTGGTTATAAGAATAATGTGATATATATAAGGATTGTACGGTAGTACTTGTTATTTTCATTAAGATTTTAATATGACTAAGGTAATCATATTTTCAGTATGTGAAAATAATATAAACTTTACTTTTTCTGGGAAATCTAATGTGACAATTGATTTTGGAATTTAGATACCTTTTACAGAGAGTCTGGACAGAGGTACTTCGGATAACTATAATGTTTGCAGTGGATTAAGTTAAACTTTGGATAGTATTGTTTAAGTTTAAAACAATTCTTATGATAAATTTTTGGAATATTATGATACTATAGTTTTAGTAAAAGGACAACCTTCAGGTCGGGCGATAACCCGTCACGTCGGACAAAGCTGCAGGAATCGAACCTACATCCATAGTGTGAAAGGCCTTTATTACCTACCACTAGCCCGCAGGAAGTCCCTGGTCATTAAAAGGTATTTTTCTTCATTTTAATGGTATATTTTAATGTTTTAATCATTATAAGATTAGGATAAATATAATATTTCTGAGTTCTATTATCTTTTGGAGTGAAAGATGAGTTTGTGGTAGAAATTAGTTGAAGGATGAAACTCTACTTGTCAAGTATATATATATATATATATCTTATTCTATGAAGAAAATAATTTATAAACATGAGGTAAATGATCTTAAAACCAAAAATGTGTTATCCTAATACCTTGTGTTTTGTTGAACCAATGATATTTTAAATCATTATAGATTGATGGCTTTGAGGCCCTCAATAGTACAATTGTTCGTGACTGATGACCTCAATCACTACCTATAAATATTTACATTTTTCCTCTCATTATGTGTCTCTAATTTCCACCAATTTTCTCCAAATCAAGATCATAATTTGGTGGTGACCCTTTCATTTCCATGTTCCTCTTATTAAGACTAAATTTTATTAACCCAATTTCCTATGTGGGTTTTCCCACAAAGATATTTTCTATTTTCAACCTTTTATTTTCAAAGAACAATTTCAAATTGCGATGACACAATTTATTGAATGAGGGGAGAATGTAACACCCCAAGATTCCATGGTACGTTTCCCTTTGGATAATACAATAGCTTGCATTGTACGAAACTTCGAGATTCTAACACACTGCGACCAATCAAAGTAGTCGTTATGAATAGTAATACCCACTTTCTGTAATTTTATAAATTTTATCTATCAAAATGGACTTAATTTTTGGATTCAGAATATCAAAATTATCCTAAGTTAATGGTTTGGTATGTTTCGGATAACTTGTATATTTTGATGAATAGTGAAAATTACTAAATTTTAATTAAAAACAATTTTTTTAATCAAAATAATTAATAGTGATAAATTATGAATTTGAGTGGTTTTAAAGTATATTTAGAATATATTTTTACCATTTAATAAAATTTTGGTCATTGGACATAATTTCACATTTAAACCAGACTTAAACAAGAGTCAATCTTTTGATAGTTATTATATCTTAAAAACACGCTTTTTTGTTTTAACAATGGGAATTAATTTTAAATTAATTTCTACCACTTATGTGTTTTGAATTTATAAAATTGGATTCCATATTTGGAATCAGGAGTTCCAAATTTTGTAAATAGGTAACTTTTATTTTTAGGCATTTTGAATAATTACTTTGGTAAATATTTTATTTACCATGGTTAAAGGGTAAATCCTGTAAATAAGGGTAAAAAATTAATATTATAATAATATTAATTTACACTAAAACGTGTTTTAACCCTATTGGTTGATACATTTCCGACCATGGGAATCTTTGTGTCGATTTTGGTACCCCATGGAGCCACTTTTAGGTGATAAGGACACTTTTTATTAATTAAGTTAAAGTAAATACAAAAATGACATAAGCATATATCTTTTAGCAAAACAATTTTTACATATGGTTATAAATTTTATCATTGAGACTGTAAATATTCATTAGAAATATAAAAATATTTCCTACATAATAGTATTTTATTTATAATTTTTAAACACTGAATAATTAAATTTATTTATGACACAATAATGATGCAGTATTTTCCTTATTAATGAAGGAATCAAACAATTGGTAATATATATGTTAAAATAAATATAATTTTAATTTTTTAATGACATCCACGAATTTTATTTGTTAATATGACATTTTATTATTGATTAAATTATTTTTTTCGAATTAATAAATTTTTTATGACTTTAAAAAAATCAATTATTGAATAGTGTCAAAATTGACATAAATGAGTTTTTAAAACCAATATTATATTATCAATTGATATTCTATTCCTAAAAATATAAGGTTCTACCAAAGTACTTATATCATGATAGGTGTATCATTAATTTACCACTTGGGGGTCTCTTCGATGTATATAGTAATTTTATTAACTATATAATATAAAAATACAATGTGACATGGTAAATGTCAAACTGATTAACTAAGAGTTAAAACTAAAAGATAAGGTTAATATAATGACCAAACCTATATAAATATATTGGTTGAAAGTATTTAGACCCATACTCACCTTAGACTTTGAATAATCCACTTTGGATCCATTAGAAACCTAATATGAATTTACTATAAATTAATACTTTAATTTTTTCCTAAAGAGCCCTTCCTCCCCCTTATAAAAGGACAACACTTATAACCAATTATTCATACCTTCAAAGCCTTTTGGTTTATCCAAACTCTGCCCAAATACCCTATAAACTATCCTCCCTTAGTCCTAGAGTCATTTCTTTAGTCAAAAATCCAACTAAAGGAGCCCTTTTGATCAAATCAAAAGGAAGAACCTGAAGAAGATATAACGTTTTCACCACCCTCTTTCAAGTTTCATTCTTCTTCAAATTCTTCTTTCTTTGTTATTTCCATTATAAAATAATAACTTCAGTATATTCTATATACTTTGATTTTATTATAAATATGGTACAACCATATTCAGTATTCTATCCATCCTTTGAATGACATGTCACCATACGTGCATACGTACAACTTACCGTCTCCACGTCGTGGTGTAATTGTTATTCAAAACATTATTATTTGGATGGGTATAATAATGATGTGTAATTGATTTAAATAATAAACATAACTTGATATTGATTCGGTATATATGATATAACATTCAATTATATATTATTTTAATATCAAAAGAATGATATTTTCGCTCGTGCGTACGTACGGACTACCGTCTCCATGAACGCGATGAGATTCATTCCCCATCGTATCCATGAAAGTATAATTCTCATTTGATGATTACAAATAATGTTTAAGGACTTGATATAATTCTTTATATTAATAAGATACAACCTATCCATAACAAACATGACTTATGTAACAAAACATATAAAATAAAACGTGTAAGTTAACACCCGAAACGACGATAATACTAAGACATTATTAACAAAGCAATGTTAAAAGATCATATATGATATAATATTAATATATATGATTATTGTATAATTTAATAACAATTATTTAACCATTATATAGGAGGTTATCCTACCCTCAACCAAGGAAAATTACAACGTAGTGGTTTATTTCACAATCTCTTCATTATCCGAGGTTGTTTATACGTAATTATCTATTGGGACCTCTTTATCATCCACATCCATGTTTCTTAAAAAAAATTCAAAATATTCTTACTATTTTACAGAATATGGGTTAAATTAATTTATACCCTTGTTTGACTTTTTATAAGAAGTTTATAAAGGAATATTTCCATTGTTTTCCAAACAAGGTCCTTTTTAACCTTTTCGACAGAATTAAGCTAACAATGTTTTTTTAACATATACGGTGGGTGTGGCTATTTTCTGCCGTTATAAAATCATCGAAGATTACCTTACAAGCTTGTAAGAATATTTTTAAATTTAATGTTCTATTTTATAATTATGTTACCTTTAAATGATTTTAAAATTAATATTTTAAGAATTTGTGAAATGTACTCTTTATCAAGATCATAATTTTAAATGTTTTAAAGATTTGTCTTTCTATATCTTTTTAATTAATGTCCATATTTTCAAAATTATTTTAATGATTTATTTATATGGACATGAATGTTTTGAAAAGATATTTCTTTTCAAAAGTTTCAAAGTGGTATGGGACACTTTTATTCAAAAAATATCTTTTAAATTACTTCCTTTATAAATGTGTGACTTTTAAATGATTTCAAAAAAGATATATTTCTATCAAATAGTTTTATTTCATCTATGTCAACATCCTTTGATGGATTTTAAGATTATTTGAAGTTGATTTATTATGATACAAAACTTCCATATTGTATTGATTGTTTTGTGATATGTTTGATTGTGGATGTGTAATTTCTATACCATTCATGGTTTATGGAGAAAGTATTGACATTTTGTATGCTAGTTTTAATATGAATGTTTATGTTATGTTTAAACCTGTTCATATGAGGAATTCATTGGACTTAATAAGTGAAGGGTGGATCCCACTATAGATCCTCTATGTTTCGGTAGGTATCATGAGACAAACTAGTGTCTTGTCACAAGGCCTTGACAAAATCTTATTTGTAGTCTTGGAACGAGGCCTTGACTATGTGCTTATGATAGTCTGGCATTATGCATTCCATCATTATGAAAGTGTTTATTGATATTGGATGTGATTATTCGACTAGTATAATATCCATGTTAATAAGTAAATGGCATTATTTCAATTTATTTTTTCCATGTTATGCTGAAGTTCAAGTTTAAAAGGCTTTTGTTTTAGTTATTCATTTCTGTAAATGTTTATGTTTATTTAAGAAAGTTGCCACTATATTTTTATCCTTAATAAGAATCTGAACTCACCCCTTTCAATGTTTTATTTTTCCCAGGATGTGAAGAAGTATTTTATGAATGACCTACAGGGATAGTATGAGGGAATATGAAGACAAGATTTTGTTGTAGTTTTTCACTTTATTATGTAATGTAAGACTTATGAATGTATCTAGTGTTTCCAAGGCTATTAAACTAATCGGACTTTCAAGACTTTATCTTTTATGATCATGCTAATGTTACGTAATAATGCACTGACTCTAGGTAACTGGGGTCGGGGCGTTACAACCTATGGGTTGACGCTGGGGATGACACTTGAAAGGATCCCTCCTAGGTAAGAATTGTTCTGATTGTCACATTCTTGGGATAGAGACCCAAAGCGGTTGGTACTGGAAATAAGCATCATCAGTTCTTTCATATCCTTTCCCTAGTGAGGTGGTCTTTAAAAAATTGGTTCCTGGAGACCTCTATGTGCAACCTTGAGGTTCAAGACTATACCATGTCACTGGTGTTCCCTAAAAATCATGTTTTCCACCTCATGCTAGAGGTTTCATGTTTGTGATGTTATTATAAAATCCATTGAGGTTTCTATCCTTGGTAAGGTTCTAGTATGGTTTTTTATGATACAATGTCTTCAAATTAAGGTGAATTTTTTGAGTATGTTATCAATAATATTAAGGAAAATAATAAACAAAGAAAATAGTTAAGTACAACATTATAATTAAGTCACATGATCAATCAGCTATAGAAGGTGAATCGTTTTATTTATTTTCATTATCATTATATCCATTTACTTTAATGGTACATAATTCATGTCCCACCCTTGTGAAAAATGATTATATTTAAAAATTAAAATATCCAAATCAGATTCACCATTTTTTACTAGTAAAAGTGGATAAAAATGGATCAACGTGTATAAAACTATTTTCTTTTGTTTTTTATAATGTTCACATTTGGTTCACTATTTTTTTCTGAAAATGTATAGTTGTCTAGGTTTAACGTATTCATCAACCATGGATAATCCCAATGAATCCCACATCCATAACAAAAATGGGACTACTTTCTAAACATAGGTGGCCATTTGGGGTTAAATATCCAATGACCCTTGGGAACATGTATTGGTCGAGAGGATGGGAGGTTGGGATCACTTCAGCATTTTCAACGGGAAGTATTTGGTACTCAAGGAATCTATTATTGGTTTAAGATATGTTCATGAATCTTTCAAAAATTCTGATTTGGGTTTGGTACTCTAATAAAATGATCTTGCATTGAAACATTGTACATGCAATATGACATTCTATTAGTGACATAAGATTTTTTTATCAATGGTTCTCCATTTGTTTCCCCTTATTTCTTATTAGTGAAGTATTTTTTGTTATTTTTTAAAATAATAATAGGGTCTCTAGAGTTTACTATTTTCCAGGAAGGTGATCAGTATTTTGGGGTAGGTATTGAACCTTCAATAGGTGTCCTTCATATCTTCTGGTAAGATGAATTAAATATCACAGAATTTGTTTAGGTCTAGGATGTGTAGTTTTAAATCATGTGGAGAGGGTGTTTTTAAAAGGAATTTAGGCATTGAGTATAGATCTTGGGACTTAGTAAGGAATCCTATGTATCCTTCTTATATTAGTAATTATATTCTCTGTAGTTCATTTTTTCATCAACCCACTAATGGGTATGTGTCATTGCTCCAAAGAATGAAAATATGGGAATAACTTAGAGACATACACCAATATTTATTACCATGTGTAGAGTAATTTATATCATTTCATTGAGAGGGGGCTTACACACCATGGTTTACCTAGTGGGGGGAGGGTGGTTAGTGATTCTAGTGATACTATCATTGAAAATCACTAAGCTGATGCAAGTCATGCTCAAGAAATATAAAGTGATTATATGAAATAGATTTATATTTGGTACACGTGCATTTAATAATACCTAGTGGGATGTTTTATATGGAACTAAGGCCTAATGAATGCATCCTACATATCCTACAAACAATAGGAGTCAAAGTCCTCGTGGTTTAGGTAGTTTTCTAATGCATCATTGGAAGGGGAAATACGGTAGAACCACAAGAGGTAGGTCTTACGAGTTAGAGTAAATGGAATGATAAGGTACATACACCAATGTGGAGGCCCATTTCACATATCCAACATGTTATTTAAACAAATTATTAATGAGGACCATGAGAGGTCTATTAAACTCATTTTTATGGAACAAAGATACTTTTTAAAGCATTGTATGAATAGGTTTTCATGAGTTCAAGACCCTAGTAAATTAAGCACAATTTTTTAGAAAAGTTAAGACTCATATAATGGTTTTTTGTTGGGGGGTCACATGGTTCATTTCTCAGTGTTCCTACCAGACATGACTAACTTGTCTAAGGTTTTCCACTTAATATATCCAAGAGTGTCTTCTTGACATGGTTGACATGTCTTGGGGCTATTTTGTGAACCCGATACATTTCCAAATTCTATCACATGATTAGGAAGACATGTCCAAGGGTCTTCACTTTATCTTCCAAACATGTATAATCATTGATGCATGACCTACCATACATGTTTCAGGTTTGATATATTATTTTCTTGACATTCCTTGGGCTCATCATGTAATCTAGACAACATTTTTGAGGGTCCTTACAAGAACCAAGATGACACATTCAAGGGGCATAATTGATCCAGGATGACAATTCAGATAAATGTCACGTGACAAGACTATCATGTTCAAGCATGTTCATCGGAAAAGGAAAACATGTTTGAGGGATTTCGTGTAATCAAAAAATAGATCACACAAAAATATAACTCATTCACTTGAAAATTAGTGTATATTCCATCACATGAATCCGCCATAATTTTCATTATTCATCGCATAAACATCTCAACATTTTTTAAGTGTCTACCAATTGATGAATTATGTGATCTATCTGACACATCAAAAAACCTTCATGTGATCAAAATAGGTTTACATAGATCCTTTTAATGATAAAAGTTTATTAAGAAAAACATATATACATACTATATAATCCCTTATGTTACTCTCCATACATTTTATAGTGGATAACTCTTGAGATTGTGTGGCCCTCCGCTATATAATGTCCCCTACTATCTCCATTTGTGTTTCCTTTATCGTTAAAGAGGGTATTTTATAAGAATCACCATCCTGAATTTATGCTACTTTGTATGGAAACTAAATGTCATATCTTTGATTGAGTCGATGAATGGAGTATTCCCATAATGCATCACGCCATTCACATTATCCAACTATATTTTATCAATTATTTCTTCCTTTTGTAACATAATAAATAGTGACCGTATGATCACTCCATTATTTCCATATTTCTTGAGCTGGTGGATTCTTAAAGGGATTTCACATGATCAATCTGGTATGCCAAATTTATTTAATGTGATCAAATAAAAAATTCCAATATACTTCACTTGATTTATTTTATATGTATAAGGCCCTTAAAGATATCTTGTTGGTATGCAAGTGGTACATTAAGAAATCCAACCACATGTAAGAGTTCCTTCATGAGATTAAGTTGTCATGTAGAAGGTCCTTCATTTGACCAATGTAATAATATCATGATGCATATAATCATTTCACATAGAAAACATTATAACACTTATATCATAATGATTCTTCTATTCTAATATTTTATCACATTAAGGACTCATATTATTATCATACATTTATCTAACAGGGTGTCACATGATCATATTGATGTACCCACGGGTCTTTGCATGATTGAGAGGAATTTTCTGAAGATAGTTATTGTGACCAGGAGGGGTCATCTAAAATAATTCATATGATCGACTTAGGATGTAAAATGACTTTCATTTGATCAATTCCACATGTTAGATAACATTATGTGTTTATTGTACAGAATATATAAAACCAAAAACCCCATTACATGATTCTCTTAGGGTCTCGCGATAATGAATTTTATTTTTAGTTATGCGATTTTCATGATCCAGAAATTAATCTCTTTATAACCATTCTTCTTACTACATTCCATTATGGGGGAAATTATTACTATTATTTGGGTGTTTCTTTAACCATAAATTTTTTGATTCTCCTTTGTATGGTTTAAATAGTGGTCCACTATGATTATTTCATTTTTATTGGAGCAATAAAAAATAAATCCAATGGTAAAGAGAATCTTATTATTTATAGTTTTATGACCCCATGTTTATAGGGTCATGGGTGTGATGATACCATTAATTGGATATTTGAGGTGACATTTGGATGATGGTGAGTAGATGAATTAAATTTCATCTAGTTTTTTAGTAAATATTGGATTTGAGGTAGGGATGAGGTATTGGATATAGTATCTTAACTAGAATTCTGATTAAGATGGTTTGTTGTGACTTGTAAGTGATTTTAATTGGTGATGTGCCCCTACTCTAGGTAATTACATGACAATGGGTTCAGTTAGTGACCGACTGTATAATTACATAATGTGTTCAATATATACTTTAGTGTAAAACATTTATGATATCGTGATGGATTTTTGGATTAAGGCATAAATATTTGGTGGTGTGATAGTGTGTCAGTGGGTGATACTGAGAATGTTTAAGGATGGTCATCCAGAGGCGAACCAAGTAATATTTTAATGTGAAACTAGGTTTTGTAAGATAGAAACCTCACCCAACTGGTTATTAAAATGATAAAGATCTATTTTGGTAGATGATTTTAGTGGTGGAGATTTCAATTTATTGAAATAGTCATTTATGATTTTATTCATACGGTGGGGAGTACCATAAGATTAGTGAAGATTTTTTTGGTGATCATTGGGTATCTTGGGATAGATGGGTGCCCTTAAGTGTTCTCTCAGTGCTTGATAAGGTTGGCGAGTGGGAAGTTTGGTTTTTCTGAATTTTCAGACATGTTTTGGGAGTTAAAAATTATAATCCCATTCAGTTTTATGGGATAGTATGTGACAATTTAATGGTGAATTGAAAAATAGGATAAATGAAGATTTGTGTTCAGGGTCTATTGAGAATTCATAGTGATGAGAATTTTTAGGTTGTGGACATTGTAAAACACCTTGTCGTAAAAATTATGGGAAATATGAATTTTTGATTTACAAGGGTTCATGATGGGTATATTTTTAACAAAATATGTTAGATTACATTGGATAAATATTCTTACTATTCCACTATTCTCAAAATGGGGAATTTATCCATGGATTGGATTTGGGGAGATTCTGAGATGGGTATTTTTCAAAATATATAGAATTATATTAAATTAAATAAATATTATTTAATAGATTAAAATTTAAATATATCTTAAATGGAATTCATTATTTATGTTTTTATTGAATGGATGTTTCTAGAATGGGTGATTCTACCAGAGTGAGGTATAATCTCTACGCAGATTTGAGGACCTAGGGATGGAACTTTTTATGGGGTTTTTTATTTTTGTTTTTGTTTTCATTTTACTATTAATATCACCCATTTTATTCTTTACTAAATATTATTAGAGGTATTATATCTCACCTTTTAATTCATGGAAAAATTGAGAGAAGGGAAGGGATAGAGGAGTATTTTTCTTCTGAGGAATGAGATTGGGATGTAGCGGCTATGGAGGACGAATCTGAGCTTGAATATATAATGTTTCTTCATGAGGTAGGTTGTTATTTTTATTACTCTATTTTCTCCATATTATTAATTTTTTGTGTTTTTCATGATACTTTGATTATAATTATTAGGATATCTTCCTTAGCTTCTTTATATCACACTAAATTGGGGTTTTGGGTGATTCACATAGAATTTCCATTTTGGAAACTCAATTACACGACATATAGTTCAAGTTCTTGGAATTATTTATTTTGAATAATTTTTTAATAAGGGACTAAATTACATGAATTACCTTATGAAATGATGTGTACAGTTATGTAGGGTGTGTCTGAGTACTTAGCCAGACACACCATGTGAGGGTATTTGGATGTGTAGAGTATAAGGCCAGACCCTATGTGAGATACCTGGCCATAGGAAATGTGTTGTATTTCTCTTATGGCCATGTTATTTTCACATTTAGGTACCTAATGTATTTTTTACACCATGTTTTGTTAGTAAAATCTATTTATTTAGAAAATACATGACATGTTGAGCTAAGGTATGTGACCAGAATAGGGTTTTTAATGTACATTTTAGGTAGTCAGAGGTATATGTTTTTAATATTCCTTTGATAGATATTCTTGTTACTATCATATTGGAGATTAAATATGACATATGAGGATTAAATTATTAGTATAATTTCATCTATACTGTGATGGTGTAACCCTATCACTTATTTTAGATGTTTAAAGATATGATTCATGGTGAAAGAGATATGATGTTAAAGTTCTACCTTTGTGGATTAGGTTATGAATTATATTATGGGAAACATGGAATAAAATTCAGATGAGTCTTGTGAGAATTACTAGAGTATTTTTCAATAGATAACTATGTTTCCTGAGTTTATATAGAATTGTAAGGTACTTAGTAGTGGGACTGGGTTGTGGTGAGAAATTTGATGATGGTATAGAACATCCTTTTTAGGCTTGAGTTGAATAGAGCTTATATCCTATAAGATCCCCTTGGTTATGGTATTTTATAGGTTGATAATTAGTATGTACTAATAAGGTTATAAAGGAAACTAGAATATTCCCAATAAGGATGGATGATAATGATAATGAGATTAGTGTGTTGGGATTGTGTGGCCAGGGTTGTATTGGTTTGTTAGACAGGATGTCTAGGTTGAATCTGACACATTCTTTGTGATATCAAGCTTAGTTCAACTAAATAGCATTGTAGTTTTTATTTGATGATATTATGATAATTATGTGAGTATCCTATCAATGACCACTCAAATACCATTCTATTAAGGAAGAATTGTCAGGTTTATTATGTGGTTATTGTGTATGATTAATGTGGTATCATGGGTAGAGAGGATTCTGATTGTGACCTTCTAACCGGAATCAGTGATGTGAGTGTATGATTTATGAAATAATGTTTATGGTCTAGAATATGTTCTTGAGAGACCATTATTGTATTTTTATGATGGGACCTGCCTGGTGGCTGACCTATGTTGTTGACAAGAGGTTCTAGGGAGGATGTGCTCCTAGTATATGTGATGTATGAGAGGAGGTTATAGGGAGGATGTACCCCCATGTATATGTGACTTATATGAAATATAAGTGGTTTATGTGATATATGGGAATATAGTGTCAAGCGTTATAGGTGATATGTACCTATAGGTAATGATGTTCGGACACCTATTCTAGCTAGGGGAGGAGACCCCGATGGGTATATAAGATATTATGGTTTCAATGTGGTTTCATTATGATCAAGGGATTATAATATTTCCCATGGGTTGTTTCATTATGTTTTAGGGATTTTCATATTTCCCCTGAGTGGATTCATATGTTCTAATGATGGGTGGTTTACCCTTACAAGGTTTATTATGTTTCGATGGTAGGGATATTTATCCAGGGTAGTTACTTGTCTTTAAAGATACTCTAACACTAGTACTGGTATGTTTTGGTCATTGTTAGGTGACACGTTGGAACTCAAGGATCAATGGTAGATATTTGATTATTTAATTTCATCTATTACTAGCCTAGGCTATGAATATAATGTCCACATTAACTTTTTATGAAAATAGATGATAGACACACCATTATTAATGGCCCATTGAAAATTTATTCCTCACCCCCATTATGGGAACCCTGGTGCATGTGTGAAACTTATATATAATTTCTGGTTGATCATGGTATGTGCAGTGGATGGGGTAAAGGCCCAATGTTTCATGATTGGGTTGGGGGATCTAGACAGGGATTTGGAGATTGGTATTGAGGTACATCATGTGGATGGTAGTAGTTCTATAGGTATATTTATTTATTTATTTTATATGTTATCAACCATGTGGGTGAGTAGTTGATGTATGTTGGGATAAAAATGAGTATATATGACTACCTGAAATCATTTCATTGGTTATATAATGTTTTATCGATTTATTCATATGTAATCTAATTTTTTATTACAATTTATTACATATAGTTATTTATTAATCAATTTCTACTATGATATAGTTTTATAATATCTCCATGATACTAATATAGACCTTGCTGCTAGTTGGAAGCCTTTGATGTATCTGTAGGTTTACCTGAGGTCATTTAGTAACTACTATTTTTGACACCAGTCAAGTGGTTTGGGTTAGTAATCCATTAATCCTTGTATATTGATTATTAATGGATTGATTATAATTGTCTGATATGGGATACATGGACACCAATGCGGTATGAAATAAATTAACATACTAGATAGTAATATGTCATTATTATTTAAGGTGAGATGTACATGGATGATGTTAGTGTCCTTATTATATTTGGTGAAGTAAGAGTTTATTATCCCTAGTAGTGATGGTGTGTTGAACATGAATCTATTGTGTAAAGTGAACACACTATGAGTTTTTTTGTCCTTGGTGAGTTCCAAGAGTAAGATAGTCCACAGGGACTAGATATGGTGTAAAATTTTGTTTTCCTCGATTTTATGAATTAATATACCTCCAAGGGGATATGTGAGATTGACTAAGTAAGGTTCAAGGGAATTGTTAGAGGACTTGACTTGGGTTTCTAAAGGCCTTTTTATTAGATAGCTCTGGATGTCCCCTGAGGAGTGGAACTATTTTGTGATATGAGTTATTATTGAGGATTCGTGCCATCCTTTTGGGGTTAGTATTGGATAGAGCCTAAATATTAATATAACACCATAGGGGTGTTGTATATGAATTAGTGTTAGTGGTTTGTGACTGAGATCAACCTAGGGGGAATAGAGAATTCCCTTGTAGGTTAGATGAGATGAAAATGTGTTTGTAATGTTGTTATTGTGTGATCAAGATGATCTTAAGGATATTATAATAAAAGGGTGTATGATGAAGACACATGATTCAAGTAATGGGATAGGCCTTGTGTGATAATGTTATATTGTATTACTAAGTGTCTAACCTAGGAGATGTGTATCGGGTTGGGGTGTATGGCCAACCATGTGAGGATGATTTATGATGGTTGATATAGGGTAGAATTATTTCCCTTGATGATATATACAGACACACTATATAATATTCCAAGGGGTATATTTATTCTAGGTATATGTGTTATGATTATATTATTAGAATTTGGGTGTTATTAAACTCCTAGGTAATGATGAAATAGTAACTTTTTTGAGTATGGGATGTGACCCCACAAGTGGAGGATATGATATGGTTATAGGGAGGGGATATGACCCTAAGGTGTTTGTGATATGAGTTTCTATGGAGGTAGAAACAAGCAGTGTATGCTATATGCATTATTTTGGTATGAAAAAAACTATCAATTTCATGTTGGTATTTGGAAGGGGATGTTACTCCAAAGGAGGATGTGACGTGAAATTTTGGGTAGAAATATTCCCACATGTGTATGGTATATTAGTTTTAAAATTGATTTACCCTAGTGTATAATATATGAGGTTACAGTGTAGGAAATGGTTCTCCTTATGTGGGAATGTGACAATCTCATATACATCTGGAACTAGTCGAAGCAGATATGGTCTATCCTAGGTTTGACCATAGAAACTGCAGATCTATAGTGTTTATTTTATTAAGGGAACCTAATTTATTTATTTTACTGAACATGTCATATTGTGCATTAACTTATTTACAATTCATTCTAGGGACATCATTGGTGGTAGACTATTGAGTTTTAATCAAACCTTATATGGGATTCCATGTCACTTTGTCACCCGAGTAGTCTTTTATGACCATAGGAGTGGGTAGGAAAGAGTCCCAGTGTCTCCTGATCAAGGTATAATATCTCATTAGGCATTTGGATACTAGGATTTTATGATTATCATCGATGGTAGTAGATACTCTATGTATTTTATTTCATTTATTTATTTATATATGTGGCCACCATAGTGGGTGACCAGGTGGGATGTGTTCCTATATGAAAAAATCAACATTTTTTGTAACCTGATTATTTTTTATTCCATCCACATACTTTGATTTCTTATTTTATATGTTGTTTAGTTATTTATATTGTTTTTTGACTCTAATATGATTGTATATTCCTACCACAAAAACACATTTTTCTCTTTCTACTAGTTGACAACATCTTGCTTATGTTGAGGCATGCCTGAGGTCACATGATGACTCTGGTTAGAAAATTGGGAAGTGGTATCCATTTATGGAACATTAAAATTTAGTATCAAAGTGTGTTTTTCTTATATTACAATTTTTGTTATGGTAGGAAGGTAATGCTGATTTTTTAGAGTTTTTAATGGACCTCTATATGTATTATCATATATTCTTTTTTGTGGGAAGTCTATGTTAATATGGTCACATGAAATTTTCCTTGTTTTTCATAGTTATTTTTGAGATATTTATTTAAGTATGATGAGTGTATTTGATATTGATTTATAATTTTGGATCTTAGTTTATTATAGAAAGAGGCATGTATAGATGAATCATTTGTGGAATATTGGATTCACTTGACCTGTATACGAATATATGTTATTGATATCACTAATAATATAGGGTTTAATAATTAATGTATCAATGAAAACTTATATATAATTTTCTTATATAATTTTTTGGTTGAAATATACGAAGATGAACCAAAATATTTTATTTTATTGATAGGATATATGGATCCCATAGTGAGATTGTATTTGATGATTTCTATGCATTCCCTATATTAAAGGGATGTGTAGGGGCCATTGGATGGTCAGTACAAGCATCATATTCCATGTTGATATCCCCCTTTTAGGTTAAGGTAATATTGGTTTTTCTACTAAATGGTCCAAGAACACCCTGTATATTTTTTACCATATATATAATTGGTGAAATTATACATTACTAAACCATGTAAAATTTATTTTACATTATATGAATCATCATAGGATTATGTAATTATATGAACAACAATGTTACCTAGTCCACAAGGGGTTTTTCTAGTATGTGGATGCTCAGTGATGATGGGTTCCTATGGATAGGTGGTTAACATGGCATGTGATGCCTAATATATATATATATATTTTAGAACCCTAGATTTGGTGTGTAAGAATGTGGTTTTCCTTTTAATATTTGACCAGGGAGTATAGATGTCTCCCTATGAGTTTCAGTTTATTTTATACATGGTTTATGGGAAAGGTTAGAGAGCCTAGTGCCATTAAAATAAGTCTCTTGATGTTCGTGAGATGAGTTTTGTGATTTGGGTTTAAGGAATTATCTTATTATTGTTGAGTTAAGTAAGTAAATATGAGGGTAATTCAAGTTAGGGGTTAACCAAGACTTGTGAGTTATAATAGATATGGGTAGTAGGTTTGAATTCCTTTTATATGAGGTTGATGCAGGGGGATGTGGTATTAGATATGTTGGGTAGTAATAGTAATGATATGTTTATCATGGGTGTAGAAACATTGGTGGTTCTTGAGTTTTTGACAGGTATGACATGCATGAGATGCATGGTTATCTTATTTATTTGTTGTTGGAGCCTAGGTTTGATTATGTTTGACTCATGGGAGTTTGAGTTAGTTGGTGTGAATGAGTAATATATGAGCATAGAATAATTGTATTTAGATAAGATAAAAATTAATATTGGATAAGAAATTTTGAGGGTGGTTATTAGAGTTCAAATTTTCCTGGGATGATGAGAGTGAGTATTGGCCTAGAGTTTTTTTTTGAAAATCCATATTATGTGAAGGAAATTGTGTGCGTGTGTGTGTGTGTGTGTTTGGTGGGGTTATGTGTGGTTCATTTTTGGTTATAGAGTATAAAAAGGGATATGTGTTGGTCTATTGAATTTATTTTTCAAGTTGAACACAGAAGGTATGATGATGGTTGGTTATGGATACCCCCATTGTTTACAAATGATCTGAAGAATGTTTCAGAATCATATCGGGGAAATGTGCATAATCAGACTTGGGTTGAGACTAGGTATAATGTGTGACCCTTTATTCTATTGGGATATGGGAATCAATGATATTGGTCAGGTGCTTATTATAATGAAGGAATAAGGATTTTAGGTGAATTAGAGATGTCCATGTACTGTTATGGGTGTAATAAAATGGGATTTTAATACCACAGTATGGTCAATCCCAGCTTTTTCATTGAGATGGGTTTTCAAAAAGATTGAGTGTGGCTCATGAGGAGTGACATGGGTTTGATTTTTGAATCAGTTCCATATTAATTTATAGGAGTAGTTTATGAGTATATGTATAGAGGGGGATTAAACCATTGGAATTAAAATGGTGTGGCCCATTTTATTGATGATATTTGGGTGTATATCAGTGATGAAATTCTTTCTGAGCTAGGAACAAGTAGCGATTTTTGTTTAATATTGGAGATTATGTCTGAGCATCATAGTAATGTATAGAGTTTTTCTATAGTAATGGATGAATTTTAGTCTAAAAATATTAGTGTTTTGGGTTATTAGAGTTATTATTACATTCTATTATGATTTAAATCATCATATTTTTCATGTGGGTATAAACCACATGTCATTAGGGTCATAGATAGTGAAAACTAGTTGAAGGATGGTTGAGGAGGCCTCGAGAAAATATTGATCATTTAAATTTTATTTTATGTGGCCCCTTGATTGGTATTTGATGTGGGATTCATATAAAGTGATGGATTGAAACAATTTCTTCACTGGTATAAGGATGGATTAGATGTGATTTGAGAGTGACTGAAATCACTAGTACATCGATACTTATTGGTGGAACACGATGAAATATTTTTTTAGTTGAGCATCCAACCGTGGAATTAAACCAAGTGTTATATGTGAAATTTATTGTGGGTATTTGGATGATCTCATAATAACTTTAGGGATTAAGGGAAATTGATTAGGAGATATGATGGTGTGTTAGACGGTGTGGGAAATCATTTTCCGTAAATCTCATCTAGGGTAAGACCAAGAAGATTTTTTTACATAAAATTTGTTGTAGAGTGGTGTAAACCACATTGAGTGTGTCAGTGGGCCACCAGAACTGAATTTTTGGATATTTATTTTTCTATTTGGGAGAGAATTTATCCAAAATAAATAATTATAAGTGGGTTATTATGGTTTGGTACACTATAATATTGATGTTTCAAAGTTTGATGATGCTTTGATGTATCATGATATGTAAGTGAGGATAACTTTTTTCTCTATTTTGGTAATGGTTATGAGAAGGTCTTTTGGAATTTTTTTTGTATAGTAAACCCAATTTTGGGGATTTTCCCAATGAAATATCATTTGGAATTACAAAATATAACTCAGTGAGATAGTATTAACTTTATGATCGAGGATGGTTAGGATTGGTGAGTAGAAGAAAACTGAAACTTTTAAGGGATGTGAAGTGTTATATTGGTGTGAATGTAATAACCCATGTTGTTATGTGTTACACAGTTCTGATTGAATTTTAATTTTTTTTTTAAATATGGGATCTTTGTGAAAACGTATTTGGATCATAATTTTTAAGGTTGGAACATCTTGAAGAGATATGTTTGGACATTAATTAATACCAAATATGCTTTTTGGATAATTGCGTTAATATCAAAGTGGGTTCATGGTAACCCCTTTAATGGTTTTGTTCGTAAGAGGATGGCCATGTCATGATTCCATTTTGGTTATAACAATGATATCCTATAATGAGAAGACTCTATGATAGTAGTTTTTAGTGTCATTCCACAATAAGGGAGTTCATGCCTTATATTATGGGTATCTCTATGGTGAGTTGTGTCATGCCACAACCCATTAGGGTTGTAACATGATGGTGTTAATAAGGAAGATGGATTATTATTTTTGGTTGTGATCACATTGTGAAACATAGTTTTAACACTATGTCCAAACCTAGGGATGATGCCACTATAGGAAGATCAAGGGTCAACACCATGAGGACTTGGGAATTAGAGTTTTTAGTTCGACCTTGGGTTATTGTTCCACAACACACATGGGTCATTCTATGACTTTTTCAAGTTAGGGATATTTCTTTAATGAACCTAATAGTTACTCCATGACTGGTATATTTCCATTTTTGACATGGCTAAACCCATAAATTTATATTTATCCTCATACATTTTCGGTTTAATAAATTTAGGTGGAGAGTCTGTTGTCAACTATCCATCCCCATTACCTTGCTCTCTCAACCCCTAGATATAAGGAGATCTTGGTGGAATTTCTTGAGGTACATAGTGTTATGGTTTACTCTTCTTACCTCTATTATACTTCCCCCTATTGTTTCTAATAATATAATTGAATATGACTTATTTTCTTAATTGATTAAATCAGAGCATTATAGAATCTAGTAGGAATGATGGTGATTTTTCATGTATTGTATATAAGATTCCATAGAAGTATGATCACATGTTGTTTCTCTTTGTTTCATTATAGGTATGCATACTTATGATTTTTTATATATTTTTTATGCAATTTGATGAAATTTTTGATTCACCGAGTTCTAGATGATATGGGTTCAACATTGGTTGGAATTAAAGGTATGACACAGACCATTTGAGTGTGGATATTTGTGGTTTTGTTATGTAAATATGGTTGGTTATTTTTAATATAATATTACCTATTTTAATGAAATTAAAAAATTAATTATTAATATTTTTTTAATTATTTTAATAGTTTTTTATCTTGACATAGGGGCTCTGGTGTTGAAACAAATATTGGATGATCTTAGTAAAGGATTCATTAACTTGGCCTAAAGTAATAACACTATAATTAGTATGTGGTCCCAAAACACATCCCAATATTTTATGTATGTTTATTATGTGCATGTTATATGAGGTCCCACTATTATGGGTAATTATCCATAATTTAAGATTAACTTTTTCCATGACCACCCTAGAGTAGAAATCAAGTTTCAAGGGACATTATGGACCCTTGATATCTTACATGATGCCTCATCCACCAATAGATAAGGGATTGATTATAAATATTTGTTTTGGGATACACGAACACATAGGGGAATGAAAAAAATAAAATAATTGGGCAAGGATAGGCCCTTTGGGTTTGAGGTGATATGTACATGTCCTATGTATGTTTCCAAAGTCTACTAACATAGGTACAAAAGAATAGGATAATAGTGACAATTGTATGGTCATACATTATTTGTGTGATGTGAAAAATCCATGTGGTTGGTATAGAGCATTGGTGTGTTTTGGGAGTGGAACGACTCTTCAGGGGAAATATTCTATGTGGCATGGTGTTTTCCTCCATTTGATTTATTGAGAGATATCATAAGTAATATGTAATATGGACTAAATTATTTATGAGTGAAATATTAGAGGACTTGGAATTAGGTTTTAAAGGTTCATGGTTTGAGATATCTTGATATTATTCCTGGTGAGAGAGAAAAAGTTTTGATACTTGATTTTGATGTGGTTTTGGACCAAATATATACATTTTGATAGGATAGAATACATTATAAGAGAACACCGTGGGGGTTTGGATATAACTTGGTTCCTATAAAAAGGGTTTGGAATGGTGTTGGGGAGACTATTGGATTCCTTTATGGGAGATATGAGATGTTGATAGGTTTAGTGTTTTATGCTTCAATGGGCTAGAGGGTCTTGGGGAGATCATACTGTGAGGATATATGATAGTGATACAAGTTTTTAGGTACATGTTAGGAATCATGTGATAAGTCTTGTTTGTTTTCATAAGAGGCCAACCTTGGAGAAGTCTATCGAGGTTGGTCATGTGGCCAACCCATATGGGGAAAATTCATAAAGGGTGTTATAGTTGGTATATTTTTCCTCTAATGTGATATATATATATATGAGCTTCCATGGAGGTATGTATCCCCTTAGAGCATCTGTTATAAAACCTTTATCAGGAACTGGGTGGGACGTGACCTGTGGGTATTGATGGTCTTGCAACAGTTCTAAGCATGGAATGTAACCCCCAAGAATATGATTTAAAATTATTGTGTATATGGTATATAACCCCCAAGTGGATGATATTTGATTGTTATTGGTAGGGTATGAGACCTATAACACCCTATGATTTTGTAGTATTTTTATATTTATAATAATTGTATGTTTTTGATAATTTTCTTTACAGAGAACATCGAGTTTAAATGAACCACGATACACTATTCATAAAAGTTACTTTTAACACATAGTCATTATATTGGTGGGTATGAATAATACTAACTAAATTATGAAAAATATGTATAAAACTTTTACTTAATGAAGAGGTAATGATTAATTCCTTGGAAATAAGTACTCAATCTTAAATATTAAAAAGTGTCATTTTTGGTTAGAAGATAAATATATCAGAGTATTATATTTTCTATATATTATATATTTTTATCACTAATAAAATATGGTTTTTACGAAATAAATTTCTTTTTAATGTAAAAAATTTAATAATTTTTCATGTATTGATTATCAATTGGTTACAAGTGAATATAAAATAATTTGAAGCTAAAAAGAGTTAATTTTCATAAAATTTTATTTAATAGCACAATAAATGTTTATCATAATATATTAAATTAATCACCATTGATGAATAATTTCAATTTAAAAGGTATATTATTTATTCTATTAAATATATTAACCTTCATATAATGGGTTTTACTATGAAAAATATTATAATAATAAAAATTCATGCCTAAAAATATGTTTTCTCTAAAAATATTTTTTTAAAATATTGTGCATGGATATTAGAATTAATTTTTTCCACTTATAGGAATTAAGTATTGAAAAATTTATTCCATATTTTTAGTTATATTATTTTATATTTGGTAATAATTTCAGCTAAATTTTTATCCTTAATGAGAGTTACCGTGATGAAAATGATGTTTCCACAGTAAGGGATAAAAAGGTTAAAAGATGGGATAGGCTATGAGATAAGGTTTAATATATCATAAAAACATCCATTAATTTTAGTGGTTTATTTTATTGTATCATTATCCTTATTATATTCACATATTTTTATATTTCGATCCACTTGACCATGATATGTAAATAATTATATTTTAATGTTCTTAATATATACATGTTTGACACCCACCTCACATATAAAAGGAAACCTCATCCTATCACTTCTCCATAACACTTGAGCCCTTTATCTTGACCAATATACTCTAAAATAATCTAAAAAATCCTAATTCATGAACTTGAGGTTATTTTCTATCCAAAAGACCCATCCAAGAAGTTATAAGGTTATTTTTACGGAAGATACCCAAGGAAGATGTATATGTTCTTTCCAAACCTTTTCAAGAATATTTCTTCATAAAAAACCTAAAAATATTGTATAATAATATTTAAAAACATATTTTTATAATTAATATTATTTTATGAAAAATTTTAAATCCAATTTCGGTGTCCTTCGCATCAGTTTTAAAATAATAATGTCACTCATGTGTACCTATAGACTACCACCTCCACATAGCGATTTGATTGTTTTTTTTATTTCCTATATACATGGATACTCATAAAGATATATTTCATAAATATATATGGTATTTATGATATAATTATTATTATATAAATTTGAATTATTATTTTCCTTTCATTCATTTCATCCATTGAAATATGGAATCATCGTTTGTGTATATGTACGGACTACCTTTTCTGTATTGTGATGTATATAATTTTTTATAACCACATTAAATAAATGGTCATAAAATTATATATAATGAATAAAATTTATAATTATTAAATTATTAATATTATTTAGACGATGAAACCATTACCATGGTTCATGCACTAGAATCGTTTAACAGAAACATGCATTGAAAATAGACCTGTTTTTACAAAAATGTTCATTTTAATGAAGAATTGTTAATATAAGGGTAATTGGAAATTTTAAATTAATGATATATAGTAATTATTGTAATAGTATTTTTCCAATATATTTATAATAAATCTATATTTATTTTATATGAGTTTTTAATGCGTACTATGTAAGATGATACCTAAGGTAAGCGTTCATCGTGTCAATATTGATTCAATCATACTTGTGTCAAGAAATGAAAATATTTGGGTTTATATGGTGTATATAATATAAAATTGTTATTTTATTTAATTAATCAATATATATTCATGGTATTTTAAGTTTCATTTTTTGTTAATTCATTCAAGGGTGTTATGATTCAAATGTTACCAAAATGGTAAGGGTTAATGTAAGAGTCACATTTATTTTTAGGATTATATATGATAAATTAATATTATGGGAAATTATATAATAAATATCCTATATACAAAATAATTTTTATTATAATATTGTTATTTATATAATTATCATACTTTAGTATTGTTTTCATCCCTATAGTACTTAAAATTATCAAGAAATAGTTTTTAATAAAATCCATCATTATTTATCATTTTTGGGTCAATAATAATTCTCCTCCACTTTCATGTTCTTAAAAATATTTTTTCTAATTTTTAATCAATAAATAATTATTTTATAAATTATATTTTTAATTCCTTAAAATTTAATTATAAATATAAAATGAAATCTTTTAAACAGTTTTCCATAAGAAATACTTTTCAATTTTCACAAAAGTGTGAAAAGAATGCTCTTATTAACGTATGCAGATTGATATTAATTTCATACTATAATGTAATTACTTCTTCAAAAATATTCATTTAAAATTTCCAAAAGTTTTATAGAGAAAATCATATTCCAATTTTTATATAAAGTTTACTTTTCAATATTCACCAAAATAAAAGGGATTATTTCATCCTAATTTTCAAAGTGTATTTTAAATACATTTATAAAAGATATTTCTCAACTATATAGAAATACATTAAGGCTCATTAGTATTCAATGGGTATATAAAATTGTAATAAAAATTTCATTCCATGGTTCAATTAATATATATTTAAATTATTAATTTTTTTATATACCATTCAATTTATTTCTTTGGATGGTTTATGATAATGTGATAATGAATTATATTTCAATCCCATATATTTTTCATGATTTATGTTATGCTGAAATGATAAATGTTTTCATGATCTTGTGGAAAAATTATATATAGTTTTATTTATGTGATATCTGGTCTTATAATTATATATTTTTCCAATTAATTGGGTAAATTTTGATATCTCATGGGATAATATATCCTGAAATGTGTTGTGAAACAAGTTCAGTAAAGGACCTTGTTCACTATGATAATCTTGGTTGTGAGACTTGAATATTAAAATGATTAAATGGGGTGTAAACCAAATCCACTATGGGAATTTTTTAATAATTATATTCTTTGTAGTGATCCTTTGTTGAGGAAATTATTTTCTAGGCTTATGTATATACTTGGAACTTATGTCCTATGCTTTTGATATATTCTCATGGATCATGTTGATTGTTGATGACTCCACACTCAATAATTTATGTCTATTATTATGACAAATAATTATTTTATAACTCATTTTTAATTATTTTTTACTCATTATATATGACATAAATAAGTTATTATCATGTTTGTATACCCTTCTACATAACTTACGCTCAATTGTAATCATTGATTAATATATTCTCTGTTTAACGGTACTAAGCATCTGAGGTCACCTTTTATTATGTTTCCTTTTAAAAAGGTTATGAATAATGTTTTTAATTAGGTTATGTATAATATTGTATCAATGTGAGGAAATTTTTTTAGGATATGTTGAATATATTTCATGAAATATGTTTAATATGTATATAGTCACTAAAAACAATAAAAAAATATTATTCATGGGGTGTATTTTTATAATACATTTTTAATGATATTTTGAAATAATGTAATGTTTATCAATGTAATTGTTGGGTTTCCTCAGTTAGAATCATAGAATATGGGTGAATCAAATCCTTGGAAGACCTCGTATATGAATGTTTTGTGACACATGAATCCCCTCCTAAGGGATTCATGTGGAAGGCGCATCCACTGAGGATAGTAGTAAGAATCCTGCCCATAGTGCTTGGCCACCCATGGAATTCTATGATATATATCAACTATAGATCAATTTTTATGGGTCTACGTAATCATAGATGGTATAGAATCAAAGTTTTTTTTTCTGGATTAGGATTAAAAAATTGGTTATCACTATGGGGATTGTAACGACCCAAACATTTATTAATGAAAATTCCTCTTGATCTAATTAAATGTCTTATTATGTAAAATAGTTATATAAGACATATGAACTGCCTTGGTTTTATGTTTTTTGAATTTAAAATACCATTAAGAATTGTGAATGTTGCTAATATAGTTGTTGAATAGTGATCACTTCATTTGTATAAATATAGGGCTTTAACAAATCCAATTTACTCAGACAAAGGAAGCGATGACCTCATCCAGTAGAATTACTTCGTATGAAGTACATTTTTTCAAACTTGGAAAGGATATGGTGTACCTAGTCTTCACTCTTGACCAAGCCCAATCCAAGATTCAACATGTTAAGCTTGAACAGAACCACCTACGAGAGAAGTGGAAGTTAATAGAGATTTCCACTCGAGTGATGTTATTCGAGCTACCCCAAGAGCCTGTCACCATCGCGCACCTTACCCTTATGCCTTACGCTGGTGTTGTAAGGGGTTATGTAACAATACCCAAGAACTATGATTATTTTCATTATTTTTTAAAAAAATAATATGCATTGATTTTATTATTGTTACTTTGTAAATAGTTTTTGAAGTAAAAATAATATTTTTAATTAATATTTTATTAAGACATATATTTTGATGAATTAATGTATTTTCAATTAAATAATATTTTAATGAAATATTAATACTAAATTAATTTTTTTAAATAGAAATTATAGTATAATTTTTATGAATACAATTGTAAATTTTATTATTGTTTGAAAGCTATTTTTGTCGAAACCCATGAATTCTCAATAATTGTCAGTTTTTATTTTAAAAGTAAAAATTCACATATTTAGAAAATTATTTATATAAAATGAATATTATTTTTTGAATAAGTACATCGAAGTTATCCAATGTTAAAATTTTCATAATTTTCTAAGACAATCGAATTTTTTGGTAAATATTAAATATTGTTTAAATATATAATGTGTTTTATGACATCATAATGACACAATAGTGAGGTAATAAAATACTATAAATTATATTTTCGTCCAATATATGTTTTAAATTTAAAATAATGTGATTTTAGGTTTTATTTATTTATTTTACAAAGCCTTAGTGGACCCTCAAAGACTTATAAAACATTTTAACATTTTAAAATGATTGCCTTGAGAGTGTGACTCACCTCCACATAATCAAGCCTAATATTTTAATAATTTTGGACATTTGAATTATAAAATAATGTTTTCCACTCCCCTTTGGCAAAAACCATCGGTTTTTTTGTGGTCTTGATTAGTTTAATGTGTAGTGTCCAAAACATAAATAATAAAGAATTCTCTCTCTTTTCCTATATAAACCCACCCACGCTCCCACTTATCTTTACTGAAAACCTTTGGAGAACATCCCTACTATGACCTATCCCTCTAGAATTCTCCAAATGTTCCCCAATATCCCTATAAGCCTCTATCAATCCTCTCTCAAGCCTTTGGGATCACACTTCCAAGTAAGGGATTTCTTCCTTTCTCATTTTTATCCAAATTTCATTATGTTGTTATACCCTTTTTTAAATTACTAATGTTGGGTATGATTTCTAAACTCCCCCATACTTCCCTCCTTATATTTTAATGATGATATACATATTTATCTCTAATTAATTCCTCACAAGTACACCAATTACAATGCCGAAATTCTGTAAGGGATTTCTCTCTTCTCATTTACATTCAAGGAATTATTTTATATTATGCATCTAAATTCCATTATATATATTGGGAAATGTATATATATAAACCCCCTTACATTCAATTTCATGTAAATATTATGAGATACCTATTTATTTCTCTTAAACCATTTTTATGAATTATTATTTCTCGTAGTTATGCTGCCAAAATTGCACCGCGATTTTCCAAGCCAAAGTCATTGTGTAGTGAATACCATGCCCATTTATCTATCAAGGGTATTCACCTTTACATGCATTTACTTATCGATTATAGATTTTCATGTATGTGTTACAAATTCATTTATTTTGTAATAAATTACAGTGTTGAATGATTCCATGTTGTATGATCCATGTGGCACACTTATACATGAAATGAAATGATTAAGAAGGGTGTGCCCTGATAGCGCTCCAATGCATTGGGTAAAGATTAGTATCATGATGCGTCAAGTGAAATGAGGTTTTACACATGATAATTAAATTTCAATGAGGTTTTACTCATTCTCCATGTGAAATGATCTGTGGTTCATGTCAATATCATGTTAAATGTTGAGGCCACATTTCCATGTCATGATAATCATTCTATATCATGCCTTTATGTTCATGTTACTTTTATGATCCATCGATATGCCTATTGCCTAACACGTATTGTATTATTTATATTATTCATTGTTTAATACCTTATAGGTCTTTATAGATCACCCTTTTCTTATGAATTCCTTCAGGTTATCTCATGCAATACAAAGTACAAAGGAATGTGTGTGGTCAGTTAAAATAAGTTTTAAATAAAGATGTGTATTTCCCTGTTTAAGTTGTAACTTAATGTTTCTAAGACCAAAATACACTATACCTCTCGATATTCTAGGTTATATCAAGTGAATATTTTATGTAATAAATTATTATTAAGTGTGAAATAAAGATTAGGGTTTTTATAGTTGGTATCGGATGATAGGATTAGTTATTTTTGGGATTAGGATTAGAAAAAACCTAGCGAAAGCCTTAGGGATAAGACTAAGTTTAATAAAAACATCCCTAAATGTTGGTGAGTATTTAGTAAGTGTTTTATCAAAAAATACATCCATGTCTATATATGATAAGGTAGAGGCGGCTCTAGCACATATGTATCTAGGGGTAAAACCCGAAAACAGCGCTTTGAGCTAGACTTGAACGAGAACTGGTGGACGACAACGAGCCTTATTGCACTCTTGGTTAAGACCCTCCTAGGGGATATGATTTTGTAAATTCATGAGAATAGTATGATACATTGTTAAAGGAATAAAAAAATGACCCTAAGAATATATGTTGGGAAGTAGATCATGGATATCATAGATTGAAGCCTATAAATTCATAAGTTTAGAAAATAAAAGTAATTTATAAGTTATCTATTTTTGTCTTTGGATTCATCTTTATGTGTTACCTCTAAATTTCCTTTTATTCTATCCAATGGATGATAATAGGAGGACTTGGGCTAAGAACCAATGTGAAGATAAATGTAATGATTGTTCTAATGAGATGCCCAATCCGATGGGAGCGTGAATCGCAAAATTTGTCATGATACTCTCTTAGTCAACTCATTTTTTGAATAGAAACATGGGTCAATAGGAAAATTCAACCCCCCTAAGAAAGAACAAGTTGTTATCGAGAGCTTCATGAGAAAAAGGCCTCCTAATTTTAATGGATCATATGATACGGCAATCGCTGAACAATGGATCAACTCCATTGAGAAGATCTTCTCCATCCTTCAATGTTCTGAATAAGAGAAGGTTCTTTTGGATGCTTATTGTATGGAAGGTGAAGATGATCAATGGTGGACATTGATCAAAAATAAAAAACTTGAGCAAGAGAATGAGGCATTGGAATAGAATGATTTACAGAAAATTTTTGTCGATAAATATTTTTATTGCACCCTCTGACTTAAGATCGAAAGGCACTTCTATGCCCTCTATTAAACAGATGACAAATATATCAGAGTGTACAAGGAGAACTTCCCAAGGATTGCATTATATGCATCAAGATTTGTCATTACCCCCTAATGCAAGGTTGACCACTTCTTTGGTGGGATAAAACCTATCCTATGAAAAATCCCTAGCGATCTGTGACATTAAGATATATGAGGAAATTGTTCTATGTGCCCTGAATTTGAAATGGAGTGCGGCTAATCTCAGGGGTATCATAGGGATAAGAAGTGGAAGGTGGACTTTAATTTTGCCTGTCTGATGGATAAATCCAATGGTGCAAATAAAATCCATCACCCCACTTACCAAAGGTGTGGAAAGAAGAAACCAAGAAATTTCCTGAAGGGGACAAGGAAAATTCTTTAGGTGTGGAAGATAAGGGAACCTAGCCATTAACTCCCGACAAGAAAAATTGACTGCTACGACAGAGGATAGGAATGCTCCTTTCGACCCTCAACGCACTGTTCATTTCTTGAACTACAAAGAACCAGGGAACTTTACAAACCATTTCCCTATGCTAAGGGTTTTCAAAGGCAATCAACAACCTCCAAGGTAGAAAGGGTGATCTTTTTCAATCACTACCATCGAAGTGAACCCCGACAACAAAGTGGTGATAGGTACGATAGTTATTCATTAAATAATAGTGAACATAATTTTTTATTCAGGTTATACGCATTATTTTATATCCAGAAAGTTTAGTAGAACAATCCCAAAACCACCAAAAATCATGGAAGTAAAGATTTCGGTGAGAATAGAAAATGGAGAAATTATTTAATCCCGTGAATATAACTCCTCCCCTGTCACAAATTGTGGATTTAAATTCCCAAGAAACCTCACCATACTCCCTCTAGTGGAATTTTATGCAATTATTGGAATGGATTGGCTTTCCCTATATAGATCCAAACTTAATTTTTGTGAGAGGGAAATCAATCTCTATATGGAGAATGGACCCCTGATTCTGTAAAAGTGCATGGAGGAGGATGAATCTTTTAAGAACTATCATCTCAATCATGGATATTACTACCCTATGATCATTCATATCTTGCTCAGATGATTTTTTCTAAGGAAACAACCATCCTTGAAGACTTTACTATTGTGAGGGAATCCACTAAAGTGTTTCCCATGGAATTTCCTGGTCTTACTCCTAGAATAGATGTTTAATTCTTAATTGATCTTATACCTTGGGTGTTTTCAGTATCCAAGAATTTGTATAGAATGGCTGTTGTGGAGCTTCAGGATATGATGAAACAACTACAAGATAATCTATATAAAGGGTTTATAATATCAAATGATTCACCACGGGGCGCACCAGTACACTTCATCAAGAAGATGGATGGGTCAATGAGCATTTTCATTGATTATCGTGACCTCAAAAAAAATCATGAAAAATAACAAGTATCCTCTTCCATGAATTTATTACTTGTTCTATTATCTACATGGAGTACAATACTTCTCCAAGGTGCGTTTTTGGTTAGGAAATTTCCAATTAAGGGTGGAGAAAGAGGATATCCCCAAGAATGCTTTTTGTATAATGTACAAGAACTATGAATTCATAGTAATGCCTTTAGGACTCACTAATGCTTTAGAAATATTCATGGACTTGATGAAGATAGTCTTTAGAAATTACCTCCACAAATTTGTGGTAGTCTTTATAGTTGATATTCTAACATACTCCAGAACCAACGGGGGTATGATAAGAATCTAAGCATTATTCTATAGACATTTCGAAAGGAGAATCTCTACGAAAAGTACAAAAAGTGTGATTTTTGGTTAAAGAAGGTCTCATTATTAGGTCATATCATCACAAGCATTGGAATATCTTTGGATCCCTATAATACAGCTGCAATTGAGGGATGGGCGAGGCCAACATCGGTGATGGATATCTGTAGCTTCCTAGGGTTAGCTGGATATTATTACTAATTTGTGAGAAATTTCTCATAATTATAAAACCCTATTACCAATATAACTCAGAAGGGAGTAAAGTTTTCTTGGAGTGATGAATGAGAATATAGCTTCAAGGAATGGAAAAGGAGGATTATCACTGTGCCCATGCTCACACTACACACAAGTGGAGAAATTTTTGTGGTATTTAGTTATGCTTCGAAGAAGGTACCGGGATGTGTGTTAATTCCAATTGAAAATTTCATTGCCTATGATTTAAGTAAATTGAATGTTCATGAGAAAAACTATCCAAAACATGATTATGAGTTTGTTGTAGTAATCTTTGTTTTAAAATTTTGGCGGCATTACCTCTTTGGGGATAAGTGTGAAATATATATGGATCACAAAAACCTCAAGTATATATTCACATAGAAATAGTTTAATATGTGCCAAAGAAGATGGTTAGATCTAATCAATGACTATGACTGCTCAATCAATTACCACCTTAGTAAAGAAAACATAGTGGCATATGCTCTATGTAGAAATGACCCAGCGATTCTACCATTGATAAGGATTGAAAATGATTCAATATTTTTAGATTTTATGAAGATGGACATGAGAATCATAAAAAAGGAAAATCATCAATCATTTCACAAATTATTTCTCAACTTCCTCTTTTGTTAAGGTTAAATTATTCTCAAAAGGATGATGTGGCAATTTCGAAGAAAGTGTAAACTTTCAAAAAATGTAAATCCTTAGAGTTCAATGTTAATGAAGAAGGACTTGTGATATTGGGTTCATTACTATGTGTTCCATCAAATCCAGAGTTAAAGAAAGAACTTTTTGAGGATTCACACAGTTCAAATTTCTCCATTCACCCAGAAAACACAAAGATGTATCGAGATCTCCATGATAATTATTGGTGGTATAACATGAATAAGTAGATCACTGAGTATACATAAAATTGCCTAGTATGTCAGTAAGTGAATGCTGAGAGGCAGAAGTCTAAGGGGATGATGCAACCATTACCCATACCAACATGAAAATGGGAGAAAATCACAATGGGATTTGTTACCGGACGTTCAAAGCCATGAAAAGGAAACAATGTTATCTGGGTTATTGTGGATCATCTTATAATGATAGAACACTTCATTGAAAATCGAGAGTATTTCTCATTAGATTAAATGGAATGTATATATATCAGAGTAGTGGTAAGGCTGCATGGAGTATCACCATCTATTATATCCGATTGAGATCCAAGATTTACCTCTATGTTCTGGAAGATTAATCAACATGCTATAAACACTGAGCTAAACATAAGTACAACTTATCATCCTCAAAATGATGGCCAATCTAGGTGGACTGCCGAAACAATTGAGGACATGTTGATAGCATGACCAATGGACTTCAAAGGAGGATGGGATCAAAATATTCCACTGGTTGAGTTCTATTACAACAAAAGTTTCCACTCAAGCATACAAATGGATCCTTATGAATCCATTTATGGGAAGAGGTGTAGAACATTGGTGTGTTGGGATGAAGTTGGGGAGAGAAAACTCATAGGTCAACAAATGGTCTACAAAGTGGTGGAGAAGGTTACGACTATCTAGCAGCATATTAAAGCATCTCAGAGAATTATAATCATCGATGAGACCTAGTGTTTGATGTTGTAGACATGGTATTACTTTGTATATCACTGTGGAAAATAGTTATGAGTTTTTGGAAGAAGTTAAATCTTAGAAAAAGGTACATCATCCATTTTGAGATCCTTGATCACATTAGAGTAGTGGCCTATCAACTAGCACTCCAACCAATCATGTCTCAAGTACATGATGTATTCCATGTGTCACTCTTGAGGAAGTAAATACCTAACCCATCACATGTACTCAATCTAGAGGTGGTACCATTGGAGAATGACATCTCATTTGTAGATAATCTAGTAAAGATCTTAGATCATAGGGAAAAAGTTCTAAGAAATGGGATAATGCCCCTCATTAAGATGTCATGTTGAAACCACTAGTTTGAATAAGCAACATTGGAATCAGAGGAAGTGAGGAAGTATAGTTTCCCTTATCTATTTTAGTGTGGGAAATGGAAATTTTGAGGTCCAAATTTCTTAAGGGAGAATATTTTAACGACACAAACTTTTATTAATGAAAATTCCTCTTGATCTAGTTAAATGAGTTATTTTGTAAAATTTTTATATAATACATATGAACTTCCTTGGTTTTATGTTTTTAGATTTTAAAATATTGTTTAGAATTGGGATTATTTCTAATATATCCATTAAATAGGGATCACTTGATTAGTATAAATATAGGTCTTGAATAAATCCAATTTACTCAGACAAAGGAAGCGATGGCCACATCCAGTAGAATAGCTCCGTACAAAGCCCATTTGTTGGAATTTAGTAAGGAAGTGGCATCACTGGGCTTCTCTCTTGACTAATCCCAAGCCAATATTTAACATGCTAATCTTGAACAGAACTGCCTACGGGAGAAGTGGATGTTAATAGAGATTACCAATCGAGCGATGTTATTTGAGCCACCCCAAGAGTATGTCACCATCGCACACCTTACCCTTAGTTCTTAAGCGGGTGTTACAAGGGGTTATGTAACAATACCATAGAACTATGATTATTTGGATTATTTGTTTGTATAAATAATATACATTCATTTTATTATTGTTACTTCGTAAATTTTTTTTAAATCACAAATACAATTTTTAGTTAATATAAAATTAACAAATCTATTTTTAGGAATTAATGGATTTTTGAATTAAATAATATTTTAATAAAATATTATTAATAAATTAATTTTTATTAAATATAAATGATCATTTTATTTTTATGAATACAATTGTAATTTTTATTTTGGTTTGAAAGCATTTTTTCCAAAACCCATGAATTTTTTATAAATATCAGATTTTATTTTCGAAGTAAAAATTAACATATTTATAAAAATTATTTAGATAAATTGAATATTATTTTAGGAATCAGGACATCAAAATTATCCAACGGTGAATTTTTTATAATTTTCTGAGACAATCAAATTTATTGGGTAAAAATTAAATATCGTTTAAATATAAAATGTGTTTTATGACATCATTATGACTCAATAGTGATGTAATAAAAATATAAATGATATTTTCATCCAATATATGTTTTAATTTAAAATAATATTATTTTAGGTCTGTTTTATTTATTTTACAAAGCCTTAGTGGACCCTCCAAGACAAATAAAACATTTTAATATTTTTAAATTATTTTCTTGATAGTGTGACTCTCCTCCACATAAGAAATCCTGATATTTTAAGAATTTTATCCATTGGACATATAAAATAATGTTTTACAATCCTATAAGGAAAAACCCATGTGCAAAAACAATGGGTTGGTTTGTGTTCTTGATGAGTTTAATGTGTGGTGTCCAAAACCTAAATAATAAATAATTCCCTCTCTTTTCCTATATAAACCCCCCAAATCTCCCACTTCTCTTCACTCAAAAGCCATGTATCACATCCCTAATATTACCTCCTCTATCTATAATACTCCCAAGGTTCCCCAAGATCCCTAGAAGCCTCTTTGAAGCCTCTCACAATCCTTTGGGATCACACTTCCATGTAAGGGATTTCTTCATTTCCCATTTTTTTAAATTTCATTATGTTGTTATAACCTTTTATTTTAAATTAGAACTATTGGGGTATGATTTATCACCTCCCACATACTAACCTCCTTATATTTTAATGATTATAGACCTCTTTCTCTCTAATTAATTCCTCCCATGTATAGTCATTACCATCCCAAAATTCCATAATGAATTTCTCTCTTCTCATTTTCATTCAAGAAATTATTTTATATTATGCACCTAAATTCCATTACATGTGTCAATAAATGTATCTATATGACCCCCATTACTGTAAATTTCATGTAAATATTATTATATACCATTTTCTCTCTCATTAACCATTTTTATGAATTATTCTGTCACGCTGTTATGCTGCCAAAATTTCACCGCGATTTTATAAGCCAAAGTCTTTGTGTACTGAATACCATGCCCATTTCTCTATCAATGGTATTCACCTATACACAAATTTACTTATTTATTATATATTTTCATGAATACATTCAACATTCATTTATCTTGGAATAAGTTATGGTGTTTAATGATTCCATGTTGTATGATCCATGTGACACACTTATGCATGAAATGAAATGATTAAGAAGGGTGTGCCCTGATAGCACTCCAATGCATTGGGTAAAGATTAGTATCATGATAAGTCCATTGAAATGGGTTTTTACTCATGATAATTAAATTTAAATGAGGATTTACCCATTTTCCATGTGCAATGATCCTTGGCTCATGCTAATGTCATGTTAAATGTTGATGTCACATTTCCAAGTTATGATAATCATGCTATATCAAGCCTTTATGGTTGTGTTTCTCTTATACTCCATTGATATGCCTATTTCCTAACATTTACTATATTCTTCATGTTATTCCTTGTTTACTCCCTTACTGGGTTTTATAGCCCACCTTTTTCTTATGAATTTCCTCAGGTTATTCCATTCAATTCTAAGTACAAAGGAATGTGTGTAGTCATGTAAAAGAAGTTTTCAATAAAAATGTGTATTTAATTTTTTAAGTTTTTATGTAATTTATATAATCCCCAAAGACACTATAACACATGATTTTATGTGTTTTATCAAGTTAATATTTTATATAATAAATTATGTTTAAGTGTTAAATAAAGAACAGGGTTGTTATAGGGATAAGTTTAAATATAGAATTGAATCATGAAGTTTTGGTAAAGTTAATTTATAATGGTTTAATAATAATGAAATACCTATATGGATACAAAAAAGTTGATATTGTCTCTATAAAAACACACCTAGTTGTAATAATCCTAAAAATTCTAGTTTGGTATTAACTTAATCTTCACCTCGTGCATGAGAAATAGGCTTAACTTCACACCTTGTTTGAAACTCTAAATGTATATGAATGTGTTTACTAACATTTTATTTATAAATAATTGTGATAAATGAGATGGTAGAATATATTACAACCTATGATAAAAAAAATATGACATTAGATGAACCTTATGTGTTACATGATCAAATAAGGTTTCATTATTTAGAACATATATGAATGATTTTCAATATAACTGGATTTCTTACTTTGTTTATTGAGGTTTTATATCAAAAATATTTTCTTAGTAAATGTATAGGAACCATAGGAATCAAGTGAAAATTGAATGTGACAACCAATGAAATGGTTTTTCTCATAAGAAATAAAATTAAATAGGATATGGAATGCAAAATATAATGGTTATTACTTATCATTTACCTTGAATTATGAGTAAAAATGTAAGCCTAGTAAAATTTCTAATCCTAAAAAATAACATAAAAATTGAGTATTATGAATTTTTAGATGATAATGATGATATAGGAAATAATAGTTAGCTTCCTACATGTTAAGAATGTGTGAATAAGTACCAAGGGAAAAGTTACCAAGGAAATATAAGAAGTTTATGTGTAGAAAATAATTTCATAGAGAAACTAATTAATAAGGAGAAATAAATAGTTTTATGGAGAGAAATATTGTCCATCATATTATACCAATAATAGATCAATGCCTTAAATGTGAGATAATTGGGAATTATTTGAGTTAGTTCCAAAATTAAATGTCTAAATTCTATAACAAGGAATGGATTATTCTAAATCTACCACTAAATTGGATCATGATGGTTATGGAATACTTATCCTCCACTCGATAGTTAGATTTTCCATGCATGATTTTTTAATAATGTTCCCTATGAAAATATTATTTCTCATACTTTAGTGAATTTTAATTTGATTTTGAGAAATGATAATCTCTCTACATATATATCCCTTATAAACTACTAGAATAATATAAGTAACTTTTGATATCCCAAATAATTCAATGATCGTCATTCAGTGTAAGGATAAATATGAACATCCTATGTAAATTACTTCAATTATATGGGTGTCAATACCAATTCATGGGACATATCTATATTATATGGTCAGGTAGAAACGAAATAATAAATATATGTCTATTATTCAGGAATACTCTATGGTATTTTAAAAATACTTCCATAGTCTTCCCCCAAATATTAATGTTGAATTTTCTATAGTAATCATACCGGGTGTTATGCCTATTTCATAGACTCCATATAGAATATACCAAATTGAGTAGTTTGAATTAAAAAAGAAACTGTTGGAGAATTGATAAAATGAATTCAATTTCTCAAGTGAGTCACCATGGGTTTCACATTATAACATTCCCTTAACTTTCTAAAATGTAAATTTTAACACTTGTTGTAGGTTTTATTTTTTTATCTTATTAGGGATGATATATAATTTAGATGATCCATTTAATGGTGAAGTCAGATATTTGTTGAATTTTCATCATAAAACCTATTGGTTCTATAGCCTTTAGGGGATTTACATGTTGTTTAATATAGTTACATGACATTTAAATTATAAAATAGTAATAAAAACATTATTTTAAAAAAGTTGATGGGTTTTTTTGTGATTTTAATAATTTTAATTACATGACGTGTAATTGGGATACACATCATGTAATGTCCCAAGTGTTGTTTTTTAAAGAATCTTGGCTCAAAATTGTGTTTATTCCTCTTCAAAATTCCTTTCTCTCATCCCAAGATCCATCCCTATGTTATTTTGTATCCCTCAAACCCTTCTAAGTTGTTTTGTTCAGTAATTGAACATTTTTATGATCATAGTGTGACATTCTAGGTAATCATTCTCCCTGTATCATTATTTCATTCTCTTTACCATCATAGAGTTTTATAGATCAACTTAGGATTGATGGATATAAACCATGTGTTGTTTGTTATTATTTCTAGTTTGAGTAACTTGATCTTCTACACCTTTTTTCTTATTGGCGGGTTCCCTTGTGGGCTTTGTTTTTCTATGAGAAAGGTAGGTGGTTCTATTATGATAGCCAAATTTGATTAACCTTGAATTGATTAAATTAAATTCCTTTGTTTGATTTAAATTAAATTTCTTCAAAATTATTTCAATTTGTTTATTTAATATTCAATTATATTAAATTTTAGGATTTGGGTCTGATTTGGCATGAATTAGGGAAACCCCAAAATTCCATTGAATTGGTGTGTTTTTTTGAAATTGATGTAAAATTGTGGAGTTTAAATTATTGAATTAAAATTATTAAAATTATTTTTTCAAATTAATTTCAATTTGTATTTTTTTAATGGATTAAAATGGGTTTGATCGAAACCCAGTGGTTTTATCATTAAAAGGCATATTTGGATTAAAACCCTATTTTTGGGTTTTAAATGTAAAATTAGCACCTTTAAATATAGAGAATGGGATGAATTATATTTAAAACAATTTTAAAATAAATTTCACATCATTTATTTCATTATAGAAACTAAAAGACTAGGTAGTTGGTGTGTTATTGGTATATATTTCTTTTGATTCTTTACAATTGAAACAAAATATAGTGATATAGGTCGCATCCCTGATGGGATAGTAATTAGTCACCTTTGGCCATTGTCCTAGGGACGTGTGTATACACATATTTTTGTGATCACCTTTGACTGTGTGAGGATATCATAGCCTGTAAATATCATACCTTTTGGAAGATGACCAAGTTGACTTCTTGTTAATATTTGTGATATAAATGTGTGTCGATGTTTATAAATTTATTTTTGTAGATTATTAATTTATATAATATTTTTTATATACAATATTTGTTAAGATGTTTTTTTAAAAGTATTTCCATTACTTGAAATGAAAAGAATGAATTGTTTTAATAATTCTCTGAAGTACCATACTTATTTATTAAAATTTAATTCTTTATTTGGTTACTAAAATGTTGGAATCTTATTATGGAATCCTTGGTGAGACCCTACCGGGATTATAGATCACTCCAGAAAAATTCCTTAGAGTGTTTTTACATTATCTTCTTCCAGGTTTGAGAAAGGGAAAGGCACCACAAGGAAGGTGTTATAGCTATTGATCCATGGGCTTGGAAAGTTGTGTCTATTGGGAATTGGATTTTTATCCTATTTTCTATTAATTTTATTTAGTACTTTAGGGTTGATTACCTGTTTGAATTCTAGTACAATTATCCCTATGGAGTTTTTCTCTTATGCGTACTAAATTTTTTATTTTCTTCTGCAATGTTTGTGGTAAAATTTTTATTAAATTCATGTTATAGGATTCCATTTTCTAGTCTTCAACACATGGGGATTTGGAATGCCCTTCAGGTTATGTCAGGATCAGCTCAGTTATCCGGTTACTAGGGTACTTGGGTTTTTTGAGACAAAATAGTATCAATGTAAGGTTGTGCTTCTTGTCTTTATGTTAGTATGTAGTTGTGTGATTCTTTCAGGACATAGGAGGTAGTTTTGGTTGAGTTCCTGGCTATCTCTCACTGTAATAAACCTTAATTATCTAGGGTTGGTTTTGGGATAGGCATCTTGAGGATTAATTATATCATTTTATTTTATTTTTGATTTAGATATATTGAAGTCCAAAGAAATTGTTCTTATATACTAGGATTTATTCTCATATGTTTCTCTATTTGAGTGTTAAATTTGATGTCTTCCTTATTTTCTGTTGATTTTGTGTTGTACCATGCCTATAAGAAGATTTGTTAATCTGATCCAAGATGAATCTGTTGCTGAACCATGGTGAGAAAATACTCTCTTGGTCAAATTTATTGTTGAGGTGATTGTTCTTACTATCCATGTTCTGAGATAGACACATGCACTAGTTCTCATTCAGGTTCCAGCTATGGAACCTCATAGCTATGTTATCCAAAATCATTATCAATATTTCCTCCATGAAAAGACACCATTGTTCAAAGGATCCAATGATCTCTAAGAGGATGAGTAATGGTTGAGTATGATGAAGTGTTTTTTTGAATACTTGGAGTCACCCAAGGAGATCAAGGTGAAGTGTTCCACCTTCATGTTAGAGGGGCTGAGCAGGAGATCGTGGGATGCAATGATGATGAAGAAGAAACATGAGGTATTATAGTGGAAAGACTTCAAGGATATTTTCATTGATGAGTTTTATCCAGACTTGATGTTGTTATCCAAGGATTTAGATTTCTTCAAACGTGATTAGGTTGATGGAACTATGATGGAGTATGTGAAACATTTTACTATGTTAGTACATTTTTCACAAGATCTAGTATCAAATTAAAAGATGATGAATCTATGGTTTGAGTTTGGTATTTGATCTGATTTTTATTTTTAGGTTTCAATACTGAAGAATTATTTTGATGCTAATGTGATGGATAGGCCATTTATGGTCAAAATGGTGTTGGCTATCAAGTTAGGGTTTTCTAGAGTTCCTTTTTCACCTAATAGAAGTGTTAATTCCTCTAAAGGGAAGAGTAAGTGTGATTGTTTTAATGTTGGATCTCGAAAATAGGTGTTTTCTATACCTACTTCATTTCTTGGAAGAGGCCCTTGTATTTGTTTCTAGTCTGTAAAGCCTAGGAATTTTATGAGGGTTTTCACTGAGGCACCCAAGACATATGGCTCATGCAGACACTTGGGTCACTTGAAAAAGTTCTTCCATGACTTTTATACATCTCGTAGTGGCATGGGATCAACATCACCTATTAGAACTGTGGTAAAATCAAATTCTCTAAGGAAAAAGAGATTCTATCCATTGGCATCAAGAACAACGATTCATAATGTAGTGGAAGAGTCTCTAGAGGAATCAGATACGAGTCCAACAACTATGATAGGTACCATCACTATAACTTCATCATTAGTGACTAATTTATTTGATACTAGTGCATATAATTTTTTTATTTTATACCCAAATTTTTAATTTTCTAAATCTTCTTATGGAACGTTTTTCTTATAGGATGGATATTGCAACTCCCTATAGAAAAAAGAAAAAGTAAGACCTCCATAGTCCCTCTTCTGATTTTTCCATACCATATGTTGATATTTCTTGTAGTTTTCCAGTTCATTACATGAAACTAATTGATGGTATATTTGGGATCAATTATCTCATTCCAAATAAATCTCATATTTATTTTTATCTTCGATGGGTCTCATTTACTATACCAGATAGTGCATGTCATATCTTTCTTGGAGAATGGGACCTAAGGTTGAGTAGATCCAAAACATATTATATGAAGTTGGGGAAAGTGATATATTTATTTTCCTTTGATATGAAGTGAGAATATTTGGGTGGTGATCTCCCTCTAGTTTTGGTCAAGTTTCTCGAAGTGTTTCCTTCTGAATTCTTTAGTCTACCATAGGTATGGGTGGTAACTTTTTTTGTTGATTTAGTATATGGTACTCAACAAGTGTAAATTCATTTATACTATGGGTTACTATCTAAAATTAAAGAGTTAAAGATTTAGTTGTTTGATCTTATAGATAATGTCTTTATAAAATTGAGTGTGTCATTGTGGGTGTTGTTGGTTCTCTTTTCTAATAATGATGATGGTTCAATTTGCCTTTTGTTGATTAAAAAAAACTCAATAGAGTCACAGTATATAAAAAGTAGTTTTTACCATGGATTGATGATCTCTTTGATCATTTGAAAGGGTAAAAGTGGTTTCCCAAGATTTATATTTGATCTAGCGACAATCAGTTTAGGATAAAAGAATATGACATTTATAAAACTGCATGTTGGGGTAACTACAACCTTTATGATTACCTTGTCATGCCTTTTGGTCTATCAAATTCTCCTCAAGTATTTATGTATTTGATGAACATGATTTCCCATGTGTATCATGATACCTTTGTGGTAGTCATTGTGGATGAAATACATGATTAATCTAAGTTCATGGAAGATCGTGTTTTTCATGTTAGAGGAGTTATTAATTTGGGAAGTGAAATTCTTAAGATACGGGTGTTAGAACATGATATTTTAGTTGATCCGTAAAATTTAAAGGTTGTTATGACTTGGAAAAAACCTCAATTTTTTTTGATATATAGAGATTCTTGTTTCTACCTGGGTATTATTGTCGATTCATTAAGGACTTTTCAATGTTGGCTCCTTCGATGGCTGTTGTGACTCAAAATAGAGTATTGTTTTCTTGGGAAGAAAAATGTCAGAATTATTTGGATGAGATGAAATTCCTTTTGAATAGTACACTAATGTTAACTCTTCCAAAGGCTGGGTAGGGATATGTTGTATTCTTTGATGCATTGGGTTCAGGTTTGGGTTGCATTATTATGCATGGAGATCATGTCGTTACTTATGGATCTTGATAGCTTAGTCCACATGAGAATAATTACCCGACCCCTGAGCTTGAACTTGTAGTGGTGATGCACACGCTTAAGAATTTTTGGAATTACATTTATAGAGAAAGGTTTACCATGTGTTTGGACCATAATATATTGAGTTATATCTTCTCTTATAAATATTTGAATATCCATGATAGGCTTTGGGTTGAATAACATCAGTATTTTTTATTTTGACATCGCCTATACCCCAAGGAAAGGGAATTTCATTAAATATTCATTGAGTACAAAACTTTCGAGCTTAGAAATGAATGAATCATCATTAGAGTGGAACTTGATGGATATTTTTGCACATTTTCACATTCATGTTTAGGAAATAGTGGTTGAGGTTACTTTTTTCAGTGTTTAGTTCACATATGCTCCTCTCGAGATGATTCTTCAAGAATATCCACTTGATGATGAGTCTCACATCATTAGAGACTCTATTTATGGTTGGGAGACCATGACTGACTAGTCATTCTCCACTGAGGTAATTCTATGATACTAAAAAATATATTTGATGTGGCATTAGTGATAAGGAAATTTGTGATGGGGGATTTCCATAACTCCTAGTGGGTAGTGCACCTAGAAACGAGGAATATGTTTTATTACATGCGACATATATTTTGGTGGCTAGGTATGATATGGGGAATTACTAAATTTTTATCTCATTTTTATATTTGAAAATAGGTAAAGGATAAGAACCATAAAGCTTTGGTTCTTCTTCAGACACTTCGAGTACCAACTATGAAGTGGGATGAGATCTCTATAGTCTTTTTGGTTATCTTTTCATATACCATAATAAATAAGAATGCGATGTCAATTTTGATTGATTAGATGAAAAGATATTCTCACCTATTTCTCATTTTCTATATAAAAAAAATTCAGGAGTTGGGAAATATCTATGGGGACAATAATATTCTTTTGTATGAAGATCCTTCTACTATAGTCTCCGATAGGGATCCTCGGTTCACTTATCACTTTTGGAGGATCCTTCAGGAGGCACTAGGATCTCAGGCCCTATTTGAGTATGGAATAATATCCATATTTAGATGTCCTAATAGAAAGAGCTATATAGATTCTTGAGGGAATTTCTTTTTTATGTGTTCTAAACTTTAATTGAGTTTGGGATGGACATCTTTGAATGGTTGAGTTTTATTATGAAAATCGTTACTAGACTAAGATCAAAATGGCCCTTTTTGAGACCATGTATGGTCAGCCTTACAAATCTCTATTGTGTTGGTTGGAGATAGGTGAATGTTACTTTGTTGGAATGATAATGGATCAATAGATAATATAAAATATTCATTTTATTCTTTAAATAATGTTGATGACACAGAGCTGGTATAAGTATTATGCTAATCCTAATCAAATATCATCAGAATTCTCACTTGGTGACTGGGTTTTTTTTAAATTTTCACCTCGAGTGGTTCGTCGATATGTTGGTAGGAAAGGGAAGAATTATCCTCAATTTTTGGGTCCTTTTATGTTTTTGAGAAAGTGGGGAAGTTTCTTACTATTTATAATATCACCAAAGATAGATTTTATACATGATGTGTTAAATGCATCTCAGCTACAAATGTATCAATCTAATCTATCTCATGATCTGAGCTTGAGAGATCTTGAGGTTGATCCAGATTTAACCATGACCAAACGATCATTTAGAATAGTTTATTTGAAAACCATGGTACTTCGTGTGAATTTGATACCTCTGGTTCATGTTATATAGTAGCATAGTTCTAATTGTTATGTGACATAGGAGTGTAAGTCACTGATGAGAAAGAAGTGGCCTCAACTTTTCAATATGGAATTTTCTTGACAGGATTTCTAGGGACATAATGTTTATATGGTGGGGAGGTTGTAACATCACATAACCCTTCTGATAGGTATGTTTTAAACCTTATTGTGGCTTTTCTTATTCGTTATCTAGGTAGGGATATGAATAAATTAATTGGATACCTATAATGGTGGATTTAGATATTTGTTGAATTTTATTAATAAAACATGTTGGTTTTGTAGCCTAAAAAGGATTTACATGATTTTTAATATGGTTACACAATGTGAAAATTCTAAAATTATAAAAAATCCATTTTTAAGAATATGAGTAAGGTTTTTTAGTGATTTTTAGGATTTCCCCATTATACGATGTGTAATTGGGTTACACGCAGTGTACAGTTCCCATTATTATTTTTAAATAGGAGGATTGGAAGATAATTCTATTTACCCTCTTCAAAATTCCTTTCTTTTGAACCTAGAGCCATACCCTAGGGATTCTAGATCCCTCAAACCCTTTTAGGTCATTTCATTCAATAATTAAATTTTGTTGTGATTGCGGTGCGACTTTATGGGTAAGGGTTCTCCCTATCACTTTGTCTCTTTCTCTTTCCCTTATTGGAGTTTGATAGACCATCTTAGGATTGATGGATATAAAACTTGTTTTTTTGAATCTTGTTTCTAGGATGATTTCTTAGATATTCGACACATTCATTCTTATTATAGGGTTCTATTGTGGGATTTGTGATTCTATTAGAAAGATAGGAGGTTCTATTATGATGGTAAAATTTGATCAACCCTAAATCTATTGATTTAAATTCAATTTTTTTATGTAAATTAAATTGATGAAAACTTATTTAAAGTGTTTTATTTAAAACCCAACTTCATTTAATTGGAGAATTTTGATTTTAATGGGAATGAATTGGGATTCCCCCCCACCCCAATTCCAGTTAATTAGGGTGTGTTTGTAAAATTGATGTAAAATAATGGAATTTAAATTTATCAATATAAATTATGAAATTGATTTGTGGAAATTGATTTTAAAATTTAATTTTATAAAATGGATTAAATTTTTTTTGATTGAAACAAAGTGGATTTATCTTGTAAAAAGGAATGTTTTCATTAGAAACCATTTTTTGGTTTTTAAATGGAACATTGAGACTTTTGATAAGGGATAATGTGGTCAATTTTATTTTAAATGTTTTAAAATTAATTTCACATCATTGATTCTATTAGATAAAATTAAATCCTTGGTAGTTAATGTGTTATTGGGAGATCACTCTTTTGAGACATTACAACTGAATCAAAACATAGTGCAGCAGGTCACTTCCCTGATGGGATGATGATGAGTCACCTTTGTCTAGTTTCAGAGGGCCGTGTGTATACACATATTGTTATGATTACCTTAGAGAATTTGATTATCCTATAGCTTGGAACTATCATTCCATTTTGAAGATGACGATATTTCCTTCAAGTTTATATTTTAGATATAAATGTGTGCTAATGTTTGTAAACTGTTTTGCGTGGCTTATGAATTTATATAAACTATTTATTATAAAAAATTTATTAATCCATTTTTTATGTATTTTCATCATTTTAAATATAATAAAAAATTTCTTTTAATTATGATCTAAACAGCCATACCTATTTATTAAAATTGAAATATCTATGTGGTTAGTTAAATGTTGGGATCTTATTATGGAATCCTTGGTGATACCCTATTGGTATTTTATCTCACACCCTACCTATGCCTTTAGGTGTTTTTATATTATCATATCCATCATTTGGTCAAGGGGAAAGATCCCATTATAGGTGGTTTTAGTTGTCGATCCTTGGGATTGGATAGTTTTTTCCATTAGGATTTGGGTTTTTATTCTATTTTTTGGTATATTGTTGAATTACTTTTGGGTTGAGTAGATATTTGACTACTGGTACACAAGTCAATGTATAGTTTTTCTTATATTCATACTTACTTGTTTGTCTACTTCTACAATGATTGTGGAAAAATAATTCCCACTTTCTTGTTATATGATTCTGGGTGCTAGTTTCCAACCCACAAGGATCAGGAACACCCTTCAGGTAATGTCAAGATCAGCTTGGTTATCGGGTTACCAAGATAACTAGGCCAATTCATGCAACATATGTTTTTTAATAATAATTATGGTTCAATTATTCTTTTCATTAATTATAATGAACATAAAAATATTTAAAAAAATAATAAGTATCCTCTACCGAATACTGATGAATTCTTTCATCAACAATGAAGAGCTCAATAATTATACAATATTTTCTATTTTTTTGGAAATAATGAGATGATGGTGAAATAAAGGTTATACCCAAGACATCCTTCTATATGAGGAATAGAAATGCCTCTTTTTTTAGGTATCGTAATATATTGAAAAACATTAATTTATTTAAAGAGAACTATATTATAAAATCTCTTTTTTTTTCTATACCCCATAAAATTAAATTTAATATCAAAACATCATTCAATAAAATACTGAAAATTGAGGATATTGTTTTTTCATCACATCCTTGGGTTCCCATGTAGCTTCATCTAATTTATGGTTTCCCCAAAAAACATTGATCATGTGAGTGGTATTGTTTCATATCAAATTATCTATTTAATATTGAATCTCTACTAATTATCCCTCATAAGATATATATTTATCCATTGGTATATACTTTGAATTTATTACATGTAATGGATTAGGTATGTAATTCCTTAGGATAAATACATGGAAGACATTGTGAACTTGAGAGATATTTTGTAGAAGTGCCCACTATCATGATTCTATCCCAACATGACAAATAATCTAAAAGGGACCAATAAATAAAGGGTTCATTTTTCCTTTAAATGAAAATCTCATATCCTTCATACAAGAAGATATTCATAGGAGTACCTTTTCACCAATTACAATCTCCATATCTAAAAAATAATTATTAAAATTAATTTTCAGTAAACTCTATGTTTCTATTAAGTTTTACAGAATTTCCCTAACTATTTTTATCATCTCCTCAACTAGATATGGTCATGATAGGTATCTTTATCTAACATCAGCCCAACATATATGAGTTCATCACTTCCTAAAATAGTTTCTTTTACAAGTATCGTTATAAATGTTAATCTGGATGCTATTATTGTAATATAATTCCCCAAAATAAGGTTTTGATCCTAAAAAATTATAATTTATAGAGTAAGAACTCAACATTTATTGTAGAGCTTAAATCATCCTCTTAGATTAACCATCTTTCTGAGGATGATATACAGTACTAAATCTCAACCCTGTATCAATATACTACTAAAGACTTATACAAAACATTGAGATAAAACTCAGATCTTGAACTTATAAAATTGAATTTTGTACTCCACGAAATCATACCACTTCCTTAATTTATAACCTAAAAAAATTATCAAGAGTGAAACCCATACTAATATAAATAAAGTGTGCCGAATTAATATGATTACTGACTATAACCCTAAAAACATTGTGTATTTTTTATGTTTTGGGGAGTTTGGTGATTAAATATAACTTAATGATTTCCCATTTCAAATCAGGTATGAGTATTGGTTATAAAATCCCATTAAACTTATTTCCTAAACCTTAACTTATAGGCCTACCAAAAATCTATATACATAATTTGCAATATCCAATTTTATGTTTCCTCATCATATATGTTCTATAATATCTCTATACATCATTTTACTTCTAGTATGTATAAATAATGGAAAATAATGATCATCATCTAACAGTTCCTTCTCCAATTATTGTATTGATGAGACACATACTTTTTCATGAAACAGTTATACCATCACTATCAAGGTTCAACTCCAGAACTATCCTTACTTCTATAATTTTATTTCTTCCCGATGCACATCCCTAATATTTCCATGCATGAATGGTAAAACAATCGCCTCAGAAAAATAGTATTCATCTCATTTCCTAAGGATTTAATATTCCATATTCTTAAAATACATAAGTTTTAGATATATATCAATCCTCATCATTGCTAAACTAGAATGGAAATTATAACATAATTTATCAGACACCTTTTTCGACTTCCTGAGGTGGTAATGTATTGATTAGTCATAATAGTTAATCAATTCCAACCACATTCATCAATGAATATTCATCTATTTTTCTGTGATTAAAATCATAAAACTTTTATGACACATATATATGTCACAAATTTCACTATAAATTTAATTCCTCCATATATTCAATGCCAAAAATTACCATTGACACCTCTAGATCATCATTCATGTAATTTTTAGAATGTATTTTCAATTAGAATGAGGCATATGTTATCACCATATCATTAAATATGAGGACAAACCCTACTCACTTCTATGATTCATTATAATATATCACAATACCTTCTCTAATATAGGGTACTGTGTGCATATTTTCACATACCAACCTTCTCTTCCACTCTATGAAATTATCTTCACAGTCATCTTTCTAGAAGAACTTAATCGCATTATGATTCAACATGGTGATTAGATTTGGTAATCCTTAGAAATAAATCAAAAAGTGTTGGAAATATCAACCCATACCAAGGAAACTACAAATATTAGTAACCAGGATTTTTTTGGGAAATTTATCAATAAAATCAATATTTTATGGATCCAATGAAATATCCTCACTTGATATTATTTTATCCATGAACGAATATTTATAAATCTATAATTCACACTTGGTAAATTTTGAATAAAGCTTCTCCTTCCTTAGGGTATTTAGCATAATACTCGTTTTATCTTAATTCTATTCATTACTCTTAGAACATATTTGGATATAAAATATAAATAAAACTACAAAATGATCAAGGTAACCACTAAATACTCTATTAATTAAATCAATGAAGAAATTTAGGAATTAGTAATACCAAAAGGAATCACCTTGAATTTGTAATTAATATACCTCATACAAAAGGATTTATTTCTTATATACTCTTTATTAACCCTAAGTTGATGATATCTAGAATTATGCTCAATTATAAAAAATAATTGAGATAATTGTAATTGATCATAAAAATGATCAATATGGGGTATATGATACTTTTTCTCTATAGTGATCTTGTTATTCTCACAATAATCAATGAAAATATTAATTAAACCGTCTCTATTCTTATAAAAAGTTGGTATACCACATGGAATCACACTAGGGAATATGAATCCCTCATCATGATTCTTTGGGAGTTTCTTCTATAGTCCTGCAACTCAATTAGGTCAAATCTATAAATACTTTTTTTGTAAAGGGAATAACGCAAAGTGAAATTTATATTGAAAACTCAACTTATTGATTTGGACATAGACTAGGAAAATTTGATTGAAGTACTTAAACAAACTCCCCTAAAATAGTTATACCCTCAATACTGAGTTTCTCCCCTACCATCTGAGATAAATACCCTTCATCGATAGGATTTAATACCCATAAAACATGATAATTTCTAGTATATGGTCATATTTATACTCAGAGTAAAAAATAATAATTATAGTTTTATTCAGAATATCAAAATTCACTTCCCTTAAATTGAAATTGATATGATATACAAATAAATAAATACAATCCTTTCTAATAATTCTATAAAATTCAGCTAAAGGGAGAATCCAAAGAATAATAAAATCATAATCCAACAGTCTTCAATCAAAAAGAATATCTAGAAATGATGTGTGAAATTCATAACTTTAAGAGTTTTCATCACCAACTCAACACATAATAATTGAAGATATAATTTAATACCCAAAAAATCATTAGATATTAAATAGTGTGTATATCCATAATCAATTATTAAATTATCTATTATAGAGTGGGTAATAAGTGTTCCTATAAACACATTATTCTGGTAACCCACTTAGACCATTAGGAATTCAAGATATTTACCTCCGTTTTTTCACAAATGGGTTGTTAGTGTAGATCATAATCAAGAACCTTTAGATTCAGGAACTATATTTTCAAAAGTCCCATAATACTTCCACCTAAATAATTGAAGCCTCAGTTATTCATTGGATGGAATCTTCATTTAATCAATTGTATAGATTGGCATATTTATTATATTTTGATATTCACAGGCACTACAACCCTCCTGTATACATTTAAGTAACATTACAATGCCACTCAATAAATTCCCATGATATTTATTCCCATATTTATTACATATAGATGGCTACAATTTCTTTCCACCATGTGATTTATTTTATTTTTCCTCAGATTCCATCAACATTTTCTTACCAAAACAGTGCAAATTATGGGAATATCAACATTCCTTTTCTACAATTAATTTATATAAAAAATTTCATCATATATAATGAAGTAACTTATAGTAAATTTTATTCATAGACATAACTTTAAGCCATGAAATAATTGATAAATTTTCCTCATAGGTAGTAATGGATGTATCATTCTTCTTTCTTGAGCTCAAGGAATTCCTTCTCTATTTTTTACATAGAATATGAGGAAATTACTTAATAAACAACATTATTTTAAACTCAAAATCATTCCATGGAGTAAATTTCATCCTCTTTCTATGTACTATTATTACAATCCCACTATTTACTTGTTTCACCTTCCAAATGATAATTATTTCGTTCAACTTTTTCATCTTCTGAGAACTGTACAATAGAAAATATTTTATCAGTGGTTCTGATTCATTACCCAGCCACTATTGGATCATATGTACCACTAAATTAAGGTGGATGTTACCTCATGAAATACTTAACAATACAATTTTCCTTCATTTTCTCATTTAGAATCACTGAATGATTCATGACTAGAAAAATTTTCATGAGGATAACTATAATATTTCTCATTCTAGCTCCTACGTCATTATTCAGGGGGGAAATAATTTCATTTTACATCACATTTACCATTACCTTTATTTATTTAGGTTCCATCCATCAATAAAACCCATAAATTCATAGTGTTATCAACAATATTCATAGTTTAAACCAACATAATCTCTATCCAACCAAAACATTAGTTTCTTGTCAAATACATAGACTTATCTCAAATATTTTTAGAAAATTTATCTAGTAATAATTTATATATATTAACTAAACCATTATCTAATATAAACATTATAGAACCATAAATTTCTTACATAAATATTACATCAATATTTATGAATATCCAATATATGAAATTATGATCCATTCCAGAATCATAATGTTTTAGTTTCTGTGGACACTAGATACATGAGAATCTTATTTATTTTACATTATTCAACAACCCTCATAAAGTTCATCTCAATATATACCCTTCTTGATAATCCTTAATTAATACTTTTTTTCATAACTTAGGAAATGGTAATATATAAAAGGGTTATCTTAGATACTCAGTATGGGTAAACATGGGGGATATAAACTGATGTTCATAAATAAGAATAATAGAATCTTATTTTTATGAGTTCATGATCATAACATAAAAAGTTCATACAAAATCTATCATGGATAAAAATCATGATTCATTGTATAAACAATTATCATTTAAAAATATATAAATCATATGAGGGAGAAATCATTATAAATAAATCATGAAGAATATGTTTATATCATAATCATGTCACAAAATTTTGGCACCATAATAGTTATAGAAACCATTTCATATGTTAAGGTTATCTACCCATACCATCTAATCATAGTGGATCAGACATCAACACATGTTTTATATATCATAATGAGTAAGGCATCACCAACAGTTTTCCAGAGTGGATCAAGCATCCCTTACATATTTTTCATAGAGTATCTGTTACATGAAATCACATGCCATAATAATCTCATGATATATAAATCATCACCTAATTAGTTATAGCGACATATAATTCTGATCCCACCAATCAAAAAATAAAATCCATAAATATGTGTGTGCCAAAAGGTCATAAAACATTCATCATATCAGTATATAATTACCAATGAAAATAATCCAGGTTTCATAAAAAAATCATCCACGTAATAATAAACCATCCAATGAAAGAATATTTAGGGTATAATTGGACCATATCCCTATTAAATCATAATAAAAAGATTGTGTTATTGATGAAAATACATTTTTCATTTTGAAATCACCTGATTAAAATATATATTTTTATAAAATTTTAAGGAAGAAAATTTCAATGAAAATTAACATAAAACCTTATAAAATGATAATAAAAAATGATTGGTCGTGAATATTTAGAATTCATTTCATTCCATGTATTTTTAATTAAATATTCCTTTCACATTTTCAGTAAAAACTCAAAAGTACCTCATTTTGAAAATGACCAGAAGATTCATTTTAAATAATTTTATAATAAAAATAATGGGAAAAAATATATAAAACATTCATTAGATAATATTAAAAAAATATTAGTATCATTTAAAAGAAAAAAGGTACGTGGAAGAAAAATATTCCCTAATGGAAAGAAAAATATAGTTGATTTTCCTTAAAAATATGAGTTCTGTGTATTAATTTCTTAAAGATGGGAAAATAAAAAGGGAAAATTTTGTTATCTATAAATTAAAAAAGGATAAAAAATGAAAAAATAAATATATTTTAGAAGGATAATATAATTTCTTTAATGTAAATTCATGAAAAAAACAATATCGAATAAAGCGAGATTGAGACATAAATTCCTAACCTCAAGTATTATCTCCCTTAATTTTTGTTCAAAACAGATTTACTATAAATATAGATTAATTGATCATATAATAAAAACCATAATTATAAATATAATAAAATATACAATATACTTAAAACATTTTATCATATGTTTATTGACAATTTTTTATTAAAATCATTAATCCAGGTGATAACTGCATCGTTTTTCCATGAATGTTTCAGTAGAGAAGACACAGTCCATATAATTTTGTCATTTGTAGATGATATAAAAAATTATAATCATATTATGAATATGATATAAATTAATTATATATATATATAATCATCCACAAAAGGTAAATAGTTAAAAATTAATTACATAATTCATGGAGACAGTATGTTGTACAAACACATGAATGTTGTTTTCACTTTTTGAAAGATAGAAGGAAAGGAAGGTAAGTAATAATTCCCATTTAAAAAATAATTACTATATTATTTAAATCATATATATATATTAAATTTATCCTTATTACCATCTATGTAAATTAGAAGTGAAAATGATTCACGTATCTTCTTCGAGGTGGTAGTCCACACGAACACATGAGAGATGTTATCATTTTTTAAGAAGGTGTATAATTATAGTTCCATTATAATAATAAAAGTTTTTAACATTTTATATAATTATTTATTTATTTTATAATTGATACTATGAATTTATAGGAGGTATAAAAATATATAAAATTGAAAATTCTCGGTTAAGAATTATACTTATTCATTAAGAAACTTCTTTTAGATTACACAATAATCCTTGAAAGTATGTTAAATTGGAATGTAAAAAAACTATAGGACAAGGGTTGGTAATCTAGGAAGGTATTATTTAAGGTATTTTTTCATAAATTTGGATAAATTTTTTTGGGTAAGCATTGATAGGATGTTTCCTTTTAAAAGTTAGGCAAGGGGCACTCTTGGAATTACATAATGTGTTTAATTAATATAAATTATTTTTCCAGATATTTTTTAAAATTAATTAATTTAAATTTAATAGAACTATGAGTATAAATCTTCTCATTAAATATAATTTTCTGTTGTTTTGTTATGTTTTCCCCTTTATGTTTTTTTGACCACCCCCCATTAGCAGTTTTCTCAATTACTGTCAAATCAATGTTTCCTACTCAATATGGGTAAAGAAATACACATTAAAAGGTAAAGAGACTCATAAATGGAACATGATTGAAATTTGAAACCATATCAAATTAACATGGATAAATATAAGATTCATAATTTTTTTTAATAATCTAATAAAATATTATTGGTTAAAAAATATTATTAACGACATTTTTGGAACTATTCATTTAATTTGAAATTAAAAACAAAATGAAAAAAAAATTGGAATATAAACCTTTAACACATACCTAATATGTAATATTTTTTCTATGAAATTTTTGGTAAGCTAAAAATCTCCATAAAAATTTTACTTTTATCATTTTTAAAATAATTTACTTATGTTTTCTACTAATTGGACAAACACTCTATCAACATTGATTAAGAATTTAAAGAAATTATATCATCAATAAAAAATTAAAAATAAATTTCCATGATAAAAAAATTCATTAAACTTTTATATATCAATTTATCACCAAACATAAGTTATTTTTATCCCTATCAGAAAATACTATTGATATTATAAACATGAAATTGACATTTTTTACTTTATCTTCAACTTAAATATAAAATAGGTAAATGTCAATGTTAAATGGAAAATATTCACATTTAAGAATCATGGATGATTATAGGATATATATACTCATTAAATTAAATACATCAAATTTTTGGATGAATTTTAAGCCTTATAACATTAGTTTTGACCCTAATTTTCTGATCTTACCTTTATTGTGGTAGAAAAAAATTTACTATGGATAATATTATTTTTTTCCCAAAAGAAGTGGAATATTTTACAAACCTAGACCTCATAAATAAAAATATTTAATCATTTTTTAAATTTACATTTTTTGAAAGTGTTATAAATTATAATAATATAAAAAAAATAAATCTCAACATAAAATAGTTTTTCAGAAAAATTCCTTTTATGTATGAAAATGTTTTTATACTAAATTCCTCCATAAAATTTATTCACATTAACTTAATTGGATTGATAAAAATATAACAGAACATTTTTTAATTTTTAATCCAATATTAAACATAATAAAACATTATAAATTCCTAAAAAAAATAATGTTTTCAATAATATACAATATTTTTCAATATTCACTATAAAATCAATCTTAAATATATTAAAAAATAAACTTAAGATAATATTTACATGATGATTTTAAAAATGAACTATGTTTTTTAAAATAAAATTTCTACAAGTGGAAAATTTTTATTATATTATTTATAACAAAAATAAATAAAAATCATTTTTGAGGGAAACATACTTTTTGAAGCATAATATGAGTTAACTAAAGATTGAATACATATTTATCAAAACACGTGATTTGTATAAAACCTTTGTAAATATTTTGAAAAATATTTTTATTCTTATTCATATCAATAAATTTACGTCTTCGTTAAATGTATACTATATTATGTTTCATTTAGACTTGGGTTTTCTTTTTTCACAAGAAATTGATGAAATTAAATTTATTTGAAGGTAAATATTTCATAAATTATTAGTGTGTTACATTCTACGATTTCCTTAGAAAACATTGGCTATGTGATAATTCTTATTTCACATCACCTTCTCAATATGATCCAAAATCTCCACAGATTGTTCTGTATAAGAAATATCTTTCTCAAGCTATATTACCTTTTAGTTTAGTACATTTTAAGGATTGGGTATATACTTTCTAAAGAGATATACATGTTACACATCCTAAACATGAGGGAGATTCAGTGGAAGTTACAAGTGATAATTTACTATCCCAATTAAATAATGAATCTCAATGGGACTGATATATATAGGGATTAGTTATCCATTATTTCCAAATATCATAACCATTTCTCAAGGAGGTATTCATTGGAATACCTTTTCACAAACATCGAACTCTATATATCATTGACGATTGTCAGCATAACTTTTCTGTAGACTCTGAGCTAATTTTATGTACTACTGAATGGCTCTAAAATTTTCTTCCATTTCCTTAGATAGCTCAGGTCCAAATTGTTTTTTCCCTTACTACCTCCAAATATATAGGGTTTTTATACTTACTTCCATAGAGTAATAGATATGGAATGATTTAAATGCTCAACCAAAAGCAATTTTTATATGAAATTTCAACCGAAGGATGGTTTTTATCACCACATCCTTTGAAATATATATATTTCATGCTCTTAGATATTCATTTATAGGTTTAATGGACCTCTATGAATAACTATCTATATGAGGATTATATACTATAATGAAACTCAACTATGTATCCAAATCCTACCAAATACTTCTCTAGATCATTGAGGTAAAACTCGAATCTCAATCAAATACAATATAATGTGGTACTATATGAAATCTTAACACTTTATTAATGTATAAAAATGCATTATTTTCAAGATATAAATCATATTTTATGGAAATTAAGTGTGCTTTAATCATAAGGTGATCAAATATAACTCAAATAGAATTATTTCCTTCATGTTTTTTAGGGGGTCCAATGACAATGTCCTAATAATGTTTTCCCATTTCCATTTGGGTATGGGTAATGGTTGTAGAATACACATAAAATTATATCCTCATTCATACATTTTTGATATACCAAACATCAAGATAATAACTCTTTAATATACCTTTTCATGTTGTCCCGCTAGAAATATTATATTAGATCTCTATAAATCGTTGTAATTATAGTATGTATAGATAATGATGAGTTTTGAATATTGTAAAATAGTTCCTTTTTAAATTATGGTATATATAGGATATTTAATTGATTCTTCAACCATATCAATACATCATAATCATGGTGGGACAATGGAATACACCTTACTTTCTATTGTTGTCTAACCTCTTCCCAAGGTGCCTTTGTATTCTTCATGTGGATGGATAGTTGAATATTCATATGAGAAGGATTATATCTGTCACCTTTACTTTGGATTTCAACATCCATATTCTATAAATATATATTTATTGAATCCCTTTATATCCCCATCATGGACAAACTAATATAGTCCTTCCAACTCAGATCATTAACCACCATGGTCACCATCCCAGGGTGGTAATGTATCGATCTGTCATAATATTTAATTAATTATAACCATTTTATTTGGAACATATTTAATTATTACTATTTAAATAAATTATTCCAAATTTTATGGATCATATAAATGTCACATATTTTAAAATAATTATTAATCCTCTATATCAACAATGAAAAATTTACCATTTCCATCTTAAGATCATGAGTTGGCTAATTTTTTCCCTGCATTTTCAATTGGAATTTGGAATATGCTATCACTATATAATGTTTCATGAGGATATATCACAATCAAATTTTTTATGGATAACTATATATCACAGAATCATATCCACTATATAGAAGTGAGGGCATAGGTTTAGTGAAAATCCTTCTCTTGAAATCCTAGAAATTCTCTCTATATTCATCAATCAATAACAACTTAACCCCCTTTCGAGTCAACTTGTTGATTGAATTATATATTCTTAATAAATAGATCATAATTAATTGGTAATATTAATCCAATAATATAAAATAACATATATCAATAACCATTGTAATTTTGGTTCATCTCTCAATATCTTACAACTTTGAAATAATCAAAATAATAATCTCATATGAGATTATATGACTCAAGAATGAAACATTTAGAATCCAAAATTCACACATTGTAAATTACTGAAATATATTCTTCTTCCTCATTTCCTTCAAAGTAATCCAAAAATGATCTTAATTATCTAATATAACAATGTAATATATATGAATATATTCTATAAATACTACCACAAACTAATCAATGTATTCATCGAAGATACCATTAATTAAATCCATAAATATAATAGGGACATTATTAGTCCAAATGGAATAATTATAAATTCAAAATTACACATCCTCATACAAAAGTAAATCTCCGGTATATTCTCCTTTATGAACCTTAGTTGATGAAATATATAATGAATACAAATATTGGAAAGTTATTAAGTTCCTCATAATTTATCTAAAAAATCATCGATACAGGATAGATGATAAATTTTCATGATAGTGATCTTGTTAAGTTCCTAATAATCAATGAAAAGACACATTGACCCATATTTACTCTTAATAAGAAGAATAGGTTCACCACATGGGGATGCACCAGGGAGTATGAATCCGTTATTCAGATTCTCCATGAGTCACTTCTTAAATTCTTGAAACTCAATTAGGGTAATTCTATATGGTTTTTTTGAAATATTCCTAGAACCAGGTATATGTTTTATTAAAAAATCAACTACATTATTCATAGGTATAATAGGAAACTCATCTAGAAAGACATCAACAAACTCTCATACAATAGGCTCATCCTAAATTTCAATTTTATTCCCTACGATCAGAGATAAATACCCTTCATGGATATAAATTAATACCAACAAGAAATATGTAATTTACATTGGAAATACATATTCATCCTCACATTGATTAATGATCATAAGTTTATTTAGAATATGAAATGTGACTTCCCTTCTATAAAAATTTATTTGGTATTCACATAAATAAATCCAATCCATTTTTAGAGTCACATAAAATTTAACTAAATAAAGAATAAAAAGATTTACCAGAATGAAATTCCTATAAACATCGATCGGAGATAAACTATAGACTTTAGATGTGACCATCCTACCATTAGGATTTCATACCAATAACTCAACATTTAATCACAGTGGTGGTAATTCAATAAAAATAAAAATCCATTAAATATAAAATTGTGGGTAGAAATAGAATAAAATAAGACATTAACTATCTAGAGTGAATGATAAGGGTACAATTCACCACATTATTCCCATAACCCACTTTATAAGTTTTGATTAAATGATATTTCTCTTTTCCATTGGGATTAATAGGTTTTGGATTCTAATTATAAAAAAAAAATTAAATTCTCACACTAATTGGTGTAATGTCCAAATTCCAATCACTTGAATCACTGAAGAATGGTTGATGCATTTTTTGCAATATTCCTTTCCAACATTGTATCAAATATCCTCTATATAAATTTTTAACATTCATAGGCATTTTGAGTTTTCTTTCCACATTTATAAAATATAAAATTTACATTCAATAAATTACCTTGATGTTTTCTCCAACATTTTTGGCATTTAGATAGCTATAATTTCTTTCTAGAATGTTATTTATTATCAATTTCATGAGTTTCCATCTTCCTTTTTATCAAAACCATGGAAATTTTTGTAGTCTCTAATTTCAATTTTTTATATTGATTTCACATAGAATTATTTCATTGTAGATACTAAAGATTCTTATTATTAACTCTATTAATAGAATTTTTATAAATACATAAAAAAACATTCAATATTTATTTTTTGGATGATGATTAAAATTGATGTTTACCTTGAAAATTTTGTAAAATTTTCCTCATAAGTTCTAATGGATTCATCATCATTTTGTTTTAACTCAATGAATTATTTTTCCATTTTTATGTAGAATATGAGGAATATACTTAATAATAAATATTAATTTAAATTCATCTCATTATATGGAGTTAATTTCTTCCTCTTGACTAATATTCTTAATTAGATTCAACCACTAATCTACTTCAACTTCCAAAAAATAAAAGGATATGAAAAAATTTTCATGGTCAGAACACTGGAGAAGATAAAAAATTCTCAATGGTTCTGATCCTCCACTCAGCCAATGGTGGATTGGAATACCCCATAAAATATGGTGGATGTTTCATCATGAAACACTCAATAGTATATTGGTCCATAATTTTATCATTTTTAATATCTCTATGATACGTGGTATAATATAGTTGTGATATTATATAAATAATATTTTTCATTATAAATCCTATAGAATTTGGTTACTCAAGAGGAAAATCATTGAATTTTCCATCACATTTAGCATTATGAAAGTCCCTTTAGATTCCAAACATTTAATAAAACCAAAAAACACTGTGTGAAAAAATATATTCATATTGAGGAAAGACATAATCTCTATAGTACAAAAACTTTTTGATGTCATATTTAGCTTATAATTATGACAAAGGTTTTCAAAAAAAATTATCTAATACTAATATCAAAATATTATCTAATCCTTTATTTGATTACAACCATAGAAACCCATACTTTTCAGACATAAATGTTAAATAGTTTTGGATTAATAATCAATACATGACATTACAATCCATGAAATAACCATAAAGTCTAAGTTTCATTAGATACTAGATACATGAACATATTTTTCCAGTGCATTCTATGAAATCATTCATAAAATTATTCTCAGTTTATACCCTTTATAACACACCACAATTAAAAACATTCCTCACAACCTAGGGAAAGAAAAAATAAGAATATGTGTGATCAGATTCTTCATAAAGGTAAACATAGAATATTTCTATCACTAGTCATAATCAAGCATAATATAATCATAAGGGTTTGAGTTTATGATCATAACTTAAAATTTTAATTCCTAATCAATAATTGATAAAAATCATATTAGGGTTGGTGTCCTAAGAACCAACTGTTTTGTACTTTGATTACATGAATGTTCACTTATTATATATTGTTCATTGTTCTGCATGACTATAATATAATAATGTCCTGGAATATTTGTCACATTAATAATGTCATGGCATATCCCGGCTATGATGAGAACCTTGAAATGATATAACAATATTCTTAAATAAAGTTCTATGGTTGGATGACATACTATGATAGGACACATAGTATACAGACCATCATGTGCGAGTACTTGTAAGAAGATGAGACTCTCCCTCATGGAGTTCGCACTTGGTAATCTCCAAGATGGGAGATTATGAGAACAGACCCGCCAGTAGCAATTCTGTATGTCTTGGTGTCATAGGACATTTCTATCTATGAGCGTGTGTAATGTTCCTTAGACTGGAAGATTATCATTAACTCATGTCATGACTCGCGCACTTAGATTTACGGACGAAAACCATCACGCAGATAGTTGGCGGGAAGTAGGGTACGTTGGGTGCGTCATTAGTGAAATGTTGTTAATGGATAATTCGAGGAAGGATTTTTCCCTTCCATTTATGGAAGTTGATATCTCGGACCTTTGATTGAAATATAACTGTCGCATTAAATTCCATGGACATGGTGTAAATGACGAGTTTATTTCAGGTAGTCAAAGAACGACGGATCAAGAATATAGGTTTATGACACTGTCATGAATCCTTCTTGATGAGATATCAAGACAAAGGGATTAAATTACACAGTAAGCATTCGTATGAGGTGATACATCAATGCGGTATCAAATTCTTTCTCTTGGGTTCCTTGACCCGTTGCTAGACAGTAATCTTGGACTTTAGGCAAGCTCGCCTAATGCCAACGAGAAAGAGGCCTAGAGGGTCACACACTATGTGTATTCAAGTATCTCAAGTAGAATAAAGATTAGTCTCATACGTGGTTTAATAATTATTCAAGGAAGACTAAACAATTTTAATGATTGAGGAAGAAGGAAATGAAAAACAAGATATACACGTCGTGTATTAAAGATTGCATGCCGTGTAGTTTTTCATGGAAAACAAGTACACGCCGTGTATTGATAATTACATGCTGTGTAGTTTTCTTTATGGAAAGTAAATGAATAAATGAAAACAAGATATACACTCCATGTACATTGAATATACATGCCATGTAGTTTTCAATGAAAAACAAGTACACACATTGTATTTATTAATACACGCCGTGTAGTTTTTTCAGTCGGGATTTTGATGATATAATATTGTTTTACATGATATTTATTTTAATCAGCATGGGGGCATGTCAAGGAATTAATTATTTGACATGGGGGTTTTAAATAAGAGTCAATGAAATAAATAAAATTCGTAACGCGTTTATTTATTTTCCTAACTCTACAACCTCAAACCTAATTATAAATATCCTCACAACCCCAAATCTTTTCCAACACACAAGAGAATCGTTGTGCACAACAACTCTGGAGAATTCTTTCAAGGCCGAAAGAACCTCTTCCTCCAAGAACGCTCTCAAGACTGAGAGAGATCCTATTCCATCAGATCAAGACGATCTAAGGTAGACAACGCAAGCAAAGGTTTCTCCACGCTAGCACCTGGAGACTCCTTTGGCAACGTCCCGAGATACGAGGTACACGTGTGGATCGCCGCTAGAGGAATTCTACACTTGGCTTCTGTGACGCAATGAAAAATCACATCGGAACATGATCTAGAACATCAATGAAGAAAGAACACCCAAAAGTTATTTCTTTTAAATTGATTAAATTAATTATAATCGACCCGTAAAGATCCTACTTTGTGGTTCCAGGAATTTCCTTTTCTTTGTCCATTTCTGAGATTCGATCCATGGAGACTGGTGTTTATCATCGTATTGATCCCAGATTGATCATTGTTAATGAAAAAAGTCCAAGTGTGCACATCCACCCACGCGCTTCCGCTTCACCCGAAACCTTCAAATGATATTAGAGGGAGGTTACAATGTTGATTGTAGTTATTTAATTTTCATTGATAATTTACGCATTTATATATGATTTAATTCAAAATAAATCGTTCTATAAATATAAATAAATGAATCTGTTATTTCTCCTTCGTTTCTCGATTCATATCACAGAAAAGGCCTTTTAGTTTTAATTTTGATTAAAATAAAAATGAGGAACTCATCCGGAGGAGCCTCTCTTTCTGTATGCACAACACCGAATTACACGGTGTGTAATTAAAACTACATGTCGTGTACTTAGGTTCAACGAACCGGCATTGGTCCGCCAAACCACACCATGTGAATTGATTATGCCTAAGTTTTAATCATGCCATGTTGACCAGAATTGAACGGCGCGTGGAAACCGGAATACACGGCGTGTATGTTGGAGCAACACGCCGTGTAGTTCGATCTGGCCAAGGTGAAACCGTGTACAAGGAGAAGTCGTGTTCTGCGTACACGGGATCGCCAGGATGGTTACCGCGTAATAAGGCAGTAAATGCCATGTATGATTTATCTACACGCCATGTACTCCAAAATTTCCAAAGTATAGAGATCACGCCAAATCCCCCGGCGTGTACTTTGGATAAAAGGTGAAAAGAAATACACACCGTGTAAATATAAACTACACGTCGTGTACTTTTAGAAATTTCACCAGGTTTCCTCCAAAAGTACAAAGACCTGTACAAGGGATATGGATGAGATAAATATCAAGGAAATTCAGAAAGGAATTTAAGATAAAGATTTGATTAATTATAAGATCATAATTATTTATTTTCAAGCATGACTTATCTTAAATAAAAGAACGATTAAAATAATTTGAATTCTAAATATGCGTAAATGTTGTTGCATGCTATAGATGATCATGAGCTAGACCAAAGACCCTTTGTCTGTATGGTTTCATTTAAATTTGTTTAATTTAAATTTTTTGGCCTTTGAGCCTTCTTCCAATAAAATGTAGGGCCTGTGTTCCCATGGTTTCTTTAATGTAAACCCATGTAATGGAGGATCTCCCAAGCTGGAGGAGACGGTTCAAAACCCGAAGGTGAGGAGAATCCAACCCAAGAAGATACAAAGGGGGATAGGTGGGAGCTGAAAAACACAAACCATTAGGTTTAAGGTGTTTTCCCTAGGTCAGGGTTAGCTTATCAAACTTCTAGATAAGCTAACCAATAGAAGCTCATGATCATGCCATCTTATTTTATTTCTGTCTGATTGCATGGTTTATTTATTATGTATGTGTTGTCGCGATCACATAATTAATGAAATAAACAAGAATGCAAAGATGTAATAAAATAAAAACTGAACTATGTGTAAACATTATCGGAACATGGTTAATTACTTAAGCAAGCATCACTTAATATTAACAAGCATGTGATAATGAAAAAATACGCATAAATAATAAAATCCCTCAAATACCATATTAAGTCAGACCAATCCTTTCATTACATTATTAAGGGAAAGACTCAATAAAACTATGTGTTTGACCAACCCTTGTTGGGACACTTAATTTTATAAAGGAAGCCCTTATGAAAGGTTTCGGGTTGACTTAACCATATTACATCAAGAGAAGTAGCCCTTTCTAGACTTTATGTAATATTGGAGGCAAGAGTTGAGGAAATCCAATTCAGGATTTCAGGATTGGGGAGTCCACTCAACAGATCAAGGAACTGTAAGCTCACAGTTGGCAAAGACCTTCCTACCTAAATACCTTCAAATAGCTTGACCGACCCTTGTTGGGGTTATGTGAAGGGGAATATGGATCCTTGCCACAATAATGTCAAAGCAACTGTACATTCCGAGTTCAATGGTGAGGGCCATTGGGACTTGATAAAATAGTGAGAGACTTAATAAAATTTATTATTTCTCATAAAATGTAATTAAGAAAGTACTAATAAATCTTTCCTTTTAAATTGTAGAATCAAGATGAAAAACTCATCAACCACATTTTCTCTGCGATCAATACTGGACAAAGACAATATCCTCATCGGTAGTAACTTTCAGGAATGGTTTAGGTTCCTTCAGGTCATCCTATGCCATGAATGAAAGTATTACGTGCTAGAGTCATCACTTCCTGATCCTCCTATCCAAGGGGCAAGTGATGAAGATTTCCTAGTCTATGATCAACATTTGAGCGATTCACTCGACGTTCAATGTTTGATGCTTTCATCAATGTCAAGTGAGCTCATGGAGTCTCATGAGGACATGGATGCCTATAGCATGCTCGAGCACCTCCGTGGTCTATACCAGGAGAGAGAAATATAGGAAAGTTTTGAGATCTCCAAGGCTCTGTTCTAGAGCAAGCTTGGAGAGGGTGCCCCATATGGGCCTCATGTAGTCAATCTCATTGGCTACATTGAGCGCTTGGAGGTTCTAGGGTTTAAACTCCCCGAAGAACTAGGTACCGATATCATTCTCGCATCACTTCCCCAGAGCTTCTCAATATTTTTTGTGAACTTCAACATGAACAACATTGACAAGTGTCTGTCTGATCTTCTTATCCTTATTCGCCAAGTGGACAATGACATGAAGCGTGAAAAGCCTTCTGTCATCATGGTGAATAAAAGGAAAGGGAAGGAGAAGAGCTTTAAGCCCAAATATTTTTCAAGGCCTTCCAAGAAAAGGAAGATCAAATGGGAGGAAAGGGAATAGGATGTTGTTTGTTTCACATGTGGCAAGAAGGGCCATTGGAAGAAAAACTGCACCCAGCCAAGGAAGCAAGGGGAAGCTTCAGGTGCATTTCTTATCGAATGAAATCTATCTGTTTCTACTAATTGGGTATTATATAATGCTTGTGGTGCTCACATTTGTATCCAAATACAGGAACCAAGTAGATTCAGGAAGATTTATCGAGGGGAAGTAGATCTACGAGCATCCAAGTGAGCCAGACTTGTTGTTGTTGTCGTCGGAGACTACCACCTCACATTGCCAATTGGAATGATCTTTGTGTTAAAGGGTTTTTATTATGTGCCTTCTGTAACTAAAAACATTATTTCAATATCCAGATTAGATACTGATGGATTCATATTCAAGTTTTGAAATGAATGTTGCTACTTTTATAAAGATAGCATTTGTTTTGGTAGGGAACATTTATATAAAGGCCTTTATGTGTTAGACTACACAAACCAAGTAATGGAAATCGATGACAAAGTAAATTAACATGACTTATACCACACCCAACTTTGGCATCACCGGATAGGTCATGTCAATGAGAAACTTTTGACAAAATTACATCAAGATGGGTATTTAGATTCCTTCGAACTAAAACCACTTGGTGTATGTCATGCGTGTCTACAAGGCAAAATGACCAAAGCCCCATTTAGTGGGAAATGTGAAAGAGCTAAAGGGCTTCTAGAATTAGTTCACACAGATGTGTGTGGATCATTTCCAATTGAAGCAAGGTGTGGGTTCTCGTACTTCATAACTTTTACTGATTATTTTAGTAGATATGGATATATCTAATTAATGAGGTATAAGTCATATTCTTTTGATCGGTTCAAAGAATACAAGAATAAAGTTGAGAACCATCTTGGTAAGAAGATTAAGAAACTCCGATCAGACAGAGGAGGATAATATCATAATCAAGACTTCATTTATTTCTTATGGAAGTTTGGGATTCTATCTCAACTCACTCCTCCTTACACACCTCAGTGGAATGGTATAAGTGAAAGGAGGAACCACACCCTGTTGGACATGGTGAGATCAATGATGAGTCATGCGAGTCTTCCATTATCCTTTTGGGGATATGCATTACAAACAGCAGCACACATACTAAACCAAGTACCAACTAAATCGATAAATGGTATTCCATATGAGTTATTGAGTGGACGCAAATCCATGTTATCGAATTTACATGTGTGGGGTAGAGAAGAATTTTTTAAGGCCTCTTTAGGTAAAAAAATTTCACCCCGAGGCACAAAGTGTATCTTTATAGGATATCCCAAGGAAACAATGGGATATTACCTATAAAACCCCTCAGACAAAAAGGTTGATGTGGCAATACACGCCATATTCCATGAGAGGGAGCACATATCCAAAAGAGATAGTGGGAGCGAGATAGAATTCAATGAAGTCGAGGCTCAAGATACACAGGAGTTGGTATAAGAACAGATTCCACCAAGCCCCATGGAAGAACAATCTATTCCAGAGACACAAGAACTGTGTAAGAGCACGAAAGTGGTAAGAGAACCAGAATGATATGGTTTTCTTGTCACCGAGGATGGTGACTCATTATTGGTTGACAATGATGATCCTCTTACCTACAAGGAAGCAGTTGAAGGCACAGACGTTGCCAAGTGGAAAGAAGACATGAATTATGAAATGGATTCCATGTACCAAAACCAAGTCTAGATTTTGGTAGATCCTCCAGTTGATGTAAATACTATTGGTAATAAATGGGTATTCAAGAAGAAACTGGACATGGAGGGGAAAGTCTGCACCTATAAGGAATGACTAGTTGCAAAAGGTTTTAGATAGCATCAAGAAATTGACTATGATGAAACTTGTTCACCGATTGTGATGCTGAAATCCATCAGAATCCTATTGGCCATTTCCGCTTACCATGACTTTGAAATTTGGAAAATGGATGTCAAAACAGCTTTCCTTAACGGGAACCTCCAGGAAGATGTCTACATGACACAACCTGAAGGGTTTGTGACTCCAAAGGATTCCAACAAGGTGTGAAACTTGTAGAAATCCATTTATGGATTAAATAAAGCATCAAGGTCATGGAACATTCATTTTGATGAAGCTGTAATGGAATTTGGCTTTGTTAAGAATGAATGTGAGCCTTGTGTCTACAAGAGGTTTAGTGGAAGTGCATTTGTTTTCCTAATAGTATATTTTAATGACATATTACTAATTAGAAACGAAATACCTATATTACAGTCAGGTAAGGCATGGTTGCATAAATATTTCTCCATGAAAGACTTGGGTGGGGCAGCATATATTCTTGGGATCAAGATCCATCATGATAGATCCAAGAGAATGTTGGGCCTAAGTCAAAGTACATACATTGACAAGATACTAAAGAGATTTAGTATGGAACAATCCAAGAGGGGATTGTTGTCAGTGTCACATGGCATTCATCTTTCTAAGAAAATGTGTCCTCAGACACATGAGGAAAGAAAGAGAATGGCAAGGATCCCTTACACATCTGAGGTTGGGTCAGTCATGTATGATATGCTATGTACGAGGCTAGATGTTGCTTACGCATTAAGTGCGGTAGGCATATATCAAGCTGATCCAGGAGACCAGAATTGGATGGCAGTCAAGACTATCCTAAAGGATCTGAGGCCTACTAAAGATATGTTCCTGGTTTATAGAGGAGATGAGGAACTAGTCATCAGAGGACATGTAGATGCTAGTTTCTAGACTGATCAAGATGAAATGAAGTCGCAGACTGGATACATATTCAGAATAAATGGAGGTGTAGTGAGCTGGAAGATCTCAATGCAATGTGTGGTGGCAGATTCTACAATGGAGTCGGAGTATATCGCAGCTTCTGAAGCAGCTAAAGAAGCAGTATGGATGCGAAGCTTCGTCTAAGAGATAGATGTAGTACCGAGCAGTAAAGATCCTATCACACTCTATTATGATAATACTACAGCGGTGGCACTTGAAAAAGATCCAAGGTCACATCAACGGACAAAGAACATACTTTGGAAGTATCATCTCTTGAGGGATTTTTCTCAGAGAGGTGAAGTTGCAGTGAGCAGTATTTCCACAGAAGACAACGTAGCGGACCCCTTGACTAAAGCCTTGACTCAGAAGAAACATGATCATCATGTGAGTTCTAGAGGACTAAAAGTCGTAGGCAGTTGGCTCTAGTCCAAGTGGGAGTTTGTTAGGGTTGGTGTCCTGAGAACCAACTGTTTTTTACTTTGATTACATGAATGTTCACTTATTATATATTGTTCATTTTTGTGCATGACTATAATATAATAATGTCCTGGAATATTTGTTACATTAATAAGGTTATGGAAGATCCCCGATATGATGAGAACCTTGAAATGCTATAACAATATTCTTAAATAAAGTTCTACAGTTGGATGACATACTATGATAGGACACATAGTATACAGACCTTCATGTGTGAGTACTCGTAAGAAGACGAGACTCTCTCTCATGGAGTTCTCACTTGGTAATCTCCAAGATGGGAGATTATGAGAACAGACCCGCCAGTAGCAATTCTGCATGTCTTGGTGTCATCATACATTGCTATATACGAGCGTGTGTAATGGTCCTTAGACTGGAAGATTATTATTAACTCATGTCATGACTCGCATAATTAGATTTACTAATGAAAACCATCACGCATATAGTTGGCGGGAAGTAGGGTACGTTGGGTGTGTCACGAGTGACATGTTGTTAATGGATAAGTCAAGGAAGTATTTGTCCCTTACATTTATGGAAGTTGATATATCGGCCCATTTATTGAAATATAATTGTCGCATTAAATTCCATGGCCATGGTGTAAACGATGAGTTTATTTCAGGTAGTCAAAGAATGATGAATCAAGCATATAGGTTTGTGACACTACCATGAAACATGCTTGATGAGATATCGATACAAAGGGATTAAATTACACGGTAAGCATTCGTATGAGGTGATATGTCAATGCGGCATCAACTTCATTCTCTTGGGTGCCTTGACCCGTTGCTAGACAGTAATCTTGGACTTTTAGCAAGCTCGCCTAATGCCAATGAGAAAGAGACCTAGAGGGTCACACACTAAGTGTATTCAAGTATCTCAAGTAGAATAAAGATTATTCACGTATGTGGTTTAATAATTATTCAAGGAAGCATAAATCATTTTAATGATTGAGGAAGAAGGAAATGAAAAACAAGATATACACGTCGTGTATTAAATATTACACGCCGTGTAGTTTTTCATGGAAAAAATGTACACATCGTGTATTAATAATTACACGCCGTGTAGTTTTCTTTATGGAAAGTAAATGAATAAATGAAAACAATATATACACGCCGTGTACATTGAATATACACTCCATGTAGTTTTAAATGAAAATAAAGTACACACTGTATAATTATTAATACATGCCGTGTAGTTTTTCTAGTCGGGATTTTGAGGATGTAATATTGTTTTAAATGATATTTATTATAATCAGTGTGGGTTCATGTCAGGGAATTAATTATTCGACATGGGGGTTTCAAATAAGAGTCAACGAAATAAATAAAATGTGTAACTTGTTTATTTATTTTCATAACTCTACAACCTCAAACCTGATTATAAATATCCTCACAACCCCAACTCTTTTCCGACACACAAAAGAATCATTGTGCACAACAACTCTGGAGAATTATTTCAAGGCCGAAAGAACCTCTTCCTCAAAGAACGCTATGAAGACTGAGAGATATCCTCTTCCATCAGATCAAGACGATCTAAGGCGGAAAATGCAAGCAATTCTTTCTCTACGCTAGCACCCGGAGACTCCTTTGGCGACGTCCTGAGATACGAGGTACACATGTGGATCACCACTAGAGGAAGTTTACACTTGGATTCTGTGACGCAACGACAAATCACATCAGAACTTGATCTAGAACATCAACAAAGAAAGAACACCCAAAAGTTATTTATTATAAATTGATTAAATTAATTATAATCAACCTGCAACAATCCTACTTTGTGGTTCCGGGACTTTCCTTTTCTTTGTCCATTTCTGTGATTCGATCCGTAGTGACTGGCATTTATCGTTGTATTGATCCTAGATTGATCATTTTTAATGAAAAAAGGCCAAGTGGGCACATCCACCCACGCACTTTCGCTGCACCCAAAACCTTAAAATCATGAGTAATGGAATAAAATTTTTTCATTTCATGACACATGATTAATAAGAATGAGAAATAATCATAAATCATTCATGAGCATAATTTTAGATCATAATCACATGATAAACATGTGTCTCCATCAGATGAGTTGAAACCATTTCTTATGTAAAGGTTAACTACTGAGACCATCAAATTATAGTAGATTAGAAAACAATAATTATTTTCTATATCATAATGGATCATGCATCACTACTTATTTCCCATAGTTGATCATGAATATGTTACATTTTTCCTATAGTGGATAGAGCACATCCACTAACATCCAATAATTATCTTATGATATATAAATCTATATCCAATACATTATAGGTCTATATAAATCTTATCAAATTCTTCACATAATGAAAACTATACACATATTCTCCATAAGGTCATTAAACATTCACCATACCATCATATCATATCATATGGTAGGAAAATAAACTAGGTTTCAAAAAAACATCATCATAATCATAAAACATTAAGAGAAAATTATTCTTGAAAATATTTTAATTAAAACACATATATTGATTAAAATATTCTTGACTAAATAGTAAAACATATCTTGGTTTCCTTAAAAATATTCATTAGGTATTTAGAGTTTATAATGTGAGGAAAATTTTAGGGAAAACATATATTTTATATAGATAACTAAATTTTCATAAATATTACTGGTCTTTCCCCGATAAAGATAATATAATTTCCTCAGTGTAAATTCAAGCATAAACCAATCTCGAATAAAATGGGATCGAGAAAAAAATCCCTTACCTCAAGTATTGTCTCACATCATATGTGTTTGAACATCCTTTATAATAAATATACATTTATTATAAATATTTAAATAACCATAATGAGATATACTAAACTATATATAATTTTTTTATAACATATTATCACACGTTTATTAATAATTTTTTATTAAAATATATATTATTGTTTATAACTACTTTATTTTTCATGTATGTTTTTGTTCGAAAGTCATTGTCCTTATAATTTATACACAGTTCCAAAATATAAATTTTTTTAATAATGTTATAAATATAATATATATTTATTATATATAATTTTATAATATTATATATAAGGTATATATAGAGAAATCAATCATATTGTTCATTGAGACGGTAGGTTGTATGTATGCATGAACGTTGCTTTCACTTTTCAATGTAAAGATAAAAATAATGCTAATAATAATAAAAAATAATAGAATCATTATTTTATAATATATATAAAATATATAAATTAAATTTAACCTTATTATTATCTATATAATATCGAATTAAAAAATTAATCAAATAACGTTTTGGAGGATGTGGTCCACACATAATCACGATTGAATTTATCTTTGTCCAGTGGATAAGAGGAATTTGGATATTGGATTTTACATTATCATAATAGTAATTTATCATATTAAAGATACTAAATTCATTGTTTCATAATGGATACCATGATTTTATAGGAGGTAGAAGAATAAATAAAATTGAAAATGTTTAGTTAAGAGTTATGACTCTTCATTGAAAATCATATTTTGGATTACAGATTAATCCTTGAAAGGATGTACTTTCTTAAAGAACATAAGATATTATATGTAATGAAAGAATCTATTAAGATATTATGATAGTAATTGTTTGAGATAAAATGTGAAAAGTGAATGAGGAAGTTATTATAGGAGGTTCTATTTTATAAGTTATAATATAATTCTAGGAAATACATAATGTTTTAAATTAACCCAAAATATTTTTCATTTACAAATGGATAAAAATTATTTAATTTTATAATAATATTATTATAAATATAAATAATATAATCCAATAGAATTTTTGAAATTTTTTATTTTATTTTTCCACTATATATTTTTTTAACCCCCATGAAGCCGTTTAAAAATTTTATGAATTTTAAATCATTTAATAGATTATTATTTATTATAAAATTTTGTTAATGACATTTTTGAAAAAATAATTTAATTTCACTTTTAAAACAACATGATAGAAAAATAATTAGAATATTACCCTTTTAAACATCCATAATTTGGTATATTTGTATATTAAATTCATGGTACACTATAACTCGCACAAAATATATTACTTTTAGTGTTTTTAATATAATTTAATTGAAATTTATATTGCCTGCATAAGCACTATATCAGCATTGCATGTGTATTTAAGGTATAAATTTCCTCACTAAAAATAAAAAAATATATTATGATGAAAAAAATTGATTAATATTTAAACTGAATACTTATAACTAAATGTAATTTTTTTTATCCCTATCACATATTATTATATCTTCTATAAGAATAAAAATGAAATTTTCTAACATTATATTTTACTTAAGTATTATAAAGGATAAAATCAAAGAAAAATGGAAAATTTTCATATATTCTACTTTAGGATGATCACTGATTAAATAAACTTATAAAACTAAATAAATTTAAGTTTTGGCTGATTTGGAATACTTATCAAATTTGTTTTAACCCAAATTAACACATTCTATCATTATCTTGGTAACCAAAATTACCTATGGTAAATATTCATACAGAAAAAAAAAATAAAAGGGAATAGGTTAGAAAATTTGGACCTCATGATTCAAATTATGGAATCTATTTTTCAATATTTAGTTCTTATAAGTGGTAGAAATTATTTTAAGATAAAAACACAAATTACAACAATAAAAAAACATTGTTAAAAAATTTATTTTATGTTTAAAAATTTTTGTCTAACAAGTTCAACCATAAAATTAATTCCAATGAGAATAATTTGGTTATTAATAATTAAGGATAAATAATTTAACATTTAAACCATTTTAAAATAAAATGGATTTTTTTATAATGTTTGAAACAAAAATATAGTTTCCAATAAAATTCATTATTTTTCACAATTTTTTAGAAAATTAGTCTTTTCAAAGAAATATCAAAAATTAAATATAAATAAATTTACATTATGATATTAAAAATAAATTACATTTTTTAGAAAACATTTTATAAAAGTGTAAAATTTTAATTATATTATTTTCTCATAAAAATCCATAAGAATCATTTTTGAAAGAAACCCATTTTTAAGGCATAATATGAATTTTATAATTATAGTGTACTTATTTTCCAATATATTTTCATTAACCAATCCTTTATACTTATTTATAAAAATATGGTTATTCTTTTCCATATATCTTATTTAATATCTAGAATAATATTATATTATATTAATATTTATTTAGACATGGATTTACTTGTATTATAAACTATCGATGAAATTAAATTCATTTGAAGTGTAATATATCCAAAAATCGATGGGTTTTGCACATATTTTCTTAACAAAAAAATAAAATTCATATTTAAACTGAGATAAAATCATAGGTAAGGTCACTCGGTTTTAAATAATCCCATTTTTTCTTTAATTTCATATTTACTAATATACCGTGTACTAAATTTCCCATTCTCGTAATGATAGATAATAATTTTTCGTTATGATACATTAAAAAAACATGATCTCCACACTCAAATGAGATAATATGTTTTCAATTGTTTATAATTTTTTTCATTCTTTGAGATTCCCTCATATGGTTCTAAATCATCTTTTTCTTATAAACCATCTTTCTAAGAAATTACAGTCCTAATAACATACTTTCACTAACTTTGTCAAAACATGATGGAGTTTAGCATCACTTTCCAAATTATACCTCAAATGGTTCTATATGTATATTGGAATGAAACTGTTATTATAATAAAACTTCACCAATGATTAGTGCCAATCCCAACATTTTTTATAATCCATTTAGTAGTCTTGAAGCACGCATTTCAATGTTTGGGTTGTTTTCTTTGATTGTTCATCATATTGTGGATGAAATTTTTCACTAAAATTAATTCACTACTCAAACAATTATGAAGTAATTTATTAAAATTTAAAGTAAATATAGTATCATTATTGCATTTAATAAAGATATTGTCTCTACTTGACCTCTATATATTATTAAAATAATGTATAACACACTGATCTAACTTCATAGTATCTTAAATGGGTAGAAAATGACCAAATTTCGTTAAATGATCAATAATAACCCAAATGACAATATTAATATGAGAAGTATTTTTAATATAAACACAATATCAATGGATATACTCTCTCATTTATATTTAGGAATTTCAATGAAAAATAAGCATCCCCTTTTGTACTTATCACTTAGATTAAACCTGTTGGCAAGTCAAACATTTCATGATAAAATAAACATGATCTTTTTAATTCCATCCCAACGATAATATTACCAAATCTATCTATATTTCTTAGTGATTCATAGATAAATATAAAAATAAATTTTGTGACCCTCACTTATTAATTATTTATTCAACTGAAAATCACTTGGATCGCCCTCTTTTCTTTATAATAACACCTTTTTTGTCAATATTAAACTCATGAAATTTACCTTTCTTATAAAAATGTACCTTCTTTTAGAAACCATGATATTCATTTTGAGCCTTATTATTTAATTCTTATATATATGATTGTACTAAACCTATTATAAATGAGATACATTTTCAAGATACAAAACATCCAAACCAAGATTCATTATATAATAAACTAAAGTTCCATGTTTTGTACTTATTATGGTTAATAATGCATTACCATGTTGACTCAAATAATCGACTACCTATTTTTCTTTACATAGATAATATAGAATCCTCAAATAAAAATCCTTTTTTAGTTTTACCCATATTGTTTTTCATATGTGTTACTCATTTTTTCATATATATACATCAAACATTTATGGTCAATATATTTCAACATTTTATGACATATAAATGATTCATGAAATTTTTTAAAGAAAAAACCTTTGTTAAACCCTAAAAATCATGTGATGGAAAATTTTACTCATAGAGTTTCAATTGAAATTATTTATATGAAATTACATGATCATTTGGCATCAATAGATAACAATGCCCCTTAAATAATGAATCAATATAAATAATGAACACTCAATTTATATATACAAAATCTAACCCTGGAGTATTAACCAATATTCATTTAAATTTTTTAAAATTATTATCACATTCTTTTTTCCATATGAATTTTATTCCTTTTTGAGTTAACATGGTCTGTGGGATAGAAATCCATGATGTGTTTTCAAAATACTATTATTAGTGACTCTCTAATCCAAGAAAACATTGAACCTTAGTGACATTTTTAGGTCATTCCATTCTACAAACAGTTTAGTTTTGAAAGGTTCAACAATATTTCCATCTATATAAACAATATTACCAATTAAATAAGTCAACTATATAAAAAAATAACATTTACTAAATTTTCCATACAACTACTTTTCATTTAATGTTTGAAAAACACATATTAGATTTTTTTTAATGATCATAATAACTTTTATAACATACCAGAATATCAAAGATGAAATTCCCAATAAAATTATCCAAACAATCAGGTATAACATTATTAAAAATAACCATAAATACATCTGTTTCATTCATTAACCCAAATTTCATAACCACATACTCATAAATGCCTTACCTTATATGAAATGATTCCCTCAAAACATATTATTCCTTCACTTATTACTAATTGTGAAAAAATTTAGCTTAGTTTAAACACATATTTATTTAGATTATATCAATTCAGGTTTATCATGATTCTAATATGTTTCATGATTTATTACAATGAAATGTTTCTTGGCTAAAATCCTAAAAATACCTAATCCATGAGCTTCTGTGACAATCTAAAACATGTTTTTTTAATCTTCCATCAATTAAACTTAGAAACCACTACCATAATGATCTAATATTACTATTGAACGGTTGTACCACTAGGAGCTGATGCCTTAGAGTGAAGAAACCTACATAGTATCTACCACTACGTAATTATACCAATATATGTTTCTACTATAAAATATAAAATTCCATTAGAGATTATACCACCAAAAGAGATACCTCTAGTTATTCCTTAAAATCACATTTTATCATAATCAAGTTCAAATTTAATTTCTCCAACTCCATTATGATGGAATTAAATCCAAGCATGATTCACTTGAATCTAAAAAATATTACCCTAAAAAAACTAGACATATGTTTTAAAGGATATTATTACATTTTGGATTTATCTCTTAGTATGAGGATTCTATTTATTCTATTATTATCCTAAAACAGATAATTAGACCAATTAGACTGCTATAAAACCATAAGAAACTCTTGTTCATGAGGATACAAAAGTAGTGATATATAATTACATATTCTAGGACACAAAAATATAAAGAAATATTTTTATGTGTAAAAAAAATAAAAAAATAATAGAGAACCAAAGACTTTTATAATACTCAAACAAAATTCTATTTCCTTAAATTTCTATGAAAACTCAATTTAATATTTCCAAGGAGAAGCTCATGGACTCTTGAACAAATTATGATGATCATATTTAGCTACATCAAATAATCTTACTTTTCTTTTCATGCTCATTCAGTTTAACTACACTTTTGAGATGTATTTTAGTTGAATCTATTTATCTTTAAACATAGTCTAATGTAGTAAATTAATGTTTTTGTGACACACACTCTCAATTATTTTCATCTATAATCCCATGTTAGGGAAGATTTCATGCGTGAACTGAAATATTTTTCTTCAATGGAAAATTGTTATTGAGGATTTTTCATAAGATGTACTATCTTTGTAAAATTTCTTTTAGAAACCAAATACAAGTTTTTTATTAGTTTATTTTATAATATACTACATATAAGTGGGTGGTTTTAAAGTATATTGGATTAAGTCATTGATTAATACTGAACCCCTTTGTTCAAATTCTACTTTACTTCATTGTTTTCACTATTTTAAATAATGAGCAAGTATATATTTTAAAACTAATATAAAAATATTACTTTGATATCTAGATTAAATATATGATTTATATAAGGTATTTCTTTCAATTAAAATAGTTTGAAAAGTAAATGTTTTTTCAAAATTACTTAAACTTGGTTTTGACCAAATGTTTGAGAACCTTATTTAAGGAAAAAATTATATAATCCTAATGTTTTTAAAAAAAAGTGGTTATTTTATTAACATGGGGGGTTTATTTTTTAAATCAACAGATCATAGTTTTTTATTATAAACTCAATTTCCCCACCCTATTGAGTATTCCACTCCGACCAACAACCATATCTGATTTCAATCCAAGATAAATAATGAGAACCCTTTTTTGGTTAGAGATAATAATGATGAAGTCTTAATTGGTGGTTAATTGTGTCCTTTTAGAAAATGGACATTTTAAAAAATATTTTTAAGATTTTAAATAGATTCTATTCTATTTTTATATAAAAATGTATGTATAAACAATGAAAAAAAAGAAAAAAATTAGTTGATCAAGGCATAAAGATCCCCTGGTCCACTCCACTAACACTCTCTCCATGAGAATATTAATTTTTTCTATAATATCCTCTTCCAAGGGTTCATGACAGTTTATTTCAATCAATTTTAACTTGTTACAATATCTTTTATATGGCCTTTATGTGGGACAAACACCAATCATTAAAATACACAAACCTGAGTGTTCTAAAATAATTAAATGATTAATGTTAAATCCCTGACCTCAGTTACCCAGATTCGGTGCATTATTTTAATACATTGGCATGATTACAAGGAATCATGTCCTGAAGGCCTTATTTGTTTATCAGTCTTGGAAAATAGATTACATATATAAATGTTACATTACAATTTCTAAAATAAAACACAACATAAATAATACTTTGAGAACTCCATTATTCCCCTTACTTAACCCTTTATATCAATCATAATACACTTCTTTGCATCCTAGGAAAAATAAAACACAAAAAAGGGGTGATCTCAGATGCTCGGTAAGGATAACAATATAGAAAAAACTGTTATAAATAAGAATAAACATTTAAGGAAATGTATAGGAATAAAAAAATATTTTTAAACTTAAACATAAGCATAATATGGAAAAGATAAATAAAATAATTCCATTTACTTATTCACATGGATATTATACTAGTCAAATAATCACATGTAATATCAATATCTAATTTAATAATGATGGAATGCATAATGTCGGACATCATAACCACATAGTCAAAGCCTTTTTCCAAGACTAAAAATAAGATTTTATCAAGGCCTTGTTCCAAGAAACTAGTTTTTCTCATGAGACCTACCGATGCATTGAGGGGATATAGTGGGCCCCACTCATCACTTACTAATTCCAATGCATTCCTCATATGAAAAGCGTGAAATATAACATAAACACTCGTACTAAAACTAGAATATGAAATGTCAATACCTTAACCATAAACCATGAATGGTATAAAAATAGCTCATCCACAGTCCAACCTATCATAACTCATTCAATAAAATATGGAATATTATATTATAGTAAATCGGCCTCAGTCAAGAATAATATCCCATAAATGTTGTTGACATAGTCGAAAATAATAAATAAAACTCTTTAAGATAAATACTATTTTCTCAAAAAAATCATTTAAAAGTCACACAATTTATAAATGAAGTCATTTAAAATATATTTTTAATAAAAGTGTCCCATTCCACTTTGAAACTTTTGAAAGAAATTAACGCTTTAAAATAATCATGTCTACCTAAATAAATCCTTAAAATCATTTTGAAAACATGGACATTAATTAAAATATTTAGAAAAATAAATCTTTTAAAACATTTAAAATGATGATCTAGTTAAAGAGTCTCTTCCATAAAAACATAAAATATTCATTTGTAAAAAAATTATTGAAACATGGACATAGATGATAAATACGTCATAGTAGATACATATTGATAAATAATCTTAGATAATAATGAGATTGAGGAAATAACACTTATCTTGTACCTTCCTTTGGTCAAGGGTATGTTTAGCCTCATGTATAACAAAAATAGTATGTTATTAAATTATACCATAACCATATTCATTTTTATTATATCATAATTTATTCATTAATGGATTTATACTGCCCATTTAATAATAATTTCTCTGTTAAAATAATATTTTGAGTAAAAATTGCTTTCTCAATCGTACATGTTTTAACTTGTTATTCTTGATCATATCACTTATATCATTATTTAATTGCTTCCATAATATAAAATATTATTTATGTATCATATATATTCAGAATATAAATATGTATAATATATAGATATACGAAATGGAAAACACCGTTTATAGAGAAGGTAGGTCATACGTACGCATAAACGTTGTTTCTGTTTTCATATCGTATTGAACGGAAGTAAGTGAGTGAGATATATGTAAATAAATATATACATACATATATATATCCAGTAGATTTATTATTAAATATATTACATACTTATTAATAATATATATTTTTATAATCATCGTTGAATGGTGAACGTGGAAATAAATCTCATCGTGTCGTGGAGACGGTAAGACGTACGTACGCACAAGCAACTATATCATTCTATTGAATTTTAGTTGTATGTAATTGAATGGTATATTATATATATATATATATAATAATTAACATTTTATATTTATTATTTACATCAATTATACTCATTATTATATGCATCTAAATAATGAAGTGTTGAATAACAAACTACTCCATGACGTGGAGACGGTAAACCGTATATACGCATGTATGGTGACTTCATCATTCATAGGATGGATAGAATAATGAATATGGTTGTAACATATTTATAATAACATATCATTATATATAAGGTACTGGAGTTATTATTTTAGTATGGAAAAAAACAAAGAAATAGGAAGTGGAAGAATAAACAAACTTTGAAAGAGGTGATGAAGTAATTACCTCTTCTTCTGGTCATTCCTTGTGATTTGATCAAAGGGGATCCTTAGGTAGTATTCAGATCAATGTAAGGCCTCTAGGATGAATTTTGGGTATTTGGGAGGATATTTGAGTAGGTTTTGGATAGACAAATGGATTTGAAGGTGTGATTTTGAGAGGAGGGGAAGTTCCCTATTATAAGAGAGGTGAGGGTCACTTTAGGAAAAGCTTAAAATATTTTTTTCTTATAAAATAATTTTCGGTTTATAATGGTTCTAAATGAACTTATTTCGAGGATAAGGTGGGTATGGTTCAAAATCCTATCAACCAGTAGGTTTTATACAAGTTTAGGTCACCATATTAACCTTATCTTTTACATTTAACTCTTAGTTAAATAGTTTAACATTTACAGTGTCATCTTGTATTTTTATATTACATGGTTAATAAACTTACTATAAAATTCCAAGAGAACCTAAAGTGGTTTATTAATTAAACATATATCATTATATAAGTCCTTTTTATAATCATTATATTTTTTGTAATATTATATCATTTAATAATAAAGTATTTTTTTTAAAAACTCATTTATGTCAATTTTGACACAATTTAGTATTTGGTTTTTGTAAAAGTCAAAAAAAACTTTATTACTTATAAAAACATTAATTAAATCCACCCTAACATGTCATATTAACCTATAAAATTCTTGGAATGCATCAAAAGTCTAAATTTACATTTATTTTTATATTTATAATATCAATTATTTTAATTTTTCATTAATAAGGTAATTACTGCATCATCATTGTTTCATAAATAAATTTAATTATGTAATGTCTAGAAATTATAAATAAAATACCATGATGTAAGAAATCTTTTTAGATTTATAATTAATATTTAAATTCTAATTTATCTTTTGTATAACCCTATATTAAAAATGGTTTAGTTATTAAATTTTGAATTTAACAATTTTAACTCTTCTTTAAATAAAATAATAATAAAATTCCTAATCTAATCCAAGTGGACCAAAAGGATCATATTTTCTTCCTAAGGTTAATTTTGGTCGAAATAGACTTATCCAATAGAATTAGGACATGTGTTAGGGTAATTATAAAATCATTTTTACCTTTAATTTCCTTATTTACTTTTAACTATGGTAAATAAAATTCAAAAGTTACTATTCATAAAAAATTATTTTCATCTTATTGAACCAAATTTTACTTATTGATTTCAACCGTGTCTCTCAAATTTTTCAAATTCAATTTACAGAAGTGGTAAAATTACATTTTATGCAAATTTTCAAATGTGCCTAGAAAGTGGGTAATAGAAGTTAAAAATTCAATAAAATTTTATATATATAATATTATTATAAAATGACTCAAATTGATTTAATTGAACTAATATAGGTATTATTTATATATTTTCACTTTAAAATAAATTTAAATAAAAATAATAATTTTATAAATAAAAGTTGGTTTTAAACAATAACGCAGTGTTTTCACTATTCATCAAATATTGAAAGTTTTCAGAAAAATACCATAAATTCACCCTAATATAATTTTGATATTTTGAATCCCAAAATGATTTCAATTTTACCAAATTCAAATCATATTAGTTTCATTAATTAATTTAAAATTAATTCCCGTTGTCAAAACCAAAAAGTGGGTTTTTAAGAAGTAAAAACTATCAAAAGATTGGCATCTTTTTATGTACAATTTAAATTTGAAATTATAACCAATGACCTAAATTATATTAAATGATAAAAATATAATCTAATTATACTTTAAAACCACTAAAATTCAAAATTTAACACTATAAATTATTTTGATTAAAAAAGTTGTTTTCAATTAAAATTTAGTATTTTTAACTATTCCTTAAAATATGAAAGTTATCAGAAGAGTGACAAAAAAATTTCCAAACTAAATTTTTATGTAACACATCTAAAGAATAATTTAACTTCATTAAATTTAATATATAAAAGTGTCACATATTGTATTTAAAAAGGGTTTTCCATTAAAAGGTTGTAAAATTAAATTTTTTGAAAAATACTTCTTTTATCTGAAAAAAAATAAATTTGTTCTTATATTATTTCTAAGAAACAAAAAATATGTATTATAAAATTATATTGAGTATATAAAATTCATAATTCAATTAATACTATTCATAACCACTTTTTGAACAGCTAGTTTGGTAAGTTGTGGTGTGCTTGAACTCGGTGTTGAGTGTAGCATAAGTTGTTGAATTACTTTAAAGAGATAACATAATATTAAATCTTGGGTTGTTACATTATCCCCTCCTTAAATAAATCACATCTTTGAAATTTGAAATTATTCTTCGAAAATAAAATGTTTAAAATAGAAAATCCCTTTTTTGAAAACCCACATCAGAAATAGGGTTAAAAAAATTTAATCTTAGTAAGAGGGAAATTGAAATCAAAAATTCACCACAAAATTAGGGTTTCAAATAAGAGAACATTGGTTTCAATTATATACACATAATTGGATGAAAAATCTAAATATTTCTAGGGAGTTATTAAGGTCATCAATCACAAACAAGTGAAAAATAAATGGAAAATTGATGGCTTCAAAGCCATAAATTTATGATGAGTTAAAATATCATTGGTTAAATAAAACATAAGGTATTAGGATAACACATTTTTGGTTTTTAGATCCTTTACCTAACATTTATGAATTAATTTCTTCATAGAATAAGAAAAAAATACTTGATAAGTAGAGTTCCATCATTTAACTAATTTCTACCACAAACTCATCTTTCACTCCAAAAGATAATAAAACTCAAAAATATTCTATTTATCCTAATCTTATAGGGTTCCAAAAAAATTAATTTATAATTTATATGTCATCCCTTTTAAAAAACTATATTATATAATCTAGGACATTTCGTAGGCTAGTGGTAGGTGATGCACCCTTGTCACCCTTCGTTTGCGGGTTTAAGTCACATGGCCTTGCTGGATGTGATGGGTTGTCGCCCGACCTTCGGGTTTTCATTTTTATAACAATACAAAAATAATCTTAAGAAATACTTTAACCTTAACAATAGTATCCAATGTCAAACTTAATCCATTCCAACCTTTAGAATTATTCACACTACTTCTGTCTGAACTCACAGTCTAAAATCTATAAGGAAGGTCACATAAAATACATGTGAATACCTTCATCATGTATTATTTTAAAATGTGGTAATTAAATGAATTACAATATTTGAATAGGTATGTTCTTCCTTATTCCTTCTATAAAACATAGAATACTGAATATACTCCTTAAATCCAAAAATGTTGTAATCTCTAACAATGATTGAATAAACAAACCATTAATTAGTTCCTAGGTAGTCAATAATATCCAATATAATTTATCCAAATCAGTGATCTCTTATTCCAAAATCAATACCTCATTATCAGAACCATATTAAGGTTTATCATTACTTCAACCATGTATTTACCAAAAAAAATTAACTTGTTATTGAGTCACTTTTCTTGGTACCACACAATCTCAAATCCTTAATGAAATAGTACTACAGTACAATCCTTATATACTCCATAATTTTTATAACTAGTAAATCATTGATACAACACTCAAATGACATAATTATTTAACAAAAGCATAAGAACACTAGACATTCCTCTTCATCAGTGGTAGTATCATAACTTGATTATTATCCAACATCATCATTTGTGGTATAATCTGATGATTGGGACATTGATTCGTGTAGTGTCCTAACTACTTGTAGATGAAGCATTGTACATTTGAAAACTTTTTATTACCCTTGAAATCTTTTACTTGGTGTCCTTTTTCTCCACACTTATAACAAACTCCCATTACCTTCAAGAATTTACCAAGGTGATTCTTTCCACAGTTATCACATATGGGAAAATCCTTTTTCCCTTATTCCCTTTATCCATCTTTCTCTCTACCATCCTTTTCTTCTCTAGCTTCCTTTAAAATCCATAGGACTTAGATAATTCTTTACTTATCTTATTAACACATGATATTATTTCTTTATATGATGAGAATACATGGGAGACTATTTCCCTTCTAAATGTTAGCTTAAGACTATGAAATATATGATCCTTTTTACTCTTTAGATCATGCGTATTGCTGGAGTTCTCATTCCTTCTACTGGGAACCATTTCTAAACAATGGAATACACTAGGTTAGTTTATGAATCTCAATGCATAATTATAAACTTGTAAAATAATTAACATAAATTGCATAGTTTAAGCATATAATCCAAAATCATAAAAAAATATTTTCTTTGAGGAGGTCCTTACTCATAAATCCTTGAAAATGGTTTGTAAAGAAAATGTGAATTAACCTAAAAATATCCCTCAGGTGTGTCATAACCAAGAGTACAGTAAGGCCCATTGTCGTGTACCAGGATACCCCAGTTCAAGATTGAAACTCCTTTTCGGATTTTTCACTCTTATGTACATTTGTACCAGAGCCACCTCTACATGCTTGTATCTAGATAGGGATGTATTTCTTGGAAAATTCACAAAATCTCTACATTACCAAAATTCTAGTAAGTTCTTAAATATTAATCCTCAAAGTCTATCTTAGGGTAATGTTTCAAAATCAGAGTTTATCTAAATCTATTTCTAATATTGTTTCTAAATATACTCTAATACCAACTATAACGCCCTGACCCCAATTACCCAGAGTTGGTGCATTATTTTAATACATTGGCATGATTATAAGGAATCAATTCCCGAAGGGCTGATCAGTTTAGCTGTCTTGGAAAACAGATTATATACATGAACTTTACATTAAATTTCTAAAATAAAACACAACAAAAATAATCCTTTGGGAATTCTATTATTCCCATTGCTTAACCCTGCATATCAATCATAATACAGTTCTTTGCATCCTGGGAAAAATAAAATATACGAAAGGGGTGAGCTCAGATGCACAATAAGGATAACAATATAGAGAAAACTATCATAAATAAGCATAAAAATTTAAGGCAATGTATAAGACTTAAAAAATCATTTTAAACTTAAACATCAGCATAATATGGAAAAGATAAGTCAAGTAATGATATTTACTTATTCACATGGATATTCTACTAGTTGAATAATCACATGTAATATCAATAGCTAATTTAGTAATTAGAGAATACATAATATCAGACATCATAACCACATAGTCAAGGCCTTGTTCCAAGACTACAAATAAGATTTTTTCAAGGCCTTGTTTCAATAAACTAGTGTTTCTCATGAGACCTACTAATGAATAGAGGGTCTATAGTGGGCCCCAACCATCACTTACTAAGTCCAATTCATTCCTCATAAGAATAGGGTGAAACATAACATAAGCATTCATACTAAAACTATCATATGAAATGTCAATACTTTAATCATAGACCATGAATGGTATAAAAATATCCCATATATAGTCAAACATATCATAACTCATTAAATACAATATGGAAGATTTTATTATAGTAAATTAACCTCATTCAAGAATAATATCCCATAAAGGATGTGGACATAGTCGAAAATAATCAATAACACTCTTTGAGATAAATACTCATTTTCAAGAGATCATTTTAAAGTCACACAATTTATAAATAAATTCATTTAAAAGATATTTTTGAATCAAAGGGTTCCATACCACTTTTAAACTTTTGAAATAAATTAACACTTTAAAACAATCATGTCTACATAAATAAATCCTTAAAATCATTTTGAAAACATGGACATTAATTAAAAGATTTAGAAAAATAAATCTTTAAAAACATTTAAAATGATGATCTAGTTAAATAGTTCCTTCCATAAAAACATAAAATATTCCTTTTTAAAACATTTTATTGAAACATGGACATAGATCATAAATATGTTACAGTAGATACTTACAGATAAACAATCTTAGATAATCATGAGATTGAGGAAATAACACTTACCTTGTACTTTCCTTTGGTCGTGGGTAGGTTTATCCTCTTGTGTAATGAAAATAGTATGTTATTAAATTATACCCGAAATATATTCATATCTATGATATCATACTTTATTCATTTATGGATTTATACAACCCATTTAATAATAATTTCTATGTTAAAATAATATTTTGCGTAATAATTGCTTTCTATATCCTACATGTTTTAACTTTTTATTCTTGATCGTATCACTTATGTCATGATTTAATTGCTTCTATAATATAAAAAATTATTTATGTATCATATATATTCAGAATATAAATATTTATAATAGATATATATATGAAATGGAAAACACCATTTATAGAGAAGGTAGGTCGTACGTACGTATAAACGTTGTTTCCGTTTTCATATCGTATTGAACGAAATTAAGTGAGTGAGATATATGTAAATATATATATATATATATATATATATATATCCAGTAGCATTATTATTCAATATATTACATACTTATTAATAATATATATTTTTATAATCATTTTTGAATGGTGAACATGGAAATGAATCTCATCGCGTCGTGGAGACGGTAAGCCGTACGTACGCACAAGCGAGGATATCGTTATATTAATGATGAAATCATATGTAATTTGATGTTATATTATATATAAAAAATCATTAACATGTTATATTTATTATTTACATCAATTATAATCATTATTATACCCATACAAATAAAGAAGTGTTGAATAAAAAACTATACCACGACGTTGAGACGGTAAGTCGTACATACGCACGTATAGGGACTTTGTCATTAATAGAATGGATAGAATAATGAACCTGGTTTTAACATATTAATACTAATATATAAGTATTTATAAGGTATTGGAGAGATTATTTTAGTATGTAAAAATAAAAGAAAGAGGAAGTTGAAGAAGAAAAGAAGTTTGAAAAAGGTGATGAAGTAATTACCTCTTCTTCGGGTTATTCCTTTTGATTTGATCAAAAGGTCTCCTTAGGCTGTATTATAATCAAATTAAGGTCTCTAGGTTCAATTTAGGGTGGTTGGGAGGATATTTTAGTAGGTTTTTTCGGAGATAAATGTCTTGGAATGTGTGATTTTGAGAGAAGGGGGAGTACCCTTTTATAAGAGAGGTAAGGGTCACTTTAGGAAAATATTGAAATATTATTTTATTATAAAATCATTTTCGGTTTATAATGGATCAAAATGGATTTATTTCTATAATAGGGTGGTTATGGGTTGAAATCCTCTCAACCAATAGGTTTTAGACAAGTTTAGTTCACCATATTAACCTTATCTTTTATATTTCACTCTTAGTTAAATAGTTCAACTTTTACAGTGTCTTCTTTCATTTTTATATTACATGGTTAATAAACTTACTATAAAATTAAAAAATAACCTCAAGTGGTTCATTAATTAAATATCTATCGCTATATAAGTCCTTTGGAAACCCATAAATTTTTAGGAATATTATATCATTTAATAATATAGTATTTTTTTTAAAACTCATTTATGTCAATTTTGACATTATTTAGTATTGTGTTTTTGTAAAAGTCAAAAAAAGTTGATTACTCTGAAAAAAATAAATTAAATAAACCATAACTTTTCATATTAACCTAAAAAATTCATGGAATGTATCAAAAGTCTCAATTTACATTTATTTTGAAATTTATAATATCAATTATTTTAATCTTTCATTAATAAGGTAATTACTGCAACATCATTGTGATATAAATAAATTTAATTATTTAATCTCTAAAAATTATAAATAAAATACCATGATGTAGGAAATATATTTATATTTATAATTAATAATTATAGTTGAATTTATCTTTTGTATAAACCAATATTAAAAATGGCTTACTTATTAAACATGGAATTTAACAATTTTATCTCTTCTTTAAATAAAATAATAATAAATGTCATAATCTAATCCAAGTGGAAAAAAAGGATCGTATTTTATTCATAAGGTTTATTTTAGTCAAAATAAACTTATCCAATTGAATTTTTACATATGTTATGGTATTTATAATATCATTTTTACCATTAATTTCCCTATTTACTTTTAATAGTGGTAAATAAAATTCAAAATTTACTATTCACAAAAATTATTTTCATCCTATTGAACCAAATTTTAATTACTGATGTCAACCATGTCTCTTGTAGTTTTTGAATTCAATTTACATAAGTGGTAAAATTACATTTTATGTAAATTTTCAAATGTGCCTAGAAGGTGGGTAAAAGACCTTAAAAATTCAATAAAATTTTACACATATAATATTATTATAAAATGACTCCAATTAATTTCATAGAACTAATATAGGTATTATTTATATATTTTTAATTTAAAATAAATTTAAATAAAAATAATTATTATTTAAATAAAATTCGGTTTTAAATAATAACGTTGGGTTTTTCACTATTCATAAAAAATTGAAAGTTTTCAGAAAAATACCAAAAAATCACCCTAAGATAATTTTGATATTTAGAATCAAAAAATAATTTATATCTTACCAAATTCAAAACATATGAGTTTCATTAATTAATTTAAAATTAATTCCCATTGTAAAAACCAGAAAGCTGGTTTTTAAGAAGTAAAAATTATCAAAAGATTGACATGTGTTTATGTAGAATTTAAATATGAAATTACATACAATGACCTAAATTATATTAAAGGATAAAAATATAATCAAATTATACTTTAAACACACTAAAATACATAATTTAACAGTATAAATTATGTCGATTAAAAAAGTTATTTTCAATTAAAATTTAGTATTTTTCACTATTTGTCAAAATATGAAAGTTATTAGAAAAGTACAAAAAATTTATCCAAACTAAATTTTTATGTCCCAATTATAATGAAGAATTTGATTTAATTAAAGTTAATAGATAAAAGTGTAAAATATTTTTATTTAAAAAAAATTCCATTAAAAGGAGGTAAAATTGCATTTTTTGAAAAATACTTCTTTTGTTTGAAAAAAAAATTAATTTGTTCTTATATTATGTAAAAGAAACACATAATATTGATTATAAAATTATATATATTATATAAAATTCAAAATGAAGTTAATATTATTCATAAAATCTTTTTTAATGTCTATTTTGGTAAGTCATGGTGCGCTCGAACTTGGTGTTGCGTGTAGCGTAAGAAATTGAATTACACTAAATAGATAACATACTATGAAATCTTGGGGTTTTATATTGACTTTTCCTAGTGAAACTCTCCGTTGTATAATTTCAATTTTGATACAATATGTGGAATGTTAATGGACTTTAAGAGGAATATATATGTCTCCAATGTGTAGTTATTAAGTAGAACCACTGAATCAATGAAATTTCCTTTCAGATAAATTAACAGTTAAATCCGTTTTTTAGTATCAAGACAAGCACAAAAAAGTTTTTTATAGAAAATTAATGTCCCCAAATTGTAGGCCTATAATACATAAAAAAGAATATATTTTATAGATTTATAAACTAACATTTTTTTTCTTATAGGAATAAAAATTCCAAACTAAATATGTAGGATAAACAAAAAGTATCAATAGATAAAACAATTTTGTTATGAGATCATGAAAATATCATTTTTATTATTCAGACAATGATATACTGAAAAATTAAAAAAATAATATCAATGCATTTAATCGCATGTATCACCCTCGGTGAGTTGAAAAAATTAGAATTAATAAGAATCAAAAACTAATTCAAATTGAACAAATGTAAAAAAATCCACTATATAAACCGCAACATGAAAATGATTAGCATATTTTAAATTTGAAATTTTAAAAAAATTGATAATCACTAACTTCACACAAAAATAAAAATGAATCAATCCACTATTCTTGATCTTTTGATATGGTCTTCAACATGTCTTACCTATATATTTTATCTTACAAAATCATAGTAGATATCAAATAATAATTTGAATTTTAAATCTTCTTAATGGTTGGATCAATGTGGGGATAATTTTTTATGAGGTTTACTCAAAAAGTATGGTAGCCTGTGTATGTATGATTCCACACATAGAGTTATAGAACATGATGTTCACCACTGATATCTAGTTATTAATATGATTTATATCACAAATGTGAGGTTACATTAATTAGATATATAAGAAGTATGAGGTACCGAAATTTAATGTTCCTTGAAAATGAGATGTTTCAAAATTTAACATTGATAAAAAACATGTGGATCATGGGGTTTGATAAAAACATTATGTTCAACTATTATTTTTGAAGAATGAATAAATACTTATTTTTAATGACCACAAAATCTAGTCAAATATTCTAACACCCAATATAATAATTGAAATAGAAAAAAAACTCTTCAAAAATTCCAGATATGAACCTAATATTGACTCAAAATAACATTATTAGTAAAAAATGATGATTTTAAGGAAATAAATATTATGGAAAAAAATATAGGATTAGCATTTTTGTTCCCAACAATCTCTTTTTTTATCATCATAAAACCCATAATAAAAAAGGAACATACCGGTTGTAATTATCAGTTGAATATCATAGTAATTAAGAAAATATATAGATCATTTGAGGATCATATTAATAGAAAGATCATTTCAAGTGAATTTTGTTTTTTTATATATTTACCCCTTCTTTGGGATAAAAATTTACTAAATGAAATTAAACACTGATAATATTAAAATAAACTATATGTGTATTGTTTAAGCTAAAGGTATGTGAAATATAAAATGTTAAGGCTTAGAATAATTGAATTAAAAGATAAATATAAACTAAATAAAAAAATAAATTCATAAGAAAACAAATTTATTAACAATTTCACCATAAAAAGTGAGTTCAACTCAAGATAATATCATGGATAAGGGTCAAAGATAAAGACTAGAAGTAGGATTTGGATCCTCAAGTGATAAGTTAGTGGTTATAATGTAATGAAGTTTCTAATGAATTATTTTAATATACTACAAAAAATCAATGAATTATAAATTTAAATGTGCAATCCACACCTTTGTCAAATTCAAAGAGTCAGGACTGACCTTAAATGTCTCAATAAAATTCACTTTAAAAAACTCTTCATGATCTAGGAATACTAAATAAACCTTTCCAATATGATCTCATACCTATTGAACATATCTATCACACTAGGTTCTATAGAAGTTAATTTAGAAATTTTATCTTGATGATTGTATAGAATATTGTGCAGGGGCACAATTTCACACTATAAATCTTGAGTGTGAATTTAAGGCACTAAGATCTTATTATAAAAGCAAAATCCTTTGAAAAACATCTATTGAAACATCTTTTGAAGAGGTAAAAGATTAATTTTTTCCTCAATTAATTTCATTAATATATTATAATTAAGATACTAAAAATATATTCATATCACTAAAATTTGATTTTGGAAATTAGATCATCATTCAAACTAAGAATGTTTGTTTTATTTCTATTTTCAAAGAATCAAAATATTTTATGAAAATTTAATTTTTTTAATCATTAAAACTATGTTTGAAGAGACTCATAGTTTGTTTTATAAATTGATATAATCCTTAATTACTCAACATTTTTTTTGAACTCTCATGTTCTAACTATAGCATTATAAATTCATTCTTCAAAAAATCAAACATAGAAATCATAGTACATGAAAATGTTTTAACATTTTCCCCAAAAATATACTTCAACACCCTATAACCTAAGGATTGTATTTCATATATTACCAATGTTTACCTCACATACTTTAGTTTAGGTGACTAAATATCCAAGCATTCACCTCTTGTAGTAAACATGTACTCAATTGCATATGTACTCTAAAAAAAATTTCATTATTATTATCCTAATACTGTTCAACCAAAGAAACTAACAAATTATCAATCATTTCAGTAGATGTTGTAACTGGAACACACACCAACAAAACCAAATGATAAATATTCATTAACTTACTATAAAAATAATGAGGAGGAGTTTTAGTACGTTTATCCTAAAATGTTCATTTCATTCAACTCTTTTATCCCTAGCTTGATATGCCTAATTAACACCTATTTCACCAAAATATATCATTTGGGATATCTAGAATAAAAAGAGCCACATTCTATAGAAACATGTGGTTTTGAATAAACACTTAAAATATGAATATCTCCATTCATTTTAGGAACTATATTATCATCATCAATTAACTTCCTCCTTGTATATGAAGGAATGTTTTCATCACTAATAATATAATCTTCTAAACAAGTAGTACAAACTTCATATCCAAATAAATTTTTATTAGAGAAAAAAACTATAGAGACACCACCCTAAATTCATGATTCACTAACGTATTAAACAAAAACCCTAATAAATATATCATAATTAATCCCCCCTCCACTCATAACTAACAGGAGATAATTAATCTACTTCAACTCAAACAACCATGATCATTCCTTCAGATACATTGCATCAAAAAACAAATTTTCTTAATGTTCCAACTGGTATGATGATTTTATGAGGGAATCTTATTAATTTTATTATACCTAAAATAAATTATCTCTTGTATAGAATAATAGTAATAAATCTATATTATGGATTAAAAGTTATTATTGAGTCCTAACTACAATTCTGCATGTATCACAACATATAAAAATATAAATTCAACATTATAATAATCATCATAAGAAACATATTACAAATATTTATAATCTGAATATTCTCTGATTCATAAATCCAATTATGTATACTAGATTAAATAAATTTCATACGTACGTTCTGATCAGCCTTGAGATCCTTCACCATTATCTTTTTCATCTGAGAGGTTCAAAAAACCAAAGACATGGTTTCTTAGACTATTAAACCACATAACCAACCAAATTAAAATTTATAGTAAAATGCATTTCATGAGGGAATATGAATATCTGAGATAACATTGTAGACAATATCTAATATTATTTACCTCCTACCTATAATGAAATTACATATCAACATTCATTAGAACTTAAAATAACATCTTCAAATAACTCTCTAACTCTCTTTAAAAAACATACTCTTTATTACCTCTATTGAAAATAAATTCCAAACCATGATAGCTCACTGCTTTATTCAAGAAAAATTATTACTCCTTATGAACCATTTAAAATCGATATCTTTTCCTTATAAAATATGATTCTCAAAACTCCAAAATTTCTTCTTCTTTACACTACTTAGATCATCGACATTGGTACTCCTCATATTTATCTTTTAAAATTGTTTTTTAAAGCATAAGGTTCAAGAAAAAATAAGTTCTAATGATAAAGGGTATAAATCTTATGTAAGAGGAAAGAAATATCTAATGGATTTGGGTTTTTTTTCTCATTATGAATTCTCAGTGTAATGATTAGTAATTTTAAACATGAAAAGTTTTCAAAAAAAATAAAAGGAAATTAAAAATAAAATAATTCAAAACATGAATAACAATTTAAATTAAATTTAAAATTTAAAATTATTAAATAAATCAATACAATTATTTTTTTACTAAGCATAGAAATCATTATTAACAAAATAGAAATTAAAAAATCCTAACTCTTCTAAAATAATATTGAGTAGTGGGAAGAGGTTTCATAAAAATTTTATTAAGATGATATTTAGTTTTAAAAAAATTATAATAAACATCACCCTTTTGAACTTGATCACTTGGAAATTTATTTAAAATATAAATATTCATGATTTTAGAATGACTTAGAGGATTTTTGGAAATATTTTAAGCACTATTATTTTCCCATAAAATAAGAACATGATAAAAATTTAGGCTAGAGTTCATAATAGATTGTTTTACCCACAACACATGTGTATAGAAACTACCTAGGAATTTCCTAACACGTGATGGTTTCTTGAGGTACTCTTTATATCTAAAAACCTCCACAATCAACATATGATTATTAAATTAAATCAAAAACTAGATTTTTTTGGATGATTTAGAGACAAATAAATAGTTCTTTTTAGATACATTACAATTATTTTGACATCATTGAATTGAGACACTTTTTTATTTGACAAAAACCATTTAAATAAAAAAACTATAAACAAATTTTGTTGTGTACTATGAATAATATATAAAAAACTGAAAATAATACCTCTATACAATATTTTTTTCAACTGGTTTACTATCTTTATCCAAATCATGGTTTATAATTGTACACATAGCAGTTGAATAAGGATTAATATACTTTAGTTAATCAATAATACACATATTTTGATAGAAAATATTTCTAAAATATTTTTTATATATTTGAAATCAAATAAATATATTTAAGTCTCCCATCATACTCATTTCAAACACCTCTTGCATAATTTTTGAAAAATCATTATAGATATTTTAATCAGTGGACCATAAAATGAAATCATCTATATAGAGTTGTATCAGTAAAATATACATATAAGATATTTTTTAAAAGATTAGGAATATATGTACTTGTAGAAAACCCATTTTCTAAGATAAAATAACTCATTCTTTCATAAAAATACCTTGGTTTCTATTTACGACCATAGAGATTTTAGTATATTTTAAAAATGAAATCAGAAATGATGATTTTTATAACCTTGGGGTTGTTCAATAAAAAATTATTTCATTGAATATCCATTTGTAAAAAAATATTTTACATGCATATGTTTTAATTTAAATTTAATAAAAGATTTATAGTCTAAAAGGATTATAATAGATTCAAGACTAGAAACATGGGAAAATATCTCCTCATACTCTATAACATCCTTATGATTTCAGCCTATAGAAACTAGCCTAACTTTATTCCTCATATTTACACCTTGATCATTTTTCCTATGTCTAAAGAACCATTTAGATCCCATTATTATATAATATGAGGGAATTTAAACCAATTATCAAATGTTATTCTTTAGAACTAATTAATTTATTCTTAAAAATTTATAATCTAGTTCTCAGAACTAGAGGATTGTCTTATTGACTTAGGATATAAATATAATAGAATAAAACAAAACTGAAATAGGTTTCATAAATTCCACCTAGTTTTTATACTTTTATCAAGGCCTCCTATGACATTTTCTAATGGATGGTTCACTAAGATAGTAGGTTTACTAGGTAAGACACTTCCAGGATTCTTAGTTTTATTCAATTCATAATAGTATTGATCATGATCATTCTACATTTTAAATTCACTTTTAAAATTAAAATAATAGATTCTAAATTTATTTTAATAATTGGTGGCTATATTAGTTTGTGATTAATTGGTATTAATGGGAACACTCTCATAGAACATAATATGAACTAGTTCATAAAATATCCATGAGGTTTTACAAAATAATCATAATAATTAAAATTAATAGAATATATATGAACAATTTCTTCACCTACTTTTGGATCAAACATACCAAGATTTTCCTTAGTATTCCAAATATACACTTTGTGTCCAAAAATATTAAAGTAACCAATTTTAGGGTTTCTATTATTTCATAATTCAAAAGGTGAGTTCTTTAGAAATAGTTTAATTAATAATATAATCATAATATAGAATTTGGTATTAATAAATTCATCATATAAATAAGAAGATAAACTATGCTAAATTAACATTATTCTAACCATTTCTGGAATAATTTTTTTCTTTATTCTATAATTCCATTTTATTAAGGTTTCCTTGGAGAAGAAAATACATTGTTCATAATGAGAATTTGGAAAAAATAAGTATATAAATGATTATAAAATTCTATTCAATGATCACATACAAATGAAATAATATTGGAATCATTTTCATTTTTAACCAACACACAAAATTTCATGGAAAATGCAATGTGTCAATTTTAAATTTCAAATTTTCAACACAATTAAATCTAAAAAAATCATTATATAACATAAAAAATAAGAATCATATATCCATGATTTCTAATATAGTTGGACTAAAAATATTTGGAGATGTTATTTAATGGTTTATTTTTAGACACCATATTGATTTGTTTAGATGATGACTTATGTTTTTTCCCATTTGAAATGACTAAAAATTATTTTCTTATAAAATTTAAGAAAAGGATGATCAAAAACCAACTTCTTTCTAGATTACATAAAGAGGTAAAATTTATGATAGTGATTGATCATTATATGCCTTATTTAGTATTCACTAACCTTAGTATTTAAGTAGTTTAAATTTTTTTACAAAAGAATCCATTTTCCAAAGTTTAATAATTTTTTTCTAGTTTCACTAGATAAAATCAATTTATTCTTACAAATAAAACATCCAGAATTAGAAAAAAAAATATACTATGAAACCATCATCATAGTGTAGAGAAATACTTATCATATCAGGCTTCAACCCCTGAACATTGAGCAGTTTATTTATACAAATAGAATTATGATCTCTAACTAACCCAACTATAATTTTTTATCATTTATCAATATCACAAAAGGTAACCAAATATATATCTTATATATACAGTAAAAAGAAAATTTAATAATCTATACATACATTTCTTAAAAAAACATTTTACGTATACCATATATTATTTCATCCCAATTTATTTTCACCTACCAAAATATCATGCCAAAAATTTATTTTATTACCTTAATTCTCTCGGGTCTAGTAGTTTCAATAGGAAAGTATCTCGGAAACCAACGCTTTTTAACTTTACCATAAAATCCTGAATAAACATTAGATAAGTCCATAGAAATTTATTCTTTATTAACACTACTAAATTATTTATTTTATAAGCTGTAATAATTATCACAGTGATCATTAATGAAATAATTAAAATAGGTATCATTATACTTGCAAGGATTCTTTGATCTAGGAGAAAAATGAGTTCTATATAGTTTTGGTTTCTCAGAAATATGTCCAATTCCATTTTTTGCCTTATTAAGTTTATTATTTTCAAGAATTTTATATGAATAATACCTCCCTTAGAAAACACACTATCAAAAAAAATTCAAGGATTATATATTAGTAAGAAATTTTATAATATTATAATTATGATCAATACAAGTTAAAAGATAATGTTTCAATTCTAAAATCTATTTTAGCATGGTATCCATTTAACATAAAAACATTATGAATAATTTTGGTATATTTATGATTTTTATTCATGTTTTCATATTTATCTTCATTTATAGAATAATATTAAACTAAAATTTCATATTAGTAGTTTTCAAATTTAGAATCATAAATAGTAGAATAATAGGACTTTACATCATATTTAGATTCCATAATGAACATGTTTTCATTATAATTTGATTTTTATGGTTTAGATTCAAAATAAAATAAATTGAAAGAATTTTCATACACACTCAAGTCACCCTTCATGGATTTCATTCCTTTTCCTTTATAATCATTTCTCTTCTAAACATTACCCTATTTCTTTTCAATTATCATTCTTTCCTTGAGCTTTGGAATGTCTAGTTTGATATATCCCACCTATCTACATCCATATTATCTTATTTTATTCAGTCTGCAATTAATTTATATGATGTCCATGAATAGTTTCTTAAAACCATTCCATATCTTGTAATGATTATTGAATCTTATATCCAATAGATAAAATTATTATATTGAATTATAACAACTTTAATTATTTTTAGTGAATAATGCATACACCCTTGACTTCTCTTAACCTTTAAGAATAGATCAATTGAGAGTAGTATTTTTCTTATTGGTCATTTTACAATCCTTAGTGTCTACTTGTATCTTAGCTTCATAAAAATTTAGAGTACCAATAAAATATTTCATATTCACATTTTTAACTGATTCTAACTTTATAATATCATCCAAAAATTCATTTTCATATAGTGTTAAAAACATTGAGAAATTTTAATGCTTGATCAAGTTCAGGTGCAGCAATTAAAAGATAAGTACCACAATAAAATATCTCACTAATTCTTTCATTTATTTGACTGATAGTTTCACCTTCATACATTCAGAATATATCAAATTTAAACATTGGAGTGTTATAATTTAATATTCTTACATTTTTAGTTCATTTATATGTAACAATGATTATTTTCCTCATTTCAAAATACGTAGTGGACTAAGATACAAGATTGAACTCATCTAGTCCAAGATCATGTATAATTGAATTCATGGCTATTGAAATTAAATCATATTCATGTAGTATCCCATTTATCTAGTTTATCTTAAGGGATTTTATAAGGCTTAATATATTTTCAATAAACCTTAAATCTGTGATTTTTCAATTATATAATCTTGAAAACTTTTTAGCATCTGTAATTATAACCATTAAAATTTGAATCTATACTCATAGATATTATTTTTTTAGTTGAACCATTGAAATCAATATTCATCTATTTCATTCTCTTTAGATTATAATATTTGAAAATATAAAACATTAAAGGTTAATATTTTATTCTAATTTTTGGCTGGAGATAATAATAATGAATACATAATAGGGGATGAGTTGTGTTCTTTTAAAAAATTTGATATTTTAAGAAATAAAATTTGGTAACTAAAAGATAAATTCTCATATTTTTTATTAAATTAAGTATGTAATGGAAATAAAAGAGATAACACTAAAATTTATAGTGTTTCGGGGCCTAATGATCCCATAGTCTACTCCACCAACACTCACTCCATGACCTTCACGACTTTCAAAACCATATATTTTTATAGTAAATCATAATAGTTGAGTGCAATAAACTATAACATGTCATAAAAAATTTTAAATAACATTTTATAGGGATAATGGTAGTTATAAAACCACTCAACATAATAATACACAAAAACATTGAAAATATTGAATTCAGTTAGAGAAATTATCTATTATCTCATTCAGATGTGGATATTATAGTTGATACATGAAGAGATCCTCAGATAAATATATATGTCTATATAGATTAATCCAAAAGAAGAATATAAGAATTACTATAGAAAATAATCAGATAAAATACCATCCAGATACCCTTTTGTAGAAGGATAAACACATAGTATCATAATATAGAACAAGTATGTATCTGAAATGCAGTATTATAACCTCTAAAAAAGCATATAAAATAAGTCACAGATTCATGTAAAAAAATTTGATCTCCCAAGTATAAAAATTTTGAAATGAGTTTTTTGGATGAACACACAGTAGTAGTAGATACAATTATTCTCATTTCAGATCAATAATATATCATCACTATTCATCAGAGGAATATATTTAGGATAATAATGGTTTGTTACTATCAAAACATTTATGCACATATATCGCCCTCAATTAATTTAAATACAAAAATAAATAAGGTGAAAAAATTAATTAATATGAAATATTTCTAAAAAATCATCATATAAATCATGATTGAAAACATTTGGTGCATTTGAAATTTAAAAATTTAAAATATATAAAAATTCATAACTTCCCTCACACAACAAAGAGAATAAATATATTGTGATATATATTTTTGGATGATATTAAAAAACTATTGAGTGATTTACTCTGGTAAAATCATGATAGAAATATTAGAATAAATCTAATTTTATATCCCAAGGATGACTAATTCACTATGTGAATCATTATAAATGAGTTTGATTCTGGTATCCATTTTATAGATTACTCCAAATGTAGAGCTTTAGAAGATGATTATTAATACCAATGTGTGGTTAGTAATGTGAGGTATGTCACCAATATGAGGCTCCTTGCGTTAGGTATATAAAAAATTTGAGGTAACTAAGTGTGAGTTTACCTAAAAAAATTAGTCTCTAAAACATGATGATCATCAAAAATGTGGGGTCCCAAACATGGGAATCTAATGATTGGTTCTACTTCTCTTTATGTTCACTGATTATATAAATGTTTTTACTGAATAGAAGACATATCATAAAATTATTAAAACCAATATAAGGATCAAAAATAAAAAAAATACTTCTAGAATTATATGAATAAAATAATTTATTTAATTATAATAAAGAACATAAAATTCACTCAAAGTAACATAATTATTAAAAATTGAGGGTTTTTTTAGCATTCAAATTCATGAAAAAACATATTGGACAAAATTTCATATATTTATCACACTAGATCCAATAAAATATGTCATTCATATAACCAACTGATACATTTTATTAATATTATTGTTATTGAGTGGTCTATAATCCGTGAAAAGGCTCATAGAACCATCTTTATTTTTAACAAATAAAATTGGTGCGCACCAAGGTGAATTTATATGAAATATTAAAAACTTCTCAAGTAATTATTTTAACTTCATTTTTCAATTAAGATAGTTCCATTAAATACATTCTATAATGTGATTTTGAAGTCTACTTAGCATAAATAACTAATTAAATAATAAATTTAAACTCCCAATCAGGAATAAAACCAAGAAAATCTTCAGGAAATGCATATGAAACATCATTTACCAAAAGAAAATCACTACACTAAATAATTACTTTCTTTTCAATGATAAGTTAATTATAAATTTCACAAAATATTTAATCAATATATCAACTTGTTGATATTTTATCACATGTATAAACTTATTCCTTAATACAAATTGAAACTCACTATTAGGATTGAATATGAATTATTTAGCTCTATAATTTATATTAACATGATAAATTTAAATTCAATCCATACCTAAACTAACATAAAACTCCACTAATGGTAACACAACTTTATTTTTAGGAGAATATATTACACATATGATTATAGGATTATTCTTATTAATATATATTTCATTTAAACATCCACCATGAGTTTTTACGAAAGGGTTTTCCTATAATTCATGAGGTGATATCTTAATTTTACTAGAATACATCCTTTAAATGAAAATAATATGTAGAACCTAAATAAAAAAACTCTTTATCATAATCTAAGTTTAAATGTTGTGTACCTTTCCCCACTTCAATTGTATGTCATGTATTTCCTAAGGTATTCATGAATTATCTAGACACACCCTTCTTCTTATGATGTTGATGATCACCATTCATAATATTTTTCTTTATTCATGAACTTTCATAATGGTCCATCTCATTAAAATTAAATAATTTTATATTTTTTTATCATAATTAGTATATCAATTCCCATTTCTATTATATTTATAGGTATGAGTAAGATGGACCATCAAACATTGTGAGTAAATCTTTCCAAATCTAAAAATACATTCACTGAAATTATTTTTACCACACATATCAAAATTGGGAACCCTAATTTTCTTAAATTATGATTTCTTAAATGAAATATTTCCCATTTCTATCCTCTAGTATTGATTCCTCTCCCTATTTATTTAGAAAATAGAAAACATCATTTTGACCATATGAATATATCAAAAAAAAATTCCTCTTAACATTTAAACACACATGTAACTAAAAGCCTTCCCAAACATTATTTTAATACCATGTAAAATTGATCAATTTTATTATCATGTTCAACACTAAAATATGGTGCAAGACTGGATAATCTAGTAAAATGTTCTTCATAGCCAAAAACCAAGTCCCCCTCATTCCACTTCAATTCTAAGAAATTTACTTCCATTCTATTTCAAAAAACATTATGGAAATATTTATAAAGTAAAATATCCATTAATGTTATCCAATCCATGGAATCAATATCATATTTCTGTTTATTATTCTTAATCACATAAAAACACTAATCAAAATCACCATCAAAATGATAAGTTACAATAGTCGCTTCATGGTGTACTGAACATCCCAAAATGTCAAATATTTTTTCCATATCATTGATCCATCCTTTAGCTAACACTAGGGATAAATATCCACCAAATACCATAGAAAACTATTTCTCAAAATTTTACTCTATTGAAATATTCCTATTTGGAGAATTCTCTTACTCCCTTTCATGGATTCCATAGTTTATAGCCTTTTTTAGTTGAGTTAACACAACCAAAAACTTCTCATCTCCAACTCCAATTACTCCAAGTTTCTAATTCAGAATTATATCAGTATCTTGTTTCATTAATAATTAATTTATCTTGTTTCATCTATAAAAAACCATTTTGAATAAAATTTTATTAGATGAAGAAACATATAAATACTTAAAATATATACCATGATGATATAACCATAAATTATAATCCCTTAAAAGTATCTTTTTGTTTCATCATAACCTCTAAACTTATATATACATTTTCTTTTGTACCAAACATGAAAACATAAAAAATAATCAACCCATAGTTAGATTATTTTTTAAAAAGGGTTTAATTTTCATATATTTCTATAATATTTTAGTTTTCAAGATTTATATAATTGTAAAACACATTAATCAACATATTGGAAATTTCTGCATTGTGTACATTTTTTCCACAAAAATAGGTTCCTATATTTACACTCTTATTTCATTCATGGAATTTTTTTCCATTCAAGGCATAACAATATTTACCACAATATAATCACTACACATATTTGAAGACATATGGAAAAAAATTAAAAACATGGAATTAGAAAAACAAATCTTAGCATGTGATATAATATTAATGGATAGTTTTTATTCCATTAGAAAATTCATAAAAACTCAAAATGAAATTTTGTTTTTATATAATAAACCTTGAGAAACACATGAGATCATTCTGTTACATTATTAAATAAAAAATTACATTTAAAAAACATTGAAATAATTGAAATACAATTTAGTTATCTTGGAACAGTATCTTTATATTCACACATACAACAACTATTACTAAGGAATAACCATCATGACTCATTCCAACTTATCCCATAGGAGTAACTTAATCCCATTTAACTTCATCACATTAACCAATGCATTAGGGGGTTATACCAAGATCAACCATTATCAGTGAAATATCGGAATGACATGTTATCATATAAAATATCCAATAACCATGCCCCTAGAAAAACTCATAAAATCTCACAAAATATTATGTTGAACACATAAGTATATCCACATTTGTTCTTCATGTAAATAAAAGGATAAATATCTATTTTCCTATGAAAACACTTAAAATTTATAATTACTAGAAGGGAATGGAATTTGATATTCTTTAAAAATCTATAGAAAATTATAGGGGAAGATTTATAATGAATGAAGACGTTGATGGCAGGAAATAGATTTCATTCAATAAATGGTAAAAAATTATTTGACACTTTATTAAAATTATTAAAATGTGACCGGAAAAAAAATTAAAAATTTATCTTTAAAACCATTATAAAAATCCATAGTTCTAAAACAATAATTATGTTTCGATTTAGTTTTTTTAATCAGATTTATATATGAATATGGGAATAATGACATGAGGTCATGAACCTAATTCTTGTGCGATGATTCTAAAGATTTTCTAAAAATGGTTTAGGAGAAAACCATAGTAGTATAATTAATTAATCTTGAAGAGACACGTGATAGCATAATACTTTATAGATCATTCAATTTAATTTAATTTAATTTGGAATAAAACTCATGTGGACCATGTGAGCTTGAAGAAATTGGGTGGAGAAACTGAGCATGATAAATTCAGACAAACCATGTACGAATAAAAGGATCATGAAATCACATTATAATAGAATGTCACATGATCACATGAATAAATGAATATCACATAATAACATGAGTTAATGTCAATCATATTATTTCATTATAATTAATTCTTCTAACTATGAGGTATCATGAAGAACATGAGTGAGGAGGAGATCATGGAATCTTGGTAATAAGTGATGGTGCACCATGTTATATTAAATGGTTCATATGATGGAGGATATAGGGAGATCACAAGAAGGTAGAAATAGTGATAACATGAAGGTATTTATTTTGAAAAATATTTAAGCCTCTTGTTTTTGCTTGAAATCTCACAACTATATAATTTGAGTGTATGTTCATGAATGGATCATGTGATCACATGTGTTTGAATGGGTCCGAAAATAATACAATATTGTATGGATGTTTTGAAATGGTTATGAAAATTGAAAGATGGGAGAATTATGAAAGAAATTATAGTGGTCCCATGTGACCATGAGATGAGAAACATGGTTAAGTCATATGAAAAATGAGTTATATGAGACAAAATCACAATAGCCAACCTGTATTGGAAGTCACGTGATCACGTGAAGCTAAGAAAGTCATTTTATTGAGTCATGTGGTGCATATGAGTCTTGAGATGGTGGAACGGGATGATAGACACATTTTTTGGAGTTATGTTAATGGAACATAATATACTAATACTCATGGTTCACATCATTAATCACAGAGACAAATATTGAAGGGGAAATCTAGAGAAAATAATTTTATAAGGTATATATTATTTTATTAATGGGAAAGATATATCATGACCAATTTCTTGAATATTAGTCACGCAAATAGATTATCTGGAAGGAGTAACATGATCATGGTCAAAAAATGGATTTATGTGAAGTGGATATATAGAAGTAGTTATAAAGAAGACTCGCTTATTTTAGACTCAAGGTGTTATGTTCAAGAGTGATATGTGAATGTAGTCTTACGATTATCCTATGATGAGGTAATATCAGGATTTTATATAACACCTCAAGATTTTATAGTACGTTATTTTATCAAAGTAATTCAATAACTTGCATTACACGCAACACTGAGTTCAAGTGAACCACAACTTACCAAACTAGCCGTTCAAAAGTGGTTATGAATAGTATTAACTGAATTTTGAACTATATATAATACTTATAATTTTATAATCCATATTATGAGTTTCTTAGGCATCATTTAAGAACTAATTCATTTTTTCAGATAAAAGAAGTATTTTTAAAAAATGCACTTTTACCACCTTTTAATGGTAAACCCATTTTAAATTTAATATTTGAAACTTTTATATATTCAATTTGAAAAAATAAACTTCTTATTTAGAATCAGGACATAAGAATTTAGTTTCAATAAATTTTTGGTGTTTTTCTGATAACTTTCAAATTTGGGTGAATAGTGAAAATACTATATTTTAACTGAAAACAACTTTTTTAATCAAAATAATTTATAGTGTTAAATTATACATTTTAATGGTTTTTAAGTATAAATATATTATATTTTTACAATTTAATCCAATTATGGTCATTTTATGTAATTTCACTTTGATATTGGACATAAACAAGTGTGAATCTTTTGATAGATATTGTTTCTTAAAAATACGCCTTTTGGTTTTGACAACGGGAATTAATTTTAAATTAATAAATGAAAATTATAGGTTTTTAATTTGGAAAAATGGACTTCATTTTTGGTTTTTGAATATCGAAATTAGCTTAGGGTGAAATTTTGGTACTTTTCAGATAACTTTTATATTTTGATGAATAGTGAAAATTACTAAATTTTAATTAAAAACAACTTTTTTTAATCGAAATAATTAATAGTAATAAATTATTAATTTGATTGGTTTTATAGTATATTTAGAATATATTTTTACCATTTAATACAATGTTGGTTATTGGACAAAATTTCACATTTAAACCGGACATAAACAAGTGTCAATCTTTTGATACTTATTATTTCTTAAAAACACGCTTTTTGTTTTGACAGCGGGAATTAATTTTAAATTAATTTCTACCACTTCTGTGTTTTGAATTTGGAAAAATAGATTCCATATTTGGAATCATGATTTCCAAATTTTGTAAATAGGTAACTCTTATTTTTAGACATTTTGAATAATTACTTTGGTAAATATTTTATTTACCATGGTTAAAGGGTAAATCCGGTAAATAAGGGTAAACAAATAATATTATAATAATATTAATTTACCCTAAAACGTGTCCTAACCCTATTGGTTGATACATGTCCGACCATGGGAATATTTGGGTCGATTTTGGGACCCCATGGAGCCACTTGTAGGTGATAAGGACACTTCATATTAATTAAGTTAAAGTAAATAAAAAAATGACATAAGCATATATCTTTTAGAAAAACAATTTTTACATAGGGTTATATATGTTATATTTAAGACTATAAAAATTCATAATAAATATAAAAATATTTCCTACATAATTTTATTTTATTTATAATTTTTAGACATTTAATAATTAAATTTATTTATGACACAATAATGATGTAGTATTTTCTTTATTAATGAAGGAATCAAATAATTGGTATTATAAAAGTAAAAATAAATATAATTTGAAATTTTTGATGCCATCCACGAATTTTATTGGTTACTATGACATATTAGGATTTATTATATGATTTGTTTTAGAATTAATAAAGTTTTTAAGACTTTAACAAAAATCAATTATTAAATATTGTCAAAATTGACATAAATGAGTTTTTAAAACAAGTATTATATTATTAATTGATATTATATTTTTAAAAATCTAAGGTTTGGCCGAAGGACTTATATAATGATATTTTTATCATTAAGGTACCACTTGGGGGTCTCTTGGATGTATATAGTAAGTTTATTAACTATATAATATAAAAATACAAAGTGACATGGTAAATGTCAATCTAATTAACTAAGAGTTAAAACTAAAAGATAAGGTTAATATAATGACCCAAACCGGTCTAAAATCTATTGGTTTAAAGGATTTCGACTCATCCCCACCTTATACTTTTAATAATCCACTTTGGATCCATTATAAACCGAATATGAATTTATTATAAATTAATACTTTAAGTTTTTCCTAAAGAGCCCCTCCTCCCCCTTATAAAAGGACACCACTTCTAACCAATTATCCATACCTTCAAAGCCTTTTGGTTCGGCCAACCTCTACCCACATACCCTCTAAACTATCCTAACTTAATCCTAGAGGCCTTTATTTAGTCATAAATCCAACTTAAGTATCCCTTTTGATCAAATCAAAAGAAAGAACTCGAAGACGAGGTAATGTTTTCACCACCCTCTTTCAAGTTCCTTTCTTCTTCAACTTCTTATTTATTTGTTATTTCCATTCTAAAATAATAACTTTAGTATATTATATATAATGTGATATTATTATAAATATTCTACAACCATATTCATTATTCTATACATCCTTTGAATGACATGTCACCATACGTGCGTACGTACGGCCTACCGTCTCCACATCATGGTGTAATTGTTATTCAATACAAAATTATTTGGATGGGTATAATAATGATGTAAAATTTATGTAAATAATAAATATAACATGATAATTATTCTGTATATATGATATACCATCCAATTATATATTATTTTAATATCAAAAAAATGATATTTTCACTCGTGTGTACGTACGGATTACCGTCTCCACGAACGTGATGAGATTCATTCCCCATCATATCCATTCAAGACTAAATTTTATTTGATGATTAAAAATAATTTTTAGAGACATGATATAATTCTGGATATGAATAATATACATCCCATCCATAACAAATATGTCTCACATAACAAATAATATAAAGAAAAATGAATCCGTTAACACCCGAAACGATGATAATACTAAGATATTATTAACAAATCAATGTTAAAAGGTCATATATTATATCATATTAATGTATATGATTCTTTTATAATTTAATAACAATTATTTCACCATTATATAGAAGGTTACCCTACCCTCAACCAAGAAAAATTACAAGGTAAGGGTTTATTTCACAATCTCTTCATTATCCGATGTTGTTTATACATAATTATCTTCTGGGACCTCTTTATCATCCACATCCATGTTTCTTAAAAATATATTTCAAATCATTTTTACTATTTTATAGACTACATTTTAAAGTCATATACACCCTTTTTTGACTTTTTATAAGAATTTTATAAAGGAATATTTCCGTCGTTTTCCAAACAAGGTCCTTTTTAACCATTTCGACAGAATTAAGGTAAGAATGTTTCTTTTTACCTTCTACGGAGGGTGAGACTATTTTCTGCCATTATAGAATCTTTTAAGATTACCTTAAAATCTAATAAATATATTTTCAAAGTAAATGTTTTATTTTATAATTATGTGACTTTTAAATGATTTCAAAAAAAAGAGATATTTCTCTCAAATAGTTTTGATTTCATCTATGTCAACATCCTTTGATTGATTTTAAATTTATTTGAAGTTGATTTATTATGATACAAAACTTCTATATTGTATTGAAGGTTTTGTGATATGATTGACTATGGATGTGTTATTTTTATACCATTCATGGTTTATGGAGAAAGTATTGACATTTCGTATGCTATTTTTAATACGAATGTTTATGTTATGTTTAAACCTATTCATATGAGGAATGCATTGGACTTAATAAGTGACGGGTGGAGACTGCTATAGCTCCTCGATGCATCGGTATGTCTCATGAGACAAACTAGTGTCTTGGCACAAGGCCTTGACAAAATCTTATTTGTAGTCTTGGCACAAGGCCTTGAATATGTGGTTATGATATTTTGTCATTATGCATTCCATCATTATGAAAGTGGTTATTGATATTGCATGTGATTATTCAACTAGTAGAATATCCATGTGAATAAGTAAATGGAATTATTTCATTTTATCATTTCCATATTATGATGAAGTTCAAGTTTAAAAGGCTTTTGTTTTAGTTATACATTGCCTTAAATGTTTATGCTTATTTATGAAAGTTTCCACTATATTGTTATCCTTAATGAGAATCTGAGCTCACCCCTTTCAATGTTTTATTTTTCCTAGGATATGAAGAAGTATTTTATGAATGACCTACAGGGATAGTATGAGGGTATATGAAGATAATAAGTTGTTGTTTTTTTACTTTATGATGTAAATAAAGACTTATGAATGTATCTAGTGTTTCCAAGGCTACTAAACTAATCGGTCTTTCGAGAATTGATCTTTTGTGATCATGAAAATGTTATGTAATAATGCACCGACTCTGGGTAACTAGGGTCTAGGCATTACATTTTATGCAATGTTTTATGGAAATTAATAACATGTGAGGTAATAGGTTAAATTTGGTCACATTACATAAGTCATATAGTTTTCTTACATGATAGGGACTCATGATCGCGGTCACATGAATGCAGTTACACCCCAGCATCCCCACACAAGAGTCTTGTAACAAGGATACCACAATGGGGTCATGTTATCTATATCACATGACCACAGAAATACAAACCAATATTTATCTTATTCCAGGAGATACTTTCCCATGTTTACATGCATATGGTATTATTCTTGGATTTGTGATCCATTGTTACACAGTCTAATTCATGTGAATGAGGATATGTCTCTTGGACTTGATGTAAAAAAGGATAAATTATGAAATTTTTATACAAGGAATTAATTTGTGAAAATTCAACCTTGGAAATCAGTATACAATGAACACTAAATATTTATTGATACTATGACATATTGTAGAGTTGAAGTAGACTAAGGGAAACAATATAAATTCAATGAGGGATTATCCCCATTTAGAGAAGAAAAGAAAATTTGATTATGTTAAGGATGAAAAATACTTAACTCTCCCATTAAGGAGTTAATATCACCTACAATATTGGATTAGAGAAGAAGGGCAAAGAAGATAAAAATAACTTCATATCAAGAGTTATGATGCAATTTGAGTCTCATACTAAATAGAGATAGATCATCATGTTATTTATCTATCTTAGATACCTATTAATATATAAATTTTTGAATATCCTTAATATATATAGTGTGTGGAAGTTGAGAAAAAGAAATTTTCATTTGGTGAACAATGAAAAACCCTTGTAAATTTTAATTATAGTTCACCTGTCAATAAGTTACAATGGATGAAATATTGTGTCTAAAAAACTAGTGAAAATTAGTTGAGTTAGTCACATCATCGTTTTGTTCCCTTTGGATGCATCCATTTATGGTGAACCAACTATAATTTATGTGTTCTTTATATTCTTTACATTCCTATATGTATATGATTTTTTAATTAACTATTCCCTCAAGTAATATTGTTCAAATATAGTCCCTTCTAATATGAAAAAAACATCCTATGAAATAATTAAAAGAGTTAATGTAAAATTTTAATTCAATTATCATCTTGATTTAACCCCCCCTGGGTCTCTAGTTTCAACAAGCGCTATCAGATGGTAATGGTTCAGACTCAATGTTTAGCCTCAGTAGTATTTCTTGTATTTTTTAAAATGGATTCAATGATTAAGCCTCTGTAATTTGATGTAAATGACTTTTATATATGGAAAAATGAAATTCCTATGTTCCAATATGATTTTTAAAGTGGTTATGTAGTATATTATTTAAGATTCAAATCTAACTATGAAATTTTAGACAATGTGAAATGAAATAATTGATAGTATTTTAAGTAAAATATTTTGTGATGATGTTGATAAGGAAACAACTAATGATTAGATTATATCAACTTTGGAAGACTCTTGAAGTTGACTTTGGAAACAGTATTGAGAAAAATAATTTTTTTCAACCTCAAGTTATGGTTTTAAAACATGTAAATATTATATTCCATGAACATATTTGGTAAAGATAATATTATGAAAAAATGAATGCTGAATAAAAAAGAAAAAGAATAAAAACTTCGTGAAATATTATATTAAAATCAAGGTGAATGATTCTAACTCTATTATTTCAGATGAATATAGAATTGTTGTGTAAATTTCATTGAAATCAGGAAACACTTATTCCTCCCTTGAAAATAATGATCTTTAGGGTTTTTTTGACCTTTATTTAAATCTTGATAGCCCTCTGGAAGAATTAAATATTCTAAAAGAATGAAAAGTTAAATTATTGGCGGAATTTTTAAATAATCCGCTAAATATATAGATAATATTTATGAAGATATAGATATGATTTTGATTCATGTAATTAATCAATATGTTATTTAGGTGAACTCTAAAAAAGAAATGAATCTCATGATGATGATTAAATTTAAATCCAAGGTGATGAAACATTTGAAATCATCTATTAATATATACTTTAAGAAGATTGAGTCTCTTGACCATGAAATTATTGAAAGGAAAAAACATCAAAGATCCATTTCAAGATGATTATTTTGGAAATAAGATGTTTTCGAGGAGTTATTTTTAAAGATGAACCACTTGAGTATATTAAAAACTACAATAAAAAATTTAGATATGACGTATGCTTATCAATTCAGAGATTATTTGAACCAAGATTATGAATATTTGAAAATCTTATTAGAGAAGGTGTATCAGTGTGAAAACATTCGTGAAATTGACTATAAAATATTGGAAGGTTTTTTTTAGTTAATATGGATGAAAATAGAAGATTTGGATCTTAATGTTTACACATATAATATGGGTGATAAGATAAAAGAATAAAGTGATCTTCTTGATGGAATATAAAATGAGGCCAAACAAGAAATAATTAGGAAAAATTAGTAGAAATCAAGTATCAAACCTCTCAAGAAAATTCATGAAAAAATAAAGAAATATGAGAATGAAACTAATTAAAGATAAAATAAAATATAAGCCTATATAAATGAGAGAGACTAAAACATCAGGGTGTTTTAGAAAAAAAATCAAATTTTCTTAGAGAAATGATTAATAAAAGTTATCCCCCAAATATTCTTATATAAGTGGATTATTCTAAGAACCCAATATGGATTAGTCAATTAAAGGGTGAATATTTTTAAATCTAATAGTAAATACTCTTTGAAGAAAGTATCTATAAAATTATACTATTATGGAAGAATGGGGCACACCAAGAGTAAGTTTACAGAAGCCCATGGGATAAATCCTAGAATAAGAACACTAGATGAACCTATATATCAATTGTGAAATGATAACATGGGTTATGATTTTAGTGGGAGATGTATCATATGAGTTTATTATAGGAATATGGATAGATATTATAGTAGGAAAAATATATGGAAAGAAAAAAACTATAGGGAGGTCCTCAAATCTTATGGTATACAACAAGAGAAACTATACTGGAATCCAACCTTCTGATTTAGAAAAAATGTTTATAGTCTTAGGGGAAACATAGAGATCAATGAAATGTGTCTAAATAACCAACTGGGGTACAATCTCAATATCTATCTTTGAGATAATATAAAAATATATGGAAGAAAAAGGTATAACTTATTTTGGGGGTGATTAGAAATTATTTATACATAATGATTGGTTAACTATGATAAGAAAAGGATAAGGAGGTTATTATGGATATAAAAAGTTAGAGGAATGAATTAATACTTGGTTATTCCATAAACCATTCTTATATGGTACAAATGAATGTAAGATAAATACACCTCTAGTAGAGGAGGAAGTGTGAGGAAAAAGTTGTTGTTATATCAATGAATAAAGTTTTTACTCGTGGGTTTAATACCATAGTTGGGAATAAGAATAATCTTTTATAACCTGAAAAAAAGGTTGTTCATTTATGGAAGGAATTAAGAATCATATTCCACGATCAGATGAATTTTTCTTTGAATATGGAATAAGAACATAAAAAAATTGTTCCTTTCCTTCAATAAAAAGAAATCATAAGTAAATAAATTGATTTTTTAAAGAATTAAAACATATATAAATTTGTATAAGTGGTGTTTTTAAAAGAAACAAAATAATTATAGTTTGGAATAAATAAAAAAGAAAAGGGTTGGTACATCATGTCCAACCACCATCCTCTTTTTTATGGTTTTGGAGCTACCCCACCCCATGCATTTAACTATTTATTATATATACATAATATGGTACAATATTAACGGGGGAAGATGGTCCATGGATTTTGTATGTGATATACATGAACAACTACATATGCTGAATGGGATTTATATGATAAGAATAGTAAAAAACATTAAGTCATCATATGGTATTATATTCAACAATTAGTGTTGAAAAACATCTATATTTTATAAATTTTTATCTGGATGTTTTATGTTTTGGAAAAGGTATATCATAATATAAAACATATGATGTGAAACTAAAGATTTTACAAGGCTATATTTCAATGGTCTAGTGGTTCCTAGTCACATTGAATATGAAATCATTAGTATCAGGACTCATTTGAAGTAATATTTGGACAATCAAAGAATAAAAATTGGTATAAAAGCATCAAAATTAATATTTTTTTCTAATAATACAGTATATGTTTAATATTTTTAATTTAATAAAATTTTCTTCAAAAATAAATATATTTCTCCAGAAATTATCTCCCCATTATGAAGAGTAATTCATTATCTGTATTCAACTGAACAATAGATATATGATAATTTTTATCGGTCTAATGTTGGAGATTATTAGGTTAATTTTTAGTAAATCAATCTATTATATTTATCCTTATTTGAAAAAATGATTCCATCAATAATTTAATGTATTTCATTCCAAGTGGTAGCATGAAGTTACCTTTAATGAGTAGTGTTAGTTGTCTTATAATTCTTTACGTCTCAAAGACATGTAATTAACTTCTTAGTCACTGAATTATGTGTTAGTGATATTGAGATCACATGATGGTTTTTTAAAAGAGATAAATTTATATTGATATAATCTATAGAATTATGTGAGTGACATGGAAAAGGATAGTATTAATTTACTTAAACTATTATTTTTTACAATGAGTTTGGAATTAGTTTACTTAGTTTATTGGTTGATAAATCAAGGTAAATTAGTAATTTCACTTTCCCAAAAGTTATTAGTAATGTGTTTTAATAAATAAGAAAGATGATTCAAGATCAAAATTTCTCATGATCTTAGATTAGGTGATGACTCACCATCATGTGGTTATTATTCTCAAGATCTTGGAAAATTTATTGAAAAGAGATTATTTATTAAGGGGGAGTAGAGATATAGATGATGGAATCAAATGTGGAGTTTACAGTTAAATGGGGGATATATATTGAAATTTTTTCTTAAATTACTCCCTAGAATTTAGGAAATCATAGGGGGAGATTCCAAAAAGGAATAACTAATGAGCCCCTAAGGGGAAGTAAACTTAAAGATTAAATATGTTCTCATATATAACTTTACATTTTTGTCAAAGGGGAGGATAAAAATAATCTGAATTAAATCGTAGTCAAAATAAATAGCCTTAGTATCAAGATAGTATTTTATGAAGGATGGATTTATGATAACATTGATAATATTATCCAAATGGGAATAATGTTAAACCCATAACTATGTTTGGTTATGGATTTGTTTTCAAACAGTTTTATGTATGAAGATGGATATGATGAATATAGAACATGAAACCACAAAATGTATAGAGATTACAAAGATCGAATAAACTTGGTTTATAAAAGTACTGATGTAGTAGAAAGAATCCATTAAGAAGATATAGATTAACTTATAAACCATTATGGGTCTAATGATGTTATCTTTAAAAATGTAAATTTAATTTAGATTACATAAAAATGGGTAAGATTGGATGAGTTACTAAGCATGACGAATGCAAGATAATATCATAAGAACTAAAGGATCATATGACATCATGAGTGAAGGAGGATAATGTGATCACATGAATGAAGGATGGTCATGTGATCGCATGAGGTAAATATGGTCAAACAATTGTATAAGAATGAAGAGTTCTCATGATGAGGTATCGTTAAGTACCTTAGTTATGAGGAGATCAAGTGACTATGAGAATGGGTGATGGTTGATCATTTTGTGTTATATTTTTCACATGAAGTAGGTTCTAGGGTATTAAAAAAGTGGGAATTGGTGTCTTCATGAAGATATTTAAGCAAGAAATAAAAAAAATTATTTTTTATATTCTTGAAATCACATGACTACATAAGTGGAGTTTATTTTCATGAACTGATCATGTGATCATATATGTTTGATTGGGTTAGTCAACTGTGTAATCTCATAGGGATCTTATGTTGTAGTTATGCAAAGTGGTTGATGAGAGAGGTACTCTAGAAATAATGGTGATCCTATGTGACTAAGAGAGAGAAATATTGGATGGGTTATGTGATAAAGGATTTATGTGAGTGAAAATGACAATATCCAACTTACGTAGGATGCCACATGGTCATGTGGCACTGATAATTTCATGTGATCGATTCATTATATGTGTATGAGTCTTGAGGTATTTGAATGGATCAGCGACCATGTTTTTTGGAGTTATGGTTATAGAACATTGTCGATAAATACCAATGGTTCAAATAATTAATTAGGAAAATGAATCTTGAGGGATTAATATGGAGTGTATCATTCATAGATGATATATATAATTTTATATAAGGGAGATATATCATATGATCAATTCCACGAATCTCAATCATGTATATAGATCTAGTGACTAATGTAATGAAACCATTGAAAGAATGTGGAGTCATGTAAATTGGACACAAAAAAGTAGTTATAATGAGGACTCACATAGTTGAGGCTCATGTCAAGGTGTCACAAAAAGCGCAAACTGATCAGGTTATGTGATAAGCTCAGGTGACATGGTCTCGCAAAGGAGATATGTTCATGGTGTTATACACATGTGTGTTTTCTGTTTTGGATTCATTTGATTGGATAATACTAAGACGATATATGGATATTATGTGAAGTATTATCATACTTTATAATGTGTAAGGGGATTATCTAATCTAGACCACATGACACATGTTGCACTGCTTGGTTATGTGACTGGGATTCATGCTTGAGGTCATGTGAACAAGATTATTTGATAGGAAACCTACATAAGAGTATTATACAATGTATTTAATTTTGGGGTCTCAAACTCAAGATAACATGAAAAGGTATATTTTTTATATATATTTTCTTGAGAAAGGATATTAGAACCAAATTTTACAAGAATAAGGGATTGCATTGGGATTTGTATGACAAATGTCTTGAAATACAATCCATAAGATAAAGGATATGTGTATATGAATTTTAGTAAATATTTCCAATAAAAGAAATTTCATTCAAGGAACTTATATGTTAATGGGATGTATTGAAAATATATGTAGAGAATAAAGAATATTGACTAAATCATTGACATATTTGGAAGTAGAAGTAGAGAAATGGAAATAATATAATTTCAGTAAGGGATTATCCTCATATATATAAGAAGTGATTTTGTAATTTTTTTGAGGAAAAATAATTAAATCCTTAAATAAGGTGTTAATATCATCTAGAATAGTGAATGAGAAAATTGAAGAATAAATAGATTAATTCAAGAGTTAATATGAAAGCGGAGTCTCCTGTTGAATATAGATTAACCATCATGTTATTCATCAAGTGAAGAGACGTACCAGTCTATAAACTATGGGAGATCATCCAATGATTCATTGTGTAGAAGTTGAGAATATAGAAATGTAGTTAACCTGGCATGATGTTTTCATGGATGGAAAATTTTATCCCCATAATTAGTGAATATTTTTAGATTTTGAAACATTGACACATCTTTGGTGTGTTTTCCATAGGTTTATCCCTTTATGACGAACCAAGTAATATTTATGTGATATAAATATGATTTACTTTCACAAATATATGTTATTATTTAAATAATTACTCTATCATGTAATACAGATTGAACATAGTTGTTGAAATTTTGGGTAGAATATCAAAAATGATAATTGAATGAATTCAATAAAAATTTTAATTTGTCCATCACCGTGATTCACCCCCTCCCCCTCCTTTCTCATGGTGTCTCTCATTATAAGAAAATTTTTGTTTTAAAATTAATTTAAAAAATCATTAAACTAATATTAAGAAAATTATTAAAACTTTTTCAATAATGTGGATATTTAAGTGGAAAATTTTATAAAATTTATAACAATTTTTTAAAGAAAAATCTCTTACGCAATCTCTTGAATCACTATGTATAACATATTATTTCTTGAATATTTAAATTTTATTTGTTTTATACTCAGTTATGAAAATTTTTATGTTTTATTATCTTATCAAAATCCATTTTATTTAATTTATTATCTTTTCTTATATAGTTAGTAAATTTTTTAAATTCATATTCAATGTTATAAGTTTATTTGGTTAATAAACTCAAAATAATTTCAGTTTGCTGACTGTGGGAAAAGGAAACCTGGATCCATTATCTAAATAATATTAAATATTTTATAAATATAAATTTTATTCATTATATATAATTTTATATCCACTCATTTGATACAGTCATTAGAAATTAATAACATTGCTTCCTAGAGGTGGTACTCAACACGTACGCATGAGTGACATTTTCATTTTCCAATGGTTAGAGAGTTAAGAGGTCAGGTAATATATTATATTTATTTATTCATAATAATTTCATAAAAAACTAAAATATTAATAAATTCTATATTTTTAATCATTCATGTGATGTGGTGATTGAGAAAGAAATAAATTTCTCTGTGTAACTTGTAATCCTCACATACGCATGAGTGATGACTTCATTTCCTATAGGATGGAAAATGAGATGAAAAAAAGGATATAACATAATCATTATAAAATTTAAATATAGTGGATATAGTGATGTTTTTACCTATGAATTTTCAGTATAGTTTTTCAAGGAGCTATAAGGATAAATAAACATCAAATAACTCAGTTAATAGTTATATATCTCCTTTGGAAAACCTCCTTTGGTTTAAACATTAAGACTTAGAGGTTAGAATTTTGGAGAGATTAAAACCCCTAGTACATGGGGGAGTATGTTAGGAATTTATTTGGGTAGATTTTTATGATCCACTATTCTCATAGGTTCTGAATAAGTGAGGATAGGAGGTCCCCTTTTTAAAATAGAGGGGAGTGACACACTTGTAAATAAACAAACCTTATAAATATAATAAATATCTTATTCAAGGGAAAATGGAAGTAAATCAAAAAAAAATATATAATATAAGTTTATAATGGTTGAAATAATATCATCCAAAAAAATTAAGATAATATTTTTTGAGATTGTCAAACAATTTTAACCATTATTAGTCTACTTTATCATTTAACGCGGTGCCTATTTTCTACTATCATAACTATAAATTTTCACCAAAAATGAAATTTACCATATTATTCAATTTTAACCTCATGATTAAAAATATGAAATTAATTTTTCATTAATCAATTTTTATAAATGTAAGAAATTAATTTTTATATAATCACACAAAACACAACAAAACAGTTTTTAGTCAAATTCATTTTTAAGAATAAAAATGAATTTATACCAAAATAATGTATAATTTTGAATAAAATATCATTAATTATATTTTTTTAAAAAATAATAGACTAATTTTACATAAAAATAAATCTAAAATATAATGGTACATTTTCAATACTATAAAAATTACAGTTTTAATAAAAATAAGCAATTTTGACTATTCACCCAAAGTAAATATTTTTAGAAAAACTCAAAAAATTCACCCTAAAAAATATTTATATTATAATAAAAAAATATGGTCATTTAAGAAAATTAAATTCCATAAATATATAAGTTTGAATATGAAATAAAACTATATAATTCAGAGGTAATAATTTTGTTAGAATAAAATTATTTCTTTTTTGATTGATAATTTTCTTAAAATTATTATAGTGATTATGATTCAATAAAATCCAATAATAAATATTAATAAGATAAGAATTTATATAAAATTATAATTGTTTCTACATGAGGAATTATATTTCAAACCCATTTATTTTTCAGAGGTTATTATATGATAAAATTATGAATGTTTTTATGATCTTGTTAAAAACATATATATGGTTTTCATAATGTAATTCATGTGAATTGAATTACATAGACCCTCAGTAAATTGGGTAATTATTAATATCTTATTCAATAATATGAAATTAAATTAGGAATAAACCCAGTTCAGTAAGGTACCATATACAATTTGATAATCTTGTTGTTGAGTCTTGACTAGGGAAAGGATAGGACAGGGAGTGAACCCAATACACAATGGGACTTTATCTACTATGATATTTTTGTTATGGAACCATTAATGAGGTAATTGTTTTCTATAATTATGTCTATTAGAAAAACATATGTCTTACACTTATGATTTTTTCTCATTGATCGTGATTGATTATTTATGTTTCTGCACTATGATGAATTATGTATTCTATTATGAAAAAACCTTAAGCTGTGACATGTGATTATTATTTTTGAATTATAAGGTTTTAATTTCATATGTTATGATTATACACCCTTGAAATTATGAGTATATTTTCTTACATATGATTATTTTTTAATATATCCAATTATTACACTTAGTTAGAATCTAAGCTCACCATTTCTTATGATTAATTTTCCCTATGTTATGATGAATGGTTTTAAAATGGTATATATAAGAAGGATAATATGTGAGAATTATTTTTTGTTGATGTTATAGGTCATTCAGGAAATAATTATATTATGTACCTATTTTATAAGGATATAAAACCATTATAGTTCTAGGATTGTATTATTATGAGATTTATTGAATATTCATCTAATGTGATGTATTATTTATTAATATAATTCTAGGTCACATCACATCCCCCTGTGTGTAGAATATGGAATTGTTCCAGGTTATATATTTGACCATTAAAACATATGTGATATGTGATTTTAGGGAAGGTGTATGCTATATGATTATTTAAGGTGGGTTTTGGCCCCTTGTATATGATGGTTTTGGGAAATGGATTTTCCCCTGGAGGATGGGACGTGATTCTTTGTAGAGGAATATTCCCATGGGTGTATCAAATATTAGTTTTTAGGTAGATTTTTCCCCCCACGTGAATACTATTTGAGTTTCTACGGTAGGATGTGCTTCCCCTAGGGTGGGTATGTGATATCCTCAAAGATATATAATAATAGCCAAACTGGGTATAGTTGATCAATAGATACACTTTAGAACAAAAGAATTGATGATGATTATGTTATTGTAATCCCATGGTTTATTTATTTTTCTAAGAATACTATATTGTTCATTCCTTTACTCATCATTTTAGGGACAACATTTGTGGTGGCCTAATGTGTAGTACTCACACAATAATCGAGATTACATAGAACTTTATTACCCAATAAGACATTTTTTTATTATACATACATGTAGGGAAGAGGCCCACTGTTGCATCATAATACTATATTATCTCAATGGAAATTTGGATACTAGGATGTGATGAAGCACAAGGTTATTATTAGATCTTGATTTTATTTTATTTATTTTATTTATTTTATTTATTTGTATATATGGTTAGTATAGTGGGTGACCAATTGGGATGTGTGATTATATGACAATATTTATGTTTTAATATGACGTGATTATTTTTTATTACTTTAGCATACTATAATTATTTATTATTGAATTATGTTATTTATTTTCAATATTGTTTCACTATAATATAAGGGTATAAAATCACTATATGCACACATTATACCCTTAATACTAGTCATTAGTCTTTGGTATATCGGTATGCACTCCTAAGATCACATGATAACTTTGATGAGGACACTGATAAATAGTCGTCAACTAGGGGATATTAGAACCACCTCCCCTCAGCACCCATGATTTATATTATTCCATGTTTTCTAAAAGTTTCACACTAGACTAGATCATCTATATCATCACTGCATCCCTTTTCTCCAAAACACCTCTGATGTTTTCTCTCCCTCCATCACTGGAGAGTATCTCTTCATTTCCAGCTCTACCGAGTAATTTTGAAACCATCTATATTTTTCCTCTTTCTTATTTTGTTTTGGAAATTATATATAAATTTTTTAGTTTTTTATTATTTATTCATGCATTTTATATGATAACAAGATAAATAATTTCCTTAACCATTCATTTTATCTTCCACTATTATAAATTTTTTCATTGTGGAAGTAATTTTTCTATAATTGTTGGGTTCTTTTACATAATAGACCACATATATCATTGATTTTTGTAGGTTTTAGTGCTAATGTATTCTATACAGAATTCTTATTACTTTCAATAACATCTATCCATTCCATTTCATGATCCTAATTAAAAATAAAAACCTATTTACCTCTGTCTACATATATTTTTATTCTCTCAAACATCCCATATTCATAATTCTATATACTCTATTTTACATATTTTTATTTCACAGTCTGTGTTAATTAAAAACTATATATCATATACTCTATCATTATAATTTTTTTTGTATTATATCCCATGTACTGTGTTAATATTCAACATACATACTCTAAATATTCTTATTATAAATTTAATTTGTTATACAAATTATATATATAATTCAAAATTAGTTTAATTATACAATAAAATAATATTTAAATTTTACTAATATTATTTTTATACTGGATATTAATTTTAGGAAAACAAATTCTTTTATTTTTTAGAATACCCATTTCTTTATAGTAATATAAGATTTAACATTTTTCAAACGTATGTTCAAACTATCAATAGACCTCAAAAGAGGATAGATTCCAAATAAAACTAAGGAGGTTCCACAAAAAACAATATAGTTATACATTTTTGTCAAAAGAATTAGTTTTATACCACAAACGTGTAGAAATTTTTCTTAATTTCATTACTGTAATTATTTAGTGATAGGTATATCTATTATATCATGTTCTTCAAACAACCAAAGTTTATCCAACTAAATAAAATTTTCTCTACTAGAATTGAATTATAAAATTGAGAACACTTACCATTATAAAGTATAACATTACATAGTATTTTTTCCCTTTTATAATTTATTTATTCAACGCATATTTAATAAAAATATTCTAAATAATCATATTTTATATTCAATTTTTAGTATAAAAATTTTCCATAGAATTATATGAATAATAATTTTAATTTAGTTATACAATATTATTTAAATTTTACAAATATTACCATTATATTTCATATTCATGATGTGAATACTTATTATTACATTTATCATTATACTAATATTTTAATATTCATGTATTATGGAACGTTTTGTCACACCAACATTGAACCTACCATTAATTTTCTAAAGATTTAATATTCTATAATAAAATGTAGAGGTTGAAAAAAAGATACTCAAATAGGTTTTCCAAAAAAATTACTTTTATATTAAAAAAGTTGATTATTTTTTGTTTATTTAATTAATTAAATTATTTATTGATATGTATTTATAGTATATCTATTAACCCCAAACAAATTTAAAAATATTTTTCCTTTAAGACATAATATGTTCAATAGCTTGCATCATACACAACACTGAACCAAAATGAACCATATAATGTTATATAACCATTAAAATAATGATATTGAATTGGATGATAAATATATATGTAACCAAATTATGAAATATATGTGGAAGTTAAAAGTAAATTTCATTTTATAAAATTAAGGCATTGATAAAATTATATTATAATTGGTGAATAACAAATAAAATAATTTAATGCATAAAAATATTTTTTCATAAAAAATTCCATTTCATTCACTATGATGTTTATTATATTATATAAAAATAATTGTTTAAATGGAAATTAATGATAATATATACAATAACATAAGTAAACATATATAAAATGGTTATTACTACACTATTAATAAATTTATTTTATGCTTATAGGATTAATGTTTTATAAAATTCCTTATATGTGTTATGAGCAATTATATAAAAAATTATTTTTTATCAATTTTTGAAATTGAATCACAAAAAAATGACTGTAACATTTATAATCATAATTATAAAATTATGAAATGGGATCAATTTAATTTTTAGGCATAAAATTTTGATACCAAGATAAATATTAGTTACCTTGGTAAAACATTATCTTTCAAAGAATAATGTTTTTCCAAACATTATACATTTAAATTAAATAGAGATATTTTATGATAAAGAATCTATTTTGATATTTAATCATGTATAAAAAAAATTAATTAACATTAAATTGGAAAAATGTTAAATAATATTAGATACACATAATGATTAAAACATCATTTTTCTCCAAAAAACATTTTTTAGAACATTAGATGTCATAATTTAAAAGTTAATTTTATCATATTTAGAAATTGAATTAGATTAAATTTATTCAAAATTAAGATTCATATTTTTAAATTTTAGTAAGAATAATTATATAATATTTTTATTAATAAAATCATTACTACCATCAAATTTTATGCAATATTGATAAGTGTTAAAATGGCTATTCAATGTGGATATAATTTTACTAAATAAATTTGACACTTAGACCTTCTACAATATATTTTTCAGGTAATAAATTTATTCATAAACATAAAACAAAACTTTCCCCACCTAAATCACCTAAATATCATGTAATTACATTCATACCCCCGCCTAACATTCTTTTACAATTATTTGGCCCTCTTTTGACCAATAAAAGGTGGTCACTGCCACCCATTTACAACAACACCCCTATTTTTAAATTCCCATGAAACTCAACCTATATTAATTATTCTATTTCCCCACTAAATTTTTGGAAGCCTCTATCCTCGTCAATGTGTATCAGTTCTTTCACTTCTAAAGGAAACTTTAAGAGAATATCCAAATTATTAACATATGTATTACTTACCATTTAACATCATTTTTTATCCTTCTCATCCCCCTCCTCCAAAACCAGTATAGACCTCTGTATATAACTATATAATTATAAATAATATATTTAAAGGTAATTATATTGATGGTATTACCATTATCTATTTCCCTTTCAGTCAATTAAAAAAATGAAAATGTCACACATGTGTGTGTGCGAACACCCGCCTCCACAAATGACACATTTCATTTTTCATCACAACCCTTCAAGGATGGATCTATACATGGGTTAATTAAATAGATATGTTATTTATGTAATTATTTATATTATATAATTATAAATTAAGAATTTTATAATTAATAATAGCAATAAAAATCATTGTAAAACTAACCACCAAAATGATCATATCAAGAGAAAAAGTTATTTACTTTTAGCTGAAAAGTTATTTAATTAAAACTAATATTATATATATTCCCAATTGAGATTCATAACCATCATAAAATTTATGTATTTCTATTATTCATATGTGATGATGATATTAAAATAGAATAATCTCTTGTATAGCCATACTCACACATAGATTGTAGCATGTTCTTGTTTGGTTAATTGAACCACCTACATGAAATATGCTATACATCTATATCAAGGATGGATTTAGAAACATAATATTGTATATTGAAATTTAAATATTTATTTTTCCATGTATTTATAATATAAACATTTAATTATTTAATTAATACATCACCTTTCATTGATTATAAATTACCAAAATAAGATCTTAACTAACATATTCATAATGAAAAATAACAAAATTACTTATTAAAGGTAATTATAAAATTATAAATAATTATAAAACATAAATTAAAATACCTTTTATTATTTTGGAAGGATGTAATTTGGGAAAAATAAAGACTAAGAATACCAATACTACAAAACTAGTTCAAAATGATCATGATTACTCAAAATCAATACTAAAAAAAGATAATAACTAACTAATATACATGTAGAGAATAATTATAAATGATATTTATAAAATCTTTTGAAATAGTTTATTAAGATAGTTATATTTTATATAGAATATTCAAGTGATTTATAGAAATTCATTAATTAAGGTAATTGTTTCTGCTTCTCAATTTTGTTTCATGAATATATAATTCATATTCAATACTTGTTTCTATTTTTTTTGTGTATAAATTGGCCATGGATTTTTTCATCATATTTTTTTCATGAAATTTATGGTATTTATAAATTAAGCCCTTTTTCTATATGTGATTCCCTAGGCCCGCAATCCCAGATATGGTTCCATAAAAACATACTTTACATACTCACTTTGATACAAACTGTAAAATCTTATATATAACCATATTTAATTACAAAAACAATTATGATTATTGAATCTATAATATCAAAATGATTTTTTTATGTTTATACCATTATATAATTAAGAAAAAAATAACTAAAAAATCTTATGTTCTTTTTTTAGAAAGATTAGCACTAAGTCTCTTTATTGATATCAAAGAAAAGTTGCAAGAGCCTAAAGGAGGGAATTTTACATTTTTTCCAAATAATGGTGGGAAATGTATCATCAGGGAGAATTATAGAACATGTGACTCCCTATTCATTTTCCCTTTGTTAGAAAGACCATCAGTGTGAATGTTGGCTTCTCGAATGATGTGTGTGATGATGAAGTTCATAGAAGAGAGATTTCCAAGAAAAAATATCCCATTTTTATATTAGCATCCATGAGAGGTGAATTGTTCCCATCCTTATGGTGTCAAAATTGGTGGTAGAATCATACTCAAACCATATGTTGTTTTAGTTTTATTGAAAATAAAGGTAAACAACGTTGATAAGTCTCATCATATCTGCTTCTAGGGAAGTGACACTACCACATGAACCATCAATTTATTCACAACATTGCTGTTGTGGTCCTTGTAAATTAATCCATAACCTTCTAGCCCTAGGTCCCAACTTGAGGAACCGTCAAGGTTTAATTTTAACTAGCCTACAAAGGGTGGAATACAAATTAACTCAATAGTGCCTTGGGGTTGAGGGATGTTACTTTGTAAATTAAAGCTCCTTAGGACTAAAAATTCCATTAACGAGTTATAATATCACTCAATATGAAGAGAAATTGAGGTCTGAACAGCTATAATAATGGAATCAAGAGAATGTTAGTTTTTAAAGCATACCTGGTCATGAGTTAATTTATTTCGTCCCATCAAGATGGTTTGGAACATCTTTGTGAAAAAAACCCTGAAAAGTGCTATAAGATGTTTAGAAAACTAGATGTGAATAATGTCATGGAGAAGTTTCTAACATATTAAGTTTGAATGAGAATAATCTCAAGAATATAAAAAATATATCTCCATAAAGATGATGTAGTTTTAGTTGATAGGAATAGGTGGTTTAAATCTTTATGATTTTGATTATAGAGAACACATTTATAACCTAGGGAAATACCAACACGTTGGAGGTTTTAATTCATTTGAATTTTGTTAAGAGAAATCCTCCAGAGCATGGTGAACCTAGAAGGAAGAAACCTATTTTTATTGAAGGAATTGATCCATCAGTAGTCTCTATGAAATAGGGGATTATATAACATTTTGGATTGAAGATGTATGTTTAAAGCCTTCTCCCATATAAGTATATCTTCATGTTGATGAAGTCGTGATTTCCCACAGTTGATAGAACATCATCAGGGAGAATTTCCATGTCTTCCAGTTTATCTCTAATCGAAATATTCTGATCTATATCCTAATACAAGGAGAATACCCAATCATCTAGGGGTTCTACAAACCAATTGTCATGTTAAAAGGTCAGAGTGGAGTTCATGATAACCAACCAATAAGAGTGTGTCTGATTTTTCTGGAAAATAATTTTCATCCTAGACCAAATTGAAGATTCAATGTAACCCTGATTACCTACAATCAATCTTGTAAGGAATCTTGATCTGAGTAATTAGAATTAAGCAGATTTATTTTTGATTAACTGCCAAATGAAATGTGCTTGCAGATATTGGATGAAAATATCTAGGTTCTAAATTCCTTTAGAGACCCGAAGCTTGACGTACATGTACATTACATTACTTTTGCGGAATACTTAATACATAACAAAAACATACACACAAGGACCGTAATAGTTTAGTGTATTTGGAAACTCAGAATATAAACTTCTAATCATGTTGAAATATATTCAACAACTCCCATAACGATATTCCCCTTTTTGTTTCCTTACCTAAAACCTTTTTTATTTCCTGGGGAAAATAAAACATAAAAATGTTGAGCTCAAATGCTCAATAAGGGCAAACATAGAGAATATAAAACAATCCATAAACATTTGAAAGCAAAAACTTGAACATGAAATTTAAAATCAAAATCTTGAGGAAAGACATAAATCGTGGAAGTACGTAAGGAATATATCATAATGGAACATCAAACATGATAAAATATAATGGGAATAAAACATCTAATTGTGGAAACCATTCAGCACATGTTATGATTTCCATAGTAGCCAAGGCATTGTTTCCAGGACCATCTTAGTGGACAAAGTCCCTTTCTGAATCGAGTTCACTCCTCGTTTCAGTCCTGTAACACTGAACCGGATTAACTTACCATTCCAGCCATGTCTATCACATGAGATATAAATCTTTACCCAATGTATTGTAGGGAGATATAGGTCCCACCCATCTCATAATGAAATCATTCTTACTTGTGCCACAAAATAAATATTCCTCATTCATAATAACCCAATAAATAAAATGGGTTTCAAAAACATCATCCCATCATCACATAATCCATATAAAAGAAATGGATATCATTTCATAATAAGAAAAGTGAAACCATGTAAATCATAGAGACATTAAACTTGAAACATACACATATGAAATAATGTCATCTTAGATGGAAAATGGTTTTGATAAAACATTTGAAATTAATTCTTGAGGAAAATATCATTTCGTCTTCAAAATCATTTTCTTTTCACAAAATTCCATGAACTTTTAAAATAAAAGTATTTTTTTAAAATAGTCATAAAATCTTGTAGATTAATCTTCATGAAAATGAGGCGTTATGAAACCGTAAAAATCTGTTCACACTGTTTAAGTTAAAAATAACATTTTTCTCATACTTTTGTCGGAAAAGTCAAAAAGTACCTCGTATGGTAAAAAAAAGATTCCTTACATACCATGTAGTAAAAGTTAAAAAAGGGTAAAAAGGAATTTAAAAATACATGAAAACATTTTTAGAAAACATGGGCTTGGATGATAAAGATAACCCCAGTAAATACTTACGAATAAACAATCTTGGATAAAAATGAGATTGATGAATTATCCTTTACCTTAGGTATGATATGATTTGTACGTTTCCAAACCTCCGGTATAATGATTTAAATAATTTCATTGACTTATTAAATAATAATATTCATTTTTATGATATCATATATGGTTCACTTATGACTTTATATTACCCGTTCTTTTGTAAATTCCATGTTAAAGAGCGTTTGGGGTAAAATCGTTTCATTTGTCATCCGTGTTTTGACTTGTAATTATAAATATGATTTCTTAGATCATGATTAATTAATTCCAGAATATAAAACATGATTTATATATAATATACATATATATAATAGATCGATAAATGGAAAGAAATACACCGTTCATGGAGACGGTAGGTCATATGTACGCTTGAACGCTGTTTTCGTTTCCTTATTGAATTGAATGGAATTAAGTGGATAAAATACATATATATATATATACATAAATATAGTATCATTATTATGTCATATATTTCATGATTACTTATTATATATACTTTATAATCATTCATGAATGATTAATCATTGAGAATGAATCTCATCGCGTCGTGGAGACGGTAGTCCGTACGTACGCACGAGCGATGATATCGTTCCCATAATTATTAAATTGAATTGGACTGGATGATACAATATATCAGAATCATTATTATTTTATAATAACTATGTATAGTTATTCTTTACACCATTATAAACATCCAAGTAAGGTGGTGTTGGAAAAACAGATTACACCACGGCGTGGAGACGGTATTCCATACGTACGCACGCGCGGTGATTTCGTTTTCCATAGGATGGATAGATGGTGAAATAGGATTGTTTTATACTTATAATAACATATCAGTATATGAGTGATACTGATGTTATTACTTCATAATGAAACAACTATATAAGAAGAAGTGGAAGAAGAAATAAAGTTGAAAGAATCGGTAACGGACATTACCTCTTCTTTGAAGCGCCTCTTTGAGACCTCCTTTTAGGGTACTAAAATTGGTCTTTGAAGAATAAAAGGACCTCTAGGATGTTTCTAGGGAAGTTTAGAAGATAATTTGGCAGGGTTTTTCCGAGCTTGAAGGCTCAAAGTGGTGTGAGGAAGAGAGGGAGGAGGTGCCCTTTTATAAGGAAGGAGAGGGGCACCTTTGGAATAACTAAAAATATTATTTTATTATAAAGTCATATTCAGTTTTTAATAGCTCCAAATTGATTTATTTCGAATATAATGTGGGGATGGGTCCAAATCCTCTCATCCAATAGAATTTAGAAAAGTTTAGGTTTCTATTTTAACCTTATCATTTAGATTTAACTTTAAGTTAAATAATTTTTCTTTTACCGTGTCATCTTGTTTTCTTACACTATAAGGTTAATAAAATTACTATAACAAGACAAAATAACCCCAAGTTGTATATTATTAATATATATAACCTTATCTAATTCATTTGGCCGAACCATAGATTTTTAGGAATAAAATAACTATTAATAACATAATATTTTTTTAAAAACAATTTTATGTCAATTTTGACACTATTTGGTAATTGTTTTTTTAATCATAAAAGAATGGTTAGTTCGAAAAAAGTTAACTAAATCAATACTAACATGTCATATTAACCTATAAAATTAGTGTAATTCCTAAAAAGTCTCAAATTACATTTATTTGGGTATTTATAACATCAATTATGTCAATATTTCATTAATAAGATAATTACTGCATCATCATTGTGTCATAAATAAATTAAATTATTTAATGTCTCAAAATTATAAATAAAAATAAATTATGTAGGAAATATTTTTAGCTTTCTAATAAATATTTATAGTAGAATTTATCTTATGTATAATCCTATATTAAAAATGATTTAGTTATTAAAATTTGATTTTAACTATTTTAACCCTTCTTTAAATAAATTAAATATAAATGTCCTAATCTAATACAAGTGGGCCTAAATGGTCATATATTATTCCTAAGGTTGTTTTTGGTCTAATTACCCTTATCCAATAGAATTAGGACATGTGTTAGGTAATAATAATATCATTTTTACCCTTAATTACTCTATTTACTTTTAACCGTGGTAAAAAAGTAAAAAGTTACTATTCACCAAAAATTATTTTCATCTCATTGAACTAAATTTTAGTCCTTGATATTAACCATGTCTCTTGGATTTTTGAAATTCCACTCACAGAAGCGGTAAAATTAAGTTTTATGTGAATTTTCAAATTCTCCTAGGAGGTGGGTAAAAGACGGTGAAAAGTTCAATAAAATTTTTATATATCTAAAATTATTATAAAATGACTCCAATTAATTAAATTGAAAATATATAGGTATTATTTATCAATTTTGACCTAAAAAAATATAAATAAAATAAATAATTATTTAAATAAAAAGTCGGTTTTTGAATAGTAACCTAGTGTATTCACTATTCATCAAAAATTGAAAGTTATTAGAAAAATACCAAAAATTCACCCTAGGCTAATTTCGATATTCCGAATCCAAAAATGAAGTCCATTTATAAAGATAAAATTTATGAAATTTAAAAAAGTGGGTATTACTATTCATAACGGCTAGTTTATATAACATATCATTGTTTAGCGAAACTCGGTATTGTGTACAACACACGCTATCGTGGAAGGTCGCGATTGAGTGTAATGCAAGCCAAGTTAGGGATGCGTGTTGTGCAAGCTCCTTTTGGTGTAGAGTAAAACACATGACATTAATGAAATTAAAAATAATATTTTTCATAAAATCTCAGTGTGTTACATTCTACCCCCCCCCCTTAAAATGAATTTCACCCTCGAAATTCGTCGGGGTTATAAATGGTTTGCTACTCGAAATTTTCTTTAAAAGAAACCCACATCGTAAAAAGAAATACCAAAACTTGACTTTAAAAACTAAAGTATGAAACGTAATTGTTTCCCAAATTAACTGATCACTGGGTTTCCACATAGGAGAACATAAATGAAAATATGGATATGGAAGAGAAATCTAACCGTCATGTTCTGATGGAGAGTGGTAGAGAACATGGAAATGAAAAAGCCAACAATCATAAAGCCATAAATTTGTGATGATCTACGGTACCATCTGATTCATCAGATATAAGGGCACTAAGACAACATTTTTGGTTTTCAAGATCATTTCCCTAAAGATCAAGAATTTGAATTAGAAGAAATACTTGCTTTATTTTGGTATAATCTCAACGTGGTTCATGCCTTGAACAATTTCCACTTCATATCTTTATGAAATGAAGTTGAATTTGTCTTTCGTGAGGTTTTAGCAGATCATGCGATAGAATTATAGGTCATTCCATTTGTCTCAAACATAAGTTAGCAAAAGTTATATATATAAGTCCATCTATGGTGAGATTAATCGTATATGGTTCCAAAAATGGACTTATACTTCATCTATCATACCGCTTAATATAATAAAACTATTTTCTACTAACCAGGGACTTCTTGTTGGCCAGTGGTATGCGATAAAGGCCTATCGCACTTTGGTTGTGGGTTCGATTCCCATACCCTTGTCCGACGTGATGGGTTGTCGCCCGTTCTGCAGGTTTTCCTTTTTTTCTAAAAATAAAATATTATTATTTTCCATCAATAATATTGAAAAAGTTCTAGCCTTAAACAATACTAACTTATGTCCAATATAATCCATTCCAATCTTTAGGCTTATCCAAAATACTGCAGTCCATTCTTATATTATAGTGAAAACAATTACTAGAGAGTTCATATAACAAGCATGTTAATACCATCATTGATCCCCATATATCATAAGATATGTCGTGTTGGTCATATTCCAAATATTCGAAGACCTTAATCATGTATTCTATTGAAAAATGAATACCCATTGAATCTTAGTGAAAACATGAGTGCTGTCAAAAGTTAACTCTTTCCACATACCAAAACCCCATAATTCTATATACTAAAACCATGATATAACTATTTCCTTATATCAGTCATGAGCTCATGAATACAATCAAACATCTCATTATCTTCTTATCCCTTCATTATGCGCATATCATCTAATTTCCAAAAATATCTGAATAACCTTCCAGGGTTACCGGTACCATTAAACATATACTTTCAAATACTTTAGGAAAAACAATAGTGTAACAATCCTTAGATTATTATTTATTCCATAGTACCATACATTATTATTTATAAACATACAATCATTCCACTAACTTCTTAAACCACTAACTGAGCCTCATCATTTCTTTTATCTCATATTTCATTTGTAGTCTCTTCATCATAATCCACATAAATACTACTCATATGACCATGCTGATTCTCTTCATGATATTTTCCTTTAGGTAATTGGTTTGCATAATTCCCAAACATTCAAAATTTAAAACTTCTAATCAATGTTGATGTCATAGCAATACCATTATCCTTGTCCATGGTGTTAACTGAACCTTTTCCTTTGCCCTTACTGGCTTTGTGTCCTTCTTTTCCACACCCAAAGCATCTTCTAGTTCCTTTGAAACAATCTCCCTGATGCCTCTTCCCACATGATTTACATGAGGGAAATTGAACTTTCTTTCCTCTATGATCATCATGAAACTCCATCTTTCTCTTATTATCTGAGTTGAGAAAATTACCAAAGTTGATATTATTGATCATATTATGAGATTGATGATTAGGCATAATAATGATGTTTGGACTTCCAAATCCCGTTTCATTTGGTTGATCATGAATAATATCATTCCATTGTCCGTCATATCCTCCATTATCGTGAATCTTCCTGTTTCCAGCCATTTTATAAAACCCAAAAAGAATAGTGTGAGGGGAAAAAATCATGCTAGGGAAAACAACATAGTAAAGGGGGAGTACCCTCAATATCTAACATCTTAGGTTAAATTCTAAGATCGTTACCATAGTTCTAGGACTATATCCTATAAGTATACTTATCCTTAGGGACATCCCTGGACATACCTTAGAAATATCTCTAGGGATATCACTAACGTTTTCGCATCCTAGTTTCCAAAGGTTGACTAAACCTTTCCTCTAATACCAACTGTAGAGACCTGAAACTTGACGTACATGTACATTACATTACTTTCACCGAATACTTAATACATAACAAAAACAGACACACAAGGACCGTAATAGTTTAGTGTCTGGAAACTCGGAATATAAACTTCTAATCATGTTGAAATATCTTCAACAACTCCCATAACGATATTCCCCTTTTTTTTCCTTACCTAAAACCTTTCTTTATTTCCTGGGGAAAATAAAACATAAAAAGGGTGAGCTCAAATTCTCAGTAAGGGAAAACATAGAGAACATAAAACAATCCATAAACATTTGAAAGCAAAAACATGAACATGAAATTTAAACATCAAAATATTGAGCTAATACATAAATTGTGGAAGTACGTAAGGAATATATCATAATGGAACATCAACCATGATAAAATAAAATGGGAATAAAACATGTAATTGTGGAAACCATTCAGCACATTTTATGATTTCCATTGTATCCATGGCATTGTTGCCAAGACCATCTTAGTAGACAAAGTCCCTTTTTGAATCGATTTCACTCCTCATTTCAGTCCTGTAACACTGAACTGGATTAACTTATCGTTCTAGCCATGTATATCTCATGAGATATAAATCTTTACCCAATTCATTGGAGGGAGATATAGGTCCCACCCATCTCATAATGAAATCATTATTACTTGTTCCGCAAAATAAACTTACATCATTCATAATAACCCAATAAATAAAATGGGTTTCATAAACATCATCCCATCATCACATAATCCATATAAAAGAAATGGATATCATTTCATAATAATAAAAGTGAAACCATGTAAATCATAGAGACATTAAACTTGAAACATACACATATAAAATAATGTCATCTTAGATGGAAAATGGTTTTGATAAAACATTTTAAATGAATTCTTGAGGAAAATATCATTTCTTCTTCAAAATCATTTTCTTTTCACAAAATGCCATTCACTTTTAAAATAAAAGTTATTTTTGAAAATAGTCATAAAATCTTGTAGAGTAAGATTCATGAAAATGAGGCGTTATGAAACCGTAAAAATCCTTCCACGCCGTATAAGTTAAAAATAACATTCTTCTCGTACTTTTGTTGGAAAAGTCAAAAAGTACCTCGTGTGGTAAACAAAAAAATATTCCTTACATACCATGTAGTAAAAGTCAAAAATGGGTAAAAAGGACTTTAAACATACATGAAAACATTTTTATAAAACATGGTCTTGGATGATAAAGATAACCCTAGTAAATACTTACGAATAAACAATCTCGGATAAAAATGAGATTGATAAATTATCCCTTACCATAGGTCTGATATGCTTCGTACATTTACAAACCTCTTGTATAATGATTTAAATAATGTCATTGACTTATTACATAATAATATTCATTGTTATGATATCATATATGGTTCACTTATGACTTTATATTACCCATTCTATTGTAAATTCCATGTTAAAGAGCGTTTTGGGTAAAATCGTTTCATTTGTCCTCCGTGTTTTGACTTGTAATTATTCATATGATTAATTAGATCATGATTACTTAATTATAGAATATAAAACATGATTTATATACAATATACATATATATATTAGATCGATAAATGGAAAGAAATACACCGTTCATGGAGACGGTAGGTCGTACGTATGCATGAACGTTGTTTTCGTTTCCCTATTGAATTGAATAGAATTAAGTGGATGACATACATATATATATATAAATAAATCCAATATCATTATCATGTAATATATTTCATGATTACTTATTATATATACTTTATAATCATTCATGGATGATTAATCATTGAGAATGAATCTCATCGCGTCGTGGAGACGGTAGTCCGTACGTACGCACGAGCGATGATATCGTTCCCATAATTATTGAATTGAATTGGAGTGGATGATACAATATATCATAATTAGTATGTTGTTATAATAACTATGTATAGTTATTCTTTACACCATTATACCCATCCAAGTAATTTGGTGTTGGAAAAATAGATTACACCACGACGTGGAGACGGTATTTCGTACGTACGCACACGTGGTGATTTCGTTTTCCGTAGAATGGAAAGATGGTGAAATAGGGTTGTTTCATATTTATAATAAAATATAATTATATTAGTGATACTTATTTTATTACTTCATAATGAAACAACTAAATAAGAAGAAGTGGAAGAAGAAATAAAGTTGAAAGAATCGGTAACGGACATTACCTCTTCTTTGAAGCGCCTCTTTGAGACCTCCTTTTAGGGTACTAAAATTGGTCTTTGAAGAATACCACGACCTCTAGGATGTTTCTAGGGAAGTGGATAAGAGTATTTGGTAGGGGTTTTCTGATCTTAAAGGCTCAAAGTGGTGTGAGGAAGAGAGGGAGGAGGTGCCCTTTTATAAGGGAGGAGAGGGGCACCTTTGGAATAACTAAAAATATTATTTTATTATAAAGTCATATTCGGTTTTTAATAGCTCCAAATTGATTTATTTAGAATATAAGGTGGTTATGGGTCTAAATAATCTCATACAATAGAATTTAGACAATTTTAGGTTTCTATTTTAACCTTATCATTTAGATTTAACTTTAAGTTAAATAATTTTTCTTTTACCATGTCTTCTTGTTTTCTTACACTATAAGGTTAATAAAATTACTATAACAAGAAAAACGAACCCCAAGTTGTTTATTATTAATATTTATAACCTTATATAAGTAATTTGGTGTAACCTTAGATTTTTAGGAATAAAATAACAATTAATAATATAATATTTGTTTTAAAAACTATTTTATGTCAATTTTGACACTATTTGGTAATTGATTTTTGTAAAAATCATAACAGAATTATTAGTTCTAAAAAAGTTAACTAAATCAATACTAAAATTTCATATTATCCTGTAAAAAAAATTTAGTTCATAAAAAGTCTCAAATTACATTTATTTGGGTATTTATAACATCAATTATGTCAATATTTCATTAATAAGATAATTACTGCATCATCATTGTGTCATAAATAAATTAAATTATTTAATGTCTAAAAATTATAAATAAAACACCATTATGTATAAAATCTTTTTATCTTTCTAATTAATATTTATAGTCTAATTTATCTTATGTATAACCCTATATTAAAAATGATTTAGTTATTAAACTTTGATTTTAACTATTTTAACCCTTTATTAAATAAATTAATAATAAATGTCCTAATCTAATACAAGTGGGCCTAAATGGTCATATTTTATTTATAAGGTTTTTTTGGTCGAATTAAACTTATCCAATATAATTAGGACATGTGTTTGGTCAATAATAATTTCATTTTTACCCTTAATTACCATATTTACTTTTAACCGTGGTAAAAAAAAGTAAAAAGTTACTATTCACCAAAAATTATTTTCATCTCATTGAACTACATTTTAGTCCTTGATATTAACCTTGTTTCTCTTAATTTTTAAATTCCACTCACAGAAGCGGTAAAATTAAGTTTTATGTGAATTTGCAAATTCTCCTAGGAGGTGGGTAAAAGACGGTGAAAAGTTCAATAAAATTTTTATATATCTAAAATTATTATAAAATGACTCCAATGAATTACATTGAACTTATATAGGTATTATGTATCAATTTTGACCTAAAATAAATTAAAATAAAATAAATAAGTATTTAAATAAAAAGTCTGTTTTTGAATAGTAACCCAGTGTTTTCACTATTCATCAAAAATAGAAAGTTTTCAGAAAAATACCAAAAATTCACCCTAAGCTAATTTTGATATTCCGAATCCAAAAATGAAGTCCATTTAGAAAGATAAAATTTATCAAATTTCAAAAATTGGGTATTACTATTCATAACGGCTAGTTTATATAACATATCGTTGTTTAGCGAAACTCGGTATTATGTACAACACACGCTATCGTGGAAGGTCGCGATTGCGTGTAATGCAAGCCAAGTTAGGGATGCGTGTTGTGTAAGCTCATTTTAGTGTAGAACACAACACAAGACATTAATGAAATTAAAAAGAATATTTTTCATAAAATCTCAGGGTGTTACAATGCCAATACCTCCCAAGGCTTGGGGCATGAAGCATTATTCCCAAGATGATGTAATGACTTTTCTCCCTATTATACTACCACACCATACAAAATTCATCATCAAAAATTTTATAGTATTTATAATATAGGATGGCTGGAGATACACCATAAATGAGTAAACAAGGTTGCAAATAAACACATGGTTAACAAGGAAGATTCTTCCTGCCATTGAGAGATATTTACCTTTTCAAGAAGAAAGGTTTATTCTAATTTTACATAAGTAATTAGATAAGTGATAAGCATGATATCTACCCAAAAAAATAGGGACTCCAATATAAGTTAAGTTTAGGGATCCTTCCCTTATTCCTAGGTTAATAATGATGCTATTTTTTCTTGAGGATGGGATGTTCCTTGCCAAAGTTGATAAATGACTTGTTCCAACTAATTTCCTAGCTAGAAAACATTTTCATAATGAAATACGTTGTTCTTGATGTTGGTTATCTTCCTCATGTTTCCCTAAGTGAATTCATCAGCAAATAAATTAGTGAAAAGGAGTATGGATACCTCTAACTACTCTGGTAGTTTTCATTTCACCCTTATCCACCATGTGGAGGAGGATCCTAATACAATAGTCCTCATTAATTGAAAAAAAAATGGAAGAAAGAGGATCCCCTCATCCCACTCCCCTAGAACATTTAATGTATCCCTTAAGATATCCATTAACAAGAATGGATATGCGATATAATTCAAGAAGATTTTTGATCCAATGATCAAACTGTAAACTCAATACAAAGATATGAAAAAAAAATTGATTATGAATCCCCAGTCCATTATGTCAATGGCTTGTTTCATATCAAGTTACATATCAATGTTGAAACCTATGTTGGATTTTTTAATGAGATTAAGACACCTTTAAGTAGTAAGTAAACTATATCGGATTCTTATTCCATTAACAAATCCAAATTGTTTCCTAGTAATAATTCAATCTGAACCCCAAAAAAGTCTATTGGAAATTATTTTGGTAATTATATAATGAAATGTCTTGAAAATAAAAATAGGTCTAAAATGGATGATGCCTCTGTCAATTTAAATTTTTAATATAAGGGTTGTGAATTGATCATTAAAGCCTTCGTTGAAGGATCCCCCCATGAAAAAATTCATAACATGTCTTCACACATCATTCTAGACGACATCCCAATAAGATTGTAAGAAACAGTTGGTGAACCCATCCATACCTAGAGAGCTATCTTTCTTGAGGCCAAAAATACATCCTTGATTTCATTATCCAAGGGTCTAGAGGTAAGAAATTATTTTTCCACTTTATATATTAATTTGGGAATAATGCTTTCCTTCATCACCACACCCCTTCTAGGTACATTTAAAAGGGTTGTATAAAAGGAGAAAATTTTGTTGTAAATATCCTATCTACCCTCTAAAAGTTTCTCCCAATATTTGAGCAATGATAGGGAATGTTTTCTCTTTTCACCCTTTGAAGATCACTGAAAAACTTATTGTTTGTATCCCAATCAGCGATCCATTTGTTTTTGAATATTTCCTTATTCATGTTGTCACTAAGTTGGATGAGATTTTGATGCCTAGTAGACACCTCAATTTATTGGGAAGAATCTCCCTTGAAGTTTTTTTTATTAGATTCTTCCTGAATATCATGTAAAGAGAATTCAAGGGGCTCGATATCTACATAGAGAAAGATAAATTTGGATTTACTCCTTTCCCTTATCTTGGACTTGAGTAATTTTAGCTTTGATAATAAAACCAGAGGATTTCCATGATGATCATCTGAGGTCCATCATTCTTAAATAACCTTTTACAGTTATGGCAGATAAATCCATGCACTATTAAACCTGAAAAGGAGTGGTAGCCTTTTCTCATTATAAATAAAACTGACCAGGATAGGGTGATGATCAGATTTATGCTTCTCCAATGTTACACATGATAATGACCTTTAGTTTCCACGTAGAGAATATTTCACAAATTCATTATCAATTCTGCTAGCCCTCATATAATTAAGATTCATCCGATTCCATGTAAGCTTAGCACCAATAAGATTAATATCAGTTAATAGTGCATTTTTAATACATTCTCTGAAGTCTCTAATAGATATGGTGATGAAATATATTCTATTTTTTTCATCCGAGTGAAGGATGGAGTTGAAGTCACCCATGATAGTCCATGATGACACTGACAAGATCCTTGATTTTCACCTATAAAAGTATCATGTCCATGTTCATTATATTGAACATATATTTTTTATCATTATAAATGATAATACATTATCCATAATTATTCCTCAACGTATCCAACAAATTCTCCACATAATCTATCTTATTATTAGTATCATGTATACTAATTTTGTGTTGTTTACTCATTCCTACCATAATATTTATTCCATTTTTATTCAATGATTACCTCAGTTGTGTAATGTCAGACATCAAAAAAATGATTACCTCAGTTATACTAGAATAATGTGTAATGTTAGACATCAAAGAAATGTTTTCATGGCCTTGTTCCAAGAAAATATCTTATTATGAGGAGAGTTATGCACCAAACCCCAACATGTTCTATCTCATGAGACCTTTTGATGCATTGAGGGGAAATATAATTATAATCCCCACCAATAACCTAATTAAGTTTAATTCATTCATCATAATATTCAATAGGAATATTCATAGAATTCCCTAATGAACCTCTTATTGAATAAAAACTTGTCTATCTGAATAATGAAATATATGGAATATCAATATATAATCAACATGTGTTATTAGTCAATAATCATCAATAATTTCAAAAAAAAATCCCCTCATCATTAAAATGGAAAACATGATCATAACTCATCCAGTGGAATAAGGTGGATGGTAAAAACAATCATAGTCAATTTTCCAATAATCATCCTTTTTGGAATAATAATATAGATAATTATAATAATTTTCACAATGATAATAAATAAACATTCATTCCAGGTGAACATCCTCCAACTTTTAGTTATAAAATGATATTTTCATATAGTGTATGGTAATGAGTATATGGTTAATTCAATGATATAATAACTTGATCATAAACCTTATAGATAAATAAATTGGATGTTTGTAATAGAAAATATCCTTGGTGAAACAAATGAAACATATGAGTGTGTTGACATAAATTAAAAACATCATTATAAAAATAATGATTTTAATAATATCACAAAATAGTAAATTAAGAATAAAATTTTTTTATATCATATATCCAGCCCCCCAAATGATTACATATATATATTATAAGATAAATTATGAAATTTAAACAACATTTGGGTAAAAAAAATTGAAAATTATAAGGTAAATAGACGTGAAAACATAATATTGATTATAGGAAAACGTGTTTAATATTGACCTAAAAAATTACATATCAATTTCAAAGGATACTTTTGAATAGGGGGTATGAATTATTTTTAAATTTGATACTTTAAAAATAATATATAATAATATATCCTTTAAAAATCATTAATTTTACCTTTTATAAATGAGGATTGATGAAAAAAATGGGAATGTGAAAGGAAAAAAACCTTTTTAATATTTTCAAAATTCCTTCTTTTAAAAATAAATTAGTACTGATATTAAAATAAAAATTAATATATATTAATACTAAATTTTAACAAAAAAGATTATAAAATATCATATAATAAAATATTCATTTAGGAGAACCCAAGCATGGAAAAGTAATTTTATAGATGAAACATTATGACACAAAGAATGGATATTTGATTTATCAATATCACTTACTGGAAATATAATCCATGAACCATGATAAATTTTAAAAGAAATTTGTGTGGTATAAATTAAAAAGAAACATATATAATATTTTTGTTATAAAATTAAATATTTGAATTTACATTACTTATAAAAAATAATTTCATCTAAATGAGCATAACTCAATGAACGAAAATTGAGTTAACAAAAATTCTTATGATTGGGATAACATTAGAGAAAAAATATGTTTGAATAAAATAAATGGATTTGGATTAGTTTATTATATGTATTTAAATTAAATAAATTATAGGAATTTATGGGATATTAAGTCAATATAACATTGTATAATGGAATCCTATTTTATAACATGTAACGTGTATGAAAGAATCAATGTTGAGACCATGAAAACCTTTAGGGATTAAGAAACATTTTAATCATAAACCCATTTAAAGACTAGGATTATAATTGAACATAATATACCATTATTAAATGAAAATCCAATTTATGAAATCAAAAATAATTATTATATTCACCATAAAATTTAAATTTGGCACATAATACAAAACATGTCTCAAAGAGTAGAATTTTAGATGAGAATAATCACCTTGTTCTATATTCATTCTGTTCATATGCCTAACGTCCAGAATAATGAAGTTAATTTTATTAGATACCTTATTAGTAACTTTATACATCTATATTTTATTTTCTTTTGATCATTTATTATCATATTCTATTTATTTATTATATAATTTTATTGCTGAGGTTGGTCACTTGAGGTTTTTTTGTCAATTTTTATACAATTCATTAGGCATGTCAAAAGTTGTAGAAAGAATCCTCAAATAGTTTCATATTATCCATAATATTAATATTATTTTGAAAATAATTTTATTATATTAAATTTAGTTTTAAATAAATCCATTATGGCTGGTGATGACAAATGAAACACATTTCTCATAGAGGTTGTAGTTCGCATTTACACATAATTAATTTTTTCATTTATAAATGAATGAGAGGGAAACAAATTATATGATAACATGAATTTTAAAAATGATATTTATAGTTTACATATAATATTATTTTTCAATAAATTCATTAAAACCAACCATTATATGCATTTTTGGAAATTGGATTATGTCGGATCATGGATGTGGTAGTTTGTGCATGCACACTAATGACGCTTACAATTTCTTCAGGGGGTGGAGAGGAAAAACATATGGTTGTTCCAATCATATAACAAAATATCAGTATAATTATTATATTAATTTAATTATATTTAAATTGATATTAGAGTTTTATAATTGGGATATTAATGATAAATTATTTAAAAGTATGTATTACTTTTCTTAGGGAATCGATATTCTCTTAGATACCTCTATAGTAATTAAGGCTTTAGGCTCACATCTAGACACTATGAGATTAGGGGTGAAAAAGTTAAATCTCAGATAGGAAATTTTGGTATTGTTTCAAGGTAAATCATAATGAAAAGTTTAATATTTATGGGGTGGAAGTGATCCCCATTTATAAGTCAATAAAGGGGCACTTTGGGGAACACCCTTTTTATTTTCAATGATATTATAAAACTATTTTAGGTTAAAAGACTATAAAAGTTATAAATAATTGTGTTTTCGGTGATATTAGGTATAAAAATCCCTAAAAAATTATTTCCACAAATGTTTTAAACTTTCTTATGTCTTTTCAACTTAGGTTTTTTACTTTTACATTTTTTTTTTACCTTGGTAACTAGTTTTTAACTATTTAATTAATTTATTAGTAGAAATAAAAATTAAACCATCCTACCATATTTAGGACTGATGGACCGAAATATAATATATGTTTAATATAATTAAATTTCAAAAATAATATACTATTTCCTTTTAAATTAATCCATTTTATAAATAGAAGAACATTTTTTTAGAAAAATGTTGTTTGACCATTATGTATTGTTAACCTTATTTAAAACTAGTTACTAATTAAATTTGTGTTAATATAAATACATATGTGTTTTAAAATAAAATTTTGTAATAATATTAAATATATTAATTTAATTTATATGATAAAATATATATATTATTATGAAAATCGTTATTTAAAAATAAAAATTTTATTATTATCATGGTCATTAACTGTAATCATAATAATCTTACTTCTTTTGACAAAAATAAAATTGAAAATTTTATTAATATGATTATTTTGATCTAAAATATGAAATAAATTGTGATATATTTAATTTCTACAAGTGTTAAAATTAAATTTTAAAATTTTAAATGTATAATGTATTAATTAATTCTTATAATATAATTTATGTTTAAAATTTAAAATATGGTTTTATAAATTCAACCAAATTTATTATTATTATTATGTAACTCATTAATTAAATATTTTTCCTTATATAAAGGATTCAATTATTTTCCATTCATAATTATATACTAATAATTTCATAAAATAAATCTTATTTGTAAAGATGATAATTTGTACTATTCACCTAAACATCATTCTATTTAGAAAATTCATGAAAATTCATATTAAGAAAATATTATAATGATTGTTAAAAAATAATTTCCATTTTTCAAAATTAAAATTATACATTTTTATAATTTGACTTTTAAATAACGAAGCAAGATACAATAAAAAAGTTATTTTAAATAAAATAACTTTCCTAAAATATAGACCATCCTCATTCATATTTCTTATAACTTACTAATTAAAATAGTGAGAAAAAAAATTTCAAATCATATATATTTTTTAATTATTAACTAAAAGTTTATTTAAATATAAATTCACATCACATAGATATATAATATTGATAAAAATAAATTTCAATGCATAAAATGATTTTATTAGTCATTTAAAATATACTATTTGATTCCATCCCCATTAAATGTGTCCTTTATTTTCAATATATATATATTTCATAAAGTATTTATGTGATGACCCTGACCCCAGTATCCTAGATATGATGCCTTAATTTATTAAATTTTCCTAAATACAATGAATCAAATCATGAAGGACCTAATAGTTCAGTAGTCTTGGTAAAGTAGATACCTAGATGATTCCCATTTTATTACTGAATACACCAATTTCAATATAATTATTTTCAAGAAAAATATTTTTCCGTATTGAATTTTTTTTAAATATTTCATAGTACACTAAATGTATTATTGGGAAAGGAAACAACATAAGTGTGTACTCAAATTCTATGTATGGGTTTAGTATTTATAAATTTATCATGAATCAACAATCATAATCTATATGTAAAGGTAAATAACTGAAAACACATTCCATTTTAATGACTTTAATATAATGGTTAGATAATAAATAATCAATTGGTAAAAGTAAATTAATGAAAACACATTCCATTTATTCAATGAACAGATAATGAAATTTATCCATATATAATATCATAGATAAAATCTCAATGATAATAATAATAACCAAATTATCAATTAAGGAAATGCTTAATTATTAGACGAAATTTCTGAAGAACATGATAACACAACCATATATACCATTAAAAATATGGTTTGAAAATATAGGGTAAAAATATATTTATCTTATCCAATTATACTTATATTTTCAAGGCCTTTCATAATATAGATTAAACTACTCGGTACAAACTCATAGTTTTTGGCCTACAAATTTGTTTCGTGTGACCTGTCGATGAATTGAGGGTATTTTTATAAATAGTCCCGACACATAAATTCATGTAAAAATAATTCCTCATATATATATTAATCAATTTAATTCCTTAAAAATTTGCCTTATGAGAAAAATGTTTTTATTGAGTAAAATATATAGATTTATCAATATTTCCCCAGTCAATTAAATAACTTTTAAATAAAAATATATATGTTTAAATGGTATACAGTTTATGAAATGATCATTTACATAATTACATAATATTTATATTTATGTGAAATGTAATTAATAATGAAAAATTATTATAGGAAAGTGATTGTATCAAGATAATCATTACAATCACAAATGAAGGGGAGATTTTACAATAACTATTACCACTTAGTTATTTTCAAGTCAAAATCCCCTTGGATGAAATGATTAAAAGTGAAACATAAGATTCAATAAAGTATAAATTAATCAAGATATTATATTTAAAAGGGGAATTTTATACACCACATTAAATTTAATTGGTGCATAATAATAAATAAGTCTCAATGGAATGTAAATCAATACAAAATCCATTACCTTATTCTTCTTTTGGGTTGAACATGATTTAATTTCATTTATAGGGGTTTTAAACATGTTATTAACATATAAAAGGATCATATTAATATTTATTATTTCATATTTCATACTTATATACCATCTTATCACTTTTTTGTTAATAATCATTCCTTATTTTCATAGATTGGGGTGTTAATTGCCTTGTTTTTTCATGCGTGTTTCATCATGAAAGACCTTGTTCATGCACATATTATATAGTGATATCACATCCATATTAATGACCATGAAATAATTATCATATTTATGCATAAATTATACTTTTAATATTAATCATGAAATATGGTTTTGAGAAATTAAGTATGTTATGATCAAGGAGACAATAGATCATACGTACACATGAGTAACATTTCTATTTTTCAACGATCATTGTGGAAAGAAGGTAAGTAATATTTTATCATTAAAAAATGATAAAAATATTAGAAATAAATTATTATATACTTATATATATAATCCAAGTGTTTTTTTGATAAGAAGTGTGCCACATCATTTCATGAAGGCAGTATTCCACACGTACATGAACAATGTTATCATTATTAAGTGAGTGGAAAGATAAGAAATAAAATAACATATTTTTTTTAAATAAATATAAATATATCATTAATATCATAATTATTTCATATAAATAACATAAAATTATTAAATATATCCTTATCACCTTACATGTAAAGCATTAGTGAAGGACGAATCACATTGCTTCACGACGTTGTAGTCCATTATACACACAAGTGACAATATCATATCTCCTGCAGAATAGAAAGTGGAAAAGGTATATATGACCTAATTTTTAATTAGGTATAAATATTTTATTAATATAATATATATATATATATATATATATAATATCAATAATTATAACAAAGTGTGAAAGTAGATAATGTAAGAACCATTAATATCAGTTCGCAATGCGGTAGTCTGCCATACACAAGAATGATGATTTCCTAACACATTTAATAGAAGTGGAGATGTTTGTAGGTAGTTAAATTATTATAAAAACATTAAATTATATTGAAGATATAGATGTTATAATATTATAATTTTTTAATAATAATTAAAGGAGGTGGATAAATAAATAAAATAAAGATTTCCGTTGAAGAATGTCACTTCTTCATTGGGTATTTTCTTTAGGATTGCACTAAATCATTCCACGGTTGATTTTCAATCCAAAATAAGGATTATAGGATGGGGTTAGATAGTTTGATAAGTTATTTGGGAAGATATTGGCCAAATAAAAAGTTTATTAAGGTGTGAAAAATAGAAGAGAGAGGGTTCCCTTTTTTATGTGTGGTGAGTGGCACATTTGTAATGTTTTGAAATGATTCAATCATACCCACATTTTTATCATTCAACAAGATTCCATAATAGTCTATTCTCTAACATATAAGATATAAGGTCGAAATATGGCTATAAAATGTGTGATTAAAATTTTTTTTGTCATTTTTAACCCTTATCTTCTTAGATTAACCCATGGTAAATTCATTTTTACCATAACCATGTGAATTATTTTTTATTATTTTTATAATTAATTTTGGTCAAAAATTAATTTAACCTTATTAGATATTAAAAATTATTGTGATTCAAAATATGGAATCAATTCCACTATAGAGGTGGCAGTCACTGTAGTGGCAGCAGGGCACTATAGTAGTGGTGGTACTGTGTGGCATTGTAGCAGACGGTACTATAGCATTACTATTCATAGAATGGGCCTTGGGCCAAAAATTTGGGCCTATGGGCAATGTAATGGGCTAAATGTTCACTGGACATTCGGTCTATGTAATGGGTCTCCCTATACCTAGTTAAAGACGTCTTTTCTTTTCTTTAATAATAAATAAGGCTTCGGCCCTAAATTTTTAAAAAAAAATCAAAATTCTAATTTTAAAATTGATCTCACAACCATGATGAAAAAATAGGTTTTCAATGAGAAAATATTTAAACATTTATAGAGTTTTTATATAAAAATTATATATGAAAATTTTTTCAATGAACTAAATTGGATTAAATTATAATAAATTTATCTAATTTTAATTGAAAACTAATTAAAAATATAATTTAACATTACAAATAATTTAAACTAAAATGTATTTTTTAATTAATATACAGTGTTTTTTAGTACTCATTAAAAAATGAATCATTCTAGAAAAATACAAAAAATTCACCCTAAGAAAATTTTGATATATTGATTTAAAATTTTAATTTTATTTGTTTAAATTAAATTTTAAAAAATTGTTAAAAAATATTTTTAAATTATGTGTGAAAATAAATAATTGACCGTCTTTTAGAAAAATACAGTTTTTCAGAAAATATTTCTTTTTCATTTTAATGATTCTAATTTCATTAATAATTTATTAATAACTAATAAAAGTGTGTAAAAATATTTATTAATAATTTATTTAATCCTATTCATACCCTCCATTCCAATGGATAGGTGATAACAATCATATTAAAAAAAATATTAATAGTGTATTTTTCTAATGAAAAACTCAGTTATGCTTGTAACGCAAGCTATCTAAGAGACTCAATGTTATTTGTAATAAAAGTTAAACTAAGTGTTTTTAATAATAAAATATATTAATGAGATTTAATTTATTTAATAATAAATATATCTTAAAGTATTGGGGTTATATTTTCTACTATGCTTAGTGCTGCATGGAATATACACTATTAAATAAAAACATTATTATTCTAGAAATTTGTGGTGTCACATTATCCCCACCTTAAATAAGTTGTGTCGTGGCAATTTAAAAAATATCTCAAAAATCAATGGTTTGAAATTAGTAAATACTAATGTTTAGAAACCAACACCGTAAAACGGTTAATAAAACATCTTTTTAATAAGAGAGAAAATGAAGTTCAGAGTTCATCTGTAATAATACATTACTAAATTTCTGAAGAGGAGCACCTGAGAAGGATATTAAAACATGAACATGGAAGAAAATAATAAATAATTCAAGATATGATTGACTTCATTAATCAAAATCAAGTGAATGATCAATGTAAATTTAAGGTCCTCAATACCATAAATATGTGATGATTTAAAAGACCATCTGATTCATCGGCTATGAAGTTAATAGGACAATTTTCTTGTTTCAATATCCTTTTCCTAAAGTTGAATAATTTTACTATATAACAATATAATGAAATATACATACTTAATACATTTCTATTTCATAAGAATAATTTCATCTGTTTTTTGTGATTCGATCAATTTCCAATTCATAACTTACTCTAAGAAGTGAATATCCAAAAAAACATTTACACCTATAGCACCAAAATTAACTTTTAACATATCTTATGATCTAGTAAAATTAAAATGTCTCTCCATAAGTATCTAAATGTTTTACAAAACCAATATGGTCAGCACAAGTTATCGAATATTAATAAATCTATATATATTTAAGTAATACATTAATATATAAAACCTTTTCCAATGTGCAACATATAACATTTCATAAATGGTTAACCTTATGAACCTTGAAAATGATTATGATCTAAAACAGTATAAATAGGCTCACTAAATTCCCAAAATGAACTTTTCATTAATCCCCTAAATAATATGAATTATCTATTCGTCAAATCATAATAACCATGTGAATACCTTCATCATGTATTCTCTTAAAACATGGTAAATACCTAAATTAACATAAAACCTTATTTAAAACATTGGTGCCTCCTTATTCATTAAATAATACATAGATTATTGAAAATGTTCCTTACGTCCAAAAATTATATTATCTTTATCCATGATAACATAAACCACTTTGTCTAATAATCATTAATCAGTTCGCAGGTAGTAAACACTATCCAATTTACATTATCCATTTCAATAATCTGATTATCCCAACAACATTATATCAAAATTAGTAATATATAAGGTTTATATTCCCCACAATCATGTGTTTTCCTCAAAGTTTAACTTTCCACTGAATCATTTTTCTGGTCACCATTACTGTTCAACACAAGATTTCAAATCCTTAATGAAAAGGTAATGTAGTAAAATCCTTATGAATTTCATAATTATTATAACATATAGATAATTGGTAAAATATAAAAATTACATACTTCTTTAATACAAACCCAATAACATTAATCATTACACTTCGTATTTGGAAATAGATCAATCTTGACCATGTTCTCTTAACTTCTTATGAGGTATATTCCCTTTTCTCTTGGGGTATTCAATTATGTACTAAATTGTATCCTTACAGTTGAAGCATTGCACATTAGAAAATTCCTTATTTACCTTTCAATCATGAGCATGGTGTCCTTTTTCTCCACACATTAAGCAAACTCTATTTACTCTTAATCATGTTCCAAGGTGTTTCCTTCCATAATTATTACATTTGGGAAAATCCTTCTTTTCATTCTTTCATTTATCCATATTTTTCTCTTCAATCCACTTCTTCTCTTTCTTACCTTCAAATACTTAATACTTAGATAATTTCTTCTCTATATTGTTAGAACATTATATTGTGTCCTCAAATGTTGAGAATTTTTGGGAGACTAGTTCCTTTCAAAATATTATATTAAGACCATTAAAGAAATTATCATTATTACTCTCTGGATTACATACATTGATGAATTTCTCATTCCATCCCCTAAGAGACATTTCTAAATGATTCCATACACTAAAATAGATTATAACATTATAAAACAAAATGTATAGTCCAAAAACTAGTTAAATACATAACATAAATTGAAAAATATATTCATAAATAATCTCATAATCATAAACATGATTTATATGTGGATATCATTATTTTTACTTCATTTCTAATGGTTTTTAATGAAAATGTGAATTATCCTTGGAATATTCCCAGGATTTTCATACCAGGTGTGCAGTAATCCTTGTTTTCAACCACCGGTGATGATCCGGTCTATCCCAATGCACTATTTTTAGAGTTATTACCCATTTGATGCATTTGTTAGGGAACCACTCCCCATTTTAGTATCTTTAAATGGATTTATTACAAGGAAAAACCACATAATCCTTTCCTTGCCAAAACTTTTTTATGTTCTTCTATACTTATCCTCAATTTCCATCATAGTGTTATGACCCATAATCTATGTTTTCTTAAATCTAGTTCTCAAGGTTTCTACTAAACTTCCTATGATACGACTATAACTACCTCGACCACCAAATCCAAGATCTGATGCATTAATTTATTATATTAGAATAAATATAAGGAATCAATTCTCAATTGACTGAATAATTTAGAATTCTTGGTAAACTAGATACATACATGATTGCTATATTACGTTTGAAAACACAAATTCAAAATTAATTTTGTTTTTAAGAAATAATTATTACCTCTATAATATTATTTAATATCTTTCATATTACAATTCATTGATTCCTAGGAAAGTGAAAAAAATAAGGGTGTGCCAAAATTCTCAATAACGGTTAAGTGTAGTGGAAGTTATCCTGATTTATTAACCATAATCAATATGAAAATATAAGTAACTGAACAAATATTCCATTAAAATAAAATTACTATCATGGTAAGATAAGTAAGAATAAAAATTGAATGGTAAAGAACAAAAAACACAATCCATTTAATTTATAAACCATGAATGATATGCATCCATAGATAATATAATTGCAAAAATCTGATGGATAATAATAATAACATAATTATCAATGAAATAATTCCTTAATTACTGGACATCATTCCTCTAGAACGCGATGAAAATAACATCAAGGACTTTAAAAATATGGTTTAAAAGTAATGGGTACAATCCGATCTATCTTGTCCAACTATAATTCTACTATAATTACATTTTTCAAGATAGTTTAATGCTTTTGGTAGAAACTCACAGGGTTGGTCCAACATATTTCTCTCATGAGGACTGTTGATGCATTGAGGGAATTTATATCAATGGTCCCCACCTATAATTTTATGTACAAATAAATCATCATATTTTTAAAATTTTATTTAATTGATGAATAATGTTCCTTTTAAAAAAATATTTATGTTGAGTAAAAGGTACGTATTTTTCACCCTTTTCCCAAACAATCAAATAATATTAAAAGTAATCAGTATATTTAAAAATGGTATACAGTTATTGAAATGATTATATCCATCATGAATAAATATTTATATTTATAATGAATTTATTTTTTAATGAAAAAATATTACTATAAAGGGATTTATTTAAGAGAAAGTTAAAAATCAAAAATGAATGTGATATTGTACAATAACTTTTACCATTTGGAAATATTCGAGTCAAAATCCCCTTGGATAAAATGAATCAAATTTATAATTAAAATACAATGAATTAGGACATAATCATGATATTACATGTCTAATGTGAAATATATACACAACATAAAATTGAATTGGGGTGTAATAAAAAATAATTCTCAAAGGAATGTAAATTCAGACGAAATCCATTACCTTACCCTTTATTTTGGTTGAATGTTCCTTAACATACTATAAATTCATTTTAAAAATGTTATTAAATCCTAATATAATGATATTAATATTTATAATATCATATATGATCCTCTTATAGCATATTGTCACCCATCTGTGAGAAATATTTCATTATTTTCATTATTTTGGGTGTTAATTTCCTTGTTTTTTAGGCAGGTTTCATCATGAAAGATATATTTATTTCACATATTATATAGTTATATAATCTCTAGAATAATAATTATGACTTAATTATCATATTTATACATCAATTAAACTTTTAATACTAATCATGAAATATGTTTTTGAGAAATGAACTATGTTATGATCCTAGAGATAGTTGGCCTAACAGACGCATGAGTAACGTTTCCATTTTTTAATGATCCTTATGGAAAGGTGGTAACTAAAATTTTTTCATTCAATAAGGATCATAATATCATAAAATCCATATTATATAATTATATATATATATAATCCAAGTGGTGTGGTGATGAAAATAGAGTCACATCACATTGTGAAGGTAGTAGTCCACACGTACACGAATGATGTTGTCATCTTTAAGTGAGTGAAAAGGTAAGAATGAAAGTGATATATTATATTTATATAATAAAAAATATGTCATTAATGTCATAATTATTTAATTTTTATTACATATAATCATTAAGTTTATCATTATCATCTTCTAGTGAAAGACAAATCACATTGCTTCGCAAGTTGGTAGTACGTCGTACAAATGATTGAAATTATCGTATCACCTACTAAATGGAAATTTAGAAAGGTATATATGAGATAATTATCTAATAGGTATAAATATGTTATAAATATAATATATATTATATAGATAAATCATGATATCAAACCTTGAATAGTGGTGAACAAACGACATCGGTTTGTGATGTGGTAGTCCGCCATATAAACGAACGATCATTTCATAAACCATTTGATAGATGTGGGATGGTTGTATGTAATTTCATTTTAAAAAAACATATTTTGGTATATTTAATATAATTAGTTTGATATATTATTAAGGATTAATAATAATTTAAGGAGGTGGGGAAAGAAATAAAATAAATATTCTTATTAAAGAACATAACCTCTTTTTCAGTTATCCTCGTTAAGATTTAATTATAGCCTTCCTAGGTTAGAATTTGTCCCAAAATAAGGATTAAAGGTTTCATATAGGTAATTTTTGTAGTTATTTTTCATTCCAAAAGGGTTTTAATGTTTTATGAATAAAGGAGATGGAGTGGCCATTTGTAAGTGAGATGAGTGCCACACTTGTAATGTTTTGAAAAAAATTAATCATACCCTTGTTTTTATCATGAAAAAATATTTAAAAATGGGAAATTATCAATACTAAAAATTATAAGGTCTACATATATATATTAAATATGTTTTTTACAAGTTGGAATGTTATTTTCAACCCTTATATTCCTATTTTAAACCCAAGTAAATCCATTTTTACCTCAACTGCGGTAATTAATATTTACTATTTTCACTATTCTCTTTGGTCAAAAATTAATTTCCACTTATTAGAAATTATAAATTATTATAATTAAATATATTTAATCCATTTTTCCAAATTTAATTCACATGAGTGAAAAAATTTAATTTAAAATTAATCTCACATAAGCGATGAGAAAGTGGTTTTTCAATAATAAAATTTTCAAAAGTTTAAAACGCTTTTATACCAAAAATCAATATGAAAATTATTACAATGACATAAATTGGATTAATTGATAAAATTTTATCACATTTCACTATAAATATATTTTAAAATATAATTTATTATCATAAAAATTTCATTAAAAAACAGTTTTCAATTAAAATTCGATATTATTCACTATTCATCAAAAAAAATGAAACATTTTAGAAAAAATACAACAAATAACCCTTTGAAAAAAAAATATTATGATTTCAAAAAAATTATTTTTTAATAATAAATTTTATAAAATTGCTAAAAAAAATTAATTTTAAATTATGTGTATACTGATTTAATAGACCATCTTTTAAAAAAATGCTGTTTTTATGAAAATATTTCATTTTCTTTTAAAGGATTCACATTTTATTACTAATCAATAGATAACTGATATATGTTTGTAAAATATATATTTTTATAAGTTATTTAATTCAATTAATATTCTCCATTACAATGTTTATGTGATTATTTTCATATTAAATAATAATATTCATAGTATATTTTTGTTTGAAAAAACTATCTCTTTCATGTAATGCAAGCTATAAAATAAACTCAATGTTGTTTATAGCTTAAGATAAAATCAGTGTTTAATATAATGATATCTATTGTATAGATTTAATTTATTCCAAAATAAATATATTTTTAGTTCTTAAGGTTTTATATTTTTTTCTAATCTTGGTTTTGGTTGGCATTTATGTTATCAAATACAAAGATCTTATTTTATAATTTTAGGGTCTTACAGTTTAATCTTATACATTTTTTATAATTAAATGGATACATTTAAATGGTCATACTTAAATATTTATATTATATCTAAATATATTACTATATCATATAAGTTTAGTGTTTCATGTGGAGAAATTTTTATAAAAAATTGACATGTCTAAATAAATTCATATATTAGCATCTATTAAGGTTAAATTATCCCCAACCCCCCACAATTAAATATCATCCCCAAAATTTTAATTATAACACAATAATGAATTTTGGAGAATTTATTGTTAACATATCTTTCATTTGTGATATATATTCTAATATGCAATCAACCTTACTCTCATTTGCTAGACTATGTTACTTATATTTCCTCAACCAAATTTAATCATTCATGCAATCATATACCCATGTATAAATATACCCTAAATCATATATTATCAATTAAATAAAATTCCCAAAACTATTAAAATATCCTATAAATTAAACAATAGTGATACCATATTTTTTTCTAAAAATTAACTTTGTATGTTAACCATCAAATGATATTAAAAATTACATCATAAATTCAGAGACTAGTCAGTATATATCATAATCCCAAAACTGTGATTCAATTCACCAAATAATTCATGGGTCAGGTTTTCATTAAATCAAGATTCAACTACAAGGACATCAACAATATCTAACACATATTTCTAAAAATTAATCAACCCTTTATTACCTCAAAATCAAGTAAATATTAATCCTATTATTTATTCATACATTAATCATGTGTTCTTCAATGGTCATTTTCAACAATACAACCTTCTTTACAAAATATTTTTTCAAGGATATTGATTTAATTTAATATATTTTTCCAAACTATTAATGTAAAAATACTAAATAAAATCCTTATATGTTTCAAAAAAACCCATAAAACATATAAAATAGTCTAGAATATCATCGATAAATATCACTCACTAATGAAAATAGCTATGAGTTTCAAGAATTATTTTTTGTCATGATATCAACATCACGACTTTAGGTAAGTCAAGTAAACTCAAATTTTCCATCGTACCAGGCATATAATATGTTTTTAAACCATTTAAGTATTCTACTTTATTTGGTTATAAGACATAGTAGTTTCTAGATAAATACCATTCTTTACTCAATTTTCAAGGTCCCATTTCAACCAAATAACAAAACCCAAAATAGTTATCTATAAAATCATTTTAAATTATAATATGAATATAAAAAATCAATCTTAATTTTTATTCTCTAATAAAACATTCATTTCACCCTTTCATACTTCCAGACTAATCTAGTTTTCTTTAAGTTAGGTTTTCTTCTACTACTTAACCTAAACCCATAAAGTAATTAAGTAATAAACACTTTTTAATGGTTCATAAATAGAATGTGATAGGAAAAATCATACCCCCTAGGAGTGTCTAGCTAGGTGTTTAGTATTAGTCTTATTCATCACGCACCAGAGAAAAGAATGATTCAATGCTCAATCATCCTTTTTTAGGGTGATTACACCTAGATTCTTATATTCCATATATGCATCCACATGCCATTATTAATACAAGTATAAAGTTACATGGAAAAAAATACTCATTTATTTACCAAGACATTAGGATGCCACCCATTACATGGACTTGTTCCTATGCTTTTAAAAAAAATCACATATCCTAATCCCAAAATAAAATTTCATTCTAACCTTAACATTAAATCATATACTTCCCTAACGGGTTATCAATAACTTGTAAACTGTAAAAATATATAACTAAAAACCCCTTAAATTATCCTCAATAAAAATTATAATATCAAAATTTATCTAAACCATTTCTTTTATTCTATCTATGATGCCATAAACTCATACTACAAGATCTGGTTCCATAAACAGACTCTTTACATACTCACTTTTATACTGAGTATATAATCAAGGATATAGAAATACTAAATTAAAAAATCAATAATGATTTTGGAATATTTTGGATCCCAAGGATCATTTCAGGTTTATATATTTATATAATTATGAAAAAACATTAATTAATAAAGACCATGGTCGTTGTATCGAACAAATTTTTTCATTAAATAGAAAATTAGTAAATCTATAATGTGACTTCAACATCTCCTATAAATTCTCTAGAAACGTTATCCTACTTGGAATATCATCTGTAGTACTTTTCTTCATAACATTATAAAAATGAAACATAATAATGGGTTATCATAACACTCGGTAAGGGAAAACATTCTACTAAGGTAACTATGGAAGAAATATTAAGCAAGGAATAAGTAAAAAAATATGTAGTCATAATCAACTGAAACAGAGACCATGTTATATCCATGAAAGTAAATGAAAATATGTGTAAGATATCATTTTGAAAGTACATTCCTCTTTATGTCTTTGGTTGAAACTCAATTTTTTTTGTTAAACTATTTTAACCTTCATTATTGTTGCTTGTTTTCTACTCAATATGCAATCTTAGATGTGTTTGGGGGATTAGAGAAGCTGGACTAGCTTAAGAAAATAGTGTCTAGTAGTGGTTTCATGTTTGGAGAAACTGAAGTACCATACCCCCCCCCCAATAAAGACCACCAGATATATAGTGGTATTTTTATGGCCTTAATAAACATACATGAGCCTCACTAGAAAACTAGTGATACTTACCAGCAAGTTAGTGGAGTTCCCAGCCATGTAGGGGTGCTGGAGGACATCATTAAATAGCTAGTGGTGTTAGGATGGGATATTTTAATGAGGTGTTGTAACAAATTTTTACTCCTAAAACCATCATTTGAACACCAAATTAACCCCTAATTCGACCTTAAATTGGGTTTTACATATTCTGAAGGATCTCAAAGGCTATTATGGCTCATTTGAAACCTCTTTTGGGTCCTGTGATATGACTGTTAAATTGGAGATCCAAAATTGTTATGTTCTTCTTGTAATTGAATAATTTCTCTTATCTTCCCCTTGTATCCTCTTCTTCTATCCTTGATTATTAGTGTCAACAACTTTTAATAGGGGATCATTGTTTTTTATGATGATCTAAATGCTTGATCATTGATTTTTTCTTCTCCTTTCCTAAGGTGGGTGATATAAAACATTCCCAAAACTCTATTTTGTTCTATCTTATGTGAAATATTTTTTATTTCACTGGCACTGTAACACCCCAAGCTTCCATGGTACGCTTCTCTTTGAATAATACAGTAGCGTGTGTTGTACGCAACTTCAAGTTCTAACACAAACCACAACAAATCAAACTAGCCGTTATGAATAGTAATACCCACTTTTTGAAATTTTATAAATTTTATCTTTAAAAATGGAATTCATTTTTGGATTCAAAATATCGAAATTAGCATAGGGTGAATTTTTGGTATTTTTCTGAAAACGTTCAATTTTTGATGAATAGTGAAAAACACTGAGTTATAGTTTAAAACCAAATTTTTTTAAAAATAATTATTTATTTTATTTAAATTTATTTTAGGTAAAAATAGATACATAATACCTATATAAGTACAATTTAATTCATTGGAGTCAATTTATAATAATTTTTTATATATAAAAATTTTATTGAACTTTTCAACGTCTTTTACCCATCTCCTAGGAGAATTTGAAAATTCACAGAAAACATAATTTTACCACTTTTTTGAGTTGAATTTTGAAAATCCTAGAGACAAGGTTAATATCAAGGAGTAAATGTGGTTCAATAAGATAAAAATAATTTTTTTTGAATAGTAACTTTTACTTTTATTTACCACAGTTAAAAGTAAATAGGGTAATTAAGGGTAAAAATGATATTATTATTCCCCTAACACATGTCCAAATTCTACTGGATAAGTATAATTCGACCAAAAACAAATTTAGGAATAAAATATGAAGTTCTTTGGTCCACTTGTATTAGATTAGGACATTTATTATTATTTAATTCAAAGAAGAGTTAAAAGAGTTAAAATCAAAGTTTAATAACTAAAAAATTTTTAATATAGGGCTATCAATAAGATAAATTATCTTATAAATATTAATTAGACAAATAAAGATATTTCCTACATAATGGTATTTTATTTATAATTTTTATATATTAAATAATTTAATTTATTTATGACACAATGGTGATGCAGTAATTGCCTAATTAATGAAATATTAAAATAATTGATATTATAAATATCCAAATAAATGTAATTTTAGACTTTTTATAAATTTCACTAATTTTCTAGGTTAATATGACATATTAGGGTTGGTTAGATGAACTTTTTTTGAAGTAATAATGCTGTTATGAATTTAGAAAAAACAAAATACCAAATACTGTCAAAATTGACATAAAAGAGTTTTTAAAACAAATATTATATTATTAATTGATATTCTATTCCTAAAAATCTAATTTATGTCCAAAGTACTTATATAATCATATTTTTATCATTAATTAACTACTTGGGGTTCTATTGGAAGTATGTAGTATGTTTATTAACCATATAATATAAAAATACAAAGATACATGGTAAATGTCAAACTATTTAACTAAGAGTTAAATCTAAAAGATAAAGTTAATATAGTGACCCAAACCTATCTAAAACCTATTGGTTGAGTGGTTTTAGACCCATCCCCACCTTATCCTTTAAATAATCCATTTTGGAGCCATTAGAAACCGAATATTATTTTATTATAAAATAATATTTCTATCTTTTCCTAAGGTGCCCCTCACCCCTCTTATAAAAGGGAACTCCCCCTTCTCTCTAATTAACACCTTAAAAGCCTTTTGGATCGACCAAAACCTTCCCAAATATCCTCTCAACTTCCCTCAATTCATTCTAGATGCCTTACTTTAGTCATAAATCCAACTTAAGGAACCCTTTTGATCAAATCAAAAGGAAGAGCCCGAAGAAGAGGTAATCATTTCACCACCCTCTTTAAAGTTCTTTTCATCTTCCACTTCTTATTTCTTTGTTATTTTTATTCTAAAATAATAAATCCAGTATCTTCTATATACTATGATGTTATTATAAATATGTTACATCCATATTCATTATTCTATCCATCCTTTGAATGACATGTCACCATACGTGTGTACGTACGGATTACCGTCTCCACGTCGTGATGTAATTGTAATTAAATACATTATTACGTGGATGGGTATAATAATGATGTGTAATTCATGTAAATAATAAACATAACATAATAATTATTCTGTATATATGATATACCATCCAATTATATATTATTTTAATTTCAAAAGAATGATATTGTCGCTCGTGCGTACGTACGGATTACCGTCTCCACGAACGCGATGAGATTCATTCCCCATCGTATCCATTTAAGACTAATTTTCATTAGATGATTAAAAATAATGTTTAAATAATTGATATAATTCCATATATTAATAATATACATCCCATAAATAACAAATATGACTCACATAACAAAGAATATAAAGGAAAACAAATCTGTTAACACCAGAAACGACGATAATACTAAGATATTATTAACAAAACAATGTTAAAAGATCATATATGAGATAATATTAATGTATATTATTCTTGTATAATTTAGTAATAATTATTTCACCATTATAAAATAGGTTAACCTACCCTCGACCAAGGAAAATTACAAGATAATGGTTTATTTCACAATCTCTTCATTATCCGATAGTGTTTATACGTAATTATCTACTGGGACCTATTTATCATCCACATCCATGTTTCTTAAAAATGTATTTCAAAAACTTATTACTATTTTATATAATATGGATTAAAGTCATTTATACCCTTTTTTGAATTTTTATAAGATGTTTATAAATGAATCTTTCTGTCGTTTTCCAAACAAGGTCCTTTTTAACCTTTTTTAAGGTAAGACTGTCTTTTTTAACTTATATGGTGGGTGCGGCTATTTTCTACCATTATAAAATCATCGAATATTCCCTTACAAGATTATAAGAATAATTTAAAAGTAAATTTTTTCTTTTATAATTATGTTACTTTTAAATGATTTCAAAAAAATTGATATTTCTCTCAAATAGTTTTGATTTCATCTATGTCAACATCCTTTGATGGATTTTAAGCTTATTTAAAGTTTATTCATTATGATACAAAACTTCCATATTGTATTGAAGGTTTTTTGATATGTTTGACTATGGATGTGTTATTTTTATACCATTCATGGTTTATGGAGAAATTATTTACATTTCTTATGCTAGTATTAATGAAAATGTTTATGTTATGTTTAAACATGTTCATATGTGGAATGCATTGGACTTAGTAAGTGATGGGTAGAGCCCGTTATAGCTCCTCGATGCATCGGTAGGTCTCATTTGAAAAACTATTATCTTGGCACAAGGACATGACAAAATCTTATTTGTAGTCTTGGAACAAGTCCTTGACTATGTGGTTATGATAGTCTGGCATTATGAATTCCATCATTATGAAAGTGGTTATTGATTTTGCATGTGATTATTCGACTAGTAGAATATACATGTGAATAAGTAAATGGAATTATTTCATTTTATTTTTTCCATATTATACTGAAGTTCAAGTTTAAAATGCTTTTGTTTTAGTTATACATTTCCTTAAATGTTTATGCTTATTTATAAAAGTTTCTTCTATATTGGTATCCTTACTAAGCATCTGAGCTCACCCCTTTCTATGTTTTATTTTTCCCAGGATGTGAAGAAGTAATTTATGACAGACCTGTAGGAAGAGTCTGAGGGGATATGAGTGTGGACTATGGATAATATGTTGTTGTAGTTTTTCACTTTATCATGTAATGTAAGACTTATGAATTTATCTAGTGTTTTCAAAGATACTAAACTAATAGGTATTTCGAGACTTGATCTTTTGTTATCATTCCAATGTTATGTAATAATGAACCTATTCTGGGTAACTGGGGTCAGGGTGTTATAGTTGGTATCATAGGAAGTTTAGTAAAAACCTTGGAAACTAGATTTAGATAAACTCTGATTAGATCACATAGACCTAAGATGGACTTTGAGGATTAGTATAGAAGAACTTCCTAGAATTTTGGTATTATAGATATTTTATGAGTTTTTCGAGCAATACATCCATGTTTGGATATGATCAAGTAGAGTTGGCTCTAGCACAGATGTACCTAAGGGTAAAAACCAAAACACCGCTTTGACCTAGACTCAAACGGGAACTGGTGCACGACAACAGGCCTTGCTGCACTCTTGGTTACGACACTCCCGAGGGATATGCTTAGGATAATTCTCATTTTATTTACAAACCATTATGAAGGGTTTATAAGTATATACTTCCTCAAAGAAAACATTTTTATGATTATGGATTATATCTATAAATTGTTCAATTTATGTTAAGTGTTTTACAAGTTTGGATTTATGTATTGCAATTCATAAACTAATCTAGTGTATGACATTATTTAGAAATGGCGCATAGTGGAAGGAATGGAAACCATATCAATGCACACGCTCCATATAGGGATTTCCATCCTACTCAGGATAATTATAGTGGAGCTAGTGATTCAACTGGTACTGGTCAGCTAATCACCATACTGGGACAACTCACTCAGGTTATGAATAATAACCTTACCTGTATGGAGTACCCTTATCCGCAGTATAGAGGATCAATGTTAGATCGCTTCATGAGGAAATAACCACCAACATTCAATGGGGGTAAAAATCCACTAGTAGCTGAGAAATGGATAAATTCCTTAGAGAAAATATTCCATGCCTTGGGGAGTAGTGAAAAGGAAAAAGTTTTCATGGCATTTTACCGCCTCACTGGAGATACTGATCAATGGTGGTCAATGATTCAAAACATGAAGGAAGATGATAAAGTATCAAATATGGAATAGAGGGAGTTTAAAGATATTTTCTTAGAAAAATACTTTCCCCATGACCATCTAGCAGATATGGAAAGACAATTTCTGAGTCTGAGGCAAAAGGAGGATGAGAAAGTTGCAAAGTATGAGTCTAACTTTACAAGGTTAGTAAGGCATGCTTTAGATTATATACATAACCCGAGAAGTAATATTGATCATTTATTTTATGGGTTAAAACCATTTCTTTGTCGAGCATTAGTCTCACAATCCTTCTTTTCATATGAAGATATTGTCTCATGTACTATCAAGATAGAAAAGGAGTTCTCTAAGTCTTATGACTTTAAAGAAAAGCAGGAGAAGAAGAGATTTGATGATCACTCTAGAAATGGAAATAAGGGGAAGAAGGGAAAAGTTTAATATCCATCCTACAGTAAATGTGGGAAGAAACACCCTGGTACTTTCTTGAAGGCAATGGGAGTCTGTTACAAGTGTGGTGAAAAAGGCCACCAATCTTGTAATTGCAAGGGGGATAAAGAAGGTACCAATGTTTAATGATACAATTGAAGGGATGTGGGACATTATTCTAATGGATTTCCTAAGATTCAGGGGAACTTACCTAAGAAAAGGCCAAGGTATCAAGGTCAAGCTTTTGCTATCACTACTGATGAGGTAGAAGCTCCAAAAGACATGGTGGAAGGTAATTTAATGGTTTCCTCAAGTTTAGAAAATGATTTATTTGATTCTGGATCATCGCATTGTTTTATATCATCTCAGTTTGCTAAGAAAATTAGATATTTACAATTTGATTTAACAAGGGAGTTGTTAGTCAAAACTCCCATGGGAAGTATCATTGCTACAAAGTTATTTGAATTATCTCCCATTAGGGCATATAAATTTTCTTTATCTGCTGATCTCATCATCATACCCATGGTTGAATTTGATATAATCCTTGGTACAAATTGGCTTTTGGACCATGATGAAAGAATTTATTGTAAAAAGGAGGAGGTTACTATTTTTGATGACAATGATAAAGAACACCTTATCTTTAGATCAGAATCATCACCACCTAATTCTAATCTAGATCCACCCCCAGTAGCTCAACTAAATTCAATTATTGGGGAGGAAGAGAATGAAATGATTGTGGGTGAGGAAATCAATGTTCAAATAGAGGATGTACCTATTGTGAGAGAATATGTTGATGTGTTTCCAGAATATTTACCTAGACATCCTCCAGAACGAGAAATTGAGTTTTCCATTGATTTAATTCCTGGTTCAAGGCCCATATCGAAGACCCGTTATATAATGGTCATTGTGGAATTAGTGGAACTAAATAAACAACTAGAGGAATTTAGTAATAAGGGATTTATTCACTCTAGTGTTTCTCCATGGGGAGCCCATATTCTTTTTGTTAAGAAGAAAGATGGATCTATGAGGTTGTGCATTGACTACAGGGAGATCAATGCTATAACAATAAAGAACAAGTATCTCCTACCTCGCATTGATGATTTATTCGACCAACTTCATGGAGCTCAATATTTTTCAAATATTGACCTTCTATCTGGATATCATCAGTTGTGTGTGAATAAGGAATACATTCCGAAGACATCATTTCTAACCATGTATGGGCATTACGAGTTTACAGTAATGCCTTTTGGGCTGACTAATGCACCCTATTTTTCATGGATCTAATGAACAAAGTTTTCAAGTAATATCTTGATGAATTTTTAGTGGTATTTATTGATGATATATTGGTATACTCCAAAAGCTACTAATATCATGAAAATCACTTGCGCACTATCCTAAAGACTCTGAGAAGACGTGAATTATATGGTAATTTTAGAATGAATAAATTCTGGCTTTAGGAGATTTCTTTTCTTGGCCATATTGTCTCTAATGATGGAATCATTTTTGATCCTTCTAAGACAAGTTCAATCCAAGAATGGCCAGCACCAATGAGTATAACCGAGGTACGCAGTTTTATTGGTTTAGTAGGTTATTATCGACGTTTTTCCATAATTTTTCCTGATTGGCTAACCCATTAACGAAGCTCACACGTATAGGGGTTAAATTTGTTTGGAAAAAAGATTGTGAAGAATGTTTTGAAGAATTGAAGAGAAGATTATTCAATGATCCTATCTTGACTCTACTATAGGGGAATGATGGGTTCGTTATTTATAGTGATGCATTGAAGAAAGGACTTGGTTGTGTCCTTATACAGAATGATAGAGTTATTACCTATGCATCACGATAGCTGAAAATTCATGAGAAAAACTGTACTACTCATGATCTTGAGTTAGAAGTTGTAATCTTTGATTTGATGATTTGGAGACACTATCTCTATGGTGAAAAATGTGAGATTTATACTGATCAAAAGAGTTTGAAGTATATTTTCTCACAGAAATAACTCAACATGAGGCAAAGGCGATGGCTTAAACTACTCAAGGATTATGATTGCACGATACACTACCACCCGGGGAAAGAAAATAAGGTGGCAGATGCTTTGATCAGAAAGGGTCATGGATTTTTGAACAAGATGAGAGTTGAAAGGGATCCTATTTTCATGGATCTAGTAAAGATGGGTATGGGAATAAACATGGAAGGTGAAACATCAATGCTTTTTCAAATGGTTTTCAAACCATCTTTACTATAAAGGATAAAAATTTCTCATGATGATGATGAGGAGTTTCAAAAGAAGATTAAATCTATGAATGATGAGAGAATGAGTGCCTTTGTGTATAAATATTGAATATTGAAATTTGAGAAGAGACTTTGTGTTCCCAATATACCTGATCTAAAAAGAGAATTGTTGGATGATGTTCATAGTTCCAATTTCTCTATACACCCAGAGAGCACAAAAATGTATAGAAGTTTGAAGGAACATTTTTGGTGGGACAACATGAAGAGGGATATTGTTGATTTTGTGTCAAGATGTATGGTTTTTCAAAAAGTGAAAGCTAGAAGGCAATAGCCTGGAGGATTCATGCAACCTCTTCCCATACCTGAGTGGAAATGGGATAATATTACGATGGACATTGTCATGGTACTACCAAAGACATCTAGAATGAATGATGAAATATGGGTCATTGTTGATCGTCTTACCAATTCAACACATTTTCTTACTATAAGGGAGGATTTGCCACTTGAACGTCTAGAAAGACTATATATTAATGAAGTTGTGAGACTTCATGGAGTACCCCTATCGATTATTTATAATCGTGATCCACTTTTTACATCAAGATTCTAGAAAAGTATTCAGAAAGCTCTAGATACTAAGCTTCATTTAAGCACTGCTTACCACCCCCAAACTGATGGACAATCAGAACGGACTATTCAAACCTTAGAATACATGTTTATATCATTTTCACATGACTTTCAAGGTATGTGGGATCAATAATTACCTCTGGTAGAATTTTCTTATAACAATAGATTCCATTCAAGTATTTAGATGGCACCATATGAAGCATTATACGGAAAGATATGTCGCACACTAACATGTTGGGATGATGTTGGTGAAAGAAAAATCATAGGCCCAGAACTGGTGGAGGAAACGATGGAAAAGGTGAAGGTAATTCAAAACCACATCAATGTAGCTCAAAGTAGGCAGAAGATCTATTCCAATAACTGAAGGAAGGATTTGGAATTTCAAGTAAAAGATCATGTTTTCTTGAAGGTATCACCATGGAAGGGTCTTATATGTTTCAGTAAGAAAAGAGAATTTATTCCTAGGTACATCGGACCTTTTGAAATTCTAGAACGAATTGGGTCGGTAGCTTATTGTTTGGCAATGTCGCCAAATCTCTCCAAAGTTCACAATGTGTTCCATGTATCACCATTGAGAAAATACATGCCTGACCCAACGCATGTACTCACCTATGAGGAAGTGGAACTGGAACCTTATCTATCTTATTGCGAAGATCCCGTCAGGATTATTGATACGAGGGAAGAAGTGTTGAGAAACCAGACAACTCGTCTGGTAAAAGTTCTATAGAGAAACCATAAGATGGAAGAGGCAACATGGGAACCTGAGGAACTTATGATGAAGAACCACTCGAGTCTTTTTATGTTGTAATATTATACAAATTTCGAGGATTAAATTATTTGAAGGAGTGGAGAATGTAACACCCCAATATTCCACAATATTCTTCTCTTTGAATAATACAGTAGCGTTTGTTGTATGCAACTTCGAGTTATAACACACACCAAAACCAATCAAACTAGCCATTATGAATAGTAATACCCACTTTTTGAAATTTTATAAATTTTATCTTTTAAAATGGAATTCATTTTTGGATTCAGAATATGGAAATTATCTTAGGGTGAATTTTTGGTATTTTTCTGAAAACGTTCAATTTTTGATGAATAGTGAAAAACACTGAGTTATAGTTTAAAACCGAATTTTTATTTAAATAATTATTTATTTTATTTAAAATTATTTTTTTTAAAAATAGATACATAATACCTATATATGTTCAATGTAATTCATTGGAGTTAGTTTATAATAATTTTAGATATATAAAAATTTTATTGAACTTTTCACCATCTTTTACTCATCTCCTAGGAGAATTTGCAAATTCACATAAAACTTAATTTTACCACTTCTGTGAGTTGAATTTAGAAAATGCTAGATACATGGTTAATATCAAGGAGTAAAATTTGGTTCAATAAGATAAAAATAATTTTGGTGAATAGTAACTTTTTACTTTTATTTACCACGGTTAAAAGTAAATAGGGTAATTAAGGGTAAAAATGATATTATTATTACCCTAACACATGTCCTAATTCAATTTTATAAGTATAATTCGACCAAAAACAACATTAGGAATAAAATATGAATCTATTTGGTCCACTTGGATTATATTAGGACATTTATTATTATTTAATTCAAAGAAGAGTTAAAAGAGTTAAAATCAAAGTTTAATAACTAAAACATTTTTAATATAGGGTTATACATAAGATAAATTTGATTATAAATATTTATTAGAAATATAATAATATTTCCTACATAATAGTATTTTATTTATAATTTTTAGACATTAAATAATTTAATTTATTTATGACACAATGGTGATGCAGTAATTACATAATTAATGAAATATTAAAATAATTGATATTATAAATATCAAAATAAATGTAATTTGAGACTTTTTATAAATTAGACTAATTTTATAGGTTAATATGATATATTAGGTTTGGTTATATGAATTTTGTTCGAAGTAATAATTTTCTTATGAATTTAGCAAAAACAAAATACCAAATAGTGTCAAAATTGACATAAAAGAGTTTTTAAAACAAATATTATATTATTAATTCATATTCTATTCTTAAAAATATAAGGTTCATCCAAAGGACTTATATAATTATAGGTGTATCATTAATGAACTAATTGGGGTTCTCTTGGAAGTATATAGTAATTTTATTAACAAAATAATATAAAAATAAAAAGAGACATGGTAAATGTCAAACTATTTAACTAAGAGTTAAATCTAAAAAGATAAAGTTAATATAGTGACCCAAACCTATCTAAAACCTATTGGTTGAGTGGTTTTCGACCCATACCCACCTTATTCTTTAAATAATCCATTTTTAGCCATTAGAAACCGAAAATGATTTTATTATAAAATAATATTTCTAGCTTTTCTTAAGGTGCTCCTCACCCCTCTTATTAAATGTCACTCCCCCTTCTCTCTAATTCACACTATCAAAGCCTTTTGGCTCGGCCAACCCATACCCAAATATCCTCTAAACTTCCCTCACTTCATCCTAGAGGCCTTACTTTAGTCATAAAGCCAACCTAAGAATCCATTTTGATCAAATCAAAAGGAAGAACCCGAAGAAGAGGTAATGATTTCACCATCCTCTTTCAAGTTCTTTTATTCTTCCACTTATTATTTCTTTGTTATTTCCATTCTAAAATAATAACTCCAGTATATTATATATACTGTGATGTTATTATAAATATGTTACAGCCATATTAATTATTCTATCCATCCTTTGAATGACTTGTCACCATACGTGCATACGTACGGATTACCGTCTCCACGTTGTGGTGTAATTGTTATTCAATACATTATTACTTAGATGGGTATAATAATGATGTGTAATTAATGTAAATAATAAAAATAACATGCTAATGATTCTGTATATATGATATACCATCCAATTATATATTATTTTAATATCAAAAGACGGATTTTGTTCTCGTGTGTACGTACAGATTACTGTCTCCACGTACGCGATGAGATTCATTCCCCATCGTATCCATTCAAGACTAATTTTCATTAGATGATTAAAAATAATGTTTAAAGACATGATATAATTTTGGATATGAATAAGATACATCCCATCAATAACAAATATGACTCACATAATAAATAATATAAAGGAAAACGAATCCGTTAACACCCGAAACGATGATAATACTAAGCTATTATTAACAAAACAATGTTAAAAGATAATAAATGAGGTCATATTAATGTATATGATTCTTGTATAATTTAGTAACAATTATTTCACAATTATACAAGAGTTTAACCTACCCTCAACTGTAATGACTCACCAATTCTCATTTTCTTGAGATTACAACGAGTCATTACTAGGCCTTAAGCGACATCCCCAAGATGCCAAAGGCTGGAAATAAATGCTAAAAGGTTTCAAATAAAAGTTGGGGGACGATTTACCCTTTTGAAAATAACCCATAAACCAACCATAACCAAAAATTCACTATATGATGTATGAACAAATGAAATACCAACAAACAACTTCATTTATATCAAACCACATCAAAGTGCACAACAGCAGAAGACCCAACTACTCAAGACTCTCAAAAGACACTACAACTCCATGCTCCACAAGCTCCAAGCTCCACAACATCTCCCAAGAATCACCACAAGCCACTAGCAATAAGATACCTTTCCTTTACTTGTATCCTGGAATATGACATCTACAAAACCACCAACGTGCCAAATCAGGGGTGAGTATAAAACTCAGTAGGTTTTCCCCAATGACTTCCCTACTCACGCCACTAGGATAGAAGAGTTATCCACATTTATATAAAAATAGTTTATATAAAATATTTTCTCAAAAGAAATTTATAACTAAATATAAACTAGTTTCCAAAAAAATCATAACAAAATTCAATCCAAAATCAATTTAAACCAATTTTTCCAGAAAGTTATTCTTCCAGAAAAATAACCAAATAATCTTTAGAACCATTTCACAAACATTCCTTTTTGGCATACCCAACCATTTCCCAACCCATTCTACCAACCATGTATGCTTTGTTATGATAGTTCCATAATCATGAGCGGTTTCTCATAGATCTACCAAGTTGTCACAAGGTAATTATTTTCCATGTGCCATTGCGCCTTTGGCACCGAGCACAAGGTCATATTTCAACCAAGCCTCGTACTTAAAAGTCCCATGTTCCATTAAACATTTAGTATCGAGCACAAGGTCCTATTTCAACCAAGCCTTGTATATGAAACATTAACACACCCCACACATTCAAAAAATTCATGCCAAAACTATCCTTTCAATAAAACACCCTTTTATTTAAAACAATTTCCATCAAAACCAAGTGTGTTCAACCAATTCAAAAAAATTCAATAAAACTGTACTTTTATTGAAAACCAACGAATGAACCAATTTCATCAAGCCATTTCAATACCAAACCATTTCAATAAAACACCCCTTTTTATTGAAACCCCTTCTTTCATCAAAAAATTTACCATTCCAGAAAATCCATAATTTAAAATCAACATTTTAAATTCAAGAATCCAAATCACTTTGCACAATAATTCACTAAGATTTTAAAATTTCATCAAAACCATAAATCATCAATAAAGAAGATTTATTCCATGATTTTCACAATAAATTTCATTCAAATAACCCAATTTAAAACCAAGAAAATAAATTCGAACAAGAGGAGTCGAGAGTGAAGCCTCCTACCTCAAAGGTTTTGAATAAATCCCTAACAAACGGAGAACGCACAAGAAAATTGGGCCGATTCACCAAGGATCCTCCTTAGATCTCTTCTCCTAACACAACCAAGACAAAAACTCATCATATTTGGCATCCAAACACTTAGATCTACCCATAATGGGCATAGATCTAAGAAACTGAGAGAAGAGGTGAATTATATCTAAGTAGATCTAAGAAACCAAACAAGAACGATCACATACATCAAGAATCCAGCTTCGAATCGTCAAGAGAAGCCTTCAGATCGCCTCCAGAACGATGGGAGAACCCTCTTTGACCTTAGGAGAACCAAAATTCCTATTTAGGGCAACTTAGGAGTAAAAATGATCCACTTAGTGGCAAAAACTCATGAGATCAAATTTTATAGGATCTCGTTTAAGTGGTCGTACGGTTAGTTCTCACGGTTTGACAAACCGTGCTCTAACCGTGCGTTAGCTACTGCCTCTACCACCCTTCACGCACGATTAGGCCACATGGTTAGACAAACTGTGTGCCACCAATGCGGAAGCTACTACCTCCAATACCAACTCTGCACGGTTTGGTCGCACGGTTCAGACAAACCGTGCGCCGCCCGTGCGGCTTCCCTTTTTGCCCCAAAACTTCAATCCGAGTTCTCCTGAATCTACCATACGTCTCCCTAAACTTTATAACCATTAAAATCATCAAGAAAGGGTTACATAATAGAAACTAGGGGTACTACATTCTCCACACCATTGGCCTTTCCCTCCCCAGAAAGTAGAAAACCATCGCTTGCCTGAAAGAGTTATGGCCACTGCTCTTTCATTTCTTTCTCATGTTCCCAAGTCTCTTCCTAAATCTGACCATGCTTCCATAAAACCCGCACTAGACCGATGCTTTTTCCACAAAATACCTTCTCTTGGATATCCAAAATATGTACCGGGATATGTATCAACAAAGCATTCGTCTCTAGGTCAACGTGATCCCATCTGATCACATGGTCAGGATCAGGCTGATACTTTTTCAATTGAGATACATGGAACACATTATGCACCTAACTGAACCGTGGTGGTAATTCCAGCCGATATTCTACCTCTCCAACCCGTTCCGGTATCTCAAAAGGGCCAATGTATCTAAGATATAACTTTCCTTACTTCTTGAAACGACGATGTCCAAGTCTTGGAGACATCCTCAAGAATACATGATCACCCACAACGAACAACAACAGTCTTCAACGGTGATCTGCATAAGATTTATAACGACTCTGAGCCGTCTCCATCCTCTTTCTAATAAACTAAATCTTATCCATTGTTTCTTGGACAAGGCCCATCCCAACTAATGAAGTTTCACCAGTTTCCCCCCATCATAGTGGAGAACGACAAGGACGCTCATACAATGCTTCAAATGGATCCATGCGTATCGAGGCTTGATAGCTGTTATTTTATGAGAACTCCACTAAGGGTATATGCTCCTCCCATGAGCCACCAAAATACATTACACAATCCCGAAACATGTCTTCCAACATTTGTATCGTCCGCTCAGATTTCCCATCCGTCTGAGGATGATACGTCGTGCTCATAGTCAACTGAGTTTCAAGGGCTTGCTGTAATGATTTCCAAAAACGAGATGTGAACCTCGGATATCTATCTTATACTATAGAAACTAGTACACCATGAATCTTTACCACTTCTCGGATATATATTTTTGAAAGATCTTCCACCATATGAGTTTCATGAATAGGGTTGAAATGGGCCGACTTGGTCAGACGATCCACTATCACCCAAATGGAATCATGTTTCCAGACCGTTCTTGGAAAACCTGTAAAAAAATCCATTGCTATATGATCCCATTTCCACAGTGGGGTTAGTAAATATTGTAACATACCAGCTGGTCTCTGATGCTCTACTTTAACCTACTGACAAGTTAAGCATCACGAGACAAACTCTGCCACTTTCCTTTTCATGTCGCTCCACCAAAATTGTGCCTTTAACGCCTCATACATCTTCTGTATACCTAGATGTACATCCCATATTGAATGGTGATAAGCATGAAGTAGTTGTTCCTTAAAAACCATAGGTACAACCATCCGATCTCTGAAACACAAAAATGAACCCCCATCAAGTTTCCAGCCATCGATGGTCTCCCCACCATTGAGTTTTGAACTTACAACCAGACATTTTGCATCAGATGTTTGTGCTTCTTTGACCGTATTTACTAAATTAGGAACAAGTGTACTGAAAAGAAAATAGCAAAATCACCCCGGTCTTCACATTCCACATGAATTTCGGCTAAGACCGACATCAACTTCCATTCATCGGAAGCTACTTTCACTAACTGAGTGTATGAATTTCTACTCAATGCATTCGCCATCGAATTTCCTTTTACCGATGTATACATCAATTCAAAGTCAAAAATTTTGAGATACTCCATCCACCTCCATTGCCTCAGATTCAAATCTTGCTGTGAGAAAATGTTTTTCAAGCTTTTGTGATCCGTAAACACGGTAAATTTCTCACCAAAGAGATAATGTCTCCATGTTTTCAAATCATGGACGACTGCAGCCAACTCCAAATCATTTGTTGGGTAATTTTTCTCATGAACCCACACCTGCCTTGAGCCATAAGCAACCACATGGTCTCCTTAAATGAGAACACAACCCAAACCTATTCCTGAAGCATCACAATACACCACATACCCCTGTCCTGATTCAAGAAAGATCAAGATAGGTGTTGATGTAAGGAGAACCTTCAGTTCCTGGAAAGACTTCTGACATTCTTCTGTCTATTGGAATGGAGCATTATTCTTTGTTAGAGCATTCATTGGTGATGCTAATCGTGAGAAATCATGCACAAAGCGTTGATAGTAACCAGCTAGACAACGAAAACTATGTATCTTGAATACATTATTCGGTGGTTGCCAAGAGATAATGGCTTATATCTTTTCAGGATCAACTAAAATGCCTTTCTCAGAAATGACATGGCCAAGGACATATACTTCCTGTATCCAAAAATTATACTTTTATAATTTGTCATACAAATGATGATCTCTCAAGATTTGTAACACTGTTTCCAGGTGCTCCTCGTGATCAGCCCTTGCCTTTGAATACACCAAGATATCATCCATGAACACCACAATGAAAGAATCCAGATATCACTGAAATATCTGATTCATCAAATCCATTAAGACGGATAGTGAATTCGTTAGACTAAAAGGCATGACTACATATTCGTAGTGTCCATATCTGCTTCTGAAAGATGTCTTTGGAATATCCTCCTTCTGAACTCGCAATTGGTGATATCCTGATGCCAAGTCAATCTTAGAGAACAACTGATCTCCACTTAATTGATCGAACAGATCATCAATGCGAGGAAGTGGATATATATTCTTTATAGTAACTTGTTTAAACTTACAATAATCAACACAGAGCCGAAGAGTTCCATCAGCCTTCTTCACAAACAACATCGGTGCTTCCCAGGGATAAGTACTTGGTCAAATGAAACCCTTTCTTTCCAGCTCCTCTAACTGCACATTCAATTCCCATAAATATGTTTGTGCTATCCTATAAGACGGAAGGGAAATAGGACTGGTCCCCGGAAGGATATCAAACGTAAACTCCGCTTCCCTTAGAGGTGGTAACCCTGAGAAGTTATTGGGAAAGACATCTGGATATTGATCCACAATAGCTGGAAAACTATTTTCCACATTCTCTTCCATTGGTTCCAAATTCAATGCTACCAAATGGTAAGAGATATTTCCCACCATTGGTGCCAACAAGCTCTTTTCACCTTTCTTTACCATCCTCTCTCCTCTGAAGATATTGTTGATGTCGTCCTCAGTCGTGAAACTAACCGTTCTCCTTTAACAGTCAATGTGAGCCTTAAACATTTTCAACCAATCCATACCCAGGATTACGTCATAGACATCCATGTCCAACATCGAGAAGTCCCATTTTAACTCAGCTCCATCAAAAGTTATATTACATGATCTACACATAAAGTCTTGATGTTCTCTTCCACCAAGAGGAGTTTTTTTGTTTCAAAACAGAAGGCATCATTTCCAGTTTTAAACAAATAAGATCAACACCATGAGAAGAAATGAAGGAATGTGATGCACAAGTATCAAACAACACTTTTACAGGGGTAGAATTCAAAAGAATCTTACCTCTCACCATAGATGGTCCATCCTGATCATCGACCATTCTCTGCTCAGTTCCATACAATTTCTTCGTCGTTGCATTGTTCTCCTTGCTGCCTTGCTGAGATTTCCTTGGTTGAGGACTCATGGTATTTAGATAATCACCTTGTCTAGCTATGTTATGATGACGAGATTGACTATGTTGTCCTATTCCTATCGAAGCATATGATGCTTGTGACGCCTGAGAAGGGTCCCGAGCACCTGACCTAGGAGCACTGCAACAATAGCACTGAAGATGTTGTATCTTATTGCAATTGTAACATGATCTAGGTTGCGTTGTGAACTCTCTATTTATGTGGATAGTCTAACCACATTGAAAACAACCTACTTTGCTCTGGGGTCATGGAGGAAGGTTTAATGATCCAGTCGTCTGGTTCTAATTTGCACTCGCACCATGGAAATAGGTGTGCCTTTTAAGCTTGTTCCTAGCAGTTGAGTTCCCACCGTTTCCCATAGGTATCATCATGCCTCATCCCATCGATCCCGAGATATCACGCTCAGCAACATTTTCTCTGTTCACCATCTCTGTATAATCCATAATATAGAGCACCGTAATCTTCGATCTACTCTCCTGCCTTAGCCCCAATTCAAAGATATGTGCCTTCAACGATGCACTTGTCGCAACCTCTAGTGCCAAATGGACTAAATTCATAAATTTAGCTGCATACTCTGTGATAGAGAGACACTCTTGTTTCAGGCTGAAGAAGTCCATCGTTTTCTGGATCTTGAACATGTGAGGATATAATTGTTTGTTGAACAATTCTTAAAAATCCTCACAGGTAAGGCCTTCATCCAATTTATCATGAACCGCTAAATCCCACCATTGACGTGCAAGATCCTCGATCATATACGTTGAAAACTTTACCTTGAGCTCTGGTGGTGTGCCGATGAAATCGAAGATATGATTTATCCTGCTTAGCCACACCTCTGCCTTTTTGGGTTCAGCATCACCCTGAAAGCTCGGTGGATTTTACTTCATGAACTGGATGGTATGATCCACATGCCTTGGTTCATTCCTCTGGTTCCCCGTATCCACAGCATGAAAAGCATGGACAATACTCTGAACATGCTCTTGATTCACACGTGGTTCTGTTGCAACCACATTTTCCGCAGCTTCTTTGGGTTGGTTTTGACGACGCCTACCGGGTGCCATCTTCTAAACCAACAACAATATCCGGTAATCTCACTCTCTAGAAACTGATGGCTTATCATTCAAATTCTATCACATAATCTATCACAACATTGTTTTTCAAAAAACAATATTTTTCCATGTTCAACCATTTTTGAAAACATTCAATATACTTTTTGAAAATCAACACATTTTCAAAATACACCAAATACCCTGTTTTCAAAGTCTTTCACTTGAAAACAATTTCTGCATTTTATAAAAATTATCACCATGCAGAAAATCCTTACTCATTTCTCACGATGAGATATGCAATTCTAGTGGGAATTCATTCCTCTACAATGCATGTCATGCTCCTCTCATTGGCTAAACCCATGACAATGAGACTTACAACATTCTAGAAGTCTATCCAAAACACTTATGTACCCAACACCCTGGTAACTTGAAGTTTAGCATAAATGGGTTATCTACGTCCTTTTATGCTATATATTTCAGGTTTCAAAAATCTTAATTCTGTCTAATATTTCGACCCAAGGAATATACAAGAATGAATTTCAACTCCAAGACCAAGAACATCGATGACCCCTTGTTAGGAAAGGATCGAACAAGTTGATACCATTTGTAATAACCTACCAATTCTCATTGGCTTAAGAGTACAACGAGTCATTACTAGGCCTTAAGCGACATCCCCAAGATGCCAAAGGCTACAAATAAATGCCGAAGGGTTTGAAATACAAGTTGGGGGACGATTTACCCTTTTAGAAATAACCCATAAACCAACCATAACCAAACATTCACTATATGATGCATGAACAAATGAAAGACCAACAAACAACTTCATTTATATCAAACCAAATCAAAGTACACAATAGCGGAAGACCCAACTACTCAAGACTCTCAAAAGACACTACAACTCCATGCTCCACAAGCTCCAAGCTCCACAACATCTCCCAAGCATCTCCATGAGCCACTAGCAATAAGATGCTTTTCCTTTACCTGTGTCCCGGAATACGCCATCTACAAAATCACTAACGTGCCAAATCAAGGGTGAGTATAAAACTCAGTAGTTTTTCCCCAATGACTTCCCTACTCATTCCACTAGGATAAAAGATTTATCCACATTTATATAAAAATATCTTATATAAAACATTTTCTCAAAAGCAGTTTATAACTAAATATAAACAAGTTTCCAAAACCATTCATAACCAAAGGAATTCCAAAATAAATTTAAACCAATTTTTACAGAAAGTTATTCTTCCAAAAAAATAACCAAACAATCTTTAGAACCATTTCTCAAACATACTTTTTTGGCATACCCAACCATTTCCCAAAACATGCTACCAACCATGCATGTTTCGTTATGACAGTTCCATACTCATGAGTAGTTTCTCACCGATCTACCAAGTCGTCACAAGGTAATTGTTTCCCATGTGCCATTACACCTTTGGAAACTAGCACAAGGTCATATTTCAACCAAGCCTCATACTTAAAAGTCCCATGTGCCATTAAACATTTGGCACCGAGCACAAGGTCCTATTTCAACCAAGCCTCGTATATGCAACATGAACACACCCCACACATTCACAAAATTCATTCGAAACCATCCTTCTAATAAAAAACCCTTTTATTGAAAACCATTTCCATCAAAACCAAGTGTGTTCAACCAATTCAAACCATTTCAACAAAACCATACTTTTATTGAAAACCAAACAATGAACCAATTTCATCAAGCCATTTCAATACCAAACCATTTCAATAAAACACCTATTTTTATTGAAAAATCATCTTTCATCAAACCATTTAACATTCCAGAAAATCCATAATTTAAAATCAACATTTTAATTTCAAGAAGCCAAATAACTTTGCACAACAATTCACTAAGATTTCACAATTTCATCAAAACCATAAATCATCACTAAAGAAGATTTATTCCATACTTTGCACAATCAATTGCATTAAAATAAACCAATTTGAAACTAATCCAATCAATTAGAACAAGAGGATTCGAGATTGAAGCCTCCTACCTCAAAGGTTCTTATGAAAAGCCTAACAAACGGAGAACACACAACAAAACCGGACCGATTCACCAAACAAGAACGATCACATACATCAAGAATTAGTCTTCGAATCGTCAAGAGAAGCCTTTGCATCACCTCCGGAATGATGGGAGAACCCTCTTTGACCTTAGGAGAACCAAAATCCTTAGTTAGGACCACTTAGAAGGAAAAATGATCCACTTATAGGAAAAAACATGTGAGATCCACTTTTATAGAATCTCATTTAAGTGGTCGCACGGTTAGTTCACACGGTTTGACAAACCGTGCGCTAACTGTGCGTTAGCTACTGCCTCTACCACCCTTCATGCATGATTTGGCCGCACGATTAGAAAAACTTTGTGCCACCCATGTGGAACCTACTACCTCCAATACCAACTCCGCATGGTTTGGCCGCACAGTTTAGACAAACCGTGCGCCTCCCGTGCGGCTTCCCTTTTTCCCCCAAAACTTCAATCTGAGTTCTCCAGACTCTCCTATACGTCACCCTTAACTTTATAACCATTAAAATCATCAAGAAAGGGTTACATACTAGAAATCAGGGGTACTACATTCTCCCCACCATTGGCCTTTCCGTCCCCAAAAAGTATAAAACCATCGCTTTCCTGAAAGAGTTCTGGCCACTGCTCTTTCATTTCTTTCTCGCTTTCCCAAGTCTCATCTTGAATCTGACCATGCTTTCCATAAATACCGCACTAGACCGATGCTTTTTCCACACAAGACCTTCTATTTCCTATCCACAATCCATACTGATATATGTATCAAAAAAGCATCCGGCTCTAGGTCAAAGTGATCCCATCTGATCACATGGTCAGGATCAGGCTGATACTTTTTCAACTGAGATACATGGAACACAATATGCACCAAACTGAACTATGGTGGTAATGCCAACCGATATGACACCTCTCCAACCCATTCCAGTATCTCAAAAGGTCCAATGTATCTCGGAGATAACTTTCCCTTCTTCCAGAAATGATGATGTCCAAGTCATGGACAGATCCTCAAGAAGACATGATCGCCCACAACGAACGACAACGGTCTTCGACGGTGATCTGCATAAGATTTCTGATGACTATGAGCCGTCTCTATCCTCTTTCTAATGAACTGTATCTTCTCCGTTGTTTCTTGGACAATTCTCGTCCCAAATAATGAAGTTTTACCAGTTTCCACCCAGCATAGTGGAGAACGACAAGGACGCCCATAAAATGATTCAAATGGAGCCATGCGTATCGAGGCTTGATAGTTGTTATTATATGAGAACTCCACTAAGGGTGTATGCTCCTCCCATGAGCCACCAAAATCCATTACACAAGCCCGCAACATGTCTTCCAACATTTGTATCGTCCGCTCGGATTGCCCATCCATCTAAGGATGATATGTCATGATCATAGTCAACTGAGTTTCAAGGGGATGCTGTAATGATTTCTAGAAATGAGATGTGAACCTCGGATCTCTATCTGAGACTATAGACACTGGTACACCATGCCTATTTACCACTTCTCAGATATAGATTTTTGAAATATCTTCCACCGTATGAGTTTCACGAATAGGGATGAAATGGGCCGACTTGGTCAGACGATCCAATATCACCCAAATGTCATCAAGTTTCCCGACCATTCTTGGAAAACCTGTAACAAAATCCATTTCTATCTGATCCCATTTCCATAGTGGGATAGGTAAAGATTGTAACATACCAACTGGTCTCTGATTCTCTTCTTTAACCTGCTGACAAGTTAAGCACCGCGAGACGAACTCTTCCACTTTCCTTTTCATGCCGCTCCACCAAAACTGCGCCTTCAATGCCTTATACATATTCTGTGTACCTGGATGTACAACCCATCTTGAATGGTGATAATCATGAAGGATTTGTTCCTAAAAAACCATAGGTACAACCATCCAATCTCTGAAACACAAAACTGAACCCCCATCAAGTTTCCATCCATCAATTGTCTCCCCACCATTAGTTTTGAACTTACAACTAGACATTCTGCATCAGATGTTTGTGCTTCTTTGACCATCTTTACTAAATCAGAAACAAGTGTAGATGAAAAGAAAACAGCAACATCACCCCGGTATTCACATTCCACATGCATGTTGGCTAAGACTGATATCAACTATCATTCATCTGAAGCTACTTTCCCTAACTGAGCGTATGAATTTCTACTCAATGCATCCACCACTGAATTTCATTTTCCTGGTGTATACATCAAGTCAAAGTCAAACATTTGGAGATACTCCATCCACCTCATTTTCCTCAGATTCAAATATCACTATTATAAAATATGTTTCAAGCTTTTTTTATCCGTAAACATAGTAAATTTCTCACAAAAGAGATAATGTCTTCATGTTTTCAAAGCATGGACGACTGTAGCCAACTCCAAATCATGTGTTGGGTAATTTTTCTCATGCACCCACAACTACCTTGATCCATAAGAAACCACATGGTCTCCTTGCATGAGAACACAACCCAACCCTATTCCTGAAGCATCACAATACACCACACACCCCTATCCTGATTCAGGAAAGATCAAGATAGGTGTTGATGTAAGGTGAACCTTCAGTTCCTGGAAAGACTTCTGAAATTCTTCTGTCCATTTGAATGGACCATTCTTCTTTGTCAGAGCTGTCATTGGTGATGATAATCATGATAAATCACTCACAAAGCATCGATATTAACCATCTAGACCAAGAAAAATGCATATTTCGAATACATTCTTCGATGTTTTCCAAGAGACAACGGCTTCTATCTTTTCAGGATCAACTGAAACGCCTTTCTCAGAAATGAAATGGCCAAGGAAACGTACTTCCTGTATCCAAAAATCACACTTTGATAATTTAAAATAAAAATGATCTCTCAAGATTTGTAACACTGTTTCCAGGTGCTCCTCATGATCAGCCCTTGTCTTTGAATACACCAAGATATCATCCACGAACACCACAACAAAAGAATATAGATATCGCTGAAATATCCAATTCATCAAATCCATGAAGACTGTTGGTGCATTCGTTAGACCAAAAGGCATGACTACATATTCGTAGTGGCCATATCTTCTTCTGAAAGCTGTATTTGGAAAATCCTCCTTCCCAACTCACAATTGGTGATATCTTGATCGCAAGTCAATCTTGGAGAACCACTGAGCTCCCCTTAATTGATCGAATAGATCATAAATGCATGGAAGTGGATATCTATTCTTTATCATAACTTGGTTAAGCTTACGATAATCAACACACAGCTGAAGAGTTTCATCTGCCTTCTTCACAAACAACACTGGTGCTGCCCATGGAGGAGTACTTGGTCGAATGAAACCCTTGCTTTCCAGCTCCTCTAACTGCACTTTCAATTCCCATAACTCCATTGGTTCCATCCTATAAGACGAAAGGGAAATAGTACTGGTCCCCATAAAGATATCAATCGTAAAATCCACTTCCCTTTGAGGTGGTAAACCTGATAAGTTATTAGGAAAGACATTTGGATATTGATCCACAATAGCTAGAAAACTATTTTCCTCAATCTCTTCCATTGATTCCAAATTCAACACTACCAAATGGTAAGAGATAGTTCCCACCATTGGTGCCAACAAGATCTTTTCACCTTTCTTTACCATCCTATCTCCTCTAAAGAGATTGTTGATGCCGTCCTCAATCATGAAACTAACCGTTATCCTATATCAGTCGATGTGAGACTTAAACATTGTCAACCAATCCATACCTAGGATTATGTCATAGACATCCATGTACAACATCGATAAGTCCCATTTTAACTCATCTCTATCAAAAGTTATAGTACAAGCTCTACACATAATGTCTTGACGTTCTCTTTCACCAAGAGGAGTTTTTAGTTTCAAAACAGAAGGCATCATTTCCATTTTTAAACATATAAGATCAACAATAAGAGAAGCAATGAAGGAATGCGATGCACCAGTATCAAACAACACTTTTACAAGGGTAGAATTAAAAAGAATCGTACCTCTCACTATAGATGGTCCAGCCTTATCATCGACCATTTTCTGCTCAGCTCCATACAATTTCTTCGCCGCTGCACTGTTCTCCTTGCTACCTTGCTGAGATTTCTCTGGTTGAGGATTCATGGTATTTAGAGAATCATCATGGCTAGCTCTGTTATGCTGACGAGATTGACTTTGTTGTCCTCTTCATGTCGAAGCATACAATGCTTTCGACGCCTGAGAAGTGTCCCGATCACCTGACCTAGGAGCACTACGACAATAGCGCTGAAGATTCCCCATCTTGTTGCAATTGTGACATGCTCTAGGTTGCGCCATGAAATCTCACTTTATGTGGTCAATCGAGCCACATTGAAAACAACCTGCTTTGATCTAGGGTCGTGGAGGAAGGTTTACTGATCTAGCCGTCTGGTTCTGATTTTCACTCGCACCATGGAAATAGGTGTCACTTTTTTGCTTGTTCCCAGTGGTTGAGTTCCCACTATCTCCCATAGGTATTATCATGCCTCCTCTCATCGATCCTGAGATATCACGCTCAACAACATTTCCTCTGTTCACCATCTCTGTATAACCCGTAATACAGAGCACTGCAATCTTTGATCTAATCTCATATCTTATCCGCGATTCGAAGATGTGTGCCTTCAACGATGCACTTACCGCAACCTCTGGAGAAAAACGGACTAAATTAATGAATTTAGTCGCATACTCTATGACAGAGAGACACTCTTGTTTCAGGCTGAAGAAGTCTGTCATTTTCTGGATCTTGAACATGTGAGGATAGAATTGTTTGTTGAACAATTCTTCAAAATCTTCACATGTAAGGCCTTAATCCAATTTAGCATCCACAGCTAAATCCCACCATTTACGTGCAAGATCCTCGAGCATATACGTCGCAAACTTGACCATGAGCTCCGGTGGTGTGCTGATGAAATCGATGATACAATTAATCCTACTTATCCACACCTCCGCCTTTTCGAGTTCAGCATCACCCCGAAAGCTCGGTGGATTTTGATTCATGAACTCGATGGTATGATCCACATTCCTTGGTTCATTCATCTGGTTCTCCATATCCACAGCACGAAAATCTTGGACAATACTCCGAACCAGCTCTTGGTTCACATGTGGTTCTGGTGCATCCACATTTTCAGCAGCTTCTTCGGGTTGGTTTTGACAACAGCTACCGGGTGCCATCTTCTAAACCAACAAAAAACTCTGTCAATCTCACTCTCTAGCAACTGATGGATTAGAATTCAAATTATATCACATCATCTATCACAACATTTTTTCTCCAAAAACAATCTTTTTCCATGTTCAACCATTTTTTAAAACATTCAACATACTTTTTGAAAATCAAACCATTTTCAAAATACACCAAATACCCTGTTTTCAAAGACTTTCACTTGAAAACAACTTCTGCATTTTTCAAAATTGGCACCATGAAAAAAATCCTTACTCATTTCTCACGATGAGATATGAAATCCTAGTGGGAATTCATTCCTATATAATTCATGTCATGCTCCTCTCATTGGCTAAACCCATGACAATGAGACTTCCAACATTCTAGAAGTGTATCCAAAACACTTATGTACCCAACACCCTTTTAACTTGAACTTCATCATAAATGGGTTAGCTACGTCCTTTTATGCTATACATTTCAAGTTCCGACAATCCTACTCCTGTCTAAGATTTCAACCCAAGGAATAGACAATAATGAATTTCAACTCCAAGACCAAGAACATTGATGACCACTTGTTAGGCAAGGACCGAACAAGCTGATACCATTTGTAATGACCCACCAATTATCATTGGATTGAGAGTACAACGAGTCATTACTAGGCCATAAGAAACATCCCCAAGATGCTAAAGGCTAGCAATAAATGCTGAAGGGTTTCGAATACAAGTTGGGGGATGATTTACCCTTTTAGAAATAACCCATAAACCAACCATAACCAAACATTCACTATATGATGCATGAACAAATGAAAGACCAACAAACAACTTCATTTATATCAAACCACATCAAATTACACAACATTGGAAGACCTAACCACTAAATACTCTCAAAATAAACTATAACTCCATGCTCCACAAGCTGCAAACTTCACAACATCTCCCAAGCATCGCCAAGAGCCACATGCAATAAGATGCTTTGCCTTTACCTGTTTCCTGAAATACGACATCTGCAAAAGCACCAACATGACAAAGCAGGGGTGAGTATAAAACTCATTAGGTTTTCCCCAATGACTTCCCTACTCACGCCACCAGGATAGAAGAGTTATCCACATTTATATAAAAACGGTTTATATAAAACATTTTCTCAAAAGTAGTTTATAACTAAATATAAACAAGTTTCCAAAACCATTCATAACTAAGGCATTCCAAAAGAAATTTAAACTAATTTTTCCACCAAGTTATTCTTCCATAAAAATAAACAAACAATCTTTAGAACCATTTCACAAACATTCCTTTTTGGCATACCCAACCATTTCCCAACCCTTGCTACCAACCATGCATGCTTCGTTATGACAGTTCCATACTCATGAGCAATTTCTCGTCGATCTACCAAGTCATCACAAGGTAATTGTTTCCCATGTTCCATTACACCTTTGGCACCGAGCACAAGGTCATATTTCAACCAAGCCTCATACTTAAAATTCCCATGTTCCATTAAATGTTTGGCACTGAGCATAAGGACCTATTTCAACCAAGCCTCATATATGTAACATGACCACACCCCACACATTCACAACATCCATGCCAAAACCATGGTTTCAATAAAACACCCTTTTATTGAAAACCATTTCCATCAAAACCAAGTGTGTTCAACCAATTCAAACCATTTCAATAAAACCGTACTTTTATTGAAATGCAAAGAATGAAGCAATTTCATCAAGCCATTTCAATACCAAACCATTTCAATAAAACACCCCCTTTTTATTGAAAAACCATCTTTCATCAAACCATTTACCATTCCATAAAATCCAGAATTTAAAATCAACATTTTAAATTCAAGAAGCCATATCACTTTGCACAACAATTCACTAAGATTTCACAATTTCATCAAAACCATAAATCATCCCTAAAGAAGATTTATTCCATGCTTTTCACAATAAATTTCATTCAAATAACTGAATTTGAAACCAAGACAATCAATTCGAACAAGAGGAGTTGAGATTGAAGCCTCCTACCTCAAAGGTTTTGAAAAAAAACCCTAACAAAGGGAGAACACATAAGAAAACCAGGTTGATTCACCAAGGATCCTCCTTAGATCTCTTCTCCTAACACAACCAAGACCAAAACTCATCATGTTTGGCATCCACACAATTATATATACCCATAATGGGAATAGATTTAAGAAACCGAGAGATTAGTAGAAGTAGATCTAAGTATATCTATGAAACCAAACAAGAATGATCACATACCTCAAGAATTCGGCTTCGAATCGTCAAGAGAATCCTTCAGATCGCCTCCAAAACGATGGGAGAACCCTCTTTGACCTTAGGAGAACTAAAATCCCGAGTTAGGGCTTCTTAGGAGGAAAAATGAGCCACTTGGAGACAAAAATGCGTGAGATCCACTTTTATAGGATCTCGTTTAAGTGGTTGCACGATTAGTTCGCACGGTTTGACAAAATGTGTGTTAGATACTACCTCTACCACCCTTCAAGCACGATTTGGCTACACGGTTAGACAAATCGTGCACCACCCATGTGGAAGCTACTACCTCCAATACCAACTCCGTACGGTTTGGCCGCACGGTTTAGACAAATCGTGTGCCGCCCGTGTGGCTTCCCTTTTTGCTCCAAAACATCAATCTGAGTTCTACCAACTCTCTCATACATCACCCTTAACATTATTACCCTTAAAATCATCAATAAAGGGTTACATGCTATAAATCGGGGGTACTAAATCAACCAAGGAAAAGTACAAGGTAAGGTTTTATTTCACAATCTCTTCATTATTCGATGCTTTTTATACGTAATTATCTACTGGGACATCTTTATCATCCACATCCATGCTTCTTAAAAATGTATTTCAAAACATTCTTACTATTTTATAGACTATGGGTTAAATTAATTTATACCCTTTTTTGACTTTTTATAAGATGTTTATAAAGTAATCTTTTCGTTTGTTTCCAAACAAGGTCCTTTTTAACCTTTTTTAAGGTAAGACTGTCTTTTTTAACTTATATGGCAGGTGCGGATATTTTCCACCGTTATAAAATCGTCGAAGATTCCCTTAAAATCTTATAAGAATATTTTCCAATTAAATGTTTTCTTTTATAATTATGTGACTTTTAAATTATTTCAAAAAAAGAGATATTTCTCTCAAATAGTTTTGATTTCATCTATGTCAACATCCTTTGATGGATTTTAAGCTTATTTGAAGTTGATTTATTATGATACAAAACCTCCATATTGTATTGAAGGTTTTGTGATATGTTTGACTATTGATGTGTAATTTTTATACCATTCATGGTTTATGAAGAAATTATTGACATTTCTTATGCTATTTTTAATACGAATGTTTATGTTATGTTTAAACCTATTCATATAAAGAATGCATTGGACATAGTAAGTGACGGGTGGAGCCCGCTATAGCTCCTCAATGCATTGGTAGGTCTCATGAGACAAACTAGTGTCTTAGAATAAGGCCTTGACAAAATCTTATTTGTAGTCTTGGCACAAGGCCTTGACTATGTGGTTATGATAGTCTGGCATTATGAATTCCATCATTATGAAAGTGGTTATTTATTTTTCATGTGATTATTAGACTAGTAGAATATCCATGTGAATAAGTAAATGGAATTATTTCATTTTATTTTTTCCATATTATGTTGAAGTTAAAGATTAAAATGATTTTGTTTTAGTTATACATTGAATTAAATTTTTATTCTTATTTATGAAAGTTTCCGCTATATTTTTATCCTTACAGAGCATCTGAGCTCACCCCTTTCTATGTTTTATTTTTCCTAGGATGTGAAGAAGAATTTTATGACTGGCCTGTAGGGATAGTCTGAGGGGATATGAGTGTGGACTATGGAGACTATGTTGTTGTATTTTTACACTTTATCATGTAATGTAAGACTTATAAATGTATCGAGTGTTTCTAAGGCTACTAAACTAATCAGTATTTCGAGACGTGATCTTTTGTGATCATGCCAATGTTATGTAATAATGAACCAACTCTTGGTAAATGGGTCAGGGCGTTACAGGCACACCACAAAATCAATGTAACTTAGTTGGTAATTTTTTCAAATGTATAAATATATATGCTTTGACCACCCTTAGAACTCTTTGGGTCCATTTTCACTGATACCAAGACTTGTGGCCATCTAAGATGTGTCCCAATCATTTAATCTATATTGGAATTGGGATTGTAGAACTATAGATCCCTATGATGATTCGGGAATTCTTTATGAAATGTATTAATTTTTATTTTTTATCAACATATGAATTGGATAAATGGATAGAAAATTAATCACTTGGATTGATGTAATTTATTGGTTGGAAATTGGTTTTTTTATGAAAACATAGTGGAATACGGATCCTATGACATGTAAATGGAAATTGGGACTAATTTATATTAGTAATAGATTTATTAAAATTATGATGATAATTAGTAACGTAGAATAATTGAACTAAATGATTGATAATTTGTAATTTTGGTAAATTATACAATATGGAAAATGATCACATGATTATCTTCTTTGATAAATTTCTTTGCATTGAATCATATTTCCATTTTATGTTGAATTATAAAATCTTCCTTAGAATGGGACATTACATAAGGTTGCATGTCCTCTTAGAAAATATGTGTCCCTTGTATGGGAATTCACACTAGGTGTTCTGATATGTTTTCCCGTGGTATGGTATTGTTCCATGGGAACATTCACAACTAAAAATACGGCTTTTATTAGTGCTAAAAATGGCCTTTAAAAGCGCTATAAAAGTGTTATAAATGTTGGAGAAGATAAAGGGGGGGTCCCCTTTATCAGCGCTCCAAAAATCCCTGATAAAAACCCCTTTTATCAGCGCTCAAAAAAATCGCTGATAAATGGGCCCTTTATCAGCGCTTTCTTTTTAGCGATGATAAAAGACCCCTTTTATCAGTGCTTTTTTGAGCGCTGATAAAAGTAAAAAATTAAAAAAATAAAAAAATTAAAAAAATCCAGCCAATTAGGGGGCTTTTATAGCGCTTGATCCCCCCTTTTATAGAGCTTTTCTACCACCCTCCAGCGCCCGCACGCACCGCTCCACCCTTTATCAGCGCTATCCCCAGATTCCCCCATGTGCGCGCATCCCTGCCTCTACCCGGATTTGATATTGAGACCTCCCCCCTGCGTGCCTGAAGCCTTTTCCACTCCCCTATATTGATTTTTTCTCATATTATTGATATATCTATTTATTTATATATATATTTAGTTATATTTATTTTTATAGTAATATATATTTATATTAATATAGATATATATAGTTATATTAATATAAATATATAGTTATATTAATATAAATATATAGTTATATTAATATATATATATATTTATAGTGATATTAATATATATATTTATAGTTATATCAATATATATATGTAGTTATATTAATATATACATATATATATATATATTAATATATAGGTATATAAATATTCATATATTTTTATTTTAAATAAAATTGATATTAGTTATTATTTAGATAAAGCTAATATATTTTGTATGTAAATATATTTTATTATTTATATTTATAATTAAATTTTTAGGTGTCAATATAAAAAATATGTACATATAGTTATATATTTGATTATAAATAGCATTGAATTATAAAAAACGATAAAATTTCAAATACATAATATCAATATGAATGTAATACCTTGTAATAAACTCAGTCCCCACCAAAAAATCCAATAATACCCCCTTAAACGAGGCTGAAAATCCACAAAATCTTAAAAAATCGTGGTACCCTGACTAAAAACTTAGTTTTGGAGTCCTTCTGGGCCTTTTTGGCCTCAAAAAAACCTTAATCAGGTTCCCCCCAACTCATAATGATGTATATCTCATCGGAGGCTTCGATTTGATATGTGGTAGAGCTCAAACGGATACCCGGATCAAAAGTTATGGCCGTTTGAAGTTCGAGTTGCGTTTTCAACATATTTTGGATCTTTTTTTAATTTTATTTTTATTTTTTTAGTCTTCAAATTGTTATTAAATGACTATTAATCCATAATAATTAGAAAATTATTAATTAAAAATATTTTTTAAATTTTTTTATATGCCATTTTCACTAAATATCTTATATATTAAGTGTAACTGTATATTTATACTAATCTAAAATATATTTAAAATTATATTTAAAAAATATATATTATATTTATATCAATGTAACTATATATATATATTTAAATATTAATATATTTTTTTAATGAATTTTTTTTTAAGTATACCCTTTATCAGCACTTTTTTTAAAAGCGCTGATAAAGACCCCCATTATCAGCACTAACGAAAAAGTACTGATAAAGGGGGGTACCTTTAACAGCGCTAAAAAAGCACTGTTAAAGGGGGTACCTTTATCAGCACTAAAAAGGGGCTGATAAAGTTGTACGTTTATTAGCACTTTTTTTAGCGCTGATAAATGTACCCCCCTTTATCAGTGCTTTTTCGTTAGTGCTGATAAAAGTGTGGCGCTAGCCTTGCCTAGTTTTGTTGTAGTGATGTGTGTAGCTCTAGAATGGGAATTCGCATAAAGACCAATATGAAATGTGTTAATCAAAGTAGACCACCCAATAGGGGTTGTGAATTAAGATAAAAATAAAAAATTATATTAAAAATATTTTAAAAAATCCCTCAATTTATAAAATATTATAATTTAACTATAACTACAGAATTATATAATTTTACCATTCAAAATTCCTTCTAAACAGCTTGATTAGAAATCAGTTAATGTAATTTTGAAACGCATAAAATTTTGAGGCTAATTTACTTGAATATAACACCATATATAACACAAAAATTAAAGTCTAGTACCAATGAAATTATTTGATATTATTTTAAAAATATATACTGATTTATAATTTAAAATAGTGAAAAAAAAACTATAAAATAACATTGAAAATTTAAAAAAGTTTTCCCATATGAATATAAGACCTAATCCCCTCCATGTGGAAATCACCAGCAAAAATAATTTTATTATAAAATAAAATAATCCACAACCTAGATCGTGTTTTTGGAAAAATATTTAATACGAATGTATAGGAAATACATAACAATCTTCCATAGTTTTTCATGGGATAAAAGTTATCCAGTTCAAAAAATACCTCTTCCATAGATATTTATGGGATTAAAAATGAAAATATTTTATTGGGATTTTTTCTTACTCTCCAACTCAGTACATTGGTTTGTGTATATAGATAGAGTAAAGAAAAAACATCTCAAATGATAATCTGAAACCAAATGGGAAAATAATAGAGAGAATAAATATTTGAGACCACTTGATTTGATTAGTATGGGCTATTACTGAGTCCTTGAATGTTTCTTTGAAATTTCTCATTTGAGTTTGAATAGATTGTTAAGAAAAACATATTTTCATAATGTGTTCTAAATGAGTTATCTATTTAACAATGGTGCATGTTCGCATTCTTTTATTGTTCTCAATATATGTATGTGCCTCTATCTTATTCCATAATAGTTTATCCTTATTAAAAATAACTTTATATGAATGTTTTCAATGGATGGAATTCATTGTAGCATTAATTGAATTGAATCTACAATTAATGAATGAAAATTACCCATTAGAGATTTTAAAATTATCCACCTATTATGTTAAACATGGTAGGTATTCTTCACTTAGGTACATTCACTTGGATCATGGTTACTAGGAATGGAAAGTTGGAATAAAAACATGACATTATAACTTCATTCCTTCATTAAGTAGGTACATATCTTCATGTGGTAAGTAATCTTCTTCACATGGTAGGTACTTTTCTTCTTAGGGTCACCTAAATTATTCTTGTGGTAATTTCATCTTTTCTTATTGTTACTATAATAGCACATGTGGTCAGTACATTAAATAGTGAGATTTTCAATAAATTTACATGATATGTAGATTTCTTCATGTATTTACATCCGTTATTTGTAGATAGCTTCTTCTCTTCATGATTTAGGTTTATCATATCATGTAGTAATTTTATTTTTTCATGAGGTAGGTTTAGCACACATGTGTTCATTGGAACATCAAGCTAAAATTAGTATAAGAAAAATAGAATTGTTGCAAGGTAGGTAGTTTTTTAATGTGGTTATTTATAAATTCTTACCAGAACTTATTTTTAGGAGACTGTAATCTTATAGTTAGCATGCACGGTAAGTCTAAATCTCAACCACATTTATCATGATTTTCTAGAAAAAATGACTAACATAAAACATGAAATTTATTAAGAACATTATAAAAATTATTTGGGATCATTTAAATAAAGAGGTTCTGGTCTTATGAAATCAATATCCCCCTATTAATGATCTCAAATCATAATAAATTTGATCAATTAAATAAATAAAATATATAATAAATTAATTGAGTATAATAGAGGTTTGATCAATTTCATTCATAATAAATGTGTCTATAAACCCTTTCCACCCTATTATTACTCCCCCTTTTAGGACTATCAAAAAATGTATTATATTGAAAACATAAAGATAATAGGGAAAATTTAAACACAAATGAGAATAAAGGGGAATATTACATTAATATTTTAAAACAAAATAAAAAAAAAGTGTTACAAGTAGTCCATATCATAAATTATACTAAGAATTTGAATATAGAATATCCTAGATATATGAAAGAAAGATACAATCCTTTCATTTGGAATTAATTATAGGAAAATAATATTTAATATGGGTTGTAGAAGTAGTATCGGGACCACGAGTGACTACACACTTTGACTTAAGAATGATATGTTTGAATGATTTTCAAGGATTCAATCAAAATTGATTAAGGGTAGAGGATGTGTTGTAGTGAATAAGTATATTGGAATGGATAGGGGAGATAAGGAATTTTTATTAGTATTATAAATTTAGTTATCCATAAGATTTATAAATTCACTCACAGCCAAGGTCCACACTCCAAATCCTGAGGAAAGTCGTATATAATTTTCATAAAGGCTTCTAATACCAAGGAAAACACTTTGATATTTTCAACATGAAACTTAAAATCATGGTTCATAGGTGGAATATTGGGATACAAAGCGTGAGTTTTGAACCTAAAATTCAAATTTGTTTCGGTGAAGACCTGGATTAGAGAGAAATCAATGGACTTCTTGATTTTTTCTCTATCTTTACAAACATGTTTGACATATTTCTTAACCAGTTGTAAGGTTTTAGAAAAATTTTTCTAAGAACCATCAAACACCAATCCAATTTTTTTCATGAATTGATCAAACGCAATATTTAATCATTCTTTAATGAGATATCTTATTCTAAATTCATCAATTTATGGTTGTACATGAAGTGCAGGAGTGAGAGAGGCATATGTAGAAGCATGAAATATTATAATGATATACCTTTGGTATAGCATCAATATCATATTAGATAATTTTTCCTATAAATCACCAATCAATTCCTTCAAATCAAAAATTTCATTTCTCATTAAATTCAGTTTGAAATGATTTTTTCATTAAATTTGAGAGATCTACAGCATCACTTTCTTGGTTATATTTTGTACTTGAGTTTTCTCCAAAGAATTTATATAACTAAGAAACACATAAATTATTATATCCAATGGATATTATTTAAAATCATTAAAATAATCCTTTAAAATGTAATATTTATAAGGGATATAGTTAGGTATAGATGTATATGGATCATATGCCTCATTCCTACCATCAAAATTAGTTACATACTCCACTGAACTAGATCTTTCATACTGATATTCATTTCTACCAAAAAGATCATGTTCTTCTCCATACATTGAAATCTCAGAATTTTGGACATAATATGTAAGATAATAACCTTTCTTAGCTTTCTTTCTATCCTTTCTAGGAGTTTGATCAAAAATATACTTTAATGTTTGGTCTACTGAAGGTCTCAAAAGGGATATATCATGTCTTTATTTTTAATCTATCTATGGAATAATAAATTATTGTATCACCATTTGAACAGTAATAATAGAATGTATGCCAACTCTAGGTGGACTTCCCCCATTATTATTATCCTAATCAAACACTAGATAGTCCAATCCTAACACCTCATCTCATTGAGACCTATCCCCATTATTATGTACATCTGGTATAGATTTCTAAGGAGTACCTACAATCATAATAGATCCATATATAAAATTTTTATCTTCTTTAGATTCAATAGATTCATCCCATTCAGTATTATATCCCTTGATAGATACCTCATTATTAATAATGCCCTCATATTTCAAATCTTCTTCGTGTGATAATAATGGTAAAGGAGAGTCAGGTGGTCCAAAATAAATGAAAGGAGAGAGTAACACCGCATGATTTTTTTGAAATATTTCCTTTCAATTAAAATAAATATTTTTGAAATTTATTGTTTCACACAACACTAATTTTATCTTTCCTGACACGCTACACTGAGTGTAGCTTATGTTACATACAACACAAATTTTAAACAAAACCTGACATGATATTAAAATATTATTATTTAATATGATAGTTATCACATATACATTGGAATGGAGGGAATTAATATGAATAAGTAAATCGTGAAAATATATGGTCTACACAAGTATAAACAATGAATTATTTTTTTACCAATTAATTGTAAATTAAAATAAAAACCAATTGAAAATAAAGGAAATAATTTTATGAAAACTATTTTTATGAGAACTGACACGTGCCTATCATGGGGTGTGGGAAAAACAATTATTTACTATGTTAAAATATATTATAGTAGTTAACCTAAGTTGTCTCCAGAGAGGAGCGCACAACAATCATGTTTGTCGCTTTGTATTTGAATTTGTTTGATTTTGAAAACAATGAAACAAAAATAAAAAAGCAATAAAGTATAAGATTTAAAAAAAAATGAAAAGGAATGTGATTAAAAATAGTGATAAGTGTTGAGTGATCAGGTTGGGATTGGTTTTCCAATTGAAATTTTATCATAGTTCTTATTTATTCATTCCACTTTTATTAAATCGATTAAAATGAGATTTCACAATCATTTCCTATAACTTATTTTTTAATGATGTTGGGGAGATTAAACCTTACTAATATCTTATTTTGGTATAATCTAAATCCTTTCGTGAAAGAGTTTTAGTGAATACCCTCAATTGATTAAGGCAATTCCCAATCAGGTCTTGTTTATCCCAAACAATCTTGAATATTCAGTACAAATCTCACACATACTGACAATCGCCAAGTACTTCACCACTATGTTCTAATATATTCCGTCTTATATAGACCATAACCTAGTGGGGGGTATAATTTTCATTAAAAAATCAATAATAACAATAGAATATAAAATCAAATACAATTGCACAAGATAACATAAGCTGTTATTACAATTGAAACCAACTTCGTAATAGAGAAAATATTTTATAACTTTAAGAGCATGAACTCAAACATTACAAAATGGAAAACCTAACCTTCCCCAATCACTCATAAGATTTACCCCGCCATGGTAAGGGTAATTGAGGATAAGGTGGAATAATTATGCATTATAAAACTAAGAAGAACAAAAGAAAGAAAAGAAAGTACCAAAATTTTCTCCTCTAGAATATGTCCACCAGAAAGATAGCTTCGGTTCTACCACCCTCTGGTCAAATCAGGCCGAGGTCCCTTCTTATAAGAGGTGAGGAATGGATTTTAACATCCACCCATGATGTTTGAAAGTATTTGGAGCCGTGTGGAATGAGTTATGGCCGAATTAGTAGACCTGACTTGTTCTGGCCACCAATCACTATTCCACCAACCCTACTTTGACCGGTTGAAGGGTGGCCTTAATCACATCATTTCTCCATGAAATTTAATTGGAATCTTCCTCATCGTGTTGTATTTCGAATACATCTTGAATCCGAAAATTTGGTGGTCGGTATCCAGAGATATGTCTCTTTGAATGAGTCATGGTCCATTCTGCCAGCCAGAATACATTTTCATATTGTCTGCTTTTATTTGGCCTGTTGGGATTCGAATTGGAACTTGGTATAGAAGACTTATTTGTATAACCCGATTTATTTAATCCTAAAATAAGGAATAAGGTGAATTGGACGAAAAAATTTGGAGTTATAATCAAAATGAAGAGGCAACATAAATCTGTTTAATGTCCAGAATTAACCACTTTTCACATTTAAGCTCAAAACTCACCAAAAGTCCTAAAATAATGAAAATAAGATAAAATTGATTAATGGTAATGGATTAAATAATTTAAAAACATATGTATAAATATTAAAATATTATCTATGTCAATTACCCCACACTTATCACTTGGACTTCTGAACAAGTAAACATCGTTATTAAATCAAAGCAAATTTAAAACCCATATCCATGAGATCTAACAATTTAACACCAAGAAACAAAAGATATCATGACTCATCAACAACCATTATTAAAAGTTATCAATTTAGTTCATTAAATATAATTCCTCTTAATTTATTCTCCCACACTCACAAAACACTTACATATCATGCATTTTCTCTCATCACACAAATATCAAATATCAACAATGTCTTTTTCATCCAATACTCATGCAAGGGTCACCATAGACTTGATAAATTCCTACATCTCCACCCGATATGATTCAAGGACAAATGTTTATCATGAGGAATTTTCAAGTTTTTTTTGAGGCTTCTTTTTGGAAGGATTTAGATGTGACAAATTCTGAGGATAAACAAGGAGGGCTTGGCTCTTTTTGAAGCAAAATTGCATTATTCTAATTTTTACTCAAATATGGTCTCCTCCTCACTCACCTTAAGAGTAAATCAACTCTAATAGCATGAAAAATTTGTGAAATTTCACACCATACAACATTTCAGCAGAAAAATTATCAGTCATCTCAAACATGATTTTTTTTAAAGCTCCAGATAGGCACAACTTTCTTTCTCCATTGGAAGCTCCAGAAAGGCACAACTTCTTTTACATGAAAGCTCCAAATAAGGCACAACTTTCAACATAATTATTTTTTCGATAAAAAGCACATATCTTCAACATTTTATTTTCAACCCAAAGTATCACCAAATGAGGTAGAACAATACAAGTCAACCTCCCCCCACACTTAAGTTCAACTAGATTATGCAATTTCACTTCAAGAGCAGGTTGGATAGGGAAAATTGGCTTGTAATGTGGCTAACCTAACAGGTTGTTCATGGATTCTATGGGATACAAGGGTTATATGTACAAGGTGGGCCATTATAAAAAAGGATTCATATAAAATAGGAGCTTTAATACCAAATAAATGCCTCAATCATTTAAAACACATGTGCCTCAAACCTGCAAGTTTTGACAGAAATAAATCAAATTCTGGTTAAATCAAGCATGGTATGGTTCTCTCAAGAAGTGAGGTGAATGAAAAGAGTATGAAAAATAGGTTTAGAAGCCTCATAAAAAAGTGATTTCAAATATAATGACAGTTAATTGTGGAATGGGATTCAAAAATTAGAGTACTTTTCATGAAATTCATATAAATTTAAACTTGAAACAAAGTTAATTTCAGCATTCATTTAAGCTTAGTTTCGTGAGATAAATTGTTTCACACATTGACATGGGTTTAAACAATTGTGATGGTAATCATTTAAGCTGAAATGTTTCAAAAACACACAAACATTTGAAAAACACGCAATTTTTTTTTTGAAAAAAATAATTTAAAATACTAAACTTAAAAGGTTACCTCCCCCACACGTAAATGATGCAGTGTCCGCAATGTATTCAATTGGATTTAACATGTAATTACAGTTTAAATTGAATCACAACAATCAAGAAAGAGATAAGGAGAGGTACAACCTGACTTATTGTTAGTGAAATTTTTAGTTAAGATCTTAAGTGTTATGCATATAAAAACCTAAAAAGAAAGGTAGAAAATAAAAACATAATAAATTTATTGAAAGTAAAGAAAATAGAAATAGAATGAGAATAGAAGGATAGATCTTGGTTTAATCCCCCAAGTGGGCCCTGGGTTTTGACTGCCTCCAGATGGGCAGTTTCAGTGGTTATCCCCAATCCGATGGTGGGTGAAGTTTCTTTAATATGAACCACCAGAACTTCTTCCTTCCATCATGAACATCTTCCTTTTTGTTAAGGACTTCATAGATATAGTACAAAAAATCCACCCCTGTAAAAATAATATTAAACTTTCATGGTGAGGGTAGGACAAAGAATGAGTCCTCATCATTCTTGGTTTCCACTTTCAAAACTTCTTCTTCATTCTCCATCGGTTCCTCAAGGTATGCTGTATCAAAATAATAATTAATGGGAGAATCAGTAAGTAGTTCAATTTGAACAAAATTAAAGCATGAAGAATCAAAATCAAATTCTTCCCTTTCAAAGTAAGCATTTTGCCTCTCTTTTTCCTCAAGAACGTCCACTTGGATCTCATCTTGAACTCCTTCCAATAAATGATCAACATGTTTGGGGAGCTCTAGGTGTTCTTCTTTAGGTTTATCTTATTCATTTTCCTCATCCACTAAGGAAATACATTTGTTTCCCAAATCTATAAATTTCATGCAAGGGAAGGTGATACTCAATTCAGATTATATATAATCGGAATTAAAAGAGTTAAGAAAATGATTATCTCCCTTAAATTGATTGAATTCAATTGCGTCTTTAGTTTGAGGTTCTATTTATAGTTGAATTTCACAAGATAGAGGTAGGTATTCAGGCTCCTCCATCTTTTCTTCAAATTCCACCACTTTGGTGGTGTCTTCCTTAAATGGTTCTGGATCTTCTACTTTGTAAGGAATATATGGATCAAGTAGTTCTTCACACTTATTACAGAATCCATATATATCTTTTTTATCTCCCACATGTATCTCAGTATGTAATTCTTCCTTCTTGTCCTCCTCAGGTTTATTCATAGGTTTTGGTTTTTCCATCAATGCACGGACATATTCAAATGCAAGTTCTACATTGTTCTCTAGTTTTGATATGTCATTTATAAGTTCCTGAATCTGAACTATATCATAACCATCCTCATCTACTTGTTCTAAATGTGGGCAGTTTTTACATGAATTAAATAAATAATCATTTGAGAACATCATGTAAAAATATTTTTTTTGAAAAGTGTTAAATATTTATAATGAGATTATGGTACAATCTCCCCAGTAATGGCGCCAAGTTTTGACATGTACTTGTCATGGGTCCTGGAAAAAACAATTATTTACTATGTTAAAATATAGTATAGTAGTTAACCTAAGTTGTCTCCAGAGAGGAGCGCACAACAATCATGTTTGTCACTTTGTATTTAAATTTGTTTGATTTTGAAAACAATGAAACAAAACTAAAGAAAGCAGTAAATTATAAGATTTAAAAAAAATTGAAAAGGAATGTGATTAAAAATAGTTATAAGTGTTGAGTTATTAGGTTGGTATTGGTTTTCCAATTGCAATGTCATCATAGTTCTTATTTATTCATTCCTCTTTTATTAAATCGATTAAAATGATATTTCACAATCATTTCCTCTCACTTATTTTTTTAATGATGTTGGGGAGATTAAACCTTAATAATATCTTAGTTTGGCCTAATATCCATCCTTTTGTGAGATATTTTTATCAAATACCCTCAATTAATTAAGGCAATTCTCAATCGGGTCTTGTTTATCCCAAACAATCTTGAATATTCAGTACAAATCTCACACGTACTGATGATCGTCAAGTACTTCACCACTATATTCTGATCTATTCCATCGTATATAAACCATAACCTAGTGGGGGATATAATTTTAATTAAACAAATCAATAATAACAACAGAATATAAAATCAAATACAATCACATAAGATAACATAAGTTGTTATTACAATTGAAACCAACTTCATAATAGAGAAAATATTTTATAACTTTAAGAGCATGAACTCAAAAATTAAAAAATAGAAAACCTAACCTTCCCCAATCACTCATAATATTTAACCCACCATGGTAAGGGTAATTGAGGATAAGGGGGAGAATTATGCATTATAAAACTAAGAAGAACAAAAGAAAGAAAAGAAAGAACCAAAATTTTCTCCTCTAGAATCTGTCCACCAGAAAGATAGCTTCGGTTCGCCCACCCTATAGTCGAATCAGGCCGAGGTCACTTCTTATAGGAGGTGAGTAATGGAGTTGGACATACACCCATGAATTTTGAAATCATTTGGAGCTGTGTGGAATGATTTATGGCCTAATTAGTAGACTTGACTTGTTCTGGCTGCCAATCACTATTCCACCAACCCTACTTTGACTGGTTGAAGGGAGGCCTTAATCACATCATTTCTCCATGAAATTTAATGGGAAGCTTCCTCGTCGAGTTGTATTTCGAACACAGCTTGAATCCGACAATTTGGTGGTCGGTATCCAGAGATATGTCTCATTTAATGATTCATGGTCCATTCTGCCGGCCAGAATAAATTTTCATATTGACCGATTTTATTTGGCTCATTGGAATTCGAATTGTCACTTGGTTTAGAAGACTTATTTGTATAAACCGATTTATTTAATCCTATAAAAATGTAATCAGGTGAATTTTATTAAAAAATTTGGAGTTATACTCAAAATACAGAGGCAACATAAATCTGTTTAATGTCCAGAATTAACCACTATTCACATTTAAGCTCAAAACTCACCAAAAGTCCTAAAATGATGCAAATAAGATAAAATTGATTAATGTGAATGGATTAAATCATTTAAAAACATATTTATAAATATGAAAATTTGAGCTCTGTCAAGAACAAAATTGTTTTACCATAATATGCTAATCAAATCACTTTTTCTAAATGATTGTAATTAAATGTATAAATTTTTAATTTTTAATCATTCATCTTTAGTTTTTTATAGATAAAATAGAAGACAAAATCCAACTTTATTCTTAAAAACTCTATTTTCGTAAAAATCAGTTTTTTCGCATTATGCATACTTATTTTAAAATTAATTTTTCAAAGATTTTGAAAATGTATTTTAATAAATACACTTAATTTTTTATATCCTCTTGTAAAAATTATCTTGGATTTATTTTTATTTAATTTTATGAAAAGATAATTTCTGTTAGTGAATAGTGAAAAATAATTATTTTTATTAAAAAATCATTTTCATTTAAAGAATTTACAAGATAAATTTTATTTCAATATAGTTTAAAAAGTAAAAGTAGTTAAATTATATATTTATTAATCTAATTTAGGTCATTGTAATAAATTTCATATTTAATTTTTATATTAACACTTTCCCAAATTATAAAAAGTCTCCATCTGAAAACCCCCTTTATCATGTCATCAATGGGTTTAATTTTAAGTGAAATTATGTTGTTCATTTGAGAGGGAATTAAAAAAAAATGGATTCCATATTTTAAATAATCATAATTTATATTATATAATGGGTTCAAATTAATTTTTTACCGTAATTATTAGTTAAACATTAAAACATATTTGTAACAGGAAAGGTAAAAATTGGTTTACAATGGAAGGAGGTTAAACTAAAATGATAAGCGTAAAAATGACCAAAAACATATCCAAAACCCATTTTATGGACATATTTCAAATTTATAACCTATAAGGATAGATAATTTACCATTTTACAGCCCTTTGGAATGAGAAAACCATGGGCACACCTTATTCTTTTCAAAAATTTCAAGTGTTCCACTCACCTTCCTTATAGAAGGACACCCATGTCCTATCCAATTAACACATAAAAAAACCCATCAGTTCATCCAATCCATGCCAAAATCACTTCTTCACTTCCCTCATCTCATCTAATAAGAATTATTTTTGTTAGAAAACTGACCTAATAAGTCTTTTGATGAAAACCAAAATAAGTTGTTCGAAGATGAGTTAAATGACCTTGACCAAGTGTTTTGTTTTATTTCATCCTATGCCTCATTCAATTATTTTCAAATCATGATAATATAATAAACAAAATATATTATATATAATTATATTTTATTATTTCAATTTCATAACATAAATTCTTCTCTTATTCTATCAAATGGGATATGAAGTCATATCTCATTTTTATGGTGGATTACTACCTCACGAACTGATGTTATTCATTTTAAATATATACATCTCATGGATGGAAATAATGATAGATTTGATGTTTATATATTATATTTATGATATTATTATAAATTTTTAATTATAATATCACATATAACTTCTTACCTCCCAACCTTTGTAAAATATTAATGTCGATCATATGTACAACGGTCTACCACCTCACAAACAAATGTAATGTGTTTTTAATTAATATTTTAAATGGATGTTAATGAGGATATATTAAATTAATATATATGATATTTTCAACATAATTATTCTTATGAAATAAATATATCACATATAAATTTATAAATTCTATACCATGTGTGATATGATAGCATTTTTTGTGGGTACGGCAGACTACCGCATCACGAAGCGATGTGATTCATTTTCCCCAATACTTTCGATGGAAGGTAATAAGGGTAAATATAATTAATAAATGTAATATATTTGAAATAGAAATTATTATTTTATGTTAAAATATTATTTAACTTTATTTATTTTCATTTTTAGAGATAATTGAAATTGAATTCATACATACGTACGACCTACTACCTCCAAGAACATTGTATTTCATTTTATATCTACCATATTCCTATATTACTCTAAATAAATATGTAATGAATATATATATATGATATCTATATCATGTTTAATATTCTTGAAATTATGGAATCATGATCAAATTTTGAGGATAAGAAATAAAAAATCAAAAAAAAAATGAAAAACAAAGTAGTTATTATCTCAAACATGATTTTAACAAGGAATAGTTAATAAACATGTAACAAAATGTCATAATTAAATAATATATGGTATGATACATATAATTATATTTATTTAATATATTTATAATAATATTATATTTATTATACATGAGTTTCAAATTTGTATGAATGAATTCAAGACTTAAGCATAGTGATTTTCGTCTCACCTTTATTTTCTTTAAGACATGTTCTATATTAACCATGTGTTTGTTTTATGTGTTTTATATAATAACCATGGATTTATTTTATGGTGATTAAATTTAATATTATTTGGATATATATATCCTTTTAATTATATCTATTTTATGGGGTTTAGAGTTAAAAATCTACCAAAGTTGTAAGGGATGTTTGTCTCAATTTTCCTTCTTTGAGACATATGTTTTGTTATAAACCTATATTATTTTATGAGGTGCGTATAAATGCCCTTATACATTTTATATCATTAATATATTTATTCTTGTGATATTTTATTTTTATTTTAATGTAATTATTTCATAAGGAATATGATTAAATGTCACCAATGTTGTATGGGTTTTATGATATAGTCTCATAATTTGTTATGATTGTTTATGTTTAGGCTTATGATGATAAATTCTCATGGTCCATCTCTCAAGGAACTCATTAATTTTATTAAACTATATATATTAAATTATAATACATATTTTACCTGTATTTTTCTATATTTATTTACTAATTACTTCAAAATATTGTTTTTAATAAATTTTCCTTTATTTATCTCTTCGTTTGAAAACCTTTTTTCTTCCACATCTATGATTTCTAAAAAAATAAAAAATATTTTCACAACAAAAAAATGATTTATTAAAGACTTGTTACCTATTTTTGAATTTTTGAAATGTTTTTTAAATGGAATCATCATATATTTTCTGAAAACAAGTCTTGTATAGATTTTGCTGAAAATGTGAAAGGAATCTTTGTTTTAATGTGCACAACAGGAACAATATTTCCTGCCATTAGAGCCATTATTTGATTTGGGGATTACATTATACATTTTCATGTTTATTTTCAATGAAATGAATTTCCTATAATATTTTATGAATTTTTAGTTTTAAAAATTAATTTTCAATGAAAATATATTTTCCACATGAAATGTTCCATGTGATCTTTCAAAATCATTTTCAATCTAAGATGAAATCCTTTATTGTTACTTATTATTTATTTTGGATATGATCTAAATGATACCCTTTTATTATTTCTCTATAAGGATTAGGTTTATAATGAAAATATTTTTATTAAACCCATTTATCTTCCATGAGTTATTATAAGATAAAACGCTTATGATACCTGCTTTTTATTCCATGGGTTATGCATGGACGAAATAAGTGGTTATGAATATTTTATCTTTTCCATGGGTCATGTTATAATAAAATGATTATGAAACCCATTTTATTACATGGTTTTTGATATAATGAAATTTTTTATGATCTTATGGAACATGTATGTATTATAATCATTATGTGACATCTGTGACCTATATCTCTCTCCAATGCATTGGGTAATAATGGATATCTCATGAGATAAACAAGAATAGAATTGGGAGTTAAACCATTTCAATAATGGATTTTGACCGCTATGATAGTCTTATGATTGAACCATGAATACTATGATGGTTTATGGTGTGAACCCATTCCACTATGATAGTTTTGGAAATAAGTCATGAATAGTAAGGAAATGATTTTGTATGCTTATCTATATTCCAAAATCCTCTCTTTTATGCCAATGATATACTATTATGTATCATGTTATTTTATCCACTTAATATTCATGTCTTATAAACTGAAAATAATTATTCTATGACTCACAATTTTGATCTTTGATATTTAGGGTATGGTTTTTATATATTATGATCTTGTTCTCATACCATTATTCTGACGTTATTTTTACATATTTCCATTCTTTACCTTTACTGATCATCTAATATCACCATTTATTATGTTTCATTTCCCATGGTTATGATGATAGTTATTATATTTTATATGCCTAATAAGGGTTCTATTTATAAGTAACTAGGTGTAAGATGATGTAAAACTCTTACGAACAATTTTTTTATGTTTCTACATTTTCAAAAAAACTATACCATTACAATCTTAAAGATAATGTTTATAGAATATAATGAATATTCATCTAAAAATATGTAATATCTATGGATAAATATATTGGATTTATATTGTTGGTATCAAATGTATGGTTTAGTTAAACATCTAAAACATGGATGATCAAACTTTAGTGAGGTTCCTAAGGATATGTCTAAGGATAAGTCTAAGGATGAGTAAAAGTAACAGAAAATGTCCTATAATTTTGGTAAAGGATAGAGTGAGTGGTTTCAAATATAATACACCCATGTCTAGATACTATAAGTGGATGTGGCTTTATAATAGAGGAACCAAGGGCTAACAAATCCCAAAAGGGTGCATTGAGCGAAACACCTAGTTTGAAACTATTAGTGTATTGGATTTAGAAATTATAAAACACTTTAAAAACCATCCATAATTATTTAAATAATAAAAATTATTGAATTAATTTAAGCTTAATATTCCATATATTTTAAATAAGGTGTCCTAATATAGACATACTATAAATGATTTTTAATGTTTATGTAGTTCCCCAATATGATTATTTGTTATTACACAATGCCTTTTGGTTTCAATGAATTATGGGAACTACGAGGAAATTGATTAATATTGAATATTATAGACCATGTGTTTAATATAAAAAAAATTGGAATATTACTAGATTGATGGATATTATTATTAGGTTTAATCATTTATCATGATATATAATTAAAAACATACATTATAACCAACTCCTGGAATCATAAAATAATATAAGGACAAAGTTCATTGAGTATTTGGGTAGTGGAGACCATAATGTAAAAAAGATAAAATTACCTACATGTTGAGAATGTGGGAAGAATCATGAAGTGGTTGTATTAGAGGAATGGGAATATTTTTTGAGTGTGGGAAGGGACAAAAAAAGTAGATGTTGAGGAAAAATAAAAAGTTTAGTTAATGTAATGGATGAGAATAATGGTTTCCCTATTTCATCATAAAGTGTTGAATATTATACATGTGGAAAGTATGATCATTATAAAATTATATGTTCTTGGGGAAAATCTCAAGAATTGGATAAACAAGGTCGTATATGAAATGGTTTTTTCTTGCGATAAGGAGAATACAAATGAAATGTGAAAGGAACGAGCTATTAAAAATTAAGATGATGAATCCTAGTTAATGATTTAAGAATTTATTAGAATTATCAATGTTTCATGTCATGGAATCATAGACTTATGTATTATGAATCCTGAAATATTTAAGGATTTATTATTATAAGTTATTCTTTAAGATTTCTCAAGAATATGTTGAATAGTATAAATGACCTAGAAAATTGATTTAATGGAAATGATATATTTTATATAAACACATGATTAAAGGAAGATATCCCTTAATATGTTCCTAATATTGATATAATGATGTTAGTATAAATATATGTATGATATGAATGAAGTAAATTTGATAGTATAGATGACCTTCGAACTGATTAATGATTCTTGGAAAAAGTGTATTTTGTTATCATTGGTGGATTTTATATATTTATGGGATTTATAGAATATATTCAATAATATAAGGTATTATTTTTGAAATGAGGTTGTATGAATGTTTTCATTGAGTATTTTATGGTAATTCAGGATATTACCATGTTTTAGGGGAACATATGATCAATTTATTCACATATTTGGCATATGATATTGAGAGAAACATTATGATATTTTGGGGATTAATTTAAATTTTATTTTGGGAAATTTAGTGAACTTATTTATAAATTATAAATTTTGTAAGGTTTGTAATGATAAACATTTATGGAATGGTTCAATATGAACATTGAATTAGTTTTAAGAGTTTAATTTGTTGTTTGACAATATGATGATTTATTCATAACCTATTCTCACCATTTTTTGATAATAACTATAGATATAAGGAATGAATTATCATTATTTTATAGATTTTATTATCAATTAGTGCATTAAAAATTAAAAAATCATCTCTTAGAGTATTAAAAGAAGTTTAAATTGTTCAAGAACCAACCAAAGGATTAGATTCTTCTTATGAAATGGAATAAGTATGTTAATCTCTTTTTTGTGAAAATTACCCAACTTTTAGAAGAGGGTTTGAAAATAAAATTATAGCCTATTACAATAATTTCTGATAAAATCAATGAAATTTTTAAAACCTCTTTTTTATATGGTTTTTTGTTGTTAATTTTCTCATAATCACTCACTCTCTGAGGATGAATGATCTCTGCCAATCTCCATCATTATTTGGACATAACACTTTTCTTCCATGTCAAAATCCTCATTTCCCGTGTATTTTATCATGTTTAGAAACATATTATGTTTTATTTCAGATTAACTTCTCATATCCCATTCTTAATTTTGAAGGGGAATATTTATTAACCATTTTTAAGACGTCGGTTTCCCACAATGGGATTTTAAAATGTTAAACCCTTGTTTACTGGGCACAAGTTCAAACTATGAGGATGAAAATTATTTATGGGTGGTTGAATATAAAACCTATAAAATTTGTGAAATATTTTTTAAAAAAACATAATATTTTAGATATTTTTTGTTACATGCACCATTGTGATTGGAATATATTACATATAACACTAAGTGTATCTTATTTTACACACAACACTGAGTTTAAAAGAAAAGTGTTATACAATTCAAATATTATTATTTAATATTATTATCATCACCTAGTAGTTTTAATGGAGTGTATGAATAGGATGAAACAAATTATGAAAGTATATGGATTACATATGTATGTATAATGAGTTATTTTGGGACTAATTAATTATAAATGAAAATAAAAACCATTTCAAAACAATGGAAATATTTTTCTAAAAAACGATTATTATGTACACAAATGAATTTTACCGAAATAAATTAAAAAAATCAGTATTGGTGAATGATATTAATTAAATTTATATATATTCAAATTTTTAAAATTCTCCTTATGTGCTTTATAGACATCACATAAGACAAAAACTAATTTTTTCTTAAAACTGTATTTTTTAAAAAGTTATTCTCTTTCATTTTGCACACAAACTTTAAATTCAATATTATAAAATTTTAGAAAATGTATTTATTGAAATTATTTAATTTTTTATATCATCATGTCAAAATTATAATTGATTTATTTTATTTAAATATTCTAAAACGGTAAATGTTTTTAAGGAATAGTGAAAAATTATTGTTTTTACTAAAAAACTACTTTTCATTCAAAGTATTTACAAGATAAATTTTATTTTAATATGGTTTTAAAAGTAAAATTAGTTCAATTATATTTTTACTAATATAATTTATTCCATTTAAATCCATTTCAAGTTAAATTTTGGAATTAAATCATTCTCTACTTATGAAAAAAATAATTCATTGAAAACATTCTTTATCGTTGCATCTCGGAGTATAATTTTAAATTAAATTCTTAAATTAATGTGAGTTAAAATTTTAAAAATTGATTCCATATTTTTAATCACCATAATTTATTTTATATAATATGTTAAACATAATTTTTAACTATAATTAATAATGAAAATATAAAAATTATTTATCATGGTTAAGGAAAAAATGGGTTTACTATGGGGTTAAATTAAAAATATAAGGGTTAAAATGACCTCATAATTCCCCAAAAAGAATTTTCTATCCATATATAGAAATTATGACCTCTAATATTTGATAAAATCTCATTTTAGAGCTTTTTTCTATGAAAAATTTGGGCAAACATTTTTCCTTTCAAAAATTAAAAGTGTGTCACTCACCTAACTTATAAAAGGTAACCCCCTCTCATATACTCTTCAAACATACAAGAATCATTAATTATACCATTATAATCCCATACAAATTACTTAATTCCATACTCTCTTCCTAGAATACTTATTTATGTAATAAATCCAACTTATGAAGCATTTTAGTGCAAACTAAAAGAAGTGTTCTAAAGAAGAGGTAACATCCCTAACTGGGAATTTATTTTTTTTCTTCATATGAATCATTAAATTAACATTAAACTATGATGATATAATATCAAAAATATATTCTATATAATAATATTTTATTCTATTAATTTAATAATTGAATTAATTTTTCTCCTTCATTAAATGTGATATTAAATCATCACTCGTATGCACGGAGGACTATCGTCTTACAAATCGATGTTACCCATTTTCCATCACCACCTCTCATGGATGGATATAATAATGGATTTAATTTTTATGTATTATATTTATGATATTATTATACCCCCAAAATTATAATAACACATATATATTCTTACCTACCAACCCTTGGAAAGCAATAAAGTCACTCGTGTGTTTGGCGGACTACCACCTCGCAAACCAGTGTGATGTGTTTTTCATTTGTGTTTCATATGGATAATTATAGGAATATATCAAATGAATATATATATATATATATGATATTTTTAAAATAAATATACATATTTATAAAATATATCACATAGACCTTCTTACTTTCCATTCCTTGGGGGATACGATAATGTTGTTCGGGTGTACAGTAGATTATAGGCGCATGAAGCGATGTGATTAGTTTTTCACTAATGCTTTGAATGGAAGTTAATACATGTAATTTAAATATATATATATATAGGGAAAATTATTCTATAAAGGTAATATATTATTTAACTTTCATTAATTTCATCTTTCGAGAAAATGGAAACAACTTTTATACATACGTACAACCTACCGTCTCTATGGATGATGTATTTCATTTTCCATATATAAATTTTATAGAAAACTATAAATAAATCTATATTATGAATATATATTATATTTATATCATGTTTAAAATTATAAAAATTATCCAAATTATCAATGTAATAGAAAGGAAAATAACAAATCAAAACATACATGAAAAACAAAGCAATTATTACCCTAAAATAAGATTTTAATAAGGAATGGTAAATAAATGGGTAACAAAAGGTCATAAGTATGTCACATATAGTATGATATATGTGTGTTTGTGTGTGTGGTTCTATAATATATTTATAATAATTATATATTTATTACACAGTAGGTTAAAAAATGTATGAAGGAAGTCAAGACTTATGGAAGGGATTTCCATGTCACTTTTATTTTCTGTGAGACACATTCCATATTAACCATGTATTTATTTTATGTGGTGAATATACTTCCATAAATGTATTTTGTGATTCTTATACTTAAAATTATATGGATTTACATATGCATTTTTGGATCTATATTTCATGGGATTTAATGTTTAAAAGCTACTAAAGTGGTAAAGGATTTTTGTCTCAATTTTCCTTCCTTGAGACATATGTTATGTTATGAAACAATCTTATTTTATGATGTATATATACAGAAAAATTTACATTTAATTTTATGAATTAATTTATTCTCATGTAATTTTATGTTTAATTTATTTTTATTCTTTCATGGGGCTAACGACTCAATGTAACTAAATTAGAATGTGTTTTATGACACAATCTCATCGTTTATCAGTATTATTGATATTTATTCTTCTAAGGTTGAAATATTATGACACATATCTCATGAAAAACATTATTCATCATAAAATATGGTTATATAAATATAATAAATGGTTTACCTTCATTTTTATATTCTTATGTATTTAATAGTTTAAAATATTGTTCTCAAGAGTAATCATTTTTATTATTCACTTTGGTCGAAACCCCTTTTTATTCCAAATACATGTTTTCTAAAAATATTTTAAAAAATTTATTTACATTATACAAATTAATTTATGAATACTTGTTTCACATTTTTTACCTTTTATAAAGTTCTTTAAAAGAATATTCATGTCTTATTCAAAACAAGCTCCATTTGAATTTTACCAAAAATATGAAACAAATATTTGTTTTAACATGTACAAACTGAAATAATTTTACCACCTCTATGACCATTATTTGATTTACATATTCATTTATAATTTTTCCATTTTATTTTCAATGAAATTAATTTACAAAATATTTTATGAAGTTTTATTTTTAAAAATTGATTTTTAAAGAAAAGTTATTTTCTGCTAGAAATGTTCCAACTGATCTTTCAAAATAATTTTACATATAATATGGAATACTTTGATGTTACTTATGATTTAAGAGGGATTTTTTATAATGATATTATTCTTATTTTTTGTCTGTATGTTTAATTTTTATGATGATAATATTTTTATGTATCTTATTTCCCTTCTATGTGTTATACCAGGAGAAAATGATTATGATACCCTCTCCTTTTTCTGCAGGTTATGCTTTCATGAAATTGTGATATTATTGTGAAACCTGTTTCATTTCAACATGTCATATTGTGATGAATTTTTTATAAACCCCATTTAATTTCCTGGAATCTATTAAAATGAATGTTTTATGATATTTTCGAACACATTTATATGATTTTCATTATATGACTGTTGGGACCTATATCTCCCACTAATGCAATCGGTAAAAATTGATATCATATGAGATAAATTGGATTAGAATTCGAAGTGAACCCTATTTAATAATATACTTTTCCACTATAAATGTATTTTTAGTAATACTTGACTACTATGGTTGTTTGGAGAGTGAACCCACTCTACTATGTTATCCATGGAAATGAACCTTGACTAATGAGGAAATGATTTATTATACTTACGTTTATGGAAAAAATTTATGTATTATACCAATATTATGATCTTATGGATCATGTTCTATGATTTACCTAATATTACTCTATTATTGACTACCAATAATTTCTCCATGACCCAACATTTTGATCCTCGATATGCAGGTTATGTTTTTAATATGATATTCTCATGTTCACATACCCTTATCCACATGTTATGTTTATATAGTACATATGATTACCCTTACCGAGCATATGACCTCACCATTTGTTGTGTTTATTTTACCATTGTTATCATGATATGTATTACATGTGATATAACTAATAAGGGTTTCGGTTATGAAGAACTAATTGGGATATTATGTAGAAATCTTATGAACTAGTTTTTTATGTTTTCTAGTTTCCAAATAAACTATACATTTATAGTACTTTAGAATGTGTCTATACAATGTAATGAATATTCATCTAAAAATATGTAATATATATGTATGAAAATATAGGGTTTCTAATGAGAGAGTCTCTTATCATCCTTATAAGCCACCCTAGCTTACTAATTAAGATTAACCATATCATCTTATTATTATTATTGAAAATCCTCAACTTATAATTCTTTCAGACCAATAACCACTTCATCATAACAATACTCAACAACCTCATCTAGTTCATGACCAATATTCACTATATCCCTTGATCTAATATGATATTTTATATTATAAAATTTCTCATAAAAAACTTTGGGTAATCCATCCATTATTTTCTCTGTAGGTTCAAATTAACTAGTATGTGCCTACTAATTCATTGAGATTGGAATATACCATCTAAAAATGTTATATTTTAGTCCCCCTAAAGTATTAAACATTAAAAATCCATCAAACCTAAAGTGATATTTGGATAATGAAATGAATTTAATTTAGAATAGGGCTTACATGAATTATTTATATGCCTCATCACATATATTATAACATTGTTCTAGATCCCATCCTTCTTCAAAATCAAAAAGAAATGGTCATGGTTCTTCCGGATACTGAATTATATTTTTTAGGGATAGAACAATTATTTTATAAACTTAGTTAATAGATAATATTCATCATTCATCTCTATATAAAATAGTCTTCTAGGGTTTCTATTCTCTGTCATCTCTTCTAGTGCACTTTTAAACTCAAAATGAGCAGGGTTTACTAGATAAGAACTTTGGTAATCCTAATGATAACCCTTATGTGGAATATTTAATCTTTTCTCTAGGAAAATGGATGAAAATTACAAAAAAATCCCCATTTATCATTTTCCTAATGAAATCTCTTTTCTATCTCAAAAGATACACTATAAATGCATAAAATTCCACCACAATCATTGGGTAAAAAGGCTTAATAATTTTCTTGAACTATTTATTCCATTATTTTCTATGAATATCTATTCCCACATATGATTTTTTTTAATTGAAACCCATTAACATGAACTTATTTCTCTTTAGATAATGGATAATTACCCTATATGTGGGTTGTGGGGATTCTATATAGTGATCCTTATTCCTTTTATTGTTATTGATATTTTCACTGGAGTCTATTATAAAATAAGTGTAGAGTTAGAATAACACATAATACAAGACATTATCTTGCTTTTATTCGAACTCAAATGGTTCTGATTCTCTTGATATATTCAAGTTAGGAGTGGTTGGTTTGAAAATAATGGTCTCACAAAAGAGGTTTCAGATCATGAGTATGGCTTAAAAAATAATAAGTGTATTTTAGGATAGAGGTGTTTGTAAATTCAGTATAAAATTCAAATTATTAATTCAATAATTTAGGGATAATATAATTAAAAACATTTGAAATAAATATAAAAAATAACTTTACTAACAATCCTAAGAAAAAAATAAAAATAGGGTAGGTATCCTAACCATGTTATCGTGGTAGCTTAGATATCATAGTAAGAATACTATACATACATGTAGCATTCCATGGTAACTATAGTGACTACATGATAGATATTCCTTGGTAACTATAGTGACTACGTGACCAGTTGTCCATGGTTATTATATTATCTATGTGAACAAGAACACAATTTGTTTTAACTAACTGTGGGAATAAAGGTAATATTAACTATAATAAAAGTTTAATTTCTAGGAGTTAATCACTCATAAATAGAAATTAAGTAACTAAAAGGTTAAAAATTAATATATTTTATCATACATAATTCATGTGTGATAAAATTGATTCTCTCAATATTTAATCGATTTTTAAATATATCATCACATTGATATTCATCACTAATGAATTCAAGAGTTATATCACCTTTTTTAAAAGGGTATCTCAAAAAGATAAGTCTTATATCAATATGTTTTCCTTGAATGTGATATAAAATTTTTATAGATATTTATTGTACTTGTATTATGATAATTTATAGAGACATGTTTAAATTGATATCCATAGTCTAGTAATGTATGTTTCATCAAAAGAATCTGTTCACAAAAAATCTGCATCTATGTACTCAATATCAGCAGTGGATAATACAAATGAGTTTTTGTTTTTGATAAAACATGTAAAAAGATACTTGTTTAAAAAGTTCATGTACTATAATTTATTTTTCTATGTAACTTAAAACCTCAAAAATCTACATCTAAATAACTTACTAAATCAAATTCATATCCTCTAGAATAAAATAGTCCTAAATTGGTTTTATTTTTATGTTATTTAAAAATTCGTTTCATATTAAGTATATTAGATTATTTTGGATTTCTCTGGAAAAAATTAACACATGCATACAATAATTATAATATTTGGTAAGTTATAGGTTAATTATAGTAAACATCCAATTATACCTCTACAAGTGGTTTGATCAATTCTTTTCATAGTTTCATAAAAATCTAGTTGACATCTTGAACTCATGGGAGTATGACTACCTTTAGTATTATCCATAAAAAAAATCATAAAAGATACTTAGTGTTATTTCAATCCTTTAAAATAATTCCTTCCTTATTCTAAAAAAATTGTTAATGAAGGAAGAATTTTAACTAACCAATAAAACACATTTCAAATTAATTTTTCATTGTCTTTGATAATTCAATATATAAAGTGTTTTTGGATGATCCAAAAATAATATCATCGACACCTATTTTTTTACTATTTTTTTTTCAAAATTATTTTAATAAATAATATAGGGTCAAATATTCCTTCTAAAAAATATTTACAATTAAAAAATTATCTTATTCTATCATACCAAGATTAAAGATCTTGTTTTAATCTATATAATGTTTTTGTAATTTTAAAAAAATAATTTTGAAAGTGAGGATTTTGAAATCCATGAGGTTCATTGACAAAAACAACCTCAATTATATAACTATTTAAAAATTTATTCTGAATATCCATTTGATATAATTTTAAATATAAATGAATTGTATAAGAAAGAAAAATTATGATAACTTCAAGTATAGATACTAATGAAAAGTTTTTATCATATTCAATACCTTCCTATTAATTATTGCTTAGAGTAACTAGTCTTTCTTTATATCTAATTATAGTTTCAAACTCATCCAATGTTTTACTAAACACCAACTTAGTGCCAATGGTTTGTATTCCATTAGTTCATTCATCTAGTTCGAACATTTTGTTCCTTTAAATCCTATTCATCCCTTCTTACATTTCCATTACCCAAAATTCATCATTTTTTCTTCACTAATTTTATTAGGTACAATATGTGGAAAAAAATATTGATGTTGAACTTGAATTCTAAGAGAATATCTAGTTTGTGTTCCTCTATCTATGTCTCCAACTATAGTATTTAGAGGATTTCATCTATAATACCTAAAAGATCTAGGAATAGAATAATTTAACATATCATTCTCTTCTATGCATTTAGGTTCAAATAGTTCTATTCTTGGTGATTTTTCTACAAGTTTCATAGAACAAACAGTGGTCTTGGTTGCGGCATTGATATTCAGATCTAAAAGGTCATCCTCAAGGTTCTCTAAAGGGGTTTTAGGATCATGTTGATCAGTTTCATCAAATTTGACAAGTATATATTCTAACATAATTTTAGTCCTTTTATTTAATACCCTATATGAATTACTAGATGTTGAATATTCAAGGAAATTTCCTTTTTCACTTTTGGATGAAAATTTAGTTAAATTATCCATTGAATTGATAATAAATACATTAAAACCAAAAACTCTAAAGTAAATAACTTTTTATTTTATACCATTCTATAATTCATAAATGGTTTTAATTAAAATTATCATAACTAGAACTCTATTCATACTATAGAAACTTGTTTTCATAGCCTCAGCCCAAATATAAACTGGTAAATCCTATACATTAAGTATGGTTCAAGAAATTTCTTAAATATTTCTATTTATAATTTCTACTAAATCATTCTGTTGTTAGGTCCTAAGAGTAGAAATTTTGTGACTATAGAATTGATGTGATAATAGAGATTTAAAGTCATGATTTTTAAAATCATGAACATCATAACATCTTATTATCATAATTGAAACCCCACTGTGATTTTAAAAATATATTTATACATATAAAATAATAAAAAGTTCAAATTTTATGATATAGAAAGAAGAATCAGGTTTATACTGAAAATATGTCTACTAGAATATAATCATAATACATCCCATTTAGTCTAGAAACACTAGATGGAATATACTATTCCATGTGAACAAACTATAAGGGTTTAAAAGTTAACACATCATTCATTTGTTTGAAAGATATGTTTTTATTCCCTTTTTGGCATGGGTTATAGACTTTTCTTGTTGTGAATTCATGTTTAGGTATATCGTTGACTAATTATTTCCAAGTTAGATTTATAAGTGATTCTTGGATTCAATTTACTATATTTTTATAAAAAAATTCATAAATCATTATTAAAGGAACTTAAATAATAAATATTTTGAGAAAATATTGAATTCCAATTAACAGTATATACATTATCATTTTATAAGGTAGTAAAAACCAAAACATTATTAGAATCAAAATTTTAACAGGAATTATTCTCAATGATTACATGGTAACCCTCATCACATAATTATGAGATGCTAAATATATTATATTTTAATTCGTATAAAAATAAAACTATATAAATAGAAATATTATTAGAGTTAATGATTTGACCAAGTCCAATTATCTTTCCTATGGATTTTTCATCAAAAGTTACATGTAAACTTCCAACATTTATATGGTCTTGAAAATTTAGTAGTCCCCAGTCACATTTCTAGAACAACCACTATCAATATACCATAGGTTATTTCTGTTACCCTTCATGAAGGTTTACAACATCAATGTTTAAGATAGAAATTATTTTGGTACCCATATTTTCTTAGGTCTATAAATATTAGTAATAAAAGTTTTAGGAATCCAAATATTTTTAATACTTTTGATATAATTTTTTTTATTCTTTCAAAAATATAATCATTTTTAGTTTTACAAGAATAATAACTAATTATATATATGGAATAACTATAACTAAGAATAAATTTATTCTTATAAATCTTTTTATGTCTATGTTTGTTACCGCTCCTAGTGGTATATTTAGGAGTGGTTATTATTTTGGAATTTTAGTAAGAGTTTATCTACTATTTACAAATCTTTTTATATCTTTCTTAAGATTCTCAACTCAAATTTTATGTTCATTGTTTTCCATTAACAGTTGGGTTTTTTTCATTTCTAAATTAAAATAAGAATTAAAGTGAGAAGATAAATCATGTTTCTTCTTTAATATTTTTTGTTATCCATTAAATCATTAAATTCCCCTTCCAACATATTACAACAGTAAAATTTATCCTCACAGAGAATATTTTATTCATTATTATAATATCTAGAAATATTAAAAACATATTCAGGATATATACTAATAGTTGTTGAAACCACATATGTTTTTTCATGAAAAACATGTTATCCATGTCATTTTTATCCTCTCAGATCAATAAAGAGTCACTTGAACTATCATCTATGATCCTTTATTTTAACATTTATTCAGATGTTATGAATTCCACCACCATCCCCTTAGGTTCATTTTCCTCTTATTTTTTAGTTTTTGTTTTTTCGAGTAAATCATAATAATTCTAATGAGTTATTTCACTGGTATTGTTTTATTTCATATGATTGTTTATGATAAACTTATGTTCAAATCCACCTTTAAAGTTGAAATATCTGATGTCACATCAATTGATCTTTGTCTGTAATTTTCTTCCCATGTACACCCATGGTGTGGACGATTTCATTAAACCTGATATGCATATCAGAAATGGATTCATGATTCCTCATTTTAAATGTATTGTATTTAATGGTATAAGTATTCAAATTCATATCATTAAAATTGGAAGTTCTCCCATGTGATATAGCATGAGTATCCCAAATTTCAAATGAAATAGAACATTAATATATTCTATCAAATTCAACTTCTCCTAAATATTAATATAATGGATTCATTAATTTAAAGATGCATTAATATGAATCCTTATTGGCATTGATCCATTCCACTCTAAAAGATATGTATTTTTCATATTTACCCTCAATAATAGTCAAAATATCAAAGACTAGGATCTAAATCTGTTTTCCTTCATGGCCATCCATTATTAATAATTATTTTCATTAAAATAAGGATTCTTATTAGTGGAAAATTATTATCGTCTATTATTATCCATAAATATTGAAATTTATAAAAAATGTAAATTTATGATCTTTTCATACAACTTGATAGTGGTAAAAATTATTTTTAAAATCCTTTGATATTAAATGTTGTTCAGAGTGGAATGCTAAATAGAGAGGTTAATTGATATTATAATACAAAAAATTTTGTTAATAATATTTTACACAAAATCCCACAATTTTAAAAATATCATCAAATAACTAGAATTATGTAATTTTATAATTTTATCCTTAATAAATAGTTCTCAAAAGACTGATCATAACTTGGTTAAATTAATATTAAGAAACCTTAACATTTTAAAATAATTTACATAAATTAATCTCCATGTATAACCCAAAAAATCATGTCAATAATTATAGAAATGTTTTGTTTTTAATTTAAAAAAATAAGTTGGTTTTTTAAAAAAAATCACACAATGGAATTAAACAAGTACTTAAATCTCTTGTCAATAACCAATCCCCTCTAATTGGAAATCATCCAATTCCAAAATGATTATTATAAAATAAACTGATCCGCAACATGGATCTTGTTTTAAAAAAATTATAATAAGATATTATAGGCTATAAAAAATCAACATCCATAGTTCTTCATGGGATAAAATGTGTCTAGGTCACATAAGACATCTTCTATAGTTATTTGTGGGATCATGGAGGAAAATATTTGTAATCACGTGTCTAGAACTCTCTACCATAGTACAGAAGTATATGTTTAAAAATAAAAGAATAAAGTAAAATATAGATCAAATTATCAGATAAAATATAAAGGGAAAATAATATAGAGAAATAATATTCGATTCCACTTACTCTGATCAGATTAGGTTGTTCTTCATTATTTTAATTTTCGTTTGAAAGGGATCATCTGAGTTTTCATAAAAGGATCAAGAAAATAGAGTGTCATAATGCATTCAGAATGAGTTATGTATGTGAAACATTTTCTTGAACATATTCTTTTTTTGTTCTCTATATTTCTATATGTCTCTATTATGTACCATTATCAACTTTTTTCATATAAATAACATCTTCTGGTAGTGTTAGTTTTAGAGCGTTCGGTGTATCCTTAATTTCACTGAATTATAAATTAATATGTAAAATGTTGTCATTGTATATTTAAAAATACACCACTACATATGTTATACATAGTTTATTATCATCACTATGGTATGGCCACTTTGGATCATGGAAACTATGTATAATTGTTTGGAATTAATAATTGTAATAAAAAAAATCATTCCTTCATGTGGTGGGTACAAATATCCATGATGTAGGTACTCTTCCTCACATGATATAAAATTTACCTCTCATGATATCTTGAATTTTTCTTGCATTCCATTAAACTATCCATGTGGTCACTATATTAATACATGTGGTTAATGAATTATATAGAGAAATTTTTTATTACCTTCATAGGGTAACTTGATTTCCTCATGTGGTCATTTCACTAGTTTACATGGTTCCTTCTTCTCATCATGTTGTATGGTCATTAATTCACATGGTATGTTTATTTATTCATATGGATGGTTTAATAAAAATTTATTCACTTGACCTTTAATGCATTTTCAATACCAAACTGAAAAAATTGGTGTATAGTACATATTTTTACCATGTGGTCAGTGCTTCCTGGTCACAAGACCTTTATAATCCGTATATTGTCTTCATAAGGTAGGTATTCATGGTAAGGTCAAAAAATTTATTTTATTTTATTTTTGTATTTGAAAAAAAATAACTAACCTAAAACATGAAATTCATTAATAACTTTATAAACAATATTTTAGTTCATTAAAATAAGGAGGTGTTGGGTTTCATCCAATAACACGATTACTTTTTCCCATGGTATGGCCTTTTTTCCAATGAATAGATAATAAAATATATCATTAGAATTCATATAGATCCAGTTATTTCATTATTACATTATACCTAAGGGAATGATGGTTGTTTTATAACATGATATGGGTGATTTATCATAAGTATGAGAATCTACCAAAGGAATGAGTGATTAACCCAATAAAAGGGAATATATCATTGGATTGAGATATTCAACATCGTGTCGAAGTAGGTTTGTCTGATCTCTATTGTTAACACTTGGAATGAGGATTGGTGGGTATATCTTGATATTCTAGATTAATTAATTAATTAATTCCCCTATTTAACATATTTATTGATGAACTATTTATTCATACTATATTTTGTATACATCGTGGGTGTTGACCTACTGAGTTTTACTCACACCCTATATGGGTTATTGTTTATTACATTAGAATAATTCATGGATGCTGGTATAGGAAAGGTCAAGGGGTCATGTATGTGATTTATTTATTTTCTATATGGTATTAGAGTGTGAATACAAGACTAAGAATAGGGTTCAGGATTGATATTTTTTACTCTTTATTATGGATTTTGAATATAGTGGTTTACTTGTATGACATTTAGTATGATGTTTAGTTTTGAATTAAAAATGGAATTTCATGGTTTATTATAATATTAATTTTATAGTATTCATCAATCATATTATTGAGTGGTATTTCATGTTTGATTAGTCATATTTTCATTATTATTTCTATACAATTCCAAAGGGTGTAGTCTCCCCACAATATTCTTAAGACCCTCATTGTTAGTCAGCTACCTATTTTATATGTGGATGTGCATTTTAATGTCAAATAAATACCTATATCTATCATGTGAGGTATTAATTGGTAATTAATGATACCAAGTGGTATCAGATACTATGTATTTTATGTTTCTTTATTGTTTGTGGAAGGTATATTGGATACTAGGATATATCAGTGCTTGGTAAAGATCTTGGGCATGGGATTAATTAACCCACGTGCAGGGGGAAATCCAAGTTCCCTGGGATGGGATTGTTTTTTATGATGTTCTCTTGTAACATTTTTTATGTTATTTCACCTTGTGGGATTCACTTGTAGAGTGATGTTACTGATTTATTAAATTTTACACATGGGCCAATACAGCATGTCATGTATATGCATGCATCATGATAGGCACATAGTGGAAATATGTTAACATGAATCATTCATTCTAGGTTCATAGATATCACATGTGACATGTCTGTCGATTTAAACTATGAAATTAAACCCCATTACTTATCTAATAAAAATTAATGAATGTAACTGTTATAGCGTGAAAATTCAATTGTTAAACCATATTTTTGGAAACCTTGTGAAAATGGTTCTCTAATCTTATCTTGACCTTTTTAGGATTATCTAGTTTTATGTCCAACTATATGAGGAGTTTTTATACCCTTGTATAGAAAATGTGTTTTCATCATATTACAGTTGATATTTAGGAGAGTGTTAATCATCACACACCTAATACAGTTGTGCTAGAACTCTTTTTGGCACTAGGGAACCAGATGGATGATAAACTTTATCACAATTTCTTATGGGTCATTTGAACCATGGAAAGGAAAACTAATCACATGATTCCTTAAATTTCCAATCAAAATAGATATTCCTAGCTACAACTTCTACCCACATTAACTAGGGAGGGAGGACCCAAAATATCTAGGTTTTGGGTCGATTTATTCCAAAAAAATATCTAGCACATGGAGATACCCATTTATAGGAGGGTGAAGCTTGTGGTTTATATTCTATGAGTACTAACCATGTTCTAATGGGGAATTATAGTGAAATATGTATATAAATAGGTTAATTATTAAAAGGTATTTAAGGTGAATTTCATGATAAAATTTTATCTGGGGATATTGATGGATGACAGGGCTCAGGAGTTCCAACACCTGACATAAGGAGAATTTTAGTGATGGACTATAGTAGAAATTTTATAATCTTATGAAATTATTCTATATATTTGGAATTATATGGGATAGGTATGGAAAATTTCTTCTTGTATGGGATTAATTTTGAGATAAATTTGAATGTGAACTTATTTCACCTAAGATAATTTATTGATGTGATTAATCAAGATCTCATAATGAAATGGAAGTTGAAAGAAGGCCTAAGCTTTATATGGAAGTCATAATAGATAAATAAGAGAGCTCATATTTAAGAAGAGAGAAGTGTCACTAAAGTTATTACCACCTTGGAAGTAGTAGTCCAAAAACCTAGGGGAGCGGATAACTACCTTAGGACCGCAACCTCTTGTAATAACCTATGTTTTTTCGGACTGTCATTTTGAGAAGAAATTTGAATTTTTGTGGTTGGATGTTTTTTAGGGGTAAAATGGTCTTTTTATCCTATCAGTTGACATCGAATAATTTTTATAACCACTCTATTTGTCCTGAAATATGGTTTTTACCCTAGGATAAGTGTTTTATGTAAATCTGAGTTGTTCTAAATTTTAGCGGAATATTTAATATTTAATATTATTAAATTAAATATTAATTTATTCATACAGGTTAATTTGGAAATAACTTCTAAATTGAATGCCTTATTGATATTTCATCTATACCATTAATTCTGGAATGGGTAGTTTAGTATAGGCGAGGCATAAACTTGAGTCGGGCATTGGGGCCAGGCTAGGCCCCGTTTTCTTCTTTTCCTTTTCTTTTCTTTTTTTTCTTTTACATTCCTTCCTCCACCTTCTTGTGAACGCTCCTTTTGTGGATACTCATTGGACATGTACCCATGGATAAATGAGGTTTTTGAAAGAGTGATATGGGGAATGGATGTTTGGTACCATTTTGAAGCCCTCAACGTGTTGATTCAGTGAAGGGAAACTGTGAGTCGTGAAATCAACTGAAGCTTCGGCGGTTTCCACCCAAAGGTAAGTTTGTTTACATTTTCACCATATATCCACTTTAAACATGTTTGTTTATGTTTTTAAAACTTTTTTATGCTTTTTTGTGGCCTCTTAAGGCCAGATCTGTTGTTTTGGTGGTGAAAACGGACGTTTCATGTGTTTTGAGGGATTTCCCATCGGGAAACCTAGGTTACATAGCATTTGTTCGAGGGGAACATGCCATGTGTTCTTCCCATTTTGGGAATAAGAATTTTTCTTAATTACACACTATTTACTTTGAGTACACTCTGTGTAGTGTTTGGCTGTGTGTTCGACTGTGTGAAATAAAACACGGAATAGTAGTTTTTGAATAGTACATGTCGTGTACTGGGAGTACGCACCGTGTAGTGGAACATTGGTGTGTGTCCAGGTAAAAACACATATAAGATGATGTTTTGTGAACAATGCATGTCGTGTATATTAATTTACACACCTTGTATAGAAAATTACACACCGTGTACTACTACACAGGCAGACCCCATATGTTCTAGCCATGTACTTCTCCAGCTTAGTAGTTTTGGGGTATTTTGTGCCCTAGAAGTCAGAATTGGGCATGTGAGTAGTCCATTCTGAGCATTTTTTCACGTATATCTCAATGGTGGAATCCTATTGACATTTAGAAGTAATGTAAACGGTTTTTTGAGGGTTTTTATATAAATAGATAGGTTCTTCCTCCAATTATTGAGTTTAGTTGTCACCTAATAGTGAGACTTGGTGTGCATGATAGGATGGGTGTTCATACCAACCTAGTTGAGAATTTTGAGATGAGATGAGCTATGAGCTATCTCCTGTGACCTATTCTTTTCACCTTCTTCCTATGAGGTCGTGAGACCGGATACTTCCAAGGATCCCCTAAGGGATGCCTTTACTTATGTGCTGACCTAGGGAGTCCCTTGTATGATATCTTTCCTACTTTACTTTGAGAGGATCCATGTTATAGGATTCCTCTTTTTTTCTTCATTTGATGATCCCATTTAGGATTCCTCCCTTGGTTTTCACTAAGGATCTTCTTTAGGATACCTTCGCTCGTGTTTACCTGGAGGATTCTGAGTAGGATGCCTCCTAAGTGTTTGAATTGAGGGACCCAGTGGGTTCCCATTGTTTGACTGACCCTGAGATTTTACATTGGGTTTGGGTAGAGATGGTGTTTGGGTTTCATCTAGAACCCTTGACAAACTGGTAAGAACATGGTGTTATGGTTGTAGTGTTGGGTTGGGCATTCGGTCCACCCTCACTCATTTTTTTATATCTGTCTTGGTTTTGTTGATGCAGAAGTGGTTACCAGAGGTGCTTCCTGGTTGGTGGTTGTTGAGCCTGATGCGAGCTGTATTTATTTTTTGTTGGGATACCCGGACATTCTCTCTTGGGATCCTTCCTCTGAGCCATGTTATTTATGATATTTACAATACCTTGAGGTATTACCTAGGAATTATTTGTTGAGCCTTACTAGATGAAATTGGTTATGTAAATGTTTTCCCCATGTGAGTTGATTATGTTAAACCATGTGATATTTTAATTCACATGTGTTGTTTTTTAAATGGAATGTGAAATGTTTTAAAAGAGATATATAGAAATGGGTGAGCCATAGCCTCAGTTAAAAGACAAGGTCTGGCTCATGTGACTAATTGAATCTTATATTCCTTGGGTGAACCATTGTCTCAGTTAAAATACAATGGACGGGCTAAAGAAGTTAATTATGTAAAGGCCATGAGTGATCCATTATAGGGTGTTCGAGCTCATTGAGGCTTATTTTGAAAATGCTGAGTGAACCTAGGATCCATTGAGGGATTCCCAGGATGGGTTCTATTGGAAAATTTTACAAATAATAAATGTGGAAATGCTGATAAACCGAAAATATCCCTAATAAATGATGAAATTATGATACATTGGTCTTGGCCCTCATAAATTCTGAAATTATTATACACTGAACTTGGCCATGATAAATGCTGATACAACAGGCTCGTCCCTAATAAGTGTTGAAATACTAACACACAGGGCATGGCCCTGATAAATTCTGAATTGCTGATACATTGGGCTTGTCCCTGATAAATTTTGAAATGTTAATACACTGGGATTGGCCCTTATAAATGTTGAAATGCTGATACAATAGGCTTTGCCCTGATAAATTCTAAAATGTTTATATACCGGGTTTTACCCTGAGACATGTTGAAATGCTTATATACCAGGCTCGACCCTAATTGACTGATATGCTTAAGGGTGAGGTTTTTTGAGTCTTGGTTGGATTCACAGAATTATGCTCCATGTTTTCTAACTAGTGACCTTTTACAGGATTGACCATTGGTATACAGTATCCTAGTTTATGATTGGAGGCAAGTATGGGTGAACCCAGGTGTAGGATGAGTATCCCCATGTGGTGACATAGCTTTCTCAGAGAACTAATTCTAGCGTTGGCCGAAGCAGGTACATGTAGATGGTATTATAGACCTAGAGATCGAATTAATGATACATGGCTTGAGTGGCATGATGTCTAGCTCAATTCCCTTACACAGGATATCCTAGTGATCGAGCTTATGGACCCAAGTATTGACTGCTGATATTTTTTTCTTGTCGTTTGATTCACATACTCATGAATACTCATATTTATGTATATGTGTATAGGTATCAGACTATACATGAATACGTATATAGATATGGACATCCATGGTGGAAGTTTCCTAGTTGATATGGATTACAGACCTTGGGTTCTACTGTGGTTGCACGTTCGGTTTACTTTCTTTTATTGTGTTCCATGTAGGCTGAGCACGTTGATATTACTTACACTTTTAGAAGCATAGTTATAATTTTCTTGTCGATGTGACATACTGAGATTATTTCTCACCCCTTCACGTTCACCACAGTGTATGTGTAGACCTTATGTATGATTTTCAGGTTGATCACGAGTTTCATGGTGGATATGGCTGAGGCCCGATGTTTCATGATCGAGCAGAGCAGCTTGAGTGTTTTTACTGATCAGGTTGGTGATGTTCGACAGTGTCTAGAGATCAGGTACATGGGTTGGCTCGGAGTTAGTAGTAGATCCTCATACTTTTACTTTCAATTTCTTTTTTACTTGTATATATATGGTTGTCCCAATGGGTGACCAATGTTGTATTGTATTACATAGTTGTTTGGGCTTTTACATCATTTTACTATTACAACTTGTTCTATTTCAGTTGTTTATTGCTTATGCACTTTTTTTAATTTCTATTGTGTATGATACTTAGTTATTTCCACTATTTTCTTACTCTAGTATGAGGGAATAGTCACCCCACTCTCACAGCCTAGTCCCTCGCTGCTATTTGATAGCCTCTAGTGTATGGGGAGGCGCGCCTGAGGCCTTGTGGCTAACCGGATCGGAGCACCGGTTTAGTGGCTTCCAGGTCGGGATGTTACAAAGTGGTATTAGAGGAGTTTCTTTTCCTGGACTTTATTGTTTTTAATATTGTATATAGGAGTATTAATAATGTTTCATAACTTATGATGGATATCAAACTGGCACATTGAGAACACTTGTTCCGATAACAAGTCTCGGTTGACAGGGTTTGGGATTGTTGTTTTGATTTCCGATGTTATAGTTGTATATGATTTTTACCTTGAGAGATGCACATTTTGTGTGGGGGTTTTTATTTACTATTGATCTATGGATATTCTCCATCGGTAAGAGGCTAGAGATGGATTTTGAATATTTTCCAGAAAAGGCAAGATGCATCTCATGCATCATACTAGGCACGTAGGATTCACAGCATATAGGCCTGCTAGTGTGTGTTTTTACTGATGACTGAGACCTTTGGGTCTACTTACACATACTTTTTACTCTGATGGAAGATTTTGTGGATATTTTTTGAGGAATTTTTTTATGAGGATGATGACTCAGTCCTCGTGCACAGGTGGTGAAGTGACCCTAGTAGGTCAATATGACACATGATACTTTTTTTATTTAACCCCTTTTGGGTGTTGTTTTTAGGGTTTTTGGTTATCTAGTTGTGACCTCCAAGGAGTCGTTCCTTATGAGGATGCTCATAGAGGATAAAGGCCTCATAGTCCATGTTTTTCATCTTAGACCCTCGTTGGTCGTTGTGATCTTACCTGCTTTTCATAGGTTTGGATCTTTTGGGCTATGTGGTTAGACCTTGTGACCTAGTTATGATGTGTTTTTTTTTGTAGGGCTAGGTGGGAGACCTAGATACCCTTTGTTTTGAATCGAACCTTTTTAGGTCGATTTTTGTTTAGTCCTAGGGAAACCTACATGAGTGGTTGAACCATGCTTGAATTCTAGTTAGGTTTTGACAGGATGGTGAGCGTGGCACAAAAGGAGTTGGGCACACCTTTTTGTAGAATCTCGGTGTACTCCTTCTAGAGACGATCATGAACTATCTTGATTCATCTTGATTATGCTAAGAGAGCTTCAAAACTACACCAAGCTCCTTTTTCTTTCTTAATTTTCGTCCCTGTTGAGGAGATAACCTCATGTGGTTGCACTCTAGGAGTGGTGTATGGAATGCCATATGGTGGGGAGTGCACTTTTGGCCATTTGAGGGTGGTTTTCCTCATTTTCGATTAAACTTCGGTTTTTTTGTGAGCTTTTGATCTCGGTGTTTTCTTTTAATATGACGATAGGGGTATTCCTATGGTGGGGAGTACTAGATCAGTCAAAGTTAAATGTCTTCCATGTAGAAGGAAGTTGTTAATGCTATAAGACTGGTTGTTGGATAGTCCAAATAGCTTGGTGTTGTAGATTCTAGGGTTGGGACCATGGATATTTTTCCCTTCACAGGGTTTCTTAGGGATTAGAGGGTTTATGGTGGGGAGTTTTTAATAACCCATGTTTTTCCGGACTTTTGTTTTGATCGGAAATTTGAATTTTTTCCGTTAGATGCTCATGAGGGGTAAAATGGTATTTTTACTCTACCAGTTGATCTCAGATAATTTTTCTAACCACTCCGTTGGCCCCAGAATAGGGATTTTATCCAAGGAATGTTTTTTGGTGGAAATATGAGCTATTTTTATTTTAGCTGAATATGTAATATTTAATATTATTAAATTAAATATAAATTTATTCATGCAGGTTCATTTGGAAATAATTTTTAAATGGATTGTTTTATTGATATTACATTTTCCCCATTGATTCTATAATGGATATTTTATCCTAGGTGAGGCATAAACTCGAGTCAGGCGCGGGGGCTGGCATGGGCCCCTTTTTCTCCTTTTCCTTTTCTTTTATTTTATTTATTTTCTCTTCCTTCCTCCTCATTCTTGTACATGCTCCATGTGTGGATCCTCCATGGTCATTCCCCCTTGTAGAAAATGGGTTTTTTGAAAGATTTAGAGAAATAAGGGATGTTTGGTACAATTGTGAATCCCTCAATGTGTTGATTCAGTGAAGGGCAACCGTGAGGTATGAAATCAACCAAAGCTTTGGAGTTTTCCTCCAAAAGGTTGGTCCATTTATGTTTTTTCCATATAACCCCTTTAAACATGTTTTTTTAAGTTTTTAAATCTTTTTTATGCTTGATTGTGGCCTCTTAATGTCGGATCTGTTGTTTTGGGGGAAAAAACGGGCATTTCGGGTGTTTTGAGGGATTTCCTATCGGGAAACCCAGGTTACATTGTGTGTGTTCTAGGGGAACACGCCATGTGTTCTACCTATTCGGGGAAGAAGAATTTTTATTAACTACATGTAGTGTACTTTGAGTTCACATCGTGTAGTGGTTGGTTGTGTGTCCGGCCGTGTGAAATAAAATGTGGAATAATTGTTTTTGAATAGTACATGTCGTGTACTAGGAGTAAACGTCGTATAGTGGAACATGGATGTGTGACCAGGTGAAAATGAACATGGGATGATTTTTTGTGAACATTACACACTTTTTATAGTAGAGTACACACCGTGTACTAATACACTGGGAGACCCCATGTGTTTTGGCCATGTACTTCTCCAGCTTAGTAGTTTTGGGGTATTTTGTGCCCTTGAAATCAGAATTGGGCATGTGAGTAGTCCATTCAGAGCATTGTTTCATGTAGATCACAATGGTGAAATCCTATTGACATTTAGAGGTCATATAAATGGTGTTTTGGTGGTTTCTATATAAATGTATAGCTCCATCCTCCAGTTATCGAGTTTAGTTGTCACCTGGTAGTGAGACTTGGCGTGGATGATAGGTTTGGTGTCTGGACCAACCTAGTTGAGACTTTTTAGATGAGATGATCTATGAGATATCTCTTGTGACCTATGATTTTGAGGATGTTACTCTTGTGAGATGTTCCTTTTTTTCCTATGAGTCCATGATACCACATACTTCCATGGATCCCCTAAGGGTTTCCTTTACTTACGTGCTGACCTAGGGAGTCCCTTGTAGGATCTCTCTCTTATTTTTTTTGAGAGGATACCTTTTATAAAATTCACATGTTGTTATTTATTCAAGGATCCCATTTAGTATTTCTTCCTTTCTTTTCACTAAGGATCCCGTGTAGGTTTCCTTTGCTCGTGTTTACGTGGAGGATTTCAAGTAGGATGCCTCCTTAGTGTTTGACTTGAGGGACCCAGCGGGTGCCCGTTGTTTGACCGACCCTAAGTTATTATGTTGGGTTTGGGTAGGGATGGTTTTTGGGTGTCACCAAGAACCTGTGACAAATGGTTAAGCCCATGGGGCTGTGTTTTTAGTATTGTGTTTGGCGTTCGGGCCACCCTCACTCATTTGTTTATATCTGACTTGGTTTTTCTGATACAATAGTGGTTACTAGAGGTGCTTTCTGGTTGGTGGATATTGAGCCTGACGTGAGGTGTCTTTCTTGTTTGTTGGGATGCTAGAACGTGATCTCCTAGGATTCGACCTCTAAGCCATGTTTTTTTATATTTACTATACCCAGAGGTATTACATGGGAATTGGCTGTTGAGCCTTACTTGATGAAATTTGTTATGTAAATTTTTTTCCCATTTTAGTTGATTATGTTAAACCATGTGATAGTTTAATTCACATGTGTTGTTTTTGAAATAAAATGTGAACTGTTTTAAAATAGGTAATTATAAATGGGTGAGCCATAGTCTCGGTTTAAAGGCAAGGTCTGAATCATGTGACTAATTGCAACTTATATACCTTGGGTGAACTATTGTCTTGGTTAAAAGACGTTAGATGGGCTAAAGAGGTTAATTATGTAAAGCCATGAGTGAGCCATGATAGGGTGGTCAGGCTCATTGAGGCTTATTTTGAAAATTCTGAGCCAACCTAGGATCCATTGAGGGATTCCCATGATGGGATCTATTGGAAAATGTTACAAATAATAAATTTTGAAATGTTGATACACTGGGATTGGCCTTGATAAATGATTAAATGTTTATAAAATAGGCTTGGCCCTAATAAATGCTGAAATACTGATACATCAGGCCTAGCCCTGATAAATTCTGAAACACTAATACACCGGGCTTGGCCCTAATAAATTCTGAAATGTTGATACACTGGTCTTGGTCTAGATAAATGCTGAAATGATGATATACCAGGATTGGCCCTGATAAATGGTGAAATGCTGATACATCGGTCTTGGCCTAGATAAATGCTGAAATACTGATACACTGGTCTTGTCCCTAATAAATATTGAAATTCTTATATACTGGGTTTTACCCTGAGACATGTTGAAATGGTTATATACCAAGCTCGACCCTAATTGACTGATATGCCTATGGGAGAGGTTTTATGAGTCTCAGTTGGATTCATGGGCTTATGCTTCATGTTTTCCAACCAGTGACCTTTTATAGAATTGACCGTCGGTGTAGGGTATCCCAGTTTGTGATTGGAGGCGAGTACAGGTGAACCCAAGTGTAGGACGATTATCCCCCTATGGTGACATAGCTTGATTATAGATATAATTATGTTGTTAGTAGAAGTAGGTACATGTCAATGGGATTATGGACCAAGATATAGACTTAATGATACACGGATTGAGTGGCACTATGTCCATCTCAATTTCCTTGTACATGATGTCTAGTTGACCGAGATTATGGGACCATTGATCGAATGATGATGTGGTTTATTTTTGTTTGATTCACATACTCATGAATATTCATATTTATGTATATGTGTATAGGTATTGGACTATACATGTATACGTATATAGATATGGACATCCATGGTGGAACTTTCCCAATTGACAGGGATTACAGACCCTGGGTTCGACTATGGTTGCACGTTTGGTTTACTTTCTTTTGTTGTGTTATAGCTAGGCTGAGCACGTTGTTGTTGCATACACTTTTAGAAGCACAGTTATAGGTTTCTTTTAGGAGTTCCCTACAGAGATTATTTCTCACCCATGCACATGAACCTCAGTGTATGTGTATACCTTATGTCTGATTTTCAGGATGAGCACGAGTTTCATAGTGGATACAGATGAGGACTAATGTTGCATAATAGAGCAGAGCTACTTGAGTGATTTTACTGATTAGGCCAGTGTTGTTCGATAGTGTTTGGAGATCGGTTATGTGAGTTGGATCAGAGTTAGTATTAGATCCTTGTACTTTTACTTTCAGTTTATTTTTTAATTTTATCTATATGGTTGGTCTAGTGGGTTACTGGTGTTTTATTTTATTTCATAGATGTTAGGGATTTTATAGCATTTTACTATTACATCTTGTTCTATTTCATTTTTCTATTGCTTCTGAACTCTGTTTACTTTCAATTGTGTATGATACTTAGTTATTTACATTGTTTTCTTACTCTTTTATGAGGGAATATTCTCCCAATTATGACACCCTAGGCCCTCGCTGCTAGTTGGCATCCTCTGGCATACATGGAGGCGTGCTTAAGGCCTTGTGGAAAACCGGCTCAGAGCACTGGTTTAGTGGATTTCGGGTTGGGACGTTAAAAGGTGGTATCAGAGGAGTTTCTTTTCCTGGTATTTACTATTTGGGATATGTTATAAAAGAGTATTAATAATTTTTCGGAACTTGTGATGGATATCGGACTAGTGAATTGAGAACACATGTTCCAGTAATAAGTCCATGTTGCTAGGGTTTGGGATTGTTGTTCTGATTTGTGATGTTACATTTGTATATGATTTTCACCTTGAGCGATGCACATGTGGTGTTGATGTTTTGATTTACTATGGATATACGGATCTTGGCCATTGGTAAGAGGCCAGATATGGATTTTGACTCTTCGATGGAAAAGGTAAGAGGCGTCTCATGCATCAAACTAGGCACGTAGGATTCACAACATATAGGCCTCCTAGTGTGTGTTTTTACTAATGATTGAGACCTTTGGGTCTGCTTACACATACTTTTTACTCTAACGGTAGGTTATTTATATCTTTGTTGAGGAGTTTTGTTATAAGGATGATGACTCAGTCCTCATGCATAGGTGGTGTAGTGACCCTAGTAGGTCAATATGGAATGTGATTCCTTTTTATTTAACCCCTTGTTGGTTGATGTTTTTTGGGTCTATGGTTATCTAGTCGAATATCTAAGTACGATTTCAATAGATACCAAGGATTTTCTTGTGAACGAGACCTCCTTGGAGTATTTCCATATACGGATACCCGATGAGTGTCAGTTAAGCTTTTCTCTTTTTCTTTGGTTGTGACCTCCAAGGGGCAGTTCCTTCTGAGGATTCTTGGATAGGATCTAGGACTCATAGTCTGTGTTTTTTAGCTTAGACCCTCATTTGTTGTTGTGATCTTACCTCCTTTTTAGAGGTTTGGATCATGTGGGATAGGTGGTTAGACCTTGTGACCCATTTGTGAGGTGTTTTTTGTAGGGATAGGTGGGAGACCTGCCCTTGGTTTTGAATCGAACCTTTGTAGTTCGATGTTTGTTTAGTCCTTGGGAAACCTATGTGAGTGGGTGACCTGTTATTGAATCTTGGTCAGGTTTTGACAGGATGGTGAGCGTGGCTCGGAGGGAGCTGGACGCGCCTTTTTGTAGAATCACGGTGTACTCCTACTAGAGATGATCATGCGCTATCTTGATTCATCTTGAGTATGTTTAGAGAGATTAGACACTATGTCGAGCTCCTTTTTATTTCTTAATTTTATTCCCTTTTGAGGAGGGAACCTGTTTTGGTTTCACTCTAGGAGAGGTGTAAGGAAATACATATGTTTGGGAGTGCACCTTTGGCCGTTTGAGGGTGGTTTTCCTCATATTCGATTAAAATTTGGTTTTTTCTGTGAGCTTTTGAGCTCGGTGTTTTATTTTAAGATGAAAATAGGGGTATTCCTATGGTGGTGATTACCAGATCAGTCGAAGTTAAATGTACTCCTTGTAGAAGGAAGTTGTTAATGCTATAATATTGGTCATTGGATAGTCCAGATAGCTTTTTTGTGTAGATGATCAGGTGTAGATCATGGCTACTTTTCCCTTCACTAGTCTTCTCAGGGAAAAGAAGGTTTATAGTGGTGAGTTTGTAAGAACCTGTGTTTTTATGGACTATCGTTTTGAGAAAAAAATCAAATTTTTTCTATTGGATGCTCATGAGGGCTTAAATGGTATTTATACCCTACCAGTTGATCTCGAATAATTTTTCTGACTACTTCATTGGTCCAAGAATAGGGTTTTTACCCTAGTACAGGTGTTTAGTGGAAATCTGAGTTGTTCAAATTTTAGCAGAATATTTAATATTTAATATTATTAAATTAAATATTAATTTATTCATATAGGTTCATTTGTAAATAACATTTAAACAGAGTTCTGGATTGAGATTCCTTCTGTGCCATTGATTCTAGAATGGGGTGTTTAGCCTAAGCGATGCATAAACTCGAGTCGGGCGTCGGGGCTGGCCAAGGCCCCTTTTTCTTCTTTTCCTTTCCTTTTATTTTCTTTCTTTTCTCTTCCTTCCTCCTCCTTCTTATGCACACTCCATGTGTGGCTCCTCCTTCGCTGTGTCCCCTTAGAGAAAATGGGGTTTTTCAAATATTGAGAGAGGGATGGGATGTTTGGTACTGTTGCAAATCCCTCGGCGTGCTGATTCAGCGAAGGGAAACTGTGAGCCGTGAAATCCACCGAGGCTTCGGCGGTTTCTTCCTGAAGGTAGGTCCATTTAATTTTTTCCATATATCCCCTTTAAACATGTTTTTTTTAAGTTTTTAAAGAATTTTTATTCTTTCTTGTGGCCTCTTAAGGCCGAATCTGTTATTTGGGGGGCAAAAACGGGTGTTTCAGGTGTTTTAAGGGATTTCCGGTTGGGAAACACAGGTTACACAGCATGTGTTCTAGGGGAACACATCATGTGTTCTTCCCATTTTGGGAAAAAGAATTTTTATTAATTACATTTAATGTAATTTTATTACATGTCATGTAGTGGTTGGTCGTGTTTCCGACCGTGTGAAATAAAACACGGAATAGTGGTTTTTTGAAAAGTATACGCCGTGTACTGGGAGTACATGCCATGTAGTGGCACATGGGCATGTGTCTGGATGAAAACACACACAGGATGATATTTTATGAACAGTAAATTCCATGTACTATAAAGTACATGTCGTATACTACTACATAGGCAGACCCCATGTGTTTTGGCCATGTACTTCTTCAGCTTAGTAGTTTTGGGGTATTTTGTGCCCTAGAAGTCAGAATTAGGCGTGTGAGTAGTCCATTGTAAGTGTTTTTTCATGTAGATCTCAATGTTTTAATACTATTGACATTTATAGGTCATATAAATGGTTTTTTGTGGGTTTTTTATATAAATCGAGAGGTTCTTCCTTCAGTTATCGAGTTTAGTTGTCACCTGATAGTGAGACTTGGAGTGAATTATACGTTGGGTTTTTGGAGCAACCTAGTCAGGACATTTGAGATGAGATGAGCTATGAGCTATTTCCTATGACCTATTCTTTTGAGTATGTTTCTCTTGTGAGATTTTACCTTCTGGCCTATGAGGTCGTGAGACCGGATACTTCCATGGATCCCCTAAGGGATGCCTTTAATTATGTGCTGACCTAGGGAGTCCCTTGTAGGATATCTCTCCTATTTTCCTTTTAGAGGATCCCTATTATAAGATTCCTCTGTTTTTCTTCATTTTAGGATCCCATGTAGGATTCCTCCATTTCTTTTCACTAAGGACCCCATGTAGGATTCCTTTGATCTTGTTTACCTGAAGGATTCTGAGTAGGATGCCTCCTCAGGGTTTGACTTGAGGGACCCAGCGGGTGCCCGTTGTTTGACCGACCATGAGTTTTTACATTGTTTTTTGGGTAGATTTGGTGTTCGGGCGTCACATAGAACCCATTCCAAACTAGTAATCCCATGTTTTTGTGGTTGTAGTGTTGGGTTGGGCGTTCAAGCCACCATCACTTGTTTTTTATATCTGACTTTGTTTTGCTGATGTAGTAGAGGATACCAGAGTTGCTTCTTGGTTGGTGTATGTTGAGCCTAACACAAGGTGTATTTCTTGTTTTTTGGGATTCCCGGATGTGCTCTCCTGGGATATGGCCTCTGATCCATGTTATTTCTGATATTTACTATACCTAGAGGTATTAACTGGGAATTGGTTGTTGAGCCTTACTTGATGAAATTGGTTATGTAAATGTTTTTCCCATGTGAGTTGATTATGTTAAACCATGTCATAGTTTAATTCACGTGTGTTGTTTTTGAAATGGAATGTGAAATGTTTTAAAAGAGGTAATTATAAATGGGTGAGCCATAGTCTTGGTTAAAAGACAAGGTCGGGCTCATGTGTCTAATTGCATCTTATATACCTTGGGTGAACTATTGTCTCAGTTAAAAGAAAATGGATGGGCTAAATAGGTTGATTATGTAAAGGCCATGAGTGAGCCATGATAGGGTGGTCAGGCTCATTGAGGATTATTTTGAAAATGTCGAGTGAACCTAGGATCCATTGAGGGATTCCTAGGACGGGCTCTATTGGAAAATTTTATAAATAAAAAATGATAAAATGATGATATGTTGGGCTTGGCCCTAATAAATGCTGAAATGATGATACATCGGGCTTGGACCTAATAAATGTGGAAATTATAATACATCAGGATTTTCCCTGATAAATGCTAAAATGCTGATACACTAGGCTTGTCCCTCATAAATTCCAAAATGTTGATACATCGGGCTTGACCCTGATAAATGATGATACATCGAGATTGACCCTGATAAATGCTGAAATTCTAATACACCGGGCTCGGCCCTGATAAATGATGAAATGATGATACACCGGGCTTGGACTTAATAAATTCTGAAATTCTTATATACCAGGTTTTACCCTGAGACATGCTGAAATGCTTATATACTGAGCTCGACCCTGATTGACTGATATGACTACGGGAAAGGTTTTTTTAGTCTCAGTTGGATTCACGGGCTTATGCTCCATGTTTACTGACCAGTGAACTTTTACAAGATTGAACGTCAGTATATGATATCCTAGTTTGTGATTGGAGGCGAGTATGGGTTAACCCATCTGTAGGATGAGTATCCCCATTTGGTGATGTAGCTTGCTCAGAGATATAATTTCGTCATTGTTCGAAGCAGGTACATGTTGATGGGATTACATACCCATAGATTGACTTAATGATACACATCTTAAGTGGAACGACGTCCATCATAATTACATTTCACATGATGTCCAGGCGATCGGTATTATGGACCCAAGGATCGACTGATGATGTGGTTTCTTATTGTTTGATTCACATACTCATGAATATTCATATTTATGTATATGTGTATAGGTATGGGACTATACATGTATACATATATATATATATGGACATCCATGTTGTCACTTTCCCAGTTGATAGCGATTATAGAACCTGGGTTTAACTTTGGTCACACATTTGGTTTACTATCTTTTGTTGTGTTCCAGCTGGGCTGAGCACATTGTTGTTGCATACACTTTTAGAATCATAGTTATAGGTTTCTTTTCAGGGTTCCCTACTAAGATTATTTCTCACCCATGAACGTGCACCTCGGTGTATGTGTAGAACTTATGTCTTATTTTTAGTTTGAGCATGATTTTCGTGGTTGATATGGCTGAGGCCCAGTGTTTCATGATCAAGCAGAGCTGGTCGAGTGGTTTTACTAATCGGACTGGTGTTGTTCGATAGTGTCTGGAGATCGGGTACATGAGTTGGCTCGGAGTTAGTAGTAGTGCCCTGTACTTTTAGTTTTAGTTTCTTTTGTACTTGTATCTATATGGTCGGCCTAGTGATTGACCAGTGTTATATTGTATTTCATATCTATTTGATTTTTTATAGCATTTTAATATTACAACTTGTTCTATTTTAGTTGTTTATTGGTTCTGCACTCTGTTTACTTTCTGTTGTGTATGATACTTAATTATTTATACTATTTTCTTACTCTAGTATGAGGGAATAGTCTCCCCACTATAACACCCTAGTCCCTCTCTACTAGTAGGCAGACTCTGGTGTATGGGGAGGCACACTGGAGGCCTTGTGGAGAACCGTCTCGGAGCACCGATTTAGTGTCTTTTGGGTCAGGACGTTACACCTGGGGAAGATATTTTAATATGGAAAGGTGGGCCTGATTCACTTATAGTGTTATTTTCCTACTCTAGAGTTTTATTCTTGTTGTAGGATGAGACATATTTATAGGTTATATAATAGAAATCAGTAGTTGAGTAGTGTAAGAGGTTCATGATAGGTATTAGAGACTAGGAATTATTTTTCTACCCCATATTAGATAGGCATTTGGAGTTCCACAAGTAACTTGGTCTGAAATAGTAGACATGGTACCTTGAAATATGATTGAATGTATCCGTTTTATGTAACCACATATGGGAGTTATATTGGATCATGGGTTAAAGGGTTGAGTCAAATACATGTTTAATAGAGTAATACTACCAGTCTAGATGCAGGACCTTCCAATTATAGAGGTATGATTCTAATTTCATCTATCATTTTAATTTTTTCAGATATAGGGTAATCACATTTTTTTATGTATGTTTAGTTTTTAAATGTATTGGTTTTGGATATGGAAATCTTATATGGGGTTATAACCATTGAAATGAAATTTGGGGTGTGATTAGAGGGTATCAGATGATGTAAGAAGTGTTCTATTAAAATTGGTTGCTACTATTTCTTTTGGAAACTATTTGTACCTAAAATGGAAGGATTAAATTTGATTATAATTATGTAATGGCTAGTTATATACTAGTATAGTATCAACTATCATTAAAGGAGAGTTACTTTTATCACATTATGGGGGAATCTATACTCATTATGGTGAATGAGATCGTTAGGCTGGTCATGCATAACCAATTCAGTATAGATTGGATTTTCTCATATCCCAGTTAGAATTCCTTATTATAGAAGATGGAAAGTCATAGAAAATATATTTCCACATAGATTTCATACATTTTAAGATGTCATTCATGAAGAGTTATCAAGATTACTGCTTGAGCAGCAGATCATGTTCACTATCAAGTTGGTACCAAGAGACAAACCAATTTGTATCCTACCTCATAGTATGGAACTAGTGAATCTTTGAGAGTTGAATGTTCATTAGGAATTTATAGAAGATAAAGGATTTATTCATCCTATTACTTCACCATGGTGTTCTTATATGACTTTTATCGATAAGTCTGATAAGAAATTGTACTTATGTGTGGATTATCAATGTAATTACCAGATAATGGTAAATAACCATTATAGCCTTATTTATATCAATGATATATTCGATTAGATAAGAGTTTCTTATATTCTATCCCAGATTGAAATGAGGTTAGGGTAATATTAGTTGAATTTGAGATCATCTAAAAAACCCAAACTAATTTTAGGAGAAGGTATGGATTTTATGAGTTTATGGTGATGCCTTTTGATTTGATATACACATAGATGTTATTAATTTATTTTATGAATTGGGTTTTATATCTATTCCTGGATCAATTTTTTGTGGTTATCATTGTGAAACTCTTAGTGTACTCCCTATCTAGGGATGATCATTCCAAAAATCTTAACATCATCATGAGGACACTGACAGAGCATTGGCTATATTCCAAGATATCTATGTTTCATTTATAGATTTCTAATGAGAAATTATTGGGTGATTTAATCTCATATACTAGAGTTTTAGTGGTCCTAGATAAGGTGTAATCCATGGTATATTAGGAACATCCCCAGAATGTCATTAATGTTTAGATCTTTTTGGGTCTAGAATTATATTACCAAAATTTCATCTAGGACTCTCCCTTTTAGCATCATTTATGTATAGGATGAACAATAACAGGGGTAATGTTTTTTTGGTAATATTATTATGAGTGGGATTTCCATAACCTGATGAGTATGTTTACCTCAACACAAATATTCACCTTATCTGATATGGGTAAAAAGTATAACATGTATTGAGATGCATAAAAAATTAGGCTCAGATAAGTTTTGATATAGTATGATTGAGTGGTTACATATGGCTTCAAACAATTGAGACTACATGAGTGGAATTATCCTACACATGACATGGAGTTAGTTGTGGTGGTACATGGCATGAGATGGAATAGTATTATATTTTTGGAGAGATGTTTGGGGTGTACAAGGATCACAAGAGCCTAATGTACATATTCTCCCAGTGGGAAAAGAATATTCATCAAAATAGGTGGGTTGAGTATCTTTAGTCTTTTGAATTCAAGTAAGAAAACACTTCGATGAGGAAAATTTCATTTTATAAGACTTGGTTAGGAATTCATAGATAGAGGTGGGAGTCTTGTGATGAGTGGAAGATGAAGGTTATCTTTGCAGATATATATCTCTGGATATTTATTAGTCCTAGGGATGAGTGACTATGAATTCAATATCTAATTTTCTCAATATTTTATACCGTATCAAGAGTGGATAGATATATGATTAAGAGTTCTTATATAAAAGGGACAACATATATTGTGGAGGCCACCATCAATTTTTTCACTTGGTAGATAGTATGTTATTTTTATCCATGGTCGGATCTCAGTTCCTACTGGATTACGTGAGGAGATGATGTAGGAATTTTATGCTTCTAAAAGGGTGATAAATCCTCTTATAAAAATAATGTATCATGATATCCTTTTTAAATACTGGTGTTCAAGGATGAATTAAGAGACAATGGGATTTTTGGAATAGTGTTTCTCCCATCAAAAGGTGATTTCCAAGCACTAGAGGTTTGATGGTTTATTATATCTCATTCATATTTAGGAATGGAAGTGGGACTATTTCACCTTGGATTTCATGATATGATTACCAAAGAAAAATTAGAAGATTGATGCACTATGAGCGATCATGTATTAACTGATGAAGGTATCCCACTTTTTTCTTTTCAAGGAGATGTTCAATATTGATGATTTAGGTAATTTTTATGTGCATAAGATAGTAAAACTTCATGATTTTTTTAGGAGTATTTTTTTTATTGTGTAGATGCCTAAATACACCAAAGGTCCCAAGAATGCATCCTTGGATAAAATAGAGTCATATTTTGGCTCAGAAACCATTTCCGAGAAGATCCAAAAGGCTGTGCAGAAAATCAGAGCGGTGCGTGAAAAACTGCTTCCATGCAGAGAAAACGGTCACGGCCTGAAGTGGTTTTTTGCATGACAACATGGGAACTTCCACACCACCACCCTCGAGTCCGGGTTTTCTCCACAGGGTGAATTCTGATCGCCTATAAATATAAGTGACCCCCCCCCCCCCCACACACACACACACACTTCTTTCAGCTAAATAATATGAACTATCTCCCATGTGCGGAATTCACCTCTTCTGTGCACAAAAGATGACTTTCAAGTACTGGATTTTCTAAGATAGGTCTCCCCGGGGTCTACCTTCATGTAGGACCACTATGGATTGACCCTCAACCAAGTCCTTAAGTTTTGGTCCCTTTGTGCACAAACCCCTCCACCTGCACACAAAACCCTCTTCCCCCCTTGCGTGCAAACCTCTTCCATTTGCGTGCAAGCCTTCTTTTATGCTCAACCCAGCCTTTTGTGTGCAACAGTCCCATATTTTCACACCTATTGCGTGAAAATCTATTCTTTTTCATGCAAACCCTTATCCTTGTGTGCGCCCTTTAGCATGTGTTCAATGTCGCTCTCTCGGGATCCACCTTCGGGCACATCTTACACACAAAACACCTATGTTACACACCCTTCTCTCGTACGACCCTCCAGGTTCATATAAAGTGATTTCAAAGTCCCATGGGTGGTGTTTCACATTACCTTTATTAGCCTTGTGATTCTTCACATAGGCACGCTAATGAATAATGCTTATTTTCATAGCCATGCTAACATGGACCCCTCAATGGATCACTCAACAACACCCCCACACAACGGAATTTCTGGTTCCTTCCCTTCACCAAGGGTTAAAGCGTGTCAGTTATGTAAGTCCTAGGGGTATGGAGAGAACTCACCTCATCCGAGCTGCTGAACATTAAGCAGCCAAGCACCATCGTTCTCAGCGCATGACATTAAACCGCAGTCTCACCACACTCATCCTGCACAGGGTGTCCCATCTCAGACATTCTCTATGCCTTCTTATCTCTACGGGAGTGAGATCTTACCTATTCAAAATGAGATCCACTTTGTTGGGGTGGTGCCTATCCATGGGAATGGACAACCATCTTGGTTTTATCCCCTAGCATTTCTTGCAGGAGGCAACATCCATGTTCCCCCTCCTCTCTTCCATGCCAAAGACTAAGAGTTGATAGGGGCACATGGATCCTTGATACCCCATACCTCTCCCTCTAGGATTTGTCGCTGACAGGCATCCATTATGAATTAAGTCACAATCTTCATCTCCTTGAGTCGCTCCATGAATAATCCCTTGTTTCCTCATTGGGCCACTAGCCACATGTAAGCCTCACTCCACTTCCCATGGACACACCTTTCATGACGTGATCGACAGGTCTCTTCTACCTCTTGTTTCTCACACCGAGAATGACTCTCATGGGATTAGAGTAAGCATTTACTATAGCATCCTACCTGGGCCACCTTAGCATGTAATCCCCAAACCCTCATTCTGAACTATGTGTACTTTGATCCCTGTCAAGGCAGGGTATTTGGAAGCCTCCCAAAGGTTCAAGATCAGCACCTACTTGACCCGACCCCCTTCACTTTGGTTCACTCTCATCCCCCAAGACGTTAAACAACATCCACGATTACCAAACTACTTGGACTTTGATCATTTCCCCTATCTAAGCAAATTACGTAGGAAGCCTCCCTGAGGTTCAAGCCCAAAACCATTTGGTCCTGGACATCTTCACATCGGTTCACCTTCGTCTCGCACGATGTTAAACTACATCTTCCCCACCAAACTATGTGGACTTTGATCCTTACCCTTTCTAAGAAAGTTATGTATAAAGCCTCCCTAAGGTTCAATCCCAACACCTATCCATCCTGAACCCCTTCACGTTAGTTCACTCACGTCCCACATGATGTTAAACTGCATCTACCCATTTGAACTAAATTGACTTTATTCATTGCTAAGTTGAGGTATGTAGAAATCCTACCTGAGGTTCAATACCAATACCTATCCATCCTGGCCCCCTTCATGTTGGTTCACCTTAATCTTTCATGATGTTAAACTACACCCACCATCCCAAACTACATGGACTCCAATCCTTACCAAGGCAAGGTATGTAGAAAGCCTCCCTAAGGTTCAATCCCAACACCCATCGGTCCCGACCACTTCGTATCGGTTCACCCTCATCCTGCAAGACATTAAACTATATACCCCCATCCTTTTCATACCACATGATGATAAAATGTACCCATTCTAACTACATGGGATTTAATCCTTGTCTCCTAGAGGGGTTACGTAGGAAGCCTCCATGAGGTTCAACATAATCTAGTGGTAAGCCGTTGTGACCCCTACTGATGGTAAGCCATTGTGTTTCTCATCCAGCGGTAAGCTATTGTGGCTCCCATTCAGTGGTAAGCCGTTATGACCCCTATCCAGTGGTAATCCGTTGTGACCCCATCTAGTGGTAATCCATTGTGAACCCATCCAGTGGAAATCCTTTGTGAACCCATTTGACGTTAAGCCATTATATTCCCCAACCGATGGTAAGATGTTGTGTTCCCCAATCAACGGTAAGCCTTTGTGTCCCTGAATCAATGGTAAGTTGTTGTCCCCCATTCATTGGTAATCCATTGAAATCCCCTCTGTTGGGACCCACATCCCAGTCCTCCCTAAGTAATCAGACCAACTTGGGATGTTAACCATGCATAAGCCCCAAAATCATCTTCGGGTCATTTTCTTATGAGTACACCCCGATTATATGCCCTCACCATGAACTACATGGACTTTGATTCCCTGCCACAGGGATACGTAGGAAGACTCCCTTAGGTTCAATACCATTACACACCCCATCATGGTTTATCCCTTGAGCCTATGTGTTTTAGGAAGGTCATGGCCCAAACTAGAGGTTCCACTTCATATAGGTCTCATGCCTCCATTCTCATGGGACGCCTCCTTAGTTATCTCATCACCCCACTAAACTACATGTACTTTTATTCCCTTCCATGAGGATACATAGGAAGTCTCTTAGAGGATCAATCCCAACATCATCGTCGCTCTCACTTCGGTTCCATCTCACTCTCTATCTGCTTCTCTAAACCATCCATATCTATCTTGGTTCTCATTTGTGCCACCACATCCTGGTGAGATCATGTCACCCACCCTCTCGCTGCTCCCAACTGCGATTAGGAAGCTAAATACACGTTATCCCCAACATCGGTGTTCCCTCTGGGGATTTCACCCATCTGATCCACTTCCATCAGTGTTCTGATCAGTCTGATCCATCTCCGATAGACATTAAACTCGTGGAATACCCTGTGTTAAACATGGGAAGATGAGGAAAACTTCAAAAAATTCTCATGGAATATAATTCACCACACTCGACATGGGATGCCTCAGGCTTCTACTCCCTTGAGAAGCCCTATCTTAAGGGGAAGAAAATAGATGCACCAGTGCTCCAGTGTCTAGACACACCAGTGATGTCCAATGTGACTACTCCCCCGACTGAAGGTTGCTGCCCTGACTTGACCCCTTGGAATGTCCTAACAGAAGCAGTGTAATTAACCAGAATCCATGAAGACATGGCACTGGGAAGAGTTTCACGAACAATGTCTTAAGTCTATGAGGGAGATCCGGACTAGGTAATGAGTTCTGAGGATGAATCCATGGAAGGAGGAACCAACGTCCCATCATCTCATTTCGGTCAAGGAGCAAACGTCCCTGAATAAGTGATGGATGTCACCCGCCTTTGGAAAGTGGGAATGTGGGGCAACACAATAAGTGTATCCTCAAACAGGCAGATGCGCGCCCCAAAAAAAGTGTCAGAAAAAAAAATGGTGAACCTGGCGTTAAATTCTTCTCCTCAATGTGGATATTAGTAGCATTCGAGACATTAGTGGACTATCATGTCACTGGAACCAGTTATCTGGAACCAGGTCCTGCTAAGTAAATAGTGGTTCTGGCATGAAACTCACCAAAAATTGGGGTAGTTAAACGTTGGACATCTCAGTATGTGATGTTGTCAGTGTGGATCCTTCATACTAGCCATGGAATATGGGATGGTGTTGGGAACTGGACAAGGATTTCCTTCTTTCAGCACTAATGATTTAATCTTCTTACCTTCCAGGACCCAAGATGTTGTATTAGGAAACCGATCACTGCCCACCTACCGATGTAGGGGTGGGGGGAAAATCATCGCTACAATCTCATGTGGCCTCATTTCCCCCATGTCATCCTCCACGTCCACAGCTATTGGGTTCCCACACCCCATCTCCCCGTCTGAATTCATTCAAAGAAGGGTGATAAACGACCTCATCTGATAATATGAGGAGGAGGGGATTATCCAAACTCAGGATATAGACTGTCAGGACTTAGAGGGTTATGTGCCTCATTACCACTTCTTCCCCCAAGGGTCGTGCAGGGATCCACTTCTCCCCATGCCGATGAATAATCGTTTCAGGATCCTCTCACTGGAATGCTTCTATGACTCCCTCCCCTACACTAATGAGGTTAGGGATGCACAGGATAGCCCATCTAGAATCCCACTCTAAGGGATCTTAAGGAGGGCTCCCACTAGACCATGCCAATGCTGCCACCCAGCTCCACGGTCTGATTAACATGTGATCCATGCTCCATCCCTACCAGCCCCAGTTTGGTTGACCCAATGCTAGCGTCATGCGCAAGCCGAGGAGGACTCCCACCGAGAGGCGTTAAAGTCTATAACTACCGTGTATCATGCCACCGCTGACATATTCCATCAGTCCCCTATGTATGTTGAGTAGGGGCACTCATACGCCCGACCCGGATCGAGGCCCAAACCACCCCACTGGAAGGCTGGTTCGACTCTCCTGGTCACCAACACAGGTGACGTTTGTTTCAGGCGGACCTGCGGCATTGCAATTCAGTACAGAGGTCCTCCCCGTACTGCCAACATTGAGAATGCAGTTCCTACCTACTAACCAAGACCGGTATGGAGGTCTGCCCCATGCCACCTTCAATCCGAATGAGGTTCCTCCCTGCTGTAGTAACACTCAGTATAGAAGCCTCTTTTTTGCTCATGATGTCAGGTATAGAGTCAATCCTCCTATTACAGGCCACCGGTGTGGATATGTTACACGTCCGGTCAACCTTCAATGTGGGGGGTATTTCCCATGTCCTTACAATAGCTAGAGAAGGTCCTACTCACCCCAATAATTAGATAAGTAAAGGTCAACCTCGCTTCATCAGCACCCAGCATGGAGGTCCTACCCATGATCATCTTGACCGGTACAAGGACCCTCCTCATACTGACACTACCAAAGGAAATAAGCATAGAGGCCCTACCCATGCTCCTACCAGCTCTAGTGGAGGTCCTACCTACTCCATCACTTCCCCCAGAGATTCCCTCTGTGCGTCATCCAGTGGACATGGAGCTCCTCTCCATGTTCCCTTTGACATTTGTCCAGGTGCTTCTCACATCTCGACTCACCCAGGCGGAAGTCCTCTCCACCCCAGCACTTGTTCGACCAAAGGTTCTCCTTGAGCCAAAAATCTACCATGTCCTGAAGATCCATCCCAGGGTAGGAGGGCGGGTCATCTCCACCATAAGAAGAATGGCGGGAAGATTCATACTAAGATTAAACATGTATTCTTCTCATATTCTGAGGCAGAATATGACTCAGCAATGGAACCCTCACCTCGATCCTCTGTGTCGAGGGCCGAGGTAGGAACGAGGCACATCAGCCACATACTTTTTGAAAGTGAGGTCCACCAGATCCTTGCCTCCCTCCACAGATACATTTAGGAGGATGAAGATTTGTTGTCTCCCTAGGGTCTGGCCATGAAATCACCACCATCATCTCTAGTAGCATTCTCTGCCTCAACTAGAGATCATGAAGAGCTATTCTAGGGACCGATGGAGGATGAGCAACAGCATGGTCCACTACTTACAGTTGTGTTCCCTGTGCCAGAAACCATGGTCACTAGCCTATCTTACCACAATTTGGTGGCTAAGTCACTGCACTCTTCGTAGGATATCCCGAGATGCAGCGGCTTGTCAGCCCGCTCGCCGTATTCTCCACTGACCAACCTACCATATCAGTGGTATACTTTCATACTACTAGTGGTTCCTCAGCTGCCTCCAGTTGATGTGTGGGGAAACCAAGGTCCAGACCCCGATTATGGGCTAAGGAGATTGTGGGACATTCTTACGGTGGACCATTTCCCCGAGATGTTTTGGCTAGTTGCAGCATTGAATTTTAGTGTGCCGAAATCGCTCACCCAGGAGGAAGTTTCGTGCTTTCTCCAAACCCTCTAGGCGATGCACTTTCATCTTCATCATCAGCGATTGGATTACCCCAAGATTCAGTCACACTTTGAAGACATTGGTTAACAGTTCCATTTGTTGGATTGGGCCGCACTCCCCGTGGCCCAACGCCCTGAGTCACCAGGTCGCTATAGGACCCTCCAAGAGTGATGAATATAGATCTTTAAAGTGCTCTATAATATTATCAAGGAGGCTTCCTCCCATGTGCAGATCCATGGTTGGGGGAAATACACAGCCCTCCATTTCATTTTTATCCAGAGCCAACCCGACTTGTCGGGTAATATCAAGGATATGCCTCCAGGTAAAGTTGTGGTTAACATGGCTGATTTATTGGAGGAAGAGACCGAGATGGAACTCCTTGGAGAGAAATTACCCCCCAGTGTAGTACCACAACTATTGGATCCACTGGGAAGGGTTACACACAAACAGATAAATCTACTAGGTTTTACCATGCCCATCGAGGCATTAGTCCTCATCCAGAATCCCAATAAGGGAAAGTAGCACCTTGGGGCCGCCAAACCCTATGACCCATCTAACTCAGTGCAGAAGATGGAGGATGATCCCAAAAATTTGTGTTGCATCAACATCTTGTAGAGGATAAGAATATGGTCGATGACCTCCTTGCCGAACATGCTGCAGAGCGACGCCAGAAGATGGTGATCCTCGTCCAGGGCAGTAGGGTAAGACACAACTTCCCCCGGTGAATTGCCTCTAGGTGACCCTAACCATCATGACCACATAGACAGGATATATGCCATAACTTATGGAAATAGGGCACAGTATGTGTCTTCAAATCCTCCAGAGCAGCATGATAATCCTCGGGACCTAGCTCAGGTTCCCCCAGTTGCTCCGCAGGTCATCCCACCGGCTGCTCCATGAGTCGTCGGGCCTTCTTATCGTGTTGAAGAACCTATCAATGAACTGGTGTTCAGGGATCCTTATCAAGACAGGAACCCCTTTCTAGACGATCTCATGGAAGTGCTCATTTCTTGCCTTGAGATGTTGGAAACTCGACAGGTGGAAATCCTGGTTGATGGCAAGCCATATCTGGCATGGTTTGATGATATTCCAGCACCCCCAAGTTTTGGAAATCCCACCTTATCTCCCTTAAATGGGACGGGTGACCCACTGTGTCATTTGGCCCACTTCATCTCAAGGTGAGGACCCATGTTGGGAACTCCAGCGCAACAAGAGACCACCAAACTACGGTGTTTTGTACAGACATTGGAAGGGCTTGCGTTTCTCTGGTATAGCCAGCTACCCATCGGGTCAGTAGCTGGATGGGAAGATCTTCATAGGAAATTTATTTAACAGTTCAATTCAACCACTCATAAGATGAGTATTTCAGATCTCTTCAAATGTAAACAAAGGCCTGGCGAGCACCTCACAGACTTTGTCACCCAGTCGAAAGGACTCACCTACTCCTTGGACATGCTGCTGGCTTAGGAATAGCTACTGACAATGTGTGTGAGAAATGTCAAGACCAAACTAGTCCCCTCTTTCATTACCTAGAATTACCCTGAGGGGGGTTATGTGACTTCTCTGATAAGACCCAGCGTCTAGAGGAATCCTTGCAGCATGCCACTCAGGCACGTTCGTTGCCTCCTTCAATTATCGCGATAAGAAATGCTAAGGTTGATCCCGTCGTCATGGCCTAAATAGAGACCCCCAATAAACTGGAGTTATTACCATTGGATCCACCTCTACAACTCTGCAGGGGCCCTCCACCTTAGACATATCCTTCGGTCCAACAATGCTCAACAAAGAATCAACATGCGCCCCGCGTAACGCGCCGCCACCACCTAGGTGAGATAACCATGATCCACCTCCTAGATAGGCTCCTCCAGCCCCTCATCAGGGTCAGGCTCTTAGGTCCCCCTTTTTAGACATGAGAAAATACACCTAATCATTCAGAAAGGCTCAATTCCTCAGTTATTTCCAAAGAACCTTGGAAAAGGGATGCCAATGTTTTCCTGAGTGCAGGAGGCCAGAAGAGGCGGATCTTACTGATCTCCCCAACTACAGCCCCTATCATCAAATCTTGGGTAACACCATTAAGTAATAATATGTGTTTAAAGACTGGATTCAAGACCAATTTGATAACAACATAGTCAGGTTAGGCTCATCTCCAGCACAGGTGGAATGTGTCTTCGTGAAGCCAGACTACAGCAGTGACAGCGAAGGTGAGTGGCATCAAGTTGCTAATTGCAGGTCCCGGAAGTATAATTATTGGATGGCTCATAAGGTAATTTCTCGTTCCCATGGTATTATCCATGCATTTTTGAATTTAATTGAACCTTCAGAAGATGTCACATCACCCATAGCCAGTACTTTTTCAACTACGGATCAGTTGTTCTCTTCCCAAAAGAGCAAGCATCAGTAGTGTAAGGGAAAACAAAGTACCCCACTGATGACATCGTCATTCCATACTCTTGGCAACTTTATGCCCCCAAATATGAAGATTCCCCCCAGAATCTGTCCAGTGGTGGAGGATTCTTCAAGTGACAGTTAAGGGTACACTTTGGTAAACATTGTGGAGTTGGTAAACCCATATATTATTCCTGATGACGAGGAGTGCCAGAAGGATACTCCCAACATCCCTAGACATCACCAGCATTGACGGAGACACGGCTATATGGGTAATCAGAATGCCTCGATCAATTCCTCCAGTCAGGCAATTCATGCCACCAAGACCAGATAATAGGCTCAACGTAGAGCTCAGCACGCGTAGCCTCCTCAACTGGTACCATCAGGCCCACCTGCGCCGCCGTTTGTGTTACTGGACCAGGAGGTACCATCTTGACCTCACCATGACTAGCCACACTTTGTTACGGACTATTCTCATTCATCCATCCCTCATCTGGTATTCACTCCATAGTCTTTGACTAGTGAGATGCAGGATGTTCCCAGCACCAGTCAGCCATCGGTCCAGCCGGTAGGGCCCGTCATGCCCCCTGCCGCCGAATGACCTCCCATAAGCAGAAGTTCATGCTTGGAATTTAATTATGATGCCCTCAATCATATTTCCATCATTCCGAAAAGGCTCTATATCCTTTAGGCTCTTCTCCTATCATCATATATGTGTGAATCCCTCACCGAGGCTTTAAGAAACCTCGTCCAGTTTGAGATGGAGGTAGCAGCTACAGAAGCCTTCTATGTTGAGGCAGTTGAGCATGCTAAATTCTAGGCCATTATCTCATTATTTTTAGAATATTAAGGCCCTCCCATACAGGTTCACATCCTCCAACTGTACATCACCATCCATTTTAATGGTGTAGTGGTTCATCCCTATCTTGTAGACACAGGCTCTGGGATCAACCTAATCCTGACTCAAACACTACGAAAACTAGGGTTGTCCAAGGACGATTTGAGTCCCTCTGACCTGAAAATCCAAGTTTATGATAGGATGGAATAGAAACTGATAGGCAAGATCTACCTAAATACCTAGTTCAGTGTTCTGGTTTCCAGCACCGAGTTCATGGTTGTCTCATAGGACACTGCTTACAATGCGTTGATGGGTAGACCATGGCTTCACCTATATGCTAAGGTCCCTTCACCATATCACTAGTGCCTTATGTAATCCCTTAATGGTCAAGTGGGAATACTCCAAGGTGGTGTGTCTCCATTTCCTGCCCGCTACCTAGATGCTGACTATTACAAGATCAAAGATAAGCAGATTCAGGATAATGAGGTTGAACATGTTGCGGTTGTGACCGACCCGTGGACAGATCTGGATGATGCCTACATCTTTTCAATCCATTGATTGGAGGCTACAACCCCATATATGGGAAAATTGTTTATTTTTTTTGTAATGATTGGTAATCACATTACCAAGTCTAAGCAACACTGAAGGATCACCTCATACTTCTACACAAATAAGGCTCATATGATCCTGTAGCCCCCTACCCTTATAAGGTATCGAGATGTCTGCCCCACGGCAATAGAAATATGCCATACTTTTTTGTTTCATCGGGTTGGGATAAATCGACTCAAGACAACATGCCATTATTGCTTCGATATCATCAAGAATGTCCTCTTGGGTATAAGACCAGATGGGATCAGATTGACAGCTTTCATTGTCATGGTTTCAGCAGCACAGGATTCCCTCGATGCAGTGTCTACCGTCGCTCAGGCTGGTACCAGTCTCCCATTGGGATCTATTAACTCATAGAAAACTCCTCCCACCGAGTACCCCTCTTCCATAAGTGAAGAAGATGATTTAGAGGATTCTCCTCCTACCTTTGAAGAGGGTGTCTCTACCACGATTGATGAACTGGTGTAGGTGAATATCGGTGGCGAGATAGATCTAAAACCCATGCTGATCAGTGCCGCTATGCCTATCTAGGAGAAACAATAGTATGTGGACTTCCTGAAGCAGCATTGTGATGTATTCTCCTGGAGTTACGATGAGATTCTAGGACTAGATCCTCAGGTAGCCATCCACCACCTTGGTCTCCCAAAAAATCACCACGGGTTTATGCAGCCTCCCATAAAGATGCTCCCTTCTCACAGTGCCATGGTCAATTCCAAAGTTGATAATATCATCAGAGACAATTTTTTTATGGTGGTTTAGTACCCTATATTTCTAGCCAAGGTCGTGCCAATCATTAAGAAGAACGGACAGATCAGGGTCTACATCGACTTTCGGGATCTCAACTGCCACTATCTGAAGCACGATTTTCCCCTTCCCGTAATGGAGCTATTTATTGATGCTACCACTTGTTTCTAGTACCTCTCCTTCATAGATGGTTATTCCAGGTATAACCGGATCCAAATGGCCCTAAGGATGAAGATTCTACAACCTTCAAGGCACCACAAGGTACTTTCAGTTACCAAGTAATTCCCTTCGGTTTAAAAAATGAAGGTTCCACCTATCAACGTGCCATGCACTACATATTTAAGAATATCCTTAGGAAATTGGTAGAATACTATGTGGACTACCTGGTGGTCAAATCTCTCCAGTGTCAGGACTATCTCAAAGATCTTGAGAAAGTGTTTGGATTCCTCTGTTCTCACCACCTGAAGATGAACCCATTGAAGTGCTCCTTTGGCATCACCTCTGGAAAGTTTCTCGGCTTCGTTTTTAGATATAGAGTCATAAAGATCAACCTAGAGAAGATCAAGGACATCATCCAAATTTCTCCCCTAAGAAAAATTCAGGAGCTTCAAGGATTCTAAGGCTACTTGGCCAACATACGCCGGTTCATCATGAATTTGTCCAGCAATTGTAAGCCCTTTTCTCATCTCATTAAGAAAGGAAATTTCTATCAGTGGGATGAGGAATGTCATACTACTTTTGAGGAGATCAAGAAGTACCTTCTCCATCCTTCGGTCCTGATGCCACCCATTTCTGGAAATCCACTATTCCTTTATGTGACCACCCTAGAACGATCTCTCAGCTCCCTTCTTTCCCATAAGAACAATGAGGGGATAGATAATAGTCTATATTATCTCATCCACATGCTCCTAGATACAGAGACTAGATACTTCACTATCAAGAAAAATTGCCTCGTGCTATTATTCGCAGTGCATAAATTGTGACATTACTTGTAGCATCATGAGGTACAGTTGGTGTCCTAAGTGGATCCACTGTAGTACATCCTGAACCGCCCCATGTTGATAGGTCATCTAGATCGGTATGTAGTAATCCTTTAGTATTTCAACATCAAGTTTTTTCCCCCATAAGGCTATCAAGGGGCCAGAATTTCCAAACTTCCTTGCCGCCCATCCAGCCCCCACAGACCGATTTTTGGACCTTAATTTTCCTGATGAGGAAATCCTCTCAGGGGACCAAGCCATTTTGTGCTATTAAATTTACTTTGATGGTGCATCCCAGAGACCTACCAGTAGAAGGATCAATAAACCCAAGATCAACTAAGTAATCTTGGTTATAATCTTAATTACCCCAGCATAGGCCATCCTACTGTATTCATTCCTACTGTCAAAAGTATGCACCAACAATGATGTGAAGTATCAAGCTCTCATCATTGGCCTCAAGATGGCCCTCGAGATTGGAATTACCCACTTTCATGTGAAAGGGGACTCTGAACTATTCATCAAACAGATCAATGGTGACTATTTCGTTAGGAAGCTAGAGATCATACCACTATTGGAATGCACCCTCCAGCTGATGGCCTAGTTCCCATCTCAGGCAGAAGTTACCTATGTCCCTCAGTCCCAGAATGGTAGAGAAAAATCCTTGGATAGCCTAGTTGCATCTCTTGTAGAGCCTGAATAAAATGATTTGATTATCCATGTGGCACACCAGATATTCATTTCCCCTATCACTCCAGACGATGATGATAGCCCACAGGTAAGCCACCTTACCACTAGCGCCCTCACCTCAGGACCGTCAGGCCCCCCTGGTCCCTCTACCTCGGTTCTGGAAGCAACTCTCTACTGGAGGGAACCCTTTTTTGAGTACCTTCAGTATGGTAATCTCCTAGAAGATCTAGCCGAGCGTGATTGAATCTGAGGTCGAACATTACAGTTTACTCTCTAGAGTGGTCCTGGTCTCAAGTGGATCCTCTACAAGCACAGGTTTGATGGGGTTCTCCTCTATTACATTCTAGGAATTGTGATTTCTCAGGTCATACAGGAGGTTCATATCAGTTCCTACAGAGCTCATCATACTAGTCTTAAACTATCTGACCATATCCATAGGTTGGGGTATTTTTGGACCTCCATGATCCATGACTACATCGAGTTTTCCAAGCGGTTCCATGCATGCCAAATTGATGAAAACTTTGTTCATTGGCCGCCAGAGCCTCTCCAGACTACCAAGTACTCTTGGACCTTTTTGATGTAGGGACTCAATGTCGTGGAACCATATCCACCAGCGACAGCTCGCCAGTGCTGATTCATCATGACTGCCACAGATTTCTTTTCTGAGTGGGAAAAATCTGTTCTGATCAAGGAGTTCAAGGCCCGTTCTATCATTGAATTTTTGATCTCCAATATCATCTACCAGTTCAAATTCCCTCATGTCATCCTCACCAATAACGGCACCAACTTTCAAGAAACCAAGTTGAAGAAATTGTACGCCAAGTACAATATTAGTTCTAACCATACCTCCTACTATAACACGCAATAAAATGGGTAGATTGAGGAATTCAATGAAACCCTCTCTAACATTATACAGAAAATGGTTGGTCAGAACAAGAAGAGTTGGTTGGAGAAGCTCCCCAAATCTCTCTAGGATTATCGGAAAACAACTCATAATTCCGCACAGGTGACCCCATACTCCCTAGTGTACAGAACAAAGGTCATCCTTCCCATTAAGATTTGATTGCCTTAATTATGCACAACTATCTATGATCATCAAGCACCAGATAAAGTAACTGAAATCCTTCTGGATGAATTTTAAGTACTCGACGAGAACAAGTTTTGTGCCCTGCTCAATCTGGAAAGGCATCAGAACAAGATAGCTAGATATTTCAACAAGAAAGTTTCCCTCTGCTCTTTCTTGCAAGGTGAACTGGTGTTGGTCCTAAGAACACCAATGATACCTCGTAGGATACCACCCACACTGGAGCCTAAATGGGATGTACCTTACATCATTCACAAGGTTTACCCCAATGGCGTGTACTTCCTAGTTACCATGGATGGTGAGCGTATAACTCCTCCCACCAATGAAAAGTTCCTCAAGAAATACTTTTCCTGAGTAAATTTTGTCCAACATAACCTTAAACTGTTATGTCCAGCATGAAATTAAACTGTATGTCATCCCGCATGACGATAAACTATGAGACGGTCCAAGATCTAAGACCTTAAACTAAGATCTCCCCACCACCCTCATCCCACAAAACGTTAAATTGTACCCTTAAAAATACGTATGGATTGATTCCCATCCTCATGGAATATGTTGGAACGTTCAAATTACTTGTCTCGAGTCCAACCCCAAACTCTTCTCTTTGATTACCCCCTGGGGGTAGTTCTCTTGGAGGGTCCTTCATGGTTTAGTGTAGGATTATTTTCCCCCACTCATGTCAAGATTATGATAATCACACCATGTTCCCTTCCTTGTTCTTATATCCTCCCACATCCTCACTACATGATGTTAAACTGCATGGCCCTTTCCAGAACTACATGTGGCTTGATTTTCATCCTTATGAGATACATAGGAACGCTTGAAAATTTCATCTGTAGGCCCAGCCCCAACTTCAAAATCCCCCCTTGGGTCGGAACACCTGGTGTGGTGTAGGATTTCTCCCTCATCCATGTCAAGTTCATCATGACTCCACTATGTATCCCTCTCCCTAGGGATCTCTGCCTCTTTTGGCATCCTTCTTGATGTTAAATTGCACAGGTACATTCATGCCTCACACACACCCTTTATTTGGGACATTATCATTTTCCACATCCAAAAGGACCCCTGAATGGAATGAATACTTAGACCAAGGGCTCTCCTACCATTTCAGGCCAACATCCTTGAGGATTTCAAGCAAGAATTTGATACAAGTCCCACATTTTGAATATGTTCAGCAGTTGGAACTCATCTGTATTTCCCATTTCAGGTTATACGATAGGGAGGTCATGTTTTGAATATGGTTAACAGTCATCCTTAATCATTATCGCCTTCCATATAAGTCCCAAATGTTGGGTGCAGTGAATCATTTTTTCCTGCTACCTCTTTAGACATCTATCCACTTTGGGAAAGAGTGTTAATCTGGTTGGGACAGACCCTGCCTAATTTTCATCTTCTATTTATAAGCCCTAATATGCTGGGAATAGCCTGATCCTATTCCCTATTTCCCATTCTGAGCATAGCTCATGTGGTCTTAGGAGATTTGGTAAGGTAATACCCGCATAAGGGGTCATGTGTCTATGGTTGGCTGGGACTTCCAGCCTCAGGTCCCTCAACCCTTTCGGCCCCCTGGCCCAAATTCTCATCTAGGATAGTGCGGTGTAGTATGGACTTACGTCCTCATTCACATCGGGATTTTTTTCCACACCACACATATACCCTTGAGACATCCCTCCTTCATCTATCGTCATTTCCACAAGAACGGGTCCCTCCATGCTTTGTGTGACCCATCATTTGGGTTTCCATCATTTTCTACATCCAAAAGGACCCCTGAGCAGCATGGATATTAGGCCCTGGGGATCTCCTATTGTTTTGGGAAAACATCCCCAAGGATTACGAGCGACAAGTTGATACAAGTCTAGTGTTGTGAATGAGTTCAATAGTCAATGCTCAATTGTTTTCCTCCAAACACTAGTCACAAAAATATAGATATTGTGCTTCAAACATGGTCAATAGTTATCCTCTATCATTGTTTTCATTTTGTGGTCTTCCACAGAAATGATTATTATCCCTCTCCACTCACCTGTCCCATGCACACGGTATTAAACTAGGTATCTACTGTCTGAGCTCTATGACTATAAAATAAGATCTATAACATTATTTCCACATTATGGTAAACTGAATGGTGCATCTAGAACTACATGTGTCTTGATTACCTTCTTTATGGGATATGTAGGACCACCCGAACATTTAGTCTTCGATTCTATCCCCATCTATTAGAAACCTCCTTATCTTCCTAGCCCCCATCCTGAGTTCTTCTAGGAGAGAGGCATGCGACGTGGTATGGGATTATGTCCTTATTCAAATCGGGTTTGTAACAACCAAGACTCATACCTATCTCTTTTGAGAGACCTTCATCCCCCTATTCTACACTCATCTTTTCGAGTTGGTCACTCTTGAGTTGGGCCCCTCAACCTTTATTACCAGTTCACCAATGTGCCCAAGTGCACTCTGGTTCAGGACCTAGAGTGTCAGATTCTACCCAGACATGATCTCACCCATTTTTTAGGCTCTGTGTTCCCCTTCATTTGGGATTTCATCATCTTTCACATCCAAAAGGACTCCCAAACAGTACGAGTACTTATCACAAGGGCTCTCTTTCCATTTCAGGCCAATGTCCTCGAGGATTTCAAGCGATAAATTGATACAAGTCTCACGTGGTGAATATGATCAGCGGTCGAGGCTCATTTTTCATTCCCATTTTAGGTCACATGATATGGATGTTGTGTTTCAAACATGGTCAACAGGTATCCTCTATCTTCACACCAACCCCATCAATCCTTAAATTTCAGTTGCATGATTCACATTATTTTCCACTCTGTCATGTCCAAGTGGAATTTTGACACTCTTGGTACTATCCCCCAGTGTGAATTTTCATGTTAGGAGGAAAAATCCATGGAAAGGCATCATTTGGGGATCCAAACTGATTTCCCCTTTCATGCATTCCACGTGTTGCAAAGACCATCCATGCCCTTGTTTCCCACATCAAGCATAGCTCACGTGGGATTAGGGATTAGATTGAGGTTTGCACTGGCTTGGAAGAGTTTCGATTCTCCATGGTTTGAGCTCTAAGACCTTAAATTGAGATCTTCGTTGATGTTTTTTCCATAAGGTGTAAGAATAATAACTCTCGAACTATGTATAGCTTGATTCCCATGCTCATGGGATATGTAGGAATGCCTAGACATTTTGTCTTCGGGTCTAGCTCAGGTTCTGCTAATTACCTCTTCTGTTTGGCCTCGTGGACCTGAATTTCACAAAATTGTGTGGTGTGGATTAGGAGTTATATCATCATTCATGTCGGGTTTGAAATAGTTTCACCACGTACTTCCCTTCTAGTATCTAGTCTCTCATGCCCCTTGTCCCGCTAGATGTTAAACTGCACTTCTAGAACTATGTATGGATTGATTCTCATCCTCATGGGATACGTAGGAACAACTGGACTTCTCTTTCATAGGTCCAGCCCCATATTTTCTGACCTTTTCTTACCCCTTAGACCAAGGTATCTTCCTTGGAATTGCACATGGTGTAGTGTGGACCTCATCCTCATTCACATCGGGTATGCTTTATCACACTGTGTGCATTCCCCCTATAACCTCATTTCTCTTGTATGTTTCCAAGATGTATGACATTAAACTATGTCACCTGGTACCACATGACTTTAAACTATTGCTTCTTCATTACATGACGTTAAAATTCATTGGTTGGTCTTATCATATGACCCAAAACTGTGAAATTATCATCCTGGCCACATGATAAAAAATGACACTACATTGTGATGTCCTCACTCGAGGGGATGCCATGTTGGGTATTGGTCTTCCACCATACCATTTGTCAATTCCTATATGTGGAATGATTACTATAGAGACACATGTATTCCATGTCTTATGTTTATCACTTCATCAAAAAAACACATCCATTCTAAAGAACAAACAAGATCTATTTAATGCCGCTTCTTTTGGTACGTGGGTCAGACCCACACAACAGTATTGTCCCCAACATTGGTGCCCAACCATGCCACTTCTAGAACTACGTATGGATTGATCCCAATCATAATGGGGTGTGTAGGAACGCCCAAGCACTTTGCCTCTGGCCCAACCCAACTTTCATTTTCGTTCCCTCAACCTAAAACCTCCCCAGGATGTGCATGGTGTGATATGGACTCCATGTCCTCATTCAAAATGGGTTTTATAATTACTGCACCATGTGTCTCCCTCATTCCTTTCCATATCTAGTCTGAGATCTAATACCTTAAACTAAGATATCCTTCTGCGTCTGATATACAAGTCATAAAGACAACATTCCCAGAACTATGTATGGCTTGATTCCCATCCTCATGGGATACGTAGGAACACCTGGACATTCCGTCTATGGGGCCAGCCCTAGGAATCCTAAATCTAGCCCCCCCTTTCCAGACCCTTGAACCGAACTCTTTTGGTAACATGTGACAGGTGTCACTTGGGTTCTCATTCACGTCGGGATATGTACCGAACCACACATTCCCATTCTGGATAACCATGTAACTACAGCTATACCTTGAACAAGTTCAGGATACCCCATAAAAATAGTGTGATGTGCTAATTTCATCACCAGATGGTATTTCCCTTACCAGCATTGGTATCTGATCACACCATGCTTAGAACTATGTTTGGATTGATTCTCATCTGTATGAGATATATAGTGACGCCCAAGAATTTTTCCTCCGGCCCAGCCTCAGGGTCATTAACCCATCTAGCCCCTTGGCCCCAATCATGGTCCAGGTAGTATGACCTTAAAACTATGTGCACCATCCACACTTTAGGACACTAAACTACATGTCTATCATCTAAAAGGAATTCTAGGTCCTCACCATAAAGGTCTTGTTTGTGAAAAATTTTGATCTCTGATCAGACTGACGCACCCACCTAATTTTCATTCACCACATTGGCATAATTTCAAGAGTGTTGGACTTCATTCGAACAACCAATCACTCCACCATTCATGCTTTGTGTGCACTTTATTTGGGTCCTATTCCTATTTCATGTCTAGAAGAACCCCCTAATAGTAGGGATGCTTGGAATATGGCTCACCTACTATTCTGAGACAACATTCTGGAAGACTAATGTATAACATTTTGAGTTAGGCCCCGTGTTTCAAACATGGTCAATAGTCAGCCCTCATTTTTTATCCCCATTTCAGGCTAACGCAATATGGGTATTGTGTTTCGAACATGGTCAACAGTTATCCATCATTGTCATGCCACCCCTACAGCATTATGAATTTTGGGTATCATGATTCACACCATACACTCCTCTATGTTTGGATTAATTCTAACGCCCCTGGCATTACCCCACTCGTGCACTAGTGTACATTGGGGAAATTATAATTCGACTGTTCTGAGAACTTCATTTTCCATTTTGGCCTCCCCATTTCTTCTTGGAAGCCCAGATGGTTCATTTATACACCGGATTCCTGAATTTTGGTTGGCACTCCCACATTCAAACAAAGTTATAACATGACCATCCATTGTTTCTCACATCATGCATGACCCGCATGATCTTAAGGATGGATTTCAAATTATTTCATAGTTTTGGTCAGATTACATTGAGTGAATAATCCATTCATGTATGCAGTTTATAATTAGAAGCAGTAATGAAGGATAAGTTTATGGGTTCGGCCAAAACAGGGCCCTTAAGGATTAGAATTTTGGATGGATTGCTCTGGTGTCACTACCTTCTGGCTTGTGGCCTCTAGGACTGCCTCCCGCCCTCTGAGATCCCTCTCTTCATCAGCAGCAGCCGCAGAGCATAAATCATTATTCCTAGCCATCGCTAGAGCTTGTTCAGCTTGTAGCTCAATCATTCAGTGACTTTCCTGCACTACCTGCTCCTGGGAATCTGCTTGATGGGCCCTCAACTATTAAATGAGGTCAGAGCGGGTTCTGATGAATGCCTTCCTTTCTTTTGCATGCTCTTCAAGGCGTCGGACCTCCTCCTCCACCTTCAAGAATGCCTGGGTATTCTCTAAATATTTCTGGTGCTGGGAAATGTCGAAACATTGGCTACTCTCCCATATCTTCTCATCCATGTAATCACATATTATTACATGAAGACAGTGAGCATCTACCCCTCTAGTGCAAAGAAGGCGTATCCAGGTGTGGAGTTATCCCATCCAGTTTAGCCATTCTGCATGTGGCTGACTAACAAATCATTTGATACACTTCCACCCCTTTCACCATTTCATATAGCTCTTATCGACTACTTCATAATTGGTTTCATCTATTTCCTCATGGTCTGCAGGCCGATAGTTGGAGAAATCAACCAAAAGATAAGTGGAAAGGTCTTATTCTGGTAATACTCCCAGGGTATTAGACTCTTAAACATGTGGGAGACCTTCCTATCTCTTCTTAATCTCAAAAATTTCAGCCCCTCTAACTTCAGACTCTGCCTCGGCATTGATATCGCTAATATCCATAACCATTTTCTCACCAGGTGCCTGGGATGGCTCGGTTTGAAAAGTATGTTCTGAGTGGGTCAGTGCATTCATCATGGAATCATCTATGAATGGTCTGGATCTAGTAGCTTGTCGAGCCTCCAATATCATGATTACTACACAAATGATGAATTCCCTTATCGGTAGATCTCTTAGATGATGGATACGAGTGTTTGAGTAATGAAACTTACAAGATCTCAACGCGTCGACCTCCAGCGTTCCAGTCATTGTAGGAGCTATCACTGCAGGAGATCCTTTAGCGCTTTTCAGTTTAATGATGGGTGTCTTCTCCCCACCGTGTTCTATCGATGCGCTTTCACCCCCCCCCCCCCCTAGATGGAGCTTCCTGACCACCAGCACCAAGATGTTCCTGAACAGAGAAAAAGTTCATTTGGTGATTATGAAATATAGAAAGAGGAAATGATAGGATAAGAATTAAGGCATAACTCAAGTTTCTCATATATGTCCATGTCAGAGACAAAAATCTCACCAATCTCCCAAGGACTCCCTTGGAGGTTCATCCCCTAAGACCCTTCGCCTCCAAGATCCTCTTCAACTCCCCTTATTTCTGCCTACTCTTCTCCTTCTTCCTCTTCCTCCACTGATTCTCTTTCCTCTGTCTCCTCATCACTGTCATCATCTTCAGACGACATTCATTCCAGATCATGCTCCTAGCCGAACATCACTTTTACCAAGAGAGTTGGTTCCTCATGCCACCCCCGCTAGCGTGCATACACATTCATGGCCATTAGATATGCATGAAAATGATGAAAGCTCACTCCGTTTTCAATCCTAATGAGACCAATTTCTAGAAACTAGATCCCATCACGAACCATCTTTTTTCAGAGGGCTTCGGTGCTCATTGACTATCACAGGGTCAACCAGACTGACCACAGTGTAGGGAAGATTTCATCTTCAGAGGGTTGAAGCAGATACCTTAACTTATTCCTAGGAAGTTCCTTGGCCACTCTGTGATATTTTTCAGGAGCCCCTCTCTCTTCATACAATGAGTGCACGACCGCACCATGTGATGCTCCTGCTGCCGAGGTCCCGACTTTTACTGACCCAACTATCTAACTTATTCCTGGCCTCTACTCCCTAGTGGTGTCTTGTCTCCTTTCTCACCGCCCAGATTTCACACTGGTCACCTTGATTTTACGAACTTGTTTCCACAGGATTCCCTTAAGGTATGCTTCCACCCAATGCTTGACATATTTCGTTGAGAGGCCAGCATTGACTCTAGTGGAGGGAAAGGTAATTAGCTCACTGCAATCATAATTTGTAAACATCATCCACATTTAACAAAGAATGAAAGGATGTTCCTCTTCCTAGACATATGTATACAACTTATTCATCATCCGTTGAGTGCATCGAAACTTCCTAGAGAACCTTGATGGTACATAAGGTTCAAAAAGGATCTTCCTATCGACCCAGGTCACAAGCACTCCACCTCTGAGGATTTTCAAATATTCTCCTTGCTCTAGCGAGTCATGCCTTTCATCTACCATCTAGATGGCTGGGGTGGGGGATGGGATAAAGGTGAAATTGGTGTGATTCCCAATAATGATCTTTATCCCTTATTCATTGAGTGTCAATGGTATGGTCCCAGTGATGTTTAGAAAGGACGGTTTTAGAATGTTACCTAGAAGACGAATAGATTTTGGTAAAGTGTATCCTTTGTAGTGCGTCACAATCCAACCTTGAAGGATTTTTAAAGGGCCACATATCCTCCTTGGTGATCCCGCTCTTGAAATGCGCCCTAGGATGGCGTACAGTCAGACTACCATTGTGACCCCCAAGTTGAACCTCTGATTGGTGCCATAATTCCCTCCATCACTAATGTTTTCAGGCGAACTCCCATCCTGGTATCTCTTACTGGTAGCATCCAACCACTCGGGAAGGTTTCAAGAAATCTGACATATCATATGTTCATATCTCGGCTCTCATCCACATGAAATCCCCACGACTAGTAGTCACCCATCTCCAAGATTTTCTAATATGACCTGATCTTGCTCCTTTGTGCCATAGTCGTACACTTCTCTCCTCACCTAGGTATCTTCACATTTGGGTCCTTATGTAGGAATAGGCTGAACCACTTTGAATAAGCAATGTCCTTCAGAAAGTCCTTGACCCCCAGTATCTCTTTGTCTAGGTCTAGAATATTCCATGTTAGAATGGTAGTTCGCAACCTATCCCCCAGATATTCTTTGTCGGAAGAAACTCATCATATTGGTGCATGTCTAAATGGAAACCTATGATACAATGGACATCCCAAAGATTAATGACAACCTCCCCATGATGGAGGTGGAATGTGTTAGTATCAGGGGACCACTGGCTAAACAGCTCCGGCCCAAGTTCTTGTTGACGGTAAAAGTGGAACTGTGACGTCCACACCGCCTCGAACAACGCAATATGCCACAGTTATGCTTCGAACTGATCGCATGATTGGCGTACCCAGTACACCCAAGCCCATTCGCTGGTAAAACTTCTTTTAGAACTCATGTCCCAATCTAGTAGCCAGCCTTTGGTTTCATCGGTGATGCTCTGTCGGAAGGTACACTCATAATGTGAAGGATAATCCTCAGCGATCGGCTCGCCACTCGAGGTAGTTCTAGTCCTTGGGTTTAGGACATAAACAGGAAATTCCATTGTTTCTCTGGCAGTATAGCCATTGTTTATGATGTTGTATCATGAAAGATCATCCCCATGAATCACCCATGACCGTGGCATATCAATTTCAAATCTTGGGACTGGTACCTCCTCTAAAATATCAAAGTCCCACAATAGTAGATTTTCGAAATGTGAGTAATAATTTTGGTCTTGGGTCAGAATACTAAAGAGGGTTTGGTTATTGGATACAAATTTCTTTTCACCATAAACCTCATGGTTAGCACTCATCTCATCCCTCCTCACGATATACATAGTTTCCCTCATGGCATTGCTAAGATCAGCAGCCATTTTCCTTGGTGAAGTCTGGAAAAATCAATAAGGCGCACGTAATAAAATGAGGGTGTGCACAAAATTGGATGGTTGTACAGAAAACCAGACAAGTAGCATGGAAAATGATAGCTGCGTGGAAAATCGCAACCAAGATCTGGGAATTCTGCACCAAACAGAGCGAATTCCGCGCTAGGAAGGAGAGTTTTTCGCACACGAGAGCTCCAAGATTATCGCGTGAGAAATTTTGTATGGACCATGCCCCCCCCAAGGGGTATTATAGACACGGAGCAGGTTTTTCATGTGTGTGAAAATTATTTACGTGTTCCTTAAGTGATTTTACATGCACCACCCCCAGGGGGTCATCCGTTTCAGCGTTTCCCTTGGAATCCGACCTTTGCGCCCCCTCACAGATCTGATTCTGAGGGGGGGAATTTGTAGATGAATAAATCCAATAAAGGTATCAAGAATGCATCCATGGATAAAAAAAGGCATATTTCAACTTTGAAACCATTTCTAGGAAGATCCAAAAGGCTGCGTGGAAAACCGGAGCGATGCGCAGAAAACCGCTTCCTCGTAATGAAAACGGTCACGACCTAAAGTGGTTTTTTGCTCGCCAACATGGGAACTTCCGCACCATCGCCCCTGAGTTTGAGTTTTCTGCATAGGACGAATTCTGCATGCACCCACGGCCCCCAATCGCCTATAAATTGAAGTTCACCCCCCCCCAAACTTATGTCAGCTAAAGAATATGAATTGTCTTCCATGTGCGTAATTCACCTCTTCCACGCGCAAAAGTCGACGTCTCGGTACTGGATTTTCCACGACAGGTCTCCCAGGGGTCCACCTTCACATGGGACCACTAGGGATTGAACCTCACCCATGTTCTTACATGTTGATCCCTTTGTGCGCAAACCCCTCCACCAGCATGCAAAACCCTCTGCCACCCTTGCACTCGAACTTATTCCATTTGTGTGCAATCCTTCTTTTCCACTCAACCCATACTTTTGCATGAAATAGTCCCCTATTTAAGCGCCTATTTCTCATAAATATCTTCTTTTGTGCACAAAAACTTCTCCTTGTGTGTACCCTTTAGCTTGTGTTCGATGTCGCTCTCCCAAGCACCACCTTCAGGCACTACTTACACACAAAACACCTATGTTACACACCCTTCTCCCATACGACCCTCCAGGTTCTTATGAAGTGATTTAGAAGTCCCTTGGGTGGTGTTTCACATTAAATTTCTTAGACTCGTTCTTATTAACATAGGCATGCTAACATTTATTGCTTCTTCGCATAACCATGCTAACGTGGACCCCTCAATGGATCACTCCACAACACCCCCACACAATGGAATTTTCGGTGCCTTCCCTTCACCAAGGGTTAAAGAGTGCCACTTATGTAATTCCTAGGGGTGTGGAGAGAACTCACCTCATCTTTGTTTTAGGACGTTAAACTTCCAAGCACCATCATCCTCAGTGCATGATGTTAAACCGCAGTCTCACTACACGCATCCTGCGCAGGGTGTCCCGGCTCAGACATTCTCTACACTCGCTCGTCTCCATAGGAGTGAGATATTCCATATATAGAATGAGATTCCCTTTTTGGGGTAGCTCATGTCTGTGGGAAAGGGAAACCATCTTGGTGTAAGCCCCTAGCCTTTCTTATAGGAGGCAGCATCCCTGCTCCCCCTCCTCTCTTCTATGCCAAAGACTAAGAGGTGAGAGGGGCATAGGGATCCTAGATACCCCATACCTATCCCTATGGGCTTTGTCACTATCGAACCTCCATCTTGGTGTAAGTCTCAATTTCTATCCCCCAGGGCCGCTCCACGCATAATCCTCTATTTCCTCATTATGAAACTAGACACGTGTAAGCCCCACTCCACTTCCCACGAACGCACCTTTTGCAACATGATCGTTAGGTCTCTATTACCTCTTGTTTCTCACACCAAACAAGACTCATGTGGGCTTAGAGTAAGCATTGAATATGGAATCCTACATGGTCCACCTTAGTGTGTAAGCCCCAACCCCCATTCCGAACTATGTGGACTTTGATCCTTGCCAAGGTAGGGTACGTGGGAAGCCTCCCAAAGGTTCAATCCCAACACTTACATAACCTGACCCCCTTCACATTGGTTCACTCTCGTCCCGCAAGAAGTTAAACTACATCCAAAATTCCTAAACTATGTGGACTTTGATCCTTGCCCCTATCTGAGAAAGGTATGTAGGAAGCCTCCCTGAGGTTCAAGCCCAAAACCTTTTGGTCCCGACCATCTTCCTGTCAGTTCACCTTCGTCCCGCATGATGTTAAACTGCATCTGTCCCACCAAAATACATGGAATTTTATCCTTTCCCTTTACAAGAAAGGTACGTGTGAATCCTCCCTAAGGTTCAAGCCCGACACCTATCCATCCCGACCCTCTTCACGTCAGTTCACTCTTGTCCTACATTATGTTAAACTGCATCTACCCATTCGAACTATGTGGACTTTGATCCTTGCAAAGGAAAGGTACATAGGAAGCCTACCTAAGATTCAATCCTGAACCCTATCCATCTCATCCCTCCTTCATGTTGGTTCACCTTCATCCTTCATGATGTTAAACTACCCCCACCATCCTGAACTACGTGGACTTTGATCCTTACCAAGGCAAGGTATGTAGGAAGCCTCCCTGAGGTTCAAGACAAACACCCATCGATCCCGACCACTTCGTGTTGGTTCACCCTCATCCTACATGACGTTAAACTATATTCCCCCCTTTTCATCCCGCATGATGCTAAACTATACCCATTAAAACTACATGGCCTTTGATCCCTGTCTCTTTGATAGGGTACGTAAGAAGTATCCATGAGGTTCAACCCCATTCAGGGGTAAGCCGTTTTGACCCCTACCGATGGTAATCCATTGTGTTTCTCATCCCGTGATAAGCTGTTCTAACCCCCATCCAGCGGTAATCCATTATGACCCCCATCCAACGGTAATCCGTTGTGACCCCATCCAATGGTAATCCATTGTGAACCCCTCCAACAGTAAGCTGTTGTGAATCCATATAATGTTAAGCCATTATATTCCCCAACCGATGGTAATCTATTGTGTTCCCCAACCAATGGTAAGCCATTGTATCCCTGAATAGATGGTAAGACGTTGTCCCCTATTCAGCAGTTAGTCATTGTAGTCCCCTCTATTGGGAACCATATCCCAGTCTGCCTCAGGGAATCAGACCAACTCGGGCTGCTAACCATGCGTAAGCCCCCACATCATCTTCAAGTCATTGTCCTATGTGTACACCTCGATTTTATGCCCTCACCCTGAACTATGTGGACTTTGATTCCCTACCACAGGGACACATAGGAAGCCTCCCTGAGGATCAATCCCACTACACACCCAATCGTGGTCTCTCCCTCGAGCCTATGTGTTTCAGGAAGGTCATTCCCCAAACCGGAGGTTTCATTTCCTACAGGTCTCATGCCTCCATTCTCATGGGTCGCCTCCTTAGGTGTCCCATCGCCCTACTAAACTACGTGGACTTTGATTCCCTGCCACAAGGATACGTAGGAAGTCTCTTCGAGGCTCAATCCCAACATCACTATCGCTCTCATGTCAGTTCCTTATCACTCTACATCCAATTATCTTAAACATCCATATCCATCTTGGTTCTCACCTGGGCCACCACATACCGGTGAGATAATTTCACCCACTATCTCGCTACTCCCAGCCGCGATCAAGTAGCTAACTGCACGTTATCCCCAACATCGGTGTTCCCTCCAGAGATTTCACCCATCTGATCCACTTCCATTAGTGTTCTGATCAATCAAATTCATATTCTCTAGACGTTAAACTCACGGTATACACTGTGTTAAACATGGGAAGTTGAGGAAAACCTCAGAGACATGCCCATGGCATATAATTCCCCTCACTCGACGTGGGATGCCTCAGGATTCCATGCCCTCATGAAGACCTATCATAAGGGGAAGAAACCAGATGTGTCATTGCTTCAGTGTCCATACATGCCAGCAATTTCCAACATGACTACTCCCCCGACCGAAGGTTGCTTCCCTGACTTGATCCCTTGGAATGTCCTGACGAAATCAGTGTAATTAACCGGTATCAATGAAGACATGGCACTGGGAAGAGTTTTATGAACAACGTCTTAATTCTATGAGGGAGACCCGGACTAGGTAACGAGTTCCAAGGAGGAATCTACATAAAGAGGAGCCAAAATCCCATCATCCCGTTTTGATCAAGGATAAAACGTCTCTGAATAAGTGATAGATGTCACCCACCTTTGGAAAGTGGTAATGTGGGGAAACACAATCAGCGCATCCTCAAACAGGTGGTTACACACCATGATGAAAGTATTTACAACATATTGACATCCTAGTTTCACAACATGGTCCTTGGATGGCCTTTAGAAGGCAATGGGATCAAAAGTTCTTCTAATTACATCATACTATCCTCGTACTGATTGAAAATATAAGAAGATGATTCAAAATCTAGAGGATATGTTGTGAACCTGTGTTCGGGATTTCGATAGTTCTTGGGAGTAGAAAATGTAACTTACATTAATATATTAAAATAATATCATTTAGGATTTTTTTAAGTTTATGGTCATGTAATTTGAATTTTTCTAGTCATAGGTGGGTGAGTCAGTACTAATTGGACCAGATCTCATGCAAGAGACATCTGAGTTGGTTTAGTTAAAGAGAATGTGTTTGGTATCCATGAATGGAAGGAAAAATATTTCACTAACCATCAGAGTTAAACTTTGGAGTTCAATTTAATTTCATTTTTTCATCGATTGTCACATAGGAAAGGTAAATGTCCTATCTAAAAGAATTTAAATCTATAATGTGGTTTTATCAGTCAATTTGAGATAGTGGAGTGTGTTATTCTATTGGTTAATAATTGTCCCTTAAATAGTTTTATAGTTCCATGAATGATTTGTTCCACATAAGACATCTTCAAAGATATATCCTTGACTACTTTAACATGATTGGTGTTGATTATGTTCAGATTTATTATGATGTTTCCATTATGGAGAATCCAATAATTAATATAGATCAGATTGAAAAGAATATATAAGGAAATACTATTCTTTTATTGTGAAAGCAGTGGTAGTATGGTCATGTTTAAGAGGATGCATGGGATTGGAATTCTAATATTTGGGTAAATTTTTAGACTTAATTTCTAACACCAATCAATGATTCTTGGGAGAACAACTCGAGGAAAATCTATTATATGGTGGGGATGTTGTATAATCTCATATGTTTTCAGATATGTTTTTCTTTGAGTCTTCAGTTGAACCACATTAAGTTTTTTCAAACTATTTTAACCTTATTAAAAAGGGATTTTTTTCCATTTTATATGTTGTTTCATAGGTGTATAGGGGAAAAAGAATCTATGCTAGAAATGTTTATAGGTGGATTTCATGTTTTGAGAAACATCTATACAACTAACTATCTGATGCAGTCTACCGAAGGGGCTTAATAAACCTATAGAAGACCCACCAACTAGTCAGTGGTCTTGGGAAGAGTTGGTATCCTATAAAAGACCTAGTGTATTTTCGGTATAGTTCCCAGCTATGCAGGCATGTTGGATGACACCACCGATTATTTGGTGGTGAGCAACAACCATCCTATGGCTTTGGACCGATCTAGATTACTAAGGGGATATAACATCTTTTCCCAACCTGAAACCACTTTTAAACACCTAATTACCCCAAATTAATCCCTAAATCTAGTTTTTTGAATTTTAAAGACAGTATAAGGCTCTTGTATGTTCAAAAACACCTATCCTTGGTCTTTTAATCTATTATTCGATCTAGTGATTGAAAATCAGTGAGTTATTCTTAGAATTGATGAATTCTTATTTTCTAACTCTTGTATAATATTATTTCATCCTTAAAGGTTTTTATAAAACCCTATTATATTGGGAATCGTGGTGTTTCACGTTTATTTGGATTCTTGATCATTGATATCTTCATCTATTTTCTTAATGTGGGTGGTTTAAAACAACTATTTAATGTCTTATTTATTTATATAGTATGTGGAACATGTGTGATCACACTAGAAAACCATGTGTGTGAGGTAATATAATTTTATACATACTATAATTGTTAAATCTCTATTATTATACCTTCATTGGATCCCTTTGGGATCATTGGCATTGAGACTAGGATTTATGGTTACCCGATATGTGTTCCAACACTTGAATCTATGTTAGAACTTGGATTGAAAAATCATATATCCCTATGATGATTTTGGAATTTGATATGGAATGGATTAATGTGTGTTTTGGCTTAACATGTGAATTGGGTAAATGTATGGATAAAAAATAACTTAGTTTGAGGTGGTTACTTTTTGTGTAATTGGTTTTAGCATAATAACATGATAAAATATGGATTTTTTGACATCAAAATGGGAATTGGTTTTGACTTACAAATGTAATGGAATAGTTAATATTATTGTGAAAATGGGTAACTTGGAATAATGGAACTAAAAGATTCATAGCTAGTTACTTGTAAAAATTAACCAATATAGTTTATGATCACATTGTTGACATGTTTGATAAATTTGAATGAAATGACTCTTTTTTTATTTGATATTGAATTATAAAATCAACATTAGCATGGGATTTTTCATATAGTATGTTGTTCTCTTAGAATATATGTTGTCCTAACATGGGAATTTAAATCGTTTCTTGTGATACATTTTACATTGGTATTATATTGCACTATGGGAACAAATAAGATAATCTTTAATGGGAATTAATATAGAGCCTAGAATGACATGGATACTTTTCCCCATGGAATGGTCTTGTGATCTGGGAACATGTAAGTGGCTCTAGCATGGGAATTTTATAGATCCAAATTTTGAATGGTTAATTAATTTTTTAGGGAGACATGACTGGTTCTTGAAATTATATTAGTGATTCATCCTATATAAGAAAATCCACTAGTGGTATGGGAGATTTATCCCATGAAGTAGAATCCACTACTGGATAGAGATATCTTATGTCATGTCGAAGTAGCTTCAACTAACCCCAGGTGTAAACCTAGTGCTTGAGTTTTGATGGGAATATTTTGAGATTATATATTAATGTTTTAATTAGTTATCATGTTTATTGTATTGATGCATGACCTATTTATTAAGACATGATTATTTAGAAATAATGGGTTTCATCCTATTGATATTTATTCACACCATGTTCAAGCCACTATTTGGTACCCCAAAAGACTTTATGGGTGTATGTCTGGAAAAGGGAAATGGGGCATGCACTTGATTGAATGTTTTTCTGGGTGGGATTTAAGCATGGATATAGTAATTGTCATGTGGTTTGGGATTACGGTTTTGGAGCCTTTATTATAGAGTTTGTTTTTAGTTTTTTCTTATATGAAATTAAGAATGGAATTTAGTTTTTCATTCAGTATGGCATCACATGGTTTGTTATTATTATTTAAATTGTTGGGTATTCATCATTAATATTCTTGATTTTTATGTCATGACTTATTTACAATATTTAAAATTATATTACTACTCTATTTGAGAGTAAATAGTTTCTCCACTGCATTCCATTGACCCTCGTAGCTAGTTAGAAAACTCTGTATATAGGGATATGAAATTGAGGACATATAACAACCCATCCTGGTCACATGAGGGAGTACCAGGATTGGGATGTTACAACATGTATATCATTAATATCGGTCTCATTATATTGGAATTCATCATATAATATATCAAAAATATATTTTCAAGGACTTTTTCTAAGACACTATCTTGTTATATGGAATGATATACACTAAAACTCAACATGTTTTGTCTCATGAGATCTGTCAATGCATCAAGGGCTTATATAATTACATGTCCCATTCATCACTAATTAAATCTAATGCATTATCCATAAGATTTAACAAGACATTTCATATTATTCCCTAGATATTCTCTTATGAAAAAAACATATTTATCCATATAATGAAAGATACTAAATTTCAATACATTAACAACATGCATTATCAGTCAATAATCACAATGAATTTCAATAATTTTACCCATGTAAATAAAAGGGAAAACATGATCACTAACAATATAGATAAATAAGGTGGATGGTCAAACAATAAATAGCTAACATTCCAATAATTATCTATATTTCAATAACAACATATGAAAAAATAATACTTTTCTCCATGAAAATAAATAAACACTCTTTCTATGTGAACATCCTCGTATCTGAATTTTTTAAATGTTTTGTTAACACCATATAGGTTAATGAGTATATAGTTATTTAAATGATGGAATAAAATGATCATAATACATCCAAATAATGAAAGTGGGTGGTTGAAAAAGATCATATCCCCATTGAAGCAAATGATAAAAAGGAGGGTTTTGGCATAAATAAAAAAACTCACAAATATAATTCTTTGAACGATATCACAAAAGAAGAGATTGTGAATAAATTTTTTGATAAAAAAGTAAAATCCAAAAAATTATAATATAAAAATAGAATAGATGATAAATCATGAAACCTAAACAATATTAGGGTAAATCCTTTAAAAAATACAAGGTAAATGGTTGTTAAAACATAAAATAACTTCTAGATTTTTTTAATATTAATGTAAAAAAATGTTTCATATCATTAAAAGTTAACTTTTATAATAGTGACATGAATGATTATGTAAATAATTAAATTTAAATTAAATAAATAAAAATGTATCTCTAAAAAGAATAAATTCTTTCTTGTACAAAAATGGAGGGGAATAAAAAAACTTTTCGAAGTGAATGAAAAAATACTTTTTATTATTTTAGAAAATTATTTGTTTAAAACTCAAATTGTAAGAAGATTAAAAAAATTGTTTTCAATAAATCTTTATTTTCTCTAAATGATTATAAAATAACATATAATAAAATATTTTAGTGGGACAACCCAATAATGTAAAATAAATTTTCATGATAAAACATTTAACTCAAATAAAGAAGATTTAAGTTATCAATATCCATTACAGGAAACATACTCCATAAAGCCTGAAAGATTTGAAAATTTGTTTATGTGGTAAAAATATAAAAAATGAGGACATAACACATAATAGAATAAATTGTTATAACGTACCCAACATATATGAAATAATTTAAATTGAATGATCAAAACTTAGTTACCAAAAACACATAACATTGGGATAACACATGAGTCAAAAGATGTCTGAAGAAAAGAACATGATTTTGATTAGTTTATAATTTGAATTAAAAGGAAATAAAGTATTGAAAATTCATGGGATATTGGATCAATTGATAACTATTCAATGGAATCATGGTTTATAATATGTAACATATATCAATGAATTGGAACTGAGACCAAGAAAACTCTTAATACTTGAGTAACATTTTAATCAAAAACACCATAAAGAGTGGTATTGTAATTGAACATAAAATACTATGATAAATATATAATAAAAGATATGATATATTAAATTAGTATTATATATACCAAACAAATAAAATTAGGAGCATAATACTAAACATGTATCAAAGAGAGTAATTTGAGATGAAATATTATACATTGTTCCAGATTTGATTTTCGCATGCACCAAAAATCATGAATAAAAAAATTAGTTTTATTATATAAATTATTAGTAAAGTTAATATTCTATATTTTATTTAATATAGAACATTTATTATTATATTATATTTTTTTATTATATATTTTTCTAGTCAAAATTACTTAGTTGAGGTTGTTCATACAATTTTACCCTAATTCCTTATGTATGTTGACCATGGTAGAAAGCGTCATAAAATATTTTCATTATATAAATAATATTATTAGTTTTATGGAAATAATGTTTTTATATTATATATATTTTTAAATCCATCCCTAATGGGTGGTGACAAATAATGAAACTCATTTCTCATGGAGGCGGCAGTCTGTACATACACACAATTAATGTTTTCATTTCTTATCAAATGAGAGAGAAATAAAGTATATGATAATTTGATAATTTAGAATAATTTTTGTATTTTATATATCATATTTATTAATCAATAACATATTTAAAACCAACCATGGAAGGAACTTAGGAAAAATAGAGTATGTCACTTCGTGGAGGCGGTAGTCCACACACACGCAATAACGACACTTTTGTTTTCCTTAGTGGATGATGTAGAATAAATAATGGTTGTCACATTAATATAATAACATATAATTATAATAATGATACATATTTTATTATATTATTATGTATATAATATTTTTTTAATAGGAATATTAAGAAGAAAATATTAAAAATATGTCATGCTTGTGTTGGAGGCTTAATCATCTCTTAGAGATCTCCTTGGAAATGAAGGGCTTGTGATATCTTATTTGGAACAAGAGATTAATAATGAGAAAATTAATAATTCGATATTTAATTTCATTATATTTTAAATTTTAATTATAATGGTAACTATAATATTGAATGGTTTAAATTGATAACCTTTTAAAAGTGAGGAAAATGGAACTTTTGGTAACACCCTTTTATTTTCAATGATATCATTACAGGTTTTGGTTGTAAAATACACAAAAAGTTAGAAATAATTGATTCTTGGGTATTATTGGGACTATAATGACTCAAAAAAGTATTTAAACCCATGATTTAATCATGTTATAATTCATTTCCTCTTAGGTTTTTACTTTTTCATCTTTTATTTTTACATTGGTAACTTTTTTTTGACTAAGTAATTTATGTTTAATTAAAAATATATATTAACAACTCATATAAAATTTAGGTGTGATGAAAATAAATTTAATCTCATGTTAGTCTAACACAATTCCTTATTAATATAAAAATATGTTTTAAATTAAAATATTTTATATACAAAAAATAGTTTTTTTGTATAAAAATGGTGTTTTAACCATTATATGTTCTTAATATTATTTAGCATTGGATAAAAATTAGATATTTGTTAATATAATTTTATATGTGTTAACAAATCATATTAAATTAATAATTTAAAATATATTAATTTAATTTTTTAGATAAAAAATAAATAATTTTAATAAAACAATTCGTTGAAAATAAAAAATTTACAATTATCTGGGGCATTAAACTTAATCATAATAATCACACTATTTCTCAAAAAAATGAAGTTGAAATTATTAAATAGCATTATTATACCTATTTAAAATATGAAATAAATTTTGATATATTAAATTTATACAAGTGTTAAAAATAAATTTTAAAATATTTAATGTATAATGTATTAAAAACAATATTTTTAAAAAATATAACTAATTTTCTAAATTTTAAAATATGGGATTTTTAATTAAATAATTTTTTCAAAAAAAAACTAAATTAACTTAAAAATATATATATTTTATCTCACAAAAGTTTTCAGGAATTTAAAATTCATAATTATATACTAATAATTTCATAAAATACATGGTATTTTTAAAAATGAATATTTTCACTATTAACCTAAAAACTCATCATTTTTATATAAAAATAATTTTATGAAAATAATATTATAATTAATCCAAAATATAGTTCTATTTTTTTCAAATTAAAATTATTAATTTTTAAAAATTAACTTTTAAATTAAAAGGTGAGATATGATGAAAAACTATTTTTATAAGGGAAAAAAATTATAATATTAACCATTTTCATTCATATTTCTTATAATTTAATAATAAAATTAGTATTAACCAAATATTGATATCAAAAATATTTTACCTTCATTAATCATAAGTTTAATGCAATGTAAATGCATATCTCAAAAAATGAAAATATATATAAATAAACATTTCTAAGAATAAAATGATCGTATGAGACATTTAAGAAATACCAATTGAAATTTATTTATATTAAAAGTAAACTTTATTTTTTGTATGCATCTATTTCATAAATAGGTTACCCTTATTGATTTTATCTCATAATATTGACAAGTTTTAATGTTCATACTTAAATATTTATATTTTTTCTAAATATATCATAGTTTTTGTTTAAGTTTGGTATGTGTCTGGAGAACACAATAAAACATAATAACATGTTTATAGGATGTAATATATTAATATATCAGGATGTTACACTGCCTTCCATGTATTTTCAATTAATAATATTATGATGTTGTAAGTAGTTCTTTGTCTAAAATTTAATTTCACGAAATATGATTCTTATTATGCACCCTGATATCATTAATAATGTTTGAATAATACCCAATTAATTTGTCTACCCATATTCATGTAATTAATTGGGTTTGAAGATACATATTATTTTCTTTCATCTAATGTATTTTAATTTAAATTATACTAAAGTTTTATGTGTTTTTGTTAACTCAACACCCTTCAATGAATTAAAATTATTCTTCTTAAAATTATTTATTCAAATATTGGTATCTTCCCCCCAAATATTTTATTTCATGGTACTTTATCTTCCTATATACTATAAAATGTCCATTTAATTCAAATATTTTACATTGATAAAATTATTTCTCAAAAAGAACACCATTATTGATAATAATTCACACCCTCTTTAATTATACTTTCCCCTCCTTACCCATATTTCCTTTTCCCACCAATATTATACTTTATATTTGGAAACATAATTATTTTTTATCTCATGTGACCTTTATATATCCCTTCTCCACTTTTAAAAAATATGTTTTTATTCTTTTTATGATGTGGGATTTTAGCAATGATTTTTTTAAATAATAAAATTTTTTCCTTCCATGATTATTTATATAGCCTTCCATAATATACTCTTAATTAATTTTCAAGGATCCATTATTGAAGTTTTTTTTTAATATAATGGTCTTTAAAAGTTTTCACATCACCTTTTTGAAAATAATGTTTCAAAGTTACCTATAACTTTATCTTTTTATGATATTGTTAAAAATGATTTCTATTTTTTTTTTGATTTTTTCATTAATGTTAACAAATATTTATAATATTTTTAAGTTTTTATAGGAAACATCATCTCTAAGCCTTCTTGGATTATTAAATTAATTCTTAAACTCATATTATAATAAATAAATTTTTTCAAATGGTCAAGTATATTTCTTATTTCCAATGAAATTTTCTTAATTCTCACAAAAAGTGTATTTTTCATAATTTTTAATAGCCTTAATTCATTCATATGACACTATCTTATGATTTCACCCAACTTAATTCTCTATATTTTCTATAATTACATTTTTTATTATCCTGTAACCCATTTATTTCATTGGTCAATTATTCTTTGGTGGAATTATACATGATTTATGTATGTGTCAAACATAATTTTATACATATGAAGGGTGTGACATGATAGTGCTCCAATATATCAGGTAATGAATTAATCTCTATATATGACATGTTCATGGTACCGTGTTCACATGCCTTGGTTATGCTTTATAATACCTTGTTCAATAACCTTGGTAATATTATATTATGACATCTTAGTGATTGAAATTGGTGATATACTTTTGGTTGTCTCATGTTTATGTTATAGCCAGATTTCCAAGTTATGATTCATGTACTTAAGATTATGTTATATATCAAGTAATTATCTTTATGTTCTTGTGTTAATATTATTATGTTATAAACCATGTAATTCCATGTTATGTTATGATTTAATTGCATAACTATTATTAATCATCTGATCACACCCATTTATTGTGTTTTCATTTCCCATGGTTATTTATAAAATTAATTGGCCTCTGAGTAAAATCTATCTCCACTCCCTCTTATCCTTTGTTTATCCTTGGTGGTGATTTGGAGGTGTAAGGCATACATTCTTCCCCTATAGTGACTTCCCCTTCTCCCCACCCTCTTTTCCTTTGGATTCATCCTATAACTTCACCTTTTATGGACTCTCCCTAGGTCCTAGGCTCACTCTAGTTATGATTTCATTATGGTGCTCTGAATAAAGGGGGTTATGGTTAGAAATATAGGTTATGGGTGCACCAGAATCACCTATTGTTGGTGTTAAATTAAATTTTCTTCTAATTCAAAGTTTGTTAAAATCCTAAGAGAGGTTATTTCATGGTAAATTTATAATTAATTTTTTTATATTAGGAAGAAATGATTACCTCATCATAGGATCCATTATTTGATGATGTTGTTGATCTTTTGAAGTCCCTTTTTTATTACCTTTTTTATGTTGTAATGATTCAAGTGTCGAATCTCTATATTGGTGATCTGCATGGGTTTCATTGATCTAAAAACAACACAAAATGATTTTTAGGTGCTAGCATGGTCAATCAAATGTCTTTTGTAGTTTGTCTTGACTGCTCTGATATCCTTTGGTCATGAACTATTTCTTATCATTCAGGAGATAAAGAGAGGATGAATTTGAAAGAGAGATACAGTTCCATTACGAGCAGCGATTCTCTGTCATTAATTTTCGATTAACTCTATATAATTAACATAAACATCTATTTATAATTCTAGTGTTATTGTTAAAATATTAATTAATTTTTTACCAGACATTAAATAATATTACAATCTTTAATAATGAATATTCCATATAATAATAGTATTTTTTATTTTAGGGAATGTTCTAATTCACACAATGATAAATAGTATTTTACTGGCTTGTAAATTAATATTTTTCACCAAACATAATATTGGTCTACTCAAACTCCTCAGTATTTATTAAATACCCGAATAATGTATTTTATTCACTTCAATAAATATTTAATTCACAATCATATGAATAAAAATTAATTAATTATTCAATACATAAAATAAATATATTATACACAATCTAGTGATTAAATATTTATTAAGTATTCAAATAATTAAATAAATTATTTATTGAATGAATGAATAATTATTTATTACCTTGAAAATATTAGCAATTTTTAAAGCAAGAATAAAATTATACATCGGTCCTGAGAAAAATATTTTTCCAATAAATAATAAAAAATATTATTTATTCGAGAACAATGGAAACAATTAGTGTGTGAACCTCAAGGTTCTTTCTTGTTTGCATTAGACAGGTACACCTAAAGTCAAAGAATATTTTCTAGTAATGGGTCAAGGAACCCAAGATAAGGAACTTAATTCCACAACATCGAAAACCACATATGAATACTCCTTGTGTAATAAAATCTCATTGTCTCAATATCTCATCAAGTAGGTTTCACATCTTTTTATCAACATATATGCTTGATACATCATCCTTTGACTATCTAAAATAAAATCCATTACACCATGGATATAGAATTTAATGCACCAATTATATTTCAATCAAAGGGAAGAGATATCTTGTTCCATAAATATGGAAGGGAAAAAACCTTCCTCAACTAATCCATTAATAACATTTCATTAATGACACACCAGTAAATCTTGGGGTATGAGTAATGACATGAATTAATGATCATCATAATGACTAAAGACCATTATACATGCTCATGTATAGGAATATCTGATGACACTGAAACATAATGAATTCCAAATGGTAGTTTTATTATTATAATTTGAGGTCTTGGAGATTACCAACTATCAACTTCATAGTATGTGTAACATCCCTTCCCAAATGTCCACTAAGATGGTAGCCAGAACGGTGGGTCTCATGAATCCAATCATGCCTCCCCTTACACCAAAGGCTACCGACTAGCTGTGAGGGTCTAAGGAGGTGATAGTGGGGAGACTATACCCTGATGAACAAAGTAGCATAGTGGTATAATAGAAAATAAATATCAAACAATATCAGAAGTAGTAATAATTAATAACAAATATATCAAATAATAATAATAAACTTAATATAAAATATAGACAGCACTAATATATAACTGATGCATTCATTCCCTGATGATGATGCATAAACTAAAATTATAGAAATATATAAGATAGCATGGTACAATGCAGTACATAAATAAAGAAAATAAGTAAAATCCCCAAGTGATATCTCCATGAGAATCCCAAGCTCCAGCTTAATCCTATGCTCCTAACTCCCAAGTACAAAAAAACATTCATAAGAAAGAATCCATGGTCCTGTGAACATAAGGTCTAATGAGGTACCACAGTGCAATGGAATCCCATGCAGGGTGTGAGATATAAGTCCCAATAGGTTACCACCCATGGTGTCTATAGCTATAACCACCTCGTGAAATATAATTAAAGCAATTTGAAGATAAAATGGATATTAAGTAGACACAAATAAATAAACAACAGGCCTCTCAGGTTTCTATAGGACACTTGATGACTATACCTTCTCCGGCACATGGTCGGAATGAATGTATGCTCAGGAACTATATATATATATATATTATATTTCTATATCACATCCACCTATATGAACCAAGTATGTGCAGACGTATGTGTCTATATACATAGAATACTAGGTGCTGGTTAGACCAGGGCATAACTCAGTCATCCATAACCAGTCTAAATGTGCCTATGATCTCAACACGAAGGGTAAAATCCATACATCCCATAATGAGTGGGAGATGTCATGATCCTCACTCAATATGGTGAGTTTTTCATAATGCCAACACTCTAATATTAGTGAGTGCGTCGTCATGTCAACACTAAACCGGGGACATGGTGTGTCTTGCCCACTGTCCCAATAATGTCAATGGTGTGAGATTCCATCTGTCAAAACCCTATGTAAGGGGGTGTGATACAACCTCTCTCAACATAACACTTACCATCATTCAACATTCTATATCAGGTTGTAATCATAATTACAATAATAATTGAGTCCATGAGGCATTACCTCTCATGCTTTACATTAAACAGGCCCAAGTACCATTAACGGAATCACATTATAATTATACCCTATACTCAGCATGAAATGATCAGTGTGGACTTACCACCCTTTACATTTCATTTCATTTACACCATTTAATTCAATTCACATAATCCTTTTAATGTAATCAATTCCTTTCATTAATACCATTTAAACCATTCAAGGAAGGCATCCCATCATGACCCACCATTCCATTTAATACATGCCTCTCGATTAAACAAAACCTGGAAACTTATTAATCAAGTTCAAAAGAGTACTTATAAGGTTCCTTAATAAAATTGGGAAGTTACCTACATGGTAACATCTATTATTAATCAAATTAAATCCAATACTTATAAGATGCTTGGATCATATGAAAATTTATATAAAAGGGGTAACACTATTTATCGACAATAGGGGAGTCCATGTCTTAAATATAATATATATAAAATAATAACAAAATTAATAGGAAAACACCCAATCTATAAGGCCAAGCAAGATGCAATTCACTAAACATCACTTTGTAATTTTAAAGATAACGGACCTCATCAGAGGGGTTTTATTGTAAAAACATGACATTGTTTATCAAAAAATTCATTTATCATAATTAAACATCATACATAAAAATCATAACCTAATTCACATTAAATGATAATTTTAGAATAACTACCAAAACATAGAAATTAAATTATAGAGTTCAAAATGGAACTTAGAAGGTTCCATTATCAATTGGGTTGTCCTCAATAAGGGTAAAACCATTTTTACAGCAATACAAAATCTTTTTAAGTCATTAAAATAATGTAATTAATTTAATTAAAAATTTCCAATTAAAGACATTACACTAAAGTGGTGTTTGTGGTCGAGGTTTACATCCATTATATGATAAACAAGGATCGTAGGGAGTGTATATAGTTGTACTATTAAATTTGATATGAAGAACCAAATAAAAAAGGAAACGTTCAGAAAAGGTCGTCACATGGTACAATGAAAACATTTATAATTCAATGGAAAATTAGAGGAAAATCTAAATACTACCTACCTTGTACTTAATACATTCCACTCATCCAGTATCAAGGTCTAATTCTATCTGGTTTAGAGGGAATCGAAGAAACAGACATTGGCCTTGAAAATAGGGAAAAGGAGCTTGCGTCATGATAACTTGCTCAATAAAAGATTAAATTAATAAAGGTTTAAAAGGAATTGATAGCTTATTGATGCAGATCCATAGGGTCTAGTAGAATTCGATTTGGACTTCGGATAGAGGAGATCCATGGATTCCAAGATTAGACTTTGAGGAGACCCACAGAGGGAAGGAGTTGTGCATGCTGGAGAAGAATAATAAAGAAATGGGTTTTAAAACTCATTAAAGAAAAAATTTAATTTCACCCTAAAAACTTGGTCGTATAGTTTGACCAAACCGTTTGGATCTCATTACATAGAAACCCGCCTTGTATGGTTGTCCCGTACGATTACCCTAACTGTGCACCAATCGTGTGATGAATAGTGTGAGGTTACTGCCTAAATGAAACTAACCGTGATGGATAGGTGCATGGTTTGTGGAAACCATGCACAGACCATGTGGGGACCTTATTCTCTGATATTTTATAAAAAAAATTATTGTTGGGGCTGCACTATTTCAGATAGACTGTGCGCCTCTATTAGACACCCAAACATGGGATTTTTGGGGCCCAATACTCCGAAAACTCAAAAAGACACTTGGGGGGACCTAGTACCTTTACCCAAGTCTAAGAATATTAATTTTAAGTGTTACAACTCTCATAATTATGTTCTAATGATTGGTTCAAAGAACTGCTCATCCACTAAATACCAAAATTCAAATTCCCTCACAATTTTAACTTGGATTAAAAACCCGAATCGTTACAAAATCCCCACCTTAGAACTTCTCATCTCTAAGAATCCCTCTAGAATAAATAAAAAATCACCCCACCTATGAGGTTCATGAATTTTTGTTAAAAAAATCTCATTGTGTTTCCAAATTCCCAACAATTCTCTAAGCATTACTTAAGAATATGACACTTAAGCCTTCAAAACACGATCCAACACTTGCAATCCAATAGAAACACCATAATGGTGATTACCTGATCTCGTTAAGCTAGATAAAAAATCACGTGGTCATCTCATTAACCATCTGGCTTATGTTTCTCCCCACCAAGGGTTTTACCTTTTAAAAATGGGTTAATTCTGAGCCATGGTGCCTCTATCGTTGGAATTTCCATACGAGACACACCTAAAAGCATTCTAACGATGATCCAGGAATGATTTATTTAAATGGGAGAATCATATTACATTAGAGGTCATATCAGGGACCACTTTATAAACAAATAGTTAAATCTTCAATTACCTAATTGAAATCGGTCACACAAGCTTTCCTAGAAGACAATGCCGACCTTTACATCACACCCTCCTTAACTTGAAGGCATGATTTAAAATGTTTCCATTCAACTGTATTCATCAAAAAATATGGAAAACTAGTTGATCCACCTATGGATGACCATTTCCACAATTCTCGTCTTAGAAGGTCGGAGTAAAACATTATGAATCATAATTCCTTCTTCCAAGGCATTGTGTGTTTACAAGGATCATGTACACCGAATCCCATACCTATCTTATAGTGACATTCCTTGATCAAACCATCACCTAACCATTTAAACATTTATGCCTTAGAACGAGCAAGGGTGTTACCCATATCCAGCTCACTAGAGTCATTTCCCTTTAAAAGTCACCTGTAATCCTGAAAAAAGTCCATCATAACCACATATTAGTTTAAATGGAGTCCATGGAACTAACTCAAGATAGCCAATTCTCTATGTTTACAAGTGAGATATTGGTACAAAGCCAAGATTTCCACTTCATATAATTGACTAATCCCAAAGAAGCATTCTCCTGGAGGTCAAGTAAAAGGAAGACTGATGTTGTCCAAGAGTCCATCAAAGGTGTTCCTATATGAGAACCCATGTATCACTCATGTCTAACCGAGTCTTGATAAAATCCATACATCCAATGCTCAGCTTTAATAGAGATCACAAAAAAAGCCCAAAATCTTTTAAAACCACATAACGGCATATTACCTATGCTCTCTTCATTCACTAGGTATGATGTCCAAATATGGGACATGATTTCCTATTTCAAAAGAGTATAGTAAGAGGATTTATACGATTTCCAACCAGCCAATCCCAACTACTGGAAAGAAAGCAGTCAAACCAATACTAGTTGACCTATTGGAAGAAGCTCAGCTTTACCTTCTAACACATCTCCATTAACAGATCAAAATCTATTACCACCTAAGGAATCTAATGATTGTTCAATATTTACCACCTAAGTCCACTCAAAACAATAGTCTTTCTTAGGGATTGCATATACAACCAACTACATAAAGGTAATGCTATCGAGCAAGCACTAACATGTAAACTAGAACCTATGAGATTCTCCCTACCTTAGGAGTGTCATTTTAATCTAAGGGAGAGATAGGAAAACTGATCATAAGAATTATAGATCATAATTTACCTTAATTTTTCAGGTGAAACTCTTCTGATTCATTCTCACAACATCATAGAATTTGGAATGAAAACTAAAACCAACCCGATCGACACATCAAAACACTCAATCTTATTGGAATGTCATCATGATCATTGGGATGAACTTGATTCATTTCAATCCTAGGACACTCTACTCTGGAGATGACCCTATAACATACCCATATGACAAGGATAAAAAATTATATCAAACTTAACTGGTTCATTACATTATTTAGAAACTAAACAGGTACCATGTATATCAATGCATAATACCCCAATATTATATAATTATAAATACACATCCTTGATACTATCCACATTTTTTTCACCCCAAGAAATCAAGTATTCGATGGCCCACATAGAGAACTGTCTTAGGTCACATTGTCCCATACCACTATAAAACAGACCGATGACCTCGCAAGTCACCCTGGAAAAAGAACAGGGTCACAAGACCTATAATGTGGCTGAACATTACCTAGGCATGTCTAACATGCTGAAACCAAGTATTACATGATGCTCACGCCCATAAAAAGGAAAAGTAAAACATGACCACCCATCTGAACAAGGGTTTCATTTTAAAACTAAGAGTCATAATAGGGACAACAACAACTGAATAGCACCTTATGTCAAAAAAATCACCACATTAAGTAAGGAATTTAAGATCTAAGGGTTATAGCTACCTCGCACTAGCCCCTTGTGAATCATAATCATCACCCCTATCACTAGTTCATGCCAAGAATATTTCACTAGTCCTGCACCTATTATTGAATGCATTGATAGAAATAAATAATCCTATGGAAAATTCTCGCATTTAAATTCAAAGGAAACTCACAAAAAAATTGAACTACCCTTACACGAGGGTTTAAACAAAGGACACCACTAAACGTTTCATTTAAAAATCCATTACATTTATTCATATTAAATCTTTATAAATTTAATATATTTTAAATAGAAAACAGTTAGAAATTATCAATTAAACCTTAGATGGTGCCTCACATGGAAATATGGGGCCAACGGGTTTTGGGTTTGTCTCCAGGGATGTTGCTGGAGATGTCATTGATTATCAGTATGGACCATGTGGAAATGCTTCGGCATTGGAAGCAGAAATGTGCGGTTTGATACATGCAGTGCACTTGGAGAAGTAGAAGAACTGAAAGAATATTTTTTTTGATTCCAACTCCACAACCATCATCCAAGCTATGAGAACTAGATAGATTCACCTATCCTAGAAATTGATAGTGAAGTGGATTGATTGCATTTAGTAGCTTTCATTAATGAACCACATCGTCACACATGTATTTCATGAAGCCAATTCCCTTGAGAACTCTCTTTCAAATAAAGGTGTGGCTAGGGAGGCTTTCCTATTTTCTTTCACTCTTTCAAATGATCTTCTTTAATCATTTCAAAGAGATAAATTTAGAATGCCCACCTTCGTATTGTTGTAATTTTCTCTATTAATGTAAGATCCTTATGCTCACCTTTTTTTAAAAAATGAACAGTTTACTGATATCAAATCATTAATTAGTAAACTTATCATATAAATTATTATTTTTTTAAATATAAGGAGGCCTATGAGGGTCGCATTAAGCCAACCTGGATTCATCAAAATACAACCCAATAGTAGTTTCTTAATTATTAAAGTTATAAAACACCCGTAAAGAGTTATCTCATAAGAAACATTCCATAACTAACCTAATTGGGTTAAATGGTTCATTTTATAAGTCAATCACACATTCACCATTCCTTTTTGATACAACCACCAACCTTTATAAAGTTAACCATTTCATTCCAGAGTAAGATTAAATAGATTTTACATTTTATAACTATTTAAAATTATACCATGGTCATATAAAATTATATGATTATATGGGTTGTTGTTTCCACAAAAAATAAAGAACCCATACACATTCTATACCACCGATTATCTCCTATTTAACAAGAATAAATTCACTTTAAAATTGAACTTTAGTAGCATTTAACTTTTAAAAATGATCTAGATTTATATATGTGTATATAAATCTAAAAAGATGGTTCGAGTATACGGGTTTCCTTTTCCAAATTATAAGGTGCCCATACACCTTACATATGAAAAATGGTTCTCATTTAATTGCAATTAATAAGTTCATCACATGGAACCAATTACATTTTAACACAAATAGTATTTTTTCACAAGTAATAAACATAGAGAAACATTCTAACAAGATGTGAGGCATGATATATAGGAACAAAATTATAAATAAATAGTTAGCATGGAATATAATCACTTAATAATTTTATATATGAAAGAATGAAAAAATGGCATAAACACATAAAAAATCATTGTATAATACTCAAGGCACAATATTACAATCAATAGGAACCCCATAAATAATACTACAAGGCATGGAATATGCATGTCATGTAAATTTATTTGTGCCTATAATGATACATGTAATGATACTTCCTTTCCATACTAGGAAAAGGGTAAAATGCTAGAATCTCATAAATAAATAAGCCATGGAAAGTACACAATTCACATAAGATGAAATAAAAATCAATTATAACAACAAACAACATAAAAAATATTTCCATCCTTGGCCACTTGAAATTTTCCCCTTGGGTGGGGTGATCAGTCCCAGACATGGCTATTTACGAAGAATCGATAGATTCTTAATATCATGTCTACCATTTTTGGAAATAGTAATAAAAAAGAAAAAAACCATTAATACCACTTTGTAATGTCCTGGAATGAATGATCACTAAGGCGGTAGCTAGACCGGTGGGTCACATGGCCTCTAGCGCACCTCCCCATATTCTATAGGATTCCAACTAGAAATGAGGGTCTAAAGAGTTGATAGTGGGGAGACTATACCATCATGATCATAGTAGAACAGTGGAATAACAGAGAATAAGTATCATACAACAGTGGAAGTAGTAATAAATAATGAAATAGCATTGGAAAAATAATAATAAACTGAAAATAAAAGGACAATGACAATATACAATAGATGCATGCATGTACTAATGATGATACATAAAATAAGATAGTAAACGTATAATAGAAAACATGGTATAAAGAAGTACATGAATAAATAAAATAATTAAAATCCCCAAGGGTGATCTCCACAAAAATATCGAGCTCCATCTCTGTCCTGTGCTCCCAACTCCCACGTACAAGCCAACATACACTAGTAATAATCCATGGCCCTACAAACATAAAGTGTACTCAGGTACCCCAATGCAATGGTAGCTTGAGTATGGTATGAGATATAAATCCCAGTAGGTTACCACCCATGATTTATACAACTATAACTAATATGAGAAATATAAGTGAAGTATTGTGCAGATGGGATGGATAATAACCAGCCTGAAATAAATAAACAACATGCTTATCAGGTTCCTATAGGACACCTGACGGCTCTACTTGCTTCATCTCGTGGTGAAAATGATTTTTTGGTTTGGAAAAATATATATATTAACATTATATATGTATATTACATTCTTATTTTCCATCCACCTATATGAACCAAGTACGTGAGGATATAAGTATCCATATACCTAGAATACTAGGTTTTGGATAGACAGGGGTGTAACTTAGTCGTCTATAACCAATTTGAATAAGCCTATATACTCAAGACAATAATTAAAATCCATACATCTCATATTGAGTTGGAGAAATCATTCCTGTCACTTGAGATGGTGAGTGTGCATTCATTCCAACACTCAAATAGTAGTGACTGTGCCATTACGTCGACACTCATCCTAGGACATGGTGTGTCATGCCCACCATCCCAATAATTTCAATGGAGTGAGACACCATGAATAAACACCCAATGTAAGGGATCATGATACCTCCATGCTCAAGAGAACCCTTACCATTGTTCAATGACCTATATCAAGGCTTAATCATAATTATAATAATAATTGAATCCACATGTTAATACCTATAATTTTTTACATTTAGCAATCCTAAATACCATTAAGGGAATCACATTATAATTATAGCATGTAATAAGAATTCATTGATTGGTGTAGCCTTACCACCCTTTAAATTTAATTTCATTTATACCATTTAATTCAATTCACTGAAGATGTTTAATGTAATCAATTCCCTTCATAAATACAATTTAAACCATTAAAGGGAGGAATCCCATCATGACTATCCATTACATTTAATGCATTTGACTCAACAAAACAAAACCTGGAAACTTATTTATCAAGGTCAAAATGGATCTTAGAAGGTTACTTAGTAAAATTGGGATGTTACCTACATGAGACCTTCCATTATTAATCTAAGGAAATCCAACATATAGAAGGTTCTTGGTTCATTGGAACATTAATAGAAGAAGGGTAAGCTCCATTTATGGAAAACAGGGGAGGCCATGTCTCAAATATGCCATATATAAACCAATAAAAAATGCATATGAAAACACCCAAGCCATAGGGACAAGAAAGATGAAATTCACTAAACATCACTTTTTAATTTTGAAGAAATTACACATCATCTGAGGGGTTATATTATAAAAACCTGACATTGTTTATCAAAAAATTAATTTAGCATAATTAAACATCATACATAAGAATCATAACCCAGTTCACATTAATGTATAATTTTATAATAACTAAAAAACATAGAAATTCAATTGTAGAGATAAACATGGAACTTAGGAGGTTCTTTTATCAATTTTTCTATCACCAATAAGGGAAAACCATTCATACTCCAAGATAAATGCTTATAATGAGTTATGGGAATTTAATTCATTTTATTAAAAATGTAAATTAAATTAGGCACACCCAAGGGTTGTCCATGGTCAATGTTGACATCATCTATATACTGAACAAGGATCATAGGGAGCGTATCTAGGTGTGTTGATCAATTTGATATGAAGAACCCAAAACAATGACTCTTGGAAAAGGTTAGAATAAGGAACAATGAAAATTTTATATTTCCACAAAAAATTAGGTAAAAAACATATACCATAAACCTCATACTTAGGATGTTACACTCTTCCAATACCATGTTTTGATTCAGCCCAGTTTTGATGAAATCAAAGAAATAGACACTCACCTTGAAAATAGGTCAAATTAGTTTTCACTGCGATAACTCGATCAAAATGAATAAAGGATTAAAAATAATAGAGATCTTACCGATGTGGATCCATAGAGACCGATAGCATTCGATTCAGACATCAGAAGGAGGAGATCCATGGAGGCCTAGATTAGGTTTGAAGGAGACCCCTGTAAGAGAGGATCTATTCACATTAGAGAAGAATAAATAAGAAATGAGTTTTAAAAATCATAATGGAAAAAAAATTAATTTCACCCTAAAAAATGGGTCGCATGGTTTGGCTGCACGGTTTGGCCAAAATGTGCACCAACCAAGAATCTTCCAATACTTAGGAACCCACCTCGCACGGTTGTCCCACATGGTTACCCTAACTATACACCAACACTATGATGAATAGTGTGAGGTCACTGCCTATGTTGCTCTAACTGTGTGATCTAGGAACATGGTTTGGGAAAATTGTCTACATATCATTTGGAGAACTTCTTATCCTTTGATAGAAGACACACAGTTTGTTTCTAGGGGCTTCATGGTTTCATACAAACTGTGATCCTTTTTCAGACACCCAAACTTGGTATTTTTGGGGTTCAATGCTCCTGAAACTCATCAAGACACTCGAGGGACACCTCGTACCTTTACCTGCATCTAAAAAAACACTTTAAAGTGTTATAAATATTTGAATTACTTTCCAAATATCTATTCAAATAACAACCCTTCCCCTAAATGGTAAAATTCAAATTCCATTGGAATTTTACCTTGGCTAAAAAACCTGGGTTGTTACATGAAGAAGAATCATCTTCTTGTGAGTACCTACACCATAAATTTTATGTACTATTTTCCCTTTTGTAGTAAATCATCCAATCATAGATCTTGTTTTTAATAATATCATCATAGTATTTAAAGGTTCTCATCATAGTAAGGAATTTCTATTCTCTTTTTAATGCGACATATACTCTAGGACATTATCACATCAATTTTATGTATAGGAAAATCAATATGTGAGAATATATTTAAATTAACATTCACATATTTTAATACAAATGTAATCTTATGTGTCAAATTAGTTGTTTCTAGGGAAAAATATCAGAAACACTCTCACTTTCACTAGAGCCAACTGTTAATGTCCAGTTAGTTCTAACATGTTGAAACATGCTTACACTAAGTATGGATATATCTATTAGTCCTATCACAGTTCCATGGAAAGGGTCAAAAAAATCCACATGTATTTTTGGAAAATTTGTTTACTACAATATTACTATATTTTGAAAATATATTATGTAGTAATATAATAGATTATCCACCTAATGTTCCCATTTCAAAGTCATGAAATCATAACTAAATCCATAGTCATATCTTATCATGATAGTGATAAAACTTTATCTTTTTTAATAAACCAAAATAGGAATAGGATATTTTAAAACCACTCCTTAAGTTGCATCAAAATATGCAAAATACATAGATATTTTAGATATAGATACCACTGGATGTAATAATTTTTTATTCTATATTACCTTATACTAGATCAAATTGAACTTAATGAAAACAACTATTAAATTCACGTGAGCACTAGTATTCCCACATCTCCAAACACCATGAACTCATCTAGTTATACTTTTCAAATTAATTTTTGATAGTTTTAAATTTAAGTAAATGTAGTTATGTTTCATCTATTTTATATTTACATACTATGAATTATGCATTAGTAATATCAAATTTCAGTACATCTCATGGAACATGAGATACGTTACTAGAAATTAATCTTGTAAAATTATATTAATATTAATAATATCTTCCTATTATGCATGTTCTATTGTAAGGATTACATACTAGAAATAATTAGGTCTTGTATTATTAAAAATTTTATTTTTCAATACATTGTTAATATATATACCATGACTAAATTGAGAAAACTCATGGATCTCTCGTTTATATCTTTTTCCCTTGAAAATTGTTACTCCATTAATTCATACATAGAGAAATTTCATTCCTAAGTCTTAACAAATTGGTAAGACACGACATTTTTTCCATATATCATCAATATATCTATCTTGAAAACTTATTACGTTCCCACTTACTATACATATATTCATGTCACTAATTTATTTCTGAACAATTATTCTATGATAATTATAAATCATTTATTCATAAATGAATTTTTGTAATCTTAATACCATATAGAAAATTATTAATGTCACCTACCCTTTTATGTTATTCCTAAAGTTATATTCTATAGGGTCTCCTTTTGTTCATGTCATATAGACATCTACCACACATTTTCCTTGAAGTGAGGTGACCTTGTCATACAACAACTCAATATGATTTGAAAATTTTGAATTCAAGATGGATTTTATTCATGATGAGTAGTTTGTTGGTTTTGTTATGGAATAGGCCATTCCAAAATCAATCATGCTTTATTGGTAGCCTCTAGTAAGATCCATGTTCAGTTTCACTTAAATACTCATCAATGGTTTCAATTCTTAGAAAGTATCAAAATAAAATATCCATGAAACCTGATACTTGGAGTCCATTACATGAATTTCTACATAATTTTCAATCATAACATATTACCATTTATTAGTTCATTGTAAAAATCAATATTATGAATAAATAGTACATGTATCACCAAACATGTTGAATATAAACCACCTATTGGGTTATAAATTCCTACATAGTATGTGTCTCTGGAACTACTCCTCCTAATACACTATGCAGAGTCTAGTATTCCTATGACAACTCATGAAAATCTAAATCCTCAACTCAATGGATTTAAGTTAGCTCCCAAAATATTCAAATATATAGTCTTTATTTATGTAAATCTAGTTGATCTTTACTAGATGATAATATCCTCAGTGACCATAGAATCATTAACATAGATACACCTTAGGGTTTTTATGTTCATTTGTAGTTATGGAAAACTTTTAATAATAGGTTTTCATGAAATACTTGTGTCATTGTCTTAATAGATTCTTATCATATCTAATTGATATGATACCCATTAGAAAATTTTGTTGTTATATGGTTTAGTTACTATACATCTATTTTAAAAACATATCTCAGAAGAAATAATGGAAGCTTTTCAATGTATATAAGACTCAATATTGATATTCATTTTAATTCCATCATGAAAATGATGTGTATAAGAAAATGTGAGTTTTGGATTAACTTTACTCCATAGATATGATCAATGAATAATTTTATAATATGTTCTTCGATAATCTAAATCAGTGGTTTATTAGTTTTCAATAACTACACCCAATTACATCCTGATAATTTCTATAATTTTAATTGAAATTTCATAATGAATATGAAATTACTTTTATTATTATAATAGTTAACATGGAAATGATGAACTAACTCTAAATTTTTAATGATTTACCTTTGTTTATAGAAGTTTATTTAACTAAAACATGATAAGTAGTTTGTTTTTATATTCATTATCTTAGCTCCATTGATAAAAAACATTTTTAGGTATACATACTTTAAATACATTACATCTTACATGAAAAATAATTATCTTTCCACAATCATGAAGAGTCCTATATCATTTTATTCATCATTATTGGAATGTATATTTTTTATTCAAGAGTTAATGAATCATTAGTTTAGAATTTTAGTACCATAAAAACATTTATTCTTAAATGAGATAATATATCATTGTTTCAATTTAGACACTAATATAAATATTTTGATCCCACTAATTACAAACATTAATCAATCTAATCTAGGAATGATAAATAGTGGTCTCCCCTTGGTAGACATAGTAATAACCCTTTCTCAACTACTTTTGAGTTCACTCTATAACCTTTCTGTTCTTGACCGTTTCTTTTATTTAATTAAATTTATGGTGCAAGGATATTGTATTTAATACAAAAGGGTAGAATAGAAACATGATTAATATACCTGAAGTGGATGAAACTTATTGCATCTTCAATTCATTGTATTTTAATTCCTCGTGTATATTATTTTAACATACGGAGAAAGTACCCACCTATTCAATCTTCTGATTTTGAATCTTTTGTCTCTTTAAAGACATCATGGGGAATATTTTGGATTTAGATTATCCACGGGATCTTTATCAATGAATTTTAATCTTTTCACTATAAACGGTGGAGAAATTGGTTTCAACAGGTCCTTAACTTCTTGGTGAAGTATGGGAAAAAATTCTCTAGGAAACATATCCATTTCGTTTATCTATGATTAGAAAAATATAGATTAACTTGGTGGTATGGATAACAAATATGATTAATGGAAAATTTATTATCCAACTAGATGCCCAATTTCACTAACTGGTCAACATACCCCAACATCTTGAAAGAATTATCTGTACCTAGATATCCTTCTTCTAATTTATACCGATATAAGTCAATGACAATATTATTTATTTCATTCCTTTACTTATCTTTCTCAAGAGAAAAGGGATTAATTATTATGGTTTATGAATCCATGTAATTATGTAGTATGATCAACTCTCTTAATGTAGTTGATAATATAATACAAAAAACTTTGGAATAATCATTAACATATCTCTAGTAGACGTCATTTTCACATTTTCTCACCTATTGGGGTGGTAGAATAGGAATAGGGTATTACAAAACATAATAAAAAATTTATTATGATAATTCATCAGATAAATGATTTTACCATATATAGAAATCTATATTTGTAAAGACATACCCTAGTGTAAGGAATGATCACAGTGGTTTCATGGTTTTAGTTTTCATTTTTTATAATAATTAAAACATGTGATTACTACTTTACTTGATTAAAAAATTATGTGATAAATAATAATAATTTTAATTTTATTAATTATACCACTATTTTATCAAGTTCCAATAGTCATCACCATTAATCACAAAATGTCTAGTTTCTTGGACATTCTAGTGGAAATGATCCATATGCCCCTTCACATAACCCCCAAAAGGGTTGTTCACGCTACTTCAAGGTATCTAGGTAGGTCTATATTTTATAAAATAGTCTTGAAACTCTTTGATCCATTTAGTGAATTCCTCAATCCAAAAATACTAACTTGTATGTAATTAACACATGAATCTAAATTAAACCATGTCTAATAAGAACTACATTTTTTTTATGTAAAATGGGTATGTTTCATAAGAACTCCCATTTTTAAAGCATGATTCCCAAAAATTGTTGTTCAAACACATTGTTCTATTAGTTTCATTCCAAATCAAGTAATAGAAGGCTAAATCTGACATAATATTTAATCGAGGTATTTTAATTTATTATGAATTATTTTTATCTTGTTTTATCCTTTATATGAATTGTTAAAATTATATTTATTTTACTTAATTAATTAACCATGTTGTATAAAAAAATAAACAAAATCAATTTATTTAAATTTCATTTTTCAGATTAATTTATTTATTATTGTGATTGTTATATTTCATTCGTAAATTAAATAATGCATAGACAAAAAATAATAAATAAATAAATGACTTGACCATGATCTTTATCTAATGGTTCATTTATTAAGTGGAAACTAAATCAACCTATAACCTATAGGAATATCTCCTTATGCCAATGACGACATGAGTTTCAACATTCGTACTCCCCACTTCTGTATCTGCTAGGTTTGCATCATTATGATTTCCTCCTAAAACGCCTCCATGCACCTCGTGATACTACATTAATTGATTGTATTTATAACTCATAGAAATTTGAGGGGAACCAAAGAATTGGTAAAGGGAAATTACAAAAATAATCATGGACACAAGGGTCCAATATAATAATGGATAGAGGGGTGACTCACTAGCCCTCAAATTTAATTTAATAACAAATAATTGAAAATACATCGAATAAAATAAAATAAATAATTCCAACACATACACTAGTCTTCTTCAAACTCAGCATTGGTCGTAAATAGGGAATAATTATGCTTTTAAATTAATTAGCTAGCATTAAATTCACTTCATTTTAAAAATATAAAAAATGAACAAATTAATATGATTAATTATATTATTAATAAATTAATTCAATATTACCTTATTTCATCCAAACATCCAAAAAATTCACATCCACTAAGATTTTAAATAAAATAAATTCTTTTTTTAAACATTCAATAAAATAGTGCACAACAATGTACATGGAAGTCGATTAGTGATTACCATTCTGAACTATTCTATATGGTTTAATTGTAAACAATTAAATAATATGAAATATTGTGTACATGATATGTGTCATAATTTAATGGGATGTATTGTCAACATAATGACCATGGAACACCTGAAAATTATGTAGCCTATAAAATATAATGTGTTATGTCTTTAATATACAACATCCATATATGATTCATAGTCTCTAATATTATACGAAAATACTCAAACATTTAATATAATATAAAAACTAGCAACCAATGTGTACTATCAACTTAATAACCCATGGAACTCGATTCAATAAATTTTATGGAGTAATTAATTAATTTTCATATTTTTTGTGTAAATAGGTAAAGTACACATCGTGTACAATCCATCTACATGATGTGTACTTATCTTTACTGAATATCTGTAGTATACACCAAGGGACTTGGAGTATACTTATCATGAATATTTATGAATTGCACGATGTGCATAGAAGATAAAAGACATGTATATCTATTTACATGGTTTTCTAGTCTATATATGTTGTGTGCCAATACACACGATGCATTAATTAAATGACCCAGTTTGTCCCTATGTTTTCCATTATTAAAATATATAGAATACATAGTGTGTAATACCAAAATGTTGTGTTCCACCCTACACATAGTTTACACTTATTACATGATGACCTGAAATCCACACTGGCGTCATTGTGTAATGAACTGGGAAACATGACTTGTAACAAAAGAGTACACACAATGTATTCTTATTTTTTCCATCCAAGATATTTTTAACTAAAAAATGGGATCCTCATATGTAAACTTTATTAATTTTTAACTGGTCAATGTAATATTTGTCAGAAATGAAGAAGTGGAAGATGACATTTATATGATAGATCAAAAATGAATTAAAACATGAAATAAATCTCAACTTCTCAATGTGAAGCAATCAATAATCAAATAAATAATTTTATATTTGAACATTATCCATTTGATACTACTTGTAGGCTATGGGTTCTATGGAAATTCATTTCATGGGTGTTAAATTAAAATATCATTTAATTTATAGTTTCTTGAAACCTCAAGAGAGGATCATTCGTGTTATATTTATAATTTATTTATTTAGATCAGATTGAAATTGTTACCTCATCCTATGATCCTTTATTAGATCATGTTATTGATCTTTTGAACACTTTCGTATTACCTTCATTGCGCTATAAGGATTTGAGTGTAGAATTCCTCTAGAGGCGATACACATGTTCTCCTTTAATCTTTTAGAAATGCCAATTGATTTCTTGGTATAGAAATATGAATCAAATGTCTTGCATTGTTTTTCTTGATCACTCAAAGATTCTTCAATCTTAAATGATTTCTTCTCATTCTTGAGAAGAATAGTGGAGGAATTTTAGTTGGAGAGAATTCCATTGTGCACAATGATTCCCAATTATCAATTTTAAATAAACACTACACCATAAACATAAATATCTCTTTATAAATCTAGGGTTTATGTTAAAATACTTTTTAATTGCATACTAGACAATAAATAATATTATAATCTTTTATAAAACCTCTGACATATAATAATAATAATAATAATAATAATAATATTATTATTATTATTATTATTATTTTACATTGTACACTAACTCTACAAAAATAAATATTATTTTACTAGATTATAAATTAATATTTATCACTAGCCTCTTGGTACACTCAAACACGTCGACATTTATAGAACACTCTAACATTGATTGAGGCGCGACACTTGAGGCCCTTTTGGTTTATGTTTCTCGGCATGGATTTCCCTTATTTTTTTGGTTTCTCTGACATTGATTGAGGCGCGACACTTGGAGGCCCTCTTCGAGCGGGTGCAGCGACTGTTCAACAGGGAGCCGCGATTCATTTCTACCAATTTGCGAGTCGCCACATCAAGCAGATCTGGTAGATCTGTGCCTGTTGCCTCATCTTCGGTTGCGGTAGGTGCGAATGGAGGTGTGATCTCTAATGGTACTCAACTTGCCAAGGTTGGTCACTATGCACCTCGATCTACGGTGGCTGGACCAGGTAAAATCGGATCTGGCTCCACGGCGGCGGACAATGTTGCAGTGAACAGATCTGATAGACCTGTGATGGTCGACCCTTCTACGGTGGGTACGGGAGGTGCTGGAACCTCTCATGACCCTTGATTGGCTATTGTTGCCATTTGTAGGGCTCGGGTTGGTCTGGGATCTGGTTCCATTGTGGCTTTTCGGTGTGATGTGCGGATGGTTGCGGCTAGTTGCATTAATGGGTCTCCAAGTGTTGAGATGGGGTTGCCGGAGCAGACTGAAGTGAAAATCATCAGATAGAGAATCTAGTAGAAGGCACTTCACACATCTCAAGGATGCTATTCCAGATCATATTTTGAAGAGGGGTGATATTTCTCGTGCGATTGCAAACAACGAAGCAATTTTTGATAGATTTATGATTTGCAAGTTTTCAATCATTTCTAGGATGGTGCTTCACGCAGGTGGAAAACCTTGGAAAATAGACGACTTTATTCAAAATCTTTCATCTATTTGGAATTATACAGATTGGAAATGCATACCCATGGGTAGGGGATTCTTCCATAACTTTTCCATCAGAGGAAATGAAGCATAGAGCTTGTGGTATCGGTTCAATTGATTTAAATTCTAGTATTATCTGCTTTTATGAATGAGATTTTCAGTTTAATCCTTTTAAAAAAAAAAAAATACTCATTCCCAAGTATAGATTAAAATTATCTGTCTCAACTGAATTTTATGGCATCCCAAAATTCTTTTTGATATGGCTTATGTTGTGGGTATTCCAATTAAAATGGATAGAGCCACTGGGGTGGCCATGTTTTGGGAATTTTTCTCAAGTACCGGTGGAAGTGGACTAAAGCATGTGCTTAATTAAGCATATAGAGATTTCAGCTTTGGATGATGATCTCCCTCTTACGGTTGAGTATGAAATACTTCCTCATCTTTGTGTGGACTATCATGTAATTTGGCATGTCAAAGTGACATGTCGTAAAAATTTCCTTCTCCTTTTTTTCTATAAAGGGCATCATGAGACATCTTGCAGGAAGAAATTGAAGATGCAAAATGATGTAGATAATGGTGGTGGTAGTACTCTTTCCAACAGTGATCAAAATAACGAGACAGTTTCCGGTCCTGTATAGGTTGAGAAAGTGCAGGTGGTTGCAGTTGTTGATAATGTTCAGCCTTCTATGGATGTTTCACAGGACATCCCTGCACAGTCTTATTTGGAGAAAGGATGCCTAGCTTATTTTCCTCCAACCTTGCAAGATGATGACTTCAATCAAGTTGATACTCAGCAGCATGTTGATTTTCACCAGAAAATTCATTAAATCATTTCTTCTTCTAGGATTTATGAGAAGTGGGGAAATGTCTCTACCGATGAGGGCGTGAGCAGCACCCCCTGAATGTGTCCACCAGATCTTTAAGGTGTTAAAGATGCCAATGCAAATATCCTTAAGATCTTCAATCAAGGTAAATCTCAATCTAAATGGGAAATTAATAATGATTTTGATTATGGAAATGATATGGCTTATTATGATTTTTAACTCGTTTATCTATTTGTTTTGGATGAGAGAAAATGCCTTTGTAGGACTCCCCATATCTCTTTCTTGTACTTTATTTTTCCTTTTTTAATATTAATAAATGGTCAGAACCATTGCTTCTCGATGAACATTTCTAGTATTTAAAAACTAGTTAATTAATAATCGATAAATATTCAATAAATAAAATAAATATTTTATCCACATTCCGACGAATAAATATTTATTAAATATTTTGGTAATAAAATAAAATATTTATTTAATGAATAAAATATTTTTATTTCCTTGCCAATATTAGCTCTCAATAAAAATTGAATAAAATTATTTCTCAATAATGATAATATTATTAATTCCACGAATTAAATTAAAATTGAATTTAATCGAGATCAACATAAAAACTGAATATGTGACTGTTTATGATTCTTTTTCATTGACATTAGGCAGGTACGCCTAATGTTAAAGATTATTTTCTAGTAGTGGGTCATAGAACCCAAAAGAAAGAACTTAATGTCACAGTTCCAACAACCACATACGAATGTTTGATGTGTAATATAATCCCTTTTTCTAAATATGTCATCCAGAAGAATGCACAACTGGGTCATCAACCTATATTCTTGATACGTCTTTCCTTGACTATTTGAAATAATCATCATTACATCATGGCCATTGAATTTAATGTGATAGTTATATTTCAATAAAATGGTCACGATATCAACTTCTATCAAGATGGAAGGAAAAAATTCCTCCTTGATATATCCACTAATAACATGGAATTCATGATGCACCAAATGTAGCCTAAATCCCACTAACATATGGTATGACATGTTTTGTTAGTAAATCTTCCTATGCGAGTCATGAAATGAATTAACGATAATCTTAAAGTCTAAGGACCATTACACATACTCATAGAGAGACATATTTGTTGACACAAAACTAGTAGATTTCCTATTGGTGGGTCTATTCTCACAATCTCTCTTTCTAGAGATTACTAAGTATGAACTTCATGAGAAGAAGCCGCATCCACTTATGAGAACTCTCACTTGAAAATTGATGTACTATGTGCCTATTCATAGTATGTTCTCCCACCGTAGAACTATTTTTTATGAATATCGTCGTTGAATTTCAGGGTTCTCATCATAGTGGGGAATCGATATGCCCTTTTCAATGTGACAGATACTCTAGGAAATTATCATATCAATTTTATGTAGAAGAAACATAAACATGTGATAATATATTTAAATCAAAATTCACATATTTTAATAAATATGTAATCATAATTATAATGTTAGTTGGTTCTAGGTAATCAACTCAAATAATGTGCATGTCATGAAATTCCCTAAGGAATATAGGTTTTGGTTTTCAACCTAAAAAATGACGGTTCAATTTGGAGATAAAGTTGTGGTATGATCGTATGGAGATGGCTGTGTATAACTCTAGTGAATGTGCTACTAGTTTTCAACCTTGATGATGACAGTGAAATTCGATGGTTATGTTTTCAAGGTGGGGCTCGGAAGGATGGGTTCAATTGTATTAGGAAGGTCGTGGCTCTCCCTTGTGATATTGGCTACTTTTTGGTCTCTTCAATGAAAATGGAAATGTTTGGAGGTGATGTTTCAGTGATGTTATACGTGGTTGTTTTATAATGGTGAAAAATCTTAAGGGAGGTTTTGGTGGTCCTGATGAAGGTTTTATTATTATTTTGAATCCATTAGCTTCTCAAATCCCTGATATAGCCTCACTTTACTCTACCCCTCTTCCAGTCTGGTCTATAGCATTGGTAACAAAGGGGTTTTGGGATTTGTGGATTAATGGTCAATAGTGTTCTAGGCATGACATATGTTGGACACTCTCCTTCTGAATGGGTTTACTCATCAGTTTTAATGCCAGTTGGAAATGGTGACATTAATGGAGGTGTGTTCTATGAGATTCATGGTAGATTGGTGTTAGTGTCCTTGGTTGTAGATATTTTCTATGTTGTTGTTTCTTGTGTTTGTGGTACGTTCTACTTATTTCTGTTGGTTTTGTTAAGTTACTAGTTTGATGGATTTGTTCAGTGTTTCTTCCTCAAATTTATCATTGAATATTTTTTTTGTTCTACTACAATGCGATGATGGTGAGTGGTTTCTCACCGACGAAGTGTAAATCACAAATGAGCATGATTTTTAGGGGGAGTGGCTCATGGTGTCTTGTGGTTCAGGATCTCATGTCCCAAAATGATTAGTTTCTACTGGGATTGGTGATTGTATTTAAAATTCTGAATCAATGGTTTGGGATGATTACTATTTTCAATTTAGAACTTGAATTTTGAAAAATAGGTCTCATATTTTGTTTTTTCTTGATCGAATGTACGGTTACCACTAAACCATAAAGTCAATTTTAGAAAAATAAAAGATGGATATAATGAAGAAAAATAATAACTATGATGTGTCTATAAGAGCATCATGTTTGGAGAATTTATGGGAGTTGTTGAATACATGATATGGATTAAGAAATAGATTATATAGTGAAAAAATGGTTCGTTAGTTGAAAAAGACATGTATTTTGGCAGTCAATGTTGTTTCATAACACTATAATAAACTAAACCTAAAAGGTCTTGGAAATGTATGTAATAAAATATTTTCTAAAATTCATGTAATTATGCGACAATCACATCTATGGGGTGTTTTAGTTTGTATCATAACATGGTTTACATAACTTTAGTGGTTAGGATGTTAGTTAAGGATAATTTAAGGGTTTATAAGCGCTATTATTGTTCATAATTTAAATCATATAGATAACCCTTTAGGTTAGATGAGGTTGTATTGAATATTTTAGGGATTATGGTAATAAAATGTCCATGAAAACCCTTGGGAAGATTTTATGTATAGGTTAACATCATGAAGTTTTGGTAATGTAGAGATTGTGTAGTTCTCTTAAAAATTACTTCCATGTCTTGATACTTGATTTTGGATCTGATTGTGACACATATATAATAGGGGGTAGTCTCCCCAAAAAAGTTTGGTTGACTATAAACTCAATCATCACTCTGGTTCATGATTAGTGGACCTAATATTTCACACATGTATAAATTATCTTGATGGATAATCTTTGGTTAATCATGTTCTATTTACAAAAATTATTGAAGGATTTATTATGTTATTGAATTAGGTTAAGGATTATAAGATAAATCAATGTAAATAATCCATGATTGATCAAATAGTGAATTAGGTTGAACTGAAGGATACTGTAATAAATTCAAATAGAATGGTCTTTTAAAGTTGAACTTTTCATCTTACAATAATTATCTTATTGTTCATCACACATGCTAACTTCCTTTTCATTTTGTAATGGATTAAACCAGAAAGAATCAGGCTAAATATGGGTACCGAGGGGGTGAATTTGATTCGAGGGGATGCCCTAGGTCTCCACTACTTTAGACCCCCCTAGGCCTCTCTTGTTCTGCCTGTGTCCTTTGTCCCCTTCCCTATTGGAATAAAAATCTAATGTTATGATGATGATTAACAATGTGAACATAGTTAAACTCTAAAAAAACTAAATAAGGGATGGACGTAGTCTCATGGATGTTGGGGGGATGAAGATGAAGAAGTAAAGAATATTCAATTCTTTATATGTTAGGAATTTTGGAAGAAAATCCCAAGGGAATGTCTCAGAAGGCTTATAAAATGTTTTGTCTGTTGAGAAGGATGGCATAGAGAAACAATATTTTGATGAAAAATGAAGCAATTAGTTAACATGATGAAGGAAAAATATTTGTTTCCTAGCCATACCTAACATATTAAGGTAAAAAACATTATTTAGAAAGATATATTGAGTTATGATTCTATTTTAGATAACCTTAACTAATATTATTAGTCCATGAAAATTAAAATTGCAAGGAAAAAATTTATTCAGGGTGGTGGAGAACTTAACAATCAAATATTTTAAAATATATTTTTCCTTTAAAACCTAATGTGTTCAACGCCAGGATTCACAAGTGACACCAAATATGGATTGTATAACATTATATAACAATTAAAATGTAGTTTTTGAATTGGTGGGTAATTATATAAGTAAATAGATTATGAATTATATGTATAAATAAAAATAAATTTCATTTTGTAATACTAATACATTGATAAAATTAAATTGTTGTAGCTAAATAAAAAATAAAATCATTTCATGCTTAAAAATTTGTTTTCATAAAATATTTCCTTTTCATGTGCCATGAAGTTTATTATATTATGGTTGAATAAGGGTTTAAATGGAAAAAGTTACAAATATATAGAATAAAAAATGTTAAAATTGATCCAATAATTATTAGTAATTATGTAATAACATTATTTTATGCATAGAGGATAAATGATTCTAAAAATTGTTTTTACACATTATAAAAACTTACATTAATTTTCTTTCCATTTTAGAAATTAAATCCTATAAACTGAATTGAAAATTAGTTTTAAGAATTTTAAAATTATACAATGGGATCAATTTCATTTTTAGGCATAAAATTAAGTTACAAAGATAAATATTAGTTACCATAGTAAAATAGTTTTTTTTCAAACAATAATAATTTTCAAAATATTGGGATTTTCAATTATATTAATCAATTTAAAAACAAAGAATCTAATATGATGTTCAAAAATATATCAAAAAAATAAACTCTAATGTAATAGGAAATCAATTTCAAATAAGATTAAGAACACTTAATAAATAAAATGACATTTTTCTATAAAAACTATTTTACAATGCATTATTTGTTATTATTGAAAAGTTAATTTTTTAATATTAGAAAGATGAATTATTTTAAATGGATTCCAAATTAATATTTTTAACATTAAAATTTAGTATGAAGTGTCATTTTATATTTTATATTATTAAAATAATTTCTGTTGTTAAATTTTAATCATGACTAATAATTGTTAAAATTGATAATCTAGTGTGGAATGAATTTTATTGAATAAATTTGACACATAGAACATATAGAATACCATTTTTTAGGTTTAAAAGTCATACCGACATGTCTCAAAACTATTTCCCCACCTAACTCAACTAAATATAATTCAATTACATGCCTACACTATACTTAATTTTACTTTCAAAAGATTTGTCCATATTTTCACCAATAAAATGAGATCACATCCGCCCATTTCAAGCCACACCCCTAAATCTAAATTCCCTAGATAACCTAAAAATTTAAATCTTCTAGAAACCCTATAGATTGTTATTATAATATATCCCCCTCAAACCACCTAAATTCAATCATTTCTAAAGGATACATCAAGAGAAGATTCAAATTCTCAATGTAAGTATTACTTACCCTTTAACTACCTTTATTTTTCCATGTCATCCACCCTCCTCCAAACACATTATAATGATATTTCTATAATTAAACAATTAAAAATAATTTACCTAAATGTTATTATATTTAGGGTATAACCATTATCTATTACCCTCCCATTCAATAAAAAATGAAATTGTTGCTCATTCATGTGTGTGGACTACCACCTCTATGAACGACATACTTCATTTTTCATCACCACCTTTTGAGGCAGGTTATAGAAATTGGTTTAGTGAATAGATTTTTTATTTATTTCTTGATTTATATTCTAGAAATATAAATTAGGAATTATATAATATTATAAATAAGTGATCATTGTGATACTAACCACATAAAATGATCATATCAAGAGGATAATTAATTTATATATAATTGAAAACAATTTTTTTATTTACCTTATTATTAAAACTCATACCAATTATGATTAATTACCATAATAAAATATAAATTATTTCATTATACATTTTTGATAATGATATTATAATAAAATAATCTCTTCCTTAGCCATACCCACACATAGAATGTTGCATCTTCTTGTTGGGTCTGTTTGACAGCCTACATGAGCAGTACTATAAATTTCTAACATTGATGTATTTATAAACATTATATTCAATATTAATTTGAAAATATGTATTTTTATATTTTAATGGTAATATAATCATTTAATTCGTTTAATAAGATAACACCAATCGTTTGGTACATATTACCAAAACAAGCTTGTCACTAACATCATCACCATGAATAATAACTAAAATAATAACGAAATAAAATTATAAAATTATAAATAATTGTTAAAAAACAATTATAGTTCCTTTTATGATATATGAATGAAAAAATTTGGGAGAAGAATGAAGAACAACATCACTATTATAAAGCTGGTTCAAAATGATCGACATTAGTCACACGATATTTAAAATAGATTACTAACTAATTGAGATGTTGTGAAAAATTATAATTGATGTTTATAAAATTTTATGAAATATATGATTGAGATATTTATTTTTAATACAAAATATTCAGTTCCTTTGGTGAAATCCATGAATTAAGGTAAGGTGTTTTTTACAGAAATTGTATTTCATTGAGATATAAATTTTATTCACCACTTATTTATATTATTTTGGTGTATATATTGTCCATGGATATATTTTATTCATAATTTTATTGAAATCTAATGGATTTTCAAATCCATATCATGTTCTATATTATATTGATCTTCAATTTGAAATATTATGACATTGTTTACGATTCATTATCTCAAATTTAATTTCTTGAGACATAATTCTACATGTAAAATGGGGGTTCAAAACCCATTGAGCGTCAGTACTGTAGCAGTGGTGACACTGTAGCAACGACGAACACTGTAATGGTGGCAGGTCACTGTAGTGATGACAGAATATTGTTGTAGCGGCGGGTACTGTGCAGAACTGTAGCAGCGCGGGTACTGTAGCAGTACTATTCACAGAATGGGCTTTGGGCCAAAAAAAGGGCCTACAGGCCATGTAATGGGCTAAATGCCCACTGGGCCTTCAGACTATGTAATGGGTCTCCCTCTACCCAGTTAAAGAGGTCTTTACTTTGCTTTAATAATAAACGAGGCTTAGGCCCCAACCTTTAAAAAAACATAATATCATTAATATGGTGGGATTAATACCCATTGAATTAAATTTTACCAAATTCATGAAATTAATGTTTATTGAATATCCATACTGTTTTCTTTCTTAAAATATCTTTCAAGTTAAAAGATATTAAATTTGTAAGGGTTTTGGTTAACTCAACTCCCTTCATTGAGTTAAAATGATTCTTCTTAAAATTAATTCTTATAGGAATCGTTTATTCCACCCAAAGAATTTATTTCATGGTAATTTAACTTCTTAAATTTTATAAAAGGATAATTATATTCAAATTGTTTACCTTGATAAATTTCTATCTCAAAAAGTATACCTTTGTCGAGAATTATTATTATCTTCTATAATGATGATTTCTCCACCCTATTCATATTTATCATTCCATCCAATATTATCCATTACATTTGGAATCCTGATCCTACTTAGGTGTTATGTTATGTGTTTTTTATATTTTTGTTCTCATATTTTTGTTAGAAAATTTTATTTCACTTTTTATATTGTTGGTTTTATTAATGATATTTTAAAATAATAAAATTGTTTTCCTTCCATGATTTTTTTTTCATTCCATATTTCTTAGGGATAATCATTAAGTATTTCTAAGTATATATTATTGAAGGTTCTTTTGTAAAAATTAAAATTTTTAAAAAAATAATTTTACCACTTCGAAAATTACATTCAAAAGTGTCGTGTGACATCTTTTTTTATGATATTTCTATTTTTTTTCTAAAATTTCCTTTATTTTTTTCGATCATGTGAATACATAATTCTACCATTTATTATTTTTCAGTGAAACCTTCTCTCTAATACATCAGGTTTTATCAAAGAAATTATTACACTTATTGCTCTTTAAATAATGTTTTCATATAGTCAAGGATATTTCTTATTTCCAAAGTAATTTTCTTAATGCTCTAAAAAATGCATTTTCTATCTATGCCAACACCATTTATTTATTTATATCAAATTATATTATCTTTATATCCACCTTAATTATCCATATTGTAACGTCCTGGTTCTGAGTGCCTCCAAAAAGTGCCCCATACCCAATTGGTCACATGGCATCAAGCGCAATTCCCTAAATACCAGAGGCTAGAAACCAGCAGTGAGGGCCTTGGGTGTGATTGTGGAGAAACTATACCCTCATTGGCAGAGTAACAGAGTGGAAACAAATAGCAACTAGTAACGGCAGCAGTAATACCATACAACAAAGTAAACAACGGAAGACTGATAGTACAAACAACTGCAACATATATATATAAATAATGATGCATGTCACAAGTATCTAGGAAATTAGCCAAACAAGTCACAATGCTGGAAATATAATACGAAAACCAAAGTACATAAAATAGTAAACTCCAACAGCATCACAAGCCTGAGCTTAGTCTCATGCTCTCTAGCTCCAACAACAATCAAGTACCTGATGTAGAAGGGTGTTTTCCCTTATCTATACCAGAAACCATATAATATGTTTGGTCCCAAAATCATGACCCAAATAGGGTGTGAGATGAGTCCTTGTAGGCAACCACCAAAATATATGTGCCTAACTATCAGTGAATATATATAGAAGGTAATATGAAAAATAAAACAATAAACATGGAAGTACTCAAAGTAAACAATCCTACAGTCTTCAATCACTTTCATTTAAATTTAATAATTATTCAAAACATTGAATAAAATAACCTCAAGATCTAGCCTAAGATCTGTATCCCCCTGTATAAAAATAACAAACAAATGTCTCAAAAGACCATCTAAATAACCAAGTAAGACAGAGTCCAAGCTTGTGCTTTGTCTTGGCAGACTCGTCATAATCATTCAATTATTCACAAGCAACCCTATGTAAAAGTTCTCACAGTCTAACCCCTCTGGTTTAACATATCATCAAATAAATAACTAATAACGACCCTCTGGGAAAGCTCACATAGTCTAACCCCTTTGGTCCCATATAATACTAATAAAAAACAACGACCACTTGGGTAGCTCTCACGGTCCATACCCCTTGGTCTGCATAATGAAAAAAAAATATAGTCTCTAGTAGCTCTCACAGTCAATACCATATGGTCCAACATTCATTTAATAACGACCCTCTGGGTAGCTCTCATGGTCTAACCCCTCTGGTAAATGACCCCATGGAAGCTCTCACAGTCAATACCTCTGGTTAACCATAACAACAATTCATAATTTAAAAGACCCTACCTTGGGAAGCTCTCATAGTCAATTCCCCTTGGCCATAATTTCACAATGCAAATCACATTGACACGTGCCTGTCGTGGGGTGTGACAAAAAATTATATTACCTAAGTTAAAATGCAGTAGAGTGGATTACCTAGGTTGTCTCCAGAGAGGAGTGCACAACAATTAAGTTGTCACCTTAAAATAGAAAGAAGTGAGGTTGTTTTTAGAAATTGTTTGATTTAGAAAATACAAGAAACTAAATAAAGTAAAGTAATTAAGTGAAAGTTTTGAAAAAAATTGACAAATGATGTGATATAAATCAGTGATATGAAATGGTGATCAGTTTAGGGTCAGTTTTCCAATTGTAATTCTATCATTGTTCATTTTACCCAATTCTCCACTGCTAAATCGTTAAGAGTGAGAATCCACAATCGTTTCTTCACACTCCCTTGGTCAATTAAAAATGTGAGAATAAACCTTAATAAAATCTTAGGTTGGTCTACTCTCCTTCCAATGTGTAATAGAGTTGTAGAAAATACCCCCAATTATCTTAGGCAATTCCCAATCGGGTCTTGTTTATCCCAAGTAATCAAGAACATTCACTACTCCTCACACACGTACCGGTGATCACCGAGTACTACACCACTAAATCCCGGTCTATTCCATTGTTTATAAACCAGAACCTAGTGGAGGGAGATATTGATCATTGACCAAATATAAATGAATAACAGAATCTAAAATCAGATACAATCGTACATGATAATAAAAACTGTTATAAGAAATTGAAACAGATTCGCAGAAGAGAAAAGAGGATTTTAAAACATTAATAGAAGGAACTCATGAAATACAATATGGAAAACCTCTCCTTCCCCAATCACACATAATTTTACCCCACCATGGTAAGGGTAATTGTGACTAAGGGGAAAGAATAATTCATTACAAAACTAAGAAGAACAAAAGAGAGAAAACAAAGAACAGAGAATTTGATGCTCCAGAATCTGTACTCCAGAAGTTTGCCTCTGTTATGCCTACCAACTGGCCGAAACTCACTGAGGTCCCTTCTTATAGAATGTTGGAAATGAATCTTTCTATCTACCCTCAAAATTTGAGAGTCATTGGACAGGTGTAACTAAATATATGTCCGAATCAATGACCATTACTTTTCTAGATGCCAAACACTGTTTCACCCACTCCACTTGGACGTGCCAAAAGGATGAATTAATGAGCTCAATAATTTATGAAATTTAATGTGAGCCGTCATTTTGAAGTCCTCTGTCGACACCAGCTGGAATAACCTCATTCGAAGGTCGGCTGAAGGAGATATTGCATATTTAATGAAGTGGGGTCCATTCTGCCTTCCAAACTGATTTCTCCACTTGATTGAATTTTCTGCACCATTGGGTTTCGAATTGGGTCTTGGTCCAGAAGGAACATTTTAATACCACAAGTATAGGAATCCTAAAAAAAAATATTCACTTCAATTAGACCCATATTATAAAAGTTATGCCCGAAAAACAGAAGCTATATAAAACTGAAAATTTTACATAATTACCCCATTTTCACATTTAAGCCCAAAATACACTAAAAACACATAAATGATGCAAATACACTCACATTGAATAATTGGGTGGGATTAAATCATTGAAAAACATATAAATAATAATGAAAATATTAACTCTATCAATTCCCCCACACTTATCACTTGGTCTCCTGGACAAGTCAGAATCAAAATAAATTCAAAGTAAATTCAAAACACATATCCATGAGATCCACTAATTTGAAAATAAGAAACAAAATATGTCATGCCTCCTCAAACTCTATTATTTCATGTTCTTAATTTAGGATCATTCAATAAATTTACTCTTCATTTCTCCTCCCATACACACAAAACACTTACCTAACTTTCATTATCTCTCATTACACAAATCTCAATTTTTTAGCAATGTCTTTCTCATCCAAACTCATACAAGGGTCACCATAGGCTTGATAAATTCCTACATCTCCACCCAATGTGAGTCAAAGACATATGTTTATCATGAGGACTTGTTAAGGTTTTTCTGTGGCTTTCAGTTGTTAGGATTTATATGTGAAAGATTCTGAGGCAGAATGAGAGGGCTTGGCTCTTTTTGAAGCAAAATTGCATTAATCTAAATTTCACAAAAGTATGGTCTCCTCTTCACTTCCCTTAGTAGAAAATAAGCTCCTTCTCCATGAAATATCAAGGAATGTTCACACATTTCATCATTTAAGCAGAAGCATTTCAATCTTCTCAAATATAATATTTCTTGAAAGCTCCAGAAAAGGCACAACTTCCTTTTTACATTAGAAGCTCCAGAAAGGCACAACTTCTCTCATCATGAAAGCTCCATAAAAGGCACAGCTTTCAGCAGAATGATTTTTTTTGCATCAATAACATCTCTTCAACATTTTTTTTCACCCAAAGTATCCCCAAATAAGGTATTACAATACAAGACATCTTCCCCCCACACTTATGTTCAAATAGATCATGCAATTTCACTTCAAGAGCAGGTTGGATAGGGAAAATTGGCTTGTAATGTGGCTAACCTAACAGGCTGTTCATGGCTTCTATGGGCTACAAGGATTAAATGTTCATGGTAGGCCATTATGAAAGGGATTATCTTGAAAATGGGGCTTTAAAATCAAAGAAATGCCTCAATCATTTAAAACACAAGTACCTCAAACCCTCAAGTTTTGACAGGAATAAATCAAATTCTGGTTAAATCAAGCATGATTTGGTTCTCTCAAGAAGTGAGGTGAATGTAAAGAATATGAAAATAATAGGTTTAGAAGCCTCACGGGAATGTGATTTCAAATATAAAGACAGTGATATGTGGCATGGGATTCAAAAAACAGAGTATTTTTCATAAAATTCCCAAATAATTGAACTTGAAACAATGTCATTTTCAGCATTCATTTAAGCTCAGTTTCAAGGAATAAATTATTTCACTCATGGAGATGGGTTTAAAAAATACCAATGATAATCATTTCAGCTCAAAAGTTTCAAAAACACATAAAAATTTAAAAATAAGCACACAAAATTTTAAACACACACATGTTTTTTTTAAAACAAATAGGAAAAAAAACAACACATAAAAATCCTACACTACAAAGGTTCCCTCCCCCACACTTAAATGATGCAGTGTACACAATGCATTTAAATGTATTTAACATGTAAGAATATTGGAAATTTAATCACAAAAATCATGAAAATATAAAGGAGAGGTACGACCTGATGGATTTTATTGATAAAAAGGTTGGAGGAGTGTGATCTCCTCCATTGGCTCTGATGGCATGGTCCCAAGGAATTTCTTCAATCTGTGCCCATTAATAGTGAATGGATCCTTCACTCCATCCTTCACAATCTGCACAACACCAAAAGGATATACATGAGTAATTATAAATGGACCTTCCCACCTGGAACGAAGTTTACCTGGCATCAGCTTGAGTCTTGAATTGAATAACAACACTTTGTCTCCTGGATGGAAGTCCTTTGGTTGGATTAGTTTGTCATGAGCCACTCTTGTTCTCTCTTTGTAAATCCTGGAATTTTCAAATGCTTCCCTTCTAATTTCTTCCAGATCTTGTAACTGCAAGCTTCTCTCTTTCCTAGCACTTTCAAGATCCAAATTCATCTTCCTCACAGCCCAATATGCCTTGTGTTCCAATTCCACAGGTAGGTAACAACTTTTCCCATAAATCAGCCTATATGGACTCATTCTAATTAGGGTTTTGTAGGCTGTCCTATAAGCCCATAATGTGTCTTCTAACCTTTGGCTCGATTCCTTCCTATTTGGATTAACAGTCTTTTCCAAAATTCCTTTTATTTACCTATTGGACACTTCAGCTTGCCCATTAGTCTGTGGATGATAGGGAGTTGATGTTTTATGATGCACCCCATACCTTTTCAACAATGCTGCCATTCTCCAATTACAAAAGTGAGTCCCTTGATCACTAATGATGGCTCTAGGAACTCCAAACCTACAAAATATGTTAGCCCTGACAAAATCACAAACAACTTTAGCATCGTCAGTCCTGGTGGCTTTTGCTTCCACCCATTTGGAAACATAATCAACAGCAAGAAGAATATAAGAATTTCCAAATGACATTGGGAAAGGTCCCATAAAATCTATCCCCCAAACTTCAAATATTTCACAAAAATTAAGTGGATTTTGGGGAATTTCTTGTCTCTTTGAAATATTTCCTGTAAACTGACATTTTTCACACCGTTTACAAAATTCATGAGAATCTTTGAAAAGTGTTGGCCAATAAAGTCCAGATTCTAAAACCTTTATTACAGTCCTTTGAGGTCCAAAGTGGCCTCCACAAGCTAATGTGTGACAAAACCTAAAGACTGATTCAATTTAATTTTTAGGCAAACATCTTCTGATCATTTGGTCATTGCAAATCTTCCAAAGAAATGGATCATCCCAGATGTAATATTTAGATTCAGATTTCAATTTGTGAATTTGGTGAGAATTTAAATGAGATGGGACCTGAGATGTTACCAGATAATTGACCATGTCAGCATACCAAGGTACTTCTCCTTCAATCAAGTACAACTGCTCTCCTAGAAGGCGATCATTTAGTGGTTCAGTGTCTGGAATCTCAACTTCAGCGGTGTTGGGTAGTCTACTTAAGTGATCAGCCACTTGGTTCTCATATCCCTTCTTATCTTTGATTTCTATGTTGAACTCCTGTAGTAGTAGTATCCATCTCACTAGCCTTGGTTTTGCTTCAGCCTTCTTCATCAAGTACCTAAGAGCTACATGATCAGAAAACACAATGACTTTAGTTCCAAGCAGATACGATCTAAATATTTCTAAAGCAAAAACAACTGCTAAAAACTCTTTTTCTGTTGTTGTGTAGTTGAATTGGGCTGCATCTAAGGTTTTTGAGGCATATGCAATGACTTGTGGCCTTCCCTCAATTCGCTGAGAAAGGACAGCTCCAACTGCTTGGTTTGAAGCATCACAAAGTAGCTCAAATGGTTCTTCCCAATTTGGTGGCTGCATCACTGGTGGTGTAATCAATTTCTTCTTCAACTCATCAAATGCTTCTCTACATGAACCGTTGAAATCAAAATCAGCATCTTTCAAAAGTAATCTAGAGAGAGGGAGATAAATCTTACTGAAATCTTTTATAAACCTCCTGTAGAATCCTGCATGTCCTAAAAATGATCTAACATGTTTCACACAAGTTGGGTAAGGCAAAGAATTTATCACTTCAATTTTTGATTTATCAACCTCAATGCCTTTCTGTGAAATGACATGCCCAAGGAAAATTCCTCTCTCAACCATAAAATGACACTTTTCAAAATTCAAAATAAGGTTCTTTTCAATGCAAGTTTTCAAAACTTTTTCCAGATTTTTCAAACAATGGTCAAACGAATTTCCAAAAACTGTGAAGTCATCCAAGAAAACCTCCAAGAAATCTTCAATGTGATCAGCAAATATACTTACCATACACCTCTGAAATGTACCTGGAGCATTACACAATCCAAATGGAATTCTGTTGTATGCAAAAGTACCGAAAGGACAAGTAAAGGTAGTCTTCTCTTGATCCTCGGGAGAAATGGGTACCTGAAAATAACCTGAAAATCCATCCAAAAAGAAATAACGAGTTATCCCTGCCAATCTCTCTAACATCTGGTCAATGAATGGGATAGGGAAATGATCTTTTCGAGTGACCTGATTCAGCTTCCTAAAATCGATGCATACTCTCCAGCTATTCTGAATTCTCACAGGGACTAATTCATTCTTTTCATTCCTCACAATGGTTAGGCCAGTTTTCTTTGGGACTACATGGATGGGGATAACCCATTGTGAATCTGATATGGGATATATGATCCCGGCTTCTAATAACTTCTCAATCTCTTTTTTCACAACCTCCATCAGGGTAGGGTTCAGCCTCCTTTGGGGTTGTCTGACAGGTTTGGAATCTCCCTCAAGAAAAATTCTATGTGAGCAAATGTTTGGGTTTATTCCCGGGATATCACCTAAGCTCCACCCTATTGCTTGGAAATTCTCTCTAAAAAGATCAATCAATGATTTTTTATTGAGTTTTAGATAGATTATTAGCAATTATTACTGGTAATTTCTCCCCTCCATAAGGTAAACATATTTTAAATCAGTGGGGAGTGGTTTTAATTCTAGATCAGGAGGATGATCAAGAGATGAAACTAAATTGAGGTTATCCACTTCCAATGGTTTGAAATCCTGCACACAAGAAATCATATCATCTTCATCATCCTTTAACAAATTATCAAAGAAATCAGATTTTACCTCTTCTTCCAACAGGAAATCAGAACCTCCAAGAGTTTGGGAATCCATATGTTTAGTGATATATTTAATGGAAAAATTCTCTCCTAATGATAAAAATTCATGAAACATACCTGATTCTTCAATTGGTTCTATGTCATCTTCATGGGAGAGTGCGAAGAGTGAATGATCATCTGATGGGTGCCTCATGGATTCAAAAATATTGAAGTGGATGGTGCTGTCTCCAAACTCCATGGTAAGTGTCCCTTCATGGACATTGATAATGGTTTTGTCTGTCTTCAAGAAAGGTCTCCCTAAAATGATGGGTGAGTGTGATGGGATCCTATCATCTTCCATATTCAACACATAAAAGTCAGCAGGGAATAAAAGATCTTTGAATTTTACCAGGACATCCTCCAGAACTCCTGCTAGGAATACTGTGGATCTATTTGCAAGCTGGACCACCACTCTTGTGGGCTTCAAGTCTCCCATCTACAAATAAGTATATACTGAGTGAGGCAATACATTAATTGATGCACCTAAATCGCACAAAGCATTAGAGAAATTTAATGAACCAATGGTGCATGGAATAGAAAATGTCCCTGGATCTTGACATTTGGTTGGAAATTGTGGTGTGATAAGGGCTGAGACGCTTCTTCCCAAATTGATCCTCTCATTCCCTTGAAGTCTCATTTTCTTGGTACAAATATCCTTCAAAAACTTAGCATACTTTGGAATTTGTTTGAGTGCTTCAAGCAGAGGTATGTTGATTTCCACTTTCTGAAAGGTGTCCAGAATTTCTTTTTGCAGTGCTTATTCTTGTAACCTCTTTGATTCAATCATCCTTGATGGAAATGGTGGTGGTATATCTTTCTTCTCCCTTTGTTGCCTTTGAAATGGTGTTTCTTATTTCTTCTTTCTTGTCCTATCATTATCATCCACCTCTTTCTTATCTTCTTCCCGATGCATTTTCATAGAATTTTCATCATTTCTAACTTCATTCTCACCCATATTAGTTTTTATTGTTTCAGGTTCAATGGTGGATGGTGGTTGGAGTTCTTTTCCACTTCTTGTAGTTATAATACTAACATTCTCTTTTGGGTTTGGGATTGTTTGGGAAGGGAGTTTACCTGGATTTTTGGTCAGAAAGTCCATGAGACTCTCAAACTTATTGGAAAAATCTTTAACAGTGTCTTTCAGTCCTTCAAACTCAGATTTTTGTTGGTTTTGAATTGGAGGTTGGGCACTAGTGGATGGTTTCTCATAGGGTCTTTGGATATTGGTTGGTTTTTGGTATGAAGGCTGATTATAAGATGGTTTTTGTTGAAATGGTGGAGGGTTCTGGAATTGATTCTGGAATGGGGGTTGGTTTTGAAACTGATTTTGGTACGGGGGCCTAGCTTGATTCTGTTGATTTACAAATCCATATTGGACTTGGTTAGGCTCTCTCCATACTTGATTTTTCTGGAACTGCCTTGGCTGAAAGGCTGCTGCACATGTTTCCATTCCCTGTATTTCAGAACATTGGTCAGTAAAATGATCAGGTTATGAGCATAAACCACATACCTTAGCTGGCGCTTGTTGGTCACTAACTTGCTTCAAGGCCATCTGTCTCACCAAACTAGTAATCTCTTCAATCTTAGTTTCTAATAAGGGTGATGGATGAGAAGTGTGTACCTCATGAATACCTCTTGTTCCAATACCTCTTGTTCCAAATTTCTGCGAGTTTTGGGAAATCTTCTCAATCAAGCCCCTGGCTTCTTCTGGTGACTTGTCAATCAGTGCACCTCCAGATGATGCATCAAGAAGGTTTCTGTCATTGTCCAGTAGTCCTTGATATAAGAATACAAGAAAGTGGTGTTCCTCAATGGCTTGATGTGGACAGATGGCACATAGCTTCTTAAATCTCTCCCAGTACTCGTAAAGAGTTTCTCCAGATGATTGTTGTATGGCGTAGATTTCCTTACGAATGGCTATGCTTCTAGAGGTGGGGAAGAATCTTTTCATAAAGCATCTTACCTGGTCATTCCATTCATGTAAATCTCCTTGTTGTAGGCCGTACAACCATTCTTTAGCAGCTCCATCCAATGAAAATGGAAATGCCTTCCACTTAACCTGATCCTCAGTAATTCCACGGGGTCTGAAAGTTGAGCACACATGTGTGAACTCTTTAATGTGTTTTTTTGGATCTTCACCTGCCAAACCATGAAACTTTGGAAGCAAAGGAATCATGTTAGGTTTCATTTAAAAATCATTTTGTAACACTAGCATGGCAATTTGATTGTTTTGATTAAGGAATTGTGGTGCACAGAGGTCTCTAAGTGTTTGGTTTTGATTTTCAGCCATGATGACAGGCTCAGAGTGAACACTTGAAGTTTCACTTGAGTCTGCAAGGGGAATGACCTCAAATTCAGATTCTAAATTAATGTTTCTAAGTCTATTCAACAAGGTTCTTTAAATTTCAGGATCTATGGGTAAAGGTTCAGTTTTTGAGGTTCTAGTCATGCAATTTTGAAGAGAAAAGATGAAAAGAGAGAAAAGAAAAGAAAAGAAATGTTGGCACTACCTCCCTGGCAACGTCGCCAAGTTTTGACACGTGCCTGTCGTGAGGTGTGAAAAAAACTTATATTACCTAAGTTAAAATGCAGTAGAGTGGATTACCTAGGTTGTCTCCAGAGAGGAGTGCACAACAATTAAGCTGTCACCTTAAAATAGAAAGAAGTGAGGTTGTTTTTAGAAATTGTTTGATTTAGAAAATACAAGAAAGAAACTAAATAAAGTAAAGTAATTAAGTGAAAGTTTTGAAACAAATTGACAAATGATGTGATCTAAATCAGTGATATGAAATGGTGATCAGTTTATGGTCAGTTTTCCAATTGTAATTCTATCATTGTTCATTTTACCCAATTCTCCTCTGCTAAATCGTTAAGAGTGAGAATCCACAATTGTTTCTTCTCACTCCCTTGGTCAATTAAAAATGTGAGAATAAACCTTAATAAAATCTTAGGTTGGTATACTCTCCTTCCAATGTGTAATAGAGTTGTAGAAAATACCCCCAATTATCTTAGGCAATTCCCAATCGGGTCTTTTTTATCCCAAGTAATCAAGAACATTCACTACTCCTCACACACGTACCAGTGATCACCGAGTACTACACCACTAAATACCGGTCTATTCCATTGTTTATAAACCAAAACCTAGTTGAGGGAGATATTGATCATTGACCAAATATAAATGAACAACAGAATCTAAAATTAGATACAATCGTACATGATAATAAAAACTGTTATAAGAAATTGAAACAGATTCGCAGAAGAGAAAAGAGGATTTTAAAACATTAATAGAAGAAACTCATGAAATACAATATGGAAAACCTCTTCTTCCCCAATCACAAAGAATTTTACCCCACCATGGTAAGTGTAATTGTGACTAAGGGGAAAGAATAATTCATTACAAAACTAAGAAGAACAAAAGAGAGAAAACAAAGAACAGAAAATTTGATTCTCCAGAATCTGTACTCCAGAAGTTTGCCTCTGTTATGCCCACCATTCGGCAGAAACTCACTAAGGTCCCTTATTATAGAATGTTGGAAATGAAGTTTTCTATCGTCCCTAAATATTTGAGAGTCATTGGACATGTTTAAAGAAAGATATGGCCGAATCAATGACCATTACTTTTCTGTCTGCCAAGCACTGTTTCACCCACTCCACTTGGACGCGCCAAAATGATGCATTAATGAGCTCAATAATTTATTAAATTTAATGTGAGACGTCCTTTTGAAGTCCTATGTCGACACCAGCTGGAATCACCTCATTCTAAGGTCGGATGAAGGAGATATTGCATATTTAATGAAGTGGGGTCCATTCTGCCTTCCAAACTGATTTCTCCACTTGATTGAATTTTCTGCACCATTGGGTTTCGAATTGGGTCTTGGTCCAGAAGGAAAATTTTAATCCCACAAGTATAGGAATCCTAAAAAAAAAGATTCAATTCAATTGGACCTATATTATAAAAGTTATGCCCTAAAAACAGAAGCTATATAAAACTGACAATTTTACAGAATTACCCCATTTTCACATTTAAGCCCAAAATACACTAAAAACACATAAATGATGCAAATAAACTCACATTGAATAATTGGGAGGGATTAAATCATTGAAAAACATATAAATAATAATGAAAATATTAACTCTATCACACATGCATCTCAAATAAATAGCAACCCCATCCTAACAACACTAGGCATGAAAAAAAATCAGCCTGTCATGCTTCCTAGACCCAATGACCATAAACAATAAAACATGAGTAACACATCCACAATCAAGGTAATAAACCTTATACATAGTCAATACCCCTTTATCAAAAAAAAAACAAACCATATCAAGTATTAAACAGGGTTAAATTCAAAAATATGCAATACCCTAAACAAGGTTATTCGACACTTTTAGTATATATAATCCAAAGACAACCAAAGAAAGGCACAAACCACCTACCTCGATGTTGGACGAGGAAGAATCTTGAACGTCAGGCCTTGAATCGGCCTAGAACTTCATAGATCTACAAAAAGGTCAAAAATTTTCAATTACGAGAGAGGAGAAATCAGGAAGAGAGGCTTTAGGGAAAGAGAAAACTCACCAGTGGGAACCCAACACACCCAGAAGCCTCTCAATCAGAGCCCGGACAGAAGGTATGGGAGGACCTATAAGATTTTCAACCATACATCACTCTCCTGTATGAGACACGAGAACAAGAAAGAAGTTCTGGAGATGAGATGCGACCCCGAGACAATTAATCAAATAAAAAGAAAATTACATGGCGTGTTCAATTAATGTACATGTCGTGTACTAGTCTCAACCAGACCCTGATTTCAATGGTCTGATAGGTCACCCACACAGACATGTACTGGCCGTTACACGACCAGTACACGACTACCCATGACAACTAGATACACAGTGTGAACTCAAGAGTACACGGCGTGTACTTGAAAATTTCCAAATCTTCCTTTTTCCTCAAAACAACCCAAAATAAATATCCATACCTGAAAATGGAGATCTAGGTTCTTAAAAACATCCCCCCTTAAATTAATTTGTCCTTAAATTTTCCTTCCAAGGGTGGTGAAGAAGAAACTTCAAACATCTCTGGCCACTGTGATCGTTTTTCCACCTCCCTCTCCCATGTATTGTCCTATACTCGCCCATGCTTCCATAGCACCCATACCAGAGGAATAGACCAGCCACAAAGAACCTTCGTGATGCAATCCAAAATTTGAACAGGGCACTCCTCGAAGGATGCATCCACCTCCAGCTCAACCTCCTCGGGTTGAAAAATGTGAGATGGGTCTGAAAAGTAACGTCGTAGCTAAGAAACATGAAAAACATTGTGCATATCCCAGTACCTCTGAGGTAACTGGAACTGATAGGCAACCAGACCGACTCTCTCCAAAACCTCAAATGACCTGATGTATATCAGTGATAGCTTCCCCTATCTCTTAATCCTTCTGTGTCTCAACCTTGGTGTGACATGTAAGAAAACCTGATCTCCAACCTCGAACTCCAAAGGTCATCTCCCTCGATCATCATAAGATTTCTGGGGAGACTGTGCAGTATCCATCCTCTTCAGAATCAACTCCACCTGCTCAGTGGTCTCCTAGAAAAGACGAGGTCCCAGCATAGTTGCATCTCCTGCCTCCAACCAACATAGGGGTGATCGGTATGACCTACTGTACAAAGCCTAATAAGGTTCCATCTGAATCATCACCTAAAAACTGTTATTATAGGAAAAATACACTAGGGTTATATGTTTCTCCCAAGAAATCTCAAAATCCAGGACGCATGCTCGAAGCATGTCCTCTAACACCTGAATCGTGCACTCGGACTGGCCATCTATTTGGGGATGGTAAACTGTACTCCGAAGTACCTATGTACCCAAAGCCCTCTGTAATCCTTGATAGACATGATAAGTAAAATGGGCATCTCTGTCTGAAACAATAGAGTTTGGAACCCCTTACAAACGTACAATCTCTCGGGTGTACAACCTTCCAAGATCATCAACGCTGAAGGTTTCCTTGATTAGCAAGAAATGTGAAACCATCGTGAGTCTGTCAACAAAAACCCATACTATATCCCTCCCTCGAGGCGACCTCTGTAAACCCGTCATGAAATACATCACGACATCATTCCACTTCCACTCAAGAATGGGTAACTACTGTAAAAGCCCTAATGGTCTCTAATGCTCCACCTTCACCTACAGACAGGTGGAAAACCTCATAACAAAACCAGCAACACCTCTATTCATACCTAGCCACCAATACTGACGGTGTAGATCTCAATACATCTTGGTGACACTAGGATGAACTTCCCAAACTGATGAATGAAAATATCACAACATCTCCTCGCGTATGTCTTCTAACACCCATAAGTACCCATGAAAATGCAAGATCTCATCCTCGCCTACGGTCCACCCAGGAGTAGGGTCCTTCCTTGACACACTCTCCCATAGGATTAGGCCTTTAGAATCTGATTTTTACCTCATTCTCACTCGATCCAATACAGTAGAGGTAACAACTACATAAGAAATAAATGCTTGCCCCTGTTTGTTGTGCACCTCCAAATGAATCTCAGAGAATAGATCCATAAGCTGCCACTCACTATTGGCCTCCTGAACTGCCTGTATCTGAGTCATCCTGTTCAATTCATTAGCCACTATGTTGCCTTTCCCAGGCGTGTAGTCAAGCTCAAAGTCAAAGGACTGAAGGTACTCAACCCACCTTCACTGTCTCAAATTCAGATATTGCTGAGTAAAATATACTTGAGGCTTTTGTGGTCTGTGAACACCACAAAATGATCTCCCAAAAGATAATGTCACCAACAGTGCAAAGAATGCAAAACTACAGATAACTCGAAATTGTGTGTCGAGTAGTTCCTCTCGTGTGTCCTCAACTGCCGAGACCCATACGCAACAACTCCATCCCCTTGTATAAGCACTGATCCCAACCTGATACCTAATGCATCGTAGTAAATGGTGAAACTCTTGCTCGAATATGAAAAAATCAGTATCGGTGCTGAATTCAATCTCCCTTTCAGCTCTTGAAAGGATGAATCACAGGAATCTATCTACAAATACTTATCACCCTTCTTAGTTAGGCCCATTAGTGGCGCTGATAAGATTGAAAAGTTCTATATAAAGTGCCTGTAGTAACCAGCCAGCCCTAGGAAACTCCATACCTCAAAGATGTTCTTCGTATGCTCCCAAGAAACTACTGGTCTCTCTTTCTATGGGTCTACTTATAGTTCTGTCTCCAAGATAACATGACCCAAGAAGTGAATCTGGTCCATCAAAAAGTGGCATTTTTAGATCATAACATATAACTGATGCTCTCTCAGTGTACTCAATACGATCTCAAGCTGTGTGGAATGGTTGTGTTGAGTGTGTGAGTACACGAAGATATCGTCCACAAAGACTACCACGAAAGAATCCAATTAAGGATTGAACACTCGGTTCATCAGTTCCATAAAAACTATCGGTGTGTTCATGAGACCGAATGACATAACCACACACTCATATAGATCATACCTTCTCCGAAAGACTATAAGAGGCATATCTAATGGTCTAGCATGAAAATGATGATAAATTAATCTCAAGTAAATCTTCGAGAACACTAGGTCTCATACAAGCTGATCAAAGAGATCATCAATAGTCACTAAGGGATATCAGTTCTTGACTATGAACTGGTTCAGCTTCTGATAATCTATGAAAATTCTAAGGGTACCATCTGCCTTCATTGTAAATAGGATAGGAAAACCCCAAGGAGAAGTACTGGGTCAGATGAAACCCTTCATTTGTAACTCCTCTAATTTCTTCTTGAGCTCCTGTAACTCTGGTGTATCCATCTTATAAAGAGGAATGAACACTGGTGCCACTCCTAGACAATCTCAAAAGAGAAATATACCTTTGTTCTAGAGGTAAACATAAAAATCCATCTGGAAAGACATCTCTGAAATGATCCACCACTGGAGGAAATTCCATCTGTGAAGCCCCCTAGTCATCTAGATATAAACTAGCAATCTAGGTTGTAATTCCTCCCAACCCATGATGCTCGGGTCCAACTCTTCTCACCTGGACATCCCATTCGCCCTTGTGTAGAAAATACCAACCCTATGGTGACGTGAAACTCACCCTATAATGATAGAAGTCAATAAAGGCTTAGAAAGATACCAACTAATCCATTCTGAGAATGACATCGAAGCCTGTCATCTCTAAGACATAGAGGTCCCATAAGAAGTAATTCCCACCAAACTCAAGAGGGTATTCCTTGCACTATTGTCCACTATCCATCCTAATCCCCAATGGAGTGTCTAGAATTATAACATCCTCATGTATGAAGATACAGAGCCTAAGGATCTCCACATAAACAAAAAATATTAAACTATGGGAAGCCCCAGTATCAAAAATCGAAGAAGCTAAATTTGTGGCAACTAGAATGGTACCTCCAACTGTAGAGGGTCTGAGATCCTACTCCTATTGGTTTTACTCCATTGCAAGAGTATGACATGTACTGTGTCCCTATGACCCTACCTGACTACCCTGATATGATCGACCCTATTGTCGCAGGAAACCTATAGTCTGACTACCACGATCACGACCCCCTCCTCATCCTGAACGGCTAGACGAACTCCAGTTACCTAACTAATGAGAAATTGCTGGCCCTTCTCCTGTACGTGGAGTCATAATAGAACCCCTATCACTCGCTTCTAGTGAGAACACCTAGAAGAAATACTGAAGATGACCCATTTTTCTATAAGCTCGACACTCAACTGGGTCTCTCGGGCACTGAGGTCTCATATGCCCTCTATTCTCGCACTGGTATCATACCACCTATATATCAGAAGAAACACTATGTGAAAGCTCCCTGCAATGATTCCTTCTATCTATTGAAGGAGTACTATCTTGGATGCTAAACTGCCATGGCTCGTATCTCCCAACTCCCTTAGATTACACTTGGTTATCAGTGCCTGGTTCACTATAGCCATCACCGAAGTTAGCCTGAAGAAATTCACATGTGATCGGATGTCATACCTGAGAACATCCTCAAATATCATATCCAAAGATAACTCATCACCTCCCAGAATAGGTGTGAAGAACTGAAATTCTATAAAACGGGATGAGTAGTCCATCACTGAAAGAGCTCCCTGCTCCAAATGCATGATTTCTTGGGCTCGATCAGCCCTTAACGTCTTGGGGTAGATGTAATCATAGAAGATCCTCTAAAACTCTTCCCAATCCATATCTAGATGACGTCCCTCCTATGAGATAACATCCCACCATCTCTTTGCAGAATCACGTAGCATGTACATAGAAAGATTAACCCTCATCTCCTGAGGCATCTCCAGATGCTCAAAGATAGCAATCATGGACTCCAACCATGACCTTGCAGCCTGTCGTCCTCCATCCCCCGAAAAAGTGGGATGCTTCTGCTGCTGGAACACCCGCTTCAGCTCTTCCATAGGCGGGGAAGGATGTGGTGCTCCCTAAAATGTCTGTAACATCCTCAAAAATCCTTCATAGAACTATGAATCAACACCTGTGTCCGGTATAGCAGCTGGTTCCAAGACGGGCACAATGGGATAATATGCTGGTAGTCCCTGATCTATCATTTCTGGTGTCTGGTCATCGCCCTACACTTGACATACAACCGAAGGACATCTTGGAAGCACGACTCTACAAGGTCCAATGCAGACCTCAGTATAAGATTATCAAGGAAAACAACTTAGAAGTGTAATAACAGAACATGAGAAAGAAAGGATTCACATTTTACAAAATAGGGTTACATGGTGTGTATACCCCTACACATCATGTTACCTTAAGCTTTTAACATGTCATGTACCTCTACCAATCCTGGCCGTGTAACACCCATACACACGACATGTTCCTCCTAAGACACAACGTGTACTTGAATTTTCCCTCCTTCCCAAGTTCTTATACACAGTTAGAACCACATAGTTCTCTCCTTGGTAACATTACACAGCGTGTTCACCCTATACATGGCATGTACTAGTTCAGTTCCTTCTACCAGTGTCATTGGTCAGACGGACGAATACATCATTCTCTACACACGACATGTACAATCTAGACACATTATGTTATACCAAAAGTTTCCCAACCCCATGTATCTACTCACAGAGTCAGTCACACGGTTAAAGACTACACGACATGTACATACAGTACATGGCGTGTACTTAAGAAAAGTTGTTTCTTCCAAAATAGAAGAACACATGATGTGTTTTCATAACACCACACACCGTGTTGTCTGGGTTTCCGAATAACAGGCCTCTGAAACTTCTCAAAATCCCTTAAAAACTTAAATTTTTTTCCAAGTCATGACAAATTCTGACCCGTGAGAGACCATACTCCCGTTAATCAAAGTTTGGCATCCCTTTCCACATCATAATTTGACAAAATTCAACTAAAGTTCATACATGATCCACCAAATTACGATCCAAGAGGGCACATAACACCTCAGGGACCAAAGTTTGGGGTCCATCCAAATGAAACATTACATATTCCAATACCCTTTCAAAATAGCAGGTATTCTATCATGGCATCTATCACAACATCATGCATAACTAGCACAATGTCTATCATAACAACATGCAATTAGGAATTCACCCTAAATGGCATGAAAAGAATGCATGACATGTGATCTATAGAAAGTGCCTATATGATGCACGAGATGGTATACCCTCATCTTTTTGGGTTGAAATAGAAATAGAACCTCAATAATATCAATGATAACATCACAAAACAAGTGTGTCACGCAACGGTGAAATCAAATCAACTGTAACAATAGAAAAACCATAAAAAATTCAATATTCCAGGTAACTTGGATTTTCCCTATACACGGGTTAGATACTCCTAGGAATAGGTTATTACCAACTACTTATTAATTCTTATCCCTGTCTATAGGCTCCAAATAGTAATACAAAGCAGAAAAAAACCTCCTCTGATACCACTTTGTAACATCCCAGTTCCAGGTGCCGCCAAAATGTGCCTCGTACCCAGTTCTTCCCATAGCCTCAAGCGCATTTCCCCAAATGCCAGAGGCTGCTGACTTGCATGGAGGTCCTTGGGCATGATAATGGGGAAACTATGCCTTCATTGGAAGAGTAACAAAACAAAAATAAATAGTAACCAGTAACAGAAGCAGTAATATCATACAACAAAGTAAACAACGAAAGATTGATAGTATAAAAAATTGAAGCATATATATATATAAATAATGATGCATGTCACAAGTATCTAGTATTGCATCAAAACAATTCACAATGTTTGAAATAAAATACTGAAACCAAAGTACAAAAAATTTTAAACTACAATAGCATTGCAAGCCTCAGCTTGGTCTCATGCTCTCCAGCTCCAATAGTAATCAAGTACCTAATGTAGAAGGGTGCTTTCACTTATCTATACCTACAACCATATAATCAGTTTGAGCCCAAAAGCATAACCCAAATAGGGTGTGAGATGAGTCCCAGTAGGCAACCACTAAAATATCCGTGCCTAACTATTAGTGAATATATATAGCAGGTAATATGAAAAATGAAGAAATAAACTAGTAAGTACTCAAAGTAAACAATCCTACAGTCCTCAATCACATTAATTTACATTTAATAATTATTCAAAACATTGAATAAAGTAACCTATGGATCTAGCCTAATCTCTGTATCCCCCAGTATAAAAATAAAAAATAGACGTCTCAAAAGACCATCTAAACAACCAAGTAGGACCGAGTCCAAGCTTGCTCTTTGGATTGGCAGAATCGTCACAATCAATCAATTATTCACAAGAAACTGTCTAGGAAAGTTCTCACAGTCTAACGCCTATATTTTAACATATCATCAAATCAATAACTAATAATGAACCTCTGGGAAATCTCACATAGTCTAACCCCTTTTTCTCTATATAACACTAATAAAAAAAACAACGACCACCTGGGTAGCTCTGAAAGTAATACCCCTTGGTCTTCATAGCAACAATAAATTATAATGACCCTCTAGAAGTTCTCACAATCAATTACCTATGGTCCAATATTCATTTAATAACCACCCTCTAGGTAGCTATCATGGTCTAACTCTCTGGTCAATGACCCCACAATAGCTCTCACAGTCAATACCTCTAGTCAACCATAACAACAATTCATAATTTAAAAGACCCTACCTCAGGAAGCTCTCATAGTCAATTCCCATTGGCCATACTTTCACAATGTTAATCACATGCATATGAAATAAACAACTCCATCCTAACAACACTAGGCATGGAAAGCAAAGTAGCCTATCATTATTCCTAGACCCAATGGCCGTAACCAATCAAACTTGGGAAAGACATCCATAATCAAGGTAATAAACCTTATGCATAGTCAATACCCCATTCTCAAACAAAAAATCCATATCAGGTATTAAATAGGGTTAAATTCCAAAACACAAAATACCCTGAACAAGGGTATTCAACACTTTTAGCATATATAATCCAAAGACAACAAAATAAAGGCACAAACCACTTACCTCAAAATTGTATGAGGAACACTCTTGAATGTTGTCCCTTGAATCATCCTATAACATCTTAGATCTAAAAAAAGGTAAAATTCATTCAACCTTGAATAACTTACGAGAGAGGAGAAATCAGGAAGAGAGGATCTAGGGAATTAGAGAACTCACCGGTGGGAATCCAATATAGCCAGAGGCGTCTCAATCAGAGCTCAAATGGAGGAACGGGAGGAGATCAAATATTTTCAGACATACGTTGCTCTCCTGTACGAGACACGGTAAGAATAAATATGTTATATAGATAAGATGCGACCTAGAGATGATTAATCAAATAAAAAGAAAAGTACACAACGTATTCATTTAATGTACACACTATGTACTAGCCTCAACCATCCCCCGCTTTAGGCTTTCTTCTAGGTCACCCAGACGGCTATGTATTGGCTATCACATAGCCAGCACACGGCTACCCGCAACAACCAGATACATGACATATACTCAAGAGTACACGACGTGTACTTAGAAAATTTCCAAATCATCATTTTTCCTAAAAAACAACCTTAAATAAAGATCCATACCTAAAAATGGAGATCCGGGTTCTTACACGTACGAGCCATGATTATATTTTTTATTATTATTTAACCCATTACCTTCATGGGGTAATTAGTCTTTGATGGAATTATGTATGATTTTCCTATGTGAAAGATATAAAGATTGGCATATAGTGGGTGCACCCAAAAAGTGCACCAATACATTGAGTAAAGGGTTAATCTTTTTATATGAAATGTTCATGATACCTTAGAAGCATGAATTTGTAATGTTTTATGATACCTTGTTGACACTACTGGAAATTTAGGCTATAACCACGATTTCAAACCGTGGCTATAAGCCCAAAAACCGTGGCTATAGGTTATAGCCACATTTCAATGAATAGTGGCTGGTATTGGCGTGGCTATAGGCCAACTCCTATAGCCACGGTTTAAAACCGTGGCTAAAGCCTATAGCCACAGTTCAAACCATGGCTAAATCCCTATAGCCACGGTTTGAAACTATGGCTAAAGCCTTATAGCCACGGTTTTAAACCCTGGTAGAAGGTAAAACACAAACAAGCCTTATAGCCACGGTTAGAAACCGTGGCTATAGATCAAAGTTCAATAAAAAAACACAGCAGGCTTGCAGGCCTGCCTTCCACCCCCTGCCCCCTTCTAGTCCCCTACCACCCCTGCCAGTCCCCCCTTCCCCTACTAGTCCCCCCTACCAGTCCCCCCCTGCCCCCTGCCAGTCCCCCCTTTCCCCCTGCCAGTCCCCCCTGCCCCCTGCCACCCCTGCCAGTCCCCCTACCCTTGCTAGTCGCCCTGCCCCTGCTAGTCCCCCCTGCCACCCCCTACCAGTCCCCTGCTAGTCCCCCTGCCCCTGCCAGTCCCCCTTCCAGTCCCCCCTGCCCCCTGCCACCCCCTTCCAGTCCCCCCTGCCCCTACTAGTCCCCCTCACTTCCACCCACCTGCCACCCCCACCCTGCATGTATCCCCCTATTTTCCATCTGGCTCTGCCCCTGCCAGTCCCCCTACCTGTTTTCCCCTGGTTCCCCACCCCCGCATCGCTATAGTGAACGTCGGTCACCTTTGTTAAAAGTGATACAGTTGCGGGCCACAAGCATTCGGCCCAACTAGATCAGGCAACACCAATCCAACAATTTCTATTATATAATTAACACATGCCCATGAATCTTGTTCTTGATTCCATATCCATGTGGACATCAGTTAATAATGTCACTTTATTCCTTATCAAGGTTACAACCTAATGATCAAAGTTGACTAGAATTTCAATTACATTTTATATTTAGACAATCCCATAAATATCTTTCTCATTTCTGTAAGTGAGGGAATCTTATGCTTGCCACATATAAGTAAAGGATGGATCTTTAGTTATGATCTGGGCATAAAGGATGTTATATCTTCTTTTGTCAAGCCATATGGACATCTTAGGAATACGCAGTTAGTGGACTACTTTGGAAGCTGTTTGTGAGTACCCGATCAAGGAGAGAGACAACTGTTAGACCTTTGTTTGCTGTTGGACAACACCAGCACAGCTGCGACACGATCGTAGCTGGAAAAAGTGAGCGCTGGAGGATAATGCATGCATTATTTATGACAATGCCAAGAACGTCCTTTTCTTTTCCAATACCCATGAACATAAACAAAGTCCTCTTCCCATTTCATAAAAAACCCAGCCCCCCCGGATAGCAGCCACCCCCCACATCCCTTGCACCCCTTGCACACCCCTCTCCCCCCTGCTGGACCCCCTTGGACAGCACCCCCCTACTGGACCCCCCTAGATAGCAGCATCCCCCTGCTGGACCCCCCTGGACAGCAGCAGCCCCCTGCTGGACCCCCTGGACAGCAGCCCCCAGACCCTAGACACCCCCCAGACCCTGGACAGATCCCCTTCCCCCTAGACAGATTCCCCCCAGACCCTGGACAGATTCCCCCCAAACCCTGGACAGATTCCCCTCCCCCTGCCAGTCCTGCCCCCCCCCCCCCCCCCCCCGAACCATTCAGCCATTTGAATCTTACCATAATTTCAATTAGCATTGTTTCGAACATAAGCCACAAAATCTAAAAGCTAACTAAAGTAGTTCTAATTATAGGAGCAGTAAAACACCAAGAAAAAAGATGTAATACATAACTCTAGCAATGAGTAAAAATGAAGGCAATGACAAACCAGCTTAACCAAAAGTACCAATCCATCCATTAGATCTCTTCAGTTGCAATCCAGTGGACTCCTATAATGGACCCACTTACAACAGGAGGGTGACTGTAAAATACCAAGCATTTTTTTCTTCATTATAAAAAAACAACCACTAATAAATCATATCACAAAGAAATGAAAACACAATCAACAGTTGGGTAGAAAATTGAAAATAAATAATATTTTGAATGTGTAATATGAAATATACAATGGGCAGTTATTATGAACATGAAATTAATGGTAGATTAATCTAGATGCATTACCATTATGAAAAAGAGAGTTGGTATATCTTCTCCGACTTAATTTTACTAGAAATGGAGGAAGACGACCAGCCCCATCCCCCACCAGCCCCTCCCCCCTGCCCAGCCCCATCCCCCACCAGCCCCTCCCCCCTGCCCAGCCCCATCCCCCACCAGCCCCTCCCCCTGCCCATCCCCATCCCCCACCAGCCCCCTCCCCCTGCCCAGTTCTTCCCCTCTCATCCCCTCCCCCCCTGCCCAGCCCCTTCCCCCACCAGCCCCTCCCCCCTGCCCAGCCCCATCCCCCCTGCCCAGCCCCATCCCCCCTGCCCAGCCCCACCCCCCAGCCTAGTTCTTCCCCTCTCATCCCTCCCCCCTGCCCAACCCCATCCCCCACCAGCCCCTCCCCCCGACCTAGTTCTTCCCCTATCATCCCCTCCCCCCTGCCCAGCCCCATCCCCCACCAGCCCCCTCCCCCTACCCAATTCATCCCCTCTCATCCCCTCCCCCTGCCCATCCCCTTCCCCCACAAGCCCCTCCCCCCTGCCCAACCCCATCCCCCCTGCCCAGCCCCATCCCCCACCAACCCCCCCCACCAAACCCCTCCCCCCGACTCAGTTCTTCCCCTCTCATCCCCTCCCCCCTACCCAACCCCTTCCCCCACCAGCCCCTCCCCTCTGCCCAGCCCCTTCCCCCACCAGCCCCTCCCCCCTGCCCAGCCCCATCCCCCACCAGCCCCCTCCCCCCGACCCAGTTCTTCCCCTCTCATCCCCTCCCCCTGCCCAGCCCCTTCCCCTACCAGCCCCTCCCCCCTGCCCAGCCCCATCCCCCCTGCCCAACCCCATCCCCCACCAGCCCCCTCCCCCTGCCCAGTTCTTCCCCTCTCATCCCCTCCCCCCTGCCCAGCCCCTTCCCCCACCAGCCCCTCCCCCCTGCCCAACCCCATCCCCCCTTCCCAAACCCTTTATAATCATATAAAGTTCAGATATTTGGAAAATATTTGTGTGCTTAAAGATACATATACACACTTATAAGATGCCATAGAGGATTTGTGTGTTTATATATCATCTAAACTCATGTAAGACATGTAGAGGAATAACCCAGTAGAAAACATGCTTAGATTATAAATATTTCATTGTTTAAGATCATATTACATAAATAAAATAAGAATTATTGATTAAAAAGAAAAAATATTCAAGGGAGAAATACCGGGTATAGGGTCGGGTGTAAACAGAGCTCACCCCAAAACCATTATCAGTGGCAGTCCAATCAATGCCAACTTACATCTTTGAAATCAATTATTGCATCAAGTTGATTAGATTTCTTATTCAAAAAACTACATACATTTTACATATTTTATTCAATAAGATGTATTCAGTTTATGCATATAGTTAATATAGTTTAATGACATTCAGTTTATTCAATAAACTACATTCAATTTATTGAATAAACTGTATACAGTTTATATAGTTTATTTAGTAAACTGCATTCAGTTTATTGAATAAACTGCATACAGTTTATATAGTTTATTTAGTTTAGGCATCCATTTTATTGGATAAATTGTATATAGTTGATTCAATAATTTGTATGAAATCTATATGTTGCATACAATTTATTCAATAAACTTTATGCATTTAGTTTGTTAAACCAATTGAAAAAACTGTATAACACAAATGAAAATTGAAAGAAATTTCATTAAATGTGTATGCCTGATAAACTATATGCCTAATTGGAATGATTTAAATTGTATGCCTAATTGGAATGATTTAATAAAAAAATGAATAATAAAAGACAAATGAATCACCTGCTAAACCTAATAGAAAAAAAGATAAGAACCCTCTTTTAATTGAACTCCTCGAGGCCATGATAATCCTTTATGTTGGAATTTTCAACCCCTTTTTTTGTGTAAATGGAGGCTTTGGAGTGTTTTAAAACCTAATATTTATTCAAATTGCAGTAATATTTCATGTACAGTGAAATCCATACACAACTATCCACTTCAACCAAATATAAATAGTAGTGATTGATATTCACAAATCCATAAAAGTTGAGGAGATCGAACTGAATACCTGATTCTCAGCCATACCTGTCCTGATGATGTTTTCAGGGTTAAAGGTGGGCTTGTCGGTATTTCTTTCATATCCCTTCCATTCATCAGATTAGGATCCTCATCATGCCATTGCAATCTACTTCCCTCACAAAGGAATCAAAGAATGAAGGGTCGCTACTTCATAAAGAAATGTGAAACATACAGGTTTAGAATGGAGTATGATCATCTAAGAATTTGTTAAAAACAAATGGATAATGAAGATCACTGATGATGAAAAATGGAAGGAAACTTCCTTTGGAAAATTTTAAAAAAATGAAGTTGGAAATACTATTCCCAAGAAGTTTTTAAATAAGGTAGATCATACATCCTTGGGTAATAAACCTAAGAAGTCTAAGCCAAGTGATAAATATAAAAGGATCAGTTCTTCTATCATGGAAGAAGGAGAAAAACTTAGATTCATGAAAACAAGCCTTGCTTGTATGTGAAAATAGAGGTAAGAAATAGCATAATGGAAGACCGCGGCATGACAGAAGCATGACAGCGGCGTGACCATGACATGTTGGCCCGGTCCAGCGACATCTGCAGGGCAGAATCTTCCAGCCATGAGCGAAGGGAGCGAGAGGAGGCTGGAATGCTGGTGGAAGGGGGCTGGTTGTAGGTGCTGGGGGATGGTGCAGGCTGATTAGAAGGTGGCAGGGGGGATGTTGCGGGCTGGAATGTTGGTGGTAGTGGGCTGAAATGAAGGTGGAAGGGGGGTGGTGTGGGCTGGATGTGGTTGGAGCAGGTCCAAATCATGACATTACCACGACATGACTGTGGCGTGACCACGGAGTGACCGCGACGTGACCGCGACGTGTTGGCCCGGTCCAACGACATCTGGGGGGCAGCATCTTCCGGCCAGGAGCGAAGGGAGCGGGAGGAGGCGGGGCAATTGAATTGCGAAAACAAAAAACATGCTAATATATGGTATTATAAAAAAACTTCCATTCAAATTAACTACACTAATAAAAAACATACTAATATGACTAGAACTAAATCAAACATCATCAAGCCAATTTGAGTAAAGTGGAACCAAACCAAACTGAAAATAATGTAACAAAACTGACTCAAACCAATCAAAACTGACTTCAATAAAGTATAATTGAGCATGCAAAAAATGAAACTAATGAAACATACCTGATTGGATTTAAAATTAATTTAATTGAACCGAATATCCCCAAATCGAACAAAATGAACCTGTTAAAATTGACATAAACCAAAAAAAATGAACCTAATAAAAAATAACTTAGAAAACCTAACCTGGCCCAAACTGAACCAAGGAGTCGGGCCTTGTGATGAAATTTTAGAAGGCCTCATGCCCGCAGGTTAAGAGGATATCACAGTCATGTGGTGCTTCACTGTCCTCAACAAGATCCAAAACGCACTATAAAAAGATAGGGAACCCAAAAATCACAAAAACCCAAATTAAAATTGAGCAAAGAATAAAAATGGAAGAATCCTTACCTGAATCCGATGTTTAACTCACTACCTTCTATGGTGGTGGGTAGAATCGACCTCATCATAAGTAACCACCTGTAAGTAAATAATAGAAAAAAGAGTGATATATAACAACTTATTATATATGTGTGATCAATGTGTCAAATGTACATGATAAATGACACATAAATCTATAATAAAAAATGAACAAAGAATATTCAGATTGATATATAAATCCCAATACTGAATAACATGATCATTAATAAAGGCTTTTTGTTCAAATGAAATCCAATTTCATTCAATACATACACAACATAAGTGTTGGAGTAATATTATTCTATATCTGTTGAGTATTCCATAATGGAGTAGGTTGCGCCACTATCGATGGGAAACATGAAAGATATGAGGGGATAGTGAAGCAGTTTGACACCCCTTGGGTTGTGTTTTATTTTTTGACAAAATGTGTGGACTTTTCCCAAGATGATTTGTTGAAAATATGGGGAGATTAATGGACACCCCTAAAGTGAGTTTGAGTTAGACATGTTGACAATGAGATGTGGTGGACGAAGAGTGGTGATGGAGCTTGGCCATGTGATGGAGTTCATATATTTAAAACTATAAATGTAGGTGTTTTAAAGTCTAGCATGTAAGCTTACACAATATTAGGATGCTTCATGTAATAAATTCTCTAAGGCATGGAAATTTCTCAATACCCATTCAGAATGATTTCTTTCTCTTGAAGGAAACTTCAGATCCCATCAATAGGCAGATAATTCCTCCATGTTTCCCACTGCCTCTAAAATAGGGTATAGACAGTGGGAACCAGTTGCAGGGTTAGTGGCCGGTAGTTGATGTGATATCCTTTGTTGCCTAGTCTCAAATAACTGTTTACTAGGTATGTATGTTCAATATCTTATGCACAAATGTAACATAGAAAACAAAACAGAAACTAGATGAATGAAATATAAAGATATCATGCATTGATTCTAATGCTGTTCAGGTTCAAGAATATCTTACGTATAGATGAATGCCCAAACATCACACTAGCTGATTTTTGAAAATAGCTACAGGTTAACTGTTTAAAATGTAGAAACAAAATATATAATAATTACCATTGTGATGAAAATCAAGGCTCTGGTCAGCAGCTTATGTGGATGTAGGATATGAAACAACAGGTGTTTCCATTCTATCACAATCATCAGCTAATAATAGTCGCCCCTGTTGGACCCCCCTGGACAGCCCCCTTGCTGGACAGCAGCCCCCCCTGTTGGACCCCCTGGACATCAGCCCCCCCACCCCCCTGCTGGAGCCCCCTGGACAGCCCCCCCTGGACAGAAGCCCCCCCATACAGACCCCCCCTACTGGAGGCCCTGGACAGCCCCCCCTGCCAGACCCCCCTGGACAGCCCCCCTACTGGACCCCCCTAGACAGCCCCCCCTGCTGGACAGCAGCCCCCCTGCTGGACAGCAGCCCCCCTGCTGGACAGCAGCCCCCCTGCTGGACAGTAGCCCCCCCTGCACATTAAATGTCTTTTAGATAAATCAACACATTAAAGTGGAAATGTCTCTCATACACTTTAATGAGTAAGGTCGAAAATATCAAAAACATTGAAAACAATTTAGAAACACAAACCGGGATATTTGGTTATGCTTCCCACAACAATATGATTCGATCTTTAAGAGGTGGGTGGAGTGCTGCCCTGTTTTTTTCCTACCCAGAAAATAGAAAGAAAATGTTATTAAATACTAAAACAACTAAAGGAAAGAAAATAAATTACAAGGGACAAACATATGCACAGTGAAAATGCAATATCACAAATGACATTGATCACAACCAAAAAACTGCCCAACAAATAGAAAATAATTACAAAGATAGATTCAATTTCTAATTTGGATTCTCAAAAGCTAAATATAGAAAGGGCCATCAGGATCCCTTTTCTGGGAAATAATACTTATGTCCCACCTTCAGAAATAATTATTTCTGACCCCAAAAATTTTGAATGTGAATGAAGGGAAGAGTTCTTCAACTGAAGGACTTTAATATGAAAACATAGCAGAAAAATGGGAGAAAATATAGCATCAGTTCATATACAACACCCATGTTAAGAAATAGAATTCTAAAAAATCAGAAGATTGAAGTATTTAAAAAACAAATAAAATGAAAACCCAAATATTCAAGCTCTTCTCTATTTTCCCAATCAAACTCGTGAGTATGCACCTGACTTGGGAAATAGGAATCCCATGTTACACCATACAGGGTTACAAAGGCATAGAGATCCATAAATGTTCCACTATGGGCCTTACTAACCTTCTCAAGAGATAAAATGGAGTTTTAAGTCAGTAACAGTTAAAACATATATACAGTTAAAACACATATACATTTTCTTCCCACATAATTGGGAAGATATATAATTCGCATAGCCACCAATAACTGGTTCAATGTAATGAAAGTGAATAGAAACACATAATAGTCAAGAGAAGATTATGTAAATAATGTTTCTATAATTTTGATTTCAATTCGGAAAGACTGGAAAATGGAGTATAAGTAAACAATGAAAATGGATTCGAACACATATACAAAAGGAATACAGTATAAAACGCACAAAGTCTAATTGGACCTCTTTCATATGCCATGGATGGGTAATGGTTGGAATTGAAAAAATAGATATTCAAACAGAAAGTAATACACGCTTTAGAAGTTTTTCAAGGAGTTATTTATTAGAAAAAATGATATATTTCAAGAATTCCATACAACATCAGTTGGAATAGGTGACGTTATTAGGGATGTAAATAGACTGCATATATTCTGAAAAATCAACAACATTTAAAAAAGTATACTAAAAAAAGGGCATATTTTGTTGTCATGCATGCATGTATAAGGGGTAAACATACATGTACCTTCTATTTGTAACCTTCTTCATTGTACAGATAACATATCTTCTAAAAAAACTTGACATGTTTCGTTCAACAAAACCTGTGCAATGAATGATGGAAACAAATGAGAAATCAACATGTTCAATGTATTTCATTTTTTGACTGATATGTTCAGCATGTGAAAATATAGGTAATCCACCACCTGTGATGGCGGGTAAGATTGAAGGCTAGTTGATTTTACATAGCCCATTTTTTACTTGAAAACAACGTAGTGCATCATGTGAATTTGAAAACGGTAGTGCATCATGAGAACTAAAATTTAAAACATACGAATCGATATGTTTGTTTATGCTTCCAAGAACAGCATGAATTTAACTTCAACAGGTTGATGGGTTGCAGTCCAGATTTTTTACTCCCCAGAAAACTGAAGAAAAATAGAGGGAATTACATGAGAATCCTACCCATTATTCAACAGGTGCATGGGGTGCTGTACAGGAGCTGGTCGACCATGCCAAGCCTACACTTTTTTCAAAATAGAAACATCAAGAAGACATCCATGGACTGCTAGAAAGCTGTCAAATTGTTAATCAGAAAATAGAGGGAATTCCAGTGGAGAAAGCAGCCCAACAACCCCCCTCTCCCTGCCCCCTGCCCCCCACCTGCACACCCCCTACCCCCTCCCCTGCCCCCCACCTTCCCCCTCCCCCTGCCCCCACCTACCCCCCCACCTGCACACACCCCTCCCCTTACCCCTAGCACACCCCCTACCCCCACCTATACACCCCCTCTCCCTGCCACCTGCCCCCTACCCCCCCTACACACACCCCTCCCCCTTCCCCCTGCCCCCCCACCAGGACACCCCTCCCCCCAGCAATCCCCCTGCCCCCTGCCCCCACCTGCACACCCCCTCCCCCTACCCCCACCTGCACACCCCCTCCCCCCTCCCCTGCCCACCCCCTGCCCACCCCACACCCACCCTCCCCACCCTATGCACCTCCTACCCACCCTCCACATTTCATTCCACTTCAACCACTTAATGAAATACGTGTATAAAGGATCATTCGTGATGTTTTATAGTGTGTAATGAATGGTTTAGAGGGGTTAGTTTTATAATCCCTCCAAGAGAATACTTTAAAAAAGGGGAAATAAGGAATTATACTAACCAAGAATATGAAAAGATATAAATAAAGATTCTAAAACAAAATGAAGTATTATTTCAATATAATGCATAACTAATATAACTAATGCAACATCAGTAATTAGTAAATGAACCACCACATATATTATATCCAAATTTAAAAACAATGACTTTAGATGGTAGTTTTTTCCTTTTTAAATCTAACATAATGGATTAAATCATTTTTCTCTACTGGGAAATTACACTATGACCATGATTCTATAGCCATGGTCAGCACATCTATGTCCATAAGTAAGAATATAGTCCTTAAATAACATAGATTGTGGTAGTATTCCTCACCACGTTGGTATACAACTATAGTGTATATGGAATATGGATATATGTCTATTTGGGAAGGACATATGACTATGTTCCATGCTAGACAGTGGAAGTATGTATGTGTGGTAACTATAGGAAATGAAAGGGAAGGGTATGGGAAAGGGATATAGTTACGGTAGATGTAAATCATGGTAGTTGATTAGTACATAATAATGGTCCACATGTACCATTATATTAGGTGACCTAGATATGACCATGAGTTTAATGGTATGTGGAAAAAATGTGGGCCCCTATTGATCAAGTGAAAACACCCCCCCACACATAAATTAAGTCGAATGAAGCATACCAGCTCCTTGTTATCATGATTACCTCCACTCAATCAATTTTGAGGACCTTGAATGTTTACTATACCATGATTTTTTCCATTCAATTGTGCATTATGATATTCTTTACATGTTTTAAAACATCGATCTGATCAGACCTCAATAATTTATCCTTGTATTTGAAAAACCATAATAATTTTTTCATACAAGTGACTTCAAAGAAAGATATTATACATCATCTCTACCATATTTCATCATATAATACTTTATTTCATTTTATTTTATCAAATTAATTTCAATTTATAAAATGTTTTGTCTAAACCCTCTTCCTCATATCATTTCATGTCTTTCTCTTGAATTTAATTCTCATTGAAATAGTTTGCTAGAGTGGTTTTAATAGAGTTTGTGATCTATATTTTCACTCTTTTGAGTTTGAATTATTAATTTTCTAACCAAACATATATAAAAAAAATTCTTGTGATCATAGGATTCTACAATATTGTTTTAGAATATATTAATTCAACCTTCACTGCTTACTTGAAACCACCTTTAGAAATAATTTAAAATTGTCTTTCTTAATTTTAACCCAAAGATGCCTAGTTTTTAAACCCCCTACCTAATAGAATTCCAATTTAAAACACATGTAACTGAACTCATTCTAAATTTCATAACCACTTCCAATCAATTACCCCATTCAACATAGACACTTTGAAATGAAACAAAAATGATACAAACATAACCCATCTTTGAGACATTCAATTTGATTCATGTGATGAATAATTAAGGATAAAAAATACAGGGGATTACCTATGGTGTTGAGGGTTGTGGGGGAGAACCGTCAGGAATGGAGGAGGAGGGGAGGCAGCTCGGAGCAGCTTCGCTGGAGGAGGGGAGGGCCACGACAAGGAGGGGTTGAGGGTTTTGAGGGTTGCTGGTGAAAAGGTGTCGGGGAGGGTGATGGGGGTGTCGACCTCGGTGTCAGAAGTGAGGCGTTGGGGAGGAGGCATTGGGGAGGAGGGTCACGGTGAGGAGGGTCGCGGCGATGAGGCGTTGGGGAGGAGGATCGCGGTGATGAGGAGGGAGCGATGAGGATGCGTCGGGAAGGAGGGTCGCGGTGATGAGGAGGGCGCGGTGAGGAGTCGTCGGGGAGGAGGAGGGCGCGGTGAGGAAGAGGTTGCGGCGAGGAGGAGGGCACAACGAGGAGGAGATCTTGGGGGAGGAGGAATCGCGAGGGCAGGAGGGTCGTTGATCGAGAGAATGGAGGAGGAGCCCGACAGATTTTGGGGAAAAAAAGGGAAAGGCAAATTTTAGGCAAGGTTTTTTAATTAAACCGTGTCTATAAATTGTCTATAGCCACGGAACTATAAAACCATGGCTATAGGTCCGTGGCTATAGCCTAAATTTCCAGTAGTTTCATATTCTTTTAAGAAACCTTAGTGATGGATTTTTTTGATATTTTTATAAAATTCTCATGTTTATGTTTTAGTCACATTCCAATGTTATAGTTCATGTGAAATTTTTAATTTTATAAATCAAGTACTTATCTTCATGTTATTATATTTATATTCTTATGTTATGCCCAATTTTTTCCCATGTTAATTTATGAATTCATTTTTAACCCTTAATGGGCAACTGAGCTAACCTATTTCTTATGTATTCATTTTTGAAGCTTATAAAAATAATTATGTATAATATGTCTAGAAGAGTATCATGTTTGTAGAATTTTTGGAAGATATTGATGTCATGTTATGGATTAGGATTTATCTTATGAAGTGGAAAAAATACAATTTTATGAAAAACACAAGGGTTTTGTTAGTTAATGTTTTTCCCTAACTCTATAAAACTACAAACCTAAAATATATTATGAATGTATATAAGTGATTATATTAATTAATATACTATAATAAAATCATTAAATAAGGGGTTTTTGGATAATTTTCCTCCTAAATGTATGTATTAAATTTAATTTATATTTTCATCTCAATTAAAATTTTAATTATTATCATTTGTTAACGATTTTCATTTTTGGTTCTACTAAACTAAATGATACTAAAACACTCCAACCATCATTGTGGGCACATTAAAAACTTATGATACCAATCAGAGGAATTTATTATTAATATTAAATCCATTTTCCTTATATTCTATTAGATATAATCTATTCAATATATGAAATTAATACTATTATTTTTTTTATCTCACAATTTAATCATTGTTGGTCCATTTTTTCAGTGAATCTTCATCATAAATTTAATCCAATATATTCAAAATGTGTCTTAATTTAATAATTTCATAGAATTTTATAAAATTTCAAATAAGATATGATAAAATATCTAAATAAATTTCCCTTTTTAAATAATTTTACAAAATGCACAATTTTATCACACATCCCTTATATAAAATATAATTAACACTATAAATTATGAGATCAGACTTATGCAGAATTTACCTTGAAATTTATCTTCCATTAATGTTATCAGAAATGATATCCTTGAAAATAAGGTTTTTCTATAGAAAAAATTAAATATGTTCCTCCTACACTCAGATAATTATATTATCTTAGTATACATATCACTAAGATTAAATTTACAACTTCTTTGGATCATATTTTGAAAGTAACTCATATAGTTCTTCTAAGATTTAGAAAATCATGTTACACTATGTGATTTATTATAAATTATTTTTAGTTCATTGAAGATAAAAAAATTGTTCTATGTGGGCTAGGGGGTCACATGTGATTCATTACACATATTATTTTCTCACTTACTTTTAACAAACACAATTTCTAGACCTTATCATATATGGATTGAAACCTATAAACTACATTTAAAGGATATCCTATATATTCAACAATGTATTTCACACATCCCTTGTATATCTCCATGTATTCTCCTTTTATTAGAAAAATATTTAGTAGTAATAAATCTAATTTATATGAACTCTCCATTTTTTCACAAATCCATGAGTATATTGTTACTGCTAGGTGAAAGTATCACTCAATATAACAATATAATTCATTATAAGAAAAAATTTAAAATATATTACTTTTAAATAATAATTATTTAGATTTCCAAACATGTATGGGTTTATATGAAATTACAAATTACAATTTCCACAACAATTCTAATACATTTACTTCAATCCTTTTCATTTTTATATCATATAAACTAGGGTTCTCAAATAAAATTTTATATATTTAATTAGTAGTATTTTAATTATAAAATACTTTACTAGAGTCAATAGTGGCCATTTTAAACGATTTTTCAATAATGATATCACATTTTGTGAAATTTATATTTTTTTTCGGTGAGTAATATGACATTTTTGAAATAGTTAGACAGTTACATATGTAGTTTTAACATCACCAATTATTTATTATGATTCAAATACTATTTTAAATGATTTTATAGTTTTCAATTTATGGTTATGATATTTATTAAACCATTTATGTAGATAATATCTTACAATATCTAATTATTATTTCTCTTATACTAATTTAACAACATTTTTTTACTAACCACTATTTTATTCATTCACATGTAACATTTAGAAGTGCAAAAATTTCCCTATGTCCATTAGCATTGCACATTTTAGTCATAAATGAACTAAAATAGTTCAAATACATCAATGGAAATTATTTTTATCTATCATTGGTGGTTTCATATTTTTTGACTAAAGATGTAAGATGTTCATTTTTTTTCAATAATTTTAACTTAATATTTTGGTTAGTCTGTTGTAATATGTTTGAATTTTATTAATTTTGGATATTTTAGTTCGAAAACCTACTTATTTTTATAACCTAGATATACACACACACACACACATATATATATATATACATATGAAATATTTTTCATCTTAACAAAACCGTCCAAAAATAACTTTTTTCATTATCAATAATCTTGTATTTTTTATCTACAGGTATGCATTGTTAGAATGTGTTAGCTCTGGATAAGAATTATGCAAAGAATGTTTCAGGTATTCACCTATAATATTTCTAAACACTACATTATCATTATGATAATTAAAATTAAATATTTTATTCTCTAATGAAATAAAATATTTATAATAGTACTATACTTACATTTTTTTTCATAATTTCATGTCATGTTTCCTTTATAGAGTATTGAATCAACATATTATCAATATTTTTGTATAAATTTTTTTTCTATTTGTTCAGTGATTCTGAATTACATTATGAATCATTTATGTATGTATTCTTGATTATTAAAATATTTTTTCTTATATTTCTTTGCACACAATATTGGATATAAAACAAATTGAAGAACTTTTACATTAAATTTTATATTGTGGTGAAAAATATATTTACACAACTCAAATGTTTTAATTCATTATTACAATTAAAAAATCAATAATTTAGTTTCTATAGTATTTTTATTGGATGCATGTTCCTTTATCGCTCATTCATTTTTTTATTTCAATTCAATATATTAAAAGTTACTTAGTTTCTCTATTTTGGGTTCATTTTAATGTTTCATAATAGTTATTTATTTTCAACATTTAAACATTTAATTAATTTATTTAATATTTTAGATTAAATATATTATTTTATTTATAAAATTTAATAACTTCAATTTCATTTCATATAAATATAATTGACTCATGTTTTTATTTTAAATATTAACTTATTATCAGATAGTGTTATTATTATCACAATCATCATTGTTTCTAGGATTTTGTTGAATCTCAATATTATAATGTGTGAGGCATTCCAAAGAAAGTTATATTCCTTTAAAAGTCAATAGTATTTTTTGAACACATTTCATATATCCTCTACTGAATTTAGAAGTTATATCATTGTTTAATATCATTACACTATAGTTAACTGACAAAACTATAACACTACCAATATGCTAGATATTACAAATTTCTAAAATGATGGACACCTATAGAAGCTGATGGTTTATCTATAAACACAATCTCAAACATTTTAATAACACTCATAATTTCACTTCATAAATCCTCTTATTAACAAATTTGATTAATTGAATTGATTATATCATATTACAAAAATTTAACCAATTTAACATAACTAATACTAATCTAATTTTTCATATCATAATTAAACATATGTATTTAAACATATCCACCTATTTGTAAAATATTTTTTATTCATATATACTTTATTAATTAAAATATATAGTTTATCATAAATTCTTGACCATGATAATTTTTTTACTTTTCATTATTTTTTTGTAACTATTAATATTCAAACCTTTAATCCACATTTCATATTAAATTTAAATATTGGTTTTTATTTTTTTATATTATTTAAAACTATACAGGAACTTTCACATGACTTCAATTCAAAATTCATTATCATAAGATCCTGTATATTGAATTGAATTTAATATTTCAAATTAAATTGAAATTTCAAATGGTGGATGGTTTGAATCTTGATCGATGATTCTGAATTAAATTCTAATGAATGGAATGCCTCAAATTGATGTTTTTAGAAATAGAATGAGGCTCATAAGGTGTATTAATGGTTTTAGGAGGATCCCTATGATATGGAAATGAAATGTATGTTTTGAAAAAATGTAGCCTAGGTCACACGATTAGAACATGGTTAGTGGTAACTGGGTGTCCTAACCGTGCGACCATTTTTGTAAAGGAATATAATTTTTTAAATTGTGAGGAATCTCTAACATGACATGTGGATTAGTGAAAAGATAAAGAGAAAATTTCATAGTTGGTACATGATTTATCTAACCATGCACTGCAACAATGTGGGGATAATACTACAAATCGGGCCTTTAAAAGTGCTAGTAATATGGATTTATTAGTCCTATTGAAGTGATGATAATATAAGTGATGTTAAAGGGATATTTTTAATAGTGTATGAAAAAAGAGCTGATAAAAGACCCCTTTAACAATGCTAAAAAGCGTTGTTAAAGGCCCTACTGATAAAGGGTATAATTTCTTTTTTCTCCCCCCTTATCATTGCTTCCCCTAAATCATTATTAGAGCTTTAGATAATCTCACCCCCAGCGTGCGTCCCTGCCTCTAGTGAGTTTTAAACCCGAGACCTCTATCTTATACACCAGCACCTTTTCCACTCCCTTAAACTGTTTTGTTTTATATTTTATGATGTATCTATATATTTTGTAATATTTTTTTATATTTTTATCCATATATTTATATATATGTTTACATATATGTTTTTATATATATATTATATAATTTTAAAATAAATAAATAAATAAATAAATATATATATATATTAAAATGGATACTAGTTTTTATTTAGATAAGGTTTATATATTGATAAATATATTTTATATGTAAATATGTTTTATTTTTTATTTATAAAATTTAATTTTTATGTGTGAATATATAAAAAATATGTATATATTGTTATATATTTGATTATAAATAAAAGTAAATTATTAAAAATGATAAAATTTCAAATCTATAATATCAATATGAATTTAATCCATATGAATAAATTATATCACCACTAAAAAATGGAAAAAATCCCCCTTAAACAAGGCTAAATATCAATTTAATGTTCAAAATTTTGGGTACCCCGACTAAAAACTCAGTTTTGGAGGCCTTCTGGACCTTTTGGGGTTGATAAATAGAACAAACTCATAGAGCTGGGTATAACCCTTTATGGTGTAGAGCTTATTATAGACTTTTATTTGATAAGTGGTAGAGCCCAAATGAACACCCAAATCAAAAGTTTTGTATGTTTGAAGTTTGAGTTACGTTTTCAACTTAATTTAGATCTTTTATTAATTTTTTGATTTTTTATCATCAAATTGGTATTAAATGACTATTACTCAATAATAATTTCCAAATTATTAATTTAAAATATTTTTTAATTAATTTATAATCAATTTTCAGTAAATATCTTATATGTTATGTGTAAATGCCTATTTAGCCTTATCTATAAAATAATTAAAAAATATATATTATATATTATTTTTAATTAAATATTTTTTTTTCAAATATACCCTTTGTCTACGCTTTTTTAGAATCACAGATAAATTCCCTTTTTTATCATTTATTTTTTACTAGATTTAATAAATGGGGCTTTTATAAGTACTTTTTTACAAGTGCTGATAAAGGGCCCCATTTAACAGTTCTTTTTTAGCACTATTAAGGACCTCCTTTAATTGCACTAAAAAAATCGTTGTTAAAGAGTTCCTTTAACAAAGTTTTTTCTATCACTGAGAAAGGGTGTATTTAACATTTATTTTAGCTAGAACTGTATTAACCTAGTTTTTTTTGTAGTGGGAAGTGGTATTCTTGGGTAGTAACTCCGCACGGTTGGCACTTGGTGGGTAAACCATGCGAGGAAACCGTGCAATAAGGTGATGCTTTGGACATTGGCACATCACAATTTTCCTAACTATGATACCTAACCATGATCCACATTAAAAGGGGGAACTTTTAAATTTCCCCTTTGACCATAAATAGTTTTTACCCCATTTTGGTCCTCATTCACTCCAAAAAGATCTGCTATACACCCATCTCCCTGATCCTCTTTCATTGGATGGTTCTCCTTCATTCTTAGTCTGAATCATGCACCATCATATGTGTTTTAATCCTAGTGGTGAGTCTACTATTCATTTTAAATCTTTTCTTAGTTTATCTTATTTGTTTTGGTGTGATCGTTGTGTGAACTAATAAGTCATATTTTTAGGGAATTCATCTAGTTGTTCATTCTCTCTTGTTTCATCCCAAATAAAAATCTTATAATAGACAAGTGAATACTCATTTATTTAAGGTGGTGGTACATGAATTTTTTTCATCATATTCTTGTCATTTATAATGTAGTTTTCATTATGCCACATGTCATACTTTCTTTGTGTTTCCCCTAAATTGAGTAACTCCTTTAATTGATTTTCTAGACTGTGACTGATATCACCCATAAGATCATTGGCATTGTTGGTGGGTGGTGACATCATATTAGATCAACCCTTAGGGTGTTTCCTACTTATTTACCATCATTAGACATTTCATATAATTAAATGAAACAGCATTTAGGTGTGTTTGGATTGAATCTTAAAACAAAAATGATTAATGTGAGCTAAATGTACTATTAAATGGCATGGGAACTTTACATGCCACTTATTAATAGTTATAAATGTAATGATTGATGGAGTATATATAATGGAATTGTTAAATGGAAAGGATTTCAATATTGGACCATTCTTAAGTTATTAATGAAATGGTTCTCTATTTTTTCCTTGACCTTGATGTTTCATAGACTTATTAACATTGTTGAATGTTTTGACCTCAAATATAACCACTACTTAATGTGGGATCAATTAAATGTTTATAATTATTTTCCATACCATCGGATTAAACAAACTCTTGGGTATGTTAATCTTACCACTTTCAAGTGTATTTTGTGATATAATTAAATAAAATTTGAATGGTTTGACCATGTCATTTACCCTTTTATGGGAAATTATAAATGAAATGATTAATCCACGTGTTGAATTGTAATGTGGTATGGTTATTTATCATGAAACATGTTTAATTGTTAAATGTGACATTCCTTCTTACAATTTTATTATGCCTTGAGTGATACTTGGGATCTAATTCTAAATTCCATGGATAACCTCAAACAGAATATTAAATTAAATTAATTATAAATGGTTATTTGATGTTGGACATGGAGATCCTCATTATATATTTTTAATTATTTGAAGTGGAAATCCTCATCATTTATTATAAATTTTTGGACATGACGCTCTACACTACCTAGGTTTAAGATATAGGTCATGTTTCTCCTCTCATTTATACAAAATTTTTAGATATGGTGCTCCTCATTGGTTATTTTAAATTTTTGGACATGATGATCCTAATCATTTATTGGGAATGGTTAGACATGATGCTCCATCCCCCCTTGGTTCAGATGCTTGGATTGATTCCCATTATTTCAATATGAAACCCCATATTATTATCACAATACATGGATGCCTTGGTTATATACCATGAGTCCTAGGAAAATTTATAAAAAAGGTAAAATTCTTAGAGACATTCTGTCTTAGGTGGAAGTAGATATAGTCAGCTAGGGATCCTATGGGGAGCCTAAGTCCAATATGGTTTATATTGACACTGCGACATTGCATTTATTATACCTGAACATTGTAAATTTTATATTCATATACTATATTTTTAGTAGAAACAATTGATTGTGGCCTACTAAGTTTTACTCACACAATGTTTGGGCTATGTTTTGGTAAAAAATGGATTTTATGGCTATAGGTTATGAAATTGATTGTTCCACTTACTATTACATATCTGGGATTAGGAATGGATATAGAATATGATGAAAAATCATGTATTCTAACTTCAGAAGGATTTTTATATTTTATTTATTCATTCATTTATCTTTCTAGACCTATTATATGTATTACCTGATGTTTTTTGACTGCCTTGTGTTTTTTGGAATTGCATATTCATTCATGGTTGATTTTATTAGCAATTTATAGATGGTTTGTTTATAATTACTTGTGAGTTATTATTATATTCCAATATTAACATATTTTAGTAAATTAATATACATTATATAAAACTAATCTAGAGGGTATAGTCTCCTTGCAATACCACCTTTTGACCCAAGATGGAAGTCGGAAGCCTCTGGCATATGGGGAGGTGGTCTTGAGCCCTTAATGCCAAATGTTCAAATTATTTTTTATAGAGTGAAGCAGTATAAGAAGTGATAACATGGTATCAAAGGATGTTTCTTTTTTCCTTTTATTACTGTTTGGGGCTGGTAGACATGACACTAGGGTTGTTTTGGAACTTTTTTAATAACTTATGTTAGGGAATGTCCAACCAATGCACTATAGAATGGCCAGGTTTCCCAGGATTGGATTGTTGTTTGTGTTGTTAATTATTGTAGTTGATTGTTATTTCATATTGATTGAATTTTCTTTCCTTCTCATTGGATAATTATTTATTGTATTTACCAATTGTCCTAGTATTAAAGGTAGTGAGGCATGTTCATGTATCATTCGAGGAACATAAGAATTACTTGTCATTAGCATGTATATTTGTATACTCTACTTGTGTGTTTTCCTACTTATATACTTTTGTTATCAATATATGTGATAAATTCCCTAGTTATAGTTATGGTATTATCCTGAGTTAAATAATACATCTTCATTAAAATAAATTTTTTTCTCTCTTATATTATGATGGTGGAATTCTATTTAACTACCCTAAATGAATTAAGTTAATATAATGGTATTAAATTTTTTAATGAATTAACTAAAATAAAATAATTAAATTTAAAAGAAATTAAATTTTTATTATAAACCCATGTTATTTTCAATGTATTTTAATTAAATGGTGTTCTAATTTCAACTTATAATGGCTTTTATGTTCATAAAATGGTAATAGTGACCCATAAAACTTAGTACTTGTATGCCTTGATTTGACCATAGTATATCAGTTTTGGCTTGTTGCTTCTATGAGGTAAGCCCATTAAGGATGTTTTAAATCTTGAATATTTTTTAATGGGTTGAACTTAAATGGGATTACAATTGTAATCTATAGAGCACTGGATCTATAAATTGAGATTGGATGTTAGTATTACTAGACCATAGATTGAATAACTTGACCCATGTAGGTCTATTATATTCATTTTATGACTAGATATTAGACCCCTTGTTGTTTTGTTTATGTATAAAGATATGATTATTTAATGTGACAAGATCCACTCATATGGTGTTTTTTATAATTTTATGGTGTCATATTACATGGTAAATCACATTTAATTGAAAAAAGACCTTTATTATATTTTTTGAGAATTATTAATATACGGAATCAATCAATTAAATTTCAATGTATAACCTATAATGTGTTTTCTACTATTTATTTTAATTAAAAATTTATTTAACATGTCCAGTTGTAAGAAATTATGGATAAATAATGGTTTAAAAGTTAATTATGATATAATTTTCCAAGATTGTTATGAAACATTAGCTAAATAGTGGGCCAAGTACAATTATACCTCTATCACTCGTACATTACATTGTATATATTTGAGTCTCTCTTATGTTTATAATAAATGTGTTGTGAAATGGATTGAATAAAACCTTCCAGTGGTGTTGAAAATGAAGAAACCTCATTTAAGGGTTATAATTAAAATTTCATTGAGAGATACTTTGAATGGGAATGTGAAGGTTTCTCATAGGTCCTAGTTGAATTCTTTTCTTCTATTTCTTGAACCTATAGGTTTGGTGGTAGACACTAGTGAAAGTTATGTGTGAATATAGTTTTAAATTCTATGAATTATCTTAATGAGGGGTTATACCATTTTGGTACCACTCTTGGAGATATTAATTAGGTAGACCATGGAGCTATGTTCCAAAGAATGACAAATGTTATCTGTCTGACTATTTCAAGTGGGCAAGACTCTTAGTCGATAAATTAAAACCCCAAGGTAGGTGGGTGGTTGTTTGGTTAATTAAAACATGAGGGTGTATTTTCAAATGTGGATACCCAATGAGGGTATACTCTTTATCCATTTACATTGACATTATAACCCTCTATGTAGAACTCCCCAATAGAGATGATTAGAGATAATCAAGTCCTAGTTGGTTGATGCTTGTAAGTTGAGGTCGTTATGCCTATATTGACATATTTTGACCCTTTTGGTCGATAATCTTTTTTATATGGCTTGATTTTCATCTCTTTACAATGATTTTACAAGTTCATTGGATTTCATGTAATATAGGTCCCTATATGGGATACAATTCTCATGTGAGAGACCTTAATCACAGGTGGACAAACCTGGTAGACCTCTATTCTAATTTGAACCGTAGGTCCTTATGAGGTACCTATAGGACCTTAGATTTGTCTCGACCACTAGTGAGTTAGAGACATTTGATTTTATTGGGGGAAATATATGAGAGTGTTTGTACCAGGTTTATGGATTCCTTTTTTGGTAGTGATCTTAGTTCTATCCTTGTTTTGAGAACAATGAATGAATGAATCTTGGGTTTTGTGATATATGCATGGTGATTCCTATAGTTTTCAAGGAATCACCATGGGTTCTTGTGTATTGAGACTAGGTTTGATGAGTAGACTATTTGGGTTCCTACCCCTATTGATTAGTGTCTGTGTGATTTGAGGTTTAATTTCTGAAATTATTTTGTGTGATGGGTGGAAGTGGAAAAAATAATGACATAGGTGAGGTGCCCAATTTTGAGAAGGTGGTACAAGGGAGCCCCTGGTGTCTTATAAACTAATGTTCCATGTATCAGGGTAATATTTTCCATGTTAATTGATGAATTGTGGGAGCATGATTCATGCATTAAATCGGGTGGTATGGGAGTATAGATCTGTTGGGTTGGATGATATAGGGATGGTACATTCTAGTTTCTCATGGTACCATTTAAATCGTTAATCAATGATCAGTCATGTGTATGCTGATGATAAATGGTTTCAAAGAATTAATATTGCACAAAGGGGTTCCCATGAGTTTTTATTAAACGATGAATGTATCTCCATAGAATAGGAGACATTTATAATGGACCATGTTTCATGAGATGACTGAAACATGGGTGTACCTAGACACACATTTCCAATAGATTTTGTGTCAGGGGTTAGTTAAAAGGCCTTTATAGCCTAGTATGATGTGAGTGTAGCTTTGGGAGAGAGATACATGACTATTTTTTGGAGTAATAATGTACTCTTATCTTAGAGACGACGAGTTCCAACATGTTAACATCATCCCGAGTATGTTGAGAGAGCATCATATATGTATGGAGCTTTCAAAATATAATTATCTTTTTTAATGAATAGAATACATTGGAGTCACACTTAATAAGTTGTTTAAATTATGACATATGGTGAGAAGTACACCATTGGAAATTTAAGGGGGGGGGTGACCTTCTCTATGAGTTGAGACTCAACAAAAAACATATATACCATTCTCAAAAAGAAATAACGAGTGATGAGTGATGTTTGTGTTAGTTATTGGGAATGATATTGTTATTATCCTTGATAATTATTATGTCCAGGGAGGGAAGAGGCATGGTTTATGGTAATTGGAAAATAGTTTCATTGGTGAAATGATGATGATGATCCTATGGTGGGGAGTGTGACTTTGGTCGCCAGTGGGAGACCCTAATATGAGAAGGGTTGCGGGACCTTGAGAGCAATTCCATGATCATTGTTTTAAATTTTAGATTATGTGGGATAAATGGATCAATGTACGGATGGGTTTCTTGGTAAATACTAGTTATAGTATTGAATACATACTTGGGGATTCCAAGTGTGGGAATCATAATTGGATTTATTTTGATGATCAAAGGGTTTTGGATCTGGTATATGTCATCCCTTATGTTTTGGCACATAGATGGTTATGAAAATAGGATTGTTCGGGAAATAGAAGTCACCATAAGTTTGGTATAGGATTCAGTGAGTGTGCTCAGAATGATCCTGGTATGCCTTGTAAAAAATTATTTGGAATATGGTTTTATTAACATATCATGTGTTGAAGCTGAGTGATTTTGAAGGTATTCAGATATAGGAAGTTAGAATTGATTTTTCAAAAAAAAAAATGGATGAATTTTGAGAGGAACCATATCATTCATGTTTATGGGATGAGAAAGGTGTAGTTTAATGGTCATTCGTGGATTTTCACATAAAATATGACGTGACCAGTTCAAGTGTGGTTGAGTGTAAATCAACCATTTGATCAAATTTAGAATTATGTCAAGAGTGTTTTTAGGACACTAAGGGTCTACTTCAATAGGCAATACATATGGTGGAAGTGTCATGGTTTGGAATTTTCTATTGGAATCTAGAGCCTATGGGGGAGATCCTTAGGCCAATTGGATAAAGAAATGTTAACATGATTGTGTCTCAAGTTATCCAGGATCAGGTAATCATCACCTTATTGTTTCATTGATGCTTATGAGCATTGGATTTGGTTTTAATGGTTATATTTCCTAGGTTAAAAGTGGACCATGGAGGTCTGTTGGGAATTTTGAAACACAATGTGGCTGTTTGTGTGGGAATTATCGACCCATGTATATTTGGGGTCGTTTCGAATGTCCATAAATCATTCTTGGTGACGACAAGTTCTATGGTGTGGAGGTTGTGATATCCCATTATTTGAATCAACTAGAAAATTATTAAAGAAATTGAATTTTAATTTTTTGGATGAGAAAAAATTTGATTGGATATTTGTAATAGAATTATGATTAACGGAATTCCTCAAAGTGGTATTTTTATATGTGGAATAAGGCTTGAAAAGTGTCCAAGAGGTTTTCTGAGTTTCATTATTTTTGAAAGAACATAATTTTTTAAACCATGAAGAGGGATACAATAAGTCAAGATGCTCAGTGGAGAGGTGTATAGGAACTTACAAGTTCGGAACATATTTTTTCTAACAATTCTGTATAACAATGTAGAGTAGGGGTGTTCTTGGGTTGTATCTTTGTACGGTTGGTGCACGGTTGGTAAACTGTGTGAGGTTACTATGCGATAGGGTTGGGGTTTCAATAGTAGCACTGCTTGGTTGGAACATAGTTTTCCTAATCTTGTGGCCTAATCGTTCACCTCATTAAAAAGGAAAAACAGAAATTTTACCCTCTAACCTTAAATAGGTTTTACCCCATTATCTTCCTCATTTATTCCCAATAACTCTCCCACACACCCCTCTACCTTCTCCTCTTCCTTAGGATGATTATCCTTAATTCATGATTTGTATCAGGCATTTTATGAATTATTAGAAGCTTATAGGTGAGTCTAGGATTCCTTTTAACACTTTTATCAGTCTCTTTTCTCATTTTTAGTTTGATTGTTGTGCGATCAAATATGCCCAGTTTTTAGGGTAACCACCAAATTATTCATTTTATCTAGTTTTAAATCAAATAAAATGATGATAATGGACGAGTGATTCTACCTTGGTATAAATTGTGTGGTATATGAAATTTCCCTGAAATGTCTCATTATTTATAAAAAAATTTCATTGTGATGAACACTAAAAATTCTATGCATTAATTCTAAATTGAGTAAATCCTTTAATTAATTGTCTATACTGTAACCTAGAAACCTATTAGACTCATTGGAATTATTGGTGGGTTGTGATATCATATTGGATCTACCCTTGGGGTTTTACTACATGATTAACCACATTAGAAATTTCATGTAAATAACTGAATCACCATTTAGGTGTGTTTCTCCTGAATCCTAAAAAGGGGTATGATCAATTTGAAGAAAATGAATTACAATATGACGTTGGAACTCTTATTTCCCCTTATTGACATTTATAAATATAAGTATCGATGGATTAGATTTAATGATATTGTTAAATGGAAAGGACTTCAATCTTACACCACTCTTAAATATTTAAAAGAAATTCATTGTTGTTTTTACCTTAACCATGATGTTTCATAGATTTCTTAACATGGTTGATGGTTTTAGACTCAAACCCAAAACAATACATAAGGTGGGTTAAAATAAATTTCTATAATTATTTTTCTTACCTTGTGACTAAACCACCCCTTGGGTGTGTTGATCTTTCCATTTTCATGTTGAAGTTGTGATTAAACTAAATGAAATGTGAACGCTTTAACCATGTCACATGCCTATTTTTGGAACTTATAAATAAAATTATAAAGAATTATTTGAATTTTAAATTAGTATGGATATTTCTCATGATGTGTGATTAATTATTAAATGTAATGTTCTTGAGAACTATTTTTTTACTCTAAGAGTGATACTTGGGTTTTGGATTTAGAATTCCCTGGATAGAATCATATATCATATTGAATTGAATGAATTAGAAATGGTTAAGTGATGTTAGACATGCCACTCCTCATAATTTATTAGAAATTCATGGATATAATGCACCATTATCCCTAGGTTCAGGATATTGGACATGGATATCCACATTATTTATTTGAAATTGTTGGGCATGGATATCCTCATTAATGCTTTCAAATTAATAAGAATGGTGCTCCTCATAATTAATTAAGAATGGTTGGACATTATGATCCACACCCCCTTGGTTCGGATGCATGGATTGATTCCATTATTTAGAAATGAAACCCTATATGATTATCATTGTACATGGATGACTTGGTTATATAAAATTGGCCTCAATTATGTTAATTTAAAAGGTAAAATTCTCAGATACATTATGGATTAGCGTAAACCAGGTATAGTTGGCCATGGATCCTATAAGGAGACTAATTCTAACATGGTTTATATTTACATTACTACCTTAATTTTTTTATACCTAAAAAATGTACATTTTATATTCACATGCTGCATTTTAATTAGACACCATTAGTGGTGGATTACTAAGTTTTACTCACACCCTTTTCAAACCATAGTTTGGTACCCCTAATAGATTTCATGGTTCGAGGTCAGGACTTGGGTTGTGCCACTTTTCGTTACTTATATGGGGTCGATACTTGATGTTGGATATACGGGACAAGAATTTACTTAGACTACCATAGGATTTGGGTATTATAATTATTTATTCTTTTATCTATCTATGCCTGTTATATGTATTACCTAATGTATGTTGTTTTCATTGTATTTTTTGGCATAGTTTTTTCATGCATGGTTGATTTTATCGACACTTTCTAGGTGGACGGTTTATCATTAAAAATATGTTATTATTATATTTTTTTTTTCTGTATATTCTTATCCATTACTCCATTATATTTTTTCCCATATATTGTTACATCATTATTCATTTAATGAAAACATTTATATCATTATTCTTAATGAATTGAGAATATTTATGTTATGAATATTTTATATACTATGTAAATGAACAATGAATATATTATATAAGAATATTTGATATCTAATAATTGTATTCATCTCTCTCTATATATTGTATATCATTATATTTTTATAAAAATGCTATTTTTATTGGTTTTAGAAGATACTAAATTTTATGAAATTATATGGGGGTGGGGGGATACTAGTGACTTAAATAATAAGTAATTAATAATATAATTAATAAATTATAATATAAATAATAATAATTATGTTATTAATATAATCATAAAATAATAATATAATTAATATTTAATAATATAATTAATATATTTACAAAAATATTAATAATATCGTTAAATATAATAATAAATAGTATAAATAAATTATTTAAAAAATATGAATTATAAATATTACCAATTTTATGAATAATTATAATAATTATCAATTAAGATAACATATAATAATATTCTTCATAAAAAAATATCAAATTACTTAATTAATAACCGTGTTATTACTATAATTATTAATTATATTATTTCATATACTAAGTAAATTTATTAGTAAGGACATTATAAATTAATTTTTAAATTATAATAATTAGTTTTTAATGATATTGGTAATTATTATTTCTAAATATTAATTTTTCTTGATATCTATTATTTGTATTAACTAATTACTAATTATATAAATTTATTTGTTAATTATTAATAAATATAATATATCTTTTATTATTAATTATCTTAACTAATTATATCATCAATTATTAATTATATTATGAGTTATTTATTTATTTATTTATTGGTTGTTATTAGTATTTATATTTATTAATTATAATAATTAATTATAAAATATTGTTTTTTAAATACTATAATATTTAAAATGCAAAAACATATACCATAGATTTTAGTTCAAAATTTATAAATATTGGAAAACTATCATTGTTATGTACATCATTTTCTTAGACACTCCTCAATTCCATAACATGGTGTATAGATAGTTTTCCCACACTGTGTCTATCGATGTCTGTTCTCTTGAATATGCACCTCCTGTGTAGCATCTACTGAAATTGCCTTTACTCCATCCTATGTCTTATGTGATAGATCTAAAGTCCCCTTATGTGTACCATGTCCTACTTAGAAGGAATAATATTGTTAACTAGAACTCTCCCATATGGGATAAAAAATTCTTATAGATAAAACCTTCTCTGACATAGGAAGAAGATGATTATAGTGAAATGGGAATCTCATAACAAGAGAAAAATGTATAGTCAAATATGCTCCAATAACTAGTATTCACTATAATATGATTTTGAAAAAAGGATTCTGAATTAGAATCACTAGAAGAAGCATCGTGATCCTCTGTAAAAAGAAGTTGTGGAATTAGTACTGAAATTTAAATCTTTATTTACTGAGAAGTAGATGAATTTTGGGGACTTTAATGAATTTGGGTATCATATACATCATGACTTAAAAGAGAATGATTATTCTTGATATCATCATTGTGTTCCATATCATCATATGGAACATCAACATGACACTCATCTCCCACTAAAAAATCAACCAAGGGCCCAACATCATGTGTCTCATCATTGAAAATCCACTGATATATCTCATCCATGTGATGAAAGAACTCTACCACTTCTCTTTAAAAATATCCTTGGTGTGATGAAAATGACTATATCAGAAAAAATATGTTTATGTGTCATTTTATATAAGAATCTTAAAAAAATGAGTAATTATTATGAAAAGGGTTTAGGAGGCAGGCAAGCCTACACCTACCAAAATTTATTGAAAAATAAAGGACAAGACAAAAGACAAAGAAAATGGACGGAGTCAACAAAGGACTGGGTAATTATTTACAATTAATAAACTGTATATTATGAAGTGGGAAGAGTTAAAACTATGTCTCTATATCCTTTTTGTTTCATGTAAGATATAACAATGATCCCATCTAGTACTAGGGCTCATAATCCACTTACATGATAGATGCATGTGCACTGTTCATTCTATTTATAACCAGAACTCATGATGTTTATCCCACATCTCACTATATCATGTTGGATATACCCTCCATTCAAAGTATCACTTACTTGAAAACTTCATGAAATTAAGTAAAGGTAACAGATTATATGGTGTGAGAATGGGTCATAAGAACTAATTAGCCAATAAATCAATTGGCATGGTGCCACTTTACCATGTTAAAATGAATAAGGGGCACCCTGTATGTGCTAGAAACAAGAATCTCCACATAGTAAGATAGAAAATCTAAAGAATAAGCTCAACATATGGAATCTAGGAATCAAAAAATAAAAAATAAAATAAAAAATAATAAAGTAATTCATTTATGAAAAAAATATTGATTTGTGAATATAGTTAATAATCAGGTACATCATCTAGTCAAAGAGTACCAATTACATGTTTATAAGCATGGACAACCCATTTTTAAGTTTACGAAAACAACTGGAAATTAAAGAATTTGTGATGGGTCATTTGCGATGGGATCCCATCAAAAAATGTGATTTTTTGATTAGGTCTCGTCACTAATGTCCCGTTACAAAAAACAGCATCACAAATAGTTTATCTTCATTTAAAAAACCCAATTTGCGACAGCTTTGTCACAAATACTACTTTGCGATGAGATTAACTACCTGCCACAAAAAAATTAACATAATAATAATAATAATAACAACTTAATACTAATAAAATTTACTAAAATAATAATAATAATAATAATAAAATTATAAAAAAATAAAAAAATAAAAATCTAATGAAAACTAATAAAATTAATTAAAATATAATTAAAATAATAAAAAAATTTAAACAAAAAAATAATAAAATAATAAAAACACAATATTCACAACAATATAAAATAATAATAATAATAAAATAATGAATAAATAATAATAATATAATAATAAAAATATAAAAAAATAAGGAAATAAGAAAATATTATTATAATATTATAATAAAAAATAATAAAATAAGAAAATAATAAAAAACAAAATATTCACAAGAATATAAAAAATGCACTATATAAAAATGTAAATATATGGATTAATAAAATTTTACAAAAAAATTACATTCAAATGTTTATCAGAAAAAATATATAAATTACTGAGGGGGAAGATCATCTAGAGGAGATGGAGGAGCTAGTGGAGTGAACTCCATCCCAAAACCATGAGTCATACATCACATGTACTTCATCGTCTGCTCGTGCTTCTTCTGTTGTCATCGACGCATCTCCTCCTTCTGTTTATCCGACTGTCAATGGAGCTCTTCCTGCTCCCTACATATGGTCCCTATATGCTCATTCTAAACTTGTAGCTATTACTCCTATTGTGAAGAAGATGATGACTACTCTCCATGAGCTCCTCTCAAGATGCATAATGACATCATTGCAGTACCATAATAACTCTCAAGCATCAATCAAGAGATGATACCAACAAATTAGTCTTTTTAGAAAGCATAATGAGTCACCTGCATCCATGTTGCATGACCAAATCCTGAAACACTGGAGGGTTGATCCTCAGTCTTAACCTGACTCTATGCCTGGGTCTAAGATGTCACAGTCTCATATGACCCCTTCAATTGAAATTTAAAATTAAAATATTTAAAATATTATTTGTAGTTAATTTTCAAACATAAAAATAAGTTATACTGACCACAATATGACACTGGTAGTCACCTCTAATATCACCAGTGACAGGATCATTTTACATCCTCCTAGAAATGTCGAACTCCATAATATTGGGTTTTTAGACTTCTAATATGAGTATAAAATAAAAATTTTACATTTAAAGTTAGATAAATTATTAAAAAAGTTACTTCTAAAATGATGTCAATGTGTACCGAATGTACAACTACTAGCTCGATGCATCACCTCCTATCTCCCCCAGTTCTATTGACCAAATGATACTCTCCTCTAAAATGTTTCTCTCATCCAATTTGAACATAATACATACCAATATTAAGATGATATGTAATCCAGTAATTGGGTGCAGTAAGAATGATCAAAATATGCGACTCACACTTTTTGCATTGTGGTCCTCCTTAGATTGTGAAAAAATTGATGGCAATGGTCATGCATACAACCCTCCCATGCCTCCCAGATAGAGTCATGGATACTATCATCGATGGGATACCATAAACCCTACAAATAATTAATAATATCAAGTTATTAATTGAATTAGTTTAAAATGACTATTATTTATTTATATATTGTCCAATGATTGATCATGCTATGATGAACTTCAATTTTAATATGATCCCATGTAACCCATGTTGTAGAAAAAAACTTCCACAGTATAACACTTTCCCATACAACTGATATAGGTGAAAAGCAGTGAAAAAAAGAACAATTAATAAAACAATTTGTACGTAAATAAATAAATTAAAATTAAATAAAACTAATTAAAATATACAATTGAACATACCTCTAAATGTGTGGATTGAAATGAGAACATGGAAATCATTAGAGGATAGGGTTAGGAATCATTAATCTCAAAAAAACACGACCCGTCCGAGTCATCGTTGAACCACCAACAGTATGAGGGTTAGATGATGTACCATCAGGCTCATCGATAGGTATTACAACATCATCCCACTCATGAATTATATCAGATAAATGTTCATCAGCCATCAGAATCACGAAATAAATATTATAAAAAAATAACTGAAAACAATTATTATATATGGAAATATATTATTTATGATTATAACCAGTATTTAATTATTTTGATTTTCATCCTCATCTTCATATATGGTGGTGTTAATATCTTCACATTCCTCCTTAGTTTCATCAATTTCCATTGGATTTTCATCTTCATCATCCCTTGTTATTTCCAATCCACTTGTTACATCAACAACATCATCTCCTCCATCATTCATGAAGTCCACCAAAGCCATGTTCAGGAAAAATAAAAACTGTTAATTGATTTCTCTTTTCATCATTGACATTTCTATCATTATAGCCCATGTGGTTATGTTTTGAGGGATATTCAAATTGAAAATAATGAGAGAAAAAGAAAGAAATTTTCTCCTACAAATAAGCTTCTGAAATAGATCCTTCAAACGATACTTTGTTACATACCTTTTTCTTTAATTTATGCATGAATCTATGAAATTGGAATATCCATAAAAACTATACTAGACCTACATGTTTTTCTTCATGCATAAAATGTAATATTAAATATTCCATTGAATTGAAGAAATTAATCAATTTTTTTTCCCAATTTACATAAAATTAAAACAACATCTTCATACAGTCTACATAGTTCATCGTAGTCTATTTTTACCACACAAATGCCTTAGAAAAAATATGATATTTCAATTATCACATCCCAAACCCTATATTTCAACAATACTCTAAATCAATTAGGTAGAAGTCTTTCCATTATAACATGAAAATCATGACTTTTTAATCCAGTAATATGTCTATTTCTGACACATCTATCCAAATTGGAAACATAACCATTTGGAAGCCTTAAATTTTTAATCCATGGAAAAAATATTACATGATTTTCTTTATAAATTGTTTAATCTGATTTTTTCTTCATTAACTTCTGTGATCTGACATTTTCAAACAATTCATGTTCTGTTTGACTGAAAATTTAGGCGAGATCAAATCATGCCTTTACATTATCTTTGGACTTACCAGGTTTGTCCCAAACTATATAAAATATATTATCAAAATAGTTCTTATTAATATTCATGAAATCCAACATGTGATAGACTAAAAAATTAGACTAATATGGAATATGAAAAAAACAATCATTTTTATACAATTTTTTTCTTCCCCAAAGACATCTATTTTCTGTTGGGTTATAGTCAGTCCAAAGGTGATGGTAGATAATGAAGATACAATATATTTTAACTCAATACATGAGATCATTGTCGGAGGTCCATCTCTTTCAGTTGTACCTTTTCCAAAATGATTTCTATTCCTCCGAAAAGAATGATTTTTTGGAAGAAATATGCGATGATAGTAAAAAATAAGGTTTTCTTCCTTCGAAGAGCATAAATACTTTACTATCTATCATATAGTATGAACATGATTTTGGAATATTTATACTCTATCTGAATAACATTCCATATGCTGTGAAGTCACTAATTGTCCACATAAATGCATCTTTCATTAGAATTTTTTTTCACAAAAACATCATATGTATTAAAAAAATTAATACATAATAAATTTAACTCATAAAACTATAGCTTTAAATAAACATCTATATTATTTTTTGGATGTACTATAATTAATAAAGTCAAAAAGATATATGGAAAATTCATTAAAATCCAAGGAGGTAAACTGTAGAGTTATAAAGAAGGGATAATAAGAATTTTAACTACCATAAGAACTAAATGGATAGAAATTGTCTGTAAAACGTCCCAATCACTTGTTTTGAGATTCTAAAGAAAAATATGGATGCGCCTGATCAATTTTTTTTCCAAAAATCACTATCTTCAAGATGATTTACTCTTTTAGTGGTTGAAATATTGGTTTTGTGTGATGAAAATGATGACACCGTGTTCTAAGACATAAATAAATGCTACAATCTGGGTGTAAGTGGGAAATATCTCTACTTTTATATAGGAATAAATCCCAACTTCCATAGTTGAGCATCTTTGTTCCTTGATTTTCCACATGTAGGATAACTAACTAATGATTCATTTTCACCAAAATATAAGATGTGATCACTTGAACAAGCATGAATATTTTGATAAATAAGACTAAAATTACGAACCATTATCTTTCTCTCATAGAAATTTATAGGCAACACATTTCCATCAGGTAACAAAACTTTTTCCAAAGAGAATATCTGATCAAGATAGATATTTGAAAATCCATTATCTGATTTAATAGCCATAACTTTTTCAACAACTACAAATTTTTTTATCTTGTAACCATGATATAAGGCATCCTCAGTGGACATAAATAACTCATAAAAATGGGATGATACCAACTCAGATGTTAGATCAATATCACCATGGGCTTCAGTTTGTTGACAAGAAAGACCAACCACATTATGTACTAATTACAACTAATTATTACTAATTATCACTAATTATTTCTAATTATCACTAATTATTACTAATTATCACTAATTATAACTAATTATCACAAATTATCACAAATTACCATTAATTATTGCTAATTACCACAAAATATTACTAATTATTACTATTTATTACTATTTATTACTAATTATTACTAATTACTATTAATTATTTCTAATTAATTCTAATTATAACTAATTACTTCTAATTAATACTAATTTCCATTAATTATTACTAATTACCATTAATTATTACTAATTAATACTAATTGTTACTAATTATTACTAATTGTTACTAATTTTTACTAATTCCCACTAATTTTAAATAATCACCACTAATTATTTCTAATTATTACTAATTATGACTAATAATTACTAATTATTACTAATTGTTACTAATTATTTCCAATTACCACTATTTATGACAAATTATTACTAATCATCACTAATTATCACTAATTTTTATTAATTTCACTAATTATCACTAATTATAACAAATTATCACAAATTATCTGTTATTATTACTAATAATCACTAATTGTCACTAATTATCACTAATTATGACAAATTATTCATAATTAATGCTAATTATTACTAATTAACAATAATTAATACAAATTACAATTAATTATTACCAATTATTACTAATTATTACTAATTATTACTAATTATTACTAATTACCACTAATTACCCCTAATTATCACTAATTATCACTAATTATCTCTAATTATCACTAATTATCACTAAATATTAATATTTATCACTAATTATTGGTAATTATCACAAATTATCACTAATTGTGACTAATTATTACTAATTATTACTAATTAATTCTAATTAATACAAATTACCATCAATTATTACTATTTATTACTAATTATCACTAATTATCACTAATTATCACTAATTATCACTAATTATCACTAATTATCACTAATTATTACTAGTTATCACTAATTATTACTAATTATGACTAATTATAACTAATCATTAATTATCATTTATTATCACTCATTATCAACAATTATCACTCATTAACACTAATTATCACTAATTAATCCTAATTACCACTAATTAAGGCTATTTATCACTAATTAAGGCTAATTATCACTAATTAATGCTAATTATCACTAATTAATGCTAATTGTCACTAATTAACGCTAATTATCACTAATTAATGCTTATTATCAATCATTAACGATACTAATCAATAATTAACGCTAACTACCACTAATTAACGGTAATTATCACTAATTAACAGTAATTATCACTAATTAATGCTAGTTATCACTAATTAGCGCTAATTGACACCAATTAGTGCTAATTAACACTAATTAATGCTAATTATCACTAATTAGGGATAATTATCACTAATTAATGCTAATTAACACTAATTAACACTAATTATCACTAATTAATGCCAATTATCACTAATTAACGCAAATTATCATTAATTGGTACTAATTAATACGAATTGTCTTCAATTTGTTTTTTAATTACCGTTAATTATTATTAGTTACTCCCATTTTTTACTAATTACCACTAATTTTTACTAATTACTACTAATTATTACAAAATATGGTTAATTATTATTAATAATTGTTAATTATCACTTATTATTATTAATTTTTATTAGTTTATAAGAATTTTTTTTCTAATTACTAATAATTGTTACAAATTATTGAAATTTTTTACTAATTATGGTTAATTTTTAATAATTATATTCACTTATAGCTATTTTTTACTAATTAACACTAACTAATACTATTTTCCCCTAATTTTTATTATTTACCGTTAATTATTAATAATTACTGCTAATTGTTACTAATTAGCGAAAACTTTTACTAATTAATGCTAATTATTACTAATTACTTCTAATTATTACTAATTACTACCAATTATTATTAATTACTGCTAATTACCACTTATTATTACTAATTTATAACAATTTTTATTAGTTAATGCCAATTTTAAATAATTATTTTGATTTATCGATAATTTTTACTAATTACCACTAATTAATTCTAATTTCCTCTTTTTTACTCATTACTGCTAATTATTATTAATTATTGTTAATTATAACTATTTATTACTAATTAAAACTATTTACTGCAAATTAAAACTATTTTCTTTTTATTCACTGACATTACTACTAATTAAAACTAAATATTACTAATTTAAAATAACTACTATAAAATATAAAAAATTACCTATAACAGTAAATAATTACTTATAATTATAAATAATTACTTATAATTTTAAATGATTACTTCTAATTGACTCTAATTAAAACTAATTAATAATATTAAAATCTAATAAAAAATGGGATAAATAAAATTAAAAATTAAAACATTACATAAATACCTTAAAAATGAAGATTTTCTATACTGCACACATTAATATTTCATTCCTTGTAAAAAAATTATACTTCTACTTGAGGAAGGAGGGAAAAAATGAAGAAATGAGAGGTGAATTGGTCAATGGAGAGAAAATATTTGAGGGGGTATATATAGGTATGATTAGTAGCGATGAAACTATTTGCAACAGGAAACCCTCCCTAGATGGTATTATTTGTGACAGGGCCCATCACAAATAGTTCCCGCAATAAAAAATTTAAGGTGATGGTTAACAAACTAATTATGACGAGTCCCATCACAAATATTCACATGCCGATAGAGTATTTTTGACGAGACCCATCAAAAATAGTTCCTGTTTAAAAAACTAATTATGATGGGTCCCATCACAAATACTCCCCTGCCGATATAGTATTTTGCAATGGGTGAATGATCTCATCGCAATTAAGTTGACATGATCAAGGGTATTTGTGACGAGACTTGGTTCCCGTCCCAAATTTCAATTCCCGTGTTGTGGTGGGAAGGCGTGCCAATAGTATTTTCAACTTATTTGTTTACCCATCACTAATACATGTTTATTTAATAGAATTTGCGATGGGATTAGAATCTCGTCACAAATAGTTCCTTCCCGAATAAAATTTTCAACGAGCCCAGGGCCCGTCACAAATGAACCATTACAAAAGGTCATTTTGTTCATAGTGGAATGTTTATGGGGCTAGATCCACCTATGGAAAAAATTATTATAATAATATTTTCATAATATAAAAGTATATATTTGACATTCAAATAAATAGGATTGATAAACATGCCATCATCTATATAGGAAACACTATATAATATCAATAAGCAATCGTGTGTGAACATGTAGATTGAAGTGAGGGATATTCTCTAAGGCCTAGAAGTATATAAGAATAAAACATCATTTAATAGGTATATTTTCAATGTTATATCATCTATGTGAGGGCCCTAAAAATAATATAGATTCTCTAAGAGGGAGGTGGAATAATGAACAATATTATGTTTTTCACTTTAAGATTTCTTGTGAAATCATCCTCCTTCTCTTGTTATAGTGAGAGATCTCAATGATAAACTTACACACACTGAACATAAAAAAATAAAAACACCAAATAAAAATGGTTCACTAATATAAATGAGTAGATAATCACTGGAATGATCTAGAATCATTTGAGACCATACAATTTAATAAAACCCCGATTATGGATATGGTGAACACATTATATCCTTGACTAGTGTTATAATAATATCAAAAATAATATCTCCAAAAAAGTATCATGAAAAGTAACAATGATTTCTTTCTCTTCAGTGAGGTAGGTATTATCTATTTTTTCTAATTTTAATGTCTCCTGATAACAGTATAGTGATCCCTCACTTATTTTCAATATAGAACAAGCGATACATCCTTATTCTAATTTTTTCACTCTTCACTATAAAATCTTCCTCTATACTATCTATTTATTTCATAATCCTATCAATAAATTCATTAAAGATCTATATTCATGGTCTTACATAGAAGAAACACCTTTTCCCTATTCGTATTCAAATTTTAATTTCAATATTCTGACGAGTAACTAACTTAATCTTCTCTTCAACTTCTTCAGCTGTTAGAACTATAAAGGTGGTTTGTAACATAAATCATGATGTAATTCCCCCACTCCATTATCATAGAGATTGTACTTACTTTACTAATTTGGAATTAGATACAAGGAATCAAATACCAAATGACTGAATAGTTTAGTAGTCTAGAAGAATTAGATACATACATGATACCAAATTTTCACATTCGAAAAAATATAAAACATCATAATAGTTAAATATCTGCATCATTGAACACATTGAATTATTCCTTATTCATATCATGTGGAAATGAAATAAAAATAAGGGTGAGACCAAACACTCAGTAAGGGTTATATACAACAGAATCAATCAAGTGTAAATAAAAAATGAATAATATGGTCATGATAAATAATAATCAAACATTCTATATTACTAATACCATAAAAAAGTGGATTAGATCTATGGATAACATAGAAGAATAAATAATCACCTAGATAAAAATAAAAAGTGTCATAATTATTCAATGCATAATTATGGACACCATAATCTAACATTCAAGGACTTGTTCTAAGATAACATAAATAAATAGGTACGGCATATGCCAAATAACCAAACTAGTTTGTCTCATGAGTCCTAATGATTCATCGAGGGGATATAGTAGGACCCACATGTAACATACTATGTCCAATATAATAATCATTTGAAAGGGGTGAATAAAAATTCAATACATAGTCAAGATAAACATTTTTATTGAGAAACTAGCATAAGAAATGTTTATAGTTTCCCCATTCAGTGAATATAACAAGACCATAAGTCATCAGAAAAAAATATGGAAGATGATATCAAATGTGTATATTGTCAGTAAATTACATTCATAGTAAAACATCATATGTATAAATGCTATACAGTTTAGGAAATAATTATATCCAAGATACAAAGAGAATGGATTTTTAAGAGAAATGTAATGTCCAATAATATATGCTCATAAAAATGTGAATGTTTCAAGGGAAATTTAATGAACCAAAAAATAATAATAGATTAATGTTTTTCCATGACCCTCCCCCCAAATTTTACCCAAAATTTTCTAGAAATAAGATAAGGGATATGGATTTTTCTCGAGTCCCACCTCCAGTTGGACCCGGGTTGGCGACTAGCACCAAGGGTATAATAAGAAACCATTTGGGAGGAATTACACTCTAAGAGAACATGCAGAAGAGATAGATAGCACAAAATCACAAATCAAAACCTGAATATAAATATATATAAAATAAATTCCAAGTGGATACATGTAATTTCATAGAGTTCTAGAACATCAGGAAGTGAAACTACAAGTACCCAAAGGGTAAAAAAGGCAGTGATAATTAATCCCAAACAGATTCTACCAAAATAGAATCTAGAAATATCCTTCTCGATCTATAACCCACTCTAATTTACCAGAAAACATTTTTAAATATATGAGGGATGATCAAAATAGTACACTTATTAGGATTATCCTCAAATCCTCTCATGAAAAGAATAATGAAATCATGCTAATGTATAGTGAACAACAGCAAAACTAACTCATCACCTAAACATGTATACATACCATCCTCACCATGACTATCTTTCAAAAATTAATGAATACAAGTGAACATATATTAAGGTAATGAAACATCAATTATACCCCGGTATTGCTTCCCCACTAGTTTATTTACTCCGTGCCAACATTACATGTCCTGATCCATTTTTTTCCAAAATAAGCCAGCTCGTGGACACCTGGGCTAACTATCACAAGATGAATCTCATGAAACACATTATCCCATATCACCTCATCATATAGTAGCAAATTATTCTTTAGGATCCACCTCAACCTGTTTGATGTGTATCATACATCGGGTATTATAGCTCAAGTTATTACAATCCGTACACCATGTAAGGTACCTCAGGACATCACAACCTACATAAATCAGAACTATAATAATATTTTGAATACTATATCTAGGGATAAATGTGTTTTAAATAATCATAAACCATCACTACCATCTACACACATATTTTGGAAAACTAACCGCTATGCATACCAGCACAAATAACTACCACAAGAAGAGAGTGGGGCTAGAGGGTGTTATATTCCATCCATCCTCTTGGCAGGATATTGGGGAAAACACCCTCTTAGAGACCACTGGGTGTCAATATCCCTAAACATGATGGGTGGGGTACCATATAAAATCTTTGAATATAAAAATATAATATAACTCATAACCACACTATATGAATAACCTAGTCATAATCTCAAGTACAACTATCATCTCTTGGTTTCTTGACTTCCACTACTAGGGACTAGATATCATATAAGAACAAAATAATTTTTAAGAGATATATTATATGAATTTTTTTCATTGATTAAGTCACTTTACATTAATTAATTATTTATCCATTAATTAAAAATTGGAATTATTATCAATCAAGTCAAGTCCACACCCTCTAGAAATAATTTAGATGCATTCCACAGTTTTTCAAGAGTACATATCATTTGTACAATAGTAAAAAAATCCCATGGTTTAAACATTTATTATTTACAATTTCCATTATTCCATACTTCCAAGTACTCTTGGAAAAAATCCTAATGTACTATTAAGAATGAAACCATGCACATCTAGCTTCCTCATGCAGTGGAGAAATGAATGAAGATAAACAATAAATCTATCCATCATCCTTTAAACATATTCATATCAAGCAAGCATCTAGATTTATCACATCAATGAGTAATCCGAACTTTAACCTATTCCATCATCTATGGTGTCATAACTAACACCCACATGTGTATCCCGATGCATATCACCATAATAGACATAAACTCTTTCTACATCTTCTGGGCCTTCCTACCCCATATCACATCAATCCTAAGCTCAAATATCCTAGACTCATATCACATCACATGGAAGTGATCACATCCAGATCACATCGCAAGGTATCAATAAAAAATGTATACTCAATAGGTAACATTAAACCTAAAATAAGGTATTCAACCTTCACATTCAAATAATCTATCACGACTCCCAACACATGGTACTCAACCTTTAAAAAATGATAATTGTATGCCCCAAGAATTTATATTTATCAAACAACTGTTTTAATTACTTCATGAATTAATTGTTCACTATTCATTTGTTCTAACTATGGGGAACCTATGGAATCAGTAATAACAATATATCATTTATTTAACATTATTCCATGTATTTCTTTCATCATCAACAAGATTAAAGAACAAAAATTCATTATCCCAACTTTTTAAATATTTCATCAACAAGAATTATCATGATTTAGGTTCTTTAGACAATTCTATTATCTCTTGGAATAACCAATTCAATAAACCACACATACATTCCTTAATTTGATCATTATCAAATTACAACAATAGATTACAAACACACCTCTTCTTTAATTATGAATCTAGTTAATCAATTAATTATAGAATTATTTTATTTAACAATTTCATCATAAAAAACATGATTAACCATTCATAACAACATGTTACACAAGAATAGTATAGATAACACACTCTCTAGAAAATAATGTGATAATCTGTTATCATAGTGGAAAGAAAAAATATATATTTACCAATCCAATTATCTATTAATTTGATTCATTAACTATTAGGTTAATTAGATTTCCATGAAATTGGATAAACCATGATAACTTTATAATTTCATGTAAATAAATACGAGAATAAATAAATACACTTCCTTATAGGTTTGAATGTTCTTTCCAGGAGAATAGATCAACGTTGCGGAACCCTATCACCTCTCACGCAAGAATATTGCATCCCTATAAGGATGTAACACTACAAGAAAATACTTAACCCAATAAAAACATAGAGAGAAACTATCATCACATGGAAAGAAAATAGAGGAAGAAACTAGAATAAAAAACCAATTAAATAAGAGGTATAATGTACCATGGATTATTTTGGATCAAATATAGATGTTTGCGATTGATTCACGTTGATGGGAACCCAAAATGCCTTGAAAACCATCACTGAAATACTAGAGATATGAGAGGAATGTAAATATTATTTATGTCATATTAATTGAATTGTATGTTTTATATTTCATTTCCCTGCATGGTTTTATGATGTGAATGGGTCATTTACTTTGTAGAATTCCCACATTTTATATTCTAATGAAAAAGAACCACCTCAAATTGCACATCCTTCACTTAATTCATGTTGTAAATTTCATAATTATAATGTGAGTTTATACCAACTATATTTCCCAAGTGCAAGGATCATAATACTTATGATACAAATAGTAATTACATGTTGTAAATTTCCACTCCAAAAATCACTCTACACAATTCGAAAACCACTTTTTAGGTAATAAAACCCATTTAGGCCATAAACCCCTCCTTTGCACCGCAAGTTTTCCCTGATTCTTGTTTTAAGAATATAAAAACCACTAGACCTCCAATAATCCACATAGTGTCACCACAATCCTTAGAAACACACAAAGGTTTAGAATACATGGATGTGGGCCCATACATCAGATACCTCTCAAACAATTATTAACCTTGAGAATACAGAACAAAACATAGAGAGAAAATGAAAGGTTCTTTTGAACAATCACCCTAAGAGATGCCTCTCAAGGATATATTCATCATATTAGATCAACCACCACATCAAAGGAATAAAGTAATAACCTGAAAAAAAGAACAACCATCTCTTAAAAAATTCTCCATGTGAGATACCTCTCAAATGATAGTATAGTCACAACAAAAAACAATGGAAAACATCTCATAACCATAAAATTATTCAATAAACATGATAAATATTATAATTAGTGAGTATCTAAAAAATAGATTAGGGTATTGATCAAATATCTATAACTCACATTCCTAGGTACTCTCATCCTTTCCACCATGCCTCCAAAAGACATGATCCAATGGAATATCATTTCTGCAAAACACCTTCTCCTGGCGGTCTTGGATTTCCATAGGATACTACTCAATGGTATCATCATATTCAACATTGATATCACCCTAATATATGACATAAGAGACATCATGAGGGTAAAAGTGAAGCTATGACACATGAAAAACATCTTTTATCTAGATCATCTTCAATATAAGTACTATTTGATACACCATAGCTCCAACACAAGCCAACACCTCGAAAGGTGTGATAAACTAGGGAGAAATATTACTCTAATGACTAAACATTATCTTCCTATAATGAAGATCCACCTTTAAAAACACAAGGTATCAATATTCATACTCCAAGGGTCTCCTCCTATTATTGGCATATGATTTATGATGATCATGTGATATTTCCATCCTCTCATGAATTACCTGAACCCTCTCTATTTTATTTTGTACTAGTTATAGCTAGAGAATTGAGGATTCTTTGACCCTAGTCCAAAACAAATTATAATGGAAAGACTGACCGTACAAATATTCAAATGTCCCTATACCAATTGTGGAGTGAAAACTATTTTTTATAATACCCAACTAAAGGAAGTTTCCTCATCCATGAACCACCAAAATATGGTACATAAGAATGCAACATGTCTTCCGAAGTCTGGATAGTTTTCCATATCAGACTATCTATTTGTGGATGAAAAGAAGTAATAAGGCATGTCTATAATCCAAGTGAATCACAGAGACGTCTCCACTCCATAGAGGTAAAATGAATATCTTAATCATTTATTATCATCCTCAAGACTCTTTGGTGTCCCTCCACCTCCTCCAAAAACTACCTTGATAAAAACTCAACTAATCTCGACTCTATGATTATAATTAATTAGGATTATTTTATCAAATTATACACTATAGACCATATAGTATCCCAACCACCCTGAGGTTGAGTTAAACTGATAATGAAGTCCAAAAAATTTCCTCACATTTCCATTGGGGAATATCAAACTCCCAAACCGAACCATCGGAAACACAATGCTCAAGGGTCACCTTTTGACAGACAAAACATTAAGAAAAATACTTTGAAACTATAAGTTACAACCCATACATCCAAAAAATAACTCACATGGATTGATACATATATTTCATTCCAAGATGTACTTCCAAGGGTGAGATATGGAATTATGAAAGAAGTATCTCACACATTGTTGAAGGAAGAAATAGCTTCCCTTGGAACACCACCTAATGTTGTCCATCCTCAGACCAACCATCGGGGGAATCCTAAAAAAAATTAGCAATCTAGCTCTCCACCTAAGAATCCCCTAGTTGGGACTCATCAACCCACTACACCAAAGATAGATAAACTATCATATGGAAGGGAAAATATCTTCCAATAAAATCTCCCATATCTGTATGCATCATTGAGATCTCTTTAATCACTCTCTAAGAATATCCAAATTCACACAAAGCACCACTACATGACTTCCTTCCTAGCGCATTAACTACAACATTTACTATTCCTCATATATACCTAATATGAAAGTCATAATCCTACATGAATTACATCCATTTTCACTTATTAAAGTTCAATTCATGCTAGTATAAGACATTCCCCAGGCCCCTATGATCGGTGAAAACCACAAAACTAACACCGTTGAAGTAATTTCCCCACAACATCAATAAAACCATAACTAGTTAAAATTTGAGCTCATGGGTCTCTTAGATACAATCACAGGTATGTAAATACCACAACCCATCAGAAATAAAAAATCTTTGATGCATCAAAGAATATCCCAACCCAAGACACAATGAGTCATAGAAAAAATTAAACTGAGCTTCCAATATTGGAAAACAAATGACTACAGTGCATACCAAATTCTCCTCTAGGTACTCAAATAATACCTGAAACGGGTCATTCCACAAGAATGTCTGATCATATTGATTCAAGGCTATCATAGGAGTTGTGAACTAAGATAAATTCACTATAAGCCTCATGTAATAGTGTATAAGACAATGGAAACTTTTCACCTCTACAATAGTCTTAGGGGTTTCCTAAGAAACAACTTACTCTATCTTTAAAGGATCAAATTATAATCCTTAATTGGGTACCACATGGATTAAGAAGTATAATCTATGTGCCTATAACTAACACTTCAAAAACATCCCAAATAGATTATCATGATGAAGAACTCCCAAATGGGTATGACTATGCATTGTATGCTCCTTCTCAGATGCAGAATAAAAAACGATTTCATCATTGAAAACCACCATGAACCCATCCATGAAATCTCTAATAATTTCATTAATTAAACCCATGAACATGGATGGATCATTTTTTAAACCTAATGGAATCACAATGAACTCATAATGACCATGATGATAATAGAAATCAGTTTTCATAATGTCTCATCCTTCACCCACATCAAATGAAATCCTGGCTACAAATTGATCATTGAGAGACAACTTTCCCCTTTTAATTGATAGAAAAAAAATCATCAACCCATAAATGATTATATATTTTCTTCACTTTCACATGATTTAAGTTATTATAATCAATAAAATGACAAAAACATCCAACAATCATCTTTATAAACAAAACTAGTGCACACCAAATTGACAGACTTAGTCGAATAGTGCATCGATGTAATATATCATCGAGCTATACTTGAATATAAAATAAATCATAAGGTTCCAAACTATATAGATGCATCAATATATAAGAAAGGCCTTGCTATAGATCTATCCCAAAATCAATCTTTTTTTAGGGGGTAACACTAAAACCTCCTCTATAATGAAATCAATGTACTCTACACCATCCCGAGGAAAAACTAACTAAAGTAAATCAGAAGAATTCCATATACGATCAACCATAAAATATTATAAGGAAGAAACATTCCTCTAGACCATGTAAGGGTCTCTCTCCCAAACGAACATTATTTTATCTCCATTGGAATCATAGAACACTACCTTCCTCTTGAAGAATTCCAAAATATCTTGCACCGAATATAGTTTTTCCTTGCTAATGATGATGTTTTGAGTATATATTTACAAACATAGAAAGTTTCCAAAATATAAGTGCTTATCCGTCACTAGAACACAATTTCTATATACTTCATACAACTCATCTCAACCTCAAATAGGTGTAGACAAATTCGAGAGAACTGGAAGAATATCCACCTCAAGACCTGATTAATGGACAAGGAAAAGTGATATGAAGGAGTGTGAAACTCTCAGATAAAAAAATGTATGGTACAATGTAGAAAAACAATCACAAATCATATGATGTCTGGATCACCTGAAACTATAATTTCTAAATCATGGAGTCAAACCTGATCTTATCCACAACCTATACAACCCTACTGATGACCACCTCTATGTCTGCTCTCTACTATATGAGGATGAGGATCATCTCAAGTATATTATATTACTTCACTGTATCCTCTCTACTAGTCCCATACTTGAACACCACAATGACACTTCCTTGGGAGAACCTACCTCAATAGAGGAACTTGGAGTGGAAAACCTAGAATATACTGACTATTTAGAATGGTTAGACACTCTTGAAACTGATGAAATTGTCCTCTATAAGAAATACACCCATATGATCCCTTAGAATAAGTTTGAGAGCATCCAACCCCAGAGAAAAAAGATAATGATGTATTTGAACTAACCCATGATGACTGGAAAGTATTCTGTTTAGAAAATATTGATGACTCCCCACTCATGATGATCTGGTTCTAGCCAACATCCTCTCAAATTACTTTTATCTTTCTATAACCTCATGATACATTAAAAACATGAATAGGGTGACCAGATGATAGATCTATAGATACAAAGACACCATAAAATCCCCTCCCATGGACTTCTCATCTGGAAACATATTTGATGCATAATGTAGAAGGGTCCTAAAATGGATCTCAAAATCCCAGACACTAGAACTCCCTTGTCAAAGGGTAAGAAACTCTTTGAAACTAGCCTTCTTTGTGATCGAATAATGAAACTTTACTAAAAACTAATCTTTGAAATTCTCCCATCAGATAGATGAATCATCGTGATCCCCGAGGAACAAGATTCACCACTTCATCACTTATGAATGCAACACTATCACATCCAAAAAAACAAAGTTCTACTTACGAGAAGGTCTTGAGTATAAGTCTATCTCAACATCCTCCAACCAATCTTCTATGAATGAATTTGAAATAGAGCTGTCAATCTTCTCTAGAATTTCTCACTGAAAATCTCGGATTGTACCCTATTAAGTGTCATCATTTTCGACCTCTAATCTATGGAAATATTCTGACACATCCTACTAAAAAATAGACATGAATCTATTGAGGACATAAACATATATCCATGACTACAAAAATAATAAATGGTTACACTCCTTAACCTCAAATATGGAATAAATATAATTTATTATTTATTTACATATTTTATTTCATTTATGGTTTAACCTATCCAATAGTATACCTATTTGAAATAGTGGAACCAAGAAGAATGATTCATGATCCTTTCACAGGTCTCTACCCTCAATGAAAATCACTTTGTTTAGTAGAAACATTAATCTTAATGGTTCGTTCATTAGATCACAGGGGGCCCTAAATACCCATGTCTCTTCTGATCTCCCATGTTTAATTTTCTTATTAAACATATCTGACAATATTTCACTACCAACCCATGAAATATCACTTATTCCTAACTCCAAACTCCAGCCTATCCCTAAAAATAAACTTTTGGTACTACTCTTTTACAACCCCCATCCCATATAATACCCCACCCAGTTCGATAATACTTGAATGGACTGAATGCCTTATTTTTTATTGATTTATAATAACCCCCATTCAAGGGATGAGGGGGAACCCTCACAATTCCCATAGGCTCATAGATTACAAGGCTCATAGGCTTTGGAGATTACACGACTCTAAGGTCTTAGGGAATTAAACCAGACTATCTACAAGTAACTGGACCTCCCCAGTATCTACATCGTGATTATAGCTCTCCACCTTCACATGGTTGTTTGGCTTGGCTTCCCATGAAAGCACCCTCTGGTCCAGATGGCATAGCCATACCCTCTCATTCTGACAATCCATTTGGCTCTACTCTGGTGAGTGCATTGGCTTTGAATCCTCTTCTGGGGTTTCTCCTTTTTTGTAGAGTCTGTATGGGGAAACGACATGTGGACCGAAGGCCTTGAAGTGGCCTTAAGGCTTTAAAGGTGGCCCAAAAGCCCTACCGACCTGAAGTCCTGGGTGGCCCGAAATCCTTAAGGACTCCAAGCCCAAACCGATGGCCCAAGGTAAATAGTTCTAGCTGCTACAATACCGAATAGTACCTGATACAGTAATTTCTACAGTACCTGCTACGATATCGCACAATATATAGTTCTTCTACAGTACCGCATAGTGTACAGTCTTCTACAGTACCCACATAGTGTACAACACTACTACAATACCTGCTACAGTTACTGCTACAATACCCCGGAAATATGCCTCTACTTGGTTTTGAACTTGGGTCTCGTGGATGCACTTAAGGATACCTAACCAACTGAGCTGAGGTTCATGTGCCAGTCTGATAATGAAAAAGTGAGATTGTGACAACCCAAGTCCCACTTCTATTAGGTCTCGGGTTAGATATTATCACTGAGGTTATATTAAGAATATATATGGGTAGAATTTCCCTCTAATAGGAAATTACAAAGAGAGATATAATATATATACACTAATGAACACCTAATCAGACATAGATATAAAATAAATCCCATTTTATACTTATATTTTAAAATAGTACTAAATCTACTGTAATGTAATCTATAAGTACCAAAAAGGTAAAGACAGTCACAACCATGAATCCAAAAGATCTTCTTCTAAACCAAAAAGAAGAAATATAAATGTTGATATACAACCTGATCCTAGTGACCTAAATTTTTTTATATACCCAGGGTGAGAATAAAATTATACTCTGTAGATTCCTCCCTAGAGTATGTCATGTAAAATATAAAGAAAGCATGATAAACTGTGATGAAAAACTATAAAACTAACTCATCACCTAGACCAGTAAATATGTTCCCAACCTCACCATTTTAATCTCTCTCCAAGTAATTCATACAAGAGACCATATATTGTAATAATTAAACATCAAGGGTACCCCTCTCCCGCTTCCCCACTGGTTTACTGCTCTGACCCAACGTCGTACATCCTGGGCCATCTATCTAGAAAATAATCCATCATTATGAAACTTGGGATATATTTCAAAACATAAACCCCATGCATCCTATCATCAAATCATCCCATATCACATCATCATATAGTAACCAGGTAGTTTATCTGATCCACCACAACCAGTATGATGTGTATCAAACATTGGGTATTATAACTTAATCCATCATAGCCTATACACCGAGTAAGGTACCTCAAGCCATCATATATTAAATATAATATACATATAATAATCCTTTGGATACTATATCTAGGGAAAAATATTTATGAAATAACCATAAGAAATCATATACATCGACACATATATGGTAAAACTGACCTCCATGCATAACAACACATATAATTACCAGGAGAATAGAGTGGAGTTATAGGGGTAGTCTACTATTCATCCTCCCATCAGGATGTTGGGGAAAACACCCTCCCTGAGTCCACTAGGAGTTAGTTATCAAATCTAACATGAGAGAGGTAGCATGTGAAATCACAGAATGTGTATGATATAATATAGCTAACAACCACATTGTGGTAATGAACTAGTCTTATGATTATCATAAACAATAATCTCTCTGACACCTAGCCACCACTACAAGGGAATATATATCCTATATTGGCATAATCATTTTGAAGAGATAAATTAGATTAATTTATATTAATTTACCAATTCACTTTACATTAATTATTTCATAGGACATTAATTAACCATTAATGCGATTATCAATCAAACCATGTCCATTACCCTTAGGAATAATTCTAACTGATTCCATATTTTCTCAATAGTAACATCTCATTTTCATTCCATCGACACCAAACCCATGGGTTAAACATTTATTATTAATTACTAACATCATTCTATAATTACATTTACTCTTGGAAAATAACCCAATCCACCATTAAAAATGAAACTAATCTTATCAATCTACCTCAAAAAACAGGGATTGGAATGTAGATAAAATTTTTTTTAGCTATCTTCCATTAAATATATTCATATAAAGCTAGAATACATCTTCATAAAATCAATGGGTAAGCCCATATTCAACCAATTCCATCATCTTTGGAATCACCCCTGACACCCACAAGCATATCCCAATGCATCTCACTATCAAAGGCGTTAACTACTACCACATCATCTGGGATTCCCTACCTGTAAAGACCCGTAAAATTCAAGGAATTTTTTTTCTTAATTTTCTTGGTAATTTTACAAGAATGAAGTTTCTGACGGCACCTGATTCTGAGGCCCGGTGTGCCCGGAATCATTTTCCAAAGTTTGGCTCAGGTACGTTCAGTGAACAAACGAGCAGGTTTTTCTAACTTTTAAACCGGTGCTCGGAATCGAATTCCGAGGGCACCGATGGAATCGTAGTGCTGGTATTTGTTTAGAAATTCCTTTTCCAGAGTTGCGTTTGCTCGGATGTGGTTTTTAATTTTTGGGGTTAAGTTAAGAAATAAAAGAAAAGTGATGCGACACTTTATTTTATTTCACTTAAAACCACTTAAAGCCACTTAAGCCAGGTTAAGCGGATAAGGTGGGACCCACGATATCCTACCCACTTGGTAGGATATTTGTGAGGTGGGGCCTGCATGAGTCCCACCGTTTCTTCCCCTCTAAGTAACGCACCCGCGAAAACCTCTATTAAATAAAGTCAACCGGTGCGTTTACTTAAATTCTAAACGCCCCTATTAATTGGGCAGTTAAGTCGTTACAATTAATTCATCGAATTAATTGTTTGTTTCTTAACTTTGAATTTTCTAATTGTTGGCATGGGAATAAAATAATACCAACACTTGTTTTACTTGAGGGTGGCTTGTAGAGAGGATCTGGAGAAACTCTAAAGCCTGAAGATCTTCATCCTCCTTCGCGAAGAACGCGAAGAACGTGAAGAACGCGAAGAACGCATCATCACCGACGAAGAACACCGGCCTCCTACGAAGAGCACCGAACCCTCGGAGATCGATGATGCGACACTGACGATCCTCCTTCCGCGAAGTTTCTTCCACGACGTTCCTTCCCCGCGACAATCTTCGATCAACAACAGATTGAGGTAGGGGATTGTGGATCTTTTAATTCCTTTGTGAATTATATCCTCAACATGGGTTTAATTGGTGCAATTAAATCTATGTGATTTTAATCCTCAGAGTTTTTCTACGCAACACAGTGTACCACGACGATAGCAACACCCCTTTCCGCGACGCGACGATCCTCTTCTTCCGCGACGGTTAATTCCGCGAAGAACTCACGTTCGACGACAACGTTGAGGTAGGGGTTTTTGTTCATTTTTATCTATGTGATTATATCTGCGGTTTGTTTAATTATTTGTTGGAATACTTTTTAAAACCGCTAACACGGTGGGTGCGGACCAACGAACAAGTCCAAACCCACCGTCTTTTCATTCTTGGTGAGCGGATTGGCGGGCGAGGACAAAGCAGGCCGCACGGGCGTTGTGAGGTCCTCGCAGTGAAGGACGGTCCCCAAGAGGGCCGTGGGCAAAGACGACACACAATTCCGACCATCGGAACTCTTCCGGCGGTCCGCGGAGTGGCCCGCCGGCAGGGGGCGACGGCGCCCTGCGTGCCGCCGCGGCTGAAGCCGCGACGGCAGGCCGAAATCCCGTGACCGCGCGGGACCGGAAGGAACGGGACGTGGCAGCCGACCACGTCTGCTGGCAAGGGCGGCCCCACGTGGGGCTACGGTCTCTCCACGCGGGGGCAGCGCGCCCCCCGCTTCGCTCGGCCGTAACAGCCGAGCCGACCTGCTGGCCACCTAGCTAGCGCCAGCCGGGTCGCGCCCCGCCGGGTCGGGTCGACCCGGTTCGGGCTGACCCGGGGGGGGGGGGGGGGTTGGGCCAGGTCGGTCCGGGCCCAGACCCCCCGTTTTCGGACCCCTTTTGGTCTTTTGCCCATATCATGGGCTACGAACCTCCGATCGACGTACCGTCAGCGGCAATGCGATCCTTGGATCAAGACGGTCATTTCAACATATTACACTCAAGGTTTCGGAGAACTTTAGGTTCGTCTGGGTTGGTTCATACACGAAACCAACCGGGCCCTCGGAGCGGAAACGCTTATAACTTGACCGCCAGATGTCCGATTGACGTGCTGTTGACTTTGATGGATTCCTCTCAGTGTGAAGGATATTTTGGATTAATCTACCCAAGGTTTGGACGCAGGTGGAGTACGGTCGGGTTGGTTTTGACTTAAAAACCAACCGGGCCCCTGGGGCGAAAAAGCCAATAACTCTCAGACCGAGCGTCCGATTGACGCGCCGTCTATGACGTTGAGTTCCTGTTGACGATATGGAACTTTTGGATACATCAACTCCGAACTTTGTGTCAGTTGATGCATCAGACTCTCGGCTCGTGGAGCGGACCCTCCCGAATGAGCATGCTGTGTGCGGGAACCCTAGAGCTGGCTGCGACTTCGACGATGACGACTACAACACTCAACGATCCTATGTGGGTCAGTGCTACCGATCCTGTCTGGGTTCGATCCTGTGTGGGTCAGCGCTCAACGGTCCCGTGTGGGCCAGCGCCTACAGATCCTGTGTGGGTCTAATCCTGTGTGGGTCATTGCGGGGGTTAGTTACCTATCGATCCTGTGTGGGTCAGATCCTTTGCGGGTCATTGCGGGGGTTAGTACCTATCGATCCTTTGTGGGTCCGATGGCTTAGATGAATCAGTGGCAATATCTGATCATCTCTATCATATTATGAATAAGTATACCTATGTGAGCTGAATCCGTTTTGCTTTCCTGTGCGGGCTGGGTTGTGATTTCCTGTGTGGATTACGTTTTTCTTTCCTGTGTGGACTGGGTTGTGATTTCCTGTGTGGACTGGGTTGTACTTGGGCTCGGACATTGGAGCGTACTGGAATTTATGACTTAGGTATATGTATGGGCATATACCTAAGCAGTGTCTGATGTTACTTCGTGATTGTATCTTTCCTTTTTGGATTATCCTTTGTGGATTCTGGGAGACCTTCGGGGGTCTCGGGGTCCCTACTGAGTAGCTTATACTCACCCCTGCACGGGCTATGCCCACACTACGTTGTGTTGGTTGCAGACGACGGACAACGCTGATCATGGTTGAGGCTTGAGGAGCAAGACGGTACCTGGAGGTGGACCACTGGGCAGGACGTACCCGGAGCGGACGGTTGGACCCGAGGAGCTGTGGAGGCTATCTGTACTCACCCTTCAGGTGGAACTTCCAGTGGTCAGCTCGACGTTGCGGCTTTACTTTCAGTTTCTGTTTTCCCTTTCGAGTTGTACTTTACTTTCAGTTTGGGTTTGTATACTAGTCCACTTACTTTTCCGCACTTACTGTTGTAATCAGTTTTTTCTTAGTGTTTACTTCTACTGCTTGCTTGCTCTGTGGTGTTTGTTTACTTTACAAAGGCAATTCCTTCCCTTTTTATCGGGATTTACGCCTTGGTGCTAGTCGCCAGCCCCTGGCCTATGGAAGGTGGGATTGGGGTAGTCACGACATGGGCCCCGAGGACGGGTCGTGAAAAATTGGTATCAGAGGATCTCGGTTCTAACGCAGAACTCTGGACTCTGATCTTTTTTTCTAAGTAAAAGCAATAGTGTTAAGCGTATAGAGTGTGGTTATCAGTCTAGGGAGTCCAGTGTTGGTGCGACGGCCTATGTATCCGTACACTAGGACCCTGACTTTTGATTTCCGACTTAATGCACGAAAAAATTGATTGCATGTGTGTTTTAAGTTTTCTTTGTGATTACTTTATGTCAGCTCACCAGGTATACTGTTTGACCGTGGCGCACCTGTTTCTTTTCAGGATGGCCTCACGACGGCAGTCAGCTAGGGTTCCGAGAGTTTTCCGTGACGACAGCCCACCGAGCGACGAGGCCTCGGTACAGGGCCCTTTGAAAGCTGAGGTACCGGTGGTACCACTACCCGCCGAGCCATCGATGCTTCCAGCCCCAGCCGCTGACGATGCACGTCGCCTTAGTGCATTGCACGAGTTCCAGCGCCAGCGATCGCCCGGGTTCCGTGGGGAGACGGACCCCCAAGCAGTGGAGGACTGGCTCGAGGTAGTGGTACGAGTTTTCAGGTTAGTGAGGACACCAGCAGACCTCATGGTGATCCTCGCAGCGAGCCTACTGCACGCAGCAGCAAGCAGATGGTGGAGCTTGATGCTCCAGGTGCATGATGAGGCATCCCTTCTTTGGACAGACTTTGAGAGCCTCTTCCGCTCAGAGTTCATCCCAACCACCCTCCGTGCTGTGCACATCCAGGAGCTTCTTCAGCTGCGGCAGGGAAGCTTGACAGTCGCCCAGTACTCGATGAGATTTACCGATCTCTCGCGCTACTCGACAGACATGGTACGGGACCCATTATTCTGGGCCCAGACCTTTGAGTAGGGATTGAGACATGAGATCAGGGCATCGCTGATCTCCCTCATCATTCCGACCCAGGTAGGAGTACTGGAGTAAGCCCTTATGATCGAGAGCTTTCTTGCTGAGTCTACATCAGCAGCGAGACCTACCGCGGGGCAGTAGGTAGCAGAGTCTTCTGCAGCAGGCAGTCGACGGATGACTCATGGGTCCAGGAAGACCAGACCCATAAGCAGACGACCTCAGGACACTGGCTCAGCGATGCGGGGCACAAAACGCGGAGCCAGTATTTCGAGATGAAGACAGTGCTACGCATGCGGCGGGCAGGGCCACATGGCTCGTGACTGCCCGACCCGTCGTGCCGAGGAGCAACAGACGGTTGAGGGGCCACCCAGGCAGAGGCAGAGGGTCGACCGTGGTAGTCCGCAGGGAGCAGGTGGACGAGGCAGAGGAGCTGGACGAGTAGCAGGTGGTGGGCGACGCTTTGAGGCTCTACCACCACCACCACCAGAAGGTCCACCCCGACCACAGGGAGCTGGCGGGCAGAGACATGTACAGCTCTAGGCAGCGGATGCCTATGACCACGGTGCGACCGAGATGATTCGAGGTACTATCTGTGTCTATTCCACCCTTGCTGCAGTTCTTATAGACACAGGAGCGAGTCACTCTTTCATAGCCGCTGCCCTTGTTCGGAGCTCAGAGATTCCGATAGAGCCGTTGGATCGATCCTTACGGCTAGAGACTCCTACGGGATCAGACTCAACGATTACGCACTGGTGCAGGCAGTGTGAGCTTAATCTAGGAGGCGAGAGCTTCGGCTGGGATCTTCTTGTAGTGGCATCGAGGCCTTACGACGTTATCTTGGGCATGGATTGGTTATCTACAGTCCATGCTCAAATTGACTGTATTAGGCACAAGGTGCGATGTGTACGCACCGACGGGAGCAGGTTCACCTTCACCAGTGAGAAGGGAGCCTTCGAAGCACAGAATGGACTCTATCAGAGGAGAGGATAGCCCATCACTCATCAGTTGGCTAGCCTCATCCTAGGAGCAGTTGATGTGCAGAGTCCTAGTTTTCCTGCAGTGGTGGATCTGTATACGGACGTCTTCCCCGACGACGTTCCGGGACTACCTCCTCGTAGAGAGGTAGACTTTTATATTGATCTGTACCCCGGGATAGCCCCTATATCAACTCCAGCATATCAGATGGCCCCCACTGAGCTTTGAGAGCTATGAGTACAGTTAGAGGAGTTTCAGGGCAAGGGATTCATCGGACCCAGTGTTTCACCCTGGGCTTCCCCGATATTGTTCGCCAAGAAGGCGGACGAGAGCTTGCGAATTTGTGTCGACTATCGTCTCCTGAACCGGGTGATAGTGAGGAACAAGTATCTGCTACCCAGGATTGATGACCTCTTCGATCAGCTCAAGGGAGCACGGTGGTTCTCAAAGATAGACCTCAGGTCAGGCTATCATCAGCTCAGAGTTCGGGACAAGGATGTGCAGAAGACGACCTTCAGATGTCGGTATGGCCACTATGAGTTCTTGGTTATGCCAGTCGGCATAACCAATTCTCCAGCAGTGTTCATGGGCCTCATGAATAGGATCTTTCAGCCATACCTCGATCGATTTGTCGTGGTCTTCATCGACGACATTTTGATATACTCGACGACTGAGGAAGAGTACGCCTATCACTTGCGGGTTTTACTAGAAACACTCCGAGAGCACCAGCTTTACGGCAAGCTCTCGAAGTGTCAGTTCTGGATACGCGAGGTCCAATTCTTGGGACACGTCATCTCTGAGGCGGGAGTTGTAGTGGATCCTACGAAGATCGAGGCAGTGCTAGCTTGGGAGCCACCCAGGAGCGTGAAGGAGGTGTGGAGTTTTTGGGAATAGCTGGATACTACTGGAGATTTGTGCCAAACTTCTCTAGAGTTGCGAAACCACTCTCAGCTTTAACGAAGAAGGGGAAACCCTTTGTGTGGTCAGATAGATGTCATCAGAGCTTCCAGGAGCTGAGACAGAGATTGACCAGTGCCCCTATCTTGAGGCTTCTGGAGGAGGGATTAGGGTACGTAGTCTACTGCGATGCATCAAGGACCGGACTCGGATGTGTCCTGATGCAGGAGCGGGCAGTGATAACCTATGGATCATGTCAGTTGAGGCCGCATGAGCAGAACTACGCTACCCATGACCAGGAGTTAGTAGCAGTGGTCTTCGCTCTGAAGACATGGCGACACTATCTGATGGGAGAGCGCTTTACAGTCTATTCTGACCATCAAAGTCTCAGGTACATCTTCTCTCAAAAAGACTTGAACCTGAGACAATGGCGATGGATCGAGTTCCTCCAGGACTATGACTTTGAGATAGTCTATACTTCTGGGAAGGGTAATGTAGTAGCCGATGCTCTCAGCAGGAGGACGGTCATTCAGCTACTTGAGGAGGTGACAGAGCAGCTGGCTGCTTTACAGATATCCTTCGTGGATAGAGATGGAGCATCCTTCCTTCAGTTTCTCACAGTCACCCCTCCACTACTGCAGCGAGTCAGAGAGGCACAACATGGGGACACCGAATGTGAGGCGCGGCGTGCACAGATATCCTCAGGACAGGCACCTGATGGTTTCTCCTTTGGAGTAGAGCATGATGTCCTTTTCAGAGGATGTACCTTGGTACCAGTTGCTTTACGGGAGGAGGTGCTGAGAGAGTTTCAAACTTCTCCTTTGGCGGTACATCCTAGAGTGGCGAAGATGTACTATGATCTCAGACGACAGCACTGGTGGCCATGCATGAAGAAGGTTGTAGCAGAGTTCGTTTCTCGATGCCTCACCTGCTAGTAGGTGAAGGTAGATCATCAGGTACCAGCAGGCTTGGTACAGCCCTTGGAGGTCCCGGACTAGAAGTGGGACAGGATATCTATGGACTTCGTGACTGGAATTCCACGCACTTCTGGAGGTCACGACTCCATTTGGGTGATTTTTGACCGACTCACTAAGTCGGCTCACTTCTTACCCATCAGATAACTGGGCTCAGTAGAGAGCTTGGGACGTCTCTACGTTCAGGAGATTATACGGCTTCACGGTGTGCCATCATCTATCGTCTCCGATCAAGATGCTCTCTTTACTTCCCGGCTTTGGAAGGGGTTGCAGGAGGCGTTCGGGACGCAGCTACGTCTGAGCACCACCTTTCACCCTCAAACGGATGGTCAGATGGAGAGGACCATCCAGACTCTCGAGGACATGCTCCGCGCATGTGTCCTCGACTTTGGTCATAGCTGGGAGGACCACCTACCCTTGGTGGAGTTCGCGTACAACAATAGCTACCACTCCACCATCGGGATGGAACCATACGAGGCATTGTACGACCGACCGTGCAGATCTCCTTTGTGCTGGACATACCCTGGGGAGTCAGCACTTGTGGGACCGGAGATGGTCCAGGCCATGACAGAGAAGGTCCAGATCATCCAGGAGCGGATGAGGACAACTCAGAGCCAGCAGATGTTCTATGCTGACAGGAGGCGGAGGCCACTAGAGTTCGAGGATGGCGACCACGTCTTCTTGCATGTCTCACCTCGAGGTGGATTACAGAGATTTGGCCGAGGCGACAAGTTGTCTCCACGCTTCATCGGACTATTCCAGGTCATCAGCAGGATTGGCGAGGTTTCCTATCACCTGGCTCTACCACCTTAGTTGCACCGGGTGCACGACGTCTTCCACATATCCCAGTTGAGGAGATACGTGCATGACCCGACACATATCATTGACCATGGGGAGCTGGACGTTGATGATGGGGCAACTTTTGTGGAGGTCCCGGTGGAGATCGAGGATCGACAGGAGCGGGTCCTACGTGGACGGTCGATTCCTCTAGTGCGCATCAGATGGCAGCACGAGAACCTCCAGGAGAGCACTTGGGAGCGGGAGGCTCAGATGCGTGCTCAGTACCCGCATTTGTTTCCCTAGTTTATGATGTATCTTTACGGGGACGTAAAGCCCTGAGGTGGGAGTGATGTAAAGACCCGTAAAATTCAAGGAAATTTTTTTCTTAATTTTCTTGGGAATTTTACAAGAACACAGTTTCTGACGGAACCTGATTCTGAGGCCCGGTGTGACCGGAATCATTTTTCGAAGTTTGGCTTGGGTACGTTCAGTGAACGAACGAGCGGGTTTTTCTAACTTTTGAACCGGTGATCGAAATCGAATTCCGAGGGCACCGATGGAATCGCAGTGTCGGTATTTTCTTAGAAACGCTTTTTCCGGAGTTGTGTTTTCTCGGGTGTGGTTTTTAATTTTTGGGGTTAAGTTAAGAAATAAAATAAAAGTGATGCAACACTTTATTTTATTTCACTTAAAGCCACTTAAAGCCACTTAAGGCCACTTAAGCCAGGTTAAGTGGATAAGGTGGGACCCACAATATCCTACCCACTTGTTAGGATATTTTTGAGGTGGGGCCCACATGATCCCCACTGTTTCTTCCCCTCTAAGTAACGCACCCGCGAAAAACTCTTTTAAATAAAGTCAACCGGTGCATTTACATAAATTCTAAACGCCCATATTAATTGGGCAGTTAAGTTGTTACAATTAATTCATCGAATTAATTGCTCGTTTCTTAACTTTGAATTTTCTAATTGTTGGCATGAGAATAAAATAAGACCAACACTTGTTTTACTTGAGGGTGGCTTGTAGAGAGGATTTGGAGAAACTCTAAAGATTGAAGATCTTCATCCTCCTTCGCGAAGAACGCGAAGAACACGAAGAATGCGAAGAAAGCGAAGAATGCGAAGAATGCATCGTCACCGACGAAGAATGCCGGCCTCCGACGAAGAGCGCTGAACCCTCGGAGATTGACGATGCGATGCCGACGATCCTCCTTCCGCGATGTTTCTTCCGCGACGTTCCTTCCCCGCGACAATCTTCGATCAACAACCGATTGAGGTAGGAGATTACGGTTCTTTTAATTCCTTTTTGAATTATATCCTCAACATGGGTTTAATTTGTGCAATTAAATTTGTGTTATTTTAATCCTTGGAGTTTTTCTACGCAACGCCGTGTACCGCGACGACAGCGACACCCCTTTCCGCGACGCGACGATCCTCTTCTTCTACGATGGTTAATTCCGCGACGAACTCACGTTCGACGAAAACGTTGAGGTAGGGGTTTTTGTTCATTTTAATCTACGTGATTATATCCGCGGTTTGTTTAATTATTTGTCAGAAGACTTTTTAAAACTACTAACATGGTGGGTGCGGACCAACGAACAAGTCCGAACCCACCGTCTCTTCATTCTTGGTGAGCGGATTGGCGGGCGATGACAAAGTAGGCTGCATGAGCGTTGTGAGATCCTCGCAGTAAAGGACGGGCCCCGAGAGGGCCGTGGGCGAAGATGACATGCAATTCTGACCACCGGAACTCGTTCGGTGGTCCGCGGAGTGGCCCGCCGGCGCGCCGCCGGGAGGAGCCGCCGCGGCTAAAGCCGCGGTGGCAGGCCACGGTCCCGCGACCGCGCGGGAACATAAGGAACAGGACGCGGCAGCCGTCCGCGTCCGCTGGCAAGGGCAGACCCACGCGGGGCCGCGGTCTCTCCACGCGGGGGCAGTGCGCCCCCCGCTTTGCTCGGCTCTAACGGCCGAGCCGACCCGCTGGCCAGCCGGCCAGCGCCAGCCGGGTCGCGCCCAGGCCGTGTCGGGCCACGACGGCCGGGCCGGGTCGCGCCCCACCGGGTCGGACCTAGACCCGGGTCGGGTCGACCCGGTTCGGGCAGACCCAGGGGGGGTTGGGCCGGGTCGGTCCGGGCCCAGACCCCCCGTTTTCGGACCCCTTTCGGTCTTTTGCCCATATCTTGGGCTACGGACCTCCGATTGATGCACCGTCAGCGGAGATGTGATCCTTGGATTGAGATGGTCATTTCGACATACTAAAATCAAGGTTTCAGAGAACTTTGGGTTTAGCCGGGTTGGTTTGTACATGAAACCAACCGGGCCCTCGGAGCGGAAACGCTTATAACTTGACCTCCGGACATCCGATTGACATGCTGTCGACTTTGATGGATTCCTCTTAGTGTGAAGGATCTTTTGGCTTACTCCGCCCGATGTTTGGACGCAGGTGGAGTACGATCGGGTTGGTTTTGACTTAAAAACCAACCGGGCCCTGGGACGAAAAAGCCAATAACTCTCAGACTGGGCGTCCGATTGACGCGCTGTCTGTGACGTTGAGTTCCTGTTGACGATACGGAACTTTTGGATACATCAACTCCATACTTTGTGTCAGTTGATGTATCAGCCTCTCAGCTCATGGAGCGGACCCTCCCGAATGAGCTTGCTGTGTGTGGGAACCCTAGATCTGGCTGCGACTTTGACGGTGACGACTACAACACTCAGCGATCCTACGTGGGCCAGTGCTACCGATCCTGTGTGGGTCTGATCCTGTGTGGGTCAGCGCTCAGCGGTCCTGTGTGGGCCAGCGCCTACAAATCCTGTGTGGGTCCGATCCTGTGTGGGTCATTGCGGGGGTTAGTTACCTATCGATCCTGTGTGGGTCAGATCCTTTGTGGGTCATTGCGGGGGTTAGTACCTATCAATCCTTTGTGGGTCCGACGGCTTAGATGAATCAGTGGCAATATCTGATCATCTCTATTGTCTTATGAAGAAGTATACCTATGTGAAATGAATCCGTTTTTCTTTCCTGTGTGGACTGGGTTGTGATTTCCTGTGTGGATTACGTTTTGATTTCCTGTGTGGACTGGGTTGTGATTTCCAATTTGGACTGGGTTGTACTTGGGCTCGGATGTTGGAGCGTACTGGAATTGATGACATAGGTATATGTATGGGCATATACCTAACCAGTGTCTGATGTTACTTCGTGATTGTATCTTTCCTTTGTGGATTATCCTTTTTGGATTCTGGGAGACCTTCGGGGGTCTCAGGGTCCCTATTGAGTAGATTATACTCACCCCTGCACGGGCTATACCCGCACTACGTTGTGTTGGTTGCAGACGACGGACAATACTGATCGTGGTTGAGGCTTGCGGAGCAGAACGATACGTGGAGGTGGACCACTGGGCAGGATGTACCTGGAGAAGACGGTTGGACCCGAGGAGCTATGGAGGCTATCTGTACTCACCCTTCAGGTGGGACTTCCAGTGGACAACTCGACGTTGCAGCTTTACTTTCAGTTGCTGTTGTCCCTTTTGAGTTGTACTTTACTTTCAGTTTGGGTTTGTATACTGGCCCACTTACTTTTTCGCACTTACTGTTGTACTCTGTTTTTTCTTTGTGTTTACTTCTACTGCTTTCTTGCTCTGTGGTGTTTGTTTACTTTACAAAGGAAATGCCTTACCTTTTTACCGGGATTTACACCTTGGTGCTAGTTGCCAGCCCCTGACCTATGGAAGGCGGGCTTGGGGTAGTCACGGCACGGACCCCGAGGACGGGTCGTGACACTACCCCATATTAGATCATCCATCTTAGAGTAATCCATCTTTATATCATATCAAAACACATGGAAAAGATTACATTTAGGTCACTTAAAATGGTAGAAATAAAATATTCCTAATCAATAGGGAAACTTGGGCTGAAAACATGGAAATCCTCCTTCACATACAAATGAATTGTCACAACTCCCTACATAAAAAATTTGTCATTTATAAACAAATGGAACCATTTCTTCCAAGAAATTATATTTTTCAAACAACCTTATTTAATCCATATTGAATTAACTTATTCATTATTCACGGGTTCTATCTATATTCAATATAAGGCATCAACTATAACAAGCAATAAATTATTTAACACGCATCCATGAATTTTTTTCATCTTCAAAAATATTAAAGAACACCTATTAAATAACTTATCATATTAAATATATCATAAAAAACATTATCATGGTTCATTTTCATTAACCAATTATATTATCTCATGGAATAACCAATTCAATTAAATGTTAATATTTTCATTAATTTGATCATCATCAAATTACAACACCAGATAAAAAACTTTCCTCTTCATTAATTCATAATAAAATTAATGAATTAATCCTAGATTTACATTATTTACTAATTTAATCTACAAAAACATTTTAAACTAATCATAAAAAAATTCTACATAATAATATTATAGATAACACACTATCTATAAAATTAAGAGGCAACCGTGTTCACAGTGGAAAGCAACAACACGCGATTTGTAATCCAATTATTTATTAATCAGATTGAATAATTATTTGGTTAATTTAATTTACATAAAAAGGTATCAAACATGTTAACATTATAATTTCACACAAAAAATATTATAATCAATGAATCCCATACCACAAAGGATTTAACATTATTCACATGAGAACATATCAATGCTGTAGATCATGATTATGACTTCGGAAAAAAAGTATACATCCCTTCAAGGATTCCACACCCTAAGAAACTAAGAAACTAAATAAGATAAATAAGAGGAACCAACATCTCTTGGAAATAAAACAATGGTAGGAACCAGTCTAAAAAACTACAAAAGAAGAGGTATAATTTACCTTGAATTGTTGTGGATCAAAGACGAAAAGTTGGGATTGAACCACTTAGGAGGGCTCTAGAAATTAATTGAACACCATTATTGGTTACCTAGAGATCTAGGAGGAAATTACATAGGGTTTTAGTCAAGTATAGGGTATTATAGGTTTTGTATTTAATTTCCATGAATGGATTTATTCCATAAATGGGTCAGTTACATCTAAATGGTCCACATTTTAGGTTCTTCCAAAAAATACATCACCTCAAACTGCACAACCTACATTTAATTGACATCATAAATTTTATATTTACTACATGAGTTTATCACAACAAAATTTACTATGTTAAAGGATAAACATATTTAAAACATATAAATTAATTACACTCAGTAAATTCAAACTCCACGAATCGCCATATACAATCCAAAAAACACCTTTTTAGGTCATAAAACTCATTTATGTCATAAACTCATCCTTTACACTATAAAGTTTCCCCAAATAAACTTTTATTATCCTAACATTACAATACATACACTAACCATCATCTAAGAACCATGGGATTTGGAAATATGCAAAGGGCCAAATGATAAAAATCCTAGCCCTTATAATATGACTATTAATTCCTAAAAAATATTTTTTTTCTAATAAATTCATATATTTTATAGAATAAAATAAAATGGTAGTGGAACATTAAAAAATGTTTTCATGAAATATTTTTATTTAAAAAAACATATAAAACTTTAAAAAAAATCTATATATCATTAAATGGTTATGGAAGTGGTAAAGTCTGTTAATATCAAATAAATTTAAAAATAAACATTATTTTTGACTATTTATAATGAAATGTGAAGATAAACCCTTTAAAACATTATAAGTATTACTTTAAAACTTTTTTAAAAAGTCAAGGATAACTTAAATTTTCCTTTATAATTTTCCTGAATTTTTTTTAATTTTTTTTAAAAATTATGGACCTTGAAGAAAAATATTCCCAATCAAATAGAAAAAAATTCATTTTTCCATAAAAACATTATTTTGGTCCCTTATGTACATTAAAATTGGAAAATTAAATAATAGTTTTTACTCTCTTGAAATAGATATATTAGAATAAAATGGATTTGAATTAATATAGGAATATCCTATAAATTCCCTCAATGGAAACATAAATATTAATAATATTTAATAATGATGAGATTGTGAAATATTCCCTTACAGTGATAAAATAATTGAATTTGGAATTAACCAATGAAATTATTATGTGTGACAAAAATAAATACACAAAAAACAAATGGAAATAAAATATAATAAAATCAGTGATCATATCACACATAATCATGGAATAAAATAATTAGTGAAAGTGATTGGAAATTGAGTAATGAAATCCCTAACCTCATGCCTCCAATTAGTTTAGCATGATTCAACCTTATATATAATAATTTTAAATTTATTTTAATTATATAATATTATAATGTTACTAATCATAATATCATATATGATCCACATATGAGGTATCTACAAGTGACGGTGGTATGACTGCTCCACCAAAGAGAAGGATGAGGAAAGATTACTCTTACACATCGAATCCGATGTCTACCAGATCATACTCCAATATGGAGACTTGTTCTGGGACTGTCACTGGTTTGAAAAAGGTAATGCAATCTTCTAAGGATTTTATTTCTTTGGAGAAGTTGAATCTGAGAAAGAAGTATGTCAAGATTTTGAAGCACTATTAAAGCTCAGAGTGGGAATCAACTTCTGCGGATGAAGCAATTTATCATGGATATGGTGACGAGTATAATTTTTATAATCTATAGTTGTATTTTCAAGTGTGTTGTACTTTCTTGCTGCACTATTCCTCTATTTTAATAAATGGTCAAAGGTCTTCCTCTGACTAAGCTTTCCAGGTATAAGATTCGGTTTGACAGTTATGATCCATGTACTTTGATAATGGCTACATCATCTAATTAATTATAATGATTATATAAATATCATGAATATTAATTATATACAAATTTAGAATAATCCATGAAAGGTATATATATAATAATTAACTATACCATTCATGGAAATGGTAGGTTGTATGTACACATGAACGTTGTTTTCATTTTTCGACGGATGTAATAGTAGAAAGGTAAATAATTATTCAGTGTTTTAGAATTATTAATATATCATATATATCATATATATCATATTTATTCATAAAATCTATACTTATTACAAACTATGTAAACAAGAAACAAAAAACTAATCACATCGCTTCACAGAGATGGTAGTTCACATGTATACCTGAGCATTGTTATCGGTTTCCGATGGATTGAAATTTTAGAAGGAAGATATGATATTTAATTATAGAATAATAATTATTTTATAAATATAATATATATACATTTATTCCATCTTTATAACTATCAAATTAAAATGGTTATGAAAAACAAATTGCACCACTATGTGGAGATTGTAAGTTGTACGTACACATGATCGATTTATTCACTTTTTTTATTGAATGGAAAAGAGAGAGAAAATGGTTTTCAAATAATCATAATAATAACTCAATATATTTATGATATTAGAGTTATCAATTTATTAAAGGTAAAATATATTTATATGAATTATTAGAAGAAATAGATTTGAAAGAGTCAGTAAAGATGATTACGTCTTCTTTGGTAGACTTACATTTTATTCCTTCTTAATGTCCCCTATAATGGTCATTTAAGAATACCAGAACCACTAATTTTTGGATATAGAAAATTTTAAAATAATTTGTTAGGGCTGTGTCAATAAATATGGCTCAAAAGTGATGTAATGAAGAGGAATTAGGGGATTCATTTTTATAATTGATATGAGTGGAACACCTGTAATTTTTCAAAGTTTCAAAATATTATTAAGTTTCTTTCTTGAAAAAATTGATATAAAATTAATTATATTAGAATTTTATAAGTTTAAGGTTGAAATTACATAAAAAAATATGTTTAATTAATTAATTATTCTATTTTATCCCATATTTTTTGGTTTAACCCCTTCATTAACTATTTTTAACCATAACCGAAGTAAAAAATGTCAAATTGTAAAGGGTTATAATTTTATTTATAAGTTAAAAATTGTATCAAAATGGAAAATTTATTACATTTTAAACCATTTATGTTACTTATTTTCCTCTTTCAATATTTTTATGATTTTTATATAAATTAATAAAAAATTATTTTTTAGAAAATATCAATATGGTTAATTTGACCCTATTCATTTAATTTTATATTAAAGACACCGAGATAAAAAATTAATATGTATAAAAGAAATATAACCATAAATTTTATATTATTATTAATCATAAAATTCATGTTGTACAATAAGTCATCAAAAAATATTACTTTTGATGTTTTATGAATCATTTACTATAATTTTTATACTACTTTCACACACAGTGTGTTGGTGTCTTGTACGAATTTAAGTTAATTATAAAATTACTAATAATTAAAAATAAATAAAAATCGAACACATAAATTAATAATGGGTAAAATAAAATTTTTTATTCACTAAAAACATATTCTTATCCTTATCTAAACAAATATAAAAACAACTTTCATCCTGGAAAGGGAAGTCTCTTTTAATGGTCAGTAGGATCTTCCTTGTTCTATTCACCATTATCTCCAAATTGGTCCTTTCATTTATGATTTATAAATCAAATATATCTCTTTTTAATCATCTCAATACCAATATCAAGGACATTTTTTTGAGTGGTAGTAATCTTGAATGGAAGTTGGTTATTGTTCCTTGGATAAAGTGTTTCCAACCCATTGAAAATGGTTTTATGGGGATAAAAAACATTAAGTTATGTAATGAATCTTTGCAAGAAAGGTTCACTTGGAATATTCTCAGTAGTGAATCAATGTAGCTTAGCTATCTTAGACCAAATTTATTGACAAATTGAAAAGTAAAGATTCATATCATATGGACTCTTCTATTTAGGTAGCCATACAATCTTCATTTTCTAATATCATGTCTTATTCTAGATACTCAACAAATAATTATTTCTCTAGTTGATGCTCAAAAAATTCTTATTACCACTAATGACACAATGCACGATTATTATGATCCACCTAATATGGATTTGTCTGATGCCTATCACACCATGATGAATAATTATGTTTTAGCTATGGATAGGGACATTTTGATCTGGGAACCTTCCTAAAATTGCATTATTGACTCCAAAAATTTTTATTGGGAAAATTTTGATGACTCAATCAATGGGTTTTAATTAATTAAATGTTTGGATAGTACTTAGATCAGGCCTTCAAGATTGAACCTGAATTGGAGGCTTGCTCATAAAATAATTCCTATTGATGAATTATTGTTATATTTTGTGATTTATTTATATTCTAGGTTTATATTATACAATCATCATCAAGATTATGCATTTTATCTATTCATTTATTATTCTAATCCCTCATTACTTCAGAGATCACTTCATGACATATTTGAAATACCACTATGAGAGTTCACTAGTCTCACTTATCTGTTTCATCATTGTACCTCTTTCTAGATTTCACATCAAATTCATAAACTTGTATATGTTGATTTTTGATAAAATTAAACATATAATTTATAAAGGAAGATACTTCATCATGCATAATAATTCCCCATTTTCTATTCATACTTCCTTGGTGTGGATCATCAGCATGACCAAAGAGGATAATATTACCCAGTTGGACACATCAATTTTTTTTCAGAACATCATGGATCTGTGAAGGTTTGGAATTGGAGGCAACTACAAGTAATTGGATGGTTTCTTAAAGGTATATTGGAATGATACAATTCAATTATGTATAAAAATAAATGTTTATGGGATTTCAAAAGGTAACTCAGGTCCTGAAGGTTGTGTTTCCATTTTCCATAAGCATAATAGAAGGTACGCGGGATGTTTCTATGTTACTTGTGGTATCTCCTCATCTCTAGAGGATTAAATTCTAAGTATTATAAATAAGGTTTATTTTTATAGACATAAGGGATGGGACAACCTTTTTCTTGAAAGAGACTCCGCTACTATTTTCCATGCTATTCAGAAGGTTATTATCTATCTATCATGGGAACATGTAGCTAGATGGATGGAATGTCTCTCATTCCTTTCAGAAATCAACCTATTTATCACCCATACATACAAAGAATCTGACATGGTGGAAGATTTTCCTACCAACAAAGGAATGTGCAACATGATCACTTGGATATATGAATTACTATATGAAATGATATTTCTTTTTTGAGAAATATTTTAAAAAAATCCCCTCTTTTATGCTTATGTAAGCACTTTAGTTTTTCAATAAGTTTGAATTGGAATCTTTGGTCAAGACACCACACTACAAAAAAATAATAATTTTTTTATAATATATCTCAATTATATTAATGTTAGATGTTTTATGTTAGGAAATCTATAGAGCTTATTATTTTTTAAACTATTTTGTTGTTGTTACATTCTACCCCCCCAAATAAATAATTTCCTTTAAATATTATCGTGTTCATAAAAGTTTCAATATTTTAAATTAACTTTATTGAAACTCCACATCATGCAGAGGGATAAAAAAATGTATTATTAAAATAGGGAGTGGGAAACATTAATTTTACTTAAAATATCACATAATCAATTTCTTGGATAGGGATTACATTAGTGGGAATTTAATATATATACATTGAGGAGAAAACTACTATACATGGTCTAATAATGAGTGATGGATAATATGTTATTGATAAAGTTAATTAACACAAAACCATAAATCATTAAGGGGTGAAAAGACTATAAATTCATTGAAAATGATGGTAAAATGATAGAATTTTTATTTTGATATCCTTTTACTAATGTTTATGTATTTTTTTACTGTCAATATACATATCACAAAATAATTTACTTTATTTATTTCCATTGCATTAGAAAAAATTTTATCCTTTGGTTGTGATTTGGTGAATATCCACTTCATTTCTCATTCTAAGAAATGAATATCTAAGATGAGGTTTTCATTTATGAATCACTAAAATTAAATTTTAATATATCATAATATCTATAAAGGAATGATAATTCATTCATTAATTTTCTATATAATTGACAAAACTAAAATGGTTAGAAAAAGTCTTTCAATATGAATAAATATAAAACATAAATCTCTAAAACCTAAACAATAACCACCAATGTTCAAATTAATTAATTCATTTAATATTTATCATTAAGAATCCACAAAATATAACTAAAAAAATAAAAGTCCAAAAAATATTGAATTATTTGATCAAACATTTATCCCTATAAAACATAATATTTCATATAATTTCATACACCAAACATGTAAATGCATTGATTATTTATTCTCTTAAAACATAATAATAACCAGAATCACTATTAAACATATATGGTTCAAAAATTAACATAATCCTAATTCCTCTAATAAAATCATATACTAAGGAATATTTTCCATAAATCTAAAAATATAATAAAATTCCAAAATAAGACCTAAATCTATTTATTGTCAAATAACTAATAAATTTTATGTTCACCAATACTATCCAAAATTACTTTATCAATGTCCATAATCTATTTATCCCTACTAAATATTATTACCCCATCATCACTCTCATATTAAGGGCCATATATATGATAAAAAATGTGTTCATAATTTTTAAGAAATCATAATTACCTCACCATAAAAGATAATATTAAACATTAATGTTATCAATACATTACAACACATAATCCCATAATTCACATTTCTGAACCCTTCTTTTAAATATCATAAAATAATACTTTGATGTCAAAATAACATCAATAAATATTAATACATAATAATTTTAAAAACCCAAGACATAGGTATATCAATCATTCAAATTATTTTGTAAAATTATAACCAAGAATTTTTATTTTATTCCATAATACTTCCTTCATACAATTAGTAATATGAATCATAACTCAAATATCCTCAATCTCAATCTAATCATATTTTCTTTTAAGGGTAAGTGATAAAATAATTCATACCTCTTATATGTTACTCATAGATTATTCATCTTCATATATATAGAATATAATGATATTAATCCTTTATTTAATGTACCATGCATATCATTCTCTTTATATTTCATCATATAAACCTTTCTGTAGGGCATTTATTTCTTGATACCATCATCCACCACATGTAAAAGAATTTATTTATTCCTTTAAGGATTTTTTACAATTTCCTTTTTGACATTGTTGATATCTAGGATGTGCATTTATTTTCTTCCCATAGTTATTATCACTATAATTTCTATAAGACTTGGTTTTTCTCTTATTAAGTGTGTTAGTAAAATTACCCAAGTTGAGATTTTTAATCATATAGTGAGATATTTTATTACACATATTCACATGGGTTTTCATTCATTATCCTATTTTTCTTTGTTTTTCATGAGGATATTCATTCCATTATCCTTAAAATTCCACACTAATTAAATTCATCCATGTTACAAAAATTTAATAAAACCAAAAATATTAGTGTATGAAATAATATTTACAGTGAGAAATCTTGAAAAACCATTCCTAATATGTATAAATATTGACACCTTATTTTCAATCTAGGACACCATAGTTATAAATTAGGTCATCTATGGTCATTTTCTATTCAAATCCTTAATAATGGTTCATAAATAAAATATTATTTAACCCATACATATCCCTCAAGAGTGTCAATCCAGGTGCATAGTAACAGAATACTCATGGTGCATTAGAATGATGATTGTGATACACTTGAACAAATCGTTTTGTTTTTATTACCCATATATGTATCTATATCAAAACCATGTTCACTTATATTATTTTAACATGAATGCATTACATATAAAACCATATAATCTCTACCTTAAAAAATAATATGATATTAGTCTATAATTATATATATCCTCAAAGTTTATCATAGGGTTATGTTCACTAATCAATGTATTACTAAATTTAGTTCCTAGGGTTTCTATTAAACCTCTTATGATACCAACTGTAACACCCATACTCCAATAGCCTAGATCTAGTGGTTACTCTATTACATTTTCTTTAGATATAAGATATATCATTACAAAGTATCGAATAATTTAATATTATATAATAATTAGATGCATACATGATTCTTATTTTTATAATATAAATATAATTTAAAACATAGTAATAATAAATGATATGAATCTCTAAACTAATTCAAATATATATTATTCATATTCCAGGGAAAATAAAACAAAATAAATGTGAGATGAAACTCTTAGTATGGATTTTGTACATAATAATCTATCATTATTCAATAAAACATGAATTATATGGTTGAGATAAATAATAATAAAATATTCCATATAACTAATAATATAAAAAGGGGACTAAATCCATGGAAAAAATAAAAAAATAAAAAATCACATAGATAAAAATAACTAGTTTCATAATTATAAAATTCATTTTATAAAAAATAAAAATCTTATTATCAAGTCCTTATCCCAAGATAACCAACATAAATAGGTAAGGCGTACTCTAAATACCATAACCTATTCGTCTCATGATACCTACCTATGAATTGTGGGTATATAATAGGCCATGATCACCACTTACTAAAGCCAACTCATTTATCATGTGAAATGGGTGAATAAAAATTCAGTACGTAATCAATAGAAAACATCATATTGAGAAACTAGCATAAAAATGTTAATGTTTTTCTATTTAAATAACAATTACAAGATCCTAAGTCATTCTGATAAATATGGAATATGATATAAAAAAATTATATCCCTAGTAAATAACATTCATAGTAAAATTCCATTTGTATAAATGGTATACGTCTTAAGAAATTAGTATATAAATTATAAAAAATAATATATATATCTAAAAGAAATAAAATTTACACTTATAGATGATCTAATGAGAGTGAATATTTCAATAAAAAGTTATTCAGAAAAAAATAATAAGAGATAAAATATGATTATCAATTGATAGGAAATAATGGTTTTGTAAAAAATTCAAGTCATTTGGATAATAAACGAAAATTTAAAATGAAAATTAAAATATGTTTTCATTAAATTGTTTTATTTTAAAACCCATTTAAAACATATAGAAAAATATAAATATCATAAAATGGTTACGGTGGTCAGAAATTTTGTTGACATCATAAATATTTAAAAAGAAACATTCATTTTGACTTTTTATAATGAAATATAGAAAAGAACCTTTCAGAACAAATTAGGATGATTCCTTAAAAACAATGTGAAAATTCAAGGATAAACTAAAATTTCATTAATAAACTTTTTGATTAAAAAAAGACCTTTTTAGTATAATTTTGAAAAAATGGACTAGAAAAAAAAGAATCTCGATAGAGTTGAAAACAATGTTGGTGTTCATGGAAAACATTTTTTCAGTCTCTTGAGTACTTAAAAGGTAAAAAATTAAATAAAAACTAGTTATCTCCCTAAATTACCATAGGTGAATAAAATATATGTGGATTAAAATATAACTATAATATAAATTCCCCTAATGTAAATATAAATATAAACAATATAGAACAGTGATGAGATTGTGAAATAATCCCTTAAAAAGATAATATCATTGAAGGTAGAATTAATCAATGATGTAATTATGGGTGAAAAATTTAAATACACAAAAAAAGAGTAAATAAAAAATAATAAAATCAGAGTTTATTTCATATATAATATTAGCATAACATTTCAATGAAGTACATATATATAGCCCAATCATTGGAAATTGTGTTATGAAATCCTTTGCGTACTCTTATTTCAACATGATTTAAACATCAATATAATAAATTTAAATGTATTATAAATATATAAAATATTAATTTGAAAATTTATAATATCATATATGATCCATATATAATATTTTTAAACCATTTTATTATTAATTTCTTATTAAAACATCATTTTGGGTGTTAATCATTTTGTTTTTCATAGATGTTTCAGTTAATATGTTCTGGTCATTTACATTTATCATGATTAAATCAACACAAAAATTTGAATCATGATATAAATATAATATATATTGATTATATATGTATTTGGAATCATGTTCGAACAATACATGTTGAAAAATGAATTACACCATTCATGAAGACGGTGGGTTGTAGTATGCTTGAACACTACTTTCACTTTTTGACAGATGGAACAAAATAAAGTAAAATAAATATTCACCTTTTAAAAATTATTTCTATATCATATATATCAAACTTATTCATTAAATATTTCTATATTACAATCTATGTAAAATAGAAATGAAAAACGAATCATATCACTTCATAGAGGTGGTAGTAAACCCAAACACGAGTGAAGTTAACTTTTTCCAACATATTTAAAGGTAAAAAAGAATATAATATTCTATAATTGCATAATAATACCTATATAATTAATATAATATATATTCATTATTCCTATTTTTTAACTATCCAATTAAAATGAAGATGAAGAGTGAATTACCCCGCTATGTGTAGATGGTAAATTTTATATACGCACGAGCTTTGTTTTTCATTTCATAGGATGAAAAAGATATAGAAACTAGTTTTCACATAATCATAATAGTATATCATTATATTACTTATATTTTATTTATTATTTTATTATGGGTTCAATTGATTTATAGTAAGTAAGAGGAGATTTTTTTTCTTCAAAATTCGATAAAGATGAGTCCCGATTCTTCGCCATACTTCATTTAGATTCCTTATTTCGGACCCCAATAATCGTCATATAAAAATACATGGACCTATTATTAATTTCTATATAAATTTATAACAAACATTTATAGTGGTAGAGAAATATGGATCATCCATCGAATGGCCCGAAGGCCTTCATTGTTTTATTGATTTTGATAATCCACCTTTCAAGGGGTGAGGTGGAACCCTTACAATGCCCGTAGGCGTAAGTATTACATGGCCCATAGGCCTTAGAGGAATTCATTGCTCGTAGGCTTCAAACATTACATACAACCCAGACTAACTACTTGGAACTGCTCGTCCCCAGCATCTTCATCGTGAAATCAACTCTCCATCTTCGCATGGCTATTCGGCTAGGCTTTCCCATGCATGCACAAGCTTGTCCCGATGGCAGGTGCCATACCCTCTCATTCTTACAATCCCTATAGCTTCTACTGTGGCAAAAGCTTCTTGCTCATCCTCCTATAGAGATTGTTCCTTATAGGTTATCTGGTTTTCATATGCACTTAAGGTGGCCCGAAGGCCTTGAGATGGCCTCAAGGCCTTACTGGCTCAAAGGCTTGGGTGGCCCGAAGGCCTTAAAGGACTTGGGGACCAAATCGGTGGCCCGAAGGCCCAAACAAGGGAAAATTCCCGGCTGCTACACTGCCAAATAGTTACTGCTATAGTCCCTACTACAGTACTACACAGTACCTGATACATTACTACACAATACCTGCTACATTACTGCTACAGTACTTGCTACAGTAGATGCTATAGTAGCTGCTGCATTACTGCTACAGTAGCTGCTACAGTGCTGCTATAGTAGCGGAAATTGTGCCTCTGCCTAGATTTGATACCAGGTCACCTGGATGCACTTAAGAGTCCTCACAAACTGGGCTGAGGCTCATGTGTGAGCAATATGGATCAAAGTGCAGTATATAATAGAAAGAAGGGGTGTTCCTTTATAATTTATGTGAGTGGTACATTATAATGTTTCATTATTTTATAATATATTATGTCACATTCTATGAAAAATGGAACCAAAATGATTCATATTTGGATTTGATAAGGGTAAGGTTGAAATAAAATAAACCAATTAGGTTTAATAAATGGTGTAGGTCATTTTAAAACATATATTTTTGTTTAAACCCTCTATTAACTATTTTTAAACCAAATTGTGGTAATAATTTTTTCAATCATAATCAATTATGATTTTACTTATAATTAAGAATTGGTTCATAAATAAAAAGGGGTGGAGTTTTAAACAATTTATATTCCCAATTATCCTCTCTCAATAATTTTATGTTTCCTAAAAAATTTAATAATATATTATATTTCATAAAATTTCATTCACATCATTTTGGAAACTATTAATTTAATTTGACATTAAAGACTTCGTGATAAAAAAATAAATTAGAATATAAACTCATTAAACATATATAATAAATTATTATTAATCCAAAAATTCATGTGATTCCATAATTCATCAAAAAAATATTTCTTTTTATGTTTTTGAAGTCATTTACATTGATTTTTCTACTACCTCCAATGGCCCAAAGGCCTTCATTTTTTAGTGATTTTTGATATGCCACCTTTCAAGGGGTGAGGTGGAACCCTAACAAGGCCCGTAGGCGTAAGTATTACATGGCCCATAGGCCTTAGAGGAATTCATTGTCCCATTTTCTTCTACTATGTGCCCATGAACTATATCAACATTTTCCAAAATTTTAATGTAATTATACCATTAATAAAATTTAAAACTAATTTCAATTCATAAATATAAATTAATATTATTAAAAAACATTCATATTCATCCATAACATTTTAATATCCCTATGTGAATATATAAAATAAATATAAAACAGGATAGTGATATTTTTGATTTCTCTTTACTTAAAATAATAAAAATGTCATTATTAGAATAAAATGGGACAAAAATGCCATTTATTAATTTTTTTATGGATATGGTTTAATTTATCCAATACCATTAAATGAAGTTATGTTTTAGTTTGATTTTTGAGACGTTATCTCATTGTTTTAACCATGTTCTCCTATTTTACCCTTACCGAGGCGACACATATTTACCATGATTACTATTCATAATAAAAAATATAAAATAGTCTTATTTAAAAAAATTACACATGCTAATTGAAAATATTTTATCTATTTTAATAGTATATCTCTATAATTAGAATAAATAAATATTAATATAAATGCGTAAAACGAAATGAAAAACAATTTTTATAAAAATAAATTTTCAAGAATAAAAATTAACTTATATTAAAATAATATATATTTTTGACTCAAATTATATTATTAAAGGGATAATATTTCACATTATTTAAAAAATATAATATATAATGAAAATTCAAAATTACTACATTTAATGGAAATAAAATATAGTATTTAGAAAATTGGTATTTTTCACTATTCCCGAAATAATCAATCTTTTCAAAAAAAATCCAAAATTTCACCCTAAGTTAATTTAGTATTTTTATTTTAATGTTGATATTAATTTTATAAAATAAGATTTCCAAAATTGGAAAAAATTATTTATAATTTCTTTGAACAGAATGAAATAAATCAATTTGGAAGAAAAATGGATTTTTGATACATAATATAACATCACAAAAAAAAGCTTATTTAAAAAGAATTGATAAATTAATTTTTATTAAGTAGGATCACTAAAAATATATTTAATAATATATTTACTATATTAGTAACCTCTAAATTAATGTCAAAGTCAAATTTAAATGATAATATTTTTATATTACATCTCAATAACCTTAATGCTTAGTCTTGCGTGTTACGAAATCTATCAAGCTTACAATTCTATTAAAATAAAAAATTTAGGTTTTTACACATGATATGAACATATACCCCTTTTTATGGAAAAAATTCCTCTAATATATGAGGAAACTTTTTATTACCTTGATGTGTGGAAATCTTATTTATGATGCAACTCATCTCATCTTTTCTTCCAGATCTACATGATCACAACATGTTATTTTCTTACCTAAGTGATTTTATGTTCCATATACTTATATGAGGATTTAATTTCATGATATATAATCCCTAAGATATTATGTTCAACATTTTAATCCTCATAGAGGTCTGAAATTCTTATGTTATACTTTATACCTTAGAGTGGCCCTTATATATTTCCAAAATTACCATTCCATATTTCCTTTTCCACTGGATCAACATTTATGCATCAGTAGAAATTACCATTATGTATTAACTTTAACATTTAATTATCCTTTATATATCAATATAAATTAACTTTACCTAATAAATAATTAACCTTACAAATGAGGAAAAATACTTTTATGTATTGATGAGTTAGCTAATATTCCATCATTTCTTCTCAAACATACTCTTATGTATACAGTGTGGTTTTTCCTTTTAAAATTTTATTCCATATTCATAGAGTTAATCTTATATATTAGAGTTTCATAGAGTAATTTTCTTTTTTATTCAATATCATTATATTTACACATACATATTGAGAAAATTTACTCTTATATGTTAGGTACATTGCTATATTTCTGATCCAAACTTGATCAACTCCATAAACCTCTATATTTCTTCCATAAATCAACAAAAATCTTTCAAACACCTCCACACTCCTTAATAATATTTATCTCACATTATAAACATTATTTTTTATGTGTTTTAACATGATTTAAGTATTTTTAAAAAATATAACACATAAACAGATCCACTTCATTTATTCGCCAGTTTTTCTTTTTTGACTTATTATCCTAAAAAACCCCCCTTAAGGAATGAAAAATCTCCCCAAAGATATAACCATTATTGATCTCAAAATATTCATCATTATTAGGATCAATAATATCCCCCTTTGTATTTTGTTTTTGAAAACATTGAACATAAATCACTTTTCAAACTCATCCCTCTAAGAAATGAATCATCATTCAATAATTATAAGATTATATAAGAAAAATATATGTAGGATAAATGAATATTAAACCATAATGTTAGGATGAATGTAAAAATGAATAAATTTATTTCTTCACTAAACTAAATTATAATCCATAAAAACACTTCTTCCACTTTTGAAAAACTATTCTTTGAAACTATGTATACCATGTTCATACATGTATTCTTACAATGCTTGTTTGAACTATTAAAAACATACACAACCATGATGGTTTAAAAACTTACCCATTTTAAAAAATCTCTATAAATATATTATCCCCCTGAATAAGAGATCTCTCTCCCATTGGGTTAAACACATATCATTATAATCCCCCATATATTTTTAACACCAATTATAAATAAATTAAGGGATAAAAACATTGGTATTTATGATGTATTTCAAACCCATTGAAAACATTTATCCAAAGAACAAGTGAGATAGGGGAAAAAATCACCATACCTTATATTTGATAGAAATTAGTTTGAACTCTCATAATTAACCTCAATATAAGAAATTATTACATTGGCTACGTTTTAGTGAACACATAAACAATTTTAATATTTATTGGAACAAAATCCAATTTAAATACTTATTACTCCACCAACTCTTTTATAATGTAAAATTTGATATTAATGTACTCTAATTTTATATTCTTAATCGAATTCCTTAATAGATTTATTACACTTTGATTATCACATCCCCTGAGTAGTGTAAGTATCACATTCATCGTGATGTCCTCTAGTTAGGTTTTCACCAATATAAATGGGCTTGTTGCATGATTTGTAATGACGTACTCTACCTTTTCAGTACAAAAGGTCAAAAAAGTTTACTCTTTTGTGTTCTACGAAACACAAATTTCACCTAAAAAAATACTCTACCAAATATAAACCTTCTATCATCATCATTTCATATCCAACTTTCATTAGTATATCCAAATAGATCAAGTCCTCCATTATAGTCACATTTCAACCCATAATTCATCATGGTTTTGATATATTAGAGTATCCTCTTTGGAGTGATAATATGTGATCCCTTTGATGCACTTCAAAATTTGGAACAATGTGAAACAACATACACATGGATTGATCATGTAGTTTTCATGTAAATTAAACTCCTGATAAGTTTCCTAAACTCCATTGGGTCAACTTATTTTCCTTCTTAATCATTTGATAACTATGTTCTTATTGATATTGAGGTAAATAATAGCATAGAATCATCCATCACAAACATCTTTAAAATTTCTTAGTCATGTTTCTCTTAAGATAAGAAAATAAAATCCTTTTCTTGAGAAGATTTCAAAGCTAATAAATATCTTATGTAAATACCTTGACCCTAGTAACACAGAGTCTGTGGTTACTTTATTACATTGGCACTAGATATAAGCACTCACATCCTAGAGAATTGAATAATTTAGTATCCTTGGAAAACCAGATACATACTTTAATTTCATGTTATATTTGAAATCATAAAATAAAACACATTATTTTTACAAAGTACAACATCACACCCTTTAAAATATCTCTACATATTAGTCATAACACACAACATGGAATCCTGGGGAAAAATAAACATAAGAAAGGGGTTAGATCTGATTGTTGGTAAGGGTATGGGTAAAATAGAAGATAACATGAATAAATAATTCATAAATAATATGGAAAGGTAATTATCTAACAATACATGTAATTTAATCAATAACATAAGTATGAAGAATAATATGGCAATATTAAATGATTATAAAATAATGCCACAAAAATAATCACATGTTATTGAAACTTATGCCTATATATCCTAACTAATAAAATAATCACATGGAATCCAAATAAATAATCTCATAATGAGTTAATTAATAATAGTATACATATCAAACAACTATCAAGGCCTTGTGCTAAGAGATATTACATAAATGGGTAAGGCTACAAGTAATACCCAAGCTAGTTTGTCCCATGAGACAACTGATACATTTAGGGGCTCTAGTGGGACCCACCCATCACTGAGTAAGTCTAATAAATTCATCATATTAAATTATTGAATAATAATTAGAATATAATTTCATATTGAAACAAGAATACAAAATGTCAATAATTACCCTAAATAATAAACATAATCACAAACAATCTAGAGTAATATAGAGAATGGTATCAAAATAAATAAAACATATAAAAATGATCATAAACCATACAATAAAATTGGGTAGAATTTATCATAATATAATCAACTTAATAAATCATATGATTCAACTAAGGATATTTACATAAATGAAAATACATTAAGAAGATCATTGAAAATTCATTTGGATAATACAGTTTTCACTTTGAAATCACTTATTTAAAAACATCAAAAGTATATAAGAATACATATTATTTAATAATAACCTTGTAAACATGTATATAAGGATTAGAATAAAATATTATTCATGATTTTTTGAAAATAATTTCATTCTTTATGAGTTAAAAAAAATTCCTTTCACACTGTTGTAAAAAGGCTGAAGAGTACCTCATTTAGAAAATGACACAAAGATTCCTTTCAAGCCATTTTTTAAAAATAAAAACATGGATAAAAATGTCACTATTAGTTCATTGGATAGTAATATAAATATTGTAATGTCTCGAGTTTTCTGAGAATTATTTTTAATATTATATGGAATTATTACGAGACTAGGTGCAGAGACGTCACATCATTCCGAGGCCCGATGATCCCAAAATGGTGGTTTGAACTTCTTTAAGTTAAGTGAGTTGGAATATGTGCGCAGTTGTGGAAGTTTCCAAACGGATGCCCAGATTAAAAATATAAGGGCACCATTGCGTCCGGGATGATGAATTTACCTGAGAACGAGTTTAACCTCGATTGGTGTGGGTCGAGGGAAAAAGTTAATTTTCAAACATTTTTAGTAAAATAAAATAAAATAAGTTCGCAAAGTTTATTTTATTTCTTTTTGGAAACATTCACTGTAATGCAACAATGGGGAATATGTTTCAATATTTAATGCCATTTCATAATGAATCATAAATGACAACTTGACTCATTAATTCCGTAGCGTGATGGAATGCCGAAACACGCTTCCCCTTTTTAATGGGTTAATCGTATGTTGCTTGTTAGCAAAGGTTGAGAGAAAACTATGGTGGAATTTTGGAACCTTGGAGATAACTCTCGGTGAAGATCGATGATGAATCAAAGCCGTGAATAACTATGCCAAAAATGTTGAAGGATCTCTATGATGACGGCAGCACGAACCCTTCATCAGCGATCAATCCCTTCTCTAGGTAGGGGTTGTTATTTCGATTCTCCTTTCCCTGTTTCTGAACTTAAACGACGAACACGGATCAACCATGAACAAGTTGATACCTGAATTCGTACGTTCTTGTGGGAGGATTTTATTGGATTGATCTCAAGGAATTAAATCCATGTTGAATTTTTGTTGATTTCTGCTCCATTTTATCCTACTAACGGGAGCGGATCAACACCGTGACGAATGACGGTGGAAGTTCATTCCTCGATTTTGTTAATTGGATTTCTTCCCCATTACTTTTCCTCGTGCGTTCTTCTCCTTCTTCGTGAGGTGATGAACAAAGAATCATTGTGGATATTTTTTGTGACGGAACGATCCCAAATTAAAGATCCGACATCATGACGACCTAGTGGAGGTGAAACGACGATAGCAGACGATGAATCAGACCAGATCAGGAAAGACCATTCTTCGACCGTTCTTCGTGTAGGTGGATCAAAATGTGTTTTTGGGGACGATCGGAGGATTGAAAACAATGGAGATAACTTCGGGATGTCGGGGAAACCTAGAATCTGGAGTTTTGTAGTGATCATACCATCAGAACAAAGATCAAGGCATCACGGGAGGTGCGCTGGTGAGAAGCGTCGATTCTGGAAAATTCCAGAATACACGATGTGTACTTCTGAAGAACATTCCATGTAGTACTGGTGGTGGAGGCTAAGGTTTTGGGGGTCATATAGTTATCACACGGTGTGTGACCCTAGTTACATAGCATGCTGGACCTTCCCTGAAGCTCGGCGTGTATCTCGGGCGATACACAGACACGGATGGGGTACACGGCCGTGTACTCCACCACCCGGCCATGCAAGGCTAGTAACATGGGTTACCCCATATACCAGTTACATGGGTTGGCGTACATGGGTTGATACCATGTACGGGCACATGGCCAGTGTACACGAGGCAGACCCCAGATACTTAGACATGACATGTTATCTTTTTACACGCCGTGTAGTTTCATTTTTCATGACCAGCCTAGCGACATGGCCCATTGTACATGGGTAGTACCCATGGTCAGAGGACACGACGTGTGACCTTTCTACACGCTTTGTACATTTCTGTATATGGAATGATCTTCTTGTCCATCGTATCTTGGACATGTTTCATTTGGGTTAGTGCCCCTTCTTCTCATTCCCCTGAAGGTCAGGCATCATTCCCTACCACATGAGTATGTTCCCTTCAACATGAATTTCTATGATAGAGTCAGGCATCCTTCCGAGAGGCCCGAAGCAAGATCCTGTATCCATTCTTGACCCCAGTTAGAGTGAGGCATCGACATGACCAACTCCACCGAGTGTTGATCCTATACCTAGAATGTGAATCCGGATGAGTTGTGGTATCCTCCATGGCCCTGGCAGTGATCCTCATCTGTGTATTGTGATATTTCCCACTCAGGAGTGTGTTCTCCCGTAATGAGTGAATCTATGTATCGGAATATTTTCCCAACTTAGAAGTGTGTTCTCTCATAATGAGTGTATCTATCTCTCATGTAATTTTCCAACAAATAGTGCTTCTTGGAAAGACGTCATCAGAGATATCAGACTCGTGGAGTGAGTTCTCCCAGACGAGTGCTTCGTGGAACCTTCAAACTGAATCCCTATCAGGGGTATGTGGTTGTGTGACTTGTCTCTAGACTATGGGTCTGAGTTTTGAGTATATCTGGATTGTGTTCTCCTGTTATATTTTTAGTAGACATATACTGTGTAGAGCTGATTGTGCCTTTATTTTGTGTATTGCTTTGTGGGTTTTTCGGGGTCCTCTACTGAGTATTGTTATACTCATCACTACACAGGCTTTTCCCACATGTGTCATGTCTTGTGCAGATGAGAAGCCTTTTGACAGAGTCCAGAGTGGACCATGACAGGACTGAGCTTTTTGATTTTCCCCACAGGACGAGGTGTTCCTACTGTTAAGAGCAGCAGTCCCAGTACCTCTTCGTGTTTATAGGTTGTATTTTGTAGTTTTTAGACTCTTGTTTTTTTGTGGGATTTTATTCTAGCCTAGTTTACTTTCAGTAATTTACTTCCCATAGTACTCTGTTGGTTTAGATTAGTTGTATGCATGCATTTTGTTCCCTATTGTTTTCTTTCTTTTCATCATTTTGGGCTTGGAGATGTGTGCGTGTGTACAGGTACTTAGGCAATGCCTCCCATGCTAATAATATGCCTACTCGGTGCTAGTCACCAACCCCTTCCCTATTGGAGGCGGGCTTGGGGAGCCGTGGCGCGGGCCCCACTGGGATGGGTCATGACAGAGTGGTATCAGAGGTGGTCAGTTCTACCTTAGGACCAAGAGTCTATGAGATTGGTTTGATGCAGTAGTGTTAAGTGTTTCAAGCTCGGCTTTCGGGCTAGAGACTCCAGTGTTGGTGCGGGCGACCAACGTATCCATACACCAGGACTCTGATAACCTTATTTTTGACTCGGTACATGAAAAAACTAGTTGCTGGAAATAAAATAATGGTACATGCATCATATTAGAATGGGTTTTGATTTCCATGTCCTTTGTGTTAGCTATCCAGATATACTCATTAACTATGGTACATATTATTTCATTACATGATGCCTCCACGATTCATACCCATGGGGATTCAATAGCATGATCATGAGGATGACGCCCTCAGTGATGAGGCTTCGATACAGGGACCAGTTCCCCAGGTGTTGCCTTCAGGTGGTGCACCTGCTATACCACCACCAGTGGACCAGCCTGTTGTACCTACAGTACTGACCGACGAGGGGCGTAGGTTGAGCGCACTCCATGAGTTCTAGAGACAGAGACCCCTTAGGTTCTATGGTGGGCCCGACCCTCAGGTGGCTAAGGACTAGCTTGAGGCGGTGACTAGAGTTTTCCGTCTAGTGAGGACACCAGCAGACCAGATGGTTATCCTAAGAGCGAGCCTTCTTCAGGGTCCAGTGGGATGATGGTGGAGTCTGACCACACAAACTCACAACAGGGAGACTCTTTCATGGATAGAGTTTGACTGACTCTTCAGGGAGGAATTATCTCTGGTTACATTGAGAGAAGTACGCATCAAGGAGCTTCTTCAGCTCCAGCAGGGTAGTTTGATGGTAACTGACTATTCATCAAGGTTCACCAACCTCTCTAGGTACTTGATGGATATATTTAGGGATTAGTACTTCAAAGATCGGACCTTTGAGCGAGGTCTACGATGAGACATCTGAGCTAGTGTCATGCCTCTATGAATTTTGAATTATCCTTGAGTGCTCGAGCGAGCCTTGGTGATTGAGAGCTTCTCGGAAGAGTAGAGACAATCGCCGAGAGTCACCAGCAGGCAGACAGGTCCGAAGACCTCGGTAGTGGGGAGTCGCCATCAGAGACAGGGATCAGGACATGGGAGACATCAGAGGAGGACCCAAGATAGGGAGTCAACAGTCCAGGGCTATCAGGCTGGATCTATTCATCCTTGGGAGAAGCAGTGCTACGTGTGTGACAGTAGGGGACATCTCACTAGAGATTGTCTGACCCATTGAGCTGCTGATAGGGATGTGGTGGATAGAACAAAGAGGCAGAGGTAGAGAGTGGAGCAGATAGACTATCTGGGCGGCGGACCTGGAAGAGGAGAAAGGAGAGCTACAGATGGTGGAAGATGCTTCGACTTACTTCCACTACCACCCCTAGGAGGTCCGCACCAGGCTCATGGAGCTGGGGGACAGGGGCGGGGATAGCTGCATACGATCGAGGCGTATGACCAAGGGGCTCCAGGGATGATCCAACGTATGATCTGTGTCTTCTATACCTTATCTTCCGTACTTATAGATACAGGTTTCAGTCATTCCTTCATCACCAAATGTCTTGTGCAAAACCTGGAGATTCCTATAGAGCCGTTGAATCGATCCTTACACTTGGAGACACCTATGGAAGGAGACTCGATGATCACAAACATTTATAGACAGTGTGATCTTACGCTTGGAGGCGAGAGTTTCGGTTGGAACCTCTTGGTGTTATCATCGAGGCCTTACGATGTCATTCTCGGTATGGATTGGTTATCTTCAGTCCATGCCGAGATTGACTATTTTAGGCGAAGAGTGCGGTGTGTCCACATTGATAGAACGAGGTTTTCCTTTGTCAGAGAAAAGGAGACCCAGGAAGCACAAAATGGGCTCATTCATAGGAGGGTGCAGCTGGTCACTCATGAGTTGGCCAGACTTTCCCTCAGAGTAGTAGATGTGACGAGATCCCAGTTTCTAGAAGTAGTGGTGGAGTATGAGGATGTCTTTCTCGAAGATGTTCCATGACTACCTCCCTATCGAGAAATCGACTTCTGCATTGAATTACACCCCGAGACAACACCAATTTCTTCATCAGCATATTGGATGTCTCCTGAAGGGATTCACGAGCTGAGGGTGCAGTTGGAGGATTTGCAGAGAAATGGTTTCATGAGACCCAACGTTTCACCCTGGGCGACCCCAGTCTTGTTTTCCAAGAAGGTAGATGGGAGTTTGAGGTTGTGCGTGGATTAACGGTGCCTGAATCAGGTGATAGTAAAGAATAAGTATCCACTGCTGAGAATAGACGACCTCTTCGATTAGATAAGAGGGGAACAATGGTTCTCGATGGTTGACCTTCGATCAGGTTACCACCAGTTACAAATACGGGATGAGGATATACCGAAGATGGCTTTCAGATACTGCTACAGTCACTATGAGTACTTGGTGATGCCTTTCGGCGTGACAAACGCCCCCCGTAGTGTCCATGGGACTGATGAACTGAATCTTCCAGCCATACTTGGACCGGTTCATAGTGGTCTTCATTGACGACATCCTTGTGTAGTTGACGTCAGAGGAGGAGCACACGAGACACCTTCAGATGGTTCTAGATGTACTCTGAGAGCACTATCTTTATGGTAAGCTCTCAAAGTGCCAGTTTGAGATTCAGGAGGTCTACTTTCTAGGACATGTCATCTCAGTATATGGAGTAGCTGTGGACCCATCTAAGGTGGAGGCCGTGTTAGTATGGGAGCCACCTCGGAGCGTGATAGAGGTGCGGAGATTCCTTGGGTTGGCATGATTTTACCAGATATTTATTCCTGATTTCTCCCAAATATCAGCACTGATGACAGACTTGACTAGGAAGGGGAAACCCTTCATGTGGATGGGGAAGTGCCAGCAGGCTTTCGAGTAGTTGAGATAGAGTTTGACGAGTGTCTGAATCTTGATATTGCCGGAGTAGGGTGTCGAGTATGTAGTTTTCTACGACGCATCAGGGACTGGGCTTGGCTGTGTCCAGATGAAGAGATAGGCAGTGATTGATTATGGTTCGCGCTAGCTTAGGCCACATGAGCAGAACTATGCGACCCACGATCTTGAGTTGGCAGCGGTAGTCTTCGCATTGAAGATGTGGCAACACTACCTTATGGGCGAGCAGTTCATCATCTACTCTGACTACAAGAGCCTCAAGTACATTTTCTCATAAGAAGGATCTAAATCTGAGACATAGGTGTTGGCTAGAGTTACTCCAGTATTATGATTTCGAGATCATCTATACCCCGAGGAAGGGGAACAAGGTGGAAGACACTCTTAGCAGAAGGTCGATCTCGCAGCTGTTGAGTGAGGTGAAAGAGCAGTTAGCCACATTGCAGTTATCCCATGTGGATGGAGAGGATGTAGCTTACCTGCATTCAATGGTTGTCACCCCTCCACTCTTACAGTGAGTTAGGGAGGTGCAACTTGGGGATGTCGACTGTGAAGCTTTACGTGATCAGTTATGCACAGTATATGCTCCTGATGGATATTCTCAAGGTGGGGAGCACATACTTATTTTCAGAGGGCATACTGTTGTACCAGTAGCATTGCAGGAAGAGGTCTTGAGGGAGTTACATACATCCCACTTGGTTGTACATCCTAGAGTGGAAAAGACGTACCAGGATCTCTGATGGCAGTTCTGGTGGCCAGGCATGAAGAAGGTAGTAGTAGAGTTCGTTTCTCAATGACTTACATTCCAGTAGGTGAAGGCTAAGAACCAGGTTCCAGCGGGATTAGCTCGCCACCTAGAAGTTCCAGATTTGAATTGGGATGGAATATCTATGGACTTCATGACAGGATTACCACAGACTTCCAATGGGCATGATTCCATCTGAGTGATCATTGACCGACTCACCAAGTCGGCCCACTTCCTACCTATCAGGGAACATAGTTCCGTAGAAAGTTTGGGATGCCTCTACGTACATGAGATAGTTTGTCTTCATGTAGTACCATTGACAATAGTATCGGATAGAGATGGATACTTCAAATCCCAATTGTGGAAGGGATTGCAGGAGGCTTTCGGGACTCAGCTATACTTGAGCACGATGTTCCATCCCCATACTGATGGTCAGACGGAGAGGACCATTCAGGTTCTGGAGGATATGTTGCGGGCCTGTATCTTGGACTTTGGTCACAGTTGGGAGGACCACCTACCACTGGTGGAGTTTGCGTATAATAATACCTACCACTCCACCATTGGTATGGCTCTGTTCGAGGCCTTTTATGGGAGACCCTGCCGATCACCGCTTTGCTGGACCGACCTCGGAGAGTCAGCACTCATGGTTCTAGAGTTGGTGTGAGCTACCACCAAGAAGGTGCAGATCATTCGGGAGCAGATGAAGACTACACAGAGCCAGCAGAAGTCTTATGTTAATAGACGACAGAGGCCCTTGGATTTTGAGGAGGGGGACCACGTCTTTATTTGGGCATCACCTTGACGAGGGTTATAGAGGTTTGGACAAGGTGAAAAGATATCTCCATGGTACATCAGAACTTTTCATATACTGGCCAGAGTTGGTGAGGTGGAATATCTCCTTGCTCTACCACCATAGTTGCATCAGGTACATGATGTCTTCCATGTGTCGTAGCTGAGGAGGTATGTGCATGAACCATTGCATGTCATCGACTCGGGTGAGCTAAACATCGAGGATGGAGTGACCTTTGCTGAGTACCCTGTGGAGATTGAGGATTGGAAGAAGAGGATCCTTAATGTACAATCAATTCTTTTGGTGCGTGTTCGGTGGAAGCATGAGAATCTTTAGGAGAGAACGTGGGAGCGGGAGGCTCATATCCATGCCCAGTAGCCACATCTTTTTGAGTAACCTTCTTTTGGATTTTTGGGGACATAAATCCCCAAGGTGGGGAGAATGTAATGACTTAGGTTTTCCATGAATTATTATTAAATATTATATTGAATTATTATGAGACTAGGCGTAGAGACGACACATCATTCTGAGGCCCGGTGATCCCTAAATGGTGGTTTTAACTTCTTTAAGTTAAGTGAGTCGACATATGTGGGCGGTTGTGGCAGTTTCCAAATAGATGCCCGGATTAAAAATCTGAGGGCACTGTTGCGTCTGAGATGAAGACTTTACCTAAAAATGAGTCTAACCTCGACTGGAGTGGGTCAAGGCAAAAAGTTAATTTTCAGAGGTTTTTAGTAAAATAAAATAAAATAAGTTCTCAAAGTTTATTTTATTTCTTTTTGGAAACATTCGCTGCAGCGCAACGATGGGGCAACTGTTTCAATATTTAATTCGATGTCATAATGACTCAGAAACAACAACTTGACTCATTAATGCTTCAAAATGATGTAATGTGGAAACACGCTTCCCCTTTTTAATGGGTTAATCGTATGTTTCTCGTTGGCAAAGGCTGAGAGAAAACTCTAGTGGAATCTTGGAACCTTGGAGAGAAATCTCGGCAATGATCGATGATGAATAAAAGTCGTGAATTGCTTCACCAAAAAATTTGAAGGATATCGATGATGACGGTAGCACGACACCTTCATCAGTGATCTATCCCTTATCCAGGTAGGGGTTGTTATTTTGATTCTCCTTTCCCTGTTTCTGAACTTAAACGACGAACGCGGATCAACCACGAACAAGTTGATCTGTGAATTCGTATGTTCTTGCGGGAGGATTTTATTGGATTGATCTCAAGGAATTAAATCCATATTGAATTTTTGTTGATTTCTACTCCATTTGATCCTACTAACGCGAGCAAATCAATGCCGTGACGAATGAAGGTGGAGGTTCATTCCTCGATTTTGTTTATTGGATTTCTTCCCCATTCCTTTTCCTCATGAATTCTTTGCCTTCTTTGTGGCGTGATGAACAACAAATCATTGTGGATATTTTTTGTGAAATAACGATCCCAAATTGAAGATTCGACATCACAATGACCTAGAGGAGGTGCGACGACGATAGAGGACGACGAATCAGACTGGATCGGGAAATACCGTTCTTCGACTGTTCTTCGTACGGGTGGATTAAAACGTGTTTTTAGGGGTGATCGGAGGCCCAAAAACAATAGAGATGACTTTAAGATGTCAGGTTGACCTAGAATATATAGTTTTGTGGCGATTGGACTATCATAATGAAGATCGAGGCATCACGAGAGGTGCGCTGGTGAGAAGCGTGGATTCTGGAAAATTCCAGAATACACAGTGTGTACTTCTAAAGAACACGCTGTGTAGTACCGGTGGTGGCAGCTAAGGTTTCAGGGGTCAGATAGGTATCACATGACATGTGACCCCGGTTACATGGCATGTTGGACCTTCCCTAAATCTCCGTGTGTATCTCAGGTGATACACGAACACAGATGGGGTACACGGCCGTATACGCCACCACTCAGCCAGGCAAGGCCAGTAACACAGGTCACCCCATGTACCAGTTACACGGGTTGGCATACATGGGTTGAGACCGTGTATGGACACATGGCCAGTGTACATGGGGTAGACCCCAAATACTTATACATGGCATGTTATCTTTTTACACGCCGTGTAGTTTCTTTTTTCATGACCATCCTAGCAACACGAGCCGTTGTACACGGGTAGTACCCGGGGTCAGAGGACACAACGTGTGACCTTTCTGTACGCCATGTAATTTTTTACACATGGCTTGATCTTCTTGTCCACCATATCTTGGAAATTTTTCGTTTGGGTTAGCCCCCCTTCTTCTCATTCCCATGAAGGTCAGGCATCATTCCCTACTATATGAGTATGACCCCTTTAGAAGGAATTTCTATGATAGAGTCAGGCATCCCTCTGAGAGGCCCAGAGTGAGATCCTCTATCCATTCTTGACCATAGGTAGAGTCAGGAATAGATGTGACCAAATCCACCGGGAGTCGATCCTCTACCTAGCAGGTGAATCCGGATGAGTCGTGTTATCCACCATGGCCCTGGCAGTGATCCTCATCTGTGTATCATGATCTTTCCCACTCAGGAGTGTGTTCTCCCGTAATGAGTGAATCTATGTATCATGATTTTTTCCCAACTCAGGAGTGTGTTCTACCATAATGAGTTTATCTATCTCTCATGACTTTTCCCAACAAACAATGCTTCTCAGATGGATTTCGTTAGAGCTATCAGACTCGTGGACTGAGTTCTCCCGGACGAGTGCTTCGTGGAACCTTCGAACTGAATCCCTAGCAGGGGTATGCAGTTGTGTGACTTGTCTCTAGACTACAGGTCTGAGTTTTGAGTATATCTAGATTGTGTTCTCCTTTTATATGTTAAGTAGATATATAATATGTAGAGATGTCTGTGCCTTTCTTTTGTGTATTTCTTTGTGGTTTTTTTGGGGTCCTCTACTGAGTATTGTTATACTCACCCCTACACGGGCTTTTCCCACATGTTTCGTGTATTGTGCAGAAGAGCATCCTTTTGAAAGAGTCTAGGGAAGACCAGGACAAGGCCGAGCTTTCTATGTTTCCCCATAGGCCGAGGTGTTCCTACGGCTACGAGCAGCAGTCCTAGTACCTCTTTGTGTTTACATGTTGGATTTTGTAGTTTTCAGACTCTTGTATTTTTGTGGGCTTGTATTCTGGCCTATTAAACTTTTAGTACTTTACTTCCCATAGTACTCTATTGATTGGGCTTAGTTGTATGCATGAATTTTGTTCCCTAGTGTTTTTTTTCTTTTTAGAATTTTGGTCTTGGAGATGTGTGCGTGTTTACAGGTACTTAGGCAATGCCTCCCATGTTAATAATATGCCTACTTGGTGCTAGTCGCCATCCCCTAGCCTCTTGGAGGCGGTCTTGGGGAGTCGCAGTATGAGCCTCACTTGGACGGGTTGTGAAAAATATAATTTAAAACATTTTATGTAAAATGTTGATATATATGAAAAATATTCCTTCAGTGGGGACATAAACATAAAAAATATCAAATAATTATGAGATTTTGAAATAAATCCTTACATTAGGTTTGACTTCCTTCATATGTGTAAAAACCCATTGTATAATAATTAGAGAGTTATTATATATCCATTAAAAATTATACTCACATATATCATAGAATATTTTACTTATAATCTTTTACAACTTGTTTGTGAACAATTATTTTCTAAAATCACCATTTCAGGTATAACTGCTTTGTTTTTCATGAATACAGCAGTTCCATTATTCAAATTTAATAAAGGTTCCATAATATCTAGAATTTATGTAGTGATATAAATATCATATATATTAATTATATACATATTTTTATTAATCCATAAAAATTAGATTTTTAAAATGAATTACACCATTCATGGACACGGTAGGTCGTGCGTACGCATGAACATTATTTACATTTTTTGATGGATGTAATTAAAGAAAGGTAAAAAACAATTCACTTTTAACAAGGAATTATTATATAATAAAAATAATTTATATTTATCAAATCCATACTCATTAACATCCAATTAAAATATAAATAAAAAATGAATCACATCAATTCATGGAGGTGGTTTTCCACATGTACACATGAGCAATGTTATCATTTCCCAATGGATTGGAAGGTATGAAGGAATATATTATATTATCATTACAAAAGTATAATTATTTTTTAAATTTCATATATAAACATTAAACCCATCATAATTCACATCCTTAAAATATTTTGATGAAAAATGAATCATAATGCTACACAGAGATGATAAGTCGTACGTACGTACGAACGATACTTGCACTTACAATTTGATGGGAAATAGAGTTTACAATGGTGGTTTATAATAATGATAAAATTTTGGTATATTTATGATACCGATGTTTCCATTTTATGATTAATACCATATATTTAGATGAGTTAAAATATGAAGTAAATGTAATGTGACTGGTTAAGGTGACTATTTCTTCTTTGTAGGTACACCTTTGGATATCCCCTTAAAGATACTAGTGTTGGACTTTTCAGGAGATTAGAAGATCTAGAACATGGATAAATATGTTTATAATATAAATTGTTAGTTTTTATTCAAGCTATATGGAAGAAATTAGTGTGAATAATTGTGGGAAGGGGTGTCCTTTTAAAATTTATGGGAGTGGTATTCTTGGAATTTTTTAAATATTAAATTAATATAAATTATTTTTCTTATAAAAATGGATCCAAATTGATAATAATAAAATTTAATATGAGTATTATTCTAAATCCTCTTATAAAATAATTTTTTTTATGTTTCTAGTACAATTTCTCCCTTTTCTTTTAATATTATCCCCCATTAAACCATTTGACCATTACCATAATATTATTGTTTTCTCCATAGTAAGTCTTAATAATTTTACTATAAAATTACAAACAACCCATAAATGGATAATTTTTTATATTTAATATCATATCGAATTTATTTGGTTGAATCACTGGTTTTTATTATTTTAATTCATTTAACAAAATATTATTTATTATAAAATACTCTCAATGTCATTTTTAACACAATTCATTTCATTTCAGTTTAAATATATCAAGAAAAATAAGTAATATGTATCTAATTCTTTAAAAACTCTATAATTTTTCATATAGATCTAGAAAATTCTTGGGATACATTAAATCATTCAAATTATATCAATTTTAAAATTTTAGAAATCATTAATTTTTATTTTTAAATTAATTAAATAAATATTATATTAATATGACACAATCATTTAAGGTTATTATATAATTACTAAAAATAATAAATAATTTTATATCATGGAAATAATTTTATTATTATAAAATTTAAATTTTTATTCATTCAGATCGTTCTTTTTTTTCTTATATGGACACATAATTGATATTTAAAACTAAGATAGACATATTTGCTTCAAATATTATAATGGTCATTTTCATGGTCAAGTTTCCATTAAGCAAGTCAATTTAGAGCCCAAGGATATTAGGGTAGACTTTAAATCATAAAATAATAATTACGATGAAAAAACATGTACTTATCACAATGTTTTAATATATATTAACCTGATTTTCCCTTTACCGAGGTGATAAATTTTTCTACATTTTTTATTCACAATGCTTATAAATAAAAAAGATCTATTTAAAAAAAAATTAAACTCTATAATAAAAATATGTAATCCATTTTAAAAAAATCATTAACTATAATTGGTAGGAATTAATTTAAAATTAATTTCAAAAATCATATTAATAATCTATTTTTTGAAAAATATAGTTTTTCATAAAAATGCCTTTTTTGGAAAAAAATTAGACAAAATTAAATTATAAAATTTTATCAAATGAACCAAATTTTATTATTAATAATATTATATAAATAATATTAGTTTTGAACTATTTTAAAATAATATGGATCTTTTCAAATGATTGAAACAAAAATATAGTTTAAAAAAAAGGAGTTATTTTTTACTATTCATTTGAAAATTTATCTTTTTAGAAAAATCTAATAATTAAACCCTAAGATAATTTTTTTATACATATTTAAAAAATGATATTGATTTTATAATATAAAATATATATATTCCAAATACTGATCATAATATTTTCTCATAAAATAAATAATTTTTTTAAGGAAATGTATTTTTGGAGAATCAAATTACATTACTGAAAATTGATTTCTTATATCATATTAGATAAATTATTTTTTATTTAGGATGACCTTTATATATATATATTATTAAATAGTTACTATGATTCATAGCCAACAATTTAATTTCTAGTTTATAATAGTCAATTTTAATTAATAATATTTCATGGTTCCTTTAAGTTTAGTGTTGCGCGTCGTATACAATATTGAACATAGTGTTCATTTAAAATATCATGTTGTTATATTCTACCTTATTCAAAAAATTTAATCCTTACTATTTGAACTTCTGTTTGGAAATCAAGGGTTTGAAATTTTCAATTTACATTTTTGAAAACCAACATCCTATGATGGGTCAATAAAACTTCCCCTAAGGAGGAGGTAAAGGGATGTAGAAAGGTCACAAAAAACCATGGTTTACAAATATGAAAAATAAATGGGAAGTTAAAATATAGAAACAAATGATAGAAATAATACCCAATGATTAATATAGGGTGATGTAAAACATTTTCATGATAAATTTAACCATCTCAAAAATGTAAATCAGTGATGGGTTAAAAGACTATTGGTTTCTTAAAAAGAAAATTAAATAAATAATGTTTTTATTTCAAGGTCTTATCCTAAAGCTAAGGGATTATTTTACTATCTATATAAATCCATTGAGAAAAGAAATAATATTTTATTAATTTTTATTTCATTGTTACAATATCATCTTTTATTTGATTTGATCTATTTCCACATCACCCCTTACTCTAGGAAATAGAAATTTGAGATTGTTTTTTCATGCCTGAAACACTTTTCATGAATCATATGATCCATAAGTCATTACTTCCGCATCTAAATAATTAAAAAACCTAAAATTATTAAAATAGGTTGTCCAATATTATAAATCATACATTAAACTTAATAAATAATATCCAAATTTCAACTTAATACCTTCCATATGTAGTTAAACACAAGATTCCTCCAAAATATTATCAACTGTATTCAAAAGAAAAAAATTTGATCACACATTTATCCCTATACAATATAAAGCAGTTCACAATGTCACATTCCAAACATGTGAATACCTTGATCCAATATACTAGTAACCTCAATCACCATTAACTTTTTCCTTATTATATATATCCCATAAATCCCAAAATGAACTAAACTTTATCATAATTTACCTTATCATAAGATCAAAACATGTTTTAGAGATAACAAATACAACCCCATTAAAATTTTTAATGTAAATATTATCTTTATCCCAACAAAATATTATTAACTTAACATCATAACACATTAATGGCTATCTTTCCCTTGTTCATGCATTATCTAGAAATATCACATTACTACTAATAACTTTTCTTTATTATTGATATCATTCATTATATGCTTTAAAAAAATTAAATAAAAAATACTATATTAAAATTCCTATAAGTTTATTGATTCATATAACAAGAATATAATTGATAAAATATTTTTATAACATAATTACTAAATCCAAATATACAAGTACATTAATCATTCAACTTATGTTGTTGTAATAGAATACACTTTACCTGGATCATTTTTCTTTTTATGAGCTATATTGCATTGGAAACATTGGGATTTTTTTTGTGTTGTACCACATATCCTTATAGTTAATTCATTACACATTGGTTGAATCTTTATTTCCCATGCATTAACATGCTTGGTAGCATTTATATCCACACTTATAGTAAACTCCCATTCATTTTACGAATGTACCAGGATGTTTCTTTCCAAAATTATTACATGTGAGAAAATCCTAAATTCCCTTTTTCTATTTATTAATTTTTTTATCTACCATAATTTTATTATATTTGAATTCTTTACGTTTGTAATACTTAGAGAATTAACTCACTATATTGATAGAGCCTGAAATTTTGCTTCACATGATGATAATTTTTAGGAAACTAGTTCCCTTTTAGGGATTCTTTTATGACCATAAAAAAAGTTCAATATTACTCTTTTGATTACCTACATAGTCTGAAACATGCCTTTCTATCCTTATGAAGTTGGATTTATACATATAAATATTTTCATCCTTGATTTTTCATATATTAATCAATTTTATATTCATATCTTTTCATTGATCGTGAGAATAATATATTTATAAGAAATGTTCCTTTAAATCATTCAATTCAGTGCTCACATTTCCCCCCATCATCCTTAGCATTTTGAATTAATAATAACCATTTAAACACATCACAATGAAAATTATAAGCTTACATGAAAAACGTCTCCCTTTTATTACTTTTGAAATACTGAAATATATTCTCTACATATCTTATCCGTTTCTCATCAACAAATGGATTTATAGTCCCATTAAATGATGTATATTAATGAAACCTAAAGCATTTTGACATTGTTGAAATGCATTGTAGATTAGTAGGATGATCTATACAAGCAATGATATTTCTCATAAATTAATCCAACTTACCCAAAATAGTTATAATTTGATCAATTACAACTGAAAATGCAACTCACGCTTCATCATCTTACCCAGAAGAAAAATCCCAACATGAATTATGTGCGTTGATATAATTTCTATTAATTCTGATAGGTGTATTTTCTAGATAAAGGAATGTAATAGATTAGATCATAACATTATGAATCATAATTTATAATTTCTAAACTAGTGAAATGCATAACATATAATAAAAAATTTATGTATAGCTAATTTTGAAATCGTATTCTTGGCTTCTTGGATATTATTCTGAAATTCTGTCATTGGGTTATGTTACCTAACTGCTATCTTCCTAAATCTAGTTCTCATGATTTCTAGTAAACATTATATGATACCAACTATAATTAATCCAATCCATGTATCCTAGATTTGATGGTTAATTTGTTACATTGGTAATAGGGACAAGTAATCTCATCCCAAAGGAACAAATAGTTTAGCATCCAATAGAAAATTATATATATACTTGAATGTCACAAAACATTTTATTAAAATAAAATAGAACATAGTATTTTAATTTATTACACCATTATTCCCTTTATCATATCCCTGTATATCAATCATAATACACTTCCTGATATCCTAGGGAAATATATATATATATAAGAACATGGTGATCTCTGAGGCTCGATAAGGGTATGCCTACAACAGAAGATAAAATGAATAAATAAGTCATAAAAAATATAGATAGGTAAATATATGATAACACATTCCATTTAATCAATAAAATAAGTATGAATAATACAATGGAAGTAACAAATTATGATATAATAATACCATACAAATAATCACAAGATCTTGAAACATATCCTTATATATCATAACTAATCAAATAATCACTTGGAACTCAAATAAATAATATCATAATGAGGTGATTAATAATTATATACATCTTAAAGATACTATTAGGAACTTTTTATAGTAAATATTATATAAATGGGTAAGGCCTCAGCTAATACCCAAGCTAGTTTGTCTCGTGAGACTTATCAATGCATCGAGGGGCTATAGAGGGTCATGCCCATCACATACTATGTGAAATACATTACTCTTATGAAAGGGGTGAAATATAAAAAATGTAAGTATTATTATTTATACTATAGTATGAAATTTCAATAATTACCCTAATCCATAAACCAATTCATAAACCATCCAGAGTAATAAGGAGAATTGTATCAAAATAGTACATCCCCAATCAAACTGATCATAAACCATCCTGTAAAATTTTGTATTTGGTATCATAAGATTAGAACCTCATTAAATAATAATATTCAATAAATAATTTTTCTAAATATTATAATACTTTAAAAACATTATTGGTGAAATTCCTAAGGAAAATACCCCTTTCGCTTTGAAATCACTGATTTTATAACAGCGCAGGTATGAAACAGAAAATATTCTTTTAAGAGAAAATTGTAAAATTTTAAAGTAACATTAAAATAAAATATTATTCATGATGGTAGGAAAATATTTCCATGTCATAGAATTAAAAAAACACTCCTTTCACACTATTGGAATACATTTGAAAAGTACATAATTCCACAAATGACAAAAAGATTCCTTTCAAAACATTTTATAAAAAGTCAATCATGGGTAAAAATTTCATTAATAAATCATTGGGGAGTAATAAAAAATATTATTTAAAACACTTTAATTAAAATATGGTTATGGAATAAAAATATTCCCCTTGAGAGGAGTTAAACATAAACAATCCTGAATAATGATGAGATTGTGGAATAAACGGTTACTCTAGTTTTGAATTCCTTCATAATTATACAATACTAATATATAATAAATATATATTTATTATAAATCTATTAAAAAACTATAATCATATATATAATACCCTAAATTACTTACTTATAATCTTATACAATATGTTTATAAATAATTCTTTGTTAGAATCACTATTTACTGAAATAACTATTTTGTTTTTCATGTATGCTTTTGTTCAGTAGTTTAAGACTTTGTACATTGACCAATGTTACATAATCTAAATAATTTCAATAAATATATAAATAATTTATATATTCAATATATAAATATTTATTTTAATCCATAATATTTTTATATAGAAAATTAATTACACTGTTCGTGGAGATAGTAGGTCATACGTACGCATGAACACTGTTTCCATTTTTTGAGGGAAAGAATGAAAGAAAGGTAAAAAACATTAACCCTTAAAGATTAATTATTATAATATATATATATATATATATAATATTCATAAAAACCATCCTCATTACCATCCATGTAAATTAGAAAATAATAACGAATCTCAACGTTCCATGGAGGTGGTAGTGCACACTCACACACGTGTGACATTATCATTTTCCAATGGATTAGAAAGTAAGAAGGTAGATATGATATTATCATTAAATAAGTATAATACTAGTTTAAATATAATATATAAACATTAAACCCAACATAATTCTTATCCATAAAATATGGCAATGGAAAAGGAATTGTATCGCTATGTGGAAATGACTAGTCGTACGTACACATGAGCGATAATTTCACATCCCATTTGATGGGAAAGGGAAAAGATAATGGTGGTTTAATAGTCCTAATAAATTAAGATAAATTTGTTTTGTTTATTTTAAAATATTATGATAAATATCATAGATTTATAGTATGTAAAAGAAGTAAGAAAAGAAAGTGATTGGTTAAGGCGATTACCTCTTCTTTGAAAAAACTCCTTTGGATATCATCTTATGGATAAAGGGTTTGTTTTTTGAGGAGTCTAGAACATATAGATGTTGGATATGAATGTTTATAATATAAATGGGCATGTTTTGGTCAATATATATTTATTAAATTAGTTTCAATAATTGAGAGAATATGAGTCCTTTTATAATTGAGGGAGGGGCATTCTTATTGTTTCTTAAAATGTTAAATTAATGTAAATTAGTTCTAATTTAAAAATGGATCAAAATTGAAAATATTTTAATATAATGTGTTTATTAGTAAAAATAAAAACATAAAATAAAATTTGTACAAGTTATGGGTATGTTTCTACCCTTATCTTTTAGATTTAACCCCCCCATTTTCCCTTTTGAGAATTACAGTTATATTAAAGTTATCTACAATTTATCTGTTAGTAATGTTACTATAAAATGAAAAAATACCAATAAATGGATCATTATTGATTTATAAAACCATATAAAATTAATTTTTATTAATTTAGGATTATTTTGATTTTTAAATCATTTAATTAAATATTATTTATAGCAAAACATAATTAATGTAATTTTAAACACTATTCATTTAATTTGACACTAAATATATCATAAAAAGGAGGAATTATAATCTAATGATTTCAATAATATATAATATTTCATATTTTTCTTCAAAATGATTCAAATAAATTAACTCATTTTAAGTTTATCACTTTTTTTAAAATAATTTGGTTTATTTTTCTGTAAATTAAATAAATATTATATTAATAATGCATAACTATTTGAGTACTAATATAGTTTAAAAAAATTGGAAATAAAATTAAATCATGAAATAAACTCATTAATCTAAAACATGACATTTAATTTCACCAATATCTTGAATGTTTCCCAATGTCGACACATTATTGATATCAAAAACTAAGAGAGTGACCTTTTTTGTAGCTTTCATTACTTTAAATATTATAAGGGTCAATTTCATGGAAATGTGTCCATTAAAAAAATGAATTTAAAGGATTATACAATTAGGGTATAATTAAATTTATATAATAATATTTAGGATGAACAATTATGGCCTTATCACTCAGTTTTATCATATATTATCCCTATTTATCCTTTATCTAGGCGACAAGTTTTACCTTACTTTATATTAATAATTCCTATAAATTAAAGGGTTATATTTACCAAATATGAACATCATAAATCTGAATATGGAATAATTTATTTTCAAATTCATTAAAAATTTATGTAGAATAAAATAATTTTAAAAAAAGTTCACAAAACATGATGAAAACCTTTTTTTTAAAATACAATTTTTCTTAAAAATTATTTTCTTATATAAATATGTTTTTGTGAAAAATTAAATTATAAAATTGATTCAGATGAACCTAATTATCTTATTCATAATATTATAGAAATAATTTTAATTTTACACCATTTTATAATAAAAAAGATCTTTTAAAATGGTTTAAAAAATATTATTTTTAATATAAGACATTATTTTCACTATTCACTGTAAAGTCAATCTTTCCAGAAAAATATGAAAATTTCACCCTATGTTAATTTTGGTATTGTGATTAAAAAATGATATTATTTTTATAAAATACAATTTATATAACATATTTTAATTTATTATAATATTTTCTCATAAAATAAATAAAAATAATTTTTTTGAAGGAAAGGTATATCTCAATCATAAAATAACATTTCATAAAATTGATTACATATTTTTTAATCAGTCAATTAATTTTTTTTTTAGTTTTTTACTTTATATATATTTAATAATTTAGTTAATACTATTAATACCATCCAATTTAATATCAAGGTTATAATGGGAATATTTAAATAATAATATTTATTATTTTGTTTAAGCTTAGTGTTGGGTATCATTTATGGTATCAAAACACGTGTTATTTTAAAATATCATCCTGTTATATCTTAATTATTCAAGAATGAACATTTTTAAAAAACATCATTTATTAAGATATTTCTTCAAAATCACCATATTTATTACAGAAAAATGATATCATCTATATAGATGATAAAAATTGATCATACAACCTTATATTAATTGTTGTTGAGGTTAATGTTCATTCTTCCTTCCAAAACCTTATTTACTTCAAACATGAATCTTGATTTTAATACCAAGATCACTGTCCTTTCATTAATTCATACAATGATTTAATTATATTCCAAAAATATTCTATATTACTTAGTAGAAATAATATATCTAGTTTTTCAATGTTTACATCCACTTATATTTTAGCTTTCAAAGTCATCTCTTGGGTGAGTAAATTATTCAAGTTATTAATTTATTTTATCTTCTTTAATTTTTTTTACCATGAATAGAATCATAGTTTTAAAAATATTTAATTTATTTGATTAAATTTTCGATCTACTTATTAAATTTAGAGATCCTTAAAATATATTCTTTTAGTTTTCACTTCAATATAAACTTTATTTATGTTTCTTCCAGACTTGAAATAATAGTTCTTTCATTACTAGTGAAATATTCCTTATTCAATTTTTCAATCCCCAATTTTTCATCAACATCATTGTAAGTCTTAACTTCCTCTTCATTTCCATTTCTATTATAATCATCAAACATTAATAATAAATTTATATTTTTAGGGTTATAAAATTTCTTACCTTTCCCATTTGAAGAATGATTTGAATTGTCAAATTTTATTGTATTCTTTTTTGAGGATATACATGGCCTCTCATCCTCATCTCCAAAATATTCATGTCCTATTATCATATAACAATTAACTACAGTGTTTTCAACAACTCTAAAATTGAATCAATTTGGTGCTATACTTTCACTAAATTTTCTATTTCCTCATCTAACAAAATCTAGATATGGGTGACATGATTTTTCTATACATAATTTTGATATATTATTCTTTATCCAAAACTAATTATTACAAAATTTACTCTTTCCTACTCTAATATTATTTTAAATAATTAAAGAAAATTTTTAATTCAATCTTGATCTTATTTTTGAAGGAATTTTATTTCTTTATTTCATAAGAAATCATAATGTTGTGTAGATCACCCCATGGAAGTATACCTAGATCACAGTCATAAATTTTTGATACCTTCAATAAGAAATTCTTGGTAAAATTCATTTAATTTTATTTACAGCAATATAATATTATAACATCTCACTAAAACCTATGATAGTTCTAACCACTTCATTTACTCCAGTGCATAATTCATCCAATGTTTCATCATCATTCATTTTGAGACCTTCATATTTCAACTATTAAACTTGTAGTTTTTCATGATTCACTTCCACATTGTCTTCAATGATATTTTCTAATTTATCCCATATTAATTTTTCTACCTTGATTCCTTTAACCTTAATAAAATCTATTTTTATAGTGAAAAATGAATGACATTTTCATCATGTCTATAATCCACTTAGATATTTCTATCAACTCATATCATAGTGTCACCTTCATCTTGAGGAACAAAAGTATCAGTTATAATCTCCAAAACATCCACACTAATAGAATTTATGTATGGAAATATCCTATCATCACACACACACACACACACACACACACACACACACACACATATATATATATATATATATATATATCAATTTTTTCAATTGAAAGTAGGAATCCTCTTATTATTCAAGGAATTAATGAAGGCCATGTTCATAATACAATATCAGAGATCAAAAACTACAACACAAAGGAAGAATTTTTCTTTAAAATCTTATAATCATATTGTCTTCAAAGGAAACCCAATGCTCGATACCACTTTTGAGAGACCTAAGAATTGTGTTGCTTTAATGGGGGTGAATTAGTTTACAATATATCTTTTTCCCTTTTATGATTACTTATGAAATCATCATTCATGACTTGTTAAAGTGAGTGATATCACTACTAAAATCACACACACAAAGGAAAGAAAAAACACTCTATGTATAAGGTTTAATAATCATATGAGTAGCTAATCCATGGAATGATTTATAATCATTTGAGACCACACAATCCTCTAGAATAAACATTTTGGATACATTGAGAAGGGTATATCCTTATCAAATTTTAAATTAATATCAAAAATGTTATCTCTAAAAAATTCCCCAACATGTTACACTAATATATTTCCATTTAAAATTTTATGGATTATCATTTTTCTCTAATTTTATTATCTCCAAAAAATAGTGTAGTTCTAATAAAAATCATTAAAATATTGAAAAGATGTTACATAATTCTTCTTATATGCTCTCTTCACCACACACTCTTCATATAAACTAAGTATTTCTTTGATAATCATCTTGATAAATATATAAAAGACCCTTATTCAAAGTCTTATATAGTATAAACACCTTTTCCCTTTACATATTTAAATTTAAAAATCAAAAATCACATAAGTAATTTACTTCACATTTTATTTTTAATCTTCAGCATTTATCTATGTATAATTGGACTCTTAAATAAATATTTATAATACTATATATATCATATCCTAAAAAACTAGTTTTACTCTAACTGATAATGAAAATCTTTATTCCTTAGAAGCATGACAATATTCTTTACACCATAACTTGTATCTTCTTTTCTTCAGGGTCTACATGATCACAAAATGATATCTTCTTCACTACAAGTAAATTATTCTTGAACTATATAGATCAGGATATATCTTGGTGATATTTAATATATATGATAACAACATCATCATCATCCTTTTTTTCTATTTCTAGAAGCCTTAAATATCACTCTATACCATAGTGTGTCCTTTAGGTATGTACAAAATGACCCTTTTTTTATTTTATTTCTCTCTAGATAAACCTTTACATATTTTGAGAATTTAAATTTATGTATTACCCTTAACTATGTTTCAACATTCACATTACATAAAAAATTACCATTATGTATTGAGGAGTGAACCTTACATATGAGACAATATACTTTTATACATTGATGAAATAACACATTTTCTAGTCATTTTGCTCAATTTAACTCTTATTTATATAGGGTGGATTTTTTCCATATCCTATTTCATTACATCTTCTTAGAGTTACATTTATATATTTGAGTGTCTTGGAGGAATTTTACATTTTTCAGTCCATATGTTTGTTTTTACCCTTATGTATTGAGAAAAACCACTCTTACGCACTAGGGAATTTTCTCGATTTCAAAACCAAACATTTTCAACTCATAAAAAATTAATAAGTATTCTAAACATCATCAAAAATATTTTTAAACATATTTAAGCTTTTTAATAGCCTTAATATCACATTATAAACATTATTTTATATGATTTTGAACATGATTTATTTACTGAAAATAAAATCTATCACATAAACATATCTTCTAAATCATTTCTCCAATTATTATTCCACATTTTCATAACACAAAAACTACCCTTGGGAATCACCAGTCTATAAGAATTCACTTCAATTATTAATCTCACCATATTCTTTATTCAGGATCTCAACACACGATAGAGTTACCTTTATATATATATATGAAATAAATGTTTAACCATAGTTTTATATCCATTTTTTTTCAAGGTATTCAAATAAAATTAAATACATCAGACGAATGAATATCATAGAATGATAGAAAAATATTGAACTTCGAAAAACTAATAGAATTAATGTTTAGAGAATTCTCCAAAAAGTGATATTATCAATGTCATATTATATATTTCAGAAGTGGTAATATATCCATAACATGTGTATAATGTTTTTGAAAATTGAACTTATGTTATTCTAAACCGCTATTCCTAATAGTCTTTATAACATATCAAAAAAATCACAAAAAACATAGTTTCTCACACCCAAACCCTTTATAAAGAGGTCTAACATAATAGAGACATCCTAAGAGTAATGTTCATCTATCTAACTCATAGATGGAAATTATGTGTATTTAATATATATCTGTCTACATTTCTTGTGATAATTTTTTGATTAATAATTGTTAAGTCAAACATCGCTATACCATATAACCCAACAAATCATAGATAGGGGGCCATCATAGGATGGAGTGGTATATAATAGAAGTTTTATAACCATTGTATGATCAAATATAGAATGAGATATATTTATAAGATATCACAGGACACATAAATGTATTATAAATTTATCAAATAAATGTTCTCCAATCTACATATGATATAATTGTTACTTTTTATAATTAATGTAATAAATTTTATAAATAATTTTTTTTAAAATATGATAAAAATGAGGTATGTATTCAGTATTCATAATGAATGATGAAATTATCTAGATCACAAAAAATGATTACATGTTAGTGAAAAATACATAAAAGTGGTCTATGTTGATAAGAATTGGAACTTCTACCTTCAACATTAGGGTTTTTTACAATTAAGACCATTTGTGTTGCATATAGTGCAATGTATTCCTTCTACCCATTCTCAATGATTATCCATATCATTTTTTAAAATTAAAATACTTAATCTTTCCTTGGGGGAACAACATGGTAATTTCTAAAGCCATAATTGACTAATTATAAGGCACGATAAAATTTTAAAATTAACCAACATGAATGCATGATACACTTTCCCAGTCAATCAATGTTCTTAACCAATATAAAAAATCCACATTAGGTTCGTATGATTTTTTTATTGATGGACAAGCTAGAATGGATTGTGCACAAGGATACCATAGTGCTTGAAAATAACTATAATCACAGTACTTATGTTCTAATTATACCACTTTCACTCAACCACTATTTCTTATGAGAGGGTTATAAAAGTCTATTACCTCTATCATATCCCTTATTAGTTAATGATTTAACCATGAAAATATGATCTGTTTTGGAAAATAATTTGAATTTTTATTTAGAGGGTTTGACCAAAGTATATCCATTTATAATCCTATTAGGAGAGTTTTATAAAGTACTTCACACCATTAAAAAATTTATTATGTACGGAGCCTATGATTGGTAATTTATAGACACCCTTGAAGACCTAATTTATGCACCCACTAATAATAGTGGTCATATAGAAATATATCTTACCACCATTATATTCCAATGGAAACATCTCCTTTGAAATCCAAATCATGTATTCATACACATCCTGATTAACCCTTTGAGTTCCTTCTATAAGCTCATTGATTTTTTTACTTCTTTGGATAAAACACTGAAAAAATTTGATATTAATGAAAATAAAAGGATGTAAATAATTATATATATATATATATATATATATATATATTTATGGAAATGTAACTAACATGACGATCTCCTTAATTATTTATTCATCTTTAAAATGCATATGGATATTACTAGAAATATGTATAATGTTATATTAATGATAAAAATTATATTCTTTACCTTAATGATTGAAAATTATTATTTTTATTTTCAAAAACACTTTTTAAAGGAAAAGTGAGAAACCATAAAATCAACAATACCACCACAAAATAACCAAATCTAAAACAAAAAATAGATCAAACCACCTGACCTACCCCACCCAAACAAATGTACCATGTCACCAAGCCTTCACTAAAGCACGAACCTTCAACAAGAAGTACCATGCAGAAGTGCACGGGCACCGAACCGATGGTAATTCCATATACTCTCAAGAATCCAGATCCAAAAGGCCCATACTGATGAAGACTTCATTCTATGATCCCCTTCCAGAGCAGGCCCAAGTAGTGTGATGGAAAGCAAACTTAACTACAAAAGAAAATGACACAAAGGTCCAAAGGCTCTCACAAATCGCCCAAAACATCCTTTCTAACCAAAAAAACTAATCAGAAAATTAAACATAGTCATTAAAAAGAAACTTGATATTACCCAAATCAGTATCCATGAATAATTTCTAGTATAAGGATGAAACCTGTAAGTCAGCTACCTCCAACAATAGCCTCTCAAACCCAGAAGCCAGCTAGTCCCATACCTGATTTTACTCCTCAATGATGATATTACCTTTGTTGAAAAACCTACCAGAATTAGTTCTTGTTTTTCAATCCATGAAAATTTATCATAATTGATAGACACTTCTAGAGGTCTTCACGTCATTTTATCAACCTCCTCCTCAATTTTGTGGAGTAACAAGACCTATTCGATCCCTTCTTCTTCAGAACTTAAAAGCAGAACCAAAGGATGATCTCCCTGTTCCCCTAACCTTTAATGGATCAGGGTACCCAAAACCATCTTCTTATCATTATTAATCTTTGTATAATGAGTCACCAAAGGTGGAGGTAGCGAGGAGTAATCCTTCCCCCCTTCCTCCTCCTGGGACCCCTATTTCTCTTCGGGCTTGAAACCTCATCTTCTGAGTGCCTGTGATCAATCATCCCCTTGTATACCTCCACACCGAACCCTTCTCCCTCACCTATAAGAATAGAATCTGAACCGAGATTATCCTCTGAAATACTTTCAAACCAATTGCACAATAAAACTGGGTTCTCAATTAGGAACAAACCCTCTTCCTTCCCACTATTTGGAACAAACTTGTCTATGTCGATCCCCTTCCTCCCCTTACACATCTCAACACTGCCCAACCCTAGAACCTCATCAACCGAGGTAGTAAAATCAACCTTCTCTCCATTCAACATCTGATCCATGACCATTTTAGCCATTTGAGCAACCTCATGCAGAACCATACCATCACTCTTTGGAACATGTCCAGCCACATGCCGCTTTAGCCTATAGAACACCTCAGACACTAGCGGATTGACCTGGGATACCGAGGCCTTCATCACCTAATCAGTGCCAGATGTCCCCTCAAACAATGCATTGCTAGCCACGGGAGAACCTTTGGGTTTTTCCTCCTCCTCTGTTAGTGACCACTGAGGTCCCCAACCTTCCCCTTCTATACCCTTGTATGTTTGTTCGATTCCATCCTTCTCATGAAACTCAGAAGACTTACCATTGCTTCTATCCTCCATCCCTCCCCTGAGATGGTTTCCCCTGTGACAAATATTCATCAAGTGGCCTTGTCGTTTTCATAAGGAACATAAGTCACTACCATTTCTTCTACCCCTCAGCATTGCAAACCCCCGGCTGCAGACCTCCGTAGAGTGACCCAGACGCTTGTAGGTAGAACATAATTCGGTCCAATTTTAATACACCACACGTTGTTTACATTGTTACTCATCATCGATTTAAATCTAGAATAATTCAAAATGAGTCCTAGAAAGATCTAGTTCCACACAAACCCGTTGATTAACAGGATGACAAATAACCTCAGTATGGCTATCAGAGCATAAAAATATACCAACAAGGTTTCCAATCATCCTAATAATGGAAGGATTTTGAAATTATAAAGGGAGGTTTGGAAAACTTACCCAAACCATAGCGGAAGGAGGATCACGGTTCATGTAGAAATAAAAAGACCAATGAAACAGGAAGAATCAAAATCCATTTAAGCTATAAGGGGATCTCGACTAGGCTCTAATGAGGATATCCTCACAAGAAAACTGAATCATGATATATAGATTATCGAGAAAACCCATGGTCATGCTCTCTTAAAGACCCCATGAGAAAACAATGAACCTATTAAAGGTATCAATCAAAGGTATCATATGCCTAAACTGATCCAATAAAGTGATGTTCAAGAGTGCGGTGGATTCTGTAAACTCTGATGATGAAAGATGATGATTCTAAAGGCTTTTAATGAGATTCGTAAATTTAGGGATTAGCGAAGTTTTCAGAAATGGGGGAAGAAAACCAGGATTAGAGAAGGCTAGAAGAAAGGCTCTTATCTCTTTCCAGACATCGGGGGTCCCTCCCTTGCTGGGGGAGGAGGGACCGGCACTATAACCACCTTCGTCACTAGGAGGTGAATACCATTGGCCTAGGGTAGTGGCCTTCATCTCCTTAGGTCTCATATTATTTACCTTAATGTTTATAATTTTAAAAACCTTAATAATCAATTGATAATGATTATATAACAAGAACACTCATTCGATTTTCATAATATATAAATGTATGAAAGATAAGAAACAACAATATGATTTAATGTTCGTTCTTTCATCAATAGAAAATGCAATAAGGATAGGATAACAATTACCATCCTATGAGGAATTAGTGAGTTGTATACTTATATACATTCCATAAATAAAAGTTTTATAAAAAAGATTGAATTGTTTTCAATATGGAAATATGGTAATAAATGACCTAAATTCCTAGAATAGTCTACTAAACTTCACCTTTTTTAATCAACTCAATTAACCTGGGGTGAATTATAAATTTTTTCAAGTTGAAAAATAACTTTATTGTTTATAGATAATAATCCCATTAAATATGACTAAACCTTATATTATTCATCCTAATCACCATAAAATTTTACAATTTCCTTTTTTTTCAATCCAATCAATACTATATGATACCCAGTAGTTTATCAATTATCATATTCATTCTAGGATAAGAGACCTAACACATTCTTAACACATTCATATAAAATCAACAATAAAAGTCAATATGAATTCTATATCTTGTGTAGAATGATCATGCAATAGTCTTAGGTGCAAAAAATAATGTGGGTATTCTATCTTAAATATCTTTTAATGTGAAAATGTTTTCCATATATTGGACACATGTGAAATTTATTTTCTAGCCTAATTTTTTCAAATTGAATCATGTAATTTCACTTTTTGACTAATCAATCATAAATGAAAAATATTCCTCAATGTGATATTTTTTAACTGTATTTTTCAATATATATTTACATTAAAACTAATTTCTACTATATAATGTGTTATCAGTTGAGGTAGATGTGTTACTTACTAACCAGAGAATTTACTACATGATATAATGTCATCCCATGAAAATTATTATGAATGTGACATTCCCAAAACATTGGAATTAAATATCCAAAGATGGTTAACCGATTCTGGTTCTTGGTTTCCTAAGAAAGGAATAACTGAAGGTGTATTTAACACATCATGAACACATACTTCATCTCCTATCTTATAATCGACATTATGGTCCTCGTATTCCTAAATAGAATTATATGATATATCCCACATTAAAATATTTGGATTTTTAGTCACTTTTACCAGAGTCATATTATAAAAAATTGAATCGTAATTTTTTTAAAGAGTAAATTAATCAAATATACCTTAACATGGTTCTATATGAGTAGGTTGAAACATATATATAATTGGAATATCCATATACAAATAAATAAAACAATGATTACATAATTTTTTTAACAAATACTATGAATCCACAAAATCTTCACCATCAAGAAAATGATACAATATTCAAGAAGAGGTCTTCATATTGAAGATGGTAATATGTGATTGATTTTATTACCTGATCATACCATACTTTTAAGACACTTTGAATATAAATATGAACTTCATCAGAAGGTATAAAGTCATGAAAATTGGTAACTATTTTAAGTGTTAAACATTAACTATGACCCTGATCATTAAAAATTATTATTTTTTCAATATTTCAATAAAGATATAATTACCTATAAAGAAAATTTAGAAACAAATTATATATATTTGCACTGTATCACCAAATTCCTAAAATTTTCTAATTAGTTTTGGTTAAATAAATATATCTTTATATTTAGAATTTTTCCATGGATTGGATTATAATTATATGTCAAACCATCAAAGACTTAGGGTTAAAACACCTTTATCCTCTATTGTCTCATATTTTAGCGGTCATCATTCTCTTATCATTCAGGTTGTACAAATATAGTATGAAAAAATTAAACTTCGTATGGTACCTATTTTTAATTAGAATATTACTCACATGCAAGTGAGGGGTTCTAGGTGATTGGAATATATAAGAATTTATCAGGGACATGTGGGTCATGATATTCTTATAATGAGCGATGACAAGTAGGTCATCAATGATGAAATTTAATATAATCATTATAAATTATATAACCAATTAAAAAATAATTACAATATATAATTTTAATCAAATATTAGTTGTTCATCTCAATATTTGGAATCTTCAATTCATTTACCATGTTATTTATGGATATTTTTTATTTTATACATACAATAAAATAAATCAAAAATTATTTGACCATTATTTCTTGTATGTTTTATGTTTAAAACGAAACCATTTTAAAATATTATTTAATTTTCTTCTATATTGAAAAATAATATTATATAATGTAAATTAAATCTATATTTTTAAATAACTAATTTTTTTTTAAAACATTAAAAATAAAAATAAATTAAAAATTTATAAGACATTAAAAATAATGGTGATGGTGTATGAGAAATGATGGTGTGGTCGATGATGAATGAGTTCTAGTAAAGAGATTCGTGGTGATTGACTATGTGAATGATGGAGGTAGGTGATAACAACGGGGAGATGGATGTGTGGTAATAAAATAATCCTTTGGTAGTAGTGAAATCCACTACTTATTTTCACAAATGAAAATAACTTTTTTTTGTCTTCTATAAATGCCCCATTTTCTCCTAGTGTTGTATTGAAGATTACATTTTTTATTATTCATAAAATCAATATATATATTTTATAAAAAATATATTTTGATAAAAATATTATAAAAATAAAGTGGAATATTTATTTTTAATCCATTTAAATAAATATTTTTTTCTCAAACATATATTATGTTATGTACATTAACAAGAAAAATTACAATATTGTATTCATTTTGAATTTTTAAAAATAAACATATCATTAATTATTAAATTTATATTTAATATAAATTTCATTTTGAAAATAGTTTTTTATGAATAATTAAATTAATTTTTTAATTTCTTTTAAATTATATATATATCAACGATTTTTTTTTCAAATATTTATTTTTATATCATATTTCTATAATAATTTTGAATTATTTAAATATTATAAATGAAATTTAAATTTAATTTTTTTATATTTAATATTAAAATGTAAACATACATTCAATGTAACAACTAAATAAAAATTTTCATTGAAAATATTATAATGATCATGATCTATATGGAATGGGTTTTGTTTTAAAAGAAATGAAAAACTAACCACATAATAGGGGTAAGTCTTCATATAGTTTGATTAAGTTGACTAGAAAGAGTTATTTAACTTTAACTATTGTATATGGTTACAACATCAAACATCTTCAGATCATTCAGAAACTCTATTTTTTACAATAATACACATGCACATGTGAGGGTTACCTAGGGATTAGGATTAATTAAATTTTTTTGGGTCGAAATGTATATGTTGATGAAAAAATACAAGAGGGGGTGAATGGTATGTTTAAAAAATTTTGTTTTGAAACATAGAGGAAACATAGTTTAATATAATTAAACTAATCGTATTCACAAACCTCATTTGTATTTAAATAATAATTTTATAGGGCTCTGTGACCAATGGAAAAAGTATCATAATTGATATATTATGATAAGTATTCCACATGTCAAATTTGAAATTAAACATATTCACAGTAAGTTTGGTAAGTATCTTAATCACAATGGTTACGATAATCAGAGTAAAACAAAAATAACGATTCTATCATAATACGTATATAATCGTACGATGTAATTGAATAATTATAATCCTATAAATTGTAACTACAATGTAATAAAGTGAAAAACAATTTTACCATAATCAGATCAGTTATGATAAATAGAATACAAAATAGAATAATGAATTTATAAAACAATTCACTTTCTATTACTTTAGCAATAGAATTGAAATATAAGTAAATGAATAGGATTATTTTAACCTAAAGAGTAGTGTATCCAATATCCTAGGACAAAGTTCCCATGATTTATACTTTCAAGAAAGTATGTCTCATCCACACTAAGGTAATCCCTCGACACGATTATCGACTATGGTCTGTCTGCCTATCCCCGAAACCCCTCAATCAAGAAGGTGATTAGCACCTCTATCTTCCTAGCCTTGGAAGACCATAATTTACAAAAGTTTGACATATCTGTCTTTCTATCCAGGGAAGCCCTCAATCGTAATCATAATTATTGACATCTCTTGAAGGAAAACAAAAACTCTTTGAGTGTTACAAGTATATGGAACAAGCAATTCATGCCTTGTAAACTTCTGAGTTTCCAAATCCACTAGAAATTTAGAACAACTCTCAAAGAGTGTCAAAATTAAGAAGAATATTTCTCATTCAAATGAATTAATATTTATAGTCCTTTGTCCCAATGGTCATCTTGATCTGCAATAGTTGGATTTTCTTCTAAAATATCAAAGGGACTTAGACACCTATCACTCTAACGACCGTGTTGAAACTGAAATCATAACATCGTTTTTATTAGCATACAATACTAGACATCATTTTTATTTAAATAAATTTATTTCATTACGATATAGTTTTTAGGGTATGATAAAGAATATGAATGGATCCGATGATTTTCTTTATCAGACATAGTATGATTTATACCATTATGAAAATATTGTCAATATGAATTTCTAGATAATGTGTATGATATAAATCATATTTAGGATCATTACGATAATCATGGAATATATTATTACTGCAATTCTTTTGTGTATGATTATTATCATAAGCACTATAAAAAATCATAATGATAAAATATAAAATAAAATACTTAAGGTAAATGGGATAAAATGATATATTATTTAATTCTTAAAATACCTTGGATACAAATGATTTAGTAATTATGTTTTTAAGAAAGAGTTCATGATTTCCAAAACAAAAGGAATAGAAATGTTAAAAATAGACTTTTAACTTAACAATATCCCCCTTTTTGGGAAGCATAAATCACAAGTATAACATAGAAAATTTCTTTGTAAAACTAAATTCCCAAAAATATTTTAACGAACTATCATATTCATAAGTAAATACTTAAACTTATCTCCCTAAATTATAAAACTCTTCTGAATACGAGACTGAATATGACTAACTCTTCTTAAGATAATAATTCCCTAAGGATTTTATTCTATAAATTTTCTCACCCTGAGTAAATAATTCTCTAAAACAACCCAAGGTTGACATAAATGGACATTACATTTCTTTTGCGGAATACTTAATACCTTAAAAAAATATATGCCTAAAGACCATATTAGTTTAGTGTCTTTGAAAACATGGAACATAATATTCAAACTTGGTGAAAGATCTTCAACATCTCCCATAAAGATCTTCCCCTTTTTTTCCTACCTAAAAACTTTATTATATCCCAGGGAAAATAAAAAATAAAAAGGGTGAGATCAAATGTTCATTAAAGGTAAAAATTAGAGAACATAAAACAAACAATAAACATAATAATGTAAAAACATGAAAATACAATTTAAATTTCATATTCTTGAGTGATGAAATAAATCATGGCACTACATAAGGCATATATCATAAAAAAACATTAACCATGATAAAATAGCATTGGAATAAAACATTGAATTGTGGGAAACAAATAAGCACATAATATTATTTTCATAGTAGATAAGGCATTGCTTCCAAGACCATCATAGTTGATAATTTTTATTCCTGAATTGGGTTTACTTGCCATTCCAACCATCTATTGCGGAACCAGATTTACTTGCCGTTCCAACCCTATATTACTGAACCAGATTTACTTGTCATTCTAGTTGTGTCAATCTCATGAGATAGAAATATTTACTCAGTGAATTGGTGGGAGATATAGGTCCCACCCATCTCATAATGAAATCATTCTTACATGTTCTTAAAAAACAAAAATCATTCATCATAGAATAACCTAACAAATAAAATAGGTTTCTTAAACAAGATTATATAATAACATAATCCATATAAAATATGATTTCATCATTAAAACAATAAACAAATAGTAATAATAGGAATAAAAACATAACCCTATTTAAAAAGAATCATCTTAGATGGAAAATGATTTTGATATAACACTTGAAATTAATTATTGAGAAAAATATGCTTTCTTCTTCAAAAACTTTTTATTTTATCAAAATTATACACAATTTTAAAATAAAAAAAATTAATTGAAAATAAACATGAAATATTGTAAAAGAATATTTATGGAAATAAGGTGTTATGAAGATGTAAAAATCCATTCATTCTATATACATTAAAAAACATTATTCCCATACTCTTTTTAGAAACGTCAAAATGTACCTCGTATGGAAAATGAAAGAAATATTCCTTCCATACCGTTTAATAAAAATTTAAAAAATGGGTAAAATTGAATTTAAACAATAATATAAGAATATAAATAATAATATATATATTTAGGAAACATGGACTTGGATTATAAATATACACCAGTAAATACTTACGAATAAACAATCTCAGATAATAATGAGATTGGAAAATTATCCCTTACTTTAAGTCTAATTTCTTTCATATGTGTCTAAAACTCTTGTAGAGTGGGTTTAAAAAAATTATTAACTTGTAAAAAAACTATAATAATATCTATGATATCATATGTGATTCAATTATGACTTTATATTACCTGTTTATTTGTCAATTTTATGTTAAATAAACATTTTGGGTAATAATTGTTTTATTTATCGTATGTGTTTTGACTTGTTATTATTGATCATATTACTTAGATCATGATTTAAATAATTTCATAATGTAAAAAAATATTTATATATCATAAATATTTTGTATATAAATATATATAATATATAGATAAATGAAATTAAATACACCGTTCATGGAGACGGTGGGCCGTACGTACACATGAACGCTGTTTCCATTTCCTTATTAAATTGAATGGAAGCAAGTAAATGAAACACACACATACATATACCTAAATATAGTAGAATTATTATTTCATATATTTAAATATTATTTATTATATATACTTTATAATCATTCTTGAATGGTTAACATGGATAATGAATCTCATCACGTTGTGGAGACGGTAGGCCATACATACACACGAGCAATGATATCATTCAATTAACGGTTAAATGGTATAGAATTGGATGGTATATTAATTATAAAGAATAATTATCATTTTATATTCATTATTTAAATCCATTATACTCATAATTATACCCATCCAAATTATGTATTTTTGGATAACAAATTACACCACGACGTGAAGACGACAAACCGTACGTACGCATGCATGGTGATATTGTTATTAGAAGGATGGATTAAAGGAGGTATAAGGTTGTAACATAATTATAATCAAATCTCATCATGTGTAATATACTATATCTATTACTTTAGTATGGGAACAATATAAGAAGAGGAAGTAGAAGAAGAAATGAATTTTAAAATATGTGATAAAATAATAACCTATTTTTCGATTCTCTTCTTTTGATTTAAAAAAAAGTCCTCCATTGGATGGATTTATGACCAATGGGTTGACTATAGGATGAAGTGAGGGAATTTGGGAGGATATTTGGGCAAGTTTTTTCTAACCCAAGGGCTTTGGAGGTGTAAATAAAAGAGAAAGATAAGTGCCATTTTATAAGAGAGGTGAGGGACACTTTAAGAAAGTTATTAAATACTAATTTATTTTAAATTTATTTTCTATTTATAATGGTCCAAAACAAATTTATTTCAAAGATAACATTCTCATGGGTCGAAATTATCTCAACCAATATTTTTTAGATAAGTTTATGTTAATGAATTAACCTTATCATTTATCTTTAACACTTAGTTAAATAATCTAACTCTTACCATGTCTTATTGTATTGTTTTACTATATGGTTCATATAGTTACTATAAAATTCCAAGAGAACCTCAAGAGGATCATTAATTACATTTTTAACATTATATATGTTATTTGGACGAATATTAGATTTTTAGGATGATTAAATCATTTAATAAAATAGTATTTGTTTTAAAAACTCATTTATGTCAATTTTGACACTATTTAGTAATTGATTTTTTATTAAAGTCATAAGAAATTGATTCCTTTGATCCAAATGTATTAAATAAAAGATAATATGTCAATATCAGCCAATTTTTTTTTGGATGGAATCGAAATGTTCAAATTACAATAATTTTAATTTTTATAATATCATTTATTTGAATCATTCGTTAATAAGTTAATCATTGCCTCATCATTGTGTTATAAATAAATAAATTTATTTAATGTATAAAAATTATAAATTAAATACAATGATGTAGTAAATATTTTTATATTTTTAATGGATATTTATAGTAAAATATATCCATTATATAACCCCACATTAAAAATTTTTGAGTAAAAGTTGCATGTTTTTTTATATTTCTTTTTTTACTTTAAATTAATTCTTATAACATGTCATTATCACACCCATGTAGCTCCATGGGGTCCCAAAATCGACCCAAATATTCCCATGGTTGGAAATATCTCATCCAATAGGATTAGGAAATTAGTTACTGTACTTTCATATTATATATTATAATAATATTTTTACCCTTATTTACCAAATTTACCTTTTAACCATGGTAAATAAAAATAAGTACTGAATTTTCAATTCATAATGTCCAAAAATAAGAGGGAATTCTTTAAATAATTTGGACCTTATGATTCCAAATATGGAAACAAGTTTTATAAATTCAAAACACATAATTGGCAGAAATTAATTTAAAATTAATTTCCGTTGTCAAAACTAGAAAGCAAGTTTTTAAGAAGTAAATACTATCAAAAGATTGACATGTGTTTATATCCAATTTAAATATGAAATTTATTAAAATTACCAAAATTTTATTAAATGATAAAAAATAATCTAATTGAACTTTAAAACCTATTAAAAATATTACAAAACTATATAAATAAATTAGACAAAAAGTCTGTTTTGAATTAAAATGCAGTATTTTTCACTATTCATTAAAATATGAATTTTATTAAAAAAATACCAAAAGTTAAACAAAATTATATTTTTATGTCCCTATTCCAAATAATGTGTTTATTTTTTCAAATATAATATACAAAAATGTTAAAAACTAGATTTAAAATGGGTGCACCATCGAAAGGCGTCAAAACCGCATTTTTTGGAAAAATATTTTCTTAATATGAAAAATTGAATTTATTATTATATCATTTCTAGAAAATAAATAAGTTTAATTTTAATGTTATATAAAATTCAAAATGTGTTTAATACTGTTCTTAACAACTAGTTTATATCCCATTAAATAATAAATTTTTAATAATATATTATTGTTTTGTGAAACTCGGTATTGCATACAATGCAAGCTATAGAGGAAGGTCTCTCTTGCATGTAATGAAAGTAAAGTCATTTTTTCATGTAGTGAAATATTCCTTTGGTGTTACATATAACATAATCCAAAAAAAGTTCTTTTATACATTGAAAAAAATCTATACTTAGTAATGCGTGTATCGTACGCCAACTCGGTGTTGCATGTAACATATGTCAAGTCAATTTATTTTGAAATAAATGTTTGAATTAGTTCATTGAAAGATATAAATAAAATATTAACTTATTTGAAAAAATGGTCCATAAAAACTCAGGGTGTTACATTATACCCCCCTTAAAATGAATTTTTCTCTCAAAATTCATCAGGGTTATAAAAGGTTTACTACATGAATGTTTGTTTCATAGAAACACACATCGTAAAAAGGAATACTAAAACTTCATTTAAAAAGGAAAGTTAGAAACATAAAGTTTACCCAAACTAACTCATCACTAGGTTTCCACATATAAGAACATAGGTGGGAAGTGAAAACATGGATATGGGGAAAAAATATAACCATAATGTTATGATGGATAATGATAAAGAATAAGGTTTGGAGAAAGTTAACAAGTAGAAATCAATAAATCTATGATTATTTAAGGGGTAATCTGATTCATCATATAAGAAGGTAGTAGGATAAATTTTTTGGTTTTCAAGCTCCTTTTCCTAAATTTTAAGGACACGAGAAGAAATATTTACTTGATTTTAGTACAATATCATCATTGGTTGTGCCTTGAACAATTTCCACTTCAACTCTTATTCAAAGAAATGAGGTTTAATTTTTCATTCCTGAAGTGTTAGCAAATCATGTGATCCATAAATATAATGATGGGTCATTACATCTGTCTTTATCAAAAAAGGTTAGCACAAGTTATCAAATATACATAAGTCCATATATGGTGAGATTAATCATATTGGGTTCCAAAAATGGACTTATAATTCATCTATCATACCCCTTAAATAAAATAAAACAAATTTATACAAACCAGGGACTTACCATAGGCCATTGGTAGGTGATAAAGGCCAGTCACACTTCGGTTGTGGGTTTGATTCCTGTAGCCTTGTCTGACGTGATGGGTTGTGTCGCGTCCTGCAGGTTTTCCTTTTTCTAAATCTATATTATTATAAAATTCTAGAAATAATATTGAAAATATTTTTTATCCTTAAAAAATACAATCTGATGTCCAATATAATCCATTCCAACCATTATGCTTATCTAAAAATACTTATGTCTAAACTCATAGAACAAAAAAATATTTACAATAAAGGTCATATAACATGAATGTGAATACCTTAATTTATCCCCCATATATAATAAGATATATATTGTTGGTCACATTCCAAACATTTTAATGAATTCATCATGTATTCTATTGAGTCATGGTAATAACCTAAATTAAAATATATCCTTATTGAAAACAAGTATGTTACCTTATTCTAAAATTTATTGGATATATTACTTAAGTCACAAATTTTTTTATTCGCAATCCATGATAGAATAAACCACTTTTCAATAACTCCATAATTAGTTACCAATAAACTAATATCATCTAATTTACTTATTTAAATCCAACATATCTTCATCCAAACATCATTATCTGAATATAAGGGAAAATTAAGTGTCATCTTCCCCTTAATCATGTGTTCTATGAATATATCACCTTACCCTTAAATCACTTTTCTATCTCCATATAACTATTAAAAATATACTTTCCAATCCTTAATTAAATACTTATACTGAAAACATTTATATATATTGTGATTTATATAACATAATCTTGAAAATCTGAAACATATGCACCTTAATCATCTAACTTTATTCTTAAACCATTAGTCAAGATTCATCATCTTCATCTTTCCTAAAATATGAATCATGTCTTAAGGTTTCTCAAACTTAACCTTCTTAGGTTTAATGTAGACAATACTGAGAGAACATTACATACATTTCACACACCATTTATGGTCTCTTTATCCTCAAAAGTATGACCAAAATCATACCATCTTCATGATTCTCTTCATGATATTTCCACTTAGGAAATTAATCTTCATTATTCCCATAATTTTCACATGTGAAACATTAAATGGTTAACCATGTTCAATGTAGTTATAGATATTGACTAAGACTAAAAAGAAAAGTGTGATAAATACATATCATATATTAAAAACACATAAGTAAGGTTAATTACATATAATATTCCAATCTATGATATCTTAGGTTTAATCCTAGGTTATTCATGATTATCACAAAAAATCTAGGATTATAACGCATACTTGACTAATCCTTAGGACATACTTAGACAAATACTTAGAAATATCTCTAAGGATATTTCTAAATTTTTCACATCCTAGTTTCTAAAAGATGACTAAACCTTCACTCTGATCCCAACTAAAACGACCCAAGCTTGACGCACATGGAAATTACATTTATTTTTCGGAATAAAAAATACATTACACAAATATACGCCCAAATACCTTATTAGTTTAGTGTCTTTGAGAAATTGTAACATAATTTATAACTTGGTAAAAGATCTTCCATATATCGTATAATGATATTACCATTTTGTCTTCCTACTTAAAACCTTTCATTATATCCCGGGGAAAAGAAAAAGTAAAATGGGTGAGATCAAATTCTTAGTAAGGGTAAAAATTGAGAATATAAAACAAACCATAAAAATAATAATGTAAAAACATGAATATAAATTTTAAATATCAAAAATCCCGAGTCATGAAATAAATCTTGGTTGCACATACGACATAGATCATAAAAGAATATTAACCATGATAAAACGACATTGGAATAAAACATGGAATTTTGGAAAAAAATAAGCACCTAATATTATTTCCATAATAGCCAAGGAATTTCTACTAAGACCATCATGGTGGAAAAATTCCATTACTGAACCAGATTTACTTGCCGTTCCAGCCATGAATTATTGAACCTGATTTACCTGTCGTTCCAGCACTATATTACTGAACCAGATTTACTTTTCATTCCATTCATGTCTTTCTCATGATATATCAATATTTACCCAATTATTTTAAGGGATCTATTGGTATTAACCATCTCATAACAAAATCATTCTTATTTGTGCCACAAAAACATAAATCATTTGTCACGGCATAACCCAAGAAATAAAATGGGTTTCTTTAACATCATTCTATAATAACATAATCCATATAAAATATCATTCCATAATTGAAACAATAAAATCATATTAATAATAGGTATAAAAACATAACCCTATTTAAATATTATTATCTTATCTGGAAAATAATTTTAATAAAATACTTGAAATTAATTCTTGAAGAAAATATCCTTTCTTCTTCAAAAATGTTTTCTTTTCTCAAAATTCCACACAATTTTAAAAGAAAAGAATTTAATTAAAAATAAACTTGAAATATTGTAAAATAAGATTCATAGAAATAAGGTTTTATGAATACATAAAAATCCATTCATACTGTATAAGTTAAAAAAACATTTTTCTCATACACTTTCCCGAAAATTCAAAAAGTACCTTGTATGGAAAATGAAAGAAATATTCCTTCCATACAATTTAATAAAAATTTCACAAATGGGTAAAATTTAATTTAAAAAATAGTAAAAGAATATAAATAATACTATATATTTAGGAAACATGGACATGGATGATAAATGTACCCTAGTACATACTTACAAATAAACAATCTCAGATAATAATGAGATTAGAATATTATCCATTGCCTAAAGTACGATTTCTTCTGCATGTGTCCAAAACACCTTTATAGTGGGTTTAAAAATATTATTTACTTGTAACCAAAATATAATAATATATATTATATCATATATGTTTGAATTATGACTTTATATTACCAGTTTATTTATCAATTTCATGTTAAAGTAATGTTTTTGGTAATAATCATTTTTTTTATCATACATGTTTTGACTTGTTATTATTGATCTTATTACTTAGATCATAATTTTATTACTTCCATAATTTAAAACATGATTTATATATCATAAATATTTAGTATATATATATATAATATTTATAAATGAAATGGAATACATCGTTCATGGAGACAGTGGGCCGTACATACACATGAATGCTGTTTCTGTTTCCTTATTAAATTGAATGGAAGAAAGTAAATGACACACATATAACTAAATATAGTAGAATTATTATTTCATATATTTCATGATTATTTATTATATATACTTTATAATTATTCTTGAATGGTTAACATAGAGAATGAATCCCATCACATCGTAAAGATGGTAGGTCCTACGTACACACGAGCGACGATATCATTCACTTAATGGTTAAATGGTATAGAATTGGATGGTATATTAATTATAAATATTAATTATCATTTTATATTAATTATTTACATCCATTATACTCATAATTATACCCATCCAAACTAGTCATCATTGAAAAAAAATTACACCATGGTGTGGACATGGTAAGTTGTACGTACACACACATGGTGATATTGTTATTTTAAGGATGAATTAAAGGAGGTATACAATTGTAACATAACTATAATAAAATATCAGAATGTATAAGATACTATGTTTATTATTTTATTATTAGAAAAACATAAGAATAGTAAGTAGAAGAATAAAATAATTTTAAAAGAGGTGATAAAACAGTTACATCTTTTTCGAGTATCTCCTATTGATTTTCACAAAAGGTCTCCCTAGGATGGATTTATGCCCAAAGGGTTTCCTCTAGGATGAAGTGAGGTAAATTTTTAGGAGATTAGGGTTGGGTTTTTTCTGAGCCAAAGGGATGTGGATGTGTGAATAAAATATAAGGAGAAGTTCCATTTTATAGGAGAGGTGAGGGGTACTTTAGAAAAGTCTTTAAATATTAATTTATTATAAATTTATTTTCGGTTTATAATGGTCCCAAACTCATATATTTCAAATATACGATGAGTATGGGTCGAAATAATCTCAACCAATAGGTTTTAGACAAGATTAGGTCACAAAATTAACCTTATCATTTAGCTTTAACCCTTAGTAAAATAATTTAACTCTTACCATATCTTTTTGTATTTTTATACTATATGGCTAATAAAGTTACTATAAAATACCAAGAGAACCTAAAGAAAATAATTAATAAAATTTTTAACATTATATAAGTCATTTGTCCTAATATTTTATTTTTAGGACTATTATATCATTTAATAAAACAGTATTTATTTTAAAAACTCATTTATGTTAATTTTGACACTATTTAGTAATTGATTTTTTATTTAAGTCATTACAACTTGATTCCTTAGAACCAAAGGAATTAACTAAAATATAATTTGTAAATATCATCCAAAAAATTATTTTATTGAATGAAAATGTTCAAATTAAATTTATTTTAATATTTATAATATCATTTATTTGAATCTTTCATTAATAAAGTAATTGCTGCAACATCATTGTGTGATAAATAAATAAATCTATTTAGTGTATAAAAATTAGAAATAAAATAACATGATATTAAAAATATGTTTACATTTATAATTATTATTTATAGTCATTGATATAAGTTATATAACCCCACATTAAAATTGTTTTAGTAAAAAATACATGTTTATGCTATATTTCTCTTTACATTAAATTAATTCATATAACATGTCATTATCACACCCATGTGGCTCCATGAGGTCCCAAAATAGACCCAGGGTTTCACATGGTCAGAAATATATCATCTAATTTTATTAGGGCATGTTTTAGGGTAGTTTATTATTATTATAATATTACTTTTTACACTTATTTTCTAGATTTACCCTTTAACCATGGTAAATAAAAATAATTACTAAAGTTACTATTAATAATGTCTGAAAATAAGAGGGACTTATTTAAATAATTTGGAACTTTTTTATTTCAAATATGGAATACATTTTTATAAATTTAAAATATATAATTGGAAAAAATTAATTTAAAATTAATTCTCATTGTCAAAACCAAAAAAATGGATATTTAAGAAGTAAAAACTATCAAAATATTGACATGTGTTTATATCAATTTAAAATCTAAAATTACTTAAAATGACAAAAATTGGGTTAAATGATAAAAAAATAATCAAATTACACTTGAAAACAAATTAAAAATATAATATAACTATATAAATAAATTAGATGAAAAGGATTTTTGAATTAAAATGAAATGTTTTCACTATTTATTAAAATATGAATTTTATCAGAAAAATTCAAAAAATTAAATCAATGAAAATTTTGATGTCCCAATTCCAAACATTATGTTTGTTTTTTCAAATAGAATATTTAAAAGTTTTAAAAACCAGATTAAAAATGGGTGCGCCATCAAAAGGCGGCAAAACTACATGTTTTGAAAAATATTTCTTTTATTCAAAAAATTTAATTTGTTATTATATCATGTCTAGAAAATACATAATATTAATGTTAATGTTATATAAAATTAAAAATGTGGTTAATACTATTCATAATAGCTAGTTTATATCCCATTAAATAATAATATTTTAATAATATATTGTTGTTTAGTGAAATTAAGAATTACATACATCATAAACTATCTCAAAAGGTCACTATTGTGTGTAATGAAATCCAAGTCATTATTTCTTGTAGCAAAATATTAATTTGGTGTTACATATAATAAAATAAAAACATAGTTATTTTATACATTGAAAAAAATCTATACTTAGTGTTGTGTGTATCAGACGCCAACTCAGTGTTCTGTGTAACATATGACAAGTTATTTTAGTGTGAAAGAAATGTTTGACTTAGTGAATTGCATGATATAAATAAAAATTTTAATTTATTCAAAAAAATATGCCATAAAAACTCATGTTTTTACATTCTACCTCTTAAAAAAACATCTCCCACTGCCAAAATCATTCTCCCCCTTTATGATTTAAAAACAGAAACATGGGAAGTCTTCTAAAACCTATAAAAGTGTTATAGAGAAACAAATACACAAAGTAATATATAATTTGATCATATAGAATAATTGAAAGAATATTCATATAAAAAAATGGAAAACATTCAATAAAAAATGTTTGCATATTTCAACATCTTTCATTGATGTTTAAAAAAAACAATAAGAGTTTGAAAAAAATTATTTCTTCTCTTTTTCCTTATCCTTCATTAAGAGATATAAGATAACTATCTCCATTTTCTAGAATTCCTTAGTATCATCCATTATCTTATCAAGGGTTTCCTATTGAGTTTGGATATTCTCTTCCTATTATAAGAAAAATTGATCCTAGTTATGATTCAAATCTCCCTAAGAGAGTAGATTCTCTTCCAGAGTACAAATCTTTTCTTCTTGAGCCTAAATATTTTTCTATTGAGCTCCAAATTTATCATTCTACAAAACATTTTAATTTTTCAATTTCATAATCTCATCCTTGTAAAACAAAAATCATTTTATTTATAAATGAATTAATTTAAACTTCATTTCAATATCATTGAATTCTTTTTCTTGGCCATCCTTTGGTCTTCTAAAATCATTTTCCTTTTGAGAAGTATCACTACAAATTTTTTTTAATGCAACAATCACTTCATTCACAAGCCTTATAATATCTTCAATTTAATCTTCATGGACATTGATACTATCATCAACTTTATGAGACCACCTAACTAATTCATTGCAATATTTTCTTTGCTCTATATAACATACATCATACATATTGATGTCATCCTCAAGCTTGATCAGTATTTGTCTGAGAAGTTTGATTGAGTTCTATCTTTTATTTTGGTTATCTATAACCAAATCAATTTTACCTTTAATCCTTAGGAGATATGAAATTTCCTTTTTAATTACCTTTATGGATTGAACAATATATTGATCTATTTTCAATGATATTTCATTTTCTAGATCAGTATCTTCCTCATAATCAGGAAGCTCTCCAAAATTAGTTTTGACATAATATTCTTCCAAATTATGATCACAAACTTCATCATTACATGTCTCTTCAAATTTATCCAAAATGTGGATGAATTTATCTGATTGGATTCCCTGAGTTTCTTTCTTTAAAGACTCCACTCCCAGGGATGGTAATTTTCATGAAGTATCTTCTGATATCTTACTAGTATTCTACCATATTGATATTTTTCTTCCTGACTAGCATCCTTATCAATCTTATATTATTTCTTTTCTTCTTCTTATTTTTCTTCTTCATATTTTTCATCTTTTTCCTCCTCTTAATTTATTTATTCCTCTTCACAAAGATACTCATCTATCTCTATCATTTCACTATTTTATTGATCTTCTGAGTGTTTTTTGAGCATCCTTTGGTGGAGCCGATCCTTCAACAACTTTTTTCTTCTTCTTTCCCTCATATTGGACAGAGAAAGTGGTTTTTTATTCTTGAGTTGATTCTATTATAAAAATTATATTAATCAAATTTTCAATAGTTTTAAAAAAATTATCAATATATAAAACATCAAATTTTCCATTTTTAAACCTTGTTTTCATATCTTATTCTTTAAGAGCATATTGAGTATGGATTTTTTTGGAAAGTGATTCAGTAGGGTCAAGACCGAACCGAGGTTCTCCTTCTTTTCTTTCATATTTTATTTTTCTCCATTAAAAAACAACTTAATCATGATAAATGTTTTTATTCTTTGGTTTTAAAGAAGAATCATACATGTCTTTATTTTGTTTCTAAGAAACAATCAACAATGATTATTTTAGAACACCCCAACTTCTTCCAACTATTTCTTTTGGAAGATCAGCTTCAACATATTTGACAAATTTTTTTGATTCAAATCAAAATGAAACTTTAATATTTTTATCATATCATCCCATATAAATATAATTATGATGTTTATCACTAATATCTTGAGTGGGAGATTATAGGATTTCAAACATTCAAAAAATAAACTCACTCAAAATTTCTGGAAACATAATTAGTTGATACTTAATTTCTCCTGACATTAGATTGTAGATGGTTTTGAGAATATAAGCCATCAAATTAAGTTTCCTCATATTAAAAAAATTTAAGTATCAATAATATAAATAAATGGATGTGATACCAATTGGTTTATTGAAATATATATATATGAAAAAATACAAGGGGGGGGGGGTGAACTATAAGTTTAAAAACATTAATTTTTATACATAGAGGAAGCATAGTTTAATAGAATTAAACTAATCATATTCAAAAACCTCTTTTGTATTTAAAAAATAACCAGACAAGGCCCTAAGTATGATGTATATTGTATCGTAATCGGTAGGTTACAATATGTATTCCCTAGGTCATATTTGAAATTAATAGCATTCACATTCAGTATGACAAGTATCGTAATCACATTGGTTACAATAATATGATTAAAACTAAAATAATGATTCCATCATAAAGCGTATAGAATCATACTGAGTAATTGAATAATGTAATGAAAAAATTGAAACTATGATGTATTACAATGTAAATCAATTGTATCACAATCAGATCAGTTATGATAAACAAAATATAGAATTAAATAAAAAATTTATAAAATAATTCACATTCTATTACTATAGAAGCAGAAATGAAATACAAGTAAATGAATACAATTATTTTAACCCAACGATTAGGGTATATGATAACCAAGGATAAAGGTCCATTTATTTACACTTTCAAGCAAGTATATCTTACCCACACCAGGGTAAGACCTCAATATGATTATCAGCTATGGTATATCTACCTATACCCAACAACCATCAGTTAAGATGGTGATCGACACCTCTATCTTTCTAGCCTTAGAAGCACTCAATCCGCAAAATATTAGCACAACTATATTCCTATCCATAGAATCCCTTAACCGTAACCACAAAAATCAGCATCCCATGAAAAAAAATGAAAACTCTTTGAGCATTACAAGTATATTGAATAATAAGTTCAGGAATTTTAAACATCAATGTTTTAACACTTGGCATCAATTTGGAAGAGCTCTAAGAGTGTCAAAATTCAATAACATCTAGTTTGTTCAAATAACTTGGTGTTTATAGGCCTTCATCCCAACGGTATTCTTGATCTCTAATTATTGTATTTTCTCCTGAAATATCAAAAGTACTTGGACACATGTCACTCTAATGGTTATATTGAAACAGAAAGCTTGAAATCATTTTGATTAGCATATAATACTCGACATCATTTTTATTTAAATGAATTTATTTCATTACGAGATAATTTTATAGGTATGATAAATAATTTCAATGGGTATGATGATTTCCTTTACTAGACTCAATACGATTCATATCATTATGGAAATATTTTCAGTACAAAAGAATGGACAATGTGGACGATGTAAATCATATTCGATGTGTATGATATAAATCATATTCGGTCTCATTATGATAATCATGGAATGTATTATTACTAAAATTCTCATGAATATGAATTTTAGCATAAGTAATATAAAAATCATAATGATAAAATATAAAATAAAATCCTTAATTTAAATAGGATAAAATGATATATTATTTCATTCTTAAAATACTTTGGATAGAAAGGAGTTAGTAATTAGGTATTTAAGAAAGAGTTTTTTATTTCCAAAACAGAAGGAATAGAAAAGTCAAAAATTGACTTTTGAATTAACAAATTTATCATGGATATACATGTCTTATATATAAGGGAAAAACATAACACTGAGACAATAAAAAATAAATAATAATAATAATAAATTTTAAAAAAACTATAAAACCAAATATGCATTGGTCAATATAACTCAAGATCATTTTACATTTATTAGAATTATTGATAAATTATATCTTATAATTTAATACTTCTTTGAAATAATCTATTTCTACATAAACTAATTGATATAATTGTATTAAATAATTTAAAAATTTTAAATAATTCAAAAATCATATTTTAAATTAGTAAATAATTTAATAATATTTTAATAATCTAAAAAAAGTTATTTAAATCAAAAAATATACATATTTTTATTAATCTATACACTTATATAACAATATAAATAAAATAAGTAAGAAGCTAAACATTAAAGAATGGAGTTTTACATTTCAAAAAACTATAAATAATAATTTTATAAATAGATTCTAATCTAGAAGAGCTTCCCTATAAAGTTATGGGATAGAAATAAGTTAATGGGTGGTGTGGGGGGGGGGGGGGGTAAACTTTTATAAAATTTTCATGGTGAGAGATGTGAAATCCACTAATTCCTCATGCGAGGTGGTGGAGGAAGTATGAACCAAAAACTTGCTTCCTTGCTGAAATGGAAATGTTAATGAGGTTTGTACTTCCTAGAACCCATTTTTCCAAATATTTCTCATCGTAACACCTATTTAATTTTTTTAAACACTAAAAAATTCATAGTTCGAACTATTTTATTTTCCCAATTAAATTATAAATGATAATTCATAGTGTTATTAAATAGTGATAAATTATAATAATTATATGGGAAACTACATTACAGGTGGGGGAATACTGGTATGTGTGAGGGACCAGACACATAATCAAGGGTGGGCTATCTGGGATATGAAAAAATATAAATTGAAGTATATTTTTTTAATGGATATAAATCTTATATATATAAATCATATATATATTTATATATATATATATCATTTAATATATATATATATAATTAAATAAAAGTGAAAGAATAATAAAACTTTCAAGGTAAAATTAGTTTTTATCATTTATAATAATGACAATAATACTATTATTGTAGTTTTCATTATTGTTGTTATTATTATTTTTATAATATGTATATATAAATTCACAAAAAATATAGCATATATAAAGTGAGAAAATGAAACTCTCCACTCATGTGTCTAATTTCATCTAGTGAATAGTCAAAATCAATCAAATTTCTATAAATATAGAGATTTTTATAATTTCAAGGTCATCATACTTCATTTCAAGGGTGGTTTTGGTGTTTTAAATTTTCTATACATCACGACTGATGACATTATTAAACATGAAAATTTTTAATGCTCCTATCAGAAAAATTTCATGATTAGATCAAAACAGAGCCCTCTATTGATTGATTTGAATCTCTTATGATGTTTAAATTACTAAATAAATATTTTGACATGAGTGTGTCCATAGATGATTAAGTGAATTTTACAATGATAATGAAGCGAAACAGGATTCTGGTTTTATTCAAAATCATGAGTATAATTATAGTCACCCATATAAATTAATGATTTAGTATTATATTATGATTTAAGGATCTTTTCCATAACAACAAGTTTTGATGAAAATATAATGATCAGAATGGGATAAGTAATTATTTTTTTTGAAAATTATATAGTTAATGTGGAATGATAAATTAATAGATGACATAATATTTCTATTATCCTTTTATTTATTCTTGTGACTTCATATGGGAATGATATGAGATATATATATATATGTATATGTTTGAATTTTATGTATTGATAATAAATTATGTAGTATTGTGTGGATCTTGTCCTAAAAATTGTGATATATTTTATTGGTTTACATTACAATATTCTATCTATTTCTTGTTTTATATTATGTGAGGATATTATATATAGAGTTTGGTTCCTCAATTGATTTGTAATTATAAAATGGTTTGTTACATGATGTTAATAAGATGTATGAGTTGATTATAACACTAATTCAGCATGTTTTTGGCTCACTATTTTTACTATATAGGATTGATTTAGATATTTATAATTATAATATATCATTTTTATGATCATATGACTCACCTATATTGATAACATGTTTTGTATTATACCTAGAGGTCTCTATTAAGGTTTTTTGTAGTGATGTATTTATTGGACAGAGTAACTTGACCTGATGATATATGTGATTTTAATGGTGATGGTAAAGATACAATGATGATTACATTATTATGTTTTTGGTATGATTTATGATTATGGTTATTTATTTTTTACAAACACAACCTATTTTAGTAACTATATTATTGGGATGAGTCTGGGAGAGATATTATTTGTTTTATTTCAGGTGTTATTTCAATGATGGGAGTATAACTTTCTATAAATCCACCACATGATAGATGGTTTCTTGGGTGAGACCCAACATAGACTGAGCAAGCTTATACAATGATGGTTAACCCAAAAATCTTATCCTAACCAATCAATGTATGTAGGTATGATGTGTATATGTGGTCGAGATAATCATAAATAAGAAGGTACAAGGTTATTTTTGTTTTTGATGTATCTATGTGGTTTATGAAGTTATGAGGAGGAGGGAATGAGGTTTATTTATTTTATGATGTTATACATTGGGACTATTAGTGACTAGGTTGGTGAGAGTTTTTTTGTGTGTGTGTTGGGGGGGGGGTGTTATATTATGATTGTGTGTGTCATATCATAAAGACCTTGTTATTTATTAAGTGATTCTTGTAGTGAGATTATGGATGAAATAATTTTATGAGATAGATTTATTCATAATCACATGTAGAATCTAATAATTGAATATTTTTCTATTGTACAAAATTTGATTTAGTGATAGGTTAATTCACTAAATTATATTTTAATTAGCCTAACATTGTGGGGTTTATTTAGAGAGGACATGGATATGTATTATGATTTTTCTAATTTTATTATTATGCATGAATGATACTCACATTCCTGTTTATATTTAGTGTATTTCCTATTTATTATTATATTTTTAACACATAAAATATTACATATAACTTTGTAGGATTATATCGTGGAAGTTATCGAGAAACATTGGAATGATAGCCAAAATTACATTTAAACAAGTTATTATAATAATAAATTCTTCATTGTTGAAATAATATGATATTTCACTCACTCTTTGATTCTTTCAAATACCACTAGTATCATAAAACATGTAAAAAAATAAACTATCATTTGCAATAAAATATAAATGTGAGTAACTATCATTAATTATGTCATCACTAAAAAAGTAATGTGGAAAAAATTTATAACAATATTAATTGATTTTAATTAACTTAATTTATTTACATTCACTAATCATATTTTATGATATTCATATAACCTATGATCCACTAACTAAGTTATGCATGATAAAATTTAAAAACAATCAACTCTTAACCGAGCCCCATGACTTAAAATACATTTTAATCTTTATGAAATTTAATCCCTATAATTAAAATCTCACTCACACAAAATTTGCCTACTATGAAAACCTAAATATCCTGGGAATCAAAGGATTTTGTTATATCCATTTTATATTAGCACACACATAGTGTACCCCCCAAGTCTAGATATCATATCTCTACCTCTAACTACTTCTCTTCAAAAAACAAAAAATTCTCTAATATCACTTTCTAAGGACCCATTCTATATGTTATATCAACAAAACATATATAAAAAATAACCCCAAGAATATTCCAAGATCCCCATGTTTTAGTGACTAGAATTAAGGGTCTTGAGTTATTTATTAATGGATGATCTACGCTCTTTTGAAGACAATTTGGGATAATGTCATATTCTTTCAAAAAATACACCATTACTCATATATATATATATATATCAGACATTAAATAAAAAAAATACATCAATGGGTAACAATACTTCCATTTTAATGATATAAAATAAACCATTTATATATATTCAGTATATATATAAAAAAATATTACAAAAGAATATTATAAATATTAAAATAATAAAACCAAAAAATATATAGTTATATGCCACATAAATCCTCCTATTATACCTATCCACCTCACTCCACAACCATGTGGATTCATAATCTAATATATCAACATTTATTGGATCAAAATAATATCGAAGAAGTTATCCATGTATGTTATCATATGTATAATTCCACATGTAAAATTATCTATACACTAATACGCATATATAGGGTGTGAATATGAAGACACAGCAGGAACCACTAATATATATCACCCTTGAGATCTAAAAACAATTAGGTGCATGCATGTAAATGAATCCATGTAATCTACATATTCGAACTCAACAATTTAATTGTTTATTCTTCTTTTAGATTCATTATATAGGAAATAATGATATTTATGTGTGGGGGAGGGGCCTTAAATTTGATGAATTTTAATTCATTGTTAACCTCTTAAAAACCCTTATTTTTTTGGAAATAACTCCCCATTCAAGTTTTAGTTTATATATTTTTTATAAATATTTAATGTAAGAACCCAGATCTCCATTTTCAGGTATGGATTTTCAATTCTGGTTGTTTTTGAGGAAAAATGGAAGAAGTAATTTTTTTGAAGTACACACCTTCTACTTCTTAGTATACGTTGTGTACTTTGGCACCACATCTAGACCATGTTCTGACTGTGTCATGGCCACGTACACAACCATGTGATGACATGGCAGGGCCGCTTGAGGTGGGACCCAATAATGGCCAATACATGACATGCATATTTAAAGAACACACCATGTAATTTTATTTTTAATTGATATATCAGAGTGGGTCCACGTATTATTTACAGATCTTTCTTCTTCTAACCTTGGTTCATACAAGAGTGACCGTGAGCGATGATCAAAGTTCAAGCCACTGATTCTCTATCCAATCTCCTATTGAGAGGCCACTAGGTGTGTTGGATTCCCACCAATGAGTTCTGTCTTCCCCTAGAGCCTCTCTTCTTGATTTCTCCTCTCTCATGAGTTATAGATAGTTGACCATTTTTAACCTTTTTGTAGATCTACATTTTTTTAAGCTGATTCAAGGGTCGACGTTCAAGAGTGTTCATCGTACAACATCGAGGTAAGTGGGTGGTGTTTTTTTGTTGTCTTTGGAATATATATGCTAAAAGTTATGAATAACCATGATTAGGGTATTGTGGGTTTTGGAATTTAACCCTATTATTTACCTACTATGCATTAGTTGTTTGATAAATGGTTATTTCTTATGTGTAAGGTTTAAGACCTTGATTGTGGGTGTGTTTCCCATGTTTGATTAATTATGGATATTTTTTCTAGGATACCTGTTAGGTTAGCTTTGTTTTCCATGCCTCATGTTGTTAGGTTGGAGTTACTGTTTATTTTGAGATGCATGTGACTCACATTGTGAAAGTATAACCATGGGGAATTGAATGTGAGAGCTCCCTGAGGTAGGGTCATTTATGTATGAGTTTTTGTTATGTTTCCCCAGAGGTATTGACTGTGAGAGCTGTTGGGTGGTCATTTACCAGAGGGGTTTGACCATGAGAGCTACCCAGAGGGTCATTAATAAATGAATGTTGGACAATAGGGCATTGAATGTGAGAGATTACAGGGGTCTTTATATCTTATTGTTTCTATGCAGACCAAGGGGGTATTGAACATGAGAGATAACCAGGTGGTCATTTGTAAATGACTAGTGCGATGTGGGACCAAAGGGGTTAGAATATGTGATCTTTCCCAGAGGGTCATTATTTACTGTTTTGATGATAGGTTAAACCAGAGGGGTTGTACTGTGAGAAATTTCCCAGAGGGTTCATTTAGAATAAATAAATTATTGTGATGAGTCTTCCAAGCCAAAGAACAATCTTGGACTTGGTCTTACTTGGTTTCTTAGATGGTCTTCTGAGATGTCTGTTGTTACTATTACACAGGGGGATACAGAGCTTATCCTAGATCCTGAGGATGCAATATTCAATGGTTTTAATAATTTTTAAATGAAAATGAATATAATTGAAAAATATAGGATTGTTTACTTTTGAGTACTTCCAAGTTTAATTGCATCACTTCTTTATCTTTCTTATTATATATATATTCACTGACTGTTAGGCATAGATCTTTTGGTGGTTTCTTATTAGTATTCACCTCACACCCTATTTGAGTCATTCTTTCAGACCCAAATAGAATATATGGTTTCAGGTATAGATATGGGAATGCTCCCTTCTATATCAGGTACTTGAAAACTGTTGGAGTTGGAGAGTATGTCACCAAGATGAGTCTTACAATACTATTGGGGTTAACTATTTTCAGTACTTTGGTTTTAGGATTTTATTTCCATCATTTTGACTTGTTTTTCTATTTTCCTAGATACATGTGACATGTATTATTTATTTATACATATTTGGTTGTTGTTTTATACTATCAATCTTCCACTTTTTTACTTTTCTTCCATGGTATTACTACTTCTGCTATTGTTTTCTATTGTTATTCCATTGCGTATATTCTATCAGCAAGGGCCTTGGGTGTGATAATGGGGAATCTATACCCTCATTGGCAGAGTATACACAACCAAATAACAATATAAATAAATAGCGGAGGTAGTAATACTATAAAATAGAATTAAATAACATAGGAATGATAATATAAAACAACTGCATCATGTCTATAAATGAATGATACATATCACATGTATCTAGGGAAATATCCAAATAAGTCACAATTATGGAAATACAATACTGAAACCAAAGTACAAAAAATAGTAATCTCCAACAACACCGCAAGCCTAATCTTGGTCCCATGCTCTCCATCTCCAATAACAATAATGTACATGATGTAGAAGGACAATTTATCTTATCTATACCTGCAGCCATATAATCTATTTGGGTCAAAAAGCATGACCAAAATAGGGTGTGAGATGAATTTGAGTAGGAAACCACCAAAAGATCTGTTCCTAATAGTCAGTGAATATATATAGTCGACAATATGCAGAAATGAAGCAATTAAACTAAGAATTACTCAAAAGTAAACAATCCTACAGTTTTCAATTACATTCATTTTCATTTATAAATTATTCAAACCATTGAATAATGTAACCTCGGGATCTATCCTAAGCTCTGTATCCCCCTATATAATAGTAACAACATACTTCTCATAAGACCATCTAAACAACCAAGTAAGATCGAGTCCAAGCTTCTACTTTGTCTTGGAAGACTTTTAATAATCATTCATTTATTCATAATCAACCCTCTGGGAAAGTTCTCATAGTTTAACCCCTATGGTTTAACCTAACATCAAAATAGTAAATAATGAACCGTTGTTAAATCTCACAGAGTTTAACCCCTTTGGTCCCACATGGCACTAATCATTTACAAATGACCACATAGGTAGATCTCACGGTCAATAACCCCTTGGTATACATAACAACTATAAGATATAAAGAACCATGGCATCTCTCACATCCAATTACCTATGGTCCAACATTCATTTAATAATGAACCTCTGGGTATCTCTCATAGTTTAATCCCTCTAGTCATTGAAAACTCAGAAGATCTCATAGTCAATACCTCTGGGTCAACTTAACAACAATTTGTACATAAATGACCCAACCTTAGTAAGTTCTCACAACAAATTCCCCTTGGTCATACTTTCAAAATGTGAATCACATGAATCTCAAAATAAACAATAACACCATCCTAACAATAGGAGGCATGGAAAAAAATGTTTACCTAACAGTCATTCTAGACCAAATGTCCATAATCAATCAAACATGAGAAACATACCCATAATCAAGGTATTAAACCTTATTCATAAGTAATAAAAATTTCTCAAACAATTAAACCATATTAGGTAAATAATAGGGTTAAATTCCAAAATCCGCAATACCCCATACTGGGGTATTCGACACTTTTCGCATATATAATCCAAAGTCAATCGATGAAGGGCTCAAACCACCTACCTCGATGTTGTACGACGAACACTCATGAATGTCATCCTTGGAATCATCCTATAATGATGTAGATCTACAAAAAGTTTAAAAATGATCAACCCATTATAACTCATGACAGAGGATAAATTAGGAAGATTGGATCTAGGGGAAGAGAGAAATCACTGGTGGGAATTTAATGCATCTGGTCGCATCTCAATTAGAGCTTGTATGGAGAATCGGTGGCTCGGACTTTGATCATCACTCCTGGTCCCTCTTGGATGAACCAGGGATAGAAGAAGAAAGATATGTAAATGAGACATGCCCCCACTCTGATATATCAATTAAAAATAAAAGTACACAGCATGTTCTTTAAATATACACGCCCTATATCGGCCTTTACCAGGTCATGCCTTAAGCAGCCCTACCATGTCATCACATGTCTGTATACATGACCGTGACATGGCCAAAACATAGTTTGGACATGGTTACAGAGTACACGACGTGTACTTCAAAATTTTTTCTTCTTCTCATTTTCCTAAAAAACAATCCGAATTGAAAATCCATACCTAAAAATGGATATTCGGGTTCTTACAAACTTCCCCCATTAAAGCAATTTGTCCCCAAATTTCCCTTCCAAGGTTGTTCTCCATGTTTGACTTGAGATATTATTATCATAAATTAAACATTATACCATCAGATATGCCTCTTATAGCCATTCAGAGCAGGTATGGTCTATACAATTCTTTGGTTATGCCGTTCATCCTTACAAAAATGCCAGCAATTTTCATAGAACTGATGAACCGAGTGTTCAATCCATACTTCAATTATTTTGTGGTAGTCTTCATGGATAATATATTGGTGTACTCTCACACTCAACATGACCATGCCATCCATATTGAGATCGTATTGGGTACACTGAGAGAGCATATGTTTTATGTTAAGCTCTCAAAATTCCACTTTTGGATGGACCAGATTCACTTCATGGGTCATGTTGTCTTGGAGACAGAAGTATCAGTAGACCCAGAGAATGCGAGATCAGTAGTTTCCTTGTTTTATCTAAATAAAATCATTGAGTAAAAAGTATTTTAGGGTTTTATGGTTACCACAAGCACTTTATACAGGACTTTTCATGCTTAGGAGCACCACTAATGGGCCTGGCTAAGAAGGGTGAAATGTACTTGTGGAACGATTCCTACAATTCAGCCTTTCAGAATCTGAAATTGAGATTTAATTCATCACCGATACTGATTTTTTCTAGAGATGGTAACTAGTTACACCATTTAATGTGATTTTTTAGGTATTAGACTAGTAGTAGTGCTTTTGTAGGGGGAGGAGTCGTTGTGTATGTGTATCGGCAGTTGAGGCCACATGAGGTGTGTGCCTGACCTTATAGAGTCATGCCTCCAAGATGTTCTCCGGTTGTATGCCAGATATAAGGTAATGATCAGACACCAAAAATGGTAGATCAGGGACTACTGACAGATCCTTCCATCATGCATGTCTTGGAACTAGTTGTTATACCAGACATAGGTGATGATGCAAAGCTCTGTGAAGGCTTTATAAGGATGTTACATACTTTTTAGGGAGCATCGTATCCTACCCCATCTATGGAAGTGCTGATGAGGGTGTTCTAGTATCATCCTACCACTTTTTCATGGGATGGAGGACCATAGGTTGCATAGACATGGTTTGAGGCTATGATTTCTATCATTGAGCATCTAGAGATGCCTCCTGAGAGGAGGGTGAAGATTTCTATGTACATGAAATGTTATTCCTCTAACATAAGGTGGGATTTTATCTCACAGGCATAACTTCATCGGGATATATCTTAGGATGAGTTTCAAAGGGACTTATATGATTACTTCTATCCCAAGATTTTGAGGGCCAATCGAGCTTGAGATTTCATGCATTTGGAGCAGGGCTCTCTTTTAGTGATGGATTACTCTTCTCATTTTATAGAGCTTCATCACTTCACACCTGTTCTAGGAGGTGATGAGTTATCTTTGGCAAGGCAATTTGAGGGTGGTCTCGTGTATGACATATGATCATAGGTGAATGTCTTTAGGCTATCTTCAGTGACTGTTATAGTGAACCAGGCACTGATTACCAAGTAAAATCTGAGGGAGTTGGGGGCTATGAGCCAGGGCAGTTCAACATCCAGGGATGGTACTCCTTTGACATATAGCAGGAAGCGCTATAGGGAGCTATCACACGATGTTTCTTCAGGTAGCCAGGTGGTTTGCTACCAGTGTGGGAAGAGTGGACTTTTGAGGCCACATTTCCTGAAGGACCTAGTTGAGTGCTAGTCTTGTGACAAGATGGGTCACCTTTAGTGTTTTTACCAGGTGTTCTCACCAGCAGTGAGTGATAGGGGTTCTAATATGACTCCACATTTAGGAGTAGGACCACTAGTTTCTCATTAGTCAGGGAACTAGAGTTCTTCAGGCCATTCAGGCTGAAGAGGTGGTCATGGACATGGTAGTCAGGCTACATATTTTTAGCGAAAACAGGGTGGATCAGCTCAGGTTAGTTAGGTAGGGTTGTAGGGCCACAATACATGTCAGACTTTTGTAGTGGAACAGACCCAATAGGAGTAGGATCCCAGACTCTCTACGGTTAGAGGTACGATTATAGTTATCTCAGTTTTATCTTCTACTCTTTTTGATACAACGACTTCCCATAGTTTCATATCTTTTTCTATTGTGGAGAGCCTTGGGTTCTGTATCTTTAATTATAAGGATTTTCTGATGCTAGACACTCTGGTGGGGTTATAAAAACTAGTGTACGTCAGTGCAAGGAGTTCCCTCTTGAGGTTGGTGGGTATCACCTCTAATGGGACCTCTATTTCTTAGAGATTATAGGCTTCGATGTCATTCTTGGAATGGACTTGTTAGTCTCCTTCTAGGCCTTTGTTGACTGATATCGTTGCAGAGTGAGTTTCACATCACCAAAGGGTTGGTCCTTTCGACACAAGGGTGAATGGGATGTCCAGGTGAGTAGAGCTAGACCCAATCATTATGGGTTGGGAGGAATTATAGGATAGATTTATAGTTTATATCTGGATGACTAGGGGACTTCACATATGGAATTTCCTCTAGTATTGGATCATTTCAGGGATGTATTTCTAGAAGAATTTTCCGGTTTACCTCTGGATCGAGAGTTGGATTTATCTATTGAGCTTATGCCAAAAGTAGCACCAATGTCCATTCCCCCTTAAAGGATGGATACACTAGAGTTATAGTAACTCAAGAAGAAATTAAAGGAGTTTTAGGAAAAGGGTTTCATCTGAACCAGTACTTCTCCTTGGGGTTTTCCTGTCCTTTTTTAGAGGAAGGTGGATGATACCCTCCTACATTGTGTGGATTATAAGAAGCCAAACTAGTTGATGATCAAGAAATGATATCCCTTTTCGAGGATTGATGATATCTTTGATCATCTTTGAGGATCCTGGGTGTTCTCAAATATTGAATTGAGATATGGTTATAATCATTTGCACATTAGACCATCATATATACCTCTTATAGCCTTTCAGACCAGGTATGGTCTATAAGAGTGTTTGGTTATGCCGTTCGGCTTTATGAACGCACCGAAAATTTTCATGGCACTGATGAATCGAGTGTTCCATCTTTACTTGGATTATTTTGTGGAAGTCTCCATGTATGATATCTTGGTGTACTCTCACACTCAAAACAACCATTCCATACATCTTGATATCATATTGGGAATACTGAAAGAGCATCAATTTTATGCTAAGCTCTCAAAATTCCACTTTTGGATGGACTAGACTCATTTCTTGGGTGATGTTATCTTAATGATAGGAGTACCAGTAGATCAATAGAAATTGAGATCTATAGTTTCCTAGGAGAATCCGAAGAATATATTTATGGTATGGAGTTTTCTGGGACTGGCTGGTCACTACAGGCGCTTTATATAAGATTTTTCACGCATAAGAGCACCACTGAAAGGCCTAACTAAGAAGGGTGAAAAGTAATTATGGACATATTCTAGCGATTAATCCTTTCAGGAGATAAAAGGGAGATTGAATTCAGCACCGATACTAATTTTTATAGATCTAGGAAAGAGATACCCCATTTACTATGATGCTTTAGGTATCGGGCTAAGAGTAGTGCTTATGCAAGGGTAAGGAGTCATTGCATATGTGTCTCAATAGTTGAGGCCACATGAGAGGAATTACTTGATGCATGATCTCAAGTTATCTGCAATTATGCATGTTTTAAATTTTTGTAGAAATTATCTTTTGGGAGAACATTTTGTGGTATTCACTGACCACAAAAGTCTCAAGTATATCTTTACTCAATGTGATCTAAATTTGAGACAGTGAAGGTAGGTTGAGTACCTTCTATTTTTTGACTTTGATCTTGCCTACATGCTAGGGAAAGGCCACACAGTGGCTGATGCATTAATAAGGAGGACTCAGATACTGGAAGTTTAGGAGACCAATAGTGAGTGGCAGCTTATAGACCTATTCTCTGAGATGCATTTGGAGGTGCATGACAAACATGGGTAGAAATTTCTTTCTTCTATAGCAATTACTTATACACTACTAGATTGAGTACTAATGAGTCAGATATCATATTCCAAAGGCCTATTCCTATGGGAGAGTGTATCAGAAGAGGATATTACTCCTGGGTGACCATATACAACGATGAGGGAATGATTTTTCAGGGACACCTATGGGTGTCAGCTAACATGCACGAGGAGATGATGTGAGATTTTCATTCCTTAGTTTGGGCATTTCATCATGGTGTCCCCAAAATGTATCGAGATCTACACTGTTATTATTGGTATCCAGGTATGAAGAGTGATATAAATGGTTTTTTTTATGAGATGTTCCACCTGTCATCAGGTGAAGGCCGAGAATTGGTGACTGGAAGGACATAGACAACAGTTACCCATTCTCGAGTAGAAGTTTAATGATGTTGTGATGTATTTGATGATGGGTTTACTGAGGTCGCCTCGAGGAAATGATGCTATAAGTGTTGTTTTTGAAAGACTCACGAATTTTTCACATTTATTACTGATCAAGGAAACCTTCAGTGTTGATGATATTGTAAGGTTGTACATATGAGAGATAGTTTGATTTCATGGGGTTCTACACTCTATCATTTCAGACAGGGATGCCTGGTTTACTCCTCGTGTCTAGTAGGGACTATAGAGGGATTTGGGTACACAATTACTTCTGAGCACAACTTACCATCCCCAGAATGATGGCCTATCCGAGCATACGATTCAGGTTTTGTAGGACATACTTTGAGCATGCGTCATGGATTTCAAGGGTTCTTGGGAGAGACATATAACCTTAGTGGATTTTTCCTATAATAAAATTTTTAGGAAATGATTCAGATGGATCCTTATGAGGATTTATATGGTAGGCCATGCTGATCACCCCGATATTGGATGGAGGTAGGAGAGGTATCTATACTGGGACCTCGTCTTGTACAGGAGACCACTGAGCAGGTGGAGTTAATTCAGAAGAGGATGACTACTGCATATTCTGGCTAGAAATATTATGCTAATTGACGAATATGACCTCTGAAGTTTGAGTTCAGAGATAAGGTTTTCTTACGTGTCACACCGAAGTTGGGACATAGGAGGATTATGTGACAGGGGAATCTTTTACTGAGATACGTTTGGTCGTTTGAGGTTTGGAGAGAGTCGGGCCGGTTGCCTATCGGTTGTAGTTACCTCAGAGGAACCGGGCTATGCACGACATATTTCATGTTTCTCATCTATGGAATTAATTTTTGGACACATCTCATCCTTTTCAACCCAGAAGGTTGGGTTGGATGTGGATGCATCCTTTTAGTAACACCCTATTTGAATTTTGGATTGCGGCATGAAGGTTATCCATGGATGTTTTATTCCTCTGGTACGGGTGCTATGGAAGCATAGACGAGTACAAGATGAGACTAGGGATAGGGAGGCCGACGTAAAATACTAGTTCCATGAGTTATTTGAAGTTTTTTCTTCACCACCCTTGGAAGGGAATTTTGGGGACAAATTGCTTTAAGTGGGAAGTTTGTAAGAACATCGATCTCCATTTTCAGGAATGGATTTTCAATTCGAGTTGTTTTTAAGGAAAAAGGGAAGAAGTAAATTTTTTAAATTACATGCCATGTACTTCCTAGTACACTCCATGTTCTCTTTCATTATGTCCAGACTATGTTCTGACCACGTTAGGACCGCGTACACGGCCGTGTGTTGACATGGCATGGCCGCTTAAGGTGGGACTTAGTAAAGTCTGATACATGAAGTTTATATTTAAATAACACACCTTGTACATTTATTTTTAATTGATATATCAGAGTGGGGATACATCTTGTTTATGGATCTTTATTCTTCTAACCTTAGTTTGTCCAGGAGAGACCATGAGCGGTGATCAAATTCCGAGCCAACGATTCTCCATCTGAGCGCCGATTTAGATGTTACCAAGTGCATTGGATTCCCACCGGCAAGTTCTCTATCCCCTTAGAGCCTCTCTTCCTGATTTATCCTCGCTCATGAGTTATTGGGGGTTGATCATTTTTAACCTATTTTTTAGATCTATGTCATTCTAGGATGATTCAAGGACCGAATTTCAAGATTGTTCATCGTACAACATTGAGGTAGGTGGTTTATTCCTTTATTTGATTGTATTTGGATTATATATGCTAAAAGTGCCAAATACCCATGTTTGGGGTATTACGGGGTTTGGAATTTAACCCTATTATTTACTTACTATGGTTTAGTTGTTTAATAAAGGGTTATTGGTAATGCATATGATTTAATACCTTGATTATTGGTGTATTTCCCATGTTTGATTGATTATAGCCATTTGTTCTAAAATGCCTTTTAGGATAGCTTTTTTTCCATGCCTCGTGTTGTTAGGATGGAGTTAATGTTTTTTTAAGATGCATGTGATCCAAATTGTGAAATTATGACCAATGTGAATTGACTTTGAGAGCTTCCTGTGGTAAGGTCATTTATGTATGAATTGTTGTTATGTTGACCTAGAGGTATTGACTATGAGACCTTATAGGTGGTCATTGAAAAAAGGGATTAGACCATGAGAGCTACCCAAAGGGTCATTATTAAATGAATGTTGGACTATAGGTCATTAAATATGAGAGATTCCAGGGGTCTTTATATCTTATTGTTGCTATGCAGACCAAGGGGGTATTGACTGTGAGAGCTACCCAGGTGGTCGTTTGTAAATGATTAGTACCATGTGGGAGCAAAGGGGTTAGACTGTGTGAGCTTTCCCAAAGGGTCATTATTTATTGTCTTGATGATATCTTAAACCATAGAGGTTAGACTGTGAGAAAATTCCTATAGGGTTGATTGTGAATAAATAAATGATTGTGAGAAGTCTGCCAAGCCAAAGGACAATATTGGACTCGGTCTTACTTGGTGATTTAGATGGTCTTCAAAGACATCTGTTGTTACTATTACACAGGGGGAAGTAGAGCATAGGCTAGATCTTGAGGTTACATTATTAAATGGTTTGAATAATTTATAAATGAAAATGAATGTAATTGAAAAATGTAGGATTGTTTAATTTTGAGTACTTCCTAGTTTAATTGATTTATTTCATCATACTGCCTCACATATATTCACTGACTTTTAGAAACAAATATTTTAGTGGTTTTCTACTAGGATTCATCTCACACCCTATTTGGGTCATGATTTTGAACCCAAACATATTATATGGTTTAAAGTATAGATAAGGGAAAGCACCCTTCTATATCAAGTACTTGATTACTGCTGGAGCTAGAGAGCATGGGACCAAGACGAGGCTTACGATGCTATTTGAGTTTACTATTTTCTGTACTTTGGTTTAAGTATTGTAGTTCTAGCATTGTGACTAGTAGAGATATTTTCTTAGATACATGCAACAAGCATCATTTATTTATACACATGTTGTAGTTGTTCTATACTATTAGTCTTCCACTGTTTACTTTTATTGTATGGTATTACTAATTACACTATTGTATTTTATTGTTATCCCGCTATGTATACTCTGCCAATAAGTGAATAGTTTCCCCATTATCACACCCAAGGCCCTCACTGCTAGTTGGAAGCCTACGGTGTTTGGGGAAATGCACTTGAGTCTATGTGGCCAAATGGGTTTGGGGAACCTTTGGGCGGAACCCGGAATCAGGACATTACAAATTGGTATCAGAGGAGTTTTTTTCTACTTTGTCTTACTATTTGGAGCCTATATATATGGATAGGGTGGAATGGGTAGTTGGTTATAAGCGTTTCCCAGGAGTAGCTAACCCATGTATAGGGAAAATCCAAGTTACCTCGAATATTTCTATTTTTCTGGTTTTTTAATTGTTAAAGTTGATTTGATTTCACTATTGGATTATTCACTAGTTTTTTGATTTTATCATTGATATTATTGAGTTTGTATGACCAATTGGGTTTGAGACACCTTTGGGTGTCACCTGGAAGCAGGATGTTACATCTAACAATAACAAAAATTGTTTTGGGAAAATAAAAACTCCTAAAATACGACCTATGTGATAATTTAATATATATATATATATATTGTTGATTATTTTCATTGATTTTGTAATTTATAAAATTTTTTAATGTCTTAGTGAATTTTTCCCACTGTTTTTAAGGAAATTTAGTTTATGAACTAGGACATGGAGTTCTATGGTAGAAATATTTATGTAATTGAGAATAGTCCTTAAGAAAATGATAAATTTATACACGAACCTAGGTGAGACATTGTTTTTGGAAAAAAACCTCATAGATCCAACACAAATGCTAATAATTTATGTACTCTCAAACATGATTAAAATGAGAAATTGAGATCCTATAGTTGGTCTATGAGACTATAGGCACAAAGTTTTTGCACATTAATTCTATATATTTTCAATAAGTTCCATTTTATAGTGGTTTCCACATACATGGATGTGGAAAATTAAAATTCCAATAAAATTACTATAGTACCAAATTTTCAAAAATAAATTCATTAATGTGAGGTGGATATTGAACCTATATAAAGAAGGTAAAAATTGAGTTATTAAATTATCATTTTTAGTTGAATTAATGATGTTAAAAATTAAACATTATTTTTTTAACTTAGGGGAGAGTGATAATTTCTGGTGTATCTTGTTGAAAATTTTGATCCATTCATATCTATTGTGTTCCACTCTTAGAACAAGAACCCAAATTAGAATTGAAATGATTTAGTGGGGGGATTTCAGATAAGAGGCATGATAATTTTATGCAAGGGAGGGATCCTTGAATTCTTTTGATTTTGGAGAAATTTAGAGCTTAGGTAGGATAACCATTTCTTTGTAAGAGTCTGTGAAAAAAATTAAAATGCATTTAATTTCACTGGATGTGTAATTAATTAAGTGTGAGATAATTTGATATGACTTTTATTTCATTATCGTTTCCAATTTTTTTAATTAATAATATTTTTAATATTAAGATAATATATATAATTGAAAAATATTAATTGTTTTAAATTATATGTTAAAAAATTAAAACTCTGAATTTTATGAAAAATATATTTTTATTGATTATTTTAGTTTTTGGTATAGTTTTTAGATTTATTAATATTTATTTATTCTCCCACAATTTTATATTCATTTTTATTATTTAATTTTTTGATATCATTTTTTAAATTTGTTATTCACTGTATGTATTTCTATATAATAATTTTTTAATGTCATTCTTTGACTTTATGAAATATGTATGATTCTTTTTCAACAGATTAAATTTTAGTCTCCTAAATTTTTTTATTTGTTTTAAAGATTTTTTCTTTCCTTTTATTTTTTCAATAATTAATTAATTTACATCTATTGTTATTATACTTTAATTATTGTACACATTTATTAATTTATTCATTCGTTTTGTAAATAAATAAATTATCATTATTATAATTTTATTTCATTTGATTTTTTTAAATTGAAATTAATTTAATGGTTTTATTTATTTTTCAGGAAAACTAAACCTCATCAAGGAGAAGTATGGTCACTTAAGTTCTTAGGCATAGTTACCACATGAACTAGTTGAAATTGAAGAGCCACAATCTCTCAACTGACCATGGGATGTGACCACATACAAGTTGTATCAGAGTTAGAATAATGACTGTTCCAACCTAGTATGAACGAGGATAAAAAACCTACCATACATAGAAGATTCAAGTTACTATGCAGATACAATTTTGAAACCTACCGTATAACATCCTCATGGTCAGTTTAGTGACGGTGATCCTTTTATCAACCAACCATTCCCTTTTATACTCAAGTGACCATAATACCCATTCTCTACATATCATATTTCTCTATTAACCTACCATAAGAACACATTGGATCTATTTTGAAAACCTTTTCCAAATCTACCGCATGTTCAAATATTAAGTGCCCATGTGCAGAGACTGACCTACCATGCCTGAGAAAATCAACTGTTAATTTATGATCCCAAATTATTTTGAGTTTCAATTAAATTAATTTAACATGTAAAATGATTTCGGTTGTTTTAGTTTTATTATTTGACTTTGTATAGCTTAGGGGATATATGCATGGAACTATTTATGTGTGTTTTTTATTTTTTCTATCGAAATTTCATTTACCCGTTTATTCTATAGATCTCGTGTGATTTTGGATCTTTAATTATTTAGCGGCCCATGATCTAGATTATTGATAAGCCCTAATCCAACGGCCTAACATTGCTCTGGGTGTGTTTATTCATTCTCCCTTGACCCCTTGTTTCGTCATCATGCCTATCCTGTTGTACCATCTATTCTATGCATTTTCCCACCAATTTTTATAAAAACTGTTAGACTAATATAACTCATCCATGCAGCTAATATCCCATATATTTTTCTGGACCACCTAATGCCCTATGGATTTCCATCATTTCTCCTCACCAGTTTGGTTTTCTGAGGCATCATTCAGGTGAGGTGTTGTCTCTTTGGTTCTTAGGTTTTCTCACAATGTTCATCAAGGGTTCCTCCATATGCGAGGCACTTCTTTGATTTTGTGGAGAATAAGGAAGAGATCTAGGAGTTCTTTTCCACCTAAACTCCCCTCTGCCAAGTCTGTGGCACCTCCTGTAATTAGAGCACTTCTCCAGTAGAGACTCAGTGGGGAATCAGCTCTATTTTGGGTTCATGGACAATTGTGCTTAAAGAAGGTTTCAGTTCTTGAACCATATTTAATTATAACCAATATTGGGTATATATTCCAGGAGATCTAGTGTTTTAATTTAATTTTTCTTATATTCGTCTATATACTTTTTTGGGTGTGCATGAGTCTTCCCAAGATTGGACTGGGTGACTCTATGTGATTAGTTTCACCCCTACCACCTAGTTTAGCAAGCTCGGCCTCCTCTAAATGTTTCTATGTTCCTTATTTCTTTCACTATAGAGTCTGTAGTTGTATTGTATGTTTTATTTCTTCTTAATAAAGTTGTTACCTGGGTGGTGTTCTCACTATTCACGTAGGTCCCAAAGGGACTAAAGCACATTAGATCTGTTGTCTCTTTTACATTTCATCATTCACTATTTTGTTATTCCTGTAACCAATTTTTGAATAAGTCTTGATATATTTGTTTGTAATCAATTGATTAATCAAACATATCATATTTATAATCCATAATACATGATAGTGGGTCTTGGGTGTTTTTGGGTTTAATGGTTTAACCCCAAAAAGTGGTTTCAGAACCTTCTATAATTTTATTCATGGGTTCCAGTAAAATTAGATATGGATTAGTTCAATGGTGAAAATGAATTTAATCTCTATATAATTAAAATTATATCCTTACTTGACCACAATGATCTAATTGATTCCCTTGCTAGTTCTAAGAATAAAGTAACCAAAACTTACCCTAATGGGAAGGTTAACATTTCTTATGTAATTATCCCTAATGAAAACCTTATTAAATACTATAGTCTAATAATTTTACCTTTAAGAGATAAAATGTTAATAGAAGTTTCATATGAGTTCTCTGCCGTTGGTATATGGTGTAGGATTGAATCCCTTTATATGAAAAAGTATCTTATTGGTAGATTGTAAAACAAAATAAGATTGTATACTTCCAAAATGTACCCTATAACATTAGACATGGTACATATTGATGACTTAAAAAAAATAATATTAGATCTAGTCAGCATAGATATTAGTTTGGATGATGAAGACTAGTCTATTATTCTGTTAACATCTTTAGATGATTCCTTTAGTTCTTTTAAAGACTCTATGATGTATGGAAAAGAAACCCTTAGTCATAAAGAACTTAATTATGCTTTAGTCTCTAAAGACCTTCAATGGAAGGGTAGTGTTAAGACTGAGGATGAGGGGTTAAATGTTAGGGAAATAAGTGAGTATAGTGGCATAAGTCTGTCAAGGGGTAGGAGGAAAGAAAGGGGTCAGTCCATGAAGCATATATATAAGTCTAAAAAGTAATTAATTATTTTCAATGAAAGAAACCAGGGAATTTTAAGAGGAGTTTCCCTAATAAGAAGGATGAATATAGAGATAATATTAATGACCATTCCTTGTTAGTTGAGAAGGACTTTGACACTATTGATGTGTCAAACTTTTTTGACATTTTTACTTTTGATGAATGGATCCTGGATTTGGGATGCTCATTACACATGTGTCCTAGGAAGTAATTATTTACTGAATTGTGGGAAATTTAATTTGGTGAGGTATTTCTAGGGAATAACTAGTGCTGTCACATTTTGGTTATATGATCAGTTTCATTATAACTTCACAATGGTACTGTTAAGTCTCTTGAGGAAGTTATGTGGGTACCCAAATTAAAAATAAATCTAATATCCCTAGTAATCCTTGAAAAAATGGGGTATATCTTTATGTATGATTCTAGACGTCTTAAAGTCACCCAATGATCTCTCATTGTTATAACAGGAACCCTTCACAGTAGTCTTTCTATGTTAGATGATAAGGTTCATAGAAGTTAGTTGAATACATCTTCTCATTCAGAACTTGATTTCACTACCCTTTGGCATTTAATATTAGGGAATGTTAGTGTGATAAGTCTCAGTGAACTCAAAAAATAGGGAATTTTGAGTAACATCACTCTTAGAAGCCTCCCATTTTGTGAGGATTGTGTATATGGGAATTCTAGAAGAGTCATATTTGGTAGGTATGTGTATAAGGCTAAATAACCCCTTGAATGTGTATATTCTGATTTATGGGGTCCTTCTAGTGTCATCTCCCATGGATGAGGCCTATACTTTGTGAATTTTATTGATGAATTATCTCAAAATTTAGGGATTTATATACTCAAGCACAAGTCTAGTACCTTTTGGACCTTTAAAAAATGGAAAGACAGGGTAGAGAGTGAGTTTAATAGGAAACTCAATGCCTTAAGGACTGATAATAGTTTAGATTATCTATCCACATAATTCATTGAATTCTGTGAATTTTAGGGAATAAAGAGATATCCAAATGTTGTAGAAACCCCACTGCATAATGGATTAGTAGAGAGAATGAATAGGACTGTTCTTGAGAGGGTGAGGTGTTTATTGTCCCACTTATAACTCCCAAGGTCCTTATGGGACGAGGTTTCTTCATAATTAGTCTACAATATCAATAAATTTCTATCTTCTAATAATTATTTTAGGACACCTGAAGAACTCTGGGATGGTACACCCTTGATTCAAGCATATCATAGGACCTTCAAATCCATATATTATGCCCATACATGCACTGATAAACTATCTACTTGGGCTATTAAATGTATATTTTTGGATTACACATAGGGTGTAAAGGTGTATAATATTTAGCTAGATAAATTGGGATATAAAAAATGAATCATTAGCCGATATGTTGTGTTTCATAAGTCTGGTCTGTCCACTAACTAGGGATCAGAACTTGTAGAGACTTTTGATGACATTGCAGGACCCTCTAGGGTGCCAACACCCCTAGGTGTTGAAGTCCCTTTTGATACCATTAACCACCCCCAGTCCTCAAATCATCCTACACCACACAGTATCTATACCCAAGTTGAATCTGATTCAAGTTCAAATTCTGAATTTGAAACTGAGGAACTCACTAATATGAGCAATTATCAGCTCACTCATGATAGATAGAGGAGGGAAATTGGGCCTCCATCCCATTAAATCAGGTAGACATTACTGCCTATGTGTTTAATGTAGCACATTATTTGTTTAGTGATGAACCTAAGATATATAAGAATCCTTTTAAATCCAAGGAATACACTAGTTAATTAGATGCAATTCAAGAAGAGGTGAATTATCTTCTTAAAAACAAAACTTGCCTTTTTGTCCCTTTACCCAATGAACAAAAGGTCATAGGTTCTAAATGGATTTATTAGAATAAAGAAAACAATGTTGGAGAAACTAAAATCAAATTTAAGGACTAAATGGTTAATAAAGGTTTGTTTCAGCATGAAGGTATTGATTATAGGGAAATTTTCTCCCAAGTTGTTAATCATTCATCCATTAGAATTCTTATTGCCTTTGCTATCAAATTTGATCTTCATGTTTACCAATTTTATGTCAAAACTGCTCTTTTATATGGTAATCTTGATGAAATAATTTATATGACTCATCTTGAAGGATTTTCAAAACTGTTCAAACCTAATCAAATTTTTCCTCTTAAGAAGCCTTTATATGGTCTTAAAAAATCTTCAAGGTAATGGTATAAAATCTTTGATTCATTTATGATTGAAAACCAATTTTCAAAATGTAAATTCAATTCATGTGTATATTATAAAATTGTTAATTCTGAGTCTGTCTTCTTGTTATTATATGTTGATGGCATACTTTTAATCTGTAAAAACATGAGGTTTATAAATTCTGTCAAGAACCAATTAAATTTTTTCTTTGAAATGAATGACTTAGTTCATGCTAATCAAATTTTATGAATGGATATAATAAGTGATAGGTAGGCCATAAACATGTACCTATCCCAATCTGCTTATGTTATAATGGTGTTAAAAAGATACATGTTTGAGCATGTTAAAACTGTTAACATTCCCTTAGCACAACACTTTAAGTTGTCCTTGGACCAATCCCCTTTAAATAATGATGAGGTTTAATTAATGAATAGGATTCCTTATGAAAATATTTTAGGATGTATTATGTATAAAATGGTCTAGGAAATATTTTTCCTTTATTGTTTGTACTTTGACCATGTTCATTGGGAAGCCTGGTAAGCCTCATTGACATGTATTGAAATGGATCATTAGGTATATTTCTATGTTTAAAAAACTATGCATTCATCATGACTTGAATAGTAATTTGATAATGATATAGTTTTCTTTTTCAACTCTAATTATGCTGCAAATGGTGACACATGAATGTCTATCATGGGTTTTTTATTTCTTGTATATGGAGAACTGGTCTCCTATAATTGAAATATGAAATCAGTGGTTTCACTCTCCACTATTGAGGTAGGGTATATTTCTTTGATAGAATCAATAATAGAGGCCATATGGATGAAATATTTTCTTTCTAAGTTTTCATTATTTGCTAATAGCATAATAGTCCACTATGATAGCCAATATACTTTTCAATTATATAATAACTACGAATGTCATGGTATATCAAAGAACATTCATATTAGACTTCATTTTGTTAGGGATATTATATAATTTTGGATAGTGAGTGTCATAAATATAACCACTAGAGATAATCTGGATGATAGTTTGACTATGGCCATTCCATTGACTAAATTCATTCAATGCCTTAAATTGATGAATTTAGTCATAATTCAATAACTTCGGTTGTGAGAACATCATCCTTAAATTCTTTTTAATTTCAAGGTGGAGTTTTTTTGATTTATTCTCCCACATTTTTTTAGTTTCAATTAAATTAATTAAAATTGTAAAATAATTTTGCTTCATTTTGTTGTATTATTTGACTTTGAATGACTTATGGGACATATACATGGTACTATTTATGTGAGTTTTTTCTTTTTTGTCGATATCGCATTTACCATGTTATTTTGTGGATCCCGTGTGATTTTTGGATTCCTACTTATTTAGCAGCCCATGATCTAGACCATTGATAAACCCTGATCAAACAACCCAACATTGCTTAGGGTGTATTTCTTTATTCATCCTTAATCCCTTGTTTTGTCATTGTTCCTATATTGTTGTTCCATATATTACTTGCTTTGTCCCACCGATTGTTATGTAAACTTTCACACTAATCTGAGCCATCCACGTGCCTAACATCCTACATATCTGTCTTAATAACTTGATACCCTCTAGCTTTCCATCATTTCCCCTCAACTTTTTGGTTTTGTGAGGCCTCATTCTTGTGAGGCATCATATCTCTAGTTCTCGAGGTTTCTCACCTAGTGCATCGAGAGTTCCTCCATTTTCAGGGCACTACTTTGATTTTTTAGAGAAGATGAAATAGATCCAAGAGTTCCCGGCCACCTTCACTCCCTTATACCATGTTCAAGACACCTCATGTAACTAGATTAATTCTTTGGTGGAGACTCAGTGGGGAATCGACTCTATTTTGTGTTCTCAGACAGTTCAGTTCAAGAAGGTTTCAGTTCTTGACCCATGTTTAATTGTAACCATTATTTGTTATAGATTCTTATCTCTATATAGATTTAATTTATTTTTTTGCGTATTTTAATATATCCTTTCTAGGTGTGTGAAGGATTCCATTTAAGAGTGGAAAAGACTGACTCTACATGATAGGCTTTGCAGCTACCACCTAGTTCAGCAAGCCTGGCCTCCTCAAATAGTTTTTATGGTAATTCATTCTTTCACTTTCAATCTTGTAATTTCATTATATATTCTATTCCTTATTAATAACATTTTTACCCATGTGGTTTTCTCATCATGTACGTAGGTCCCAAATGGACTGAAGCACCTTGCATATGTTGTCTCTTTTACATTTCTGCATTTGATGTTTTGTTATTCTAGTATCCCATTTTTGAATAAGTCTCATTATATTTCTTTTTAATAAATTGATTAATCAAACTTATCATATTTATAATCCATCATACACAAAAGTGAGTTTTGGATGTTTTAAGATTTAACTATTTAACCCCAACATCTACCTACCATTAAAGGATTTCCCTTCCTAACATCACTGATGAAATTCAACTCAAATCTGATCCCATTATGATCTTCACCAAAGAAATGGTAAATCCCCCAATTTAAGACCCATTTTTACCACTGCATTAAACTAATAACTGGATTCCATGAATAAGCATCGAAGGATGAAACCATAAATATTTATTAAAAATAGTTCCACCATAGTAATCTAATTTTGGTGAGTGTACAAGAGAATTGACTCAGCTAAGATTGAAAATCATCTATCCAGTGTCTTATTTTGAAGAAGAACTATGCACCGCCTATGAAAATCCATTGATGTTAAATGACCACTATTGTTCATGAGGAAGTTGACTCCCGATGGTGACCCAAAATCACAGAATCCATGCATTTTCATTATCCATAAATTCATAAAATGATGTTAATTCTACCAAAGATTTTGTCCACAATTATAAATATATGTTCATATCAAGGATGTACAAACCATACACACCAAATGAAGAAGATGATCATTATCAATGAGATCCTAATGATACCGATATGAGGTTATGATACAGTTCGAATATGAGATTTTTATAATGGAATCCAAGGCTGAAAGCGATCAAAATGATGTTTAGGTCACCAATTTACCTGTGAAGGTGATAGATGAAGATGTCAAGCACCTACTTTACCATAAATTATTTGGTTTCAGTATCATGGAGTGGTGTGTGATGGGTGTTTGATTGAATTCAATAATTAATATTTTTCATCTATTCAACATTCAATTGTTTTAGTGGAAACTGAAGATTAACCCCTTTGAGTAGTAGCAGACTGATTTTTTCATGTGATTGAAGTTTGAGGATTGTATTGAACCTATACCAATTCCCAGATCAAACCTAATCAATTAAATGTAATCAGGATGTCATGTTACACTAAGGCGATGGTGAGGTCAATTCATTGGATGAATTATGAAGGAATGAGAATGATTAATCAATGGGGAGTGAGTTTCTTCTTGAGTACTCATGATATAAAATTTAACTAACTAAGATTTAAAGAAGGAGATGAAATATTCTTCATGTTAGGACATGATGAGGTTGGTGTGTTACTTTTGGTCAATGATAATTTCTAAAAATATAGAAGAATTTGAGTTTGATCTTGGGAAAGTTAACAATGATAAAACTATGTGATCACATACATATCACATGCTGATTAAAATTCAAATATAAAGAAAAATTATGTATTTGTGATATTTGAAATAGATGAAGTTGATCTCGAGCACACTTTGAGATTATATATGATTACAATGTTTTCAAGTCCTAAAATAATGTTTCATAGATTGAATTTTGAGAAGATGTTAATACTTGAAAGGGTATCAAGTCCATATATGAGGAGCCCAATTTATGGGAGAAGTGTTTCTCAAGTCACCTAGGGATGAAGATATAGAGTGAATGTATTCCATGTGGAAGACAATGAAATAGGTCACTGAGTAGTGGCTGTGATAGAACAATTGAGATTTACATGAATATTCTGTTAATAATTAGAAGATTCACTAAGGATAAATGAGGCTTGATTCATCGATTCGTGGATGATCATAAAATCATCCACAAATAATTGATCTCTATAACCTATAATAGAGGAGAGAAGGGAGTTATAGCTATTTTAGGAACATATAATTCAAGTATAAAGGCTCATCTTCTTCTTTATTCTTTTGTGCATGATCTATAATATCACATTGACAAATTTTACTATGATTTTTGACTAAAACAATTCCATGTGTAAGTTTAGGTTGATTCAGATTATCATCTAATCATTGCTTGTGCAGTTATTCCAAAATTTTAATCATCTTCTTCGTTTTAAAAATTGATCAAGTTTTTTAAGTGACAAACTTAAAAAAAATTTAATACCTAGTGAATCTATTTAAAGGTAAATTTGAATTTATTTTCTCAAAATTTCATTCAATTAAAACATCAAAAAATAGGAAATTCATTAACCGAATAATCAAAATTTCCTTTGTTCTAAATTATTATCTATACTCTGCTCAATATTCATATCCATATATTCTTAATCTATTGAAAAATTTATTTAAAGACACATATTTTTCTTTTTAATTTGTAATTATCCTCATTGTAATTAATTAATGCATATTTTTTCCTTATTTTAATTGTTTTTAGTCAGTTTTTTGGACTTTCACCCACAATTTGATTCCATGTGGACACGATACCCTATCTCATTGTAATCTATTTATTTTTAGGAATTTAATTCGATCTATTTAATGACCTAGACTATAGAATTTTGGTATTATTTGTAGGGAGGTAATTGGGCATCTATAAAATTTAAAAAATCATAAAAAAAACATAGAAAACATGGAAATATAAAAATAAAATAAAAAATCATAAGAATATAATATTAAAAATATAATATTCTCCTATGTGATTTTGATAAATTCTTCGGTGAATGAACACAAGTTTTTTATTTCAGTATATATATCCCATAAAACCATAAATTGAAAAACATTTAAGAGATCTGAGAAAATAATAATTAAAAATGGAAAAATTAAGAGAGAGTTACTAATGATAATAAGATATAATAAATCCTAGAAAATTTTAAATGGGCTAAGATGATGGAGTATCAACTCCATCATGTTTTGAGTTCCTTATTTTATTATAACTGCACCTAGGGCCCAAAACATTGATATTAAACAATCATACCTTTAATTGATGTCTTAATTTAACATAATTTCTAATGACAACTCCTTATCATTCATTAGGGATCTCTAAAATATTTAACAAAAACTTCCAATACAAGGGATGAGCTAGAATGTGGTAAAAATGAGTTTTTTCACTTCATATTTAATGGGAAATGAAATAAATTGGTTTTCCCCTTGATGAAAACATCTTTGAAACTTGGGGAAAAATTTCCAACTCTTTTTTTATGAAGTTTTATATTAGGAGACTTAAGGGAGTATTGAGAAACAAGATAACTATCTTTACTCATGGGGATGGAGAGACTATTCATAAATCCTGGGATAGGCTTAGGGACCTTCTTAGGTATAATCCTCATTAAAAAATTCCTTCCCACCTACAAATAAATTACTTATATGAGTGTTTTTCACCTTCTTGACAAAACATGAATCTCCAATATTCTTGAAGAAGTTAAACTTGTAAAATCAATGAAAATATTAGGTAAATTTTCAATAATCTTGTACTTAATTCACAATATAATGATTCATAGAGAAGAATAGTGAAAATAGAAGTGAATGAAACTAGTCTAGTGATGGAAATTAATGCTCAATTGTGAAAAATAAATTATCAACTCTTGTCCATAATGAATCAAAATTTAAAACAATATACTAATAAAGTTGGAAGTTAAAATCAAAACTAAGGTCTCAAAGAGAAGTTTCAATAGTTTGTAATGTTTGTAAACTCAAGTTAATATTGTGAAAACATTGAGAGGATGATATAAGCAAGAGAATATTCCAATTTTTTTATATAGTCAATGGATTAAATCTAAAGATGGCCTATTTTCAAATAATTATAACACTAGGTATGGGAAGCACCACAACTTACCATGGGGATAATAAGGAGTTATTAGACAAAATCCAACTTCACATGTTTTTAAATATCAGCAAAGAATATAATTTCAATGTCCTGATAAAGATAATACATTTCATTTCTAATATAATATTAAGGCGGTGCTACAAAAGTTTATATGATAAATTGATTCAGAAAATTTCAACTTGATTCTAATAAGTCCCAAAATAATTCTTGAATAAATAATTTATAATTTTAAATGGGAAAATTGGTTGGAGAATTTGGTTCAATAGATAAATATAATCTACCTAGTACCACAAAGAGTAATCCTAGGGAGAGTTTCTTGGTTATGGTTAATATAAGTAGATTAAAAACTCAACTAGATGTTAGAGTTGAATCTAGGAGTGCAGAAACTAAAAATATAGATCAATCCTGACACCCAAATATGAGAAACAGTCAATATATAATTTTGGAAGGAACTATTATAACATAAGGTAATGAAGCTATTCCACCTAAAAATCAGGGATAAAATGTATCTAAAAAAATAATAATAATGGGAATGAAATGATTGCTGACAAAATTGAGGAAATGTATTCGGTTCATAATAAATTTTCCCAATCCATCCCTTTTCCTTAGATATTAAAATCCAAAAAATAAAAAACCCATTTTTTTATTTACATAGTTTCAACAAGCTCTAAGTGAATATTCATTTTATCTAAGAATTCAATCATATTCTATAATACTTGAAATCACTCAATAAAATTATTTTAAATAAGAAAATGTTGGATGAATTTGTAAATTATATCCTTATTGAAGAGTGTATTCTTATACCTAAAAAGAAAATTACACAAAAATAAAAAGATCCATGGGTTTTTTTAATCCCTTCACCTTATGGAAAATCTTAGAATTGAATTGAATTTGTGATCCTGGGGAAAGAATAAACATGATACCTTTCTCACTATTTCAATATTTGGGATTGGGGGATTTGAAAATCAAAATTGTTATTCTACATTTATCTACCAGATCCTTCACTCATCCTATTGGAATATTTTATGACTTGAGGGATAGAGTGGGTAATTTTCTTTTACCTATATTTTTTTCTCTAGACATGGGATTTGATCAAGTGGTTCCCATAATTCTATGTAGGAACTTTATAGACACAATATAAGATTTTATCAATGTTGGAAAGGGTAGTTTTATTTTTCTATTTAGCAAGAAATAAGAATATTTTCATGTGTTAAAAAAATGTGAAAACCAAAGGTTTGGTGAGAAATTTTCTATAGTTGAGATGTTAAAATTTGGGGACTCTTTAAAACAAGAAGAAGAATTTTTTAATCAAAATGTATCTAAATAAACTCATGTTGATGATGGAAATAATTTTTCCCAAAATTTGGAAAGTTCTATGAATTAAAATCCAGAAAATTTTCTATATATGGATAAAAACTCTATTCCAGCTCTAGTGAGTAGTCATAAAGATGAATTTTATACTCCAGGGATCATTAAATTTATAAGAGAACACGAGACTCATTTCCCTAGTTATTTTTTTTGAGAAATTTTATAAGTTTGAGGGTGAGTTTTTTATTAAATTAATTGACGAATTTACCTTGATAAATTTTTTGAAATATTAACTATAATCTCATGAGAGTGATATCTCCACTATATATAGTAGTAAAGAAAAATGAAAATATGGTCAATAAATTCAAAATACATCTAGTTTTGAAACTCATATTATGAAATATGATGAATATATTAGACCTCCCAGACCCAAGAGTATTTCATATAGTGTATATATATACTCTTTAGAGGTAAAACCATGTCTAACACACATGAAATACTCATTTTAGGTGAAAAATAAACACTTCATGTAATAATATCTGCTGACATAAATTAAATTCAAGAGTAAACATTTTTGGTTGTTCTAAATAAATTCAAAATCAAAATAATTTTTTACAAAGGTAACATCAATGTTATTATCCCTCCATTCTACATTCATAAGATTCATATGGATCTAGATCACAAATAGGGAGTTGAATGTCAAAGGATGATGAATCCAAACATAAAATTTGTTGTGAGGGAAGTGGTAATTAAATAATTACATGCGGGGATTATCTATTAAATTTCATATTTTTCTCTGGTTAGTATGGTCTAAGTAGTATCAAATAAAGGAAGATTCATATCATGACCAATGAAAAGAATGATAAAATCCTTGTCAGGAAGGAAACCATATGGAGAGTTTGTATGGATTATAGAAAGCTAAATTTTATCACCCGAAAAGATCATTTTCACTTGATAATTTTAAATCAAATTATTGATAGGCTAGTGTAAAATGTTTTTTTGGATGAATATTATGTTTATAACCAGATTTCTATATCCCTATAAGATCATGAAAAAATAAATTTCCCATGACCCTCTAGGAAATTCACATACCATAGAATTCCCTTTGGATTGTGTGGTAAACCAGTCACCTTTCAAAAGTGTATGATGTCAATATTTTAATACCTAATATAAAGAATCATCGAGGTCTTAATGGATGATTTATTGATTATTGGGAACACATTTGATAATTTTCCATATAATATATAATTTATTTTAAAGAGGTTTCAAGATAACAATGTTTTCCTTTATAATAAGAGATTCTAGTTTATGGTCATAGAAGGAATTGTATTGTGACATAAAGTGTCTAAGAGAATTTTAGTGGTTGGTAATTTTAAGATTGACATTATTCAAAATCTTACACATATAGATAATGTTAATGGTGTTAAAAGTTTTCATTGGTATGCCTATTTTTATAGGAGGTTTATCAAATACATTTCAAAAAAATAAAATACCCTATTTTTACTATTTCTTAAAGACACACCATTTTTATTTAAAGAAGATTTTATTGAATCTTTTAAACTTATTAAGAAGGATCTCACTTATTAATCCATAATAATAGTAAATAATTTTAATATTCCATTTGAACATATGTATGATTATAGTGATGTGGTCTTTAGAGTTTTTTTATACCAAAGGAATTAAAGGAAATTGCAAGCAGTGTATTTTGTTAGCATGCTACTAGATGATGCTCAAAGGAACTTCACCACTACTGATAAGGAGTTTTTGGATTTTATTTCTCTGGAGAAGTTTAGGCAATAACTTTTTTCTTCCAAAACCATATTTTTTTATATAAAACACTACCTTAAAATATTTTTTTCAATAAAAGAGGGAAAACTAGGACTCATTATATGGATAATTATACTTCAGGAGTTTGTCTTAGATATTAAAGATAAATGGGGAGATGAAAATTTTATTATAGATCATCTTTCCAGGTTGTCTAGTACTCATTGTGAACATCCAAGGGATATTAACTCTTCTTTTCTAGATGAAGAATTACTCACTATTTTAGCTAAGCATTCTTCATTGTATACAAATTTTGATAATTTCTTTGGTATCAAGTTTCATCGCTAATGATTTTTCAAATAATCAATGGATGGACTTTATCTCTAAACTTTTGTAATATTTAATGGGATGACCCTTTTATTTATAGGAAGTTTTTTGATTTTTAGGACCAATCTACTAATAAGGATGATCACATTTATGTGTTGTATTTTGTTTTCAATTAAGTTTAAAAAAGAAAAGGAAGTTTATGAAGAAAGGAAAATCACCTCACATTGCATTTGTTGAAAATCAGATTGACCATCATATTCATAGAATAATACTTACACTACTTAAAAAGGTCCACCATATTCAGAAGAATATTGCTAGAAGTAAAGGGTCACCAGACTTGACCTGAGTCTAGTATGAATGGTTTGATCATAATGGTGGAGAATCGGAGTCTACATGACTCTGATAAAAATGTGATGATGCTTTTCTGATCATGGAGATATCATAAATCATATGTAACTTGTAAAACTTGTGATGAAACATTGATGAAAGTAAGGGGTGAAAGATATGATTCCAATCATATACAGTTTGATCATAACCATGTCAATATTATTCATACTGTGCAGGAAATAAAGATGTTACTGGAGGAATGAGAAGATATATTACTTTCCAATTTAAGTTAGATGATGCTGATGATGATCTCAAATGTATTCAATGCTGTAAAGGAATTCATGATACAAGAATAAGTCTTTGAATGAAAGAAGTTTCTAAATTCAAAGTTTCTAAAAACTGATACATTATATTTAATGAACCATCATATTTATCAAAGGAAGAATTGTTTCCATCAAGACTAATGGAAAAATATTAGACACTACTAAAAAAAATTCAAAACATAATGATAGAGATTGATCAACATTGTATTCAACCATTTATTAGGAGAGTCTTACATTTTTCTTCATCGTAATGAGGGAGATTTTAATCAGAATTAGAATTAAATTTGAGTTTGGAGAGAGTATGAAAGAAATGGTTAGATGTGTTTTCAAAAGGAGGATCTTGAAATTGGAAGGTTGGGAATTTTTTTGGAAAATGTGAGAAAGAGAAGGTACTAATTTTTAGTCATACCAAAACCCAAAAGAAATAAATCTTCAGAGAATTAAGTTAATGGGTATCATATTTAGAAGGGAAATAAAATCTCTAATTTGTTTTCAAAGGCATTTATCAATTGGGTCAAGAGCCATCATATCAGATTAGATATAGATTCATCTTCTTAAAGGTAATAGAGAAGATCATAATGGGAAAATTTTATTATAAAGATTATTTTTCTTTTAGTGAAAAGCAACGTAATAGATAAATGGAATTAGACTGGGGTTTGTAAAGAAGATTGAATTTGTCTATTCCTTATTTCATACAATTCATACTGAGAATTGTATTGAATGAATTGTATTTGGTAAAATAAAAATCAGATTAGCGTTTGAAAATAAATTCAAAAAGAGATGAAGTTTTTATAATATTTGAGAGGGATCAAGAAGAAACAATAAGATTTGAGAAGCATTGAAAAAGTCATATTTGAACCTAAAATTCAACGAATCATGAAAATTTAGAAAAACTTTTTGATTGGAAAAAAATTTCAGATTCCATCCCAAACCACATTTGGGTCACCTATAAAAGGTGAAAAGTAAATTGTATTTTTCTGACTAATGTAATGTTTATGAGAGGCAGAGAGAAGGAAAATCTCTAGAGAGAAGAAGGGTTTCTAGATTGTTTTTTGAAGAAGTCATACTGGACAAAATTGAATGGAGAAGAGAGAATATTGCAATGTATTCAGCAGATAATCATATTCAACAAATCATTATATTCAGATATTTATTGTATTCTGGTGATCTCAATATTGGGATGGATTATTATATTGGGTTTTCCAGACCAAGGAACAAATGTATTCAAAATTTTCTCAACTGTATTCTAATAGAGGTATATTTTTTATATTGAGCAATCAAACTAGGAGAATCAGACTGGGAATCAGACTGAGTTTTATTATGAATTCCTAAAAGTTATTAACAACTTATAGGTATAACATTAAAGAATTATTTTAAAGAAATACATTTGTCGAAGTTGATAAAGAAGCATAGGTAACATGTTTTTTTACAAAAACTTTGTATTACATCATTTGTGCTAGAAGGAGCAGACACATGATTGGATTTTTTATATTGTACTACACGAGTGAAATGGAATATCCTACTTAATGTATTCCACAAAAAAATATTTTATTCTAGTGAATTGTGTGAAATTGGATTATTTCCAATCTATACCAAGGATATAGCTATTCTTATTAAAAATTGAACCTTATAAATACTTGTGTTCATGTGGATGTGTGTTTGGTTTTTTTCAGTAGGGAATTAAATATTTAATAGGAGGCGAAGGTTGTTTCAAAGAAATATAAAAGAAAAAGATATCACTCATTCACCCATTCCCCTTTCAGTGATACAATTATCCTAACTATGCACTTTTAACTGGTATTAGAGGGTAGGTTTCCTTTTTTTTATTCTTTGATGAAGTATGGAAAAAAAGTTGATAGAGAATCTGAATTGTGTGAACAATAAAGACATTCCTATTTTCAATGGTAAGAATTATCATATCTGGAAAGATATAATGTTTTCTTATCTTATATCTATTGAATATGATGTTCTAGAAGATTCAACATATGGGTTTCCACCAATTGATTAAAAAAGTCCCACTTACACATGTTGATAAGAAGAATCATGAGAATTATGGAAGGGATAAGAATTCATTATTATTATCTACTTTTGAAAGTTATTTTCTAAGGGTGAATGGTGTTTCCATATCCAAAGGTATATGGGAAAAGCTGAAAAACATATATGAATGTAATACAATAGTGAAGAAAGAAAAACTAAAAATTTGGAGGCTAAATTATGAATATTTGAAAGTGGGTGAGTATGAATCTTTTGGGAATTTCTTTACCATGGTAAATGATATTGTCATCACTATCAGATGTCTTGGTGAAAATATGGAGTATTCTATTGTTATTGATATGATCTTAAGAATCCTTCTTGACAAGTTTGATGAAAAAATTTATTTATTGGAAGATAGATATCCTAAAACATTATCTCTAGATGATTTTCATAGAACTCTAATCACTTATGAAATGAGAAGGGATAGAGTTATGAATGAAAAAACAAAATCTTAGAGTGAAATCTATTTCAATGAAGAAAAGAAAGAGAAGTCAAATGAGACTATTATTTAAGATCAAACTAGTGATTATAATTCAAAAATTAGGTATTTAAAAATCTTGATGATATTTTATACATGTTTTCTAATAGTGTGAGAAGAGGTATAGGTAAATAAAAAAGGAAATTTCCCTAGAAATGTTTTGAATGTGGAGATGTAGGGAACTTTGTGGATAATTTTCCTCAAAGAAAAAGAGTTCATAGTTATGAAGAAGAAATAAGGCCAAGAATATCATGGAAGAAAAAGGGTGAAAAAGGAAATCCATAGGGAAGGATAGAAAATTATCCAAATCCAAAAGGAGGAGTTTCTTGACTAAAAATGATAATGAAGAAGAAGATAGTTGTCATAACCTGTCCCAGTGGGGCCTGTACCGCAACTCCCCAAGCCCGCCTCCAATAGGCCAAGGGCTGGTGACAAGCACCGAGTAGGCATGTCACTAACATGGGAGGAATTTCCTATAAACTTTTACACACACACACACACACATCTCCAAGCCCAAAAAGCTGAAAAGTAAAAACTACTAAAAAGGGAAATGCATGAATACACTAAAAATCCCAACCAACAGAGTAAGACGGGAAAGTAAGGTACAATAATGTAAAACCCTGGGCCAAAAGTACAATCCCAGCAAAAGAAAGTCTGTAACAAATTCCAACCTGTAAAGAAAGTTACTGGGACTGCAATCTATAGACGTAGGAACACACCTCAGCCTGCCTAATCTCACTGAGCACCGTCCGGTCCTGGTCCACCTAGAATCCTGTCAAAGGCTCGCTCATCTGCACAAGACATGACATGTGCGGGCAAAGCCCGTGCAAGGGTGAGTATAACAATACCCAGTAGGGCACCCCAAAACCAAAAAGGAATAGAACAAGGGAAATACCACAAAGGAAATATACAGTCAACTCTACATAGTATATGTCTACATAACATATAACAAGAATATCCAGATAAACTCATACATGATCGACTATCGTGAAACCACCACTAAGATCCAGCTTGAAAATTCCACTAAGCACATAACCGGGAGAAAATACTCCTAAGTCTGAAGAAAGATACGATGAACTCGCTCTGGGAGAACTCACTCCATGAGTACGGAAGAAAGATACTTGATGCGTCGGATGAGGATCACAACCAGTATCTATGGGGTGATTCCAAAAACTCAGTCTGAACTAACCTGCAATGTAGAGGATCGACGCCCGGGTAAATTAGGTCACGTCGATACCAATAAACTCTACCTAGGGTACCACAAAGGAATAGAGGATCCAGCTCTAAGTCTCACAGAGGGGATTCCAACAACTCTATTCAGGAAATCCTGCTAAAGGGATCATACTCTTGTATGTAGGAAATGATACCAGAAACCTTCAGGGGAAAGACCAAGGGGACAAACCCTGAGGAAACTAGTTCAAGTCATAGAATACAACTGGCTCAAGCCATGTAAAATAGGTTACACAGCGTGTAGTAGGATCACATGCCATGTTCCTTGACTCTGGGTACCACCTGTGTAAACGGCCCAAGTCTCTAGTACAGGTGTGTAAAACTAGAATACACGGTGTGTAGAAGTATCACACTCTGTGTTTCTTGACTTCGGGTATTGACCGTGTAAATGGCCCGTGTCTCTAGGATTGTCATATAAAAGTAACTACATGGCGTGTAGTAGGATTACACGCTGTGTCCGAGTGTCCGAGGTTCACTCCGTATACGCTGGCCATGTGCCCGTACACGACTTCAACCCGTGTCTCCTTGCCCATGTACCAGTAAACGGGGTATCCCATGTATCTGGCTGGGTCTGGCCAGGGAAGGGTATACACGTCGTGTCCTTGGCCGTGTACCCAACCCGTGCCCGTGTACTCCCAGAGTACATGTCAGGTGGTCCGTCGATGAACACACACCGTGTATCCTATACTACACGCCGTGTAGTCGGGATTTCTCCAGAACTGTCGTCTTCCTCCTCGGGCCTCGGTCGGATCTCTGGATTTGCGATCTGTCATCCGATTGCCTTGAAACTCGAGATCTTAGGTCGCCTCGTCATCGTGATGCCGAATCCGTGGGTTTAGGGCCATCGATCGGGTCGTAAACCTCAAACGATCCATCTGAAGGAAAAGAGACCAAAAACTCATATATCTCGATCCACTCCAAATCGTCTGCTGAAACCGTCATCACAACTCTACACCATCATCTCGAGGTTGGATCTACAATCTCGGATCGTTATGTTGCAGATCGAAGGAGAAATCGATCGTTGTTCTTATTCCACGAAGAAAGAAGAATGTGTAGGAAAAAAATGATGGGGAAAAGGATTCAAAAAGAAACAAACTGAGGAAAAAACCTCGGCCATTTTTCGTTCCGGCCTCGATCCGTTCCCGTAAGAACGATCTTCAAAACAAATATCAGATCTTAATTATAAGGATTAAGATCTTCCCCAAAATTCCGACACAAATCCCATCCCGCAAATACGATCGATCCGTGGGCTGATCTGTTCGTGGATTAGTCCGAGTTCATCATAAGAATCATGAATGGGGAAAGGAAACCAAAATCAAAATGTCCTACTTGGATTCGCAGCGTTCGTTGGTGAAGATCTGGTCGCCGCATCGTCGTCGCCAGTGAAACTCGTCAAGAACGTCGTCGCCGCATTGGGAGGTTTTCTCCAGAGCTTCCCAGTGCCTCCAGGGGAAATTCAGGGTTATGAGATCTGTAACCCTGATCCCCTGTGAAATATTTAATTTAAAATATTAAAATATTTCGCTGCAGAAAGATTTAGTAAAATATTTTTATAAAATATTTTATTACGGTTACATCCAAAAACTAGATTTCACCACCGACCTACGCCAACTGATGTTAGGTCTTGATGAAGGGAAACTCGTTGCTCTGAATGCAACAGCGCCCTCATATTTCTCATTAGAGCACTCATTCAAGAGTTATTCCACTTTTTCAGAAAAACCATACACGCGCATTATTTAATTATTTAATTAAATTCAAACATTTGTTCCGGGATCACCGGCCTCGGAACTGCACACTGTCTCAGATCCCGGTCTCTAAATAATTCTTATATAAGACTGAACTGATATATGAAAAAATCTGAGACATTACATCCTCCCCACCATAGGGATTTACATCCCTGAAAAGCCAAAACAATGGCTACTCAAAAAGATGTGGGTACTACGCACGGATCTGAGCCTCCCGCTCCCCCGTGCTCTCCTAGAGATTCCCGTGCTTCCACCGGACACGCACCAAGGGAATAGATTTCCCACAAAGGGTCCTCTCCTTCCGATCCTCGATCCCCACTGGGTAATCAGTAAAGGTCACTCCATCATCGATGTCCAGCTCGCCCCAGTCAATAACGTGCGATGGATCATGCATGTACCTCTGTAGCTACGACACATGGAAAATGTTGTGTACCTGGTCCATCTGAGGAGGTAGAGCCAAGTGGTATGCCACCTCGCCAACTCTACTTAGAATCTAAAAAGGGTCAACGATCCTCAGAGATAGATTTCCACCTTGGCCAATTCTCCAAAATCCCCTTCAAGGTGAGACCCGAAGGAACACTTGGTCTCCCTCCTCGAACTCCAAGGGCCTCCATTTCCTGTCAGAATAAGACTTCTGCCGACTTTGTGCTATTTTCATCCACTCCTAGACGACCCGCACCTTCTCCGTAGTAGCTCGCACCATCTCTGGGGCCATGAGTGCTGACTCTCCTAGGTCAATCCAGCAAAGTGGTGACCTGCAAGGTCACCCGTACAAAGTCTCTAATGGTGCCATACCAATAGTGGAATGATAACTGTTGTTATAAGAAAATTCCACCAGTGATAGGTGATCCCCCTAGCTACGACCGAAGTCAAGTATGCACGCTTTTAGCATATCCTCTTGAACTTGGATGGTCCGCTCTGTCTGACCATCAGTCTGAGGATGAAACACTGTGCTCAAGCATAACTGAGTCCCAAAAGCTTCCTGTAATCCCTTCCACAAACAGGATGTGAAACGAGCATCACGATCTGAGACAATCGTTTATGGAACTCCATGAATTCGAACTATCTCTTGCATATAGAGACGTCCCAAGATCTCTACTAAACTCTGCTCCCGTATGGCTAGGAAGTGGGCCAACTTGGTGAGTCGGTCAATGATCACCTAGATGGCATCATATCCCCTGGACATACATGGTAAACCTATCACGAAGTCCATGGATATCCCATCCCACTTCCACTTTGGAACCTCAAGGGGCTCAGTTAAACCTGCTAGAACCCGGTACTCACCCTTTACTTGCTGACAAGTAAGGCACCGAGAAACAAACTCTGCCACACTCTTCTTCATTCTTGGCCACCAGAACTGACGTCAGAGGTCCTGGTACATCTTTTCCATGCCTGGATGCACTGCCAAATGAGATGTAGGGAACTCTCTCAGAACCTCCTCCTGCAACGTCACTGGTACTACTATGCACCCTTTGAAAATAAAAACATGCTCCCCACCTTTTGAATATCCATCGGCAGCATCACCTGCGGATACCTGAGCACGTAGAGTCTCACAGCTAGCATCCTCGAGCTATGCTTCCCTAACTCGCTATAAGAGTGGAGGGGTAACAACCATCTACTGAAGGTAAGCTCCCTCGTTTCTATCCACGAAGGATAATTGTAAATATTCCAACTGACTCGTCGCTTTATCCAGCAACTGTGAACTGGATTTCTTGCTAAGATCATCTACCACAATGTTCTCCTTCCGAGGAGTATAATCGATCTCAAAGTCGTAATCCTGGAGGAACTCAAGCCACCGCCTCTGTCTCAAATTTAGATCCTTCTGAGAAAAGATATATCTGAGACTCTTGTGATCAGAGTAGACGATAAAACTCTTGCCCATCAGGTAGTGCCGCCACATCTTCAATGCGAAGACTATCGCTACCAACTCAAGATCATGGGTTACACAGTTCTTCTCGTGTTCCCTCAATTGAAGTGAGAAATAGGAAATCACCACTTCCCTCTGCATATGGACACAACCAATCCCGGTTCATGATGTGTCGTAGAACACTACGTACTCAACACCCTCTTCTGGTAGTCTCAAGATCGGGGCACTCATCAGGCTCTGTCTTAACTTCTGAAAAGCCAGCTGGCATCTCTCGGTCCACATGAAAGGATGCCCCTTTTGGGTCAAAGAAGTCATGGGTGCTGAAATCCTAGAGAAATTAGGAATGAATATCTGATATTAGCCTGCCAACCCAAGGAAACTCCGCACCTCTGTCACGCTCCAGGGTGGCTCCCATGATAACACTGCCTCTACCTTGGATGGGTCCACTACTACGCCATATACTGAGATAACATGTCCTAGAAAGTGTACCTTCTGTATCCAGAATTGACACTTCAAGAGTTTCCCGTACAACTGGTGATCTCAGAGTATGTCCAGAACCATCCTTAGGTGCCTCGTGTGCTCCTTCTCGGACGTAGAGTACACAAGGATATCATCGATGAAGACCACCACTAACTGATCTAGATAGGGCTGAAATATCCAGTTCATGAGTCCCATAAACACTGCCGGGGCGTTCGTCACGCCGAAGGGAATCACCAAGTACTCATAGTGACCATAGCGACATCTAAAATCCATCTTCGGCATATCCTCATCCTGTACTCTCTACTGGTGATAGCCTGATCGTAGATCAACCTTCGATAACCATCGTGCCCCTCTTAACTGGTTGAAGAGGTCATCGATCCTCGGTAGTGGATACCGGTTCTTCACGGTCACCTGATTCAAGCACCGGTAATCCACACACATCCTCAATCTCCCGTCTACCTTCTTGGAAAACAAAACTGGGGCCACCCAGGGTGAAATAATAGGTCTCACGAAGCCCTTCCTATGCAAGTCTTCCAGCTGAAATCTCAGCTCATGAAGCTCTGCAGGAGCAATCCGATATGCTGATGCTGATATCGGTGTCGTCCCGGGTTGCAACTCAATGCATAAATCTATCTCCCGATGGGGAGGTAGTCCAGGTACATCCTCCGGAAAGAAATCCTCGTACTCAACCACTACTGCTAGAAACTGAAGACTCATAACATCTGCTGCGCCAAGGGCTAGGCTAGCCAACTGATGTGAAATCGGCTGTACCTTCCTACGCACGAGTCCTTCCTACACTGCCGAGGTCTCCTTTTCACCGACGATGGAGAACCTCATTCCATCACTACGGACACACCACACCCTTCGCCTAAAATATTCAATCTAGGCATGAAATATGGATAGCCAATCCATAACAATAATGACATCGTATGACCTCGATGCTACCACCAAGAGGTTCCAACCGAAACTCTCACCTCCAAGGGTCAGGTCACACTATCTGCAAAGGTGTGTTATCTCTGAATCTTCTCCAGTTGGTTTTTCTAAGAGTAAGGGTCGAGTTAACAGCTCAACTGGAATCTCAAGATCTCGAACAAGATAAGTATCAAGAAAAGAATGAATAGAACCTGTGTCTATCAGTACGAAAACCAAAGTAGAAAAGACACTGATTGTACCTCTAATCATTCTAGGAGTACTTGGGTTATGATCCTCTGCTGCCTGAAGCTGTCCCTTCCTCTGTCCACCAGCTCCCTGAGCCTGGGGTGGACCTCTTGGGGGTGGTGGTGGAAAAGGGTCAAAACGCCAACCACCTTCAGCTTCTCTCCCAGCTCCTCTACCACGTCCACTGCCTCGCGAATCTGTCTGCTCCACACGTTGCCTCTGCATTGGTGGTCCATCCACTTCTCCCATGTCAGTAGTACGGCGGGTCGGAAAATATCGAGCAATATGTTCCCTACCATCACATGAGTAGAATATCCTCTCTCAAGGATGGATGGATGTGACATGCGAACCCATTATGGAAGATCCCCAGTCTTGTAATCTCCTCTAGAAACATCTCCCACGCCTGGGTCCCTGACGTCGACTCCTTGCTGCTAAGGTCTCTGTTCTAGATCGCTCACTACTGATAACTGCTGGCTATCTCTACTCTGCCAAGAAGCTCTCAACCACCAAAACCTGCTCGATCACCCCAGCATAAGTAGGAATGCTCATAGGGATGATTCTAGCTCGGATGTCTCTTCGCAAGCCCCACTCAAAAGTCTGAGCTCTAAAATACTAATCCCTGACCATATCCATCGAGTACCGTGAGAGGTTGGTAAACCTTGATGAATAGTCAGCCACCGTCATGGTTCCCTACTGGAGCTGAAGAAGCTTCTGTATACGTACTGCTCTTAGGGTAACCGGTGAAAACTCCTCCATGAAGAGGTGATCAATCTCTAACCATACAAGAGTTGCCTCGTCGTGAGTCTGGATAACCAAACTCCACCATCACCATGCCGAGCCCTGCAGAAGGCTCGCTGCCAGGATCACCATCTATTCTGCTGGTGTCCTGACCAAACGGAAGACTCTGGCCACTGCCTCAAGCCATTCCTCTGCTTCCTGAGGGTCAGGCTCACCTTGAAACCTTAGGGTTATTTGTCTCTAAAACTCATGGAGTGCGCTCAACCTGGGCTCCTCCTCTTCTGGTACAACAGGCACTAAACACTGCTCCACATGTGGTGGAATAGCTGACACACCACCTGAAGGTAAAACTAGGAGATCTGGTCCCTGTATCAAATCTTCATCACTGAGGGAGTCATCCTCGTGATCGATAATCTAGATCCTAGCGGGTGCGCGTCGCGGAGGCATCTTGTAAAGAAACAAGATGTATCACAATTAGTGATTATATTTGGAAAGCTGACTCAAGAAGGACATGGAAACCACAACCCATTCCTATATGATGCATGTACCATTATTTTCCCCTGAAACTAGTTCTCATGTTCCGAGTCGAAAAGAAAGTTATCAGAGTCCTGGTTTATGGATACGTTGGCCACCCGTACCAACACTAGGGTCCCTGGCCTGAATGTTGAACTCGAAACACTTAAAACTATTTCCCCAAACCAACTCACAAACTCTTGGTCCTAAGGTAGAACCAACCACCTATGATACCACTCTGTCATGACCTGTCCTAGTGGGGCCTATGCCATAACTCCCCAAGCCCGCCTCTAATAGGCTAGGGGCTAGTTACAAGCACCGAGTAGGCATGTCACTAACATGGGAGTCATTGACTATAAATCTATACACACACACACACACATCTCCAAGACCACAAAACTGAAAAGTAAAAACTACTAAAAAGGGAAATGCATGCATACACTAAAAATCCCAACCAGCAGAGTACGACAGGAATGTAAGGTACAATAATATAGAACCCTGGGCCAAAAGTACAGGCCCACCAAAAGAAAGTCTGTAACAAAGTCCAACCTGTAAATAAAGGTAGTAGGACTGCAATCTGTAGCCATAGGAACACACCTCAGCCTGCCTGATCTCACTGAGCACCGTCCGGTCTTGGTCCACCGATAATCCTTTCAAAGGATTGATCATCTGCAAAAGACACGACACGTGAGGGAAAAGCCCGTGCAGGGGTGAGTATAAAAATACCCAATAGGACACCCCGAAACCACAAAGGAATACAACAAGGGAAATACCACAAAGGAAAGATACAGTCATCTTTACACAGTATATGTCTATAGAACATATAATAAGAATATCCAGATATACTCATACACGATCGACTATCGCGAAACCACCACTAAGATCCAGCTTGAAGATTCCACTAAGCACGTAACTGGTAGAGCATACTCCTAAGTCTGAAGAAAGATACGATGCACTCGTTCTGGGAGAAATCACTCCACGAGTACTGAAGAATGATACTTGATGCGTCGGATGGGGATCACAACTAGTAGCTATGGGGTGATTCCAAAAACTCAGTCTGAACTAACCTTCTAAGTAGAGGATCGGTGCTCGAGTAAAGTAGGTCACATCGATACCAATAAACTCTACCTAGGGTACCACAAAGGAATAGAGGATCCAACTCTAAGTCTCACAGAGGGGATTCCAACAACTCTATTCAGGAAGTCCTTCTGAAGGGATCATACTCCTGTATGTAGGAAATGATACCGAAAACCTTCAGGGGAAAACCAAGGGGACAAACCCTGAGGAAACTAGTCCAAGTCACATAAGACAAATGTATCAAGCCATGTAAAATAGGTTACATGGTGTGTAGTAGGATCACACGCCGTGTTCCTTGACTCTGGGTACTGCCTGTGTAAATGGCCCATGTCTCCAGTCAAGGTGTGTAAAACTAGACTACACAACGTGTAGAAGGATCAAACACCGTGTTTCATGACTTCGGGTACTGCTCGTATAAATGAACCATATCTCTAGGCTTGTCGTATAAAAGTAACTACATGTATGTAGTAGGATTACACATCGTGTCCAAATATCTGGGGTTCGCTCCGTGTACGCTGGCCATGTGCCCGTACACGGCCTCAACCTGTGTCGCCTTGACCGTGTACCAGTACATAGGGTATCCCATGTATATAGCCGGGTCTGGCCAGGGAAGGGTATACACGCTGTGTCCTTGGCCGTGTACCCAACCCATGTCCGTGTACTCTCGAAGTACACGCCAGGTGGTCCGCTGACGAACACACGTCGTGTAGCCCATACTACGTACAGTGTAGTCGGTATTTCTCCAGAACCGTCGTCTTCCTCCTCGCGCCTCGACCAGATCTCCAGATTCACAATCTGTCATCCGTTTTCCATGAAACTCGAGATCTCAGGTCTCCTCATCGTCATGATGCTGAATACCTGGGTTTCGGGCCTTTGATCAAGTCGTAAACCTCCAACGATCCATCCGAAGGAAAAACACCCAAAAACTCATATCTCTCGATCTGCTCCGAATCATCCGCCGAAACCGTCATCACAGCTCCTCACCATCATCCTGAGGTTGGATCTACAATCTCAAATCATTATTCCACAAATCGAAGGCGCAATCGATCATTGTTCTTATCCTATGAAGAACGAAGAACGTGTAGGCAAAAAATAACGGGGAAAAGGATTCACAAAGAAACAACCCGAGGAACGAACCTCGACCGTTGTTCGTTACGGCCTCGATCCGTTACCATAAGAATGATATTGAAAACAAATATCAGATCTAAATTACAAGGATTAAGATCTTCCGCATAATCCCCGCACAAATCCCATCCCACAAATACAATCGATCCGCAGGCTAATCTGTTCGTGGATTAGTCCGCGTTTGTCGTAGGAATCAAGAACGGGGAAAGGAAACCAAAATCAAAATGTCCTACCAAGATTCACGGTGTTCATTGGTGAAGATCCAGTCACCACATCGTCTTCTTCGCTGATGAAATTCATTAAGAACATCGTCACCGCATTGGGAGGTTTTCTCTAGAGCTTCCCAGCGCCACCAGGGGAAATTTAGGGTTAGGAGATCTGTAACCCTAATCCCCTGTGAAATATTTAATTTAAAAGATTAAAATATTTCACTGCAGAAAGATTTAATAAATTTTTTTTATTAAATATTTTATTACGATTACGTCCAAAAACTATATTTCACCACTGACACGCGCCATCCAATGTTAGGTCTCGCCTAAGGGAAAATCGCTGCTCTGAACGCAACGGTGCCCTTAGATTTATGATCCGAGCACCCGTTAAAGAGTTATTCCACTTTTTCAATTAAACCATACCCGTACATTATTTAATTATTTAATTAAATTCAAACATTTGTTCTAGGATCACCGGCCTCAGAAATGCATGCCGTTTCAGAGCTTGGTGTCAAAATAATTCTCATATAAGACTAAAATAATATATGGAAAAATCCGAGACATTACAATAGTAAAGTTAAATCTAAAAAGTCCAATGAGCATGTTTGTAAGAATAATTTTATTAAAATAATGAATAATGAAGAATATATAAGAATCTATTCTGATAAAGAAGAAAACATGAAATTGATTTGAATGAAGAGTTGAAATAATTTTTATAAAATAGAATAAGGATTGAGAAACTAAACAAGAATTTAGAAGATTACTTATCCTTAGAAAAAACTCAAGAATGTTTTTTAGAAGAGAAGAATAAGATGTTGGTGTAGAATAATGATTTTAATAAATCTCTTGAGTAATAAACAAATTTTAATGAGAATATAGAAGTTAAGTTGAAGGAAAAATAAAAAGAGTTGGAACTTGTCCAACATAAAACTATCTAAATATAAATTGAGGAATACATGTTTCAAAAAATCTATATCATAAGTTTTTGAATATTTTGGAAAGGTTAAACCTAAGAAGGATAAAAAATTTACCTTCAAAGGTTGATAAGAAATCTAGAATTGTTTCTGGAAAAGAAATGGTTGGAAAGGCTATGTGTGTTTTCATGACTAACAAAGTGGAGAATTCAGAAGTATCAAAATAAATTGAGTCCAAAAATGTTTCTAAACATTTGAAATCCAAAAACGTTTCTAATACATCCAATTCTATTAAATCTAGATAGAAAATATAGATTTCGATTGACAATAGTAAGGTTGGTGATTCAGATAAGAAAAGAATGAAGGTTGCTAAGAAACATGTTCACAACTATGGTGAGTATGAAAGTTTTAGAGGAAAATATGATTTATATGGATACTACCAGTATTGTGGTGGATTCAGATATATGGAAAATATTTTTTGGTTCAACCAAAAAAAGTAATGCTTTTTATAAGTTATAAAAGGAAAATTTTTAGGGGGAGTAAATATACTCATAGAAGGAAGTCTCAGAAGGTTGTTTTAAAGAAACCTGATAAGGATGGAGTAAAGATTCAAAATAGGTTCCAACAACTGGAAACTATTTATGAATGGTGTGAACAAACTGGAAACATTTCAAAAGGATGACATTTTTTGTTACTGGTACAACAAAAGGTTGTTATCAATTCTCTGAAGCCGAAAATGAAAAAATAAAAAGCTCTTATTATTGAAACAAATTTGAAAGCTATCATAGTATAATGACCTTGGATTATTGAGAGTGTGTTTCCTTATCATATGAAATGAGATATACTATTTTTATGGGAGTATAATAGAATTAAAAGCAGGAACTGTGACATTTGAAAATGATTAATCATTAAGAGTCAAAGGTGTTGGATTGGCTGTCATTGAGAAAGAAAAATTGAAATTGAAGAAAGCATTATATATTGATGGGATAAAACATAACCTGATGAGTGTTTCAAAATTGTGTGATGAAGGTAAAAAAGTTAATTTCAGGAAATATGGATTTTTTTTGGAGAGTGAAAATGATGGGAAGATAGTTACAAGAGGCCCACATACAAAGGGAAATTTATGGATGAGGTCCAAAACTCTTGTTACTTGGGAATAGTGGAATAAAATCAATTGAGGCATAAAAGGATGGAACAAATGTGTTAGAGAAACATGAGAAAGTTGTCTAAAAGAAATGGTATCTGAGATATTAATGATTTTCCAAGAGAAATATATTTTTATTGTATAATTTTTCATAAAGGAAATATTACAAATTCAGTGCATAAGAATGTTTATATTTTTTCAAAAGAACCCCTAGAACTTATCCATCCTAAGATTTTTGGTCTAATAAGAAAAAAATAAACAAATTTAGATAAGTATTTAATAACTTTAATATATTATTTTACTCTAATTACTTGTGTCATGTATAAGAAACATAAATCAAATGCTCTAAAAATGATTAAAAGTTCCACGAGGAAATCTACGAATTAATGTGAGTATTCAGTGACGAAGATGAGAAATGAGAATGGTACTGAATACAAAAATAAATAATTTGTAAATTATCTTGAAAATAATGGAATTCGGAATGATTATAGTTCCCTATACAACCCTTAAAAGATTGGGTTTTTGAAAGAAAGAATAGAAGTTTTGGTGGAAATGGGAATAACTATGTTACTTGATCATGGTCTTTCTTATTACAATTAAACTAAATCCATGAGTACTGCTATGTATATTCAAAACTGATGTTTCTATAGTAAAAGCTTTGATATGACCCCATATGAATTATTTTATGGTAAAACCCAAAGTTCAACAAACTTAATATTTTTCAGGATTCAGTGTATTATAGAGAAGAAAGGTGAAAACTGTGGAATGTTCGCGAAGAAAGGTGAATATAGAATTTTTCATGGATACGATCCTGGAGGAAGAATATATAGATGTTTCAACAAAGAAACATGAATAATTTTTTATTCTATTTATGAGAAATTAATTGAAATATTTGAGAAAGAAACACATACTAGGGATGAAAAGAAATTTGAGTAGGATAAGGAATGTTTTGAAAACAAATTTTATAAGGATAAAAGCAATTTTAATCAAGATGAATCGGACTCACCTATTTCTAATGATGAAAAAGATACTCAAAAAAATCATCCTACACTAAGAAAGAAAGTGGAATCTCATAATATTATTGATGATCAACATCATAAGGTTCAAATAAGAAGAACAAAAAATGTCATTACAAATACTTATTCATATTCAAAATTTGATGAAAATGATGTAAAAGAATATTTTAAGTATCCTTAATGGGTTAAAGCCATGAATGAATGGATATATCAGATTGAAAATAATGATACATCAGATATCATACCCAAGAAAGATTATAAAAATATTATTGGTACATAGTGGGTTTCCCGGAACAAGATGAATGAAGAAGGAGAAGTAATAAGAAACAAAGAAAGATTAGTGGGTAAAGGTTGCTCAAAAATTGAAGGTGTTGATTTTGATGAAACATTTTTTCCGGAGGAATGGTTAGAAACAATCAATTTTTTTTTATATTTCTTCACAATAAAGTTATTTTTTTCCAAATATATGTAAAGTCTAAATTTCTGAATGGGGATATTGATGATGATGTTTAAATTGATAAACCATGTGTATTTATTATTAGGAAAGATTAATGTAATGTTTATAGATTGAAGAAAACCTTGTATTATTTGAAACAAGATCCGAGAGAATGGTATTTCAAATTGGATACTTGCTTAAGGAAGATCAGTTTTTAGAATATAAGAGTTGATAATAATAATTAAATCAATGAAATTCAAGATTTTCACATCATAATAATTGTTTATGTTAATGAAATTATATTTAATGGTAATGATGAAAGATGACATGAAATATTTTCTTAAGAAATGATTTTTTGAGATATCCATGCTGGGAGAAATGATAAACTTTCTTGGGTTACATTTTTTACAAAATAATAAAAAAATTTATCATTCTCAAAAAAAGTATTCTAAAGAACTTATTTAGAAATTAGGAATGGAAAACTTGAAACCTATTTCCACTGTGATTTCTATTGGAACAAAGTAGTCTAAAGATGGAGAAGGCAAAGAAGTTGGTCAGAAATAATTTTGAATGCTCATAGGATGTTTTTTTTGTATTTGAATGTCCCAATACCCCACATTTTTTATAATATTACCTTATGTGCAAGATTTTAGAGTGCTCCTAAAGAATCACATTTACTTGCTAGAAGAAACAATTCTAAAATACATCAAAGGAACAACAAATTTTAGAATCAGGTATGATAGCTCAAATATTATTATTTTGTTTGGGTGTTTAGATAGTGATTGGGCTGAAAATTATGATGATAAAAGATCCAAATACGGTGGAGTATTCTTTCCAAAAAGAGTTGTGTTAGTTGGAATACAAAAAATATAATTTATGAAGTCTTATTACATCTGAGGCCATGTTTTTTTCTTCTAATAAAACTGTTACCCAACATATGTGGATGGAAACACAATTCGAAGACTTGCTTGTTGATGTGAAGTTTCCCTTATTGTTGGGTTGTGATAATCAAAGTGAATTCAATATCTCCAGCAATCCAGTTCAATATTATCACTCAAAACATATTGATATCAAATATAATTTCATAAAATATCATGTGGAAAAGAATTGATTTTAGTGAGAGTATGTTCTAACATCAGAACAAGTTGCTGACATTTTAAAAAAAATTCACTGAATGAATCCTTTTTGAAATTGAGTTTGAAAATTGGTGTCCAACCTCATTCTCATCAAGGTTGAGGTTTGTGTTTTTCCCCTATCTAATCATACATTTTGATATTGTTTTCTTATGGGACAATTATTTCATAAATCCATCCTTATGGAAGCATGTAAAAAAGGGGAGTTGTGCGTATGTTGTGTATCTAGAATTGTATTTGTGTAACTATTCTAGAAATTTACTAGAGTGGTTGTAGGAAACAATTTTTTTGTACTCTAGGGAAGTTTAAGAAGTTTAGAAAGGAGAGAAATAACGCTTTGAAGAAAGGTTTAAGAGGTTTTATCATCACTACTTTTGGAAAACATGGTTTTGTTGTCAATGATTATTTTTTCCTACAACGAGTTAGCTTAAACAGGCTTATAATTTTTGATAATTAATCCATAACTAGAGGATACAAATTTTAGTAATTTATGAATCTTGGTTGACAAAAAAATCCAAAGGGGGATATTTTTAGAACTAAGATTCTTATAAGGACGATCGTGTTAAGGTATTGTATTTTGTTTTCAATGAAGTTTAAGAAGAAAATGATGTTTAAGAAGAAAGGAAAATAGCCTCACTTTTCATTTTTTAAAAATTGTACTGACCATATTATTCAGAGAATCCGACTTATAATGCCTGAAAATGTCCATCGTATTTAGAAGAATATTGGTCAAAGTAAGGGTTCATCGGACATGACATGAGTCTGGTATGAATGTTTTGATCATAATGATAGAGCATAGGAGTCTACATGACTATGACAGAAATACGATGATGCTTTTTTGATCTTGAAGTTCTCATAAATCATAAGTAAGTTATAAAACTTTTGATTCAAGCTTGATGAAAGAATGGGTGAGTTAAATAGATGCCAAAAATCATATCTAGTCTGATCAAAATCATGTAAAACATATTCAGGCAAAGAAGGAAATAATGATGTTACATGAGGAAAGGCAAGGTAAAATAATTTCCCTTTTAAGTAAGATGACACTGAAGATAATATCAAATGCATTTGAAGTGATGATGGATGTCATGAAACAAGAAAGAGTTTGTGAATAAATAAAGTTGTTTAAGTCAAAGTTACTAAATACTAATCCATCATATTCAGTGCACCGTTATATTCATCAAATGCAGAATTCTATACATCAAGACTAATGGTAATGGATTTGATACTGTTGGAGCCAGATCAAAATGTAATGGAAAATATTGATCAATAATTTAGTCAACCATTTATCAAGAGAGACTTACAGTTGTCTTCATCATAATATGGAATATTGTAATCAGAATTGGAATCAGACATGAGTTTGGAAATAGTGTAAAGGAAATGTTTGGATGTGTTATTAAAAGGAGGAGCTTAAAATTTAAAGGTTGGGAATATTTGTGGAAAATGTGTGAAACCAAAGGAAATAGTTTTTAGTTAGACTAAAATACAAAACTTATAAATCATAAGATAATGAAGTTGATGGGTATTGTATTCAGAAGAGAAATAAAAGATCTGATTTGTTTCAAAGATTTTATCAACGGGCCAAGAGCCATAATATCATAGTTGATACCAATTCATATTTCTAAACATAAAGGATAATTTCATAATGAAAAAACTAAAATGGGTAAATTGAATTTCTTTTATTTTAGATAAATGTAATAGAGAAATGGAATTAGATTGGGGTTTTGGATAAATATTAAAGTTGTCTATTACTTCTTGTATATAATTAGTATAGAGAATCTTAATGAAGGAATCGTATTGGGGAAAATCATAATCGGATTGGTGTTTGAAAATAAATTTATAAGCGAGTTAAATTTTTTATAATATTTTATAAAGATCGAGAAGAAACGAGAAGAGTTGAGAAGCATTGGAGAATTCATAGATGTACCCATAATTCAAGGAATCGTGAAAATTTTAAAAATTTGGTTGAGCCGGAAAAATTTCTAGATTCCCTTCCAAACCAGATTTGGGTCCCCAATAAAAGGAGAAAAGTACAATGTAGTTTCCCGACTGATGTACTATTCAAAATAGGTAGAGATAGGGCGGACCTCTAGAGAGAAGAAGGGTTTCAAGATTGTTTTTCTTGAAGAAGGCATTATAGACCAAAGTGAAGGGAGAAGACACAAGATTATAACATATTCAGGTGATAATTGTATTCAACTAATTATCATATTCACTTTCATATCATATTTTGGTGATATTAGTATTGGGTTGGAATATCATATCGTGTTTTCCGCACTAAGGAAGAAAATTGTTCAGAATTGTCTCAACCATATTCCGATAGAGATATATTTTTCATATTGAGTAATTGAACTAGGAGAATCAGACTGGGAATCAGATTGAGTTTTAATAAAAAGTATATAAAGTTCTTACCATCATCTGGGTAAGAATGTGAGGAATTTTTTTAAAAGAAAAAATTTATGGAAGTTTATAAAGAAGCACAAGTAACATTTTTTGTTACGAAAACATTTTATTGTAATATTTGTGATAGAATGATCACACACTATTGGATTGTTTACATAGTGATACACGAGTGGAAGACAATATCCAACTTATTTTATTCCACACAAAATGTTTTTTTCTAGTGCATTTTTTGGTATTGGATTATTTCCAAACCTTAAAAAGGACATAACTATTATTATTGATTAGGGAACCTTGAAATACTTGTGTTCCTATGGATATGTGTTTGCTTTTTTTTCAGTAGGGAATAAAATATTTAACCTGAGGTGAAGGTTTTTTCAAGAAAAAATAAATGAAAAATATATCATTGATTCACCTACTCCCCCTCTCAGAGATAAACTTATCCTAACTGGGAACTTTAATTGATGGAATCCTGAGGAGGTGCGTACCTAAAGAATAAATGCTTCCTATTTTAGAGAGTTTCCACTCCTCTCCTTGGTATGTTCATTATGTGGGTGAAGGAATAGAACAAAAATTCATCACATATGGATTTTGTTTCCATAAAAAGTCCTTCAATATGGATTTTGTTTCATTAAAAAGAATACCTTTTCATGATTTGGAGTGATAAAAGATTTTTTAGAATAAAATTGAACCCCCCTTAAAAGTTTTAAATTAAACTCATTAGTGGACAATTATGGATGTGCACATAGAATATGAACTTCTCACCATACATAATCTAGTGGAACGGTAGAAATCCCAAATAAATAATTTAAATAAATTAAAGAGAAAACTATTTTATGTTCTATGAATGATTTGTCAATAAAACATAATGAGGGATTATGGACATGAAAAATATATTTTAAAACACCTATGAGGATGTATCTATATAGATTTTGTTTGTGGAAACATTTCATATTCTTATAGAGATTCTACATATGTCTTTTTGGGATATAAAAGACCTGAATATCGATTTGATAATAGTTATAGAAAGAAGATTGCTTTAGTTGAGTGAACTAGATGTTATTAGGTGGGACTCCTATGAGAATTCAAGGATTTAGAAGGATATGACTAAATATTTTCATGATTTTTCATTCATAATATATATTTTAAAGTAATTTAAAAGTTTCTTATATATAATTATAGACATATAAATTTTCATATGAATCTCAAATATTGGTTTTCTAGACCTCTCACCAGTCTTTGAGTTCTTATAAATGGATATGTTGAGTTTATATAAGAAGAGAACCAACTGGTCTTAATGAATGTCCGAATAATCAATCATTACATTGAGTTTTATCCAAAGGGAACAACATTCATCAATTTTACTAATAATTAAGAAATTTTTGAGTTTATATTTGTACTTTTAACCTAACAATACGTAGGAGAAAACCCATTTCATTTTGTTTTTCTCTTTTACCTTCTATTTTAAATAAATATTTATTACTCTTTTGTCCATCTCAATTTGTTTGTGAACCAAATTTTCTAAAGCTTCTGATTGTTACTCTAACTCATCTTATTTTTTGAGAATTGGTTGGACATAGTAACCATGAGGTGAAATTTTTTTTGTTGGGTGATGTTGTAGTGATAAGTGGTTGTGTTTTAGGTCATGTGCCCAGAGAAGAGGGCACATTCAGTTGTGATATTTTCTTCCTATCAATATTTATTTTGAACTTCAATTCCATAATAAGATACTAGTAGAGAATCAGGATAAAAAAACGTATAATATATAAATTTAATTATTATTTTGGACACTTATTGTGACATTTTCATGTTCTAGGTACTTGAATCCATGCACCATCATCAATTGGAGATTCATAAACTATGATGAAGTTAGAAGAAGGTGATATTTACACTATTGAAACTGAGTTCATCGCAAGTCATCCTAAGACCAATTCACCAAATCAAGAAGTTGATCGTATCTGAATAGCTCATGCTGATACTAATACAAGGATATGAGATGTTTTTAATATAATATTTTGATAATGAAAGCTAGTACCAAAGTCAATTGACTTGATTTTGTTTCCACTTATTTCTATATGCAAGTGAGGAATGAATATGTTGAGGGACTCCTTTCCAACCATTGCTTTTATTTTAGTATTGAGGAGGGGTTATGATGGGTCTTCAACTGAATACCATAATGAATTTTTATTAATCTTTTCAACAGTCAACAATTTCAACGGAAACCACATAATTTACCCTATGAAGATTAACAAACTGATTCTATCACCTGATTGTAGTGTAAGGACTACAAAATTTTTATATATATTCCTAGATGGAACCTAGTCAAATAAATTTATTCTATATATCAGGATCAACCAAGGTGGTGGTGAGGCTGATGCTTTGGATGAATGTTGAAGGACTGAGAATTATTAAGAAAATGGGTCTCACTGTCTTCTTGAGTTCATTCTTATGAGGGAAAAATAAACTAACTAACATTGAATGAGAGAGTTGTAAGATTCACCATTAAAGTATAGGTTGAGGATGGTGTGTTGATGTGTGGTGATGGTCATTGGTCAAAAGATAGAAGAATTTGAGTTTAAGTTTTGGAAAGTCAATGCTTCCAAAACTGCATGATCAAATATATATCACATGATAATTAAAATATAAATACAAAGCATGATTTTTTATTTTGGAAATTGGAAATAGATGAAGTTAATATCAACCATGAGTAGATATTCTTGAATATTATAGAGTATTTTATTCCCCCAAAAAATATCCCAATAAATGATATTTGAGAAAATATAATTACTCATGGGGGCTACAAGCTCACATGTGAGAAGTACAATTAGTTGGAAGAGTATTTCTAAAGTAACATGGGGATCAAAATGTACAATTAATGTATTCTATGTGAATGATAGTGAAAGAGTTTACTGAGAATTGATTTTGAGCAAGCAAATGAGATTGGTGTACATTTTCTATTGAAAATATTATGGTGCATAGATAAGTGAGGAGGCTGGATCCATTAATCCAATTACCATCATCAGACCATTATTGATGAATTGAAATGGAGAAAAAACCAAAGATTAGAGTAGGGAGTTTGAGGTATTTTATGAGTGAATAATTAAAAGAGGAAAACTCACTATATTATTCTTTATTTTTCCCATGATCTGTAATTTTTCATTTCTGAATTTCACAATGTTTTTTGTACACAACTCTTCTATAATGAAGTTTATATATTTCTAGTATATCAATTTATTCTAGTTTGTGTATTCATTATAAAATTGTAATAAACTTCTTATTTTTATCTATTTATTGAGTTTTTATGACTCAAACTGAAAAATAATTTAATTGGTGGTTAATTCTGGTTGATAGATATTTTTACTCCATTTTGTATAATATTGGTTTAATTAAAACTTCACAAATTGGTATTTATTTAATCATACGATAAAAATTTCCTCTATTCCTCATTGTAATTCATACTTTTCTTAGTTTCCATTGCTTAATTTTATTTTTATGGTGAAAAAATTCTTCATATCACTCATCTTTTACTTATTAATAGGTCATTGTCATCACTCTAATAAATTTATTCATGTTTGTGTGGTTTTATTTAAATTATTTTTAGTGATTTTCTTGTACATACAATGATAATTTTCTTCATTATTATCATTATACCCTACATCACTTCTATCTAGTATTTTTTTTGGAATTTAATTTTGATAAAATCAATAACACATCCTATCAACAAACTACTAAATGATAAAAATCACTATATACTCTCTAACCCATCACACCAACAAAAATTTATCAATACCATTTATTTACAGAAAATAAACCCCAAATAAATATGACAGGAGTCCTTTTATTCAATCCATAAGTAACATTAATCCCCTACTTACACAATAAAAGGAATATAAACACCCTATAAAACACACACACCATAAATAATCAGTGAAACCACCAAAACATCACCAACTCCCTAAACATTCCTTATTCTAACCCTAGTCACATATTAATTAAGACACTTGTATGAACATTAATTACATTCAAAATAACATTATAATTCATTATACAAACAAATACAATCACATGGAAACTCAATAAAGAATAATAATGAAAAATAAAAAAAAAGATATATATATCAAAAGAAACCCTAAATATTCATTAAGGAAGCTCTAATAGTGTGATGGATATTATAAGAATTTAGGAAACATGAGGAATGGATGAAAATAAACTAAACCTATAGTTAACCCTGCAAAAAAGGGAACTCTCCAAGTAGTTTTCCAACATCTCCCATTAGGATAACATTATAGAATTAAATATTCTCTTAAATTTTACTACCCAAGTTACCCACTCCCAAGGAGAAAAGTTTTAACATTTTAGGAAATAATGAGTAAATAAAAATTTAATTAATAAAAGTCTTAATAAAACCTAATAACAAAATAATACCTTCCCATACCTCCAAAACTATCCATTACATTTCCACCAATGAATCCCTTTAACCATTGTTTGATTATTATTCAATGACATAAAATTAATTCAAGGTTTCTATGAAAATGAATTAATTAACCCTTTTCAAAATTAATTATAATGAGTTCATTGAATATTCTTTACAATGACAATATATTGATAAAAATATAATTCAAAAATTAATCTTAGATCATGCTAGGAGTATTACAAATAACCTGAGGTATATATGATAATATAACTATAAAAATGGGAAACCATATTCCTTTTATATTAAATAATAAATTAAAAAATTGACCTATAATTATACACATGAATAAGGATAATGGGAATTTAACAATTTTATGATAATTCATAAAACATCACTTCAAGGGTATTGATAATGGAAAAATATCTCATAATCAATTTTTTATGACATGGTAATATTACTATAAATAAATGTTTAACTTATATTTGAAATTCATAATTTATAAACATCCAATTATATTTCCAAAACCATTACTTAAAATTTGACTATGATTTTAAAATAATGTGGTAGGAAAATGATAGGAAAATAAAAAAATTCCAGTGAAAAAAAACTCCTTGGAATAAATAAATTGATTATTATAGAAAAACAAGAAAAATTTCCGACATAAAACGCATAAAACCCACACTGAATGGATTTATAAGAGTATTAACTATAACATCCATCATTATAAAACCTATTAAATAACCAATTTTAATATAAATGCATGATATCTAGAAAAAATTTCATTGAAGAACTCAAAATCATAAAAAAAAATCAATAGAGTGAAATAAATCACCTATAAATTCTCTAAATATAAAATTTAAAATCCCAATCAGTCAGAATTGATTCCACCTTAATCTGGGGTAATGAAAATTCTAATATTTCAAAAACTAATCAAAATTAAAGAAAAATTAATGGTTAAGAAGAGAGGAAGAAAAAAACGAATTAAATACCTTAATTTGATGAGAGAAATCCAAATTATACACCACCAATGATAAGGGAAAGAAGGAGGGGGATTGAAAATTAAGGAGAAAGAGTTATACCATAATTTATAAGGTCTAAGAAGGGAAACACTTTGGGGTGTTAGAATTGGTTTTTATAAATGGATAAATTCCCCCTTAAAAATAATATATCCTTTGTCAAGTACCTAGTGGATCCTTTCTAGGTTCTCTATGGTAGTTTATTGGATGTTTCCATACAATATTAATCATCAAGTTCATGGGGTCCACCTATAGCAGAAACCATAAAATTTTAACTCTAAAAGCACCAAAACCAACATCTGTATGGTTTTAACCATCACACCATCCTTAAACACCTACATTAACTTTATAGGATGCCAATATTAATAAATATCTAATAAAAGTAAAAAATTCAAAAAATGCATAGACTTAGACCATCAAATCACAATATTTAAATACAAAATTTTAAAAATTTCCCTAAATAAAATACAACCTAATTTATTTCTACCCAAAAAACATAAATATTCCAAATAGTAATTACATGGGTCACTATATCCTTTTCATGTATTCCCTAAATTTTTTTTGGGAGGATGATCAGATTAATAAAATGGGACACCATTATATGAAAATATAAATAAAATATAGGAATCATGTGTTACTATGAAATAAATAATATTTATTTTTACTTAATATATTTTTACATAATAAAAATTAATTTATTCTATTTATTTTTTATGGTTCTTAACATAATATGCTTCAACTTCCATAGGTTTTGGGTGTCACGAATCGTCCCCCAGGGCCCGTTCCGTGACTACCCCAAGCCCACCTTCCATAGGCCAGGGGCTGGAGACAAGCACCGAAAGGCATATTCCCTAAAACGGGAAGGCGTTGCCTTTAAAAACTATAAACTCACACAAACCAAGCACACCTCCAGATACAAACACAAAGTAAACTATATAGTAAACAGCGTGCGTACAGAAAGTAAAGGGGCCAGAATACAAGCCCAACTGTAAAGTACAAGAAAAACTGGAAAGTACAAGTAAAACATAGTACAGCTCCTGTAAACATCCACCAAGGATCCTACCTGAAGGGTAGGTACAACTCTCGAATGATTGTCTCTGCAAATCACCTCGTCAAAGGTCCACCACTGTGCAGTCTCTAGTCCAGGTACCCTCATCCTCAGTCAGCGCTGTCCTTCGTCTACACCAGACACAACAAGGTGAGGGCCTATCCCGTATAGGGGTGAGTATAAAAATACTTAGTAGGGACCCCAAGACCCCCGAAGGTCTCTCAAATCCACAAAGTATAAACCACAAAACATAGAAACAATAGTCAACCCTACTTAGGTATATGCCAATACATATACCTAAGTTATGAAAAAAATACCCACCACACAAAGGAGGGAAGAATACCACACAGGTAATACCACAAAGGTAGATTACCACACAGGTAAATTACCACATAACATAACCTCAATCACAAGGTAAAGACAGCTCGCACTAGGATTTATTCTAGGGGTAGTAACAAGTAACATCCCCAATCACAATGTCGAATTCCTCAGATACTAGAGAAATCCTCCTCTATCGAGTACAGTGGTCCTTCCATGTCACACATAGGCGCTTCCCACTAACCTTGGGCTGTTGTGGTACTCCTCCTGTCGAGTAATGTGGGTTTTCCACGTCACACAGAGGCGCTCCCCACCATGGGTCTGCTGCATCACACAGAGGCGCTCCCCCTCATGGCCTACAGAGGTACTCCTCCTGTCGAGTACCATGGGTCTACCACATCACAAAAAGGTGCTCCCCACTGTGAGTTTGCAACGTCACACAAAGGTGCTCCCCACTGGGCCTGTTGAGTCACTCCGATTCATAATGGTCAGCAGTCGTCAAGTCTCAGCCAATTGTAGGGTTCCGTACATAGCGTGCTTGGGAGAACCGCTCCCAAAGCCATTGGTCATAACTCAAACATATCAAAGTCTCAAGAATAAGTATCCAAAAAGACTATCACGTCATAAGGGACCCAACGCAACAGACGACGCATCAATCAGATGCATGTTCTGTAAGTTATTAGGATTTCTGCTCTGAGGTCCTGGTTGGATTCATGATTCGATCCAACCCGGCCATAATACAACTTTATCCAAAACTCAAGTGGATTGTACCAAAAGTACTATCTCGATCCAAGTATTCCATCGTTGTAGACGGTTCGTCAAACGTACATCTGAATCTCAAGTTATGGCCAAAAAGAAGAAATTGTGTCCGGATGGGCACGGTTCCGGTCCGACCCAGCTTGGGCTGACCCGAAACGGTTCGGGTCGACCCGACTCAGTTCAGGTCTGACCCGGATGGCCTGGGCCTTGGAGGTATTAGCCCGGTCCACGAAGGGGTGGCCCGGCCTGGTGGAGCAGCTCGTTGCGGCGTGACTTGCTGCGGTGGGGCCGGTCGGGCGTGGCCCGCTGCGGTGCGGTCTGCTGGGAGCACGGTCCGCCTGAGTTGGTGCCGAAGGGGGAGTAACCTCCTTCTGGTTCTCTCGAACGGTCCATTGGATCGTTCGGCTTGGTGGCACATGGGACCCGCTGGAGGGGTCCTGCCCAATCTGGTGCGGCTGACCGATCTTCCTCCCAGCGGCGTGGTCGTGCACCGCTACTCCACCACAGCTGTCCACAAGGATGAACACCCTTCAGCCTACGCCTCGGCCTAGCGGCCGCGACCCCCCTTCTCCACAGGCAGCCCAGACATGTGCCTCCGCTCGCCATGCAGTCGTCCGGTTGCTGACCTCCACCCTGCCCCACCACGGCCGATGAGCGGCAACCTCCTCATTAACTGGTGGCGCAGACACGCACCGCCCTCCCTTCCTCACGGCCGGCCATGTGCCAGCTACCACCTTCTTCTGCAGGCCACTGTGGCTTCGTTCCAAGCCCAAAATTTTAAAAAATCACATATTTGTGATCCTTGCGTCGAGGGCTTCGTGTCCATATATCACGCTCAGCAAAACTCTATTTTTCCAGTGTCAATAAATATTAGGCGTTGAAGAACGCATGGAGAAAGCGCGAAGAATAAAAAGAAAGAGGAGAAAGGTTTATGTGCGGAATAATGAACATTTTTGTTTGGCCATCGTCATCATGAATTTATGATATGAAGAATCAGTAAAGTAAATTCAATCATAAATATAACCCCTACCATGACGTTCGCCCGTAGGAGTTGTTGCGAGGAAGAAGAAGAATTTGATTAAGATGGTGAAGTTGACATTCGTTGCTCTCGAAAGATGTTTCCAATCTGGGCTCAAGCGTCATCCTTGATCTTCTATTCGTGGTTTGGGGTTGCTCGTCACCGCCTACTGGAACCAGAACCGTCCTCCAAGTGTTGGGCATCGCGATACTTTACCAGAGCTTAATCGCTTGGTGAAGTCGTGCCAATTCCTCCCCCAAGCTCCATATAAATAAGAGAGGGGGAGGGTAAGTAACAGTCATGGAATTTATGAAGATTCATTTCATAGGAACGTTCCTAAATTCCAAAAACACTGTTACTTAGTATTTTAAGGGTCAATCCATTTAATTTCTTGACTCGCCGCTGGTCCCACACTACCGCTCATCCGTTGGAGGAATAGAATAAAAATAAAATAATAAAGTTATTTTATTTATTCTATTAAAAAGTCCAAAAAAACTAATTTTTTCTCCGAACCTACTACGTTCGAAGTAAAGTATCCCATAAGTGAATCTCAGTGCTATAGATTCAACAGTTCCCTCATATTTTTAATCTGAGAAATGGTTCAAAAGTTACAAAATACTACTCGTGCGTTTACTGAACGTACTCGAAAAAAAAGTTCGGAAAATTATTAATAGTCACCCTCGACCCGTGCTGGTCGTGGTTAGGCTCTTCCCAAGTGAAACATTACCTAATGAACCCAACAGTACTCTCATATTTTCAATATGAGTTACTGTTTAAAAGTTATGAATTTTACAATAAAATAATTTTCACTTAATTATTTTATTTACGGCTAAAAACTAACTTTCACTAGTAGCCCGCGTCTGCCAAGGATAGTATTTTCCTAAAGAGAACATGCCCTCCAGAGTTCAGTGGTGGTCTCGGATTTTTAATCCAAGTTACCGTTTGTGAGTTACAAGCATTTGAAAAAATAAAATAACTTTATTTAATTATTTTATTTACGGTTACACCATTTACAGGTTTTCTCACAAGAGGCCCGTGCCGACTAAACTTAAGTCACACCTAGGGTAAATCCGCTATCATGAGCATAATGGTGCCCTCAGATTTCAGATCTGAGTAACATTTTAAGAGTTATTCCAATTTTTCAAGAAAACTTCTTACCCACACTAATTAAAGCTTAACAAAACTTCGAAAGATCATTCCAAGCACTCTGGGACTCATAATCACGCACCGTCATATTTCGAGGTCTCAAAATAATTCCATATAATTAAAAAAAATTATATGGAATTTCTAGGACCTTAAATTCTCCCTACATTAGGGCTTTACATCCCCAAAAGTCATAACATAGACCATGGAATCAAATGGGGGTACTGATCACGAATCTGAGCCTCCCGCTCCCATGTGCTCTCCTGGAGGTTCATTTGCTGCCTGCGAATGCGTACCAGAGGTATCGACCACCCATGAAGGACCCACTCCTATCGATCCTCAATATATATTGGAAACTACTTAAATGTTTTCCCATCATCTAAGTCTATCTTTCCATGTTCGATGACTTGAAAAGGGTCATGCAGGTATATCCTCAGCTGGGATACATGGAAGATGTCGTGCACCCACTCCAACCGTGGTGGTAGTGCCAAGTGGTATGCCACCTCACCAATCCTCCGAAGTATCAGAAATGGTCCAATAAACCTCAGTGATAACTTTCCGCCTCAGCCAAATCTCCGTATTCCCCATCGAGGAGAGTCTCGTAAGAATACGTGGTCCCCCACCTGGAACTCCAAGGGTCTCTATATCTTATCGGCATAAGACTTGTACCAAGTCTGTATAGTATTCACTTGCTTCTAAGTTAGACATCGTGATACGACTCCACCACTAATTTATTCATCCCTGGCCACCAGTACTGACGCCCGAGGTCTTGGTACATCTTTACCACACCAGGATGTACCGCCAGAGGGAATGCATGGAACTCTCTCAAAAATTCCTCCCATAGAGCCACTGGTACCGTAGTACGTCCTTTGAAGAGGATGATGTGCTCCCCACCTTTTGAAAACTCATCAAGTGTCTACCCTGAAGATATCTGAGCACACCAAGCCTCACAGTCAGTGTCCCTAAGGTGTTCTTCCCTGAATCACTGAAGGAGTGGGGGTGTGACTGTCATAGACTGGAGTTATGCTGCTCTATCTCTATCCACGAAGGATATCTGTAATGCAGCTAGCTACTCTGTTGCCTCACTGAGCAACTGCAGATCAGACCTTTTACTGAGTGCATCTACTACCACGTTCCCCTTCCTAGGAGTATAGAATATCTCAAAGTCATAGTCCTAGAGTAACTCTTTCCATCGCCACTATCTTAGGTTTAGGTCCTTCTAAAAGAAGATATACCTGAGACTCTTGTGATAGGAGTAAACAATAAAACATTCACCAATTAAGTAGTTCCACCACATCTTTAGCGTAAAGACCACTGCTACTAACTCCAGGTCATGGGTAGCGTAGTTCTACTTGTCAATCTCCGTCTCAGCTCTTGAAAGCTCTGCTAACACTTCTCCATCTATAGGAAAGACTCCTGTTTGGAACTAAAAACTAAAAACTCCTACTGCCATAAGGGTAAGTCTAGCTGACTCAAGAGTGATTGGCTACACCCACCTATGCATGAGTTTGTCTAGTGCTGCCCGAGTTTCCTTTTTCGCCAACCAAGGAAAATACCATTCCAACATTGTAGATAAACCACAACCTTTTTTCCTAATATAGTCAATCTGAGTATGAACTATGGATGTGCAGTCCATACCCAAACTAACGTCGTAAGGCCTCGATACTGCCAGTAAGGGGTTCCAACCAAAACTCTTGCCTCAAGGGTCTGATCACACCGTCAGTGTAAGTGTGATTATCGAGTCTCCTCCCAAAGTTATCTCCAGACGTGAGGTTCAAGTCAACAGATTAACTGAAAACTATAGGTTTTGGACAAGATTTGTGGAAGGAAGGAATGATTGGTACCTATTTCTATTAATACAGTAGCTAGTAGTAGACACAAAATGTTCATCGAATTATTCCTAGACCCTTGGGTTGCACTCCTTGACCATATGCAGCTATTCTCTTCCCCTGTCCTCCAACTCCCTGAGCCTGGTGGGGACCACAAAGGGGGGTGGTTGTAACATGTTGAAATGTACACCAACTCATGCTGCCCTCCTAACTCTTCTTCCATATCTGTAGCCCTGCAGATTCATCTGTCCCTAACACTTCTTCTTCCCGAAACATTTTTTTACATGTCCAAGTCTCTGAGACTGGCACCACTTTTCTGCTTTCCCACTACTAACATTCACTGGCTGTATCTGCTCATCCAAAGAACATTCAAATGCAAAGGTTCTTTATAGCACCCTAAAATAGGTAGGAATGAATAGAGGAATAGTGATGGCTTGGAAATCCTTAAACACACCACGCTCGGAAGTCTGAGCCCCGAAGCACTGATTGTATCGTATTCATTGAGTACCAGGAATGGTCGGTATGCCTTGATGAATACTCAGCTACTGACATGTCATCCTGCCGAAGCTATAGAAGCTCTAGGGAACTCTCATCCCCCTCCTCAAGCCAAACCTCATCCGTCTGTGAGTTGGGCTTGCCTCAGAAGTTGAGGGGTATCTGATGCAAAAACTCGTGTAAGGAAAAAATCCTAAATGTGTCTTCTATCGGTACCGCTGGTTGTAAATGCTGCGCAATAGGCAGTGATATAGCTGGCACACTACCCAAAGGTAACATATCGGGAAATGGTCCACCTACTAAATCCTCATCACTATGCAGACCATCCACATGGTCACTCACTGGAAAAGACTAGAAGACAAGATCACCATATACTCTACCAGTGTCTCAACTAGGTGTAAAACTCTAGCCACAACCTCCATCCAGTCCTCAGCTGCCTAGGAATCTGTCTCACCTCGAAACTTTTGAGGCCTTTTCCATTAGAACTCATGCAATGCACTCAGTCAGTGTGCACCCTCTACTGGTGGGGCTGGGTGCAATGGTTGTCCAACGGGCAGTGGTGCTACTGGTACACCACCCAAAGGTGCCAAATCCATAAGGGGGCCCAACACCGATACCTCATCGCTCAGTGGGCTATCATCGCGTACTTTCTCAGGAAACCTGGGTGGCTGTCTAAGAGGTGACATCCTGATAAGGAATATATGTGCCACATTAATTAAGTTATACCAGGTTAGTTAACTCCGAATAAATCAAAAGAAAAACTTTTCAAAAACACACGCAATCAGTGTTTTTGTGCACTGACTTGGAAATAAGAATTCATGGTCCTGGTGAATGGATACGTCGGCCGCCGCACCAACACTTGACTCCATGAACTAAAAACCACAATAAAAACACTTAAAACTATTTCCACATAGAAAAGATCAGAGTCCAAGTTCTTCGGTAGAACCAAACTCCTCTGATACCAGTTTGTCACGACCCATCCCTTGGGGCCCGTGCTGTGACTACCCCAAGCCCGCTTTCCATAGGCCAAGGGCTGAAGACAATCACCGAAAGGCGTATCCCCTAAAACGGGAAGGCGTTGCCTTTATAAACTGTAAACTCACACAAACCAAGAACACTGCTAGATACAAGAACAATGTAAACTATATAGTAAACAGGGTGTGTACAGAAAGTAAAGGGGCCAGAATACAAGCCCAACTAAAAAGTACAAGAAAAACTGGAAAGTAAAAGTAAAACTGAGTACAAATCCTGAAAAAACTCACCAAGGTTCCGACCTGAAGGGTAGGTATAGCTCTCTAATGCTCATCTCTGCGGATCACCTCGTCAAAGGTCCAACTCTGAGTAGTCTCTAGTCCCGGTACCCTCATCCTCAGTCCGCGCAGTCCGCCGTCTGCACCAGACACAACAAGGTGTGGGTGTATCCCGTGCGCGGGTGATTATAACAATACTTAGTAGGGACCCCGAGACCCCCGAAGGTCTCTCAAATACACAAAGGATAAACCACAAAACATAGAAACAATCATCAAACCTACTTAGGTATATGCCCACACATATAACTAAGTTATCAGAAAAATACCCACCCCACACAAGATGGAAGAATACCACATAGGTAATACCACAAAGGTAGATTACCACACAGGTAAAGTACCACCTAGCATAACCTCAATCAAAAGGACAAGGTAAAGACAGATCAAACTAGAATTTATTCTAGGGGTAGTAACAAGTAACATACCTAGTCACAGCCTCGAACGCCTTGACTACTGGAGAACTCCTCCTCTATCGAGTATAGTAGGCCTGCCACGTCACACATAGGTGCTTCCCACTAACCTTGGAATGCTGATTTACTCTTCCTATCAAGTACCATGGGTCTGCCACATCACACAGAGGCACTCCCCACCATGGGTCTGCCACGTCACACAGAGGCGCTCCCCCTTGTGGCCTGCTGAGGTACTCCTCCCGTCGAGTACCGTGCGTCTGCCTCATCAAACAGAGGTTCTCCACACCATGGATTAGCCACATCACAAAGAGGCACTCCCCACTAGGCTTGTCGAGTCACTCTGAGTTGTAATGGTCAGTAGTCGTCAAGTCTCAGCTAGTCGTAAGGTTCCTTACGTAGCGTGCTTGGGAGAACCGCTCCCCAAGCCATCAGTCATACCTCAACCATCACAAAGTCACACGAAGAAGTATCTAGAAGGTCTGTTATGTCATAAGGGACATAATGCAATAGACAACGCATCAATCAGATGCCCGGTTTGTAAGTCATTAGTGTTTCCGCTCCGAGGGCTCGGTTGGATTCGGGATTCAATCCAACCCGGTTGTACTCCGAATTTATCCAAAACTCAAGTGGAGTATACCAAAAGGACCATCTCGATCTAAGGATTCTGGCGCTGTAGATGGTTCGTCAAACGGATGTCTGAATCACAAGTTATGACCAAAAAGGCGAAACTGGGTCCGGATGGGCCTGGGTCGGACCGACCCGGCTCGACCTGGTCCGAGTCCAGCCCGGGTGGGCTGGGCCTTGGTGGGCCAGGTCTGCGGGGCCGGAGTCTGGTGCGGCCCATGAAGGGGTGGCCCAACCCAATTTGTTGGCGTGGCCCACGGGGTGCGGCCCACTATGGCATGGACCACTGTGGCGTGGCCGGCTGGTGTGCGGCCTGCTGGGCGCGGCCCACTGCGGTGCAGCCTGTTGGGCGCGTGGTCCGCTCGAGCTGGCACCGAAGGGGGAGCGCCCCACTTCCGGGTTTTCCAAACGGTCCAACGGACTGTTCGACTGGGTAGCACGTGGGACCCACTGGAGGGGTCCTGCCCTGTCTGGCGCGGCCAGCCGGTCTTCCTCCCTGCGGCGCGGTCCCACGACGCTGCTCCACCACGACCGACTGGAAGGCCGACCGCCCTTCGCCCTCCGCCGCGGCCAAGCAGCCACGGCCTTGCAGCTCCACCGGCGGCTCAAACGTGCATTGTCGTTCCACAATGCGGCCGACCAGTTACCGGCTGCCACCCTGCCCCACCGCGGCTGACGGGCCGCGACCTCCTCATCAACTGGCAGTGCGGACACACCTCATCCTCCCTTCCTCACGGCTGTCCGGGTGCTGGCCACCACCATCTTCTGCGAGCCACTACGGCTTCGTTCCCAGCCCGAAAAATTAAACGATCACATATTTGCGATCCTTGCGTTGAGGGAACCATGTCCATATATTGCGCTTAGCAAAACTCTATGTTTCCTTCTTCAATAAATATTAGGAGTTGAAGAACGCATGAAGAACACACGAAGAATAAAAAGAAATAGGAGCAAGGTTTATGTGTGGAACAATGGCCATGTTCATTTGGCCATCATCGTCATGAATTTAGGATATAAAGAATCAATAATGTAAATTGTAACATAAATAAAACCCCTACCATGACATTCGACCATAGGAGTTTTCATGAGGAAGAAGAAGAAGTCAATGAAGATAGTGATGTCGACGTTCGTCGCTCCCGCAAGATGTTTTTGATTCGTGCTCAAGCGTCATCCTCATTCTTCAATTCGTGATTCGTGGTCGCTCTTCACGGTCTGCTGGAACCAGCTTCATCCTCCAAGTGTTGGGAAATCGTGGCACTTTACTAGAGATTCATCTCTTGGTGAAGTCATGCCAATTCCTCCCTCCAAACTCTATATAAATAAGAGAGGGGGAGGGTAAGTAACGGTCATGGAATTTATGAAGGTTCATTTGATAGGAACCTTATTAAATTCCAACGATGATGTTACTTAGTATTTGAAGGGTCAAGTCATTTAATGGCTTGAATCACCATTGATCCCACACTACCACTCTTCCATTGGAGGAAAAAATAAAAATAAAATAATAAAGTTATTTTATTTATTCTATTAAAAAGTTCCAAAAACTAACTTTTTCTCAGAACCTACTGCGGTCGAAGTGAAGTCTCACTTAAGCGAATCTTCGTGCTACGGATTCAACGGTGTCCTTGGATTTTTAATCTGAGAAACGGTTCAAAAGTTACAAAATGCCGCTCGCGCGTTTATTGAACATACACGAAAAAAAGTTCAGAAAATTATTATCAGTCACCCTCGACCCGCACCGGTCGAGGTTAGGCTCTGCCCAAGTGAAACACGCCCCAAAAAACCCAACGGTACTATCAAATTTGTAATCTGAGTTACCTTTTAAAATTTATTAGTTTTACAATAAAATAATTGTCACTTAATTATTTTATTTAGCCAAAAACTAACTTTCACTAGTGGCTCGTGTTGGCCAAGGTTAGTATCTTCCTAAAGAAAACATGCCCTCACAAGTTCATCAATGGTCTTAGATTTTTAATCCGAGTTACCGTTTGTGAGTTACAATCATTTGAAAAAATAAAATAACTTTATTTAATTATTTTATTTATGGTTATGCCATTTTTGGGTTTTCTCAGAGGAGGCATGTGCTGACTAAACTTAAGTCTGGCCTAGGGTAAACCCGCCATTCTGAGCATAACGGCGCCCTCATATTTCTGATCCAAGTAACCATTTAAGAGTTATTCCACTTTTTCCAGAAAACTACTTACCCACACTAATTAAAGATTAACAAAACTTTGACAGATCGTTCCGGTCACTCTGGTCCTTAGAATTATGCGCCGTCAAATTTATAGGTCTCAAAATAATTCTATATAGTTAAAAAAATTATACAAAATTTTTGGGACATTACATTCTACCCACCTTAGGGATTTACATCCCCAAAATCCACAACATAGACCAAGGAAACAAATGGGGGTACTGAGCACGAATCTGATCCTTTTTCTAACATGTGCTCTCCTGGAGGTTCCTGTACTGTCAGCGAATGCACACTAGAGTTATCGACTACCCACGAAGGACACACTCCTGTCAATACTCAATCTCTACTTGAACCTCCGTAAACATTTCCACATCCTTTAAGTCCATCTCTCCAAGGTCAATGACTTGAGAAGGGTCATGCACGTATCTCCTCAACTGGGATACATGGAAGATGTGATACACCCACTCAAACCGTGGTGGTAGTGCCAAGCGGTATGCCACCTCGCAAATCCTTCGAAGTATCAGAAATGGTCCGATAATCCATGGTGATAACTTGCTGCCTCAACCAAATCTCCATAGTCCTCATCAAGGATAGACTCGCAAGAATACATGGTCTCCCTCCTGGAACTCCAAGGGTCTCCATATCCTATCGGCATAAGACTTCTACCAACTCTGTTTAGTATTCACTTGCTGCTAAGTGAGACGTTGTGATATGAATCTACCACTAATTTCTTCATCCCTAGCCACCAGTACAGATGCCAGAGGTCCCAGTACATCTTCACCACACTAGGATGTACTGCAAGAGGGGATGTATGGAAATATCTCAACAATTCCTCTCGTAGCGCCACTCATACCGTAGTATGTCATCTGAAAAGGATGAAGTGCTCCTCACCACTAGAAAATCCATCAAGTGCCTGCCCTAAGGATATCTGAGCACGTCAAGCCTCATAGTCAGTGTACCCAAGTTCTGCCTCCCTAACTCGCTAAAGGAGTGGGGGTGTGACTATCATATACTGGAGGTATGCTGCTCCATCTCTATCCATGAATGATATTTTAAATGCGGCTAGCTTCTTTGTCACCTCACTTAGAAACTGCAAATCCGACCTCCTACTGAGTGCATATGCTACCACGTTACCCTTCCTAGGAGTATAGAGTATCTCAAAGTCATATTCATGGAGGAACTCTATCCATCACTGTTATCTCAGGTTCAGGTCCTTCTAAGAAAAGATATACCTGAGACTCCTGTGATCAGAGTAAACAATAAACCATTCACCCATCAAGTAGTTCCACCACATATTCAGTGAAAAGACCACTGCTGCTAACACTAGGTCATGGGTAGCATAGTTCTACTTTTTAGTCTCCGTCTCAGCTTCTGAAAGCTCTACTGACACTTCTCTATCCACAGGAAAGTCTCCCCCTTTTTTGTCAAATCTGAAAAGGGTGCTGCTACCCTAGAGAATTCAAGTACAAATCCGTGGTTGTACCTAGCCAATGCAGACGTTCCTCTCCCTTCGGGGAGGTAATACTAGAAAAATCTTTTGAAAAGATGTCCCCATGATCCACCACTCCTGTTTTGAACTGAAAACTCAAAACTCCTTCTGCCACGAGGGTAAGTCTGCGCGACTCAAGAGTGATCGGCTGCACCCACCTATGCACGAGTTTGTCTTGTACTGCTTGGGTTTCCTTTTTCACCGACCAAGGAAAATCCCATTCCAACATTGTAGGTAAACCAAAACTTTTTTTCCTAATATAGTCAATATGAATATGAAATGTCGATGTCCAGTCCATACCAAAACTAATTTCATAAGGCCTCGACATTGCCACCAAGAGGTTCCAACCAAAACTCTTTCCTCAAGGGTTAGATCACACCGTCAGCATAAGTGTGATTATCGAGTCTCCTCCCAAAGGTATCTCCAGACATGAGGGTCAAGTCAACAGCTTAACCAGAAACTCTAGGTTTTAGACAAGATTAGTGGAAGGAAGGAATGATTAGTACCTATGTCTATTAATACTATAGCTAGTAGTAGACACATACTGTTCATCAAATCGTTCTTAGAGGCCTTGGATGGTTTATGATCAGTTTGACTGGCTATGTTTAATTTTATTACCATTACCAATTTTACTATAGACAATTTACTATTATATTTTTTGATTCTGTTAAGTATTAACGTTTTATATGTTTGATTTTTAATATAAATGTTTATATTGGATATGTTTCCCCACTTTCATATGAGGAATATAACAGAATTAGTATGTGATGAGTAGGGCCCACTATAGCCCCTCGATGCATTGATAGGTCTCATGAGACAAATTAGATTGGTTTTTGGATAAGGACTTACTATTTTATATATAATTCAAGGAAAATGACTTTACCGTATTAGATTTATTCACACAAGTAATCAATGATATGTTTTAGATGTCCTGCATTATGCATCCCATCATTATGAATTCAGTTATTGATATTTCATGTGATTATATGTTTAGTTAGAATATTCATGGTTAAATTTCCGGCTCATGTGATTATTTATGTGGAATTATTTGATCCACATTTATTCCTTCCATATTATTCTTCATTTATTAATCAAATGGAATTTTTTCAGTTATTTACCTTACCATATTGATTATTCTTTATTTAGTCATAGATACCACCATAATATTACCATTACTAAGAATCTAAAGTCTCCCATTTCTTATGTTTTATTTTCCCCAGGATACAAGGTTGTTTTTATGTGATTTTTATGAAATGTTACAATAAGGAGATAATTTAATTATAAAATAATTTTTTTTTTGTATTTTATTTTTTAAAATTCAGTTTGAATTTATAACATGAATCTAGTTTACAAAGAATACTAAACAATTCAGTGATTTGGGATGTGATTCCTTTCATCTTATGCCAATGTAATAAATTAGACTCCAGCTCTGGGCTAAAGGTAATAGGGGTATCTATAGGTGGTATCATAGGAATTTTAGTAGAAACCTTGGGGACATGTTTAAGGAAAACATAGATTAGAAAACATTACCAAATTATCGAGTATGAGGATAAGAATAGAATAATATCCTAAAGTTTTTTTTATGGAAAATATTATTTGATTTTCTCCTATTAAATATCTCCATTTATTGATAATAAAAGTGGTTTTGGTTGTATAATTGATGTACCAAGGGGTAATAACTAAAAAAAAGAACATTGGGCTTGACCCAATCATGATTTGGTGCATGGTAATAGGAATTACCATACACTTGGTTTGATACTCTTAGGTGATATGCTTGGGTTAGTTCAAATATTCTTTAAAAACCATTATAAGGATTTGAAAATATTTTTTTGATTTGAAAACATTACCAAGGAAACCATTTTTTTGTTTATGAGATTAGCCATGCATAAAATATTTGATTTATGGTAAGTGTTTCACTAGTTATGGGATTATACATTATTTTTCAAAATGTTATGATCTAATGTAGTGTATGCCATTATTTTGAAATGGATCAAAATAGAAGGATTAAAAACTATATCAGTGCACATACTCCATGTTGGGTTTTTTTTTTCTGGATATGATAATGGCATTTGAGATGGTTCTGTAGATGTAAATAATAAAATTATAACTATATTGGGGAAGATAACTTAGGATATAAGGAATAACCTTTACTATATGGAGTATCATACTGATTCGGCATATGTTGTAATGATGTTAGACAACTTCATGCGTTAGAAACATCCATAATTCAATGAAACTAAAAATCCATTTTAGCTGAGCAAGGGATAGGCTCTTTAGAAAAGATATTTCTCACTCTGGGAAGTAGCAAAAGGGATAAAGTTTTCATGGACGTTTCTCATCTCCTGAAAGATTCAGATTAATGGTGGTAAATAATTAAAACCCAATAGATAATGATTAAATATAAAGCATGTATTGGAATGATCTCAAGGTAATCTTCTTGGATAAATATTTTTTTGATGAGAAATGATAGGATATGGAAACAAAATTCCTTGGTCTAAGAAAGAAATAAGAGTAAAATGTTAAAAAATTTAAATCCATCCTTACTAGGTTTTCAAGGCATTATACATACTACATATGTAATCCAAAAATAAATGTTGATAGTTTCTTTGATGGGATTAATCCAATCCTTGAAAGGGAACTCACCTCTAAAATATTATCATCATACAAGGAAATAATATCAGCTGATATCAAGACTGAGAAAAATTCTCCAAGTCTTATGTATTTGAATAGAAGCAATAAATGAAGAAGATAATACAAAAAATGATAAAGTTGATGAGGTATGGATTGATTTTACATCATTTGAAACTCATAGAAGGGAGAAACCAAGCATATGTTTGAAATGAAAAAAAAGTGTTTTTCAATTTTAGAGGAAAATTCATTCATTCTCATGATTCCAAGTGAACAAAAGATTATTTAAAAGTGAAATTATTCCACTATAAAGATATGTGGAACTTGGAAAATTAATTCTATAAGAAACTAAAAAATATACCTCAAAATAAGTTAAGGAGTCAAGTTAAGGCATATTAAATTACCACATATTATGTGGGTTGATTAATGATCATGTGTTTGGATTAATGAATTATGTCATTTTAGTATTTTATCAATGATATCATGGTTATATGAATTTTGAAATGTATAAGGATTATATAGTATTATTTTTTCATTAAGTATTTGAATGAGTATGTTGAATGGTACCGATGACCAAGAAAAATGATTCTTTGGAAAGTTGAACTTGTTGGAAAACACATGATTGAAGGAAATATAACCCTTAATATGCAAATGATATTGAGATAATGAAGTTGGAATAAAGAGATTATTGATATGAATAATGTAAATTGTAAAGTACTAATTAACATGGAACTGATTAATGTTTTTTTAACAAATTGGTTTATGCTGTCATTGATGGAGTTAAAAGCATTTATGGATTTATGGAATATATAATATAATCTGTGTTTTATTTAATGAATAAGGAATAATTCATGTTTTCAATTTAATTTTATGGTAATTTAGGATATTACCATATTTCAAGATAATACACGATGAATGTATTCACTGTTTGGTATGTGATGATTAAGAGATACTTTAGCTTTTTTGTGGGATTAATGATAAGTTTATTTTGGAAATTTAGTGAAATTATTTTTAAATTTTTGGATGTTAAAATTTTGTAAGGGTTATAAGGATAACCATTTTTGAAATGGTATAGGTTGAACTTTGTGTGAGGTTTTAAATATTAATGTATTACTACACCATATTAATATTTATACCTACCAAAAAACATATACTAAAATTTATTCTATAATAATTAATAGATAATGAAAGAATACATTTTCATTCTATAATTGATTTTATGATCGATTAAAAGTTATTTTTAGTGATTCAGGCTTTAAAAATTCATATTGGATATTCGTTTATTATAGTAAGAGATAAAGTGTAAAATGGTCAAATCACAACAAAAATATGAAATTTGGCATATGAAATAATGATATATCAAGTAAGTATATTTTAATATAGTCTCTATCTAAATGGTTAAGTAATTACTCATTTATATAAAAAGGATATTGAAAAAAATACTATCCTAATACATTCATTTATATTAAACCGAAGGTATTTTAAATCATCACATATTCATGGTTTTGAGATCCTTTAATTTCCATTGATCATTCAATTTTTTTTGATCAATGACCCCTATCACACTCTATAATTATTTACTTTTTTCTTCTAGGTCCATATACTCACATTCCACCAATGTTCCCCTACTTAGAAACCTAGTTATATGTTATTCCACATGCACTTTATATTTTCATTATTTCTTTTAAATATGACATTTTATTAACCCTTATCGTGATCTTTGTTTTCAAGAATGGTATTTTTAAATGACAACCATTTTCTTACCAGCACCAAGATTAAATTTCTAGGATCCAATTTATTTAAGGGCATTGAATGTAACCCCCAACATTTTTATAGTATGAAAATCATATTTGATAGTGTATAAGACCCAAATCTCCAAACATAGAAGGTAATATAACATATCATGATTTTATGATATATTATTTTCTAAATAAAATCAATCTATTTGATAACTTTCAATGCACAAAACACTGGGTTTGAATGAAACATGATACTCTATTATAAAATTATTATTTAAAAATTACCATTATAACTTAGTCATTGAATTTTTAGGAATGAGTAATACTAAATAAATTGAAAATCATATATGGTTTAATCATTTAGAAATTATAAAAAATGGATATCTATTGATTAGATATAAAATTAGAACCATTTGAAAGAAAAAAAGAAATGTTTTATGAAAAAATATATTTTCTAAAAGGTTATTTAGTTGTACTTTTCTCACATAATTTATAATTAAGTTTTACCACTTTTATAAAATCTATTTGAAAAAATAAAATTCATTTTTTAAATCTACATATAGATATTCTTGGGGTGAATTTTTTTTTATGTTTAGAAAAATTATCATTCTTTTGATGAATAATGAAAAATATTGAATTTTAATTGAAAATTACATTTTTTCAAATTATTTGTAAAGTTAAATTATATAATAATTTTTAAGGTTAAATTATTTAAATTATATATATTAATCCAATTTATTGGATTGGAATCATTTTCATATTGAATTTTGATATAAAAACATTGAATACTTTTGAACATTTTCTCTTTAAAAACTTGTTTTCTCGTCATGTCTATAGAAATAATTTTAAATTAAACTTTTTCCACTTATTTTAATTGAATTTGGGGAAAATTATTCTAAATTTTTAACAAAAATAATTTATATTTTCTAATAATTTAATCTTAAATTTTTAACATAATTAATAGTAAAAACCTTAAAAAACATTACCATGGTTAAGTTAAATATGGATTTACCAGGTGTTTAACTAAAAATACAGTGGTCAAATAACCTAATTTTTTTTATATAATCTATTGAATATCCATATATATACCCTTTAATTTCTATGTCTCCATAATACTCTATTTTTACCCTTGTGGAAGGTACAATACATGGGTGCACCATTTTCTTTCGAAACATTACAAGTGTGCCACTCACCTCACTTATAATAGGACACACCCTATCCTTACTTATTCACATGTTCAAACCATTTTGGTTCTAACAATACGTGAAAAAATAAATTCCCAACTTCCATATACTCACACTAGAAGAATTATTTTTTCCATAAAGGAAAACTAGTAAGGCTTTTAGTGAAAACCTAAATATGTTACCTGAAGAATAGGTAACGTTCTTCACCAAGCATTTTTATATTAATTCTTACAAAAACTCCTTAAATTATTGTTAAATAGGGTTTATATAGTAAAATAATTATATTATATATAATTATTATTTTATGTTATGTTCATTACGTAAAACCATCCCCATGTCAATCAATTGGTTTCTGAAATCATCATTCGTGTGTACGGCAGAGTACCGCCTTGCTAACCGATGTCATTCATTTTTCTATTACTGTGACTAAAAGTTGGATATGATGACTGATATAAAGAATATTTATTATATTTATAAAATTATCATACCTCTTTAGTAATTATATCATATATAAAATTTCAAATTTATATTCCTTAGGGGATAGGATAATGTCGCTCGTGTGTCTGGAGGTCTACCGCTTCACGAAGTGATGTGATTTCTCTTTCATTAATGCATTAAATGAAAGGTAATAAAAATATTTTTTTTGTTAATATATGTGATTTGAATGAATTAATTATGATATTCATTACATATTTATCAATCTGAAAATATGATATTTCATTTTATTTTTTATAATAAAAAATGATAATATCATTCATGTATATGTGGAAAATCGGCTTCATGAAGCGATGTGAATCCATTTTCATCACCACACCAAATGGATGATATATAAGTATATTTATGAAATTAATATGGTATATATGATATTATTATCTTTATATAAATTTAAAATAATACTTAACTTCATTCCATAATGATTATTGAAAAATGGAAATGTTACTCATGCGTACGTACAACCTACCCTCCCCATGATTGTAATATAGTTCATTTTTCATAACCGTATTTTATAACTAGTTTTAAAAGTATAATTTATTTATAAAAATGATAATTGTTTAATTATTTTTATTTGTGATATTTTTAAATAATGACCACTTTGACCATAGTCAACCTACCAAAGTCATTTTTGATATAGAATCAAAATATCTTCGAAACAACTGATGTAAATGTAATTGAATATGTAATCTTATATCACATGAGTATAAGTGAAATAAAAGGAAGAATAATCATTATTTTTTTGTTAATCAAGTAAATAAATAACATAATTTTATTATTCAAGAAGATAAAAATATACGTGAAGAGTTGAAGTCATGGTAAGAGTTTCTCATCTCACATTTACATTAGTGAAACATCTTCCATATTAACCACTTATTTCCTTTTTTGTGGTGAATATACTGCCAATTTTATTTTTTATATCATGAATCTATTGATATTCAGGGTATTTAATGATTCATTAAAGGTTATTTATTTACCGTGGCTTATGTTTCAAAAGTTACCAAATTAGTAGGGTTTCTTTCATATTATCATCATTATTCAAGATTGTTTTTTTAGTATCTATAAGGGGTATTATTTGTCATTTATATATTAAATTAAATATATTTTCTACTCTAATGGTTATACCTGAACTTTATAAACTAATAGTTCAATTTTCCTCTCTTGGGTACTTAAAATGATTAATAATTTTTTTTTTCTGAATATCTGGATTTATTTATCTCTTTAGTTGAAAATAATATTTCTCTCAAAACATTGAAAATAATCATTGTCCATGACACTTCAAACTATATAAGGTCCATCACTGGTGATTTTTGCTTGTTTCGTGGAAATGATATTAGTTCATGTCTTAAAAATAACAAGGCCATGAAGGGAAGTGATAACCCATTGACCTCCATGATTCAAAATCCTATTGAATCTGGAAAAAATAATGGTATAGGAAATGAAACAATTACCTCCACTGATTCTAAATAAGGAAAAAAGTGCTCATGGGATGAAATAGTTGAGCGGGATCCTGCTGATCTCCTATACTTCCTGAATTACTGAAACCCTCAATGTCAAGATACACTGAGGATATCAATACCCGAATGGTGAGTGAAGATTCTTCCCCTAAGGTGGATAAATCCTCCTCTGGTCCTATGGTTTCTACTAATTTCTCCAAGGATGGAACTCAGTCACTGGTTGAAGGCCATTCTATTAAAGTTTCTTTTGTGGTTCAAGCAGGAAAAAAAGTTCTTTCTCCCTCTAAGAAAGTGGTCAATGTAGTTATAGGAGAGGCTCCATCCCCCCATGACATGCAAGGAATCATCCCCTGACTTATCTTCCAGTCATGTGAAGGTATAAATTATTGATCCTATTGCAGGAAAAACATGTGATGGGCCTACGTTGGGTGTGGAAGATGGATCTTACCCTAGCTCCTCGGCAATACGAGCTGACAATATGTAGGGATACCCTTCTTTGTCTTCCCAGGAGTAGATGGGCTTGGAAGATACTCCAAATCCACACACAGGGATGACCAAAGAATATCTAGCATTATCTCCACTCCAATTATGCATGCTAATGTGATGAAGCCATAATAGACTCCAATGGAGCATTCCCAACACCCTGCCACAGGAGCTGAGGAGATGGATGATTCTTGGCAATAAGAAAGCTCTTAGAAGTGTGGACCATATGCTGGAAATCAAGGAAGAGGACGTGAAAAAACATAAACAATGACAAGGAAGTATGAAGCACCATTAGATGTCTGAGACTTTGAAGACACAGATATTGAAACGCTTATTCAGAAAGTGTGGGAATTGGAAGCTCTTCACTATAGGGGATGTGGGTACGGTCGCGTTAGTAGCCGAGGTATAAATTTGGGATCTTTACAGGATAAAGAAAGAAGGATCTCTGAAAAAAACAGAAAAAATCTTGGGACCTCGTGAAGAGTCCTTTGATGACCTGTAAGAACTTCCACTAATTTCTCTATTTTGATGGGTTTCTTTTATGATTCAATAAAAAGGGGATCATCCCCCACCTTCAATCAATGTTCTTCTTAACTTATATAGCATGTATGAAATTATACACCATCAGGAAATTAATTTCAAAGATGATTCATTTACGACATTACAGGGTTATTTTTGAAGAAAATGTTTTTACTATAATTTTTTAAAATTTTAGTTTTAAAAATATATCTTCAAAGAAAAGGATTTTGACAATTTTTTATGAATTTTATAGTTTTAAAATAAAAATAGTGAATTCTAATGAATGTTTATTTTCTTAAAAAAATGCTCCAAGTGATATTTTATAATGATTTTCCATATTATAAGTCATTATTTAATGCTACATATGATTTAATGGGCATATAGTCTAATGATACAAACCTTATTAATTTCTAGGATGGTTTGTGATCATTTTGACTGGGGATGTAAAACTTTATTACCATTAACCATTTTACTCTGGATAGTTTATTGTTATTTTATTTATTAGGGTAAGTATTAACATTTAATATGTTATATTTTCAATTTGAATGTTTATTTTGATTTTGTTTCACCACATTCATATGAGTAATTCATTGGAAAAAGTAGGTGATGGGTGAAGCCCACTACAACCCGTCGATGCATCGATAGGTCTCATTAAACAAACTATATTGGGTTTTCACTAGGGCCTTACCCATTTATGTAGATTTCTTGGCATAAGGCCTTGATATTATTATATGTCTTGGATCAATGCATCAATGATATGTTTTTGATGTGCAATATTATGCAATCCATCAATATGAATTAAATTATTAATATTCCATGTGATTATTCTATTAATTAAAATATCAATTGTTAAGTTTCATGGTCATTTGATTATTTATATGGAATTATTTGATCCTCATTTATTCCTAGTCTATTATTCTCACATTATTGATTAAATTTTATATGACTAAGTTATTTACCTTATCATATTGATTATGTCTTATTTATTAATATCTTTACTAGTACACCTACCCTTATTAATCATTTGAGATCACCCTTTTCTTATGTTTTATTTTTCCTAGGGTATGGGGAAGTGTTTTATAATTGATATGCAGGGGTATACTAAGGGGAATAATGTAATTCTTAAAGAAAATTATTTTTGAATTTTATGTATTAAATTTAAATGTGAATTTCAATTATATATGTACTTTACAAAGACTACTGATAATTCTATACTTCACGATATGATTCCTTGTATCTTATGTTAATGTAATAAAGTAGAAACTGACTCCTAATTAAAGCGAATGGGGGTTTCTGTATGACATGTAACCCAGAAACACAAATGTTTAGAAATGAAAGAAACTTACAAACATGGGTGAAAAAAATTAAAATAACTCTTTAAGGAATTATTAACTCTTTTATTCCATGAATTTTTATTCCCACTGCTTCATAAACATCTCTGGTATCCTACAATAATATTTAATTATTATCAATTGCAAAAAATTATTCGCATTTTTAGGACTTTTAATCAACCCTATTTGAGAAAAATCTAATACAACATATTTTCACAACATTCTCCCCCCATTTTATTTTTTTGTTAATTTCATAAAATTTTAAATCTTTATATAATCCAGAAATGATTCCCTCCATGTATTCCAAAATTTTCTCTCCATTTTATAACAAAATTAAAATGATTCATCCTCAAAAATATTATTTTATTCATTCATACAATGTTGAATATAATAAAAAACACAACTAAGGACACTCAACTAATTTCCAAGCCTATGTGAGTCTATTCATTGGGTAGGAAACAAGATAAATAAATATGTTATTTAATTTTATATAATAATAAAAAAGTTGAAAAAACCTCTAAACATATTAAAAGACCCCATAGATAGTGTATCCCTTATAGTCTTCCATATGATAATGAAAAATACCCACAATTAATTTTTTTTATAGGAGAGAGGTAATGTCCTCACCCTTTAAGGTTGACGAAATTGGTTGAACTCTATGGATCAACCTTTTCTTCTCAAAAGAATGTGTATTACATAGTTTAGTGAATATATTGTCCACATGATGCTGGAATCTGATAAATTCCACTTTTACAATATTGTCTAGGATGACCTGAGCACATTATATGTATATTATACATAAATTTACATGAATATTCATTACATATCCAAATAAAACACACTAAAGAACCTAAAGTTCTAGTGTGTTTGGTAACTAGATACGTAATCAAATTATTTTACATAAATTTTTTAAAACCTAATCCAAATATTAATAAAACATGATACCATTATTACCTATAATATGTATTACTCCTCCTTATAACCTATGAAGAGGTAAATATAGAAAAGGTGATCTCATATACTTAGTAAGGGGTGAACATAAGAGATATTAATTAAATATCATAAGTGAGAATAAGATGGACATGTGGGTGTGAGAACATTGTCATGTTAAATGAATATAACAAAATGAAATCATATCCCCAAAAAGGATCACAAATAATGAATCACGACATAATGATTAGATAATAAAATAAGAAATGAGGTATATGTGTGTGGTGACTTTAATAAAAAACGAGTCATAAGAATATGAAATTTTTATATTTCACAACATAATAATTTGGAACAAATATAAGCTTATAAATCATAAAATATGTCAACGTTAACCACAAATACATTCATATTATAAGGGTCTAGGCTATCCACCTACCCATGACATATTTTTCAAGTCTAACCACCCATGTCCCATAACCTTTTTGGTCTTTGGATAACCACCCATGTCCCATACTGATCGAATGTGATATAAAAAATTAACCCTTGAATTAGAGGGTTATATCAATCCCACCCATCACATAATGATAAACGAAACATATCTGTTCCACATGAATAAAGAAACATCAATAATCTCATCATAAAAAAGTTTACCCACGAAAGAAAAATATTTTTTATGAATATTTCACAAAACAGGATCATAAAACATCCATAGAAATGAGGAGTATAATACCATTAGATCATATCCTTATTTAACTATAATAAAAATTAAATGGTGTTTGAAATAGATAAAAAACTTTTTTAGATCATTATGAATTACTTTTTCAAATAATAAGAAATAAAATTTAATTTTTCCCATTTACTTAAAAAATAAATAATTTATAAAATAATGGAAATAAAAATTATGTTAACAAATCATGAAAAAAATGACGCATTATAAATTAAATTGAAGAAAATTGTGTGATTTTTTTTCATTATAAGTACTTTAAAAAATATCACACTTTTCTAAATAAAGTTAAGACAATGGAAAATATACCCTTCAAATCATGTTTAAAATGATTCCCTTTAAAATTTTGTAAGGAAATTCAATGTTAACATAAACAACCTTAGTAAATAATAGAATTATGGATAAGTATAGTTATAAAATAATATAATGAATACAGACATTGATTAGAATGATTCTTGACTTCAAAGGATAGATATGTTTAGTCCCATTTTAAAGCATTATTTCATAGGAATTGTGATCCAAATGGATGTAAAATTTTAACAATACATGTAAACCCAATAAATTACTATAGGATAAGTAAATTTATTTTGTTTTCAAGATAAATAACATTAAATTTTCATATATAAAATCTAAAATATAAAAACTCTTAATTTCAAAATGATATTGGTGAGGAAACCCTTATGGATTTAGTAACATTTAATTCAAAATCCATTGAGTTGAGATGATAAAGCCTTACCTTTTCTCTAGATTTCCTCAATGAAACTATAAATTTATATTTAATAAAAATATCCTAATTAATCACATATTTCATAAAACTATTCCTCTATATATATTACCTTTATTATTTGTAATTTTTAATCATTCAGTAGATATATATCAGTTAGTTTATGTTTATTTTCATCACCTATAGTTTATAATTTTTATTATTCCATAAAATTTGCATAATATAGATGTGTATCATCTTTCCTTGATAATAAGTTCTTCATTATAAAATTATTTGAGGTAGTGGAATCATTTTTTAATAATTATTTATTCATTACCATGTTCATTTTATGGTAATTATGTGTGGGGTTATTGAGAATAGAATCCATAATGAAAATGTTTTGGGTAATTTCATTAAGAAAAAAAAGTTACATTATAATGAGAAGTAATTTTTAATTTCATACTTTATAAACTATATAAATGACATAAATTTCTCCTTAATATCATATAATAATCGTATTAATGTCTTTATACTTATTCATGATGAAAATGATGATGTTGGTATAACATCGCTCATGTAGGTGTTCAAACGAATCTAAAAAAGAAAAATGTTATACAAATGAATGGGTAAGAGTTTATAATTATATAATAGTAGTATAATTTTATAAGAATCCTAATTATGACAATATATCATCATTATAATATATAGAAAAGTTATAAAATATTGGATGTGAGAAGGTAATTGAAAAAAATGGTGAAAAACTAGGTACTTACTTTGATGAATTCTCTCCTTCTTGACACAAGATTCTTCAAAATTATGGATTTAGGGTTCCTTATTAAAAAAAATCTAGAAAAATTTATTAAGAAATTAATAGAGGAAAAATTTATAAGTATTAAAGAGATAACTAATAGAATAGAGTTTTCTAGGAGAGGTTTTAAATAGGTCCTTTTATAGTTGAGTTTTGAGTGCAATTTCTATAATTATTTATTCCTCAATGTATAAGGATGCCATTTTAGAAGTAAAAAGGATAAAAAGTGGAAACAAAATGGACATGGGACTTGTATCACCTAATCCACAGAATTTAGTGATAATGTTTAATGATATTTTAATTCTTTTCAAGATATTTTATACATTTTACGTCATTTGACCTTTACTATTATATCTCAATTTTTACCTTGATATCTTATTTTTATGCCTAGAAATTAAATTGTAATTATTAAAAAAAGTTACTTGAAGATTATAAATTTTTAATCCATTTAATCTAATTAAATTTAAAAACATGTTGAATTTAACTTTTAAATTTAAACAAAAAAGATAAATAAAAATAGTTTTTATAGAAAAAAATATTTAAAACATTAATTATTATTAATATTATTAATTGTTAAATAAATATAAATATTTATATTTATACATTTAGAATTTACATTATATGCATCATTTATAAATGATAAATTTAATTTATTAACATAAAAATACACAACAGAAAAAACCTATTCCTTGAAAAATATCTATTTATATCATTAAATGTTTTTATTCAAATCCCATTAAAAATAATTATTTATTGTCTAACCATTTATTTTTATCAAAACATTGGTATTATAATATTTATTTTAATTTTATAAACACATCAAAACCATATTTTAGAAAATAATTTTAATGATGATATGTAATTTATAATTTTTTAATTAAATATTATATTTCATTCCATAATTTTTTATTATTCATGAATTATATTACATTTAATTTATTACTAACAATTACCAAACATAAATGTACCTATTTGATACAAGTATAGAGAATTTCCTTATTTCTAAAGGACATAAGAAAAATGGTGGTACGTCTAATAACCTTTTGTCCAACACCCACATGTCCAATGAACTTATATATAATAGTCGTAATAAATTATTAAAAGTATACTTACATACATATCTATAATAATTCATATTATTCATTTACTTAATTCTAAAAATGTCAATTATATTTATAATGTAATTCTTTAATTCTATAGTTATAATCAAATATTTTGTTTTTTATGAAAATATTGGGGATAAATATTTCTTTTTCATTACATATTTATTTAATTTATTTTTATTGAACTTATATGTTTCTTAATTATGTTTCATTTTGAATTCACATAATTTTTTCAAATATTATATTTTATTTTAATATTTTATCACAATGAAATGATCCACATTTCATTTTATTTTTTATGGTGTATTAGATAACTTATTTTTTCACAATATTTTGTAAAGGGAAATATATACTAAAATATTGAGGTCTTACATTATACCACCCGTAAAAGAATTCAACCCTTGAAATTTCATTCCTTAAAAGAAAAAAAATGATGGTATTTCTTTTTCATTACATATTCAGGTTCCCATGTGGCATCCTCAAACTTAGGATTCTTCCATATAATATTAAATAAGTGAGTGTCCTTTTTTTTCTAGTAACTTATATCTATAGTGAAATATTTGTATATATTGTTCGATATAAATTAGATCATGATCCACTTATACTACATTAGATTTTAGTTCAAGTGAAGGGTCAAGTATGTACTTCTCCAAAAGTGACATGTGAAACAAATTATTCTCTTAGGAGTGGTTTGATGGAGGTGAAATTTTATAATCTATAATCCCTACATGATCATGTATTTAGAAAAAAAAATCTAGGACTCAACTTTCACTTTTTCCAAAATCTCAAAATACTCATCCATAGTGATATTTCTATAACTTTATACTCTAAAACTTGTTGTCAATTATCATCATAGATCTTGTATTCAATTTTTATATTGCTATTGTTTCACCTAATAATTTTAATATTATCTAATATATCTTGATAATAATTTAGTGCCATGATCTTATGCTCTCAAAATTCATCCCAACATTTTTAGGGTTTCCACCACTACCCATACACAACCTCATACCGTCTAATTTGAATAATTGAATAGAGAATATTTTTATGTGATAACTCTACTAGGGGAAGGTTTTGATCCAAAATCCCTTTGAAATCCATTGAATAGGATGATATAATATACTCTAGAGTTTGATTTCTTCTTTCCAGTTGATCGTTATTATGAGCTGGATAAATAGTGTTTAATCTAAAATCTATGTCTAATTATTTTTGAATAATTCTCTAGAACATTGATGTAAACCCAAGATCTTTAAAATATTCAATTTATAGTGGTATTCAATGTGTTTGTACCAATTACGTTATATATATTATAACATTTATCAAGGATGGAATCTTCTCAAATATCAATAGAATACACTAAATTTTAAACCGATCGACAAAAACCGAAAAGGATTTATAGCCACTTCAAGTATTGAGAAGTACTATGATGAAACACATAGTGATGTTCTCCTATTTCCATAAAATTTTGGGAAATGGTTACATCATCCCATTTTACATCTAATATTCATCCTCAATATAATGGGAAAAAAATAATTTGGTGATATACTCTATAATCTCTCTCTTCATGATTTCCCATGAAAAAATATTCTTGAGGTATCTATATATCTTTATGCTTCTATTATGGATAAATAATGTTGATCCATGTGCATCATCCAATGGACCATTAGATTTTTGTATTTATAGAGAATATTTTAATTTCCTAGATATTATAATTCCATTATTTTAAAAGTTAATCTCTATAATATTTCTTACCTTCTTTTGTATCTCTATATCCTCCTTTAATGCCTCCCCAATATTATCATGGATGGATGGTTGAGATTTCAATTAGGAAAAGTGGGGTTTATCCCCTAACCTTATGATTTCAAGGTATCTTCTTTCTATGTGCATGAGTTATGGGTCTCATTTAATCCTCATCATAGATATGGTAAAACTATCCTTTTAGATCTGAGAATCAAACACCTTGTGTGTCTTACCAAGTCTGTGATTTATTAAGTAATCATATTCATTGACCAACTACATCCAACTCTTTTTGTGTGTGATCAAAAACTTATTTTTGAACATATACTTTATACTCTTATGATTAGTATATATTTATAACTTTTCACCATAATTAAAATGCCTCTGTATCTTCAATGAAAATATTACTGACGATTTCTTCAAATAATGCATCGAGTAATTTTTCTCATGATCCATTAATTGGTGTGAGTTATATGCTACCAAAATGTTAGTTATTTAAGTAAAAATAAAAATCCAGTATTTGATATATCACCATATATCACATACCCTTCTCCATTATAGGGTATTTTAATTATAGTTCTTGAAGTTTCTAGGGAATTGAATTTTTTTTCAATAAGTATTTGGAAGAATATTTAATTAGGTTTTGTGGTTTTTAAATGTGAAAATTTTAGAGGTATTATAATTTTTGAATACTTTTTCAATGATTCACATTGTTTATAATAGTTTTAGAAGGATCCATGAAAAATGATTGATTTTTCATAAGGATTTGATGTTGTTTTTTGGTTTAATTTTGAGTAGGTAGGATTTAAATATAATGGAATTTGGTTTACTATTTCAATGGTGTGTATATAAGAAATAGGGGTCATACCCACAATATCCAACCTAGGTAGATAGAAACCACTAGTGAGGTGGCAGTTGACACCCCAGCCAGCCATTGTGGGACGAATGGGTGTACATAAGTCCAAGGAATTCCCACAGAGGCACATCCATTGGTGAAGCCCCCATTGTGTGGGGGAATCATGGCAGTAGATGATAGCACCAACACAGGGTGGTTCCAGTGGAGTTTCTATAAGATGATTAACCAATTATGGACACTCAATCCCACCGTTTTTATTATAATGTAGTAGGGTATTGAGAAATGTTTCAATGTGTGATTTGAATTTGTGGTACATTACTACTCCATTTTAAGAACACAAATAGAATGCAAGAAATTCGAACTGAATTATCTTAGTCCTATGATCAGTGCTATGCTTCATCTTCAACCCTGACCTCCTGAGGATATCTTCTTGTCAACAGGATCTCTATGTGACATCAAAATAATATGGAACCAAAGCTTCCAAGATACATTTGAGTGTACTGATGATTTCATTGAGATCCAACTCACAAGAAACATTGTCTGCATGTATTTAAGAAGATTAAATTGTTGAGATATTGTGTTTATAAAAAATTTCTTTATCAGTGATGATGGTTCTCTTAGTCACGATGTATGATTTAAGTCAATGAACATATTTGTGGGATGCTTTCTATAAAAGAAGGTGTCTATATCTGATGAGAGTTACTATCGAGTGTAAGAGGATATCATTTCTAGAATAAATAGAGTTATAATTAATCATTATGGTTCATGGAAAGATGATCCACACATACTCTATTTCTGTTTTCACAAAGTAGAATAGGTTACCATTGACCAATGATAAGTGTTTATCACTCTTGAATATTCGTCATGATGAAAATGATATCTATGATGGACTCAAGTAGCATTATGTGAATATTATATGATTTCTTGATGGTTTCAAATAACCATTGCATGTTATTACTTAAACAAAGGTTTTGAGAAACCAAATTATAGCACATACTGATACAATTTATCATGAATAAGTCCTTGTGTGCATCCCATTTCTAAAAATTTGGGTTTTCATGAAAGAAGAAAGAAATTCAATGGATGGTTCACTGTTGAGCATGAAGGATTATCATTCATGAGACAGATGTTTTTACATTCAAAATATTCTTTTTCTACGTGCACCAAGATAGTAATTAGTTCATGCATGGTTCGATGGATATGTAAATTTACATGAATTTTGTAACAAAAGTAGACAATGTGGTGTTTTCATGGTGTGCATAAATAAAGTTATAAGATTGAGAAAGACCACGAATGTGCAAAGTGTATAGTGTGTGGTAGAGGTTCCATGTGAAAAAACAAACAAGCATTCATTCATTATCACATGAACACATTAAATATGAAGTTGATTGAAATGTGTGTGCATTATATAAACTTGTACGCATATGAAAAAATGCATGCATGAAAGTGTGAAGTTTATATATTTTTATTGTTTCACATATTACGTTGAGAATACCATGTAGTGTATTATATACATTCATGATGTTTAAAGAATAAAATGTGAACTATATAATGAATATTCAATGTGAATTGTTTTGAGACTAAATTTAGAGAATTATTACTATATACTTTTGTATTCGAGCATTTTAGTGATCTGTGTGGATGGTTCTTCAGCAGAAGAAATAATTCTTGCTCGATTAGTGTTGTATTGAGGCAGCTGATTATCTACATGTGATCAGAATTGTTTGAGAAATAGAATAATCAGTGAAAAAGTATTTTAATTTGTAAAAAATATTGTTTAATATAGAAATATCATGGAGGAGGATATTCAATTGATCTTTTTGTATTGGATCAAGCCATCTTTAACTGAAGGTTTTAGCAGTGGGTGGTCTAACTAGCTGATGATGATTTTGATAGGTGGGTCTAACCAGTCACTAGGAATAAGGTGTAGTTGGGTGGTCTAACCAACTATTAAAGGCTTCTTTGAACTGGGGGGTATTACCAGTTTTTAATTAGGGGGTATAAGCATTTAATTTTTTAATAAACTTCCTATATAGTGGAAAATCCATGTCAGGGGGTCTAACCAACATGGAAGGGAGTAGGTCTTTGTGACTAACCTTTTAAATCCCTATCTATTTTGATTTATTTATTATTATTTCATAAAGGGATAGGTTGAGTATTAAAGTTTAGTGATCAAGACTTTAATCAATCATAGAGGTTGAATTAAAAGTTTTTTTTAAAAATAGTGTACCAATGATTCACCCCTTAGTTGCACCTTATCAATCCTTGGACACTACAATTGGTATTAGAGAAGATGTTAAGCTATGTAGATCTAGAAAAATTTCTGAGAAATGGGGAATATTAATTCAATGAACAATTGAGAAATTCCTATTTTTGATGTAATGAACTACCATAGATGAAGGAATATGATGCTTCTTTACCTTATATCTCGTGGATTATAAGTGCTAGATTCAACAATAGTGGGTTTCTTATCTATTAAATAAGATGTTCTTATGACTCATGCTGATAAAATAAATCTTTATGTTGATGGAAAAGCTCATAATGAAATTTTTATGGATTTATCAGAAAAGGTATACACTAAATTGATGGGTCTCCAAATAGATAACGATATCTAGAATAAACTGTGAAGTAGTTATGAAGGAATTATTAATGTCAAATAATCCATGTTATAAATCTGGAGAAGAATGCTTTAATAAATATAAAAAGATTATGATTAAAATATTGATGACTACATTACAATAGTAAATGTTATTTTCAGCAATATCAAATGTTTTGGTGAAAAGATGGAAAATTCTAATATTGCGAAAAAGGTTATGATATATTTCCCAGATATATTTGAATTAATGATTTTAACTCTAGAAAAAAGAGAATATAAATCATTGGATGAACTTCATAATAATAGTATATCATATGAAATAAAAAACAGCCATTATTAAAGAAAGTGTAAAGATATGAGATGGAATTTGAATCCATGAAAAAAGGTAAAACTAAAATCCACGAATGAATAGAATCAAGTGATTATGAGAATGTTGAATAATAATAGAAATTATATAAAATTATGTCCTTATTTTCACAAATTTTCAAAAGGGGAGATGGAAATGAAATAGAAAACAACCACAAAAGTGATAGAATTGTCACAAAATGGTAATTGTGCTAGTAAATATCCAAAAAAAAGACTGATGACACTAACTCAGATGAATAGGATAAGAAGTATTGGAAAATGAAGAGGAAGAAAAATAAGAATAGGTACTTACAAGAAGATAAATATGATGTGTTTAAAAATTTATTAATTTTCATAATCAAGAAGTGTGTCAAAAGATGAAATATTTTCTAGAATTTCATGTGATTTATGGCTAAATATAAAAAATCTAGAGTGATGAAGCTGACGAGATAAGTAATTTATAAAGTATGTTAGAATAAAATCTAGAAGATATTATTATAGAAAATATGAAACTCAAGAAGGGAAAAGACTGAAGAAATAAATTGACACGATATCCTTTGAGAATAAATAATGTATCAAGAAATATGAGATTTATCTTAATTAAAAAATAGAAAATAATATTAATATTAATGAGTTATAGGGAATGCTAATAACTGTAGTAAAGTAATATCATGACAAGGAATAATCCTCATTTGTTTAAGATAATAAATAGAATCATTTGAATTAGATGAATTTTAGAAGATGTTGAATGATCATTAATAAATAATTATTTATAAATATGAATAATTATTTGAGACAAAATATCGGTTCCCTATAGATCAAAGTGAGTTGAAGAAGATGAAACAATACATCACAAAAGTAGTTGAGATTAAGGGTGAATATTCTAAAGTTTTTGAGAATAAGGGTCCCAAAAAACAGTTGATTCTAGAACAAAAAAATATCAATTTGCATTTGGTATTTCTATCAGTGAAGATATAGAGGACAAGATAGGATCCAACTAGATGAAAAGAAAAAAAATGAGAAAATATATTCAACAAAGGAAGAGTGGACTAATTCATACTTAAGGTTTCCTCCGAAAAATACACATCCACAATCTATGAAAAATAAACAACAACTATCTTCAGAGTAGTACTACTATCATTCTGGAAGATCAATTTTCAGAGGCTATAATTGGTATTACAAAAAGTTTGGTCATAAAGCATATTCATTCTTGTATAACATGTCAATACCATGAAAAATGAATTAATCAAGGGGGATAAATTCTGAGAGGATGAAATAAAACTATTAGAAAGAGAAATATGTGATCAAAACTTCATCTAAATTATCAATGCATATCTTATTTGAATGTATGAATCAAGTTTGTAGTATATGTTTTCAATAGGGTCACAAAGATGAGAATTGTAGAGTTTTTTTAGTCATGTGAGATTTCTCATAGTACAAATGAGAATAGAAGTGAGATAGAAAAGAAAGCTACTATCACTAGTGAATTGTGTGAGAAGCTGGAGTAATATGAAAAACATAAAAATCTTTTAAAGATAAAGAAAAGAAAGTGGGAAAAATTGAATAATTTAAAGATGATGAGGATTCATATACAAATTATGACTTGAAAATTATGAATTGTGAACAAATTTGACATGGAATATCCCAATAGATGAAGGATAAGTCTTTAAATTTAGATTTTAAAAAGGAATAAGGGAAAACTAGGTTGAGAGGAAACTCTTAGCCTGAGTTCTATTTCTAAGGAATAAATAGGTTCCTCCTTATTCCCTTATATAAATGATTTTGCACTGACATGAAGGGAATGGAAGGAGATGGATGAATCCATTGTGGGGGAGAATAGATGATCTAGAGCTGTCAAATATTAACAATCTTGTGAAAAGTATTATCACTCGCTAATTCCTAATGAAAATATTTTATAAGAACATTTATAAAAGATATTTGGTATTCAGATAAAAATGGGGTGATATATATTTTTCACATGAACTTTCTAATTTTTTTGCAGAGATGTGCGCTATAAATATATTAAAAATAATTCTCAAATATCCATAGTGATTAAGTTGTTGAAACATGATTTATATTGGTATCACATTATATAATTTTTATTTCTTTGATTCTTAGGCGACATCTCTCTTGTTTTCTATACTAGGCATTCCCATATAGATATAGAGTTTATTAACTAAAATATCATTTCTTTTTTAGTTTTGTTTAATTATTTGAGAGGAAAATAAAGTTGAGGAAAATTTGGTTGATGTTATAACTCCTAAATACACCTTTTTATTCATTTCCTATATTTGGGCTTTTTATTCATTTCCTATATTTGGGAGAAAGAAAATAAAGCATATTTATTTTTGAGTATATTGACATCAAATAAAAATGGGGAGATTGAAGTGTCCACTAAATTGATTTTTTTTTTCAATAATTATTTTGATAAATATTTCAATGTGTCTTGAGTTTTTTAAATGTTATGATTTCAAATCATTTATTATGTTTAAAGACTTTAAAAAATGATGGGCATTGTTGACAATTATTTAAGAAGAAGCTAATAAAAATGATTTATTTTTCATAATGAATTGATGTTTTTTTGATTAATTTTGAGTAGGTTAGATTTTCATCTTATGGTATTTGGCTTACTATTTTAATTGAGCGGATATCAAAATAATGGGACTTACCCACCCCAGCCTGCCTACGTGGTCTGAAGCCAATGCTGAAGTGGGAAGTTGACACCCTGGCCATTCAGTGTGGGTTTCATGGGTGTACATGAGTTCAAGGTAAACCCATAGAGGCACATGTATAGGTGGATCCACCGCCATTAGGGGGTAGCATGGTTGTGGATGACAGCATCAACATAGGGCGGGGTGAGAACGTGGAGTTTCTAGTGGACCATTAACCAATTCTAGATGATCAATCCTATGGTTCGTATTATAAGGGAGTGGGGGACAGAGAAACATTTTGATGTGGGAATCGAATTTTTGGTTTACTTTTCCTCAATCTTAAAAACAAGATAAAAACCGAAGACATCTGATCTGAATTATCTGATTCATGTGATCAGTGTTTCATGTTATCTTCAACATGAAGCACCTGAGGAGATATGCTTCATGCCAGTATCTCCAAGTGACATTGACATATGATCAAATTCAATCTTTTAAACTCCATTTTATTTTATTGATGATTTCTATGATATTTAAATCATATGTAACATCGTTTGAATGTGTTTATTAAGATAAAATCGATGAAATGAAGTGTATAGAAAATATACTTTTACCAGTGATAGTGATTCTCGTAACTGTAAAGCATGAGGTAAATAGATATGAATGCTAATGGGATGTTTCCTAAAAAAGAAGGAGTTTGCTTCCAAGGAGGTCTTATTTAGAGTTTAAAAGGATTTAATATCCAGAAGAAATATAGATACCGTGAACCATGTGGTTCATGTAGAAAATATATATATAAACACTATTTTTTGTTTACGTGAAGTAGAAGAGGTTCCCATGAGACTTAGATAAGTGTTTATCACTCTTGTAGTTGTTTCCTGATGAAATTGCTTTCCAAAAATAACTTTGGATAAATCTATGTGAAACTTACATGATTTTACATGGAAAAACAAAGAACTTATGCCTATTCTTATGTATGTGAAGGGTTTGAGTAACATCATGACAATGTATATTGACACATTTTCTGGTGAATAAGTTCTTGCATGCATCATTCTCATACCCAATAGGTTTTGTTTGAAAGAAGAAAAAAATGAATTTGATGCTCCACTATTTCTCACCAAAGGAGTATCATTTTTAAGATAGATGTTTTTTACTTCCTCTGTATTCTGGTTTTCATGAATAAAGGCAGTATGAAGTTCATACATGGTTCACTGCATAAGTTCATGTAAATGAATTGTGTAACAATAGTGGTAACTGTGGTGTTTTCAAGGTGTGTATAAATAAATTGATAAGATTGAGATTGGATATGTGTGTTCAAAGTGGATAGTGTGTGGTTTAAGTTCCATGTGAAAACACTTACACGCATTCATGCATGCTCACATGCACATGTGAAGTATGAGGTGAATTTAAATATGTGTACATTATAAAAACTTGGATACACATGAAATAATTCAGTTAAGAAAGTTTGAAGTTTATGTATTTGTATTGTTGTAAATACTACATTTAGAAGACCATGCAATGTATTATATACACGAATGAAGTTTAAAGAATTTCTAATAAAATATAAATTTCATATTTTGTGTGTAACGCCTTGACCCTAGATACCCAGAGTCGGTGCATTATTACATAACATTGGCATAATCACAAGGAAATCATGTCTCGAAAGACCGAGCAGTTTAGTAGCCTTGGAAACAAGATTCATACATATGTTCAACTTTACATCTTGAAGAGAAATACAACACAAATATATTTCATTAGGAACATCCAAGCCTCCTAGATTATGCCTGCATGTCACTCATAACTAACTTCTTCATATCCTGGGAAAAAATAAAACAGTTAAAGGGGTGAGCTCAAACGCTCAGTAAGGGTAAGTATTACAACGGAAAATGACATAAATATTAAGCATGGTAAATAATTGAAACCACATGCCCTTACTAATAATATACATGAATACTTTTATGTCAAGAACATGAGATGAGTAAATAATGCCATAATAAAACATTATCATGGGTATTCTACTAGTCGAATGACCACATGAACCATCAATATTATTTCCATAATGAGGGAATGTATAATGCTAGACATTCTGAAACATTTTGTCAAGGCCTCGGCCAAGACGTATAAAATGATTAAGGCCTTGGACAAAACCAAAAATCAAATTGGGAAAGGGCCTCGACCAATTCCACTTCTAGTTGTCTCATGAGACCTACCGATGCATCGAGGGGCTATAGCGGACTCCACCCGTCACTTACTAAGTCCAATACATTCCTCATATGAAAAGGTTTAAAATATCATAAACATTCGTATTAAAACTAGCATACGAAATGTCAATACTGTAACTATAAGCAATGAATGGTATAAAAATAGCACATCCACAGTAAAACATATCACAAAAACTTCAATACAATATGTAAGTTTTGTATCATAATAAATCAACTTCAAATAAACTTAAAACCCATAAAAGGATGTTGGCATAGATGAAATCAAAACTATTTTAGAGAAATATCCCTTTTTTTGAAATCATTTAAAAGTTACATAATTAAAAAAGAAAACATTTACTTTGAAAATATTATTATAAGCTTGTTAGGGAAGCTTCAAATATTTTATAAAGGTGGAAAATAGCCGCACCAACCGTATAAGTTAAAAAAAGACATTCTTACCTTAATTTTTTTAAAAAGGTTAAAAAGGACCTTATTTGGAAAACAACGAAAAGATTACTTTATAAACTTCTTATAAAAAGTTAAACAAGGTTATAAATGACTTTAACCCATATTCTTTAAAATAGTAAGAATTTTTTGAAATACATTTTTAAGAAACATGGATGTGGATGATAAAGAGGTCCCAGTAGATAATTACGTATAAAAAACCTTGGATAATGAAGAGATTGTGAAATAAACCCTTACCTTGTACTTTTCCTTGGTTTATGGTAGGTTAAACTCCTGTATAATGGATAAATAATTTTTATTTAATTATATATTAATCATATATATTAATATGATATCATATATGATCTTTTAACATCGCTTTGTTAAAAAAATCTTAGTATTATCGTCGTTTTGTGTGTTAACTTACTCATTTTCTTTTATATAAGACATGTTTTTTATGGATAGTTTGTATCATAATCATATCCAGAATGATATTAACTCCTTAAATATTATTTTTAATCATCCAATAAAATTTAGTCTTGAATGGATATGATGGGTAATGAATCTCATCGTGTTCGTGGAGACGGTAATCCGTACGTACGCACGAGCGACAATATCATTCTTTTGATATTAAAATAATATATAATTGGATGGTATATCATATATAAATAATCATTATCATGTTATATTTATTATTTAAATGAATTATACATCATTATTATACCCATCTAAATAATGGTATATTGAATAACAATTACCCCACAACGTGGAGACGGTAGGCCATACATATGCACGTATGGTGACATGTCATTCAAGGGATGGATAGAATAATGAATTTGTTTGTTCCATAATTATAATAACATAATAGTATATATAAGGTACTGGAGTTATTATTTTAGAATGGAAATAACAAAGAAAGAAGAAGTTGAAGAAGAAAGGAACTTTAAAGAGGGTGGTGAAGACGTTACCTCTTCTTCGGGTTCTTCCTTTTGATTTGATAAAAAGAGCTCGTTAGGTTGGATTTATTATCAAAATAAAGACTATAGAATGAATTGAGGGAAGTTGGGAGGATATTTGGGCAGAGGTTGGCCAAGACAAATGTCTTTGAAGGTGTGAATTAATGAGAAGGGGGAGTGCCCTTCTATAAGAGGGGTGAGGGGATCTTTAGGAAAAACTTAAAGTATTATTTTGTAATAAAATAATATTTGACTTATAATAGATCCAAAGTGGATTATTCAAAGTATAATGTGAGGATAGGTCTAAATAATTTCAACTAATAGATTTTAGACAGGTTTGGGTCATTATATTAACCTTATATTTTAGTTTTAACTCTTGGTTAATTAGTTTAACACTTACCACGTCACATTGTATTTTTATAATATATAGTTAATAAACTTACTAAATACATCCAAGAGACCCCCAAGTGGTCCATTAATGATACACTAATAATGATATAAGTCCTTTTGATGAACCTTATATTTTTAGGAATAGAATATAAATTAATAATATAATATTTGTTTTAAAAACTCATTTATATCAATTTTGACACTACTCAATAATTGATTTTTGTTAAAGTCTTAAAAGCTTTATTAATTTGAAACCAATTTCATTTAAGCAATCCTAAAATGTCATATTAACCACTAAAATTCGTGTATGTCATCAAAACTTTCAAATTATATTTATTTTAACATTTATAATACCAATTATTTGATTCTTTCATTAATAAGGAAAATACTGCATCATTATTGTGTCATATATATTTTTAATTTTTCAACGTCTAAAAATTATAAATAAAATATAATTATGTAGGAAATATTTATATCTTTCTAATGAATATTTATAATCGAAATTATAACATATATAACCCTATGTAAATTTTTTTTCTAAAAGATATAAGCTCATGTCATTTTTGTATTTACTTAAACTTAATTAATATAAAGTGTCCCTATCACCTACAAGTGGCTCCATGGGATCCCAAAATCAACCCAAAGATTCCCATGGTCGGATATTTATCCATAAATAAGGTTAGGACACGTTTTAGGGTAATTTATTATTATTATAATATTATTTTTTACCCTTATTTACCAGATTTACCCTTTAACCATGGTAATAAAATATTTACCGAAGTAATTATTCAAAATGTATAAAAATAAAAGTTACCTATTTACATAATATGGACATCATGATTCAAAATATGGAATCCATTTTTCCAAATTCAAAACACAGAAGTGGCAGAAATTAATTTAAAATTAATTCCCGCTGTCAAAACAAAAAGCGTGTTTTTAAGATATAATAACTATCAAAAGATTGACACTTGTTTATGTCCAGTTTAATTGTGAAATTATGTCCAATTACAAACATTGTATTAAATGGTAAAAATATATTTTAAATATACCTTAAAACCACTCAAATTAATAATGTATCACTATTAATTATTTTGATTAAAAAAGTTGTTTTTAATTAAAATTTTGTAATTTTCACTATTCATCAAAATATAAAAGTTATCCAAAAAGTACCAAAATTTCACCCTAGGATAATTTCGATATTCCGAATCCAAAAATGAAGTTCATTTTGAAAGATAAAATGTATAAAATTTTAAAAAGTGAGTATTACTATTCATAATAGCTACTTTGATTGATCGTGGTGTGTTAGAATCTCGAAGTTGCGTATAATGCAAGCTATTGAATTACTCAAATGGAAACGTACCATGGAAGCTTGGGGTGTTACATTCTCCCCTCCTTCAAATAATTTCATCCTCAAAATTTCTAGAAAATTACTGTATAAAAATACTCGGGTGGTTCTTCATCATAAGTTCCTCGGGTTCCCACGTTGCCTCTTCCATCTTGTGGTTTCTCCATAAAAATTTTACCAGATGAGTCGTCCGGTTTCTCGGCACTTGTTCTCTCATATCAAGAATCCTGACGGGCTCTTCGCAATAAGATAGATCGGGTTCCAGTTTTAATTCCTCATAGGTGAGTACATGCGTTGGGTCAGGCATGTATTTTCTCAACAGTGATACGTGGAACACATCGTGAACTTTGGAGAGACTTGGCGGCATTGCCAATCAGTAAGCTAAAACCCAAATTCATTATAGAATTTAGAATGGTCCGATATACATGGGACTCAATTTACCTTTCTTACCGAAATGTATAAATCCATTCCATGGAGATACCTTCAAGAAAACATGATCTCCTACATGAAATTCCAAATCCTTCCTTTGATTATCGGCATAGCTCTTCTGCCTACTTTGAGCTGCTTTGATGTGGTTTTGGATTACCTTTAACTTTTCCATCATTTCCTCCACTAGTTTCGGGCCAATAAGTTTTCTTTCACCAACATCATCCCAACAGGTTGGTGTGCGACATCTCTTTCCGTACAACGCTTCATATGGTGCCATCCAAATACTTGAATGAAAGCTATTGTTATAGGAAAATTCCACCAAAGGTAAATATTGATCCCACATACCCTGAAAGTCAAGTGAGCATGATCTCAACATGTATTCTAAGGTTTGAATAGTCTGTTCTGATTGTCCATCTGTTTGAGGGTGGTAAGCAGTGCTCAAACGAAGTTCAGTATCCAAGGCCTTCTGAAGACTTTTCCAGAATCTTGATGTAAAATAGGGATCACGATCCAAGACAATCGATAGGGGAACTCCATGAAGTCTCAAAACTTCATTAATATATAGTCTTGCTAGACGTTCAAGTGGTAGATCTTCTCTTATAGAAAGAAAATGTGCTGACTTGGTAAGACGATCAACAATGACCCATATTTCATCGTTCCATCTAGGAGTCTTTGGTATCCCCATGAAAAAGTCCATCGTAATATTATCCCATTTCCACTCAGGTATGGGGAGAGGTTTCATGACTCTTCCAGGCTATTGTCTTCCAGCTTTCACTTGTTGACAAACCATACATCTTGACACAAAATCAGCAATCTCCCTCTTCATGTTGTCCCAACAAAAATGTTCCTTTAAATCTATATAAATTTTGGTGCTCCTAGGGTGTAAAGAGAAATTGGAACTATGAGCATCATCCAAAAATTCCATTTTTAGATCAGGTATATTGGAAACACAAAGTCTCTTCCCAAACTTCAAAATTCCATCTTCATACATAAATTCATTCAATCTCCCATCATTCACAGCTTTAATCTTCTTTTGAAACTCTTCATCACCGGTATGAGAACTCTTTATCCTTTCTAGTAAAGATGGTTTGGAAACCATTTGAAAAAGTATTAATGATTTATCTTCCTTGGTGATTCCCATATCTATATTTACTAGATCCATGTACATAGGATCCTTTTCTACTCTCATCTTGTTCAAAATTCCATGATCCTTTCTACTTAAAGCATCTTCCACCTTATTTTCCATCCCTGGGTGGTAGTGTATCGTGCAATCATAATCCTTGAGTAGTTCAAGCCATATCCTTTGCCTCACGTTGAGCTCTTTCTATGAGAAAATATATTTCAAACTCTTGTGATCCGTATAAATCTCACATTTTTCACCATAGAGATAGTGTCTCCAAATCTTCAAAGCAAATATTACAGCAGCTAACTCAATATCATGAGTAGGATAGTTTTTCTCATGAATTTGCAGCTGTCGTGATGCATAGGCAATAACTCTATCATTCTACATAAGGACACAACCAAGACCTTTCTTCAATGCATCACTATAAATAACGAACCCATCATTCCTCGATGGTAGAGTCAATATAGGAGCATTGACTAATCTTCTCTTTAGTTCTTCAAAACATTCTTCACACTCTTCTGTACAGAAAAATTTAACCCCTTTACGTGTGAGCTTTGTTAATGGGTTAGCCAACCGAGAAATGTTCTGGAAGAAACATCGATAATAACCTGCTAAACCAATAAAACTGCGTACCTCGGTTATACTTGTTGGTGTTGGCCATTCTTGGATTGCCTTGGTCTTAGAAGGATCAACATAGATTCCATCCTTAGAGACAATATGTCCATGAAATGAAATCTCCTGAAGCTAGAATTTACACTTTCTAAACATCCCATATAATTCATGTCTTCTCAGAGTCTTCAATATAATGCGTAAGTGATTTTAATGATATTTATAGATTTTGGAGTATACGAAGATATCATCAAAAAATACCAATACAAATTCATCAAGATATTTCTTGAAAACTCTATTCATTATATCCATGAATACAGAGGGTGCATTAGTCAACCCAAAAGGCATTATTGTAAACTCATAATGCTCGTACCTGGTTCAAAATGCCATCTTTAGAAAGTATTCCTTCTTCACACACAACTGATGATATCCAGATCGAAGGTCAATCTTTGAAAAGTATTGAGCTCCATGCAGTTGGTCAAATAAATCATCAATGCGAGGTAGGGGATACTTGTTCTTTATTGTTATATCATTGATCTCCCTATAGTTAATGCACAACCTCATAGATCCATCTTTCTTCTTAACAAAAAGGACAAGGGATCCCAATAGAGAAACACTAGTCCAAATAAATCCCTTATTACTCAATTCCTACAGTTGTTTCTTTAGTTCAAATAATTCCACAATGGCCATTCTATAAGGGGTTTTTGATATGGGCCTTGAACCAGGAATTAAATCAATGAAAAACTCAACTTCTCATTCTGGAGGATGTCCAGGTAAATCTTCTGGAAACACATCAACATATTCTCTCACAATAGGCACATCCTCTATTTGAACATTCCTTTCCTCACCCACAGTTATTTCATTCTCTTCCTCCCCGATAATTGAATTTAGTTGAGCTACTAGGGGTGGATCTAGATAAGAATTAGGTGGCGACGATTCTGCTCTAAAGATAAGGTGTTCCATATCATCATCATCAAGAATCGTAACCTCCTTATTCTTACAATAAATATTCACATCATGGTCCGAAATCCAATCCATAATGAGGATTATATGAAATTCAATCATAGGTATGATGATGAGATCAACGGATAAAGAACATTTATGTGCTCTAATGGGGACTGATTCACAAAACTTCAATGCAATGACACTTCCCTTAGGAGTTTTAACTGAAAACTACCTTGTTAAATCAAATTTAAAATATCTAATTTTCTTAGAAAAATTGGAAGATATGAAACAATGCGATGATCCAGAATCAAATAATGAATTTTCTAAACCTGAGGAAACCATTAAATTACCCACCACCACGTCTTTCAGGGCTTCAACCTCAGCAATAGTGATTGCATAAGCTTGGCCTTGATCCCTTGGCCTTTTCTGAGGTAAGTTTCCTTGACGCATAGGACATTCATTTGAAAAATGACCCATATCCCTGCAATTGTAGCATTGAACATCGGTAGCGACTTTATTTCCTTTACAATCACCAGCTAGATGTCCTTTCTATCCACTTTTTTACCATATTCCTTTTCCTTTTAGACAGGCACCAGGGTGCTTCCTTCCACAATTATGACAGGGTGGAAATTCAATTCTACCCATCTTCCCTGTTTCCTTATTTCCTTTCCCAGAGTGTTCAGCAGATCTCTTCTTCTCTTGATTTGATTTAAAGTCATAAGACTTAAAGAATTCCTTTTCTATCTTGATATCACACGATACAATATCTTCATATGATGAGAAGGTTTGCGAGACTAATGCTCAATGGAGAAATGGTTTTAACCAATCAAAGAAACGATCAATATTACTCCTTGGGTTATGTATATAATCAGAAACATGCCTCACTAACCTTGTAAAGTTAGCCTTATACTTTGCGACATTCACATCCTCTTTCTGCCTCAGACTCAGAAATTGCCTTTCCATATCTTCTCGATGGTCTTGAGGAAAGTATTTTTCTAAGAACATCTCTTTGGACTACCTACATTCAATATCTAATACTTCATCATCTTCCTTCAGGTTTTGTATTAATGACCACCATTGATCAGCATCTCTAGTGAGGCGATAAAATGCCATGAAATCCTTTTCCCTTTCACTACTCCCCAAGGCATGGAATATTTTCTCTAAGGAATTTATCCATTGTTCAAATACTATAGGATTTTTAATTCCATTAAATTTCGGTGGTTTTTGCCTCATGAAGCGATCTAACATTGATCCTCCACACTGTGGATCTGGGTGCTCTATACGGGTAAGGTTATTATTCATAACCTGAGTGAGTTGTCCCAGTATGGTGATAATCTGATCAGCACCAGTTGAATCACTAGCTCCACTATAATTATCTTAAGCAGGAGGGAAATCCCTACATGGAGTGCATGCGTTGATACAATTTCCATTCCTTCCACTAGGTGCCATTTCTAAACAATGGCATAAACTAGATTAGTTTATGAATTGAAATATATAATTCCAAACTTCTAAAACACTTAACATAAATTCAACAGTTTATGGATATAATCCATAATCCAAAAAAAGTTTTCTTTGAGAAGTATATACTCATATCCCTTCATAATGGTTCATAAAGAAAATGAGAATTATCCTAAGCATATCCCCCAGGAGTGTCGTAACCAAGAGTGCAACAAATCCCGTTGTCGTGCACTAGTTCCCGTTCGAGTCAAGCTCAAAGCGGTGTTTTCCGGTTTTACCCCTAGGTACATCTGTTCCAGAGCCACATCTACCTGCTCGTATCAAGACATGGATGTATTTCTCGGATAACTCAAAAAATATCTACAATACCAAAATTCTAGGAAGTTCTTCTATACTAATCCTCAAAGTCTATCTTAGGGCTATGTGTTATAATCAGAGTTTATCTAAATCTAGTTTCCAAGGTTTGTACTAAACTTCCTCTGATACCAACTGTAATGCCCCGACCCTAGTTAACCAGAGTTGGTGCATTATTACATAACATTGACACGATCACAAGGAAATCATGTCTCGAAAGACCAATCAGTTTAGTAGCCTTGGAAACTAGATTCATACATTTGTTCAACTGTACATCTTGAAGAGAAATACAACAAAAATATATTTCATTAGGAACATCCAAGCCTCCTAGATTATGCCTGTAGGTCACTCATAACTAACTTCTTTATATCCTGGGAAAAAATAAAACATTGAAAGGGGTGAGCTCAAACACTCAGTAAGGTTAAGTAATACAGTGAAAAATGACATAAATATTAAGCATGGTAAATAATTGAAACCACATGCCCTTACCAATAATATACATGAATAATTTTATGGAAAGAACATGAGATGAGTAAATAATGTCATAATAACACATAATCATGGATATTCTACTAGTCGAATGACCACATGAACCATCAATATTATTTCCATAATGAGGGAATGTATAATGCTGGACATTCTGAAACATTTTGTGAAGGCCTCAACCAAGACGTCTAAAATGATTAAGGCCTCGGCCAAAACCATAAATCAAATTGGGAAAGGGCCTCGAAAAATTCCATGTCTAGTTGTCTCATGAGACCTACCGATGCATCAAGGAGCTATAGCGGGCTCCACCCGTCACTTACTAAGTCCAATACATTCCTCATATGAAAAGGTTTAAATATATCATAAACATTCGTATTAAAACTAGCATATGAAATGTCAATACTTTAACCATAAGAAATGAATGGTATAAAAATAGAACATCCACAGTCAAACATATCACAAAAACTTCAGTACGATATGGAAGTTTTGTATCATAATAAATCAACTTCAAGGAAACTTAAAATCCATCAAAGGATGTTGGCATAGATGAAATAAAATATATTTGAGAGAAATATTTCTTTTTTTGAAATCATTTAAAAGTAACATAATTATAAAAGAAAAAATTTACTTTGAAAATATTTTTATAAGCTTGTAAGGGAAGATTAAAAGATTTTATAATGGTGGAAAATAGCCGCACCAGCCGTATAAGTTAAAAAAAATACATTTTTACCTTAATTTTGTCGAAAAGGTTAAAAAGGATCTTGTTTGGAAAACGATGGAAATATTCCTTTATAAGATTCTTATAAAAATCCAAATAAGGGTATAAATGACTTTAACCCATATTCTGTAAAATAGTAAGAATGTTTTGAAATACATTTTTAAGAAACATGGATGTGGATGATAAAGAGGTCCTAGTAGATAATTACGTATAAACAACCTCGGATAATGAAGAGATTGTGAAATAAACCCCTAACTTGTATTTTCCTTGGTTTTTGGTAGGTTAAACTCCTGTATAATGGTGAAATAATTGTTATTTAATTATATAATAATCATATATATTAATATCATATCATATATGATCTTTTAACATCGCTTTGTTAATAAAATCTTAGTATTATCGTCGTTTTGGGTGTTAACTTACTCGTTTTTTTTATATAAGCTGTGTTTTTTATGGATAGGTTGTATCATACTCATATCCAAAATGATATTAAGTCCTTAAACATTATTTTTAATCATCCAATAAAATTTAGTCTTCAATGGATATGATGGGGAATGAATCTCATCGCGTTCGTGGAGACGGTAATCCGTACGTACGCACGAGCGACAATATCATTCTTTTGATATTAAAATAATATATAATTGGATGGTATATAATATATAAAGAATAATTATCATGTTATATTTATTATTTACATGAATTATACATCATTATTATACCCATATAAATAATGGTATATTGAATAACAATTACACCACAACGTGGAGACAGTAGGCCGTACGTACGCACGTATGGTGACATGTCATTCAAGGGATGGATAGAATAATGAATTTTTTTGTTCCATAATTATAATAAAATCACATTTTTTAGAAGGTACTGGATTTATTATTTTATAATGAAAATAACAAAGAAAGAAGAAGTTAAAGAAGAAAGGAACTTTAAAGAGGGTGGTGAAGATGTTACCTCTTCTTCAAGTTCTTCCTTTTGATTTGATCAAAATGGATCCTTAGGTTGGATTTTTGATCAAACTAAGGCCTATAGAATGAATTTAGGGAAGTTGGGAGGATATTTGGGCAGGTTTTGGCCGAGCTAAATGGCTTTGAAGGTGTGAATTAATGAGAAGGGGGAGTGCCCTTTTATAAGAGGGGTGAGGGGCTCTTTAGAGAAAACTTAAAGTATTATTTTATAATAAAATCATATTTGGTTTATAATGGATCCAAAGTGGATTATTCAAAGTATAAGCTGGGGATGGGTCGAAATACTTTCAACCAATATATTTTAGATAGGTTTGGTTCATTATATTAACCTTATCGTTTAGTTTTAACCCTTGGTTAATTAGTTTAACACTTACCATGTCACACTGTATTTTTATAATATATAGTTAATAAACTTACTAAATACTTCCATGTGACCCCCAAGTGTTCCATTAATGATACACCAATAATTATATAAGTCCTTTGGCCGAACCTTATATTTTTAGTAATAGAATATAAATTAATAATATAATATTTGTTTTAAAAACTCATTTATATCAATTTTGATACTACTCAATAATTGATTTTTGTTAAAGTCTTTACAACTTTATTAATTCGAACCAAATTAATTTAAGAAATCCTAACATTTCATATTAACCAATAAAATTCTGGTATGTCATCAAAACTTTCAAATTATTTTTATTTTAACATTTATAATACCAATTATTTGATTCTTTCATTAATAAGGAAAATATTGCATCATTATTGTGTCATATATATTTTTACTTTTTCAATGTATAAAAATTATAAATAAAATATATTTATGTAGGAAATCATTATAGATTTCTAATGAATATTTATAATCGAAAATATAACATATATAACCCTATGTAAAAATTGTTTTTCTAAAAGATATAAGCTTATGTCATTTTTGTATTTACTTAAACTTAATTAATATAAAGTGTCCCTATCACCTACAAGTGGCTCCATGGGGTCCCAATATCGACCCAAAGATTCCCATGGTCAGATATGTATCCACCAATAAGGTTGGGACATGTTTTAGGGTAATTTTTTTTATTATAATATTATTTTTTACCCTTATTTACCGGATTTACCCTTTAACCATGGTAAATAAAATATTTACCGAAGTAATTATTCAAAATGTCTAAAAATAAAAGTTACCTATTTACATAATTTGTACATCATGATTCCAAATATGGAATCCATTTTTCCAAATTCAAAACACCTAAGTGGAAGAAATTAATTTAAAATTAATTCCCGCTGTTGAAACAAAAAGCATGTTTTTAAGATATAATAACTATCAAAAGATTGACACTTGTTTATGTCCAGTTTAATTGTGAAATTATTTCCAATGACCAAAATTGTATTAAATGATAAAAATATATTTTAAATATACTTTAAAACCACTCAAATTAATAATGTATGACTATTAATTATTTTGATTAAAAAAGTTGTTTTTAATTAAAATTTATTATTTTCACTATTCATTAAAATATAAAAGTTATCCAAAAAGTACCAAAATTTCACCCTAGGATAATTTCGATATTCTGAATCCAAAAATGAAGTCCATTTTGAATGATAAAATATATAAAATTTCAAAAAGCGGGTATTACTATTCATAACAGCTACTTTGATTGATCGCGATGTGTTAGAATCTCAAAGTTGCGTACAATGCAAGATATTGCATTACTCAAAGGGAAATGTACCATGGAAGCTTGGGGTGTTACATTGTGTCCCATGTTTAGAGAATTAATCTGGTGAATTATTCCATAAGAATTTTATATATGATTTTTTCAGTGATCTGTGAGGTTAGGTCTTCATCAAAAGAAGAAATTCATGCTTGATCAGTGTTGTACTAAGGTAGATGATTATCTATAGGTGATCATAATAGTATGATAAAGACTATCCTCAGTGAAAATTTAATTTATGTTGTACATGATCCAGTTTGATCCACCAATCTTGTGGAGGAGGATCTGCAATTGATCTTTGTATAATGGATCAAACCATCTAAAATTTAAGGCTATACTTGTGGGGTCTAACCAGTTGCTGAAGATAGTGATTGGGGTGTTCTATCTAATCATTGTGAATAATGTGTGTTGGTCGGAGTGGATACTCAAGAGGGGGGGGGGGTGAATTGAGTTCCAATTAAAATTTTTGTTTTAAAATCCTTTACCAAATTCCCCCAATTTGAAATACTAATTGAATTGTAGTGAATTTGAACTAAAGAAAACTTCCAGCTAGGTTCTCAAGGGATTGATTAATTCCCAGTTAATCTAATTAGAGGATCATATTAGCTTTTGAACCAAAATTACTGATTTAAAAATAATGCAAACACTTGCTAATTCAATTATCAGAGTAACTTTGAAAAACAATTTAGGTTTTAAAGCACTTGGCAGCGGAATAAAAGGTTTTTGATAAAAATAAACAAAGCACATCAGATATGACCAAGAGGTTCTGTCTCAGCCTTGTTGTACCGGTAACTTCCTTGGTGTATCGGTAGACTTCCTTCGGTAACTCGTCTGTAATAGTAGGATTGCTTAACAGTGACTTGTTGTACTGGTGGACTTAATGTATCAGTAGACTTGATGTAACGGTGACCTTCACGTATCGGTAGACTTCATGTAACAGTGACCTTCACGTATCGGTAGACTTCATGTAACGGTGAACTTCATGTATCGATAGGCTTGATCTGTAACGGTGACCACTTGCCTGTTTAAGCATTCTATTTGCAGAATGGGTTAAGTTCGAATATATATCCATCCAGTAACCGAATTCTCTGAAGTTCATGTAAATATTATAATATATGAATATGTGCATGGTGTACAGAAATACTGAAATAAGTAATTAACCATTAATCAATATAGGGATTATCTAACCATAATTGGGATTAGAATAATATGAGGGAGAATAATTGGGATTACCAAAATATGAGTTCAACTAATTCTCCCAGAGGGTTCAACAATCTCCCCCTTTTTTATAATCACAACTTATTCCAAAGTATTAAGAAAATTAAAATAATTTCAGAGGAAAAATTTCCTAAGAAAAAATTTAAAAAAAAGTTCTCATTTTTCTCCCCCTTTCAATTGCACTCCTAGTTCTCATTTGTTTCATTTTCTCTCCCCTTTCTGATTAACAAAAAGAAGGGTAGAATCAGAGAAATGTAGAGAAAAAAAGAGAACATATGTCAAGGAAACATAAACACAATAAAGTGGAGAATGTAAGAGTAAATTACCATTAAGGTACAAAAGGGACAAACTAAGAAAGTCAGGATTACGAAAAATACAAGAAAATCCTATCAAAAACATTCAGAATCACTCAATCATCCTCTTGAACAGGAGTCTTTCCCTTAGGATCAGAAGAGGGTATAGGTTTAGATTGAGTAGATGTCTTAGGAATAGCTGAAAGAACAACCAGAGGGTCAGCCACTGAAACTGTACCGGATATGAAATTTGTGCTCTTTTGTGAGATCATAGGTGTCAAGATTAGAATAGCCTAAACTGGAGTCAATTGAGGTGTACTCCCATAGGCAGAGGCAGGAAGAGCAGGAGGTACAATCACAGGTATGGAATCCACATGCAAGAATGGTAGCAACAGGTTCCTGAAATCCATAATAATACTACCTCCTCTCTCCATTGCTGACACTAAATCATCTCGATTTTCAATGAATTTATCCATGGCAGGAGTAAGCTCCCTGAGCTTACTAACCTGTTCTCTGAAAGCCTGGGTCACTGGAGGCAACTTCATATTTTCCAACAAGAGATTGAAATGGTTGGTCATTTGATGCTTGGTATAGACCTTCTCAAAAATAAGCATCCACTTTATTTTTAATTGCCTCTGGAGAAGCAGTAGCTGTCCATAGGTGATCACGAACAAAACTACTAACTTCCCTAGTGGTATCAAGGATCTGAGTATCTGAGGATCCACTGGTACTGGCCTTAGCCAACTCTTCCTAGATAACAGTTCTGATCTGGTCAAGGTTCACAGTTGAGCTGGATGAGGGAAGGGGTTTAACTAAGAAAGCTACTGTCTTCTTGAAAGATTGTGTCAGATTACTAACCACCTTCTGGAAAAGTTCATCTTGACTATTCAAGTGTTCTTTTAATGATGTCTTAAAAGCCTCAAAAACTTCCTCAAACTGCTTGACTACTTCTTTGATATATCTAATATCAGTATGCACTTGGGTTTGAGAGATGTTCATGGTAGTCAATGAAGCAATCGATTGTCTTAGAGCCACCACAGCTCCTGTCCAACTCTCAATTTGAGTATGGCATACTTTAACTTCATCCATCATTCCTTTCACTGGACTAGAAACAGCACATCCCATAGATAGCTCCAGGGATTTCTCCACACTTCTCATTTCATCAACCAGGATTTTCTTCAAATCTTCCACTGATTCTCTCAGTGTTTCTTTCATTTCAGCCTTTAAGGACTCAAGGTCCTCCTTGGTTGCCAAATTTTCAGCCACAGTAGGCAGGATAACTGATTCTCTTTGGGGATGGTCTTCCTCATCAGAGTCTTCATAATTAAGTCCAAGAAACATGTATCCTGAATCTGATGTCCAACCTTCAATGTCATACAATACTGATACTGAACCAATATTCTCCCCCTCACTTAGAGCATTCACCTGAGGAATCTCCTCCAACTGTTCTGATCGAGGTAATTCTATAATTTCCTCTGCAACTGCAGCATATTCAATAGACATTTACTCTGATGGCTCAAGGACTCTCTCATCAAGAGATTCTACTTCTGCTTCCTGATCAGGAACTTTCTTGACTGTACTGTCTATCAGAGGGCTCAAACTGAGCTCTTCTTCTTCATTTTCCACATCATCTGCTTCACCAGAAGCCTCCTTCTCTTCATGAGAAATCTGATCTGACTCAGTTGCCTCATCCTCTTCAGAGGTGTCTTTGACAACAAACTGATAAGCTTCTTGTTCTTCTGTAGTCTCGGTGTCATTGTCCTTCAGAATAGATTCTCTCCTTGGTATTTCTTTTGCAGGGCTAACTGCTCCATAGGAAATGTTTTGGGGCATAGGACTAGGAGGTAAATTTGGGCCTCCTCCTTCCTCAAATGATGTCTCTTCCTCTTCTGCTTCTGTTTCATTATCACTGTAGACCCGTTCTGGCTCATCTGTTCCAATACCAGGATCCCTCACATCATTTGGTCTAGAAGGATGATCCATAAGAGTGTACTTGTCATAGATTTTTCCATCATCATTAACCCATGATTTCTTCCAAGGGTTCCAGCTGAGTTTCATAAACTTACAGACAGTCTTGGTGAGGCAAAAGTTATCCTTAACTATAACAGTTTCAGCTTGAGGTCCAGCTACCTCCTTTGTCTTCAACATAATAGAAATCAATTTAGAAAAGACAAGTTCATTAGAATTAGACTTCAGTCTAGTCATCTCCTTAATCTGAATCATTTTTAGTCTGCATAAATTCACCTTTACTCCATTCTTTAACAGATACAACAAATAAATATCCTGAAATATGAGGGTAGAAAAATCTCCTCTCCTTAGACTAATCACATGCTGAATGAACTTGAAAAGTAGTTTATCCTCCCCTTCCATCTCTGCAGCAATAACCTTTCTAGGAGTTCCATTTCCTGTCAATTATAACAAGGAATCCTCATATTTGAAAAAGTCACTAGCAGTAGGTATGGATTTTGAATAAAATCCATAATCACCACTATGAGGAACCTTAAGGTTCTCATCCCATTCAACTGATGAAAACGAAAATGTTTGACTATTCACAAATGAAATCATCCTATTCTCCTCCTTTGATGTCTCACAACAGAAAAACTCATAAAACTCTTTTACCAGTGTTGGAGAATACGGTTCATTATTGTTCATAAAGCATTCGATCCATCCTTGTTCTTGTAAAACCTTCAGAATCAAGGAGTTTCTTTCGAGCATCCATGCCGCACATAATTCCTTTTCCACTACAATGGATCACTTCGATAAATGTGGATTCACGGGATTCCTTCGAAAAACATCTCTACTGCTTCTACTGGCACCAACATTGGTTACTTTCTGCTTCTTAGCTTGCGGCGCATCACTCCCTTCATCCACCGAGGGTCGCTTCACACGGGCCATTTCAGATTCTGAGGCTTAGGGGTTTTCAAGCTTGAGAGGTTTAGGTAGGAGGGATTCGAACAGACGGGTTCACGGTGATTGAGTGATGTCTAGAGTTGGGTTTAATATCATTTAGGATTCACATATAAAATAAATCTTATATTAAAAATAAATTCAAAGTCTCGGCCTTAATATGAAAATTTAAAATGGCGCGAGAAATGTACCGGTGAGGTGTCCTTAAATGGCGTGGTTTATCCTAACGGTGAGGTTTATCTAATGGTGAGGTTCATCCTAACAGTGAGGTTTATCCTAACGGTGAGGTTCATCCTAAAGGTGAGGTTTATCCTAACGGTGAGGTTTATCTAACGGTGAGGTTCATCCTAACGGTGAGGTTCATCCTAACAGTGAGGTTCATCCTAACGGTGAGGTTTGTCCTAACAGTGAGGTTCATCCTAACGGTGAGGTTCATCCTAATAGTGAGGTTCATCCTAACGGTGAGGTTTGTCCTAACAGTGAGGTTCATCATAACGGTGAGGTTTATCCTAACGGTGAGGTTCATACTAATGGTGAGGTTTATCCTAATGGTTTAAGAGTAAGTTATCATTCCTAATTCATGTCTAATGAAACTCAATCTTTCTGAATTTAATGTCTTAGTGAAAATATCAGCTTATTGGAGTTTAGTACCAATAAATTCAAGAGTTATATCACCTCTTTGATAACGATCTCTTAGAAAGTGGTGTATAACATCAATGTGTTTGGTTCTAGAGTGATACACAGGGTTCTTTGAGATGTTGATCGCACTAGTGTTATCACAGTTAATTGAAACATGTTTAAACTCAAATCCATAGTCCAATAAAGTGTGTTTCATCCACAGAATCTGTGCACAGCAACTACCAGCAGCTATATACTCTGCTTCAGCAGTAGATAATGCAACTGAGTTTTGTTTCTTACTACACCATGATACTAGGGACTTTCCAAGTAAATGACATGTTCCAGATGTGCTCTTTCTATCAAACTTGCATCCAGCAAAGTCAGCATCTGAATAACTTATTAAATCAAATGATTGTTCTTTTGGGTAAAACAGTCCCAAATGGGCAGTGTATTTAAGATATTTGAAAATCCTTTTAACAGCAAGTAAGTGTGACTCTTTAGGGTTAGCTTGAAATCTATCACACATACATACACTAAACATAATATCAGGTCAACTAGCAGTAAGATAAAGTAAACTCCCAATCATACCTCTATAATTAGTTTGATCTATTGGTTTACTAGTTTCACCAATATCCAATTTACAGGTGGTACTCATAGGTGTATCACTCACCTTAATACTATCCAAGCCAAAATGTTTTAATAAATCCTTAGTATATTTACTCTGATTCAAAATAATACCATCTTTAGTTTGAAATATTTTAAATCCAAGAAAGTACTTAAGCTCTCCCATTAAGCTCATTTCAAACTCATTTTTCATAACCTTTGAAAAATCAGTACATAAATAATTTTTAGAAGATCCAAAAATAATATCATCAACATAGATTTGTACTATTAAAACATCTTTTGAAATTATTTTTATAAAAAGAGTAGGATCAGCAATTCCTTTTGTAAATCCTTTTGAAATAAGAAAATTTGTAAGTCTTTCATTCCAAGATCTTGGAGCTTGTTTTAAACCCTATAAAGCTTTAGAAAGTTTAAAAACATGATTTTGAAAGTGAGGATTTGAAAAACTAGGTGGTTGTTCTAAAAAAACATCTTCAACAATAAAACCATTTAGAAAAGCACTTTTCACATCCATTTCATATAACTTGAAATTCAGATGTGATGAAAAGGAAAGTAAGATCCTAATTGCCTCTAATCTAGCTACAGGTGCAAAGGTTTCCTCATAGTCAATTCCTTCTTCTTGATTGTAACCTTATCCAACTAGTCTAGCTTTGTTTCTAATGATATTTCCAGATTCATCAACTTTGTTTCTAAACACCCACTTTGTGCCTATGGTTAAAGTGTCCTTAAGTCTTTCTACTAATTCCCAGAATTTATTTCATTCAAATTGATTTAGTTCTTCTTGCATAGATATTACCCAAAATTCATCATTGATAGCATCATTGATATTTTTAGGTTCTAACTGTGAAAGAAAATCTTGTTGTTCAACCTGATTTCTTAGAGAAGCTCTAGTCTATGTTCCTCTATCCAGATTACCTACAACAGCATATAAGGGATGGTTCTTCAGAATCCTAGTTGGTCTCAAAAAGGTAGGTCTAGAGATTTTAGGCTCATCAACAGGTTGGGAGTCAACAGAAGCAGGTTCTGGAGAATTTCCAGAACTGGATGTTTTAATTATAGGTCCACTGTCTTTATCATTAAGGTTCAAAACAGAGAGATCGTCTTTAAGATTTTCAAGAGAGGTCTTAGGTTCATGTGGATCAGTTTCATCAAATTTGATGTGAACAGATTCCTCCACACATTTGGTTCTCTTATTGAAAACTCTATAGGCTTTACTAGAAATAGAGTAACCTAGGAAAATTCCTTCATCACTCTTGGATGCAAACTTGTCAAGATTATCTTTATTATTAAGAATAAAGACTTTGCAACCAAAAACTCTGAAGTAGTTAACCTTAGGTTTCCTGTGGTTGCACAACTCATAAGGGGTCTTCTTAAGAATAGGTCTGATCAAGACTCTATTGATAATATAACAAGCTGTATTGAAAGCTTCAGCCCAAAAATAAACAGGTAGGTCATACTCATTGAGCATGGTTCTGGAAATTTCCTGAAGGGTTCTATTCCTCCTTTCTACTACACCTTTTTGTTGAGGTGTCCTAGGGGAAAAGAAATTGTGACTATAGCCATTGTGTGAGCAGTAGGATTCAAACTCATGATTTTCAAACTCACGACCATGATCACTTCTCAAGGTTTTAATCTTAAGTCCACTAAGGTTCTCTATAGACTTGGAATATTTAACAAAGTAAGAACAAGGTTCACTTTTGTGAGCTAGAAAATATACCCAAGTATACCTAGAATAGTCATCTACTAGAACATAGACATAGTGCTTCCCATTTAAACTAGAAACTCTAGAAGGTCCAAAAAAATCCATTTGAACCAACTCAAGAGGTTGAGAAGTTGATACTTATTTCTTTTATTTGAAAGAAACTTTATGTTGCTTTCCCTTTTGACAGGGATTACAAACATTATCTGCTGGGAATTCAAGTTTTGGTAGGTCTCTAACTAAGTTCTTACTAGTAAGTTTTCTAAGTGAATGTACATTGCACTGTCCTAATATTCTGTGCCAAAGCCAAGACTCTTTATGAAAAGAATTTAAACAAGTAATATTTTGCATAGGTAAAGAATTTAAATCAACAACATAGAAATTTTCATTTCGCAAGGCAGAAAATACTAAATCATTTTTAGAAAAAACATTGCAAGAATCATTTTCAAATTTAACATTAAAACCATCATCACATAATTGAGAAATACTTAGTAAATTATATTTAAGTCCATCAAAAAATAGAACTTTAGAAATTAATACTGAGTCAGTGTTACCAATCTGTCCTAAGCCGATGATTTTCCCTTTATAATTATCACCAAAAGTGACAAAACCTCCATCAACTCTGACTATGCTTTTAAAGCATGATAAGTCTCCTGACATATGTCTTTAACATCCACTATCCAAGTACCAAGTCTTTCTATAAGATCTTTTTAAATAGGTTCCCTACAAAGAAGATTTAGATAGGAAATGATTTTGGTACCCAGATTTTCTTGGGTCCAGATAGGTTAGCCAATAAAACTTTAGGTAGCCAAATTTGTCTTATGGGTCTCATAATATTTGCAGATTTAATAGATTTAGACAGATAAACCTTATTAGATCGATAACTATGAATATAACTGGTTAAAAAATATGAACTTCCAGAATTATAACTATCTACATTCTGTCCAGATTTAGGAATAAATTTGGTTTTGGTAATTTTTCTTTGTCCGGGTTGGTATCCTATGCCAGTAGTATATCTAGGTGCAATATTCTTACCTAGAATTTGAGTAAGAGTATCTTTTCCATTTGTGAACTTCTCTAAATCCTTCCTAAGTTTCTCATTTGACAATTTCAATTCAGTGTTTTCTTTAAGTAACTGAGCATTATTTTCCATTTCTATGTCAAGATCAGATTTATGTTTAATAGTTAAAGCATACTGTTTCTTTAAACCTTTGTATTTGTCTTTCAGCTCATTAAATGTTTCTTCCAACATATCACAGTATTCAAATAGTTCAGATTTTGACACATTTTCAGAATCATAATCATCTCCAGAATAATAAGAATTTAAATCAGGAGTTTCAGATGTTACCTTAGAGGTGTTTGTCATAAAACACATGTTTTCCTTATTTCTGATTTCAGTTTCAGAAGCTTCAGATTCACTAGAGCTATCCTCAGAATCACTCCAAGTAGCCTTCATGGATTTCCTATACTTATTGTCCTTATACTCATACTTCTTCTTGTATTTTAGCTTTGGACAGTCTGCTTTTATTTGTCCTTTTCTTTTTCATTCATAGCAGGCAAATTCCTCAGATTTATCAGATTTCTTCCAGTCATTTTTCCAGTGTCCCTTGTTGTCATACTTACCTTTGTAATTTGATTTTCTGAAAAACATATTTTTCCTATAAAATTTCATAAATCTTCTGGCTATGTGAGCCATTTCTGCATCACTGTCAGATGCACTTTCACTTTCTTCACAGCTTGAACTATCACTTACACCTTGAAGTTTCTCCTTATCCTTGTTCTTTGATGTAGAAGTCTTGAAGGCAAATGACTTCCTTTTTGGTTCATCTTCTTCTTACTTGTTTACATTAATCTCTTCTTCATACATCATCAACTTACCAATAAGTTCCTTAACTGGCAGTTCGCCAATATCACAAGATTCTCTAATTGAAACAGAAGTGCCCCTCCATCTTTCAGGTAGGCATCTCAAAATTCTCATGACCTACTCCTTTGATGGAACATCCTTTCCCAGTGAGATCATTATGTTGACAATTTCGTTAAACATGAGATATATATCAGAAATGGGTTCATCAGGCTTCATCTTAAAATTATTATATTTAATAGTATAGTGTTCAATCTCATTTCCTTAACGTTAGTTGTTCCTTCATGAGAAACACTTAAGGTATCCCAAATTTCATGTGCAGTCTTACAAGCATATATTCTATTAAATTCCTCATATCCTAAAGCACAATACAGAGCATTCATAGATTTGAAATTATTATTGTAGGCTGTCTTTGTAGCTTCATTCCAAGTAGATCTAATAGTAGTAGGAATTTTATATTCTGATTCTATGGCAGTCCAAATATCAAAACCCATGCTTTCTAAATGAATTTTCATCTTAATATTCCAATGAGCATAGTTGTTTCCATTGAAAAATGGTGGTCTATTCGTAGAAACACCTTCAATTCTGTTATCCATGATAACTAGGTTAAAGTAGAAATTTTAAAGAGATAAAAATTTAGAAATAACAAAAATTTTAAGAACTTTAAAATACAACTAAAATCACAGTTGAAAAACAGAGTACTTCAGAAAATATTTTAGGCACCTCTGATACCAAATGTTGGTCGGAGTGGATACTCAAGAGGGGGGGGGGGTGAATTGAGTTCCAATTAAAATTTCTGTTTTAAAATCCTTTACCAAATTCCCCCAATTTGAAATACTAATTGAATTGTAGTGAATTTGAACAAGAGAAAACTTCCAGCTAGGTTCTCAAGGGATTGATTAATTCTCAGTTAATCTAATCAGAGGATCAGATTAGCTTTTGAACCTAACTTACTGATTTAAAAATAATACAAACACTTGCTAATTCAATTATCAGAGTAACTTTGAAAAACAGTTTAGGTTTTAAAGCACCTAGCAACGGAATAAAAGGTTTTTGATAAAACTAAACAAAACACAGCAGATATAACCAAGAGGTTCAGTTTCAAGCCGAGACTTAGTCCTCTCAACAATTTATATAAATTGGATCCACACCCTAGATTGGGGTTCACAACAGTTTACAACTGCCCAGGTCAAAGACCTATACCACAGTTCTACATGGGAAACAAAAAAAACAATAGCAAATACAGCTGTCCAGGTCACACACGACCTCTACCACTATCCACAGTGGGAAATAGAAAATGTAAGGAGTTTGAATGAGGATTTAAAGATCCTCCAGTTAAGGTTCAGGAGGCAGTGTGTGTAAATTAAAACAGATGATACACACTGATCGTAATGTAAATAATAAATCACTAAGTAAGATATAGAGCTTATAATGGCTCTAGTGATTGTAGTGTAGCTCTGGACTTCTTTAAATTTGATCAGAAATGGTTCTGAGTCCTCTTATGGTTTTTGTATGAAAAACAGAGCGTCTTCTGCTTGACATCCTGGTTCAGAGATAGTGAAAATGTAGTCAATTAAGTTCTTCAAAATCCTTGTGAATGCAACGAACTCTTCTTGAGTAATCATGAGTGTGTATGAGCTTCTGTTTGGTCGTGCATGAATGAGATCTTCTTCCTTGTGTCTTTCATATGTGTGTCTTACTCCGTGTCTCTGCAGCAACAGGGACTTCATGTATTTATGGCACGAGCTCTGGAAAAAGAAATGATTTCTTTTTACAGGTACGAGGTACGATTTCCTGACATCCAACAACCTTTATTAAACAAATGACAGAGCATTAAAATATACCTTATATGACCGTTGGTTAGATTAAATAAAGATAAAGAAATTAAGACAGCGTTGGATTCTTCTAGAACGGTAGATTTGGATATCGGTAGCCTTGTGTATTGGTAACCTCCTCTCTAACAGTAGCCTTTCTATCGATAGACTTCATGTCTGTCAGTAGACTTGATCGGTAGTGGTAGACTTAGTGTAACGGTGAAATTTCAGGTAACGGTAGCCTTGTTGTACCAGTATCTTCCTTGGTGTATCGGTAGACTTCCTTCGGTAACTCGTTTGTAACAGTAGGCTTGGTTAACGGTGACTTGCTGTACTGGTGGACTTAATGTATTAGTAGACTTGATGTAACAGTGACCTTCACGTATCAGTAAACTTTATGTAATGGTGACCTTCACGTATCGGTAGACTTCATGTAACAATGACCTTCATGTATCAGTAGGCTTGATCTGTAGCGGTGACCACTTGCCTGTTTAAGCATTCTATTTGTAGAATGGGTTAATTTCGAATATATATCCATCCAGTAACCAAATTCTCTGAAGATCATATAAATATTATAATATATGAATATGTGCATGGTGTACAAAAATACTGAAATAATTAATTAACCATTAATCAATATAGGGATTAGCTAACCATAATTAGGATTAGCATAATATGAGTGAGCATAATTGGAATTATCAAAATATGTGTTCAACTAATTCTCCCAGAGGGTTCAACAATGTGTATTTGGGGGATTCTAACCAAATGTTTAAGGATGATTAGAACTGGGGTATAACCAAATTTTAATTGGGGTTCCAACCAATTATTATTGTAATACCATTATTATATTATAGTGAATTTGTGTTGGGGGGTCTAAACAAGAAATTAAAGAGTAATTATTTGTAATGAACCATGAAATTACATGTGCGTTGTGTTTTCTACGTAATTATTCCTTATAGGTTGAGGTTGAGTATTAAAGTCTGGGGATCATGAACTTAATCTTCCACAGAGGTTAAAACAAATGTATAAGAGTTTTAAAAAATGGTGTACCACTGATTCTACTCGATCTCAGGGGTACCTTACCAATCCATGGACACTAAAATTTAAACAACCACCATTATCTTGAAAACCATGAAATTTATTCAAATTAATTTATCCAAAATAACTTGACTCCATTTTGATTTAACTTCGTTAGTGGATTTTATAGACATATAAAATTTCTCACAATGCCTTAACATTATCCATCCAATCCAAGAAAAAATATAAATCTCTACTATAGTGGTTGGTCTAGTCCATTTTTCAATAACTTTTTTTATTAAGGATTCATATATATACCCTCTTTTTGATTATACAACCCATGAATGATACCTTTTATAGACATAACTGACACTTGATAAATTTAGAATACAATTTATCCTTTCTCTAGGTCATTATCACAATACTCAAAGAATAATCATGATATAACTTCCTTTTTTAATATATGATAATATATTCTATAAATACTACCAAAAATTAACATATTCATCCTTTATAGACTCTATTAACTATGTCTATAAATATAGTCGGTGGATGTTCAAGTCTGAATGTATTCAAAATGAATTTATATCACTCATATATTGTATATAAGGTTGTTTTGGATATATCATCCATTTTCAGGCATAATTGATGATATCCATACTAAATTTAAATCTTTTTGATGTATTTATCTCCCCACAGTAGATCTAATAAGTCATCAATACAGAGTATATGATATTTTTTTATTGATTATAATCATATTATGTTTATAATAATCAATTTTGAGTGCATATATACATCATTTTTCTTAATAATGTGAAATAGTGCACACCGAGGTGAAGCACTTTGGCATATATAACCCTTATCTATGTTTTCATGGAGTTTCTTATTCAATTACTAAAATTCAATCATGGTCATTCTATAATGATCCATCAAAATAGGAATAATATTTTCTATGTGTTCTAGAGAAAACTCAACCTCACATTATAAAGTAAGAATATGAAACTCTTTTGAAAAAAACAACAAAATATTCATTAAAAAATTTTATATCCTCAATTTTGAGTTTCTCACCAATAATTTTAGCTCAATCCTTATCATGATTTGTTATTAATATCCATATAATGTAATTGATTTCCATAGGGAATTTATGTTCATCCCCTCACTCATAGGTGATCATAGGATCATTTGAGATATGAAATGTGACTTTTCCTATCTTGATAATAAATATGGTCTTTATATAAAAAGAGACATTCAATGACTAAAATCACATTATATTCCACTTAAGGGAGAATAATAAGATATTCAGTAATTACATTACAACAACTATCTATCATAAAGAAGATATAAACATGGGATTAAATCACCATATAATGAGATGTCTTTAATGATAATTAAAAATTGAACTATTAGGATGGATATTTAATTTCCTTAGAAAAATTCAAACATATGAAGGAGTGGGTAGATCTAGAATCAAATAATAATTTTTTAGTTCTTATGTGGTTGATGAGTGAACATTTCACCACTTCATTTTCATGGCCCACTCCAACGGTTGCGATTTCTTATTCTATACCATTATCCCTTTTCTTTAGAAGTTGTTGATGATTATTATATTCATTAATCCTTATTGTAGTGAAAATATCGGTAAAATGTACAATATTAGTAAAATTAAATAATTGGAGTGTGTTTAATGAAATAAGATGAGCATTATTTTCATACATTTCTTTGGTTGGCCTCTTAGTATCTCTTCATAATTCATGTGGTTGATGGAATTATTCTCCACGCTTGAAAAAATTCCTCACTTCATTGAGACAATTCTGCCATACTTCATCCAATATATTTAGTATTTATGAAGATGAATCTTCTATCTTACATAGAATTTTTCATTTGAGCTTCCATGGGAATATATTTTTCTTTTATTATCCACAAAATATAAATAATTTTTGGGGTCTCCAATATCTATTTATACCTTTAAAGAAGCTTAAAAAATTTATTCATATCCTCCAAATAATTTTTATAACTAATTATTTTTAGAAAAAATATTTCAAGGAACTAAATAAAAAATTGATTTTTATTTTAGGATTAATGATAAAACAGAAAGGGTACCTTGAAAGTATTGTGAAGATTTTTTAATAGGTACTAATGGTTTCAACCTATTTTTTCATTAACTCATGGAATTCTATCCCCAATTTAGAGTTAATAGTTTGAGGAAAATACTTATTGAAAGTTATATTAATAAACTCCACATGTTCCAAAGAGTTGATTAATATTTAATTCCTAATATTCTCTACAATAGACTGCTATTAGTTAGATCTCCCTTTTAATGATTAAGAACTAAAACAACTGTCTCATGCTCTGTGAACTGGAGAATATAAAATATTATCCCATTTTTAGTGATCCATTTCTTAGTAATTAGTTGATTCCCAGACTAAAAAAAAGGGTGGGTGCTGCTTCCTGAATTAATCAATTGATAGTTATTCATTCACATTTGGGTGTTCGTCATGACTTGTGTTTTTGGTCATATATTAAGATATTTGAGTGATCATAGACATAATATTTTATACTCACCCTCTAATCTCATTTTTTTTCTCATTGGGATAATCATTTCACAACACTCCATAGACATTTTTAACTAGATACCTCCCAATTACATCTTTTAACTAGAACCAAAATGGTATGTTTGTGTATCAGGTAATAATAAAAAGTGTAATTAATCATAATATATGGAAAATATTTCCTAAAATGTATTAATTTATGATATCATAATTTTATCCAATAACATTTTAGGTACACTCTACATCACATTAAATTAATCATAGGTTGTTTTAGGTTTTAACCTATTATTTTTCATATCTGGTTACCTGAAAATACCTACACCTTACTCTGATACCAACTGAGTTGAACCTAAAATGTCATATATATATGCATCATTTTACATCAATATTTATTATAGAATATAATAAAACAAACCCCATAAACTATTGGTTTATAGTATTTGAAGAGTTAACACATAATCAACTTATTTTACAATAATTATTTATCATATCCCATAAATATTATTAACATATAATACCCTAATAGATATATCATATGTAACAATATTTTTAATATCCTTTGGAAAAGAAAACATAATAAATGGTGATCCCAGAGACTCAGTATGGGGTGAAGGTAAGAGATATTGATCAAAGATCATAAGCGAGCATAAGATGCAGATGTGGGTATGAGAACATAATCATTGAAAATTAACATAAAATAAGGGAATAAACCCAATAAAATAAGTAATATAAATCATGCATTACAACATAATGGGTTGGGAATAAAATAATACATGAGACATAGGAGTGTGAAAATATTAGTCTGTAATCATGATTCAAGATAAAATGGAATTGGTATGATTCATAACATAATAATTTAGAATAAATATAATTATAGAAATCATAAAACATTTCTGGATTAACTAAAAAGACATTCAATTCCTAATGGGCTAGGATAACCACTTTCTCATAACATAGTAGATATGGGATAATCACCTGTGTCCCATAAACATTCACCATAAGTAAAAAAGGTACTGATGGTTTTTATTTTTTAAATTAGTGGTGGAATTAACTACCTCACATTGATTCATGGTGGTTCTATAAACCACCATTTTTTCTATGTTTCTGACAATATGTTATGTTATTTATTATTAGTGGTGGTTGATTCCATTATTTTTCAAGCAAATTTTAAAACATTTTTTTTGTAAATTTTTATATTTTTAATCTTTTTCACCATGTAATTAATTTATTTGTTTAAATTTGGGTGATTTTCAATGAAGTAATTAATTTTTGTAAAATAGGTGAAAATGATGAATTTTAATGTTATATGAAATTTTTGATGTTATTGTTTATCCTTATGCATTTCCTAAGGGATTTGTAAAGGAAATATTCTACATTCCATTATATAGGAGATGTTTTCATCTAACACATAAGGGTAACATGATGATTTTATAGGATGTGTAAGAGTGACTTCCAATTAATAAAGGATTTTTATGGGTAATTCCTCTACCTGTAGTTTGTAATGGTATAATAGACGCTGCATATGGGTAACCCACTACCTCATATTCTGCTTAAGGGTTATTAGACTATTACATGCATATCATAAAGGTAAAGGTGGCACTACATAAGGGTATATTAAACTTAATTCATGTTTCGTAAAGTTAAGTGTAGTGATTCTTAATGGTAATGTAGGAATGGGTAAACCAAAAACCATCACTTTGAAGGGTATTAATACGATGGGAAAAGGTACACAATGTTTTTCAAAGGATTTTTAAATGCATGTTCTTCACATTACAAGTGTACCAAATGGATTCCAATGAGCTTCATAAAGGAAAATATGGTCTATTTAAGGGTGCCCTAGAATTTTCCAAATTTTTATAAAGTTAAAAATATTTTTTCTGAATATTATATAAGTGTAACTTTATACACTAATGGTTTGTGTAAGGGTCATCTGACCACCTTACTACACTATTTCAACCAATGATATGCTGTAGTAATCACCATAAAATCTTAACGGGAGATATGATCTTAATGAAAATTCACTCATGTTGTCCAACATACTATCCTTTCTTCCTAGAAGAAACTAGAGGTCAATCTAAATAAGGAATCTACATAGTAGTGTTTTCATGAAGACATGGAGGTGTTAAATATGGTTGTAGTAAATTTGATGGAGGATGAAGTTATAGCTGTGGTATATTATACCATGTTGTATACATTTAGATGAATAAATAAAGGAATGAAGGATTTTCCCTTGGTTTTCTCTCTACATTATGGGTTTTGTTGCAATATAATATTAAAACACCCAACATCTACTTAGATACATGAAAAGAAAAGGAGACCTTCCAATAGAATTAAAAATAAGTAATATTAAAAATATTCAAAAGAATGGAACTTAAACTAAGGACCAAGGATATATGAGGGATTCCTACCTCTATAAATTTTATGGAGAAACTGTTATTCATGATCATCTAGGACCAGAAGCTTGACTAAAGGGATGAATTTTTTGTTTACTTTCTTAATTTATGTAGTTCTTAGTTTTAATTCTTGTAATTCATGAGTATTTTTATTCATTTTTTATTATTTATGAATCTATTTTTTTCTCTCTCTAGATATTTCATGCTTCTAATATGATTTTTTGTACTCACATTGGTGAGTTAGTGACCAAATGTTTGTATTTGGGTGAGCTTTAATGGGTTCCATGAATTCTACTCTTAAATTATTAATTATTTATTTTTTGTGCTAAATAAGAGAGAAGTGTACATGTGAAATGATTCCCCACTACTGTATGACTCCCAAATTCATCTCTATTATTTATAGTAAATTCATTCCTAACCTCATATTGGAACAAAAACTCTTTATATGATAAATTGGATTTTATCTAATGGATAAAATGGTATATGAAAGAGATGGGTCATGTAAGGCGTGACACTGTAAATTGAGGCATTTCATCACCCTGACTATAAGGGGAGTTGATTTTGGGAATTCCAAATAATTTTCCTTGGTATGCTTAATTTCACAAAAATAAATTAATTTATATTAATTCATAAATGATATTTCATAAATTAATTTTCATATAGAATAATTAATAATGAAGGAACCCCAGTGAACAACAATTAAACCAAGATGTTTATCTTATAATATCATTTTTTTCATCTGCATGATAGTTTTCATTTTTCATTCCCATTCTCATTCTCTCCACCTTTTCTCTATTTTAAAAACATAGAAAATAACAAAAAGAAATAATATGAGAATCTGAATTATTGAGTGAATCACTATGAAGCTCCTCAAGTGAGACAACCCTGGTCAGAAACTGTGCTACACTATGAAAAATTTATTAGCATTTGTACTACCCTACTATAGGTATGTAAAAATGTGGGTTCATTATAGGGTAGCCAAGTAGTTTTTATATCACTAATATTTTTCACATCCTATACATAGTTTTCATTTTTAAATAATAGAAAATCTATAAATTTATTCTCTATAATGTATTAAAATGATTATGATTATACACGAACTAATCACTCTAATGAAAAAGAATAAGTGGTTGAAAATAATGAGGAATTCCTCATACAATGTTATAAAAATAACACTTATATGGTTAGGAATATGTCATATTCCCAAAATATAGGTCTCTAACATCTGGAAATGATTGAAATGGCTAACAAAGGACATGCGAATTTATGAATACTTAAGTCCAAGGAGGGAATAATATTGGATCCTCCCAATTTTTCTATAGAAGTCTTAGAGGTTGAGTAATTACATAAATCATACCCACAACCCAACTATTTTAAGAATACAATCCAAGCATACCAAAAGTGCTAGAAGATATTTATGATAATGAAAATTTTCTTATTATCGTACATGTGGGATATCAATTACATTTCAGTGAAATATATAATTAATTGGAAATGAAATATGATCTCCATATCCCTTATAAATTAGAATAATCCACACATTTTTACCAATCACTTGCCGTGGAACAATAAAAATCCACCCTAGTGACGGGTTTTAAAGAGAACATGGAGTGTCTTAACTACAAAATTTTATCTAGTGAAAATAAAATCAAAGAGAAACTTTCTAAAAAAGAATAAATTAAATCCAACTAAATTCATGGAGATTATCTTTCCACTAAATAACATATTTTTCATATTTCATATGTTAAAATGAATATTCCTTTAACATTTTATATAAAAATTCAAGAGAGAATTATTTGAAAAATAATAAGAATATTTATTTCAAAAAAATTTGTAAAAATTCCAATAAGGGTAATTTTTTTTTAATTTTTTTTAGAAGCGTGAAAAATTTCTTTAAAAAATTTTTAGAATACTTGAACATGGAAGACAATGGGTTTTCAACTGAAAAGATAAATAAATTAGATTTCTCCTTAAACCATTATTTTGTAATAATGAGTTCAAAAAGATAGTAAAATTAATGGAAAACATGTAATTAAAATGTGTGGCCGATTGTCACCTATCGAACGGTCAAAGATCCGATGCTCTGATAATGTGTATAGCAGCACTCGGGTCAAATCCTCGTCAATGATACTTTTTAATAGTTGTTTGTTTTTACTTGATTATATTCTGATTGGGGGAGAGGGGTTGTTTGTAGAGCTTATGAAATGATTGATTGATTAAGATTGATTTAACAAATTTATAAATATTGGGGTGAGTTCATCCTTAGGTAGTTAATCTTGTGATATCCTTGATCTTTGCTTTATATTGCATTAAATTAACACCCATGTCACAAGTTGACGTTGATTGGAATTCCTAAGTGTTAAAGATTTAATCTAAGCCTTAACTTAACTATAATTCTAACCTCAATCATTACTTGATTTTTGTAGTGTATTTATGGTTCCAATAATCCATGGAATCCATATGTTAAACAAAACAAGTCATTAATCCATGACATGCTAAGTTCAATATACACAATGTTAATTTGAAGAATATTCATCAAGAAAAAGCTCTCAATCACTTAACATAACAAAATTATAACTCACCCAAATGGGAGATTTAGTCAGCTATTAAAATTATTAGTAATATGGTTATAATTATTATTATTATAAATTATGAAGATAAGAAAAAGAAAGGTATAAGAAAAGAGTTTTGCGTCGAACACACACACACGAACGGTGATGAGAATTAAAAACGAACTTTAGATTGAATGAGAATAAAAAAGAAGAGAAGGGGATTAAACTTGATTTAAACTATTTTAAGAAAATTAATATTAAACTACAGAAGGTGGATGATAATAAGAGATATTTAAGAGTAAAATGCATTAAAATAGAATTACAAAAACAAAGACTTACAAGATTACAACAAAGAAGAACACATAAGTAAATGAAAACAAAGAGAGAAGAAAAGGTATCTCAAGTGAAAAATTGAGTATGGAAGGTCCTCCCAAGCCTTTGGAAATTATTTTTTCTTGCCAATATCTTCTCCTCTCTTTTGAAATGCCAACTCCTTTGAAGGAGAGGAGGGAAATGTATTTATAGCCCAAGGAAGTGGACTGTTGGCATTCCCAATCTGTCTCTCCACTTGGATTGCTGATTTGGACATATAGACTATCGAATATCGAGATATCTCCTTTTTAAAAGTTGTATATAATAATGTTTTCTGCCTTGTCTCAAAATTTGGAGTCATTTGGACCTATAGATCCAAAGATATGTCTATTTGAGTAAATTGAGTTAAACTGTCCATTTCAATCCATTCTTTTTCGATGGCCAAAATGTGAATGGTTTTTCAATAGGAAGATTACTTCTAATCCGAATTATTTATTAAAAATCGTCGGTCACCTATATTTCCTCTTTGACACTGAAAAATATTAGCTTGATTTGATGACTAGATTAGGAGACATGTCAGGAATACTGTACTGATTCTAATTCCATGCCAGAATGGTGGGCCGAGTTTAAATGAATCAGTTGGGCCCCTTGTATTTAGATGTGGGCCTTGAATTTTTTATCAAAGAATCATTACATTGTCCCCCAAACATTTTAGTACAATTAAGGAATTTGAACTTCTAGATTAAGCCCAGCAATTCAATATTCATGGATGGTTCAGTTTCCTCACAGATTCTGTGGGCCTTCTTGTGTGGTCCATATGAGCCTTCAAATGGAAGAAATGGCCCATGATCCCATCTAATGAAGTGTTGGATATTGAATTAGGAATCATTAAAACAAGAACCACACAATTTGGATCATTAGGGTGATAGTTATAAATAAAATAGTAAACTGACTCAATTGGACTACTTCTAAAAATGCTAAAAAATTATACTTAGTATTAAAAAATTAATATTTCACACAAATTATACACATTTCATATAAAATATGTAAAGGGAGTATATAATAAGTCATGAAAATATTAATAACATCAGTAATTTAAAGAAATAACCATAGTAGAAGAAAATTAATGAGATTATTGATATGTATATGATAATATCTCATCATTGGAATCATAATCATTAACAACCAGGACAAACAATGAGATTATAATATAAATCATTTACCACATTGGTAACTTTTTAATTTTAAACCTCATGAAATAAATAATTTGGATGGATATATATATATATCATGATTTTCAAGAAAATAATCACAAAATACATTCATGGCTATAATATACACCACACCAAAGAAACAAGTGGTGAATATGTCATGTGTCTTATAGAAATAAAAGTGGGAGAAAAAATATATTACATTAAGTCTCAAATTACTTTTTACATTTTTGAACATTAATTATAATAATTATTGTATTATTGTATAAATTTTAAATAACAATACTTATATATATAATACAATACATTATTTACATATGTCTCTTATTACCTTTTTATTTGCAATTCCTTATTAAAATCATGTTTTGGGGAATAATTGCTTCATTTTTCAAGTATGTTTTTGTTTTTTATTTTCATTACATGTAATTTGATCATTTTTACATCATATATAGAAATATAAACATGATATAAATATCATATATATTCATTATATATTTATTTATATTAATATAATAAATTTATTGAAAGAAAATGAATTGCATCATTCATGGAGACGATAGGTTGTACGTATACATGAACGTTGTTTCTATTTTCTTGATGGATGGAAAAAAGAAAATTAATATTTTTTACAAATTTATTAAATATTTTTTATATCATATGTATCATATATATTAAATTAATCTATATATATTACCATCCAAGTCAAAAATAAAAAACATATCAAATCGGTTCGTGGTGGCGGTAGTCCAAACATACAAATGAGTTACGTTTTCATTTGCTAAGGGATTAAAAGTTTGAAGGAAGAAGTGAAATTATAAATTTAGAAGTATAATATTTTCCTGAATATAATATATAAACATTAAATTCAACATTATCTCTATATTTGATAGTGGATGATGGAAAATAAATTACATCGTTTTACAATGTGGTAATCTGTCATACACTTGTTTGACGGTTTCATTTCCCACTTGATATAAGAGGAGATAAATGTATGTAATTAAATTAAATAAATAAAATATAATTATATCGGATATATATTTTTCATCATATCATCATATTTTAAGAAAAATTGATGGTGTTAGAAGAATAAATAAAATGAAAACGCATGGTTAAGGACTATACCTCTTCTTCAGAGAACTCTGTTAGATTTACACCTAAATACTTTTTAAAAGGGTTTCCTAATAAAAATAATGAATATATGAAGCATGTAGGGAAGAAATTAATTTATTTGGGCAGGTACATTTTTAACCAAATGTTTTTAGAAGTGTTTACAGAAGAGGATACATTATAACCTTTTAAAAGAGGCTGAGAGGATACACTTCTATTTTTCTAAAAGAAAATGGTGTAGCCACATTATAAACATGAAAAATGGATCCAAAACTTCTCATAAACAAACAATATATGATAAATGGTTGAAATATTTCTGTAAAATTTTAATTTTACAAGTTTCTAGATCATTTTACACTATATCTTTTTTGTCTAACCCCCAACAAATCCGTTTTAACCACAACCGTGGAAATAATTTTTTTCTATTATTATTATAAATTTTGAAAAAACATTAATTTAACACTATTATATAATATTAATTATTATTCTTTCAAATATATAATCCATTTTCCAAATTATATTCATATAATTGGAAGGATTTAATTTAAAATTAAACTCATAGACTTGATGAAAAGGCTTGTTTTCAAACATAAAATTTTCATAAGTATATGAAGTTCTAATAAAAATATTCAATGTTAAATTTATTCAAATGAACTAAATTATATTAAAAAATATATAATTGAATTATTTTTAATTTTAATACAATCTAAAAATCAAATTTATCATCTAAATTCTTCCAATTAAAAGAATGTTTTTAATAAAAATCAGTATTTTTTTACTATTCATGGAAAAAGATTATTTTTTGAAACATTCTCACGAATTAATTCAGAGATTATTTTTCATTTTTGATTTAAAATTTATATTTTTAAAATTTAATTTATAAGTTTGGAAAGAAATATTTTTTATTATTTGTTCACAAAAATAAATAAAAACATTTTTTTTAGAAAATAGTGTTTTCAAAACATATAAATACTTTACTAAAAATTAAGTACATTTTTTTCAAAATGATTTCATTATATAAAACCATTATAAATAATTTTTAAAATATTTTTATTACTATTCACTTCTCCATTTTTAATGGATAGATTATAATGGTCATGTTTAAATGATAATATTAATAGTATATTATGGTTTGTTAAAACTTCATGTTCCGTTTAACACAAGATATCAAATAAATTGAATTTATTAAAAAAATAAATATTTCACAATAACTCACATTATTACAATATCAAATAAAAATAAAAAATGGTTTTCTAATCCTTTTAATTTATGATCAACCTTAAATTTTCCATTAAATCAAAACTCTTTAATCTCTATATGTAGAAACATTACTCAATCAATGTTATTTATAATCGATTAACCATGATTTTATATCTAATTTCATAACACGTCATTCCTATAAGAAACAATTATGATTAATGTACTATGATTCATCAAAATTAAAACATAATCTAAGTTATAGTCCTTACACTTCCAATACCATTTCCAGTTTCCTCATCTTCAACAATAATGGAATTAGGCATTACTAAATATTTATCTACACTGTCTTCCTGATCACTTTGATAATCATTCCCTCTAGTGAAGAGATATTCATAATGTCCACAATCAGTATATATAGAAAATTAAATCAATTAATCTTTTAATAACTTTATTACCATTCAGGTCATTAACTGAACACTTCCCTTTTCCTTGGCTGATTATTGCTTTATGCCCTCCTTTGCAAAATATAGAACATCTTTCCATTATCTAAATAAATTTTCTTGGGGGATTATTCTTGCAGTATTTTCACATAATACACTGAATATTTTTACCTTTATTATGTTTATCACTATAAAATTCATGTATCATAATTTATCTCTTATTTGATTCATTAGGAAACTCACTTGTGTTCTAGTATTTAATCAAAACTTGTGATATCTAGTTAAAAAAAACCAAAATAGTTTTCACTAAAGCTCCCATTTAATTTGGTTTCCTATTAAAAAACCCCCCACGTTTTCATTTATATTTTCACTTTTTTCTCTAATGGATCCATCAATTTACTAAAAAAATGCATCAGGGTGATCTTATCAATAAAATCATAATATACCATCATATGAAGAGGATAAACACTAAGATATACTCAACAATATCATCATTACCTATTTATATTTATCAAAATAACCATAATTTTCCCTAAAATATTATACTTTTTGGTTATTGAGGTATTTTAACTTATGTTCAAATAACATCCTAACCTCTAAACTTATCTAAACCCTGTTCTAATAATAACTATAAGGGCATATATTTATACATTACATATTCTAGTGTCTTTGAATAGAATTAATTTTCATTCAATCCTAAATATAATTTTGGTTTATAATTTCATAAATTTAGATCATAACTATTATATAAAAAATCCATATATTGAAAATTGGTAACTTTTATTAAGTATCCATTTTTTCAAAAAAAAAAACTCTTAAAGAGAAACTTGATTTCTTTTCATGACACGTCTTTATAATTTGGATCATTACATCTTCCTTGTCCCAAATCTCACTTAAAACCCTATGATTTTTTTTACAATATGGTATTACCATAAAATTTATCAATAAGGGATGTAAAAAATTGAATGAAAGTATTATTACATGAATAATTATAAAATACTGTCTTATAAAAATAAATATTTGGCTAAGAAAACATTTTCTTTCCCAATAAATCACCTTATATTCTAAAATCCTTTCATAAAACATCTCATAATAAATACTAATTAGAAAATATTATTCATAAAGGTTTCTTTTAAATCATGAAAAACTCATAATAAATTTTTCAAAAATTTATATGTTTCAACCTTAAAAAGTAACATATACTTTCATTTAAACAAAAGATTATAACTTACCATAAAAAATAATAAGATTTATATGAAACCCCGTAGAGATAATAGATATAACATATAGGTGTTTTGGGACATAATTTACCTATCACTCATATAATCACTCTTGAAAATGGAATAACTACACAGTGAAATTCATACACAATGCATTGGAGGGCTATCTCAGACCCACCATTAATTGGTTTATCATGAAACCACCAATCATTGGTTAAAAACCTAACCACCTATCCTTGGCCTATAATGCAAAAAAATTCTTAGTATATAATGTAACCACCCATCATCATAAAAAATTCTATAGAACCATAATTTTATCATAAAACATGGAATATTTCATTTTTATTATTACACTCATTATATATTCTTTTCTCACATAAGAAAACATTTATGGATATTGAAATATCACTATCCTTTAAAACCCAATTTTCAAACTACAATTCATAGAATAAATAGAAATATTATTTTCATTTAAATAAAACATGTATGAATACAAATTAGTCCAAAAAAAATAATTGTTACAACGGTGGAAAAATTCATTTTCACTGTATATGTTAAAATATGACACTCATTTTTTTCTTTATTAAATAAAGTAAAAACATTCCATAAAAATATTTTTTTAAATCCTATTAAGGAATTTAAAAAGTTACATAGAATTTTCTTTATAATTCATTAATTTCCATATAAATGCAAACATAAAATAATTTTAAAAAATATGGACACGCAAGAAAAAAGAGATTTAAGGGAAACTTTAAAAGATTATTTTTAAATGAATGTATCTTACCTTGAGCCTGACTTGTCAAGGAAATTACTTATCAAATCTATTAATAAAATTATTTAAATTATTTACTTTATTTAGATACCTTTTCATTTTTATAATTCCTTTAATTTATATTTTTATCATGTCATATACAATTACTTATACAATTAAGTTCATGTTTGATGTTTTGATGATCTTCGGGTCATGTGTACATAATGACATCGCTTGGTTGACTATGGTCATATAGTAAATTATTCCAAAATATATAAATTAATAATAATGAAATAATTATCATTTATATTCATCAATTAAACTTTTAAAAACAATCATTTATGATGTTAATGAAAAATGAGATATGTTACAATCTTGGAGACATTAGGTCATACTTATGCATGAGTAACATTTCCATTTTTCAAAGATAATTTTGGAATGAAGGTATGCATTAGTTTATCTCAATATAATGATAATTATATAATAAATATAATTTAATTTCTTTAAACATTCATATATATATCATCCATGTGATGTAGTGTTGAAAAATGAATCACATCGCTTTGTGGAGGTGGTAGTCCACACGTACGCATGAACGATGTTATAATTTATTAGTGACTAGAAAATTAATTATTTAAATGAAATATAATATTTTAATAATTATAAATAGTCATTAATGTCATATATAATCATTAATTCTATCAATATATCTATCCATGATATGTGGTGATGGAAAACAAATTTCATCAGTATGCGATGCGGCAGTACTCTATACACACGTACGATGAGTTCTGTTCCCATTTGATAGATCATGGAGATAGATATAGGTTATCCCTATAAAATAATAAAATTTATTCATATTTAATATTCTAGTGTTATTATATCATCATTTTTTTAGAATGTATAAAGTTGGTGGAAGAAGAAATAAAACAAAAATGATTGGTTAAGAACTATAACTCTTCTTTAGAAAACATCCTTTGATTTATGACTTAATCACATTAAGGATGGAATTGTTACCTAAATTAGATATCTATAAATTTGGGAGAGATTTTATGAACGTAATTTCTTTTGTATTGGGAGATCCTAAAACTATTTTTAACAGTGAATAATTGAAAAAATGAGATTCCATTTTATTAGAGAGGGGATGGTCACTTTTATAATTAAAAAAATTATTAAATTAAAATAAATAAATTTTAAATTCCAAATGGAACCAAATTTATATTATTTGATTATAATATGAGTAATATTATAAATTCAATGTCCTAGTCAGGCTCACCACTAAGATGGTGGCTGGACCGGTGGGTCACATGACTTCTAGCGCATCCCCCTGAATGCCAGAGGCTTCCAACTAGTAGTTCGGGCCTAGGGTGTGTCTTTAGGGAGACTACACCCTCATAGATCAGAGTATGAACAATTATTAACAATATATAATAGATATAATAATCATAATAAGAATAGACAGTAGCATAAACAATAATAAAAAATTGACTAAGCAGTGGAAGAAAATAATTAACAATTTAATAAAAGTGGAAAACACCAGATTATACAATAGATGAATGCATGTCATGGCAATGATACAAAACTGAAAGTATTAAATAATACAACATAAAATATAAAATAGTACAATAAAAGGGAAGAAAATCCCCATAGGTGATCAATATGAGCATCCTCAGCTCCAACTCGGTCCTTTTCTCAAAACTCCCAAGTACAAGAAATACAACAGTCAACCTAGATCTTGCAATTATAAGGTCTACTCAGTACCAAGGGTACCTGAGATGGGCTTGATATATAAATCTTAGTAGACCGGCACCCAAAATTTATAGAACAATTCAAACAATGTAATATAATTTAATAACTGTTCTATATAAAATAAATGCATAGTGGTAACAAATTAATAATACCAACTTGGTCCGGGTTCCTAATAGACACCCATCCCATACCACCTACATCAGCCTAAGCTGAAAATTATAAAATAAGTACATGTGTAAGCATAATATGTGTACCATTTCATAAAGTAAAAAAGGAAACTCAAATAGTTTCCCCCCAATATTGTGCTTAGGCTTCAAGTCTAATTCTCATGTCATCATTTAAGTATGATAATAAGCAAGAGAGAAAAGTCACAAGTACATGCTCTAATATAAATAGAACAAACAAGTATAGAATAAGAAATTAACCCAACCAATAAATCAATGTAGTTAAAAAAATCCATAGAATCCAATCAATGAGTCTATTTGGACCAAAAGGGGCCTAGATACCCTTAGAGGGTGGGTGAATTAGGGTATGGATATTCTCTTTTAAAATTCTTCATACCCCATTGGATCTTAACCTCTATATTATAAGGGTCAATTTATTTGATCTTATGTTACTAACATTTATCTTATTATTTCCTTATTTTTCTGATAATGATGCTTTGGATGCAATGCAGGGAAGCAGGCAGGCAGACACACAGATTTTTACTTGGTTCAACCTCACTGGGATATGTCCAAGGAGTATACAACGATGATGTGCCGCTCTACCAAATCCACTAACGCTCACTACCAATCTTAAATGTTCAGGATGGATCAATTTTATGCCTAGTCTCACTTCCTTTACAATGTTTAGGGTTAGCTCACAGCTTTGCCAAGGGCCACTCCTTGTTTCTCTCTATCTGGCTCACTACTTGTATAAAGGATCACCTTCTTCCTCTTCCTTTTCTCACTGCTCTGGAAAGGATCCAATCATGATTTATGGACTTGTAGATCATTTCATTATAACTAATTTAATCTTAATACTTAACTGTTGATATATGATATGTTTATGTCCAAAGTTCACCCACAGATGAATCCCTCTTTGCACAAGGTGTACCAGGAATCTCCAATTTTTACACATATCCTCTACACTACCTTGCTCATAATTTTCTAATTTTTCACAACATCCACTTTTTCCGCAACACCCCTTTTATGTGCAGCCAATTATTTTACATGCAACAACCTTCTTTTACATAATACATTTTCTTTATGTGCAAAAAAATATTTTACGTGCAACCTAAGATTTATGTGCAACCTCCTCTTTACACGTAGCCTGAGCTTTACGCGCAACTAAGTCTTTATGCGCAAACTTGATGTTTACGCGCAACTCCCTTGCATATTCAAATTCCATGTGCTATATATCACATTCTCTCTAAGTCTTGAGATACAACAAATGAGGGGGGTCACCTAATATTTATAGGAAAAATCCACCCTCCGCAAAAAACCCTTCATGAGCATGTAATCCTCTTCAAGTGTGGAAAACACATATTTCGTGAAACACTCTTTTTCACACACTGCTCCAAATTTCACACACATCATGCCTTTGCCAATTTTCGAGCCTCTGATCTCGAAACACCTCTTACATGAAAAACTTCCCATCACTATTTCTTTCACCACTCCAATTTTGTGGACACCTCCATTTTCCAAAAACACATCTCCGCATTTTCCGGTTTTCAGCCCCAAAAATTTGGCATAAACTGGAAAACGACACCACCTTGTATTTTCTCTTTTTGTACCACCTCCAGATCATCCATTCCTTTTTCGAGATTCTTCTGTCAAACATTGATAGCCAAAAATATCTATTGAACTCTACAAATCAACATGTAAACCCCCTTTGTCAAAAAATTGGGAATCATGGACTGCTTTGTCAACTAACACATCATGGAGGCCCATTTTTTCAACAAACAGAATTACCTCAAAAATGTATCATTGATATCTTGAGGGATTTTTTCCCAATATATTCTGAGACTATTCTTGAGGTATCACTAAGATACACACATTCAAAATATCCAATGCCACTAAACCCATCCAAGGTGATCCTTTCGAAGGTCCAAGTATTGTTCATGGTATGGTAACCATTAGTCCATCCCAGGTATCACATGTATGGGACTGAGTATCACCCGAGATATTACGTAGCCATATTTCAAATGGGTTTTCCATGGTTTTCCTTTAGGTAACATGTATCACCCAATAGTATAATAAAAATATTTCGGGAGCCCTTTCTTGGAGAGCCTAAAATACTGCTTCCTCGGTAAGTCATTGTTTAACCACCTGAGCACGGGAGTCCATCAATGAGTCCTTAATACGGAACCCATGTTCTCACCTAGACCATATCAAGTTAACCATAGATTCCAAGGAACATTTAAAGGAAATAATCAATACAAAAATCACATGGAAAGAATATAAATAAATCATGATATTAAACAAGCATCGTGAGCCACAAGATATTCAAGCTATCAAATAAAACAGTCCAAACTCTCAACATGGAATAAGGAATTTAGCACAAAATTAACCCAAGATCTAAGAAGGATAACTAGGTAATAAGTAATAAACATAATAAATGTTTAATAAAGAGGCTTATAAACAATTCATAATCTCAAAAAATGAAATGAAACTAGAGTCACATGGAATTAGAATTCCTTTAACATTATGTCATCTAATACATTTCAATGTCCCAAGCTATCAATATTTACAATATGTTTTACAAAACTAATCCAAAAAACTTTTGAAAAAACAATATACATAAACAATAATATGTATAAGGCTAAACAATAAGAACTAGGAATATGTATTTTGAAAGGAGTAGTCCATAGTTCAATTCCCATTTTAAATAAGGTTATAAATTTAGTACATTAGTCCATGGTACCACACACTCACCTAAAGGTGAAAAAAAACTCAAGTCATTTGGGAAAAATACCATTTATGTTTGTCACACCCAAAGGAGTGGACAATAGGTAAGGAAATTAGATTTAAAGTGGAAATAAAGCACTTATAATGTGCAACAGTCAGGAGGGAAACTACCTACTTGGGTAATACCTTATGCAATGCATGTCAAACATTTTGGATGTGTTTGGTTCTATTTGGACCTTTAAAAATTTCTTTTTAGAAACTTCATATATTGAGTGAAAATTACCATGAATAATGGACTCTATTTATTTAATTCCATCCAATTAAACTTTAGAATGGAGGCCTAACCATTTAAATAATTCACTATGTGAGGCATTACTTCTTATGTGCCAAGATAACCATGTTTGGTTTCATTTAACTCATTAAATTTATTATAAAATGGAAATACCATTTATAAGATCAAAATGGTGTCACTTAGTGGTGACTTGGTCATTAAATCACTTTCCTACTAGTGAAATTCCATATTAAAAGGCTAATGACACTTTAAGGTTTCTTTGGTTCAAACAACCATTTTAATAAAAAGAGGGAAATCCCCTTCAAATACATAAAAGGTCCAATTATGATGTGTATTTTAAGACTAAAAAAAATCAAGTATAATTAAAACATCAATGTAATAATGTCCTGAAATCTGCCACTGTGAGTTTTCACAGACAGCGCACCTCTGTTGGAGGGGTTTTATTACAAAGCCATGACTTGTTTATCAAACAAAACAATTATCATAACTAAGCACTCATTCAATAAAATAAATTCAATATAAAAATTAATAATTAAGAATGAAAATAAATTAAATTCAAATCATTATTTATTTAAAGAGGCTAGGAGAGGGACCCTACCTCAATGAATCCAAGCCACATTCAACACTTGATAGATTTATCAGCGACTTCCCGAACTGTTCCACACATGAACACATATACCTTTATATAAATATATATATATCCCTTAATCCAATGAATGTATTCCCCAATATATGAAGAAACCAATTCATAGAAGATATATATTTACATATATTCATACTTAAGTATATGCATGCATGCCCTTAAATATGTTCAAAACCAACTGCAACAATTATCATAGACTCAAAATCACCACAGAAAGGTTAAGGCACTTAATGTAAAATTTTAGGAACACAAAATTAATGTGGTAAGGACCAATTCACCTCAAATTAATTATTAAAGACTCATTAATTAAAAAACCACCAATTAAAAACTAAGTAGCATCAAATAACGAAGGTAAAAATCACTATAAACTATTTGTGGTGAACTAAAGCGAGCAAAAATGCTTCACCTTCAGAGAATGATGCCACAAAACACATAAAAATGACCCAAGAGACCATTATCACAACCTAATTCCAAGAAAAAATAAAAAATAAGATCACCCCTTAAACATAGGGTTTGGACGAACCTCACCGAGCAAAGGAAGAGCCAAAATCAGCCAAAGTGAGGGAGGAAACGGGAGGAGAAAGCCTATACATGATGGATAAATGAGGACTCTAGAATAAAAAAGCTAAAATTGGGGATCATAGAGGGATCTAGGTGAAGGGGGTCACATACTTTAGGGGTTTGGACTAGGGACTCACACAACACGTGAGGGAAGAGGGTGAACCCCCTTTGGGTTCTCAAAACTGAAACCTAAATAATAATAATAATAATAATAATAATAATAATCATCATCATCATCATCATCATTATCATCATCATCATCCTAAACAATATTATTATTATAATTATTTTTATTAATACATTCAATTATTTTTTTACCAATTTTTTCATTTCATATATATTTTTAGTTTGAAATTAATTATTTTTAATTTCTTTAAAATTAAATCATCAATTTCAAGAGTTTGAACCTCTGAAATTTTGTTTCGAACCCCATTTTTAAAATCCACCTGAAAAAAAACATAAAATTTTAAATTCCCCTAGAATTTTTCATCCGGTAAAAAAAGGATGTTACAAAATTCCCACCATTGAACTTATCATCCCCAAGAAGCCTTCATAAACAACAAAAACATCAAAAAACCTACCAGGGTTGTGAAGTCTCAGAAAAGCGGTCATGTTGAATCTCCAAACTCTAAATGCACATTTAATCATTGATTAAATTAGCGAAACATAATCCATTATGATATAATCCAATGGTCATTTTCCAATCGAATCAACGAAATGATGACTACCCAAGCTTGTTGAGCTAGAGACACATCCATGCCATAGTCTCTTAAAACAACTAACTGGTGGTGCTCCCCACCATAGGTATTAGCATTAGAAGGGGATAACTCCAAGCCATGACACCACCCAACATCAGAATTTCCTACAAGAAACACCCTTAATAATTCTAGTGACACATCTCCCATGTTTTCCAAAATGGATAAAACAGTCAATTCCCCATCAACCTCAAAGTCCAAGTCAAGCTATATTTTTGTGAAAATCCATGCCTGAGATAGACCAAACTCATCTCACTTAACGACATGCTAGAAACGGTTCTTCACTAATCTCTCCATTGAAAAAGAGAGACAACTATTCAAGCCACTCTGGATGACTAATCAAGAAGACACTTGACATAGATGGTTGGCGTTTTAATAAAAAAAATTATGATGCCTTATTCCAATGTATCTCCCATCCACTATGTACACATCCACTGAAGTCCATATACCTGAATTTTAGTGATGTTCCTTGATTTAAGAACAACTGAGACTAACAAAAATTCTTGTATAACCTCATATTGGAATGAAAATAAGGAACAAAACTAAAACAATGTAGTCCATAATCCATGTTTACCAGTGAGACATTGGTACAAACATAAAACAACCACATCAGAACATTGACTGAGCCCAAAGTGGTATCAGCCTAGTGGTCAAGTCAGAAGAAAGAACTTATGTATAATAGCTTGTTTAAGAAATTACAACATAGGAATACAAGAGTCACTCAAGAATAACCAATATTTGATAAGAACCACGCATTCTGTGTGAAACCAGATAGATATTACCAAGTAGCTTTTAAAATTTAGCACGTCATAAGAATGAAACTCTATTAGTGAATTAAGGATGACATCAAGATATGGGACATGACCATCACCAAACTAGAGTATACTAGAAGGATTATAAAATATTACTATAAGGAAAATGGTTGAACCACTGATAGTCGATACCATTGAAGAAACTCAGCATCACCTGTCAATGCACCATTACTAACCAATCACAGAGCCTTTACCACCCAAGGCATCCCATGATCATTCAAGATTATCCACCATAGAACACCAATGAACAACAACATTACTCAAAGGTTTTATACACCACCAACCACACCAATTTAATGTTGGCGAGTAAGTACCGAAATGATTAAAAGTACACAAGACTCATAGAATTTAAGTCCACTTGACTATTCTCTAATGGTCCTCTTTGGTTATCTTCCTTACACCTAGAAGGACATGTCTTTATCAGAATCAACATGACACTCCCCACCTTAATAGTGTACTAATTGTATAAATAAGAGATATACCAGCCACTCAAAAGCATGATAGGACATAACTTCCATAAACAAAAATGTTAAAATAATTGGCATAAAGACCAAAACCAAATAAATTGACATATAAAAAAACCAGGGTTTCTAGAAGTCAACCCAATAATTGGGAAAAACTTTTCTTTATGCCCAGGTCACTCTACTATGGAGATGACCTAATACCACAGTCAAGATTATACGTCTGAATGATTCTACTAAACCAAACCAATTATTCACAACATTAAACACTCGACAGTTACTGTGTATACCGACGCATAATACCCTTATATTTCACGAGCAATTGACAAATTCTAATTACTATACATAAGATATTCTTGTTATGTATTCATGTATCAGATGGTCCATATAAGGGATTTAACCAATAGTAATATTTACCCTTATGACCATTAACTCGGATGATGCTGTATAAATTCATCCATAACTCAGTAAAAGAAAGAGTCAAGAAACCTACAAAGTAGTTGACCATGCCTGATGCATGTCCAACCAGTTGAAACTGAGCATCACTCGCTGCCCACACCTGTATCAAGGGCCATGAAAAACATGACCACCTGTTAGATCAAGGGTTTCATTTTAAGAAAGTGGGTCTTACTAGGGACAACAAAACACGAACGACAATAAAATGAAGAAAAATCACAACATTAGAAATGATTTTAATTTATAAGGGTACTACATACCATGGGCTAGCCCCTTAAAAAGAAAAAGTGTCGACCCTAACTCCAGGTCATGCTAAAAGAAGTCTCTTGGGTCAAAACTGATCATCTAATCCATTCATAAATAAAAGTGTGCCCATGGAAAACTCTTAGTATTTCATTCCAAGGAAACCCAAAGAAATATTATCTACCCTTACAAGAGGGTCTTAAACAAAGGACACCACTATAGGTTCCATTTCCAAGACCATTACATATAAAACCATTTCATAATACAACATGAATATGTTAAACAATATAGTTATATGGGAATCCATATACCAATCTATAAATACCCCATACACATTATATGTTCCATTAACTACTATTTAATTAATAAAAATTCCATTTAGCCCAATGAAATCAATTACCTCAAAACAGTAATAGTATGTCATCACATGAAGCTAACATAAATAAGACTTAATATAGGTATAGAATCATGGAATATTAATAGCTAATAAGGTTATACAAATAATAATTCTAATAAACACAACAACATGGTATAGCATTCAATTCACTTAATCATATTTTCAGGAAGCCTATGAATTCATCTACATGCCATGGAATAGGCATGGCATATGAATCCCTATGTGCCTATTATGATGCATGTAATGTTTCATCCTTGCAATAAAAGGCCATGGGTAAAATACCATAAAAATAATAAATACATATGTAGTAGAAATTAAACCAATCAGTCGAGGTGAAATCATATCAATTGTAATATCAAAAATCATGTATAGAAATTCCTAGCCCTGGCCACTTAGTCATTTCCCGTATGTTGGGTGATTATTTCCAGGCATGACTATTAACCAAGCACCAACACATTTCTAGTCTCCTTTATACTAACCCACAATAGTAAGACAAAGTAAAATAACCTACCTTTGATACCACTTTGTAATGTATCATCCTGATTGACCACTAAACTGATAGATGGACCAATGGGTCACATAACCTCAATCACGCCTATCCATACCCAAGAGGCTTCCAACTAGTTGTGAGGGTATAAATAAGTGAGAGTTGGGAGACTATACTCTTATATAAGATTTTCAAAGTGGTATAACAGAATATAAGCAATTGATAATAGCGGAAGCAGTAAATAAGAATAGACAACACCATAAACTGAAATAAAAATGGAAAAAACAATAGAATAAAATAATTAATTATTTAATAAAATGGACAACACCAGATTATACAATAGATAAATTCATGTCATATTGATGATACATAACTGAAAGTAGTAATTAGTATAACATGCTTCACAATATCATACAATAATAAATAAAGGACATAAACATTCCATGGGTGATTTCCATGATAATCCTAAGCTCATGCTTGATCCTTTTCTCATAACTCCCAGGTAAAGGTAATTCAGAGGTCAACCTAGATCCTATAATTTTAAGGTCTACTCGTGTACCAAGGGTACCCGAGTAGGGCGTGGGATATAAATTTCAACAGGACAGCACCCATAATGTCTAGCTGAATCTAGAAAATACAATATAATTTAAGAAGTATTCTATATAAAATAATTTTATATTGATAAATAATTAATAATAGACACTTGGTTTGGGTTCTTAATGGACACCTGTCACATACCACCTTTTTCGGCCTAAGTTGATAATTAGAAAAGATATACCAGTGTAAGAATAATATGTATTATAGTTCCAAAGGTAACAAGGAAACTCAAAGAGGATCACCCCCAAGATTGCTCTTAGGATTGGTGTCTAATTACCATGTCATCACATAAGTATGCTAATTAGATAAATAGAAAAGTCACAAGTACATGATCTAATATAAATAGACGCAACAAGTATAGAATATACAATTAACCCAAGAAATCAATCAATGCGGTTCAAACAATCCATCAAATCTAGTAGTGGATTTTGAGCCCATCTCTGAGGTATCACTATAGTATATACATTCAAAATATCTAATGCCACTAAGCCCATACAAGGAGATCCTTTCGAATGTCCAAGTATTTCTCATGATATTGTAACCATGAGTCTATCCCCAGTATCACATGTAAGGGACCATGTATCACCTGAGGCTTGGTGTAACCATCTTTCCAACATGCCAGTCCTCTAATTCCCCTTAGTGAACCAGTATCACCCAATGGTATAATATAAATCCCGAGGGTACCTTTCCTGGAAATACTAAAACACCACTTCCATAGTGCTTTTTGGTATAACCACATGATCATATGAGTGTATCCATGAGTCCTTAATACAGAACCCATGCTCTCACCCATCCCATATCAAGTGAACCATTATTTACAAGGAACATTAAAAGAAAAACGTCAATACAAAAATCACATGGAAAACATATACATAAGTCATGCAATCAAACAAGAATCATGAGCCATAAGCTATTCAATCAATCATGTAAAACAATCCAAGCCATCAACATGACAAAACGAATTTTTCAAAAAATTAACCCAAGGATCTAAGTAAGATCACTATCTAATAAGAAATAAACATAATAAAGGTTCAAGCAAGAGGCTTAGAAATAAGGAAAAAGATCTAACAATGAAATGCAACCAGAGTCACATGGAATTAGCACACCTTTAACTATATGTCACTAATGAAATCTCAAGGTTTCAAGCTATCAATATTGAACCGATATTTTATACAACCAAAGTAAACAACTTTAGAAAAACAATATAAATACACAAGCAAATTCACAAGGAAAAAAATAATAACTAGGAATGTGAATTGTCTAATGCCCTATCCATAGTTTAATTCCTATTTTTAAATAAAGTTATAAATTTAGGAAATTAGTCCACGGTACCACACACTCACCCAAAGGTAAAACACAAGCTAAGGAATTAAGAAGAAAGGCCATTTAGGTTGGGAACACCCAAAGGAGTGTCCAAGAGGCAAGGAAATAGGATTTAAAGTGGAAAGAAAGCACTTAGAATGTGCAAAGGTCAAGAGAAAAATTACTTACTTGGGTAATCCCTTATAAAAATAAAGTCAAACACTTAGGAGGAGTTTGGTTATATTAGGAAATTTACCAATTTCACTTAATACATTTCAAATGTGGAGTGAAAGTCACCATGAATAATTCACTATTTATATTTCATTCAATCTAATTAATCGTTAGAAATGAGGCTTAACCATTTACATAATTCACTATGTGAGGAATTACCTCTCATGTTCCAAGTTAACCATGTTCAGTTCCATTTAACTCATTAAATTTATTATAGCATGGAAATACCATTTATAAGATCAAATGGTTCTCACATAGTGGTTACTTGGTAATTACATAACTTTCCCACATAGAAAATTCCATCTTAAAAGTCTAATGACACTTAAAGGGTGATGTCACGACCTGACCCTACCCGTGCTCGACCCGCAACTACCCCAAGCCCGCCTCCATAGGCCAGGGGCTGGCGACCAGCACCGAAGGCACAACAACTCGGGGAGGCCTTTGCCTAAGCACCTGTACACACGCACACAAAGAAAACTCAATGCAAAAGTGCAGAGTAAAAGAAAAGAAAAATAAAGAAAAGGGAAACTGCTATATATAAACCACAAAGTGCATCGACCTCTAACAGTACAAAGTACAGTGCTGAAAAGGGAAAAGGGAAAAAACACGCACCCAACCAAAGGTGCCACAACCCGGCAATAGGTAAACAAAAGAAATAGCTGACGGGTCTCCCACCTGGAACTCGACCACGACCACCGCACGCAGTCCAAGCTCCCGAACTCCTATGCACCACTGAAGTCACGACCAAACTGTCTGTCATCTGCAAGGGCACACCAAGTGCGGGAAAAGCCCAAGTAGGGGTGAGTATAAAAATACTCAGTAGGATACCCCGAAGGCTCGGGGGAGCAACAAAGGAGGTACCGAAGGGTGAGCAGTAGAGCGAACATGGAAAGTAAAGGAGTCCAACCGAGGGTGCAGAAAAGAGTAATAGCACAACAGAGAGTCTAGCTCAACCCAACAAAGAATGGAAGACGACTCATCCAGACACAAGAAGCTGGAAACGGTGAGAAGATGAACTTCTCGTCGAGTCTTTGCTACCTATAGCCGGAGAGTAGACTCATCCAACCACGAGAAGCTAGACACGGAAAGCACGTGGCATACCCCGCACATCTTCGCCTCTCCTGGAAGGAGAGTAGCCAAAACCCAAGGAGTGGGTACTCGAAACATGGTATATACATGTCCATATGCTCAAACAAGAAGCCATAACAACGTCGTAAGGGGATCTCCGTCTCGTAGTTCAGCCCAAGAAAAGAGTAGCCAACAGTCCCATACATAACCCCATCATTGATGCCCAGCATCCCGCACGTCTGGGCTGAACCGCAAGCCAAGGGGCTCAGTCACCGCACCTTGATACTATCCACTTTGGGCGGCACTGACTTGCCCGCACGGTTTTAGATCGCGTCGCAAGAACGCGTCTCTGTGGGGAAAGCTCCCCTCGTACTTGAGAGTTCTAGGAAAGTCAAACCACACCTCATCACTGCCCTGTAGTCGAGAGGTCTCCTCAAAGTCAAGTCATCACAACACTGACCCGTAACGAGGGGTCCCGCTCCGGTAATCACGGAGGAAAGCCACAGGCTAGCCTAGTAAAAAGGACTGAGCTTGGAATGCCAACAGGTGTCCCACTGCCCAGCCCTGCTGAAGGGTAACTTGTAACCAGATATCGAGTAACCCACTGCCCAGCCCCTCTGGAGGGTAAACCCTAATACATCATCAGGCGACCCGCTGCCCAGCCCCGCTGGAGAGTAAACCATAATAAGATACTGGGTGACCCACTGCCCAGCCCTGCTGGAGGGTAAACCATAATAAGATACTGGGTGACCCACTGCCCAACCCTGCTGGAGGGTAAACCATAACACATCATCCGGCGACCCACTGCCCAGCCCCGCTGGAGGGTAGACCTGGAATAAGTCGACAAGCGACCCACTGCCCAACCTTGCTGGAGGGTAGACCTGAAACTAGACGACGGGTGACCCACTGCCCAGTCTCTGCTGGAGGGTAGAACCTAATAGCATCGTCGGGTGACCCACTACCCAGTCTCTGCTGGAGGGTAGACCCTAAGAGCGTCGGGTGACCCACTACCCAGTCTCCGCTGGAGGGTAGACCCTAGAAGCCGATGAGTAACCCATTGCCCAGCCCCGCTGGAGGGTAAAACTCAGAACTACTCTGGTCATATCCACTGGAGGGCATAACACTGGCCAACCAAACACGGAGTGGGTATCGTGCAGCCACCCAACTCCAGCACAACTCACCCCGAGGGGTTCAGCGCCTGTTCCATCACGGGGTGCCACTAGCACCGCTACTGGAAAATCCATCGAGAACGAAACCAGGGGGAGACCACTCAACCCTGCTGATCAAACCAATGAGTACAAAGGGACCCTCTATGCTGTGAGAGGTCCAAGTACGCAAAGCAGAACACAGCACACACGTGGGGCCCACACGACGTGTGGCCCCAAGTCAACCCCAACCAAGCGCACAAACGTCTCAGGTACGAACCACACATACCTCCAAGCGCTCTCGTATACTCCCAGAGTATACCATGTCTCCAGCCCAAGGGCTATCGTGCACACGACACCCAACGTCAACACGAAGGCGTGACGTAACAACTCCACCTCAAAGACCCAGGCACGGCCAACCACGTCACCTCAACCATTTATATCTCTCACACGGGAGTGCACGTGATTACTCGCCAAAGGTCCGCTACAAGCATCTTAGGGCGAACCACCACTAGAGCAACTTTCATGCTTCTACATTTAACAAGATTGCTCAAGAGGCTCCGTATAGCCAAACGGATCACACTGTTGTAATCCTTGCGAAAAAACACGTGAGTTAGACTACTCACTCGCCCAAAACGGTCAACAGGTGGAAAAGGTACTATTCACCGTTACGAAACCCATGTGGGCCCCACCCCAAGATCCCGAAACTGAACCAACGTATCACGCCACTGCGATCACCTCAGAAAAACTCACGGGATTGAGTACTCAATCGCCCAAAACGGACACCCGGTGAAAATGGAACTATTCACTGTAGCCGGGTCGGGTGGGACCCGCACCACATCCCCGAAAAAAGTCAGGCGAACCGCACCATCGCAATGCTCTCGAAAAAGCACGTCAAATTGACTGCTTACTTGCGTGGAATGGGTATCTGGAGAAAAAGATGCATTCCGGCGCACTGTAGACGAGCGGTGCCACGTGGGACCCGCATCCCGGTCCCGAAACTCAACGTACGGATCGCACTGTTGCGATCCTCTCGAAAAAGAACACAAGATGGACTAATCATTTGTCCAAAACGGTTGCCCGGTGATAAGGCTGGAAATCACCGTCAACTCCCGAAACGGCCCTCGCGGGGCCCGCATCATTGTGCCAAATTTGAGCGGCCGGATTGCACCATTGCAATCTCCTCGGAAAAACAACCAGAATCGACTGCTCGCATGCCCCGAACGGACGTCTGAGGAAAAAGTTGCTACTAGCTGCACGCCGCTCGAAAGACGGGTCGTGGGGCCCACACCTCAACTTCGGCCTCGACGCCTGAAACCACCCTGGAATCCTCCGCCTCGATGCCAGGGTTCCAACGCCACTAACGGCGCTCAAAACGGACGTCGGATGCGTCCGCGCCGTCCAAAACAAGGTTTTCCGGAAGAACGCTCGTCCACTTAAAGACGGATCACGTCTCCGAGACCCCTCGTTTCGGGAATTAAAAATTCCCAAAACCATCTCAAAAACTCCGCCTTGATGCAAGCTCCTCGCTGCCGCAGACGGCGCGCAAAATGGACGCCCGTAGCCCGAAATACGGGCGTCCGAATACTGAGGGGCAAAGCCCCTTGGGCCGGACCGGCCCAGTCCGGCCGGTCCGCCCTGCCTGGGCCGGCCCGCGCTAGCCGGCCTGCTGGACCGCGGCCCAGCAGCTGGGCCCGGTCCAGCCGAGCCGCGGGCTGCCGCTCTGCGGCCCGCTCCCCTTCACACCCGCGCGCTCGCCGCGCGGGATTTGCCATCGACCGACCACGAGGGCCGGCCGCACATCCCACACAACGACCCGCAAAGTGCGGGTCGTTGTTGCGCCACGCGACCCCTCTCCCTCTCGCCGGCGCCCTGTCGGCGCCACCGGCCTGCCGCCGTCGCGGCCATCCGAAGCCGCGGCCGCCGCGCCGCCTTCCGAAGCCACGGCCGCCGCGCCGCCTGCCCGGAGCCGAAGCTGGCCCGCCGTCCCGGAACCGCCGTCTGCCGCCTCGGACCGAAGCCGCGCCGCCCTGGGAACCCGCCGGACCGCCGGAAATCGCTGGGACATCCCAGAATTCCCGCAACTTTCAACGATCAACCCCGAACGCATCCGACCTCAGATTTTGATTCTGAAAAATGCGTTGGAAAGATAAAAAAAATACTACGCATCTATGGAATTTATTTGAAGGTTTAACATCAAATCGACACATAAAATCGAACTCAAAGAGGGTTTTGGAAATAAAAACGCAACGAAACCTCCTACCTCGTGGGGCTTCGCCCGACGCTTCCCGCGCGATCTGCCCCGCGTCGTTTCCTCGCCGGAGTTGGCTCGCCGGAGCTCGCCTCGCCGGAGTTCGCCGGAATGGAGGAGGGAAGGGGAGAGGGTGTGAGGGAGGAGAAGGGGAACAGAAGAGGGAGGGGGTGCGTTTAAGTAATAACACTTAAACACCCCCGCCCAGCACGCCCCCGACCCCGCTCTCGAAGCAGACAAAAAGGAAGGCGTCCCTAGGGTAAACACGATGGTTCGAGCACAACGGCGGTCTCGGAATTTTAATCCGAGACCCCGCTCAAAAGTTATTAAACTTAGCGCCCGAGGCCGCCAAATTACGAAAACGCCCCTGGGGCCATTTTTCACAAACGGCCCGCACCCGTGAAACTTATAACCCTCCTAGGGTAAATGGCATGCTCCGAACTCAACGGTGCCCTCGGTTTTCCAATACGATCCACCATTTATGAAATAATAGCGTTTCTCCATTAAACAAATTAATTAATTTATTTAATCCGTTTAACGTTCCAGAAGCGGGCGAGGGGTCCAAACGTCCCGCGCCGACAAGTTTTATGTCGTTAATAGGGTAAAAACCCCATTCCGGACCCATCCGTACACTCGGATCCCTGATCCGGAACTTCGTTTAGGAGTTATGTCATTTATTTAGCATTTCCAGTGTGAACGCACTGAATATTTAATTCCGGCCACTCTGGGGCTCAGAATCGCACGCCGTCTGAAGGAGCTGCTGTGGAATATCATCAAGAATATTCCAAAGTCTTTCAGAGGAAAAACCGGGTTCTTACATCACTCTCTCCTTCAATATTTTCGTCCCCTAAAAGCAAAACTAGGGAGCAACACAGGGTACTAAGCCCACACCTGGCCTTCCCATACACAGAAGAACCCATGCACAGCTCTGTGCCTCCACACACAGACCAAAGGATTGATCTGTTCACGCGAGGTCGGCCCTTACTGACATCGTTCACCCATTCTAGACTTTGGGGTTAGGGCAAGGCGTTAGGGTACCTCGCCATCCCTTTGCACGGTTTCAAATGGCCCGAAGGCCCTTGGGGGTAGCTCACCTCCCCGGTCCAACCTCTACGTCGCACGCCACGACTGGAATCACCGCCCGCACCTAAAACAAGTCCCGGTGATTCCCTCCTTCAGAATATCCATATGGTGAAACACCCAAGGATGTCTGGTCACGCAAGGTTCCACAGTCAATGCTCCCTTACACGCTCAACAGGCGAAGGAGCCAACACCATCGACTAAAGGAAAAGGTCTCACGCCTTTTACCTTACCAACTCAGGGTTACACCCGACGCCCTGCATCACCCTGGTAACACCACAAACAAGGAGTAGGGAGGAAAGCAGTTCACACACAGAGTCTAACAATTCTACTGCAGAATGGTAGAAGAGCTGTAGAGCGTACCGCTTATCACCTCATACTCTGCAGGATAGTAGACATCCAAAGCTCGCGGCTGTCCTCGGTCCCAACTGTCAGCTCCCGGAGCCTGATGTGGACCACCTAGTGGTGATGGGAAGACCTCGTAACGTCGTCCCCCACTACCAGCTTCTCCCGCTCCTCTGCTAGCACCACATCTTAGGGTACCACTCCGATCACGGTGCTGCCTCTGCCTTGGTGGTGGACCTGCTGCCTGCCCGAAGCTCCCAGAAACTCGGGCCAGGAAGTCTCGTGCCAAGTGACCTCGCCCATCACAAGCATAGCACCGACTCTCTCTGGGCTGCACTGGTGCCCTCCGGCGCCACTGTGGTGTACGACCACGCCCACGAGTCCGGTTGTCATAAAGCCACCTGCGTCGAGGTCCTACTTGCCAATGACCACTAGCTGCGGCAGACGTCTCGGATCCGACGTGACTGCTGCCACCACCGACACTAGAACGCGACAGGAAGCCCTCTGTCACCAGCGCCTGCTCTAGCACCCCGGAATATGTGGAAATGCCCAAGGGTACTATGAAAGAATAAATCTCTCGCCGAAGACCCTGTTCAAACTTCCGCGCTCGGGGGTTACTATCATGGACCAAGTCCGGGTAAAAGCGTGCACGGTCTGCAAAACTAGTCGCGTACTCGGCCACCGTCATCCCTCCCTGCTGAAACTGCAGGAGCTCCTGAATCCGCACGGAGCACAAGCAGGAGGGGAAAAAGTCTTCATGAAACAACAACTGAATGTCATCCAACGAAAGCGATGACTTGCCAAGAAACTGAGTCACCAGACTCCACCAACGCCAAGCTACTCCATGAAAAAGGGTGGTTGCCAAAGCCACTCCCTGACCTGTCGGCATCTGCACAAGCCTAAAAAGGAGAACCACCACCTCGAGCCAAACCTCTGCTTCCTGAGGGTCTGCCTCACTACTGAACCTCAACAGTCCCTACCACTGGAACTCACGGGGTGCGCTCAAGCTCAGCCTGCTCTGCTAAAGCTGTCTGCTGCTCAACAGGTGGGGGTGCTGCTAACGGCCCACCTGGAGAAAGGGGCTCGCATGATGTGTCCTGGACTATGGCCTCATAGCTCACAGGGTCGTCGTCACGCAACAAAGCTAATATCTGGGCTAGCTGTCTTCTCTGGAGACATCCTGAATATTATCAAGGAGTGTCGCGGTCAGATGAGTATATATGTATATACCACAAGAACAACAATGGGGAGCTGACTCAAGAATGATAGTCAAGACTCAGTCCTATGTCATGCACAAACAAATTTCCCTGCAACAAGTGTCTCATCATGCCGAGTCGACAAGCGGGTTATCAAGGTCCTGGTGAATGGATACGTCGGTCGCCGCACCATCACTGGACTCCCTGGCCTGAGAGACGCTCTCGAGACACGTTAACATTGTTTCCCTATATCCCAACCAATTCCTCTTTTAGGGATGTCCGCACAACATCCCAAGGAACGAACCACCTCTGATACCACTTTGTCACGACCCGAACCTACCCGTGCTCGAGCCGTAACTACCCCAAGCCCGCCTCCATAGGCCAGGGGCTGGCGACCAGCACCGAAGGCACAACAACTTGGGGAGGCCTTTGCCTAAGCACCTGTACACACGCACATGCAGAAAACTCAATGCAAAAGTGCAGAGTAAAAGAAAAGACAAATAAAGAAAAGGGAAACTGCTATATATAAACCACAAAGTGCATCAACCTATAACAGTACAAAGTACAGTGCGGAAAAGGAAAAAGGGGCAAAACACGTGCCCAACCAAAAGTTCCACAACCCGGAAATAGGTAAACAAAAGAAACAGCTGAAGGGTCTCCCACCTAGAACCCGGCCACGACCACCGCACGCAGTCCAAGCTCCCGAACTCCTATGCTCCAATGAAGTCACGACCAACCTGTCCGTCGTCTGCAAGGGAACACCAAGTGCGGGCAAAGCCCAAGCAGGGGTGAGTATAAAAATACTCAGTAGGATACCCCGAAGGCTCGGGGGAGCAACAAAGGAGGTACCGAAGGGTGAGCAGTAGAGCGAACATGGAAAGTAAAGGAGTCCAACCGTGGGTGCAGAAAAGAGTAATAGCACAGCAGAGAGTCCAGCTCAACCCAACAAAGAAAGGAAGAAGACTCGTCCAGACACAAGAAGCTGGAAACGGTGAGAAGATGAACTTCTCATCGAGTCTTCGCTACCTATAGCCGGAGAGTAGACTCATCCAACCACGAGAAGCTAGACGCGGAAAGCACGTGGCATACCCTGCGTGTCTTCGCCTCTCCTAGAAGGAGAGTAGCCAAAACCCAAGGAGTGGGTACTCGAAACATGGTATATACATGTCCATATGCTAAAACAAGAAGCCCGAACAACGTCGTAAGGGGATCTTCGTCTCGTAGTTCAGCCCAAGAAAAGAGTATCCAACAGTCCTAGACATAACCCCATCATTGATGCCCAGCATCCCGCACGTCTGTCCTGAACTGCAAGCCAAGGGGCTCAGTCATCGCACCTTGATAATATCCACTTTGGGCGGCACTGACTCACCCGCACGGTTTTAGATCGCGTCGCAAGAACGCGTCTCTGTGGGGAAAGCGCCCCTCGTACTTGAGAGTTCTAGGAAAGTCAAACCACACCTCATCACCGCCCTACAGTCGAGAGGTCTCCTCAAAGTCAAGCCGTCACAACACTGACCCATAACCAGGGGTCCCGCTCCGGTAATCACGGAGGAAATCCACAGGCTAGCCTAGTAAAAAGGACTGAGCCTGGAATTCCAACAGGTGTCCCACTGCCCAGCCCTGCTGGAGGGTAATTCGTAACCAGATATCGGGTAACCCACTGCCCAGCCCCGCTGGAGGGTAAACCCTAATACATCATCAGGCGACCCGCTGCCCAGCCCCGCTGGAGGGTAAACCATAATAAGATACTGGGTGACCCACTGCCCAGCCCTGCTGGAGGGTAAACCATAATAAGATACTGGGTGACCCACTGCCTAGCCCTGTTGGAGGGTAAACCATAACACATCATCCGGCGACCCACTGCCCAGCCCCGCGGGAGGGTAGACCTGGAATAAGTCGATAGGAGACCCACTACCCAGCCTTACTGGAGGGTAGACCTGGAACTAGACGACGGGTGACCCACTGCCCAGTCTCTGCTGGAGGGTAGACCCTAATAGCATCATCGTGTGACCCACTGCCCAGTCTCTGCTGGAGGGTAGACCCTAAGAGCGTCGAGTGACCCACTGCCCAGTCTCCGCTGGAGGGTAGACCCTAGAAGCCGATGAGTAACCCACTGCCCAGCCCCGCTGGAGGGTAAAACTCAGAACTACTCTGGTCATATCCACTGGAGGGCACAACACTGGCCAACCAAACACAGAGTGGGTATCGCGCAGCCACCCAACTCCAGCACAACTCACCCCCAGGGGTTCAGCGCCTGTTCCATCACGGGGTGCCACTAGCACCGCTACTGGCTGATCCATCAAGAATGAAACCAGGGGGAGACCACTCAACCCTGTTGGTCAAACCAACGAGTACAAAGGGACCCTCTATGCTGCGAGAGGTCCAAGTACGCAAAGTAGAACACAGAACGCACATGGGGCCCACACGACGTGTGGCCCCAAGTCAACCCCAACCAAGCGCACAAACGTGTCAGGTACGAACCACACGTACCTCCAAGCGCTCTCGTATACTCCCAGAGTATATCACGTCTCCATCCCAAGGGCTATCGTGCACACGACACCCAACGTCAACGCGAAGGCGTGGCGTAACAACTCCACCTCAAAGGCCCAGGCACGGCCAACCACGTCACCTCAAGCATTTATATCTCTCACACGGGAGTGCACGTGATTACTCGCTAAAGGTCCGCTACAAGCATCGTAGGGCGAACCACCACTGGAGCACCTTTCATGCTTCTACATTTAACAAGATTGCACAAGAGGCTCCGTACAGCCAAACAGATCACAATTTTGTAATCCTTGAGGAAAAACACGCGAGTTAGACTACTCACTCGCCCGAAACGGTCAACAGGTGTAAAAGGTACTATTCACCATGACCAAACTCATGTGGGGCCCACCCCAAGATCCCGAAACTGAACCAACGGATCACACCACTGCGATCACCTCAGAAAAACTCACGGGATTGAGTACTCAATCGCCCAAAACGGACACCCAGTGAAAAGGGCAGTATTCACCGTAGCCGGGTCCGGTGGGACCCACACCACGTCCCCAAAAAAAGTCGGGCGAACTGCACCATCGCAATGCTCTCGAAAAAGCACGTCAAATTGACTGCTTACTTGCGTGGAACGAGTATCTGGAGAAAAAGATGCATTCCGACGCACTGCAAACGAGCGGTGCCACGTGGGACCCGCATCCCGGTCCCGAAACTCAACGTATGGATTGCACCGTTGTGATCCTCTTGAAAAAGCACACAAGATGTACTAATCATTTGTCCAAAACGGTTTCCCGGGGATAAGGCTGGAAATCACTGTCAACTCCCGAAACGGCCCTCGCGGGGCCCGCACCATTGTGCCGAATTTGAGCGCCCGAATTGCACCATTGCAATCTCCTCAGAAAAACACCCAGAATCGACTGCTCGCATGCCCCGAACGGACGTCCGAGGAAAACGTTGCTACTAGCTGCACGCCGCTCGAAAGACGGGCCGTGGGACCCACGCCTCAACTTCGGCCTCGATGCCTGAAACCACCCTGGAAACCTCCGCCTCGATTCCAGGGTTCCAACGCCACTGACGGCGCTCAAAACGGACGTCGGATGCGTCCGCGCCGTCCAAAACAAGGTTTTCCGGAAGAATGCTCGTCCACTTAAAGACGGATCACGTCTCCGAGACCCCTCGTTCCGGGAATTAAAAATTCCCAAAACCATCTCAAAAACTCCGCCTTGACGCAAGCTCCTCGCTGCCGTAGACGGCGCGCAAAACGGACGCCCGTAGCTCGAAATACGGGCGTCCGAAGACTGAGGGGCAAAGCCCCTTGGGTCGGACCGGCCCGGTCCGGCTGGTCCGCCCTGCTTGGGCCGGCCCGCGCCAGCCGGCCTGCTGGACCGCGGCCCAGCAGCTGGGCCCGGTCCAGCCGAGCCGCGGGCTGCCGCTCCACGGCCCGCTCCCCTTCACACCCGCGCGCCCGCCGCAGGGGATTTGCCATCGACCGACCACGAGGGCCGGCCGCACATCCCAAACAACGACCTGCAAAGTGCGGGTCGTTGTTGCGCCTCGCAACCCCTCTCCCTCTCGCTGGCGCCCCGTCGGCGCCACCGGCCTGCCGCCGTCGCGACCTTCCGAAGCCGCGGCCGCCGCGCCGCCTTCCGATGCCACGGCCGCCTGCCCAGAGCCGAAGCCGGCCCGCCGTCCCGGAACCGCCGTCCGCCGCCTCGGACCAAAGCCGCGCCACCCTGGGAACCCGCCGGACCGCCGGAAATCGCCGGGACAACCCAGAATTCTCGCAACTTTCAACGATCAACCCCGAACTCATCCGACCTCGGATTTTGATTCCGAAATATGCGTTGGAAAGATAAAAAAAATACTACGCATATATGGGATTTTTTTGAGGGTTTAACATCAAATCGACACATAAAATCGAACTCAGAGAGGGGTTTGGAAATAAAAACGCAACGAAACCTCCTACCTCGTAGGGCGTCGCCCGACGCTTCCCGCGCGATCCGCCCCGCGTCGTTGCCTCGCCGGAGTTGGCTCGCCGAAGCTCGCCTCGCCGGAGTTCGCCGGAATGGAGGAGGGAAGGGGAGAGGGTGTGAGGGAGGAGAAGGGGAAGAGAAGAGGGAGAGGGTGCGTTTAAGTAATAACACTTAAACACCCCCGCCCGGCACGCCCCCGACCCCGCTCTCGAAGCAGACAAAAAGGAGGGCGTCCCTGGGGTAAAAACGATGCTTCGAGCACAACGACGGTCTCATAATTTTAATCTGAGACCCCGCTCAAAAGTTATTAAACTTAGCGTCCGAGGCCTCCAAATTACGAAAACGCCCCTGGGGCCATTTTTCACAAACGGCTTGCGCCCGCGAAACTTATAACCCTCATAGGGTAAATGGCACGCTCCAAACTCAACGATGCCCTCAGTTTTCCAATCTGAGCCACCATTTATGAGATAATAGCGTTTCACCATTAAACGAATTAATTAATTTATTTAATCCGTTTAACGTTCCAGAAGCGGGCGAGGGGTCCAAACGTCCCGCGCCGACAAATTTTATGTCGTTACTAGGGTAAACACCCCATTCCGAACCCATCCGTACACTCAGATCCCTGATCCGGAACTCCGTTTAGGAGTTATCTCATTTATTTAGCATTTCCAGTGTGAACGCACTGAAAATTTAATTCCGACCACTCCGGGGCTCGGAATCGCACGCCGTCTGAAGGCGCTGCTCTGGAATATCATCAAGAATATTCCAAAGTCTTTCAGAGCAAAAACTGGGTTTTTACATCATTACCTCCTTCAATATTTTCGTCCCCGAAAAGCAAAACTAGGGAGAAACACAGGGTACTAAGCCCACACCTGACCTTCCCATACCCAGAAGAACCCACGCACAGCTCTGTGCCTCTACACACAGACCAAAGGATTGATCTATTCACGCGAGGTTGTCCCTTGCTGACGTCGTGCACCCATTCCAGACTTTGGGGTTAGGGAAAGGCGTTAGGGTACCTCGCCATCCCTTTGCACGGTTTCAAACGGCCCGAAGGCCCTTGGGGGTAGCTCACCTCCCCGGTCCAACCTCTACGTCGCGCGCCGCGACTGGAATCACCGCCCGCACCTGAAACAAGGCCCGGTGATTCCCTCCTTCAGAATATCCATATGGTGAAACACCCAAGGATGTCTGGTCACGCAAGGTTCCACAGTTGATGCTCCCTTACACGCTCAACAGGCGAAGGAGCCAACACCATCGACTAAAGGAAAAGGTCTCACACCTTTTACCTTACCAACTCAGGGTTAGACCTGATGCCCTGCGTCACCCTGGTAACACCTCAAACAAGGAGTAGGGAGGAAAGCAGTTCACACACAGAGTCTAACAATTCTACTACGGAATGGTAGAAGAGCTGTAGAGCATACCTCTTATCACCTTATACTCTGTAGGATAGTAGACATCCAAAGCTCGCGGCTGTCCTCGGTCCCAACTGTCAGCTCCCGGAGCCTGGCGTGGACCACCTAGTGGTGATGGGAAGACCTCGTAACGTCGTCCCCCACTACCAGCTTCTCCCGCTCCTCTGCTAGCACCACCTCTCTGGGTACCACTCCGATCACGGTGCTGCCTCTGCCTTGGTGGTGCACCTACTGCCTGCCCGAAGCTCCCAGAAGCTCGGGTCAGGCAGTCTCGTGCCAAGTGACCTCGCCCATCACAAGCATAGCACCGAATCTCTCTGGGCTGCACTGGTTCCCTCCGGCGCCACTGTGGTGTACGACCACGCCCACGAGTCCGGTTTTTAGAAAGCCACCTGCATCGAGGTCCTACTTGCCAACGACCACTAGCTGCGGCAGACGTCTCGGCTCCGACGTGTCTGCTGCCACCACCAACACTAGAACGCGACAGGAAGCCCTCTGTCACCAGCGCATGCTCTAGCATCCTGGCATATGTAGACATGACCAAGGGTACTATGACAACATGAATCTCTCGGCGGAGACCCTGTTCAAACTTCTGCGCTCGGGGGTTGCTGTCATGGACCAAGTCCGGGTAAAAGCATGCACGGTCTGCAAAACTAGCCGCGTACTCGCCCACCGTCATCCCTCCCTGCTGAAACTACAGGAGCTCCTGAATCCGCACGGAGCGCATCCAGGAGGGGAAAAACTCTTCATGAAACAACAACTGAATGTCATCCAACGAAAGCGACGACTAGCCAAGAAACTGAGTCACCAGACTCCACCAACGCCAAGCTACTCCATGAAAAAGGGTGGCTGCCAAAGCCACTCCCTGACCTGTCGGCGTCTGCACAAGCCTAAAGAGGCGAACCACCACCTCGAGCCAAACCTCTGCTGGCTGAGGGTCTGCGTCACTGTTGAACCTCAACGGTCCCTGCCACTGGAACTCACGGAGCGCGCTCAACCTGCGCTCAAGCTCAGCCTGCTCTGCTAAAGCTGTCTGCTGCTCAACAGGTGGGGGTGCTGTTACCGGCCCACCTGGAGAAAGGGGCTCACATGATGGGTCCTGGAATGTGGCCTCATAGCTCACAGTGTTGTCGTCATGCAACAAAGCTGATATCTGGGCTAGCTGTCTTCACGGAGACATCCTGAATATTATCAAGGAGTGCCGCAGTCAGATGAGCATATATGTATATACCACAAGAACAACAATGGGGAGCTGACTCAAGAATGACAGTCAAGACTCAGTCCTATGTGATGCACAAACAAATTTCCCTACAACAAGTGTCTCAGCATGTCGAGTCGAAAAGCGGGTTATCAAGGTCCTGGTGAATGGATACGTCGGCCGCCACACCATCACTGGACTCCCTGGCCTGAGAGCCGCTCTCGAGACACGTTAACATTGTTGCCCTATATCCCAACCAATTCCTCTTTTAGGGACGTTTGCACAACGTCCCAAGGAACGAACCACCTCTGATACCACTTTGTCACGACCCGACCCTACCCGTGCTCGAGCCGAAACTACCCCAAGCCCGCCTCCATAGGCCAGGGGCTGGCGACCAGCGCCGAAGGCACAACAACTCGGGGAGTCCTTTGCCTAAGAACCTGTACACATGCACACGCAGCAAACTCAATGCAAAAGTGCAGAGTAGAAGAAAAGACAAATAAAGAAAAGGGAAACTTCTATATATAATCCAAAAAGTGCATCGACCTCTAACAGTACAAAGTACAGTGCTGAAAAGGAAAAAGGGAAAAAACACGCGCCCAACCAAAAGTGCCACAACCCGGAAATAGGTAAACCAAAGAAACAGCTGACGGGTATCCCACCTAGAACCCGGCCACGACCACCGCACGTAGTCTAAGATCCCGAACTCCTATGCTCCACTGAAGTCACAACCAACCTGTCCATCGTCTGCAAGGTAACACCAAGTGCGGGCAAAGCCCAAGCAGGGGTGAGTATAAAAATACTCAGTAGGATACCCCGATGGATCGGGGGAGCAACAAAGGAGGTACCTAAGGGTGAGCAGTAGAGCGAACATGAAATGTAAATGAGTCCAACCGAGAGTGCATAAAAGAGTAACAGCACAACAGAGAGTCCATCTCAACCCAACAAAGAAAGGAAGAAGACTCGTCCAGACACAAGAATCTAGAAACGGTGAGAAGATGAACTTCTCGTAGAGTCTTCGCTACCTATAGCCGGAGAGTAGACTCATCCAACCACGAGAAGCTAGACGCAGAAAGCACGTGGCATACCCCGTGCGTCTTCACCTCTCCTGGAAGGAGAGTAGCCAAAACCCAAGGAGTGGGTACTCGAAACATGGTATATACATGTCCATATGATCAAAAAAGAAGCCCGAACAACGTCATAAGGGGATCTTCGTCTCGTAGTTCAGCCCAAGAAAAGAGTAGACAACAGTCCTAGACATAACCCCATCATTGATGCCCATAATCCCGCACATCTGGCCAGAACCGCAAGCCAAGGGGATCAGTCACTGCACCTTGATACTATCGACTTTGGGCGGCACTGACTCGCCCGCACGGTTTTAGATCGCGTCGCAAGAACGCGTCTCGGTGGGGAAAGCGCCCCTCGTACTTGAGAGCTCTAGGAAAGTCCAACCACACCTCATCACTGCCCTGCAGTCGAGAGGTCTCCTCAAAGTCAAGCCGTCACAACACTGACCCGTAACGAGGGGTCCCGCTCCGGTAATCACGGAGGAAAGCCACAGGCTAGCCTAGTAAAAAGGACTGAGCCTGGAATGCCAACAGGTGTCCCACTGCCCAGCCCTGCTGGAGGGTAATTCATAACCAGATATCGGGTAACCCACTGCCCAGCCCCACTGGAGGGTAAACCCTAATACATCATCAGGCGACCCGCTGCCTAGCCCCGCTGGAGGGTAAACCATAATAAGATACTGGATGGACCACTACCCAGCCCTGCTGGAGGGTAAACCATAACACATCATTCGGCGACCCACTGCCTAGCCCCACTGGAGGGTAGACCTGGAATAAGTCGACAGGCGACCCACTGCCCAGCCTTGCTGGAGGGTAGACCTGGAACTAGACGACGGGTGACCCACTTCCCAGTCTCTGCTAGAGGGTAGACCCTAATAGCATCGTCGGGTGACCCACTACCTAGTCTCTGCTGGAGGGTAGACCCTAAGAGCGTCGGGTGACCCACTGCCCAGTCTCCGCTGGAGGGTAGACCCTAGAAGCCGATGAGTAACCCACTGCCCAGCCCCGCTGGAGGGTAAAACTCAGAACTAATCTGGTCATATACACTGTAGGGCATAACACTGGCCAACCAAACACGGAGTGGGTATCGCGCAGCCACCCAACTCCAGCACAACTCACCCCGAGGGGTTCAGCGCCTGTTCCATCACGGGGTGCCACTAGCACCGCTACTGGACGATCCATCGAGAACGAAACCAGGGGGAGACCACTCAACCCAGCTGGTCCAACCAACGAGTACAAAGGGACCCTCTACGCTGTGAGCGGTCCAAGTACGCAAAGCAGAACAAAGCACGCACGTGGGGCCCACACGACGTGTGGCCCCAAGTCAACCCCAACCAAGTGCACGAACGTCTCAGGTACGAACCACACGTACCTCCAAGCGCTCTCGTATACTCCCAGAGTATACCACGTCTCCAACCCAAGGGCTATCGTGCACACGACACCCAACGTCAATGCGAAGGCATGACGTAACAACTCCACCTCAAAGGCCCAGGCACGGCCAACCACGTCACCTCAAGCATTTACATCTCTCACACGGGAGTGCACGTGATTACTCGCCAAAGGTCCGCTATATGCAAAGTAGGACAAACCACCACTAGAGCACCTTTCATGCTTCTACATTTAACAAGATTGCGTAAGAGGCTCCGTACAGCCAAACGGATCACACCGTTGTAATCCTTGCGGAAAAACACGCGAGTTAGACTACTCACTCACCCGAAACAGTCAACAGGTGGAAAAGGTACTATTCACTGTGACCAAACCCGTGTGGGGCCCACCCCATGATCCTGAAACTGAACCAACGGATCACGCCACTGCGATCCCCTCAGAAAAACTCACGGGATTGAGTACTCAATCGCCCAAAACGGACACCCGGTGAAAAGAGAACTATTCACCGTAGCCGGGTCGGGTGGGACCCACACCACGTCCCCGGAAAAAGTCGTGCGAACTGCACCATCGCAATGCTCTCGAAAAAGCACGTCCAATTGACTGCTTACTTGCGTGGAACAGGTATCCGGAGAAAAAGATGCATTCCGGCGCACCGCACACGAGCGGTGCCACGTGGGACCCGCATCCTGGTCCCGAAACTCAACGTACGGATCACACCGTTGCGATCCTCTCGAAAAAGCACACAAGATGGACTAATCCTTTGTCCAAAACGGTTGCCCGGTGATAAGGCTGGAAATCACCGTCAACTCCCGAAACGGCCCACGTGGGGCCCGCACCATTGTGCCGAATTTGAGCGGGCGGATTGCACCATTGCAATCTCCTCAGAAAAACACCCAGAATCGACTGCTCGCACGCCCCGAACGGACGTCTGAGGAAAACGTTGCTACTAGCTGCACGCCGCTCGAAAGACGGGCCGTGGGGCCCACGCCTCAACTTCGGCCTTGATGCCTGAAACCACCCTGGAAACCTCCGCCTCGATGCCAGGGTTCCAACGCCACTGACAGTGCTCAAAACGGACGTCGGATGCGTCCGCTCCGTCCAAAACAAGGTTTTCCGGAAGAACGCTCGTCCACTTAAAGACGGATCACGTCTCCGAGACCCCTCTGTTCGGGAATTAAAAATTCCAAAAAACATCTAAAAAACTCCTCCTTGACGCAAGCTCCTCGCTGCCGTAAACGGTGCGCAAAACGGACGCACGTAGCACGAAATACGGGCGTCCAAAGACTGAGGGGCAAAGCCCCTTGGGCCGGACCGGCTCGGTCCGGGCAGTCCGCCCTGCTTGGGCCGGCCCGCGCCAGCCGGCCCGCTGGACCGCAGCCTAGCAGCTGGGCCCTGTCCAGCCGAGTCGCGGGCCGCCGCTCCGCGGCCCGCTCCCCTTCACACCCGCGCGCCCGCCTCGCGGGATTTGCCACCGACCGACCACGAGGGCCGGTCGCACATCCCACACAACGACCCGCAATGTGCGGGTCGTTGTTGCGCCGCACGGGGCCGCCGCCTCGCGGCCCCTCTCCCTCTCGCCGGCGCCCTGTCGGCGCCACCGGCCTGCCGCCGTCGCGGCCTTCCGAAGCCGCGGCCGCCGCGCCGCCTTCCGAAGCCACGGCCGCCGCGCCGCCTGCCCGGAGCCGAAGCCGGCCCGCCGTCCCGGAACCGCCGTCCGCTGCCTCGGACCGAAGCCGTGCCGCCCTGGGAACCCTCCGGACCGCCGGAAATCGCCGGGACAACCCAGAATTCCCGCAACCTTCGACGATCAACCCCAAACTCATTAGACCTCATATTTTGATTCCGAAATATGCGTTGGAAAGATAAAAAAAATACTACGCATCTATGGGATTTATTTGAAGGTTTAACATCAAATCGACACATAAAATCGAACTCAAAGAGGGGTTTGGAAATAAAAACGCAACGAAACCTCCTACCTCGTGGGGCTTCGCCCGACGCTTCCCGCACGATCCGCCCCGCGTCGTTGCCTCGCCGGAGTTGGCTCACCGGAGCTCGCCTCGCCAGAGTTCACCGGAATGGAGGAGGGAAGGGGAGAGGGTGTGAGGGAGGAGAAGGGGAAGAGAAGAGGGAGGGGGTGCGTTTAACTAATAACACTTAAACACCCCCGCCCGGCACGCCCCCGACCCCGCTCTCGAAGCAGACAAAAAGGAGGGTGTCCCTGGGGTAAACACGACGCTTCGAGCACAACGGCGGTCTCAGAATTTTAATCCGAGACCCCGCTCAAAAGTTATTAAACTTAGCGCCCGAGGCCGCCAAATTACGAAAACGCCCCTGGGGACATTTTTCACAAACGGTCCGCGCCCGCGAAACTTATACCCCTCCTAGGGTAAATGGCACGCTCCGAACTCAACGGTGCCCTCAGTTTTCCAATCCGAGCCACCGTTTAAGAGATACTAGCATTTCACCATTAAACGAATTAATTAATTAATTTAATCCGTTTAACGTTCCAGAAGCGGGCGAGGGGTCCAAACGTCTCGCGCTAACAAGTTTTATGTCGTTACTAGGGTAAACACCCCATTCCGGACCCATACGTATACTCGTATCCCTGATCCGGAACTCCGTTTAGGAGTTATCTCATTTATTTAGCATTTCCAGTGTGAACGCACTGAAAATTTAATTTCAGCCACTCTGGGGCTCGGAATCGCACGCCGTCTGAAGGCGCTACTCTGGAATATCATCAAGAATATTCCAAAGTCTTTCAAAGCAAAAACCGGGTTCTTACAGGTGATTTTGTTAAAACAATCATTTAAAAAAAGAGAGAGAAACCCCCTTCATATACATAAAAGGGCCAAGTATGATGTTTTCTTTACAACTAAAAAAAACATAAATATAAATAAAAAATCAATGAATTAATTTCTAGAAAACTAAATAAGAATAAACTAAAACTATTATTTTTTGCAGTCATCACACCTCTATTGGAGGGGTTTTTACAAAACCATGACATGTTTATCAAAAGAAACAAATATCTTAACTAAAAAACTTATTCAATGAAGAAAATTAAAAATGAACAAGAAGAATTAATAAGGCATATAAATTAAATTTAAATCATTATTGAATTAAAGAGGCTAGGAGAGGGACCCAACCTCAGAGGAACCATGTCACATTCAACACTTGACAGATTTATCATCAACCACATGGAACTGCTCCACATATGTACACACATACCTTTATATAAATATATATGTCCCTTAACCTAATGTATGTATTACCCATGCTATGAGGAAACAATTACATGGAATATATATATATATATATATATATATATATATAAGTATATGCATGCGCACCCATAAAGACGTTCAAAACACACTGAAACAATTTTCTGGGACTCAAAATCACCACATCAAGGTAAATTCACTTAAAGTAAAATACCAGGAACTAAAAATTAATGTTGAAAGGCCCAAAAAACCTCAAATTAATTACTAGGCACTCATAACTTACAAAACCCCTCATTATAAACTTTGCTGCATCGAAGAACAAAGGTAAAAATATTAAATTTAAAAACCCCTAAAATTATGTTAATAATTTCCTTACTTGAAAATTATATGCCTATGTTATAATGGTCGTATTTAAATAATAATATTACGTAGTTTTTTTATGTTAGGTGTAGCAACATACCACCATGAATTCCACTTAGTGGTGCCCCATGAAGGTGGCCATAAGACCTCAATTGTGCCACCTAGAATGCCATAGGGTGCTGACTAGTAGTGATGGACTAGGATTTGTCTATGGAGATACTATTACCTTATAGACTTGAGTGTAGAAAAATAATATATATAGTGAAAATAAGAAACAATAGAAGAAGATTCTATATGACCCGAGAAGTAACCCATCATAGGAGAAGCAGTATCAATAGACATATAGTAGTAGACACAAAATAAAAAATGCAAGATAAATAAATAACTATCTATAGATAAATAATAAGTATATACAATATGATTATCATGGAAATGTAGCTAAAAAAAGTAATTCATGGGGGTCAGGGGATACATGAATATACCACATGCTTACAAAAAATACAAAAAGTCTAGAAACAGCTACTACTAGCATCATGAGCATAGGGTCGGTCCTCTTCCCCCAAACTCTATCCATGGAATCAAGATCATACATTGGGCCCTCAACAGTTCCCTTTATCTATTCCTACTACCATAAAGTCTACTCAGGTACCAAAGTTCGGCCTATTAGGGTGTGATATAAAACCCCAATAATCCACCACCAATGGTGTCAAAATAGATCTAGTACAATCAATATAAATGACAAGTGTTCCCTAGATATGTAATGAAGGGAAAAATTAAATAAATAAATATATTGGACTGGGATCCACTTGGGTATCCCATTTAAATCCTCCTTTTTCTTCATAATCTAGGTATGACTAAACTGAGATGTATTGCATGTGTAAAGTGAGTAGATGAAAGTATAAGAAAGTAGACTATCCCCAAGAATGTGATTCTTCTTTGCAGACCCATCCTCAAGGTTACAATTTAAAATGGAAAATTCTTATTTAAAATAACTCACTTACTTAATAATTCAATTAAAATCAATATAAAATATTTGGAGTCACCTATTTACCATCAATGTAAATTCTATGAGAATTATATGTATCAATATAGGGGCTTCTAATAAGTCCAATTCCAAGGGAGTCTATCCATGGAGACCCAAGAATGAGATCCCAGTTGTACATCTTGGAATAGTGTGGAGACAACATCAACTAATCTCTGATTCCATCCTTGGTATCACACATAGGTACCTAAGTTTCTCTCCTAGCCTAATACAATAATCATTCCACTAATCCCATCAATGTGCTCTCCCCAAGAGAACTAATGTCACTCATCTATAAGAATAATAGAAAATGTATGGATAACACATCCTAAAACTATCTACTGCAACCCCCGATATGTACAAAAGTCATTAAAAAATTATAACTAAGGCACGATGATCCCATCTAAAGGTGTCATTAGTTAAAACCACTACTATCGCCCATATAACTATGGTGAATTAATTTAAAAAAGAATTCATATCATAATAGAAATGTTGGTCAAGGAATTAAATTAAATAATCCTTTTATGGTTTAAGGCATAAGGCATATGTCCTAAAATCTAGACTGATCCATTTCATTCAACATGTCTATTCATGGAATGAAGGTTAGGGGACCAAATAATGGCGCTCCCTTATAAACCATTCAATTTATCAATTCATTTTATTTATGATGGGAAATACCCCTCATGGTGTATTATTAAATTTATAAAAAATGGTAAAATAGGCCTCTAAGGTTGATCACACCCATTTGAGTTCCATAGATCAAGGTGATCAACCCAATGGGTTGATTCTCCACTAGGTCCGGGTGTATTTATTAGGGTAAGAATGTCCATTTTATTTAATTATAAATTAAAAGGTGTCACTAGGAAGGTATGGATCACAACACAATGATTCATGGTATAAGATTCAATGAAATAGGGGGAAAAACTAGACCACCTACCTTATCCCCATAGTGATTCCCTTATCCAGTATCAACCATGGATTCAAGGTAGGACATATGATATCAAAGAAATAATCAAATTACCAAAAATAGGAAAAATGAAATTGAACAAAAATAGTGCAATAGGGGAATAAAGAAACTATAAATTGAAGAAAAGAGATATAGTGATTACCTCATGCTTTCTGATATTTTCGATGGTGAGAGATTTGGAGTCCATATAGAAAAGTTCTCTTAATACCTAAGAGATGAGGATGTTTATTCTTCTTGTAGAGTAGATGGAAAGGTCCCCTAGTGAGAAAAGGAAAATTAAAAGAGGGTTTAAACTTAAAACATTTTAAAATAAATTTTGAAAATTCACCCACACAGGAAGGGGTGAAATTTTTTGATACACGGTTGGCCAAACTGTGTTCCAACCGTGGGAGAATCCCACTATCCAGGTAGTCTGTAATTCAGTATGGCCATGAAAATGAGGTCACACGATTGTAGAAAAATCATGTGGCCTGTAGTACCCCACTGACTCAATCCATACAGATAGGAAAATCATGTGGGTGGGCCACATGGGGTCTACTAATCATGCATCCTAGTCTGCTTCTTCAAAATTTAGGGCTCCGGTATTCGAAAAATCCATAGAAACCCTCAATACCTCCATGAAACCTTTTGGAATCATTATTAGGATAGAAAAAAGTAATTTAAACCAAAAAAATGGTCTATACCTTTGATAAAAGTAGGTACATTACAACCGCCACTCTTCAAGAAAACTCATCCCAAAGTTTCCCTTCTGAGGGTGGGAAAATTCCATCTGAGAAAAGTTTTGGAAACTGTGCACATACATAAGGGTCGTTCTCCTAGGTCTCATCCTAAATGTGTCTATTCTAGTATAGTACCAAACCATATGAAAAAACCTACCTCAGATAACTTTCGTTCACTACTTGATGATATGTATTTGATGTTCCTTAAAGTACACATCCTCCTCCAGCTCGATATCCTCATGGTTAAATGAATGGGATGTGTTATCAAGATACCATTGAATCTATAATACATGGAATAAATCATGAAGGTAATGGTACCTATGAGTTAATAGTAAGGGATATTATATCATCCAAACTCTTTCTACTATCTCTAAGGGCCTGACATATCTTGGTGATAACATTCCCAATCTCTTGACTCATCTATGGCCCAATCTAGGAGATACACACAGAAAGACACGATGTACAATCATGAACACTAGATTTTTATAGGGACACTAGATATAAGACTTCTTCCTAGAAGAAGCTATATCCAAACACTTTCAAATCATCTAGACCTTTTTGAAGTCTCCTAAATGAGAAGAGAACCCATTTGTGTTGCCTCTCCTACCTCTAACAAGTATATAGGTGAATGGAATGAACTAACATAAAGGGACTTATATAGAGAAATATGAATCATTACTTGAAATATGTTGTTATAGGTAAACTCAAGCAAAGGTATTCGATTTTCCCATGAAACTCCAAAATCAAGGTACATGCTCATAGCATATCCTATAGCACTTGTATTGTCCTCTTGAACTACCTGTCAGTTTGAGGGTGATATGATGTACTCAAGATCACCTGTGAACCTAGTGAATTTTTTCACTATTTCAAGAACCATGAAGTAAACTGGGCATCTCATTCTGAAATGATAGAATAGGGAACACCATGGAGGTGCACTATCTCCCAAATATATATAATCCCAAGCGTATTGAAAAATAATGTCTTCTGGATAGGTAATAAGTGTGAAACGTTGCTAAAATTGTTGACGATCACCCATACCATATCACTAGATCAAGGGGATATCAGAAATACTATCGTGAAATATATGGTGATGTCATTCCATTTCCACTCAGGAATAGAGAGAGTCTATAAAAGTTCATAAGGTCATTGGAGCTCTATTGTCACCTGCTAAACAGTGGTGCACAGAGTGAAAATTCTCACAACCTTTATCTTCATAAATGTCCACTAATAATGATGAAATGTATCCTTTTACATATTGTTAATATCATGATTAACTACCTAAATTGAAGCATGATATTCCCTCATCAAATATTCCAGTATATCAGAAGGAAATAAAACATGTCCACAATATAGTAGGGTGCCCTTCTCATCAATAACCTATCTCAACAGTGCGTTCTAAAATGTGAAGATCTAATTTAAGATAAATCCCATGGAATCAGATAACTACGTCACCCATGCCAACTTCATAACAGAGGATGTCACTGCCTGAGATTCAAAGACTAGATTCCCATGCAATCCACAAAACTCCATGTGCTTCTCATAAAACAGAGCCATCAACTACCACTCACTACCAACCTTCTTCATATCTTGCATATGATTCTTTTTTATCGAGGAATCATCAATGAAATTTCCATTTCTAGGTGTGTATGCAATATCAAATTCTAACAATTGTAGGTATTCCACACACTTTCAGAACCTCATATTTAATTCTCAAAATGTCAATATTTATTTGATACTTTTATTATATGTATAGATAATTAATTTCTCTCCCAAAAAGTAGTTCCTATATCATCATAGAAAATAGGCCACAAAATCTAGATCATGGTCATGTATAGGATAGTTCCTATCATGATTCCTCAGCTTGAGAGACCCATATTCTATAACCTGATCACCATACATCAGAATATCCCCTAGAATGATCCCTACAGAATCATAGTAAACAATATAGTTTCTTCACAGCTTAGGAAGAATCAAGATCGATGGTGAAGTTAGTCTTCCCTTTTACTGCTAAAAAATTACCTCACAAGATTCAGTCCACTCGAATTTCTCACCCTTTTTGGTCAAGCATGTAATAGATGTATCCAAGAATGAGAATTCCTAGAATAATCACCTATAATTACTAGTTATCCCTAAGAATATATGTATATCAAACACATTTTAGGGTTACTCCTAGGAAACCATGATGCTCACCTTATCCGGGTTACCAGATAGGCCATCCTCTAAAATAATATAAACCATGAAGTGAACCTTGATGATCCAAAAGTGTTATTTACCGAGCTTCACATATAGATGGTACTATATCAGTGTGCTCGTCATGATCTTATGATGATTGGAATGGTCATTTTTTGGTACATGAATACACTAATATTACATCTACGAAGACCACCACAAAGGAATCAATATACGAGTTGAAAATATGATTGATCAAATCCATGAAGAATGATGGAATGTTCGTCAGACCAAAAAACATAAAAAGATACTCATACAAGACATACCTACTCAAAAACATTGTATGTGGTATGTAGGATGTACTCACACGCACCTAATGGTAGCCCAACCTCAAATAGATCTTGGGGAAAATGATCACTCCTCAGATAAGGTCGAATAGGTCATATATACAAGGAAGTGTATACCAATTCTTCATCATATGCTAGTTCAATCAGTGGTAGTCCATGAAAAATCTAAGGGTATCACCCACATTCATAGAGAAAAGGATTGGTGAACCCCATTTCAATGTGATGGGTTAGAAAAATACCCTTTGCCTCTAAGTGTCAATATTATTTTTTGAGTTCCTAGAGCTCCATATGTAACAACCCAGGTTTCTAAAATAGAAAATTTTGTTTGATAGCCCATGCAATACACTACACTAAACCTAAAAAAATAATTATTTAAATATGAAAATTTTAAACATTACATTAAATTTTAATATATGATTAGTATTATCTAATTTATGAAATATATGTTTCATAAATATATTAATAAATTACTATTAATTATTCAATCAAAATTTGGTAACATATTTTTGTTTTTCAAAATATGTTTTCATTAAAAAATATTTTTATTTTTTTATTTTCTAGAACATATATAAATTTTATTTGATAAATAAACTCATTCTTGGCCTCATCATATTAAAATTAAATTAAGGTAACAATTTTTTACTTTTTGGAAAAAATATATTTTGTTTATGAATAGTGAAAAAATAGTTTTTATGTAAAATTGTCATTTATTTTGATAAATGAATTAATTATTATTTTAATTTTTAATTAAGGGTATCATAATTATTATTTAATTATATATTTTCCAAAGCCTAATTTTGTTAAATATTAAAGAATTCCCCTCTCTTTTCTTATATAAACCCACCCAATCTCCCACTTCTCTTTACTAAAAACCCTTAGAGCACATCCCTACTATTCCCTAATCTCTCTTGAATCCTCCCAAGGAACCCCAAGATCTCATGAAGTACCTCCTCAATCTCTTCAAGTCACACACTCAAGTAAGGGATCCTCACATTCCTTCATCCCTTATTTATGTCCATGATTCCTTATATTGCTATGACCCTTTTATTTTCAATTAAAAATGTTGGGGTATGATTTAGAACCTCCCTGATAATATCCTAATTATTTTTGAATTATAAAATACCCCTTTCTATCTCATTAATTCCTCCAATGTACACCCATTACCATACCGAAATTTTGTAAGGGATTTCTCTCTCATCATTTACATTCAAGCAATTATTTTATATTTTTGCATCTAAACACCATAACATATGTTGGGATATTATGTTTCAAGACCCCTTTATTATAAATTTCATGTATAAATTATGAGAGTCCCCTTCTCTATTATCTACCAATTTTACGATTTCTATTTGATGTCGTTATGCTGCCAATGTTACACCAAAATTCCCCATGCCAAAATCATCGTGTAAGTGAATACCATACTCATTTATCTAGAAAGGTTATTCAGATTTATTCACATATACTTGTTGATTTAGGACTTACATTTATGTATTAAACATCTCTTATCAGTGGAATAAATTATTATTTTTAACAATCCATGTTGTATGATCTATGTGGCATACTTATGCATGAAATGAAATGATTAAGAAGGGTGTGCCCTGATAGTGCTCTAATGCATTGAGTAAAGAATAATATCATGATATGTCATGTGAAATAAGTGTTGAATCATGTTAATTCATGTGAAATAAGGGTTTAATCATTATAATTCATGTACAATGAGGGTTTACTCACGCTCCATGTGCAATGAGACTTGACTCTTGCTAATATCATGTTAAATATTGTTTCTACTTTTCCTTGTTATGATAATCATGATATATCCCGCCATTATGTTCATGTTTCTCTTATGATCCATTAATATACCTATTTCATAACATGTATTGTATTATTCATGTTATGCCTTGTTTACTCCCTTACTGGTCTTTATATCTCACCATTTTCTTATGCATGTCCTCAGGTTATCTTGTGAAATATTAAGTATGAAGGAATGTTGTGGTCATGTAAAAGATCTTTTCAATAACTATGTTGTATTTTAGGTCGTAAGTTATCATGTAATGCTACTAATTTTACAATACACTTGACCTCTCAATCCTCAGAGTTTCCTTAAGTGCAATTTTATGTAATATATCTTGTTTAAGAGTGCATTAAAGAGTATGGCTGTTACAGATGGTATCAGAGGATAGGTTTAGTTATTTTTTGGATTAGAATTAGAAATCTATAGTTAAGGACTTAAGGATAAAACTATGTATAAGAAAAAAACCCTAAATTTTGGTGAGTATAGAGTAAGTGGTTTATCAAGAAAATACATCCATGTTTGGATACAAACAAGTAGTGGTGGCTCTAGAATAGATGTATCTAGGGGTAAAGCCTGAAAATACCACATTGAGCTAGAATCAAATGGGAACTGGTGCACGAAAATAGGATTTGAAACACTCTTGGTTCGACACTCCCAGGGGATATGATTTGGTAAATTCATAAGCTTAGTATGAACCATTATTAAAAAAATTAAAAAAATTGCCCCTATGAATATATGTTGGGAAGTAGATCATGGATAACTTAGATTAAAGCCTAGAAATCTATATGTTAATGAGATAAATGTAATTTATATGTTATCCCTTTAATGTCATTAGATTCTTATTTAAGTTTTTAATAGTTTAAAAATGATCATCCTTAATTTTTTCCATTATTCTAGACAATACATGTAAGTAGTAAGAACTTAGTTAATGTTTAAATTGTGAGGACGCGATTTATTAAAGGGGGAAAATGTAACGACCTGAGTTTTTAAAATAGAAAATTTTGTTTGATAGCCTATTAAATACACTAAACTTAACTTAAAAAAATTATTATTTAACTATGAACATTTTAACCATTACATTACATTTTAAGATATGATTAGTAATATATAATTTATCAAATATATGTGTCATAAATATATTAATAAATGATTATTAATTATTCAACAAAAATTTGGTGATGCCTTTTTGTTTTTCAAAATATGTTTTTATAAAAAAATTATTTTTATTCATTTATTTTCTAGAACACATATAAATTTTATTTGATAAATAAACTAAATTTTTGGTCTCATCATATCAAAAATAACTTAGGGCAACCATTTTGTATTTTTCTGAAAAAAATAGATTTTGTTTGTGAATAGTTAAAATATTGTTTTTATGTAAAATTTTCATTTATTTAGATAAATTAATTAATTATTATATTAATTTGATTAAAATGTATCATAATTATCATTTAATTATATAGATTCCAAAACCCATGTTTGTGAAATATTAAAGAATTCCCCTCTCTTTTCCTATATAAACCCACCTAATATCCAACTTCTCTTCACTAAAAACCCTTAGAGAATATCCCTACTCTACCCTTATATCCCTATAATCCTCACAAGGCGCCTCAATCTCTAAATAATCCCCTCCTCAAGCTACTGAAGTCATAAAATCAAGTAAGGGATCCTCACTTTCCTTCCTTCCTTATTTATGCCCATGTTTACTTATATTGTTATGCCCATTTTATTTTCAATTACAAATATTGGGGTATAATTTGAAACCTCCCTTATAATTCCCTCCTTATTTTTTAATGATAATAGACCCCTTTTTCTCTCATTAACTACTTCCATGTACACCCGTTACCATGCCAGAATTTTGTAAGGAATTTCTCTCTCCTTATTTACATTCTAGCAATTCTTTTATATTATGCATCTAAAATCCATTAAATATATTGGGATATTATGTTCCATGACCCCCTTACTATCCATTTCATGTATAAATTATGATATACCTCTTCTCTCTCATCAACCCATTTTAAAAATTCTATTTGATGTCGTTATGCTGCCAAAGTTACACTAAAATTTCCCATTCCGAAATCATCGTGTAAGTGAATACTATAACCCTTTATCTATCATGAGTATTCAAATTTATGCACATTTACTTGTTGATTAATGAATTACATTTATTTATTTCACATCTCTTATTCATTTAATAAATTATGATGTTTAATGAATCCATGATATATGATTGGTGTGGCACACTTATGTATGAAATGAAATGATTTAGAAGGGTACACCCTGATATTACTCCAATGCATTGGGTAAAGAAAAGTATCGTGATACATCATGTGAAATGAATGTTGAATAATTATAATTCATGTGAAATGAGGGTTTACTCATGATAATTCATGTTAAATGAGGGTTTACTCATGATCCATGTGCAATGAGACTTGGCTCATGCTAATATCATGTTAAATATTGTTTCCACAATTCCATGTTATGATAATCATGCTATATATTTTCTTTATGTTCATGTTTTTATTACGTTAAATTAATTTTACTATTTCCTAAAATTTATTTTATTCTTCATGTTATTCCTCTTTTACTCCCTTACTGGGCTTTATAGCTCACCCTTTTCTTATATATGTCCCCAGGTTATCCCATGAAATTCTATGTATGAAAGAATGTTGTGGTCATGTAAAAGAAGTTTTCAATAAAGATGCTGTATTTTATGTCTTAAGTATCCATGTAATGTTCCTAATTTCCCAAGACAATAGACCTCTTGATCCTTAGAGGTGTCTTAAGTGCAAGTTTATGTAATAAATCATGTTTAAGTGTGTAATAAAGAGAAGAGTTGTTATACCATAGGTGCCATCCTATCAGGAGGAATAGAAAATGGTGTTGCACTTAGAACTAGCTCTATGGTGAGATCAAACTCTCTATCAGGAGGTAAGATGATAAATATTCTGGAATAATATCCTTGAAACTATTCACAACATAAAGAAATTACAAAAATTACATTCTTTGATCGCTCATGAAGAGACTTTCATCTAGGCTATCACCAAGCCTAGCCTAGTACGCATGCATCCTGCCTAACTTTAAAGGATATCCCATTCTCCCTTGTGGATATATGTACTACCCTTGGGTGATGTAAATGAAACCCTTAGGTGATAGAAATCCACATGGGTTTAATTAGGAACAATACATTTCATACCAAGAATGACAATGAAACTGATCATCTAGAGGATGAAGAAACTCTATAAAAGTGGTACCCATCTATCTCAAGGGGAACTGCCTGCATGATTGTATACCCCAGATCGAACTCCTAACATGGTTCCAAGATTCATCATATCATTATAATACTCTATCACCATGCCTAGATTTTCTGTATTTATAGCAGATAGAACTACAGGAAAATGACCCTATACCCATCGTTTTGGAAACAACCATCGGTATAGGTCACCCCTATACCCACGGTTTTTCCAAAACCATGGGTATAGTTACTGGATGGGAACCTATACCCACAGTTCTGTAAAGACAAGGGTATAAGTTCTAAATGCTCACTTATAACCACATTTTTTGGAAAACTGTGGGTACAGTGTTTTTCTCAACACCTGTACCCACGATTTTGCAAAACCGTGGGCATAGATTTTTTTAGTCCCTATACGCACAGTTTTCCAAAACTTTGGGTATAGATTTCCCATGTTATGGCGGGAAAAAAATATTTTTTTGGGACAAAACAATTTTTGGGAACACTTATTGCCATGACTTCCCACCTCTAATAATCATTTAGATAAATATATATGTATATATATATATATGTATAAATCAATTTTGTGTGGTTTTTTGGTGTATGAATGGTATGTAGGTGATCCAGGAATTGAAACCCATGGTTGGAGTTTTCTTAAAACCTATACCCATGGTTTTCAAACCATGGAAATAAGGTTAGTGGCATGATGACATACACCTATACCCACATATTTGAAACTACGGGTATATAATTTTCAAAATTCAGGTATATCATAGAGCTATACCGATGGATAAACTCCCCATGGTTCCTAAAACTATGGGTATAGCCTATACCCACAGTTTTGAGGGATATACCCATGGTTCAAAACTGTGGGTATAAGTGCATTTTTCGGTAGTGTATAAAAGTGTGCGATGCATCTGTATCAATCTAGGTAGATACTAAAGTGGAGGCTACCAGAATACTACCTCTAACCATAGATGGTCCTTGAATATACACCTATGGAGTAGGCTACATTTCATAAATGTGACATGAACTATGGCCCTAATATTATGCTTGAGTATCTTGAGAAATTCCACCCTGATAATACTAAAATTCTATGTCTTGATTTCCTCATCCACGATCACCATCTCTGCCCAAATAACCTGTAGAAGACTAAATTCCAACTGGATGTTGAGTCACTGATCCTCAACCCAAAGGTGGTATGGTAAAGAACCTCATTCACTGGTTACAAGAGGAAAATATTTACAGAAATGTTGGAGGTGACCCATCATTCTGCAATCTTGACACTCGATTAGGTTCATCGTACACTGGAGCTTTTATACTCTGGCCTGAAACACTAGTGACGCACCACATAGATGTTGGTCTGTGACACAGGGCTGATACTGCCCCTACATGTACCATCAAATTGTTGTTTCCTTCTAATGGATAAACCAATTCTTTACCTATAAGTTGAACTTCCCTAGATCATGTTGGTATATTACCTTAGGTTTCACTTAGTGATCATGGCATGGTTCCCTATTTCTAAAATTGTGGTCAGATGAAAGATGTTCACATCCAATCAGATGGTGTATTCAAGGCCATAATTGAATCATCTTGTAGTCATAATCTCATCACTAGTCAATGTCAACAGAAAAGTTTTTAATTCAGTGAAGCGATCTGATTATTCCATCACCAATATACCACCTTGCATAAGGTTCATTAACTCAAAACCATGATGTGTTCTCAATTTCAGTGGAAATAATTAGTTTGAAAAGGTTTTCTAGTAGTCTACATAGACCATACCCTGATGTCTACCAACCTATGTTATAAAATCCCACCAATGCTTGGTGGAGTCACATATCATATAGGTCATGAGATTGACAATCCACTATAGAGGCATCTCAATATGCTGGAAGACAAACAACATTGCCCTAGTATTGAATCTACAACCTGAGGTATGCCATCCCCTGAGAAGGTGGGAGGTTGTTATTGTAGGAACTCCTTGGTCAACTCTACCATAGTAGGGGCACGTCAGTAAGTACCATGTACATACTGCATTAACCAGAAGAATCTATCATGAAACTAAGCATCAATTCCTTGTAGAAGATCTATAGGAGGTGCCTCATGTAGCACTATAGAAGGTATCATGGGTGGATCAGGGCCCACCACCTAAATGATATTCTAATCTCCAATCTCTTAGAATTCAACATAAGGCCTTTGTAGTGGAATAACTCTACAATTTCCAAGGTCACACCTCAGATAGGTTTATAATAGATTAGGAAAGTGGTAATAAAAGAATAGGAATAAATCATGCCTATAAAACTAAATAACCATCATCCTGCTCCAAGAGTCAGGCCATGGTGATTAGGGAAGGTCATATAAAGATCATAGGAGACATGGATCATTTCCCACTACTAAATTTAAGTTAGGGTTAAGGTCCCATAGCCTACATATATGGTGTCAATTTCAATTAAATGACCATATTCAATTTAATTCATTTATGTATTTAAATATATTTAAATTCCTTAATTAGATTGATCGTTATTTACAATTTATAAGTAACCATACACCTTATAAATTGAAATATATTTCCATGTAATCCTAACCGTAACATATTCCAACCCACAAAAACAATTTTATATGGATCAACATTCTATAATTGAGCACTTATAGTTTCTTATTTAACCTATTCTAGAAAACATTATTAGGCTATGGTAGACTCATTAAGTGTTAGTTATGTTTTCATATCCTTGTAGAGAAATTCAAAAAAATTCTATATATAATAATCAAATCACTACAATGAATAACAACCAAATAACCACTGAAAAAACATACGATCCATGAAATGCACAAATAAGGTACATTTGGAAAGACATAATGCATGATATTTTAATCCTAAGGTTCCTAGTATGATGTATGATTTGAATATACCCTCATGTAATCAGTTCAATGATAAAAACACCATTATAATGAACTATATATTAATAATATCACAAAAATGGTGCATCAACCAGTGGTGAAATTTATGAATCTGAAACAGTGCACAAAATAATGTCATTTACCCATCTCAGGAAATTGGGTTTCCCCTATATGTGTGTAAGATACTCCGATAAAAAGTCTCATTACAAATTTTTAAAATTCATAGTATCTTGTATAACCCATATAGTATTAAAATTAATGAAAACTTTATCCTGAACTAGTTTGTAGAGTCCCACACAGGATTCCACTTAGCGGTGCCCCGACATGATGGCCATAATACCTCAGGCGCGCGTCCCCAAATGCCAGAGGCTACCGACTAATACTGAGGGCCTATGATGTGTTCATGGGGAGACTATTCTCTTATACGTTAAAGTTTAGAATATCAATATATATAGGAAAATTTATAAATATCATAAGAAAACACTATATGATCAGACCATTAAACTGATGTAGTGGATGTACTATCAATAGGAAAATAGTCACAAAAACTAAATAAACAATGCAAGATAAATAAATAACTGGTGGAAGAAAAATTATAATTATATACAATATGATGAGAAAATCAATAAATATATGAAAAATAATGCACAAGAGTAAGGGGATACAAGAATAGACTACATGTTAAAAACATATAAAAAATGCCAAAAAGAGATACGACTAGCATATCGAGCATAGGCTCAATCCTCTACCTCCACAATCCAACCTAGGAATCAGAATAAAATATCAGAAGAAGGCTATCTCTCTTAATCTATTCATACAACCATAAAGTATAATCAGGTACCAAAGGAGGCCTAAGTAGGGGTGAGATAAAATCCTAATAGTCCACCACCAATGGTGTATATATCGATTCATTATGTGCAATATAAATGGGGAGTGTTCCATATATATGCGATTCAAGATATAATTAAATGAATAAGTAAATTGGAATGTGTTCCACTTGGGAAAACCATCCAAATCTACCTACTTTGGCCAAAGTCAGGTGTGTCTGAACTAATAAGTCTTACATAAGTAATGTGAGAAGAAGAAAGTATAATAAAGTGGACTGTCCCTAAGCTTTTTATTCGTAATGGTGGACCGGTCCTCACAGTTCCAATTTCAAAGGGGTAATTTCTTATTTAAAAGCATTCACTTACTCTTTAATTCAATTAACCTACTTATAAAATCATTGGGATTCACCATGATCCCATATATAGAAATTATAAGAGAATATAATGTATCATCATAGGGGCTCATCATAATTTCAATGCTAAGGGAGTCCATCCATGAAGACCTAAGAATGATATCCCATGTTTAACTCTTGATATGGTGTGAATACAACATAATATAACCTTTGTGTCTATCCATCATATCACATGTAGGGTCCCGAGTCTCTATCGTGGCATAGTACAACCATAAATCCACTGAGCCCAACCATAGGGTCTCCCCTAGGGAACCAATATCACTCTTCTTGAGGTAAAATATAAAATGCAAAATGACCCATCCTAGAAATATATAGTGTCTCCCCGATGTGTATAAAAGTCATTAACAAATTCTAACTAAGGAATGATGAGCTCATGTAAAGGGTTCTTTAAGTCAAAACACCTTATGTCTCCCTCAACACTATGGTGAAATCATTTAATTAATAATTTATTTCATAATAGGTAAGTTATTCAAGGAAATGAATTGAACAATACATTTTTGTCTTAAGTCATAAGGCATAAGGCCCAACCACTTGTCCAATCCATTTAATTCAACAATTCCTACCATTCAATGAAGGGTAGGCTCCCAAATCATGGACAAACCTTCTAAAACATGAAATTTATTATTTAATTGTATTTAAAATGGGGAATACCCCTCAAGGGTTCTTATCAAATTTAGAAAAAAATAGGAAGCTTTCATAAGTCAAGGTGATCAACCTATGGGTTTGATCCTCCACTAGTTGGGGTCACATTTGGCCAGGTAAGTCTTTCTATTTTATTTAATTTGAAATTATGAGGCATCACCAGGTTGGTCCTACCTGAGGCATAATGTCTCATTGTATATGATACAATCAAACAAGGGGAAGGAGCATAGACCACCTACCATATCCCCATATTTCTTCCCTCATCTAGTGATAACCTTTCATTCAACCTAGAATAGAAGTTATCAAAGAAATAGTAAAATTCCCTAAAAATGGGGAAAATTATCTTGCACCAAAATAGTGAAAAAGTTGATGATAAAAACTAGAAATATATGAAAGTGGAATATGAGGATTACCACAAGATTTTCTATGCTCCCAATGGTGAGAGATTTGTATACCGTATGGAGAATTTCTCTCAATACCTAAGAGAGGTGGAGGATGAGACCACATGGGAGAGTAATGAGAGGTCCACCAAAGAAAAAGGAAAAGAGAAGGAGTGTTTAAACTTGAAACATTTAAGTGGAAAATTTTTAAATTCACCCACATAATAAGGGGTGCAATGTTGGCCAAACTGAGTGCTAGCCTTATAGAAGGCCATTGTCTTAGTGGTCAAAAATTCTGAAAATCTATGTTCACTAGGTCACATGGTTATAGAAAAATCATGTGGCACCCGGTACCACAATTACTCAAGCTGAATGGTTAGAATAACCATGCATTATGGGATTCAAGGTTTCTAATAACCATGAGACCTAATCTTCTTCTTCAAATTTCAGGTATTTGGGCTCTAAACAAGCCCCATACACCCCAAAGCATCCATGAAACTTTTGACATCATCATTTGGACTGTTCAAAAGAATTTAAAATAAAAACAAATGGTCCATCTCTAATAGAAAATATGAGAAGTTAAAAGTGTTGTGTATCTTTTAAAATATCATAAATAATACATATTTTTTTAAAAAATATCAGGATATTACATTTATTCTTTGAAAAAACAATATTTCATTTAATGTTTTAGTTTCAAGATCAACCTTTTCTTTTAAAACATCATCTATGAATTTACAAAACTAATGTTTCTTCATCAAACTATCTATTCTCTTTCATGATTTAGTCTTATTTCATAAGGATACAACTTCCACCTCATGTGTTTAAATTTTATCAACATTATATTTTACTTAAATATTAATTTCATCAATGATATGTGTCTATTATTTAATACTCGATCTATAATTTAGGACATCTACTGATTTCAGATGAATTTTTGATATTTCCTCCATTTTTAGAGATTATCAAGGACTAATTAAAATTCTTCCACATAACCCAATTTTTCTTTCAAAATCCCCATATTTTTATATTCTTTTTTATCTATAGATCATGATTTTTAAGATTCCCTTATAATTCAACTTTTAGATCTATAACTCCTTCTTGTTTATCCATATCTCATACATTTATTTTAATCTTATGTAATGAATATATCATTGTATATTCAATATATGAGATGACCTCAACCACAATTTCATCCAATGAATCTTAATAAAAATCTTATTCTTGTTATGTAACCAAAACCTTTCTTTGAAACTTCTTGAAACATTAATTTATTCAATTAAAATTCCTTTTATTGGGAAACAACTTCTTTTGTTTTGGTGATAATTCAAACTCACCATCCACTTCATCAAAAATATTTTGGAATCTAGAGTACAATGTGGCCAAACATTACACAATGATATCAATATAAAGATAAATTTCCTTTAAATTTTATTTTAAAGATTTCATCTTCCTTTCCACAGCTGAAAAAATGGTCACATTTATCTTCTTCAAATTGAGTGTCACAAAACTCTTACATCTCAACTTCTTTGAATAATATCTATTTAGATGAATGTTCAAAGTATATATTTGAATTATACTTAATTTCATAAGCTACCAACATACTATATAACAAATTAAGAGATAAATCTCTAGGTTTTATTTCATTATATTCTATACCATTTAGGTTATACATTGGTGGTAATATTCTGAAGACTTTATATAAAATATTATAATTTTTGATATCATGTCTATGTCCATGGATTGTAATAATAACTTCATGGAGATTATTGTTGAATACATCCACATTTTGTCTTAAATTAATCATAATATCATAATATTTGTTCTGAATAACTTATTGTATTTCTTCTTTTACATTTTTATCATCTTCACAAATGTTAGAAAGTTTATCTCAAATTTTTTTTCTATAGGAAAATCCATTTCTGTCATATATATATGATTAGATAATTCTCCTTTTAAATAATTGTACTCCTTGGAATAATCATCCAATATATTTTTATCTATATTTATCATAGATCTTCTAATGGAATAAATAATTTTAATTCCATGTATTGTTGTTAATTATACATCTATCCAAAGAGATCATAGATGATATATAATCCAATTATTTCAAATCAGATAGTTTCACCCTCAAAATAATGGCCTCCGAAAATATTGTTTTTTTTATTTTCTAATAAACCAACTTCAAGGGTGAGTGGGAAAAAATATAAATCACAAAGGCATACTGAATCCTCTACAAACCATTATGTTGGATAACATAAAAAACTACTGTCAATCAAAATTCAAAATTCAATTACACATTCAATAAACACCACCGCCCCTACCAAAATTCCACATTTCCAAATTCAAAATTCAAAATCGCACAAAAGAAATGAAGGAACCAAATCCAAGCCCACTGATTGACTGAGTCACACTCTATCTCTATCATCATCACCTATAATTCCATTGAGAACAACCACCACAACGTTGAACCTAAACATAGACAAAAAAATAGGAACCTTCGTCACTTGAACTGGATGTAGGATCTGGTTTTGGAAGATGAAAACTATATAAAACAACATGAATTGGAAGAAAAATCATTTGAAACCTAGATAAAGGATAGAGACCAACTCATGTGGCACCTCTATGAGAATTGGAGATTACACGAAATCCACATCCCGAAGCCTCCAAGAGAACCACCACACCATAAAAACCTAGGGAGGAGCATTAGAATCGGAAAAAGAGGAGAGTTTGAGCAGAGAGAGTAGCATCATTAGGCCACAACTATTTCCAGGACCATAAAAAATTCCATAAAACCTAATCTGTGGACCTTTATCATAGAAACAAAGACCACAACACCACCTGAAAATCCACCCACTGCACCTCATGGGACAATAACGATGCCCCAAAACATATATCCCAAACCATATCATACCACCATCACTCAGGAAACGATATAGGCTAGAACACAGAAATAGAAAGTAATATAATATAAAGTAATGTATATGAATTTAACAGAGTTATGCATATATAATAAAAATCCAATAGAGCTCAAAAATAGGGAAGAACAAAGTCCCCTCATCCGAAGAACAAAACCCTAAGGGAGAAAACCAAACATGAATACATGAGGGAACCATCGATGTAGAAGATCTATGACTAAAATAAGATGAGAGAAAGAGGCCATCAGAATGAAAAAGAAGGAGGAGAATAGGTAGGTGAGGGGGAGACGACACTGGAGAGGAGGCGTCTAGACCTCTCCCCTCCAAAACCCCACAAATGGGGAACCCTAGATTGAGAGGGTGGGGTCAATGCTATTCAGAGATGGATATGAGGGAAAAAATTCTCCTCCACCAAATAATGGAACTCTCAATGTATTCACAATATTATACATGATTATATATTTATCTCTATATATTAAATAGAGAAATAATGTGTTTGATATCACTTATTGTATTTTTTTTCCTTATTACATAGCCTAAAAATAGTGGTGAATTATGGTGTCTTAAAATTTAAAATTTTATTTTTTTAATAATATATTGTATTCACATTATAATATAAAACTTGACCTTATATTATATTATTAATCAAAGAAATAAAATATTAAATCGAATGGACACAAAATTATTACTTAGTTTATTGATAAGGGGATACGTCCAAGGAGTACATATCAATAATGTGATGATATTTAAATTAATAACTAATTTACTACCATGTGATTAAAATATTTAATAAGAGATCATATAAGGTCCAATTCCCCTTCCTCTCTTACAAACACTAATTTCAATAGGGATATCATGTATATCATAGACTATCAAATCAATCTCAAAGGATAAAAAATCAACTGAATCAACACCAAACAGAAAAGGTGTTCCCATTATTTCTCATATATTAACTCATAAATATTTAATTGATTTGCATTGAAAATAAATTTTCCAAGCCTGATTGACAACAAATCTCTGTAAAATCACACATTAAATCTCAATTCAAGATATTTAATAAATATTACTACTAATTATCTATTTTATATCATTATGAATTATCTCCTTCTCATATGTGTTTGATACCTATTTATTTCCATAGAAATAAATATGTGTAATCTATAATATTTTAATTTTAAATTATAAATTCAATTCTATGATGACATCCAACTCTACTTATTCAGTTCTAGTCATTGGTTCATATTCCATAAAATATCCACCATTGAATTCAAATAATTTCCTATGAGTTTATAAAAATAACCACCATACCATTATGAGATATAAAAAATATAATTTATATAGTTACATAAGACATTTACACATATTAATACATTATTTTTAACAGAAACATCTATTAATTAAAACCTACATATCTTGACTCACAATGTCTTTGGAATACTAGGTTCATAATATATCAAAGTGAGGATAAAATAAAACATATATATTTTGTTCTCCATAATGAGATCCTAAATCCATTTGGGATCCTAAATCTTTGTGGGATAGCCTAGGGAAATTATTGAAAAAATTGGGGAGTTAAAAAGATCAAAATGGGAATAAACATGATAAGGAAACATAACTATTGACTTAATGGTATAATATGATTCTATAAAAGATAAGGATAATGAGTAGTACTATGGGAACATATCATAAGGAACATGATATCAAAAAAACATGGGATTATAGGAAAGGTTTTGGAATAATTAAACATAATATAAACATAAGTTAAGGCTTTTTTCTTACAAAATATCACACAGTGGAAAAGTCCCATAATCGATATGGTTCACTGCCTAATCCTGTACATGAAGTCTCATGGGACTAAAACATTAACCAATTTATTGGAGGTATACATAATTTTAGGCACACACATAAAATTCATAAAATTTACTTTCTTATATGTTCCACATAATGAAATCAATCATAAGGAATAAATAGAACAATTACCCATGGAGAAAAAATGTGCATTATATTCTTGTCTCGTATCATAATAAAAGGAGGCACCTTAAAGAAGGAATTTAGAAAATTATTATAAGAAATTTATTACCCCATAAATGTAAGGGAGAATAATCTAGGTATATATATATATGAAAGTAATATATACATAATTTGGAATAAATCCATAACATAAAAAGATACCATTGTTGATGAAAATTTATTTAAAAGATTACATGGAATATTTTTTGATATAAATACCCTTTTCACTTGGAAATAAATTCCTAAATTTTTAAGAATTTCTAAAATATTATAGAAACACTTTTCGTTATAAACCATAGACATTTATAATGTAATCTTCAATGTTTTTAGCGGTCATGATGGTGGGTAATTCTCTATATGTTGTATAAGTAAAAAAATATTCCTTTCAAAATTAGGTATAAAGTCAATAAGTATCCAATTTAGAAAATGCCAATTAGTTTAATTTTAAAAGATATTAGAAAAAACATGGGTAAAATTTACTTAAAAAATTAATATAAGAAATTTAGAAAAAAATTATAATCATTTTAATGAGAACCAAGATATGGAAGAGAAAGGGTTTTTGACCAAAGAGATAAATAAAGTCAATTTTCCTTTAAAAGATTTAATGAATAATATGAAGTAAAAATATAGAGGATAATTATACTATTAAATAAATATTTCATGATTAAAATGATTAGAATAAAATTAATTTTTTTTAATATAACATTATAAAATAATTAACATTAATGGAAACTCAAGTATAAATAATCCTAATTAAAATGAGATTGAAGCATAAAGCCTTATCGACTTGGTATCATTTGAATCATAACCCCCAAGAATGAGGTAAGTGAATTGTAACTTGAAATATCATGATGTATGAATAATCCATTATATAATATTTAAATTGGAATTATATGCACCATATAAAATAAATTAGGTGTATAAAAGAACATGTGACTCAAAGAAGGAAGCTTTGAGATAGAAACCCTTACATCGAGTCTATATATAATGTGTATTTCCTTTATCTCATGTTTAATTAACTTATATTAATTTTTTTATTTATTATTATCCTTTTCATTTTTAATCACTTATATCAAGACCATTTACACCATTAATTTTAATGACATATTTAATTACATAATCATTTATATCCACATCAAGTGCTTTGAGGACACAAGGTTCATAATTTCATAACAGAATTAGTGTGTTAACCATGGTCAAAGGGGTAATTGTTAAATAATATCTAGAATAATAATAATTAAATAATTATTATTTTTATACATAAAATATACATTTAAAAATAACCATGATTTATTGTTATGAAAAATTAACTATGTTACAATCATGGGGATGGTAGGTCGTATGTATACATGTATAACGTTTAATTTTTTCAATGATCATGATATAAATAAGGAAATTGTTATTTTAAATTTGAATAATGATAATAATATCATTAATTTAAAACAATTTCATTAAATACAAAAACGTATACCATCCATGTGACGTGGTAATAAAAAACTAATCACACCACTTCATGATGAAGTAGTTTTCCATACCCGCAAAGGATGATATCATTTTTCAATGGATTGTATGATAGGAATGTATATGATATTTAAATTTGATATAATTATTAATATGTAATTAATATCATATATAAAAATTAAATCTACCATTATAAACATTTATATGAGGTGATAATGGAAAATGAATTACATCAGCTAACAAAGTGGAAGTATGTCGTACACATGAATGATGGCATAATTCCCAATTTGATTGAAGAGGTAGTGGATGAATACTAAAAAATAACAATAATAAAATCACAGTTAATATGATATAATAGAGTTATAACATTATAATTTTTGAGATAGAAATGTAAGCGTAAAGAGAAGAAGAAAAAAAGAAGGATCTCAGTGAAGATGTTTTCCTTCCCTTAGAAGAACCTCATTTGGATATCTTATTAGGGACCCTATGGTTGGTAGTTTTGAAAAGAACATAAGCTATATGATTTGGATAAGTATTCTGGGGTGAAATATTTCGATATTTTTATCAATAAAAATGGCTTGACTATTTTGAATAATTGAGGGAAGTGCATTTCCCTTTATAATTGTGACGAAGTTTCATTTTTGTATATATCCAAAACTATTCCATAATGGGAAGTCACTATCAGGAAAAGTGCCTCAAAATTTTAAAAATAAAGGAGTGTATGAGATATAAGGCCAATACACCCATATAACACTAAAAAATGTCATAAATCTATTATCCAATTTACCTATAATATTACTCACTTTTACCATTTTAATTTTTTTACCGCGTTATTTTTTAATATTTTTACTATTCATTATGACCGAAAATTATGATAAAATTATAAAATAATATAATGTATTCTATTAAAAAATATGAAACAAATTTTATCAAATTAAATTCTCATAAGTGGAAAAATTTGATTTTAAATAAAACCCACAAGCATTACAAAAATAAGTTTTATGAAAAATAAATTTTGAATGAAAATATATTCTTATATGAATTATATGAATAGAAATCATCATTATATGAATTTAAATCCACAAATATATATATAATCTATCAGTATAATTTAAATAATTTTTTATTTGGTTTTATTTTAATTAATTAAAATATGGAAATATTATCCACTCTAAAATAGTTTAAAAAGGTGTTTTAAGCATAAGATTAAACTTATACTAAAATACATTATAAAGATGATTTAAATGTTACTCATTTAACTGAATATAAAAAATCAATACTTCTGTTAATTTTAAATAAAATTAAAATTCTGTGATTTTTTAATTACTTAATTTTTAAAAGTAATGATGGTTTTACAAAAATCTGCATTTTATCTATTCTCTGAAAAATAAAACATTTTAGAAAAATACCAAAATTTAATCCTATGTTAATATTGATATTATGATTTTCCAAAATAATTAATTTTATGAAATTAATTTTCTAAAAGTTCAAGAAATTAATAATATTTTTTTTTCACAAAATTAATAAAATTAATTTTTGAAGAAAACGTATTTTTCAAGAATTGAATGACTTTACTATAATTTGAGTAATTATTTCTAGTGAAGTAATTAAAAAATTTAAATTATATAAATAATTTATAGATAATTTCATAATATGGTTATTCCTACTCATGCCTATAATTTTAACATTTAGGTTATAACTATAATGTTTAAATAATAATATTTTATTAATATATCACTGTTCGTTTAATATCAGGGTTGTGTGTTTTATACACTATATAACATAGAGTTGCAATAAAATATATTTTTGTTACATTATACCCAGTTAAATAAAATTTTTCCTCACAATTTTAACTTATTCTCAGTATAACATTTGAAAATACATATATAGAAAACCCACATTGTAAAAGGGGTTAATAAAACTTCCCATTAAAATAAGAAAATGGGTATACAAAGGTCATCTAGAATAAAACATGACTAGGATTACATGTAAGATTACATTGGAGGGAATTGAAAATATAGACAAGGAAGGAAAAAATAAATAAGTATGTTCATAGTGATCATTGATCACAATAATGTAAATCTTCAAGATAAAGTTAAAAACCACAAAATCATAATTTTTTTATGAATTAAAAGACCAATGGTTCATAGGAAATAAATTTAATAGGATAATTTTTTTGAAGATCCATTTCTAATATTTTAGGGATTTGTTTACTATCAAGATAGAGAACACAAAAAATTATAACTACTTGATATATTTTAATTTCATAAACACAGTATTATCTATTCATTGTACTTTGATCAATTTCCAATTCACCACTTACTCTAAAGATTGAATATCTAATTTGAATTTTTAATGCCCAAAGCACTAATATTAATATTTAATAGATCATAAGATCTATAGAAGGGTAAAAATATATTCCTACTATATTTTTAAAACCATAATGTTCATCACAATGTAATATAATACCCCAAATTAATATGAATGTATTAATATCTATAATTAAAAAATAAAACAAAATGTTTAACACAGATCATTCCTTAAATATGTAACCCTATATCCCAAATAACCTCAATAACCTCAACATAAAACAAGGTTTTAACCTCAAAGGTAATTTCATAACAACAAACATACATCATTAAAAATTTAATAGTATTCTTCCCAATTAATCATTTATTTTAAACATATTGGTTATATATATATATTAACCTAATAAAATATTTCCCAAAATATGCGCATTCATCTAAAAATCCTAAAAAATAAAAAATATTTTTTTTCTAAAAACATGTTTCCCAAAATCAAATTAATATTTAACAATCAATTGGTTTTAGTAAAAATAATTTTATACTAACCAGTACAATATGTAGGAAAGTGGTTTCCATTGTACCATTATCTCCCTTCAGTTGTGGGTTCAAGAACCATAGCCTTTTTAGACACCATGAGTTTTCACCCAACATACGTGTTTAATTTTTTATAAAACTATATTAATATAAATGATATAATGTTCTATGATTTTTGATTAATATCCCCAATATAACAATAATTTTCAAATTTCTTTAACCACCAAAGTATTCAATACAACTTATTGTTTCCAAAAAATAAAATAATATTAATCAACTATAATCACCTCAACATAAATCACATAATAATGATTGTGTTTCCCACCATCATGTTATTTTCTATAAAATATCACCTTACGATTAAATAAACATTTTTGTTCATTAATACCATGTCACGACCCCCTCCCACCAAAGATGCGCCTCCTGAGCTGGCAATGGTGAATGGGAGATAATAATTCCCCGAGTCCCGCCTCTAGTAGGCCCCAGGGTGGCGACTAGCACCAAGGGTATGAGTTTTCACAAATATGGGAGGCATTGCCCTTTTTATTATTTAGGATCGGGAAATAGGACAAGTCAACCACCCAAAAAGGAAAAGAACAAGTGTATATAATAAACCCAAAACAATCCCACATGCATGTTTAAATAGTTTTGAAACAAGGTACAAGTAAAAGAAAGCTCAAAAGTACAATACCAAAAGAAAACAAGAGTAAAAACACTGCAACAACTCCAACTGTCTGACTAGTAGGGTCCCGCACAGCCCTGGTAGTCCTCCTGGAAACCTGAAAGTAAACGTAGGGTGAGAATACAATTATACTTAATAGGGAAACCTAAACCTCTCGTGCACAAGTGGGGAGACATCCTAATGCCCCGTGCGAACAACAGAAGAAACCTAGAAAGGAATTCTATCCACCCAACCTCACCAGCCACACTCACTAAAACACAATCACAACAGGTAGTAGTAGTATATAAGAACAAGATTATTGGGTACCCCGCACCAATTCCATTTAGTTAGCTGCTCTTCCTAACGGCGAACGTCCTGATGCTTCCACACTCTCCCCGCCCGCACACACCTGGGCCTCACAACCAAGTATCCCGCCCGCACACACCTGGGCCTCACAACCATGTAACCCACCTGCACACACATGGGCCTCACAACCACGTATCCCGCCCACACACACCTGGGCCTCATCCCAAATATTCTCTGGAAACAGTAGAACCCGCCCGAAGAGTCTTGGGAAAAAACCACCCCAATCAAAACCTACCTGAAGAGTCTTAGGTGTAAGGTCGCCTCAAGCCATCACATCCTAGGGGAGAAGGAGTAGGAAGGAGCTAGTAACTAAGGGAAACACCCTCTCCCATGAAATGGGAGTGTTCATCACTAAGTGCTCAACATGGGCGTGGTGCGATAAAACACAAATATACAGATATATATATATGTATACCAAACACACAACCCAACCTATGGCTTCTAAACAGAGAAACTGAGCACGTGCCTCAGCACTGCTACTACGAAGCATGCATACAACAAACAACCCCAACCCCATTTAGTTTTTCACATTTTAGCAGAATTAGTTTATTTAGTTCCTTAACTACTGGGCACATATCCAGAACCAACCACATCGATCATTTGTAAAACATATCCCTGCCATCCACAAATCAAGCTAGGAAAACATAAGCAGCACAACAAATTCCTTCTTATCAACCAACCAACCCATTGATTATTAATCCAGTTTCATTACCACACCCCAACATTCATTAATTCTTCCAATTTTATTTACTATTTACAACCCATAGTTCTTTAACATTCAATCCCATCCCTGCAGCCCCGTTGCTGACCACCATAACCAGAACTGCACCGTACATCATTATCCCTTTAATACCACTTATCGCAGACCTGCTACCCATCACCAACATAACATTCACACCAACCCACAACCAAGTCAACCGCAGCCCCACTGCTCACCCTATCCACAACAACCCACAAAACACCCCCATCACATGCCACGTATCCTAGGCAACACCCACATGTTCATTATTCTGTTTTGTTCAACCAAGGTGATCACACAAGGGTTCCGGATTTTAAATAGCCAACTTTATGTGATTAACCAATTTCCACATTCCACAAATTTACATCCACAAAAACGGTCTAGAAAGATAGGGAAACATTTAATTGCACATGAAAAGGCCCCCAACGACAGTGATTTTCAGTAGCCATAAGCCTATTAAATTCACAACATACCAATAGGATAAACAAAGATAAACATAACAACTTTCCCATCCCCGTTCTTTAACCAGATATTATCTTTATTTTAAGGTTCAACTGTTTCTCCTGAAAACAAGAGGATACCCACCCCACATGATGCACAAATTAGAGAGATGAAGGTAAGATCCCTACCTCAACAGGTTCCGATCGCAACGCTCCCCCCGGATCAACCTTTTAAGACGTCCGTCGACGTCCGTCACTTCTATCGGGTCCCGACAAAACCTCCTTGAGTGGAAGTCAGAAAGGAAAGGCCAAAGTAAATACAACAGATCGAAGCTTGAAAGTTCCGCATCGTCGTTACGATCCCGTGGCCACTGACGGATCGTAAATCGGAGCTCGGACAAAGAAGTTATGGAAGAAAGGGCCTTTGAGTCTCTTGGGAAAACTCTGCTCTGAGGAATGGGGAGGAGAGGAGTGAGTTGAAAAGGAGTAAGGGACCCCTCCTTTTATAGGCGAGAAAAGAAAAAGTACACGGCGTGTAATTTATGGTACACGACCCGTACTCAGTTGTTTCACACAGTCTCCACGCGGCTTCCAACTCAGCTCTGCGGCCGTTGACTGGTCAACACACGGTTTGAGGGTAACACATAAGCGGGGAGGGACTACACGGAGTGTAGTTTGGACACACGACATGTACCCATTTATTGAAAACAGCAAGGAAACGACTCCAACATAGCACACATCCGTTGACTGGTAACGCGTACGCGGGGAAGTACTACACGATGTGTAGTACTGGACACACGGCGTGCACCCATTATTTCACACAGCAAGGACACGACCTTCAACACGGTTTATACCCGGCAAGGTGGTACACGACGTGTAGTATGGACACATGGAGTGTACCCACTTATTTCACACGGCAAGGACACGACCTTCAACACGGGGTATACCCGGCAAGGGGGTACACGACGTGTACTCAACTACACGACGTGTAGTTTCCAAATTTTGGAAAGTGTGGGAAAAGTCCATTTTTACCCTCCAGAACACTTCTTGACCTTCTTTTTGACAAAGGAATGGGCCGGAGAGGTCCGGGCCATTACATCAGATACCTCTTAAACCATTTTCGTCCCCGAGAATTCAAAAACCAACCCAAAGGAAACCCAACAAGATACCACTTAGGGTTCTCGTTATAAGAGGAACCCAACCAACAACCCTAATCATATGTTTTAGGAATTCCTTCTCCTATGTCGAGATATTATCCGCTTTAGGCGGCACTGACTCGCCTACAAGGGTTCAATCACATCCTCATTAATGCGTATCAATTAAGAATTGGGTCTTCCCACTTTCATAAATTAGGATTTTTCAACTCGTACTACCCCCAAAACCACACAACCAACACACTGCCCGAACACGTGGTTTTGGGAAATTCCTTCTCCTATGTCGAGATATTATCCACTTTAGGCAGCACTAACTCACCCGAACGGGTTCAATCGCATCCGCATTAATGCGTTTTGATTAAAGCTCAGGTTTTTCCCTTTCCCCACACATCCGGACATGTCACACATTACCAGGGAACAAGGAAAAAAAGGTATCACAACTGAAAAGCCAGGAATTCCATATAACAAAGGTACATAGTACAACACAACATAAAGCTCAGAAGGACAAGGGAAAACACAAGTCAAAACAACTCTGGGTACTGAGCGTGCATCTGGGTCTGCCACTCCCAAGTGCTCTCCTCGAGGCCGCCATGCCTCCACAACACACGAACCAATAGAATGGTTCGTCCACGGAGCACCTTCTCTTTACGATCCTTGATTCTGACTGGTCATTCCTCGAAGGTCGCGTCGTCTCCCATATCTAACTCTCCCCAGTCGATAACGTGAGAGTCATTGTGTAAGTACCGACGAAGCTGGGAGACATAGAAGACATCATGAACCTTCTCCAACTGAGGTGGCAGGGCCAGCTGATATGCCAACTCTCCGACTCGCCTTAGCACCTCAAAAGGTCCGATGAACCTAGGTGAGAGCTTGATCCCTTTCCGAAACCTCCGCTGCCCCCGTCGAGGGGAAAAATTCAAGAACAGATGATCTCCCACCTCGAACTCCAAGGGCCTCCTTCGACGATCAACATAAGACTTCTATCGGTCCTAATCCGCTTTCATCATCTCACGTACAAGATGGACTTTCTCTGTGGTGCTCTGCACTACCTCTGGCCCAAGAGCACCTGTCTCACCAACCTCTGCCCAGCAAATGGGTGAACAACATGCCCTTCCATACAAAGCTTCAAACGGTGCGATGCCAATAGTAGAGTGGAAGTTGTTGTTGCAGGCGAACTCTACTAAAGGCAAGTGTCGTACCCATGATCCTCCAAAATCCAGAACGCATTCTCGCAACATGTCCTCCAACGTCTGGATAGACCGCTCTGTCTGCCCATCGTTCTGGGGGTGGAAAGTAGTGCTAAGGCGTAGCTGGGTTCCAAAAGCATGCTGTAACCCCCTTAAGACTCGTGAGGTAAACTGAGTATCCCGATCTGAGACGGTAGTCTTCGAGACTCCATGCAACTTCAAAACCTCGTCTACCTACCTCTGTGCTAAGGTACTCCCTGGGCCTGACTCCTTAATTGCTAAGGAGTGAGCTGATTTCGTTAGTCGATCCACCACTACCCAGATAACATCATAACCACCCTGAGATCTGGGTAGTCCTGTGACGAAGTCCATTGATATGTCATCCCACTTCGACTAGGGGACATTTAAAGGATGCAAAAAACCACTGGGAACACGGTGTTCAGCCTTCACTTGCTGACACACTAAGAATTTATCCACAAACTCCGCCACTGCCCATTTCACCCCGGGCCACCAAAACTGTTCCCTCAGGCCATGGTACATTTTTGAAACTCCTTGATGTACCTTCAAGGCTGAGCTATGGAACTCACAGAGAACTCCCTCACGCATTGTCTCCGGGACAAACAAACTTCCATGGAAAAGAATCCAATGTCGGCTGTCCTCTGACCATCCTTCTGGAGTGTTCCCCTGATCGACACAATCCCGCATCACTTCCGCCTCGGAGTCCCTCCACTGAGACTCTTCCACCTGCTGCAACAAGGAGGACTGCACCGTCATCTGAAACAAAGAGCCTCTAACACCTTCTTCCCTTGAATCTAAGTGCAAGGAAACCAACTCTCCCATCACCTTCCAAGCATCAGCGGATTCCCGAACCACTTCATGATGCGACTTCCTGCCCAGGGCATCAGCTACAACGTTGCCCTTACCTTCAGTGTAAGAGATCTCAAAGTCATAGTCTTGGAGAAACTCGACCCATCTCCACTTCCGTAAGTTTAGGTCACGCTGGGAGAAGATATAACGCATGATCTTGTGATTTGAGAAGACCACAAAGCACTCCCCAAAGAGGTAATGTTGCCACAACTTCAGTGCGAACACTACTGCTTCAAGCTCTAGGTCATGGGTGGAACAGTTACGCTCATGAGGGCGTAATTGCCTAGACCCATAACAGATCACTCCCTTCTTCTACATCAGCACACACCCCATACCAAGGCCAGAAGCATCACAAAACACTTCATACAACAACCCTTCCTCTGGAAACCTGAGTACGGGAGCACTGACCAACTTCTCCTTCAGGTAGTCGAAAGCATTCTGGCACTGCTTGCTCCATAGGAAGACATGGTTCTTCCTCGTCAAAGTTATCAATGGAGCAGGAACTCAAGAGAAGTCCAAAATTAACCTCCGATAGTAACCTGTTAACCCCAGGAAACTACGAACTTCTGCCACGCTCTTGGATGCTTCCCAAGAAACAATTTCCTCCACCTTCGATGGGTCCACTGACACTCCATGCTGATACACCACGTGTCCAAGGAAGTGTACTTCTTGCATCAAGAACTTACACATCGACAATTTCCCATAAAGCTGGTGGTGTCGAAGGACTTCTAAGACTGCCCTAATATGCTCAACGTGCTCCTCCTCTGATCTTGAGTAGATCAGGATGTCATCGATAAACACAATGAAGAACCGGTCTAGAAACTCTTGGAAGACAAAGTTCATAAGTCCCATGAACATAGCCGGTGCATTTGTAACTCCAAACGACATCACTACAAACTCGAAGTTCCCATACCTGCACCTGAAATCTGTATTTGAGATGTCACCGTCCTTTACCCTCAGCTGATGATATCCAGATGTAGATAAATCTTGGAAAACCAACCTGCTCCCCTTATTTGTTCGAAGAGATCGTCTATCCTTGGAAGGGGGTAAAGGTTCTTGACCGTTACCTAGTTCATCCTTCAGTATTCTATGCATAGCCTGAGACCACCATCTGCCTTCTTCACGAACAAAACTGGAGCACCCCATGGCGATACGCTGGGTCGAACAAAACCCTTTTCCATCAGATCTTCAATCTGAATCCGCAACTCCCGCAACTCCGAAGGTGCCATCCGATAAGGGGCCATCAAAATCGGATGGGCACCAGCCTATAAGTCTATCCCGAACTCAACATCACATCGGGGGGGTAGAGTCACAACCTCCTTAGAAAAAACATCGAGGAACTCCCCAACATCCTCTGGGACATCCATCATCTCTGTATCAGCTGGAACCACTGATAACCCGCCTAACAAAGAAAGAAGAGGCTTCACATGCCGGATTCCCACCTGATAGATCCTCTCACCAACAAAAGATTCGCGCTGCCCATCCACATCGGAGAACACGACTCTTCTCTGGAAGTAGTCAATAACGACACTAACAGAAAACAACCAGTCGATGCCTAGGATGACATCGTATGGCTGTATCTGTAACAGAATAAGGTCCCCACTAGATCGATGTGGTCCCAACGTCAGCCCACATCCCCGGAAAATACAAGATACGCTGGTCTGGCCTCCAAATGGTGTACTCAGCACCAGTGGTACAAAAAGTCTCTCTACGTCTAGTCCCAAAGCATGGTCTAGAGCAGGTGCAACAAAGGAGTGTGAAGATCTCGAATCAAACAAAGCATAAACGAGAGTGCTGAACATACAAATCGTACCTCGCACCACCTCTGGTCCTGCCGGATCTTCCAACTATGCTGAGTGCAACTGTCCATGCCCAGGTCCTCTGCCTCTCTGATGTTATCCACCTCCCCGACCACGCCCTGGTCGAGGTCCTTGAGGAGCACCATGAGGTCGGCCTCCTCCCGCAAAGTCTGCCCTCGGAGGAGCATGGTCCTGCTGCTGCTGGAAGGGCCTCGTCGACAACTGGTGCTACTGAGGTGGGAGCTGAACCTGCCCACCTCCACCGTACTGAGCTCGGGTCGGGCACCGACTCTGAACATGCCCGAAACCTCCACAAGAAAAACACTTCGGTCCTGGGCTCATGAAAAAGGGACGAGGACTTGAAGATATGAACCGGAACTGCTGGGGCCTTCTCCCCACTGGCCTGAACCTGGAAGGTCCCATCGCAGGAGACCTGCTGCTGACTGCCTTCCCCTTCGACAAGCTCGGCTGGATCCTCTCTCGGCGTGCACCTCCCAGTGAGTGCATCCTCTCTACAACCATTGCCTTCTTCTGTACCGCCAAGTACATCAGAAGGGTGAAGGGGGTGACAAAATACTGGAGTGAAGGACAAAGCGCCTCCTCCAATCGTCTCGATCGAGACTCCTCATCTGGAAAGAGATCCGGAGCAAAGAGCAGGAGATCCTTGAACTTGATCCCCATCTTTCGTACTGACATACTCCCCTGCTGAAGGGAGAGTAACTCCTACCGCTTCACTGCCTTGATCATGGAAGAAAGGAATTCCCCTCAGAATTACTTCTCAAATTCAGCCCATGGAACCTCTGCCTCTATCCTCTCTCTGAGGTAGAGCGTCCACCACTGTCGCGCCGCACCTCTCAGCTGACTGACTTCTAGGGGAACCCGGTACTCCCTCAGAGCACGAATCAAGGTAAAAGTAATCCCTAGCTCCTCAAGCCACCCCTCCATCTCCATATCTGAAGTACTACTCTCATACTTCTTGAGGTTCAGCCGCTGGAAAGAACGGAGAGTCTTCTGCCACCGGATATCTTCCTCCTCTCGGTCAATCCTCAACTGATCGACCACATGAATCTGCTGGGCCTCGGCCATCTGAGCCACCGGGGGACGATGTCCAGGTGCCATAGCTATACGATAAACAAAGATCGCCTAAGCCCAAGTAGTAAGGAAATTTCTGAGGGTTTTTATTTTATCATTTTATTTCAATTTCTTTCCCAGAACACCCAAATCAAGTAAAACACTATCATGATGATGCATGTACCTTCCCTAGGGTATTTACCTTGCAATCAATGTAGTCTCATTTTTTCATTCGGTAGGCTCAGAGTCCTTACATCGGATCACGAGGGCCCTAAAATCCCGTGTCCTAGCTGGTCTTCCCTGGACTATGTCACTCACCAAGATTAACTAACAATGTTTCCCTACCATCCCATGTAATCCTCACTCTGCCTAACTCCAGACTCTATCCTATCTCTCAATAATCACCTCTGATACCATTCTGTCACAACCCCCTCCCACCAAAGATGCCCCTCCTGAGCTGGAAATGGTGAAAGGGAGATAATGACCCCTGAGTCCCACCTCCAGTAGGCCCCGGGGTAGCGACTAGCACCAAGGGTATGGGTTTTCACAAATATGGGAGGAATTACTCTTTTTATTATTTAGGATCGGGAAATAGGACAAGTCAACCACCCAAAAAGGAAAAGAACAAGTGTATAGAATAAACCCAAACCAATCCCACATGCATGTTTAAATAGTTCTGAAACAAGGTACAAGTAAAAGAAATCTCAAAAGTACAATACCAAAAGAAAACAAGAGTACAAAAACTGAAACAACTCCATCTTTCCGACTAGTAGGGTCCCGCATGGCCCTGGTAGTCCTCCTAGAAACCTGAAAGTAAACGTAGGGTGAGCATACAAGTATACTCAGTAGGGAAACCTAAAGCTCTCGTGCACAAGTGGGGAGACATCCTAATGTCCCATGAGAACAATAAAAGAAACCTAGCAAGGAATTCTATCCACCCAACCTCACCAGCCACACTCACCAAAACACAATCAAAAAAGGTAGTAGTAGTATATAAGAACAAGAGTATTAGGTACCCCGCACCATTTCCCTTTAGTTATCTTCTCTTCCTAATGGACAACGTCCTGACGCTGCCACACTCTCCCCTCCCGCACACTCCTGGGCCTCACAACCACGTATCCCGCCCGCACACACCTGGGCCTCACAACCACCTAACCCGCCCTCACACACCTGGGCCTCACAACCACGTAACCCGCCCGCACACACCTGGGCCTCACAACCACGTATCCCGCCTTCACACACCTGGGCCTCATCCCGAAGATTCTTGGGAAACAGTAGAACCTACCCAAAGAGTCTTGGGCTAAAACCACCCCAATCGAAACCTACCCGAAGAGTCTTAGGTGTAAGGTCGCCTCAATCCATCACAACCTATGAGAGAAGGAGCAGTAAGGAGCTAGTTACTAAGGGAAACACCCTCTCCCAAGAAATTGGAGTGTTCAGCACTAAGTGCTCAACATAGGTGGGGTGCGATAAAACACAAAGATACAGATATATATATATATATATATATGTATACCAAACACACAGCCCAACCTATGGCTTCTAAATAGAGAAACTGAGCACGTTCCTCGGCATAGCTACTACGAAGCATGCATACAACAAACAACCCCAACCCCATTTAGGTTTTCATATTTCAAAATAATTAGTTTATTTAGTTCCTTAACTACTGGGCAACTATCCACAACCAACCACATCGATCATTCGTAAAACATATCCCTGCCATCCACAAATCAAGTTAAGAAAACACAAGCAGCACAACAAAGTCCTTCTTATCAACCAACCAACCCATTGATTACTAATCCCGTTTCATTACCACACCTCACCATTCATCAATTATTCCGCTTTTATTTATTATTTACAACTCATAGTTCGTTCACATTCAAGCCCATCCCTGCAGCCCTGCTGCCCGTCACCAACATAACATTCACACCAACCCACAACCAAGTCAACCGCTTCCCTACTGCTCATCCTATCCACAACAACCCACAAAACACCCCCATCACATGCCATGTATCCAAGACAACACCCACATGTTCATTATTCCGTTTTGTTCAACCAGAGTGAACACACGAGGGTTCCAGGTTTTAAACAGCCAACTTTACGTGATTAACCAATTTCCACATTCCACAAAGTACCATCCACAAAAATGGTCTAGAAATATAGGGAAACATTTAATTGTGCAAGTAAAGGCCCCAACCACCGTGATTTTCAGTAGGCATAAGCCTATTCAATTCAAAACATATCAATAGGATAAAAAAAGATAAACATAACAACTTTCCCATCCCCGTTCTTTAACCAGATATTATATTTATTTAAAGGTTCAACTGTTTCTCATGAAAACAAGAGGATACCCACCCCGCTTGATGCACAAATTAGAGAGAGGAAGGTAAGATCCCAACCTCAACATGTTCCGATCGCAACGCTCCCCCCGGATCAACCTTAGAAGACATCCGTCAGCGTCCGTCACTTCTGTTGGGTCCTGGAAAAACCTCCACGGGTGGATGTTGGAAAGGAAAGGCCGAAGGAAAGACAACGGATCCAAGATCAGAAGTTCTGCCTCGTCGTTACGATCCCGTGGCCACTGACGGATCATAAATCGGATCTCAGACGAAGAAGTTATGGAAGAAAGGGCCTTCGAGTCTCTTGGGAGAACTCTGCTAAGAGGAATGGGGAGGAGAGGAGTGAGTTTAAAAGGAGGAGGGGACCCCTCATTTTATAGGTGAGAGAAGCAAAAGTACATGGAGTGTAATTTATGGTACACGGCATGTACTCGGTTGTTTCACACGGTCTCCACGCGGCTTCCAACACGGCTCCACGGCCGTTGACTTGTCAACACACGGTTTGAGGGTAACGCATACGCGGGGAGGGACTACACGTCCTGTAGTTTGGACACACGGCATGTACCCATTTATTTCACATGAAAAGGACATGGCTCCAACACGGCACACGGCCATTGACTGGTAACACGTACGTGGGGAAGGACTACACGGCGTGTAGTACTGGACACACGACGTGCACCCATTATTTCACACAGCAAGGACACGACCTTCAACACGGGGTATACCCAACAAGGTGGTACACGACATGTAGAATGGACACACGACGTGTACCCACTTATTTCACACAGCAAGGACACGACCTTCAACACGGGGTATACCCAGCAAGGGGGTACACGGCATGTACTCAACTACACGACGTGTAGTTTCAAAATTCTGGAAAGTGTGGGAAAAGTCCATTTTTACCCTCCAGAACACTTCTTGACCTTCTTTTTGACAAAGGAATGGGCCAGAGAGGTCCGGGCCATTATATACCATTTAAAATATTCTTGAAAATCCATAAAGAAAAACTATTATAGAACAATACTTAGATGTTTCATGATCCTTATAACTAGCATACCATTTACAAACATAATTCAAAACCATGATTCAAAAATTACCATACGTAAACGCATCAATCATTACACTTAAATGATTTTCATAACATAGGTCCCCATGAATTAAAACTTGGATTAAGGGATTAACTTGGATAATGACCAAGTTCCCCACATCTGTAATATTGAACTATTAGTGGTGCCTTACATGGAACTTTATTTCCCAGTATCTTATTAAAAAAATTATTTATTTCTATTTGAAAGTAAGATTATTTGTTCCCTCATTTTATACACATAAAGCACACTAGTTCCTTTAATTCATGTTCTTTGGTTCATCTTCCCACCTTTTTTACATGTATGAAATTAAATATTCTTTTCTTTAACATCTTTTACACTTGATGTTTGATGAATTTTCATTCTTCACTTCTATGTACTTCGAAATCCTACTATGTTTTCGTTATTAATCATAATTTGATATTGATCATTTTTTATTATAACTAGATGTCAAAATTCCAATACCATCAATCTAGGCATCTCGTTAAATAAATCATTACATTTCCCATTGCATTAGTTATTAGCATGATTACTCATATTTCCAATAATTAACTAAAAATAATAAAAGAAACAAGATGATGATATATAATCATACAAAAGTAGAAACATATAATCCTTGATGGAATAAATTATAAATGATACATATATCCTGAAATTTGAGTCTCTTGGTTTCAATCTAAATAATCTTTTATAACATTTTATATTAGGATTTCTAACCTAATTTTTTTTAATGTCCTTCAAAATGTTTTTTAATGAGTTTTGTGAAATTAAAAATAATATCCCCCTAGTACTTCAAACCAGGTGTGAATCAAGGCCCATTTTCATGCACCAAGTGTTTATCGAGTCCAACTCAATATACCTTTTTTTATCATTATTACCCCTTGATACAAATATTTCAGATCCATATTTACTTTTAGTATCCAGATAAGGATGTAATTTCCTGGATCCCACTAGCTCTATAATTCACCAAAATTCGATAATATTTTTTTATTATAAGTATTTTACTTAAACATATCCCTGGGATATCATTAAATTTTTTTAGTCCTAATCCCCAAAAATAACTATACCTTTCCATTATATCAAATATGTAGATCCAATCCTTTTTAACAAATTAAAAAATTATTTTTTAATAAAAATTTATATTAATTAAAACCTATAGATAATGAGGCAAAGAATCTTTGGAAGTCTACATTAACAATAAATAAAAGTATAGATAAAATAAAAATTCATTATTTTATTCTATATAATGTGATCCTAAATCCTTTTCAGCCCATAAAACTTCATTAGATAACTTGGGGAATACATAGAAAAAAGTGGTGGGATAAAAATCCCTTTAAGGTAATATACGTGATAAGGAAATATAACATTTGAGTTGAAGGTATAAGAAGATATCATAAAATATAAGGCTCAAGAGTAATCACATTAGAGAATATCATGCAACAACTGGGCCCCAATGACAACAAAGACACTCCACCTTAACATGGCTGTCAAGTCCTGGCCCTCCAGGTACCACCAGTTTCCCCGTAGACATGTGGTCCCCACCCTGGGGCCCACCCACATGCCCGAACAGTTCATCTAACTAATGATAGTCCCCATAGGCCAACACTTGTCCTTTCTAGTGTGCTTTTTCCTCACTGACACACACCCTAGGAAACTTCCCAGATGATCACCATCCTGATCACTACTCCAGGACAAGCACGCTTAACTGTGGAGTTCTAATCAACCGGGTTCCTGAAAAGGAAGGCGCACCTTGTTGACATGAGTCATATCATTTAGCCATTTAACTCTTTATCATTTTGAGGTGTTACAATCACCCCTCCTTTAGAACACAACATACTCGTTGTGGGCCCTACATCTCAACCCAAGCAGTGCACCTCACTTAAGGCTGGGTTCCACCTCTGATACCAAATGTAACAACTGGGTCCAGGTGACAGAAAAGACACCCTGCCTTAACATGGCCGTCGGGTCCTGGCCCACCAGGTACCACCAGTTGCCCCGTAGACAATTAGTCCCCACCCTGGGGCCCATCCACGTGCCTGTATGGGTCATCTGAATAATGACTATCCCTATAGGCCAACACATGTCCTTTCTAGTGTGCCCTACATCTCATCCTAGGCAGTGCACCTCAATTAAGGCTTGGTACCTCCTCTGATACCAAATGTAACAACTGGGTCCCGGTGATAGCCCATACACCCCACCTTAACATGGCCGTCAGGTCCTGGCCAACCAGGTACCACCTATTTCCCCGCAGAAAAGTAGTCCCCATTCTGGGGCCCACCCACGTGCCCGCATGGGTCATATTACTAATGACTATCCCCATTATCCAACACATGTCCTTTACAGTGTTCTTTGTCCTCACTCACACAAACCCTGAGAATCTTCCCAGAAGGTCACCCATCCTGATCCCTACTCCAAGACAAGCACACTTAACTGTGATGTTCTAATCAGACAGGCTCCCGAAAATTAAGGTGCACCTTGTTCACATGAGTCATATCATTTATCCATTTAATCCTTTATAATTTTGAGGTGTTACATATCATGAGTAACATTGTATCATATGATCATAGGAAAAGTGGAAGAAATATAAAACATGACATAAACATAAGTCAAAACGAACTGTCAAGACAATATCACATGGTGGAAAGAGTCCCATAATAGATTAAGTTCACTATCTAATCCCATATATGATATCTCATGATACTAAAATATTAACCAATGCATTAAAGGAATATATAATTCTAAGTCCACCCATCATATTCATATCGTGTACATGAATATGTTTTCTACATAATGAATTCAATCACAAGGGATGAACATAACAATTACCAATGGAAAGAAAATGGGTTTCACAATTTTACATTGTATCATAATAAAAATTGGTTTCCTAATGTATGAATTTCATAAATAAACATATAGCATGTATTACCCATAAATGTAAGGTATAATAATCTTGGTATATGTTTGAGATACATATATTCATAATTTATAAGAAATCTATAACATCAAAGTATATAATCATTGATGAAAAGATCATTAAAAGGTTACATGGTATATTTCTATAGAAACTACCCCTTTCACTTTGAAATCACATATTCAAAATATAAAAATATCCGACATATTAAAAACAATATTTAACAAATCATGAATATTTATAAAGAAATATTGAATGATTTTATTGGTCATGATGGGGGGTAATTCCATTAATTTCGTAAAAGAAAAAAGCATTCCTTTCACTCTTTGGTAAAAATTCAAAAAATTACCCCATTCAAAAAATAAAAGGAAGAATAATTTTTTTAAAATGTGTAATAATTACATTAAAATAATAATATAATAAATTTAAAACGTTTTTTTAAAACATTTTAAAGTTAACATCAACATTAAAGAAAGAAGGTTTTTGATCGAAGAGTGAATTAAAGTCAATTTTACTTAAAAGCTTTTACTCAATAAATATAAGTACCAATGAGAGGAAAATGGAACTATTTTATGAAAATTTCATTAATAATCTAGGAATAATAAAATTAAATATATTTAATATACACTAAATGAATAATTTCATTTGATATAAATTCAAGAATAAAAAAACCCGGATAAAATGAGATTGAAGCATAAACCCTTACCGCCTTGGTAACATTTGAATCATAAACTCTATTAATGAAGTAAGACAATTATATATTAAAATAATATGAATTATTAAGGATTAATTATATAATATATAAAGGGTAATTATATACACAATATAATATGAATTAGGTGTATAAAAGAACATTTGCATCAAAGAATAATTTTTTAAGACAAAAACCCTTACCTCGAGTCCATATATATCATGTATGCCCATTATCTCATGTATAGTAAAATTATATCAGTTATATTTTATTAATAAAGTTTTTTTTTGGGTTTTATAACTTATACTTAAACCATTTACTTCATTAATTTTAATGAAATATTTAATTACATACTCAGTTATGTCCATATCTTGTGTTTTGAGGACGCTTTGTTCATAATTTCAAAACAGCACCAGTCTGTTGACTATGGTAAATGGGGTCATTGTTCCATAATGTCAAGAATAATAATCAAGAAGTAATTATATTTTTTATAAAAAAATTATAATTTTAAAGATAAAATTTTTTCATGGTTATGAAAAATGAACTATGCTGCAATCATGGAGACGATGGGTCGTACACACACATGTGTAACATTTCATTTCTTCAACGATCATGATGGAAAAAAGGTATGTTAAATTTTAAAATATATATAATGATATAATATCATAAATATAATATTATATATTTAATTAAACATGCATATATCATTCATCTAACGTGGTAATTAATAATGAATCACACCGCTCCGTGAGGCGGTAGTCCATGATACACATGAACAACATTATTATTTTTCAATGGATTGTAAGGTAAGAAGGTATATGATATATTAATTTTATAGAATTATTAATATTTCATGAATATAATATATAAACATTAAATAAATCATTAATAATATCTGTGTGAGGAGACGATGCAAAGATAATTACATCGGTTCGTGAGGTGGTAATCCGCCACACACATGAATGATGGATTTGTTCACCATTTGATGGAAGAGAAGAGAGATAAATATTCTAACATATAAATAATAAAATACCTATTTTTATAAGAATTTGGTGTTATTATATTATAATGTTTAAGAAATAATTTAATTTGTATAAATAATAAGAAAAATGAAGGAGCTCGATGATGATGATTACCTTTCATTGGAAGAACCACCTTTGGATATCTTATTAAGGACCCTAAGGTTGGGATTTTGGGAATAACAAAATATATATAAAGTGGTTAAGGATATTGGATAGATATTTTATTAATTTTTTGGGTGATCCAAATGGATTTATATCTGTGAATAAATGAGCAGAGGGGGTTCTATTTTTATATTTGAGGGGAGTGGTATTTTTTTAAACACCCAAAACTATTCAATAATGGGATGTCAGTGTCAAGAAAAGTGCCTCAAAAATTGAAAAATAAATATTTAGAGGAGATATAAGGCCAATAAACAACTATAAAACTATGAAACATGTTTTATGAATATTATATTCCATACCTCTAAGGTTACTCACTTTTACCATTTTAATTTTTTTACTACTTTAACAATTGTTTTTATTATATTTACTATTAAATATGACAAAAAATTAAGTTGAACTTATTGTATATAAATTATTTAGATTAAAATTTTTGAATATATTTTATAAAATTCAATTAAAAAATTTGGAATAATGTAATTTAAAAGTAAACCCTTATGCATGACAAAAATAGATTTTTCAAAAAATGCATTTTTCAACACAAAGATAATCTTATGTTAACTATATTAATTGAAATAACCATTATATGATTTTAAATTAAAAAATATAGATATATATAAAATAAATTTTATTTAATTTATTCCTCAATATAGTTTAATTTAATTAATTAAAATGGAGAAACATTATGCACTTTAAAACGATTTTCAGAAAAATGTGTTTTAAAGACTAAGAACAAACATATAATAAAATATTGTATAAATATGAAATTAATTTAATTATTTATATTAAATATAAAAATAAAATACTTATTATAAATTTAATAAAAATTAAAATAATAATTTTTTTTAATTACTTAATTTATTTAAATAAATGATTGTTTTACAACAAATATATTTTTTCAGGATTCCCTGAAAAATAAAAATTTTCATAAAAATAACTAAATTTCAGCCAAAGTTAATATTGATATGATTATTTAAAAAATAAAAATAATTTTATAAAATAAATTTAATTAATATACTAAAAAATAATTATTATATTTTCTCATAAAATCAATAAAAATAATTTTTGAATAAAATATATTTTTGAATCAAAAAATGACTTTACTAAAATTTTTGTACGTGTTTATTATAAACTAATCAATAAATTTATTTTTTATATAATATTTAGAGATACATTTTATTATATTTTTTTCCATATATATACCTCTAATTTTAAAGGATATGTTACGACATTCATGTTTAAATAATAAAAATTTACTAGTATATCACTATTTGTATAATCTCACTGTTGAATGTTATATATGATATCAAACATAGTGTTATTTTTAAATGTCGAGGAGTCACATTTAATTTCAGAACTCTCCAAAGTCCATTAATCATAAAATGACATCTGAATTCATGGTATGATGAGTGAGTTTTAGCTTTAAGTAATTTTAACGGTAAGATGATTCTTTTTGTGTAATAAGGATTCATGGTGTGAACCACCTCTTACTATTGGTAGATTATGGGGAAATAATCACCCATGAAATACATGTCACCAATGTTCCCGAACAACTAAAAAATTCCAAATATTTTTCCATATTGTAGCTAAAATCTCATGATGCTTTCTACCTCAATCTTATTATGTGATTTATTTTTTGACAAAATGGAATGCCCTTAATGGTGAATACATGTACAAATATCCATAACCATGAAAATATAACTTTTATTTTTTATGAAATAGTCCGCTTATTACAACATGGATCTATTAAAATTTTTGTATCCATTGAACATTTACAATGATTCCTCATAGCGTGTCCACCTGTGTTATGTCATTTAGCCAAAAAAATTCAAATTTAACAATGGATATAATCTTACAAACCAGGGTGAAAACCTTATGAAATCACTCCACGGTGTGGTTCACTCCCTTATGTTGTGATTTTTTCTTCCTATTTCTCCCTAAATGTAATATGTATACATTAAACACTATTAATACTACTAATTTACACAAAATTCAAGATATATTATTTTAATTCCAAACAATCATAATTAAAAAAAAAATCCAACATAACAACAAAGGGTTACAACCTGATACATCTTCATCAATCCTTGATGAATGTCACATCAATTTCTATGAGATTGCCTTATCAAATCCCATATTGTAGAATTATAAACAACCAAAAAACCTTATAATTAGGGAATATCATCCTCATTTTGGTTATATCTTGTAATGGGATAAATATCTAAAATCATACCCCTCATCACAACAGAATATGAATTCAATTTCTAGATAGCTTTCACCTGGTCCACTTGTGAGGATGTTATAGAAATAAGAAAAAAAATAATAGGCTCATGTCCCTTAGTCATAATAAATTAACATTCCATTAAAAATAATATCAACCCCTATTCTTTACATTATTACAGAACCATCCAGTCCTAAATTTTCTTACTAAGAGAACCCACCACAATCTTTTACTTTCCTGGGGAATAATCCCTCTCAAAATCGATTATCAGGTGGTACTCAACCCAAAATCTATATCGCATGTTCATGTAACACATGAATTAAATTTATAATAACCTATATTATATATAAACTATGAATATCTCATAAAAAATATATTTTTACAAATAATTTAGATCATAGATAATTGAAAATATCTCTACATTATGTGTCATGCAGTTTCTCTCATTGGGTCATTACTAATATAACTTATATATATCTAATATGTCCTCCTTTATAAGAAACCCAACAGCATACATATATTTATTTTAATATATCGTATAAAAACTTATTCTATAAGGAAGAATCATACTAAGAATATATTTAAAATGTTGTTTCAACTCATAATACAAGGATTTACACTTACCAGTCTACTTGAATTTCACCCAATTGTTTTTCAAGTATGTTATAATTTCTTCCAAGAGATAAAAATATTAAATGAATCATCTATATTACCTACCAAATATATGGAAACTTATAATATATTAAAGTTTTTAGGTCAATCCTATGATGTCACAACCTCCACGTTAACTAGGTGAACTGATATTCCAATATCAAATATAGCATGCCCAAGAAAACGAATCACATAAATTTAGAAGTGAATCTTTTTGAGTTTAGAATATATATAATTCAACTTCATTTTTACTCAATATAATCTCTATCCTACCTATATAAAAATATCGATTCTATTTACATAAATGATATAGTCAATAAACACTATAATGAAGGAGTTTAGGTAGGGATGTTAAATCCTTTATATGAGATCCAAAAAATATTATGGGTATATTTTTTAACTAAATGGGATCAGAATTATATATTATTTCCCATAAGTACCAATAAAAATTGTTGATGATCATTTGAACAATGATTAATCTTGGATAACAACCAGTATTCTCTTAGAAGTTCCTAGGTTACTTAACAGTAATAATTAGAAGGGGGTTAAATTAATATTTTTTATAATTTCATTTTGAAATAAATCTCTTTGACTAATTTGTCCAGATTCCCAAAATAATTAAAATTGACACCCACCCGTAAAACAAAAAACAACATGAACACATGAAACATGTTATTTTTACATGGTTCACCCCTAATGCATGTGAATTTGTAATTTATATGTTTGGGATTATTACAAGTCAAATTAGTATCAATAATAACAAAAAGTGACTGAGATGAGGGAAATTATTATCATTTAACAAAGTTTTTTTTCCTAAAAAATGATGTCTTACAACGGTTCTTCATATTAAATACCTCCATTTTACTTTTTTTTTCAAGATAGAAATGAAAAAACTTCAATGATATATAAGATGCTTCAACGCAAAAAAAATTATTCTATCAAGAATTCAGAATATCGTGAATAAATTCAAGATCAACCTTTCTTCAAGAACATTAAAATTTAGATGGCTTAGTGAGTGGAAATAAATAATTGAATCATTTTATATTTTTAAACTCATATTTTATCATGATGATAAATTAAAATATTCAAATTAGTAAACATACATGAAAGGTAAAAATGTGATCCTCATTGTTTGGAACTGGTCAAATATCCAACTGATATAACCTAAAAATTGATCATTATAAATGGAGTCCAAATATTTTCTCTTTAATATCATCAATTCATATAAAAATATCCTAAAAAATCAACAATTTATATTATTCATTTTTTCCTCCTAAAAATATTGGCTTCATCTATCATTCAAGCTTCCATAAATTGTCAAACTTTTTTTCTATATCATCAAGCTCTTATGTAATAATAATTAAAGTTAGAGTCTCTATATCATAGTGTAATATTCCATTTATAAACTTATAACCATTAAAATATTGAATCATCTATCATTAGATAGAATCATCATATTTATTTAATTAATAATAGTAAATATTCATCACATTTACACTTAATTAAACTAAGAAAACATTTATTTGATATTACATTACTTCCAATAATATATTATATATCTATTAAAACCAATGGTTACCCTTATATATAATCAAGGTTAATGTTACATAATTTTGGAAACATTTTTTTATTCCTATGTTTCACCTCAATATTCTTATATATACTTTGAGTTACTCTTATACATCATCAGAGTTAATATTATTATCAAATTAAAAAATAATAAATTATTAATAAATATCCCATATTTAATCATATGTAATTAATATTAAAAATATATATAAGATCTTATATATCTAATATTAAAATAGTTTAACTCTTACGTATCAACTAAACCTTCTAAAAACTCAACTCCATCTTTCTCAACTCATCATCAAACACCATCTTCCACCTCAATTCAAGTCTACCTCATTCTAAAAAACGTTTTAAACCATGTAAAAATATATTTATAAAAAATAAATTAACCTTTAGAAATTATAAGGGTTTTTCTATATACCTATTTTTATTTTCTTTCAACTACATAAGTTACACCATTTTATAGCATTTGTTCAAAGAGAAATTTATAAACACCACACTGCTAGATAAAAAAATGTTTCTGAGAGAATTTTGTGTACCAATGAAAATATATTTATGTATAATTAATGTGTTATTCACAACCTTAAACCACTCAAAATATTATAACCATTTGAATAATAATACACACATTGGATTCCTCAAACCAACTATCACAAGAGTTTTTTTCCTTTTTTTCCATTGAAAATAAAATCCAATTATTTATGGTGTGCAACTAAAACTCATAATCTAAGTGAGAGTGGATAAGCATACATTTTTAGACTTAACTCTTTAAATAATTAACATGGAATTATCTTTTTAAAAATATCTACAATTTGATACTATTTGGAAGTATATTCATTACTAACATCACTATTTACAAAATTATTTTTTATGAAATGATATTTAATATCAATATGTTTATATTTGGAGTGTTTCACTGGATTTTTTGACACATCTATAAAACATTTACTATTATATCCTATTCTTAATATTCATTCAACCTTCACATTCAGATCATCTAGATACTTTCTCATCCATATAATTTGGGTCTATTATTGTGTATCATCTAAACACTTGGATTCTATAGTGTTTAGGTTCTAAAAAATTTCCTCATGGATTTCCAACTAACACCAGTGTCTCCAAAGAGAATGTACACACGATGTTGGATTTTATTAATCCTTATTTTCTAAAAAATAAATATCAGTGTATCCAAAAAATAATTTCATTACCTATTTTGTATATAAATAATTGATTCTAATACCCTTAGATATATCCAAGAATTATTTTGATAACCTCGAACATTCATTCTTTAGAACATTATGAAATCTTGCATGAAAATTCACTACATAGACTATATCAGGAATATATATTGTGATATGTAATAGGATTCCTATATTTTTTTTTAATTCCTATTTATTCACACATTTCCATGTATAATCTTTATATAGCTTCACATGAGTTTTCATTGGTTTGGAAATATGTTTATAAAATTACATGACCCATTTTATTATTAATTCCATAGTATATTTTTCTTGGTATAGAAAAATAAAACTCTATTTTTGAAACCTCTAATCCTATAAAGAATCAAATCTCTCTAAGAATTTACATCTCAAAGTGAATATTTATTTATATTACAAATATCTCCCAAGAATACTCCCTATCACATGTAAAAATTATGTTATCATGATAAAAAATAACAATGAGAGTGCATGTTCTTATATCTTTCATATATAGTTTATTGTCAACATTTCCTTCAATGAAGTTCATCTATTTCAAACAGCATTCTAGTTTTAAATACTAGTCTCTAGGGGCATATTTAAACACATAACTATCCTTTTTAAACATGAAAACAATATACCATCATTATGAATCATAAATCCTTAGTGTATTAAGTATTTCAATAGGTGAAAATGTTTTTTGAAATTCAACACCTTCAACTTGAGTGTAGCCTCTATATAACAATCTAGAATTTTTTTGTAATTAATTATCACATTTTTCATTAAGATTATTTACGAAACCCCACTTGGTTATAATGATATTATTTCCTTCAAATCAAAGAATAATATCCCATGTTGAATTATTTTTAATCTAATATATCTTCTCATTTATATAATTTATCCACTCCTTATTTTCAATAGTTATAATAGCTGGATGTGTCTCAATTTTATATACTATTTAGTTTTATGTGGGGTTGTGAAGCTTATTTTTGGTCACAAATTTCAATTCATCATATTTATTTCACTAGAAATTAGTCAATAGAATTTTTTCAACTTAATGTAAAGACAAAAACAATGGGATCTCTTCAATACTCAATGGAACCATTGGATTTTCTCATCTTCTGATGAAGTTATGATGAGGTGATGATGGTCTTGTTGTTCAGTTAGTAGGGGCTTACCAATTTGGTATACCAACTTTGGAAGTCATGTATGGGTAACCATGATTTCATAGGAGTAGGTTTTACTATTTGACCATCTGAAAATTACTATATAAGTAAGTGGGTCCTTAGTTACAAGAGAGGTCGCAAGATGGATGATGATGTTTTCAAGGAGGCAGTATGTACTTAACTATTTTTACTCACAAAAAATTCTTTAATATAATAATATTTTTTAATCCTCATGCTAATAGTGAATATAATGTAAGAATTTGTGTTTCTTTTATGCATGTAATATTCAGTTTTTTGAGAATATTAATCAGTGTTTCCTTATTTTGTACTATTCTTTGTATGTATTATAATTTCCTTGAATTCTTGTGAATCTACATGATTTATATGTGGTATGTTCTAGTGAATTGAAAATAATTTTTCTAGTGATGACATGGAACATTTTATCTAAACTTGTCGAATAATAGAACAAATTTTGGTATAGTTCTCACTCAACTAACCCATATGAAGCTGAAGTTTCACTCACAATTTCCTTGGTGGGATTTCATTTTTATTTGGATTTTATTATCGATGGAAGGTATGACATCATATGAGGATATGATCTTGGTATAAATTTTTTATATAATAGATTGAATATTTTTTAGAATAAAAATAGAGGGCCATTTGATTAAAAAGGGTTTAGATATTCCACTTACTAGAATTCATCATGATAAAATGGAGAAGGAAAAATTCTAACTGTTAGAAAAAAAAGTGATAGTGTTAGTTATGATGACATTAGCATAGAAGGTTTCCTATAATATCCCTAAAGTTAAGATAATGGTGGATCCCATGAAATCTCAGATAGATATGTATAATAATGATATGGAACCTAATAAATTTCTATGAATGTGGTGATTTTTCAGATTGAACTTATCAAAAGGAAGACTAGTAGAAGATCACTTTAATGATTTGAATATGATTAGAGGGAAGCTCTAATTTTTAATGGTGTAATTAATGGATGATATATGGTCACTACTACTGTTATAATCTCTACCAATGATATAGGTTGTTGTGGTGATTGTTGTTAGTAACTCTTATGAAAATATTGACTTTGTATTTGAGTATGATCAAAATTTTATCCTCAATTAATGACTACATTATAAGAAATTATAAATTTCATATATTTATATTCCTTTATATCTATAAATTCATTATGTTATAGTTTTTTTTTCATTTTTGTTTCAAATCATTTGATTGTGTGAATATGTTTTAAAATGACCATTTTGGGAAATTTATGTTACTTACTTTAGTTTTGGAGTAATATAAATGGATTTATACTTATTATTCATTTCCATTATATTGTGAAGGTCTTTAAGAAAGGATATGTAATTGGATGTCAAGATTAACTGGAGAATTGTTGAAGGAAATGGTGATTCTTTGAGGACTATTATGGATTCATCCCCAGAATAGAAATCTTGAGGAATTGGAAAAAGAATTACTTGGTTAATAATGAATTTAGTTTCTGTAATCATCATACAACACATTTCCACTCAGTGTATTCATCGTATAAGTCCTATAAATGCCAATGTAGGCATCCATTCAGGTTGTGTTACAATCATCTACATGTCACATAAGCTTCATCCTGACTATGTGTAACCATCATCTAGAAGTCCATAAACATCATTCATGATGTGTAATCCTAAATATATCCATCATTAATATTAGATAATACTACATATGAATGATTCTATACTATGTAATCCAATATTCATCAAATGTTTTCATCATTTTCAATCTACATACACATCAAACAACCTAAATAAAAATCATTATTGTTTTTATAAATTATTCCCTTGTGAAAATCAGTGGAAGGATTATTTATCAAAGGGAATTCATAATGATAAAATTCTATTCAAGTTGATGCTTTAATCATCCACATTAGTATACAAGAAAACACTAATAGGTACCCATGTGTGTTGTTTTTAGTAAAATTAGAGCTATGGAAACATAAAAAAATAAAAACAAAATCTATAGATATCAAGAAGATTTAAAAAATGAGAATGAGTGAAACATTATAAAAATTTAAAATAGAAGATCTCACAAGATTTTACCATCTAAAGGAGACAGAAACCAATGATGTATAAGAAGTACTCAAGGTCAAATCTTGGGAGAGTTTTATGAGTTTTGGTTGAGTACCGAATTGTGGGTTCTTGATGGTGGATACTATTGTTATTACTATTATTACCATTATTATTTTTATTTAATATTTTTCATTACTGGTTCATGAATTTATTTTTATCCTATCATCTTTATACAATTTAAATAGAGGTGTAATTCTTGAGTGACTGAGGTTATCAAGGTTCACCTTTTTTAAATTCCCAATTATTTACAGTTTAATGAATAAAAAATTACAGTCATTGTTAATTTGTTTTTATATTCAGTAGCTATTCTGAATTTTGAATTTTGTAAATATTTTTTAATTAAATTTATTTTTTAATTCATTTGTTGATGATCTATAATCTCCCACCACTCAATTTTAGGATATACAAGGTGAAAAACAAAGTGTTGGGTGGTGAAGTAAAATGTGGTTACTAGTATGTGTAGATACAGAAGTGGATATTTTTTGTTTTAATAGGAGTCACAATAACAGATTAATTATTTCCAATTTTACCTTAGAGTGATTTGTTTCACCAATTACATGCATTGGTATAATGGTAAACTGTGCAATGTTTATTGTCATTTTTATTCTCAGAAAAACCATTATTCCAAGTGTGAGAGGTGAAATGGTTGTGTATCCTCTTGTATTTCAGTTAATGAGAATATGAGACAATAATTATAGGACTAAGATAGCATTAAAATTTGAAATCCAACCCTAACCTGATTACCCATTCATAATTTTGGTTTTCGAACTTCATTATTGCATTTTTTTACTTTTCTATATTTTCAAAACTTATATAATTTAAAAAACAATTTACGTAACCCAAAAAGTTATAACTTTATTTTTAAAATTAACTATAAATACTTGTAACAACTTAATATTTTATAGTATGTATCATTTTAAATAAATTTAATCTTTTTGAGTTCCTATGTAGAAAAAATCATTGAACATTAGAAAACTATGAAACATTATTATTTTAACATGAATTTTATAACCAAAGAATTAAATTTGTGTGAATGAATAGTATTAACCAAATTATAAAATATATATTTTTCCAAATTATTTTTAATATATTAATTTATTCTTATTCAATAAACACATAATTTTTAGCAAAGTTATTTTGTTCTTCAAATATATTTTTTCATTAAAAAATGATTCTTACTTCTTTCACTGAGAAAATAAATATAATCTATTTTTGAATCCTTAATAAAATTTATTTGATAAAATTAAAATCATTTTTAGATTCAACATTTAAATTTTATCTTAGGATGTTTTTTTAGAATCTTCTTTAAACAATAATTTTTAGTGAAAAGTGAAAAATATCTATTTTTGAAGAAAATGTCATTTATTTTCAATAAATTAAGAAATTTAATAGTACCATTATGTTTTGAATATATATTCAAGAAAAATAAGTTTTAGTTATTTATATTTAAACCCCTTGAATTCATTTTAATCATATTTATATTGTATTTTAGAATAAGTTATTTTTTTGGTTTAAAAAGCGGATAATTCTAAAAACTATTTTAAAGTACAAAATGTTTCCCCTTTTTAATTAGTTAAAATAATCTCTAATGGGGAATGTTTTAAATGAAAATTTTAGATTATATATAATTTAATGTTAATTAAGTTTCATAAAATGATAATTATAAGTCATATAGTTCGTATAAAATCCACTTTTTCTTAAAAAATACACTTCTAAAAAACCTGCATTTTCCTCACATCTGTAGGTTATGTTTTAAATATATTTTTTAAAATTATTTCAATTTAATTTTTTAAAATGGATTAATTATTTGGAATAATAAATAATAAATTGTTTTCTAAGGTAATATTAATTTTTAGTCATAAAAAATTTACTGTGGTTAAAAAATATTTGTCGTAGTATTGGAAAAATAATGAAATGTGTTAAAATTAAAATGGAAATAATTAAAATAACTAAGAAATAACAAATTAAATGGGTATTTTATGTGTATCTTTACCATAAAAACATCTAAAATATAATTTATTAATAAAATTCTTTAGAAGTAATTCCACCCATATGTTGTTGGCTTTTAATGAAAAATAATCATTATTTAATCACCTAATACATCCCCTCTTGAAGTATATATACCACCCTCACCACCCCCTTTATCCTAAAAAGACTAGAAGATCCTTAAATATAATTCAAAACACATCCTAACAACTATAACCATTTACATGTGTTTCTAGTCTCACTAAAATAGAAATTCCAAATTCCTTAAGCGGTTCTTCAAGAAGGAAATATTCAAGGGGTAATTTTCCCAAACCGTGTCTCTTATTTTCTTTTCTACTTTTAATTTATCCTAACCTCCTCCATAAATAAAGGAATAATAACTCAAGAATAATTTATATATTGGAATATTAATTTTATAATGTAATATATTATATCCATACTTTTATTATCTCCACTTATTAAAATAAATGAAGCCATTGTCAAAATTATAGCGGTCAACTGTCCTTATAAATAATGATTTTCATTTTCCATTACTGACTTAATGGATGTTCATAGAAGTATTATTATATTTAAAGAAAAAATTAATTTTCATATTATAACCTATTTCATATTCTGGAAGTAATATATAAAAATAATATTAAATAAAATGATTCAAATTCATAATGGTTGAAAAACCCTCCAAATTAAACTAAATATTTATAAATAACATTTTATTAAATCAATAAACCTAATTTAATATTGAAAAATGATATATGGGACCATTTAAACTTATATAGGTGAATCAGTTTCATTTTATTTTACTTCTAGAGTTTTATTTCTATTTTACTTGAAAATCCATAATTATTCAGAAATGAACCATTGATGAAACCATAAAAGGAACTCACCATAAATAATGAAAATAATGAAATATTACTAATGAATGGGTTGTAATATGTTACAAAGTTTAAAATAAGTTATTATAAATATGATTATAGTTTTTAATGAATTAATAACATTTTTGAACCTTTATATAGAAGGTTAAAGTATGAACGACTAAAGGGAGGCATGGGGTAAGGGTTTCCCATTTCACTGTTTCTTCAGTTAGATATATGCCTTATTAAACACATAATTCTTCATTGGGTTGTATATACATACCTTATATATATAATATAATTATTATTATTTTCTTCAAGTTATTAAAATGTTTCATTTGATAATTATTACTTTTATGGGGCATGCATTTTGACTTATTACAAAGTGGTAAGTGAATTATTAACCAAATTTGTAATCTTTGGGTTAACCATCTACTTCCTCAATTATATCATTCTATGATTATGTTTGGGATTAATTTTTATTATATTTTTCATTATATCAATTTTTTTTATTTTGAGTGAATACATGTAATCAATTAATTATTTTAATGCTCAGTTAAATGATAAGATATATATAAAGGATTTTCTTTTTAAAAATTTTCTTTTTTATGTTTCCTTACAGTTCTTCCATTCCCATGTTTTTGTAAAATAGTTTTAAAAAATGTTTTTAATAATCTCGTTGATAATTTGATGTCATTTTTTCTCATGATTTAATTTTTTAACAAAATATTTTGAAATGATTATTTTTTTATGTGAGGTTCTTTATGACTTTTTTGACAAAAATATAGAAGGAATAATTTTTAACTTTTAAGTCATGAGTAGATTTTTCTGATTTCATAATACATAAATACCTTAAATATTTATTTACAATTATACATGGTTATTTTCAATGATTTTTTTTATTTTATAATTTCATGACATTTTAAAAAAAATGTTTTCCAAAGAGAAAGGATATTTTTCTCAAGAATTATTTCAAGTGATCTCTCAGTATTACATTATATCTAAGGTAACATTATTTGATGTTAATTATGTTTTAATGGGGATATTATTAAATTAGTATATCCTCATTCTTATTATGGTTGGATTATGTTTATTATAGCCTGATGTTTATGAATCCTATTTCATTTCCATGAGTTTTTTAATGATAAAATGTTTATAAAACTCATTTCTTTACATGGGTTCAAATGTGAGGAATGATATATGTTCATGTAGAAAAAATAATAATTATTTTTATTATTTTATGGGAGAGACATGTATATTACTCCAATACATTAGGTAATTATAGATATCTCATGAGGTAAATATGCTATGAGTGAACCTGATTTAATGTTAAAATTTCCTATATGGACCTGGTTTTCCTGTGTATAAGGTTATGGATAGACATAAATTTCATTTCCATAAGTTTTGGAATGGAACTAGATTAATTCCATGAGTTTATTCAAAGTAATGCATTCAAGTCCTTAATGTAGTGAGTGAACCTGTTTCTATTTATAAATGTTCACAATGTTATATTTTATGTGTATTCCACAATTACATGTTTCATGACCACATTTTTCTCTTAAAGATTATGTTATTTGATTATTTTATTATTAATTTCTTATGAAATTAAATAATTTATTCCATGAATCAAGATTAATATATTTGATATGTAGTGTATAATTTTCAAATTTTATATTCATGTTATACACTTATTCATAAGTTATGACTGATATCTCCCTTGTTTACCCTTAATGATCATATATTCTCACCATTTTCTTAAGTTTCTTTTCTATGGGATATAAATAAAGGTATTAAGTTTGATATATCAAAAAGGGTTCTAATTATGAATTCATAAGAAGGAGAATATGTAGATGTTTTATGAACCATTTTTTTTATTTTTCCCAGATTCCAAATACACTAAACCCGTATAATTATAGTGTGTTTTTTTGTAATATGAATATTCAAATATTTATATGTAATATCTATGTATGAAAATTATTTGTATTTATAGTTGGTATTAGAGTAAGATTTATTTAACCGTTGAAAGCTAGTATGAAAAAATGTAGTAATAACACTAAGGATAAACCTATGTTAAAATAATAATGTTTTAGTAACAATTATTAATAACCTAAGTAAAACATAAGGTGTGATAGATTGAAATTTTATAAGAAATTTCTAGATATTATGTGGCTTTAGCAGAATTATTATTTATTATCACACTATTATTTTTGGACTTAGTAAATGGATAGAACCCGAAGGATCCTTATTAATATTGAATGCAATGGTAAATGAAACTATTTCCCTCCAAAGAAACCGAATACTGGGGGAGATATGATGAAAAATAATATTAATATACTCAAAAAATATATGAAACATATTGGGATTAAAAATTATTAAAAGAGGAGAAAATAATCTGTTGGGTTCTTCATTAGGAAATATACATCATCATTTAATATAAATTATGATCACCTACTGGTTGAGTAATGTATCATCGCCATTGGAAAAATATTTTTTATTCTTCAATGCTCAAGACATGAAAAATTTATCCATGATGTTTATCGTATTAAAGTTAAAGCATATCAATGGTGGAAACTTATCAAGAATATGAAGAATAATTAATAAATTAAATAAATGGAATGATATTAGTTTATGGTGATATTACTCATCAAGTATTTCCCAAAAATTATATATACCAATATGGAGAATTAATTTCATGTGTTAAAGAAAAGTTATTTTGAATCCATCAGTGCATTTGAGGAAAATTTTACAAGTATTTAAAGGTATTTTGTAGGTATAATAATCAAACTTCAATGTAAAATTGATTGATTCTTTAGTGTCTTTAAACCATGTCTTTTAAAGGCATTATCCCTAAAGGACATTGTAAGATATTGGGAAATTATTTTTTATGCAATGAAAGTGGAAATAGAAGCTGGAGACCATTAATATTTTGGTGATAAGAAGAGACTGATGGAGCTTTATGGAAACTCCAGTGGGTTTTCACATGGAGGGAATAAAATGATCCATCCTTATACTTTCAAAAAATCTGGGAAGGAGAACTATTATGAATGAAGAAAAGGAACAAGAAAATTTATAAATTGTGGGAATTTATACATCGAAAAAAATAATGTCAAAGTAATGAAAAGTGTCCAATAAATGAAATGAATAATGAGACTGCTCAACAGAATGAACCACTCACACTAAAGTGTTTCAAATGAAAGGAGTTTGGAAATTATGGAAATAAATTCTCCAATCCAAGGGATAATAAGGATGATAATCCAAAATATCCTTTTAGGAAATATGAAAAAGGTAAAGCTTTTGAAATCATAATAGAGGAAGAAAATCTTGTTAATTTGGGAGAATTTATACTGCTTAGTTTTGAATTGCATCAGTGAGGCCTATAAAAATCTTATTATTCAAACTTTATTGAAATCTTATGTGATTATCTCCTTCTACATGAATTCTTTAATAATAAAACATCTATTTATTTTTCCAAAGTAGTTTTTCTGTAAGTATTTTATAGTATATGTTAGATGGTAAAGATAATAATGAAAAGTGATTGAGGTGTTAAGGTGATAATTTTGGATAACATTTGATTAAGGGAAGAATAACCCTTAATATGTGCATAAGTTTGGCGTAATAAAGGTATAAAAGATGTTTGAATATTATAAAATTAATGGGACAATATTTATAACCTTGGAACTGATTAGTAATATGATGATAACATAGTTTATGAATTGAGTTTATAGATTTTTTTGGATTTATGGTATAAGGAAAGAGTTAATTTTTAAAAGAACTCATTTTTTCACTAAGGTTTTATGGAAATTCTAGTTACTACTATGTTTCAAGAGAACACAAGATAATGATATTCACATGTTTTCTATGTGATTATTAAAAGATAAATCATGCTATTTGGGGGATAAATGATAAGTTTATTTTGAAAACATAGTGATCTGACTTCGAAATTTTTTTTATTGTTAATATGGGTAATAATGTATGAGATTATTTACATTGATATTTGGATGAGGTTTTAGATATTATTGTATTACATAACAATATGAATTTTTTTGTGTATTATATAACATGTTCTAAATTTTTTTATATTGATAACTATAATTAGAAGGAATGGCTTGTCATCCCATTATGAATCTTATGATCAACTAGTTTTCTTGCCATTAAAATTTCAACTTAGTTTATTAGAGTAATAAATGATGTGAAGATTGATTAAAGAACAACCAAAGAGTGAGATTATACTTATGAGATGAAATCAAGTAATTATATCATCCGAAATTGTTATTTAAATAAAATTGTATCCTATTATCATCATTTATGATTATATGAATGTCCTCTCCAAGCCTATCTGGTCTTTGGTTTTGTGTTCATAAACCTTATAATTACCATGATATAAATCATTCTACATTAGAATTTTATATTTACAAATCTACTCCATGTCCATATTTTCACTTTTTGATAATTATAATCTTAGTTATGTGGTGATCTTCACCTTTTACATTATATCACATTAAGAGGATGTTTTAATGACCCTTTTTTTATAACGTGTGTTTCCCACAAAGGAATTTTAAAATATACACATTTTATTTTTTATGTTTGATTTAAAATTTTTTATGATGTTTTTTTTATTTATTGATCATATCGGGATGGTATGTCATTAATTTACTCTTACACCAACTCTCTCTCAAATTCATGACATCTTGCATGTATCTCTCAGGAGGAATTACATACCTGATCCTTCACATTCATTAAACTCCAAGATCATACCATTAGAGAAATATATTTTTTATGAAGAGAAATAGGAAAAAATTATATATCATAGAGACAAATTTATAAAAATCAACACCACTCACCTTGTTAATATTTTTTGGTGAAACCACCAATTTGAGGAAGCTATGTGGGAACCCGAGGATGTTATGAGGAAGAGGAATCCTCATCTATTTATATAAGAATGATGAATTTTGAGGGATAAATTAATTTCAAGGGGGTTAGAATGTAACACCCCAAGATTTTATGGTATTTCTCTTTTTAAATAAATTTAGTCTTTTCAATAGCATACTTTTCACATAACACCGAGCTTTAGGGAAATTTAAAATATTATTATTTTTTTATGAGAGTTATAAATTAGATGTTATATTGATGGGATGAATATTATCAAAAACACTATGAAATATATAATTTTCTAACTCAATTTAAATATATTAATTTATTCTTAGTAAATAGATACATAATTTGTATGAAATTCATTATGATCTTCAAATATATGTTTTCTTCAAAAAGTGATTTTTATTGATTTCTATGGGAAAATAAATATAATTTGTATTCTAAAATTTTATAGCATTTATATGATAAATTTTAAATCATTTTAGGATTAAAAATGTAAAAATTATCTTAGGATGAATTTTTGATAATCTTTTGAAATGAATAAATTTTCAATGAATAGTGAAAAATAACAATTTTTGTAAAAATTCCATTTATTTTCAATAAATTAAGATATTTAAAAGTCAACTTATGTTTTGAATATGTTTTAATGTAACATACTTATTATTTAGTTATTTTAGACCCCATTTAATTCTTTTAAATCAATTTATATTGTATTATCGATTAAGTTTATTTTTGGTTTAAAAACACGGCTTTTTCATAATACTGTTTCAAAATACAGAATGTTTCTCCTTTTTATTTCATTAAAATAATATGAAATGGAGAGTATTTTAAATTAAATGCATATATTATATATCATTAAATAAAAATTTATTTTCATAAATTGATAATTATTAGTCTTAGTGTCAGTATTAAATCATCTTTTTTGAAAAAAATAAACTTCATGAATTTGGTTAAAAGTATTGAAGATTTTGAATCATAATTTCCATATTATATTTTATGTTCAGTGTTATATTTATACATAAAAATTTTATTGTGGTAAAAAAATATATTTTTAGCCATATTGGTAAAATAATGAAATAGATTAAAACTAATTGGTAAAAGTATAAAATAACTAAAACCTAAAACATTAAACGGTTATTTGATTTTTTTCTTTACCATAACCGTAATTTAAAAAATTATTTATCAATATAATTCTATTGAATTAATTTCACCAATATATTTTAGGATTTAAATATAAAATAATCACTATTTAATCACGTAAAACCACCCCTCATCAAGTAAAAATACCACCCATAACCACCCCTTCCACCTAAAAATACATGAATATATCAAATTATTTCTAAAAAACTCTCATCAAAACTCTAAACATGTAAAAGTTTTTTTCCCACTAAATGACCAATTCCGATTCCTTTAAGGGATCATTAAAGGAGGCAATATTCAAGAGGTAATTTTCTCAAACCACCTCTATTTTTTTAATTTTTCCTAATCTCCTTCATCCACAGAGGAATAATAACTCTAAAATCCAATAAATACTGTAATTTTATATTTCAAAAAGAATATCTTATATCTATCGACCTTATTACCACCTCTTATTCAATGAACTGAAAACATTGGCTAAATTATGGCAGTTAACTGCCTCCATGAATAATTTTTTTTTTTTTTATATTACTATCTTCATGAATGGTCATAAATGTACTATTCAAGTTAAATAATATTTCAATAGGTATATTATATAATATTTCATGTTATGGAATGAATATATATACATAATATTAAATATGACATAATATTTTTGTGATGGTCCGAAAAATAACCAAATTAAACTAAACATTTAACATTAAAATTTTATCAAATGAAGTATCCTCATGTAAGACAGATAAATGATATATGGGACCAGTTAAAATTATGTAAGTTCATTAAAAAAAATTAATTTCAATTATGGGTTTTTAGATCCATTTTAGATGAATGTCCGTAATTATGCACAAATGAATCATTGATGAAACCATGAAATGAACGCACCTAAAAAAATGAAAACATTGAAATATTATAAATAAATGGGTGATAAGATGTTATAAAAGTATCAAATAAGGTATTTTACATATGTTAATAGTTATATAATGAATTAATAACATTCTTTAAATTGTTATATAGGAGGTTAAATTATTCAAAACAATGGAATTAAGAGGTATGGGTTTCATGTTTCACTTTTTATTTTGTGAGATTCAAGCCTTATTCATCAGTTATTCTTTTAGTGTATATACTACAATTTTATATATAATCTCAGGAATTTAATTTTCTTAATTTTACTAAAAATTTTATTTTATAATTATTACTTTTATTGGGAATATTATTTGTCTAATTACAAATTGGTAAGTTAATTCTTAACCTAATTTCCATTATTTGGGTTAACATTATAATTTTATGATTATGTCATGATATGATTATGTGTGGGATGAATATTTATTATATTATATTTCATTTCCACTTTTTTTATGTGTATTTTTCATTAATACACACGTCATATTAATTTTATTAATGATCACTTCAATGATTTTATATTTATAATGGGTTTTCTTATAAAGGAATTATTTTTAAAAATTTCCCTTTCAAACTCACTTTTTCTTACATAACCATATTTTTATAAAAAAAATTCCAAAAATGTTTTTACTATTCAATTTGAATTTTTATAGTCATTTTTACTCAAGTTTTACTTTTTTTTACAAAATGGATTGAAATGATTATTTTTTTATTTTTACTATGTGAGGTTCTTTATGAATTTAACAACAAAAATTTAGAAGAATTTTTTTAACTTATATTGAATAAGTGGATTTTCCCACTATAATGATGCTTTAATTCCTTGAAGCTTCCTTTAGAAGTTTACAAGGTTATTTTTCATGATTTTTTTGTTTATAAATGTGTGGCATTTTAAAAAATGTTTTCAATACATAACAGATATTTTCATAAATAATTGTTTTAAGTAATATTTCAAAATTAATTTCTATTTAAGATAACCATATTTATATGATTCTTATTATTTATTCGGGATATTATTCAATGATATTTCCTCATTATTTTTATGGATATTTTATTTCTATGATGGCATGATGTTTATAAATACTGTTTCTTTTCCTTGAGTTGTGTTATGGAAACGTGTTTCTGAAACTCATTCCTTTAAATGGGTTCCAATGTGATTTATGATTTTTGTTCTTGTGAAAAAAATATGAATTCTTTTTATTGTGTGATTGGTGGTACCTTTATCTACCTCCAATGCATTGGGCAATGATGGATATCACTTTATGCAAACATATTATGCATGAAAATTATTTTCTTGTCACAATTTTATATATCGACATAGTTTTCATGTCTGTAAGTTTATGTGTGGACCTATATTTAATGTATATAATATTATACATGGACCTAGTTTCATGTCTATAAGTTTATTAAAGGGAATAGTTTCATGACCTTAACTGATTGGGTTAGACTGTTTCTATTTATACATGTTCACAACGTTATAAGTTTATGTTTATTCCATAATTTTGGGTTTCATTTAAATATTATTATCATGTGGATTTTGTTCATTTAATATTTTATGTATCAGGTCAAATGAAATTCTATGATTTATTCCATGACTCAACATTATGATATATGACATGCAATTTATAATTTTAAAATGTTATGTTTATGTATTTATACTGTTATACTAATGTTATTATTGATATCACCCCTGTTTTCCTTTACTGAGCATCTAAGATCACCCTTTTCTTATATTTCTTTTCCAAAGGATATGATAAAATCTACTAAGTGTGAAATTTCAAAAAAGGTTCTAGTTATGAGGTGATAAGTTGAAGATGATGTAGATGTTTTATGAACGAGTTATTTATATTTCCTTGTTTCCAAAGACACTTAACCCTTACGATTATGGAATGGTTTTTTTATAATATCACTATTAATCTATTTAGATTTCATATATATGTATTAAAATTATTGGTAGTTTCAATACCCCCTAGGGTTTCCACAAGAACTAAATTTACCTGATAATAAATATCTATTTAGGAAAATCATTATAAGTGAGTAAAAAGAATGTGTTGTTGTTGACGAGAAAGTACCAATAATATAACTTTTAAAATTTTGTGACACAGACCAAAGATACTAATCATTACTATATGTATCTTAATATATAATCAACCCTCCTAATAATGATTAGAATATAAAATATGCAATATGAATTTGAACCAGCTTCCTTAACAGACTCAATTGAAATTTATACTATTCATACAGAGCCTTCCATTTGGGCATATAAACCAAAATATACATTAAGAAACCTATGTAGACAAAAATTCGTTGATCAAAACAATATTATATAAATTCCATTGTTAAAGAATAATTTTGAGTTAAAAACTAGATCAACATAGTAAATTTGAAAAAATCTTCATCTTCCAGGTTAATACCCAAACAATCACATTAAAGAGTTTACCCATATGTGTTAAACTTTAAATATGAGAGGAGTGGTTGAAGATCATGTCAGGTAGAGTGAATTATCTTTTTTATAGGAATGGGATTCCAAATCATTGTTTTATTAAAACTAGTTAAATTCCAAAAGTGGGATGCCCTACAATGATATTTTCTTCTAAGATTATTCCCTACCATAAGGATTACATCCATCATGAAGGAGTTTTACCCCAATAGACACGATTATTAAGAGACTCTATATGAGAACTATTATAGGTTTAAGAATATGTGTGGATGTTTTCCCCATCAATATATATAAGAGTAACACTTTCAAGTATTCCTTTTTTAAGGAATTCTAGAAAATTATATGAACCTATTAGATGCATTATCTTGAATAACGTTGATTGAAGAATGAACATCAAAATACTAGGGATTTATTGAGAAGATATAATAAAACTTAAAACATTTTGGTATAAAAGGAATACATATTAGAAGAATACATAAGTTTATAACCTAAAAAAAATATCCATTGTTAAAATCTAAGTTATAAATCTAATCAATATTTTGTGGAAAATAGATTTGATATAGACCGACAAACAATAATCACCGAACAATGTATGTGTTTTGTGTTCATCACCTCACTATTTTACTAACCAATGTTATGAAGTTTAGGGAACAAAAGACTATGGAGTAAAATTATAGGCAAGGAAAAACAAATTGACTATATAAAGATGTAATGGTAACTCCCAAATATTATATGGATTCAAAAACGAGAAAAATCACTCCAAAATAACTTTTCAAATTCAGTATCAACAATAACCCCTCACCAGTAGAAAAACACCCAATCCCAGAACTCAACACCCATCCAAAAACCATTTAAAAAAATTTAGAACGTAACATCCAGTTATCCACTTATTTTTATATAAAATTATATATTTTAATATCCCTATACTAGTATATAAAAATACTTACAAAAAAAGAATTAAGTTGAGAATCTTAACAAATAAGCGAGAGCTTTTATAAACCAACTCAATAGTTTAGTATAAATTTAAATGAAAAACTCATGTAAACTATCAGCCTGATTAGTTCTCAACCCTTAAGTAAATATGAGTATAATAACAAACAAAATTGAAACTTAACTTCCACAACTAGACACACCTGAACATGATCACAAGAAACTATAACTTGAGGATAATAAAGCTATAAACTATAGAAATTATTCATTTATTTCTAAAAAAATATTCTATGGAAGAAGAAAAGAAAGAACTAGTAGATGATAGAGTTGTGAAAAGGTGGAAAAAGAAATAAACACTATTCAAGAGGGAGAAATTGGTGAATAAATACCTTCTACCACCATTCCTATCAATAGTTACACAATATAAGAAAATTTGAGAGGAATAAAATCGAAGAGAAATTATGGGAACATTAAAAATAGTGGAAATCAACATACCTTTTTAGCAATTAATCAAAAACATTATTATGAATTTTATTATTCTCAAAGATCATGAAAAATAAAATTCGATACTTTAATGGAATGAAAGGATTATTTTAGGATGATGTTTCTCAGCTTTAATCACACCAAAACTACCCATAAAATTTTTAGATCGAGAAAAATTATATATCCCATTCACCATTGGTTCCATGATAGTTTTTGAGGATTTATGTTATTTTTTAATACAATTAATGTATTTCAACCCCATGTTTTCACTTTTTTATAGATGGGATAATTTATGCCCACAATAGTGGTTGTATAACTTGCAAATAGTTCCACTACTTTTTCAACATGTGTATTGGAGGATATTTGGTTCGAGTTTGAAATTTGATCTCCCCAACATAATTTTATATAATTAACATTGACTAATAAATATCCCCATCCCAATCACCAATAATATTTGTGAAAAATTTCCTAAATATATATAACACTATCATCAATGTGAATGAAGGAATACATAGCATGGAGTTTGGATAAAACACAGTCAACTTAAAATATTTTCACCCTATGAGGCACATATCAAAGGATGGTTCACTTATTATAGCTTATCTAACAGAAGATATTGAATCAAAAAAATATCCAACTATATTATTATAATTTTTATCTCTTGAAAATCATTTAATGATTAAAAATACCACGTGGAATGAAGATATCTAGAATTCTAGAAAATAAATTTCTAGACTAGAGTTGTATATAAATTTTGTGTTTTCTAATAGATCTGATTCCGTTTCCTGATGATGAAGAATATTATATATCATCTTATTTTTAAAAAATCCCATCATTTGAAATGAGAAATCCAAATATGATATAATCTTCAGAAAAACCCCTCAATTTGGAAGTTAAATATTTTCCCACTGATTTTAAAAATGTGTTCCTAATGGAAGGAGAAAAATTACTAGTGATAATTATTAATAATATTCCCACATATCAATAACATAAATTGATTGATTTTTTGGGATAATTTTTTCACTTGATAGGTTATAGTTTGGGACATTTTACAAGCATCTGTTCCAAAAACTATATTCATAGTATTTTTTTAATAAACATTCTTTTCTTGATAAGAATCCAAAATGAAGGAAAAATACCACTATAGTATATGTTTTAAATAAGGATATAGATAATATTTTAATGTAATATATCATTTATCCCATTTCAGAATCATAATGGGTTAGCCTAATTCATGTATTTCCCAAGAAAATAGGACTGAATATTATGAGGAATACGTAAGATGAGTTAACTCTGGTGAGAATTTATATTAGATAGAGAGTTAGTATAGATTATAGTAATTTTAATCATGTCATATGGAAATTTAATTTATCCATCACATCCATTGATCAAATTCGGGATAAATTAGCAAGGAGGAATTACTATAATTTTCTAAATGGACATTCAGGTCCCTTTCTAGTACCCATTTCCCTAGAGGTCCAAGATAATATAAATTTTACTCACACCTTTGTAAATTTTATTATAGTAGGATACTATTTTTATTCTATAATTCCCTAGGTAAATTTCATAGGAATATGATAACTATATTTTCAGACTATATTGAGGGCATCCTTGAGGTAATTTTAGATGACATTAATATTTTTGGATAATTTTGATATCATTATTTTAAAATTTTGATTTTTTTAGAAAAAATAATTGAAAAGAACCTAATCCTGATAACCCAAATGTTTCATTCCATGGTGGCAAAAATCAAATTTTAAAGGCATATAATTTTTTAAAAAAATTGTTGAGGTTGAAAAATAAAATATTTAGGTGATTAATTCTTTTTCTTTTCCCATTTGTGAGAAACATGACAGATATTTTCTAGGGAATGTAGGTTTTTATTGATTTTTTACCAATTATTTGAGTATTATTTATACTCCTCTTTCAAGATTACTTTTTAAAGATGTAGTTTTTTATTTTCATGATGAATGTGAAAAATAATTTCATGAGTTGAATAGAAGATTAATCACCCTCACAAGAGATGAAACCACAAATTGGGAGAAGAAATTTTAGTTACCCAGTGACTCTTCCAATAAATCAAGGGGATAATATCATTCCCCAATAATTAATGGAAGACCTAATTTAATTTCATATTCACTAAGGACCAATGATTCTACCTAGATCAACTACAAAACAACTAAAAGAATATTATATATTACCTTTTATATAGATAAATTTTTATCCTACCTACTTAGAACTAAGGCCATGGTTTTCTATGATTATATAGATCTTGGGAACCTTATGAAGAATGATGAATAAAAAATCAATATTTTGAGGTGGATGCTGCTATTAGATATTACAATTAAGTTATTAAAGATGATAAATAAGTTTAAAAGTAATTGGTTTATAACATTACTAGACATCACAACACTTTTGATTATGATATTCCAAACCATGAACAAGTGGAAGAAAAAATTACAATAGAGAAGTTATACTTGATTAAAGGAAAATTTCCTTGGAATGCAGATGTGGCCAAATTTATAGTTAACTACCCATTCATATATCTCCTAATTCCCCAAAAAAAATTAATTGATGAAACACGACTCAAACTTTTACATTTAGGATGACATGTATCCTTAGAATATTTATAATGGGTTAGTGATAAGAATATTATTACATGGGAGTGAGATCAGATCATTTTTTAAATTTTTTAATACTCAATCCTATAGAGGCCACTTTATACCCCAAAGGAATGTAATATTTTTTTTTAAAATATGTAATTTATTAGACCATATTGTTTAATGATTCACAAGAGTTCAATAAAAGGTATGGGCAATATCAATTCCATAGAAAATTTTCCAAAAGATATAGCATACACCAAAATACAATTAGATTTTGTGAAATTTTGATGTGTGGAGAATTGGTATCATGAGACTCTTTCCCAAGTCTTTTTTTAATTTTTATATCTTTATTTTACCAAATTATGTTTCAAAATGGGTGGAGGTAAATGCCACAAAAACTAGAGATTCATTTTTTTTGTATTCTTTCTTCATATATAATATATTTCTTAGTTTTAGAGTTCCAAGATACATCATTGATTATCAAGGGACTCATTTTTTGTAATAAGAACATGGATGATTTAATAAGGATGTATGGAGTGAATCATTAAATATAAACAACCTACTATCCCTAGAAAAATGGGAAAAATAGAATTTCAAATATAGAAATCAATGTAATTTGGGGTAAAACTATTAAACCAGACTAAAAATATATAATAAAAATGTTGGAAAATGCTTCATAGTAATATAGGATAACTTATAAAACCCACTAGGTTTTAGTATATATAGGATAGTTTATGGAAAGTGTTTTCACCTATCTATGGAGTTTTAATACAAGGAATATTTGGAAATGAGAGTGGTAAATAGAGATTATTAAAAAGGTAGAAAAGATAGAAAAAAGTCATTTTAGGATTTAGATGAAACCTAAAGAAATTATATTGATAATTAAATAAATTATAATAAAAGAAAAATATTGGATTGTAAAAATATAATTAAGAATAAGACTTTCATCAAAGGGATGATGATTTTACCTATAAATTAGGACTCTATATAATGTCAAGTAAACGTTTCTTCCTTATGGTAAGGTCAATTTATAGTCACTTGCTTCCATCATTTAATTGATATTGATATTATAAAACATGGATAAGTAAGCCCATTCACTATTAATGTGGATAGTCTGAATAAATTACATATAAATTTTTCCCAATAACTAATGGAGGAGATAAAACTCCTCCAACTTATTTGTCACTGAAAACCATCATGTTATATCTCTCCTTGACATTTACATTATTTTTGTGATTCAATGTAAAATTTTAATATATAAAAAATATTTTATAATTAATTTAGGAAACATCCTAATTTATCAATGGGGGAGGGACCCTTTTTTATAAATTTTAATTTTTTCCCATTTTCCCATTTTTTGTATTTTTTAATGTTTTTGTGATTCTTTTTTTGAATTTTTACTATGTTTTGAAACATATTGAGCATGATTTAAATTCCCTTGAAATAATTTAATCTATATCAATGTTGAGAAATATATTCCCCATTTTAATCACCTTATTTTAATGCTAAAACGAAATAATTTAAAAATTTGTAGAGATTCTAATTCAGGAAAAGATTAATTTTTTTGAATCCCAAGATATGATATACTCCCCTATATATTTATCCACCCACATAAGAGGAATCTGAACCAATTTTTACATCTTCTTACAATTCTATTTTTCTAATTACAACCAATTCATTATTTAATAAACTTAATTTTATGGCTAATATAATGAAAAACCTTGGTGCATTAATTACCTTGTTCAATACATCATAGATGCGTTATTCTAATATTAAATTCATTTTTGTGAAAATTAATTTCTATCCTACCTTGTAATTTTAACAATATATTCCTTATAATACATCAAAATAATTTATATTTAGCTATATTACAAGAGAAAAACCATATCTTCCTTTCTTTAAATTAGAATTCATGATCAAGATTGAATTAAAATGTTGGGAAATTGAGAAAGTGATCTAGAGTAAACTATTTTTCAAAATATGTTTAAACTGAAAAGAGGATGTGTTGTAACTTTATTGATCATAATTAGTGACTAAAATAATTCTAGGAAGGTTGGGTATTTTTATTAGATATCATTAATTGTTTATCACATATGTTTACCACTGTCTTTAAGGGAATGAGACATCTCTTTCCAAAAAAAAAAATCAATCCTGCACAAAATTATAGATCTGAAATCAAGTTTTAAAAATGATAAAAAGGGTTTAATAGGGAATAAATATATCATTAATATTTATTTAATCTAATATAAACTCCCCAATAATATAAATAGTATCATATTGGAAAACATGAGTGGTTTGGAAGCAACAATATTCAATTAATTTTTTTACCAGTACCCTAAATTATGAGATGTTTGAAAAGGATATTTGGAGTTGTTTAAATAAATACCCTATAAAAAAATAAAATTGAATACAATACCTCTTAATCTTAAGAAATTAAATTCTCACAAAAAAAAATATTCAAGGTCCCTCTCTCCTTTCAAGATCATAACCAGGCTAAAGAAATCATTGAAACCTACTAAAGGAAAATGGTAGAGGATGAGTATTCTATTACTGAAATGAATTAAAAAAGAGTGTTATATATCCTACTAAAAACATAATTGGATGGAAATATTTCATATAAGTGTAAGGAATGGAGGAATCCATTCTTGAAGAAAACTAAAAGTGATGCATTATGTTTCCAAAATAAATCCAAACCCATTAATCTGCCTCATCTTTTATCATTGGAACCCAAAAACATATAAGCTATAGAAAAACCATAAAAACTTCTTATGAAATGAAAAACTACTGAACTAATTGGGTATATAAGAATAAATTCATCAATTATATCATTACCCTTTTATTAAATTTGAATGAGAGAATCCTTTATTGAAATTTATACTTGATTGATGAGTGAAATATTCCAAGAATTGTAGGTATAAATGTTTATGAGAAGATAAAATAAATGTAATTTAATTAAAAATACTTAATAAATCAAGTATAGATAATATCATTAAGGATTAATGATAATTTTATAACTAATGGATTGAAAAAGAGAACTAAAATTGGCTAGTGTTTTAAATTTTACTTTATTAACCTTTTTGAAGATCACATGACTAGAAGTCCAAGAATTATGTGTGGGGGAATTAACATAGTCAATAAATTCAAAAAAAATTATATTCAACTAATTTTATTCCCCCATATAAATCAAATAATTATGTTATAATGAGTTTTTTAATTAAATGTTCAGATCAATTGACAATGTGAATAATTTTTAAAATGGACATTTTGGAAATTTAATTTACATACTTTATTTTTGAATTAATATGAATGGATTCCAACTGATTATTCTTTAACTTTATATTGTGAAGTTATTATATGATGAATATATCATTTTATTTACTTCTTTATAAAACATCCACTAAAATAAGTGGTTATTCTTAGTAGATTGATATGGAGTCATATTGCTATAATAAATTTTTAATAAATAAAAACTGGAATTAGATATTTGGGCATGGATTTAGTATATGTAAGAATATTCTTGAACATTTACACTTTTCAGAAGCATTAGATAAGTCCCATGAATGTCTAAAAAAGAATCACTTAATGTTGTATAACCATAATTTATCACTCTGTGTATGAATTATCAGAACTATGTGTAACCATTATCTAGTTCATTATAGACATCATTTTTTTTCATAAGTATAAATCTATTCACATAATGTATAAAAAAATCAAGTTAATTAAATACTATCATTTGTGTAAAAATTAATTCATTTGTCATATGGATAATTTTCTAACTACATACACGTCATCCATTCTTTTTAAACATCATTTTTCTTATGAATTCATTATTCCTTTGTGAAAATCAGAGGAAGGATTATGTGTCAATGTGACATTGACAAAGTCATCTACACTTAAATTAAAGGATTTAGTATTCCAAATCAATGTTCTTATAACCATTTATAGGAATACACATGGATTTTGTCTAATGAAATAATAGATAAAGAAATATTAAAAATAAAAAACATTTGTGGATCTTAGAAGGATTTGAATATGTGAAAATGAAGGAAACATTCAAAAAATAAAAAAGTGAATGTCCCATATTATTTCACCACCCAAAATATAAGAAGACCAAAAATATATAAAAATAACAAAATTTTGATGCTTGGGTGATATCTACAATTTATTTTTGAGTTTACAATCATGAGTTCATGTTGGAGGCTTCTACTATTGTTTCTTTTTATTTATATTTTTAAGTCAAATTTTTCATTAGTTTAGTAATGATTTGTTCTTATTTATTCATATCTACTACCCTTTTAGTAGAGGGTCATTATTATGTTATTGGGGAAGTAATGGTTCTCATTTTTGAATGCTTGATTTTTCACATTTCAATTATTAAAATACTCTCTTTATTTTTTATTAGTTTTGAAATTTATTATAGTTATTAATTTGGGATGCAGTTTTTCTTTATTTAATTTTTATTTTCTTTTTTATTTTCTTTTTTCAATGATACATAATCACCCTCTAACAATTTTTAGTCTATATATTGTGAAATAAACAATGTTGAGTGGTGAATTTCATGGAAATTTGGAACACATATGGATTTTCCATTAGTTAGTATTGGTTTTATTATAATTTTAAAAACCAATTTGGGTATCTATGAAGTGACCTTATAGTGATTTATTATACAACATTCACACATAAAAAGTTGGGTAGACTAAAAAAATGGTTTTATAAGTTTATTCTCAATCAAACTATTCAACCAACGATGATAGGTGAAGGGATTTTGGATCCTCTCACTTTTTCTCTAATTAGAAGAAAATTCAATAATTTAAGGACTAATATAGTGTTATAATTGGATATCCAACCTTGAAAAAATCATCCTTTCTTCTTTATTATTATCAATCTTACTTATTGAAATGTTTTCTTGGTTTTCAAAACCACTAAAATTTTAAAAAAACCTCATTTATTAAACCCAAAAAGTGGAAACTAATTTTTTCCACTCCTCAGTATATAAAATCCTATAGTTACTATTATAACTACATCTATCCTTGGAATAAATAGTTTTTTTGAGAAACCCCATAATGGGTTTCCCAGAAGTCCAAGAACTATATGGTAGTGTTATTAATGTTGATGGTTATGGATGGTCACCCCAATGGTGATATTAGAAGAAACCAATGGAAGATAAATCCTAATAGAAGAGTTAAAATAAATTGGATAGTATTGGTATTTTATTCTAGAGTTGGGGGAAGAAATAACATATCAAGAATAATTTTAGAAGTCACAAGGAGAACTATGGAATGATTTCAACTTCAAAAAATTAAAATTGGTTAGTACTATAGAAGGAAGAATCCAGTTATTTCTCACTATTAGAATTCCAGTATAATCATTGGTGGGGTATTATAGACCATCATTCCATTTAATATTAGATCTAAAATTCTTGGTGGATTAAGTTTCCAAATGTTTCAGAAAGGTTCATTTATAGAATGATACATCGTTGGAAGTTATTTGAAATTATGATCTGATTATATGGATGAATAATGATGGGTTATTGACAATAATTTTTTTGGAACATCTCAAGTATATGTAAAAATATTATTTCAATTGGATATATTAATGATGAAATCTATGTAATTATATACCCAAATGGTGTCTAAAATGTGACTGAAGGATTTTTAGCAGCTTTTTGAGGAGTAAAAAATGAGACACTATATTTGACCAAAAGCCTAGGTCAAATTAAAATGGTTAAAAAAATGTCATCAAAATATTTTAAGGTATAACATTACATTCTTAGTCATTTCATAAAGAAGAAGAATAATTTTTTATAGATAAATTCATACTAAATCGTGAACAATTAGACATATAATGTTGTGAAATTTTTGTTCTTTGGAAAGAGAGAAGGGTGTCCATCAACTTATATTGATAGAAGTATATGTCTCAAAACTTACAACTAGATAAATCAATTTTTTAGAAACCTACCATTTTTCATTCCCTTATTTTTTATATTTCCTAGTAATTATTATTTTTGATTTTATTAGAAAATATTGGGTTTTATTTATAAATAATAATCTTGTTTTTTTATAGAATTAATTCAATAGAAATACATTGTAGAAAGAGAAAGTTTTTGTAATTATAAATTCGAACATTCCCATAATGATATTGAATACACCAAACATAAATTCTATAAATTTTTATAAAATAAGGGAAAATTCATGAGACGATGGTTCCATTGACACATAAATAGGATTTTTGGATAAAATAATTAATCATAAATTAATGGAAATGGATCAAAGAATATAGTTTCACTCATAAAAGAATATGGTAATTCAGGTATAGTTATTAAAAAAAATAGAATACTTGGTCAAAATGAATCTAACATTATTGGTTGAGAATGAAATTTTTTAGGTGTTATAGTGTGCTAATAGAATAGAAATTTCTATCTTAAATTCATCAGGACCATGGAATATATGCATGTTGAGAAAAGGAACTAAGATAAACTCAAGGAAAAATGTAATGTTTTTTATCATTCGATATAGGGATGAAAATTTGTGATTTTGGATATGATAAGAAGAGAAGAAATAGTTATTCTAGAGAATAGATGTTATCTTCATTGAGAACATTTTGTGGAAGGACAAGAACTTGGATGAAAAATAAGTTGAGTTTATTTAATCAAATATCAAAGTACATGTGGATAAAAAATTTATGGATAACATAGATTGAAGTACAAAAATACTTTAATTATGGATATGGAAATATATTTAAATTTTTTGTATTGATGAAGAATAAGTGGAAGAACTAGATGGTGGGTCTTTAGAAGTTAAATAATAACTAATAAGCATCAAGAAATAATTTTAGTTAAGGAGAACAAATAGAATTAGATTACTTGTCCAAAGGATTGGGGATCATATTAATCTTATACATTTAATATATGTATGGGAACTTAAATTCCTTAAATAAGAAGATAAATTGAGTTAATTTAAGCAATATAAGTCAATAACGGATAAATGAAAGTTTTCACTAAAATTAAATTGAACATGGGAGTTACCTATGATACTGGAAGGGAAACGAGAACTAGATAATACCTGGTTTTATCATTATAAGGGATAACCTAATGTTAATATGTGTCTCAAAGTATGGTTGGTGGTAAAGTTATTTCAATAAAAGGAAGGATCTGATTTCATTGATATTTTCTCACCTGTAGTAAATTAAAAAACTATCCATATAGTTATAAACATATTATAATAGAAATATATACAATAGAAATGGATATATTTAAATATTGATTTCCTTCAATGTGATTCAAAAAAATAAATTTTCGTCGAGAAACTTATAGGTTTCACATATAAAGTAAACTATAATTTGGTTGTTAATTGAAAAAATACTTTGAGGACTAATTAAATTTGCAAGATAGTGGAATCAGATGTTTGACACATTCATAGGTGAAGCACATATAAATGTTGTTAACAGATGTAGTGGGATTATGAGGTGTTCATAATAATTCTCTTATATATATATATAATAAATGTTTCTATATGGTCAAGATATTTATATTATTATGGAGGTGAAACATATATTTTTATAAATATTTGAAATAAAGGATCTTAGATATTCTCCGAAAATATAATTGATAATCATTGAGAGAGATAGAAAAGATGATTTTTTTTGCTTTTCCCAGAGTGACTACAACCAAAAGATCATTGAAAGGATTGGAATTACTAGATTCAATCTTATCTCATCCCATCATTCCAAACACTTTATGTGGTACATTCCACATAAACCAGAAATATATGAAGCGATCAGGTATATGGAGAAAGTTCTCTTTTTCTTAACCATCAAAAGTTTAATGATTATTACAATTAATTATTAGATAGAAATTTCTTTTCTACTGGGAGTTTTAATTCTATTCATATCAAAAATTTTACGGGGAAACTATAAATAAATCAAGTGGAACATCCACGATGTAAATAGATCGAAAGAATTTGGTCTATATTTTAGTGAGGAAAATCCATTGTAAGGATTTTTATATGTATAATTATCCAGATATTTAGACCCTCAAAAGAGAATGAATTATTTTTTATTTACCTATCGAAGAATAATGATAATTTAGATGTCACAAATATATTGGGTTTATAATCTATGTATAATGTAATTGGATTATTTTGTTATAAAGGAATCAGGGAAGGGTTTGTTCTCACTATTGCATTTGATGAAGGAACTTAGAAGGAGTCGAGAAGGTGGAGTTTTATTCAATTATAATTAGAGTGGAATCCATTTGTCTTGGAATCCCATGATCGATGTGTGTATATAGAATATTGACCTAATTCACCACATTATCAAAAACATGATGAAGGATACACTATTGGACTTACAAAAAATATCTAGAAGCCAAAATTTGGAGAACATGTTTACTAAAGTGATAATTCAACAAATTATAATATAGAATTGAAACTCAGGGGAACATGGTTGAATAAAAGGATAAGAGAGAACACTGAATAATACTAAGAATAAAGGATGTTTGTTTTATTTATTTCTATGTTTTTGGAGAGTTTACAAAGTTATTACCCAAATTAGTATTCCATTGGGAGATTTTTGGGATGTTAAACCAATTTTAGGTCACTTATTTCATGTCATCAAATTTTGTTATTTTGAAATTGAAACCTAGAATTTTACCATCCTATTATATAGACAATATTATAAATATCTCTCTAAAAATAAATTAAATCATAATAATCTAATATTATTTGATGTAGTTTTGATAAGTTGATGATGGTTTATAATTTTAGGGAGTAGGGTGTTACCGGTTTGGTATAACAATTGTGGACGTCTTGTTAGGATAATTATGATTTCAGGGGATTGGATTCTACTAGATTACCAGATAAAAATTACTGTATAAGTATGTGGAACCATAGTCCTATGATAGATAATGAGACAACAAAAGAGTTGATCATGTATAGAGAATGTATATAATTGTGTTTTCTTGAAAATATTACATAAAATTAGTAATTTTGTTGGTAATCCTTGCACTTATATTGAATATGAAGTAAATAATAGTTCTTATCCATTTCATGTGGGACTCATTTTTTAAATCATGTTAATCCTTTGTTTTGTTTACTTTTTTATGCACTCTATTTTAATGTATTTCCATTAGTTTTAATGCATGTATGTGTTCTTAAGTTGTGTGTGTGGTTTGACTTTGTATTGTGAGTAGGGTGACCATAATTCCTACTTATACTACACTTAGGTTAGGTTGGTGGACATAAAAATGTCTCATTTTAACTTCACATAGCCTCCATCTTGTGAAAATTTGGGTGATTGAAAATCATTTTTTCGATAATCACATGGTTCCCTACCTCCCAATAGTTTGGTTGTTACATCTTAGATTCCTTTTATTCTTCATTGATTCTTCTTAATTTCAAATTATATTTTTAGATTCAATATTATTTTTTATAACTATAATTATTCCTTTATTCATTATAAACATAACCAATATCATCATCATTATGATTTGAGTTAACATTAACATCGCCTATTTCATTTTTGGTATCCTCTTCACTAATTTATTCAGAATTTATAATACTTTTATCATGTAACTCACTAAAATTTTGTTTATTTTATCTGATATTCACATTATAAAAATATAACAACTTGTATAATCTATAGTTTACATATTTTAGCCTCTTAAATTTTATATAAAACCTATAGAAGTATCTTCCTCATTTATTTCATCAAAATTTCCTAAATCTTAATTTTTAATTTTTGTCTAATATGGGATGATAGGCACATGCTAGTTCTTCATTGACCAATTATTCTTAAACCACCACTTATCATGTGTTGTAATATTTTTCAAAATACTTATTAAACATCTATTTTGGATATATACAGCCATTTAAATAGTTTATATCTAAAAGAAGATTGTGATTTTGAATTCAACCAACATTTTTCGAACAATTTGTGTATGTATTTAATTCTTTCCCCAAAAAAACTCATTTTTGTTTTTATGTGTGAGGAGTATTATAATAATGTTTGATTCCATATTTAGATATATATTATTCAAAATTATATTTATTTTACTATCTCACATTACTAGTTCTTAATTTTCTAATGAACACTCCTAGATCCTTCTCAATATTTCATTTATAAATTTTTAACATATCTATAGAATCATATTTGTGATTTATAAACATCATATTTTTCTTCTAGGTAAAATAATAAGTTAATGTAATTAAATAAATATCACCATCAATTGAATGATGTCTCATCATACTATATAAATCAAAACAAATTGATTCAAGTACCCTAGTGGTCTCCACTTTATTTTGAATTCCTTGCCCTATTTTACCCTTTTGATACATCCCATAAATATTGTACTTTTTATTTATATTTAGGGTTGATATCTTATATATTATACCTTTTATATATATAATACACAACTTTTGACAAGATAAACAATCCTCCTTTTCCATAGCTTGTTATCATTATCTACAATGAAATAACATGAATCACTTGTGTTTCTAATATATAATTGAATATAATTGGATATTATTCAATTTTTTATAATTATTTCATCCAAAATATTTTTGATGATGTAATTTCATTCTTAAAAATACATCACTTCCCATAATCATATATTTATATAACACTCAAAATAATGTGTTTTTCCCTTTAACTAATTAAAAATAATTGGAATTCAGTTTTTTGAGCTCAAATATCAATTGTACAAACTTATTTGATTTTGAAGGAGATTTTTTCAAAAAAATTAACTAAAAATCCATAAATAAATTCTATGTTATTCAAAGACATGGAATCTATTATCATTTGGGATGAGATACCATTAGTATGTATCAAGGCATTTCTATTTTTTTATCGTTAAGAGCCCCCTCAATAATAAGTAACTTCTCTTTATTTCATTTTCCCCAAAATATATCTACTCTAATAGCTTGATTTTTTTTATCTCAGAAGGATAATAGTTAATTATTTAAAAATTATTTATTTTTACCATATCTTCAAACAAAATTCCAAAAAAAAAAAAACTACTTTGTGTTTAAATATTTGGTAAATTTGTTCTCATAAATTTCCTTTTCTTAGTCTTAATTATCATATTCCTAGGGTAGATTTGCCTCAATTCATCCCTTCTTTGAATATAAGAAAATGAAATTTTATACTAGAATAAATATAATTTCTGTATATAGGTTCTTGAATACCAGAATTTGTTTTTAAGTCCGTATATCTCTTGATAATATAGATTTTTTTAAGGAATGTTTTTTTTGTTTTCATATATATCTTCCACATTTCTTTACCTCTATTTTTGGTATATTTTACTTCAAAAATTTCACTCAAATCCCTTTAAGCTAATTAATCATGTACTTCAGTAGCTTTTTTATAACAGCCTCTCATATTTTTTGTTATTTTTTCATAAATAAGACACATTGATTACACCATTTGAAAATCCACTTCTGTTATAGAATATTTTTTTATCAAAATATATTTTCATTTTTTCTTGTTTTTCAAATAATTTTTTTTTGAATATTGAGTTATTATATGAATCCAACTTCCATATTGAATAAATCACATTTAATTTAATTTTTCTTCTCAACCTCCCTTAGAAACTAGATTTCCTTATTGGGTTTGATATTTTATATAAGAAAATCCACAAGTTCATATTTCAACATGTTCTTATTATAGATTCCTTCATCCTGCTCATCAATACTCAAAGATAATTAATGATTTTTAATATGATACATGAATTTTTTATACTTATCATTTGTTAATTTAGCTTCTGACCCACTAATATTTTAAGATCTTTCATCTTATTCTTTTCTTATCAAACATTTTCTTAGGAATCTTGAAAACTTCTTCATCCCATCAATGAAATTTTTGATTTATTATATTTATTCTTAGGAATAAAATTCAATTAATCATTAGTATTAGTATCATTATTTTTTCTCCTTGAAAAATTAATTAAAAATCATTAAATTCCACCATAATTAAATCATTTTATATGAATTTCACCCTAGTATTTTCTCATACATTTTCCAAATTTCTTTAAATTGAGACGTGATCTTCTAATACTCATCATTATATTCTTTTTCATATTATGATGTATATGGAAAATAATATTTATTCTACTTTAATTTGATAAAATTTATGTATTTTAATACCATATATTTCTCCTCCTTAATCATGTTTTTAATAAAAATATACCCTATCATTTTATAAGATATATTTTTAACTCATCAAGACATAACTCTTTTAAGTCTTTATCTTTCACAACTGAAATGTTTGTATCGAATGTAATAATAAATATTCACAATGAATTATTGAAAATGGTAAATAATTCAATTTTATCTATAAAACCTCTGATAATTATTATAATTTCATTCAATATTGTGAAAAATTCAATAGTCTTTTTATCATTCTCCCTCCATACATATTCAAATATAGCTCTTTAAATATACATCTTGGTTTCCTTCACGTAAAATTTTATTTTAGAAATATTTTCTAGTTTATAAAAAATTTCATTAGCATTTTTGAAATAGGTTTGTGTATTCACATAAATAAATAAGCGGATTTCTTGAGAGAAAGTGATAGAAATTTTGAGACGAAATTCCTGCAAACTAACAGTTATATAACATGGTTTTAGAAAACATTGAAAAGAGATAGGACAAGGGTAAACCCCTCATAAATAATTAATAATACATTATGGGTAGTGATTAATATCATGGTATTGATATTTGAATGACATACCACATGAAAATAAAATATGAAAGAAAAGAGAAGATGCAATTTCTTTTACGAGAAATTCAGCAGCCTAACGACGTCACATAAAAATTTAGAAAACAAATTGATGAGAGAAGAAAGGGTCTATCATAATTTTGACTTGAAATGGTCAGTAATAAGAAAATATAATAACATACCCTCTACATAAATATATGTAAAATATAAGACACAACATAAAAGAAGTCATGACTTAAAAGAGGAGGGTGAAAGAATCCCTTACCTTGAAGAGTAACTTCGAAAGCTAGAAGGTCGGGAACATGAGAGGCTTAAGGGCACCTTGGGAGGACTATGTGGGAGTTAAGGAGACAATAACTTCATTGGGGAGGATTTGGAAATAAAAAGTATGGGGTAAAGGCTTGGTATTTATAAGAGATGTGAGGTGACCATTCATTAATGGCCAAGGGACACCTCATCGGTGGTATTGGAAAAACCATGAGCTTTCCCATGGTATTTTCCCATGGTATTGGCCACTTGGGACACATCATACCTTATGTTACTCTTCATAGGTCGACCAGAATGATTACATAATTATTACATCCTTAATGATGTCATTAAACACCCAAAACTAAAAACTGTATTTTCACTATTCACCGAAAATTCATTTTTTTAGAAAAATCCCCCAAAATAACCATAACCTAATATCAATGCTCTGAATTAAAAAATGAACTCCATTTTATAAAAATAATTTTCTAAATAATTTTAATTTATTTTTTAATTAAAAAACACTATTCAGCCGAAAAAACTAATACTTGACTAATAATTTCTAAAACAGTTATTTACCTGTTTTATTAAGTCACATTACTTAATCAAGGTGCCTAAATTATATTAATACTTTCTTTAAGTGAGATTACTAATCCATTTGGTCACATTACTAATCCTAAGCATAAAATCACTATTCACAATTTACTATTCACAAAAATTAAGTTGATCTTATTAGATTCTAAATTTCTTACTGAACACATTTCTAGAAGACCATTTTTTTGAAAATCATTACACATCATTGATTATTTAAGGTTTACATAAATATTTTAAAATATCATCTTTTTCCAAAATTCATCAATATACATCCTATATTTTATCAAACATCTGAAAAAAACACAAACTTAACCATAGGAAGAAATCACAATTTTATTTATCTCAAAGGATTACACAAAGTAGCTACAGTCTTCTTACATAGAAACTTATAACCCTATCATAGGACCTAAGTGTAAGGTGTGCTAAGGTGAGAGAATCCGAGGGTGGCACGGCCAACATTTCCTGAGTAGTGATTTCTATAAGCTTTAACTTCTCCAGAAGGCGATTCGGCTCCATCTTCACATGATGAAGTTCGGCTTGGGTTTGGTCCAGAGCAAAGCCTAGTGGTGCTACCTCCTTCCCAAGTTTCATCAGATGGGCTTCGATCGGCCCGAGACTACTGGATGAGGCCATCAATTTTTTTTAGTATTAATTAACCAAGACCACTTTTATTTAGAGAAAACATTCACAACATTTAGTTTCCAATAGTCATATTGACCAAGAGTTATATAATAGTCGAAACCCAACAGTCTCATTTTAATTATACTCACATCATTAATTAAAGAATATAGTTTTGTTGAGTATAAACTAAAATAACACACAAAATTAGGAAACAAAAATTCATTCCAAATTTTGGGTTGTTACAGGAGTAATAAAGGAAAATATCTTTATTTTAGTTGTTGAAGATCTATAACCAAATTATTATTTTTTGTACCTAGTATCCAAAGACACTAAACTATTATGGTCATCAAGAGTTTTTCTTTATAATGTATTGAATATTAATCTAAAAAGATATAATATCTATTTATACAAATCTTGGTTCATTATAATTGGTATTAGAGGAATTTTTTTGTTTAAATTTGGATAATAGAAGGAGAAATAATTATTGATATCCCTAAGGATATTTCTAAGCTTATTTTTATGGATGTTTATAAGTATAAGTATAAAGTTTATTCAATGTATACGAAAATGTCCAGGAATTTAGGTAAATAGTAGTGTGAGTCGTTTTTATGAAATTATATATCTTTCTAGATACTACGGGTGGATGTGCCTCAAGAAAAGAGATACCTAGGGATAATAACTCTAAAAAGGGAACATTGAGTAAGACTTGATCACTACCTGGCACATGATAATAGGCCTTGTTTCACACCATGCATGAAACTCCTAGGGGATATTATTTGGAAATTCCCAAACACTTTATGAAAACTTATAAAGGATTTAAATTTATGATGAATATAGATAACATAGGATAAACCTAAGGTATAATATATTAAAAAGATGGTTTCATTATTAAACCAACATATAAGTGATTCATCCTGATTATGAGGTTCTACACTTTGAATAGTGTAGATCACACTATGATTTTGGATTTAGTTGATGGTTGGAATATGAAGAAATCCTGTAATCACTAAATGTGAATGAAAATGAAATGATTTTACTTCTGATAAACTGAATGATATGGGAGATGGAATGAAAAATATAATTTTTATACTCATTCCACATTCTCAAGATATGAATCATGATGGGCATTAAAATGAGTAAAGTAGGTAACACCATTATATTTAGTGCTTAAAGAGTAAATATACATATTATTTTAGTGGGTATTTTAATCCACTAGTTTATAGTTATTGGATTAGAATCACTAAAAAGATATTTTTCATCCTCCAATGTTTGTAGAATGAGAAATTAGTTTTGGTTGCCTAGTATTTTGAATATTAAGTAGATCAATGGTCAAATATTATCAACGATACTATGAAAGTAAATAAAATTTTCTCCATGTATTAGGATGAATTAAAGACCTTGTTTTTCAAACAGTAATTCACTTATATTTCCTTTTACAAAAATTGAGAAGGAATTACTTCAGGTAAAGAAAATTTATAATGAATCTACTGGTACCTATAAAGAAAAATTCTACAATACATGGAATTATATTTATGATATTATCATCCAACCTAAAAGTAAGCTTGATTGATTCATCAGTGGAATAAAACCAAGTCTCCAAAGGGAATTAACCATAAGATACTTTAGTATCTATGATGAGATTGTTTGATGTGGAGTCAAGGTAAAAATTGAAAATAGAGATACATATCAATCTCATGATTTTGAAAAGAATAGAAACTGGAAGTCAATGGAAAATTTAAAAACCGTTGAGAGAAGAATATGATATTTACATTATACTCAATGTGTGTAATGAAACATGGATTATATTGTATTAAGAGAACTAGTAATTGTGTTATATATGTAGGGGAGGGTCATCGAGAAATCGAATTCCAAAGTGATGGGTATATGTAAGATAATGACTAAATAAACACAAATCTCCACAGAATTAACCAACCACACACCATTGTTTTAAGAAAAATGTGTTTGGGAATTATGTGAATGAATTCCCAAATCCAAGAGATAATGAGGATGATAAGCACCAACAACCTAAAAAATAAAATGTCAAATGGAAATATTATGAAATCATAATGGATGAAGTAAATCTTGATGATTAAGGTGAATTATCCTCCCCACCTTAGTTGGTAATTTATTATCTCATTTGGAATGAAGGAGACTATAAAAAAATAATTTTTCACCCTTTAGTGAAATTTCATTTTATTTTGAGTATTTATTATATCCCTATACATGGATTTGGGAGTAGTGAAATCACATTTGATATTATATAGGTACAATGAAGAACATAATATTTCAATGAAAAAGTTTATGTATAATATAAAAGATTATTTAAGGAATATAGGATGAAATAAATTTTGGAAATGTATGTCTCCATGTAATATTGAAATAATTTTAGTGGATAACATCATGGGTTTATGATTTTATTGTTGATCATAGGTTCAAATTCATTAACACCCCTTTTGAGGGTTTATGTGATGGGTGTTTACTAAGATTAAGGATATTTCAAGAGATAATTATTGAAATACAACCCTTTTATTTTTAATATGTTTTAATAAAAATGTTATTTGAGGAGGAATTACTTTACACTTTATGGAAATATGATTAAAGGTATTGGTACTATTCAGGGATTATCTTATCATTGATGTTGAGGTAATAATGTGTTGTTGCTGATCACCTTACGATGTCATCCCACTTAATTGCTATAAGAGAATATTTAACTCTGCTTCATATTAAAAAAAATATATTAATAATGTGCTATGGTTTCATGGGGTACCACATTCAATTATATCAGATTGATTCATGAAGTTTACCTTAATGATTGATGAATAATTCAACAAGCTCTTGATATTGAGTTGAGTTTCAACACTATTTATCATCATCAGATAGTTGATCGGTCTAAGAGAAAAATTCAACACCTAAAGTATATTCTAATATCTTATTCAAGGTATATAAAAGGTTTTTGGGATCAAACCTTACTATATTTGAATTTATTTATAGTAATAGATTTCACTCGATAATTTAGAGGGATCCATATAAATCCCTTTATATTCACTTGAATGATATTGCAGAAAGAAAGCTATTGGGACTAGAGCTAGATGATTAGATGATAGATAATGTTAGATGAATTCAACAATATATAAGGAGTACAATTTTTTTTGGAAATTTTATACTGATAATCATCGTTTTGATCTTGAATTTTACATCCGTGAGAAGGTCTTCCAATTAATATCTCCAGCGAAGAAATAACAGAAAAAAATCCCAAGATATATCAGCACAATTAAAATACTTCATTGGTTTAGGATAATATATTTTCATGTGGATCTACCATTGAACCTATATCTGGTTGATGATGTGTTCCATGTATCACTCCAGAGAAAGTGCATACTTGATCTATCACGTGTATTTAACTTTGAGGTGGTACAACTAGAGAATGATATTTCTTATCAGGAACAACCATTAAAGATTATGGATCCAATAGATAATGTTAAAAAAAACAACCTTCTTGAGGAATCTACATGGGAACTTGAGAAAGTAATGTGGTAGAAGTATCCTTAGTTTATGGCACCAATGTTATGAATTTTTAGGGGGAATTCATTTTAAGGGCGTAAAATTTAACACCCAAATATTTTTTGAATTTAATTTAATATTTTTTATATTTTTAATTATACGAAACACTGACATTAGATTTCATAGCACACAACAGTAAGTTTAAAAGAAACATGACTTATTATTAAAATATTATTATTTGATATGATAGTTATCACCTAGACATTGGAATGGAGGGTATAAATATGATTCAATTAATTATGAAAATATATTTTTTAAATAAATAAATAAATATATATATATTTGGATACCATTTAATTCAAAATTGAAATCAAAACTATTTGGAAATAAACAAAATCTTTTTTCTGAAAAGTGATGTTATGAAAACAAATAAGTTTTACATCAATAAATTAAACATCCCACTTTTGGTAAATGATTTTAATAAAATGTATATATTATATACTCAATAAACTTATTAAAATCCATATTATTTGTTTTCTATAAAAGTGATAATAATAAATCAAATTTTATTCTTAAAAATAATATTTTTAAAAAACAATTTATCCATATTTTTACACAATTATTTTAAATTTTTTTTGAAGCTATTATAAATTTTTTTGGAAAAAAAATTATTTTTAGAAATCATAAAATAAAAATTATATTATGTTTATTTTTTTTATAATTTTATCAAAAAATTAATTTCTTGGTGAATAGTGAAAAATAATAAAATTTTAATTGGAAAATACCTTTTTGATTAAATTACTTACAAAGTTAAATTATATTTTCATATTTTTAAATTAAAATAGTTTAATTATATATAAATTAATCCAATTAAATAATTTTTAATCAATTTTATATTTAAAATTCATATAAAAAGTTTGTAAACTTTTGAACATTTTCTCTTTGAGAACCCGCTTTCACGTTGGGTCTGAATGATTAATTTTAAATATAATTTTTCCACTTATGTAAATTGAATTTGGAAAAATGTATTCTATATTTGAAATCAGATTAATTTAGATTATATAATAAGTTCAAATATATTTTTTAACAAAATGAATACTTAAAACATTAAAAATTAAATACTACGGTTAATGTAAACATAATATTATAGAGGGTTAAACTAAAACGGAAATGGTTAAAATAAAAAAAAACATTTTTAAAATATATTTTGGAGTATTATTTAGATTATATCCTTTATAATAATCTATAATACTCCAGTTTTTATCCTTTTTCATGTGAAAATCATGGGAACACTTTTTAATTTTCAAAAACTATAAGTGTACCACTCACCTCACTTATAAAATTCCACCCCTCTTCTCTAATATTCGTAGCATAAAACTTTATTTTTTCTTTTAACGGCCATAATAACATACAAAAGTTCATAATATTATCCTATAAGAATTATGTTGGGCATAAATCCAACCATGAAAGGCTTTTCATGCCTACCTAATGAGGTTACCCGAAGAAGATGTATTGTTTTTCAATGAGCATTTTTATTCTATTTATTGATCCACATCCTTAAATAATTATTAAACCATTATGATATAAAAAAATCATTATATTAAAAATAAATATATTTTTTGTTAATTTTATGGCTTAAAACCATTACGACATCCATAAAATGGGTTGCAAAATCATTTTTTATTTATGCTGGACTACCACATCACGAACTGATGTCATCTAATTTTCCATTACCACCTCAAATAGTTGGATATGATGATGAACATAAAGTATATATATTATATTTATAACATAATTATACTTCTATATTCAATATATATTATATAACTTTTTTTACTTTCCATTATGAAGGGGTTTGGTGATGTCGCTCATTTGTATAGAGGACTACTGCCTCGTGAAGTGATGCGGTTCGCTTTCACTAACACTTTACATAGAAAATAATAAGTATACATTTAATGAATATATGTGATATAAATGAAATAATTATGATTTTATAAAAATATTATTCATTCATTAATGATAATATGTCATTTTAATAATTCCTTTTCACTCACTAAAATATGATAACGTCGTTCATGTATGTGTACACTACCATTCCACGAAGCGATGCGACTCTATTTACATCACCAAAACACATGGGTGATATGTATAAGTATATTTAAATAAATAATATCATATTTTTAATATTATGAAAATTCTTTAAAAATAACATATTACTTACCTCCTCTCCATAATGATCTTTGGAAAATGGAAATGTTACTCATGTGAATGTACGACCTACCGTCTCCATGATCATAACATACTTCATTTATTAAAACCATTTCCATAGTTGGTCTTAAAATTATATTTGATTTATAAATATGATAGTTATTTCATGATTACTTTTATGGATATTATGGAACCATGATCAAAGTAATATAATAAAAAAAATCCAAATATATATGAAAAACAAAGTGGTTGTTACCCGAAACATGCCATTAACATAGAATTGATAATAAATGGGTACTAAAAAGGGAATAAGTAAATCATATATTTTAAGATATATGAATGTTTTTTTCATTAATTTATGTATAAAAAAATTATATTTATTAAATATTAGGTTCAAATAATCATGAATGTAATTGAGACCTTTAGTGATGAACTTCTAGTATCCCATTTATTTCTTGGAGACATATGAAAATTAAATACTCATTTATTTTATGTGATATATATAATTACCATGAATTTATTTCATGATTATTATAATTATAAATATTTTTATTTATGTATACATTTGAGGATATCGCTTTCATAGGGTTTACGGTTTAAATGTTACTAAACTGGTAAGGTATTTTTGTCTCAATTAGCATTCTTTGAGACATATGATTATGTTATAAACCTATCATCTTTTAAGAGGTTTCAATACATACTATTTGAAATTTAATATCATTAATTTATTTATCATATTGATATTTTATGTTTCATTTAATGATATTACTTTATGAGGCTTATGTTTCGAAGTTTCCAAAGTAGTAAAGATTTTATGTTAAAATCACATCATTCATCGAGGTTATTTATGATTATGTTTTAAATTATATATGTAGAGAACCAAATCTTGACGTACATGGACATTACATTACTTTTGAGGAATACTTAGTACATAACAAAAACAGACACACAAGGACCGTAATAGTTTAGTGTCTTTGGAAACTCAGAATATAATATTCTAATCGTGGTGAAAGATCTTCAACATCTCCCATAGAGATCTTCCCCTTTTTCTCTTACCTAAAAACTTTCTTTATATCCCAGGGAAAATAAAACATAAAAGGGGTGAGCTCAAATTCCCATTAAGGGTAAACATAGATAACATAAAACAATCCATAAACATTTGAATGCAAAAACTTGAACATAAAATCTAAACATCAAAATCTTGAGCAAAGATATGAATCTTAGAAGTACGTAAGGAATATATCATAAGGGAACATAAATCATGATAAAATAGAATGGGAATAAAACATGTAATTTTGGAAACCATTAATCACATGTTATGATTTCCATATTAGCCAAGGCATTGCCGCTAAGACCATCTTAGTGGACAAAGTCCCTTTCTGAATCGAGTTTACTCCTCGTTTCAGTCCTGTAACACTGAATCAGATTAACTTACCATTCCAGCCATGTCTATATCATGAGATATAAATCTTTACCCAATGCATTTGAGGGATATATAGGTCCCACCCATCTCATAATTAAATCATTCTTACTTGTGCCACAAAATAAACATACATTCTTCATAATAACCCAATAAATAAAATAGGTTTCATAAACATCATCCCATCATCACATAATCCATATAAAAGAAATGGATATAAATTCATAATAAGAAAAGTGAAACCATGTAAATCATAGATACATTAAACTTGAAACATACACATATGAAATAATGTCATCTTAGATGGAAAATGGTTTTGATAAAACATTTGAAATGAATTCTTGAGGAAAATATCCTTTCTTCTTCAAAATCATTTTCTTTTCACAAAATTACATGAAATTTTAAAATAAAATTATTTTGTTAAAAATAGACATAAATCTTGTAGAGTAAGATTCATGAAAATGAGGTTTCATGAAACCGTAAAAATCCGTTCATTCCGTATAAGTTAAAAATAACATTCTTCTCGTACTTTTGTCGGAAAAGTCCAAAAGTACCTCGTATGGTAAACAAAAAAAGATTCCTTACATACCATGTAGTAAAAGTAAAAAATGGGTAAAAATGACTTTAAAAATACATGAAAACATTTTTAGAAAACATGGGCTTGGATGATAAAGATAACCCCAGTAAATACTTACGAATAAACAATCTCGGATAAAAATGAGATCGATAAATTATCCCTTAACTTTGGTCCGATATGCTTCGTACGTTTCCGAACCTCCTGTATAATGATCTAAATAATTTCATTGAATTATTACAGAATAATATTCATTGTTATGATATCATATATGGTTCACTTATGACTTTATATTACCCGTTCTTTTGTAAGTTCCATGTTAAAGAAACGTTTTGGGTTAAATCGTTTTATTTATCATATGTGTTTGGACTTGTTGTTCTTGATATTATTACTTATATCATGATTTAATTAATTCCATAATGTAAAACCTGATTTATATATAATATATATTCAGTATATACATATATATTATAGATCGATTAAATGGAATGAAATACACCGTTCATGGAGACGGTAGGCCGTACGTACGCATGAACGCTGTTTTCGTTTCCTTATTGAATTGAATGAAATTAAGTAGATGACATACATATATATACACATAAATCCAGTATAATTATTATGTCATATATTTCATGATTACTTATTATATATACTTTATAATCATTCATGAATGGTTAACATGGAGAATTAATCTCATCGCGTCGTGGAGATGGTAGTCTGTATGTACGCACGAGTGATGATATCATTCCCAGGATCGTGGAATTGAATTGAAGTGCATGTATAATATTTAAGAATCAAGATCACTTTGCAATAATCATATATAGTTATTTATTTACACCATTATACCCATCCAAGTAAGGTGGTGGTCGAAAACAGATTACACCACGGCATGGAGACGGTATTCCATACGTACGCAGCGCGGTGATTTCATTTTACGTAGGATGGATAGATGGTGAAATAGGGTTATTTAATTATTATAATAACAAATAAGTATATGAGTGATACTGATGTTATTACTTCATAATGAAACAACTAATTAAGAAGAAGTAGAAGAAGAAATAAAGTTGAAAGAATCGGTAACGGATATTACCTCTTCTTTCGACATGCCTTTTTGAAACATACTTTTAGGGCACTAAGATTGGCCTTTGAAGAATAACAGAACCTCTAGGATGTTTCTAGGGAAGTGGATAAGAGAAATTGGTAGGTCTTGTCCGATCAAGAATGCTCAAAGTGGTGTCAGGAAGAGAGGGAGGAGGTGCCCTTTTATACGGGAGGAGAGGGGAACCTTTGGAATAACTAAAAATATTATTTTATTATAAAGTCATATTCGGGTTTTAATAGCTCCAAATTGAGTTATTTAGAAGCTAAGGTGGGTATGGGTCTAAATCCTCTCATACAATATAATTTAGACAAGTTTAGGTTTCCATTTTAACCTTATCATTTATATTTAACTTTAAGTTAAATAATTTTTCATTTACCGTGTCATCTTGTTTTCTTACACTATAAGGCTAATAAACTTACTATAACAAGACAAACGAACCCAAAGATGTTTATTATTAATATATATAACCTTATCTAAGTCATTTGTCCGAACCTTATATTTTTAGGAATAAAATAACAATTAATAATATAATATTGGTTTTAAAAACTATTTTATGTCAATTTTGACACTATTTGGTAATTGATTTTTGTGAAAATCATAACAGAATTATTAGTTCTAAATAAGTTAATTAAATCAATACTAACATGTCATATTAACCTATAAAATCAGTTTAATTCATAAAAAGTCTCAAATTACATTTATTTGGGTATTTATAACATAAATTATGTCAATATTTCATTAATAAGATAATTACTTCATCATCATTGTGTCATAAATAAATTATATTATTTAATGTCTAAAAATTATAAATAAAAAACCATTCTGTAGGAAATATTTTTAGTTTTCTAATGAATATTTATAGTCTAATTTATCTTATGTATAACCCTATATTAAAAATTATTTAGTTATTAAACTTTGATTTTAACTATTTTAACCCTTCTTTAAATAAATTAATAATAAATGTCCTAATCTAATCCAAGTGGGCCTAAATGGTCATATTTTATTCCTAAGGTTGTTTTTGGTCTAATTAAACTTATCCAATAGAATTAGGACATGTTTTATGGTAATAATAATATCAGTTTATCCTTAATTACCCTATTTACTTTTAACCGTGGTAAAAAAAGTAAAAAGTTACTATTCACCAAAAATTATTTTCATCTCATTGAACCACATTTTAGTCCTTGATATTAACCGTGTCTCTCGGATTTTTTAAATTCCACTCACAGAAGTGGTAAAATTATGTTTTATGTGAATTTGCAAAATCTCCTAGGAGGTGGGTAAAAGACGGTGAAAAGTTCAATAAAAGTTTTATATATCTAAAATTATTATAAAATGACTCCAATTAATTACATTGAACTTATATAGGTATTATGTATCAATTTTGACCTAAAATAAATTTAAATAAAATAAATAATTATTTAAATAAAGTCGGTTTTGGAATAGTAACCCAGTGTTTTTACTATTCATCAAAAATTGAAAGTTTTCCGAAAAATACCAAAAATTCACCCTCGGATAATTTCGATATTCCGAATCTAAAAATGAAGTCCATTTAGAAAGATAAAATTTATAAAATTTAAAAAAGTGGGTATTACTGTTCATAACGGCTAGCTTATATAACATATCGTTGTTTATCGAAACTCGGTATTGTGTACAACACACACTATCGTGGAAGGTCGCGATTGCGTGTAATGCAAGCCAAGTTAGGGATGGGTGTTGTGAAAGCTCCTTTTGGTGTAGAGTACAACACAAGATATTAATGAAATTATAAAGAATATTTTTCATAAAATCTCGGGGTGTTACAATATAATATTGTGCTCCATATCTCAATAAACTCATTACCTTTCTTCTCCTTCAATTATTTCATGAAAATAAATTTTTACCTTTATTTAATCGTTATATTTACTCAAGGGTTCAAAAATAATGATTTTAATAAAAATCATTTTTTTCAGTCAAAAATCATTTTTCTTCAAAAACCATGTTTTCTAAAAATGTTTTTTAAAATTTTTCTAAAATGAATTATTAAAAAAATATTTACCCATGTTAAATTTTTATAGAATAAAATTTAAATGAATATTTATGTCATTTTCAAAAAACAATCCCATTAGGTTTTTACAGTATATATGAAAGGAATATTTTTATTCGACATGAACGTAATTTCCCACCATCATGAAAATTATTTTTTTATGCCTCATTTATAATTTTTCAAGGTTATTTTAAATGGAAAGTATTTTCAAAAAAATGATTTTTTAGAAATATTCAAAGTGGAAAGTTTATTTTTCTTATGAATTTTTTTTAATAATTTTAATGATTACATTATAGTTTTTAGGTTCATTTTCAATGAAAAGGATTTAAAAACTATTCTATGTAATAAAAATTGTTTTTGAATGAAAATTTATCTTCCTCAAAAAATGTTCCAATTGATCTTTATTTCAATATTATATTGAATCTATGATGATCTTATATGATGAAACTTAAGATTTAATTTTAATATGAAACAAGGATTCAAATCAAATTATTTCACAGAATGGTTTATTTTATCAAGTTGTTTGTAAAACCAATACCTTTTCCTTGGTTTATGTTATCATTAAATGATGAAAAGTTTTTGAAACTAGTTTCTTTTCCATGGATTATGGTTTGGTGAAATTTTTAAGGAAACCCATTTCTTTTCATGGGTTTTGATATGATAAAGGTTCCATGATCTTATGGAACATAAATGTGTAGATTATGAGATGGGTGGGACCAATATCTCCCCCCAATTCCATGGGTAATGATTAATATTATATGATCTCAATGGGTATATGGGAGGTTATCCCATGATCAAAAAAGGGTACATGGGAGGTCATACTAAGAATAAAATAGGGTACATAGAATGTTGTCCCCATAAAAAATGAGGGTATACGAGATGTTATGAAAATCCAGAAATAGGTTACATGGGAGGTCATACCAAGACTGAATGAGGATAAATGGGAGGTCATCCCAATCCTGATGAAGGTACATGGGTATTCATCCCAATCATAACATGTTTTTAATGTCTTGGTGGGTATAATTGACATAATAGTTTCTGTACTTATGTATATGAAACAGTTTTATGTCTTATACCAATGCTATTCTCTAATTGATCATGTTATTTAATACCCTTATGATTTATTTATTATGAACTACCATTATAAATGATAGGGATCAAGATTATGATATTTTATATATAGGGTATGGTTTTCAAAAATTATTCTCATGTTTTCATACCATTAGTTTCAGGTTATGCTTATGTATCTCCCTTTTTTACCCTTATAGAGTATTTGAGCAAACCATTTCTTATGTTTCTTTTTCCTAGTTTATAAAGAAAAGGTTTATGTTGGGTATGTTTGTGAAGAGTACTAAATGGGAGGACCTTTATATGAGATGTTGAATATCTTTAACCATATTATATGATTGTGTAATTAATCTACAAAGACACTAAACTACTACAATCCTCAGGTATGTTTTTGTGAAATGTATTGAATATTCATCTAAAATGATGTAATATTTACATATGAAAAGACTAGGTCGTTATAATATTTTATCTTCATAAGTGGATTCCAAATATTCAAATTGGAATAATATTAATTCATCTTCAAAGATCCTAAAAAATATTTAATTTATATTATTCATAAATTTACAATAAAATACAAAATTATTTCTTTATTTATGAATATTTAAATTTTGTATCTTCTTTTTCACATATTCTTACAATATGCAAAACCAATTACATTGAAATTAACCAACTCACACTATAAACTTCCCCTTTTAATCTCATCAAAATTAAATTTTTCAATCATAAATTATCACATATAATCATGATATTTATTAAATGAAAGATATAGTAGAACCATTATATTTTGTCTCAATTCACCTAAAAAGAATTCAATTAAATCCAACACGATCTTAAGAAAGATATTACATATCCATTGAAGAAAAATGATACTCTTATGTTCCCCAAAGATAATTTTATATAAAATGTAAAACATGAGGGTAATTATTACTACCTTGACCTTTATAGAATGTTACTCTATGAATTTATATTTTCAAGGGTGTTTGGTGAAGGATAAAGTAATGGAGGAGCTACGGGTGTGGAAATTTTCTCCTAGAGTTGAGGTGTTGTAGCATAGCCATGGGTGTTGCATCATGGAGGGTTTCAATAAAATTGGTTGTGTAAACCATTTAATTTTATTATTTAAATATTTTTTATATAGTGTGGAGTTTACAGTGTTCTATGGAGTTTTATTGGTTTTTATTTGTTAGTCTTAACTTTTTAGGGGTCCTAACACCTTGACCTTTAGGCTATAATGTAGTTTTGGTCTGGGGTCGATTAGGTTAAAGGGAAGACCAAATATTTATGTTTTTATTATCACTACCACATGGTTTGAAGCATGTGTTATGGTTTCTAAGTTTTTATATAGAGATATAAATGTCATATTATTTTTTTATTGTATTTTTTATGTTATTCTATCATAGTTCATATCTCGTGTCCTTGTTTTGGTTCATGATCCTTTGAGAATTTTGGTAATTTTTATGTTACATGGAGGTGACAGAGAGTGTATCAAAATCATTCCATAGTTATATAAATTAGGTGGTTGAACAAAATATAAAAATGGCATAGATATAGGGAAACATAGTGTGATTTCTCTAGATTATTTAGACTTATACCCATTGTTTCGGGACCATCACCCATTTTATCATGATCTTAAGAATTTATAGAACTGGTATGAAATAAAAATTCTTCCTAAATCGTTCAAAAATACTTAATTTTTTCATTTTACATTGAAAATACTATTGGACTATTTAAATAAATTTCAAGACCCTTTGATATCCTTTGATCCTTTGAATCAAGGAATAAATACAAATTTATATGAGGTGGTTTTCTTATCTCATATTTTGGTATCTCTCCCCTATTTTTCAATGGGAGTTTTTACAGTAATATTAGCTCATTTTGGGTGATATAAAGTTTAATGATTGATGGAATACAATGAGTTGTAGGTTTATGAATGTTTTACATGGGGGTTCTAAGTAGAGTGACAACCCATTTACCGTTATTATTTCACAATTTTTTTAATCATTAGTTGAGTAAAAGGATTTATAAAATCATATTCTATATTAGGGAATAAATTTATTCACTTTTTTTATGATAATTCTTACAAATATCCTATATTTTTATTTTTTAATGTTTTTTGTTATAGGTGTTTCATTTTTCATGGTTTTAAAATAGGGGTACTTACTAGGAAAACTATTTTAAGAAATAGTGTATTGAAATGAAGATGATGGATTAGGTAAGTCAAATTTGTAAGGGTAATGGATGAATGAATATGATATATAGGTTTACATTCAATTATCTATGTATTGGTTTTATTTAATTACATTCATTACTCAGATTATCTTATTGGAAAGCCCTTACATGCTCATAATCAGATATATATATATAAACAGAATGGTGTAAAGAGGATTGTTGAAATCTGATATTCTATAGAGATATTATTGTTGTTTAATTATATACATGATGTTGTGATTGTTTTTATCTTAAGTTGTGAAAGTTTTGGGTTTACATGTTTGGGCTTAATTGGTGGAGTTAGTAAGTGAGTATTGGTGTGATTTTTTCTTGGGTCCCTCCTAAAATATTTATAAACTAAATTATTGGTTAGAGAAATTTGTAATATCATAAATTTATTATTAATAAAATGAATAATGTTTTGATAAATTTCATATGAAATGCTGAAGTGTTGTGGTCTATATGATTAACATAATGGTCTAGTTATAAGTAGAAATTCACTAAAACTAAATAAAAATAAATTATTATTATATTTTATTGTTTCAAATTTGTGAACTATGATGGAATCAATATAATAATGATTAATGAGATACCAAAAATGGGAAATAGATTGATAAATGGGTTTCTATGGGATAATTAATGGCCTAATGAAATTAATGAGGTTGGTAATTGGTAAATAGTGGGATTTGGAAAATATGTGGAAAATTTGTGGTTGTAGATTGTGTGGGTACATTTTTATATATATTTGGTTATGGTATTATGTGATGATTTATTATATAAAGTGTGGTTTTGGATTATGGTTGGAATATATTATTTTGGTAGGATTTATGTGGTTGTGGGAATTTGAATTGGTGAAGAGGGAAGGCAGGTGAAAAAATTTTGGTTGTAATATCTCTCAGTTTGTTTATATTTATGTGTATTTATGGATTTATATTGTTATAATAATATTAAGTGTAGTAAATTAAAATCATTTAATGTGATATATTTATTGACTCAATTATGGGGTAGAGATGATGATCCATGTTCATGGCATTCATGGTAGGAGGAGGGTATGAGTTTTATGCATTATATGTTCACAATACTCTATTATTTTAAGGATGTAGATATGATAATGATATGGTGATGGTGATGATGATGGGGTTTTCATCATAATGAGGATGATGTGAATATGAAACTAAGGATGGGGATATAAATGGAAGGGGGTGGAATGAGGTTGATTCCCTTCATGTTTACGTTACCCAATCAATTTGATGTTGGGAAGGTTGATAGGTGGTGACATTGTTAGAGATATTGGGTGAAGTGATTAAAAATACGTGATTATGTGGTATGCATAAGTGGATTTGTGGTTGTGAATATCAAGTTGTGTTGTTTGTATATGTGTTATGGTGGTTAAATACATTATATGAATCATTTAAGAACCACTATGGGATGTGATGAGTTTGTGGCCCACTCTTTTTATGAATTCCCATAATTTAATCCCATTAAATTGTTATGTTTAACAATACAATCAATTATTTATCCTAATATCAACTTCATGTGTAGTAATAAAATGAAATAATGAAATACAATATATTTACAAAGTTCTTCCTTAATAAATACTCTTTCAGGTATTGGTTATAAACCACAACATTGATTCTCCACTAAAATAACATTTTGAATCACTGTCTCTCCTGATTCCATAAGAGTGTAGTTTGATATACCCCCATTCACATGTCATAAAAAACTAGCTATATGCGCTAGTAGTTGATCCTACAATTGTGTCTGATTATCCTCTCCAGCCCACCAACTCTTATACAAACATTGATTATACCCCAACCACAATTCTTCTTCTTGACCAGTTATACAACCCAACCCTAATATCTTTTTCTTCTATATCTATCCATTATTATTAAGTCCTTATTTTTTTCAAATATCATTCTTTATGATCCTTTGGGATCATGGCTACATACACCTACAATATCTCCAGTAGTTTTGTTGAAAAAGATATGCTAGCATCAAAACTTATTTAATATCTAGTGAGATATAGATTATCCTTATCTTTGAATAGTTAGGTATATCTCCTTTAAGGACTCTTGGCTTTATCTCACCTTCTTATCTCTTTCATACTGGATGTATTAGTCTCCCAAAAACTCCTTCAAATATGTATGAATATACTCAATTATTTCATTATTTTCTTCTTTTTTAGCATGTATATATTTATACCCATAGTGCATAGTGTAAACCATTAGTTTTGAATAATATATTGAAACTCGATTAATCCTCCACACAAATGATCTCCTCATTGAATAATCCTTGATTCTTGGTCAATAATTATCATTTAAATCACATAGCAAATTATATGCTTCCTTATTTGAAATATTCCACAAAATCTTCCTTTATTAAACTCATTATAAATCTCTACCATTACGATTATTTTCCACATAGTCCTCCATACTATGACTTGAAATTAATTTCATCGATTCCTTCATCTTATCATACATCTCAAAATTTCTCTTTGTCTTGAAGACTTACAATGAATCTTAATGATGAGATGATATATTCTTCAAAAAGTCATATTCTATAGCTTGATGTATTATGCTCATCACTCCAACGGTTGTCACTCATACCTTTGTCATTTTTATACCTCAGTGAAGTCTTATTCAATTATTGATGTTTTATGATGAATTTTGATGTTACTTTCTATTAAATTTTTCTTCTTTACTATATTATTATTCTAAATTCATACACTCATGTATTTTCAATTTTCTATATAGAATAAAAATTGAATGAATTTTTTAATTCTTTTGGGACTCTTTAAAACTAGGTCAAGGAATTCTCAAACATCTAAAAATGTCATCTAATGCAATTTAGATAGTATTTTACCATTTAATAACACTCTACTTTAGTTTTCTTGATGATAATCATTATAATCATCACATTTAAGGCCCCAATGTAAAAGATGTCCATAAAAGGACTTCAAGAAGCAAAACCACAACTCCTTCAGTTGAACATCTCCAATACAAACTCACTCAAAAAATACATTTAAATACTTTATCATTAAAGAAATACAATTTCACCTAAAAATCTTTCAAGAATCATCACCTTCATTAATAAAAACATAATTGTACATTAACAAAAAGTGAAACCAAAAAACCTCTTGGGAGTAATAGTTTATTTGTAGAATGAGGTAATGGCTGATATGTTATTGATTTTTTTATTATTCTCATGTCCTTGATTTATTTTTTAGGGGTCATCCTATAAAATTTCTATCATCTATATTTAGAGTAGTCTTTGGATAGGGAAGTGGTAGAAATGATGGATTTCATGGACCTTTTTATTTTTTTATAATTATTGTGGTGTTAATTGTAGAGACCCGAAGCTTAACGTACATGAACATTACATTACTTTTGCGGAATACTTAGTACATAACAAAAATACAAACACAAGGACCGTAATAGTTTAGTGTCTTTGGAAACTCGGAACGTAATCTTCTAATCGTGGTGAAAGATCTTCAATATCTCCTATAAAGATCTTCCCCTTTTTTTTACCTAAAACCTTTCTTTATATCCTGGGGAAAAGAAAACATAAAAGGGTGAGCTCAAATGCTCAGTAAGGGTAAAAAAAATAGAAATCAATCACATCATATTCATAAGAACATAACTTTTGGAAATCTTAACCTGCAAAAGAGAGCATAATTTCATAACATGGGACAAATCATAGTAGTGAAATGAAATCACAATAATCATAACTTAAAACATGGAACTTTGTGGCATACACACATAATCATAGAGAATCATTTCTTGTTAGTCAAGACTCATTGCCAAGACTATCTTAGTGGACAAAGTCCCTTTCTGAATCGAGTAACCCTTGTTTCAGTCCTGTTTCACTGAACCGGTATAACCTACCATTCCAACCATGTCTATCTCATGAGATATAAAATCTTTACCCAATGCATTGGAGGGAGATATAGGTCCCACCCATCTCACAATGATACCATTCTTATGTGTGCCACAAAATCATAAACCATACATCATAGCATAACCCATGTAATAAAAATGGGAATCTTAAATATCACAACATCATAAAACAATTCATATAAGATAAAGGAATTCATAAAAATATAATTCCATCAGAACATAATAAAATCAATGTAATAATGGGGATAAAAACAGAACCCTTTATTATCTTAGATGGAAAATAATTTTGATAAAACACTTGAACTCCATTCTTGAGGAAAATATCCTTTCTGCTTCAAAAAAAAACACTTTTTCTTTCTTAACATGTCCTACAATTCTAAACTAAAAGAATTTTATTAAAAATAAAATTGAAAACTTGTAAAATAAGCTTCTTTGAAATAATGTTTTAAAAATCCATTCATGCCGTATAAGTTAAAAAAAAAATTTTCTCGTACTTTTGTCGGAAAAGTCGAAAAAGTACCTCGTACGAAAAACGACAAACGATTCCTTTCATATCTTTTACTAAAAACTCACCGAAGGGTAAAATAGGATTTAAAAAATTGTAGGTGAATGGAAGTAATATTACATATTGAGGAAACATGGATGTGAATGATAAAATACACCCCAGTAAATGCCAAAGTATAAACAATCTCGGATAAAAATGAGATTGTGATATTTCCCTTACCTTAGGTCCGATTTGCTTCGTATGTGTCCGAACCTCCTGTATAATGATTTAAATAATGTCATTGACTTATTACAGAATCATATTAATTGTTATGATATCATATATGGTTAACTTATGACATTATATTACCCGTTCTTTTGTAAATTCCATGTTAAAGAAGCGTTTTGGGTAAAATCGTTTCATTTATCGTAGGTGTTTTGACTTGTTGTTCTTGACATTATTATTACTTATATCATGATTTACTTACTTCCAGAATATAAAATATGATTTATATATCATATATATTCAGTATATATATATATATATAATAGATAGATAAATGAAATGAAAAACACCGTTCATGGAGACGGTAGTCCGTACGTACGCATGAACGCTGTTTTCCTTTCCTTATTGTCTTGAATGGAAGTAAGTAGATGACATACATATATATATATACATAAATCCATTAGCTTCATAATGTCATATATTTCATTATTATTTCTTATATATACTTTATAATCATTCTTAAATGGTTAACATGGAGAATGAATCTCATCGCATCGTGGAGACGGTAGTCCGTACGCACGCACGAGCGATGATATCATTTCCATAAATATTGAATTGAATTGGAGTGGATTGTAAAATATATCAGAATCAATATTATGTTGTAATAACTATGTATAGTTATTCTTTACACCATTATACCCATCCATGTAAGGTGGTGGTGGAAAATAGATTACCCCACGGCGTGGAGACGGTATTCCGTACGTACGCACGCGCGGTGATTTCTTTTTCCGTAGGATGGATAGATGGTGAAATAGGGTTGTTTCATACTTATAATAACATATCATTATATGAGTGATACTGATGTTATTACTTCATAATGAAACAACCTAAGAAGAATAAGTGGAAGAAGAAATAAAGATGAAAGAATTGGTAATGGTAATTACCTCTTCTTTGAAGCGCCTCTTTGAGACCTCCTCTTAGGGAACTAAAATTGGTCTTTGAGGAAGACCATAACCTCTAGGATGTTTCTAGGGAAGTGGAGAAGAGATTTTGGCAGGGGTTGGCCGAGCTTGAGTGCTCAAATTGGTGTGAGGAGGAGGGGGAGGAGGTGTCCTTTTATAAGGGAGGAGAGGGGCACCTTAGGAATATCTCAAAATATTATTTTATATTAAAGTCAAAATCGGTTTATAATGGTTCCAAAGGGTCTTATTTTGAAGCTAAAGTGGGGATGGGTCGAAATACTATCATCCAATAGGATTTAGACAAGTTTAGGGTATTATTTTAACCTTATTAATTAGATTTAACTCTAAGTTAAATAATTAAACTTTTACCGTGTCTTTTTGTTTTCTTTCACTATATGGTTAATACACTTACTATAACATGCCAAAAGAACCCCAAATTGTATATTATTAATACATATATCCTTATCTAAGTCATTTGGAAGAACCTTAGATTTTTAGGAATACAATAAAAATTAATAATATAATATTTGATTTAAAAACTATTTTGTGTCAATTTTGACACTATTTGATATATGATTTTTGTGAAAGTCATAACAGAATTATATGTTCGAAAAAAGTTAATTAAATCAACACTAATATATCATAGTAACCTCGAAAATTAGTGTAATTCATAAAAAGTCTCAAATTACATTTATTTTGGTGTTTATAACATCAATTATGTCAATATTTCATTAATAAGATAATTACTGCATCATCATTGTGTCATAAATAAATTAAATTATTTAAGGTCTAAAAATCATAAATAAAATACCATTATGTAGGGAATAGTTTTATCTTTCTAAATAATATTTATAGTCGAATTTATCTTATGTATAACCCCATATTAAAAATGATTTACTTATTAAACATTGATTTTAACTATTTTAACCCTTCTTTTAATAAATTAATAATAAATGTCCTAATCTAATCCAAGTGGGCCTAAATGATAATATTTTACACTTAAGGTTGTTTTTGGTCGAGATACACTTGTCCAATAGGATTAGGACATGTATTAGGGTAATATTAATATCATTCTTACCCTTAATTACCCTTTTTAATTTTAACTGTGGTAAATAAAAGTAAAAAGTTACTATTCACCAAAAATTATTTTCATCTCATTGAACCACATTTTACTTAATGACATCAACCATGTCTCTTGGATTTTTGAAATTCCATTCACAGATGCGGTAAAATTATGTTTTATGAAAAAATCAGTTTTTTTAACTACCACTTAGTAGTTTCACTATTCATCAAAAATTGATGTTTTTCAGAACAATTCCAAAATTTCATCCTAAGCTATATTTCATATTCCGAATTCAAAAATGAATTCTATTTTACCAAATTCATAAAATATAAGTTTCATTAGTTAATTTTATAATTAAATCCCGCTGATAAAACAAATAGCGTGTTTTTAAGAAACAATATCTATCAAAAGATTGACACTTGTTTATGTCTGGTTTAAATGTGAAATTACATCCAATGACCAACATTGTATTAAATTATAAAAATATATTCTAAATATACTTTAAAACCACTCAAATTAATAATTTATCACTATTAATTATTTTGATTAAAAAAGTTGTTTTTAATTATAATTTAGTAATTTTCACTATTCATCAGAATATGAAAGTTATCCGAAAAGTACCAAAATTTCACCATAGGCTAAATTCGATACTCCGAATCCAAAAATGAAGTCCATTTTGAGAGATAAAATTTCTAAAATTTTAAAAGGTGGTTATTACTATTCATAACGGCTAGTTATAATAATATTTTAATAGCATATCTTTGTTTAGTGAAACTCGGTATTGCGTACTACACACGCTATCGAGGAAGGTCACGATTGCGTGTAATGCAAGGCAAGTCAAGGATGTGTATTGTGCTAGCTCCTTTTGGTGTAGTGTACAACACAAGACATTAATAAATTTAAAAAGAATATTTTTCATAAAATCTCGGGCTGTTACATTCTACCCCCCTTAAAATGAATTTCGCCCTCGAAATTCGTCGGGGTTATAAATGGTTTACTATTCGAAAGTTTCTTTAATAGAAACCCACATCCTAAAAAAGAATACCAAAACTTGGCTTTAAAAACTAAAGTATGAAATATAACGACTAACCAAATAAACTAATCACTGGGTTTCCACATAGGTGAAAATATGGATATGGAAGAGAAATCTAACCATCATGTTCTGATGGAGAGTGGTAGAGAACATGGCTATGGAAAAGCCAGTAATCACAAATCCATAGATTTGTGATGATATAAGGTACCATCTGATTCATCAGGTATAAGATCACTCGGACAACATTTTTGGTTTTCAAGATCATTTCCCTAAAGTTGATGAATTAAAAGAAATACTTACATGATTTTGTTACAATCTCATTGTTGTTCGTGAATTGAACAATTTCCACTTCATATCATAAAGAAATGAAGTTGAATTTGTTATTCGTGAAGCATTAGCAGATCATGTGATAGAATGACGGGTCATCCCATCTGTCTCAAACAAAAGGTTAGCAAAAATTATTAAATATACATAAGTCATTCTATAGTGAGATTAATAATATATGGTTCCTAAAATGGACTTATACTTCATATATCATACTGCTTAATATAATAAAACTAGTTTCTACTAAACAGGGACTTCCTGTAGGCCAGTGGTAGGCGATAAAGGCCAGTCGCACTTCGGTTGTGGGTTCGATTCCCACAGCCTTGTCCGACGCGATGGGCTGTCGCCCGTCCTGTAGGTTGTCCTTTTTCTAAAACTACATTACTATAACATCCCATCAATAATATCGAAAAAACTTCTATCCTTAAACAATAATAACTTATGTCCTACATAATTCATTTCAATCTTTAGGCTTATCCATAATACTGCAGTCCACTCTCATAAAATAATGAAAACGATTTCCAGAGATTTAATACCATAGTTGATCCCCATATATCATAAGATATGTCTTGTTGGTCACATTCCAAACATTCAAAGTCCTTAATCATGTATTCTCTTGAATACCTTAGTGAAAACATGAATGCAGTTTAAAGTTAACACTTTCCACATACCAAAATCCTCAAAATTCTATATACTCAAACCATGATATCACTTAGTCCTTATATCAATCATGAGCTCATGAATACTATTAAACATTTCATTTTCTCGTTTTCCCTTCATTATGCGCATATCATCTTATTTCCAAAAAATATCTCAATCACTTTGAATACCACATCAATAAATATTGCAATACTCAATGATACACCATTATTTTGGAATCCCATTGCATAAACACTTAATCATTCCACCACATCGTTGTCATATTCAACATTGCCAATAGTGATCGCATGTGACTTCCCTTTGTCCTTTGCCTTCAGTGGTTGCTCATGTTGATCATCACTAACCCTTGGATTAGGGCATTTATTAGCATAATGCCCCATTTCCTTGCACTTGAAGCATTGAAGTGTTGGTGGTGCATTCTCTGCAGTGTTTGCTTTATTCGCATCATTAGAAACCCTTTTTCCATTACTTCGACACTCAGCTGCTCGATGACCTTCTTTTCCACACTTAAAACATTTTCTAGTCCCTTTAAGACAATCTCCACCATGCTTCTTTCCACACTTTGTGCATAAGGAAACATTCATCTTCTTTTCACCATTATTCTGAGATTTCTCCTTGAACTCCATCTTTCGTTTCTTGTCAAAACCATGAGATGGATATGTAACACCAACTTCCATTTCTACCTTGATAGCACAACGCACAATTTCTTCATAACTACTGAAGTCTCTTATAGCTAATGCCCTTCGAAGACTTGGTTTTAAGCCACTGAAAAATCGATCAACTTTACTTTCAGGTTGGATGATAATGCCAGATGCATACCTTGCAAGTCTTGTAAAATTCGCTTCATATATACCAACAGATTCATCATCCTTTTGCTTTAGTTCAAGAAACTCCTTCTCCATCTTTGTTCGAAGAATACGAGGGAAGTACTTATTGAAAAATAAGTTCTTGAACTCGTCCCATTCCATGGACTCAATTTCATCTCTTTGCCTTGTATTCTTGATAAGATTCCACCATTGATCAGCTTCACCTACCAAACGATATACTGCTAAGATGACTTTATCATGTTCAGAACATTGAAGAACTGAAAATATCTTTTCAGTGGTACTGATCCATTGTTCAGCAACAAGTGGATCAGAAGACCCACTGAAAGAAGGTGGACGTTGCCTCATGAAGGACTCAATAGAATATTGTTCCCTTCTCTGCTCATTTGGAAGTCCAGAATGATTCATAGCATGTGTAAATAAAGCAATAAGATTTTTCACTCCATCTCCCATAACATTTGTTTGTTCAGGAGGACAATCATTGCATTGTCCATTGCATTGATCAACACGGTTCCTTCGGGTTCCAGCCATCGTCTAAAACCCAAAAAGAATAGTGTGAGAGGCAAAAATCATGCTAGGGAAAACAACATAATAAAGGGAGAGTACCTTCAATATCTAACAACTTAGGTTTAATTCTATGATCGTTAGCGTAGTTCTAGTACTATAACCTATACGTATACTTAACCTTAGGGACATCCCTAGACGTACCGTAGAAATATCTCTAGGGATCTCACTAACGTTTTCGAATCCTAGTTTCCAAAGGTTGACTAAACCTTTCCTCTGATACCAACTGTAGAGACCCGAAGCTTATCGTACATCGACATTACATTACTTTTGCGGAATACTTTGTACATAACAAAAATACACACACAAGGACCGTAATAGTTTAGTGTCTTTGGAAACTCGGAACGTAATCTTCTAATCGTGGTGAAAGATCTTCAATATCTCCCATAAAGATCTTCCTCTTTTTTTTACCTAAAACCTTTCTTTATATCCTGGGGAAAAGAAAACATAAAAGGGTGAGCTCAAATGCTCAGTAAGGGTAAACAAAATAGAAATCAATCACATCATATTCATAAGAACATAACTTTTGGAAATCTTAACCTGTAAAAGAGAGCATAATTTCATAACATGGGGTAAATCATAGTAGTGAAATGAAATCACAATAATCATAACTTAAAACATGGAACTTTGTGGCATACACACATAATCATAGAGAATCATTTCTTGTTAGTCAAGACTCATTGCCAAGACTATCTTAGTGGACAAAGTCCCTTTCTGAATCGAGTAACCCTCGTTTCAGTCCTGTTTCACTGAACTGGTATAACCTACCATTCCAGCCATGTCTATCTCATGAGATATAAAATCTTTACCCAATGCATTGGAGGGAGATATAGGTCCCACCCATCTCACAATTATACCATTCTTATGTGTGCCACAAAATCATAAACCATACATCATAGCATAACCCATGTAATAAAAATGGGAATCTTAAATATCACAACATCATAAAACAATTCATATAAGATAAAGGAATTCATAAAAATATAATTCCATCACAACATAATAAAATCAATGTAATAATGGGGATAAAAACAGAACCCTTTATTATCTTATATGGAAAATAATTTTGATAAAACACTTGAACTCCATTCTTGTGGAAAATATCCTTTCCGCTTAAAAAAAAACACTTTTCCTTTCTTAACATGTCCTACAATTCTAAACTAAAAGAATTTGATTAAAAATAAACTTGAAAACTTGTAAAAGAAGCTTCTTGGAAATAATGTTTTAAAAATCCATTCATGTCGTATAAGTTAAAAAAACATTTTTTCTCGTACTTTTGTCGGAAAATTCGAAAAAGTACCTCGTACGAAAAACGACAAAAGATTCCTTTCATATCTTTTACTAAAAACTCACCGAAGGGTAAAATAGGATTTAAACAATTGTAGGTGAATGGAAGTGATATTACATATTGAGGAAACATGGATGTGAATGATAAAATACACCCCAGTAAATGCCAAAGTATAAACAATCTCGGATAAAAATGAGATTGTGATATTTCCCTTACCTTAGGTCCGATTTGCTTCGTATGTGTCCGAAACTCCTGTATAATGATTTAAATAATGTCATTGACTTATTAAAGAATCATATTCATTGTTATGATATCATATATGGCTCACTTATGACATTATATTACCCGTTCTTTTGTAAATTCCATGTTAAAGAAGCGTTTTGGGTAAAATCGTTTCATTTATCGTAGGTGTTTTGACTTGTTGTTCTTGACATTATTATTACTTATATAATGATTTACTTACTTCCAGAATATAAAATATGATTTATATATCATATATATTCAGTATATATATATATATAATAGATAGATAAATGAAATGAAAAACACCGTTCATAGAGACGGTAGTCCGTACGTACGCATGAACGCTGTTTTCCTTTCCTTATTGTCTTGAATGGAAGTAAGTAGATGACATACATATATATATATATATACATAAATCCAGTAGCTTTATAATGTCATATATTTCATTATTATTTCTTATATATACTTTATAATCATTCTTAAATGGTTAACATGGAGAATGAATCTCATCGCGTCGTGGAGACGGTAGTCCGTACGTACGCACGAGCGATGATATAATTTCCGTAAATATTGAATTGAATTGGAGTGGATTATAAAATATATCAGAATCAATATGATGTTTTAATAACTATGTATAGTTATTATTTACACCATTATACCCATCCATGTAATGTGGTGGTGGAAAATAGATTACACCACGGTGTGGAGACGGTATTCCGTACGTACGCACGCGCGGTGATTTCTTTTTCCGTAGGATGGATAGATGGTGAAATAGGGTTGTTTCATACTTATAATAACATATCAGTATATGAGTGATACTTATGTTATTACTTCATAATGAAACAACCTAAGAAGAATAAGTGGAAGAAGAAATAAAGATGAAAGAATTGGTAACGGTAATTACCTCTTCTTTGAAGCGCCTCTTTGAGACCTCCTCTTAGGGCACTAAAATTGGTCTTTGAGGAAGACCAGAACCTCTAGGATGTTTCTAGGGAAGTGGAGAAGAGATTTTGGCAGGGGTTGGCCGAGCTTGAGTGCTCAAATTGGTGTGAGGAGGAGGGGGAGGAGGTGTCCTTTTATAAGGGAGGAGAGGGGCACCTTAGGAATATCTCAAAATATTATTTTATATTAAAGTCAAAATCGGTTTATAATGGTTACAAAGGGTCTTATTTCGAAGCTAAAGTTGGGATGGGTCGAAATAATATCATCCAATAGGATTTAGACAAGTTTAGGGTATTATTTTAACCTTATCAATTAGATTTAACTCTAAGTTAAATAATTTAACTTTTACCGTGTCTTTTTGTTTTCTTTCACTATATGGTTAATACACTTACTATAACATGACAAAAGAACCCCAAATTGTATATTATTAATACATATATCCTTATCTAAGTCATTTGGCCGAACCTTAGATTTTTAGGAATAAAATAAAAATTAATAATATAATATTTCATTTAAAAACTATTTTGTGTCAATTTTGACACTATTTGATATATGATTTTTGTGAAAGTCATAACAGAATTATATGTTCGAACAAAGTTGATTAAATAAACACTAATATATCATAGTAACCTAGAAAATTAGTGGAATTCATAAAAAGTCTCAAATTACATTTATTTTGGTGTTTATAACATCAATTATGTCAATATTTCATTAATAAGATAATTACTGCATCATCATTGTGTCATAAATAAATTAAATTATTTAATGTCTAAAAATTATAAATAAAATACCATTATGTAGGGAATATTTTTATATTTCTAAAGAATATTTATAGTAGAATTTATCTTATGTATAACCCCATATTAAAAATGATTTACTTATTAAACATTGATTTTAACTATTTTAACCCTTCTTTAAATAAATTAATAATAAATGTCCTAATCTAATCCAAGTGGGCCTAAATGATAATATTTTACACTTAAGGTTGTTTTTGGTCGATATACACTTGTACAATAGGATTAGGACATGTGTTAGGGTAATATTAATATCATTCTTACCCTTAATTACCCTTTTTACTTTTAACCGTGGTAAATAAAAGTAAAAAGTTACTATTCACCAAAAATTATTTTCATCTCATTGAACCACATTTTACTTACTGATATCAACCGTGTCTCTCGGATTTTTGAAATTCCATTCACAGAAGCGGTAAAATTAAGTTTTATGAAAAATTCAGTTTTTTTAACTACCACTTAGTAGTTTCACTATTCATCAAAAATTGATGTTTTTCAGAACAATGCCAAAATTTCATCCTAAGCTATATTTCATATTCCGAATTAAAAAATGAAGTCTATTTTACCAAATTCATAACATAGAAGTTGCATTAGTTAATTTTATAATTAAATCCCACTGTTAAAACAAATAGCGTGTTTTTAAGAAACAATATCTATCAAAAGATTGACACTTGTTTATGTTTGGTTTAAATGTGAAATTACATCCAATGACCAACATTGTATTTAATTGTAAAAAAATATTCTAAATATACTTTAAAACCACTAAAATTAATAATTTATCACTATTAATTAATTTTATTAAAAAAGTTGTTTTTAATTATAATTTAGTAATTTTCACTATTCATCAGAATATGAAAGTTATCCGAAAAGTACCAAAATTTCACCTTAGGCTAAATTCGATACTCTGAATCCAAAAATGAAGTCCATTTTGAGAGATAAAATTTCTAAAATTTTAAAAGGTGGTTATTACTATTCATAACGGCTAGTTATAATAATATTTTAATAGCATATCGTTGTTTAGTGAAACTCGGTATTGCGTACTACACACGCTATCGAGGAAGGTCGTGATTGCGTGTAATGCAAGGCAAGTCAAGGATGCGTGTTGTGCAAGCTCCTTTTGGTGTAGCGTACAACAAAAGACATTAATAAAATTAAAAATAATATTTTTCATAAAATCTCGGGCTGTTACATTAATAATATTTATCAATTCTTGATCATGTATTTATAAAGAAACCATTTTTTGGAAATTTCTTAGAAATTCATAGGAGATAGTGAATTGTTTGGATAATGATATTGGATGTGGGGTTTGGGGTTTGGGGTTTAAGACTATATTGATTATCTTTTCTTATAATTGTGGTTTTGTTTCCCATGGTTGATATCACTCTTTAGTACTCTTTCATATTTACCTCAAAGGGATGATACTTTTTTTATTGAATGATCCTACTAAGTACTCTAATGTGTTCAACCCGTCACAATTTACTAACTACTCATATGATAGAATATTGGGTAATAGAGCTATTTTCCAGGTAGCATTGATGGAGTTGATGGATTAATTAGAGTTTAGATCTCACTATTATGTATATTTTAGGATGTTTGTATAACATATAATAAACACTTAGGTTTTGGGAATTTATATTGTGGAATGGGAATTATTTGGTGATGATCGGTGGTTTGTTTTACTATTCATTGGATTTTATTTCTGTAATGCCTCATATATAGATGTTTTTCACCATTGGTTCTTGTCACCATCCCATGTCCAATTGGAGTTTTGATTTGGGGGGGGGGGTCTTTATTTACTCTATTATAATCGCATAAGGGGCTCAAGTTGTGTTATTCCATGAAAAAGTGGTCTCCTAGATTTTGGTTTAGAGTTTCAGTGGATTTTGGAGTTAGGAACAAGAGTGAATTGAATGGGATTTGTTGGGAAATGGCCAAACCTGAGCCTAAAATATGGTATAAAAAGGCTTCCAACTAGGATATGGATATTTGAACCCCCTACGGTCTAATTTATAGAATTTTATAACCTATTTAAAATGTTTTGGTGAAATTGTAAACGTTGTAGGATAGAATAATAATTTCTCAGTTCTGGGTACCACCGAACGGTGCCCCGCACCCGATTGGTCACACGGCGTGAAGTGCATTTCCCCAGATGCCAGAGGATGCCGACTAGAAATGAGGTCCTTGGGTGTGATAGTGGGGAAACTATTCCCTCAATGTAATAGTGACACATCAGAATGACAATATAATAAAGCAACAAAATAAGTAATACCATAAAATAAGTAAATAGTAGAAGAATGAAATTAAATAAACAACTGGAGTACATATATAAATGATGCATGCCACATATGTTTAAGAAAGAATCAAAACAAGTCAAAAATCTGGAATACAGCACTAAACCAATGTACAAGAGAGAAAATAAAGTCCAACAACATCGTAAGCCTCAGTTTGGTCCCATGCTCTCCAGCTCCACAATAATAAAGCACCTAAAGTAGAAGGGATCTTTCCCTTATCAATACCTACAACAATATAATCTGTTTGGGCCCAAAAGCATGACCCAACTAGGTGTGAGATGAATCCTATTAGGCAACCACAAAAATACCTATTCATAACTATCAGTTAATATATATAGTAGGAAAATACACAAAATAATTTGATAAACAAGGAAGTAATCAATGTAAAATATCCTACAGTTTCAACTAAATTCATTTACATTTATCAATTATTCAACCAATCAATCACAAGAAAGCCTCTAAGAAGTTCTCATAGTCTAACCCCTCTGGTTCATCTTTGAAAAAGACTCTCTGAAGAATCACTCACCATCAATTCCTCCTCTAGTATTTTAATGGTAAACTATAGACTCTCTGAGAAAGCACCCAACGTCCAATTCCCCATTTGGTCTCACAATGGTATACTACAGACACAATAATAGATCACTCAACGTCCACCCCCTATGGTCTCTCAACATGAAAGGTAACTAACACTCTGGAGAAGCACTTAGCATCCATTCCCCCTATGGTCTCACTACACTACGTTCCTATAGTCCTATGTAATATAATAGTGCAAAACTATATCCAAAATCAAAAGAAAAAAAACTCAATTAAAACTTAGATAAACAACTACAATTCATATCACAATAATGTCATATAATATCAACTCCATCCTAACAGTACTAGGCATGGAAAGAAAACACATCCTAACAGGCAGTTCTAGACCCAACAGACAAAATCAAAAAAACATGGGAAAACACATCCATAAGAAAGGTAATAAACCCTATTCATAATAAAAATACATTTCTCAAGAAAAAAATAATAGCAAGAAAATAACAGGGTTAAATTTCCTAAAAACACGGTACCGTAAACAAACGTATTTGGCAGTTTTTGGACATATAATTCAAAGACAATTACAAAAAGCACAAACAACCTACCTTGAAGTTGTACAATCGATATAGTTTAACCTCAACCTTTGAATCGACCTAGAATGTGGTAGATCTACAAAAACGTCAAAAACATTCAACCACAGATATCTCACAAAAGAAGATAAAACAATAGGAGAGGCTCTAGAAGAAGGAAGAAATCATTGTGGTGATTCCAATGCAATCGACAGTGTTTGATTCATAGAACAGATGACCGATCGGTGGCTCGGTGAAAGTTTGATGATTCCCATCACTCCTGGATGAGACAAGTTCAAAATAAGTCGTTTATGTAATTGAGATGTGGTCCTGGTATGATAAATAAATTAAAAATTAAAATGCACAATCTGCTCTTTAAAGATACACAGCGTGTATAAGCCTTTACCAATCCCTTCTTTAGGTATTCTCTAGGTCACCTCACATGGCCATGTCTTTGATGTTACACACCCAAGATGCATTCGTACGTGCTAATAGGTTACATGGCGTGTAATCATAAGTACACGATGTGTACTCCTTAAATTTCCAAAAAAACCAATTTTACTAAAAAAACTAGAAATCAAGACCCATACCTAAAAAGAAGATCCATGTTCTTATAAACTTCCCCCCTTAAATTAATTCATCCTCAAATTTCCCTAAGAAGGTGGAGAAGAAGAATCTTTGAACAACTCTGGCCATTGCGATCGCACATCGGTCTCCGTCTCCCAAGTCTCGTCCTATACTCGCCCATGCCACCATAGCACCCATACCAGAGGAACTGACCATCAACAGAGAAAGTTTGTTCTTTGAGAAAAAATCTGTATAGAATGCCTCTAGAGTGATGTGACTACCTAAAAATAAACCTCCTCAGGTTAAATAACTTTAGATGTGTCTGAGAAGTAACGGCGTAGCTGAGAAACGTGGAAGACATCGTGCATATCTCGGTACCTCTGAGGTAACTACAATCGATAGGAAACTGGCCAGACCCTCTCCAAAACCAAAAATGTCCCAACGTATCTCGGTGAAATCTTACCCTATCTCCTAACCTTCCTATGTCCTGACCTTGGTGTGACACATAGGAGAATCTGATCTCCGACCTCGAAATCCAGATGTAATCTCCAATGATCAACATAAGACTTCTATCATGACTGTGCATTCACTATCCTTTTCTAAATCAACCCCACATGCTCTGTGGTCTCCTAGAAAGGAAGAGATCCCAACATAGCTGCCTCTCCTACTTCCACCCAACATAGGGGTGTTCGACATGGCCTACTGTACAAAGCCTCATAAGGTTCCATATGAATAGTCACCTAAAAACTATTATTGTAGGCAAACTCTACCAAGGGTATGTTCTTCTCCCAAGATCCTCCAAAATCTAGAACGCTTGCTCAATGAATGTCCTCTAATACCTGAATCACATGCTTAGACTAGTCATCTATCAGAGGATGGTAGGCAGTACATAGAAATACATGTGTACCTAGATCCCTCTATAGTCCCTACCATACTCGAGAAGTAAAATGGGCACCCCTATCTGAAACAATGGAATACAAAACTCCATGGAAATTAACAATATCATGGATGTACAACCTTCCTATCTCATCAACACTAAATGTATCCTTGATCGGTAAGAAGTGTGCAACCTTCGTGAGATTGTCAATGACAACCCAAACTGCATCATTTCATCGAGTTAATCTTGGTAAACCTGTCACAAAGTCCATCATGACATCATTCCACTTCCACATTGGAATATGAAACTGTTTTAAAAGCCCTACTGGTCACTTGTTCTCTACGTTTACCTTCTAATAGGTGGAATATCTCATGAAAAGACCAGCGACATCTCTCTTCATACCTGGCCACCAATACTGATGGTGAAGATCTCTATACATCTTGGTGATGCCAGGATGAACTGCCCAAACTAAATAATTAAAATCCTATATCATCTCCTTGTGTATGTCTTCTGACACCCATAAATGCCCATGAAAATGAAAGGTCTCATCCTCACTTACTTTCCATCTAGGAATATGGTCCTCTCCTAACACACTCCCCCTTAGAACTGGGGATTTAGAATCTAATAGCTACATCATTCGGACCCGATCGAGTAGAGTAGAGGTAACAGCTAAAGAAGAAGGAAACTTATTCCCCTGTCTATCTTGAACCTCCAAATTCATATCAGATAACAAAGACATAATCTTCCACTCACTACTTGCCTCCTGAACTGCTTGTATCAGATTCCTCCTACTTAACGCATCAGCCACTACATTTCCTTTCCCAGGTGTGTAGGCAAGCTCAAAGTCAAAGGATTGAAGGAACTCAACCCACCTTTACAATCTAAAATTTACATCAGGCGGAGTAAATATATACATGAGACTTTTATTGTCATTGTACACCACAAAATGTTCTCCCATAAAGTAATGTCTCCAACAACATAGAGTAGGAACAACTAATCCAACTCAAGATCCTGCGTCAGGCAATTCCTCTCATGTGGCCTCAACTGTAGAGATACTTATGCAACGACTCCTTCTCCCTACATAAGCACTTCTCCCAGCCCAATACCTGATGCATCATAGCAATAAATCTAACTCTTGCCCTGATCTGGAAAAACTAGTATCGGTGATGAGTTCAACCTACCTTTCAGCACCTGGAAGGCTGAATCATAGGAATATGTCTACAAGTACTTCGCACCATTCTTAGTCAGGCCCATCAGCGGTGATGCTAAGCATGAAATGTCCTTTATAAAACGTTTTTAGTAACTATCCATCCCTAGAAAACTCTGTACGTCAAAGATGTTTTTTGACTGCTCTCAGGAAACTATTGGTCTCACTTTCTCTGGGTCTATTGATACTCTTATCTCTGAGATAACATGACCCAAGAAGTGAATCTGGTCCCTCCAAAAGTGGAATTTTGAGAGCTTATCATATAACTGATGCTCTCTAAGTGTACTCAAAACGATCTCAATATTTGTTTCATGGTCATATCTAGTGTGATAGTACCCCAAGATATCTTCCACAAAGGGTACCATGAAAGAATCCAAGTATGGATGAAACACTCGGATCATCAATACCATAAAAAATATAGGCGCGTTCGTAAGACCAAACAACATAACCACATACTCTTATAGACCATACCTGCTCTGAAAGGCTGTGATAGGTATATATATGATGGTCCAACATGCAATTGATGATAACTGGATCTCAAGTCAATATTTAAGAACACCAGAGCTCCTCGAAGCTGATCAAAGATATCATCAATCCTCGACAAGGGATATCGGTTCTTGACCTTCAACTAGTTCAACTTAAGATAATCCACAAAAAGTATAAGGGTACCATCTAGCTTCTTCACAAATAGGATAGGCAAACCCCAAGGATAAGTACTCGGTCGGATGAAACCCTTTTCCTGTAACTCCTAAAACTACCTCTTGAGCTCCTATAACTCTGGTGTAGTCATCCTATAAGGAGGAATGGACACTAGTGCCTCTCCTGGCACAAGCTAAATAGAGAAATATACCTATCACTCCGGAGGAAAACCAGAAAATTACACTAGAAAGACATCTCTAAAAAGATCCTCCACTAGATTAAAGTACATCTGTGTAGTCCCCTAGTCATCCAGATACAAACTAGAAATCTGGGCTGTAACTCCCCCCAACCCATGATTCTTGGGTCCAAATCTTATCTCCTAGACTTCCCATTCTCCCTTATATATAAATTAATTTCCATATGGTGATGTGAAACTCACCCTACGGTGATAATAGTCGATAAAAACATGGAAGGGAACTAACCAGTCCATTTCGAGAATGACGTCATAGCCATTCATCTCTAAGAAAACAATGTCACAAAAGATGTGACACCCACCAACCTCAAGAGGGCACTGCTTGCATGGATGTATATTGGCTATTATAATCCTTAACAGTGTGTCTAGAATCATGATATAAGTAGAAGTAAAGATATAGAGCCCAAGGATATCCATAACCGTAATAGATATGAAACTATGGGAAGCCCCTGTATCGAAAAATGCAGAAGCTAAAACCGAGGCAACTAGAATCATACTTCTAACTATAAAGGGTTTGAGATACTGGTCCTTTGGGGTCATCTCAATCGCAAAATCCTGACTTATGTCGTGTCCCTGTGAAGATTTATGTGATCCATGAGTTGATCCACCCTACGACTGTCGAAAACCTTGTGACTGACCACTGTGGCCACGACATCCACCTCGGTCTGAAAAACCTTAAGAACTCATTTTCCCTAACTGATGTGGGACTGGTGGTCTTGCTCTGGTATGAGGAGTCAAAATAAAACCCCTATCACCAGCTATTGGTGAGAAAATATGATAGAAATACTAAAGATGACCCATCTTACTGCAAGATTAGCACTTAATTGGGTCTCTCGGGCAATGTGGCCTTGTATGCCCACTCTTCCCACATTGGTAGGATACCACCTAACTACCTAAAGAAGTATCCCACCAACTCGGATCTCTATATGTAGACTCCCTACGGTGCTTCCAGCTCTCATTTGAGGGGTACCAGTTCTGGATGCTGAGCCGCCCTGGCTCACAGCTCTAGAATCCCTTAGGTTGCACTATGTGATCAATGCCTGATTGACTATAGAAGTGATGTAATTCAACCTAAATATGTTCACCTGAGATCATATTTCACGATTGAGACAATACTCATTATTCCTCACTAGAAATAACTCATCACCCCCAGGAATGGGTGTGAAGCACTGCAACTCTATGAAGTGAGAAGAATACTCCAAACTAAGAGAGTACCCTGCTCTAAACTCATGAACTCTCACGATCAATAATACCTCAAAGTTTCCAGGTAGAAGTAATCATAGAAGGTCTTCTAGAACTCATATCAATCCATAACTTTCTGGAATCCTGCCTATGATATCACATCCTACCATCTCTTGGAGGAATCCCGAGGAATATATGTAGCAATCTTCACCCTCTTCTCTGGAGGCGTCTCCAGATGCTCGAAGATAGAGAACATGGATTCTAACCATGACTCTGCAGCCTGAGGTCCTCTATCCCCTGAGAAAGTTCAAGGATGCTACTTCTGAAAAACCTACATCAACTCTACCATAGATGGGGTAGGATGTGGTGCTCTCTGTAAGGTCTGCATAATCCTGATGAATCCTTCTCAGAACAATGCATCAACACCTGTATCAAAAATGATGGTTGGTGCCGGGACATGCAAGATGGGAGGATCTACTGGTTGTCCATAGTCTGCGATATCAGGTGTCTGATCATTGCCCTGGATCTAGCGTACAACCAGAGGATGTCTCGGTGGCTTGACTGTGTAAGGTCAATCACACACCTCAGTTCAAGATCCTCAAGGACTGAAACTTATAAGTACAATATAGGAACATGAGAAATAAAACATTAAATATTTCTAAAACATAGATACATAGCGTGTATAACCCCTACATGATGTGTTCCCTTAAGTAATTACATGGGTGTGTACTTATGCCAAAACCGGTCATGTAACACCTCCATACACAATGTGTTCCTCCCAAGGAAAAAACATGCACTTGAACAGATTCCTCCAGCCCAAGTTCCTCCACATGGCAAAGACACACAATTCTCCTAGAACAAAACTACATTCTGTATTTATGCCAAACAAAATGTATACTAGAAGGATTTTACTGACCCATGTCATTGGTCACATGACTGGATACAGGGTCGACTCTACACGACATATTCAAGATGGACACGACGTGTACTACCTGAGTTTCATCCATCCATGTCGTTAGTCACACAAATGGACACATGGTCTCTACAACATTGTATGTAAATATAGTGCAAAAAATCATCCACCAAATATTTCCCAACCCTGTGTATCTTCCCACACAGTCAGTCACACAGTCAAGGATTATACGGTGTGTACTTAAGAAAATTTTTTCCCTCCCGAACAGAAAGATACATGGATTGTATTCATTAATACACACTGTGTATTCTAGGGTTTTCTGAGTAGTAAGCCTTAGAAACTACTCCAGAACCCTATAAAACACTAAAACAAACATTAAAGCTCTAAATTATGATATATGGGGGCTATACTCTCCACGAATCAATGATTGGAATCATATTCATGTCACATAACAAGTATAATAGCACAAAAAAACACATGATCCAACAAATTTCGATCCAGGTGTGCCCAAAAACAGCTTAGGGACCAAATTTTGGAACTCATTGAAATGAAACATTACACAATAAGCAATAACATATCAAATAGTAGGTATTCTATCAAGTCATCTATCACAAAAACATGCATATCTTGCACAACATCTATCACAACAACATGAAATCGATAATGCACCCTAAATGGCATGACAAGAATGCATGAAACATCATCTCTAGTAATTTCCTATATGATGCAAGAGATGTTATACCCTCATCTCATTGGGTTACAACATAAATAGAACCTCAATAATATCAATGATAAAAACAAAAAACATGTGAATCACCCAATGGTTTAATCAAATCAACTATAACAATCGTAAAACCATAAAATTACAATAATCGAGAAATATAGGCTTTTTCCCTATCCACGAGTTAGCTACTCCCAGCCACAACTTATTACCAATTACCTATTCCTTCCTATAATTTTCTATAGGCTCCAATAATTAAGTCATAGAATAAAATAATTTCTCTAATACCAATTTGTAATGTCCCGGTTCTGGGTGCCACCCAAAGGTGCCCTGTACTCGGTTGGTCACATGGTCTCAAGCTCATTTCCCCGAACGCCAGAGGCTTCCAACTAGCAGTGAGGGCCTTGGGTTAGATAGTGGGGAAACTATTCCCTTATTGACAGAGTAACACAATAGAATGATAATATAATACAACAATGAAAGCAGTAATATAATATAATAAGTAAACAGTGGAATAAAAAATGTAAATAAACAACTGGAGTACATATATAAATGATGAATGTCACATATATCTAGGAAAGAATCCAAACAAGTCACAATGCTGGAATATAGTACTAAACCAAATTACAAAAAAACAAATAAACTCAAGTATAATCTCAAGCCTCAGCTTGTTCACATGCTCTCCAACTCCACAAAAATCATGTGCCTGAATTAGAAGGTCTCATGCCCTTATCTATACCTACACCAATATAATCTATTTGGGCCCAAAATCATTACCCAATTAGGTGTGAGACGAATCCCAATAGGCAACCACCAAAATAACTATGCCTAACTATCAATGAATATATATAGTAGGACAACATGAAAAATGAAGTGATAAACACGGAAGTACTCAAAGTAAACAATCCTACAGTTTCAACTACATTTATTTACATTTATAAATTATTCAACCAATCAATCACAAGAAAACATCTGGGAAGTTCATAGAGTCTAACCCCTCTAGTTCAGCATTGAAAAAGACTCTCTGAGGAAGCACTCACCATCAATTCCTCTTGTGGTCTTTTAACGATAAACTATAGACTCTCTGAGGAAGCACTCAACTTCCAATTCCCCCTATGGTCTCACAACATTATACTACATAAAATTTGAGGGAGCACTCAATATCTATCCCCCATATGGTCTTGCAATGTGAAAGGTAACAAAATACTCTGGGGAAGCCCTCAACATCCATCCCCCCTACGGTCTCACTACACCAGGTTCCCATAGCCCTGCGTAATATAATCGTGCACAAATTAATTCCAGTATCCAAATAAAAAACCTCAACTCCTACTTGAATAAACAACTAAAATTCATATCACAAGCATGTAATATAATATCAACTCCATCCTAAGAGTACAAGGCATGGAAAGAAAACCATCCTAATAGGCAGTTCTAGACCAAATGACCAAAATCAAAAAACAAACATGGGAAAACACATCCATAAACAATGTAATAAAGCCTATTCATAATCCAAATCCCTTTCTCCAGAAACAAAGCCTTGTAGGAAAATAAAAGGGTAAAATTTCCTAAACACACAATACCCTAAACTATGGTATTTAGTACTTTGGTACATATAATTCAAATACAACTATAGAAAGGTACAAACCACCTACCTCGACATTATATGATCGATACTGTTGAACCACAACCATTGAATCAACCTTGAAAGTGGTAGATCTAAAAAAATGTAAAAAACTTTCAACCACAGATATCTCACAAAAGTGGAAAAAAAGAGGAGAGAATATAGAAGAAGGAAGAACTCACTATGGTGATTCCAACACAATAGATGGTGTTCAATTCATAGAACAGATAACCGATCGGTGGCTCAGTGAGAGTTCAATTATTCCCATTGCTCTTGGACGATACGGGTTCAGAAGAAGTTGTTTCTGTAAATGAGATTTAATCCCGGTATGATATATCAATTAAGAATAAAAATACACAACATGTTCTTTAATGATACATGGAATGGATAGGCCTTTAACGAGCCCCACATTAGGCGGTCTCCAGGTGACCTCACATGGCCATGTCTCTGCTGTTAAATTCCCAAGACGTGGTCGTACGCGGTAACATGGTACACAGTGTGTACTCCTAAGTACACGGTGTGTACTCCTAAAATTTCTAAAAACTCCACTTTTCATCAAAAACACCAAAAAACAAGATTTATACCTGAAAAGAAGATCTAGTTTCTTATAAGAAGTCATAGAGAGGTAGATGTATTGTGAAAATTTTCTTCATTAGTATGTCCATTTCAGGCCCGATCGATGTTTTTATTATTTTTTTATTATGATTCAGTTTATTATTATTTATAATTCTCTTTATAAAATGGTTTAATTTTTTTAAGGTATGGAAATGTGATAATTTACTAGATTGAACAAATTATATAATCCTGTGTAGAACCCTAGATGCATTGTTCCCATGTTTATAATTTTTTTCCTTAATATGATATATATTTTTATTATTAAGATACAAAGAATGGTTATTTTCTTCCATTATGATCATACATTTTAGTAATTTACTTTTAACATGTTCATATTATATATAATTTCTAATTTTTAAATACCTTTATGAGATTAATAACACTTTGGTGATTCCATGATGTCATTATGAAAAAAATTAGACACATTCTCAGTAGTGTTTTGATTTCTATAAAATATTTTATTTCATGTGTTGGCTTCCACTCATGATATATTATTTTCCTATGTCATTAATTTATTAAAATCTGGTTTTTTTATTTTTCATTTATATAATTTATTGAACTTGAATAAAATTATTAGTTGAAACCCATTTAATTTAGAATAATTTTTCATGAATGACCTTCAATGTTCACCTTATAAATTATGGATAATTTTTTTATCATTGAAATATTTATATGTTACACATTAAATAATAAATGATATGAAATGTGTGGTTTTTTATATGATAATGAGCATGTGACATGAAAAATGTAGGAATTGGATTATATGTTTTTATAAAAATGTCTGAAGTTAAGCTGTTTTGTTAATTGATAAGAATTTCCTAGCATGTTTTTGTTCCATAATTTTTGGGTGATGAAAATGTTTCACCTATATAACAAATAAAGATTATGAAACCCTTATGTAATATGAAGGTATGTATCTATTATAGTAAAAAGTATAAATCATTTTAGTTTGAGTATTTGAAGAATGAAATATGAAAGTAAAATATGTGCAGTTTTTATTTTATAATTTGGAAACATGTTTTAGTGATATTATTTAATTATAAAGTATAATTGCTTAAATATGTTGGGGTGCTATTTTTAATTTTCTATCGGATTTTTTTCCTCATAGTGTTGATATATTTTTCAAATTACCTATTTTCTAAATCTATAATTTGATACAATAAAGGATAGATAATGATAAGATTTATCATAATTAATTTTATACCCATAATATTTATGGTGATTTGTTGAAATTTGTGTGAACTGATTGATGTTGTTAATGATTTTTTATATTATAATTATGTACTCTCACTGTGATTCAAATGATATAGTTACCTTCTATATAATATTACTAATTTAAATATGGTAAAGAAATATATTCTTTAGAAATATTTTAATTTGGTGATAATATTTGTGATGTATTCAGATATTTTTTATCAAAACAATAATGAAAGGGTGATGGATAGTTTGGTTTTATTATTGGGTTTGTTGTGGTTGGTTGTGTTTCATTTATTTTGTGAATTGAGGTGTTGGTTGGGAATTTTGTTTGTTGGTTGGGTTGTTGGTATGTGTTGTGTTGTAGGTTTTGTAGTTGTTTTCCTTGGTTGTCATGGGTAATTGTGATTATTGATATGGAAGTGGTGAATATTCAATTGTATGGTTTTAGAGATAAATGGTGTGTTTTAGGGTGGTTTTAGTGATAATAGTTGTTGGATATTGTGATTACTTTGTCCTGACCAACATTATGCGAGGTGGATGATGTTATAAAGGTGGTGTGATGTTTTTCATGATAGTAAGTGGTGATGTTTCAATGTAGAGTGTTGTTTTAGATTGCTGCTTATGAATAGTATAATAACGATTGATGTGATTTTATATAAAATGTTTATGTTTAATGGGATGTTAAATTTCTTATGCGGTTTTTGATAACATTATTATTTTTTTATCTAAAGATATATCATTGAAATTCCAAGAAGTTGTTGGTCATGGAAATAAGAAAGATGATTCTTTAGATTGATAACTCCTTAAATTTTAGTGGTATGATGTAATAATGTTATTAGATAGAGCCTCTAGGATCGATTCATAGGATTAGTAGATAGGTTTTTATGTTCTTTTTGGGTTGATAAAGACCCTGGATCAATTAAAAGTTATATTGGATGTCATGTTATTTCTAAAGGTGGCTTTAAGATCATGGGTGATAAAGTGGGTCAACCAAGAAATCATGTCTTTGAAAAATTTATAAAATTATTCAAGAAGAATGTATTTTCTCATGTATTGATGCCTGATCATAAGAAGGATATTTACTAGATCTGATAGGTGTTGAGGGTGTGGATAGATTTTGGAATTATTATACGTATATGATTAGTCAATTTACATGTTTTTTACAATAAGAGAGAATAAATGCAACATTTTGAGTCTTCCTTGAGGATGGAGATTCACAAATCTATAAATCCTTGCTGAATAAAATATATGTATGTTTTTAGAGAATGTAGAGAGTGATTTAAATTTTATGGAGGATCTCAATGAAGTCCCAATATAGTGGTTGGGATGGTTAACATGAATATTCTGATTTATGTATCATGAAGTTCCTTGAATAAGAAACTAAGTTCTATATTCCAGATATATATGATGGATTTGCACATTGGGGCTGAGATCCTCACTGTTTCCTATATCTAGATAGAACATTTTTTCCTATGTAATGTTGTGGTAATATTCAACATAATTTCCCCGATATTTAGTATGTTTCTCACCCTTTGGTGGATATGTATCCATAGTGGTATCTCATGGTTGACATGATCATTACAATAAAACCAATTTAATAGATTTTGAATTCATTTTTTCGTGTATATTTATTAATATTTAAAAATGAAAAGTAATGTTGTTTTCATTTCATGTTCTTGGAATTGTTTTTAAAATATTGTAAATGGAAGTAGGGTTACTATAGAAATGTGAGTATTTTGAAATCAGGTTGAGATGAATAGAGTTTCTGGAACATAATCTATTATTACCCAAGGTTGTTGGTGATATTTTGTATTTCCTTGATGGTGTAATTCTTATTTTATTTGTTTATTTCATGATTATGAGTCTTCTTGGGTAATGTCCTTATTAGAAGGGAGTTTGTGTCATAGATCAACCCTTGCCTTAGGGGTGTTGGTAGTGTATTTATTATGATTGATTGGTATCTCTCCATATAATATAGGTTCCAATTCATCTTGATCTAGGTTAGTTTTTATTATTTAGGATGAAAATGATTTAATTGGTATCTTTTGTAACTAACCATACCTTTTGATCACATTATATTATGTATTTTTAGTCTTGGAGGTGTTGTGAAAATAAACAAAAATGGGAGGTATTTTTAGAGGTTAAAATTTCAGTAAAATGGTAGGTGTTTCATTATAGACCCGTGTTTTATGTATTGGAGTGTTTTGAAAAATATACAAGTAGAGTAAAACCACATATCTTATTATTTCCATATTTATGTATTCATTTTGGATTTTCTTCTTTTCCATGTAGTTTTGTTAGTTAGGATTCCTTAGTTATTCCTTTTTAGGGTTTACTAAATTTTGGTCCTTCAGTTACATCATGGATTTTGTTTTGGGTTTATTTGGATGAAGGTAATTCCAAGGATTTGAAGCGTAGTTATCACTGGGTTTCCATGGATCCTAGAGTGACTGTTTTTATGGTTCTTTCCTTATGATGTCATTGTTTTCTGGTGTTTGAGCTATAATAAGGAGTTACAAAATGTAGATTTTATGATTATGCTTCTTTTGATGTCATGGTATCATGGTTCGTACCCTATATTGGGGTTTTGGTTCATGGTCAATTCATAATTTTTAGAATTTAGATGATGTCTCATAGAGACTACCATTGTGTCATGGTCCTTCCTCTGTTATATCATGTATATGGGTGACCATGATTTAGAGAGGTAAGAGATATGAAACAACATGAAAAGATTTATGGAGATTAATTCAACTGGGAACCATTGTTCTATTTTCATCAACCATTGTTCCATGATCTTATGAATTCCAAAAACATGTATAAATTAAAATGACTATCTAAATTATACATAATTTCTTCACTTTCTCTCAAATATTTGGTAATAAAAGGCTGCTATTTCAAGATCTTTGATCCCAATTTTATGTCCTCTGATCCCAGAATTTGTGAGGTTAATATCTTTTAATCTGAAGATATTTTATCCTCAATTATATTATAATCTCTCACTACAATTCTTATTAGGAGTTTTTTTAAATATAATTTTATCATTTTACGAGATGGATCATTGAATGTTTGATGGAATATGGTTTGAAATAGGGTTTTTATGTTTTCCTTAGGTGTTATCATTAGTCTAAGCATATCCTTCTCTCTTTTATTGTATATTATTCATCAATAATTGATTGAGATAGGGGGGTTTTTGAAATCATATTATTTCTTCTATAATAAATTACATGAATATCCTATTACGAATTATTTCAAGGGTCCTATATTATTTGTTTTCAACATGTTTGGTTAACAATGCTTTAGTTCTCATGGTTTTGATGAATGGGAAATTAAGGGTACAACTCCTTTATTTAATAATTGAATTAAATAAATATTATGAATAAGGAGAGATAAATTTTAAAGGGGGGGACACATGTTATCTGTGGATTTTCATGCCATTTTTATGTGTTTGTTTTATTGATTGGTATCCATTGTTAAGATTATCCTATTTAAATTATTAGATACCCTCATAGTTTGATAAATAATTCGATATGGTGATATAATGATAATTGATTAGATATGATATTCTAAGGAGATATTATTGTTGCTAACTGATAATTCTAATATTGTGTTTACTTCTATATAAACTTGTGGTGAAGTTGGTTGTCTTCAATTGGTGAGATTAGGAAGGGAGTGTTTGTGTATTGTTGTCTGTTGGGTCCCTTATTAAATATTTATAAACTATTTTCTATATTAAATTATTAATATTTAAATTGGTAAATATAATGTTAATTAAAATAATAATGGATTATGAAACTCATTATGAAATGATGTAATGGGGCGGTTGATATAAATATGATTATAGTCTTGTTATAAGTGGGTATTTGATGAAATTAAATAATAAATTAGATATTAATAACTACCAACAATTGAAATGTATGAACCTTGTTTGATTAGAAATTTTAAGGATGATAAAATGGCATAAAATGGGAAGAAGATTGTTAAATGGGTTTACATGAGAAAATGAAGGGAATAATGAACATAATGAGGATGGTAAATGGTAAACAATGGGATTGAAAAAATATATGGTAACATTATGGTTTTTGATTGTACGATTTACTTTTCTTATGGATTGTTTATACTATTTTGTGATTATTTTTTATGGAAAGTTGTGTTTTTAAGTTCTATTATCATGTAGATATTTTGATATAATAAAAGTGGTTGTGTGAATGTGATACTGTAAAGGGGATCGAAGGTGAAAACTCCTAGAATCTAGTGGATCTCAGTTGGTTTACATTTATTAGTTGGGATGGCTTAATGTAGGTATAAACATATGGGCTATAATGGTTTAAATTCTAATCATGTGATCTACTATTTACTTACTTATAGGTAGGTGATTATGATATATAGTAGGGGTCAAGCATGATAGAAGGAGGGGTTGAGGTTAATTTCCAACATTTTCATGACTCCCTGTTGTGGTAAGTATTTATAGATAATGATAATGGGGTTATAAAAGTGATGAGTGGGATGTGGATATCTAATTATAGGTGGGGTATTAAAATTGAATAGGGAGGGTATGAGGTTAATGCCTATCATGTTTACAATACCCTATCAATGTGTGGTTAGTATGGTGGATTAGTGATGATGCAATAGTAGATATGTCGTCATGCTATTGTGGATATATGGGAAATTAGTCTCTAAAATTGGGATAGTGAATATGCCTAGGATGTTTTGGTTTGTGGGTTTTTCATTTAGTAGTTAGTTTTTTAATTAGGTGATGGTTAAAATGTTGTTTATGTTGTTTTATTCTCACATCCTTAATTTGTTTTTGAGGAGTTGTTCTTTTATCTTGATACCACTCTGAGTTATATCATTTTCTAAGGAATAATGTTTTAGTGATAGTGAATTATTAATCCCTTCTTCAATTTTGATTTGGATGATGGTTGGGGTGTTAATGATATTTCTATGTTGTTGTTTATAAAATTGGATGGGATCCTCAGTTGGGAAATTTTTGATGATGTTGTAGGAGATTGTAGAATTTGTTGGTAATATTGTATAACATGAAGTCTCATGCTAATATTCCTCATGAATATTTAATATTATATCTATGGTAATGTTTTTTATTGTATGATATCACTTTTTCATGGTTTTTCATATTTATTTCACATAGAGGATGATTTTTTATGTTAGATTATACCACTGAGTACTCCCAAGTTCTAACCCAACCATAATTTTCTTTGTGTTTGTACGATAGACTGAGGGGTATTAGAGCTATTATTCAGGTACCTTGAATAGAATTAGTAGATGAATTTGAGATTAGATATCACTATTACATTAATTTTAGATTGATTTTATGACATATAAGTAACCTCTGGGTTTTAGTATTGTATCTTGTGGAATGGAAATTATTTGTTATTTATTAGTGGGTAATTTTAAAAAACACAGGATTTAGTGAGGGTAATACCTCTCATATGAATATTTTATATCCTCTATGAAATTATCCAACAAAATTACTAATAGATATGGTATTTAGGGGTCACTATTTAATCATATATATGACTAAGAGGGTTTTTAGAATGGTAAAGTCATGGCAATGTGGTATTAGGGATTTGGGATGATAGTTTCATGGGATTGGTAGGGAAATATTGAACGTAAATCCAAACATTTGATAAAAAACAAGGTGAAAATCTAGGACATAAATATTAGAGGCCTCATTTGATATGATTTAATGACATTGAGTAATTATAGAAAATGTTTAGGAGGCATTATATTCATTTTAGGGTAGAATTCATAGGGAGGTATATACATTATGATCATTAGATACATTCGAATTTACATTCTAGGAATTGTCTATGATTTTAGGGTTTTGTTTTTATCCTAAAGTTATTGATGAATTATTGTTATCTTTATAAAATTGTTATATTGTCTTAAGGTGTGGTTATGTGATAATTAACTTGATTTCAAAATTTGAATAAACCATTGTAGAAACCTTGATTAATTTTTCCCATACTTTATACCATATGTATTCCCCTTAGACGATTTAGAATCTCATTGTTCAGATATGAAACTTATTTATGTGGTTCCATGATGTTAAAAACTATTATGAAATCATGTTTAATGTGTCTGTATTTTATGTAACTGCTACTTTTTAAGATACATTATAGAAAATATTGGAAAAAAATAAATTCCATGTTATTATTCAAAAATAATTGTTTTAAATCCATGTGTAGAAGTGTTTTGATTTTTTTATATATTGATATGCCTTGTGTTAATATCCACTAATTATATATTATATTAATGTGTTAGTAAGTTTTTACAAGACTCGATTTTGGTTGTTTGATTATTAAATTCTTGGAAGATGATAAGTATGCATACGGAAAACCTATTGAATATAGAGGACTTATTCACGAAAGAATCTTATTTTTTTCCCATTATCAAACATGGAAAATGTTTTGAGGCATTGAAAGATTTATGTATTACATATTGAATTATAAATTCCAATAAAAGTTTTTTTATATTTTAATGATCATGTGGCATGAAAAGGGTATGATATGGATTATATATTTTTAGAAGTATGACTACATATAAGATGTTCAGGTGAATTATTACCAAAACACTAGAAAATATTTTCGCAAGCATGTTTTGGTGTTGAGATTATTGCCCCAAAATATGGAAGAAAGTGTATGTTACTATTTTTTATTATGAAGGTATGTATTCGTGGTTATAATTTTTTTAAGCATGTTAGTTTAAGCATGTTAAGCAAAAAAGTGGAATCTAAGTCACGTGTAGTTTTCATTTTATAGTATGAAATTATTTTTTAGTGAAATTATTTAATATCAATTTATGATTTTATAAAGAATTTGGGGTGTTGATTTATATTTTTTATTAGATTATTTTTTCCTCAAGGTGTTTATATATTTCAAAAAACCTGACTATAGTAACCTAGAGTAGATGCTCACTTTATTACATATGTATAAGAAATAGGGGATACACCATGAATGATAGACCAGTTTAGCATTATTTAGAGACTATAATCAATCATTCTTTACATATTACATTGAAAAAATAAAACATATAATGAAAAAATTATTTCATCCTTGAATATAATTCAAATATTCCTTCATCATATAGTGGGGAGAATAAAAAATAATAAAGGGTGAGCTCAAAAATTTAGTAAGAGAAGGCATAAAATAGAATATTTAAAGAATATTAATGGAATATAAAATATGGAATAATAATAAATCAAGAAATATTACGTTTAATCAATTTCTTGATCTTAAATATATATACTAGGAAAATAAAATATTAACATGGATAATAATAAATGAAAATTTAATGAAGGAAATCCATATTGTTAAACAAATATGATCTTACCATCAAGACCATGGCCAAGATATCATGAATCATACAATCATGGACTTGGTGGAAAAAATTATTGTATGGGTTAGTATACAACAATTATCCAACTATTACGATGTAATCTTACAACCTCATCCTCTACATCATGCCAACTTTTTTTTGTTTAATGAGACATATCGATGCATTGAGTGGCTATCTATAACATGGACCCACTTATCACATACATATGTAAAATTAATTCATCATATATTGAATAAAAATATAATACATAAATTTTATACCTTATCAATCAATAAATAACTATTTTGAATCAAGAAGACCAAACATCAATATTTCCCCTATAAATAAAAAAACATTTCTAATAATCATTCTTCAACTAACACCATATATTAAAATGGTACATGGTAAATACAATTTCAAAGTTGTTGAAATGATAATTAATACATATTCAATAATTAAAAATTTTACTTTAAGGAGAAAAATAATTTCCAATGAATGATGAATAATGATAGAGAACATAAAAAATAAGAAATTGAATGATATAAAAAGGTATAATCCATAAATTAGTATAGGATTATATAAGACCATTGATTCATCAAAAATATTTGTTTATAATAAAGACTATTTTTCTCAATAATTATAATATAAAATAGAAGAGAAAATTTAAAAGCACATTCCTTAAATATTGTGAAACATTGTTGAAAAAATGAACTTATAAATCTTGTCCAAAATACTTTTCATCCTTTTAAAAATAATTCTTTTATTTGGATATTAAAAAATATTAATAGAATAATGGAGATATGACTTCATTTAATGAATAATGAAAAAATTTATAGGAATAAAAATATAAAATTATAGTTCTAGATGCGGGAAAAACTATTCCCACCATATACATTAAAATATATATTCCTTCCACACATTTATAAATAGAAAATAATGAGCTATTTGGAAAACATTAAAAAGATTTTGTTTAAACTTATGTAAATAAATTCAAATATAGTAGAAAAATATCTTTTCCAATCATTTAAAGGTAGATAAAATCTCAATAAAAACAACTTGAATAATATAGACATGGAGGAGAATGATTCTCAGTTGAAAAATAAAAATAATGTCGATTTTTCATAAAAAAACATGATAATTGTGTACCAAAGAGAGGTATGTTTAATGAAAAACAATGAGACTCCATAAATAACCATATGAGAAGAAAATAAATGGTGCTTAAGAAATAAATATCATATAATTATTTCATGTAAGTTTAAACATGAAAAATACCTAATAAGATAATGACTGAAAAATAAACCCTTGTAGATTTAATAACATTTGAATCAAACCCCATTAAAACAGAAAACATGAATTGAGACATAAAATACCATCAATAAAGAGGAATTGATGATATAATATGTCAATACGAAAGTATATACACTATATAAAGTAAATTAAATACATAATAAAAATATATGGCCCAATCGAATGGAATTGAGATGAGAAACCCTTAACACAGATTATTTTCTGGTATGACGCATCATAACCTCTTGAATTATCGATTTAAATTTATTAAATACCTAATTTATAACTTTTTTCATCTATAGTTAATATTTTATTTTCATTTAACAATAATATGGAATTTATTCATTTTATAGTTCTTTCTTACATGAGTCACTAAATCATTTTTGTCAATTTCACCAAAATTACTTTGGTATATTGACCAGGGTTAATTATAGCCCATTTTGTGGTTCACTGGTTCAACCAAAACCCCTAAATCCTTTCACCCCAAGTTCAAATCCTAGCTGCATCATTACTTGGACCCCCAAAAAATTTGGGGTAGTAGTTGTGGCACCCTACTTGTAGGATTCACGACAATCATTATCTGACACCATGATATGGGCTTCCCCCCTCAACGTGGTCGAAGTAGTTTCCTAAAATGGATGATCTTAAAATAAAACCCATATGATAGCAATAGCGATGGATCTTAGAGATATTGATGTGGCTATAGGGGTGGTGATACCTTGATCATTAAAGCTCCAAGGAGATGATTCACGGTGATGATGGGATATGTTGTGTTAAGGTAGATGTTCCCTTAAAGATTGGATCATGGTGGGGAAATTGATGGATCAAGGGTATTTGATGTTTCTGATAGAATTTCATAGTAATGGTGGTATGTGGGTATTGATACCATGTGCCTATGGGAAATTCAAATAAGTTGGGATTCTGGGGGGAATTATACACAAAAAAAATTAAAAATTGGATTATATTAAACAAATAAGATTTATAGTTTTTTTCATAATATTCATGTTCATCCCATTGGGGATGTAACATCCGAGACCCGGATGCCACCAGAAATAGTGCCCCTAACCCGGTTGGTCACATGGACTCAAGCGCATCTCCCCAAACTCCATAGGATACCAACTAACAGTGATGGATTAAGTGATTTAGTGTGGAGACTATTCCCTCATTACCAGAGTACCAAAGCAGAAGTCAAATATATATACAATAATAGAAGAGAAATAAACAACATACAACTAAATGTAAGACAAGAAGGAATACATATCAATAACCATAAGTATCACATATACAAAAATGATGTAGGTGGTACAAGTATCTAAGAAACGACCTGAAAAATACATAGAAATACAACACAATACAAGTATCCCAAAAGAAAAAAAACCAAAAAGGTATCCCAGCATCACTAGCCTCAGATTGGTCATATGCTCCCCTCCTCCAAAGCCACAGTCAATAACCTGTACTAGGGATCTTTCCCCTATCATCACCGTCAACCATATAATCTATTTGGGTCCCCAAGGAGGCCCAAATAGGGTGTGAGATAAACATACTAGTAGGCAACCACTCAGGTCTGTACAGTTCTGAAAAAAATTCTACCAAAGTGCTATCTAGTGTAAAAAACTAGTATGTAAGTCCATATTCTCATGGCATAAGTCTACTATAACAAGTAAAACCAAACAACCCTGAAGGATACCTTTAAAAGAGAGTTAGATCCTAACAAGGAAGATATAAACAAGTAAACCATCAAGTCGCATAGCCACATCGTACACCAATCAGTATTAGAAACCACAAATATACTATTTAGAGAAATCAATTATCCCACGACCACACGCATAGTGAAGTTTAGACCGCAAGGTCTGGATCCAAGGTGTCAAAAGACCAAGGGATCCAGGTAGTTAATATCTAGACCACAGAGGGCTCGATCCACAGATCTTTTCCAAGGCATCCTATCGAGTCCCATGGGCATCCCTAGTGGAATCTAGGTTAGGGATTGTTTGGGGTCATTGGATCATTGAAATAACAATTCCTATATGATCCCAAGTAAGCCGGATCCATGGGGTAGCAAGGCCCGAGGCATCCCACAGAATCAAGACCCAAGGGGAAAAGTCAACCCAAGGCATCCACTACCACATTCCAGATCCATGGAGAGTAGTCCTAGTCATCTATAAAACAATAAATTCAACCATTCAATTATTCAAATTAAACATTCAATCCATGTGAGTATACCCACTCACATCAATCTACACAAGCCATGAGTATACCCACTCATGCAAACCATCTATCAAAACAAGCATATGGGACTAACCTCCCATATAAACCATTTAACATTCCATTAGTCATTTTATATAGGTATACCCACCCATATTATTCATTTAACAATCCAAACTATCACAATAGGCAAGGAATAACATGATATTCATTGATCAAGGAGGAAGTACATCTCTTAAACAGGCTATTTATGCAATCAAAGCATTATTCGTCTAACTAGGAAATCACAAGAACACACCCCTTTGGTGGTTTGAATTGGAATAAGAAAATATTTCCCTCATGTCTCACCCCTTGGGTGACCTTGAAAAGATTAACAGGTTTAAAGGATCATAAAAGGAACCTACAACTATCCTCACTAGATCTAACTATAGCTACGACAAGAAAATATCTAAAAAATGAAACCTCACTTGAAATTCTGATGAGAGTCATATCAGACGGATGCTCGAAAAGCATAAGAAAAAGTGAAAGAAATAATAGAACACCAAGATCGCCTTGAAAGTAGACAGCTCGTCTAGTATCAAATCACGATTCATCTTTGTTTATAAGAAATCTAAAGAACAAATGAAAAATGGAATATTAGGGAATATGAGTGTAAATCCAAATAGCACAGTCATTGTTATGAAGAATAAATAATTACTAAGAAGGAATCGATTACTTGCTGATATGGTTCCAATGTGACAGATGACGCTTGAATCAGAGTCCAGACGACTTCGATACTTGAAAGACTAGAATATATGGTTTTGGGATCCAAAATGAGAGGAAATCATATTGTTCATCAAAAATATGAGCTACTGCCTCTTTTATAAAAACCCCCATTGGACAAGTACATGTATTATTCCTCAAGTACACTACTTGTAATGTACTTTCATTTTTTCTGAGCCAGACTGGCTACACATTGGGACTTCCAATTACATGATGTGTACTTAAAGTACACAATGTGTAGACCAAGTACATGATGTGTACCTGGCCTGCAACCATATTTCGGCCTGTTTTTACACTTTCATTCCCATAAACAACCCAACCACCCCACAACCCAGCCTAGGGTCTAATTCAAAATTTAAATCAACAAAATTAACCCTAAAAGAGAGATTCGTACCTCATGAGAAACCCGAGATCATACAATCTCCCCCCCTATAGAAATTCTTCCCTAAATTACTCTATAAAGGGTGGTAAAGATTCATCTAAAAAAACTCTGTCCACTGAGCACGTACGATGACCTCCCTCTACCAAGTCTTGTCCTGTAAACGGCCGTGCTTCCATAACACCCGTACCAAAACAACTAACAAACCTCGAAGACCCTTCGTGCTCCTGTAAACTATATAAACTAAATGATCATCGAAGGAGGCATCAACCTGAGGCTCAACCTACTCAGGATCAAAAATGTGATATGGGGATGAGTGATAGTGGTGTAGTTGAGATACATAGAGGAAGTCGGGAATGGCTCAATACCTCTAAGGTAACTACAACCGATAGGCAACCGACCTGACTCTCTCTAGAACCTCAAACAACCCGACATATCTCAGTGAAAGTTTACCCTGTCTCCTGATCTACATGTGTCCCAACCTCAGTGAAACACCCAAGAAAACCTGACCCCCAACCTCAAACATTAGAGGTCATATATGGTAATCAGGATAGGATTTTTGGTGAGACTGTGCAATAGCCATCTGCTCCTGAATCAACTAGACCTGCTCAGATGTCTCCTACACGAGATGCGGTCTTGGTAAATCCACCTCACCTACCTATAACCAGCACATGGTTTAATGACATGATATACTATATAAAGCCTCATATGGTTCCATTTTTACCATCACCTAATAACTTTTATTGTAGGATAACTCAACTAGGGGAATGTGAATCTCCCATGATCCCCCAAAATCTTGGAGGCATGCTCGAAGAATGTCCTAAAGCACCTGTATCATATTATCTAACTGTCCATTAGTCTGAAAATAATATGCTATGCTCAGAAGCACCTATATACCCAGTTACCTATAAAAAATATTCCAGAAATGAGACTTTAAGTGGGGGTCCCTATATGAAACAATAGTGTGTGGGACCCTATGAAGTCATACCACATCTCAGATGTACAACTTTCCAAGATCATCGAAAACAGATGTATCTTTTCTCACCAAGAAATGTGCGACCTATGTAAGTATGTCAATGACAACCCACACAACATCATTACCTCGAGGAAAACATGAAAAACCCGTCATAAAATCCATCACAACATTATACCATTTCCACTCTGAGATAGGTAACTACTGTAAAAGCCCAGATGGCTGCTAATGTTCTTCCTTCACCTGCTGACATGTGGAACATCTAGTAAAAAACCAGCCACCTATCTCTTCATTCCTGGCCACCAGTACTATCGTCGCATGTTATGGTACATCTTGGTGACCCAAGGGTGAACTGGACATGCTGAAGCATGAAACTCCTGCCTCAACTCCTCACATATATCCATTGTAACCCATACACGTATGTGTATACACAATATCTCATCCTCACCTTCCATCTAACCAGGAGGAGGGTCCTCACTCGCCACACCTTCCACTAAAATTAGGACTTCAGAATCCGATAGCTGCCTCATCTTAACTCTATCCAATTGGTTATAGGTAATTTCTTAGGATGAAATGAATGTCTTCTCATGTTTTTCGTACACCTCTAGATGCATCTAATAGAGAAATTCCATAATCTCCTAGTTGCTACTGGCCTATTGCAATTCCTGTATCTGAGTCCTCCCGCTCAGTGCATCAACTACTTCATTGAACTTACCAGGAATGTAGGCAAGCTCTAAATCAAAGGACATTAGGCACTCCACCCACCTTCGCTACCTCAAATTATGATAATGCATCGTAAATATATACTTTTGGATTTTGTGGTTTGTGTACACCACTAAACTCTCTCCCAATAAATAGTTCCTCTAACAGTACATCACATGAACAAACATATCTACCTCGAGATCATGCTTAGTGTAGTTATTCTCATGAGGGCTCAGATTTTGAGACCTATAAGCCACGACTCGATCCTCATACATCAGCACTGACCCCAGCCCTATACCTGAAGCATCACAATAAAATGTTTAACTATGGACTTGATCTGGAAGTATCGTGACTAGTGTTGATGTAAATCTACCTTTCATCTCGAAAAAATATGTCTCAGAAGATTCTGACCATAAAAACTTCACACCCTTCTCAGTAAATCCCATCAAAGGTGCTGCTAAGCATGATATGTCAAGTAAAAAATTCCTCCAGTAACCAGTTATACCCAAGAAACTCTATATGTCAAAAATGTTCTTAGGATGTTCCTAAGAAACTATAACTCTCACCTTCTCTGGGTCCAATTAAACTCCTTTATCTAATATTATGTGAACTATGAAGTGAATCTGATCCATCCAAAAGTGGTATTTTGTGATATTAGCATATAACTGATGATATCTCATTGTATTTAAAATGATATCAAGATGGATGGAATGGTCTTCTTGATTGGGACAATACACCAAGATATCATCCACGAAAAAACCACAATATAATCCATTCAAGGATGAAAAACTCAGTTCATCAAATCCATGAAAACCGATGGCGCGTTCGTGAGACCAAATGACATAACAAGATACTCATATAACCCATACCTTCTATGAAAGATTATACAAGGTGTGTTTGTTGGTCAAACCCGCACCTGGTGATATCCTAACCTCAAGTTGATCTTTGAGAACACTCAAGCTCCTTGAAGCTGATCAAATAGGTCATCAATCTGTGGTAATGGATTTTAGTTTTTAACTATCAATTGGTTCATTTTCCGATAATCCACGCATAACCTAAGATTTTTGTCCACATTTTTCGCAAAAGGTTCAGCGAACCCCATAGAGATGTATTGGGTCTGATAAACCCCTTCACCACCAAATCCTATAGCTTTCTCTTTAGCTCATGCAACTCCATCGTAGTCATCCTGAAAGGAGGAATGGATACCAAAAAAGCTCCTAGAACTAGACCGATAGAGAACCCCACCTCTCTCTCAGGAGATAAACTAGAAAAGTCATCAGGAAGGACGCCCCTGAAGAAATCAACCACGAGAGGAAATTCAGCCTGACCTACTCCCCGATCATCTAGAAACAAACTAAAAATCTGGGCTACCATCCAGCCAATCCCAAAATTATTGGGTCTATATATTCTTGCATGGAAATCCCATTCACCCTTGTTAATAAACACTACACCCTATGGTGATGTGAAATTCACCCTCCGACAATAATAGTCAATATACGCTTGATAAGCAACGAGCCAATACATTTTGAGAATGACGTCAAACCCTGTCATTTTGAGGACATATAAACTCTAGAGGAATTGGAACCAACCAAACTCAAGGGGAAAATCCATACAATGGCCTACATCACATATTCTAAGTCCCAATTGTGTGTCTAGCATCAAAACTCCTTCATAAAGCAAAACCACAAGGCCATTTATTTTTACCACTCATGAGAAGATAAAACTCTGAGAGGATCCTATATCAAAAAGGGCAGATGAAATAGTGGAAGCTACCAAGATCATACCACTTACTGTAGATGATCTAGGATCCTTCCCTTGCCGAGTCTATTTTACTGAATAAGTCTAGCCTCTACCTTGACCATGTGACCCTGCCTGACTACCCTGAGATGATCCACACTATTGTCTCTGTGAACCCGATGTATGGCTACCCCAAACACAATCACCACTGACCTGGCCTGACCGGCCTGCACTGCTCCAGATCCCAGAATGATGTGGATTTGAAGAACCTAATCCTGAACCCAATTTCAGAGCTGACCCCATACCACTCACAGTTAGAGAGAAGGTCCTGTAAAACCATTGCATGTTACCCAACCTGATGAAATCTCGACACTCGATTGGGTCGTGGTAGCACTGATTTTCCATGTGTCCCTACCTACCACACTGATGGAAAGACACCAAACTGCCTACACCCACAACCTGACTAGCACTCACGTCACGAGAATCCTTGAATCTGTGCTTCCTTCCTGAAGACGTAGATCCACTGGGGTGAGAAACAACACTCCCATGTTTTGTACCCCCATCTATCCTTAGGTTCTGCTATGTAATCAACAACTAATTCACAAAATCAATTATAGAAGGAAACCTAAGCACATTTACCGGAGATTTGATAGCATGTTTGAGACCTTCCTTGATGCACCTCTCCATCAACAACTCATTAGTAAGATACATCAGTGCAAAATGATTCAACTCTGTAAAGCCTGCCAAGTATTCCATGTTTGTCATTTCTCCCTACTCCAGATTCATAAACTCACTAGCTCACTCTTCTCAAATAGTTGTGGGGTAAAATTAGTCATAGAAGAAGGTTTGGAAATCAACCCAACTGATATCACACAACCCATAAACCTAGTTCAAAAGGATGCACCAGGGCTTTGTTGCTCCACGTAGCATGTAAGTCACGAGCTTGACCATCCACTCTGTAGGCATCTCTAGATGCTCAAAAATTGATTACATGGTCTCTAACCATATCTATATAGCCTGTGGTCTTCCATCCCCTAAAAACATTGGAGGATGCTACTGATGGAACACTCATGTCATATCATCTATAGTTAAGTCTAGACATGGTGCTCCTCAGAAAGTCTGCATATTGCAAAAGAAACCCTCGCAAAACTATGACTCAATGCTTTTGTCCAGAACAGCCTCAGGTGACACAACTATCACTATATCAGGATCAAGCCGTAGCCCGTGACCAACTATCTCTGATGTATGGTCATGTCATCAATCATGGTGTACCAATGGAGGTATTCATTGTGACATGTCTCTACATTTCCAAACACACGCCTCAGGAAATAACAACATCAAGGAACAAAGCTCAAAAGCGCAGGACAGGTCAAAACCCTCATAAAAACAAATTCAACCCCTAGACTACTCATAAATCCAAGACTATATAGAGAATAGTCAACGAACCACTAGAAATATTCCTCTTTCCCACTCAAAGTCTATGTATAGGTTAAGTCTCTATTCATCATTCCATGTTTCCATTTCCATTTCACATTCATTTATTTAGGAAATTCCACCAAGGGTTTACCAATTTTCAAATCCATGAGGGCCCATAACACCTCATGAGCCCAAAACTTGGATCCCATTCAATCCATACATATGACATGTTCATTTAACATTGTCATTTCACTGGTGTGTCATTTCTCAATTCATAAGGACCCATACTCCTTATAGATTGAAATGTGATGTCACACCTTTATATACTGCACCAAAATAACAAAATAGCAGGCACAACTATCACATCAACTATTATAATAGCATGAATTGTCTAATGAATCGTAGATGGAATGGAATAATGCATGGCCTGTGATTATAACAAGTGTCTATATGATGCATGAGATGGAACACCCTAATCTCATCGAGTTTAAACTGAAATAGAACCCAAAGTAACATGAATACTAATAGCATAAATCAAGTGCATCACCTAATGGTGAAATCAAATCAACTATAATAGTAAAAAACTAGAAAATCATAATTTAATTTGAGGCAATTCAGATTTTCCCTATACATGGGGTGGCTAATCTCAGTCACAGTTTACTACCCAAATCTATTTCCTTCCTATCCCTATCTATTATCACCAAATAGAAAGTCAATATAAAAAAGGAAACACCTCTGATACCACTTTTCAACATATCAAACTAGGATTCCACCCAAAATAGTGCTCCGAACCCGGTTGGTTACATGGCCTCAAGCGCATCTCCCCAAATGCCAGAGGCTGCTGACTAGAAGTGATGGCCTAGGTGAGTCAATGTGGAGACTATTCCCTCATTACCAGAGTATCACAACGGAAGTCAAATATATATACAATAGCAGAAGAAAAATAAATAGTAGATAATTGAAAGTAAGAAAAACATGAATAGATATAAATAACCAAAAGTATATTATATACAAAAATGATGGAGGTGTTACAAGTATCTAGAAAACAACCAGAACAGTACATGGAAATAAAACAAAGTACAATTATCACAAAAGAATAGAAAAACCAAAAAGGTATCCCAACATTGAAAGCCACAACTTGGTCATATGATCCCCTTCTCCAAATCCACAGTCAACAACCTATACTAGGGTGCTTTCCCCATTCATCACCTACAACCATATAATCTGTTTGGGTCCCTAAGGAGCCCCAAATAGGGTGTGAGATAAACATACCTGTAGAAAATCACCCAGGTCTATATAGTTCTAAAAGTAATTCTAACAAAGTTCTAGCAGGTTTAAACAACCAGTAAGTAAGTGCATATGCCCATGGCAGAAGACTACTATAACAAGTAAAACCAAACAGCTCTCAAGGCTACCTGTAAAAGAGAGTCAACTCATAAAAAGGTAGCTACAACCATGTAAACTAGAAACTCACAAAGCCACACCATGCACCCATCTGTATCAACAACCACAATCACACTATTTACAGAAATCAAGTATCCCACTATCACACTGTATAGTGAAGTGTAGACCTCATGGACCAGATCGAATGTGTCAGCGGACCAACACATCCAAGTAAATAATATATAGACCACGAAGGGTCAGATCTAAGGAGATTTTCCAGAGAATCCCATCGAGTCCCATGTGAATCCTTGTGGGAAACTTGATTATGAATTGGTTGGGGTCATAGGAGCATGTAAATATAATGTCCTATGCAAGCCCATGAAAGTCGGATCTATAGGGTTGCAAGGCCCAAGGCATCCCAAAAAATCAAGACCCAAGGGGTAGAGTTGACCCAAGGAATCCACTACCATGCTCTAGATCCATGGAGATCAATATAAGGCATCTATCAAATCATTCATTCAATTGTTCAAACATTCAAATTAAACATTCAATCCATGTTAGTATACCCACCCACATTGACTTGTAGAAGCCATGAGTATACCCACTCATGAAAACCATTTATCAAAACAAGAATACGGGCCTACCCTACCATATAATCTTTTTAACATTCCACCAGTCATTTAATATAGGTATACCGACCCATATTATCCATTTAACATTCCAAACTATCAAAATAGATAAGGCATAACATGATATTCACTGATAAAGGAGGCAGTACATATCTTAAATAGGCTATTCCAACAATCAAAGCATTAACATGCTTCCTATAACTAGGAAAGAAAAATAACACACCCCTTGGGTGGTTTAAACTGGCATAAACAAGATATTTACATTAAGGTTCACCTATTGGGTGACCTTGAAAAGAGTAATGGGTGTCAATGCACCTAAATGGAACCTACGAGCTTCCTCACTATATACAATTACAACTATAGGAAGCAAGTCGCTCAAAAACGTGATCAAACTAGAAATTTATATTGGACGCATATCATTTAAAGACTCAAAAACCACAAGAAAATCCGAAAGAAAGCATAGACCACCTACTTCCCCTTAGTAGTAGACAACTTTCCTAGTATCAAGTCCTGATTCATCTTGGTTTGGAAGAAATTTGACGAATGGAATATTTGGTCATATGATCAAAAATCCGAATAGTGTATTCATTGTTATAAAGAATCAAGAACAACTAAAAAAGAATCGAGTACTTACCGATATGGTTCCAACGTGATAAACGATGCTTGAATCGGAGTCTGGATGGCTTTGATAGTTGAAAACTAGAATAGAGGGTTTGGGTTGTAAAATTATAGGAAAGCATATTGTCTTTCAAAAATATGAGATACTCCCTCTTTTATAAAAAAAACTCCCACTAGATAAGTACATGGAGTGTACCTAAAGTACACGGTGTGTACTATCCTTTCATTTGTTTCTGAGCCAGACTGGCTATACGTCATGAATTCCAAGTACACGATGTATACCTTTCCTGCAGCCAGATTTCATCCTATTTTTCCACATTCTTTCCTATAAAAAACCCAACCAGCCCATAGCCCAACCTAGTGTATATTACAAAAGGGAAAGAAACAATATTAACCCAAAAAGATATATTCGTACCTAAATAAAAACCTGGGATCTTACAGGGGAGATGTTCTAGATTATCAAGGCACTTGGGGTGGTGTGTAGTTTATTTTCTTATAATTTTACTGAGATGACGTAATATGAATATATATATATATATATATTGAACATTGTTAAAGGTGTTAAGAAATCTTCCCTTAATCTACATAATCTTAATAATTCCATGAATATAATTTTTTTTTTCATTATATAAAATTTTATAATTTGAAATATAATTCTGAAATTAAAATGAATCGAATAGTTTCATGGATTTGGTTGTTCACACATACACATGAGAGTCCTCATAATTTTCCAATGGATGAGAAGGTAAGAAATATAATGAATTATTATATTTAAAAAATCATAATTATGTCATGAATATCATATATATTCATTAATTAAAACTTCATAATCATCCAACTAATATAGTGATGAAAAATTATACACATCACTTTGTGGAGATGGTAGTATGTGCGTACACATGAATAATGTTTTCATTTTCCATATGATGGAAAGGACATAGAAAACAGATGTACAACGAAAATAAAAACATATCAGTATAGAAAATATATTTTTATGATTATAAAAATATGGCTATTGAATATATTGTTGAGGATTAAGAAAAATTAACGTGAAAATTCATGGTAATAACAAATACCACTTCTTTTCGTAACCACGTTGGGCTTACACTTAATGCCATCATGATGCGGTCTTACGAGGAGACTGAAACCTCTATGTATAGAAAAATAATTTTGGAAGGGTATTTGGGTATATATTTATAGAGATAAGTGGCTCAAGATGTGTAGATAAGAAATTAAATGAGATTATCTTTAATAAGTGAGGTGGGTGGAAGACTTGTAAATATTAAGAACATTAAAAAATAATGATGTTACTCTCATGAGAAAGTGGAACCAAAAGGAACCCATTTTGATGATGAGTTGATATAGGGTTGAAATAAATTCAAACAATAGGTTATATAATACGTTTTAGGTTATTTTAACCATTATATCATCATTTTAACACCAATTTAATCCTTTTTAACCCTTACCATTATGATAAGTCTTTATCATGGTTACTACTCATTTTGAGAAAAAATTATGATGTCCTCATTGCATAATTTTAATTATCCTAATATAATTTTGGAATCCATTTTACAAGATTCAATTTATTTAATTGGAATAAGTTAAATTTAAAATAAGTTCATAAAACCCAACAAAAAATATTTTTACAAAAAAATTTCCATTTTAAGAATAAATATAATTTCTACCAAAATAGTGTAAAATTGTAACATCTCAGAATCCTAGAACCCAGTTATGGTAGTTATATTACAGAATTGTTAAAAGTTATATGAGTTCCTAAAGTATTGAATAGTTTTGTAGTCTTGTAGGACCAAATACAAACATACATTGCACTTGAAAAACATAGGGTAAAATATGAACAAGTTGCAAGAGCATGATTATCCCTTCCATTATATCCCTAAAAATTACACATAAGCCTCCTCTATGTTTCCCGTGGAACGGAAATAATATAATTTTCTTCTCATATATTCCATAATACTTTCTATATAATGGAATCTTACCTAACATATACATGGATGAAGTGATATTGAACAAATAAATAAAAAATATGAATCCATAAACAACTAAAACTGATGTCATACAATATACATGACAATAAATTTAATCATGGATAAAAATAATCATTGATCTCATAATGATTATATGTATAATTATGAAAATAAAAAAAATTAATTTCAGGGACTAGATCTAAGACACATTCATATCTTGGGAAGAAGAATACACTGAAACACAACATGTTTTGTCTCATAAGTCTTGTCAATGCATCAAATGTCTATATAATGTTGGTCCCCACACGTCACATGTTTAATTATAATTAATTCACCATAAGATCCATGAAGACCTTTCCTACCATTACCTATGTGACCACTTACTGGATGAAAAATATCTATCCGTATATTGTGAAATACATACATGATATACTTCCCCACTCAATTAAATAGGGTGGATGTCTGTAATAACACACCTTAATTAATGTAGAAGATTTAGGGTATCATTAAAGTAACATAAAGTACCCTTATCAAATAAATATAGTAGATAGGGTACAAATGATGTACTACGTTGTCTATGTGTGATAGTAATTTGATTTAATATATTTCATCAGTAGGTTACCGATGAAATTTTATGAAAAATCCTTCATCATTGTTTATTAAGGGAATGTGAATATTTCAATGAATTCCCCCTAAAAGTGTCTCACTAGGTGTGTAGTCTTAGGCACAATCATCATGAATCAGGTTAGGGATTGATTCTATACTAAACCAAGTTATTTTATTATCCCTAGGTATATATGTTCCCCATCCATATCCACTTTATAGTATTTAGAAATGAATATATTTTCTAAGAAATTATAGACATATTTAATTCTCAAAAACATAGGATGATTTTCCCACCATGGAAAAGGTTACCCCTGAATCAATGGAATATTATAGAGGGATAGAAATATTTAATTTTAAATATAATAAAATTCATGAGTAACATGGAAGAATTCTTCTATGGAAATTCCTGAAGCATACAAAAGAAAATTGTGGGTGATTACAACATGAGTCCCAAAGAATAAAAATTTTGATATAAAAACCCCACTTATGGATTTGGAAGTAATTAAAACATATCTTATTGAAATATAAGGCTTAAACATGATCTTAAGATACCATGAAAAAATAAATTTCATGATTTAACACCTCAAATAGTCATTATATACACCACATAAAGTAAATTAGGTGCATAATACAAAATATATATCAAAGAGAGGAATTTGAAAGAGAAAATCATTTCACATTGTCTTGAATTCTATAAAAATACTCCAATATCCTATAAAATAGAAAAATTTATGTTAATAAATTATTTTATAACCTTACTCATATCCATTTTTATTCATACTCTTTATAAATGGTCTTCTGTACATGGGTTCTTCTGATCTTCCACACCATTGTTTTTAGTCTTGATTGCCTGTACACATTTCACACTAGTGATGATAACATTCATTATTATTCAAAGGTATATTATTAATAGTTCAATAAAGTTACTATTTGTGATGATTTATAATAATTTATGAGTTTTAAAATCTCTTTCATGAGTGTTTTATAAAATATCCTTGAATATGATGTTGTTAAAATACATATTTTAGGGATTTTTGATGGTTGAAAGTGTTTCCCAAATTAAAGAATAATATATTGTTAAAATATTTTAAAAACTAAAAAATAAATAATTATAAATTTATATCATATTATAAAATTAAATATGGTTTCATAATTATCCATGAAATAAATTTATAGTATTTTTCCAATAGGTGGTTAAAACGCCCCAAACAAAAACCACCATGATTAATGGGTGATTATGAGATGGTATAGTTGTAATATAATTATAAAAAGAGTATACTGATATTATTTAGGGTATAATATTGTTATATAATTTAATTTCTTGTAATTATTAGATGAATTAATGGTTATTAAACATGATTCAATTTGAATAATATATTAACCTCTTAGTACACTTATTTTAAATGATTAAACTAATGGAAAATCTTTATTGGTCAATTAATTAATTGGTTCTTAAATATTTCACACCATAAAATTAATTATATTATAAAATCATATTTCTAAATCAATACCATCCACAATCCCATCCTTGTAATTCCATGTAAGAAAATGAAACATGTTACATCATTGGGAAAATAGTGTGCACAACACATGAACACCAATTTGTTTTCTTAATGTATGGGGTATATGAATAAATTTTAAGAATAAATATAATATTGTAAAATTAATGTTTATAAATTATAATTATATAATTATCTTATTGGGATATAATAGATTTTAAAAATATAATTAAGAATAAAACTATATAGTTTCTAGTACTCAGGTCATGGACTAGAATTTTCTTTGGAATTTTCCTTTAATATTTGGGGATTAGGAATTTTATAAGTGACTAAGTTAAAATGATCTTGGGATAGGGTTATATGTGTATTCAAATATAAGAGTTTAATGGATAAATTATAATTAGAGGTTTTTCTTGAAGTATTAAAGATACACCACATTTATAAGTAAAGGGAAGAGTGGTATTGCGACCACATTTAAATTGTTTCAATAATTATATTTCACTATTAAGGGGCGAATAACTCAAAAATGGATAAAATTTTAGGTTAAACATGTATTTTTATATACAAATAAATACCAATAAATTATATTAATTTTTACTAAATTTGTTAAAACTTTTACAATTGGTTAAAATTCAATTTAACCATTTTATATTTAACTTGGTAACTAATAACTAATATTAGTTATTAATTAGATTGAAAAAGATGAAGATTTAAAATTTCACGTAATATGATACTTATAATATCCAATTTAAAATTAATTTTTTTAAACACAATTTATAAAGGTGTGAAATGTTCATTGTAAAATTAACAAACTTTATCACATAAAAAGAGGTTTTATAGAAATAACTTTTTTATTATTTAAATTTATATATATTATAAAATTATTTCGGTTGTTGGTTTTATTGAATTAATTTTATTTATTATAAAATAAGTAAATTTTATGAGGCTTTCAAAATAAGGTAAAACTGAATCATCTATGAAAATACTTGATAGAATGAAAAGATTGAAAAAATTATTTTTATAATAATATAAAATTTTAATTAGGTCTAAAAATGTTTTACATATGTTTTCTAAGATAAAATAATATTGCAAAATTTAATATTTTATTACTTAAATTCATAATTTTTTACATAAATTGGTTTATAAACTTATAGGAAATGCTGATATAATAGTAAATTCATTCAAATTTCAAGATTTGTGAAAACTGTAATGTTTGACTAAAACTTGTACCTTTTTGAAAAATAAAAAAATTCATAATATGTTAATTTTTATATGGACAATTAAAAAATTGTATTTTTTTGGTCAATTTAAAATTTAAAAATTTAACATATTAAATAATGTCTTGAATAAAGGCTCTTTAAAGTGAACATTGTGTGATATTTTAGGATATTGTGTTTACCTACTACATTAGGGTCTCAGATGTCACATTCTACCCCCTTAAATAATTCTATCCCCTAAATTGGGGTATATATCTAATATTAAATATATGTGGATACTCCTTACTTATAGATTTTTCAAGATCTCATGCCACATCTTCTAATTTTTTATTTCTCTAATGGACTTTCACCAAATAGGTTTCTGATTCCATAATACATTCTCTCTCATGTCAAGAATCTAGACATACTCATCACTATAAGAAAATTAATGATCCAAATATATTCCATCACATTTTAGAAGAAGTAATGAATCTTAAATTTATTTCCTTATTAATGGAACATAGAATACATTTCTTTCTTTTGAAAGGTATAACAGTATTTCTAATTGGTAAGATACATCCCTAGTTATTTCTAATATTTCAATGGTCCCACTAATATATAAGGATTAAATTTCCATTTCAACCAAATTTTATAACTCCATTTCGTGGTGAAACCTTTAAGATTACATGATCCCTAACTTTAAATTCCATTCCCTTCATTTGATTATAATTATGACACCTCTATCAACCTCAGGAAAATTTAATGTGATACAAAATAGAATATAAATTTAAAATAATCACCTCTAAAACTTATAGTTCAACTAAACCTCATTCTCAATTCTATTCCCTATAGGTTGGAGTAAAAAACCTATTCTTATAAAATACTTCATATGGTTCCATATGAATCCATGAATGGAATATATTATTGTATAAAAAGACCATCAATGTTATAAAATGATCCCATGTACCATTTAAATCAATCAACATGATATAACTATGTCTTTAAATGTTGGTATGGTTCTTTTAGACTACCCATAAATTTTTGTATAGTAGGTGGTGCTTAAATGTGTCTCAGATTTGAGATCCATTTGAAAATAATTCCATAATTTCTACGTCAACTGAGGGTCATAGTCAGATATAATATAAATACATTACCCATGAAACTTATAAATGTCATTGATATAGATTCAAGAAAAGAATTCAAGGTTTAGATATTATCTAATTTCAATGAAGTTGTAATTCTTATTAAAATGTTCAATAATGACCCTTACAACATCATTCTTTCTTGGAGTCACTGAGAGTCTAGTGAAAATGTCCATTTTAACGTTTTCCCATTTCTATGTAAGATATGTAGAGGTAGAATACCTGCCTTAGGATATTATCCTTGAAACTTTACCTATTGTAATGATAAACATCTCGACATACAATCATAAATTTCTCTCATAAAACCATCCCACTAAAAATATTCCCTTAAATACATATATATCATTATGATAATATGGTGTATAGAGAAATTTGAGTTATATTAACCATCTAGTTCTTCCCTCTCAGTTCTGATATGGATGGATCACAAAACATCTTCCCAAATATTAATACTCCATCTATGTAGATGACATCCTTCGATTTACTATCAATCAATTATTTAATCACCATTTGTATGTCCTGATCATCCTTTTCTTAATTCCCTATCTATTCTAGTAAGTATGGTTTAGAAAATTCATGAAAAATGAGTGTTGGTATCCCTTTACAATAAATCACAATATCCATCTTTACTAGATCTATATATATGGGATTTTTGTTAATACTCATGATGGTCAGAACATCATTTTACCTCATACACGATGTATCATCTACAATGTTTTCCTTCTTAGGGTGGTAGTGTATTGAGAAATTATAGTCCTTTAGTATTTCCATCCATCTTCATTTCCTCAGGTAGAGGTCCTTTTGGAAAAAATATACATTAAACTCTTATGGTCTATATATATCTCTCACATTTCACCATAGAGGTAGTATCTCCATTATTTATAATAATAGATTATAGATTTTAGCTCATGTTCAGAAATTGGATACATTTGTTCATGGATTTTTATTTGACTTGATACAAATTAAATCACTATATCATTCTACATAATCGAAAATCAAATTTATTTCTTTGATAAATTATAATAAATTACAAATCCTTCCAAACATCATAATAAATTTAATATAGGATCATTAATCATTATCCTTTCCATATCATCAAAATAGTAATTACATTCCATTCTCATGTGAAATTCATCCCTTTATGTGTTAAATTGGTTAACATGTTGGCCAACTAGGTGAAATCTTGAACAAATCACCGATAGTAACCTATTATACCAAAGAAAAATCATATCTTAGTTTCACTTCTTGATACAAGCAATTCCATGACTACTATTTTCATTGAGGGAACAAAAGATATCCCAAAAATTGAGAAAATAAGACCAAGAAAAGAAATGTTATTGTGCTAAAATTCATACTTACTATATATCAAATATAGTTATTTTTTTCTCGGGGTCTTAAAAATTATTTTCATATAACACTCATGCTCTTCATAGATCTTAGAGTATGTAAATATATCATCAATGAATACCACTAAAAATTTATGAATGTACTTCTTAGAAACTCTATTAATTATATCTATAAATGATGAGCATTTATTAGTAAATCTAAATGTCATTACTATAAGCTCATAGTGTCCATACCTTGTTCTAAATGTCATTTTTAATATATCATCTTTCTTCACCCTTAACTAATGATAATTATAGTAATGGTTTATCTTTGAAAAGTATTGGGATCCTTGAAGGTGATCAAATAAATCATCAATGTGTGGAAATAGATACATTATATTTATATTGATGGTATTGATCTCCCTATAATCGATGGATAATCTTATCGATCCATCCTTCTTTATCATTAATAAATTTTTTTCTCCCCACAGTGAAGCACTAGGGTATATAAATCCCTTATCACTCAACTCTTAATTTTATTTCTCTAACTCCATAACCTAAAGTACATCCATACTATAAAGAGTTCTAGATATGGGTATTTTAGTACGAATGAGTTCAATAGAGAACTAATCTTCATGCTCTAGTGGACTACTATGTAAATAATCTAGAATAAAATCAATGAAATTTTATAACATGGGTACATTCCCTATTGTTAGGATACCTTCCACATGCATCGATCAGACTTGATGATCCCCTTTTCGTAGAATATCATTAAGGAGAGCTACTAGGGTTAGATCTAAACATGATTTAGAAAATGAATTTTCCCCACTAAATATAAGATATTTCACATAACCCTTTCTAATTAAAATCTTATTATCATGGAAATGAATTTTTTCATTAAGCATTGAAAGTTAATTCATGATAATAATCTTTTAAAATTCAACCATAGTTATAATATTTTTTTTTCAAATAGTTTATTCCCTTTCAAAACAATTAGAACTTCATGACATATCATTGATTCCACAATTCTCCAACTTCTAGTATTAATTAATAACTCTTTACTAGGGTACTAGGGAAGTATCCAATGTTTTTTTGAAAACATGGATGATATAAAAGTGTGTGAAGATCCAAAATCAAATAAAAATTAGAAAACCTTGAGAAAATGGTACATGTACCTAACACAACACCGTTATGAACTTTTACTTTAGTTATGGTTAAAAATAATCATTGACATTCTCCCTTTCACTTTTTTGAGGAAAATTCACTTGAGGTTTGGGGAATTGTTTTTCATTATAGCCCTTCTACCTACACTTAATGCTTTGAACACTATTTTTTTTTATCTTTCCCTTGTATTGGTGAGCTTAAGGGATCTTTTCACTAAACTATAACAAAATCATGTTCTGTTCATAAAAACCCATGTTTTTTTATTCCCATTGTTGTCACACATAGAAAATATCAACCTTTCATTCATCCCCTTTAATATATTCTCACAACATTTTAATTATAATTGTTTACCTTGATTATATTGGTCTTAGATAACTCATTTTCTATCTTTATATCACTTGAGACTATATACCCTTATGCTAAAAAAGTATGATAGACCAACTCCCTTCAGAGGCTCACATTTATCGTAAAATGAAATGATTAATCTTGATTTTGGGTCTTTATAAATGGTATATAGCATGTCTAGACAACCTTTTATAGTTATCCTCATACTCAAAAACATTTTCCTTCTCCTTTTAGCTATCATTTAAGAAATTCCATTCCATTTCTTCTCTTTTCTAAAGAGGAAATTAATTTTCATAAAATAACTCCTTGAAATTTATGAATTCTTTGAATTTCATCTCATTTTCATATACAGTGTTTTGAAATTGTGAAAACCATTGGTCTGTATCTCCCTATAGTATTTAGAATGCCATGATGAATTATTTCTTTCTACTATATCCTAATGAAATAAATATATTCTCCAGGAACTTGATCTATTATTCAGTTTCTAATGTATTAGTGGTTCTATATAATTTTGGAGGCTAATTGTACATGATGTTATCTATCATTGTTACACCATGATGTGGATTAGTAGGATTATCTATTCATAAAATACGATTTTTCATAACCTGGGTCAAATTATCTAATATAGTTGTAAATTGATGAGCCTCAAATCTAAATTAATTAACATGTTCAATTGAATATCTCTAAATTTACTATATGTATTGATACAGTTCTCATTCCTCCTATTAATCACCGTATTTCTAAAATGGAATGCATATAATTTTCTCATGATATTTTTTTATTAAATACAATTCCCATTATTGTTTCTAGAGTTTTCCCTAGAAATCATGAGGGTTTTTCATAGAATATGTGATATCATACATGTTTTAGCTAAATATAATCCCCAAGGTTTCTGAAAAAATTATTTGATACCAACTGTAACATCCCAAACTTTAGGAAACTAGAGAAGGTTGTTATATTTCATAATTAGTACAAAGTACATGATTTCCCAGAGGATCAAATAGTTTATTAGTCTTGGATGACAAGATGTATACACACATTGCACTTCAAAAAATATACAATAGAACATGAAAATACTACGATAACATGATTATCCCTTCCATTATATAACTAAAAATTACACATTTACCTCATTTAGGTTTCTTGTGGAAAGGCAAACAATTATTGGTGATCTCAGATGCTCAGTAAAGAGTAGTATGTAATGGATTCATATATGACATGAACCTGGAAAAATTGATATAGAAAGAATTAAGAAACAACATGAATCCCAAATCAACTAAATATATTGGAACACTATATCAATTATAATAAACTAATATATCGATAGTAATAATAATTGATGTCACAATGATGAAATGCATAATTCCATACATTAAAAACATGGTTTCAAGGCTTTTTTAATGCCATTTCCTTATCATGGAAAAGTAAAACACTAATACCCACACATATTTTTCTCACCAGACAAATCAATGCATCTACATACTATATAATGTTGGAACCAACCATTACATTCTTAATTCAAATGGATTCAACATAAGAGTCATTAAGACATTTCACATTGTTCTCAAAATGATTCTCTTGTTGAATAAAACGTAGATATCCATATACTGAAAAATATGAACATAAAATACATAACAATTAAATATAATAGAGACTATTTCTAGGATAAAATCCCTTGATCAATATGGAAGATACTAGGTATCATCAATGTAACATGAGGTGCCCTTATAAAAAGAGAAATAGTGTAAATGTGCAAAAAATGTTCTACATAATACACGTAAGATACTAATTGGATTTAATAGATTGAATTGGTAGGAGAATAATCAAGTGGTATATAAAATCATTCATCATGGTTCTTTAAGAGTGTGTGAATATTCTAAATCATATCCCCCATGAGTGTCTTTCTAGTTGTGCAGTATTAGGCCCGCTCATCATGTAATAGGGTGATGAATGAGTAAATTCTCAACCAACACTTTTTTGGGTGAATACTCCTAGGTAAATCTATTCCATATCCATATCTACTTTCCTTTATCCTGATATTAATTTATTTTCTATGAAATGACACAAACTTTTACTTTACCCTGGTATAATATGATTTTTCCACCATAGAAAACATAACACTTGAATCATAGGAATATGAGATATGGATAACAATGTATAGCTTTAAATATATTAAATTTGATGAGTAACATGGTAAAATTATTTTATAGTAATGTATGAACTACATGAAATAAAATAGGAGGTAATGACAATATGAGTCCTAATGAATGATAATTGGGATAGAAAAATCCAAAATACGTATTCAAAATAAATTAAAACATACCCAATTTGAAAAAATGGGATAAAAATTATCTTAAATTACAATGAATAAAATAATTTCAAGATATAACAACTGAAATATTCATTTTATACACCACTTCTTGGAAATTAGATTCATATTAAAAAATTTGTCTCAAAGTTTATAATTTGAGATGAAAAGCCCTTACATATTTTACTTAATTCAAAAATATATTATTTAACATCCTGTAAACACTAATATATTAATCACATAACTATGTACCTTAGTCATATACATTTTCATGCATACACTTCCTAAATGGCCATTATCTACATGCATTCCTATGATTTTCCACATCAATGTTTATAGTTTTGATTATTTATAAAAGTTTCATAATAGAAATGTTTTTACTCATTATTATGAAAAAGTGTATTATTACTAGGACATGAAAATTATAGTAAAGGATGATTTATAATATTTTATGATGTTTCAAATCCCTTTTATAAGTTATTTTTACATTATCTTTGAAGATGAAGTCGAAAATAAGAATGTTTTGGTCATTTTTGATATATAGAGGGTGTTTCTTTAATGGATAAATTAGATATTGATTTGATATCTCCAAAATAAAAAAATATACAATTTTTAAATTTATATAATATTATTATAATAAATAATTTCCCATAGACATACCTTATATAAATGTATAATATTTTTCAAGTATGTGGTTAAACTGACCAAAACATGAACCTACCAAGACTAGTGGATGATTATGATTTTTTTAGTTTTAATATCATTAAACAAGAGTATAATGATATTATTTAGTGTTTATTAGTAATATATATAAAAATTAAAATAAATTATAATAAGAATTAATTTATATTAAAACAATACACATTTTGAATAAAAGATTGTCCTCTTAGTACACATATTTTAAATAATAAGACTAATGCTGATTGTTTATTGGTCATATCAAAAATAGTTCCATAATTTTTTCACATAAGAACATTTATGATATCAAAAAAATAATTTTTGTAATTTTATACCTTTATTATATCAATAATTTTAAGGCGATTCAGGATAAAAGAACACATTACATCATGGAGGTGGTAGTCCGCACAATGACCAAACAACGGGTTTTTTTCTTAAAGGATAGGTTATATTATAAAATAATGATAATAACCTTAATATAGTAATATAAAATTGTATAAATTATAATAATATCATTACATTATTATGTATATAATAAATTATAATGAATATAATTAATAAGAAAACTAATTAGTTGATAACACTCACATCAGGGAATTGATTTTTCCATAGATATCTCCTTGAATTTTAATAGATTAGGATAACCACGAGTGAAATGGGGATAGTTTAGTTGGGATAGGGTTATTTTAAGATAAAATGGAATAAGTTTAAGTAGAAATTATTATGGGAGGTGTGTAGTGAAGTGGGTAATATGATTCCCTTTTATAACTGAATGTAAGAGTTGTTTTGGGAATACAATTCCATTTCTCAATAATATCCTGGAACTATTTATGGGAAGGTGGATAAAAATTGGATAAATTATAGGAGAATCATGTGTTTGTGGATCCAAATCACAACCATTTGAAAATAGACATTTTTTTAATTTTTTAGGGATTTTACACTAGGTTAAACTCAATTTACCACTTTTACTTTTATCTTAGTAATTATTGTCTAATCTTAGTAATTAATTTTATTGAAAAATTTTATAACCATAAATTTTTACAAATTTGATACATATAAATACAAAATTTAAAATAATTTTATAAAATATAATTTCTAATGGTGTAAATAGTTAATTAAAAAATACGATTTATCACGTAAAAACCATTTTTAGAGAAATATTATTTTTAAGCATTAAATTAATATATAATGTAAAATTATTTAGGATACTGATATTAATGTATTAAATTAATTAATTATAAATTTTATAAATTTTATGGGTAATTAAGGTAATTCCAAAGGAAAATATCCCTTTAAAATACTTATTTTAATGAAAATAGCAAAAAAATAGTTTTTTTATTAAAGTAATGTGTTTATTAGTTATGAAAATGATTTTTATGGGTTGTATATGTTAAAATAATATTTTAAATTATATAATTTTATTCCTTAAATTCATATTTTATTACTTAAATGGTTTTATTAATTTCTATTTAGTTATTATATAATGGTAGAGGCATAAAAATTTTAAGTTTTATTACAATTGTAATTTTTGAAAAAAACTGATATTTTCATAAAAAGATAAAAAATTAATTCTAAGATAATTTAAATATTATGAATTCAAAAATGGAACTAGTTTTTATATTTTAATACTATAAAATTTATATGTTATGTAATGTCTTCAATAAAGGCTCTTTAAAGGGTGCTTTGTCAGTTGGTCTAAGAGTTGATTTTTACCTGCTGCTATAGAGACTTAGGTTTAACAATAATATCGATTACCATAGAATTAATTGGATTATATTAAATAAAATGTGATTTTTTTAAATTTCAAATCACATTGAAATTGAAATTAACCTTGTGAATATTTTATTAATATAGAAGAATCCAAATTTTATTTTATTTGAAAAAAAACATTACTTATATTTATAAAATGTTAAAAATAGATATCAATGTTCACCATTATATTTTTAAATTAATTATATTAATTATTAAAATTTTATTTTGATCATCAAAAAAATCAAAAACATTCATGTTATTCTTATATCTTTTAAATTTGATAAGAGTGGCATTATTAGTAAAATTGATATCTTTTCACTATTGCATCATAAAACAACTATTTTAAAAAACATAAAAACCCACCTTAGAAAATTTAGATATTTTTAAATCAAAATTAATTTAATTTTATTAAATAAAATTTATAAATTAGGATAAAAATAATTTTAATTTCACACAAACACAAAAAACCCCATTTTTAGAACAAATATTTTTTTGAAGTAATAAATGATTTTATTCACATTCATATCCTAGTAAAAACTATTTAAATGATTAATAGTTTATTTTATTGAATATATAATCAATAAATTTCATAAAAAATATTAATAAATAATCATTAAATTAATTTATTATTATAAAAATTCACTAAACAATTAGAAAATGTTTTATGAAAAATATCTATTTTTCTATCAAAGGATTTTATCATTATTTATAAAAAATTGATAATAAATGTTTGAATGGTTATTAATTTTATTAAATATATAAAAAATAAATTTTTATATATTAAATACACAAAATAATTTAAAATTTTCTTTTAAATGGAACATATATAATATATTTAAACCCGCTTTTATCGAAAAAGACCCATTTAAACATTATTTTTTATTAATATTATATGATTTATTTATTTTCATTAAAATTTTATTTATTTTCCTATAGGTATTAATAAGTATTTTAAGAAATATTGTCTACATATATTTCATAACAAGATTAATCATATTAATCCATGTCAATCCAACGGCTGGGTCATAACAGTGATATTTAAATAATAACATTTTTATTGCATTTTGTCATTCATTTAGTCTTGTGGTCGCATGTATCACAATATATAGTATCCATAAAAAATATTTTGGTTTTCCATTCTTACATAATTACTAAAATTATATCATAAAACTATTAATTAATTTTGTGCATAACATGAAAAAATAAAATATTTTTCCATAAATTTTAATTTCTATGTTATGAGAAGGGTTCATATTATTTTATAAATAAATAATTTTTGAAATATATGTGTTTATATATAAGATTTATACCTATGACAATGATTCTTGAATTATAAATTTATAGTTATGTTATAATTTCCACAAAAATATTGACAGAATTATCCTTTATTTTATGAGGAATTATGAGAAAATATTCTCACATGATTTCTTTCCTCGATTGTGATTCAATCACTTTTCTACATCTGATTCCTATAATATTTAAAATGACAATTTAAAAATTTTATTTTTTCATTAATTGAGAACTAAAATCATATTTTATGGGGAAATGATGTCCATTAAGTGACAGTGTTCCCCATTTCATGAAAGATTTATGAATAGTGATTCCTCTTATTTGAAGACATTTACCAAAACAAAAACTAGTTAGAATAAGTTAAAAAAATATTCAATAAATTAATCTATCAAATGAAGGAGTAATCTATAAAATCTCAATAATAGAACCCAAGGTTCAATGTTAATAATTAAACTCTAAAACTCTTCAAAATAATGATGAAAAAATTTAAATACATCATAATCATATATTCCCAAAAATTTTCAATAATTACCCTTACTTAAAAAGATGTAATAAGAATAAAGGTTATATGTGGGGGTATTCCATTTCATATAAACAAGAAAAAATTCTATCCGTAGAGAAAATATTTCCATGAGAGTAAATACATTGAATCTAAGATTCACATATGTAAAATTTCTCAAATAACTTTTTTCCTCTAATAGTACCAGGAATGATTAACAAGTGGTTTTAATGCTCTCTATGTTTTTTATAGTATACCAATATAACATTAATAAATACTAGAATAAAATTACCAAGGTAATACTTAATGCTTCGGGAATTTGTTTTAATGGATCCACATCTACTTATAGTTGAGACAAAAAATATCATTGATTTCTTTATTTCTATTACATTCAAGAGATAGAAGGAAATTATCTCAATACTTATAAGAAACTAACAAACCATTTAAGTATTTTCCAAGATGTTTCTTTCCAAAATTATTACATGCTTGATGTTTCTTCCTTCCCTTATTCCCCATTTCTTCATTTCTTTTTCATTGGTGCTCACTCATCTTTCTCTTCTCTTGATTTCATTTCATGATATGAGAATTCATTCTCCATTCTGATAGAACCTGACCCCATATCATCATATGATAAAAAATAGTGAAGGACTAGATCCCTTAAATTTGTTGAATTAAATCAATAAATGTATAAAAAACCATAATTTTTGGATTACTAACATTTTATACGACCTGAAATTCTAATTTTGTAATGTTTTCCACATACTTAACAACACTTTCCTCATCATACAGTCTCAAATTATGAAATTTTCATTCCATGATTTCTTATTCCTATTGAAAGAAATATTTCTCAAAGAAAACCCCCATAATGGTTTTTTCATTTCATTCCTTCTATCTCCTTCTTATCATTAGTTTTTACTATCAATGGAAACTATTGATCCACATATACTTTTAAACAATATAGTAGCAGAATAATTTTCATGCTCCCATTAATTCCCAAAGCCATATTTTTTTTAAATAGTATTGATCCATTGATTATCTACCAATGGATTATTATTTCAATTAAATTATATATGATTATATCATATAATTTTATACAATATAGGTACATCACACTTTGGAATAATAAGATTCACCATATGGGAAGGGTTATTTGTTATAACCTTGGTTAGTTTTCCCAATATTTTGATGATATCCGCAACTCGAACGCCGACTATATTAACATGATCATAAGTTAACCTGATTAATTGATTACGGGTTTTATGTTATTTCTTTTTCTTATTCTAGTAACCGTATCTAAACAATGGTACACATATAATTATCTCATAACATAATGAATTTTAATGTTGGGAATAAAACTCAGTAAAAAGTTCTCAAATATTCTAATTGATTATCTAAATTACTATGTCAGTTATGTTCTTCTAAAATATAGTTCCCAATAGTCAAACTAAATTTTTTTTTGCCAATTTTAGCCACACCAACACTACATACTTATAGAATATGTTTACTTTATTACATTGGTGTAAGATAAAAGGGTCTACACTATGAAGGGTCGATCTATTTATTAGTATTGGGAAACTAAATACATACATGGTTTCTATATTAAATTATAATAATAAAACATAGTCAGAAAATAAATTATTTAATCCTTGAATATCATTTAAATATTCCTTCTTTATATCATGGATATGGGAAAACATAATAAAGGGAGAGCTCAAATTCATAGTAAGAGAAAGTAAATAACGTAATCTATCATTAATATGTAAGTCATAAAAAATATGGTAGAGTAAATTACCAATAAATATTTAATTTAATTAATAAATTAAAATTCAGAATATTTATATGGAAAATAAAATAATAAAACAAAAAACAAATATAGAAATGTTAATGAAAGAATATTATATTATAGTATATTCTTAATATTATCATCAAGTCATTAGAAAATAAATAATGAATCATAATTTTAATGCACTAGCCAAGACACATTAATTTGATGGGTGGGTGTATACCAAATACCCAACTATTATGAAATAATCTTAAATCATCAACCTACACATCAGACCAACTTATTTTTCCTCATGAGACCTATCGACGCATTGATATGCTATTTATAACTAGGCCCCAACCATCACTTAAATAAATCCAATGCAATCTTCTTATATTGAACAAAAAATAAAATACATTATAAATTTTTCTTACCAATCAATAAATATCTGGGTTGAATAAATAATATGATACATCAATATTTTATTAGTAAAGAAAATAACACCACTAATATTATTCCTTGAACTAACATAGTATATTAAAATGGTATATGGTAGAAAAAATGTCAAAGGAGTTATAATGATATTAAATAACTCCATGATACTAAAAATATGGACATGAAGGTGACAAATAATATCTAATGAATAATGGATAGGGATTAAGAATATGATCATAAAAAATTGAATGATATCTAAATAAGGTATAATTCATATATCAGTAAATGATGATAAAAGAACATTTATTAAATAGAAATAAAATATTTAAATAAATGAAATTATATGGATAATTATAAAGGAAAATTAATGAGAAAATTTAATAAAATAATTAAATATTTTGTAACCTTGGTGTAAAAAATATGTTATAAATCATTTCAAAAATCATTTTAACTATTTAGATAAAAACTGCCTTTTTATTTTAGTATAAAAACTAAAATTTCACAAAATAATGGAAAAAAATTTTCATTTAAAAAATAAAGAAACTTATAGAGGAATATAAATTGTGAATAATGGTCATGGAGGAAATAAAATACACTCACACCATATAAATTAAAAATAACATTCATGACCCACTTTTTTAAAAATTCAAACATGGATTATTAAAAAACATTAAAAATATTCTTTTTTGAACATTGTAAATAAAGTCAAGGGTAGTATAAAAATAATTTTCCAATTTTTTAAATGTCGATAAAAAATTCCAAAAATTAATTTTAATAAATTTTTTATGGAAGATAAATATTCTTAGCCGAAAAAGGATAAATAAAGAAGATTTTTTTTAAAATATTATTTGGATCATTGTGTTCTAGAGAGAGGAAATATTAGAATAAAAATATGGGAAATAGATAAATAACCATTCAAGAAAAATGAAATGGTATTTAAGAAATAAATATCTTATAATTCTTCCGATGTAAATTTAAACAGGAACAATCCTAAATAAGGGTGATATTTTAGAATAAACTCTTACGGGTTTAATAACTTTTGAATCAAACCAAATTGAAATATAAAACAAGAATTTAAATATAAAATACCATTAATAAACTTTGATACATGATATAATATGTGAATGGGGATGTATATAAACCATATAAATTCAATTAGTTGTATTTTATAAAATATGTCTCAATAGAGTTGAATTGTGATGAAAAACCATTCCCTTGGATTCCTGCTTGTTCAGATGTATTTTATCCTCATGAATAGTAAATTAAATATTATTAAACACTTGATTATGAAATATTTTTTGTATATAATTTTCTATTGTCCTTTTATGACCATATTCCATCCAATAATTGTATATTTTATGCTTACATCAACCACAAAAGGTTGTTTGGTTAATTTCTCCAAAATTACTTCTATATATTGACCATGGTTAAAGGTGTCCTGAAATATTTACATAATATCCATAATTTAAATAGTTTAATTAATTTAATTTTTATGCATTATTTAAAATTTTAAAATCAACAATGTATGTAGGAATATAATAATGAATTTCATTTCTTTTTATTGATGGTAGTCCACACGTATGCATGAGAGAAATTATAATTTTCAAATGTATGGTAAGATAATAATATAGATGATATATTATATTTATAGAATAAAAATTATGTCCTAAAAATTATTTATATTCATTAATTACATCTTGATAAAAATTCAAGTTCTATGATAATGAAAAATAAAACACATTGTTTCGTGGAGATGATAGTCTATACGTATGCACAAGCGATGTGTTTATTTTTTATAGGATGTAAAGGAGATATAAAATGGACTTACCATTAATATAAAAACATCTCAATATGATAAATATACTGATTTAACTATGTTAATATGGTTATTTAATATTTGGATGTGGATTAATAATAAATGAACTTGAAAATTCATGATAAGAACATATACTTCTTCTTTTGGTGACCTTATGTGGAAAAAACATAATGTGATGACCCAGAACCAGATGCCACTTAATGGGTGCCCCGATCCCTGTGGTCCACATAGCCTCAAATACATCTTCCTAAATGCCAGAGGCTATCGAATAATAGCGAGGGCCTAGGGTGTGTCTATGGAAAGACTATGCCATCATTAGCAGAGTGCAGCACAATAGAAGAGAAATAAATGAATATTAAAAAGTGGAAGCAATATAAATAAATAGTTCAATCAAACTGATGAAATAGATAAAAAAGAATGAAAATAAATGTATCAGTTGGAACAGTAATGATGTAATGTCATGTCACTAGAAAACTGAAAAGCATTGATACAAGAAAATATGCATTACATGTTCTGCAAGGTAAAAGAAAACAAAGTCTACTCCAAGCATCCTGAGATCCTACTTGGTCATTTGTTATCAAGATCCATCCTATCAGCACAAATTCAAGTATAAGAAGCTGCATGCTTCCCTTTATCAATACCTGCAACCATGTAATCTACTTCGGGTACCAAACGACGCCCAGAGAGGGTGTGAGATAAAACTAAGTGGGCCACCACAAGTGGTGTCTATAACATATGACCCATGTAATGGAATATAACGGTGTGCAGGTATGCATATATAAAGGAAAGAAAGCAGTACAATATAACTAAATAACCATGCACCTTTTTCATTCCTAGCCTGGTGTCTGAACATATACCCAGTTCATTAATTAATCAATTACCATTTAATTTTAATAGGTCATGTGATGGATATCCAACACTGACATCACCCCATGATAGTATAAGTTGTGAATGTCCCAGTACACAAAAAGGAAACCAAATAATGATATCCAGTGAGGATGTTACAGGGTAAAAACCAAGGAAAACTAAACTCACAGAATGCTAACTCAGTAGCATCTGAGTCTAGATAAATGGTAAGAGTGTAATCCATGGAGTATAATCCAAGATATTCCACAATAAGTCGCATACTAAGTCCATGGTGTTCAACTAAGGAAAAATGAGGCTAAGTAAAGAAAGATCCCTATGGGCTTTAACCATGGCACCTACTAGTCAGTGCTAGATCCAAGGAGTGTATCTAGGGTATCCTATAAGAAGAAGGGACCCAACTGTAGTATACCAAGCATCTAAGGAATAGATAAGAATCGAAGTCTAGGTGGGTATCAACCTAAGAAAACTGTATTCTTGAATCGGGATGGGGTTCCCGATACCCAAGGTATTCTCCTCTCAGAATCCACAGTGAGCATGATTCTATCCATTCCTATTTGATATTCTAATCATGTAATAATTCATTCGGTCCAAGTCTATCCTTCCATTAGTGTGGATAGGTCATGTAGAGTTGAATCCATTAGTCCAATCCTTTTCTTCCATTAGTGTGGATAGGCCAAGTAACGTTGCAACCATTTAATCAAGTCTTAGTTTTCCATTAATACATAATCAATTATTAAGGTTTACTCCCCTACCTTCCATAAACATGGAAAGGGGTACTACATACATGTAACCTTTATTTAATCTCTTTAAATAAGGCCAAGTTATATACTTAGTATACTTTCAATTTACATTTCACATTTAACTTTTAATAACCATTTTTAAGCACTTACCTTAAGCGATTCAAGTAGATAGCATAAATGGTACATGCCATCATGCAATTATCAATAACAACAATCAATTTATTATAAGGAGTATGACCTTTAGAAAGGTCAATCAAAGGCACACCCAAATGGTGGCTCAAACGTGCCAAAACACTAAAACTCAATTATGGCATAACCTTCGACATGAGGCAGATTGAGTTGTCGGTGAAACCACTAACAACTAATCACATTTTTAGAAAGCGCATAACCATACGATTCTAAAAAGTATAATCGTTACATGTTAATTTAATAAACAATTTCCAACGAAACCGGTGTGCCCCACACGATCATTCCAAAAAGAATGAACTTTAGGGATGAGTTATAGACCACCCACCTTAGGTTTGTACGACTCTTCTTCTCTATTATCGGTCGTTGATTTTCCTCATATCAGAGTAGATCTAAGAAAAGGTGAAAAATGATCACATAGCAATATCTAGGTTACTAGTGAAAGAGAACAAGAATGGATAATGGGGACTTGAGTAATTACTGCTGCACATCCAACGTGATGAACAAAAGCTTGATCAGAATCCGGACAATAAAGATCTATTGATTTCAAGATTTGATATTCAAAAACCCCAAAATTGCAAGAGAAATAGGTCAATCCTACACAAACTCTGATTAGGGAGGAAGGGGGAGGATTAATATACCATTAAGGGAATTTTAGACAATTTACACATCTTTTTAACCTACGCACGGTTTGTCTACACAGTATGTCAAACCGTGCACAAACCATGCAAGATGGTTTTGCCCGAATCTGAGAAAAAGGGGGGTTCCCATGGTTAGGCCTCATGGCTATGCACAATCAATGCAAGATTACACTTTACAAAAAAACAAAAACCACATGGTTAGGCAAACCATGTGAAAACCATGCGTAAAACATGCGACTTGGATTGGAAAAAAGGGGGTTCACATGGTTAGGTTTCATGGCCATGCAAAAACCATGCACAAGCTATGCGACTTGGCCTGTTTTCCTAAAAAGAGGTATTCCAACCTCCAAAAAATCCCTAAACACCCTCAGAACCTTTTATAACTCATAAGGAATCAATAATAGTCCCAAAGTAAAGATTTAGACCGGAAAATAAGGGATACATACCTGAGTGAGAAAACGGGTTCTTAGAGTCTTCCCCCCTTAAAAGAACTCTCCCCTGAGTTCCCCTTCCAAGGGTAAGGAAATAATGTCTAAGAACAACTCTGGCCATTGAGAACGTACATCAGATTTCCTCTCCCAAGTCTCATCTTGTACTCTGTCATGCTTCCATTGCATTCATCTAAGGAGAACAAAATTGCCTTGGAGAACCTTCGTTCTTTGGTTAAGATGCATACTAGATACTCCTCAAAGGTAGAATTATCCTCTAACTCCACTTCCTTAGGATTAAAGGTATGAGATGGGTCAACATGATATTGTAGAAGTTTTGAGACATGAAAAATGTCGTGTATAACACGGTACCTCTGAGGTAGTAGCAACCGAGAAGCTACTGGCCCAACTCTCTCTAGAATCTTGAATGACCCGACGTAACGAGGTGACAACTTACCCTACTTCTGTAACTGTCTATGCACTTGCTTGGGTGATACCAAAAGAAAAAAATGATCCCCAACCTCTGACTCAAAAATATTATCGAGGAAGATCGAAATAATATTTCTGTCTAGATTGAGCAGTAGTCATATGCTTCCTGATCAGCTGGACCTATTCTAAAGTCTCCTGAACAAGATGAGGACCCAATAGGGCTACCTCACCTACCTCTAGACAGTATAAGGGTGAATGACATAACCTACCATATAAGGCCTCAAAAGGATCCATTTGAATAATTACCTAGAAATTGTTATTATAGGAGAACTTGATGAGAGGTATATGGTTCTCCCAACAACCACCGAAATCATGGACACATGCTCATAGAATGTCCTCAAAAACCTATATTGTATGTTCCAATTTTCCATCGGTCTGAGGGTGAAAAGTTGTTCTTTAAAGCACTTGAGTTCCCATAGCTTTCTGAAAACCCTACTATAATCGTGAAGTGAAATGAGCATCCCTATCTGAAATGATAGTACATATAACCACTTGTAGTTCTACGATCTCACAAACATACAATCTTCCCAGCTCATCAACTGAGAAAGTCTCCCGAATAGGAATGAAGTGGGACGATTTCATTAGTCTGTTAATGAATACCCAAATAGAATCTCTTGACCTCAAAAACCTAGGTAAGCTGACTATGAAGTCTATAGAAACATCTTCCCATTTCAAATGTAGGAATTTAATTGGATGTAACAAGCCTGCAAGTCATTGGTTCTCCACCTTTAGCTACTGACAGGTGGAACGCCTAGTGATGAAGCCTGCAATCTGAAATTTCGTCCTAGGCCACCAATACTGGAATTACATATATCGATACATCTTTGAGATTCCTAGATGAAATTCCCACTGGGAAGCATGGGAATATTTCATCGACTCGTCTCTCACATCTACAGGAACCCAGATATGTCAATGTGGATCTAGGATTCCATTTATGTCCACAGACCAATCCAAAGGTGGGTTATCTCTGGATATACTCTCATGGAGAACCAAACCATCAAGATATGAAAACTGCCTAATCTTCACCTTCTCAAGGAGGGATGAGTTATCTATTAAGGCCAATAGGTAAGACTTCTTGTGATTATCATGAAATGGAAGATGATGTTCAGAAAAAGGTCCATTGTCTTCCATTCATCACTGGCTTCCTATACGACATGCATTTGTGTTTTCTTACTCAGTGCATCTGCGACCACATTGCCTTTTCTAGGAATATGGGAAAGCTCAAAATCAAAGGATTATAGATATTCAACCCATATTCACTGTTGTAGGTTCAAGTCACACTGAGAAAAGATATACTAGAGGCTCTTGTGATCTGTATACACCACAAAGCGCTCACCCAACAGATAGTGTCTCTAGTAATGTAAGGCACATACAACTGCTGCTAGATCGAGGTTATGCGTTGGGTAATTTTTCTCTGGAGGCCTCAACTACCAAGATCGGTATGCAACTACATTGTCTTCCTACATCAACACTACTTCTAGTCCAATGCCTAATGCATCAAAAAAGATGATATAACCTTTACCAGGATCTAGAAGAATCAGAATAGGTGTCGAGACAAGCCTCCCTTTCAGCTCCTAAAAGGATTTCTCACATCCTTATGACCATGGGAACATGACACCCATCTTAGTAAGACCATTAATAGGTCCATCAAGACTAGAAAAGTACATTATAAAACACCTATAATATCCAACGATCCCTATGAAACTCATGATATCAAACACGTTATTGGGATGCTCTCAAGAAACTATAGCACTAACCTTTTTAGGGTCAACAAATACTACTAATTATGAAATAATATGACCTAAGAAGTGGAATTTGTCGATCCAAAAGTCACATTTAGAAAAATTTTCATAAAGCTAATCCTGTCTCAGTGTACTTAGAATGATCTCAAGATGTTTTTCAAGGTTGTTACGAGTGCATGAATACACCAAGATTTCATCCACAAAGACCATGACAAAAGAGTTAAAATAGGGATGGAAAACCCTATTCATCAAATCCATGAAAACGATAGGCATGTTTGTAAGACCGAACGAGATAAAAAGATAATCATAAATACCATAACTACTATAGAAAGATGTAAGAGGTATTTCTAATGGTCTGAATCGCACATAATGATAACCTGATCTCAGGTCGATCTTGGAGAACACCTTTTCTCCTTGGTGCTAGTCAAAGAGATCATATATTTGAGGAAGTGAATATCAGTTCTTGACCGTAATCTGGTTCAACCTTCTATAATCCACACAAAAACATAGAGTTCCATCCGCATTCTTAGAAAAAATAATAGGTAAACCCCAAGAGGATGTATTGGGACGTATAAAGAATTTGGAATCTAAGTCCTCTATCTACTGCTTGAGCTCCTGAAGCATAGTAGGTGCCATCCTGTATGGAGGAATAGACACTAGAGCTGCTCTTGGAACAAACTCAACTATAAACTCTACCTCTCTCTTAGGAGGTAAGACATAAAATTCATCAAGAAACACTTCTTTGAAAAAATCAACTACTGGAGGAAAGTTAGTTGGTAGAAAACCTTGATCCTCCATGAAAAGATTTGAAATTTGGGCAATCACTCCACCTAGCCCATGATGCTTCGGTCTATCTCTTCCAGCCTGGACATCACACTCACCTTTGAAAAGATAACTACTTGCATTGGGTGATGTAAAATAAACCCTTCGATGATAAGAATCTACAAAGAAATGATTTTGGACCAACCATTCCATCCTGAGAATGACTTCAAATCCTGTCATCTCGAGAACAAAGAGGTTCCACAAAAAAGGGAAACTTCATACCTCAAGGGGGAAGTCCCTACACCAGCATATGCCCTCCGTCCGTATTCTCGATGGTGTATCAAGGGTCATTACATCATAGTGATACTATGTCTCTAGTCCGAGACATTCCACAATTGATACAGAAATAAAAGAGTTTGAAGAACTTGTATCAAACAAAGGAGATATAATAGTAGAGGCTACAAGAAATGTACCTTGTATTGTAGATGGTCCCATGGCCTGATCCTCAGGTATCGGTTGTAAGGCATGAAACTGACATGATCCACGACCCTGTGCAACAGATGGACTACCATGATCGTGACTACTTTGTTGGCACCACTGGTGACCAGGGGTTGGACTACCAAGGCCATGAAATCCTCCTCATATAGACCTTCCAGTGCTACTCTAACTTCCCTCCTGATGTGGTGAAAAAGAACTTGTTCCTAAAGGTGGAGCTGAATGTGATCCTCTTCCACTCGAAGATGGTGGAACATTCCTACAAAAGTACTTATGATGACCCATACTGCCAAAATCCCGACACTTTATAGGGTCTATATCACACTGGGGCTTCTTATTCCTGGGTTTTCCACACTGATGACACAATACAGAGCTATCAAACTGGATACTCTGGCTGCCACTGCCCTAACAAAAATCCTCAAGGGAATGTTTCCTGACACAGGAAGAACTACTGGCCTGATACGACACTAATTCTTTAAACCCAGTACTCACATCATCCCTCAAGTTATGCTCAGTGATAATGGCATGATCAACTATTGAAGAGAAGGTAGGAATGTGAAATAATTTCACCTGAGTTCATACGGTGTATTGGATCCCATCCTCAAAACGTCTAGCATGAAAAATCTCATCACCGGCTATAAGCAGTGCAAAGCGCTATAAATCAGTAAAACATGCTGAATACTTCATAAATAAAATAGAACCTTGCTTGAGATGCATGTACTATCTGGATCTATTATCTCTTAGTGACTGAGGAAATAACTGATTATAGAAGGTAGTGTATAAGTAAACCAATAACATTCCCTGATGATGTCTGGCCTGTGTAACGATTCCCACCAACGCTTGGACGAATCCCAAAGAGTGTATGTAGCTAGGTTTAATCTCTGCTCTAGAGGTGTTTCTAGATACTCAAAGATAGATATCATTGTCTCTAGCCAAGATTAAGCAGCCTGAGAACCTCTATCCCCAAAAAACTAGGACACTGCTGCTGGAACTCGCGGGTCCGATCAACCATCATAGGTGCAACCTGCGGAGCACCTTTCATGGACCGCATCAGACATAAGAAACTATCACAGACATGGGTATCAGTTCCCAGATTAGGTACAACAGGTGGTGCCTTATGTGGCACTCTTGGAAGTAAGACTGGAGTCTCAGGGCCCACCATGTCTAGAGCATGGTCGTCACCACCTTCCTGGTGAACAACATGAGGACTTTGTGGTGGCATTGATCTACAAATTCCAAGAACACATGTTAGAAAAATCCTAAAAGAACGAATATATCATCACTAACAGAAGGTTATCATAAGAAAACTCACTACCCAAGGCATAATACCCAAACTACCCACTAAGACGGCCTGGTATCAGTATGTTCTCAAGTATATGTTTTATAGAATTTTCCATTTAATTCTTAGGTTCACTCCATTAACTTTCTTAAACATGAAAAGGCCGGAAAAGGATGTGTAACAAATTCATTTTAGATTTCAAGATTTACATTATAATGGATAGTCATTTCTGATGAATTAGTTCCCATACACCTATCACCAAAAATGACACCCATTTACTTATAGAATAATGTCTTGACTTGGTAAATTACTCATTCCAATCCATGAGGGCCCATACACCTCATGAATTGAGATAGAAAATCACTCAATCGAATCCAAAGTAATACATGTAAAAACAACTATCACAACATCACTCAAAAATCACATGCATATCAATAAATTCAATGTAGTGAAATGCACCTATATGGCATGGTAATATGTATGACATGTTAATTATAGGTGCATATAATGATGCATGTATCAATACTCCTTGACCTCATATCCTCATGTGAAAGATGAAATAAGTTCCCAAAGAGTAATAATCAACAACACCATATGACATGTGAGTCACCCAACGATGAAATAATATCAACTATAATAGGAAAAATAGAACAACAATTGCGTTATGGGTAACTAGGAGTTTACCCCGAACATGGGTTCACGACGCCCAAGAACGACTTATGACCAAGTCCTAATAATTTCTATTATCCAATATATTGTCCCAAAATAGTAAAGAAAGAAAATTAAACACCTCTGAAACCACTTTGTGATGACCCAGACCAAAATTCCACTTAACGGTGCCTCAAGCCTGGTGGCCACATGGCCTCAAGCGCATCTTCCAAAATGTCGGAGTCTTCTGACTATCAGGGAGGGCCTAGGGTGTGTCCATTGGAAGACTATTCCCTAATTAGTAGTGTGTAGCACAGTGGAAGAGATATAAATTAATAGTAACCAACAGAAGCAATATAAATAATTAGAATAAGAAAACTGAGGTAATAGATAAACAAGAATAACAATAATTGTATCAGCTGGAACAGTAATGATGTAATATCATGTCACTAGAAAACTGGAAATCATAGATACAAGACAATATGCATAACGTGTTACAGAAGTTAAAATAAAACAAAGCATACCCCAAGCATCCTGAGATCCTACTCGGTCATCTACTATAAAGCTCCTTCCTATCAGCACACAATCATGTTTTAGAAGCTGCAAGCTTCCCTTTGTCAGTACTTGCAACCATGTAATCTACTCTAGGTACCAAATGACACCTAGAGAGGGTGTGAGATAAATCTCAATGGGCCACCACCAATGGTGTCTATAGCATTCATCCTGTGTAATGGAATATAACAGTGTACTGGCATGCATATACAAAGAAAATAAAGCAGTACAATATAACTAAATAACCATGTACCTTCTTTAGACCTTGGTTGATGGCTGAACATGTAACTAGTTCATTAATTAGTAAATTACCATTTAATGTTAACAAGTCAAGTGAGGCATAACCAACACTGACATCACCTCATGATAGTATAAGTGGTGAAGTTCCCAAAACGTAACAAGGCAACAAAACAGCGATTTCCATTGAGGGAGTTATAGGGTAAAAACCAAAGTAACATAAACTCATGGAATTATAACTAAGTAGTATCTGAGTGTAGTTAATGGGTAAGAGTGTAATCCAAGGATAACAATCCAAGGACTTCCACAATAAGTTTCCTACTGAGTCCTAGGTGATCGACCAAGGTAAAATGGGGCTAAGAAAAGATAGGGACCTATGGGATTTAACCATGGCACCTACTAGTCAGTGATGGATCCAAGGAGTGCATCTGGGGTATTTTGTTAGAAGAAGGGAACCAATGGTAGTATACCAGGAATCCAAGGAATAGGAAAGAACCAGAGTCTAGGTGGGTATCAACCTAAGAAAACAGTATCCTTGAATTAGAATGGGGTTCCAAAGACCAAGGTATTCTCCTCTCAGAATCCAAGGCGAGCACGAGTCAGTTCAATCCTATTTTATATTGTAATCATGTAATAATTCATTTCGTTCAAGTCTTTCCTTCCAGTAGTGTTGATAGGTCAAGTAGAGTTGAAACCATTGGTCCAATCCTTGTATTCCATTAGTGTGGATAGGCCAAGTAGTGTTGCAACCATTTAATAAAGTCTTAGTTATCCATTAAGGCATAACCAATTATTGAGGTTTACTCTCCTACCATCCATCAAAATAGAAAGGGGTGATATAGACATATAACCTTTACTCAATCTCTTTAAATAAGGCCAAGTTATACACATAGTATACTTACCATTTTACATTTCACATTTCCCTTTTAATAACCATTTGGAAGCACTTACCTTAGGCAGGTCAAGTGGTGAGCACACACGGTACATGCCATTATGCAATTATCAATAAAAAAATCCATTTAATATAAGTAGTCTCACCATTATAAAGGCCAATCAAAGGCACATCCGAATAGTCGCTCAAATGTTCCAGAACACTAAAACTCAATTATGGCTTAACCTTCAATATGAGGCGGATTGAGTTGTTGGTGAAACCACAGATAACTAATCACATTTTTAGAAAGATCATAACCATATGATTCTAACAAGTATAATCATGGCATGTTAATTTAAAAAACATATTCCAATGAAACCAATGGTCCCTACAAAATTATTCATAAAACAATGAACATTAGGTTTGAGTTATAGAACATCCACCTAGGGTTGTACGACTCTCCCCCTCTGGTATCTGCCCTTGATTTTCTTCAGATCGGAGTAGATCTAAGAAATGGTAAAAAATACTCACATGGTGATATCTAGGCCGAGAGTGAAGGAGAAGAAGAATAGATAAAGGGGACTTGAGTACATACTGTTGTGCATCCAATGTGATGAATAAAAGCTTGATCAGAATATAGACAAATAATACCTCTAGATTCCAAGCATTGATCTTCAAAAACCCCAAAATTCAGATAGAAATAGGTTAATCTCGCACAAACTAGGATTAGGGAGGAAGAGAGAGGATTAATAAATCATTAAGTTCACTTTACACATTTTACACATGTTTTTAGCCTATGTAAGGTTTTTCCACAAGGATTGTCAAACCATGAGCAAACCCTATGATATGGTTATGCCTGAATCTAGGAAAAAGGGTGGTTCGCATGGTTACGCCTCATGGCCGTGTGCAAACAACGTGAGATACCACTATCCAAAAACACACAAACCACATGGTTATGCAAACCATGTTTGAACCATGTGAAAACCATGCAACTTGGCCTGGGAAATAGGAGGTTCTCATTATTAGGATGCATGGCCATGCACAAACCATGCATAAACCATGCATAAACCATGTGACTTGTCCTCTTTTCTTAAAAAGAAGTTTTCTGAGATCCAAACAAGCCCCATACACCCTCAGAACCTTATCTCACTCATTAGGAATATATATTTGGTCTAATGTAAATATTTAGACTAAAAAATAAGGGATCAATACCTAAGTGAAAACTCGGGATCTTACACATAAATCCATACTGAATTCGTATTTTGAGGATACCAAAATCACTAGGTTAAGAGAAATAAAAATTTTATGGTCTTTGGGTAGGTATTTTTTATAAAAGTGGCTAAAGATGTGTGTAAAATAGAGGATATAAGGTTTTATTCTACAATTAAGTTGGCTGAATAAACTTTTAAATATTAAAAACATTAAAATATTATAAAGTCACTCTTATGTGAAAGTGGATCCAAATGGGAACCATTTAGAATATAGTATGTTATATGGAAAAAATAAAATCAACCAATATGATTTATATAGGGTTTTAGATTTTTTAAACTCACAACTCTTATGTTTATTCCCCTTGTTAATCCCTTTTAAACATTACCATAGGGATAAGTTTCTGACTCGGTTACTATTCATTATGACGAAAAATTAAGTTAAAATAATTTAATAAATTTTATAATTAGGATTTAAAATATTTTATCCATTTTATATGATTTAATTCCTATAATTAAAAGAAATTAATATTAAAATAATTTCAAAAAACACAATGAAAAACCATATAAAAAAATGATTATTTTAAGCATAATTATTATTTTATAATTTAATCATTTATAATATTTATTAAAATAGAATTAATAGAATTATTTAAAGGTAAATTTTTTTCTTATTTTACATTAAAATAAAACTAAAATATAAATTAACCTTTTGAATACTTGATTAAAATAGAAGAATCAAAATTTGTTTTTATTTGAATAAAAACATTACTTAGATTTCAAAAATGTTAAATTAATATTTTTGAGTTGAAAATTTAATTTTTAAATGAATTAAATTCCTTATTAAATATATATTTGGTTACTAATTTTTTTAATTAAAATTAAGATTATTATTATATCATGTTAATTTTATTTAAGTGATAGTAATTTTAAAATCATATATTTTCACTATTCACTAAGAAATAAACAATTTCTGAAATATCCCAAACATTAAACCTAAGATAATTTTGATATTATGGAATAAAAAATATATTTCATTTTATCAAATACAATTTTGAAATTTTGTTGAAAATAATTCTAATCCATGGGCATAGGCACGTAAAAACCATTTCAACAAAAAAAAATTATTTTCGAAGTCCAAAAATAAATTATTTTCATTCTTTTCCTAGTAAAAACCATGTAGGTGATATTTAATTTAATTTATTGAATTTATTAACAATAAATCTTTATAAAAATAATTAATCAATAATGATTAAGTGAATTTTTTAAGATAAAAATACATTATGTAATTAAAAATAGTTTTCTAAAAAATATCACTGTTTACCATCAAATTATTTTATCTACATTTATAAAAAATTTAAAAGCAATGAATGAATGATTATTAATTATTTTAAATATATAAAAAAACATTTTTAATAAATTTAATACTCATAATAAGTGAAATTTAGCATTTTAAATGAATCATATATAATATAAAGAAAATATTTTTATTGAAAAATTATCCATTTTAAATTTAAATCTTATTAGAATTATATTAATCATTTATTATCATTAAATATTAAATAATTAATTCCTAATAATTAATCAATCTATTATGAAAACTTCTCTACATATATTTTATAATTATATTACTTTTTTTATGACATTCTAATATAATTCTATGTTATAATAATCATATTTAATTAATAAAATTTTTATTAAATATCATAGTTCATTTAAGATCGGTGATGCTTGTATCACATATAGGTCATCGATAGGTAAAAATGAATGAGAGGTTAATTTCCCTTTAAAAAATTAAAGGAAAATAATCCATTTTAAAAAAATCAATATAAAAGATTTGATAAATAAATAAAATAACATAAGAATAAGATAATAAAAGTTTTAAAGGAAAATAATATGATTAAATATGTAGAAGAATAAAATGAAAAGTGATTCAATAGAAAATGGTTTAATCACATTCAATAGATTAAAAAAATTATGTAATTCATGATTGAAAGTATTAAATAAATAAGATTACATAAAGTAAATGACACATGTTTTTAGTGAGGATTTAACCCCCATGTTTTTTAAAATGAATTTAAATGAATGAAACTTTTTTTTAAGTAGATAATTATAACTATCCTTTAAACAAAATTTTTGTTTCTTATATGATTTGAATTTCAAAAAACGGTCATCTACGGTTGTGTTCAGTAAGTTATTTGGAGTCTGATAGAACAAAATTTTTTTTGGTGAATAATAACATACCATTTTGAATAGTAATATGAATATTAATAGGACCCTTATGAAAATTAAATCATATTATTTTTTTTTATTTTTGTAAGGTTACAATATATTGAGATCTTCATTAAAATTTCAAGGGGTTAAAAAATGAGTTATATTTTTAAAGTTATTATTTTTCAATAAATTATGATTTTATATAAATATTGAATTAAAATTATTTTCAAAAAATAGAGCTCATTTATGAATTATACATGTCGAAAAATGGTTAGGGTTAATTTTTGGGATTTTTTTTAAATTCATGAATTTTTTGTGAATAGTAAGATATGATAAATTATGATATATGATAAATACTTGTTTTACAGAATCATAGGTTATTCAAGGATTATGTAAGCACACATGTTTTGGACTCACATGAACTTATTAATATTTTGGGTCGCATGAATCAAGACTATTCATAGTCTTGGGAAAAAATATTAATATAATGATTAAAATAATGTAAAATCCCTCCTCTCCTCCACTGTAAATACCACCCACATTCCCATCTACCGCTCACACCTATCAATATTTGAGGATTGACTATGTTCTACCCAATCTCATTCCAAAGGATCTCCCCTTCTCCAAGACCTACTAGTCTAACTAAAAGGCCTTAAGGAGGATCTCAACGAAAAGAGATCAAGAGGAGGGTTAAACACGTTTGATATAAGATGAACCTGAGGTAAGGGGATTCTTAACCCAATTTCCAATCTTCAGTTTAACCTTACACTTTATTCATAATGTAGTATTAAGAATATTTGTTTGAAATTTTTTATATATATTAATTTGTATTATGTTTATTTATAGTTCACACAAATATCCCTTACATCCCATAAATTCTCACTCCAATTATATTTGTATGAGACTTAAAATACTTTTGAAAGACTCTTTAATAAAATTCATAAAGATTGTTATATATATATATATATATGTAATGAGTGGTTTACCCTGATTTATTGATAATTTATTACCATTATATGTTTCTTGGACATAGTTATGTTGGGTTGAGCCCATTATTTCTCAAGATATGGTGTGTTGATCCCATTAAATCTCAAGATATGACGGGTGATCCCCATTATAACTCTCTAATGCCTTGGGTACTCCGGAGATGGAATTTGATAAAATGGTTATTCAATGTGTAAGGGTTATTGCAAGTGTGATATGGTAAATATGTCCCAATGACACTATATAATATTTCAATGCATGTTAATGAGTTTTTATGAAATGGGTTTTATTGGTTTTTATATTATCACTTGACTGGCGATTTATTTCCTCACATCCCTTATTGATATTTTTGTTCTTATCATGAGTTTTAAAGTTTTTTCTAATGTTATAAGGAAGTGTAAGATAAATAAATAAGGCAATTTAAGTGTTATAAATTATTTTGTTGAAATTATATTTTATTTAGGTTTTATATTTTGGAAAAAGTGGATACTATTTTAGTAGTATCCTCTTATCTGAAAATGGGATGTTTTTTATGTTTTATATCCTAGTTTATCTAAAATTATAGACTTTAAAATATCCTCAATATGCAACAATTTATTTTCTTCTTTAAAACTCATGATTATGTAATTTTTTAAGGCTGGGTCCTTATAGAGGAATTTAACAAATAGTACTCAAAGGTACCCTACATCCCTTACATTAATCACTCAATGATTTAATGTATTAGTCCCTTAGATTCAATTTCATCCAAGATAAAAAAATATATTTTTCTTTTTATGTTTTATAAAGAATCCTAAATGAAAAATAGACACTATATCTTTAACGAAAAATCTATATACTTAAAAAGAATTGTCTCTTTCCTTTTTACTATAATTTGATTAAAAACCAAACTCTCTCACATTAAAGGTAGTGATCACCAAAACCATAAAAATGTTTAATATGGGAGGATTCCATGGAAGAAATCAATTTTTAGTATAGAATAATTTCTATCAAATAATGTGATGAATTCTAGGATAGAATAAGAATAAAGAATATATTTATAAGATATTAAAATTTTGTTAACACTCTTAGAAGGACATGAAATATTTTGAATGAGAGCATATTAGAGATAAATTTAAGATCATGGATAAATTGATCATGTTGTTGTCATTTTTATGTATAGATTTACAAGTCCTATAATGGTATCTATTTATATAATTCAAACCATTTGATAGTGTTTTGTAATCCATTGTGAGACTTTAATATGTTGACATCCATGTTCGATTTATTATGACCTTTATTTATGAAATTCAGAATAAATTTCTTTTACATCATGAAAGTGAACATTATTCTATGGAGGGGGGATTTTTTGATAGGAAATGTAATTGTAGTGTAGTTTTAGGAAGATAAATTTTCTTATTCTTCTAATAAAGAGGTCTCAAAATATAACATTTGAGCTACAACATGGGGATTACAATACTATTTGTATGGTTCTTCCCAAAATGAGGTAGCTTTGGTGTAGAATTTGGGATATGGTGTTGACCAATCCTACAATGAAAACAAAACATCATAAAGAAAACCTTGAGTTTTGTATCAAGATGATGTTGTGGGAAATAAAATTTGAGTTCATCTTGGCCTCTTTAAATTTCACCGTAATTCTTGCATTGTGACTTGAACGAGATAGGCTGAGGTGTGGTCTTAAGGGATAAATTGTAACACCTACTCTTGCATATGGGTAAAATGATATATATCTAAAGCTCAAATAAGTGTAGCACTGAGATACTCAAAGATTTATAATGTAAATATTCATTTTCTATAGGCTATGTAAGGGTAGCTTTGAGATGCATAAAGGTAAACACAAATCTAGATTAGGTTATTCTCATAAAAGTGTATTTTCATCAGGGTAAGTAAATTTATATGGAATGATACATAGGTTTTAACTTTATTCATTATTCTATGGTGTGGTTCTATTTGTTGTATCGTAGTCCATATTCAAGGAGTCTAATAAAACATAAAAAAGGATTCTTCAAATATTTCTAAAATGGTGACATCAAGCTATTTGTAAACCACATAAGAGAAACTAAAAAAAATTAATATTGATTATGATCATTAGAAAAAATAAATGTGATAAACACTATAATCATCCCTTTTAATGATTAAATACACCAGATTAATAGTTAAATTAAATAACAGTATTAAAATAAATAGTTATCATGATGCTTAGATAATGAAACTTTTTCCCACAATAAAATTCCATATTTTAGAATAAATAAACTTCTCTTGCGTTGATAGAAAGGATAAAATATATATTTTAACCTTGAAAATATATATTTCATCCCAATAATTATGGTATATGTTGTGAAAAATTCTCCCACTTAGAAGATATTTAAAATAATTCATGCACGGGGTTAGAGAAAAAAGACGTAAAATGAAATATATTCATATCATCATTATTGATCTTTCAAAAGAGTCTAAAATGTAATTATTTTTAAGAATGTTAGAAAAATATAAATTATTTAAGAAAAATATATTATTTAAAAATATATTTTAAAAGTTAAAAAATAAAATTCACAAAAATTTAATTTTGAAAATGACAAATAATTTTTTTTAAAAAAATTTAATTTTGGAAATTGATCTTGAAAAACCAAAATTCTCTTATGGGATCATTTTAGTGAAAAAAAGATTATTTCCCCCTAATTTAATACATCATGTGATCTTAAAGGGGCCATATCAATTAAAAATAATAAAAATAATAAAATAAAATATTTAGAAATTAAATTTTTTTGAAAAAAAATTAATTTTCAAGGTTAATAAATGGTTTTATTGATAAACCGTAGAAAATTACTCAGTAATATTAGACAAAGTGTGTATTAAAGTCCCTTTCATTATACCAATAATGGAGAAAGGGTTAACAAACCCAATCAACACTTATCGGGACAAATCCCTTTGAGTATATGTGCCAAAACCATATCCACTTCTTTGTGTCCATATATGAATGTTTTTCTTGAAGTATTTTACTCACTTATCTTTTCAATAATGTATAAAATGTATTGAAATTCAATTTTAAATAATAAATAAATTTGAAATCTATTTTGGGAAAAAAATTAAAAAACTAATTTTCAAAATTAAAAAACCTGTAAATATTATCAAGATTAAGAGATAAGTATCACAAATATTCATACCCAACTCACATTTTTGTGAAGTGAAAGTGATCAAGAGGAATGTTTTTAGTGAGGATATTTTTATGGTAATGGTTTTTGAAATAAAATTCAGTAGTGAAATTAACTTTTTGAAAGTGATTTGGTATAAAATATTATCACGTGTTAATTTGTTTAGTTTAAGAGTGTTGGGTAGGATTTTTAGAGATACTGATTGCACTAATGTATTCTCACATGATATTTATGGAATAATATGTTATCCTAGAGTCCATAAGTTTATTTTTCATCCATATAACTTTGGTGGAAATAACTCCCAATAGTTATGCATTACACTTCAGTTTTATAAATAGTAATAGAGTTTTTCTTCTTACTACTATAAGAGATGATGTGTTTTCCTAGTAAATTATAGGTTCCACTAGTACATTTCATATCTAGTATTAATCCTCTAAAATCATCATTTAAAGAACAATAAAGTTCAATAGAGGTTTATTTATGATTAAATAATACATGGTTTTTTGTTAGTTTAAAATCAATGAAAATTATTTTTACTTATTTTAAAAGTGATTCATTTGGATTGGATTAAAAATGTGCATAACTACATACACTTAAAATAATGTCTACATTGGTTTCAATAAGTTAATGTATACTTATAATATTACATCAATAAATATTATTATCAACCAATTTACTAGCTTCACACAACATCATCCTACATGTTATACTCATGGGAATTAAAATTTACATAAAATGATCCATGGAAAATTTATTATAAGTTCATTAGTGTATTTACTTTTGTTTAGATTGGCTCCATAGGTACTTTTTGAAATTTTAAAACCTCGTAAAAAATTTGCATTATCCAAAAAAACTCATTTGAGCTATTTAATAATTAAATAAAAAAACAAATGTTTAAATATTTTTTAGTTGAGCTAAAAATAACCATGCGAACATAAATTTGAATTATTAATAAATCATATGAAAATATTTTGAAAAGAATAGTGGAATTAGATTTTCTCATTTTAAAGTCATTGGATAAAATAAATTTGGTTAATCTATTATACCAAGCCAAAAGGACCGTTTTTAAACTACATATAGTTATGGTTAACATGAATTTGGAATATTGGGAATTTCAAGTCTAGGTGGTTCATCCACAAAAATGTTTTCATAAATAAAACAAATTATAAAATTACTTTTGATAATAGTGGGAAAAAATATTAAATTCATATGAGTAGTGAATTCTAAAAATATTCTAATTGATTAGATTTGATCAATGGATGAAATGGTTTGACCATAATCAATACCTTCTTATTTTTTATATCATTTAGTAAAAATTAAATCCTTGTTACAATTAATGTTTCCTTGTTTAAGAAGTTTTTTTTGAAAACCCCACTTAGAGCCAATAATATGATAATTTTTAGAACCATCCATGAGATTCAAAATGTTTTTAATTTGAAATTATTTCAACTCATATTGTATAGAAATTGTCCATTTTTATCATTAATATAGTAATTATGGGGATGAGGTTCTATAACACCCTGAGTATTTATGAATTATTATTTTTTGAATAAATTAAATTTCTTTGATATGTCCCACTACACACTACACCACGTCAATATTTCATTTTATGAAACACAAAGTTATGCTTGTGTTATGCACAACAAAAAGCCTAGATTTCATTACACACAATTCTATATTTGTCTTATGTTACACAAAATACCATGTTCTTTTGACAGCTTGCATCATACGCAAGACCAAGTTCTACCGAACAACAATATATTATTTATATTACTACTAAAATATTATTATAGTTACCACCTATCCATTCGAATGAATGATACAAATAATATTAACATAATTATGAAAATAATTTTTATACATATTTATAAAATCAATAATTTGGTTATCAATTAGTAGTGAAATGAAAGTAAGAAATATTTGAAAATAAATAAATTCCTTTTCTAAGAAAACTATTTTTCTATATACAAACACAATTTATCTGAATAAATTTAAAAAACTTTTTATGTATGATTTAAATGTAAAATATATATTAAATATTCAAAAAAAAATTATAATCCTTATTATATTTTTCATATACAAGAGATAAGAATGAATCAAATTTAGGTATAAAAAGATATATTTTTCTAAAAGCATATTTTCCCCCTTTTAATGGAATAAAAGTTTTAAAACTAATTTGTAACACATTTATAATTTTTATTTGATAAAATAAACTTCATTTTTGAAATATTACTATAAAATTTATTTTTATTGTATTGCAGTTATTTTTTTAGGATATTCATTTTTTGATGAATAATGAAAAGTACTGAAATTTAATTGAGAAATATTTTTTCATCTAATTTTTTATCTGTTTAAATTATATTTTAAATTTTTTTAATGATTAATTATTTTAATTTTATATAAATAAATAATATTTAGGTCATTATAATCATTTTTACATTGAAATTGGATATAAATACAATTCACACTTTTGAACTTTTTAATTAAAAACCAGCCTTTACGACACATTTGCCAGATTAATTTTAAATTGATTTCTTTCACATCCATTTTTATAATTTGGAAAATAGATTCCATATTTGAAATCAGAATAACATATAATTTATAAGGAGATTATTTTTTAACCAAAATATAATTGAATGAAATTAAAAACTACTAAAACAATTAAGGTAAAAGTGATTTTACTTAGCAGTAAAATATTAATCTTAATGGGGTAAAAGAACTAGAAACAATTTCAAAATCTTTTTTATGGCCATATTTAGACCATTTAATATATTTTATTGAAAATTTTATATTTTTGGGGACACATGATGTAAGGGATTCCTCTTAATAGTTTTTTAATTTTTTTATTTACTAGAATTTCAATCCTCATCCACTATAAAAGGGAACTCACCCCCTCAATTTTTCACACCAATAAAAGAATATATATCAGAAAAAAACTATCCAATTATCCTAGAAAATTAAACACCTTAATTATAGATGCATCATATTTTATATAAAGAAAGACAAAGTGGTCCATCAGTGGAAACAAAATAGAGTTTCCTAAAGAAGCGGTAATGTTCTTCAATGAGAACCTTTGTTTTATTTATTCCTACACCCCTTAAATTATTATTATATAAATATTATATAACAACCATAGTATTATCAATATACTGATATTTTTTTAATGTTAAGGATAATACCTAAAAAATCACAAAATTCTATAAAATTAGATACACAATCATAATTTGTGTGTACGGTAGACTATCACCTCGTGAGCTGATGTTGTTCGTTCTTCCATTACCACCTCTCAAAGATGGAAATAATGATTTAATTAGTGGTTTTATATGATATATATTATATTTATGCTGAATTTATTCTTCAATAATTATTATATAACACAAAACATCATTCTTTCTATTTCCTGGGAATACAATAACATCGTTTGTGGACGTTTGGACTACCGGCTCTTCAAATCGATGTTATTTGTTCACACTATACATGGACTATATTATAGATGAGTTTCACAAAAATATGGGATTTTTATGACATAATAATGATAATATAATGATAATTTATATATATACATCATTTAATTTTGTTTCATTCAATATGACAATAAAATGGAAAAACCATTAATGGGTACATACAACCTACCATCTCTAGGAACAGTGTAAATTATTTCACATGTCATTATTTTAATGATTATTATAAACACATATATATTGAATTTATATTATATTTATATCATTTTTTACATTATTTTAATTATTAAATATTGATCTAACTAATATGATCAAGAATAATTAGTCAAAACAAAAATGAAAAATAAAGTGATTATTTCCCGACACATACCTTTAATAATTAATTGTTAATAAAAGAATAATATAAAGTCATAATAAAATAATATATGGTATTATATATAATAATGTTTTTCTATCATATATTTATAAAAAACCTATATTTATTATACATTATGTTTGAATATTTATGAATAATGTCAAGACTTAAGGTAAGGGGATTCATAGTCTCACATTTATTTCTATGAACTTATACCTTATTCTACCCTAATTTATTTATTTGTTGTATATAATTCCTATGAATTTATTAGAATATTCATATAGTTAAATTACTGTTTATTTACATAATATTTTATATTATATATTTTATGGGGTTTATGGTACAAAATATAGCAAATAGGAAAGGAAATTTTGTCTCAATTTTTCTTCTATGAGAGACATGTTATGTTAGTCACCTATATTATTTTACAAGCTGTATATACTACCCTTTTACTTGTTATATCATGAATATATTTATTTTTATAATAATTAAAGACTCATTTAACATTATTATTTTATGTGGATTTTGAATTAAAGTTTCCAAATTGGTAAGAGTTTATTTCAAAAATATCTTTGTTTATTAGGATTATTTAGGATTATGCTTCAATTGATGAAGTATTATGAACCATATCTCACAAATTATAATGAATTTTTTTATTCTATGGTTATTAATTCTATATCTATGTAATGGTACCATTTTAACACACTTTTTTACTTATGATATTTAAGAGAATGTTTTTTTGAAAATGTCACTTTATTTCTCTATTCGGTATGAAATATATTTTCTTTCAAAACCATGTATTATAAAAATGTATTCAAAAATTTTATAATCTTATCCTATGATCATTAAATTAAATTTTATCCCATGATTTAACTTGTAAAAAATGGTTCATAAATAAGAAGATTATTTTCATTTTCTAATTGAGGCACTTTGAAAAAGTCATACTGTGTAAAAGGAATATTCGGAATGTATAGATTTATCGTTCATAATTAATTTCATTTCATTGAATCTTCCTTTTAATGTTTATAATATTATTATTCTATAAAAAAATATTAATATTCAGGAGATTATTTTTTTAATTGGTTTTAAATGAAAAGTTTTTTGAACATTTTTAATGTTTATAAATTGTATTAAATGATTTCCAAATATTCTTTTATATGTTTTCATAAGTTATTTTCAAAGAAAAGGATTTAAATGTTTTAAATGATTCCTTTATATTTCTTAAAAGTTTATTTTCAAAGAAAATTATTTCAATGATTTCAATTCACCATTTATATATTTTCGAAGTTTATTTTCAATGAAAATGATTTCAATGATTTCAAAAAATCATTTATATGATTTCAAATCTATATTTAAAGAAAAAGGTTTTAAAATTGTTTTGTGTTCTAAAAATAAAATTTCAACGTAAAAATAATATTTTCCTCAATAAATGTTTTTAAAATTTATTTTAAAATTATTTTCCATTTAATATTTCATCCATTGATATAGTTTATTTTGAACTAGGGCTATGATCCAAGGTTGCAGTTCTTATTCTTTTATTCAATGGTATATTTTTATGATGGAAAGTTTTCTATAATTTTTTTTCTCTTCCATAGGTTCAATGTTTATTAAAACCAAATCTTTTCATGTGTTTGAAATCATTAAATTATTATGAAACCTATTAATTTTCCATATGTTAATATTTGAATAATTTTTTATGATACCCATTTCATTTCATGAGTTATGATTTCATGTTTATGAAACCCATCACTTTTTTTGGGTCATGATTTGTTGATTTATTATTTTTTGGAACACATATGTATGATATAATTAAGTGATGAGTGGGACCAATATATACCTCTAATTAATTGGTTAAATATTTATATCCCATGTGATAGACATGGATGGAATAAGTAATGGGCCTAGTTTAGTAAAGGACACTGTCTATTATGATGGACTTGGGAGGGATCCTTGACTACTAAGATGGTCTTGGGAGTGAACCATAACTACTAAGACTGTATTGGGAGTTACCCATGACTTCTCTGATGGTTGGGAAGTGAAACCATCCCACTAATATAGGATTTTATGGAATCCTTTACTACTATATAAATCATTTTTTATGTTTTTGTTTCTTGTGAAATTAAATATCTTATTCAAATGTTCTGATTTCATGGATTATTCTCTTGTTTTCGATTGGATTCATGTATTATCAACTCTCAAACATTATTATATGATTATTTTTTTGATCTTTTATATGCGGGGTATGATCTTTTGATGTTGTTATCATGTTATTATGCCCTTATGCTCTTTGTTATGCTTCCATGTCTCACTTATTTACCCTTACTTAGAATTTGAGGTCACCCTATCTTCTGTTTCCTTTCCCCATGATAGGTAGATATGTATTATGTATAATTTGTCTAATAAGGGTGATAGTTTTGAAGAATATACTGGGAAATTATGTTTCTCACTTATGAATTAGTTTATATGTTTCCATGTTTTCGTGTTTCCAAAGGCACTAAAATGATATAGTCACTGGGAGTCTATTTTTTTAATTTATTAAGTATTACAAAAAATGATGAAATTTATATATATAATAATTTAGGGTTTCTATAGTTGATATAATATTAAAAAATTAGTTAACCTTTAGAAACTAGGTTGATAAAAATTTACTAACACCCCGGCGAATATTTCCCAGTATATGTCTATTGAAGTCTGTAAGGACAAGTATAAAGATGAGTCACAGTTTAGGAAAATGCCATGGGATTTTGGTAATGGATTGAGAGATTGGTTTATAAGAAAATAAATCCTTATCTATATACTACATGTGTATGTGGCTCTGGCATATATATACATAGGTGTAACAACCTTGAAAACACTATATTGAGTTAGACATGATTAGCAACTGGTGTATGAAAACAAGCCCTGTTGTACACTGGTTTCACACTCCAAGGGGATATGACTTGGAAATTTAGAAACTCTTTATAACCCATCATGATGGATTTAAAAATAATATGTCTATGAATGACCTAAGGATCGACATATTAAATATGTTTTTGTAATTTTGGCATATGTAATTGATTTTTCATGATTATATGGTTTTATGATATGATAAGTGTTCCTCGCACAATTCATTCTATTTTTAGTCAATGGAGAGACCAAGAAGGAACTGGGTTAATGATGATTATGATGAACAATTTTTTGATGAAATTTCAAATGGGATGATCACTAGAGTAAAGAACATTGTGATCATGCCTAATCGGTTTTTATGTGTAACACCACACCCCTACCTCATTGAATTAGGAGGCGGTGAGGGTTACATGGCCTTAAGAGATGTTCCCAAGGGGCTAAAGTCTGGCAATAAATGCCAAGGGCTCCGAGAACAATTTGGGGAAAGATTTTCCCTTGAGATAAAACCAACCACTATATGATGCATGTCAATAAAACACCCAAACATGTATTCCCAAATACAACCAAGTTTTTCCACAATAAAACCCAAAACCAATACAACTAGAAATGCCCACCAAAAACAGATTACAAAGAGGAAACTAAACAACAAACACCACGATCCATGACACTACCACAGCTCCACACCATGCTCTAATCTCCAAGCTTCACCAAGAGATCACAATGCACCACTATTGGAGGGTGATGCCTTACCTTTGCCCACGTCATGATACACGACATCTGCAAAGACAACAAAATTCCAAATAAGGGGGTGAGTACTAAAACTCAGTAGGTTATCCCCAAATGGATTCCCTACACATGCCACTAGGATGAAACTGTTAGCACATTTATATAAAACAGTTTATATAAAATAATCACAAGTGCAACCATTTCAATAAGACAAACATGCCCTTACCAAGCTATCACACCCAAACCAAGCAACCAAGGGAAATCCAAACCAACATTCCTCAATCCATTTCATCATTTACCATTAGAAAAACAATCTCCAACTTGTAATCAATTCACAATAACACAACCAAAACAACCATAATAGTGGAGCTTCCGTCTAACCTGTTTCACCCATTCACAACTAGCAGTACTTCCCAAACACTACCCATATGGTGGTTCTTCCGACCAATATACATCACCTTTTATAGTGAGACTTCCCTCCCACTTCCACAAATCATTTCAACCAATTCATAATCAAGAACATATCCCCCCAAGGCCACAACAACATGAAATCAACAAATTCCATTGTATATCGATCCACTTGAATAAATCATCAATTTATTGAAAACAATTTTCCATGCCAAACAACCATTAAATAAAACCACATCTTTATTGAAACCATTTTCATCAACCATTATCCCAAATCAACCATAGAATCCTATTTTAAAATCTCCATTTTAAAATCCACAACAATAAAATTTTACCATAAAACCCCCTTTCCCCCCCAAAATCCCCAAAACATCACTCAAGGTATTTCCAACCAATTTCGCATAATAATTCACAATTAATTTTCCTCACAAAAATTAATTGTAATAAAGAACCACTAGTTCTAACCATGTGGAGTCAAGAGAGAAGCCACCTACCTTTAGGGTTCCTGAGAAATCGACCCACGAACAACCACGCCTCAAATCCGACGAACACACTACCTGAACCTCTCTAGATCCCCTTACATAACATTCATAACCCTTAAAATCATCATCCAAGGAAACCACAACCCTTGATCTACACACAAAAAGTGGAGATCTAGAAAATGAAGAAAGTGGGAAGAGTAGATCTTGAGGAAAAGACAAAGAAACCATGAGAGAAGACTTACCCGGGATAAATCACCTTCAAAACACCAAGAAACCTATTCAAAATGCTTCCAAAATGAGTGGGAAAGATCCTCCACCCCCTGAGAACCAATGAACTCGAGTGAGCCACGAGTGGGAGAAATTTTGGAGTGAAATAGGTTAAGCCCGAGGGAGCTCGGAATATATAACACTATTTTAAAGTGGCCACATGGTTAGCCCGCACGGTTTGACAAACCGTGCGCTAACCTTGCGCACTCTACTGCCTCAAGAGAAAGTGTCTGCATGGTTGCATCACATGGTTTGGCAAACCATGCGAAGCCTACTGTCTCCCCTACATGGTTTCTTGGAGAACCCCCACGGTTTCCACTAACCATGCTCAAACAATGCACCCATTTAAAAGCCTCCAGACTCATGAAAAACCATTCCAAACTCTCCCAAAATTTTCCCAACTCATCCCATGCACTTTAAACACATAAAAATGCATAAAAAAGGTCACATACCTCAAACAAGGAGCACTACATTATCCTCAACATTGGACTTTCCATCCTTGGAAAGTAGTGAACCCGCCCTTTGCCGAAAGAGGTCGGGCCACTGCTCGACCATTTCTTTCCCCTACTCCCAAGTCTCCTCTTAAATTTGACCATGTCGCCACAAAACTCGAACTAAACTAATGCATTTACCATGCCAGAATTTCTCTTGCCTATCCACAACCCGAACTCAAACATGCACCAATGAAGCATTCGGTTCTGGCTCAACATGATCCCATCGAATAACATGGCCATGATCCGGCTGATACTTTTTCAACTCTGACACATGAAACACATTTTTCCATGTACTAAACTATGGTGGAAAATCCAAATGATAAGCCACCTCACCAACCCGATCAAGAATCTCAAAAGGTCCAATATACCCCAGAGAAAACTTTCCCTGCTTCCCAAACCGACGATGTCCCAACCTAGGAGAGATCCTCAAGTACACATGATCACTCATCTCAAATGACAACGTCCATCGAAGATGTTCCACATACGATTTCTGATGACTTCGAGGTGTCTCCATTCTATTTCTGATCAACTTGAACTTCTTCGTAGTCTCCTAGACAAGGCTCGGTCCAACCATCGAGGACTCACCTCTTTCCACCCAACATAGTGGAGAATGACACGACCGCCCATACAACGCTTCAAATAGAGCCATCTATTTGGATGCCTAATAACTTTTATTGTAAGAGAACTAAAAAAATGACAAGTGATCCTCGCACGAGCCACAAAAATCTAGGACACAAGCCCGCAACATATCCTCCAGAGTTTGTATCATCCTCTCAGATTGACCATCCGTTTGAGGGTGATACGCCGAGCTCATATTCAACTATGTCCCAAAGTATTGTTTCATGGATTTCCAAAAACAAGATGTAAATCTCGGATCTCTATCAGATAGAATCGAAACTAGAACACCATGCCTCTTTACCACCTCCCAAGTATAGATTTTGGATAGATCCTCCACCGTATGAGATTCATGATTCAGGATGAAATGGGCCGACTTCGTTAGCTGATCCACTATCAACCAAATGGAATCGTGCTTTCTAACTATTCTTGGGAGACCTGTGACAAAATACATCGCTATTTTCTCCCACATCCAAAAAAATATTGGTAGAGACTGCAATATTCCTACTGGCCTCTGATGCTCTGCCTTGACCTACTGACAAGTCAATCATCTCGAAACAAACTCAACCAGTATTCTTTTCATACCAGCCCACCAGAAGTGCTCTTTCAACGTTTTATATGTTTTCAGAATTCTAGGATGAACAACCCACCTAGAATGATATACTCTCTGAGAAGATCCTCCTGACAAGAAACTGGTACAACCATCCAATTCCGAGAATAGAAAACTGAATCTCCATTTAGTTTCCAACCCTCAATGGTCTCCCCACCATTGAGTCTCAAACCCACAATCACACAATCAGAATCAGATATCTTTTCCTCCTTAACCAGGCCAACCAAGTCAGGAATCAACATAATTGGAAAGAAGACCGCTCTATCACCCTGGTCCTCACATTCCAACCATATATCAGATATAACCGACATCAACTACCACTGGTCCGCTGCTTGTTTCACCACCTGAGCATATGATTTTCTACTTAATGCATCCACCACCAAGTTTCCTTTACCTAGTGTGTACATCAAGTCAAAATAAAACATTTTGAGATATTCCATCAATCTCCTTTTCCTCAAATTCAAATCCCTTTGTGATAAAATGTGCTTCAAGCTCTTATGATCTATATATACCATGAATTTCTCACTGAAGAGATAATGGCGACACACTTTCAAATCATGGACCACTACTGCAAAATCTAAATCTTGATTTGGGTAGTTCATCTCATTCACCCTAAACTACCGTGAGCCATATGAAACCAAATGATTCCCTTGCATGAGAACTCACCCCAACCCTGATCTCGATGCATTGTAATACACCACGTACCCTTTTCCTGGTTCTAGAAAAACCAAGATTGGTGCTGATGTAAGACGACCCTTAAGCTCTTTGAAACACTACTGACACGGTTCATTCCACTGGAATGGAACATTCTATCCTGTCAAATATGTCATCGGTGAAGCCAAATGTGACAAATCATGAACAAATGCCGATAATACCCAGCTAGACTGAGGAAAATCCGTATCTCAAACACATTATTTGGTGGTTTCCACAATATAACAGCCTCTATCTTCCCCAGATCCACTGAAACACCCTTTTCAGAAATCACATGGCCAAGAAAACGAACTTATTGTATCCAAAAGACACACTTTGACAATTTGGAAAGCAACCGATGATCCTTTATGATCCCCAGCACTGTCACCAAGTGCTGCTCATGCTCCATCCTTGTCTTTGAATACACCAGAATATCATCTACAAACACCACTAGAAATGAATCTATATATCTCTAAAATATCCAATTCATTAATTCCATGAACACCATTAGAACATTCGTTAGACCAAAGGGCATAACCACATATTAATAATGGGCATATCTACTTCTAAAATCTGTTTTAGGAATAACCTCCTTCCTCACATGAAATTGATGGTATCCCAAGCTTAGGTCGATCTTGGAGAACCACTGGGATCCCCTCAACTGTTCGAAAAAATCATCAATTCATGGAACTAGATATCTATTCTTTATTGTAACTTGGTTAAGTCTACGATAATCAATACAGAGCCTCAAAGTTCCATCTGCCTTTTTTCAGAAACAAAACCGGCGCTTCCCATGGAAACGTGCGAGGTCGGATAAACCATTTGTATTCTAAATATTCCAACTGGACTTTAAATTCCCACAATTCATTAGGTGACATCTGGTAAGACGGAATTGATATAGGACTGGTCCCCAGAAGGAGATCAATCGTAAACTCCACTTCTCTTATGGGAGGTAACCCATAGAACTCTTCAGGAAAAACATCCATGAACTGATCCACCACTTCCGAAAGAACCCTCTTCTCAACACCCTCTACCGATTCCAATGACAAAACCACCAAATGATATGATAATGTACCCACTACTAGTGATAACAAACCTGTTGCACCCTACCTTTCATGCATCTCTCCTCAAAAGAGATGTCTAACACCACCGTGTGTCGTAAAAGACACTGTTCGCTCATTGAAGTCGATGTGGGCCTTAAACGCTACCAGACAATCCATTACCAGGATTACATCATACCCATCCATCTCAAGAACTTAGAAATTCCAAATTATCTCAACCTATCCCACAACGATACAAAATGATCTACACAAGAAGGCTCTACACTCTCTTCGAACCAGAGGAGTTTTAAGTTTCAAAACCGAAGGAATCATTTCTACCCTTAAGCCCATCAAATCAACCACACGTGCAACAATAAAAGAGTGTGAAGACCCCGTATCATACAAAAATTGCATCAAGGTAGAATTTAAAAGAATAGTACCTCGCACTGTGGATGGTCCCGACTGATCATCCACCACAATCTGTTCGGCTCCGAACAAAGTTTTGGTTTCCACACACTACTCTTTATTTCCCTACTGAGGTGTGGTGGTATTCTGAGAATCACCATGACCCACTTCACTCTGCTGATGAGGGGTATGCTACTGTCCCCGTCCCGTCAAAGCATACGATGTCTGTGATCCCGGAGGAGTGTCACGTGCACCCGAACTTGGAGCATTCTGACAATAACACTACATATTCCCTATCTGCTTACAATTATGACATGGCCGAGGTTGTGTCATATAATACTTCTTGATTTGGCTTGTAGAACCATAGTGAAAACATCCCTTCATTCTCTAGGGATTAGGAGGAAGATTTACCGATCTTTCCATCGGATTATATGTCATATTCCCACCCTGGGAATAATTTTCCCTCTTCCTCTTGAACCCAGCGTTAGAGTTCCCACTATTCCCCATGGGTACCACCATGCTTCCCCCACTCGGAGCTCTGAACAGATCCCGCTCATCCACTAAGGATCTATTCACCATCACTTTGTAATAATCTATACAAAACACCACTATATTTGAAGGGATTATCTACCTTAACCCTACTTCAAAGATCCTTGACTTCAATGACATGCTACCCGCCACCTAGGGTGCAAACCTCACTAAGTTCATAAACATAGCTACATACTCCATCACAGACATAATCTCTTGCTTCAGACTGAAGAAATCAGTTATACGCATAATTATAAACGTATGTGGGTAGAATTATTTATTAAACAATTCCTCAAAGCCTTCCCACATCATACCCTGGTCTGTCCCCACTTAGACTACCATCTTCTAACACTAAAGGGAAAGATCTTCCAATATATACGTGGCCAAATTCACTTTCAACTCTACCGGTGTTCCCAAAAACTGGAAGATCTTGTTCATTCTATTCAACCATGATTCTGCCCTCTCTGGCTCTGAATCACCCTTAATGATGGGTAGATTATTATTTTGAAACTGAACCGCATGATCCACATGCCATGGTTCATCCACTTTATTCCCACTTTCCACACCTTGGAAATCTTGAATGATATATTGCACTAACTGTTGGTTCACCTAAGGCTCAGGTGCAATAACATTCTCAGCAGCCACCTCTAGTTGGTCTCTATGACGCCTAATCGGTGCCATTTCTATAAACAGAAAACAAACAACCATGAGTCTCACTTCCGTAGACATCAAGAATTATCATTTCAGATAACATTACACAACACTATCACAACAAGGGTTTCCACACGTTCACATTTCCCTTGTTTCACCATTTTTGAAAATCATACCATTTTCAAAATACCAAATTTATTCACATAACTGTTTCACAAAAAAACCATTTATCAATTCATCAAATAGATCATTATACCCCAATTAAATATGCATCCAAGTAGGAATCCATTTCTACCATGCATTTCATGCTCATCTCATTGGATACACCCACGACAATGAGATATCCAATGCCTATAAGTGTCTCCAAAACACTTATGTACCCAACTCCCTGGTAACATGAATTTCAGCATAAGAGGGTTAGCTACGCCCTTTTACGCTATACATTCCAAGTTCTGACATTCCTACGCCTTACTACCATCCATACTTAAGGAATGTAACACAACAAATTTCAACACCAAATCCAAGAATCAGCTCCAAAGGACCGAACAAACTGATACCACTTGTAACACCCTGCCCTTACATCATTGGATTGAGGAGGCAGTGAGGGTTACTTGGCCTTAAGCGACGTTCCCAAGGTGATAAAGGCTGGAAATAAATGCCGAGGGCTCTGAGAACAATTTGGGGAACAATTTTACCTTAAGACAAAACCAACCACTATATGATGCATGTCAATAAAACACCGAAACATGTATTCCCAAATAAAACCAAGTTGTTCCATAATATAACCCAAAACCAATACAACTAGTCATGTCCACCAACATTAGAGTACAAAGAGGAAACTAAACAACAAACACCATGAGCCATGACACCCCCACAGCTCCACAACAAGCTCCAAGATCCAAGCTACACCATGAGATCACAATGCGCCACTAAAGAAGGGTGATGCCTTACCTTTGCCCACATCACGATACATGACATCTGTAAAGACACCAACGTGCCAAAGCAGGGGGTGAGTACTAAAAATCAGTAGGTTTTTCCCAAATGACTTCCCTACACATGCCACTAGGATGAAATTGTTATCACATTTATATAAAACAGTTTATATAAAATAATCACAAGTGAAACCATTTCCATTAGCCAAACATGCCCTTCCCAAGCTATCACACCCAAACCAAGCAACCAAGGGAAATCCAAACCAACATGCCTCAATCCACTTCATCATTTACCATTAGAAAAAAAATCTCTAACTTGAAATCAATGCACAACAACAAAACCAAAACAACCATAATGGTGGAGCTTCCATACAACCCGTTTCACCCATTCACAATTAGCAGTACATCCCGACCGCTACCCATTTGGTGGTTCTTCTGACCACAATCCATCACCTTTTATAGTGAGACTTCCCACTGACTTCCACACATCATTTCAACCAATTCATAATCAAGCACATTACCAACCAAGGCCACAACAACATGCAATTAACCAATTCCATTGCATATCGATCCATTTCAACAAATCATCCATTTATTGAAAACCATTTTCCAGGCCAAACAACCTTTAAATAAAACCACATCTTTGTTAAAACCATTTTCATCAACCATTTTACCAAATCAACCATATAATCCTCTTTTAAAATCACCATTTTAAAATCCACAACAATAGAATTTTACCATAAAACAACCCTTTTCCCCAAAAAACTCCAAAACATCACCCATGGGATTTCCAACCAATTTCGCATGACAATTCATAATTAATTTTCAGAACAAAAATTAATTGTAACAAAGAACCACTAGTTCTAACCAAGTGGATTCAAGAGAGAAGCCACCTACCTTTAGGGTTCCTGAGAAATCGACCCACGAACAACCACGCCTCAAATCCGGAAAACGCACTACCGGAACCTCTCTAGATCCCCTTCCCTAACATTCACAAGCCTTCAAATAATCATCCAAGGCAACCAAAACCGTATATATACACAAAACAAGTGAAGATATAGAAATACAAGAAAGAGGGAAGAGCATATCTAGAGGAAAACACAAAGAAACCATGAGAGAAGACTTACTAGAGAGAAATAACCTTCAAAACATCAAGAAACCTCTTCAAAATGCTTCCAAAATGAGTGGGAAAGCTCCACCACCACCTGAGAACCGAAGAACCCAAGTGATCCACGAGTGGGAGGAAGTTTGGAGTGAAATAGGTTAAGCCTGAGGGATACCAAAACTTATATCCCTATTTTTATGTGGCAGCACGGTTAGCCCGCATGGTTTGACAAACTATGACCTAACCATGTGCACTCTACTTCCTCGAGAGCAAGGGTCTGCATGGTTTCCTCGCACGGTTTGGAAAACCGTGTGCAGGCCTTGTGAAGCCTACTGTCTCCCCTGCACTATTTCCGGGAGAACCCTCATGGTTTCCACTAACCGTTCTCAAACCGTGCACCCATTTAAGAGCCTCAAAACTCATCCAAAACCATTCTAAACTCTCCCAACCTCTTCCCAACTCATCACATGCACTTTGAACACATAAAAATTCATAAACAAATGCCGCATACCTCAATCTGGGGGTACTACATCATGGAACATGATTAACATTGTGTACCATAATAAACTCTCAGACACAAGAAAGAATAGAAGGAGATATTTTTATGAGATTTTTGGTAATGGATACAATAAAGTAAATAATATTATGTTTCCTAAATTTCCAGAATGTGGGGAAGAATCTCCCAAGTTAATGTATTATAGAAACGAGAAGATTTTTTAAATGTGGAAAATTAGTGCACCAATAAAGTAACAAAAAATGTAAGATTAAAAGTTTGATTAATGTAATGAATGAGAATAGTGGCCTCCATAAGACATCATTGGTGGTTTAATGCTTGAAATGTTGAAGGAATTATAATTATGAAAATCGATGCCCTAAGTGGAAAGATCATAAAGAGAATCATCAAGTTGGTATGAGTAATTATTACATTGATGGTGATGATGAAACTATAAGTGAAATGTGAAAGGAATGAGATATTATATAATAGGATGAGGTATCCTTGTTAAATGATTAAGGATGATGTGGAATAATAAATTTTTTTATGTATTTGGAAACAATAATTATGATATATGAATTTTGAAATATATAAGGATTGGTTTGTTTATGTTTTTCACTTAAGATTTACATGAATATATTTAATGTTTCTCATTTATTAAAAAAGTTATTTAATGGAAAAGTGATATTCATGATAAAAATATGATTAAGGGAAAAATAACCCTTAATATATTCATGACGTGAAGATAATTATTTTTTTATAAAGTATGTTGGATATTTCAAATTACCTCGGAACAAATTAATGATTTATTGAAAATGTGGTTTATGCTATCATTGATAAATTTTACTTCATTTTTTGATTTATGGAATATATCCAAAAAACTTTGAAATAAGGTGTAATGCATGTTTTAAATAATTATTTTTGGTTATACAAATTATTACCATGTTTCAAGATAATGCATGATGAAGGTATTCACATTTTTGGTATGTGACAAACAAGAAGAACTTTATGCTATATGGGGGATCAATTTTAAGATTATTTTGTGATATTTAGTGAAATTATTTCTAAAGTTTTTAATATTAATCTCTTGTGAGGGTTACAAGGGTAACCAATTCTTGAATGGTTTATGTTAAACTTTGGATGAGTTGTTGATGATCAATGCATGACTCCACTAAATGATGATTTATCCACATTGGATAATATGTGATATCTTTTAACAATTGATAGTTTGAATAAATATTATGGCTCTTTGTTCTATTAGTGTTTAGGCCTTACAAATTAATGTTTATTTCTCAGAGTAAGAGATAAAGTAAAAATTGATCAAGGAACAATAAATGGATAAGATTGTGCTTATAAAATGTAATGAAATATTTTAATTATTTTTCGTCCTAAAAACTCTTGAAATTTTGGGAAAGGATATTGAAACCAAAAAGGTTATCATAATACCATCATTTACAAAGAATCAAAAGGTCCCTTAGATCATCACATATTTATGGTTTTTTTATCATTAAATTTATCTGAATTACACACTTCAAGTGATCATTATTATATATCTCTCCCTGTCAGTATTTGGGTGTTTTTTCTCTTCAATTTCTATATTTTCACTTCTCACCAATGTTCTCTAATGGGAAACCTACTTATGTGTTACTTTGTTTAACAATTATGTTTCTAAATTTTCTTTATTAAAGGAAGTATCAATATTCATTTTTTGATGTGGGTTTTGTTGAATGGAACATTAATGTTTTAAAAGATTGTACCGAAAATTAATTTCAAGTGTGAAACTCATTTTTAACTTGGTTATAAGGCAAGACCATTATTTTTTGAATTAATTTTTTTGAATAAATTATATTTTTTAATGGCTTTCATTGCATGCTACACCAAGTTAGGATTTCCTTATATGTAACAATAAGTTAATATTTATCTTAAAACAACACAAATACTATAATATGTTATATGAAGCAGTTATCCTGACTTGTATTTCACACAATACCAAGTTCATTTGATACCTGTTTCTATACGCAAGACTGAGTTATACCTAATTACTATATAATAATAATATGGTTATTAAAATATTATTATTGTTTCCACCTAGTCGTTGGAATGGAAATAATGAATAATACTAACTAAAATTTGAAAATATGGTTTATACATATATTTAAAATGAATCATTTGGTTATGAATTAGATAGAAATGAAAATATGAACTATTTTGAAATAAATAAATTCCTTTTCTAAGATTTTTTTTGTATATAGAATCACATTTTATCACACTAAATTCAAAAAACTACTTTTTATGAATGATTATAATTTAATTTATATATTATATATTCAAAAAACTACTTAACATTCATATTAAATTTTTTTAGATAATATATTTGAATTAATCAAATGGTGGGCATAAAAATATATACTTTCCTAAAAGTCACTTTTTTGGCCTTTTAATGGAAGAATTGTTTTAAAAAAAGTTTTATAAAAGATTATAAATTTTATTTGACTAAATGAACTTTATTTTATAAATTTTTATATCAAAATTTACCTTGGGTTAATTTTTGGTATTTTTCGGAGAAGTATCATTTTTGATTAATAGTGAAAACACTGAATTTTAATTGAAAACATCATTTTCATATAATTTATTTACTTATTTAGATTATATTTTAATTTGGTTTTAGGGATTAGTTAGTTCATATTTTAATAAATAAACATAATTTAGTTCATTATAATCAATTTCACAATGAAATTCGATATAAAAACATTTCAAACATTTAAACTTTTTACTTAAAAACCCACTTTCACGACACGTCTGTAAGGTTATTTTTAAATTAATTTCTATAACTTATGTAATTAGAATTTGTAAAAATGGATTCCATATTTTTAATAATAATAATTTCTAATTTCATATATGCTCATTTTATTTTTTTACCAGAAATATTAGTGAAATAAATTAAAATTAATTACAGCGATTAAGGTAAAAATGAGTTTACTTAGTGGTTAAAAATTAATATTAATTGAATAAATGAAATAGAAAAATATTAAAAAGAAATTTTATTGGAATATTAAAAAAATTACCTTCTTTTTTCAAAAATTGACCATTATTAGAGGCACATGATGAAATAGATACCTCATAATAGTGTTTACTATTTTGTATTTACAAGAATGTCACTCCTCCTCCACTATGAAAGGGCACTAAACCCCATCACTTATTCACACCTATAAAGAACATTGTCTCACCCAAACCATATACAAACATACTCCCAAATTACATCCATTTATCCTATAATCCTCAATTTTTTTTCATAAATAAATCCAATGTTGACCTTTGTTACAAACCAAAAGGAGTTACCCAAAGAAGAGGTAATGTTCTTCAACAAACACTTTTGTTTTATTTATTCCTAAAACCATTCTATAATTTTTTGAAAAAGATTATATAACAACCAAAATTTTGGAAACATGATGATATGTTGTTTTTAAAGGGTAATATCTAAACCTTAACACACATCCTTGAAATGGGACACACATTCATCATCTGTGTGTATGAGGGACTACCACCTTACGAATAGATGGCACTCTTTCTTCCATTACCACCTCTATAGATTGTGTATAATGATTTAATTAATATTTTTATTATATATATATGATATATATGATGTATTGTTTCTTCTGATATTATTATAATACACATACCTTCATGCATTCTATTTTTTTTGGAATATGATAACATTGTTTGTGGATGTATGGACTACCACCCCCTTGAAGAGATGTGATTAATTCACACTTTACATGGAATGTATTAAGGATGGGTTTATTAATAATATGTAACATTTATGAAATAATAATTACACTATAATTATAATATATATATATATATCTAGTTCTATTATTTCCTTCAATACAATAAGAAAGTGGAAACAATGTTCATGCGTGCGCATGCCTTATAGTCTCACTGAACGGTGTATTTCATTTCACACTTATATAATTTATATATTATTAAATATATATATATATAATTAATATATATTATATTTATATTATTTTTATAAATATTTAAATAATTAAATATCGATCTAATTTAGAGGATCAATAATAAAAAGTCAAATCATATAAGAAAAACAAAGTGGTTATTACTCGAAACAAAACTTTAACAATAAATTGTTAATAAATGGGAAATAAAACTTCATAATAAAATAATATGTGGTATTATATATAATAATATGGTTATTTGGTAGATTTATAATAATAATATATTTATTATATAGGATTATTGAATGTTTACAAGGAAATTTAAGACTTAAGGTAAGGGGATTTCAAATATCACTTTTATTTCATTGAGAATTATTCCTTATTCACCACTTGTTTCTATTATGTCTTGTATATAATATAAATTAATGTATTATATCATTATTATCATTAAATTTATTATTATTTAAATATCCATTTGATGATCTCTATTTCATGGTGTTTATGGTACAAAACCTTCCAAATCAGTAAGGTAATTTTTTCTCAATTTTCCTTATCTGAGACACATGTTGTATTATATTCCAAAATTATTTTAAGAGGTGTATATAATTACCTTGGACATGTTATATTATGTAATAACACATTTTAATTGCATATAGTTTCATTATATAGTACAAAATTGAGGGTCTTTTCAAGTTAAGTTTCTTGGAAATAAGGTACATAATACATGAAAACATAAAACATTATTCTAAATCCACTTGAAAGGTGTATTCATGGGTTAAAAAAAGTTATATTTATATAATCTCATAACCTAGGGACATACATCAAATGAAATTGTTGATCATGAATCTGAGTAGGATCAATAAGTAAGAGAGACATATAACATATGATCTTGAGATATATCAATAAGAATGAAAGGCTTAACGATAAGGCATGAGAAGGTGGAATAAAATAATAATAATAATAATAATAATAATATCATGAATCATAACACAGAATTGTGGCTAAAAATTTTAAACGAGACATTCATAATCATATCATCAATCCTTATCACCAAGGTGTCATAAATAAAAATTCCCAAGGTTATTCACCAAGGTATTGTATAACATGTAATCTCTAGAGATTAAATTCTTCACCCAATCCATTGGAGAGATATCAAGGTACACCTCTAATATGTATTAATTTGATGTGATCCACATAGATCATAATAAATCATTTCATTAATAACCCTTGGAGAAGAAAAACTAGGTTTATAATCTATAATATTGTCATAGATAAGAGCTTAAAGACAAGACAATTATGTCCATTTAAACTCATGAAAGGATATGTGATTTTAATATATGTAAATCCATGAATTAAAAAGAAAATTTTAAATCTGTTTGAATACCCATTGAAAATAAAAGTGGTTTGGGTATTCAAATAAAAAGGAAATGTGTATTACTCGTGCAAATGAGGAACATTTGAGAGGAACATTTGGCAGCATGATGGGTATAGAACATGGTTTTGGAAAAGTGATAATTGAGATGGGGAAAGGGTATCCCAATAATAAATGACTATTCATATAGTAGAGGGATAATAAAATGTGGAAAAAATAAATTTTATTGGAATTTGGAATACATACAAAAAAGGAATCTTGAATGAAAATGGGAAGTGAAGATTTCCCTTACCTTGAAGAGTTGGTATGAAAACCTAAGGATGGAACCTTAAGGGATTTTGGAAACTTTAAGGGACTCCATGGGAGAAAAAAGAACTTTAATTTCATAGAGGATGGAGTGGGAGTGAATTGAAATGGATAAATGGGTGGGTATTTATAGGAGGAGTGGAGGAATTGTTTAATAATTTCAAAATATAGGTCTTGGAAAACTAGGAGGAGGAAAATGAAAAACCATTGGCTTAACCATGGTTTTTTCTCATTGTATTAGTCATTTGAATCACGTTTTATGTTATTTTCTTCCACAAGAACCAAAATTAATTTTTAAAGACTTATTTTGGTATGGAAAAGTAAATAATCCCCAAATTAATGTTTTAAAATTCTTATTTTTCTTTTTAGATTTTTGGAAAGTAACTTATTGTTTTAAAAATTGAATAAAATCTATTAAAATAATTAATATTAATAAAATAAAATATTTTTTCATGGATTTTGTTTAATTAATTAATACCTCATTATGACAAAAATATGATTTCACAAAATATATAGAAACCCTAAAACTGTGTTTTTTACCATTCTTGAGCAAATAATGTATCTTAGAAAATTCTCATAGATTCACCCTAATCAAATTTTAATGTTCTGATTTCAAACATGAAATATATTTTTATAATAAAAATTATATAAATATGAGAATTTTAATTTTTAAATATAAATATCCTTATTTATTAAAAATAATAGTTTTTAATGTATTATCACATTTATGATATTTATAAAAAACTCCAAGGCCTTTATAAAATTATTTAATAATTTATTATTTAAATAAAATATTCATAAAATACTATTTCAGTAAATAAAATTATATTTATAATACCTTGGTTATATATTAAAATTATATATATATTATTGAAAAATATAATTATGTTTTATTTGTGTTCAAAAAAACAAATTATCAAATACATCTCAATTAAACAAATATTTTATTAATAAAAACTATTCTTAAGAGAAATTGATAGAATAAACATTTTATTTATGAAAAGGATATTCTAATAATATTTGGACATGTAACCCTATATTATATCTACATATACCTAGAGGGTACGGTGTTTGATAGTGGGAGTTTTGTGGGGTGCCTCAGCTAACATCAACCGAGTCGTAATCTCCAGTAACTTGAACTTCTCCCATAGTCATTTTTATTAAAGATTCACTTGTTGAAGCATGGATTTTTATTGGTTATGGGTGAACATTAATGATGACACCTCCCCTATGTGTTCTGAAGAATGGGAATCAAATGACAAGACTCTACTGGTTTAGGCCATTGATTCTCCATTCTGTATGAATTATCCTTTTCCATTGTTACATAAAAAATTAATTATAATAGTAAATTATCATCCAAGGGTATAGTTTTCAATATTCATGTTAACCAAAAATTATATAATGGTCAAATCCATATATTCACATTTCCCTTTATACACTATTAATAATACCTCATAATTTCACTCAAAATTCAATATAATTCCCCCTAAGGTTATATTTTCATTTCATAAGATGTTGACTGGTTTACTATTTTTTTTATTTTTATTGAATTTTTAGTGCAGGAGATAATTCTAATAGATTAGATAAATCCTTACATTACCATTTTAGTTGTTTTGTTTTATATTTTTTGTCCAGTTGTATTGTTGGTAATTTTAATCGTTTTCACAGTTGACAAATTTAAAGATCATTCTTAAAGTGATAATTTTTTTTGTTTTTCATTATTTTTTGTTTAAAATTTATATAATATGAAAAAAATATTTATTCTGTAAAAAATATCATATATAAAGTCTAGGTTGTTATATTCTACCCCACTTAAGAAATTTCATTCCTGAAATCTCAACCAATTATCTCAGTTGACAAGAAGTGAGGGGACTCTTGTCTGATTTTTTATTATGGTTCCCATATCTCATCTTCATATTTATAGTTCCTCTATAAAACATTGATAAGGTGGTTAATCTTGTTTCATTAAAATAGGTCTCTATGGAAAAGGATCTCCACCAGATTCTCCATATAAGAGACATCATGTACCAGTTGTACCACCTCTGGATTCAGTACAAGTGATGGATCATGTATGAACTTCCTAAAGATAGATTTTTGGAATATATAATAAACATGAGATTGATTTTTGGAAGATATAGCTGATAAGACATTTCTATAATGTGATCAAGGATTTTATATGGGTCAATTTACCTAGGGATAATCTTCTATTTATTTCTAAATCACAAGTTTCTCTTCCATGGTTATATTCAAAGGAAAAAAATTTCACAAAAAAACTCCATGTACCTTCAATGATTTTCATTATAACTCTTCCTCGGACTCAGAGATTCCTTTATATGTTTTTGGATGTAATGAAACTTTTTTGTCCGCTCTTACACAATATCAGACCCAAGAAATTTCCTCTCACCAACTTCATCTAAACAAGTAAGATTTCTCCATCGCTTCCAATATAGAGCTTCATATGGTTATATTTGAATACTCGAGTGTATTTTTTTTGTATGAGAACATAAATAATGTTAGGTATTGATCCTATCCAACTTTAAATTCCATTGAGCATGTTCTCAGTATTTCCTCAATATTATGAATAGTCTATTCAAATTATCCATTAGTTTAGGGGTGATAGGCCATATTGAAATTCAATTTAGTTTTTAAAGAATGTTGAATACTTCTCCAGAATTTTGATTGGAACCTTGGATCACGGTCATAAACAATAGGCATTGGCACCCAATGTGACCTCACCACTTCCATTACATATATCATTAGATGTTGGTTAAATGTAAAATATTACCGAATAGAGATGAAAAAGGAAGTATTGGTGAGATGATCACTATATCCCACATCACATTAATCCTTTTTTATGTTCTTGAGAGACTAGTGAGGATATATATAATGATATGTGTTCACTTCTATGTTGGTATGGGTAGTGGATGCAATAATCCTTTAGGAATTTGTTGCTCTGCCTTCACTTTCTTACATACCAATCACTATGCAGTGTAGTCGAAAATCTCTCTTTACATATTATTCCACAAATAATTATCGTGAAGGTCCCTATACATTTTAGTGATTCCATGATGTAAAGAGAATAGATATCTACGAGCTTCATCCATAAAATCCTTATTTATCTTCAAGGCATATGGAAAACATATCCGTGTATCAAATTTCAATACACCTTATTGGTCAATATTGAACTCTTGAAACTTACCATTCTTCACAGCCTATATCTTCTTTTGAAATCATTTGGGATAGGGTTGATGATTTCACTTACCTTACAATTTCCATGTCAAATTTTATTAGTTCCTTGATCAAAGGATCTCCTTTAATCTTTATAATTTCCATCACAATAGGGTATTTCCAAATTAATGCATGAGTGATTTGTTTTCCCTTTTAGGGTGATAATGAATTAAACAATCATAGTCTTTGAGAAGTTCCAACCATCTTATTTGTCTCTAGTTCAATTTATTTTTTATGAAAAATATACATAAAACTTTTTTATTAAATGTATATATCATATTTCTTCCCCTAATGACTGTGCCTCCATATTTTTTCAGTGAAAATAAATGCATCGAGCTCTTGTCATTGTGTAGGATAATTATTATCATGAGGCCTTAACTATCAATATGAATAATAAATAACCATTTAATTTTTCATGGGTATTCACCCAATACATTTTATAGATTCATCAAAATAAATAAAGAATCCTTCTTTAATAGAGTGTAGACTTAACACAGGTGCAACAAAAAATCTCTTCTTCTATTCTCAAAAAAATTCTTCACACTCCATTGTCCAGATGAACTTATACCATTTTCGAGTTAACTTTGTTTGTGTATTATAAAATCATGATTTGTTTTAAAAAACCTCATATAATATCCTTCTAAACCAAGGAAACTATGAAGCTCAGTTTCATTTGATGGATGAGACCACTCTTTTATAACCTTTCTGTTCATAGAGTCAACTGTGATTCCTTCATTGGTTACAATTTTACCAATGAAAGAAACCTGTAGTAACCAGAAATAAAATTTTATAAACTTTCAAAAAATAATATCCTTCCTCAAAGTTCCCAAAATATCCCTTATATTATCCTCATGATCCTTACAACTTTTAAAATATATCACAATATCATCAATAAAAACTACCAAAAATTTATAAAGGTAGTCCTTAAAAACAATATTCATTAAATCCATAAATACAGCAAGAGAATTAGTCAAGAAGAAGGAAAAAAATAAGAAAATAATATTTCCCAAATATTTTTTGGAAGGAAGTATTTGGAATATGTTCTCTCATCACCCTCAATTGATGATACTTATATCATAGGACAATTATAGGGCCCCTGGTTTCAATTATGTACCCCATTCCTTATGCTTCTTAAGTATGTAAAATATTTGGGTGAAAATTTGGAAGGTTTTGGAATAATTTGGGAATGGGTATGAGGATTTTATAAAGGTTAAGGGTTTGAGAATGGTGAGTGGAAGCTGTGAAAATCCTATAGAAAATCATGGGTGGTGCAATAATGGATTCTTTGTAGGGTCACGGTTATGCACACAATTTGAACAGACTATGAGGCCACCCATGAGAAACCGTGAAAAATGGGATAAATGGATTTTTCCGAATTGTAACAAGGTCCATATAACCATGTGGTCCAACCGTGTGAGGTGATTCTTAAGGTAGAGGCTAGATAATGGTCAACGCTTGGTTTTCCTAATAATGTTGCTAACCATGAAAGGTCGAAAAATTAGATACTTAAAAAGTGGATCTTACTTAGGATTACCTTTAAACCTCTCATTTTTGCATATTTAGACCCAAATATGTTTTTTATTCCCCCCAAAAGTTATGAAATCTCACCCCTTAATTCTAGAAGAAATCTAGAGGTAGTTCTTGGTGCGTTGAAGCCTCATTCCCTAGGGAAGTTTTTTTGTGTGTTTTTTCTTAGATATACTTTCCTTTCCTCTCTAGAAATCCTAGGTCTAGTCTTTTGGGGATATAACTATGGTGGTAGATTCCAATAATGATGATATATATTTATGTTGATGTTAGGGAAAGATATTTTAGGTGGGTTCTTAGATATTCAACCAATTTTTGTTGAATATTTCATATCATTCTTCGTTTTCATCCAAATTCCTGATGTATGTGGATTCAATCTCAATAACTATTATTATAATTTAAAGGATTAGTTTCAAATTTTTTAAATTTCTTGAAATTAGTTATGGAATTGATGAAATTTTTTTTATAAACCTTCTTTAATGATGGTTTGTAGTTTTTTAGATTTTTTGAAATTTGTTCAGAAAAGTGATTTTTTCTTGATTTAAAAATGTTGATTCTAAATTATGTCTTTATTGGATTTATGGAATTTTTTTAATGGTTTTCTATAAAATAATGGTTTTATTTGTATTACATGAAATGGTTGATTTGAAATGGTTTTCTAGTACATGGTTTTTGTGGGTTCGTACATTCTATGTGACCATGGATAAGGGATGTGTACCATTGGGGTACCAAGGGAAGTGACCCGGGAAAAGGGGAATACATCATTGGGGAATGAGGATATTTTAAACTTAGTGAATACATAGTGGATGTATGAGAAACTTCTAAGGAGTATGGAACTACTAGTTAAGCATTAATGTCTGGTTGGGTGTTTGAATCAAGGAATGGGTATGCCAAAAAGAAATGTGAAATGGTTTAAATAATTGTTTGTTTTATTTCCATGGAAAATATTTTTGTATGAAAATAATTATCTTTGTTATAGATTTTTTAATTATTTTAAATGTTTTTATATAAAAAAATTATATAAATGTGCTAACTTGTTCTATCGTAGTAGTGTGTGTTGGGAATTAATTTGGGGAAACACTATTGATTTTTATTAATCACTCTTTCTTTGGAATGTTGTTTATTTAAAATTTATTATTTATGGAGATATGGGTTAATGAAAGGTATAATATTTGTTTAGTGGTGCTTCTTAATACATGTATTGTTCTGTGGAATTGGATCATGGAGCTTGTTTGAATCTATAGAGGTATATCGTTGGAGTCTTTGGGTTTTACTGGTTTTTTCCTCTGTACTTTTATGTCAGTAGTCTTCTATTGTGGTACTATGTTGTGGTACTCTATTCTAGTTTGGTTTTTATATAAATGGTAATAACTTGAGTTGTTTTAGGTTTCTATCATGCATCATGTAGTGATATTTTTGGTATGGTAAATTTTTTGGGTTGTTTTATTTCTCAAATAGAAAATCATCCCCAAATTGTTTTAAATCCCTTGGAATTTATTATTGAAACATGGTGCCTTGGGGATGTATCTTAAGGCCAATTAACATTATGCTGACTTATCAAGACAATGATAAGGTGTGGGATGTTTCAAGTGGTATCATATTGTTCAGTTCTCGACTAACAAGTGGAATCATTCTTGGTTTGTCCTAATAAATTTTGTGAGAAATGTTATTGGTTGTCGGTCTTTGAGTTGAAATCCATTTTGTTTTAGTCCTTCAATTGGGTTGGTAGAAATGATATGGATTATAAGGAATTGAAATGTTGAGCATAAAAATACGTAGATAACCTTTTTATTCTAAACATTATTTTATTAGGTATTTTGGTACATAAGTGATCTGGATACACATATAGGAGATGTAATCTCATAGTCAAGGGTTTATCCAATGAGACAAGAATGACATGGATTATAGAATTGACTTCCCACCAGGAGGGAATATTTCAATTTGAGTAAAGATAAATGATTCGATGCAACTATGTTGATTTTTTGAATAATGTTTATTCTTTTTTCAAATGTGATATTTTGAAAAGTGTATGGTTTTTGTATTTTGAACATTGGTTTATTTTTTAAAACATGGGGTAATTTTAAAAAATGGGTTGAAATGAAAAGGTTTTATTTTGGAAAAGACTTGTTTTGACGACTGTGATGTATTAGGGTTTTAAATTGTTAAGACATAGGTTTGTAGATATTGATACCTATAGTTTTTTATGTGTTTATAGAAAATGGACCCTAATAAGTGTAGAAGACGCCAACCAGAAACAACCACTTAAAATGTGGAATCACCTAAGCTATAGTATAACCAATTGCTAGTTTAAAGTATAGTCCAAGCTTTTCAAGCTGTAGATATAGGGAGAATGAGGGGTCAACCATGAAAAGTGTATCTTTCCATCTAGTTCCATAATTAGAATACGCCCATCTTTTGGAGTGTTTCAAAACCATATAAGGAAGAGGTGTGACTGAACAGGATGAATTAAATATTTAATTTACTTAGCATACTAGAAGAGTTGAAAGTAAAATTGGAGAAATATATTTTTAAGGATCATGAATACCAATGGTGGTATTTATAATTGCATGATAAATTAGAAAAAAGCCTTTCTTGGGAGGATTTTGAATAATTTTTCCACAAACAATTATATCCTAAGATGTTCAAGATTTCAAGAAAGAATGACTTTTTTATCTTGAAGTAGGAAATTTTCTCAGTGATAGAGTGTGTGGGAAAAAATCATGAACTTAGTCCACTTTTCACCACAAGGTTCTAAAAGTGTATCCTAGAAGGCACAAATTTTAAAATAAGGGCTAAGGGAGGAAATTCGATCGATTATTTTAATGATCTATATAATAGATTATGTAGAGATAGTCAATAGAGTGTCAGTGGAAGAAAGGGAAATCTCATGAGCTACGGGTGGAGGGACCATGTGGATAGCTATGGGATATTCTGGGAACTCAAATACTGGGAGAAAGTGAATGAGGGACTCCTATATATATGGTATGATGATGACTCAGAATCAAACAGTTGGATTGTTGAAATTTTTTTCAAGGCCCAAAAGTAATGTTGGATGTTACCAATGTGCTTAATTAAACCACATGAAGTGGGAGTGTATGGATCCACCTTGAGAATGTCACAATTTCAACTGGATGGGGAATATTTAGTGCTATTATTATAGTACTCAAAGGTAATATGCTCGGGACACATATCAAGTGTCATAGACGACATATATTTTTATGAGATAAGGGTAGTAGAATAATCTTCATTAGTATAACAGAGCTAGCCATGGTGATTCCTAGAATACCATGACACCTAAAAAGACCAATCTAAATAGGGAAATAAATGAAAATTTTCATCAAGTAAACCATTATATGGAGATATGAAATTTATTATAGATAATCGGTATGTGCCATCGATGGAGAGAGGTATAATTATTTTGAATTCTACTCTTATGAAATATTTTTTTGATGTGGTTCCATCCAATTCATTTATTTGTTCTCAAATTATTTTTCTTTTGGGTTTAAATGAGGAGATGATTCCTTCTTTATTGAAACTTTAAACTCATCTTGGTTAAAGGGAATGTAGAGCCCTTATATGTAAAGTGAGTTCTATAACTATTAATAGAGATGATTTTGTATGGTATTTATCTGTTCTTGAGATGGATATCTATGAAATAATTATAGGAATGGATTAGTTGACAATGTGCAAATCTCAGATCGACTGTTATAAGTGATGGGTTAATTTTATGAGTGATGATGTCATCCATCATCTCTTTAGAGGAGACTAGAATGTAAAGGATAGTACACCGAGCTCATTGGTACTAGTAGTTGGAATGATCACATACCAATTGATAGCATTGACTTTGGAATCTATGAAGGAGATCAAGAATAGTAGTTCCTAGTGATTTTTAATGAGTTCCTAGATATATTTTCTGAAAATTTCTCAAGGTTGGTACCCAGAATAGAAGTAGAGTTTATTATTGGTCTCCATCAAGGGACCAGTCCTATTTCCCTTATATATTATTATATAGCACCAATAGAAATATTGGAATTTAATATGAGGTTATAATATATATAAATAAAAGGGTTCATTAAGCTGAGTACGTCTATGTAGGAAGAACCAATCTTGATTATCATAAAGGTAGATAGGACTCTTTGGCTATGGGTATACTATCGTAAGCTTAGCCATGTTATTAAAAAATAATCAACATCCACATCCATGCATTGATTATTTTTTCGATCAATTGATGGAGGCTCAGTTATTCACTAAGATTTACTTGCATTCAAAATACCACTAATTGTAGGTTCTGGAGGGGAACATTCTGAAGAAAACATTTAAGAGTATATATGGAATTATGAGTATATGGTAATCCCTTTCGGTCTTATGACTGCACCCAGTGTCTTTTATAAAAATGATAAATCTAATATTTCAGAATTATTTGGAATCGTTTTAGGTGGTTTTTGTGGATGACATTTTGGTGCATTCAAGGACATGGGCGGAGAATGAGCAACACTTGGCGACACTATTGGGAATCTTAAGGGATCATCATATGTATGAAAAATAATAAAATTATGATTTTTGGATACAATAGGTATGTTTATTTGGCCATGTAATCTCTAAATGATGTGTTTTTGTGGATCTAGAAAAGATAGAGTTTGTTATCTCTTATAATCAACCAAATAATGTCTTCAAGATACCCAGTTTCCTTGGTCCAACTAGTTATTATTGACATTTTGTTCATGATTTCTAATGACTAGCTTCACCAATGAAATCATTGATAAGGAAGAATGTTCCATTACAATGGAATGATGAATTTCATATGTCTTTTCCAGAACATAATGTTTTCTTTACATCAATACAAATCTTGATGTTACTGGAATCAGTTCAAGGGTATGTGTTGTGTTGTGGGACTTTGGGATCTGGGTTGGGCTACGTTATCATGCAGGGAGATCATGTTGTTTCCCATAACTCATGGAAGTTATAGTGCATCAGAATAACTACCCAAAAAATCACTTGGAGTTATCTTTCATAGTCCACGCTTTTTATACTTGGTGTCATTACTGATTTTGTGATAAATTTATAGTGCTTTTGGATCATAAGAGCTTGAAACATATTTTCTCATAATGGTATTTGAATCCGAGACAAAGAAGATGGATAGAGTATATCCATATGCTTTAATTTGACATTAAGTATACAACATGTAATGGAAATTTGGTGGAAGATTCATTAAGTATAAATTCATATGCCCAGTTGATAAAACATGCTTCAGATCAATGGTATTTGATTTCGGTCAAAGTCAACATGCACTTCGAATGTGAAGAATGAGGTGATGTTTTGATTTTATTTAGAGTTTCATTTGTTCCTGATTTGGTTGATACAGTTAAAAAAGCATAGAAATATGATTTAGAATGTGTAGATATGCGGTCAAAACTCAATGGGGTGGAGACCATTGAGGGATGGGAGTTGGAGAGGAGTTCATTTTGGTATTTAAAAAATTGGATAGTAGTACCCATGAAATGTCAATAAAAACATATTCATGCATATGACCATTCAATAAGGATTGTTAATCCACTAAAATAGAAGATTTATAAGGAACTGAAAGAACTTTTTTGGTCTTTTGATATGAAAAGGAAGGTGCATGAGTTTGTTTCCAATAACTTAACTTGTTTGCCCGTTAAGGAAGAGCATCTATGACCAGTGGGTATGTTGCAGTTTTTACCTATTCATGTTTGGGAATGGGAGTAGATATCCATGTATTTTATAACAAGTCTCCCAAGAATAGTTTAGAAACAGGATGCAATATGGGTGATATTTGATTGACTCACAATGTAGGATGATTTCATCCCTATTTGTGAATCTCATATGGTGGAGGAATTGGAAAAACCATATATCTGAGAAGTAGTATAGAGGAATAATGTTTTATTTTAGATAGCATTGGACTAAGATCTGAGGTTTACATCTCATTTTTTGAAGCCCTTAAAGTAATACCATGGGACTCAGTTGACTATGAGTATGTAATATCATCCTCAGATGGACGTACAATCGAAATGGATGATAAAAACGATGGAAGACTTGTTGTTTAATTTTTTAATGGATTTTGGTGGCTCATGGGACGAGCACACACTGCTAGTAGAGTTCACATATAACAATAATTATAAAGAATTGATACATATGGATCCTTTTGAATCATTGTATTGGAATCCTTATCATTCTCCATCTTGTTCGGTGGAAACTGGTGAGACATTGTTGTTTAGGTTGAGCCTTTTCTAAGAGAAAATAAAGATTATTCAGTTTATCCTAAAGAGAATGGAGATGGATCTGAGTCATCAAATATATTATTTGGATCATCATTAATGGTTGATATCATTCAGGGTGACTGATTATGTCTTTTTTAGGATCAATCCAAGGCTTGGGAATCATCATTTAGTAAAGAATGGTAAGTTATATCATAGACACATAATCCCTTTTGAGATACTTGAACAGGTCGGTGATGTGGCATATCTGTTAGATTTACCACCATGGATCTGTGTAGTGAATAATGGGTTTCATGAATCTCAGATGAAAAAAGTATTAGAACAATCCAGACCATGTGATTTGATGGGATGATGTTGAGCTAGAGTCAGATTCTTCATTGGCCCATCTGCCAGTGCGAATTATGGATTTTCATTAAAAAGTCTTTCATGGTAAAAGCATCAATCTAGTGAGGGGTTTATGGAAACATGGTCAGATCCAAGAAAAATCATGGGAATAGGAGATATAAATGGTCGAGAAATGTCCCAAACTCTTTCAGTGAAATGTTTTTTTCCCACTTTTCAATGATGGAAAGACTAATGGTGGGTAGAATATATCACCCTGATTTCAAGTAAGTAACACATTTATTATTCTTCATAAGTATGTAATTTATATGGGTGATGTTTTGGAGGCTTTGAAATACTTTTTTAAGGATTCAAGGTTTTTTCTAAAGGTGAACGACTTGAGAATGGTTACTGGAAACCATGAAACTACTACAAAAAATGTGCAATGTGAAATAGGGGCTTCTAGGTAAGAAGATGGTTAGGCATACTATTTGGTCAAACTATGAGGCCACCCTAGAGAAACCATGCATAGTGTGATAGAGGTATTTTTCTTGAGTGGTAAACGGTTTTCTAACTGTGAGGGATAACAATGTGATGTGCCTCTTAAGGTAGAGGCGGGTGTACGGTTATCCCATGGTTTTCTTAACCACAAGACTATCCATAGACGGTTTAAAAATATGATCCTTAATAAGTAGATTCAGTTTGGGATAAGCTCTAAACCTATTGTTTTTCCCTATTTTTGACTCAAAGTCATTTTTTCTTCTTTCCAAAGTCTTTTGAATCTCTCTCCTTTGACCCAGAAGAAATCTTAAGGCAATTCTTTATTTGTTGAAACATGATTCCATTGGTAAGTCTATATTTTTTTTTGTTTTTTCTTAGATATAAATTCCTTTCCTCTTTTAATATCATGGAACTATATTTTTGGGGAATGATATATGATGGTCGATTCCAATCATGATGATATATGGTTTTTTTGATGTTAGGGAAATATATATAATGTAAGTTTTTGGAGATTTATCCCAGTTTTGTTTAAGATTTTGTGTTGTTATTCATTTTTTTCATAATTCACAAGGTATGTGCCCTCACTCTTGACTCCACTTATTAGAACTTAAAGTATTAGTCTTAATTGTTTTTGAATGTTTTTGAAATTGGTTATGAAATTTTTGTGAAAATCATGGTAGAAACATTAATTATTGATTTTTTGTAGATTTTTGGATTTATGGAAGTTAGTTGTAAAGAGTGATTTGTTTTTGGGATTTTAAAATTTTGATTTTTAATATATGGATTTTTTGATTTATGGAAAGGGATTATTTTAATGTTTTTTAACAAAATAACGGTTTTATTGAAATAACTTGAAATCATTGAATTGATATGGTTTTGGAATACATGGGTTGTGTGAGTTCATGATTTCGATGTGACCTCGAATATGGGGCCTATACCATTCACCTATTATGGGACTTGACCCTGGATAAGGGACCTGTGTCATTGGGGAAGAAGGAGATTAGGCATTTTGTGATGTCTTAGTAGATACATGAGAAACCACTCATGAGTATGGAACTATCAGTGAAGAATTCATGTGTGGGTGGGTGTGTAAATCATTGAATGAGTATACCGAAAAGTAATGTGAAATGGTTTAAATAATTGATTGTTTTTATTACTTGGAAACTATTTTTGTATGAAATTTTTTGAATTTTTTGTAGATTGTTGAACTATATAAAAATTTATTTTATAAAAAAAAATATGTGTGCTAACTTGTTATGTCATATTATAATGAGTTGGGAAGTCATTTTTGGAAAACCTAGTGGGTTTTATTACTCAACACTACTTTGGAACATTTTTATTTTGTAGATATTTTTTATCGCGACCCAGGTAAAGGAAAGGTATCAGATTTATTTATTGGTGTTTTATTATACTTGGGTTGTGTTGTGTTGTTGGGGTATAGATCATGTTTGAAGATATTTAATTATGTCTTCAGAGTCTTTGGGTTTCCTTTGTTTTGTTTTCTTCTCTTTACTTTTATGTTAGTACTCTTATGTTGGGATACTCTATTGTGGTTTGGTTTTTATGTCATTAATATTTCTTTGAGTTGTTTTTTATTTTTATAATGAATATGTTAATGGACTTTTTTGTATTTCATGTTTCGTTGGGTTATTTTATTTCTCAAAGGAAAAAACTATCCACCAATTTTATTAAATCCCATGGCCTTTATTTCTCACCTTTGGATCTTTGGGGACATCTCTTAAGGCCAAGTAACATTCCACTACCTTCTCAATGTAGTTAAGAGGGGTGGGATGTTAGATAAATCTTAGAGAAGAATTTATCCCCATGAATATTTTCAAATTAACCATTAATCCTTTGTAGAGGGTACTTATTCTTTATTGTGATCCTATTAAGTTCTCTTAATTAATGAAGTGTCTCATTGATCAATCCTTATTATTTATAAAGAGAACATGTTCTCCCCATAGAGACACACTTGGCCAAATAAATCCTTTCTCCTAAATACCTTTAAGGTTTTTCTTAAATTACTCTAAATCCATACTTTTTTTTCCATATTGGTTCTTTGATATCTTCTTGAATCTAGATATGAGTTCAATTGGGAACTATATCTCTTCTTCTTGGAGAGTTCTTCGTGACTCTTTTAGAAATACGTCAATGTATTCTTGAACTATAGGGACTTTATCAATATTTAGAATTTCAATTTCCTTCTCACTCTTCACAAACCATCTCCATAATGATGTCTATGGGAGGCTCTTATATACAAATATCAGGATGGAATTTCTATACTTTGAAAATGAATCAAGGTTGTGCATTCAAGACTACTAGAATTTCCTTTCTTCTTCAGTTTATATTTGAATTATGATTTGAGAGCTACTATATCACTAGTATAGTGTCAAATTCTACCATGGTAATGAATATAAGATTTGAAATTAAATTTTACTCACCAAAGTTAATACTAGAGTTTCTATATATGGTTGATGGTAGTATAATTCCTCCACGAGTCTCCATAGGTAACAATACTTATAGAAGTTTAGGGATTGATTCTATATTCTCTGAAAACTTGGATGTAATATAGGAATGTTTTAAACCAGAATAAAAAATAGTAATTTCTAGATTTTAGAGAACAATAAGTGTACCTACCACCACATTCATAGCATCCACTTGGGCCATCGTGATATCAAATTCTTGATCATTCCCTATTATCCTAAAATTAGGTTGATGGTGGTTCCCCTCTATTATCTTTTGATTTGGACATTTATTGGAAAATACCAAAAGTTATCCAAACATGAAGCATTGAACTTATTGATGGGACTACACCATATTCCCTTTATATTTAGTGTTAAGATGTTTAGGCTTCACCTCACCAAAAAAACTCTGAGCAATATGGCCATCTCTTCCACACTTGAAGCACTTTTCACTACCAAGAAATATGTTCCTCGAATTCTTTTCCCATATTTTTTTCACATGGGAAGTTTCACTTTATTTCCTCCTCTTTTATGATCAATGTTTTTACCTGTGTTTGGATTTATATATATCTTATTTTCATTTGATCTATATGACCATTAAATATCACTGAAATCTTATTCAAAACTCAAAGCAGTCCACACTCTCTCTTAATATCTTTCATAGTCTTGATTTTTTAAATTCCTCTACAGATGAGGTCTGAGTCCACTAAAGAATCTGCCAATTTTTACCTTAGGATTCATAATGATGCTATAGGTGAATCAAAAAATTATTGAAAATTTAATTTTATAGACTCTCATCGATTCATTTTTCTTCTACCTCAGTTCATGGAATTCATTATATATTTCCATTCACATAAAAAATATAAATTATTTGTTGAAAAATATTACCCTAAACTATTCCCACTCCATAGCATCGATCTCCCTTCTTGGCTTCATGTTTTTAGTAGTTTCCACCCCTTATTAACTTCTCCATATAAGTGGTATACTTCCAAGGTGAAATTCTCTTTCTCCTAATATTAGAGTATGAAAAATATATTTTCTATAGAGCTTATCCATTGTTCAAAAATAAATGTATCGGTATATCCATTTAATTATGGTGGTCATTGATGTATGAAGTATTGAATGGAAAGTTGTTCATTTCGTGGTGAATCTTGTATCTTGATGGGATTCAAGTTATTTTTCATTACCTGAGTTAGTTGATTCATCATCCTCGTGATGTTTTATATTCCAAATTCCATCAGAACATTGTTAGTGCATTTTAATTTCCAATCATCATTTACATGGTTTATATTATTTTCCATAATTTTGTAAAATAATAAATCCTTAGTGACAAACATGTTACTTTTTGAATCATATAATTCTAAAGGGATTTTATGCCCTAAAATATCTTGTATAAATATGTTATTAATATCCTCTAATAATAATTACATTTTCAATATATCCTTTATAATTGTTCATAAAAATACTGTGATTAACCAAACATATCCCCCGAGAGTGTCAACCTAGGAGTGTATCAAGGAGCTTTGTTGTGCACCACTTCTCGTTCGAGTCAAGCTCAATGAATTGTTTTTAGGTGTTACCCCTATTTATATTTTTTCAAGATCCATGTCCACATATTCATATCCAGACCATGATTTATTTTCTTAGAAACAACTTACTTAATACTTCACTAAAATACCAGGATGTTTTCCTATATTTTTTACTTTCTACTAGGGTTATTCCTAATGTTTTAAACTCATAATTTCCATAAATAACTAAACTGACCTTTGATGCCAACTATGGCATCCTTCCTTTTCATTACATAACTTTTCGTTACATTTTAAAAAATAGAGGATTATTTCAATTTTAGCTTCTTGGAAATAAGGTACATAATATATAAAAACATACAAAATTATTCTAAATTCATAATAAATACATAATCATGGGATAAAATTAAGTTATATTTACGTCATATCATAACCTAGAGACGTACATCAAATGAATGGGGTGATCATTGAGAATAATAATAGAAATAATAAAGAGATACATATAACATGCGATCATGAGATATATATATAAGAAAAAAATAGACAATGATAAGGCATGAGCAAGAAGAATATCATATAAATAAGAACATGAATCACAAAATGGAAATGTGACTATTATATTTAAATGATATATTTATAGTCAAATCATCAAGTTTTATCACCAAGGTGTAATAAATAAAAATTACCAAGGTTATTCACCAAATTATCATATAACAAGTCATCTCTAGAGAATAAATTATTTACCCAATGCATTGTAGTGCTATCAGGGTGCACCCTTCATATGCATTAATTTCATGTGGGCCATATATTTTATAATAAATCATTTCATTAATATCCAATAGAGAATAAATAATGAGTTTCTTATAAAAAATCTTGGTGTACAAACTATCTTAAATACATGACCATTATGTCATATTAATCCAACAAAATATTATGTGATTTTCATATTTGTAAATCCCCAAATTAAAAATCCAATTTTAATATAGGTGAATTTCCATTTAAAATAGAAGAGTTTTTTGTATTCAAATAAAAAGAAAAGTATTATTACTCAGGTTATCATAATGAGTTTAAAACAATGATTTTGAAAAGGGAAAATGAGAGGGTACAAAGGTCACCCATTCATAAAATACTATTCAAACTGTTGTGGGATAATAAAAAGTGTAAAAAAGGAATTTTTTGGGCACATGGAATGTGTAATACAAAAAAGGAATATTGAATAGAGAAGAGTAGTTAAGATTTCCCTTACCTTGGAGTTTTGTTACTAAAACGTAAGGATAGAACCTTGGGGGATTGGGAGAATCTTATGGGGACTCCATGGGTAAAAATCACCATAAATATGTCGAGGATATATTGGGAGTGAATTGAAATGGAAAAATGGTTTGGTATTTAGAGGATAAGTGGAGGGACTATTTTATAATTTCCAAATATCGGTCTTCAAAAACTAATATGTGAAAAATGTAAATCAATTATATTACGGATGGTGTTTTCTCATCATATTAGAAATTTGAGTCACATTTTATGTTATTTTATTCCCCTAGAACTTAGATTTATTTTTAAATACTTATTTTATCATTGAAAATTAAATATCCACAATTTAATGTTTTAAAATAATGATTTAGAAAAGGGAAAATGAGAGGGGACAAAGGTCACCCATTCATAAAATACTATTCAAACTCTTGTGGGATAATAAAAAGTGTAAAAAAGGAATTTTTTAGGCACTTGGAATGTGTAACACAAAAAGGAATATTGAATAGAGAAGAGAAGTTAAGATTTCCCTTACATTGGAGGGTTGTTACTAAAACATAAGGATAGAACCTTGGGGGATTGGGAAAATATTATGGGGACTCTATGAGTAAAAATCCCCATAAATTTGTCGAGGATATATTGGTAGTGAATTGAAATGAAAAAATGGGTGGGTATTTATAGGATAAGTGGAGGGCCTATTTTATAATTTCCAAATATTGGTCTTCAAAAACTAGGATGTGAAAAATGTAAATCAATTATATTACTGATGGTGTTTTCTCATCATATTAGAAATTTGAGTCACATTTTATGTTATTTTATTCCCCAAGAACTAAGATTCTTTTTTAAATACTTATTTTATCATTGAAAATTAAATATCCACAAAGTAATGTTTTAAAAATAAAAAATCATTTTTATATTTGGGAAAGTAACTTATAGTATTCAAAATTGAATAAAATATATTAAAATACATAATATTAATAAAATAAAAATATTTTTGGTCACGTATTGTGTTTAATTAGTTATTACTTCATTATGACATAAATATGATGTTATAAAATCTACTAAAACCCCATAACTATTTTTTACCATTCATGAAAAATAATGTATTTTCAAAAATTCTTATAAATTCACCCTAACCTAATTTTGGTGTGATGTTTTCAAAAATTATTATTTTTTAGAAAAATTCTCAAAATATTAGGATTTTAATTTTTAAATATAATTATCCTTAATTATTAGAAATAGTTGTTTTTAAGGAATAATCACATTAATGACATTTATTAAAATTTCATTAGGACTTTATAAAATTATTTAATCATTTATTATTTAAATAAAAGTGTTCTAAAATAATATTTAATTAAAAAATTACTCTTGATAATACCTTGGTTATATATAAAAATTGTATATATTTTCATCAAAAGTACAATTACATTTTATTAGTTCCCAAAAAATAAAATTATCAAATCCATCTCAATTAGACATATATATTATTAAGAAAAAATATTCTTAAGAGGAATTTATTTAATAAAAATTTTATTTATACTAAAAAAGTAATAGTATGTTTTGGAAACCTAACCCCTCATTACACTTGCATACACCATTAGGGTAAGGTGTGTGATGATGGCGGTTTCGTTTGGTGTATCAGCTAATATTGTCCAAGTGGTAATCTCTACTAACTTTAAATTCTCCTTGAGGTTATTTTGTTCAATCTTGAATTATTGAAGCTCTATTTGGGTTGGGTCAATGGTGAACCATAATGATGATACCTTTCTCCCATGTTTTGATGAATGTGAATCAAACAATATGACTCTACTGTTGGAGGCCATTGATTCTCCTTTCTATATCAATTTTCCTTTTATAATTACTACGTATAAACACTGATTATAATGGTAAATTTATTGAATAATGGTATAGTTTCTAATGGTCATATAGTGGTCAAATCCTAATGGTCACATTTCTCTTTATACATTATAAATATTACCTCATTCTTTCAGTCCTAATTTACTATAATTTCCCTTAAGGATAAATTTTCATTTCATAAGATATTGATTGGTTTACTAATATTTTGTTTTATTTATATAGAATATGAAATTGGGGTGATGATTCTCGAAAATTGGGGAAATACTCACTTTCCCATTTTAGCGGTTCTTTTTTGTATCTTTATCTAGTTGTTATGTTTGGAATTTTAATCGGTTTTATATATGACTAATTTAAAGACCATTGTTAAGGAGATAAAAGTTTATAGTTTTCTCTTTATTTTGATCATGTATAAATTTATATAAAATGAAATAAACATTTATTATGGAGAAATATTCATTTATAAAGTCTGTATAGTTTCATATATCTTGAATATCCCTATTTTCTGGATATTTTAAGACTCTTGTAATTTTATTCTTTAATAGGGATTTTGATTCAATGTTACCAATGCGGTAAGAGTTTATTGGTATAATCTCTTCATTTTTCACGATTCTTTATGATTATACTTCCATTGACAGAGTATTATGATACATACCTCAATAATTTTCATTAATTTTATTATCCTCTTGTTATTCATGATATATCTAAGTAATGTTACCATTTTTTCACTCTTTGGGACTTAAAATATTTAAGGAAATGTTTTTATGAAAATATGACTTTATTTATTTCTTCGGTTATAAATTTGATTTCTTTCAAAACTATGCTTTTTAAAGAAACTCTTAAAAAAAATTCTAATACTATCCTATGATCCTTAAAATACATCTTTACCCATGTTTTAACATTTTAAAAAAAAATTTTAAAAAAGGAATATTATTTTCATTTTCTAATAGAGAAACTTTTCAAAACTTTTACAGCGCAACAAGAATGTTTAGCACGTAAAAATCTATCCGCAATCATGAATGTCATTTATTTTAAGCTTCAATTTCAAATTTATAATTTTTTATAGAAAATAACTTTTCCTAATATTATAGAGATCTTTGTTTTTAAAGTGGTTTTTAAAAAAATGGTTTTCAAAAAAATAATCTTTAAAAAGTGTTTTAAATTATTTTTAAATCTTATTTTATATGACTTTAAATTTAATTTTCAAAGAAAAAGATTTCAATGATTTAAAAGTTTCCTTTATATTTTTTCGAAAGTTATTTTAAAATAAAATTACTTCCTAGATTTCCAGTCTTCCATTATATGTTTTCAAATGTTGTTTTCAAAGAAAATGATTTTAATTATTTCAGAGCATCCTTTGTATGTTTTTAAATCTATTTTCAAGGAAAAAGTTATTCAGAATTTTATATGTTCTAAAAAGTGTTTTTCAAAGTTAGAAGAATATTTTCATCATGATTTTTTTTAATAAAATTATTCTCCATCTAAAATTTCATCCCTTGATATAACTTATGCTTTACTAGGGATATGATATAAGATCACCATTATTATTCTTTATTTGAATAGTTTATATTTTTAATGAAAAGATATTTATTAAATATGATTCTATTCCGTGATTTATTTTCTTATAATCAGGATTATTTTCTTGGGTTATGCGATTATGAAATGATTTTTAAACATGTATCTTTTCCACAAGTTATGATATGAAAATTTTCTTATGATACCCATTTCATTTCATCAATTATGATATGATGTTTATGAAACTCATCTTTTTTTGAGTCATGATATGATGATTTATGACCTTGTTATACAAATATGTATGATTTCATTATCTGATGAGTGAGGCATATATCTCCGTCCAATCCATTGGGTACAAATTTAAATTTCATGAGATAGACATGGACGAAATGGGGAGTGAACCCAATTCAGAAATGGAAATTTTCTACTAAGATGTTTTTGGGAGGGAACCTTGACTACTAATATGGTATTAGGATTGAACCATTTATACTAATATGGTTTGGAAAGTTATCCTTTCCCCTAATATTTCATTGGCAGTAAACCTTGACAACTATGGATATCATTTTATATATTTATATTTGTTCCAAAATTCAATGTCTTATTCCTATATTATGCTTACATGTCTTATTCTATTGATTCTTCTATGATTTATGTAATAGTACATAAAGTGTTTTCTCACATCGGGGTTTCATAATTTTTACATTGGTTAGTACATAAAATTTTTGTAGGTGATGTCATAAATAAATTTTTAACGTTGATTAAAAGCAACTAACATTGTAAATGAATTATAGTGTTTTTTTTTCATGTTAGTGATTAGATAAATGATGTTGAAAAACAATCTAAATGGATTTTTCAGGTCATTTATCACATAACCAACATAAAACTCCAAAATGATAAAGGGGTGTTCACATCGGTTATGTGATAACTGAGGTGAAAATACCCATCTAGAATTATTTTTCATATTGGTTATATGATAACAAACATGAAAAAACTGTCATGATAAAGGGATTTTAACATCATTTATCCAATAACTGATGTGAAAACCAGTTTTTTAATAGTTAAATTTCCACCCTCCTCTCTATATTAGAAAATATGAGAAAACATGTAGAAGAAATAGCAGAAACCAAGTATAAAACAAGTATAAAACAAGCATAACTTGCACCATAACAACAACAAAAAATCACATTTACAATTATATCTTTCTAAATTATAATATTTAGAAAAAAAATCAAACCACAACTATAAAATTATTTCACCATATAGAGAAATTTATAATTACAACTTTCAAAATTTCAATATATTGTACAAACAAACTAAAATCCAGCCACACATACAAAATGATTTTCCAATTCAATTTTTAAATGTCTCAAATCCGATTCAATATAAGGGTAAGGGTCATAACAAATATACAAATTAAAAATAAATAATCTAACTTTTCTTTGGAATAAAGAAAATGAAATATTAAGTGAAATTTTATAAATAAATATAACCTAGTGGGGCTTCATAACCATCCCAATTGAAATTATTTCATATATAAATATTAAAACATAATATACACATTTTTATATGCCTTCTAGTTTATTAAAACACTATTTTAACGATTTTTTCAAATGAAAATAACATTATTATGTAATATAACCAAAGTTTACTAATTATAAATGAAAAATTCACCTTTTATTTTACATATTTGATATATTCTCTCTTATTTATTGTGGTCTCTTAAAACAAACATGCATGAAAAATTTGAAAATAATATGAATGAAATAAATTTAAAGGTCATTATAATTTTGAAAATTATTTTAAAAATTTTAAAATTAGATTTCCAATTTATCCTTAAAAAATTCTCACTTTATCATGGATCAAGTATAACTAGTAAATTATCTTCTCCTTGGGACAAAAATAGACCTAAAATCCAATTACCACATATCTAAAAGAACATTTAATATAAGTGGTGATTATTTTAAAAGATATATGACACTTTTTGATATAGATATTTCATGATCTTGAAGATAAGAAAACATATAACACTAATTAATTTCATTCTATTGAAACATTTTGGCAATAAAAATTGTTTATTCTTCTTCATCCATTGTCATCACTATAGTAAAAATAAATTATGGGTCCATAAATTCCATATACATTTGTATTTTAATTATCCTTACATATTGAATAATGATACCTAATTCAAAACAAACATCTGTATAAATTGTCAATAAATTAAACATATAGAATTATATATGATAATACTTAAATAGAAAAAACATAATTTGTGTTGATTCACAACTGATATCGATTTATAATCACCATGATATAATTTTTCAGAATATCTGAGGTTATTTCACACCCCAAAACACCATATTCAATTTTAATCTCTTAAGCATCCCACAAAAAATTTGAATATGTGTAAAATATATCATTACTACTATAATTTGAATATGAATAAATAACATTATATATTTGTTGTTTTTTATAAAGTATTTCATTAACTTTAAAGTATTATGATAAAAAATAGATAAATATTTAAACCCTAAAATGTTGAAAAAAATTTAATACCAGAATGAAATAAAATATAAAATATACACATACCTATGTGGTAAAATGTCAAACAATTCGGGATAGAAAAACTAAAAATTGGATGATAGTTTCTCCAACTCTACTCACCTCATCTATAAGTAATGTTTCTCAAGATAATCTATCTATAATATCCTATATAGTAACCCTATAATGCACTATTTCTATCTTTTGTTGATTAATGGAATCTCCAATATAAAATATCATCCATTATGCAACAATATTATGATATGGATCATCAACAAATAACAGAAAATAATTTGAAATTTGTAGAGGAGGGGGTCTAAAAGTGGGATAAGAAGGAGTGGGTTCTCAAGGAGGAGGTGGAGGAGTGAGAGTTACTAGTGGAGGTGGATGAGTTAGAGTTTCTTTCTAAACCTATATTCGCATGTCTATAAGCATCGACTACACCAATTATCTAATCATAAACTCTATTTTCAGTTCAATATCATTAAATTAAGCTTCCAAATATTGTATTCTTTTTATAAATGTCCACCATTGAATAAGCTACAAAATATGAAAACACTTTTTTCACTGATACACCTATCATGTATCCTCATATTAAAACTTAGTGTTTGAGATTTCCCAATGATGTAGAGAAAATATCCTCCCCCCTCTACTAAAAATTCCCCATGTTTTCTCTTCTCCTCAAGAGAATCATATATGAAATATTTGAAAAAATATGTAATGAATCAAAATATTTAAATAACTAAATTAACTTAAATATATAAATAAATAAATAATCTTACAATTATTTTAGCTACAACCATCGTCTCTTTGTAAGAAATTTCCATTTTTTTCTCATTTGATCCCTCTTCCATTTTTTAGGTCAAGCCAGGTGGAATGGTGGGGAATCCTATGTAGAGCCTGAAGACTCAGCTCTCAGTTTTTTAAAATTTTCATTGATATTTTTTTCTTCCAATAATGTTTACCCTACCTGAGATAATGTATAAGGGTATATGTTTCTAGATTGGATCTCCTTATGATATATCCTCGGTTGAGGTAAATTCATAATAAATTAATCATTAATAAATCATTAATATAAAAAAACAATAAAAACTTTACATTTAAATCACTAAAAAAACTTCTCGTCTTGTACATTAAACAAATTTATTCCATGTATCTTCATCAATGAATATATATATATATATATATATCACAAGTATTATGATGTTTCATATTACCTAAAATGAAATTTTATGTGAGGGTTTATATAAAATTCTATCCATCTCCTATCATCTAATGATAAAAATTTCCTCCTGACTCCTCCAGTATGAGGTATATCATATGTCATATAATAAGAAGGGGGAAAATTATTTTACTATATACATTTGAATATAAGTTAAATAATAACAAACGATCCTACCAAAATGGTCTCCAACAAGTGAGATAATGTCAATTTTTCAATACTTCTCCAATCATCATTAAAATACTAAATTTTATATTATCTTCCATAATTATAAAAGTCTTAAATTGTTTTGAATTTTGAACTCTTGGAATATAATTATCATAAAAGTATATCGATATCCATTGGTCCCAGCTACAAGAAATAGATAATTTTGGAAAACAAGTATTTACATGTTTACCAACCCTCACACTCTTCTTTGGCATTATGGGAGTAGATGTATCCTGTAAAGAAAGATGATGCACATCAATAAGAGAATGTGTACGTTATTCCTTATAGGTATGAGTAAAATCATCTCTAGATGTATATGTTGGGTTAGTTTATTGATCATTAATTATCCTACAAACCAAAGAAACAAAAAATTAGTAAAAAAATATACAAATTCAACTATTACATACTAATGAAAATGAAAATTGAAAATTAATCAAACAAAACAGTCAACTAAACTTAAGTTAACAAATTTTTATTTAGATTTTTTATAGTTAACTAAAATGATAAGAACATTAATGAGGTATGAAATGAAATATAAATGAATGAAAATCAATCCAAAAATGGTATCTGAATAGTAAATCTTCTCTAACCTAATAAACAATTTTTAAAGTAAAAAGATTATTTTTTAAATATACTCTTATACGATATTTTTTGTTTTTATCTCACATATTATATTTAAAATATTTGTTTTAAAAAAATCAATTAATAAATAATTTAAATAAGGGAAACCATGGTATCCTTGAAAAAACTAAACTAATATAGACAAAAAATTTAACATATTAGTTATAATATATGTTTTAATAAAGAAAATGAAAATAAAATATCAAACATTTTATGAAATTTGAAAAATTAAAAGTGAAATAAACATTTGTTACCTATAGTATTAAGAATGTAGTAAATTATTGTTTCCCAAACTCATTCATCATGATCGGTCTATATGGAGCAAACCATGCCTATGATGTTCTCATCAATATTATCTATTAATATTTCCATAGAAGTAGGGATATCATATAAATCATCACCATCGTCAAGTTTGGAATCACCAACATACTATTTTTCCCTTAAAAACAATAGATGACTTCATATTAGATATATCAAGAATATAGGAAAAAAAACATATAATGCCATTATATATAGATCAACTGTGTATTCTAATATATTCATATTAACTAGTGTTATTCCAAATTCATTTTGTCGGACAATGTTGCTATTGATAATCTATTTTGTAGTTAAACACTAGAACATTAAATTTAATGTAATCGAACTCCCTAATATTTTCAGTGACTCCATAATTTTCACTTGATGTGAAAATTGAGTTTTTTCTTTATGACTTGAAAAAATCATTTCTTATGTAAAAAACTATAAAATATTATTCTTAACTACACTTATATTTTCCTTATCTTTCCTTTGTAATGTATAACAATTAATGTCATACCGATACCATGTTATCCAATTTAATCCTAGAAAAACCACTAACAATATCAATGCTTATAATTCATATAATCTACCATGTATGATCTCTTTAAACCATAATAAAAAAGTTATGATATGCTCACACAAAATTAACATACCTTTCTCCTTTGGATCACATTGTTTCAACATATTAATATTAAATGTTATATATGGTTGAGCATTGTCTATGATATTCAATATGTATAAATATACCTTATTTATCTACTCTCCTTTCAATGATTTTAATTTCGATCCATGGATCCCCTTTCCAACAAAATTAACTTGTTTATGAAGAGATGTAGGCAAACCGGTTTTCTCCACTACAGACAAGTATTTTGTACAAAACAATGAATCCTCCTAAGAAATATACTTCGCAATAATGGAGGATTTAGGTAGATATGGATTCTTAAAATACTCCATCACTATCTTCATATACCATTCAAAAGGATACATCTAATGTTGTTATACAGTTCTAATAATATTTATTTCTCTCACCAAATGAAATATTAAAAGTACCATGATATCAAAAAATTGTGGAGGGAAAAAATTCCAATTGAAAAGGTTGATAAAACACTTTGTTCCATAAATATTTCAAATAATTAAAATCAATCACCTTATTCAAAATTCAATTAAACAAATAACACACCTTTATGATAGTCATTTTTTCATGGATGGGAAATATTCCATTCAAATAAACTGGTAGGATTTATTTCATCATGACAAGAAAATCCTGAGATTTCATACCTATCAAATTAAAATCCATTAAAGACACACATTTTTTTACATTTAAATAATAACCTTGAGACACATCAATATCATTAAGAAACTAAATAAATAGTTTTATACCACTTGGATAATGTATAGAATGACTAGGTATGAATATATTTAATTCATCAGGAGTGGGATCTAACTCCAAGAGTTTTCCCATTGTGAGTAAGTTAATGTTTATTTCAACCCAACTTTACTCTTTACTTTAATATCTAACAACATTCCAATAAAGTTATAAAATGTATTCATCTCGACATGAATGACATCAATTTTGTGTTTTATCTCATGATATATCCAATATGGTAACTTAGAATATATTGAAAAATTCTTCAAAATATTTCTATCATTATCATATTTATGTTTCTTTTTGAATGTCACATCAAATTTGGACACCCTCTCAAAATTCAAATCAATTGATAAAAAATTTAGATCGGTATCAAGTTTTAATGATCCATTGAATCCCATTTAAAATCTTCTATAAGAGTTATCCATACATAAAAACTTTTTATTATGCATGTATATTGTTTTTCTCCAATGATTCATTTGAAAATATGATGTCTATTATTAAAAAAAATAGACATGCTTTATTCCCCTTAACACTATATCCAAACATATTTACAAATGATAGTAATTCATTTATAGTGAACATAACAATTACATTCAATTGAAAAGACTCCATTTTATACGAATTGTACACCCTAATATCATCGTCTCATAATAGTTTCAAATCATCAATTAATGGTGATAATAAAACATCAATATTATTTCCGGTATATTTTGGTCCTGAGACCATTTAACTCAAAATGACATATTTTTGATTCATACAAAATTCATGAAATATTTTTTAAATTAAAAATAAAATAGGCCATAAACTATGTATGATACTAAGGCTTCTATATGGATTCATTCCACCCATGCATAGTCTAATTACGAGATTTCTAACTTCATTTTTGAATGTTGGAAGCTTTAGATCAATTTTCTTCTACTGTAGAAAATAAGTTGGATTCCTTAATTTTTGACTAGATGTTGGCTCATCTTCATATCATCTTTTAATTTTTTAATCATATAAATTTTTAAGTAAATATTTCAAATAAGTAAATATAGGAATATGCAAACATTACTTGGTTGAGGTCTCTGTAACTACTAAATCATCATATAGTTTTTCCTTCAACTTGTATCGTGATGTCCCGCATTTAGGTCACCATAACAGGAATTCATATTCTTTCTTATATGTCATAGAATCAGTCCATAAAAAAGTATTTATTTAACATAATCCTATTATTAATAGTATTTTCGTTGCTTTATATTATGAATTTGGAAGATCATTATCTTTAAGAAGAATATCATTCAACAATTGTAGTAAATATGTAAAACACTTGTCACTCCATCTATGTTTCTCCTTCAAGTTAATCAATATTAGCTCTAATGATAAAATTTTAAATTTTGTACAACCCGGATATAATGTATTTTTAGCATTACCATATAAATGCTCCATTTTTGGTTCATTCGCAATTTTCTCTACTTCAATACCAGGAATCATTTCTTCAAGTTGATTAGAGTTATCATCTTGAAAAGAATCATCATTAATAGATCTAAAATTATACCTAGTTTCACCATGGTAAATCCATGTCTTGTAACTCAGATTAAAAACATGAAAAATTAAATGATATTTGATCTCTCTTATTTTCAAATTCTTTATATTTAAACATTTCAGGAATGGACATAAAAACATGTCATTATTTGGAACATTTTGTTTAGAAATGTTTAAAAAAAAAGATCAACAGCTTCCTTATATTCATCACTGGTTCAATGATCCTTAATCAAACTTTGAATCATTATTATATAGAAGAAATATCAAAAATAATTATCTTTTAAAAAGAATATACAGGTGGTAAAAGTGAGAATAAATTATTCAATTCACACTAAGTTTAAATCTATTTCAAAGTGTTCATAATTAAAAATTAACTAATCATTGAAGAAAAAAAATCATATTTAAAAAGTATAATTATAATTTCTCGAAAATAATGGTATATAAGTATAAATATAATTGGAAAATCATAAAAATAAATTCATGTAATTAATTTACAAAAATAAATATAGATACACTATTCTGTCACTTTTAAATTTATTATGAATGAAATTAGATGAAACGTAAGATTTATTGTTATTTATGAGAGTCAAAATCAAGTACTCATTTTTAATTTTTATTTGAATATTTATTATCAATTTTTAATAGATTTTTTTCTTAAAAAACCTTCAATTATTAGAATAATCATTAATTCATATTATAATATAATCATACAATAGAGTTTAAAAACATAATGATGAATTTATAATGTAGTACACACACAGAGATATATATATATATATTTGTAATTACTATTATATATTATTTATGCCCGGTTTATTATGATAATTTGGAAAATCATATTATGTACAATTTATTCTATGATAACATATTTTATTTGAATATACCACACTAATAACCCACATTTTAAATATTTAAGGATAATTCATTTGATATAATAAAAATCCAAATTTATTGGGAGAAAAATGCCTTTAGTGTAAATACCATGTGATGAATGTATAATTCCATGAATATATAACATGGAAAAACTCTACCTATACTGTGGGATAATCCATTAAATTTGAGAAATAATTTAACCTATAGTATGAATCAGGATAAAGTTTGATAGGGGATAATGTATGAATGGGGATAAGTAACACATCAATCACTATTATCAGTCATACCAAATGGGTTAATTGGTCCAAATATAGTCAAAACCTATCATATATTTATCATAATATTACAAACAATTCAATGAAAATTTCATTCTATATATTAGAAACACTAGAAAATTTATATATAATTCTGAAATTTATGATATAATATATAACATTATGATATAATGAAATCCACACCATTTAAATAAAATAAATGGATAACTAAGATATATAAAGATGTTCATCCCCGATTTACAATGCGTAGATCTATATATGAAACTGAAAAAATGAGGTAGATGAAACTAAAGGGTTTATAATTATAGTAATGTGATATTTGTGTAAATTGAATAAAAAAAATGAGAGTTAGGGCATCTGTGACAATGAATGACTAAAAGAGAGGATTGATTTGTGGGTATTACCTGAGAGTTGAGAGGCAAGAAGATGAAATGTGAAACAATGAGGATGATAAAACATAAGGATACATAAATATGGAAACTGATATTGATGGCCTATAGATTTAAGAAACGAGGTTATGGATTCCATGTGAGAGAAACGAGTTTGATTTTGTAAGGTTAAATAACAATCAAATGATTCAAAATATAAATTTGTTAAATATGAAATGGTATATCACATAAGTTATTATCTAATTGACATGATAAAGGGATTTTTTTCTACTTTATCACATTGGTTATATAGAAACTGACTTAAAAAAACATCTTTATCGCATTGGTTATTTTATAATCGATGTGAAAAAACCAATTTATCATGTTAGTTATTATATAACTAAAATGATAATGATATATTATTGTTTTTCACATTTTTTATCAGATAAAAAACATAAAAAATCATTATACATGGATTCTTCTCTCCACTTGTAAAAAAATAGGCATAATAAATACTTTTTATACTAGTGATGTCTTATGAACTTCTAACATTAATTCCATGATTCTTCTTTAAGATATGTTACATGTATGGTAAGATCTTATAATTTTAGGGCCACATTCTAAATCCCTTATGACCATGATTATGCTTTAATATTTCCCTTTTTTACCCTTTATCGAGCATCAAATTTCAGCCTTTCTTATGTTTACTTTCCCCATATTATTAAGATATGTATTATGTATTATGTGTCTAATAAGGATGACACTTATGAAGAACATTGTGGGAGATGATTTATCTAACTTATGGAACAATTTTTTTCTTTCCTTGTTTCCCAAGGCACTAAAATAATAAGGTCTTAGTGTGTTTATTTATGTAATGTATTAAGTATTCCAAAAAAATGATGTAATGTATACGTATGAGAAGGGTGGGACACTATATGATCAATATGAGAGGGAAAATCTTGGTCTTCAACCTCATTAAATACCAAACTTCTATTATGAGTTCTAAATTTCTATTCTATAATAAAATTATTAAGAGGATAGTCTTTATTTTGAGTCTGTGATTTGGTTAAAGGATATGATGGGGTTTTCATTGAAACATAAATTATTTTAGAAGATTGAGTTTGAGTATATGTTAAACTAGGTTGGTCAGCATCATCATTACATTTAGGATGTCATTTTGAAATATTATCATTGAATTTTATAAAAATATACTCTTCTAGGTTCTCATTCCTCTTATTGATGGCTCTGATGTCTTCAAATGAGTTTGATTACCCACGAAAAATTTAATGATTATATTTAGGGTAAAAAATTAATAAATTTCCTTTAGTGTTAAGGATATAGAATTTATAACTGAAGACAATAAATAATAAAACATTTGGAAAATTTCTCTACTAATGTTCAATAGGGGTTTTCTTATAATGGGTCTTATAAGGACATTGGGAAGGATAAAGTAAGAATTGTTTACAGCCTCAACCCAAAATAATTGAGGAATGGAAAAATCATTAAGGATGGTGCTATACATTTATTGGAGGTTCCCATTTTTAATGACCTAATTTTATTAAGGTGTTGTAGGAGAGGAAAAAGTTTGATCATTACCTTTAGAATCACAAAACTCAATAGAGTATATTTTATAAAACACTCCACTATAGTTACTACTAATGGAAATTTTTTGTTGAATTCCATATTTTTGAATTTATTGACAATGTTTATAAAGTCGTTACAATACTCTTTCGTATAATATAAGATTTAAACCCAAGTAAATATAGTAAAAACTTCTATAATTACAAAAGAGTAATGCTTACCTTCGATATTATAAAATTGAGTTGGTCCAAAAAGACCAAAGTAGACTATTTATAAGGATTTAGAAGATGAAATGAGTTTTTTTAATGTATATTTTTTTTCTTTCCATATGTTCAAGGATAAAAAATTATTTTTCCTTTAATATACAATTTTGTAAATCTTGTATTAGTCATTTATGATTTAGTTTTATAATATAAGGAGAATTATAATGTTCTAGGCTCTGATGCCAAAGCCAATCATCATTATCTTATGAACCTAAACACTTAATGTTTTGAATTCAATAGATTTTAAATCTATATTATTATCATTTTGAAAATGGGTTGAAATGAATAAAGGTTTTCATTTAGAATTAAAAAATAACATTCTTAATGTTGATTTTTAAACTTCTACCACAAAATTGACTAATATAAATTAAATTATGTTTTATGCCTTTAAAAAATAAAACATATTTAATAAGAGTATATTTGGAGAAACCAGTTGTACATGTACTAATAATTTTTTATTTTCAATCAAATATATTTGCAACATTTCCTCCATAGAACTCTTTTGGATAATTTAATTTGGAAGGATTACTACACAAATGCATTGAGCACTCTCTATCCATATACCATGTATCTTGAAAGGTTTTTCTATTTTCTATAAAAAATAATGAAACTATAGCTTTTAATACCCATATTTTTTGGGTCCACTTAATGTAGAAAACATATATATTGAAAAACATACTTGTTTGGAACATGTTTTCCATTTGGAATATGAGAAGAATGATTAATTTTTTTTGGTATACTATATATTTAATTTGTACAATTTTGTCTGTAAACTTTATGACCTTCTTTCTTTCAATAATTACAAAATTTATTTGGAGAATTTTTTTTTACATAAGTAGTCATTTTAGAATGTTTATAAAAAATAGATTATATTGAAAAACAAAAAACTTAGAGATTTATAAAAGTATTTTGAGAACCCAAAATCTTATTTTTGTTTTCTTCCCCTTTGGTAAAATGATATGAAGTAATTTTAAGATATTTAATTTGAAATTCCAAATTTTCAAAAAAAAAATCTCTATTTAATTTTAAAATAAAATCATAATTTTCTTTTAAAATTTTATATTTTTAAGAAAAAAGGTTATATTTCTTCTTAAAATATTTAAATTTTAAAATACAATAAAAATATTATTTTAAATTTCATTTTCAGCATTGATAAGTTTTTCCAATGAAAAAGTAGTTGTAGAGGATGTTGAATAATAATAACATAAATAAGGAGATAGTGAAATTTTTGAACTAACATCAAGTCCATCATTAATATATGTTATAAGATACTTGGAACTTTTACCTATTTATTCGTATGTTGATATTGAGTCCCCGATTATGCTCCAAGTTGAGGCCTTTAAATATTTCAGACATTGCTTCTTATCAATGGAATTTATCTTGTTCAAGGGATGGTATAGTTTAATGTGAACATCATTTTTGCATCCAAAACAAGTTACATTAAATTATTTATTTTTATAAATGATTTTTTTGAGGATATCTTCATTTTGTTGTTCTTTTCCATCATCAAGTACGTTTTGGGAATGTCAGAGTCCCTCCAAGATTAATCATGACTTTACGTGGAAGGAAATTATTTTTTAGTTTCCTTGACCACACTGGACACATGTCAAGCTTGTATCTTCGTGTTAATCACATATTTCAGGAGAGAACCTATAATTCCATTGACCATCACATTTATTAAATCATTAACTTATTGTATTATGGTGAATTTTGTATCCAAACTATTTGTTAAAACCCAAAGCATTTTCATGCCCATAGATTCTAGGGATAGAGTTTGACCAGGATATTTTCATCCATAAAAAATTCTAGTAAACATATTAAAAATAATACTTATAGATTCATTATTATTTATAGGGAATATCTCATCATATCGTCTTTACATGTCAAGACTTGAATCCTTAACATTATTTGTACATTCATGTGTAACCACTAAAAATTTCCAAATTTCATGTGCTATTTCTCATAAATAAACTAAACCCAAGTCATTAACATATATAACCTAATTTAATGCATTCATAGCTATAACAACATGTTCAAAACCAGAAATATCATTAGGGTACCATATTTATTACATTATATGAAATAGTGTATCCATAAATTAATTTTTTATAAATATGATATCTGATAGATCTAAGAAATTTTGACATTATTTGATTCTAGTGAGCATAATTTGTTACATAAAAAATGGATAACACCTAATTATCATTTTTAGGGGCCACCATGGGTGTTTTAAAAATTTATTTCAAAAATATTTCAATATTTAAAAAAAAATTATTATGATTTTGAAAATAAAGGCATTGAATGAATTAAAAAATAGTTTAATTCAAACAATCCTCTAATACCAAATTTTATTCGAAGATAGGTAAAATGAAATGGGGAGGGGGTGAATTTGCCTTTGAAAAATTAAAGGAAAATAAGTAATGTTTAAAAACATATTTATAATAGATTGAAAAAATAAACAAAATAATAAAATAATAAAAGTATTAAAGTGAATCAATATAATTAAATAAGTGTGCGAATAAAATAAAGATTTATTTTCGAATAAAATGATTAATCACATTATACAGATTAAAAAAATATTAAATAAACAATTCATAGTGATAAATATATAAAATTATTGAAATTATGTGTGACAAAATACATTATGAGGAAGTGAATAAATAGTAATTAAAGTTACCACTATTTCTCCCACCTAAATCTCTTGAGGATTTAAATTATTTATCCCTTATAATTAATGGTTTACAAGATACCAAAACAATCAATTTCGTTTTAGGTTCATTTAAGAAACCATAAACCCAAATAGAAAATAGAACATTAAAAAAAATTAAAAAACAAATAAGATAATAGTTCCTTTCAATTTCAATGGAAATGGTGAGAAACAAATCACACATTTTAATGTTAGTGAGAGAAAAAATTAGAATAATGCGGAATATGAGAGGATTTGTAGTTTGTAATCACTATGTAGTAATTTATAAGTTCTCACAAAGAGTATAAATAACTCCACGAGAGAATGATAAAAAAGAATTGCGATAAAATATTCCAATTTAGTACACAATCTATAATGAAGATAAATTATTTATATTGGGGGGGGGAGGGTTTGAAATAAATTTAAGATGATAGAGAAATTGAGCATTATTTTAGTTTTGTAGTGTGTTGAATATTTAGGACTCCAATTGTCACTATTTATAGACTTCAAATCTATATATTATTATCAGGAATCCATTAAGAGTATTTAATCCATAAATTTTAATGTTTTATTAATTATGATAGAATTTAAAAAACTTAGAATCACATGACTTTGAATTGTTGAATGGATCACTACATCATGGAGGATATCTTTGTTGCGTAAGGAAAGACACTATAATGTAGTGTTAGGACAAACACTTTTTTGATTTTTTTCAACAATGAGTTCATTGTGTTCTTTCCTATAAGTTGTGGTTTGGAGTATTATAAGACCATTTTAATTGTTCTATGCAAAAAATGGCATCTTTTTTAACACCCTGAAATTTTAAAAGAATATTATATTCGATAATGTTTACAACACGTGAAATTGTGCTTAAAAGGACCATGAGATATTATTATTTTATTAATGTTATAACATATATATTGAATTAATAGGTATATATTTAAGATTCACAATTATAAAAAATTCATAAAGGCCATAATAATTAAAAATATATTAATTAATTCTTAATAAATAAGTACACAATTTTTAGTAGTCATTTTATTCCTATAAAATACATTTTCTTTAAAAATAATGTTTTGTTCATTTTTTTGAGTGAGTATCATAATTAATTTATATATCATTTATAATTTTTATATGATAAATGTGATATAAAATTTTATATAATAATTTTATAATTAGGTCAGGGTTAAATTTTTGGATTTTTCTGAAAATATTTATCTTATAGTGAATTAGGAAAAATGTTGATTTTGTTGTTGAAAACTATAGTTTTGTATCAATAATTTTGAAAGATTTATTTTTTAAAAATGTTTTCAATGTAAAAATAGTTTTATTATATTACTAATAATCCAATTAATTTCATTTGAATCAATTATCTTTTTCCATTTGGTATTAAAACATTTCCATATTTAAAAGTTATTTTTAAACCTGTTTTCATTAGATTTTGTGTATTTTTCATAAATTATTTTCTACCAACTCTTAAAATTGAATCACAAAAAGGATTTTCATATTAAGAAATAGGATTTTCAAAAAATTTAAAATGGGTTCATTTTATTTTTTATCAAAAGAAGAGTTACCTTAGAAAATTTATATTTCTATGGTGAAGGTAAAATATGAAAATTAAGGTTAATACTAATGTGATAAGGAATAAAGTTCATTAAAACACATCAATTTATTTCAATAGATGTTTCTATTTCATCCATAATCATCCAAACATCAAAAATATCATTTTCTAAATTATATTTGATGATTTCCTAAATAATATATAAGTAAAATATAATGTTAAAAATGTCACCTTTCTGATTTTAATATCTATAATATTTTGTGATAGGAATAACAATAAATTATTCTCTATTATATATTTTTATTTAAAATATTAATTAGTTATTTTAATCATGGTTATTTGTTTTTAAATTTTAGTAGTGAAATAAGTACATTAAATTCTTACACAATACCAACATAGTCCTTATGCAAGGAGTATAAAAATCAAGTATATGATTTAATTTTTTTTTAAAAGTAACATATTTTTAGTGATTTATATTTTATCAATAATTTTCTAAAAAATATAACATATTAAATATTTTTATAATGTTTCTATTTGAATAAATTATTATTCATGTTGTTTAAAAAGTCAAATTATTTGAACTGTTCTTAAAATAACATTAATAATGTTTTATGTTAAATATATTTTATTTAGTTATTTAAAAATAAAAAAATACCGATGAAGGAGAATTAGGATGATATATGGTCAAAAATTTCATCAATTTTTCATTTATTAGGAAAATGTAACCTTATATGTAAAATTATGAACCTTTAATATTAAAAAAAGTCATTACCAAGGTTATGATTAAAATTTGTTAACCAAGGGGTTATACCAAAAGATAATGTTTAAAATGATATCTAAACAAGTAAAACTTTTTTTTTATGATTATATTAAAATAAATATATATTCATTATCTAAGTATAAATTTCAATTTCGAACCATTTTAAATGAGATAGTTTCATAGAATCTTATAATATTTCATGTATTTCAAAAAATGACATTAATGAAATTTTAAAATAAGAATTATTTTATTAATTGATTTAATATTCATAAAACATGTGTCTTTTAACATGTGAATTTTATATGGTTTAAAATATCAACCATGGTATACGTATGGGTCAGTTTTATTTTTATGGTAACATTTTTGACCCCTAAAATGACAAAAATGGATACCATGGTAATAGTTAAAAGAATTTACAGACAGATAAAACTAAGAAATAAGGGTGAAAAAAAGATAATATTTTACAAATTTTACTTATTGAGATTATTTCTACTCTTAGCCCTTATATATTATAATTATATTTTTTTTGGATCCATTTTTCCTTAAAAATAAATTTATATTTCTTTAATACTCTATGTAATTTCAAAAGTACTCATCTTCTAACTTTTTAAAGGGAATATATTCTCCCTTCATAATTATACCCATTTAGAAATTTAGATAGTAAAAACCATTTATAATTATCTTATATACATCCCTATGAAGAGATTATATGTTTTTTATCCTTAAAATTCCATGAAAAGTGTTTAGAAGAAAGGATTTAAAGGAGGCCTACCGAAGAAGAGGCAAACGTCTTGCCCATCATCTTTAAATTTATTTATTCTTACACCTTATCTAAATATATGGTATTCAAAATAAAATTATAACTTTCATATAATAAATTTAATTAAATTTTATTATTACTATGAAACCAATAATATCCACCCTCTATTTCATCAAATGGTATGTGATAGTATCACTAGTCCACATGTGATGGTCACAACCTCCACATAGCGATGCAATTAATTTTATATTACCATAATTAATGGATATTTATAGTGATAATTTTAATGTTTATAAATGATAATAATTACATAATTATTATTCCTTAATTATAATATCATATCTACCATTTTACTTTCCAATCTGTTGGAAATCGATAACATCGCTCATGCTTACCTGTAGAGTACCACCTCCACGAAATGATGTGATTCATTTTTCTTTTTCTTTTTATATAGATTATAATAAGGATATAATTAATGATTATATAATATATTTATGATATAATATTTAATATTTATTTTTAAATTATTATTTACCTTTATTTTATTCCTTTTGTCAAAAAGTGAAAACAACGTTCTTGTGTATGTACGACATAATGTCGTCATCAACGGTGTAATTATTTTTTATATCTATCCATTATAGATGAATATAAATATATATAATGAATATATATGATATTTATATCATGGTAATAATTCATAATATAATGGAACCATGATCAAGGTATAAGGACCAAAACTACTAATTTGAAATTCTAATAAAAACAAAATAATTAACACATGAAAACAAATATTTTAATAAAGATTTATTAATAAATTGGTATTATAATGATATAAGTTGGATATATATGGTACTATAAGTATAAAAAAAATTATGGTATATAAATTTAATTGATTTTAATTTATTACTTAGGATGTTATAGCACTTTTAAAGAAAGTCAAACCTGAGGTAAGTATTTATCATCTCAAATTGTCTTCTTTGATACATATGTTATATGATAAACCTATATTATTTTATGAGGTTTAAGTACTACCATTTGAAATTTTATATTATGATTTTATTTATTTTAGTGATATTTAACATTTAATTTTGGGGCTTACGAATCAAATGTTACCCAATTAGTAAGGTATTTATGTTACAATCTTGTTGTTTATCAGGATTGTTAATGATTAGGTTTTAAATAATATAATTCAATGATATATATCTCAACAATATCATTAATTTTTTTATCCATATGTTTTTTATTGAGATTAAAATTTTCCATTTCACTTTCCTCATTTTAATAACTAATGAGACCAACAGAACAATTTTATGAAAAATAGGCTTTATTCCTTTCTTCAGTTGAAAATGATTCTCTTCCATATCCATGTTTTCTACAAATGTTTTCAAGATTTTTTTATTAATTATCCTATTAATTTTTAAATTTATTTTTACCCATGATTTACTATTTACAAAATGCATTAAAAATATTATTTTTTTTCTTGAATGGGGTTATTTTTTCTTTTTACCAAAAATATGAAATGTATATTTATTTTAATGTACCAGATAAAGATATAATTTTACCTCACCATGAAAGATAAATGATTTGAAGATTAATTTACAATAATGCATTGTTATTTCAATAGAAAATTATTTATTTAATATATGGGAACTTTTTTTATTTTAATATATTATTTTAAGATAAAACGGTATTTCCCTCAAGAAATGTTCCATATATCTCATAAGGAAATTTTTTCATCTATGATAACATACTTTGATATTAATTTGTATTTATGAGGTGTATGATCCAATGATACCATATTTATTCTTTCTATAGATATGTTATGTTTATAATGATAAAATATTGATGAACTCCATTTTTTACAGATGTTATATTACGATGAATGTTTTTATGATATTATGGAATACATATGAATGGATTTATGATTATGAGGAAGGTGGGTAAAAAATTATATATCCCATCTATTAATTAGGGAATGATTAATATTCTATTAGCTTGAAGTGTACATGGGAGGTCATCCCAATCATAAAAAAGAGGGTACATGGGAGGTTATCACATGCCTAAAAGAGGGTATGTGGGAGATTATCCCATGATCAAAGTAGGTAAATGGGTGGATATCCCATGACTAACATTCTATAAATGTATTGGTTGGTAGAATTGAAGTAAGATTTTAAGATTTTAATTATTCAAAACTTATTCTACTCTTTTAAAATTTGATCTTATTCTAATTTTGTGTTCTCATTAATCATGTTCGTTGATTACTTTTGATTCATGTCTTATGAAATACTAAGATTTAAAATCTGACTCATGCTTAAGATATAAGAACTACTATGTATGAATATCATAGGTTGATATCATGTTATAAGACACTTTATGTTCATGTTTTGTTTAAATGATCATAGATATTTCCCTTTTTTTACCAATACCAACCATCTGATCTCGCCCATTATTTTTTTCATTTCTCAAGGGGTATAATGAATCGTTTTTAGTATGATGTGTTTAAGATGGTTTACACATATGAATAACAGAGTGGGATATGATGAATATATCTTATGTAATAGTTTTTTATGTATACATGTTTCCAATGACACAGGACCTTTATGGTTCTAAAAATAATCATATTGGTATGAATTGAATATTTATCTAATAAGATGTAATATTTTTGTGAATTTTTTTGTCCATTATAGTTGGTATCAAAGAAATGTTTAGTTAAATTAGGAAACTAGGATGAATAAAATTAATGATAACCCCTAGGATAATCATTTATATAATATAATTTCATAAGATATTGTCAATAAATTAGTGTGGTTATCCTATAAAAACATTCATGTCTATATACTAAATATGGAGGTGGTTTCGCAAAATATGCATTTAGGGGTAATAGCCCCAAAAAAGGGTTGGTCGAGTATATCTCAACCATAATACTAGTGTACGGTGAGTGTTCCATTATTTAAAACCTATTTTAAAAATATAAAGGGATATTATTGGGTTAATTCACATTTTCTTTATGAACCATTATAAATGAATTGAATATATAACAACAAAGGGTGGACTAAAGAAAAAAGGTGTTGTGATTCTGAAATTTTCTAAATTATTTTTATTATCATATGATTCCTCAATATGAATAATATTTTTCATACTATAATTTTCAATTTTATTCAATGGTTGTAACTATAATTCATCATTCTAATAATGAATGTGATAGATTTTAGATTTAGTGTCCTCATAAGAAAAAAATGAAACATGATATGGAAGGGAAAACCTTGTGATTATATCTCTTTAGCTATATAATTATCTAATTTAAAAACTCAAATTGGGTGATATTTTTGGTACATTGAAAAAGAGAAAATGGGGTCTCGTGAATACTATAGAGGAAAGAAGATTTATCTTCGTAAATATAAAGATAGTGGGCATAAGAACTCAAAGGGATGTATCAATGGAATGTGAATATTTTTTCTTTGGGGAAACAAAGGGAATAAAGAAATTATTTCCTGAAGAAGACTGATGAGTTCAATAGATATAAATGAAGTATTTCCAAAGGTACAATTTATAATTTGTTGTATTTTTTTTGGGGAACATATCTTTTCCAATTACATAATCTGAGACTTAACTCCTAGATTAGGGAATTATCTATGTAATGTAAATCATTGAAGTGAAAGGATTTAAGTTTTTACTTATTGATATATGAAAATTATGTTTCAAATGTTTTATATTAATTATATTCTTGTTATAAATATCAGGAAACATATATGGATTATTTAATAGTAGGTTTTATTTAAGGATTTAAAGAAATATTATGAATGGTACCCAAACAAATAAAAGTGATTAGGTGATATTTTTTATTGAAAATATAAATAATGGAGAGATAAACAATAATATATTTGTAATGTTGATTTAATTATATTTAGTTGTGATAAATAAATGATGGACATTGATGAAGTAAATTGGATAGAATTGGTGACATAGAAATTTGTTTGTGATTTTATGAAAAAGCGATTTTGGTCATCTTTGAAGAAGTTTACTATAATTTATGATTTATGGAATATATTCAATAGAATGTTGTTTTATTTGATGACTAAGTATTATGTGAAATGTTTTTTGTTATATATTTTTTCATGTGAGGGAGATTAAGAGTTATGGATACCATAAAGAGATTATAAGTTTATGTTTTATCATAATATCAGAGGAATTTGTGCCCCTTTTCATGTTTTATGTGATGGGATTTTGAGGTGATTTTAAACATTCAACAAGTATTATAAATAATACTCTATTGAGGATTAAATAAACATTTTATTTAATATTTTATTTTAAGGTAAATTTAATTACAGTCTATTGGACAGTTGGATATAGATAATAATTATGGTTGAAAATTGATTCATTGATAAGATGATATTTCAAGAGATATTTATTATTAAGAAAAGAATTACCTTCCCTCTTACTATTGATATTTTATTCATGAAATTTTGGTGGAGATAAATAATTATATGATTATATATTGATTTATTATGGTTATTAATGATATTTTTTCAGATGATTTTTTGGGTTCAGGTATACAGAACCCCTATGTTTTACAGGGAATTTAATATGGATGATTTTTTGGGAGGAATATAGAAAACAAATTGGGATGTAACCTGAATAGTATGTGATCACCTTTGAGGATAAAAAATTCATTAATGTTGAGATTATTAAGGTTAATTGGGATTTAGGGTTACTTATTCTTGTAATAATCTATGTCTAACAATTAGAATTATTATGAATATTTTGAATTAAAATGAATGATTTTTTTATATGTTGGTTTATACGTTTTGGATATTATATTACCTTTTGCTGACCATTTTAGTATTTGTAAATATTTAATGAAATGAGGAATATAATTTCATCCTTTTTGGATTATGTAATCTCTTATAATAATAATTTAGTTCTTAAGGAATGAAAAATTCATCTTCAATACTCATTATTTGGATAAAAATATGAGATTGCGAGGAAAATTCATTAAAAGATCAAAATATACAAATTAAGTAAGTATATATAATTAGGTTTTTAGAATATATGGTAAAGTAATTCCTTAAAACTAGTAAACGTATCTAGAAATAAAAATTATGCCCCATTACATTCATTTCATTAGAATTGAATATCTTTTCAGACCATACAGATTTATGGTTTTGTGATCATTAAATTTCTTATGATCATTCACTATTTAGTGATAAATGTTCTTTATCACTCTCTATAATTATTCATACACTACAGTTTCTCTCCATCTACACAATTTTTTCCCACTAATTCTATAATGACCCATACTTTACATACATTGTTATTACTTCAGAATTGAAGCATACTTATTACAATATATAACAAAACCATGATAGTACCGTATAGGTATAGTGTCTTTAGAAACTGGGAAACATAAACAACTGGTTCATAAATCATATATATTGTCTCCCGCTTATTTCATCACACTTAGAGTCCCTTTTGGAATATCCTACTTAATAACCTTATTCCATACCTAGGGAAAATAAAACATACAAAAGGATGAGCTCAAATTCTCAGTAAGGGTAGACAAAGAAAATATCAATCATATCATATTCATAAGAACATAACATTTGGAAAATCTTAACCTGCAAAAGAGATCAGAATATCATGAGATGGGATAAATCATAGTAGTGAAATGTAATCCCAATAATCATAACATAAATCATGAAACTTTGTGTAATACACACATAATCATAGAAAATCATTTCATATTAGTTAAGACTCGTTACCAAGACCATTGTAGCGGACCAAGACCATTACTGAACCGAGTTCACTCCTCGTTCCAGTTCGGTATCACTGAACCAGATTAGCTTTCCATTCCAGCCATGTCTATCTCATGAGATATAAATATTTACCCAATGCATTGGAGGTATATATAGGTCCCACCCATCTCATAATGAGACCATTCTTATGTGTGCCACAAAATCATAAACCATACATCATAGCATAACTCATGTAATAGAATGATATTCTATAACATAATCCATATAAGATAAAAGGACTTCATAAAAATAATTCCATTATATCATAAGAAAATAAATGTAATAATAGGGATAGAAACAAACCCCTATATCATCTTATATGGAAAATAATTTTGATAAATCACTTGAACTTAGTTCTTGAGGAAAATATCTGTTCTTCTTCAAAAACATTTTCTGTTCTCAACATGTCATACAATTATATAATAAAGAAGTTAATTATAAATAAACATGAAAACATTTAAAGTAAGATTCATGGAAATAATGTTCTATGTAATCATAAAAATCCATTCATGACGTATAGAAAAAACATTCTTCTTGTACTTTGGCCGGAAAAGTAAAAAAGTACCTCATACTGAAAATGAAAAAAGATTCCTTTCATATCTTTTACTAAAAATTCACCAATAGGTAAAATTGGATTTAAACAATTATAGGAGGATAGAAATAAAATTACATATTCAGGAAACATAGATGTGGATGATAAATATTCCCCAGTAAATAACTAAATATAAACAATCTCGGATAAAAATTGAGATTTGTGAGATTTTCCCTTACCTTAGGTCTGATATGCTTTTTAGGTATCTGAACCTTCTGTATAATGATTTGAATAATGTCATTGTGTTATTCTGGAATCATACTCATTTATATGATATCATATATGGTCATATTCCTATCTTCTTATTAGTAATATCTCATCGCTACTTGTTATTCATGTGTTCATTGCTTTATGTTCTTATGCGTGTTTTGTCTAATAAATTCTTATTCATATTTTTAGTTTATAGATACATCATTTACATAATGGTAGTAGTATAATATATATCAGATTTATTCATTCAATTCATTTATATAATCATGGTTTAATGAAGATCATGTATAACGAATCACATCGCATCGTGGAGACGGTAAGCCGTACGTACGCACGGACGACGTTATAGTTTCCATAATTATTGAATGGTATTGGAGTGGATGATAGAATATCTCAGAATTAGTATCATGTTATAATAATAATATATAGTTATTCTTTACACTATTATTCCCATCCATGTATGGTGGTGGTGGAAAAACAGATTACACCACGGTGTGGAGATGGTATTCAGTACGTACGCATGCGCGGTGATTTTGTTTTCCGTAGGATGGATAGAAGGTGAAAAGGGGTTGTTTAATATTTATAATAACATATCAGTATATTATTGATACTAACGTTATTAATTAATGATGAAACAAATAAATAAGAAGAAGTAGAAGAAGAAATAAATTTGAAAGGATTGGTAAAGGATATTACCTCTTCTTCGACGCGCCTCTTCTAAACCTCCTCTTAGGGCACTAATGTTGGTCTTTTAAGAAGACCAAGACCTCTAGTAGGTTTCTAGGGAAGTAGAGAAGAGAAATGGACAGGGTTTGGCAGAGATTGAAGGCTCAAAAGTTTGTGAATAGGAGAGGGAATTGGTGCCATTTTATAAGGGAGGAGAGGGGTACCTTTGGAAACGTAAGAAATATTAATTTATAATAAATTCAAAACCCACTTAAAAACCTCAAAAAATGACTCAATTGAAATATGAGATTATATAAGGTTGTAATATCATCAACAAATAAAATTTATACATTTTATGAATTTATTTTAAACCTTATCAAATTGATTTATCCTTATTTAATCCATTTAATTTTATTTGTGGTAATAATATTCTAAATTTTAAATTGTTATAAATAATTACTTATGTGTTTTTAATTTTCCATAATTGGATTATTTCTGAAATTGTAGACCATATAAATTCCAATTTATAATTTTTAAATATTTTTGTGATTTTTAAACAATTTTATAATATGTTATTTTTATAAAATAACAATAGTATTGATTTTGACACTATTCATTTATTTGAATTTAAATAAAATCCAAACAGAAGATATGTTCGAACTAAAAGATTTAATAGATTTAGAACATGTAATATTTATCTATAAAATTCTTGGAGCACATTAAATAGTTCATATTATATTTATTTTAATATGTTTAAAATCATTTATTTGATATTTCAATCAATAAAATAATTTCAACATCACTATTGTGTCATCATTAATGATAATTATTTAATCCCTAAAAATTATAAATAAATTCACATTATTTAGAAAATTTTATTAACTTTTTTATACTATTCATGTTCGATGTTTTATGGAGTTTATCACTAAATTAAAATTATTACAATTATAAGATATAAGAGAGTGACATGTTGTCACTTTCTTTGGTTTTAATAATAATTATATGATTTTCAACGCCAAAAGTCCATAAAATGAATTTATTCTAACCCTTACGTGATATGGGTATACTTTTATTCATCCAATATAGTTTTTATAGGTGTTAGTATAATATTATAATCTTATTTTTACACTAAATTACCCGATTTACCTTTAACTATAGTAAATAAAAATTACCATAGTTATTATTCATAATATCAAAAAAATAAAAGTAACCTATTAACATAATTTGGACCCACTGAATCCAAATATGGAATTCATTTTTCAAAATTCCAAACACATAAGTTACAATAATTAATTTAAAACTAATCTCGTTGTTATGAAAACAAGTTTTAAAAGTTAAGACATTGCCAAAGATTGAAATGTTTTTACCTATGAATTCAATGTAAAAAAATGGTAATGAAATAAATTATATTAAATGGTAAAAATATATTCTATTTATACTTTAAAACCATTAAATTTTATCATTTAAATATATAAATTTTCTTGTTATAAGAAGTTGTTTATAAGAAAAATTTAGCGGGTTTTTACAATTCATCAAAATGTTAAAGTTATCAGAAAAGTATCAAAAATTCATCCAATGTAAATTTTGTTATCTTGATTCAAAATAAGAAGTTTATTTTGTAAAATTTAACTTATAAAATTTTCAATAATTATATTTAAAATCAGTTCGCCATCAAAAGGTGGAAAAACTACATTTTTTGAAAAAATACTTCTTTTATCTGAAAAATTGATTTTTTTTTCATATCTCATTCTAGAAAATGTGTAAGATGAGTTATAATGTTATAAAATTCAAAATTTGGTTAATACTATTCATAATGGCTAGTTCACAATATTATAATAATATATCATTGATTAGTGAAACTCGGTATTGCGTACAACGCAAGCTATCGAGGAAGGTTGCTCTTGCGTGTAACGCAAGCCAAGCCAGTGTTGTGTGTAGTGAAAGATTCCTTTGTTGTTGAATATAACATAAGACATAAAAAAAATATTCCTCATAAAATCTCAGAGTGTTACAAATTCTATCCTATTTGTAAACCTCATTATATGCTATTTTAGAAGACCTTTATATTTCCCTGTCCCTCTTTTAAGACGATATTTTATTAACCTTTTTTTAGTGAATTTAAATAAATTTATTTTAAAATATAAATGCCTTCATTAATAAGAATATATAAAAAAATATGAGGGATTTTTTTTATTTTTTAAATGTAACACCCTATGATTTTTAGAGAACACTATTGTTGATAGTGTGCACAACATAAAACATCGAGCTTAAACAAAACGTGAAATATTATTATTTTTTGAACATTATAACATATCAATTGAATTAGTAGGTATGGATATAAGTAAAAAAATTATGATATATATCTAAATTTCATAATCAATAAAAATTTATTAATTAATTCTTATGAGATAACCACACAATTCATAGTAAAATCATTTTATTCTTCAAAAATAAATTTTCCTTAAAAACTTTTGTATTTCCTTTATAAGAAAATATCAGAATTTATTTATTAGAATTTTAGAAACATTATATGATAAAAAGGTTATAATTATATAAATAATCATATCAGTATTATTATAAAGTGAATTACTTGGATTTTCTGAAAACATAGAATTTCTACCAAATAATGGAAAATATATATTTTTATTTAAAAAATATTCCTATTCAAAAATTTACAAAGTTAAATTATATTTTAAATTGTTTTCAAGGAAAAATTTGTTCTATTATATTTATGATAATAAAATTATGTTAACTTTAATTATTTTTATTGTTTAATTATATATAAAAACATTTTTATAAATAAAAATGCATTTTTATTAAAAAACAATTTATATTTTATTTTGTGATGTATTTCATAAATTAATTTCTTAAAATTATATAAACCGAATCATGAAAATTGTATTCTATATTTGGAATTATGAGGTCTGATTTTGGTAAATAGTTACCATTCATTTTTGGTTAAGATGGATAATAACTATAGTAAATTTCTATTCCCATGTTAATGGTAAAACAGGTTAATTATAGTTAGAACTAATGTGATGAGGCTTCAAATTCATTAATAAAACTAGAACATACTTTATTTAAAGAGTATATTTTTTTAAAATCATAAAAAATTAGAAAATATGAAATTTTCTATTATATTTTGATTTTGACCGTTATAGTATTTAAGTAAAAGATAAAGTAAAAAATTTAACTTTGTTTTAATATCAATTATATTTTTGACAGAGATAAAAAAATTATTTCTATTTATAAATTTTAATAGTAAATATTAATTTTTTTATCATCGTAATTTAATTTAAATTTTTATTGATTAAATAATTACCTTAAATGCCTATGAAACATAAACTAAATACATATACAAGAAGCAGAAAAATCAAGTAAATGATTCCAAAAACTCTAAAAGAAATACTTTTTGATTGATTTATACTATATCAACAATTTTATATATAAATATTACATATTATAAATATATTACATATTTATATTCTAAATAACTTTATGACATTTTGTTTTCAATGTCTATTTATGGGAATATATATTATAATGATATTAAAGGTATTTTGAGTTAAATATATTTTTTAAATTATATAAACATAATAATAATTTTTGAATAGGAAAATTATGATGATAAATGGTCTAAATTTTTTTTTCTTTTAAATTTATGATCCAATTTTTACCTTATAAGTAAAATTATAACACATGAAAAATAAAAAAGGCATTACGACAGTTAAGATTAAAATTTGTAAACAAAGTCGTTAAACCAAAATTTAAAGTTTAAAATGATATATAAACCTATAAATATTTTATTTTATGATTATATTTTGACATATATTATTTATATTATAATAAATATTATATTCTAACAATTTTACATGCGCTAGACACATATTATCTTATAATTTTTCATGTATTTCCAGAAAGGTCATTAATGATATTTATTAATAAAAAATATTTTTTAAATGATTTAAAATTAATAAAAATAATATATTAGACTTTTTTAATTTAATAAGACTTAAAATATCATATATGGTCCATTAATGTGTTAATTTTCTTTTTATGGAACCTATATTTACCCCTAAAGTGTAAAAAACAATAATATCACCATAATTATCAAAAGGGATAATAGAGGGTTAAAACTAAGTGATAAGGGTGAAAACATATCAAAAACATGAAAAAGTTGAATTATATGAGATTATTTATACTCTTTGTCACCAAATATTATAATTATATCAATTTCAGATCCTTTTTCATAAAAAATAATTTATATGAATAATATTCATTATGTAATTCCAAGAGTACCCCTCTCCTAACATATAAAACAGAACCACTTGTTCTCTCTTCCTCACACCATTTAAGAATCCTATATTTTACAAACCATTAACAATTATCTTATAAAATTATATATCTACTAATTATTGGTTTGGGTTTCCCTAAAATAAAATTCCAATAGTTCGTAAGAAAGGATCTAAAGGAGGCCTATAGAAGAAGATGTAATCATCTTAGACAAACTATTTTAATTTAATTCCTCTTCTACCTCCACTATATTAGTTTAATTCATCAAAAAATAATAACATTAAAATCTTAAATATACCAAAATTTAATTATTATAAAGTAATCACCAATTTTAACCCTCTTTTCAACCAAATGGGAAGTGAATGTATCACTTATGCGTACATGTGGACTACAACTCCACATAGTGATACAACTCATTTTTTATTACCATCATTCATTGAAGGTTATTATGATTTGTTTAAGGTCTATACATGATACTTATGATAGAATTATTATTATATGAACATAATATCATATCACCCTTTTTTCCTTCTGATCTTTTGGAAAACTATAACGTCGTTCATGCGTACGGGTGGACTACAACCTTCATAAAGCGATGCTATTCATTTTTCAATTTAATTTTAACTGGATGGTAATAAGTATATATCTAATTAAAATATATTTTTTATGTTATAATAATTATTTCTTATTGGTGAATTTTTATTTACCTTTGTTTCATTCAATATGTGGAAAAGTGAAAACAATGTTCATGGGTACGTATGACCTACCGTCTCCATGAACAATGTAATTCATTTTTTGTCTCTAAAAATTAAAGTTTTTAATAAATATATATAATGAATATATTTTATATTTATATCATTATTAACTTCTATATATGTAATAAACATGACAATGTAAAAGGAATTGAACTACCGAACAAAAATTCTCACGAAAAATATAGCAAACACCCAGAAATAATGATTTTAATAAGATTCTATCAATAAATTGGTGTTTAAATAATATAAGTGTGAGTTATATGATACTATAAGCATTTAAATTATTCTATTATATAATTAAAATAAATTTAAATTTATTATAGATAATGATACCTCACTTTTGAAGAAAGTCAAACATGAGGTAACAGTTTATATCATGAATTTATTTTAATAGGTATTAATACTTCCATTTTACAATTATGAAACTTTATTATTTTAATAGGTATTAATACTTCCATTTTACAATTTATATCATGAATTTATTTATATTAATTATATTTGAGGTTTTATTTGAATTTTTTATTTCATGGGGATTATGAATCAAAACTTTCCAAAGTGGTATGGGATTTATGTTACAATCTCATTGTTTATCGAGATTGTTTAAGATTAAGTTTGTTATGATCATACTTCATTATATATATCTACAAGATTTAATTAATTTTCTTCTAATATGGTTATTTAATTGTATTTCTTTTTTACAATCATTTTACTCACTTTAATTACAAAATATACTGAAATACATTTTTTAAAGAAAATAGACTTTATTTATCTCTTCAATTGAAAATAATTTTTCTTTTATATCAACGTTTCATAAAAATGTTTAAAAAAATGTTTTTAATATTAAAAAATTATTTTTTAAATTCATTTAATTACATATTTTTTGTTTATAAAATGTTTTAAATAGAACCATCTTGTCATTTTTTAAATAAGGTAGTTTTCACATTTTATAGTAAATGTAAAAGGAATCTTTGTTTTAACGTACAAGCCCTGAAAAAAAATTTTAGAGATAATTAATTTTAAATTATTTGATGATTCAGTTAAAATTTTTAAAATTTCAAATCAATGATAATTTTTTCCTTAAAATATGGGAGATTTTAAAATTTTAACATATGATTTAACAATGAAATGGGTATATTCCAAAAGAAATATTTCAATGATATTATAAAGTAATTTTACATCAATGATAACATCCATTGATGTTATATATTATTTACTAGGGATGGGGTCGAATAATACAATATTTATTGGTTATATTGACAGTTTATGGTTGTGAATATATAATATAGACGAAATCCATTTTTTTCATAGGTTACGTTATGATAAATGATTTTATAATCTTGTGGAATACATATGATTGGGTTTATGATTATGTAATAGGAAGGGCCAAAATTATATTTAACTTCAATTAATTATTTAATGATTAATGTTCTATGAGATCAAATGGTATTCATAAGGTTATCCTAAGGATGAAAAAAGTGGGTACATAGAAATTTATCCCAAACATGAAAGAGGGTACACAGAAGATTATCCAAATCCTGAAGCCATTACAAGTGTAGTTATCCCATTACTAACATGATTTAAATTTCATTGTGGGAATCCATTACATAATATTTCTATGATTTTGATAATTCCACACTTATGCCACTATTTTAAGACATGATATCTTTTCAATGTTATTTTCTCATGTCTCATGTTATTTGATCACATTATGATTTATATCTAATGGAATTTCAAAATTTATACCATGAATCGTCCTTATTTTTTATGAATTTTAGCTTATGGATTTCAAAGGATAATATCATGTTCTAAAACACTTTATGTTCATGTTTTGTTTAAATGATCCAAAATTTCCCCGTTTTTTACCATTACTAAGAATATGATCTCACCATCTATTATTTTTTTCTTTTCCCTATAATATGAATTTTTTTTATGTATGACATGTCTATAAAGGTTTCTAGTTATGAAGAAATTAGTTGGAGTTGCTATATATCTCTTATGAACAATATTTTTATATTTCCATGTTTTCAAAGAAAACAGACCTTTATGTTTATGGAATATATTGAAATGTTATATAATGAATGTTAATGTAATAAGATGTAATATTTTTATGGAAACATTATGGATTACTATAGGTGTGTCATATCATCTGGGTTGTTTCGTCGACAACTACTGTAAGGAAAACATTGAATCGTAGAACATTCCCCATGGAATATACCTAATCTGGATTCGAGGAACTAAAATTTTATTATAGATTTAACTCTAAATATTTCACTAATATTATTATAATGGGAATTAAACAAGGTAGCCTATAGTGTGGTACTGGGTCCTGTGTCATAATACATGTTCATGAGTAAGGGAAACTGAAGCTATATAAAGTTCATGTAAAGGTAGCACTAAAACCTTTAAGGTTGTGTAATGTAAATTATATTTTACAATGGATGTGTAAGGGTATCCGGGAGATGCATAAAGGTAAACAAAATGTTTCATAAGGGTATTATTATAGTGCTGGAGTTGTCTAAGGGAATGAAAATATCTATAATGTAGTACATAGGGTTGTTTTATAGTCTTTATTCTATGGTGTGGTGCTAACTTTTGAGATTTATTCCTTGTTCAAGGAGTCTAATAATAATCCAAGGACTCTTCCAAGAGCTTTATAAAAATAAAATCACGATATTGTTACACCACTTAATGGAAAATATCAAAAACATTAAGAGTGTTAGCGATCATTAAAATCAATGAAAGGTGAGAAGAAATTGATCACAATCTATAGTATTCCAAAAATATATTCTCAGGGTGTTACATATATTTTTGATGATAATCTATTTTCTAAAATTATAATTTGATAATATAAATACTTGTTAATGTGATTCTATATCATAATTGAGATTATATCTAGATGTTTTTAATTATTTGGTGTATAAAATAAACTATTTTAGTAATTTTTACTACATTAGTGATTTTATACTCTTGTTGTGATTGAATTCATAGGGTTACCTTCTTTAAAAGGTTAATAATTTAAAGATTCTAATTAAATATTTGTTTTAAAATCATGGATTTTGGTGATGATTTTGGTTTAGGTTGCAGGAAATTCTTATGAATATAATTATGAAATAGTGATTTATTTTTGTGTTTTTTTGGGTTTATTGGGGTCAGATATGTTATCCTTGTGTGGGTCGTGGGGTCTAGAGTGGGAATGTTTGGTTCGGTTTTGGGTGTTTTATTATGTTGTGTGGTATGCATTGTAGCGGATTTCCATGGTATTTCTAAGAATCATTTATTGTTGATATGGCAGTGGTGAATAAATGGATAGGTGGTTGGAGTGATGGAAGGGCTTTTGTGGGGTGGTTTTTATGATAATTGGTGTTGGGTATTATATTTGATTTTTCGTGGTCATATTGAGGTGTGTGGGTGTTTTGATAGAGGTGGTGTATTTTTTTATGAATTAGTGATATGACTATGTGGAGTGTCATGTGGGTGATATGGCATGGAAGATTAGTATATGGATGCATGTGTTTTTTATGAAGTATTATTGTTTTAAAGATCATTATGTTCTTTCTTAGTTTTTAGTAACTTTATTTTTTATCTAAATATATATGATTGTAATTACAAGGAGATATTTTATGTGGAAATGAGAAAGGGTAATCATGGGATAGATCATTATTGAAATTTCAATGATAGGTGTAACACCTCGACCCCAATTACCCAGATTCAATGCATTATTTTAATACATTGGCATGATTACAAGGAATAAAGTCCAAAAAGACTGATCAGTTTAGCAGTCTTGGAAAATAGATTACATACATTAACGTTACATTACACATTTGAAAATATAACATAACCTAAATGATCCTTTTAGAACACCATTAATCCACTAGATTAACCCTGCTTATCAATTATAATACACTTCTTGGAATCCTAGGAAAATACAACATAAGAAAGGGGTGAGCTAAAACACCCAGTAAGGGTAAGCAATACAGCAGAAGATAACATAAACATTTGACATGGGGAATAATTTAAAACACATGCCTTTATAAATAATAAAAATGAACTCTTTATGGAAGGAATATGAAATGAGTAAATAATTCCATAATAAAACATAGTCATAAGAATTCTACTAGTCTAATAACCACATGAACCATCAATATTATTTTTGTAACATCCCCAAATGATAAAGGGTTAAATGACCAAATGATAGGACTCATGTCAACAAGGTGCACCTTCCTTTTCGGGAGCCTACCTGATTAGAACTTCACAGTTAAGCGTTCTTGGCCTGGAGTAGTGATCAGGATGGGTTACCTCCTGGGAAGTTTCTCAGGGTGTGTGTGAGTGAGGACAAAACACACTGGAAAGGACATGTGTTGGCCTGTGGGGACAGTCATTAGTCAGATGATCCGTTCGGGCACGTGGGTGGACCCTAGGGTGGGCCCCACGTGTCTGCGGGGCAAATGGGGGTACATGGTAGGCCAGGACCCGACGGCCATGTTAAGGCGGGGGGGTTGTGCTGTTACTGAGACCCGATTTTCACATTTGGTATCAGAGGAGGAACCCGACCTTAAGTGCGGTGCACTGCCTGGGTTGAGATGTAGGGCCCAAAACGAGGGCGTTGTGCTCTAAGGGGGGGGGGGGTGATTGTAACATCCCCAAATGATAAAGGGTTAAATGACTAAATGATAGGACTCATGTCAACAAGGTGCACCTTCCTTTTCGGGAGCCTACCTGATTAGAACTTCACAGTTAAGCGTGCTTGGCCTGGAGTAGTGATCAGGATGGGTGACCTCCTGAGAAGTTTCTCAGGGTGTGTGTGAGTGAGGACATAACACACTGGAAAGGACATGTGTTGGCCTGTGGGGACTGTCATTAGTCAGATGATCCGTTCGGGCACGTGGGTGGACCCTAGGGTGGGCCCCACGTGTTTGAGGGGCAAATGGGGGTACCTGGTAGGCCAGGACCCGATGGCCATGTTAAGGAGGGGTGTTTGTGCTGGTACTGAGACCCGGTTTTCACATTTGGTATTAGAGGAGGAACCCGGCCTTAAGTGCGGTGCACTTCCTGGGTTGAGATGTAGGGCCCACAACGAGGGCGTTGTGCTCTAAAGGGGGGGGGGGTGATTGTAACATCCCCAAATGATAAAGGGTTAAATTACTAAATGATAGGACTCATGTCAACAAGGTGCACCTTCCTTTTCGGGAGCCTACCTGATTAGAACTTCACAGTTAAGCGTGCTTGGCCTAGAGTAGTGATTAGGATGGGTGACCTCCTGAGAAGTTTCTCAGGGTGTGTGTGAGTGAGGACAAAACACACTGGAAAGGACATGTGTTGGCCTGTGGGGACTGTCATTAGTAAGATGATCAATTCGGGCACGTGGGTGGACCCTAGGGTGGGCCCCACGTGTCTGCGGGGCAACTGGGGGTACCTGGTAGGCGCCTGGAGTAGTGATCAGGATGGGTGACCTCCTGGGAAGTTTCTCAGGGTGTGTGTGAGTGAGGAAAAAATACAATGGAAAGGACATGTCTTGGCCTGTGGGGACTATCATTAGTCAGATGATCCGTTCGAGCACGTGGGTGGACCCTAGGGTGGGCCCCACGTGTCTGCGGGGCAACTGGGGGTACCTGGTAGGCCAGGACCCGACGACCATGTTAAGGCGGGGTGTTTGTGCGGTTACCGAGACCTGGTTTTCACATTTGGTATCAGAGAAGGAACCCAGCCTTAAGTGCGGTGCACTGCTTGGGTTGAGATGTAGGGCCCACAACGAGGGCGTTGTGCTCTAAAGGGGGGGTGATTGTAACATCCCCAAATGATAAAGGGTTAAATGACTAAATGATATGACTCATGTCAACAAGGTGCACCTTCCTTTTCGGGAGCCTACCTGATTAGAACTTCACAGTTAAGAATGCTTGGCCTGGAGTAGTGATCAGGATAGGTGACCTCCTGGGATGTTTCTCAGGGTGTGTGTGAATGGGGACAAAACACACTGGAAAGGACATGTGTTGGCCTGTGGGGACTGTCATTAGTCAGATGATCCGTTCGGGCACGTGGGTGGACCCTAGGGTGGGCCCCACGTGTCTGCGGGGCAAGTGGGGGTACCTGGTAGGCCAGGACCCGACGGCCATGTTAAGGCGGGGTGTTTTTGCTGTTACCGAGACCCAATTTTCACAATTTTCGTAATGAGGGAATGTATAATTTCAGACATTCTGAAACATTTTGTCAAGGCCTTGGCCAAGATGTCTAAAAATGATTAAGGCCTCAGCCAAAAAAAATATATCAAATTGGGAAAGGCCTCAGCCAATTCCACATATAATCATATCATGAGACATACCGATGCATCGAGGAGCTATAGTGGGCTCCACCCGTCACTTACTAAGTCAAATACATTCCTCATAAGAAAAGGTTGAAACATAACATAATCATTCGTATTAAAAATAGCATAAGAAATGTCAGTACTTTATCCATAAACCACGAATGGTATAAAAATAACACATCCACATTCAAACATATCACAAAACCTGTAACGCCCCGACCCCAGCTACCCAGAGCCGGTGCATTACTTCGTAACATTGGCATGATCACAAAAGATCAAGTCTCGAAAGACCGATTAGTTTAGTATCCTTGGAAATACTAGATACATTCATAAGTTTTACATTACATCATAAAATGAAAAACTACTACAACAACAAAATGTCTCCACAGTCCACACTATTATCCCCTCATAATATCCCTGCAGGTCATTCATAATTTACTTCTTCACTTCCTGGGAAAAAATAAAACATAGAAAAGGGGTGAGCACAAATGCCCAGTAAGGATAACAATATAGCGGAAACTTTCATAAATAAGAATAAACATTTAAGGCAATGTATAACTAAAACAAAAGCCTTTTAAACTTAAATATCAACATAATATGGAAAAAGTAAAATGAAATAACGCCATTTACTCATTCACATGGATATTCTACTAATCAAATAATCACATGCAAAATCACTAACCACTTTCATAATGTTGTAATGCATAATGCCAGACTATCATAACCACATAGCCAAGGCCTCGTGCCAAGACTGCAAATAAGATTTTGTCAAGGCCTTGTGCCAAGACACTAGTTTGTCTCATGAGACCTACCGATGCATCGAGGAGCTATAGCGGGCTCCACCCGTCACATATTAAGTTCAATGCATTCCCATATGAAAAGGTTCAAACATAACATAAACATTCGTATTAAAACTAGAATACGAAATGTCAATAATTTCACCATAAACTATGAATGGTATAAAATAGCACATCCACAGTCAAACATATCACAAAAACCTTCAATACAATATAGAAGTTTTGTATTATAATAAATCAACTTCAAATAAGCCTAAAATCCATCAAAGGATGTTGACATAGATGAAATCAAAACACTTTTTAGAGAAATATCTCTTTCTATTTTTGAAATCATTTAAGAGCCATATAAAACAAAACATTTTCTTGAAAATATTCTTATAATCTTGTAAGGAAAGCTTTGAAGATTTTATAATGGCAGAAAATAACCGCACCCGCCGTATAAGTTAAAAAACATTCTTACCTCAATTCTGTCGAAAAGGTTAAAAAGGACCTTGTTTTGAAAACGACGGAAAGATTCCTCTTATAAAAAGTCAAAAAGGGTATAAATGACTTTAACCCATATTCTTGTAAATAATAAAAATGTTTTGAAATACATTTTTAAGAAACATGGATGTGGATGATAACGAGGTCCCAGTAGATAATTATGTATAAACAACCTTGGATAATGAAGAGGTTGTGAAGTAAACCCTTACCTTGTACTTTTCCTTGGTTGGGGTAGGTTAACATCCTGTATAATGGTGAAATAATTGTTATTAAATTATACGAGAATCATATACATTCATATGATATCATATATGATCTTTTAACCTTGCTTTGTTAACAATATCTTAGATTTATCGTTGTTTCAGGTGTTAACTTACTCGTTTTCTTATATGTTTTGTTACTTAAGTCATGTTTTTCATGGATAGGTTGTATCTTATTCATACCCAGAATGATATCATGTCCTTAAACATTATTTTTAAATTATAAAATGATAATTATACTTGAATGGATACGACGGATAATGAATCTCATCGCGTTCGTGGAGACGGTAGTCCGTACATACGCACGAGCGACAATATCATTATTTTGATATTAAAATAATATATAATTGGATAGTATATCATATATACAGAATCATTATCATGTTATATTTATTATTTACATGAATTACATATCATTATTATACCCATCTAAATAATAATATATTGAATAACAATTACACCACGACGTGGAGACGGTAAGTCGTATGTACGCACGTATGGTGACATGTCATTCAAATGATGGGTAGAATACTGAATATGGTTGTTCCATATTTATAATAACATCACAGTATATAGAAGATACTGGAGTTATAATTTTAGAATTGAAATAATAGACAAAGAGGGAGTGGAATAAGAAAGAAACATGAAAGAGCGTGATGAAAATGTTACCTCTTCTTCGGGTTCTTCCTTTTGATTTGATCAAAAGGACTCCTTAGGATGGCTTTATGACTAAAGTAATGCTTCTAGGATGAAGGGACAAATGTTGGGAGAGTATTTGGGTAGAGTTTGGCCGAACAAAAAGGCTTGAAAGTGTGAATAAGGTGATAGAGGTGGGGGCCTTTTATAAGAGGAGAGGAGGGGCTCTTTTGGAAAGATTGAAATGTTACATTATTATACCATGATTTTCGGATTCTAAAGGTCCCACAGTTATATAATTCGTGGCTAAGGTGATAAGGGTTCGAAATCTCTTCATCCAATAGGCTTTGGACAAGTGTAAGCCTTGGATTTTGCATTATCTTCTCATTTTATTTAAATCGTTAAATAACGAGGTCATCGCCGCATCATAATTATGTCATAAATAATTTAATTTATTTAATGTCTAAAAATTATAAAAAAAAATACTATGATGTAGGAAATATTTTTATCTTTCTAATGAATATTTATAATCAAAATTTGGACTTGTGTAACCCCACTAAAAAACTGTTTTAGTAAGACAACTCATGTTTGTGTCAATTTACTTTTAACATTAAATAAATATATATTAATGTAATTTTCCAACTAAAGTGGCTCCATGGGGTCCCCAAGTTGACCCATAGGTTGTCTTGGTCGGCCATGACTCATCCAATAGGAGTAGGACAAGTTTCATGCTCATCTCATATTATTAAAACATTATTTGTACCTTAAACTACACTAATTACCTCCAATCGCGATTAAGAACTTAAAAGTTACTATTCACCAAAAATTTATTTTAATCTCATTGAACCACATTTTACTTCTTAATGACAACCATGTATGTCGGAATTTTGAAAATCAAATTACAGAAGTGGTAATATTTCATTTAAATGAAAAATCAGTTATTTAACTACCACTTAGTGGTTTCACTATTCATCAAAAATTGAAGTTTTTCAGAACAAAGCCAAAATTTCACCCTAAGCTATAATTGATATTCCGAATTCAAAAATGATGTCTATTTTACAAAATTCCAAACATATAAGTTGCATTAATTAATTTTATAATTAATTCCCGCTGTTACAAAAAATGGCGTGTTTCTAAGAAACAATTTATATCAAAAGATTGGCATTTGTTTATGTCCGATTTCAATGTTAAATTAATTCTAATGACCACCATTGGGTAAAATGGTAAAAATATATTCTAATTATACTTTAAAACCACTAAATAGTATAATTTTTCACTATAAATTATTTTGATTTAAAAAGTTGTTTTTAAGTATTTTTCACTATTCATAAAAATTCAAAGTACTCAGAAAAATACCAAAAATTCAACATAGGCTAATTTTGATATTCCGAATCCAAAGATGAAATCTATTTTGATAAATAAAATTTATAAAATTTCAAAAATTAGGTATTACTATTCACAACGGCTAGTTTAATTAGTTGTGGTGTGTGTTAGAGCTCGAGGTTGCGTACAACACACGCTATTGTATTATTCGAAGGGAAACGTACCGTGGAAGCTTGGGGTGTTACATTCTCCCCTCCTTCAAATAATTGCGTCCTCGCAATTTCTAGGGTATAAAAAGACTCGGTTGGTTCTTCATCATAAGTTCCTCAGGTTCCCACGTTGCCTCTTCCATTTTATGATTTCTCCACAAAACCTTTACCAGACGAGTCGTACGGTTTCTTAGCACCTGCTCCCTCACATCAAGAATCCTGACGGGCTCTTCACAATAGGAAAGATCGGGTTCCAGTTCAAACTCTTCATAGGTGAGTACATGCGTTGGATCAGGCATGTATTTCCTCAACAGAGATACGTGGAAAACATTGTGAACTTCGGAGAGATTTGGCGGCATCGCCAAACGATAAGCTACAGCCCCAATACGATCTAGAATTTCGAAAGGTCTGATGTACCTGGGACTCAACTTACCCTTCTTACCAAAACGTATAACTCTCTTCCATGGAGATACCTTTAGGAAAACATGGTCTCCCACTTGAAATTCTAAAACCTTTCTTCTGTTATCGGCATAGCTCTTCTGCCTACTTTGAGCTGATTTGATGTGATTTTGGATTACCTTCACCTTTTCCATTGTTTCTTCCACCAGTTCTGGTCCCACAAGTTTTCTTTCACCAACGTCATCCCAACAGGTTGGTGTACGACATCTCTTTCCGTATAACGCTTCGTAAGGTTCCATCTGAATGCTTGAATGGAAGCTATTGTTATAGGAAAATTCTACCAGTGGTAAGTATTGATCCCACATACCCTGAAAGTCAAGAGAGCATGATCTCAACATGTCTTCTAAGGTTTGAATAGTCCGTTCTGATTGTCCATCTGTTTGAGGGTGATAGGCAGTGCTCAAACAGAGTTCAGTATCCAAGGCCTTTTGAAGACTTTTCCAGAATCTTGAAGTAAAACGAGGATCACGATCAGAAACAATCGATAGGGGTACTCCATGAAGTCTTACAACTTCATTAATATATAATCTTGCTAGACGTTCAAGTGGTAGATCCTCCCGTATAGCCAGAAAATGTGCTGACTTAGTAAGACGATCAACAATGACCCATATTGCATCATTCCTTCTAGGAGTCTTTGGTAGTCCCATGACAAAGTCCATCGTAATATTATCCCATTTCCACTCAGGTATGGGAAGAGGTTGCAATACTCCACCAGGATGTTTCCTTCCAGCTTTCACTTGTTGACAAACCATACACCTCGACACAAAATCAGCAATCTCCCTCTTCATATTGTCCCACCAAAAATGTTCCTTCAAATCTCTATACATTTTGGTGCTCCCAGGGTGTATAGATAAATTGGAACTATGAGCATCATCCAGCAATTCCCTTTTTAGATCAGTTATATCAGGAACACAAAGTCTCTTCCTGAATTTCAAAATTCCATCCTTATACACAAAGTCCCTCAATCTTCCATCATTCACATCTTTAATCTTCTTCTGAAATTCTTCATCATTGGTCTGAGAACTCTTAATCCTTTCTAGTAATGATGGTTTGGAAACCATTTGAAAAAGCATTTATGTTTCACCTTCCCTAGTTATTCCCATGTCCATCTTCACTAGATCCAAGAAAATTGGATCCCTTTCAATTCTCATCACATTCAAAACTCCATGGTCTTTTCTACTCAAAGCATTTGCCACCTTGTTTGCCTTCACCGGGTGGTAATGTATCGTGCAATCATAATCCTTGAGTAGTTCAAGCCATCGCCTTTGCCTCATGTTGAGTTCTTTTTGTGTGAAAATATACTTCAAACTCTTGTGATCAGTATAAATCTCACATTTTTCACCATAGAGGTAATGTCTCCATATCTTTAAAGCAAAGATCACAGCTGATAACTCAATATCATGAGTAGGATAGTTTTGCTCATGAATTTTTAGCTGTCGTGATGCATAGGCAATGACCTTATCATTCTGCATAAGGACACAACCAAGTCCTTTCTTCGATGCATCACTATAAATAACAAACCCATCATTCCCTGATGGTAGAGTCTATACAGGGGCATTGACTAATCTTCTTTTTAGTTCTTCAAAACATTCTTCACACTCTTTTGTCTAGACAAATTTAATCCCTTTATGTGTGAGCTTTGTCAATGGGTTAGCCAATCTGGAAAAATTCTGGACGAAACGTCGATAATAACCTGCTAAACCAATAAAACTGCGTACCTCAGTTATACTTGTCGGTGCTGGCCATTCTTGGATTGCCTTGGTTTTAGAAGGATCAACGGAAATTCCATCCTTATAGACAATATGTCCAAGAAAAGAAATCTCATGAAGCCAGAATTCACACTTGCTAAATTTCCCATATAATTCATGTCTTCTAAGAGTCTTCAGGATAATGCGTAAGTGATTTTCATGATCTTCGTGGATTTTGGAGTATACCAAGATATCATCAATAAATACCACTACAAAGTCATCAAGATATTCCTTGAAAACTCTATTCCTCAGATCCATGAAAAAAGAGGGTGAATTAGTCAATCCAAAAGGCATTACTGTAAACTCGTAATGCCCGTACCTTGTTCGAAATGATGTCTTTGGAACATCTTCCATCTTCACACACAACTGATGGTATCCAGACCGAAGGTCAATCTTTGAAAAGTATTGACCTCCATGCAGTTGGTCAAACAAATCATCAATGCGAGGTAGGGGATACTTTTTCATTATTGTTATAGCATTGATCTCCCTATAGTCAATGCACAACCTCATAGATCCATCTTTCTTCTTAACAAAAAGAACAGGGGCTCCCCAAGAAGAAACACTAGGGTGAATAAATCCCTTATTACTCAATTCCTCTAGTTGTTTCTTTAGTTCAACTAATTCCACAGTGGCCATTCTATAAGGGGTCTTCGATATGGGCCTTGATCCAGGAATTAAATCAATGGAAAACTCAACTTCTCGTTCTGGAGGATGTCCAGGTAAATCTTTCGGAAACACATCAACATATTCTCTCACAATAGGTACATCCTCTATTTGAATATTCCTTTCCTGACCCTCAGTAATTTCCTTCTCTTCCTCCCCAATAATTGAATTTAGTTGAGCCACTGGGGGTGGATCTAGATAAGAATTATGTGGCGACGATTCGGCTCTAAAGATAAGGTGTTCCTTATCATCATTATCAAGAATCGTAACCTATTTCCTCTTACAATAAATTTTTGCATAATGGTCTGAAATCCAATCCATACCGAGGATTATATCAAATTCAATCATGGGTATGACGATGAGATCAGCAGGTAAAGAACATTTAGGTGCTCTAATGGGAACTAATCGACAAAACTTTGTTGCAATAATACTTCCCTTAGGGGTTTTGACCGACAACTCCCTTGTTAAATCAAATTGGAAATATCTAATTTTCTTAGAAAACTGGTAAGATATGAAACAATGCGATGATCCATAATCAAATAATGAATTTTCTAATCTTGAGGAAACCATTAAATTACCTGCCACCACGTCTTTTGGAGCTTCTACCTCAGCAGTAGTGATAGCATAAGCCTGGCCTTGATCCCTTGGCCTTTTCTGAGGTAAGTTCTCCTGACGCTTAGGACATTCATTTGAATAATGCCCCATCTCCCTTCAATTGTAGCATTGAACGTTGGTAGCTTCCTTATTCCCCTTGCAATCATGAGATTGGTGGCCTTTTTCACCACACTTGTAACAGACTCCCATTCCCTTCAAGCAAGTACCATGATGTTTCTTCCCGCATTTACCACAAGATGGATATTCAACCTTTCCCTTCTTCCCTTTATTTCCATTCCCAGATTGATCAGCAGGTCTCTTCTTCTCTTGCTTCGCTTTAATGTCATAAGACTTAGAGAATTCCTTTTCCGTCTTGATAGCGCACGAGACAATACCTTCATATGAAGAGAAGGTTTGTGATACTAAAGCTCGACGGAGAAATGGTTTCAACCCATCAAAGAAACGATCAGTCTTACTTCTTGGGTTACGTATGTAATCTGCTGCATACCTTGCTAACCTTGTAAAGTTAGCCTCATACTTTGCGACATTCTCATCCTCCTTCTGCCTCAGACTTAGAAATTGCCTTTCCATATCCGCTCGATGGTCTCGAGGAAAGTATTTTTCTAAGAACAGCTCTTTGAACTCCTGCCATTCCATGTTTGTTAATTCATCATCTTCCTTTGTGTTTTGAATTAGTGACCACCATTGATCGGCATCTCCAGTGAGGCGGTAAACTGCCATGACAACCTTCTCCCTTTCACTACTCCCCAAGGAATGGAATATTTTCTCTAAGGAATTTATCCATTGCTCAGCTACTATAGGATTTGTACTCCCATTGAAGGTTGGTGGTTGTTTCTCATGAAACATTCTAGCATTGATCCTCCACGTTGCGGATCAGGGTGCTCCATACGAGTAAGATTATTATTCATAACCTGAGTGAGTTGTCCCAGTATGGTAATAAGTTGATCGGCACCAGTTGCATCACCAGCCCCACTATAATTATCTTGAGCAGGAGGGCAATCCCTACATGGAGTGCGTGCATTGATACGGTTTCCATTTCTTCCACTAGGCGCCATTTCTAAACAATGGCATAAACTAGATCAGTTTATGAATCAAAATACATAATCCTATACTTATAAAACACTTAACATAAATTGAACTATTTATGGATATAATCCATAATCATAAGAATGTTTTCTTTGAGGAAGTATATACTCATAAACCCTTCATAATGATTTGTAGAGAAAATGAGAGTTATCCTAAGCATATCCCCCGTGAGTGTCATAACCAAGAGTGCAGCAAGGCCCGTTGTCATGCACCAGTTCCCGTTCGAGTCTAGCTCAAAGCGGTGTTTTCGGGTTTTACCCCTAGGAACATCTGTGCCAGAGCCGCCTCTACCTGCTCGTATCCAGACAGGGATGTATTGCTCGGAAAACTCACAAAATCTCTACAATACCAAAATTCTAGGAAGTTCTTCTATACTAATCCTCAAAGTTCATCTTAGGTCTATGTTCTCTAATCAGAGTTTATCTAAATCTAGCTTCCAAGGTTTGTACTAAACTTCCTCTGATACCAACTGTAACGCCCCGACCCCAGCTACCCAGAGCCGGTGCATTACTTCGTAACATTGGCATGATCACAAAAGATCAAGTCTCGAAAGACCGATTAGTTTAGTAGCCTTGGAAATACTAGATACATTCATAAGTTTTACATTACATCATAAAATGAAAAACTACTACAACAACATAATGTCTCCACAGTCCACACTATTATCCCCTCATAATATCCCTGCAGTTCACTCATAATTTACTTCTTCACTTCCTGGGAAAAAATAAAACATAGAAAAGGGGTGAGCTCAAATGCCCAGTAAGGATAACAATATAGCGGAAACTTTCATAAATAAGAATAAACATTTAAGGCAATGTATAACTAAAACAAAAGCCTTTTAAACTTGAATATCAACATAATATGGCAAAAGTAAAATGAAATAAAGCCATTTACTCATTCACATGGATATTCTAGTAATCGAATAATCACATGCAAAATCACTAACCACTTTCATAATGTTGGAATGCGTAATGCCAGACTATCATAACCACATAGCCAAGGCCTCGTGCCAAGACTACAAATAAGATTTTGTCAAGGCCTTGTGCCAAGACACTAGTTTGTCTCATGAGACCTACCGATGCATCGAGGAGCTATAGCGGGCTCCACCCGTCACATATTAAGTCCAATGCATTCCCATATGAAAAGGTTTAAACATAACATAAACATTCGTATTAAAACTAGCATACAAAATGTCAATAATTTCACCATAAACTATGAATGGTATAAAATATCACATCCACAGTCAAACATATCACAAAAACCTTCAATACAATATAGAAGATTTGTATTATAATAAATCAACTTCAAATAAGCGTAAAATCCATCAAAGGATGTTGACATAGATGAAATCAAAACACTTTTTAGAGAAATATCTCTTTCTATTTTTGAAATCGTTTAAGAGCCATATAAAACAAAACATTTTCTTGAAAATATTCTTATAAGCTTGTAAGGAAAGCTTTGAAGATTTTATAACGGCGGAAAATAACCGCACCCGCCGTATAAGTTAAAAAACATTCTTTCCTCAATTCTGTTGAAAAGGTTAAAAAAGGACCTTGTTTTGAAAACGACGGAAAGATTCCTCTTATAAAAAGTCAAAAAGGGTATAAATGACTTTAACCCATATTCTTGTAAATAATAAAAATGTTTTGAAATACATTTTGAAGAAACATGGATGTGGATGATAACGAGGTCCCAGTAGATAATTATGTATAAACAACCTTGGATAATGAAGAGGTTGTGAAGTAAACCCTTACCTTGTACTTTTCCTTGGTTGGGGTAGGTTAACCTCCTGTATAATGGTGAAATAATTGTTATTAAATTATACGAGAATCATATACATTCATATGATATCATATATGATCTTTTAACCTTGCTTTGTTAACAATATCTTAGATTTATCGTTGTTTCGGGTGTTAACTTACTCGTTTTCTTATATGTTTTGTTACGTAAGTCATGTTTTTCATGGATAGGTTGTATCTTATTCATATCCAGAATGATATCATGTCCTTAAACATTATTTTTAAATTATCAAATGATAATTATACTTGAATGGATACGACGGAGAATGAATCTCATCGCGTTCGTGGAGACGGTAGTCCGTACGTACGCACGAGCGACAATATCATTATTTTGATATTAAAATAATATATAATTGGATAGTATATCATATATACAGAATCCTTATCATGTTATATTTATTATTTACATGAATTACATATCATTATTATACCCATCTAAATAATAATATATTGAATAACAATTACACCACGACGTGGAGACGGTAAGCCGTACGTACGCACGTATGGTGACATGTCATTCAAATGATGGGTAGAATACTGAATATGGTTGTTCCATATTTATAATAACATCACAGTATATATAAGATACTAGAGTTATAATTTTAGAATTGAAATAATAGACAAAGAGGGAGTGGAAGAAGAAAGAAACATGAAAGAGGGTGATGAAAATGTTACCTCTTCTTCGGGTTGTTCCTTTTGATTTGATCAAAAGGACTACTTAGGATGGCTTTCTGACTAAAGTAAAGCTTCTAGTATGAAGGGAGAAATTTTGGGATAGTATTTGGGTAGAGGTTGGCCGAACCAAAAGGCATGAAAGTGTGAATAAGGTGATAGAGGTGGGGGACTTTTATAAGAGGAGAGGAGGGGCTCTTTTTGAAAGATTGAAATGTTACATTATTATACCATGCTTTTCGGATTATAAAGGTCCCACACTTATATAATTCGTGGATAAGGTGATAAGGGTTCTAAATCTCTTCATCCAATAGGCTTTGGACAAGTGTAAGCCTTGGATTTTGCATTATCTTCTCATTTTATTTAAATCGTTAAATAATGAGGTCATCACCGCATCATAATGATGTCATAAATAATTTAATTTATTTAATGTCTAAAAATTATAAAAAAAAATTCTATGATGTAGGAAATCTTTTTAGCTTTCTAATGAATATTTATAATCAAAATTTGGACTTGTGTAACCCCACTAAAAAACTGTTTTAGTAAGACAACTCATGTTTGTGTCAATTTACTTTTAACATTAAATAAATATATATTAATGTCATTTTCCAACTAAAGTGGCTCCATGGGGTCCCCAAGTTGACCCATGGGTTGTCTTGGTCGGCCATGACTCATCCAATAGGAGTAGGACAAGTGTCATGCTCATCTCATATTATTAAAACATTATTTGTACCTTAAACTACACTAATTACCTCTAATCGCGATTAAGAACTTAAAAGTTACTATTCACCAAAAATTTATTTTAATCTCATTGAACCACATTTTACTTCTTAATGACAACCATGTATGTCGGATTTTTGAAAATCAAATCACAGAAGTGGTAATATTTCATTAAAATGAAAAATCAGTTATTTAACTACCACTTAGTGGTTTCACTATTCATCAAAAATTGAAGTTTTTCAGAACAAAGCCAAAATTTCACCCTAAGCTATAATTGATATTCCAAATTCAAAAATGATGTCTATTTTACAATATTCCAAACATATAAGTTGCATTAATTAATTTTATAATTAATTCCCGCTGTTACAAAAAATGGCGTGTTTCTAAGAAACAATTTATATCAAAAGATTGGCATTTGTTTATGTCCGATTTCAATGTTAAATTAATTATAATGACCACCATTGGGTAAAATGGTAAAAATATATTCTAATTATACTTTAAAACCACTAAATAGTATAATTTTCACTATAAATTATTTTGATTTAAAAAGTTGTTTTTAAGTATTTTTCACTATTCATAAAAATTCGAAGTACTCAGAAAAATACCAAAAATTCAACATAGGCTAATTTCGATATTCCGAATCCAAAGATGAAGTCTATTTTGATAAATAAAATTTATAAAATTTCAAAAAGTAGGTATTACTATTCACAACGGCTAGTTTAATTAGTTGTGGTGTGTGTTACAGCTCGAGGTTGCGTACAACACACGCTATTGCATTATTCGAAGGGAAACGTACCGTGGAAGCTTGGGGTGTTACAAAACCTTCAATACAATATGGAAGATTTTTATTATAATAAATCAACTTCAAACAAGTTTAAAATCCATCAAAAGATGCTGACATAGATGAAAATTATTTGTAAAACTCTTTGAGAGAAATATCTCTTTTTCATGAAAACATTTAGAAGTCACACAATTTAGAAAGGAAGACATTTAAATTCATTTATGAATCAAAGATTCCTATACCACATTGAAATTTTTGATAGGAATTAACATTTAAAAAAAAATTCATGTCTGTATAAATAAATCCTTAAAAACCATTTTGAGAACATAGACATTAATGAGAATGATTTAGAAAAATAAATATTTAAACCATTTAAAATTATGATCTGGTTAAAGATTACCCTCCATAAAACCATATAATATTCCTTTTGAAAATATTTTTATGAAACATGGATGTGGATGATAAAGAGGTCCCAATAGATACTCACATAAAAACTACCTCAGATAATGAAGAGATTGTAGAATTAACCCTTACCTTGCACTTTCCTTTGGTCAAGGGTGCGTTTAACCTCCTGTATAATGACCATAGTATGTTATTAAATTATACGAGAACCATATTCATATTTATTATATCATATATGATTCATTTATGACTTTATACTACCCATTTAATAATGATTCCCATGTTAAATTAACATTTCGGGTAATAATCGCTTTCTTTATCATACATGTTTTAACTGGTTATTCTTGATCGTATCATTTAGATCATGATTTAAATACTTATAGAATATCACAAATGATTTATATATCATATATATTTAGAATAAAAATATTTATAATATATAGATATATGAAATGGAAAACACCCTTTATGGAGACGATAGGCTGTACATACGCATAAACGCTGTTTTCGTTTTCATATCATATTGAATGGAAGTAAGTTAATAAGATATATGTAAGTACATACACACACACACACAAACACAAACACACACACACATATATCTATTCAGTAGCATTATTATGTCATATATTACATACTTATTAATAATATATATGTTTTATAATCATCATTCAATGGTGAATGTTGAAATGAATCTCATCGCGTCGTGGAGACGGTAATCTGTACGTACGCACGAGAAAAAATATCATTATATTGATGGTGAAATCATATGTAATTGGAATATATATCATATATAAAGAATAATTAAAATGTTATATTTATTATTTACTTCAGTTATACTCATTATTATACCCATCCAAATAATGAAGTGTTTGAATAATAAACTACACCACGACGTGGAGACGGTAAGCCGTACATACGCCCGTATGGTGACATTGTCATTTATAGGATGGATAGAATAAAAAATATGGTTTTACCATATTTATAATAACATCAGAGTTTGTAGAAGGTATGGGAGTAATTATTTTGGTATGGAAACAAAAAATAAATAGGAAGTGTAAGAATAAAAGAACTTGAAAGTAGCTGTTGAAATTATTCCCTCTTCTTCAGGTGTTTCCTTTTGAGATGATCAAAAGGGCTCCATAGAATGGATTTCTGATCCAATTAAATCTTCTAGGTAGAAGGGCAGAAATTTGGGAGGAGATTTGGGATGGGGTTGGCTGAGCCAAATGGCTTTGGAGGTGTGATTTTGAGAGAAGGGGAAATACCCTTTTATAAGAGAGGTGAGGGTCGCTTTAGAAAATCTTGAAATATTATTTTATAATCAAATAAATTTGGGTTTATAATGGATATGAAATGATTTATTTCTAGGTTAAGGTGTGTATGGTTCGAAAACCTCTCAACCAATAGGTTTTAGATGAGTTTAGGATACCATTTTGACTTTATCTTTTAGATTTAACTCTTAGTTAAATAGGTTATCTTTTACCGTGTCTTCTTGTATTATTACACTATATGGTTAATAAAATTACTCTAAACATCCAATAGAACCTCAAGTGTTTCATTAATGAAATACGTAATATTATTTAAGCTATTTTTCAAACCTTATATTTTTAGGAATATTATATAATTTAATAATATAATATTTGTTTTAAAAACTCATTTATTTCAATTTTAACACTATTTGGTATTCGGTTTTTGTGAAAGTCGTAACAACTTGATTACTTCTAACAAGATACATTGAATCAATAATATCATTTCATATTCAACTAGAAATTTCATGGATGTCATAAAAACATTGAAATTATATTTATTTTAATATTTATAATACCACTTATTTGATTCTTTCATTATTAAGGTAATTACTGTATTATCATTATGACATAAATAAATTTAATTATTTAATATCTAAATTTTAAAAATGAAATACCATTATTTAGGAAATATTATTATATTTCTTATGAATATTTATAGTCGAAGTGATAACTTATATAACACCTTGTAAAAATTGTTTTACTAAAAGATATATGTTTATGTCATTTCTGTCATTACTTTAGATTAATTTATATAAAGTGTCATTATCACTCTCATGTGGTTCCAAGTGGCCCCAAAATCAACCCAAGGATGCCCATGGTCAGAAATGTTTCAACCAATAGGAATACGAAAAATGTTAGGGTAATTTAATATTTTTATAATAATATTTTTTTACCCTTATTTACTAAATTTACCTTTTAACCATGGTAAATAAAATATATACCGAAGTAATTATTCATAATGTGTAATGGACTGGACCTCTCCAGTCCTTTAATTTGTAGAAATGTGGTGTTAGAGGTGTTTTTGGAGGTCAAGGTGGCTTGGGGGTGCGTTTGGGTGGAATTTTAAGGACGATTAAAGGGAAATAGATTTCGCACGGTTAGCGCACGGTTTGCCTAAACCGTGCGGCCAAACCGTGTGCGGTTGGTGTTGGAGGCAGTGGATAATGCATGGTTAGTGCACGGTTTGTCTAAACGTGCGAGCAAACCATTCGGGAACATAAATTAGATCTTAAAATTGTGGATCTAACTTTTTATGCCTCTAAATGGTTCGTTTAATCCCCTAAGTGGCCATAACTCAGGATTACCCTTCCTCAAAAGTAGGAGAACCTCTCCCATGAGTTTTGGAGGAGATTTGAAGGCCCCTCTTGGTGAATTGAAGCTAGTTTCATATTTAATGTGATCGTTCATGTTTGGTTCTTAGATATACTTAGATCTCCTCCTCCTCTTCTCTCGGTTTCTTAGATCTACGCCCGTTATGGGTAGATCTAAGTGTACGGTTACCAAATATGATGAGTTTGGTCTTGATCTTCCTAGGAGAAGAGATCTAAGGAGGATTCTGGAAAATCAACCTGGCTTTCATGTGCGTTCTTTGTTTGTTGGGGTTTTCATCAAAAACCCTTGAGGTAGGGGATTCATTGCTTCTCTTTCTTTTACGTGCAACTGTAGGGTTATCATGTTTAATCCCCCTGGATAACAAAGTGAATTGACATAATAAATATTTTGAACCGGATAAACATATTTTATCGATCGTACGTTTTTGGCTATTGTTTTTCTAGATATTGTGATATCTATGATTTCTTTTCTTAGCTGTTGTTCTTGATGGAAATTGGTAATGAACGTAAACTGGGACTAATTGATAATTGTTGGGATAAATATAAAGAGGCATGGAAACGAATTCGGTTCTTGTTGCAACTTGATGTTAATCAAATTGGCATAGTAAGCATGTTTAATCATTTGTGATAGCTTACTGGTTAGGTTCCCGATTTTGGAACCAACAGATTATAAATCTGTTAATTCAAGATAGTTTAAATATTTGATTGTCTGATAATTCCTTGATGGGTAATGAGTTACCCTTTTGATTGTTAAAGGGCCAAGAGCCCAGTTGATGTGATGTTTTCTTTCCTGCTTCTTGTACTGCGATGTGATCTTGGATGGATGTTGTGATATGTGGGGGAATATAGGCCTTTTGGTTGTGGCAGCGGATAATGCCTTGAGCGGAGAGATGCATCGGTTTATGCATGTGGGTGTCGGGGTGGACACCATGGATGATGGAATGGGTTGGATGCGACTGTTGGTTGCTTGCGGGTTCTTTGGTTGTTTGTCTGCTTTACTTTTCCCCACTGCTCAAGGTAGATGTTCTTACTTACCCTTCTTCCAAAAGAGGTGAAGACATGTGGGGTATGCCACATGCTTTCTGTGTTTAGCTTCTCAAGAGAGAATGGGTATACGCTCTTTCTTTAGGAGGCAAAGGCTCGACGGGTAGTACTTCAACTCACGGTGTTGAGACCCTTGTGTTTAGTAGCATAGAATGATTATCTAGAATGCCTAGGAATATGGGAAAGTAATTCTGTAATTAATGTTTGAATAAATGGTGTTAACCCATGGGGTTGGAGTTTTTGGAACATAATGTTGAGGTTGTGATCTTTTAAAAGTGACAATTGACTTTGGGTGTGATGCTAATGAAATTTAATGTTTAATTTTTCATGGTTAATTAATGTTTAAATAATTAATTAACATATAGTGGAATTGATAAAAAGGAAATGAATTAATCTAATAAAGATCTTTGAATGTTTTTGTGCTTATAGGATACCTAGTCTTAGAAGTGGCATCCTGAAATCCAAGAGACGTTAGCTGCAATGTGTCTAAGACTAGGTTATTCCCATAGTGTGGTTGTGAGATATAATATATTCTGCACTTTTTGTGTTTCTATATGCTACTCCACCCTGTCAGTAAGGAAAACTGACATCCCAAGGATTCTGAGCCCTGGGGGGTGTTTTCCCCAACATTCTGGTGGGAGGATGAATGGCTGACTACCCCCTTTGGCCCCACTCTCTTCTCTTGGTAGATATTTTGTGCTATTAGGCACAACAGTTAGTTTTCCCCATTTATGTGTGTAGAGGGATGTAATGGATTGCAGTTATTCCCACACATATATTCTGGATATAGTATCCTATGGTCTACTATAGGTGTAACACGTATAGGCTGTGATGGCTTGAGGATCCTTACTCAGTGTATGGGATGTAATGGCTTGAGGTATAATACCCGACGTATGATACATGTTATGCGAGCTGTGGTGGCTCTCAGAAACTACCTGGTTACTTTTGGTTGTGAGGATGGTGTGGTGCTTCGCCCAGGTGTCTGCGGGCAATCCTTTATGGTGCATGAGGTGCAAATTGTGGTGCTTCGCCCAGGTGTCTGCGGGCAAGCCTTTTTGGAGAGAGATACTCAGGACGTGCGATGTTGGGGAAAAGCGTCAAACCAGTGGGGAAGTAGTAGTGGGGTACCCATGATTTTCTTTACTATATTCTATATTCTTGTATGCATTACTTGGTGAGAGTAGCCATGGTGAGGTTGGGAACTTAGTATACCTGTTAGGTGACGAGTTAGTTTCACTTGTTGTTCACTGTGATTTAGCATTCTTTCCTTAATTTTTCATGAGAGGATTCTGGGAGGATCCTACTAAGTATACTGTTATACTAACTCTTTATATATATAAACTGTTTTTCAGGTCACTTGAAGTAGGTTGGTGATCAAGCTGGTTTCTACTAGTTTGTGGTTGCAGGAGCGGTTCGGGCTTGTGGTTGCTGCTGTTTTTACTTTCTTTTGGGTACTTTCAGTTTTCCCCCTTTTTTTGTAGTACATTTACATGACATTCCATTTGTGAACTTGGGTTTCTTTTATATTTCCAATTCTGAGTTAGAGTTGAATGGTGTCTATCTTATCTCTCTCTTCTGTATATGTTCTCTTAGAGGGTAATGCCTCCCATTTGTGTGTTTATTATACCCTTTGTGCTAGTTTCCAACATGGTGCCTACTGGAGGTGGGACTCTGGAGGTCATTATCTCCCTTCTCACATTGCCAGCCCTGGAGGGGTACACTTTGTGGGGAGGGGGTCATGACAGAGTGGTATCAAAGGTCTGGTTGAGGGATAGGATGGAGTTTGGAGTTTGGAACATGTGAGGTTGCATGGGTTGGTAGGGAAACTGTGTCATTCATTTTTAGAATTTGAGGTAAACACTGGAGAATGGCTGAGACATAGGCATTTAGGGACCCCTATGATCTAATGCACAGACCTTTAAGTTACCAATGGATACTAAACAAGGTGATACTAGTTGTAGGGTACAGACCTAGGAAAGGATCATGCATCATTCTTCTTTGTGCCTATGTTTGAATGGGTAGACCTTGGGATAGGTTAACCTAAAATTAATAAAAGAAAACAATTAATTAATTAATATTGAGTCTTTCATATTATAGGTTTAGGAGCTCTAACAGTTTGTTATTTTATAGGTATGGCTCCAGGTTGATGTCCTCATCAAGTTTGCACAGAAAATGTCCAGCAGGTTGTTCTAGCAGATCACCGCAGGGTAGAGGTTGACGATGACAACACTTGGGGGAAGACACTCTGAGAGTTTCAGTGCCAGAGTTTGCAGAAGTATGAGGGCTCCGTTTCATATGAAGTCACCAAAGATTTGTTGGAGGAGGTCGAGATAGGTTTCAGTTCGATCCGTGCTCGGAAGAAGCACTGGGTGTCCTTAACTGTGACGATGCTGCATGGAGCAGTAAGGTAGTGGTGATTCTTGTACCTTGGGGACCGTGAGGAGTCAGTGATCTCAAGGGAGGAGTTTCGAGATAGATTTAGAGTCGAGTTTCTTTCTTTGACTGCGAAGGTGTCCAGTTTCCAGGAGCTTCATAGCCTTCGACAGGGGAGCTCCACTGTTCAAGAGTTTGGAATCCATTTCCGGAACCTTTTACGATTTGCTTCGGACCTGTTACTAGATGAGGAGGCCAGGGCGAGGCATTTCGAGGTGTCTTTGCATCCAGAGATCCAACGCCAAGTCACCCCACTTATGATGAAGACATATCTTGAGGTGCTGGAGAGGGCAGAGGTTGTCAAGAGAAATTTGGCAAGGACCGGATCATCATGAGTGGGGGATCGTCATGATCCCTCATAAAGCAGAGCTGTAGTCTGGGGTTCCCTGTTTTCAGGGCAGTAGAGTTTCCATTTAGCCGGGGGTAGGTCTCAGCCCTTCACATCTCATTTCTTCAGAGGCAGCAACTCTCAGGCATATTCCAAGAGATCAGGTGCTTGTTTTTCTTGTGGAGGTCGTGGCCATCAGCAGTGGGAGTGCCCGAACTTTCAGAGGGGTCATCGTGCACCAGGTGTTATGCTTCAGGTTCCTCCGTTGAGGTAGTTCCAGTCGAGGCAGCAGCAGCTAGTTGCACCAGCTTTAGATCAGCATAGGGTATATGGGGCAGGCATAGGACATCCCCATGATGCTCCTCGTTCTCATAAAGCAAAGCATGGCTATGGTGGTGGTCTTCATCAGGGTCAGAGAGGCCGTGGAGGATGTCGTGGTAAACTTTATGCTCTAGCGTTGCCAGTACCAGACGAGCCAGACGTTGTTCGAGGTACCCTTTTCTTGTTTTCTACCTTGGTGTATGCCTTGTTTGACTCAGGAGAGATACACTCTTTCATATCACCTACCCTTGTCCATGCTTTGGGACTTGAGGTAGAGAGGCTTCCAGTGCCCTTGGCGTTGACTACACCAGTTGAAGGCCGAGCTGAATTGTTTGGAGTATGTAGAGACTGTGAGCTAGTGTTGGGGAAGCACTGCTATTGGGGATATTTCCTATGTTTATGAATACAACCATATGATGTCGTCCTCGGCATGGATTGGTTGTATTTGGGGCAGGATATCATGGATTTCATCAGGAAGAAGGTCGTTTTCCTTAGTGTAGATGGAGAGAAAGTGGTGTTTTTTAGTGAGCGAGATCCTTAGATGGTTCATAGTCATGTTCCATCCTTATCATCAATGATGGCCGAGATGATGCTGAGTTCTTTAGAGGTTCATCAGTTAGCATTTCCTCAGGTCATAGAGGAGTACCCTGATGTCTTTCCAAAAATAGGATGTAGCCTTACCCCCTCGACGAGAGATCGAGTTCGGGATCGAGCTATAGCCAGGAGCGTCTCCTATTTCTATGTCTCCATACAGGATGGCCCCTTATGAGTTGTGATATCTATGTATACAGCTTGATGGTCTATTGTAGTGAAGTTTTTTTCAGCCAAGTGTGTCACCATGGGGTGCACCAGTTTTGTTTTTGAAGAAGGCTGACGTCAGTTTGCGGTTGTGTGTCGATTATCATCACTTAAACAAAGTGACAATAAAGTATCACTATCCTCTTCCATGGATTTATGAATTATTCGATCAACTGAAGGGTGAAAGTTGGTTCTCAAAGATCGACTTGCAGTGGGGATATCATCAGACGCGTGTGAAGGATGAGAATATTCCGAAGACTACTATATGTTGTCGTCATGGGCATTATGAGTTCTTTGTAATGTCATTCGGTGTGATGAATGCTCCAGCTGTTTTCATGGGATTGATGAATGCTGTGTTCCGTGAGTTCCTGGACAAGTTTGTGGTGGTTTTCATCGACGACATCCTTGTGTACTCCACGTCTGATGAGGAGCATGTAGAGCATCTACATGCCATTTTGGGAGTCCTTCGTCAACATCAGCTATTTGGGAAGTTGTTGAAGTGTGAGTTTTGTGATCGAGAAGTCTATTTCTTGGGGCACGTTGTGTCCCAATAGGGAGTATCTGTGGATCCATCGAAGATAGAAGCAGTTGTGTCTTGGGTATCCCCCAAGACAGTGTCATAGGTACGAAGTTTCCTTGGTCTCACAGGCTACTACATGAGGTTTGTAGCCAATTTCTCCTGAGTTGCAACTCCTCTAACTACTTTGACTAGGAAAGGCCAGGCATTCATATGGAATGATCAGTGTCAGTTAGATTTCAAGTATCTAAAGGATAAGTTAGTAAGTGCTCTAGTCCTTTGTATTCCAGTTGAGGGAGTCTAGTTTTATGTCTTCTGTGATCCTTTAGATATGGGGTTAGGATGTTTTCTCATGCAGCAGAGGTTAGTTGTTTCTTATGTGTCTTGGCAGTTACATCCCCATGAACGCGACTATGCCACCCATGATCTTGAGTTGGCAGCCATGGTGTTTGATCTGATGTTGTGGAGACATTACCTCATTGGTGAGAGATTTTTGGTTTTCACCGATGATAAGATTTTGAGGTATGTTTTCTCCTGGCATGACTAGAACTTGCGACAATAGTGGTGGATGAAGTTCTTATAGGAATATGACTTCGAAATATCGTATACACCTGGAAAAGGGAATGTTGTAGCTGATGCGCTGAGCCGAAAGTCACGTAGTGATGTTGTGGGTGAATACGGTGATTCCTGGAGAGTAATTGAAGAACTGTTTGCATAACATCTTGTTATGGGAGAAGTAGGGGTATAGGTTGTCTTTTTCAAATGACGGTATAGTCATCCCTGGTGTAGAAGGTGGAAGAGTCCCAGATGGGAGATCAAGAGGTGGAAGTTTGGAGAGACTGAGTTGTTTATGGTGAGGCCCCTGATTGTTGGTTGGAGGATGAACAACACCGAGTGTTGTATCATGAAAGGATTTTTGTTCCCTTAACGATGTGTGAGATGGTTCCTTGAGAGTTCCATAGTTCACCCTTAGCAGTACATCCTGGTGTGACAAAGATGCACTGATCCTTGAATTGTCAGTTTTGGTGGCCTGGGCTGAAGCATGAGGTTGAGGAGTTAGCGTCTCGATGTTTAGTCTACCAAAAGGTGAAGGCCGAACACTGTGTTCATGGTGGTCTTCTCTATCCATTATAGATTCCTTAGTGGAAGTGGGAGGAAATCTCAATGGTCTTTGTTATAGGTTTACCTCGAGCTCTGGGAGGACATTATGCTATTTGTGTGGCAGTGGATCGTTTAACAAAATTGGCCCACTTCATAGCGACCAGGGAGTCGAGATCGGTGGAATTATTGTCAAGGCAGTATCTAGAGGAGGTGGTGAGACTTCATGGAGTCCCTAGGACGATCATTTTTGATCGAGATCCTCGTTTTACCTCTAGGGTGTGGAGGGGTCTCCAACTTTCTTTTGGTTCTCAACTATTCCTTAGCACTGCTTTTCATCCTCAAATGGATGGTCAGACAGAGCGAACCATCCAGACTCTTGAAGAAATGTTACACTCTTGTGTTCTTGATTTCAGAGGTTCATGGATGAGGCACTTACCCTCGGTGGAGTTCTCTTAAAATAATAGTTTTCACTCCACCATCGGTATGGCGCCGTTTGAAACCTTGTATGGCCGGCCATTCCATTCTCCATTGTGCTGGACTGGGGTCGGAGAGTCATCAATTCTCAGACCGGAACTAGTGGAGAATACAACAGAGATGTTTTAGGTGATTTGTGAGAGGATAAAGACAGCGCAAGATCATCAAAAATCATATGCCGATCATATAAGGAGACCCTTAGAGTTTAATGTTGGGGATATTGTGTTTCTTAAGGTGACTCCATGTCATGGGCAGTGAAGGTTTGGTCGTGGAAGTAAAATTTCTCCCCGGTTCATTGGGACTTTCGAGGTGTTTGCTCGTGTTATATCTGTGGCATATCAAGTAGCACTTCCTCCTCAAATGAGTCGGATACATGATGTTTTCCATTTATCACAGCTCTGTCATTATCTTCATGACGACTCTCACATCATTGATTAGGGAGAGATCGATGTTGATAATGATGCAACCTTTGAGGAGAGACCTATGGAGATCCTACACCGTAAGGTGAAGTTGTTGCACATGCATTCTATCCCTTTAGTTCATGTATTGTGGTGACACGGTGGCTTGGGGGAGAGTACTTTGGAAGGTGGGTCACAGATACGTGCTCAGTACCCAGAGTTGTTTGATGTTTAACTTTTTTCAGGTTTTGATGTAACTTATGTGGTTGTGGAACTTCCATCTTTATGAGATGGTTCACTTTTTTGCTTTTGTGGATTGCTCTCTTTTGATAGGTATCTTGATGGGTGGTTGTTCAGACCCTATTTCATTTTCTCTCTAAGTGGGTTTTGAACTCGCAAGGAAGAGAATGTTTTGAGAGGTATCTGATGTAATGGACCGGACCTCTCCATTCCTTTACTTTGTGGAAATGTTGTGTTAGAGATGTTATGGGAGGTGAAGATTTCTTGGGGGTGCATTTGGGTGGACTTTTAAGGAAGATTAAAGGGAAATAGCTTTCGCAGAGTTAGATTACGGTTTTCCTAAACCGTGCGGCCAAACCGTGTGAGGTTGGTGTTAGAGGCAGTGGATAACACACGATTAATGCATGTTTTGTCTAACCGTGCAGACTAACCGTGCGAGGAGTGTTGAAGAGGCAGTAGCGACCACACGGTTAGCACACGGTTTGTCTAACCGTATGAGCAAACCATGCGGTCACATAAATTAGATCCCAAAATTGTGGATCTAACTTTTTGTGCCTCTAAATGGTTTTTTAAGCCCTTAAGTATCCATAACTCTGTATTATCCTTCCTCGAAGGTAGGATAACCTCTCCCAGGATTTTTGGAGCTAATCCAAAGGCCCCTCTTGGTGAATCGAAGACGGTTTATTAAGGTATGTGATCGTTCATGTTTGGTTCCTATATCTACTAAGATCGCCTCGTCCTCTTCTGTCGGTTTCTTAGATCTACGCCCGTTATGGGTAGATCTAAGTGCATGGTTACCAAATATGATGAGTTTGGTCTTGATCTTGCTAGGAGAAGAGATCTATGGAGGATTCTGGAGAATCAACCCGACTTTCTTGTGAGTTCTTCATTTGTTGGGGTTTTCGTAAAAAAACCCTTGAGGTATGGAATTCATTTCTTCTCTTTCTGTTATGTGAAACTGTAGGGTTATAATTTTTAATCCCCCTGGATGAAAAAGGGAATTGACTTAAGAAATATTTTGAACTGGATTAAGAAATTGTATTGATCGTACGTTATTGCCTCTTGTTCTTCTAGATAGTGTGATATCTATTCTTACTTTGCTTAGCTGTTGTTCTTGATAGAAATTGGTAAAGAACATAAACCAGGACTAATTGATAATTGTTGGGCTAAAGATAAAGAGGCATGAAAATGAATCTAGTTTTTGTTGCAACTTGATGTTAATCAAATTGGCGTAGTAAGCACATTTAATCAATTGTGATAGCTTATTGGTTAGGTTCCCGATTTTGGAACCAACAGATTATAAATCTATTAATTCAAGATGGTTTAAAGATTTGATTGTGTGATAATTCCTAGAAGGGTTCTGAGTTACCCTTTTGATTGTTAAAGGGGCAAGAGCCCAGTTGATGTGATGTTTACTTTTCCTGCTTCTTGTACTGCGATGTGATCTTGGAAAAATGTTGTGATATGTGGGGGCATAGAGGCCTTCTGGTTGTGGCAGCAGGTGAAGCCTAGAGTGGCGAGATGCATTGGTTTATGCATGTGGGTGTTGGGGAGGACACCATGGATGATGGAATGGGTTGGATGCGACTGTTGGCTATTTGCTGGTTCTTTGGTTGTTTTTCTGCTTTAGTTTACCCCACTTCTCAAGGAAGATGGTCTTTCTTTCCCTTCTTCTAAAAAAGGTGAATACATGCGGGGTATTCCACGTGCTTTCGGTGTTTAGCTTCTCAAGGGAGAATGGGTCTACGCTCTTGCTTTAGGCGGCAAAGACTAGACAGGTAGTACTTCTACTTACCGTGTTGAGCCCCTTGTGTTTAGTATCATAGAATTATTTTCTAGAATGCCTGGGAATATGGGAATGTAATTCTGTAATGAATGTTTGAATAAACGGTGTTATCCCATGGGGTTGGAGTTGCTGGAACATAATGATGAGGTTGTAATCTTTTAAAAGTGACAATTGACTTTGGGTGTGATGCTAAATAAATTTAATGTGGAATTTTTCATGGTTAATTAATGTTTAAAGAATTAATTAACGTACAATGGAATTAATAAAAAGGGAATGAAGTAATCTAATAAATAAATTTAAATGGTTGTGTGCTTATAGGATACCTAGTCTTAGATGTGGTAGCCCGGAATCTGAGAGACGTTAGCTGAAGTGTTTATAAGACTAGGTTATGCCCATAATGTTGTTATGAGATATAATATATTCTATAGTTTTTGTGTTTCTATACGCTACTCCACCCTGTTAGTAAGGGAAACTGAAACCCCGGGGATTTTGAGCTTTGGGGGGTGTTTTCCCCAACATTCTGCTGGGAGGATGAATGCATGACTACCCCCATTGGCCCCACTCTCTTCTCTTGGTAGATATTTTGTGCCGTTATGCACATCAGTTATTTTTCCCCATATATGTGTGTAGAGGGCTGTAATGGCTTGTGGTTATTCCCACACATATATTCTAGATATAGTATCTTATGTTATACTATAGGTGTATCGTATATAGGATATGATGGATTGAGGATCCTTACTCGGTGTATGGTCTGTAATGGCTTGAGGTATAATACCTGGCGTATGATACACGTTATGCGAGATGTGGTGGCTCCCGGAAACTACCAGGTTACTTTTGGTTGTGAGGATGGTGTGGTGCTTCGCCTAGGTGTTTGCAGGAAAGAATTTGTGGTGCACAGGGTGGAGATTGTGGTGCTTCGCCCAGGTGTCTATGGGCAATCCTTTTTGGAGAGAGATGGTCAAGACGTGCGATGTTGGGGCAAAGCGACAAACTAGTGGGGAAGTAGTAGTGGGGTACCCTTGATTTTCGTTATTATAAGCTATATTTTTGTTTGAGTTACTTGGTGAGAGTAGCCATGGTGAGGTAGGGAACATAGTATACATGGTAGGTGATGAGTAAGTTTCACTTGTTGTTCACTATGCTTTAGCATGCTTTCTTTACTTTTGCACGAGAGGCTTCGAGGAGGATCCTACTGAGTATATTGTTATACTCAACCTATGTATATATAAACTGTTGTTCAGGTCACATGGAGAAGGCTGGGGATCAAGATGGTTTCTACTAGTTTGTGGTTGCATGAGCTGTTTGGGGTTGTGGTTACTGCTATTTTTACTTTCTTTTGGGTACATACAGTTTTCCCCTTTTTGTTGTAGTACTTTTGCATGACATTCCTTTTGTGGACTTGGGTTTCTTTTATATTTCCAGTTCCGAGTTGGAGTTGATTGGTGTCTATATTATCTCTATCTTTTGCATGAGTTATCTTAGAGGGTAATTTCTACCATTTGTTTGTTTATTATATCCTCAGTGCTAGTCACCAACTCAGGGCTTACTGGAGGCAGGACTCAGGGGTCATTATCTCCTTTCTCACATTGTCGGCCCAGGAGGGATACACTTTGTGGGGAGGGGTCGTGACATAATGTATAAAAATAAAATTTACCTATTTACACAATTTTTACCTCCTGATTCCACATATGGAATCAATTTTTCCAAATTCAAAACATAGAAGTGGCAGAAATTAATTTAAAATTAAACCCCATGGTCAAAACAAAAAGTGTGTTCTTAAGAAATAATAACTACCAAAAGATTAACACCTGTTTATGTCCAGTTTAAATGTGAAATTACATACAATGACCTAAATTATATTAAATGATAAAAATATAATCTAATGATAACTTAAAACCACTCTAATTTATTATTTAACACTACAAATTTTTTCGATTAAAAAAGTTTTTTCTAATTAAAATTTAGTGTTTCTCACTAATCATCAAAGAATGAATGTTATCAGAAAAGTTCGAAAAATTTATCCAAACTAAATTTCTATGTTCCGATTCTATAGAATAATTTAATTTTATTAAATTGAATAAATATGAGTGTCAAATATTGGTTTTAAAAAAGGTTCTCCATTAAAAGATGTTAAAATTTCATTTTTGGAAATATACTTCTTTTATCTGAAAAAATGAATTTGTTCTTATATAATTTATAATAAACACATAATATGGATTCTAAAATTATATGGAGTATATAAAATTCAAAATTCTGCTAATACTATTCATAACTGCTTTTTGTACGACTAGTTTGGTTAGTCGTAGTGTGCTCAAACTGAGTGTTGTGTGTAATGTAAGTTATTGAATTTCTTTGAAGAGATAACGTACTGTGAGATCTTAGGGTTTTACATTCTAACCCTCCTTCAATAAATTTCAACCTCAAAATATGAAATTTTTCTTTGAAAATAAATGGTTAAAAATAGAAAAATACCTTCATGGAAAACCCACATCAGAAATTGAGATAATAAAATTTAGACTTACTAAGAGGGAAAGGGAAATGAAAATGTCACCACCAAATTATGATCTCAATTTGGAGAACATTGGTGGAAATTAGAGACACATAATTGGAGGAAAAACATAAATATTTACAGGGAGTTATTGAGGTCATCAGTGAAAAACAAGTGTAAAATTGAGGGCCTCAAAGCCATCAATCTATGATGATTTAAAATATCATTGGTTCAACAATACATAAGGTATTATGATAACAGATTTTTGGTTTTTGGATCCCTTCCAAAAAGTTTAAGAATTAATTTATTCATAGAATAATATATATATATATATATATATATTTGAAAATTATAGTCTCATCCTTCAACTAATTCCTACCACAAACTCATATTTCACTCCAAAAGATAACAAAAATCAAAAATATTCTATTTATCATAATCGTATAGGGTTCCAAAAATAATTAATTCATAATTCATTTGTCAGGCCATTTAAAAAAACTACATTATACAAACTAGGACATCACGTCAGCTAGTGATAGGTGATGCACCCTTGTCGCTCTTCAATTGTGCGTTCAAGTCTCGCAGTCTTGCCAGACACGACGGTTTGTCCCCTGACCTCCTGGTTGTATTTTTTTATAACAATCCTAATATAATATTAATGAATGATTTAACCTTAATAGTTGTATCCAATGTCAAAATTAATCCATTCCAACCTTTAGAGTTACCCAAAATACTTCTGTCCAAATTCACAGTCCAAAATTTATATGGAAGGTAAACAGAATGAAGATTATTTTTACCACGTAATAACATGTGAATAACAGTATCATGTATTATTTTAAAACAAGTTAAAACCATGAATTACTTTAAAACCATATTGATTACATTCATGCTTCCTTACTCCTTATAGAATACTAGATATACATCTTATATCAAAAAATGTTGTAAACTCCAACAATGATGGAATATAAAAATCATTAATCAGTTTCAAGGTAGTAAAGAATATCCAATATAATTTATCTAAGTTAATCATATATTATTCCAAAATCACTACCTCATTATCAAATCCATATTATGGGTTATCTTTCTCTCAACCATATATTTTCCAAAAAATTTAACCAGCAATTGAATCACTTTCCTTAGTTCCACACAATCTCAATTCCTTAATGAAATAGTACTACAATACAATAGTTTTATACTCTATAATTATTATTACAAGTACATCATTAATACAATATTCAAGTGACACAATACATAAATAACAACATAAGAAATCTAATCATTCCTTTTCATCTTCAGTAGTATCATAACTTTATTATTATCCAATAGTAACATTTGGGGTGTACTTTGATGATTTGGACATTGCTTCACGTAGTGTCCCGACTTCTTGCAGATAAAGCATTGTACATTTGAAACCTATTTCTTACCCTTTCAATCACTTAATTGGTGTCTTTTTTCTCCATAATTATAACAAAACCTCATTCCCTTTAATCATTTACCAAGGTTATTCTTTTCACAGTTATCACATATGGGAAAATCCTTCTTTCCCCTCTTCCATTTATCCATATTTCTCTCTTCCAGCTTTTTATTCTCTTTCTTCCCTTCAAAGCCATTGGAATTAGAGAATTAATTACTTATCTTATTTACATATGATACTATTTCTTCATATGATGACAATACATGGGAGACTATTTCCCTTTTAAATTTTGGCTTAATACCATGAAATATATTATCCTTCTTAATCTTTTGATCATGCGTAATACTAGAATTCTCGTTCATTCTACTAGGTGCCATTTCTAAACAATGGCATACACCAGGTTAGTTTATGAATCACAATGAATAATTACAATATTGTAAAATACTTAATGTAAATTAAAATGATTATGCATATAATCTATAATCATAAAATGTTTTCTTTGAGAAAGTATTTACTACTAAATCCTTCATAATGGCATGTAATGAAAATGTGAATTATCCTAAGCATATCCCTCGGGTATGTTGTAACCAAGAGTGAAAAAAGCCCATTGTCATATACCAGGATACCCTGGGAGAAGCCCAAAAATCCTTTTTAGAGTTTTCACTCCTAGGTATATTTGTGCTAGAGTAGCCTCAATGTACTTGTATCCAGATAGGGATGTATTTCTTAGAAAATACAAAAAATCTTTACATTCCAAAATTAATGGAAGTTCTTCTATACTAATCCACAAAGTCTATCTTAGGGAAATGTTCTCTAATCAGAGTTTATCTAAATATATTTCCAAGGATATTACTAAACTTCATCTAATACCAACTGTAATGCCCCGACCACAATTACCCAGAGTTAGTGCATTAGTTTAATACATTGGAATGATTACAAGGAATCTAGTCCCGAAATACCGACCAGTTTATCAGTCTAGGAAAACAGATTACATACATGAATGTTACATTAAACATTAGAAAATAAAACACAACATAAATGATCCTTTGATAACACCATTAATCCCCAAGCTTAACCCTGGTTATCAATCATAATACAATTCTTGGAATCCTAGGAAAATAAAACATAAGAAAGTGGTGATCTCAAACACTCTATAAGGGTAAGCAATACAGTAGAAGATAACATAAACATTAGGCATGATGAATAATTTAAAACACATTCATTTAAAAATAATAAAAATGAACACTTCATGATAGGAACATTAGATGAGTAAATAATACCATAATAAAACATTGTCATGGGTATTCTACTAGTAGAATTACCACATGAACCATCAATATTATTTTCATAATGAGGGAATGTATAATGCCATACATTCTAAAACATTTTGTCAAGGCCTCGGCCAAGACTTCTAAAAAGGTTTAAGGCCTCAGCAAAAACCATATATCAAATTGGGAAAGGCCTCATCCAATTCCATGTCTAATTGTCTCATGAGACCTACCGATACATCAAGGAGCTATAGAGGGCCCCACCCAGCACTTACTATGTCCAATACATTCTTCATACAAAAAGTTTGAAACATAACATAAACATTCGTATTAAAACTAGCATACGAAATGTCAATACTCTATCCATAAACCATGAATGGTATAAAAATAACACATCCACATTCAAACATATTAGAAAACCTTAATATAGTATGGAAGATTTGTATCACAAAAAATTGACTTAAAACAAGTTTAAAATTCCTCAAAGGATGTTGACATATATGAAAATGATTTGTAAAACTCTTTGAGAGAAATAACAGTTTTTCATAAAAAATTTAGAAGTCACACAATTTAGAAAGGAAGAAATTTAGTGACATATTTGAATAAAAGTGTCCCCTACCACTTTTAAACTTTTTAATGGAATAAAATTTTTAAAAACATTCATGTCCATATAAATAAATCCTGAAAAACTATTTTCAAAACATGGAAATTAATGAGAATGATTTTGAAGAATAAATATTTAAACCATTTAAAATGATGATCTAGTTAAAGATTCCCTTCTATAAAAACTTAAAATATTCCTTTTGAAATTATTTTTCTGAAACATGTACGTGGATGATAAAGAGTTCCCAGTAGACACTCACGTAAAAACAACCTCGGATAATGAAGAGATTGTAGAATTTACCTTTACCTTGCACTTTCCTTTGGTCGAGGGTACGTTTAAACTACTGTATAATGACCACGGTATGTTATTTAATTACAATAAAACCATATTCATATTTATTATATCATACATGATTAATTTATGACTTTATACTACCAGTTTAATAATGATTTCCATGTTAAATTAACATTTAAGGTAATAATTTCTTTCTTTATCGTACGTGTTTTAACTTGTTATTCTTGATCGTATCATTTAGATCATGATTTACATAATTCTAGAATATAAAAAACGATTTATATATCATATATATTTAGAGTATAAATATGTATAATTGATAGATATATGAAATTGAAAACACCATTTATGGAGACGATAGGCCGTACATACGCATAAACGCTGTTTCTTTTCTCATATCGTATTGAATGGAAGAAAGTGAATAAGATATATGTAAGTACACACACACACACAGGCACACACACACACACATATCTATTCACTATCATTATTATATCATATATTACATACTTTCCAATAATATATATTTTTATAATCATCGTTGAATGGTGAATGTGGGAATGAATCTCATCGCGTCATAGAGACGGTAATCCGTACGTACACACGAGCGATAATATCATTATATTGATGGTGAAATCGTATGTAGTTTTATGGTATATCATATATAAATAATAATTAACATGTTATATTTATTATTTACATTATTTATACTCATTATTATACGCATACAAATAATGAAGTGTTTGAATAACAAACTACACCACGACGTGGAGACGGTAAGCCATACGTACACACGTATGGTGACATTGTCATTTATAGGATGAATAGAATAATGAATATGGTTGGTCCATATTTATAATAGTATAACAATATGTATATGGTACTGGAGTTATTATTTTGGTATGGAAACAACAAAGAAAGAGGAATTGTATGAAGGAAAGAACTTGAAAGAGGGTTGTGAAATTATTACCTCTTCTTTGGGTGTTTCATTGTGAGTTGATCAAAAGGGCTCATTAGGTTGGCTTTCTGGTCAAAGTAAGGACTCTAGGTAGAAGGTAGGAAATTTGGTAGGAAATTTGGGTAGGGTTTGGCCGATCCAAATGGCTTTGGAGGAGTGATTTTGAGAGAAGGTAAAGTACCCTTTTATAAGAGAGGTGAGGGTCACTTTAGAAAATGCTTGAAATATTATTTTATAATAAAATCATTTTTGGTTTATAATGGCTCCAAAATGATTTATTTCTAGGATAAGTTGGGAATGGGTCGAAAACCTCTAAGCCAATAGGTTTTAGAAAAGTTTAGGTTACCATTTCAGCTTTACCTTTTAGATTTAACTCTAAGTTAAATAGTTTAACTTTTAACGTGTCTTCTTGTATTCTTACACTATATAGTTAATAAACTTACTATAAAATTCCAAGAGAAACTCAAGTGGTTCATTAATTAAATATATAATATTATTTAATCCCTTTTTTTGAACTTTGTATTCTTAGGAATATTATATAATTTAATAATATAATATTTGATTCAAAAACTCATTTATGTCAATTTTTACTCTATTTGGTATTTGGTTTTTGTGAAAGTCATAACAATGTTATTACATAAAACAAGATAAATTGAATCGATCCTAACATGTCATATTAACTTATAAAATTCTTGTATGTCATAAAAACGTTGACATTATATTTATTTTAATATTTACAATACCATTCATTTGATTCTTTCGTTAATAAGTTAATTACTACATCATCATTGTGTCATAAATGAATTTAATTTTTTAATGTCTAAAAATTATGTATAAAATACCATTATTTAGTAACTCTTTTTATCTTTATAATGATTGTTTATAGTCTAAATTATAACTTATATAACACCTTGTAAAAATGTTTTACTAAAAGATATATGTTTATGTCATTTTTGTCATTACTTTAAAATAATTAATATAAAGTGTAATCATCACTTTCAAGTGGCTCCAAGTGGTCCTAAAATCGACCCAAAGATTTCCATGGTCGGACATGTATCAAAAAATATGAATAAAACACATGTTAGGGTAATTTAATATTATTATAATAATATTTGATTCCCCTTATTTACCAGATTTACCCTTTAACCATTGTTAGTAAAATATTTACTGAAGTAAATATTCATAATGTATAAACATAAAAGTTACCTATTTACACAATTTCAACCTCCTGATTCCAAATATGGAATCTATTTTTTTCAAATTCAAAACACATAGGTGGCATAAATTAATTTAAAATCAATTCTCGTTGTAAAAAAAATGTGTTTTTAAGAAATATTAACAATCAAAAGATTAACACTTGTTTATGTCCAGTTTAAATGTGAAATTACATCTAATGACCTAAATTTTATTAAATGATAAAAATATAATATAATGATACATTAAAACCACTCAAATATATTATTTGAAACTATAAATTATTTCAATTAAAAAAGTTATTTTTTATTAAAATTTAGTGTTTTAACAATTAATGAAAATATGGATGTTATCAGAAAATTACAAAAAATTTATCCAAAATTGAATTTTTATGTCCTGATTATAAATAGTAATTTAATTTCATTAAATTGTATACATAAAAGTGTCAAATATTGGTTTTAAATATGGTTCTCCATTAAAAGGTGGTAAAATTGCATTTTTTTTAAAAATACTTCTTTTATTTGAAAAAAATTAATTTCTTACTATATTATGTCTAATAAACACATAATATGGATTTTAAATTTATATGGAGTATTTAAAATTAAAATTTTAGTTAATACTATTCATAAACACTTTTTGAATGACTAGTTTGGTAAGTCATGGTGTGCTCGCACTCAGTATTGCGTGTAACGAAAGTTATTGAATTTGTTTGAAGAGATAACGTACTATGAAATCTGAGGGTGTTACAATAGGAGGTATTGATGTTCTTAGGTAGAGCCTCTATCCTTGATTCCAAGGATTGGTTGGAATATTTTTAGGTTTTCTTTGGGTTGGTATAAAAATCTAATCAATTCTGAGTTTCATTGGTGGTGGTCTTGTTTTAGAAGGCATGAGAAAAATGATGTGATATGAATTGTGGTAAATAAATGGGTTATATTAGAGTGATCACTTAAATTTGTTAGTAAGGATTTATTTTCTTAAGTGAAGATGTGTGGTCATATAAAAGAGTTACATGAAATTTGTTAAGGGGATGAGGGTGTTTATGTATTTGGGATCCATTTTTAGGTTTTGATTAATCTATTTTTACATCGTATTCCAGATGAGATAAAATGTGAAAAAAATTTTGAGACATCATTATATCTACAGATTCAGTGATCATTCCTATATTTTGTAAAAAAATATTAATAATCCTTTAGAGATCTAGTAGAGATCATGGAGAGAGGTTTATTTGTGATAGAGGGTCCAGGTGAAGACCCATCCTGAGTAGTTAAAAAGGTATATATTAATTTTATGAGTTACGGTTAATGATTTTTTCAAAATAATAATGTGAATTAACTTTATTGAGATAGAGTATAGATTATTACCCAAGGTCTTAGTGGTTTAAGGAGACTAGTTTCTAGGGAGATAATATATTCTTGATGTAATGTTGTGGGACACAATCAATATAACTACCATGGGATTGATCATATTTTTCAATCTTCAGTTTATAGTTAGCTATAGAGGTGTATTGGGGAGGTCTTGATACTTTCCACTAAAACCCATATACGAAATTCAATTTAATTAGAGAGATAATTAATAATTAAAATTAATAAATTTCTATGATTGGAATTAAAATTTATATAGACACATTTCAGAAGTTTTTAAATGGATGTTGTGATGTTTTAAAAAATATAACTACTTTAAAATGTGGTTAAGCTCAAAGGAGTATTTGATTTACATTTTGTTGTGATATTGGGTGGTTGGTGTTATATTGTTCTTCCTTAATGGTATTTTTCTTGTTTAATATGTATCCTCTATATTTTTGAGGTTTATAAGGTGTTTCCCTTGTTGGAATGGATTTAAATACATGGCCCATATCTTGTTTTAGGGGTGTTGGTTGTGTGTTCATTATGATTGAGAGGTATCTCCCCTTAGTATGTAGGTTTAATTTTATATTTATCTAAGTTGGATTTTATTCATAAGGACAATAAAAACTTAAGAGGTATTTAATGCAATGGATTAGACATTGATGCCCCTTACATTGTTTATTTTGTGTGTTAGGGGTTTTGAGAGAAGGATTGAGGAGGGGAGGTACTATTGATATTGAAAATTTCAGTTGGAGGGGACTTCTTATGGAATGGACATGGGTATTACATCAATGAGGGTTCTGAAAAAGGTTTTGGTAGTTTAAAACAATACATTATTCATTTAAATATTTTTAGATTCAGTTTAGAGTGTCTATAATACCAAATTGTTATAAATTTTATGATTCCATTGTGCTAAATTTTTAGGGGTCCATGATCCATGGTCCTTTAAATGATTTGTGGTTTTTCTCTAGGTTCGATCAAGATTGAGGAAAGTCCAGGGTTTTGTTGGGTGATTCTCACTATCGTGTCATGGAACCTCGATTTGATAATTTTTATTGTTTTTATTTTTTTGGTGATATTAATCCCTGGTGATTGATCTACATTATGAATTTATATATATTAGATTATGTGGATATTTATTTTTGGGATTTGATGTGTCATATTTCATATCTCTTTTTATGGTTTTGGTTTATACCCTTTTAGAATTTTCAGAATTTTGATGGTGTAGAGTGGTAATAATCATTATATCATGACCCTTCCTTTATGATATTGAGTATGAGGTTTACCAAGATATAATGAGAGGATATATGTTCAGAAATGTGACATGATTTCCATATATTAATTGAATTTGGCACAAATGTAGTATGTATATAACTATTGTGTCTACTGTAATAGTGGGTGACCTAGACCCAACTAGAACTATACTTTTGATTACAATTATATGTATATGGTAATATATATGTGTGTGTGTGTTTATTACCGTAATAGTTCTAATTGTACTATTTATATGTTAATTTCATTAGATTACATGTTGTATCAAAATGTTATAGCAGTTCCCATCTATATTCAGAACCCCAAAATACTATTAAATTAATACTAAACATATTTTCTATGTTCTAAATAAATCACACAGATATGACACATATGATATCTAACTATTAGGTAATGGGGGTTTATAATTAATGAGACTTTTTCTCATGAGGTTGGTAATTTTTGATCTTGAGTAAATGATATTATGAGGAAAGAACTTCCAATAGGAACACCCACTTTTTTTGGTTGTCATTGGATTTTACTATCTACAAACATGTGTATTTTTCTCTTGAATTGATCTAATTATCAATGTGTGAAACTTTATTGTGTACTTTCATGCAAGGAAAAAATGATAATGAAATTGTGGTGAGGTAGCTTGTGTTGGGTGCGTAATTAGTGGTATGGAGGTGTTTGAATGATCCTGATATAATTGGATGCTTCCAAGTTGAGGAAGAGATATCTCATGGGCCTTGGTTAACCAGAATGGTAGTACCTTCAATAAATCATTGTCCATGGTACAAGAAGGTATGTCTAGATAGTAAGGAAATGAAATATATAATGAAACAAAAGGATGGTGACACAAGTGTGAATCATGGTTTATGATATTTTTGCAAGACAAAGAGATTACATAACACAGAATATATTCAAAGTAAGTAGTTATAGATATGATGATAATGATCTCCTTAGGGTATATGATGGGTTTCTAGATGCCTCTATTACTCCATGGGTTGGACTCCTTGGTATCGAGATAAATACCTAGAGGGTCACACACTAATTGTATCCACAAGTTTCACCAATTCTAATGAATTGTAGTTTAGGACGAAGTGGTCCCAACATGTGGGGGCTAGTGAACGTCAAAGTATAACCAATAACTGGTAAAAATAATTCATTTATATTATTCTTGTTTATAATAATGATATTTGAATTTATTTCTCATGGTATTCAAATTTTTTTTGATCATAACAGTTAAAATGAGAAAATATAATATTTCAAATGTACCATCGATGTTTAAGGTTCGTTAAATTATTTTTGGAGATTACAGGCCAAGTTAATGGTCCCTATTTTATCATGTAACATTATATAGTGTTAAAAGTGACTGATAAATTATTTATGACAATTATTAAAAGTATATTAAGTCATATGTGTGTGCCATGTTCTAAAATAATGTTTATTATATTCTATGGAATAAAATGAAATTTCAAAAAGTATAAAAAAATATAAATTCTCATTTAGACTCTTGAATAATAACATTCACCATTTTCATAAATTTATTGAGATAATATATCTTCACCTCTCCTCCAGATTTCTTAAAGAGAGATTCCAATGGAAGATCAAGGTCAGTTCAATCCCTCTTTTTTGTTCGAGTACGAGTTCCTCAGGTGATTGAAGTGACATATAAAATCAATTTTATTTACCATGATAGCACCTAGGAAACATAGGTCGAAAATCTAAGAATTATGGATAATGTGTGGAAAATATATTGGATTTTTATTTTGGAATCTTTCAAATATGACACACCAACACTGAGAGAATCAAACCAGTGGATTCAATAGAATAAGGTACAATTTTTTCTTTTGTTTAATTTTTTTTAATAAATTTATTTATACATGATAATTTTAGAAATAAAATAAAGTTGTTTTGTTGATTCATTGTATTTAACTTGAATCCAATCAAAAAATTTAAAATTTTGTGTCTTTAATGTATCCTATATGCCTCGATCTCTGTCAATTTGTGTTAGAGAGAACATTTAATTATTTAAGTTGAAGGATCTGAAATTTAAAATATATATATATAAATAGGGAATTGGGTTTCAATGTGGTCCCAATGCAACTGAGAGCATGATGATATGAGTTTGTATCGCCAAGACATGGCTGATCAAAGATCGATAGGTTTTTCATTAATGGTTATATGAAAATTAAAGTTTTGATTTTTACCTCTCTTTAATGGATACCAGTGTTGGAGATTTTTAACTAGTGTAGGATGTGAGAATGTTGCATGTTATCTAAATTTACCAAAATCTAGTTGTGGCATTCAATTTAAAATACAATCTTTTCATGGAAGCTACTTTAATTAAAATGATAATGCTTCATATAGAATAATATTTAAATCTTATCATGGGAGCTTATTAAATTAAAATGATAAATCTTCCCATCAATTTTTGTTTAAATCTTTTTATGGAAGCTATTTTAATTTAACAGATAAATATTAACATTTGAGCTAGTTTAAATATTCTCAAAGAATCTTGTTTAATTAAACCCATAAACCTTTGCACAAAATTTATTTTAAATATTACCAAGGAATCTTGTTTAATTAAAATAATAATGCTTCCTAGTGAAGCTAGCTTAAGGATTCTCATGGATTATTTTTCAATTAAAGGGATAAACATTCACATGGAATCTAGTTTAAAGCTTCTCATGGAAGCCTATTTAATTAAAATTATAAATCTTCTCATGAAAGCTAGTTCAAATATTCCAATACAATCTTGTTTAATATATATATATATATAGTATCCTTTAGAATCCTGTTAACATTATATATATATATTATATATATATATATAATATTTCCTTTATTATGATTCCCCATCTCGTACCAGACCAATTCAGTCTGGGTCTGACACGTCTGACCCATTTAACCCATCAATAGACCTAAATTTATTTCTGGGGATTTACTTTAGGTCCAAATCGACCTGAAAAATCAGAGATTTTTTTGGAAATTAAATACATTTTTCTATGCGTTAATAAGATTATTCCAGGTGTTATTGGATGTATCGATAATTAGTTACAATTATTTTAATGCAAGTTAATTAATTAAAAATACCCTCAAGTTGATTTTAAAAAATTTAATTTTTGTTGTACAATATAATTTTATGTTGACTGCTCAAGAGTCAAGAACAACCTATTCATGTATAATTTATTATTTAATTTAACAATTTATTTTATGTTTTATAAAATGTAATAATTAATTTATTTTGACAATCTGTTCATTTTCCCTCTATCTTTAATTTGTATAAGTGCCTATGTGTTCACATTTAAGTGATAAAATGTAATTTATCACCCTAAGTTCCCCTCAACTGTGTGTGATTATACATTTTACACATTATAAGAGTTCATGGAGATGTAGTTCAAGTTGAGAGCTATCGTGAACCAAACAAGTGAAATGAACGGGATTTGTGGGCATTGTAATTTAAGACAGGTATTGGCTTAATGAAGTACATTAGGGTATCAGTTAATCCATTATTCACTTGATGGATTAACCAATAGTTAACAAATCATGATAAAATCATTATTTATTTATATATAATATTTGTGTTTTATTATTTTGTGAATGTATATTTATTATGCCTGATTACCTAGTATAATAATAAACAAATATTCAAAGATTAAATGAACATGTGTGGTGAATGTTTTATATTTAATAGAATGGTTATGTCATTAGTGAAATAACATAGATAAATCATGTTATATATAATAGGTTTTCATTATCTGGTAAAAAATTAACAAATACTTTAATGAAATATTAACTCATTAAATTAATTCCATCACACAAATTTGAGCAAAAGCAGGTGTTTATAGTGCTTGTTAGCTAAAGTAGAGGGTGTATCTTTCTTCCAAGATGTTTTTAGGAGAGTGATGGGTCAACCTAAAAAATTTTGGTAGTGAATAAGTAGTCAAATATAGATTCATAAATTTTTATAGGCAAAGTGTTGATCAATGAAAAGAAATTCATTAAATGAGATGGGAATCCTATAAGCATATTAAAGATTTGTGAGTTAATGTGATCGTCTAGATTAGTTCCTACCCTAGACTCTATGAGTAGTGGTGTGGCCAAATCATATAGACTATAAGGAGGGGTTTCATGTATCATTTCCACAAGAATACTCATGTTACATGGTATTTCAGATCTATTAGTTTGGGGATACTATGATTTGATAAAATAGTGGGAGAAATTTACAACTAACAATTTTAAAATTTCTACTAGTAATAAGTATAAAATTAATAGTCTGAAAGATTATATTTTTATAGAAAGGAAATTAATACCATAAGTACACAAAAACAATATGAAACAAATAAAAGGTTAAAACTAGAAAATGTTTACAATGAGAAGTAAAGACACTTATAAAAAGAACTACAACATCATAAATTCAAGGTTCTTGTGTCCTCAATAACTATTAATCCACCTAGGGAAGAAAGGGTGTAAAAATTATTATATGAGACTCATGTATAATTTATATGATGGGTATTCCATAATTATATCATTAACAACTGTTTTTATTTGTGAATACAACATGTGTACATGGATGATTTTACATTTTGTCTCATCACTGAGAAACTTTTGAGGAGAAGGTAAAGTGATATATAAATGGAGAATTATTATACTAGATTTAAAGATGGACCATGATTATTAAATTATTCCCATTATCATATCATTTTCACCCATATAATCCAATTTCATTTAAGATTACAAGATATTAGTAAATTTAGAAAATGCTTTAATACCTTTTGGGTATGGTTCTCTGAGAAAATAAGAACATAAAAAATGTTTAATATTTAGTTTTTATGTAGAAAAAGTTGAAAGGTAATAAAAAAAGTCAAATTAAAATCATGGTGTTAAAGGAAGCTTCACAAATTCCTTTAAATAAAGTCATATTATATAGGAGTTTATTTTCTTTGCACATCATTAAATAAATTCTATGGAAGACAAACGCAGTGTATTAAATTGAAGAAGAAATAAGTTGCTTCTTCATTAGGTATATTCATCATTATTTTTGAATATTATGAAATAATTATTGGTTATTAAATAAAATATTCCTATAACATATATGTATTAAAATAATATAACAGTGTAGGTAAAGAGACATTACTATAAGTAAGGTGTGTTCTCTAAGAAACTAAGATAGGTTGGTTCCTAATTCAGTGGTGGGAAGCACACAACTTATATTTTCCAAGTAAATGGTTCTAGTTGATCTCCCACATTTCCTTTGGAAATAATGAAACATTATGCCATTTTTGGAATGATTTTGTTTTGTGGTTTTTAATAATAAAACCATAGTTCTGTAATTCTATAATCATTAGAAATACACGATGAATATAAAATGTAAGTCTTATATACCTAGTGGTGCCCAAATAATATGTTGTAAAGTAAAACTAAATGATTTTCAATTATGTACTGAATTTTTTTTATTCTCATTGGTGTTAAAAACCTTAGGATCTATATACACTTCTATGTACGAAGTTTTGGATAATGAAACTTTTATAAATAAAGGAAATACAAAAAGATTTTAGAATTACTTCAACTAGAGAGCATGAACTATTCCAAGGGTAATCCAATGGTACGTATAATTCATAAGATTACATCAACTATTTAAGGAATTTTATTGTGAATTTTGTTATATTCATGGTAATAAGATATGAGATGCTTCAGGCTAGTGTGCCTAAGAATATCTTGAGCACGAATTAATTAATTAATATAATATAGTGTTGAGTAATTACCAAAACACTCATTAAATTATACACATCAAAGCTATAATTATAATAGGGAATATTGATGAATATTCATACATGTTAAAATTTTTCAATCAAAGGTATAATGGATACATTACTAAATTCACACTTCCTTATACTCATCTGAGTCATTATGTAAGTAAAAATAGCATCAATATTTAAACTCATGCATTGTTGATAATTCTATTTTTTCGATAATTGCATTGAAAATAGAGTAATTATTCCATAAACATAGAACAACTATAATTTAACATGGATATTATATGAGTTTTAAAATGATATAAATCAATTTTTATAGGAACCTTTTTTAGATGCAAATATTTTCTTAGGATATAAACAAATTTTCATCAAGAAAAACTCAATATATATCTATAGTAATTATTCTAATGTTTTATAAGGACATTACATAAATCCCTATGATAGAAAATATATATTCAAGTTATAGAATATATTTCTATAAAAGGGTGAACATCTCTATTTTAGATAGTGGGAACAAGATTAACATGGGTTTATTCAATGTATGAGATGCACACATACTTGACATATGAACAAGTTTGAAAATCCTTATTGAAAAGGAATGTACTTGATACAAATACTACATAGGAAGGATAAAACTATGTAGGTGGTGTTATATTAATCATGGATAGTGATACATTATTAATTGATAACTATAATTCAAAAAGTAAGGAGTATATGGAAATTAGCTAAATTTGACATCATCAAATAATTTTCAATTATGGATTCCACGTATCAATGTAAATGAGGCTTGTAATTTTGAATATTGTGGTAGGTATTCAAGTGAGAGTATACATGGATTGTACATGTTTGGTAACAATAAGTCTTGATTGGTAATACCAAGTCATTATGCCAAATTTCATTAGAATTTTACTTTTCATAGATTCTTTTTATGATCATTAATTTGAGAATTCTATGTCAGCACCACCAATCATGGAAGATATCTATATGACGCAACCATAAAAGGATAGTGACATTATATAATTCCTTTAAGGGTTCAATTTATTAAAATTCAGTTTAAGGTAAAATTAAGAAACCAGATAATATAATATTCATTGAGAAGTAATTGTTTCCTTGTTTCTACTAGAGTTTAGTTGGTTCACCATTGTTTTCAAAGTAAAATATGTTTGATAGAATATGTAAAATAGCTATTGGTATTATTATTAGTTAAGACCATGATGATATTAACTCTATAGATATTGAATTGAAGTAGAGACAAACATTCTAGTGAATGATATCTACTGAGGTAGATATAATGGTTTCTTAGACCAAGTCAATAATACATATACTGATAAGGTATTGATAAAATAAAAGTAAGAAAAATTCAAGACAAAATATTTACCAGTGTCACAAAAAATAAATCTCTCACAAAAGACATGTAAAGGCATGGAAGGAGATTAATGTGGTGAGTAAAATTCCATAAATGTCCTCAATTGATTTGTAACATCTTCCATGATATACACAAGATGTGATATGGATAACATATACTCTATGGTAGGAAAATATTAGTAATGTCGAGGAGAACTATAACTGAAGATATCAGAATAATCTGATCATACATGAGAATGTATAGAGGATATGTACTTGTTATATGGAGATGGAGGGATACAAGTTAGAAGTGGTCACAAACTAGCCTTCCTATAAGATAAATACGATCTAATATCATAGATATGCTAAGGTAATGATCCGGAAAATCTCATTCTAGGATTTTTTATCCATATCTAGAAATACTGGATTTGTTGGAGCTTTTGAGGTAACTAAAGAAGTAGTGTAAAATATGAAATTATTTGTACCAGTTCATTGACTTGTACCTAGTCAGTAAAGTTTTATCATTATGGTAATTCTATTAATAGTACTAGACAATACGTCAAGTTTAGAGAGTGGACTAAAGGGATATCTTTGAGGATATAATCTATTGAGAAGTCTTACTCAAAGAGATAAAGTCATAGATAGTATATTATCTAGGTAGTGTAAACATGGAAGTTCCCTAACTAAATCCATATCTCCACAAAAACATCAACTTATCATGTGAGAGCTAACAAGGATGGTTAGAATTTTGGTTCTAGAGCAAGTTGGAGTGCTGTAAAAGTGGGTTCCCTATACCCCACATAAACAGTACTTTTGATTACCATTACATATTCAAAATTTGATACACACATAGATATATATATATATGTGTGTGTGTGTGTGTGTGTGTATTTATTATTACCATTTTTGTGTTGGTATTTCTATATACACTATTTACATGGTAATTTCCTTTGATTACCTCTCATATAAATAGGTTATAACACTTTCAGTATATAATGAGAACCTCAAGATACTATGATAGGAATATTAAACTTATTTCATATTGTCTAGATACATCATACTGATAAGAGACATATTATTTCTGGCTATCATGTGTTGGGGGATCATAATAATTTTGAATTATTCTCTTGATTTTTTCATTTAGAGATCTTGAGTAGATTATATCAAGAGGAAAACCCCACCAATAATAACATCTCATGTTTTGGGCATCAGTGGATGTTACTATCTACAAGCATGTGTATTGATATCCTGAATTGAGATCATTATCAATGTGTTCAATATGATCATGTACTATAATAAAAGGGGAAAACCATAATGATTAATTCTTGGTGACGTAGCATGTGTTGGGTGTGTCATTGGTGGTAGGGCATTGGTCGAATGATCAAGATAGAGTTTTTTCTTCCATGTTATTGAAGAGATATCTCATTGAACCTGGTTCACTAGGATATTAGTACCTTAAATAAATCCATATCCATGGTACATGAATTTATGTCCATCTAGTGTAACACTTGAGGATTTTATGAGAAATATTTTGTTATATAAATCATCAAAGGAATCTTTCACTACACACAACACTTGCTTGGCTTGCTTTACACACAATCGCGACCTACCTCGATAGCTTGCATCGTACGCAATACTGAGTTTCACTAAACAATGATATGCTATTAAAATATTATTAAAACTACCCGTTATGAATAGTAATAACAACTTTTTGAAATTTTATAAATTTTATTTTTCAAAATGGACTTAATTTTTGGATTTGGAATATCGAAATTAGTCTAGGGTGAAATTTTGGTATTTTTCTAAAAACCTTCAATTTTTGATGAATAGTGAAACCACTAAGTGGTAGTTAAAAAACTGAATTTTTCATAAAACGTAATTTTACCGCTTCTGTGTGTGTAATTTCAAAAATCCGAGAGACACGGTTGATTTCAGTAAGTAAAATGTGGTTCAATGAGATAAAAATAATTTTTGGTGAATAGTAACTTTTTACTTTTTTTTACCACGGTAAAAAGTAAATAGGGTGATTAAGGGTAAAATTGATATTATTATTACCCTAACACATGTCCTAATTCTATTGGATAAGTGTAATTCGACCAAAAACAACTTTAGGAATAAAATATTATCATTTAGGTCCACTTGGATTAGATTAGGACATTTATTATTAATTTATTTAAAGAAGGGTTAAAATAGTTAAAATCAAAGTTTAATAAGTAAATAATTTTTAATATTGGGTTATACATAAGATAAATTTGACTATAAATATTCATTAGAAATATAAAAACCTTTCCTACATAATAGTATTTAATTTTTAATTTTTATACATAAAATAATTTAATTTATTTATGACACAACGATGATGCAGTAATTATCTTATTAATGAAATATTGATATAATTGATGTTATAAATACCCAAATAAATGTAATTTGAGACTTTTTATGAATTAAACTAATTTTATAGGTTAATATGACATGTTAGTATTGATTTAATTAACTTTTTTAGAACTAATCATTCTGTTATGATTTTCAAAAAAATCAATTACTAAATATTGTCAAAATTGACATAAAATAGTTTTTAAAACAAATATTATATTATTGATTGTCATTTTATTCCTAAAAATATACGGTTCGGCCAAGATACTTATATCAGGATAGGTTTATCATTAATGGACCACTTGGGGGTCTCTTGGATGTATATGGTAAGTTTATTAACTATATAATATAAAAATACAAAGTGACATGGTAAATGTCAATCTAATTAACTAAGAGTTAAAACGAAAAGATAAGGTTAGTATAATGACCTAAACTTGTCTAAACTCTATTGGATGAGAGGATTTCGACTCATACCCACCTTATCATATAAATAAATCAATTTGGAGCTATTTAAAACCTAATTTGGCTTTATAATAAAATAATATTTTTAGTTATTCCAAAGGTGCCCCTCTCCTCCCTTATAAAAAGGCACCTCCTCCCTCTCTTCCTCACACCACTTTGAGCCTTCAAGCTCGGCCAAGCCTTAATAATATCTCATCTCCACTTCCCTAGAAACATCCTAGAGGTCCTGGTCTTCTTCGAAGACCAATTTTAGTGCCTTAAGAGGAGGTCTCAAAAAAGGCGCTTCAAAGAAGAGGTAATGCCCATTACCGATTCTTTCATCTTTATTTCTTCTTCCACTACTTCTTCTTTAGTTGTTTCATTATTAATTAATAACATCAGTATCACTCATATACTGATATGTTATTATAATTATGAAACAACCATATTTCACCATCTATCCATCCTATGGAAAACAAAATCACCGCGCGTGCGTACGTACGGAATACCGTCTCCATGCCGTGGTGTAATCTATTTTCCACCACCACTTTACTTGGATGGGTATAATGGTGTAAATAATGAATATATAGGTTTATTTTAAAGTAATATTTATTATGAAATAGTATACATACACTCCAATACAATTCCACGATCATTGGAATGATATCATCGCTCGTGCGTACGTACGGAATACCGTCTCCACGATGTGATGCGATTCGTTCTACACGATCTTCATTGCATAATGATTATACAAATGAATTGAATGAATAAATATGATATATAGTACATTAATAAAATTCTGGAAATGATGTATCTATAACCTAAAGAGAAGAATAAGAATTTATTCGACAAAACACGCATAAGAACAATTTGTTAAAAACACCCGAATAACAAGTAGCAATGAAATATTACTACTAAGAAGCTAAGAATATGACCATATATGATATCATAACAATAATTATGATTCTTTAATAAGTCAATAACATTATTTAAATCATTATACAGGAGTTTCGGACACTTACGAGGAAAATCGGACAAAAGGTAAGGGAAATATCACAATCTCATTTTTATCCGAGATTGTTTATACTTTGGAATTTACTGAGGTGTATTTTATCATCCACATCCATGTTTCCTCAATATGTAATGTTATTTCCATCCACCTAAAATTTTTTAAATCCAATTTTACCCTTCGGTGAGTTTTTAGTAAAAGATATGAAAGGAATCTTTTGTCATTTTTCGTACGAGGTACTTTTTGTCTTTTCTGACAAAATTACGAGAATAATGTTTTTTTAACTTATACAGCATGAATGGATTTTTAAAACATTATTTCCAAGAAGCTCCATTTACAAGTTTTCAAGTTTATTTTTAATCAACTTCTTTTAGTTTAGAATTGTATGACATGTTATGAAAGGAAAAGTGTTTTTGAAGAAGAAAGGATATTTTCCTCAAGAATGAAGTTCAAGTGTTTTATCAAAATTATTTTCCATCTAAGATAATAAAGGGTTATGTTTCTATCCCTATTATTACATTGATTTGAATATGTTTTGATGGAATTATTTTTATGAATTCCTTTATCTTATATGAATTGTTTTATGATGTCATGATGTTTAAGAATCCCATTTTCATTACATGGGTTATGATATGATGTATGGTTTATGATTTTGTGGCACACATAAGAATGGTATCATTATGAGATGGGTGGGACCTATATCTCCGTCCAATTCATTGGGTAAAGATTTTATATCTCATGAGATAGACATGGCTAGAACGGCAGGTTAAACCGGTTCAGTGAAATAGGACTGAAACAAGGAGTGAACTTTGTTCAGAAATGGACTTTTTCCACTAATATAGTCTTGGCAATGAGTCTTGACTAGTAAGAAATTATTCTCTATGATTATTTGTGTATTCCACAAAGTTTCATGTTTTATTTTATGATTATTGGGATTACATTTCACTACTAGGATTTATCCCATGTTATGAAATTATGATATCTTTTGCAGGTTAAGATTTCCAAAAGTTATGTTCTTATGTATATGATGTGATTGATATTTCTTTTGTTTACCCTTACTGAGCATTTGAGCTCACCCTTTTGTATGTTTTATTTCCCTAGGTCAGGAAGAAGGTTATTAAGTAGAATATGCCAAAAAGGGACTCCAGATATAATGAAATAAATGGGAAGAAAAGTAGATGCTTTATGAACCAGTTGTTTATGTTTCCCAGTTTCTAAAGACTCTATACCTATACGGTCCTTTCCTGGTTTTGTTATATGTTGTAATAAGTATGCTTCAATTCTGAAGTAATAACAATGTATGTAAAGTATGGGTCGTTATAGTTGGTATCAGAGGAAAGGTATAGTCAACCTTTGGAAACTAGGATGTGAAAGCCTTAGTAAGAATCCTAAGGATAAGTCTAAGAATAGATCACAATCTTAGTGTTTTAGAAATGGCCATGAACAACCTATGATAAGACCATAAGTGTGAAAATTTATTCTTGATTATGTGGTTTTCCTATTATAATTAGTTTTGCTCACACTATTCTTCTTGGTTTTAGTCAATGGCTGGAAACCGAAGGAACTGTATTAATGCGGAATTCGACGGACAATGAAATGATTGTCCCCCTGAGCAACCAAATGTTATGGGAGCTAGAATGAAAAATCTTGTAGCCATGCTCACACAACTTTCTCAAGCTATGAATCATGCAAGACTTCCAAAGGAGCAAAGGAAGGAGCAACATTCTGTTTAATCCTTCATGAGGAAGCGTCCACCTTCATTCAGTGGGTCTACTGATCCATTAGTTGCTGAACAATGGATTAGTACTACTGAAAAGATATTTTCAGTTCTTCAATGTTCTGAACATGATAAATTCATCCTAGAAGTGTATCATTTGGAAGGATATGCTGATCAATGGTGGAATCTTATTAAGAATATGAGGCAAAGGGATTAAATTGAGTCCATGGAATGGGATGAGTTCAAGAACTTATTTTTCAATAAGTACTTCCCTCGTATTCTCCGAACAAAGATGGAGAAATAGTTTCTTGAACTAAAGAAAAAGGATGATGAATATATTGGTACTTATGAAGCAAATTTTACAAGACTTTCAAGGTACGCTTCTAGTATTATTATCCAACCTAATAGTAAGATCGATCGATTCTCTATTGGCTTAAAACCAAGTCTTCGAAGGGAGTTAGCCATAAGGGACTTCAATAGCTATGAGGAAATCATTCGATGTGCTCTCAAAGTCGAGATGGAGATTGGAGTAACCTATCAGTCATATGGGTTTGATAAGAAGAGGAAAATGGAATTCAAAGGAAAATCTAAAGAGCACACTGAAAAGAAGATGAGCTTTCCCTTATGCTAAAAGTGTGGAAAGAAACATGGAGTGAGTTGTCTTAAAGGGACAAGTAAATGTTTCAAATGTGGAAAGGAATGTCATCAGGAATTTGAATGCCGCAATGATGGGAAGAAGATGTATAATGATGCAAACAAAGGAAGGGACACACAGAATGAACCTACTACACTTCAACGATTCAAGTGAAAGGAGATGGGGCATTATTCCAATCAATGCCCAAATCCAAGGGTTAATGATGATGGTCGACGTCAACAAACTCTTAAGGCTAAAGACAAAGGAAAGTCACATACAATTTCTATCAGCGATGTGGAGTACGATAACGATGTGGTGAAAGGTACACTTACCATCCACTCTAAAGTAGAAAATGTTTTATTTGATTCTGGATCCAACCACTCCTTTATTTCTAAAGAATTTTTAAGGGTATCACCGTATTACCTCAACAATTAGATGTTGAGTTAGCTGTGACAACACCTAATGGAAGAACAGTCACATCAAAAGTTTATAATTCTTCCCCGATTGAAGTTTGTGGGAAAGTGCTTCCTTCAAATCTTGTGATCCTTCCTATAGTGGAATTTGATGTGATTCTTGGCATGGATTGGCTTTCTCTATATGGAGCTCATATCAATTTCCAAAGAAGGGAAGTCACATTTCATATTCCAGATCAATCTATGATCGTCTATCGATGCAAGGATGAAAATTAACCTTCCAGTGGAAATTTCATCCATCTTATGGATCTTGATTCCACTAAATGAAGGTTATTTATCTCAAATGGTTGGTGAGAAACTCACGATTAAGAATATACCCATTGTACGGGAGTTTGATGATGTCTTTCTGGAGGAATTGCTAGGTCTTCCACCAAATCGTGAAGTTGAGTTTTCAATAGAACTTGTACCGGGTGCTTTGCCTATTTCAAAGACACCTTATAGAATGGCCCCAATTGAGTTGCAGGAATTGAGGAAGCAACTCCAAGATAATCTTGATAACGGATTCATACGCCCTAGTGCGTCACCTTGGGGAGCACCTGTTCTGTTTTTTAAGAAGAAAGATGGATCAATGAGACTCTGCATTGATTATCGAGAACTTAACAAGATCACTATCAAGAACAAATATCCTCTCTCGTGCATTGATGACCTATTTGACCAACTACGCGAATCTCAATACTTTTCCAAGATTGATCTTCGTTCAGGGTATCACCAATTAAGGGTCAAAAGGGAGGATATACCAAAGACAGATTTCCGTACAAGGTATAGACACTATGAATTTATAGTGATGCCATTTGGTCTTACTAATTCCCCTGCTATCTTCATGGATCTAATGAATAGAGTATTTAGAGACTATCTTGATCAATATGTGGTAGTCTTTATAGATGATATTCTTGTCTATTCAAAGAGAAAGGAATAACATTAACATCACTTGAGAATTATATTGAAGACCCTAAGAAAGGAGAATATTTATGCCAAATTTACCAAGTGTGAATTTTGGCTTCAAAGAGTTTCATTTTTGGGTCACATAATCTCAAAAGAGGGGATATCTGTGGATCCAGCAAAAACAGAGGTTATTGAAAGATGGTCGAGACCAACAACAGTAACTGAGATTCGAAGTTTTCATGGTTTGGATGGATATTATCGATGTTTTGTGAAACATTTTTCACGATTATCTAATCCACTCACTAGGTTGACTCGGAAAGGAGTTAAGTTTGTTTGGACAGAGGAATGTGAAGAGAATTTCAAGGAGTTTAAAAGAAGGTTATCCAGTGCACCTGTGCTCACACTACCTTGTAGTGGAGAAAGGTTTGTGATCTATAGCGATGCATCCAAGAAGGGGTTGGGGTGTGATCTTATGCAAAACGATATGGTGATAGCTTATGCCTCACGACAGTTGAAAATCCATGAGCAAAATTACCCAACTCATGATTTGGAGTTAGCTGCGGTAATCTTTGAATTAAAGATTTGGAGGCATTATCATTATGGTGAAAGGTGTGATATTTATACTGATCATAAAAGTTTAAAGTATATTTTCACACAAAAGGAGCTGAATATGCGTCAAAGAAGATGGTTAGAGCTGATTAAGGATTACGACTGCTCAATTCATTACCACCCTGGGAAAGCAAACAAGGTGGCAGATGCATTAAGTCGACAAGACCATGCCATTTTATCCATGATGAGGATCACAAAAGATCCAATATTTATGGATTTACAAAGGATGGATCTTGGAATTATAATGGAAGGGGGAAAATCATATCTTTCTCAAATGAATGTTCAACCATCTATACATGTGAAGATTAAAGAGGCATAGAAAGAAGATGTAGAGTTACAAAAGAAGGTGAGAAATGTTCCTAAATTCAACCTTGATTGTGATGGGATAATAAAGTTTAGGAATCGGGTTTGTGTTCCTCCCATCCCAGAATTAAAGAAGGAGATGCTGGATGAGGCTCATAGTTCTTCATTCTCTATTCATCCTGGAAGCACGAAGATGTATAGGGACCTGAAAGAGTACTTCTGGTGGGATGGCATGAAAAGAGATGTTGCTGAATATGTCTCTCGATGCTTGGTTTGTCAGCAAGTTAAAGCTGAGAGAAAGAAGTCTAAGGGGATGTTACAACCATTACCCATACCTGAATGGAAATGGGAAAACATCACTATGGACTTTGTCACAGGACTTCCTAAAACATTCAAAGACAATAATGCTATCTGGGTCATAGTTGATCGTCTTACAAAGTCTTCACACTTCATTGCTATTAGAGAGGATTTCTCGCTGGATCAGATTCCCAGGATATATGTAAATGAAGTGGTAAGATTTCATGGAGTACCACTTTCTATTATATCTGATCGGGATCCGAGGTTTACCTCAAAGTTCTGGCGAAGTCTTCAGCATACTCTGGATACAGAGTTGAGTTTCAGCACTGCTTATCATCCTCAGACAGACGGTCAGTCTGGGAGAACAATTCAAACTCTAGAAGATATGTTGAGAGCTTGCTCTATGGATTTCAAAGGTGGTTGGGATCAACACCTACCTTTGGTGGAATTTTCATATAATAATAGCTTTCACTCCAGTATTCAGATGGCTCCTTATGAAGCTCTCTATGGAAAGAAATGCAGGACTCCAACTTGCTGGGATGAAGTTGGGGAAAGAAAGCTATTAGGACCTGATCTTGTTGATGAGATTGTAGAAAAGGTCAGATCTATTCAACAACACATAAGAGCAGCTCAGAGTCGACAGAAAAGTTATGCCGACAACCGAAGAAAATACCTAGAGTTTGAAGTGGGTGATAAAGTGTTCTTACGAATATCTCCCTGGAAGAGGGTCATGAGTTTTGGAAAGAAGGGGAAGTTGAGCCCTAGATATATCGATTCTTTCGAAATACTAGATCGTGTTGGGAAGGTAGATTACCGATTGGCTCTTCCACCGAATCTCTCCCAAGTTCACGATGTGTTCCATGTATCTCTCCTGAGAAAGTACATACCTGATCCTTCACATGTACTCAGCTCAGAAGTTGTACCGCTGGAGCAAGATCTTTCTTATGAAGAACAGCCGATAGAGATTCTGGAACGTAGTGAAAAAGTCCTACGAAACAAGACCACTCGCTTAGTGAAAGTTTTATGGAGGAAACACCAATTAGAAGAATCTACATGGGAGCTTGAGGATATGATGAGGGAGAGGTATCCTCATCTGTTTGTTACAAAGTGACGAATTTCGAGGGCGAAATTCATTTTAAGGGGGGTATAATGTAACACCCGAGACTTTTATGAGAAATATTTTGTTATATAAATCATCAAAGGAATCTTTCACTACATACAACACTTTCTTGGCTTGCTTTACATGCAATCACGACCTTCCTCGATAGCTTGCATCGTACGCAATACCGAGTTTCACTAAACAACGATATGCTATTAAAATATTATTAAAACTAGCCGTTATGAATAGTAATAACCACTTTTTAAAATTTTATAAATTTTAATTTTCAAAATGTACTTCATTTTTGGATTCGGAATATCGAAATTAGCCTAGGGTGAAATTTTGGTATTTTTCTGAAAAACTTCAATTTTTGATGAATAGTGAAACCACTAAGTGGTAGTTAAAAAACTGAATTTTTCATAAAACAAAATTTTACCACTTCTGTGGGTGGAATTTCAAAAATCCGAGAGACACGGTTGATGTCAGTAAGTAAAATGTGGTTCAATGAGATAAAAATAATTTTTGGTGAATAGTAACTTTTTACTTTTTTTACCACGGTTAAAAGTAAATAGGGTGATTAAGGGTAAAAATGATATTATTATTACCCTAACACATGTCCTAATTCTATTGGATAAGTGTAATTCTACCAAAAACAACCTTAAGAATAAAATATTATCATTTAGGTCCACTTGGATTAGATTAGGACATTTATTATTAATTTATTTAAAGAAGGGTTAAAATAGTTAAAATCAAAGTTTAATAAGTAAATCATTTTTAATATGGTGTTATACATAATATACATTCGACTATAAATATTCATTAGAAAGTTAAAAACATTTCCTACATAATGGTATTTTATTTGTAATTTTTGGATGTAACGCCCCGACCCTAGTTTCCTAGAGTCGGTGCATTATTACATAACATTGGCATGATCACAAGAAAGATCAAATCTCGAAAGACCGATTGGTTTAGTAGCCTTGGAAACACTAGATATATTCATAAGTTTTACATTACATCATAAAATCAAAAACTACTACAACAACATAATGTTTCCACAGTCCACACTACAATCCCCTCATAATATCCCTGCAGGTCATTCATAACTTACATCTTCACTTCCTGGGAAAAATAAAACATAGAAAAGGGGTGAGCTCAAATGCCCAGTAAGGATAACGATATAGCGGAAACTTTCATCAATAAGAATAAACATTTAAGGCAATGTATAACTAAAACAAAAGCCTTTTAAACATGAACTTTCAACATGGTATGGCATAAATAAAATGAAATAATGCCATTTACTTATTCACATGGATATTCCACTAATCGAATAATCACATGCAAAAATAAATAACCACTTTCATAATGTTGGAATGCATAATGCCAGACTATCATAACCACATAGCCAAGGCCTCGTGCCAAGACTACAAATAAGATTTTGTCAAGGCCTTGTGCCAAGACACTAGTTTGTCTCATGAGACCTACCGATGCATCGAGGAGCTATAGCAGGCTCCACCCGTCACTTATTAAGTCCAATGCATTCCCATATGAAAAGGTTTAAACATAACATAAACATTCGTATTAAAACTAGCATACGAAATGTCAATACTTTCACAATAAACTATGAATGGTATAAAAATAGCACATCCACAGTCAAACATATCACAAAACCTTCAATACAATATAGAAGTTTTGTATCATAATAAATCAACTTCAAATAATCTTAAAATCCATCAAAGGATGTTGACATAGATGAAATCAAAATTCTTTTTAAAGAAATATCTCCTTTTATTTTGAAATCATTTAAGATCCATAAAAAATAAAACATTTTCTTTGAAAATATTCTTATAAGCTTGTAAGGAAAGCTTTGAAGATTTTATAACGGCGTAAAATAACCGCACCCGCCGTATAAGTTAAAAAAAACATTCTTACCTCAATTCTGTCGAAAAGGTTAAAAAGGACCTTGTTTTGAAAACGACGGAAATATTCCTTTATAAACCTCTTATAAAAAGTCAAAAAAAGGTATAAATGACTTTAACCCATATTCTTGTAAATAGTAAAAATGTTTTGAAATACATTTTTAAGAAACATGGATGTGGATGATAAAGAGATCCCAGTAGATTATTACATATAAACAACCTCGGATAATGAAGAGATTGTGAAATAACCCTTACCTTGTACTTTTCCTTGGTTGGGGTAGGTTAACCTCCTGTATAATGGTGAAATAGTTATTATTAAATTATACAAGAATCATATATATTAATATGATATCATATATGATCTTTTAACATTGATTTGTTAATAATATCTTAGAATTATCGTCGTTTCGGGAGTTAACTTCCTCATTTTCTTTTATATGTTTTGTTACATAAGCCATGTTTGTTGTATCTTATTCATATCCAGAATGATATACAGTCCTTAAACATCATTTTTAAATCATCAAATGATAATTATACTTGAATGGATACGATGGAGAATGAATCTCATCGCGTTCGTGGAGACGGTAGTCCGTACGTACGCACGAGCGACAATATCATTCTTTTGATATTAAAATAATATATAAATGGATGGTATATCATATATACAGAATCATTAACATGTTATATTTATTATTTACATGAGTTACACATCATTATTATACCCATCCAAATAATATTATATTGAATAACAATTACACCACGACGTGGAGACGGTAAGCCGTACGTACGCACGTATGGTGACATGTTATTCAAAGGGTGGATAGAATACTGAATATGATTGTACCATATTTATAATAACATCACAGTATATGTGAGATACTGGAGTTATTATTTCAGAATGGTAAGAACAAAGGAAGAAGAAGTGGAAGAAGAAATGAACTTAGAAAAGGGTGGTGAAATCATTACCTCTTCTTCGGGTTCTTCCTTTTGATTTGATCAAAAGGGCTCCTTAGGTTGGCTTTCTGATCAAACTAAGGCCTCTAGGTTGTATTGAGGGATGTTGGGAGAGTATTTGGGCAGAGTTTGGCCGAACCAAAAGGCTTTGAAGGTGTGAAGAAATGAGAAGGAGGAGTGCCCTTTTATAAGAGGGGTGAGGGGAACCTTTGGAAAAGTTAGAAATATTAATTTATAATAAATTCATATTCGGTTTACAAAGGCTCCAAAGTTGACTATTCAAAGGATGAGGTGTGGATAGGTCGAAAACAACTCATCCAATAGAATTTAGACAGGTTTGGGTACTTATATTAACCTTATCTTTAAGTATTAACTCTAAGTTAATTAGTTTCACTTTTACAATGTCTCTTTGTATTTTTATATAATATGATTAATAAACTTACTATATACATCCAAGAGACCCCCAAGTGGTCCATTAATGAGGAACCTATCATAATATAAGTCTCTTGGCCGAACCTTAGATTTTTAGGAATTTAATATCAATTAATAATATAATATTTGTTTTAAGAACTCTTTTATGTCAATTTTGACACTATTCAATAGTTGATTTTTGTGAAACTCCTAACAGATTGATTACTTCGAAAAAAGTCAATTAAATCAATCCTAATATATCATATTATCATAGAAAATTAGTTTAATTCATTAAAAGTTTCATATTATAATTATTTGGGTATTTATAAGATCAATTATTTTTATTTTTCACTATTTTAGTAATTACTGCATCATCATTGTGTCATAAATAAAATAAATTATATAATGTCTAAAAATTATAAATAAAATATCATTATGTAGGAAATCTTTTTATCTTTCTAATTAATATTTATAATAGAAAATCCAACATGTATAACCCTATGTAAAAATTGTTCTTCTAAAAGATGTAAGCTTATGCCATTTTTATTTTTATTTTAACTTTATTAATATAAAGTGTCCCTACCACATACAAGTGGCTCCAAGGGGTCCCCAAATTGACCAAAGGATGCCCATGGTCGGGTATGTGTCCACCAATAAGGTTAGGACACGTTTTAGGGTAATTTTTTATTATTATAATATTATTTTTTTAACCCTTATTTACCGGATTTACCCTTTAACCATGGTAAATAAAATATTTACCACAGTAACTATTCAAAATGTCTAAAAATAAAAGTTACCTATTTACACAATTTGAACATCCTGATTCCAAATATGGAATCCATTTTCCTAAATTAAAAACACAGAAGTGGCAGAAATTAATTTAAAATTAATTCCCGCTGTCAAAACAAAAAGCGTGTTTTTAAGAGATAATAACTATCAAAAGATTGACACTTGTTTATGTTCGGTTTAATTGTAAAATTATGTCCAATGATAAACATTAAATTGAATGGTAAAAATATATTCTAAATATACTTTAAAACCACTCAAATTAATAATTTATCACTATTAATTATTTTGATTAAAAAAGTTGTTTTTAATTAAAATTTAGAAATTTTCACTATTCATCAAAATATGAAAGTTATCCGAAATGTACCAAAATTTCACCCTAGGCTAATTTTGATATTCCGAATCCAAAAATGAAGTCCATTTTGAAATATAGAATATATATGATTTCAAAAAGTAGGTATTACTATTCACAACGGCTAGTTTAATTAGTTGTGGTGTGTGTTAGAACTCGAGGTTGCGTACAACACACGCTATCGCATTATTCGAAGGGAAACGTACCGTAGAAGCTTGGGGTGTTACATTTTCCCCTCCTTCAAATAATTGCGTCCTCGCAATTTCTAGGGTATTACTGCATAAAAAGACTCGGGTGGTTCTTCATCATAAGTTCCTCGGGTTCCCACGTTGCCTCTTCCATCTTATGATTTCTCCACAAAACTTTTACCAGACGCGTCGTCCGGTTTCTAAGTACTTGTTCTCTTGTATCAAGAATCCTGACGGGCTCTTCGCAATAAGACAGATCGGGTTCCAGTTCTAATTCCTCATAGGTGAGTACATGCGTCGGATCAGGCATGTATTTCCTCAATAGAGATACGTGGAATACATCGTGAACTTTGGAGAGACTTGGCGGCATTGCCAATCGGTAAGCTACAGCCCCAATTCGTTCTAGAATTTCGAAAGGTCCGATGTACCTGGGACTCAATTTACCTTTCTTACCAAAACGTATGACTCCCTTCCACGGAGATACCTTTAGGAAAACATGATCACCGACTTGAAATTCCAAATCCTTCCTTCGATTATCGGCATAGCTCTTCTGCCTACTTTGAGCTGCTTTGATGTGATTTTGGATTACCTTCACCTTTTCCACCGTTTCCTCCACCAGTTCTGGGCCTACAAGTTTTCTTTCACCAACGTCATCCCAACAGGTTGGTGTACGACATCTCTTTCCGTATAACGCTTCATATGGTGCCATTTGTATACTCGAATGGAAGCTATTGTTATAGGAAAATTCTACCAGAGGTAAATATTGATCCCACATACCCTGAAAATCAAGTGAGCAAGATCTCAACATGTCTTCTAAGGTCTGAATAGTCCGTTCTGATTGTCCGTCTGTCTGAGGGTGGTAAGCAGTGCTCAAATGAAGTTCAGTATCCAGGGATTTCTGAAGACTTTTCCAAAATCTTGAAGTAAAACGGGGATCACGATCAGAAACAATCGATAGGGGAACTCCATGAAGTCTCACAACTTCATTAATGTATAGTCTTGCTAGACGTTCCAGGGGTAGATCTTCTCTTATAGCAAGAAAATGTGCTGACTTGGTAAGACGATCAAAAATAACCCATATTGCATCATTCCTTCTAGGAGTCTTTGGTAGCCCCATGACAAAGTCCATCGTAATATTGTCCCATTTCCACTCCGGTATGGGAAGAGGTTGCATGACTCCTCCAGGCTGTTGCCTTCCAGCTTTCACTTGTTGACAAACCATACACCTTGACACAAAATCAGCAATCTCCCTCTTCATGTTGTCCCACCAAAAATGTTCCTTCAAATCTCTATACATTTTGGTGCTCCCAGGGTGTATAGAGAAATTGGAACTATGAGCATCATCCAGCAATTCCCTTTTTAGATCAGGTATATTGGGAACACAAAGTCTCTTCCCGAATTTCAAAATTCCATCTTCATACACAAAGTCTCTCAATCTCCCATCATTCACAGCTTTAATCTTCTTTTGGAATTCGTCATCATCGGTCTGAGAACTCTTAATCCTTTCTAGTAAAGATGGTTTGGCAACCATTTGAAAAAGCATTGATGTTTCACCTTCCCTGGTTATTCCCATGTCCATTTTCACTAGATCCATGAAAATTGGGTCCCTTTCAATTCTCATCATGTTCAGAACTCCATGGTCTTTTCTGCTCAAAGCATCTGCTACTTTGTTTGCTTTCCCCGGGTGGTAGTGTATCGTGTAATCATAATCCTTGAGTAATTCAATCCATCTCCTTTGCCTCATGTTGAGTTCTTTTTGTGAGAAAATATACTTCAAACTCTTGTGATCAGTATAAATCTCACATTTTTCACCATATAGGTAGTGCCTCCATATCTTCAAAGCAAAGATCACAGCTGCTAACTCAAGATCATGAGTAGGATAGTTTTGTTCATGATTTTTCAACTGTCGTGATGCATAGGCAATAACTCTATCATTCTGCATAAGGACACAGCCAAGTCCTTTCTTTGATGCATCACTATAAATAACGAACCCATCATTCCCCGATGGTAGAGTCAATATAGGAGCATTGACTAATCTTCTCTTCAGTTCTTCGAAACATTCTTCACACTCTTTTGTCCAAACAAATTTAACCCCTTTACGTGTGAGCTTCGTTAATGGGTTAGCCAATCGGGCAAAATTCTGGACGAAACGTCGATAATAACCTGCCAAGCCAATAAAACTACGTACCTCAGTTATACTCGTAGGTGCTGGCCATTCTTGGATTGCCTTGGTCTTAGAAGGATCAACAGAGATTCCATCTTTAGAGACAATATGGCCAAGAAAAGAAATCTCCTGAAGCCAGAATTCACACTTGCTAAACTTTCCATATAATTCATGCCTCCTCAGAGTCTTCAAGATAATGCGCAAGTGATTTTCATGATCTTCGTAGGTTTTGGAGTATACCAAGATATCATCAATAAATACCACCACAAATTCATCGAGATACACCTTGAAAACTCTATTCATCAGATCCATGAATACAGAGGGTGCATTAGTCAATCCAAACGGCATTACAGTAAACTCGTAATGCCCGTACCTGGTTCGAAATGCTGTCTTCAGAATGTCTTCCTTCTTTACACACAACTGATGGTATCCAGATCGAAGGTCAATCTTTGAAAATTATTGAGCTCCATGCAGTTGGTCAAATAAATCATCAATACGAGGTAAGGGATACTTGTTCTTTATCGTTATAGCATTGATCTCCCTGTAGTCGATACATAACCTCATAGATCCATCTTTCTTTTTAACAAAAAGAACAGGGGCTCCCCATGGAGAAACACTAGGGCGAATAAATCCCTTATTACTCAATTCCTCTAGTTGTTTCTTTAGTTCGACTAACTCTACAGTGGCCATTCTATAAGGGGTCTTCGATATAGGCCTTGATCCAGGAATCAAATCAATAGAAAACTCAACTTCTCGTTCTGGAGGATGTCCAGGTAAATCTTCCGGAAATACATCTACAAATTCTTTCACAACAGGTACATCCTCTATTTGAACATTCCTTTCCTCACCGACAGTTATTTCATTCTCTTCCTCCCCAATAATTGAATTAAGTTGAGCTACTGGGGGTGGGTCTAAATAAGAATTAGGTGGTGACGATTCTGCTCTAAAAATAAGGTGTTCCTTATCATTATCATCAAGAATCGTAACCTCTTTCTTCTTACAATAAATCTTCGCATCATAGTCCGAAAGCCAGTCCATACCGAGGATTATATCAAACTCAATCATAGGTATGACGATGAAATCAGCAGATAAAGAAAATTTATGTGCTCTAATGGGGACTGATTCACAAAACTTTGTTGCAACGATACTTCCCTTAGGAGTTTTAACTGACAACTCCCTTATTAAATCAAATTGGAAATATCTAATTTTCTTAGCAAACTGGGAAGATATGAAACAATGCGATGATCCAGAATCAAATAATGCATTTGCTAAACTTGAGGAAACCATTAAATTACCTGCCACCACGTCTTTCGGAGTTTCTACCTCAGCAGTAGTGATAGCATAAGCCTGGCCTTGATCCCTTGGCCTTTTCTGAGGTAAGTTCTCCTGACGCTTAGGACATGCATTTGCATAATGCCCCATCTCCCTGCAATTGTAGCACTGAACGTTGGTAGCTTCCTTCTTCCCCTTGCAATCATGAGCTTGGTGGCCTTTTTCACCACACTTGTAACAGACTCCCATTCCCTTCAAGCAAGCACCGGGGTGTTTCTTCCCGCACTTACCACAAGATGGATATTCAACCTTTCCCTTCTTCCCCTTATTTCCATTCCCAGATTGATCAGTAGGTCTCTTCTTCTCTTGCTTTGCTTTAAAGTCATAAGACTTAGAGAATTCCTTTTCGGTCTTGATAGCACATGAGACAATGTCTTCGTATGATGAAAAGGATTGTGAGACTAATGCTCGACGGAGAAATGGTTTTAACCCATCAAAGAAACGATCGATCTTACTTCTTGGGTTGCGAATATAATCACCAGCGTACCTCGCTAATCTTGTAAAGTTAGCCTCATACTTTGTGACATTCTCATCCTCCTTTTGTCTCAGACTTAGAAATTGTCTTTCCATATCTGCTCGATGGTCGCGAGGAAAGTATTTTTCTAAAAACAGATCTTTGAACTCCCTCCATTCCATGTTTGATACTTCATCATCTTCCTTCATGTTTTGAATCAATGACCACCATTGATCAGCATCTCCAGTGAGGCGGTAAACTGCCATGGTAACTTTTTCCCTTTCACTACTCCCCAAAGCCTGAAATATTTTCTCTAGGGAAAATATCCATTGCTCAGCTACTAAGGGATTTGTACTTCCATTGAACGTTGGTGGTTGTTGTCTCATGAATCGATCTAACATTGATCCTCCACGCTGCGGATCAGGGTGCTCCATACGGGTAAGGTTATTATTCATAACCTGAGTAAGTTGTCCCAGTACGGTGATTAGCTGATCAGCACCAGTTGCATCACCAGCCCCACTATAATTATCTTGAGCAGGAGGGCAATCCCTACATGGAGTGCGTGCATTGATACGGTTTCCATTTCTTCCACTAGGCGCCATTTCTAAACAATGGCATAAACTAGATCAGTTTATGAATCAAAATACATAATCCCATACTTATAAAACACTTAACATAAATTGAACTATCTATGGATATAATCCATAATCATAAATATGTTTTCTTTGAGGAAGTATATACTCATAAACCCTTCATAATGATTTGTAAAGAAAGTGAGAGTTATCCTAAGCATATCCCCCGGGAGTGTCGTAACCAAGAGTGCAGCAAGGCCCGTTGTCGTGCACCAGTTCCCGTTCGAGTCTAGCTCAAAGCGGTGTTTTCGGGTTTTACCCCTAGGTACATCTGTGCCAGAGCCGCCTCTACCTGCTCGTATCCAGACAGGGATGTATTGCTCGCAAAACTCACAAAGTCTCTACAATACCAAAATTCTAGGAAGTTCTTCTATACTAATCCTCAAAGTTCATCTTAGGTCTACGTGCTCTAATCAGAGTTTATCTAAATCTAGCTTCCAAGGTTTGTACTAAACTTCCTCTGATACCAACTGTAACGCCCCGACCCTAGTTTCCTAGAGTCGGTGCATTATTACATAACATTGGCATGATCACAAGAAAGATCAAATCTCGAAAGACCGATTGGTTTAGTAGCCTTGGAAACACTAGATATATTCATAAGTTTTACATTACATCATAAAATCAAAAACTACTACAACAACATAATGTTTCCACAGTCCACACTACAATCCCCTCATAATATCCCTGCAGGTCATTCATAACTTACATCTTCACTTCCTGGGAAAAATAAAACATAGAAAAGGGGTGAGCTCAAATGCCCAGTAAGGATAACGATATAGCGGAAACTTTCATCAATAAGAATAAACATTTAAGGCAATGTATAACTAAAACAAAAGCCTTTTAAACATGAACTTTCAACATGGTATGGCATAAATAAAATGAAATAATGCCATTTACTTATTCACATGGATATTCCACTAATCGAATAATCACATGCAAAAATAAATAACCACTTTCATAATGTTGGAATGCATAATGCCAGACTATCATAACCACATAGCCAAGGCCTCGTGCCAAGACTACAAATAAGATTTTGTCAAGGCCTTGTGCCAAGACACTAGTTTGTCTCATGAGACCTACCGATGCATCGAGGAGCTATAGCGGGCTCCACCCATCACTTATTAAGTCCAATGCATTCCCATATGAAAAGGTTTAAACATAACATAAACATTCGTATTAAAACTAGCATACGAAATGTCAATACTTTCACAATAAACTATGAATGGTATAAAAATAGCACATCCACAGTCAAACATATCACAAAACCTTCAATACAATATAGAAGTTTTGTATCATAATAAATCAACTTCAAATAATCTTAAAATCCATCAAAGGATGTTGACATAGATGAAATCAAAATTCTTTTTAAAGAAATATCTCCTTTTATTTTGAAATCATTTAAGATCCATAAAAAATAAAACATTTTCTTTGAAAATATTCTTATAAGCTTGTAAGGAAAGCTTTGAAGATTTTATAACGGCGTAAAATAACCGCACCCGCCGTATAAGTTAAAAAAAACATTCTTACCTCAATTCTGTCGAAAAGGTTAAAAAGGACCTTGTTTTGAAAACGACGGAAAGATTCCTTTATAAACCTCTTATAAAAAGTCAAAAAAAGGTATAAATGACTTTAACCCATATTCTTGTAAATAGTAAAAATGTTTTGAAATACATTTTTAAGAAACATGGATGTGGATGATAAAGAGATCCCAGTAGATTATTACATATAAACAACCTCGGATAATGAAGAGATTGTGAAATAACCCTTACCTTGTACTTTTCCTTGGTTGGGGTAGGTTAACCTCCTGTATAATGGTGAAATAGTTGTTATTAAATTATACAAGAATCATATATATTAATATGATATCATATATGATCTTTTAACATTGATTTGTTAATAATATCTTAGAATTATCGTCGTTTCGGGAGTTAACTTACTCATTTTCTTTTATATGTTTTGTTACATAAGCCATGGTTGTTGTATCTTATTCATATCCAGAATGATATACAGTCCTTAAACATCATTTTTAAATCATCAAATGATAATTATACTTGAATGGATACGATGGAGAATGAATCTCATCGCGTTCGTGGAGACGGTAGTCCGTACGTACGCACGAGCGACAATATCATTCTTTTGATATTAAAATAATATATAAATGGATGGTATATCATATATACAGAATCATTAACATGTTATATTTATTATTTACATGAGTTACACATCATTATTATACCCATCCAAATAATATTATATTGAATAACAATTACACCACGACGTGGAGACGGTAAGCCGTACGTACGCACGTATGGTGACATGTTATTCAAAGGGTGGATAGAATACTGAATATGATTGTACCATATTTATAATAACATCACAGTATATGTGAGATACTGGAGTTATTATTTCAGAATGGTAAGAACAAAGGAAGAAGAAGTGGAAGAAGAAATGAACTTAGAAAAGGGTGGTGAAATCATTACCTCTTCTTCGGGTTCTTCCTTTTGATTTGATCAAAAGGGCTCCTTAGGTTGGCTTTCTGATCAAACTAAGGCCTCTAGGATGTATTGAGGGATGTTGGGAGAGTATTTGGGCAGAGTTTGGCCGAACCAAAAGGCTTTGAAGGTGTGAAGAAATGAGAAGGAGGAGTGCCCTTTTATAAGAGGGGTGAGGGGCACCTTTGGAAAAGTTAGAAATATTAATTTATAATAAATTCATATTCGGTTTACAAAGGCTCCAAAGTTGACTATTCAAAGGATGAGGTGTGGATAGGTCGAAAACAACTCATCCAATAGAATTTAGACAGGTTTGGGTACTTATATTAACCTTATCTTTAAGTATTAACTCTAAGTTAATTAGTTTCACTTTTACAATGTCTCTTTGTATTTTTATATAATATGATTAATAAACTTACTATATACATCCAAGCGACCCCCAAGTGGTCCATTAATGAGGAACCTATCATAATATAAGTCTCTTGGCCGAACCTTAGATTTTTAGGAATTTAATATCAATTAATAATATAATATTTGTTTTAAGAACTCTTTTATGTCAATTTTGACACTATTCAATAGTTGATTTTTGTGAAACTCCTAACAGATTGATTACTTCGAACAAAGTCAATTAAATCAATCCAAATATATCATATTATCATAGAAAATTAGTTTAATTCATTAAAAGTTTCATATTATAATTATTTGGGTATTTATAAGATCAATTATTTTTATTTTTCACTATTTTAGTAATTACTGCATCATCATTGTGTCATAAATAAAATAAATTATATAATGTCTAAAAATTATAAATAAAATATCATTATGTAGGAAATCTTTTTATCTTTCTAATGAATATTTATAATCGAAAATCCAACATGTATAACCCTATGTAAAAATTGTTCTTCAAAAAGATGTAAGCTTATGCCATTTTTATTTTTATTTTAACTTTATTAATATAAAGTGTCCCTACCACATACAAGTGGCTCCAAGGGGTCCCCAAATTGACCAAAGGATGCCTATGGTCGGGTATGTGTCCACCAATAAGGTTAGGACACGTTTTAGGGTAATTTTTTATTATTATAATATTATTTTTTTAACCCTTATTTACCGGATTTACCCTTTAACCATGGTAAATAAAATATTTACCACAGTAACTATTCAAAATGTCTAAAAATAAAAGTTACCTATTTACACAATTTTAACATCCTGATTCCAAATATGGAATCCATTTTCCTAAATTCAAAACACAGAAGTGGCAGAAATTAATTTAAAATTAATTCCCGCTGTCAAAACAAAAAGCGTGTTTTTAAGAGATAATAACTATCAAAAGATTGACACTTGTTTATGTTCGGTTTAATTGTAAAATTATGTCCAATGATAAACATTAAATTGAATGGTAAAAATATATTCTAAATATACTTTAAAACCACTCAAATTCATAATTTATCACTATTAATTATTTTGATTAAAAAAGTTGTTTTTAATTAAAATTTAGAAATTTTCACTATTCATCAAAATATGAAAGTTATCCGAAATGTACCAAAATTTCACCCTAGGCTAATTTTGATATTCCGAATCCAAAAATGAAGTCCATTTTGAAATATAGAATATATATGATTTCAAAAAGTAGGTATTACTATTCACAACGGCTAGTTTAATTAGTTGTGGTGTGTGTTAGAACTCGAGGTTGCGTACAACACACGCTATCGCATTATTCGAAGGGAAACGTACCGTAGAAGCTTGGGGTGTTACATTGGACATTAAATAATTTAATTTATTTATGACACAACGATGATGGAGTAATTATCTTATTAGTGAAATATTGACATAATTGATGTTATAAATACCCACATAAATGTAATTTGAGACTTTTTAGGAATTAAACTAATTTTATAGGTTAATATGACATGTTAGTATAGATTTAATTAAATTTTTTCGAACTAATCATTCTTTTATGATTTTCACAAAAATCAATTACTAAATAGTGTCAAAATTGACATAAAATAGTTTTTAAAACAAATATTATATTATTGATTGTTATTTTCTTCCTAAAAATCTAAGGATCGGCCAAGATACTTATATCCAGATAGGTGTATCATTAATGGAAACATTGGGGGTTTCTTGGATGTAAATGGTAAGTTTATTAACTATATAATATAAAAATACAAAGTGACATGGTAAATGTCAATCTAATTAACTAAGAGTTAAAACTAAAAGATAAGGTTAGTATAATGACCTAAACTTGTCTAAATTCTATTGTATGAGATTATTTCGACCCATCCCCACCTTAGCTTCTAAATAAATCAATTTGGAGCTATTTAAAACCGAATTTGGCTTTATAATAAAATAATATTTTTCGTTATTCCAAAGGTGCCCCTCTCCTCCCTTATAAAAGGGCACCTCCTCCCTCTCTTCCTCACACCACTTTGAGCCTTCAAGCTCGGCCAACCCCTGACAATATATCCTATACACTTCCCTAGAAACATCCTAGAGGTCCTAGTCTTCTTCAATGACAAATTTTAGTGCCCTAAGAGGAGGTCTCAAAAAAGGCGCTTCAAAGAAGAGGTAATGCCCGTTACCGATTCTTTCATCTTTATTTCTTCTTCCACTTCTTATTCTTTAGTTGTTTAGTTATGAATTAATAACATCAGTATCACTCATATACTGATATATTATTATAAGTATGAAACAACCCTATTTCACCATCTATCCATCCTACGGAAAACGAAATCACCGCGCGTGCGTACGTACGGAATACCGTCTCCACGCCGTGGTGTAATCTATTTTCCACCACCACTTTACTTGGATGGGTATAATGGTGTAAATAATGACTATATATGAGTATTTTAAAGTGATATTGATTCTGAAATAGTATACATACACTCCAATACAATTCCACGATCATTGGAACGATATCATCGCTCGTGCGTACGTACGGAATACCGTCTCCACGATGTGATGCGATTCGTTCTACATGATCTTCATTGCATAATGATTATACAAATGAATTTAATGAATAAATATGATATATAGTACATTAATACCATTTTGGAAATGATATATCTATTACCTAATGAGAAGAATAAGAATTTATTCGACAAAACACGCATAAGAACAAAAAGTTATGAACACCCGAATAACAAGTAGCCATGAAATATTACTACTAAGAAGCTAATAATATGACCATATATGATATCATAACAATAATTATGATTCTGGAATAAGTAAATAACATTATTTAAATCATTATACAGGAGGTTCAGACACTTACGAGGCAAATCGGACCTAAGGTTAGAAAAATATCACAATCTCATTTTAATCCGAGATTGTTTATACTTTGGAATTTACTGAGGTGTATTTTATCATCCACATCCATGTTTCCTCAATATGTAATGTTATTTCCATACACCTACAATTGTTCAAATCCAATTTTACCCTTCGGTGAGTTTTTAGTAAAAGATATGAAAGGAATCTTTTGTCATTTTTCGTACAAGGTACTTTTTGACTTTTCCGACAAAAGTACGAGAATAATGTTTTTTTAACTTATACGGAATGAATGGATTTTTAAAACATTATTTCCAAGAAGCTTAATTTACAAGTTTTCAAGTTTATTTTTAATCAACTTCGTTTAGTTTAGAATTATATGACATGTTATGAAAGGAAAAGTGTTTTTGAAGAAGAAAGGATATTTTCCTCAAGAATGGAGTTCAAGTGTTTTATCAAAATTATTTTCCATCTAGGATAATAAAGGGTTCTTTTTCTATCCCTATTATTACATTGATTTGATTATGTTGTGCTGGAAGTATTTTTAGGAATTCCTTTATCTTATATGAATTGTTTTATGATGTCATGATGTTTAAGAATCCCATTTTTATTACACGGGTTATGCTATGATGTATGGTTTATGATTTTGTGGCACACATAATAATGGAATCATTATGAGATGGGTGGGACCTATATCTCCCTCTAATGCATTGGGTAAAGATTTTATATCTCATGAGATAGACATGGCTGGAACGGGAGGTTAAACCGGTTCAGTGAAACAGGACTGAAACAAGGCATGAACTCAGTTCAGAAATGGACATTGTCCACTAAGATAGTCTTGGAAATGAGTATTGACTAATAAGAAATGATTCTCTATGATTATGTGTGTATGCCACAAAGTTTCATGTTTTATTTTATGATTATTGGGATTACATTTCACTACTACTATTTATCACATGTTATGAAATTATGATCTCTTTTGCAGGTTAAAATTTCCAAAAGTTATGTTCTTATGTATATGATGTGATTGATATTTCTTTTGTTTACCCTTACTGAGCATTTGAGCTCACCCTTTTGTATTTTTTCTTTCCCCAGGTCAGGAATAAGGTTATTAAGTAGAATATGCCAAAAAGGGACTCTAGATATGATGAAATAAATAGGAGGCAAAGTAGATGATTTATGAACCAGTTGTTTATGTTTACCGGTTTCTAAAGACTCTATACCTATACGGTCCTTTCCTGGTTTTGTTATATGTTGTAATAAGTATGCTTCAATTCTTAAGTAATAACAATGTATGTAAAGTATGGGTCATTATATCTAGTAAGGTCAAAAAATATATAAATAAATAAAAGGATAATGACACAAATGTGTATCCTACTTTATGAGATATCACAAGATGAAAAACTTATATTACACAGAATGTGTTCATAGGAGGTAGGCATAGATATGAAATTCATAATCTCTTTAGGGGACATAATGGGTTTCTTTCCTCCACTCTTTTTCTCTGGGATGGAATCACCACCATCAAGATAAGGACCTAAAGGGTCACACACTATGTGCATCCACAAGTTCAAATTATTCTAAAAAATATGATTTTAGGATGAAGTGGGTCCAACATGACAGGGCCAGTGAACATCTGAGTATGACCAATCATAGGTAAAACTAATTCAATTATACTATTCATGTTTAGAATAATTATTATTTAATTTATTTCTCATGGTATTCACAAGTTGTTTGATCATAAAATTGAATATAAGAAAAATTAATTTTTTGACCGATCATAGGATGTTCAAGGTTTGGTAAATTTTATGTGGAGATTATGGGCCATGTTAATGGTTTATATTTTATTAAGTAACATTTTTATAATGTTACAAGTGATTGATATAATATTTTTAACATTTAGGACAATATTATTATGTTATATGTGTGCTCAAAGGTCTAAAATGAATCTTATTACTTTCTAGGGACCCAATAAAATTTTGGAAAGTATAACCTAATTATATAAACTCATTTTAGCCTCTTGAATAATAAGCTCCACAGTTTTCAGTAATTTAGTGAAATAAGCTCTATTATACTCTCATATAAAGTTCCTAGGGGGATATTATAAAGGAATAACAAGTTTGGATCGATTCTGCTTTCTCAATCGAGTCAGCGTTCTTCAGGTGCTCAAAGGGTCATTGTAAAGCTCCTTGGTTCTCCTTTATTACTCCTAGAAATCATATATTGATAATATAAGAATTATATAGCATATATGTACAATCTCTTGGACACCTATTTTGGTATATTTCATCAACAACATGTCAATGGAGAGTGAATCAAACTGGCGGCTTCAATCAAACATGGTAGCTTTAACACTTTCATTCTATTTAATTTTTCAGGCTTAAAATGAATTACACACAGTCCTTTTAAAAATATAGATATTTTTTTTGTTGATTTAATGTTTTTAACATGAATCCAAAACCAAAATTTTTAAATTTCATGTCTTTCAGGTTTCCATTGTGCCTTTGGTTCCTTTAGTGTCATGATCTTATTAATAACATAACAAATATAAATTCAGAGTCCAATATGAATTATTCATAATTCCTTAATTTTATATTTAAAACTAGGTTATCATAGGAAAATATTTGGAAATATTTGATCCCCTATTGATATCCATGGGTCAATATCTTTTTAGAGAAATATCCTTGCATCTAAGGTGAATTTCCCCTCTAATATTTTAGAATATCTCCCTACACATATTCATGGGAATTTTTTAAAGTTTTTTTAGTATGTTTTGTGTTTGTATGGGTTAAATTATTGATTTAATTCAATGTTTCATATTTTATAATGGTTTTCCTTGGGTGTTATAAAGAGGGGAACACTCCCTTTTTCTCTATTCATGCATATTATTTGTGAAGCATCAGTTTAGATAAGGTATTTATAAACACATATTATATCTCTGGGAGTAACATTGTTTAATGGGTCCTCACTTATTTGTTTCATAAATTTATTTTTTGACTATTTGAGTTATTATATTTAAGATGAAGTAATAAACATAAAGAAAAATACATTAAGAAATAATGGAATTAAATAAAGATGATGAACCAGGTAAGATGAGTTTAAATAGGGAAGGGATAAATTAATCCACATTATGGGATTTCTTTCCATTTTTTTATTGTTTTTACATAATTATATCAATTTATTGGATTATAGTTTTGGAAATCATTTATTCCCTCATATTCATATAAAAAATTAATGTTGATAATGTAAATAGGGTTCTTTGAAGCATGTAAATCTGATGTTAATAAAATAAACTATGTATTGTAAAATTGAATATGACAACAAGAAATGGTATTTTCAATATGAATATGAGGATGAGATAGTTATGAGTTGGTATTTGATGAAATTAAATAAGAAATTTTCTCTTAATAACTATTGATATTTGAAATGGGTTAACCTGGATATAATAAATATGTTAACAATGAACAAATGGCCTAAAATGGGAATATATTGATGAATATATTATCATGGGAAAATGAAAGTAGTAATGAAACTAATGTGGTTAGTAAATGGTAAAAAAGATTATTAAGAAAAGATATAGAAAATTTATGTATTTTCACTATGTTGTTTCATTTTTATGTGAGTGTGGTTATTTTATTCTATGATGACTTGTTATAGAAAGTGAGGATTTTGTGTGTGGTTTTCATGCGATAATTTTGATTTAATGAAATTTTCCGAGGGAATTTATTTAAGATAAGGGTGAAGGAAGGTGAAAAATCAGTTCCAATAATGGTTTTAGTTGGTTTGTTCACATGGGTTTTGATAGATCAGATTTGGTAAAAGATTACAGGATATAATAACTGAAATTAATAATATGTGATTTATCTATTAACTCAATTATGGGTTTTTATGATGATACAAGGTGGGTTCATCTATTGTATGTGTAGGGAAGAAGGATTATTCCTTAGATGTTCATGATTCATGACTTTGGTAAGGACGTGGAGATGATGATGATGATGGAGTTATGGTTGTCCTGAGGAGGACACTAATATGCAGTTATGGGTGGGGGAAGAACATAGAATGGGGAAGGTATGAGTTTCCTTCCCTTTATGTTTACATGGCCCTGGTGATTTTTTGTTATGAATTTGGATATTTAGGGATATGGTTGTAGATATGTAGTGACGTAGTTGTGGATTTGTGATGATGTGGTATGTGGAAGTGGAATGGTGGATATATATGTGAATTTTTGGTAAGTGGATATGTATTTGTGTGGTTAGTGGTATAATGGGGTGATGGTTGATATGTTTTTGATGTTATTTAATTCTCTTGTCCTTGGTTATTTAGTGAGGGTTTGTCATATTGACTTTATTCCATTCTTATATTGAGTAGTCTCTAATCTAATAGGTTGGAGATGGATGAATTTTTGGGCCCTTATTAATTTTAATATTTTGATTATTATTTTGTTTTAAATGATATTTTGTTGTTAATTTTGATAGAACTAGTTTAAAACCTTGGTTTTCAAATGGTTTAAGATATTGGGGCAGATTGTGGATGTTATGGGGAATGATATAAAACATCTATTTCATTGTTAAAATTTATCATGATAGACATTGATTATATTTTTTGTTTTTTTTACATGGTTTATATCTATATTTATTATTTTTTTACATATTTATTTTACATAGATGATGCTCTTTTAGTTGGATGATCCTACATAGTACTCCCAGGTGCTCACCCCACCATAGTTTGTTATGTTTTTCAAGATAGATAGATTTGGATTATAGAAATTTTTCAAATATATTGTATGGAGTTAGTAGATAAATTTGAGTTTATAGCTTTCTCCTATGTATATTATATGATTTTTCGATGATATATAAGAAAAATAGGGTTTTGGGAATTTATCATGTGGAATGGGACTTAGTTGCATCTAATTGGTGGTATATTTTACTATTGTTGGGATTTTATGAGGGTAATGTATCCCATATTTTATACTATTGGTACTATTATCCAACATAGGGCCTATTAAAGGATGTTTTATGGGGTTAATATTTGTTCCATGGGAGTATCAAGATGTTTTCCAATGGTTCATGTCATGACTATTATTCTTATAGTTCGACAGATTATTCTTATATATACTCTAAGATACTCTAATAAATCATTAAATTGTAATCTAATTATCATATTTAAAACCCATAGTTATTATTATGCATCAAATATTTAATCTAATATAAGAACTTTTCTAAAATCCTTCTCTTTATGAACTTATATATGTAGTTCAAAAAATGAGGTACTCTTATAAATCATCTCAACCTTCCTATATATCATATCCATCTTTATCAACTTATTTTCAGACATCTTTAACCACCCCAATTTAACTAAAAAACATTTTAAAATGCATTATATTTATTTAAAAAAATTACAAAAATCCTTCATTAATTACATGGGTTCTTTAACCATAACTAATCAAATAGATTGTATGTCCATGGTGGTGGATAATTGTTCATTATGATAACCTATTTTAACTTCTTTTAATATATGAATAATATCAATATACCACCACACTTCTTAGAGAAGAAAACAGAATCACCCCAATAACAGGTACATTGACAGATTAAACCCCTCTTCAATTGATCTTCAAGATTTACCATTTGATCCTTCAACTCGATTGGTGCTATACGATAATAGGGTATGTATATGGGTTAAAAACCAAGAATGAGGTTAATCCCAAACTCTATATCCCTCTCATGAAACAATAATAAAAAATAATCAAGTAATACATCCTCAAAATTATCTTTCACTAGAGGAAAATTATGTCGATGTGTCACATTCTCAACTGGGAAGATTACCCTCTCTATTTGTACAATAATGGATCATAAATTTCTAAAGTTAGATTTAGATATATGTACCTAGAAATATAATTCACTAATAAAGGTATTTTCATAAACTAGGATCATTGTTAATGACACATTCCTTAGATGGAAATCAACAGGATCCCAAAAATATGCTATTTATTTTAATCTAAAGATAAAATCAATGGTTTTTATATACCTGATAATGAAATTTCATAAGTTTCCATATCCTCCAACCATTATTCCATACTCATGGAATATCTTGAAATTATCTAACCTCTTACCAATATATCATGATTGAGTAAAAAAACTGGAAGAATACATTAAAGAAAGACCTAAATTAGATACTAGGCATGGATTGATAAAAGAATGAGTCACTCTAGTGAAAGAACAGAAATCTGAAAGAGTGTGACTGGTTAAAACTATACATCCCATTGTAGAAATACCCTTGACTTAATCATATAAAACCTGGTTAGTGACCAAATCCAACATCCATCAATTCCATATTCATAACCCTTAATATCTATCTTCCCAAAGGAACAAGCTGATAAGGAATTTACTAATACTATCCCTATGTTCCCTGACCACCACCATACAAATTACTTCCATTTGAATCCATAATATCTATCTAATGACCCCCTAACCATTCCTAAGAATCCTACATCTTCCCTGGTCCATTGACTATACCGTACCATGGAATCCTTCTATAATATTATTGTAGGTGACCCATCATACAACAAGCAAGACACCACCATAGTCGTCTAGGATAAATTGTATAGAAATGAAATGGCCTCTCAAAATGATATTATATAAATAGATCTATTTTAGATAGAGGATTTGAAACACCTATTCCTATCCTTAAATTCCTATCATAACCCGGAAATATCTCATCCACTCTCTCATATTCCAACTACCTGATGAGGAACCACTAAATCCACTAATCAGTCCACTAATTGGACCACTATTGATCAGAAAAGATCATATTTCTTTATCATACACTAATACATTCTCAATTATAAGATATTATGAACACCTTTATAATTGGACATCTTATTGAACATCCCCACAGACTAACTCAACACTATATAAACCAAAATATATATTCTGTAGGACTTCTTATCCTTCTTACAATCTAGGAAATGATAAATCAATGTATCTTAGAGAAACATATAGAACAATTATTCTCCAATAACTCTCCTTAATAGAGATCTATAAACTTCTACTCTAAATCAATATTGAATGAATTAGTAAGGAAATCATTTAAAATAATATCCTTGAAGGCCTCCCTAGAAAGATCATATGTCACCTCACATAAACCATCACACCTCCACAGTTTTCTAAAAGGTCCCTCAAGTATAAAGGAAACAAACATCACCCTATAATAATTGGGGGTTTAAAATCAATTTAATATGATTTAAATTATATCAACATAGTCCTTAGTATCTTGAGAACCTTTTGTGCCATTTAACACCAAAGGAAAATATATCTAGAAGCCCTAGAGAAGTCTACCAAGGTATACTCACATCAATGTACACATACACCTCTAACTAGTACAAATTGAAACACTATCATATATAGTGGTTCAATGAAATAAATAGAATAAGTATCTTCAATATTAACTTATAATCCCTATGTAAATTTATGTTTAAATTGGATTTTCTTGAACTTAGTAATACCCTAAAATTGATCCTTGTTTAGGTCCACGAGATAGCATAAAATAAATATTTTTTTAAAAAAATGATTACTTTGATTAAAAACTTATATATGGATCTTACATATTTAGAAACTTTAACCATATTTAAGAATAAAATTACACAAAAAATATACTCACACTATATATTACCACCTTAGGACAACTAACTCTCCCAAATAGACACCACCCTAACAGTCTATTCAATGAACCTAGAAAACCATATCACCTTACATACACAAATCCAAAGGTCACATTTCTTATACATGTACAAATATCATTGTTATATCCAAGTGATAAATGTATAAAAAAATTAAGGTTTTAATTAATTATATAACACTAATACTTTATTATGAATAATAGTAGTTAAATTGTCATTGGATTTTTTTTAAATATGAATTTGGAAAAACGTTTTTTAATCATAAATTGGATATCAAAAGATATGAAAACCTATATTACATCATGATTCATAAAACCACATACTCTCAACACCCTGGGTGAGCCACCCCAATCCCACAATCCTAGATTTGGTAAAAAAACACATAAGTTTCACACTATCTTTGATACCATGTGAAATGACACAGGCATAAACTTTACATCATTTCCATATTTTAAATTTTTTATCTCGCAAATTCACAAAAAATCCTAAAACCCAAAGGTTTATCAACTTTTGAGATTAAATACCTAAAAAACGTATTCATAAACATTGTGAAAAAATCTCCATAGTCTCAAACCATAAGACCCCCTTCTTGAATTTTCATATGCTACACTCTTCTTCATAACATGGGGTATTTAAACATAATAAAGGGTGTGATTAGTATATTAGTAATTATAAAAATAATATATATCTATTGAAAAACATAAATGAGTATAAGATGTTGGTATAAGAACACAATAAATGCATATAGTCATAACATGAAAGAATCATAACAAATAAATCATAGATTATAGATATTGAGTTATAGCATAAGGGTAGCATCATTAGAATAGAGTGAAATTGGTCTGGAAACATGAATCGACAATATGTGATCATGATATAGGAATGATACATAACATAATAATATGGGCTGAATGTGCTTATATAACATTCATCACGACTAACTATTGAGAAAATCATTATATAATGATATAGGATAATCACCTTCCAGTAATATATTAGTCTTGGGATAAACTCCTTTATACCTTTTTAGTATTAGTATAACAACAAATATACCCTATTTATGCTTGGGATAACCACATGGGTACCCCTTTTGGGATTTGGATAACCATCCATGTAGCCTTTAATTATTTGTATAACCACCTTTATTCCCTTGGTTGAGGGATAACCTCATGTGTACCATCTAGGCTTTGGATAACACCTTATATAACCTTTAGATCTCATGAGAAATTAAACATTACCTATACATTGAATGGCTATATAGGACCCCACTAACTGAATAATGAAAAACTATTCACATTTGTTTCAAAATCATTCAAACATCATATCATGAAAGAAAATACATTGAGATAAAATGAGTTTCATATCATTTTTAGATAGTGTCTCATAAAATGACATCAATATATGGATCATTTGATACTACAATTTATTCTCCCAAAATTAGTATAAAATTATTAATAGGGTGATAATGAATGTTACTCTATAATAGATAAATCCTTTGAAGATAGAGAGTGAAAATGGATGAAAATTTTGAAAGATTACTTTTAAAAGATATTTTAATCATTTTCATTAAAATATTATGTTCCAATTCACATTCAAAAATAATTTTCAATAAGGGATACATTATAAAACATAAATTTAATATTACAAAAAGTAATGAATATTGAAACGAAAAAATATAAAGTAAATAAATGTGTAGTGGATGATAAATTATATGAAAATTAAAAGAAATACCTTTTAATATTATAATGTAGAATTAAAGAAAATCATTCTTCGTTGAGAAGTTATAAAAAAATCCATTTGAAAATAGTAAAAGAAAAATATTTAATGTAGAGATAAAAATACACAATTATATTTTAAAATAAGTTGGTAAAAAATCTGTGGTAATAAAAAATATAATGATGAAGGTGAAATAACTAATATGTTGAATGAGAATTATTTTCAACAATGATATATTTTTATGAAGAATTAGTTTCATAAAAGAAAATTAATTTGATGTAAAAATGAGAATTCCCCAAAAGATTGGAGGAAATAAAATAAAACACAGTCATAGGATAAAATAGATCAATCATTGAAAAATAGATTTGAAGAAGAAATAGTATAACTCAATAGAATGAAATTGTGTTTAAGCAATACATTATTACTTTTGTAGTAAATGAATCAAAATAATGTGGAGGACGGATCATGAAAAATAATTTTAAATATCATTTTTGAGGGATTTCATAAATGAAGATCCTTACAACCAATACAATTAATTTTCTAGAATTCATATTAAACTGTGGAAGAAGTGGCTACTTTGGAAGAATTAATAACTACAAGGATCTATATTGGTTCTCACTATTTATATATCACATTTGTTTATGAAAAATATGATTCCCATGCTTGGGAGTCGCTATGGTAGGAGTTAGAAATCTTCAACCCATGTAATCTAACGTGGCTAGTGGGGGGATTTCAATATAATTTTGGAATCATCAGAGAAGAAAGGGGTGGGGAACATTTGAGGAAGGATACTCGAGATTTTTCATAATTTTTATCTCATGTTGGTCACTCAAACATGTTTTATTAAAACTACTTCACCTGGTGTAATAATCAAAAGGGGATCAATAGGACCTTGAGTTAACTTTATTACTGTTTAGAAAATCCTAATTCAAACTCCCAATATTCGGACACTAAGGTAACCCATTTTCCATATGTTTTGTATGATCAATATCTCACTATATTCGAGCTCTATTCTAGGTTGAACCGAGGTAAAAGTTTTCCTTTCTCTCAATAATGAATGATAATTCTAGGCTATGACCAGACTGTGAGGGACTCATGTGTCTGGAAAGAACAAGGAAGCCTATGGGTGGGTCTTCACAATAAGCTCATGTGCCTCAGGTGAGAACTCCACTGATGGACTATATCTCTCCACTATTATTTTAGATCCTTTTATATTTATAATGAGGAGATAAATAAAAAGAGAAGCTGCTTGAAAATGGTTGGGAAGATGACATCTTCAATGATCTTTCATATAAGAAGAATTACTAGGCTAAAATAATATTGTAAAAGGATTGACTGTGCATGAACGGTCTATAATTAAATAGATAAAAGAGATAGATAGGAATATGTAATACTTCCAAGAATGTGTTAAAGAGAAGAGTCATTTTACCATGTGTAATTTCCTTCTTGAGGATGGGACCTACTCATAAGATCATGATGTGGTGGGAGGAATTGATGAAGAGTTATTAAATTACCTACTGTTGGGCCCAAACCATCACCTATAAGATGGGTATCCAAGGGGTGGTGGTATGATCTTGGATGTTATTCCTTACATGGTGTGTGACTATGATAACTCAAGGTTCAAACATGTCCTGGATGATCAAGAAACTTATGACGTAGTGAAATATCTTAACCCAGAAATCTCTCCAAGTGTAGGATGTTTTATAGGGTCATTGTAAATTTATTATTGGTCTCTGATTAAGAGATATATTTTGGAGGCTATGAAAGACTACTTTCCGGGTGGTCCTCTCAAGTGGGTGGTATCTGCATCCTTCATGGCTCTCATACCAAAGGTGAAAGATCTGAATACTCTAAAGTATTATTGTCCAATTAGCATTTGTAAATATTCCTACAAGGTTCTAGATAGTATCATCAATCGTTAATTATTAGTTTATTTATCTATCTTGGTGTCTGAGGATCAACACAACTTTATTAAGGGGAGATTGATCCTGGGTTCCATTGCCTTGGCTTAGGAACAGGTCAGTGATGATAAAATCAAGGCAACCATTTCCAATGTTTTCATCAAGATGAACATGGATGTGGCCTATGATATTATTTAATGAAGCATTATATTGATGGTCCTTAACAGAATGGGATCTCCCTACGGGAAGATGATCTTTTTTCAGGTTCTTTAGTTCAACATTGTTATTTATCTCTAGCATGTGGAAAACTTGTGGTTTCATTAAAATAATTTGTAGTATTAGGCAAGGTGATCCAATATCCCTGATCATATTCATTCTCATTCAATATACTATCATTAGATTAATAAAAAACCTCATCGAAGTAATAATACTCCCCTATCATTTTAGGTACCAACAACAGGGAATTTCATATGTTATATTTGTCAATGACATTGTTATTTTCTGGAATCGAAGAAATAAACTAATCCATGGGATTAATAGAATCCTTGAAGAGTACTTATATAGAATTGGGAAAGTGGTGAACCAAAAAAATAGAAGCTTGTATATATCAAACAGGGGTCTGGATAGATGATATTCCATGCTAGAAAGGATTCCAGGAATACATAGGCATTTCTTCCCGATGGACTACTGTTGATGCTCCTTTTCCGTCACAGAGTCTAAATGAATGAAAAGGGAAATACCTTGAACCCAAAATGACTCATCCTTTGAAGAAACATCAAAAATTGACAAAGGCATGAACTAATATTCAAATGCACTTGGGTCTTCCAAGTTCCACCAAGGTCGCGCAAGTATACTTGCGCGCCTCCCAGTGGTTGCGCAGGTGACTTGCGTACCCTCTTTGAAATTTCACCTAGGTTCCCTCTAGACTACAAATACCCCTCTGGGACCCCCATTTGAGGAGAGGAAGAATTTACAGAAATTCAGATTTGAGCTCCCAGCACCCTAGTCTCTTCTCAAAGATTCCTAACACTTCTAAGGTAGTTTCCTACCAAGAACCGAAGATCTAAATAGAGGGAGTAAGGCCTAAGTGTTGAAACTCGTCAACACTTGTGCGCCTGAGTGGCCATCCTTTAAGGGAAATGGCCACACTTGTGCACTTCCTTACCCCTTCAACAGAACTTGCACACCCCTCTTCTGAAAGACTTCAAGGATAGTACTAAAGTCTTGAGCCAAGCCTCTCCCAAGTTCTACCTTAAGGGATGAGCAGCGCGCAAGTACCCATGTCTCACGCAGGTACACCTGCGCGACCAAGACTTGGGCGCCCACGTAGGACTTGCACAACCCTCTATTTTTGGGTGCCCTTATTTCCCATTTCACCCCTCCTACCCCTATCCACCACTCCTCTTCAATATTAAGCCTTCAGAATTCTCTCCAAATCCATTCATGGCATGATTTTTTTGTTGGATTCCTTATCTAAAAGGAATTTTGTGGACCATCTCTCAAAACCTAGTGATTTACACATCTTTACATCACTAAAGTTAGAGAGTTAATTCATTCAACCTCATCCTTTATGATGAGAGAATCCTTAACCTGGGCCTCCTTTTCAGGAGTAAGCCCCAGTCCAAATTCTCATTAATATTGGGCATCCTCCTTAGGAGCAAGCCCCAAGTACTCATTATTTTGGGCATCCTCCTTAGGAGTAATCCCTAAGTTCCCTAATCTGGGAGTCCTCCTCAGGAGTAAGCCTCAGTCTCAAAGCTCCCAAAATCTGGGCATCCTCCTCAGGAGTAAGCCCCAACCATAATTACTCAAATCTGGGCTTCCTTTTCAGGATTAAGCCCTAGTCTCAAATATGGGTATCTTTCTTAGGAGTAATCCCCAGGTCCCTTAATTCTTCAAATCCCTTTAACCTGGGCCTCCTCTTTAAGAGTAAGCCCCAGTCTTAATTTCTCTCAACCAGTCTTAATATAAATTTTCATCCAGGCTTCCTTATTAGGAGTAAAACCCAATCATAAGTCCCCTCCTAATTTGGGAATCTTCCCTAGGAGTAAGCCCCAAGTTAGAGTATTCAAATATCCATAAAGTACATATACCTTTATGGACCTTGTTCCCAGGTTTCTTCTCTGAAGTAAATCCCAATCCTCACATATTTGGGAAGTCATAAATACATAATCCCCACATCAGTTTCTATGATTAAACCTTTCAATGAACAATTATCAGGTTTTACCAATACCTCTTGTTTCTCACACCGAGCATGACTCACATGAGCTTAGAGTATAAAATTAATTATGACATCTTCCTTTGAGCCATCAATTATACATAAACATCATACTCCCTTACTCAAACTACATGGGTTCTAATTCCTTTTCTAAACAAAGGATATGTAGGTAGCCCATCTGCGGGTACGATCCCAACTCTGAAATAATCCATGTCCTTCTGAATGAAAATAAACTTCAAGTGCCCCATTGAGTGGATTTAAAACCAGTATAGTCATCATAATGACCAATAGAATTTTATGTATTAAAGGATATCATTGACAAAGTATCTCTAACAAATAAATATGATTCTCTGTCGATGAAGAACCTCGAATACATATAAAATATTCTCTAAATTTCCTAAATATCTAATCATTGATTGTCATATCTAAAGGAGAGTTAATTTTATACATGGTAATGTAATAAGGATTCACGAACATAACTTAAATCTATAAAGAGAGTCCCAGAGTAGACAATAGTTCCCCCCAAAAGGTTGTGATTAGTCCGACCTCCCATCCTCTTGACCAATGAAAACTCTTAAGCCTCATCAGTTCACAACTAATGAGCAACTACATTTGGAAAGTAGGTCCAAATGGATATGGAATCATTGGATGTTTCCAGTTCTATGAACAAACCCATTAGAAACTGCTTGGAATGTTTGAACCTTAAATCAACAAGGTCATCCCCAATTCTAGAGGAAACAGAAAATGGTGAACCCGACGTGAATCCTTAACCAAGTTAAAGTGATATTTTACCTATTTGTTAGGCCCCTATTTAAACTCAATTTGAGGGACAACAATTCAATCAATAACATATGTGCTTATCCAAAAGATGTAGTGGCCAGACTTATCTTGATTATGTCTATTATATCAAACATGCACTCTTTTCCAAGATCTTCTGCATTACAGAAATGGCTTCTCTTAAGTTCACACCTGTGAATACTTCTGCTGTGAATACTTCTGCTATGAAGGCCTCTGTTGCTACTCATGCTGGATCATCGTCTGCTCTGAGGATGATATCACCCACTCAGCATCTTCAATGTTGGGTATCAAATGCACTGGTTAAGGATTACTGTCAAAACAGTACTATTCTGACTCTAGAGGCTGCTCGACAAGCCCTCCAAGTCAATAATTCACCTTGGTCGTCCAGACAGCGACGACCAGCGATCATAAAGTAGGTGGTTCCAACCACCGTCTCCAACTGTTTCGGGTCGTTATCCCCGGAACACAATCACCATTCACTCCCATATTCTGGGGAGGTGAATGAGCAGGTCCCTCAGGGCCTTAATTCATGGAGACATGAGTCCTTCCTGAGGGATCCCATCAACAATCGCCACCAGACTCGTATGTCAGTGCACCCTCAACATGATGAGGGTATCATCTCCAGGCATTCATCTCAAGTTCCTAGAACACGAGCAGGCAAGACGAACCACTAAATACAAAATCTGGTCATCGGGATCAGGTTCTCATCTCTACTATCTCTAGAGAAGTCCACTAACCTAACTTGGTGGGAAGAAATGAGTGGGCACACACACCCATCCGTTTTAATTCTGCTATCCAGCATACTCGTATGGCATCAGCACGCCAATACTGCCAAGAAATTCTGGCTGAGTATTATAGACAGGAACATACACCTGTTTATAAATCATCAGCTAGTCCGGAGGCTCGTCTGACTACATACGATAGATCCCGCCAACCCAATGTGTTGAAAACTGGTAAACAGGAACATACACGTGCTTACATTCATCAATCCTGCCAGCAGACTCGTCTGTCAGTATTAATGGAAGCTCTTCAACCACGTTAGGCGGAGTGAAATCCGTAGGCACATACACCTTCTAGTATTGATCAAGCCTACCAACAGTCTCGTTTGGTAGCATTCAGAGATGTTATTCGGAATGCTCTACTGACAAACAGGAGGCAGACTCAACTCTCTGCCCCCACACTTCAATACTGTCAGGATTCACTGACATGAAAAGGAGGACTAGAGCAGGAACACACACCTACTCCAAACACGGAATGGACGTATATCCCTGTTTCGGCAGCTGAAGTCACCAAGCATATTCTTTCAATGGTGAAAGAGCAGAATAAAATCCCTGCTCATATTTTGGATGCCTGCCAGGATATTATAACAACTTCAACAGCATCTCAGGGAAAGACACATAAATCAATCCCTACCAGTGGAGTTACAAATCAACAGTTCACTTCGGAATAGACACACACCTCTGTTCCAGTCTGAGAGGGTTGTGGGGCATACTCCCCCATATCATATAGACAACCAAGTCAGGCACATACACCTTCTTTGAGCGAAGATAATCAGCCTAACCTGATCATTTCTCTTGAGCAGGCACATACACCTGCCCATAATGACCACTTTTGTTAACAAGTGAATCCTAAATTGAGTAAGAAGGTGTTTAAAAATAAGACATTCCAAGCACAGTCAAGAAATCAAGAGCCAATTTGTAATAAGGCCTTTCTCGACGCTGGATTTCTTGAAGCCCTTAGACAATTATCTGTTGGAATTAAAAATTCTACTCCCTCATTTCCCAATAGTGGGAACATTAATTATGAAGTTCTTCATCAGAAACTTCCTCATGAAGGCTTGCTTCATAAAATTTCGGTCAATCTCGAAGTTTCGTCTTCAGATGAGAGCCACAAGAACCCTCTGTGTGGCCAGAAGATCAAGGATAAAAATGTTTCTTCTTTTTCTGTAACCCACCATGGTGTTCCTTACCATGATGATTATTTTAGCTGCAAAAGTCCTCTCCGTAGTTATAATGCACATTTCCTGGAAAATGCTCCAAAGGAAAATGTAGTGACGAGAAAGCCCTCTTATCGTGAGGCACTTGCAAATGCTAATCAAGTCATGTCTGATGCTTCACCGCTAGCAGGTGAAATACTTTCTCAATCAGAATATAACCCAGGGTGTAGGTCATTCTCCAAACAACCCCTAGGTCGTTCATCTTCTAGTTTGATCAGTGAATTCTCTACCGATCTTTTTGAATCCGATGAAGCAACAAAGAAGCACTAACTCTGGTCCAATCAGGTAGAAGAATCTCCATTGAATGATAAAGAAGAAGTAATGAATATGAGAAAAAAATTGGCGAAAAGTGAAGTTCCAATCATGTTTTGGCCTTCGGCTGACTCTCAGTATGACATTCCAGAGATGTTGATGGAAGATGGAATTCATGATATTCATCTCAACATATTGAAAACTCTTTGTCAGTTGAAAAAGAAAATATTATCTTATGATAAATATGAAAATCATATCAAGATAATAAAAGGGTTACAGTGCCAAAATGACTTGGATTCTCTCTCAGTTTCTCGATATCCGAAGGTTGAAAAGCAGCAGAGAACCCTTCAGGGTTCATGCCTTGGCGCACTAAGAATATTGCGCCAGTTAATTTCCAATACCCCATCTGGTATTCATATTAGGGTATGGGGTGTTCAAGGAGCACTAAATTTCACTGTACTCTCTAGTCAGCAAAGCCTGCCAAAAATGGTCTCATACAATGTTATTGCCCATGGCCGGCCAGAGTCAATTGGCTTTGTTTGTAATCAAAGGCTTTCCCAAGAACAAGCCTCAACTAGTTCTTCTCAAAATCATGCATACAGAGAACAAGTTTTTGAATTACTCCTACATCAAGCGAACAAGAATATTGAACATGCCTCTCGTTTGGATCAAGCACATAATCAAGTGACAGAAGTGTCAAAAATTATCCAACAATCTTTTGTGCCGAGTGATAAAAGTTGATGCAAGTTGATGCATCCATCCAATTTTTGGACTAAAGTCCATAAGATCAAGAGAGATTACAATAAGTTCTCAGATATAGCATGCCAAGAACCACCCCAGATTTCCAGACTGAGGACTCTTTTATCCAAACCCTCAGAATCAACAAATAGAATTCAAGGAGTTGAGAAGGAATAGCAGGAACAGCCCCAGTCCACCGGACTGGGGACTTTTTTAAATCCTCAATCTCTTCCTCAAAGAAAGTCAGTATTCTCTCAATTAGGGAAGAAGCCTCAAGAGAAACGAAGAGCCAAATTATCAGGAGAATCCCACCAAATTACGGTTCGTCAAGAAGATCCTGAGGGATCAAATCGACAAAAGGCAATGTCTCATCAGAGACATGGAAGAAGACAATATCGCAGAAATGCCGATAGAAGGGATGCAATCCATTATGAATCAATTAATTTCATTAATGTAGTTGTTGCTGATTCACCAGATGAGGTTCACTCAAAGGGATTAGATGGAGAGGTTTCTGCTCAAGAAGTTGTACACACAGACACAAATGAAGAAGGTGTGCGTACACGAAATCAAAGGCTTACCCAGAATCTGGGTGTTCCTTCATGTAACCCACTTCCCCCTCTCCAAAAGGGATCCAACCAAGGGAAAGGAATGAATCAGGTTACATACCCTTCCTCTAGATAAGGCCAATCGCTCTCACTAAAGCAAATATTTTCACAAAAAGAGGAAGAAATGAAGGAATTGAGGAGGATGAATGCAGAACTACTTTAGGGTAGTCTTCCTCCTAAGCGTGCTGGAGTTAGTCAGCCAAAGGAATTTGTTGTGGCTACTGAAATAGATCAATAATATCCTCCTTTATCAGTACACCCTCACTGGTCTAATTCTACTGGTCAAGTGAAACAACAATCGGCAGTGCTGCCATTGGTTGTAGTACTAGTTGCCACATCCATCCAAGCTCCAGTCATTGCACCTGTTCAGGTCCAAGATCAACCGGATGTTTCTAAAAAGTTAATAACTACTATTAAGTCATTAAAAGCTCGTTGGGAAGCTATGGAGGGAAAACGAGATCAAATTCAACCAAAAAATAGAGCATACCCTGAATGGGTTGATGCAATTCCTCCCCCATCAAATTTTTCAAGTACCAAATTCCCAATATTTAATGGTTCGGGAGACCCAGAGCAACCCATAACACATTTTGTTTCTCATTTTTATCCTATGATGGGAACCCTTCAGCAACAAGAAGCAGTTAAGCTCAGGTGTTTTTTACAGTCATTACAAGGGCCTTCCTTTGGTACACAAGCTTGCAATCCCGGTCAATTACCGGATGGGAGGATCTTCTCCAAAACTTCCTTCTTCATTTCAGCTCAACATTTCCAAAGACAACAATCTTTGATCTTACAAACTGTAAGCAAAGGGATAATGAAAGGCTCTTAGATTTCATTGCTCGCTGGAAGGGATAAACATATTCCCTAAGCATAGAACTCCCTCAAGAAGAATTGTTTCCAATTAGTGTGGGAAATCTGTGTGATGAGTTATGCACGCCGTTGATCCCTGTGAAATACACAGGAGGGTTTCGAGACCTTACTTAAATCTATCAACAAATAGAAGATTATCTTATAAAGACTAAGGACAAAACTCAAGTAGTTCCATCAGATCCATGAAGGAGAATGGGTAGAGCAGAGACTGCTTCAGTCATGCTTAAACAAGCACCTGTACCTGCTTCTACTTCAGAACCTTCATCTTCCTGAAGGGATCCACCTCCTGAGCATCATAAATAGAGGTCGTTTCGTCAAGAAGATCATAAAGATCAAAGATGGAAACAATTTGAGGATTTGAAAAGCAATGTTTACTCTTTCTAAAATGAAAAAGTTCCTGGCTACTTCATTTCGGCTGTAGAAAATAATTTGGTTCAATTTATAATGCCCAAAAGGCCGAACAAGGAAGGATGTGAAGACCATCCCAACTGTTTCCCCTTTCATCTATTATTAGGGTAACCCATTCAAGATTTTTTTGTCTTTAAGGACCTCCTATAAAAAATGGTTGACTCGGGACAAGTCAAACTGAAAGGTTCTTCAGCTCAGGTAGCATGTGTTGCTGCTACAGATCCAGAGGAGGAAGGCGAGTGGCAAGAAGTAAAGAAAAAAAATGAAAAAAATATGATGATTGGTTGGTCAGAAAAATGATCAACCGAACTCATGCTATTTTGAGAACACAATTGAAGAAACCAATTGTGTCTTCTTCCATGAATGTCGTAGCAAAAACCTCTTCATCAGAGGGAAAATCCTCAAAGAAACATCATGATTCAAAGAAAGAAGAAGAATCAGAAGAAGATGAGTATGTGTCAAAGACCAAGTTGTCTTTGACTCTGGGAGATTTTATTCCATCTACTTTGAAGCCACGGGCACCGTCCCACCAAACAACACAGCCTAAATTTTCTAGTCAAGAAGAGTCTTCATCGGATGAAGAGTTGATCTTCAGTTCTATTAACATGATTGACTTAACAAATATTTATTCCAATAACAGTTTCGATCTCGATGAACCTGGGTTCCCTATATCAAATAGAGGAATCGGAGGATGTTCCAGAGGCTCAGGATACAGAGGAAGATGTGGATCTTTTAGAGGCCACTATTCCCATTCTACCCCTACTAGAACTGTGTATGTGGCAGAAACTCGTGGCAGATCCCTTCAACGAGCTCAAGAAGAACACGGAATGTCATCCACACAAGGCAGATTCAGTCCTAGCATAGCTATTCTGGAAGATCGGTTGGAAGTTACACCTTCTTCCTCTCAGCATGTAAATAGTCCTATTCGGTCTAATATTCCAAAGCCAGGGGTATTACCAACTCCTACCTCGATACAAGATGCATCAACTTCCAAATCCTCGACTTCCAAGGCACCTGCTAAACCACACGTTCTTGTTGGGAAACGCAGACCTTTGGATAAAAAGTATGATGTACTGAAACACCTGGCCCATGTACCGTCCATGTTATCAATTCTAGATGCCTTGAATTTATCAAAGGATCTTTGTGAGGCACTCATTGAGGCTTTTTCAAGTCCTCAGAAGTTTGAAACTAAAATTATTGCAGCTGAATCCTACCATGTAGAGAATAATCTTGCAGAATGCCATGCAGTGATATCTTTCACAGATGAAGATGAAGATGATGTTTTTCATGGACATATTAGACCTTTTTACTTATCTAGCACGGTCAATGGTGTAGACATCCGAAGAGATTTCATTGATAATGGTTCGAGAGTCAACCTCATGCCCATTCATACACTTCGTCGATTGGGCCTCACAGAATCTGATTTATCTCCTTCTACTATGATGTTACAAGGATATGATAAAAATGAATAATAACCACTGGGCAAGATTACACTCAGAACTCAGTTTGGAGATCTTGTATACAATTCATATTTCATGTTTGTTGATCAAGACTCAGCCTTCAACATCTTGCTTGGAAGACCCTGGCTACATCAACATGCGGCTATCCCTTCATCATACCATCAATGTATCAAATATTGTTTCGATGGTCGAGTTTGGACATTTTTTGGTGATACGACCCCATTAAAGACATGTGAGTCTCAATACATTGAGTTAGAATTCTATCACATGAAGGGAAAGAAGAAATCCACAACAAGGGAGATTACCAAAGTTAATGCTCCATATGGTTTGGAAAAGATTCCAGTAAATCCATTTATACATGTGAGTACAGATTATGTGTTGCCTATCAGTCAAATTGATAGGATAGACTCAAATCAAAATACTCTTATGGAAACCTCCACAATGTCACTTACGGAAATTAATCTAGACAGCATGGGAGAAATTGGTGATTCACCAAGCAATGAGGAAAGCTAAAATGAGGATGTCTTCATTTCATCTGCTGAAATCCAGCAAGTCTATACTTCACCAACTAGGTCAAGAGATTTTATAGCAATGTCAGAGGTGAATGATGATGTCGATTCTCAATCCATCATCTACTCTTTAATACCCAAGAAAGACCCTTCATCATCAATCAGGTCAGAAATGGAAGCTTCTTCTTCAAGATGTTCAAATTTTAACCTCTCTTCTGATCATGAAAATTCTACTACATCATCTAGTATGCAAGTAGAAATAGAAGAAATAACACATGTTAAAGAAGAAGAGGAAGATCTCAAGGATCCTCCTCCAGCATTTAAAGAGGGTATCTCTACTACTGTGGATGAACTCAGAGAAATAAATCTGGGTAAAAAAGAAGATCCACGCCCCACTTTAATTAGTACGGCCAGGACTCTTGAAGAACAAGAAATGTATATTTAATTTTTGAGGTAAAATCGAGATATATTTTCTTGGAAATATACAGAGATGACTGGCCTTGATCCTGATGTCGCTACTCATCACTTGGGTTTTCTAGAAGAATATCGAGGATTCAAGAAAGATTCCTGAAGAACACACCAAACTTATACTTCCAAAATTGAAGCTGAAGTGGATAAGCTTATCAAATATAACATTTTAAAAGAAGTTAAATATCCAAAATGTTTGGCTAATATTGTCCCTGTGAAAAAGAGGAATGGAAAAATTAGAGTTTTCATTGATTTCCGAGATCTTAATCGGCATTGTCCTAAGGATGATTTTCCAGTTCCGATCGCAGAACTTTTAATTGATGCAACAACTGGATATGAAGCAATTTCCTTCATGGATGGATATTCTGGGTATAATAAAATCCAAATGGCTCCAGAAGATGAAGAATCTACAACCTTCATATCCCCTCAGGGTGTGTTCTGCTATCGGGTAATGCCCTTTGGCCTAATGAATGCAAGCGCAACATATCAGCGTTCCATGCATCGTATCTTCAAACCCTTTTTAGGGAAGTTCATTGAATGTTACATGGATTATTTGGTGGTTCAATCCATACAACGTTCTAATCACTTGGCTGATTTAGAAATCATATTCCACAAACTTCGACAACATAATTTGAAGATGAACCCCTTAAATTGTTCTTTTGGGGTAACCTCAGGAAAATTTCTCAGCTTTTTTGTACGCCATCATGTTATTGAAGTCAATCTCGAGAAGACAAAGTTAATCATTGGTATGTAACCTCCTCTAAATTTGATATAATTGAGGGGAATTCAAGGACACTTAGCCTATATTCATCATTTCATCGCCAATTTGGCAGGGAAAAGTTTACCCTTCACCAAATTGATGAAGAAGGGAGTCACTTACCAGTGGACTGAAGAATGTCAAGAAGCATTCAATATTCTCAATAAGTATTTCTTGAGTCCACCGGTATTAATTCCAACTATTGAAGGAATACCACTTATCCTCTATGTGACAGCTTTAGAGTGATCATTGGGTTCCTTTCTTGCTCAAAAGAATGATGCTTGGAATGAAAACAGCCTCTACTATCTCAGTCGGACTATGCCTGAAGCAGAAAAACGATACTCAAGTATTGAGAAATGATTCCTAGCATTAATATTCGTAGTTCAGAAGTTTAGACACTACCTACAACATCACGAGGTCCAATTGGTATCTCATAATAACCCGCTCAAATTCATCCTTAGTCGTCCAATACTTACAAGACGTCCTGAAAGGTGGGTAGTTATTTTACAGCAATTCGACATTCAGTATGTGTCTCAAAAGGCAATAAAGGGCCAGGCTCTAGCTGATTTCCTCGCTGAACACACTTTAGTAGAAGATACATCTTTAGATATTGAACTTCCTGATGAAGAAGTCTTCTTTATTCAAGATAGTCTTCAAATATGGGAAATGTACTTCGATGGTGCTTCCAGAAGTCCAACATGGAGGAAAATGAAAAATCCTAAATTCAAAAAAGTTGGGTTAGGAGTTGTGCTCATTTCTCCAGAAAATTCAGTGTTACCCTATTCCATCTCATTGTTGGGAGGCGGTACAAATAATGAAGTGGAATACCAAGCTTTGATCACAGGCTTGGAATTGGCGCTTCAAAAACAAGTGAATCACTTAAAGGTGAAAGGTGATTCAGACCTGGTAATCAAACAAGTCTATAGTTATTATGCCATTAGAAAAGAAGAACTAATCCCTTTGTATGATTACATCAGAGAATTAATGGTGGAATTCCCTTCGGAACCAACATTTTCTTATTTCCTGTGGTTACAAAATGCCCAACCTGATGCACTGGCTAATATAGCCATAGCTCTGTCATATCCAAATCGGGACAATACAACCATCAGTATTGCCCACCGTCTTACACATTCACCTTATTTTCAATTCAGAACATAGGAAATCAATGAAATTAGTCCCATTCCTGAATCATATGTTCATACTACAGGATGGATGACACTTGTCAGGGAATTCCTTCAAAATGGAACACTTCCACCTGATAGAGCCTGGAAAGAACAAATCTGGTGACATGTGGTCAATTTTACTCTTTATTATAGCCCAGATCACCTAGATAAAGTTCTCTACAAGCATGGTTTTGATGGAGTTATCTTCATATTCATTGATGGTGAAGAGACAATGGCTGTCATGAAAGAGGTGCATGTAGGAGTCTGTGGTGCCCACCGGTCTGGACAGAGACTGTCTAATCAAATTCGAAGGCTTGGATACATTTGGCCTTCAATGATACAGATTGAGTTGATTTCACAAAGAAGTTTCATTCATTCCATGTACATTCTAACTTCATTCATCAGCCCCCAGAGTTTCTTCATACAGATAAATACTCGTGGCCATTTTCCACATAGGGAATAGATGTGGTGGGACCTTATCCTTCAGCTACAACCAAGTAGATTAAGTATATTCTTACTGCTACTGACTTCTTTTCCAAATGTGTAGAGGCAATACCTATCAAATAATTTAGTTCTAAATGCATTGTTATCTTCATCAAGTCTAACATCATTACCAGATTTGGTGTCCCTCATACCATATTGATGGACAATGGCACCAACTTCTATTCATCCGAGGTGAGGAAGTTGTATCAAGAATACAACATCAAATCCAACCATTCATCTCGGTATCATGCAGTGGCCAATGGATAGATAGAAGCCTTCAAAAAGACTCTTTCAAACATACTGCAAAAGATGGTGGATAAAGATAAGAGTTCATGGCCTGATAAAATCTTTCATGCTTTATGGGATTATCGGACCACCACTCGCACTGCAACGCGGCCAACTCCATATTCACTGGTATATGGAACGGAAGTAGTCTTGCCCATTTAATTTCAATTACCTTCACTCAGAGTATCCATTTTTGATCAGTCATCTACAGATGAACAATCTCAAAATCGATTGAATGAATTGGAATTGTTAGATGAGAAAAGATTGTGCACCCTACACCACTTGGAAGTCTACCAAAATCGAATAGCACGGGCTTTCAACAAAAAAGTTTTTCTTCATTCATTCATTCAGGGAGAATTGGTATTGGTTCATAGAACTCCAATGATACCAGGAAAGAAACCTCCCACGCTTGAACCAAAATGGAAAGGACCTTACCCAACACACAAGGTCTATTCCAATGGATGTTATTCTTTAATCTCAATGGATGGAGAACTCATCTGTACTCCAACCAATGCCAGATTTCTGAAGAATTATTTTGTATAAACACAAAATAAATCATCTACGGTCTATGCAGATGACCTTAAACTATTTTCATTTCTCTCATGTCTAGAAAGACGTTAAACTTCACCATCTACAGTCCATGCATACGACCTTAAACTATTTTCATTTTTTTCATGTCCAGCAAGATGTTAAACTACACCATCTATGGTCCATGCATACAACCTTAAAATATTCTAAATTTCATCCAACATGACGTTAAACTGTGCCCCCCTCATGGTCCATGCATATAACCTTAAACTATTTGCATGCCTTATGTCCAACAAGATGTTAAACTGCACCATTACGGTCAATTCATATGACCTTAAACAATTCGCACCATCGTCCCACATGACGCTAAACTGTATCGTCCCTTTTCGTCTAACATGATGTTAAACTATGTCAATGTCCAGCAAGACGTTAAACTGCACCATCAGTTGCGGTCCATGAATATGACCTTAAACTATTTGCACCATCATCCAACATGACGTTAAACTGTGAAAAAGTCCCTAATACTTCAAATGTGACGTTAAACGGTGTCCTCTTTTGTCCGTACTGCATGACGTTAAAACTGTACAGTCCCCTTTTTTGTCCAACATGACATTAAACTATATTTTCCCCATCGTCCTAACAACATGATGCTAAACTGTACATAAATCCCTTAATATGTACTACATGATATTGAACTTTATTTTGTCCCTGTTACATGACACTAAACTGTGCAACACCAATATTCCTCACTGCAAGACTTTAAATATCATAGTCCCTTCATATGTCCTACATGACATTAAACTGTGCATCATTAGGGTTGTTGCTACCTCTTTTTTTCTCACACTGAGTATGACTCACGTGTCCTTAGAGAAAACTTCAACCATAATACCCTCTTTGGGCCGCTAACCATACGTAAGTCCCAACACCAATTTTTAGGTTGTTGTCCCCAAGAACAACTTCATCACTAATTCATTTTTTTAATTGAACTACACAGACTTTGATCCTTGCCTTGTAGGCTGGGTACGTAGGCAACCTCCTGAGGTTCAAGCCCAAAACCAACATCTTCCCATCGGTTCATCTCCATCTCATACGATGTTGATTCATGAAACCGCCCCCAGAATCAATATCTATATATTGGTTCACCTTCGTCCTTGCTATACAACGTTAAACTACACAACACTTTTGTCCTGTACGACAATAAACTACAACAATCTTTGATACCCTCTCATGAGAGGGAATCATTATTTACATTTATTTCCAATCATGTTACATTCCAAAGACAACATGCATACATGGAAATGCCCGAACCTTTTACCTTGGGTCAAACCATCATTTCACTAAAGTCCCCTTTCACCCTTTACATGTACGAACCAAATTTTCATAAAGGGTATTTATAGAACTACGTGGGCTTGATTCCCATCCTTATGGGATACATAGGAACGTTCGAGTGTCCCTCGAATCTAGCCCTAAGTATTTTGGGCCTAACCCCAAATTCCACTTTCAGTCCCCTGGCTAAAAAGTCCCTGTGAAAACACACACTTTGTATTTCTTATAATGGTCCAAGTTCTATGAACCTAAACTAAGATCTCTTACACTTTCGTCTCACATGACGTTAAACTATATTTCAAGAACTACGTATGGATTGATTCCCATCCTTATGGGATATGTAGTGAAGTCCAAAATTTCAATTCACGACCCATCCATAACATGATTATGGTTAGTATTGATCTGTGTATCTCTTCATACATTAGATAATACACATATTTATGTGTCATAATCCTAACCTTAAATATTTTCAGATCTTCATAACCCTTTTCTTGACTTCTAGTCACAAAAATGTCAAATTTATGAGAGTTATTTTTCCTTAATATGCAGTACGTTCCCTTAGGCGTACTTGCATAAACAGTCCACATAACAGACTTTTCAGCCAAAAGATACTATTATTTTACTATGCATCCAATGCCCTTAGGCGGCCCTGCATAATTTAGCCCCCTAACAGGTTTTTCAGATAATGGTAAATTCATTCTTGGGGAAAAAACCTCTTTTTTCCTTACTAGTCTTATCAACAATATGTAAGGATCTACAAAAAAATACCCATCCTTAACATATTTGTCTCATGTTCGTTTTCATGATCTGAAAGTATTCAAGTCTATGGTTTATATTTCTCTTCCCTACATTTGGTTCAGACCTTCGTAGGAGTGACATTCATCCAGTTCTTAGATGATCTTGATTGGAAATATTTTCTGCATATTCAAGTACCTCTCTCCATACAACAAACTCTATGCTTTAAAAATTTTAAATCTCCATAAACTTCCACTGGCTATTTAGTAGTAGAAAAGTAAATTTCTGAGAGTTATTTTGCTGGACTATGCAGCACATGACCTTAGGAGGCCTTGCATAAGTAGTCTACATAACAGACCTGTCAGCCAAAAGATGCTATTATTTGACTATGCAGCCAATGCCCTTAGGTGGCCCTGCATAATTCAACCCCCTAATGAGTTTATTAAATAATGGTAAATTCATTCTTGGGAACTACTTCTTCTAATGTTTTTAAGCCATTTCTTCATATCATTCCTCAGATTCAAAATTTATTAAGTCATATTTTACATGTTTTCCTTTATACTTGAGTATGGTAATATGTTTTCAGATAATTTGTCGAGTAATTGAGTCAATTTTAATCCATTCGGTCAAAGATACTTCAACCTTAAACATTAGTCTTTTTATGTTCGTCGTGCATGAATTTAAACTACCCACATAAGACAAGGGAACTTTGAATAAAAGTCAACTTACAACTCACTAAAAATATATTTTGTATGATTTAGGTAATATTGAGCAATTAAAAGATTCAAAGTTTGTAGGGTTATTTATAATAATCCTAGTAAAAATAAGACTATGCATACTAGGCCCATTGGCTTAGATAAAAATCTAAAGCAGGTAGCAAAGGAAAATGCGTGCACAAATGATTGAAGATGAGAGTATTTTTTATTTGATGCACAAGAATTAGAAGTACGTCCAGAGATTGGAGTCTCTTTTCTTTTCCAAGAAATTACAAGAGGCTATCAACATAATTCTTCACTTTATGTACAACATCCTAAAATTCAGCAACAGCCACTTGAAGCTCATGCACTCGACCACTTCACTCTTTTTAGCCTGATGGAGTGCTTTCTTGGCATCTGTGATGGCTTTCATACCACTCATTTGTGCTCCCTCTAGTGAATTGTTCAGTTGGTAAAGTTCCCCAGTAACATCATCTAACTGTTGATGAAGGTGCATTTGCTGGATGAATTTATCTTTGATCTTATGCTTCAGCTCCTTCATCTTGGCAGTATAATCAGCCTCATCTCAGGATACCGCAGCCTCAAATTAACTAATATTGGCTGATAGGTTCACCCTGGTCAGATCTTCATGACACTTTTTCTCATGCTCCCTCCTTAAGATGACTTGCTTCACTACGGCATGGATCTTTTGATATCCAAAGCTGCCAAGTCCCATCATGTCAAATAGGGATGAAAGTCAAGGGATATTTGATAAAGATCTTCTAAAGGCACTTCAGATATGATCTTCCATATGTTTTTCCATGCCTTGCATCATGTAAATTGGAGTTCCTTTTGTACTTCTATATCTGACTCAACATCACTGTCACAGGGGGAAATATAATCCGGGATTAACGCACTTAGGGAAGTTCCCTATTCTTGTAATAGCCTGAGATTTTATGAAAAATATTCTTTTTAATTTTATTAATGTCTTGTGTTGTACGCTACACCAAAAGGAGCTTTCACAACACGCATCCTTGACTTTCCTTGCATTACACGCAATCACAACCTTCCTCGATAGCGTGTGTAGTATGCAATACTGAGTTTCACTAAACAACGATATGCTATTAAAACTAGCCGTTATGAATAGTAATAACCACTTTTTGAAATTTTGTAAATTTTATTTTTCAAAATGGACTTCATTTTTGGATTCGGAGTATCGAATTTATCCTAAGGTGAAATTTTGGTACTTTTCGGATAACTTTCATATTCTGATGAATAATGAAAATTACTAAATTATAATTAAAAACAACTTTTTTAATCGAAATAATTAATAGTGAAAAATTATTAATTTGAGTGGTTTTAAAGTATATTTAGAATATATTTTTACAATTTAATACAATGTTGGTCATTGGATGTAATTTCACATTTAAACCAGACATAATCAAGTGTCAACCTTTTGATAGATATTGTTTCTTAAAAACATGCTATTTGTTTTAACAGCGGGATTTAATTATAAAATTAATTAATGCAACTTCTATATTATGAATTTGGTAAAATAGACTTCATTTTTTAATTCGGAATATGAAATATAGCTTAGGATGAAATTTTGGCATTGTTCTGAAAAACATCAATTTTTGATGAATAGTGAAACTACTAAGTGGTAGTTAAAAAAAACTGAATTTTTCATAAAACTTAATTTTACCGCTTCTGTGAATGGAATTTTAAAAATTCAAGAGACACGGTTGATGTCATTAAGTAAAATGTGGTTCAATGAGATGAAAATAATTTTTGGTGAATAGTAACTTTTTACTTTTATTTACCACGGTTAAAAGTAAATAGGGTAATTAAGGGTAAGAATGATATTAATATTACCCTAACACATGTCCTAATTCTATTGGACAAGTGTATCTCGACCAAAAACAACCTTAAGTGTAAAATATTATCATTTAGGCCCACTTGGATTAGATTAGGACATTTATTATTATTTAATTCAAAGAAGAGTTAAAAGAGTTAAAATCAAAGTTTATTTACTAAAACATTTTAAAATTAGAGTTGTACATAATATAAATTCGATTTTAAATATTCGTTAGAAATCTAAAAATATTTCCTACATAATGGTATTTTATTTGTAATTTTTAGACATCAAATAATTTAATTTATTTATGACACAAAGATGATGCATTAATTATCTTATTAATTAAATATTGACATAATTGATGTTATAAACATCAAAATAAATGTAATTTGAGATTTTTTATGAATTAAACTAATTTTCTAGGTTACTATGATATATTAGTGTTGATTTAATCAACTTTGTTTGAACATATAATTCTGTTATGACTTTCACAAAAATAATATATCAAATAGTGTCAAAATTGACACAAAATAGTTTTTAAATCAAATACAATATTATTAATTGTTATTTCATTCCTAAAAATCTAAGGTTCGGCCAAATGACTTAGATAAGGATATATATATTAATAATAAACAATTTGGGGGTCGTTTGGCATGTTATAGTAAGTTTATTAACCATATAGTGAAAGCAAACAAAAAGACACGGTAAAAGTTAAATTATTTAACTTAGAGTTAAATCTAATTGATAAGGTTAAAATAATACCCTAAACTTGTCTAAATCCTATTGGTTGATAGGATTTCTACCCTTCCCCACTTTAGCTTCGAAATAAGACCCTTTGGAACCATTATAAACCGATTTTTACTTTAATATAAAATAATATTTTGAGATATTCCTAAGGTGCCCCTCTCCTCCCTTATAAAAGGGCACCTCCTCCCCCTCTTCCTCACACCAATTTGAGCACTAAAGCTCGGCAAACCCCTGCCATTTTCTCCTCTCCACTTCCCTAGAATAATCCTAGAGGTCCTGGTCTTCTTCAAAGACCAATCTTAGTTCCCTAAGTGGAGGATTCAAAGAGGCGTTCCAAAGAAGAGGTAATATCCATTACTGATCTTTTCAATTTCTTTCTTCTTCAACTTCTTCTTCTTTAGTTGTTTCATGATAAAGTAATAACATCAGTATTACTTAAATAATGATATGTTATTATAAATATGAAACAACTCTAATTCACCTTCTATCCATCCTACGGAAAAATGAAATCACCGCGCGTGCGTACGTACAGAATACCGTCTCCACGCCGTGGTGTAATCTATTTTCCACCATCACTTTACAAGTATGGGTATAATGGTGTAATGAGTAACTATATATGATTATTAAAAAGTGATATTGATTCTTAAATAGTATACATACACTTCAACACAATTCCACGACCATGGGAACGATATCATCGCTCGTGCGTACGTACAGACTACCGTCTCCACGACGCGATGAGATTCATTCTCAATGATTAACCATTCATGAATGATTATAAAGTATATATAATAAGTACTAATGAAATATATGACCTAATAATGATACTGGAATTATTTATATGTATGTAATCTACTTAATTCCATTCAATTCAATAAGGAAACGAAAACAGCGTTCATGCGTACGTACGGACTACCGTCTCCATGAACGGTGTATTTCTTTCCATTTAATAATTTATTATATATGTTTATTATGAATATATATATATAAATCATGTTTTATATTCTAGAATTAATAAATCATGATCTAAGTAATCATATTAATAATTACAAGTTAAAAACACGAACGACAAATGAGACGATTTTACCCAAAACGCTACTTTAACATGAATTTACAAAAGAACGGGTAATATAAAGTCATAAGTGGACTATATATGATATCATAACAATTAGTATGATTCTGGAATAAGTCAATGACATTATTTAAATCATTATACAGGAGGTTCAGACACTTACAAAGCAAATCGGACCTAAGGTAAGGGAAATATCACAATCTCATTTTTATCCGAGATTGTTTATTCGTAAGTATTTACTGGGGTGTATTTTATCATCCACATCCATGTTTCATCAATATGTAATGTTATTTCCATCCACCTACAATTTTTTAAATCCATTTTTACCCCTCGGTGAGTTTTTAGTAATATGTATGAAAGGAATCTTTTGTCGTTTTTCGTACGAGGTACTTTTTGACTTTTCCGACAAAAGTATGAGAAGAATGTTTTTTTAACTTATACGGCATGAGTGTATTTTTAAAAAATTATTTCCAAGAAGCTTCCTTTACAAGTTTTCAAGTTTATTTTTAATCAACTTCTTTTATTTTAAAGTCGTATGACATGTTATGAAAGGAAAAATGTTTTTAAAGTAGAAAGGATATTTTCCTCAAGAATGGAGTTCAAGTATTTTATCAAAATTATTTTCCATCTAAGATAATAAAAGGGTTCTGTTTTTATCCCTATTATTACATGGATTTGATTATGTTGTGATGGAAACATTTTTAGGAATTCCTTTATCTTATATGAATTGTTTTATGATGTCATGTTGTTTAAGAATCCCATTTTTATTACATGGGTTACGCTATGATGTATGGTTTATGATTATGTGGCACACATAAGAAAGGATTTATTATAAGATGGGTGGGACCTATATCTCCCTCCAATGCATTGGGTAAAGATTTTATATCTCATGAGATAGACCTGGCTGGAACGGTAGGTTATACCGGTTCAGTGAAACAGGACAGGAACGAGGGTGACTCGGTTCAGAAAGGGACTTTGTCCACTAAGATAGTCTTGGCAATGAGTCATGACTAACAAGAAATGATTTTCCATGAGTATGTGTGCATGCCACAAAGTTTCAAGTTTCATGTTATGATTATGGGGATCTCATTTTCACTTCTATGATTTTTTCCATGTTAAGATATTATGATCTCTTTTGCAGGTTATGATTTTCAAAAAGATATGATATGATTTTTATTTCCTTTATTTGACCTTGCTGAGCATTTGAGCTCACCCTTTTATGTTTTCTTTTCCCGAGGATATAAAGAAAGGTTTTAGGTAAAAAAGAGGGGAAGATATTTATGGGAGATATTGAAGATCTTTCACCACGATTAGAAGATTACGTTCCGAGTTTCCAAAGACACTAAACTATTACGATCCTTGTGTGTGTATTTTTGTTATGTACTAAGTATTCCGCAAAAGTAATGTAATGTCCATGTACGATAAGCTTCGGGTCTCTACAGTTGGTATCAGAGGCAAAGGAGTTAGGAATGTATCCGATCCTTGGGAACTCTCACATGTGAGCGTTGGACGAAGCATGGCTCTCCGCCCAAGGGCTTCATGTGGAAATGGCTGCCACTGGGGATGGTGGTGTGTCCCGCCCAGGGGGTGTAGCCGCCCATGGAGTTCCCTGATAGGTATCAATTATAGTCCACTGGAAGTAATTCCAGACCGCTACAGTTGGTATCAGAGGAAAGGTTTAGTCAACCTTTGGAAACTAGGATGCGAAAACGTTAGTGAGATCCCTAGAGATATTTCTATGGTATGTCTAGGGATGTCCCTAAGGTTAAGTATACGTATAGGTTATAGTACTAGAACTACGCTAACGATCATAGAATTAAACCTAAGATGTTAGATATTGAAGGTACTCCCCCTTTATTATGTTTTTTTCCCTAGCATGATTTTTGCCTCTCACACTATTCTTTTTGGGTTTTAGACGATGGCTGGAACCCGAAGGAACCGTGCTGATCAATGCAATGGACAATGCAATGATTGTCCTCCTGAACAAACAAATGTTATGGGAGATGGAGTGAAAAATCTTATTTCTATACTTACAAAAGCTATGAATCATTCTGGACTTCCAAATGAGCAGAGAGGGAACAATATTCTATTGAGTCCTTCATGAGGCAACGTCCACCTTCTTTCAGTGGGTCTTCTGATCCACTTGTTGCTGAACAATGGATCAGTACCACTGAAAAGATATTTTCAGTTCTTCAATGTTCTGAACATGATAAAGTCATCTTAGCAGTATATCGTTTGGAAGGTGAAGCTGATCAATGGTGGAATCTTATCAAGAATACAAGGCAAAGAGATGAAATTGAGTCCATGGAATGGGATGAGTTCAAGAACTTATTTTTCAATAAGTACTTCCCTCGTATTCTTCGAACAAAGATGGAGAAGGAGTTTCTTGAACTAAAGAAAAATGATGATGAATCTGTTGGTATATACGAAGCGAATTTTACAAGACTTGCAAGGTATGCATCTGGAATTATCATCCAACCTAAAAGTAAAGTTGATCGATTTTTCAGTGGCTTAAAACCAAGTCTTCGAAGGGCATTAGCTATAAGAGACTTCAGTAGCTATGAAGAAATTGTGTGTTGTGTTATCAAGGTAGAAATGGAAGTTGGTGTTACATATCCATCTCATGGTTTTGACAAGAAACGAAAGATGGAGTTCAAGGAGAAATCTCAGAATAATGGTGAAAAGAAGATGAATGTTTCCTTATGCACAAAGTGTGGAAATAAGCATGGTGGAGATTGTCTTAAAGGGACTAGAAAATGTTTTAAGTGTGGAAAAGAAGGTCATCGAGCAGCTGAGTGTCGAAGTAATGGAAAAAGGGTTTCTAATGATGTGAATAAAGAAAACACTGCAGAGAACGCACCACCAACACTTCAATGCTTCAAGTGCAAGGAAATGGGGCATTATGCCAATAAATGCCCTAATCCAAGGGTTAGTGATGATCAACATGAGCAACCACTGAAGGCAAAGGACAAAGGGAAGTCACATGCGATCACTATTAGCGATGTTGAATATGACAACGATGTGGAGGAATGATTAAGTGTTTATGTAAGGGGATTCCAAAATAATATTGTATCATGGAGTATTGGAATATTTTTGTATTGGCCTAATGTGGTATTCAAAGTAATTGAGATATTTTTGGAAATAAGATGATATGCGCATAATGAAGGGAAAACGAGAAAACGAAATGTTTAACAGTATTCATGAGCTCATGATTGATATAAGGACTAAGTGATATCATTGTTTGAGTATATAGAATTTTGAGGATTTTGGTATGTGGAAAGTGTTAAATTTTAACTGCATTTATGTTTTCACTAAGGTATTCAAGAGAATAAATGATTAAGGACTTTTAATGTTTGGAATGTGACCAACAAAACATATCTTATGATATATGGGGATCGACGATGGTGTTAAATCTCTGGTAATCGTTTTCACTATGTTATGAGAGTGGACTGCAGTATTATGGATAAGCCTAAAGATTAGAATGGATTATGTTGGACATAAGTTAGTATTGTTTAAGGATAGAAGTTTTCTCGATATTATTGATGGGATGTTATAGTAATATAGTTTTAGAAAAAGGACAACCTACAGGACGGGTGACATCCCATCGCGTCGGACAAGGCTGTGGAAATCGAACCCACAACCGAAGTGCGACTGGCCTTTATCGCCTACCACTGGCCTACAGGAAGTCCCTATTTAGTAGAAACTAGTTTTATTATATTAAGCTGTATGACATATGATGTATAAGTCCATTTTAGGAACCATATATGATTAATCTCACTATAGATAGACTTATGTATATATATATATATATATTTTTGCTAACCTTTTGTTTGAGACAGAAGGAATGACCCATCATTCTATCACATGATCTGCTAACACTTCACGAATAACAAATTCAACTTCATTTATTTAAGAGATGAAGTGGAAATTGTTAAAGGCACGAACAACAGTGAGATTGTACCAAAATAAAGTAAGTATTTATTCTAATTCAAATTCTTTAACTTTAGGGAAATGATCTTGAAAACCAAAAATGTTGTCCTAGTGATCTTATATCTGATAAATCAGATGGTACCTTAGATCGTCACAAATTTATGACTTTTTGATTGCTGGATTTTCCATAGCCATGTTCTCTACCACTCTCCATCAGAACATGATGGTTAGATTTCTCTTCCATATCCATATTTTTACCTATGTGGAAACCTAGTGATTAGTTTATTTGGGTAACCGTTATGTTTCATACTTTTGTTTTTAAAGATTGGTTTTGATATTCCTTTTTACGATGTGGGTTTCTATTAAAGAAACTTTCGAATAGTAAACCATTTATAACCACGACGAATTTCGAGGGCGAAATTCATTTTAAGGGGGGTAGAATGTAATAGCCCGAGATTTTATGGAAAATATTCTTTTTAATTTTATTAATGTCTTGTGTTGTATGCTACACCAAAAGGAGCTTGCACAACACGCATCCTTGACTTGCCTTGCATTACACACAATCGCAACCTTCCTCGATAGCGTGTGTAGTACGCAATACTGAGTTTCACTAAACAACGATATGCTATTAAAACTAGCCGTTATGAATAGTAATAACCAATTTTTGAAATTTTGTAAATTTTATTTTTCAAAATGGACTTCATTTTTGGATTCTGAGTATTGAATTTAGCCTAAGGTGAAATTTTGGTACTTTTCGGATAACTTTCATATTCTGATGAATAATGAAAATTACTAAATTATAATTAAAAACAACTTTTTTAATCGAAATAATTAATAGTGATAAATTATTAATTTGAGTGGTTTTAAATTATATTTAGAATATATTTTTACAATTTAATACAATGTTGGTCATTGGTTGTAATTTCACATTTAAACCAGACATAATCAAGTGTCAACCTTTTGATAGATATTGTTTCTTAAAAACACCCTATTTGTTTTAACAGCGGGATTTAATTATAAAATTAATTAATGCAACTTCTATGTTATGAATTTGGTAAAATAGACTTCATTTTTGAATTCGGAATATGAAATATAGCTTAGGATGAAATTTTGGCATTGTTCTGAAAAACATCAATTTTTGATGAATAGTGAAACTACTAAGTGGTAGTTAAAAAAACTGAATTTTTCATAAAACTTAATTTTACCGCTTCTGTGAATGGAATTTAAAAAATCCGAGAGACACGGTTGATGTCAGTAAGTAAAATGTGGTTCAATGAGATGAAAATAATTTTTGGTGAATAGTAACTTTTTACTTTTATTTACCACGGTTAAAAGTAAATAGGGTAATTAAGGGTAAGAATGATATTAATATTACCCTAACACATGTCCTAATTCTATTGGACAAGTGTATATCGACCAAAAACAACCTTAAGTGTAAAATATTATCATTTAGGCCCACTTGGATTAGATTAGGACATTTATTATTATTTAATTCAAAGAAGAGTTAAAAGAGTTAAAATCAAAGTTTATTTACTAAAACATTCTTAAATTAGGGTTGTACATAAGATAAATTCGATTGTAAATATTCTTTAGAAATATAAAAAGATTTCCTACATAATGGTATTTTATTTTTAATTTTTAGACATCAAATAATTTAATTTATTTATGACACAAAGATGATGCAGTAATTATCTTATTAATGAAATATTGACATAATTGATGTTATAAACATCAAAATAAATGTAATTTGAGACTTTTTATGAAATAAACTAATTTTCTAGGTTACTAAGATATATTAGTGTTGATTTAATCAACTTGGTTCGAACATATAATTCTGTTATGACTTTCACAAAAATAATATATCAAATAGTGTCAAAATTGACACAAAATAGTTTTTAAATCAAATATTATATTATTAATTGTTATTTCATTCCTAAAAATCTAAGGTTCGGAAAAATGACTTAGATAAGAATATATATATTAATAATAAACAATTTGGGGTTCGTTTGGCATGTTATAGTAAGTTTATTAACCATATAGTGAAAGAAAACAAAAAGACACGGTAAAAGTTAAATTATTTGACTTAGAGTTAAATCTAATTGATAAGGTTAAAATAATACCCTAAACATGTCTAAATCCTATTGGATGATAGTATTTCGACCCTTCCCCACTTTATCTTCTAAATAAGACCCTTTGGAACCATTATAAACCGATTTTGACTTTAATATAAAATAATATTTTGAGATATTCCTAAGGTGCCCCTCTCCTCCCTTATAAAAGGGCACCTCCTCCCCCTCCTCCTCACACCAATTTGAGCACTCAAGCTCGGCCAACCCCTGCCATTTTCTCCTCTCCACTTCCCTAGAATAATCCTAGAGGTCCTGGTCTTCTTCAAAGACCAATCTTAGTTCCCTAAGTGGAGGATTCAAAGAGGCGTTCCAAAGAAGAGGTAATATCCATTACCGATCTTTTCAATTTCTTTCTTCTTCAACTTCTTATTCTTTAGTTGTTTCATGATAAAGTAATAACATCAGTATTACTTAAATACTGATATGTTATTATAAATATGAAACAACTCTAATTCACCTTCTATCCATCCTACGGAAAAATTAAATCACCGCGCGTGCGTACGTACGGAATACCGTCTCCACGCCGTGGTGTAATCTATTTTCCACCATCACTTTACAAGGATGGGTATAATGGTGTAATGAGTAACTATATATGATTATTATAAAGTTATATCGATACTTAAATAGTATACATACACTTCAACACAATTCCACGACCATAGGAACGATATCATCGCTCGTGCATACGTACGGACTACCGTCTCCACGACGCGATGAGATTCATTCTCAATGATTAACCATTCATGAATGATTATAAAGTATATATAATAAGTACTAATTAAATATATGACTTAATAATGATACTGGAATTATTTATATGTATTTCATCTACTTAATTCCATTCAATTCAATAAGGAAACGAAAACAACGTTCATGCGTACGTACGGACTACCGTCTCCATGAACGGTGTATTTCTTTCCATTTAATGATTTATTATATATGTGTATAGTGAATATATATATATAAATCATGTTTTATATTCTGGAATTAAGTAATCATGATCTAAGTAATCATATGAATAATTACAAGTCAAAAACACGAATGAAAAATGAGACGATTTTACCCAAAACGCTACTTTAACATGAATTTACACAAGAACGGGTAATATAAATTCATAAGTGGACTATATATGATATCATAACAATTAGTATGATTCTGGAATAAGTCAATGACATTATTTAAATCATTATACAGGAGGTTCGGACACTTACAATGCAAATCGGACCTAAGGTAAGGGAAATATCACAATCTCATTTTTATCCGAGATTGTTTATTCGTAAGTATTTACTGGGGTGTATTTTATCATCCACATCCATGTTTCATCAATATGTAATGTTATTTCCATCCACCTAAAATTGTTTAAATCCATTTTTACCCCTCGGTGAGTTTTTAGTAATATGTATGAAAGGAATCTTTTGTCGTTTTTCGTACGAGGTACTTTTTGACTTTTCCGACAAAAGTACGAGAAGAATGTTTTTTTTATACATATATGACATGAATGGATTTTTAAAAAATTATTTCCAAGAAGCTTCCTTTAGAAGTTTTTAAGTTTATTTTTAATCATCTTCTTTTATTTTAAATTCGTATGACATATTATGAAAGGAAAAATGTTTTTAAAGTAGAAAGGATATTTTCCTCAAGAATGGAGTTCAAGTATTTTATCAAAATTATTTTCCATCTAAGATAATAAAAGGGTTCTGTTTTTATCCCTATTATTACGTGGATTTGATTATGTTGTGATGGAAACATTTTTATGAATAACTTTATCTTATATGAATTGTTTTATGATGTCATGTTGTTTAAGAATCCCATTTTTATTACATGGGTTACGCTATGATGTATGGTTTATGATTATGTGGCACACATAAGAAAGGATTCATTATAAGATGGGTGGGACCTATATCTCCCTCCAATGCATTGGGTAAAGATTTTATATCTCATGAGATAGACATGGCTGGAACGGTAGGTTATACCGGTTCAGTGAAACAGGACTGGAACGAGGGTGACTCGGTTCAGAAAGGGACTTTGTCCACTAAGATAGTCTTGGAAATGAGTCATGACTAACAAGAAATGATTTTCCATGATTATGTGTGCATGCCACAAAGTTTCCAGTTTCATGTTATGATTATGGGGATCTCATTTTCACTTCTATGATTTATTCCATGTTAAGATATTATGATCTCTTTTGCAGGTTATGATTTTCAAAAAGATATGATATGATTTTTATTTCCTTTATTTGCCCTTGCTGAGCATTTGAGCTCACCCTTTTATGTTTTCTTTTCCCCAGGATATAAATAAAGGTTTTAGGTAAAAAAAGGGGAAGATATTTATGGGAGATATTGAAGATCTTTCACCACGATTAGAAGATTACGTTCCGAGTTTCCAAAGACACTAAACAATTACGATCCTTGTGTGTGTATTTTTTTTATGTACTAAGTATTCCGCAAAAGTATTGTAATGTCCATGTACGATAAGCTTCGAGTCTCTACAATTCTCCTCCTCCCCCCCTGACATGTGCTTCTTCACTTTCAATTCGCATTGGGGAAGAGGCTGAGGCTTCACCTCCAGATCTCGTCACTGAAATTGATGGCCCTGCATAATCAATTGAAAGGTGTGGTTAGTTTCAAAGGATAATAAAAGTTAATTGACTATATTTCAAATTAAGTACAGTCACAAATATTATTATCCCTTACCCAACGGAAGATCAGTAATTTGAGAAGGCTCCTCCCCATCTTTCCTAGCTTCAACAGGATTTTCAGGGTGAGTTTGAGGAAGCTCTATGGGGTTCATCTCCATATGGGATAATGTCTCGGAAATAGTAGGGTTTTATGTACCCCCTTCAGGCATTGATAGTCCAAAATCTTGCTCAGATAAAACTGCATATTTGAAATGATCATGATCATACATGTTATCAGAAGTTATTTTTAATAGGACGAAGGATAACACTCACATCCATAATCTTCTAAATTATATGGTAATTTAACATGATCTAAAAACTATTCAAAATATGCTCCAAGTCACATCATTTAATCCAATGTAATCTCAGAATACTGGTTAATCTCACCAGTGGGAGCATTTGGTATGTCTTATTGGCAACCTTCACCCTGCAGTCCTTAACCCTGGACGACATCTTCAGATAAAGTGGCAGCGTCAGTTGCAATGGCTGCCAAAAGCTCTAATGCATGGGTTGAACCGAAAGTATCACAGAATGGAAGTCAGTCGATGTTTCATTCAACATTTTATGAAGCATTGTTATCTTACCAGAAGCAGGTTCTTCTCTTCTTGCAACAGTAGTAGGAGGGATACTGGGAACAGAAGCTGGCTCCTCTTTAAGAGCAGCCAAGTCAGTTTGAACTTGTGATTGTTCACCAGTACGCTTCGTGGTCCTCAAAGGAGGTTCATTCCTTTCTCATAAATGGGAAATTGATAAAGCCCCTGCAATCCCAAAAAGTATGAGTAATTGTTTTCATGGTTTAAGACTCATGATAACCCAATGGACTTACCACTACTAATGAAGCATTTAGCTGTGTACTTCCACCTTCATTGCTTTTTCTTCCTTGGATTTTTGGGAGTGTTGACAGTCTCCATTACAGGTAACTGAATTGGAGAATTGAAAGCCATTTCCAGCTCCTCATCCATGTCCTGCTGGCCTGGAGATATCTCACCCGACTCGTGAGGAGATTCAGCAGCAGCCCTGATGGCAGTACCAGCAGGGCTATATTGTGGCGAAGGAACCTCAGTAGTTCCTTTCTTTGCAAGTAGTAGGATGATGAAAATAATTTCCTTGAGTAACAAAGCTTTGACTGGAATAAAGTTGAAAATAAAATAAGGAAATAAAACTTACATCTTCAAGTGCCAAAAAATCGTGACACTCCTCATCTCCGGAAGCATCAGTCCCCTCAGCAGCACTAGGATCTATCATTTCCTTCACCCGCTTGGTGACAGGAATGAAATCGTCAGTGGAATATATTAGAATTTACAGATCTCTGATATAATCCCACACTTCATTGGGGTTATCCTTGAAATGGATATCTGTAGAAGCCAAAAGGTTACCTATTCCAGGAATGTGTAGCCCCTCGTACAAATCCAGTCAGGTAGTTTCATCACCACAGTATAAACTCTACCATGTCTGGACAGTCTTTGGTCATAGATATTCAGTACGTTTACCAGAAGGATGTGAGGAAGGTCCTACAATCTTGGACTTCAGTTTCTTCCCAGCTCATGCAACTACAGATAAAGAATAAGAAAATAAGGCTTATATCTCTATAAAGTAATGGTGATTCAAATTGTCACAATGAAGTAACTTACTAGGAGTTGATGGAGTGGGTCTTTTTATTCTGACTAGAGGATTATATCGGGCATGAGTCCACTTTCCATTTATTGTGCCTCATCATCCCCATCTTGGGAATCCGGTGATTCAGTCCAAGATGAGGAATCTGGAGAATCAACTTTAGTTGGGGAAGCATCACCTTCATGAGGAAGGGTTTATTTCTCTACAGTCCTCTTCCTTTTCTCCACCTGATAAACCGAGTGATTCATCACCCCTCTAGGGTATGATTCTATCCAGTTCCTGACATACCATGTAGTCAAGTTATTTTCCAATTTATCAACTGGTAGATCAAACACTACCCCGATCTTCTCCCTAGATGTCAGCAACCATAGTTGCCGGGCAACCATCGGATGTTGCTCTGACTTAACATGCACGGGGGGAGATACAACAGTCTGCTGCAAACACTTGGATTGACGTAAAAATCTATATGAAGCATATACCTCGCATATAATCTCTCCGTCAATCCTAGAAACCAGCACACCATCTCTGCAGGACATATTGTATTCCTTTAATTCTAGAATGGTTGTTCCATCATCAACAAACTTCCCGGTTGGCGAATTTACATAAGGAATGAAATTAAATTCCTTATACATGCTCAGCCTCACCTTCATGTCATAAGAGTTGAGAGCTAGTGGATAAATTCCATAGAATGCCAGCATTGATGGCTTGAAAGAACATCCAGGAATCTGTACTCCATTTTTAACATTATACGTCCGGAAGTGAGTGGAGATCCATCCCCACAAAACATGGAATGGTCCCACTATTCTCAAATCAGACTTACCCATGAAGACATGGAGTAAACTCCTGTGAATATTTTCTAAAATGTTGGTAGCCAACACAACCATTTTCCCCTCAGCCAACTTGGCTGTAATAACGCAGGTCCCTGGCCGGACACCTCCCTTCGAGTCTCTGACTAGCAAAAGATAAACGCTGAGCCACAAGGCCAAAAATCCCACCAGACAAGTCTTCTTTGGGATTCTCTAATTCACCTCATATCCCCACTTCCCAAATTCTCCTGCTTCCAGAGTCGGCCAGAATTTTCTAGGAGCACCCCTCTTCTCTATTTTGGGGCAGGTAGTAGGACGAGTGGGCCTCTTCTTCTTGGATCCCTTCTCCTTCGATCCCTTCTCCTTCGGCTCCTTCTCCTGCTTCTCGATAAGAAACATATTCATCCACTCCTCTGGATGAATATCCTTTCTAGAATGAGTTAAAGAGGTATCTGAACTCTTGAGCTTGTGGAAGATTTTCAATAATTTTTGATCTAGTGCCGAAGTCTTCTCCGAATCATTCCAAGTCACCTTGGGAGGGATGAATTCATCATACATATCACCCAAAATTGGAGCCCATGAGATCTTGAGGACATCCCACAGACTGATTCCTACTTCTCCATGAGTCAGATGGAAAGAATTGGTTTCTGGGCTCCAATGGCTGAGTATCTCCGTCACGAAGTTATCATGCATGTAAATATATGTTTGACAAACCTAGACGGCTTCACATATTGCAACTCCTTTAAAATCCCCAATAAACTCTGCATAGGTTTGTTGCACCCAGTATGCCCACATCCAGGTTGGCTTCACACCTTCTCCAGGATGGAAGTACCAGCTCTTCAACCGGCCTTTGGATTGATCCATATGAGAATTTCAGAAGATTGAGGGATAACAATGTGGTTGCAGCTCAGGATTACGAGGTTTCAGATCTGGCGTACAAGGGCTATGATGCATCATAAGGGCCTTCTCCACTGTTCCAGCATTTATAAATACTCCCCCACATGAGATATTTACTGAATAAAAATTCGTTTAGTTCTAAAAACAAGAAATTGGGAGATAGTTCTTTGCCTCTTGAATGGTAAATTCTTGTAGATGACCATAGCCATATAAAGGTAGATAAATGCTCTGGGGGAAGTCACGATGATACTTCTTCAAATACTTAGCCAAATCCGGGAGAGTTCTATCCAGACGTTATAATAATAATGGCCAAATATGCTCATCATATCATCAATTCGCTTGCTAGACAGTTCATCAGTCATTCTGATTCTCTTGGGATCCATTGAATCTGCAAAATAGTTAAATAAATGAACTCTTAAATGGATTGATTTTTCATAAAATTTGTGATGAAATTTTGAAAAATGGGAAAGGCATTAAGTAGCGCAAGTCTCATTTTGTCACGCACGTATGGATGTGTTGCGCAAGTGTGGATGGGTCGCGCAAGTTTTTGGTGCGCAAGTATCACCGTGCAAGCCCTATTACCTCTACAGTAGCACGACAGCAGTGAAACAGCGAAAATTAGAGCAACTTGCGTGGTGAAGGTAACTTGTCCAGAGGGAGCTCGAAAATTCGAAATCTGGGTGATTTACACGAGAATGGCCACCTATATATTGGCCAGTCCACACCCCTACGTGCCTAAAGCCAACGCGCTCAGGATTTGCGTGCTGCCCTCTGCGGGCTCAACACTTGCGCACTGCATGTTCCTTGGTTTTCTTCTTTTCCTCAGATTCACATACTCATTTATTTCAGATCCAACTCTATGGGGGGACTTTTGATGACGCTCCTCTTCCGTCACAGAGTCTAAAAGAATGAAAAGGGAAATAAATTTAACCCAAAGTGAATTATCCTTTGAAGAAACATAAAAAATTGACAAAGGCGTGAACCAAGATTCAAATTCACTTGGTTCACGCAAGTTCCACCAAGGTCACGCAAGTATACTTACGCGCCTCCCAGTGGTCGCGCAGGTGACTTGCGCACCCTCTTTGTAATTTTTCCCAGATTCTCTCCAGACTATAAATACCCCTGTGGGCCCCCCATTTGAGCAGATGAAGAATTTCCAGAAATTCAGATTTGAGCTCCCGCGCCCTAGTCTCTTCTCAAGGCTTCCGAACACTTATAAGGTAGTTTCTTACCTAGAACTGAAGATCTAAAGAGAGGGAGTATGGCCTAAGTGTTGAAACGCATCAAAAATTGCGTGCCTTAGCTGCCATCCCTTAAGGGAAATGGCCACACTTGCGCGCCGCCTTACCCCTTCAATAGAACTTGATTGCCCCTCTTCTGAAAGCTTTCTGGGATAGTACTAAAGGCTTGATCCAAGCCTCTCCCAAGTTCTACCTTAAGGGCTGAGCGGAACTCAAGCACCCATGTGTCGTGCAGGTACACCTATGCGACCAAGACATGGGCGCCCATGTAGGACTTGCGTGCCCCTCTCTTTATGGGTGCCCTTCCTGCCCATTTCACCCCTCCTACACCTATCCACCTCTCCTCTTCAAGATTAAGCCTTCATAATTCTCTCCAAATAAATTCCTGTAATGATTTCCTTGTTGGATTCATTATCTAAAAGGAATTTTTTGTAACATCTCTCAAAACCTAGTGATTTATACATCTTTACATCACTAAAGTTAGAAAGTTCATTCATTCAACCTCATCCTTTAAGATGAGAGAATCCTTAACCTGGGCCTCCTTTTCAAGAGTAAGCCCCAGTCCAAAATCTCATTAATATTGGGCATCTTCTTTAGGAGTAAGCCCTAAGTCCTCATTAATTTGGGCATCCTCCTTAGGAGTAAGCCCTAAGTTCCCTAATCTGGGCATCCTCCTCAAGAGTAATCCCTAGTCTCAAAGTTCCCAAAATCTGGGCATCCTCCTCAAGAGTAAGCCCCAACCATAATTTCTCAAATCTGGGATTCCTTTTCAAGAGTAAGCCCTAGTCTCAAATCTGGGAATCCTCCTTAGGAGTAAGCCCCAAGTCCCTTAATTATTCAAATCCCTTTAACCTGGGCCTCCTCCTTAGGAGTAAGCCCCAGTCTAAATTTCTCTTAACCGGTCTTAATTTACTTTTTGATCTGGGCTTCCTTCTTAGGAGTAAAAACCAATCATAAGTCCCTTTCTAATTTGGGAATCTTCCTCAGGTGTAAGCCCCATGTTAGAGTATTCAAATCTCCATAAAGTACATATACCTTTATGGAACTTGTTCCTAGGTTTCTTCTCTGAAGTAAATCCCAATCCTCATCTATTTGGGTAGTCATAAATACATAAGCCCCAATTCATTTTCTATGATTAAATATTTCATGGAACAATTGTCTTGTTTTACCAATACCTCTTGTTTCTCACACCGAGCATGAATCATGTGAGCTTAGAGTGTAAAAGTAATTATGACATCTTCCTTTGATACATAAATCATACATAAACGTCATACTCCCTTACTTGAACTATGTGGGTTCTAATTCCTTTTATAAAAAAAGATACGTAGGTAGCCCATCTGCGGGTACGATCTCAACTCTGAAATAATCCATGTCCTTCTGAATGACAATAAACTTCAAGTTCCCCACTGAGTGGATTTAAAACCAGTATGGTCATCATAATGACCAAGGGAATTTTATGTATTAAAGGATACCATTGACTAAGGATCTCTAACAAATAAATATGATTCTCTATCGATGAAGAAACTTGAATAAATATATAAGATTCTCTAAATTTCCTACATATCTAATCATTGATTGTCAGATCTAAAGGAGAGTTCATTTTCTACTTGGTAATGTAATAAGGATTCATGAACATAACATAAATCTATAAAGAGAGTCCCAGAGTAGACAATAGTTCCCCCCAAAAGGGTCTGATGAGTCTGACTTCCCATCCTCTCGACCATTGCAAACTCTTAAGCCACATCAGTTCACAACTAAGGAGCACCTACATTTGGAAAGTAGGTCCAAATGGATATGGAATCATTGGATGTTTTCGGTTCTACGAACAAACCCGTTAAAAACCGATTGGAATGTTTGAACCTTAAATCAACATGGTCATCCCCAATTCGAGAGGAAACAAATACCATGTGGATTTGATTTCTCCGTGCAAGCCTCGTATCATCCATTTCAACAGGTTGGTCTATAGAATCATTGAACACATTTGTAATTGGAATAATTGGTTTTTATCCTTTAGAGGGAGAATCATCCTTGTTATTAGTGTTCTCACGTCAAATCCAATCCATAATTTATCTTCCCACATAGTTTTGAAATGGGTTGTAACTAATATTGACCATGTGAGGACATATTTAATCTAGGATTCACAATATTATAAGAGACAAAACTTGAAAACATGGAATCATGTGGAGAAAATAGATAAGGAAGGCTGAATTAATGTTCGTAGTGTATCTAGTGAAATTCATGGAATGCATGCAAAGATGGATTGGAAAATTATCCTAGGACAGTCTCTGTGGGGGAAGCTCAATGGAACAGAAGTACAGGATGTATATTGGCATGTGGAGCAGGTTCTACTCCACCTTCGGGTTAATCATTCATTTATATTTAAAGGTTCTCTAATGGAACTTCCGATGGATTTTGTGTAAAGGGGAGATTATCTTTTGTAATTTCAACTGGGATGGTATCCCCTTGATTTTTCTATGATGTTATGTGATGTCCATGAACTTCATACAAGCCAAGGAGTTCTCGCACTTCCCCAAGCTATCTTGAATGATTACCAACAAGATATATTTGATCATTTCTGATTTATCCTATGATCCTAATAGATACATGTTTACAGGTTAAAATTTAGTGGTTTCCTCCAATAGGGATTATCGTCATTTGATGCCCATCACTATAGAGTAGGATGTATGGGGGGATTTATTATGGTGTAATGACAATCCTTTGATGCTCAAATTCTTCATCTGGAAAATTTGGGGCAATGATCTCTCCACATATGATCATGTTCAATGGATATGTATCTTTTTAGCCTCCACGTTTTGTTACTATGGTGATTCCAGGGGTGAATACTATAAACACCTATTTCATAAGGGGTTAGGGGCATGAAATATGGAACACATTTCGAGATTTTACTAGTAACCATCTTCCTAGCCATTCTATAGGATTTTTCTTTGATATTTTGATACAAGGGACGATTAACAACATCTAGGAATAGAGAGAATGGATTTTTTTCTTAATTTTAGGTTTCTAGTGTATATGGTAGTATAGGAATAAATCTCATCTTGAGGAGATAGAGTGATCATGGATTTTTCTTGTTGTAAAATAACTATTCTAATTAATCTATATTAGCTGGAAAAGGACTGGTCTGATTTAGATTCAATTTTTTTTTTGAGGAATACCAGATCTTCCATTTGCATCAACACTAGGGACCGACAAGGTTAGTGGACTGGTCGACACTCTCAAATCCTAGGGCTCAAACTCAACACATATGGCTCTTGCAGTGAAGGTATCATATAGGGTGGGGGAATTATTCAAGATAGTAGTGGATTAGGAATTTTTTCTTTCACTTCCTTTTTTAGTGGTGGTGACTCTATCTAGGATGAAGAAACAGTGATGATGGAAGGTCTTATTTAGTGTATAAAGAACAATATGAATCATGTTGTGGTCGAAATGGACTACACAATTATTTATAATTTCTTATGTGGGAAGACTTTTACTCCTTGGTTAGTCTCTTACCTCATTATCAAGTGAAAAATCCTCATAAAAATTGGGTGGAAGTCCTGCATTAATTCCACAAGATGAATAAAGTTGTTGACTTCCCTTCCGCTTTAGCCACCAAGGACATATCAGTTTCCTGTTTCTCATAATTGGGATCACTTAACCCTAAAGGAATGGATTTAGTTTGAGGTGATTCCTGCATGCATCATTACGTTATACCCTCATGACGTACTCTTTTATTGCAATGTATCCCCCCTTGTTAATAAATAAAAAAAAGATGATGATGTTGAGTTATGAAGATCCAGGTTTATTCCTTGTAGTTTGGAGTATGGTTTTCCCAAATGAAAACCATAACATTTTGTTTTAGTAATTTGTAATAAATTAATGGTAGAATTTTGGTAGTGATTTAAATATAAATATTACAATAAAAAAATTAATAAAACATATTTAATTAGTCAATATTAATTTGTATTATAAAAATTTATGTTTAATTAAGAATTCTTGATACATACATTATAAATTTATTCATGTATGTGGTAGAATTGACACAAATAAGAATGTGTAATAAAAAATTAATGACTAAGAAAGTAGAGGTATATTATTATAGTATCATTTTTATTGAATAATATTGATTTTTATATAACATCATTGGATATGTGAACGAGTTTTAAAAATATTAGATGTTATAAATTAAAAGAAAATAAATAAGGGGAACTCATTATATACTTTGATAAAACCTGCCATTCTCATGATTATATTCTTCAGAATGAAGAATTTCACCCTCCTTGTGACTATAATATTCACAAAATAGGAGATTTCTATATGATATGAAAAATATAATGGTGTTATATATAGATTCCGAGTAATAGATTGGTTTAGTATGGTAGATGATAGATCCTTTTATATGTGAAAAGGATGGACATTTCCTAGTAAACATGATTTACCTGAAGGGTAAAGATGGAATCACATTTGATTTAGGAGATTTTACTATGAAAATGTTAGTGGAAATTATAGGATTAAATCATGCACCTAAAATTATATATTTATAATTTATATATTTAATGTTAATTAAAAAAATATTTACATGATAGATTACCTCTTTTGACTAGTTTTTAAATTGTTTAATTATTTACCATGGTAATTATTTTTTTACTAAAAAAATATGGTAACCCCTATTACCAAATTCAACATAATGATTCAAAATATGGATTAAATTTAATCAAATTAAATTTATTGATATAATAAAATCTATTGTAGATACTATATCAAGAATTTTTTCCTCCTGATTTCACTTCAATAAAAAAATCTTTTATGTGTCTCCCTCACCTTCAATTCCATTCCCTCACAACCCCGAATTGCCTCTCCAATTCCCCTCCACCCACCCCAATTCCCCCCCTTCAATTCCCAAATCCTAGCTCCACCTCTTCTCCATCCCACTCCCCTCCTCATGTTTCATCCTCCGTCCCAACTTTATCTCACCACCGTCCGCTCCTCTCACATCAGACTCCTCCTCCACTGCCTACTTCTCCACCATGTTCACCTCTGGTATCTATCTCCACCTTTGACTATGACTCCCCATCCGACAGACTCTCTACATCCTCCTCTCGTCTAGGCCTCCACCTCCATCAACTTCTTCTCTACCACATTTTCCTCTGATCTCTTTCTGCACCTTCAACCATGAACCCCCTTACGTGCCCCCCCTTCAATTCTGCTCCCCCACACCCACAAATAACCTCTCGAATTCCTCCCCTATACCAAAACTCTATTCCCCCAATTCCCATATCCTACCCCCGACTCTTCTCCCACACTCTCCCCTCCTGCCTTTTGCATCATCTATCCTACCTCTATATGGATGCTGTATCCCCCTCTCTACTTGGCCTCGAAATGCCCCAATCCTAGGTTCCCAGAGTTGTTGTATTATTTTATGACATTATCATGGTCATAATAAAATCAATTCTTGAAAGACCGATCAATTTGGTTTCCTTATAAATACTAGATACAAACATAAGTTTTACATTACATCTTGAAAAGAAAGAAAACATAGTATCTCCTTTGAAAACCCTCATATACCTTAAAGTATCCCTCTAAGTCAATTATCATATATTTATTCACATCATGAGAAAAAATAAATCATAAAAAATAGGGTGATCTTAGATGCTTAGTGAGGATAGAAAAATATAGCAAAAGCTATCATAAATAAGCATAAAAATTTAAATAAAGGTATAAAACTGAAAACACGATCCTTTTAAACATAATATTCTATATAATCTGGAAATAGATGAATCAAATAATTCTATATAAACATTCACACTGATATTATACCAGAAGAATAATGACATGGAATACCAATAACTAATCTAATAATGTGGAAATCCATAATGTTGGACACTATAACCATACCATCAAGGCCTCATGCAAGGACCATAAATAACCACACCATCAAGTTCTTATGCCAAGACACTGGTTTGTCTCATGTGACCTACCAATGCATTGAGGGTCTACAGTGAGCCCCACATGTCAGTTACTAAGTCCAATTAACTTCTCTTATGAAAGGGGTATAACACAACATAAACACTCATATTAAAACTAGCAATTTTTTTAATAATTTTACCATAAACAATGAATGAAATCAAAATAGCACATCCACAGTCAAATATATAATTAACCCTTAAATACAATATAGAATATTTTATCTAAATAAATCAACCTCAATTAATAAAAAAATCCAATAAAACATAGTGACATTGTAACACCCCATGATTTCATAGTACATTATCTCTTCCAAGAAATTCAATAACTTGCACTACACGCAACTCTGAGTTCGAGCGCACCACGACATAGAAAACTAGCCGTGCAAAAAGTAGTTATGAATAGTATTAATTGAATTTTTAATTTTATATAATCCATATAATTTTAGTATCCATATTCTGTGTTTCTTAGATATAATATAAGAACCAATTCATTTTTTCAAATAAAAGAAGTATTTTTCAAAAAATGTAATTTTACTGCCTTTTAATGATGAACTTCTAAAAATACCAATATTCGAAATGTTTATATATTAAATTTAATTAAATTAAATTAATCTTTAGAAGAGGGACAAAAAAATTTTGTTTAGATAAATTTTTGGTACTTTTCTAATAACTTTCATATTTTGATGAATAGTGAAAATACTAAATTTTATTAAAAACAACTTTTTTAATCAAAATAATTTATAGTGTTAAATTATACATTTGAGTGGTTTAAAAGAATAATTATATTATATTTTTATCATTTAATATAATTTATGTAATTTTATGTAATTTCACATTTAAAATGGACATAAATAAGTTTCAATCTTTTGATAGTCATTATATCTGAAAAACAAGCTTTTTGTTTTGACAACATGAATTAATTTTAAATTAATTTCTACCACTTATGTGTTTTGAAATTCGAAAAATGGATTCCATATTTGGGATCATGAGTTCCAAATTTTTTAAATATTTATCTTTTATTTTTAGACATTATGAATATTTACTTCAGCAAATATTTTATTTACCTTGGTTAAAGGGTAAATATAGTAAATAAGGTTAAAAAAATATTTTTATAATAATATTAAATTACCCTAACATGTGTATTATTACTATATGATGATACATGTCCGACCATGGTCATCCTTGGGTCTATTTGGGGACCCCATGGAGCCACTTGAGGGTGATAATGACACTTTATATTAATTAATTTAATGTAAAGAAAAAAATGACATATACATATATATTTTAGTTAAAAAAATTTACAAGGGGTTATATGAGTTATCTTTTCGACTATAAATATTCATTTGAAAGAAAAATAGATTTCCAACATCATGGATTTTTTTTATAATTTTTAGATATCAAATAAATAAAAATTATTTATGACACAGTAATGACGCAGTGTTTACCTCCTTAATGAATGATTTAAATAAATGAGATTATAAAAATTAAAACAATATACAAAATCTGTCCAATTATTTTTGGATGACTTTATTTCAAACATTAGTCATATTATCTTCTACTTTAATATGTTTTGGACCTTTAGAAACTGAAAATCATTATATAATAAAATAATACTTTCAAACTTTCCTAAAGAGCCCCTCCTCCCCTTATAAAAAGCCCTCATTTCTAACCCGTTGCTCACACCACTCAAGCCCATGGTATCATCCAAAATCTGACCAATTAGGCTACCTACATCCCTATATTCTTCTTAGAAGACTTTTTTTAGGCAAAATGCTCTTCAAGGAAGCCTTTTGGTTCAAACCAAAGGGAGTTACCCGATTTAAAGGTAACATCTCCTCTTAAGTTCTTTTCTTTTATTTTACTTCTCCAAACCCATAAACTATATTTATTCCTTTATTTTATAACAATAAAAGTATCCCAAATATACTAAGTTGTTTTTATGAGATGTATTTTAACTACAATTACTCACACCTCCATCTAATGGGTATAGAAAATAAAGTTTCTGTGGACGACGAACTATTGCCTCACGAAACGATGACTGTTCAATCTTCTACTACCACATCTTATGGTGGCCATTATGGTGAAAATATAATTTTATATGATATTTATGATATTTTTCTATATATAATCTTCCTAAATTCTCTTTTATATCATATCTTCATTATTTTCAGGTTGTATATATATGATAATTTCATTTAAGGAAGTGTGGACTACTGCTCCTCAAAGTGATATGACTTGTTCATACCATACACAGAATGTATAAAGGATAGTGTTAATGAACATAAGAAACATATATAAGATATTATATTATAATTAAAAATAATATATCTATGTATCATTTGGTCGTATTTCATTTTAAAATAAAAAATGAAATGGAAGTAGCGTTTGTGCGTACGTACGGATTACCGTCTCCACGAACGCTATGAGATTCATTCCCCATCATAAACATTCAAAAATAATTTTAATTTGATTATTAAAAATAATATTTAATAACATAATATCATTCATGATATTAATAAAATACTTCCTATCCATAACAAACATGACTTATGTAACAAAACATATAAAGGAAAACGAATCAGTTAACACTCGAAATAATGATACTACTAAAATATTATTAACAATGCAATATTAAAATAACATATATGATATCATATTTATGTGTGTACTTATTTTATAATTTAATAACAATGATTTAACTATAATACATGAGGTTAATGTACCCTGTATCAAGACAATGTACAAGGTAAGAGTTAATTTCACAATCTCTTTATTATCTGAGGCTGTTTTTATATATCTACTGGGACCTCTTTATCATCCACATCCGTGTTTCTTAAAAATTTATTTCAAAACATTTTTAATATTTACTAGAATATGGGTTAAAGTCATTTATACCCTTATTTTACCTTATATGTTTTGAAATGAATCTTTTGGTCGTTTTACAAACAAGGTACTTTATGACCTTTTCAACAAAATTATGGTAAGAATGTCTTTTTTAACTTATACGGCGGGTGCTGCTATTTTCTACCGTTATAACATCACTGAAGTTTCATTTACAAGATTATAATAATATTTTCAAAATAAGGGTATTATTTTTTAATTATGTGACTCTTAAATGATTTCAAAATAGAAAGAGATATTTCCCTCAAATAGTTTTAATTTCATCTATATCAACATCCTTCATTAAATTTTACACATGATTGAATTTGATTTATAATGATATAAATCTTCCATATTGAATTTATGGTTTTGGGATATGTTTGACTGTGGATGTGTTATTTTTATACCATTCAGGTTTTATGGTTAAAGTATTGCCATTTTTTATACAAGTTTAAATACAAATATTTATGTTATGTTTAAACCTTTTCATATGAAGAATGTATTGGACATAGTAAGTGAAGGGTGGAGCCTGATATAGCTCCTCGGTGCATCAGTAGGTCTCATGAGACAATTATATGTTGAATTGTTCAAGGCCTTTCCAAATTTGATATATGGTTTTGGATGATCCCTTAATCATTTTTAGACGTCTTGGCCGAGTCCTTGACAAAATGTTTCAGAATGTCCTTCATTATAAATTCCCTCATTATGAAAATATTATTGATGGTTCATGTGGTTATTTGACTAAAAGAATATCCATGACTATGTTTTGTTATGGAATTATTTATTAAACTCATATTCCTTATATAAAGTGTCCATGTTTGTTATTTGTAAAGTCATGTGTTTTAAATTATTCACCAAGACTAATGTTTATGTTATCTTCCGGTGTATTGATTACTCTTACTATGAGTTTGAGCTCACCCCTTTCTAATGTTTTATTTTCCCAGGAACCCAATAAGTGTTTTATGATTGATATGCAGGGTTATGCTAAGGGAACAAAGGAATTATCAAAAGATTATTTATGATGTGTTGCATGTTATAATTTGTAATGTAACATTCATGTATGTAATCTATTTTCCAAGACTGCTAAACTGATCGGTCCTTCAGGACTTGATTCCTGGTAATCATGCCAATGTATTAAAATAATGCATTGACTCTGGGCTTCTGGGGTCGGGGAATTATAGTTGATATCAGAGAAATTTTAGAAATAATCTTATAAACTACATTTAAAAAACTATGATTAGAGAACATTACCCTAAGATAGACTTTAATGATTCGTATAGAAGAATATCCTAGAATTTTGGTAATGTATAGATTTTGTGAATTTTCCAATAAATACGTGGCTGTCTATGTTCGAGCAGGTAGTGGATGCTCTGGCACAGATGTACCTAGGAGTAAAAACTCCGAGAAGGAGTTTTGGGCTTTACCCAAGGTATCCTGCTGCATGACAATGTGCCTCGCTGCACTATTGGTTATGACACTCCCAGGGGATACGCTTAGGATAATTAACATTTTCATTACAAGCCATTATGAAGGATTTAGGAGTAAATACTTCCTCAATGAAAACTTTTTTATGATTATTGATTATATGCATTATCTTTTCAATTTATTTTAGGTATTTTACATGTTTGGAATTATGCATTGTGATTCATAAAACTAACCTAGTGTATGCCATTGTTTAGAAATGGCGCCCAGTAGATGGAATGAGAACTCCATCAACACACATGATCCAAAGAGTAAGAAGGATCATATATTTCATGGTATTAAGCCTACATTTAGAAAGAAAATTGTATCCCTAGTATTATCATCATATAAAGAAATAGTATCATGTGTTAATATGATAAGTAAATAATTCTCTGAGTCATAAGGCTTTGAAGGGATACCAGAGAATAAAAGGATGGTATAGATAAAGATGTGTAAAGGGAATAATGGAAAGAAGGATTTTCCCATATGTGATAACTGTGGAAAGAATCACCTTGGTAAATGCTTGAAGGAAATGTGAGTTTTTTATAAGTGTCTAGAAAAAAGGACACCAAGTATGTGATTGTAAGGGTAAAAAAGGGTGCCAATGTACAATGATTCATATTCATGGAGTTGAGACACTACACGAATCAATGTCCCAATCATTAGAGTATACCACAAATGATGTTGTTGGATAATAATCAATATATTCTATTACTATATATTATGAGTAATAAATAGTTTTATTATGTTGATATTAATAAATTATGTAATTTGAGTGTTTTATCAACGATGTACTGGTAATAATAATTATGGAGTATATAAGGGTTGTACTGCAATAATATTTCATTATGTATTTGAGATTATGTAGTACCATGAAAAGTGACTCAATAGAAAGTTAAACTTTTTTGAAAATACATGGTTGAAGTAGGATAAAAATTAATATGGTTCTGATACTGTGGTATTGATTTTGGAATAAGATATGATTGATTTGGACAAATTATATTGGGTATTATTGACTAAGTTGGAACTAATTAATGGTTTGTTTATTCCATTATTGTTGGAGTTTACAACAATTTTTGGATATAAGGAGTATATTCAGTATTATATAAGGAATAAGGGAGAATGAATGTAATCAATAAGGTTTTAGGGTAATTCAGGGTGTTACCATGTTTTAAAATAATACATGATGAAGGTATTAACATGTTATTACGTGGTAAAAATGAACTTCATTATATTTACCTTCCTTATAAATTATGGACTGTGAGTTCGGACAGAAGTATTTTGGATATGTTTAATGGTTGGAATAAATTAATTTTGACATTGGATACTATTGTTAAGGTTAAATCATTTCTTAAGATTATTTTTGGATTTTCATAAAAATGACAACTCGGAGGTTGGGCGATAACCCGTCACGTCCGGCAAGGCCACGAGACTTGAACCGACAGCCAAAGTGTGAAAAAGGTACATCACATTCCACTAGCCTACGTGATGTACTAGTTTTTATAATGTATATTTTTTAAATAGTTTGAAAAATGAATTATAAATTCATTATTTTCAGAACCCTATACGATTATGATAAATATAATATTTTTGAATTCTATTATCTTTTAGAGTGAAATTAGTTGAAGGATGAAACTCTGCTTGTCAAGTATATTTTTTCCTCATATTCTATGAATAAATTATTTCTTAAACTTTAGGTAAGGGATCTTAAAACAAAAAATGTGTTATCCTAACACTCTATCTTTATTGAACTGATGATATTTTAAGTCATCATAGATTGATGGATTTAAGGCTGTCGATTTTATACTTGTTTTTAATTGATGTCCTCAAAAAATCTCTATAAATATTTACATTTTTTCTCTAATTATGTGTCTCTAATTTCCACCAATGTTCTTCTAATAATGATCATAATTTGGTGGTGACTTTGTTATTTCTCTTCCCCTCTTATAAAGACTAAATTTCATTAACCCAATTTCTGATGTGGGTTTTCCACGAAGGTATTTTTCTATTTTAACGTATTATTTTCAAAGAAAATTTTAAAATTGCGAGGAGGCAATTTATTTTTTTAGGGGAGAATGTAACACCCAAAGATTTCATATTATGTTATATCTTCAAATAAATTCAATAACTTGCGCTATACACAACACTGAGTTCGAGCGCACTAGGACATATCAAACTAGCCATTCAAAAAGCATTTATGAATAGTATTAAATAAATTTTGAATTTTATATACTCCCTATAATTTTAAAATACATATTATGTGTTTCTTAGACATAATATGTGAACAAAATCATTTTTCAGATAAAATGATTATTTTTCAAAAAAATGCAATTTTACCGCCTTTTAATGGCTAACTTTTTTTAAAACCAATATTTGACACTTATATATTCAATTTAATTAAATTAAATTAATCTCTAGAATCGGATCAGAAAAATTTATTTTCGATAAATTTTTGGTACTTTTCTGATAAATTTCATATTTTGATGAATTGTGAGAAACACCAAATTTTAATTAAAAGCAACTTTTTTAAACAAAATAAGTTATAGTGTAAAATTATACATTTGATTGGTTTTAAAGTATTATTAGATTATATTTTTATCATGTAATATAATTTTTGTCTTTTTATGTAATTTCACATTTAAACTAGAAAATAATTAGTGTCAATATTTTGATAGTTATTATTTCCTAAAAACACGCTTTTTTGTTTTGACAAAGGGAATTAATTTTAAATTAATTTCTTCCATTTCTATGTTTTGAATTTGGTAAAATGGATTACATATATGGAATAATAAGGTATAAATTTTTTAAATAGTTAAATTTTATGTTTAGACATTATGAATATTTATTTCAGCTAATATTTTATTTACGATGATTAAAGGGTAAATTTCGTACATAAGGGTAAACAAATATTTTCATAATAATATTATTTTAACCTAAAATGTGTTCTATTACTATTTTTTGATACATGTCCGACCATGAGCATCCTTGGGTCTACTTCGGGACCCCATGGAGCCACTTGAGAGTGATAATGACACTATATATTAATTAATTTAAAGTAAAGACAAAAATGACATAAACATATATCTTTTAGTAAAATAACTTTTACAATGTGTTATATAAGCTATCACTTAGACTGTAAATGTCAATTTGAAATATAAAATTATTTCCCACATCATGGTATGTTTTTTTATAATTTTTGAAAATCAAATAAAAAAATTATTTATGACACAATAATGATGCAGTATTTACCTCATTAATGAATGATTTAAATAAATGACATTATAAAATTAAAAATATATCTAAAACCATTCCAATTATTATTGGATGATTTTATTTTGAACATGATTCATCTTATATTATAATTAAATGTGTTTTGGACCCTTAGAAATTGAAAATAATTATATAATAAAATAATATTTTCAAACTTTCTTAAAGTGCCCCTCCTCCACCTTATAAAAATCCCTCACTTATAACCCATTTCTCACACCTCTCAAGCCCCTTGGATCGTCAAACCTTAGCACAATTAATCTCTCTACATCCCTATCTTCCTCTTATAAGCCTTACCTTAGGCCTAAGGCACTTCAAGGAAGCCTTTTGGTTCAAACCAAATGGAGTTACCCAATTTAAAGGTAACATGTCCTCTTAAGTTCTTTTCTTTTATTTTACTTCTCAAACCCCATAAACACTCTTTATTGCATTATTTTACAAAAATAACAGTATCCTAAATATACTAAGTTGTTTTAATGAGAATTATTTTAACTAAAAATCCATACACCTCCATCTAATGTGTATATAACATAATGGATCTGTGGAAGGTGAACTGCTGCCTTACGAAACGATGATTGTTCAATCTTCTACTACCACCTCTTATGGTGGCCATTATGGTGGAACTACAATTATATATGTTATTTATGATATTTATTTTATCTATAATCTTATTTAATTCTCTATTATATCATATCTTTATTCTTTTCACGTTGTATATATTTGATAATTTCATTTGAAGAAGTGCGGACTACCTCCCCCTTAATATGATATGACTCGTTCATACATTACATGGAACGTATAAAAGATGGTTTTAATGAACATACATAACATATATAAAATATTATTTTATAATATAATAATAACATACCTATGAATCATTTGTTATCCTTTCCTTTTAAAGTAAAAAAAGGAAATAGAAGTAGCGTTCATGCGTACGTATGGATTATCATCTTCATGAACATGATGAGATATATTCCCCTTCGTAACCATTCAAGAATAGTTTTTATTTGATTATTAAAAATAATATTGAATAACATAATATCATTATGGATATGAATCAAATAAATCCTATCCATAAAAAACATTACTTACGTAACAATACATAAAAAGGAAAATGAATCAGTTAACACCCAAAACAAGGATACTACTAAAATATTATTAACAAAACAATATTAAAAGATCATATATGATATCATATTTATGTATGTAGTTATTTTGTAATTTAATTATAATTATAAAACTATTATTCATGTTGTTAACGTAACCTCGACCAAGGAAAAGTACAAGGTAATGGTTAATTTCACAATCTCTTTATTATGCAAGGTTGTTTTTACATAAGTATCTACTATGACCTCTTTATCATACACATATATTTATCTTAAAAATGTATTTCAAAGAATTTTTACTATTTACAAGAATATGGGATAAATTAATTTATACCCTTATTTGACATTATATATTTTCAAAGAAATCATTCGGTTGTCTTCCAAATAAGGTACCTTATGATCTTTTCAACAAAATTAATTTAAGAATGTCTTTTTTAACTTATATGGTGGGTGTGGCTATTTTTTCCGTTATAAAATTTTCAAAGCTTCCCTTAAATTCTTATAAGAATATTTTAAATATAAATGTTTTCTTTTATAATTATGTGACTATTAAATGATTTCAAAATAGAAAGAGTTATTTCTCTCAAATAGTTTTGATTTCATCTATGTAAACATCATTTCATATATTTTAGAATTGTTTGAAGTTGATTTATTATGATAAAAATATTCAATATTGTATTTATGGTTTTCTGATATTTTTTACTATGGATGTGTTATTTTTATACCATTCATGGTTTATGGTTAAAGTATTGACATTTCGTGTGCTAGTTTTAATATTATTGTTTATGTTATGTTTAAACCTTTTCATATGAGGAATGTATTAGACTTAGTAAGTGACTGGTGGAGCCCGTTGTAGCTCCTCAGTTCATCGATAGGTCTCATGAGACAATTAGTCATGGGATTGGCTAAGGCCTTTCTTTATTTGATATATGGTTTTGGCCAAGGAAATAATCATTTTTAGATGTCTTGGCTGAGGCCTTGATTTTTTTTTTCAGAATGTACTGCATTATATATTCCCACATTTTGAAAATATTATTGATGGTTCATGTGGTTATTCAACTAGTAGAATACCCATGACTATGTTTTATTATGGAATTATTTACACCGCTAATATTTCTCCCATAAAGTGTCCATGTTTATTGTTTGTAAAGTATTATTTTTTCAATTACTCACCATGCCTTATTTTTATTTTATCTTATGGTGTATTGCTTACTCATACTGAGAGTTTGAGATCACCCATTTCTTATGTTTTATTTTCCCAGGATCCCAAGAAGTGTTTTATTATTAATATGCAGGGTTAAACTAAGGGAACAATGGATTTCTCAAATGATTATTTATGCTGTGTTGTATGCTAAAAAGTGTAATGTAACATTCATGCCTATAATCTATATTCCAATACTGCTAAACTGATTGGTCCTTCAGGACTTTATTCCTTGTAATCATGAAAATGTATTAAAATAATGAACCAACTCTGGGCTTCTGGGGTTGGGGCATTATAGTTGGTATTATAAGAAGTTTAGTAATAACCATGGAAACTAGTTTTAGAAAGACTACCATTAGGGAACATTACCCTAAGATAGAATTTCAAGATTAGTATTAAAAAAACATCCTAGAATTTGGTAAGAAATATATTTTTTGAATTTTCCAAGAAATACATCAATATATAGATATGAGCTAGTAGAGGAAGCTATGGCACAGATGTACCTTGGAGTGAAAACTCCAACAAGGAGTTTCAGGCTTGACCTGTGGTATCCTGGTACACGACAACGGGCCTCGCTACAATCATGGTTACGACACTCCCTGGGGACATGCATAAGATAATTCACATTTTCATTACAAGACATTATGAAGGATTTAGGAGTAAATAATTCCTCAAAGAAATTTTTTTATGATTAGAGATTATATTCCAAATCATTTCATTTTATGTTAGGTATTTAACAAGTTTGCAATTATGCGTTGTGATTCATAAAACTAACCTAGTGTATGCCATTGTTTAAAAATGGTGCCCAATAGATGAAATGAAAAATCCAGTAATACGCACGATCCAAAGAGTAAGAAGGATCATATATTTCATGTTATTAAAACCAAATTTAGAAAGGAAATAGTCTCACATGTATTATCATCATATGAAGAAATAGTATCATGTGTTAATAAGATATGTAAATAATTATCTAATTCCTATGGATTTGAAGGGAAGCCAGAGAATACAATTATGGTAGAGAGAAAGATGTGTAAAGGGAATTAGGGAAAGAAGGATTTTACCATATGTTATAGCTATGGAAGGAATCACCTTGGTAAATGCTTGAAGTGAATGTGATTTTTTTATAAGTGTGGAGAAAAAGGTCACCAATTACGTGATTGCAAGGGTAAAAAAAAGGTTTCAAATGTTTAATACTTCATATTCAAGGAGTTGAGACCCTACGCGAATCAATATCCCAATCATCAGAGTATACCACAAATAATGTTGTTAGATAATAGTCAAGATATGATATTACCACAGATAAAGAGTAATTACTAGTTTTCTTATGTTTAAATTAATTAATTATGTCATTTGAGTGTTATATCAACGATGTACTAGTTATAATAAGTATGGTGTATATAATGATTGTACTATAGTACTATTTCATTAAGTATTTGAGATTGTGTGGTATCAAGAAATGTCACTGAGTAGAATGTTAAACTTTTTTGAAAATACATGGTTGATGGAAAGATAAACATTAATATAGTTTTGATACTGTGGTGTTGATTTTGGAATAAGAGATAACTGATTTGGATAAATTATATAGAGTATTATTGAAAACATTGGAACTAATTAATGGTTTTTTTATTCCATTATTGTTGGATTTTACAAATTTTGGGATATAAGGAGCATATTTAGTATTTTTTAAGGAATATGGGAGCATGAATGTAATCAATAAGAATTTATGGTAATCTAGGATGTTACAGTGTTTAAAAAAAAATTATGTTCGTATTCACATGTTATTAAATGGAATAAAAGATCTTCATTATATTTACCTTACTTATAAATTTTTGACTGTGAGTTCAGACCAAAGTATTATGCATAATTATAAAGGTTAGTGTAAATTAAGTTTGACAATAGATACTATTGTTAATTTTAAATAATTTCTTAAGATTATTTTTGGATTTTTATAGAAAGGACAACCCATAGGTCAGGAGACAACCTGTCGCATCCGGTAAGGCCACGAGACTTGAACCCACAACTCAAGGGTGATAAGGGTATATCACCTACCACAAGACAACATGATAGACTAGTTTGTATAATGTAGTATTTTTTAAAATTTTCTGACAAATGAATTATAAATTCATTATTTTTAGAACCCTATATGATTAGGATAAATCGAATATTTTTGAATTCTATTATCTTTTGGAGTGATATTAGTTGAAGGTTGAAACTCTACTTGTAAAATATATATTTTTTCCTCTTATTCTATGAATAAATTAATTATTAAACTTTAGGAAAGGGATCTAAAAACAAAAAATGTGTTTTCCAAATACCTTATGTTTTGTGGAACCAATGATATTTTAATTCATCATATATTGATGGTTTGAGGCCTTCATTTTTACACTTTTTGTGATTGATGACATCAATCACTCCCTATAAATATTAAAACTTTTCCCCCAATTATGTGTCTCTAATTTCCACCAATGTTCTCCTAATTGATATCCTAATTTGGGGGTGACTTTTTCATTTCTCTTTCCCTCTCATTAAGATTAAATTTCATTAAACCAATTTCTGATTTGGGTTTTCCACAAAGGTATTTTTCTATTTTTAACCTTTTTCTTTAAAAAACAATTAAAATTGCAAGGACGCAATTTATTGAAGGTTGGGAGAATGTAAGTCCCCAATATTTCATAGTACTTTATCTCTTCAAATAATTTCAATAACTTTCACTACACGCAACACTGAGTTCGAGTGCACCATGACTCTGCAAACTCACCATTCAAAAAATGGTTATGAATAGTAGTAATTGAATTTTAAATTTTATATACTCCAAATAATTTGAGAATCCATATTAGGTTTTTCTTAAAAATAATTTAAGAACAAATTTATTTTTGCAGATGAAAGATGTATTTTTCAAAAAATGGAATTTTACTGTCTTTTAATGTCGAATTTTTTATAAAAAAACCACTATTTTAAATTTTTATATATTAAATTTAATGAAATTAAATTATTCTTTACATGAAGGAACATAAAAATTTAGTTTGGAAATTTTTTTTGGTACTTTTCAGATAACTTTCTTATTTTGATGAATAGTGAAAAATTCTAAATTTTAATAAACAAAATTTTTAATTAAAATAATTTCTATTGTTAAATTATACATTTGAGTGGTTTTAAAGTACCATAAGATTATATTTTTATCATTTAATATAATTTAGGTCATTTGATATAATTTCACATTTAAACTGGACATAAACAAGTGTCAATCTTTTGATAGTTATTATTTCTAAAAAACACGATTTTTTTTTGACAAAGAGAATTAATTTAAAATTAATTTCGGCCACTTATGTGTTTTGAATTTGAAAAAAATGATTCCATATTTTGAATAATGAGGTCCAAATTTTGTAAATAGGTAACTTTAATTTTTAGATATTAGGAATATTTACATAAGTAAATATTTTATTTACCATGGTCAAAGGGTAAATCTGGTAAATAAGGGTAAAAAAATATTATTACAATAACATTAAATTACCCTAACATGTGTCATATTCCAATTGTTTAATACTTGTTCGACCATGGGCATCTTTGGGTCTATTTTTTGAGCCCATGGAGCCACATGAGAGTGATAATGACACATTATATTAATTAATTTAAAGTAAAGACAAAAATGAAATGAAGATAAATATTTTAGTAAAACCATTTTTAAAAGTGGTTATATGAGTTATCTCTTCTAATTTAATACTCAGTTTAAAGATAAAAAGATTTTATACATCATGATATTTTTTTTAGAATTTTCAGACATCAAATAAATAAAATTATTTATGACATAATAATGGCGTAGTGTTTACCTCATTAATGAATGATTTAAATAAAGGGGATTATAAAATTTAAAAAAATATCCAGAACCCATCCAATTTTTATTGTATTTTTTTATTTCAAACATTAGTAATCTTATATTTTACTTTAATTAGAACTGGACCTTTATAAACCGAAAATCATTATATATAAAAATAATATTTCCAAACTTTCCTAAAGAGCCCCTCCTCCCCTTATAAAAAGCTCTCACTTCTAACGCATTTCTCACACCTATATAGCCCCTTGGCTTGTCCAAACTCTACCCCAGTTAAGCTCCCTATATCCCTGTCTTCCTCTTAGAATCCTTTCCTTAGTCATAAGGCACTTCAAGGAAGCCTATTGGTTCAAACCAAAGGGAGTTACCCGATTTAAAGGTAACATCTACTCTTAAGTTATTTTCTTTTATTTTACTTATTCCACCCCATAAACTATATTTATTCATTTATTTTAAAACAAAACAATTATATTAAATATAATATGTTGTTCTTATGAGAATTATTTTAACTAAATTTACACACACCTCTATCTAATGGGTATAGAACCTAATGCTTCGGTGGATGGTGAAATACTGCCTCACAAAACGATGATTGATCAATCTTCTACTACCACCACTTATGGTGGCGATTATGATGGAAATGTAATTATATATGATATTTATGATATTTATTTTATATATAATCTTCTGTAATTCTATTTTATAGTATATCTTTGTTTTTTTCATGTTGTATATATATGATAATTTAATTTGGGAAAGTGCAGACTACCTCCCACTTAAAGTGATATGACTCGTTCATACCATACATGGAACATATAAAAAATGGTATTAATTAACTTATGGTACGTATATAAAATATTTTATTATACTAGAATAATAATATACCTATATATAATTTGGTCTTATTTCCTTTTAAAACAATAAAAAAATGTAAGTAGTGTTCGTGTGTATGTACGGATTACCGTCTCCACGAACGCGATGAGATTCATTCCCCATCATAACCATTAAAGAATAACTTTAATTTTATTCTAAAAAATAATATTTAATAAAATAATATCATTTTGTATATGAAGAAAATACATCTTATCCATAAAAAACATGACTTATGTTACAAAACATTTAAAGGAAAATGAATCAGTTAACACCTGAAACAATGATACTACTAAAATATTATTAACAAAGCAATATTAGAAGATAATATATGATATCATATTTATGTATGTAGTTATTGAATAATTAAATAACATTGATTTATCTGTTATACAATAGTTCAACGTACCCTTGACCAAGGAAAAGTACAAGTTAAGGGTTAATTTCACAATCTCTTTATTAACCGAGTTTATTTTTACATAAATATCTACTGGGACCTCTTTATCATCCACATTCGTGTTTCTTAAAAATGTATTTCAAAACAATTTTACTATTTACTAGACTATGGGTTAAATTTATTTATTCCCATATTTTATCTTATATATTTTGAAAGGAATATTTCCATCATTTTCCAAACAAGCTACTTTATGACCTTTTTGACAAAATTAAGGTAACAATGTATTTTTAAACGTATACAGTGGGTGTGGCTATTTTCCACCATTATAACATCATCAAAGATTCCCTTACAAGATTATAAGAATATTTTCAAAATAAATGTTTTATTTTATAATTATGTTACTCTTAAATGATTTCAAAATAGAAAGAGATATTTTCCACAAATAGTTTTTATTTCATCCATCTTTACATCCTTCGATAAATTTTACACTTGTTTGAAGTTGATTTATTATGATACAAATCTTCCATATTTTATTTAAGGTTTTGTGAACTTTTTGACTATTGATGTGTTCTTTTTATACCATTCATGGTTTATGGTTAAAGTATTGACATTTTGTATGATACTTTAATACTAATTTTTATGTTATGTTTAAAAATTTTATATGAGGAATGTATTGGACATAGTAGGTAACGGTTGGAGCACACTATAGCTCCATGTTCCATCGGTAGGTATCATGAGAAAATTAGATGTGGAATTCGATGAGGCCTTTCCCAATTTGATATATGGTTTTGGCTGAGGTCTTAACCATTTTCTGATGTCTTAGCCCAAGCCTTGAATAAATGTTTCAGAATGTCCCGCATTATACATTCCCTGATTATAAAAATATTTTTGATGGTTCATGTGGTTATTTGACCAGTAGAATACCCATGACTATGTTTTATTTTGAATTATTTACTCTTCTCATATTCCTTCCATAAAGTGTTGATGTTTATTATTTTTAAAGCCATGTGTTTTCAATTATTCACCATGCCTACTGTTTATGTTATATTTTGATGTATTGCTTACTATTTTTTAGCATTTGAGCTCAACCCATTCTTATGTTTTATTTTCCCAGGATCCTAAGAAATATTTTATGATTGATATGTAGGGTTAATATAAGGGAACAGTGGTGTTCTCAAATGATTATTTATGTTGTGTTGTATGTTAGAAAATGTAATGTAATATTCATGTATGTAATCTATTTTCCAAGACTGTTAAACTGATCAGTCCTTTGGGACATGATTCCCTGTAATCATTCCAATGTATTAAAATAATGCACTGACTCTGGGCTTCTGGGTTCAGAGAGTTACATACATAGATGAAAATAATCTAATAAATTAATTAAAAATATTTAAGAGAATTATCACTTTTTTCGTTGAATTCATATAAAAGACACAAAATTATATAAGAAAAATATTTATTTAGAAAATAACCTAGTAAGATTTTAATGATATAATCAAAATTTTAAGGCATCATAACGATAAAAAATAACCTCTTGCACCAGATAACTTAAAAAGAATTCTTTCCTTAATTTGATAAAAGGGGTCCTAAAGAACATCATTTGGAAAATAATAAAAAGATTTATTTCAAAATGATTTCTAAAAAGTGAATAATGGGTAAAAATTGACATTAAAAAAAACTAATAATATTTTAAAATAAATATTTAAGAAGCACAGATAGGGATGATAAAGATGTCCCAGTATATAGTATCATATAAACAACCTCAAATAATAATGAGATAGTAGAATTAACCCTAACCTTGTAAATTCTTTTAGTCGAGGGTGAGTTAACCTATTATATAATGGTTTATTAATTTTATTAAATAATTACAGGACCATATACATATTTATTATATCATATATGATCCAATTATATCCTCTTGGTAATAATATTTCAGTATTACTATTGTTTTGGGTGTTAACTACTTCGTTTTCTCATTCCGATTTTTTCATGTAAGTCCTGTTTGTTATAAATAGGATGTATTTTATTCATATCCATAATGAAATTTGTTTCATAATTAATATTTGTAATCATAATGTAAATTATATAATCATTCTTTTATGGTTAACATGTAGAATTAATCTCACCGCGTTGTGAAGACGGTCTGTCGTACGTACGCTCAAGCGACGATATCATTCCCTTAATGGTTAAATGATACGGAATTGGATGGTAAATTAATTATATATAATAATTATAATGTTATATTAATTATTTATATCTTTTATATTCATCTTTATACCCATCCAAATAAATTATTGTTTAATAACAAATTACACCACAACATGGACAAGGTATGTCGTACGTACACAAGCATGGTGATATTGTTATTCGTATGATTGATAAAATGGGGAATATGGTTGTACTGTGATTATAAAAACAACTAAGTATATAGATAATAATATATTTATTACTTTTCTATGTAAAAAACATATAAATATGATGTATAAGAAGAAAATAACTTTGAAATAGGTGATAAAACCATCACCTCTTTTTTAGGTATCTTTTTTGGATTTGCCCAAAATAAATACATAGATTGGATTTATGCCAAATGTATATCCTATAGTATGTATTTATAGAATTTCTGAGAAGAAATTGGTCGGTTTTTCTTATGAAAAGGGTCCTTATATGTGTGAATTATAGAGGAGAGGTCCCCTTTTATAAGAGAGGTGACAAGAACTATTGGAAGATCGAAAAAAATTAATTTATTATAAATTTAGTTTCGGTTCAATGTATCTCCAAAGTTACTTATCTATAAGATTGGATGATTATGGGTGAAACTAATATCAAAAAAAGACTTTTATATATGTTTAGGTCACCAAATTAATCGTATCTTTTGGGATTAAGCCTTAGTTAAATAGTTTAACTCTTACCATGTCTATTTGTCTTTTTATACAATAGGGTTAATATAGTTACTATAAAATATCAAAAGAAATCCAATTGTACCATTTATGACATATTTAACACTATAATAGATATTTTTTAGAACTTTATATTTTTATCAATTTTATATAATTTAATAAAATATTATTTATTTCAAAGTATCATTTATGTCAATTTTGATACTATTCAATATTTGCATTTTTACAAATATCTAGAAATTATGATAACTTAGAACCAATAATTACAATAAGTCACTAATATTTATATTTTATCTATAAAATTATTTTATATCAATAATGAAGTAAAATTACAGTTATTTTAATATTTTTAATATCATTTAAATGATATTTTTATTAATAAAATAATTTCTATATCACTATTGTGTTCTCATTGATGGTGATTATTTAATCTTTTAAAATTATAAATAAATTTCTATTAGGTAGGAAATTAATTCGTATTTTGAGAAACTATTTATAATCAATTCTATATCTTGTGTATCTCTATATTAAAATTATTTTATTTATATGAAATGAGAGTGATATTTTTTCATATTCATTAATTTTAATAATATTCATGTCATATTCATAGATAAGGGTCCATTAAATGATTAAATTTAGAAGAATAGGTGATAAGTGTAAAATTTAGTCATCTATTAGGATTTTTATAGGTGTTAGGGTAATTTTATAATATCATTTTTACCTTTAATTTCCTGATTTACCCTTAACCACTAAAATAACAAAATTACTAAAGTTACTATTCATAATCTCCAAAAAAATTAAGTAACCTATTAAAAAAAAATTGACCCACTGAATCTAAATATGGAATCAATTTTATAAAATTTAAATCTCATAAGTTTTAGTAATTTATTTAAAATAAATCCTCATTGGCAGAGTGAGAAAAAATGTTTTTCAAAAGTAAAACCATCAAAAGGATGGCATGTGTTTATATCTTATTTTAATGTGAAAATAATTCCAATTACCTAAATTATATAAAATTATAAAAACATAATATAATTATTATTTAAAACCAAAAACAAGTATAATATAAAAATATAAATAAATTAGATGAAAAAGTAGTTTTTGAATTAAAATGCAGTATTTTTCATTATTCATTAAAATTATAAAGTTTTCTGAAAAATGCCAAAAAAAATTCCTAAATAAATATTTATCTCCATATTCTAAATAAGAGGTTAAATTTTTCAAATTTAATATAAAAAATGTCAAATATTGGATTTAAAAATGGTTCTCCCTTAAAAGGCAGAATATATATATATATATATATTAAAATACCTCCTTTATTCAAAAAATTGAATTGTGTTATTATATAATGTATAAGAAACACATGGGATGATTATTAAAATTATATGAAATATATAAATGTAAAAATGGGGTTAATACTATTCATAACCGCTATTTAAATAGCTAATCGTGGTGTGCTTGAACTCGGTGTTGCGTGCAACACAAGCTATTGAATTATTTAAAAAGAAATGTACCATAGAATCATGGGGTGTTATATTCTTCCCTAATTAAAATAATTTCATCCAAAAAATTTCTAGAATATCATAAAATATTTGGGTGGTTCTTCTTCATAAGTTCTTCAGGTTCCCACATCACCTCTTCCATTTCATGGTTTCTCCAAAGGACCTTTACTAAACAAGTCATCTGATTCCTCAACACTTGTTCTATAGTACCAAGAATATTGATAGGTTATTCACAATTATACATATTGATTTCAAGTTCTATTTCGTCATAGGTGAGTATGTGTGTTGGGTCTAGTATGTATTTCTTTAACATTGATACATGGAACACATCATGAACTTTATAGATACATGGAATCATTTCTGAATGGTAGGCTAAAACTCCAATTCGTTCCTTAATTTCAAAATATCTAATGTACCTAGGACTAAATTTACACTTATTAACTAATCTTATAAAACTCTTACAAGGAGATACCTTCAAGAAAAAATGATCTCTCACTTGAAATTCCAAATCCTTCCTTTGGTTATCGACATAGATCTTTTGCCTACATTGTGATGTTATGATATGGGTCTAAATAGTCTTTACCTTTTCCATTGTTTCCTCAACAAGTTCTGAGCTCATGATTTTTATTTCACCAACACCATCCCAATAAGTCGGTGTATTATATCTCATTCCATATAATGCTTTATATGGTGCTATCATAATACATGAATGAAATCTATTGTTTTAGGAAAATTATACCAGAGGTAAATACTGATCCCAAAAACCTTAATAGTCAAGTGAGAAAGATATAAAAATGACTTCTAAATTTTGAATAGTCCAATTCGATTGTCCATCATTTTGAGGGTGGTAGCCAGTGCTCAAACAAAGCATAGGATCTAGGGCCTTCTGAAGACTTTTCCAGCATTTGTGATGTAAAATGGGGGTCATGATCAGAAATAGTCAATAAGGGTACACCATAATATCTTACAGAATCATTAATATGTAGTCTTTCTAAACATTCATGTGGTAAATATTTTCTTATAAAATGAATATGTGTTGATTTTCTATTATAATAAAAAAACTCATATCACATCATTTGTTCTAGGAGTCTTTGGTATCCCCATGAAAAAGTCTATCATAATATCATCCCATTTCAACACATGTATATGAAGAGGTTGCATGACTCCTCTAGGATGTTGCCTTCCAGCCTTCACCTATTGAAAAACACAACTTCTTGACACATAATAAGTAATCTCTCTCTTCATGTTGTCCATCCAAAAAGTTTCCTTCAAATATCTATACATCTTTGTGCTACCAGGGTGTATAGAGAAATCTGATCTTGGGGAATCATACAATAATTCCATTTTTAGCTCTAGTATATCATGAACACAAATCCTCTTCCTAAATTTAAAAATACTATCTTCATATATAAAGTCAATCAGTTTCCCATCATTCACAACATTAATTTCCTTTAGAAACTCCATATCATCAGATAGATATCCTTTTATCCTTTTTAGTAAATGTGGTTTTGAAACCATTTGAAGAAGTAGTGATGTTTCACCTTCCATGATAATTTCCATATCCATCTTTACTAGTTCCATGATCAAAGGATCCCATTCAATTCTCATTTTGTTTAGAACTCCATAGTCCCTTATACTCAAAGTATCTACCACCTTAGTTTCCTTCCATGGATGGTAGTTTATTGTTAAATCATAGTCCTTGTCTATCTTAAGCCACATTCTTTATCTCGTGTTGAGTTATTTCTATGCGAAAATATATTTCAAACTCTTGTGATCAGTATATATCTCACATATTTTTTCCATAGATATAGTGTCTCCATATCTTTAGATAAAATATTACCACATCTAACTCAAGATCATGAGTTGGATTTTTTTCATTAATTTTTAACAGCCCTGATGAATAATCAATAACCTTATCATTCTACATAAGGACACAACCAATTACTTTCCTTGATGCATCACTATAAATCACAAACCCATCATTCCTAGATGTTAATGTCAGGATAGGATCCTTTACTAATATTATCTTAAATCCTTCAAAACATTATTCACACTCTTTTGTCCAAATGAATTAAACCCCTTTATATGTGATCTTGTTTAATGGGTTTTCCAATCGGTAAAAATTCAGGAATAAAGGCCGATAGTAACTTGATAAACCAATAAAACTACATACATCGGTTATACTTGTCAGTACTGACCATTCATGGATTTCCTTTTTCTTTTTAGGATCAATAGAGATTCCATCCTTGGAGAAAATATGGCCATGAAATGAACTTTCTTGAAGAAATAATTCACACATTCCAAACATCAAATATATTTCATTTCTTCTATGAGTATTCAAAAAAATCTGCATGTGGATATCATGGTATTTTTGGCTTTTGGATTATACCAATATATAATCTACTAATACTATAAAAAAATGATCAAGACAATCCTTAAACATTATGTTCATTAGATTCACTAAAATAAAGGGTACATTAGTCAGTATGAATGGAATTACCATAAACTCATAATGCCCATACATGGTCCAAAATAATGTCTTTAGAATATCTTCTTTATTTACACACAATTGATGATATCTAGAAAGTAGGTCAATCTTCAAAAAATGTTGAGATTCATGAAGTTGACCAAAAAAAATCACCAATGTGAGGTAGAGGATACTTATTCTTTATTGTAATAACATTGATTTATCTATAGCCAACACACAGCCTCATTGATCCATGTTTCTTATTAATAATAAGAATAGGGGATCCCCATGAAGAAACACTAGGGAGAATAAATCAATTATTACTCAACTCCTCTAGTTGTTTCTTTATATTTACAAATTCCATAGTGGTTATTCAATAGGGAGTATTTGATATTGGCCTTGCATTGGGGTTTAAATAAATAGTGTACTCAACTTCCTGTTATAGAGGATGTCTAGGTAAATCCTCTGTAAATACATTAATATATTCTCATGAAATAGGTACATTATAAATTTGAATATTTCTTTCTTCATCCCAACATGTTATTTCCTCTTCCTCCTCAAGAATCTCATTTAGTAAAGCTACTATGGTTGATTTTAATAAGAATTAGGTGATGATGTTTCTTCTCTAAAGATAATGGATTCTACATCTTCCTCACTAATCAAAAATTCATTATTATTTCAATAAATGTTTGCTTCATATTTTTATATAAAATGCATACATAAGATTATATCAAATTAAACAAAAGGAATGATAAAAATTCAGTAGATAAAGAATGTTTATATGCCATAATGGGAACTTCCTGAAACATCTTTGTTGTAATGAGATGTCCCTTATGGGTTTTTACTAAAAACTCCCCTATTAATGTGAATTGGAAATATTTATTTTCTAAATAAAATAAAGAAGATATAAAGGAATGAAAAGATCCATAATCAAATAAAGTATTGGAAATATTTTAGGAAATGATTAAAGTACCTACCACCACATCATTAGGAACTTCAACCTTAACAGTTGTGATCACAAAATCTTATCCTTTCTCCTTTGGCCTTTTCTGGGTCAAGTTTCATTCATGTTGAAGACAATATTTTTTATAATGTCTCGCATCTGTAAAATTGTAGCATTGAACATTAATAGCTTATTTTATGCCCTTTCAATCATGAGAATGTTGTATTTTTTCTCCACACATGTAAAAAAAATCTCATCCACTTTAAGGAAGTACCAGCGTGTTTCTTCCCACAATTACTACACGGTGGAAAGTAAAATTTTCCCTTATTTCAATTTTTTCCATTTCCAGAGCGTTCAGAATCCCTCTTCTTTTATTTTTATTACTTTAAATTAATTAAAATTAGAGAATTCATTTTATGTCTTGATACCAAGTGACACTTTATCTGGGTACACTGAGAAATATTTTTTGACAAATTCCCATTAGAAGAATGAATTTATCCCATAAAATAATTGTTCAATCTTAAATTTTGGGTTATTTATGTATTCTGAATCCTGCCTTCATACACATGTGATGTTAACTTCATACTTTGAAAAATTATCATCATACTTCTACCTCTTAATCAAGAATCGCCTCTCCGTATCTTATCATAGATCACGAGGATAATATTTTTCTAGTAAGAGTTATTTAAATTCTCTTCATCACACATTTTATACATCTTCATCCTCCTTCATGTGTTGAATTAATGACCACCATTGATCTAAATCTCTTGATAGGTGATAGACTTCCATGAAAACTTTTTTCCTTTTGTTACTCCACCAAAAAAGTTATATATTATCTAAGGAACTTATCTACTACTCAGTTACAAAATAATTTTTAGTCCAATTGAATGTTTGGTGTTTTTGCCTCATGAAGCAGTCTGAAATTGATTTTACTCATCACAGATTAGGCCTCTCTATATGGGTATGTTAATTATTCATAACCTGAGTTAACTATCCAAGTATGGTTATAATTTGTTAAGAATAAGTTCTATCACCATATCCACTATCATTATCCTACATAGGAGGGAAATCCATACATAGATTACATGCATTGATATGGTTTCTATTCCTTCCAATATTCTCCATTCCTAAACCACGACATTCTTTATATTAGGTTATGAATCATAATGTGTAATTCCAAAATAGGTAACATAAATTGAAAATTTTATACATATCTAATCTCATAATCATAAAAATGGTTTTATGGGGACATATTTACTTTTAAATTATTCATAATTATTCTTAAAGAAAATGTGAATTATCCTAAGCATATCCCCTAGGACGTTCAAACCAGGTTCCCAATAAGGCTTGTTATTGTGTACCAGGTTACCTCGAGCCAATCCTGGAACACCTTATCAGAGTTATTACTTCTAGGTACATTTCTTCCATAACAACGTACACTTGTAGTATCCAGATATGGATTTATTTTCTAGGAATACCAACATATTCTCTATATTACCAAAATTTTAGGACATTCTTATATATTTTTCCACAATGTATATCTCAGTGTTCATGTTTCCTAATTAATGTTTTTCCAAATATAGTTTCTAAGGTTTGTACTACACTTCCCCTAATACCCACTATAATTCCCCAAACCTAGTTTTCCATAGTTAGTGCATTATTTTATTACATTTTCATGATTGTAAGAAAAAACCCCAATGTACCGATTAGTTTATTAGCCTTTGAAATACTATAAAAATCTAAGTTTTACATTACATCTTGAAATGAAAAAAAAACATATTATCCCCTTTGAAAACTCTAATTTACATTAGACTATCCCTGTAGGTAAATCATAATATACTTCTTCACATACAGGGAAAAAATGGTAAATAAGAAAGGGGTGAGCTCAGATTGTCACGACCTGTCCTCGGGACCCGTGCCGTGACTACCCCAAGCCCGCCTTCCATAGGCCAGGGGCTGGCGACTAGCACCAAGGCGTAAAATCCCGGTAAAAGGGAAGGAATTGCCTTTGAAAAGTAAACAAGCACTACAGAGTAAGAAAGCGGAAAGGTAAACACTAAGTAAAAGCTGGTACAACAGTAAGTGCGGAAAAGTAAAGGGGGCCAGAAATACAAGCCCAACTGTAAAGTACAACTGAAAGGGGAAAACTGCAACTGAAAAGTAAAGCCGCAACGTCGAGCCGTCCTCTAGAAGTCCCACCTGAAGGGTGGGTATAGAAAGCCTCCACTGCTCCTCGGGTCCAGCCGACCGCTCCGAGTGCATCCCGCCCAGTGGTCCACCTCCAGGTACCATCCTGCTCCGCAAGCCTCCACCACAATCAGCGCTGTCCGTCGTCTGCATCCAACACAACGAAGTGCGGGCATAGCCCGTGCAGGGGTGAGTATAAGCTACTTAGTAGGGACCCCGAGACCCCCGAAGGTCTCCCGAAATCCATAAAGGATAATCCACAAAGGAAAGATACAATCACGAAGTAACATCTGACACGGCTTAGGTATATGCCCATACATATACCTAAGTCATCAATACTCGCTCGGCTCCAACATCTGAGCTCAAGTACAACCCATTCCACACAGGAAAGCCAAACGTAAAATCCACACAGGATAGCTCAACACAATCCACAAAGGAAAGTAAAACGTAAATCCACACAGGATAGCTCAACACAATCCACAAAGGAAGGTAAAACAGAGTTTCAGCTCACACAGGTATACTTCTTCAAATGACGATAGAGATGATCATTGATCCATCTAAGTCGTCAGACCCACTAAGGATCGATAGGTACTAACCCACGCAATGACCCACAAAGGATATGACCCACAAAGGATCGATAGGTAACTAACCCCCGCAAAGACCCACACAGGACCTGTAGGCGCTGGCTCACACAGAACCGCTGAGCGCTGACCCACACAGGATCGGACCCACATAGGATCAGACCCACACAGGACCTGTAGCACTGACCCACAACGGATCGCTGAGTGCTGTAGTCGTCGCAGTCCACTGAGGATCTCTGCACAGTCGTCGTCACAGTCCATTGAGGATCTCTGCACAGTCGTCGTCGCAGTAGCAGTCACAGCCAGCTCTAGGGTTCCCGCACACAGCAAGCTCGTTCGGAAGGGTCCGCTCCACGAGCCGAGAGGCTGATACATCAACTGACACAAATTCCGAATTTTATGTATCCCAAAAGTTCCGTATCATCAACAGGAACATCACGTCACAGACGGCGCGTCAATCGGACGCCCGGTCTGAGAGTTATTGGCTTTTTCGTCCCAGGGGCCCGGATGGGTTTTAAGGCAAAATCAACCCGCCGTACTCCACCTGCATCCAAACCTTGGGTGGAGTGAGCCAAAAGATCCTTCTCACTTAGAGGAATTCAACGAAGTTGATGTCACATCAATCAGACGTCCGTAACACAAGATATGAGCGTTTCCGCTCCGAGGGCCCGGTTGGTTTCGTGAACGAACCAACCTGGCCAAACCCAATGTTTTCCAAAACCTTGAGTGCAATATACCAAAACGACCATCTCGATCCAAGGATCGCATCGCCGCTGACGGCGCATTGTTCGGAGCCTCGTACCTCATGTTACGGGAAAAAGACCGAAAACGGTCCGAAGACGGGGGGCCTGGGCCCGGACCGACCCGGCCCAACCCCCCTGGGTCGGCCAGAACTGGGTCGACCCGAACCAGTTCTGGGTCAGACCCGCTTCGGCGTGGCCCGGTCCGGCCAGGGCGCGACCCGGCCTAGCTCGGCTCGGTCGAGCGGCCGACCGAGGGAGCCGCGGGGCGCTACCCCCGCGAGATGAAGAAGCCACGGCCCTCGAGGGGCCGCGCTGGAGTCAACGGACGCGGAAAAGGCCGCATCCTGTGTGTGTGAGCCGGACCCGCGCGGCCGCGGGTCTGCTGGCCGCCGCCGTCGCGGCTGAAGCCGCAGCGGACTTGTCCGGCGGCGCGCCGGGGCGCCGGTGACCCGCGCCACCGGTGGCTTCCGCGGGCCACCAGAGTTGCTCTGGTGGTCCGTTTTCCTTCCCGTCTACGCTGCTGCTCCTCCCGGGTCCCGTTCTTCACTACGGAAACATCAAATTGCACTTGCGTCACATTTTATCGTCGCCCGCCAAATCCGCACAATAACGGAGAACTGCAGAGGGTTGTCGGGCCGTGTTCGTTTGGCTCGCACCCTCCACGTTAGGCGGTATCAATCAGGAGGATTAATCAACACATAAAAAAAATAACCAAAAACAATTTTAATGAATTAAAATTGTTCTTATGAACCGGGTTCTTCATTTTAAAAGAAACGATCACGGGAATATAAATTATTTCACAACAACCCCTACCTCGTCAAGTCGTCACACACACGTTCTTCGCGGATTTGATCGCCGCGGAAGGAGGTGATCGTCGCATCGCGGAAGGGCGTCGAGTCGTCGTGGAAAGGCGTCGCGTCGTCGCGGAAAGGGGTCGCGTCGTCGCGGAAGGGCGTCGCGTCGTCACAGAATACGGTGACGCGTCGACGAACTTCGAGGTTCAAGAACATGAAGATTTAATTATATTGATTAAATCCATGTATTGTTATAAACCACAAAGAAGATTTTAAAGTAGCCCGAAATCTCCTACCTCAAGCAGTTGGTGATCGGAGATCCTTGCGGGGAAGAACGTCTCGGAATAAGTGTCATCAATCTCCAAGGGTGATGGCGTTCTTCGCGTTCTTCGCGTTCTTCACATTCTTCGCGATGGAGGAAGAAGGCACAAAGTTGTCAAAACCTCTCAACGAGCATTTTTCCAGAAGTCGTGCATTGGTATTATTTTATTATTACGCCAACAGATTGAAAACAGGTTAAGAAACGATTAAATTAATTCATCGAATTAATTCAACGAATAAAACTGGCCAATTAATTCAACGAATAAAATCGCCCAATTAATTGGTGCGTTAAGAAATTAAGAAAACGCGTCAGTTGACTTTCATAATGACGGGTTTTCGCGGATGCGTTACTTAGCGGAATGAAATGGTGGGGTTCGTGCGGGCCCCACCTCACAAATATCCTACCAAGAAGGTAGGATATTTCTGGATAGCACCCTATCCGCATCAACTCAGCTTAAGATGCTTTAAGTGGATTCAAGTGGCTTCCACGCGGCTTAAGTGAAATAAAATAAAGTTTGTCGTACAATTTATTTTATTTCTTAACTTTAAGCCCAAAAATTAAAAACCACACTCGAGAAAACGCAACTCTGGAAGAGGCGTTTCTAAGCAATTACCGGCGCTACGATTCCATCGGTGCCCCCAGAATTCTATTCCGAGCACCGGTTCAAAAGTTAGAAAAACCCGCTTGTCCGTTCACTGAACGTACCCGAGCCAAATTTTGGAACATGATTCCGGGCACACCGGGCCTCGGAATCAGGTGCTGTCAGAAATTTCGTTCTTGTAAAATTCCAAAGAAAATTAAGAAAAAAATTTCCTTTAAATTTAAGGGTCTTTACATCACTCCCACCTCAGGGATTTACATCCCCATAACGATACATCATAAACTAGGGAAACAAAAGTGGGTAATGTGCACGCATCTAAGCCTCCCACTCCCAAGTGCACTCCTGGAGGTTCCCGTGCTGCCATATGATGCGCACAAGAGGAATCGATCGTCCACGTTGGACCCGCTCCTGTCGATCCTCGATCTCCACCGTGACCTCCGTAAAAGTCTCCCCATCATCCACGTCTAGCTTCCCATAGTCAATGATTTGTGTTGGGTCATGCACGTATCTCCTCAGCTGAGATACGTGGAAGACGTCGTGCACCTGGTGCAACTGAGGTGGTAGATCCAGGCGATAAGCCACCTCGCCAATCCTGCTAATGACCTGGAAAGGTCCGATGAAGCGTGGAGACAACTTGCCGCCTCGGCCAAATCTCTGTAATCCACGTCGAGGTGAGACACGCAAGAAGACGTGGTCACCATCCTCGAACTGTAGTGGCCTCCGCCTCCTGGCATCATAAGACTTCTGCCGGCTCTGAGCTGTCCTCATCCACTCCTGGATGACCTGGACCTTCTCTATCATGGCCTGGACCATCTCTGGTCCCACAAGTGCTGACTCCCCAGGGTCTTTCCAGCACAAAGGAGATCTGCAAGGTCTATCGTACAATGCCTCGTATGGTGCCATCCTGATGGTGGAGTGGTAGCTGTTGTTGTACGTGAACTCCACAAAGGGTAGGTGGTCCTCCCAGCTGCGACCAAAGTCGAGGACACATGAGCGGAGCATGTCCTCGAGAGTTTGAATGGTCCTCTCCGTCTGAAAATCCGTCTGAGGGTGAAAGGCGGTGCTCAGACGTATCCGCGTCCCGAACGCCTCCTACAACCCCTTCCAAAGTCGGGAAGTAAAGCAAGCGTCCCGATCGGAGATGATAGATGATGGCACTCCGTGAAGCCGTACAATCTTTTGAACGTAGAGACGCCCCAAGTTCTCTACTGAGCTCTGCTCTCTGATGGGTAAGAAGTGTGCCGACTTGGTGAGTTGGTCAACAATCACCCAAATGGAGTCGTGACCTCTGGAAGTGCATGTAATTCCAGTCACGAAGTCCATAGATATGTCGTCCCACTTCCACTCCGGGACCTCCAAGGGTTGTACCAAGCCTGCTGGTACCTGATGCTCTTCCTTCACCTACTGGCAGGCGAGGCATCGAGAAATGAACTCTGCCACATCCTTCTTCATGCCCGGCCACCAGTGCTGTCGTCTGAGGTCCTGGTACATCTTCGCCACCCCAGGATGTACCACCAAAGGAGATTTGTGAAACTCTCTCAGCACCTCCTCTCGTAAAGCGACTGGTACGAAGGTACGTCCTCTGAAAAGGATGTCGTGCTCTGCTCCAAAGGAGAAGCCATCAGGTGCCTGTCCTGAGGATAAATGCGCACGCCGCGTCTCACAGTCAGCGTCCCCACGCTGTGCCTCCCTGACCTGTTGTAGTAGTGGAGGAGAGACTGTGATAGACTGAAGGAAGGTTGCTCCGTCCCTATCCACAAAGGATATCTGCAAAGCGGCTAGCTGCTCTGTCGCCTCCTCAAGTAGCTGAATGTCCGTCCTCCTGCTGAGAGCATCGGCTACCACATTCCCCTTCCTAGGAGTATAGACTATCTCATAGTCATAGTCCTGGAGGAACACGAGCCATCAACGCTATCTCAGGTTCAGGTCCTTCTCCGAGAAGATGTACCTGAGAGTCTGGTGGTCATAAAAGACTGTAAAGTGCTCGCCCATCAGATAGTGTCGCCATGTCTTTAGAGCGAAGACCATTGCTGCTAACTCCAGATCATGGGTAGCGTAGTTCTGCTCATGCGGCCTCAAATTATGTGATCCATAGGAGATCACTGCCCGCTCCTGCATCAGGACACATCCGAGTCCGGTCCCTGATGCATCGCAGTAGACTACGTACCCTACTCCCTCCTCAGGCAACCTCAAGATAGGTGCGCTGGTCAATCTCTGTCTCAGCTCCTGGAAGCTCTGCTAACATCTGTCTGACGACACAAAGGGTTTCCCCTTCTTCTTCAATGCTGAGAGTGGTTCCGCAACTCTGGAGAAGTCTGGCACAAACCTCTGATAGTATCCAGCTAGTCCCAAGAAACTCCGCACCTCTGTCACGCTCTTGGGTGGATCCCAAGCTAGCACTGCCTCGATCTTCGCAGGATCCGCTGTAACTCCCGCTTCAGAAATGACGTGTCCCAAGAAATGGACCTCACGTATCCAGAACTAACACTTCGAGAGCTTTCCCTAAAGCCGGGGCTCTCGGAGTGTGTCTAGTACAACCCTCAAGTGATAGGCGTACTCCTCCTCAGTCGTCGAGTATATCAAAATGTCATCGATGAAGACCACGAAAAATCGATCGAGATATGGCTGAAAGATTCTGTTCATGAGGCCCATGAACACTACTGGAGGATTGGATACGCCGAAGGGCATAACCAAGAACTCATAGTGGCCATACCGACATCTGAAGGTCGTCTTCTGCACGTCCTCGTCTCGAACTCTGAGCTAATGACAGCCTGACTTGAGGTCTATCTTCGAGAACCACCGTTCTCCCTTGAGCTGATCAAAGAGGTCATCAATCCTTGGTAGAAAATACTTGTTCCTCACTGTCACCTAGTTCAGGCGACGATAATCAACACAAAGTCGCAAGCTCCCGTCCTCCTTCTTGGTGAACAATATTGGCGAAGCCCAGGGTGAAACACTGGGTCAGATGAAACCCTTGCCCTGCATGTCCTCCAACTGTACCCATAGCTCTCGAAGCTCAGCGGGGGCCATACGATACGCTGGAGTCGATATCGGGGTTGTCCCAGGGTACAGGTCAATATAAAAGTCTACCTCTCTGCGAGGAGGTATCCCTGGAACGTCATCGGGAAAGACGTCCGCGTACTGATCCACCACTGCAGGAAAAGTAGGACTTCGCACGTCAGCTGCTCCTAGGATGAGGGTAGCCAACTGATGAGTGATGGGTTGTCCTCTTCTCTGCGGAAGTCCATCATGTGCTGCGAAGGCTCCCTTCTCGCCGGTAAAGGTGAACCTGCTCCCGTCAGTGCGTACACATCGCACCTTGCGCCTAATACAGTCAATCTTTTCATGGACTGTAGATAACCAATCCATGCCCAAGATGACGTCGTAAGGTCTCGACACTGCTACAAGAAGATCCCAGCCGAAGCTCTCGCCTCCAAGAGTAATCTCACACTACCGGCACCAGTGCGTAATCGTCGAGTCTTCTTTCGTAGGAGTCTCTAGCCGTAAGGATAGAGCCAACAGCTCTATCGGAATCTATGAGCTCCGAACAAGGGCAGCGGCTATGAAAGAGTGACTCGCTTCTGTGTCTATAAGAACTACAGCAAGGGTGGAATAGACACAGATCATACCTCAAATCATCTCGGGCGCACCGTGGTCATAGGCATCTGCTGCCTGGAGCTGTGCCTGTCTATGCCCGCCAGCTCCCTGTGGTCGGGGAGGGCCTCCTGGTGGTGGTGGTGGAAGAGCCTCAAAGCATCGCCCACCACCTGCTGCTCGGCCACCTCCTCTGCCTCGTCCGCCTCCTCCCTGCGGACCGCCACGGTCGACCCTTTGCCTCTGCCTGGGTGGCCCCTCAACTGTCTGCTGCCCCTCGGCACGGTGGTTCGGGCAGTCACGAGCCATGTGACCCTGCCCGCCGCAAGTGTAGCACTGCCTGACTCTCGAAAGACTGGCTCTGCGCTGTGTGTCCCGCACTGCTGAGCCAGTGTCCTAAGGCCGTCTGTGTGAGGGTCTGGTCTTCCTAGACCCTTGAGTCATCCGACGACTGCCTGCTGCGGAAGACTCTGCTACGTGCCGCCCCGCAGTAGGTCTCGCTGCTGAAGTAGACTCAGTAAGAAAGCTCTCGATCAGAAAGGCTCGCTCCAGCACTCCTGCCTGAGTCGGAATGCTGAGGGAGATCAGTGATGCCCTGATCTCGTGTCTCAAACCCTGCTCAAAGGTCCGGGCCCAAAAGAATGGGTCCCGTACCATTTCTGTCGAGTAGCGAGAAATATCGGTAAACCTCACCGCGTACTGGGCGACCGTCAAGTTGCCCAGCCGTAGCTGAAGAAGCTCCTGGATGCGCACAGCACGGAGGGTGGCCGAGACGAACTATGAGCGGAAGAGGCCCTCAAAGTCTGTCCAGATGAGAGAGGCCTCATCGTGCACCTGGAGCATCAAGCTCCACCATCATCCCGCTCCTGCGTGCAGCAGGCTTGCCGCGAGGATCACCATGAGGTCTGCTGGTGTCCTCACTAGCCTGAAAACTCATACGACCGCCTCCAGCCAGTCCTCGGCTGCCTGAGGGTCCGTCTCCACATAAAACCTGGGGGGTCACTGGCGCTGGAAATCGTGCAGAGCTCCGAGGTGACGTGCATCGTCAGCGGTCGTGGCGGGGAGCATCGGTAGCTCGGTGGGTAGAGGTACCGCCGGTTCCTCCGCCGTCAAAGGGCCCTGTACCGAGGCCTCGTTGCTCGGCGGGCTGTCGTCACGTACCACTCTCGGAACCCTAGCTGGCTGCCATCGTGGGGCCATCCTGAAAAGGAAACAGGTGTGACACGGTCAGAACAGTTTACCTAGTGAGATGATATGAAGTAATCACAAAGAAAACTTGAAACACACATGCAATCAATGTTTTCGCGCATTAAGTCAGAAATCAGAAGTCAGGGTCCTAGTGTACGGATACATCGGCCACCGCACCAACACTGGACTCCCCGGACTGATAACCACACCCAATACGCTAAACACTATTGCTTCACATAGAAGAAAGATCAGAGTCTGTGGTAGAACCAACCAGCTCTGATACCAATTTGTCACGACACGTCCTCGGGACCCGTGCCATGACTACCCCAAGCCCACCTTCCATAGGCCAGGGGATGGCGACTAGCACCAAGGCGTAAAATCCCAGTAAAAGGGAAGGCATTGCCTTTGAAAAGTAAACAAGCACTACAGAGTAAGAAAGCGGAAAGGTAAACACTAAGTAAAAGCTGGTACAACAGTAAGTGCGGAAAAGTAAAGGGGGCCAGAAATACAAGACCAACTGTAAAGTACAACTGAAAGGGGAAAAATAGCAACTGAAAAGTAAAGCCGCAACGTCGAGCCGTCCTCTGGAAGTCCCACCTAAAGGGTTGGTACAGAAAGCCTCCACTGCTCCTCGGGTCCAGCCGACCGCTCCAAGTGCGTCACGCCCAGTGGTCCACCACCAGGTACCGTCCTGCTCCGCAAGCCTCCACCACGATCATCGCTGTCCATCGTCTGCATCCAACACAACAAAGTGCAGGCATATCCCGTGCAGGGGTGAGTATAAGATACTCAGTAGGGACCCTGAGACCCCCGATGGTCTCTCGAAATCCACAAAGGATAATCCACAAAGGAAAGATACAATCACAAAGTAACATCCGACACGACTTAGGTATATGACCATACATATACCTAAGTCATCAATACTCGCTCGGATCCAACATCCGAGCTCAAGTACAACCCAGTCCACACAGGAAATCCAAACGTAAAATCCACACAGGATAGCTCAACACAATCCACAAAGGAAAGTAAAACATAAATCCACACAGGATAGGTCAACACAATCCACAAAGGATGGTAAAACAGAGTTTCAGCTCACATAGGTATACTTCTTCAAATGACAATAGAGATGATCACTGATCCATCTAAGTCGTCGGACCCATGAAGGATCGATTGGTACTAACCCTCGCAATGACCCACAAAGGATCTGACCCACAAAGGATCGATAGGTAACTAACCCCCGCAAAGACCCACACAGGATCGGGCCGACACATGACCTGTAGGCGCTGGCTCACATAGAACCGCTGAGCGCTGACCCACACAGGATCGGACCCACACAGGATCGGACCCACACAGGACCTGTAGCACTGACCCACAAAGGATCGATGAGTGCTATAGTCATCGCAGTCCACTGAGGATCTCTGCACAGTCGTCGTCGCAGTCCACTGAGGATCTCTGCACAATCGTCGTCGCAGTAGATGTCGCAGCCAGCTCTAGGGTTCCCGCACACAGCAAACTCGTTCGGGAGGGTCCGCTCCACGAGACGAGTGGCTGATACATCAACTGACACAAAGTCCAAATTTGATGTATCCCAAAAGTTCCGTATCATCAACAGGAACTTCACATCGCAGACGGCACGTCAATCGGACGCCCGATCTGAGAGTTATTGGTTTTTTCGTCCCAGGGGCTCGGTTGGTTTTTAAGGAAAAACCAACCTGACCGTACTCCAATTGCGTCCAAACCTCGGGAGGAGTGAGCCAAAATATCCATCTCACTTAGAGGAATTCAACGAAGTTGACGACACGTCAATCGGACGTCCGTAGCTCAAGATATGAGCGTTTCCGCTCCGAGGGCCCGGTTGGTTTCGTGAACGAACCAACCCAGCCGAACCCAAAGTTTTCTGAAACCTTGAGTGTGATGTACCGAAACGACCGTCTCGATCTAAGGATCGCATCGCCACCGACGGTGCGTCGTTCGGAGGCCCGTAGCACATGTTACGGGCAAAGGACTGAAAACAGTCCAAAAATGGTCCGAAGACGGGGGGTCTGCGCTCGGACCGACCCGGCCCAACCCCCCCTGGGTCGGCCCGAACCGGGTCGAACCCGGCTCAACTCGGCCGATCTGCCAACCTAGGGAGCCGCGGGGCGCTGCCCCCACAGGATGAAGAAGCTGCGGCCCTCGAGGGGTCGCGCTGGAGTCAACGGACGTGGCAAAGGACGCGTCCCGTGCGTGTGAGCCAGACCCGCGCGGTCGTGGGTCCGCTGCCTGCCGCCGCCGCGGCCTCAGCCGCGGCGGCCTTGTTTGGCGGCATGCCGGGGCGCTGCTGCGCTGGCGACCTGCGCCGCCAGAGGCTTCCGTGGGCCACCGGAGTTGCTCCGATGGTCCGTTTTCCTTCCCGTCTGCGCCGCTGCTCCTCCCGGGTCCCGTTCTTCACTACGGAAACATCAAATCTCCCTTGCGTCACGTTTTATCGTCACCCGCCAAATCCGAACAATAACGAAGAACTGTGGAGGGTTGTCGGGCCGTGTTCGTTTGGCCTGCACCCTCCGCGTTAGGCGGTATCAATCGGAAGGATTAATCAACACATAAAAAACATAACCAAAAACAATTTTAATGTATTAAAATTGTTCTTATGAACCGGGTTCTTCATTTTAAAAGAAATGATCACGGTAATATACATTATTTCACAATAACCCCTACCTCGTCAAGTCTTCACACGTGCGTTCTTCACGGATTTGATCACCGCGGAAGGAGGCGAACGTCGCGTCGCGGAAGGGCGTCGCGTCGTCACGGAAAGTCATTGCGTCGTTGCGGAAAGGCGTCGTGTCGTCGCGGAAGGGTGTCGCGTCATCGTAGAATACGGTGACGCGTCGACGAACTCCGAGGTTCAAGAACATGAAGATTTAATTATATCGATTAAATCCATGTGTTGTTATAAACCACAAAGAAGATTTTAAAGAAACCTGAAACCTCCTACCTCAAGCAGTTGGTGATCAGAGATCGTTGCGGGGAAGAACGTCTCGGAAGAAGCGTCATCAATCTCCGAGGGTGACAGCGTTCTTCGCGTTCTTCGCGTTCTTCGTGAAGGAGGAAGAAGGCACAAAGTTGTCAAAAACTCTCAATGATCATTTTTCCAGAAGTCGTGCGCTGGTCTTATTTTATTATTACGCCAACGGATTGAAAACAGTTTAAGAAACGATTAAATTAATTCATCAAATTAATTCAACGAATAAAACCTCCCAATTAATTCAATGAATAAAACCACCCAATTAATTGGTGCGTTAAGAAATTAAGAAAACGCGTCAGTTGACTTTCATAATGACGGGTTTTCGCGGGTGCTTTACTTAGCGGAAAGAAACGGTGGGGCTCGTGCGGGACCCACCTCACAAATATCCTACCAAGAGGGTAGGATATTTCTGGATAGCACCATATCCGCATCAACTCAGCTTAAGCTGCTTTAAGTGGCTTCAAGTGGCTTCCAAGAGGATTAAGTGAAATAAAATAAAGTTTGTCGTACAATTTATTTTATTTCTTAACTTTAAGCCCAAAAATTAAAAACCACACCCGAGCAAATGCAACTCCGGAAGAGGCGTTTATAAGAAATTACCGGCCCTGCGATTCAATCGGTGCCCTCAGAATTCGATTCCGAGCAACGGTTCAAAAGTTACAAAAAACCGCTCGTCCGTTCACTGAACGTACCCAAGCCAAACTTCGGAACATGATTCTGGGCACACCGGGCATTGGAATCATGTGCAGTCAGAAACTGCGTTCTTGTAAAATTCCAAAGAAAATTAAGAAAAAACTTTCCTTGAAATTTACGGGTCTTTACACAGATTCTCAGTAGGGATAAACAATATAGGTGAAGCAATCATAAATAAGAATAAAATTCTAAGGTAACATATAAAAGCCTTTTAAACATAAGCATTTGAATAATATGGTATTAAATAAATCAAATAGTACCATTCAAAAATTCACATAGATATTATACTAGTTGAATAATCACATGTAAAATCAATAACTAATAACATAATGAAGAAATGTATAGTGTTTGACATCATAACCATACCATCAAGGACTCATGCCAAGACCATAACTAACCATATCATCAAGACCCTACACCAAGACAATATTTCGTCTCATGAGTTCTACTGATGCATTGAGGGGATATATTAGGCCCCCAAAATCACTTACTATGTCAAATGCATTCCTTCAATGAAAGGGGTAAAACATAACATAAACACTCAAATTAAATCTAGTATAAAAAATGTTAATACTTTAACCATAAACCATGAATGATATAAAAATAGAAAATCAATAGTTGAATATATTATAAACCCTTAAATAAAATATGTAAGATTTTATCATAATAAATCAACCTTAATTAATCATAAAATCCTATAAAATATGTTTACAAATATGGGAATAATCTAAAAAATCATTAAACCTCTTTGAGAGAAATATTTCTTTTTTACTTAGAAAAATTTAGAAGGCACATAATTATAAAAAAACATTTATTTTAAAATAACCTAGTAATATTGTAAGAAAGTCTTAAAAATGTGAAGGTGGAATAATGAATGAAAACATCTACTTATGTCGTATAAGTTAAAAAAACAGTCTATCCTTAATTTGTTGAAAAGGGTCATAAAGTACCTAATTTGGAAAATGACAGAAATATTCCTTTAAAATGATTTATAAAATATAAAAAATGAGTAAAAATAACTTCAAATAATAATAAAATTTTAAAATATATTTTTAAGAATTATGTACATGTTTGAAATTGATGTCCACGTACATACTAACATATAAGCAACCTCATATTATAATGAGATTGTAAAATTAACCCTTAACTTGTACATTCTATTAGTTGAGGGTGAGTTAACCACATAAATAATGGTTAAATAATGTTATTAAATTATATCAGGATCACATCCTTATTTAGGATATCATATATGATCCTCTTATATCCTTTTGTTAATAATATTTTAGTATTTCCGTTGTTTCGGGTATTAACTACTTCATTTTCTCATTTATATTTTTTCATGTAACTCGTGTTTGTTATACCTAGGATGTATTTTATTCTTATAAAGAATGAAATTATGTTCATAATTATTATTTTTACTAATCATAATTTTTTTTAATCATTCTTGAATGGTTAACATGGATAATAAATCTTACCGTATCGTAGATACGGTAGACCTTACGTATGCACGAGCGATGATACCATTCCCTTGATGGTTAAATGTTATGAAATTGGATAGTATATTAATTATAAATAATCATTATCATGTTATATTAATTATTTATATCCATTATAATCATCATTATACCTATCCAGATAAATTATTTTTGAATAACAAATTACACCACGACGTGGAGATGGTAAGCCGTACGTATGCACACATGGTGATATAGTTATTCATATGATGGTTAAAATGAGTAATATGGTTGTCCCCTGATTATAATAAAATATAATTATATGGATTATACGGTATTTATTAATTTTCTATAGAAACAAAATATAAAGAGGAATCAATAGAAGAAAAGAACTTTTAAAGAGGTGATAAAACAATTACCTCTTTTTTTCGGGTATCAACTTTTGAATTGTAAAAAAGGACTCCGTATGATATCTTCCCAAATTATAGCCTCTAAGATGTAGTTAAGAAACTTGGGAGTGGAAATAGGTAGGTTTTGGATGACATAAATGGATTTAGAGGTCTGAATTAAAGAGATATAGAATTTCCCTTTTATAAGAGAGGTGAGGGACACTTTTGGAAGATATTAAAATATTCATTTATTTTAAATTGATTTTCTGGTTAAAATAGCTAAAAATTGAGTTATTTAGAGTTTAATATGATAATGGGACAAATAATCTAAACCAATGAATTTTATAAAAGTTTATGTCAAAAAATTAACCTTATCTTATAGGATTAACCCTTAGTTAAACAGTTTAACTCTTACCGTGTCTACTTTTCTTTTTTATACTATAGGATTAATATAGATTCTATAAAATTTCAATGAATCCCAATTGGACCATTAATGAAATATTTAACACTGTCCAAGTTATTTGGCTGAACCTTATATTTTTATTAATTTTATAAAATTTAATAAAATATTATTTATTTTCGAGTATCATTTATGTCAATTTTGATACTATTCAATAGTTTCATTTTACAAAATATCGAAAAATCATGATAACATCAAACAAATACTTAAAATAAGTCAGTAAAATTTATATATTATCTATAAGATTTTTCCATGTCATTAATTAATTCAAATTATATTTATTTTATTATTTTTAATATCATTTAATTGATATTTCTATTAATAAAATAATTTCTGCATCACAATTATGTCATCATTAGTGGTAAATATTTAATCAATAAAAATTATAAATAAATTTCTATGATGTAGGTAATTGTTTCATATTTCCATATAATATTTATAATCGATTTTATCTCTTGGAGTTATCTATATCAAAATTATTATACTTATAAAAAATGAAATTGTGATATTTTATAATATTAATTAATATTCATAATATTCAAGTCATATTCATGAAAAAAGGGTCCATTAAATGATTTAATTTCGAAAATTATTTTTTAAGGGTATAATTTAGTCATCCAATATAATTTTTATAGGTTTTAAGAAAAGTTTATAATATTATTTTTACCTTTAATTACCCGATTTAACCTTAACTACCGTAATAAAAAACTACTAAAGTTACAATTCAAAATAACAAAAAAAATAATAGAAACCTATTAATAATTTGGAATAATTTATTCTAAATATGGAATCTATATTTAAAAATATAATTCATATAATTTTCATTAATTAATTTAAAATTAATCCTTGTTGACAAAACGAGAAAACAGGTTTTCAAAAGTAAAAACCATCAAAAGATTGGCTTGTGTTTATATTTAATTTGAACAAGAAAATAGTTCCAATGACCTAAATTGTATTAGATGATAAAAATATAATCTAATTTTACTATAAAATCCATTAATAATATAATCCAAAAAAATAAATAAATTAGATGAAAAATTAGTTTTAAGTTAAAATGCTGTATTTTTCAGTATTCATTAAAAAATGATAGTTATTAAAAAAACACTAAAAATTTCTCCAAACTAAATTTTTATGTCCCACCTCTAAAAAAGATGTTTATTTTTTCAAATATAATGTATAAAATTTTATAATATTTTATTTATAAAGGGTTCTCCATTAAAAGGCGGTTAAAATGTATTTTTTTTTAAAATACATCCTTTATTAGAAGAATTAAATTTTATTCTTATATCATGTATAATTAATAAATAAGATATATATTAAAATTATATGTAATATATGAATTTCAAAATGTGGTTAATACTATTCATAACTACTTTTTAAATGGCCAGTTATGGTGCGCTCGAACTCTATGTTGTGTGTCATGCAAGCCATTGAATTATTCAAGAAGAAGTGAATTGTGGAAGCATGAGGTGTTACATGACTCCTCCTCCATCAATTGTTACTCCACCACAATTTATTATGGTCTCCGTATTCGCCTCTAACTATGACTCTCCCTCAAAATCACTATCCACTTACTCTACCTCCAAATATGACTCCCCCTCTCACTAATACCTTCTCAAAAAATCCATATCCTAGAATAAACATCCAATTTTTTGCGTAGATGTGGGTTTATTAAATTAAAAATATATAACAATATATTTTGAATTCATATCCATAACCTTCACATTTTTATGTAATCTTCAAAACCCTCTCCTCCTCCCCGATCCTTGTTCTCCCCCCTCTCATGATATTTGCTTCTTCATATTCATTAAGCTCCAACAATCCTGGATCTGGCTCCGCCTCTCCTAATCCATCAATCACGTCTTCCTACCTTTCCTCTAGAAAAATTATAAACTGAAGGTTGATATATCACCTGTATTGGGAATGCTAGGAAGGGAACTGCAGACATGGCTGAGAAATTGGCTCTTGAGAAGCGACATGGATTTGTTCATGGTGCTATCTCCTTCTTTTACCCTTTATATTTTTTATATAGGTGAACATGTGTTTGTGGTATTTAGAATTTGATAACCTCAAAGTGTTATTTGGTTGTTCTGATCTCAGTAGAGTTAGATGTTCTATGATTTTCATAATCAAAAAAACCTAGAAATTGCATTTATATTTGATTGAGGTTAGAAATTTTTTGAATGGTATCAAACCAATGACGAGGTTATCATTTACATCACTCTTCCACCAGATGTCTACTCGAATATATTTTACTACAAGATTCAATCCAAAAACATTGAAGTTGAAATAAAGGGAATCCCTCCACATCACAATGTTAGTTTTTCAATTCATTCAAATACACTCATTTCTCTGTGGCACATCGTCACGATATGTATACTCAAATTCCATGGATTCTTTGATTAAAGTTCATTGATTCAAAGCATGGTCTTTCTTACCCTATAAGGACTGGCTCTTTCTTCTAAACCATTGGTGATCTTGATAACCCTTCCTATGGAAATCCATATAAATGAAATTTTAATTTCCCTATTTTTCTAAACATTTTGGTAATTGAATTGGGAATTGACTATTTTTATCACAATGTAATTATAATAATTTTAGCATTTTTGGATTTATATGTTCATATAACTGATCCACTTTTTAAGTAAATCCCAAACCGAAATCCCTATATCAGGTCATCACATCTTTCAAACCCAATCCCACATCCCTATGTCATTATATCCATGTTCAAATAAAAGAGGTACATCTGGTTTGTTTAATTATGTAATGTTTTACTTTATATTCACATAATTAGATGCATATTCATGTTTGATTACATATTTATCATCTTGATTCTTCTAAAAATTGGTCCATCAATTTTCTATACTTCAATTTTTCAAATGATTTTGATTCATTCAAGAAATATTTTTTATTTAAAAAAATCTCCATAATTTATCCCATGTATACCATTATTCAATATTTATATTGATCATGGGGTAACTTTATGTTTTTTCCATGATTATTCAATCAATAATCATTAAACATTATGGATTTTAATATCCCATAATTAAATTAACAATTATTATTGATAATTTTATCATGATTTGATCTTTGAATTAATTATTTTTATTTATGTAAAGACCCTAAAATTTCAAGAAAAAAAAATTTTCTTAATTTTCTATGGAATTTTACAAGAACACAGTTTTTGACGGCGCCTGATTCTGAGGCCCGGTGTGCCCGGAATTAATTTCCGAAGTTTGGCTCGGGTACGTTCAGTGAACGAGCGAGCGGGAATTTCTAACTTTTGAACCGGTGCTCGGAATCGAATTCTGAGGGCACCGATGAACTCGCAACGCCGGAAATCGCTTAACGGGACATTTACCGTAGTTGCATTTGTGCGGGTGAAAAAATTAAATTTTGAGGTTTAATTGAAAAGTAAATAAAATTGTTGAATCAATTTTATTTCATAACAAGGTGGTTAATTTCTCCCATGCGAAGTTGGTGGTGGGGCCCACATCCACCCAACTTCCCATGTGTGGATAATTGAAAGAGTGGGGCCCACATGAACCCCTCCCCACCTTTTCAAATTCCTTAACTCCCTGACTCCTCTTAACCCTTCACATTCCTAACTCCCCATTAACTCAATTTCATTAATTTTTGACAACTTGTTATAATTAATAAAGTGAGTTACTTAATTTCAAACTCTTGAAATTCAAATGGTTAGGATGTGTTAATAAAATTAAGACTTGGTCTTATTTTATTTTTGTTAGAGTTTTTGCCACTTTGAGAGTTTTGGGAAGCGTGAAGTCTTCTTCTTCTTCAACCTCGACGAAGAACACGAAGAACACCGTTCTTCAATGAAGAACATCTCCGCTGAAGAATGCGACATCTTCTTCCAACGACGTTTCCACTTCGAACGCACCTCGACGACAACGGAATCGACGTTCATTTTCCGCGACGCCAGACCTCCGCGACGCTCGTCTTCCGCGGCTCAATTGACGTGCACCGTTCCTGAACCGAGGTAGGGAATTGTTTATGAAATATTAATGAACCCCATGATACTTCCTTCTAAATCAAAGAACGCGGATCAAATAAACATTAATTTGATCTGCGAATATTATGTTGTGGGTTGGGTTTTTATTTTGGTATTCTCTTACCTTTTGAGAAAAGAACGACGAGTGCGGACCAACCAATTCCGGGTTGATCCGCGGATCGTTCGTACATGTGGATCGATGTAGGGTTTTTATTTATTTATTTGATTCGTGAATACCAACTTGATGATCTTCGTGGATTTAAACCATTTTTTATCGAGTAACGTGAGGGTGTCAGACCGCACAAACACGGCCGACCCTCCCCCTTAATTTCGTGATGGTTCCTTTGTGGTTGGTACGGGAAGGCGTGGTGTCATCGCACCACGCGGTTTTCATGCGGAATGATATGCGCAGCACCGTCGCGCCGCACCGTGGAAGGATGTTTAAGAACGTGATTCCATCGTGCCGCGTCAAAGAAAACCAAAGAACCGCAGTCAGAGTCGGGCCACGGTGAAGGGGCGCGGAGCCATCGGGTCGCGCTGGAAAACTACAAAGTTGACGCTAATCGTTTTGACGTGCGGATTGACGGGCGACGATGAAGCAGGCCGTTTTGGCGTTTGAATCCCTTTGCAGTGAAGGTGGGGTCCCGGGGGGACCATAGACGAAGACGGCAGGAGAAACGGACCAAAGGAGCACGTCCAGTGGTCCGCGGAAGGCGGCGGCGCCGGCGACCGGCGGCGGCGCGTTGCCGGAAGTTGCCAGCGACGTCAATCAGCGGCGAAGGGGGGGGGGGCGCACCCCCGCTGCTCAGCGGCGACCGCCCACCCGCGGCCGGCTGGTCGGGCCGGACCGGACCGAGCCGGGCCAGGCCGGGCCAGGCCCAGCCGGGTCGGACCCGGGTCGGGTCGACCCGGTTTGTGCCTACCCAGGGGGGGTCGGCCCGGGCCCAGACCCCCCGTTTTCGGACCACTTTAGGTAAAATTCTCATATCTTGGGCTATAGTCCTCCGAATGACGCGCCGTTAGCGGCAACGCGATCCTTGGATCGAGACGGTCATTTCACTATACCGCACTATAGGTTTCAGATTACTTTGGGTTTGGCCGTGTTGGTTCGGATACGAAACCAACCGGGCCCTCGGAGCGGAAACGCTCGTATCGTGAGCTCCGGACGTCCGATTGACGTGCCATCGACATTGATGGAATCCTCTAAGTGAGACAGATCTTTTGGCTTACTCTGCTAGAGGTTTGGATGTCGTCAGAGTGCGGTCGGGTTGGGTCTCTCACGAAACCAACCGGGCCCCTAGAACGAAAAAGACAATAACTCACAGACCGGGCGCCCGATTGACACACCGTCTGTCTCGTTGAATTCCTCTGGATGAGACGGAACTTTTGGCATACTTATCCCGAGTTTTGGATACAGTTGGATAGTGGTCGGGTTGGATTTCACCCGAAATCCAACCGAGCCCCTGGAACGGAAAAGCTGATATCTTTCAGACAGGACGTCTGTTTGACGAACCGTCAACGGTGTTGATGATCTCGTTGAGAAATCGTCCCTATGAGTATACCCTATGAGAGTTCGGGGTACAGTTGAGATACGGCCGGGATTGGTTTGCTCACGAAACCAACCGAGCCCCTGGGATGAAAAGGCTAGTAACTCACAGACCGGGCGTCCGATTGACGCGCCGTCTGTTGCGTTGAGACCCCTATGACGAGGCGGTCCTTTGAGATAATACTTAGTGGAATTTTGAGATACATGGAGTATCAACCAGTAGCACGTGGAGCGGACCCTCCCGGAGACGAGCGTACGGAGTACGGAGACCGTGTATCCGGCTGAGACCTGACGACTGCTTGACCGACTTGACTTGGAGTGAGTCGACTAGCCCAGTGGACGGAGCGCCCGGTATTTGGCGACAGAAACATGGTGGACGGAGCGCCCAGTAGTTGGCCTCAGACCCGCGGTACTCGACAGGAGGGGTATCTCTGTAGGCTATTAGGGGAATCACCCGGTATTTGGAAACAGACCCTCAGCAGATGGAGCACCCGGTAGTTGGCCGCAAACCCACGATACTCGACAGGAGGAGTACCTCAGCAGTCTTAGGTTAGTGAGCAGTACCTCGGAGTCGTGACAGGACCACTGTACACTCCAGAGATGGGGCTCTTCAGCAGTTACGTTTTCGATAATGAAAATCCTGGTTTGAGCTGAGACTTTTGACCTTTGTGTTTACCTCATGATTGAGATGGGTCACTTGTTAACTTAGGTATATGTATGGGAATATACCTGGGTAGTGGTTATCCGTTGATTTCATGATCCCTGTGTTTCCTCATGATTGAGATGGGTTACTTGATAACATAGGTATTTGTATCAGCATATACCTAAGTAGAGGTTATCTGTTGAGATCTTCCTTGTGGTTATCCTGGTTGGTTTTAGTGAGACCTTGAGGGTCTCTCAGTCCCTACTGAGTATCGTTATACTCAACCCAGCACGGGCTATGCCTGCACCTCGTTGTGTTGGTTGCAGACGACGGACAGTGCTGACAGAGGCCGAGTGTTCGAGGACTGGACGGTACCTGGAGGTGGACTACATGAAGAGTCGGTACCCGGAGGTGGACTACACGACGAGTCCGTACCCGGAGGTGGACTTCACGGTGAGATGACACTCGGAGGAGGTTGATGGGCGAGAGATTTGTGGAGGCTATCTGTACCTACACTTCAGGTAGGATCCATGGTGGACGATCTAGGAGCTGCGCCATCTGTACCTACCCTTCAGGTAGGATACGAGGAGGACAAACCAGGAGCTGTTTCCGTTCTTCCAGCTGTTGTACCTTGTTCATTTGTAGTTGTACTTTCATTTGGGTTTGTATTCTGGCCCATTTACTTTTCAGCACTTTCTTTTGTACTTAGTGTTTTGCTTCCGCTTGTACTCTGTGGTGTTTTGTTTACTTTTATAAAGGCAATACCTTCCCAGTTATCGGGATTTTCGCCTTTGATGCTAGTCTCCAGCCCCTGGCCTATGGAAGGCGGGCTTGGGGTAGTCACGGCACAGGCCCCGAGGACGGGTCCTGAAAAATTGGTATCAGAGGAGTCGGTTCTACCGCAGAACTTATAACTCTGATGTTTTCTTTCTGTGAAGCAATAGTGTTAAGAGTACCAAGTGTGGTTTTCAGTTCAGGGAGTCCAGTGTTGGTGCGAGCGGCCGACGTATCCATACACCAGGACCCTAACAACTGATTTCCGACTTTGTGCACGAAAACACTGATTGCGTGTGTGTTTCCAGAAGTTTTTAAATATCAGCTCAAACCAGGTCAGCTCACCAGGTATAATCGTTTGACCGTGTCACGTTGATTCTTACAGGATGCCTTTTCTCGGACGACCAACTACAGCCTAGAGGGATGTGCGTACTGACAGCCTGCCGAGCGACGAGGCTTCGGTACAGGGCCCTCTTATAGTTGAGGCACCAGCGGAGGCACCAGCGGTACTACCATATGTTGGGCCACCGATGAAACCAGCCCCAGCAGTAGGAGATTCACGCCACTTGAGCGCGCTCCATGAGTTCCAGCGCCAGAGACCACCCAGGTTCCGGGGAGAGACGGACCCGCAGGCGGCTGAGGATTGGCTGGAGGCTGTGGTGAGAGTCTTCAGGCTAGTGGGGACGCCAGCAGACATCATGGTGATCCTTGTTTCCAGCCTTCTTCAGGTACCAGCAGGCAGAAGGTGGATCCTGATTCTCCAGATGCATGACGAGGCGACACTTATTTGGGAAGACTTAGAGACCTTCTTCAGGGTGGAGTTTGTGCCAGTAGCTCTACACCCCGAGCGTGTTCAGGAGCTTCTGCCTTTGCCATGTATTTTTCGATCAGTAGCCGAGTCATTTGTGGGTAGTAGACAGATGATGCAGAGGTCCAAGAGGGCCAGAGCCAGCCGTATGAGGAGTAGGAAGTGTTATGAATGAGGCGAAAAGGGTCACCTGGAACGTGACTGTCCGACTCCTCGTACAGTTGATCCGCAGGATTTGGAGGAGCCACCGAGGCAGAAGCAGCAGCGGGTGTTTGAGAAACAACTGAGCAGTGGACAAGGCAGCAGAGCTCCGAGAGCAGGTGGACAGGAGCGGAACTAGTGGATATGTCCCTTGTACTTATAGTTCCATTTTGATGTTGTATTCGTGTCTTTGTACTATGAGCTGCAATAATAAAAAGACACTTATCTTGTTCTTTCCTATCCTTTTGTTGGGTTGATACTGAGTGGTTCCGGTTAAAACTGTTGACTTGACCCACACTTTAGAGATTTCTATTGGAGGAGACCTAGTGACGTCACACTGATTCCGACAGTGTGACTCGACCCTTGGAGGAGAGAGTGACATTTGTATCTCTTGGTAGTTACGTCGAGGCCTTACGACGTCATCCATGGCATGAATGCATCTTTCATGTCAGGATTGGCTGTATTAGGCAGTGAATGTGGTTCATCCAGGGGATGAGACCAGATTTCTCTTATCGACAAATAAGAAATCATAGCAGCTATTTTGAGACTAGAGAAGGTCCAGGTCATCCAAGAGCGGATGAGGACATCACAGGGCCGACAGAAGCCTTATCCTGATAGGACTTAGAGGCCTTTAGAGTTCGAGGATGATGATCCCGTCCTTATACGGGTCTCACCTCGACGAGGTTTATGGAGATGAGGCCAGGGAGGCAAGTTATCTCTGAGGTTCAACGGACCTTTCTAGGTCCTCAGCTGGGTAGGCGTGGTGGTTTACCGCTTGACCCATCCACCTCAGTTGCACTAGGTGCACGACGTTTTACAGGTATCTCAACTGAGGAGATACATGCTCGACCCTTCGCATATCATCGACCGTGAGGAGCAGGACAATGACGATGGGGTTACTTCCACGGAGTTTCTAGTGGGGATCAAGGATCGACAGGAGTGGATCCTACGAGGATGATCAATTCCTCGAGTGCACTTTCTCTGGCAGTATGGGAACCTCCGGGTGAGCACATGGGAGCGGAAGGCTCAGATGCGTGATCTGTACCACTTTTGTGACCCTAGTTTGTGTTGAAGCTTTACGGGGATGTCAATTCCTGTGGTGGGAGTAATGTAAAGACCCGGAAATTTCAAGAAAATTTTTTTTCATAATTTTCTTTGGAATTTTACAAGAACGCAGTTTCTAACGGCGCCTGATTCTGAGGCCCGGTGTGCCTGAAATTAATTTCCGAAGTTTGGCTCAGGTACGTTCAGGGAACGAGCGAGTGGGAATTTCTAAATTTTGAACCGGTGCTCGGAATCGAATTTTGAGGGCACCGATGAACTCGCAACACCGGAAATCTCTTTAGGGGAAATTTATCGTAGTTGCGTTTGTGCGGGTGAAGAAGTTAAATTTTGAGGTTTAATTAAAAAGTAAATAAAATTGTTGAATCAATTTTATTTCATAACAAGGTGGTTAATTTCTCCCATGGGAAGTTGGTGGTGGGGCCCACATCCATCCAACTTCCCATGTGTGGATAATTGAAAGAGTGGGGCCCACACGAACCCCTCCCCACCTTTTCAAATTCCTTAACTCCCTAACTCCTCTTAACCCTTCACATTCCTAACTCCCTATTAACTCAATTTCATTAATTTTTGACAACTTGTTATAATTAATAAAGTGAGTTACTTAATTTCAAACTCTTGAAATTCAAATGGTTAGGATGTGTTAATAAAATTAAGACTTGATCTTATTTTTTTTTTTGTTAGGGTTTTTTCCACTTTGAGAGGTTTGGGAAGCGTGAAGTCTTCTTCTTCTTCAACCTCGATGAAGAACACGAAGAACACCGTTCTTCAACGAAGAACATCTCCGCCGAAGAACGCGACGTCTTCTTCCAATGATGTTTCCTCTTCGAATGCACCTCGACGACAATGGAATCGACGTTTGTTTTCCGCGACGCCCGACCTCCGTGACGCTCGTCTTCCACGGCTCAATTGACGTGCACCGTTCTTGAACCGAGGTAGGGAATTGTTTGTAAAATATTAATGAACCCCATGCTACTTCCTTCTAAATCAAAGAACGTGGATCAAATAAACATTAATTTGATCCGCGAAGATTATGTTGTGGGTTGGGTTTTTATTTTGGTATTCTCTTACCTTTTGAGAAAAGAACGACGAGCACGGACCAACCAATTTCGGGTTGATCTGCGGATCATTTGTACATGTGGATCGATGTAGGGGTTTTATTTATTTATTTGATTCATGAATACCAACTTGATGATCTTCGTGGATTTAAACCATTGGTTATCGAATAATGCGAGGGGTTCGGACCGCAAAAACACGGCCGACCCTCCTCCTTAATTTCGTGATGGTTCCTTTGTGGTTGGTACGGGAAGGCGTGGTGCCGTCGTACCACGCGTTTTTCATTCGGAAGGATATGCGCGGCACCATCGCGCCACGCCGTGGAAGGAAGTTTAAGAACGAAATGCCATCACGCCGCGTCGAAGAAAACCAAAGAACCACGGTCAGAGTCGGGCCGCGGTGAAGGGGCGCGGAGCCATCGGGTCGCGCTGGAAAACTACAAAGTCGACGCTAATCGTTTTGACGTGCGGATTGACGAGCGACGACGAAGCAGGCCGTTTTGGCGTTTGAATCCCTTCGCAGTGAAGGTGGGGTCCCGGGGGGACCATAGGCGAAGACGGTAGGAGAAACGGACCACCGGAGTACGTCCAGTTGTCCGCGGAAGGCGGCGGCGGTGCGCCACACCGGCGCGGCGGCGTCAGCGACCGGCGGCGGCGGCGTGTCGCCGGAAGTTGCCGGCGGCGTCAATCAGCGGCGAAGGGGGGGGGGGGGGGGGGCGTGCACCCCCGCTGCTCAGCGGCGGCCACCCAGCCGCAGCCAGCTGGTCGGGCGACCCGGTTTGGTCCGACCCAGGGGGGTCGGCCCAGGCCCAGACCCCCCGTTTTCAGACCACTTTCGGTCAAATTCCCATATCGTGAGCTGTAGACCTCCGAATGACGCGCTGTCAGCGGAAACACGATCCTTGGATCGATACGGTCATTTCGGTATATCGCACTCCAGGTTTCGGATTACTTTGGGTTTGGCTGGGTTGGTTCGGATACGAAACCAACCGGGCCCTCGAAGAGGATATGCTCGTATCTTGAGCTTCGGACGTCCAATTGACGTGCCGTCGACTTTGATGGAATCCTGTTAGTTAGACGGATCTTTTGGATTACTCCGCTTGAGGTTTGGATGCCGTCGGAGTGCGGTCGGGTTGGTTCGCTCACGAAACCAACCGGGCCCCTGGAACGAAAAAGCCAATAACTCACAGACCGGACGTCCGATTGACGCACCATCTGTCTCGTTGAATTCCTCTTGATGAGACAGAACTTTTGGCATATTTCGCCCGAGTTTTGGATACAATTGGATAGTGGCTGGGTTGGATTGTACCCGAAATCCAATCGAGCCCCTGGAACGGAAAAGGTGATATCTTTCAGATAGGACGTCCGTTTGATGAACCGTCAGCGGTGTTGATGATCTCGTTGAAAAAACGGTCCCTATGAGTATACCCTATGAGAGTTCGGGGTAGAGTTGAGATATGGCCGGGATTGGTTTGCTCACGAAACCAACCGGGCCCCTGGGATGAAAAGGCTAGTAACTCACAGACCGGGCGTCCGATTGACGTGCCTTCTGTTGCGTTGAGACCCCTATGAAGAGGTGGTCTTTTGAGATACTACTTCGTGGGATTTTGAGATACATGGAGTATCGACCAGTAGCTCATGGAGCGGACCCTCCCAGAGACGAGTGTACGGAGTACGGAGACCGTGTAGCTGGCTGAGACCTGATGACTGCTTGACCGACTCGACTTGGAGTGAGTCGACTAGCCCAGTGGACGGAGCACCCGGTATTTGGCGACAGACCCATGGCGGACGGAGCGCCCGGTAGTTGGTCGCAGACCCGCGGTACTCGACAGGAGGAGTACCTCTGTAGGCTATTAGGGGAAGCGCCTGGTATTTGGCGACAGACCCTCAGCGAACGGAGCGCCCGGTAGTTGGCCGCAAACCCGCGATACTCGACAGGAGGAGTACCTCAGTAGTCTTAGGTTAGTGAGCAGTACCTCAGAGTCGTGACAGGACCACTGTACACTCCAGAGACGGGGCTCTTCAGCAGTTACGTTTTCGATAATCAAAATCCTGGTTTGAGCTGAGACTTTTGACCTTTGTGTTTACCTCATGATTGAGATGGGTCACTTGTTAACTTAGGTATATGTATGGGCATATACCTGGGTAGTGGTTATCCATTGATTTCATGATACTTGTGTTTCCTCATGATTGAGGTGGGTTACATGATAACTTAGGTATATGTATGAGCATATACCTAAGTAGAGGTTATCTGTTGAGATCTTCCTTGTGGTTATCTTGGTTGGTTTTAGTGAGACATTGAGGGTCTCGGGGTCCCTACTGAGTATCGTTATACTCACCCCTGCACGGGCTATTCCTACACCTCGTTGTGTTGGTTGCAGATGACGGACTATGCTGATGGAGGCCGAGTGTTCGAGGACTGGACGGTTCCCGGAGGCGGACTACACGACGAGTCGGTACCCGGAGGTGGACTACACGACGAGTCAGTACCCGGAGGTAGACTTCAAGGTGAGATGACACTCGGAGGAGGTTGACGGGCGAGGGCGTTGTGGAGGATATCTGTACCTACCCTTCAGGTAGGATCCGTGGTGGACGATCCAGGAGCTACGCCATCTGTACCTACCCTTTAGGTAGGATCCGAGGAGGACGAACCAGGAGCCGTTTCCGTTCATCTAGCTGTTGTACCTTGTTCAGTAGTAGTTGTACTTTCATTTGGGTTTGTATTCTGGCCCATTTACTTTTCATCACTTTCTTTTGTACTTAGTGTTTTTCTTCCTCTTGTACTCTGTGGTGTTTTGTTTACTTTTATAAAGGAAATGCCTTCCCAGTTATCGGGATTTTCGCCTTTGGTGCTAGTCGCCAGCCCCTGGCCTATGGAAGGCGGGCTTGGGGTAGTCACGGCACGGGCCCTGAGGACGGGTCGTGACAATTCATTTGTAGGTACCTCTAATAAAATAATAGTTGTATTAGTTTACAACAAATTGTATTTTCTGGCAGAAATGTCAAAGGAAGTAAGATCATTGCTACTAAATCTCAGGTGGATAAGGTTTTTCAAATGTTTTAACATGATGATTTCATTTGTAGATGCCACTACGTTTACACTTTCCTTTTTTTCTTGGAAATTCAATGTTAGATGGAATCATGTTTCACTGGATCTTGGAAGAAAGAGCCCACTTATTCTGTTTGAAGATGTTGAAATTCATTATCATAATCAAACAAATCCTAAAATTATGTTTATATTTGATTCAGGTTAGAAATTTTTTGAATGGGATCAAACTATTTATGAGGTTAATTTTCACATCACTCTTCCCATAGATTTACATCCAAAGATATTTTATTATAATAATTAATCCAAGAATAGTGAAGTTTGAATAGAAGGGAACCCTCCTTATATCAATGTCCATTTTTCAATTCATTCAAACACACTCATTTATCTGTATCATATATTCATGATATGTGTAATCAAATTCCATGGATTCATTTATTCACATTCATTGATTCATATCATGATATTTAATTCCATGTGAAGACTGGCTCCTTCTTCTAAACATTAGGTGATCTTGATAACCATTTATATTGCAATCCATATCAGTGAAATTTTAATCTTCCCTATTTTATTGTACCTTTTTTCAATTGAATTGGTAATATATTTTGTTTATCAAAATATCATTCTAATAATTTTATCATTTTAGGAAATACCTCTTCATATCACTGAACAACTTCTCAGGTAAATCCCAAACTAGAATCCCTACTTCAGGTCCTCACACCCTTCAAACCCAAGCTAACATTGTTTCTTTAGGATATCTATGTTCAAATCAAAGAGGAACATCTGGTGTGTCTAATTGTGTTATTCTATGCTTTATCTTCCTAATAATTTTATTCATATTCTTTTTTGATTATATGATTTCATCTTGATTGTTTTGACAATTAGTTTATCAATTTTAAATATTTCAATGTTTCAAATGTTTTTATTCTTTCAATAGATATTATTTATATTTGAAAAAAATATGTAATATTATTCCCATATATAAAATTATTCCATATTCATAATGATCATGCATGTTTGATTATATTTTCCCCATGATTATTCAATCAATAATCGTTAAACATTATAGATTTTAATATCTTTTAATTAAATTGATATTTATTGTTAATAATTATATCATGATTTGATCTTTGAATTAAATATTTTTATTCATTTTTAGGTACCTCTAATATAATAATATATTTATTTTTTTACCAAAAAAATCATTTACCGGTAGAAATTCCAAAGGAAGTAAGATGATGGGTACTGGAAGTCAAGTTTTTAAAGTTTGTCAAATTTTTATGACATGAAGATTTCAATCATTGATGTCACTTCATATGCATTTTACTTTTTTTCTTATAAATACAATGTTAAATGGAAGCATGTTTCACTTGATCTTAGAATAAAGAGCCCACTTATTCAATTTGAATATTTTGACATTAGCAAGGGTATGTACCAATATTGAAAACTTATATATGAATTTGAATAACTTATCATTTAATTGTCAAAACTTTTATAGTAATTACTATTTACATTGATCTCATACATTTCATTATTAAATTTTTTTCTCAATTTCTTTTTTTAATTCAAAAAATGATTGAATGGGCTGTGTTCATTTGTTTCTGGATAAATGGACAAATCTGTTTTGTAATATCTCTTGTTCTTTTCCATGTATGTTTTATGACTCAGTTACATGTGTGATCTTATATTATGTTAATTTTATCCAATATGTCTTACCCTCACATATTATCCATAATATTTTTTAATACCATTCATCACAAGACTATTTGTATGCATTTGTGGATGTTCACATTATATGATGTTTGGACTAGTTCAAGCCTTAATAGAGTTTATGAAGTTGAAAATTTAACATTCCTATAGTAACTTTGGTTATAATTTGATACACTTTCATCCTATATTGGTTTAGTATATGTGTTTAGACTCTTTTTTATATTACTTAAATTTCTTTTCACTGATGAATATGATATTATTTCATATCATTGAAATTTTCTATTTCATGGATATAGGGAAATTTTTATCCATGATTATAGTGTCAAAAATATTGGTTATCTTATTAAAATCAATCAAGTATGATTTACACAAATCCTATTTCATTCAAATCTTAGAAGAAAAATTGATTCCTTATAATAATTTAGTCTGGATTCACTAAGAACTCAATTTAGACCAACCAAACATACAATATTAAATGATCACGGTATTAGCCTTTTCCTTTATAAAGAATTACCCATAAAAATGAGTCCCTATATGATTTAGTGTTTTTATTAGAACTCTATTGCATTTTTTTTGAATATCACTTGAAATAATCAATGTATTAGTTTACAAAAGATTCCATTTTCCAGTATCAGTTCCACAAGAAGTAATATCATGGATATTGCACCTCAAGTGTTTAAGGTTTTTCAAATGTTTCCAACATGATGATTACATTACTTGATGTCACTTCGTAATAAGTTTCATAAAATGTTTCTCTAATACTTTTTTTCATACAAAAAGGGGTTGAATGGGTTGTGTATAGATTTTTCTGGACAAGTGGTCTAATACACTCTCCAACATCTTGTGTTCTTGTTCCTATAAGTTTGATAAATTGATTCCATGTGTGATCATTTATTATATTAATTTTATCCCAGATGGATTTCCAATATATGGATTATTATATAATTTTCTCAAGATTATCAATAACCTTTTTTAATATCATCCATCATAGGACTTTGTATGCATCAGTGGACGTTCAAATTCTATGATGTTTGGACCAGTTCATCATTTTACAGTGTTCATGTACATGATAAATTGTTATTCCTACAATCACTTTTTTCAAAATTTTATGAAATTCATCCTATATTGGTTTAGTTTGTGCATTTAGACTCTTCATGATAGTACCAAAACTGTCCTTCACTAATAAATATAACAATAATTAATATCTATCAAATTTTCCTTTTTGTGGCTACATGGAAATGTTTCACCATGATTATGGTGTCTAAAATAATTTTTATCTTCATTAAATCAATCCTAGATGATTTACACAAGTCCTTTTTCTTTCAATTCTAATGAGTAACATGGATTCCTTAATATATTTTTGTCAGGATTCCCTAGAAACTCAATTTAGAAAAAAGACATACAATATTAAATGATCATGGGATCTAGCCTTTTCCATTATTAGGGATTACCAAGAAAAATGATGCCTTATATTATTTAGTGTTTGTATCATAACTCTAATACTCTTTATTGAGAGAATATCACTTGCAATAAGAGTTGTATGATTTCAAAATAGATTTCATTTACCGGTTACAATGCCAAAACAATTAAGATCATGGATTCTGCATCTCAAGTGGTTAACATTTGTCAAATGCTTCTAACATAGTTATTCCATTATTATTCTTCATAATTAGTGGGTGTTTTTCAACCGGGTCCCCAACCTATTTTCTTATGTTTTTACAAATTCCCTATATTTTATTTCTCATTTTTCTATTCATTTTATTTCATGTACCATTTTATTTTGACTAAATTTAACCTCATGATTTCATAGATCACACCATGAAGGATTTACCCTTTTTAAATTTCATGGTTGTCACTGCAACGTAGGATATCACATTCTAAAAGGTAACATTTTTTTATTTTTCTTTTATCTATATTATTACAACTATATTTTCAACCTTCATAAATAAAAATATATTATGAGAACAATCATATACATATACAATAGATTTATTATTGTTGGGGTTTGGATTAGTGGTAAGGAACCTATAATCCTACATGAGAAATGGGGGTTCGAAACCCATTGGGCACAGGGTACTATAGTAGTAGCGATACTGTAGCAGTAGTAGTACTGTAGCAACGACGGGCACTACAGTAGTGCAGGTCATTGTAGTGGTAGCATAGCACTGTAGTAGTGGCGGTACTATGTGATAAAGTAGCACTATAGAAGTACTATTCACAGAATGGGCCTTGGGCCAAAAAATTGGGCCTACAGGCCATTTAATGGTCTAAATACCCACTGGGCCTTCGGGCTATGTAATGGGTCTCCCTCTACCCAATTAAAGATGTCTTTGCTTTGATTTAATAATAAATGAGTCTTCAACCCCAACCTTTAAAAAACACAGTAGATTTATTTTCCTTTTCCTCTATTTATTTCCACAGTTAACCAATCTACCCTCTATTGGTGCACATATTTTCCATGCTTCTGGTTAAGGGTTATAGATTTAGTGTATTTTCAAAAAATAAAACAAAATCATATTTTTTCTCAAACTTCTTATCATAGGTGATATGTGGGGTAAATGTTTTTCAATAATGTTTGTTAAAGAAACTATATAAGTATTCTTTAAGTGTTTGTGTATTGTTTATTATAAATAAGGTTTATTTTATTTATTTTCTTATAGATTTATGTTTAAGTGTTTTTTAATCAAAACAAATGCCTCTTATCCAATATTTTCTATAGGTTAGTTAAATTGTTCCCTTACAAGGTTGAATGATTAATGGGAATAATGGTCCATAAGGTATTAATACACCCATGTCCAAATCCTTTCTTGATGTAGCCTATTTTTTAGTGTGAGATAACTTCTCTCATTGATTATAAAATATTTATGGGGTAATTTTATACATGTGAATTAATCAATGTAGACTTTTATAGCTTTTGTTGGACTTAATTCCCTTTGTTTAAACATCTTTTAGATTGGTTTTAAAAATATAATAGTTGGGGAATGTATATCATTCAATGTACCATTAATTTTTTTAATCATACTCTAAAATTCCATTCCTTTTAACATTTTAAGGATGAGAAGTTTATATTTTTCTCATTAACATTGTTGAGGAAGTGGCTCTGATAGTGTACAAGATGTTTTTAATGTGAGTTAATTTATCTATCTATTAATTTTTTTATTTATTATCTCCCTTGTCATTTAATTTTTTTATACATGATAGTTTCACATACTTTATGAATATATGATTTATGAAATCATCGATGGTCTGTGATGTTGTGATTTTTATATGAATAATATTGGTTATAAATTGCTGATTTTTGTTACTTTCAGGCGAGAAACTCTAATACCTATAGACCTAAAATAATTATTTCTTATGATTAGAAATTTTTTTCCTGTGAGGAGCTAATATATATCACTATATGTTTTTCAGGTCAATACTTTCAATTCCTCGCCATTTTAGAAAACTAAAATTGTAGAATAAAGGTTTTTATTGTGAAATAAAAGTTGTTTATACTAAATTATATCATAATTTTAGAGATAAAATCACTAAATATTTCTTATTTAGCCTGTGAAAGTGAAAAAATGCATTTATTTATGATTGTTTGTGCACCATTAGAATTCTAGAAAACTAATATTATAAAATACACAATACACCATATAAAACATAGTGATTGTTTTTTCAATCATTTTCATTAATTTAGTGACTATTTATAGGTATTCACTAGCCCATGCTAGTACTAGAAATGGAAAAACAAATGTTACTATAATATCAATTCTAAAATCAATAACATTTTGGATCATCAAGGGGGAACATCATGGTTTATTCTTTTTATTGATAGTTTTACTACTATTAGAGAATGGAATTTAATTTTGGACCTTATTGATAAAAGAAATAACTGTCCATTTCCATTGATACTGCTGGAATAGATCATTGTTTTCGTCCCCATTTATAGCCTCATATAGGAAAATTCCATATGTAAATGATGGAAAGGGATTTCCAATGTGAAGAGAAAGATTTAGGTCCTATTGATTGGTTACAACATTAATAATTTATAAAAATATATTCCAAAACCATTGCAAGATTTGGATGACATGCTTCGGTATGGAATCCCTAAACACATGTAGGTATTTTGTATGGATTCAATAACTGTTCTGACTTTGATAGATAATAACATTAGAAGAATGCATGAAATTTCAGTAGTGTTTCAAATTGATCTACATTGTCTCCACTTTGATCGGTTCATCAATTTTCATAATTCCGTCGATTAATTCAATAAAGATTTTTTTTATTTGAAAAAAAAATTAATCAGTACAATTCTTCACATTCATAACATTTTTCTAATCCTATTAATCTACACTGATTCCACTTTAAGGAGGTCATGTGGAGGTTATCAGGTATTGGTGAGACACTATAATAGATCCATGTTCTGGAGGAAAAAATGTTGATGCACATCTTATAGTTCAATAATTATTGAAAATGATGTGTTATGTAATCCTGAAAATATTTATTTTTTGTATTTTTTTACAATAATAGTTCAATAATATTCCTTCAATGTATTTTTTTATCTTCATTTCTATTTATCGCATTGTTTTTAGTTTATGAGCATGTCCATTTCATTTTTAGATCATTTCATTAGTCTATGCATGTGCACTTTTTTAGATTACTATATTGGACTCTATATGGACATATTTTCTATAAATGCATATTGGAGAAAAAAAATTATGTGTTAGTGAATTTTAAATTAAATTATTATTCCATGAAAATGCATGGGTTTTTTACAAGTTAAAATTTATAAAAAAAATATAAGATACATCAGAAAATATATTTTGGTAGAAAAATGACTTTATAAAGAAAAAGTGTTCTTATTCTAATTATCTATTAATTAATTATTAAATTTGTGTAAATAAATTTGTTTCTATATGTAAACATTAATTTCTGTTAATAGTTTAATTTTTTTTTATTTATTTAGAAAAAAAATTACACAATACTTATAAAAAATAAATATTTCAAAATAAGTCATTCACCTTTACCGTGGAAAAAAAATTTTACCTTAGTAAAATATTTTTATGCCTAAATTTATAAATGAAATAAATAATTAATTGGAGTATTATGATTAAAAATATGAAATTTATTTCATTTGACACAATTTCAAAAAGTTATTAATTTTAATATAAAAATTCATGTTGCAAAAAATAGAAAAAATAAAATTTTATGTATGAAATGAATTTATTATTATAAAATTCCATTTAATAAACATATATCTATGATAATATATTTTATTTTATTTATTTTAAATATATTTAATTACTATTATTCTTTAACAGTGATTGTTTAATTTATTAATATATAATACATTAAACATAGAAAACTATTCTTTGGAATTTAAATCTTTTTATAATTGAATGATTTTCTCTCCATTTCAATCCAATTGATAATCAATACGTGATTTTTTTATTGTAACATATCATGAATTAATATGAGGTTTCAATACTTTTTAAATTTTAAATTATTGATTTTTACCGAATGTGAATGACTAATGAGCTCACATGAGTTTCAGTGGTTTTTAGGACTTCTTTGGATCCCAAAGCCAAACTTTTGGAAAAAAATAGTTGGTCTCCATTGTTTTGAGAAAAAATGTGACCTAAGAAATATGGTTAAGAGAAACCATACAAGGATGCAAAGTGGGGTTAAAGAGGATGTACAGTTTTTAGAAACCATGTCTCCAAAGGCGCATGCCCGTGTGGGGGATAAATAGTTTTAGCATTGGTTTCATGCATGGTTGGTGCATAGTTTGTCAAACTATGGTCCATGACCATGTAGGGTCCCCCTTAAGATAGTGAAGGGTATATGGTTGGTGAACAGTTTGGAAAATCATGTGGCCAAATCATGTGATGTAGTGTTTTTGGAAATTTTTTTGGTTCTCCCTTAATGACTTTAAAACTTAACCCTCCTCCTCTATTTATTATTTCCTCTATTTAAAGACACTTTTTTTTCTCCCATTAAGTGCCTTCGTCAATCCTAAAATAGGAATTGATGGATCCTTTCTATCCATAATTGGATTAGAACTCAATTTTTATCTTTGGATTTTTGCAGATAAGTTTTATGTTCCCTTTGTGTCATTCTTTGTTTGACATAGTATTGACAGAGTTATTTTAGCATGATCTAATTTTCCCTATTTATGGGATATTTTTCTATTATTTATTTTTCATCTAATCTAGGCCGAATAAATCGTTAATATTGGATGAGTGTTCTACTAAATACCAAAGGTAGGTGGTCTATACCTTTTCCTTAAGGTTTAGTGTTTTATAAGAAAGGTTTTCATTGTTCCGCACTCTAGATTTTACATAAGTTCCCCTTTTATTAATTAAATACTTGAATTAGATGAACTGGAACTTGTTAGGTTTCCCTATGAGTACCATCATTTTGGTTGGGGGTTATTTTCCCAAACCTACGAAACCCATAGGGCGTGCCTTTATATCGTCCTAATTTTATACCAACTTGTTGGGGGAGTGTGAGTTTGCCACTAGTTTTAGTAGCCTTGATAAATTGAATTAGAATTGAATGATTAATTAGGGGAAGGTTATGCCTCTATGCCAAGGGATGAAATGATGTGAATTAATATAACATATTAAATGTAAATTGATAAATGAGTTTTTTGAACTTGTGGAATGTGAATGGTTATGAAATGAGGATTGAATTGAGATAAAATATTGAAGTGGTAGTTATTCCTTGGATGAAATCCTTAGATCCTATTTTTAATGATGAAATGTTTGTTTCCCTCGTAAATTTAATTTATTTTTGGGGATTACTTTTATGTGTTTACTCCTTAGATCCTGATTTGATAGGATGCCTCAGTCATTGATGCCCCTTGGATCCGGCATGCTTGGAATCGCTTTGTACATGGTATGTTGACATGATCCTTTGACACCACCCACATCATTTCCGAGTCTCTATCAAGATGATCATGCGACTCGACAAGTATACCTTTGTAACGCCCCGATCCCAGCTACCCAGAGTCGGTGCATTACTTCATAACATTGGCATGATCACAAAAGATCAAGTCTCGAATGACCGATTAGTTTAGTAGCCTTGGAAACACTAGATACATTCGTAAACATTACATTACATCATAAAAATGAAAAACTAAAATAACATGGTATTAATAGTCCACACTCATATCCCTTTCTGACTATCCCTCCAGGTCAATCCTAAAATACTTCTTCACATCCTGGAAAATATTAAAACATTGAAAGGGGTGATCTCAGATGCTCAGTAAGGATAACAATATTGCGGATGCTTTCATAAATAAAAATTAACATTTAAGGCAATGTATAACTAAAAAAAAGCCTTTTAAACATAAACTTCAACATAATATGGAAAAATTAAAATGAGATAATGCCATTTACTTATTCACATGTATATTCTACTGGTCGAATAATCACATTCAATATCAATAACCACTTTCATAATGATGGAATGCATAATTCCAGACATTCTGAAACATTTTGTCAAGGCCTCGACCAAGACGTCTAAAATGATTAAGGCCTCGGCCAAAACCATAAATCAAATTGGGAAAGGGCCTCGGCCAATTCCATGTCTAATTGTCTCATGAGACCTACCGATGCATCGAGGAGCTATAGCGGGCTCCACCCGTCACTTATTAAGTCCAATGCATTCCTCATATGAATAGGTTTAAACATATCATAAACCATAACATAATCGTATCACATAAAACATGCATAAAGGAAACATAACATTTCCACATTTCAATAACAAGATATCAATACAACACATTGATATAATAAAAATGCTTTCAAAACCATTTTCAATACCAAAATAAAAGAAAGTTAAAACTTTGTATTTATTTTTCATTAAAAGAAAGTGATGGCTTGTGGAGGAAGCTGAAACTGAAATAATGGTCACGGCGGTGGAGAAGTCGTTGTCGCCGCATAAGTACGGAAATAAAAACATTCCCTTTTTTCGTTTAGTAAAACGCTTCATATAAAAAAGATTCCTTTTGAATAAACGTAAAATTCAAATGGGTTTATACCCCGTATAAAGGAAAGTTGTGTATAAAACCAAATATGCCTCAATGAAAGGAGATTGAGACGAAGTCCTTACAAAGATCATTTTTAAAATAAAATAGATCCATAATGTGCATTCACTATAATTACACATAAAGAAAGTAAAAAATACAAGATAGGACATAATAATATCATGGCATAATTTGAAAGTAGGAGATTAACCCAAAGAATGGAAGTTAGGTTAAGAAATTCACTTACCTCGTGTCTGACTTGACTCAACCATTCTTTAACCTCCTGAATAATAAACTAGAGTTAATATATACCTTATTAAGAACCATTTTTAATTTAATTATCCTTTTTATATCACTTGTTACAATGTTATGAACATTATGTAATTATTTAAGTTAATAACGGTCGTTTTGTCGATCTTTGGTACTTGAGTCAACAATAAACTTCTTATAATTACAAGTTGTTTATGTGGTAGAATATCCATTATCTCCAAAATTATATTCATGATTTAGATGTCATATATATCATATATATCCAGTATATACATTCATTCATAATATTACGTAACATTTAGAGGTAAGAAATGAAATGCACCGTTCATGGAGACGGTAAGCCGTACGTACGCATGAACGCTACTTTCATTTCTATTTCGTATCTAGTGGAATGAAATCATAATGATAAAAATGTATAATATAATTCCAGTATAATATAGTGTATAATACCATTTACTCCATCCTTTATACATCCCACATATGGCATTAACGATTCAAATCACTTTGAGGGGGCGGTAGTCCGCACTTCCTAAAATGAAATTATCGCGTTTACCCATAATGGAAATCCTAAAGTATGACATAAATGAGAAATAAAGAAGCATAAGTAAAACATAAACATATTATATATCATATATAAATATAGTGACATCTTAATGGCCACCTTTGAAGGTGTTATATGAGTGTTGAACAATCATCGTTTCGTGAGGCAGAAATTCGCCATCCACAGAAACCGTATGTTCTTTAACCATTAGATGTAGGTGTGTGTAAGTGTAGCTCAAATACTTCTTATAACAACATCCTAGTATATTGAGGATACTGGTGTTGTTACAAAATAAATGAATAAAAAGAGTTTATGGGGTTCGAGAAGAAAAATAAAACAAAACAACATTAGAGAAGACATTACCTCAAAATCGGGTAACTCTTTTTGATTTGATCCAAAGGCTTCCTTGGGAAGAGTTCTGCCCAAAGTGAGGCTTCTAGGAGTAAGAGGGGGAAGTTGGGAGATTATTTTGGCAGAGGTTGGCCGATCCAAATGGCTTGAAAGTGTGAATGAGGTGGTATAGGTGGGGGCCTTTTATAAGTGGAGAGGAGGGGCACTCTTGGAAAGTAAGGAAAGTTTACATTATTATACAATGCTTTTCGGATTCTAAAGGTCCCACACTTATATAATTCGTGGCTAAGGTGATAAGAGTTCGAAATCTACCTATCCAATAGTCTTTGGACAAGTGTAAGCCTTGGATTGTACATTATCTTTTCATTTTATTAAAATCGTTAAATAATGAGGTCATCGCTGCGTCATAATGATGTCATAAATAATTTAATTTATTTAATGTCTACAAATTATAAAAAAATACTATGATGTAGGAAATCTTTTTAGATTTCCAATGACTATTTATAGTCAAACATATGACCTGTATAACTCCATGTAAAATTTGTTTTAGTAAAACATTTCATGTTTGTGTCATTTTTTACTTTAACATTAAATAAAAGGTATTTATGTCATTTTCAAACTAAAGTGGCTCCATGGGGTCCCCAAGTTGACCCATGGATTGTCTTGGTCGGTCATGACTCATCCAATAGGAGTAGGACACGTGTCAAGCTCATCTCATATTTTTAAAACATTATTTTTACCTTAAACTACACTAATTACCTCTAATCGCGATTAAGAACTTAAAAGTTACTATTCACCAAAAAATTATTTTAATCTCATTGAACCACATTTTACTTCTTAATGACAAGCATGTATGTCAGATTTTTGAAAATCAAATCACAGAAGTGGTAATATTTAATTTAATCGAAAAATCAGTTATTTAACTACCACTTAGTGGTTTCACTATTCATCAAAAATTGAAGTTTTTCAGAACAATGCCAAAATTTCACCCTAAGCTATAATTGATATTCCGAATTCAAAAATGATGTCTATTATACAAAATTGCAAACATATAAGTTGCATTAATTAATTTTATAATTAATTCCCGCTGTCACAACAAATAACGTGTTTTTAAGAAACAATTTATATCAAAAGATTGGAAATTGTTTATGTCCTATTTCAATGTTAAATTAATTATAATGACCACCGTTAGATAAAATGGTAAAAATATATTATAATTATAATTTAAAACCACTAAATAGTATAATTTATCACTATAAATTATTTTGATTATAAAAGCTGTTTTTAAGTATTTTTCACTATTCATAAAAAATTAGAAGTTCTCAGAAAAATACCAAAAATTCAACATAGGCTAATTTCGATATTAAGAATACAAAAATGAAGTCCATTTTGAAATATAAAATTTCTATAATTTTAAAAAGTGGTTATTACTATTCATAATGGCTACTTTGATTAGTCGCGGTGTTTTAGAACTCGAAGTTGCGTACAATGCAAGATATTGCATTATTGAATGAGAAGCGTATCGTGGAAGCTCGGGGTGTTACATTCTCACCTCCTTCAATAAATTGCGTCCTCGCAATTTGAAATTTTTTTCTTTCAAAATAAAAGGTTGAAAACAGAAAATACCTTTGTGGAAAACCCACATCAGAAATAAGATTAATAAAATTTAGCCTTAATAAGAGGGAAAGGGAAATAAGAAAGTCACCACCAAACTACGATCTCGATAAGGAGAACATTGGTGGAAATTAGAGACATATAATTGGAGGAAAAACGTCAAAATTTGTAGGGAGTGATTGAGGTCATCAATCACAATCAACTGTTAAATTGAGGGCCTCAAAGCCTTCAATCTATGTTGATTTAAAATATCATCAGTTCAACAAGACATAATGTATTAAGATAACACATTTTTTTGTTTTAATATCCCTTTACTAAAGTTTAAGAATTAATTTATTCATTGAATAAGAGATAGGTATATATATATTTATGCTTTACAATTAGAGTTTCAACCTTCAACTCATCTTTCACTCAAAAAGATAATAGAACTCAAAAATATTATACTTATCCTAATTGTATAAGGTTCCAAATGTTAACACATACCATTTAGATTAGTAATATTATTTTGTAATAACCTGGGACTTCCTGTAGGCTAGTGGTAGGAAATAAAGGCATGTCGCACTATGATTGTGGGTTCGATTCCTGCAGCTTTGTCCGACGCGATGGGTTATACCCCACCCTGCAGGTTGTCCTTTTCCTAAAACTATAGTATTATAATATTCCAAAAATAATCTTCATAATTTTTTTAACCTTAAACAATACTATACAAAGATCAATTTAATCCACTCCAACCTTAATAGTTATCCAAAATACCTCTGTCCAGACTTTCTCTAAAAGGTCTCTTAATTCAAAAATCAATTTATCAGATTCCCCAAAGAAAGTAAAGTTTCTCTTATTGTCACATACTAAAAAATATAATTACCTTCATCATATTAAAACCTTACTGAAATCAAAAAGTACTGCAGTAAAATCCTTATATATATATCACATTATTCTAATAACCAGAATATAACCCATGAGTCCAAAAGCACCAATACATTAGTTATTCTGCTTCAACTGTAGTAACAGCATAAGATTGTCCTTGATCCCATGTCCTTTTCTGAGGTAAATTTCCCTGACGCTTAGGACATTCATTTGCATAATGACACATTTCTCTACAATTATAGCATTCAACTTTGATAGCCTCTTTCTTTCCCTTGCAATCACGAGCTTGGTGACCCTTTTCTCCACATTTATAACAAACTCCCATTCCTTTTAGGCAAGTACCAGGGTGATTCATCCCACAATTATCAAATAATGGAAAATCCTTCTTTCCCTTTTTCCCTTTATCTGTCTCTTGTTCCACCATTCTCTTCTTCTCTTGCTTTACTTTGTTGTCATAAGACTTAGAGAATTCCTTTTCTGTCTTGATAGCACACGAGACAATATCTTCGTATGATGAGAAGGATTGTGATACTAAAGATCGACGGATAAATGGTTTTAAACCATCAAAGAAACGATCAATCTTACTCCTTGGGTTACTTATATAATCGGCAGCATGCCTCGCTAACCTTGTAAAGTTAGCCTCATACTTTGCGACATTCTATTCCTCCTTCTGCCTCAGACTCAGAAATTGCCTTTCCATATCTGCTCGATGGTCACGAGGAAAGTATTTTTCTAAGAAAATCTCTTTGAACTCCCTCCATTACATATCCGATACGTCATCATCTTCCTTTGTGTTTTGAATCAGTGACCACCACTGATCGACATCTCCAGTGAGGCGGTAAACTGCCATGACAACCTTCTCCCTTTCGCTACTCCCCAAGGCATGGAATATTTTCTCTAAGGAGTTTATCCATTGCTCAGCTACTAACGGATTTGTACCCCCATTAAATGTTGGTGGTCGTTGCCTCATGAAGCGGTCTAACATTGATCCTCCACGTTGTGGATCAGGGTGATCCATACGAGTAAGGTTATCATTCATAACTTGAGTGAGTTGTCCCAGTATGGTAATAAGTTGATCAGCACCAGTTGTATCTCCAGATCCACAATAATTATCTTGAGCAGGAGGGAAATCCCTACACAGAGTGCGTGCATTGATACGGTTTCCATTCCTTCCACTAGGCGCCATTTCTAAACAATGGAATAAACTAGATTAGTTTATGAATCAAAATACATAATTCCATACTTGTAAAATACTTAACATAAATTGAACTCTTTATGGATATAATCCATAATCATAAAAAGGTTTTTTTTTGAGGAAGTATATACTCATAACCGTTCATAGTGGTTTGTAAAGAAAATGAGAATTATCCTAAGCATATCCCCCGGGAGTGTTGTGACCAAGAGTGCAGAAAGGCCTGTTGTCGTGCACCAGTTCCCGTTCGAGTCTAGCTCAAAGCGGTGTTTTCGGGTTTTACCCCTAGGTACATCTGTGCCAGAGCCGTCTCTACCTGCTCATTTCCAGACAGGCATGTATTGCTCTGAAAACTCTCAACATCTCTACAATACTAAAATTCTATGAAGTCCTTCTATACTAATCCTCAATGTTTATCATCGGGCCATGTGCTCTAATTAGAGTTTATCTAAATATAGCTTCCAAGGTTAGTACTAAACTGCCTCTGATACCAACTGTAACGCCCCGACCCCAGCTACCCAGAGTCGGTGCATTACTTCGTAACATTGGCATGATCACAAAAGATCATGTCTCAAAAGACCGATTAGTTTAGTAGCCTTGGAAACACTAGATACATTCGTAAACATTACATTACATCATAAAAATGAAAAACTAAAATAACTTGGTCTTAATAGTCCACACTCATATCCCTTTCTGACTATCCCTCCAGGTCAATCCTAAAATAATTCTTCACATTTTGGAAAATATTAAAACATTGAAAGGGGTGAGATCAGATGCTCAGTAAGGATAACAATATTGCGGAAGCTTTCATAAATAAACATTAACATTTAAGGCATTGTATAACTAAAACAAAAGCCTTTTAAACATAAACTTCAACATAATATGGAAAAATTAAAATGAGATAATGCCATTTACTTATTCACGTGGATATTCTACTAGTCGAATAATCACATTCAATATCAATAACAACATTCATAATGATGGAATGCATAATGCCAGACATTCTGAAACATTTTGTCAAGGCCTCGGCCAAGACGTCTAAAATGATTAAGGTCTCGACCAAAACCATAAATCAAATTGGGAAAGGGCCTCGGCCAATTCCACGTCTAGTTGTCTCATGAGACCTACCGATGCATCGAGGAGCTATAGCGGGCTCCACCCGTCACTTATTAAGTCCAATGCATTCCTCATATGAATAGGTTTAAACATATCATAAACCATAACATAATCGTATCACATAAAACATGCATAAAGGAAACATAACATTTCCACATTTCAATAACAAGATATAAATACAACACATTGATATAATAAAAACTCTTTCAAAACCATTTTCAATACCAAAATAAAAGAATGTTAAAACTTTGTATTTATTTTTCATTAAAAAAAGTGATGGCTTGTAGAGGAAGCCAAAACTCAAATAATGGTCACGACGGCGGAGAAGTCGTTGTCGCCACATAAGTACGGAAAGAAAAACATTCCCTTTTTGTCATTTAGTAAAACGCTTCGTATAAAAAAGATTCATTTTGAATAAACGTAAAAGCCATAGGGGTTTATACCCCGTATAAAGGAAAGTTGTGTATAAAACCAAATATGCCTCAATGAAAGGAGATTGAGACGAAGTCCTTACAAAGATCATTTTTAAAATAAAATAGACCCATTATGTGTATTCACTATAAGTACACATAAAGAAAGTAAAAAATACAAGATAGGACATAATAATATCATGGCATAATTTGAAAGTAGGAGATTAACCCAAAGAATGGAAGTTGGATTAAGAAATTCCCTTACCTCGTGTCTGACTTGACTCAACCGTTCTTTAACCTCCTGAATAATACAATAGAGTTAATATATACCTTATTAAGAACCATTTTTAATTTCATTATCCTTTTTATATCACTTATTACAATGTTATGAACATTATGTAATTATTTAAGTTAATAACGGTCGTTTTGTCGATCTTTGGTACTTGAGTCAACAATAAACTTCTTATAATTACAAGTTGTTTATGTGGTAGAATATCCATTATCTCAAGAATTATATTCATGATTTATATGTCATATATATCATATATATCCAGTATATACATTCATTCATAATATTACGTAACATTTAGAGGTAAGAAATGAAATGCACCGTTCATGGAGACGGTAAGCCGTACGTACGCATGAACGCGACTTTCATTTCTATTTCGTATCTAATGGAATGAAATCATAATGATACAAATGTATAATATAATTCCAGTATAATATAGTGTATAATACCATTTACTCCATCCTTTATACATCCCACATATGACATTAACGATTCAAATCACTTTGAGGGGGTGGTAGTCCGCACTTCCTAAAATGAAATTATCACGTTACCCATAATGGAAAATATAAAGTATGCCATAAATGAGAAATAAAGAAGCATAAGTAAAACATAAACATATTATATATCATATATAAATATAGTGACATCTTAATGTCCACCTTTTAAGGTGTTATATGAGTGTTGAACAATCATCGTTTCGTGAGGCAGAAATTCGCCATCCACAGAAACCGTATGTTCTTTAACCATTAGATGTAGGTGTGTGTAAGTGTAGCTCAAATACTTCTTATAACAACTTCCTAGTATGTTGAGGATACTGGTGTTGTTACAAAAGAAATGAATAAGAAGAGTATATGGGTTTGGAGAATAAAAATAAAACAAAACAACATTAGAGAAGACATTACCTCAAAATCGGGTAACTCTTTTTGATTTGAGCCAAAGGCTTATTTGGGAAGAGTTCTGCCCAAAGTGAGGCTTCTAAGAGTAATAGGGGTAAGTTGGGAGAGTATTTGGGCAGAGTTTGGCCGATCAAAATGGCTTGAAAGTGTGAATGAGGTGGTATAGGTGGGGGCCTTTTATAAGTGGAGAGGAGGGGCACTCTTGGAAAGTAAGGAAAGATTACATTATAATACAATGCTTTTCAGATTATAAAGGTCCAAAACTTATATAATTCGTGTCTAAGGTTATGAGAGTTCTAAATCTACATATACAATAGTCTTTGGACAAGTGTAAGCCTTGGATTGTACATTATCTTTTCATTTTATTAAAATCGTTAAATAATGAGGTCATCACTGCGTCATAATGATGTCATAAATAATTTAATTTATTTAATGTCTAAAAATTATAAAAAAATACTATTATGTAGGAAATCTTTTTATCTTTCCAATTACTATTTATAGTCAAAAATATGACTTGTATAACCCCATGTAAAAATTGTTTTAGTAAAACATTTCATGTTTGTGTCATTTTTTACTTTAACATTAAATAAAAGGTATTTATGTCATTTTCAAACTAAAGTGGCTCCATGGGGTCCCCAAGTTGACCCATGGATTGTCTTGGTCGGCCATGACTCATCCAATAGGAGTAGGACACGTGTTAAGCTCATCTCATATTATTAAAACATTATTTTTACCTTAAACTACACTAATTATCTCTAATCGCGATTAAGAACTTAAAAGTTACTATTCACCAAAAAATTATTTTAATCTCATTGAACCACATTTTAATTCTTAATGACAACCATGTATGTCGGATTTTTGAAAATCAAATCACAGAATTGGTAATATTTAATTTAATCGAAAAATCAGTTATTTAAATACCACTTAGTGGTTTCACTATTCATCAAAAATTGAAGTTTTTCAGAACAATGCAAAAATTTCACCATAAGCTATAATTGATATTCCGAATTCAAAAATGATTTCTATTTTAAAAAATTCCAAACATATAAGTTGCATTAATTCATTTTATAATTAATTCCCGCTGTCATAACAAATAGCGTGTTTTTAAGAAACAATTTATATCAAAAGATTGGAAATTGTTTATGCCCTATTTCAATGTTAAATTAATTATAATGACCACCGTTAGATAAAATGGTAAAAATATATTATAATTATACTTTAAAACCACTAAATAGTATAATTTATCACTATAAATTATTTTGATTAAAAAAGCTGTTTTTAAGTATTTTTCACTATTCATAAAAAATTAGAAGTTCTCAGAAAAATACAAAAAATTCAACATAGGCTAATTTCGATATTAAGAATACAAAAATAAAGTCCATTTTGAAATATGAAATTTCTATAATTTTAAAAAGTGGTTATTACTATTCATAACGGCTACTTTGATTAGTCGCGGTGTTTTAGAACTCGAAGTTGCGTACAATGCAAGCTATTGCATTATTGAATGAGAAGCGTATCGTGGAAGCTCGGGGTGTTACAACCTTTTTCTTTTATACCTTGAATTCGACCCTTCTTGGTCTGACACTAAGTTACCTGGAATATTTTTATGTGTATGTTTTATATTTTTCATTATACGGCATGGTCATGATGGATGATGTACACTTGATTAAATGAAAAGGCCCTTGTGAATATTTTCGCATGTTTTAAATTTATCCCTTGTGTGTTTATCAGATTACATTGGCCAGAATTGATTTTTTCACACCTTCTATTTCAATTTACACCTTCCCTTATGATGGGATATTTATTATTATTTTTGGGGACACTTCTTTTGCTGGACAGGATCATTCATGGTTTTTAAACATTATTTACATTATTGTTACACATATAATATATTGCGCATTGCTTCTATTCAAATTAGAAGGAATTTAATTGTTATATAAATTGTTGGTGGTGGCCTAATGAGTGTTATCTTACACATTGTTTGGTCCAAAATTGGGCACCTGTATAGACTTCATGGATTTAGGTAGGGGTGGGGAAAACACCTGATGTATGGTGCATGATTTGTTCTATTCCTAGGAGCATGGGAGCATAATAATGAGCTATGATCATGATACAAACAAAGATATTTACTTTTTAAATTTTTTTATTTTCATTCATGTGTTGTATTTGATGTTTATATACATGTTTTCAAGATTTTTAATGACATGAAATGACACATAATTTGGTATATGAGTTATCCTTTGGAATTTTTATCTATTACACTCTTCTAGATTTTATATTCTATCTCGATCTCTATTATGATTCCTCTATATAATAATATGTAAATACCACTCTATTACAATATGATATGAGTGAATAGTCTCTACATAGAGACATCATAGGCCCTCACTACCAGTCACCAGCCTTTGGCATATGGGGTGGCACACATGAGGCCATGTGACCCACCGGCTTGGGGTACCATTTTGCGACTCCAAGTCGGGACATTGCAAAGTGGTATAAGAGATTTTAATTTAAGGTTTCCATTGTATTTTGAAGAAATTGATAGGTATTAAGAAGTAATTTTAATTTGATAATGAGATGTTCCTAGGAGTAGCTAACCCACACACAGTAAAAATCCAAATTTCCTTGAATGGAATATGTTCTTTTTGGATTTTTATGTTGATTTGATTACACCATTGGGTAATGAACTTATTGTTTTATATTAATTTTTTTATTTATTTCATTTTTTCTTGATGATATTACGCTATGCTTCTCATGCATCATTTTATTCACCTGTTATAATTCATATTTCATGCATTATTCCATGCCATATGGGATTCATTTCTTGAAAGTATGTCTTTATTATGTATTCCTTGAGTGATATACCTATTTATTGATAGATTAATTTTACAAGTAATTGTGAAACATTGTTAGTACTTAGAGTTCCTAATGATGCCCAAATATACCAAAGTTATATGGTTTAATCGGTTTCTTATAGAACAGCTTGGGTTATCAAATCCTGAGAGACCTAATAAAAAACATAAAGAAACAAACATTCTATGCAGTTGATTTGGATAGGAAGGGTCTAAATTGTTTTTGAATTTACTGGATTACAATAGATATTTAAATACTTAATTAAATATTATTTAACAGAATGAGTTGATTCTAGGTTATTACAAGGGGTGGATTGAATTAATTATTTTAATGGTTTCAATGTCAAAAATTCAAGAGTGTTTCTTTCAATGAAATATGAACATCACAAATCACTCATGTTTTTTTCACTATCATAAGGTAAATAACTGATAAAAATGGAGGATAATATTCATGATCACATCATGTTAAAGGGTCATTCTAGCATCAAGGATGTGTATCCCAAAAATTAGTGAGATCGATGGAGAATATACATTGTTGAATGAAAATTTTAACAAAAGAATTGATTAATAATTTTTAAAATGCGAAATTATGTTAAATACATACCCTTAATAGTCTCTTGGACCAACCAAAAATAGGTTTATACCTCTGTTTATTCTATTATATCAATGGAGTTGGGAAGTAGACTAATGAGCGAAAAATTTAAGAAGAAAAGCAGGGAAGTAACAATCACTCCACTGTTGTGTGAAGAATTTCACAAAATATGATGCAAAAATATTTACTACCTAATAAAATGATATCAAATTTGTATAATTATTAATATAATGAGATAATAAGAAGAATTTTTATTAATATATAAAAGTGATTCAACAACTTACATGTGAAAAAATGGAGATGTAATTACAAAATAAAAGTGTAACATCACAATTGAATGAATAAAAAAAATCCCCCAAATTACATAAAAACCAAAACTCAAATATAAATTTTTGTGTCCTATGGTGGGACCCCCATCAATAAATTCCATAAAATTAAATTCTTATTTCATAAGGTGGGTGATAAATCAAAGTAAATTGGGATTTTCAATGTTGACCAGAAAATACATACTAGATTCGTCCACCTTTTTGGTGTGAAAATATGATATCCAAGATAGATTAATATGGTATGGTATTAGAAGAGAAATATTTTCTTCTAGGTATCCTATAATTCCTTTCAAAATTTCATTCCAATTATATCATCAATTCAAATTTTATGCTCAAAATGGAGGGTTGATTTTACGGGCCTTAAAATCTGGCCCATAATTTAATACTTAAACTGGACTCTCTATATCACCTTGAAAATTTCAAAATTATGTATATCCATAGTTTGATTAAATTAACCCAATAATTTTTACTATATATAGCTAATTTTGTTCTTAATTGGTCATGATGTTTGGGCTCCACTTTTATTTGATGGTCATATGGCCCATTATGCTATGATCAGAAATTTCGGGATCAATGGAAAAAAATATCCCTCTTCCATTGTGATTAATCAATTTATCCTAAAAGTGATAATATTATTATAAAAGTGATCAATAATATACCATAATATAAAATTCAAATAATCAAAATAATAAATTCCACAGGATGATTGTTAATTGGGACCAAACTGACACACTTTGGACATGGATTGCATAATGATGTGAAAAGAAGTTAAATTTATAAAATGCACTAAAATTGGTGTTTTTGGACACTGAAATACATCAATATTAAAATATAAATAGTGAATCTTATCCTATTAAAATGGATAATCACACCACCAACATGTGTTTTCCTTTTCAAAAGCAAAAAGTTTTTTCAAAAATATGAAATTCAATTACCTTTAAAAAAAATTTAACAAACAATTCCCACCAAAAGAAATCATGTGAAAAAATTTTGATAATATCAATATAATTTCACATAATATGGGTTTACAAAAACATCCCAATCCCAAGTCCATTCATTTTTTAAAATTCATATCCACATTTGAGCCAATTTAAATTAAGCATGATGATCTATTGTGCATCACAAAAGTGGTGGGGCCAATTTTCTTGTTCTGGGGGAAATAATAGAAGTGCTAGGTGGGAATCATGTTAAAGATTAAGATGACTATAAAATTTTATAATTTATCTTTTAAAACCAAAATAGTGATGAAAATACTAACTCTGAAAATGAGAACTATGGAGTCACAATCTCTATGGGTTGGTCACCTCATATTTTGTCAATTCCATAATCTACAGTAAAGTTGTAAAGCCAAAAGTTGGGAATAATAAATATGGAGTGTTGGTTCCCATATTTTGGAATCCACTAATTTGTATAAAATATTTCTCTATGTGGTCCCCATTTTTTTGGATACTCTAATTAAACTAAAATTTTTCATTGACCCTATGCTACGATGAAATAGACCAAAGAACGTAAAAACACACCTAAAATCCAATAGATATTCATTATGGAATTTTGATTGAATGGATGAAAATTCTATAAGTTAAAAATTGAATCATACAGACACACTTTACAAAAAACAATTCTCATGGACTTAAACATGCATTAAAATCCTAATCTGGGCATTCAAAATCATTTTACATTCATTTTCGATGTTTCACAATGTACATTAATGCAATAAAGAATAATGATTTTTTAAAGAAATCTCAGATTTTAACTACCCCCAACATAGAATGGAACATACATCAATGTTGAATGTTAAGGGAAGATAGAGTTTATAATTTGGAATAATTATTGGGAGAATGTTCCTTGAAATGAATTCTTGGAACAAAATCACTTGGTTTGAAGTTGACGACCCATCATTAAGAAATTGATCACTTTGGCTTCTTAACACAAGTATACTTCTTGGGGATGTTTTAAGGTATGTTAAAATTATGGATGTCATGTGATTAATTTTAAAATAATATAATTATTTAGCTATTAAATCTCACACATAAGAAACATTATATCACATTGGAAACCCAAAGGGGGTTCCCTTAACAAAAAAAAGGAAAGGATAAAAAATGTACCTATTAGTTCTGAAATTACAAACTATTAGTCAATGTATAGGTAAAAGCTAGGTTGCATTCTGGAAATCAATAAATTAATGTTGTTATCTTGACACAGACCCTAGATCAAACAATTTTTGTTTATGTTTCAGAGGTTATCTTAATTAACTATTTCTTTATTTGTTTTTTTATTGAATTATTCATTGAATGGTTTTAACCTATGACCATTGTATGTGATGATCTGACCATTTTTGGGGTCTTGAATCTCTACTACCCCATGGGGGTACATATGATGCACTTTTTATGTCCCTATCCATCTCAACCTTATCTTCCCTAGGTGTAAATGATTTTTGGAATTATTCAAGAGCACAAATTTTCCCAGTTTAAAGTGTTTTAATTTGAGATTCCTATACTAATAGTCTTTAACACTATCTTTATTTATCCTTGAATTTTCAAAAGTCTTTATTCTAAATTCATAATGATTGTTAATGTATAATTTTCACTTTGTTTCATCAAAATAATTTTCAAAGTTCATTTTTTCCCAAAAGGCCTTATGTTCAATTTTAGCAGGTAAATAGAAATAGTCCCCATAAAAAACTATGTGGTAACATTTATAGGATGGTTTTTAATGTAGTAAAATATTCCCAAAGTTCATAAAATAGTTTCTTAGTACAATCATTCTTTGAGTAGTTGATGATTATTTATATAATTTTCTTATTTTTCCTATTTTCCAACACATCTTGACCATTGGTTTAAATATGGTAAATAGTGGAAATGTTGTGAGATATACAATACATAGAAATGAGTAAAAATATGGGATGATTGAAAGAATAGGTTCCATAATCACTAATGATAGCCCTAATAATTACAAATCAAGATAATATGTGTTATTTCAGGAATCATACCATATCATGATGGTCATTTGATGTGGTTGGAAAGGCATTGGTATATTTAGAGACATAATAAACATCTTAGGGGATATAGAGATATCCCATAGAGATTAGGAAGGGTCCCATAAAATCTATTACAAAATAATAAAATATTTCAACAACCAAAATGGATGTAAGGGGTATTTGATTTCATTTGGTTATGGATCCTAATTGTTGACATTGAGGAAAATGTTGACAAAATGTTTAGGAAATGTTTGTAAGTATGGTAAAAAACCCCCCTTTAGAGGGCCTTTTCATTTTTTTCTTTGTATAATAGTTTCCTCCACATGCCTCTTCATGATAGAATTTATAATTGTACTCTTCCTTATACTTGGGAACACATCTCCTAATGACTTGATAAGGACAAAACTAGAAGATGTATGGATAATAAAACACATAGTGTTTGATATTAGAAATTAATTTCATCTTATTTTTGGTCACAATGAATTTTGGAATGAAACCCCTAACCAAGTGCTATACTATGTCAACATGCCATGGGAAATCATTCATAGAATATAGGTACTCATGAGGAAATGAATCAGGCACAAAAAGGTGATGTTAGTTGTCTTTGGATTCCATCCTATATAGGTGATCATCTACAACACTTTCAAACCCCTTTTTTCATAATGTTTATATCGAACTCTTGAAGAAGAATTACCCAACTAAAAAATCTAGCCATGTAATCATTTTTTTATAAAAGGTGTTTCATAGCTGAATGATCTAAAACGAAAATGATGGGGGATCCTTAGAGATATTACATATATTTTTATAAGGAAAATACAATAGATAGATTCTCTTTCTCTGTGGTGGTATAGTTTATTTGTGCATTGTTTATCGATTTTCTTACCTAAGTAATAATACATGGAGTTTTATCACAACGTTGTCCTAATACAGATCTTACAGAACTGTCACTCACATCACACATCAGTTTGAATTAAAGTTTTTAATTGATATCTTTCATGATAGGTGGAGAGATAAGAGATAGCTTGGGTGTTTATAATGATTCCTCATAGATTTCTGCCAAGAAAAATGGATCATCTTTCACTAATAGAGCACAAACTGGTTGGGAAATTGAGATAAAATTCCTAATGAACATTCTATAGAAACCATCATATCCGAATAAATACCAACCTTTCAAGAAAATTTTCATAGACGGAGGGTGTTCAATGATATCAAACATCTCTTTATCAACATAAATCTATCTACAATTGACCATGTTGTTAATAATATGTTCTTATTCTAACCTGAATTTTCATTTTTCCCAGTTTAGGATAAGATTATTATCCTCAATTATATATAGAACCCTTCCAACATTTATTAGGATTCCCTAATATGTGTTACAAAATATGGATTAGTCATCCATGATGACCTATAAACAATTCCTCACCATGTTAGATAATATTCTCATCATGCACCATTGGAACGTATCTGGGGTATTACATAACCCAAATGGAATGTGATTAAAGGAAAAAAGTTCCAAATAGACATGTGAAGTTTGTTTTTCCTTGATCTTATAAGGAAAAATCATTTGATTATACATTGATAATCCATTGGGGATGTATTAAAACTAACGACCTTCCACTCCCTCTAGGATTTGATCAATGAAGGAAAATGGAAAATGAAATTTCATGGTATACAATTTATACTTCCTATCGTAAATGCACACTCTTCATCCCCTACTCACTCTTTTAAGGAAAATATCTCCATCCTCATTGGTAATCATAGTGATTCTAGACTTATTTAGAACAAATTGAATTGTTATTTCCCACTCACTCTCAACAATGAGGTAGTTGATGCCCTATAACAAAAACATGATATGTTATTTACTTACCACATCCATAATATTGGGATTGAATCTCCACTAATGTTTATGATTTGGTTTGGAGTAAGATTATAGAATAATATTATGAGTTAATGTGAGTAGGATAATCCCATAAATATCGAACAAGGTCCATCTGATTTATTTCTTGTTCTTTATGAGGACAAAAATAAACATCCCCTATTGATTAGATTCAAGAAAATATAAAATGAAAACAAGGAATATTTTATTACACACTAATAAGTCATACATTAGTGATGAATATGGGACCTTTAATTGAATATCATGTTGGCAACCACTTTCAAAATAAGGATGGGACTTTGCAAAAATTACAATTTCTTTTTATGAATTTATTAATAGAATTAGTTCCTCTTGAACAAAATTTTCAACCACCATAGTGGATAGATTAATTTTAAGAATGTGTGTGGACATGATATTTTTTATGTCTCCAATGGTTTCATGAATTGGTGATCCTAAAATATCCTCAAAATATATATTTGAAATAGATTCAAGGAATGAAGAGAAATTTCCCTCATGTGAATAATGGAAATCAAGAACATCCTGAAATAAACATCCTTAAAAAAAATTGGATGTTTTTAAGTTTCCCTATTGAAAATACCAATCTAATTTACCTTATGGATCTCTTCATAATCCTCAATTTGAGAGTTTTCATTATAAATTTTCAATTCAAGGTTCATGTTTTTGAAGGTTATTGTGATGTTCACATTCCTAACATGGATGAATGAGTTTGTGATTTTCTATGAAGGGATGGATAAGAATGATTAGAGTTTATCTCTATGACCTAATCTAGGGTGACTATCCAAGACAATGAAGTCAACAAGGTAAATAAAATTTACAACTTTAACTAAAACGTCTTTCAATATATACTTAAGAAATTGAACACTACTATCTTAAATTTTTGAGTGTGACAGAAGTTGTTTGGAGATATTTAGGTAATAATTTACAATACACAGTATATGGGATGAGTTACACACTAGATCCTCAATAAAAAATGGAATTGAAATGTTTTTTATCTACTAAATAAATATTAATGTATGGACATCCTATAACATTGAACATAAGAGTAATGGTCCCTTGAATGGTGGGAGACACATTTTCAATCAAAAGGACTTTGGTTTTGATGTGAAAATTAGCTACTAAAAGTTCACAAGTCCTTAAGGGACTTTTATTAGACAATAATGCTTTGGATTTCATTATGATGGGGAATTTTCATCTTAACTATATAGAATATTTTCCTAAAATTTTCATTTATCTTAGTTTTAGATTTTTCTCTCATACATTGAGGGAAGGGAGATTTTTTTTGATTTTTTTTGATATTGGGGTTCTTAAACATTATTATTATATTTTTCTAAATTTGGGGGTATTTATCAAACATTTTCATGTGATACTGAATCTTTTAGTGGTTACATAATGGTTTTTTAATCGTTATAAAGGGATTTATCACTTATTAATACAACCACTACATTGTTTTGTTCATGAGTGGTTTTTTTATAACTGGATTCTCCCCTCAAGTTTGGGCATGTGATATATAGAATAGGAATGGGTGTTTTTAAAGTTTTGAATATTTCAAATTCATGTTTAATGGATGGTACATGTAGGTGAACATTCTACAATTTTTTACACAACCTTACGATGATTGGGAAAGGGATAATTTGGATAGAGTCTTGTGCTAGTTAGTTTACCCTAGATGATACTCTGGTTGTCGAAGTGGATATTTAATGGGCTGATGGATGGGTTGTTGGTATTAGATAAGAGGATAGTGGTATTAGACTCTTTTTGGTTGGAATTTATCATTGGATTGAAAATTTTATTGAGGGTTGGGGTTGGGACATTTTTCTGTGGGTTGTGGATTTTATATTCAACAGATTCCTGGATGGTTATTATACCTTGGATAGAAAGTGTTTTAGTACGGTAGAATTCAAATGTTCAATGAATTTACCACTTTATATGTTTCTATTAAAATAACGTCCTTGATAAATGGAATGGTTGGCCAATTATTGATCTTGTGGTCATGTCTGTCACAAATTGTGAAAAAAGGTTCAAGAGTTTGGATTTCATGGACTATCCTAAGATCAATCTCCTTGACATTCCTTGGGAGTGAAATAATTTTTTATCTAAGGTTTTCCTCTTCTCTATGATTATCCATTCCATCGAATTGGGGTGGATTTCCATAGTAAGTTTATGTTACTCATGTTTGTTTCTATTTAACAATATGTCATAAATACTCATAACCACCATTTGGGGATATGTTTTTAGTGTTTTATTCCACATAATTTAAATAAACTATTTATTACCAATACATAACCCTTCATAAAAAATTACGACTTGTTCTTTGATTGGTAAACCATGGTGTGTTACCATGTTTAATGTGTCTTTGAATATATCCCTTGATTTATTGAATGTTTATCCTGGATTTTCAACAAAATGGATCCTCTTTTTAGGGAAATTGTTTTTTGATGGTGGATATATTTTTTATATAATTCTTGTTTCATTTTTTCCCAAGAGTGAATGGATACTGGTCACAAATTATTTAACCAATTATTTTCTCCTTACTTCAATGAAAAATAAAATACTCTCATTTTAGAAGATTCACTTTGATTTGGCGGGAACATAGTTTCAACAATGTAATTGAATTCTTTAACATGAAAGTAAGTAATCCCAAAATATATCCCATGAGTGGTTAGATGGTGGTTCTAGACATGGTGTTTTAAATAATATTTGGAATATCCTATGGAATCATACCTAATGCATTAGGGACCATTTTTTTAGTTAGGTGTGAGTTATTAATTCATGGTCTTCTCTACAACAATTCTCATATTAAGGGATTTCACATTTTTGTATCCATTTGAGTTCTATCCCCGATTTATGATTTGGTTTTTCAGAATATTTTTTATTATATTAAAATCAATTTTAGATTCCAATGTCTTTATAAGACTATGATGTAAGTGATGTATTATCCTAGATTTACTAGACTCCTAACCCCTAATGATTTCTAACCTTACAAGATGGTTTGAGTTGTCACGAGTTTAGGAATACATGCACATATAGAAAAGGGAAAAGATAAGAGAAATTGAATGGAGATAAAAGAAATTTGAGAGAATATAATGATTTTATAATAAGAATTAGTTGGTTTCCTTTAAATGGTGCCAAAATTTTTTGAATGACAAATTTACCCAAGTTATATGGTTTAAGAGGTTGCTTGTAAAAGAGCTTGGGTTATCAAATACTAAGATACCTACTAAGAAACCTATAGAAACATAAATTCTATTAGGGGGATTTTGAAATGAAATGGACAACATGGGTTTTAATTGAGTGGATAACTAAATAATTTTAAATATACATGTGAATTATATTTAAAATAATGAGTTAACCATAGGTTATTACAAATGGTGGATTTAATGAATTTCTTTTAATAGTCTCAATGCCTTAAATTTGAGACTATTTTCTTTTAATGAAATACGAATTCACAAATCACTCAAATATTTTTTTTACTATTATAAGGATAATCACATACACAATTATAGTATAATATTGATGATCACTCCAAGGTAGATGATCATTGGAGCATGCAATTCGTGTAGCCTCAAAATTATTTCGATCAAACAAGAAGTTACATCATTGAATGAAAATCTCAAAAAAAGATAATAAATTGTTAAAATGATAATTAATATCACATAATTATACTTTATACTAACTTAGATAACCCAAAATATTTTAATCCCACCATTCAAGATATTATATCAATGGGACTGGGAAGTAGACTCATGAGGGTAGAATTGAAGAAGAAAAACAATGATATAACTATCAATCCACCGTTGTGTGAAGAATTTAACAAAATATTATTTTAATAGATTCAATAAATGATTAAATGGTAGAAATTTTATATGAATAATAATGTAATAAGAGAATAATAAGAAAATTTATTAATAAATGATTCTGATTCTCCAACAAACATGAGAAAAAATGAAAATGTGAATACAAAATTAAAGTGTAACAGTATAATTGAAAGAATATAAAATACAAGAAATTACATCACAATCACACCTTAAATAGTAATTTTTTGGTCTTATGGTATATAACACATCAATAAATACCATCCAATTAAATTAGGATAGTAAGAGGTGGGTGAGAAATCAAACTGGACCTTCCAATGTTGACCATAATATTCGTACTAAATTCATACCACTTTTTTATTACAAATTTGACATTTATTATAAATGAATATGTGATTATTTTAGAAGATAAATATATTCTTACTAGTTTCCTTTAATATATTTTAAAATTTCATTCTAATTGGATCATACATTTATATTTTATTATCGAAATGGTGGGCTGATTTTATGGTCCCTGAAATCAAGCCCATAATTTAATCCTCAACTTTGGCTCCATGGATATCCTTGAAAACATCATAATTATCTATTGAAATAGTTTAATGAAATTATCCAAATTATTATATATATCTAAATTTAAAATTTGATCTTCATTTTCTTGAAATGTGGGCTACACTTTTATTAGATTAGCTTAAGTCCCATTATTCTTTGATAAAAAATATATATATCAATTTCCAAAAATGTCTTTCTTCCTTTGTGATTCATCCATTGATCCTAAAAAGAAAATTATTCCACTAAAATTGGTAAATAATATTCCAAAATATAAAATTTATAAAAAAATAATTCTAAAATATGATGATTAATTGGGACCAAATAGACACACATTAGACATAAATTTCACAATGACATAAAATTAATTTCAATTTATAAAATTCACTAAAAATGGTTGTTATATCCATTGAAACATGTAAATATTAAAATATAAACAATTAATATTAGATTATTATGGTGTATAATAAGTTAAATTTTCATCTGAACATTTCATTCGTACTTAGGCAACCGTAAACACCCTATACATCAAATTTTGGCACATTGAGTCACGGACCATTGGTCGCATTGATTGGAACCTGTTGTGGTATGGAATGATTAGAAGACACATATAGGATCCTGAAGTGTATTTTCCTTCATAGATCAGAATTGGTGACCGATTTTATTTCACCATTTAATTAGAATTTTGATATAAATATGAAATTTAATGAAATGGATGTTGTGTAAAATATGGAACTTTATGTAGACCCAGCTTTAGAGGGGGTAGAAGGCATTGTCTCTGGTACTTTTTACAGTTGTTACTGTTAACCAATCCTAGAATTTGAAGTTGGAATAGGGGCATGTCTTTTTATAGGGAGTCTTAAACATATCCTTTGCTTATATATTATATTTTTATTATCGATCTTTTCTGAGGTATGTGTTAGACATTGTAGAGACATGTCACCATGACAACCTCTAGTCGTGTGCTAGGAGGTCCATGATGACCATTATTTTTAGGTTTTGTTCCATGGGGTACCATTATATCCTCCTATATTAACATATGCGGAACTATTTTTAATATTATATATAGGTTTTGTGGTACAGTTCCACAAGGTTTTATGCATTTTTATGTAGACAGTATAGGGAGAACCCAAACCTGCCTTGTCTATGGAAGAGCATATGCAAGTGTTCCAGCAGTAGATTCCACCCATGTTTTTAAGGGATGGATGTCTACATGATATTGAAATGTGGTATGAGGCTACTATGTCTATTTTTGATAATATAGAGACACCTCTAGAGAGAAGATTTAATCTCACAATATATATGATTCATGGAGAAGCTAAAATCTGATGGGAAGTTTTGAAACAGGCTAATACACTCCATGATATGGTTTGGAGGGACTTATAATTCAGGTTTTAAGACTAATTTTTTCCCGAAACCCTATTATATGAAATTTTTAGCATGTTTATGAATCTAGATAAATGCACCATGACTATTATAAAGTATTTAAAATGCTTTATAAAGATATAGTGTTTTGTCCCTATTTATCTTACTGATGATCCCTCTAGAGAGAGACACATTGAGTGAGGTATTATGCATGTTGTTAGATTGTATATCAAATTTGTTTTGTTTACTATTATTAAAAAGATATTTAATTAGGAGAATAATATTGAATGGAGCTTGAGGGAAGTTGGGGGCGTAGAGCTGGGCGGTTTAGCCTCTTGACCCAATGGTTCGACTTCCAATGGAAGAAAGTGTTGTTATGAGGCTTTTCATGAGGGTAATACCAGATAGGATGTTAGTTTTGGCAGTTATCTCTTCTATCACCATTGTGATAGATGGGAACATAGAATGAATTGTTGTGATTTAGACCCGATCGAGTTCCATGCTTGGGCAAGGATGGGCCATGTACTATTTTTTTTGCAGGAAATTACATCTAGTTTTAATTCTATGGTGATCAACACTGACTCTAAGTTCAGGAGAATGATTCACAACTCTACTTCATGCTAGAATCTAGGGTAGCACCAATCATTCAGGCCAAGGTGGTGTTCATGGTTGACGCAGCCATGAGCCATTTGTACCTACACAGTGGAGTGGGTATACTCCAAATGATGACATTTTTTCACAAGGTTTTAGTTTAGAATTGATATAATATATATAGCCTGTCCCTAGAGAGTAGAGAGTCCGGCCTTCTATGATAATTGGTACGATCATATTATAATCTACTCCAGTTTCTAGGCTTTTTGATACTAGTACATCACATTGTTTCATATATGTACCTATTTTAGAGAGCCTTGGGCTTGTTGTTCAGTTTTTTAATGGTTTCTTGACACTTGATACTTCATTGAGGATCATAATAGAGGGTGTGAAAAAATACTGGGAGATCCACCTTGAGATTGGTGTTTGTCACTTAAAATGGGATCTTTTTTTAATAAATATTATATGGTTTGACATTATACTTGGTATGGACTTTCTAGTTTCTTACCAGGCCTATGTCAAATGTTATAAATGAAGGGTGACCTTCACATCACCAGAGGAATGAGTTATTATTCACAAGTATAAATGGGATGTCCATGAGATTTGTGACAGACTAGATAATTGTGGGTTGGGCATAATGGAAGCCCAGATTTCAAGTTTATATCTAGATGATTAGGGAATGTGGCATGTTGACTTCACTCTTGTGGTATATCATTTCTTGGAAATTTTCCCATATGAATTTTATGGTTTAACACCTAATAGAGTAGTGGATTTATCTATAAATTTAGTTCTAGGAGCTTCACCGGTATCCATTAATCCTCATTTGATGGATACTATGGAGTTTTAGGAGCTGAATAGGAATATATATGATTAAGAGGAAAATTGTTTAATATGAACCAATACTTATATATGGGGTTTGCCTGTCCTTTTTCTGAAAAAGGTGAATGGTACCCAAACGATATGTGTTGATTATTGAAAATTGAACTAGATGATGGTTATCAACTAGAATCATTTACCATGTTTATGTGATCTCTTCGACTAGCTCTGAGGAGATCAGGTTTTATGGAAGATTGACTTCATATCAGGTTATCACCAGGTATCTATTCAGCCTATAGAAATAACTCATACCACATTCCATAGTAGATAAGGTATATATAAATATCTATTTATGTCATTCAGTCTCAAGAATGTGGAAATAGTTTTCATGGCACCGATGAACCAATTTTTCAATCATCATCTAGATTCATTTGCAATGGTATTCATGGATGATATCTTGGCATATACTAACAATCGATAAGATCATACGAAATATCTTGAGATCATTTTGGATAAAATTATATATCATAATTTATATGCTAAGATCACAGTGTCCCACTTCAAGATGGATAAGATTCACTTCTGTGGTCATATTGTCTCAGAGGCTGGAGTATCATTTGACATAGAGAGATTCTTGGGGATATATGGATGTTAAATTTGTTCAATAATGAACTTCTCACAATTAGGATCAGCTCATATGGGCTTTAATAAGAAGGCTGTGGTGTTTATATGTTTAGATACCTATGAGATAGTCTTTCAGGAGCTGAAAGGGAGACTTACTTCAGCATCAATCCTGATTCTTCCAGAGTCATGAGGGAGCTAAAACATGTATTATGATGAATTTGGTACCAGGCTAGGATAAGATATGATTTTTTGAGATTGGTTCATGAATTACGATTCTCTATATATTTGGATACACAAGATGAATTACCTAACTCATTATCTCATGTTAGCTGATATGTTTCTTTCCCTAAGTTGTTGGAGGCATTACTTACCCAGAGAGAATTTTATGTTGTACACAGACCAAAAAAATATTCAACAATATATTTACATAGAGTGATATGAATATGAATTAAAAAATATAGGTTAAGTACCTACAATATTTTTATTTTAAGCTTACCTATACACCCAAAAAGGGAAATACAGTTTTTGATGCCCTGAGCAAGAGGAATCATATATAGGAAGTTTAGGAGGCCTGTAGAAAATGGAATCTTATAGTCTTGTTTAAAGAGATGAAGATAGAGGTTCTAGATGGTTATGTCCATAATTTTATCTCATCCACAGTTTTTTATTCCATTATTCTCGATAGATTTATGATAAGATAGTTCTCTGATGTTGAGGGCTTAGTCATAAGGGAGAGTGTGGTAGGTGAAAAACTACATATTATTTAGAAAGTGGGAGATGATTAATTTTTTTGTATTCATGTTTCATTGGGGTTCCAGTGGAAATATGGGAGTATGTAATGTTGGGGTTTCATATATCAACGTGGGAATTACATCTTGGAATCACCAATATGTATCATGATTTATGCCACCAATATTGGTGGTCATTGATTAAACATGAAGTAGTGGGTTATGTCACAAGGTGTTCCACATATTAGTAGGTGAAGGGGGAACACCAACGATCATATGTACTTTTTAAGGAGTTACCTATTATGGAGTAGAAATGGGAATATTTTGTGATGGATTTTATGACTGGGTTGCTGAGATCACATCATGGTAGTGATGCTGTTTAGGTTGTTGTGGATAGGATCATGAAGGTTACTTATTTCCTACAGATCATGGAGACCTTCTTAGTGGATTTTCTTATGCGTTTTTATATCCATGCGGTAGTACACCTTCATGGGGTTACTCATACATTGTTATCCTATATGTAAACCTAATTCACTTCAATATTCTTGGAGCATTTGTAGAGGGTGTCGCGTTCATGGGTGCTTCTAAGTACAACATACCACCCTATGACCGATGCCTAATAATATTGAGTAATTTATTTGATTAAAGACATTCTTAGAGAATAAAACTGTTATTTTTGGGTTTCTTGGGAGAGACATATACACTTTGATGAGTTTACCTAAAACAATATCTATCAGGCGATGACACAGATTGTACTATATGAGGTTGTGTGTGGTAGTCCATGTTGATCACCTCTGTGCTGGTCAGAGGTAAGGTAGGAAGCATTATCTTGACAAGGTCTCATGTATAAGATGTCATAGGAGGTCCATTTGATCAAAAAATGGATGGCTACAATAGACTCTAGATAGAAATATTTCACTAATTATTGTCAATAAACTCTAGATTTTGAAGTCAGAGATCGAGTATTTTATGTGTCCAACCATGGATGGGAAAAAGATGTATTAGGATACAAGGTAAGATTTCACGATGATATGATGGGCCATTTGAGATTTTGGAGAGGGTCATGGTAGTATCCTATCGGTTGCAGTTACCTAAGAGGTACCATGACATCCATGACATCTTCCATGTGTCTCAACTGCACCGTTATCACTCAGAATCGTCTCATAATCTATAGTAAGATGAGGTGTATTTATAGGTTGATGCATCCAAAAAGGTGTATATTATTCAAAATGTTGATAGTATCATGAAGTTTCTCTGAGGATGACCAGTTCCTATATTATTGGTTTTATTGAAGCATGATTTTTTACAGGAAATGACCTGGGAGTGGGAGGCCGACATATATTCTCAATGGCCATAGTTATTCTCAGGTGATCCACGAACACCCTTGGAAGGGTAATTCAGGAATAAATTTATTTAAGGGAGAAGATTATAAGATCCCAATTTTTCTTATGAGGTACATATCTTTTTTTAAACTCCTTTGTTTTTACCTAAAGTGAGTGAATAATGAGATCATAGTTGATTTTGGAGTGTATGAGGCTTGTTCGGAGCCTGGATCCCTACTTTTAGAGAAAATATCTAGGTTTCATGGTTAAGAGTAACCATGTGGCCCAAGATGCATGGTTAAGAGTAACCATGTAGGGATAGAAACTTGGGTAAAGGATGAAGAAAGGTTTAGGGAGATAATTCTTCTAGAGTATCATACCTATGAGGGGGGATGTAGTATTTAAAATAGGCTTGACACATGGTCGACACAAGGTTTTTCAAATTGTACACCATGATCATGCAAGGTCCACCTTGTGATAGTGATGGGTTCATGGTTGGTGCATAGTTTGGATAACCTAGAAACCAAACTATGTGACCCACTATTTTGGGAGAATCTACTGTTTTTACCTTATTGTGTTTAAAACATAACCTTCCTCCACTATTCCTTATTTCCTCCATTAGAAGCCTCATTTCTTATCCTGTTGAGAGACTTCTTCAATCCTAATCTTGGAATTTTGTGTTCTTCTCCCTCAAGAATTTGAATTAGAACAACGTTTTCCTTTTTTATTCACACCGTTATGTTCTATTTTTCCATTATTCCATTCATTTTTTGACTTTATATCGACATATTTATTTGGGTGCAAGATAAATTCCCCTATTTCTAGACTTTTAGTACATTATTTATTTTTATTCTGATATGGACGAAATCATTGGAAAATACTAGAATGTTATTCTAGATATGACCAAGGGTAGGTGGTTTATACATTTCACTTAAGATGTGGTATTTTATAAGAATATATTTCATTATGTTGAAAACCATAATTTCTGGTGGTTCCCCTATAATTAATTAGATACTTGAATTGAATGAATTGGAACTTGTTAGGTTTTCATTTTTGTACCATCATGATTGTTTATGGTTTTTCTCCCAAACCGAGTCCACCCATGGGATGTTCCTTTATATCATTGCTATTTTATACCACCCCATTGGGTGTGAGCGAGCTCACCACTAGTTTTGGGACCCTTGATAAATTGTATTAGAATTGAATGAATAATTAAGAGAAGGTTATGCCTCCTTCCCATGTGATAAAATGATGTGAATTGATTTATATATTTAAATAGAAGTTATTAAATGAGTTTGTTAAACACATGGAATATGAATTGTTAAGAAATGGTGATTGAATTGAGATAATTAATTGAAATGGTAGTGGATGACTTGGAATAGTTCCATGGATCTGGATTCTATATATGTCTTAGATGTTTCCCCCATGTATATTATTTACTCTAGTGGATACAATAGTCATATTTACCCCTTGGATCCTAATTTCATTGGATCCCTTGAGCCTTGCTAGGCCTAGGATTTTTCTATCTTAAACTCTCTTTGGAAATGATCTATTGACATTCTCTGTGGACTCCAGCCAATTTTTTGTTGAGATTCCATCGATATGCTCCAAGGACTCGACAATGATTCCTTGGTCTTCTATGCCTAGGATCTGACCCTTTATGGTCTGACACTAGATTACATGGCATAATAAAATATGGATTTTTTATAATTTTGATTATACGGAATTTCCATGATGGATGATGTACACTTGATTACCTGGTAAGTCCCTTACTGATATTTTGGAATGTTTTACATATAGCCCTGGTATGGGTATCATATTATAGTGGTTAGACTAGATTGTATGACACTAGTTATTTTTATTTACTATTTTCCTAATTATGGGATATTGAGTATTTTTTTCATAGGACCATTTTGGCTGGATAGGATCATGCATGCTATTGAAACTTTTTTTACACTACTGTTATACTGATTATATATTGCACAATTATTCTCTTTAAATTACATTTACTAGACTTATTATAGTCACCTTGATGGTGGCCTACATAGTGTTACCTCACACCATATTTGGACTGATGTTGGGTACCATGATAGATTTAATAGATGAAAATAGGGACCAGGAAATAAATCTAATGTCCCATGCATGCTTTTTCTATGCTGAGGTGTACGGGAGCAAAGGACCAAGCTATTCTCATGATGTTACCCAGGGTAGTTCCTTATTTGTATTTTTGTTATTTTGATACATGTATTTCACTGGATATATTTATACCTCTTTTTATAATTTATAGAGATATGACATGAAAAAGCATATTTTATATGTGGTAAATATTGGAATTACTTATCTATTACAGTCTTCTGGATATTATCATCTATCATGGTTTATATTATGCTTCTGTAACTATCTAATAAATTTATACTACATCATTATACTCTGACATAATAGAATAGCCTCTCCACAAACATAACATTGGACTGCAGTAATATTTTTCATCCTCTGAAATATGGGGAGGAGCGGTTGAGGCCATGTGACTCATCAGATTGGGGAACCGTTTAGTGACTCCTAGTTTGCAGCGTTATAATTGTTATATCCTGGCCTAGGGTCTAGTGTAACTATGTGCCTATCTAATTGGTCAAATGTCCTCAAGTGCATCTCCACATATGCTAGAGGTTGGAAACAAGCATTGGGAGTCTAATGACGGTATGGTGGGGAGGAAATACCCTCATAATCATAGTGTCAAAATGGTATATACTAATGAAACAACAACAAAAATATATAAGTAATATAATTGTGGAAGATAAAAACTATCAATCAATAGATAATGAATAAACAACCATTCATGAACATGTTATTCTCAAAAATACCAGGCATACCTACTAAAATTAGATGTTATATATAACATGGATACACTAAGGGTAGAATAAACAAATTCTTAACCCCTATAGACTGATATAACATTAGATCATTCCACAACTCCCAAGACGATTCATATCCCAAAATAGGAAATAATATATAAGGAATGACCAAGTCCTATCCCCGAATAATTTGATATATCGGGGTACCAAAAAGGTGGCCAAAAAAAGATGTGACTCAAAATTAGTAGGCAGACACCAACGACATATAATGCATTGGATTCCATGAATATAAAATAAGGAAGTTTTTAGGTGTATGAAATGTAAATCAATAAAATAAAAATACCCATTGTTGAGATCAGGCTTCTCATATAATGCATATCCAAACAAACCAACTTCAACCTAAGAATAAATGTCACTAATAATAGACATTTAAATATATACATGTTCCAAAGAACATCCCAATGTTTTAAATATAAAATAATCATATAGGATTTAAAGTGAAACCAAAGCATACATGACCTTATGTGGTTAAGCCAACTCACAATAGTAATTATGAAATCTAGATAGGGGTATAAGTGTAACCTTAGGTATGTACCCAAGGAATTACACCATAAATATATCTAACCATGTATAAGGATCCTTCCCAATGTAATCTCAAGAAAAGGATTATTTGGGGCCCATAGAGTTAATCTATGACATCTTCTGTCCTTGGACATCAAGCTGAATCCTTAGAGATAATCCAAGGAATTATAATTTCTAGAGATAATGTTATTGAATCATTAGTACTAAACTGAGACATTAAAGTACAAATAAGAAGAATAATGAATTCCAATGTGGGTATCTCCCTCGGTAGTCACATAGATAAATCATGGTGGCGACCTTTAAGTGATCATGGAATTCCCTTAGGAATACAAGCCTACCTCGAGTCTAGCCAATACTTTAAAAGGAAAAGTTTTGTAATCAAGAGGCGCCTTATATTTAATAATTAATAATAGGACATGCTATGTATCCATGAAACTTATCAATTTACTTATATAAATTGGTCATTTATTTTATTACCGTTAGAGGGAAAAGAAAAAATTCTTGAAAAAAGTAAAATCAAACATACTATTAATCATTTTATTTTATAAGTTACAAAATATTCTAGGTGGCATTGTCGAACCTTTAACACATCATTTTATTCCATTAATTCATTACTTCATTAGAAATAATTCAACAAATATTAGGTGGTGTTTCATTACATTGGAATTTCATGGTCATATAAGAAATTTAATATGGAAATCCATTAGGGGTGGTTCAGAACAAGGTCATCAACCTCTAATGGAATTAAGGGGCCCATATTCAAGGTAAAAAACTAACTATAAGTGTCTCACATCTCATTTAATTCCGATATATCCAAAGGAAACTTCCTACCTTAAAATGATCAACGTCAGCACACATTCCCTATTATAGAATAAAAAAACCACTTGTTATCATTTAATCAATCAACCTCTTAAAATTCATTCCAGACAAACCAAGAAGGTATTTTGGTCAAATTTATTAATGGAAAATGAGGTTAAATAATAATATACACCAAAAGGGGTGATCCATGTTCAATTCACAAGCACTAATGAAGCCAATGGGTCTAATAGGGGGTCTAGTTCATGATTTAGACGATTAATGTATGGAGATAAACAATTTAGGTGAAACACATGGGAAGTCCATTATGATGGAAATTGAAAAATCTTATAAAAGGGGAATCCTTAAAGCAAAATAGGTAAACCAAATACCAAATTATTCAAAAAATTCACTTGTCCATTATCAATATTTGTTTCAATTCATATGGAGAGAAAATTGATGAATAGAAAAATGCCCTAAAAATTGGGCATATGATTATTCATTTAAAAAACTATCAATGTAGCCAAATATATTTATAAGGGAGGTAGGAAGAATCATAGACTCGCCAGGGGGATTCCAACATAAATGAAGATAAGTGATTCTGGGATCGGATAGAGGAGATCTCACCTTTCCTTAGAAGAGAGGAGGAGAGATCCACATGTGGGAGTCTGTTGTGTGGTTTTTGGTAATAAAATAAAGGAGTATAGATAAGGAGGGTAGGTGTGAAAATATAATTTACCCCCTTTAAATGAGGTGCATGGTTTGGCCAAATCATGCGACTCTATTTCCTATGTGTAACTAACCATTTATGATAGGCGCAAGGTTTGACAAAAAATGCACATGTCATGAACCCTCCTCAACATTTATCTGAAAAACTCTTAGCATTTTGTTGCACCACCACTTTCATGGTTAGAAAAAAAAACATATTTCCCCATATAAGGGCCCCATGGTTTGGGTTCATAGTTTTCCTTAACAATATGTAAACTATGTACCCCGTTTAACCTTGAAAAAAATGGGGTTTTGAAGCCAAATTCTTCTAAAACTCAACAGAATATCTGAGGTACCTATCGATAATTAAAATAAAATTAAAACACTTTTACCAATTAAAAAGCTCATAGTTTCATTCTGAAGCATAAATCATGATTCAGACCATCCACCAAATAAGAAAATTATAAATTATATAAAAATTCCATATGATTCAAAATAATGGATTCTATAATCTCTTCAATATAAAACTTCTCATCCCTAAGAAGAATTTGAATATAATGAAGCATCACTTGACCAATTTGGAATGTGAAATTTCCATTGAAAAAGCCACATTGGGTTTCAAATTCTCAACATGCTTACAAGGATTAATTTTAGTATATGACACTTATATAGTTGAAACTGAGGTCAACACTTGAATAAAAAATTACAACATCAAGAAAACCCTTACCCTATATCATACAACCTAAGACATGATCACATCGTCATCTAATCGACTAACTAGCCCATGACACTCCCCTCTATAGTTTCTATCTTGAATAAAAAATTATGATTCATGGTGCTCCCACAATCAGAATTCCCTATTTAAAAACACCCTTTTCATTTAATCTATTCTCCAGGAACATTTCTTAATTATATTGAATGTTATATTTCCAATTTAATTAATTTATTATAGTCGATCCATCTTTTCCAGGAAAAGTATTGGACGACCATGCACTGTACTCACCTCATCCCGACAACATGCCTCGAAATGACTCAAAATTTTATCAATGAAAATTAACTTCTTATAATTATTTTATATAGTACAAATCACATAAAATAACTTATATTATATAATAAAAACATCAAAAATGATAAATTAATGAATTAACTATTATTTAGAGAAATTAAGGAACAAAATCCAATAGAATAATAACTTGACCAATATAATAATAATGTGACCCTTAAGAATAGTAACTCGGACAAATGAATAGTAACCTCACATATAAAATTAAAAATAAAATATATCTATATTATAAATGAAAATATGATATTATTTTTTCATAATATAAGTAAATAAATGTTTTAAAAATGAAAAATTAAATGTTGGTATATTTATAAAACCTAAATTTTATTTAAATTTTTATAAAAAAATATTTAAAAAAATATTATAATAAGATAGATTCATAATTTTTTTTTTCATATGACTATAAAATAATTTTTTGAGAACTTAATTAATTTTTCAAAAGAGTTATAAAATCTGTTATATTTTATAAATCGGTATTCTTCGAGTAAATGATGATTTTAATTAAAAATTAATTCTATCATATTTAGAAAAATATTTCCATAAATTGGGGTCCATTTTTTAAATTCTACATATCGAAAAATGGTTAGGTTGAATTTTTGGGATTTTTAAAAAATAGTTTATTTTTTGGTGAATAGTGAAATACAATAATTTACGATATAAGTTAACTAAATGAAATTTTGAGTCATTCTTGAGTTATAGATGATGTAAATAGACCATTGGTTCGAAGTCACAAGAATAATTTGCTGTATTTACTACCAATAATCCACATTATTCATAGTCTTGATCCAAAATAACAAACTAATGAATAAAATAATTAAAAAACACCCCTCTCCTCCACAATAAATATAGCCCCACACCTGATCTTCTCCTCACACCTCTAAATCCTTGAAGATTATAAAAATTATACCCAAAAAACTTCCCATGTATCTCCCCACATCTTGGATCTTTTTTGTCGACAAATGAACAAAAAAATTTCCTCAAGGAGGTTCTCGAAGAGAAGAATTCAAGACGTAAAAACCTCTTTCCTTTTCTTTTAATTTATTTCTAATTTATTTTATTTTCTTATTTTCTCCTCACCTAACATTATAAAAGTGACATGGTAACTCTATTATCTCACATATACTGGAATTTAATTATGTTAATAGAATAATTGATCATCATTTCTTTCCCCTCCCCTTGTTTTTCTAAAAATCAAAACATCGCTTGTGATGTGTTAATTTATCGCCTTCAAGGATGATGAGTTTTCAATTTCATTTACCCCCTTCAAGGCTTATAATAAAAAAAAATTTATGGTTAAAATAGATTATAATATTTTTATTATGTATTATTTAAATTTTTTAATTAGTTCTTATACATAATATTGAATAATAGAATAAAACTAATTTGTGGTGATTGAGAAACCGCCAATTTAATCTAAACGGTTATCATTAACATTTTATCAATTGATTAATCCTCATTTAATATAACTAAATGATATATAAGAAAAAATAGACTTATGGAAGTTCATTAATAACATATTATTTCAATTCTGGATATCTTTTCCCATTTTACATGATCCTTCAAACACGTATACAAATGAATCGATCCTGAAAAGCAATGAAACAGACACTCTCAAATGATGAAATTGTATCGTATAACTCATCAAAAGGCCATAAATAAAGATAATAAAATTATAATAAGTAAAATATATGTATACAATGTTATTAATTTTTTAATTAATTAATTTTATTATCTACGGCATTAAGTTCATGTGAAGAACAGTTTTAGACATAAGGTAAGGGATTCTTTCCAAACCTCACTTTTTTCTTCGAGTTATGCTTTATTTATCTCTATATGAATGTAAGTATTATTTATTTTTATATAATTATTATAATTTATATGTATATTTTCGAAACTCATGTATGAAGATTATTACATCCTTATTTAATGGGTAAATACATGATTTAAAAAGGTTCTCTTATCAATTCTTCATGATAAGCAAACCCGATTAAAGGGAATATCCTAATTTCTTATCCATTTTCACGTGCACTCCATAATATTTTTTAAGACACAATTGTTTTTATAAAATCACACATTTTAACATGAAAATATATCTTAGTTCATTTCTACTTTTATACAGACAATTATTCTTTTTCTGTTTTAACGAACCTTGAAAATCTTATCTTAAACCATACTAAAATGTTTTATTTTTAAAGTTTCCTAAACATTATTTTTACATGTTTTCACATAATTTTGGAATTAATTATATTGATATATTCATAGTTTCTCTAATTAATTCCCATTTATGATTTAAATCCATTCTTTCATGGACACCATTTTGATATTCCCTTTTGATATTTCTTTGAAATGATTATGATATCCAATTCTTTCCATGGATAACCATTATATTAATGTTTATTACTTATATATAATTATTTATGTGGAAAAAATATTCATGGCCATGTTATAATGGGTGTTACTAGATATAAATCCATTGAATTGGTTAATTTTTAGTCTCATGATATGTTATGTGCAACATTATTTGTGGTTAGCCTTCACACGTGCTCTATGTGCAACAGTGTTGGTTGTTAGTCTTGTATCATGCCCCTCCATGTAAAATGATCCCTATCACATTGTTATGTTATGTTTTATGTGGATTAAACATTACTATGATTCTAGGATTATATGATCTGATGTTCTATATTTTATTATTCCACATGTTTATTCATGTTCCATGACTTTTTACGTCATCATGTTATTCCTTCTATCCCTTATGTTATGGTTTATTCTTATGTTTATTTCCAAACTAAGATTTTTAGCCCATCCCTTTATTCATGTATTCCTTGGGTTATCCTATACAAATTTAATGTATTAAATGGTGTTAGGGTGTCATTATAAATATTAAGTAGAATGTGTTTTCATTTGGTTTTCATTCATTCTAATTATGTTTATAATATTCCCAAGACACAAGATTTCATGATCCTTGGTTTTTATTTAAAGGCCAATTATTCTTAAAATCATAATATAATATATGAAAAAGTTTAGGGTCCTTATAGTTCATATCAGATCATGGTGGAGTTAATTTTGTATATTCGGACTAGGGAAATTTAGTAGAACCTTAGGGATAATTCAATAAAAATTTATAACCGAAATTGAATCTTAGAGAATCAAAAGTTAGGATATAATTTTCTTTTACAAGTTTATCCTTCTAAGTTCAATTCTTTTTTTATTTTCATATTATATAATTATTCAAGACCCCCTAATTTTACTTTCTCAGTTAATATATGGAAATGGTAGAACCCATGAAAAAATCAATCTAATTGGAAATGTGATGATAACGTTAATGAAATTCCAAATATGTTGGGAAGGAGTGATCAAAACACCGTGAAAGTTCATCCTCAACTGGATAAAGTTATGAATAATAACATGAATCATCTGTAACTCCTTCATTATCATAATAAATATAAATTTTCAATTAAATCCTTTATGCGACAAAGGACTCTCATGTTTAGTGGTTCCTCTAATCACATCCTCACAAAATAGTGGATTAACTCCATTGAAAATACATTATCAATACTCTAGTAATTTGAAGAAGAGAAATTTGTGTCGGTGTCTGTAATTTTGATCGGGAAGTTGATCAGTGGTGAACACTTATCAAGAACAGGATTTCCAAGGTAGAAATTGATTCCATTTGATGGGAAGATTTCAGGAAAATATTTTTTTTAAAATTTCCCCAAACTCCCGATCTTAATATGGAGAGGGATTTCCTCATTCTAAATCAAAAGGAATATGATTTTATCAGAGAATGTGAAGTAAAATTCACATGAATTTCACAATACGCCTCCACCTTTTTCATAATAAGAAAAAAGAACGGTGTGTCTCTTCGTTATAAGACAAAAGATGATTCTATGAAAACAAATTAGTGATTTGAAACTTTTACAGCTATGAAGAGATTTTCCATTTTTACCTTAAGGTTTAAATAGAGATCGGAGACTCACAATGGTATAGTGGTCCCAGAGACACAAATTTTAAAATGGTGTTTAATATGGGTGGATCAATAGATAAATACCATGATTGAAATGAATCCCAACATCCCACCTGTAGAAATTATGGGATAAAGCATCTTGGGAATTATCTAAAGGGAATTAGGAAATTATTCAAATTTTAAAGAATGGGGCATGTGGATAATAAATTCCTAAGGGATATGAATAACCCAACTAATTTGGAAGAATAAGGGGAGGTTCATATCAACACTCCGCCAATAGTGAAATCTCTCATCTTTAAGGAACATTGTCATTATGAAAATAATTACACTAATACAAAGGTTGTTGGAGGATATCAACAATAATAACCTCCAAGGTAGTAAGGAAGGTCATATTTTATCACTACTGTTGAGTTAGAGCTAGATAATTATCTGACGATAGGTACACTTTATATTCATTCAATAATATTAAACGCACTATTTGATTTTGGTTATACACATTCTTTAATATCTTGAAAGTTTAGTATACCTATTCAAACAACACATTAAAATATAGAGGCTGAGTTATCTATGAGAATAAAAAATAAGGAAATTATTTCATCCATAGTATATAACTCCTCCATAGTTAGTTTTTTTAGACTAAACCTCCCATAAAATATTGTTTTACTTTCTTTTTTTGGATTTTGATGCTGTTTTTGGAATGTAAATGCTATCTTTATACAAAGAAACAATTGATTGTTGGGAAAGGGTGATCACTATTCACATCCCAAGGCACCCAACAATTCTATACATGCTTAATGAGGAAGATGAATCTCAAGAATAATAATCATCACAATTGTTGATATGTTTACTTTATGATCAATAATATATAACTCAAATGATTGAAATTAAGGAGATAATCATTCTAGAAGACATGCGCATTTTCAGGGACTACACTGATGTGTTCCATGAAGAGTTGGATAGTCTTCCTCCTGGTCAAGATGTAGTGTTCTCAATTGATATTATTCCAAAATATATTCCCTTATCAATGAAGACTTAAAAAATGTCCACTACTGAGCTGGAGAAACTGAATAATCGGTTATTGAAGAATATAGACAAGGGTTTTATATGCCTGATTACTTCACCATGGGGCACACCTGCCATCTTCTTCAACAAGAAGGATGGATCAATGTGCCTTTGTATTGACTATCATAAAATTAATAAAATCATGATAAAGAACAAGTATCCCATTCCACTGATAGATTACTTGTTTGATCAACTATGATGGGACATGTATTTCTCTATGGTTGACCTTCAGTTGGGATATCACCAAATAATGTTGAAGAATGAATTTATTCCCATGACTGCCTTCTGAAAGACATATGGACATTATGAGTTCATAGTGATTCCCTTTGGACTCACTAATTCTCTATAAATTTTCATTATCTTAATGAATAAAGTCTTTATAGATTTCCTTTAAAAAAATTAGTTGTGTTTATTGATGAAATTTGGATATACTCTAATAGTAAGGAGGAACATGTTGAGTATTTTAATATTGTGCTGATGAATTTTTAAAGGAAAAAACTATATGAAGTGTAAATTAAATGTGAGTTTTCAATGGAGAAAGTATGATTCTTAGGTCATGTGATCACCATTAACGAGACTTCAGTAAAGCCTTCCAAGACAAAGGCAATCGAAGAGAGGCCCATGCGAACATTTGTAATGTAGATCCATCGTTTCCTTAGTTTAGTTTGGTATTACTGGTGATTTGTAATGAAGTTAACATGATTTCCAAACCAACTATCCAAGATGACTTGGAATGGAGAGATGTTTTTATAGACAAAATAATGTGAGAAAATTTTTAAGAATCCCAAAATGAGGCTTATCACTATATTCATACTCACACTTTCAACAAGTGGGGAACTATTTTTGGGGTACAATGATTCTTAAAATAAGTGATTATGCTATTTATAGATGAAAAATTATAATGTGATATCCTACACCTCAAGGAAGTTCAAAATTCTTGAGAATACTACCCGAAAAATGATCTATAATTGGATACTGTGATATTTGTAATGAAAATCAGGTAGAATTATCTCTATGGAGAGAAGTGTGAGATATAAAATAATAATAAGATCCTAAAAGATATATTCACATGGAAAAATTTTAATATGTTCAAGGTAAGATAGTTAGATCTCATCAAGGATTATGAAAACTCAATCCACTACCATCATGGTAAAGAAAATAAGGTTTCAGATGCTCTATGTAGAAAGGATCATGCATCTTTATCAATAATGATAATTTAGAAGAATCCACTATTATTATTACTTCAATGTATTTACATGGGAGTCATTAATGAAGGAACATAGTAAATCCCTTCTCAAATGGTTACTCAACCATTCTCCATGGAAAAAATAAAGGATTCACAAAGAAATGATGTGGAAATTCATAAAAAGGTAGAAGATATCAAAAATGAGAAATCATCAGATATCCAAATAGATGAGGAAGGATTAAAGATATTTTGGTCATGAAAATGTATACCAATAAATCTATAGGTAAAGAAAGAGATTCTGAATGACGCACATAGTTTAACCTTCTCTATTCACTTGGGGTGCACAAAGATGTATCAATATCTTTGAGAAAACATTTGTTTGGACAACATGATGAAGGATATTAGTGAATATACATCATGGTGCCTATTATTTTATAAATTTAAGGATAAAAAGAAAAATTATAAAGGGATGATGGAACTATTATCCATACCAACATGGATATGAGAAAACATTACTATTGACATTGCCACTATAATTATGAAGACATCCATATGAAAAAATGATATATGGGTTATTTTGGATCATCGTACAATGACATATCACATTATAATAATTTGAGAGGACTTCTCCCTAGATCAACATGTAGAGATGCACATTAGAGAACTGGTTAGGCCGAATGGAGTACCACTATCGATAGTATATGATTATGGTATGAGATTCACATACATGTTCTAGGAAAGTCTCCAACATGATATAAACACTAATTTGAACATAAGTATAGACTATTATCCTTAAACTAATGGTCAATATGAGTAGACTATTCAGAAACCTGAAGACATGTTGAGAGTGTGTTCTATGGACTTTAAGGGAGGATGGGACCAACATCTACCTCTGGCGAGTTATCCTAAAACAATATTTTCAACTCAAGAATCCTAATTTCTCCATATGAATCCCTTTATGAGAAAATATTCATAGCACCAACATACTGGGATAAGTTAGTGAAAATAGCTGGTAATACCTAAAATGGTAAATGAAATGGTATGAAAGTTGAAAACCATTTAGTATCATATCTGGGAAGCAGAAATTTGAGAGAAGAGTTATCCAAATAACCATTGATGAAGCTTGTAAATTAAGGCTAGATAGATGGTATTCCTCCATATATCTCCAAGAAGGAGGATCATGATATTTGGGGAGAAGTGAAAGCTAAGTCCTAGGTACATCAGCCCCTTCGAGATTCTTGATCGTTTTGGAGATGTGTCTTATCAACTAACACTTCCACCCACCATGTCTCAAGTACACGATTTATTCCATGTGACCCTCTTGAGTAATTGCATACCAGATCCATCACATGTAATAAATTTAGACATGATTTTCTTATATAATGATCTATTTTACAAGGAACATCTAGTGAATATATTAATTCATTGAGATAATGTTCTATGATATAAGACCACTCACCTGGTCAAAGTACTATAGTGGAACCATAATTATGTAGAGGTAAAAAGGAAACCTAAATAAGTGATTAATTAGAGTTACCCTCACCTTCATTCTACATAGTTTGTAAAACAATATTTTGGGGGTCAAATTTCATATGGGGGAAAGGATGTAATGACCCAAACTTTTATAAATGAAAATTCCCTTCTTATAATTATGTTATATAGTATAAATCACATAAAATCACATATAGAACACAATAAAAACTTTTTAAATTATTAATGAATGATATAAGATGTATTTATAGAAATTAAGGAACATAAACAAAAGGAATATCAACATGACCTATATAATAGTAATGTGACATTTAAGAATAGTAACCCGTGCAACACAATAGTAACATCACCTACAAAAGTATAAATAACATTTTCCATATAATAAACTAAAATATTATACAATTATATCATAGTATAAGTAAATAAATGTTTGGAAAATGATGAATTAATTATTGGTAATTTTTTAAAATATAAAAGTTTATTTAAATGTTTATAATTAATGATTAAAAATAAAAATTAATTTCAAAAATTAGATTCATAAATTGAAATTTTTTGTCTTATTATTATTAAATAATTTCCTAATACCTTAATAAAATTTTGAAAGTGTTATAAAATGAATTATAATTTTAAAATCAGTATTTTTTGAGTAAATTATGATTTTAATTAATAATTAAAAATTTCATATTAAGGAAATTATTATTTTTTTAAATGGACCCTTTTTTTAATTCTACATGTAAAAATTTGGTTAGGGTGATTTTTTGGGATTTTTCTAAAATAGTATAATTTTTGGTTAATAGTGAAATACAGTCATTTACAATATAAGGTAAATAAATGGATATTTTAGTCATGCATGAGTCATGGATAATATAAGTGTCCATTAGTTCGAACACACATGAATTATTTCATATACTTAGTCACATGAATCCACACTATTCACATTCTTGATCCAAAATATCAAACTAATGAATAAAATAATCAAAAAATGCCCCTCTCATCCACTTTAAATACCACCCCTCACCACCTCTTTTCCTCACACCTCTAAATCCTTCAACATTGTCCATATTTTACCCAAACCTCTTCCCAAGCCTCTCCCCGAAATCCAAGAGCCTTTTGTCTCAATAAAATATTAAAATCATGTTTCTCAATGAGGTTCTCATGGAGAAGAATTCAAGTGGTAAAACCACTTTCATTTTATTTTAATTTCCTTTCGGTTTATTTTATTTTATTATTATATCATCACCTCCCCTAATAAATGTGTTATGGTAACTAAATTATCTGACATATATTAGAATGTTCTTTTTTTAATGGAATAATCCATCATTATTTCATTCCACTCCCTTTTTTTATCATTCGTGATGTGTTAATTTATCACATTAAAGGATGAAGAGTTTTCGATTTGCATTTACTCCTTAAATGATGGTCATAAAACAATTTTTACAGATAAAATAGATTATAATATATGTATTATAGATTATTTATTATTATGAAACTATTATACATGCATAATATTAAATAATAGAACAAAACAAGTTTGTGATGATTGAGAAACCACCAAATTAATCTCAATGATTATTATTAATGTTTTATCTAACGATTAACCCTCAAAACATATAAATTTGATATATTAGAAAAACTAAAAAATTTCGTTCATAATAACATATAATTTCAATTCTGGGCAACTTTTCCCATTCTACAAGATCATTCAGACATTGTATACAAATGAACCAATCATGAAAACCAAAGAAACAAATACTTTGGAACAATGAAATTATATAGTATATATCATCATAATTCCATAAATAGAATTATTAAAATTATACTAAATAAAAACATTTAAAAAAGGTTCTTAATTAATTAATTATTATATTTAAATTGATTATCTAGGAAATTATGTTCAAGTGTAGAACACTTTTCAACATAAGGTAATTGATTATTTTCGAACCTCCCTTTTTTATTTCAAGTTATGATTTATATATCTATATATATATCAATTTAAATCTTATTTATATTTATATAGTTTTTATAAATTCAGTTTATATGTTCCAAACACATGTATCTGGATCCTTACATCCTACTTTGATATGAAAATACATGTTTTAAAAAGGTTCCCTTCTCAATTCTTCCTGATAAGAAAACCTAATTAAAGGGATCGTCCCAATTTCTTACGCATTTTCAAATGCAATCCATAATGTATTTTAATCCATATTATTTTTATTAAATCAATCATTTTAACATAAAAATCTATCTTGGTTCATATATGGTTTTATACATACAATTATTACATTTCCATTTTAATGAATCTTGAAAATTTTCACTTAAACCATAGTAGAATGTTTTATTTATAAAGACTTTTAAACACTCTTTTTACATGTTTTAATTTCATTTTTACATAACTTATCCTAATATATTCTTATGTTTCTATATTAATTTACATTTAACATTTAAATACATTCTTTCATGTACACCATTATTATATTCCATTTTTATATGCCTTTGTGATATGATAATGATACCCTATTCTTTCCATGGGTAACCCTTATGTTAATGTTTGATTAATTATGTATGTTTTTTATGTGGAACACATATTCATGAATATTTTATTATGGGTGAACCAAGATAGAACTTAAATGCATTGAGTAAATTTTATTCTAATGATATTTCATGTACAACGGTCTTAGTGGTTTTCCTTGACTCATGCTCCATCTACAATGGTATTGATGGTTAGCCTTGAATCATGCTCCCCCATTTGAGATGATCCTTAAATCATGATTTTGTGATATTTTATTTTTCTTTCACAATAATATGATTCCATGATTACATGATTCAGTGTTCTATATGTTATACTTCTATACGTTTATTCCTGTTGCATGCCTTTTTTATGTCATCATGTAATGCCTTATAACCCATGTTCTATAATTTATTCTTATTCTTATTCCCTTACATGGATTTTTACCACATACCATTATTCATGTATTCCCCAGGTTATCCTTTGTATATGTAAGGGCTCAAAGGGTGTTATGATCTCATTATGAAGATTAAATAAAAAAAATTATTTTGGTTTCATTCTTTCTAATTATCTATCTAATATTCCCAATACACTATAATTTAAAATACATGGTCCGTATTTGAATGATAATTATGATTAAAATCATGTAATAATATTTTTAAATTATAGTTATATTATATGCCTAATGAAATTCCTCACCAACCGCAAGAAACTAATGAAGATAAAAATTTTGCACTGCAACATGTTGGATACTTATGAAAGTGCACATATTTAATATCTACTGTAATTGAAAATCCAATATCGATGCCTTTAAACTAATGTAACTTCATATCACTTAAATAAAATTCACTAAAATCCCATAATTTTGTTTTTGTTTCATATTTAGTTGAAATAAAAAAATTTATTCAATGCCTCACCAAAACCATTGGTGCATACCCAATCTAGAAACCTTGGATCATGAAATTATAATTATATCAACTGATCCAGATTTTATGTCAGGGGTAACCTCAGAATCTACCACTAGAGTTTAATTAGATCATCCAAGGTAGTCCATTCCAAAGAGATTACATGTGATACATCAGTATATAATAGGATTTATATGTATTAAAACACTAACAGAGACCAGCAGTGGTATCTCACCTCACGATCGAGGAAAAGAATCATCTAGTGTCCATGAGTCTATCTAAGAAATTCCTATATGGGAATCCTTATATAAATTTGGACAATACACCCCTCTATGATTATCCATGATCCCAAATCACTACTCTAAAAGAGTTTTTTATGGATCCAATAAGGTATTTAATTTCGTTATTTGGATCAACATATAACTGATTCTCTCTAAATGTACCATGGAAAATGTAAAGATAAGGGCATGGCTAAAAATAATCTTATAGTACACTAAGATTATATCAATAATTTCCTAGATGTCCTGAGACACTCTTTTCATATCCAAGATGACGTGCCCAACATTGTTTCCAAATAAAAGTATTTGACTACTAATTAGAAGAATAGTCAAACCATATTTGGTTTATATAAATTAATGAACTCGGTTCACCGGCCTACGTGTTGTCATTAACTGACCACATTTCCCTCTCTAATGAGGCATTCCATGATTAATTAGAAAACACTTACTACACTCAATCCTCAAATGATGGTGTCCTTCAAGGTTTCATACACTTTCAACCATTTTATCATTTTGGATCCTTGGAAGCAATGGCACACATCAGAAGCATCACTTTCTAAGAAATCCCCTCACCTTGATCCTAAATATTGAATCTAGACTCAATCCATACCCTTGAAAAAGATTTACTAAAATTAGCTTATTAGGGACTAGAAGGAATTAATTTACCAGCATCATGGGAATCCAAAATATTCTCTGACCATTCCAAATAACCTTCTTAGTTACACACCCTTACATGGAAGGATCTTCTAAAACATGTTCAATGAAACAGTTACCACATTTGAATTATCCTATTCATGATATACTAAAATGGGAATTCATACCACATCACATTCTTCATCCCCCCATAGAACAAAGGTTATGAATGTGGCCGACATTATTTTACCAAGAACCAAGCCAAAAAATAGGGAAACCAGCTACTTGAAAGCACTCTAGGACGGATTTAATCTAAATGTGTACATGAAATTAACTCTATTGACTCTCATGTCTATCATTACTATCATGAATATAAGCCAAATATAATCTAATTAGTAGTGTTAAATCACCTCATCATTTGAATAATAACATCCCACAACACCATGATAACTCAAAATTCATTAAACATTTGTGTCATTCTACTCCAAAATTGACCCAAAAATATAGAATAATAGTTCATAGGTTAATCAATTCCATTGAAATCATATGATTTGATACACCACTTTAACAACTTGATGGGTATCATGTGCATCATAAAGTACTACCCCAAGATTTAATTATAAGAGTCTCACATCTCATTTAATCCCTCCTTATCCAAAGGATAATTTATAACTTAATGTTATCTAGGTAAGAACACAATCCCTATTATAGTTTTTCAAATTAAATTATTATCATTTAATCCATTCCCCTCTTAGGATTTAGTCCAAACACACCAAAGTATTGTTTTGTTCAAATTTATGTAATACCCAACAAGCATAAATAATAGGACACATCCAAAGGTGTGATCAAAGATAAGTTCACTACTTACAAAGAATATGATGGGACTAATAAAGGGTCTTGGTCATGATCTAGATGATTAATTGAAGGGGTTACACAATTTAAGAGAAACATATGGGATTTATGATATGTGTCACAAATATTCATTTCATAAATGATTAAAATTTAATGTGAAAACATGTATACCACAATCCTCATGCATAGGATGATTCAATCATCTATCTGTAGGATTTTATTTGATTCGAATCGAGATAAAATGGAATAATAAAAAACTCCATGAAAGTAGGAAATATGATCATGAATTAAAATAACACTCAATACATCAAAGAAACTATGAATGGAAGAAGGAGGAATCATAGGATCCCCAAGGGGCTTCCAATGTGATAGACAACATGCGATTCTGATCTCAAATGGAGGAGATATCACTATGACTAGGAGGAGAGGATGAGATATCCATGTGTGGGATGATGTAGTGTGGCTTATTTTAAGACAAAGGGGTGATATCTCATAATATAGCCTTCTGGGGACCGATTAGTAACTATCCTAATCCCACGTCCAATAGGCCAAGGGATAGAAACTCTCATCAAGAAAGCAGATCACATACATGGGATACACTAGGCTAAATTACATGTATGCACCCACACATATCCAAGACCATACAATGTTGAAATGTAAAAAAACTGATAACAATTCCTACATATATGTAAAATTCCATAATTAGAGTATGAAAAAATTATTGGAAAGAATAAAAAGGGGAGAAATGAAAGACCACCCTAAACTGGAAAACAAGTTCGACCTTTTTAGAAGGAGGGGAACATTGCAAAATGAAACACTAGTATACACCTTGTTCTACCAAGACTAAACTTGATCTATCTACTCCCAATCCACAAAGGATACTGTAAAAAATTATTTTATATGCGTACGACATGACACATGTGAGAAAATTTCATGCATGTGTTAGTATAACATTACCCAGTAGGACACCATGAAATAACAAAAAATAAGGCATCAAGAGTAGTTAGTTCATCATATGATACATCAATAAAATAGTGATATATATAATAAAACATCCAAATATAATTAGAGAGATTCTTAGTACCATGTGTTCATAAAATTTTCCATTTAAATAATTTTAAAGAGGTTTGAAGATAATGCCCATCTAGGAGATGTCATTCCACGATCCCAATGACCCCTAATTGAACTCAGCCTAGAGAACACGCTCATCTGGGTGTAAACTAATCCCCAATCCATAATACCACTGATGAAACTCATCGAAGAGGTTATTATTTTATGGTATATACCTCCTTAGAAAGATCAGATATTGATACAAAAATAGGGGTTCAATGTTATGGGATCACTAGGGGACACCAGACACTACTAGAATCGTCCTCCTAGATTGGGGATCAATTATTGTGTAAATATTCAAAATGCCAATTCCAAAGAATCCCATATAAGGAAACACTAAGAAAATTAGGATCACTCTGAGACTTCAAGAGGGATACATGATCCAAGCCACTGATTTAGTAGTGAAAGTGGTCTAAGTTAACTCACTCTAGAGAAGGGTAGTCGCCCTCAATGCTCAATTCATTCGAATGATTCAAAGGGGTCACCATATATGAAGAGAATGAACCAAACCCTCATAAGAATGGAATAAGGAAACACACTAAACATATTGTGGTCCATGGAAGCTCACACAAGCTCACAATAATGCTGAGCTGATATGAAAGAGGAATCCAACCTATCCTCATGATTATAAGGCATGTCCTTAGGGGTTCACAGTGTGTCTTTCTAAACATGGAATTGACTATTTCTCACACTCACATGGCATACACCTTTCCCCAATACATGGCATTTCCCTTATGTACATTTCATGTAGAAATATCCATAGAACTCAACTTTACATTCTTCCTGTGTCCTCCCAACCATGTCTGTGAACTAGGTTATGTCCGACTATACAGATCATCCTGTTTACTCCATCATTCCTGTGTACTTCTCAAGTACACGGTATGTGGGGACACATGGAAACCTATAAATGGACTCCCTATACCCATCGATCTAGTCATCTAAGCATCACATGGCATGTGACACATGTTACATGGAGTGTGATTCTTATCCCCACACTAAAACCATAGAACTTCACAAAAAGGGACTACCCAGTGTGTGTTCATTAGACTACAGACTATGTAGTTTGGTTTTTCAGAGAACATATAGAACACTATGGTATCTTATTATGAGAATATGTATGCATCAATCCCACTAAGAATCATAATGTACATCATATATATGAGGTTGATCAAACTTCATCTCTATCAATTTATAGAATCTGGCCCTATTCGGTGCTCATGAACCACATTTGGTGTGCGTCATCGGTACCACATGCTCAAACTAGTAACGAGAACCCCCGATCCATCAATGGATACACTTCAACAGTCGTAAACTGGAATCATGTTTTTGAATATCAATATAAAACTCATGGTACCAATCAGTTACACCAATTATATAATGTTAAATGATTGTTCATTGGGTATTTCTCAACTCATAGTTGAAATAAAAATTTCCAATGATGAATGCACATAAAACGAGGAGAGAAAACCCTAAACCATTAACATGTGGAATGGAACTTAGACTTCATTTGTTTCTTAAATGATCTTTTGTCATGAAAAAATAAAATTAAAAGGTATAAGTATACATGAAAAAAAATAATAATAATCATCCCCAAATAATAAAAATCATCCATACAGGTAAAATAACCAATTTGAGAACCAATCCATTAGTCGATTAATTCACATTATTTATGGGATAGAAAATGGAGATAAATAAAACAAGAACTCTAAGAATTATTTGGATCAATCTCTAATGAATAATGATCTCACATCATTATCATTGGTGAGATCCTAGATTTTCATTAGTACACTAATCGCTAAAGCTCAATCCATCTGTATTCATCATTGGAAGATCCTCCACCGAATCCTCCCTAAAATTATATGGATGTGAAGAAAACACTATTATTTAGTTATATCTGGGTTTATAAAGTAGTTTAATAGGTCACTACATCATCAAATAAAAATAAATTAATAAAATTATTTATTTATTATTTATTCATGCAACAAATTTTTCAAAAAATATTAACTTAGACAAAGGATATGTCATGTATAGGGTGAAACCATCATTTTTAACACAATGGTTCCCTTATATTTCTGATCTAGGAACCCATTCAAGATTTATTATGATTTTTAGGAAAACATCATGGGTGTGATATTAATATATATTATATATATCATAAATTAATTCTGGGCACACCAAGACTCTGAATGGAATGATGTCTAGCACCAAACTCTATAAATATTCTTATATATACTCCAAAGTATTACATGAAAAAAACTAGGACACTATATAATTCCCTCCTTCAAATATTTTCATCCCTGAAATGAAAAAACTAAGAAAAAGATGGTGATACTAAGCTCTAAACTGGGTCTCCATCTACCATGAGTTGTCCTAATATTTTGACACGCTTCCAATAAACACAAACTCAAGTAAAACAGTTTTCTATGAAGGTTCTTTCTCCTACCAATCCTTAACATCAATGGATCATTGAAAAAAGAAACTTAACTCTCATAGCGAAGATCTCCTAGGTCAAAATCATACAATGAGTCATGTACATACCTCCTCATCTATGAAATGTGGAGAACACCAAGAATCCCAGAACTAGCATGGACATTGGGATAAGTAGAACACCACCTCACTAACCCAAAACAGTTTCAAGAAATTAAAGTGACTAAGATCCCTAGAGAATGTCTACCTACCTGGATAAGACTCTGTAACTATCTTAATCTATAGGCCTCTACCATTAGTCCACTAAAAACTACCCATGTTTTTTATTGTATTTATCCTCCTAAAGATGAACTACACCCATTACAGAAAATTCTAGTACTAAAACAAGGACCCATGTACTATTACTCACTCGATCTGATAGGTATAATAGTGTAAACATGGTCTCTCAAACAAGGGCTAGAAAAGTTTCAACTCTTTCGATGGATTGATAATCATCATGATAAAAAAAATCCACTTATGGAAGATTATCCACCTATATGTGGTTCAAAACCCACATGAAAACCCAAAGTATGTTAACCAGAACCTATACTGTCCACTTTACCTAGCCAACAGGCTTGGGTAAAACACTATTCCCAACTGCATCTAAATCCCCAAAGGCTCCCTACATCCTCTCCCAAATCATTTTATGAAGTAATAATCAAAGCCATCAAAAAATTTGATTGAATTATATGGATATGAACTACTTTCTTCATGCACATGTGTCACAAACATTCCGCAAAAGATCTATTTTTCTTTGCCCACTAACAGATGAAACAACAATAGTTTAACCCAAAAACATTCTTCTACTCTCGTTCATGTCCAAATGATGCCTGAAGATCCTAGTACACCCTCACCTCTACTATATAGGCTGCTAAGAGAAAAAAACATCCTAATAAACTCCTCTTACATTTTGACTGGAATAAACACATATCCCTTGATAAAAAAGTTGATTCCCTCATTCAAGGAATCAATCAGGAATATATCCCATGGATATCTAGTCATGTAATATCTCTCTTTATATATTCTCATGTCATGCCTCCTTTACTACTAAATAATTTGAGGTGTAACAACCATATATTTGAGGTACTATGAACTATCCTCAACCAAAAATGGGTCAACTACAAAGATATTAACTTCTATGTCACCTCGCCCAACAACAGTGGACAGAAAACCTCACTTTGATCATTTTCTTCCATGGCCTGGCCCTGGGTGGATCCCAAGAACATGCCACCTCAAACTATGTAGGTTCCAATTTCACCCCAATGTATAAGAAGACATATTTTTGTAACTGACTCCATGAGATATTTCATATGAGTAGCATTCTCATATCATGTCTAGTAACATCTGCATGTGTCTCTCACGCGCCAACTCTGTTGCCAAGTAGACAAGGACACCATTTCAAAATACTACCAAAAACCAATCCAAGAATCATTAAATATATGTCTCATAAGAATTTTGAACTCTTATATGGTGTTCAATATGCCAACGAGGATCACAATGTTCTCAAAAATTAGTGGTAACGACTCTAGGAGGTCATGCTCAGTACATCCACCTCTTGAACCTGGAACTGGTGATAAGCCATCCCAAAGGTCAAACTCTAATAACTACATCACATCCATCCATTTGGTGAAGAGTTATTTGATTATCAGGGGGGAAAATCTCCCTAGTTTCACATTCACCAAGTGAAAATAAATCCACAACCAACCTCAAGAACTCATCCACCTCTCATGAAAACCACACAATGCTTTCCAGGAAGACACACTGGGTCTTACGAAGCCCCTTCTATGCAAATAACTCTAACGGCATATCCAAATCTCATATATACATGGTTTCATCCAATATTCATGAATAGATATTAGGTTATACTTAGTGCATGTCCATAAAGAAATCTAACTCTAGATGATGAGGTAAACTTGCCATGTACTAAAGAAGGATTCCCCCATACTCCTCCACCATCATAGGAACTAAAAAACAAAGTAGTTTCTTCTCTAAGGGTATAACAAGGCAACTGATAGGAATTCAGTCATAACATCCGGTATGTGATCTCGTCTTCTCTTATAGGGTTCACTCCTTATCAAAGGAGGATAAATTTGACCCAAACTATCATAAAAATGGATGCTCTCACTGGTAGAAAAATACGAGAATAGATGTTAGGAAACCAATCCATAATGAGGAAAACATCATATGGTCTCATCACCAATAGGAAGAGATTTCGTGTAAGGATCTCATCTCCTCCCTGAGTCAGGTCACACTATCATTAGAAGCATGTAATCGTTGATCCTACATGTAGGAACATAAAAAAGGGTTTAGTAAAGAAGGATATATTAATATCACTTGTTCTCGAGTAGGGTATAGACTCCAGGAAAAGTGGCTCATAACTCTATGTGAAAACAACAACTGGGGCGGTGAATATAGACATCATACCTCAAACTACACTCAAAGCCTCTACCAAATCCTACTTCTTGGAACTATTTACTTCACTATCCAACCTATTTTCCACAAAAAACAATTGACCTGACACCTTAGTACATCAACAACCTCAACCACACAATTAGAAGAAACTCATTACCAATACAGGACACTAAAAATTCTTTATGTCACCCTGTAGAAGTTTCACTGCCTAGAACACTATCAAGGAGGGGTTTCTTCCAAGTAGGAAATTCACACTACATTCTCATGCCAGTCCTACAACACCTTGGAAGGGGGTCTTTCACACCATATAACCTAGGAAATATCTAAATCTATAACCCATGATGCACACTCATCAGTGGTGTGTCATCTGATCGTATAACCAATGTCTATTACTACTCCACTGAGTAAATGTATCACATTCACAACCTTCCTATAGGTCAGGATCTACAAATTCCAAAAACTAGAACAACTTCATCGAGTCAAGACTCTTATTCTTGAGGATATATATCATTTCAAAACTAAAGTGTTCCTTATCACTGGAAATCACGTAACATTCCAAGACTATGCAAGCTATAGTCTTATTCTGCTGGAGATATTAACTACTCATCATGGAGACAAGCATCTTACTGATATAAAAAATGATCCATGGGATGATAAACTGATGTTATTGATATTTTCATAACTTATTATATACCCCCTATTTTGATTTTATTGGAAATGTGCATAATTTGTGTGAAATATTAATGTTTAAATATTAAATATAATTTTAGAACAGTATTTGAATTCATCCAGATTCAAGTCTATTTAATGTTTTAATGATTAATATAAGCCTAATTATCCAAATTGAATGATTCTTTCTTTTCTAGGTTTCATACATAATGTAAAACAGTTCATTAGAAGGAACCATTGGACAAATTGTCCATTTGGATGGTCATATGGTCCACACAAGAAGACCCAAATACTCTGTGAAGAAACTGAACAATCCTTGAAGATAGAATTTTTGGGCTCACTCAAGAATTCTAAATCTATTAATTCTCCTCCAATGGTTGGGGTAAAATGTAAGGAGTCTGGGATAAAAATATCAAGGCCTAACTCCAAATAAAATGGGCCCAAATGATTAATTTAATCTCGGTCCACCATTTTGTCTAGGAATTAAAATTAATATAGTATTCATGACATGTATCCTAATATATTCATCAAATCAAGATGATATTTTTCATTGTGAAAGAGGATATATAGTCTGCCGACATTTTATAATAAATAATTCTAATTTTAAGGCATCTTATTATTACAAAATCCATTCACATTTCGGACTTCTAAAAAGTGTGGATTGAAATGGACAATTTAACATTGTTTAATCAAACTGTCATAACATTGGTTCCATATATCGAAATGTCTCTAAATTTTCAGAGAATTAGAAAAACATTATTGTCTACAACTTTTAAGAAGAGTATATCTAATGATTCAGCTTTATAAATATCAAAATTGGTGATGAAAGTGGAGGGACGGATTGGGAATGCAAACAATCCACTTACTTAGGCTATAAATACATCCCCCTCCTCTTCTTCAAAGGAGTTGGAATTTAAGAGAAAAGAAGGATAGTTTGGCCCAACCAAGGATCTGTGAAATTCTAGGTATGATCATCCATAATTATTTTTTTACTTGAGAAAACATTCCTCCTTGCTTCATTTCATTTACTTTTCTGTTGTTCTTTGTTTGTAATCGTGTAAGTGTTTGTTTTTGGTAATTCTGTTTTAATGCAAGTTTCTTCATCAATATATCTTATTCTAATATACCTTATGTAGTTTAATATTAAAGTTATAAAAATATTTTAAATCATGTTAATACCCCTTCCCTTCTTTTTCTTTCTCATTCAATCTAATTTTTTTAAATTATCATCATTTTGTGTGTGTTCGATGCACCACTCTTTTCTTATCACTTTCTTTTGCTTATATTCTTAATTTATCTTCATAATAATTATACCTAGATTACTAATAATTTCAATGGATGAGTAAATATTTCATTGGGGTGAGTTATAATTTAGGGATGTTAAGCAATTGAGAGCTTTTTCTTGATGAGTATTCTTTGAATCAACATTGTGTATGTTAGACTTAACATGTCATGGATTAATGACATATTTTGTTTAACGTATATATTCCATGGATTATTGGTACCATAAATTCAAAACCAAAATAAACTACTGATTGAGATTAGAATCCATGTTATATTAAGTCTTGGATTAAAGCCTTAACACTTAGTAATTCCAATCCACATCAACTTGTGACATGGGTGTTGATTTAATGCAATAAAAATCAAGGTTCAAGGATATCACAAGATTAACTCCATAAAAATGAACTCACCCCAATATTTATCAATTTGTTAAATCAAAAATCATCCTTAAATTATTTCATAATGTCTGAAAACAAACCCCCAATCATAATACAATCAACTAAAAACAATCGACTATTAAAAAGTATCATCACCGAGGATTCGACCAGAGTGCTGCTATACACATTAGCAGAGCACTGGAACCTTGACCGGTTGATAGGTGACATTCGACTGAATTTTAATATGGTGTTGTTGACTGGGATGGTTATTTAATTATTCATTAGTTTCTAGTTATTATAAAAAAATAAAAAGAAAAAAATTTAAAAAAAATTGAAAAAAAAACATCGAAAAACCCGCCTTCCAAATAAAAATCATAAATGGAAAACAGAAAAGTAAAACCCATCTTCCTCTTTCTTCCAACATCTCTATAAATTCCCCATAGCCTCCCAAACAATCCCTTAGATTTGTTTAACCATGAAATTGAGTGAAAACTTCCCAACATAGGAGGAACATTAGGGATAATCAAATAATTCTAAAACCAGTCCTTGTCTAACCAATTGAAATAGATATGGGCAATCCTAGGGAAAAAAACTTAAAAAAAATATTGCCCATGATATGAATTACCAACCTATTGTTATTAAATATCCAATTATAGAGGCTAACTTTGAAATAAAATTGAGTTTTATTCACCTTCATCCTTATTTCTATGGGCTAGCCGGTGAGGATCCACATATTCATCTTAAAGAGTTCTAAGTGGTGTGCACCACCATGAAGCCTCAAGGGGTTTCTAAGGAACAAATAAAAATATGAGAATTCTCTTTCTACCAAGATTAAACTTCTATTTCATGGATCCACTACCTTCCTCCTAGTTCCATAACCACATGGAATTACATGCAGTGAATCTTCTTAGAGAAATCCGTTCCTGCTTCTCGTACTGTTTCTATCCGAAAGGAAATAAGTGGTTTCTGTCAATTACCAAGTGAATCACTCCATGAATACTGGGAGAGGTTCAAAAATATTGTTGCAAACTACCCACACCACCAAATCCCTAGCCAAATCTTGATCCAATACTTCTTATGAGGGTTTATTGGATTTGGAGAGAACTCTCATTGATGTCGTAAGTGGCGGGGATCTTGTTGATAAAACTCCTGCTGTTGCAAGAGATCTTATAAGAAACATGGATGAACACACACAAAAATTCCATACATTAGAACATGTTTAAGTAAAATAAGTCCAAAACAATCAATCCATAGATCTGAACAAGATGACCGATTGGATGAGTGAACTAATAGGTCTTGTGTGACAACTAGTTGTGCCATCCAAAGCCCCAACCTCATCTTCTCCACAATCTATGTTCCCTAGACCTGTAAAAAACTTCGGAATCTATAACTCACCAGCTCATCCAACTGACACATGTCCACAACATCAAGAGGATCAAACTGATTCATCTAGACCAATGGACCTCAATGTAGCATATGCTCTGCGGAACCCCAAACCTCAACAATCAGGTCAGTTCATTAGAAACTTCAACCAACCTCAATCTGATCCCTTATCGTCTTCCTATAACCAAGGCCTGAGGTATGGTAATCCCATCTATCATCCCCCTCAATTCCCTCCTCAAAACCCAAACTAGTTTCAATATGGTCAAGGTGTTGGTAACTTCCAACAACCTTATCCTTTTGTTCCTCAACCACAAAGGATCAATCGTCCTCCTCCTCCTCTAGGATTACACTATCCTAGTGAGCCTTCCCAATTCTTAACCAAATTCAATAGCTTTCCCAAGAACCAAAATCAAGGAAATACAAATCTGAGAGAAGCCCCTACTTCTAAGAAACCATGGGAATGTTTAGTTGAATACCTTACCTCATTCACCTGTTTCATCCTTAAAAACATTGAAACCAAAATTGGTCAAATTTCATCCCACCTAATCTAGCAACAGCAATAAAATTATTCCCAACTCCTTGCTCATCCTTTACCTAACCCCAAGGGCAATGTGAGTGAAATTGCACTTAGAACGGGGAAGCAAATTTCTATGCCTCAAGATAGTTCCTCCAACCCCCTTTAAATGTTGACATAGAAAATGATAAGAAAAAGAAACATGAAAAGGAATCTGAATTCATTCCCTCACCTCCATCCATTCCACTTCGGAAAGAAATTCATTTTCCTCAATCCATTTCTAATCCAAAAATTTCTTTGAACCTGATCCTGAAATGCTCTCCATGTTTAGAAGTCTTGAAGTGAACATTCTCCTCTTAGATTCCATTAAAAAAATTATTAAGTTTTCCAAGTTTCTCAAGGAGTTGTGTACCCATAAAAGGCAACTTAAGACCTTTTAAAATGTTTCAACCCAACAGTCTATTCCCATAAAGTGCAAATATCTAGGGACCTTTAGGTTCCATGCCAAATTGGAAGTTCCAACTTTGATGATGCACTCATAGACCTAGGAGCCTTAATTAATGTCATCCCAAATCCATATTCTCCGACCTTGGTCTAGGTCCCTTACATCCAATGGATGTTGTCACTCAATTGGCCAATCGATGCACAACCAGTCTTGAGGCAATAATTGAGGATGTCTTTTTTCGTGAGAATGATCTTATCTTCCCTACTGATTTCTATGTCCTTGACATGGAAGGTGAGACAAACACTTCTTGATCTCCCTTAATTCTAGGAATACCATTCATCATGACTGATCAAACTAATATTGATGTCCATTTAGGAATCTTATCCATGGAATTTGGTGACCAACTGGTCAAGTTCAATATTTTTCAAGCCATGCGATACCCATCAGAGAATGATTCTGCATTCTCTATCCATTCTTCTGAAAATATATCTGAGAGTGTCTTAAATACAAATCCATCATGTTATTCGCATTCTACTAATTGAGGATTTTTTGAATATTGCAGCCTCATTAACCAAGTCATAAATCGAGAAGTTGATGTTGACATTACAAATGAAAACTCCATTGATCTAAAGGATCATGAAAAATCATTATAATCTAATCTTGCCTCTAAACTCCACGTCTCCCACATGGATGATAATATGGAAAATGAACTAGAATGATCATTTTTTGAGTTGGATTAGTTTATCCAACATTCATCATTTCATATCCGTGATTCTGAAAATTCTGTTTTATGTGAGGTTAACCCTAAGAAAATGTATTTATCTTGTCCCAATGAGAGTGAAGGTTGTGCGATTTGTTCCCTAATTAATTAAGTGATCACTGGTGAGGTTTAAATTGACTATTCTTTGGCGAAAAACATTGAAATAAATGATATTGAAAATTTTATTCATTATTATGAGTCCACTGATCCTCATTACTATACTTCGTTATGTGATGAAATAAATGAGTTAAAAACAATTGGGATCTTGTACTGTGGTTTTGTGTTATCTGAACCTTACATAAATGAACAATCCGAATTGAGACATCTTCCGGAATTTCCAAGCATAGAAAACCATCACTTGGTGGAAAAAATCATTCCTCACATTTAAGACCAAAGGGAGGATAGTCATATGCTCTTACCACCCCCATTTAGTTGTAAGCAAAACAACAAGGAAGGGATGAAATTATCCAATGAATCATTAGACCTCCCAAAGGAAATGTTTTTCTGTAAGCACACTAGAAATGAAAAAATATGATGGCCACCGTCAGACTATGGGTAGTCCACTGCACCTGTCCAACTATAGCCAAATAAATAAAGTCCTTCTTGGGAGTCAACCCATGTCTTCTTTTACTTTTATGAAATTTTTATTTCTATTTAGTTTTTCATAAAATGAATAATGGTTTTTCTTTTTCAGGTAACATCACACAATCCTAGAACCACATCGACTTCCATTAGATCCCCAACATCTTCAGTTGAACCACCACTAGAAGGAGATGTCAACCCACCAAATCTAGACCTGGGGTCACCTCTTTCTCTTTAACTTCTCTCTCTCTCTCACTCTTCTTCTTCCTCCCTCATTCTCATTTTGTTTTTTTACCATTTTCTCATCACATTTTTATTTAATATTTCTCATTTGTGTGGGTGTGTAATTTAAAAACACAAAAAAACCTTCAAAATTAAAATATATTAAAAATAAAGAGTTATACTTTCGCACCTTCCAATTTTCAAATTTTGTCCAACCTTTTTTGGGTGTCAAAAGACCTGGTTTCATCTCAATTTTTTTGGGTTTCTTTATAAATTTATATAGACAAATATTTTCTCAAAACCAAAAAATTTATAATGCTCAATTATTGATTTGGAAAATAATTTTCCCAAACCATGAGAACCAATATTATCTTTCATGCCAAGTCGTATTATGGCCATCTATTCAAAATGTGTGTTTTTCACCCCCATTTGTGAGTCTTGACTTTGTAGACCTTAGAGTTTAATTTCCTAATTTAGTGTGCATTAATATGATAGAGGCATTTTCTGAACCACATGAGAATCACAATAGCCAAATAGGCTTCCATTTCCCTTACATTTATCCACCTTTTGAAAACCCCTTTAAGCCTATGAAAACCTTTTCTTTGATAGACACATTACAAACCCAATATCTTTTCCCACCCAATATCAACATGGATTTTCAATCCATAATTGTTTGAAATTTAAGTGTGTGGGGTGGGGAATAGATTTCATTGTTTGGGTGCCCTTTTATTTATTTTCAACGAGTTATTATATGCTTGAGGGAAAGCATCTACTTCAGTGGGGGGGGGGGGGTTGACATTAAATGTGTTTTGGGGAATGTACTGTGCTTTCATTTATGTAATTTTTTAAATTTTATTGAGAAGTGTTAAAATAATCAAAAAATAAAATAAAAAAAAGAACAAAAAAATGGGTTGTGTATTGGATAGGTCAAAAATCGCTATTTCTCATCCTTTGATCTTATTATAACTATTAAAATTTGTGTCATTAGGAGATCAATCATGGGTTGGGATATGAGTGTGAGATCTTTTTCAAGTTCAACATTCAAAAAAAAGAGGTAAAAATAGAAAAAAAGAACACTTGCATTATATTATTATATCATTCAGAGAAGTTTTGTGTTTTTTAAATTTTCCATCTTCTCATTCCCTTCATATTTACTTCCACTTTTGTGTCTAATTTCACATTTTCATTCCCTAGTAAATATGTGTTTCCATTTCGTTTCATGTATCATTTCAAAAAAAATTGCATTGTTTTTTCCATATTGGTGTTTTACCCTCTTCTTCTCTCTCATGGACATTATATTCCTATTGTCCCATAGCCACAGAAAAACCCCTTCAAAAGACATATTTATTCTTTTCCACTTAGGATAGGGAGTGGAATCTAAGATCTCTTTCAAACTCTAAAATTTTCTCTTTTGGTTGGTAAATGAGTGAAACTCCATAAATTAATTTTATCATCTTGAGAGGAGTAAGTTTTTTGTGCTAAAATTTTCCATTTCTAAATTTGAGCATGAAAAAATGAATTGTTTTGGGAACATTGTTTCCATAACAACTTGTAGTGGAATTCAATATGGATGAGTGAAATTGATTAAACCTCCCCTGATTGGGAAAAATATAATATTAATATTTTTTGGTGAGTGAAAATGATTTTGTCATGTTTTTAGATTTGTTTCACATGAGGGCTTGAAAAAGACTATGTGTATGGGAGTTGATGTTATTAATATTTTCATAACTTATTATATACTCCCTTTATTTATTTTGTTGGAATTGTGCATAATTGTTTGCGAAATATTAATGTTTAAATATTAAATAAAATTTAGAGCACTATTTGAATTCATCCAGATTCAAGTATTTTTAATTTTTTAATTATAACTCTCACCCTAATTATCCGAATTTCATGATTCTTTATTTGTAGGGTTAATTACGTAATTTAAAACAATTCATTAGACGGATGCTTTGGCCACATTATCCATTTGGATGGTCATATAGTCCACACAAGAAGACACAAATACTCTGTGAAGAAACTGGAAAATCCTTTAAGATAGAATTATTGGGATCACTTTAGAAGTCCAAATGTATTAATTCTCCTCAAAAGGTTGGGGGACAATTTAAGGAGTCTTGGATAGAACTTTCAAGGCCCAACTCCAAAGAAAAGTGGCCCAAATGATTCATTTAAACTCAGTGCACCATTCTATCATGGAATTAAAATCAGTATAGTATTCATTACATGTCTCCTGATATGTTCATCAAATAAAGCTATTATTTTTCAGTGATAAAGAGGAGATATAGGAGAACAACTTTGTTGAATAAATAATTCGTATTTTAAGGCTTCTTACTATTCCAAAATGCATTCACATTTCATCCTTCTAAAAAGTATGGATTGAAATGGACAGTTTAACATTGTTTAATCAAACCGCCATTACTTTGGCTCCCTAAGTCCAAATGACTCCAAATATTGAAATAAGTCACCCAAAATTATCTTCTACAACTTTTAATATGAGGCTATCTCGAGATTCAGCTTTATTAATATCTAAATTGGCGATGCAAGTGGAGGGACAGATTGGGAATGCAAACAGACCACTTCCTTGGGCTATAAATATATCCCCCTCCTCTCCTTCAAAGGATTTAGCATTTAAGAGCAAAGGAGGATAGGTTTGAAGGACCAAGGCTCTTACAAAGGGTTGGTAGGATTTTACATACTCCAATTTTTAATTGAGAAACCCTTCCTCCTTGGTTCATTTCATTTACTTTTGTGTTGTTCTTCGTTTGTAATCGTGTAAGTGTTTCTTTTTTGTAATACTGTTTTAATGCAAGTTTCATCTTCAATATCTCTTATTTTCATAAACCTTTTTTATTTTAATATTAATGTTATTAAAATATTTTAAATCATGTGAAAAACCCTTCCCTTCTTTTTCATTCTTATGCAATCTAAAGTTTATTTTTAATTATCATCATCGTTTGTGTGTGAGTTCGACGCACCAATCTTTTATTATCCCTTTATTTTTATTATCTTCTTAATTTATTATCATAATAATTATAACCATATTACTAATAATTTCTATGGATGAGTAAATCTCTCCTTGGGGTGAGTTATAATTTAGGGATGTTAAATGATTCAGAGCTTTTCCTCGATGAGTATTTATTGAATTAACGTTGTGTATGTTGCACTTAACGTGTCATGGATTAATGAAATATTTTTTTAATGTATGGATTCCATGGATTATTGGAACCATAAATACACTACCACAGTGAAGTACTAATTTAGATTATAATCATATTAATGTTAAGGCTTGAATTAAAGCCGTAACACTTAGGAATTCCAATCAACGTCAACTTGTGACATGGGTGTTAATTTAATGCAATACCAAAAAGGTTCAAGGATATCACAAGATTAACACCATAAAAACGACCTCACCCCAATATTTATAAATTTGTTAAATTAAACATCATCCATAAATTATTTCATAAGCTCTGCAGACAAACACCCAATTAGAATACAATCAACTAAAAACAAACGACTATTAAAAAGTATCATCACCGAGGATTAGACCTGTGTGCTGCTACACACATTAGAAGAGCACTGAAACCTTGACCGGTCAATAGGTGACAATCTAACATGCTTTTAAAAACATAGGGAAGCATTTCCTGGTTCCCACATGGAGGAAAAAAACATCACGAGTGGGTATGGGAACTGATAACTTTTCACTCATCTTGTCATCCTCATGCCACCATCTCAAAATCCTAACCAGCTATCATTATAGATATATATTGAACAATATAATGACATACCATAGTCAATTATTATTTATTGGGATATTAATCAAGAAGGAATTGGAGGCCACAACCCATTCCTATATGATGCATGTGCCATTGTTTTCCCTACAACCAGTTCTACGATATATCGTGTCAACAAGTCAGATATCAGGGTCGTGGTGAATGGTATTAGAGTTGTTCCTAGTATGTAGAATTATGAAACATCCTGGAATGAAATGTCCTATTTTTTCCATTTAATACTTTGGAATATTTATAGGAATATTTCTTAAGCCAAGAGCTGAAATGGAATGATATTCAGAGGCCCGGTGTTCCTGTAATTAATTTTGGAAATAAATTAAATATATTAATATCATGCATATGATGCTTTAAAAAAAAGTGGAATAAATTCTGAAAGAGGAAAGAGATCATAAATCTCGTGGAACCTTTGAGTTCATAATGAGTGTTTTACTATAGGCATGACATAACCTTTGTTAGTGTCATGCATTTCATAAAACATTATTAGAGGTGTAAATATTTAATTAATTTGTAAATTTATTTATTTTTAGTTTATAATGATGTGACTTAAAAATATCCTTTACAAATCCACTAATAAAAAAATTAAGTTTTGAATCATAACCATGTATTTTGATAGAGGATCCAATGGAGGATATTCCATGGATGAACCCTAAAGAATTGATCTTCGCTGAACAATTTTCCAATGAAAATCTAGGATCTCTCTAATGACATCAACATGTGACTGTCCTTCATCATAGATTGATCCAAATTGATGTAGGTTTTTTTATTTTTCTCAATTTCCTATCCCATGAAGAATGTGAATAAATTGAATAATGGGTTGGTTCATAGATTGGTCATTTTGCAGGTATGGGTTATTTGCGGGATTTGGGGATGCTTTTTTTTTCAAGGATTCTTATACATCTTCATTCATCTTTTCAATGACAATGGATATTGGATGAAATAGATAAAGGCTGAGTTTCATTCCTATCATTTATGGTTTATGGTTTTACCACCCCGTTCTATGTGCATTATACTTTGTAAATATTTATTTTTACTATAATTTTTTCCTCACATTTAGCTTTTATGGTCTGGTGTACACGTATATGGGAATAATGGAATGCTGAGTTCCAGGGAGACCTCTATACACCATTTACTTAAGGGACATGGCATGTATTTTGGAAAGGTGCATGTCTTGTGAGCCCAGGAAATGGGAGGTTCCAAGTTTAGTGAGACATGTTGTGTACCCACAAGGACACGTTATATAATCCTTAAGGACATGTTTCATTGCACTTTCTTCTTATCTCAGCTTCATTGCGAGCTTGTGTATGCTTCCCTAGACTAGTATCAGCTGATCCTGTTATCTTGGACCATTCCTATTAGGGTTTTGTGTAGTACCCCATTATTTTCTTAGAAGGTGGCCCATCTATATTTTTCTGATGTGTTTTTCGAAATGTGGGTAAGTTCCCTTATTGTGGATTGATTTTTCTCATACTGCTTCAACTATTAACTCAGTAGATCAGAGCATGTATCTGTCTGAGAGTCCCAGAGTGATCCTCACTTCCATTGTGTTTCCTTGTATGGGGTAGGGTGGTGTTTGTGTGACCAATATATACATTGTAATCGATCCGATGTCTAGTTTTATAGTTCCATTAGGTTTTGGTGTCCTCCCAATGAGCCTTAGGCATTGACCCCCCATATTTGTGTCAATGTGAGTTCTTTCTGATGATGTGTACACATGAAGAGTGTGACCATTTTGATGAGTTTCATCAGTGGATGTATAGCCTAGGGAGAAGTATACCTTAAGATGATCAGGCTCTCTCTATAGAGTTTCAACAAAGATTTAAGGGCTGATAGAGTGTGGTGTTTGGAATAAGCATTATCTTGAAAATTCATTATGGTTCTATAGCTTTCAGTGGTTATGATTACATGGGGCATGACATCCTTTTAATTATATCTAAATGTTTTATTTTATGTATAAATTTTTTATTGACATATCATGTCATGATATGACTACTCTTTTTTCTTTTTTCTTGGTTACTTTGGGGTTTCCTACTGGGTATTTTTATACACACCCCTTCTTGGGATCTACCCACACATGTAATGTCTTTTGAAAATGATAGTCCTTTTGTGGTGTCCTTGGTTAAAAAGGAGTAAGATGACATAGTTTTTACTATACATACCAAGGTGTAAATAGATGTTGAATTGGATAGTAGTCCCCTCCTACAGAGTAGGTTGGACATGTATTCCAGTCTTTGGTGGGCCTATATTTAGCCCTTTTTTATAATTTATAGTAATTTTTTCATCTTCTGATTGTGGAATTATAGATGTATAAATTAAATGTTATCATCCATTTTAAATCTCATCATTGTATGGTCTTTTAGATGTGTGTTTGAAAACATGTAGTTTAGGTTAATGGCTCCCATTTGGGTGATATGCCTTCATGGAACTAGTCTCCATCTCTTAGCCTATTCGAGGCGAGATTGGTGTAAATTCTTATTGGTCTTAGTCTAGTTTGGTCATGAGAGGATAAGAGTAAAATAAGGATGGGTCAAAATATTAATTTCACCCATTAAATTAGGTTCATGGTTCGGCCACATAGTACTTCCAAACTGTGTGCCAACCTTGTGGTTCCACTACCTAAGTGGCATTGAATGTGTTGTCTAAGTGCACGGTTTGAGAAAAAAATTTACATACCATCCATCACCCTCTACAGTTTTCTATTGAACCACTCTTATAGTTTTTCACCACCTCTTAGATAGTTATTTAAAACTATTCTCCCCCTTATAAGGGTTTCACAGTTTGGATTCATGGTTTTCACTAACCTAGTGCAAATCATACTCCCCCTTTACCCTTTCCAAAAACTATTTTTTCTAAGTCCAAAACATAAAAACCCATCATTAAATATGAGGAACCTCTTGGTCTATAAAATAAATATAAAAACATCACTTTTAAGTGTCCCACACTTAAAAATAAATTTATTTTTCCAACAATGGTATATCTATTGGTAAAAGTGCAATTTCTGTTGGTAAAGCATTTTACAAACAAAAATTGTCCGGTCACTAAATTGTTGGTAAAAACATTGTCGCTAAATGTTATTGTGAAAGATAAAATAATTCTGTTGGAAATATAAGAATACCAATAGATGATAAATATTTTGGTAAAAATGATTAGCTACAGACTAATATGACATATTTATCTGTTAGTAATATTATCACATTTATCTTTTAATTTATTATAAGCAATACCAATGACTAATATACGTTTTTAAATTATATTTTGAATAAAATATTATATTGGATATTCCAAGATTTGTTGCTAAAATTTTATATTATATTTATTAATATAATTATATATAATATATATATTATATATATTATATAATAATTATAAGATTAGCTTATATAAACATTTCAAAATTGACATGAAGCTCCAAAAATCATGATACAAATATATTTAAATGTATTCAAACACCAAAACTTTACATGAAACTTTAAACTCACACACATAATTTTTCATTCCATGGTTCACATTAGCAGTGGGTCCTTGTATGAAATAATAATCTGCTGTGACATCTTCTACTAGGTCTTGACAACTTTTGCTCAGGCTTTACAACACCACCCATGAGTCTCACCTTTGACACTTTATTAGGCTACAGAACTTTTTCTCAGGCTTGAAAACACCACCCACCACCCATGAGTCTCCGATGTGACATCTTCTGCTCAGGCTAGACAACTTCTGCTCAGGGTTGACAACACCACCCATGAGTCTCTGCTGTGATAGACTTGCCAACTTCTACTCAGTCATGAAAACACCACCACCACCTATCAGTCTCCATTGTGACATCTTCTACTCATGATTGACAACTTTCCTAAAGCTCAATGATTCCCCCAAACTAGCACCTCAATGAACCCAAAAAACAAATCCCTTGCTGCGTGTACTACTTCTCACATGGTGGAATATTTGAAGCTGAAGCATAAGATTTAGCTTACCTAACATGAAGAAATATGTAAAGGTTCAATTCCATTAACAATCAAAATTTCCAGTAAATCCTTTATCCATATGAATTATGAGTTAATAATCATAAAAGATAACCCATAAAAGAAAATATAACAAAATGAAGACAAGTGACAAGAATTAATTTATTTTTTCTTCCTAAATCGATGTAAGAAATGAAAATCTTGATGTGACACAAACACTAATTAAAACAATAAAAATAATAAAAAAACTAATAAAAAACCTTATAGTTGAAGGATCAAAATCTATAATGTACTTCACTCACCCAAGTCACTATCAATTGTTCTTCTCAAGCTATAAAATTTAGTGCTGGAAGTTCTCAGATGAATCAGTTGTTTCTATCATGGTGGGGTATACACATTCAGTTCACCCACTCAGACATGACATAGCCACAATTTCCCGTAGTATTTCATGGGAATCTACTTGAAACAACAAAACAAAAACAAATAAAAATTCATAAAATCAGAATAATGGAATATGAAAAATAGATATTGTATAAAATTAGAATGAAGGGTTTGCCTGAGTAATACCATACATAACAATGGAAATGACTTTTGGATTTAGGATAAAACTGAATGTGATTCCATAATCTAGATATTCACACCCACAACACATAGAAAATTAAAATATTGTGACTTGAATTTGATGACATTCCAAATAAAACATTTAATTACATAAGTAAAATTAACAATCAAGGCACCATTATTTTTAAAACGTTCAAATTTCAAGGCAACGTCACCTTTTGTACAAGTATAAATGTTCTTGCACCATGAAAAAGAGAGCCCTGCAGAGAAAGTTATAATACAGGACTCCAATACTACAATTTCTCACATCAACACCATGCTCCCCGCTCTCAACTGAACAAAACTCTCTAGAAAGACAGATCAGAGTGAGAATATTTTTCAAATATTACCGAATTCCCATCATATATGGACACAATAAATTTTTCCATCTATATCTATGGTGATATAAAGTTTTATGAGGTCTAAAAAATATAATAAATGATTGAGAAACATCGTAATAAGAAAAACACACTCGATAACAATCAGATGCAACGTTAATATGGTTTGAACATCAATTATCCAGTCACAAACACACCAGTACCTATCCTCAAGGAAACTTTAACACGTGGATTAGGTAATAAGGTTTTACTTTATAATATCTAATCATTAAAGGTCGTAGCTAATATAATTTTCACTAACATGGTTCTATAGTCATTTTTCAAGCCAATAATAAAATATCTTAAGGATGAAATTGTATTTATTGACAAGATTACGATGCATGTTGATGTTAATGATCATGTTGTAATTCTTGGATTGGTGAAATTGGTACAAAATTTACTAAACAATTCAGTGATCCAATATTAGATTTAGCACTCGATGCTATGATAATAGTTTGTGTGGACCTTGGTCAAGGTTTGTTAGAGGTTTCCATTAAGTATATAAAGGTTAAAAAAGTATTTGGTGGCCAATATGAGGATTCCAAGGTCCATAAAGGTGTAATGATCAAAAAATACTTTGTTACCCCTAGATTACATGAATTTGTATTTTTTAGGTCTAAGAGGATCGGTGACCGGTTTTTATCTTTTATCATGTGGAGTGTTCGGAGTTAAAATCTTGCACCGTTCTTCCAAGGGGTGCTAGAAAGGATCTTCTAAATAAAGTGTAAATGAATTTTCATGTTTTTATTCACCAAGAAGAAATATTATCAAGAATAAAAAGCTGATACCTGGTGGTAGTGATACTGGGATTACCAGGATTCCACTTTGATGTAAAAGAGCTCGTCTATTGAAGTAATTGAGTAGTGGTCGTACGAAGCTGCTGCTATTTATTTTGAGGCATTACTGAGAACCCTAGCACAAAAAAGTGGTGTTAATTTGATTAGGACCGTGACTGCACTACAAGTAAATCCTAAAAATGGTGAAAATGCATGGATCGAGAAAGACGAAAGCACAGGTTTCGTTACTGAAATGAAATAACATAAGATATGGGATGCTTATAACTCGAAGGCGAAAAATATATGGGGTTATTGTATGAAAAAATCTATTAAAAATGGATGTAAAATACCAATTAGTTACCAAAATTTAATAATGCAGTGCTTACTGGGAAACTGCAGTGAATAAGAACCTTAAATATCCCAATTTTAGAACCGTAACACAAAGATAGAATCATCAATCAATGCCACGATGAACATCATATAGGACATCATGTATCATCCTTGTATTCCTATCATCAAAAGCCCATCAATATAACTCTCCTATAGTATCTACATCGCTTCAATGACCACCTCTGATGAACTATGCATACAACCCCTAATTATGAAAAGCACATACACAAATGAGATAAAAATATCCAACAAAAAAATAACTAAAACAAATAAAATAGAACTAGTTAACAATTTTGTGTCCATCCTCATATGCTCATCAAACATCTATAGAGAACAAGATGTCATTAGCCCTAGCACCCCACTACAAAGTACCATAATTAACAAGCATGAGAAATCTTAACAGAGCCAAAAATAAAAAAAATGAACAAGAATAAAACCTCAACAATTCAAAACAAAACTGGAATGTTACAAAAAGAATGAAACATAAAAATCCGAATCACTATTAAGATTCCAATTTTCTATGATTACTATAGAAGATCCACCTTATTTTACATCAAAATAATTCTGAACACATGTTCCTCACCTTGCACTGTCGTGCTGGAGAAGAAAAATCCAACCCAGAATCACTTCCATCTTAATTTTTCAGTGTATTATTTTTGAGTCAAAAACTTGTGAACTTGATACAAGAAAATACTGACCATACAACATCAGACATTCTATATAAAGGAATAACTAAAAAACTGAATTTCAACCCAAATTGAAACCAACCCAGGTTAATCTTGAATATGCACACTATTATACTGTCTGTCCGAATAATCTCATTCAACAACCATTTGATACAAAAAATAGAACCTCCAAAAAAACTAGCTCCCCCACTTCCCCCACAAAATGAATTGTGAAAAACAAAAGAATATAAACCCAAAAGAGGGAACTGACCTGACCACCCTTCACTGCCTAGGAGCATGACTGTGAAGAATCATCCCATGACTGTTGGATCAAGATGGACAGACCAATGTCTCCCTGGGCTGGGAGGGCCATCTTCATGACCTAGTGTAAATTGAAACCTGTTGAAGAATAAATCGACATACCCCAACGGGAAATAGATAAATGGAAGAGAAAATCTAGTCGAGGGTCTATCCAAAATGATGGGAAAGATACCCTAAAAAGAAAACACCAAATGAAAGAAAAACAACACCAAAATCAACTTATGAAGAAGAACATGTCACCTAACGCGAGCGAAGAGAGAAACAAGGGAGAAGTGGAAAGCAACGAGAGAGAGAGATCCTTTACTGGGGAGAACAGCGATGAACCGGGTTTGTGAGTGTAGGCATAGATCTTTTGTTTGGAGGTGGTGGGAGATGAAGAAGCAGTGAGGGAGGTGTGGGGAAGACACAGGGATTGATTGGGAAATACGTTTTTCATTTTTTCTATCATAATATTTTTATTTATTTCAAAATATTCAATTAGAAGAAAATGTAGTTAAAATATAATTTTAATTATATTCAAAAAATAATATATATTGGATAAAAGTTATTGTTCCAAATATTTTATTATTAATATTTTCAATATTTTATTATTCCAAAAATTGTTGATATTATTTGTTTTAAATATTCGCAATATTTTTTAAATAAAAACATTATTTTGTTTGATTAACATAGAAATTGGACTTATAATTTTCTTATTTTTGTTAATAGAAATATACTTTTTTTAGAAAACAATTTACTAATAGTAACAACAATTATTGTTGTTAAATTATTTTTTTATATTGATTAAATAATAGCTACAGGTTTATATGTTGGAAAAAAATTGTCGGTAATAATGAATAATAATGACATATTGATTTTTTGGTAAAAAAATTGTTGGTATTAATATGATAAAGTAACAAATTATATTACTGGTAAAAATATTTGTTGGTATTAAACATTTATAGAAACAGATATATATGTTGGTAAAAATAAATGTTGGTACTAAAATTAAATACTAACAGGATTTTATGTCTATTGGAATTTTTTATTTTTACCGACATATATATTATCTGTCGCTAAATTTTTGTTGGTATAAGTCAGTTTTTTTTAGTGCCAAATCTCATTATTTCAAAACGATGCTGAAATCATGATTAGGACCATTGACCAAATGGGAATATTCAAAATCTATTTTAAAATTTCATCCTGTTAAAAACATATGATCATACAATTATTCATTTTTATATGTATAATCATCACAAATTTTTTGATATTCCAAATGTGAGAAATTTAGAATTTAAATAAAAATATATAAAAAACATTTAAAATTATATTTTTCTAGCTAGGAATGATTAAATTAATATTAATTATATTTACAAGATAATATATTGAATTTTATTCATATACTTTACTAATAAGTCATTAATCTCTATCAATTTGAAATCATTATTCAAAATCAATAGGTTGAGTAAAAATGAATATTTTATATAAATTGTTTACTAAAAAATAAAATTATTTTCAAAAATGAATTATTATCCATAAAATATATTAAAACATAATTCATTTTATATAAACTAGATTATATATAATGAAGGTTTATATTTTTAACATCAAAATAAACATCCTGTATATTAAATATATATGAGTAATTCAAAATTGATAACATGTTTACTAATATTATTCCCAAAGTATGTATTCCCATTTATAACGACTTTATTACACTCATTACATCCTATAAATTTATCCTATTATACCTTATCAAACCATAGAAATCATTTATCATCATTTACTTTTGGGTTTCATTACAACATTTCTCCTTTCATAATGTTTTTTCATATTATATTTAGTTCTTGTCATAGTGATTCTGAAATATGAAGATGATCTAGGATATTTCCTTATTATAAATATGTTATTATATTCTATTCAATATACCCTTTTAACTTATTTATTTTTATGTGATGCAATCAACCATTGTTTATAATACATGGCTTCATATACCTTTTTGTTAATGTTCCATTATTATTGAATAAAGTGTTGTTTCTTTGATTCACACCTTGTATGACTTATATTTTTGTTCAATTATATTGAAAGAATAGAAAAAAAATAAGAATTATATATTAATATTTAAAGTAATGAAAAATGTTTCCTAAACCCTTGGGTATTACATTCTCCCCCCTAAAATAAATTATTTCATCATAATTTTAGTTATCTATTACTAGTAAAAATATCTATAGGGATTCGTATGATATAGGTGACTAAATATATAATTTATAATGACATATCAAAATCATTTCCATAGGTAAGAAAAGGAAATTTAACTTTTCCTTTATAATTGGAATATATTGTGATTTTCACTTTCCACAAAAAATAATTCATAATATGGTTCCCTAATTGGATATAAGATGTACGAGTTTCTAAATACATGCCTTTAATAGATTTATTTTCATGATCCTTCTTCCAAATAAACACTAAAACCAAAATGGACATAGAGAATCAAATAATATCTTATAAAATTATAGTAAACCATTTTATAAATATAAAATATCAATCGTAATATGTATTATCCTATGAAACATTCATTTTATCAAATGATACTTTCATCTTCGCTATTATATAATTATATCATATTATTTTTTGTAATAGGTTTTCATAATTTTTGTTCTATTAATATCAATAAACTAATCCTTAAAACAACTTAACACCATATGATACCAATATATACACCACATACTCTCACTCTTGAAAATGGTGTTAAAAACACACACTTTTCACACTAGATTTGATACAAAGTGAGAACACCCATACACAAATTTTATATCATTTTCATATTTTTAACATTATATCTCACAAATTCACACACAATACCAAAACCCAATGGTTTATTGAATTTAGATATTAGATACATAAAAAAATTCCATAATACTGTGAATATTTCTCTATTGTCTCAAACCACTAGACCCCCTTCTAATCATGTCAAATGTTACACTCTTATTCATAACATTGGAAATGGAAACATAGAAAAGAGTGATCTTAGAATCTTTCTAAGGGTAAACTTAATAGATATCAATTGAATATTATTAGTGAACATAAGATTTGGGTATGAGAATATAATCCGGGTGTATATTCAAAACATAAAATAATCATGCCCAGAAAAGGCATAAATAATAAATCAAGAGTCCATGAACAAGGCTTGGATCATAAGAATTGAGAAAAGGGGCATGGAAACATGATTCAATAATATGTGAACTTGACATAGTCACATTGAATAACATGAGAATTAAGAATTAATATAAAAGTAGAAAATATATAAAGATTAACTACTGATACAATAATCACTTAATTGGATAGATTAACAACATACCTAAAATGTAGTAGGTTTGGGATAACATATTATGTATGCTCTTTGGCATTGGATAACCACCCATGTAAGATTTTTGGGCATGGTATAATTAATTTTGTTCCATTTTTTCTTAGTATAACTACAAGTGAACCTAAAATTGGATTAGGATAACCACTTTTGAACCCTTAGTCTTAGGATACCCTCTTATTTCCCCTTTATTCATTGGATTACCAACTATATATAGATAAATAGCCTTAAAACATTACATAATCTCAAATTAAGTTAATAATTCACATTGAGGATCTTTTCAGGTTTAGAGTTTTAGAGAATTATGTCAAAACTTATACATAATAACTTAGATATTACAAGTAGACACTTCTTCTCACTAACTATTTTTTCATAAAACAAAAACTCTTAAAAAAAGAAAAACATGGTTAGTAGCATGTTTTATACAACATGACTTTTCCATGATCCCATACATGACCATATTCATCTTTAATTCCTATGAAAAACATTTCAAAAAATTTGGATGAGCATAAAAATATTAGTAAGGGATACCTAAAGAAGGAAAACTATAAGTTTTTCAAAACAAAATGTAACCATTAATACATTATCCTGAAGTAATACTTTTCACCTTAAAGAAGTACCAAAAAGACTTCCCAGAATTTAAGATCCTCTATAATGATTTTTTTAACCAAAATATTTCCATAAATCCCATATAAAGAAACATATAGCATATAAGGTATCTTGGGTCATAAACATACATAAATAGAATAACCATAGAGTTAACTTCTACACATATCACTAAATGGAATAGATACATGACTGGCTTCCATACCCAATGCATTGGAGGTTATAACATAAGCACCCATCCATGGTTTATCACAGAACCATCTGTAATTTTGTTTATCATGTGACAACCCATCATTGGTTTATCACATAACCACTCGTCAAATGTCCAAGTACCATTATATAATCATAAAACATAAAATATTGCAAATATCAAAATTTTACTAATAACATTTCAATTGAAATAACAAGAAATCATTTATAGATATTGAAATAATCAATCTATTTCAAAAACAATTTTGAATATGAAAACACCAAAAAAGGGAATAAGGGATTTCTTTTCCTTTTAGAAACATTAAGACTTATAGAGGAATCCAAATAACTATTACGACGACGGAGAGTTCATCATCGCAGCAAACATAAAAATCAGTCCTTTTATCATTTAGTTCCATGATTTGTAGATAAAATGTTCCATTTGAATGAAAATAAATTTCAAAGTGGTTTATTATACACCTTGTAAAAGAAGAAGCTGTATATTATCAACATATGCCTCAATGAAAGGTGATTGAGGCAAAGTCACTTACCTCCTGTTCGACTAGACTCGTTCATTCTTTAATTTCTTGAATAATAAAATTATGTCAATTTATACTCTCTTATGAAACATTTACAACTTTATTGTTAATTTTATATTAGTATTTATTATCCAGTTGTAAAAATTATATAATTATTTAAGTTAATATCTGTCATTTTGTTGATATTAGGTACTTGAGTCAAAAATGACCTTGTAATAATTATAATTTGTCCATGTGGTCAAAAGTCCATTATATCTAGAATATTATTCCTATATATCATATATATCCTGTATATATGTATTTATAATATTCCATTACATTGGGGATAAGAAGAAAAAAGCATCGTTCATGGAGACGGTAAGCTGTACGTACGCATGAATGATACTTTCATTAATATTTTATATTTAATTAAATGAAAACTAAATTATAAATATGTATATTATAATTATAGTATAATATAATATGATATATATGTTACAATTTTTATTTAACTCCATCCTTTATACATTCCATGTATGGAATGAATGATTCATATCACTTTGAGGGAGCGGTAGTCTGCACTTCCTTAAATGAAGTTACCATGTTTACACATCATTAAAAGCATAATGGTATGTTGAAAATAAAAATTACAGAATCATAAAAACAATATTTATATAATATGTATCATATATAAATACAGTTCCATCATAATGGCCACCATGAGAGGTGGTGGGGGAAAATCGAACAATAATCGTTTCATGAGGCAACAGTTCTCCGTATACAGAAACAGTAAGTTCATATCCATTAGACGGAGGAGTGTGTAAGTGTAGTTTGAATACTTCTCATAACAACATCCTAGTATAATTAAGATACTATTTTTTTCATAATATAATTTAATAAAAATATTTTAGGGGGTTGGAGAAGGAAAATAAATGAAAGAATCTTGAGAGAAGACATTACCTCGAATCGGATAACCCCTTTTGATTTAAGCTAAAAGGATTTCTTGAATTGCCTTATTCCAAATAAATGGTTTCTAGAAGGAATATAGGGATGTCTGGAGATTATGTGGGTAGATTTTGGATGAGAAAATGGGGATTTAAATGTTTTATTAGGGGTTAGAGGTGGTGGCCTTTTATAAGAGGGACGAGGGGTACTTTTGGAAAGTTTGAAAGATTATTTTATTATAAACAGAATTTTGACTTTAAAAAGGTAAAAACCCATTAAATCCAAATTTAATATGATTATTGTTATAAATCTTCTAAACCAATAGTTTTTAGACATGCTTTGGTTTGAAATTTAACCTTATCATTTAGCATTAACCCTTAGTTAACTAATTTGACTCAAAGCATGTCTTCCTGTAAATTCAAAATATATGGTTCATATAGTTACTATAAATTTCCAATAGAACCTAAATTGGTTCATTAATTACATAGTCAAACATATATAAGTCTTTTTCTACAATCACAATCACAGATGTTTAAGACTATTATATCATTTAATAAAATAGTATATGTTTTAAAAACTCATTTATGTCAATTTATATATTATTCATATCTAGACTTTTAAATAATCTATAACTATTTATTTATAAAAATCACAATTAATTAAAATATAACAAGTCATAATAATCCATAAAATTCATGAATGACATAAAAAGTTTTAAAATAAATTTATTTTATTATTTATAATCTCATTTATTTAAATCATTCATTAATAAGGTAATCAATACATCACCATTATGTCATAAATATATTTATTTTTTTAATGTCTAAAAATTATAAATAAAATACCATGATGTAGGAAATAATTTTATATTTCTAATGACTATTTATATTTGATTATATTACTTATATAACTCCATATAAAAATTATTTTACTAAAAGATACATGTTTACGCAATATTTTCCTTAACATTAAATTAAATGTAATTAAATGTCATTTTCAAACACAAGTGGCTCCATGGGTCCTAAAATAGACCCCAGAATTCCCATGGTCACTAATATATCATCCAATAGGTTTAGGAAATGATTTAGGTTAGTTTAATATTATTATAATATTATTTTTTATCCTTATTTATCATATTTACCCTTTAACCATGTTAAATAAAATATTTACTGAAGATACTATTCATAATGTTTGAAAATAATATTTACCTATTTATAAAATTTTGAACTCCTGATTCTAAATATGGAATCCATTTTTTCAAATTCAATAAATAGAAATTAAAAAAATTAATTTAAAATTAATTCACGTTGTCAAAACCAAAAACTTGTTTTTAAGAAGTAAAAACTACCAAAGGATTGACGTGTGTTTATGTCCAATTAAATTGTGAAATCACATTAAATGACCAAAATTGGATTAAATGATAAATAAATAATTTAATTACACTTTAAAACCAATGAAAAATATAATCTAATCATATAAATTAATTATATGAAAAGACAATTTAGACTTAAAATGGAGTAACTTCACTCCTCATTAAAAAATGAACTTCATTAGAAAAATACAAAACAAATTACCCAAAGTAAATTTTGATGTCCCAATTCTAAAGAATAAGTTTATTTTGTAAAATAGAAAATATGAAAGTGACAAAAACTACATTTAAAAATGGATCACCATCAAAAGGTGGTAAAACAACCTTTTAAATAATATTAGAGTATTTATGATTAAAATTGAATTCATCTCATTTTAAGCCACTGATATTTACTGGATACATGTAAAGACATTTAACAAACATGTCTAATCCTAATATAGTAAGTCCGGTTTATTCCCTCTAGTATAATGGATACACATTAACTACCATTTAAAATAATAATATTATATTATTATTTTTAGTATGACTCAACATTGTGTGCAACATAAGATTTTAGAGAAACCCATTGTTGTGTGTTGGGTACGACCTCAAACATTGCAACCCATTTAAAGTAAAATTATTATTTAACTCACAAATATTAATAAATATGGAAATTTTATATTCTCTATTTACCTCGGATGTTACCTCTTTTCACCCCTTTTGAAAATTGTGTCCTAATAATTTTATTCACTTATCAAATAAGTGGTGGTATTTATCCCTCATAACATTTTCAGATCACCATGTTTCCTCTCCAACCATATGGTTTTTTCAAAAAACCTTTACCTGATGAATTACATTATTCTTAAACACTTTCTCTCTTCGGTCAAGAATCTTGACAGGTTTTTTTTGAAAAGAAAGATTCTCTTCCAACAGAACTACCTCTAGACTCAAAACATGAGCTGGATCTCGCATATACTTTCTCAACATCAAAACATGAAAAATTTTGCGTACCTAGGATAAAATTGTAGGTAAAACCACTCTTTAGGAAACTGATACAACTTTCTCTAGTATTTCATAAGGTCTAATGAACCTCAGACTCATCTTTTCATTTCTTATTAAAATACATCACACTTTTCCATGGAGATACTTAAAGAAAGTCACGATAACCTACCTAGAAATAATGATCCTTCCTTTGGTTATTTTCATAACTTTTTTTCTTGCTCTGAGATGTTCTCATGTGCTTCTAAATCAATTGAACTTTCTCGGCTATCATTTCCACCAATTCTGGTCCCATCAACTTCCTTTCACCTACTTCATCCCAAAAACCTAGAGTTCGACACCACTTTTAATATAATGCCTCTAATGGAGCCATCTGTATACTAGAATGAAAACTTTTATTATAAGAAATCTCAACCAAAGAAATATATTGGTCCCAAATTCCCTGTTAATCCATTAAAGAATCACATAGAATATATTCCAATGTATAAATTTATCATTCGAACTACCCATCTTATTGAGGATGAAAAGTTGTACTGAAATTTAATTCAGTACCCAACGACTTCTAAAGACATTTCCAAAAGATAGAAGTAAACCTTGGATCACGATCAGATTCAATGGAGAGGGTAACTCCATGTAGCCACACTATCTATTTACTATACAACTGAGAAAGTTGATCTAGAGAAAAATTATCTCTATTAAGAAGGAAATGAGAAGATTTAGTAAATCGGTCAACAATAAACCGTATTGCATTATTACCTCGTGATGTCTTCAGAAATCCCACAACGAATTCCATGGATATATTTTCCCATTTCCACTCTGGCACCGATAAAGGCTGAATCATCACTTTCGATAACTATCACTATTCTTTAACCTGTTGACAAGTCAAACACTTCCCAGTAATGTTGGAAATATATCTTTTCATTCTATCCCATCAGTAATACTCACGAATATCTCTATAAATCATAGTACTACCAGGATGAATAGAAAACGGAGAACTATGAGCTTCATATAACAACTCTTTATTCAATGATGAATCATAAGGCACACATAATATCTTCCAAAATTTCAATGAACAATCTTTATCAATGTTAAATTCTGGTAACTTACCCTTCTAAACCAATTATACCTTTTTCTACAACTCACTTTCATGTTTCTATGCTTTCTTTATATTTCCTGCTAGAGACGATTTCACTGCCACATAAAACAAAGCAGATAAATTCCCTACACCAACAACTTCTAATCCAAAATTCATCAAATAAAAAACCAAATGATCTCGTTCCAAACATATAATGTTTAATGTAGCAGTACTCTTTTGACTTAAAGCATCAGCCACTTTATTTTTGTTTATCAAATGGAATGGATCGTTCAACCATAATCCAAGATTAATTCTATCCATATCCTCTGTCTCATGTTTAATCATTCTGATTGAATATATACTTCAACCTTTTGTGATTGGTATATATTTCACACATTGGTACATAAAATGATGCCTCCAAATTTATTAAGAAAAAACAAAATAAACTAATTTAAAATCATGTGTAGGGTAATTTAACTCATGTGGTTTCAACTAACAAAAATCATAAGCAATTACCTGATCATTCTGCATTAGGATACAACCAATTCCTTTCAATGAAACATCATTATAGATAAAAAATTAACCATTTCTAGAAGGCAGTCCCAAATCTAGAGCATTCACATATCTTCTTTTCAATTCCTAAAAACATTCGTCACATTATTTTGTCTAGATGAACCTAACACCTTTTTGAATTAACATAATCAGTATATAGGATAACCATGAAAATTTTTCGACAAACCTCTTGTAATATCCTACCAAACCAAGAAAACTACGAATCTATGTTATATTTGTGGGTCTTGGCCATTCTTTAACAACTTTTGTTTTTATAGGATCAATAATTATGTCACCTTTAGAAACAATATGACCAATGAATGAAATTTTCTGTAACCAAAACTCACACTTGCGGAATTTCCCATACAATTTCTTATCCTTTAATGTTTTCAAGACAACCCTTTAATGACTTTCATGTTCCTCTTTAATTTTGTAATATTCCAAAATATCATCAATAAACATAATGAAAAACATATCCAAGACCTCACAAAAAATTCTATTCATAAGATCCATGAATATAATAGGTTCATTGGTCAACCCAAAAGTCATAACTAAAAATTCATAATGGCCATATACGGTACAAAACAAGCTCTTCCAAATATATTCTTCCTTTACTTTCAACTGATGGTACCCTGATCTCAAGTCAATCTTCGAAAAATACTTATCTACCTAGAACTAATCAAATAATCATCAATATGAGGAAAAAGATACTTGTTCTTAATATTGATATTATTAAAAGCTCTATAGTGAATGAAAAGTTTCATTGAACTATCATTATTTTTATCGAACAAGACTATAAAACCCCAAGGTAATGTTCTAGGTTGAATGAAACGTTTATCAAACAACTCATTTCTTTGACTCTATAAGTTCAATTTGTTCCATTCGATAAGGTGGTTTTGAAATTGCATAAGCATCAGGAACTAATTCAATAGTAAATTCAACTTCCGGATTAGGTATAATACTAGAAAACTCATCAGGAAAAACATCAAGATACTCATTTACTACTGGCACATCATTAATATAAATAGTTCCTTTGTTTTTAGAAATATCTTCAATGTAACATTCATTTCTGTATTTTACTAGTTTCTCAGCTTCCTTATATGTTATCGAAAGTATGGGTTCATTCATGAACACAAACTGAAATAATTTCTAAAAAGAAACATATTTAGCTCTGAAGTCAATTGTATCATGATAAATATAAAGCCAATCCATATCCAAAATAACATCAAACTCTACTAGTGGAAAAAAACAAGGTTTATAGGTAGATTATTCTCACACACAAGGACATGAAGGTTCTTATAACACCATTTTGTCTCAACATATCCTCCAGGTTTATTTACCACATGTTTAGGATTCATATCTTAAGATTGAATTCCCAATTTACTATAAAATGTCTCAGAAATGAAAGAATGTGTAGACCATGAATCAATAAACACATTAGAATAACCTGAAAAAACAAACAAAGTACCTAATAACACTTCATTTGAGGGTCCCAAATCAATCGTAGTATTAGAAAAATATTTCACCACACCCTCCTAGTATATATCTATCTAGTTTCCACCTTGGGTAATCAACTTTGAATACACATTAGTTTAATTACCAAACACATTTCAACTAAAACATCTTATGGATGTATTCTCATTGCCTGCTTGATTTTATTCCTTATAGTTACAAGAAATATGACCCATCTTACCACACTAGAAGCACTTTCCATATTTTGAGAGACATTCTCCAAGATTCTTTTTACCACACTTCTCACAAGATGGAAATTTAATTTTCTAACCTTTATGCTTATTTGATGAATAATTTTCTTTTTCATGCCAACTGTACCACTTCCTTTTCCTACTCTTATAGAACACCTGATCATAAAAAAACTCCATTTCAACTTTCTCAATACATCTAACAAGTTTCTCATAGATTTTGAATTCACAAGAGGCTAATGCCTTTCGATATCGTGTCTTCAATACTAAGTAAAACCAATTTATATTACTATCAAGATCTAGGATGAAATTTGGTACATACCTTTCCAGCCAAGTGAACTTTTCTTCATAAGCATCCATGGGTTCACCCTCCAACATCAATTTCATGAATTGTTTTTCCATTCTAATTCAAACTGCATTGGGAAAATATTTCTCAAGAAACATACCTTTGAGTTATTCCCAAAAAATAGAATCAATCTCGTCAATGTCCCTGATATTTTTAACCATCGACCACCACTATTATATTTCTCCTTAAAAACTATAAACATGAAGAATAACATTTTGATTATCTGCATACCCCATGACATCGAAAATCTTTTCCACTGCTTTAATACACCATGCATCTTGAATAGTGTCATATGACCCTCTGAATGATGGGGAATGTTTCCTAATAAATTATCTACTATAGAAATGTTTATATGGGGTTGATATGGTTGATCTTGTGCATGTATACCAACACCATTTACAGCTTGAGTCAATTGTTCCATTACTACAACAAATAGTTCAGTTCCTATTCTGACCATATTAGGTTTCTAATTTGTATGTTTGTTTTCTTCTAGATGGTGTCCCATCATAGATGCCATGTTTCCTCTACAGAAAACCATTTGGAACAAAAGAAATATATTAGATGAATAAAAATGGTAATCTTAAAATTATATATCATTTCAATCAAACCATAAATTAATTTACGGATTTTCATTTAACAATATCCTAACTCCTAAAGCTTTCTAAACTGAACTCTAATATCAACTATATGGCCCCAAACATAAACATCACTTAATCTCAAATTTTGTTCATAATTCATATTGAGGATCTTTTCATGTTTAGAGATTTATAGAATTCGGTAATAACTTATACATAACAACTTGAATATTACAAGTAGACACTTCTACTCACTAACCATTTTTTCATAAAAAAACTCTTAAAAAAAGAGAAAAATGTTTTGTTCCATGTTTTAGATAGCATGAATTTTCCTTGATACCATCCTTGAATTTATTCATCTTTAATTCATGTGAAAAACATTTCAAAAACATGGTATCAGCATAAAAATCTCTCTAAGGGATACATATAGAAGGAAAACTATTAGTTTTTAAAAACAACAAGTGTAACATGAATACTTTATCAGAAATTAATACTTTTCACCTTAAAGTAGTAGTAAAAACACTTCACTGAATTTAAGCTCATTGCTTTCACTTTTTGTAACCAAAATATTACCATAAACCCCATAGAAAGAAACATATATCATATTAGGTATCATGGGACATAAACATACTTAAATGGAATAACCATACTGTCGACTTCCACACATATCACTAAATAGAATAGCCATACGAACGACTTCCATACCCAATACATTGGAGGTTATATTGTAACCACCTGTTCTTGGTTTATTATAAAACCACCCATAATTGGTTTGTCACGTAACCACCCATCATTGTTTTATCACGTAACCACCTGTCACAGGTCCAAGTACCATTATATATTCATAAAACATAAAATATTGTAAAAATAACCATCCCACTAATAATATTTCATTCCTAATCACAAGAAATTATTTAAAGATATTGAAATAATCAATCCATTTCAAAAATCATTTTCAATATGAAAACACCCAAAAAGGGAATAAGGGATTTCTTTTCCTTTTAAAAACATTAAGGCCTATAGAGGAAACCAAATAATGATTATGGAGGCAGATAGGTCATTGACTCCGCAAACAATAAAAACATTACTTTTTTCATTTAGTAAAATGATTAATTCATAAAATATTCCATTTGAATGAAAGTAGAATTCATAGGGGTTTATTATACTCCGTGTAAAAGAAGAAGGTGTATATTATCTAAATATTCCTCCATGAAAGGAGATTGATACGAAGTCCATTATCGCGTGCCCGACTTGACTCATTCATTATTTAATTTCATGAATAATATACTTAAGTTAATTTATACATTCTTCAGAACCATTTTCAAGTATATTATTTCTTTTATATTACTTATTACCATGTTATAAAAATTACATAATTATTTAAGTTAATATCAGTCATTTGGTCGATATTGGGTACTTGAGTCGAAAATGACCTTGTAATAATTTCAATTTTTCCATGTGGTAAAAAGTCCTTTATCTCTAGAATATTATTCATAAGTATCATATATATCCTGTATAGATGTATTTATAATATTCCATAACATTTTGAGATAAGAAATAAAATGCACTGTTCATGGAGACGATAAGTCATACGTATGCATGAATGCCACTTTCATTTCTATTTTATATTAAAAAAATGGAAAATAAATAATACATAGGTATATTATAATTTAGTATAATATAATATTATATATATGTTACATATGTTCACTAATGCCATCCTTTATAAGTTCTATGAATTGCATTAACGAGTCATATCACATTGAAGGGGCGGTAGTCCGCACTTCCTCAAATGAAATTTTTGTGTTTACACATCAGGAAAAGCATAAAGTTATGTTATGAATAAAAATTACAGAAGCATAAAAGAATATAAAAATAATATACATCATATATAAATATAGTTCCATCATAATTTCCACTATGAGATGTGGTATAAGGAAATCGAATAATCATTGTTTCATGAGGTAGTAGTTCACAGTACCTAGAAACAGTATGTTCGTATACATTAGATGGAGGTGTGTTTAAGTGTAGTTCAAATAATTCTCATAAAAATATGCTAGTATATTTAAGATATTGGTGTTATTATAAAATAATGTAATAAAGTGATTTTATGGGGTTGTAGAAGGAAAATAAATGAAAGATTCTTGAGGAAAGACATTAGCTGGAATTTGGTAACTTCTTTTGATTGAAGCTAAAAGGATTTCATAAATTGAATTCTTCCTAATGTAAGGAATAAAGTAATAAGATAGGGATTTTGGGATCTTATTTGGGTAGATTTTGGTTGAGAAAAGGGGGATTGAATTTTTTGAGTAAAGGTTATAAGTGGTGGCCTTTTATTAGAGGGAGGAGGGGTACTTTAGGAATGCTTGAAAGATTATTTTATTATAAACTGAATTTCAATTTTAAGAAGGTCCAAAACTCATTAAATTAGAAGATAAGATGGGGATTGTTCGAAATCCCTTAAACCTGAATTTCGTAGACTTGTTTTGGTTTCAAATTTAACCTTATCATTTATCTTTAACCCTTAGTTAACTTATTTAACTCATACCATGTCTTCTTTTATATTCATAATATATGTTTAATATAGTTACTATAAAAAGACAATAGAAACTAAAGTGGTTCATTAATGAAATTTTAAACCTTATATAAGTCTTAGGGATAAATATTATATTTTTAGGACTATTATGTCATTTAATAAAATAGTATTTGTTTCAAATACTCATTTATGTCAATTTATATTCTATTAATATCCTAATTTTAAAAAAAATACATAACAACTTCATTATTTCAAAAAACATCAATTAATTCAAATTTAACAAGTAATAATCATCCATAGAAATAGTCGATGACATAAAAAGTTTTAAAATAAATTTATTTTATTATTTATAATCTATTTTATTTAAATGATTCATTAATCTTTTAATCACTGCATCATCATTGTGTCATAAATATATTTATTTATATGATGTTTAAAAATTATAAATAAAATACCATGATGTAAGAAATATGATTATATTTCCAATTAATATTTATTTTCGAAGATATAACTTATATAACACTATATAAAAATTGTTTTACTAAGAGATACATGTTTAGGTTATATTTTCCTTCACATTAAATTAAATGTAATTAAATGTCCTTTTCACACACAATTGGATCCATGGGGTCCTAAAATCGACCCAAGAATTACCAGAGTCTTAAATATATCATAAAATAGGTTTTTTTACATTTTTTAGTGTAGCTTAATATTATTATAATATAATATGTTACCCTTATTTACCAGATTTACCCTTTAACTATGGCAAATAAAATATTTACTAATGTTACAATTTATAATGTATAAAAATGAAAGATACATACTTACACAATTTGGACCTCTTGATTACAAATATGGAATCCATTTTTCCAAATTAAAAATAGAATAATTTCTAAAATTAATTTAAAATTATTTCTCGTTGTCAAAACCAAAAACGTATTTTTAAGAAGTAAAAACTACCAAAAGATTGACTTGTGTTTATGTCCAATTAAAAAGTGAAATAACTTCGAAAGACCAAAATTTGATTAAATGATAAAGCCATAATCTAATTAAACTTTAAAACTTAATAAAAATATAATCTAACTATATAAATAAACTAGATGAAAAGACATTATTGACTAAAAATGCAGTATTTTTCACTATTTATTAAAAAATGAACTTCATCAGAAAAATATCAAAAATTTACTCAAAGTTTTAATGCCCTTATTTTAAATAATGAATTTATTTATTCTAATGGAACATATAAATGAAAAAAACTATATTTTAAAAGGGTTCTCCCTAAGAATGCGGTAAAACTACCTTTAAAAAATATTAGAGTATTTAGGCTTAAAATTGTACTCATTCGTATTTTAAGCCTATAAATTTTATTGGATAAATGTAAAACCATTTAACAAACATTTTTAATATTAATATATTTATTTCTATTCATTCTTCCCAGACTAATGGCTCAGAATTAACTACCATTTAAAATAATAATATTATATTATTATTATTTTAGAATGACTCAACATTGTGTCCTACATAAGATTTTGGAGAAACCCATTGTTGTGTATCAGGTACGCCATCGAACATAGAATCCCATTTAAATTAAAATTTATATTTCATTCACTAAAATTAATAAATATGAAAATGTATTATTCTTTATTTACCTAGGATGTTAAACAATGTACCCTTTTGAGATCATGAGATATTGAACTTACCAATTCATTAGAGGGCTATATGGGAAACCACCAACAAAATAATGATAAAAAATTCATATGTGTTCCCAAATTATTCAAACATCATATTATGAAACAAAACTCATGAAAAATAATATTGGTTTCATAACATTTTCAAATTATAATGGATAAACTGTCATTATGAGTTAGATAAGTTGATACCAAAAATTAATCTTGAAAAATAAATATAAAATCTCATAGAGGATAGTCATGAATGTTAATTTATAATAGATAACTTATATAGAGATCAAGAGGAAAATTAAAGAAAAATCATAAAAAAATTACAATTTTTTTTATCAACGTCATAAAAGATAAAATTACAAGTCACTTTTAAAAAATATTTTCAATAAGGGTGATATTTAAAAAAATACTTTAATATAATAATATAAAATGGAACCTGGAAAACAAAGAAAGTATAAGTAAATAAATTTGGATTTTTAAAAAATTATCATGAAATAAAATCCCTTTTTAATCTTTTTAGGCGGTCTAAAAGAAAATATAAAAACTATAAAAGTATTATAAAAATAAATTTTAAAAGAGTTAAATAGAAATATGAAGAGTATAGAGGATTGTATATATTTAAAGTTCAATATAATAATGTAAATTATTCCGTTAAATTATAAAAATGGACATAAAAAATAATAAACTAATTTATAGGATAAAAATTATTCCTAACAACATTTAAAAAAAAGAAATAATTCCATTAAAGAAATAGACTTTGATTTGAAAATATAAATTCCAATAAAAATAAGAATAATATATAATATAAAATATTAATATGGTAGAATAAATCAATATTGATATAATGGTATTCAATTAGAAATATTAAACCTTAATATATGTAAATTGGGTTCATAAAACCCCTTAAGACCTCGGTAATAATTGAATAAAAATAATATTGGGGAAACATCTTGAATAAGACTTTTAAAAATAATTTTTAAAACTTTTATAGTGAAAATATGAGCCAATGGTGTAGTAAGTTAAATTTATAAAAGAAAAAATTATGTGAAACATGAAAATTATCTCAATAAATGGAAATTACTACAAATAACCCTTACAGATATCATAATTTGTGAATAAATAATCATTTAGGAAGTTGGTAATGGGAAAAAATGTAAATGCCAATATAATAAATATAAATTATAATATAATATAATCATAAGTAATATTTATTAAAAACCTATAATATAGAAGTATAAGAATAATGATTATAACTCAAAGAAATGAGATTCAGTTAACCAAACCCATTATAGATATATTAAATTAAGTGGAATAAATATTTTGGGAAGTTATTTTGAGAAAAAGATGGAAATTCCTAAAATATAAGAATTAAATAAAATATCAAAAAATTATCAGATATAATAAATCAATCTATAAATGTTATAGTCAAAGATGAATGATTATGATTCAAGGAAAGGAGTTGAGCAACGAAAAAACCTTACCTGGGATTCTTTCTTTTTCAAACGTGCTCCAACTTATGTTATAATAAACTAAATAAAATTAATAATTTACTTAATAACCTAATTAAAGTATAAAAACTTTTATATTATTATTTAATAAAAAATTATTTTGTTTTTATTACATATTTTTAGAAAATATTGGTTATTATTTATTAGTTTTTTCCATCGTTAATTACCCATCATTGGTAAAATGATTTCTATCATCATTCCATTTACCTGAGTTGATATTATAATTAATATTCAAATTTCTACATTATAATCTCCAAAACTAGTGGTGATTCTCTTGGTTCATTCCATGGGTGTTTTGGTTATGTCATTACCATTAATTTTACATTGAATTCATATGTAAAAACATTCAAATCTTTGGCAATGTTTTAACTTTTACAACCCGTTTTCTTAACAAAGGGATTGATTTTAAATTAACTACTGCAACTTCTATGTTTTGAATTTTTAAAAATGGATTCCATATTTGAATTCAGTGGGTCCAAATTATGTTAATAGGTTACTTCTATTTTTTTGATATTATGAATAGTAAATACGGTAATTTTTATTTACTAAAGTTAAAGGTAAATATGGTAATTAAGGGTAAAAATAAGATTATAAAATTACCCTAACACTTGCCAAAATCCTATTGGATGAATAAAAGTAGACCCATCTCACCTAAGGTTCGGACTAGATCCATTTTATGGACTTCTTACAATGAAATAATATAATTATTATTAAAACCAAAGAAAGTGACAACATGTCACTCTCTTAAATCTTATAAGTGTGATAATTTTAATTTAGTGATAAACGTCATAAACTTTCGGATATAAATTTTCCCTATAAAGATAATAAAATTATATACATCATATGAATTTATTTATAATTTTTGGGGATTAAATAATTATCATTAATTATGACACAATTGTGATGTTGAAATTATTTTATTGATCGAAATATCAAATAAATGATTTCTAAAGTATTAAAATAAATATTCTATGAAATATTTAATGTTCTCCACTAATTTTATAGTTAAAAAATGAAATTTTATGAATCTATTAAATCTTTTTAGATCTAACATTTCTTGTATATATATTTTATTTAAATTCAAATAAATGAATAGTGTCAAAATTGACACTATTGTTATTTTATAAAAATTACATATTATAAAATTGTTTATAATTCACAAAAATATTAAAAAAATTATAAATTAAAATTTATATGGCTGAAAATGTAATAAATTATGCAATTATGGACAATTACCAACATATAAGTAATTATTTATAATGATTTAAAATTTAGAATATTATTACAACAAATAAAATTAAATAAATTATATAAAGATAAATCAAGTTGATAATGCTTATAATAAATTCCAAACTTGTCTAAATTTTATTGGTTGATGATATTACAACCCTATCTCATATAATATTCGTATTTGAGTCATTTTTGGAGGTTTTTAAGTGGGTTTGGAATTTATTATAAATTAACATTTCTTATAATTCCAAAGGTGCCCCTCTCCTCCCTTATAAAAGGGCACCTCCTCCCTCTCCTCCTAACACCATTTTGAGCCTTCAAGGTCAGAAACAACCTGCCCATTTACCTTCTCAACTTCCTATTCAAACATAATAGAGGTCCTGGTCTTCTTCGAACACCAATTTTAGTGCCCTAAGAGGAGGTTTCAAAGAGGCGTGTCAAAAAAGAGGTAATATCTGTTACCGATTCATTCAAATTTATTTCTTCTTATACTTCCTCTTATTTCGTTGTTTCATTATGAAGTTATAACATCAGTATCACTCATATACTGATTTGTTATTATAAATATGAAACAACCCTATTACACCTTCTATCCATCCTACGGAAAATGAAATCACTGCGCGTGCGTACGTACGGAATACCGTCTCCACGCCGTGGTGTAATCTGTTTTCCACCACCACCTTACTTGGATGGGTATAATGGTGTAATGTATATCTATATATGATTATTTTAAAGTGATATTGATTCTGAAATAGTATACATACACATCAATACAATTCCATGATCATGGGAACAATATCATCGCTCGTGCGTACGTATGACCTACCGTCTCCACAATGTGATGTGACTCGTTCTACATGATCATCATTGAATAATGATTATATAAATGAATTGAATGAATAAATAATATATTTATTACATTAATAACATTCTGTAAATGAGGTATCTATAACCTAAAAAGAGGAATAAGAATTTATTCGACAAAACATGCATAAGAACATAAAGCAATGAATACCCGAATAACAAGTAGCAATGAAATATTACTAATAAGAAGATAAGAATATGATCATATATGATATCATAATAATGATATTATTTTTTAATATATAAATGACATCATTTAAATCATTATACATGAGGTTCGGATACGTACAAATCATATCGGACCAAAGGTAAGGGAAAATCTCACAATCTCATTTTTATCCGAGATTGTTTATACATCAGATTTTACTGGTCCATATTTATCATCCACATCCATGTTTCCTCTATATGTAATATTATTATAATCCTCATACAATTTTCTAAATGAAATTTTACCTATTGGTGAATTTTTAGTAAAAGATATGAAAGGAATCTTTTATCATTTTCAGTACGAGATGCTTTTTTGACTTTTTCAGCCAAAGTACGAGAAGAATGTTTTTTTAACTTATACAGAATGAATGGTTTTTTATAATTTCATAGAACATTATTTCCATGAAGCTTACTTTAGAATTTTTAATGTTTATTTTTAATCAACATCTTTTAGTTTAAAATTTAATGACATGTTGAGAAAGGAAAAATGCTTTTGAAGAAGAAAGGATATTTTCCTCAAGAATGGAGTTCAAGTGTTTTATCAAAATTATTTTCCATCTAAGATAATATAGTGTTCTATTTCTATACCTATTATTACATTGATTTGATTATGTTGTGGTGGAATTATTTTTATGAATTCCTTTATCTTATATGAATTTTTTTTATGATGTCATGATGTTTAATCATCCCATTTTGATGGTGACCCGACAGGAAGACGAGCAGCGCCCGCCGTGACAGAACCCTACCTATCGATCTTACGCTGAAGTGGTCAGAGGGAAATCAAATGCAAATCGAAACTCACATGATGCAGCGACTCTAGATCTACAGATTCATCCTAAATCCTTTTGACATCGAGGGCATCTGGAAATTGCTTTCTCAACTGATGAGGTAAATCTTCTTTCATCAGACCTCCGATTTCTTTTAGTTGGGAAATTACCACACAGATGACCTTCCATGAAGTATCTTAGAACTTCTCTTGAAGCTATAGGTTTTGTGGGTTTTCAAATAGGTCTCCTGAATCCCAACCACATCGTGCTTCGTTAAAATTCTGAATAGGATTACTATCAACTGTGGGTCAAACGTTCATGGTCCTTTGGATGATGTTTAATGAAAATTTTAAAGTGGACACCAGATTTTAATCCCTACTCTGAACCTCTGATAGTCCCTATTTGGGTAGGATTTCCAGAACTTCCCTTGCACTTGTTAAAACAGGAAGCCTTATTTCCTATTACCAGACTCATTGACAATCCTCTAAGGCTATATGATGCTACAAAATCTCTTTCAAGACCTTCAATAGCCAGGATATGCATTAATATTGATGTTTCAAAATCACTGCCCTCGAACATTTGGATTCAAAGTGGTGACTTAGGATTCATACAAGAGGTTGTTTATGATAGGGTTCCAGACTGTTGCATGAAGTGTTTTAGGCTGGGACATGATTCTCTCAGCTGTGGAAATCATGAATTAGGTCCTAAAAACTTGAAATTAAAATGGATTGAAAAGGTTAAAGACAGTCACAAGGAGGTCGGCCCCTCTGGTTGCTCTAATCAAGAAAATGTTAGTTTGGACCAGACCATACAAGCCCCTGGCAATCAATTATTGGATTTTATTAACACAGTCATTGCTGAGATTGACAAAACCACTCCTCTTAAGGATGAAGTTCAATATCATGAGACTTATTAAATTATTAAAAAAGATTATAACCTTCCAATCAGTACATCTGAAGTTAAAAGAGATGAATCAGTTGAGGATATGGGCGCTAATGAGGAGGTTACAGAAGATATTGATGCATCAATGATGGTCCGAAAAGGGAAAAAAATATTGTTGACTCTGATGGTTTTATCACTCCACATCCCAAGAAATGTCAAAAATATCGGGGCAATGCCAATAGTGATAGGACTATTATCACAAGATCTCTAGCTGCCAAGACTATTGAGATTGAGGTCCCCCCCACAACCTGCACCTATTGAACAATTACTTGACCCATCGCAATCCTCTAAATATTCTGATTCAGAATCATCCTCAAGTGAGGATAATAATGATCCTGCACTTAGGGATGCCTATCAGCTTGAGGAGTCTTTGAAATTTCCAGAGGATCTTGAATCCTATATTATGGCACATGATGCAACTTCCTTTAGAAGTTACCAAAATGGTGAAACGACTACCGAGGCTTATCTTGATATTAGAAAAAGAATGCTTATCAAAGTGGCCATGGAATTTTAGAAAATCCAAATTTTGAATTTAAGAACATAACTTGGCAGCGATTCAAAATGCTGGCTTTCTTATCTGCTTCAGAGATTGCTTCTTAGATCTGAATCTGATCTGTTCAGTGGTTTTTCGAATGTTTTTTTATTTGAAGGAGCTTCTATGTTATGTTTCAACTCTTTTCGGCTTCCTTTCTGATTCTGTCATTATCTACTCACCTTGGATTGGATTGATTCTTGTGGATGTCTGAAATCTACTTGCTAGAATCTTTAGGATACATCTCGTTTGCTGTTTTGACTTTGATTGATGATGGATTCTTGAAGTATATTTCAGGATTCCTCTTTCAACCAGTCTATCTGTTAAATTTGAGGATTTTTCAGTCTTCTTTATTGATTTAAAATCTTAAATCAGGCTAGCTTCTTTTCTTGATGTAAAGATTTTGTATGGATGGATCACTGCTTCTATTGGTTTCTGTTTGATTTGAATGACATAAACTTCTTCATTTTTCCTGCACTCTTGAAATGAGTTTTTAGGTTCCCTTTGGACTTCGGAAAAAATTTTATTTAGAGAGCAGCATAATATTTCTTTGTTGGAGAATCCCTCATGATGCTTGGATGTTTGTGTTGCTGATGATTCTGAGGAATTCATTCTGGCCGGTTCTTTCTATTTATGCACTTGATGTGAAAATCATGGGGGGCTGTATCTGGAATTCTTCTTCACTCTTATGGAGGTTGGATGACACTGCTCCTTGAAGGAATTCACCTCGACAGATATGTTTCTTTGTTTTTGTTTATTTTTCATGATTTCCATTGTTCTCTCTTTAAATCCCCACTGGTGTAAACACATTACACCTCATTCTTGTACTGCAACTTTTTGATTTTAATAAATTCCCTTGATAACATGAACCGGGAGACTGGTTTATGTCATCACTTTAAAAAACATCATCCCATTTTTATTACATGGGTTATGCTATGATGTATGATTTATGATTTTGTGGCACACATAAGAATGGTTTCATTATGAGATGGGTGGGAACTATATCTCCCTCCAATGCATTGGGTAAAGATTTATATCTCATGATATAGACATGGCTGGAACAACAAGTTAAACTGGTTCAGTGATACAGGACTGGAACGAGGAGTGAACTTGATTCAAAAATAGACTTTGTCCGCTATGATAATCTTGGTAATGAGTCCTGACTAATATGAAATGATTTTATATGATTATGTGTGTATGCCACAATGTTTCATGTTTCAAGTTATGATTATTGGGATTACATTTCACTACAATGATTTATCCCATGTTATGATATTATGATATCTTTTGTAGGTTAATATTTTCAAAATGTTATGTTCTTATGATTGATATTTCTTTTGTTTACCCTTAATGATCATTTGAGCTCACCCTTTTGTATGTTTTCCTTTCCCCGGGTCAGGAAGAAGGGTACTAAGTAGGATATGCCAAAAAGGGGACTCTAGATATGCTGAAATAAATGGGAGACAATGTAGATGCTTTATGAACCAGTTGTTTATGTTTCCCAGTTTCTAAAGACACTATACATATACGGTCCTACCATGGTTTTGTTATATGTTGTAATAAGTATTCTTAAATTCTAATGTAATAACAATGTATGTAAAGTATGGGTCATTATAGTTGGTATCAAAGGAAAGGTATAGTCAACCTTTGGAAACTTGGATGTGAAAGCCTTAGTAAGAACCCTAAGGATATGTCTAAGCGAAGAACATAATCATAGTATTTTAGAAATGGCCATGAATAACCTATGATGAGACCTAAAGTGTGAAATTTTATTATTGATTATGTGGTTTTCCTATTGTAATTAGTGTTTCTCACACTATGCTTCTTGGTTTTAGTCAATGGCTAGAACCCGAAGGAACCGTGTTAATGCTGAATGCGACGGGCAATGCAATTATTTTCCCCCCTGAGAAACCAAATGTTATGGGAGCTGGAATGCAAAATCTTGTAGCCATGATCACATAACATTCTCAAGCTATGAATCATGCAGGACTTCCAAACGAGAAAATGAAGGAGAAACATTCTATTGAATCCTTCATGAGGCTGCGTCCACCTTCATTCAACGGGTCTTATGATCCATTAGTGGCTGAATAATGGATCAGTACCAATGAAAAGATATTTTCCGATCTACAATGTTCTGAACATGATAAAGTCATCTTATTAGTATATTGTTTGGAAGGGGAAGCTGATCAATGGTGGAATCTTATTAATAATACGAGGCAAAGGGATGAAATTGAGTATATGGAATGGGACGAGTTCAAGAACTTATTTTTCAATAAGTACTTCCCTCGTATTCCTTGAACAAATATAGAGAATGTGTTTTTTGAACTGAAGAAAAAGGATGATGAATTGGTTGGTACCTACGAAACAAATTTTACAAGACTTCCAATGTACGCCTCTAGAATTATTATCCAACCTGAGAGTAAGATCGATCGATTCTTTAGTGGGTTAAAACCATGTCTTCGAAGGGCGTTAACCATAAGGGACTTCAATAGCTACGAGGAAATTGTTCGATGTGCTCTCAAGGTTGAGATGGATATTGGAGTAATCCATCAGTCATATGGGTTTGATAAGAAGAGGAAAATGGAATTCAAAGGAAAATATAAAGACCACACTGAAAAGAAGATGAGTTTTCATTTATGATCAAATTGTGGAAGGAAACATGGAGGGAATTTTCTTAAAAGGACAAACAAATTTTTTAAGTGTGGAAAAGAAGGTCATCAGGCAATTGAATGTCGAAATAATGGGAAGAAGATGTCTAATGACGAGAACAAAGAAAGGGATACACAGAATCCACCTCCTACACTTCAATGTTTCAAGTGCAAGGAGATGGGGCATTAAGCCAATCAATTCCCAAATTCAAGGGTTTTTTATGATGATCGACGTCAATAAACTCTTAAGGCCAAAGACAATGGAAAGTCACATGCAATTACAATTGGAGACATGGAGTACGATAACAAAGTGGAGAAAGGTACGCTTACCATCCACTATAAAGTATAAAATGTTTTATTAGATTCTGGATCCACCCACTCTTTTATTTCTGAAGAATATTCTAAGGGTATTGTCGTATTACCTCAACAATTAGATGTTGAGTTAGCTGTGACAACCCTTAATGGCATAATAGTCGCATCAAATGTTTACAATTCATCTCTGATTTATGTTTTTGGGAAAGTGCTTCATGCAAATCTTGTGATCCTTCCTATAGTGGAATTTGATGTGATTCTTGGCATTTATTGGATTCCTTTATATGGAGCTCATATAGATTTCCAAATAAGGGAAGTCACATTTCATATTCCAGATCAATCTATGATCATCTATCGATGAAAGGATAAACATGACCTTCCAGTGGAAATTTATTCCATCTTATGGGTCTTGATTCCAATAAATGAAGGTTATTTATCTCAAATTGTTGGAGAGAAAATCACAATTAAGAATATTCCCATTGTATGGGAGTTTTATGATGTATTTCTGGAGGAATTGCCAGGTCTTCCACCAAATCGTGAAGTTGAGTTTTCAATAGAACTCATACCGGGTGTTATGCCTATTTCAAAGACACCTTATAAAATGGCCCCAATTGAGTTGCAGGAATTGAAGAAGAAACTCCATGAGAATCTTGATAAAGGATTCATACACCGTAGTGTGTCACCTTAGGGAGAACCCGTTCAGTTTGTTAAGAAGAAAGATGTGTCAATGCGACTCTGCATTGATTATCAAGAACTTAACAAGATCACTATCAAGAAAAAATATACTCTCCCATGCATTGATGAATTATTTGACCAACTACACGGTGCTCAATACTGTTCCAAGATTCATCTTCGTTTAGGGTATCATCAATTACGGGTCAAAAGGGAGGATATACCAAAGACGACTTTCTGTAAAAGGTATGGACACTATGAATTTATAGTGATGCCATTTTGTCTTACTAATTCCCCTGCTATATTCATAGATCTAATGAATATAGTCTTTAGAGACTATATTGATCAGTTTGTGGTAGTCTTTATAGACGATATTCTTGTTTATTCAAATAACAAGGAAGAACATGAAGATCACTTGAGAATTGTATTAAAGACCCTAATAAAGGAGAAGTTTTATGCCAGATTTACCATGTGTGAATTTTGGATTGAAAAAGTTTCATTTTTGGGTCACATAATCTCAAAAGAGGGGATATTTGTGGATCTAGAAAAAACAGAGGTTATCGAAAGATAGTCGAGACCAACAATAGTAACTGAGATCTAATGTTTTCTTGTCTTGGCTGGATATTATCGACATTTTGGTATATATTATTCATGATTATCAAATCCACTCACTAGTCTGAATCGAAAAGGAGTTAAGTTTGTTTGGATGGAGGAGTGTGAAGAGAAATTCAAGGAGTTAAAAAGAAGGTTATCCAGGGCACCTGCGCTCACACTTCCTTGTAGTGAAGAGGGGTTTTTTATCTACAGTGATACATCCAAGAAGGGACTGGGGTGTGGTCTCCTGCAAAATGACATGGTGATAGCGTATGCCTCACGATAGTTGAAAATCCATGAGCAAAATTACCCAACACATGATTTGGAGTTAGCCGCTGTAATCGTTGCATTAAAAATATGGAGGCATTATCTTTATGGTAAAAGGTGTGATATTTATACTGATCATAAAAGTGTAAAGTATATTTTCACACAAAAGGAGGTGATTATACACCAAAGAAGATGGTTGGAGTTGATTTTGGACTACGACTACTCAATTCATTATCACCCTAGGAAATCAAGCAAGGTGGTGGATGCATTAAGTCGACAAGACCATGCTAGCTTATCCATGATGAGGATAAAAAAAGATCGAATATTTATGGATTTAAAATGGATGGATCTTGGAATTCTAATGAAAGGGGAGATATCTTATCTTTCTCAAATGAATTTTCAACCATCTATTCATGTGAGGATTAAAGAGGCACAGAAATAAGATGTAGAGTTACAAAAGATGGTGAGAAATGTTCCTGAATTCAACCTTGATTGTGACGGGATAATAAGGTTCAGGAATCAGGTTTGTGTTCCTCCCATATTATAATTAAAGAAGGAGCTACTGGATGAGGCTCATAGTTATTCATTCTCTATTCATCCTAGAAGCACGAAGATGTATGGGGACCTGAAAGAGTATTTCTTGTGGGATGGCATGAAAAGAGATTTTGCTGAATATGTATATCAATTATTGGTTTGTCAGTATGTTAAATCTGAGAGACAGAAGTCTGAAGGGATGTTAAAACCATTACCCATACCAGAATGGAAATGGGAAAACATCACCATGGACTTTGTCACTGGACTTCTTAAAACATCCAAAGGCAATAATGTTATCTGGGTCCTAGTTTATCGTCTTATGAAGTCGGCACACTTCATTGCAATTAGAGAAGATTTATATCTGGATTAGCTTGCCAGGATATATGTAAAGGACGTGGTATGATTGCATGGAGTACCACTTTCCATTATATCTGATCGGGATCCTAGTTTTACCTCGAAGTTCTAGAGAAGTCTTCATCATAATCTAGATACAAAGTTGAGTTTCATCACTACTTATCATCCTCAGATAGACGGTCAGTCTGAGAGAAAAATTCAAAATCTATATGACATGTTGAGAGCTTGCTCTATGTATTTCAAAGGTGGTTGGGATCAACACCTATTTTGGGTGGAATTTTCTTATAATAATATCTTTCACTCCAGTATTCTGATGGCTCATTATGATGCTCTCTATGGAAAGAAATGTCGAACTCCAACTTTCTGGGATGAAGTTGGGGAAATAAAGAAATTTGGGCCTGATCTTGTTGATGAGATGGCAGAAAAGGTCTGATCTATTCAACAACACATAAGAGCAGCTCAGGGTTGACAAAAAAGTTATGCCGATAACCGAAGAAAAGAACTAGAGTTTGAAGTGGGTGATAATGTGTTCTTACGAATATCTCCTTGGAAGAGAGTAATGAGATTTGGAGAGAAGGGAAAGTTGAGCCCTAGGTATATCGGTCCTTTCGAAATACTGGATCATGTTGGGAAGGTATCTTACTGATTGGCGCTTCCACCGAATCTCTCTCAAGTTCACGATGTGTTCCATGTATCTCTCCTGATAAAGTACATACCCGATCCTTCACATGTATAAGCTCAGAAGTAGTACGGCTGGAGCAAGATCTTTCTTATGAAGAACAGCTGATAGAGATTCTGGATCATAGAGAAAAAGTTATACTGAACAAGACCACTCACATGGTGAAAGTTTTATGGAGGAACCGCAAATTATAATAAGCTACATGGGAGCTTGAGGATATGATGAGGGAGAGGTATCATCATCTGTTTGTTACGAAGTGACGAATTTTGAGGAAGAAATTCATTTTAAGGGGGGTAGAATGTAGCACCCTGATATTTTATGAAAAGTATATTATTTATAATGTCTTATGCTATACGAAACATCAAATAAATCTATCACTGCACACAACACTAGCTTGACTTGCGTTATAAGCAAGAGCAACCTTCCATGATAGCGTGTGTTGTACGCAATATCGACTTTCACTAAACAACGATACATTGTTATAATATTATTATGGAATACCCGTTAGTAATATTATTAACTAATTTTTGAATTTTATAACATTATTATTAATCTTACACATTTTCTAGAACAAGGTATGTGAACAGAATAAATTTTTCGGGTAAAATAAGTATTTTTCAAAAAATGCAGTTTTGCCGCCTTTTGATGGACACAAACATTAAATATAATTTTTTACATGTTTATAAGTTCAATTTGACAGAATAAAATTCTTCTTTGGAATCAGGATATAAAACTTTACTTTGGATAAAATTTTCATATTATTCTGATAACTTTCATATTTTAATGAATAGTAAAAGCATGCTATATTTTAATTAAAAACAACTTTTTTCATCGTAATAATTTATATGCTAAATTATGATATTGAATGGTTTTAAAGTATAAATAGAATATATTTTTACCATTTAATATAATTTATGTCATTACCATTAATTTTACATTGAATTCATAGGTAAAAACATTTCAATCTTTGGCAATGTTTTAACTTTTACAACCCATTTTCTTAACAACGAGATTAATTTTAAATTAATTACTGCAACTTCTGTGTTTTGAATTTTTAAAAATGGATTCCATATTTGAATTCAGTGGGTCCAAATTATGTTAATAGGTTACTTTTATTTTTTTGACATTATGAATAGTAACTACGGTAATTTTTATTTACTAAAGTTAAAGTTAAATATGGTAATTAAGGGTAAAAATAAGATTATAAAATTATCCTAACACTTTCCAAAATCCTATTGGATGAATAAAAGAAGACCCATATCACCTAAGGGTCGGACTAGATCCATTTCATGGACTTTTTACAATGAAATAATATAATTATTATTAAAACCAAAGAAAGTGACAACATGTCACTCTCTTAAATCTTATAAGTGTGATAATTTTAATTTAGTGATAAACATCATAAAACTTCGGATATAAATAGTAACTACAAATATAATAAAATTATCTACATCATATGAATTTATTTATAATTTTTGGGGCATAAATAATTATCATTAATTATGACACAATAGTGATGTTGAAATTATTTTATTGATTGAAATATCAAATAAATGATTTTTAATGTATTAAAATATATATTATATGAAATATTTAATGTTATTAACTAATTTTATAGATAAAAATGACATTTTATTAATCTATTAAATCTTTTAGTTCGAACATTTCTTCTATATATATTTTATTTAAATTCAAATAAATGAATAGTGTCAGAATTGACACTAGTGTTATTTTATAAAAATTACATATTATAAAATTGTTTAGAAATCACAAAAATATTTAAAAAATTATAAATTAAAATTTATATGGTCTAAAATGTAATAAATTATACAATTATGGACAATTAAGAACATATAAGTAATTATTTATAATGATTTAAAATTTAGAATATTATTACCACATATAAAATTAAATAAATTATATAGGGATAAATCAAGTTGATAATGCTTATAATAAATTCCCAACTTGTCTAAATTTTATTGGTTGATGAGATTACAACCCTATCTCATATAATATTCTGATTTGAGTCATTTTTGGAGGTTTTTAAGTGGGTTTGGAATTTATTATAAATTAACATTTCTTATAATTCCAAAGGTGCCCCTCTCCTCCCTTATAAATGGGAACCTCCTCCCTCTCCTCCTCACACCATTTTGAGCCATCAAGGTCGGAAAAAACCTACCCATTTCCCTTCTAAACTTCCTTTTTATCATACTAGAGGTCCTGGTCTTCTTCAAATACCAATTTTAGTGCCCTAAGAGGAGGTTTCAAAGAGGCGTGTCGAAGAAGAGGTAATATCTGTTACCGATTCTTTCAAATTTATTTCTTCTTATACCTACTCTTATTTAGTTGTTTCATTATGAAGTAATAACATCTGTATCACTAATATACTGATTTTTTATTATAAATATTAAACAACCCTATTTCACCTTCTATCCATCCTACGGAAAATGAAATCACCACGCGTGCGTACGTACGGAATACCGTCTCCACGCCGTGGTGTAATCTGTTTTCCACCACCACCTTACTTGGATGGGTATAATGGTGTAAATAATCACTATATATGATTATTTTAAAGTCATACTGATTCTGAAATAGTATACATGCACTTCAATACAATTCCATGATCATGGGAACAATATCATCGCTCGTGCGTACGTATGGCCTACCGTCTCCATGATCTGATGCGACTCGTTCTACATGATCTTCATTCAATAATGATTATATAAATGAATTTAATGAATAAATAAGTTATATATTACATTAATTACATTTTGTAAATGAGGTATCTATAACCTAAAAAGAGGAATAAGAATTTATTCGACAAAACATGCATAAGAACATAAAGCAATGAATACCCGAATAACAAGTAGAAATGAAATATTACCAATAAAAAGATAAGAATATGATCATATATGATATCATAATAATGAATATTATTCTGTAATAATTAAATGAAACTATTTAAATCATTATAAATGTGGTTCGGATACGTACAAATCATATCGGACCTAAGGTAATGGAAAATATCACAATCTCATTTTTATCCGAGATTGTTTATACTTCAGATTTTACTAGGGCATATTTACCATCCACATACATGTTTCCTCAATATGTAATTTTATTTCTATCCTCATATAATTTTTTAAATACAATTTTACCTATTGGTGAATTTTTAGTAAAAGATATGAAAAGAATCTTTTTCCATTTTCAGTACGAGATGCTTTTTTGACTTTTTCGGCCAAAGTACGAGAAGAATGTTTTTTAACTTATACGGAATGAATGGATTTTTATAATTTCATAAAAAATTATTTCCATGAAGCTACCTTTAGAATTTTTCAAGTTTATTTTTAATCAACTTATTTTAGTTTAAAATTGTATGACATTTTGAGAAAGGAAAAATGTTTTTGAAGAAGAAAGGATATTTTCCTCAAGAATAGAGTTAAAGTGTTTTATCAAAATTATTTTCCATCTAAGATAATATAGGGTTCTGTTTCTATACCTATTATTACATTGATTTGATTATGTTGTGATGGAATTATTTTTATTATTTCCTTTATCTTATATTAATTTTTTTATGATGTCATGATGTTTAATCATCCCATTTTTATTACATGGGTTATGCTATGATTTATGATTTATGATTTTGTGGCACACATAAGAATGGTTTCATTATGAGATGGGTGGGACCTATATCTCCCTCCAATGCATTGGGTAAAGGTTTATATCTCATGAGATAGACATGTCTGGAATGGCAATTTAAACTGGTTCAGTGATACAGGACTGGAATGAGGAGTGAACTCGATTCAGAAATAGACATTGTTCGCTATAATAGTCTTGGCAATGAGTATTGAAAAATATGAAATGATTTTCTATGATTATGTGTGTATGCCATAATGTTTCATGTTTCAGGTTATGATTATTGGGATTACATTTCACTACTCTGATTTATCCCATGTTATGATATTATGATCTCTTTTGCAGGTTAAGATTTTCAAAATGTAATGTTCTTATTGTTGATATTTCTTTTGTTTACCCTTACTGAGCATTTGAGCTCACCCTTTTGAATGTTTTTCTTTCCCCAGGTCATGAAGAAGGGTACTAAGTAGGATATTCAAAAAAGGGACTCTATATATGGTGAAATAAACAATAGACAATGTAGATGCTTTATGAACCAGTTATTTATGTTTCCCAGTTTCTAAAGACACTATACCTATACGGTCCTACCATGGTTTTGTTATATGTTGTAACAAGTATGCCTCAATTCTAAAGTAATAACAATCTATGTAAGGTGTGGGTCGTTATAGTAATAATACAGATTTTTTATATATTTAAAACATTAATTATATTATTAATTTAAAATGAATTAAATTTATTTAAATAAAATAACACAACACATATAAAAAATTCTTTAAAAATAACACTTTTCTCTTTATAGTGGAAGAAAAAATTTGTCACAGAAAATTATTTATATACCTTAAAATTAAATTAAACTTGTTATATAAGTTCAGTTTTATGATTAAAAATATAAAATAAATATCATTCTATTCAATTTCTTAAAGTGATTAAGTTTAATATATTAACACATTATGTATAAAAACAATTTTGGGAAAAAAACATTTTTATGTTTAAAATGAATTTATTATTATAAAATTATATTTGATAAACATATATGAAATTGAATTTATTTGATTTTTTATATTACAAAAAAATTTATTTTTTATCATTCTTTATTAGTTATTAATTAAATTTATTAACATAAAAATACATTACGAAAAGAAAATAATTCATTAAAAATATATTTTATCATTAAATGATTTTACATTCATTTATAACAATTTTATTATCTATATATGAATGGTTATTAATTTTTTAAATTTATAATATACACATTTAATTTAATATTCTAAATGTGATAAATTTATATATTAAACAAAAAAATATAAAAACAATGTTATTAAAATACTTTTGTTTAGTTAGGAATACTTACAAAAGTATTCATTAAAGATAATTTGTTATTTATTTTATGATATTTATTTACTATAATGATTGTTTACTTTTATCAATATATTTGAAATCACTCATTAAAAGAAATAAATTTAGTAAAAATTCATATTTTAGAAAAAAACAAGTTGTTTAAAATAAATTTATTTTCACAAATGAATTTATATCTATTAGTTATTTTAAAAAATTATTCATTTTATCTTAGATAAATTATATATATTGAAAATTTATATCTATTCCATTTAAATAAACATTATTTATATTGACAATATATTAGTAATTCCAAATCAGTATCATGTTTACTTGTATTATACCCAAGGATTATATACCCCTTTTCTATAGTAATATAACTGTAATATGACTCCCATTACATCCCATAAATACATTCCATTATATCATATAAAAATGAAATTCTCATTACTATAGTTTTTAGTTAGGGTTTTATAACATTATTTCTCCTTGGGAAATGTTATTTTTTATTAAAGGTTTTGTTTTATTAATGTTGATTCTTAAGGGTGAAGATGATCCAGGAGGATCGTGGACTTTTCAGATGAAGCTCTCACTCTCTATATTCTAGGTTTTCTTCTTTATCTCCTTCTTATTATTTATCATTTGTGGTGCTCTTAACCTTCCTTTGTGATGAAATCTATGAAATCAATTTTGGTTTTATCATTCTCATTGTTTCAATCATCTATATACATGACACTCCTGATTTTTTTCTCTAGTGTCTCCTACAACCTCAAAGTGATTTGGTTCTACTGGTTATGTTTTGGTTGGATAGTCCATGTTTTTTTGTGGCCCTTGAACACTACTACCACCACTCTGGTCACCTAAAACATTAATCTAAAACCCCATATTGGTTTGAAACAAATAATCTCTTTTGTTTTGGGAGATTATTTTGATATTTTCCCAATGACTCATCCACATTAGTATGTCTCCCCTTATCTACTCTTGGTACCCATTACATTATAATATACCGCTTATTCGTTCTATATAATGTTTTCTATGGTGGATTAGGATTGTGCTAGGGGATATGTCTAGTGACGAGGGTTTTTGTTGACTGGTGTCATCCATCATTTTGGTTTCCAGTTGAATCAGATGGTCTAGTGATAATGTGGTGTTTCATCCTCATCTAGGATGTTTATTATTGTTTTTATATTTTTCTAAATGTTACATCAAATTTTATAATGTTTTAATGCATTTGGTGATGGAGATGATTTGAAGTTCATCGCCCACTCATAAGGTCATTCCACATCAAAATATACTCTTACTTAATGTTGTTTCTCCTTAATCCGGGACAGTCTAGTTCAACGGTTCTTATAGAGTTTTTGGGATTGTGTTGTTTAAGTGGTAGTCGGGAATCTAGGAGGCACAACTATGATGTTGGTGTTTGTATTTATCCTGGATTGGTGGATTTGATGTATAACCCTCGATGATGTAGTCAGTTCTAGTTTTCTTGGTCGATATATTAGTAGTTATCCTTGATGGTTGGGAGCTCTGTTGTGGGTTTCATACTCTATGATGGTGATTGTGATTTCTGGTGGACATGTTTTGGTGGGGCCTTCGAGTTTTAACTGTTTTTATTTTTAATTTATACATTGATTCTGGAGAGCTTCAGTTGGACCCTCTCTAACTGAAGGGTGTGAGTGAAGATGATGCTAACTAGTGTATAAGGGTGTGCATCTCAAGATGGATCACAATCCATGAGGATAATGTCTCCTGTCTTTTTTAAGTTGAATTTAATGTATCACGTGATGTTTCCCTGAGTTGTGGATTTTTCGAATTAAGGTATAATGTTGATGTGTGTGGTATTTTGATTTTGGTATCCAGTAATTTGTGAGGTTGTAACTTAACTAAAAAATTCTTTATTCCAAATACTAAAAAACCTATTTTGAGTGAAAACGATGATCCCAAAGATTTATTATTTTTCAATATATTATTAATTCATATAAATTATCCCCTTTAAATTTATGTACTTTTAAGATATCTAATCATCTTTGGTTTATAGGACATTATTTCATGTACTTTTGTTGTAACATTCCATTATGATTTAATAAAGTGTGGTTAGTTTCATGTATACCCTATAAGACTTATTTTCAAGATTAATTCGTTTTAAAGAATATAAAAACACATTTATGATATGTATATATATATATATAAATATATATATATATTTCTTGTGGAAATAAAAATGCTTCCCAAAACATGGGGTGTTATAGCATGAAAGATCAACATCTCAAAAATATAAATTCACAATAAAACTTGTGAAAAAACTGAGAAACCATGGCCACAAAATAGATAACATCAATCCCACTTCCTTAAAGACTCATGTGTCCACTATACAAAATGTTTTCCATACATATACATAGCTTCAAAACTATATCATATTCATTTTATCTTCAATATTCCAAACCCAAATTAATAAATCAAAAACAAATGTCTTTGATATAATTTTGTAATTCCCTATTCTGATTAATTGACTCTAAGAAGGAGTAGTAAGTAAACTCATGTGCACCTCCCTAGGTGAAATAAGTTATCAACTAGCAGTAGGGATAAGACAAGAAATCAAGAAGACAATTCCATTATTATCAATCCATCCAACATAAAGTAGATAAAAAAAGTAAAATAATGAAGATATCAATTTAGAATCATAGTGTTATATTAACAGAATTAATAACATCACATATAATAAAAAACAAACCCTTGATCATACATCATTATCCATAGTTTATTCCCATAAGTGGTATATTAGTGAACATGATACAAAAAATAAAAAATACTCACTAAATCCAATATAAAAAAATATCATTGGGTTTGTCGAAGTATTTTTTCCCCACCACCATAATCAATTCCTCTTAATTATCCATAGACATATGGTCTTTCCCCTTACTGAGATCCTTGACAACAATGTTTACAAACACCCCAAATTATGTATTTAGGATGTGAGAATAAAAACCTATGAAGACACCACCAGGTTTCCCTTCACTTAATTTATCAATAATTGTGACTGCATATATGGAATTGAAAAAAAATAATAAATAAAAATACTCCTATTTCACTTCATATTCCACAAAAAACTGACCATATACCCTAACGATGCCTGTTTTATCTAATTCTAATAGGATGTTTCACCTCATACCAAGGAGAACCCAAAATTCCATAATTGGAAGTTGATATAATTGAAGGAATAACATAGACAACCCCCATCATAGGACATAAATATAATAAATGGAATAACATATCCAATATCCCATGTAATTATAATCACCTAAAACCCATGTTTTGATCCAATTGAAAAAATCCATATATGAAAAGTTTTCAACATAGGTTATATAGCTAAAACATGCATTAAATCATATTTTATGTTCACAAAACTATAGCTCAAATACAACCTGGAGTGATATCCCAAAATTTTAAAACTTTAACCAACCCATTAATCAAATCCATTGTCTATAAACTCAAACTAATAGGTATTATGTCTTCCTATAAATTATAATTAATTTGAATCATTGGATTAATGTTACTATAGGACCCACCATAACCCATACTACACTAGCTAGTCTCAAGAATCATTTTATCCCTATGTAATTAATGTTATATTCTATACTCATATGCTATGATAACACTTTTCAATACCACACATGGGATTTAATGACTCTATTCGAGTCATAACAACTAAATAAAATATCCTTATCCAAAACCACCCATAATTCATATGGTTGTATCATTGTAGGAATAAAAAATTCAAAACTCATCTCCACTTGTTTAACAATACCATCTAGAACCTATCCATCATCCCAAAAACATTAGGAAGAAGAGTCAAATGCATACACATCCAACAAATTATATTTTTCCCTAGATGGTTCAATGACAAATTTTTTCCTCTATATCAAGTACTCATTGGATTCAACAACACTATTTCAATAGCTAAGATCTAGTTACCCCTCTTTGAAATACCTCCAACACCTAACACCACCAATACACATCAAGATTAATCCTTTATAATTAAATTTGAATCTATAATGAGTGAAAAATTATAACATAAAATTCTGGGGTCATTATATTAACTCTGTAACACCCCGAGATTTTATGAAAAATATTCTTTTTAATTTCATTAATGTCTTGTGTTGTACTCTACACCAAAAGGAGCTTGCACAACACACATCCTTGACTTGCCTTGCATTACACGCAATCGCGACCTTCCTCGATAGCGTGTGTAGTACGCAATACCGACTTTCACTAAACAACGATATGCTATTAAGATATTATTAAAACTAGTTGTTTTGAATATTAATAACCACTTTTTGAAATTTTGTAAATTTTATTTTTCAAAATGGACTTCATTTATGGATTCGGAATATCGAAATTAGCTTAGGGTGAAATTTTGGTGATTTTCGGATAACTTTCATATTTTTATGAATAGTGAAAATTACTAAATTTTAATTAAAAACAACTTTTTCAATCGAAATAATTAATAGTGATAAATTATTAATTTGAGTGGTTTTAAAGTATATTTAGAATATATTTTTACAATTTAATACAATGTTGGTCATTGGATGTAATTTCACATTTAAACCAGTCATAAACAAGTGTCAATCTTTTGATAGATATTGTTTCTTAAAAACACGCTATTTGTTTTAACAGCGGGATTTAACTATAAAATTAATTAATGCAACTTTTATGTTATGAATTTGGAAAAATAGACTTCATTTTTGAATTCAGAATATGAAATATAGCTTAGGATGAAATTTTGGCATTGTTCTGAAAAACATCAATTTTTGATGAATAGTGAAACTACTAAGTGGTAGTTAAAAAACTGAATTTTTCATAAAACATAATTTTACCGCTTCTGTGAATGGAATTTCAAAAATCCGAGAGACACGGTTGATGTCAGTAAGTAAAATGTGGTTCAATGAGATGAAAATAATTTTTGGTGAATAGTAACTTTTTACTTTTATTTACCACGGTTAAAAGTAAATAGGTTAATTAAGGGTAAAAATGATATTAATATTACCCTAACACATGTCCTAATCCTATTGGACAAGTGTATCTCGACCAAAACAACCTTAAGTGTAAAATAGTATCATTTAGGCCCACATGGATTAGATTAGGACATTTATTATTATTTAATTCAAAGAAGAGTTAAAAGAGTTAAAATCAATGTTTATTTACTAAAACATTTTTAATATAGGGTTATACATAGGATAAATTCGATTGTAACTATTAATTAGAAAGCTAAAAAGATTTCCTACATAAGGGTATTTTAGTTTTAATTTTTAGACATCAAATAAGTTAATTTATTTATGACACAAAGATGATGCAGTAATTATCTTATTAATGAAATATTGACATAATTGATATTATAAATACCAAAATAAATGTAATTTAAGACTTTTTATGAATTCCCCTAATTTTATAGGTTACTATGATATATTTGTGTTGATTTAATCAACTTGGTTCGAACATATAATTCTGTTATGACTTTCACAAAAATCATATATCAAATAGTGTCAAAATTGACACAAAATAGTTTTTAAATCAAATATTATATTATTAATTGTTATTTTATTCCTAAAAATCTAAGGTTCGGCCAAATGACTTAGATGAGGATATATATATTAATAATAAACAATTTGGGGTTCTTTTGGCATGTTATAGTAAGTGTATTAACCATATAGTGTAAGAAAACAACAAGACACGGTAAAAGTTAAATTATTTAACTTAAAGTTAAATCTAATTGATAAGGTTAAAATAATAACCTAAACTTGTCTAAATCCTATTGGATGATAGTATTTCGACCCATCCCCACTTTAGCCTCGAAATAAGACCCTTTGGAACCATTATAAACCGATTTTGACTTTAATATAAAATAATATTTTGAGATATTCCTAAGGTGCCCCTCTCCTCCCTTATAAAAGGGCACCTCCTCCCCCTCCTCCTCACACCAATTTGAGCACTCAAACTCAGCCAACCCCTGCCAAAATCCCTTCTCCACTTCCCTATAATAATCCTATAGGTCCTGGTCTTCTTCAAAGACCAATCTTAGTTCCCTAAGTGGAGGATTCAAAGAGGCGTTTCAAAGAAGAGGTAATATCCATTACCGATCTTTTCAATTTCTTTCTTCTTCAACTTCTTCTTCTTTAGTTGTTTCATGATAAAGTAATAAAATCAGTATTACTTACATACTGATATGTTATTATAAATATGAAACAACCCTAATTCACCTTCTATCCATCCTACGGAAAAATGAAATCATCACGCGTGCGTACGTACGGAATACCGTCTCCACGCCGTGGTGTAATCTATTTTCCACCATCACCTTACAAGGATGGGTATAATGGTGTAATGAGTAACTATTTATGATTATTATAAAGTAATATTGATACTGAAATAATATATATATACTCCAATACAATTCCACGATCATAGGAACGATATCATCACTCGTGCGTGCGTACGGAATACCGTCTCCATGATGTGATGCGACTCGTTATACATGATCATCATTAAATTGTAATTATATAAATGAATTGAATGAATAAATATGATATATGTTACACTAATACAATTCTGGATATAATGTATCTATAACCTTAAAAGAAGAAGAATAATTTATTCCGCAAAACACGCATAAGAACAAAAGGCAATAAAGACCCGAGTAACAAGTAACAATGAATTATTACTAACAAGAAGCTAAGAATATGACCATATATGATATCATATCAATATGTATGATTATGTAATAAGTCAATAACATGACTTAAATCATTATACAGGAGGTTCAGACACTTACAAAGAAAGTCGGACCTAAGGTAAGGGAAATATCACAATCTCATTTTTATCCGAGATTGTTTATTCGTAAGTATTTACTGGGGTGTATTTTATCATTCACATCCATGTTCCCTCAATATTTAATATTGTTTCCATACACTTACAATAGTTTAAATCCAATTTTACCCTTCGGAGAGTTTTTAGTAATGAATATTAAAGGAATCTTTTGTCGTTTTTTCGTATGAGGTACTTTTTGACTTTTCCGACAAAAGTACGAAGAATGTTTTTTTAACTTATACGGCATGAATGGATTATTAAAAAATTATTTCCAAGAAGCTTACTTTACAAGTTTTCAGGTTTATTTTTAATCAAATTCTTTTAGTTTATAATTGTATCACATGTTAAGAAAAGAAAAGTGTTTTTGAAGTAGAAAGGATATTTTCCTCAAGAATGGAGTTCAAATGTTTTATCAAAATTATTTTCCATCTAAGATAATATAGGGTTCTGTTTTTATCCCTATTATTACATGGATTTGATTATGTTTTGAGGGAATTATTTTTATGAAGTCATTTACCTTATATGATTTGTTTTATGATGTTATGATGTTTCAAGAATCCCATTTTTGTTACATGTGTTATGCAATGATGTATGATTTATGATTTTGTGGCACACATAAGAATTGTATCATTATGAGATGGGTTGGACCTATATCTCCCTCCAATGAATTGGGTAAAGATTGCATATCTCATGAGATAGACATGGCTGGAACGGTAGGTTATACCAGTTTAGTGAAACAGGACTGGAACAGGGGTGACTCAGTTCAAAAAGGGACTTTGTCCACTAAGATAGTCTTGGCAATGAGTCATGACTAACAAGAAATGATTTTCCATGATTATGTGTGTATGTCACAAAGTTTCATGTTTTATGTTATGCTTATTGGGATTTCATTTCACTACTATGATTTATCCCATGTAATGAAATTATGCTCTCTTTTGCAGGTTAATATTTCCAAAAGTTATGTTCTTATGAATATGGTGTGATTGATTTTTCTTTTGTTTACCCTTACTGAGAATTTGAGCTCACCCTTTTATGTTTTCTTTTCACCAGGATATAAAGAAAGGTTTTAGGTATAAAAAAATGGGAAGATCTTTATGGGAGATGTTGAAGATCTTTCACGAGGATTAGAAGATTATACTCTGAGTTTCCAAAGACACTAAACTATTGCGATCCTTGTGTGTGTGTTTTTGTTATGTACTACGTATTCCGCAAATGTAATGTAATGTCAATGTACGTCAAGCTTCTGGTCTCTACAGTTGGTATCAGAGGAAAGGTTTAGTCAAACTTTGGAAACTAGGATGCGAAAACGTTAGTGAGATACCTAGAGATATTTCTACGGTATGTCTAGGGATGTCCCTAAGGTTAAGTATACGTATAGGTTATAGTACTAGAACTATGATAACGATCATATAATTAAACCTAAGATGTTAGATATTTAAGGTACTCCCCCTTTATTATGTTGTTTTCCCTAGCATGGTTTTTGCCTCTCACACTATTCTTTTTGGGTTTTAGACGATGGCTGGAACCCGAAGGAACCGTGTTGATCAATGCAATGGACAATGCAATGATTTTCCTCCTGAACAAACAAATGTTATGGGAGATGGAGTGCAAAATCTTATTGCTATCCTTACACAAGATATGAATCATTCTGGACTTCCAAATGAGCAGAGAAAGGAACAATATTCTATTGAGTCCTTCATGAGGCAACGTCCACCTTCTTTCAGTGGGACTTCCGATCCACTTATTGCTGAACAATGGATCAGTACCACTGAAAAGATATTTTCAGTTCTTCAATGTTCTGAACATGATAAAGTCATCTTAGCAGTATATCGTTTGGAAGGTGAAGCTTGTCAATGGTGGAATCTTATCAAGAATACGAGGCCAAGAGATTAAATTGAGTCCATGGAATGGGACGAGTTCAAGAACATGTTTTTCAGTAAGTACTTCCCTCGTATTCTTCGAACAAAGATGGAGAAGGAGTTTATTGAACTAAAGAAAAAGTATGATGAATCTGTTGGTATATACGAAGCGAATTTTACAAGACTTGCAAGGTATGCATCTGGCATTATCATCTAACCTGAAAGTAAAGTTGATCGATTTTTCAGTGGCTTAAAACCAAGTCTTCGAAGGGAATTACCTATAAGAGACTTCAGTAGCTATGAAGAAATTGTGCGTTGTGCTATCAAGGTAGAAATGGAAGTTGGTGTTACATATCCATCTCATGGTTTTGACAAGAAACGAAAGATGGAGTTCAAGGAGAAATCTCAGAATAATGGTGAAAAAAATGATGAATGTTTCCTTATGCACAAAGTGTGGAAAGAAGCATGGTGGAGATTGTCTTAAAGGGACTATAAAATGTTTTAAGTGTGGAAAAGAAGGTCATCGAGCAGCTGAGTGTCGAAGTAATGGAAAAAGGGTTTTTAATGATGTGAATAAAGAAAACACTGCAGAGAATGCACCACCAACACTTCAATGCTTCAAGTGCAAGGAAATGGGGCATTATGCTAATAAATGCCCTAATCCAAGGGTTAGTGATGATCAACATGAGCAACCACTGAAGGCAAAGGACAAAGGGAAGTCACATGCGATCACTATTGGCGATGTTGAATATGACAAAAATGTGGTGGAATGATTAAGTGTTTATGTAATGGGATTCCAAAATAATATTGTATCATGGAGTATTGGAATATTTATGTATTGGTCTAATGTGGTATTCAAAGTAATTGAGATATTTTTGGAAATAAGATGATATGCGCATAATGAAGGGAAAATGAGAAAACGAAATGTTTAACAGTATTCATGAGCTCATGATTGATATAAGGACTAAGTGATATCATGGTTTGAGTATATAGAATTTTGAAGATTTTGGTATGTGGAAAGTGTTAACTTTTAACTGCATTCATGTTTTCACTACGGTATTAAAGAGAATACACGATTAAGGACTTTGAATGTTTGGAATGTGACCAACAAGACATATCTTATGATATATGGGGATCAACGATGGTATTAAATCTCTGGTAATTGTTTTCACTATATTTTGAGAGTAGACTGCAGTATTATGGATAAGCCTAAAGATTGGAATGGATTATGTTGGGCATAAGTTAGTATTGTTTAAGGATAAAAGTTTTTTCGATATTATTGATGGGATGTTATAGTAATATAGATTTAGAAAAAGGACAACCTGCAGGACGGGCGACATCCCATCGCATCGGACAAGGCTGTGGGAATCAAACCCACAACCGAAGTGTGACTGGCCTTTATCACCTACAACTGTCCTACAGGAAGTCCCTGTTTAGTAGAAACTAGTTTTATTATATTAAGCAGTATGATATATTAAGTATAAGTCCATTTTCGGAACCATATATGATTAATCTCACTATAGATCGACTTATGTATATATATTTTGCTAACCATTTGTTTGAGACAGATGGAATGACCCGTCATTCTATCACATGATCTGCTAACACTTCACGAATAACAAATTCAACTTCATTTATTTAAGAGATGAAGTAGAAATTTTTCAAGGCACAAACAACAGTGAGATTATACCAAAATAAAGTAAGTATTTATTCTAATTCAAATTATTCAACTTTAGGGAAACAATCTTGAAAACCAAAAATGTTGTCCTAGTGCTCTTATATCTGATTAATCAGATGGTACCTTAGATCGTCACAAATTTATGGATTTTTGATTTTTGGCTTTTCCATAGCCATGTTCTCTACCACTCTCCATCGGATCATGATGGTTATATTTTTCTTCCATATCCATATTTTCACCTATGTGGAAACCCAGGGATTATTTTTTTGGGTAACCATTACGTTTCATACTTTTGTTTTTAAATATTGATTTTGGTATTCCTTTTTACGATGTGGATTTCTATTAAAGAAAATTTCAAGTAGTAAACCATTTATAACCCCGATGAATTTCGAGGGCGAAATTCATTTTAAGGGGGGTAGAATGTAACACCCCGAGATTTTATGAAAAATATTCTTTTTAATTTCATTAATGTCTTGTGTTGTACTCTACACCAAAAGGAGCTTGCACAACACACATCCTTGACTTGCCTTGCATTACACGCAATCGCGACCTTCCTCGATAGCGTGTGTAGTACGCAATACCGACTTTCACTAAACAACGATATGCTATTAAGATATTATTAAAACTAGTTGTTTTGAATATTAATAACCACTTTTTGAAATTTTGAAAATTTTATTTTTCAAAATGGACTTCATTTATGGATTCGGAATATCGAAATTAGCTTAGGGTGAAATTTTGGTGATTTTCGGATAACTTTCATATTTTTATGAATAGTGAAAATTACTAAATTTTAATTAAAAACAACTTTTTCAATCGAAATAATTAATAGTGATAAATTATTAATTTGAGTGGTTTTAAAGTATATTTAGAATATATTTTTACAATTTAATACAATGTTGGTCATTGGATGTAATTTCACATTTAAACCAGACATAAACAAATGTCAATCTTTTGATAGATATTGTTTCTTAAAAACACGCTATTTGTTTTAACAGCGGGATTTAATTATAAAATTAATTAATGAAACTTCTATGTTATGAATTTGGTAAAATAGACTTCATTTTTGAAGTTGGAATATGAAATATATCTTAGGATGAAATTTTGGCATTGTTCTGAAAAACATCAATTTTTTATGAATAGTGAAACTACTAAGTGGTAGTTAAAAAACTGAATTTTTCATAAAACTTAATTTTACTGCTTCTGTGAATGGAATTTCAAAAATCCGAGAGACACGGTTGATGTCAGTAAGTAAAATTTGGTTCAATGAAATGAAAATAATTTTTGGTGAATAGTAACTTTTTACTTTTATTTACCACGGTTAAAAGTAAATAAGGTAATTAAGGGTAAAAATGATATTAATATTATCCTAAAACATGTCCTAATCCTATTGGACAAGTGTATCTCGACCAAAAACAACCTTAAATGTAAAATATTATCATTTAGGCCCACTTGGATTAGATTAGGACATTTATTATTATTTAATTCAAAGAAGAGTTAAAAGAGTTAAAATCAATGTTTATTTACTAAAACATTTTTAATATAGGGTTATATATAAGATAAATTCGATTGTAAATATTCATTAGAAAGCTAAAACGATTTCATACATAAGGGTATTTTATTTGTAATTTTTAGACATCAAATAAGTTAATTTATTTATGAAACAAAGATGATACAGTAATTATCTTATTAATGAAATATTGACATAATTGATATTATAAATACAAAAATAAATGTAATTTAAGACTTTTTGTTAATTCCCCTGATTTTCTAGCTTACTATGATATATTAGTATTGATTTAATCAACTTGGTTCGAACATATAATTCTGTTATGACTTTCACAAAAATCATATATCAAATAGTGTCAAAATTGACACAAAATAGTGTTTAAATGAAATATTATATTATTAATTGTTATTTTATTCCTAAAAATCTAAGGTTCGGCCAAATGACTTATATAAGGATATATATATTAATAATAAACAATTTGGGGTTCGTTTGGCATGTTATAGTAAGTGTATTAACGATATAGTGTAAGAAAACAAAAAGACACCGTAAAAGTTAAATTATTTAACTTAAAGTTAAATATAATTGATAAGGTTAAAATAATAACCTAAACTTGTCTAAATCCTATTGGTTTATAGGATTTCGACCCATCCCCACTTTAGCTTCAAAATAAGACCCTTTGGAACCATTATAAACCGATTTTGACTTTAATATAAAATAATATTTTGAGATATTCCTAAGGTGCCCCTCTCCTCCCTTATAAAAGGGAACCTCCTCCCCCTCCTCCTCACACCAATTTGAGCACTCATGCTCGGCCAAACCCTGCCAAAATCCCTTCTCCACTTCCCTAGAATAATCCTAGAGGTCCTGGTCTTCTTCAAAGACCAATATTAGTTCCCTAAATGGAGGATTCAAAGAGGCGTTTCAAAGAAGAGGTAATATCCATTACCGATCTTTTCAATTTCTTTCTTCTTCAACTTCTTCTTCTTTAGTTGTTTCATGATAAAGTAATAACATAAGTATTACTTACATACTGATATGTTATTATAAATATGAAACAACCCTAATTCACCTTCAATCCATCCTACGGAAAAATGAAATCACCGCGCGTGCGTACGTACGGAATACCGTCTCCACGCCGTGGTGTAATCTATTTTCCACCATCACCTTACAAGGATGGGTATAATGGTGTAATGAGTAACTATTTATGATTATTATAAATTCATATTGATACTGAAAAAATATATATATACTCCAATACAATTCCACGATCATAGGAACGATATCATCACTCGTGCGTACGCACGGAATACCGTCTCCACTATGTGGTGCGACTTGTTCTACATGATCATAATTACGTAGTAATTATATAAATGATTTGAATGAATAAATATGATATATGTTACACTAATACAATTCTGGATATAAGGTATCTATAAACTTAAAAGAAGAATAAGAATTTATTCAGAAAAACATGCATAAGAACAAAAGGCAACAAAGACCCGAGTAACAAGTAACAATGAAATATTACTAACAAGAAGCTAAGAATATTACCATATATGATATCATATCAATATGTATGATTCTGGAATAAGTCAATAACATGATTTAAATCATTATACAGGAGGTTCGGACACTTATAAAGCAAGTCAGACCTAAGGTAAGGGAAATATCACAATCTCATTTTTATCCGAGATTGTTTATTCGTAAGTATTTACTGGGGTGTATTTTATCATCCACATCCATGTTCCCTCAATATGTAATATTGTTTCCATCCACTTACAATAGTTTAAATCCAATTTTACCCTTCGGAGAGTTTTTAGTAAAGAATATGAAAGGAATATTTTGTCGTTTTTTCGTATGAGGTACTTTTTGACTTTTCCGACAAAAGTACGAAGAATGTTTTTTTAACTTATACGGCATGAATGGATTCTTAAAACATTATTTCCAAGAAGCTTCCTTTACAAGTTTTCAAGTTTATTTTTAATCAACTTCTTTTAGTTTATAATTTTATGACATGTTAAGAAAAGAAAAGTGTTTTTGAAGTAGAAAGGATATTTTCCTCAAGAATGGAGTTCAAAAGTTTTATCAAAATTATTTTCCATCTAAGATAATATAGGGTTATATTTTTATCCCTATTATTACATGGATTTGATTATGTTTTGAGGGAATTGTTTTTATGAAGTCATTTACCTTATATGATTTTTTTTATGATGTTATGATGTTTCAAGAATCCCATTTTTGTTACATGTGTTATGCAATGATGTATGATTTATGATTTTGTGGCACACAAAAGAATGGTATCATTATGATATGGGTGGGACCTATATCTCCCTCCAATTCATTGGGTAAAGATTTCATATCTCATGAGATAGACATGGCTGGAACGGTAGGTTATACCGGTTCAGTGAAACAGGACTGGAATAGGGGTGACTCGGTTCAGAAAGGGACTTTGTCCACTAAGATAGTCTTGGCAATGAGTCATGACTAACAAGAAATGATTTTCCATGATTATGTGTGTATGCCACAAAGTTTCATGTTTTAAGTTATGCTTATTTGGATTTCATTTCACTACTATGATTTATCCCATGTTATGAAATTATGCTCTCTTTTGCAGGTTAAGATTTCCAAAAGTTATGTTCTTATGAATATGATGTGATTGATTTTTCTTTTGTTTACCCTTACTGAGCATTTGAGCTCACCCTTTTATGTTTTCTTTTCCTCAGGATATAAAGAAAGGTTTTAGGTATAAAAAAAAGGGAAGATCTTTATGGGAGATGTTGAAGATCTTTCACCAGGATTAGAAGATTATACTCCGAGTTTCCAAAGACACTAAACTATTACGATCCTTGTGTGTGTGTTTTTGTTATGTACTAAGTATTCCGCAAATGTAATGTAATGTCAGTGTACGTCAATCTTCGGGTCTCTACAAACTCCACTTATATTTATCTTGTTAAAAAGTAAATTTTCAAATTATATTGCTTTTTTAAGTTTCAAAAGTTCTCCAAATGATCAAAATTGATAAAATGGGATTAGATAATTGTAAAAAAATTACAAAAATTATTAAATTATTTTTATCCTGAAATATAAATCCAAACATTAATATGACCAGTGACATGACCTAAATTATCCAATGTGTGTACCAAAAAATCAAAATCAAGGAAACCTAATTGAATTGTTGTGAAAACATAAGAAAAAATAATTAATTTTTATTTTTAATTAAAATAAATAACATTACAAAAAATTAATATTCTATGATATTGGAATGATACAACATTTATTTCTTATGTATAACACTTATTTCAGTAATAAATGTGCGTGGAATGATCGAATCCATATAAATATCTAGGATTGAATTGAAAATTAAAAAATATTTTAAATTATTTTATTTCATATACGAAAATATTTTTACATCAATTCAACATTGTATTTTAACCAAATTACCCAAGAAATTAATTATAACTCTTTCTTAAGTCATAAATGTGCATCAAATAATATAAATCATCAATTTGTGTTTGAATATTCTATAAAATTTAGGACAATAATTATTGATTTTTTTAACTTATAATAAAACATCACACATAAAAAATGTTCAATAATCATGGAATAAAGGAAATCATTTTTATAAAATTATAACACCATTATATGATATAAAAATTCATCAAATGCTCAAAATTTAACAAATGAGATTATAATTATTTGAAACCTTTTTATAATGATCTTATATTATTTTTTCATTTTCTCAAATAAACCATATATCATATGATATGTGATATATCTGAAATAATCCAATTTTTTTATAAGATTATTAAAATTTCCAGTAACAAATATTCATAAAATGATCCAAGCGAAGAAAAAAAGATTAAAGTTTTAGGAAAATTTCATTCAATTTTCATTTATTAATTTTTAAACTATATAGAGAAATCATACATTAATAAAATATGTAATATTTTTAAAATGATGTAAAATATATTAATTATCCACTAAAATGGACTAATTTTCCTTTTTTTATTATTGAAGATAAACTTGATTCACTATTTATAAGAAATAGTATTCATGTATTTTTCAATTTAAACATCATTTATCATCGTGTTTGTAATTGTTCCTTAAAATAGTAATATTAGACCAATTATGAAAACCATATGAAGCAATATATGGTCATGATTTGAATTTAAAATTTCAAGATCAAATTAGTCAATTTGTACAGAATATTTTGTTTTTATTGAGAAACAAGAGATTCATATAGCAATATGATCATATTTATCCTTGAGTTTATAATTTTTTGTGCAAAGAAATTGTGTATGAGTTAACTAAAATAAATGTAGCGAAAATTTTATAAGGCCAATGAACATCAAATTTCGACTATTTATAGAATACATCATATGTAAAACTTAATTTTACATTGTTAATATCTTATTTATACATTTAAAATATGATCCAGATAACCCAATTTAGAGATAAAAATCTTACACAAATTTCATGGCATTAAATGAAAGCCTACCATTTTTATCATAATATCATCATGGATAACATTGGTTGAAATTTTTTTATCTAGTAGAATACAAACAAGGACACATTTTATTCTTATATATCTTACAAAAAATAATAAATCATGAAGGTATCTTTTCAAATCAATTAAAAGGATGAAACGTGCAAAGATTTTCAGTCAACGATGTGAAAGTCCACTTTCATCCAAGTTTCTACCCACCTCTGCCAAACCTACAAAACTGTAACAACATAAATAAATAGGGGAAAACATATGGATCTATAATTTTATGCATAATTGTGATGAGGGAAAAAATAATTCTTTGAGTTCCTTATTATAATTTTATGTTCCAATTTTTAATGGAATACTATTTCTATTGAGACATTTTCCAAAAATAGATTTGTTTAGATTAAATTTTTTGATTAATCACAACACACTACTAAAATTAAATGTTATTACTTGAAGATTTTGTCACTTTTAATTCTATATGGACTTTAATTATTATTCATAAGTTATAGATAATTGATGTAGATAAATGTAAGTTCAATGGAATTGTGATGTCACATTAGAATACATCAAGATGAAGATTGTATAGTTTCCATGTTTTTATAGATAAACAAAAATAACATGAATATGTTTATTATGATGATGTGTATAAATATATACCAATATTTGAAAAATTAAAAAAGGAATATACTGCATATTCTGTGTTGAAATGTATTTTACATTCTAGTTGTGTATTATCTCGACATTGTGAGAGATTTAATTTATTTTTTTATCATCTACTTATATCATTTGTATGTGAGGTTTCTCGCTAAAAATATCTTAGTTTTTCCTTTGTAATAATTTTCTTTCAATATTATGAGATTGATGAGATTTTGGGGCAAGGTTAAGGTATATTCTAAATGTTTATTTCAAAAAAGTATAGGGGAGTATTTAATTTCAATCATGTTCATTGAATTGGAGTTCAGGGAGAGAGCTATTACTATCAAAAATCAATCATGGAATATCTAACATTTAAAACTTTTACTTCCCAATTAGAGCGATCTATAATGTTACGGGGTTTGGAACATGTGTACCTTATATCAATCCACTTATCATTCTACCCAAAAGTGAAGATTTATTATGACTAGAATAGTTAGTATTATTCTTTAATAATATCCATTAAAGTATTATATGAATTGTTTTTCAAAACACTATGTTATGATTTTTTTATTTATCATTGAATTTAATACCTTGGATAATCATAAAATATCTCTGAATTTTAATTACAACTAATGTTTTTTGTTATAATCTTATCTATTTGAAGTTCATAAGATTAAAAAAATTTCATTCTTGAGTGGGGGAAAATTATAGGTTCAATTTTGTCTTTAATTCACTCCCCTCTTGATTTTGATATATTAGTACAACTGTTTTTTCATTTCTATGTTATTCTAACTCACTCTAAAATTTAAAATAAATTTTATTCTTCCTCTTTTATTATATTCTTATCAAAAGCATGGTGATATATATTTCACATAATGTAAATTTATACAAAAAAATCTATGTAATTATCCACACAATGGAAATCGGTCCATCAATTCAAGTTCGAATTATATGGGTTAGATTCCATCTGCAAATGGTATATTTTCAACAATTCATGGATAAATCTATTTATTTATTCTAAATTGTTACAATGGATTTAATACAAGTTATTTTTTCCCCAATTACTATTACTCTTTTTATTAAGTTGATATTTTCATTTGATTATTTATTATTTTCCTCGTAATTATTGGATTTTAAATCCAAACATTCCAAGTGATAAAAAGATCATATTGCTTAGAGTACTCATGGAAATTATTCTCCCAGTGCATAAGTGATTAACATTATAAATTTATAAGGATTAATATATTTATTGATGAGTGTAATTAACATCTCATTGAATAAATCCTTATTGAATTAAAGAATATAAAATTTTCAAACAAAAGTAAATTCAAAAAATCTACCCATATCATTAACCTAAGATCAACCAATTCTTGTTTAAAAAAATTTGACTAGATCGTATTATTTTTTTCATTCAATCCCACTGACCCCCAAAATTTGGCTACATATAGCCCAATCACTCTCTAGAATAGTTGTTTGTCATTATATTTTTTACTTAGGTTTCTATGGAATTTATTACCCTAACTATGCTATAAGAAATCACTAGAACCTATAAGGTAAATTTAGGATAAACTTGTGTTTTTTATTATAAATTTATTTTGATTTCAAATCCACATCAAAATATCAAAACCAAAAAATTAATATGAAATAGTAATGAAATATCTGGACATTAATTGTCAGTTTATTTTTTTAATTTTGGGAGTAGATCATATATAAATATAATATTTTATATTCCAAATATGATCCAATGCGTATTTTTATAAGAATAACTAATTTTTAACTTATAAACATATATTAAACATTCAAAACTGATAAAATGAGCTTAAATGTTATAAATATTTAAGACAATGATCTTTGACTAATTTTTGACATGTTGGAACAAACCACACATCAATATGAAATTTAATTTCTCAAAATATCCCGGCATATATTTTTTAAATATATAACTAGTTTTTAAGTTATAAACTTGAATTAAATTATTTAAATCAAACAAATAAACTTATATTTTAGTAAAAATTTATTAAACATATGATCAATTAATTTTTGAATTTATGGAAATCAGTTTATGTAAATTTTATTTTCTTTATAATTAGAAGATTCAATGTGTTTTTAAATTATTACTCTTTTTTAAGTTAAAAGTAGTAATCTACTAATTAAAACTCGGAAAACAATCTTTAACTATTCTAATTTTTTAAATAATCATCAATAAATTTTTAACCCAGGGGAATGAACTTCAAATTAATCTAATGTGTAGCCTGTCAAAAATGATCCAAATTTTTTTTAAATATATTTTTTATGTTCTAAACCAAAACCAAATGTTTGAATCTAATAAAATGATCATTAATTATTTTGAAAACATAATACAACTATCTTAGATTAATAAGTTTCCAATAATACACAATGTTATTTCAATCAGATATTATATAACCACTACAAAACCCAAAGTAATTTTTTTTAATTATAACTCAATTTTTAATTATTAAAATGGATCAAATATTAAAAACTAATAAAAAGGAATTGTATTGCCCAGAAAATTTATAAAATCTATCAAAAATATTTTTTGTAGGAACAAATTATCCATCAGTCAAACATACAATGTGACTAGTATAACGCAATGAATATTTTCCTAATTATAACTTCTTCTAGGTTAGAAAAGTGATTCAAATTATTAGAATCAATAAAATTATTATGAATTAGAATAAAAATAGGCGAAATTGACACTCCAAAAAAATTTCATATATAGGACAAAATCATAAATTAATCGGATATTCTATGAGCTAAAAATGAACAAAATTTATTTTCTTTTAATTATAATTATTATTTTTATTTATAAACATTCATCTAATATTGAAAACCTATAAAAAAATTCCGAATTAATGTTAAAATTTAATGAAATAATAATTAATTATTTTGTAATATATTTTAATAAACTACACATCCATTATATATGTGATTTTTCTAGAATGACTAGACATTTATTTTTTAAATTATGAATATTTTTTATGCTAAATGCATGCATATGAAGTTCCCTAATAGGATTATTTTTTACCCGGTTACTAATGAGATAAAACAAAGTACTCATGAATTTATGTACTTGTTTATTATATTTGTTGAAAATATACATTATATTTTTTGTTTTCAGTACAAATTATTAATATATAAAATATGATAAGGTTAGTATTTCCACTATATAATTCAAGGGAAAAGGGGGTATTGAAGTTAAATATTGTTATGAATTTCAAATTGAGGTATTGTTATATTTTTATATATTTTAATGTGTTTTTTTTCAATAATAAAATATATTTTATTGATATATATATGTATATTAGATATTTATATTATATAGGAAAAAATGAGGAGGATGTCTATAAATTAGTGCTACCACTAGATAAAATGAATCATGTTGATATATAGGAATGTCCTTATATTTATTCTTTGAGGATAAATATGTTTTCATGATGATTAGAGGATAATTATGTTATAGAATGGAATACCATTTTGTTAGTTCTATGTGGTCATTGAATTACCACAAAAAAATCATAATATATTTTTTATTGATTATATTATTACTTTATAAATTCATTCGAAGGTAAATATTTTAGATTACTAAATGAAATTGATGAAACGTTAAAAGTTGCTACAAAATATTAATGTTTATTTTCAACTAATTAAATAAGATTTAATTGTAAAAATGAAACGAATGCATAAGATTTTTTGAATCATACATTAAAATAATGTAATGTTTAAACTATCTATGTTACAATGAATTAGAGTTGTGAAAGATTTAGGAAAAAATCTGGTAAAAGTAAACTTTAGTTTACAAAATTTGAGAAAGTGTTGAAGATATACTGTATAAAATTTAACCGAGAAATGTTGTGCCTATGTAATAATGATTAGGGAGTTTCTTTAACAATAAACTAAATTGAGTTGAATTATATGTGAAAATTTAAGATTACATGGGCTATATAAGGTTTGATATACTGGTATATAATAGTAATATAAATATTTTAATGGTTTCATATATATGATGAGTTTTGGGAACTTGGGATTTCACTATTTTATTAGTTTTAATATTTTTGTTTCTAAATATCATGGAATATATAATAATATACCTCTGATGGGATATTTGCTTTACTGGAAGGTCTATGAAATATTATTATACATTTTTGTGTAAAGTTATGGCTCAGTTCACTCTTTTGTAAATATAGTACATCACTACATGATCTTGAACCCTTCTCCCCATATAAAAGAGGTTTCCTAATAGTAGTGAGGATTTAAATTGAACCTATGGGGATACTATAACTTTATATCATAGTTTAGAAAACAACGGGAATAATATAAAAGTATTCATCACAATACCTAAAATAATAAATAATCATCGTAGAATAAGATATTATAAATAAATAATAAACCACATGTTATGAAAAATAAACAATCTAAATGGAACACAGATAGGGATACATCAACCAGAACTCATACAGGAAGATTACTTAAAACAAAACTACCAAAACCTAGTCTTGAATCCCCACATTGTACTATCTCATTACTCCTTCCAAGATATTCATCTCAATCATGAAACAGTAATACTTTACCGAACATTCACCTATGATCATGGTGTCTAATTGGGTATGAAAGTTACAAGGATTCCCAATAAGGGAAAGAGTAAAATTCAATAGGAAATCAGAAATGTATTCTCTAACATAAACAGTAAATATAGTGTATAAACAAACTAATATTCTGAGGAAAATAAATCTAGTTTATAAATTAAATAAAATAATAACTGTTGATCTTTGGGTTCTAAGGTGAACTTGAGGTTAAACATACCTCCTTCGATCAATGTAAAATGTCTCAAAACATGATACATCAACAACCAGGAGATCATGTATTACCCTAGAACAACATTATAACATCCCTTATGGGGATCCTTTCCAACCCTATAACATAAATTATCATTACCCAGGTGGAACCATTCCCTAACTCAAAACATGTTGTATCATCTTCCAAGGGGAACAATGACCTTCCCTGGAACCTGATGTATCATCACCCGGGATAAACCAAATCATTCCCTATAAAGTAAAGTATCATCACCAAATGGGAACAATATTATTCATGAAACCTCATATAGAATACACCCAGGGGCATCATAACTCACCATAACCAAATATAGAGTACACCTAGGGAATCATACCACCCCAGAACCTCGTATAGAATACACCCCAATGAGCATCCCACATTAGAACTTCATATATAATACATCCTAGAGGGATCATCCAACAAAATTATTGAAACATTTCTATCATATACTAGGATTTTATATCCCACCTTAGAACCTAATAACACATATACATAAGGCCTAAATCTCACTCAAAATCTTTTATAATATACACCATAGGGAATCAACTCACTCTGGAGCCTCATGTAGTATATACCCATGGTCTCCCACCATAGAACATAAAATATATCAAATAACATAATCAAAGTGTTTGGATATATTCCTAAACCCAAAATAGAATTAACAAGGTGGAAAAACACATTAATACCTATTTTTAAAATAATATACAAACTATTATATCATTGTATAAGCCTCCATGAACATTCCTTTTATAGGGTCACTTGAGACTAGGGCACACATTATGGTCTCCTAAGTCACATCATGGTCTGGACACCCTATAAGGGTTCTTTTATACCCTTCGCCTCTTTAGGACCAAAAATCATTACTGAGTGACATAATATACCTTGAAATGAGGCACATATAATGGCTATTAGAATACATAATAAATGTGCCAAAGGAATCACTCTAAAGGATGGACTAATTCCCATCTACTTTCTAATGTCATTATAAGTTGGTCCATCCACAAAATCGTCACACATAACCTACCCATGGTGTCCTCACTAGGTTACCCACACATACTATTGGAGGAAGAAACCCCCACCCCACACCCTATCATCTATCTAAAAGGCTATTAATCACTCCATGGTTCTAAATGGTCCACCCAAAGGTAATCTGCTTTCATTCCATGACTCTACCTTATTTGTGGGATAATAAGGGAACCAATCTAATGTCCCCTATATTTATTTACATTATTTATATTACTTGGGGAATTTATATTTCATAATATGTGTTCTAGTTCAACCAAAATACATCTAGATTCAACACGTCAAACTTGTATATAAGGGTTTATTGAGGCCCAAGACACTTCTATTCATTTGATTGGTTTTTAAAGGAATATTACATTATCAATTTTTTGATCTATATCCCACATATGGATAGACCATATATCACATGAAATATAAACAATATATACAGCTTGGGGAGGAGTTGAGGGACAAACTATATTGTACAATGTTTCATTCCCTTTTAAATAAAATCTTGTCCACACACACATAATCCCATATAGTCCCAATCAGCCATTTCCAATCAAACATAAATCTATAGTACCATCAAAAATAATTTTAAATTTGAGAAAAAAATAAAAACATTTCCTTAATTTATTTAATATTAAATATCATAAAAAAATATCTAAGTCATATTCATGGAACAACTTACTATAAATCCCCCAAGAATAAATATTTCTGAAAAGGGTTTCACACTACCCTTAGTTTGAACTCAAACCTTTAGAAAAAAATCAACAATGTCTTATTATTACTAACCCATTAATTTAAATGAAAATGGTAGAAACCCCTAAATAAATTCATGGTAGTGATAAACCTCTTTGAATCTAGAAAACCCTACTACGGTCATCATCTTGGGATATCTGTTATCAAAGTTAATAAAAATCCCCATTATTTTGGATGACTCCATCATGTTTTAATAGAGCCATCATCAAACCCTAGTTCAACTCACAACAAATTACTTATGATAAAAATAAAGAAACCAAGTTGGAAGAAATGTTGAATATTAGATTTACAGTAAGCTATCACCTAAATAAAGAATCACATAAATCCATCAAGAATCGATGAAGATATCCCTTGGAGTTAAAGAGGGGAATGAGAGGGTTCATGAACATGTTCACTACCTTTTGAGTGTCTTAAACACCTATTAATCTCATTTAATACTTTTATCAGTATTTTAGAAATGTCTACAATATTTCAACATATTCTAAAATTTTAGAAACAATGAATCCCATAAGAAGATATATTTTATATCCCCCTAGGATCCCACTAAATATATATATATATATATATATATCATACATATATATTATATATCACATATAAAAACTTTTCCTTCATAGGATTTTACAAATTTTTTTATATCCCTCTTCCATGAGTAATATATATAAATCATACATATAGTTTTTCACTTGTAAAATTTTACTGCAAATTTTTTTCTCCATTAATAAAAACTTAATACGTAATATATTGATCTCACATAAGGGTTTTTCCTTTAGAAATACACATGTTACATATTTTTTCTGATGTGTAAAATCCTACTTCATCAAATAATGTTTTTTCCTTTGGAAAAAACATATATTTAATATTTTACCCACATAAATTAGATGTTCTTAATGTATAAGGTTACTATTTGTCCAAACACCCGAGATATACATTTTTTAAATTATATATAATATATTTTTATTAAGTATGATATTTTACATAAGCAAATTTCAATACGTAATATATTTTAACTGATATGTAATATAATTATTTATGCATAATATTTTTTTTATAGTGTAATATCAAATTCATATGATATTTTCCAAATCCTGTGTAACATATAAGATTATTTCTTTTATGGAAAATTAATATGGAATATATTTTAACATATATTATTTCTTATGTGTCAGCATAAGAAATTTCTTTTTCCACATTTCTAGATACCCATAGATAAATATATTATGTATACAGGGATCTCCAACACTAAGAAAATATTCAACTCCTTGGAAATATCTTACACATATGCATAAGGTTTTCACCATGTCTGAAATTCCATGTTCCTAAAACCAAAATGAATATTCAAACAAGGAATTCTTTTGACTCGGATAATTTTCCTAATTATAAGAAAAAATATTTCACATGCCCTCTAATAAAACCTCACATGTTCCTTCCCGAAAATTCAACCTCTAAATCAAAATGTCAAAATTATCTAGAACCATTCCAAGACCTCTAAATCATACCCATATGCATCTAAAAATGATCAAAAAAATTATTTTACACCCTAATTTATTTTTAAATAGTCTTAATGATTTCAAATAATTTCAAAGTCTACAACAAACCTAATATTTTAAACCCCACACACAAAATACACCTTGTTGTGGAACTCCATGCCTATTTTTTTACTTATATACTACAACCTAAAAAATCACAACAAGGAAGCTTTACTTTACTAGACAATCATACAATCACCCTTGAAATGTCTTAATACTATGAAAATCTCATAAAAATAAGATTAAAATTTCCCAACTCTCAAAACACCAATATGAATCCCAATTCTAAAAACATACTTTTCTTTATGACTAAAAAATAAAATTTTCATGGTCTTCTACCAGCCTATAAGATGTGGGTAGATAAAAGTTCTTATCCATAACACTTCACATCCGTGAGAAGTCTCCCCATGAATCTTTTATAGACCATCCCAGTTACCCATTCTAAATACATGGCCCAAATCCTAAATCTCCAACTAATCATGGTTGTTCCAACACCACACCCTAACCAGTTCCACAACTCAAAATCTCTCCAACCATTGCATTGTAGTTTTGATCATTTCCATCAACTCCCTAATGAAGGACCACTTTTGGTGGCTTTAGTTAATTCCAAATTCACTCAAACCACATCCCATTAGTTGATGTTAATGGTCTATACCATACCAATACCCACACGGAATCACACCAAATTATCACCCAACCATTATCATCATAATACAAAATATAATTCCTAAGACCTTATCTATAATACAATCCCACACCTCATTTTTCATGTCAAAGGGATTTCAATGATCACTGATATTCTAAAAACTCAGTCACTCCACCTGCTCGTTTTTTAAAACAAACACCAAGTTATAACAGCTAATTTTTATCCTACATCTATCTACTATTAGTTAATGTACATAAATAATTTTATTTTTTTGATCAATCAATACCTATATCTAGTATTTTCATAGTTTACTCACATAACTTCATGACTTTCCTCTAATAAACTGCATCATTCCATAATCATGCCTATTTGGGTACACTTTCACATCACTCTCAATGGTTATCAAAAACTACTCAAAATTATCATCATGTGATTAAACTATTAATAGTTTCCTCCATAATATAGAACATCCCTTTCACCATTATCAAGAGAATATCCCATCATATTCCAACAACACATGTTTGTCACTCCTCTCAATCCATGCCCACCCCATCCCTAATAACTTCTAATTTGGAACTTGATCATATTGACCATTCCATGGTACAATGATCCATTTTTTATGTTACCTAATACAATAGAGACAAAAACTCTTGTACTCATCTAAAAATCAAGCCACAATTACCACCACCATCTCACAAATCAACCCATAACCATTTTTACTCACTAGAATAATTTCACCCTGATCTTATAATAAATGATCTTAAATTTGAAAAAAACATCTTTAACGACCCCGAAACATTTAATAATTAATATATATATCCATTAAAAATGATACCAACATGTAATAAAATTACACAAACACCTTGTTCACTAATATTGACACAAATCATCAATGATTCTTATATCAAAAGGAAATCACATTCTTGGACTAAAATCTCTCTCAAGTTACCATCACATATCACAAACATATCTAATAATAACAGGAAATTTACCAACTATTTAGCTATGAATATTGAATAACCAATATCATAAGTTACATCTTGAAGTCATTTGATTCTCTAACCTAGTCTGTAACCACATTCTACAAATTCAATAACTCATGGTAAATAAATCTCTATGCAAATCTTAGATATTACAAGGCACACAAAAGATTATAAGACAACTCTAGAATACTCACATACACCTCATACATCTCATACTCAAGTCACTACCCTCTCAAACGTACTAATCCTCATCAATAATCTATATGAAAAACTTCCCCTCAAAGATCATGATATCAAACATGTGTATACATAATTACATTTCTCAAAGATGATTCTATCATATAAATAATAACTATAGATTTTTTAAATGAAATGCAATTCACACGTTAGAGAATAAACCACATAAACAATTTCTATTGGCATTTTATTTCACTGATACTAGGTGATAATCTACATTGTTAATTATCATCAGTTATAAAAATTCATATATTTTATTTAAGTTTAATTCCACCAAGAAGATATGTGTAAAATTCCATATAGGTTTTTTTCATAATTTATGTAACCAAAACCACTTTTTTATTTTATTTTCTTTTTCTAGGACCAATATTATAATCACCCATAATAATTCACTTATATTGTGAACCTATATTCTTAATATGGTGCATAATATAACACTTATTACAACCCCATTCCCTGAGGAAAACATGAAAACAATATAAAATTAAAATAATGTTTTGAAAAATAACCATATAAAATTTAATATTGATAACTGAAACAACATTATCAAATACCTCGTAACATTGATATTGACTAATGAATATGCTGGCCTAGAAAAATACATGTTGTGTCATAATGATTATGTTTAACATGAAATAAGGGGAGAATTGTGTCCTTTTAAAAATCATGAAAAATTCAAAACATCCCACTTGAAATATTTCAATTATTTCATCCTCTTAATGAAAATTAAAGAAGAAGATAAAATAAAGGAAATATAATGAATGTAAATATAAAACTGTTCTAGGAAAACAAATCCTCTATTATAATCCACCAATTATCTTTCTATGTTCATGGTGATTTTCACTATGCTTGTCCTTTTTCTTGGTGACTTCAATAACTATGTGTAGGTAGTTGAAACATTATAGAATGGATTTTACAGGTATTTTAGGTTTATTTATTGGGAACCTAAATATACACATATTGGTATGTGAATTTCATACTCAACAGTGATTTATTACAAGAAGACGATGCTACATTATAATGTGATGCAATGTAGATTGTTGAAACTGCTTCAACACATAGTTGCAGAAGCAACTAAAAGATGTAAAATACATTCCAAATTGAAAAATAGAAATAGAAAAATATTATTTATTTCATATATGATTCCTTATTATTTAAATCTAAATAGGATAAAAAATTTCTTCTTTGTAATATTATTCCTTTTTCTTATATTTCTTTATACATAGAGAGAATAATGGATATATAGAGTATTTAAACACTCTCTAAAAAAGTCAAACAACAAAATGAATACTTTTCATTAAATTATTCTCAAAAGAATTTTAATTTTCTTCACATCCTCAATATTCTTAACATAACAAATAAAAATTTATATATTGAGAATAAAAAATATTCCAACAGTTTCAGTGGTTACTCCTTCTAATATTAAAAATAAATCAATCAAAGAACATTCATAAATTTCATTAAGTATATCATAGAACCATTGAATTATTATTTAAACATTAGAATAAATATAACTCCACCATATATTTTTAATATATTTCTTCAAATTAATTTAATCTTTTCTATATTTTTCATTACCCACAACACTAATTTTGTCTTATGTTACACACAAAACTGATTTAAAACAAAACATGACATACAATTAAAATAGTAATATTTAATATGATAGTTATTATATAGCTTTTGGAATAGAGGGAATGGATATGATAAAATAAATTATGAAAATATATGTTTTAATATATATATATATATATTTAATTCTCTGGTGAGAAATTTATTTGAAATGAAAATAAATACAATTTGAAAATAAAGTAAATATTTTTCTAGAAAAACAATTTTTTTGTGAATAAATATATTTTTCCTTAATAAAATAAATAAATAACTTTTATTAAATTATTTTAATTAAATTAACATATTATATATTCAATAAATGTTTTTTAAATTCATCTTATGTGTTTTCTAGATAAGCGATTAGAATAATTTCAATTTTATGCTTAAAACTCTATTTTTCTAAAAAGAATGTATTATCACCATTGGTGCACTTATTTTAAAATTAATCTTTACCTAGTATATAAAATTAATTTTATAAAAAAATAATTTTCAAAATAATCATGACACAATTATCTTATGGTGAATTTTTTGGATTTTATTGAATAGTATCACTATTTGGTGAATAATTAAAAATGTTAAAATTTAGTTAATAACTATCGTTTCATTTAATTTATTTATATAGTTAATTTTAATATAAATTTCGTTTTAAAGTTAAATTAGTTCTGTTATAAATCCAATAATCCAATGTAGGTCTTTTTAATCATTTTATTATTAAAATTGGATATAACACCATTGTAAACTTCTGAAGATTTTCTCTATAAAAACAGATTTCTCATCATATTTATGGGATTAATTTTAAATTAAAATTTTCCACTTATGTTAATTGAATTTTTAAAAATGGATGAAATATTATGAACCATAATAATTTCTAATTTATAATAATTTTTACTTAATTTTTGAACAAAATTAATAGTGAAAATAGTAAAAATTAATTACCAAGGTTAAGGTAAAAATGGTTTATAGGTGGTTAAACCAACAAGATTTGGTTAAAATGACTTATAATCTTTTATAAAAACTATTCTATAGTAATATTCATAAAAATACACCTATAATGTTCTATAATGTCCCATTTTACCCTTTTTACATGTAAAAAATGTGGGACCTCTTTTTTCTTTTCAAAAATACAATGTGTGTCCTCTCCCCCTCTTATAAAATGCCACCCACTCTCCTCTCTTACTAACACCTTAAAACCATTATTTATCAGAAAATAACTAACCAAATAACATAAAAATATCCCTATTATCATCCAATAATCCTTAGTTTTAACAAAAATCCAATCAAGGATGTCTTATGGGGAAAACCTAAGGAGGATTCCAGAAGAAAAGGTTATCATCATCAACGTGCATTTTTTTGAATTCTTTATTTGATTACTTAAATTATTGTTTAACCATGATGATAAACTAAAAAATTATATCAAATATAATGATATGTTTTCCTTATTCCATTACCTAAAAACACCTCCACTTACAACAAATGGGCAACGAAATCATTTTTTTGTGTATGATGACAACCTCCTCACAAACCGATGTCGTTCATTTTTCTATTACCACCTATCATGGATGGGTATAATGATGGATATAAAGTATATATATTATATTGATAACCTTATTATTTATATTTATTCATTATATAATATTTACCTTTTATATTCCATCCCATAGGGGATATGATAACATCGCTTATGTGTGTGGCAGATTACCACCTCGTGAAGCGATGTGATTTATTTTTCACTAACACTTTACATGGAAGATAGTAAGGATGCATATATGTGATATAAATGACATATTTATGATACTTATGAAATAATTATCATTATGGAAGGATAATATATCATTTTATTTCTTATATTTTCACTCAATGAAAGATGATACCATCGTTCATGTACGTGTGGACTACCTCCTTCGCAAAGTGATGTGACTCTCTATTTTCATCACCACACCAAATGGATGATTTTTATAATTGTATTTAAATAAATTATATGATATTTATAATATTATTATCATTTTTTAATTATATGATATTTTTTACCACCTATCTATAATGATAATTGAAAAATGAAAATGTTACGCATGAGTACGTATGGCCTACCATCTCCAGGATTGTAACATACTCCATTTCTCAAAAACATATTTCATGGTTGGTACTAAAATTATCATTGATGTATAAATATGATAATTATTTAATTATTTTTATTCTGAATTTTATGGAACCATGATCAAAGTTAGAGGACAAAAAAAAAATCAAATCCTATATGAAAAACAAAGCGGTTATTACCTAAAACATGATTTTAACAAAGAATTGTTAATAAAATGATAATAAAAGGTCATAAGTAAATAATATATCTTATTATATATATATAGATGTAGTTATGTAAAATAATTATAATAAATTTATTTTTATTTTTAAGGATTTTTGAATGAGTACGAAGGAAGTCGATACTTACAGTTAGGGATTTCCTTCTCAGATTTTACTTATGTGAAACACATGTCATATTCAACACCTATTTATTTTATGTGTTGTATATAATACCAATAGATGTATTTTATAATTATTATCATAAAACTTATTGTTATTTACATGTCAATTTGGGTATCTCTTTTCATGGGGCTTACTATTCAAAAGTTGCCTAAGTGGTAAGGCATTTTCATCTTAGTTTTCCTTCTTGGAGACATATGTTATATTATGCACCTATATTCATTTATGCGGTGTATATACAACACATTTAACATATAATATAATGAATTTATATATCATCATGATAAATTATTTTTCATTTAATGTTATTCGTCCATGGTGTTTATATTTCAATGTTACCAAAGTGGTATGAGATTTATGTTACAATCTCAGAGTTTAAAAAGATTTTATTTATGATTATGCTTCTAATGATGAAAATGGATCTTATTGCACACCTGGTTGAACAATTATCATGGATATGCTTCATAAATTCAAAAACACTTTACAAATCATCATTAAGGATTTAAATAGATGATTAATATAAATAAAATAGGATAAAATTAATGTTTAATTGATTGAAAATTAGAGTTCATGAAATATACATCCTATTGGTAATTTTTTTAATAATTATGTTTTTCTCCACTATGATTAGTGTTTCTCGCACTATTGTTTTCAGTTTTAGTCATTGGAAGGAACTAAATGTTACTAGGTAAACATTGATTGTGATGTAATTTTTTTTAATGAGTAGAAAATGGGATAATTACTAGAGTAATGGATGTTTTGATTATTCCTAATCAATTTTCATGGAACATGGTTAACAATATATACCATAACCAACTATTTCACTTACCAAAGAAGATAAGGAAAGTGTTTTATAAGATTTTCTGTGTTAGATACCATATAGGAAAGAATATTCAGTTTCATATGTGTATATAATGCAGAATAAAATAAAAAGGTGAAGGTCTTAGAGTAATGGGAAGATGTTTTGACTGTGGAAAATATGGACGCAAAGAAAGTAACTATAAAGGGAAAATAAAAATTTAATTTGACACAATTAAGGAGAGTAATATTCTCCATAAAATATCATATATATTTTAATTCTCTAAATTTGTAATGTATGGTCATGAGGAAAATTGATGTACTGAGGGGAATTCTTGTGATGAAAATAAGCAAGGTTGTACGAGTTATGGTTATATGGCTGATAATGATGAGTGAAAAATGACATGTAAAATGAAAAAGGTACTAAGGAATAATATGATAAAGAATAGTTAATGGTTTTATAGTGAATTAGGGTAAAGAATTTATTTATGAATTGGAATTCAATGATTATGATATATGAGTCATGAAATATATAAGTATTTTTGGGTATAAATTTTTCATTAAGGAATTTAGAGAATATGTTGAATGATGCTGATATACTTGGAAAGTATTTTAATGGAAAGTTTATATTTTTAAGATAAATTTTAATATATTATGAATATTGATAAATTATATTGGGATAAAGAATTGATTTATTTGGATATAGTAAATTGGATAGTTTTGATTTTTTTTATAACTGATTAATGTTTTGTTAACAAAGTTGTTGATGCTATCATTGATGGATTTTATTGCATTTTTTCATTTAATGAATATATCCAATAATATTTTTTTATGAAAGGAATAAATAAGAATGTAGGTTTTTAATATGGTTTTATAGTTATTCTAGTTTCAAGAGAATACATGATGAAGGTAATCAAATGTTTGTCATGTTACATTTAGGAATTATTTCTCGTTATTTAGGGGATTAATGATAAAATAATTTTCAAAATTTTGATACATTCTTTATAATGTTTAGGATTTTAATTTTTTGAATGGTTCATAAGGATAACCATTTATGAAATGGTTTGTGCTGAACATTGAATGAGGTTTTAGAGAATAAAGTGTTATTTCTCCATATAATGATTTATGCAAATTGGAGAATATGTGTAAAGAATTTTCTTATGATGAAAACTAAAGATAGGTGGAATAACATATCATTAGATGTAGGGATATTATGACCCATTAGTTCTTATGGAATAGAAAATTCACCTTCATTTCATGGAGTAGGATAAGAAGTGGAAATTGTTCAAGTCACAACCAAAGGATGAGATTGTGATTTTAAAAAGGAAGTAAATCGACTAAGTATATCTCCATGTGAAAATTAATCGACATTAGAAAAAGGATGAAGAAATAATAAATTTCCATTCTATTATCATTTATTATGATGTCAATGACCTTTTTCATGCCTCTTTGTTTTCCCAATTTTTTGTTTTTATAATTCTTTGTATCACTCCCTTTCTTTTGATCAATGTTCTCTATCACTCTCCATTAGAATTTGGGTGTTATTCTTTTTATTCGGTGTCCATGTTTTCAATTTACACATATTTTATAATATTTGGAAACCCAGTATGTGTTATTTTAGATGACTTTTACGCATCCAATTCTCTGTTTGAAGAGTTTTTTTTTATTAACACTTTTTATTATGTCGGTTGCTATGAAAAAAAATTAAAATGGTAAACCATTGATGACTGAGATCAATTTTGAGGAAAAATTGATTTTCAGGCGGTTTGAATGCAATACCATGATATTTTTTAATATTTTCTTTTTTAATGAATTTAATCTATTATATATTTTTCATTACATAAAACACCGAGTTTAGTTTACATTACATGAAACAAAGATTTGAAATTACACATGATGTACTATTAAAATATAAATATTTAATATGATAGTTACCACATAGTCATTGGAATAATGGGTATGGATAGTATTAACTAAATTATAAATATATATGGTTTAAAATGTATATATAAAGATTCATTTAGATTCTAATTAATTATAAATAAATAATACCATTTGAAAATAGAGGAAATATTTTTATAGATAACTATTTTTATATGCACAACTATTTTTTCCTTAATAAATTAAATTAATATATTTTGTTAAATTATTTTATTTAACTTTATATAATATATAATTAGTAAAATATTTAACATTCATCCTATTTGTTTTATAGAAAATATATAAGAACAAATCCAATTTTATTTTTAAAATAGTATTTTTCTAAACAATCATTATGTTACCATTTGTTCAGTTGTTTTAAAATATTTCTACCAATTTTATAAAATTATTTTCTTAATAAAATATAATTTTTCAAATAAGTATGTAAAAAAATTTGGGTGAAATTTTGGGATATTTCTATAATGAACTGTTTTTTGATGAATAATCAAAAATACTGAATTTTAATTGAAAAATGCATTTTCATTTAATGTAATTATAAATTTAATTTATATAATAATTAAGTTTTAAATAAAATTAGTTAAATTATACAACCATTAATATAATTATGTTTATTTTAATTATTTTCAAACTAACCTTGTATATAAAAACTTTGTAAACTTTTGAACATTTTCTCCATAAAAATCCATTTTTCGTCATGTCTGAAAGATTAATTTTAAGTTAAAATTTTAAAATTATATAAATTGAAAATGGAAAAATATATTACATTTTTTAATAATTATAATTTATAATTTATAATAATTCCAACTTAATTTTTTTCCAAAATTAATAGTGAAAAGTGTACATATTAATTACGAAGGTAAAGGTAAAAATGGAATTACCTAGGTTTAAACTAAAAATATAATGGTTCAAATTACATATAAAATTTTATAAAAAATATTTTATATAAATATTTATTCAAATAATCCTTTAATTTTATAAAATGGACAATTTTTCACCTTTATAACATTTTAAAAACATTGGATCAGTTATATCATTTAAAAAAACCAAATGCGTCCTTTGGCCCACTTATAAAAGGTCACCCCCTCTCCTCTCTGCCTCAGACCTTCAAACCATTTTGGTTCCTCCATTAACTACCTAAATAACTTAAAAATTTACCTCTAATTTTCCTCTAATCCTTATTTTTGATATAAATATTACCAAGGAAGTCTTTTGGTGAAATCCTACAGACGATACTAAAATAATAGTTAACATTTACCAATGAGAATATTTATTTTATTTATTCTTCCACATGCTTAAATTAATATTAAACCATGATTATAGAGTAACCTTGGTACCTAACATATAGAAATATGTTATTATGTTTATGGAATGTCCTAAAAATACCTCTACTTCCAACAAATGGGCTATTAAATCATCTCTTGTTTGTAAGGAGGATTACCACCTCATGAACTAATGTCATTAATTTTTGGTATTATCACATCACATGGTTTGGTATAATGGTGGATATAAAGTATATATATATGTGGTATTTATAAACATATAATACTAATAGAGTAATTATATCATATATACCTATTTATTTTCCATTCCATGTCGGATATTATTACATCGCTCATGTGTATGGAGGACTACCCCCTCGTAATGAGATGTGATTTGTCTTTCACTAAAAGTTTATATATAAGTTAATAAGGATAAATATATGTTATATAAATGAAATAATTAGGATATAAATGATATATTTATCATTATTAAATTATAATATATCATTTTACTTCTTACAATTCCACTCACATAATGTTGATAACATCGTTCTAGTATATATGGACTACCACCTTCCTGAAGCGACATGACTCCCTCTTTTCATCACCATGGATCACATATGACATGTATAAGTATATTTAAAGAAATAGTATGGTATTTATATTATTATTATCATTATATAATTATAAGATAATTATTATCACCTTTCTATAATTATAATTGAAAAATGGAAACGTTACTCATGTGTACGTACGACCTACCGTCTCTATGATCATAACCGAATTCATTTCTCGAAACAATATTTAATTGTTGGTATTAAAATTATAATTTATTTTTAAATATTATAATTCTTTCATGATTATTATTCCTTATACTACTAAACCACGATCAAATTAAGAGGACAAATGAAAAACAGAGCGGTTAATAACTGAAACATGATTTTAACTAGGAATTGTTAACAAAAAGGTAATAAAATTTCATAAGTAAATGATATATGGTATGAAATTTATAATTATAGTTCTTCATTATATTATAATGAATTTATATTTGTCATAAATGAGTTTATATTGATTATTAAGGAATTTGAGGCTTACGGTAAGGGATTTTCATCTCATATTTTATTTCCATGAGAAATATTCCATATTCACCACCTATTTAATTTTTTTGGTGTATTTAATTACCATATATTTATTTTATGTGGTTTAATAATAAATTTTTTTGGTATTTACATATCCATTTTATGATCTCTCTTTCATGGTTTTATGGATCAAATTTTAACAAATCTATATGGTATTTTTATCTAAATTTGTTTTCATTGATAAATATGCTATTTTAGGAATATATATTATTTTATTAGGTTTATATACAACCCTTTTTACATTTATTATAAAGAATTTATATATCCTTGTTATATTTTATTTTTCATTTAATGTTATTTATTCACAGGGTTTATGTTTCAAACATACCGAATTGGTAAGAGTTTTATATTATAATCTCATCGTTTATGAGTATTATTTATGATTATGTATATAATGATGAAGTATTATGATAAATATCTCATGAATTGAATGAATTTTATTATCCTATTGTAGTCTTTAGAGAATAATGTTTCCCTTAATTTTCCTCTCTTTATGTATATAAGATTTCAAAAAGAACATTTTTATGAAAAAAAATCTTTTCAGTCAAAAATCCTTATTCTTCCAAAACCTTGTTTTCTAACAAGATTTTTCAAGTGGTTTATGTTTTGTAAAGTTTTTTTTAAATGTAAGTATATTTTCCTAAATAAAGTTTTAAATGATTTTTAAATACTCCTTTATATGTTTTCAATGTTATTTCCTAGGAAAAGAATTTTGAAATTTTTTATGTTTTACAAAGTGATTTGAAAATAAAGGATAATATTTTTAGGAAATATTCTATGTAATATTTCAAAATCATTCTCCTTATAATTTCACATCCTTCGATACAATATATTCTTTACTAATAATATGAGCCAAAGATACCATTCGTATTCTATCCCTGAATACTATATGTTTAAGATGAAAAGATCTTTTTGAAACATATTTATCTTCCACAAGTTATATAATGATATAGCTCTAATAAAACTTGATTCTTTTCATGGGTTATATTATGATGAAATGATGAAATGATTATGAAACCTATCAATTTTCAACAGGTTATGATATGATCAAATTTTTATGAAACCCTTTTCAATTCATGGGTTATGATAAGATAAATGTTTTTTTTCTTTTGTAGAACATATGTATTATTTTCATAATGAGATAATGATTAAATTATAACCAAGGTAGGCGTTTAAATTATAACCAAGGGATGTGGTTAAGTTATAACCAAAAAAGGTAGGACCAGTATCTTCCACCAATTTATTGGGAAAATATTTATATCCCATGAGATAGACAAGATTAGAATATATAGTGAACTCAATTTATTAAGGGTATTTGTTTGCTATGATGGTCTATGGAGTGAACGATGACTACACTTATAGTTTAGGGAGTGATCCTATTACACTATGAGTAAATGGGTGTTGAGATGGTATGCGAGTATGATATACTCTATAATAACAAATGTTGGATCAAAATAAAAGACATACTGAGTAAAGTATCTAATTATTCTTAAAATACAAGAGGGAGTGAATTGTAATCTTTAAAAAATTCCTTTGGGAATTTTAAAGAAGGTTGTGTTTAACAAGGTTAAACAATGTTATTCACAAAACCTCTAAATTTATACACTTCCTAGATTCATGAAATAGGATTCCGCGAAAGTGATTCCGGAAATATGGTTCCGGGAAGTGAAACTTAATGAAAGTTTACAACAACAAAGATTATACCTTAAAGCGTATAAAATCTTACTAAATCAGAGCACAAATATAAGGATGTATAAGATAGTTATACTTTCCTCAAAAAAACAAATGCAGTGGAAAACTTGTAAAAACAAGTAACCAGTAGTAAATCTTTTAACCCAAAGATAAGGGTATCCAACAACTTTGGATAAAGGTCCCTTGATTTATACATTCAAGAAATTCTGTCTTACCCACACTAGGGTAATCCCTCGTTACAAAGATCAGAGTATGTCTTGATATCCCCACAAGCCCTCAACTTCGAGGTAGTTAGCACCGATGTCTTCCTATCCCCCGAAGACCTCAATTGTACACAGCAACAATCAGAGTCGCAAAATGAATATCTGGACAAGAAGTTCAGTACAAACTAAGCATGAGAGTATATCTCTCTAGAAATCACTTCAGATCAAAATTTGTCCAAAAGTTATAAGTTCTGAGCTCTTTCAAATTTGCTTTTTATTTATAGGCACGACTTCAACAGTCGGATCCCTCTTCAAATGGTCATATTTTCCCTTGAATTTTAGAGGAACCTATACACGTGTCACTTAAACGACGGTTAGTTAGTAAGTGAATGCATGAAATCGTTTTGTAATAAAACAAGTGTAATAAAAAATATGGTTACATAACTAAAATCCAATATTCGGAATGAAAGAAAATGAAAGTTTGGAGTCTAACCAAAAATGAATTTGGAGTCTATAATACAAGGATATTCAGATTCTATTTTCTAGGAGATTCAGAACCTGAACTCAATAGAATTCCGGAGTATGAATTTCAAGGAAAATCAGAATATGGATTGACAAGAATTAGGAACCACAACTTAAAAAGTTCGAAGTCAGAGTTCATGAGAATTCAGAGTCAGAACTCATAAGATTTTGGAGTCTGTATTCAGAGAACTCGGATTCATATCATTGAAGAGTCGTAACTAGAATTCGTATAAGGAATTAGGAGTCAGAACTCAGAAGAGTTCGTAACCAGAATCCGTATTCAGAATTCAGATTCAAAACTCAGAAGAGTTTGTAACCAGAATTCTAAGAATTTGGATCCTAAAACAGAATGTTTCATATCTAGGTAATTATAGTATTCCAAGGTTTTGGTTTCAAACCAAATTTTATACATAGAAAAATTATGATATGAATTATGGAAACATGGTAAAGAAAAATTTCCTTGGGGAAATTTTTTTTTCCTTATAGAAGTAAAACATAGGGTAAGAAGAGATTTTCTTTGAGATAAGGTGTTTTTGATTTTCAAAACCAGAAGGAATTGTAAAGTCATAAGTAAACCTTAATTACTTAACAATATCCCCCTGTTATAAAGGAATTGAAAATTCATAAGGAAAACTTTATTGGCTCAACAATATCCCCCTTTTTGGCAAGAACAAATATCCTTACAAAAAAGACTATAAGGACATAGAATTTTTTTACAAGACTTTGAAATAAAACTTATCTTCCTTTTCACATTTTCTAAGATGAATGCGACTAACTCCCCCTTAGGCTTTGGAACACTATGAATCGTATTCTAGATTTCCAAAATTTGATTTTTCATTATCTTGAGTATGAAAATCTCTATAATGAAAACTTCCCCCTTAGATAAACTGCCCCTTTCTTAGGGATATTTCTTCTTTACATCACATTCTTTCTTTTTTCTCCCCCTTTGTGATTTTCAAAAAGAATTTGAGGGAAAAAATAAGGTACCTGAAATATTAGTACAAACATCTAAACAAAAAATGAGTAACCACACTTTCATTAATATTGGAAGAATTTGTAAAAGGACAGAAAATACAACAAAATATCAGATTGGATCTATTTTCCTTCCTTCTCCTTGGGTATTAACTTATTCGATATTGTTTTCAGCTTCTTTATCTCCCTGTGATCCTCCTCTGCTTTCTTCTCTAAGGCTTTGATCCTATCATCATGAGCCTTCAGAGCGTCTTCCTGAGCCTTCAACAAGTCATCTTGCTTCTCTATATTCTCTTTAATCTCAATCCGGAGATCCCTTTCTCTCTTCCAGCTTTGAGCAACAGAGTACAACTTCCCATTCGGATCCATGACCTCCAGAATCCGAGTATTATTCTGAATGGTTACCTTTTCCTAAATCTAGTCATGAGATCCTTGATTTTTCTATCTTCATTATAAAAAAATTCCTTAACATCATGTTGAAACTCATCAAGATCACTCAAGTATTTAACTATTTTCTTTGATCGACTGACCACTTTCTTACAAGATTTACTATGGGCATCGTAGTTGATAAGGAAGTTATTGTAATTAGCCTCAATATTTACACACCTATCCATCACAATGGATACTGAATCCTATTTTTTATTCATGGTATGTTAGAGAATCTGACATCTAGTGTCAATGGTTGGAAGGATCATAATGTTGTCAACAAGATTCTTCAGTGATTCAATAAAAAAATCATGTCCTAGGGCTGACGATTCCGAATCTAAGAGTTTTCTTGGTGGATTCTCTTTCCATATCTCAACAAGCTTCCTCTTTGAAGATCCACCAACTTCCTTTCTCTTTAAAACAAACTTGGTAGGTGTATCCACAATCACCTGTTTCCCCTTATCGGTTCTCGGAACAGCTACTTTATCGAGAGACTCATGTTCACTGCCAGACAGGTGAACAATTCAATCTTCATCAACCTTCTCCTTCTCAGCTCTAGCCTCAGCATCCTCTAGGTGAATAAAGTGATGATTATATCTTTCTTCCTCAGACAATTTATTAACTTCTTCTTCACCCTTCTCATCTTCACCTTCCTAACCCTTTCTAGGAGTTGGGAGCTTTGAAGACTCTACTTAAGAAGATTGGATTGATAGCTTCTCAGATGGGGTTTCCATATCATGAAATTCCTCCACTTGCTTAATTAAATCATCTATATCCCCACTGCTCTCAGCTTCTTCTTATACTTCTTTGACAGGTTCTTTTTCAACATCTTTCTCTTGGTCTTTTTTCGGAGTCATGTACTTCTTCCCCGGAGTCTCAGGTAAGGATTCTACTAAGAAAGATTTCGGTATAGGGATATTCTCGGAAGCTATTTCAGTATCCATTAGAAGGGATTGAAAAATTTAAGCCTCAGACATTTTCTTCTTCTGCTTCTTTTCATTAGATTTCTTCTCAAGATCATCAGCTTCATTCTATTTCAAAGCTTTGGCCTCTACAGGATCCAAGCCAAACTATGGCTCTCCTTCCTTTCGATTCTTTTTGTCTTCCCTCCACTTGGCAATGACCTCATCCGGATAAGATTTTTGATTCCTGGGCTTTTGAGGTGCGGGTTGTGTTTCTTTATCTTCTGAGATTTTTCCATCTTCTACCACTTCTTTCAACTTTCAATTCTTCCCTCCTTTTTTCGATGGTTTAGGAACCTCTAGTTCCTTCATAGCAGCCTCAGCTTCCTCCTCTAGTAAGTCATAAAATTCACCTCTCTCTTTAGAGAAACCAACTTTCATCCTCTTGAGAGTATCATCACTGATCAACAATACTTTTCAATTCCTCGACATTGAACTAAAATGGTTTTGAAGGACTCCACGCACTGAATAATAAGCTTGGAAAGAATGGACAGGTACATAATAATCTGAACATTAAAGTTCCCATTCTTAATATTCTCTATCATAATGAGAAAATGCTTCATCAAGTTTACCATCCTTAGATTCACCAGAAAATCTAAAATGAACATGTCACTCTTTTTCAAGGTGTCCTTATCACCTTTTCTCAGAACGATAAAACCCTGAACCCACAATTCAAGGATCTTATTATTTGTCGAGAGGTGAGAAATCTTCAGAGTCTTGACATCTGTAAGTCCAAGACACTCCATAGATTTCACCATTACAAAACTCCCTTGAACATTTGGTAGCTTGTGGGAATAGAACTCGGCTTCCCCTTCATAAGACACCCCCACCAAGCTAGCATCCTTGGTGTATGAAAGGGCATAGGTTTTTACATAACTCTTGAAAGAAAACTTATCTCTCCCTTCTTCCATAAAGAAACTAACCGACTCATAGAACTCAATTAGTAGATCTGGATACACCAAGTCTTGAGATCCTATCTTAGAAATGGAAACACTTTCCCATCCATTAAGCATGATGTTCTTGGAAATAATAGAGTCATACATGCTGAAGAAATTCGGATGCACCATCCTTTCTTTGTATACATTCCTCTCAAAAATCGGCTTGACAGTAGACATATCTTTCTTAGAGGATTATTCTACAGAAATTTGGACTTGAGGAAAATATGAGATGTTCGGAGTGGGATTTTCTATGAGGGTAGAGCTTTGATGCGCAGTGGCTTGAAAACATTGAGATACAACCCTTCGGGGGTCCTTTATATAGGAGTTTGATGTGACGGTTCAACTTCCCATCTCAATGCAATGGCTGATAATTATTCCGATAAGATCTGACGGTTGAAATGATAGCCGCAAGGAAAATTTGGTAGGATCTGATCTTTTGAGGTTTTCAGAGGAAAACAATCAGATTCAAGGAAACTAGAATTCATGAAATATAAAAAAAACAAAAGAAACTACCAGCAAGTAAAAGGTGATTACGAAAATTCATGAAAGAATCATACCTTTCGGATTGTCAGGAGAATTATTTGTAATGAGGAAAATTCTTTTTGAAAAAAATTAAATTCAAAGAAAATCATGAGTAGGAAAAAAAATTGAGTATACAGATATTCATTATGAAAATATTCATTATAAAAATATTCATTAAGAAAAATGTGAAAAACTTCATAACAAAAAATATGAAAAACTTCATTACAAAAAATATGATAAACTTCATTACGAAAAATATGACAAACTTCATTACGAAAAATTTGAAAAACATCATTATGAAAAAAATGAAAAATATCATTATGAAAAATATGAAAAACATATTTACAAAAAAAAATAAAAAAACATCATTACAAAAAATATGAAAAACATATGAACAAATGTACTCCCTCTATGAAAAGGAGTTTATTACTATAAGGAAATTGATTCAATATATAGTTAACATTGAAGAATACCTTATGGTTATCATTCCTAACTTCTATTTAATATATTCAAATCTATTAGAGGGTAAAGATTTTGTGAAAATTCCAGCAAGTTGATCTTGCGTTCCAATAAATTGAAGAATGATATCTCCTTTTATTGTGTGATCCTTAAGAAAGTGATACCTAATATCTATGTTCTTTTCATGAGAGTTATGTGCAAGGTTTTACTAAGGGTAATGGAACTTGTATTATCACACAAAATTTGTGTTTTGGTAAAACTCATACCATAGTCTGTGAGTGTGTGTTACATCCACAACACTTGAGGACAAAAACTTTTAGCTGCTAGATATTCAACTTCAGCAGTGGAAAGTGCTACTGAGTGTTTCTTCTTGCATGACCAAGAAACAAATGAATCTCCTAAGAAATTGACAAGTTCCGAATGTACTCTTTCTATCCATTCTACATCTACCAATGTCTACATCTGAAAAACTTTTTGAAACAAAATCATTTCCAGAAGTATAAAAGAGTCCTAAATCCATTGTTCCCTTTAAGTAGTGAAAAAATATTTTCAGAGCCTTTAAATGAGATTACATGGGATTGGATTGATATCTTGGACATAAGCATACTAAAAACATTAAGTCTGGACAACTAGCTATCAAGTAAAGTAAACTTCCTATCATACCTCTAAAATATGTTTGATGTACTGGTTTCCCAGCTTCATCAAGATCAAGTGTGTTTGAGGTACCAATGGGAGTAGTTATACTTTTAGTGTTTTCATATACATAATTTTTTAGAAGATACTTAATATACTTATATTGGGATATATAGATTCCTTCTGGTTTTTGAGATATTTGAAAACCAAGGGAAAATGTTAACTCACCCATCATACTCATTTCAAACTCAGATTTCATTAGATTCACAAATTAATCGGTTAAATATTACTGAGTTGAACCAAATATAATTTCATCAATATAAATTTGAACAATCAAAACATTTTTCTTATCTTTATTTATAAAAAGGTTTGGATCAAAATTTCCCTTAATATAATTATTTTGTAGCAAAAATCATGTAAGTTGATCATACCAAGCTCAAGGATATTACATAAGTCCATACAAATCTTTGGTAAGTCTAAAAACATGATCAGGATGTTTTGTATCTTCAAAACTAGGAGGTTGATCAACAAAAACAACCTCTTTAATGTAACCATTAAGGAAAGCATATTTCCCATCCATTTGAAAAAGTTTGAAATTGAATAATGCTGTAAAGGCAAGTAAGATACGAATAGATTCAAGTTTAGCTACTGGAGCATTGTTTTCTTCATAGTCTATTTTTCTTGTTGATTATAGCCTTTAGCAACCAATCTAGCTTTATTTCTATCAATGATTCCATTTTCATCACACCTATTTCTAAAAACCCATTTTACTCTAATAACAGAAGTTTCCTTAGGTATTTCAACCAAGGTACATACTTTATTCCTTTAGAATTCATTTTGTTCATCTTGAATAGATTTAATCCAATCATCATCACCTAAAGCTTCATTAGTGCTTTTGGTTTTAATTGGGAAAGGAATGCTATATGTTCTACTTCATTTCATAAGGATCTTATAGTCCTTATAGGTTGATTAAAATATCCAATGATACTATCACTGGGATGATTCATTAGAAGCAATTGATTTGGGTTTTGTAAAACCTGTTCATCAACATAGGGTTGGAAATCTTCTGGGGTAAATGTTTCAGAAGTCTCTTCTTGGACATTTTCTTTATAAGAAGGATCTTATATCAAAGGATGATAATCAGTTTTTAAAAACACATCCGAGGATGTAGGTTGGGGTTGTTTAAAAACAAAAGGATCAGTTTCATAAAATTTCATCTCTACTATCTCTTCAACAGTACAAGTGTTTTTATTGAAAACTTTATAAGCCTTAAAAGTTGTGGAGTAGCCTAGGAAAATTACTTCAAAGGATTTTGGTGCAAATTTATGTTGATTATCTTTATTATTCAAGATGAATACCTTGCAACCAAAAACCTTGAAGTATGAAAGTCTAGGTTTTTTACCATTCTATAACTCATAATGAGTTTTATTATGAAATGGTCTAATTAAAACTTGATTTATAGTATAACAAGCAGTACTTACAGCTTCAGCCCAAAAAAATTTTGAAATAGATTATTCACTCAACATGGTTCTTGTTATCCTTGAAGAATTCGATTTCTTCTTTCAACAACAACGTTTTGTAGAGGTGTTCTGGGTACAGAGAAGTTGTGAGTAATTCCTTTTCTACTACAAAAAGTTTCAAAATCAGAATTTTGAAATTCCCCTCCCTGATCACTATGAATAGTTTTCAATGAAAGGCTTTTCTCATTTTTAACATGGTCTCTAAAACTTTTTAAATAATAAAAATCTTTAGACATCTTTTCTTGAAAATAGACCCATGTAAATATAGTGTAATCATCAACTAACACAAATACATAATACATGCCTCCAATTCTTCCAGTTTGTGTTGTTCCAAAAAGATCCATATGCACACACTGTAATGCATCAGTAGTTGAGACTTCACCTACTGATTTAAAACTTGATTTATGTTGCTTTCCATATTGAAAAGGGTCATAAACTTTTGAAGAATCAAATCTATGTTCCGGTAGATCCTTAACTAATCTTTTCTTAGAAGGTTTGCATGAGTTTATAAGGTTATAGTGTCCTAACTTTCTATTCCACAACCAAGATTGATCCTCTATTGCACTAAGGCAAGTTAGATCATGGCTCCTAAGGTATTCTACGTTTAGTGTGTAAACATTCTCTTGCCTATGGGCAGAAAGAATAAACTCTTCCTTGGAATTGTGTACTAAGAACTTGTCATTCCTAAAATTAACAAGGTAACCTTCATCACATAATTGGATTATACTAATGTGGTTGTTCTTAATACCATTAAGAAATAAAAAATTTTAAATCAAAGTTTTTCCAAGAAGAATGATGTTAGATATACCAATAATTTCTCCCAAAGTATTATCTCCGAATGTTACTTTTCCTCCTTTTTCCTTGATAATATTTTCAAAATAGTTTTTGTTACCAGTCATATGCTGGGAACATCCACTATCCTTGTACTATGTATTACTATTGGTGCTATCTCTATTTTCCTGAAAATAAGAAAAATTTAGGTTTTCAGAATCCAAACTTGCTTGGATCCGAAAATCTCAAAAACAAAAATTTTAGGCACCCACATCTTTTTAGGAAAATAGGCTTTATGAAATCCTAAAGGCTGGGTTTTGTTTAAGGAACAATTTTTTGCCCAGTGTCCACCACACTGACACTTAGTACAGAATGGAGCACTTTGAGGAATAAAATAATTTTTACTAAAAATCAGTTTAGAACCAGTATAACCAAAACCAGACCTATTCCTTAGAGGTCAGATTTGAGAATAAATTTAATCAAAATTTTCCTTACTTCAGGTGAAGTTCAACAAACACTTCCTTAAGGAAAAAATTTCATATTTCAGTTTGATAATCAGGTTCTTGTCTTCTAAAACATTTTATTTTGAACTAGAGTTAGGCTCGAAAACATTTTTCTTGCAAATTACGTTTTATAGATCTTCAGAAAGTTTATTCTTTTCAGAATTTACATCCTCAAGATTTTTTGAAGTACTTTCAAAATCAATATTTTTCTTATCATGATCTTTAGAAAGATATGATATTTCCTTAGTAAGAATAGTATTCCTAGATTTTTCCTTATCAATCTTTTTCATGAGTTTTGAGTTCTCAATCTCAAGGAGTTTAGAAAACCTATAAACTTCTACATAGGTAGGTAAAATATTATTTTCATCAGAAGAAGATTCTTTATCAAAAGAGTTATAATATTTATCATTACTATAATTTTCATTTAAAGAAACATTGGCTACTTATTTAGCATTGTTTACCTTAGCCATTAAACAATGATTGTCAATAGGTAGCCTAGCTATTAGACCAAGATTCTTCTGTAAAAAATATTAGTAAACTGAATATTCATCTGAAGAGTCACCACCACTAGCACTCCGGGTGTCATTAGCTTTCAAGACATTCTTAGCTTTAGCCTTGTAATACTTTTTTCTATTTCTATCAGAATTATTTTCCTTTTACACTTTTCTCTTGAGCATAGGACAATCAGGTCTTATATGTCCAGATCTATTGCATTTATAACATATAACTTCTGAATCTTTCTTATCTTTCCTTTCTTTCTTCTTGTATCTGGAATGAAGGTTCCTCTGTCTAGCTATCTTGTTCATCCTTAGAGAAATATTTGCTAACTCATTCTCTAAGGATTCACTTCCACTAGATTTGTATTGGATAACAACTTTCTTAGACTTAGTTCTGGTAATTATATCAGGAGTCGTAACTTTCATATGATTTTAAGTTGTAGTAAAAATAACACTTCCATTCCCATTCTTATTCTTTACATTATCAACATCTCTCTTCCTTCTAGTTTCATGTTGAAGAAGCGTTCCAAATAATTCATCAAGAAAAATATGTGTAACCTTTCTATTTTCATCAATAGCAGTCCTCTTGGATTCTCACACATTGGTCATGATGTCTATGATCTTATCAACAAGAGCTTCATCATTTAATCCTTTCTCACCCATGGATTGTAAACTATTAACAATAGTCATGAATCATTATTGCACCTTACATATGGGTTCTCTATAAGGAAAGCAGAAACCATGATATTCATCTCTGAGCATGGATCTTCTAGTTTCAATCACTTTGGAAGTTCCAAATTGTGTAACTTTAAGTTTCTTCTATATAAAATTTGCTGCTTCACAAGATGAAATCTAGTTCTATATATTCCTAGTCATAGAATAAAGAAATGTATTTCGTGCCTTATAATTCAGTTGATATTCATGCTTTTATTGATTGGTGAAGGTACTGACTTCCTTGTCAGGGATTTTATATCCTCCAGTAAGAATAACAAAATTATCAACTCAATTATTGATAATGAATATCTTCATATGATCTCTCCAATACTCTTAATCATTTCCTTCAAGGATAGGAGGTCTAGTTGTATTGATATTACCTAGGGAACCAACATTGATTACTGCCATCTTTAAGAAAAACACTCCACAAAAACTTGTTAATAGAAAAATTTTGTAGACAAGGAAAATATTACTAAGAAAGGAAAATATAGTAAAAGAGTATGTCTAATCAAAAATTAATCCGAACTATACGAGTCCGAAAAACTGATTCCGGAAAAGAATGAGATGAATTTTATTCTAAATCTAATCATTAGATTAATTCAGATTGAACCAATCCTCTGATACTAATTGTTGTGATGGTATGTGAGTATAATATACTCTATAATACCAAATGTAGGATTGAAATAAAAGGATACTGAATAAAGTATCTAATTATGCTTAAAATACAAGAGGGGGGTCAATTGTATTATTTAAAAAATTACTTTAGTACTTTTAAAGGAGGTTGTTTTTAATAAGGTTAAACAATGTTATTCACAAAACCCTATGTTCTATACACTTGCTATATTCAGGAAATAAGATTCCGAGAAAGTGATTTCGGATAGATGGTTCCAGAAAGTGAAACATAATGAAAGTTTACAACAACAAAGATTCTACCTTAAAGCATATAAAAACTTACTAAATCAGAGTACAGGTATAAGGAAGTATAATATAGTTATACTTTCCTCAACAAAACAAATGCAGCGGAAAACTTGTAACAAAACAAGTAACAAGTATTAATTCTTTTAACCCAAAGAGAAGGGTATCCAACAACCTTGGATAAAGGTCCCTTAATTTATACTTTCAGGAAAGTCTGTCTCACCCACACCAAGGTAAGCCCTAGATACAAAGATCAGAGTCTCTTTTGCTATCCCCACAAGCCATCAACTTCAAGGTAGTCGGCACCTCTGTCTTCCTTTCCCTGGAAGCCCTCGATTGTACACAGCAACAATCAAAGTCTCACAAAGAAAATCTGAAAAATAAGCTCAGTATACACTAAGCATGAGAGTATCTCTCTCTAGAAATCACTTCATATCAAAAGTTTTCCAAAAGTTCAAAGTTATGAGATCTTTCAAATGAGCTCCTATTTATAGGCACAACTTCAACGGTCAGCTTCCTCTTCCAACAATAATATTCTTCCTTGAATTTCGGAGGGACCTGTACATGTGTCACTTAAACAAATTTTAGTTAGTAACTGAATGCACAACATCATTTTGTAATAAAACAAGTGTAATAAAAAATATGGTTACATAACTAAAATCCAACATTCGTAATGTAAGAAAATGAAAGTTCGGAGTCAAACTAAAAATGAATTCAGAGTCTATAATAAAAGGATATTCAGATTCTATTTTCTAGTAAATTCGGAACCTGAACTCTATACAATTCCAGTGTCTGAATTTCAAGGAAATTAATAATCTAGATTCACAAGAATTTGGAACCAGAACTTACAAAGTTTAGAGTCTGAGTTCATGAGAATTCAGAGTCAGAACTCATAAGAGTTCAGAGTCTGTATTCAGAGAACTCAGAGTCAGAACATAGAAGAGTTTGTAACCAGAATTAGTTGGAATTTAGAGTCAGAACTCAGAAGAGTTCATAACCATAATTCGTATTCCGAATTCAGAGTCAGAACTTAGAATATTTCGTAACCGTAATTCGTATTCAGAATTTAAAGTCAAAACTCATTAGAGTTCCTAAACAGAATTCTGAGAATTCAGATCCTAAAACAAAATGCTTCATATCTAGGTAAATATAGGATTACAAGGTTTTGGTTTCAACCCGAATTTTATAGATAGAAAAATTATGATATGAAAAAAGAAAACATGGTATGGATAAATTTACTTAGGGAAGGAAAATTTTCCTTATAGAAGTAAAACAAAGGGTAAAAAGAGATTTGCCTTGAGATAAGGTGTTTGTGATTTTCAAACCTAGAAGGAATCGTAAAGTCATAAGGAAACCATAATGAATTAACCATCTTCCCCAGGTATAAAGGAACGGAAAATTCATAAGGAAAAACTTATTGACTCAACAAGGGGTTCTATTTGGGAAGGCTGTGTGTACACCCAATATGTTCAACCTCCCATAGAGTTCCATTCTATATTTTGGTAATGAACCTTGACTAATAAATAAATGTTTTTCTATACTTATATGTATGTAACAATTATATGTCTTATGTCAGTGTAACGCTCTCAAGGTTTATGTTATTTCATTATATTGTGATTCATGTCTTATGAAATTCCATTATTTATTCCATGACTTAGGATTATGATCATTGATATATTAGATATGATTTTCAAACTTTTTGATCATGTTCTCATATTCTTATATTAATGTTATGATTATGTATCTCCTTCGTTTTCCAATACTAAGAAACTCATTTCACCATTTATTGAATTTCCTTTCCCAATGATATGATTAGTGGTTTTAAGTATGAGTAATAAAGGGGTATATATTTATGGGATACATTAGATATATTTCATGAATTGAGAAGATTGTGCTCTAAGTATGAAAAGGTACTAAACAATTACGGTCATCAGGTGTGTGTTTGTATAATGTAATGAATATTAATCTAAAATGATGTAATATATGTGTGTCAAAAACTTGGGTCACTATAAGAAATGTATTCAAAATAATTATAATAATTATTTTGATAATATCTCTAAAATATTAGCTAAGTTGAATAATTACTTATTTTGAAATGAACATGGTTTAAGTCTCTATTCAATATACTATTTTAATATAGTTAAGATAGTTCCGAAAAACTAATGGTAGAATTCATATGAGAATTAAAATATATATATTTAAATAATCTATTTTCCTCCATCTTCTCACAAAAAATGATGCTATTTTAGGCCAAACATTTTTCACATTAAATTATTCACCAAAAACAACACCAATAGATCAATCATATTCCTTGGATTTTGTTAGAATATAACCATATAATAACCCCATGAAAATATTCTAGATAAAAAAATAGTCGATAAAAATATCAATGATATGAAAAAATGTATAATTCTAAGCTTCTTTTTAAATATACAAATTATTTGATATTATAATATTTTTTAAATACATAATATCTTCATCTTCTACAGATAATTGTTCAGAAAATATAATATTTCATCTTTCTATAGCCACACCTCAATCATTATTCACGTTTTAATAACCTGGAGTCATCACCCTTATACTGATTTTAGGAAATACGAATATTGAGACTCGTTATATTATATGATAATGTGGACTTATTTTTTATTTTTAGCGATATCATGTGTGGAAAAACCTCATTTCAAGTTAAAGTGGCATTAGTATAATAGTATTTATCTTCTAACTTTAATTAATACTACATTGTACATTATTCCTCCACCACTATTCAAATATCACAAAAGGCATGGGATTTTATACGAATGAGGTATTCATGATGTTCTATAACAATCATGCCTTCTATTCACAGTGGATACCTAGAACATGAAATATTTAATAAATCCTTTTGTTATCACTAACACTCACTATTCAATTTGTTATCCAATATTTCAGACTATAATATTCCACATTCTGGATCTCATAAATCCTGATCCTCTCAGATAAGTTAATATTTTCTATTGGGTTTATAGTGTGATAATAATTTGTATAAAACTATAACACACCAATTTTTTAACATATTATTCAAATGAACCTACTTTTATTATTTATAAGGAACTAGTTAAGAATAGTTCTCCCTTATGAGAACTAATTTTCGAGCCTATTTTAACTTTCAATAATAAATGAGTTGAAACATTTCAGTGCTAATGTAGTGTATTGATTATTAAAATTTATAATTCATAAGGAACTAAAAATCTTCTGCAAATTTCACTTTAGTAGTTGCAGTGGGGTTAGGTTATAATGTAACACAGTTGCGTTGGAGTTGGTGGCCTAGAACCAACTACTTTTAACTTTATTCATTAATAAATACATTATCACATCTTTACTATTCTTCTACATGACAATGAATGTGATAATTTCCTAAGGATAACTGATTCATTAAAAAGTCATAGTGGATCCCTACTATGATGAGAACCTGAAAGTGTGAAAACTTGTTCTTGAATGTATGTTCTATGGCAGGATGATGTTATTTGAGGGACACAAATAATATGGGCCATTAGGGTTGAGAAATCAAAAAACATTGAGGCACCTTCTCATGGTGAGTTACCTTGGTAATATCTATAAGGATATTATAATAACGAGACCCACCAGTAAGAAATCCACATTTAATAGTGTCATTGGATGTTCCTATCCGCGGACGTGTGTATTGGACCATTGATTTAAGATTATTATTAATGGGTATTACCACTCGCGCACTTATATGTATTGATGAAAACTATGATGACACATTGTTCGCAGCGAGGTAGGATGTGTTGGGTGAGTTATGAGAAATAATTCCTTAATAGATAATGCGAGAAAGGATTTGTCACTTCTGTTCCATAACAGAAATAGATATCTCAGGCCCATTCATGGAATTGATATAGCCTAAATAAATCCATGGCCACGGTAAGGAATGGGAAAGTTCAATTTCAAAAAGTCAAAGAACGAATAATTGAGCACATGAGTTTATGTCACTAGCATGAAACCCGCTTGATTAGAGGTATTGAAACATAGGGATTACATTACATGATAAGCATTCATAGGAGGTGATATGTTATTACTGTGTTAACTTTATTCTCTCTGGGTGCCTTGGCGTGTTGCTAGATTCTAAATATGGACTTTAGGAAGGCTATGCCTAATGCCATTGAGAAAGATTCCTTGAGGGTCACACACTAAGTGTGTCCAAGTATCTTAGTTAAATATTAATTTAACAAGTTGAATAAGGATTATTCCTGATTGTGGTTTTATAACTATTAAAGGATTCCTGATCGCATTTATTTTGAAACTCGTTATTAGAGATAATATTTTGAGGGTGAAATAATATATTTTTTTGTGACTAATGTAGTGATATTTATTTCAGAAATAAATATCCATTATTAAAGGACTAATTATTATGGTTTAGGAAATAAAGAAAATGGAAAAACAAAAGTACATGTTTGTATATTAATATATATTCCATGTAGTTTTTCTGGGGACATGCGAGAAATAATGTTATTTATTTAATTCAATAATATTAGGTGTAATACGTTTGGCGCATGTCAATTAATAATAATTATCAACTGTTATTATTAAACAGAGGGTTTTACTAATAATTAAATGAAAATATTAAATTCTTTTGGGTAATTAATTCATTTTATTATTCTATGTAATTAAATTCCCTTTTATATAATTCCCATTAGCCTGGCCATTTTTTTGGTGTTGTGCACAATGGATCTAGTGAATGTCTCATGCCAATAGAGAATTATTTTCTTACAAGAATGCTCTCAAGACTCAAGAGATAGATCCTTCTCCACCGGATCAAGGTAGTCCAAGGCAGACATCACAAGTGAAGGCTCTTCTGCACTATCACCCAAAGATACCTTCACCGATGTCTATAGATACATGGAACATGTTTGGATCACCAATAGAGTAATCCTATACTTGGATTCTATGACGAAATGACAGATCACATTAGATCATTACCAGAAATATCAACGGAGAGAGAATTCCATTAAGGTAATTCTTTTCTTTTAATTAAATTAATTATAACCAAAATATGATGATTCTCTCTATGGTTCTAGGACACCCTTCTTTTTATTCATTATTCATTCTATTCTGAATATCCGATGTTTCATTATCATGAAGGATCTCAGATTAAATGTTGTTAACGGTAAAATTAAAGTTGGGTACACCCACCAATGCGCTTCTGCTACGCCCAGAACCTACATGTTGTATCTAAGGGGTCATATAGTTGATTATAATTATTTAGTTTTTCATTGATGATTTACGCATTTAATAATTTAGTTGTTTCAATTCAAGTTAATCATTCTTTAAATCTGAATATTGATATCTATTCCTCCTCTTTCATTTATCATTTACCTTACAAAAAAAATTCTTTAAATTTTGATTAAAATAAAATAGAGGACCTCATCCGGAGGTTCAAAAGCTTCTTGGTCATACAAAACCAGCATACATGACGTGTATTCTGTAGTACACGCCGTGTAATATAGGTTCCATGCACCAGGATGGACCACTGAACCAGGTCGTGTCATTAGATCCTATCTAATTCTTTAAGACTCCATGTGTTAACCAGGAACAGGTGGCACACAGTTTCCGAATTACACACTCTGTGGCCCACTGAATACGATGTGTAATCCCTTCGGGTTTGGGTTGGACCGTGTACCCCATACACGATGCTTTCCAGGTTGAAAACTATGTAACACAAATACTACATGGTGTGTGTCCCACTGAACATGCCGTGTACTCCAAATATTTCCAAAGTACATCCACATGCCATATCCCCAAGCATGTACTTCGTATGGATAGTGAAAAAAAGTACACATTGCGTAGTTGGAACTACACACCGTGTACTCATCCAAATTACACATATTTAGTAAAATTTATTATTATATTATAAAAACCCTTGAGATGTGTACCATAGTACAGGCGTAAAGCTGTGGTATAATAGGTGATGGGTGTTATATATATATGTGTTTAATTTAACATCTACGTAGTGTTCATTTCTACTCTTTGGGTGGTTATGAATGAGAATTCACCAGGTTTCCTCTATGGTACAAGTTACATACAAAGATAATTTTAAATGAATTTATTTGCATAAAATTATTATGGATGAGAATCTCAAGGAAATTTAGAATAGGGTTTAAGATAAATGGATTGATTAATTAATGATAATTAATTGATTAGAGTGTGATTTATCTTAAACAAGAACAATTAAAGAATTGAATTCTAGTTTTATTTATGTGTAAATATTGTTGCATGTATGGATGATCATGAGCTAGAACAAGACCATTGTATATGAATGGATTCTTTTAAATTATTTATTTAAATTAAATTTGTTGGTGTGTGAGCCTTCTCCTCATTAATATGTAGCGCTTATGTGCCAGAGGATTATTTTATTTAAAACACCATTTTACCCCTCATCTACGAGTGAGACAAAATCATATGTAATGGATGGAGCTCCCAATCTAGTGGAGGCAGATCACCTTAGGAGACAAGGTGAAGCCAATCAATTGAGAGACAAAAGTGAACCGGTGGGAAGTTGTAAACACAAACCCAAAAAGATCAAGGTGTTTCTCCCCTAGGTATTGGGTTAGATTATTAACCACTAGATAGACTAACAAATAGAAAAAACTCATGATCATATAATTTATTTTATTTCTATCAGTTTCACCATTTATTTATTGTGGTTTTTTTGTCACATTCATATAATTAATGAATTAAAGAATCATGCAAGATGGAACTAATATAAGACTGGATTATTCTTAAATATTATCTTAGACATGGTTAATCACTTAAGTATATCCCACTTAATATTAAAAATCATGTAATCAAAGATAATAAAATGGAAATTTATATATTAGGATAAAATCCCTCAAAAAAATATTAAGTTGGTATAGCCTTCCATAATCATGGTTTGAATCGAACCATAGTTCGATGTGCAAGACCAATCCTTTTTGGGGTTCTTTCAATTATCGGGGAATTCTAATTCAAGGTTTTGGGTTGACATGACTTGGTTCGCATTAAGGGTTGACTGCCACAGTAGGACTTGGTGCGACCAAGAGGTAATGGTTGAGGACATCCAAAAGGGTTTTAGGATTGGGGAGTCCACTCAACAGATCAAGGAGATGTAAGTTAATGCAGTTGGAATTTGGAATGCCTACCTAATAACATTTATGTTTCTTGACCAATCCTAGTTGGGGTCATGTGAAGGTCAATATGGATTCTTTCCACTACAATATTAAGGAAACAAAATATTACGAAGTCAATTGTGAGGGATATTGTATTTCTATAAAATAGTGGAAGACTAATAAGTATTAATTTATTTATTTGTCTCAATTTTTTATCATTATAAAGTATTAATCCTTTTCTCATCTTAATTTATTGAAACAACAAGAAAAATTACTTAAAAAATATCATTGTGAACCATACTTGAGAAGGAAAACATTCTCACCAGCACTAATTTCCATGAATGGAAGAGGCATTTACGCGCTATCCTTCACCATGAGAGGAAATTGTATGTCCTGGAAGAGACTGTTCCAATTGTGCCTAGAAAAGAGTCAAGTGATGAAGAACTATATCTCTATATAAAACCTATGGTTGATTCAACAAATATACAATTATTCATGCTATCGGCCATGCCTAATGAGATCTTGAAGCTACATGAAAACATGGACGTGTATATCATGATGTCTCACCTTAAGTATCTCTATCAAGAGAAGGTGAGACAAGAGATATGTGATATCTCCAATACTTTGTTCACAACTATTATTGGAGAGTTTGTGCCTTCTGGGCCTCATGTAGTCAAAATTATTAGCTACATTGAATGCCCGGACATCTTAGGGATTAAGTTCCTGAATGAGTTGGGTATATATCTCATCTTATCATCAATTCCCAAGACCATCTCTAGCATTATTGTCAACTACAACATGAGAAAAAATGAGAACAGTATATCAGAACATCTAACCTTAATTTTATAGGTATATAAGGACACGGGTATGAAAAACCCACAGTCCTTATGTTGAATAAGAAAAGGAAAAGACAAAGGGGCCAAGGATTCATAAACGATCTAAATCCCCTAAGCACCATCCCTCTAAGAAGGGTAAGATAAATATGTAGGGAAATGAATGGGAGGTGGTATGTTTTTCATGTGTCAAGAAAGGAAACAGGAAGAGGAACTGCACCCAGAAGCGTGGGAACTCTAAGGGTGTCTTCGTTATCGAGTTTAATATTTCCATTTCTACACATTGGGTATTAGATATAGCTTTTGGGGTTCACATCTGAATTCAAATGCTGTACCCAAGTAGATTTATAAATATTTCCAGAGGATAGGTGGATCTTCGTGCTACCAATAGTGCGAGGCTAACTGTGTTGGCCACTGGAGATTACCAACCCTCATTGCTAACTAGGATGATTTTGGTTTTACATAACTATTATTATTTTCCTAGTGTTACCAAAAATATAATTTATCTATCATGTTTGGATTTGGATGCGTTTATTTTCAGTTTTGGAAATAAGGGTTTCTTCTTTTATAAGAACAATGTATGTTATGGTATAATGAATTTAAATAATGGTATGTATGTATTAAATTATGAAAACCATGTATTGGGAATCAATAATGAAACAAACTCACATGACTCATATATCTCCCAGTTGTGGCATCACCGTCTCGGTCATGTAAATGAGAAGTTCTTAACAATGCTCTACCATGATGGCTATTTAGACTCTACTGAGCTAAAACAACTTGACATATGTAACAGTTGTTTACAAGGTAAAATGATCAATCCGCATTTCGATGTACAAGGTGAAAGGGCTACATAGATTCTAGGATTGGTGCCCACGGATGTGTGTAGAACATTCCTAGTAGAAGCCAGAGGTGGTTATTATTACATCGTTACTTTTATTGATGATTTCAGTAGATATGGATATGTCCACTTAATGAGGTATAAGTCAAAAGTCTTAGAGAAATTTAAGTAATTCAATAATGAAGTAGAGATTTAGTTTGGTAAGAAGATAAAGAATCTTCGACTGGGTTGAGGTGGATAATATCTAAACCAAGAGTTCATCGGTCTTCTATGGGAGTCTGGGTTTCTTTCTCTGATCACTCCTCCTAATACACCATATTGGAATGGTTTTAGTGAAAGGAGAAACCGCACCTTGTTGTACATGGTGAGGTTGATGATGAGTCCTGTAGATCTTTCATTATCCTTTAGGAATATACATTACAAACTATAGTATACACATTAAACTGAGTACCAACTAAGGTGTAAAATGGAATTCCCTCTGAGTTATGGAATTGAAAGAAACCCATTTTTTTACACACACCTATATGGGGATGAGAGGTGTTTGTTAATGACTTATTAGGAAACAAACTAGCACCCTGGGGCATGAGGTGTATCTTTATAGGATATCCCATGGAATCGAATGGATATTACCTATATAAACCTTTAGATAAGAACATGATTGTCACCAAACAAGTCATCTTTCATGAGAAGGAGTACATCCTCAAAATGGATAGTTGGAGCAATATTGACTTCGACAAAGTTGATACTCAAGATACACAAGAGATGGTATAGGAACAAGTTGCAGAGGTCCCTGTAGAATAAGTTCTAGAACACAAGTACTACGTAGGAGTTCAAGAGAGGTAAGGGAACTAGAATGATTTGGTTCCCTAGTTACCGAGGACGGTGAATCATTTTTGATGGAAAATTATGAACCTCTCTCCTACAAGGGAGCAATAGAAATCTATGAAGCTATGAATTCTGAGATGGATTCCATATATTAGAACCAAGTCTTGGTTCTGGTTGATGAGCTAGTAGATGTAAAGAATGTTGGATTCCAATGGTTATTCAAGATAAAACTGGACATGAAAGGTCATGTTAGCACCTATAAAGAAAGGCTAGTGGCTAAAGGATTCAAACAGCATCAATGAATTGGCTATGATGAAACCTTCTTGCCAGTTTCCATGATTAAATACATAAGAATCATATTTTCAATAGTTATTTAGCATGAATATGATATTTATCAGATGGTTGTCCAAAAAACATTCTTTAATGGGATCCTTCATGAAGATGTATATATGACACAACAAGAAGGTTTTGTGACACCCGATGAAGCCAAACAGGATTGAAAGTTTCAGAAATCCATTTATGGATTAATGCAAGCATCCAGGTCATGGAACATTCGATTTGATGAAGCCATAAAATAATTTGGTTTCATTAATAATGAATGTGAGCCATAGGTTTATAATTGGTTTAATGGGAATGCAGTCATTATCCTAGTAGTATGTGTTGAAGCCATATTTCTTATTGGAAATGATGTACCGGTCTTATAGTCAGTTAAGGACTTGTTGAACAAGTGTTTCTCCATGAAGTACTTGGGTGAAGAAACCTACATTCTAGGGATCAAGATCATTCGTGGTAGATCCAAGAGGCTTATTGGACTATGTCAAGGTACATACATTGGAAAGATACTAAATAGATTTAGTATAGAACAATCCAAGAGGGGATTGGTTCATATTTCACATTGCATGCATCTTTCTAAGAAAATGTGTACGAAGAGACAATAAGATAAATATAGAATGTGTAAGATCCCATACGCTTGGGCTATAGGATCCATCATATATGCCAGATTATGTACCAGGCTTGATGTTGCCTATGCACTGAGCATAGTAGGAAGATATCATGCAGATCCAGGAGAACAACATTGGACTATTGTTAAGACTATCCTTATGTATTTGATAAGAACTAAGGATATGTTCCCCGTGTATAGAGGAGATGAGGAGCTTATCATTAGAGGGTGTGTGGATGATGGTTTTTAGACAGATCAGAATGATCTGAAGTCGCAATATGGATATATTTTTTGTCTCAATGGAGGAGCTAGGAGATGGAGGAGTTAAAAGCAACTAGTTGTCGTTGATTCTACAGAGGAGTCTGGATATATAGCAGCTACTGATGTAGCCAAGGAAGCTGCTTGGATTTGGAAATTTGCCTAGGAGCTTGATTTGGTTCCTAATAGTAAAGATCCTATCACATTATATGGTGATAATACTACAACCATGGATCTATCAAAAGAAACAAGGTAACATCAACAGACAAATCTCATACTCCAGAAGTATCACCTCTTGAGGGATTTCTATCAAAGGGGTGAAGTTACAGTGAGTAGAGTGTCCACGAAATAGAATGTGGCAGACCACACGACTAAAGGACTATCTCAGAAAAATCATGAATATCATGTGAGAGCTAACGGGTTAAAGGTTGTTAGCAGTTGGCTCAAGACCAAGTGGGAGTCTATTTGAGTCGGTGGCCTAGAACTAATTACATTCTAATTTATTCATTATTAAATACCTTATCACATATTTATTTTTCTTCTACATGACAATTCATGTGATAATGTCCTAAGGATAGTTGTTGCATTAAATGGTCATAGACGATCCCTGCTATGATGAGAACCCTGATGTACCATAACACCGTTCTTAAATATATGTTATATGGCCGGATGATTTTATTTGAGGGACACAAATAATATAGGCTAATAGTGTTGATGAATTATAAAACTTAGAGGCACCTTATCATGGTGTGCGCCATTGTTAGAATCTAGGAGAATATTAAGAGAACGAGAACCACCAATAAGAAATCCAAATTTCATTGTTTCATTAGATTTTCCTATCTACAGACGTGTGTATTGGTCCTTATATTTTCATATTATTATTAATGGGTATTACAAACTCATGCACATAGATGTATTGACAAAAACTATGATGAAACACTCTTCATAGTGACATAGGATATGTTGGGAGTGTCATGAGTAATACTGCATTAATAGAAAATACAAGAAAGTATTTTTCCCATATGTTCCATAATAGAAGTGGATATCTCAGTCCCTTTAGTGGAATTTATATAGCCTAAATAAATCTATGGCCATGTTAAGGAATTGGAAAGTTCAATTCTGGAAAGTCAAAGAAAGAATAATCAAGCACATGGGTTGATGGCACTAGCATGAAACCAGCTTGATTTCAGATATTGAGAAAATGGGATTACATTACATGGTAAGCATTTGTTGTAGGTGACACTGAATTGCGATGTTAACTTCTTTTTCTATGGATGCCTTGGAATGTTGTTATACACTAACATTGGAATTTTGGAAGGCTCTGCCTAATTCCACTGAGAAAGAGGCCTACAGGGTCACACACTAAGTGTGTTCAAGTATCTCTATTAAATATTAATTTAACAAGTTGAATGATAAATATTCCGGATTTTGGTTTAATAATTATTCAAAGATGTCCGATTGCATTTATTTCAACACTAGTTATTTGAGACAATATATTGTGGGTGAAATAATATATTTATTAGCAAGTATTACAGTGATATTTATTTGAGTAATAAATTTCCATTATTCAAGGCCTAATAAATATGGTGGATGAAATAAATAAAATGGAAAACAAAAAGTACACACCGGGTATATTAATATACATGTCATGTATTATTTCTCGGGACATGTCAGAAATAATATTTTTTATTTAATTAAATAATATTTTTTGTAATACGCTAGGTTCATGTCAAGTAATAATAATCTTCAACTATTATTATTAGACATGGAGTCTTACTATGAATTAAATGAAATGGAAAATTGCTTTTGGGTAATAAATTAATTTTCTTATTCTAAGTAATTAAAATCCATATTATATAATTTTCATTAGGCTAGCCATTTTTTTGGTGTTGTGCACAACTGATCTAGAGAAAGCTCTCAAGCCAGGAGAGAATTCATTTCTTCTAATAATGCTCTCAAGCCACGAGAGTGAGATATTTCTCCTTCGGATCAATGCGATCGAAGGAGGACATTTCAAGAAAGTCTCTTCAGCGATAGCCCCTGTAGATCCATTTGGCGACATCCATAGATACATGGAGCATGTGTGGATCACTGATAAAGGAATCATATACATGGATTCTATGACGCAATGAAGGATCACATCATATTGTGACCTAAAACAATAGTGGATAGAGAATTACATCAAGGTTATTCTTTTCTTTTAATTAAATAAATTATAACCAATATATGATGGTACTCTCTATGGTTCTGGGACTCCCTTATTTTCTTTCATTCTTCATTTTATTCCAAAGATTTGGCATTTTATTATCGTGATGGATGTCATATTAAACGTCGTTAACAACAAAAATAAATGTTTGGGAAACCCACCAATGCGCTTCTGTTGTGCCCAGAACCTACAAGTTGCAGCAAACATTGGGTTACTTTCAGTGTAGGGAAAATTTCTTCAAACATTGGGTATATGATCCTTACATTTAAATGTTGGGTTAAAACGTTTGGTACAAACATTAGGTATTTTAAACCTACTTTTTATCAAGATTTGGGTTTATAAACATTAATTTTAATCATATTTTTTATTCATCAAATTTACTTTTTTACTTAAAAATTATGGTTCCTCCAATATAGGGATAAAAAGATAGGGATGAAAATAAAACAAAAAACAAAACAAATTACCTTTATAATTCATAAAATTTTCATATCCTCTTAAAAATAGACTCAATATTCATCCCAAAACTTGTATATATAGATAAATATAAGGCCTTTCTGATTTAAAAATAAGTTCCTCAAACAGACTTCCACAGAACTCGATATCATAGAAAAATAGAAGCAACACAAATATAGAAAAACTATTGCTCATCAAAAACATTATAGGACATTGTATATTTTACTAACCATAAAAACAATATTTTTATCCTTCATGTAAACTAAATAAATCAAGATAAATTCCTTGTATTTCCATTACATAGTGTTTTATGTGATTCATGACAAATTATCTTGAGATATAATCAAAATACCAAGGTTAATTGAAGAAAAAAAATTTAGTTTCACTGAAACATTAATGACATATTTGGATATTCTTTTCATCAAACCAACTAATTTTGATTTCAAAATAAACATGTAAAAAAATATAATCATATTTTATTTCTAATGGAATAAACTTCATAGTGATATGATAATATCATGTAAGATATAAAATATATATAGAGACATAGTAAATATGAAACCAGCTGAACAAACCAATTAATAAAAAAGGGGTTTGATGAAATTTTACAAACTAATATTTTAATGGTAAAGATTCACTTAATATTCTACCCCATTTTATAATTAAATAAACCTATATCTCTACCAATTAAGTCTCCCATTTTTTAATGCGTGAAAATGATTTGACATTTTGAAAAAAATACCCCACTTTTTAAAAGACTAAAAAGATAATTTAATTCTAAAATTAAATAATGAAATATATTTACCCCTTTTGTAAAAAAATTTAATACATAACATAAATAGTATGATAAAAAAGATATGAAATTAGAGATCATAATTTTCTCCCACCTTTTAAGTGATAAAAAAGATTAGTGAATGCGAAAGACATTCAAAATGGGATTTCAATATATTCAGAAACATAAACTACCCCTTAATTCATGATTCATTTAAAAGTATAGAATACAATACACATTGATCCATGAGAATAAGTAAAAAAATTTCCATTAATTAATAAATTATTTGTAGGGAATATGTATCAAACAATTTAATTCATCTCATAATAAAAAAATATTTAAATAGATGCTAAAAATTAAAAATTACCCCCTAGGACTGAGAATAAATATTTAAAAATATTCATGAGATTAAATTAAATATTTTCATGTAATTTTAAATATTGTATTTCTAAATAATTTTCAGTAATTTATTTTCCAATAACATTAAGTAATTTATTTTCAAATGATTTTAGAAAATAAATATATTTTTGCATGTCATTTATGACCAAATTGTTTTTAATAAAAGAATAATTTATCACAAACAATAATAAAATAATATAACACATGAAAGTAATTAAAATAGTAATACATTATACAAATTATTACAATAAAAATAGCATTTAGTAGATTAGAAAATGTCAGCATAAAATTTTGAATAGAATCCACAATGTTAACCAAATAATTAAAAGCATTAATTCATCACATAATATAATAGAGTGAATAAAAGAATTTTGTAGTTCAATTATAAAAATAATACAATATAGAGAGGAAAATAAGATAAAACATTTGAAATAACTTCTAACTCTCTATAATATAGTTAAATTATTTAAAATTAATATTGAAATGCAATTCTTTCTATATTTTAACATTTCAAGCTCTAAGGGTCTTCCATTTAAATAATGAACTGCTTCAGAGTTGGTCAATCTTTATAAAATAAAATAAATATTCATATTTTTAGGTAGTCAGTTAAGAATAATACAATTAATTGCAGTGGAACAAACCTTCAAAATGTAAAATAAAACTATCTTTCAGTACCCCTATGTTTTTTGGTCTATCAGTGTTAGCAACTAATGACTAACGTAACCAAAAAAAATATAATATTGAGAAAAAATATAAAACATAAATTTAAATAAATATTTTTAATAATGAACATGATTAAAACAAAAAAATAGAATTTATAAAATATAATCCATTAGTATAATGTCTTTTAAAAAATTAATAAAAACATTTAGCATTATACATTCTTTTATTTTTAGAACCAAGAACAAAACAATTCCTTTATAATTTTGGATTTTATCCATTACTACAAATACATAGATTTCCATTATTAAATTTATTTTTACCAAGAATCTGATTTTTATATTATATACCTTAATAATCATAATAAAACCCTATTTAAATAATCAAATTCATTCAATAATTTCTTGATTTTATTTTTAGGAAATTAATAGTATTTTTTGGAAGGATTAGATCTTAAATATGAAATATGGTTAGTTGAACACCCTTTTTCAATTTAAATAGAGTCATAAGATTTTTTTTATTTTTATATTCACTTTCTGTAAGGATTAAAATTTATCTTGAACCATGAAACAATTTTCATTAAGTTAACTTTAAGAAATAATATCATAATTGGAATATTCATAGAAAGATGATTGTACCTCATCAGTGTGAGCCAAAAGACATAGATTTACCTTTGGTTTTTCATTATTGGCTTCTATGTTTTATATAGATTCACTACATGAATCTTTTGAGGCACTCCAAGTATACTTCCTAGATTTATTTCTTTTATTGTATAATTATCACACCATTTATCTTTTACCAAAGGTAAATCAATTCACAAAGGACCTTTCTTCCTATATTCATAACATCTGACTTTTCTTTATTTTTCATTATTTTTTACAATTTCATTTTCAATACCTTGAAAAATATTTTATCAAGATATAATAGATCATAAATTAAATACCAACAACCAGAATAATAAAAATAAATTATTCCTTTAAATATTTATTTAAACATTATTATTTTTTATAGAAACATGATATTTAGTTTTATTTTACATCTGAGCTTCAAACATTATAACGGTTCTGATCAATTATTTCATATTTAATTCTTTAACAAGTGTATATTTTTAAATAGAAGTAGATATTTGATTCCAATTATAAGGTAAAACTCTATGTATCTTTAATGACTAATATGGTTTTGGAATTGGAGTTCCAAGAGAAGCAACATCATTGACAAGTTTTTTCAATCTTCAATTCATCGGAGTAATTCTTTCATCCCCCAACATCATGACTATAAGTTAAGTAGTATTTTTCCATACTTTTAAATTTTTTTGATTCCTTCATATGAAAATACAATGGTTTCCCACATTTCATAAGCTCTAGAATATAGAGAATCTTAATTAAATTCATAAGTTCAAAATCCATATACAACTCTTTTAAATTTAGATCCTAATCAGTATCTTGAACAGCCTTAAACATCATTAGTTTTACTTTAGTAATTTCAAAAGGCTAGAACTATTTCAAATAAACTCTTATTTCAAGATTTTTCAAATAAATAATCACTTGTTCTTTTCGAACATCCATAATTATCTCTATTAAATTAATAATCATGTATTATTGACAAACATTTTATATGATCATCCATTTTAATTTTTCTATGTATAGATTATTAAATCAGTCTTGTTATATCCAAAATAAATCATTAAAACTTTGGAATAGAACAGAAACTGGATACCGTTGGTTGGTATTTGGTATAAACAATAGTATATCATCAAATATTTCAAGTAATAAACCTATATATATATATAATAAATCCTAACAACTGATACCAAATTTTCTATTAGAATAATTATGATAAAGACACAAGAGGGGGTGAATTGTTTCCATTTAAGAATATTGAAAATTTTCAAATTTCCATCCTAAAAAATGTATACTTTTCTCGTATCCCAGTGATGAGTTATGTCACGACCCATCCTCGGGGCCCGTGTCGTGACTACCCCAAGCCTGCCTTCCATAGGCCAGGGGCTGGCGACTAGCACCAAAGGCGTAAATCCCAATAACTGGGAAGGCATTTCCTTTATAAAAGTAAACAAACACCACAGAGTACAAGCGAAAGTAAAAACTAAGTACAAAGAGAAGTGCTGAAAGGAAAATGGGCCAGAATAAAAACCCAAAAGAAATTAAAACTACAACTGAACAAAGTACAATAGAAAAAGACAATAGCTGGAGGGACGGAAGTGGCTCCTGGGTCGTCCTCCTCGGATCCTACCTGAAGGGTAGGTACAGATGGCGCAGCTCCTCGATCGTCCACCACGGATCCTACCTGAAGGGTAGGTACAGATAGCGCAGCTCCTGGATCGACCGCCACAGATCCTACCTGAAGGGTAGGTACAGATAGCCTCCTCAACGCTCTCACCCGTAAACCTCCTCCGGATACAGACTCGTCGTATAGTCCACCTCCGGGTACTGACTCGTCTTGTAGTCCACCTACGGGTACCATCCATTCCTCGAACACTCGGCCTCTGTCAGCAATGCCCATCGTCTGCAACCAACACAACGAGGTGCGGACATAGCCCGTGCAGGGGTGAGTATAACGATACTCAGTAGGGACCCCGAGACCCTCAAAGTCTCACTAAAACCAACAAGGATAACCACATAGAAGATCTCAACAGATAACCTCTACTTAGGTATATGCCCATACATATACCTAAGTTATCAAGTAACCCATCTCAATCATAAGGAAACACAGGGATCATGAAATCAACAGATAACCACTACCCAGGTATATGCCCATACATATACCTAAGTTATCAAGAGACCCATCTCAATCATGAGGTAAACAAAAAGGTCCAAAGTCTCAGCTCAAACTAGGATTTTCATTATTGAAACCGTAACTGCTGAAGAGCTCCGTCTCTGGAGTGTACAGTGGTCCTGTCACGACTCCGAGGTACTGCTCACTAACCTAAGACTGCTGAGGTACTCCTCCTATCGAGTACCGTGGGTCAGCCACCCAGACACAGTAGTGCTTCCCGCCGAGGTATGTCTCCCAAGCACAGTAGTGCACACCCCCTAGTAGCCTGCTGAGGTACTCACCGGACGAGTAACGCGGGTCTGCACTGTCACACAGGTAGTGCTCCATCCGCCATTGGTATGCACCTCACAAAGTAGTGCTCCATCCACTGGGCTAGTCGATTCACTCCAAGTCGAGTCGGTCAAGCAGTCGTCAGGTCTCAGTCGGCTACACGGTCTCCGTACTCCGCAAGCTCGTCTCCGGGAAGGTCCGCTCCATGAGCTACAGGTCGATACTACAAGTATCTCAAATTACCATGAAGAAGTATCACAAAGAACCGCCTCGTCATAGGGGTCTCAACGCAACAGACGGCGCGTCAATCGGACGCCCGGTCTGTGAGTTATTAGCCTTTTCGTCCCAGGGGCCCTGTTGGTTTCGCATGCGAACCAACCCGGCCGTATCTCAGCTGTACCCTGAACTCTCATAGGGTATACTCATAGGGATCGTTTCTCAGCGTGATCAACAACTCCGCTGACGGTTCTTTAAACGGACGTCCTGTCTGAAAGGTATCAGCTTTTCTGTTCCAGGGGCCCTGTTGGATTTTGGGTGCGATCCAACCCAGCCTCTATCCAACTGTATCCAAAACTCGGGCGAAGTATGCCAAAAGTTCTGTCTCATCAAGAGGAATCCATCAAAGTCGACGGCACGTCAATCAGACTTTCGGAGCTCAATATATAAGCGTTTCCGCTCCGAAGGCCCGGTTCGTTTCGTATCCAAACCAACCCGGCCGAACCCAAAGTAATCCGAAACCTTGAGTGAAATATACCGAAACGACCGTCTCGATCCAAGTATCATGTTGTCGCTAACAGCGAGTCGTTTGGAGGCCCGTAGCTCAAGTTACGGGATTTTTACCAAAAGTGGTCCGAAAACGGGGGTCTGGGCCCGGGGCAACCCGGCCCGACCCCCCTGGGTCGGCCGAACCGGGTCGACCCGACCCGGGTCCGACCCGGATGGGCCCGGCCCGGCCCGGCCCGACCGACCGCCCGCGGCTCGGCCAGCACAGCCGAGCGGACACCGCGGGCGGGGTGCACGGCTCCCCCGCCCTTCGCCGCTAATTGAGGTCGGCGGTGAACCGCCGGCCGCCTCACTTCCGGCGGCGCGCCGCCGCCGCCGGTCGCCGGCGCCGCCGCCTTCCGCGGACCGCCGGACGCGATCCGGTGGTCCTTTCCTCCTGTCGCCTTCACCTATGGTCCCCCTGGGACCCCACCTTCACTGCAAAGGGATTTAAACTCCCAAACGGCCTGCATTGTCGTCGCCCGTCAATCCGCATGTCAAAACGAAACGCGCCGTCTTCGTGGTTCTCTGGCGCGATGTGCTGGCACTGCGCCCCTTCGTTGTAGCCCGACTCCGTCCGAGGATGTCTTCGATTTCTCCGACGCGGCGCGACGGCGTCGCGTAATACTTTTCGTGTGATTCTCGTGTGGTTCGACAGCACCACGTCATTCCGTTCCATCCACAAGAATCAAACATGAACATAGGAGGGGGGGTTCGGCCGTGTTTGTGCAGTCCGTCCCCCCTCTCGTTAAACGATAACATCTAGTCGAAAAATCCACGATGATCGATAAACTAGAATCATGAACGGAAATAATTAAATAAAATAATCCCCTACCTCGATTCAGATACGGTGCACGTTAATCGAGTTGCGAAAGACGAGTGTCGCGGAAGTCGGGCGTCGTGGAAAACGAACGTCGATTCTGTTGTCGTCGAGGTGCGTTCGAAGGAGAAATGTCGTTGGAAGAATACGTCACGTTCTTCGGTGGAGATGTTCTTCGTTGAATAATGGTGTTCTTTGTCGGAGGTGTTCTTCACGTTCTTCTTCGATGTTGAAGAAGAAGAAGACTTTAAACTTAGCCTTTTCTCTCCTAAGTCTCCACCACAAGAACAACTAACCCAAAAATAAAAAAATCCTCCCACTTATTTTGTTAACCCAATATAGCTTTTGAATTTCAAGAGTTTGAAAATTCAAAACCCACGTTTAAATCACTTAAGTTATTAACATAAGATGTTATAAAATTAAGGAGGTGATAAGTTAACAAAACTTAAATGGGGGGTTTAGAGGGGTTAGGAAAGTGAGGGGTTAAGAGGGTTAGGGAGTTTAAGGAATTTGAAAAGGTGGGGGGGGGGTTCGTGTGGGCCCCACCCTTTCAAATATCCACACATGGGAAGTTGGATGGATGTGGGCCCACCACTAACTTCCCATGGGAGAAGTTAACCACATAACATGAAATAAAATTGATTCAGCAGTTTTATTCACTTTTTTGAATTAAACCCCAAAAATTAACTTCTTCTCACACACAAACACAACAACGGTAAAGGTTCCCTTAAGTGATTACCGGCGTTGCGAGTTCATCAGTGCAATCGGATTTCAATTCCAAGCACCGGTTCAAAAGATAGAAATTCATGCTCGCTCGTTCACTGAACGTACTCGAGCCAAACTTTGGAAAATAATTCCGGGCACACCGGGCCTCAGAATCAGGCGTCGTCAGAAACTGAGTTCTTGTAAAATTCAAATGAAAATTAAGAAAAAAAAATCCTTGAAATTTCTGGGTCTTTGCATGTTATGAAATGGAAAATAAAAAAAAGAACATGAAATTTTTTTATAGTGTTTTCTGAATATAAATCCCATAATCTGTTACACCATTTTTTATCCATGAGCATAGTGATTTTCACTATGCAGGTCCTTTTATTGGAGACCTCTATAGTAGAGTGTTGGTATTTGAAACCTTACAAAAAGTATTTTACATGGAAATTGATGTTATTTTATAGCGGAAATTGATATGCACCTCTTAGTTCAAGAATATGTCACTTGACCCTGACTGGGTAAAATCATAAGAAACTATATTAGAAATATATGAGATATAGATTGTTGAAGTAACTTTAGAACATAGTTCCAACATTAATTGAAATATGTAAAAAACATCAGGAATGCATAGCAGTAGGAAAATAATCATTAATTTCACACATTATTCCTTTGTATTTAAGCAAATGTAGGATATTATTTTTCTTCTTGGGTATATATTTCTTCTTTTTGTTCTTATCAAAGTGAGAGAATAATGGATATAAAAATTATTTAAATTATCTCTAAAAAAATTTGAAAAACATAATGAATTTGTTTCATCACTTTATTCTCATAATAATTTTTACATTCTTCTCATATACTTGGTTTATAACCTACCCAAGAAAAATATACATAGAAGGAATAAAACATTCCAATTGTTGTAGAAGATCCTACTTCTATATATACTGAAAATATATCTTTTAAAAATCATTCATAAATATCTCCAAGAATAACATAGCACTACTTCCTTCTTCTTTTAAATATAGAATAAATTCATTCAATATAATTTCAATATTTTTTTACAATATCTATAAAATATTAGAATTAATGAATACTTAATTATTTAGAAATAGAAATGTTATAAGTCTCTATTGAAAATTTTCATTTAAAATAGTATAGACTTACCTAAAAGTGTTTGATATCATTCATTAGATAATTCAGAAAATTAAATTTGACTCATCTATTTTCCTTTAAGTTCTCAATAAAAATGTCGTTAGAATAAATCAACCTCTTTTCTCTTTAAATACTACACCAAAAAACATCATAAACATATCAATCAAAATCTTTAGTTTTTATGAGAATTTATCTATCTAGTAATCCACTAAAAATATTCTAGATAAAAATTAAGTAGATAAAAATACCGATAATATGGAAAAAATAATATCAAAATTCACTTATGAAATATCCAAAATATTAGATAATATCATATTTTTTATAATATGTAATCCTATAATATTATATAGAAAATAATTTAGAGAAAAAACATATTCCATCTTTCAATTTCCACACTGCAAGATTTATTTATTTATGAATATTACATAAAATTCACCTTCATATAAATTTTTGAAATATGAATATTACTGAGCATTATATTTCATGGTAATGAGTTCATTTATTTTATTTTTTATAGTGATATCACTTGTAGGGAGTCCTAAATTCATGTTTAAGTGACATCTGTATAGTAGTGTTAATCTTCCAGCCTAAATGTATACTCCATTTTTCAGGGTTCCTCCACCAAATTTAAAATATCAAGAAATTAATGGGATTTTTTGGTGTGTGGTGTGCATGATATTCTACAATAATTTAACCTACCTTTCTTAGTAAATACATGGATTAGTAATTATTTAATAAATCCTTCTATTTTCACTACCATGCACTATTCATCATCTTCTCCATCATTTCAGACTGTATTATTCCACATTTTGGATCTCATATAGCACAATCCTCAAAGATGAGTCCAGATCTTCTAAAAGGTTTATGGTGTGATGATACTTTTTATAAAATCATGGCACACCTACAGTGAAACCACATAATTTGATAAATTTTTTATCATAATTCTTATGGAACTAGTGAAGAATATTTCTCAATCATGAAGACTCATTTTCTATCTTGTTATAGAATTACAGAATAAATGTGTTGTAAAATTTCATTGATGATTCAGAAAAATGATTATAGTGATTTCCAGTTCTAAAAGAATTTTAAATCTTCTTCAAGTTCCACATTTCCTTAATCAATATTGTGAGGTTTATATTTAAGAGTCCAGTAGTAGTAATTGGGTTCTGTTTCAATAAAGGTATCACTTTTACAAACATTGGGTACAATATCCTTACTTTAAAAAAGATATGTATAAACATTTGGTACAAACATTTGCTACATGAACCTTACATTAAATAAAACATTTGGTTTATCAACCTTTATTTTAATAAAAAGATGTGTTCATCAACACTATATTAATCTTTAAATGTTTTATTCCTCTAATTAAGGGATACAATCATTGGGATGAAATTCCTTTTGAAAAATGAAAACTGTTCCTTCATAATTAAATAAATTTTTAGAGCCTCTTATAAAATATTTAAAATTTGGCCCAAAATGGTTTTATATAGATATTTTTGTGACCTTTTAAAAGGATAAATAAGTTCCTAAAATCAACACCCAAAGATCCAGATATCAACATAAAAGATAATCAATAGAAATCTACAAAAATTACAACACAAAAAAACTACAGAACATAAAATAATTTATTGACCATAAAAATGACATTTTTAGTGTTTCATTTAAACTAGAAAAATAATGATAAAAGTATTTTATTTACATTTCTCCATGTAAGACATGATTTTAATTACAATATCATTAGATATTATAAATATACATATGTGACTTTAAGATCAAAATTTTAACTATAACTAAAAAATGTATGATAGCTTTGGATAATTTTCTAAATTCAAAATAGTTGATTTAGATTTCGAAAAAAATAAATAAAATGAAGATAATATTTTTTTCATTCAAATATAAAAATAGTATAGGAATGAATTAAATATCATGTTAAATATAAAATAAATACTAATTAATAGCAATTCTAAAACCCCTTAATCCAAATTATTAGTTAACACAATGAAATTCAAAGTAATTATCAAAACCAAGATGAGAATAAAAAAGAACCACTCAACATTACATAACATCCATTCAAATAACTAAAAAATATATTCTTTTATCAAAAATACCTTAAATAGTAATAAAAAAATACATTGATACCACTTTCTAATTTCTTACAATGGTTTAACCTAAAGTAACATTACTAGTTTTCTATATGACCTCATGTGAACCTTCTTGTACACTATAGACTCCTAACTATAAATGAGGGTCTAAATTGAAACTATGATGAGAATATACCATCATATATGAGTAGTGAAAAATAGAAATAATATACAATTTTTCATCATAGAATCTGAATGAATAATTAAACATGCTGGGAAAAGAAAATAAAAATAAATATTATAAAACCTGTTATAAAAAAATAAATATCTAAATAGTATAAATCCATATAAACATCAATAAAATATCCCATTGGAATATCATTAATACCTGGGAATAAAATAAATAAACATGAACTAGAACAACCTAGTCTTAAGTCCTTGTAAGTTCTAATATACTTTCTCCATCCATGTTATCCATCTTGATTAATAAATACTGTGCATCTTCTCGACCTATGCTAGTGATCGTGATGTCATCCCAGGTACGAAAGTGTCGGGGCCACCCAATCCCAGTGTGAGTTAAAATCAGTAATACACCACCAATGTTTCTCTAAAATAATTTATAAATATAGTTTATTTGAAGTATTTATTCTTACAAAAATTAATTCATTGTGAAAACAACATAAAATAATCATATTTGATCCTCAGGTTCTAAGGAAACATATGAGGGTAACCATATCTGCTTCTACTAGTACCAGGTGTCTCTAATAATGATACATCATCCACCAGAGGGTAACTATGTCCAACCATTGAACCTCTTTAGAATATAACATAGGGAGATATTTCCCAACCCTGGAATGTAAATATCATTACCTAGTGGGGACCATGTCCTACCCTATAACCATATGTGTCCTCAACTAGGGGGAACCATAACTTGTCCTAGAATCCAATGTATCATCAATTTCGAAAAACCATGTCTTCTCTAGAACCAAAAGCATCACTAATGTGTCTTGATTATAATATATTTTTTCACATCAAATTTAGGAAGAATTTTTTTCTGTGATGAAAATTTTCTTTAATAGGAGAACTATTATATTTTGTTTCTCTTATAATGAAAATGTTATTATTTGAAGATTTGATTGGGGATTGTGGTTTTTTATGATTAAATTATAAAAGGTTCTTAAAATCAATTTTCTATATGTTTATATAATAATAAAACTTTATTTTTTAGTGAATTTTCATTCCAATATTATTTTAGATGTGATTTTGAGGATTTAGTTTTTTGAAATTAACATTTTAAAAGTTCCATGTTTTTTAATATATTTTTTTGGAAATTTTTTTTCTCATGATTATAATTTCATGATTCAATATTTTTTTATGATTTTAAATTCATTTGATTATTTCATGTGAAATTTTCATATATTTCTTTTATGTTTTATAGAATGAAAATAATGTATATGGGTTGGTATAGAGTTTTGTAAGAGTTACTAGAGAATTTCATAAGGGTTGGTTTAAAGTTATGTTTCATTTAGAATTTTATAAAAGTCATTTAAGACCCATGTATAGTTATAATAGTTTCCTAAAGGCTAAATAATGTTAATAACTCACCTAAATAATTTTTTAAATACACTCCATACATTCATGTATGTGTCGTCACTGAAGTTATACACTTCATAAAGGTCAGCTGCCACTTAGTGAAGCCCTCTATATGGGTATGGATAAGAATATAAAAGGTTATGTTAAGTTTATTTTTGTCTCTTTAAAGGTCTTGTATTGGATACATCAAGGTAATTAATGGAAAATCACACTTATGTAAAGGTATATGCAATACTTAGAGGCGGTAAAGGGGTAACATGCACTCATTTGAGGGTAGAGCCTATGGATTTGAGGCTATGTGAAGGTAACCTAATTAACTTAATATATATGCATGTTTGACCTAGGTAAATATGTCCCATACTAGTTATTATAGTAAGATTTTATGGGGAACGTCTGGCCAATGACATTAACCATTAAACCACTTTTGATGCAACTCGTGGTCCTTAAATTTTTTATTATTGTTTTCCTTTTAAAATTTATTTCCTCGATTTGTAGTTATGATATCCCTGTAAATTGGTTCACTCAATCCATCTAGGATTTATTTTCATTACTTATTCTCATACATAATATTTGTTTCATATTTTAAATTTTAATTAACAAAATCAATGAATGTTTAATTATATTATTTTTGTTCTTTATTGGAACAAGATAAGTGGTTCTTATAGGATTAAGGGAGAGTAAAAGTATACCTAATATTAAAGAGACAACCAATTTATAGGAGAGTAATTTTTTTTATTTTGATTTTTTTATGTCATTTTTTAATTTTTACTTCATCTCAAAAATTTTAACATAAATTATTTCTTTGAAAAATGGTTTTAAATATTATCCAGGTAAAAATAACGTCTAGGGGTTACTAAATTTTTTATTGGGTGCTTTTCCTATATAAATATTCATTATTAAAATCCATTATGGAAATATAATTTAAAACCATTCTTGGAGTCATATACTTATAATTGTTTCTTTTGAGTGTTCTTGAACCTATTTTTATATATCGATAAGAAAATGTTTTGAGATATCTTTAAAATCATTGCCTTATATCCATAAATGAAAATGAAAGTGAATTTTAAACTTTTTTTATAAACCATTTCAAATTGTAGAAGTATGTACTTTAAACAATATTAATAACCTTAAACATTATTTTATCTCCATAATGTGTAATATGTATTTGAACTAATTTTTGTGAAAAAAAAAATCTCTTCTTGGGCTTCAAAATTGTAGACAATGTTGAGGTTTATGTTTTGGGGAAGGGTATTTAATGTGATAGTTTTTATTTTATTGAGTTCTATTAAAATTACCATCATTATTTTTTATAATTGGTTATCTTTAGTGTTTTTTAATATTTATTGAATTTTAGGTTTTTTTTTCTACTTTGACTGATTAATATTTTTTATTCTACCATGGATTCAAATAGAGTAAAATCATTTACATTCCACTCATAAAAATTATTTTTTTAATGAAATTTTTAAAATAATATGTACAAAATTAATCTGTTTTTAAATTCTTAATATGATTATAAAATCATAATATTTTAATTTAAATGGGATATGAAATTAACTCATATTCTTTGTGAACATATATTTTCATTAATCTAAAATTCTTGGATAATTTATTTATTCTTCCTTTTAATTTTTTAACTCACTCACTAATCAGTTGTATCTAATTATTATGTATCTTTATTATGTTATTTTGTTCACCATGAATAGAAAAAGTGGTTTGGAAGAAAATTTAAATGAAAACTAATGTTTTTTAAATATTTTCAAAATTTTGAAATCAATCACTTTTTTAAATCTGAAACCAACTTTTTTCTAAAACACCTTATTTTGAGTAAATAATTAATAGATAAATAGTTGAAAGAATCCATGGAGAATATATTTTTTAAAAAAATTACGTCTTATTTGGCATTATAAGGATTTCATTTCTTTTATTTTAATTAACTTCCTTTGGATTTGATGAATTGTTTGTTTATGATATGAAATGACTTTTTTGTGTTGGTATATGATGTGTCCTTATTTTAATACATTTTTTCTATTTCTAATTTGAGAAATTATTATTTTTCAAAGGAAAAAATGTGGTTTAAATGGATAATTATTGAATTTTTGTTAATTTGTAATGAAATTATTATTATTTGAATATTCGATTGGGAATGGTGATTTTTGTGTGCTTAAATGATAAAAATATCTTGGAATTAATTTTAAATATTTTTTAATACAATATTTTAGCTATTTAGTAGAATTTTCATTGTAATATTTTTTTAGAAATGATTTTCGGGATTTTGGTTTTTTAAATTAACATTTCCAATGTTTTATTTTTTTATATTAAATATTTTTTTGAAACATTTTTTTTCTTATTTAATGAAATTTTAAATTTCATGATTCAATCTAGTTTGATTTTTTTGAATTTATTAGAATATTCTGTGAAAAAAATTCACAATTTGTTACACTATTTTGTAGAAGGGAAAGGGCGTAAAAGGGTTGATGTAGTGTTCTTATGGGTGGATGCCGAGTTTCGTATGGGCTGGTGTTGAGTTTTATATTATTTCACATTTCATAATGGTCACTTAATATCAATGTAATGGTATAATCTCATCTTGAAGGATACTTAATGGATATATCTCATCTCAAGACATGTGTAAAGGTAATTCACCCACTCATGTAACTATCATCACTAAAGTTTCATGTCACGTCATGTCCAACTGCCACATTTCAAAACATTGTATAAAGGATTAGTTGAGCACGTCAATGGTTATGTCAAGGTCATTTTTAGCTGTTTAAATTTAATGTTAAGGATATATCATGGAAACCAATGGTGAAATGTAAATTTGTAAAGGTCATTAATAATACTCAAAAGGGTATAATGGGTAACATGCACTCATGTAAGGGGGATGCCTGTAGTTCTAAGGATGTGTCATGGTAACCCCATGACCCCAATATCTACATAATAGTCAATGTCAGCTATATAAAACAAATGTGGTGGATTTTATATTCATAAGGATCCCTAAATTACTATATGGTAAATATAAGAAAAGGGTGATCTTGATACAATAAATCTACATACATAAGAATCTATTGATGATAAGTAAAGATTAATGAGAGGAGTTAACCAAAACAAAGTTGCATACAAGGCTTGATTTCAGGGATCTGATGCTCATGAACATGGATTACTAGATTATATTAGATAATATTATCTAAAGTCACCATGAAGTAGAAGATGAGTAGTGACCAATAACCATGTGGATGTTAAGAAGAAGAGTTGGATTTTTTTTATATGATATCTGATGCTGGTATTTTTTGCGCTACTATATTTAGTATATATACATTTATTAGGAAATGGTTATTGATTTGATGAGGAACATTATATGCGGTGACCAGAGTCACTGGAGATAATAAATCAATTAAGTCCACATCAAAGGAAATGGAGCTGAAGAATAGAATATTATTGATGGATAATATTCCTTCCCTATTATCTTATTTATTTTCTATATCTATGTTGAGATAGTAAATTTATAATTCCTCATCATTGAATACTTGAAAATGTGTATTTAAACAATTTTATTGGATCTTGATTGGTTAGATTGATAAATTTTTACTTATTCCTTCTTGAGTTTTAATCATATAATTCTATTATTTTTCTTGGCTTATGTCACTAATTTAATATCTCCTAACTCAAATAAAGACAACTGAAATTAGATTTAGATTTATTTTTTAGTTTAAAATAAATTCAAACATTATATAAATTTAAAAATTATGTGACATTTCCTTAGAAGTTCTGAAAATGACTTTTGTATCTATTGTTCTCATTAACTACTCTTCATGAGCATCATTTTTTCACTACTTCATTATCAATATATGAATATTAGGGGCTTTAGCTCCTTTATAACTTAAAATAAAGTACTTAAATTAAAAATTATTGAATTTTTCTTTTTTACCTAAATAATGATACATTTCTTGAGTGATTTATATACAGTTCATCAATTATTATACTCTATTAGAAATGTTGACCACCAAGTGATAACTAGATGTTTCTATACATTTAATATACAAATATTAACACTTATATATTTAAATTATTTAAAGGAGTAGAGAAACATTTATTAGTTTAGTTATTTATATTTTCTTCTAAATCCATCCTTGTTCATGATTTTTTCTTTTTCTACTATATTTTATTATTTTACAACACATTCACCACCTTTTAATCACTTTTAACTATTTAGTTTCATCAACCATTAACTAAAATTCATATTTTAGGTGAACTTATAGGATTAAAACCATTAATTCCTTCTCATATGTTTGACCATACTAATTACTAGCATGTTTTAGTTGGGATTATAAATTATATTTTTTAGGTTTAGTGACGATCGCTTAATCGCCACCCATAGGAAACCATGTCCTGCCCCATAACCACATACAACATACACCATGGTGAATCATACCTCCCTATAACCTCCTAATGAATACACTTAAGAGTATCATACCTCACCAAAACCTCATATAGTATAGACCCCATGGGAATTTTATCCTACAACCTCATATATCATACAACCAATGGGGTTGAATCCCGCCCTAGAATTATTATGAGGCCATCATTACCCGTGGGACTCTATCCCACCTCTTCTCTTAATGAAATATACACCAAGGTGTTACAGATAACTCAAAAAATCATATAACATATACTCAGGGGAATCATCTCACCGCCAAGTCTCATATATCATATACACAAAGATCCCAATCCAAAACATTAGATATACCTTTGAACAAAATCATATGGGTTTTATATATGCTTAAACCACACATATAATTCCTAAGTTGGTTACCTAAGATAATAACCTTATTTTTACACAATATTCATAGTATGCTATCACTATTTTAGGATCCATTAATTATCCCTCTCTTAGGTTACATGAGATTGGGACACCCACTATGGTCCCCAAATCCAAATAATTATCTTTACACCCCCACATGGTTTATTTCATTTCATTCCTCTCTCAATGATCAAAACATATCAATTAGGGGCATAATTTCTTTTGATATATCTACACACATATCATGGCCTATTCAGACACACCAGAAATGCACCACATGAAAACCAATAAGGGATAGAATAATTCCCTTCCCATTTCTAGATTAATTCTAGGTCACTAATCCAACAAAAATTATTCATAGAAAATCCCATGGTGTCCTCACTAGGATACCCACACACACTTGTATATGAGGAAACCCTCACCCCACACATAATCATCTAGAAAAGAGGATCTAAAAAAATCCATGGTTTTATATGGTCTACCCCTATGGAATCTTTTTCCTCTCCACCTACCTTCCTTACTTGTAGGTAACTAAGGGTACTTATCCAACATATTATGGGTTCATTTACTTTTTATATACCACTTGGGTCTATTATATTTCATAAGATGTGTTATAATTTTACAATTATCCATCGGAAACCAATGCATCAAACTAGTTCCTAGTGGTCCTTTGGGGTCCATGAAATTTTCACTATTTTTATGTGGTTTTAATGAAACAATTATTTTTCAATTTGATGTATGATTTTATGAAAGTGTTGAGATTATATATCACATACAACATAAATAATTCACAAAACATAGAAATATGTTTCGAGACTATCTACTTCATATATAGAGTCTTTATATTTTAAAGAGAATTACTACCACCATTACCTAATCTCATCCAAGACCAATTACAAAACATCAATAAAAATGAAGTTTTAATAATATAAAACCCCATTTAACTATTTATAAAAAAATTATAAATATTTCTCTAATTTATTTCCAATTTAATTTAAAAATTAATAACTAGGGTATATTCATGGAACAAATTACTAACTACAACTTTAAACTTAAATTTTATAAGAAAAGTGGTGTGCATGACCCCCATTATCCATATGTACATTTAATATACAAAATCCCCAAAATATTATTCTAACACATGAAATAATTTTAATAAATAAACTGAAAATCCACAAATTAATTCAAATAAATGACATACCACTTTCAATTTTAAAAAACATAGTTTGATCATACTCTTAGTACATGTTTTAGCTAATCCAAGCAAAAATACCATCATTTGGGATGATTCCTTCATATTCTGGTGGAATTGGCATTAAACCCTAGTTTGAGTCATTACACATCGTTTGTGAGGAAAAGGAATAAATAATGGAGGAATTGAGGCAGAATATTTCATTTACCTCATGTTATCACATATATAAAATGGTATAAGAATCCATCAAGAATCAATAAAGATATCTCATATATTATAAAGGAATAATTAGATATCTTCAGAGCATGTTCACTTCCTTTTGGGTGGCTTAAACCCCCTTTAATATCAATTAAGACTATTGATGGTATTTTAGAAAAATCATGAAAATTTCATCATTTTAAAATAATTTACAAACCCTAAATCCCCCATGGACTATATATTATATTTCCACATATGATCCCATAATATATATATATATATAATTTTATATATCATAGAAATGTAATATGTATCACATATAAAAAATTATAAATTATAAGAGTTTACTAAATTTATGATCTATCGCATTCATATGTTATATATATATATAGGGAAAGTAAGGTTTTTCAATAATTAAATCACCATATATAACATTTCATATCATAAGTGTGGTTTTTTCCATTACAAAAACCTCAAACATAACATATTAATCTTTTATATAGTTTTTCCTTAAGAAATCCATATGTAACATATTTTCCCACATGTGTATTATCCTCATTAAATAAGTAATGTTATTTCTATTTGGAAAAACATATACATGATATTTTAACCTTACAAAAAATATTTTCTCAATTTGTAAGGTTCATTCCTTAGCCAAAACCCTATACATAATATTTTTATTTCAAACATAATATATTTTTATTATGTATGATATTTTACTTAGTAAAATTTCAATATATAAAATATTTTAACCCGTACATAATATAATTCTTCTTATGTAAAATAATTTCTTTAGTGTATTATCTAATTAGAAAAAAAAATTATGACTGACCTAAAATACATAAGATAATTTTTTTGATAAATTGATATATACTATATTTCTCCCCTTTATAGTATATTATGAATTAATGTGTGATATTTACTTTTCCAAAATTTCAAACACCCTTAGAAAAATATATTACATATATATGGATTTCCAATGGTTATTGAAATTTTTAATTCCAAAAATATCTTACTCAAATGCATATGGATTTTTCGTAATCTAAAATTCTATGGACCTAAAAAACATATACATATAATGATGGTTTTGACTAATATTAATTTCTCTATTCCAATGGAAAAAATTATGTATGAATTATAAAAACATTATGCATTCGTTTTTGAAAGTTAAAAGTCTTACATAAAATTTTAGAATTCTATAGAACCATTTCAACACCTCTAAATGTCACCCCAACCATATAAATTAGATTTAAAAAATTTCTAAGACACTCTAATTTAGATTCAAAATGTTTAAATTATTTAAAATTCATTTTATTACCATAATATATTTAATATTTTAAACCCCACAAACAAAATATACAACATTATGGAACTCCCTTCTCTTGTCATGAACACTATCATGTGACCTAGAAATCCCAGCAAGGACACCTGCCTCATCTATATACTCAATCAATAACCTGTGACACCTCTCAAACCTCAAAACATTTCCTAAAAATCAATATGAAATTTTACAACTCACATTATTATAATTTCATTCCCAATTCTCAAAATGCACCAAATTCTAGGATAAAAAATTAAAATCCCCCTAGTTTTACCAACCCTTAAAATGCGGATTGATAGAATTTTCATGATTTATGGAATGATATGAATCATGAATAAAAATTATATTAAGATAGCTTGTATGTTGATATGTATTGAGAATATAGTGATAAATATATTAGATAACAATATATGGAAATAATATTTCCAATATTTAGATAAATTATATGCTATAATTCAGAAAATTTAAATTAAATAATCTACTAAATATTGAAGATATTATTCATGATCATAAAATAAGATGTTTTTTGTTAAATCCTTGAAACAAAGGATTGAGAGAGATATTATTTATAGGTATTCTAATTTTAATTTTATGAGAGATTTTTATGAGATACTATTTACTATTAATATAAAATAAGAATAATAATAATCAATGAATTATATATAACCATAATAAGGATTACAGAATATGATTTTGTGATGTAATTATTTCATGTATATATTCATGGATAACTTTATGAAAATAGGTGTATAATTATCATACTAATTGGTCTATATTGAATTTATAATTCATGGAGGAACTCAATTTATTTCTGTTTGAATATTTAAAATATTTAAAAGAGGTTTCAATTCATCAACTGTTTTTATATCATAGATTAAAGTGGGAATGATGGATTCTTATATTATAAATGGTATTCTTGTATAAACTAGTGGGATAACGTAATAATTGTAAGGATTTATGGATCATATCCACCATTTTATTACCAATATTATAAAATAATATTATCAATGTTATATAAACCATTCCATGAATAATATATATATACATCTATGTTAGGAGATCATCCTTTTAAATATATTGTTTACTTGTTGTGTTTCCTTCATTATAGTATACAATGTGTTTTTTGAGAAATTTGAAGGATTTAATTTCACTCAAAATAAGTAAAGATATTAAATGTGTAAAAAATGAAAAAAATTGAACAATAATTCAACCCAACTTCTTAATTTTTTTCATGTAATTTCCTAAGGGACCTTAGTTGGTATTATAATAACTAGTTTCTATCTCTGATTGAATTTATTAAATTTATGCCTTCATTTTTATTAGAGACGATAATTATGAATCATAATTTGAGTGTTTAATATTATGTTACAAATATTTCTTGATAACTCAATGATTTTATTTTTTTCAATGGTATAGGAATTTATATATTTGATTTGTAATATTATCTATCAGGGAAGAATTAGACTGTGCCCTAATTTTTGAATCTAGGTATATAAGTTCTTGATGTTTCCTTTAGCGCACAATTATTATTAAAACTTTAACCCTTATACATGTTCTTTAAATTGTTTTGGTGTTTTAGAATCCCATCATTAAAACATTTTTAATTCTTTTTATATTTTATTTTTATTATTTTAAAACGCATTAAAAATGGAAAAGATTCTATCAGAATTTTTATTGCGGAAGGATTATGTGTTTTTGTATAAAATATTTAATGGTAAACATATAATATTGATCAATAATTTCCCTTGACTTTTGTTTAAGTTATATTATTAGATGTTTAGTATATTTTGGGCCTCAATATAAATAACTAAAATAATTTATTTTTGTAAGTAATTGAATATCATGTTGGTATATATATTATAACACTAAATACATGGATACAAATTATAAAATTATTTATTTTTATAATGAATGGGTCATGGGGTTATAATTTATTCAATCATTACAAGAGTTGTATATAACAAAAATTGTCCCAATAGATGCATACATGATATAAAAGTTCTGATCATTACAGAATTGACCAACCATTACTAAATAGTTCATAACTTGAGCTAAGAGACATCAATTTAGATTGTTATAATGTGAATAATCTATTTTCTAGGTACTTAAAATAAAGTATATATCATGGTCATGTAAAAATAACATTTTCCACATTCATCATTTACATTAATTCCATTATGTTTTATACCATATTAATAAAATCCCCCCAACCTCATTATCTATGTATTCTTGATGAGTGGTAGATAAGAAATTTCATGGGAAATTAAATTTTATTTTCAACCCCAACTTTGGATTTATTAACTTCAAGTGGTTACCAAATGAGGAACATGATGCAATATCATGATTTATATTTTTATTCATTATGTGATATTATTAATTATTGGTTTCTATACTTTGTATCTGACATTCAATCCATTTAGTTTAGATTTTTACTAGTCTTTGACTCTCAAATTCAAAGGATTGTGTTTGGAGGTACCCATTCATGATATGATTCACAACTTCATTACCATTTGAATTGTTTTATTCTTAATCAATTTGTTTGTGTCGATCATACAAGTTATTCAATTTAAATAGACAAACTCAAGAACATGATATTTAAATTCATGAGATCACTTTGTTAAATATAAACTTCAATAAAATAAATGTATGATATAGATGTATTTTTTATTGTATCTCAATTTTAAAATTGAACATGAATAATTAATTCTCTATGATTACTAGAGAATCACAATTCATTTATGATTGGAAACTGAGAGGATTTATATTATAAAACTTTTTATCGTGATTTATTGGTACTAAATTAAAGGATTAGAATATATAATGATTTTATTTGAATCATTATAGTATTATAATTAAGGGTTTCCCCCATGTTGATATTACATTGATCATAACATCAATAATTTTCATACCTTCCTATACAATGTTTGATTTCTTTTAATATTCTCTTATGAATTATTTATTTTGTGAACCCAAACACTCTTTTCGTCCAATACCTTTAATTTTAAATAAATTATTTCTGTTCCTTATTTGATTATTAATTTATTCATTAAAAGATGAACTAATTTTCTTACTATACTATAGAAACTTTTGTGAATTGAATAACTAATTAGACACACCATAATAACATGGCGAAATGTTGGCATCATTTTCATGTAATCCCATGTTTTTTAGTTTTAGTTTTTATAACTTCTGGTTACTTATTACTTTTACTTATCCTCTTCAATTTTTTAATTTATCCTTTATCAATCAACTATAATGTTTTTCCTTGATTGGGTTCACCATCTTGATTTGAATAGTCATATTAAGAAAAAAAAATTGCAAAAAAGGTTTTAATTAATATCTAAACAAGTCTCCCTTAATGATCCCATACATATTTTGGTTAACTTCCATAATTTTAGTTTCCTTTTTATAAAATATTCCTATCTCATTTTTTCCTATTCCTTATTTTTTTCATTTCAAATTATTTAATAGTTTTTTGGTCTTATTTCATTCACCCATATTCTGTAAGAATTTTCTTTCATTTATTCTTAGATAAGAAACACGATATTCATTCTATCACTCTTAATTCATGTTTAAATAGATCATAATAATATATGTTTCTTGAAATTAACATAAAACATAAAAAATGCATCAAATACAAAATTAGGCTTCTATGATAGATCAATCAACTCAAACCATGGATCATATTAGAGAATACTATCAAGAGTGTTCTAATGAATCTAGATGAAACCCTAATAATAATAATTAAATCATCTCAGGAAATAATAAAACCTTGAAATAATTGGCTACCCCTGATGTGGAGTAAAAATATAGGTACATATAATACCAAAAATTAGCTTTAAACATTGATCTTAAATCTAATCTTAAACTCATCCTCTAAAAATTTTATATCATTCTTTTCATTACCCACACAAACTCATTTAGTGTTTACATATTGTGTGTCTATCCATGAACCACAAAGGATTCATCAATGATATCTTCAAACTTATAAACTTCCATTTTTCTCTTGATAGTTTATCTAGAAATTATTTATAGAATTTTAAAACTATATTTATGGGTTATAATAACCTTAAAAAACTCCTTAAAGTAAATTTTACCCTAAATACTAAAATGTATCCATTAAAAATAATTTTTCTATCAGGAAATCACAGAGATAGACTCTTCATGAATATTGAGAGAAATTCAGGAATTTTTCACCAGTTACCCTCACCGGAAAATTAGTGACAAGATGGTGATTAAATATTATTTTGAGGTATTTTTACCCTGGGATAAAGAAATGATTGAAGATATGATTAGTGTTATTCTAGTGGATTGAACCCTTGTTTCTGTTTGTTACTCCATAACGAAATGGATCGAGATGCAAAAAAAATTCAAGACACTAGAAATATTACCCACATAAAATTTATATTATGTAATCCTTTCATCCCTAGAATAATAGTAGGAATATAAACAGGAAAAATGAATATTCATTTATGAAAATTATCACAAGCTCAAGGTAATTCACAATCTCTACCAACATCAAATAATTGTGAGATTTTTATTACTGGAACAGACATCCCAAATCAATATCATATACTTCTTGATAAATTTAGATTTTTTTAGGAATATATCCTCAGATTATATTTAGAAAATAACTCTATATTAAATTAAGAATATTTCATATTAACAGCTAATATGGGGTGAAAATCACAACCATAATACCAACAGAGAGGAAACTCTTTCTATTTAAACCAAAATCAATATTACAAAGGATAATTTTCACATCATCCTCCCCCATCCTAGAATAACCCTCATCTTCCTCTAAAATTTAATACTAGTATTTATAAAATGAAAAAACGTTTACATAAACATTTAATTATAATAAACTACCCAAGAATCCATTAATGACCTTAGGACATAAGTGGGAAAATCCTAGTTTTTTTTAAAGAGATCAAGATGAAATGTTTAGTTTTTGTATCATTTAAACCCATTTTGAAACAAAATTATATTGGTAATGTGAGTTCCATCACACATAGAAGTGGTAAACTACCAAGGTATACTATTATTTATTCCTTTGAGTCAACCAAAAATATGTATATTTTTAACTTATAATCTCTATTTTAAACCATCCAAACAATTTAATATAAGTAACACTGAAAAGAGGCCTAACAAGGAAATATAATTATCGTTGATGAGTCATATAACACATTCAATCTTCTTCCATTTACTCAAACACCTTATCAATAAAAAATATATACAAAATGTGATAAAAATATCTAAGATACTTTTAAAATGTTTTAGATTAACTTTTAATAACATGGATTTTGATATAAAAATTACAATATATGCCAAATTTCTAAAAGACCATTCTAATGAAAAATACTGACTAAAATGGAATAACATGGTAAACTATATAAGAAATGTTTCATCCTACATATATCCTATGGTGCCAATAAAATGTATTGATTTCGTCACATTTACAATATTTTGAACAAGATGGGATACATTTTTCCAAATACAATCCTTGATTTAGGATATTTAATTAATGTGACATCTCACTCTTTGTTTACTTATTTGTATGTCATATTTATTTAACCAATAATCGTTTTTTACAACCCAAGTAAACCTCGTCAAACCCAAATGAGGTTATTAAAGAAGTATTAATATGAGTTAAGATCCTCATTTTCATTTTATATTTATACATCATTTGGAAGGAAGATACCCAAACACATAAACATTATCCACTCATATTTGGTAGTATATACCTTAAAATGTTAAAAATAAAAATAATTTTTTTAATATAACATTATTCATGAAGTCTGAGGGATAAATAGTTTATTTTTACATTATAAATTCCATGAAAAATCCAATAGAGGAGTACTCCAGCCAACCCATTCATTAGAATGATGTTATCCTTAAAGAAACACACCAACCACATTCTTTACTTAACCAGTATTCTGAATTTTCATCCCTCACCAAAACATTTGGTTGTTATTCAAGTTTATATTATTCAATTCATTTAGAGAAATTTAATACTTATATATTGATTGAATAGTTTCATAAATATGAGTTATCCATCACTATTGATGATTCTAAAAATTAAATTTTTATTTATTTTATTTATATAGAGAATAATCATTATAATATTGACAAATAAAATAATATAACACTTCCCAATTCACCTCCTATAATCCAAGAATGTCTGGTGGTAGACTTGAAACCCATCCCCATGATTTAAATGTTTATTATCATAATGGTATTTCCTAATTTCCTATTATAATTTTCAAAAATCATTTCCTAAATAATAAATTGGAACTTCCGAATATTTGAAGAATGAAAAATAGTAATATGATGGAATTTGGATAGTATTTTATGGATTATACAACATGTCTTCATGAATCATAAAATTTTAAAATATGTGGCTAATTAAATAAGGAAATATAACTAATGGATAAACCACACAATCTTTGAAGTAGTGAAATTAATGGTGATGAAATTAATTATAATTAGGACCATCTACCCCATATATTATAGAAACTAGGTTAGCATACAAAAAATTATTCAAACTAAAATTGGAGTAAAAATAATGTCAAGTGAAAAGAATTAATTATTTACTATATCTATAAAAAACAGTTTTTGTGTCGGTATAGACTATTTTGAACTTAATTAATCCAAGAAAATAAGATAATTTTCTATACCTTTCATTAATAATATATTCAAAATATTGGTATTATGACCTGTTGTTGTTTCCTTGATGGCTATTCAGGTGATTTTAAATCCATATTTACCCTAAGGATCAAGAAAATATTATGTTTACCTATAAATTTGGCAAAAAAATCATATATTATATGGTTATTTGGTTTGTATAAAAAACTATAAAATTTCCAAAATTGTATGGTAAGTATTTTATATGAGTACCTAGAGTATTTAATGAATTTCTTAATGTTTAATTTAATTATTTGTAGATTCTTCTCTGAAGATTATTTTGTATTCCAAGGTTTTATACTCCGCTGATTCATTAAAAATGTGTTCATATTAAATTTTCAAAAATTCCATTTTCTAGTAGAAAGATAGATAGTTCTTGATAATTTTTTTATCTTTATGAATATAATGAATGTTTAAAAATAAAAATTATAATAATTTTTCCCTCTCATGTCTGAAATGGGTTCATGAGGTGTTTTATTTTTTAGATCATGTTGGTGTTTTCTATTTATTCATTAAATATTTTTATAACATACCACTTCTCTTGTCCCATTAATTATTAAAAGTTCCTTATTTTTTATTTGATAAAAATTTCATGGATTAATTTAATTCACTAAAATATAGTATTGAATACTCTCCTGTTATAAAATAACATAGGTGGAATCTATTATTTAAGCTCATGTATGCCACATACAAATATATAGTTGAGGAAGTTTTACCATAAATGTTTTAGATGGATCCCCATCTCATTTAATATTCATTACATATATTTTAGCCTACCTAAAAAACTATATTACTATTAAAAAATAAATCCTTTCATTACTTTATCCTTGAAAAAATTCAGCTATAATCATCTTAGATCAAAGTTAATTGTGTTTTTTAACATTATTCCATTCAATTTACACTTAAAAATATTGAGTCACAGCCCCACCTCATATAATTTATGTTCCTAATCTTGGAGATTGACCTAGAGGTGTGTGTCAATAGAGGAGTGGAATATAGTAGCAGACGAAATTAATAATATTACACTACTATTGGACACAAATGTTTACTCACTCAACTATATTATATAATTGACCATACCCCTTAGAAAACATTTATTATAAATTACTACATGCCACATAGGGTCCCTAATTATTTTAGGAAATAAAAATAATAGCGGATTAACCATGATTTATTATGGTATATTTGGGATGTCTCATAATCGTGGTGTATTTATACTGACTGGGATATTCAACGGTGTATACCTAACCATGAGTTCAATATTATTTTTCATTTTTTTTCCAAAATCTATCTAATATGTAATATTATTTGTAACATCCCAAACATAACCATACCATAATTGTATGTTTCACAAAAAATATTACAATGCTAACATTCCAAATAAAATATAGGTTTATATTTTTCATATAATTAGGACACATACACCAAAATATTATATTAGCAAATACCACTCTTCTACACCATGAAATAATTAATTTCATTCATAAAAAATATTATTTAATCAAAAGAACTTACACAAATCCATAAAATTTACCAAAATATGAACTTTTAATTCATTATTTTATCTAATCATCCTTAAACCCTAAAAAATAATTTTAAAATGTGGGATGATCATATAATTCTCATTAAGAAGTATTAAGGAATAAAATTCCTATAAATCCATTAAAAACAAGAAAAATGAAGAAATTTGTTAAACTATATAACTTTGAGTTCATATAAGATAATTAATGAAAAAAATTATTTTTACACATAAAATAAATGTAAGGAGTTCCGTATAAAAACTTTTAAATGTTATGCTCATGGATGAAGATTTTAATTGAATATAAATTGGATATGATTATTATTTTTTCTTTTGGATCCAATACGTCCATCATGTTAAAACTCAAATTTTTCACGATTTTTTAATTGATTTTATGTTTATTTCAAGGTTTTGGAATCATTTGAAGAAAATAGAATGTTTTTTAGGTTGAAGAGTGAAATTGTAAGATGTTTGAGTTTTAGGTGGCATCAAAATGTTATGGTGGAACATCAAAATGGGAATAGAAATAGTATAAGAAGTTAAAATGGAGGATATATAAAAATACTGGGGATTTTTTTTGATTTTAGTTTAAATAATTCCCACATATGTCATGGTACTATGAAGACTATGTTTTGGTACTCTGGAGAACATGACGCAACATAGAAAGTGTTTTGTATAATATTTTTATATATTTAAAATGGTGAAATTTATTATAATGTGTGGGTATTACTGATGACCCGTGGAAGGGAGAAGTTCTAATAAGAATTTGTTTTACACCAACTCATGGTGTATTCTTAGTGATCAGTTTTTAAAAATCACTAAAATATCGAGGATTTATTTCTAAGGAAGAATTAAATAAAATAGAATTCAAATATTGGGAACTAAATTCCATAGAACACAACATAATGGAATAAAATTTTATCTAATTAAAATAACACAGAGATAAAATATATTGGTGTTATGAGTTTTGAAATAGTTTCAAGATAAATTCCTAATAGTTCAACCAAAATAGTGTCCAATACACCTTGGTGTAATCCATGGTTAGAAGAAACTTATATATTTAATTAGATCTAATGATATGGATATTTTAAAAATAGAATAGCCTATTATACTCTATCTTTAAATTATATTACCACATTAACAATGACTAAGATATTTGAAATGATCATAGGGTTTGAAATTAAGTGGATTAAGTTAGAAGTTAGTTGAAGGAGGTTGGAGGTTTGAATTTTATTTTAAAATTGAAATTTAAACCTATGAAAAATGATTTTGTTGAGTAATATATAGAAGATACAAAACAAAAAAAATGTGGAATATTATGTTAAATTAGAGACATAAAAGTGAAAGATACATGTTTTTCATTATTTATACATTTTTATGTATACTTATCATGATAAATATATTGAATGTGAAAGAGGATGTTGCAAGATGTGTTGTGAATGACAATTGAAGATGGTTCATGATATTGTATGAGAATAGAAGAAGAATAATAACCCAATACACCCAACAACTTGAGAACATCACTTCATTGTCTGATTATCATGTTTTTATTCATATTTTTCATTTCATTGTAAAGTGGAGGGCTGCATCAAAACACTTTAAGCAGATGTGTAACATGGTTTTAGGATAATACATGATCATTTATACTCAAATTGATTATAGTGGGTTCTGTGATCATGATTAATCAAAATCAGTCTACGTATTATCCATCTTATTTTGATAGGTGAAAATTTTAAATCATTTTTATCCTTGTGTTGGTGTGTGATGGATGTGTGTGGATAGAAAATATCTCTTACCATAATAGGTAGGAGAGGAAGATTAAAAAGAAACATAAAAAATAAATTAATATCATTGATTCTTCACCCTCTCAGTTATTTCCCATAAATCAAGTACGTGTTTCCACAATAAGAAATAATAAATTTAATAAAATAATCCTGAAATTGTTTAGGGACATTATAATCACTGGTGATCACCCTTATTTTCACCCATAGGGAAATAAAATATTTGTTTACAACTAATATATTGTATTTAGATAAAAAATTATTTCCCAATTCATTGGTCAATATAACCCTGTCCCACCTATCATCATATATAATGTATAAGAACCATAACATGAAAAAAAACACATTGAATCTTTTAATTCAACCCATAAGAATAATCATTAAATTTAACCCAATAAAATAATATAAAATAAATATAATGGGTAAAATAATTTCTTATTAAGAATAAAATGAAAATTAAACATATAATATTAATAAACACTTATTATAATGTTCAAAATATAGATTAATTTGAGTAAAAATATTTATAACATTTAAATTAAATGTTTAAAATAAATTCCTTCAAATGATCATAACATGGGAAGTAATAGTCCTGAAAAATATAATTGTGAGAAGTAATTTTAATTCCCAAAAATAATAAAAAATATATATATAATAAAATATATTTTCATACCATAAACAATAATATATTATTACAATTCAATGAATTAATGTGATAACTCATTGAATGGAAATTAAGTCAGGAATCCCCTTATGTCGAGTCCCAACACAATTCCTATGTTTTATATCATCCTAAAAAATAAAATTCTATTAATGATTTAAATTATTTAAAAACATTATTATTTTTATTTCATTATTACTATTCATTTTTATTCATTGATAATTATATACTGTTTTTTATTGGATTAATTTTCCCTGAGTCAGATGTTTTGAGTTTGTCCCATATAATGGTCCAAAACAGTTTTAGTATGATGTTAATGATCAAATATCCTTATCCTATAATTCTATAAGCTCCATAAGTGATATTTTATATGTTTTATAACATTCTATATGTTAATTAAATCAATAAATTTGTACATAGTTACAATTTTTAACATCATTCATGATAGGTTAGTTATAAATTCTTGAAAATAAATTTGATTATTTAATTTTAATATCATAAATATCACAATTATTTTATAATTTTAAAATCATAAAGAAAATTATTTAATTATTAATTTCATTTTCAATAATGAAATATATTTTTTGGAATATCCATGAAAGGTATATGTGAATGATAACACATCATCATTCACTTTGGTAGTATAAATCCACTATGGGTAAATGATGTGTTCTAAAAGAGTTTAAAATAATAGAGTAGATATTAAATACATGAGTTTCATTAAAAAAATTTATAATAATTTATTTATTTTTTAAAAGTACATTTATAGGTAACCCATATTATAGAAATTCATTAAGGATAGTAAAAAAATAAAATATATGGAATTTGAAACTCATACTTCGATATAGATATCACTTACAAAAAGGGAACAATTAGAGGGGAATGAGTTATATATAATCAATAAAGGATAAATATGGTTTTAATAAAATATTTTATATTCATAGAGTAAAAACAAGATATGTTTTTAAATCATTATAAAGGGAAAAAATTCTTAAATAATAAATAAAATATTTTTTTGGATACCCTCACATTGAACATTAATTCTTCTCCTTATTATCAATGATATAGCCTTTGAAGGAGGGAATTTTTTTTACTTTAAATGAGGTTTATAAACTCTAAAAGGGATATTTAGAAAGGGTAAATTTCAGAATATTTATATAAATATAAAATTACATGTGCTTTTACAAATGGTATAATGAGTCTCCTTTTATAGGTAGGTTTCAATGGTTTTTTCAGAAATATTTATTCTTTAAGGGTTAATAATGTAATTTTTAATTGTAAAGTGTCACATAAATTAAAAATCGGTGAAATTTTAGACCATTAAACCTCACCACTTGATTTTATGTATGTTTTAATTTTTTTATAAATTTGAAAAATATTTACAACATTAAATTACATTAAAAGTCATTTTCAAAGGAAATATTGTTATTTGTTTTTAAAAATATCTACATAAAAATGAAATTAGAAATTATATATATATATATATATATCATTATATAAATATAATATTTATCCTAAGAAATATAAAATACCCTAAATAATCTAAACCTTTATCACATTAAATTATTTTAAAGACATCATTTTTTTTACTTTTTACCTTCTTGCCCAGGTATTACATCAACACTACGTAAAAGATTCAGATACTTATTCTATTTTTGAATTTTAAAAATAAATTAATGAATCATATAAAATTTATTATTAATTATTATTATCATATATATTCATTCATAAAATTATTCATTTCAATTTATATAATTATAATATTTCTACGATAAATTGTTTTGACTTTTCTTTAATTAGACAAGCATTGAGTAAGCATTATGAGAATTTTCAAATCAAATATTTTTAAAAATTATTAAAATGAATAAATAAAATTGACTATTAATTATATTTTACTCTTAAAAACTATAATTATCATGTAATTTCTCGGTATTATAATTTAATCCATCAATTTTTGTGTTTCCAATGATATGAAAGTAGTGCATCAAAATCAATAGATATTATCATATTTATCCTCAATTAAAATTTAATTCCTCATAATTAAATAATTCTTATATGATATTTATATTATTTTATCATGTAAAAATTTTTCCATAGGTTTTTATAATTTTCTAAAGCATTTTTTATAAATATAATGTAATTAGAAGTTGAATTCAAATTAAACTTGAATTATTATTTTCAAAAAGAAGTTGAATTAAAATTTATTACTCATATTATATATACATTAAACTTGAATATTAATATAAACAATAAATTATTTAAAACATTAAAATAAGAATAAAATTTATAATGGTTTACAATATTTTTTAACAGAAACGGTGAATATACATCATATTTTTTCTTTATTGTCATAATTTATTATTTATATTTTTACTAACAAAATACCTCCAACCTAGTTTTTATATGAAGATTAAAAATATATTATTTTTTAAAAAAAATCACTCTATATTTATTTAATGATAAACATAATTATAAAAAACTCATTATATAATAATTTAAATCTAAACAACATATATTTATTTTTCAAAAAAACATTATTTTTTGTTTCATACCATGAAATAAATATTTGAAAGACTATCATAATAATGATAATAAATATAAATCTTTATAATTAACATTAATATTAATTTATATAATATCTAATAATTAAATAGTTCTTTAAATAGATAAAAATAGGACATTATGTTAACAAAATAAACATAACCAGAAAAAAACATATTTTATAACATGAAATAATCATACTTACTATTTTAATATAAAATTAGTAACTAATTCATTCTATAATATTCTTTCTAAGATGAAATAAATATCTATAAATTTTAAAATAAATAATCCTGAATAAATTAAAATTTATAATATTAATAAAACTGATATGTTACTAAAAATACCCAGGTTTTAACATTCTCCCCCTTGAAGAAATTGTTCCATTTCGATTTTAATTCCTTGAAAAATAAGTAGAAAAATCACTAATTTCTATCTTATAAAACCATTATAATGTCTAAATTCTATATAATGTGAATATAAACATAAATAGTTTTTCATCCTTATGAAATCCTCTTTAATATCCCTAAATTATTTTTCCTATTTTTTCTAAACAAAATCCTTATCCCTAAAGTTATCTAATTCTTTCTATTATACCAATTGTGTGATACCAAACATAACTAATCCATTACATCATGTTTCAAAAACAATTACAATACTAACATCTGAATATCATTTAGTCGTAGAGTTTTATAGCATTATAACACATAAAACATGAAAATAAAAAACCAAAATATCAATATTCTACACCCTTAAAACATCCATTTATTTCATAAAAAAATTCTTTAATCAACACACTTTCTTTAATCAAGAAATATCACCATAACTAGAACATTAACTTTTTTATTGTTCTTAGTCTTCCTTTAACCCATTAAAAGATTTTTTAAAAATTGGATGAGTGTATAAAACTCTATAAAGGGTATAATAGAAGAATAAAAACATTTATTCCATTAAAAATTAAGAAACCCTTTCTATTTTATTAAAATATTAATCTTAGATATTTTGTAAGATCAATTATAAAATCAACTTCACTTTATATATAAAATAAATCAAAATATTTCAAAAAAACCAAAATCTAAGAGGTGATAAATTCATGGTAATATTCATAAGGTTTTATTAAGACATTATAAACTCTCATAATCACTTGTAGTAGAATAACCTATTTTCGCACATTAAATATATTTTCTCTCAGGAATACATATTTACTCTATGTATTGGGGGGATATATCTCAAATTAACCAATCATTATATATAATTCTGAAGAACCATAAAATGAATAATACACATAGAATATTTCATTTCAACCCAAATAAATAATCATTAAAGTGAACCTAATAAAATAAAATAAATTAAAGATAATGGGTCAACCAATTCAATATTGAGAGTTAAATTAATGAAAACCCTAGAATGTTGGGAAATATTAATATGAAGTAACATTCAAAATGGTGATAGATTTGATTGAAAACATTAAAACATTTAAATTAAAATTTCAAAACAAATCCCTATGAAAGATCATAACATGGAATGTAAGAATCATTTAAAAATGGTGGTGATGATGAATTGAAAATACTAAAAAATTACGAGAAAATAAAATATAGATAAATAAATTTAATTACCACAAAAAATTATAAAATAATATAATTTATTGAATTAAGATGATGACTCAATTAAAGGATATGAAGTTATGAATCCCCTTACCTTGTGTCCAGACTCACTTCATACATCTACTATCATCCTAAATAATCAAATTATTTTAATGAGTTACTTGACTCAAAAATATTTTTGTTTATTTAACTACTAATATTCTTTTCTATTAATTTATTATCATTTATTAATTTTTTTTCAAATTAAATTTTATTATGTATATCATTTTGAGGTTGTCAAGTTTATAGTTCCAAGTAATTTTTGGTAAAATGGTAGTGGTCAGAGATCTTTGTAAAATAGTTTGGTGATATTTATAAGTGACAAGGTATATTTTTTATATAATTCTAAAATAAATTCATTCAAAAAAATTAAATATAATAACAATTTTAAAAATATCCCACTTTAATCTTGTTTTAGATACTTAAAAACAATAATTAATGTTTACAGTAAATATTAAAATTATCATGATAATTTTATCATTCAATAATCATAAGAAAACTATTATTTAATTATTAATTTTTTATTAAATCATTAAATCCCATTTTTTAATATCAATGAATGTTATAAGTTAAATATAAAACATCATCGCATAGTTAGATAGTTTAAAACCACAACGACTGAAATATTTTTTACAAAAGAGTTTAAACAAAGAGAATAACTAATATATAATTAATTTTCATTAACAATTTAGAATTAATATAATATTTTTAAAAAATCATTTTAAAGGTGAATTATATTATAGAATCGGTAAGAGGAGAATATAAATTAAAACACATGGAATTTGAAACTCATACTTTGATATAGTAACAACCTGAGAAAATGATTCATTGAGATGGAAATGAGTGATATTCCATTAGTAATGTATCAAAAGAGTTTTAATAACATGGATATAGAGACATGGAAGAAAACTCCTGGATTTTAAAGATATTTTTATTTAAAAAAATATTAAAATACAATGGAAATATTATGTTAGAAACCCTTACCTTGTACTTTGATATGTATCCTCTTCATTAAGTCTAAATAGGTGACGTCTCAAACTTAGATTCCACTTAATAGGTTCCCCGTCCCCGATTGGACACATGGCCTCAGACACATCTCCCCAGATTCTAGAGGCTTTTGACTAGCAGTGAGGGACTAGGGTTTGTCCATATGGAGATTATGCCCTCATTACTAGACTTTAGAATAGCAGATAATTTTAAATAGAGGTAAATAACAAAAGTAATATGTAAAAAAGAAAAATCAGGCTAAACTAATAAATAACTGATCAACTAATAATCATACACAATAGATTGTGATATTCCATGTATCTGGTAAATTCAAAAACATGGATATAAAGAAGTAAGAATACTTTCTAATGCATTGTTGCATAAAGGAAATACATAAACTATCAAAAGAATATCTAGCTCCATCTCAATCATCTGATACAATATCCATACAAATACATCAGGAAATAAGGTGTTTGAAGTTGTATGCTTCCCTTTATCAACACACACATTCATGTAGGCTACCCATGTAGCAATGGATCCTGGATAGAGTGTGAGATAAATCTTAGTGGGCCACCACCAACATTGTCTATAACATCTATTCCATGTAATGGAAACTACAATAGTGTGAAAGTATACATATATAAATTAAATTGGTATAATGAAACTAAATTTCCATGTTCTTACTTCATCCCTCTGCTGGTGTATAAACATGTAAACAGTTCATTAATTAATTATTTCCCAATTTACATTAATAGGTCACATGAGGCATTTCCACAACTATCTTAATCATCTCATGATAGTGGTACTAATGGTTCCAAGGTAAAAGAAGGAAACCTAGATCACAAGGGTCATCAATTCTGTGGTAACTGTAGCCTGGATAAGGGGTTCGAGTGTAATCCAAGGAGCATCATCCACGGATTTCCATAATAGTGAATCTAAAATATTCAAACAAATAAAACCAAGTTAAAATGGGTATAATCAATGACCTGGTCCAAGGATGTAACCAAGGCACCTAAAGTCATGCAAGATCCAAGGAGTGTATCCAAGGCATCTTGTAATAATAAAGAAGGGATCCTAAAATGTCATACCAGGCATCCAATGAAAGAGGTGGATCAGGTTCCATGGTGGGTCTCACCCTTGTAAATAAGCATCATTGAATCTGAATGGCATCCTTCAATACCTAAGTCATTCCCTCGGGAATCCAAAATAAAATTCAAAAAAAACATAAAATATTTTTTGATCTATATTTAAGTGGGAACTTTACATTTTATTAATTTAAAGTAATAAGTCCATACAATTACAATGTCATTTATCACGTTTTTTGTTTCAAGAATTTCCTTTCATTAGTTTGATAAGGCCAAGTAGTGTGAACCCATTAAATTAAACTATACGATGAATGATTAATTCATTTGGTTTATCTACCTTCCACCACAAGTGGAAAGGGGTGCTACGACATGAAACCAACTATTCATTTTCAATTATTATGGCCAAGTAATATTCATACAACACACGTGCCAATTTATCATTTAAATCAATTATCTATATTTAGGAACTTACCTTGGGCAGGTTAAGTTGAAGTGACATGGTACTCTCCATTCACCATTACATAAATAAATAATCATTTAATATAGGATGGCTTACCATTTGGGGGGTCAAGCTCGAACACACCCGAACGGTGGATCAAAGTGTGAAAACACTTGAAAATAAATGATGGAATATCACCCTTCATGGGGTCTGAGGGTTATTAATGTAACCACAAAAAACTAATAACATATATAGAAAGAGTCTATCTATATGGTTATAATGACTATAATAAAGGCATATAAATTCAAAAATCGGAACCCTATAAAATCGGAGGGCCCCACACGTCAATTCAAAAAACAATGAACTTGAGGGATGAGTTATAGGCCACCCACCTCATACTCACACGACCTTTGTGTCCCAGAATTAGGCTCCAATTCATCCTGGAATAGAGTAGATCTAAACTAAGGGTATAATATCATACACCTTGATACTTTTTTTTGTGAGAAATATAAATAGAGAACAACTAAAAAGGACTCGAGCACTTACCATTCTGCATCTAATGCGAATAACAAAAGCTCTATTGGATCCCAAAAAAGGAGATCTCTCAATCTATAGAGTAGGACTTTAAAGAGCTCTAAATGGGGGTAAATGGTGGTTCTGCCCGTTGGAATTAAGAATAGGGAAGGTGGAGAGGGTTAATTAGATCATTAAGGAAACAATGGTAGTTCATCATATAAAATAGCATGTGAATTGTTTGGCTACATGGTTTTTTAAATGGTGCGCTAACCATGCTTGGGTTCCGGGAAAAAAGGGGTTACATTCATGGTTAGGTCACAATGTTTGAAAACCCATGTGCCAAACATGTGATATGAATCTACCTAAAATGCAAGACAACTTTGCGATTTAGACTAACTATGTGGGATCCCATCATAGTTTACTCTAACCATGCGCCATGCCCATTTTTACAAAAAAGTTTTGTTCCAAGACTCGAATAAGAATTGTACAGCCCTAAGACCTTCTTGGACTCATTAGGATTCCAAATTAGTTCAATAAAACTGAATTAGAAAAAATATTAAAGGATCTTTACCTGAATCAAAAACCCGGTTCTTACATTTTTTCCCATAAAGGAACTTGTCCCTGAGTTCACCTTCCAATGGTGGAGAATCACTTTCTGAGAATTACTCCGGTCACTGGGAATGTACATCGGCCTCCCTCTCCCAAGTCACATCCTATACATGGTTTTGCTTCCATAGAACCCATATTAGAGGAATAAACCATCCTCGAAGAGCCTTCATAATCTATTCAATGATTCTTATAGGACACTCCTAAAATGAAGAATCAATATAATGCTCAACATCCTCATTATCAAAAGTATCAGATTGGCCACCATGATAATGGTGAAGTTTTGAAATGTGGAATATGTCTTCCATGCAATGGAACATCTTTTGTAATTGAAACAATTAGGCTATCAGCCCAACTCTCTCCAATATCTCAAATGGCCCTAAAAATGAGGTGACAGTTTCCCTTGCCTTTGTATCTGTCTATTACTTATCCTATGTGACAACTGTAGGAAAACATGTCCCTTGACCTTGAACTCTAGATTTCATCAATAGTGATCAGCATAATATTTTTATCTATAATGAGTTTTAAATAAATGCTTACTGATTATCTGAAATTTCTCTAAATTATCCAACACAAGAAGAGGACCTATAAAGGCTGTCTCACCTAACATAATCTAGTGTTGGGGTGCATGACTTGTCCTACCATACAAGTCTTAAAAATTTTCCATCTGAATTGTCTCCTAAAATCTATTATTATATAAAAAATCAATGAGAGCGATATCTTTCTCCCAATAACCATCAAAATAATAGACACATGCCTAGATCATGTCCTCCAGAACCTGTATCATCTGTTCCGACTATCTATCAGTTTGGGAGTGAAAAGTTGTTCTTAGAGGCACCTGTGTACCCTCAGCTTTCTACAAGCCCTACAAGAACTGTGACTCGAAATGTTCATCCCTATCTAAAATGATTGTATTAGGGACCTCATGTAGTCAAATTATTGCATAAACATATATTCATCCCCGCTAATCAACTGAAAAATTCTCCCAAATATTAATTTAGTGATCCACTTTCATCAATCTATCAATGACAATCCATACAGTATCACTAACTCTAGGTGACCAAGGTAACCAGACTACAGAGTCCATGGAAACATATTCAAATTTATATTCTAGAACATGAAGTGTTTGTGATAAGACTATAGGTATCTGGTGTTATGCCTTCACCTATTAATAGGTGGAACACATAGTGATAAAGCCTATTATCTAATTCTTTATCCTTGGCCAACTATACTAGCATAGAATGTCTCAATATATTTTATAGATTCCTAGATGAATCTCCCCCTGATAAGTGTATGACTTATGAATAAAATCCTCTCACCTATATATAGTAACACACACACATCCATGTATATATATTATGACATCTCTATCCACGGACCAATCTGGATGCAGGTTAGCTCCTGAGATACCCTCTCATTAAACCAGAACTTCAAAAGACGAAAATAGTATACACTTTATCTTCTCAAGGAGGGAAGAGGTAACTATTAATGCCAAGAGATATGTCTGCTCACGACTGTTATGAAACTCTAGATGTAGCTCCGAGAACAGGGCAATAAATTTCCATTCATCATTGGCTTCTCATATAGCCTATGCCTAAGTTTTCCCGCTCAGCACCCCAGCAACCAAATTTCTTCTTCTAGGCATATATGGAATATTGAAATCATAGGAATATGGATATTCAACCCATATCTACTATCTAAGATTCAATTCCCACTATAAGAAGATATATTTTAGTATTTTATGGTCTGTATACACCACAAAGTTATCACCCAATAGATTATGTCTCCTGCAAAATAAGGCATGGAAAACTGCTGCTACCTCAAGGTCATGTATTGGGGAGTTTCTCTCATGAGGCTTCAAATACCGAGATCTATATGACACAAATTTGTCCTCCTACAATAACAATACTCATAGGTCGATGCCTGATGCATCAAAAAAGATGTTATATCCTCTTCTAGACTCTATAAGAATCAGAATAGGTTTTGAGACAAACCTCCCTTTTAGCTCCTAAAAGGCTTTCTCACATTCTTCTAACCATAAGAACTTAACAACTATCTTTGTAATACTAGTGAGAGGTGAATCAAGGCATGATAATTCTTTTAGGAAATTCCATTAATATCCAACCAACCCCAATAAACGTTTTATATCAAACACGTTCTTGGGATGCTCCCAGAAAACCACAACACTAACCTTCTCTGGGTCAATATATACTTCTAATTCTGATATAATATGACCCAAGAAGTGAATGTTTTCGATCCATAAGTTGCACTTATCAACCATAAAATAAATTTTATGCACTCTCAGTGTACTCAAAATGATCTTATGATGGTTATCATGGTCACTCTGAGTGTTTCCAAGATGTCATCCAAAAATACTATGAAAAAATATATCCAAATAGAGATAAAACGCAATATTCATCAAATCCAAGAAAATAGATGGTGTGTTCATAATATTGAAAGGCATAACTAGGAACTCATTAAAACCATAACAACTATGGAAAATAGTATGAGGTATGTCTAATGTCCTCACTCGCACCTGATGATAGTGCAATCTGAGGTCAATCTTAGAGAAGATTCTAGATCTTCAGGGCTGGTGAAAGAGATCATCTATATGAGGTAGTGGATATTGGTTCTTGATCATAAGATATTTCAACCATATCTAATCCACACATAAACAAAGGGTCATATCCTTCTTCTTGGTGAAAATAATAGGTGAACCCCAAGAAAAAGTGTTAGGTCATATGAAACCTTTGGCCTCAAGATCCTCTATATGACACTTGAGATCCTAGAGCTCTATAGGTTCTATCCTGTAGATAAAAATGGAAACTGTCACGAACCGAATATGGTCGCCATCAAAACTGGCACTCAACCCAGTCCGCAACAAGGCCCAAATGGTGTTCCCAATCCCCATGTGCTGGAACAAGTTCCTGGGTATCATAAAATGAAAATTGGTAATGATTTACCTAAGTTGATAAACTTAAAACAACAAAAGAATCCAATAAAAAGAATCTGGATTTTTCAATCCAAAAAGTCTTTTACAAAAAATCAGAACTGAATTAAATATTTTAAAACAACTCAACAAGACTATAAAAAAGGTACAAAACTAAAATTTAATAGCCCAAGAACCCTCACAGAAAGGGGCACCGCCCTCAAGCCATCTCCACAAGACTTCACCACCATGGACCTTCTAGAAACCCGAACCACAGGAACTAGAATCTTTACCCAACCCATGACAAAAAAAATAACCAAGTATACTTACACCCAAGGGTGTAAGTAGGGTGTGATCCAAATCCCAATAGGATACCCCCATGAATAGATTCCATTTGATAGACATTTAAAGATGAAAATCATGCATGTTTTTAAAAACATGAAATGCTAGTTACGATTTCTAAAAGATGCAACATTAAATAAAAACAGTTTTCAGGTGGGCTAATTTAAAGAATAAACACATTTAAAATAAATACAAAATCTACTAAATTTTCCAACACCTCATACCATATGCCTATGGTAATCACAAAATATCTAGTGAGCACAAGCAATGGAAAATAGTCCCTAAGAACTAGCTAGTTGTGGGTCCCAGGTACCTCATATCTCGGTGAGAGTAACCATCAAAAATATATGTTCTCATGCATGAGACACTATTAGGGAACATACCCATAACCTAGTGGTACCTAATTATCATCATCATATTTTAGTTAGAGTTGTAAGAGTCAATCTTTCAAAGTGAAACTAAGGCCAAACCCCATGAATTCACTAGCATACTAGTACTCGTCCACCCACCTAGATACCTGGGTTTTCTATTTGTGATAAAAAAAGTTCATCAAGTAAATGAATATAATTTTCACTTGAAAATATCATTTCCATATCATAAATTCCCCAAACATCTCACATGTATACAACACAAGTCACAAAAGTCCACTTTTCATTCAAATTGATTTTGAAATCTGACTCACACCAAAATAGCCCACAACACTTTTCACATTTCTTTAACACATCCACAAATCGATTATACAATTTTATAAAACCATTAAAATATATTAAAACTCTCATAACAACACACTCACTTGTTACATAATACCCTCTTTACCTTCAAAATCATTATATCATCAAACTTACACGAAACAGCCCACAAACAAGTTTTTCTCTGACATCACAATTTAATAAAACATTTTAGAAATTTACAAAACATTATAAAAATCTTTAACATCTAAAACATCACTTAACCTTTCAAAACCCCATAATATGTGAACATACATACCAAACAGTACATAAGCACCCTTTTCCCACTTTGTTTAACCAACTAAAACATTTACAATTTTCATAAAAATAACCCAAGTGGTGTAAATATGTCTTGCACACAAAACACATTTCAAAACCCCCATTAAAAACAAAAACCATACCAATTCTTATCCAAAACATAATTTTAAGCCCTAGAGAAATTTATAAAACAAATTTCAAGTTTTATTAAATCACCTTGAAAAATATACAAAAGATCCAAATGAAAACACACATTTTCATAAAATGCTCTAAAAAGGTATAACAATGTTTTACACAAAAAACCTAATCAAAAACCCTCATTTTAGGTCCACATGACACTAATAAATTACCAAAACATAATTTTCAGGCCAAAAAAGATTTAGTAAACCAATTACCTATGTTATAAAATACACCCAAATAATACCCCACGAGTAACACATGAAAACACCCAATTTCAGGTTAAAATGAAACTATAAAAATAAACACTTAACCAAATTAGTCATAAATAGTTTTAACACCACAAAAAACAAATTATAAATATGAATAATGAGTAAATACATCAAGCTAACTCATCAATAATTGTATACACATGGAACCACCTATCGAAATTGTTGAATCCCTCAAAACATGGTGTCAAACATCAACTGCACCACTGTCGCATCACAAGAAAGATAAATACATCCCTATACCAAAATATTTATCCAAAAGACACAAAATTAAACCATAGGTTCGAACCCTAACTTCTGAACATTTTAGAACATAATGAAAGAGGGAGGAAACCCTAAGGAGAAGGAAGAAATTGAAGAGAGAAAAACTTACTCAAAAAAAACTTGGATAAAATGACCCAAAATCCATTAGTATCTAAATTTGAAAACATCCAACCATTCCAGGGAGGTTTTAAGAAAGATGAGGAGATCATGTAGGAATCGGAATGGGGAAAATGAGTAAAAATATAAGGATTTATGAAAGGATCAATTTACCTCTCCAAATCTGGGAAATTTCGGAAATCCAGATATGTTTCGACCCATTTCGCGACTCTATTAAGCTCTAAATTGTGGGAGGAGAACATGGGGGACGCAACTTAGTTAATTGATCTCAGGTGAGAGTTAGAATCACTAACAAAACATAAAAATTGAAGGATATATTAAATAATTAAACTTTATTTTTAATGCAGAAAATGGGCTTTCGGACATGCCCAATCCCTTAAATAAAACACATATCCACCATTATTATGGATTTTTAAATGGTCCAAATTAATATGGTGGAGTTAATAGGTCAGGGGATTACAATTAGAAATTTTAATGGATAAAAAATGTTGAAAATTGAAGGAGTTATAAAGGAATCAATTTTTTTAATCTGTAATTGGGCTCACGGTTTGGCCCAATTCATGAAAACTCACTCATTCCTCTATAAAAGCTTGGAAAACCTCAAAAAAAAGATTGACTGGATATTAAATGGAATTTAACTTTAACATTCTGCCCTAGAAAGTCACATCAAGGCCAAAAAAACAACAAAACCCAACTCAGAAACCAAGAGGTACTCCCTTGCCAGGCTTCACCCCCAAAGCCCAAAACACCTCCAATGATCAATTAATGAATGATTTCTCTCCCAACCAAAACTTAAACCACTTTCCAGAAATGATTAATCATGTTGATAATTTATCCCAAAATAAAACTCCTTAAACACTATCGAAACAAGACTCAAGCAATTCACCCAAACGAACAACAACATCGAACTAGGATACACATACCTTGCTATAACTAAACCATTGGGCACTCTCCAATCTCAACGTCTACCCAAGGAAGATGTAGGTATCTTGATAGCTCTAAATGATACTACCTACCACCATAACAATACCATGGATAAGTCTGAGTTACTGGTACGAGGGAACAAAAATAGGCTCCCCACCATAATAGACAACCTATATTTTTTTCCGATCCAGAATCAGGACACTAACAGGGGGAGGCCTGAATGGACTCCATGGTACAAAGGTTATACTTCCATTAGAAATTTGCAAAATAACTTATATAATACTCATAGTGGGTCTCCCCACCATAAGAACCAACCATCTTAACTGACCAGCACGGGTCGGTATAGAAAGACCCCAAAATTTAACGAGTTGGGATGACCACATAGTTAGTTTGCACGGTTTGGGAAGCCATGAACTAATATTGGGGATCCTTCTATATACATGATTTTCTGGGGCATGGTCAGTACAAACCAAGATAAAACCATGTGTTGAACCTATCTAGACAATCATCAAACCTGTCTCCAAAGACTCAATGGAAACCAAAGGGGGAGGGAATAACATTGCGTGATGACATGGGTATAAGGCCCTCCACCTATTTCCACCGAACAGGAACAACAGAAGAAAGATGACGACGACACAGGTTTAAACTCTTCCTATCATTCGTACTGAGTATAAAACATGGTACAAGGGTTTAAATGACCATGTGATTTCCCCTGACTATGAGCCAGCTTCTCTCCGAGACCTATAGCTGGAGCTCAAATGATTGAATCATCTTCGGCCTCACAATTAGGCTTTGGAAACACCCTAAATAAGAATTATTCCTTCGGTGAAACCAATAACAACACCGCAATCCCTGATAAGTTTTCCAAGACATAACACATTCCAAACTCACTTTACCCTAACCCAATATCTCACTGAAATAAGGGCTTAGAAGATGCACACACATCACACCTTGTTTGTTAGGGTGAGAAACAATAGTAGTAAAGAACACCTATACTCACCTTCCTCTAAAATGGAATATTTTTAGGTTTTTCCAAGGGAGAAATTCTCCCAACATAACAGAGACTCTTAGATGATTTCTTGACTTTCACATTTATGGTCAATCGATAACATGACATCATAAGGCATCACCGAACATCACCATTGCGACTGATATAAACAATGCATGGAGAGGGACCTTATACAACATCCCCAAACAAAACACAATCCTATAAAGTGGCCATAGTATCCAATCGTGACCATATTTCCCACACTAGTGGTTTAACATGAACTCATGCTTAAAAGAAACTATGAAGAACCCAGAGGCCATCTTAGACACCATCGAGATACTCATCCCCACTAACAACCCTAGACGACTTCCATCTTCGACAAATTATGAAAATTAAGAAACTAAGGTCTCTTTAAACCTTCCACGATCACTCTCCCTCTACAAGAGGATCTAAAAATCAAATAAAGGAATGGGTGTATACTCAATCAACAAATATAGATAAAATATTCTTTATATTGATCAACTCGAGGATTTTCCAATGGAAAAACAATCCAGGTTGCACTTCAGTTATGCATTAACCCTTAATGGAGGAGTACCTTATCCAATGAGAGAACCCAAGTACCCAAACAAGCTGGTACATTAGTCAAAACAATCCATAAAATATATCCAAACACATGAAGGGAACCACCATAAATGTTTCCCGAAACATATCTCAGAGGAGACTACTAACCAGTCCTTCTACCGAGCTTACGGACAAAACATAAACCCAAAACACAGTTCAAACAGGAGGGGTTCTTAGAATCAAAACATCCCACGACATCAACATTTTCTAAAAACACATAATATAATCCATCCCAAACAATTCATCAAGACATAATTTTTTTCTTTAAAAACATTTCTTGAAAACAAATGGTTCAGCAGTTAGCGTATCCACCAATGGTACCCCATGGGCCTTACACATTCATGTTTATGTGCCACACCAGGCACCCTCCTCATATCCATCCTGACACTCATCCTGTCATGACATCAACCATACATCATCCCATATAACCCTATGCATGTGGTTTCTCATGGAAATACCAAAGGTTAAAACAAAAAATTCATTCCACTTTTCAAAACCAAAACAGTCAACCAACACATCCTTTTTCTCAAAACTGCTAACCACAAGATCAAAATCCCAATTCACACCTTAATAAACTTTTCATAAAGACACAAATATTTATAAAATAACTCAATTTTAAGATATTCACATCAATTTCAAAACATCTCATCCCATTAAAACACCCTTTAATTGTTTAGAAAACTCTACTGGAATCACTTTTCAAAACCAACTTCAATATAGTCCCTACTTTCAAAAGAGGTGTAAGAACACCATTTTCCATTTCAAAACAATTCTGAAAATTCAGTTCCAACATTTCATAAATCAAACCATTCCATCTTTATTTGAAAATCATTTCACAAAATCTTTACGCTTCTTAAAACCAAATTGCCAAGATTTCAAAACTAAAGCACAAAACAATGCGAGAGGAAACTAGTTTCAGTGGGTGGCTTTGAAATATGGTTGGTGGCCATATTCCAATTACTTCGCTATCACAAATAGTGTTCTAGGGAATATCCTTAGATCCACAGGGCTTTCTAGGCCCTACGAGCTCACTAAGAACATTAACCCAACTCTCTTTTCATTTCCCCTAATCATTATCGAACCATGAAAACCAAAGGACTTAGAAAAATCCTGACGTCACCTAGAAACATGAATCCCATCATGAGGTGTGGTGATCAGGCACACTACCCATAACTGGAATTCCACATCCCAATAATCCTAACTCCAGAATATCCTGACTCTTCCCCAAATAACATGACCCAAAAAGCTAACTTGAACCTCCTCTGATACTATCTTGTCACGAACCGAATCTGGTCGCCATCAAAACTAGCACTCAACCCAACCCAAAACAAGGCATGAAGGGCGTTCCCAATCCCCATGGGCTGGAAAAAGTTCTTGGGTATCATAAAATGAAAATTCGGAACGATTTACTTGAGTTTATAAACATAAAACAACAAAAGAATCCAATAAAGCGAATCTGGATGTTTCAATCCAAACAATCTTTTACAAAAAATCATAACTGAATTACATATTTTAAAACAACTCAAAAATACAACAATAAAGGTATAAAACCAAAAGCGAACATCCCAAGAACCCTCATGGTAATGGGCACCGCCCTCAAGACATCTCCACAAGTCTTTACCACCAAGGACCTGCTAGAAACTCGAACCACTAGAACTAAAGACTGTACCCAACCTGCGACAAAAAAATAACCAAGTCTACTTACACCCAAGGGTGTAAGTAGTGTGTGATAAAAATCCCAATAAGATACCACCACTAATATATTCCATGTGATAAACATTTAAAGATGAAAATCATGCATGTTTTCAAAACACATGAAATGTTAGTAACATTTTCTAAAAGATACAACATTAAATAAAAACATTTTTCAGGTGGGATAATTTAAAGAATAAAAAATTTTAAAATAAATATCAAAGATACTGAATTCTCCAACCACTCATAACATATGCCAAAGGTAAGAAAAAAATATCTACTGAGCACATGCAATGGGAAATAACCCCTAGGCACTAGCTAGCTGTGGGTCCCAGGTACCTCGTATCTCGGTGAGAGTAAACATCCCAAATATCTGTTCTCATGCACGAGCCACTAGTAGGGAACACACCCATAACCTAGTGGTCCCCAATCATCATCATCATAGTTTAGTTAGAGTTTTAAGCTTCAATATTGCTAATTGAAACTGAGTCCAAACCCCACGGATTCACTAGCATACTAGTACACGTCCACCCACTTAGATACTCGGGTTTTCCCTTTGTGATCAAACAAGTTCAACAAGTCAATGAATTTACTTTTCATATGAAAATATCATTTCTATTTCATAAATTCACCAAACATACCACATGTATACATCACAAGTCACAAAATTCCACTTTTTATTTAAATTGATCTTGAAATCCGACTCACACCAAAATAGCCCACAACACTTTTCACATTTTTTAACACTTCCACAAATCCATTAAAAAAATTTATAAAACCATTCCAATATATTAAAACTCTCAAAAAATCCCACTCACTTGTTACATAATACCATTTTTACCTTTAAAATCATTTTACCATCAAACTTACACGAAATAGCCCACAAACAAGTTTCGCTCCAACATCACTATTTAATAAAACATTTCAGAAATTTACAAAACATTCTAAAAATATTTAACATATTAAAACAAAACTTCACCTTTCAAAACCCCATAATATGTGAACATACATACCAAGCTTTACATAATCACCCTTTTCCCACATTGTTTAACCAACTAAAACATTTACAATTTTCATAAAAAGAACCTAAGTGGTGTAATTATGTCTTGAACACAAAACCCATTTCAAAACCCCCATTTAAGACCAAAAACCATACCAATTCCTATCCAAAATAGAATTGGAATCCCTAGAGACATTTATAAAACCACTTTCAAGTTTTATGAAATCACCTTGATTAATACTACCAAAGATCCAAACAAAAACACATATTTTTATAAAATGATCTCAAGAAGTATAACAATGTTTTACACATAAAACCAACTAAAAACCCACTTTTTAGGCCCACATGACACTAATACATTACCAAACCATAATTGGCAGGCCAAAAAAGATTTAGTAAACCAATTCGATATGTTATAAAATACACGTAAATAATACCCCACGAGTAACACATGAAAACACCCAATTTCAGGTTAAAATGCTACTATAAAAATAAACACTTAACCAAATCAATAATAAAAAGTTTTCGCACCACAACAAACTTATGAGAAATATTAAAAATGAGTAAATAAATCATGATAACTCATTAGTAATTTTTTACACATGGAACCACCTATCGAAATTGTGGAATCCCTCAAAACATGGTGTGAAACATCAATCGCACAACCGCCGCATCACAAGGAAGATAAATCCATCCTTAGACCACAATATTTAACCAAAAAGACACCAAATTAAACCATAGGATTGAACCCTAAATTTGGGACATTTTAGAACATAATGAAAGAGGGAGGTAACCCTAAGGAGAAGGAATTAATTGAAGAGAGAGACACTTACTCAAAACAATATTGAATAAAATGACCCAAAATCCACCACTATCTGAATTTGAAAACATCCAACCATTAAAGGGAGGTTCAAACAAGTATAAGGAGATCATGTAGTTACTGGAATGGGGGAAAAGAGTAAAAATATGAGTTATGAAAGGATCAATTTACCTCTCCAAATATGGTCAATTTCTGAAATCCTGAGATGTTTTGACCACTTTCGTGATTCTATTGAGCTCCAAATTGTGGGAGGAGAAAATGGAGGCACTCCTTAGGTACGTGGTCTTGGGTGAGAGTTGGAATCACTGACTAAATGTATATATTGAAAGAGATATTAGTTAATTAAAATTTATTTTTAATGCAGAAAATGGGCTTTCAAGAAGGCCCAATCCCTTAAATAAAAACACATATCCACAATACTATGGATTCCTAAATGGTCCAAATTAATATTATGGTGTTAATAGGTCATGGTATGACAATTAGGAATTGGAGTGGATGAAAAATGTTGAAAAATGAAGGAGTTATAAAGGAATATGAATTTATTTTTAAATCTAGAATTGGGATCACGGTTTGTCCCAATTCATGAAAACTCACGCATTCCTCCATAAAAGCTTGGGATACACCCAAAACAAAGAATGAATGTAAATTAAATGGAATTTAACATTAAAATAAGTCATGTATGTGATATAAACTGGATCTACTCATTGAACAAGCTCAATCAGTAACTCTACCTCTCTCTCTCTCTCAGGAGGTAATCCCAGAAAAACCTCGAGAAATACATCCCTGAAATGATCTACTATTGGAGGGATAACAACATGATATAAACATGGATCCTCTATGAGGTGTTTAGAAATCTATTTTGTCACTCTTTATAGCCCGTGATGCTATGTTGTAGCTCTACTAGCCTATAAATCTCACTCACCCTTGTTTAGATAACTTCTACCCTCTAGTGTTGTAATTGATAACATGTGATGATATCATTCTATATAGATGTGATACGGAACCAACTATTACATCATGAGAATTACATAGAAGAATGTAATATCAAGAACAAATTGGTCTCATAAAAAGGGTATTTGATTATCTCAATGGGTAGTCCCTAAACTATCCCATTCCCTCTGATCATACCCCTAACATTGTATCTAGGGTCATTACACCAAAGTAAAACTGTATTTCCCACCCAAGGATTTCCTTGATAGATAAAGAGATAAACGAGTGTGAAGCACCTGTATCAAATAAAACATAAACTATAGTGGAGCCTACTAGAATAGTAACTCATACTATAGATGGACACACAACCTAAAATTTAGGTATCAGCAGTAATGCATACAAATGACTTGATCCATGGCCCTATGCAATAGTTGGACTACCTTAATCAAAACTGTTCTGCTGGTGTTTCTGGTGATTAGGGGTTTGGTTTCCATGTCCATGAACTCCTCAATGACTATTCCTACTAGTTATACACTAAATCCCCACCTGATGTGATATAAAAGAATTTAGTTCTGAAGGTTGAGCTGGTACGGAACCTCTTCCACTAGAAGATGATGGAAATGTCCTACAAAAATGCAGAATAATCCCAATATTTATACAAGCTCAGCACTCCAGTGGGTCTCTATCATGCTAAGGATTCTGATTCCACTATTTTCCACACTAATGTAATACTATAGAGTGATCTAAATTGGTACCCTTGTGGCCGCTTCCCTGAAGAGAATACTTGGGGGATCCCTTTCTACCATCAGAAGAACTATGGGATTGCCTAGGCAGTGATCCTCTATGCTCCGTATTATTGTCATCCCTCATGTTGTGCTTAGTGATTAGAGAGTAATTTATGATCTCAAAAAAAGTAGGTTGGAGAAATACATTCACCTATGTATGTATGTAAAACTATATCTCATCCTCGATGTTTCTTTCATGCGAAATATGATTACCTGCTAAAAGTGGTGCAAAGTGTTGTAACTTAGTGAAATGCACTGAATAATACATACCTAACATACAACCCTGGTTGAGATGCATGAAATCTATAGATCTATCATATCTCAGAGTTTTTGGAAATAACTAATCATAGAAGGTAGTCTGGAAATCAACCCATTAAATTCCTTGGTGGCGACTAGCCTAGGTAATCATGTCCCACGAGCGCTTAGCCGAATCACACAACATGTAAGTATCAAGTTTGACCCTACACTATAGATGCATATATTGATGCTCAAAGATAGAAAGGGTGGACTCTATCTAAGACTCATCAACCTGTGGAGCTCCATCCCTCAAAATGGTAGGAGGATGCTGCAGCTAGAACTCACAAGTCATATCTGCCATCATAGAGTTACCTCATAGAGAAAAATGTATAGACTGCAAGAGAAATATGAAACTATAACAAACATGGGAATCAGTTCCTAGATCATTTGTAATAGGAAGTTCTACTAATATAACTCCTTGAGGTAAGGCTATCATCTCATGGACCACCATGTCTATAGTATAGTCATTGCCACCCTCTTAATGCATGATACGATGACATCATGCCAGCATTGGTCTACGAGTTCGAAGAACACATCTCAGAACATGTTTATAATAATATAGATAGAATCACTAGTGGAATCTGTATGTAAGGAAGCTCACTACCTACGATTTACTACCGTGACCACACACTTAGATGGCCAGGTATCTGTAATTTCTCAATTATAATTTTCATAGGTTCTAATATATGATGGGTCAATAGCACTATACCTTATAATTTATTAGAAACTACTTCATTTCATTTTATATTTAATTACTATGTGCACAACTTTACCTTTTATAACCACAAAAACGTTTTATAAGGACATGAAACGGTTATAATTTTATATTTTATTTTTATTAAAACATATATCAAAGTTCTTGCACACGAGTCTTAGCCCAGTTGGTAGGGACTCTACAAGTGCATACAGGAGGCCTGGGATCAAATCCAGGTGGAGAAATTATTTTTGGGGGTACTGTAGCAGGTATTGTAGCAGTACTATAGTAGGTACTGTTTGGCACTGTAGCAGCTAGGAATATGCCCCCTTTGGGCCTTCGGGCCACCTATTTGGTCCCCGAGTCCTTTAAGGACTTCAGGCCACCCAGGCCTTTGGGTCAGTAAGGCCTTCGGGACACCTCAAGGCCTTCGGGCCACCTTAAGTGCAGATGAAAACAAGACGACCTATGAAGAACAAGATCTAAAAGGAGGATGAGCAAGGAGCTTTCACCACAGCAGAGGCTAAATGGATTGCAAGAATGAGAGGGTATGGCACCTGCCATCAGGACAAGCATGTGCATGCACGGGAATGCCTAACCGAACAGCCATGCAAAGGTGGAGAGCTGATTTCACGATGAACATGCTGGGGAGGAGCAGTTCCAAGTAGTTAGTCTAGGTTATATGTAATGTTTGAAGCCTACGGGCAAATGAATTTATCTATGGCCTATGGGTCATGTAATACTTATACATACGGGACTTGTAAGGGTTCTACCTCACCCATTGAAATGAGGGTTATCAAAAAAATGAAGGCCTTAGGGCCATTGGAGATATATCAAAGTTCCATTAAAATAGACCTTCATTCCAAGGGAATCAGGGCCCATACTCCTTGTCATTAAAAAGGATATCCATTTGAATTTATAATTAAAGGATTGATTTGGTAAATTACTCATTCCAACCCATTAGGTCCCATAACACCTCACAAATTGAAATAACAAATCACTAAATCGCATCCCAAAAATAGCACAATCACATATACAAGAAAGTCTCACTCAACAATCACATGCACATAAAGGAATTAAAGTTGTAAAATGAATCTATATGGCATAGAAAAATTAATAACATTTAAATACAAGGGGGTTATTATGATTCATGTAACAATTCCACATGGACTCATATCATTAGGCCAAGGAAGAAAAGAAATTATCAATGAGAATATTAATCAACAACACCACACAACATGTGAATCACCTAATGGTGAAAGGACAATAACTATAATAGGTAAAAGCAGAAAAACAATTATAATTCTGAAATCTTGGATTTCAACCCGAACATGGGTTTGTGATGCCCAGGTATGGCTTATAAACAAGTTTCATGTATTACTAATCTCCTAAATATGGTCTCCAAATAGAAAATAAAGAAATAAACCTCTCAAATACCGCCTTCTGAATTCCAAAACCTGAATTCCACTTAATGTGTTCTATAATCCCATTTGGCCACATGGCCTCAAGTGCATCTCCCTAAATGCCAGTGGCTACTGACTAGTACTATGGGCATAGGGTGTGTCTATATGGAGACTATTTCTCCATTACCAAAGTGTATAATAGTGGATAATTATAAATAAAGGTAAATATAAGAATCAATAAGTAAATTGTATAAGTGTACTAAAGTATTAAATAACCAACTGATTGATAATCATACACAATAGTTGATGATAAGTCATGTATCTAGTAAACTGGAAATCATGGATACAAAGAATTAAGAATACGTGTTAAACCAATGTAGCATAAATGAAATACATAAACTATACCATGAATCTAGAACTCCATATTGGACATCTTCTACCAACTCCATACTAATATAAAAAAGAAATCATGTTTCTGAAGTTGTATGCTTCTATTTATCAACAATTGTATTCATGTAGTCTTATTGGGTGCCAATGGAACCCAGCTAGGTTGTGAGATAAATCTAATTGGGCCACCACCAATGGTTTCTATAACATCTAGTTTCTGTAACAGAAACTATAATAGGGTGAAATCATGCATATATAAAGTAAATAAATACAATATAACTAAATTTTCAAGTACCTACTTCATCCCTCAACTAGTGTCTACAAAATTAATCAATTAATTAATTAATTAATTACCAATTTACATTAATAGATAATTTGAGGCATATCCAACACTGAATAAATCATCTTGGGATAGTGGTAGTAAATGTTATAAGGTAAAACAAGGAAACCTAGACCTCAAGGGGCTCCAACTCAGTGGTAACTGCATCCTGGCTAAGGGTAAGAGTTTAATCGATGGAGTGACATCCAAGTCATTCCATAATGTGAATCCAACTGAGTCCAAGGAATAAATAAAAGTTAAAATGGGAATAAGATATGCCTATGTCAAAGGATATAACCAAGGAAACCCACATCATGCTATATCCAAGCAGTGTATCAAAGGAATCTTGTAATAATAAAGAAGGGTTACTACATTGTCATATCAACCATCCAATGAAAGATGGGGATTGGATTCCTAGGTGGATCTCACCCTCATGAAATAGGTATCCTTGAATCTGAATGGTTTCCTCAAATACCTAAGGAATTCCCTCGGGAATCCAAAAGATAATTCAAGTTAATCCAAACCATTAAATTTGTTATGTTTTATATTTAACGATGATCCTTACATTTTATTAATTTAATGTAATATGGTCATATAATGACAATGACATTTATCAAGTTAATTTGGTTCAAGTCTTCCTTTCATTAATTTTAAAATGAAAAATATCATGAAACATTTTAATTAAACTATATAGGTTATGATAATTTCAGTTGGATCATCCACTACCTTCCACCACAAGTGGCCAAGGGTGCTATGACATGCAACCGACCATTAATTTTAAATTATTGTGGCCATGTTATATTCATAAAACACACTTTCCATTTTGTTATTTACATTAATTAACTAAATATTATCACTTAATTTAGATGTGTCAACTGTAAGTGACATAGTACTTTCTATTCGCCATTACATGAATCAAGAGTCATTTAATATATAATGCCTTACCATTAGTATAGTCATTCTCGAACACACCCGAACGATGGCTCAAAATATCAAAACACTGGAAACTCAATTGTGGCATATCACCCTACGTGTTATTGGGTGTTATTAACATAACCACCAATAACTAATCACATATATGAAAAGATTCTATCCATATAGTTCTAATGACTATAATAAATCCCTATAAATTCAATAATCGGCACCCGATGAAATTGGCAGGCCCCACATGTCAATTCAAAGAACAACGAACTTGAGGGATGAGTTATATACCACCCAAATCATACTCGTATAACCCTCGTTGTCCATAATCAGCCTCTATTTTAATTTGGAATAGAGAAGATATGGAAAAAGGGAATATGATACTATACATTGATAACTTTTTTGAGAGAAAGAGAAATGAATAATGGGTAAATAGGACTCGAATACTTACATTTGTGCATCCAACATTACTAAATGAAGCTCGATCAGATCCTAGATGAAGGATATCTCTCAATACCAAGAATAAGATTTTAGAGATCTCTAAATGGGGGGAAATGGAGGGTCTACCTACTAGAATTCCTAATAGGGAAGGAGGAGGGGGTCAGTTAGATCATTAAGTTAAAAATAGTAATTCTTCCCACAAAATAGAAAGTGAATGATTTTTCCACATCGATTTCCAAACTGTGTGCCAACCATACATTGGTACCAAGAGAAAATGGGGTAATCACACGATTAGGTTGTACGGTTGGAAAACCTATGCTCTAACCATGGAATATGGATCTACCTGAAAATGTTGTACATTCACACAGTTTAGACTACCCATGTGGCCTCCCTGTATGCTTTACTCTAAACATGTTCCAGGATCTTTTTTTTAAAAGTTGGATTTTGGGATTAGAATAAGCCCCTAACACCCTTGAGACCTTCGTGAACTCATTTGGCATCCACAGCTGGTCCATAAAAGTGAATTAGACCAAAAATTAAATGATCTTTACTATAATAAAAAGTGGGTTTTTACAAAATACTTAAAGGGGGATTTAGATATGAATGAGCCTTATAAACATGTAGAGGGAACATTAGAGAGGAATATTTTTATAATATGGAGATAAAATTTAACATTATATATTCTTTGAAAAGGGTATAATAAATTTCCTTGTATAAGTATGATTTGATGATAGTTTCACAAATAATCATTCTTTAATGGTTTATATTTTATTTTTTATGTGTAAAGTGTCATGTAAATGGAAAATAGATAATATTTTAGACCATTAACCATCACCACTTGAATAAATATGTTTTTTAAAGTTTTTTTATTAAATTATAAATATTTTTTAACATTAAATACAATATAAAGTCACTTTCAGGATTAATCTTATAATATGAATTCAAAAATATCGAGTAAAAATGGAATTCAATAATAAAAATTTAAATAACTAAATAAATATCATATTTAACATCCAAAACACTGAAAAGTTATAATTCATCTAACCATTATTACCTTAAATATTTTAAAACCTCTATTTTTGACTTTTCTCTTTTTTACACTAGCGTTGTGCCCGCACTACGTAAGTGTTTTTGAATATTATCCAATTATTTATATATATAAATAAATTAATAATATAAATATAATTTATTATAAATTATTATTTTCATTAAAACCCATTTTAAAAATTATTTATTCCCATTTATATCATTATAACATTTTTAAGATAATATTTTTTAACTTTTCATACAGTGCACAAGTACACATTAAGAATTATTGTCATTAAATTATTATATAATTTTAAAATTCCTAAATATACATTAAAATAATTGATTATTATTTAAATTTACCTATGAAATTCTGGAATTATCTTATCATTTTTCAATCATATCACTTATTCCATCAATTTTGGATTTTCCTGTACTGTGTAAGCTGTGCATTAACATCAATAAGTATTTTCATATTTATCTTCACATAAATATTTACCCATATTAATTGAATAATTATAATATGATATTTTAATTATATTATTAATTAATATGTATTAAATAGTATTTTATAATTTTTATACCATTTTTGATTAAAATATTATAATATTTAGTTGAATTCAATTTCAACTCATATTTTAATTTTAAATAGAATTCCAATTTTAATATTTTACTCATATTATAACTAATTAAATTAGAATGGTTAATTTGAAAATAAACCCACTACAACATTAAATAATGATATAAAAATTAAATTTAGAAGCCTTTATTATAATTTGTAGAAGAAATAGTGAATAAACAATGCATTTTACATTTTTTTATCATACTTTATTATTTATTAGTTTTTTAACACAATAATTTCAACATAATTTTTGTAAAGAGATTAAAAATATATTGTTTTTTTATTAAAATAATTCGAAATTTATTATAGACTAAATTTTAAAGTAAAATATATTTTTATATTAAAATAATATTATTGAATAAAAAATATTTATTTTTGAAATGAAAAATAATATTCTTGTTTCATACCATTCCACAATTATTTCTATGAATATTATAATAATAAGTATATATATAAATACAAATAATTAACATTAATATCTATTTATAAAATATATTATAATTAATTCATTCATTAAATAGATATAATATGACATTTATTTAAATAAAAATACCTAACCTGAAATAAAAAAAATATTTTATGACATGAAATAAACATAACTACTTTTATAATATAAAATGGGTATCTAATTAATCTAATAATATCTTTTGTGACATTAAATAAACTTATATACATTTTAATGTAAATATTTCCTAAATAAATATACATTAATATAATAAATGAAACTTATATATTACAAAAAATACATAGGTTATGAAAAAATAAATTTCAATGTAAAAATTTAATGTTCATTGACTATAGAATTTAATAACCAAAATTTGATAGGGATTCTCATATATTTTATATTTCATATACATGATGCCAATTTATAGGGAATATATCCAAGAGGATTGAGATTCACAAATAGCTTATGTAGTTTTAGGCTATATTTGTTGCATTGGGAATCAACTTCATTAGGTTATTTCCAAATTCACTTGGCTTTGTTTACATCCAATTAGATATTTATTATGTCTCTAAATGGGGGCATGAAAAATATTATGAGGACTAATGACTCAATAGTAGTTGTTGAATTTGTGAGATCTCAAATTTTTTGTAGGTTTGGTTTGCTAAAGGATGATATTAGAAATTAGGGTACTCATCTTTTAACCATAAATTTAAATAATTAATATGTTAGTACAAGGTTGATCCAAATGTTTCCACTATATATAATCAATAAATTATTAGAAAAGATAAAATTTCAATTAAAAAAATTGGAAAAATTTGTACAGCATAACAGAAATATTAGTTTGTGCACTTAGATGATGCATTTTGGGAATAATGTGATCCTTGGAAACCCCACATAAAAATTTTACTTTTCAAACTATTCATTAAAAATTATTTCTCATTTCCTATGGAATGTTATTGGCCAAACCATTATAACACAACACATCACTTAGCCCAATCCACCACCTGGATGGGAGGGAATTTCCAATATCCATAAGTAGGAAACTATTGTTTTTGTATCAATGAGGCACACTTGGGAATTATTTCTCCCTCATAATAACAACGTGATCATAAATAAGAATCCACTATGAATCCAGAATGATCATTTCATTCATTGGATGCACCAACATATAAAAAATAGTTTGAAAATAATACACCAGGATAATGTGGCACAAAGGAAATAAATATCTACAATGATGCATAATCAAGAAAGATGATTATTGTATTTCAAGAAATAAAAAATTTCAATAACTAAACATCAAAATCATAATACACAATGGAATTAGAAAAAATGATTTATTGAAAATAAAAAAACTAGATGAGTTGGTTGATATATCCTTATCCTAAAATTGGACAAAACCAAAACATCCACCACATCATCTCCAAATTACCACCCAAACACTTTACATACCATAATTTGTCCCTCGATAGACCAAAAGAACAAAAACCAACTAAGGATCCATATAAATGAACCTAAATAAAACATGATACCACACAATAACACACACACACACACTGGTGTGTATACAGGGTGTTAGAGAAACATGAAAAGTAGGTTTCCATGATAAAGTCTATAAAATCTCATTTATAAAGAATCCTGTAAATTCAAGTTTTAAAATAATTTACAAAAATATGTTTTCACTTTTCACATTATAAGGTGAGAAGGAAACAAGTATAATAATTTATTCCCCATCTTTCAAAAACATAAATAAAACCATTATATGGAAACAAGGTTCTTCCGACTAAAAGGAAAATTTCTAAAAAAACAAGAATCATGTATATTTATTTAACATCCCTTTAAAACCATGTAAATAGAACCTTAAATTTCATAAGAAAAACCAAACCCTTTTATTTATATTTTCAAAAAAAAGCTCAAATACTTATTACAAATTAATTATCACTTTAATTTTAAATCACTCAACCAAATCTATTTTAAAGTAAACTAGAACCACCACCAGAGTATAGTATAGTAAGAGAAGACACCAACATATATTAATAAATAGTAATTAATCCAACCAAGAAAGAGTGGTATACAACCAAATAAGGGTTTGGGGATAAAAAAAAATAAATGGATCCCCTAAAAAATCTTCAATAAGAACTAATAATCATGGAAAAATATATATGATAAAATAATAATGATACAAGAATTTGAATACTAATGTCCAAATGGGGTGGTATAATTATACAGAATTTGCATTTTTAACTACGGATCATAGGTCATTTTGAGAACTGGAATTGAGACCAATTTTTTGGATTTTGAGAATCCTAATAAGATTTATTTAAATATGGATCAAGGACCAAGAGGTGTATCAAGTTCTTAGTGAAAATTAAGAGCTTTAGGTTGAAATTTGGAGATTCTTCTGATGGTTAATAGTTTGAGTTCCATGGTTTTATGAAAAATATGAAAATCCCCAAACATGTTTAATTTTTTGTCTATTTTTTATGAATATTAATCATGTACGGTTAGCATATGGTTAAATGAAAACCATATGGATTTCATGGGAAACCATACATGCTTAGTTTTGTCTTGGTGGTTGGTACACAGTTGGCACATGGTTGTAGAGAAACCAAAAACAACATACATATTTGTTTATTTTTTGATCTTTATAGTTGAAACTTGGTTTGGTAATCAATGTTACTAATCCATGTGAACTTGAATCTTAAGGAAAAGCTAATCACATGGATGGTGCAATGTTTGGAAAACCATGCCACCAAATATTAAGGAATAATATAATTAATTAAAAAGAATAAAATAAACCTTCTAAACCTATGAGTTTTTAACCAAATATTTTATCTTCCCCTTATCCCTCAAGTTATATACATGGGGGTCTCCTCTCTCCCTTCCTCTCCTTTTATACCCACTTTAAGAAGTGTGGTTTTGATGGAATTTCATCAGTAATTATAGGTGATTCTTCTCTTCATCTACCAACTGTTATTATCCACTCTTTGTGTCTTTAAATTTATTTTCCTCCACAAGTATTTCATTTATGATTCGACCATATCATGGTGGAATCACCCTGATTTGTTTGTGATTTTTTGTTATGGTTATAGGAAATCCCAATATGATAAATTTATATTTTTTCTCACCATTTTATTAGATGAATTTCTTGATATGGATTTATCTAGTGTTTTTTATTAAAATTAAATTAAGTTGGATACTTAATATCTGTAGTATGTTAGTTATTTTTTCCAGTATACTGTCAAGAGTATGTCATATGCCTTCTGTGGGTGTTTTTTCATGATTTCAATGCAACAATATGACCTAATGAGCTATTAATAATTTATTCCTAATTCAATAAAACTGAAAATTAATTGAAATTTGTTAAATAAAAATGTAAAAATAATTATAAATTTTTATAGCTGATTGTATTGGTTGTTTTGTCATGATATAGGTATTATGTAGACGATATAATATAAGGAAGACATTGACTAAGAGTAGTGGTGTTATTCTTAGAGGTAAATAACATCATATAAAGTAGGTGGTACAGGAACATGACCTATAGTAAATGAAATTTATATATACGCCTTTTGATATGTTGTCTCTCTACTATGGGTGGTATAACCATTTAATTAAAGGAATTTTTTTATTAAAATAAAATTCATTTTGATATATGAATTGAAAAGGGCCATGATATATCATTTACACTAGTGTGATGCTGTAGCCACCGATGATCAAGATCATAATTATAAAAGCTTATGATGAGAAATATGGAACTCATTGGTGTAGAACATGTTGACTCGATAAACATAGTTTACCTTATTGTAGGTTCCCTTAGAATCCTCTTCATAGGAGAGAGCCTTGTATTGGGATTTCTTATCCCATGTACCCCATGGGCGAACCTTGATATTCATTATAACCTTCATGCTAGTTGAGATGGGCATGGGGGGAGTATTCCTCCCCCATTATTACATAAGTAACTAGTTGAATATACCCGAGGTAGGATTTAATGGGTTGGGTGAGTGGACTGACCTAGAATGGACTAGGGAATCATAATAGAAATTATGAAATCGCATTAGTGTAATTCTAGTGTGGATGTCATATAAACATGATGATGTTAAGGGATGTTATTTTCTTTGAGTGATGGTCTTGGATTAAGGGATAGAATTGATTTAAGGTAACCCATGTAGGTTGATCGTGTTATGGAGTGGTATAGGGGACATAGATGGGTGCATAGTTAGATGTTTAACTTAGAGAGGTGTCATACAGAGACCTTGTAGTGATGATTCTAGTCACCACCTTAAAACTTATAAATTGATGAAGATTATCTATATTGTATGCTTGATAGGAAACCCTAGGAGTTGTTTGATAAGGGTTGAGGGTTCCCTTAGTTTGTTATTTTCATATATTTAATGTAATTTTTGGTAATTTCTATGTGTTACATATGACTATACATGTTTCTTGGTAGGTTATAGGAATCCCCTTGAGTCCCTAGAAGATTTTTTTCATGGATGGGAGTTCCAACTCAATTAGTTTCCCGATGATGTTTTTTCCAACATATTGAGTTTTTCTCTTGGTTTTGGATGACGTTTTTTGAGGTAGGTTGTAAAAATGAACTTGAGTTCATGATGGAATTTTCTAACAAAGAGATTCACCCCCTAGGTTCTTGATAATGTGATTCCTAGTGGGGAGAATGTACACCCCCTAGTTTCTAAATGATACATTTCCAAGTGAGGAGAGACTTCTCCCAAGTTCTTGATGATGTATATCCCAACAAGGTTTAGTTACTCTAACACCACGAGATTTTATTTTACATTCCATTAAATGAACACTAGGTTTTATTATTTTTACAACATGAAACATTGATCTTAAACAAATCACAATATTCTTATTTAAAAATGAATCTTGTGACATAGTTTTTTGGATTAGTATATATGAATAGGAGTAACCAAATTATGAAATATATAGAAAATTTTTCACAATAAAAATTCATTTATCAATTATTAGGAAATAAGTAATCAATTTTCAATGATTATAATTAAATCATATAAGGTTAAGAATGATTAATAATTGATAGGGTCATTTTTCTATAAAATAAAATTTTTATTACATATGGTATTTTAATTTAAAAATAAAATTTCATACTTTTATAAATATAAATTGATAGAAATTAATTCATTTTTTATATAATCATTTAAAAATAAGAATCAGATGATTTTTTGGATTTTATTAAAAATATTTATTTTTTGGTGAATAGAGAAAAATACAGATTTTATAAATACTAATATTATTATTATAATATAATTACATAATAATTAATTGAAATTTTATTAATACTATTTTCTGGATCAAATATATATTTAATAATTAATATAGTTCTTTTAAAAAATAATTTTGTATTTATAAATATTTTTTTGGCCTTTTGGAAATCTATGTAATGTTTTTGTTCAAATAAAAAAATTGATTCGTTACTTTCAATCAAGTATTAACAAGGTTTTTTTAAATTTTTTTAAGTCAGATAAAAATATTTTTATTATAACAAGTCCAATTAATTCCAAGAGAATCAATATTATACATTATTTTCATATAAAATCATTTATGTGCTTTGAAAAGGTGTTTTATAAAAAAGGTTTTTATAGAAATTTGTGTACTTATATTAAAGGTAATTTTTACCAATACTAGAAATTGAATCATAGAAAACGGTTTCCATATTTGGAATTAGAGTATTCCAATTTAGTAAAATGTAATATTTATTTTTAGAAATAATGAATAGTAACTTGGTTAAACGTTTTTCACCATGATAATTGGTAAAATGAGTTAATCAGGGTTTAAACTATAAGATAAGGTCTCTAAATATCTCAAAAACTGTACTTATTATTTATAGAAGTGTTTAATTATACTGAAACCATCCTATATTTGATACTTTTGAATTTTTTTCCACTTTCATCTTATTAAAACATTTATATTATTTTTAGTTGTGAGAAATTAAAAAATTTCACTCTCTCACACATATTATGTTATCATGATATAGATATAGATAAAAAATATTTTAATTATTATATATGATGAAATTTATTAAGAATAAACTATATTAATGATATTATTTTTAAAAAAATTAGTGATGGTATAATTACCATGAATGTTTCTGCAAAGCTAATTCAGCAGTTGTATAGGAGATAGAAAAATAAAGTAAATGGTTTTACAAACATTAAAAGTAATATATTTTGGAAAAATTATATTATTTCATGGATTTATTGGACAATTATCTTGGATTAATTAGTGTTAAAGTATTTTTATTTTAATTCCATTAATATATTGATGCCTTTATTATCAAAAGATGTGAATACTCATGGAAATTACTTTGAATGATATTTATTGTTTAATAATTATTTTTAAATCATTAAAAATAATAAGAATCTTTATTTACTGAATTATATGTGAACTTTGGCATAATATTATGAATCTTTTATATATATTCATCTTTAAATTTTTTCAATTACTTTTATAAACCTTAATGACTGATAATTGGAAACAAATATCATTGATTTATTCCTATAAAATGGGACTTAGTCCATGATTTCCAAAGGCAAATGTATGTTTAGTTTTTTCAAAAAAAAAACAGTGAAAAAACACCTTAATTATTCCAATACCACTTCATTAATCCCTTTTAATGATCAAATTTCTCTTCTATTTCACCCTTATTAGTTATGATTATTTATCTTGAAATCATATCATATAATTAAATATATATCATTCATGATTTAATACATATGGTAATATAATATACCACATCAATTTTTGATGGGGTCACTTTTTTCAACCCAGTGAACTCTTCTCTACAAGACATTATTATGTTAAAATACTTGTTTTTTTAAAATAGCCTTTTCATTTCAAATTACCCTCTTAATTTTTCCATAATGAATTTAATAACACAAAATTTATCATAAATCATTATTTAATGTATTATAATTTTTTTATAAAACATAAATATATTCTTTTTTACCCTTCTTTTAAACACTTATGAAAAATGTTGTTCTTCATAGAGGTTTTACGTAACCTATTTGAACGATGATGTTTTCATGAACCTAAAACTCTCATAGAAATTATTGAAAAATAATTTTATGATTGAATATAATATTAATACCCAACAATATTTTATGATTATAATTATTTAATAGTAAATTATCCATTATAGTAATGAATGTAAATGTAAACAAACATGGTTATTTTTAACCACAAAAACAGGTTTATTAAGGATGGTTTTTGGGATCATTAAAATCTAGAGACCTACTAAACTTACATAATTATGGAATAATATGTATATTAACCCTTTAATATTATATATTTTATGAAACTATTGACTTAATAACATCAACTTTTATGAATATAATGAACCTTTTGGAGATTATGAACAAAAAGGTCCCAAAACAAATGATGTGAGCTATACTAATTTAGTGAATGTGTGAAATATGATAATAAGGGAGAATAATAAGGGAATAATCATGAAATATTTTATGAATAAAGTATATATTTAATATAATTTTATTATTTTGGGTGTTATTAGATGTAAGAGGAAAGTCAAGACTCGAGGAAGTGTGATTTTTAATTCAAATTTGTTTTATTTGGTTATGTCACTTATTAATTTATTATGCTATCCAGCATTATGTTTATTAGATCCATATATTTTTTATATAGTATTTATATTTTTTTTGGAAATTATTTTTTTTCCACAAAATCTTTTCATTGTTGGATTCCTATTTCAAATGTTTTAATCTTTAAAAGGTTTATTTTTCTCAATATTAAATTCCTTGAGAAAAATTTTAGGTTGTGCAATGTGGTTTATTTATATGGTGTTCTTAATTTCCCAATAATTTTTATTAATATATTACTTCATAGAAATTATGGGTTTTATATAATCATATTATGTTCCTTTATAAAATGGATTTTTTATTCAATAATTTTCAATGTTGTAAGGGTTTCTCATCTCAAACATCCATCTTTTTGACAGGTTTTGTTTGATTCACATATATTCATTTATGTGATATATATAATTAATATTGATATATAATATCATTAAACTTTTTATACTCATGCTATTTCAATTTTCTTATCAAGTAATTTCTTTTAAATAGATTTTTTATTTTGAAAGTCTTAAGAGATGTTTCTTTGAAATGTTTTTTATTATTTTAAAATATTTTTCATACATGTCCATATTCTTTTAAATGTTTCAATAATGTTATTATTTATAAATAAAATATTTGTTAATGTAAATTATATTTTCATTTTCATGTTCTTCAAAAAAATTTATAATGATTCTTTATAATATTTTCTATATGGATCACTTTTGACACTCCTTATAGTAGTGTGAAAATAATTTTTTTAACATATGTAGCAAACAAATATTTGTCGGTTTCTATATATTTTCTTTATTAATAATATTTACTTATAATTTTATTTGTTTTTTAAAAGAATATATTATTTCTATTGTACTTATAAATTTTAATATTTAAAATTTATAGAGGAAAGGGACATTTACTAATATTTTTCAGAAGAATATTTCAAATGACTTTATAAAACTAGTTTTTGTGTATCTTAACATCTTCTAAATGATTATTATAATTAATTGGGTATATGTTTATTTTATTCTATCCACTATCGTTATCTGGATGTATTACGATGATCTTTTGATTAATTTGACCTGAAACCCATTTCTTTACATAAGTTAGTTAATTTACAAATTATTTATAATTATTTCTATGAGTTTTATGATGAAACTAAATATATATACTTTCTTATTTTTTGTTACGTGGAAGTTAATGATGTTGATAGGTGATTTTGAAATATATCATGATAATGGGTGAGAACAATATATCTCTCCAGTTCATTGGGAAATGTGAAACAGTTTACTATTATAATTTACTCTAAATTGAATGTTGGAATTAACTGTGAAATTTATTCTTTTATAAGAGTGATTATAAGAGAAGTATTAAGATAATGTACCAAGATACCAACATGGTTTCCCTATTCTTCTAATTAATTTTAATAGTTCCTTTGATCAATTATTGAATTCACATGGCTCATAATTGTTAGATCAAATATCTCTTGTCTTATCCGGAATGATTTTTCCATGAATCCTGATTTAAGATATATGTTTTGATGGTTATGAATTATCTTAATATATAATGATTAATTTTTAAATTATAGTCATATCATTATTCTCATCTTGTTACCTCTAATGATATCTAATTTATTATGCCTATGTTTACCCTTAATGATCATTTCATCACACCCTTCTTATGTTTTCATTTCACCATGTTAAGATGAATGATGTTTTGTAAGTTATTTATAGAAGGGTTTCATGTGTGTATAACTTTATGTGGGATATTTATTACTTATCATGGAATATGAAAATATAGGTATAATGAGAAAATTTACTATTTTTATGGAATTACGTGGGTTTGGTTATATTAATGGTTTTTCTTAATTTTTGAAAAATCAAAACTTAAAAGGACTTGGGTATGTAAGTGACTCACTTTTTCCTTTTTATGGAATAATTATACATGTTTAAAATTATGTCACATTTGTTGGTATCAATTAATGAATTGTTAATATTTTGATTTTATCACTGCATCTAGTAGTATGGGTTTTGGTAATTAAAGTTAGTATCAACGAAAGGGTTTACATAACTATAGAGTCTATGATGTTATCATTTTTTCATAATTTAAGAGTTATGGATATCAAAATGGGTTAAATAATCCAAGGTAAATGATAAGATTAGTTCCACAGATACACTTTTTAGTTTTAACATGATTTTATTTTAAGGTGATAAATAACATTTTAGGAGGCATAATAGATGATTTTGGATTAACATAAATGTTATTAGGGAAGAATGATGTAACATTGTTTTAATGTATGATGGAAGTTATTGGATAAATGTTTAGGTTAATAAGTTATTTAATATTGAGATAATTATGGTTAATTGGGATATAGGGTTTTTTATTTATGGAATGATTTATGTTGAACTTTGAGTATTATTGTTGAATATTTTTAATATTAATTTATTATTTCTTCTTAGGAAGTTTCATATATTTTGGTTATTATTTTTACTTATGCTAACCATTATTTTTTAAAGATAATAAGAATATTTTTTCACCTTTTTATAGATATCATAATATATTAAATGTTTATTTTTATGCTTTAGTAATAATAAATAATTATCTTCAATATTAATCATTTTGATTATGAGAGGAAATAGTTGTGGAAAATGTTTGAAACATTTATCAAAATGATGAAATTGTGTTTCCAAATTTTAATAATTCAAGTAAGTATACTTTCTTATCTTCTCTATATTGATGGTAAAACAATCCTCAACTCTAGAAAAATAATCTTGAAATGAATTTTTTTTATTTTATAATCATTTATGATGATTTTATGGCCTCTTCTATTTTATGGAAAATGAGATTTTAATTCAAATATTATTCTTTGATGAAATTCTTACTATTGAAATTATAACGTTTCTGAGAATAATTCTCACCATCTTAAGTGGTGATTTCTTTGATATGTCTATATTTTTACATCCTGATATTTTCATCCTTATTGGGGAACCCTATTATGTTTTATTACATGTGACCATCATATTTATATATTGGTCTGTCAAAAACGATTTTTTATTTACCCTTTTTATGATGTGGGTTTTTAAAAAAGTTATTTTTAAATATTTAAATTTTTTTCCCTTTCATGTTTGTATATTTTATCTTTCACATCTTATAATTGATTGTAAAAATGTTTCAATCCATTTTATTAACCATGATAAAAATTTGTGTGGATGAAATTTCCATAAGGGGGTAGACTGAAGTACCCCAATATTGTTTAAACTTTATTTAATTTTTGATAGTGTATACCACAGACAATACCATTCATAAATAAACCATAGAATTATTATTTGAATATTATCATTATAACCTAGTCATTGGATTATTAGATATAAATAGATGTAAAAAAATTATAATATATATATAATGTTTACTAATAAAAATTTATTGAATAATTCCTTCGAAATAAATATTCAATTTTTAATTAAAATAATTAAAACATATAAGATTAATGATGGTTAATATTTAATAGGGTTGTTTTTCTATAAAATGAGTTTTTTTTATTTTTTAATATTAATTAAAAGTTATATTTAATAATTTAAGAAATTGATATTGATAAAAAAGAAATTCATTTTTGACATAATCAGGTAAAAATAATCTGAATTTAATTGTTGGGATTTTTCTAAAAATATTTATTTTTGGCTGAATAGAGAAAAATACTAATTCATATTTTTTATATTATCATGATATAATAATCACTTGAAAGTTTATTAAAAAAATTTATAGAGAAAATATATATTTAATCTATAATATAATACTTTTAAAATTATAATTTTCAACTCAGAAATCTTTTTTTGGAATTTTGGAAATCTAATTAACGTTTGAATTGTAATAATATTTATTTTTTATTATTTTATTTTAACTAAGTATTAATAAGTTTATTTTAGATTTTCATTTGGTTTTAATGTCAATTAAATAGGATTTTATGAAACCAAATCCATTTAATTTCTTGGTAATAAAAATTATACATGATTTTGGTATAAAATCATTTATATACAGAAAATGGAATTTCTATAAAAATAGTTTTCATTTAATTTTACATAATTATATTAAATATATTTTTTACCACTTCTAGAAATTTATATTAGAAAATGGATTCTAAAATTTGACTCAAAATACTCAAATTATTTAAAATGTTCCAGTTTTTTAAATCATAATGAATAGTAACCATGAGAAAAATTTATCACCACAATAATGTGTAAAATTAGTTAATCAGGGCTGAAATTATAAGATATGGTCTGAGAATATCGAAACTATTTTAATTTTTATAATTTTATTTGCTTAATTTGACTATAAACATCCTATAATCAATAATATTACAATTTTACACCACTTTCCTATTATTATAATGGTCATATTATTTAAAGATAAGTGTAATTACAATATGTCACTCTCTCTCACTTACTATGTTATCATGATAATAATATAGATAAAAATGATTTATTAATGAAAATAGATGATAAAATTTATGAATAATATACTATATTTATGCCTGTATTTTATTTTAAATTTTTAGTTATGGTATAATTACCTAGAATGTTTATGAAATGATGTTGCAATGCTTGTCCAAGTAGTATAAAAATCAAGTAATTGGATTTAAAAACATTAAAAGTAATATGTTTTGGATAAATTATGGTATTAAGTAAATTTATCTTATAATTATATGGTATTATTTATTGTGAAATCATTTATATTATAATTATATAATTTTCTTGATGCCTTTAAATTCAAAATACGTGAACATTCATGAAATTTACTTTAAATGATATTTAATATTTATAAAAAAAATATAGAAAATAATAAAAATTATATCTTTTATCTTATGGATATAAAATAATTAATAATATAATATATGGTTCATGTTTTTTCAAATTATTATTTTTAAAATTACTTTCATTGCCCTTAATGATTGAAAATTTGAAAAATTATCATTGTTTTTTCCTATAAAAGGGACTCAATCTATGAATTCCAAAGGAATGTGTGAGTTTATCTTCATCTTAAAAATATGACATGATTACTCTTAATTATTCAAAACTGAAAGTCTTTAAGAACCTGGATTGATCAAATTTCAATTCTCTAAATGCATTATGTTTTATCAGAAGGTGGCGTTTCAAATATTGGGGTAAGGGTTTTCAGGCCTCTTTCACCTTTCTTAATTATGATTCATTATCTTAAAATCATATTGAACCATTAAATATGTACATAAAACATATTTAATTATTATGTTAATAGGATATATCTTATCAATTTATTTTTGAGGATCACTTGTTCCCTCTCAACTAACTCTACTCCCAAAGTCATTATAATTTCAAAATGTGGGTTTTTCAAAAATGAACTTTTCATTTGAAATTATCCTCTTAATTTTTCAACAATGAAATTAATACTTATATATTTTTCATAAATAACCATTTTATTAATTATCATTTTTTTTATAAAAAATTAATTTTTACAATGTTTTTCCTTCTTTTAAACACATTTGAAAAAAATCATTCACTATAGTGTTTTTAAACAACCTACATGATTGATGATTTTTTCATAAATTTATATCTATATTGGGTATTATTTTAAATTTATTTTATTATTGATTATAAATTTAATATTAAATTAATTTTATTATTATAATTCTATAGTGGTAAATTATCTATTATAAAAGTTAAAGTAAATGTAAAGAAACAAGGTTATTTTTAACCATTAATAACAGGCTAATTAAAGAAGGTTTTCAGGATGTTAAGATTTTAATTACATATTGAAGATACTTAATTATAAAATGATATAGAACATATCCTTATAAAATTATGGATTTTATTAAAAAATTATAACTAAGAACTTTGAACATTATGAATATAATGAACCTACTTGGATATTATAAACTGAATGACCCCAAAATGACCAATGTGAGAATATTGATTTAGTAAATGAATAATAAATAATTATAAGGGTTAGAAATAAAGAAATAAAAATGATATATGTTCTAAATAAATTACATAACTAATATAGTTTTCTTATTCGTTATGTTTGGGGATTTACGAGACAAATAAATACTCGATGTTAAGGGATTTTTAACTCAATTTATTTTTATTGGGTTATATCACATATTCATTGACTATGTAATCCCAAGATCATGTATATCATGACATATGATTTTTTAGGATGTATTTAAACATTTTTAATTTTTATTTACATTTTTTCAACATAATATTTTCAGTTATGGATTCTTATTTCAAATGTTATAATCTTTTTAAGGTTTCTAGATCACAATATTCAATTCCATGATAAATATTTCATGTTATGCATAATGATTTATTTTTTATTGTGTTATTACTAACCCATGAATGTGTTTTAACATATTAATTCTTTTAAATTATGTGTTTTATATAATAATATTAATTTTTTTCATTATAATTAATTTTTATTCAAATATTACCAAGGTTGTAGGGGTTTCTCATCTTGAACTTTCTACTTTGAGATATGTTTTGACTGAAGAACCGGTATTAAACCATATGGTATATATATTACCTCTCGAAGAGTAATATAATTAATATATTTATACTTGTGTAATTTTATTTCCCTTCCTAATTTCATTATTTCAAAAGGGTTTTTGATTTTAGAAGATGTAATATATCATTCATTAAAACATTTTTAATGGTATTAATCTATTTCTCTTCCATGTCTATGTTTATTTATATGTCTCAAGAGTGTTCTTATTTACACATAAAATATTTATAAAGGTCATTTTATATTAATTTTTATTTTATTTATGAGTTTTTAGTAAATAAACTTTATAACATTTTTCATATGATTCATTTTTGACTCTATTTATACAAGTGTGAAAAAAAATAACATAAACTAGATGAATAAATTTTATAATTATTGTTTAATTTTTCAATTAATAATATTGTTTTAGAAAATTATATTGTATTTAAAAGAAAATATTAATTCAATTGTTTTGGAAAATATTATATTTAAAAGTTACAAAAGTAAAGGATATTTCCTCTTGTTTTTCTAATAATATTTCAAACACTCTTATAAATGTGTTTTTAATCTATGTCGACATCCTTTAAATTATTATTATGATTATGTTAGAATATATTCTTATAATTACATACTAATTATTTATTTCTATTTTTTATGATTATATTTAGAGGAATTTTACTTGACACCCATTTTTTCCATGGGTTTATTAGGATTTAAAATAATGATAAGTGTTTCTGTGAGTATTATGATAAAATAAAAGGTCTACATACATTATTTGTGTTGTGGTACATGGAAATAATTGATGATTATGGGTGATCTTAATATATCTCATGATTAAGGGTGATCCTAATATAGATCTCTAATGCATTAGGTAATCTGGTAGAGTTATATGTTATAAGTTACTCCAATGAGAATTTCGGTATTAACTTTGAATTTTATTCCTTTTTAGGAGTCATTGTAAGAGTGATATAAAGATAATTTCTCAAGATACCAAAGGTTTTATCAATTATTTATATTAATTATAACGGTTACTTTAATTAATTATTTATTTCACATGGATTAGGATTATTGACTCAAATGTCTCCTGTCTTATGTTAAAAGTGTTATTCCAAGAATCATGATTTATAATCCATGTTTTGATGAGTATGAATTCTCATGAATTATTCTCATGAAATTAGATTTTGTAATAATACCTTAATAATCATATTATGAAAATTTTTTATATTTAATTAATAATTTCTATGTTTACCTCTATTATGTGTTTGATCTCACCCATATTATGTTTCCATTTATATTGTTATAATTAATGATATAATGTATGTTATTTCTGGAAGGGTTTCATGTATAGAGAATTTTATAAGAGATGTTAGAGATTTATAATTTAGTAATAAAATAATGGTATAATGGGAAAATTTTCCATTTGTATAGAAATACAAGGTTTTAGTTAAATAAATAAATTTTTCGTAATTATTTAAAACTAAACCTAAAATTTATTGTGTAAGTGACACACTTTTTTCTTTTGATGTTGTAATTATGGGTGGTTAAAATTAAGTCAATTTTTTTATCAATTATAAAAAGTTTTATTTTATAACCATATTCATTTGTATGGGTTTGGGAAATTTATAACACCCCAATATTTCACAGTATGTTTCTTTTGAAATAAATTCAATAGTTGTGTTGCACGCAACACTAAGTTGGAGCACACTATAAACTATCAAAACAATCATCTTAAAAGTAGTTATGAATAATATTATCTATATTATGAAATTTAAAAATTTTATTTTTTAAAATAGACTTCATTTTTTATTTTATAATTTCAAAATTAGCTTAGGGTGATTTCTTTGTATTTTTCTAAAAAGATTCATTTTTAATGAATAATTAAAATACTTCATTATAGTTAAAAACTGAAATTTTAATTTAAATAATTATTATACATTAAATGTATTTTTAAAGTCAAAATATATTAATACTACATATATAAATATATTTATATTAATCTAATTTAGGTCATTGGAAATGTTTTATGTTAAAATTATATATAAAAATTTACTAAAATTATAAACTTCCCTTTTACACGCCTTCTCACCACATTAGCATTAAAATAATTTATCCACTTAGATGAGTTTAATTTTGAAAAATAGAAATAGATATTTATAATTATTATAATATTTAGAATCTAATATGATCAACTAAATTTTTTGGTGAATATTAATTTAGTAAATGTTTACTTATTTTCCATGGTTATGGGTAAATCGGGTAATTAATGGTAAAAATAAAATTATAATGTTATTAAATTTTCCTAAAGATTATCATAATTTTATTAGATAAGTGTTTTTAGACCAAAATCAACCATATTAAGAACCTATGATACTTTTTAAAACACATTTGTTAGCTTATGAAATTTATTATATATTTTTTATAGAAGAGTTAAAAATTCCATACTCAAATTTTAATAAATATATAATTTTTAATATGATGTTATATAAATGATATGGTCTAATATAAATATTATTTTTAAATATAAACTTTTTTCTATATATTTATAATTTATAAATAATTTTATAAAATAAATAATTAAATTAAACAGTGACACAATGATGATGCGGTAATTGATTTATTAAAGGAAGAGTCAATTTATTGATATTAATAGTTTTAAAATAAATAAAAATTGAAATATTTGATTCCATAAAAGCTTTTTTGGATGAATTTTACACATTATGGATGATTTAATAAATTTTTTTAGAAGGAATAAAGTTGTTATGATTTTTAAAAATGTTAAGTAATAAATAATATTAAAATTGACGTAAATGATATTTAAAAATAAATAATACTTTATTAAATGATATGAAATTCATATTAATATATATTTTATTCCAATTTCTATTATAATGTTATATATATCATAAATTATCAAATTGGGGTTCTTTTTTCATTTTATAGTAACTATATTATCCCTATTTTTTCAAAGACAAGCAGTCACGGTAAGAGTTTAACTATTTAACTAAGGGTTAAAGAAATATTATAAGGATAATATTGTAACAAAAACTTGTATAAATCATTTTTTAAATTATATAGAACCATACTCATATAAACATCGAAATAAGTCACTTTGGAGCTATTTGAAATCAAAAAACAATTTATATTAAATTAATAGTTTTGGAGATTCCAAAAAGTACCCCTCTCCTCTCTTATAAATGTGCACCTCTCCTTCTCTTTTACTCACACCTATAAATCCATTTTTATTAGCCAAAACCAACCCATTTATCCTTACAACTTCACTCAATTCATCATAGAGGAAATATTTTGGTCAGAAAGCTAACATAAGAAGTCATTTTTTGAAAATCAAAAGGAGATACTTGAAGAAGAGGTAATTATTTAACAAGTTCAATTCAATTTTTTTTCTTCTCATACATCCTCTAACTATGTTTTTTCCATAATAAACTAATAAATATAGTATCATATATATTCTAATATTTTATTTTGATTATGGGAAAACCATATTTATACTTTTATTCATCCTACAAATAACAATTTCCCCATTTGTACATACATACGGATTACCATATTCATGTTGCACTGTAATTGTTTTTCATTACCACTTTATATGGATGGTAATAACGATGAATACAATGGATTTAAAAAATAAACATGAAATGATATTTATTTTTTATAATTTAAATCTCATCCATTTATTTTTTTACCCCTTTACCATTAAGGGAATGATATCATCTCTCTTATGTATGTAAGGCCTACCGCCTCCACGACATGATGAGATTCATCATCCACATTAACCATTAATGAATGATTATAAAAATGTATGTCACGAACCGAATCTGGTCACCACAAAACCTGGCACCAAACCTAGCCCGTGACATGACCCGAAGGGCGTTCTCTATCCCCATGGGCTGGCAAAAGTTCCCGGGTATCATTTATTTTTGTTTGGGATCGATTTACCCGAATATGAAGGCATAAAACATTAAAAACAATCAATAAACTGAATTGGAAAAATGTAAAAAAACTATGTTAAAAAAACAAAACTGAATAAATATTTTCAAAGACACTACAAGTGGTCTAAAAACAAAGAATTACAACATAAAGACATCACCATGGACTCCACAGGACAAGGGGGTCATCACCCGCAAGCCTTCTCCGCAACTTCGCCCCAACGATGGGGACTAACACCCTGAACCGCCATCACCCTTAGCCTTCCCTTTACCTGAGTAAAGCATAAGCAGGTCTACTTACACCCAAGGGGTGTAAGTAGGGTGTGAGCCTAAGCCCAATAGGATACCACCAGATGATTCCAAAGATCATGCAATACAATGTGAACAAAACAAGCAATTTTAATACACAAGGTGAAATAGTGTTAAAATTCAAAGAAATGCAACTTTCAAATGAAAACAGTTTTCAATCCAAGAATTAAAGTATGTTAACACATTAAATAGGCATGTGAGATACTGTAAAGTACTGCCAAAACACCCCAAAACAAGGGTAAATACCACAAATCCAATGAGCATCAAAATCGGGAACACCCCTAAGCACTAGGTTGTCTCGGGCCCTATGTACCTCGTACCTCGGTGTAGAGTAACCATAGAAAAATCCATTCTCATGCACGAGCCACTAGTAGGGAATATACCCATAACCTAGTGGTCCCCAATCATCATCCCCATATTTTAGTTAGAGTTTTCGTTATCCAAATGCTAAGTGGGACAGGGACAAAATCCAGCCGATCCACTAGCCGTACTATTACAAATCCGCCCCACCTAGGTACCCGGGATTCCCCTTTTGTGCTCAAACAATTTCAGAAAACAACACACATCCTTTTGCATATAAAATATCACTACTGGTCACAAACAAATAGTACAGTAGCTACACACATTTTATACCATTTAAAACACACAATAAAATAATTACATTTTCAATAAAACAACCTCTCAAAACACCACATTATTTTGCACACAAAGCTATTTAAGATATCCACTTTGCACACTATGTGAACAATATTAAGTCATTAAAACAAAATTTCAGTTCAATAAAATTTAATTAATCCAAGAATTTAGTTATGTGGCAGCCCAATTTCAACCAAGAAGTTATATCATTTAAAAACCACCATTTTCACACAAACAAGGCACTTAAAGCCTATTTGCTTCCCAAACACCATTTAAACAAACTTTCACAGCAACAAAAAAAATAAACAATAAAAACATGATTTTTTTTCCTAATATAGTTCAATAAAATCAACTAATTAATTATAGGTCAGCCCAAAATGAACAAATGGACGATTTGAATGAAAAACCCCCAATTTCACCAAAAAATGGAACATAAAATCCATTTTCATTATAAATGCAACTAAAACCAATTTTTACAGAGACATTCAAGGGAAATCAACATTAAGGTACCATGAACACATCAAGCTAATTCACAAAAATTGCACACAAAATGGAATCACCTACCAAAGTAACAAAAACCCTTGAATCTCCATGTGAAAATCAAATCGCACCCCCGCTGCACCAAGAGAGACTAAGATCAAACCTAAAACCACAAAAATTGTCCAATAAAGCCCAATGTTAAACCCTAGGTTCGAAAACCTAGTTTCTGGACATTATTAAACTCAATTATAACCAAAGAAACACTAAGAACAATGAATGAAACCCAAAGTAGTTTGGAAGAGGAAAGAAAAGAGTGCATTTACTTGAAGTATCTTGGAGTAATCACTCCAAAACACCAGTAGATGAAATTTAAAAGATCCAAAATTTAGGGTACGTTCGAAAAAGATATATTAGGTAAATTAGGAACTAGAATGGAGGAAAAATCTTGAGAATTGAGAGAGTTATGAAAGAAAGATTTTACCTCTTCAAATCTGGCCGATTTGAGGAATCCTATGAATTTAGGCACCAAATCGAGACTATCCAGAGCTCCAAAGAGGGGGGAGAGTGAATGGTCGCGCGACTGGGTTTAGTGGGCTTGGGATCCACTTGGAATCACCAATAAATACCAACAATCGAATAAGTTATAACATAATCAAATTTTATTTTTAAAACGGGAATTGGGCTTTCGGGCAGGCCCAATCCCTTAGATAGAAACCCAAATAAATCATGGTTATGGATTTATAAAAGCTCCAAATTACTTTGGTGGTGTTAATAGGTTAGGTTAGGTCAAGTAGGAATTTTAATGGATGAAAAATGTTGAAAAATGAAAAAGTTATAAAAGATACAAAATTTATTTTTTTTAATTGGAATTGGGCTCGCGGTTTGGCCCAATTCATGAATACTCATCTATTCCTCCCTAAAACCTAGGGAAACCCCCAAAACAAAGCAAGGATGTAAATTAAATGAAAAAATACCTTTAAAAAATGTCATGTATGTGACAATTTTCCCCACCATAAAGCATTCCTCCCCCGGAATGCCACAACAACACCAGATGCAAAAGAAAAGCCCAAACGATAGACCAATACAGACTTCCTTGCCACGTTTTCACCCACTTCAAAAGGAACGAACATCTCCAGTTGATCAAAAAAAGGAATATAATACTCTCACCAACCAAAAGTACCCCACTTAATTACAATTATGAAACACATTCAAAACACACCCCAAAACAAAACACCTCAAACACTATAAGATAACGCTCAAGCAATCCACTTGAAACGAACAACGAACTCAAATAACGCTACCACAACATTACGTAAACAAAACCATTGGGTGTTATCCAACCCCAAATTTACCCAAGTATCAAATTTTTTCATAGATAGACTTGAACGATACTACCTCCTACCTAGAATACACCAAGGAGAAAACTGAGTCACTAGTACGGGGTGACCCAATCTAGACATCCCACCACCAGGGACAACTCAATTTTCTTAGATAGAATAAGGATAACAATTGGGGAAGGAACGAACGGTCTCCCCATCATAAGGGTTAAACTAAAATTATTCCTTTTCCAAGAGAACATACACGATACCCATGATGGGTCTCCCCACCATAATAATGAACACAACTTTCCTTAAGACAAAATCAAGACACTAACAGGGGGCCTCGAACGGAATTCCCAACATTAGGGGTAGATTAATATCAGAATTCTTCCAATGAAACTTAAATGAGTCCCATTGTGGGTATACCCCAAAAAAAACCCAACCATATTAAATAAATAGTATGGGATAACAACAAAAAAACAAAATAATTTTAAGGAGCTGGCATGGCCGCCCGGTTGGTTCACACGGTTTGGGAAACCGCAATTTAACTGTGCGGATCATTCTGTCCAAAGAGGAAACCTCACACAGTTTCCATTGCCAAGGATCATGGACGTGCAGAGACCATGCGGTAGCTACTGTCTCTTATCACATGGTCCCCTAGGTTGGCACACGGTTACTGCTAACTGCGGACAAACTATGCACTTCAACCTGCCTAACCCAAATTTTAACCTTTCCTCCAAAAACACAAGGGAACCCAAAGGGGGAAAATCAACTCAGGGTATGACATGGGAACAAGGTACTCACACCTCTTTCCATCAAATGTGAGAAATTTTAACAAGACGATGACACCAGAGGTTTAAACTATTCCTATCTTTCTTATTGAGGATATGACCTTGACCAAAAGTTTGAACGACTCTAGGATTTCCCCTAACTACGCGCCAGCTTCTCTCCGGGGCCTATGGCTGGAGATCAATGGATTAAAGCATCTTCGGCCTCGTAGTTAAGATTTGGAACCCCTAAACTAAAAAAATTCTTCCAGTTCCAAAAACAATTATACTGTAATCTCAGATGGTCTCATTGAGACATGACACACTTCAAACCCGCTTTTCCCCAACCCATAATTTTACCAAAACAAGAACTTAGAGGATGCACACACATCGCCCCTTTTTTTCTTCGGATGATAAATAGAGGAATGAAAGGACATATAGAAACACATTCCTCTAGAACATAGGATTTAGAATATCCTATAGGGAGACAGACATCCAAAAAAATAGTGACTCTCATAAGATTTCACAATCTTCACCCTTATAGTCAAATGAACACATGACATCGCAAGGCATCACCGAACATAACCATTGTGGATAAAAGAAAACACAAAGAGAGAAACCTTGTACTAAGTCCAAAATAGCACATGATTCCAGAAAGTGTCCATAATAGCCACTCTTGGCCAGATCATGCACACGGGTGGCCTAAAATGAACTCTTTCTTCAATGAGACTGACGAAAGACCCAAAGGCCCTTTAAGACATCATTCTACACTGACAACCTAGAACATCATTGACCTTAGACAACTTAGGAAACATAAGAAACTAAGGTCTATTTCAACCTCCCACAAACACTCTCCCACTATAGGGGGATCCGCATAATTGAAAAGGAAGTGGGGTAAACACAACCTCCAAACCTCAAGAATAAAGTCCTTATGTTGATCAACTGGAGGATCATCCAACGGTGAATCACCATAGGCCAAACATGAATCATACATTTACACTTTATGGGGGCATACCTTGGTCTACAGGAAAACCCAAGGACCCAACCAATCTGGTAATTTGGTCACAAAAGACCACAAACCTGAACCGAAGACATGATGGGAGTCACCACATTGGCCTCCCAAACTTTTCTTCAAAAGAGACCACTGACCAACACTTCATTCCAACTTATTAATGAAACACCAAACCAAAACATCATTCAAACAAGATGGGTTATTGAACTCAAAACATCCCACAATAATAATCCTGAAAACACATAATCAATACCTCCCAACCATACATTATCAAAACACAACACTTTCCTTCAAAAAAAATTATTTAAAAAAAACAGTGTTGGTGGGTTGCGCATTTACCAATAGTATCTCATGAGCCTCACACATGCATGTTCACATGCCACACTGGGAACCCACCTCATATCCATCCATATTACCAAATAAACCTATGCATGTGGTCACCCTTGAGAGCACCAATTACCAAAAATCAAACCTTTCCTCTTTTTAAAATAAAAACTTTAACCACAATTTTCCATTCTCAAAAACACTAACCATAACATCAATACCCAATTTTTCATCTCACAAACCAATTTAGAAAAGAATGCATAATTTAATAAAAGCACATATTCATGCCTTTCACAATTGTTTCAAAACATTTCAACCCATTTTAAAACACTTCTAATTTCATGAAAAACACCATTTCATAAATCTCCATTTAATTAAGAACTCAACTCTTCTCATTTCAAGAAAAGCTTCTAAACGTTCATATTTTTTTTTGTTCAGTAGTCACCAAACCCAAAATCCATCTTCAACCCCCACACAAAAATTCTAAAACACTTAATTCAATCCAAAACACTTTTCCACAGTTTAAAAAAAATTCCATTAGAAACATATTTTCAAAACCCCAATTAACATAGTTCATACTTTCATAAGAGGTGTAAAAACATAATTAACCCTTTTTAAAGAATTCTGAAATTTCATTTATAGGCATTAAAAAAACATAAAACCATTTTCAATTTACTAGAAAATAACTTCACAAAAATTCAAACTCCTTAAAGTGAAGTCATTTTTTTGCTTAAAAAACAAGTTTCCAAGATTCCAAAACAAAGAGACACAAGACAATGTAAGAGGAAACTAGTTTCAGTGGGTGACTTGGACATATGGTTGGCAGCCATATTCAAATCACATCACCGTCACAGAGATTATTCTATGGAAGTATCCACGGCTCCACATGGCTTGCTAGGCCCTGCGAGCTCACTGAGATTATTCGCCCAACTCTCTTTTCATTTCCCATAGTCATCATTAAACCAAGAAAACCAAAGGACTCAGATAAATCCATACTTCCCATGGTGACTTGAATCCTGTCATGAGGTGTGCTGGCCAGGAACACCACCCATGACTGAAATTTCAAGTCCCGACAATCATAGCTCCTGACTATCCTGACTCTTCCCTAAATAACATGACCCAAGGTGCGAACCTCCTTTGATACCATTTTGTCACGAACCGAATCTGGTCACCGCAAAAACTGGCACCAATCCTAGCCCGTGACATGAACCAAATGTCTTCCCTATCCCCACAGGCTGGCACAAGTTCCCAGGTATCATTTATTTTTGTTTGGGAATGATTTACCCGAATATGAAGGCATAAAACATTAAAAACAATCAATAAACTGAATCTGAAAAATGTAAACAAAACTATGTTAAAAAAACAGAACTGAATAAATATTTTCAAAGACACTACAAGTGGTCTAAAAACAAATAATGACAACATAAATACATCCCCATGGACTCCACACGACAAGGGGGTCATCACCCGCAAGCCTTCTCCGCAACTTCGCCCCAATGATGGGGACTAACACCCTGAACCGCCATCACCCTTAGCCTTCCATTTACCTGAGTCAAGCATAAGCAGGTATACTTACACCCAATGGGTGTAAGTAGGGTGTGATCCTAAGCCCAATAGGATACCACCATATGATTCCAAAGAGCATGCAATACAATGTGTACAAAACAAGCAATTTTAATACATAAGGTGAAACAGTGTTAAAATTCAAAGAAATGCAACTTTCAAATGAAAACAGTTTTCAATCCAAGAATTCCAGTATGTTAACACATTAAATAGACATGTGAGCTACTATAATGTACTGCCAAAACACCCCACAACAAGGGTAAATACCACAAATCCAATGAGCATCAAAATCGGGAACACCCCTAAGCACTAGGTTGTCTCGAGCCCTATGTACTTCGTACCTCAGTGTAGAGTAACCATAGAAAAATCCATTCTCGTGCAAGAGACACTAATAGGGAACATACCCATAACCTAGTGGTCCCCAATCATCATCCACATATTTTAGTTAGAATTGTCGTTATCCAAATGCTAAGTGGAACAGGGACAAAACCCATCTGATCCACTAGTCGTACTAGTACAAATCCGCCCCACCTAGGTACCCGGGATTCCCATTTTGTGCTCAAACAATTTCAGCAAACAACACACATCCTTTTGCATATAAAATATCACTACTGGTCACAAACAAATAGTACAGTAGCTACACACATTTTATACCATTTAAAACACACAATAAAATAATTTTATTTTCAATAAAACAACCTCTCAAAACACCACATTGTTTTGCACCCAAAGCTCTTTAAGATATCCACTTTGCACACTATGTGAACAGTTTTAAGTCATTAAAACAAAATTTCAGTTCAATAACATTTAATGAAACCAACAATTCAGTTATGTGGCCGCCCAATTTCAACCAAGAAGTTATATCATTTAAAAACCACCATTTTCACACAGACAAGGCACTTAAAGCCCATTTGCTTCCCAAACACCATTTAAACAAACTTTCACAGCAACAACAAAAAAAGAATAAACATTAAAAACATTATTTTTATTCCTAATACAGTTCAATAAAATCAACTAAGTAATTATAGGTCAGCCCAAAATGAACCAATGAAAGATTTGAATGAAAAACCCCCAATTTCACCAAAAAATGGAACTTAAAATCCATTTTCATTATAAATGCAACTAAAACCAATTTTTACAGAGACATTCAAGGGAAATAAACAATAAGGTACCATTAACACAGCAATATAATTCACAAAAATTGCACACAAAATGGAATCACCTACCAAAGTAACAAAAACCCTTGAATCTCCATGTGAAAATCAAATCGCACCCCCGCCGCACCAAGAGAGACTAAGATCAAAACTAAAACCACAACAATTGTCCAATAATTCCCAATGTTAAACCAAAGGGTAGCAAACCTAGTTTCTGGACATTATTAAACTCAATGATAACAAAAGAAACACTAAGAACAATGAATGAAACCCAAAGTAGTTTGGAAGAGGAAAGAAAAGAGCTCATTTACTTGAAGTATCTTGAAGTAATCACTCCAAAACACCCGTAGATGAAATTTAAAAGATCCAAAATTTAGGGTACGTTCGAAAAAGATATATTAGGTCAATTAGGAACTGGAATTGAGGAAAAATCTTGAGAATTGAGAGAGTTATGAAAGAAGGATTTTACCTCTTCAAATCTGGACGATTTAAGGAATCCTATGAAGTTCGGCACCAAATCGCGACTATCCAGAGCTCCAAAGAGGGGGGGAGTGAATGGTCGAGCGACTGGGTTTAGTATTCTTGGGCTCCACTTGGAATCACTGAAAAATACAAACAATTGATTAAGTTATAATATAATCAAATTTTATTTTTAAAACAGGAATTGGGCTTTCGGGCAGGCCCAATCCCTTAGATAGAAACCCAAATAAACCATGGTTATGGATTTATAAAAGCTCCAAATTACCTTGGTGGTGTTAATAGGTTAGGCTAGGTCAAGTAGGAATTTTAATGGATGAAAAATGTTGAAAAATGAAAAATTTATAAAAGATAAAAAATTTATTTTTTTAACTGGAATTGGGCTCGCGGTTTGGCCCAATTCATGAATACTCATCTATTCCTCCCTAAAACCTAGGGAAACCCCCAAAACAAAGCAAGGATGTAAATTAAATGAAAAAAATAACTTTAAAATATGTTATGGATGTGACATTGTATATTGAATAAGTATGAAATATACAACTTAATAATGATAATTTAATACTATATATTTATGTCATTTACTTTCATCCATTCAATATGATAAGAAAACAGAAAAAACATTCATGCATATATACGTTTTACCACCTCCATCAACAGTGTATAAAAATCCATATACTCCAAAAGTTCTAAATATAGGAGGACCCATACATACCAAACTTTATTAAAAAATTTAATGTACAAGATTCATGACATTACAAGGGGGTTTACAAATCCTGGTGTATAATTTACCACCCATTTCTACCTCAACAAGACTAGACAACTCATTTGGGATAACAAAAGACCACTCTGGGCAAGGTTCCACAATGGACCTCTTTGAGAGTGCATCAAGAACCTGATTGGACTCTCTATAAACATGAGTCACATCAAGCACCAAAATAAAATTTATTCTTTGAAGGCAATCAACCCAAGGCACTAACATCCACCAAGGAACATTCCATTATCTTTTCAGGAATATATATGATATATAAATCATGATTTATATTTTTTAAGTAATTGAATCATAATCTAAGTAATGTAACAAGTCAAAACATGTATGATTAACAAATCATTTATTACCCAAAACGTTTCATTAACTTTAAATGAATAATAAATAGGTAATATAAAGTCACAAAATCATATATTATATCGTGATATATGTAGAGACCCGTATCTTGACGTACATGGACATTACATTACTTTTGTGGAATACTTAGTACATAACAAAAACAGACACACAAGGATCGTAATAGTTTAGTGTCTTTGGAAACTCGGAATATAATCTTCTAATCGTGGTGAAAGATCTTCAACATCTCCCATAATGATCTTCCCCTTTTTTTTACCTAAAACCTTTCTTTATATCCTGGGGAAAAGAAAACATAAAAGGGTGACCTCAAATGCTCAGTAAGGGTAAACAAAAGAAATATCAATCACATCATATTCATAAGAATATAACATTTTGGAAATCTTAACCTGCAAAAGAGAGCAAAATTTCATAACATGGGATAAATCATAGTAGTGAAATGAAATCCCAATAATCATAACATAAAACATGAAACTTTGTGGAATACACACATAATCATAGAGAATCATTTCTTTTTAGTCAAGACTCATTTCCAAGACTATCTTAGTGGACAAAGTCCCTTTCTGAACCGAGTCACCCTCGTTTCAGTCCTGTTTCACTGAACTGGTATAACCTACCGTTCCAGCCATATCTACCTCATGAGATATAAAATATTTACCCAATGCATTGGAGGGAGATATAGGTCCCACCCATCTCATAATGATACCATTCTTATGTGTGCCACAAAATCATAAATCATACATCATTTCCTAACCCATGTAATAAAAATGGGATTCTTAAACAACATGACATCATAAAACAATTCATATAAGATAAAGGAATTCATAAAAATATTTTCATCACAACATAATCATGTAAATGTAATAATAGGGATAGAAATAGAACCCTGTATTATCATAGTTGGAAAATAATTTTGATAAGACCCTTGATCTCCATTCTTGAGGAAAATATCCTTTCTACTTCAAAAACATTTTTCCTTTCTTAACATATCATACAACTTTAAAATAAAAAATTTGATTCCAAATAAAATTGAAAACTTTTAAAGGAATATTCTTGGAAATAATGTTTTAAAAATCCATTCATTTCGTATAAGTTAAAAAAACATTCTTCTCGTACTTTTGTCGGAAAAGTCAAAAAAGTACCGCGTACGAAAAACGACAGAAGATTCCTTTCATATCTTTTACTAAAAACTCACCAAAGGGTAAAATAGGATTTAAACTATTTTAGAATAATGTAAAAATTACATATTGAGGAAACATGGATGTGGATGATAAAATACACCCCAGTAAATACTAAAGTATAAACAATCTTGGATAAAAATGAGATTGTGATATTTCCCTTACCTTAGGTTCGATTTGCTTCATAAGTGACTGAACCTCCTGTATAATGATTTAAATAATTTCATGAACTAATTACAGAATCATATTATTTGTTATGATATCATATATGGTTCACTTATGACTTTATATTACCCATTTTGTTGTAAATTCCATGTTAAAGAGCGTTTTGGGTAAAAATGTTTCATTTGTCGTCGGTGTTTTGACTTATAATTATTCATATGATTACTTAGATCATGATTACATAATTCCAGAATATAAAACATGATTTATATATATATATATATATTCAGAATATACATTTATATAATAAATCAGTAAATGGAAAGAAATACACCGTTCATGGAGACGGTAGGCCGTACGTACGCATGAACGCTGTTTTCGTTTCCTTATTGAGTTGAACGGAATTAAGTAGATGACATACATATATATACACATAAATCCAGTATCATTATTATTTCATATATTTCATTATTACTTATTATATATACTTTATAATCATTCATGAATGGTTAAAGTGGAGAATGAATCTCATCGCGTCGTGGAGACGGTAGTCCGTACGTACGCACGAGCGATGATATCGTTCTCATGATCGTGGGACTGTATTGGAGTGTATGTATACTATTTCAGAATCAATATCACTTTAAAATAATAATATATAGTTATTATTTACACCATTATACCCATCCAAGTAAGGTGGTGGTGGAAAATAGATTTCACCACGGCGTGGAGACGGTATTCCGTACGTATGCACGCGCGGTGATTTCGTTTTCCGTAGGATGGATAGATGGTGAAATAGGATTGTTTCATAATTAAAATATTATATAATTATATGAGTGATACTGATTTTATTACTTCATAATGAAACATCCTAAGAATAAGAAGTGGAAGAAGAAATAAAGGTGAAAGAATCGGTAACGGAAATTACCTCTTCTTTGAAGCGCCTCTTTGAGACCTCCTCTTAGGGCACTAAAATTGGTCTTTGAGGAAGACCAGAACCTCTAGGATGTTTCTAGGGAATTGTAGAAGATAATATGGCAGGGGTTGTCCGATCTTGAAGGATCAAAGTTGTGTGAGGATGAGAGGGAGGAGGTGCCCTTTTATAAGGGAAGAGAGGGGCACCTTTGGAATAACTAAAAATATTATTTTATTATAAAGTCAAGTTATGTTTTAAATAGCTCAAAATTAATTTATTTCTAGGCTAAGGTGGGTATGGGTCGAAATAATCTCATCCAATAGTATTTAGAAAAGTTTAGGTTCCTATTTTAACCTTATCATTTAGATTTATCATTAAGTTAAATAATTTTACTTTTACTGTGTCTTCTTGTGTTCTTATACTATAAGGTTAATAAACATACTATATCAAGCCAAACGAACCCCAAGATGTTTATTATTAATATATATAACCTTATCTAAGTAATTTGGCCGAACCTTAGATTTTTAAGAATAAACTAACAATTAATAATATAATATTTGTTTTAAAAACTATTTTATGTCAATTTTGACACTATTTAGTAATTGATTTTTGTGAAAGTCCGAACAGAATGATAAGTTTGAAACATGTTAATTAAATCCATAATAACATGTCATATTAACCTAGAAAATTAGTGGAATTCATAAAAAGTCTCAAATTACATTTATTTGGGTATTTATAACATCAATTATGTCAATATTTGATTAATAAGATAATTACTGCATCATCATTGTGTCATAATAAATGATAATTATTTAATCCCTAAAAATTATAAATAAATTTCTATGATGTAGATAATTGTATTAGATTTTTTTATACTATTCATGTTCGAAGTTTCATGAAGTTTATCACTAGATTAAAATTATTGTACTTATATAATTTAAGAAAGTGACATGTTGTCACATTCTTTGGTTTTAATAATAATTAAATTATTTCATTGAAAAAATTTAATTAAATGAATCTAATCCTACCCTTAGATGATATGTGTCGAATTTTAGTCATACAATAGGATTTTGACATTTTTTAGGGTAATTTTAAAATATTATATTTACCCTTAATTACCCGATTTACCTTTAACTATGGTAAATAAAATTTACCGTAGTTACTATTCATAATTCCCAAAAATAAAAAGTAGCTTATTAACATAATTTGGACCCACTGATTCCAAATATAAAATCCATTTTTCCAAATTCAATACACAAAAGATTCAGAAATTAAATTAAAATTAATCCCGTTGTCGAAAGAAAACGGGTTTTTCTTTAAAACATTGCAAAAGATTGAATTGATTTAACCTACGAATTCAAGGTAAAATCAATTCAAATGACATACATTATATTAAATGGTAAAAATATATTCTATTTATACTTTAAAACCATTCAATATTATAATTTAACCACATAAGATATTACGATGAAAAAAGTTGTTTTTAATTAAAATATAGCGTGTTTTTACTATTCATTAAAATATGAAAGTTATCGGAAAAATATCAAAACTTTATCTAATGTAAATTTTTATATCCTGATTCAAAAGAAGAATTTTATTTTGTAAAATTGAACATATAAACATGTCAAAAAACTAGATTTAAAGTGGGTGCACCATCAAAAGGCGGCAAAACTGCATTTTTTGAAAAATACTTATTTTACCCGAAAAATTTATTTTGTTCTTATACCATGTTCTAGAAATGTGTAAGATGAATAATAATGTTATAAAATTCAAAATTTAGTTAACACTATTCATAACGGCTAGTTCATGAAAATATTATAATAATATATCGTTGTTTATTAAAACCTAGTATTGCGCACAACACACGCTATCGAGGAAGGTCGCGATTGCGTGTAATGCAAGCCAAGTCAGGGTTGCGTGTTGTGAAAGAATACTTCGTTGTTTCGTATAACAGAATCCAAGCATATTTCATTTATAAGTTGAATATATATATATATATATACTCAATGTTGCGTAGAATAACTATTATCAAAATTGTGTGTAACACGATCCAAGAATAGTGTTGCGTATACTGCAAGCTAATACGGTGTTGCGTATAGCGCAAGGTAATCTTGGTGTAGAATACAACACAAGACATTAATGAAATTAAAAGAATATAAAATATCGGGGTGTTACATTCTACCCCCCTTAAAATGAATTTCGCCCTCGAAATTCGTTGGGGTTATATATGGTTTACTATTGGAAAGTTTCTTTAATAGAAACCCACATCGTAAAAAGGAATACCAAAACCAATATTTAAAAACAAAAGTATGAAACGTAATGGTTACCCAAATATACTAATCACTGGGTTTCCACATAGGTTAAAATATGGATATGGAAGAGAAATCTAACCATCATGTTCTGATGGAGAGTGGTAGAGAACATGGCTATGAAAAAGCCAACAATCGCAAAGCCATAAATTTGTGATGATCTAGCGTACCATCTGATTCATCAGATATAAGATCACTGGGACAAAATTTTTGGTTTTCAATTTCATTTCCCTAAAGTTGAAAATTTTGAATTAGAAGAAATACTTACTTGATTTTGGTACAATCTCACTGTTGTTCGTGCTTTGAACAATTTCCACTTCATCTCTTAAAGAAATGAAGTTGAATTTTTTATTCGTGAAGTGTTAATAGATCATGTGATAGAATGATGGGTCATTCCATCTGTTTCAAACAAAAGTTTATCAATAGTTATCAAATATACATAAGTCCGTCTTTGGTGAGGTTTATCATATAAGATTCCAAAAATGAACCTATACATCATATATCATACCGCATAATAAAATAAAACTAGTTTCTACTAAACAGGGACTTCCTGTAGGTCAGTGGTAGGTGATAAAGGCCAGTCGCACTTCGGTTGTGGGTTCGATTCCCACAGCCTTGTCCGACGCGATGGGCTATCGCCCGTCCTGCAGGTTGTCCTTTTTCTAAAACTATATTACTATAACATACCATCAATAATATCGAAAAAAAACTTCAATCCTTAAACAATACTAACTTATGTCCAACATAATCCATTCCAATCTTTAGGCTTATCCATAATACTGCAGTCCACTCTCATAACATAGTGAAAACGATTACCAGAGATTTAATACCATCATTGATCCCCATATATCATAAGATATGTTTTGTTGGTCACATTCCAAACATTCAAATTCCTTAATCATGTACTCTCTTGAATACCCATTGAACCTTATTGAAAACATGAATGCAGTTAAAAGTTAACACTTTCCACATACCAAAATCCTCAAAATTTTATATACTCAAACCATGATATCACTTAGTCCTTATATCAATAATGAGCTCATGAATACTGTTAAACATTTAATTTTCTCGTTTTCCCTTCATTATGCGCATATCATCTACTTTCCAAAATATTTGAATCACTTTTCATGGTTAACGGTACCTTAAAATTATTGAAAACCACAATAGACCAATACATAAATATTTCAATACACCATAAAAGTACCTCAACAACATTATTCTTGAATACCAATACATAAACACTTCAGTCCATCCACTTCAATGATTTTACTGTAATAAGTCTTTCCTTGATTTAGAAGTAACTTTTTAGGTTAGGGCATTGAGTTGGGTAATGCCCATGTTCTCCGCAAATAAGACATTGAACTCCATAACAGTCTGTCACTCTATGACCCTTTTCTCCACACAGATAACATCGGTCCCTCCATTTGAGGTATTCCTCAAGGTTCTTCTTCCCTTCTTTAGAAATCTCAATCTTCCTTTCTTTATGCTCCTCAACATGCGAACATGAATAAAAGTTTATCTTCCTCTTCTTTGATGAATTAGGCATACCACTAAATTTCACCTTGTTAATCATATTTCGTGATGACTGATTCAGCATAATCACAATATCTTTCTCTCTAGGAATTACACAATTTTGTTGCTCATAGTCACCAATTTGTCCATTGGATTCAATGTTAACCGAATTCCTTCTAGTTCCCTCCATTAACTAAAACACAAAAAGAATCTTGTGAGAGGAAAAAATCATCTAGAGAAAACAACATAGTAAAGGGGGAGTACCCTCAATATCTAACATCTTAGGTTAAATTCTAATATCGTTACCATAGTTCTAGGACTATATCCTATATGTATACTTATCCTTAGGGACATCCCTAGACATACCTTAGAAATATCTCTAGGGATATCACTAACGTTCTCACATCCTAGTTTCCAAAGGTTGACTAAACATTTCCTCTGATACCAACTGTAGAGACTCGTATCTTGACGTACATGGACATTACATTACTTTTGCGGAATACTTAGTACATAACAAAAACAGACACACAAGGATCGTAATAGTTTAGTGTCTTTGGAAACTCAAAATATAATCTTCTAATTGTGGTGAAAGATATTCAACATCTCCCATAAAGATCTTCCCCTTTTTTTACCTAAAACCTTTCTTTATATCCTGGGGAAAAGAAAACATAAAAGCGTGAGCTCAAATGCTCAGTAAGGGTAAACAAAAGAAATATCAATCGCATTATATTCATAAGAACATAACATTTTGGAAATCTTAACCTGCAAAAGAGAGCATAATTTCATAACATGGGATAAATCATAGTAGTGAAATGAAATCCCAATAATCATAACTTAAAACATGAAACTTTGTGTCATACACACATAATCATAGAGAATCATTTCTTGTTAGTCAAGACTCATTTCCATGACTATCTTAGTGGACAAAGTCCCTTTCTGAACCGAGTCACCCTCGTTTCAGTCCTGTTTCACTGAACCGGTATAACCTACCATTCCAGCCATGTCTATCTCATGAGATATAAAATATTTACCCAATGCATTAGAGGGAGATATAGGCCCCACCCATCTCATAATGATACCATTCTTATGTGTGCCACAAAATCATAAATCATACATCATTGCATAACCCATGTAATAAAAATGGGATTCTTAAACAACATGACATCACAAAACAATTCATATAAGATAAAGGAATTCATAAAAATATTTTCATCACAACATAATCAAGTAAATGTAATAATAGGGATAGAAACAGAACCCTATATTATCTTAGTTGGAAAATAATTTTGATAAAACCCTAGAACTCCATTCTTGAGGAAAATATCCTTTCTACTTCAAAAAAAATTTCCTTTCATAACATGTCATACAACTTTAAACTAAAAGAAGTTGATTAAAAATAAACTTGAAAACTTGTAAAGTAAGATTCTTGGAAATAATGTTTTAAAAATCCATTCATTCCGTATAAGTTAAAAAAACATTCTTCTCGTACTTTTGTCGGAAAAGTCAAAGAAGTACCTCGTACGAAAAATGACAAAAGATTCCTTTCATATCTTTTACTAAAAACTCACCGAAGGGTAAAATAGGATTTAAACTATTTTAGAATGATGTAAATATTACATATTGAGGAATCATGGATGTGGATGATAAAATACAACCTAGTAAATACTAATGTATAAACAATCTCGGATAAAAATGAGATTATGATATTTCCCTTACCTTAGGTCCGATTTGCTTCGTAAGTGTCTGAACCTCCTGTATAATGATTTAAATAATGTCATTGACTTATTACAGAATCATATTCATTGTTATGATATCATATATGGTTCACTTATGACTTTATATTACCCGTTCTTTTGTAAATTCCATGTTAAAGAGCGTTTTGGGTAAAATTGTTTCATTTGTCGTCCGTGTTTTGACTTGTAATTATTCATATGATTACTTAGAACATGATTACTTAATTCCAAAATATAAAACATGGTTTATATATATATATTCAGAATATACATATATATAATAAATCAGTAAATGGAAAGAAATACACCGTTCATGGAGACGGTAGGCCGTACGTACGCATGAACGCTGTTTTCGTTTCCTTATTGAGTTGAACGAAATTAAGTATATGACATACATATATATACACATAAATCCAGTATCATTATTATGTCATATATTTCATGATTACTTATTATATATACTTTATAATCATTCAGGAATGGTTAAAGTGGAGAATGAATCTCATCGCTTCGTGGAGACGGTAGTCCGTACGTACGCACGAGCGATGATATCATTCTCATGATCATGGGACTGTATTGGAGTGTATGTATACTATTTCAGAATCAATATCACTTTAAAATAATAATATATAGTTATTATTTACACCATTATACCCATCCAAGTAAGGTGGTGGTGGAAAATAGATTTCACCACGGCGTGGAGACGGTATTCCGTACGTACGCACGCGCGGTGATTTCGTTTTTCGTAGGATGGATAGATGGTGAAATAGGATTGTTTAATACTTATAATAACATATCAGTATATGAGTGATACTGATGTTATTACTTCATAATGAAACAACCTAAGAATAATAAGTGGAAGAAGAAATAAAGGTGAAAGAATCGGTAACGGAAATTACCTCTTCTTTGAAGCGCCTCTTTGAGACCTCCTCTTAGGGCACTAAAATTGGTCTTTGAGGGAGACCAGAACCTCTAGGATGTTTCTAGGGAATTGGATAAGATAATTTGGCAGGGGTTGGCCGAGCTTTAAGGCTCAAAGTTGTATGAGTAAGAGAGGTAGGAGGTGCCCTTTTATAAGGGAAGAGAGGGGCACCTTTGGAATAACTAAAAATATTATTTTATTATAAAGTCAAGTTCGGTTTTAAATAGCTCCAAATTGATTTATTTCGAGGATAAGGTGGGGATGGTTCGAAATAATCTCAACCAATATAATTTAGACAAGTTTAGGTTCCTATTTTAACCTTATCATTTAGATTTAACATTAAGTTAAATAATTTTACTTTTACCGTGTCTTCTTGTGTTCTTATACTATAAGGTTAATAAACATACTATATCAAGACAAACGAACCCAAAGTTGTTTATTATTAATATATATAACCTTATCTAAGTAATGTTTCCAAAACTTAGATTTTTAGGAATAAAATAACAATTAATAATATAATATTTATTTTAAAAACTATTTTATGTCAATTTTGACACTTTTTAGTAATTGATTTTTGTGAAAATCCTAACAGAATGATAATTTTGAAAAAAGTTAATTAAATCTATAAAAACAGGTCATATTAACCTATAAAATTAGTGTAATTCATAAAAAGTCTCAAATTACATTTATTTGGGTATTTATAACATCAATTATGTCAATATTTCATTAATAAGATAATTACTGCATCATCTTTGTGTCATAATAAATGATAATTATTTAATCCCTAAAAATTATAAATAAATTCCTATGATGTAGATAATTGTATTATCTTTATGTAGACTATTAATTTGTGAAGTTTCATGAAGTTTATCACTAGATTAAAATTATTATACTTATATAATTTAAGAAAGTGACATGTTGTCACATTCTTTGGTTTTAATAATAATTAAATTATTTTCATTGAAAAAATTTAATTAAAGGAATCTAATCCGACCCTTAGGTGATATGGGTCGACTTTTAGTCATCCAATAGGATTTTGACATTTTTTAGGGTAATTTTAAAATATTATATTTACCCTTAATTACCCGATTTACCTTTAACTATGGTAAATAAAATTTACCGTAGTTACTATTCATAATTCCCAAAAATAAAAAGTAGCTTATTAACATAATTTGGACCCACTGATTCCAAATATGAAATCCATTTTTCCAAATTCAATACACAAAAGATGCAGAAATTAAATTAAAATTAATCCCATTGTCGAAAGAAAACGGGGTTTTCTTTAAAACATTGCAAAAGATTGAATTGATTTAACCTACGAATTCAAGGTAAAATCAATGCTAATGACATACATTATATTAAATGGTAAAAATATATTCTATTTATACATTAAAACCATTCAATATTATAATTTAACCACATAATATATTACGATGAAAAAAGTTTTTTTTAATTAAAATATAGCGTGTTTTTACTATTCATTAAAATATGAAAGTTATCGGAAAAATATCAAAACATTATCTAATGTAAATTTTTAGATCCTGATTCAAAATTAGAATTTTATTTTGTCAAATTTAAGATATAAACATGTCAAAAAACTAGATTTAAAGTTGGTGTGCCATCAAAAGGCGGCAAAACTGCATTTTTTGAAAAATACTTATTTTACCCGAAAAATTTATTTTGTTCTTATACCATGTTCTAGAAATGTGTAAGATGAATAATAATGTTATAAAATTCAAAATTTATTTAACACTATTCATAACAGCTAGTTCATGACAATATTATAATAATATATCGTTGTTTATTAAAACCCAGTATTGCGCACAACACACGCTATCGAGGAAGGTCGCGATTGCGTGTAATGCAAGCCAAGTCAGGGTTGCGTGTTTTGAAAGAATCCTTCGTTGTTTCGTATAACAGAATCCAACCATATTTCATTTATAAGTTGAATATATATATATATATATACTCAATTTTGCGTAGAATAACTATTATCAAAATTGTGTGTAACACGATCCAAGAATAGTGTTGTGTATACTGCAAGCTAATACGGTGTTGCGTATAGCGCAAGGTAATCTTGGTGTAGAATACAACACAAGACATTAATGAAATTAAAAGAATATAAAATCTCGGGGTGTTACAATATAGTTATGGTATTAATTAATAACATATTAAAACAATTATACATGTGGTTAAATTGCATCCAACTAACAGAAAGTATGGGGTAAGGGTTATTTCTCAATATCATTATTATTAAATATTGTTTATACATAATTATTTCCTTGGACATATTTATCATTCGTGTCCATGTTTCTTAAAAAAATTAAAATAAAAATCTTTTTTATATTTTATGTAAAGTAATATTTAACTAAAATATCATTTTAACTGTTTCTAAGATTTTTTCTACTAAATATTTTTCATTCATGTCCATGTTTCCAAAATGGGTTTTATGGATTTATTTATAAGGAGGCGAATATTTTAAGATGTTAATTTTTGAATTTCTCTCAAATGTTCCAAAGTGGTACAGGATACTTTGATTAAAAAATTTATTAAGTGTCTTGTTTTATAAATTCATGGAATTTGAATAAATTGTTTCAAAGTAGACAAGGTTATTTTCTCCATAAATGTTTAATGATTTTATTAGAGTATTTTCCACTATGTCAATATCCTTTTTTGTATCTTGTTTTTGACTGAGTTTGATATCTTATGATACAATCTGCCATATTTTATAGATGGGTATGTGATTTTTTTGAATGTAGATGTGCTATTTTGATACCATTCATGGTTTATGGTGTAAGTATTCACATTTCATATTCTAGTTTTAATATGAATTTTTATGTTGATTATATTTCATTAATCCTTTCATATAAAGAGTGCATTGGACTTGCTAAGTTATTTGTGGGGCCCTCTATATCCCCTTGATGCATCGATATGTCTCATGCGACAAACTAGATATGGACATGGTTGAGGCCGAGCCCATTTATTTTCAAAAATGGATTTGGCTGCGGCCTTAACCATTTATTTTCAAATTTCTTGGTTGAGGCCTTGATGTTATGTTTTAGATGTCCAGCATTATGCATTACATAATTATGAGATTAGTTATTGATATTAAAATTTATTATTATACTAATATAATAGCCACTTGAATGTTTAAATGGCATTATATGATTTATTATTTTCACATTATGCTTCATATTATGTTTGAAAGGCTTGTGTTTCTGTTTTATACCTTTCCATAAAAGTTTATACTTGTTTATGAAAGATTATACATTATTATTTAGCCTTATTAATCATCTAATATCACCCTTATCTTATGATTTATTTTCCTAGGATTCCAAGATGTGTATTATTATTGATATGCAGGGTAAGGTTAAGAGAATAATGGTGTTCTCAAATCATTAACTATGTTTTGTTTTATGTTGTGAATTATAATTTAAGGTTCATGTATGTGACATATTTTCTAAGGATTTCGAAATAATCAGTCCTTTGGGATTCAACACTTGTATCTATTCTAAGGTATTAAAATAATATACTAGCTCTGAACTTTTGGGGTCGAGGAATTATAGAATTATAGTTACTCCCCAAGGTTTTTGGATGATATGTTTCCTAGAAGGGGTTATATAGTCTCATGGGCTCTAGATGAATGTGTTATGTTCATAGACTCTCTAGGACTCAATGAAGTAGATATGGTCATTCTAGGGTGTCATTCTTGAACCTAATTATTGAAAATAATTAATTTATATAAATTCAGTGTTTATTTATTCAACTAAAAATGTTGTGTGTGCATGGACTAATTTACTAGTTGTTTTTGGAATGATTTTTGTAATTAGCTTATAATTTTAACTCACACCCTAATTGGGAGGCCATTAAAATTAATTACCCAAGAAAACATTATTTTTCACTGGTTCAAGTAAGGTAGAGGCTCAGTTTTGTATGATCATGTGGGATAGATCAGATGGAGTTGGAGACTAAGATGTGATGAGGCTCAAATATGGTATTAGATCCTCTATGTGTTGTTATTCCTTAACGTATCATGTATATGTGATTATCCAAATGTGAAGTTTGTTTATTTATTATAATATGACCATATTTCCGTATGAATATATGTTTTTTATTCTACAATCATTTTTATTCCATGATTCATGTTTATTTCTTACATATTATTTAATTATTTGTAAAGGATTATTTTTGGTTATTTCCATTGTGTTTCACTCTAATATGAGTGTATAGTATCCTCATTGTAACACCGTAGACCCTTTATACTAGTAAATAACATTTATAGTTTGGGGATTAATTCTTGAGATCAAGTAGAAACCACCGATTTGGGAAATGATGAGTGGTATGGAGTGTTAGCACATTATAAAGTGGTGCTAGAAAGTCTATATTTTGTCTTATTATTTGAGATTCCTATGTTGTTAGAAAATTATGGGTCTACCCTTCTTATCAATACACTATTTAAACTTATCTCCAATAAATTCCATATCTAATATATTTTTATACATTTAAATTTCTAGGAAATCCTACATCAAATCCCCACCTCAAAATATCACCTATGATGGTGTTAAAATCACCCATAGACACCGAATTTGAAGGATGAAAGACATTTACGTTGGGTTTCCCTATCCTTCGCAACAAATTTAACATAAATGAATGTGATGTACATTGAAAAGTTATTGTAACTGACATTGATTGTGAAATGTTGAGATACATTTTATAATTTCTTTACTAATGTACTTGGTTTCTGAAATATTCATATAGAGTTGTTTGTATGGTTTTCCAACATACATTTTCTTATTCCTTGTCCTTTCACAAAATCATGAATATGTTATACCTTCTACTTAATATAAAGTATAATAACCAGGTAATAATGATTGTTCTTAGATTCATTATTTATAAAGTCACATTTTTCAATTAGTCCATGACCTATGTCATTCCAAAGTATATCATTATAATGGGATTAGGTTTTCCTTCAGGCCTGCAGTTTCCTTATTCTTTAGGGGTCCAAGATTTTTTTAATTGGCCTCAATTTTTATTAGGTTATAACACTATTATAACTATCTCAAAAGATTCATCTCTTATGTGGATTTGCTATTAAAGATTATTATACTAATATCTCAACATAATTATCTTCTAAACCTGAGAAATAATTATAAGTAAAAACTCACCATCACATTTTAGGTCTTTTAATTGATGAGATACTCTCTATGAAACATTTCCTCTGCCAACACCATCTTTCATATCATTGGGAATGACACTATCTCCTGATATCATCCCCACGTTATGAAGTAAGACTATAGAAACAACTCTCACTTACTAATGAAAGAAAACCTCATCCATATTGTTTCCAACCTCCATATTTTTCTCAACTTACTATAGAACATATAAACATGTATTTTTTCAATATTAGATGATTGTGAAACAATCCTTGTTATAGCATGTTGATGAATCTCGGATGGAATATCTCAAGGTATAAGTTTTAATAATTCATGTTGTATGTGGATATACTCATAAGGGACAGATAAATGATAACAAAAATTCATTATTATTTCATGGGAGTCTCTTTATTCTATTGAATATATCTGAGGTGGTTCTATGTGGGATTTGTATCTCTCCCTTGGTAGTGCATCCTAGTATTTCCAAAATTTTCCATGCTTTGAGGAATTAAATCTAGTGATAAAGGATGGAGTAATAAGTGGTTGGGATTTTTTCATGGTGTTTAGTGTAGCCTCAGGTGAAAATACAGAATTTTGTTCCACATGATATATTAAAACCAATGGATATTACTATTTTTAATTGAAAGGAAATTTCAATGAATTTCATCACTATTTTTTCATGATCTCCAGGAGGGTGTGAAATTGAATGAGATATTAGGTATTAGTGGATAAGTTTATATCATTTCTTATAGATCAATGGGTAAAGTGAAATAAATTATTTATCGAGGTAATATATGTAGGATATAGTACAACATCATGAGTTTTTGAGGATGATCATCTGAGATCTTGATTTAATTTTACCTCATTGGTGTGAAAGTATTTTCATCATGATTTTTCTATTACTAATGTCATATAACTTATTTTCATCCTTATAAAAATTATCATATTGAGTAGAAAATATAGACATTGGAGGATACATTACATGCATGTGTTTAGGATTTTAGAGTATTATAGATGAATAGTTTACCATTAGTTGTGTTTTCCAATAATAATTGTTATCACTCTTCTACTGGTATGAATTTGTTCAAGTATTTTTATTAAAAACCTTATATATCATTATTGTACTATACTTAGGTCAGATATTCGATGATTCATGGACTATATTTGGTTAAAAACATGATAGAGATGTTATGGGTGATTCTTGCGTAGATAAAGGATTCTCAAGACGATCTAAAGTCTTATATTGATTAAATAATAAGATATTTATACATTCATGTTGGTGATCATGTATTCATAATGGTTTCTCATCATCATATGTAGCGTAGGCCCAACCATGGAATAGAATTACTCATTGTTTTATTGGTTTATTCAATGTCCTGGTGAATATTAGTGAGGTGTCATAATAGTTATCTCTTCCTCCACATATTGACCATATTCATGATTGTTTTCCATTTTTTTCTGATTAAATAGTATTTTTGTGATAATTATAAAGTTATTGATTAGAAAGAATTGGTTATTAACATTGATGTGATATTTTTGAAGTGGCCTATTGAGATTAAATATCATCAAGAGAAGGTTTTTCATGGATATTTCATTCCCTTAGTTCATGTGTTGTGGAGGCATGGTGGCATTTGAGTTATTATGTAAGAGCATGAATCATACATGCATTTTCAATATCCTAATTTATTCAAGACATTTATTATAAAATTTTGAGATGATTTATTTTTTGGTGATGTAATTAATGTTGTTTTCCTTGTATTATGTGTAGTGATTATATTCTAGATATGGAAATATTTCTTTTTATGAGTTGTCTCATGGGGTGTTGGATTTCAAGGTAGTTTTGTTATCTTTTTGGGTTTGGTTTTTATTCTTAAGGATTGGATTACTTTGATAGGTATATAATAAAAATTCATGGTTTCCTCATAATCCTTTAATTTTTTGATTTGAGGTGTTGAATATTTTTGGAGGAGGACTAAAAGAATACAGTAGAAGAATGATGCATTTTTTATTGAAATTTTAGCTAGAAGCTATGATAATGCTAGGAAGGGTGATGTTTCAAAATGATTTGGTTGGATATTGGGGAATTATTTTTACATTCAAATTTGTTTCACTATGGTTAGTGAAGTTTCAATATCACGTGATATGTTTCTATGTGGATCCTAAGGAATGAAAGTTGGATATGCCTCTAGATGACTGAGTTTTGGTCACTACATCTAGTAATTCTGTTTTTTTGTGTGAAGGAATATGTTTTACAAAATAGAAATTGGCAATGAAATATTGATATATCTATTTTATAGAGAATTGAACCATGGTTATTCTTATTTTCCAATTGTTTTGTTTTGAGGGATGATATGTTCATGGTGTGGGAATATCATTTGCACCAAGAATCTTAGGAATTCAATCTTTATAGAATGGAAGTTATTTCTACACCATGATATTATTTTTGTATATCTATTTTGAAATGGTTTTGGCCCCCAATAATTTTTTAGTTCATGCAATGATTCTGGTATTAAACCCCCATTTTCACTCTAATGACACCATGATCTTATGTTTTTTTAATATAATTTTGAGTGCCTACTCAAGTTCTATTCAATACCCCTAAACTTATTCAAACCTTAGGTATTGGTTAGTTTTTTTACTGGATCCTAGGCCATATTTAGTGTATCTTAGGCCTTAGCTCTATGAGATCAAATTCTCAAGGAATCACTGTACATTTTTAAACTCTTTCTTCTATCATTTCCTTTCTAATATTATTTTGAAATTTATGGTTGTGGATATTGACTCTATTTAGTGATTTTAGTCATTTTTTAATGGGAAACTATATTTATTAGGTTTCATATGGAATCCTCGCATGTTGTGTGATAGTTTATGATTATTTTATTTTTCTTCATTTGTTATGACCATGAAGCTATGTTTGAGGTAAGATATTTAAAATTTCTCTAGTTTATTTATTATATAAATATGGAATTATAATGATTTTATTTTCATTGGGTAATTTGTTGTGAATAAACTAATTAAGATAACACTATGAACCTTAAATAAATTATGGGAATCTATTTATTAAGCGTGCTTTATTTATTTCCATTTTTATTTCTAATTAATTATTTTTGTTGCTAGTGAATTGATGAATTTAAATTTTTTAATTATATTGATATTGATACACTAAAACATGGTTTAAGTTCTATAAATAACTTAAATATAGTCATATATGGGAATAATAAAAACTTGGAAATTTTTATTTCTTGATATTATTGTTTATGAAGGTACTTTGATTCTCTTTTGATGATGGGATTTATGTAGTTGTAAAACCCTAACTACATTTTCCCAAAGTTGGTGGTTATTTTACTAAATTTTCACAAGATACAAAGGATTACATCATGAATGGTTGAATAGTTTAATATTATTGGGATATTAAATACATACACAATTATCATTTTTTTTGAAAACATGATTTACAAAATATTCCATTCATAACTTTATTATATCTTATATTAATTCCATGAATTCATTCATAGATCCCTCCTTGGTATTGTATGGGGAGAGAAACACAATAAGTGGTGATCTCATATGATCAGTAAGGTAATGAGTACAACAAAATATGTCATAGGATAAAAAACCATGAATAATATGATAGAGATATACAATTATCAAATATTCGATACAACTAATATCAAAAATGGGGATTGAGTACTTGGATGACATAGAAAAATAAATAATCACATTTATAACAAAAACTAGTTTCATATTGATAGAATTAATTATATAGAACATCATTATATTATCATTAAGGCCTCATACCATGAAATAAAACAAAAATAGGTAAGAAGTATTCTAAATAAACAAACTAGTTTATCTCATTAGAACTACTAATGAATCAAGGTTAAATAATGGGTCCCTACCATTAGTTACTAAGCCTAATGCATTAATTATATAGAAGAAATAAATAATTATTTAATATATAATCAATATAAACATTTACATAAAAAACTACAATATGAAATATTAATTTTTCCAACATCAATAAATAAGAAAATATTATCATAATCCATCTATAAAAATATGGTGGATGGTATAATTATAGTATACCCCCCAATAAATCATATGATTCATATATGTATGTTAATATATATGAAAATGATTTTAAAAGATCATTGGAACATTTCAGGAGGAGAATAACCTTTTCATTTTGAATCCATTTTGATAAAATATAAAAAGTTACAAAAAAATGGAGAGTAATTTCCTTTTATAAAAACCATGAAATATTATAAGGGAAAATTCAATTCAGATAATATTTATGAGGGCGGGAAAAGTTTTTTATACGATACACATTAAAAAAATATTTCATTAATATATTAGGTAAAAGTACATCATTCAGAAATTGATAATAATATTCCTTCTAAAAAATTTTATAGAAGGAATAATATGGGTAAAAATAAAATTAATAAAACATTTGAGAAATTTAAAAACATTAATGAAAACATGCTAAAAAATATGGACACAGAAGAAAAATATTCTTGATCAAATAGAAAAACCAAGTCAGTTTTTATAAAAAACATTTTTCATGAATTGTGAGTTCATAGAGAGAGAGATTAAATTTAAAGAAAACATATGATTTATAGAAATAACAAGACGATATGAATATAAATGGGTTTCAATACATAAATATCATATAATTATACAAACATAAACTTAAACATAAAAATGGATAAGATTGTAAAATAAACCCTTACCCCAGGTATGACTAGCATCGTAATTTTTTTTAACCTCCCATATAATAAATTTAAATTTATTGTAATTATATAAAAAATTTACCCTTATGATACCATACATGGTTTACTTATAACATCTTATCACCCGTTAATTAACAATTTTTTATTATCTTTATCATTTCAGGTGTTAAATACTACATTTTTCAATTATGTTTTGATTCATTAGTTATGGTCCTTGTATCATAATCATTATTTCATCATATAAAAATTTTAATCATAGTATAAATATCATATATATACAATATATAAATATTTACAATCATTCATGAATGGACGATATGAAAAATGAATCACATTACTTTGTGGAGGTGGTAGTCTAAACTTGCACACACGAAACGTTATCACTGTTTGGGAGATTGCTAATTCAATAACTCTATTATTATTTTTATTTCAAAAATATCAATACACATTATATAAAAATTAAATAACCAAATATTCTATTCATGTTATTAAGCTTCTACAAAATGAAATTTCGGTAACTGATTTATGAAATAGCATTACTCTATAAAAATTATGAAATATATGGTGATTTGAAGATAAAATTTTATACTACTAGGATAGGATTTTTGAAACACTTATTGGTGTTGATATAACCCATCGATAAATAAATCATTAAATAGGTCATCTAAAGAATTTGTATCAATGCCATTACAACTGATCCCGGGTTTTGTAGAATTTTATCATCATAGTTTGTAACAAAATTTACTATAAATAAAGATGAACATTGACCATAAAAATCACATTAAGATATTATGAACTACTTAAATATTATTATGGTTGTTTTTTATCTTGAATCTTCACAATTTCCTATTTCTTAGTGCACTTTCAGCCAGTGTAGTTTTATATCTGGTTATTTTCACCTAAAAGATACCATTATTGTGATAATCCTTGTAAATATCTTTGTATTTATGTGGTATTAATTATATTACTTATCTTTAAAGATTATAGGATTAAGAGGATATAAATATAGAGTAAAATTTTATTTTCTGATTGAGTTCTTCTATGGCTAAGAAGATAGATCTCATGTACTTCTGTTGTGAATTTGAGCAACTACTAATAGGTATAGTTGAGGGATTTAGGGATTGGAAGACAGACCTTACAATAGGTATAAAATCAATGATACATTATAATATATTGAAAATCATGCATTCCTTATATAAAGTTTTGAAATATCCTTATTTTCTCCATGTAAAGTCTTTGAATATATCTAGTAATATTTTTAAGACTAGGAGCTGAGATGGGGTGTCATTCTGAGGCCGGGTGTTCCCGAAATTAATTTTTCAAATATATTGAATATATAACATGTGTGTGTGATAATTTTTCCGAAAAAAGTGAATTTAATTATAAACATAGGATTATATCATAAATCTTTTGTCATCATTGGATTTATAATGCGGGTTTCACCCTAGGCATGATAAACCTTGCAATGTGTCGGGTGTTCAGGTTGAGGCGCGATCATCGGAAGATGTTTAAAATAAATTAAATTAATAAATTTATTTATCTAAGTACCCAAATGAATAATAATTATATAAGTATACTATTATGTAATAATCTTGGGTTAACCACATAATCCTATAGATCTATAGGAGCACTTGGAGGATCTTTCATTGGAGAATGACAATTGGATAGAAGATCAACAACCGACATGCAATGGAATTCAAGAATCCCACCAACAACAATGATAAAAATTATTTCTTCATCATTGATAAATCCTAAGCATGTTAGAATGTTGATTTATTTGATTTTCCTTTCTCCATTGTTTATTTTTCCAGTGAACACAAATCAATCGACCAACAAATTTTTTCATGGATCGATCATATTGTGGGACGAGTTTATTTGTGGGGATTTGTTGGGAGAATTGGTTTTTTATTTTTGATTCTTCATTCATTGTTCTAACGGTATGAATTGAGGCCAACCGATCACATACAAGATTTTTTCCTCTTTGTTCGTTTTGCGGATTTCTCCCACCATTCTTGTACATTCATCATTGGTTCTTTGTATGACCAGTGGTTCAGCCAATATACTATGAAATAAACCATTGTGAACATGTTTCTTGGTGACATTGTCTGATATCGCATATCTAGTCTTGTATTGATGATGAGATCAAGTTGTGATAGATGTGGTAGTAGATCAGATGCATTTGGGGATACCTGATTTCAGGTTTTTTGGTTCACGATAATAGATGACACATGACGGTGCTTTATGAATGGTTTTGATGGTTTTATTCTTGTATTAAATGGAATAAAGGTTCAGCTAATGGTGTATTTTCATTTCCAACATGGTGTGTGGTCGGAACAATGACCAGAGGAGTGAAATAAGATGCATGAACCAAATATATATTTTTGGAAAATCTCATAACATGCGGCATGTAATCCGAGATTACACATCCAATATGACACTAGGTGTAGTGCAAGGTTATCCATTATGAGTTAATTATCACATGGCATGTGACCCCTATCACATAGCATGTGACTTGACCTGGAAGCTCAGAATATACATCAGATAATAAATGAACACTGGTAGGAAAATATGGGTATAGAAACGCCATGTACTATAACACGGACATGGCTAGGCTAGGTGTACATGGGAAAATATGTGTACATGGACATGGTCATGAATACATGGGATCACACATTCCATATACTATTACATAGAAAAAAACATAGAAATATGAATGGGACATTTTACCAGGGCAGTACCTGGTACTGAAGGGACATGTTGTGTATTTCTCATACACGCCATGTTCTCCCATCAATAAGGCTTATATCATTTTCCCTCATAAAATTGGACAAGTTTTATTAGCATGTGTTACCTTGATCCCTTCCCTTAGTTTTAGTATGGAATCATGTTCTACATAATTAATAGTGATCCATTTGGTTATATTTCTTAGAAAGAGTTGTTGGAATCCTTCCATGAGGCCTGGAGTGTGATCATCTATCATTATCTTTCCCTGGGTTGAGTTCATGTTATCATCCTAAACAACACTACGTGAGAATTGATCCACTCCTTAGAGTTTTATTTTAGATTTAGTTTTTGATATATCCCATGGCCTTGTTTGTGATCATCATTTATGCATCATTCACTTCAGACTTCAAGTGTATACTTATTATTGTGAGATCTGATGAGAATAGAACCTTAGATTGATTCCATCAGTGTTATCTGACCCACAAAGTGTGTTATCCTAGATGAGTGGTATGTGGAACCTTCGATCATGATTCCTAAATTTTAATTATGGTTATGAAATTAACTTTAAAAGTTATTTATTTATTAATTATATCTGTATATTCTTGAAACATGTGTTTTTGGCATATAACTTTTCTAATATGACTGTTATTCCGATTGATATATTCTTATTGATTTGGGGGTTTTCTATTGGGTGTTGTTATATAATCCCATACATTGGATTTTCCTGCACGTTTCATGTCTTATGTAGATGATCAGACTTTTGATGGGGTCCTAGAGGGAACAAGACAAGGAAAATCATAGTGATCTAGATAGACTGATGTGTGTTCCTTTGGCCACATTTATAATGGTCTTCTTCTATACTTTCATGTTAATTTTTTTTCAGGCTCTTGGGGGTGGGTTTGTATTTTTCCCTATTTACCTTTTATTTCTAGTTTTCATACTCTAGTTGTGGGATTTAAATGTATTCATGCATGCTTTAATATTTCTTTTACATTTCATCATTGTATGGGCTTGGAGATGTGTGTGTGTAGGTAGTTCAGGCTAAGGCCCCCAATGTTAGTGATATGCCTACTCGAAATTCGTTTATAGCCCCTGTCCTATTAGAGGTGGGCTTGGGGTGTCATGAAATGGTCCCCCTATGTGATAGGTCATGATAGATTGGTATTAGAGTAGTTGGTTCTACCTTTGGAACAGAGTCTATGAGATTGGTTTGGGGAAATAATGTCAAGTGTTTCGAGTTCTTATTTCAAGTCAGGGACCCTTGTGTTTGTGTGGAAATTGATGTATCCATACACTAAGAATCTGATCACCTTAATTTGAAATTGTTACATGTCAAAACATAATTCAGCGAAAAAATGGTACATGATTCATATAGGAATCGGTTGTGGTTTCCAGGTCCTTCTTGAGTCTTCTCTCTAGATATACTCATTGATCGTGGTACATCATATTTATTTCAGGATGCCGCTACTATGTATGTCAACTAGGATTATAAATCAAGATCATAAGGATAATCCACTCAGTGATGATGCATAGATACATAAACATGTCCTATAGGGGGTACACTAGTTATACCACCACCTATGGAGTTTTAGGTGGTACTCGCAATACCGATAGATGAGGCGCACAGGCTGAGATCACTATATAAGTTTTATCAATTGAAGCCCCTTATGTTATGAAGAGAGCCAGACCCATAGATGGAAAACAAACTTCTTGAGTTAGTGATTCATATTTTCCATCTTTTCAGGACACCAACATATCATATGGTAGTTCTGGAAGCGAGCCTTCTCCATGGATCTGCAGGACAATTAGGGGGTTTAGTAACCCAGAATTATAAATAGGTTACTCTAATATGCTCAAATTTCAAGAACATTTTCAAAGAGGAGTTCTCTCCAACTACATTGAGCTATGTATGAATTCAGAAGCTTCTACATCATTATTAGGGTAGTACGACAGTGGCTGAGTATTCATCATGGTTCACCAACCTCTCCAGGTACTCAGTGAATATGGTTCGTGATCAGTTATTTTGGGCTTAGACATTCATGTGAGGACTATAAAGAGACATCTAATCTGGATTTATACCTTTTTCATTCCTACCAATGTTGGGGTTCTAGAGCGTGCTTTGCTGGTTGATATTGTTCTGTTAGAGGAGACTCATAATGTTTTTTCCAGTTATGTGAACTCAAGAGTAGACACTTTCTCAGTAGGTAGATGAAATTAATTTCAGGTACCTCGACATGTGATAAATTTAAATAGGAAACCCCATGATATAGGTTCCATGTTTTAGGTCTCATAGGATGGGTCTAGTCATCCCAAGGATAGGTGGTGCTACTAATGCAATGGAAGGGGACATCTCACAAGGGATTGTCTTACCCATCGTATGTCCGACATCGAGATAGTGGATGGGCCGCCTATAGAGAGGCATTGGTTATATAAAAATGTTTTTCAAAGTATAATACGTGGATGAGTGGTTGTGATAGAAGCAATAGGTGGTATATTCTTTGATTTGTTACCACCGCCACCCCTAGGTGGTCCAAGCAAGGCTCGAAGATTTGGTGGTCAGGGAAAAGGGTAGTTGTAGGTGGTCTAGGCATATGACCTAGGGGCTCTAAGGATTAAACAAGGTATGATCGATGTTTTTTACCTTTTATGAAGTATAGATAGAAAAATGTGTGAATAATTCCTTTATTGAAGCTTATATGGTAGAGACATAGAGATTCTGGTCGAACCCTTGGCTTGTCCCTTTTTCATAGAGACTCCTATAGAAGGTAACTCAGTTATCACACACTCATGATGAAAGTGTGACATGACTCTATGGTGTGATATTTTACATTAGGATCTATTTTTAGTATTAATGAGGCCTTATGATGTCCTTTTATGTATGGACTAGTTATCTATAGTTCATGCCCAGATAGACTGTTTCTGAAGGAGGATGCAATGTGTCTACAGTGAAATGACCAATTTTTCCTTTATGGGTGAAAAATAAAACCAGTAATCATGGGATGTATTCTTGAATAAGAGGGTGAAACTGATTACTCATCAGTTGGATAGAAATGACTCTTGGTGTAGTGGATTATGTGATTCTTCTGTTATCGGCAGTAGTGGTGTAGAATGAGAATGTTCTAGGCTTACCTCCCTGATGTGAGATAGAAATTTTCATTAATCTATAACATGTTATGACCCCAATATCTTCACCATCATATCATATGGCTCCCAAAAATATTTATATTACGAGGATGTATTTGGAGGAATTATAGAATAAGGGATTTTTCAGACCTAATATTTCACCATGGGAAGCCCCATTTTTGTTCTCCAAGAAGGTGGAAAGTAGTTTGAGGTTATGTGTGGACTACCATAACCTATTCTAGGCGACTTTGAAGAAATATTATCCACTAATGAAGATTTATGATCTCTTTTACCATTTGAGAGGGTCATGATGGTTCTTGAAGGTTGACCTCATATCAGGCTATCACTATTATTGAGTAATGGATGAGGATATACAAAAGATGAAATTCATAGGTTTCAATAGTCACTAAGATTACTTAGTGATTCCCTTTAGCAATATTAATTCCCTAGTAGTATACATGGGACTCCTGAACTAGATCATTCTGTGACAATTTCTTAGTGTAATCAGTTTCTGTGGGGGGCATGTGAGACACTTGAGGATGGTATTAGATATACTTTGAGAACACCATATTTATGGGAAGATCTCTAAGTGATTGTTCTACATTTTATAGGTCCACTTTCTGGGACATGTTATATCAACAGATGGTGTGGCAGTGAATCTAACAATGGTCTATGTAGTATTATCTTGGAAACCACCCAAGTGTGTGAAAAAGTTGCGGATATTACTTGGGTTTTTAGTTTACTATTAAAGACTCATACCTAATTTATCCAGGATATCATCTCCCTTAATATATTTTACATAAAAGGGGTAACCATTTTTGTGGATAGAGAGGTTCTAAAAGTCTTTCCAGGGGTTGAAATAGAAATTTAAGAGAGCTCCTATATTGATATTTCCAAAGGTGGCTGTCAAATAAGTAATGGTATTTGATGCGTAAATAACTGGTCTTTGTTGTGTTCTAATTTATAGGAAGTTTGTGATTACCTATGGTTCATGTCATTTGAAACCATATGAGAAGAACTCTTTGACCCAAGATCATGAGTTATTTGTGGTAGTCTTCTCACTGAATATGTTGTGACACTAACTTATGGGTGAGTGGTTTGTCATCTATTATTACCACAACAGTCTCAAGTTTATCTTCTATTATAAGGATCTTAACCTGAGATAAATGAGATGTTTATTGTTCCTCTCAGATTATGACTTCATGATTTTCTATACTTCTGGGAAGGGGAATCTGGTAGAAGATTCTCTTAATAGGATTTCTTGTTCACAGATGATAAGTAAGGTATTGTTGTGGTTTCTCTCAATGTAGTTATCTTTTATGGATGGAGATAGAGAATCTTACCACTAGTTTAATGTTGTCACCCCTCTAATTTTATAGTGACTCTGGGAGGAACATCTTGAAGATACTGAATGTGAGACCCTAAGTACTCAAATATCCTTTGGACATTCTCATGATGGATTTTTTGAAGGTGGGGTCATGTCATTTTTTTCCGAGGGTTCACGATGATACGAGTGATTTTGTGGGAGGATTTTCTGAGAGAGTTTCATATATATCCTTTAGAGGCACATCGAGGTGTGTAAAAGACGTACCATGACCTCTAAAATCCATTTTTTATGTTTAGGGATGAATAAAGTGGTTGTGGAGTTTTTCTCTCAAAACCTTACCTATTAGAAAGTGAAGGATGCGAATGAGTTTCCAGTGGGTTTAGCTCAACACCTTGAGGTTCCAGAGTTGAAGTGGGCTGGGATATGCATTGAATTTTTTATGGAGTTACCATGTACATCCAAGGGACATTATTCCATATGGGTGATTGTATATTGACTCACCAGGTTGTCCCAATTCCTAGATATTAGGGATCAGAATTCAACAGAGATACTATAACACCTCTACATGCATGAGATAGTATAACTCCATGTAGTTCTCTCTAGGGTAATTTTTGACCATGATGCTTGCTTCACATCTCGATTATGGAAGGGGTTATAAGAGGATTTTGGGAATCATCTGCATTTGAGCATGGAATTTCACCCACAAATTGATGGTCAGACTGAGAGGAGCATTCGGGTTCTAGAGGACATGTCGTAATATTTCATGTTGGACTTTAGTCATAGTTTGGAGGATCATCTACCCTTGGTGGAGTTTGTGTACCAAAATAGCTATTGTTAGACCATCGTTATGGAACCATTTTAGCCATCGTATGGGTGACCCAGTAGGTAACCACTACATTGGACCGACCTTGGAGAATCTGCACTTATGGACAGAGATTGGGTGTGAGCCACTATAGAGAAAATGTGTATCATTTAGGAGGACATAAGGACTACACATAGCCATCATAAGTCCTACTCAAACTAATGAAATAGGACACTATTGTTTAAGGAGGGATTCCATGTGTTTATGATGGTCACACCATGATGTGGATTGTTGAGATTTGGTAGGGGAAACAAGATATATTCAAGACTCATTATCCATTTCCAGATAATGCTCGTTGTTAATAAGGTGGTGTACCACTTTTCTCTACCACTACAGTTAGACTAGGTGCAAGACATCTTCCACATGATACAATTGAGGAGGTACAGGAACTATATATCATACGTTATTGACTAGAGAAATTTTTATATCAAGGATAGATTTAAGTTTTATGTACCAAGTAGAGAACAATGAACTTTAGGATATGATACACTGTGGGTGATCAATTACCCTAGTGTTTTTTAGTGGCAGCACTGGAATCATCATGAGATAACATGGGAGCCAGAGACCAGGATATGTGATCAGTACCCTCATCTCTTTGTGTAGAATTCCATTTTTCCTTTTAGGATGTAAATACCTAAGTTGGTTATAATTTAATGTCCCTTATTTTTTCATATGAAGTTTTATAATAAATCTGGTAATACTTTTGAGACTAGGCAATGAGACCCCACGTGATTCAAAGGATCGGTTTTCCAAGAAATAATTTTTGAAATATATTAAATATATTAAATGTGTGTTCAAGTAGTTTTCTTGAAAAATTGGAATAAATTCTAAAAGAAAACTCGTATAAATTTTTTTTGTTAGTTGTTGGGTTTAAAGAATGGGTTTTACCCTAGGCATGATATAACCATGGAATGCATCCGGCGTTCGTGCTGAGGTGCCATCAGGGTGGAATGTTTAAAATAAAATAAATTTATATACTTATCTAACCTAATAAGAATTATATAATTATATGGTTATTGAATAACCTCATGGTTATCTGTATAACCCTTGATATATTTTAGATACATTGCAGTAGCTTCTGTTGGGGAATGGCAACCAGATCGAAGATCGAAAACTAGAATGCAACAGAATTCAAGGATCTCTCCAAAGACAATGACATGGATTCTCATTTTTTCAGTGATAGATCCAAATCATTATATTATGTTTATTTATTTTCATTTTATTTCTTATTAATTTATTTTACTATTTAACATGAATCAATCAAACTACAGATTGATTCACGGATATGTCATATTGAGGTATGGGTTTATTTGGGAGGATTTATTGGGAGAAGTTTTTATTTATTTTTGTTTCTTCATTCTTCATTCTAATGGAAAAAATCAAGTCCAACCAAACATGGATGAGTTTCATTACAATTTGGATGTTTTATAGATTTATCACACTATTCTTGCGTGTTCATTATCGGTGCTATATTTGACCTGTGGTTTGACCCAAATAATTAGTAATCAAAAATTGTGAACCCGTTTCTTGGTGAAACAGTTCAATATTTTAGATATGGACTTGGATCAATGATGGGATCGAGCTATGATGGAAGTAGCATCTGATCAAATGGATTTGAGGATACCCAATATTGTTTTTGTTGGCATGTGATGATGGATGATTCATGAGGTTGTTTTCCAAATGGTTTAGATTTATAGACTCCAATGTTCAACAATGGAAAGGCTTATTAAATGGTGTTACATGGTTTTTGGCATGGGGTGTGGTAGTATAAATGGTTTTAAGAGTATAAGAAGATGCATGCACCCAATCTAGATTTCTGGAAAATCCCTTGACACACGATGTGTAAACCAGGATTACACGACATGTGAAACCGCTGGTGTGGTGCTAGGGTTTCCATGTTGATTTATCTATCACATGGAATGTTAACCCTATCACACTGTGTGTGAATTGACTTGGAAGCTTTGCATGTACCTCAGAGGGTACATAGACGTGGACAGGAATACATTGGAATTTACATAATATGTACTAATATATAACCACGACCAAGATAGGTGTACATGGGAAGATTCATGTACTTGGACATTATCAAGAATACATTGGATCAAAGAAATCATTTTCTATTTCTTGGAAATAGAAACAGACATAGGCACATGCAATTTTATATGAGAAATATCTGGTGCCAAAGGTACATGTCATGTTCCTCTAATACACATAATGTTCTCCCCTCAAGAAGTATTTGATCGCTTTTCTTCAACATCTTGGAAAAATTTATTTAAGGTTTTCTCCCTTGATCCATTCCATGAGGGTTAGTATGGAATCATATCCTACACATAGGATAGTGATCCCCTCAGTTGATGTTTTTGGATAGATTTTTCATAATCCTTCCATGAGGCCCACAGTGAGATCCTCTATCATCATCTTTTTTAGGATGATTTCTTGGTATCATTATAACAAGAACTTTGTGGTCGTCGATCCTCTACTTTGCGTGTTATTCCATATTGAGTTGTTGTTATACCCCATGGTCTTTGGTGTGATCCTCATCAGTTTATTGAACTATTTAGACTTCCAATGTATACTTATTATGGCGATATCTGATGAACATGATACCTCATATTGAATCCATCAGTGCTATGTGACTCATGGTGTTTGTTATCCTAGACGAGTAAAATGTGGAACCTTCAATCATGATTCCTATATTAAAATTATGGTTGTGAATTTACCTAGATACTATGTGTCTTTATTGATTATATCTATATATTCTTGTTATATGTGTTTTAGATTTATACCTGTTTTGAGTTAACTATTGTTCCTATTGTTATTTTCTTAATGATTTTAGGGTTTCCTAGAGGGTATTGTTATACTCAACCTTTCATGGCCTTTTCCCTCACGTTTTTTCTTATGTAGATGATTGACCTTTTGAAGGAGTCTTAGAGGTACGAGGACGAGGTAGAGAATACTGATCCAGACTAACCATGGTGTGTTCCTGTGGTCACTTTTATAGTAGTCCCCTTCTATACATTAAGGTTTGAATTGTTTTTAGACTCTTTATGGTGGGATAGTATTTTCCCTGCTTACTTTCCTTTACTTTTTTCACACTATGGTTGTGGGATTTATATGCATGCATTCATGGTTTATCAGTTGTTTTCAATTTCAACATTCTATGGGCTTTGAGATATATGTTTTTGTTTGTAGGAACTTTAGGCTAAGGTCTCTCCTGTTAGTGATTTTCCTACTCTTCCCTAGTCACCAGCCCATTGCCTATTTGAGGTGGTATTGGGGATTCACAACATGGGAACCCTTTGGGATGGGTCATGATGAGTTTATGGATCTATTTTTCAATTTGGTTTAAAATTTAGGTTTCTATAAATATCCTTTATAGGATTATTTAATTTTATTACCAATACTCCATATTTTATTTTTATAAATCATTTCTTTTTTTTCTAAATTTTGTTTTTTTAATTCACCAATATTTAATTTTTTTTCTATTTAAACTCTTTCATTGGTTGCTTAAAAGGTTGATCCTTTATTTTTCTTGTGAAAATTTTTTTCATTAAAAAAAATATAACTTTAGTTGTATATATCATTGGTATTTTGAAAATTAGATCAATATTTGATCTCATTTATTTTTCAAAAAATTGAGTATCATAATACTTAAATAGGATGAAAAATATATTTTTGTTCCAAAACTGCATTCCCCCGCTGTATTTTGTTCCCTAAGACACCCATAAATAATTAATATTAGAGTATTCTTTACCTAGATTCTATTGTTTACCTTTTGAAAAAATATATTTCTTATTTACATTAATTTATTATAATTTCAATTCAACATCCATACACTAATTATGTTAAAATAGGAAGGATATTTTTGAACACCTAAAAATTTAAATCCAACCGGTCCACCTATTTTTATATTGATGGTCATGATTATTGGTGTGAACAAACAAAATTTTATATAATTAATACTAGAGTTGAAACAGTTTTCAAGAAGTGTAGTGACCTGACCCCAAATAGTCTTGATATGGTGTCTAATATTTTTAAATTGGCATGATTACAAGGAGTCTGATCCTGAAGGACCAAGAATTTAGTAGTATTGGTAAACCGGATATATAAATGCGACTTTTATTATAAATGAATACACTAATTACAAAATAATTTTTATTCTTCTTTATAAATAAACAACTTCATGGATGACATTATTATAACTAGTATATACCTACTTATCTTTCATTGTACACTTCTTGGATCCCTACGAAAAGAAACATAGTAAGGGTGGTCTCAAATTCTCAGTAGGGAAAAAATATAGAGAAAGAAATAATGAATGAGGGAGAATAATAGTTATGACATGGTAAATAACTGAAAACACATTACAAATAATAAATATATTAAGAAGAAACAACTTAAAAATATGGCAAGGTAAAAACTAGAAACACATGCCATTCAAATAACTAGATAAGGAAAAAATAAATATTCCTCTATAAGAAACTAAAACACATTCCATTTAGTCAATGAACTAAAAATGAAATGTATCCATGGATATTTCAATGAAAAACCTCATGGAAGAATAATAAAAGAAACTAAATGAGGGAAATTCTTTTTTAATGGACGTCATGTCTAAGGAACATGAAAACCAATGCTGTCAAGTCCTTTTATAAGATGGTTTAAACTATTCTAATTTTCGTAACTAATTTGTCTCATGAGAACCTGTTGATGCATCAAGGAGCTATATAAAGTCAAGTATCCACCCATTATTTTGGGCCAAAATTATTCCCCATATCAAATAATAAACTTAATCAATATAAAATATTCCTTATCAAATATCTATATTGAAAAAATGATATATATTTACCAATAATTCTATAATTAATCAAATAACATTCAAGGTAAACACTTCATGTAAAATGATATATGGTTTAGGAAATGATAATATATATCGTATGAAAATACAGATACTGAAGGATATTTCCAATGAAAAATGATTAGAATAAAATGATTTTTTCATGATAATGTTAACAATCACAAAAGGAAGTGATATTGAAAATATAATCATTAAGAACATTCTTGAGAAGAATAATCTTTAAACATTCCAATGTGTCCCATACCACATGGAAACATTTATATCATAATACCCATGAAGGTATGAAATTAAATGAAACATATAATATCATTAGAATAAGTATATTCATGATATATCTTTCCAAATGGTAGTATATACATTATATAAAAGTCATTTGGTGCATAACAATAAATAATTCTCAATGGAATGTAAATTCAGATGAAATATCTTATAACCATCGTAACATATCAATTGGATAAAAAAGTATTAATAATAAAATTAAACATTTAAATTCCCTGAATATAATAGAATTCAAGATATTACATGTCAATGTAGTATTATTTACACCATATATTGGAAATTAGGTGAACAATAATAAATTATGCCTCATGGAAAGAAAGTGGAGACACGAATCTCTTACCTTGAGTTCCATTTTTGGGTGAAAATCCATTAAATTATTATGTAATAAAATTAGGTTAAATTTATACTTTATTGAGAACCTTTTTTCATTTTTATAATTGATTTTATTTAAACTTCTACTATATTTTATACAACTTCTTAAACAAATAAATTAACGTTGGGAGTTTTGACAAAATTTGGTTTATGTGTCAAAAATAACATTGATTTGTCAACTATAGTCAAAGAGTTTATTATAAAACATCAATAGAATAATAAAAATGGAATAATTATCATATTTCTACATAAATTATACTTTTAAAATCAATCATTAAATAAGGTTATGAAAAAATTAATCAACATTATGATCATAGAGATAGTAAGTCGTGCATACGAATGAGTAACGTTCTCATTTTTCAATGACCATTATGGAAAGAAGGTAAGTTAAAAAATATCTTTCCAGAATGATATTTATATCATAAGTAACATAATATTTAATTATATATAATTATATATATATATAATCTCATGATGAAAAAGGAATCATATCTTGTCAAGGTGGCAGTAGTCCACATGTCCACGAACAACGTTATCACTTTTTAAGTGTGTGAAAGGTTAAAAAAGAAAATGATATATTTAGTATATTTAAAAAAGGTAATTAGGTTATAAATATCATATAGATATTTTTTATGTCACATATGTTTAATTAAACCCATCCTTTATTCATTCCATGTTTAGTATGAACGAATCACAACACTTCGAGTGGGCGGTGGTCCACACTTCCTCAAACGATGTTATCATATTAACGTAAAATGAAAAGTCTTAAAGGTATGTGTAATAAAAGGATTAAAGAATTGTGAATTCATAATATATATATATATATATATAATTTTCATCATAATGGCCACCATGAGGGGTGGTAAGAGAAAAATTAACAATCATCGCTTCCTGAGGCAGTAGTTCATCGTACATAGAAACAATGTGTTTGTTACCAAGTATATGGAAGTGTTTGTAAGTGTAAGTAAAACCCATATCATAAAAAATGATAGTATATTCAGGATACTAGTTTTTTTTAAGAATATAATAATATGTTTTGAGGGGTGTAGAATGGAAAAAAAATTAAAAAGCCTGAGAGAAGATGTTACCTCTTAATCGGGTAACTACATTTGGTTTGTACCAAAAGGATTCCTTGGAAAACATTATGCCTAAATAAAGGCTTCAAGGTCTATAGGAAGTATTTTGAAATATATATAGGCAGATATTGGTTGAACATAAGTGTTTTGAGAAGTTTAGGGAATGGGGAGATGGGGTTACCTTTTATAGAGAAGGAAAAGGACTCACTTTGATTTTTTGGAAACAAGTTAGGTGTACACAAGTTCTTTGTAACACCCCAAGCTTCTACGGTATGCTTCTCTTTGAATAATGCAATAGCGTGTGTTGTACGCAACATCGAGTTTTAACACACACCATAACCGATCAAACTAGCCGTTATGAATAGTAATACCTACTTTTTAAAATTTTAGAAATTTTATCTCTCGAAATGGACTTCATTTTTGGATTCGGAGTATCGAATTTAGCCTATGGTGAAATTTTGGTACTTTTCAGATAACTTTAATATTTTGATGAATAGTGAAAATTACCAAATTTTAATTAAAAACAAATTTTTTAATCAAAATAATTAATAGTGATAAATTATTAATTTGAGTTGTTTTAAAGTATATTTATAATATATTTTTACCATTAAACACAATTTTGGTCATTGGACATAATTTCACAATTAAACCGAACATAAACAAGTATCAATCTTTTGATAGTTATTATATCTTAAAAACACGCTTTTTGTTTTGACAGCGGGAATTAATTTTAAATTAATTTCTGCCACTTTTGTGTTTTGAATTTGGAAAAATGGATTCCATATTTGGAATCAGGATGTTCAAATTGTATAAATAGTTAACTTTTATTTTTAGACATTTTGAATAATTACTTCGGTAAATATTTTATTTACCATGGTTAAAGGGTAAATCCGGTAAATAAGGGTTAAAAATAATATTATAATGATAAAAAATTACCCTAAAACGTGTCCTAACCTTATTGGTTGATACATGTCCGACCGTGGACATCTTAGGGTCTATTTTGGGACCCCATGGAGCCACTAGTAAGTGATAGGGCCACTTTATTTTAAATAAGTTAAAATGAATACAAAAATGGCACAAGCATATATCGTTTAGAAAAACAATTTTTAAATAGGGTTATATATGTTGTATTTTTGACTATAAAAATTCATTAGAAAGATAAAACTATTTCCTACATAATGGTATTTTATTTATAATTTTTAGACATTAAATAATGTAATTTATTTATGACACAATGGTGATGTAGTAATTACCATATTAGTGAAAAATTAAAATAATTGATACTATAAATACCGAAATTAATATAATTTGAGACTTTTTATGAATTAAACTAATTATATATGTTAATATGAAATGTTAGTATTTACTTAAGTAACTTTTTTCTAAGTAATCATTCTGTTATGATTTTCACAAAAATCAATTATTTAATAGTGTCAAAATTGAAAAAAAAGAGTTTTTAAAACAAATATTATATTATTAATTGATATTAAATTCCTAAAAATCTAATGTTCATCCAAGAGACTTATATAATTATATTTGTATCATTAATGAATGAATTGTGGGTCGCTTTGATGTATATAGTAAGTTTATTAACCATATAATATAAAATACAAAGAGACATTGTAAAAGTGAAACTAATTAACTAAGAGTTAATACTTAATGATAAGGTTAATATAGTAACCCAAACCTGTCTAAATTCCCTTGGTTGAGTGGTTTTAGACCCATAACCACCTTAAACTATACATAATCTACTTTGGAGCAATTAGAAACCGAATATGAATTTATTATAAAATAATATTTCTAGCTTTTCCAAAGGTCCCCCTCACCCCTCTTATAAAAGGGCACTCTCCATTCTCATTAACTCACACCTTAAAAGCCTTTTGGTTCGGCCAACCTCTGCCCAAATACTCTCTCAACTTCCATAACTTCATCCTAGAGGCCTTACTTTAGTCATAAAGCCAACTTAAGAAGCCCTTTTGATCAAATCAAAAGAAAGAACCCGAAGAAGAGGTAATGATTTCACCACCCTTTTCCAAGTTCCTTTCTTCTTCCACTTCTTCCTTCTTTGTTATTACCATTCTAAAATAATAACTCTAGTGTATTATATATACATTAATTAAAAATATGGTACAACCATATTCAGTATTCTATCCATCCTTTGAATAACATGTCACCATACGTGCGTACGTACGGCTTACCGTCTCCACGTCGTGGTGTAATTGTTATTAAATAAATTATTATTTGGATGGGTATAATAATGATGTGTAACTGATGTTAATAATAAATATAACATGATAATGATTATGTATATATGATATACCATCCAATTATATATTATTTTAATATCAAAAAAATGATATTGTCGCTCGTGCGTACGTACGGACTACCGTCTCCACGAACATGATGAGATTCATTCTCCATCGTATCCATTCAAGTATAATTCTCATTTGATGATTAATAATAGTATATAAGGACTTGATATAATTCTGGATATTATTATGATACAACCTATCCATGAAAAACATAGCTTACGTAACAAAACATATAAAAGAAAACAAGTATGTTAACACCCGAAACAACGATAATACTAAGATATTATTAACAAATCAATGTTAAAAGATCATATATGATATCATATTAATGTATATTATTCTTTTATAATTTAATAACAATTATTTCACCATTATACAGGAGTTTAACCTACCCCAACCATGTAAAAGTACAAGGTAAGAGTTTATTTCTCAATCTCTTCATTATCCGAGGTTGTTTATATGTAATAATTTACTGGGATCTCTTTATCATCCACATCCATGTTTCATAAAAATGTATTTCAAAACATTTTTACTATTTACAAGAATATGTTTTAAAGTCATTTATACCATTGTTTGAATTTTTATAAGTGGTTTATAAAGGAATCTTTCCGTCGTTTTCCAAACAAGGTGCTTTTAACCTTTTCGACAGAATTAAGATAAGAATGTTTTTTTAACTTATACGGCGGGTGCGGCCATTTTCCACCATTATAAAATCTTTGAAGATTCCTTTAAAAGCTTATAAGAATATTTTCAAAGAAAATGTTTTATTTTATAAATATATGACTCTTAAATTATTTCAATGATATATTTCTCTAAAAAGAGTTTTGATTTCATCTATGTCAACATCCTTTGATGGATTTTATGCTTATTTGAAGTTGATTTATTATGATACAAAACTTATATATTGTATTGAAGGTTTTGTGATATGTTTGACTGTGGATGTGTTATTTTTATACCATTCATGGTTTATGGATGAAGTATTTACATTTAGTATGCTAGTTTTAATACGAATGTTTATGTTATGTTTAAACCTTTTCATATTATAATGAATTGGACTTAATATGTGACGGGTGGATCCCGCTATAGCTCCTCGATGCATCGGTAGGTCTCATGAGACAAACTAGTGTCTTGGCACAAGGCCTTGGCAAAATCTTATTTGTAGTCTTGGCACGAGGCCTTGGCTATGTGGTTATGATAGTCTGGAATTATGAATTCCATCATTATGAAAGTGTTTATTGATATTACATGTGATTATTCGATTAGTAGAATATCAATTTGAATAAGTAAATGGAATTATTTCATTTTATTTTCGCCATACTATGTTGAAGTTTAAGTTTAAAAGGATTTTGTTTTAGATATACATTTCCTTAAATGTTTATTCTTATTTATGAAGGTTTCCGCTATATTGTTATCCTTACTGGGAATTTGATCTCACCCCTTTTCTTTGTTTTATTTTTCCCAGGATGTGAAGAAGTAAATTATGAATGACCAGTAGGGATATTATGAGGGGATAATAGTGTGGACTATGGAGACAATATGTTTTTGTAGTAATTTTTCACTTTATGATGTAATGAAAAAATTTATGAATATATCTAGTGTTTCCAAGGCTACTAAACCAATCGATCTTTCGAGATTTGATCTTTCTTGTGATCATGCAAATGTTATGTAATAATGCACTAAATCTGGGTAACTAGGGTCGGGGAGTTACAGTTGGTATCATAGGAAGTTTAGTACGAACCTTGGAAGCTAGATTTAGATAAACTATGATTAGAGCACGTAGACCTAAGATGGACTTTGAGGATTAGTATAGAAGAACTTCCTAGAATTTTGGTATTGTAGAGATTTTGTGAGTTTTCCGAGCAATAAATCCCTGTCTGGATATGAGCAGGTAGAGGCGGCTCTGGAACAGATGTACCTAGGGGTAAAACCCGAAAACACTGCTTTGAGCTAGACTCGAACGGGAACTGGTGCAAGACAACGGGCCTTGCTTCACTCTTGGTTACGACACTCCCGGGGGATATTCCTAGGATAACTCTCATTTTATTTACAAATAATTATGAAGGTTTTATGATTATATAATTCTTCAAAGAAATTTTTTTTTATGATTATGGATTATATCCATAAATAGTTCAATTTATGTTAATTGTTTTATAAGTATGGAATTATGTATTTTGATTCATAAACTGATCTAGTTTGTTCCATTATTTAGAAATGGCGCCTAGTGGAAGAAATGGAAATCGTATCAATGCACACACTCCATGTGGGGATTTACCTCCTGATCAAGATAATTATAGTGGAGCTGGTGATGCAACTGGTGACGATCAGCTAATCACCATATTAGGACAACTCACTCCGGTTATGAATAATAACCTTAGCCGTATGGAGCACCCTGATCTGCAGCGTGGAGGATCAATGTTAGATCGCTTCATGAGGCAACAACCACCAATGATCAATGGGAGTACAAATCCCTCTGTAGCTGAGCAATGGATAAATTCCCTAGAGAAAATATTTCAGGCTTTGAGGAGTAGTGAAAGGGAAAAAGTTATCATGGCGGTTTACCGCCTCACTAGAGATGCTGATCAATGGTGGTCATTGATTCAAAACATGAAGGAAGATGATGAAGTATCAAATATGGAATGGAGGGAGTTCAATGATCTGTTTTTAGAAAAATACTTTCCTCGCGACCATCGAGCAGATATGGAAAGACAATTTCTGAGTCTGAGACAAAAGGAGGGTGAGAATGTCGCAAAGTATGAGGCTAACTTTACAAGGTTATCAAGGTATGCTGGATATTATATACATAACCCAAGAAGTAAGATTGATCGTTTCTTTGATGGGTTAAAACTATTTCTCTGTAGAGCATTTGTCTCACAATCCTTCTCATCACACGAAGACATTGTCTCATGTGATATCAAGACAGAAAAGGAATTCTTTGAGTCTTATGGCTTTAAAGAAATGAAAGAGAAGAAGCGATCTACTGATCAATATTGGAATGGAAATAAGGGGAAGAAGGGAAATTTTGAATATCCATCCTGTGGTAAATTTGGGAATAAACACCCCGATACTTGCTTGAAGGGAATGGGTGTCTGTTACAGTGTGGTGAAAAGGCCACCAAGCTCGTGAATGAAAAGGGAAGAAGGAAGCTACCAATGTTCAATGATACAATTTTAGGGAGATGGGAGATTATGCAAATGACTTTCCTAATCATCAGGGGAACTTACCTCAGAAAAGGCCAAGGGATCAAGGCCAAGCTTATGCTATCAATACTGCTGATGTAGAAGCTCCAAAAGACGTGGTGGTAGGTAATTTAATGGTTTCCTCAAGTTTAGAAAATGCATTATTTGATTCTGGATCATTGCATTATTTCATATCTTCCCATTTTTCTAAGAAAATTAGATATTTCCAATTTGATTTAACAAGGGAGTTGTCAGTTAAAACTCCTGAGGGAAGTATCATTGCAACAAAGTTTTGTGAATCAGTCCCCATTAGAGCACATAAATGTTCTTTATCTGCTGATCTCATTGTCATACCTATGATTGAGTTTGATATAATCCTCTTTATGGATTGGCTTTCGGACTATGGTGAGAAGATTTATTGTAAGAAGAAGGAGGTTACGATTTTTGATGATGATGATAAGGAACACCTTATCTTTAGAGCAGAATCATCACCACCTAATTCTTATCTAGATCCACCCCTAGTAGCTCAACTAAATTCAATTAATGGGGAGGAAGAGGATGAAATTACAGTGGGTGAGGAAAGGAATGTTCAAATAGAGGATGTACCTGTTGTTAAAGAATATGTATATGTGTTTCCGGACGATTTACCTGGACATCCTCCAGAATGATAAGTTGAGTTTTCCATTGATTTAATTCATGGATCAAGGCCTATATCGAATACCCCTTATAGAATGGCCACTGTAGAATTATTTAAACTAAAGAAACAACTAGAGGAGTTGAGTAATAAGGGATTTATTCGCCCTATTGTTTCTTCATGGGGAGCCCCTGTTCTTTTTGTTAAAAATAAAGATGGATCTATGAGGTTATGTATCGACTATAGAGAGATCAATGCTATAACAATAAAGAAAAAGTATCCCCTACCTCGCATTGATGATTTATTTGACCAACTGCATGGAGCTCAATACTTTTCAAAGATTGACCTTCGATCTGGATACCATCAGTTGTGTGTGAAGAAGGAAGACATTCCGAAGACAGCATTTCGAACTAGGTACGGGCATTACAAGTTTACTGTAATGCCTTTTGGATTGACTAATGCACCCTCTGTATTCATGGATCTGATGAATAGAGTTTTCAAGTAATATCTCGATGAATTTTTGGTGGTATTTATTGATGATATCTCGGTATACTCCAAAACCTACGAAGATCATGAAAATCACTTGCGCATTATCCTGAAGACTCTAAGAATACATGAATTATATGGGATGTTTAGAATGTGTGAATTATGGAATCAGGAGATTTATTTTCTAGTCCATATTGTCTCTAAATATGGAATCTATGTTGATCCTTCTAAGACCAAGGCAATCCAAGAATGGCCAGCACCTACGAGTATAACTGAGGTACTCAGTTTTATTAGTTTGGCAGGTTATTATCGACGTTTCGTCCAGAATTTTACCCGATTGGCTAACCCATTAATGAAGCTCACACGTAAAGGGGTTAAATTTGTTTGGACAAAAGAGTGTGAAGAATGTTTCGAAGAAATAAAGAGAAGATTATTCAATGCTCCTATATTGACTCTACCATCAGGGAATGATGGGTTCGTTATTTATAGTGATGTATCGAAGAAAGGACTTGGTTGTGTCCTTATGAAGAATGATAGGGTTATTTCCTATGCATCACGACAGTTGAAAATTCATGAGAAAAACTATCATACTCATGATCTCGAGTTAGTAGTTGTGATATTTGCTTTGAAGATATGGAGGCACTACCTTTATGGTGAAAAATGTGAGATTTATTCTGATCACAAGAGTTTGAAGTATATTTTCTCACAAAAAGAACTCAACATGAGGCGAAGGATATGGCTTGAATTACTCCAGGATTATGATTGCACGATACACTACCACCCGGGGAAGGCAAACAAGGTGGAAGATGCTTTGAGCAGAAAAGACCATGGAGTTTTGAACAATATGACAATTGAAAGGGATCCAATTTTCATGGATCTAGTGAAGATGGACATGGGAATAAACAGGGAAGGTGAAACATCAATTCTTTTCCAAATTGTTGTCAAACCATCTTTACTAGAAAGGATTAAGAGTTCTCAGACCGATGATGAAGAATTTCAAGAGAAGATTAATGCTATGAATGATGGGAGATTGAGAGACATTGTGTATGAAGATGGAATTTTTAAATTCGGGAAGAGACTTTGTGATCCCGATATACCTGATCTAAAAAGGGAATTGTTGGATGATGCTCATAGTTCCAATTTCTCTATACACCTTGGGAGCACCAAAATGTATAGAGATTTGAAGGAACATTTTTGGTGGGACAACATGAAGAGGGAGATTGCTGATTTTGTGTCAAGATGTATGGTTTGTCAACAAGTGAAAGCTGGAAGGCAACGGCCTGGAGGAGTCATGCAACCTCTTCCCATACCAGAGTGGAAATGGGACAATATTATGATGGACTTTGTCATAGGGCTACCAAAGACTCATAGAAGGAACGATGCAATAGGGGTCATTGTTGATCCACTTACCAAGTCAGCACATTTTCTTGCTATAAGGGAAGATTTACAACTTGAATGACTAGCAAGACTATATATTAATGAAGTTGTGAGACTTCATGGAGTACCCCTATCAATTGTTTCTGATCGTGATCCTCATTTTACTTCAAGATTTTGGAAAAGACTTCAGAAATCCCTGGATACTGAACTTCATTTGAGCACTGCCTACCACCCTCAGACAGACGGACAATCAGAACGGACTATTCAAACCATAGAAGACATGTTCAGATCTTTCTCACTTGACATTCAGGATATGTGGGATCAATATTTACCTTTGGTAGAATTTTCTTATAACAATAGCTTCCATTCAAGTATTCAGATGGCATCATTTGAAGCGTTATACGGAAAGAGATGTCTCACACCAACCTGTTGGGATGACGTTGGTGAAAGAAAACATGTTGGTCCAGAACTGGTTGAGGAAACAATGGAAAAGGTGAAGGTAATCCAAAATCACATCAAAGCATCTCAAAGTAGGCCTAAGAGCTATGCCGATAATCGAAGGAAGGATTTGGAATTTCAAGTCGGTGATCATGTTTTCCTGAAGGTATCTCCATGGAAGGGAGTCATATGTTTTGGTAAGAAAGGTAAATTGAGTCCCATGTACATTAGACATTTTGAAATTCTAGAACGAATTGGGGAAGTAGCTTACCGATTGGCAATGCCGCCAAGTCTCTCCAAAGTTCACGATGTGTTCCACGTATCTCTATTAAGGAAATACATGCATGACCCAACGCATGTACTCACCTATGAGAAATTAGAACTGGAATCCGATCTATCTTATTGCGAAGAGCCCGTCAAGATTCTTGATACGAGAGAACAAGTGCTGAGAAATCGGACGACGCGTCTGGTAAAAGTTTTGGGGAAAACCCATAAGATGGAAGAGGAAACGTGGGAACCTGAGGAACTTATGATGAAGAACCACCCAAGTCTTTTCATGCAGTAGTATTCTAGAAATTTTGAGGACGAAATTATTTGAAGGAGGGGAGAATGTAACATTCCAAACTTCTACGGTATGATTCTCTTTGAATAATTCAATAGGGTGTGTTGTACACAACATCAAGTTTTAACACACACCACAACCGATCAAACTAGCCGTTATGAATAGTAATACCTACTTTTTAAAATTTTATAAATTTTATCTCTCACAATGGACTTCATTTTTGGATTCAGAGTATCAAATTTAGCCTAAGGTGAAATTTTGTTACTTTTCGGATAACTTTAATATTTTGATGAATAGTGAAAATTACTAAATTTTAATTAAAAACAAATTTTTTAATCAAAATAATTAATAGTGATAAATTATTAATTTGAGTGGTTTTAAAGTATATTTAGAATATATTTTTACCATTTAATACAATGTTGGTCATTGGGCATAATTTCACAATTAAACCGAACATAAACATGTATCAATCTTTTGATAGTTATTATATCTTAAAAACACGCTTTTTGTTTTGACAGCAGGAATTCATTTTAAATTAATTTCTGCCACATATGTGTTTTGAATTTTGAAAAATGGATTCCATATTTGGAATCAAGATGTTCAAATTATGTAAATAGGTAACTTTTATTTTTAGACATTTTGAATAATTACTTCGGTAAATATTTTATTTACCATGGTTAAAGGGTAAATCCGGTAAATAAGGGTTAAAAAATAATATTATAATAATACAAAATTACCCTAAAACATGTCCTAACCTTTTTAGTTGATACAGGTCCGACCATGGACATCTATAAGTCGATTTTTGGACCCCATGGTGCCACTTGTAAGTGATAGGGACACTTTATTTTAATTAAGTTAAAATGAATACAAAAATAACACACGCATATATCTTTTAGAAAAACAATTTTTACATAGGGTTACATATGTTGTATTTTAGAATATAAATATTAATTAAAAATCTAAAAATATTTCATACATAATGGTATTTTATTTATAATTTTTAGACATTAAATAATGTAATTTATTAATGACACAATGGTGATGTAGTAATTACCATAATAGTGAAAAATTAAAATGATTGATACTATAAATACCCAAATAAATATAATTTGAGACTTTTTATGAATTACACTAATTTTATAGGTTAATATTACATGTTATTATTGACTTAAGTAACTTTTTTCGAAGTAATCATTCTGTTATGATTTTCACAAAAATCAATTATTGAATACTGTCAAAATTGATATAAAAGAGTTTTTAAAACAAATATTATATTATTAATTTATATTAAATTCCTAAAAATATAAGGTTTGGCCAAGAGACTTATATCATGATAGGTGTATCATTAATGAATTAATTGGGGCTCTCTTGGATGTATATAGTAATTTTATTAACCATATAATATAAAATACAAAGAGACATTTTAAAAGTGAAACTAATTAACTAAGAGTTAATACTTAAAGATATGGTTAATATAGTAACCCAAACCTGTCTAAATTCCACTGGTTGAGTGGTTTTCGATCCATCCCCACCATAACCTTTAAATAATCCACTTTTTTAGCCATTAGAAACCGAATATTAATTTATTATAAAATAATATTTCTAGCTTTTCCAAAGGTGCCCCTCACCCCTCTTATAAAAGGACACTCTCCCTTCTCATTAACTCACACCTTCAAAGCCTTTTGGTTTGGCCAAACTCTAGCCAAATAATCTCTCAACTTCCCTCACATAATCTTATAGTCCTTCCTTTAGTCAGAAATCCAACTTAATGAGCCCTTTTGATCAAATCAAAAGGAAGAACCCGAAGAAGAGGTAATGATTTCACCACCCTTTTCCAAGTTCCTTTCTTCTTCCACTTCTTCCTTCTTTGTTATTACCATTCTAAAATAATAACTCCAGTATCTTATATATACTGTAATTATAAATATGGTACAAACATATTCCATATTCTATCCATCCTTTGAATAACATGTCACCATACGTGCGTACGTACGACTTACCGTCTCCACGTCGTGGTGTAATTGTTATTCAATAAATTATTATTTGGATGGGTATAATAATGTTGTGTAACTCATGTAAATAATAAATATAACATGATAATGATTCTGTATATATGATATAACATCCAATTATATATTATTTTATTATCAAAAGAATGATATTGTCACTCGTGCGTACGTACGGACTACCGTCTCCATGAACGCGATGAGATTCATTCTCCATCGTATCCATTCAAGCATAATTCTCATTTGATGATTAATAATAGTATCTAAGGACTTGATATCAGTATGGATATGATTAATATACAACCTATCCATGACAAACACAGCTTACGTAACAAAACATATAAAAGAAAACAAGTAAGTTAACACCCGAAACAACGATAATACTAAGATATTATTAACAAATCAATGTTAAAAGATCATATATGATATCATATTAATGTATCTGATTCTTGTATAATTACGTAAAAATTATTTCACCATTATACAGGAGGTTAACCTACCCCAACCAAGGAAAAGTACACGGTAAGGGTTTATTTCGCAATCTCTTCCTTATCTGAGGTTGTTTATACGTAATAATCTACTGGGATCTCTTTATCATCCACATCCATGTTTCTTAAAAATGTATTTCAAAACATTTTTACTATTTACAATAATATGGGTTAAAGTCATTTATAACCTTGTTTGACTTTTTATAAGTGGTTTATAAAGGAATATTTCCATCTTTTTCCAAACAAGGTGCTTTTAACCTTTTCGACAGAATTAAGATAAGAATGTTTTTTTAACTTATACGGCGAGTGCGGCTATTTTCCACCATTATAAAATCTTTGAAGCTTCCTTTATAAGCTTATAAAAATATTTTCAAATAAAATGTTTTATTTTATAAATATAATACTCTTAAATTATTTCAAAGATATATTTCTCAAAAAAGTGTTTTGATTTCATCTATGTCAACATCCTTTGATGAATTTTAAGCTTATTTGAAGTTGATTTATTATGATACAAAACATCTATATTGTATTGAAGGTTTTGTGATATGTTTGACTGTGGATGTGTTATTTTTATACCATTCATGGTTTATGGATAAATTATTTAGATTTCTTTTGCTAGTTTTAATACGAATGATTATGTTATGTTTAAACCTTTTCATATTCGAATGCATTGGACTTAATATGTGACGGGTGGATCCTGTTATAGCTCCTCGATGCATCGGTAGGTCTCATGAGACAAACTAGTGTCTTGGCACAAGGCCTTGGAAAAATCTTACTTGTAGTCTTGGAACGAGGCCTTGGCTATGTGGTTATGATAGTTTGGCATTATGCATTCCATCATTATGAAAGTGGTTATTGATATTGCATGTGATTATTCGATGTGTAGAATATCCATGTGAATAATTAAATGGAATTATTTCATTTTATTTTTGCCATACTATGTTGAAGTTCAAGTTTAAAAGGCTTTTGTTTTAGTTATAAATTTCCTTAAATGTTTATTCTTATTTATGAAAGTTTCCGCTATATTGTTATCCTTACTGGGCATTTGAGCTCACCCCTTTTCTATGTTTTATTTTTCCCAGGATGTGAAGAAGTAAATTATGAATGACCTGTAGGGATATTATGAGGCGATAATAGTGTGGAATATGGAGACAATATGTTGTTGTAGTAGTTTTTCACTTTATGATGTAATGTAAGACTTTATGAATATATCTAGTGTTTCCAAGGCTACTAAACCAATCGGTCTTTCGAGATTTGATCTTTCTTGTGATCATGCCAATGTAATGTAATAATGCACCGACTCTGGGTAACTGGGGTCATGGCGTTACATTCTTACCTAAAAATGTAATAAAAACCCAAAAAACACACTAATGTAAGTATCATGGAAGAGGTTCGGATATAAAAATTGTTTTCGACAAGTGTCTATGTCATTTGGGCCATTACATTAAAGATTTAGTCTTTTATTAAGCATAATCTTAACTTAATAATTGTAATTAATCTTAATTACTTTCACTAATATTTTTTGGTAAACAAATTTGGCCTTATTAGAAATTATAAATTATGTTGATTCCAAATATTGAATCAATTTTTCCAAATTCAAATCATATAAGTGGTATAATTTGATTTAAATTTAATCCTACATGCGGGACAACACGGAGGGTATTTAAAGTAAAAGTTCCGAATGTTTTCTATGATTTTATAATCAATTTCATGGTGAAATTGATTCCAATGACATAAATTGTATTAATTGATAAAAATATAATCTAATTAAACTTCAAAACCAACTGAAAGAATAATTTATCCTGATAAATAAAGTATAAGAAAAAGCTGTTTTGAACTAAAATTCAGTATTTTAACTATTCATTAAAAAATAAAATGTTTCAGAAAAATATAAAAAATTATCCCTAAAATAATTTTTATTCTTTGATTTCAAATATTATGTTTATATTGACATATCAAATTAATTAAACTGTCGAACTTCAGATTTAAAATGGGTTCTCCATTAAAAGGCCATAAAATTTCCTTTATAAAAACATAGGTTTTATGTTTTCAGTAGGGGGTTTTCTTATTTTATGTCTATAAAACCTAATGGATGAATATAAAAAACTATTTGATTGAATATATAACATATATATTTTATTAAAATAATTCAATAATTGTAATTAATTATTTTTATTAAGACAAAACTCATTTGGAAGCATAATAATAATAATAATATTTCTTTTCATATACAATTGGTTCTTATTTTCATTTCTCATTAATTGGTAACTCGTTAAATAATTTTATATTTATATTAACCATAAATTTTCATAAGTTAGTTAATATTATTCCCAACCGTTAACATAATGGCTAGATTATATCATATTACATTAAATAATAATATTTTAATAATACATTCACTACAGGAAATAAGGGTAATTATGGAGGGATCCCATTGCAAATGACTCGTTACCGAAAATGGCATCGCAAATAGAGTTTTTTATAATGGACCATCGGAAATAGAGTTTTTTTGCGATGGACCATTTCAAGTAGAGTTTTTTTATGTTGCATCACCACAAAAAGTAAATATTTTCAATGGTATGTGGATCTGTCGCCAATAGTTTCATCGTGGTTTCTAAATACCTTATTGCGACATCACATCACAAAAGTCACAAATACTATTTGTGACGTGCCCATCACAAATAGTTTAAAAAAAATTAACAATAATAAAATAATATTAATATTAATGAAATATTATATTAATATTTTTAAAATAAATTAAATTATAAAATAATATTTATATAATAATAATAATAATAATAATTATAATATAATATTATTATTATTAATATTATGAAATATTAATATTAATATAAATAATATAATAAAAAATTATAAAATAATGAAAACCTCAATATTCACGAAAAATATAATAAAATAATAAAAAGAAAATAATAAAAAATAATAATTAATAAAATAAAATAAATAATTAAAAATAATCAAAAAATAATTATTAATAAAATAATAAAATTAAATAAAATTATATAAAATTATATAATATAATAAAATAATAAAAAATATATTATTCACAATAACATAAAAAATTCACTATTTAAAAATGTAGATAGTTAATATTGCAAACATCATTTACATTCAAATGTTCCGTCATAAAAAATAAATAGATCACTGAGGGGGAGTGTCATCTTGAGGAGATGTTGTAGGGAACTGTATCCCTAAACCATTAGGCAGATGTCGCAGGTACCCCAACTACTCAAGATCTTGCTGCTGCCGCCATTGACGCATCTCCTCCAGTATCTCTTGCTTCTACAACTGCTATCATAGGAACACTTCATGATGTTGTTGTTTTCATTGAAACTTCTACTCATTCTCCCTACGCATACTCTCTATAAGCTCACTTTAAGCTCACAACTGCTCCTAATACTATGCAATAGATGATGATGGCTCTCTATGATATCCTCTCGAGTAGGATCCCGACATCACATTGTTGTCATAATAATCCGCAAGCGTCAATTGAGAGTCGATATCAACAACTCGACCTTTCTTGAAGGCATACTAGATGGCATGCATCCATGTTGTCTCACCAAATCTCTAGGCACTGGTCTGAGTATCAGTCTCCACCTGACTTTTGATTTGTGTCTGAGACATTGAGGCATCATATGACTCCTTCAATTGAAATTTAAAAGTAAAATAGTTAAAATATTATTTTCAGAAAAATTTTAAACTCAAAAACAAAATATACTAACCAAAATATGATGTTGGTGAGCACCTATAATCTCTCTAGTGGTCAGATCTCTATACATCCTCCAATAAACGACGACCTCCCAAATATCGGGCTATTCAACTGCCTATATAAATATAAAATAATCCATTTAAATTTAATGTTATATAAAATATTTGAAAAAAATTAATTACCACATGCTCTTTTGGCATACTAAATATACGACTACTGGCTCAATGTTCTATCTCATGTCTCCCCTGATTTTGTTGGTCTACCAATGATCTCCTCTAAAATGACCATCTAAAAAGTGTGAAAAAAATCCATCTGAAACTTGAGATAAAATGTAATTAGGCCGGTTGGCATGAAAAGAGTCATCAAACTCTGTCACTCCTGCTTTCTCCATTTATTTCCTTCTTAAATTATGAAAAATCTAACTGCAACACTGATGCATAGTCACCTTCCATACCTTCCAGATAGCACCATCAATGCTCTCATCGATGGGATGCCATAAACCCTGCAAATAATTTATAATATAAATTTATTAATTAATCTAATTTCAAAAAATATATAACTTATTTATGTACTATACAATGATTGAACATGTGGTGTTGCACATCAATGGGAATATGATCCTATTAAACCCATGATTCAGAAAAAAAAAATGAAATATAGTGTTCCCTTGTCTAGTAGGAATATGTGTAAAGATGTGAAATAAAATAAAAAATAATCAAAAAATTAGTATATAAATAAATTAATGAAAACTAACTAATATACATATTTAAACATACCTATGCATGTGTAAATCGTGCCTAGACATGGACATTCCTTGGGGGCCAGGTTAGTAACTATCAAATATGCAAGACTACGCCACCTTGGAGTCCCCCCATGAACTGCTAGTAGTCTGAGGCTAAGATAACCCAACGTCCTACTCATCCAAAGGTAAATCAGCTTCCTGCAACAGATGATACAGATCCACGTCCATCTGAATCACAAAATGACTATTGATAGAAAAAACTGAAAAAAAAATATTATATATAGATATATATTATATATGATTATAACCAGCATTTAACTATGTCAATGTTTATCTTCATCCTCATCTTCATATATGACGATGTTAAGGTCTTCATATTCCTCCTCAGTATCATCAATTTATATATAACTTTCAGTGTCATCATCTTTTGTCATTTCAAATTCATTTGTAACATCATTAACATCATCATCACCATCGACACATTACTATGGGTTGTCATCATTAATATCCATGTCTCTTCATGTAAAATATGGACTTGGAGTAGTGTCTTGAAAATATTCAATTCTTTCCACTTCAGAAAAACCATATTCAAATTGATTAAACTGCTTTTCCTGAGATATCCTTTTTATTATGCTCGACTAATCACTTGACGCTATTAAAGAAGCATAATATTTTTAATGATAAATTTTATCTGTCTAATGATCCAATAAAATGGATTATTTACTACAATAAGACTTTTATATTTAATATAAGCGATTCCATGGGTCGGATGAATATGCTAGCCTCTCTCAGTATCCAACCACGGAAATTTAAACATTTTTATATAATGTTGTCCCAGATAACACAGTTCAATAATTTCATCCAGCATGTTGTAAATGTCTACATTAGTTTCTCTATGATAATATCCTTTCAAGCAAACATCACTATTCATGGTTTTTTTATTCCCCATAGGCATGTGTATGAAATCGAAAACCATTCACCATATATGAATTATAATATTTAACCATTTTTTATGGTGGGTTACTCAATACACGCAATTAATTATCAATTATATAATCATTTTTAGATACCTAAATTTTTTTAAAATATTTATCAATATAACTGATAATAAATTTATTTTATATATTAAACAAAAAATAATTTATGTTACCAGTTTTTGAAACCGGTAGGAAAAGTTTTTTGTCGACGTTCTTCAAGAGAAACAGAAGTAATTTATGAAAGTTTTTTTGTAAAATTTTTACCATATAAACTATATATAAAATAATATTAATTTACTATAAAAAATTATAGAATAATTGATAGGTTCACTCACCATACAAATGGTTTCATTTTTTTATAGTTGAGCATAACATATGTATGACTTTTATGACGTTCATCATTTGAAATCTATCATTCATGAACTCCATCGAAGCCACGTTTGGGATGATTGAAAACTGATAATTTATTTCCCATTTCATCATCAACATTTCCCTCATTATGTCCCATATAGTTTTGTTTTGATGTATATTCATATTGAAAGTAATGAGAGAAAAAAAAATCCTCTTGAAAATAAGCTTTTGTAATTGAACCTTCAACTAATGCTTTTTTACGTACTTTTTTCTTCAATTTCTGCGTGCATATATTGAATGGGTATATCCATTGGAACTATACTAGACCTCCATATTTTTCTTCATGTTGAAAATGTAATATAAAATGTTCTATTGAGTCAACCAAAGTCGGCGGGAATATTTTTTCCAATTTACATAAAATTAAAACAACATCTTCTTGCAGTCTATATAATGCTTCATAGTCACTTCCACCACAAAAATTCCTTGAAAAAATATGATAAGTCTATTAGCACTTGAAAAATCATAGAATTCAACATACCTCTTAATCCAATCTGTAGAAGTATTTCCATTATAACATGATAGTTATAACTTTTTAATCCATTAATAGGACCATTTTTGACACATATTCCCAAATTGGAAGAATAAACACCTATAAATCTCAAATATGTAATCCACTGACAAAATAATAATTGATTCTCTTTGGAGAGTGTATAATCTTCTTTTGGCTTCATTAACTTCTGTGATCTAACATTTTGAAACAGTTCATGTTTTGGTCGGCTGCAAATTTGAGCATGATCTAATCATGCTTTTATATTATCTTTGGTCTTACCTGGTGTATTCAAAATTGAATGAAATAAATTATCAAAATAGTTCTTTTGAATATAAATGAAATAGAATATTTGATAGACCATAAAATCATACCAGTATGGCATCTCCCAAAAATTCATCATTTTATCCAATTCTGTTCTTTCCCAAAGCCTTCAATTTTCTATCAGTTCATTGTTGTTCCAAATGTGATTGGAGGTAATGAATAGAAAATTGATATTAACTATGTACCTACTATATTTGTTAGAAGTTCATATCTTTGGATTTTTCCTTTTCTGAAATGGTATTTTTTTCCTCTGAAAAGGATGATCAGTTGGAAAGAATGTATGATTACAGTCGAAAAAACAAGGTTTATTACCATTGATGAGCATAAATGATTGGTTTTCTCTCATACAGTATGAAAATGATTTTGGATCATCTGTAATCTAACCATATAACATCAAATATGTAGGGAAGTCACTAATTTTCCTCATCAATGTAGCTTTCAGCAAGAAATTTTGTTTCGCAGCAACATCAAATGTACCGACACCATTACACCAAAATGAATTTAACTCATTAGTAAATGGTTTCAAATAAACAAAAATATTCATTTTTGGATGTCTTAGAATTAATAAAGTCAAAAAGATATATGGTTCCTTCATAAACATCGAAAGAGGTAAATTGTATGGAGTTATAAAAACAGACCAACATGAATACTGTCAACAGTAAGAACCAACAAGATAGAAACTGTCAGTATAAAGACTCAATCGCACGTTTCAGGATTCGAAAGAAAAATATCGATGTACTTGGTCAAAATGTTTCTATGAATCACTATCAGAGGTATAATTTAAGATTTTACTAGTGGGAATATTGGTTTTGTTCCATGACATCAATGCCAATGTGCTATAAGACATAAATAAACTCTACAATCTGGGTGTAAGTGGGAAATATCTCAATTGTATTACAAGAATCACTCCATACTTCCCTTGTTGATCCTATTTATACCACTACTGTCCAAATGTGGGAAAGCTATTCAATGTAACATTTTCACCATAATATAAGATACAATCATTTGAACATGCATGGATTTTCTAATAACCAAGACCCAGATTGTGAACCAGCCTCTTTCTCTCATAAAAATTTGTAGGCAACATGTTTCCTTTCGGTAGCATTGTTTTTTCCAAGGATAATAACTAATCAAAATAGTTATTTTACATTCTCTTAACTGATTTAGTAGCCATACATTTAGAAACTGAAATTTTTTTGATTATCTTGCAACCAAGACATAAGGCATCCTCAGTGGACCTCAACAACTCATAAAAATGAGATGTTTACAACTTAGGAGTCATATTAATATTATCCTGAGTTTTAGCATGTTGAAAAAGTACATTCCACATCATGTACTAAATTTGAAAACTTTGCTGGGTTCGAAGACAAATTATTAGTATCTTCTATGAAACAGTGTTCACCATTTTGATACCAAAAAACATAATCTAGTTAAAAACCAAAATTCAGTAAATGACCCCCAATATTGTCAAATGTGTCAAATGTCCTTAGAGAACATTTTTTACAAGGACACTTAATTTTCCCTTTTGAAACAAATTATGTTTTTGATTTTTTAAATGATAAGAAATCTTCAAAACCCTCAATATATACACGATTTAAACCAAAACCATTTGGATTCTTGTATATATTTATCCAAGCTTGATTATTGAATAATGATGGTGGGCTACATCATTATTACATATTTCCTGAAAAAATATAAAATAATTAGTTTTTTTTTATAATTTTATATAAGAGAAACACTATCCAAAAATAAACAAGACAATTAAATTCCATTTTCTTTCAAATTATAATAATTTATATTATTTCATAATTATTTATAGTAATTTTTTTTGTTTTAAACTAATGAACACTAAATTATAATAATTTATACTAATTTATACTAATTTTTATTAATTATAGTTAATTTATACAAATAATTGTTAATTACTGTTGACACAATTTCCAACGGGTTGATGGAAGCTCTTTTTACTGATGAATCATCACCATTATCTCTAACTGAAAACACTATGAAAAATCTAATCAAACGTATGGATATCCATTTCTCTATGCAATAAGATGGAGAGCAGTGTGGCAGGTCCCCCCTGCTCTCCATCTTTATGCATACAGAAATGGATATCTGTATATCTAAGAAGATTTTGCATAGTGATTTCAATCAGAGATAGTGGAGATGAGTTATCTTACAAAATATAATCTTTTTCCTGATGTCTCATCTCCTTGCAAATTTCTCCAAATAAAATTGATATCTGACATACGCATATCTATTTTTTAATGCATGTGAATGGAGAGTTGGAAGGTCCCACCAGACTGCTTTCCATTACCAGGAAAATGAAAATGGATATCCATACGTGAGGATAGATTTTTCAAAGTGATTTCAGGGGGAGAAAATTGTAAGGAGACAAGGCATCAAAAAAAAGGGAGTCGACAATCAGTGGGAAATTGTGCCAATTTATTACAATTTGATATAATTTATTAAAATTTCATTCCAATTATTGTTAATTATTTCTAATTAATACTTATTATTGCTAATTATTTCTAGTTATTACGAATTATTAAATTTTATTACTAATTATTAGATTTTATTACTAATTATTAGAATTTATTAATAATTATTAGAATTTATTACTAATTATTAGAATTTTTAAAATTCATAGCTAATTATTAAAATTTATTACTAATTATTAGAATTTATTACTAATTATTTAATTTATTACTAATAATTAATAATTATTACCATTTTTTAATAATTATTACTAATTGTTACAATTTATTACTAATTATTACAAATTATTACTAATTATTAGAATTTATTAATAATTATTACTATTTGTTACAAATTATTACTAATTATTGTAATTAATTACTAATTATTTCAATTTATTACTAATCATTAGAATTCATAATTTATTACTATTTATTAAAATTTATAATTTATTACCAAATATTTCTCATTTATTATTAATTATTATTAATTATTTCAATTTATTTCTAATTATGTGAATTTATTGATAATTATTAGAATTTAATGATAATTAATATAATTTAATGATAATTATTAGAATTTATTTTTAATTATTACCAATAGTTTTTTATTATTACATATTGTTGCTAATTATTACAAAGTGTTGCAATTTATCACAAATTATAAGAATTTATTACTAATTATTACATTTTATTACAAATTTTTATAATTTATTTAAAATTATGAGATTTTAGATTTTTCTTATTAATTATTATAATTTATTTCTATTTATTACTAATTATTACAATTTATTAATAATTATTACAATTTATTACTAATTATTATAATTTATTACTAATTATTACAATTTATTACTATTTATTACAATTTATTAATAATTATTAAAATTTATTACTAATTATTACAATTTATTACTAATAATTTCAATTTATTACTAATTATTATAATTTATTACTAATTATTATAATTTATTACTAATGATAGCAATTTATTACTAATTAATGCAATTTATTACAAATTATTCGAATTTATTAGTAATTACTCAAATTTTTTGTAATTATTCGAATTTATTAGCAATTATTAAAATTTATTACTAATTGTTAAAATTTATTATTAATTTTTTCAATTTATTTCAATTTATTATAATTTAGTACTAATTATTACAATTTGATACTAATTATTGCAATTTATTACAATTTAATACTAATTATTACAATTTAACACTAATTATTAAAATTTAATACTAATTATTACAATTTAATACTAATTATTACAAATTAATATAATAACTATTAATTAATACTAATTCATAATAATCACACATAATTATTTGTAAAAATAAACATAAAAAATGATAAAAAACTATCTAATTATAAATTAATTTAACAAACACTAATTAACAATAATTATATCTAAAATAAAATAAATTAAATTAAGTAAAATAAATAAATAGATAAATACCTTAAAATTGAAGCCTTCGAATGACATAGGCTAGGAATAATGGCCCGAATGAAAATTTTAAACTATGAAAAATTTTGAGAGAAACTTTTCCACTAGAGAGAGAGAGGAGTAGATCATTGAGGGGAATGAGGGAAAACGGGTTGGGTATATATAGGTTAGATTAGTTATGACGGTATTATTTACAATGGGACCTGTCACAAATACCCTCTGGTTAAAAATTATTTTGCGACGACATGTATATCCCATCGCAAATACTAAAAACGTCGTTGAGTATTTACGACGGGCTATTATATCCAATCACAAATACCCTTTCCTGCATTTTGGTGCGCAACGTGTGCCAAAGCTATTGCAATGGGATCCATCCTCCCATCACAAAAACCTTATTATTTACAACGGGCTAGTTCTACTTTCGCCAAAACCCTTTCTGAAGAACTATTTGTGATGAGACAATGAATCGTCACAAATGGCCCGTCGCAATTGCCTGATTTTACTGTACTGATTTTTATTTGGTAAAACCTGGTATTTTGTGTAACACAGGCTATCAAGGAAGGTGTTTCTTTAATGTAACATGAGCTATCGAGGTAGGTCGCTCTTGCGTGTAACGCAATCTAACTCAATGTTATGTTAATTAAAATATGTATAATATATTTTAAATATTAAATATATTATAATGTATCTGAATATTATGTTACCTTATGTGATTGGTGTTGCATGACATTCACGCTACTGAATACAAGGTTTTTACTTTTTTTATGGCGTGTCATATTATCCCCACCTTATTTAAATTGTGTCCTCACTATTTAAACTCGATCATGGAGGTATATTTTTTGATACTTCCTATGTTTTAAATCCCACAACGTGAGAATGTTTCATAATTCATCCTCTATAAAAGGGAGAATGGAAAGTACAAAGGTCACATGGACTGCCATATGACTAGGTCTCTGAGTAGGAGAAAATTAATGAAAAGTAAAGATATATACTTGGAGGAAAATAGTACATATTTATCTGGAATGAGTGAGGTCATCAATCATAAAGTGAATGGTCAATCGAAAGTTGAGGGCATCAAAGACATAAATTTGAAAGGATTTAGGAGACCATCGATTCAATAATAATTAAGGTATTAAGAAGATAAATTTTTTATATACACATTTCCTAATGTTGAGAATTTTTTTATTCACTAAGAATATAATAAAATAGACATAATTGATTTGTTTATTTTTGAAATGATGAATCCAAACTTTTATTTGTGTTTTGATCAAATTATAAAGCATTAAAAAATTAATATTGATGTATAAAGTACAAAGATACATTTCTAAAGGATATTAAGGACCATAAAAGAGTGAAAAGTATAACTATTTGTCTTTAACTATCTTCCAAAACCGATGTGGTTAATAGATTTATCTCTAATCCTCAAAAGGGATACTACTGATTCATCATTAATATTTGTTCGTTAAATTCCTTAACTAAGAACAATAAAAAATTAACTAGGAAATTGCATAGGTCAGTGGTTGTCATGAAACCCGTGTCATCCTTCGGACATGGGTTTGAGACTCACTACCCTTCCAAATTTGACTAGTTGTCACTCGTCTTATAGGTTGTCCTCACTAGTAAAAAACTATTTTTAATGTCACCTTTTTTCATGTCATTTTTTTAGAACTGACATGAAAATATATGAAAATTGATTTTTCACATCGGTTCTTTTATAATCGACATGAAAATACATTTTCTCGATTTTCCACATCAGTTATATTAGAACCGGCATGAAAAATCAATTTCCATGACTTTTCCATGTCTGTTATTAAATAGACGACGTGAGAAATCAATTTTTCACATTATTTATTTAATAACTAACATTAAAATGAATTTTTTATATTTTTTACTTAACAATTTATGGGAAAAATGTTTACAAACGTGTAGTTAATTTTCAAATATTCGATTTTACTGGTATCGAAGCTCAAACGGAGTTACAGATCAAACGTTATGGCTATCAGAAGTTGGAATTCCCTAAGACATTCTTTAGAGATGATCAACTTCTGATGGCCATAACTTTTGGTTCATAACTCGGTTTGAGCTCCGATACTAGTAAAATATAATCATGGGAAAATAAATAAATGATTGTAAACATTTTTCATGATTGTTATTTAATAACCGATGTGAGAAATTCCTTTTAACATCAGTTAATAAATAAATGATGTGAGAAAGTCATGAAAATTGATTTATCACGTCAGTTCTTATATAATTGACATGAAAAATCAATGAAAATTTTAATATATTTTCACAACTGTTATCATAAAACTGATGTTAAAGATAATTATAATATCCCTCCAATGATGATTTTTTATTTTTTTACATCATGGCATCGAAATTTTTAATTGCTACCTAAATTTTTTAATACTGTGTTTTCTTCTACCAACTCAATTATATGTTTTCATTATATACATATCATAATTTAACGATCATTTCTTTCAAAAATCATCATTCACTCAACTTGACTTATTTGATCATTAATGTGAATCCACTTTTTCTTCTTTACATGATCTCATCAAGGTATTTTTTAATTATTTATCCATGATTTACGTTTTTATTATATGTTTTCTTAATTTATATACCATTTAATGGTCATTAATTTCAACCATCATCCTTCCACCGACTCGACTCATTTGATCGTCAATGTGAATCCACTATTTCTTCTTTTTATGGTCTTTTTAAGGTATTTGAAATTATTTTTCCAAGATTTATGTTTTTAATGATTAGTTTTCTTAATTGATATACCATTTAATGATTCTTCTTTTATTGTAATGATGAATAACTCCTCATATCATGGTAAAACTACAAACACTCCTTCCAAATCTAAAATTCATTCTAAGATGAAGTTATGGTTGAATCAATCAATCATTCCTCAAAAAAATATATATCAAACTTCTGATGGTCATAACTTTTTATTTGTAACTCCATTTGAGCTCTACGACCTGTCAAATCAAAGAATAGGAAATTATCTAAAAGATAGATTTTTAATGTCATTTTTTTAAACATGATGGTCTTTCATGTAGGTTTTTTTTAAAAATGGAATGAAAAACCCTAAAAATATATTTTTTATGGATTTTATTAAATAACTGATAATAAAAATCATATTTATAACGTCTCTCACAAAGATATCACCTCAAAAACAATATTAAAAAACTAAAAAAATGATGTAAAAAGTTTTTTCTGTAATAGTGCCTTTTCTAAAACCATATTAATATTATTTCTAAAATAAATATAATGGACATCCATAAAAAAAATTAATTACTAAATAGTCATTTTACTAGATTTTTCAATAAAACCTCAATACACAAATACTTCATCTAATTATTTTCACTTAGGTCTTTGTCTATGTTTTATCCATAATATCATTTATAATATTTCTAAATCATGACACCTTATTTTTAATTATAAAACACCATATATTTAACCTAGGATATTCATTTTCATTGTCCATTCATATTATACATATTGGATTGTAAAGAAAACATGGATTATTATAAGAAAATCCCCCAGTAGTGTCAAACCAAGTGTGCAATAAGACATGTTGTCATGTACCAGGTTACCCCGAGTCAAGCTCGAAACACCTTTTCGGAGTTATTACTCCCATATACATCTGTGCTATAACCACATCCACTGGTAGTATCCATATATTTATGTATTTCTAGGAAGACGCTTATAATTTATACCATACAAATATTCTAGAGTGTTCTTCTATACTTATCCTTAATTTCTACCTTTGGGTTATCTTCTCTAACCTTGGTTTTTTCTAAATCTAATGTTTCTACTGAACTTCCTCTGGTGCCAACTATAGCGACCTGACCCAAGATATTCTGTAGCCGGTGTCTACTAATATTACATTTACATTGTTGCAAGGAATCTAATCCCAAAGGATGGAAGAGTTTGGTAGTCTTGGGAAACCAAATACATAAATGTTACTTTTATTACAAATGAATACACAAATTATAACATTTTTTTTCTTCTTTCTAAATAAACAACTTCAAGGATAACTTAATTCCAACAAGTAAATCCCTACATATCTTTCATAGTACACTTCTTGGATCAATGGGGAATGAAACATAATAAGGGTGATCTTAAATGCTTAGTAAGGGAATAATATAGAGGAAGCAATAATGGATCAATGAGAATAATAGTTATGAAATGGTAAATAAATGAAAAAACATGTCATATTATTAATATATTGAGAAGTAACTATATAAACAATATAGAAAGGTAATAAATAGAAAAAAAATTTATTTAAATAACTATATAAGGAAAAATAAATACAGCAATGTACAAAACAAAATCACATTTTATTTAATACATGAAATGAAAATGAAATGTATCCATAGATATATTAATGAAAAATCTCATTGATTAATAATAACTGAAACTAATTGAGGTAAATGGTTTCTTAATGGACTTTAGGTCTATGTTGCATTAAAACCAATACCATCCAGACCTTTAATAAGATGGTTTAAACTATTCTGATTTGTGCAATTAATTTGTTTCATGAGAACCTATCAATGCATCTAGGGGCATTATAAATTCTGGGGTCCACCTTTAATTTCATGTCCTAATCATTCCTCATATAAAATAATCAATTAAATAAATAGAAAATATTCCTTATCAAATTTCTATATTGAATAAAAGATACAAGTTTATCAATAATTCCTCGTTTAATCATATAACTATAAAAGAAAAGACCATATGTAAAACGATATACAATTTAGGAAATAAAAATATCTCTCATATGAAAATATAGATATTCAAGGAAATTTCCAATAAAAATGATTACAATAAAATGATTTTTTTCATGATAATCATTAAGAACAATCTTGAGGAGAACAATATCTAAACATTTCAAACTGTCATATACCACTTAAAACATTTAAATCATAATCCCCATGAAGGTATTACATTATATGAAACATATGATATCACATGAATAATTATATTCATGATATATCATGTCAAAGTTTATTTTATACACCATATAAAAGTGATTTGGTGCATAATAATAAATAATTATCAATGGAATATAAATTTAGATGAAATCTCGTACAATTGTGGTAACAAATGAATTTGAAAACCAAAAATTAGTAATAATCAAATCAAACATTTAAATAAAATTAATATAATATAATTCATGCTATTACATGTCCGTGTGGCCATATGTACACCATATATATGAAATTAAGTTCACAGCTATAATGTATGGCTCGTAGAAAGAAAAGTGAGACAAGAATCCATTACCTTGAGCTTCCATTCGGGTGAAAGTCATTTAACATCAGATGTAATAAAAAATGTTACTTTTATACATTCTTGAGAACCTTTTTCATATTTATCATTATGATTATTTCACTTTTTTTACTCTATTTTATACAATTACTTAATCAAATAAGTTTACATCGGGTGTTTGACCAAATTTGGTTTGTGTGTCAAAAATTACTTTAGTTTGTCAACTATGTTCAAAGGGTACATTATATAACATGTAAAAAAATAATAACCATAAAATAATTATAATATTTATACATAAATTATACTTTTAAAATCAATAATTAAATATGTTTATGAAAATTAATCAATTTTATGATCATGGAGACGGTAGGTCGCACATACGCTTGAGTAACATTCTCATTTTTCAATGAACGTTATGGAAAGAAGGTGAGTAACATTATATATTTCCAAAATTGTAATTATATAATAAATACCATAATATTAAATAATATATACTAATATATAGAATTATTTAGATAAAAATGAATCACGTCATGTAGAAGAGGTGGTAGTCCACACGTCCATGAACCATGTTGTCACTTTTTAAGTGCGTGAAAGGGTAATAAGGAAAATGATATATATATATATAGTATATTTATAGAAAATTAATTATTTAATGAATATCATATATATGTTTTTTATTTCACAAATGTTTAATTAAATCCATCCTTTATATGTTCTATGTTTAGTGTGAACGAGTCACAACGTTTCAAGGGGAAGGTAGTCCACACTTCCTCAAACGATTTTATCGTATTAACATAAAATGGAAAGTATTAATGGTATGTGTAATAAAATTATTAAATAAGAATAAAGACATATTAAATATATTATATATAATATATAAATATGTTTTCCATCATAATGGCCACCATGAGGGGTGGTAAGGGAAATATGAACAGTTATCGTTTCATGAGGGAGTAGTTCATCGTACACAGAAATAGTATATTTGCTACCCATTAGACGAAAATGTGTGTAATTGTAGGTAAAATACATAGCATAAAATCATACTAGTATATTTAGGATACTTTTTATTATAATATAATATAATAATATGGTATTAGGGGTTTCATAATAGTTATAAAATTAAAAATCTTGAGAGAAGGTGTTGCCTTTAAATCAGATAACTAATTTTGGTTTGTAACAAAAACATCCTTGTATGGATTTCTGCCAAAAAAAAGGCTTCAAGGTTGAGTGTAATTATTTTGGGAATCTATATGGGTATAAATTGGCTGAACAAAAGTGGTTTTAGTGGTCTGAGGAATGGGGAGAGGTGGTGGCCTTTTATTGGAAAGCAAAATGACTCAATTGGAATTTTTGGAAATAAGTTATGTGTACACATGTTATTACCAAAAAAAAGTCATAAAACCCAAAAAAACTCAATAATGGATGGTTAATGCACGAATTATGGATATAAAATAGGTTTTTACACATGTATAGATCATTTGGGCCCTTAAATTAAAGGTTTCATCCTTTATTAAGCTTAATTTTACCTTAATAATTGTAATTAATATTAATTACATTCACTAATATTTTTGGTAAAAAACAAATTTTGTATTATTATAAATTATAAATTAATTTTATTCCAAATATTTAATTCATTTTTCTTAATTGTAATCATATAAGTGGCAAAATTTAGTCTAAAATTCATCCCGTAGGAGGGACGAAATTGCGGGTTTTGAAAGTAAAAGTGTGTGAATGTTTCCTTTGTTTTTATATTAAATTTCAAGGTGAAATTGATTAAAATGAAATTAATTGTATTAATTTATAAAAATACTATATAATTAAACTTTAAAACTAATTAAAATTATAATTTAACCTCATAAATAAATTATATGAAAAAGAAGTTTTAAATTAAAATTCAGTATTTTTAACTATTCGTTAAAAGGTTAAATGTTTCATAAAAATATCAAAAAGTCACCATAACCTAATTATAATGTTTCAATTTCAAATATTAAGTTTATTTTTAAATATTAAATCAATTAATGTCTCAAAATTCAGATTTAAAATGGGTACTCCATTGAATGGCGGTAAAATTGCCATTATAAAAATATAGGTTTTTATGTGTAAATAATGGTTTTTCCTATCTTATGTCTATCAGACCTAATGTATGAATATAAAAAATAATATTTTATTGAATATATAACATTTATATTTCATTTAAATCATTAAATAATTGTAAATAATTATTTTTATTAAGGAAAAACTCCCTTGGAAGCATAAAAATATTAATATTTCTTTTTTATTTCGAATTGATTCTTATTTTCATTTCTCATTAATTGGTAACCCCTTAATTTATTTTATATATATATAAACCATAAATTTTCATAAGTTAGTTAATACTATTCATAACCTCTAATATAACATCTAGGATAAATCATATTATATTAAATAATAATATTTTAATAATACATTGATTTAGTGAAACTCAGTCTTGCGTGTAACAAAAACTATTGAGGAAGGACACTCTTTTGTGTAATGTAATCTAACTAGGAAGGTATCTATTGAATGTAACACAAGATAAATTAGTGTTGTTTGAATTTAAATATATATAATATATGTTAAATAGTAAATATATTATAATTTATCATGATATTATATTACCTAACACACTTGGTGTTGTGTGTCATATATGCTATTGAATACAAGGTTCGTACTTTAAATCTTCAGGGAATCACATGAATAATATCAACTATAAAGTTAAGAAGAATGATTTTGTCCAATTGTATCATGAATAAAAATAATAATATTAGTTAAATCATAAATTTTGTAATATATTATTATGTTTTATGATAGGGAACATCTACTACCATATATCTTCATGTGAAACTGCAGACAGTATTTAGAATAAACTAGTGATAACACATTTTATAAAAATAAAAGTTTTAGAAAATCATAGATCTAGGATCAGATCTAATTCTCAAGCATTTTATTTTCTACTTGAAGTAAATGTAGCACAGATGAATGAACTATTTGGGACAATAGACGATATTTTACAGTCCTTAGGTGAAAAGGAAATATTATAAGATCTATTTATAAAAAGGGTTATCATTATTATACTCGAATAATGGGAGCCCAAATGAATAGTTTTTAATATAACTAAGAATTTGAAAATTTTAATATTGGATGAATTAATTGGAAATATAATGTGAAATGAGATAAAACTGAAACAAGATACTAAAAAATAATATAAAAAAGAAAAATGGAGTAGAATTTTCTTCTACTTCAGGTAATCCTAATTCCAATACATTTAATGATTTTACTAATAAATATAAATATCTTCTCTCCAATAGAAAATGTAAGCATTCAGATCAATGTTATTTAAAATATACAAATATTCAACTTAGTCAAATTGTAAGAAATATAAATAAGCTTATCAAAAATTCAAACTTCTTAAATACTCATGAGAATTATAAGATATATTCTTTAGAAGTTATATCTTATAAATGTAAGAATGAAGGTCATATAAGATATAAATATCCTAAATTTATGACTATATATAGGAATCCATGAAGTAATTTTAAAATTAATGGGAAAAATATTAAAATATTGAGATACTTAGAGAACTAGTGAAAGTGGTACATATTCATAAATTTCATTTGAATATAGCAGAATATAAAGTTATAAAATTATGAGATTCTATTCAAATATTCCAAGGAAAATGTTACATGGAAAAGGAAGTAGTATAATCTATAACAAATATAACCCATGATTCTACTGAATATAGTTATTCAACATCATCTAATGATTAAAAAGATGATCCAATTGAAGTTAAAAATTTTGACTCATAAAAAAATGAAGAAACTTTACCTCCTCTAGCTGAAATGTCTAGATTAGCTTCTCTTATGAGTCAAGATAAAAATAATCCCAAAAATAATTAGAAGATTATTGAAGAAAACATTATTAAATCTAATAAAATATTTTCAAAATTCACATCAAAATTTCAAAACATTCATCTAAATTAGAGTCAAAAACTAATTCTTCTGAAGAAAAATCATTTGACCAAAATTTTGAAGATCAAATTTTGGTAGATTATAAATTTATTTATTTGAATTTGGTGGATCAGAATATTTTTTATTATAAATATGATGAATACAATTGGAATTTTATTTTTCATCTTAAATTTGATGTCTATTTTTCCAAGAAAAATATAATCTTACTTCTAGAAACAAAAAATTTTGATAAATTTTATAAAAAAATAATAACTTTTTGAAACTCAAGTGGTATAGGATTTACTTCTGATAAAACATATTTTTAATAAATTTATTATACACCTAAAAGTTCAACTTTTGTATTAAATGTCAAAGATGAGGTCACTGGAGTAAACATTGTTCTTTAAAAAAAGTTAAAACATTTTTTTCATAAATAGTTTTCTTTAAAATAACTAGGATTTGTAAAAAAATTAAGTGTTTGGATTGAAGTGGGTTGTCATGAATCATCCCAAGTCAACCCTAAATTGGTCACCAAAGCCAGTCCACAACTAGGCCTGAAGGTCATTCCCAATCCCAATGGGCTGGAAACTAGTTTCGAGAAACAAAACATACATGTGGGAATGATTTAAGACCAAAAATAAATAAACAATACTAGATAAATAAATGGCACAACCTGAAAGCACAACAATACTAATAACTGAATCTCAAATAAATGAACCGATGATTTAATTATAGGATATAACAAAAAATACTGAAAATTAGAATAAAAAAACTAAACTGCTGCCATGTTATCTCCAAGTGACCTCTTGGTCACCAACAACCATAAGACTATCCTTTATCCAATAATGAGAAACTAAACTAGGAGAACCTAGCCAAAAGGGAATATGTGACTAAAAAGATAAAATAGGCATGAGCACCGAAATGCTCAGCAGGAATTCCAAAGATTAACCACGAGATCCAAGTGTTTCCTTTCCTAACGTAGTCTATTAGTAATAGTTTGAAATACAGTAATAAAAGTAAGTTTTCCTTGATTTTAATAAACAATAATAGATTTCCTTTTTTGAAATCCAACACATGACAGCTTCTATTTCCAAAAAAACTACCATTTTTTAAATAAAAACCCAAACCAAAAAATACTAGGATTGTGTTTAAAATAAAAAAAACTGGGTAAATTGAAAACTAAGTGCATAAAAACACTAAAAAGTTAACAAATAACGTATCCAAGAAGCATAAATAACAACCATGGGTGATCCTGAACATCCAAAGAAGACCCCTGGACGTACTCGGTTTGGAACCACCTTATGGAATATGGTGAAGCCCCTATGTCAATAACCAACTAGATGCCCTAACCCAGCCTCACTAGTGGAACATCCCTCCTAGCCTCTCTAAAACTTTAGGAGGGTACTAAACCATCTAATCAGGTCTAGAAAGAAACCATAACTTGATAATCTGAAATACACCCAAGAACCCATGGGGGTAGTAACACTGTGTAAGTTGGAGGCCCCCCGTATGTGTGATGAACCATACTTTCCCTCACCGCACATTCTTATCCCAAACATGGACACCACCTATATGATAATCCATCAAATGTAATCCTAGATTGGTGTTCCCATTGTATTTTTATGTATATATTTATTCCACATCACCAAAGGTTCAAACTCGACCGGTAGACTATAAAAAAATTCAAAATGTTTTATAAAACACTTTGGTTTCCAAATGGGCACACACACTTCCAAAATCCCATTCCTTCCAAAAAATCAACACAACACCACTTTTGATTTGGAAGTGCCAAACGGTACTTTAACTTGACTTAACTAAATACATTTACCAAAATATCCTTCAAACACAACTTTTATATTTCCGATTCCAACCTGGCCCTTAAGTTCCAAACACACACCCAAACACTTCACAACTACCAAATAAGACTTTACCCTTTTTAAAATCATGCCATAACATGTTTTTGGGCCAAATGGGCCAAATCATGAGGACCACATTCAAAAACATTTATATAAATCACATAAGGGGACTGAATTTATTTAAAAACTAAAATCCATTTTTGAAACTGAGGTTTAGTGAGGACATAGTTTTTCAAGTACCATCTTCATTTGAGGTAACATCCATGTGTGTACTTAGTGCACCCATGTATGTGCCAACATTTAATAGTACACTCCAACATCCAATGAAGATACTCAAAACCATTTTCATAAGTTTTTTTCTTACTTTAAAACAAAACCCAAACACACAATGAAACACCTTGGACCCACGATTCGCATTTCAAACATCATTTAATAAATCATTTACTCATTTAATAAAACATTTGAAAATAAAACAACAAAGGATTACATTTCACATATGAATTCCACTTTAAAATCAATTTCATATCCAAACACTTCAAAAACTACTTTCACACCACAATCATAAATTATAAAACATGGTAAAGAACACAAAAAAATCCTAATAAATTCATCAAGCAACGTTTAATTATGAAATCACCTGGACATAATCAAAGAATTATTTTAAAAGCTACTGTTAACAATTTTAACAGATATAATGACACTACAGTAAGTTAAATATTATACTTGTAGAGGTGAGAATAACATTTGAAAATTAATTTGAAACTCCCAAGTGCCCATGAGTTGTTCCAGAAAGGGAAAAATTGGAAACACCTACCTCAACCATGCACGAATGCAATAGTACTTCAACGTAAGGATAAATACACCATGAGGGACCTTCCATGCATCCTATACAACGAGAAAAATGCACAAGCATGATCCCTTATGATTAGGTTTTTTCCAAGATGAAGAAAAATCCAAAAATTAAATAAATATATATATATATATACATAAACTGGGGGATAGGGTTTTTGGTGAGGGGGTCGCAACCACGCCAGAGCAGGGTGGAGTAGGGGGGTTCAGGCCGCCCTTGAATAGGGTGGGGTAGGGGGCGGGTTGTGCCAGAACAAGGTATATCTGGGGGGGTCGGTCCATACCGGAGTAGGGAGGAGTAGGGAGGTCGGGTTGCCGAAGCAGGGCAGAGTAGGGAGGTTGGAAATTTGGGAGTAGGGAAGAGTAGAGAGGTCAGACCTGGGTTTGTCGTGCACACATAGGGAAGAACAGGGGCAGCACCATGAGGAAGGGGAGTAAGGGGACTTGTGGTTTTTTTAAATTACTACGTTAATAATAATAATAATAATAATAATAATATAATAATTCTAATTATAATAATTATAATAATAATACTACTACTAGAAATAATATTAATATTATTACTATTCATAATAATATATGGACATTTTTAGTAATATTAAGAATTATTTTAACTTATTATTTCTTTATTGTTTTTTTATTTCCAAGAATAATAATATTACTAACAATTTTAATAATATTAATAATACAAGTAGTAATAATTTAATATTATTATTATTTTAATCTACTCAATATTATTATTATTATTATTATTATTATTATGGTTTAAAAATTCATCATATTTTATTTTCATAAAATTTTTTTTTTTTTCAAATACTATGAAACCACACGATTTAGCATGTGTGTTGTTCAAAACCTAGGCCTAGCATCCTCGCAAAGATACCTACTAGCAGACATGTATTTGAGCAACCATTCCCTGACAATGCCAAATGGCACTTTCCCAATGACAGATCATCACACATAGTTACTGCACGGTTACTCCTAACTGTGCACAACCCATGCGCAGGGCCCCTCCAAGCTCAAAGTTTTTAAATTTCAACCTAGACTAGCCAGAAATCAAATAAAACAGGATAGAATTAGTTAAAATAAATACAATAATTAAATCCATGGTATCACGGTGTGATAATTCTCCCAACCACAGACACTTTCTTCCACTAGAAAGTCACAAAGCGGAAAGTCAACCAAAATTCGAATCAATTCCCCATCAAAGCTGAGAGGAGACCAAAAAAATCAGGGTGACTATTCATTTCACAAGTTGTGCTCGACCAATCAAGAAGAAATCATAGTAGAATAATGAGGGGAGAAAACAAGGGGGTTCTCCCCCCTATATAGACTCAACTAGCAATGGAGTTTCAAAACTCAACAACAACACCACCTCAGCTGGGAAATAGGGAACCCCCAATGCAATCTCCTTCAATTTTCACACACAACCAAACCATAGAACCAAGACCTAAATATGGAACCCACTATTAAGGAACTCAGAAAATTGGGACACTGGGATGAGAAAACCATCACAACCCTTTCTCCACAACAATAGGAAAAAACACCCCCAATGAGGCTGGGAAAAAAACCCTGGGAATAACTTAAAACAAATATTGAACTCAAACATAACTACAACAATAGATTCTCCCATAATCACTTACATCTTCAAATGAGTAGAGCTAAACCTAGAGTGAAAACTACCCATATGAGGTCCAAACATCCCCTAAAAAGACAAACGAATCCATAAGTCACATTCGAATTGTTTGAAATGCTTGGATAATGACTGAAAAAATCCATCATAACCATACAATGACATGATGAACTTACAATGATAGGGGAAAAATAATAGTAAAACCTTAAATGTCTTTATTCCAAGATAAAATATAAAGAACCAATAAATGTTATCACATACCCTTAACACCTGGACTATGTACAAGCTTCAACCTAAGACCTGAGGCTAGGGCTCTGATGGCTGAAGCATCTCCTGCTTCATAGTCAGGCATGAGCATCCCTCAATCACGATTCCTTCTCTAAGAAATGATTTCTACATGATGTCCCCTGGTGACCTGGATGGCCACATCTAGTCTAGGAATTTGGATGGATGTGACAAGATGGTAGAATCCATAGGAATTTGTTCCTTCAATCCACACTTCTTACCATATAGGGAAACCTTACGAACAAAAATAGGTGACATATTTGAATCCACCACTAACTGAACCCTATGAGCCAACTCGTTAAGGGATCAACATAATCTTTTACCACCCACAGACCCTAATAAACATCCCACAACTCTATAACCTTCCTCAACTTTACCACCTTCAGCATGAACCATCGGACTAAGGTAGCCTCAGACATTTCCCATGTCAACCAAACTCCTAATAAAGATGGTACACCCAACATCCACTGGTCCAAAACTAGAATCTTGAACTACTCCAAAACCGCACGAACCATGATAGCCTCAGGAGTCCCAAACACTTTAAAGAAACACTATACATATTCAATCCATATACATTCCTCTAACGGACCTCTAATATTGCAAAATATAGGAAAAATCCAAGAAAACTTAGGAACTGTGCATGAATCATTAGAACTTTGAGGGACCTTTCTCAGTGGCACATTTTGAACAACATAGAAAACACAAACTGAAACCAACATCAAATCAATGTACAGTTAAAAAAACATCCTAAGCCAAAATTATCAACTCAAAAACCAAATAAATGTAAACATAACCAAAATCACCTTTCTTCAAAATCTCATTTCCATTTCAATTTTCAAAACCCACTCATTTCTAAAAAACACCTTTTAAATAAAAAACCCATGTTCTACAAAAAAAACCCACATTCTAAAATAAAGGCCAGTTTCCAAAATAATATCCCCTTTTCAAGTCACTTTTTAAAAACAAGACCAAACATTAAATTTCATTCACCCACATGTGGAATCCCAAGAACCATCACATGTGTATCCAACTATTTCCATCCATGTGTGCTAATACGAATTTCCCACATGTACCCACACATACGCACACACAAGAAAACATCTATAAAGAACACCAAGGGTCACACCCAATCCACATCCTTAGCAAATCCAAACATTCATGAAATTCTCAAACCCAAAACGCTTTCAATTTTTAAATCCACTTTTATAGTTTAAAAAAATTTGAAATAAAGTAATTTCCATTTAAAAACCATTTTCCTTTTCAAAAATACCCTTACACCAACCAAAACCAAGAAAACACTCAACTTTCATTAAACTACCATAGTGAGGGACTATTAGTCACGTTTAAACCGATGACATGGTAGTGATTCATTCCCCAAGAAAGAATCAACAACTAATAGGTACTTGAACCATAAGATCAGACTTCACATGGGTTACTACTCCATGGGAGGCCGTGATGTAACACTGGCTCACCTCCATTTTCATATCTCAATCCAAAACAAAGACAAAAGACTCAATTCCTAGACTACCCCAGGTGACTCTGGTCTCGTTAAGAGTGGTGGTGATCAGGCCCCAGCCTATGACCAACCTATTGAGTCCCAAAGGTCCTAATATAAATCTACCAGGCAACCCAAATAATACGGGCCTCCTATAATACCATTTTTTCACAAACAAACCTAGGTAAACACTGCAAAGGCCAGCTGATCCAATCCACGAAAAGGCCTAATGGGGATTCCCAATCCCCATGGGCTGGAAACTAGTAATGGGAATCAAAACATACATGTGGGAATGATTTAATCCCAAATAAATAACCAGTACTATATAAATAAATGGATAAAACTAAAAATTTATCAAGGCTAACAAATGAATCTCAAATAAATGTATAAAATATTCAGTTATAGGATACAACCAAAAATACTAAAAAAATCAAAATAAACAAAACTAAATCACTTCCATGAAATCTCCATGTGACCTCTAGGTAACTACCAACCATAATACTAGCCTTGATCTAATAATGATATACTAAACTAATATATCCTAAGAAAAAGGGAACCTACAACTAAAAAGACAAAATAGGCATGAGCACCAAAATGATCAGTATGACTGCCAAAGATAAACCACGAGATCCTAATGTTTCCTTTCCTAATATAGTTAATTAAAACCTGTTTGAAATATTGTAATAAAATTAACTTTTCCACAATTTTAATAAGAAATCATATATTTCCCTTTTTGAAAACCAACACATGCCGCCTTCCATTTCCCAAACAACTACCATTTTTTAAATAAAAACCCAAACCAAAAGATACTAGGGTTGTGTTGAAAATAAAAAAACAAAGTAAATAGAAAACTAAGTTCAGAAAAAGACTAATAAGAAAATAAATAAAGTAACCAAGAAGTATAAATAATATCCATGGTAGATCCTAAACATCCCAAGAAGAAGCTTGGATATACTCAGTTTGGAACCACCTACTAGCATATGGTGAAGCCCCTAAGTTAATAACCAACTAGTTACCCTAAACTGTCCTCACTAGTGACACATCCCTCTTATCCTATCTACAACTATAGGAGGGTACTCACCTGTCTAATCAGGGCTATCAAGAAACTATCACTCGATCATCTGAAAGGAACCCAAGAACCCACGATGGTAGTAATACTGTGTTAATAGGAGGCCCCTGCACGTGTAACTCACCTTACCAACCATCACTGCACTTGCCTAACCCAAAAACAAACACCACCTATATGATAACCCAAGAAAGGGATGCCTATATAGGTTTTACCACTATATTTATACGTATATATATATATTTCACATCAAATAAGGTTCCAACCAGGCCTCTATACCATATAAACATTCAAACTATTTCTCAAAACACTTTGGTTTCCAATTGAGCGCACACGCTTTCCAAATCCCATTCCTTTCTAAAAATTAACACACCACCACTTTTGATTTGGAAGTTCCAAACTAGACTTTAGATAGACTTAACTAAATACATTTACCCAAACATCCTACAAACACTTCTTTTATATTTTTGATGTCAAATAGGCCCTTGAGTTACAAACACATGCTCAAACACTTCTCAACTACCAAAAAGACCTTTACCATTTTTAAAATCACGACAAAAACATGTTTCATGGTCAAATGGACCAAATCATGAGGAACACATTTTAAACCATTTCTAGAAATCACACAAGGGGGCCAACATTATTTAAAAACTAAAATCAATTTAATACACTGATGATTAGAGAGGACACCATTTTACAACTACCATATTCATTTGAGGGAACATCAATGTGGGCACCTAGTGAACCCATGAATTTGACAACATCTAATATCACACTCTAAAATCCAAGGAATATAATCAAAACAATTTTCATAAATTCAATGTTCTCTTTCAACCCAAACCCAAACACACACTAAAACATATTGAACCCATGATTTTCATTTCTAAAATCATTTGATAAATTATTTACTCATTTAATAAAAGATTTTAAAAGAACCCATCATAGGATTAAATCAATATTTCACCGAATTTACTTGATAATTCCATTTTAAAACCAATTACATATCCAAAAACAAAAAAAACTACTTTTTCACCACCCTCATAAATTATAAAACATGATAAAGAACACAAGAAGACCTAATAAATTCATCAAGAAATGTTTAAACACTAAATCACATAGACATAACCAAATAATTATTTCAAAATATATTTTTCACAATTTTAACTAATACAAAAACACTACAATAAGTTAAATATAATAATTATGGGGGTGTGAATGACATTTGAAAATTATTTTAGACACACAAGTTCTAATGGGTTGTTACAGAAAGAAAAAATTCATAAATGCCTACCTCATCCATGTGTGGATGCAACCAAACTTCAATATAATGATGAATACACCCCGAGGACCTTCTGTGCATCCTAGGCATTGCGAAAAACACACAAACAGAAACCCCGATGTTTAGGGTTTGGCCAAGCTGAAGGAAACCCCCAAAAAGAAAATAAATATAAAACAATCGTAGGAGAGGGTTGTTGGAAAGGGGGGTCATGGTTGTTCCAGAGTAGGGTAGTGTAGGGGGTTCAGGTCACACTAGAAAAAGGTGGAGTAGTGGTTCGAGCTACGTCATAATAGGGTGGAGCAGGAAGTTCGGTCCATTAGAGAATAGCGGAGGATGGTGGTTAAGCTGGTAGGAGTAGGGTGGAGCAAGGAGGTCGAGGCTAGGTTGGTCATGCACACATAGCGAAGACTGAGGGTGTGGTGCCGTGGGGAAGGGGGTAAGTGGATTTAGGGTTTAAAAAAAATAATTATGTTAATATAATAATAATATAAATAATAATAATATTATTATTATTCATAATAATTTATGGACATAATTATTAATATTAAGTATTATTTGAACTGATTATTTCATTATTGTTTTATTTTATTTCCAAGAATAATAATATTTCTAAAATTTTTAATAATACTAGTAAAAATTTAATAATATTATTATTATTATCTTCATAATAATTTCATTTTTATCATGGTTTAAATAATCAACATAATTTATTTTCATAAAATTTTATATGTTTCAAATACTTGGAAACCACACAGTTTAGCATGTGGGCTGGCCACAGCCTAGGCCGGGCATCTGTGCATGGTTACTGTTAAGTATACACACAGTTGAGAAATAGTTCTTAATGGAACTGTCTTGATGACGGATCCTCACGCATGGTTTCTACACGATTACTCTTAACTGTGTTCAACCCATGTGAAGGACCCCTCCTTGCTCAAATTTTTTAAATTTCAACCGAGACAATCCTAAAATCAAATAAAAGAGAATAGAACTAGTTCTAATAAATAAAATAATTAAAATAATTAAATTCTTGAGATCGGGGTGTGACATGGGTTTATAAAATTTTATTTTCCAACAAAATCGATTCCAAACATGTGTGGGAAAAATAATTTTATCTATTATATTAAAATATTTTGAGTACCATTAGAAGAAATATATGATACATAGATAATGGATATTATCAAAATATGATTGAAAAAAAGTAGAACTTCTGAAATTTTAAAATGTTAAAAAGATGAAAAGATACTTTTGGTGAAATTACATGTAACAACCCATTCCCTCCTAGTCCATTACTTTTCCATTTTTGGTTATTGGAGGTGATCAAGAGAGGTTCTAGGAGTTTTTGGTGGAATTTTTAGGTGGAGTAGAATTATTTTAGGAAATACACACTGTGTAATAGTTGTTCATGAATTGTGTGAGGATAATTCAAGATTAATTGATTTTTAGGGTAAAATAATAAAAAGGCTATGCATTTTTCAATGAAACTGAACCCTAAGGATTAAATGATGTGAAAGGGGATTTCACGTCAGGTAAATCCCTAATGCAGTGAAATTTTAAAAGTTCTTTATAATCGAATGTTCATTTATTTTGGATGTGGATTCATCTTCCTCTCATTTTGGGTGAACCCTAAGCACACCTAGGAGTTCTTAAATCCCTCTTCCTCCCTCTTTGATTTTTTTGTTCTCTGTAGTAGTTCGTTTGTAAAATGAGGTAAGCCCTTCATTCTTATTAGTTGTTTTTCTTCCGATATTCTCGTGGGGATTTACTGTGGTGATGTCTTTATGGTTCCGTGTGTGTTTTGGGTTGTTTTTTATGGTATTTTGTTGTGTTTTAGGTTGATCCATGTTTTCTCATTGTGCAGTTCCTATTTTTGGGTGTTCTTCTTCGCCTTGCAGGGTGCAGTGAGTTGGAAAAGGTTATTTGAGGTAGGGAATCCTTTATTTATCATTATTTTGTATCATGAGGGAGGGGTTTTATTTTTTTACCTATTTTTAATGGTTTTGATTTCTTAATTAATGATAAATAATTTTTTAAATTTAAATTCAAGGGAAAAGGGGGTTTGGATCAGATTTTTTACAGCTTTATTGTTATTGTGATATTGTGAATTTTACGGGCTTGATTCCCCACTGAAAAATGTGGTCGTTGGGGGGTTTTTTGTGCCATATATATTTGTGTATATTCCTTCTTTTATTGTTATTGTGGTGATATCACCCTAAAATGGAAGTTTTCTAACCACTTAGATTTGGATAATAAAACTTTTGTCCCAGGATAATGAATTTTCTGATAAAATCCATAAAATAAATTGTAATGTGATAAAAACCCCTTTCTAAATATTTAAATGCTCTTGATATGTTGGTACATGTGTTCATTCTTGTGGTATGGTGATGTGTGGTTGTGTAATGTGGGGTGATGGTTCATGTATCATGCTTCTAGGGCAGCAAGGTGGGTTGGTGGCAGTTATTTTAGAATGGTGAGGTGGTTTTTGGGCCATGATTTTGGGGTAGTGAGGTAGTTTGTGGGCCATACTTTTTGTCGTGGTGAGGAGGTGGTTTTTTTTGTGCTAGATTTCTGATTACTTATAGAATAAGTAAATAATTGTTTGATAATGTCTGAAATGGATTGGGTTGGTTTGGTTAAGGGGGTGACAATTGTAAATTAATAATTAAATGATTGGTTATGTGATTAAACATGGTAGATGCTAAATAATGGAATGAATGATATGATTAAATGAAATGGGTTGGAAATGTGAAATGGGTTTTGTGGCATTTTTTGTGGTGTTATGGATTTAGAGGTGGCTGAAAAAGTGAAGGTGTTGTGAGTTCGTTGGTTTGTTTTAAAACCCATAGGTTGGGCTTGAGTGTTTGATTTTATATATCTATATATATACTTATATATTCTTGTGATTTCTCTAAGCACCTCACCCATATTGAGCACTATGTTCCAACACCCACATAGTCACATAGGGGTGTTTTTCCTGAAATCAGGTGATGAGTACGTATGGATGAGTACCCATTCTTTCTTTCCCTCTCTTCTAGGTGAAGTAGGTATTTCATAGGCTATGATGGACAAAGGTATGTGAGTGTATTAGATAGTGGCTGTAATAGCCCAACTATTTTCATGGGAGGTGTGAAAACCCAGTTTTTTTCGAGTGGGATGTGACTGTTCTTGTGGGGTTATAGCCTAGGTGTCTTCGAGCATGGTGTGAAATGGTTGTGCTTGTGTAGCGGCAAGGCCAGGTTTCTTCGAGCAGGGGGTGTTATGATTTTTCTTCTGGAATGTGTGGTATATGGAATGGATGGGAGCTCCATGACATGCGATGTTGGGTGTGAGAGTGGCATACTAGTGGAAAAGTGGCTCGGGGTAGCCTTGTCAACATGATTCCTATTATATTATTTTACTTGGATTTTTTTGTTTTATGATCAATAATTGGTGAGTTTGGGATGGTTAGTATACCTTGATCGGTGTTTCGTAGTTCTATTGTTCTCTCAAAGGTGCATTAGTATTCTTTTTTCACATGTTCATGAGAGACTTTTTTTCCTACTGAGTATACTTGTATGCTCACCCTATTTATATAAAATAGTTATAAAGTTTCTAGGAGGACTAAATGGACTGTAATGGAAATTACACTCTCAGACTCCTGGCAGTTTATGTTTCACTACTTTATCTTTAATTTTGGGTATTTAAATTGGAGACTTTTATTAGTATCAATTTTATTTATACAATCATGTTGGATGGTTTTGGATTTCTTTAATATTATGTCTGGGTGTTTTTTGGATGATCCATCTCATCTCCCAATCCTGTATTATTAAAGAGGGTAATGCTGCTCATATCATGATATTTTTATACCCTTGATGATAGTTTCCAACCTAAGACCAACTAGAGGTGGTACTAATGGGTCAATATCTCTCTATCATCATTGTAGTATATTTGGAGGGAGGGGTCGTGAGAGAGTGGTATTGAAGGAGTGGTTGAGAGATAGGATGAAGTTTGGAGTTAGTCACAATGAAGATTGCATTTGGTGGTATGGAAATTGTACCGGTTGACCTTGATACAAGACATTGGATAGGGAGACCATCTAGGAAATAGGATTTTAGGGACCCCCATGATCCGTTGCACAAACTCTTGTCTTATTGAACAACCAAGTGAGATAGACATGTTTGTATGGTAGAGACCTAGGAGAGGTAAAATCATCAGGATGAATTGTGTTCTTGTGTGAATTGGGTTGTTTAGGGAAGATTGAAATGGATAAAAATGAATTAAATGAGTAAAAAAGAATCTTACTAAAATTACACACTATCATGCTTAGGAAGTTATTATTTTTTCTAGTTATGGATCATATTTTTTATTTTCATGTGGCTCAAGTAGTTGAAGTTCAACAGGTTGAATATCATAGGGTTGATCTAATTGAGATGTATGATCAATGGAAGAGGAATGTGTGTGCTTTCAATCATAAATATTTGGGGAAGTATGAGGGTAGTGTCTTAGATTTGGAGATAGGTAGATGTATAGATGAGTTTGAGATCTCTTTTAGTTTGATCTGGGGCCTGAAATAGTATCATTACCTTTGGCAGTCATTCATATGTGGGTTGCTATGTGTAAGTTGTGGAAGATGTATTTGGGATAGAGGAAGTAGGGATATTTTTTGTTGGTCAACTTCTAGAAGGAGTTCCAAGAATAGTTACTTTCGCCGACCATGAAGGGAGTAAAGAGGTAAGAGCTTCTTTTTCATTAGCATGGGACAATGTTAGTGCAGGAGTTGGGAATTGAGTTCAAGGACCTTCAAAATTTGTCCCCAGATCCTTTTCCAAATGATAAGTCTCATAGAAGAAATCTTGAGGAGGCACTACGTCCTTCTATTGATTTTGCAGTTATTCCTTTTGCATTGGTGATGTATCTATAGGTTTAGAATAAGGTTGAGATGATTGAGTGAATGCACTCATGAGGATGATTTCTATGGGAGTAGAAGTAGAAGTTTTCCTCAATGATCAGATTTTTTATTGTCAGGTATCAGGCACCAGGACATTCAACATTTCAACATGAAGTTATTCGACCTTAGTAGCATCCTTTTTAGCCTTCCGGGGCAAGTAGTTTCATTGATTTTCCTAGGATTTATGTGCTAGTGTTTATGGGTTGTGGGGTATGTTTCCATCACTAGAACCAATGCTCAGTGGTTTCTAAAGCTCAGTTTAGTGGAGGTGGGTAGGTTTAGTTCCATCATTTGTATTATTTTCCAGTGAGACCATCTCATCAGTATGGGAAGCATGTTTTTTCTCCGTCAAGGGGAGATATAGAAGGTAGAGGGAATCCCTAATGTTTCCTCACATTCAAGGACCACAACCTTAGCATGTTCATGGATGTTTTCTTAATCATAGAGATATATGATATGGTCATGGATAGTTTCAAGGAGTGGAGGAAGTAGTTTCAAATAGGCTATAGATCATTAGAGTTACGATCAGTTTGTTTGGTACAATTTTTAGTGCCTTGTTTGATTCAATAGCTTCACACTCCTTTGTTCCAACCACTCTATCCCATTCTATGGAACTAGATATAGAGTGGATTCTTGTTCCCCTTGTGTTTTCTATCTTATTCTAAGTCCATACCATCTTATTTCATGTGTTCTAGGGTTGTAGACTGATGATGGGGACACATCATTCCTATGGGGATATTTTCTTGTTACAGCTGTAGACATAAAATTTTATCCTTAGAATTGACTAGCTGTATTGTGTACATGTTTTTATTGACTAACTCTATATGATAGTTTTGTTTTATTATTTGGATATAGAATTTGTAGTTTTTTTGGATATCGGGGTTGTCAAATAGGCAGTCGGTGTGTGGATCCCCTTCGTTCTTTGTTGGATGAGTTGTCAATGGAATCAGTGGACATTGAGAATATAGAGTTTCCTAGGGTCATTGGGGAGCTCCTGAATATTTTTTCCAAGGAGTTTTTATGCTACCCCCTTGACGTGTTGCTGATTTTGGGATATACTTATTGCTTGCTGGTTCTCCAATTTTTATGTATCCTTATCGAATGGAACCTTCTGAATTGTGGGAGTTGAGGATTTAGATAGATTATCTTATATAAAACGGTCTTATTCAGCCTAGTGTGTCGATGTGGGGTGATACAATATTGTTCTCCAAGAAGACAGATGGTAGTATAAAGTTGTGTATATACTACCTAAGGTTGAATTAAGTGACATTGAAAAACCAATACCCTCTTCCAAAGATAGATGATCATTTATACTAGCTTATATAGGTGATTTGGTTTTCTAAAATCGATCTTTGGTCTAGATATCTCCTATTGAGGGTGAAGGAGGGAGATATACCAAAGGCTTTGTTTAGATATAGGTATGTCCACTTCAGGTTTTTAGTCATGTAATTTGGTGATATGAACACACCATCTATGTTAATGGGGCTTATGAACTCTATGTTCCATGAGTTCCTATATTTATTCTTCATGGTATTCATCTATGATATCACAATCTACTCAAAGTCATAGTAGAGGCATGTAGATCATCTTAGAAAACTCTTGTTTTTTCTCTAACATCACCAGCTCTATGTAAAGTTTACCAAGTGTACATTTCGAACACGAGAGGTTCATTTCCTTGGGCATGTGGTGTCTTAGAATGGTGTGGTATTAGATTCATCAAAGGTTGATGTAGTTTTTTCTTATGAATAACCACAGAAAGTGTATTAGTTTCATAGTTTTCTTACTATTGCAGGCTATTATTGGACATTTGTACCTAATTTCTCTTTATTTTTAGCCCCTTTGACATATTTGACTAGAAAAGACCAAGCTTTTTTGTGGAGTGATCAGTTCTAGGAAGAATTTGGTTACCTAAAGGGGAAGTTGGTTATTTCTCTAGTGCTCTAGTTTCTTGAGGTAGGGGTGGTGTTTGAGGTTTTTTGGGATGCTTCTCATATGGGCTTGGGATGCGTGTTGATGCATTGATAATAGATGATATCTTATTGGTCTAGTTAGTTACATCCACAAGACCATAACTACACCTCCCATTATCTAAATCAATAAGTGGTTGGTTTTTTCTAAAGTTATATAGACATTAACTCATTGGGTATCACTTCGTGGTATTCATAGATCAAAAGTGTTTTAGGTATGCATTTTCCCACCATGATTTGACCTTTAAATAGTGGATGTGGATTTATTTTCTTTAGTATTATGATTTTTATATCACCTACCCCTCTGTAAAGGGGGAGTTGTGGTCGATTCTTTGAGTAGGAAGTCATGAAAGGGTGTTGTTTGAGTGTTTGGGGATTCCTGGAGAGAAATAGAGGAGTTAAAATCCATTCATATAGATAAAAGAGTGGATGGTATTATAGGTTGTTTATTTCATATGATGGTGTAGTATTCTGTGATAAAATAGGGGTAGGATTCTCAGTTGGTAGACTTGGAGGTAGAGGTGATTCATGATCATTTTGGACATGATGATGCTTTAGAGGGATGGTCGGAGGTTGTTCAGAAATAGATGTTGTTTCATTAGTTTTTTTATGATAGTAATGAAATATGGAGTCCTTTTTGAGTTTCATAAATCACATTTGGTGGTACACATATGAGTTTCCAAGATGTACCGTGTCTTGAAGATGTAGTTTTGGTGCACCGAGATGAAATGCACAGTGGTGGAGTTTGTGGAAAAGTGTTTGGTTTACCATCAATTAAAGGATGGTCATCATGTTCCTTGTGGTTTATTGTAGCTATTGGATGTTCTTGAGTGGAATTGGGATGACATTTCCATGGATTTCATTATAGGGTTACCCAGAACTCAACGAGGTTGTGATGATATCTGGGTGTTCGTGGATCAGTTGATTAAATCGTCCCACTTCTTGGCGATGAAGGAGTTATGCACATTAGATGATTTAGGTAAGTGGTATGTGGATGAGGAGGTCTAGTTGCATCGATTTATAAGGTCCAATATCTCGGATCAAGATTAAATTTTTACCTCTTGAGTCTATAAGGGATGGTAGCACACTTTTGGAAAACAATTATTCCTCAGCACTGCCTTCCACCCTCAGACAGATGGGAGGATGGAGCAGACTATCCAGACATTGGAAGATATGTTGTGGATGTATGTCTTAAACATTCGTGGATCTTGAGTATGACACCTACCCTTGGTGGAGTTTTATTATTATAATTTCTATCAATATTCCAATAGTATATCCTCATTTGAGGATTTTTAATGGGGACTATTTCATTCTCCATTATACTAGACATAGGTTGGGGAGAAAAACATTCTTGGACCCAATGTGGTGCAGAGCATGATAGAGAAATTTTAGTCTATTTACAATAGGATGAAAGTAGTGCAGGACTAATAGAAGTATTATACTGATTGTAGAAGGAGGACCTTGGAGTTCTAGGTTGGGTACAATGTGTTATTGATGTATTCACCTTGATGTGGATAGCATAGGTTTGGTATAGGAAGTAATCTTTCCCACAATTTTGTGGGCCTCGTTGAGATGTTGGGGTGATTTGGAAGGGTGGTGTATCAGTTGGAATTACCACCGTGGTTCGATAGGATGCACAACATCTTCTAAATCTCCCATCTTCATTGGTATCTTTTTGATGAGTCTTGTGTCATTGACTGGGTAGAGTTGGATATCAAGGAAGACGTGACATTTGTGTAATGGTCTATAGATATCCAGGATCTCCCATAGAAGGTGTTGTGTAGACGGACCATTTCATTGGATTGTGTGTTGTGGGAGAATGGAGGCCTGGTGGAGAGTTTGTTTGAGTGATATATGTAGATGCATTCCCATTACGTAGTGTTTTTTTCTAGTTTTTATTTTTTCTTTATTACTTTGTGATGTGATTTTTATATACATTTATTTTATGAGATGAGTTTTTTCCCTTGGTTTTTGATGTGTGTGGTGTGATATGTGATAAAGTCCTAACATATTAAAAGGGGAGGACTTGATTCCTAATTAAGACACATTAAATTTGATGTGATTAAACCTATACAGGTGAATTAGTGCCATCCATAGAGGATAATATCTTGATATGGAATATGGAATTCCCCAATTTCTTTTTTCGGGGTGATGTGGTTCATTGGTTATAATTATTGATGGTTTGGGATGGGTGGAGGTTGAGATGTTTATGTAGTGGTTGTGTAAAATTATTGTTGTGTGAGAATAAGATTATTGTGGTTATGATGATGTGGTTGTGTAGTGTTTTTTTGGACATTTGGTTTGGTGCGTTTGGATAGTGGTAGCCTTTGTGGTATGATGAGACCCTTAAGAGGTATCTTACAGGGTGGTTTTTTTAACCCCTCTTCTTTTGGGATTATTTTTTGATTATTAAGGGTGAGAATCATTATGGAGGTATCTGATGGAATGTTCCATTCCCTCCTGGTCTATTAATTTTCCATTTTTGTTTATTGGTGGAGTTCAGGGGAGGTTCCAAGAGTTTTCGGTGAAAGCTAGAGCTGCAACAGAACTATTGCAGGAAAGAAATGTTGTGTAAGTGTATCAATTAATTCTTAATGGTGGTTTTCATATTATTCAAGGTTTTTTTGTGACATATATATTTTTAGGGATAAATAAAAAAACATTGATGCGTTTTTCCGTGAAATTGTTCCCTGAGGATTACATGATGTGAAAGAAGATTACACTTCATGTAAATCCCCGATACAGTGCAGTTTTAAAAGTTATTTCTAGTTAAATATTCTTTCATTCAATATCGGATTCCTCTTCCTATAATTTTGGGTGAAACCTATGCACCCTAATTTTTTCTTCAAGCCTTAATCCTCCATCTTTGATCTGTTGGTCCCAGTGGATGTTTGCTTAAAATATATGGTAATCCCTTCCTTCTTCTTGGTAGTTTTTCTTCTGTTCTTCTCCCATGTATTCGTTTCAGTGATGTTTTTATTGTTTTTGGGTGTGTTGGGTTTAATTTTTATGGTTTTAGTTTTTGATGTATGTTGATCCTTATTTACTTGTGGTGTGGTTTTGGTTTTAGGTCATTCGTCTTCACCCTGTGATGTGCAGTGAGTCGTCAAAGATTATTTGAGGTAGGGATTCTCTCATTTATCTTTATTATGTTTCACGTGGTAGTGGTTTTATTTTTTTTACTAATGGCTTAAGATTTTTATTTCTTAATTAAAAATAAATAATTGGGTAAATTGAAATTAAAGAATAAAATGGGTCTAACTTTCATGTTTTTATAGGTTTATTCTTATTAGGATATTGAGAATTGTACGGGCTTGATGTGATACTGAAAATTGTGGTTGTTAGGGGCCTTGTTTATGAATGATATATGTGTTCAGATTTCTATTTTGGTTTTGATTATTGTGATATAACTCTAAAATTGAAATTGGATAAGCACATATATTTTTCTAATAAAACAGTTTTCCCAGGATAATGACATGTGTGATAACATCCCAAAAATAATGTGGAATCTGATAAAAGACCCAATTTAAATCTGTAAAATGATCTTGATATGTGGTGATGTGTGACCTTTCTTATGGGATGATGATGTGTGATTAGTTCATGTGGGGTTGATGGTTTGTGTTTTGTACTTTTGGGGCGGTGATTTGGTTTGGGGTCTATGATTTTGGGGTGGTGAGGTGGTTTGTGGGTCGTTCATTTGGTACAGAGAGGTGGTCTCATTTCATTGATAGGTGACCGATTAGTGATGGAATAAATAAATAACTTTTTGAGAATGTTTTAAATTTCTTTGTTTAGTTTGATTAATGGGGTAAAAATTGTAAATGAATAATTAAATGACATTTTGTGTGATTAAACTTGGTTGATGTTTAATATATAAAAGAATGAGATGACTAAATGAAATGGGTTTGAAATGGGAAATGGGTTTTGTGGCTTGTTGTATAGTTCTAGGCATTTAGAGGTGGTAGAAAAATTGATAGTGTTGTGAGTTGGTTGGTTTTTTTGTAAACACATAGGTTGGGATTTGGTGTCTGATATTATATATACACACTTGGATATTCATTTGATTTATATAGGCACCCCACGCATGTCGAGCACTATGTGCTGACACCCGTATAGTCATGCGGGGGGAGAGGGGGTTCTCAACATTTGGTGAGGAGTACAGATGTTTGGGTACCCAATATTTCCCACTCACTCTTCTAGGAGAAGTAGGTATTGAACACGTTTTGATGGTCAGAGGTCTGTTAGTACATAATATTATTTTTTTTGATATCCCAAGTGTTTGTTGGTAAGGTGTGATGGCCCAGGTTTTTTCGGGCAAGACATGACCACGCCTGTGGGGTGATAGACCAGGTGTCTTCAGGAAAGATGTTTTGTGGCCATGATTATGGGGTAGAGATCCTAGGTATCTTAAGGAGTGGTGTCTTGTGACCACGCTTGTGGAATGGTGTGGTAAATAGAAGATATGGGAGTTACAGGATGTACAACATTGGGTGTGAGAGCAGCATACCAGTGGGAAAGTGGAGAAGGGTACCCTTATTAATGTGATTCCTATTATATTATATTACTTGTTTTGAGTTTTTTTTGAGTGTCCCTTAGTGAGTTTGTGATGATTAATATACATTGATAGGTGTTGTTTGGTTCTTTTTCTCATTAGTTCATTATTATGCTTCTTTCATATGTTCACGAGAGACTTTGGTTTTCCTATTGAATATTCTTATATGGTCACCCAGCATATATAAAACTAATTTCAAGTTTCCAGGAGTACTACACATATCGTTCTAGACATTACTTACTTAGATCCTTGATAATTATTGTGTCAATTATTTAAATTTACATTTTGGGTATTTACTTTGGTGACTTTTATCTGTATTTGTTCTATTTATACATGCACGTGGGATGGTTTTCACTTTATTTTATATTATGTCATGGATTTTTTATTGGATGATATATATTATCTCCCAATATCATATTATTATAGAGGGTAATACCTCCCATATCATGTGATTTTTATACCCTTGGTAATAGTCACCAGCCTGAGGCATACTATAGGTGAGACTCATAGGTAATTATCTTTCTTCCATCATTGTATTATCTTTTATGGGAGGGGTTTATGACAATACATATGGTAAAGTCATCATAATTATAAATATTTCTTTTCTTGGAAAATATCTTATTTCAAATTCTTTATATGTTTTAGAACTTATAAACAACCTTATCTTCATAAGTCAGTTATGTGGTGGGGTATATCTTGTGAATATTGGGAATGGAAAATGTATTTTTCAAAGACAATCTGGTAATTTCATTTTATCTTCCAACAAGAATGAAAAATTTTACACTCTAGACGTGAAATAATTAAGTAATCATAATTTTCCCGGTTTAAGATAATTTTAAAACTTAAATTGGTTATGGTATAGGAGAATATGACATTGTAACTTCTAGACTTTAACTAATAATTGTAGGAATGGTCATGTTAGAGATCTACCAAATCATAAAATTAATACAACCATAGTATGTGATCCTTGTGAACATGGAAAGAAACATAAGTCAAGTTTTTAAACAAAATTTGAAGTATGAACTACTGAAACTTTATAATTAGTACACATTCATATTCTCAGTTCTACAAAAACTATAATAATTAGTGGAAAATATTATATATATATATATATTGGTTAATTATTACACAAGATTTACATGGGTTAATTTTCTCACTCAAAAATCTGAAAATTTTAAGCAATTTAAATACTTTCATGCTTCCCTTAAAATGAAAAAAACTTAAAATTTATCAATATTGGGGGTGATTATAGTGGTAATTTTTTCCATTATTATTTTAAAATTGTTTGTAGTAAAATAGTATTATTCATAATTTTTATGGACCAAAAACACATCAAAAAATAATTTATTTGAAATAAGAAATAGAATTCCTTATTAAATTACATGTACATTGCTAATTGAGTTTTCTATTGTAAGAAATTTTTAGGTTGAGTATGTGAGTACATATTTTTATTTTATAAATAAATTTTTTGTCATATTTTTTCTTAATAAAAACCCTTATGATTTATAAACCATTAGAAATCCAAAATATTCTTACTTCATATTTTTTGGATGCAAATTAGTAATTCTGGATATAAAAGATTATTTATATAAACAGGACACCAAAATTGATGAAATAATTTTTAATTTTTGTTCAGTAACTAAAAATTATTATATATTTTTTAATAAAATATCTAATATTTTTAAGGATATGGTTCACTTAATGTTTCTGAAATTGATCCTTTTAGTTTTGTAAAACCATCATAATTTTTAAATACATAGGTTGTTTTAAAAAAATCTATTATTTTTTCAAAAGTTTGGGTCTGAGACCCCTTTTTTAGAAAAAATAAAATCCTATTTTAAATAGGGTTGAGAGGTAAACCTTATATGACCTGAAGGCCCAAAGGCCCAAACACTCGACGCAACATAGCCTGAAGGGCCAATGATTAGGATAAAACGTGGCTATAAGGCCTAATGTGAGGAGTCAAATCATCATACAAGTGACATCCCCTTTGTACAACTCATCACCACATGATTACAATCTAGAAATTTAATTACCCACTGCGATGAAATGTTACATCATGTTAGACTAATGTTGTAATGTAGGGAACCCCTCCATCCACTATACAGATGGAGAGACAAATGATGGATGCTGGAACACCCATCTCCCTATGGAGCCACTCACTTAGTGATTCTTGTGTGGGACCTCTCTTGTATTACCAACCCAATGCACTATGTCTTTAAACCAATTCCAAGTGAGAAAGTCACATAGTATTTTAACTTTATATCCTTCTATGAGGGAGGAAGGTAGGATGGAAAATTTTAGTACATCCATCCCTAAAATTGAGAATGCCTAACCGAAAGTTTCACTCCACTACCTATGAAAACATATGAACCATTTGTATGAGTCTACTTTTTTCCACCTAGTAACCACAAGTGATGAACCAATGGTCCTAAGGCCCAAAGACCAAAACAAATCATGAATGCCACAAAAAAAATTTCTATTATTTTACTATAACATTATATAAATCTATAAATTCTAAATCCTACATAAGATAGACCAATGAATTTTCAATATTAGTAACTTAGTTCAAAAAAATATAGACATTCCATAACAGAAGATCATCTTATGACTGTATACAAAAATTAGTTTATCTAAGGAAATCATCCTTTTGATTACTTGATTAGAGATTTAAGTAAAAAAATTAAAACAATAATTTACATGAGAAATAATAGTGAGAATCATGTTTTTAATCAAAATTTTAACCTAAAATAACAGATGATATTTTAGGCGATTAAAGTTAGATAAGGGACATGTAATAAAATCTCAATCATTTTTAATGGAACCAATTTAAAAAATGTTTAATGTTATGAAGATCTACTGCTAATTGTTGTAAAATAGGTTTTTTTTTAAAATGAGTGAGGAAAATGTAATCATTATCATAAATAAATATATACCTGTTTCCTAATGTTATTTTCAAGAATATAGAATAGATTATGGTGAATAATTTTTACCAGTAAATAGATTATAATATATCATAATCTTATTATCCTTTAATGAACATCTGAAATTTACTATATTTCAAATTTATTTGGAAAGTTATTTCCTTAATTGATATGATCAATTGGGAGTTCATGTTGAACAACCCCTACTTTTGATGACACTAAGTTACCAAACCATGTATTTAAACTTATTAAATCACTCTATGGATGTAATAAAATCTCTTAGATCATGGTATGAATGACTTTGTGGGTATTTATTTAAAAATAACTATATTAAATGAAGTAATTTGCTAACTATTTTTGTAAAAAAAATTCAAAATTACCATTTTTTTAAAATAAATATTAAATATATTATTTTTTGGTTTGAATTTAAATCTCATTTATATAAATTTTTTGAACTAATGAAAAATGATTTTGAAATATGCATGGTGGGAGAACTCAAATTTTTCCTTTGTGTTTTTATTTTTAAAAAATCTGGAATGAAATATTTTAACTTAACATAAATACTATAAGGATTTATTAAAAATTTTGATTTTTAAAATATATAAAATATTATTACTCATGTTGCAACTTCTACCAAACCTGATCTTGATGAAATTGGTAAATTTATATATTAGAAGCATTATAGAATTATGAAAAAAAAATAATATACCTTACTATAAGTAGACCATACAAATTTTTTTTAGTATTTTTATGTGTGATATTTCACTCTAATCTAAAATAATCTCATTTGAAGAAGGTAAATTTTATTTTTAGTTACCTTAAAGGTACTTTAACACTTGGATTATTTTATTCTTCAGAAAATGAATTTTCTTTAAAAAGATAATCTATTACACCCCTAGTTTTTTTGAAATATTTTTTTCAAACAAATTAAATATTTTCAATATTTTTTATTACATGAAACACTGATTTTCACTTTCATTCCACGAAACACTGAGTGTACCTTACATTACATGCAACACAGAGTTTAAAAAACATGACATACTACTAAAATATTATAATTTCATATTATATTTATCACCTAGATGTTAAAATTTTGCGTACAAATAATATTAAATATATTATGAAAATATATGGTTTACACAATTATAAATAAATAATTCCTTGGTTAAAAATTAATTATAAATGAAAATAAAAACCATTTGAAAACAAAGAAAATGTTTTTCTAAAAAAACAATTTTTATGTGAACAAACATGTTTTGCCTAAATTAATTTAAAAAATAAATTTTTTTATATTATTCAAATTAAATTTCTATATTATAAAATGTTCAAATTTCATCTTATGTGTTTTCTAGTCAAGATATAATCCAATGTTATTCTTAAAACAATTATTTTTCTAAAAAATAGTTTTGTCGCATTTTTCACATCTATTTTAAAATTACTTTTTAAAACTTTTAGAAAATTTATTTGATAAAATTAAATTAATTTTTTAAATTATCATGTTGAAATTATCTTGGAGTGGTTTTTTTATAATTATATGAAAAAGGTAAAAAAAATTACCTAATAGTCACAAATACTGGTTTTTATTAAAAAACTACCTTTTTATTCAATGCATTTATAAAGTTAAATTTTATTTTAATATTATTTTAAAATTAAAATTAGTTTAATTATATATTTATTAATCCAATATTTTTCATTGTGATAAATTTAATATTGAATTTTTATATTAAAACATTCTCTGCTTATGAAATTTTTCGTTTTGAAAAAATATTTTCTCGTTGCAGCTGTGGATTTAATTTTAAATTAAATTTTGAAAATTATGTTAGTAAAAATTATAAAAAATTATTCCATATTTTAAATTATCATAAATTATATCATCTAATAATTTCAATTTAATTTTTCACCATAAATAATATAAGAAATAGAAAAAAAATATTTACTGATGTTAAGGTGAAAATGTGTTTACCTAGGTTAAACTAAAACGATAAGGTTTAAAATTACCCAAAACTTGTTAAAAATATATTGGATGGTAATATTTATACCTTATCTCCTATTATTTTCTATAATGAATTATTTTTTATCCTTCTTAAATGTGAACAACTCTGTCACAACTTTTTCCCTTTTAAAAATTACAGGTGTTCCACTCATCACACTTAAAAAAGGTCATCCCTCTCCACTCCTCTCCATACATCCAAAAACCATTTTTAAAAAAAAAATACCTTTCAAAATAACTTCCTTATTTACCTAATATTATCACATAATTCTAATTTTGGTCAAAAATACAACATTAGAATCCTTTTTGTGAAAACTGAAAGAAGTTGTCTGAAGAAGAGGTATTGTCCCTAACTGATCATTTTATTTTATTTCTTCACCCACCTAATTAAATTTTTATTAAACCATACTTATATAAAATAATAATTATCTTAAATATAAATATATTTTATTATTTTAATTTCATGACCTAAATCCTTCTCCTCTTCCATAAAATGGGATATGAAATCATCGCTCGTGTGTATGTTGGACTACCACCTCGTGAACCGATGTTAATCGTTTTTCATCACTACCTATGAGGGATGGATATAATGATGTATTTAAAGTTTATATATTATATTTTTATATTGTTATAATGATTTAATTATAATAACACATATACCTTTTACCTACCAACTTGTCGAAAAATAATAATGTCGCTCGTGTGTATGGTGGACTACCGCCTCACGAATTGAGGTGAAGTGTTTTTCATTTCAGTTTTACATGGATGGTAATAAGGATAAATTAAATTATTATATATGATATTTGTAACATAATTATACCTCTTTAATAAATATATCACATTTTCCTTCTTAATTTATACTATGTGGGATATATGATAACATCATTCGTGTGTACAGTGGACTACCACCTCACGATGTGATGTGATTCATTTTTCACTAACTCATTGCATGGAAGGTAATAAAAGTAAATTTTATAAATATATTTAATATATATGGAATAAAAATTATAATTTTAATTTAATATATTATTTACCTTTATTTCTCTTCATCCGTTAAGAAAATGGAAACAACATTCTTGCGTACGTACGATATGTCGTCTCTATGAACGATGAATTTTATTTTCCATCTATAACTTTTATGGATTAATAAAAATAAAAATATAATGAATATATATTATATTTATATCATGTTAAATTTTATTTAAATTATGGATCTATGATCAATGTAATAGGACCAAATATAAAAAATGAAAACATTCATGAAAAACAATGTAGTTATGATCCAAAACATGATTTGACAAAGAATTGTTAATAAAAAAGTAAGAAAAGAGTATAAGTTTCTCATATATGGTATTATATATATAATTATGGGTCTGATTTTTATTTATAATAAAGTTATTTTTATTATATAGGAGGCTCAAATATGTATGAAATAAGTGGAGACATTAGGTAATGGATTTCTATATCACTTTTACTTTTTGTGAGACACATGACATATTCACCATATGTTTCTTTTAAGTGGTGAATATACTTCCCATGAATTAATTTTATGATGATTATAATAAAAATTTTGTGTATTTAAATATCCCTTTTATGATATCTCTTATAGGGCATTTTTAGTTTAAAAGTTACTAAATCAGTAAGGACTTTTGTCCCAATTTGTCGTCTTTGGGACACACATTATGTTATGTTCGAATAGACCGAAGGCCTTTATTTTTTTATTATTTTTGGTAATCCACCTTCCAAGGGGTGAGGTGGAACCCTTATAATTCCTGAAGGCTCAAACAAAATAACATGACCTATAGGTATTTGTGGGAATCACCCAGAAAATACAACTTGGAACTTCTCCTCCCTAGCATATGTCATGATGATCAACACTCTACCTTCACAAGGCTGGTCGGCTAGCTGTCCTATGAAATGTTGCATAGGTCTGATACCGATAAAAAATCCATACCCTCTCATTCTTCCAATTTTGTTTAGCTCTACTCTAGTTAATGTGACTGCCCTAAATCCACATCTAGAACCTTGTTCCTTGTAGTCTAACTGGTACATCTGCATAATCATGTGTCCTGAAGGCCTTGGGGTGGCCCTAAAGCCATAAGGTGGCCCGAAGGCCTTAAGATACAACTGGGCCAAAGGCTTTGGGTGGACCAACGACCTTTTAGGACCCGAGGACCAAACCAGTGGCTTGAAGGCCCAAATGGATGAATAGTTCTAGAGGCTATAGTACCGAACAGTACCTGCTACAATACTACAACAGAAACCCAGAAATATATCTCTACCCGAATTTGATCTTGGGTCTCTTGGATGTACTTGTCGAGTCCCCACCAACCGGTCTGAGGCTCATGTTCATATGTCATGTTATGCACCTTCCACATTTTAAGAGATATACAAAAATATCCATTAACATGTTATATTATTAATATCATTTTATTCATTATATTTGAATTTTTTTATAATATTATTTAATGGGTCTTACAATTAAAAAGTTACCAAAGTGGTAAGGGTTTTAAGATATGATCTCATTTTTCATTTGGATTATTTATGATTATGCTTTTGATGATGAAATATCATAATACATCCCTAAATAAACACATTAATTTTTTTATAATCTAGTTAAATCATTATAATAAATGTTTTTCCATCATTGTTTTCTCTTTATATACTTATGATTCTAAAAGGTTGTTTTTAAATAAAACTGACATTATTTTTCTTCTCAATCAATAATATTTTTTTCCATATCCATGATTGATAAAAAAATTAAAAAACATGTATTACTTTTTTTCTAGTATTATTAAAATTAATTTTTAACATTTTTGAATTTTTACAAATATTTTTAAAATTAATTTTCAAATCATTTTCAAAACAAGGCTCATTTGGATTTTACTAAAAATATGAAACAAATATTTATTTTAACATGTAAAATATTTCCCTCCATCATGACCAAATATTATTTTAAAGCATCCCTTATAAGATTAAAAGTTTTTTGAAAATAAAAGGAATTTTAAAATGTTTTATGTTTTAAAAAAATGTTTTTGAAACTAATAAGGATATTTTCTTTAAGAAATGTTTTAAAATATTTTTAAATCTTAAATTATAAGTTTCAATGATTATTTTCAAATAAAGGGATTTTAAAAATGTTTTATGTTTTAAAAAAAATTCAAAGTGGAAGGATATTTTCTTCATGAAATGTTTGAATTGATCTTTAAAAATCCTTTATAAGTTTCTAATATTATTTTAAAAGAAAAGTATTTTTACAAAAAATTATGTCTTAAAAAGTGTTTTTCAAAGTGTGTAGTCTATGTTTCTCAAGAAATATTCTATCTTATCTATAAAAATTATTTTTTCATATAAGATGAATTTTTTTACAATAATTTTTCTTTATTAGGGATATGATCCAAGTATTGCAATATTATTCCTTACCTAAATGGTTTGTGTTTATGATGACACAATGTTTATGAATCTTCTTTCTATTAAAAAGGTTATACCATGATAAAATTATTTTAAAAGATGCTTATTTTCTAAAATTTTATGCATTGATGAAATGATAAAATTATTTTTAAACCTATTTCTTTTGAAAACGTTTTGTTATGATGAAATTATTTATGAAACCCATTTATTTTCATGAGTTATGATATAATTATTTTTTATGATTTTATGGAACACATATGAATAATTTTCATTATGTGAAGTGTGGGACCTATATCTCCCTCCAATGCATTAGGTAAATATTGATATCTCCTGAAAAAAGAAGATTTCAATGGGGAGTAAACCCACTTCTATAAGGGAATGTTTTCACTATGATGCACTTTAGAGTGAACCTTGACTATTATGATCAATTTATTCACATATTTGGTATGTGACATTAATAGATACTTCATGTAGTTTGGGTTATTAATGAAAAGTTGATTTTTTGAAATTTAGTAACCTTGTTTATAAATTTTTAATTTTTGAAGGGTCAAAAGTTTAACCATTTATGTAATGGTTTATATTGATATTTGGATGAGGTTTTATAGATTATTTTATTATTTCACCATATGAAGATTTATTTATAACCTATGTTAATTATTTTTTATAATAAGTAGATATATAAGGGATTAAATATCATTATTTTATGCATCTTATTATACATTAGTTCTTCATACATGATACAATCATCCCATAGAATAACAAACAAAATTTAAATTTATCAAGCAACAATTAAAGTATGATATAATGCTTAAGAAATAGAATGAAATAAAGTAATTATATCTTCACAAGATAATTTCCTAAATTTAGGAATAGTATATTGAAATGAAATTTTGTCCTATTAACATCATTTATGATGATATCAATGACCATATTTACACCTCTTTGGTTTATGGTTTTTTAGTTTTTGATTTTCACATAATCATTCACTTTAATGTGATCAATGATATATGAAACTCTCCATCATTATTGGGACATTACACTTTTATTCCATGTCAAAATATTTACTTCCCACCAATGTTCTCCTATTTATAAACCTGGTATGTTTTATTCTAGATTAACGTCTCATGTGAATTTCTCTATTTTCAATAAGAAGTTTTATTAACAATTTTTTCAATGTGGGGTTTCTATAAAGGGATTTTCATATATTAAACCAAAGTTTACTGAGAAAAAGTTCAAATTTTAAGGAAACAATTTATTTAAGGGGGTAGAAATGTAACACCTTGAGATTGTGGGAAATATTTTTTTCAAATTAATTTAATCTTATTGATATTTTACATTACATGCAGCACTGTTTTTAGCTTTTGTTATATTCAATACTGATTGTAGATTTTGTTACATAAAACACCGAGTCTAAACTAAACATGACATACTATTAAAATATTAATATTTAATATAATAGTTATCACTTATCCATTAGAGTGGAGTTTATGAATATTATTTTCTAAATTATGAAAATATATTGTTTATATATGTATATAAAATGAATTATTTTGTGAACAATTAATTATAAATTAAAATAAAAAATATTTGATGAAAGTGAAATTTATTTAAGAAAATAAAAATTTATTCACAAAAACACAATTTTACTCAATAAATTAAAAAAATTAATTTTAGAGAATGATTTTAATTGAATTTATATGTTATAAAATTTCTAAAATTCATCTTATGTGTTTTAGAAACAAGATATAAGACTAAATCCAATTTTATGCTTAAAGGTTATATTTTTCTAAAAATTGTTTTGTTGAATTTTTCATAATTATATTAAAATAATTTTTTTACACTTTTATAAAGTTTATTTTATAAAATAAACATTATTTTTTAAACCATAATTTCTAAATTATCTTTTAGTTATTGTTTTATAATTTTTATAAAGGAGAATTTTTTTGTGTATAGTTAAAAATACATGTTTTTATTAAAAAAATACATTTTCATTCAAATAATTTAAAAGATAAATTTAATTATAATGACTTCTTGAATGAAAAATAATTTATATTTTATATTTATTAATAAAATTTATTTTATTTTAATCACTTTCGTATTGAATTTTGATATTAAATCTTTCTTTTCTTATGAAAAGTTTCTATTTTAAAGTTTTTTTTCTCATCACATCAATGGGTTTAATGTTAAATTAAATTATTCTAATTTTATGAGTTGAAATTATAAAAATGTATTCCATATTTGGAATAATAATAATTTATATTATCTAATCAGTTCAACTTAATTTTGGACCATAATGAATAGTAAAAACATTAAAAATTATTTACCATGATTATTGTAAAAATGGGTTTACTGGGGGTAAAACTAAAAATATAAGTGTTAAAATGCCTAAAACATTTTATATAACCTATTATATGGATATATATATACCTTATAACCTATAATGTTACATATTTTCCAATTTTAGAGCCTTTTTTCATGTGTAAAACCTGGGAACACCTTTTTCTTTTCAACAATTACAAGTATGTCACTAACATCACTTAAAAAAGGACACCCCCTCTCCTATCCTCTTCATACATCAAAAACCCATAATTTACTCAATTAAATACCCAAATAAATTAACTAATTCTATAGTATCATCCTATATTCCATATTGGTTTCATAAATACAAACTAACAATCCTTTTGTGCAAACCAAAATTAGGTGTCCAAAGAAGAGGTAACATCCCTAACTGAGGGTTTTATTTTATTTCTTCCTCCACATAATTCAATTATTATTAAACTATGTTTATATAATAAAATTAGTATATTAAATAAATCAATATGTTATTATTATAATCTCATAACCTAAATCATTAGACTCCTCCATCAAATGGGATATGAAATCATTTCTTGAGTCTATGGCGAACAACCGCCTCACGAATCGATGTGATTAATTTTCCATAACCACCTATCATGGAGGGATATAATAATGGATTTAATGTATATATATTATATTTATGATATTAGTATACCTATTTAATTATAATAAAACATATAAATTCTTATTACCCTACCTTTTGGAAAATAATAATGTTGCTCATGTGTACGGTGAACTACTGCCTCCCAAACCAATGTCGTCTGTTTTTCATATATGTTTTAGTTGGATAGTAATCAGGATATATTAAATAAATATATATTATATTTTTAACATAATTATACCTTTTTAATAAATATATCACATATAATTTCTTATTTTTCATTCCATAGGGGATACAATAACATCGTTCACGTGTATGGTGGATTGTCGTATCGCGAAACGATGTGATTTGTTTTTCCCTAACACTTTTCATGGAAGGTAATAAGGGTAAATTTAATGAATTTATGTTATTTATATTAAATAAAAATATTATTTAAATGTAATAAATTATTTAAGTTTATTTCTTTTTATCCTTCAATAAAAGGGAAATAAGTTTCATGCATATGTACGGCCTACCGTCTCTATGAATTGTGTATTTATTTTTCTATATCTAAATTTTATGGATTAATATAAATAAATATATGCTGAATATATGTGATATTTATATCATGGTTAAAATTATTTAAATTTAAAAATAATGATCAATTTAATAGGTCTGAAAATAACAAATCAAAACAAACCTGAAAAACAAAGTAGTTATTACCCAAAACTTGATTTTAATAAAGTATTGTTAATTAAAAGTAAAAAAAGTCATAAGTATAATTATATGAAATGAATTATAAATTACAGTTATTTTGGAGATTTAAAATATATTTATATTTATTATAAATTATTCTTGAATGTATATAAAGGATATCGAGACTTTTGGTTATGGATTTTCGTCTCACTTTTATTTTCTGTGAGACACATGTCATCTCCACCATGTTTTTCATTTATATCATGTAAATACAATATATTAATTTATTTTATGATAATTATAATAAATATTTGGTGAATTTACATATCCATTTTATGATCTCACTTTCATTGTATTTATAGTTCAAATTTTACCAAAGCGGTAAGAGATTTTTTACTCAATTTGTCTTCTTTGGAACGTACAATATGTTAGGCACCTACCTTATATTATGAGGTGTATATACAGACCCTATGACAAGTTATATCATGAATATACATCTATTAATGATATTTAAATTTTATTTGCATTTTATTATTTAACGGGTCTTATGATTCCAAAGTTTCCAAATTGGTAAGGGTTTGATGTTATGATCTCATTATTCACCAGGATTGTTTACGATTATGATTTCAATAATGAAATCTTATGATCCATCCCTCAATAATATCATGAATTTTCTTATCATTTTTTTATTTTATTAGAATACATGGTTTACCTTCATTTTACTCTTTTTATATACTCAATATTCTTAAATAATTGTTTTAATGAAAAGTGATATTATTTAATTGTTCAGTCGAAAAAAAAATTCATTCATACCCATGTTTTCTGAAAATGTTTTCAATTTTCTTATATTTTATACATGATATATTATTGTCATTTTAAATTATTTTTTTACTTCTTACAAAAAATAAACTAAAATTAATCTTCATTTCATTTTTAAAACAGGGCTCATTTGGATTTCAATGAAAATGTGAAAGGAACCTTTATTTTAACAGGAAAAACTTTTTTGGTCATTGTATACATAATATTAATAAAAAATTACTTTATAATTTTCAAAGGTTATTTTTAGGGAAAATTAATTTTAAAATGTTTTATGTTAAAAAAAAGTGTTTTTCAAAGTGAAAAATATATTTTCCTCATGGTATGTTCTAAATTATATTTAAATATTACTTTATAGGTTTCAAAGTTTATTTTCAAAGAAACGGTTTTTAGAAATTATTTATGTTTTAAAAAAGTGTTTTTAAAAATGGAAAGTATATTTTACTAAATAATTTTTTTAAATTATATCTAAATATACATTATAATTTTCCAAAGTTATATTCATAGAAAAGTATTTTGACACTTTTTTATGTCTTAAAAAGTAGTTTTCAAAGTGTGTAGGATATTTTTATCAAGAAATGTTCCATGTGATATTTCAAAATCATTTTCTATTAAATGAAATCGTTTTATTTTAATTATATTTTAATGGGGATATGATCTAAATATACCATTTTAATTATTTATTTTAATGTTTTATGTTTATGATGACTTGATATTTTTGAAACCCATTTCTATTCTACAAGTTATACAATGATAACATGCTTATGAAACCTGATTCTTTTTCCATGGGTTATGTTTTTATGAAATGATGAAATGATTATGCAACTGTTTTATTTTCCATAGTTTATGATATGATGAAATTTTTATAAACCTCATTTCTTTTCATGGGTTCTGATATGAGTAATTTTCTACGATATTGTGGAACACATATGTAAGATTTTCATTATCTGGTGGGTGGGAAATATATCTATATCCAATTTATTGGGTATAGATTGATATCCCATGAGATAAATGGGGCTATAATTGGGAGTGAACCTATTTCAATAATAGACATTGTGCACTATGATAGTCTTGGGATTAAATATTGACTATTATGATGGTTTTGGGAGTAAACCCATTCCACTATGATAGCCTTGTAAATGATCATTTACTATTAAGGAAATTATTTTTTTTATTCATATGTGTATGAAATAATTCTATTTCACTTGCCATTATTATGCTCTTAAGGATCATGTTCTTTGATTCCCTTAAGATTAATGTCTTACAAACTTCCAATATTTTAAAAATGACTCAAGATTTTGATCTTTGATATGTAGGGTATAATTTTCATATGTTATGATCAAGTTCTAAAACACTTATGCTCAAATTATATTTACATATTTACCTTTTTTACCGTTACTGAGAATATGAGCTCACCCTTTCTTATGTTTCTTTTCCTCAGGTTATGATGATAGGTATTATGTGTGATATTTCTAAAAAGGGTTATAGTTATGTGGAACTTAGTTGGAGACAAATTAGAACTCTTATTATCCAATTGTTTAGGTTTCAAAAGTCATTATACCTTTATGAACCTTAGACAAGTGTTTGTTTAATGTAGTGAATATTCATATAAAAATATGTAACATCTTTCTATGAAAATCTTGGATTTATAGTCACTCATATACCAACATTAGAGTTTGTAAATTATATAGAAAAAATACTTCAGGACATTTAATTTTTTAAGAGAAGCGTTAGTCTCTTATTCTAGCAAGAAACAACATTTTGTATCCCTTTACACTACTGAAATAGAATATTTAGCATCCAGAAGTTGTTGTACTCCAATTTTGTAGATGCAACACACACTCATGAATTTTGGATTTATTTTTACTCAATCTCTAATTCATTGTAATAATACTAGTTCCATTTCCTCATCTAAAAACCCATCACAAAACTCACAAGCTAAACAGATAAATATAATACAATGTTTCCTTAGAGATCAAAAAATAAAAAGACATATTAATATTGAATTTATATTAAAAAACATCTTTCAAATATTTTTACAAAACCAATAGCATTTAGTATATTCAAATTCATTGAACCAAATTTGGGAATAATAAACTATAAATATTCTTCGGTCTACTTCTTGTTTCATCTATCTACTAATATTAAAAAAAATCTTGAAAAAATAGAGAAAATGTATATCTTAACATGAAATTTATGTTTTTTATTATTTTAAAATAAATTGAAATTTAAAAAAATATAAATAAAAAATATTTCTGAATTTTAAAAAAAATCAGAATTTAAAACCTTTAATAATTTTAAATTCTATCTAATTTTTCAAATATATCTAATTTTTATTATTCTTACTTCGAAATTAACTATTTTTAAAATTTAAATTTTATCATTAATTTTATTTTAAAGGTTTACATTTATTTTTTAATATGTTATTCAAACATCTTTGAAAATAGAATATCATCCATCATTTCTAGAAGATATCATCAATAAAGGTTAATATCTTTACCTGTATCTTTTATTATTCCACTAATATTATTGTTTAATTTAGGGCGAGATATTTTTCTAATAAAATTGTGCACTTATTTTAAAAGGAAGTTACTTTTACCAATAAAAATTGTATTTTTTAAAATAAATTATAAATTTAATTATTGAGAGAATAATTATGACATAAGTTTTTTCATTTCATTTTATAAGAAATAATTTTGAATCATTTATATATATATGAAAATTCCTTGAATGATATAAATCTAAAATGATTATATATAGAATTAAATTTCATGAATTTTTATATGATATATATTTATACATTCACTTTTCTGCTAAAATTTTTCTCAAGGAATGCATATTTCATAAACATTTATCTAAATTATCCTTCCTTACTATAGAAAAAGTATCAAATGTTAATGAAGTTATTTCCATACTTATTGGATAATAGTGTGAGGTTCAAATTTGATGATATAGATTCGTATATTTTATTATATTGAGATTCATGATAATATCCCTAAGACTAGTGAAAAATGTTATGTTTAACCAAAACTCAATTTATAAAAATATCTTGTCTGATATGAAGTCACGATCAAAATGGACTTGAGGTGGGAAATTTTGATTACATCAGTCATACTAAAAGAAATCTTTTTGAAGATATAATGATATGTATAATTTCCAATGGAATTTAAAACATATGATCATACATATTCTCATATTGAATTACTTTAATATTCTTTTTTCCCTTAATTATTTAAATTTTATTTTTTAAAATTAAAAAGGGGGAGAAATTTGATAAAATCTACTTTTTATATTATTATTTTTTCTCAAATTAATTTCAATTAATGGAGAGGAATGTTAAAAAAAATTTCTTTTTCTATTTTTAATTCTATACTCAAGTGGGGGTATTTTATATATATGGGAGATTATTGGTAAATATTATCTTTTTCTAATAAAGTATGTTTAGATCTTATTCTGAAAAAGAGGAGGGAAACACAAGAATAAAAATTCCATATCACAAAAAATACATACAGATTTATTATTAATATTAAGTTACTTTATTAAAATATTCTTTAATTTTTTATGCTTTCCAAAATATGGGAGATTATTTGGAATATTTTGTATTCAAAAATTAACATGTTTTTTTAATTTCAGAAATCAAAATAAACTTCATATGAAAATTAAATAACTAAATATTATGTTTATGTTCTTATATTTCTGTAGAATAATTTTGGTAACTTGTCTATGAAAAGACAACCATATAAAGTTACAACTCCATACTACCTACATCAAATTTTTTAAACACTATAGTTTTCATAATATAACATATTAGAAGATGAATCATTAGGCTAATCATCATAATAAGTTTCTACTGATGCCATTACAATTGATCATAATTTTTTTTGAATTCAACCATTGGAGTTTGTAACAATGTTTCCAATAAATAAATTATCACCACAAGTATATAATTACATTATGATAGTTTGAAGTACCGAAAGAGAATCTTGAAAGTTTTTTTTCATCTTGAATAATTTCACTTTTTTATTATTAATTACACTTTTGATTAGTTTAATTTTATTTTTGAGTGTTTTTTACTAAGAGATATCATTGTGTGAGGTTATACATGTTAATATCTTATTATTACTTTTTTATTCATTCCACATCCAATCCTATGTGGTTTAGGGAATTTGGGTATGAGATGAAAGATGAAAAATTCATCGTCGGACTGAGAACTTTTTGGCTAGGAAGACACAACTCCTATACTTCCTTTATAAAGCGAATTTACTATTGATGGGTATAGATAATATCTTATAATGTTATAAATATGGTCCTTCTGATAGGTATAAAATTAGGGATACCTTACAATAGGTTGAAATTCATGGACACCTTAGATCATTTTTATAGATCTTCTTTTCATTGATGTTTAAAAGTTAGGTTTTTATAAATATCAATTATAATAGTACTTGGTTTTCTAACCAATACTCTATTTTTTTATTTTAATCATTAGATATATTATTTTTTAAATTTTATTTTCTATAATTTAGTTATTTTTAATCATCCATTATTTTAACTCTTTCATTAGTAGTTTATTAGAAAGAAATTTTAATTTTTGCTATGAAAATTTCATTTTAATAAAAAAAAATTCACATTAATTTCAAATCTCATAAGTATTTCAAAAATCCGATCAATCTTTAATCTCACAAGTATTTTAAAAATATATACATCATAATACTTATAGAGGATAAAAATTTTAGGTTTTTTTCAAACTAAAATCCACCCCCACCCCCACCCCCATATCTTGTATTTTATTTTCCAGCACACCCACATGGGTCATGCATATCATCCTAATGAATATGTATGTGGGGTTTTTGTATGTAGGATCCCATCCCCGCAGCATGCATCTAAGTCATTGTTGTCATAGGATATTTTATATTCAAGTGATTAACTATGGGAAACTCTGATGTGGGACAAGTATCACATGAAAATATTCCTATTTAACCAATATTTTATCATTAGACATCGGAAATGTGACCCTTACACATTGGACATTTATACTTTGTCACCTCCACTACTCAACATCACCTTCTCCCATATGAAACTCTCCAAAAACTCCATGGGTGATGTTGAGAATCTTGAGATTGATCTTATTTCCTTTTCGAGGCCCCAAACCACCATGAATCAACATTGGGACCTTGGGTGATATTAAGGAAGAAAATTTCATAGGATAATGAATGCCATGCATTTGAAGAAATCTTCATCTAACCACTATAACGTCTGGATTTCTTGATGATGACCGATTGTTCCATTTCACACCCATTGTGTCATGGTCTCACCAAGGCTGAGCCGAGCTGCACTATGGAGTTCTTCCTACATAATGGAGGGTTTTATATTATTAGTATCATAGTTTTAAGTGAGTATGGAGGATATTTTAGGAGAATGTTGGCTACCACATAGATATAAAGAAGAAGAATATGTAATTTAGATTCTATTCCATGGTGTTTGAGCTTCCCCGTGGATGTTCTAAATTTAGAGGAACTGAGTTTTTAAGAAAAAATGGACTAATAGAGAGCTACACTGGGGAGTTATGCTTATGTAGTGTCTAACCAAATATGTCAATAGCTATATTTTCAAGGAATAAAACGAAAAATGATCTACAACTGTGGAGGATGTGTCAACACCACAGATATTTATATTCTATGTACAAACCTATAAGGCTACACCACTCAACAGGATGAGTCTAAGATAATATTTTAAAAGTCCTGATATCTTAACAAATTCAATATGGTTAATTTAGAAAATTATATCGATTTTTAACCAAGATATATTGAATATTTGAATGAAGAAAGATAAAATGTATTTAACACTCTTTAAAATAGAGGTTTTTCTATTGTGTTAGGGGATCAAGGTGGGATCTCATCTGGGAGAAGTGATTTTTCTATATTTGTATTTTTCATTAACTATTATTGAATAGTTCCCTATCAACACATGAATTATTTTAATTCAAGTGTTCCACTATTTATTATATTTTCTCACCATCACACTCTATATATCATTCACTCATTCTATTTCCCTCATTCTTCTACTATGAACACTTACACACAATAATGAGTGACTGACCCAAGGCTTGGCCTTGAGGGAGGATTTGATGTTCCTAAATTCTAAAACTTCAATTATAAGTGTTTTAATCAATTTATTATGAATGAAAGTGAATTTCATGGGTGTAGTTATTATCAACTATATCATGGATCTAGATTTCATCTATATTCTTTTATTTATAACATTTAATTCCCTTATATTGAATGAATTATCTTCACATAATGGTGTTGAGTTGATCGATGGATGAAATGACATATGATGGAGCTGTGTTTTAGAGGATTTCATAATTTCGATTGAGGTGTTCCATAAACCTTGATTATGGGAGGATTAGAAATTTAGTTTTCCTAAAAATTCTATATTTTACACCTAATAAATTCAATAACAGTAGTTCTTTCATGAGATTTCATAATTGAGGAATCAATATGAATTTAAACAAAAAAGATGAATAATAAATAACTTAATCCAAACACTTAGTCCATGTAATGTCTTTGTTAATCCCCATTTTATATTTCATTTCCTGTTAGGATAGTTTATATTAGAAGTATTTTCCATCTTTTTACATTTCTTCACAAAATAATAAAAACACAAAAAAGATTTAGTTTTAGTAGAATGTGAATTAATAAGTAAATAATGGTGAATATCCCCAGGTAATACCGCCATAGTGATCCAATTTTCTATACTAAGAAAAATATAAATAGTATATTTCACCACACCCCATTATAAGTGTGCTTCAAAACATGGCACTATTTTTAGGTTCTGAGTCATTTATTTATATAGTTTTTATTTTTTCACTATGTAAATAGTTTTTTAAATTGTTTTATAATAAAAATAAATTAAAAATTCTTTTACCATGATATTTTGAAATGATTACCATAATGCATAGAACAGTTACCCATGGGTGTAGGAACAAGAGACCATGGTTCACAATATTGAGGAGGACCTCCAACAAAGGTCTTGTAAACTTATATTGTTTGTCAATAATATTTTAAATGGATAGGAGACTGGGTAATCACTTTAAAATTTGATGTAAATTATCAATAAAGTCCAAAAAACATATCAAATACTTAAGTCCATGAGGTAATTATCATTATATATTTCCAATTTTACTGAATAGGTCATAGAAGTTGAGGCCCATATTAGGGAACATCCATAACCTAGGAATCTCAATGATCTGATACATACCTACCATGCAGAGCTATAGTTGATTCATGATGGGGAAGAATTTATTGTTCAGCTAAGTATGGGAGATCAACAAGATTGGGATAAAATATCGAATGAGTATGCAGTAAAAACTAATATCCATATCCTTGATAAAGTAATGGAGACAACACCACTCTATTTAGCTCTATAATTGGAGGAAGAATAAACCACCTAAGTGGTGTATTTTGAATAAAATATATAGGATTTTGAATACCTTCCTGAATCTAGTGAGAAGAAAATTCAAGAGAAATTTACCTTTGAAAATGATATTGAAGATGAACTAACTCAGGTATTTGATCCTTTATTGGAATTTATCTCTTTTTTTTAAAAAAAAAAGTGAATTGAGTGTCACCTCCCATTATTTTAAAATTTAAAATTCAGCTAATCCATGATTTTTCTTATAGGAAGAGGATAAATAAGAACATTCACCTATTGAGGAACACACGTAAATTCTAGTTCATATTGAACATAAATTGGATTAAGTCCCTGAGAAGATCCAGTTGACCATTACAAAGGAAAATAAGGCAGTATTTTCTTATACTGAAAGGGAAATTTTTCATATTGACTATTCATTTTTAAAATATATTCAACTGGAATTACATTCTAACCATCCCTTTGATTGAAAAATTAATATAATTCACATTGAGTAAGAACTGGGAAAGAAAGAGGAGGTCACAGAAGTTATAACCAAGAAAGGGGATGATTCATAATTTATCCTACCTCTGCCATGAAAGTTATACCTTATTGTGAAGGGGTGGGATTTTGTGTACTCCAACCATGTACTCCTCACAATAAAGAATAAGTAAAATCTAGTAATATGGGTATGTGGTGATTAAAAACCAAAAATCTCCACCTAATATTTTATTATAGATGAGAGCTGGTGTTTCCCATCTAGAAGAAGTAAAAATCTAGTACAAACATGGGGGATCATTCTAAGACATATATTTCTACTTTATTTCTAGGAATTTACTCTTAGATATCATTCTTAAGAATTAGTTTATGATTAATACCAATCCCTTCATTCTTTTGGATCATTAATTGTATGTTCTTTATGTTTTAAATGATTTACTTTTTTTGGTGCGTGATGGTACAAGGTATCCCTCAAATAGCCAATAATATTAGAATAAATATTTATGATAAAAGATAGTTCATTCTTATATCATTTATCTAATAACTCCTTATTTTTTTTTCTAGAAATTCTTTTTTGAGATGAACACTGGAAATTTCCTGAAAAAATGAATTTTTTTATATGACTTATCTAGGATACATGAGTTTCTTAAGAATCATATAATATCATGTTTTATATTTTAATGATAATGATATTCAATGAGTGAAATATAGAATTTAATTATTAGAGTGAATCATGGATTTTAATTTGATAAATAGTGATTTGAGTCATTTAGATAAATCCACACCCCATATTTCAAACACTGAATTTATAAAATTTGTGAGAATTGATTTTTTATTATTAGTTCTATGATGAGTGATTTTCCAACTTCTTATGATTCATTACCCGATAGGATTTCCACAACCAATATATTATCTTGAGCATATTTCTTGAGTGATATTGGGGAATGTCACCTTTTAGAACATTCATTATAACATTTCGAATCTATAACTGAAAAACATTTAATAGGATAGGGTCATTTTAATTAGTGGGCCCTGATCTTTCAGACCACCTTCTACATTAATCTTTATTTATCCTATAGAGATCGTGAATGACCTTATCGTGAAAGAGCCACATTTTATGCCACTTATAACAATTCTAACCCTTCTATCACTATTTTTCAGGATATTTTAAAGTAGGGGTATAGGGGTGAGAGAATTCATGGTGAAAGAGATGCAATACATCATAAGGAAAAAATGTGGGGGTGCAATTTTTGGTTGTTGATAAAATTTTATGATTCATTAATTGAACATTTATTATTTTTCTTTATTAAAAAAAGAGAGAAAAATAATGGTTATTGACTTGGGGAAATCAAAAATTCCTATTAATATACCTATGATTTAATCATATATTTTATGGTGGTGGATTTTAGGTTTCTTCCAAGCATGGAATTCGAAAAATAAAATAAAAATATGAAAAAGAAGATTGAAAAATAAAAAAATAAAAAAATAAAAAAATAAAGAAAATTTAATAAGGTGAAATTTATTTTATTTCATGGATTATGACCCTTACTTTGAGACTGGGAAGTGTATGTTATCATTTTTAAGGGGATATTTTCATTACACTCTTAATATTGATATCATGATTTATGATATTAAAACAAACCTCCTCTTTTGAGACTTAGTTTTTTTTAACATGAATACCTATCAACCTTAATCCTAAAAGTAATTTGATCCTTATTTACAAATACATCATGATTTTATGTGATTTTTGTTTTTATAAAGTGGATAAAATAGTTCCTTTTCAATTATATGGAATGGTGTATGAATTCAAGGTATAAGAATAACTCTATTTCAATTGGTACATTGATTGATGAGAGAAAAAAATGAGGTAGATCATGACTTATCATGATTGATAATAATAAATTTAAAAACATTAATGGATGAAAGGAGAAGTTCCTCCATTTTTAAAATGGGGAGAGTAAAGTACTTGGATTTATTAATCTTTTGAAAAATGTGAATTGAGTTGATGTTTTGTGTTGAACATGAAATTTTGATTTAATATTCATAATCATTTTGTTTTATTGCTTTGATGTTTAAATATTGGTAACATATTTCTTCTCAATTGAGATTTTATGATTGAGTTCAATCATAGTTCAAGTGTGGGGGTATTTGATACACTCATTTTTTACAAAAAGTTTTAAACACAGTATATAAAATTTTAATATAGATTAATCAATCTTTACCATGTAATTAATTTTTTTATTGAAAATGTGGGAAATTAAAATTTTGGAAATAATATTAATAAAAATTGATAAAAATATTGAAATTTGGATTTCAATTTTTAATTATGGATTTAATTTTTAAATATTACTAAGTGTTTTTTGATCATTTTCAGGTAAACAAATGTCTACCTCATCTAGACCTTAACCAATGATCCTAAAAGATGCATAGATAGCCCAAGATAGGGAAGCTATCCAAGAGAACCCCTAGGAATATCACATAAAGTAACATGTAGAAGATCGAGACTCATAAAGAGGATCCAGCACAACATGGGGGCTAAGGACTGCATGGACCGTTTTTGTCACATGGCCCATGTGTGTGTGGGGGTTGTGTATACTGGAGGTCATCCTTAAAATAATATTTTAGGTCATTTTTCTATTGAATTTGTTATATGTGAGTGCTCAACCATTTATAACTCTAATGTGAGACAAGTTTCATACAGAATTGTTCATATTTAACCAAGACACAGATTTTATACTTTGAACATGTGAGCCTTACACCACAAACATTTCTTCTTCACCACCTTCACTGCTCAATGTCTCATGTCACAATTGTTAACCCACCAGAACCACCATTGAGGATATTGAGAATCATTATCTTGATCTTATATAAATATTTGGGGCCTTGAACAACCATGGATCAATTTGGGGACCTCCAGCGATGTTATAGAAGAACATTCTGAAGGATAAAAAATTACATACATGGGGAAAAATCTTAATTAAGGAGGGTTTAATATTGGTATTAGCACATTTTCAAGTGATTATTGTGGTTTTACCATGAGAATAATGGATACATCTTAGTTATAAGAATAATAATAAAAGAGTCTAGTTCTATGTTTTTGTGTTTAATAAACCCCATTTAGGTGTTTAATTTTAAAAAAAAATTAGGAAAAAAGGACTAACATGGAGTTGAAATGTGGAGTTTAACTTATTTCATGACCACACCAAATAAGGTTGATTCTATATGTAGATGAAAAAAAGATAAAGTATTTGTGACCATATAAGAAATGTCTACACCATATCCATGTAGATTCTATGCACAACCCTAGGAGGCTACATCATATTTATCTTTCTCTACACCACGGGATAAGCCTATAATGAAATAGAGAAATCCATGATTTCTTAATAGATTAAATATAAAGAATTTAAAAAGATATTATAAAACTTTTATCAATAGATATTTAATATTTTATTGAACAAAGAGAGAAGGTATTTATCCTTCTTTAAATTTAAGGTCTTACTATTGTGCCAAGTGATTGAGGGGGGGGGGGCGGTCTTGTTTGGAAGAAGTTTTTCGTCCCTATTTATTTTTTTTAACTATTTAATAATAGGTACTTATTATTTTAGGAATTATTTTAATTAATGTGTTCCACTATTTCTTCTATTTTATCTCCACTATAATCTCTTATTCTCTTTACCTCATTCTTCCTTCAGAACCTCTTACACTCTACAATGAGTGACTAACCTAAGAATTATCCTTGATTCAGAATCTAGTTTTCCAAAATTCTAAACTTCAATTCCAAATTGGATAATGTTTTTATGTTCAATAAGAGTAAAGTACACAAGACTGATGATTTTCCACCAAAATGTGGATCTTGAATTCATATATATTCTTTTATTTATAAATTTTTCACCCCTTTATTTAAATGTAATATCTTCTCATGATTCATTTGAGTTATTCAATGTATGATACAGAATATGATGGAGTTGGGTCCTCGAAGATGTCATACTCTTGACAGAGGTGTTTCATCAACATTGATTATAGGATAAGGTAGAATTTAGTTTTCCTAGGAATTAAATATTTCAAAAAAAAAATTTAAGAATAGTATATCATGCATGATATATAATAATTGATATAAAAAACTAAATTTCAACAACATATATGAATAATTAAAGAACCCTAAACCAAGCCCATATTCCATGTACTTCTTTTTCTAACCCCTATTCTATATTTCATTTCATGTCGGGATAGTTTATATTAGAATTCTTTTCTATAATTTAACTCTATTTTCATAAAATAATAAAAACATAGAAATAAGTAGTTTTAGGGTAATTTTAATTGTTAGGTTAATAACATTAAATCTCCTCTTGTGAGAAGAACATGGTCAGCCACTGTGTTGCACTATAAAAAATATAAATAGTAGATTTTGGAACACCATGTGATCGGTGTGTGTAAATATGCAATAAAGTTCATGGGTTTTTTTCAGATTCCCTTGGATTTTGAGTACATCTTATTAGCTATTTATTGTTTCTCTATATTTCAAAAGGTAAATATAATGAGGACTAGTGACTCATGAGTGGTTGTTGAATTTGTGAGATCTCAGATTTATAGTATGTTTTGTTTTCTACAGGTTATCATTATAAATTAGGGTAATCATGATTATAATCATAACAAGAAATTATTACTCTACTAGTAAAAGGTTAATAATAATGTTTGCAACATATATCATCCTTAAATTAATTTAACAACAGAAATTTCAAATCAAAAAACAAACAAATTTTGGGAAAACCATACAAACTAATAAAAAATATTGGTCCATTCACCTAGATAATGAATTGTGGGTATATTTTAATACTTTTAAAGCCCCCAAAAGAATTTCTATTTACAAGATCTTCATTGAAAATGAATTTTACTTTCCTATATATAATAAAAAAACATATCCAATCTGACATGACACATCACTTGGCCAGACCCACCACTATTCCTAAGGGGAATTCTTGATCCCCATGAGCTGGGAAATACTCTTTTGGTATCAAGGTTTCACACTTGGGAATGATTACAACTTTATAATAAAAACATAATCATATAGAATGAACCACTGAGAATATTGAATGATCTATTCATACATGGGATGTTGATACATATAAACAGCATATATAAAATAAAATATATTGATTATCTTGCCTAAACAAAATAAATATCTAAAATGATAAATACTCAATAAAGGTGACTATTCTCATTCTGGAACAGAACAATTTAAATAACTAAACATCATAATCATGATACACAATGGAAAAAATATACAAATGAGAAATTGAAAATATAAAACAGCTGGCTGATTTGGTGGATAAATCATCACTCCAAAATAATACAAAAACCATAATAGACACCAAATTATATACAAATAACCAAAAATAAATTTATATGTCACAATTCATCCCTTTATAAACTAAATAACCCAAAACCAACCAAGGATCCCTCTCAAGGCACCTAAATAAAACATTAGACTGCACACACACACACACACTATTATATATAAATGGTGTTGGTCAAACATGACCAGTAGGTTTCCATAATAGAGTATGTGAAATTACCAATATAAAAAATTACATAAATTCTATATTTAATATCATTAATAAAAATGGGTTTTCAATTTTTACATAATAAAGTGTAAATAAAAAAGTATCAAGATTTATACTATATCTTTCAAAAACATAAATAAAGATTTTATATAAACAAGACACTTAAAACGTAAAGAAAAATTTTAAACAAAGAAAGAAGTTAAATCATTCCTTAAAAACACATTTACAACCATGAAAATTGAACCTTGAAGTTCATAGTCAAAACAAACTCATTTTATTTCACACTTAAAAAAATTCCCAAATATCACTTACAAAATATTTATCACATTACTTTTTAAATCACTACCAAAACCATTTAAAAGTAAACCAGAACCACAACCAGATCATAGTATAAAACAAGAAGGAACATATATATATATATTAAGAGTAATAAAAACCCAATAAAGGCTTATATACAACCAAAACAGGGCTAGGGGATATAAAAAATGAATAAATAGTCCCCCTAAATATTCCTAAATAAGAACTAATAATCATGGGAAACTACCTATAATCTAATAAGAATGATACAGGAATTTAAAGACCCATGTTTATAAGGGTTAATATAATTATATGGAACTTGAATTTTTTACACTAAGGTAGGGTTTTTATAGAACTATGATTCAAATATTAAATTGATTTAGCGCATTCCAATGAGATGTTTTTAAATATTGATTAGGGAATGATAGGTGTATCATGTTCTTGGGTGAGAATTAAAAGTTTTAAGTTGATTTTTGGATATTTTTAAATGGTTTTGGGTTTGAGTTTCATAGTTTGGTTCAAAATATATGGATCCCATTACATATTGAATTTTTAGTCTATTTTTTATAAATAGTTATAATGTACGGTTAGTGTACAATTCTAGGAAACACATATTGAGTTCAAGGGAAATTATGAAGGATTAGTTTTTTAATGGGGTTAGCACAAATTTGGTACATAGTTGTAGAGAAACCATGAAAAAAAATTCAAATTCGTTTCAGTGTTGATTTTTATATTTTTCAAATTATTTTTAAAACTATGTGGATAATACATTCAAGGGGGCAACTTATGATAGTTCTAGTTACATGGTTGGTGTATGTTTTGGAAAACCAATCCTCCAAACTATATATATTTATAGATTTCATTAAAGAGTGTAAAATATACCTTTAACCCCTATTAGTTTTTAACCCACTCTCCTATACTCCTCTTCTCCCTCACACAATAGACTAGGGGTCTCCCATCCCTCTTCCATACCTTTTAAACCCCATTTAAAAGGGATGGTTTTTATGGTATTTCATTAGTAATTCTAGATTATTATTCTCTTTTTCTTCCCATTGTTCTTCCCCTATCTTAGTTTATTTGATTTTGGTTATCTTTGGATAGGATTCAATTGATTATTCCATCACATCATGGTGGAATCATCTCGATATATTGGGGATTTTTCTTTTCATGGTTATAGGACATCCTGATATGATAAATTCATGTCCATGTTCACCATCTCTTTGGTGGAATGTCTCACTATGGATTTATCTAGGGTTTTTATTAAAATTAAATTAAATTTTTTATTACAGCGTTGTTGGTTGTTAGTTATTTTCTTAGGATGGTGTCAGAGGTATGAAATGGACCTTTTAATGGGGTGGGGTCATGATTTTTTAATGATAACAGGACCCAATAAGCTATTAGGAATATATTACTAATTTAATTTAATTGAAAATTAATTTCAAATTTCTAAATTAAATTGTAAATTAATTATATATTATAAAATATTATTATATTATGTGATTTTTATTAAGATAATAATTTAGGTGGTGGGATGAGATATGGAAGAGCTTGACTGATAGTATTTGGGTTGATCTTAAAAGTAAATGCATTGTATGAGGAAAGTGGTTGATGAACATAACCTATTGTAAATTTATTTTATTTATGTGGCGTGTGATATGTGGTCTCTCCACTATAGGTGGTCGAAAATTTTAATTAAATAAGTTTTTATATTAGAATAAAATTCATTTGGATAGATGAAGTGAAAAGGGACATGTTTTTCCTTTGATATTATTGCAATACCTCATCCATCGATGGTTGAGGTCTTAATTAGAAACGTGTGTGATAATAAATCTAGACCTCATAGGTGTATGACTTATGGAAAGGATAAACCTAGTTAAACTTAGTATATATTCCCTTAGACTTCTCTACATATGAGAGAGAGTTAGATTGGGAATGAATGGGCCTAGTAGACCATGGGTGAACCTTGATATGATTTATAGCCATTGGACTAGTTGAGATTATAATTGGGTGAGTGTTAATCCACCATGATTACTTAAGTTCTTGGGGGGGATATAACCTGGGTAGTACTTGATGTGGTACATGAGTGGATTAACCTAGGATAACCTAGGAAAGTGGGATGAGAATTATTACATCTCTTCAGATTAATTTCAATGGGGTCATAATATGATCATGATGACGTTGAGGGATGTTATTCCCTATGAGTAATGGGCTTGGATTAAGATATGGGATTGAGATAAGGGAACTCATGTTGGGATATCATGTCATGGTGTGGCCATGGGGATATCGATGGGTGCCTAGTGAGATGTTGACCCTAGATAGGGCTAATGTTGAGAGCTTATAGCGATGATTTGGGGTGGAACCATAAAACTAAAAATTGATGAAAATTTGTCTAGATTTTATGATTGATAATTCACCATAATAGATGTGTGGAGATGGAAAAGGGTTCCCCTAGTGTGTAATTTTATTTTATTTAATTTTAAAAAAAAATATGAAAAATTGTTCTAGATTATGAAACATTTTTCTTTGTAAGGTATGGGTATTCCCTAGAGTCTCTCAATGATATGTTTCTTTTATGGGGAGTTTTTTTCACATGGGTTTCCAAATAATGTGTTTCCTAATAGGGAGAGTCTTACCCTAGGTTTTATATGATGTGTTTCGTGGTAGGATGTAGGAATTCCATTGATTACCTATTGAAAATTTCCAATAGAGAGAATATACCTTAAGGTTCAAAAAGATGTATTTTCTGGTGGGGAGTATGTACACCCCTAGGTATCCAGATGATATGTTTCCCTATGAGGAGTGATTGCCCATAGTTCTAGATGATATATTTCCTAGAAATTTTTGGTTACTATGACACCCCAAGATTTTATTTTATATTCCCTTAAATGAAAACAATTTTCAATTACATATTCCACATAAAACATCAAACTTAAATGAACAATAATATTATTATTTAAAGATAACTATTATAACCAAGATGTTGGATTATTGCATATAAATAAGAGTTATATAATTATGAAATATATATATAATTTTCCATTATAAAAATTTATTTTAAAACAATTGGGAAATAAGTACCTAATTTTGAATGATATAAATTAAATCATATAAGGTCAAGAAAAATTGATGTTTAAAAAGTTTATTTTTTTCAATAAAAGTGGTATTTTTTATATATTTTATTTTCAATTAAAATTTAAATTTATTGATTTTAAAATTTTAAATTAATAAAAATTAATTCATTTTTGACATAATCTTGTAAAATAAGCTTATGGTAGTTTTTTTGGATTTTACTGAAAAGATTGATTTTTCGGTGAATAGTGAAAAAATATTGATTTTACATATATTGACATTCTTATAATATTATAATGATATAATATTAACTTCAAAATTTAATAAAAAAATTTATATAACAAATATATTTCTTTTAAAAAATAGTGCTTAACTTAGAAATCTATATTTGACATTTTGGAAATCTAGGTAATATTTTTATACTAATGAAAACTATTTTTGATTCTACTCTTTTAATCAAGTATTAACATGGTTATTTTCAGTTTTTTTATTTTAATTAAATCTATTTTAATTTAATCAAATATAATTAATTACATGCAAATCAATATTAGACATTATTTCCTTAAAAAGTCTTTTTTATTCTTTAAAAATGCATTTTTATAAAAAAACATTTTCATTGTGTTTTGTGTATTTATATTAAAAATAAATTTACCACTTTTGGATATTTAATATCTGAAAATGGATTCCATATTTGAAATAAAAATATTAAAATTAGGTAACATGCTTTTATTCTTTTTTAGTCATAATCGACAGTAACCATAGTAAAAGTTTATCAACTCTCTAAAGGGTAAAAGAGTTAATCAAGGTTGAAACTATAAGATAAGGTCTTAAAATCTATCAAAAACATTACTTTTACTATATTTTTGAGTTTATTTCTACTATAAATATACTATATTTTATAATATGGTATTTTAGTACCACTTTCCTTTTTATAAAACCTATATATTATATTAATTTATGAGTAATTACAAAATGTCACGCTATCTCACTTATTATATTTCCATGATATGGATATAGAAAAAAATTATATGGGAATGAATATGGATAATAAAATTGATGAATAATAATCTATATTTATGTGATTATTTTATTTTTAGTTTTTGGTAGTGGTATAATTACCAAGACTATTTAGGCAACTCTGATGTAGTGCTTGTGCTGACAGTAGAAAAATCAAGTAAATGGTTTTAAAAATATTAAAAGTAATATATTTTGGATGAATTATGATGTTCCATGTTTTTATAGGATAATTATAAGGGGGATAATATTCTTTACGTATTTATATTCTAATTCCATTTTTATATTGATTTATTTAAAGGAAAATATTGAATAGTCATGAAATGACATTAAATGATATTTAATGTTTAAAATTTATTTTTAAATCATTAAAAATAAAATATATATATATATATACTCAATTTTATTGGAAATTATATCACCTAATAAAAATTATTCATCTATATTCCACTTTTAATTCTTAATATCACTTTAATGTCCCTTAATGAATGAAAATTACCAAAAATGTCCTCAATCTTTTACTATAAAAGGGACTCAATATATGATTTTTAGATGAACATGTGAGATCAATTTTTTTATTAAAAATATACTAAAACTAATTATTAATTATTTTAATTACACACGATTAAGAATAAGTTTTTATCAAAATTATTTTTTCTAAATCCCTTAACTTCAATCAAATGGTGGAATCTCCATGATCAAGGTTATGGTATAAAAGCCTCATTCTTAATTTTAAATTATGATTATTTATATTAAAATCATTTTAAAACTTTAAATATATTAATTTGGTGATTTTATAAATATGTTAAGTCAATATATATGATCAATCTATGATCGGGGTCACTTGTTACCACTCAACGAACTCTTATCCACAAGTAATTATTATGTTAAAATACTGGTTTTCCAAAATTGATCATTTCATTAAAAATTAAAATATTCCTTTTTAAATAATTAATTTAATAACTAAAAATTTATCCTAAATTATTTTTATATTTATTAACAATTTTATTATAAAATTTACATAATTTTTATGTTTGTTCTTATTTTAAATAGTTTTTAAAATTGTTTTTTTGGCCGTAGTGGTTTTATGTGACCTTTGTGAATGATGATTTTCAGGAATCTAAATATCTGATTTGTATTCATAAAATTTTATTTTATTATTTAATATAACATTAATATCCAATGATTAGGGTGTAGGGAAGCGATGTGATGCAGGGGAGTGGCATTCGGGCTAGGTTGGGTCTTCAGGATGATGTATTGTGGTTTATTACCACTTGGCCTACAATGGTCATGTAATGTGATCCCTATACATATAATAAAAAAAGGAAGTGTATTTTATTCCATAATAATGAGTATTACCCTACCTACAATGGTAATTTCCTGTTATAATAATTAAAGTAAACGTAAAAAAACATGGTTTTTCTAACAATCAAAAAGAGGATTATTAAGGAATGTTTTCAAGATGGTAACAATTCAATTACCTATTGAACTTCCTTAATTATGGAATGATATAAACCATATCCATACACTATTATAGAGTTTAAGAAACCATTTAACTAATATATTTTACTTTAATGAATATAAAAAACTTTTTTGGAGATTATGAACTGAATGACCGTAAAACAACCGATGTGAGCTATACCGATTTAGTGATTGAACAAAACATGATAATAATGGATAATAAGAAGATAATAAACATGAAATATTTTCTGAATAAATTATAAAATTAATATAATTCTAATATTATGGATGTTAGTGAATGTACGAGGCAAGACCGGACTCGAGGTATGGGGGTTTTAACTTAGTTTCTTTTTATTTGGTTATATCACATATTCATTGACTATATTATCCAATGATTTTTTGTGTTATAAAATTTAATTTTTTATACAGTAATTCCATGTGTTATATGTATATTTTCATTTTTTCCATATAATATTTTTATGTATGGATTCCTATTTCAAATTTTATGATCTTTGTAATGGTTCTTGGTCTCAATATTCAATTCCTTGAGACATGTTTTATGTCGTGCACCATGATTTATTTTATAAAGTGTGATAACTATACCAGGAATGGGTTTTATGATTTTTCTTCATCCAAATTATTGGTTTTATAGAATCATATTATTTTCCTTCATTCAATGGATTTTTTATTCTATCATTATTAATTTCGTAATGGTTTCTCGTCATAAACATCCTTCTTTGTGACTTGTTTTTATTGATGTACCTATTTTCATTTATATAGTTTATATACCTCCTATAAACATATAATATCATTAATATATTTATACTCATAGTATTTTAAGTTACATTTCAAGTACTTTGTTTCAAAATGTTTTTTATTTTAAAATTCATAATAGATTTTTCTTTAAAACATTTTTAATGGTTTTAATCTCTTTCTATTACATGTATCTATTCTTTTAAATGTTTCAAGAAAAATATTATTTATAATTAAAATATTTATAAATTTCATTTTAAATTGCTCTTTAATTTATTTATAAATATTTTAAAAGGAATATTTATAACATTTTCTGTAAGAGTCATTGTTGACTCTCTTTAAAAAAGTGTGAAAAAATAATGTTTTTTAACCTATGGGGCATGAAAAAATCCTATTATTTTCTTGTAAATTAATCATTAATAAAAAAAATATAGGTTTCCATGGGTTTTTTAAAAAATTATTATTTTTATTGTTCTTTTATATTTTAATATTTCAAATTTTAAAAATAAAAGGATATTTACTCTTTTTTCAATAATTTTTTTAAATGATTTTATAAAGGTTTATTTAATCTATGATAATATATATTAAATTATTCTTATGATTCTTTGTGGATATATTCTATTAATTACATAAACAATATTTATATGGATGGATTATGATTATCTTTTATTGAATTTGACATGGAACCCATTTACTTTCCAGGGATTAATCAATCTATAAAGGAATGATGATTGTTTTTATGAGTTTTATAAAAAATTAAATATATATACACTTTATTAATGTTTTAGTACTAGTAAATTATTTATGATGATGGGTTAATCTGACATATAACATGATAATAGATTATCCCATTATATATCCCCAATACAATAGGTAATGTGTTGGAGTAAATTGTTATAAGTTACTCTGAAGATAGTGTTGGAATTAACTATGAATGTTATTCCTTTATAAGAGTGTTTATAAGAGTGATGGGAAGAAAATTTCAGAATATACCAACAAGGTTTCTCTATTATATCCATGAATTTTCATAGTTCATTTGATTAGTGATTATACTCACATGGATTGTGATTGGTGGCTCAAATATATCTTGTCTAAAAATAAAATATTTATTCCATGAACCGTGATTTAGGATTCAATTTTATATGGTTATGAAATCTATTATGTTATGATAAGGAACATTGATTATGTAATCATACCCTTGTTCTCACTGATAATATCCCATTGAAAATTCCAATTTTTCCCTTAAGCATTTTAGATCACCCATATTATATTTCTATTTCCACAGGTTTTGAATAATTATGTTTTTTAAATTATTTCTATAAGGGTTTAATGTGTGTAAAATTTTGTTTGATATGCTGAAGAGTTATCATGGAATAATAAAATTTGGGTATAATTGGAAAATTTACCATTTGAATAGAATTTCATTGGTTTAGTTGCATAAAGGGCTTTTTCATGATTTTCTAAAACTATTAATATAAATGGAATTGTCTATATAAGAGCCTCAAAATTCGCTTTTGTTGTTATAAATATGGGTGGCCAAAATTGAGACTTATTTTTTGGTATCAATGTCTGAATCGCAAGGAGTTTGATTTTAGAACCACATTGAGGCATACAGGTCCCAAAATTTATAGTTTGTATCAGAGAAAGGGTTTAGATAACTTTTGAGGTTAGGATGTTATCATTTGTGGATAATTTAAGAATTAAGGATATCATTATCAGTTAATGTGTCTATGTTTCATGATAAACCTAAAGGCATACATACCCTTTTGGGGAAGTAAGTGATGGGATTTTAAGCTGATTAATAACATTTTGGGAGACATAATATATGATTGATGATTAAAATAAAGGTTATTTAGAATGAATGAAATTTCATTTTTGGGGATGTAATATGAAGTTTATAATATAACCTTTGAGGTTAATACATTTTATAATATAGAGATAATTATAGTGAATTGGGATATATTTTTAGTTGTTTATAGAAATATTTCCATTGAGATTTGTGTACTATTATTGAGGATTTTGAGATTAAGGTATTCTATTTTCATATGAATTCTTATTTCTTTTGGGTATTATAATACCTTATGACAACCTTTTTTGGTATTAGTAAATATAATATGAATAAATTTTCATCCTTTTTTGGATATAATTATCTATTAAAAGATTATTTTTATGCTTTGGGAATAAGAAAGACTTTTATGGGATATTCATCATTTTTATTATGATATGAGATAGCGGTGGAAACTATTCGAATCATGAAACTAAAATGTGATATTGTGTTTTTGTATTTAATGAAATTATGTATGTATATTTTCTTATGTTCTCTATGTTTATGGTAAAAGAATATATCAACTCTAGAAAAAGGATCTTGAAATGAAATTTTTTCCTTTTATAATCATTTATCATGAAATTATATCCTCTTCTATTTTTTGTAAAATATCATTTTAATACATATATTTTTCCATGAATAACAAATTATTCTTAAAATTATAATTCTTCTAAGAATAATTATCAGCCTCTTCAATAGTAATTTCTCTTCCATATCCATATTTTTACATCCTACAAATTTTCACATTATTTGGGAACTTGATTATGTGTTATCACATGTAACTATCATATTTATCTTTTACTTTTTTTCAAAGGTTGTTTTATTATCCCTTTTTATAATGTCATTTTTCAAAATATTTATTTTTAAATATTAAAAAGTTTTTTCCTTTCATGTTTATATATTTTATCTTCAAATCATAGGAATTTATTCTAAAAATGTTTTCATCCCTTTTATCGAACACAATATAGAATTTTGAGGATGCAATTTATTTAATGGGTATAATGTAAGACTATAATATTTTTTTATTCAATTATTTTTTGATAAAATATACCACACATAGCATAAGATTAAATAAACTTCAAAATTATTATTTGAATATGACTACTATAACCTAGTTATTAGATTACTGGTTAGAAATAGGAATACAAATATTATAAAATATATGTATAATAGTTTCCCTAATGAAATTTTTTTGATTAATTTTTAGGAAACAAGTACTCAATTTTGAATTAAAAGTATTAAATCATATAAGGCTAACAATGGTTAATATTTAAAAGGACTATTTTTTCTATAAATGTAGTTCTTCTTCCTATTGTTTATTTTCATTTAAAAGTTCAATTTTTTAATTTTATAAATTTAAATTTATAAAAATTAATTCATTTTTATATCATAATTTCAAAATAATCTAAAGATAATTTTTTTTGTATTTTTATGAAAATATGTATTTTTTGGAGAATAGATAAAAATACTCATTTTACAAATACTGTCATTTTTATGATTTTACCATGATATAAAACTAACTTGAAATTTTATTGAAACATTTTTATAGAAAAAAAATATATTTAATAAGTAATATAATACGTTTAAAAATATAATGTTGAAATTGGAAATCTATGTTTGACATTTTTGAAATCTATATAATGTTTTAATTCTAATAATAAATATTTTTTATTCTTTTCTTTTAATACAGAATTAAAAGGATTATTTTTTGTTTTTTATTTGGTTTTAAATTCAATTAAGTTTCATTTGAATTAAACTAATCCAATTAATTCCATTTTAATCAATATAATACATGATTTTGGTATAAAATCATTTATATGCTTAAAAATCCATTTTCCTAAAAATGATTTTCGAAACGTTTCATGTAATTATATTAAATGTAATTTTCAAAACATCAATAAATTGAATGTTAGAAAACTTATTCTATATTTGGAATCTACAAATTGACATTATTTAATATGTTCTATTTCTTCTTTAGTCATAATTAATAGGAACCATTGTAATAGTTTATCACAATGATAATGGGTAAAATGAGTTAATTAAGGTTGAAATTATGGGAGAAGGTCACAAAATATCAAAAAATACATTCATATTTATAATTGTATTAGTTTAATTAGAACAAAATTATCTTATATTATGTAATAATTAATTGTTTCCACTTTACTTTGATTACAATATTTATACTATTTTAAGTTATGAGTAATTACAAAATGTCATTGGCCTACACTTATTATGTTGTCGTGATATGGATATATATATATATATATATATGATATGTGAATGAATATAGATCATAATATTTGTTAATAAAAAAATATTCATGGTATTATTTTATTTTTATTTTTTATTGGGGGTATAATTACTTCGTGTTTTAATGCAACGCTGATACAACGCTTGTGTAAGTAGCAGAATAATCAATTAAATTGTTTTCAAAATATTAAAATAAAAAATTATTAGATGAATTATGTTATTAAAAAAAATTAATTATATAATTATATTGTATTATTGATGTTTAAATTATATATATTTTAATTCCATTGATATTTTGATTCCTTAAATGTCAAAATATTTGAATATCCATGAAAATTTCATTAAATGATATTTAATGTTACATATTTATTTTAAAATGATTAAAAACATAAAAATTAAATATTTACTCAAGCTAATGGAATATTATATAAAATATCATACATTTTTCATGTGTGTGCCAATCTTTCTTTTAAAAATTACATTCATGACCCTTAATGATTGAAAATTTTCAAAAATGTCATTGATTTTATCCCTATAAAAATGGACTCAATATATTGTTTCCAAAGGAAAATGTTAGTTAATTTTTTATTAAAAATATACCAAAATAACTGTTAATTATTCTAATTTCATGTCCCTAAGAACCTTTAGTAATCAAATTTATTTTCCCTAAAGGTTGTAAGTCCAGTAGAAATGTGGCATCTCAAAGATTGAGGTAAGGGTTTCCTAGCCTCTTTTGCATTTCTTAATTGTGATTATTTATCAAGAAATCATATTAAACATTTTAGTATATTGATGAAATTAATTTATATATATTATTGCAATATATTATATCAATTTATGATTTGGGTCACATGTTTCCTCTCAATAAACTCTTATTTAGAAGTCATTATTATGTCACAATGTGGGTTTTTCAAAAACAATCTTTTAATTTCAGATTATCCTTTTTATTTTTCAATAATGAAAGTTATAAAAATAAATTTATCCTAAATATAACTTTCATTAATTATCAAAAAAATTATAAAACTAATAAATTTATTATGTTTTCCATTCTTTTAAACACATTTGAAAAATATCATTCACCATGGTAGTTTTAACCATCAACATGAAAAATGATGTTTACATGAATTTAAGCATATATTGGTTATTATTAAAAATTAATTTTATGATGGAATATAAAATTAATATTAAATTAAATTTATTATTATAATTATGTAATGGTAAATTATCCATTATAACAATGAAATTAAATGTAAATAAATAAGGTAATTTTATACCATAAAATGAGCTTATTGAGGAAGGTTTTTAAGATGGTAATGATTAAATAACCTATTGAACTTAATTAATTATGGAATTATAGGTAAATTATCGCTTGAAACTTCTATAATTTTTTTAAACATTTTACTAATATCTATTCCATTACTAATATAATGAATTTTTTTGGAGATTATGAATTAAATTATCCCAAAATGACCAATGTGAGAAATATTGATTTAATAAATGAACAAAACAAGATAATAAGGGATAATAATAAGGTAATAATAAGGAAATATGTTTTAAATTAAGTTTAAAATTAAAATAATTTTGTTATTAGGGAAGAAAGTAGATGTATAATGAAATTCAAGACTCGGGGTAAGGGGATTTTAAATTCAATTTCTTTTCATTTGGTTATATTACATATTCAATAACTATGTTATCCCAAGATTATGTGTGTTATCTCTAATGATTTTTAATGTGGTATTTAAACTTTTTTAATGTGGATTTAAATATTTTTCCACATAAAATTTTCATTTGTGGGTCCCTATTTCAAATGTTATAATCATTATATGGGTTCTTGGTCTCGGTATTCAATTCCTGAAGACATGTTTTGTGTTTTTCATCATGATTTATTTTATATTATGTTATTAATACCCCATGAATTTGTTTTAACATATTCATTCATGGAAATTATGGGTTTTAAATAATCATATTAATTTATTTAAATAAATGGATTTTTGATTCAATCATTACCAAAGTAGTAAGGATTTATCATCATAAACTTACTTCTTTGAGACATGTTTTGATTGAGGAACCTATATTCATTTATATGGTGTATATAATAAATTGGTAAAGATAATATCATTAATATATTTATACTAATTTTATTTTAAGTTCTTTTCCATATTCTTTCTTTCAAAAATGTTTTTGATTTTAAAACTCATAAGATATTTTTCTTTCAAACATTATTTTAATGGTTATAAACTATTTCTATTCCTTGTCTATTATCATTTAAAATTTTCAAGAATGTTCTAATTTATATATAAAATATTGATAATATTAAATTTAAATTACTTTTTTACTTTCATTAAAAATGCTTCAAAAGGAATATTTAAAACATTTTCTATATGGTTCATCTTTGATTATCTTTACAAAAGTGTGAAATGGATTTTTTTTAACATAAAACGAATGAATAAAATTTTCAACCATCATTTACCTAATTTATTAATAATATTTATTTATAATATTCCATGTTTCTTCAAATAAAATATTATTTCCATGTTTATTAGAATTGTTTATTTTTAAAAGTTACAAAATAAAAGAAAATTTCCTTCTATTTTTAAAATAATATTTTAAATTATTACATATATGTGTCTTTAATCTATGTCGACATACATTAAATGAATCTTATTATTAAATAATAATATATTCTACTAATTCCAAACACTTTATCTCTCTATATGGATCATGATGATCTTATAATTAATTTGATATGAAACCCATTCCTTTTCAATAGTCCCATCAAGATATAATGGAATGATGATTTTTTATATGAGTTTTATGATAAAATACCAGAATTGTATAATTTATTCATGCTATGGTACACTGAAATTATTTATAATGAATAGTGATCCAAAAATAGAATATTATATAAATTGATCTTGATATAGTTCTCCAATGAATTGGGTGATTTGACAGAGTTAACTATTATAAGTTACTCCTAAGAGAATTTTGTGATAAACTGTGAACGTTATTCCTTTGTAAGAGTGATTGAAAAAGTTTTATAAAGATAGTTTACCAATATAGAAACATTTTTTCTCTATTATTTCCTTTAATTTTAATTTTTCCTTTTATCAATGATTTATTTCACATGGATTGTGATTGTTGACTCAAACATCTCGTTTCTTATATTAAAATATTTATTACACGGCTCGTGATTTATTCGCCAACTTTTTATGTGTATGAATTATATTACACAATGATCATTAAATTTGAGTATGTAATCATACCCTTATACTCATCTTATTCTCACTGATGATATTTAATTTATAATCCCAATGATTACACTTACTGAGTACTTAACCTCACCCTTATTATGATTATATTTCCCTGGGTTATGAAGAATGATGTAATGTAACTTATGACTATAATAGTTTCATTTGGGTATAATTTTATGGGAGATGTTAAAGTTTTATCATGGAATAATAAAATAAAGGTATAATAGGAAAAATTACCATTTAGATAAAAATACATGGGTTTAGTTATACAAATGATTTTTTCCAAATTCTCTAAAAATCAAACCTAAAAGGTCTTGGGTATGTAAGTGAATCAATTTATCCTTTTTAAGTTATAATTATGGATGTTTAAAATTGAGTAATATTTTTTTGTTTCAAATCCTGAATTTTAATGAGTTTTATTTCGAAACTAGATTTTGGTGTATGGTTTTGGGGAATTATAATTACACCTATGAGTTTATTGATGATATGTTTCCTAGATGGGATAATATATTCCTTGGGGTTATAGATGAATGTATTATGTTAAGAGACACTAAATAATTTTATGAAGTTGGTATGGTTGATCATGGGTGTCATGTTCAAAACCATGAATTTTAATTGATTATTTTATAGATCTTTTATGTTTATTTATTCAACTTGGCATCACAAATGTGCAAGCACTATTTTATAGGTTATGTTTGGGACCCTGTTGCTGGTTACCTACAAATTTTTACTCATTCCCTACTTTGGAGTACATGACACTTGAGTACTCAAGCATATTTTACTATTCATATATTATGGTATGGAAGAGGAACAGTGTTTTATGATCAAGAAGGATTACTCAGATGGATTAAGACATGGGGATGTGATGAGGCTCAGAGATGGTAGTAGCGAATCTATGTATTTTTATTCCATTATTTATATTATACATGTGATTGGCCAAATGGGTATTTATTTGATGTAATCTGATATAACCATGTGCCTATATGACTATATTTTTATGATTCCATGATCGTTTTTATAACATGATTCTTGTTTAATGATTCCACAATCTCTTATTATATGTGATTAATGATGTTTGGTTATTTTTCATTATGTTTCACTCAAATATAAGGGTATAGTCTTCCCATGGTAACACCCTAGAACCTTGCTATTATTCAGCAGCATCTAGAGTGCGGGGAGGCGTGCCTTAGATCAGGAAGTGGCCACTAGTTTAGGAACCAATGAGTGGTATAGGGTCGTATTACATTATAAATTAATATCAAATAGTTTTTATTTAGTCTTACTATTTGGGAAGATGGTATATAGTTGATATCAAAATGTTTCAAAGCATTTGTTGGACCAAAAATAGGTTCATTATGAACACATTTTCCAACGAAAAGTCTATATTACTTGGTATATAGGACTATTATTCTTTGTTTTTTCTTTTATTGTGGTATGATTTCACCTAGTTTTACACACTTTGGTTTTTGGAATTGTGATTTATGTGTTTTTTTCTCTTAGACCATTAGAAAGATTCTTGTATAAATTATTTATGAAATATTCATGCTTATGTCTGATTGATATCACCAATGACGTGGTTTGGCTATTTAAAGTGTAAAAAACAGTGAATATGGTGTTTCCCATATAACATATTGGTGGAATTTAACTTAGATGAACCAGAATTTATTTTCTATGATGACATGTCATTTGGATTATATGGAGGTATACTACTTGATGAAGACAATGTAATATCACATATAATGGATTTATAGTGACACTTATATAGGCATTTGATTCCTTAGTATTGGTTTGGAGAGAAAATGGGTTTATTTACTTAAAGTGTTAATAAAAACCTATATAGTGTTTTCAAATATAGTTTATTGGTCGCATTCTACTTAACTAAACTATATGGCTAAGGTTTAATCAACATGGATCACGATGAGATGATATAGTTGTGTGGGGTTGGGGGTTGAGTGAGATCATGGTTCTCGAGGGGTTATTCTGGTATAAATATTCCCAATGAGGATCAATGCCATGTTCTAGTCTGATAACATTGTTATACCTATCACCCTCTTATATGTTTTAATGATCACAAACACCATTTATTGTTCTAACCATTTTATTTGACTATATTTTAGTTACTATGATTTTTTATAAATTTATGAATCAAACCAACTAATTGAAAGGTTCAAGAAAATTTTGGAGGATTGTTTTGAAGGCCCTCACTAGAAGATTCTACCAGCCACCTGAAGGAAAACCATCGGCCATCTGGTGTGATGAAAAGTTCCACCTGCACAATTTATAGCCTCACTATCTAGACATTAATCAAGGTAGTGGAACAATATAATGACCAACCCAACATCCATTATTTTAGGAATGTATAGCCAGATGATAGCAGTAGATCTCCCCATCATCTAGAAGGTGGAGCCTAGCGGCTGGTCAGTGGGATTTTTTCAAAAAGTAAAACTAACGATTATAGACTATCCCCTCCTACCTCTCTCATCTACCGATGGATCTTTGGGACTCCCAACACCTCTAAAAAATCATGGGTTCCGTATAGACTAGAAATAGACCCCGAATAAGGCTTGGGTGATACTAGTTACCTACTAATTATTATTGTTCCTTCACTTGAGCTCTATTTTTGCTTCACTTTTGGTAATATTTTTCTCTCCAATTATTTTTCCTCTATTTCTCTCATTTTTTTATTTAATTATTACTCAGATAATTAAAAATGTGTTAAAAGGGATTGTGATAAACAAACTCTCATTTTTTTATTTTTTTTATCTTCTCACTACCCCTAAAGTGAGTGTTTTTGGATTTCGTTCTATACCATTAAAATTAAAGTGTCTTCCTTTGTATTGGTTTTCTTGATACAACCAATTAAAAATAAAGGTTATTTTGTGTTCATCGATATCGTTAATGAAAATAGATAACATAACCCTAAATCCTTTTAGGGTAGGAGACTTAGTCACTCAAATTGAGTATTTTCTGAACTCCTTTATCACCTTGTCTTGTAATTTATTTTAATCCATTGTGGTTTTCATTTAAAATTTTTATTATTTCTTAATTTTACCGTTATATTTGTTTTAATTTTTAAAAATAACTTCACCCTAAATCTATACTTCCTACTCAAACTAACAATTCATATCAGATTAATCCTTGGTTTCTAAATATTAACTAGTTATAAATAATGATCATAAATGATTCCCACTTCCTCTAACACCCAAGGAGCTCTTGGGGAACAATAAATGTGTCAAAAACTTTTCTTTGATGGATTATATTATAATTATTGGAAAAATCACATGTTAATATTTATTAGAAGTATTGGTTAACCAATTTCAAAAAAATTATGTATGGTTATACACTCACTAAGGAATCGGAGGACAAATTGTCTCTCAATGATATTTGAGCCATTTATATTATTGTAAAATCCATGAATTACCATCATAGTGGGTTGGACTTTAATGAATTTTATCATATTTCCATATGAAAATCTACATATGAAATTTTAGAACATCTTGATGTCACAAATTATGGTACTAAAAACGTAAAGGACATTATACATGGCATGTATCATTGGGACATTGAATGTTTTAGAATGATTACTAATGAATCCATTACTAAAATGTTCATTCACTTTACTGATATTTTCAATGGTATAGAATATCATGGTGATGTTATTACTATATAAACTCTTATAAAGAATATAATTTGGGTATTTAAAATTTCTTGGTCACCCAATTTAATGACAATTCAATAAGAAAAGGATATCAAGAATATTTTAGTAGAATAAATAATTGGCTAAATGATGACATATGAGATTAACATGAAGTGGAAATATGAAAAGTAAACAAATTAGTCTAAATAAATCATAAAATTTAGACTATTTCCATTATATAAATCTATGATGACTCTTCTGGTAGTAACACTAAAATTTATTACTTGTTCAAGAAGATGAAAAAATTAATGAGGAATAATAAATATCTTCATTATTCCAAAATGGAAAATAAAAATGGATAAGTAGAGGTAACTTTATATGAATGAAATAATAAGAGTCGCATCAAACTGTAGAGCCTCATATTAAAAAATAAGATGAAAGTAATTTAGAAATAAAATAAACCTTTTAAATATTCTACGTGGAGTGTTAGTGATGACTCTCACTCCTCAATTGAATCAAGTGATGATAGTGTCAAATGTCTCATGGAACAAATTGAGTTAAATGATGAAGTAAATTCGGGTACATCATCTTATTATAAACGTCATTTATATTATAATGATCTTAAATTTTTTTGTGATTAAATTGAGGTTGGAATTTTTGAACTTACTAAAAAATATAAAGAGATTAAAAATAAATATAATAAAGTAATTAATGAGAAGTAAAAAATATTAGAAGAAAATGATATATTATCCTAAAAAATAAAAGATAATACAAAAATAGTAATATTAGAATCCCCTACTAAGGAGCTTAAATATCCCTTTCAAAGATCACCCAAGGTGAGTAGAATCTGTACAAAATTCTGGGTTCCCAATTTAATGGAAATTATTGTGTGTGATTGGGTTTTAAAATCAATCAACAAAACACTAAAACTGATAATTTTTTAAGATAATTCTCTAAAGATAAATTTTTAAACTATTTTTATAAAATAAGGAATATTAATTATGAATTTCATTATAAAATATCATGATATGGTGGACTAAATAGGGTACATCTCCCTACTAATATTTTTCATAAAAAATATATAATAAAACAAATATTCTTTCCAAAATATCTTATAGATTACATTATTGTACAAAAATTTATTTGGGTACCAAAGGAATTAATGTCATTATTATTTTATCAGATAAATTTCTCAAAATAAATTTAAAGGACCTATATGGTACATGGACTATGGGTTCTTAAGACATAGGTGTAGTGAATACTTTGAGTTCAACCATCTTGAAAATCTTGATGGATGTCATGTCAAATTTAGTGATAACTCATGAAGTAAGATCATCATTATAGATACTATTTTTTAAAATTATTTTTTCATTAAAGATGTTTTCTATGTTGATGTATTAAAAAATAATTTACTTAATATTATCCAATCTTGTGATATTTGTTTAAAAGTTTCTTTTGAAAATGAGGTTTGTGATTTTTTACTCAAATCAAATATTTTATTTTCATCTTCTAGATTTAAAAATGTTATTTTATTTATTTAAAATATATTTCTAACCAACAATTAAAATATATTAGTGCACAACATAGTGTTACATGTCTTTGTAATAAATACCTTTTTCATTTTATCACACACACACACTAGTCAAACTAAACTAAATCAACAAGTATGATATTTTCCTAAATTGAATTTCAAAAATGAAATTGTGTGTAATCCTTTCCAACTAGTGAATAAACATAAATCTAAAATTAAATCTAAAAAGGAAGTATCCAACTCAATAGACCTTGATCTTTTATATCTTCATTTATTTGTACCAACCTAAGTTCCATGTATAAGAGGTAAGTATTACACATTTTTAATTTTCAAGGATTATATAAGAACTATTTGTTTTTATTTCAAGGATCATATGAATGAGGCCTATGAAGTATTTACTAAATATACCAAGAATGTTGAAAAATAAAATTTCTATAAGATCATATTCATTTGGAGAGATCATGGGGGACCTATACACTATCCATCAACATCGACAGTTCATGAGAAAGGTATTGAAACTTTCTCACTACCTATCTCATTAGCAAGTCAGTAGTACTATATGTCCCCACCAGCCAGTTGATGGATCCTAGCAGTTGATGGGTGTATTTTTTCTCAAAATTCATACAACCCATTATTTATTATACCTTATGGATTCTCTCACCTCCCAATGACCCTGTCAGACTCCCAACACCTCTAAAAGAACAATGAGACATCTATATTCTATAAATACTCCCATAATAAGTCTTGGAAAATATTGGTTACTATAAGGACCTGGACTTATAACATTACTTAATATTGAATTTTTAAAAAGAAAATACATTATTACATATTGAGGATCATTACGGGTTTAGAGTTTTAAATAATTAGGATAACTTACATACATAACATACCACATTCATACAAAGAGGACTCTATTAAAAACAATTTCCATTCTTTTTGAAAATATAAGATAATTAAACATAAATCTTGATTTATTTGACAACACTCCATATAAAACATCATGAATCCCTTCTTTCTCTTACCTATACTAATATCCTGTGAAAAACAATTTAAAAAACATGGGATGATTATAAAACTCACTAAGGGATACAAATATAGAAATTGTTTCTCAAGTGATAACATAAAAACCAATAAAACACATATCATAAAAACATGAATGCATGGTATACACATGTTTTTTCATTGGGGAATATTTACCATATCACTCTTAAATTAACCCTTATATAAGGAATAACCTTTTGGTCAACTTCCATCTCTGAAGTACCCAATGCAATTGAGAGCTATAATGGGGCTCACCTGTCATATCTTGAGCTATAATGGGCTCAAAACAACATATCATGAGCAATAATGGGATCAACCCAACATAAATATTTTCCAAGGAACATATAATGGAAATAAAGTTTCATGAAAGTTAGAGAAATCACTCATTCCATATACATATAAAAATACAATCCCTTTGAAAATTATTTGAGAGACTTTTAAAAGGATTTTAAAAGGAAAGACCCTTAAAAATTTAATTGAAGTTAGAATTAATATAATGGAATGTACTTGTGTATAAACTATAAATACACATAATACTATATTATATAAACAAAAATTCATCACACCAATAATCTTAATACAACAAAATGGATAAAGTAGAAGGTTGACCCAAGGAATGGAAATTTGGTTAAGAATTCCATTACCTTGGGTTATTCTTACTTAAAATGTGTTTTAAAATACTACATAATGTATAAAAGAGTGTTATTAATATCTTATTGAAACATATACATCATTATAATATCTTATATGATCATTTAAAACTTTATTTGTTAGTATTTTTTTCCTTGTATTGTTTTTGGGTGTTTTCTTTACTTGTTTTCCATGATTTGTTCATGATGGATATTATTGTCGATTGGAAGTGAAACACCAGAATTGGAATTGGTAGGTATTTACATATTTCTAGTATCATAATTTATACCATTTATCATTTTGAATTTTTATATGAGGATGATTCATAAATTAAAGTATTAATGATGTTCGTTTAAATCATTTTAGTGGTTCTTGGATAATAACGACCTCATTTTGTTTTATAAATTAAAACCATGAGTAAAAAAAGAATTATAGAACTATGGATGAGACATAATACATATATTATAACCTGTTTCAACTATTAAAATGGTTTCATGTCCTGAATTAAATGAATTATTTCAATGTGAAATCACATCGTCCATGAGGTTGGTAATTCAACACATCACGGACAATGTTTTTATTCCATGAATAAGTGGGAGAGGAGAAAAATAATGATGATGAATTTTCCATGAACATGAGAACATCCAGAATATACATGATTTATAGAGCGTTCATGCTTCTTGGTTAAGAGGATATTAGTAATTAATAAGAAAATAAAGAAACTCAAAATAAAAGAATAATTGAGAAATCCCTTACAAAAACTCGGAAGACTAACGACTATGCCACACGGTTTTAGAAAATATTAATAAGAAAGGGGACAAGAGTCACCCATCCAGAAATGAATAATAACATATAATACATCATGAATAATAAGGAAATAAGAACATGGTATGTAAACTTGAAAGTTATACCACATAAAAGAGAATTAGAATGGAAAAAAGAAAGAAATTATGAATTTTCTTACCTTCTAGAGTAACTCCTAGAACATGAAGTTTTGGACCTTGGTAGATTGATGAAAGCTTAGGAGGGATATTTTTGAGGTAAAGAGGCCATATAATCATTGAGTAAGAATTGGGAATGAATTTAATGAAGGAATGGGTTGGTATTAATAGCAAAAGTGAGGTATTATTTTAATAATTTCCAAGGGACACCTCATTAGTGGTATTTGCAAAAGCATGGGATTTACCATGGTATTAGCCACTTAGGACACCTAAAATCTTATTTAACTATAAAAAATTCAACTATATTTATTAAATAATTATTACATCATTAATGATTTCATTAACACACCGAAACTCAAAACTGTATTTTTTACTATTCAACGAAAAATCAACTATTTTTTAAAAACCCCGAAAATTCACCCTAACTATTTATCGATGTGTAGAATTAAAAAACGAAGTGAATTTTTTAAAAATAGTTTTATAAATATCATTAATTTAATCTTTAAATAAAATCATACTTCATTCAAAAATTAACAATTTTAAAACTACAACTGCTTTTATATAACATTGAAAAATTAACCAAAATGTCATTATCTTCAAGCATTAAGAAACTAAAATAATAATAAAATTTACTATTCATTATGGTTATATTACTATTTATAAGGTTATGTTACTATTCACCAAAAATACAAGTTTGTTCCATTAGACTCCAAATAATATACTGAACACAATTGTAAATGACCTTTTTTTTAAAATTCAAAACATAGAAGAAGTAAAACTATGTATAAAGTCTAGTTATAAATATCTACTTTAAACAAAATTTCATACATTTCAATTTATTTTTAGAAAACCATGGGGTGTAACATTATCCCCACCTTTTGTAAATTGCATCATCACAATTTTATTTAATTATTAAACAAGTGAGGGTACCTTTACCTCATAGCATTTTCAAACTCCCATGTTGCTTCTTCAACCAAGTGGTTTCTCCACAAAACCATTACCTGGTGGATTACCTTATTCCACAATACTTGTTCTCGTTGATCGAGAATCTGAATTGGTTTCTCTTCAAAAGAAAGCTTCTCTTCTAGATGAACTGTTTCTGGGCTCAAGACATGTAATGACTCTGGCACATACTTCTCAACATTGAGACATAAAAAACATTGTGTACCTGAGACAAACATGGAGGCCAACCTACTTGGTATGCAATTGTTCTAACTTTATCCAGGATTTCAAAAGGACTGATAAACTGCGGACTTAGTTTCCCTTTCTTACCGAAACACATCACACTTTTCCAAGGATAGATTTTAAGGAAAACATGGTCACCTACGTCAAAAGAGAAGTATTTACTTCTATTGTCTTTATAAATTTTTTTCCTACTCTGAGCTATCCTCATGTGCTGCTTGATCATCTTCACTTTCTCAGCCACTTACTCTACTAATTCTGCTCACATCAACTTCCTTTACCCGACTTCATCCCAAAAAGTTGATGTTTGACACTTCTTCCCATACAATGCCTCAAAAGGTGTCATCTGTATACTCGAATGAAAACTATTATTATAATAAAACTCAAATAATGGAAGATGTTGATCCCAACTTCCCTGATGGTCCATTGAACAAGCTCGAAGCATATCCTCCAATGTCTGAATCATTCATTATGACTTCCCATCTGATTGAGGATGAAAAAATGTACTGAAATTTAATTCTATGCACAATGACTTTTGAAGTCCCTTCCAATATTTATAAGTGAACATGGGATCCCGATCAGATACAATGGAAAGAGGAACTCCATGTAACCTGAAAATCTCCTTTAGGTTCAGTCGAGATATCTGATCCAAAGACATTGTATCTCGAATAGAAAGAAAATTTGTAGATTTTTTCATCCGATCAACAATAGCCCAAATTGCATTATTACCTTGAGAAGTATTTGGTAGCCCTACCACAAAGTCTATTGATACATTCTCCCATTTTCACTCCAGCACTGGAAAAGGATAAACATTCCCCTTCGGTAACTTCTGATCTACTTTAACCTGTTGACATGTCAAACATTTCATGTTAAAATCAGTAATATCTCTTTTCATTCCATCCCACCAATAATACTCATGAAGGTCTCTGTATATCTTATTAATACCAAGAGAAGCTAAAAATGGAGAACTATGAGCTTCTTATAACAAGTCTTTCCTCAATTGGGAATCACAAGGCACACAGAGCCTTTTTCCAAATCTTAAAATACAATCTTTATCAAGATTAAATTCTAGAAACTTTCCCATTTTAACCAATTCTACCTTTTTCTATAGATAATGGTCTTCCTTTTGCACTTTCTTAATTCTGTTTGATAATTATTACTACACTGAAACCTGAGACAAAATAGATGTATTCCATGTACCAACAACTTCTAAGAAAAAATTCATCAAATCATTAATCAAGGGATCATGTTCAAAACATAACATGGTTAATGATGCATGATGCTTTTGACTCAAGGAATCTACCAATTTGTTTGATTTTCTAGGATGGTAATTGATTGTGAAATAATAATCCTTTATCAGTTCTATCCACCTTCACTATCCCATGTTTAATTCCTTCTGAGTGAATATATATTTCTGACTTTTATGGTCAGTATATATTTGACATTTGGAAAAATATAAATGATGCCTCCAAATTTCAAAGAAAAAAACCACAACTTCCAATTTCAAATCATATGTGGGATAATTTAACTCATGAGGTTTAAGTTGTATTAAAGCAAAAACAATTACCTGATCATTCTGCATCAAAGCACAACAAAGTCCCTTCAAAGAATCATCACTGTAGATGACAAACACACCATTTCGGGAAGGCAAAGCCAAAACTAGAGAATTCACCAATCTCTTCTTCAGTTCCTGAAAAAAAATCACATTCTTCTTTCCAAACAAATTTAACCCCATCTCGTGTTAACTTAGTTATCGGGATAGATAACCGTGAAAAGTTCTAAAAAAACCATCGGTAATAACCCACCAATCCAATAAAACTATAAATCTCTTTAATATTTGTAGCTCTTGTCCATTCATAAACTACTTTTGTTTTTGAAGGATCAACTGTTATCCCATCCTTATTTACAATGTTCCCATGAAAATAAATCTGTTTCAACCAAAAATCACATTTTCTGAATTTTTCATATAGTTTCTTTTCTTTTAAGGTCTGTAAAGAAACCCTTAGATGTTTTTCATGATCCTCCTTATTTTTAGAAAATACTAGAATATAATCAATAAAAACAGCCATAAACTTATCCAAGAACTCATGAACTATTCTATTCATAATATTTAAGAATACATAAGGTGCATTAGTTAACCCAAACATTATAACAACAAATTCATAATGCCCATATCTAGTATGAAAGGATGTTTTTGGGATGTCATCCTCTTTCACCTTCAATTGATGGTATCCAAATCTAAAGTCAATATTGGAAAAGTACTGAGCTCCCTAGAGTTGATCGAACAAGTCATAGATGTGAGGAAAATGATACTTTTTTTTAAGAGTGATGTTATTAAAATATCTATAATCAATGAAAAGTCTCATGGAACCATCTTTCTTTTTAAAAAACAAAATAGGAGCTCCCCATGGTGAAGAGCTAGGATGAATGAAGCCTTTATCAAGAAAATACTGCAACTAATTTTTCAATTCATGAAATTCTATTTGAGCCATATGATATGTGGGTTTTAAAATTATCTTAGAATCGAGAACTAAGTCAATTGTGAATTCAAATTCTTGATTAGTTATGACACCGGGTAACTCATCAGGAAAAACATTAAGGTACTCATTTACCATAGGCACATCATCAATCTTAGCAGTTCCCTTATTTTCAACAATATGAGCAAGATAACATTCATTTCTATTGTTCAACTATTTCATTGCTTCCTGATATGATATAAATTGTATGGGTCCATTCTTGAATACAAACTGAAACACTTTCTGAAAAACAACTTCTTTTACTCAATAGTCAATTTTAGCATGATAAATAGAAAGTCGATCCATTCCCAAAATAACATCAAACTTGACTAAGGAAAAAACAACAAAGTTCGAAAATAAATCCTTTCCACAGACCACAATAGAAAGGTTCTTATAATTCCTATTTGTTATAATATTTCCCCCTAGTGTTTTAACAACAAGTTCCAGTTTAATTTTTTGAGGTGATATTACCAATTTCCTGAAAATTTCTCAGAGATGAAGGAATGTGTAGACCCCGTATCAAACAAAACATTATCAAAATCTGAGTAAAAAAATAAAGTACCTGATACAACTTCATTGGATGGACGGACATCTACTGGTGTATTTTCAAAGGATCTCATTGCACCTTTCTTCTTATAGTCTGGCTTCTTAACATCATTTGGATCACTCTTTGGGAAGGAATTTTCATAGAGACCCATCTCACCACATTTAATATAATTTATAGTTTTCCTACCAGGATTTTTCATAGTAACATTTTCTTTACAATATCGTGCCATATTTCAAAACTTAACACATTTAAAACACTTCCCAGTTCTTTTAAGACATTTACTAGGGTGTTTCTTGCCACACATTTCACAAACTGAAAATTGGATTTTCTTACCATCAGATTTATTTGGTTGATTCTTACCCATCTCTTTCCATCTAGACCTCTTCTTATCCTTATTACCAAAATGCACATGATCATTAGAAAACTCTATCTCTGTCCTCTTAGAACATCAGACAAGTTTCTCGTACCATTTGAATTCATGGGAGTTCGACGCCCTTCGATACCTTGGCATCAATCCTGAGTAAAAGCATTGAATTTTTCTATCATGATCCAGAATATGTTCTGGAGCATACCTCACTAGTAAGATGAAGTTTACTTCATACACAGCCACTAAATCTTCTTCCATTTTCTTCAATTCAAGGAATTTCTTCTCTAACTTATGTCGCACCACCTAAGGAAAATATTTTTCAAGGAAAATACTTTTAAATTAATCCCACTCAAAGGCATCAATATCCTCTATATCCCTAATATTCTTTACCATTGACCACCACTGATCACCTTCAACTTCAAAATGATAAATGGAAAGACTTAAATTTTGATTATCTGAATATCCCATAACATCGAATATCTTTTCAAGGTTTCTAATCCATCCTTCAGCCACTATTAGGTAAGAATATCCCTTGAAAACAGGATGGTGCTTTCTCATAAAATGTTCCACTATTTTCATGATCAATTTTGGTTCCTCTTTTTTTTCTCTTGCATGGATTCCAACACCATTTATTTCTTGTGTTAGCTGATCCATTACTGTCACAAACTACTCAGTTCCAATCCCTACCATTTCGGGCTACAGATTCGGAAGGATGTCATTATGTCGATGCCTCTCCTCTTCAGCTTCCCTTTTTCTTCTGCGTACAACCATTATGAACAAGCATATCTTATATGAAGCAACATGGTAATCTTTAAATACTATAACATTTCAAATTATTCATAATGTAAAAATCATTTACGGTATTCTTTTAACATCATCCAAACCACTAAAGGTATCTAAACCATCCTTTGATACCAACTATAAGGACCCAACCTTATAACATTACTTAATCTTAAATTTTAAACAAGTACAGACATTATTACTCATTGAGTATTTTTTTAGGTTTATAGTTATAAATAATTAGGATAACTTACATACATAACATACTACATTCATACAAATAGGACTCTATTAAACACAGTTTCCATTTTTTTCAAAATATAATACATTAAAACATATAGCATGATTTCTTTGAAAACACTCCATTCAAACATCCCGAATCCCTTATTTCTCTTACCCATCCATATATCCTGTGAAAAACATTTTAAAAATCATGGGATGAGTATAAAACTCAGTAAGGGATATAAATATAGAAAAAATTAGTTAAGTGATAACATAAAAACCAGTAAAACCCATATCATAAAAACTTGAATGCAAGGTATACTCATGTTGTTTCCTTAGGACATATTTACCATATAAATCTTATATTCACCCTTATATATGGAATAAACTTTTTTTTAACTTCCATATTTGGATTACCCAATGCATAGGAGAGCTATAATGGGGCTCACCCGTCATATCTTGAGTTATAATGTGCTCAACCCAACATATATTGAGCTATAATGGGCTCAACCCAACCTAAATAATTTCCAAGGAACATATCATGGTAATAAATTTTCTTTAAATCATGATAAAGAAATCATTCCATAAACATATAAAAATACAATCCCATTGAAAATTATTACAGAGACTTTTAAAAGGATTTTAAAAGGAAAGTCCCTTAAAAATATAATTGAAGTGAGAATTAATAGAATGGAAGGTACACATGTATAAACTTTAAATACACATAATACTACATTATATAAACAAAAAATCATCACACCAACAATATTAATAAAACATAATGGATAAAGTATAAGGTTAACCCAAGAATGGTAATTGGGTTAAGAATTCCCTCACCTCAGGTTCTTATTACTTCAAATGTGTTCAACTTTTTTGTATAATGGTCAAAAGAGTGTTCTTAATATTATAAAGAAACATATACATCTTTATAATAATTTATATGATCATTTCATTAGATAATTTCACCATTTATTTGTTAGTATTTTGTTTTATGCATTGTTTTGGGGTGTTTTCTTTACATGTTTTCCATGATTGGTTTATGATGGATATTATTGTCGATTGGAAGTGAAAATCCTGAATGGGGATGGAAAGGTATTTACATATTTCCAGTATCATAATTTATACCATTTATCATTTTGAATTATTATATAAGTACGATTCATAAGTTAAAATATTAATGATTTTTGTTTAAATAATGTTAGTGGTTCTTTGATAATAACGACCTCATTTTGTCTAATAAATTCAAACAACGAGTAAAAAACGAATTCCAGAACTACGGATGAGAAATAATACATATATTATAACCTGTTTCAACCATAAAAATGGTTTCATGACCAGACTTGAAATAATTAATGCAAATTGAAATCACATCGTCCATGATGTCGGTAATTCGACACATCACGGACAATGTTTTTATTCCTTGAATAATTGGGATAGGAGAAGAATAATGATGATGAATTTTCCATGAACATGAGAAAATCCAGAATATACATGATTTATAAAGCTTTCATGCCTCTTGGTTAAGAGGATATGAGGAAATAATAAGAAAATAAAGGAACTCAAAATAAAATAATAATTGAGAAGTCCCTTACAAAAATTCGGCAGCCTAATGGCTATGCATCATGGTTTCAGAAAATATTAAAAAGAGAGGGGAAAAGAGTCACCCATCCATAAATGAATCATAATAAATAATATATCAACTATAAGAAGTAAATAAGATCATGTAATTGAAACATGAAAGTTATAACACATAAAAGAAAACTTGAATGGAAAAAAGAAAGAATTTGAGAATTTTCTTACCGTGTAGAGTAACTCCTAGAACATGAAGGTTGGGACCTTGGGGGCCTGAGGAAACCTTGGGAGGACAAATAGGGTGGTAAAAAGGCCAGATCATTGTTTATTGAGAATTGGTAATGAATTTAATGATGGACTGGGTTGGTATTAATAGCAAAAGTGAGGGATTATTTTAATAACTTCCAAGGGACACCTCATTAGTGGTATTTGCAAAACCTTGCTCTTGCCCATGGTATTTTCCCATGGTATTAGGAACTTAGGATTCCTTACATCTTATTTAACTTTAAAAAGTTAACCAAATTTATTACATCATTATTACATCATTAATGAGGTCATTAACAAACCAAAACCCAAAACTGTATTTTTTACTATTTACCAAAAAATCAACTATTTCAGAAAAATCCCCAAAATTCTCCCTAACCATTTATCAATATTTATAATTCAAAAATGAAGTCCATTTTTTGAAAATAATTTTAAAATATCATTAGTTTAATTTTAAAATAAAATCGGTCTTAATTCAAAAATTAACAATTTTAAAACTATGGCTGCTTTTATATCACATTGAAAAATTAACCAAAATGTCATTATCTTCAAGCCTTTAGAAAATAAAATAATAATAAAATTTACTATTCATTAGAGTCATATTACTATTCATAGGTGTATGTTACTATTCACCAAAAACAATTTTGTTCCATTAGACTCTAAATAACATACTGAACATAGTAGTAGATGGCTGTTTTTCAAAATTCAAAACATAAAAGCAGTAAAATTATGTTTAAAGGCTAGTTATAAATATCTAATTTAAACAAAATTTCATGTATTTCAATTTATTTTTAGAAAACCCTGGGGTGTTACAGTTACCTATTGATTACTATTGTTCCTTCACTTAATCTATATTTGTTCTTATCTTATTATAATATTTATCTCTCTAGTTATTTTTCCCTTTTTATCTCATGTTATCTTTTCATTCTTATTGAGATAATTTAGAGTGTATTTTAAAGGGTTTTTTCTAAAAATATATCATTCCTTTTCCTCTTCTGGGGTTCCCACTACCACTAAAGTGAGTGTTTTTGGGTTTATTTCTATAATCATTAAAAATAAAGTGTCTTATTTTGTATTGGGTTTCTTGATATAAACAACTAAAAATAACAGGCTTTTCTATTGATTATATATAATAAAATCCAAGGGATAATATAACCCCAAATAATTTTATGGGTGGAGACATAGACACTCAAATTGATTTTTGGAAAAACCCTTTTATAAACATATATTATCATTTATTTTATTATTATTTTATTTATCTTTTAAATTTTAGTTACCACTTATTTTTATCACTGTATTTTTTTTAATTTTTTAAATGAACTTCACCCCCCCCCCCCATCATCCTAATCGGACCAACACTTCCATGTAATTCCTTATATATGTGTGTTTATAAGAACCCTAGAGTGGCTATTTTGGAACATGGGTTTCTTTATGATTATTATTATGGGAGAATAAATGTTTCCCCATGAGTTATAACCTAGGTGAGATGTGATTTATAGCCATGGTGGCAGATCCTAATGCCTCTAGTATCTGGCTTAGGATATTGGTGAACCAAGTTTTTTTATTAAGTATCATGGCATTTTCCTGTTGTAGTTGCAGTGAGTTATGATGTGTTAGGATAATCCAAAAGAGGTGTTATCTTGGACTTTTTAATTCATAAAATAGTTTAATCATGATTAGATAATCCTATTTATAATATCAATTCATGGGTTGTGGTACTAGGTATATGATATAGGCATGTAGATGCATTGGGCTTCATTATATAAATCACATGAGGGGATCTGAAATCAAGGTTTAGGTTTTCATGGGAAAGATTTGTAGGAAGACTAGCCCTAGGGACATTTATTGTGGTACCTAATGGAGTTATAGGTTAGGACCCCAGATTTTTATATCTATAATGATTAGGGAGTGTTTAGAAACTTCTAGTTTTGAGATGACAACGGGTTGGTGGGTGATTGTGTGGTTAGCCTTGGCATGGGTGAAATGAGTTGATTTTAAAGAGGATCGCTGAGGGTACATCAGGATAGATGATACTAACATAAATTAGATGTGTGGTTGTTGGTTTAATCACATGATCCTATAATGGATAGCATGAAATTCATTAGAAAATGAGTCTAGTTGTGTAAATTGGTGGTATGGGAGCGTACACCTATTGGGTATGGATAAGAATTTTATGAATAGTAGAATAGAACCTATGAGAGGGATATTAGAGATTACATTACATTATAATTAGTAGATTCTATGTTTTAAGAATTTTTAGGGGAAAATTCTTGATGTATGAGAGAATTCACACACTGGTTATGTGTGGTGACTATTATTTAAGGATTGTTGGGTAGCCATGTGTGAGATCAGGACTAATGGATTTGATGAAACTCTTATACACATGGTTTCCTAAGAGTTTTGATTAATTTTGAAATTTATCTATATGTTGAAGGGTGGCATAATATATAGATTAGGGTGTCCTAGTATGGTCGTCATTAGTGTGTGCTTTGTCGCATATTTTCAATAAGGCATGTTGTTCGAACTTGTTCAGGTCTGCTCAAGGATCATTTAAAAGAAATACATATAGTGGGGAGTGAAACATTGGTGGTTGGGGAGCTGACCCACATTATATATGGATGTATAGAAGATTTAAAGGATGAAATTATTAGATATTTGGTAATCATTAGCGATGTATGTTTCATGTTGGTGCTCAAGTAAGAGTGGGACAGTTATATCCAATCAATATGTGTGGAACTTTATGGGGCATGATCCATGTATATAAGTAATTTTTTAGTGGATAAATGATATGGACACATCGATATTAGGTATCATATTATTATTCATGGATGTATGAACCTATATGGATTGGGTCATGGGAGTGATTAGACTGGTCGTTAAATGATTGAGATGTCACTGAAATTTCAGTAAAAGGAAGAAAATATTTTTTTTTGGATCCCTGTTGAATACTAGGTTTTAGGCTTGGATGAGATGTTAGATGGAGTTTTTATGTTGGAATCATGCATGGGATAAATTTATTATGATCTAAGGGTCAACCAAATCAATGATGGGTTAGTACTTGGGATTAGAGTATTATGACAAATGTGGTTGGTTAGTGATTGAACCATGTAATTACACTAAGTTTTGGGTATTTTATGTCCTTGGGATTCCTTTAATAATTAAATAATTGGGATCTAGTGATGAGATATCACATCTATGGTTGTGGATAATCTTTTTTTGGAATGTTAATCTAGGGGAGTTCCAACCAATATTTTTTGTATGATTGGGTGTGGTGGAGTGAAAATCACACTGAGTGTGTCATTGGACTACTAAGAATAAATTTTATGTAGATGATTCTAGTGATGGGGAGAACTATTTCTATAAACTATCCCTTCTTATATAACTTATGGTGGTAGGAAACATGATCCTAGGAATGAATATGCTAATGACATTGTGGTTTCTCATGATAGATGGGTATTGTTATGTTTCATCTCCATATTGGTAATGATGATGAGCGAGTGGCTTGGGTTTTTTGATTAAGAGTGGGTCTTGTCTTTGGAATTATGACACAAAGGATCATTCGGTATTTGAGAATATTACACAATGAGTCAATCATCAATTGATGAACTGGATAGGTTAGACTTGATGGTTGATAGACCATAAAGACTTATTGGGGATTAGAAATGTTATGGTGGGGATGTTGTGAAGACTCGTGTTTGTAATGGTTGTAAGAATTATGGGAATTTTGATTTTTGACTCCTAAATAAGGTTTTTTTGAAAAATGTGATTTAGATAAAAATTCTAAGAGTTGCATCATCTCGATGAGATTTTTTTGGATACAGATCAAGGCCCAGGGATCTCTTGAGTTATAGGGTGTGCATTGGGAGCTTAGGGTTAAATTTTAGAGATTTTTCTCTTGATGCATGGCTTGTATATCATGGTTTAGGAAACCATGTGGGTCACATTGGGTAATATATTTTTAGTTAATTTGGTTCTTTCATTGTTTTTAACATAGTTAGTTCAAGATTCAAGGAAAACTATGTGAATTTTAAGGGTAATCATATAGCCTTGGTTTTGGCTTGGTGGATTGAACAAGGTTGTAAAGAAAAAATGAAAAACCAAAAACCTCATTTCAGTTGTGAGTTTTATAGTTGGATCCTTTTTGGGGAAATAGTGTGTTCAAATCATGTGAGGGGTGGATTAAGATAGCACTAACTGCATGGTTGACTTGTGATTTTGAGAATGGTGTGGCTAAACCATGTTTCCTACAAGATTGAATAAAAAATTAATAAGTAACCCTTTTACACATATGATTATTTGACCCCCATCCCCTATTCCTCTTCTCCCTCTCATATAGACCAGGGGATCTCCCCTCAACCATCATCTCATTTAAAACCCCTTCAAAATGGGTGGTTTTAATGGAATTTGTTTATTTGAGGCGATTCCTCTCTTCTAGTTCCCCTCGTTATTTTCTTCTCTTGATTTCTGTAATTTTTTTCCTCTAGATAATGTTTCCCTGATGATTCCACTAAAGCATAGTCGAATTGTTTTGATATGTTTTGTATTTTTATCAGTGTGGATAGAGGACATCCTAATACAAGTAATTCACATCATTTCTAACTGTTTCATTGGAGGTTCACCACAAAATGGATTTAAATAAGGTTTTAGTTTGAAAATAAACAAAAAATTTGATTAATTGGAGACATTTGTTAAGTATTTTAATTTGGATGGAAGTGGGGGTGTTCCATTCACCATCAACAGGTGGTCAACCATGGTTTTAGTGCGATATGATAACCTAGTGTTCTCTTAATATATTTATCCTAATTTAATTAAACATGTTTTTAATTACAGATTATTAAATTAAATTGTAAGAGTAATTTTAAAATTTTTATAATTAATTTTATTTGGTGTTTTTCCTTGAGATAGGTTTTTGGGTTGTGATATAATTCTTGGAAGATCTTGTTTTATGGTAATAGATCTATACATAAAAGAAATTTCATCATATAAAGTATACGGACTCCAACCACTCTCTATGGTAAAGCCATTTTATTTATATGGAATGTGATATGCGGTCTCTCTATTATGGGTGATTGACCCTTTTAAAATAAAATTAATGTGGATAGATGAAGTGAAAAGGGCCTTGTTGGGTTGTTAATAATAGTATGAGGCCTCAATCATAGAGTTCTAAGGGATTAATTGTAAAATTATACAATAATAGAAGTAGAATGAAGAGCGGTATGACTTATAGAATGGATATACACTATAGACCTTAATATGGGTACTCATAGACTCCTACTCATAGGAGAGGGTGTTGGATTGGGAACGGTTGTCCCTAGAAGGACAAGAGAGAACCTTGATATGACTTATATCCATTGGGATAGTTGATATGAGAGTAGGGAGAGTGTTCCTACTACACAGATATGTGGGTACCTAGATGGGTACACCCTGGGTAGGGTTTGATAGGTTATGTGAGTGGATAAAAAAAGAGGACCTAGGGAAGTGTAATGGGAGTTATGTAATCTCTTTAGAGTAATTCCAGTGGGGTCATAATATGATTATGACAACATTGATGGATTTTATACCCTTTAATTAATAAGCTTGTCCTAATATATAGTATTGAGATAAGGGAACACATGTAGGGTTTCTTTATTATGGTGTATCCTAGGGGACCTTAGCGAGTGCCTAGTGAGATGTTGACAATACATTGGGGTGTTTTAGAGGATCTTGTAGAATCTATTCTGGGTGATAACTTAGGAATATTGAATCAAATATTATTTTCTAGGTTTTTTTACTTGAGAGGACACCCTAGTATATGTGTAATGGGTTTGGGAGTTTGAAAAAACCATGTGAGGAATATGTGTGTTGTAATAGTCCAAGTGTATGATTTTTATGTGTGTCTTGATTGGGTGTGGGTATTTCCATGATTACTAAAATGATGATATTTTTTTCTTGTAATCATGTGGGTATTTCCGTAAGTCTCCAGATGATGAATTTCCTCAGCGGGTAGTGCCTTCCCCTGGGTTTCTAAATGATTTTATTTTGAAAAATGAGAGTATACCCCTATGTCCAAAATGATGTGTTTCCAGGAAGGGTGTAGGAATTCCAATTAATTATTGATTATGTTTACCTATAGTGAGATTATTCCCATGGATTATGGATGATGTGTTTCCTAGAGGGGAGTGTATATTCCCATGGGTTTCTAGATGATATGTTTCCTAGCGGTGAATTTTCCCCTCAAGTTCTAGATGATGTGTTTCTCGATAGGGTGTGGTGATGCACTTGAGTTTTTAGATGATGTGTTTCCTGGTATGGAATGTGTATGATCTTGGGTTCAATATGATTGTATTATATTCATAGATACATTGGCACCAACCAGGTAGTTATGGTTAATATCGAGTATCATGTTAGAACCTGATGATCAATTATTATTATTATATAATGATTTCATATTTATTTATTCATCCGATCATATTATATGTGCATCCACTAATTTATTGGTTATTTTTGGGACCCCATTGGTGGTTACATACTGAGATATACTTACACCCTACTCAGGAAGACATGGAACTTGGGTTCTTGAGAATACTTCATTGTTCACAGGTTCTAGTAAAGAAAAGGCTCAGTGTTTCATGACTAAGTGGGATAGCTAGGATGAAGTAGGATATTGGGATGTGATGAGGATTGGATATCATAGAAGATCCTCCATGTATTTTTTCCTTCATTTTTATTGTACATATGATCAACCTAGTGGGTTTTCAATTTATGTATGTTGGTCTGATCATGTGTCTATAGGAGTTTTTTTTATACTTTCACACTGAGTTATTATAGAATTATTTGGGTTTATTACTTTCATGTACTCTAATTATTTATGACTTATGATATTTGGTTATTTTACTCAATGTTTCTATATAATATGAGGGTATAATATTCCCACAGTAAGACCCTAGACCTCCACTACTAATCATCATCCTCTAGAATATAAGTATGTGTGATTGAGGTCAAGAAATTTTCTGATATAGGCCCCAATGAGTGGTCCCAAAAAGAGGGAATATATAAGAAATTAACTCATATGATTTCTCACTAGGCCCCTAAATGAAACTAGAACAACCATCTAATCTTCCCTTTAAATATTACTGGGTATTATAAGAAACCACTAGAAGGGAAAAACTCACCTAGTTAACTACATAACTTGTACAAACCATGCTAGTGTTGCACACATATTAACATTCAACTTATATACCTAGTATTACCATGATATCAAAAAACAAAGGTGAGTTAATAATTGATAATGAGATCATCACATAAATTAATGATAAATAATTTAAAACATACCTTATCTCAGCTAAATCACCCTCTTAAGAAATAAATTTTTTTCAAACCCATCCATAAGAATCATATAATGACATGAAAATATATAACACCCACAATGTGTTCACAATTCACATCGAGTATAAAAAATCTATGGGATTATATAAGGGCCTCACAATAGTCAAATAAATCCATTTATAAAGTGTGAAATAATCCATTAAAAACAATATTGGTATTCCAAGACAACTTACACCATTTGAAATATCCCTTTAAAATAAATTCTAAAACAAAATCATAAAAACATGATACAAATCCATTATGAAATCAACATGTCCCTTAGAAATCACTCTAAACCCACAATAAGACTATCAAACCTTAAATAAATCTAACATGGGATAAACACACTGGTTTTTATAAATCAATAATTTTAAAATATAAAATTTTTCTTTATAAATATATTTGTTCCATGAAACTCACGGAAATAACTTATTTCTCATTAATTAACCACCTAGTTCAAACACTTGTCCTTCCATAACATTTGATCCAAATAATAATAATATAAAAACCAAAATTCCCCCTTTATTCTTACTATGTGAACTATTAAAAATATTCTTCACACCAAAAAAATTTATCACATATACATATAATTTTAGAGGAAAATCAGTTAAAAGTACTCAATAAACTCATGGAATTTATTATAAAGGAAATTCATATAATCATATACATCATTAATGTGGAAACAAGTTGTGATAAGTTTCTTTTGATAGAGAAGACCCAACCAAAAAAGAAACACCCTTTACAACCCCGGAACATAAAAAACCCCATGTTTAAATCCACCCAACCCTAATTTATTTCCCCATATCCATTAAGTTTAATCATAGAAAACAAAAACCAAGATGAATGAAAAAAAATAGAATATATTAAGATAAAATAAAGATAATATCATATAGATCCTCTTGAAAAAGAAGGAAATGTGTCTTGATACCAAAATATAAAGGGTGGAATGAGCTCTTCTTTCATACCTAGTTGCCAGATGAACATGAGGGGAGGAAAAGAAATCCAAATTCCTTAAGAAACAGTGGGGGAAATTGGAATATTGCATTTTTTAAAACCTGTGCAGGCCATGTGGCTAGGGAACATGGTTTGGTCAGATAGTTATTCAAACTGTGTTCCAATCAGGTGGGAGCCACTAGATCAAACTCCTAAAATAAGATTTATCATCATGGTTTGGCCACACTGTTTCCCTTAATTGTGAACCAAACATGAAAGTCACTACTATATGTGAATGTAAGACAATTTATTACCCAAATAACCATCATAGTTTGATTAACTATATTACAATCATAAAAATACCACTATTAAAAGTTGAATCACTATGAGAAGTTAACCTGCATAGTTTCTCCCAACCATGAAATAATAAATATATAGAGATAATCCCACTAAAATTACAATTATTAATACTAAAACTCTCAAAAATTTAAAATACACAAAAATAACATAAAATAAATCATAAAAATGACATGGGGAGTCACAATACTCCTCATCATACAACCCTCTGACCCTAAAAAGTATTAGGTCAAGGTAGAAGTAAATTGAAAGATGAATCTCCAAAACAATGTATAAAGGGTGGGAGGGTCTGAATAACTAGAATAGGTCAAAAGTAGGGGAAAACAATAAGACCCAGAATGGTTCTAAAAAATAATAGGATTTATCCTTAAACAAAATCAAATAGACTTAAGAAATATCCAGACTATAACAATTTATATCAAATTTCAAGGAATATAGAGACATTGAATAGGTATCCTACCATTTAAAATTCATCTAAAATTGTGAATAAAAGATCCACCTATTCTATAAAGAGAGAATCATCGAAAAAATGGATCTAAAGGAAGAAAAAATAATAATAATTCCACTACTATATCAACTCAAATTATACAACAAAATCAGATAAAATTCCATAAATGAAGAACATTTCCAAGGAACCTTCAAAGATCACAAGATTGGGTCACTAAATCTATCACCAAGACCATAACCACCTTCCAACCATGAGTATTTGGAAAAAAACCATAAACATGCCTCATCAAGTAACAACATTGTTCCAAACTCACTCCATGAAACTATAACAAAGGGTAAATTAGGGTGAAGATCATGGAACACCAACTCATGGTGATCCTAAATAAATGTAACAACCTGATAGCTCCTATATTCTAACTAAAAACAACCACACACCCATGTTACCCATGCACTAACCTATGTTCCCATATGTTCGAACCATCCAACCAAAATGAATCCTCTAGAATCCATTATGCACAAACTAAAATAACACAAAAAAATAATAAGGAATGAACATCCCAAAACAATCCCCACACATAAAGAGATAAATAAAAGAGGATAACCAACATAATACACCAAATATTAATCATATAAAAACAAAAATTTATTAAACTTATCAAGATCAAATACCAAAATAGATCATCACCCCAATTTAGACTTACACCTAATATTAGTCTTCTTTTAAGAGACTCTCAAACTACTAGAAGACTTATCCTCACCTATTAAACTACCCAAACAAGACTTACAAGCCTATTTTTCTCAATTAAACCTACATAGTTCCCAAATAAATCCCTAATAAAAACACAACCTCAAATAAATCCAAGATGCACCAATACACTATGGAGTGGTGGAGATAACACCTATCACTCCATTTAGAGTCTAGGAATAGTTAAGAACAGGAAAATGAAAACCCTAAATATAAACAAATTACCTTTAATCAAGGTCATTCTAGGAGGATTACTTAAAATAACAAGACCTTAACTAAGTCATAACTTCTAAATCACATAAAAAAATTCTAACATCAATCAATAGAAAAATACTAACATAAAATTTAACCAAATAATAAAACAACATAAAAACTGCCATTTTTACCCATGGCCCCTTGGAAAGGGTACCACTCTTTACATCATCTTTTTAATTCATAATACACACCAAGGGTTGGAATTTAAAAGTACACCACCCCAAATATGGTTTCAAAAACCAATTCATTAACCCCCCCCCCCCCACACACACACACACACATACCCTTATTCAAAAACATTCTATATATTTCATCATAAAACCAATACATTTCATGTAACTCAATTTTATTTTAAATCATTTCAAAAATTGATTTTAAATCCAACCCTTCTTAAAATATCCTTTTAATATAGTCAAAATACCATGAACATAAATTAATAAACTGATTTTAAAATAAAACAATTCCCAAATTCCATAATTAAATAACAAAAATTCCAAAAAAAATTCTTCAAAACAAAAATCCATATTATAAGAAAACCATAAGGATTCATTTAAAACTAAAAACATTTTTCATGAAATCATCCTTCTTTAAACAACATGAATTTCACAATACCTCCATAAGTAAAAGGGGAGTGACCCCTGGGAGGCAATAAACCATCCCTAAACCATGTTAGGGGAATGAACCTAATAATAAAAGTGTCATATACTAAATTCCTAACCAATCAGTGTGGTTTGTGGGTTCTGTTTCATGGTACTTCATTAATTTATTCTTCTTATATTAGTTCAGTGCTAGTTAACCAAGTAAAATTCTCATGTCAGGTGTCAATTCTTAATTTATATTCAATAATACATAATAAATGATTGTGAGTTATGTAACCATTGATCAATATGCTAAAGGAATATAAAACTGGGATAACCTTTGGATTATAATTGTAGAAATAATTCAGGATTGACCATATTAATTATGGATTCACGATCATCTAGTTTAGTGATAATTTGATGAAAAAGTGTTTGTATTGGAAAATATTCATACCCAGATTCACCTACCCACCAACTCTCATTGAGTATCTCACACATAATACCATAGTGGGCCCTAAAAATTGGTATCATATCATAGGTTCCTTTTTTTTATTTTTTTTCTATGAATTTAAATAATTATATTTTTTGGATTTTAGTTTCATTTTGCAATTACATTCTTTTGGTGATATGTAAAGGTCAATAATTTTGAGAAACAATCATAGTTCCATGTTTATTTCATATAATGAAATAGTTTTTTGGAAAAATTTAGATTCTTATGGAAAATATAGTATATAAAAAAGGAAATGTGTGAATGATTCAAATTTTGAATCAATTAATTCATTCAATGATGCTACAAGAATAGATGATGACCTTGACATACCAATTGATGTTGGATCTGCTGATGATGATGAGATATGAATTAAAACAAATGTTGAATTTTTCATCATTATAGATGGATATATATTATAGTTTTAAATATTATAACATTAATTTTAGATAAGAGAGTAATTCTCAATAGTTTCGTGTAAAATTGTTAAAAATCCAAGTTAATAAATTGATTAAATTGAAAAAATGACTGGTTGAAGTGGCTTTGATATAAGAGAAAATAACGATTCCTAGGATAATTAATTATATTTTATTTACTCTAAAGTGTATAAAATTAAATTTGGTCCTTAAAGATGATCCTTGACTCAAAATATCTTTAAAATTTAAGAGCCAAGAAGGATGAATTGGTGGAACACATGGTATAATTAGTTGATAAAAAATAAAGGATGAAACAAGTAGAAGTGGGATTAAATAAATATATTATGAAAATGTTATATGATATAAACCTCCAATTAGAATAGGAGGATCCTTCCAATGGAAGCACAAACCAGTGGATTCTATAGCTATCAAAATTTTCAATCTATGAAAAAATGGAGTATTTTTTGCAAAATTAAAAAGATAAGATTACTAAAGGAAGGTAGATATCAAATTCTACTATTATGGAATAATATTACACATAATTAGTTTATATATAGATTCTAAACAGATAGTTTGTGGAAATAAATGCACTAAAATAATATCTCAACTAAGGCATTACTATACAAGGTATGTTTTTTGCAGGATATGTTTTATTTGTGGTAACCATAGACACATAGATCAAAATTATAGAAAGATTAGATATAAAAGAATCATAAGTAAATATTTTTTCTTTTAAAAATGGAAATATAATGAACCCCTAAAAAATATTTTAATCTATAAAATAGATTTTCTATATTGGATGAAAGAAATAATGGATCTCAATGAAGGGTCCACTAAACACTAAAAGTATTTTTCTCATAGCATCCATCATAGAGAGAATGAAAAAAAATATGCAGGAAAAATAAATAATCCAATATAGTTATTGCGAAATAAGTATGATATATTGAAGAAATATTCTTCATGGAAAAAAGATTTAGTCAACTCTTATAGTTTTAAAAGAAGACATACATGAAGCATGCCTATGTGGTCTCACAAAAAACCACCATAAGGAAATAAATTGAGGCTAGTGGAAAATACATCCTAGGAAATAGAAATCATGATGAAGGATAAAATAGTAAGAAATTTGAATTGGAAACATGCATAAGTGGGATTAGTCTCATAATGTTGGAAAATCCCAATCCAAGAATGGGTATTCCAAAAGGAAACATCTAAATTCAAGTTTGTGTAACTTGTATCACTCAATATAGAACCACTATAAAAACATGGAAGAAAGTGTGAATAAAAGGGTAATTCCACCAAGACCAATCACATTCCTTAATGAGAGTAAATTAAATGTTCCCCAATCCCCTTATAATTAAATTTCATTACTATTTTTGAAATGTTGTAGGTTTTTAAGGACATATGATCTGTGTGTGAGTTGCATAAAAAGATACAAGTAGTGTTGAAAAATCCTCCAAAGTTCCAATTGAGTTTGGAAGTAGTGCAGGTGGTACCTTATTAAAACTTGAATAGTAAGAACGTATAAAAATTGGTTTCACAAGTGGTATCAAGTTGTAATTCAGGTATTGGTGTAAAAAAACTAATCATCGATCGGTATTAGACTCTAAAGATGAAAGAATATATCTTGATGTAATAATATCAGTAAAAACTATTTTAAAGATTTAATTGTTTCATACTGACATTTTATAAAATATTTATTTTTTTAGGATATAAAAATCTACTATTTGGAATATTTTCATGATGAATATAAATGTTATATTCACTAATGAAGATTAAGAAACAATGGGGTTTTGGGTATAAATATCCAATGGTTGCATCTTAATTAAACAAGGAAAGACATCCATTAATTAAATAAAGAAATATTTGTTAATAATTTTTATCATTTTTTATTTAGATCTGATGTGTGTGGAATAAATATGGAAGAGTTCCTTGGATGAATTTGAGAATCATGATTTCCTATATCTTATGGAATTACATGTATTAAAATTTAAAACAGTGATGTTATTGGCTTAATATCTTGTTTTATACATTGAGTTCTATCTCAATAGGATTATAGATTTTATTAATAGATTAGTGCTAAGTTGTAATATCACTCATTGAATATTTTGATAATGCAGCAATAGTTAAAGGGGTTTCATTTTCTTTAAACATAAATATATAATTATGTTTTAATTTGAGTATATATTATTAACAAGTGATTAATAGATGTAGAGTGAGTTATAAATTTTAGGATACTTGTATTTTATTAAAATAGGGAGATTATAGTATCTCTTGATATGGTGAAAGGGTTATAATAGAAAATGGAAATAATATTTACTAATTATTCCCCTATTCTTATCAAAAATAGAGAGTTTATTTTGGAAAGTGAAGGTATGGAAACTAGTTAGGTACTCATTGAATGATTGGAAAGTTGTATCATTTGTTTCTTTTAACTTCTAAAAAAGTGTCATCCAAGAAAATAGAATCAATTGGTGCACCCAAATAATCTTACAAGAGAAATAAAATTTTGATTTCATGATGCTTAGCATCATGAATATGGGAAAGTATGTTAATAATTGACTATTACTCATAATAATATTTATGCATTGCATTTTTTTTCAAAGGTGGAATAGGAATCATCAAGAATTCCTAAACCTTAAGGGACCTCAATGGGATATTAGGAATCATGTTGGGGGAGTAACAAGAATATTGTTTATGATAAAAGAATTTTGGATTCAAGATAGGTGTTTCCAACAAATACCAAGGGGGATTATTAGCATCTAAATTATGATTCATGATTAGATTTTTTTCTACAAGAATTGGAGTTGTTTTTTAGGATTTATTTTCAACACAACTTAATTATTAAAGTTGAATCTATCATTAATAAAAGTATTAATGATTGTCAACAAGGAATTTTCAAAGGTGTTGGAAGCATTTCTATCAGAAACCATGTTGTTACATCATTAGTCATGGTTTTATTAGAGTTCACCAAAAAATAGAGAAGGATGAAACATAAGAGTTCTCTTTAAATGTTTAAGAGTATTTGGAGTTTTGTATATGTATTTACACTTTGTATCTTTATAGGAACATTAGTCATAACATGAAACCCCTGGTTAAACCTTAAAAGGTGTTTCTAGAAAAATAACAATAGCATGGACTGCCCTATCAACATAAGAGTGAGTCCTAGAAATCATAAGGGACATTTTGGATAGCATAATACATTATATAATAACATTGGAAGAGGAATAGCCATCATATCAAAGACTCTCTAGTCACTCTATGACTCGACTAAGGTAAATGACCTAATTTATAAGGATGGAAACGTGTGGTGATTCAAAGCATTATAGATGGCCATAAGTGTTTGGCATCATGTTGGTTTGTTAATAACACCATGGAAGCATTTTGTACAACATGAAAGGATTTTGGGATAAAAAAATGGAAAAGACCCTCATTGTATAAGATTCTTTAACGTAAATCATAAGATTATTCAAGTGGTTTTCAAGGTATTTCCTTTTATAATTTCAAGAAGCATAATATGTTGTTCCATGTAAGGATTAATCACACCATAAAGGGGTTGTAGTTTATTTTAGTGTATTTTTCTATCTTAGATGTGTCCATGACACAATTAAAGAATCACTCTACAAAGACATGATATGTAATTGAAGGATTTTTGGTGTCTGGGTGTTCACTTCATGCAGAAAAATGTTTCTTCTTAACATTTCTGAGAGACAAGAAGGGATGGAGGAATGTGTTGTAGCATCTATCCATGAAGATAGAATGATGATGAATGATCGAGTTGTTGTGACGTAGTTTAATGATTGATGTTGTAAAGGAGGAAGATTAACCATGATTCACTATTCAAAGAAAATCCCTAAGAATTTCTCTATGATATTTTTTTATATGTGATGCATTAAATTTAGAAGATACACATTTCATGACACAATAGAATAAGTCACACTATGAAGATGATCAAGGTGGAAATATTTCAAGTTCATGGGACTAATGAAAAATTCATGAAGGATGAAGTCACATCACGAACTAGGTATTTCTAGTTTCATTAAAACATAAAGTATAGTGAGATGATTGGGAAGTTGAATAGAATAAAAATAAAATATCATTTTTTATTTGATGGAAATAATATATTTTCATATCCTTTCACCTTTCATGGAGTTTAACTGATGAAATATATGAGAGGTATGTTATGGAGATATCTTTCTTGAAAAAATATAGAATATATCTTTATCAAGAGAAGAAAAAAAGAGATCTAAATAAGATAACTAAAAAATAGAATAAAAATATATCTTTTTTAAAATATCTACTTAAGATAAGGGGAAATAAGAAAAACATTTTTTACAAAATAATGTAAAAATAATAGGAATATCTTATTTACTAAGAATAAAAATAACAGATTATAGATCTTTTTTAGAAGAATAATAAGAGGAATAAGGTGTCACTGTTATACAAAAAAAGAAAAATAAATCCATACATTTGGATATAAAACAAAGTATTAGATGAATAAATACTTGGAACTTCTTAAAGATCATTCCAAACAAAGAAAAAGTTTTAGTTTCCACAATGACTCCAAGAAATATACAATAGTTATAGTGATGTTCACTATAGGCCAACGAAGAAGCAGAAAGTAGAGATTAGAATATATCCACCTATATTTAGTGTAACAAAAATATTGGATACATTGTCTATGTAGGTAAGTACTACCAAATGTGTTTCTTTATAGATTAGTGATCCAAGGAGAAATTTGAAGAGAGTGGGCCTTTAAGGGCTTTGATCCATCCCTAAACCGTGTAAAGTGAATGAACCCAAGAATAGGATTGACCAAGCCTAAACCAACCACAAATCAGTGTGGTTAGTAGATTTTGGCACATGAAACATCAATATTTCATGCTCTTTAAATTAGAATAATATGGGTGAACCAAGTAAAATTTTATTTCCAGGCATGCCTGATACATTTTTATTCTGTAAGAATTAATCAGTGAGTGAGGTTTAATCAACCTATTGGTCGAAGTGATTATCTCATGAGGGGGTGAATTGAGTACCCAATTAAAATTTCTATTAAAAAAAGGTTTAAATAAATTCCATCTATTTATTTAGAACATCCCAGTTAACCAAAATAGTAGATCAATATAAGTATTATCCTTATAAAATAATTATCAAATATTGGTTATATCTCAATTAAAATAAAATATAATATTACTCTAACCTTTTAAAACATTTGACTTAATCTTAATTTTATATAAACCCTAATTAAGGTTAACTATCAAATTAGTGGTTTTGTTTAAAAATTAAAATAGATTCAGTTTTAAAACATATAAATAAAAATAACAAATAGAAGAAATGAAAAATGAGGTTTAGTTTCAAGATGAGACTTAAACCTATCCACTTAGAAATCACCTGATTCCAATAATTTTATATAAAAATAAATTTTTGATCCATAACCACAATTGGGTATACAGTTTCACAATAGTTTTCCATGCCATTCATAGACCTCTTCCACAATAATCATGGGAGTATAGATAAAACAAGACACACATGGTCCTCTACCAAAACACGTGGGGAACATGAGTAAAGAGTTTTGAGAATATATCTAGTATCTTCAAATTTTAGTTCAAGATACAGTGTGAGTTTAGAAATACATGGTACTCACACTTCTCACAATTTAAATTAAATAGACAAATATAGTAAGTAAAGGTGTAATAAGATATTTTTTTCTCTGTATAATAAGCTCTATAGATCGTGACTTCGTGAATGTGATCATAAATGAGGCTTGAGTTATATTTTTGATTTTTTTTAGAATAGAGTGTGGAAAACTCTTTGTTATGAATATGGGAAGTAATATGAGTGTTCAATGTGATTCTCATGTTCTATAGTTGACCGCTGGTAAATATTATTTGTATAAGTCACATCAATCTTCTCTTGATATTACAATTTAAATCATAAGATCTCAGTGTGTGTATCTTAGTTCTTAGTTCATTCAGTGATTCTATATATATTATTCACATTATAAAGTATGATCCTTTTATCAACAGCATGTTGGAGTGTCCATTTAGAGAAAAATCATCCAGATATAATGAATCCTTGTACGCAGTACTGAAACAATCATTAATGCATCTCTTCCCAATAATTAATAACAACCATTAAAATAAATCTTGGCATTAAATTCCATAATATTTCTATTAGAAATAGTTATTTCAAAATAAATAGAACAGTGGTGGTGAGTAATTTGGAATGGTGATAGTCTCTAGTGGTGAGTGAAGATAGCGGGGACAGAGGCTGGCGATGACATAGTCTAGTGGTGAGTGAAGCTAACGGTGACTCGGGCCAATGGTGACTCATATATGGTGGTAGGTACTTCTAAAACTTCGAAAAAATTCAAGTTGAAAGGTAATTTATCCTCTAGAGGTTGGAAATTCTCATTCTTTTCCAAAATTCTATTCTAGTGGTGAGGCATAGCTGATGGTAGGTTATTCTCATACTTAACTAAATTTTAGTCATGGTTAGTGACTAATCTTCAAAGGTGAGTTAGACTTGGCGGTGACTCATCCAAAATCGAGAGACATATATAGTGGTTAATAAACCTTAACTATGAGTCATCCTCAGTAGTGTATCATCCTCAATGGTGAGCCTTTCTCATACTTATACAAATATCTTTCAATTTTACCTTACACTATAAAATATTTTCATCAAATTTAAAACTCATTAAAATCATAATAAATATGATTTTTTTATCACTAAAATAAGGGTACCAACAATCTCCCCCTTTTATGATCACAAATTCTGTCATTTTATACACATGGTATCAAAGACATAAGGATCAAATAAAAGACAGTATCAAATGAATAATAATAGATAAAGTAAATAAATAAATTCCATACCTTTCTCTCCCTTTTAGGATTATCAAAAAATAAATGTAAAACAATAAATTCATAGAAGAAAAATATGAATTAATAGAATAAGATTAATTAGAGAATTTCTATTTGAAAAGTTACTGAAAGTACACTAAAAATTTTCAACAGAAAGTTGGAATAAAATAACCCACAAAATAAAAAGTGTCTAAGAATCAATGCTTCTCAGGCTGAGATGAGGGATTAGGACATTCTGTACCCTTAACTTTATCCAAAGAAGAGGTCCTGGCATCAAAACCTGAAGGATATCATGGAACGGTTGTAGTAACAATGGTAAGAGAATAAGGTTCTCTAATGATTATTGGTCTGAGGTTCTAAACAGATTCTCTTTGAGAAGTAGCAAATGGATGGAAATGGGCTAGCAAGGGTGTATGTAGATCTCTGTTCACACTAGGCCTAAAGTACTCTGAAGTAGTATCTATAGGTGTCATATGAGTATTAACAAGAATTGCCTCATGAGCTACAACAACATTCCCATGCTCATGTGGAAATAGTTTCATAAGATTTATGGAATCCATCATGATATTACCACCTCTCTCTATTTCACTAGAGAAAAAATTTCTTCTCCTACATAAACCGTTGAAGCACTAGAGTCATAACATTAAACTGGTTCAATTTTTTGTTGAAGGATTCAATTTTATGATGCATCTTCATATTTCCAAGAAGAAACATAAAATGAGAATTCAACTCATGATTAGTAAAAATAATTTAAAGATCATATTTTATAGCTTTGGTTATGGTTTCTCTATCATCATTAATGTATTTCACATAATCATTAACCAAAATGTGTACATGATCACTGTTAAATCTAATTTTTCTTAAATTCTCCTCAATTTGGTCAAACAAATCGCTAGAGGCAGCATAAAAATCTTCTCTCACAACAGATCTGATCATCTCAATGTCAACAAGGGGAACAGTAAAAGTAGAAGGTGTTGAAGGAATATTATCCATCCTCTCAATAAAATCATCTATATAAGCAGAAAAGGTTGCCAGCATCCATTCTAACTTACATTTCACAGACTCCATGTCACTAGAAGGTCTCATATTTTTAATTCCTACTTCCTAAATGTGGTGCATCATTTTCGGTTCAATGTGTTATATCACCAACTCAAATAAATACCTGGCATCATTTTCACTTAAATTTTTGACCTGAGGCATTTGATTTCTAACAATATACAAAAATCAAAAAACATCCTTTCTCTAAAGGATTAAAAATCACCACTAGTGACGACATACACTAGTACTGGTGGAACTGAAGGAGAAAACTCTCTCAGAATCAAACATTTGAAAAATACTAAAAACATCAGTCGGATTAACCAATTATCCCTCAAGATATCTCTCCTCTCAAATATTAGGTAAACTATTCATTGTTGTACTCCTATGAAATTTGTCCCATTCCTTAGACATTAGGTCAAAAAAATTGTAGAATATTTATTAAGAGTCTCAATAACTAAAGTCTTTGTAGCTATAGACATAACCATAGTTGATATAATAGAAAGGTCCACAAAAGATATTTTATCTTCACCAAGTATCTCATCAACTATAGGGTAAACTCTCATATTCTCAGAAAATAACTATTCAAAAACAATATCAACCTTAATCTGCACATCTGCTAACTGTTCTAAAGTATTATTCTTAACAAAATCAATAGGCTCACTAAGATCACCACCACAAATATTGGGATCAATTGGATGAATTTAAAGACTTCGGTATTCCTCTCCCTTAATTAATTCATCTTTCTCTTCTCTTAGAGACAAGTCAAAATCTTTAACCAGGATAGGTATCTATTCAGATCCATAAACTGACACTCTTAGAGAAGGAATAAGTCCCTAAGAAATTTCTATATCCTCAAGTCTAATTATTCTAGAGGGACCATTAGGGTTAGATCCTATATCATAGTCTTCTCCATATCTATTTCCATTACCATTTCCATCAACTTTATCTTCATCTTCATCTTCTTCCTCATCACCATTTTCATCATTTTTATTCTCTTCAGAATATTTTGAAGTACTCTTAAATTTCTAATCACCTAATACTTCTATCTTCTCCTCATATCTTCCTTATTCGAAAATATTTTCAATGATAGTGAGTGTCTTAAAACGGTTAGGATCACCCAAGGTTATATCATGAGGACTTTTGGACAAGTCCAGATCACTTCCTTCATCAATAAAAAAATCTTGCTCCTCATTACCAAAGAAATCATCTTCCACTTCCTCTTCATTTGAGTACACCACTACTTAATCATGTTCCAAAACAAGATCCAAAAGGTCTTTTGGTCATGTAGGATGATCAATCAGGTTAAACTCATCATAAATACTTTCACTATCATTAACCCAGTGCTTCTTTCAAGGTTTCTAACTGATGTTCATCCTTATTCAAATCACTCTTATGATGTGGAGACCTCCACAATATTCTACATAGTCGTCATCTTTAGTAACCAAACCTTTTTCATATAACATACTAGAGTTAAAATGACAGTAGATTAAATAATTGTACCTTTAATATGGCTTGGTTTTTTACAACATGTGAAGCACTAAGTACCTGCAAAGATTAATCTTTCCACCTCTCTTCATCAGACTAAAAAATATACACATATTTGTACCATATGGTATTAAAATCTTCTTTATTTGGACTAAGTATATGATGGATGAACTTGAAAAGAAACATGTATTCTATATCAAGCTATGAAGAAATTTTTCTAATCAAAACTTCATCTCTTGTTAACTCAATGAGAGAATCTTCATAAACAAAAATTCTCACTGGTATCTAGAATAGTTCCTTGATAATATTCTGTTATTACTTAATGTGTATCCTTTAAAAATTCATCTCATTTAACTAAGTAAAATAATGAATTTTTTAAATTGAATCTATATCTCACATAGTCTTGGTTTTATTCAAAACAAAACTCAACAAACTCATAAAACTGATAAACTAACATAGGATAAAAAGGTCTCCCATTAGAAGAGAACCATTCAATCCATCCTTGGTTCTCTAGAAATTTAAACATTTAGTAGTTACTATACATCAACAACTCTTCATGTAATTACATTTCTGGAAAAACTACATGCTTTTCTAGCTTGGTATTCACAATTTATATAGCAACACTGTCTGATTCTCCTCTCTGCTTATTTTCAGGATGTGACTCATCTGGAGAAGGCTCATAATATCACTTCATTTTCACCATAGATATCATATTGGTAGGTTCAAGAAAAGGAGACATAAGACTGACAGTCGAGAGAGAAAGTCCCCATAGGGCTCAAGAGGAAGGAATGAGGAAAGAAGTTCATTGGAATTAGACAATCATTTGGTTTATATCATTTGGGATGTTTAGGAATTTAAAAATCAAAAATTTAAAAATGAAAACCCAAATTTAATGTAAATCAAATTAAAAATTTAATAAATAAATAATTTCTGAAATTAAAAGAGAAATAGAGACCTAAAAACATAAATAGTGAAAATTTGACAAAGCCTTGAAGTTTACTATGGTAGGTAAACCTAACAGTCAGTAAAAGTAAATGGTGAGATAATCACAAAGACAATCACAATGGTGAGACAATCATAATGGTCAGACAATATAAATGGTGATAATCAAAATGGTGATACAATCACAATGGTGAGACAATCATAATAATTATACAATCACATTAGTGAGACAATACCAATGGTGAGATATTAACAATGGTGAACCAATCACAATAGTAAGACAATCGCAATCGGGAGACAGTCACAATGGTGAGACAATCAAAATGGTGAGACAATCAAAATTGTGAGATAATCATAGTGGTGATACAATCATAATGATGATACAATCGTAATGGTGAGACCTAGAAAATTAAACATAACAATAATTAATCACACCTAAATAATTTTTTATGTAGTTTATTCTCTCACAATTAAAAGTATTAGTGAATATACTAGTAAGACGGTGTTATGTACTAATTTATTCAAGAGTTATATCACCCTTTTGAAAATGGTCTCTCCAAAAGTGATGTATAACATCAATATGTTCTATTATATAATGTGACACAATATTCTTATAAATATGTATAGAACTTAGTTTTTCACAATTTATAGGGACATGTCGAAATTGATATCCATAGTCTAGTAAAGTGTGTTTCATCCACAAAATTTGTGTACTACAACTACCTGCATCTTTGTATTCTTCTTCAGAAAAAGAATATGCAATAGAATTTTATTTCTTACTACACCAATAAACTAGAGACTTTCCTAAAAGGTGACATATTCTAGAGGTTCTTTTTTCTATCAAACTTACATCCAAGAAAATTATCATCTTAATAACTAACTAAGAAAAATAATTTTCCTCTAGGAAAAAATATTCCTAAATTGGTAGTATATTTGAGATATTTAACAATTATTTTTATATCAACCAAGTGTGACTCTTTTTGGTTTTATTGAAAACAAGACCACATACACACACTAAATATAATATCAGGTTGGGTAGAAGTTAAGTCGATAAGACCTACAATCATATATCTGTAACTAGTTTGATCCATTAGTTTCCCAACATCATCAAGATCCAATTTATAAAAGATACTCATATGAGTATCATGACTCTTAGTGCTATCCAAATTAAAACATTTTATAATATCTTTAATATATTTACTTTGATTCAAAATAATTCCTTCTTTATTTTGAAAATTTTAAAAAGCAAGAAAGAATTTGATTTCACCCATTAAACACATTTTAAATTCATTTTGCCTCTTTCTTGAAAAAATAGTACAAAAATAATGTTTTTATGATCAAAAAATAATATCATCTATATAAATTTCAACAACTAAAACCTATTTTGAATTTTTTTTATAAAAATGTTAGGATCACCTATACCTTTTGAAAAACCATTTGAAACAAGAAAAGAGTTGATTCAATCATACCAAACTCTAAGAGCTTGTTTCAAACCATATAAAGAATTTAATAATTTTAATACACTATTTAGAAAATGGGTATTTTGAAACCCATGGGGTTGTTCAGAGAAAAAATACTCAACTATATACACATTTAAGAATTCACTCTTGGAATCCATTTTATATAGTTTAAAAAATATAAATGTTCCTCATAGGCTGGAAGAATTCTAATGGATTCATGTCAAGCTACAGGTGAAAATGTCTCTTCATAGTCTATTCCGTTTTCTTGATTATACCCTTGTGCAACTAGCCAACCATATTTCTTACTATTGTACTTGACTCATCAACCTGGTTTCTAAACACTAATTTATTACCCATAGTCAAGGTGTATTTGGGTCTATCAAGAAGTTACCATAAATTATTTCTTTCAAATTTATTGATTTCTTCTGGTATTGAAATTATCCATAATTCATCATTGATTTCATCATATGTGTTCTTAGGTTCAATCTATGACAAGAAAGCTTTTTGTTCAACCCGGTTTGCTAGAGAAACTCTATTTTGGGTACCTATATCGCAGTCTCCTACTACACCATCTAAAGGATGGCACTTAAGGGTCTTAAAATTTCTAGAGAAAGAGTGGATAGTCACTTAAAAGTTCTCTATAGTTTCATGTTCTAGTTATAGATGTTCTTCAGAACTGTATGATTTTTCTTCTCTCTTTTCATCTGAATTAGAAGGTTTGGAATTTAAATTCATAGTTGAAAAATCATTCTCAAGGTTTTTAAAGTGATATTAGACTCATTTGGATCTATTTTAGCAAATTTTATATTATTATACTCTTCCACAGTCTTGGTTCTCTTATTAAAAACACTTTAATATTTACTAGAGTTTTAATAACCCAAGAAAATTTTTTCATCTCTTTTGGAGGAAAAGTTGTCCAAATTATCCTTAGTGTTCAGAATAAAGAGTTTGAAACCAAAAACTCTAAAGTAATTAACATTATTATTTTTATTATTCAAAATATCATATGGGGTTTTCTTCAAAATATGTCTAATTAAAACTATATTTTTTATATAGTAGCTTCTGTTCACAACCTCTTCCCAAAATTAGACAGGTAATTCATATTCATTAAACATAATCTGGTATAATCTGAGGGGTCCTAAGATAATAGAAGTTATTACTATAGCCATATTTTCATAAAAAGGATTCAAACTATTGATTTTGAAACTCTTGTTTATGGTCACTTATTAAGGTATTAATTCTAAGTCCACTTATGTTTTCTATATATCTAGAATACTTTGTAAAATAAGAACAATATTCAATCTTGTGAGCCAAAAATAATACCCAAGTATACCTAGAAAATTCATTTCCTATTTCATAAACATACTGCTTCCAATTTAGACTAGAAACATCAAATTGTTCAAATAAATCCATATAAACTAACTCAATAGGGTTAGATGATGAAACTTCTTCCTTTAATTTAAAATAAATATTTCAATGTTTTCCCTTTTTATAGGGGTTGTAGACTTTGTAGTTTGTGAACTTAAGTTTGGGTATATCCTTGAAAAACCATTTCCTAGTATGCTTCCTAAGATATTGAATATTATATTTTCCTAGTTTCATATGTCAAAGCCAAGATTCTTTATGAAAGTCACACAAGTAGGAAACATTTTTAGAAATAAATGAATAAATATTAACATAATAAACATTTTCATTCCTTAAAGTAGTAAACACTAAATTATTTTCAGAATTAAATACATGAAATTCATTATTCTAATAAATTACATGAAATGCATCATCAAATAATTGTGAGTAGTTAATAAACCATTAATAAAAGTACATTGTAAATTAAAACTGAATTATTGATGCCAATTTGGCCAAGTCTGATTATAAGGCCCCAGCCTTAAACCTTACTTAATATTGAATGAAATGAGTAATTCACATTGTGGATTTTTTCAGGTTTAGAGTTTTAGAGAATTAGGACATAACTATTACATCTCAAAAAATTACAAAGTAGTCGTTTCTACTAAAATTTCCATAAAATAAAAACTCTTAAAAAGAAACATGTCTAGTTCCATGTTTTAGGTAGCATGACTTTCCCTTGAACCCATCCTTGACCCTATTCCACGCTAAGTCCTATGAAAAACATTTCAAAAACTTGGGATGAGCATAAAAAGCTCAATAAGGGATACATAAAGAATGAAAACTGTTAGTTTTTCAAAACAACAAGTAAACCATGTATACTTTATCAAAGTAATACTTTTCACCTTTTCTAAGTAGTAAAAACTCTTCGTTGAATAAAAGTTCATTACTTACCCTTCTGTAACCAAAATATTACCATAAAACCCATATAAAGATCACATAACATATAAAGGTAACTTGGGACATAAACATACTTAAGTGGAATAACCATAAGGTCGACTTCCACACATATCACTTAATGGAATTGCCATTCGGCCAACTTCCATACATACTTAATGGAATATCCATACGGTCGACTTCCATACCCAATGCATAGGAGGTTATAACGTAACCACCCATCCTGGTATTTATAGCACCACCCGTCATATGGTTTATCACATAACCACCCGTAAAATGTCCAAGTAACATCATTACAAATAAAATATTGAAAATATAAACATTTCAATAAAAACATTTAATTTTCAATCACAATAAGTAATTCCAAGATATTGAATTAATCAATCTCCTTTCAAAAACCATTTAAAAGAGATTTTTGAATCAAAGTGTCCCATACCACTTTGAAGCTTTTACTGGAATTATAATTTTAATACATTAATGTCCATGTAAATAAATACTGAAAACCATTTTGAAAACATGGACATTAAAGATAAAGATTTAGAATAATTTATCTTTAAAACATTTAAAACGGTATTTTTGTTAAAGAGTTTTTAACAAAATGAGAGACTCTTAAATACAAATAATTATGGAATAACATTTAATCCAAACATTATAATATCATGAGAATAAAGGGATTCACGATATAATATGTCAAAGGACATTATACACACCATATAAGAGTGAATTGGTGCATAACAACAATGAAGCCTCAAAATGTAAAATGAGATGAAATCCATTATAAAGAAGGTATCCTTAAATTAAGGATAAATCAATCTCATAATTATGTGTGACAAATATAAATACACCCAATATAAGTGGATATTAAGTTTAAAACAATCAAAGGTCATTCACACATATTCAAAGGATGACATATTCAATAACTACATGTTGAACCCAAAGAAATCGAAATTGGGTTAAGAAGTTCCCTTGGTAAAATTCGACAGCCTAACGGCGTCACATAAAATTTTACAAAAAGGGTTGATGAGAGAGATAAAGGGTATCTCATCACTTGGACATAAAATTTACATAAATAGGGATATAGAATAAAATATCACAACATAATAGTATGTGAATTAAAAGACATAACAAAAGAAGTCTTTTAAAAAGAGGAGGGTGAAAGGTCCCCTTACCGAGTTGGGTAACTTTGGAAAAGTACACCCCATGGAAGAAGGGTCATACAATGAAGATGTAAATACCCATAAATAAAATTATACTACTCAAAGTGTATAATAATGGGTAGTACATACACCACTCAAAGGAAATAGTGGCAAATGTAGCATAAATGTCACGTAAATAATGTGAGATGAAAAATCTCTTACGAAAACTCGGCAGCCTAACGTCGCCACTTAAAGCTTTCAAAAAAATGGATTTATGAGATCAAATAGGGTCTCTAATCATATGAACATAAAAATTACAGTAGGAGTAATATAAAATTACATCCCAATCATAGGAAATATGAGCTTAAAAGGAATGACATAAAAGAGTGTACTTAAAAAGAAAAGAGGGGTAGGATCCCTTACCTCGGGTCCGACTTGACTCGCTCGTTCTTTAACGTCATGAATAATAAACTTGAGTTAATTTCTATTTTCTTAAGAACCTTTTCAAGTTCATTATTCCTTTTATATCACTTATTTACATTTTATAAACATTAGGTAATCATTTATGTTACTAATTTTTGTTTTGTCGATATTTGGTTCTTAAGTCGAAAGTGAACTTCTTACTGTTACATGTTGTTCATGTGGTAAAAGGTTCATTATATCCAGAATGATATTCATGATTTGGATATCATATATATCATATATATCCAGAATATACATGTATTTATAATATTACATAATCATTTAGAGGTAAGAAATGAAATGCACCGTTCATGGAGATGGTAAGCCGTACGTACACATGAACACTACTTTCATTTCTTTCTCATGTTAATGGAATTAAAACTAAATGAGAGGTATGTATATTTTAATTCCAGAATTATATTATATATATCCATTATAAATATGTACTTATAATAGTACATTACATTTGGGGATAAGAAATGAAATGCACCGTTCATGGAGACAGTAAGTCGTGCGTACGCATGAACGCTACTTTCATTTCTGTCTCATATATTAATGGAAAGAAATAATAATGATATAGAGGTATATTATAATTCCAGTATAACATCATATATAATAACTTTAAATCCATCCTTTATATGTCCCACATATGGCATTAATTAATCACATCACTTTGAGGGGGCGGTAGTCCGCACTTCCTAAAATGAAATTATCGTGATTACCCACAGTGGAGACCATAAAGGTATGCCACAAAATAAAAATACAGAATCTTAATTAAAACATAAACATATATAAATATAGTGACATCTTAATGGCCACATTTGAAGGTGTTATATGAGTATTGAACAATCATCGTTTCGTGAGGCAGAAATTATCCATCCACAGAAACAGTATTTTCTTTAACCATTATATGCAGGTGTGTGTAATTGTAGCTCGAATAATTATTATAAAAACATCATAGTATATTGAAGATACTGGATTTGTTACAAAATAAATGAATAAAAAGAGTTTAGGGGGTTGGAGAGGCAAAATAAAACAAAATGACTCAAGTGAATACATTGCCTTAAAATCGGGTAACTCCCTTTGGTTTGAGCTAAAAGTATTCCTTGGGAAGACTTCTGCCAAAATTGAGGCTTCAAGGAGTTATATAGGGATATTTAGAGACAAAATGGGCAGGGGTTGGCCGAGCCAAAGGCTTTGGGAGTGTGGGTAAGGAGGTAGAGTTGGGTGCCTTTTATAAGAGGAGAGGAGGGGCACTCTTGTAAAGTTACAAAATGTTACTTTATTTTCAAAATAGATTCGGATTTTGAAGGTACCAAATTGATTTATTTCGAGGATAAGGTGATAAGGGTTTGAAATCCACTCATATAATAGGTTTTGGACATGTTTAGGTCTTAGATATTACATTATCTTTCCATTTTATTTAAATCATTTAATAATGAGGTTATCACTGCAACATCATGATGTCATAAATACTTTAATTTATTTAAGGTCTAAAAGTTATAAAAAAAATACTATGATGTAGGAAATCGTTTTAGCTTTCCAATGACTATTTATAGTCAAAAATATTACTTGTATAACCCCATGTAAAAATTATTTTAGTAAAACATCTCATGTTTGTGTCATTTTTACTTTAACATTAAATAAAAAGGTATTTATGTCTTTTTCCAACCAAAGTGGATCCATGGGGTCCCCAAGTTGACCCATGGATTGTCTTGGTCGGCCATGACACATCCATCGAGGGTAGGACATGTGTCTAGATCATTTCATTTTATTAAAACATTATTATTACCTTAAACTACACTAATTACCTCTAATCGCGATTAAAAACTTAATAAGTTACTATTCACCAACAAATTATTTTTATCCCATTGAACCACATTTCACTTATTAATGAAAATCATGTATGTCGGATTTTTGAAATTCAAAACACAAAGATAAAAAAATTTCATTTAAACAGAAAAATCATTTTTTATAAGTACCACTTAGTGGTTTCACTATTCATTAAAAATTGAGGTTTTTCAGAAAATTACCAAAAATTCACCCAAAGATATATTTGATATTCTGAATTAAAAATGATGTCTATTTTACAAAATTCAAAACACATAAGTTGAATTAATTGATATAATAATTAATTCCCCATGTCAAAACAAATAGCGTGTTTTTATGAAACAAAATGTATCCAAAGATTGACACTAGTTTAAGTCCGATTTCAAAGTGAAATTAATTCCAAAGACCAAAATTGGATTAGATGGTAAAAATATATTCTAATTTAACTTTAAAACCAATTCAAAAGATAATATAATCATATAAATAAATTTGATTAAAAAGAGGTTTTGAATTAAAATACTACATTTTTCACTATTCATTAAAAATTGATCCTTTTTGGAAAAATACCAAAAATTTACACAAAGTAAATTTTGATGTCCCAATTCTAAAGAAGAATTTTATTTTGTCAAATATAACACATACCATTGTCAAAATGTTGATTTAAAAGAGGTTCGCCATCAAAAGGCAGTTAATCGACCTTTTAAAGAATATTAGAATGTTTACGCTTAAAATTTGATTCATTCGCATTTTTAATCCTCTAACATTTATTGTAAAAAGTAAAAATATTTGACAAACATATATAATAATTTTGTATTTAGTTCAATTCATTCCCGCCATCACAACAGCTAGGCGTTAACTACCATTTAAAATAATATTATTTTATTATTAGAGTGCAACGTAAGATTCCCAAGAAACTCGTTGTTGCGTGTTGGGTATGCCATCGAGCATAGAATCCCCTTTAAAGTCATTTTAATATTTTATTCACAAATATGGATAAATATGAAATTGTCATATTCTTTATTTACCTGGGGTGTTACACTGATGATATTTACTTTATAATTATCACCAAATGTTACATGACCACCATCATCCATTATGAGGCTCTTGAATCGAGATTAGTCTCATATAATATGTCTAGAACATTTATTTTCCAATTAGCATATATTCCCATATGATATATTCAAATATATTTCCTATAAAATAAGTTTATACCAATAATGGATTTTGTACCCATATTTTCATGGGTCCATACGTATTAGAAATTAAATCTTTAGGAACCCAAATTTTCTTAATGGGTTTCTTGAGAGCATATTTTATATTTTTTGAAATAAAAACATTGTTGGGATCTTTAGAATAGTAATCATAAGTATAGATTTTATAATTATATTTAGGTACAAATGTGGTCTTAGCAATTTTTATTTGTCCAGTTTGACAACTTATACCAGTAATGTTCTTTGGAGTGATGTTTTTACCAAGAATTTGAGTAATTGTTTCTCTAACATTTTTTATTCTTTTTATATCCTTATTAATTTTCTCATCCTATAGTTTTAGTTTAGTATTCTCCTTTAATAGTTAATCATTATTTTCTTTCTCTACATTGATATCAGACTTAATATTAGTATATAGAGCATGTTGCTTCTTTAGAACATTATATTTATCCTGAAGTTTATTAAAAGTGTCATCAACCATGTTGTAGTATTAAAACATTTCTTCCTTATACATATCATCATTAATTTTCTCATTTTCAAAATGATCAGAATTTAGAATTGATAAATTAGTAGATATAGTAGGTACCTTGGATACTTTTTTCAAGAATCACATGTTTTCTTGGTCATACTTCTCTTCAACGGTGATTTTGAGTCACTAGAGAAGTCCTCAGAGTCACTCTAAGTTGATTTTATTGATTTCTTGAAAAAAAATTCTTTTGCACATATTTGTTTTTTTATTCCAATTATTTAAAGTATACCTTAACATGTAATTTATGATTTCATTCATAACATGTTATCTTATTTTTATTTTCTACCTTTCTCTAATATTTCTTATATTTTCCTTTACTACTTTACTTTTTTTGTGGCTAGGGTTTATAAATGATTTATTTTTCCTATAAAACTTGTTAAATCTTCTGACCAGATAAGTCATTCCCTCATCACTAGAACAATGATCTTGAATATTTTCATTTTATTTTTATTTTGGATATTATAGTCTTGAAAGCTAATGATTTTCTCTTTGGTTCATTATCATCTTCTCTATTGACTTTCAACTCATCCTCACACATCATAAAATTTCTAATTAATTCCTTAAATGGTAGTTTTCTAATATCACAGGATTCTCTTATTAACACAGATGTCCCTCTCCATCTCTCTGGAAGGCATATTAACAATATCATGATCTAATCCTTATCAGATACTAGATTTCCCATGGATCTTATGGTGTTCAATATTTTTTTGAACCTGATATTCATATCATAAATTAATTCATCAGGCTTCATCTTAAAATTTTCATACTTAATTGTATATGTATTCAATCTCATCTCTTTAACATTTATAGTCCTTTCATGAGAAATAGATAAAGTATCCCAAATTTCATAGGAAGTTTTACAGGTAGATATTGACATGAATTTTTCATATCCTAAGTCAAAATAAAGGCCATTCATTACTTTGTAATTATTTTTATAAGAAATATCAGTGTCATCATTGAATATTTTCTAAGAGTATTAGGTAACTTATACTTAACCTCTATAGGAGTCCAAATTTCAAAACCCATACTTTATACATGAATTTTCATTTTGATTCTCCACTAATCATAGTTATTACCATTGAAAAAAAACATGTTTTGTTTGTAGAAGAGCCTTATTGTCTATTATCATTTTAAATAACTAAATTTATAAATGAAAGAAATTTAAAATCCTTAAAAAAACTAAAATCATAGTTGAAAATATTTTGAAAATACTTTGATTCTAAATATTGGTCATAGTGAGTATATCAAGAGGGGTTAATTTAGTCCCTAATAAATTTTTTTGATAAAAAGTGGTATAAATAAAATCCCCCAATTTATTAATAACATCCCAGTTAACCAAAACACCATATCGATATAAGTCTTGACTATTTAAAAGAATTTTTAAAGATTAATTGGGTATCGATTAAAAAAAATATAATATTACTTTGACCTTTGAAATAAATATAATCAATAAAAACAATATATAAACACTAATTAAGGATAACTATCAAAGTAGTGGATTTTTTAAAAAACTAAAACTGATTCAGTTTTAAATCTTAGAAATAAAACAAACAAAACACATAGAGGAAACCAAAATAAGAGGTTAGGTCTCAAAGTGAGATTTAATCCTCTCCACTTGGAAATCACTTACTTACAAGAATTTTATATAAAAAAAACTTGGATCCACTACCTTGATCGGGTATACAATAATAAAACATCTTTCCAAGCCACACAAAGACCTCTTCCATTGGTAATCATGGCATTATAGGTAAAATATATCACAAACTGACCTCTAACACAACTTGTATGGAACATGAGTAAAGAGGGTTGAGAATATATCTAGTATCTTCTAGTTTGAGTGCAATAGACATTGTGTGTTTAGAAATATAGAGTACACACACTAATCATAATGTAAATAAAATAGACAAAACGAGAAATTAAAGGTGTAAGAAGATGTTGTTTTCTCTTTCTGATAAGATATATAGCTTGTGACTCCTTGGATGTGATCTTAAATGAGTTCTGAGTAATTTTTAAAATATTTTTTAGAAAAAAGTTTCATAAACACTTTTTTCAGACTGTGGGGAGTATTTTTAGTGTTAAATTTGCTTTAATTAATCTATAGTTGATCACTGTTAAACATACTTCATGAAAGGAACAACAATCTTCTCTTGATCATGCATTGTCCAACACTCTCTCCTTGTGTGTATATCTCGGTTCTTATTTCATTAAGTGATTCTCAATATATTCTTATCATGGAGAAGTATTCTATTTATTTTATAAGCATCATGTGGGAGTGTCCATATTAATAACAATAATCTAAATATACTACATCCTCAAACTTAGTTCTGACACATTCTTTTATGCATATCTGTATAATAATTAATAATAATCATCAAAATAACTCTTGGAATGAAATTCCATAATATAGTTGTTATAAATATTTAATTCAATATAAATAGAACATTGTAGGTGATTGTTTTTTAATGGTTATAGTCTCTAGTGGTAAGTGAAGCTAGAGGGTACTAAGGATGGCAGTGAATGGGGATGGCAGTAAGTGAGGTTGGTGGTGACTTAGGCCGATGATGACTCATGTCTGTAAGTAGAACTATCTTAAACTTAGCCAAATTTTAAGTTCTATATAAAGACATCCACTTTCGGTAGGTAATTCTCATACTTAGCCAAATATTATTCTGGAAGTGAGACATAGCTGGTGGTAGGTGATTCCTATACTTATCCACATTTTATCCCCAGTGGTGACTAATCTACAATGCTGAGTTAGTCTTGGTAGTGACTCATCCTTAATGGTGATTCATACATGGAAGTGACTCAACCTCAATGGTGATTCAACCTTGGTGGTGAATCATCCTCAATGGCTAGGTTTTCTCATACTTATAAAAATTTCTTTTCAATCTTCCTTACATTATAAAATATTGTTATAACATATAAAACTAACTAAAATCATAATAAACATGATTTTTTTTATCATTAAAACAAGGTTTAGAACACAAACATTGATGAATTTAGTAAAAATGTATAAGTTAGATAACCTTCAGATCATAATAAAAGTAATAACTTGAGTGTGAACCTATTAATTATAAGTTCAAGATTATTTGGTCGGTGAGAGTTAGAGGGAAACGTGTTTAATTTGAAAAGTTTCAAGCTCTGATCCCCCCTAGTGTATCTCAATCTAAAGACTGAAATGGGGCTTATTAGTAAAGGTATAAAAAAATTTAAATTCATAGAGTGATGTTTGAATATTAAAAGATAGGAATTTAGGAATCTATTGTTTATTTTTTTTAAGAATTATTGAGATTATAAAAAAAATAAGGTTCTTTGAATAAATGATATACTATTAAACTATTATAAAAGTCTATTGATAATACTTTCTAAAAATTATTATAATTTTAGAGGCATAAATTTATCTTGGTCCTTTTCTTTTTAGATTTTGTGTATTAAAGACTTAAATAGGATGTATGGAGAAATTTATTTGAATAAAGATATATTTATAGCTATAATTTCATCTAGAATCTAATATCATGACATAAAGGTTGTTCTTGTAACATTATTTGGTTGGATATAGGAGAATGGGTTCCATGGTGTGATATGTTGTATTGTGGTGGGGGTTTTTTCAGTGTGAGGTGATGTGTTGTGGTGCGGAGCTTGAGCCATGAATGATCGGTGTGCCTCTAAATGGTTGAGGTTTGGTCATTTCACTATGGAATTTTTAATTATAGTGAGAAGACATGAGTTTCACCCGAGAGTACATAGACATGAAATATTATCATCACTATATTAAGGGCCATTTCACCTTAGTGGTTCTTATCTTCTAATGGTCTTAGTTTGGGGGATTTGGGATTTAAGGTAGACGTTTGAGGTTACAGTTGTGATTTCTAGATCTTCAACTTCAATAATCTAGTGTTCCCTAATATGTTATTTTATTTTTCTTTTTTATATTGATTTTCAAATTATTTTGACCCTAAAAAATTGGGGAGAATGTACAATGATTCTTGGATGAGGAACTTGTTGTGTTGTAAATATCCTTATGAGGCCATGATTTTATAATTTCAAATTTGTAAGATAAATTAGAGTGATTACTTGAATTTTATTTGTTCCCCATAAATTATTTTAATCCTAGGTTATATTTCCTTGGTTATCCTTTAGTGGATCTTATTCCCTAGCCTCATGGAATAAAATTCTTAATTAATCAAGATTCTCTTCTTATACTTTTTCAGATATCCTTTATTTTATATTATACTCATGCATTTTTCTAGTAGTGTACGTAATCTTGATTTAATGATATTTAGTCATGGTATTGATGTGGGGTTATTTTTTTAGTCATTATGGAGAATTAGTGTGAGTTTGGTGGTGGTTGATCATAGTTTCCTTCTTGTTCTTATGTTGGGATTATTGAAGTTGTTTTTATGGTAGGGGATTCAAAATTTCTCCCATTTATTTATTGTGTAACTATGGAATCATCATGATTTAGATTTTTTTGGGTCAATATTTGATATTTACCTAATGATTAAAATAATATATACCCTAAATAAATGGTGGAAATTATGTTGTCAAGAATGATTTACCTATTTCCCATCATTATTTCAAATTATTGATTTTTTTATTGGTTAATTCATTAATTACATATTTTTATGTATTATGTTGATATTGATGTATTGAAACATGTTTAAAACTGGGTAAAAACATAAATATGGTAATGGAAGGTAAAAATAAGAACCCTAAAATTTTTATTTCTTAATATTTTTATTTTTAGTTGAAGTGTGATTCTATCCATTTTTTCTGCTGGGATTATTTAGTGGTCTTGGTGGTAGACTAGTACAAGTTGGCATGATGTGATAAAAAGTATGGGATGGTGGTGTGCTATGTTTTTGTGGTGTTTTAGATATGTTGATGTGGTTGTGTGTTATTGTTACCTATAATATATAATATTTCTTTATAATGAATTAAAATATTGGAATTGTATGTGAGTGTTTAAATTAAAGGGATGGAATTAAAAATGAATTAATGGTTAATTATCAAAGTGGTATATAAAAAAACATATGAATGTGTTAGTTAAATGACATGGAAATAATGAATAAATGGTTGGAACTAAATTTGTAATAATGAATGCAATATGAATTTTAATTGATAAATGAAAACTGGTAATTGAGAATGGGAGGTTTTTTATTATTGTGTGGTTTTTATATGGTGATGGTGTGGATGGTATGTATTTTGGTTAGATGTTGAAGTAGTCATCATGGTAGGATGAAAGTGGTTAAGTGACTATTTTAGGTCATTGTAATGATAATGTTGTATCCAAGAGTTATCCATTATGATGGGATTGTGTGATATTGTATATTATTTTTAATTTCTATGTTATTTATTATGAACCACCACTCGAGACAGGTAATGAAATCGATGCCCATATGAGGTTTTGGACTTCAAGTATTTCCACTAACATCTAGGATGAAGGTAATACATATCACTAACTACTCACCCTCCCATTATCCACCTTCCATACATGGTATAGGTTTTTATGTCATGAGGTTATAATATGTTGTGACATTGTGGTGACGATGTTGTGGGTATACAAAGGAGTATACATTGAAGGGTGGGGTCATGTAGTTTATATTCTTCATAATTACATACACTACCATAAAGAGTTTTTGATATGTGGATATGTGGTGATGTGGTATGTATATTTGGTTGTGATGTATCTATGGTATATAGTATATGGTTTTAGATATATGTTTATGGCTATGATGTACTTTATGAGTTGTGGATATGTGTATATTGAAGGGGTGGGAGTACCAGGACGTAGTTTATTGGAAAATGATGGTAACTAGCTTAGTGGGGAAGTGGTTATAGGGTACTTCATTATATACTTATCTAATATTATGATACAGTAAATTTTTATGATATTTGGTGAGTAATACTTACTTAAGATGAGTTATAAATAAACCCTTATATGAAATTATTTGGCTGCATTTATTATTCGTAGAGGCTTTAGTATGATACTCCCATATTCACACAAGAGATTTTAAGAAATATCCTACTGAGTGTACTTTTATGTTCACCCATTTCAATATATATCTTTTTCTATGGATTTTTATGAGGGATTTGGTGATTAGAATGAACATTACTATCTCATGTGTGTGTTTTATAGCCTCAGTGTTAGTTACTAACCTATGACATGTTGGTGGTGGGACACTTATCTTCATTTCTACCCTAGGAGAGGTTTCATTGTAGATAGGTAATGATAGATTCATATTAGAGCTATGTATGGGCATTAGGAATGATTTTAAAGTTATTAATTAGTGAGGACTACATGGGTTCAGTAGGGAAGTAGCTTTATTCAATCCTAATGGTGATTTAGGAATGGGAGACTCAAGAAAATATAGGAATTTAGGACCCATTGTAAAGACCCAAGCATGATGTACATGGACATTACATTACTTTTGCAGAATAATTAATCCATAATAATAACCAACACTCAAGGACCATAATAGTATAGTGTCTTTGGAAACTCAGAACATGATCTTCTAATCATGGTGAAAGATCTTCAACATCTCCCATAATGATCTTCCCCTTTTTTTTCTTACCTAAAACAATTCATTAAATCCTGGGGAAAAGAAAACATTTAAAGGGTGAGCTACAATGCTCAGTAAGGGTAATCATGGAGAAAATAAAACAAATCATATACATTTGAAGTTAAAAATACATGAACATAAAGTTTAAACATCAAAATCTTGAGAAATAAATATTGGCAGTACATAAGTCATAGATCATAAAAGAACATTAATCATGATAAAATAGCATAGGAATAAAAAAATGTAATTGTGGAAAACCATTAATCACATGATATGATTTCTATAGTAGCCAAGGCATTGCTCCCAAGACCATCTTACTGGAAAAATTCCCTTACTGAATTGAGTTCACTCCTCGTTCCAATCCTGTATCACTGAACTGGATTAACTAGTCATTCCATCCATGTCTATATCATGAGATATAAATCTTTACAGAATGCATTGGAGGGATCTATAGGTCCCACCCATCTCATAATGTAATCATTCTTACTCGTTCCACAAAATAAACATAAATCATTCATTATAACCCAATGAATAAAATGGGTTTCATAAACATCATCCCATCATAACATTATCCATATAAAAAAATGGATATCATTTCATCATAAGAATAATCAAACCATGTAAATATTAGAGACATTATACATGAAACATAAACATGCCAAATAATTTCATCTTAGATGGAAAATAGTTTTGATAAAACACTTGAAATGAATTCTTGGGGAAAATATCCTTTCTTCTTCAAAATCATTTTCTATTCAAAAAAATGACACGAAACTATAAAAGAAAAGGATTTTATTGAAAATAATCATGAAATATTGTAGAGTAAGCTTCATGAAAATAAGGCGTTATGAAACCGTAAAAATCCGTTCATGCCGTATAAGTTAAAAAAACATTCTCCTTGTACTTTTAATGGAAAAGTCAAAAATTACAACGTATGGGAAACAAAAGAAAGCTTTCTTCCATAACACAAAGTAAAAGTAAAAAAGTGGTAAACATGAATTTAAAAATACATGGAGGAATATTAAACACTTCATGAAAAACATTTTATGGACAAGGACGAAAAATATACCCCACTAAATACTTACGTATAAGCAATCTCAGATAAAAATGAGATTTGGAAAATTATCCCCTACCTTAGGTCCAATTTCTTCAGTACGTGTCTGAAACTACTCTATAGTGGGTTTAAACATATTATTAACTTTTAAAAAAACCAAAATAATATTTATTATATCATATATTATTCACTTATAACTTTATATTACCCGTTCTTTTGTTAATTCCATGTTAAAGCAGCGTTTTCGGTAAAATCGTTTCATTTATCGTATGTGTTTGGACTTGTTGTTCTTGATATTATTATTACTTATATCATGATTTACTTACTTCCAGAATTTAAAACATGATTTATATATCATATATATTCATTATATATATACTATATAGATAAATGAAATGAAACAAACCGTTCATGGAGACGGTAGGCCGTACGTACCCATGAACGTTGTTTTCCTTTCCTTATTGACTTGAATCGAAGTAAGTAGATGAAATATATATATATACATATACATAAACCCAGTAGCATTATTATGTTATATATACCATTATTATTCATTATATATACTTTATAATCATTCTTGAATGGTTAACATGGATAATGGATTTAATCGCGTTGTGGAGACGGTAATTCGTACGTACGCACGAGCGATGATATCGTTCCCATAATTATTGAATGGAATTAGAGTGGATGATATAATATCTCAGAATCATTATTATGTTATAATAACCATATATAATTATTTTTTACACCATTATACCCATCCAAGTAAGGTGGTGGTGGAAAAGCAGATTACACCACGGAGTGGAGACGGTATTCCGTACGTACGCACGCGCGGTGATTTCCTTTTCCGTACGATGGATGGAAGGTAAAATGGGGTTGTTTCATATTTATAATAACATATAATTATATTAGTGATACTGATTTTATAATGAAACAAATAACGAAGAAGAAGTTGAAGAAGAAAGAAACTTGAAAGAATCGGTAGAAGAGATTACCTCTTCTTCGACGCACCTCTTTTAAGCTTCCTCTTAAGGCACTAGAGTTGGTATTTTGAGAAGACCAGAACCTCTATAATATAAATAGGGAGGTTGAGAAGAGAAGTTTTTAGGGTTTTTTCGAGCTTGAAGGCTCAAAATTGAGTGAAGAGGAGAGGGTAGGAGGTACCCTTATATAGGAGAGGAGAGGGGTACTTTTGGAAACCTAAAAAATATTAATTAATAATAAAATGAAACCCCACTTAAAAACTTCCAAAGTGAGTCAAATTCGTATATGAAGAAATATAGGGTTGTAATATCATTAACCAATCAAATTTATATATGTTGGGAAATTATTTTAAACCTTATCAACTTCATTTATCATTATTTAATCTATTTAATTTTATTTGGGTTAATAAAATTCCAAATTTTAAATTGTTATAAATACATACGTAAATGTTGTAAATTTCTCATAATTGGATACTTTATAACCTTTTAGACCATATTATTTTCAATTTGTATTTTTTAAATATTTTTGTGAGTTTTAAATAAATTAATAATATGTTATTTTTATAAAATATCAATAGTGTCAATTTTGACAGTATTCATTATTTGAATTTAAATAAAAACCACATATAAGATATGTTCAAACCAAAAAATATAATAGATTCCTAAAATATCATATTCTTCAAAAAAATCATGGAGAACATTAATTTGTTCATATATTATTTATTTTAATATTTTTAAAACCATTTATTTGGTATATCTCTTAATAAAATAGTTACTACAACATTTTTGTATAATTATTTAATATACTTTTTTGTTGCATAAAAATTAAAAATAAAATACCATGATGAAAACATATATATTAACTTTTATAATAATATTTTTACTTGAATTTATCATCTTAAAATAACAACATTTAAATTGTTATATTTATTAAATTATGAAGGTGAAATATTTGACATCATTTAAAATAATATAATATAAATGTCCTAATAGATTTTATAAGGCTCCAAATTGTCCAAAAAGTGACAGTTGGATGATTAGGGTATGTATATACTCTAAAAATAATGTTTGGTCAAGTTTATGGTCCTTTTGATAGGTATTGTTATTTTAATAAAAACAATATTGTTTATTTTTCACTATAAAAATAATTCCTACATTAATGAATAAGCTATTATGGTAATTAAATATTTCTTAAAAATTAAAAATAAATTAACATGATAAATAAAAACAGTCTATATTTCAAATCAGTATTTATAATCTAATTTATATTCTATATAACCTTATATTAAAAATAATCTAATTATTAAAGTTTGAGTGAGACATATTTCACTTTCCTTTAAATAAAATAAATAATTGGTCTTAATCAAATACAAGTGGGTTCCATTAGATTCCATTTAGACCCAAGTATGATTTAGGGAAAAATATAATCATCCAATTATATTAATTCAAGTGTTAGGGTAATTTTATAATATTATATTTACCCTTAATTACCCAGTTTACCTTTAACTATGGTAAATAAAATTTACCGTAGTTACTATTCATAATGCCTAAAAATAAAAAATAGCTTATTAAAATAATTTGGATATAATGATTCCAAATATGGAATAAATTTTTCTAAATTAGAAACACAAAATTTTAGTTATTTAATTTAAAATTAATCCCGCTGTTGAGAAAATAGGTTTTAAAAGTTTAAACGTTGCAAAAGATTGAAATGTTTTTACTTATGAATTCAGTGTAAAATTAATGCTAATGAATTAAATTATATTAAATGGTGAAAATATATTTTATTTATACTTTAAAAGAATTAAATATTATAATTTAACCATATAAATTATCTCGATGAATTTTTTTTTTAATTTAAATTTAGCGTATTTTTACTATTCATCAAAATAAAAAACTTATCAGAAAAATATAAAAAATTTATCCAAATTAAATTTTTATATTCTTATTCCATAGAAGAATTTTATTTTGACAAATTTAACTTATAAACATGTCAAAAACTTGATTTAAAGTGGGTGCGCCATCAAAAGGTGGCAAAACTGCAATTTTTGAAAAATACTTATTTTACCAAAAAAAATTATTTTTTTCTCATACCATGTTCTATAAAATGTGAAAGATGAATTATAATGTAATAAAATTCAAAATTTAGTTACTACTATTCATAACGGCTATTTCATAATAATATTATAACAATATATCGTTGTTTACTGAAACTAAGTATTGCGTACAACACAAACTATTGAGGAAGGTTGCTCTTACGTGCAACACAAGCCAAGAATAGTGTTTGTGTATAATACAAGCTAATAAGGTGTTGTGTATATCACAAGATAATTTTGGTGTGGTGTACAACACAAGACATCAATGAAAATAAAAGAATATTTTCCAAAAAATCTTGGGGTGTTACATTTTACCCCCCTTAAAATGAATTTCGCCCTCGAAGTTTTTCGGGGTTATAAATGGTTTACTGCTTGAAAGTTTCTTTAATAAAACCCACATTGTAAGAAGGAATACCAAAACATAACTTTAAAAACTAAATTATGAAATGTAAATGTTACCCAAATTAACTAATCAGTGGGTTTCCACATAGGAGAACATAGGTGAAAATATGGATATGGAAGAGAAATCTAACCATCATGTTCTGATTGAGAGTGGTAGAGAATATGGCTATGAAAAAGCCAACAATCACAAATCCATAAATTTTTTATGATCTAAGGTGCCATCTGATTTATCATATATGATGGCAATAGGAAAATATTTTTGGCTTTCAATATCATTTCCCTAAATCTAAAAAAATTGTAATTAGAAGAAATACTTTCTTGATTTTGTTACAATATCACTGTTGGTCATTCCTTGAACAATTTCCACTTCATCTATTAAAGAAATGAAGTTGAATTTGTCATTCGTGAAGTGTTAGCAGATCATGTGATAGAATGGTAGGTCATTCCATCTGTCTCAAACAAAAGGTTAGCAATAGTTATTAAATATACATAAATCCATCTATAGTGAGATTAATCATATATGGTTCCTAAAATGGACTTATAATTCATATATCATACCACTTAATAAATTAAAACTAATTTATACTAACCAGGGACTTCCTGTAGGCCAGTAGTATTCCATAACGGCATGCCTCACTTCGGTTGTGGGTTCGATTCCTACAGCCTTGTCCGACGCAACGGGTTGTCACTCATCCTATGGGTTGTCCTTTTTCTAAAACTATACTATTATAACATTCCAAAAATAATATCTAAAAACAAGTTCTATCCTTAAATAATACTATCTGATTTCCAAAATAATCCATTCCAATCTTTAGGCTTATCCAAAATATGTATGTCCAATCTCATAATATATAGAAAAAAAATACTAGAAAGTTCATCAACCAAACATGTGAATACCATAATTTATCCCCCATATATCATAAGATATATCTTGTTGGTCACATTCCAAACATGTGAATACATTAATCATGTATTCTATTGAAACATGAGTTACCATAGAACCTTAGTGAAAACATGAATGATGTAAAAAGGTAACTCTTACCACATACCAAAATCCCAAAAATTCTATATAGGCAAACCATGATATCACTATGTCCTTATATCAATCATGAGCTCATTAATACTATCAAACATTTCATTATCTCCTTATCCCTTTATTATGCGCATATTAGGTGATTTCCAAAAATATCTGAATAACATTTCATGTTTACCGGTACCATTCAAAATATACTTTCAAATACTTTAGGAAGAACAATAGTGCAACAATCCTTAGATGTTTCTTTATTCTATAGTTCTATGATATTTCTTATACAACATTACTCTTGATAAACATGCAATCATTCCACTACCTTCTTAAACCATTGACCGAGCTTTATCATTGTATTCCTCAACACTTCTTTCATCTCATATACCATTTGTAGTCTCTTCATCATCAACAACATAAATACTACCCATATGACCATGCTGATTATCTTCATTAGATTTTCCCTTAGGGCATTGGTTTTCATAATGCATGTACATTCCACATTTAAAACATTTAACTGTTGTTGATGTCTTAGAAATACCATTATCCTTGTCCATGGTGTTAACTTAACCTTTTCCTTTACAATTACTGGATTTGTGTCCTTCCTTTCCACACCCAAAGCATCTTATAGTTCCTTTGAAACATTCTCCCTGATGCCTCTTCCCACATGATTTACATGAGAGAAATTGAACTTTATTTCCTCTATGATCATCAAGAAACTCTGTCTTTCTCTTATTAGATGAGTCGGGAAACCTACCAAAGTTGAGTTTATTGATCATATTATGAGATTTTTAATTAGGCATAATAACAATATATGGACTCCCAGATCCAATTTCATTTGTTTTCTCATGAAGAATATCATTCCATTGTCCACCATATCCTCCATTATCATGAATCTTCCTATTTCCAACCATTTTATCACACCCAAAAAGAATAGTGTGAGTGGAAAAAATCATAATCAAGGGGGAGTACCTTCAATATCTAACATCTTATGTTAAATTCTAAGAACGTTACCCTAATCCTAGGACTATAACCTATCCTTATACATAACCTTAGAGACATCCCTAGACATACCTTAGAAATATCTTCTAGGCATCTCACTAAAGTTTTCGCATCCTAGTTTCCAATGGTTAACTAAACCTCCCTCTGATACCAACTATAGAGACCCAAGCTTGACGTACATGGACATTACATTACTTTTTCGGAATAATTAATACAAAACAAAAACCAAAACTCAATGACTGTAATAGTTTAGTGCCTTTGGAATCTCGGAACATAATCTTCTAATCATGGTGAAAGATCTTCAACATCTCCAATAAATATCTTCCCCTTTTGTTTTCTTACCTAAAACATTTCTTTAAATACTGGGGAAAAGAAAACATATAAAGGGGGAGATCAAATGCTCAGTAAGGGTAAGCATGGAGAAAATAAAACAAATCATATAAATTTGAACTTAAAAAAATGAACATAATGTTTAAACATCAAAATATTTAGAAATAAATCTTGGCAGTACATAAGGCAAGATCATAAAATAACATTAATCGTGATAAAATAACATGTGAATAAAACATGTAATTGTGTAAAACCATTAAGCACATGATATTATTTCCATATTAGCCAAGGAATTGTTACCAAGACCATCTTAGTGGACAAAGTACCTTACTGAATCGAGTTCACTCCTCGTTCCAGTCCTGTATCACTGAACAGGATTAACTTGTCTTTCCAGCCATGTCTATCTCATGAGATATAAATCTTTACCCAATGAATTTTAGGGAGATATATGTCCCACCCATCTCATAATGAAATCATTATTACTTGTGCCACAAAATAAACATAAATCATTCATTATAACCCAAAGAATAAAATGAGTTTCATAAACATCATCCCATCATAACATAATCCATATAAAAATAGATATCATTCCATTATAAGAAGAATAAAAACATGTAAATAATAGAGACATTATACTTGAAACATAAACATGCCAAATAATTTCATCTTATATGGAAAATAGTTTTGATAAAACACTTGAAATGAATTCTTGGGGAAAATATCCTTTCTTTTTCAAAATCATTTTCTTTCAAAAATAAATTCCACACAACTTTAAAAGAAAATTATTTTATTGAAAATAATCATTAATATTGTAGAGTAATCTTCATGAAAATAAGGCGTTATGAAACTATAAAAATCCATTCATTCCGTATAATTTAAAAAACAATCTCCTCATACTTTTAACGGAAAAGTAAAAAATTACAGCGTGTGGAAAAAAAAAGAAAGATTCCTTCCATAACAAAAAGTAAAAGTCAAAAAGGGGTAAACATGAATTTAAACATACATGGATGAATATTAAACACTTTATGAAATAAATTTTATTGACATGGATGTAAAATATACCCCAGTAAATACTTACGTATAAGCAATCTCGGATAAAAATGAGATTTGAAAAATTCTCCCTTACCTTAGGTCCAATTTCTTCCATACATGTCCAAAACTCCTCTATAGTGGGTTTAAAAATATTATTAACTTTTAAAAGAACCATAATAATATTTATGATGTCATATATGATTCACTTATGACTTTATATTACCTGTTCTGTTGTCAATTCCATGTTAAAGCAGTGTTTTCGGTAAAATTGTTTCATTTATCGTACGTGTTTAGACTTATTATTCTTGATATTATTATTACTTCTATCATGATTTACATACTTCCATAATTTAAAACATGATTTATATATCATATATATTCATTATATATATATATATATAATATATAGGTAAATGAAATGAATCACACCGCTCATGGAAACAGTAGGTCGTACGTACGCATGAACGCTGTTTTCCTTTCCTTATTGACTTGAATCGAAGTAAGTAGATGACACATATATATATATACATAAATCAGGTAGCATTATTATGTTATATATACCATTATTATTCATTATATATAATTTATAATCATTCTTGAATGGTTAACATGGAGAATGAATCTCATCGCGTCGTGGAGACTGTAATCTGTACGTACGCACGAGTGATGATATCGTTCCCATAATTATTGAATGGAATTGGAGTGGATGATATAATATCTCAGAATACATATGATGTTATAATAACCATATATAGTTATTCATTGCACCATTATACTCACCCAAGTAAGGTGGTGGTGGAAAAATAGATTACACCATGACGTGGAGACGGTATTCCGTACGTACGCACGCACGGTGATTTCATTTTTCGTAGGATGGATAGAAGGTGAAATGGGGATGTTTCATATTATAATAACATATCAGTATATTAGTGATACTTATGTTATAATGAAACATCTAAATAAGAATAATTTGAAAAAATAAGAAACTTGAAAGAATTGGTAGAAGAGATTACCTCTTCTTTGATGCACCTCTTTTAAGCTTCCTCTTAAGGCACTAGAGTTGGTCTTTTGAGAAGACGAGAACCTATATAATATAACTAGAGAGGTCGATAAGAGAAATTTTCAGGTTTTGGCCGATCTTAAAGGATCAAAATTGAGTTAAGAGGAGAGGGAAGGAGGTGCCCTTATATAAGAGAGGAGAGGGGAACATTTGGAAACCATGAAAATATTAATTAATAATAAAATGAAACCCACTTAGAAAATTCAAAGTGACTAAAATTAGTATATGAGGTAATATAGGGTTGTAATATCATCAACCAATCAAATTTAGAAATTTTGGGAAATTATTTTAAAACTTATCAAATTGATTTATCATTATTCAATATATTTAATTTTATATATGGTAATAAAATTCTAAATTTTAAATTGTTATAAATACATACTTAAATGTTTTCAATTTCCCATAATTGGATACTTTATAACCTTTTATAATATAAAATTTTCAATTTGTATTTTTTAAATATTTTTTTATTTTTAAATAATTTAATTATATGTTATTTTTATAAAATATCAATAGTGTCAATTTTGACACTATTCATTATTTGAATTTAAATAAAAACCACACAAAAGATATGTTCGAACAAAAAATATATAATATATTCCTAACATGTCATATTACTCCAAAAAATTCATGGGGCACATTAATTTGTTCATATATTATTTATTTTTATTTTTTTAAAACCATTTATTTGGTATATCTCTTAATAAAATAATTACTACAATGTTTTTGTAAAATTATTTAATATACTTATTTGTTGCATAAAAATTAAAAATAAAATCCTATTATGAATATAAATATAATAAATTTCATAATAATATATTTATTCGAATTTCTCATCTTAAAATCAAAACATTTAAATTGTTATATTTATTAAATTATGAAGGTGACATCTTTGACATCATTTAAAATAAAATAATATAAATGTCCTAATCGGTTTTATAAGGCTCAAAATGGTCCAAAAATCGGCCCTTCGTTTCTTTGGGTATATATATACTCGAAAAATAATTTTTGGTCAAGTTTTGGGTCCTTTTCATAGGTATTGTTATTTTAATAAAAATTATATTATTGATTTTTCACTAAATAAATAATTTCTACATCATTAATGTATTCGCTATTAAGGTAATTAAATATTTCTTAAAAATTAAAAATAAATTACCATGATAAATAAAAACATTTTAGATTTCAAATGAGTATTTATAATCGAATTTATATTCTGTATAACCTTATATTAAAAATAATATAATTATTAAAGTTTGAGTGAGACATATTTCACTTTCCTTTAAAAAAAATAAATAAAAGGTCTTAATAAAATACAAGTGGGTTACATTAGATTAAATTTAGATCCAAGTATGATTTATGAAAAAATATAATCATCCAATTATATTAATACAAGTTTTAGGGTAATTTTATAATAATATATTTACCCTTAATTACCCGATTTACCTTTAATTATGGTAAATAAAATTTACCATAGTTACTATTCATAATGCCTAAAAATAAAAAGTAGCTTATTAACATAATTTGGACCTAATAATTCCAAATATGGAATCCATTTTTCCAAATTCAAAACAAAAAAGTTGCAGTATTTAATTTAAAATTAATCTCGTTGTTGAGAAAATGGGTTTTAAAAGTTAAAACGTTGCAAAAGATTGAAATGTTTTTACTTATGAATTCAGTGTAAAATTAATGCTAATGACTTAAATTATATTAAATAGTAAAAATATATTTTATTCATACTTTAAAACCATTCAATATTATAATTTAACCATATAAATTATCTCGATGAAAAAAGTCGTTTTTAATTAAAATTTAGCATATTTTTACTATTCATCAAAATAAGAAGCTTATCAGAAAAATATAAAAAATTTATCCAAAGTAAATTTTTATATCCTTATTCCAAATAAGAATTTTATTTTGTCAAATTTAACATATAAAGATGTTAAAAACTAGATTTAAAGTGGGTGTGCTATCAAAAGGTGACAAAACTGCATTTTTTGAAAAATACTAATTTTACACGAAAAAATTATTTTGTTCCCATACCATGTTCTATAAAATGTGCAAGATGAATTATAATGTCATAAAATTAAAAACTTATTTACTACTATTCATACCAGCTAGTTAATAATAATATTATAACAATATATTGTTGTTTAGTGAAACTAAGTATCGCGTACAACACACGCTATTGAGGAAGGTTGCTCTTGCGTGCAACACAAGCCAAGAATAGTGTTTACATATAATACAAGCTATTATGATGTTGAATATATCACAAGATAATTTTGGTGTGGTTTACAACATAATACATCAATGAAATTAAAAGAATATTTTTCATAATATCTCGGGGTGTTACATTCTACCCCCCTTAAAATGAATTTCTCCCTCAAAATTCATCGAGGTTATAAATTGTTTACTACATGAAAGTTTCTTTAATAGAAACCCACATCGTAAAAAGGAATACCAAAACTTAACTTTAAAAAATAAATTATGAAACATAATGGTTACCAAAATTAACTAATCACTAGGTTTCCACATAGGAGAACATAGGTGAAAATATGGATATAGAAGAGAAATCTAACCATCAAGTTCTGATGGAGAGTGGTAGAGAAAATGGCTATGAAAAATCCAACAATAACAAAGCCATAAATTTGTGATGATCTAAGGTACCATCTGATTTATCAGATATGCGGGCAATAGGACAACATTTTTGGTTTTTAAGATCATTTCTCTAAAGTTGAAAAAATTGGAATTAGAAGAAATACATTCTTGATTTTGGTACAATCTCACCGTTGGTCATACCTTGAACAATTTCCACTTCATCTCTTAAAGAAATTAAGTTTAATTTGTCATTCATGAAGTGTTAGAAGATCTTATGATATAATGACAGGTCATTCCGTCTGTCTCAAAAAAAATGTTATCAAAAGTTATTAAATATACATAAGTACATCTATAGTGAGATTAATCATATATGGTTCCTAAAATGGACTTATACTTCATATATAATACCACTTAATAAATTAAAACTATTCTATATTATCCAGGGAATTCCTATAGGACAACGGTAAGCGATAAAGGTCTATCATACTTCGGTTGTAGGTTTGATTCCCATCGCCTTGTCCGATGTGACGGGTTGTCACTCATCCTATGGGTTGTCCTTTTTCTAAAACTATACTATTATAGCATTCCTTAAATAATATCAAAAAACAAGTTCTATCCTTAAATAATACTATCTGATGTCCAACATAATCCATTCCAATGTATAGGCTTATCCAAAATACATATGTCCAATATCATAGTATAAAGAAAATGACTACTAGAAAGGTCATCTACCATGTAGGTAAATACCATCATTTATCCCCCATATATCTTAAGATATATCTTGTTGGTCATATTCCAAACATTTGAATACCATAATCATGTATTCTTTTGAAACATGAGTTACCATAGAACCTTAGTGAAAACATGAATGCTTTCAAATGTTAACTCTTTCCACATACCAAAATCCCAAAAATTCTATATACGCAAACCATGATATCACTTTGTCCTTATATCAGTCATGAGCTCATTAATACTATCAAATATTTCATTATCTCAGTATCCCTTCATTATGCTCATATTAGGTGATTTTCAAAAATATCTGAATAACATTTCATGGTTACCGATATCATTCAACATATACTTTCAAATACTTTAGGAAGAACAATAGTGTAACAATTCTTAGATGCTTCTTTATTCCATAGTACCATGATATTACTTATACAACATTACTCTTGATAAACATGAAATCATTCCACTACCTTCTTAAACCATTGACCAAGCTTCATCATTGTATTCCTCAACACTTCTTTCATCTCATATACTATTTGTAATCTCTTCATCATCATCAACATAAATACTACCCATACGACCATGCTGATTCTCTTCATGAGATTTTCCAATAGGGAATTGGTTTGCATAATGCCCGTACGTTCCAAATTTAAAACATTTAACTGTTGTTGATGTCATAGAAATACCATTATCCTTGTTCATGGTGTTAATTGACCTTTTCCATTACAATTACTGGCTTTGTGTCCTTCTTTTAAACACCAAAATCATCTTCCAGTTCCTTTGAAACATTCTTCCTGATGCCTCTTCCCACATGATTTACATGAGGGAAATTGAACATTCTTTCCTCTATGATCGTCATTAAACTCCATCTTTCTCTTATTAGCTGAGTTGGGAAACTTACCAAAGTTTAGATTATTGATCATATTATTAGATTTCTGATTAGGCATAATAATGATATGTGGACTTCAAGATCCAATTTAATTTGTTTTCTCATGAATAATATCATTCCATTGTCCATCATATCCTCCATTATCATGAATCTTCTTGTTTCCAGCCATTTTCTAAAACCCAAAAAGAATAGTGTGAGGAAAAAATCATAATCAAGGGGGAGTACCTTCAATATCTAACATCTTAGGTTAAATTCTAAGATCGTTATCGTAATTCAAGGACTATAACCTATACTTATACGTAAACATAGGGATATCCCTAGACATACCTTAGAAATATCTTCTAGGGATCTCACTAAAGTTTTTTCATCCTAGATTCCAAAGATTAACTAAACCTCCCACTGTTACCAACTGTAGATACCCAAGCCTGACGTACAAGGACATTAAATTACTTTTTCAGAATAATTAATACATAACAAGAACCAACACTCAAGGACCGTAATAGTTTAGTGTCTTTGGAAACTCGGAACATAATCTTCTAATCATGGTGAAAGATCTTCAACATCTCCCATAAAGATCTTCCCCTTTTATTTTCTTACCTAAAACCTTTATTTAAATCCTAGGGAAAAGAAAACATATAAAGGGTGATCTCAAATGCTCAGTAAGGGTAAGTATGGAGAAAATAAAACAAATCATATACATTTGAACTTGAAAAAAACAAGAACATAAAGTTTAAACATCAAAATCTTGAGAAGTAAATCTTGGCAGTATATAAGGAATAGATCATAAAAGAACATTAATCATGATAAAATAGAATGCGAATAAAACATGTAATTGTGTAAAACCATTAAGCACATGATATTATTTCCATAGTAGCCAAGGCATTACCGCCAAGACCATCTTAGTGGACAAAGTCCCTTACTGAATCAAGTTCACTTCTCGTTCCAATCTTGTATCACTGAACCAGATTAACTTGTTGTTCCAGCCATGTCTATATCATGAGATATAAATCTTTATCCAATTAATTGGTGGGAGATATAGGTCTCACCCATCTCATAATGAAATCATTCTTACTTGTGCCACAAAATAAACATAAATCATTCATTATAACCCAAAGAATAAAATCAGTTTCATAAACCTCATCCCATCATAACATAATCCATATAAAAAATGGATATCATTTCATCATAAGAATAATAAAAACATGTAAATAATAAAGACATTATACTTGAAATACAGACATGACAAATAATTTCATCTTAAATGGAAATAGTTTTGATAAAACACTTGAAATGAATTATTGGGGAAAATATCCTTTCTTCTTCAAAATCACTTTCTTTCAAAAACAAATTCCACGCAACATTAAAAGAACTGATTTTATTGAAAATAATAATGAAATCTTGTAGAGTAATCTTTCTAAAAATACGGCGTTATGAAACCATAAAAATCATTTCATGCTGTATAAGTTAAAAAACATTCTCTTCATACTTTTAACGGAAAAGTCAAAAATTACAACGTATGGAATACAAAAGAAATATTCCTTCCATAACACAAAGTAAAAGCCAAAAAGGGGTAAACATGACTTTAAACATGCATGGAGGAATATTAAACACTTTATGAAAAACATTTTATGGATATTGATGAAAACTATACCCCATTAAATACTTACGTATAAGAAATCACGGATAAAAATGAGATTTCCAAAATTATCCCTTACCTTAGGTCCATTTTCTTCCTTATGTGTCCGAAACTCCTATATAGTGGGATTAAAAATATTATTAACTTGTAACAGAACCATAATAATATTTATTATATTATATATGATTCACTTATGGCTTTATATTACCTGTTCTTTTGTCAATTCCATGTTAAAGCAGTGTTTTCGGTAAAATCGTTTCATTTATCGTATGTGTTTAGACTTGTTGTTCTTAATATTATTATGACTTATATCATGATTTACTTACTTCCAGAATTTAAAACATGATTTATATATCAAATTTATTCAGTATATATATATAATATATATATATATATTAAATAAAACACACCGTTCATGGAGACGGTAGGCCGTACGTACGCATGAACGCTATTTTCCTTTCTTTATTGACTTGAATCGAAGTAAGTAGATGACATATATATATATATCCAGTAGCTTTATCATGTCATATATTTCATTTTTATTCATTATATATAATCTATAATTATTCTTGAGTGGTTAACATGGAGAATGAATCTCATCGCGTCGTGGAGACGGTAATCCGTACGTACGCACGAGCGATGATATCGTTCCCATGATTATTTAATGGAATTGGAGTGGATGATATTATATATCAGAATAATTATGATTTTATAATAACCATATATAGTTATTATTTACACCATTATACCCATCCAAGTAAGGTGGTGGTGGGAAAACAGATTACACCGCGGCATGGAGATGGTATTCCGTACGTACGCACGCGCGGTGATTTCGTTTTCCGTAGGATGGATAGAAGGTTAAATGGGGATGTTTTATATTTATAATAACATATCTGTATATTATTTATACTGATGTTATAATGAATTATCTAAAGAAGAAGAAGTTTAAGAATAAAGAAACTTGAAAGAATCGGTAGAAGAGATTACCTGTTTTTCAACGCACCGCTTTTAAGCTTCCTCTTAAGGCACTAGAGTCGGTCTTTTGAGAAGACCAGAAACTATATAATATAACTATAGAGGTTGATAAGAGAAATATTTAGGGTTTGTCCAAGCTTGAGGGCTCAAAATTGAGTGAAAAGGAGAGAGAAGGAGGTGCCCTTATATAGGAGAGGAGAGGGGCACTTTTGGAAACCTTAAAAATATTAATTAATAATAAAATGAAACCCCACTTAAAAACTTCAAAAGTGACTAAAATTAGGATATGATGTGATATAGGGTTTTAATAACATCAACCAATCAAATTTATACATTTTGGGAAATTATTTTAAAACTTATCAACTTGATTTATCATTATTTAATATATTTAATATTATATATGGTAATAAAATTCTAAATTTTAAGTTGTAATAAATACATACTTAAATGTTTTAAATTTCCCATAATTGGATACTTTATAACTTTTTCGACCATATAATTTTCAATTTGTAGTTTTTAAATATGTTTGGGATTTTTATATAATTTAATAATATGTTATTTTTATAAAATATCAATAGTCTCAATTTTGACACTATTCATTATTTGAATTTAAATAAACACCAAAAAAAAGATATGTTCGAACAAAAATATATAATAGATTTATAACATGTCATATTCATTAAAAAAATTCATGGGGAACATTAATTTGTTCATATATTATTTATTTTAACATTTTTAAAACCATTTATTTGGTATATCTCTTAATAAAATAATTACCACAACATTTTTGTATAATTATTTAATATACTTATTTATTGCATAAAAATTAAAAATAAAATCCTATGATGAAGATAAATATAATACCTCTCATAATAATATTTTTACTCGAATTTATCATCTTAAAATCACAACATTTAAATTGTTATATTTATTAAATTATGAAGGTGACATCTTTGACATCATTTAAAATAAAATAATATAAATGTCTTATTCGGTTTTATAAGGCTCCAAATGGTCCAAAGATAGACCCTTGTATGATTAGGGTATATATATATTCGAAAAAGAGTTTTTGGTCAAGTTTCTTGTCCTTTTGATATGTATTGTTATTTTAATAAAAACTATATTATTGATTTTTCACTAAATAAATAATTTCTACATCATTAATGTATAAGCTATTAAGGTAATTAAATATTTCTTAAAAATTGAAAATAAATTACCATGACAAATAAAAACATTTTAGATTTCAAATGAGTATTTATAATCGAATTTATATTCAGTATAACCTTATATTAAAAATAATCTAATTATTAAAGTTTGAGTGAGACATATTTCACTTTCCTTTAAATAAAATAAATAAAAGGTATTAATCAAATAAATGTGAGTTCAATTAGATTCCATTTCGATCCAAGTATGATTTAGGGAAAAATATAATCATCCAATTATATTAAGAAAAGTGTTAGGGTAATTTTATAATATTATATTTACCCTTAATTACCCGATTTACCTTTATCTATGGTAAATAAAATTTACCGTAGTTACTATTCATAATACCTAAAAATAAAAAGTAGCTTATTAACATAATTTGGACCTAATTATTACAAATATGGAATCAATTTTTCCAAATTCAAAACAAAAAATATGCAGTATTTAATTTAAAATTAATCTCGCTGTTGAGAAAATGGGTTTTAAAATTTAAAACGTTGCAAAAGATTGAAATATTTTTACTTATGAATTCAGTGTAAAATTAATTCTAATGACTTAAATTATATTAAATGGTAAAAATATATTTTATTTATACTTTAAAACCATTAAATATTATAATTTAAAAATATAAATTATCTCAATGAAAAAAGTTGTTTTTAATTAAAATTTAGCATATTTTTACTATTCATCAAAATAAGAAACTTATCAGAAAAATATCAAAAATTTATCTAAAGAAAGTTTTTATACCCTTATTCCAAAGAAAAATTTTATTTTGTAAAATTTAACTTATAAACATGTCAAAAAATAGATTTAAAGTGGGTGTGCCATCAAAAGGCGGCAAAACTGCATTTTTTTAAAAATATTTATTTTACCCGAAAAAATTATTTTGTTCTCATACCATGTTCTATAAAATTTGAAAGATGAATTATAATGTCATAAAATTCAAAATTTAGTTACCACTATTCATAAAGGCTAGTTCATAATAATATTCTAACAATATATCGTTGTTTAGTGAAACTAAGTATTGCGTACAACACATGCTATTGAGGAATGTTTCTCTTGTGTGCAACACAAGCCAAGAATAGTGTTTGCATATAATAAAAGATAATATGGTGTTGTGTATATCACAATATAATTTTGGTGTGGTATACAACACAAGACATTAATGAAATTAAAAGAATATTTTTCATAAAATCTCGGGGTGTTACACCCATGTTATCTAGTACAAGGACCTTGGGGTTATTTAATATAATAGAACCATATAATTTTTATTGTGAGGTAGATACCTAGGTGGGGAAAATGAATTATAATTGGTTTGTATTTCTTTAGTTGTGAAAAATTTGGTAAAATAATATAAATTTAATTAACAAATCTTAATTAAATTCCATATTATCAGGTTTAGGGTTTCTTTATTTCATATCTGTATAGGTGGTTGGTAAAAGGATTTTACATGTTACTCATATTGGAGAACTATAGTAGGATACTCTGGTCAACTGTTTGAGTATTTTCTCTGATGAGGATTATTTATGGTGGAAAACACTGCATGAGATTTTCCCTTATAGCTTTTCAAGTTATGAGGGGAATGTCTCTAGTCAAGTGATAGATAGGTTCTTGGAGGATCCTAATATTTTTTCAGTTTGATTTTTATGAGGACTAAGAATTAGAATTCATTGGTTCTTATTCAAATGAGGGTAGTTAATCATTAGTATTGGGATCTATTTTTAAGTCAATGTAAGGATTCGGAGGTATATTTGAAATATTCATGGAAGGTGTTTTATACTGAGTTCCTTTTATTTATATTAAAGCTAGTAAGGTGGAAAGAGTTTCCCTTTCTCGTGTATAGGATCTTGAGTGTCTACTGCTTGGGGTTCAATTTATGAATATTATTTTATATGTTTCTAATCTTCTCCTAGATGAGAATTGTAGGGTAAAACATTTTGAGGAGGAATTTTATTTAGTTATTTTCATAAGGTCAACCCATTTACATTACTAATATATCTTGTGGGGATGTTCAAAGTGTAGGTGAAAAAAAATATACCTATTTTTATTGGTTCATCTCAAGTGGGAAGTCAAAAAAAATTATTAAGCATTATATCCAAAAATAAAGGATCTCAATTTTCAAGGCAGTGGAGGTTTCAGCCAGCAAGGAGTCAGCCATAAGTCTCTTCTTAAAATTATTTTAGAGAAGAGAGTTCTCAGTTCTCTACCAGGAACTCAATCATCATTTTCTTTCCTTGGAGAGGTCAAGTCCATCAATAGTTCCTATGCGCAACCATTTCAAATTATCAAAATGGGATTATAGTCAGTTACATAAACAACCAAGGTAGTTTTTTCAACTAAGGAAATATCATCATTATGAGGTCCCTCAAATTTTGGGGTAGTATAGAGGTAATTGATTTGGAAGTGTTTATCCCCATGTGGTGCCTCATCGTCAGGGTAATAATGTTGAGCATGATCATGGATGTGGTCCTTATTAGGAGAAACGATACTAAGGACCATGGTGTGTTTTGTAATAGAACAACCTGGTTTGACCCATATTATCACTAAATTGTCCCACTATAGTCCCAAACTGTGTTCCCAATTTCAATATTCTTGTGAAAATAACTAAGGAATCATATAAAGAAATGTGGGAATGATTTCACACTCCACAGATGTATGATAAGTTAGAAAAAAATAGAGTATCACAATAGATATCCAAAGATACATTTTATGTCAAGATAATCAAACCATAAAGGTAACATCCAAAAAAGTGGACAACAACGTATATATAAGAAAAATGGAGGATTAATAAGTTGTAACCTAAAGAAACCCATGGGTCCATCTTCGTGTAACCATATTTCACCACTATACCAACCCTTGGGAAGGTAACACAATCTAGGAGATTCATCCTCTATATGATTCTATTCTCATAACTTGTATCCTACAAAACCAAGGCTACAACCAAATAAATGAAAAATTATGATGTGATAACAAGATCTCAGTAGGATACCACCAATAATATTTACAAATTCTAACCACATGAATATTTTTGTTCTTATTTAAAATAGTTCTCTAAAATATTTAAATCATTTCTTTTCTATATAAAATCATCCTTTGGTTTTCTTGTCAAAAATATTCCATATTCAAATAAATAAATAAATATGATAAAATATTTATCCATGAGGAATAATCAATTTTTATAAAATAGTTTTCAAGCCTCAATATCCATATCATGTTGGAAAATAAACATATCGAGTGAACATTCGCGTAATATATCCTTAAGGAACTAAGGTAATAATCACAACATTGTGGTGTACACAACTAGAGAAATAAGAACACTATACAGCATAAGTGGCTCCTAAGGTCTGGGAACCTTGGTTCCCCAGAAAGGATACCCATTAGAAATCCATGTCATCATAGGAACTTCCCCTGGTGGTAGCTAATTCTACTAGGGTTTACATGTTACTTGTTTTCCCCCATACCTCTAGGTATTACTAATGTGATATTACATTATCATTCAATTATAGAAACCAAATTCATGTATCATAAAACATATTGAAAGGAAAATATATTTAATTTCTAATCCAATTTTTTCATAAAACATTTATATAGTGATGAAACACCGCTTCCATGCTTGAAAAATCATTTCCATTTCAAAACCACCTTTTAGGAATTTTACAAAATACATCATGGGTTTCAAAAATGGTTTTTAAAAAAACCCATTTTTTAGAAATCATATCTATATCTATAAAAGATTAAATTCACCTTTTATGGATTAAAAATTATAATTTTCATAAACCAAAACTAAATGGAATCATAAAAACATAAGCACACCATCATAATATACAATTGAATAGAGACACAAACCACAATAAAAACGAAAACCTTGTTTCCTTTAAAATCAGTGATGGGAAGTGAGTAGATCTGGTCCACATGAGCCTAAATCTATATGCAGAACACCTTAGAGGAAGGGAAATATCCAAGGATACTTTTGGGTATAATACAATCCCCCAAATCCCTTCCAGGATTGAAAGATTTTGAATTTTATCCAAATAAAAGAGATTTATTAATTTAATAAATGGAAACTGAGTAAATAAATTATTCAAACCCTCCATTAAGGTCAAACATGGTTGGAGTAACTGCCCCAAGAATACCAGGAATCAATCAAGAATTTCAAAAATTGAAACCCCCGCCACCTCACCCTGTTGGTACCCACCATAGAATGGCGGCCTCACCCAGGAGATTGGTCATGGGCACCATCCATGACATGACCATGAATGCTAGGACGTTTTTAAATAGTCATGACCTCCACCACGGCCACTGTGAGGTTACTCTAGCTATGGTTAATAGGAAAACCCCCAGTGCACTCCATCCTAGTCTATACATAGATTTTCCATTTCTTCCATGTCATTTCACACAAGAAACACACCATCACACCACATCCACCACCAATGTCTTGGACCTAGACTTTTTGAAATAAAATTCCCAAAAACACATTTTTAATCCACTAAGTGCCTCCAAATCTTACAAAACCAACAAGAAATGGATAAAAGAGGCTCTTTAAATGATTCCACATGTTGGGGTGTGGAAATTATCACCACCATAAAATATTTATTCCCCAATATATATTCCTAAGATCATGAACCCAAAAGGAGATGTGGTCATTTCTATATTATCAAGGCCTCACATTCCAATGTCTCATAGATGTCCCTACAACACTTCTATATCACTTAAAATAATGGGATTGTCCTACCATGTATCCCCTTACTCTATTGATCTATTATCTTAATAGTCTGTTAAACTAATAAGGTGTTGAGTTCAATCTCAACATCCTCCCATTCAATCAATTGTGATAGATCTAGATGATACTTATTTAGTTTGGAAACATTGAACACATCATGGATAGAATTAAAATGAGAAAGTAAGTCTAAACTATAATCCACCTTCCATATTCTATCCACAATCTCAAAAAGGATAACATAATGTGGTGTTATCTTTCCCTACTTCCCTAAACATTTATGCCCCAAACGAGGTGAAACACTAAAAAAATCTAATCAACTACCTCAAAATACAACAGATGATGACTCCGATCAGCATATGGTTTTTGGAAACTATGAGTTTCCGCTAAAATTTTATGGATAAAATTCACTAAATCCACTATCTCTTGAATGATTCTCATTGTCCCCAAGTACCATTATACAACCTCTTCCCATTGAATATGTGATCTTCAAGGCCACTTATACAACACCTCAAATGGAACCGCCCTGATTGAAGCCTAATAACTATTGTTATTAGAAACTCCACAAAGGAAGATATTTCTCCCAAGATACACTAAAGTTAATAACACATGCTTCGAGCATGTATTATTAAATCTAAATGGCTCGTTCAGATTGGCCATCCATCTAAGGATAACAAGTCATGATCAACTTTAACTAAGAACCCATCACTTCTGGAAATCCACTCCAAAAATAGGATGTAAAATGAGGATCCCTATATAAAATGATAATCGATAGAGCACCCTGAAGTTTGAAATCTCTCACATATATTGGTTTCTATGGTACACAACTTTCATTGAATCCTTACTAGGTATAAAATGTTCTAATTTAATGAGTCCATCAATAATCACCCATCTCACATTCTTACCACCAGGAGTCTAAGATAGCCTAATCACAGATTCCATGGATATATAATCCTAATTCCACACTGAAATGAGTAAAGGTTTTATAAAACACATATTCCTATGATTTATCGCACTAATTCTCCAATATGTAAGTTATTGAATAAGAAAATCATTAATTGATTCTATCAATCCTAGCCACCAATAATGAAGTCTCGGGTTATGATACATCTTGGTAGTTCCAAAGTTCATAGTCTAGTTTGATTATTTTCTATTATCTATACATACCTATATAAATTGTTTCTAAACAATCATCCTACCTTAGAAGAGAAAAAATCCCATTAAAAGACCAAGACCACTCACCTAAGGTCTCCCCACCATAAAGGTTCTTACTAAATCACTAACACTCTATATCCTTACCTTTTTCTAGTAGAACTTGATCATACACATATGATCTAGCATTAGTGATAGCAAGGAATACTTTTCCTTCAACTCTCCCTTCATCCAATTTCATCTCAGTAAACAAGCTCATCAAGCATCATTCTTCTGTTGATTCCTTTACTTCATGAGTCAGTAATTTCTGACCAAAAGCATCTACGACCAAATTTCCTTTTCTAGGAGTGTATGAAATATCAAAATAAAAATTTTAAAGGTACTCTACCCAACATCTCTATATCAAGTTTAGCTCCCTCTGAGTGAAAATATACTTCATAATATTATGGTCAAAATACACTATAAACTCCTCCTAGAATGTCTAGTAGTTCCAAGTCCTAAAATAATGAATCATTGCTACCAACTCAAGATCAGGAATAGGTAGTTCTTCTCAAGGGGGAATAAATCAGTACTACAAAACCATCATTTATTAGAACTGGTATTTATCATAACATTATTTTTAGTGCTGATAAAGGGTACCCTTATCATCTCTTTATTTTTAACACTAATAAAGGATACCTTTTATCAGTGATTTTGTTTTTAGCGCTGATAAAGGGTACCCTTTATTAGCACTATATTTTTAGCAGTCATAAAGGAGTACTTTATCAGCACTTTTTTAGCATTGGTAAAGTTCCGAATAAATAAAATTAAATAATTAAATAAATAAAAAAATAAAAAATGAGTTCATTAAAAAATATTACAAATTTTATTAATTAAATAATTTTCGATAAAATGAATAAATTGATTATACTATATATATATTATAAATACTAATAAATAGTATGTATTAAATATATAGATATGCAAAATGAAAATTAACCAAATTAAAATTTAAAATAAGTAAATTGATAAATATATTAAACTTTTTATTAATTAGATTATTATTGATAATGTTAAAAAATAGTATATATTAAATATATAGATATATATTAATGTATATAAATATGATTTATTTATTGAAAAATATTTATGTACTTTACAATAAATAGTCATATATTTAGTGAATAATGGTTTATAAATAAAAATTAATATGAATTAAAAATATTGACTAATTGCAGAGGGTAATGGACATATAATTGAATATCGTTTGATTTTTCAATTTAACATAGATTATATGTGTGTTATATTAATGTCACATATACGTAATTAATGAATTTTAATATACAATTCACACACGCTAAACTTGTCCATTTTACAATATTTTTAAATTGTAATTATTTTTAATTTATTCAGTTTCACTCATTTTTAACATGTATGCACATAAAATTAGATATTCATTAATAACGTTAAAAAAATATATGTAAATAAATATTTATAAATAAATATATTCATAAATAAATATATTTAAAAATTTACATACTAAATTTATAAAATTAAATAATTATAATTATAAATAAGTAAAAAAACTTAAAATTATTTATATAATTATAAATTAATATTTATATATTTAAATATTTATTAAATCAATAATAAGTTTACATAAATAATGAATATATTTACAATATTTATATTTATATATATTTATTATATATATAGTTATATAAATATAAATAATGATATAAACATTATTTTTGAATTTTTTTATATAATTTTAAATAAATAATTTCATATTTAAATAATTATAAAATAATAATAAATATATTTATATAAACAATATAATTACTATATTTATAATTATATATATTTATTATGTATATATATATTTACAAAAACAAATATTTATAATTATTATTATAAATCCATTATCAATGCATAAGTAATAAGTGCTTATAAAAGAAATCATTATCAGTGCATTCTATAGCACTAATAAAGATGAGGCTTTATTAGTGCTAAAAAGCGATGATAAAGACCTACGTTTATTAATTCTAAAAAAACTAAAAATATATCTTTTATCAAAACATAAATAATAAGAACTGATAAAAAGAATCTTTATCAGTACTTTTAAAAAAATGCTGATAAAAGTGTCCTGATCTAATTAAAAAAAACATAACCTATTGGGAACTCATCATGATATCAGAATCTTTCCATGGAATTCACCCATTGATGGTGCTCCTCCTTGGTGAATCAAATATTGAATCACACAAACCCACTCAAATCACACAAACCCACTGCCTTTAGTTTCTCAAACATCATCTAACATCCAATGTTTGGTTATAGTTAGGGTTTTCGAAGAAAACATCATAATCTTGATTTGAGTGTCTCGTAGTTTTTTCAACCTAGTGAGGTAGTACTTTTTTTCCTTTGTAAGTTCCAATTTTATTTCTATATTTCTCGTTTTAAGATCTGGATCTCAGGGTTTTTGGTTTTACTTTGCGGGTTTCAATTTTCTTTCTGTATTTGTGCTCTAATTATTATATTGTGTTTTGATTTTGTTTATTATTCGTTGTTTTCTTAACTTATATTTTGGATTTCATGTTTTTCCTTTTTAAATTTTTGTTTTGAATCAATTTTATTTTTTTTCAACATATTTACCCTAGTTTGGTTCACTATTTTGAATCAATTTCTTTTGTAGGTTCTTAGAAAAGTAATTTAGCAAACTAATTCTCAATATAAAGGTGGTGTGAATGAGAAACAGAAAATAATTTTTTGTAATTCATGTATAGGAATTTATTTATTTAAATTCTGTTTTAATATTGTTATGTAAGGTTTTATACATAAAAAATATTTTCTTAGAATTGTGTTGTTTTATTTTAGGAGAAATATTTGTATGGGTGATACCATATTTATTTATTTTCAATGGCTCTATATTTTCAAAATTAGTATGTTGTTGTATTTATTTTACTATGTTGTGATATTCTACTATAAGGGTTACATATATTTTTGTCAATTTAAGTTTATTTTATATATATATATATGTAAATATATATCATTATGTATATTTATATGTGTTTTCATAACATATAATGTAAGGGTGATTTTATAATTATTTATTAACAAATCATGGTTCTGGATTTCCAAATTAGGAAGGGATTATATTCATTTTCAATAAAAATTATTATTAAATGTGCATTTTTATCAATTATGTGTATTATAAATTCCATGATATATATATGTGTGTGTGTGTGTGTTTAAATTTTTGTGTGATAGATGTTGCAAGGGTTGGTGTGTTTTTCTCCTTTGTTTCTGATATATCTTATTTATTTGTATTATTTCTTTATGTCAACTTCTTTATGGACCTCCCTAGAATCTCAAGGATGGGTCAATGCGTATTAGATGGCCTTCCTAGAATCCTTAGGTTTCTATATCATTTGTTCCAATAAAATAGAATTGAATTTATCAAATTCTATATATTAGAAATTATTTTTAGGTATTCATCATTTTAGGTCAATATATATATTTTGGGTTTATATATAAATTTAATTAACAGTAATATAATTTATACTTGAATAACCAATAAAATATTGTAAACTCATGTTACTTTCAAAATAATAAAATTAACTATACTTACATTTTTTAAATAATTAAACATTCTAAAATTTAAATAATAATATTTTATACAAAATTAACCAAAATAATAATTATTTATATTAAATATAATTTAAAATTTATTATTAATAATATTTTTTTAGTTTTATTATAAAAAATAATATTTCATATATATACATCGAATAATATATTATATATTTAAATAAATTTAAATATGATAAGTAATATACATATATATATAATTATATAAAAATAAAGTTACTATTATAATATATATGTTTATATTACATATATATTTAATATTTTGGTATATTCACTTTATTTATCTACGTGTCAAATGACAAGTGACCTCCATTTTATAGTTTTTTATGGTGGAAGGCATGAACCATGTTTAGGTTTATTGTCTATCGAGGTAAGTGTGAACAGAGTACACACCTCCATCAACCACTTTCTCCAATTATATAAAAACCTATAATTTTTTAATAAAATATAACCTATTAAAAAAACCAAGTTTTATTGAAAAAACACTATAAAGAAATCCTCAACCAATTATTTTATTGCTATTTTATTCAGATCCTTGTGGGTACATTCAAGGAAAAAATTGAATTTAATTCATCATTAACTCTGCCTCCACATAAAATCAATTAAATTAATTTTAGTAACATACACTCATCAGCTAAAATTACACTGTAGAAACCTAAGACCCCTGGGCTGCGCAGCACTGTATTTGCATATTCTACTTCTTCCATATCCACCCTCTCTGTTTTTTACTGCCCTTCACTCTATCGTTTCTATGGTTTTATGGAGCTTCTCTTTGGAAAGAGTTGGTGGAAATATAGGTATTGAGTTAATTACTAGTTTCAATGGTGTAATTCTCAAAAATGAGAGGTATTTCCCCTTTTATAGAACACAATGAAGTAAATGAGAGGAATTTCCCCTTGTACTTCATTATGTTCTATAAAAGCTGAAATGCTTACCATTTGTGAGAATTGCCCCATTGACACTAATTATTAACTCAGCTTCTACATTCCCACCAACTCCTTCGAGAGAAAATCTCCAAACAACTAGATAAATGATAGAGTGATGGGCGGGAAATAAATATAGATACTGGATATGGAAGAATTGTAATATGCACTTGTAGTGCTATGCGGCCTAGGGGTCTTGGGTTGCTATAATTTAATTTTATCTTACAATTATATGTTAATAAAATTAATTTATTTTATTTGATGTGGAGGTAGAGTTAATGATAAATTAATTTTATTTTTATCTTAAAATTTATCCACAAGTATTCGAATAGAACATTAAAAAAATAATTTATTGAGGATTTTTTTATAATGTTTTTTTGAAAAAACTTGATTTTTAATAGGTTTTTCATTAAAAATGATCCTATTTATATGATTGGAAAAATATGTCAATGGATGCATGTACTTAGTTAACACTTAGGAAAATGGTCCATAAGTCATTTGATATGTATAAGAATCAGCCACACCTCAATTCACGCACGGTGTTACCATTATAACTCACTGTGTTTATTATCTGATTAAAATTGACCTTTCAGTTGAAGAAATATCACTCACTAAAAACAAAGAAAATGCACTCATATTTTCTTGATTATTTAAAACATCTATTCATATGTCATTTTTTATGTGTAGGAATTGGTCTCACGTCAAACCGATACATGATGTGATCGATATAATTCAGAGTGAATGTTTTCTTTTTAAAATTATATTTTAGTAAAAAAATAAAAGTGACATACTCAAAACTGAGAAAATGAATTTGGATTGATTTTATGCATTATAAAATGATCCATTAGTCATTTAAGACATGTAGGAATTATTCTTACCTCAATACGATGCACAGTGTGACTGGTATGACTCAAAGTGCATCTTTTTATTTAAAAATGAAATCGATTTTAACAAAAAGGGAAACTAACCAAATCAAAACTGATAAAACACATTCATATTGTTTTTATACTTTAGGTAAATGATCCATTAGTAATTTTTCATGTGTAGGTATATGTCTCGCCTCAATATGATGCAAGGTCTTCCCAGTATGACTCAATGGGTCCGTTATCAGTTTAAAATCGACATTTTAGTTCATGAAATGTTACTCCCTAAAAACAAATAAAACATGCTTGGATTTTCGTGATAATTTTATACGCTGAGTCATAAGTTATTTTTGACATGTTGGAATTGGTCTCACATAGAAACAGATACACGATGTGGTCGGTATGAGTCAAAGTGCATGTTTCCAGTTTAAAATGACTTTTTTGTAAAAATGATAATTGACATACTAAAAACAAATTAAACACATTCAGATTGTTTTGATACATTATAAAAATGATCTATATGTCATTTGGGATGTGTAAGAATTATCCTCACCTCAATATGATGCACGGTGTGACCAATATGACTCTAAGTGTGTCTTTTTATTTAAAATTAACATCAATTTTAGTAAAAAAGAAAACTCACCTACTCAAACATGAGCAAACGCATTCAGATTGTTTTTATACTTTAGGATAATGATCTATAAGAAATTTTTGGCATGTGGGAATTATATTTAACTCAATCTTATGTATCATGTTATTAGTATAAATTTGAGTGTTTTTTTCAGTATATAAGTATCAATTTAGTTTAAAACGTACATCACATCACCAAAACCAAGAAAACAAGCCTAGATTGTTTTCCCTTTATTTAAGGTATGTATTCAACTACGTATGACCCTTTCATTGGGAAATCACAATCAGTTCATATCATTCCCAATGTAGATAATTTCTTGTACATTAGAGGGGACTGTAAAGAGGGGATTTGGATTCTCGATAGAGGAACCAAGTCCTTGAAAACATTTAAAAAGAAAGAGATTTCAATGAGAAGGTACAAATGTTTTCTAATATATTATATTTTTCCTCATAATGTTATATGTTCTCTACTATATTAACATAATCTAAATTAAATGTTTGACTACTCATGTAGACAATGTCTTCTACACATGATGATGTTACCAATCCCTCGGAAGAACAAACTATAATGAAGGAAACACTTTGCAAAGATGTAAACGTTCTATTACAATATACATTCTCTATTTTACCAAAAAATTATATAATAAAGAATTGATTTAATTTTTATTACCCCTTGTAGAGTTATTTTATTTTAGAATATTTTTGTTCATGTGTCATGTCTTTGCAATAAGAAAAACTAAACTGTCTCTGCTAAATCACAGAGGTAATCTTGATGTGTTCATAGTAAAATCATTATCCATAGAATTAATGTATTGTTTCATATTTATGTTTAATTTATTTCTTTTTAGTAAAACTCACATAATAATGGTTTCCTTATATAGGTGGATTATTTTTTTTTGATTTGGGGTGTTATAAGAATCTTTCATTCCTTTTTGTAGAGAAACTTCCACATACTTCTTCTCCCTTAAAACCTTTTCATCCCTATAGTGTTTAATTTATCAATTTCTTTTTAAGATCTCTCAGCTTCCTTTAATGTATTATCAATGATGCTTCCTATACTCAATTACAGATCTAATCTCTATGTTTTCATTGTAAAATCATTCTCCGTACATTTAATATATGTTTTTATATTTATTTTTAATAAATTTCATTTTAGTATTACTCATATAATAATTTTTTTCTTATACATGTTGATTCTTTTGTTAAATTTGGGGTGTTAAGTCTATCTTTCATGCCTTTCTGCACTAAAACTTTCATAGAGATATTCTCCCTCAAAACATATTCACCCCTATAGTGGTGCATTTACCACTTTCTTTCATGTTCCTTCCACTGCTTTTGTAGGAAGATTAACAATACTACCACTCCTCAATTACAACAGTAATCTTGATGTTTACATAATAAAATTGTTATCCATGGAATTACTATATTATTTCATATTTATGTTTAATTTATTTATTTTTATTATTACTCACATAATAATTTTTTTCTTATATAGGTGGATTATTTTATTCCATTTGGGGTTCTCTTTCCATATTTCATTCCTTTCTACACCCGAACTTCAACATAATTATTCTCCCTCAAAACCATTCACCCCTATAGTGCTGACATTTATCAATTTCCTTCAAGTTCCCTCCACTACTCAATCATAATGGTAGTCTTGATATTTTCACAGTAAAATCATAATCCATATAATTAATTTATTATTTCATATTTATGTTTAATTTTTTTTTATTAATCATAATAATTATTTTCTTATACATGTGGATTATTTTTTTCGAGTTTATGTGGTTTGTTTGAAGCTTCTCTTGCAGTGTTGGATGTTCAATAAAGAAAGTCAATAGAAATCATGGTAACATTGATAGTTATGAATTTTTGAGACTTTGGGGCATGTAGGAATCATCGTCACCTCAATATGACACATGATGTGACAAGTATGACTCCATGTAGATCTTTCTATTTAAAATTGACATTAATTTTACAAAATAAAACAACTGGCTAAATTTGTTCATTATCAATTTAAAACATAGAGTTGACTTTAAAAAGTGTCACTCATTGAGAACTGAGCAAATGAACTCATATTTTATTGATAATTTTGGTTATCTATTCATAAATAATTTTTTATTTTTAGGAATTGATCTCATGTCAAACTGATGCCGGATTTGATCTTACTACTGGAAAACAGGCCTATACCCACGGTTTTTCAACAAACTGTGGGTATAGGGTACCCATATACCCACAGTTCTCCAAAACCGTGGGTATAGGGATAATATGGGGACCTATACCCACGGTTTTCTAAAACCGCGGGTATAGTTTAATTTAAAAGACCAATACCCACAGTTTGGTGCAAACCGTGGGCATAGAGTTTTTTCGGATGACCTATACCCACGGTTGCTCAAAACAGTGGGTATAGGGGTATTTTTTTTGAAGACCTATACCCATGGTTTTAAATAACCGTAGGTATAGCTTTCCCACCATAAGGCTGGGAAAAAAATTACGTGGGACAATGCAAAAAAGTTTGGCGGGAAGAAAATATTTATTAATATAATTCTGCAGATAGAAATAATAAGTAACAAAAACATTCTAGGTGAGTTGGTTAATCCGCCGTTTAATATATCTCCCGATCCTAGGATCAAATCTTGGTGTCGGTTTTTTCTAATATATAGCTATTATTAATATAAGTACAATAATATATATATATTCAGAAAAATAGCTCTATATCTTGGTTGGTTAGGCTCGGCGTGGGCCTTTGGCAGGTCACCGGTTCGATACCTCGCGTTGTCAATTTTCAAACACCGCGTCCTCGATTTTCAAGGCTCGTGTTTTCCATTTTCAAATACAGCGCCTATATAATATTAATATATATAAATAGATATATGTAACTATAACAATTGAAATTGTTAGGTTCACTGGTTCCTTCGTGATGCGCGGCTCAAAGGCGGTTTGTGAGGTTCAGGTTCAAATCCCTACAAATGCAGAATTTTGAGTTTTAATTACCCCACGGTTTTCAAACCGTGGGGACTGTTGTGTGCCACATTGGAACAACGTGCTCCATGCTTTGAGAATCCTATACCCATGGTTCAGAAAAATCTTGGGTATAGGTTGAGACCCCTATACCGAAGTCGTTCCAGCCCATGGTTTTTGGGGCTATACCCACGGTTTTGAACTGTCGGTATAGGTCATTTTTTCAGTAGTGTCTGTATGACTCAAAGTGAGTGTTTCAATTTTAAATTGAACTTTTAGTAAAAAAGACAAGTAGCATACTCAAAATAGATAAAACACATTCATAGGGTTTTTATACCTTATTAAAACAATCCATAAGTGATTTAGAACATGAAGGAATCATCTGCACCTCAATCAGATGCACTGTGTGACCGGTATGACTCGAAGTGCATCTTTACTTAAAATTGACATCAATCTTGGTAATAAAATAAAGTGAACTAATCTAAACCAAAAAAACAAATTCATATTGTTTTGATATTTTCGTAAAATTATTCATATGTGATTTGAGATGTGCATGAATTATTTACACCCCAATCTGATGCACGGTGTGACATGTATGACTCCAAGTACGTGTTTTTATTTAAAATTGGAATTAATTTCAGTAAAAAGGACAACTGACCTACTAAAAACTGATCAAATGCATTCAAATTACATAAATAATTTAGGAAAATTATTAATTAATCATTTTTGATTGGTATGAATCAGTCCCACCTAAATCAAGTACACAATTTGATCATTTTTAATTAAAGTGGATTTTTCAGTTTTAAAATGACATTTTGGTAAAAAGACAATATAAGTGACATACTCAAATACTAAGAAAACACATTCAGTTTTTTTTATACATTCGGAAAATGATCCATAAGTCATTTGGGATGTGTATGAATTATCCAAACGACAATATGATGCATGGTGTGACTGATATGACTCAAAGTGCATCTTTTTATTTAAAATTATCGTCAATTTTAGTAAAATGAAGATTTGCCCGACTCAAAACTGATAAAACACAATCGGATTGTTTTTATACATTATAAAAATGGTAAATTAATCGTTTTTTGAAGTGTAGGAATCATTATCACCTCAATTCAATACAAAATGTGTCTGTTATGACTCAAAGTGTTCGTTGTCAGTTTAAAATTGACATTTTAGTTCCAAAACTGTTAATCACTAAAAATCGATCAAACGTTCTCAAATTTTATTGATAGTTTAGTATAATGATTCATAATTCCTTTGTGACATATTAGAATCCATTTCACATAAAAATGATACATGATGTGATCATAGTGATTCAAAAGTGTGCATTTCTAGTTTCAAATGAAATTTTAGTAAAAAACACAATTGATGTACTCAAAACCAAGAAAAAACAATCTTATTGTTTTTGATACTTTAGGAAAATGATCCTCAAGTCATTTGAGATATTTTGGAATCATTCTCCAATCAATCTGATGAATGATGTAACCAGTATAACTCCATGTGGGTGTTTTTATTTAAAATTGGCATTAATTTTAGTAAAATTGACACTTTCTGTTAATTTATTTATTTATATTAATACTAAAATAAAACAATTATTATATAGGTGTGTTATTTTTTTATTAGGGGTTTTCTTTTTGGAAATAGCATGATTCGGGACATGAATAAACGAAAAAAGAACATTGATGTTTTTTAATGTATGTAATAATTTTTATTTATGTAATTGTATAAACCAATGTTTGAAATTTCTATAATATGGTGTTTTTTCATATGTTTTATTGTAAATTTCATTTCATTTAAGTCTTTTATTGGTAATAATTTTTTTTATCTAGTGTGTTTTTAGTGTTGCGGTATGCTATTATAGCACGCTGCAGTATGGTCCTTTATCAGTGCTTTTAGAAGTGCTGATAAAGGTCTACTTTATTAGTGCTTCTAGAAATGCTGATTAAAGTTACTTTGTTAGTGCTTTTATAAGTGTTGATAAATTTATGATTTATCAAAACTTCTATAAACACTGATAATTGACCCTTTATCATTTTTTTATAAGGGCTAATAAAAGGTGTCTTTAGCGGCACTAAATTAAAGCATTGATAAATTGTTCCTTTATCAGCACTTTTAAAAGTGTTGATAAAGGTCCCATTTATTAGTTTTTTTTTCACCAATAAAGGACCACTTTAGTATCACTTTTAATCTCCAATAAAATATAATGTCTTTTAACCTCACTCATTTAATAAATGCTTTTCTAGCACGGATAAAGGTCATTTCTTGCGTTGTTAAAGGCCTGTTTTGTATTAGTGAATGATGAGGTCTACATGATACCACTTTTCTTCTCTACATTAAAACACAACCCAAACCCTTGCATGAGGAATCAAATGATAAATCATATCCCAAACCCAACTTTGGAAGAATTAAGACTTGATCTGATGTCAAACTCACATTCAACTTCAAAAAAGATCTCAAGAATTGATCTCTCAAAATAAGATTTACACCCTTATGATCTAACTCTATCATATGAGATTCAATCTTGAAGAAGTTCCAAAAAAATTGCTTGTAATAACTAAGAAACCCTATAAAAATCCAGATCTCAAACACATTTATGGGCTACTCTCAAGACATCACTACTGGAATCTTCTTGATATCCATTGATACATTTTTCTCAAAAATCACATGGCCTATAAATTTTACCTCTCAAATATATAATAGAAACAAGGATATATTACTATACATATGATGTTATTTTAAGATTTTAAGTATGATATTTAAGGATTCAGTATGATCAATCTCTGGTCTTAATAAACAAGCATATCATCCAAGAAATAACAAAATAATCCATGAACCGATGTAATATTTATTTAATCAATTCTATAAACACTGTAGGAGAATTAGTAAGGACAAACAACATGAAGAGATACTCATAATGCCCAGACATGATCATAAACTTCATCATTGGTATATCTTCCACTCATACCCTCAAATGATGATACATTGATCTTAGATCAATATTTGAACACCATTGGGCTCCCATGTGCGGATCAAAAGGGTCATCAATTCTAGGAAAGGGATATTTGTTCTTAACTATCACCTAGTTAATTTTCTGGTAATCAACCTAATTTTAGACAACCCTATATTCCTTTTTTTCAAATAGCACTCATGATTCCCAAGGTGAAACTCTAGGATTAATATTTCTCATAGCCTTAATATCTTCAACATGAACCTATAATTATTTCACTTCAATGGGTTTCGTATGGCATAAAGGTAAAAAATGGGCCTCACCCTCAACAGAAATTCTATAGAAAACTAAACTTCCCTCTGAAGTGGTAACCCATAGAAATTATCTAGGAAAATTTTGGTATAATAACACACTACCAAAGGAATTTGAACACTAATATAAAGATAAAAACATCAAGAAACATCTCATCTAACTAGCATGAGATCATCTCAGTACTAGGGGAAATATGTCATTCTCTCACCACTCATGGATTCCATCCACCTTGGAATACATGAGTGACTCCATCAGAATTAAGTAATTGAACCTGATGATGATATTAATCAATATAGTAATTATAACTAATCATCCAATTCAGGCCAATCATGAGATCAAATATGTAGAGATCAAGAACTAAAAAATCCCAAAAATTTTCATTATAAATGATCATCACCCAACACTTTGGACATCTAAAACTCTATTCTGAATTCTTCCACAAAGAAGCGTAAATATTCATCATGAAGGGAATAAGAACAAATCATAATCCCAACACATCTAAGAGCTTGTATTTGATAAATTATTAAGTATCACTAGTTTAGAAAATTCATAACTATAGAAGATTTAATAAAAAACGTACCACTCATGGTAGTTGGTCCTACCTTTAACTCATTTGGTGCATACTCAACTGCTTGGATACATCTTGCATCATCCTACACCATCATCATTGCCTAAGCATAACCTTGGGAATGAGGTTGAGATCCAACCCATTTTTCTTCATCATATTTAAACTAAGATCCCTTATTAAAGGTGTATCCAACACTATTTCCCTATAATGGACTCTGAAAGAAATGTTGAAGATGAAGAGACTACCCACATGTGTGATATACCCTTGTTGTATCCTTAAAGTCAAATTTGAGGTGTCCCTTTCCCCTATACTGATAACATACCACCTTCTTATTCCCTAATATATATTGTGCACTCATTTCACCACCTTGTTGTTGGTCACATCCCTTCCTCTTCTGGAAAGAAAAAGAACTATGGATATATATTTTTTCACTGAAGATCCACCTAAACACATATTCTCAACTAATCTTACTTAGACCATAGTTATTTGATCAACTACCAAGGAAAAGGTCAGCATGCATAAGAGGATAAGCATCAATTGAATATCGGCCTTTAAACCCATCTCAAACCTCTAAGATTTAAGGTATTCATTAGAAACAATATCTGGTGATAAGTGTTCCAACACATAAAATCAAATAGCATACTCCAGAAATAAATTCTACCCTTACTCCAAGGTAAATAATTCCCAATTATTCACCACACACACTATATCAAGATAAAATTGTTGATAAGAGGCATTTTTCTAAGTAGTCCACGTGATATCTTCATGCAACTTTTCTTAAAAAAATATATCCCCACCACCTTCTTCCTAGTCCATCAAGAATATATATTGTGAAACTATCCTTGGAGTTTTCTAGATTTTTTAGGATGTGGAAAATCCTATTAATCCTCTTAATACATTCCATTGATTCATGGGGTCCCTTTTCTCCATAAAATATCAGTAGATGCTTCTTATTGACCTTTATAGCAAGGTCCACATTTTGTTCGAGTTCAATACTATATACTTTTACCAAGGACTAGATCATTTGGAATATAATTTTTTCCAATATCAAATCAGCCAAAGGATTCACCTTCGAGACATTTTTATAACTTCCACTATAGAACTCGGATATGGTCTCCTTAGAGGATCCATATTCTATAGAGAAAATATAATGAAAACCATAAAGAAAAAAAGTTATTCCTTTATCATAAACTGATTTTAGTGAATATAATCCAAAAAAAACAATAACTATAAATCATGATGCTAGAAAACCCATGTATTCCTAGTAACTTTAGGTTCATCGTGAATGTGAGTTGGAAAGGCATACTCCACACCACCTATTATTTTATGACAACATTATATCTAGTCTAGCATAACCCTGAGATGAAATATGGTGATATATAAGCATGAGTATTGGATTTAATGATAACCTAATCCTATGATACCAATTTGTAAAATACCAACCCGGTTCAACTCATATTTTCACCAGAATTGGCCTTCCACAAGTCTTGATTCGTGTTACTAATCTCCAATGGCTAGAAAAAAGAACCAGGGTATCATATAAAGAAACATGGGAATTATTTCACCCTTAAATTACATATGATAAGATAGAAACAAACATAGTATCACAACAGATATCCAATGATACATTATATGTATAAATAATCAAACAATAAAGGTAAAATTAAATAAGTGGATTGTATAGTCCAAATAATAAAACTATGAGATAAAAAACATAGAACCTAAATAAAACCACTTCCATATCCATGAGACCATGTATCATCACCATCCCAACCCACCAGAAGGAAAAAAACTAAATATATCCAACCTCTATATGATTCTATTCTCTTTAAATGTATCATGAAAAACTAAGGCTACAACTGCTTGAATGAAAAAATATGGCATGAACACTAAAGATCAGTAGGATACCACTAAGAATCTATATAATTTATATCCACATTAATTCACTGGTTCTTATTTCAAATATACAAATAAAATAGAGAATTTTTTTCTTTTCTATATAAAATTTCTCTTTGGTTTTCTTTTTAAAAACATTTTATATTCAAATAAACAAAGCAATATGACACAACATTGATCCATAAGGGAAATACAATTATATAAATAGGTTTCAAGCATAAAACCCCATATCAAGTGGGAAAATAATCATATCAAGTGAACATGAATTTAATTTATCCTCAAAGAACCAATGGAAAAATAAAAACACAAGGGTGTACAAAAATCAAACAAACAGGACCACTATTCATCATAAGTGACTCCAAAGTTTTAGGAACCTTAGTTCCCTTGAAACGCTACCCACTAACAATCCATGACATCATTGGAACCTCCCATATTGATAGCTAAATATACTAGGACTCACATGTGTCTATAAATCCCCCTTACCCCAAGGTATTCCCAATGTGATATTATATTATAATTCCATTCAAGAAACCATATCCATGCCTCATAAAACATTTTCCATGGAAAATCCATTTCATTTCCAATCCAATAATTTCCTGAAATATTTTCTACAGTGATGTGACATTGCTTCCATTCATGAATAACCATTTCCATTTTAAAACCACCTTTGTGGAATTTTAAAATACACATCATATGTATCAAAAACATTTTCAATAAAAACCCATCTTTTAGAATTCATTTTCATGGACATAAAATATCAAATTAACCTCTCATGGACTTCAAATTATCATTTTCATAAATCAAAACCAATGGGAATAATAATAATACAATCATGCCTCTAGAATATATCAAAAGATCGAAAAACCTAGATCATGAATAAAGAAAACCTTATTCCATTCAAAACTATTGATGGAATATGATTAGATCTAGTCTACAAAATCCAAGATATACAGGTAGCACACCCAAGATGAACTGAAATACCTAAGGTTTCTACTGGGTGGAAGAAAAGTTCCCAAAACCCCTTCTTGGAATTCTAGATGTAGAATTCAATATAAAGGGAGAATATTGGTTGATTTAATATAAGGAAAATGAGACAATAAATACTTCAAGTCCCTACATTAAGTTTTTATATGGCTAAGGTAACTACCCCCAGAAGATCCTGCATCAATTTTTCCTTTCAAAAACAAAAACCCATACCACCACACCCTGGGGATACCTACCAAAACATAGTTTCCTTTCCCAGGACACTAACCATGGTTATGGGTCCCACCCTACCCCTGAATCCCATTTCATTTTGGCCTAGAGATAGCCTCCACCATGGTAATGGTGTGGTTCCTCTAGCCATGGTTGATAGTGAAATCCCCAGTGCGATCCACCCTAGTTCATTCTATGCACTATTGATTTTGGCCAGGATGTCTCACATATGAAACACACTAGTATACCACGACCACCACCACAGCTGTGGTCTTGGGAGTTTTGCACCAGAATTCCCAAAACACCTTTTTAAGAAACTGAGTGCCATTAAATCTCCTTAAACAAAAAATTCAAGGATAAAATAGATTTTTTACCTGATTCCACATGTCGGGGTGCGACAGTTTTTTTCATTCCATGGAGTTATAAATTTTGAGAGGGATATATGTCATCTTGGGTACTATATGTTTTCCTTATACCTTTATCTATTAATTATTTGATTTGTATGATTTATAATACATTTTGTATCTACCTTGGTATAAGTTTTAGGACTCAAAGTGGATATTATTCCAGTTTTAGTGGTGCTGACTACCCCAATTAGTGGTCAGTATAGTTTTCTTGAGTTGTGTTAGGGATGTGAGTTGATGATGAGGTGACTTCCATCATTTGGGTATTTCTTATTATTGTAGATATTACAAAACAATTTAATCCTTGTCATGTATTTTTTTATTTTATGGATTATTTGAATTATTTAATTAAGAGGAGAGTATTATTCTTTAATAAAGAGGTTTAATGTTTCATGTTCACTGTTTATTAGGATCATAAAATGGATTTTTCATGTGTGTATACTCTTTATCATATACTAGAGATATTGGTTTTGAGTTTATTGGTAGTTTGGGAAGTGATATTTCTTTGGGGTTCTAACTAATTCCTTGATATTTTCTTAAATAGGTTATGGAACTTCCCACTTGATGCAATATAAATTTTTGGATAGAGTTTCAACCTAATGTATCTCAAATTTCAATGTATATTTATCAGATAACACCTTATTAGTTGTGTCATTGTATGTATTGGTAAAAAAAATTTAACCATAGGGAAATCCATTTCCACCTCATGAAACCTAATATTGTAAAGATTTCAAAAGGTGAGACTGTTGATCATTTCTATGGAAATAGAAATAATAGAGTTACCTGGCCTATTGTACATTCTATAAAATATAACCAATAACCCCTACTTGTCTTAGATTAAGTCACCTTATCTCATGAATCCATTCTCACAAGATTCATTGGTTTTTTACTTCATACCATTTCTTAGGGATCTCCAACAAACCCAATAACCCTAGACAATTAAATTATCACTCCCAGAGCATATGACATATATAGTGCGGGTTACCAAATGGATGAATCCATAACCTTACATTTTAACTATGTATTAATCCCAAAAATAAGATAATACACTCAAAACTTAAATAAAAGAGAATAACATCACTAAATATTGATTCTATCCACATATCATGCCTCTTAGATGACTCATCATTCTACTAGTAATATCATAATGTGAATTTTGATATCCATAGCTGAGACTGCATCCCCATGAAACCATGTGTTGATGATATGATGTATTATATCACTCTAAACCACAAATATCATACACTACCTAAGCATAATCAAAATATATTTCACCCATTATCCTTAAAATAATTAGAAGGAAATAGTTTCTTTTTTATGATTCACACCAACCGCAATTAAAGTCCAGATAAATACTTTTCCATTCCACCTCTCTATCAATATAAATGAAATTTTTATAAATAAACTAGATAAATAAAGTTTATTTCACATGGATAAAATTAAACCAAATTAATATTTCCAATGCATCATATTCTTATTGAACATGCATTGAATTATGAAAAATTCAAATCCTTGAATAATCAAAAATCAAATGCCATATACACATAATATCCCTTATATTTGATATTTGAATACTATTAATTATCATCCTTTCATCATTGTTTAGTATTTACTATATAAACATTAGGGGGAATCTAGATTCTAGAAAAGTGTAGTTCGTTACTGGACACCTAGAGAAAAAAGAGGTACCCCCATATTAATTGTCCCTCCAGATGTTTACCCCCACCACTTCTAATTATCTAAAGAGATTTATTATACATTATATGTATATATACTTACATACCTATATTTATGATAGATGGTATTTGACTCACCTGCATCGTATTACAATCCTCATACATGTATTTATGTGGCATGAATTTTTTACAAAACATATTTCCTTTGATAATTTCCCAATATAGCTTCACCTACAAGCAATAAATATTCTCTTCTATGTCCATCACATTTATTCCAACTTCACCATTGGGTTTTTTTCATCCGATCCCATATTCACCAATCATAACTCCTCTTTTTGTGTGAGTTTCCAATGAAACCACTCAGGATTATTTTTATATTATTGATAACAGACTTGGGACCACATGGGACAAAAAAATGCCTAAAATGGGTGAGAGAACATTGTTAAAAGGTGTAATTATATTTATAAATGATATAAACCTATTTCTTCAATTATTAATGAAATATTTAATATGCTTCACCATCCCCTGGTAATGATGGATTCTAATACTGCCTGAGGATGATGGTTCCCCCAAGTAATCAATTCTAAATTTTTTACTCTTTATGCCCATTATTTATTCAATCCTTTTACTTATCATTGAATTACTATACTTGGAAATGTATACATTTATTTTTTATTTACTAATTATTTGGTTGATCAATTTACTTTGATCATTTTGGATCTTTTTGAATCCTAAAATGTATATTTCATTACCATTTATGAATAAAATCATGTCATACACATAGAAAATATGTGACACATCAGTGAATCCAAGATTAACTATATAAGGGGAAAGCATTCCCATTGTGATCCTAGTGTTGATATTTTTACTAAGAGTTTCTTGAGACATAATAAAAATGATAGGGTAAAGAGGTTCACCATGATAAAGTCCACAAACAGACATGAAAAAACCAGAAATTTTTTCCCCTAAAAGATATAGAAACCCTTGGAGATGAATAATATTGGATGAGAAGGTTGAAAACCCCTACTGAGAAGCCTAATCAATTAATGATATTCAAAAATATAATTCCACTACATCCTGTTTCAAACTTTTTTATATTAACATTCACCAAGTTGTTATATCTTACTATTTTCCAATTGATATCATCAATCATTTATTAACCCAGCCCAATAGAGCCTTTAAAGCTCCTACAATGGATAAAATAATGTTATCAATAGGATAAAAATTTGGGGATCACATGTGACAAACTGATATTAATAATGTTGTCTAAGACCTTATAGGGGAAATTATAAAATAATATCTAGTAGTATTGGTTAAATTAATTAGATTCCTTTGGCTTTGTAATGTGAAAAAAGGTTGAATCACATGCCAATATTGTTAGAACACCCCTTATAAATAATTCGTGCACAAATTAAATTATAATATATTTAACAGTCTTTAATTTTGTAATATAGAAGGTAAAGGGAAATAAATATGGTCTAGAAGTTCTATATGGATTGATTTTGTGCACTACCTCCTTATTTTATAATTCTTATGAAATCCTTTTCATGTTCTTACTATTGATTTCATCCACTAAACTGGATATTTTATGTATTAAAGGATCCACTCCTTCCACCCTAGGATAATCTTCCAACCTATAATTTATCTTTTTTCAATAGAAACTTAAAATAAGGTATGAAAATACATTCTAGTTACTCTATATCACCAATGTAAAATTCGTATTATCATAGTAGGTTTAGATTCCCTGTATACTTATTCTCCTTTATGCACATTTTAAAATACACTATGTTTTTATCCCCCTACTTCTACCAAAGAACTGTAGATATCTCCTTATAATTATATTCAACTTCATGTATCTTTTTTCTAAGGGAAATTTCTATACTTATAATCATAGAAAATGTCTCATCCTCCCATATTTCATATATTTTTATATAAAGTTATTTAATTTTCATCTTGATTTCCTTTAATCTCAAGTAAACATTTAGACAAGTATTATTCCATTTCATTAGGTCATCCTTTATTCATCTCAAATTACTATAAAAAATACCCCATACATTCCCCTACAAGGGTAATTTTCATGAATCACACACAGCCTATAAGAAATTACTATCAAGTTTCTATATCTTTGATAAAATAAAAAATCATTTATTATCCATAGCTACCTTCAATTGAATGGATATGGGAAAGTGGTCTAGAAGAACTAGAGAACTTTGGGCCACACTTACCAGCTATAAATTTAAGATTCCTTGGATGTTATCAAAGTTGTTTTCTAAGCGACTCTAAATATAGATGTTACCCTTAATTTTATTAAACTATGTAGACTTCTATTCAATAAATCCCATATCAAAAATAATTTTATACACTATAATTGTCTTGAAAAACTTCATCAATTTCCTAGAGTAAATCTCCCCCATATCATTAGAATCAATTATGGGGTTGAAATCACACCCTGGCATCATGGCTTGAAGGAGGAAAGAGATTTCCATAGAGTCTCGCTCTCATTCAATCACATTTCACAAATATTATTGATATGTACATAGAAGATTTATTGTAACTAACATTTTATTGAAATATTGAGATGGATTTTATATTTTTTCCACTAATATAGTTAGTTTCAAGAATATTCATATATAGTTAATTTTAGGGTTATCCTACATACATTATCTTATTCCCTGAATTTTCAAAAAATCGTGAATATGGACTTCCTACTACTTTATCTCGAGGATATTAATCAAATAATAATGATTGTTATGAAATTAATTAGTTTAGAAGTCACAGTTTACATGTATTAAAACAACCATATAATTACAAAGGATATCATTAGATTATATCTAGTTAGCCTAAAGTCTTGCATATTCCTTTTGCTTTAGTGATCCAAGATTGTATTTCTTATGTGATGTAACTAACCAAACTATTATAAATAAAATTTCCCTTTTGATTTAAATTAAATTTCTATGGTTATTTAAAATACATGAACTTATTTGGTTTTATTTTATGATTTTTAAAATAATGTTAAATCATCATTACTATTGATAATATAGTCATTTAATAGTGATCACATGATTAGTATAAATATAGGGTTTTAACAAATCAAATTGACAGAGAAAAAGGATGTGATGGCCTCAACCAGTAGAATCATACCCTATGAAGAACATCTATCAAAGCATCAAAGGTAGATAGCATCACTAGGATATTCCCTTAACCAATCCCAAGCTGAGATCCAACAACTTAAGAATTAGAAAAATCATTTACTGGAAAATTTCAAGCTCATCGAGACCACAACCCAAACCATGTACGCTAAATCATCCCATGAAAGTATCACCATCGTGCACCTTAACCTTAGTTAATTTACAGGTGTATTAATGGGATATGTATAAAGACCCTAAAAATATGAGTATGTACATTATTTTTTATAGACTAATGAATATATTTTCATCGAATTACTCTTAATTTATAAATTATTTCTATTTTGATAAAATAAAACATAAAAATTATTTTATTTAATATTAAAATTCAATTAAGGAATGAATTTTGATGAATTAATGGATTTTTGAAATAAAAAAAATTTAATAAAATATTATAACTAAATAATTCTTATCAAATATAAATGATCATTTAATTTTTATAAAGTCAAATTTATTTTTTATAACGGTTCACAAATTATTATTGTCAAAAAAACCCATCATTTACTCAATAAATATCGATTATTATTTTAAAAGAGAAAATTAACATATTTATAAATATATTTTTATTAAATTAAAATTATTTTTGGAATCAGAACATTGAAATTATCCACTGTTAATTTTTCATAATTTTTTATGACAGTCGAATTTTGGTGTAAAAATTAAATATCTGACAACTATACTTTGTGTATTATTACATAATAATGACCCATAACTTATGTAATAAATAATATAAAGGGAATTAATAACCAAATATATCTTTTTACTTTAAAATAATTTTATTTTATGTTTTTTATATTAATTTTAAAAAATCCTTTTTGAATCCTTCAAAACCATTATTATATTTTAAGGTTTGAAAATCATTTCTTTAAGAGTATGACTCGCCTCTACATAATAAAAGGGATTATTTTATTATGTTAAGACCTTAGAAATACAAAATAATTAAAACCAATCTCATTTGTTAAAAACCATGGGGAAAAACATGGGAATTTTTTTTTTTTTGGTTATTTTATTATATAGATCCCAAAACCTAAGTTTGAGAACTAGTAAAGAAATCCCCACTCATTTCCTAAATAAACCCACCCAAGATCCCATTTTTCATAACTAAAACTCCTTGTATCATGTCCTTACTCTACCCTATCTTCTATAGAGTCCTCCCAAGGTTCCCCCAAGATCTCAATAATATCCTCCCAATCATTTGGTGGCACAAACTCAAGTAAGGGATCTTCAACTTCTCTTTTTTATTCAAGATTCCTTATTATCTTATGATTTATATTTCTAATTCCTTATGTTGGGGTATGTATTCATATGTCCCTATTACTAACTATTTTATGTGAAAATGATGATAGACACCTTTCTCATCAACCCATTTTATGAATTTTTAAGCGATGTCATTATGCAGCTGAAATTTCACCACAATATTTCCATGCAGAAACAATTGTGTAGTGAATACCATACCCATTTCCTATCAAGGTTATTCACCTCTATACACTTATACCTCTTAAAATTTGGACTTACATGTATTTATTCCCCACTCATTTATCATGGAATAAATTATGATGATGAATTAATCCACGTTGTATAATCTATGTGGCACACTTAAGCATGAAAATCAAATGAAAGTGATGGTTGAACACATAGTTATATATCTCTCCAATGCATTGGGTAATTTTTAACATCATGATAAATCATTTTGGGATAGGGAGTGATCCTAATTCCTTTTTGGGACTTTTTCTATCACGATTTCTAGGAAATTATCCTTGACCTGTGTTTATGATGTGGTGTTTTAAGATGTTGCCACATTTCCCATGTTATGATTATCATGGTATATCATGCCTTATTATTAAAGTTCCTTGTATTCCCCCATTGATATGACTATTTTCTAACATGTATCAGCTTATGAAATGTTTTTTCCATTACTCAGATTTATAGATCTCCCCTTTATTATATATGCCCTTGGGTTATCCTGTTCAGTTTTAAAAGCAATGGAATTTTAGAAGCATGTTATGGAATTTATCAACAAAGTCATTGTATCTAATGTTCGAGATGTAATTCTATGTACCTAATTCGAAAAGACACTAGACTTATTGATCTTAAAAGTTATTTTATGGGTACTTTTATGTAATAAATGATGAATAAATGTGTGAAAAGTATCAGGGTTGTTATATTTGGTATCAAATGGAAGGTATTGGTATTTTTGGGATTAAGATTAAAAAACTATAGCAATAGACTTATGGATAATACTAAATATAAGAAAATATACCTATTTTTAGTTAAGTATACATTAAGTGTTTTATCAATAAAATACAACTCTTATGGGATAATACAAGTGGATGTGGTTCTAGCATAGATGTACCTAGGGGTAACAACACAGACAAGGTGTTTTGGCTCTAACATAGCATAACTAGTTACACGACAACGAGCCTTACAAGGCACCTAGTTTGACACTCTTAGGGGATATGAATTAGTAAATTCAAAAGCTCATGATGAACCATTTTTAATGGAATAAAAATTCCCATAAGAATATATGTTTGGAAAAAGATTATGGATAGCATTTCTTGAAACCTAGAAATTCATATATTAATAAAATATATGTAATGTAATGTCTTGGACCTCTCTGGTCAATTACCTTGACGAAATATGGTGTTTGAGGTGTTCTGGGAGGTCATGGTGTCTCATCCACAACACTTTTCCATATTTCCAGTTCTGTGAATAGTGTTTCTAGAATGGTGAGTCATTTTTCCATTACCAAATTTTAGAAATGGTGATTTAGAAATTGTGAGTTAGAAATTGTGAGTCAGAAATTGTGAGTCTAAAATGGTGAGTCTGAAAGGATGAGTCGGAAATGGTGAGTTAGAAACAGTGAGTCAAAAATGGTGAGTCCAAAATAGAGAGTTAAAAATTGTGAGTAAGAAAAGTGGTTTAGAAATGGTGATTCAAAAATATCGAGACATATAATGGTGTCATGAATTGTGTTTCTAGAACTATTTTATTTCCATTGTCAAATTTCTAGATTTTTTCAGATTTCCCAGTTTCACCCATTTAATGTTTTCTTTGACTAAAAACACATTAAAGTATTTGTTTTAAGGGATTTATGGTCAATTCAAATCCCATAACTCCTATCTTAATTTTATTAAGGCTCAGAATGCCTTTACTTGGTCAAACTGCATGGTTTAATGTGATCTTATTTTAATGTAAAATCAAGCATATGTTAAACCAATTCTCCATTAAATCTTATAAAGGGAAAATATATCTTCCTCCCTTGTTATACATTCTTATTTCCTAGTGTGAGATGCTCAAACCTTTCCTTATTCACATAGGAGTTGTGTGATTTAACCTTAATCCTTGGATCATTTCCCCTTGGTGTTTCTTCCTGCTACATGTACACCCCCTGTTTTTGTGCAAGAAGCAAGCATCGACCATTCATTGATAGAAGGTATGGTTTACCTTTTCTCTTTTGTTTATTTGATCCTTCTTCTATTTTTATCCTTTCCATGTTATGGCATGTGATATCATTATTTTTAATGGAGTTTTCTTGGGTGTTTTGTTGGTGCGGTAGTGTCTCTGCATCCTTGGGTGGATGTAGTCCTCCAGGAGAGGTGATCGTGATCTGTTTTATTGGACTTCTCTCATGCAAATAGAATCAAAAACATTTTGAGATAGTGGATTCATGGATTCTCAATTATTTTACATGAAACTGTAGTTTTATAATGTTTTAGCCCACTGGATCATAATAGAATTGACATAATAAATATTTGAACTAGATAAATAAATTGGTATTGATTTAATGTTGTTGCCTCTTGTTTTTCTAGATAGTGTGATATCTATGCTTTCTTGGTTTATAATGTCATTCTTGATGGAAATTGGTAAGGAACATAAAGCTGGAATTATTTGTAAATTCATTTCATAGAGATAAAAGGGAATGTTTTCAATATGGCTATTATTGTGGTAAACTTTTGATAATCGAATGGATGTATTTTTTTATATTTAGATGAATTGGATAATTAAATATGGAATAAATAACTTGTTTCTTAAAAATATAATTCCTAGAAGGGTTCTGAGTTACCCACTTATGTGTAAAGGACAAGATCCTTATTATTGGAGTCACGAGGATTCGTTATCTATGAAGGCTAGATGCCTTGTTTAAGGGCTAAGAGCCCAGCTGATATGATGTTTTTTCCCCACTACTTATGTTGGTATGTGACTTTATATGGCTGTTATGATATGTGTGGGTAGGGAGGCCCATTGTTTGTGGTAGCATTTGATGCTTAGAGTGGAGAGATGCTTTAGTTTATGCATGTGGGTGTCGAGGAGGACATCAGAGATGATGAAACAGATCAGTTATTGAATGATTGGATACTTAATGAATCTTGTTGGTTGTTTATATTCTCTACTTTCCCCAATGCTCAAGGTAGCTGGTATTTCATACCCTCCTTCCAAAAGGGGTGAAGATGTGCAGGGTATGCCATGTGATTTCTGTGTTAGATTCTTGAGGGAGGTTGGGTCTATGCTCCTAAAATAGGTGGAAAAGACTTGACAGGTAGTTCATCTACTCACTGTGATAATCTCCCTAGTGTTTAGATGATTATAATATTTTTCTATAATTCTTGGTAATATGGGAAAGTAATAAATCTATTAATAAATGATTGAATAAATTATGTTAACCTTGGGGGTTGGAACTTAGTGTAATGAGATTATGAGGTTACAATTTAATGGAACTGTGGATCTTAGTTGGAATTCTAATAAAATTTAATGTGGAATTAATAACAGTTAATTAATGGTTAAATAATTAATTAACATAAAATGTAACTAATATAAAGGGATAAAGTAATATAATGTAGCTCTCTAAATGGTTGTGTGCTTATAGGATACCTAGTCTTAGCAGCGGAAGCTTGGAGTCTGAGAGATACTAGCTACAGTTGAGTCTAAGACTAAGTTATTCCCATATTGTGGTTGTGAGCTATAGAATTTTCTATACTTTTTATGTTTCTATATGCTACTCCACATCGTCATTTTGGAAAACTGACACTCCCGTGATTCTAGGATATGATAGGCGTTTTCCTCAACATTTCGGTGGGAGGATGGATGGATGACTACCCCCTTTGGCCCTTCTCTCTTCTCTTGGTAGTTACTTGTGCTGATAGGAATGGTGGTTAGTTTTCCCCATATATGTGTGTAGAGGTATGTAATGGATTGTGGTTATTAACACACATATATTCTATATATAGTTTCCTTTGGACTACTATAGGTGCAACGTGTATAGGTTGTGATGGCTTGAGGATCCTTACTCAGTGTATCGACTGTAATGGCTTGAGGTATAATGATCAATGTATGATACACATTATTCGAGATGTGGTGGCTCCCAAAAACTACTTCATTACCTTTGTTATATGGATTTAGTGGTTTTTTTCACAAGGTTCATGTTTTGGTTCATCACCCAGGTGTTTATGGGAAATCCTTTTATAGAGAGATGATTAGGATATGCGACATTGGGGAAAAGTGGAAAACTAGTGGGAAGTGGTTGTAAGGTACCCTTGATATTCTTTATTATATTATCTACACTTCTATGTGATACTTATTGTGAGTAGCCATGGTGAGGCTGGGGAAATAGTATACCTGTTTTGGTGATGTGTTCGTTTCACTTATTGTTCACTGTTCTTTAGCTTGCTTTCTCTACTTTTTCATGAGAGGCTCTGGGGAGGATCTTACTGAGTATACTTGTATACTCACCCCGTGTATATATAAACTATTTTTCAGGTCACTTGGAGCAGGTTGGAGATCATCCTGGTTATTACTAGCTTGGGGTTGGTGAGCTGTTTGAGATTCATGGTTGCTGGCATTTTTTACTTTCTTTTGGTACTTGAAGATTTCTATTCTATTTGTAGTAGTTTTTCATGACATTAAATATGTGTACTTGGGATTTATTTTTATATTTCAGTATGATTTGGAGTTGGTTAGTGTCTGTTTTATCTCTCTCTTTTGAGCATTTTCTCTTAGAGGGTAATGTCTCCTATTTTGTGTATTTAATATACCATCGGTTCTAGTCACTAACTCGGGGCCTATTAGAGGCGGGACTCGGGGGGTCACTCTCTCCCTTCTCACATTTCCAGCCCAATAGGGGTAAACCTTGTGGGAAGGGGTTGGGACAATGAGGTATCAAAGGTCTGGTTGAGGGATAGGATGGAGTTTGGTGTAAGTCACAGGTGAGGTTTCATGGGTTGGTAGGGCATTGGTGTCGGTTATGTTTATCAAGTGATGTAAACACTGGAGACTGGCTGAGACATAAGCATTTAGGGACCCCTGTGATCTGATGCAAGGACCTTTATGTGTATAGTGTCTACTAAACTAGGTAATTCTAGTTGTAGGTTAGAGACCCATGAAAGGATCATGAATCATTTTTCTTTGTGCCTTTGTTTGAATGGGTAGACCTTGGGATAGGTCAACCTAAAATGAATAAAAGAAAAAAATTAATTAATTAATGTTGAGTCTTCCATATTCTAGATTTATGAGCTCTAAATATTTTTTATTTTTCATGTATGGATCTAAGTCAACATCCCCATCAGGTTCACATAGAAGATGTCTAGTAGGTTGTGCGAGAAGATCGTCATAGGGTAGAGGTTAATGACGACGACACTTTGAGGAGGACACTCAAATAGTTTCAGCGCCATAGTCTACAGAGGTAAGAGGGACCTATTTTGGATGTATTTATAGAAGACTGGTTGGAGTAGGTTGAAATAGCCTTCAGTTCGATCGGTACTTAAAATTATTAATGGATGACTTTGGTTGTGACGATGTTGCATGAGGCTGTGAGGAAGTGGTGGTTCTTATTCCTCGGGGAACGCGAAGAGTCAGCGATCTCATGGGAGGAGTTCCGAGACATGTTCAGAGTCATGTTTCTTTCTTTGACCGCAAAGGCATCCATTCACCAGGAGCTTCTTACCCTTCAACAGGGGATCTCAAGTGTTCGAGATTTTAGAATCCATTTCAGTGAACTTTTACGATATTCTTCGGACCTATTGTTAGATGAGGAATCCAAGGTGGGGAATTTTGAGGAGGCTTTTCAACCAAATATCTAGTGTCAAGTCACCCCTTTTATGCTGAAGACATTTCTTGAGGTGATGGAGAGGTTGGAGGCCATCGAGATGACATTAGCTAGAACCATATCTTCATGATATGGGAGTCATCAGGATTCTTCACAAAACAGAGTTGTGCTCTGGGTTTCCCAGTTTTTATGGAAGAATAGTTTTCATTCAGTCAGAGGTAGGTCTCATCCCTCAGTATCTCATTTATCTAGGGTCGGTGGCTCTCATGCCTATGATAAGGGATCAGGCACTTGTTTTTATTGTGGAGGTTGAGGTCATCTATAGCAAGAGTGCCTAACATTTTAGAGCGGTCAACATGAACAAGGTGTTCCGCTCCATGTTCCTTAGTTGAGGTAGTTCCAGTCGAGGCAGTAGCAGCAGGTTGTACCAGCTTTGTTTTAGTAGAGTGTATATGGGGTAGGCATAGGACAACCATGTGATAATCCCCATCCTCATAGAGCAGAGCATGGTTGTGTTGTTGGTCATCATCAGGGTCAGAGAGGTCATGGAGTAGGTCGTGGTTAGCTACATGCCTTAGTATTTCCAGTGCCAGGTGAGCCAGATATCATTCGAGGTACCCTTTTCTTATTTTCTACTTGGGTTTATGCCTTTTTTGATTTAGGAGGGTCACATTCCTTCATATCACCTTCCCTTTTCCATTCATTGGGACTTGAGGTATAGAGGCTTTCAGTTACCTTGGCATTGACTATGCCATTTTGAGGTCGTAGTGACTTGTTTGAAGTACATGGAGACTGTGAGCTAGTGCTGGGGTAACACCTCTCTTGGGGAGATTTCATACGTTTACGGATATAACCATATGATGTCATCCTCATCATGTATTAATTTTATTCTGTGTAGGCTATCGTGGATTTCTTTAAGAGGCAGGTGGTGTTCTTTGATGTTGATGGAGAGCCATTGGTGGTTTTTGGCTAGCGAGACCCTTGGATGGGTTAGAGGCATGTTTCGTCCTTATTTTCCTTGATAGATGATCTGATGCAAAGTTCATTAGTGGTTCAGTAGTTGGCATTTTCCAGTTTCATAGAATAGTACCTTGATGTCTTCCCAAAAGAGATTGTAGCATTACACCCTTGATGAGAGATCGAGTCTGGGATTGAGATACAACCAGGATCATCTTATATCTCTATGTATCCCAAAAATATGTCCCCTTATGAGTTACAGAAGCTTCATATACAGATTTATGGTCTGTTATAGTGTTGTTTTGTTTGTCCAAGTGTGTCATTGTGGGGAACACCAGTTTTGTTCATGAAGAAGGCTGATGACAGTTTGTGGTTGTGTATCGATTATTGTTGCCTAAACAAAGTGACAGTGAATAATTTTTATCCTCTTATGTGTATTGATGATTTATTTGATCAAATAAAGGGTGAAATTTGGTTCTTGAAGATCGAATTATGGTCAGGATATCATCAGATGTGTGTGAAGGATGAATATATCCCGAAGAATTCTTTCTTTTTTCATCATGGGCATTACGAGTTTGTTGTAATGTCGTTCAGTGTGACGACTGATACAACTGTGTTCATGGGGTTGATGAATTCTATGTTCCATGTGTTCCTAGATAAGTTTGGTGTGGTTTCCATTGATTGCATCCTTGTGCACTCCTCATTTGAGGAGGATCGTACAGAGCATCTTCACGTTGTTTTGGAAGTTCTTTGTCAATAGTAGTTGTTTGGGAATTTGTAAAATTGTGAGTTTTCAGCTCAATAAGTTCATTTCTTAGGGAATGTGGTATCCCAATAGGGAGTATCTATGGATCCATCAATGATAGAAGAAGTTGTGTCTTGGGTATCCCCCTAGACAGTGGCAGAGGTGTGAAGTTTCCTTGGTCTCGCAGGCTACTACAAGAGGTTTACAGCTGATTTCTCTCAAGTAGAAACTCCTCTAATAGAATTGAATAGGAATTATCAAGCATTCATGTGGAATTATCAGTGTCAGTAAGCTTTTGAGTATCTAATGGAAAATTTGGTATGTTCTCCAGTTCTTCATCTTCCAACAGAGGGAGTTCAGTTTGATGTTTTCTATGATGCTTCTCATCTGGGGTTAGGTTGTGTTCTGATGCATCATAGACCAGTCGTTTCATATGGGTCTCGGAAATTGAGTCCCCATGAAAATAATTATTCCACCCACAATCTTGATTTAGTGGTAGTGTTGTTTTCTCTAAGGTTGTGGATACATTACCTCGTTCGAGAGCGCTTTGTGGTTTTCACCGATCATAAGATCATGAGGTATATTTTATCCCAGAGTGACCTGAACTTGCGGAAGCTTCTTTGGATGGAGTTCTTACAACAATATGACTTCAAAATCTTATATACACCTAGAAAGGGGAATGTTTTAGCTATTGTGCTAAGCTAGAAGTCACTTAGTGATGCAATGCATGGATCTGGTGATTTCTGGAGAGTGATGGAAGAACATTCATCATTAGATCTCGATGTGGGAGAATTAATGAGAAGAGGTTGTCTTTTCCAGATGACAGTGAAATCATCTCTAGTTTGGCAGGTAGAAGAGTCCCAGTTGGGGGGTCTATAGGTGGGGGTCTGAAGAAATTGATTTGTTTATAGCAAGCCCCCTAATGGTTGTTTTGAGGATGAACAACACCGAGTTTTTTATTAGGTAAGGTTTTTTTTCCATTAGAGATGCATGATACAACTCATAGAGGGTTATATAGTTCACCTTTAGAGGTTCCTACTAGCGTGACAAACATGCACCAAGATTTGAGAAGTCATTTTGGTTGGCCTAGGATGAAGTGTGTAGTTAAAAAGTTTGTATCTTGATGTTTGGTCTGATATAAGGTGAAGACTGAGCACCATTTCCCTAGTGGTTTTCTAAAGCCATTAGATGTACCTGAGTGGAAGTGGGAGGAAATCTCAATGGACTTTGTTACGGGTTTACCTCGATCTTAGGGAGGTCATGATGTTATTCATGTCGTAGTGATCATTTAACAAACTCATCCCACTTCATAGAAAACATTGAATTGAGCCTGGTAGATTTTTTTTTGAGGAAGTATTAGGAGGAGGAGGAGAGAATCCATGGAGTCCTAAGGATGATCATTTCTGATCGATGTACTCATTTTACCTTTAGGTAATAGAGAGGTCTCCAACCTACTTTTGGTTCTCATCTATTCCTTAGCACTACTTTTCATCCACAGATAGATGGCCAGACAGAGCAAACCACCCAGACTCTTGAAGACATGTTGCATTCCTGTGTCCTGGATTTTGGAGGTTCATGGATGAGGTACTTACCCTTGGTGGTGTTTTATAACAATAATATCTTTCATGCAACCATTGATATGGAGCTGTTTGAAGCCTTTTATGGCCGACCTTTTCATTCTCCATTATGCTTAACTGGGGTTGGAGAGTCAGTAATTCTCGGACCAGAACTGGTACATAACACAATAGATATGGTTCAAATGATTCATTAGAGGATTAAGGAAGTGCAGGATCATCATAAATCATATGTTGATCAAAGGATAAGACCTTTGGAGTTTTATATCTGGGATCATGTGTTCCTGAAGGTGACTCCCCATAGTAGCCAGTGAAGTTTTGGTCATAAGAGTAAGTTGTCTCCCTAGTTTTTTGGGCCTTTCAAGGGGTTGGATTGTGTTGGATTCATAGATTATCGAGTAGCACTTCCCACACATATGAGTAGGATACACAATGTTTTTCAGGTGTTACAACTCTTTCCCTATCTTCATGATGACTCTCACGCCATCAACTAGGGAAAGATCAATGTTGACGATGATGCAACCTTTGAGGAGCGGCCTATGGATATCTAAGACCACAAGAAGAAGGTGTTGTGTGGGAATTTTATCCCCTTTTTCCATGTCTTGTGGTGACTTGGTGGCATGGAAGAGAGTACATGGGAACTTGAGTCGTAGATACATGCTCAGTACCCTGAGTTGTTTGATGTTTAAATATTTTCATGTAATGATGGTCATTTGTGATTAGAGACCTTTCATTTTTATGAGATGTATTTATTGTGTTGATTTTTTAGATTCCTCTCCTTTGAGAAGTATCCCATTGGGTGGTTTTTCGAACCAATTTTCCATTTCCTTTTAGGTTGGTTTTGAATTCTTGAGGAGGATAATGTTTTATAGGTATCTAATGCAATGGCCCATACCTCGCTGGCCAATTCCCTTGCTAAAATATAGTGTTTAAGGTGTTATGGGAGGTCAAGGTGACTCATCCCTAACACTTCACCAAATTCCTAGTTCTTTGAGTTTTATTTCTTGAACGGTGATTCATTTTTCCTTTTCAAAATTTCCAAAATGGTGAGTCAGAAATGGTGAGTCAGAAATGGTGAGTCGGAAATGGTGAGTCAGAAATGTTGAGTAAGAAATGGTGAGTTAGAAACGATGAGTTGGAAATAGTGATTCAGAAACAGTGAGTAAGAAATAGTGTGTCAAAAAAAGAGAGTCAGAAATTATGAGTAATATATGGTAGGTCAAATATGGCGAGTTAGAAACATTGATTCAGAAATAGTGACACATATAATAGTTTCATGAACAGTGTTTCGAGAACTGTTTCATTTCCTTTTTCAAATTTCCATATTTTTTCAGATTTCCCAATTTCACCCATTTAACATTTTCTTTGACAAAAATTTATTCAAGGTATTTTTTAAGGGATTTAAGGCCGATTCAAATACCATAACTCCTATATTAATTTTCATAAGGACTAGGATTCCTTTACTTGGTCAAACCATGTGGTTTAATGTGATCCCCTTTTAATGTAAAATCTAGAGTATCTTAAACTGCAAATCTATTAAATCTTATAAAGGTATGAGATATATTTCTCCCTTGTTCTACCATCTTGTTCCCTGTTGAGAGATGCTCGAACCATTTCTTCTTCCCATAAGATTGGTGTGATCGAACCTTAATCCTTGGATCATTTCCCCTTGAAGTTTCTTCCTGCTGCATGTGCACCCCCAGTTTTGGTGTAAGCAGCATGTGTCTATCTGTCATCGATAGAAGGTATGATCTACCTTTGTTCGTGTGTTTTCTTTTATCCTTCTTCTCCCATTATCCTTTCCATGTTATGGAATATGATCTTCATGTTTCTAATGTATTTTTCTTTGGTGTTTGGCTAGTGTGGTAGTGTCTCAACAACCTCAGGTGGATGTAGTCCACTAGGAGAGGGTGTCGTGATCTGTTTTTTGGACTATTCTCATACAAATAGTATGAGAAATATTTTGAGGTAGTGGATTCATGGCTTCTCAATTCTTTTACGTGAAACTGTAGTGTTACCATGTTTTACCCACTGTATCACAATGTAATTGACATAATAAATATTTGAACTGAATAAATAAATTGGTATTGATTTAATGTTGTTACCTATTGTTTTGTAAGATAGTGTGATATTTATGCTTGATTTGATTAGCATGTCATTCATGGTTGAAATTAGTGAGGAATGTAAAGCAGGGATTAATTTTAAATTAATTGGATAAAGATAAAATGGAATGTTTTAAATCCAACTGTTATTATAGTAAACTATTGATAATCGAATGGATGTAGTTATGCATATTTAGATAAATATGGTAATTCAAGATGGATTAAATAATCGGTTGTTTGATAAAATATAATTCCTAGGAGGGTTCTAAGTTACCCTCTTTCTTATAAAGTCCATGAGCCTTATGATTTCAGTTGTGAGTGCTCGTTGTCTGTGAAGGCTAGATGCCTTGTTTAAGGGCCAATAACCTAGTTGATATGATTTTTTTTCATAATTCTTGTGTTGGGATGTGATCCTGGATGGTTATTATCATGTGTGGGGGCAGGGATTCCCATTGGTTTTGGTAGTATTTGACACTTAAAGTGGAAATATTATTTGGTTTATGCATGTGGGTGTTGGGGAGGACATCGAAGATGATGAAATGGGTCAGTTATTGAATGATCAGATGCTTGCTAAATCTTTTTGATTATTTTTCTTCTTTACATTCCCTACTTCTCAAGGCAGTTGGTTTTTCATACCCTCCTTCCAAAATTGGAGAATATTCATGGGGTACTCCACATGATTTCCATGTTTAGCTTCTCGAGGGAGGATGGGTCTACACTCCTACTATCAGTGGAAAAGACTTGACAGGTATTTTATCTACTCACCTTGTTAATCCCCCTTATGTTTAGTATCTTATAATGTTATTCTAGAATGCCTGGGAATATGGGAAAGTAATAATGTTGTTAATAAATGATTGAACAAATGATGTCAACCCATGGGGTTGGAACTTGGTTTAATGTAATGATGAGGTTAAAATTTAAAGGAATTGTGGATCTTAGTTGGAATGCTAATGAAATGTAATGTGGAATTAATAATAGTTAATTAATGGTTAAAGAATTAATTAACGTAAAGTGAAACAAATAAAAAGGGATAAAGTAATCTAATGTAACTCTCTAAATGGTTGTGTACATATAGGATACCTAGTCTTAACAGTGGTAGATGGGAGTCCAAGAGATGTTAGGTACAGTTGAGTATAATACTAGGTTATACCCATAGTGTGGTTGTGATCCATAGTATTTTTATTACGTTTTTTGTTTCTATATGGTACTCCACCCCTTCAGTTAGGGTAACTAACCCCCCATGGATTCTACTCCTTGGGGGTGTTTCCCCCAATATTCTGTTGGGAGGATGGATAGTTGACTACCCCCTTTGGCCCTGATCTTTTCTCTTGGTAGTTACTTGTGTCGGTAGGCACAGTGGTTAGTTTTCCCCATATATGTGTGTAGAGGGATGTAATGGCTTGCAGTTATTCACACACATATATTCTGGAGATAGTTTCCTTTGGAGTACTATAGGTGTAATGTGTATAGGATGTGATGGTTTGAGGATCCTTAATTGTTGTACGGGCTGTAATGGCTTGAGGTATAATGTCTGATATATGATACACATTAGGTGAGTTGTGGTGGATCCTGGAAACTACCTGGTTACTTTGGGTACATGGATGTAGTAGTTTTGTTACACAAGGTGCATGTTGCGGTTCTTGAGCCAGTTGTTTATGGGTAATACTTTTTGGAGAGAGACGCTTCAGACATGTGATATTGGGGTAAAGCAACAAATCGGTGGGGAAGTGGTAGTAGTGTACCCTTGATATTAATAATTATATTATATACTCATGTATGTAATACTTGGTGAGAGTATCCATTGTGAGTTTGGGAACTTAGTATACCTATTTAGGTGACAAGTTTGTTTCACTTTTTGTTCACTGTGCTTTAGCATGATTTCATTAATTTTTCACAAGAGGATTTGGGGAGGATCCTACTGAGTGTACTATTATACTCACCCTATATATATATATAAACTACTTTTCAGGTGACTTTGAGAAGGTTGGATATTAGGCTTGTTACTACGAGCTTGGGGTTGCAGGAGATGTTTGGGATTCATGGTTACTGTTGTTTTTACTTTCATTTGGTAATAATAGTCTTTTGTTCTTGTTGTAGTAGTTTTTCATGAAATTATATATGTGTACTTGGTATTTATATTATATTGTAGTCTAAGATGGATTTGGTCGGTTTTTATATTATCTCTCTCTTTAGTATGTGTTCTCATAGAGAGTAATGCGTCCCATTTTTTGTGTTCACTATACCCTCAGTGCTAGTCACTAACATGGGGCCTACTGGAGGCAGGAATTAGGGATCACTTTCTCCCTTATCACATTTTCGGCCCAGGAGGGGTACACCTTGTGGTGAGGGTTCGCGACAAGTAATTTATAATTTATCTCTTTAATTTCATTAGATTCCATTTTATGTGTTTAATAGTTTAAAAATACTCATCCCTAATTTTACCTTTATTCTAGCCAATTTCCATAAATATGAGGAATAGGGTAAACAATCAATGTGAATGGTAGTGTGATGACTTCCCCAGTGACATTCCCAAACCGATGGGAGCAGGAATCCCAAAATTAATGAAAATACTATCTCAGCTAACTCAATTTTTGAAAAGAAACTTGGATAGGTTTGATCATTGAAATCCCCTAAAAGATAACATGCAATGATTAAATCCTTTATTCTTCAAAGGCCTCTAAATTTCAATGGATCATATGTTCCCTTAATTTTAGAACAATGAATCAACTCTATTGAGAATATCTTCTCTATCCATAAACATTCCAAAGAATATTAGGTTCTACTGGTCTTTTATTTTATGGAGGGAGAAGTAGATCTGTGGTGGTCATTGAATAAGAATACGAAGCTTGAGCAAGATATTGATGCGATGGGGAGGAACGCATTCTGTAAAATGGATTTTGATAAATATTTTCCTTACACTCTATGTCTTAAAATGAAAATGGATTTCCTTACCCTTAAGAAAAAAAGACAATAGACTATTGGGGGGTACAGGGAAAACTTCACAATACTTTCATGATATGCCTCTGGCTTTTCCATTGCCCATGAATGCAAGGTTGACTGCTTATTTGGTGGGATAAAACCTAGTCTATGAAAATCCTTATAAATTTGAGACATTGATAGCTATGAAGAAATTTTATAATCTGGCCTCAAAGTCGAAATGGAGATCATAAAATATCAAGGGTATGATGGGGATAAGAAATAGAAAGTGTAGTTTAATTATGGAGGTCCGGTGGAAAAATCTAACGGTGCTAAGAAATTTCAGCATACCACCTTTTGAAGGTGTAGAAAGAAGCACCCCAAAAATTGACTAAGGGGGGCAAGGAAAGGCTTTATGTACAGGAAGTAAGGTCACCTGGCTAACGATTGTCAATAGTAGAAACCCACTAATGCAACAAAGAAAAGGAATTATCTAGTCAACCCTCAACACATTGTTTATTGATTAAACTATAAGGAACCAAGTAACTTTGAAAAGAAATTCCCTAAGGCTAGTGTTTTCAAATACAACCAACAACCTCCAAGGCAGCGAGGGTGATCTTTTTCCATCACAACTGCCAAGGTGGATACCAACAATGAATTAGTGATAGGTATGCTATTTATTCATTCAATAATAGAGAATGTACTTTTTTATTATGGTTCTATTCATTATTTTATATCAATAAAGTTTATTATAACTATTCAAACACCATAAAAATCATGGAAGTAGATCTATCGGTGAAAACAGAAAATGGGGAAATTATTGCATCCTAATTATATAACTCCTCCCCTGTTAAAATTTGCTGTTTGAACTTCCCATAGAACCTTCTCATACACTCTTTGGTGGAATTTAATGCATTTCTATGTATGGATTGGATTTCTCTATATAGATCCAACATAGATTACCATTAGAAGGAAATAAATCTCTGTATTGTGAATCAAACCCTAATTATGTTCAAGTTTAAGGAGGATGATGAATATTCTTTAGAACCAACATCTCAAGACTGAATATTATTTCCCTATGAAAAGTGTATCTAGCTCAAATTGTTGAGTCTAAGGAAAGAAGTATCCTCGAATACGTTCCTATTTTGAGGGAATATAATGATGTATTTCCTGAGTAATTTTCTAGTCTTACTCCTAGACAAGAAGTTAAATTTTAAATCAAGCTTATATCTATGTAATTTACATTATCCAAGACCCCATATAGAATGTTTGTTGTGGAACTTGAGGAGAAAAAGAAATAACTATAGGAGAATCTAGATAAAGGGTTAATATTTCCAAGTGCTTCACTAAAGGGTGCACCAATCCTCTTCGTTAAGAAGAAGGAAGGATCAATATGCCTTTTCATTGATTATCGTGAGATCAATAAGATCAAAATAAAGAAAAAGTATCCTCTTCTATGGATTAATTAATTTTTTGATCATTTATGTGGAGCACAATACTTCTCTAATGTCGATTTACAGTGGTATATTATCAAGTTGGGGTGAAGAAGATATACCCAAGACTTCTTTTTGAACATGGTACGAGTATTATGATTTCATATTAATTCTATTAAAACTCACTAATTCTCCAGAAACCATCATGGACATGATGAATATATTCTTTAGATATTACCTTGAAATTTTTTTGTAGTATTTATATATGATATTCTAATATTCTCCAAAACCAAGGAGGAGTGTGAGTAGTATTTGAGAACTCTTCTAAATACCTTGTGAAAGGAGAATCTTTATTCTAAGTAATGCATATGTGAGTTCTTGTTAAAGGAAGTCTCTTTATTTGGGAACATCATTACAAGAAATGGGGTATTTTTTACCCTTAAAAATAGAATCAATGGAAGGATGGTCGAGGCCAACATCTATGGCATATATCCGTAGTTTCCTTGGATTACCTAGGTATTATTTTTGATTTGTGGGAAATTTCTCATGATTGTCAAAACCTCTAAATAAATTAACTCATAAGGGGATCATGATTTCCTGGAATGTTGAATGTGAAGAGAGATTTGAGGAGCTAAAAAGAAGTATTATCATTTCACATGTGCGCACACTACCCAAAAGTGGAGAGATTTTCGTGGTGTTTAGTGACTCTTCAAAGAATGGATTGGTCTAGGTGTTATTGTAAAATGAAAAATTCGTAGCCTATACATTAATGTGGTTAAATGTTCATGAAAAGAACTACCCAACACATGATCTAGTGTTGGATATAGTGATATTCACTTTGAAAATATGGAACCATTATCTCTATGGGGAGAATATTGAAATATATACGGATCAAAAAGCATCAAGTATATATTCACACATAAAGAGATGAATATGCACCAACTAAGATGGTTAGATCTGATCAAGGACTATGACTTCTCAATACAATACCATCCTAGGAAAGAGAATAAAGTGGGTGATGATATAGGTAGAAAGGATCCATCAATTTTATCATTGATTATTATTGAGAGGGATCTGATCTTATTATATTTGGAAAGGATAGACATGGGAATCATAAAGGAAGGAACATCATCAATCCTTTCACCATTTAACACTAAACAATCCCTTTTTTAGAAGATAAAATATTCTAAAAGAGCTAATGTGGGAATCCATAAGAAAGTGGAAAATATAACAAATGGGAAATCCTTAGAGTTTAATGTTAATGAAGGAGTTGTGATATTTGGTTCAAGACTATGTGTACCATCAAATCCTGAGTTAAAGAAGGATATATTGGATGATACACATAGCTCAACCTAATCCATCCACCTAGGAAGGAAAAATATGTATTGACGTATATGATAGAATTATTGGTGGGACTATATGAAGAAAGATATTGTGAGATACACATAAAGATGTCTTCTGTGTCATCAAGTGAAAGCAGAATGGAAAAATCCAATGGGATGATGAAACCATTACCCATACCTATATGGAAATTGGAAAATGTCACCATGGACTTTTTCACTGGTATTCTAAAGATATCAAGAGGTAATAATGTTATCTATGTTGTAGTGGATCTTCTTATGAAGACTAAACACATCATTGTGATTAAATAGGATTTATCATTGGATCAACTTTCATGGATATACCTCAAAGAAGTGGTGAGGATACATGGAGTTCCACTATCGATTACATCCAATTGAGATCTAAGATTCACCTCCATGTTCTGTAAAAGTCTGCAACAGGCTCTAAACACTAATCTAAAATTAATCACGGATTATAACACCCAAACTGATGGTCAATCTAAGAAGATTAACCTGAAACTTGAGGACTTGTTGAGAACATGATCAATTGACTTCAAAGGAGGATTGGATCAACATCTTTATCTAGTTGAATTATATTCCAATAATAGTTTCCACTCGAACATCCAAATGGATCCCTATTAATCCTTTTATGGGAAGAGGTATAGAACACCTACATGCTAGGATGAAATTGTGGAACGGAAACTTATAGGTCTTGAAATGGTTGAAAAAATGGTGGAAAAGGATAAGACTATTTAGAAGCACATCAAGGTTGCTCAGAGTCAACAGAAGAGCTATGATAAAAAACAACAATGAGACCTATAGTTTGAATTGGATACATGGTATTCTTATATATATCTCTATGGAAGAAAGTGATGATATTTGGGAATAAGGAAAATTGTGTTCCAAGATACATTGTACCCTTCGAGATCCTTAATCTCATCGGATTAGTGGCCTACCAACTTGCACTCCAACATAAGATATCTCAATTACATAATGTATTGCATGTATCCCACTTGATAAAGTATATACCAAACCCCTAACATGTACTCAATCTATATGTGTTACTATTATAGAATGACCATTCTTATGAGGAGAAACCATTTAATATCTTAGATCATAAAGACAATGTTCTAAGGAATAAGACAATGAACCTGGTCAAAGTGCAGTAGAGAAACCATAAGTTTGAATAAGTGATGTGGGAACTGGATGAAGTGATGAAATATAGATACCCTCATCTATTTTAGTGTGGGAAAAAATTTCTAGGTAAAATTTAATTAAAAGAGGAAGATTTTAATGAGCCAAACTATTATAAATAAAATTCCCCTTTTGATTTAAATTAAATGTATATGGTTATAAAAAACACATGCACTTATTTTATTACATTTTTTTAGTTTCAAAATTCCATTAAAGAGTCATTACCATTGATAATATATCCAGATAATAGTGATCAGATTATTTTTATAAATATAGGGTTTTAAGAAATCAAATTGACACAGAAAAAGGAAGTGATTACCTCAACTAGTAGGATTGTACCCTTTGAAACCCATCTACTAGAGCTACCAAGGGAGATTTTATCACTAGGATTTTCCCTTAACCAAGACCAATATTAGATCCAATAAATTAAGTATGAGTGAAACTATTTAAATTATAAGTTCAAGCTCATCTATATCACAACCCAAATTATGTACGACGAATCACCCCATGAAAGTCTCATTCTCCCACACCTTACCCTTAGGGAATTTGCTGATGTATTAAATGGATACGTATTATGAACCTAAAAATATTATTATATACATTATTTTTTATAAACTAATGAATATATTTTCAACCTATTATTTTTAATTTATAAATGATTTTTATTTTGATACAATAAAACACAAATAGTATGTGTGGTTAATATTCAAAATCAATCAAGGAGTTTATTTTATGAATTAATTAATTTTTTAAATAAATATTATTTTAATAAAAAAAATTTATTAAATATTTTTTTATCAAATATAAATTATCATATAATTTTTATTATGTTAAATGTAATTTTTATAAGGGTTCAAAAACTGTTATTATCAAAAAACCCAAAATTTTCAATAAATGTTGATTATTATTTTAAAAGTAAAAATGAAAATATTTATAAAATTAGTTTCATGAAACAAATATTATATTTTTAATCAAAACATAGAAATTATCCAATGGTGAATTTTTCATAATTTTCAGAGATACTCGAATTTTTTGGTAAAATTTAAATACCTTATAAATATACCTTGTGTATTATGACATAACAATGACCCAAAAATGATGCAATAAATACTATAAAGGGTATAAAGGACCAAATATATGTTTTAAATTTAAAATAATGTGATTTTATTTTAATTTTATTTATTTTAAAATTACTTTGTGAATCCTCCAAAACCATTATTATATTTTAAGGTTTTAAAATCATTTCTTTATAAGTATAACTCCACGTAATCAAGGAAATTATTTTATTAATTTAGAAACATGGACTTATAAAATAATTAAAACCACTCCTATTTTTTATAAACTATGGCTAAAAAATATGGTAGGGTTTTTGGTTTTGGTTATTTTATTATATAGAGTCCAAAACCTAAGTTTGAAAAATAATAAAGAAATCCACACTCATTTCTTATATAAACCCGCCCAATATCCCATTTATCTTCAGTAAAACTCCTTTTAGTATGTCTTTACTCTTCCCTACCATCTATATATTCTTCATAAGGCTCCCAAATGCTATTATTAAGCTCTTCCAAATCATTCGGTGTCACAAACTCAAGTAAGGGATCCTCACATTCTTTTCTTTATTCAAGTTTCCTTATTATCTTAATCCTTCTATTTCCAATTCCTTATGTCAGTGTATTTATTTACATGTATCTCATAATACCAATTTTATTTAAAAACTATTATATTAACCTTTCACTCTCATCAACCAATTTGATGAATTTTTAAGTGAAATCGTTATGGTATCAAAATTTCACCGTCATTTTTTCATGCCAAAACAATTGTGTAGTGAATACTATACCAATTTCCAATCAAGGGTATTCACATTTATAAACTTATAGATATTTTACATGTGACATAAATTTATTTATTCCAAACTCTTTGATAACTTAATTAAATATTATGATTAATGAATATCTTTTGTATGATCTATGTGGAAAAATTAAGCATGAGAATGAAATAAATATGACGGGTGCACCGAGAAATATATATTACTCTAATGCATTGGGTAATGGTTAGTATCATGAGAATTAATGTTGGGACATGAATTGAAACTAATTAATTTATGGTACTTTTTCTACCATTATGTCTTTTTAGTTATCCTTGACCTATATTTATGATGCACTGTTTTAGGATGTTTCCACATTTCCCATGTTATGATTATCATGTTATATCATACCTTATTATTCATATTCCTTTTATTCCACATTTTTATTACTATTTTATAACATCTATAACCTTTTTACTTGTTTATTACCTTATTGGGATTTATATCTCACCCCTTTCATATGTATGTCCCTAGGTTGTGTCGTGCAGTTTTAAAATCCATGGGATTTTACAGGCAAGTTAAGGAAGTTTTAAATAATATTGTTATATCCCATGTTCAAGATATTATGACATATACCTAATTCAAAAATAAACAATACTTATCGATCTTATGGGTTGTATTATGAGTAATTTTATATAATAAATCATGAGTTAATGTGTAATAAATAGTAGGTTTGTAATAAGTGATCTTAATTTTTATAAGGTTATAACACTGCTAGAATAATCTCCTATAATTCATCTCTTGTGGGACTTCTCTATTTTTTACGGTTCCATTGGGATATAAATATCCTTATCTACCTAAAATAATTAATATCATTGAGTTAAAAAAATACCTTCACATTTGGGGTCTTAGGGCGGTTGAGATACTGTCTATGACACCTTTCCTCTGCCAACACCAGCTTTCAGATCAAGGGGAATGACACCAGCTCCTAAGATCTCCCCATCATTCTAAATTAAGACAAAAGAAACATCTTCCACTTACTATATGAAATAAACCTCAGTTGGGTTATTTCCAACCTCCATATGTTTCTTAACTAACTATGAATATTATAACCATGGAGTTTTTCTATATAAGATGATGGTGAAATCATACTTGTTATAAATATTTTGAGGAGTAATAGATAGGAGATATCAAGTTAGAGGTTTTAAGAGATCATTTTATATATGTAGATACTCTTAAGGGATGTTATGGGGATAATAAGTATCATTTTTTATTCCAAGGGAATATCTTTATTATGTTAGATATGTATGATGTGGTTCTCTACGGGTTCTATATATCACCCTTTGTAGTGAATCCTAGAATTTACAATATATTCCATGATTTAAGGAGTTAGATCTAGTGATCATGGATAAATTAATTGTTTGTTGGTTTTATATCATAGTGTTCAGTGTGTAAATAGGTGAAAGTCAAGAATAATGTTCCACCAAGTATATTACAACCATTAGATATTACTTGGTTAAATTGAGAGGATATTTCGATGAATTTCATTTCTATTTTTCCATGATATCAAGTATATGTGATGTTATCTTGGTGATTTTGGATGAGTTAAAAATTTAATATCATTTATTAGATATTAAGGAGTCAAGTGAAATGGATGTTTTATCAAAGCTATATATAGAGAAGATAGTGAAACTTCATGGGGATCTGAGGATAATCATCTTAGATCATGAACCTAATTTTACCTCATGGGTGTGAAAGGTCTTTAATCCTGATTTTTTCCTATTAATTATATTATATAACTTCTTTTCATCCATTTACAGGTGATTAGATTGAGTGTATGATCTAGCCATTGGAGGACATATTTCTTTCATGTGTTTAATATTTTGTAGGCTTATAGGTAAATCATTTAACCTTGGTTGAGTTTTCCAATAACAATACTTATCACTCTTCTATTGGTATGAATCTATTCAAGTTTTTGTATCAGAAACCTTATAGATCTCCATTGTACTGGACTAGTGTTAGATTGTCAATGATTCATGGACTAAATTCGATACATATCATACTAGAGAAGTTTTTGGTAATTCTTGAGTAGATAAAACCTTTTAAAGACCATAAAATATTATTTTGAACAAATAATAATACCTTTATACTTTCAATTAGAAGATCATGTACTCTTAAAGGTTTCTATTCATCATGGGTATAATAGGTTCATCCAAGGCAGAAAACTATCTAATTTGTTTTTTATTTCATTCAATGTATTAGTGTATATTAGTGAGGTGGAATATCGTGTAGATATTCCTCTACAGATTGATTAGATTCATGATTTTTTCTATTTATCATAGATTTATTGGTAAATTTATGATGATCTCAAGTTACTGATAGTTGTTATTTGGTTATTTTGGATGGTGTGATATTTTCTAAGCATACAATTTATATGCAAGATCATTGGGGGAAGATTTTTCAATAGTGTTTCATTCCCTTAGTTCATATCTTGTGGATTCATGGTGGCATGGTGGAATAGTGGTGTTTATACGGGAGAATGAATTAAAACTACATACTCAATATCCTAAGTTATTCAAAAAAAAATGTTTTATAATGTTGATATGATTTTTTTTTGATATATGATTGAATTATTTTTATCCTTGTATGATGTGTTATTATTATATTCTAGAGATGGAAAGATTCATTTTTGTGAGGTATCTCAAGGGGTGTTGTATTTCAAGGTAGTTTTACTCTATTTTTGGTTTTGTATTTGATTATTAATGATGGTAATCATTTGATAGTTATCTAATGTAAAATCTTGGATTTATCTTAATCCATTACTTTTTCAACATGATGTGTTGATTGTGTTGGGAGGATGTTTAAAGGAAGATAGTGAAATAAAGGTGGGTTTTTTTGAAAGTTTACCTATAATGTATGCTCAATTTAGGAAGTGTGTTTTTCACTATGATTTGGTTGGATATAAGGGAAGGGTTTTCATATTCAAATGTTTTTTACTATATCTTGTGAGGTTTCAATTGAGTTTTTGTGTTTTGGAGTAGATCTTGAGCCATGAAAGTTGGTTCCACCTCTAGATGATTGAATTTTGGTCACTAATTCCTATATTTCAAGATTCCAATGTGAAGGCATGTGTATCAAAAGATAGATCGTGGAAATAAAATATTGATGTCACCCAGTTAGAAAGTATTTCACCATGGTGGTTCTTGTTTCACTACGGTTTTTGAGGGATTTTGAGTTCATGGTGGAGTTATAGTGTCTTCACCATGAATATTAGGAAATCATTCATTATGAAAAGATATATCCTACTAAACCATGGTCTTCCTTCTTTATATCTATTTTGAAATGGTTTTCACCCCATATAATTTAAAATATCATTCTATGATTCATGGATCATACCCTTATTTCATTGTGATGACCTCCATCACACTGCGATTTTATGTTTTTTGGTTCTTATTATAAATTCAAGTTCATACTCAAATTATATTCAATTCCACTAACCTTCAACAAACCCTGTGTATTTTATGGTTCATTTTTGGTAATCCTTTTCCATATTTAGTTGATATTATTTTTTAGTTTCATTATATCGAATTCTTAATGAATCACTATGATTTTATTATACTTTTTTTCAATATCTTTTTTTCTAGTCATCTTTAGAAAGTTATGGTAGTGGATATTATCTATATTTGATTATTTTTAGTCATGGTTTGAATGGGAAAATATATTTATTAGGTTTCATAGTGAATTATAGAAATTTTGTTGTAATTTGATCATCATTTCCTTTTTTATGTGTTATAATCATTGAATCTATGTTTGAGGTATGAAATTTTAACTTTCCGACGTTTATTTATTATGTAACTATGGAACTATCAAGATTTAATTTTCATTGGGTAAATAATTTTGATTGAACTAATTAATATAATACTATGGACCTTAAATGAATTATGGGAATTGAGTTATTGAGATTTCTTTATTTATTTGACAATATTATTTCCAATTTTTTATTTTTGTTGCTAGTGAATTCATGAATTTTATATTGTTTATAATTATTTTGATATTAATTCATTGAAACATAGTTAAAAGTCGATAAAAAACATAAATATTTATATATATAGGAGTAATAATAATCAAGAAATTTTCATTCTTGATATTTTTGTTTATAGAGGTACAATGATTATTTTTTTATTTTGGGATTGACACATTTGTAACACCCTAACTCAAGTAACCTGAAGTCAGTGGTAATTTTTCTATAATTCCACAAGATAAAAAGTTCACATCCTAAAGGATAAAATAGTTTATTACTATAAATACACAACTCTCACATTATATCTAAAAATATGAAATACACATTTAAAATTATATTAATAAATTTATTGTTTCTTCTAGTAAAATCCTAAAATCATTCATACATCTCTTATTAGTATCTTAGGGAAATTAAAACATAATAAATTGTGATATCATATGACCGGTAAAGGAAAGTGTACAAAAGAATATATTATATGATAAATAAATCATGAATATTATGGAAGAGATAAACAATAATCAAATATTATATATAACTAAAATCATAAAAGGGGACAAAATCCATGATGAAAATAACAATATAAATAATCACATAGATAAAAAAACTAGTTTCATAATGATAAAATGAACATTTTAATACCTTATAATCCTTCCATCAAGACCATGTCCCATGAAATCAACTTGAATAGGTCAGGAATATTCCAAATACACAAACCAGATTATCTTAAGAGACCTACCAATACATTGAGGGGTTATAAAGGGTCTCTCTCATCCCCTACGGAGCTTAATACTTTCATTATATGAAATAAATGAATAAAAATTATATATATTCAACATAAATATTTTTATTGAAAAACTAGCATTTTGAATTTTAATATTTTCCTTACTCAATAAATATGACAACATAGTCCTAATCCGTCAAGAGTAATATGGTGTATGGAAGATTTAGAGTATAAACCTAGTAAAGCATAAGATTGTTTAAATCATGTTCACATATAAGAATGTGATTTTAAAATATCATTGGAACATTTCTTGAATAAAATACCCTTTTAATTTTGAAAATACTTATTTAAAATATAAAAAATTAGAATTTTAGGCAAATTTTTTTATTTGAAAATAACCATGGAATATTTTGAAGGAATATTCAAATCAAATAATATTCATGATAGTGGGAAAAATTTTTTGTGTGGTAAACGTTAAAACAAATATTTTTTTCACACTAATAGTAAAAGTAAATCATTTGGAAAATGATAAAAATATTAATTTTAAAACATTTTAAACAAATTAAAACATGGGTAAAAATTACATTAATAAATCATTGTATAAGAGTAAAAACATTATTTAAAAAATCTTAAAGAAAATATAGACATAGTATAAAAAGGTTCCTGGTCGAATATAAAACAAGTTTCGTTATTTCATAAAAATTTTATTTCATAATTTTTAGTACTTAGATATAGCAAAAAAGGAAAAAATTTAAAATCTATAAATAACCAATAGAGAGGAAAATAGATGTGGTTTAAGATATAAAGATCATATAATTCCCCCACAAAAAATTAAACAAAAACAATCCCATATAAGGATGATATTGTGAAATAAACCCTTAACATAAGTCTGGATTGTTTCATAAGTTATTTTAACCGCCTATATAATAAATTTAAATTTATTATAATTATATACTGGAATAATATTTTTACTCATAATACCATCAAGGTTTATTTATAACATCTTATCACCCATTCATTAACAATATTTCATTATCATTGTAATTTGAGTTGTTAAATATTTTTTCCATGTATGTTTTTATTCGATAGTTATGTTCCTTGTATCTTGAGAATGGTTCCATATTATCCAAATGATAATAATGATATAAATATCATATATATTCATTATATAAATATATATATATATATATATATATATATTTAGAATCATCCTTGAAAGGAGAGAATGAAAAATGAATCACATCACTTAATGGAGGTGGTAGTCCACATGTGTGCCTGAGAAACATTATCATTGCGGGGAGATTATTAATTCAAAAACTCAATTATTTATTTATTATATAAATAAAAATACACTACATATGAAAAGGGACTAACTAAAGTTTCTTTTTATATTATTATGTTTCTATATAATAAACATCTGATAACTGGTTTATGAAATATCAAAATTATAATTAATTTATGAAAATATGCTGATTAGAAGTTACAAATTCAAACTATTAGCATAATATTTGTGAAATATTATACCATTGATGATTTAAACCATTGGTAAATGAAGCAATGAGTCAGTCATCTGAATATGTTTCTATTGATGCTATTATAATGGATCTCGAGTTTTGTGGAATTCGACCATTAGAGTTTGATACATAATTTCATATAAATAACTTAAAACCTTAACCATAATAATTAAATTATGATAGTATAAATTATTGATATAGAATTATGAAATTTGTTGTGCTTCTTTATGATTTTCAATTTCCTATTGTTGAGTTCACTTCTGATCAGTGTAATATTATTTCTGAGTGTTTTCATTTGAGAGATACCATTGTATGAGGTTATCCTTATAAATCACTTAGTATTTTAATTTAATTTTTTTATAATTATGACCTTGTGTCATCGATGGATTCTAAGGATATGATGAAAGATGAAAAATCAATATTTGATAATGGTATTTCATGGCTAGGAAGACAGATCTCATGTACATACATTGTGAAGTTGATTTTTTATCGATATGTATAGTCAAGTGATTTCAAGGATAAAAAGACCAACATTATGATAGTTATAAAATCAAGGATACCTTAAAATAGGTTTAAATTCATGGATACCTCATATCAAGTTTATCTATCTACTTTTCAATTTGGTTTAAAAGTGAGGATTTTATAAATATCCTTTATAGGGGTATTTATTTTTATAACCAATACTTTGTGTTTTATTTTTAAACATCAGTTGAATTGTGTTTTGAATATTAATTTCTGTAAGTCAGTTAGTTTTAATGTTTTTCTATTTTAACTCTTTCATTGGTAGTTTAAAATATTGGTTATTTAATTTCTACTATGAAAATTGTATTTCATTTTACTTTATTTTGTGTTTCTTTGATTTTTTATATCATCTGTATTTCAAAAATCAGATAAAATTTTGATCTCAGTAGTATTTTGAAAATACGATTACCATAATACTTAAAAAGGAAGAAAATTAGAATTTTTTTTAAACTATAATTCACTCCCCCCACCCCATTCTTTTATTTTATACACTATCACACCCACAAACAATAAGTATCAGAGCGGTATTTACCCTGATTCTGAAATTTACTTATTGAAAAAATATATTTTTTATATCCATTAGTGTATTGGAATTTCAATTAAGTTTCTATGCACTAACCATGTTGGAAGAGGAAATATCTTTTTTAATGGAAGGAGTATCAGTTAGAACAATCAAAAATTTTAAATTCTACCGAACCACCTATTTTATTGGGAGATGATTATGATTATTGTTGTGATCATATGAAATCATGAATCATTAATGCTAGAGTTATAAACTTTATCATGTTTACTATAAAATAAAAAGTTCAAGATAAGGATGTATTTCAATTTTCTCATGAATAAAAATAAGAATATCAGGTAAATTATATTTTTTAATACTTTTTTATATTCTATGAACAAGAACAACTAGATCCAAATATAATCATGTGAAACAAAAAAAATAGAATAAATAAAAAATAAAAAATTTTATAACTACCATATTTTTATAATCACACAGATCTATTCTTAGAGCTAATTATCAGGAATTTTATTATCTACCTATATAAACATTAACACAGATACATCAACGATTTATGAAAGTACCCAATAGTTTACAGTACATGGGTGAAAAGGAATTATCATAAGATCAATTTACATAAACTTTTATCAATATTATTAAAAAATAATGGGTGTCTAATAGGATAACCATTTTTTATACTAATAGTTATACAATGTTAAGTCCATATTACTTAATTAAAAATATAATGCAATATGAGATAAGACTAAAAAGATATGATAGAAAAAAATGAAAAATGGAGTACCCTTGGCCTATAATTTAGGTAATCCTAATTAAATTACTATTAATGTATTTACTATCAATTTTAAATATCTTACTTAAAATATAAAATGTAAGAATTCAGATCTAAGTAATTTAGAATATAGAAACAGTCAACTTACTCAAATTGAAAGAAAGATGAAGAAGCTTGTCATAAATTCAAAATTCAGAAATACTCATAAAAAAGATAAGAAATATTACTTTAATTTATATTCTATAAATGTAAGAAGTTATTTCATATTATACTTGAATTTCCTAAACTGAAGAAGAAAAATAGATATTTGATAATGTAATATAAAAGAAATGGAAAGAAAATATTGAAATATTTAGATACTTTGAGAGCTAGTAAAAGTGATACATCTTTATAAAATAAATTGAAATATATTTTAATATAAATTTATAAAATATTGTATTATATTCAAATATTCCAAGGAAGGAAAAAATTATATAGAAAGGGTTACAGTAGAATCTCTAAAAAATATAATCCTTGATTCAACTAAAGACAATTATTCAACTTGATTGGATGATGAAAAAGATTATCCATCTGATGTTAAAAAATATAAATCATAAAAATATGAATAAAATTACCTTATATTGCCAAAATTTATAGATATATTACTCTTATAAATCAAGAGAATAATAAAATAAAAAATATGTATAAGTTTACTAAAGAAAATATTATTTAATAAAATAAAATATTTTGAAAATCAACTTCATAATTTCAAAACTTTCAACGGAATTTGATTCAAAACCAAATTATTCTTGTAAAAAATTAGTTGATTTAGATTTAGAAGATTTAATTTTGGTTGACCAAAGTTTTATTTATTGGAATTTAGTAGTTCCTAATTTTGTTTATCAGAAACCATCGTAAATTTTTTGAGGAATCATTTCATGTAATGTTTGATGAAACTAATACTTTTTTTCAAAACCATTGTATTTTTAAAATTCTTCATAAATTTTCAAAAATTATTCTATTAATTTATGGGAAGATAATCTATAACTATAAATTATAAATCCTTAAGAAGTTGGACCAACTTATTTTCAATATTCATAAGCTAATACAATTGAGGATGTGAATTCGATTGCTGAAGATCATCTAACTACTTTACCCAAAAATCAATTGATCTTAGGGAATCATCCTTCCTATTATATAATTGGAGATATAAGTTGGTTTTTTAAAACTCTAAGTTCCATGAGAAATCATTGTGAGAATCAAGATTTCCTATGAAAATTTGAAACTAAAACTATAGATGATGCTTTATGTGAAGAAATTTAGATAAGGTCCATGTAAGAAGAGCTCAATCAGTTTTAACGGAACCACTTTTAGATATTATTTGAATATCCTATAAACATACTAGTAATTAGAGTAAATGGGACTTAAAATAAAGTAAGATAAAAAGTGGAATCATTATTATAAATTAATCTAGACCTTTTGGTAATAGTTTTTTTTCAAGAAGAATGAATATATTATGGTGAAACTTTTTCACAAGTAGAAAGATTAGAATCTTTCAAAATCTTATTATCCTCTCCAACACATTGAAAATTTACTATATTTCAAACAATTGTGAAAAGCAATTTCCTTAATTGATATGTTCAAGAGTAATTTTATGTTGATAATATACTATTTTTTAAAATAATAATCTTCCATACAAAGTATTTAATATTATTAAATAACTTTATGGACTTGTGCAAGCTCTAAGAGTTTTGTATGAAAAGAGTTGTAGATATTTACTTTAAAATAAATTTGTTAAATAAAGGGATGATCTAACTATTTTCATAAAGAAAATTTTCAAAAAACTATTATAGTTCAAATATTTGTTGATGATATCATTTTTAGTTCAACTCAAAAAATATCTTCCACATAAATTTTCCAAACTTAAGAAAAATAATTTTAAAATGAGAATGATTAAAGAAATTAAATGTTTACTTGTTTTTTCATATTTTTAAAAAACCAAAATGAAATATTTTAACCTAATATAAATATACTAAATATTTATTAAAAAATGGTTTTTAAAATGAATTAAATATTATTTTCATGTTAAAACATCTATCAAACATGACCTGGATGAAATTGGTAAATCAATATATCAAAAACCTTCTAGAAGTATGATTAAAAGCTTAAGATACCTTACTGTAAGTTGACTAGACTCATTAATTCTAGTATTTTAATATTTTATATTTCATGTTAATATAAAATAATCTCATGTGAAAGTAGTAAAATGCATTTACAGATAGGTTAAAGATACATCGAAACTTGGATTATTATATTCTTTCAAAAATGATTTTTCATTAAAAATTTACTCAAATATTGACTTTAGAGGTTATATATTAGATATAAATTCTACTTCTATGACATGAAATTTTTTAGGAGAAGCTTTATCCTATTGGTTTATCAAGAAATTTTTTTTACCACTTTTCATTGCTAAAGTCTAATATATATTTGTCATATTTTTTTTTCTAAAGTTTTGTGGATGAAATACGCACTCATGGATTTTGGATTGATCTTTACTCAAAATCTAATTATTTTTTATAATACTTGTATCATTTTCTTATCTAGAAACCCAATAATTCAGTCACAAGTTAATCACATTTATATACGGCAAAATTTCCTTAGAGATAACCCACTAAAAGGAGATATCATTCTTGAATTTATATAAATAGAAAATAATTTTCTAATATTTTTATCAAAATCTGTACTTCCAATATATTTCAATTCGTTAAATATAAGTTGGCAATTATCAGCTTTAAATTATCTTCAGTCCATTTCTTATTCCATCTATCTCTTTAAATTAAAAAAAATCCTCTAAAAAAAGGGAGAAAATTTTTATCTGAATTCAAAATTTATGTGTTTTTTGTATTTAAATATTTTATAAAATTTAAAAAAAAATCTGAAATCAAAAAAATTTCCAAATATCAAAACTAAATTTTATTTAAAAACTTTTGTAATTTTAAATTCCATCTGATTTTTAAAATATAAATGATTTTAATTTTTAAAATTTTAAAAATAAATATTTTTTAAATTTATGAATTGTCATAAATTTTCTATAAAATATTTATATTTATTTTTTAATATGTTTTTGAACCATCCTTGAAAAATTAAGATCATCTAAATTTTTTGTAAGATAATATCAAGTAGGTTTAATCTCTTTATCTATATTTTTACTATTCCATTGAAATTATTATTTAATTTAAGGGAAGATAATTTTATAATAAAATTGTACGACTACATTTAAAGAATGTTTATTTTCCCTATAAAAAATATTACTTTTTATTTTATATTCAAAGAAATTATAAATTTAATTCATAATATAATAAGTATGACATTTATTTTTGGCCTTTTATTTTATAATAAATAATTTTGAACCATTCGTACATAAAAGACAATTCTTTGGATGATAGAAATATCAAATACCTCTATAAGGAATTAAATCTCCAAAATTTTATTAGAAATATCTTAATACCTTCACTTTTTGGCTAAAAGGTTTCTCATTGGATGTATCTTTCTGAATAAGTTGTTAGAAGTTTTCTTCCTTGAAATAAAAAAAAGTATCATATAGAGCTAAAACGGATTCTTTATTTATTTGCGAAGAATGTGAAGGTAAAAGTATAATTATGCATTTTCATATCTTTTATTATATAGAGAATCCTAATAATATCCATAAGAATAATGGAGAAAGTGAAGTTTAACTTGAACTCACATTATAATAATATCTTATCAGATTGGAAATTACGGATAAAACAGAATTTATATAAACAAATTTTACTACATCAACAATAATAAAAGTAGTTTTCATAAAGATATAAATAGATGTATAAGTTATAAAGTAATTCAAAATATATGATCAGACATTTCTAAAATTTAATTGATTCCTAGTTTTATTCTATTCTTATTTATTCTATATTTATTTTTGAAAATCATAAATTGGGAGAAATTTAATAAAATATGTTGTTATTAACTTAATTTATTTAATATAATTAATTTCATTCAAAGGGGAAAAAATTAAAGAAATTTTTTTTTATTGTTTTTTATTTAATCATCTATTCAAGGGGTGATTTTTTATATATAAGGGAGATTATTTAAAAGTATTGTCTTTTTAGAATAAATTCTTTTCATTTCCTATTCCAAAATAGAGGAGAGAAATAAAGGAAGAAAAATTCCTTACCATAAATATTATAGGGAGATTTGTTTTTTCAATTCAATTCCTTCATTCAAATTTTCCTATATGTTTTATACTTTAAAAAAAGAGAAATTATTGAAGAGTTTTTTAATTAAATAACACAATTCTTTATTTGTTTTATAAATCACAATACACTTCATACAAAACTGAACTAACTAAATCTTTTGTTTAAAAAATCTATGAAAATTTGGTGATATAATGATAAAATTTTAGACTTCCTGTATCATATTTTTGAAACACTATAGTGGTGTTAATATAACCCATCAGTCGATGATTCAATAGGGAGATCATCTGAAGAAGTTTATACCAATTTCATTATAACTAATCCCATGTTTTATAGAAGTTGACTATTGGAGTTTGTTACAAAATTAAATATAAATAAAATTTCACTTATATCAGCATAATTACATCATAATAATAAAAAGTACTGAAAGATAATTTAAATTTTTATTGTTCAACTTGAAGCTTTTCAATTTCTTATTGTTGAGTGTGCTTCTGATTAATATAATTTTATTTCTAGGTATTTTTTGTTAAGAGTTATAATTTTTTGAGGTTATACATGTAAAGATATAATTATTTATACTATATTAATTATATTATAAATATTTTTTGATCAATGGATTTTGGGGATAGGAATATAGACGAAAATATGATCATCTGATCAAGTGATTATGTGACTAGGAAGAGAGAGCTCTTATACCTCCATTGTAAAGTTTTTTTTACTACCAATAAGTATATTCAAGGTATTATAGGGTTAGTAATAAAATACTTCCAATAAATATAAAATTATGGATACATAATAATAATTTGAAATTTATGGATGACTTGGGTCAGGTTTATATATCTACATTCCACTTTGGTCTAAAAGTGATGTTTTTATAAATATTATTTCTAAGAGTATTTGGTTTTCTAACCAATACTCTATGTTTTGTTTTTATAATTTATTTGAATTGTTTTATGAATTTTAGTTTTAATAATTTAGCTATTTTTAAAGTTATATTGTTTTAACTCTTTCTTCAAAAGTTTAAAATTTTGATAATTTAATTTCCACTATGGAAATTGTATTTTAAAACTGAATTTTTTGGATACTGTAATTTTAAATCTCATTGGTATTTCACAAATCATATCAGTCATTAATATCATTGGTATATCAAAAATATAATTATTATAATACCTAAAGAGAATGAAAATTGTATGTTTTTATAAAAAAAATATAGTTCATCCCCCACCCTATTGTATTTTTTTCACCATCACACCAGCAAAAAATCATTTTTTAAAGGGTGGAAATGTTATAAGGTAAATGATCTCTTATATTACTAGAATCATAATTATTTAATAAATATCATATATATTCATTAGTTCCATATTTGTATCCATATAGTTAATGTGGTGATCAAAAATCAATTACATCATCATGTGGAGATGGTTGTTCATATGTAAAAATGTGTAATGTTTTCATTTTCCATAGGAAGGAAAAGAGGTGGAAATTGGTTGTCTCATAATATTAATGACATATAACTATATATATGATACAAAATTCATTATGTTAGTATGAATATAGTATTTTTAGAGTAAATATAATAAGAGATAAACTTTGAAAGATTCTCTAAAGATGAATACCCCTTCTTTGAGAGACCACCATTGGCATACACCTTAAGACTTCTTAATATGGTCTTTGGAGAATTCCAAAATCTTAATAATTAATATAAGAAATTCAGTAATATTTTTGGTTATCTCATGTATGAACTAGATTTATCAATGTTTTTAATTAAGGGACGATAAGTGGTTCCATTTTATAAGTTAGGGGAGGGACATACATGGAATTACTTAAAATATTTAAATGATAAGAAGTTATTTTCTTGTGAAATGGGAACCAAATAGATAGGAATTTGAATTTAAGATAATATAGGGTTAAAATATCATCAACCAAAAATTATTTATACAAGTTTAAATGACATTTTTACCCTTATCTAATATATTAAACCCCCTGGTAAACTTGTTTTAACCCCAACTATTGTAACAAATTTTTACTATTTTTACTATTCATTATGAGAAAAAATTAAGGTCAAATTATTACCTAATATTGATTATGATGATTAAAAATATGAAATCCATGTAAAAAATTAACTTGTAGAATTGGAATAAATTTATTATAACATTATTTCACCAAAAGAAATGAAAACCTCTTTTTTGAAAAATATTTGTTTTAAATTTAAAAATTATTTTATAGAAAAATTAAGTATAATGATGATTATATTGGAATTATTTGGATTATGTTAAATAAATGGATAATTATTTATCTTTAAAAAAACCAACATTGAATGTAACCTTGTTAGATCCTATCTTTATCCAAGTACATTCTATTTTAAATTTTTTGTTAAAACTTTTTGAACCAGTTGTTTTCCTTGTTTGGTTGAACCTTGGTTACTCTAGGAGGGATAAAGAGGGGAGTTTAGATGAATTTATCATTTTTATGGTAGAATATTGTGTGAAGTTATAATTGTTTCCATATTATAGGAAACTACTTCATAGAGATCTAGGTCTCCATGTATTGGATTGGAGGAAGGGATTTAGGGGCTATTACCATATAGGGATTGGCTGTGACATGGAGGTTAGTTGTGGTGTATTCCCTACCATGGTGGTTGTGTGGATCTAGTTTGGATAGTGGGGTCTAGTGAAAAGGGACTTAGGATGGTTTTGTTCAATAATTTCAAATCGATACCCCCATGCATCATGTGGTTCAATGTGATGTAGCTTCTGCCTTAGAAATGGCACAGTTGCAATGTGGTGTCCTCGACTATAGAATAGTCCCTCCCTGAATGAATAAGATCTGCATCATGGTATTTGGCATAGATCTAGGATTTGACTATTACTAGTTAGGTTTCATCATGGTCTCTTTTTATGTTTCATAGTTCCCATGTATTACCCATTTCTATGGTGTGGTCCAAGAGTCTAGGACGTGTCCTTTTTTCAGTCTTCCTATAAATACCCTCAAGTCCATAAAATATCCTTTGTATCTAATATTATCCACTTGATCCCTAGTTACCTTAAATATCTTTTTGAAGGTGTTTGTATCTTTTTTCATTAGATTCAATATAATCCTTCTAGGTATCAATCTATGGTGACCTGAGCCTTAAAATCATGGTGTTCTGAACCAAGAGTTTAAAGGTAAGATGTTTAGTTTCTCTTCCCCTTATTCATCATTGCTTTCTTTTTGGGGAACCCTTTTTGACGGAATTATTTATCATTGATAAATTAAATTAAGAATGAACCAAATTATTCCTTATATTTTGGGAGTTTGTTCATGTCTTCTTCACTTTTGAGATAGGATCTATAAAATATTTCCCCAAATGTATGTTTAAATTACCCTTGTATGTATAATAAGAGTGATCACATTAACTCTCCATATGTGGGACCAATGTAATTAGATAATTCACTATTTAATGAGTTACACATATTTAAACCCCACATTGGTTCATGTCGGATATATTATCATTGAGATCAAGACATGTGACCACCCGATAGGTGTTCCAACCTTTGACCTTATTGAGACTTTGTTAGATTGAAATTTGAGCCCTATGAAAATTTAAAATCCATTGTTTTTTGGAATAATTTTATGAATTGTAATTACTAGTGATTTTTTTGAATTTTTAATATGTGGTCACACAAACTAAAACTGGTTAATTAATATGTTTATGTCCTTATGGGCTTAAATGATAAAGAGAATGTGAATTGATGTAATTATGAAAATAAATGTGATCCTGACCATAGGAAGTGTATATGTCAAGATAAATGGTAATTTCATGAATTAACCATAATTTCTTATGATTACATGTGTTATGATTTATACTTGGTAATGTTACAATGCTTATAGGTCTTATCCTAGTTATGTTATAATGCTTATAGGTCTTGACCCAGTTATGATGCACTGCTTATAGGGATTGACCAGGTTATGTTATAATGCTTAAAGGTATTGACCCAGTTATGATGTAATGATTATAGGGATTTTCCTATTTATTATTTAATTATTATAGTTATTTTCTAATTATTTTGTAATTCTTATAGATATTTTCTTAGTTATGGTTTAATTCTAATCATACTTTTCTTAGTAATAATTCCATTCTTATTGGGGTCTTCCTAGTTCTTTTATAATTTTTTATGGGTTATACCTTGGGAGGGTTATGGATATGGCTGGAATGATTCATAAACATGATTAGAGATATTTGGAATCATGTTGAAGCAGGTTTAGCTAGCCTTGGTTGTCAACGTGAAACATGAGAGTCTGAAGGTTTATTCAAGTGCATTATTATTTTATTAAATTAATACCCATGTTTGTCAATTTATTTCATGAACTATATACTAATACTATATTTTTTTAGACACATTTGGGGGTAACCAATTGATTTGTACTTACACCATATTCAGGAAACTATTTGGTACCCAAGAAGACTTCATGGATGTAGATACAAACAAGGGATAGGGGCCATGTTTTTTATTATTGCTTACTAGATAGGTTAGAGTATGGGGACGGGACAGACATGGGGCTCAGGATTGGGGATTTTGGTGTCTCTTATATTTTCATTTTTATATTTTAATTTTATAAAATACATCATGATATTTAATTACATTCTGACCTAAAATTTCCTGGTTTTATTATTAATATATCATTTTATTCATCCCTTATTCTGCTATGGATTTTTTTATTATTCATGTTGTTTCTATTACTACTACGAGCTTTTTATTTCAATTATTATAAAAACCCTATACCCTAGGGTATAGTTTTACCATTGTATTCCTTACACCCTCACTACTATTTGATAGCCTCTGGCATGTGGGTAGGTGTGCCTGAGGTCTCATAGCCAACCTGGATTCTTCAATGGAACACCTGGTTGGGGGAAATTACAAGTGGTGTTAGAGGAGGTTTCATTCTATTGAATTACAAATTTAGAAATATAACAAGGATATTATTATGTTTCAAGTCTTGGTAATGAGTACATTCATGTGATTAGATAACCTATGTGTGGGGGAAACCCCAAGTGCCCAAGGATGATATTGATGTTCATGTTATTCCCTTGTTACATTTGATGTTATTTCACCTTGGATGATTCACTTGTTGTGTGATGTTATTTTTTTATGAAATTTTATTCACATATAGTCCAAATGAGATCAGAATACATGAATCATGATAGTCATGTAGAGATATATGTTGACATGAATTTTTAATGCTATGGACATATTTATTGTATATGACATATCTTCCCATATTAACTGTGAAATGAAAAACCTTGATTCAACTAATATAAAGGATGAAAGAAACTATTATGTTATTTCAATTCACTTGTTAATCCAAGTATAGAATAACCATATGCTAGTGGTTTTATATTATTTTCACCTATTTAGGTTGACCTTGTTATATAGCTAGTGTTTTAATGAGTGTGTTAACTCTTATAGATAAAATAATTCCTCAGAGTCTTCGGATCGAGAATCAGGGGAATGGTAATTTGTATGCTCCTAATACAGTAAAGACAAAACTTCCTTCAACTACATAGAATTAAATAGGTGATCATAGCCAAGATAGATTACTGAGGGTTAGGAGATTCATGGAGAGGGAGACTATTAGCAATTTTTCTTCTATGTCTGAGCTAATGAGAGAGTTCCAACTGTAGAATCTTCATATGTTCACTAGGGAGGGAGGCCCTCAAGTAGCTATATTAATTATTGTTATTGTCCAAATGATATTTAAGAACCTTTAGATAGTCATGGATAGGAGTTTGATTCTTTTTTATTACATACTTTGCGGACCATCCAAGAATTTGTGGGATATTCTGGAGCAAGTGAAGTAGCAAGAGGAGTTATCATAGAAGGGCTTCATGGAAATGTTACTGACCCACTTCTATAGAGAGACATTGAGGGATGAGAAATCCTGTAATTTAATGAACTTGATGCATGGATATATTTCTTAGATGGACTACATTGGATGCTTCACTGACTACCAACATTTTTTTACCCTTGTTAGTTGATGAGATCACCAAGGTGATACATTTTAATGATGGGATTCACTATGAGATAAGGTTATAGGTGAACAACATTCTCCATAGTATCATGATGTATGTGATGAATAAATATCTCATTATGAAATAAAATCTAAGAGAGGCCCTAAGTGGTGACCTAACAGTTTTAGAAGGATGATCTGGAAGCTCTTCTTCTTGAATCATAAAGTACCTCTATGATAGATAACATTAGGTCAGTAGTAGGTCGAGAATCTAGGGTAGTGAATAGTCAACTCAAAACCATGTTATGTTAAAGTGCTTTCAATGTGGAAAGGCTGGACAAAAGTTCCCACAATGTCCTTACCATGTTGTTGAGTGTCATTCATGTGGTATTATGGGTCATATTCAATGGTTTTGTAAGACCCCACATTGGAATAATATTTTTTCATGATCAATACAAGCACCTGAGTCAGGGAGGGACTCAGGTACCCCTTGACAGACTGACAGTTGGAGTTCCACTAATTGTTAATACCGAGGGAGGGGATGTGGTACTCTAGTGTAGGGGTAGCATTACTAGCTAGAAATGATAGTACAAAGGATTTAGACAAGGTCATATAGTACTTGTAACATCAAATCCTATGTTTGATAGCATATAAGAAATTCCACATCCAGCTTAATCGAATAACTAAATATTATAATTTAAATGTGGTCGTTATAACCTAGATGTTAAATTGGTTGGTATGAATAATAATAACTAATTTATGAAATGAATATAAATTTATAACTCATTATGAAGATATTTTTGTGATCTTAGAAAATAATCACACAATTTTTAGTAAATTAATTTTATTCTTCAAAAAATATGTTCTCTTCAAAAATGTGTTTTTTATTCTTTTTATGGGTAAATATTATAATTAATAGAATTATATAAAATTTATTTGAAAAAAAAAATTATTTTCATTTTCTAATTCATAATTTCAAATTTATCTTTAAATTAATTTTTTATAATTTTTTGAGAATATTGATTTTTCAATGAATAGTGAAAATATGGATTTTTATTGAAAATTGTATATTATTTCAATGTATTTAAAAAGTAAAATTATGTTTTGGATTAGTTTTAAATTTTTATTATTTAATTTTTATTTAACTTAATCCAATTATTTTTTTAAAATTTATTTTATACTAAAATATATTATAATTTTTTTTATATTTAAAAAAGTCATTTTTCCAAAAAAAACTTATTTTCTTTGCGTTTTTTCGGTTTAATTTTAAGTTAAATCCTGAAACTAAAGTGATTTTAATTTTAAAAAATTTATTATATATTTTTAATAAGTTTTCCCAAAATTATTAAATACTTCCCTTTTAATTTTTGTTAATATAAATAGTAAACTTAGTGATTTTAATGTCATGGTAATGGTAAAATTGGGTAATTTATGTTAACAAATAAAATTATAACAACTATAAAATGAACCAAACACTAATCAAAATATTATTGTATGACCTTATATCAACCATAATCATAAAGGGTTTTATTTATTAACTTTTAAGGGCTCATTTATATTATTATGACCTTTATAGTATTTATTTCAAGAAATGTCAAACATATCACACTCTTATTTTTAATAAGTTTAATATTTTAAATATGGTATTATATGAAGGATATGTTTGACTATATATAGAATTTAAAATCTAATAGATTTATATTTATCATAGTAATTTATTTTTAATTTTTGGTCAATAAATGATTTCCTTAAATGCTTGCATAATGACAGTGTAGTAATTATTTAATTAAAGGAGAAATTAAATAATTGATATTAAAAATATTAAAATACATATAATTTAAGATAATTAATGGGATATATAAATTTTATAGATTAAATTGACATTTTTTAATATAATAAAATACTTTTTTCAAATTATTAGTGTTATCTTGATATTATTAAATTCCAAGTAATGAATAGTTATAAAAATTGACATTATTAATTTTTTATAATAAATATTGTTTTATCAAATGATATAAAATTAATAAAACTCTAAAATTCATCCAAGGGATTATTATAATGTATAAAATATCAATAATTTTCTATTTATGTATTTTTTTAATTTTATAGTAACTATATTAACCCTCACAGAGTAAAAGATTATGTTGTCAAGGTAAGAGATTAAAGGGTTAAAGAAGGGTTAAAACCAAATGATAATGGTAGAAATATAGTTAAAACATGTTTAATTTTTATTAGATGGTTTTTTATACCAATAAACATATTATCTTTGAAAAAAATCATTTTTTATCCATTTATAATTTAAATTTAATTTATCTTAATTTAATATTTTGAGATATTCAAAGAGTGCCCCTCCTCTCTCTTATAAAAGGGAACCTATTTTTATCATTTCTTGACACTTAAAACCCGTTTTTTAAATCCAAAAAAATTACCTTACTGTAATCTCTCCCATAATTATAAAGGCCTTGGTTTAGGTAGAACACCCATATAAGAGGTCATAAGGTGTTATGAAAAAGTGGTTTTCCAAAGAAGCGGTAGAGTTTTATCTATAAGATTTATTTTGTTTCTTCTTCCAAATCCATAAAACCTTATTTAACCATTATAAAATAATAAATAAATTATCCTACATATACTGAAATTTTATTATGTTTTTTTCATGACCCATATCCATATCCTCTACCATCAAATGTAATAATAATTCAGCGTTTGTGTGTCCGGTGGACTACCGTATCGCAAACCGATGCAATTCATATTCCATAGCCATCTCTCAAGAATGGTTATAATGATGGAATTAATGTTTGTATGTGATATTAATGAAATATTTATCATTCTTAAAAGATAATGTATCACTTAAATTCTATATTTCCTTGAAAAAGAAAATGATAATATCATTCATGCATATGCGTGGACTAAAACCTCAACAAAGCGATGTCATTAATTTTTCATCACCACATCACAAGGATGATATATATAAATATGTTTAAATAATTAGTATGATATATATTATATTCTTATAATTCTGTAAATATAAAATAATACTTAATTTTTTTCCATAATGATCGATGAAAAATTAAATCTTTACTCATACGTATGTATAACATGTTGTCTCTATGATTATAATATAGTTCATTTTTCATAACCATATTTATTATATTGATATAAAAGTATACTTAATTCATAAAAAAGATAATTATTTTATTATTATTATTATTTATATTATTTTATGGTGAAAAATTTGACCATATTCCTTATACCGAGGTTATTTGGGACTTAAGTATCGAATATTGTCAAAACATATGACGAGAACTTAAATGATTAAGTAATTGTATATTACATGGTAATACGTGATATAAAAAGAATAATGAAATTTAAAATGGTTCTTAAGAAAGTATAAAATTAACATAATTTTATTATTCAGTAATATAAAGTACGTACATGATGAATCAGACTCAAGGTAAGGGACTTTCTTTTTGAAACCCTCTTTTAAAGTTTCTCATTTCACTCTTTTTACAAAAGTCAAAATGAATGTTTTTTTAACTTATATGAAATGATAATACTTTTTCTCCTTCATGAAACCATATTTCTTTGAATCTTATTTTATAATTTTACATGGTTATTTTCAAATAATTTTGTTTCCATTATTTGTGAATAGTTTTTCTAAAAATATGAGATTTAAAAATGAAAATTATATTTTCCTTAAAAATGTTCTAATGATGAAAAAATTCATGTTTAATGATTATGATATGGTTTATGGTAATTATTGATGATGAATGGTGGTTAAATTATAAACCAATGATGGGTGGTTTTATGATAGACTAAGTATGGTCGATTATGTTTTTAACCAATGATGGGTGGTTCCATGATAAACCAAGGACAGGTGGTTACGTTATAACCTCCAATGAATTGGGTACTCTGGAGATGAAATTTCACCGTATTGGTTATTCCAATAGTAAGAGTGATATGGGAAATTATTTACCATGTTACATTCTTAACTTTTATATTATTTCTAATGATTTTTTATGGAAATCATTTTATTTTAAAAAGGTAAGATAATGATATTTTTAAAAATATGATTCTTTTTTCAAGGTAAAAATGTATTATTTTAGAAAATGTTTTTATGGGTTTTCACTAAACTAAAAGATTTCCTTATTTAATGTCCCTTAAAAATAATTTTTTTTCTCTTTCCAATTTTTAAAATGATTTTCATATGGTTTAAGGGAGATTAGGGACATTGATGACATCAAAGAGAAAATTGTGAAGAATTTTCAAGAAGAGAAACCATGTTTTTTTAAATTTTTATTTGGTGGAAAAATGGAAACTAAGTATAAGTTTCCATTTGTAAGGTATGGGTTTACTATGTAAAATATTTTCTTAATTCTCTAAAAATATAAACTGAAAAGGTCCTCAGGATTATATTAAAGTGAATTCTTGTTTAAAAACTCTAGTATATGTAATACTTATGGTCGTGTACTTATAGTTGGTATCATAGAAGGATTTAGAAAATTTTAGAGATTATGAATTTTTATAAAGTATAGTTTATGTTTATCAGTATATTTTTTAGTAAAATTCCTATTTTTATCTTTTTTAGATCAAATAAAATCAGTTACAAATGGTAATAGTAGGATCCCAACCAATATTTTTATCTCTTCATGATAACTTGCTTGAAATAATTATTGAAAATCCATGCCCTTGTGATTTTGAAACTTTTGATAACATACAAAAATCCTAAAAGCAGTATGAAATATCAATCACCTCCTCTATACCTTAATTCCAACATGGTTCATGAGTTATTTTAATCAAATTCTAATTTTTAAATTTTATTATCTTTTTCAAAACTGTAAATATCATCAAGGAATTCTCGAATATTTTACTCTATCATTGGAATTTGAAATATATTATGATTTTAATAAACCTATCAAATAAGTAGACCCCTGTGAAACCTATTTATATTTGGTTTTAACATATAGTCTTATAGGTTAAACATATGGTATTTTAATAGGACCCTTGATTGAATGTTTCAAAACAAAATCAGCCTGAATATTTTATAAAAATCAAGTTTTATCAGATTATTTAAAATTATATTTCTTAAAAAAAATTCCAAAATTATTCCTTTTCTAATATCCATACAACCCAAATTGTAAAAGGTGAATTGGGAAAAAGGAAGAAAGGGACTTTGAAGAAGCTCTAAAACATTTTCATGATGTGTTGACCTTATATCTATGTGAACAAGATGAAAATGAAATCAAGTAGACACCATGATCATGGAAATAAATTATTTCATCTCAGTACAGGTTTATTTTAATCGTAAGGTGAAAACATGTCAAATGTTGAGATATAAAAAACATTGTGAATTAAAAAGTTATGGTAATTATAGGTTTGTATGAAAAAATGAATGGTATGAAATAACCTTTGATGTTAAAACATTATCTTAAAGTTGAATATATAAAAATTTATTTTTAAGAATGATCATCATATTTCTAAGAATGTTTTAATAATTATATAGTTTTAGAAAATGAAATTCCACGGATCTAGTGACAACTCATCATATCCAGCAAGGCTGTGAGGTTTGAAACTGCAACCAAAGGGTGACAAGGTTGAATCACCTACCAATGTCCTACGTGAAGTCCCTATTAGTATTATATATTCTTTTTAGTCCAAAAATATGATGGATAAAAAATAATTTCATTTTGGGAACATATGTTTTATAAAATAGATAACCATGGGATCAGAAAATGATTTTGTGATTAAGTTATTAATATTATTTCAGATGAAGTTCAACATTTCTAGAACTCAACATGTTTAAAGTAAAAAAACATACAGTGGGATTTTATTTGAGGAATAAAGTTTGAATTATATTTTAGAAGAATATGTGATTTTATTATGTATTTATATTGATTTAGTTTATTTATGGAAATGGTTAGTATATCTTAGAGATTATTTGATTTATAAAATTATATTTTTGGTATGAGAAATTAAGAGTGATTGATGTTATTAGGAGATAAATCTTAAATTTTTTTTTGGAAGACTATATGATCAAATCCTTTGGATTTATGGGTTTTAATCTTAGTCGAGAATATTTTTGATTAATTTTAAGGAAAGTTATTTATTGAATGATCTAAGTTGAATTTACGTATTAATGTTGAATTTTATATATTAAAAGTGGTTTTCTTCATTTTAAGTTTTATTCATTTTGGGGATTATCTTTCCTTATACTAAACATTTTGGTTTTGGTTAATTACTAAAGACTGAAGGAATAAATTTTTTTTATTTTTTTTATTTTTTTGATCTATATAAGTTAAATATAGTGCTTCAAGGATAAAAAATCCATACTCATCATTTCTAGCAAAATGTGATTTTGTGGTGGGAATTTATTAAAGGGTGAATTTCTACTTTTCAAGTAAGTATATTTCCCTATAATCTTAGTATAGATTGAAATGGAATTCCAAAACTCTAGGAAAAGGATATTGAAATAAAAAATTTACCTATTTAGTTTTCTTACTGACAAATCAATAGTGTTTTAACACATCACAGAGTTATGATTTCTTGATGGATAAATTTATCATGAACATTTTTTATATCACTCTTTATTAGAAATTAGGAGTTTTTTTTATCTTCTATTTCCATGTTTTCCAATATGGAAACAAAATATTTTTTATCTCAAGTGGCCTTTGTACTTTCTTGTCTCTCTTATCAAGTGGATGTTTTATTAATCCTTTTTACGATGTGAAATTTAAATAAAATAATTTTGAAAGGACAGCCCCTTATTTCTGAGCATGAGGTAAAAATTAATAGGTTCCAATTTCCAAAAGTGGGGGGATAATTTAACATCTTAATATTTTAGAAGGAAACACTATGTTCGATATCATACAAGATATTCCACATTGAGCTTAAATGAATAGCTAAATATTATTATTTAAATGTGTTTGTTATAACCTAACCATTAAATTAGTGTCTATGAGTAGGAATAACTATTTTAAAAATAATCATAAATTTATAACTCAATATGAATGTATTGGTATGTTCTTATAAAATAATCACATGATTTTTAGTAACATCATTTTATTCTTCAAATATATGTTTTCTTCAAAAATGTGTTTTTTCTTATTTTTATGAGTGAATACTATAATTTATGGAAGTTATATAAAATTATTTGAATAAATTAATTTCATTTTTGAATTAATCAGGTAAAAATTATCTTTAAATTAATTTTTATAATTTTCTAAAAATATTTATTTTTCAATGAGTAGTGAAAAATATGAATTTTTATTGAAAACTATATTTTCATTTAATGTATTAACAATTTGAAATAATGTTTTCCATTAGTTTTAAATTTTTATTAGTTAATTTTTATTGAATTTTAACTAACTATGGATTTTTTATTTTATTTTATAATTAATTTTAGTATAAAAAAATTATATTTAAAAAAGTATTTTTTCAAAAAAAAACTTTTTTCTTTTCATTTTCTCAGTTTAATTTTAAATTAAATTCTGAAACTTCTATTATTAAGATTTTTAAAAATAGATTCCATATTTTTATTTAGTGCATCCAAATTTAGTAAATATGTCACTTTTATTTTAGTCAATATGAATAGTAAACTAAGTAATTTTATTAGCACGGGAAATGGAACATCGGGTAATTTAGGTTAAAAAATAAAATTATAATAACCATAAAATAACCTAAAAACATAAATAAATATTATTTTATGAGTTTATATATACCATAATAATCCAATGGTATAATTTATGTCCATTTCATGCCACTTGGATAAGAATATTACCATTATAATATTTTATTTAAATAAATGTCAGACATATCATAATCGTGTTTTTAATAAGTTCAATATTTTTAATTTGGTTTTATAAATAGGAGATGTTTGTTTAGAAATATTATTTCAAAATATAAAAATTTTATATTCATCATGTTAATTTAAGTTTGATTTTTAGTGAAAAATAATTACCTTAAATTCTGGCACAATAATAATGCACTAATTATTTAATTAATTGAAAAAACAAATAAATGATATTAAAAATATTAAAATAAATATAATTTGAGATAATTAATGTTATAAAATAATTTTTTTAATTAACTTGACATTTTATAAATATAATAAAAAAATTGTTTCAAATTATAAGTGTCATCCTGATATTATTAAAGTCAAATTAATGAATTGTTCTAAAAATTGACATTATCGATGTTTGATAATAAATATTGTTTTATTAAATGATACAAAATTACTAAAAATATAAAATTATATAAATTGATTTTAATACGGATTAAAATACCATCCATGTTCCATTTGTGTATCTTTGTTCATTTTATAGTAACTATATTAACCCTTAAAGAGTATAAAACCATGTTTCCATGATAAGAGTTAAAGGGGTTAAATAAATGTTAAAACCAAAATATAAGGGTATAAATATAGTAAAAACATGTATAATTTTTAATTTATGATTTTATTCTGACCCATAATCATATTATATTTTAAATAATTCACTTCTGATCCATTTATCATAGAAAATTAATTTATATTAATTAAATATTTTGTGAAATGCCTGGAGTGACCCCCCCCCCCTCTTTTAAAAGGTCATAATTTATTCTCATGTACTCAAACTTAAAAACAATATTTTCATCCAATATACACCAAATACTTTCCTATAATCCCTCCTATAATTATATAGGTCTTTTTTTGGGCTTAACACCCATATTACTGGTCAAAATGTGTTAAGAAAAAAGAGGTTTTCCTAAGAAGAGGTATAGTTTTATTTGCATGTTTTAGTTTTGTTTCTTATTCCAAATTCCTAAAACATTATTAAAACATTATAAAATAATAACTAAAGTGTCCTACATATAATTAGATTTTATAATATTTGTTAATGACCCATATCCATCTACTCTTCCCTCAAATGGGAAAATAATTTATTGCTTGTGTGTACGGCGGACAACCGCCTCACAAACCGATGAAATTTGTCTTTAATCACCATCTCTCAATACTGATTAAAATTATAGAATAAATGTTTATATATATATTAATTTAATAATTATAATTCTTAAAAGTTAATATATCACTTAATTCTTAGCTTTATATTCACAAATAAATGATAATGTCATTCATACATACGTGTGGACTATCACCTCTATGAAGTGATGTGATACATTTTTCCTCACCACATCACATAGATGATATGTATATAAAATTATATTTAAAAAGATAATATGATATATATTAAATTATTATAATTATTTAATGTAATATAATATATAAAATTTTCCATATTGATCATTGAAAAATAGAAACGTTACTCATGTGTACGTAAAGCCTATCATCTCCGTGATTGTAACATTTTTCATTTTTCATAACCATGCTTAATGGGTGTATTTAGAAGTATAATTGAAATATAAAAATTATAATTATTTCATTATTATTATTCTCTTGATGATTTAATTATTTCCACTTTGACCATAGTCATTATACCAAAGTTATTTTGGACTTAAGTATCAAATATCGTCAAAATGTTTGATGTGAAGTTAAATGATTATGTAATTATATATAAAAATGTAACAAGTGATATAAAGAGAATAATGATACTAAAATATGTTCTTAATCAAATATAAAATTAATATATGTTTATTATTTAGGAAGATAAAGGATATACGTGATGAATCAAAATCAAGGTAAGGGACTTTATTTTAAAAACCCTCTTTTAAAGTTTCTCTTTAAAAACAATTTACAAAATCTAGACGGAATTTTTTTTCAACTTATATGGAATGAGAGGATTTTTAATCCTCAATTAGGACTTAATGATTTTAATCTTCATTTATGATTTTACACAGTTATTTTTAAAGAATATTTTTTTCTTTGTATGTGTTCGATTTATATAAAAATATTTGATTTAAAAATAAAAAGTTTATTTTCCTTAAGAATATTATTATAATAAAAACATTCATGTTGTATTATTATGGTATGATTATTGGGAAATATTTATAATGAATTTTGGTAACATTATAAACCAATGAATAGTGGTTCCATGGTAAACCATGGATGGGTGTTTATGTTATTAACCAATGACGGGTGGTTCCATGATAAACCAAGGAAGGGTGGTTAAATTATAACCTCTAATGTATTAGGTAATTTGAAGGTGTAATTTGAGAATATTGGTTATTCCATTTGTAAGAGTGACATGGAAAATTATGTCCTAAGTTTCCTACTTAACTTTTATATGCTTTATGATGAGTTTTCATGTGAATCGTTTGATTTTTAAAAGGTAATATAATGATAATTTTGAAAATATGGTTCTTTTTTATAGGTAAAAAGGTTTATTTTTATGAAAATTTTTATATGGGTTTTCATTGTACTAACATTTTTCTTTCTTTTATGTCCCTTATTGAGCTTTTTGTACTGATCCCAAGTTTTAAAATGTTTTTTCGTAGGGTTTAATGGAGATTAGGTAGAAGGGTGAGATCAAGGAGAAAATTGTGAATATTTTTCATGAAGCGAAACCATTTTTTATTTAAAATTTTTTACTTGGTGGGAAAATGAATATTGAGTATAAGTGTCCATTTGTAATGTATGGGTTTACTATGTAAAATTGTGTCCTAATTCTCTAAAAATCTAAATTGAAAAGGTCCTAGAGATTATAATAAAGTGAAATAAAGTTCAAAAACACTATAATATATAATACATAAGGTTGGGTCCTTGCAGTAGAGGTGTGAGTTAGCTACATGTTATTCAGTCTACTTTAACTTATTTGGATACCGAACCTTCTACCATTAAAGGCGTGATTCTTGTATCATCTAACCTCACAATCATTTTTCTTTTATTGTAGCATCACAATCCGTTTTATCTTCTCATATAGAAAACATATTGGGCTTGGTTTTGGTGAGATTTTATGGTGCTATGACTGATAAAGCACCATTGGGAGTGAAGTTAGTGGATATCATACATTACATAGAATGTTCACTTAAAATTGGTGGCTAATATTTTCTTTAGAAGATGTTTTCATTGGAAATGATAGGCTCTGATTTTATTCTTAGTATATATTAGATAGTTCATTACCAAGCTCATATTGATAGTTATTGCAGGATATTTACCTTTCTATCACAATAAGGGGTATCTATACTCACCAAGGTGAGTGGGATCTTCAGGCCGGTCATGCCAGACTAATTCATTGCAGATTGCATTTTCTTATAGCTTAGATAACATACCTTATTATGAATTATGGTTAAATGAAAAATGATTCTTTTTCATCTATAGTAAACCATTTTCAGGACATATTTCTTAAGGAATTATCTATCTTACCACCTGAGTGTGAGGTCGATTTCACAATTGTGTTGGTGTCGGTATTTGAGCTACTTTCTATCATTCCTTACAAAATGGAACTAATAAACTTTCATTAGTTAAAAGTTAATTTCATTTCAAAAATACATGCCTATATACCATATTCATTTAGTGTATTTAGAGACTATATTTATTGTATTCTTATTTTATGAAAGATATTTAATGTCTCCCACAAAGACATTCTCACTTATTAATATTCATATACAAACCATACATAAAACCTTTCAACATAAACTGGGGAAAGAAACATAATAAAGGGTGATGGAAGATGTTCAGTAAGGGTATACAATATGGATATCAATATAAAATGATAATGTGGATATAAAAACAAGATAATAATATTTGAAAACCATACCATTCCTATCATAGATCATAAACATGAGTCATGACATAAATCATGGATGTTCATAATATATGAACCATAGTGGGATCAAAGAACATGATCCATGAGAACATAAAATTGGCATTAGACATTGATTTTTTCTATATAAGGATATAAAATCTTATGTTAAGGAAACCTACAAAGACATTCATAACATATTAGGCTTAGGATAACCACCAGAGTACCTACTTCTAACTTGGTATAAACTCTCATGTACCCTCATTTGGTATTGGGATAACTTCTTGTGTACCCTCTTTTGGCCTTGGGATAACCTCCCATGTACTCTTTGAGGTCATATAAAATTAATCATTATCTTAATCATTTGAGAGAGATATAGGTCACACCCCTCCCATAATCTATACATTTATATTCCATAAGATCATAAAACATTCATCATGTCTTAACCCATAAAAATAAATGAGTTTCATAATAATTTCACCATAACATAACCTATGGAAGAGAAACATGTTTCATAACAATTACATCATTTCATCAAGGCATAAGTAGTGGAAAGAGAAGAAGGTTTCATAATAATTTTATCATGGTATCATCCATGGAAGATAACTTGGTTTCTTATACATATTTTCATTATAAACATAAATCATTCATAAAAAGAATAATATTGTTATCCTCAAATCCTATCCCCATTAAAGAATAAGTAACATTAATGGATTTCATCTTAGATGGAAAATTATTTTGAAAGAAATATAACATAAAATATTTCTTGAGGAAAATAGATTTTGTACTTTGAAAAAAATATTTAAAATATAAAAAATTTTCAAAATAATTTTCTTTGAAATTAGATTTTTAAACTTATAAAGTAATCTTTAAAATCATTTAAAACATTTCTTGAGGAAAATACCTTTTCACTTTGAAATAACGTATTTAAAATTTAAAAAAATTCCAAATATTAAGTAAAAAATTTTCTTAGAAAAGAACATATAAATCATGTAAGGTAAGCTAGAAATATTGAGGGTTCATGACAGAGGGAAATATTGTTCAAGCTATGTATGTTAAAACAAATATTCCTTTTATATTTTTGGTAATATCTAAATGGAATTATTTAGAAAATGACATGAATATTACTTTCAAAATAGTTTGTAAAAAATGAAAACATGGGTAAAATATTATTTTATAAATAATTTCGATAATTTTAAAAAACATTATTTAATAAATTTTTAGAAAACAAGGTTTTTAAAGAAAAAAATGCATTTTTGATTGAAGATAGAAACAAATTCAATTTCATTAAAAAACATTTTTTTAAAATCTTGAGTTCATATATAGGGGAAATGAATGGAAAATATTTACTATCATGAATTAAATATAAGATAAGAAAATTCATGAGTTTATTGAGAGATAAATCATAATATTTTATCATTAAAATCATAAACATAAACAATCCCAATAAACAATGAGATTATATCATTAAACCCTTACCACTTTAGAATCTTTGACTTGTAAGACCCATGAAGGAATGACATTAAATAAAACATAAAATATCATAATAATAAATAAATTCATGATATTATATGTTAAATGGGTGGTATACACACCTTATAAAACAATATAGGTGCATAACATAATGTATGTCCCAAAGAAGAAAAATTAAGACAAAAATCTCTTGAAGCTTTGGTAAGTTTTGATCTATAAACCCCATGAAAGAGAGAGCCTAGAATGGATATGTAAATCCCTATAATTTTAAGGATAATAATCATATAATATATCCATGGGTAGTATATATACCACCTAAAAGAAGTACTTGGTGAATATGACTTATGTATCATGGAAAATAAAAGTGATATGGAAATACCTTACCTTAAGTCTTAACTTCCATCATACATGATAAAACCCAATGAATAATAAATATAAATTTATTATAAATCTATTATAGAACCAAAATTATATATTGAAGTACCCTAGAACACCCTGAGAGGGGAGGGGTGAATCAGGGTGTTAACATTTTATTTTAAAGTGACGGATTGTGTTCCCATATTGGTCAGAACTTGTTAAATCTATCTATTGTTAATGTGTAGTAATTTAAAAATTCACACACAAAAGGACCACGCATAAATTTTACTTGGTTCACCACTAAGGTCTAGTCCAAGGATCATACACTGACAGGTTTTCATTCATACCAAATTTCACTAATCTCAATTAGTTGTGGATTACAAAAGTTTAGTACAGTTACTCTATTTCAGGCGCACTGCCTTTACAAGGTTTTCAAGATATCACACTACGTCCCTCAGATCACATCCATTGAATCCCCCTTTCTCACTAAGTTGGGAAGAATCTGAACTTAGTTTATCGACATTAAGTTTTCTTTAATGAGTTGGAATTAAATTATGTGTCCTCAAATATATATAGATTCTTTCTTAAAGTCATATTTTCCCCTATAGATGTAATCTACTTTTCTGCGTACTGTTCATTTGCAAACTTGCCCTCCGAGAACTGGCCTTCTTCCTCTGTGTAACACACTATAATGAACTTTGAGAGTTCATACTTTGCAAACCGTGCAAATTTTTGTACCACGTTCATGTACTATCTACACAAACCGCCTCTGCATGCCGCTTTTGTGTACCACTTATTCTCCGCAGACCAACTCATGTTCCACTAACTGTCTTCTGTGAAACATCTTCCGTAAACCTCTTCTCCTTCACAGGGTTGTCTTCCCATGAACCACTTCTATACTTCACAAAATTCCTCTATATTTATAATCTTTGTGAACCCCTAATGAAGGGATTAGTTCTCCTTATATATGAAAATTGATCCACATAATCCACTAAACTGAGATTTACCAAATATTCACCATATATCATGATCTCATGAAATATTTTCCTTATGTAGTCCACATACCAGATTTATACCTATGTGGCTGCACAAATCACTAACATGTTTCTGAAAATAATATCATTCATGGATTCTCAAAACTCTGCCTCATTTCCACCAACAAAGAATTCTCTCGCAAACTGTTTGCCTTCTGTGAACTGTGAGCGTCCCATGAACCATATTCATCTCGTGAACTGTTTTTTTATTGTGGTCTATGTACCATACTTCTATGTGAAAATCACATTCTGCATAACTTCTTTAATTGTTTTCAAACCATGCTTTGTGGACTCCTTTTCATAAAACCTTCCTTTCCAAAAAGATAAGCACCCTATTTTGAGGCCTGAAAATTTAGAAAACACTGGGAAACTGTTCCACCTTCAACACCTACTTTGGCCTATATTGTAAGATCACTTTTCCATAAAATTCCTTGACTAACCCAACATGTATTGACAATAAACACAAATCATACTCCATTTCTAGAAAATAACAGCCTTGGTTCCAATAATCTTCCCCTTTGGGTTTGTTAGAAATCTGTAGATAGATTCAATGAAACACCGGCCACAATTAAAACCTGATATGTGAGAAACAACACATCCAACACACTAAGTCTACATGATCAATGCTCAGTATAGAAAACAAGAGGGTAAGCATGAACTAGATTCTCATATCTTGGAATGCTTGAAAGATATCCAAGTAAGTTCTAACTATTTTCTCATAACACCAAATTTTTTTCTCCACTCTTATTCTCCCCCATTGTAACACATTGAATTTATTATATAACCATAAAAACATTTCATTCTCCACCTTTCTCTATTGTCCATTCTATGTACTATTGAATTTATCCATTATCCACCATCATCAATAAACTCAAATAATATTAATTTAACATGGTAGAGCTCAAAATACACTCCCCTTGGATTGTATCTCCCCCATAAACCTATATCATATTCACAAATAGATTAAAATAGTGAATACAACTAGGGAGAGGGGATACAAATAAACCTCCACATGCACTAGGAGTTGGTTGAACACCAAGGTTCAATGTATGTTTCTCAAACACATGTGCTGATAATGGTTTCATCAGTATGTAAACAACTTGATCATTATTTATAACATTATCCATTTCAATCCTTCCTTATTCTACTTTTTCTTTGATGAAGTGATATCTAATTTCAAAGTGTTTTGTATGAGAATTATGGATAGGATTTTTCATAAGATCAATTGAAATCTTGTTATCATATTGAATCACCATTGGTTGTTTCACCTCATCACCAATATCAGTCAATTGTTGCTTCATCCAAAGTAGTTGAGTTAAAGCCTTTGTAGCGGAGATATACTTAACTTCAGCAGTACTGAGAGAAGTGATTTCCTGATTCCTACTCAACCATAACACACATTTATTTCCAATAAATAATTATCCACCAATTTTGGGCTTTCTATTAACAAAATATCCATCCGAGTCAGCATCATAAAATGATGATAGTTCACTACATCTTCCTACAGTAAAGTATAAGCCATAATTGTGAGTGCCTTCAATATACCTCATGATTATTTTCACTAGTGACATATGTTATTCCTTCAGATTACTTTGAAAGTAGGTCTATAAGAATTTTTTAAAGACAATATCTAGTCATTTTGTAGTAAATTACAACAAGATTCCAATGATTTTCCTATACATTATGGGATCTATAGAGGTCTCATCTTCATGTTTTCCCAATATTTTCCTAACCACAATCAGAGTCGAAATTGTTTTGGAATCATGCATATTGAATTTATTCAGTAACTCTCTTTCATAATTTTCCTAATAAATAAAAGTGTATTCTTTCCTCTAAATTACTTTCATACCCAAGAAGTATGCGAGTTCACCAATCATAGAAATTTTAAATTCTAATTTCATGTGATTGGAAAATTCATCCACTGATCCCTACCTACTTCCACCAAATAGAATATCATGTACGTATACCAGAACCATGAACTAATCTTTTTGAGAATTATTCACATAAATGTTATTATACAAAACTTATCTATTAAATTTTATCTTCTTCAGATAAGAATCCAGTCGGGAATACCACATATGTGGTTCCTGGTTGAAACCATAGAGTGCCTTCTTTAATATAAAAACCTTTATTTCATAATTTCCAATAAAAACCCCATAGTTTGTTCAATGTAGAATTCTTCTTCAAGAACACCATTTAAGAAATCTCTTTTGATATACATTTGAAAAAATTTGTATCTTCTCTGAATTTACATGGAAATAACTGGTCTGATTGACTCTATTCTAGTCACTGGAGAAAATGTTTCTTCAACATCAATACATTCAATCTGTGAATAGACTTTGCACACTAGTATTGCATTATTTCTGATCATATTTCCATGCTCATCAAATTTAATTTTTAAAATCCACTTCGTACCAATCACATTGTGGTTATTGGTTCTCTTAACCAAATCCCATGTTTGGTTCTTATCAATCTGATCCAAATCTTCATTCATGGCCTTAACCCCTGAGTCATCCTTGGAAGATTCTTTAAATGAGGGTGGTTACAAAACTGATAAGAATGGAGATTTTGAATTATTCATCATTCTCCTTATCTATGTGGGAGATTTCCAATCCCCAATGATATAGGACTAATCAATTTCTACTCTTCGATTTCTTCTGTGAGGTTCAGATGAATTTTATTCAGCCATGGTTTCCTCTTTGTATTCGTCTTCTAAGTCAACATCTTGATGTGATTACTGAGTGTTTTACACACCTTTATCTACTTCTATATTTGTATCTGTTCCATATACATAATCTTACTCATCTTCTGTCACATTAGAAGACAAATTTCTTCAGGCATTTGTTTTTTTATTTTCAATGATCTTCACATCACAACTTTCCAAAAAAATTACAAGACATTTTTTGAAACATTTGTAGGCTTTTCTATTAAATAAATTATTGAGTAGTATACCTTTATCTGTAGAATAATCATACTTTCCTTGATTTCCTTCTTTGTTTCAGATAAATAATTTACTCCCAAAAGCACAAAAATACATCAAAGAGGAATTCCTTCCATTCCATAACTCATAGGGTGTCTTGGTTTCCCCCATATAAATCCTTTTTTGGTTTTGAATATAAAAAAAAACTTGAACAAAATCTTTATAGTAATGGAAAGAGACATTAATCTCTATCAGTATAGTTCTGGCCATACTATTCACCTGTCGATTCTGGCGCTCAAAAACTCCATTTTGTTATAGAGTTCTCACAATCACCACCTCATGTTGTATTCCATGTTTCTCTAAGTAATTTTCAAATTCAAAATATATGTATTACCCTCCATTTTCATACTACAAAACTATGATTGTATGTATGGTATCATTCTAAACTATTTAGTGATAAGATTTCAGGGAATCAAGAACTTGTCATTTCTAGTTTAAAACCATCACAGAATCCATTCTACTATAATCATCAATGAAAAGGAAAAAGTAAATTTATCTTTATGTTCCAGCAATATTTATCAGACCACATACATTTGTATGAATGAGATCAAGAATCTTTTATTCTCTTTTCTTCTTTGGATGATATTAACTACACACCAACTTTCCTCACATACAAGAATCACATGTCTTATCCCATTCATGCTTCAGATTTGTGATATCCACGACAATCTTTATTTTAGATATCTTTTATAAATTCTGTTAAATGATGTGTCCCAACCTCCAGTGCCACAAGTTGTTCTCTTCTTCAAATATCAGGTAACAAATGTTATCTTTACTATCAACCTGATATAAGTTTCTATTTGTTTTGTATCCTTTCATGAGATAATTATATGTTATTCATTTTATAGTTCATACCTTTTGATTTAATGTCACTAAAATTTTTGAGTCATAGAGTTGACTCACACTCAGGAGATTGTGATGCAACCTGTCCACATAAAGAACTTCATTCATCTTCAGCTCTCCATTGTCTAGTTCAGTACTTCCACTACCTTTGATTTTCAAATAACCATAATTACATAATCTAATTTTTCTATTCAGGTTTTTCATGACATTAATTAATAGGCCTTCATTTCCCTTCATATGGTATGAAAATCCACTATCATGAATCCAAGTTCTCTTTTTCTTGGTATCTTTGAGAGCTACTTCTGTAAGTTTGTATTTTTCAATTTTCTTATTTTCCTTCCATGAAATATTAGTTTGAGTGAAGGGTGAAGATAGATTTTTAAATATCTTTTACATGGGCATAGGTTCATCATACTCAAACTCATCTTATAGAGGAAAGAGCCTGTTTGTAAGAAAAACATCATCTGGTTGGGGAGTATTGACTTGTCTCTAAGTCTTGTATGAATTTTTCCTCCCATTCCTCTACTTGAAATCAACAGATTTATAGTCAATGTTAGAACAATGAAAACAATATCCATAGAAACGTTTTCTTCTATAATAATTGGGATATAAATTTATTATCCTTTGTTGACTTCCTAGCTCTTCCCTATTCAAATAGCTCCTTTCATCTTTATAGTATAACATGGTATGGCCCAGATATCCATATAATTGACATTTCATAAATGGAAATGTCTTTTCACTTCTATTAATGGTCATTTAAACTTCTTTAGGAGGATAGTTTGACTATCTATCATCTTGGAAAACTCAAGAATATTCTTCAATCCTCCTTTCAGTTTGATTTGAGACTTTCTTTTTTAGACTTCAATTTTATTTTTGATATGTATGACTTTCAAATTGCCTTTATTTTGGCCCATTTTACTTCTAGCATTTGATGTTTTAGCATCACAACTAACTCTTATGTTTCCCATGCATGAGGGTATTTGATCATTTAGAACCTTTTCAACTTCATAAGAACCAAGCTTATCTCTCTCTAGTCACTCATCATATATGGGTTTTCCAAACTGAATTATCTTCTTTGTTTCTTTTGAACTTGATTCACTTTTATGTTTACTCCTAAGAGTAACATCTTCTTATTCAATTATCTAAATATTTTTGTAATTCTACTCCAAAATAGATGTAAGGTCATTAATGACCTTTTCATGTTATTAAATTATGATATTTAGTTCAACTATATCTTCTAAGATTTCAAAATTTGTTGAATGTTCTTTTACTACACCCTCAAGTCGATCAATTTCATATTCCAATATATCAACATATTCTGATGACTCTTCCACAATTTCTCTCCAATTTTTATATCTCATTCATCAATTCTAAAGCTTACTAGAAACATCATTAAGTTCCCACTTGAGATCGACATCAGTGGTAAAATGATTGTCTCTAGATTTATCTCCTGATGGTTCTATCTTTTCAATGGTATCCATCATTAATGCATGGGTTTTAGATTAAATTCTAATACTTCTTCCACAAATAATTCACTATCATCATCTTCTTCTTTATAGAAAAAACTATTTCTCTATAATTTCTTACCATACTTGATATCTCCCTTTTTGAAAAACCTTTTTTGAGGCTTATTTATGTCTCAAGCTTCACCTTATTCATTATCAAACTTTCTTTTCCACTGAGACGTAATGTTCCCAACTCTGCCATAATAAAAACAAGCTAGAGGTAACTTGCCTTCAAATTTTCCTTTTCCCTTATTAAATTTATTAGCAATGAGAGAAAGAATTTATTTTTCCTAATTATATTCATCAATACTATCTCCTAAGATTTCAAGTTTTTCCATGGATTTAAATTTCATTTCCTTACTTACATGAGTTGTTGCATCTTTAGGTTTGACTCTCATTTCATAAGCCCCCAGACTACTCAGAAGATCATCCAAAGAAAGTTTAGATTGATCCCTTTCTTAAAGGACTAATACATTTTCATTGTAAAGAGGTGGAATCATTCTCATTATTTTCTTTAAAATATCAATGTATTTTATTTCATCACCAAGTCCTTGTATTTCTCCAAAAAATTTAGTAATTCGATTGAAAAAAGGTATCTGCATTTTCATTAGGATGAATCTTCATATCCTGAAACCTATTGTGAAAAACATATAGTATTGCCTACTTTAATTTGTTATCACCTTTATATATATTGACCAGTTTTTCCCATATAGACATTGTGGAAGTAAAACACATCACCTTTAGATAGATTTGATCATAAAGAGATGCAGTGAGGGCATTTTGTGCTTTAGTATCTACATCAAAAAAAATCTTGTTTGTATCAGTTATAGAAAGCCCAGTTGGATCAGTGACATGTATTCCATGTGCATTTGAAAATAGGACTTTTATTACAAAATATATTAGATGAGATATCATCCTATTATTCCATATCTAAAGGTTTATTCCATTATATAGGGAAACTCCCCTGACATTAACTATATTCTCCATGATAGAAATGAAGGGAATATTTAACACCAGAAAATTTTACCCTCTAATACTACTTGAAGGACCATGGAACACTCTAAGAGGGGAGGGGTGAATAAGGGTGTTAAATATTTATTTTAAATTGATGGATCATGTTCCCACGTTGGTAGGAAATTGTAAACTCTATCTATTGGTAATATATAGTAATTTAAATAATCACACATAGAATAACCACTCTGAAATTTTACTTTGTTCACCACAAAGAGATTGTACAAGGAGTATACACCAATAGGTTTTCAGACACATAGAATAACCACTCTGAAATTTTACTTTGTTCACCACAAAGAGATGGTCCAAGAAGTATACACCAATAGGTTTTCAGTCATACTAAATTTCACTAACCTTCACTAGTTATGGATTAGAAAAGTTTAGAATAGTCACGATGTGCCAAGCGCTCTACCTTTTTATGGTTTTAGGGATAGAACGTTGTGTCCCTCAGATCACTTCCGTTGACTCCCCCTTTCTCATTGTGTTGGGAAGAATCTGAACTTAGTTTATCAAATTGAAGGTCACTTAAATGAGTTGGAATTAAATCATGAATCCTCAATTATAGATATATGCTCTATTAAAGTCTTGTTTCTTCTTATAAATTTAATATTCTTTTTCATGTACTATTATTTTGTGAGGTTTTCCTCTATGAACTAGCCTTCTTCTTCTATGTACCATACTACACCATGTATTACGAGTGCTTCCTTAATGAACTATGCTACTCTGCATAATTCCTACACAAACTACCTCTGTGTATTTCTTTCATGTACTTATTCTTCTCCACAGACCAACTCCTCTTCTATTAACCATCTTTCATGAACTATCATCCACAAACTTCTTCTCCTTTGTGGGGTTTTCTGCCCACAAACCACTTTTGTACTTCACTGAATTCCTCTAGATTTATAATCTTCATGACCCCACCCCCACCCCCACCCCCACCCCCTAATAAATGGATTAGTTCTACTTATATAGGAAAATAGATCTGTATAATATTCTAAACTATTATTTACCAAATATTCAACGCATACCATACTCTCACAAACCATTTTCCCTACGCACTCTCATATCGCCATTCTCCCTATGCGGTGGAACAAATCACCACCTCATTTCCAAGAATGACACCCTTCATGGATTATAAAAACTCTACCTCATTTACTACAATTATTAATTATCCCATGAACCATTTTCCTTCCATGAACTGTGAGCATCTGGAAAACCATATTCATCATGCAAACCATTTTTCGATCACGGTCTGTATACACATGAATGATGATTTCATATCCCATTTGATGAATGAGGTGAAGGATTTATGTTATTAAATTAAAATAATAACATATAAGTATATTTAAGAAACTTAATTTAATATATCACCATGTTTTAATAATAATTTAGGGAAGTGTATGAAGAAATAAAATAAAATGATTTGTTAGGGACGTTACCTTCTCTTTAGACAACTTCTTTAGGTCTGCACAAAAGGTTTATTAGGGTGTATTTATGGAAAAAATAATTATTCTATAATGATATGAGGGAATTAAAGAATTTATTTGGGATGTTATTTTCCAATAAAAATGGGTTTGGAAGTCTTAAGTGGTGATGTTATGGGGTGGCCTTTTATAAGTGAGGTGAGTGGAACACTTGTAATTTTTGAAAAGAAAATATTGTAACCACAGTTTTCACATGCCATAAATTGGGGTTTTACAAAAAAAACATTTTTAACCCTTATCTTTTCAGTTTAACCTAGGAAAACAAAATTTTACCTTAACCATGGTAACTAATTTTTACTGTAATTATTACTTTTAATAGTAAAAAATTAATTTTACCTTATTAGAAAATATAAATTATCCTGATTAAAATTATTTAATCTATTCTTCTAAATTTCATTCATTTAAGTGGAAAATTTTAATTAAAAATTAAACCCATAGATGCGATGAGAAAGCATTTTTTCAAAGAAAAAATGTTCAAAAGTTTAAAATGTTGTATATCAAAATTTAAAATGAAATCGACCTGAATGACACAAATTATATTAATATATATATATATATATATAATTGAAATAATTTTAATTTTAAAATAATCTTAAAATAATTTGGAAGTTTTTACATTCTTTAAAATAAATGAAAATTCTTAATAAAAACCAGTAATTTTCACTATTAACTGAAAATTTTATCTTTTCAGAAAATAATCAAAAATTTAATCCAAAATAATTTTGACAGGTTGATTTAAAAAATGAATATTATTTTTTCAAATAAATTTTCTATAAGAGACAAAAATTAACTTCAAAATAAGTGTACCAAAGGTAAAACCCTGTTTTTTAGAAAAATACCATTTTAAAGCATAAAATTTGATCGACTCTAATTGATTCTCTAGAAAACACATAATATGAATGTTAAAAACTTTATTGAATATATAAAATATATATTGTATTAAAATAATTCTCAAAAATTTATTTTTCAAACTTATTTATGTAAAAAAAAATTGGGCATAATATTATTTTTTCTAAAAAGGTTTTCTTTTATTTTCAAATGGTTCTTATTTTCATTTATATTAAATTAGTCACTAAAGAATTCATTGTAGATACATTCATAAATCATATATTTTCATATTTTATTTAATATTATTTATATCCACCATTCTAATGGATAGGTGATAACTATCATATTAAATAATAATATTTTAATAATATGTCATGTTTCGTGCAAACTCACTGTTGTGTATAAATAAAGATAAAAATTTTGTTTCATGTAACACAAATCAAACTAGGTATTACATGTAATGAAAGATAAACTCAGTGTGGTGTGTAATTCAATCTAAAATCATTGTTGCATTTAACACAATCTCAACATGGTGTTGTATATAAAAAATATTGAAAAGATTAAATTTATTTGAAAATAATGTTTAATAAAATCTTGGGGTGTTACATCCCACCCCTAAATAAATTACAGCCTCACAATTTGAACTTTTGGTTGATGAAAAAGGTTTTAACATCTAAAAATCCATTTTTTGGAACCCACATCATAAAATGGGTTAATAAAACTTTATTTTGCAAAGATATAAATGGACGTTTGAAAGTAACCTAGAATGATATAAAACTTGAATTCCATATAATAGAACATTTGTAGGAAGTGAAAACATAGAAATAGAAGAGAAAAATAACACCCAATTACTAATTGATAGTGGTAGAGAACATGGTCGGGATAAATTTAAATATCATAAAGCCTTAAATTTATTATAGGTGTAAAGACCATTAATTAATCATAAATGAAGGTAAATATATAACATTTAATTTTAATATCATTTTCTTAATGTTTAATAATTTTCATTAGAATATATTCATACTTAATTTCATTCCATTTCATAATCACAATCTAATCCTTTGGTTGTGCCTTGATCAATTTCCACATTATAACTTACTCTAAGAGATTAATTTTTCATTTATGAATCACTAACTAGTAATAATATCTATATAATAATTATAATTCATTCCTTCTATGACTAGTTATTATCAAAAAATGGTTAGCATAGGTTATCCAATATGTATAAATCTTCACATGGTGAAATAGTAAATTAATCTCTACAACCTCATTCAAAGTTCAACATAAACCATTCCATCAATGTTTAACCTTATAACAGTTAAAAAATTCAAAATCTATAAAGAAGGGCACCAAATTTATCAAAATAATCTTAACATAATCCCCCGAATATCATAAAGTAGTTCTTGATTGTCACATACCAAATATATGAATACCTTGGTCATATATTTTCTTGAAACATGGTAATAACCAAAATTACCATAAAACCATAATGAAAACACACATACTTCCTCATTACTTGAATAAAACAAAAAATTATTAAATATATTCCATGAATTCAATAATACTGAGAAATTCATCAATGATAATATAAACCAATTTTTCAAAAAAATCATTATTCAATTCCAAGGTCATCAATAATATCTAATTTAATTTATTTATATCTATAATCTCTTTATCCCACCATTATTACCTCAACATCTAGAACATATTAAGGGTTATCTTCCCTTAATAATGTTTTTTCATAAAATATCACTTTTCCATTAAATCACTTTTCTAGATCATAAGAACCATTTAACATATTCTTAGAAATCCTTAATTAAAAACTTATACTAAACAATACTTATATATTTCATGATTCATATAACATAATTCTTTAATTCCAATAAATAAACACTTCAATAATTGTACTTCTTTCTCAAACCATTAACTAGGATTCATCATCTTTTTTCTAATACCTCTTTCCTACAACATGAGATATGAATCTTGTCTTCATATTTATCAAACTCAATTTAATCGTGATTCTTATGTTTAATATAAAAAATACTGGTAGAACAACATATATCATTTATATGTGGTTTATAGTCTCTTTGTTATTAGAAATATAACCATTACTCATAAAAACATTCACATTTTCTTCCTGATATTTCTCCCTATGACATAAATTTTTATAATTCTCATTCTTTCAACATTTAATACATTCATCCATCAATAATACTTTAGGGATACCAATATTATTATCCATTTCATTAATTAAAATTTTCATTTTCTCTTGTAAATTGACTTCTTTGTGTCATTTTCCTCTATACATAAAAGATCTTCTCATTCCTTTGAGATATTCCCTAGAGTGCTTCTCCCACATTATTAACATATAAGAAACGAAATCTTCATTCCTCTATATTTTCCACCACCCAAACACTCAACAAACTCTATCCTTATATTATTTGGTGATTCTGAGAGTTATTTAAGGTTAAATTAGTTAATCATATATCATGATAACTAATTATAAATAATCACAATATCCTTCACTCTAGTCCTCATCCCATTTGGTTTCCCATAAACACACTATCTATCACGTTCAACATTAATTTGGTTCCTTCTATTTCCCTTCATTTAATAAAACCAAAAAACATAGTGTTAGAAACAATATTCATAGTGGGAAACCACATAATCATGGAAATAACTTATAGGATGTCTAAATCATGATGCCTTATTTACAATATATAACACCTTGGGTTTAACCTTGGTAATTCATAGTCGTCTTCTATTTAAATCATTCATGATGGTTCACAAAGAGTTTGTGAATTTCCAAATAATATAACCAAATAGTGTAAAACTATGTGTGTAGTAAGGCCCATTATCATGAACTAGGTGACAATGGAGTCCCACTCAAAGTTACCTTTTTAGAGTTATTACCCATAGGTACCATTATTATGGAGCCACATGTACTTGTATTATCCAGATAGGGGTGTAATTCCTTGGAAACCACTCACTTTATCCTTTACAAAAATTCTAGGATATTTTTTCTTATAATTTGACTCATCCTTACATTTATCCTTATACATATCCCTAAAAATATCCTTAGAAATATATTTAGGGATATCATTAATGTTTTATTATCCTTGTTTTAAAATTTTAACTAAACCTTTTCTCTAATACCAACTTTAGAGACCCAAAACATCTCATAAAAGATATCACATATTAATAGATGAATATTAATTACATTTCAAAAATATATTCTCATAGAATATATACATTTAGTGCCTTTGGATACTAGATTAACTATCTTCTTATTTCATGAAATATCTTCAATATATCTCACAAAGATCTTCATACTTAGTACTCTTCATAGACATACCCTACTTAAACTCTCTTCATAACCTGGAGAAAGGAAACATAATAAAGGGTGATTTCATATTCTCATTAAGGCTAAAAGGGGGAGATTTCAATATAACATGATCATATGGGTATAATAATATGATAATAACATCTTTAAACCATACTCTTCTAATCATAGATCATAAACATGAGTCAAGACATAAATTTTGGTAGTTCATATGAAATTAATCATAATGAGATCAAATAACATGATCCATGAGAGCATAAAATTGTAATAATACATAGATTTATTATATATACATAATCATAGAAAACATTATTTCTAGGATACCCTCCAAGACATTCATAACATATTAGGCATAGGATAACCACTTGTGTACCTACTTCAGGATAGGGATAAACTCCCATGTACCCTCTTTTAGGCTTTAGATAACCTCTCATTTACCCATTTTGGTCTTGGGATAACCTCACATGCACCCTCTTTTGGGCTTGGGATAACCTCCCTTGTATCCTTTGAGCTCATATAGAATTAATCATTATCCAATTAATTGGAGGGATATATAGGTTCCACCCATCATATAATCCATACATCTATGTGACATACGAACATAAAACATTCATCATGTTTTAACCCATTAAAACAACTGGGTTCATAAAAATTTCTCCATACATAACTTATAGAATAGAAATATGTTTCATAATAATTTCATCATTTCATCAAGGAATAACCCAGGGAAAAAGAATCAGGTTTCATAAGAATTTTATCATGGTATAACCCATAGAGTATAAATGGGTTTCATAGAAATATTTTCATCATAAACATAAACCATTCAAATAAATAATACGAATGGTATCCTTGTATTATATCCCCAATAAATCATAATTAACATAAAAGGATGTCATATTCAATGGAAAATGATTTTTAAAGAAAAATCACTTTGAAAAATTCTTAAATAAAATATCCTTCCCAAATTTAAAAACACTTTTTAAGACTTTAAACATTTTTAATATCCTTTTATTTGAAATCAACCTTCAAAACTTATAAAGGATGATTTAAAATAATTTAAATAATTTATTATGGAAAATACCATTTCACTTTGAAATCATTTATTTAAAATCAAATAAACCCAAATATTTAGAAAAACAATTCATTGAAAATAAAATTTAAAACTTGTAAGGTAATCTTGAAATTAGTGAGTATTCATGAAAGTAGGAAATATTATTCATGCTTTATATGTTAAAACAAATATTCCTTTCATATTTTTAGTAAATTCCAAATGGGCAGTGTTTAGATAATTAAATTAAGATTAATTTAAAATAATTTTTTAAGAAATTAAAACATGGGTAAAAATTTATTTAATAAAACATTTAGATAATTTTAAAAAAAAACATTTTTATAATAAATGATTTTGGAAAAAACCGGGTGTTTTTTATAGAAGAGAGAAATAAAGTTGTTTTTCTTTAAAAAAATTAATTTAAAATCATGAGTACATGAATAGAGGAAAATGAAGGGAAAATTTATTCTCATTACATAAAAAAATAGAATAAAGTTCATTAATTTCTTGAGATATGGATCATAATATTTCATTATCATAAGCATACGCATAAGCAATCCTGATAAACTATTAGATTGTATCATAAAACCATTTCCACTTTGGTAACTTTTAATTGTAATACCCATAATGGAATAAGATTAAATTAAACTTAAAATATCAACAGAATAAATATATTCATGATATTACATGTCAAATAGAATATATATACACCTCATAAAAGTATATAGGTTTATAACAAATGTATGTCCCAAAGAAGACAAATTGAGACAAAAATCCCTTACAACTTTGGTAAATTTTGATCCATAAACCCCATGAAATAGAGATAATAAAATTGATATATAAATACCCATAATTTTAATTATAACAAAAAATAAAATTCAATCATGATTATTATATACACCACATAAAACAAACATGTGGTGAATATGGATTGTGTCTCATAGAAAATAAAAGTGAGATGGAAATATCTTACCTTAAGTCTCAGCTTTCTTTGTACACATTAAAAAACCCTGTATAATAAATATAAGATTATTATACATATATTATAGAACCATATTAATATATATCATACCATATATAATTTAATTATTACCTTTTATTACCTTTTTGTGAAAAATTCCATGTAAATCACGTTTCAATGAATAAATGATTGGTTTTTAATGTAAGTTTTGATTTATTATTTTTGTTACTCATAATTTGATCAGGGATCCATAATATAAAAAATGTTAAAAATGATATAAATATCATATGTATTAATTATATATGTATTTATAGTAATCTATAAAAGTTATATATAGAAAATAAAATACATCGTTCCTGGAAACAGTAGGTCGTACGTACGCATGAATATTGTTTCCATTTTCTTAACGGATTGAAAGAAATAAAGATAAATAATATATTAAAATTATAGAATAATTTTTTTATTTCATATATATAACGTATTTTTATTTAAACTTTTCCTTATTACCTTCCTTGTAATGTGAACATAAATAATGAATCGCATTGCTTCATGAGGCAGTAGCCCACTATAAAAAAGAACGACATAATTGTATCCCCCACGTAATGGAAAGAAAGAAGGTATATATGATATCAAAATTAAATAAGTATAATTATGTTACAAATATCACATATATTCCTTAAATATAACCTTATTACCATCCAAGTAAATTAGAAATGAAAAACACATCACATTGGTTTGTGAGGTGATAGTACGTCATACACACGAAACATAGTTTTTTATCTCATTTGATAGAAGGGGAGAAGGATTTAGGTTATTAAATTAACATAATAACATATTATTATATGGAATATACTGATTTTAATATATCATATTTATTTAAAATTAATTTAAGTGTATGTAGAAATAAATAAAAGTATTGATTAGGGATGTTACATTTTCTTCAGAAAAAATATTTTGGTATCCATAAAAAGGATTCTTAGGTTAAATTTATAAAAAAAAATAAGTATTATTATATGAGAAAAGGGAATTCATGAATTTAATTGGGTAGGAATTTTTACAAACAAATATTTTTGTAATTGTGAATAAGAGAGGAGAGGGGGTGACCTTTTATAAGTGAGGTGAGTGGCACATATGTAATTTTTGAAAAGATAAAGGTGTCTCCAGGTTTTCACATTCTAAAAGGCACAAAAATGTTCTATTATGAAAACAAGAAGATTTAAGGTGTAAATATTTACATAAAATATTTTTTGTTTAATTTTTGTGTCATTGTTAACCCTTATCTTTTTAGTTTAATCCCTTGGTAAACCCATTTTTACATTAATCGTGGTAATTAATTTTTACTAATTTTACTATTCATAATGGGGAAAAATTAAGTTAATGTTATTGGAAATTATAAATTATGATTATTTAAAATATGGAATCAATTTTTATAAATTCCATTAAAATAATTTGAAATATTCAATTTAAAATTAAACCCGCAGACGTAACAATAAAGTTGTTTCTCAAAAAGAAATTGTTCAAAAGTTTAAAAAGTTTTTATATAAAAATTCAATATTAAATTGATTCCAATGACCTAAATTGTATTAATATATATATAATTTTACTAATTTTACTTTTTAATTAATATTAAAATAATTTTAAAAGTTTTTAAATGCTTCAAAATAGATGATAATTCTTAATAATAAAATAGTATTTTTCACTATTCGTTGAAACATTTATATTTTCATAAAATTATAAAAAATTTACTCCAATATAATTTTTAAAATATAAATTAAAAGATAATATTATTTTTTAAAATAAAATTTCTAAAATTAAAAAAAATAACTTTAAAATAATTGTGCAAAATTTAACAAAACAGCTTTATAGAAAAATACAATTTTCAAGAGTAAAACTTGATTTATTCTTCTCTCTTCAATTGAAAAAATATAATATGAATATTAAAATTTTGATTAAATAATATACATATATATATATATATATATATATATATATTTCATTAAAATCGTTCACCAAGATTTATTTGTTAAATTTATTGATTTGAAATACATTTTTACATATTAAAATAGTTTTTCAGAAAAACATTTCATTTATTTTCAAATTGTTATTATTTTAATTTCTAATAAATTGGTAAATAAAGAATTCATTTTATATTAATTTATAAGGAATTTATTTTAATAATTTAGTTAAATTTATTCATTCCCACCATTCCAATTTCTAAGTGATAACTATCATATTAAATAATAATATTTTAATAGTATGAAATGTTTTATTTAAGCTCAATGTTGCATTTAATGCAAGCTAATCTAGGTGTTGTGTGTAATGAAAGTTACACTTAGCGTTAAATTTATCACAAGCTAAACTTAGACTTATATGTAATTCAAGATAAACTTTCTATTATGTGTAATGAAAGCTAAAATCTATTTTGTGTATAATGAAAAATATCAAAAACATTAAATTTATTTAAGAAAAATATTTCAAAAAAATGGGGTGTTATAATAACTGGTAAACCCTTACATACATTGATTATATGAACTAGACTACTTTTAGGAGTAGGTATGTCTTGTATGAGTTTGTAGTGATATTGTTTAGATTGAAAAATATACTGGTGGTATTCATAGACCTGGTGAGTCATACTTTTTATCCATTCTTAGATCATTTTTTAGTAGTTTTTTATGAAATATTGGTGTTCTCTAATTCGGTATATGATCATGTCCAACATCATGAAATCATCTTGAGTACATTGAGATAGAATTGGATTTATGCCAAGCTATCTAAATGTAATTTTTTATTAATATAATGCGCTTATTGGTCCATGTTATCTAAGAGGTTGGAGTGTTAGTGAACCCATATAAGGTTTCATCCATTGTATCTTAGAAATTACATAAGAATTTCTTTGATATTCATATCTTTTTGTGTCTAGCGGGATATTATTGGTGTTTCATCTAGGACTTATCTCATCTAGAAGCAATGATTCATGGGATAACCATGAAAGGGGTGAACATTATTTGGATAGATTATTATGAGAGCTATTTTTAGGATATAAATATTAGGATGACCTATTCACCAATATTGACATTGCCTATGCTGGTTAAATCATATATCATGTATTGTGACACATCTAAAGTTGGACTTGGAGCAGTTCTGATATAGGAGGACTGAGTGGTTTCTTATGGGTCCAGACAGCTAAGATTGCATGATAGGAATTACCCTACTCAATATCTATATTTATCCATTGTATTACACACATTGATATGTTGGATAAAATATCTATTGTGTGAGTAGTTTTTGGTTTACACAGACCACAAGAACCTCAAATTCATCTTTTTTTAGTGAGACCTAAACATTCAGCAGAGAAGGTTGGCTGAGTATATATAGTATTTCAACATTGATCCTGCTTACACATTGGGTAGGGATAATGTCATTTTCATTTACTTGATATGTAATATGTAGATAGTGGTAGTTCAGTAGTATTTTGATGAGTGTATTCTCACATAAATCCTTACAGAAATGCATCTAGATGTATAAGAGTCCCATGGATGAGTATCTCTAACTTCAACATCTATTATACCCATGATTCTTGAATGGATCAAGATATAGAATTTACCTAATCTATAGGTATTATCTTTAAGGGATAACTTATATAGTTGGGAGCCACAATCATGATGGTCTCTTGGTAGTGGTTATATTCTTCTATTTTTTGGTTGTGTATAGGTTACTACGAACTTACATGGGGATCTAATGAGACAATTTCATACTTATATATGGGCAGTACATCCTAGTCTTAAAAAAAATATGTATCACAATCACCATAACAAAAACTAGTTTACAAGAATAAATAAATAGATAGTGGGATTTGTGTTGAGATGTTTCACTTGCCCGCAGGTAAAGGTAGAGCACCAAAGGTCTGTTGGGTTGTTGAAGCCTTTATATATTTTGGAATGGAAGAGGGATGATGTCACTATGGATTGTGTGACTAGATTACCTAGTAAAAACCATAAGAATTATAAAGTGTGTGTGATCATGTATCGACTTAAAATGGTATCTCGTTTCTTTTCTATTTGTGATTCCTTCACCATCAATGAACTGGGTTGTCTCTATGTGTGAGAGATAGTTCAAATACCTGATTTTATGTGGATAATCATTTATGATCAAGATCCTCATTTCACATCTTGGTTCTGGTAGGTCCTTCAAAAGAATTTGGGATCATAGGTTCTTCTGAGTACAACCTATCATCCTTATACTGATGGTCAATCTGATTGAATGATTCAGATTCTAGAGGATATGTTATGATCTTGTGTTTTGTGCTTTGGTAGTTCTTAGGATCATAATAAAGCACTCATGGATTTTTCTTATAATAGAATATTCCAGAAATTTATCTAAATGGGTATTTAAAGTCCTTGTTTAGAAGGTCGTGTTTTTTTCCTATTTGTTCGTTTGTGGTAGTGGAGTTAGTGCTTATTGGACCTAGTCTCATGCAGGAGACATATGAGCAGGTCCAGTTGATCAGAAAGTGGTTGGTGACTGCATAGAGTCAGAAGATATCATACAATGGCCCTCAGAGATGACCTCTATAGTTTAATTTTTGTCATCAATTTTCCTTAGGGTGTCACCATGGCTGGGGAATCTCCATAGTATTAAACATGGGATGTTAGTGCCTAGGTTTGTTGGGATGTTCAAGATAGTGGAAGGGTTCATCCAAATGGCATACTGTTTAGCCCTTCCACAGTGCTATAGAACCATGAATGATGCGTTTCACCTGTAATAGCTTCAAAGATATCATTAGGACCCTTCTCATGTGATATATGTTGTTAAATTAGATATAGATATTTATGTTTCCTTTTAGGATCATATAATTCATATCATGGACCATAGAGATAATAATATCCAGGGAAAGGCTATACCTCTAGTACGAGTGTAGTGGAATCATGGGAATATACAAGATGAAACCTAAGAGAAGGAGTTTAATTTATAGACATAATGGCCATACATGTCTGTCGATAACCCAGAGTGACTCTTGAAGCATCTTGAGGATGATCTGTTATATAGTGGTGAGGTTTTAAGATCCTGTATTTTCTAGAAAAATTAATTTTTAAAGTTTTTGTTAAAAAAAATTGAACTAGTTATTTAACTTATTTAGAAGAAACTTGCATTATCTAGGTGGGAGAAAGAGGGTATTTTTCCTGAATTTATCATTTTTATGGTGGGAAACAGTGTGGATCTCGAAGGTTAATTGTAGTATAAGGGGATACGGCACGGAGATCCATGTGGTGGTGTAGTGCCTTAGAGGAATGGATTTTAAGGATACTTCTATATAGGTAATAATTATTCCATGGAGGTTGGTTATGGCATAGGACCTACCATAGGGGTTGTGTGGATGTGATTTAGATAAGAGGATTATGGTACAAAGGTCTTTGGGATGGTTTTGGTCGGTTCTTCTAAATCAATACCCCCTACATCATGAATATAGGTTGTGGAATAGCTTCTACCTTGGCAATGGCACTATTGTGGAGTGGTATCCTTGGTTGTGGAATAATCCCTCCCTAGATGAATATGATCTACATCATAGACCTTGGCATGGATCTCATACATGAATTTTACCAAGGATTCTATGATTTGGTCTCTTTCTCTATGCCATAGTTCCCCTGTATCATTCATTTACATAGAGTGGTCTAAGAGGCTACATCGTGGTCTTCTTCTTTTTTTTAGTTTGCCTATAAATACCCTCGAGTCTATTCGAACTATTTTGGATCCCATCTTCTCTAATCAACCCCTAGGTTCCCCAAATATCTTTTCAATGGCTTTTTGAAATCTTTTTCATTATATTCAATCCCTTCCTTTTAGGGATAAATCTTTGGTGACCCTATCCTTCTAATTGTGTTTCTTCTGACCTAGAGTTTGAAGATAATACTTTCAGTTTCTCTTTTAATTATCATTCATTTTTTCCCCTTGTGGAACCCTTGTTGACATAATTCCTTTTTTTCAATGAAGGGAAAGGAGTAGGTACCAAACACTGCCTTGGACAACATGGGTATTTTGATTATTCTTTTCTTTTGAGGTTGGTGTTATAGATTAACTCCCTAAATGCATATTTAAGCTATCCTAGTATGTGTAATAAGAGCGATCTCACTAACTCACCATGTATAGGACCAAAGTAACTGAATTATTCACTATTTGATGAGTTACACATTTTTAGACCTCCTATTAGATCATGTGTGGTCTATTAACATCGAGACTGAGACTTATGACCACCTAAAAGGTGTTCTAACCTTTTACCTTGTTGATACTTGGTAAGATTGAACTTTGATACCTATAATGTTTTAGAATTTTTTGTTTTTTGAATTAATGTTATGAATTGGAATAACTTTTGAAATTGGTGTGATTTCTTGATATGGGGTCACACACACTAAAACTGGTTAGTTTTTATGATAATAACCATGGGAATTTAAATGATAAAGGGAATGGGATTTGATGTAGTTATGATAATAATTGGGATCTCGACCTTAAGAAGTGTATATGGATAGATAAATGGTAATTGGATGAATTAACCATAATGTATTATGATGATAGGTGTTATTATTTGTGCTTGGTTCTTTTGTAATGATTATAGGTCTTGGTTGAGTTATATTGTAATGCTTATAAATCTTGACCCGGCTATGTTGTAGTGTTTATAGGGGTTGACCTAGTTATGTTATAATACTTATAGGGATTAGCCCAATTATGTTTTAATTATTATAAATCTTGGCCCTGTTATACTTTAATTCTTATAGGGATTGGCCCGGTTATATTGTAAGGATTATAGGTCTCTTTCTAGTTCATCCATATTATTTTTTGGGTTATACACTATGAGGGTTATGGATATGGTTGTCCTGATTCCGTGACATGCTCAAAGATATTTGGCTTCATGCCAAATAAAGTTTGGTTATCCCTAGGTGTCATCCAATAACTCAAGATTTAGCATGTTTATTCATGTGTAGTATTAATTTGTGAAATTAATACCCAAATTTATCACTTTATTGAATTCACTATATACTCATACTGGATTTTTTAGACACTTTTTGTGGAGACTTACTGAGTTGTACTCACACCCTTCTCAGGTCAACATTTGGTACATAGTAACACTTCATGGATACATGTATGGATAAGGGAAAAGACCTTATTGTTGATTATTGTTTGTTGTATAGGATAGAGTATGGAGACCGAATAGTCATAGGACTCGGGACTGGGGATTTTGGAGTCTCTTATCTTTTCAGTTTTTTCTTTTATTTGTATGACATATAGAACATCATTTAGTTACATTTTAGCCTAAAATTTCATGTTTATATTATTATTAAATTGTTTTATTAATCATTTATTCATCCATGGATTATTGTTTGATTATTCATGTTGTTTATGTGATTTCTAATACTCTATTATTACTCCTGCTATTATAGAAACATTGTACCACATGGTATTGTCTCCCCAAAATACTCCTTACAACCTCACTTCCAGTCAACATACAATGAAATATGGGGAGGTTCACCTGAGGTCACAGGCCAACCCATCTCGGTCACATACAACAGAATTAGTTCTAGGTATGTTATAAACCTTATAAATACTTGATTAAAATAGAACTAAAAATAGTTTTTATTTGAACAAAAAAATTCTTAGATTTCCAAAATGTTAAGAATATTTTTATAGGTTCAAAATTATATTTTTAAATAAACTATATTACTTAAAAGATATATATTTTTCATACAAAAAATGTTTCATAAGCTTCTATGTTATTCATATATCATTATAATTTCATAAAAATGAAAGATTATTGTAAAATTTGTATTTTTAACTATTCTCCCAAAAATTAGCTATTTTTGAAAAATAACAAAAAATTATCCCTAAGATAATTTTGAAATGATAAATACAAAAATTATATTCATATCATCAAATTAAATTTATAAAATTCATAAATTTAGGTTTAAATCGCATTCTTGAATAAATTTATGTGTATTTTGTTATTGTTTCTCTAGAAAAAAAAATATTATTATAATTGAATCTAGGGTGATGCATTCTTCCCTCATTCGAAAATTTTATCCTCAAAAATTCCATAATTTCACTTAATGAGTAGATGTAGGTATCTCCTCATCATAAATTCCTTAGGTTCTCACAATACCTCTTTTATCTTATGATCTATCCAAAGTTATTTTATGAGTATAGTTGTTTGATTCCTCAACACTTGTTCTCTAGTTTCAAAAATATAGATAGGCGCTTCACAATAAGATAAATCAAGTTCAATTTCTATTTTATTAAAGGAGAGAACATGGGTTGGGTCTAGAATGTACTTCCTTAATAAAGATATATATAACACATTATGAACTTTAGATAGGATATGTGCCTTTTCCAAATGTTAAGCCACATATCCAATTTCTCTTAGAATTTAAAAAGGCCTGATGTACCTAGTACTTAGTTTCCCCTTATTATTGAACCTTACAACACCCTTCCATGGAGATACGTTCAAGAAAACATGATATCCTAATTTAAATTCTAAATCCTTCCTTCAATTTTCTACTTTGATCTTACTAAATATGATTCTTAATAGTCTTTAATTTCACTATTTCCTCCTCAAAAAGATCTGGGCCAACAAGCTTCCTTTCACCAATTTATTCCTAACAAGTTGGAGTACGATACCTCTTATTGTAAAAATCTTCATATGGTACCACTTGAATGCGTGAATGGAAACTATTATTATATGTGAATTACACCAAAGGTAAATACTAATCCCATCTAACTGGAAATTCAATTTATCACAAACTTAACATGTCTTCTAATATATGAATAGTCCTTTTAGACTACCCATCAGTTTGAGGATGATAAGGGGCACTGAAATATAGCTTGATTTTAAGAACCTTCTAAATACTCTTCCAGAATTTTTATATAAACTGAGGATTGAAAATGGATAAAGTCAAAATAGTTTCACCATGAAGTCTCAAAAATTATTTAATATATATTTTTGTGAGGTTATCAAGAGGTAGATCTTCCCTTATAGTTAGTAAATGAGTAGACTTGGCAAGGATATAATCAATAACCCATATAGAATCACTATTTTTAGGAGTCTTTTTAAATCCATTGATAATGTATATATTAATTTCATCCAATTTTATTCAAATTCTAATACATTTGGTGGTACCATAGTGTATGGATTGATTTGAGCTATGTGATTCATCTAATAATTCTATTTTCATATTAGGAATAAAAGAAACACAATTCCTCTTTACAAATTTAAATATACCAACTTCATAGATGAAATATACCAAATTACCTTCATTCAAGGCTTTTATTTTCTTTTGAATATTCTTATCATATATCTATGAACTTTTTATTTTCTCCAATAAGGATGGTTTGGAAATCATTTGTAACAGATTTTTTGTTTCCCCTTCCTTAATGATAATCATATTTAACTTTACTAAATCTATAAATATTAGATATTTGATAATCCATATTTTAGTCAAAACTCTATGATATTTCCTATTAAATGAATTAGAAACCTTATTTTTCTTCCCAAGGTGGTTGTGTATTGAGAAATATTAATCATTGAGTAGTTCTAACCATCTCTTTTTCTTCATGTTGTTATATTTCTATGAGAAGATGTATTTAAAATATTTTGATCCGTATATATTTCACATATTTCACCATAAATGCAATTACTCCATATATTCAATGAAAATATTATGGATCATAACTCAAGATTATGGGTTTTATAATTATTTTCATGAATATTTAACTACCTTGAGTCATAAGAAACAACTATATAATTATACATAATGGAAAACCCAATTCCTTTCTTTGATATATCACAACATATCCCAAATTCATCCCTTCATAATAGTAAATTCAATATCAGTTGATTGAAAATTATCCTCATCAATTAATCAAAACGTTATTTGAATTCTTTTTAATATATTAACTTAACCCATTTACTTGTCAACTTGGTTAATAGGCTAGTTAATTGAGCCAAATTTTAAACAAATTATTGATACTAACCTACTAATCCAAATAAACTACATACCTAGGTTATATTTGTTGGCATTATAAATTCTATTACTACCTTTTTCTTTGAAGGATAGGATGATATCCCATCATTTTAGAAAAAATTTATAATAAAATAAACTCAATAAATCCATAATTGTCATTTTATAAATCTTCCATATAGGTCATTTTCTCTAACAGTCTTAAGAATGATTCAAAAATGACTCTTATTCTCATCATAGATCTTAGATTATATCACAATATCATTAATAAATAACATGATTAAATTATTAAGATAATCCTTGAATAAAAATTTTGTTATGTTTATAAAAATAGAGTGTGCATCAATGAATCCAAATAGAATTATAGTAAATTCATAATGTTCATACCTCATACAAGATTTCATCTTTGCAGTATCTTCCTTCTTTAGTTGGGGTTGATGATACCTTAAATGTAGATAAATCTTTGAAAATAAATTATCTCCTTGAGGTTGATCAAATATTTCATAAATATAGGTAATATTATACTTTTTATTTTTATTAATGGAATTAGTTTTAATGTAATCGATACATAAACTCATAAACCCATCTTTCTTTTTAATAAAAAGAATAAGGGCTCCCTATAGTGAATCACTAGGGTGTATAAATATCTTATCACACATATCTTTAATTTTCTTATTAAATTAAAATAATTAAACAATGTTCATAATATATGGATTCTTAGATATAGGTTTTTCCTTAGGTATGAGATCAATGGAAAAATAAACTTCACGCTCAGGTGGGTGTTTAGGTAGTTCTTTAGGAAATACATCAAAATATTACTGTATAATAGGTATATTCACTATTATAAGGATACGTTTCCCATTTGTACATTTTTTTATTATCTTATTCTATAATAATTTCATCAATTATAGCTACTAAATGTGGACCCAGACATGATTCAGATGATGTGGTATCTCCTCTGAAGACAAGGGATTCCATATCTCCATCACAAATCATTATCTCCTTCAATTATAATTAAATTTTTGAATTATAATTTGAAATCCAATCCATACCTATGATTATATCAATTTCAACCAGAGGTATAATAATCAAGTTTTTAAATAGGGTATGTCTATCTGTCATAATGGGGTATGACTAATATATCTTTGTTTTACTAATATTTCCACTAGAAGTCTTTATTTACATATCCCTTCTTGAGCTGCTAGGGAAATATCTAATTTTCATGGAAAACATGGAACATATAAAAAAATGAAAATATATATAATTAAATAAATTTTTAGTTAAATTTGAGGCTACAATTGAAGTACCTACCACTACATATTTAGGAACTTTAACCTCAGTTGTAGTGATTTATAATCTCGGTCATGATCCCTTGGAATTTTCTGAGGAAAATTATTTTAATTCCTAGGGAATTAATTTTAATACTTCCACATATTCTTATAATTGAATTATTATATAATGGTGGATTATTTATTATAATTCCACAATCTAAACCACTTGATCTAATCTTGAGATTCATATGACCTCATGCATGCCTCCCCATATGCAAGAGGATGCCAACTAGTATCAAGGGTCTGGTGCATAAAGTTGGTGAACCAACCGAGATAAAAACTCTTACAAATTTGGTTTAGAATTTAGTTTCTATGTTAGTCCATTTAAAAAATGACTCTTTGATTTAAGGAATAGTGTTTGTTGGTTAATGGAGTGATAGATGTTTAGGTTTGTTACCATTAGAGGAAGATAATTGGAAATGTTATAACTAGGGTTTCTATGAGAACCTGAATGTGGTGGGTCAGGGCTACATCGAGCTCATCATATCAGGTACATCCAAGGTATTGATTTGGACAATTAGAGAAACTTCTGAATTAAAATAAGTCATTTTATGGTTATAATTGTAACATAATCATTTTTATAACCCTTTTTGGTTTCCAATTCATAAGTCTTTAGGTGTGAAAAAGTAATTTTTTTTCAATGTAAACGTTACCCTTACATGGGACCTATGATTTGTGTATGGGTAACTTGTTATTTATATAGGGAGTGTAAGGGTAGGTAAAAGAATTTGGTGCTACATTAGGATAAAATAAAGTTATATTATGCTACGTAGAGGTCTTGAAGTTTCACATAAGGGTGATCCCCTATGTTGTGTAAGGGTAATAGAAGTGCATAAAGAGAATACCCTTTTCTGAATAAGGGTGAGGGACTTGCATAAGGGTAATCCCCTCTGCTACATACGGGTGACATTGATTTATGGAGTTGGGTAAGGGTATCCCCTACTCAGATAAAGGGTAAATTTTTTCTATGTAAAGGTAAATAGAGTTACCCTTACGTAGGTCTCAACTGTCGCATAAGGGTAACCAGGGATGAAACACACAATATAAAGTTAAATTAATTTACCTTTAAGAAATGTCTTATACTCGTGTATGGGTAGTTTTTTTACCCTATTTTTTCAAAATACTTCCATGTTCACACCTATAACCTCCTTTTAAAAGTTTAAATTCTTAAAATCAAGTTAATTAAATAATTTTTACTTATTTTACCCTAAATATTATATTTATAGAGATTTTAATGCTCTGCATTCAGGATTCAATTAAATGAAAAATTAAATGGTTTATTTAATTTTTGGTTGTCATTGTTATTAACTAGTATATTTTTTTCCTTAATTAATATATTTTAACCATTTCCCCATTAATTTTTGGAGATCTTATCAAGTAAAAATAACCCATAATTCCCGCATTCAGTATGGGTGAGGTTTTTTCAATGAATACGACTTCTTCTTCTGGGTTTCAAGTCATGTAAAAGACCCCTTCTCTCTCTATTGTTCTAGGTCATATGTTATCAAAATTTTAAACCTTGGTAAAATTTACTTAAATCTTTTCACAAACCCTTTTTGTTAATACTTATGGATAAAAATGGTGGAAAATTCTTGAAATTATAATAATCCAAAATTATGGAAAATAATATTAATAATAATTCTTGTTTATCACAGATTATTTTAAAGAGAGTTTCTATCATCACTTGGGGTTTCATAATTATTCTTTGAGGAATAATCTATAAATACATAGAATGGATTAAATGAATAATTTGGGTATTATTTAGGAGGGAGAAAACTATTACCACATGTGGTATTTTATTTATTTTGGAAATAAAATATTTTTAAATAGATTTAGGAAACCATGATGAGTGGTTTTAGCCAAAGAAGATGTGGACATGGTTAGAGTGGTGATTCCTTGATGAAACTACACTTTGACACCTAGTAAGTCTTTCAACATTCATACCTTTCACCCTTGGTTGTGGGTTTTTCTTGTATTCATTTAATTAATTATAATTTAGTTATAATCAAATATTCATAATTCCATGAATTATGTTAGAATGTTTTGGATATTGATAGTTTTTGAATGAACATGGGTGACTTGGACAAAGCTATTGGGATTTTCTTGACTTGGAGTTGACTCTATTTGAGGTAGGTTGTCCCCTGTACTCTTCACTTTGGTATCTTTGCACATTTATTGGAATGTGTTATGAGGTTCTACACCTTGGGGAAATAACCATAGTATTAATAATAAATTTTTAATAATAATAATTCTCAAATAATTAATGAAGATTAAGTATTAATTAATTGGACCACGCCTAAGGTAATTGGAAAATGTGTCAAAGTCCCCCATGGACCCTTATGCACTAGTTTGGTATTGAATGTTGATGGTCAAGGTTTGATCACATATGAGTGACTTAGCCTACATGGAAACATATAGTTGTATTGATGTGTTACATGAGATCCATATCCAATGTGACTATGTTTGACACCTAGATTACATGAGTGTGGTGTGGGTAGCCCTATGAGACCATGTATGGTGATAATATGAAATTTTGTATTTGTATATGTATTCTTTTCCTTGATGTGATACCTTTATTGGAATAAATTGTTTACCATGCTTTATTGTGATCACATGTGGGTGGATGTGTATCCCATGAGACCATTTATGATGTTTTATACCATAAGTATGCATGTGTATCTTTTCATTAAATGTTCGATGATGATCACATGTATTTTTATGTTCCTACTAATAATCATGACGTTATTCCATGATATGTTTAAATTTTATTCTCTACCATGTTATATATATTGTAATAACTTTAGAGGAATCGTTCTGGATACTCAAAAGAGGTGCATTTTTGTGACACGGTTGACACTTAGAGGGGGCATTCACATGAAATGTGATGATATAGACGATGGACCTGAGCATAGGGTGGAGATACAATGATGTCATGGAATATATATATAGGTTGAACTCAATTTATAAAGGATTCTATGTATCAGGTTTCATAATGCCTAGTGATTTGTGATTATCACTCAATGATTAGTGATCTGTGAGAAACATGTCATTATTGAGGCCTATGGATTGCCAATTTTCATGTACGCATAATTCCATGAGTATGCCTAATGATAGATTCACTGGAACTATTTCTATCTTTGTTACTCATAACATCTGTTATGATTATATTTATGGAATAGTGACAAAATAGGTATGGTCGAGGTTTATTGGGGCATGTTAAGGGCATGACTGCTTAGCACATGGTTATTGTTTCTTGTGTGTTCTTGGTGATTATGTTATTTTGATGCAGTTATGTTATCTTGTTACATTATACTAAGCTTATCATATATGCGTACACATTATATTACTATTTGGGTACTATACTATGTTGATGGGATCTTACTAAGTTATACTCACACCCTTCTTGGGTAGTCTTGGCACATGGGTACCCGACCATCCATCACTTGTTATATGTATAGGTTTGGATGAGGATTGGGTTGATCACCTATCAATATATCCCTCTATGACTTGCATATTAGGATGATATTTTTCTTGGAGTGGGAGAATATCCTCTTGTACTTTGTTCTTTCCCTATTGTATATGTTATTATCTTAGTGGGTGATCAGTACTTCATACTTAGGTTTGAACCTTTTGTTTCCATATATATTCATACAGTTGGTATATTATTGGTATCTTCTTACTCTAGTTGTATATTGTTTAAATTTTGTATTATCTATTATTTTTGTGAAATATTATTGAGGGTATAGTCTCTCCAATATTCCACTTGAGACCATCACTAATATTAAGCAGCCTCTTGCGTACGAGGAGGTGAGCCTATGGCCATGTGAAATTTCATCTTAAACCTTGTGATTTAGGTCATGATGTAACATTTGGGGTAATAATTATTTTTTAAATGGGTAAAATGATTGGAAATAAATGGTCTTAGGGTTAATTAAATGCACCTTCGAACGGGGTGTACCAGTGAGCCAGTGGGCCTCATCGGCTGGCTGGTGGAACCCCATCAGTTGGATGGTGGGTTCTATGATTTCATATTGACCTACAACAACTCCAACGGTGATCCATTGATTGTTTTCAAACACCAAAATTACATACCTCTTCTCTTTACTTCAACAACTTATTCTTGGAACCTTTATCGATGAAAAAAACCTCTTTAATTCCTATATCAAATAAGAGACAATAGAGAGATGGAGAATTTTATTAACTTTAAACATCACATACAATGAAAACAAGTAAGGATGTTAAAGTTTTTCCCTTATAATGAATCATCATTCTTGATAGTGAGAAGGAAGATCCATATGTTATGACTATATTGTAACCTAATTGGTGATCTATGAGGTTCCAATATAGCATAGTGATAACTTTCCTTTCTTCCTCAAATGTCAGTGGCCTAACTGAGGAGTCACTCTAAGAAAAACCCAATTACCTTCAAAAAACTAAAAAGGTATCCTACAATCGTTTGAATAAAGACTCTAAATAATTTTATCTATGATTAACATCCTCTAAATCATCTATACTCTCTCGAAGGTCTCATTCACCCTATTAGGTCCCACAACTACTACCTCACTAGCCTCATGCCAACAAAACTATAAATGATATGGCCTACCATGGAGATCCTTATAAGGTTTAATCTAAATTGAATCCTAGTAAATGTTAGTTTATGAGAACTCAACCAGGGCTATGTTATCATCCCAAGATCCAGAAAATTCTATGATAGAAACTAATATCATATCCTTTAATATCCAAATCATCCACTCTAACTATCCATGGATCATTCATTGTGCTCAATATCAACTGATTCTCTAAGGCCATCTATAATCCCTACCAAAACCATGATGTAAAACACGAGTCTCTTTTAGATACCATTATCAAGGTAACTCCATGAAAGTATATTATATCGTGGATATAAAACTTTCCAATATTATCCACTGAGTGAGTATCAAGGGATCAGTAAGAAATGAGAATCTTTTATTAGATGATCAAAAATCACACAAATAGTATCACTACTCATCAAGTTCCTTGGTAACCCCATTAAAAGTATATCTTGACGTCCTCCCACTTCCATATGGGAATATGAAGTGGTTAGGATTTTCAACCAGGATGCTGGTGCTCAGACATTATCCTATGTTAGTTAAGGCATCGGGAAACAAAACCAGTAATGTTCTTCTTCATCCCTATCTACCAAAACTACCGCCTGAAGTCATGTTTCATGTTTTTTTCTCCAATATTTACCTACCACTTAGATTAATGGAAGTATATAATTAGGTATTTTTTCATATAATTAGGGACTACAACTCACCCATGTACAAGGATCACATCATCATCATCTAATGACCACCCAAGTATCATTTCACCACATGCTAGTTATTCCTACATCAAATCACACTATAGGTCAGTCTTATATCCATCCTTTACCTAGTCTACTAAAGTGGATGTCACCACAAAAGGGGAAAATTTCATCAATCAATATTACTAAGAATAATTAATCATTCAATTTTAAAATAAGATCATCAGGAACTGTTATTCCTTTGAAGTCTATTCACCAATATTCTGAGCTACCTACATCTTACAACTTAGAGAATCTATAATGATGTTACCTTTAAATGGTGCATAATCCATCTCAAAATAAAATTATATGCATACTATAGCCAACAACTCAATATAAAATTGAGGTCTCATTGTGTGAAGATATATTAAAGGTTCATGTGGTATATATAGAAAAAAAACTACTCTCTAAAGAGTTAGTTTGGACAAAACATCAAAGTGTATACCAAGACTTCCTATCACAATTCATTTCTAGGATAGTTTTTCTTATGGGGTTGTAGCTGACATGACCCCTAAGCTACTACCCACTCTTGTTGCATCAGTAATTCACCCAAACCAACTCTAGATGCATCACAATAAATGGAATATATTGTCCCTAAATCGAAAATTATCAACATATGAGATGTATTCATACAACTATTCAGCTCATGAGATGCCTATTCATACTAGTTGGACAACTATAAATTTAATTACTTATTCATCAGTGTAGTCATGGGTGTCGATAAAGGGGAGAAGTTCTGGATAAAACTTTAGTAGTATCCAGTTAAACCAAGAAATATATTGATATTGAAAATATTCCAGGGATGTTTCCAAGACATAACTTTCTCTACTTTATTTAGGTCCATTGATATAACTATCTCAGACATCAAATTCCATAATAATTTCACCTCATAAATCCAAAAGTTACACTTTGATATCTTGTAATAAAGCTAATGTACTTTAATTATACTCATAACTATATCAAGATGTCTGGTATGCTTCTCTAGTTTCAATCAATATATGAGGATTTCATTAAAGAACATCACAATGAACTAATCAATGTGTAGGTGGAAGATCATATTCATGAGATCCATAAACACTTTTGGTGAATTCAAAAACCCAAGAGGCATCACCAAGTAATCATATAGAATATACCTACTTCGAAACACTATCTTCAGGATTTAATCCTCTATAATCAATAGCTGGTGATAACCTGATCAAAGATCAATCTTGGAGAACTATCAGGCTCCCCCCAATTCATCAAAGAGATCATCGATATTGGGAAAATAATATTTTTTATTCACCATCACTGGGTTATAAATTTAATAATCTATACAGAGTAAAATAATACCACCCACATTCTTGGAAAATAAAATATGTGCACCCCACATTGAAGTATGAATCTTGATAAAGACCTTCTTCTCTAAATCCTTGATTTGTTCTTTGATCTCCTTCAATAAGGAGAGCACCATATAATAAGGGGGTATCAAAATGTATTTCTCACCCTATATGTGTTTTATCTAGAAATTAACTCCTTTATCTAGCAGAAGTCCCATGAAGGAATCTGTAAAGACATCCAGATAGAGATCCATAAATGGAGAAGGAGATGAGGTGGTTTCTACTGATCCTAGTGAAAGACCCAAGCCTATATGCTGCACAGTGATCATCCCAAGCTGAATCAAGTCTAAACCATATCTATTTGATCCCATTTCCTATTCTATGATAATCACGTTCTTCTCTCCCTTGGTCAATTTAAATGATACGCATCTCTAATAGCATTCAATGTGATCCCATGACCCACAGGTCCTATGATTCAAACCTAGGTATACTATCATTTTTTAACACCCCAACCCAAACCATCAGGCCTAAGACTAAGATTCACATGACCTCATGTGTGGCTCCTCATATGAAAGTGGCTACCAACAAATAGTGTGGTTTTAAACACCATCAATGGGGATACTATGAACTCAAAATCATATAAATGAATAAATAATATGAATATAAAAATTAATATGTTAATCAGAATATAAATCAGAATACTAAATATCAAATATAGTAACATGTGGAACAAACATTATACATATAAATAAATGGGATACCTAAGTTTCAAGACAAACTAGAGTATAAGTGAGATAGACAAGTAAAGAAAACTATGGTATCATCCAGATTCTATCCTGGCCCCACCACCATCTTAATGATCTATGGATCAATTATCTTCAATGTGCCCCTTTCCCTTTCTTGGATCCCTATAGATGAAGTCTTCACATTAATTGAGATTCTTGTATAGGGTGTGTGTAATAAAACATATTAAGACACAACTAATGTGTCCTCAAAAAATGTGCATGTGTATAATAGGTTTATTCCATGATATGGATAAATGAACAAGAAATCATAACAATATCATACCTTGCACCCATGTACTAATGAAGACACCATGATCTATGGTCATACCTACTTAGGCTCCAAAATATATAGAGTATCAAAATATTATAAGTAATCAATAACTAGACTCATGGATAGTAAACATACTATTTTTCATTGTTTGAACAAGCTACTCGACAATCACTAGTAAACAAGTAAGTTAATTCTCTCCATCCACTAGTCATTAAGTGATTGTTCTATTTAGAATCCCATAGTAATTAACATGCTACTTATTATCCTCTAGGTATCATGTGAATCGTATTGAATCCTTGAGGTATCATTGTATCCCAACCTTTCGCTCAGGTCCATAATCGATATCATCACAAGACATGCACACTCTCCCTATAAATGATAACCATTTAATTATGGTACACATGTTCCAAGAACAAATAATAATACCAAAACTGGAATGGTAACACATGTAACAGTGTAGAGAATCCAAATAAAAACATAGCATATCATCATGATAAAAAATTAACAACATATAAATCTTGTGATCATCATCAAACATCAAAAAAATATAATCATACTCATGGAAACAAGAATTGATAATGGAACTCATGGGATACACACACACCTTAATAAAACACCATATATCATGGAAGAAATATATTCTAATGCATAATTAATTAAGGGAAAAGATTATATGAGAGCCTCAAAAGTTAAGAAACACCTTCCTCAATGCTGGTGATGAAACAATCTATGGTTTGTCAAAGGATCAATGCCAAACCACATCGCACACCAATAATTAACTTTCTTACACATCAAGGATACCAATATTGTGTTCCATATTATCAAGGAAAAGTTTTATAATGGAGAATCAAAGAAGATTACAAGTTAAGAAGGTTGGTTCTAGAATCACTTACCTTAATGAATCTGCTAACGGAACTAATTTCAAGATATGGTGAAGGGGGGTCTCTAATTCATCGGATCTATTTTCAACTGATGAATGGATCATGAATTACTCATTGATTCTATAAAATAACCTTCAGTCTATCCAACACACAATAATCCAACACCAATCCATAAATAGAAAATAGATTTTAGATGAGAATCAAGGATAAGTTAGTTTCAAGATGATCAATCTATAATGACTTACATAGAATCATCCACCATTTTTGATAATTATATATCTGATTAAGGGGGTTTATTTTTAAACATATATATCCCAAAAAATATACTAAATAATTATAAAAATATTAAGCTTATATATTAAATCCTCCATAAATAATAGTTATAGGTAGATGATTAATAAATAGTTACCTATATAATGTATGTATTCAATGGTAGATATTGATTTGTTCTAGGAACAACATAAACATACAATATCTACCACTGATCTAATAATAATGGAATTAAAAGTCATTTAATATCCATGGAAAACATATATATAGAATATATCTATACACATATCTCAAGTAGGAAGAGGAAAATTGTGTATATCTAGAGAAAACCCATAGTTATAGTGTCACCAGATCATCCTAATACTGAAGAGACAAGGGGAGAAGAATGGGAGATCCAAGATTCATGAGAGGGGGTCTAAAATTTGAAATAAGGTGTTTTTGTCATAATTGTGTGTTAAATGGAGTCAAAAGTGATTTCTAATAAAATTTCATGGGGTGTAATTAATGCACCCTCAAACTGAGCACACTAGCTCTCTAGTGGACCTCACCAGATGGCCAATGAAACCACCAAATGGCTGGTGTCTAGCCTCCATTGGGCTAGTGTATTGGGAAAATCCACTTATTTTCATCAATCTAGTATTTTTACCCACACCACTAGCTAGCTTGTGGATTCTATATTTCCCTTTAGGAAAATAGCAACTCCCTTAGTGAGCTGGTGGAGTCCACTGATTTGTTGATGGTTGTCTATTGCCACCACAAGGTAATTACTTCTCTCTTTACATAAAAAACTAATTCCTAGAACCTTTATCCATGAAAAAAACCTATTTAACACCCATATCAGATAATAGAAAACAAATTGATAAATAATTTTATTAACTTTAAACATCTTATACATAAAAAATAATTGAGGATGTTACACTTCTTATCCTTGTAATCATGAGCCTGATGGTATTTCTCCCCACACTTAAAGAAAACTCTCAATCCCATCAATATTGTTCCAGAGTTTTTAGTTCACAAATTATTATAATTTAGAAATTTCACCCCTTTGTTATTCCATTTTTTCATATTTCCTTTTCTGGAGTTCTCATATTCCCACTTCTTTTCTTGTTTTCCTTGGAAAACATAAGTCATTGATAATTATTTCTTTATCATTATGGAACTTTATATTATATCTTTATATAATAAAATATTATAAGAGTAATTCTTATTTAATGATAGGATTTGGACCAACAAAAAAATGATCAATATTTATCCTTGTATTTTGTATATAATCTATAGAATGGGTTATTAACCTTGTAAATTTAACTTTATATTCCACAAAATTTTCTCCTTTATATTTCCTTATATTAAGGAATTACCTCCAATATATTATCTCACTATACATAAGGAAATTATTTTTCAAAAAATATATCCTTGAAATTCTTTCACTCTATACTGTTTATTTCCTCTAACTCATTAGTATTCTAGATCAATGGACACTATTTAACATCATTTCCTTTAAGAAAATAAGAATTCATAATAATTATCTCCCTCTCTTTCACTATTTATTAAATTGATAAATATCTATACTAGTGAATTGATCAATTTCTTAGATACCAATGGATTAATAGTCTAATTGCATGATAAAGGTTTTTGCTTCATAAAGTTTTGTAACATTGTTGCACCATGTTGGCATTTAGAAGGATGCTCTATATAGGTAAGGTTATTATTTATAACCTAAGTTAGCTTCCCCAATGTAGTTAAAATTTATTTCATCTCCAGCTCGAGCTTCATTTTCTTTCCTATGAGGTAAATCCTGACATATATTTCATGAATTTATATGGTTTCCATTACATCTTATAGGGTTCATTTATAAATAGTGGAATCTACTAAATTTTCTCATAACATTGTAAATTTTAAATCATAATATATAATTCTAAATATATTTTAACACTTTACATAAATTGAAAATTTATGCATAGTTAATATAAGAACCATAAGGTTGTTATCTATTGGAATATCTTAAAATCATAAAAATATTTTCGAATCATTCCTAGAAATTTGTAAAGAGCATGTGAATTAACCAAATCATATTCCTCCAAGAGTTTCTAGATTTCTATGCAATCTTATTCCAAATCATTTTGAACCAGTGATGATCAAATTAATACCAATCCCCCCCTTTAAGAGTTGTTACCCCTAGGTTAATTTGTTCCATATCTACATCTGCATTCGATTATCAATATGGGGATGTATTTTCTAGGAAACCCGCATAGTATCTACTTTACCAAAACATCAAGATATTATCCTATACATAAACTTATCATCAGACTGTATCATACAATTATATTATCTAATTAATTTTTTACTATATCTACTTCATAAGGTTTATACTAAACTTTATTTGATACCAACAATAATGTCCTCAATTCCAATAAACTAGATCCAATGATTATGTTACTAAATTGGTACAAGATACAAGGTATTTCATCATTAAGGATAGAATTTATTAGTATTCTGGGAGACTAGATAAATATATGATTCACACATTACATATAAAAACATGAAATACAACTTAAAAATTCTAATTATAACTTTATTATTTCTTCTAGTAAATATCTTAAATCATTCATATACACCTTCATGGTATCCTAGGGAAAGGAAAACATGATAAAGGGTGAGATCATATTCTTAGTAAGCTAAATCATATAATAGAATCATTTATAAGACAAATAAAGAATTAATAATATAGAACAGATAAACAATAATAAAATATTCCATATAAATAATACCATAAAAAGGGCAGTAAATACATGGATGAAATAACAACATAAATAATCACATAAATAATAAAAACTATTTTCATAATGACAGAATACATAATGGATGGCATTATAATCATATTCTTAAGACCATGTTCTATGACATCATAGATAAATAGGTAAGGTGCATGCCAAATACCCAAACTAGTTTTTCTCATGACACTTTCAAATGAATCAATTGGAAATAAAATTTCTTTCTCACTACTTACTAATTCTAATGCATTAATATTATGAAATAAGTGAATAAAAATTCAAAACATAATCTACATAAATATTTTTATTAAAAATAATCCTTTTAAAATATTAATATCTTTCATAGTAAATAAATAGAAAAATATTATTATAAGTCTTCTAGATTAATATGGTGGATGGTATCATTAGATTATATCCTTGGTAAAATATAATATCAATCAAAGTATGCTAACATAGATTAAAATACTTTTAAAAGATCACTGGAACATTTCTTAAAAAAAACACCCTTTTCATTTTGAAAACACTTAATGAAAATCTAAAAAATATATAGAATATTATGAAAAAGATTTTTATTGAAAACCCCCAAGGAAAATTTTCAAGTAATATTCAAGGAAAATAATGTTAATGATGGTTGGAAAAGTTGTTCTTGTGGTAAATTTTAAAAAAAACATTTCATTCACACCTTTGGTAAAAGTACCTCTTTTAAAAAATGACAAGAATATTCATTTTAAAACATTTTATAAAAATTAAAACATGGGTAAAAATTATGTTAATAAATCATTAGATGATATTAAAAACAGTCTTTAAAACATCTTAAATAAAATATGTACATATATGAAAAAGTTTCTTGGCTGAATAAAAAACAATATTTTTTCGTAAAAACGTTCTTTCATTGTTTTGAGACCTTAGAGAGAGGATAGTGAAATGAAAACATAAAATTTCTAGAAATAAATATAGTATAGGAAAATATATGGGTTTTAAGATATAAATATCATATAATTCTTTAACTGCAAATTTAAACATAAAAAATATCAAATAAGGATGAGATTGTGAAATAAATCCTTACCTTAGGTATGACTTGCTTCATAAGTGATTTTAAGCTCCTATATAGTATTTTTAATTCTTGTATACTTAGATAATAAAATAATAATCATACTTATAATTCCATTCATGGTTTAATTATAACATCTTATCACCATTTCATTAGTAATATTTCATTATCATAATCATTTTGGGTGTTAATAGCTTCGCTTTTCATATATGTTTTGATTCGGTGGTTATAGTCCTTAAATACTGATCACGGTTCTATCATACCCAAAAAATTTAATAATTATATAAATATCATATATATATATATATATTCATTATATACATATATATAATAACACTTTAAATGAGGAAATTAAAAATGAATCACTTCACTTTGTGAAGGTGGTAGTCCACATGTATGTTTGAGTGAGGTTATCATTATTTAACAAGTGAAAGAGTAAGAAGGTAAATGATATAATATATTTCCATAATAATAATTATTTAATAAATACTATATATATTCATTAGTTATATATTTATAACTATCCACTTAAAGTGGTAATGAAAAATTAATTACACTATTATATGGAGACGTTAGGTCGTACGTACGCACGAGCGATCCTTTTGTTTTCTATTGGATGGAAAAGTGGTGTAAAATGGTTATCCTAAAATAAAAATAATATATATATATATATATATATATATATTAACATTAATGGATTCATTATTTTATGATAGATATAATATATTTATATGAATTATAAGAATAAATAAATTTTGAAAGAGATGATAAATGAGATTACATCTTTTTTGAGAGACCTCTGTTGGCATACACCTTAAACCTTCCTTGGATGGTCTTAAAAGAAGATCAGAATATCAATAATTAATAAAAAAATATAGGAAGGTTTTTTTGTTGGGATTTTATAATATATAGTGATCAATGTTTGTGAATAATGGTGGAGAAGAGGTTCCCTTTTAAAATTGATGGTAGGGACACACATGGAATTATATAAAATATTTAAATAATATAAAGTCATTTCCTTATGAAAGTTTTAGATCATGGATATTAATTTGAAGTTATAATAATATAGGGTCATAATATCTTCAAAAAATAAGATTTATATAATTTTAAGAGTCATTGTTACACTTATCTGTTAGTTTACCCCCTCCCCCCCCCCCCAGTAAACATGTTTTAACCCTAACCATGGTAATAATTTTTTACTATTTTTACTATAAATCATGAACAAAATTTAATTTGAAATTATTAACTTATATAAATTATAATGATTAAAATAATTAATCCAGTTTATAGGATTAAATTTGTATAAGTGGTAGAAATTAATTTTAATATAAGTGCGAAAAGATAATGAAAATAACTTTTTATAAAAATGTTTTTTTTAGTATAAAAAGGATTTTACAGAAAAATAATGTATAATGTTGATTATAATTAAATTATTTGGATTATTTTAAATAAATATAGAGAAATTTTTATTTAAAACCAAACCAAAACCTAAAGTAACCTTGTAAATACTCTATTGAAAGAGAAGAACTAAAAACAGATTTTATTTGAACAAAAACATTACTTATATTTCGAAAATGGTAAGCATATATTTATAAGTTCAACATAATATTTTTATATGAATTGTAATAATCAATATATTTATATATATATTCTATAAACAAATCAAAATTTTTCAATACATTCTTATATCATTTTATTTTTATGAAATTTACAATTTTTTGTAAAATCAGTATTTTTCACTATTCACCCAAAAATAAACTATTTTTGAAAAATATCAACAGTACACCCTAAGATAATTTTTACATTATTAGTTAAAAAATGATATTAATTTAGTAAAATTAAATTTAAAAAAATATATTTAATTCAGTTTAAATTTGCATTTTTTTAATAAAGCTATGTGCATTGTGTTATTATTTCTCTAGAAATAAATGCTCACTATAATGGAAGATCGGGTGTTAATATAGTGGTATTATAGATAAAATTGTGGTGGTTATCTCAATGTGATAAATTATGATGACATAGTTGTTTTTATATTATGTTTTTGTGATATTAAGTGATTGATATGGATATGTGGTCTAGTTTCTTAGAATATGATAGATTTCTTAATAAAAAATAAATATGGTAATGTGATGCGATGATATAAAAAATAGGATGGGAAATAATAATAGAATTTATAATTAGTTGAAATTGATAAATAACTAATGAATGAATGTGTGATAGAGTGAATTAAATGATGTGATAATAATGTGGTGATATATGGAACTAAATGTGGAATATTAAATGCAATACGACTGATAATTGATAAATACAAACTCATAATGAATTGAGAATGGAATTTTATTTGTTTTTTGTGTGAAAATTATGTAGTGATTGTGGGCCTTTTATGTGTTGTTATTATAGGTGGAAACAGCCATCAAGGAGGAGTGACAATGATGATGTGGATGTTGATGGTTATACTAATGAAAATATTTTATCTAAGAGTTGACCCTTAAGATTAGATTGTGTGCTATTATATATTATTTGTAGTTTCCTTATTATTTTTTATACACCACCACCCAAATTGGGTAAAACTGTGAAAACACATATCTTTTTTACACCTGAATTTATGATTTATTACATAAATATTCACTTAATATTATCTCAAAAGATTGTGAGGCCTAGTGTCTTTGGGAAATTAAGTACATAGGACATTAACTTGAAACATGGGTACAAAAACATTATTTCAAAACATGAAAACATGCCATTATATTCCATTGATCATATAATACCACACAAGATAACCTTGGGAAGTATATAAGAAAGGGGTGAGCTATAAATCCCAATAAGGGAATAATCAATGCCTAACATGAGTAAAGTAATTCTTGTTAATCAAGAGGCATATCAAGGTGAATTAAAAGGGTTTAGAGTCATAAATATGAATATTGAAGGATAATATAATATGATATCATCAAGGAAATATAGGAATGTGGAAAAAACATAAAAAATGAAATCATAATCATAAGTTAAGGATAAATTCCAAGACATAATAACATAGTATTCTTAGGATAACCACTCATGAACCATACATGGTATCTCATGAGATAAAAAAATTACCCAATTCATTGGAGGGTTATATAATTCTGGACCCACCCATCTCATTCATATCATATACCTTCATTTGTGTGTCATATCGATCATTAAAAATAAGAACATAATTCACTATATTCAATCCCAGGATTATAGAGTGTGGGTTACATACATGGAAGTAGGAAATCAATGAAGTATGGTAACATCTAAGTGAATACCCTTGATTGATAATGGATATGGGTATTCACTACATAAATGTTTATCATAGAAAATCACCAGATAATTTCTATAGCATTACAAATATATGTAAATGTTTATGGAGAGGATGGATGAGAGTGAAATGTGGTCTTTAATTAAATACAAATCATAATAAAATTAATTTTATGTGTAAAAACATATTAAAATATATATAATTAAAATTCAAAATTTCTTAATAAAAATCAATTACTTGAAATAAAAAGAAAACGAGAGAACCCCTTACTTTGATAGGGAACTTCTAAAAGCTTAAGAGGAGTATATTAAGAGATTGGGTACACCTTGTGAGGTATTTAGAGAGATATAGGGAGATTAAATTCATGATCAATGTTTTTTGAGTGAAGAGGAGTGTGAGGATGGGTGGGTATTTATAGAAAAAGAGAGTGAGATTCTTTATTAATTTCTGAACTTAGGTTTTCTACCCTATATAATAAAATAATAAAACCATAAACCTTACCATGGTTTCTACCAAATAGTAGTGGTTTTAAATATTTTATAAGTCCAAGAACCTAACTCCTTAAAATAATACCCTTGGTTATGTGAAAGTGAGTCATGTTTATAAAAAAATCATTTTAAAACATTAAAATATAATATTGGTTTTGGAGGATTCATTATGGTTTTATAAAAGTAATAAAATAACTTCAAAAACACTTTATTTTAAAGGGAACATATATTTGGTCTTTTATTACTTTTATACTCTTTATTAAAATACTATTGTTATATTATGAAGTCATAATACATACCCTATATTTATACAGTATTTAATTTTTACCCAAAAATTTGATTGTCTAAGAAAATTATGAAAATTTTACCATTATATAATTTTGAAATTAGTATTTCAAAACTAATATTTATTTTATCAAAATAATTCTATAATTATGATAATTTAAATTTTTAAATCAAAATCCTCTTTATTAAAAAATACTATTTTTTATGATAATAATAGTTTTCAAGACATTATAGATATTATATTTGGATTAATTAAATTATATTATCATTTTTATACAAATATTATTTAATTTTAATATTATATGAAAATAAATTTATTTCAAAATTATTAAATTTATCAAAAATATTATTTTAACTAAAACCATATAATTTCCAAAAATACAATTTTTATTTCTTCGTATGAAAATCTAATTTTCTTCAACTCATATATAATTGTAATAATGAAAAAGGATAATTATAATAATTATTTTATTAAAAAGGAAATTATAAAAATTAATACTAATAGGTTCTATATACATAACCCCTTATTACACAAGTGTATGACCTGAGGGTAAGGTGTGTGATGGTGAGGCTTTCTTGGGGTGGTTTGGTGAACATGGTTTGGTTAATGATCTCAATAAGCTTGAAATTATCCCAATATTCATGCTTTAGTTGTTGAATTTTAGCTTGTGTTTGGTCAAGGGAAAATCCTAATGATTTCATATCCCTTAGAAGCTCTGATAAATGTGTTCATATGGTACGATCCTACTGGTCGAGACCATCACTCCTTATGGTTATAATAATTATGTTTTATCATAACCATTTATATATACTAATATTAATGATCACTAAAAAAATTCATATATTATCAATGTTTAATATTCTTGGTGATCTTTTAAATATTATTGACTTCATTTTAATATGATCCAAAATAACTAAAGTAGTGCATGTGTTTTCTATAACTTTCTTACTTAATATGTAAATTATTCATTCAAAAATGGGAATTTTATTTATAATAGTTAGGGTTGTTACATTCTCCCCCATTAATAAAATTTTCCCTCAAAATTTCATTTCATACACTAAAATAGGTGAGGATACTTCTGTTTCATCACCTCTTATGGTTCCCGAGTTACATTCTCAAACTTTTTGTTCTACCATAGTACTTTGACCAGGTGAGTTGTGTTGATCCATAGAACTTTGTCTCTATGTTCTGAGAACTTCACTGGTTTATCTTTATAAGAAATATCATTCTTCAAGGGTACCACCTCTAGATTCATTAAATGTTAGGGGTCTAGTATGTACTTCCTTAAGAGGGATACATGGAACATATCATTTACTTTATAGAGGTTAGGTGTGAATTATTGTTGATAAGTTACTATTATAATGTGTTCAAGAATCTTAAAGGGGTCGATGTATCTAGGACTAAGCTTTCCTTTATTCCCAACCATCATGACTCTATACCATGGTCATATATAAAGTAACGCCTTATCATCGACCTCAAAATCCTAGTCTCATCGATGATTATCTGCATTATTGTTTTTTCAATTTTGTGAGAATTTCATATGATATTAAATGGCTTGAAACTTCCCTATACTCTATTGGATAATATCATGTCCCATCAAGTTACACTCTCTAAATTCATCCAATCATGTTAGATTCCAATACCACTTCCCATATAGAGCCTCATAAAGTTTTATTTTAATTCTATAATGGAAACTTTTATTATATTAGAACTCCACTAGGGTAAGGTGTTGATCCCAATATCATTGTAAATACATTTAACATGATCTCAACATATCCTATAGAGTTTTATTGGTTCTCTAATACATACCATCCATCTGAGGGTGATAAGTAGTACTAAAACTCATCTTTATATCCAGTGCTTACTGAAGGCTTCTTTAGAACCTCAAGGTAAAACTCATGTCTTGATCAAATATAATTTAGAGTATTTATCCATGCAGTATTACCACCTCTCTTATTTATATCATGGTGAGTTGGTCAAGAGAGAAATATTTCTTGATAGAAATTAAATTCACTAACTTTTTAAGGTGATCGACTACCACCCAGATGGTGTTATTACCTTTATATTTCCTAGGGACCCTATGAAAAAATCCATGGTTATTTTTTCCTAAAGTTTCCTATTTAATTTTGGTTTTTAGGGCACACATATCTGGTTTTAAACCATATAACTCTATTTTTAGAAAAGTTTAACTATGTAATATTTTCTACCTTTTTCTTTAGCACCTTATCATCTTATTAGGCCACCTTGATCCTCTCAATAATGGACAGTTGAATAATTATTTGATCAAGGTAGGATGAAGAACCTTTTATTACTCACAATTCCATCCTTTTCATGTCCAAGAATATTGGATCCCTTTTAATCCTCATCATGGATACAGTTTCAAGATCATTTCTACTCATATTATCTTCCACTTTGTTCACCTTCCTATGATGGTAATGGATTAAACAGTCATAATCCTTCATCAGATCTAAGTACCACTGTTGGTTTATATTGATCTCATTTTGTGTGATATATACTTGAGGATTTTATGATCCATATATATGTCAAATTTATCCCTATACAAAGAATACTGCAAAATATTTACTTTGAAGATCACTACAGCCAATTACATATCATGAGTTGAGTAGTTCTTCTCATAGATCTTTAATTGGAAGAAGGTATAACTATCACTTTTTCATTTTACATGAGTATAAAACCCAATAAATTTTTAGACACATCACTGTAAATCAAAAATCCTTCCCAACTAATCGGTAATGTGATAATAGGTGCATTGATCTGCCTCTTATTTAACTCTTTAAAGAATTCCACAAATTCATCAGTCCAGATGAACTTTACTCCCTTATGAGTTATCTTTCTTAGTGGGATTTGTAATCATGATAATTTTATCACAAATCAATGATAGTACCTAGGTAATACAAGGAAACTATGGATTTTTATCATATTTTTTGGTCTTTTTCATCCTTTAGTTGCCACTTTTTTTATGGATTTAAATATATCACTTTACTGGTGAAAACATTCATAGGAATATTACTCCATCCAAAAAATGTATTTACTATACTTCACTAATAATGTTTCCTTTTGAAATATCTTCATTATAGAATTAAAATTCTCCTCATGTTCCTCCTTTATTTTCAAGTAGATAAGAATATATTCTATATATATTACCAAAACATTATCAAGGTAATCCCTAAATACTATTCATTATGTCCATGAAGATAGATGGAGCATTAGTGAGTCCAAATGGAATCACTATGAACTCATAATTCTCATACCTTCTATGAAAAGCAGTCTTGGGGATATCCTCCTTCTTCACCTTTACTTGATAATATCCTGATTAAAGATCCACCATAGATAAGTGCTAGAATCCACATAGCTAATCAAATTAGTCATCAATTTATGCTAGAGTATAATTTTTCTTTATCATGATATTTTTGAACTCACGATAATCATTGTAACGAAGAAATGACCCATATTACTTCATAATGAAGTGGATTAGTACACCCCATGATGAAGCACTTGGGTGTATAAACCCTTTATCTAGATTCTCAGGAATTTTCTTCTTTGGATATTTTAGTTCAATAATGGTCATTCTATATAGAGTCTTGGATATTGGAAAATATATGAGTATGATATTGATTGAGAAATTGGCCTCACTACTTGGATGAAATCTATGAAATTGTTTAAGAAACGCATCAACATATTTCCTTACAATGGGAATGCCATAAAGGGTGATATTTTCCTTAGTCTTAATCATTTAAGCTGGATACCCTTTCTCATAATAAAATAATATCCTTTCTTGATATGATAATATAAAATGATATTCATCCTCCATCTTAAACTTGTATATAATTGGAGGTGAATTTTTGATACAGAGGGTGATTTACTTCTCCCAAAATTTTAAGACTTCACTATATATGGGAAGCCAATACATTCCCAAAATACCATTTAATTACACTAAATGTGGTATTAGAATGTTTTTTGGGAAGTTCAACCCACAAATATAGACAGGGGAGAAGTAATATAATTGGAATGAAATAAGTTATCCATTTAATTTTCCACATTTATCTCTACTTATATGTTTTGTGGAAATATTTGAATAGTTATACTAATTTTTTTTATATGAAAGAATTCGTAGAACCAGAATAAAATAGTATGTTCACTATTCTTGAATAAATAATCAACATACCTATAACAAAATAATTTGCAGGACCCACCTTAGTAGTTGTTATGGAATAAGATCTCCCTTGATCTCAAGGCTTTGGTGGTTGTTGGTGTCGATTATCATTGACAACCATTTTCTTAGTACATTGATTCAAGTGCCTTATTTCTTGCAATTAAAACATTATATAGTAAGATAATGGTTTAGTAGAGAATTTCTTTCTTCCATCACATTAGTGGGTTTCTCCTATTAGTATTCTTTTACTAGGTTCCCTTAGTTCTTAAACCTAAATTACTTTTGGAAAGTGTAATGTTAGACTTTATTACCCCCATGATTTCTCCATCACACTACCAGAATTAAAATACATTATATTCTTATTATCTCATAAACCATGACATCTTGAGATTTTTTTATCATTATTCCAACATTGAGTGCACATCATAAAATTTCATTAAAGCTTTCAAATTCTGAAATTGATAAATATTTTCATAGACTTTCCTTTATCCCACCATAGAAGTAGTCACCATTACCTTTTGGTTTAATGATAAAGTCAAAGGTGTATCGTACATGTCTTTTAAATTTCATCTCATATGCCTAGATGGATTAATTTTCATTATAATGGAGTCCAAGGAAATCCCACTCCATTTTAAGTTAAATAGTGTGCGGAAAATATTTATCAAAAAACATTTTATAGAATTTTTTCCACTCTATCGCTTCGAGTTTTTCCAAGGGATTCATATTTTTTATAAATTACCATCATTGATCAACTTCTCCATAAATATAATAAACATCCTTCATGATATTCTCTTTATCATATCATTTAATTATGGAGAAGATCATTTCATTGGAGTTGATCCATTATTACATAATTAAAGGATTGAAATATCTACTTAAATTTGGAGGTCTTTGTCTCATAAAGGTCTCAATTGGAAATTTCTCTTTCTTATGGGGGATGTGATTTTTCCCTTGATTCAAGTTTTTTTTCAAAACTTAAGTAAATTGAGAAATTATCATCATAAATTTACTATCTTCTACTCCCATAAAGTTTGTAATCTCATTTGGGTAATCAACACATTTCTCATCACATTTTTTATTGGCTCGGTTCCTCATATTTCTAGTTAATGGCTAAAATAACATGAAAATTACTTATGATAATAATTAAGTTATTAAACACATAAATGGGAAATTATAAACATATAAGTGATAAATCGTTAATTTCATATATTATTAACCAACAAATTTCAAAATTTCAATATAATTTATCCATGGTTTGTTTCCTAACATAAAATTTTATGGGAATTTTTATTACCTTCATAATGGTTTGAAAAGAGATTGTGAATTTACTAAATAATATCCTATATGATTTTAAAACTAGGTGTGTAGCAAGTCCTTTTGTTGTAAACCAGGTAATGATTGAGTAATATCCAAATTCACTCTTTTCATGGTTATTACCCATAGGTGAATCTATGCAAAAGTCATATCCACTAGTAGTATCCATATGGGGATTGTTTTGATTGAAACCCAATTAATCTTTAATTTACTATAATTTAGTGATGGTTTCCAATTTTTAGCCTTTTCTATAAGGCTTGACTAAGGTTCTCGAATCATAATCTACAAAAATAACTATACCTTTCTCTAATACCAACTATGACAACTGATATATTTCATACACCATAATTCGGGATTTATTACATGAAGATACACTTAATACAATACAAAAAGATAATGAGTCCTAGTGTATTTTTTTAAATTAGGTACATATCACATTAAATTGAAACATGGATACAATAACATTATTTAAAAACTTAAAAACATTCCCCTATATTTCAGTGATCTTCTAATATCGTACAGGATAACCTAGGTATGTGCATAAGAAATGGGTGAGATATAAAGGCCAGTAATGGAATAATCAAATCTTAACAATAGGAAAGTAATAAATTTTAATCGATAGTAATATCAATGTGAAATAAAATGTGGGATATTCATAAACATGAAAATCGAAAAATGATATAAGATGATATTATCAAGGAAACAATGTAATGTGGCAACAATATAAAACATGCCATCATAATAAAAAGTCTAGGTGAACCACTAAAAAATAATAACATAGTGTGATTATGATAACCTATTATGCACCATACATGGTATTTATTAGATAAAAACATTGCCCAATGTATTATATGGCTATATAATTTTGATCCCACACATCACATTCATATCATATACATGCATTTGTATGCCACATAAATCATTCATCATAAGAACATATCTAATAAGATTTAATCCCATCATTAATGAGTGTGTTATATATACATGGAAGTCCAAAATAAATTAATTATGGGAAAATCTATGTGAATACCCTTGATTGGAAATGGGTATGGGAATTCACTACACAAATTTTTAGCATGTAAAATCATAGGATAATTCAGCCGCATAATGGGTGTAAATAAAGGTTTATATAAGGGGTGAATGAGAGTGAAATGTGGAATATAATTACACGAGAATCATAAGTATAGTATAGGGATGTGTAAAAACACATTACAACATGTAAAATTTAAAATCAAAAGGGACTAGTATAAACAAAGTACTTGAAATAAAAGGAAGAGGAGAGAGTCCCTTTCCATGAGAGGGAACTTCTAAAAGATTAGGAGAATCTTATTAAGTGATTTGGAACACATTGGGAGGGATTTAAAGAGGTTTAGGGAGATTATATTCAGGATAAATGGGTTTTTATTGAAGATTAGTGGGATATTGGGTGGGTATTTATAGCAAAAGGAGGAGGATTCATTATTAATTTATAAACATAGGTTTTGGACCCTGTATGATAAAATAATCAAAACCACAAACCTACCAATCATTTTTTCCCATGGTTTTTTCCAAATAGGATTGGTTTTAAATATTTTATAAGTAAAATAGGATAATCCTTAAAATGATATCCTTGGTGATGTGGAAGTCAGTCATGCTTATCAATAATTGATTTTTAAACCTTATAATATAATATAAGTTTTGGAGGATTCATTATGGATTCATAAAATTAATTAAATAACTTTAAAAAACATTTTTTTTTAAGGGGAAACATATTTTAGTTCATCTATTACCTTTTTGGTATTTAATACATCACTTTTGGGCTATTATGATGACATAATACATATTTTATATTTATATTGTATCTAATTATTACCTAGAAATTTGACTGTCTTGGAAAAGTATGAGAAATTAACCATTGGATAATTTTAATGTGGTGATTTAAAAAATAATTTTTATTTTATAAAAATAATTTTATAAATATTATAATACAACCTTTAAAATCAAAATCCTCATTTATTTAAAGATACTAGTTTTTATGACAACAAAAATTGTCTGGACCTTATAAATATTATATTGGGTTTCATTAAATTATATTATTAGTTGTATATAAATATTATTTAATAAAAATATAATACTAAAATAACTTTTATTTCACAATTTTTTAATTTATCAAAAATATAGTTTTAATTAAAACTGTATATTTTCCAAAAATATAATTTCGGATTCTTCATATAAATATCTAATTTTCATCAACTCGTATGTAATTATAATAATAAAAACGGATAATTAAATTCATTATTTTATTAAACAGTAAAATATAAAAGTTTATATAATGAGGGTCTAGATACATAACCTTGTATTACACCGATGTATTCCCTAAGGGTAAGGTGTGTGATAGCGGGGCTTTCTTAGGGTGGTTCAACGAACATGGTTTGGGTCATGATCTCAATAATCTTCATCTTATTCCATAAATGGCTTCATTCATGATTCAGTTTTTCAATTTTATATTGGTATTGGTTATAGGTAAAGCACAGTGATACCATCTCACTTAGAAGCTCTGATAAATGGGCTTCATTGGGTATGATCCTCCTAGTACAAGCCATCTCTCCTGTATATGTTAATTATAATTTATTATAACCCTTAATATATACTAATATTAGGGATCATTGTTCAATGGATATATTATAAATGGTTAAGATTCTTAAGGGTATTTTAAATCCAATTGGATATATTTTATAACGGTCCTAAATAACCGAAGTAGTGTATGTGTTTTTTATAACTATGATACTTAATAAGGAATATATTAATTCAAAAATGGAAATTCATTTATAATAGCTCATGTTGTTAAAAACAAAACTGAAACCAATATAAGGTTTTGTATTCTAGATGTTTTCCTCAACATCTATGATGGGGTGATATTAATGGTTGACTACTCCCCCTTCCCTATTCTCTCCTTCATATGTGGTATATATTGATCCCAATTTGTTTGTATCATATTATTTTGTTAATGTTTGTCAATAAATATAGAGCTTTCAATGATGCTTGATTTCAATATATAAGAAATAATAATTCAAGTAAAGATGAAATCTTCTAAGTGGGTTAAGAACCCAAGCATTATGAAGAAAAACCCCATATATGATGTTAATTTGTATTGAGTAAAAAAATATTAAAGAAAACATCTTGGAAGATGGTTTAAATTTTCTTTTCATTTATTATATGAAAAAATGATATTTATTTTTTGGTTATGATGATTCATTTATATTAAAGGAAAAATTGTTTGAAGATTTGGAGTACCATAAAGAATTTATAATGGTGAATTTAGTTTCCCTGTGAATAAGTTTTTGAAGTTCCATCCTCAAGTTTATAATATTATAATGTACAAAAATATTATGATAAATTTGAATATATTAAAACAATATAATGATGGATGATAAATATTGCATATTTTTTATTATAATCTATTTATATTTGGAAAAAATGATGTTAGAAGAGTGAATGAAAAAAATATACCAACTCAAACCTACACATCCACTCAAGAAATCAGGGCATCATAGGGACATATGATTGATCTCAAAGGTGTAAACCGATATTGAGTAGTGTGAAGGATTTAGAGCCCCTATGTGGGGAAATATAGGATCAAGGGGTTAGGAATGAACTCGTGCAGGGTGGCTCGATGACCCGCCGATGATGGGTGGAATATAATGGATTTTACACCCTAGATACAGCATGCACATATTGATATAGAAGTGATATTATAAATCTTTTTTTGATGTGGAACTCATGCAGGTGGTATACTATTCATCCATTTAAAAATACATTCTTGTGCAGATTGAAACATTATGATGCATTTTTGTATTGTCTTTAAAATTCCAATTGGATGTACTTGTATCTCCCCTAAATTTAATACTACAATATTAAGATATTCAATAGTTATGTTCCACTATTGATGTTTCTAAAAAATTCATTTATTATTCCATGGAACATGTGTGAGGTTATGAAGAAGTATAATAAGATCATGCATGAATTGGTTCATATGAAAAGGACAATGAGGGTCAAGCATGAAGAAGCATAGTTTGTGATGATTTTCTTCAGAGTTGTGTATGGATCATTTTTGTAAGGATGGTACATCTTCATAAGGATTAGAGAATCTTAATGAAGGACCCAGTGTGTAAGTATGATCCTAAACTTTTATAAGGATCATCCTATGAACTATGTAAGTGTGGATAATATAGTAACCCATAATTTTCATACATACATATCGCAACTTAATAGATGAATATTGATTGTATAAAATAAGGATCCACACAAAAATCATATATGTCTAGTTCCTCTATAAACTGGGATATATAAAAAACTAGTTGATAAAAGATCAGCATTGTACCCCACTAATTTCTTCATAACTGGTATATAATGACCTAGGTATTTATAGAATAATAATTTTCAATTTTTATTAATATTTATGAATAATATGTTAATTTTATGTTAAATATGACATTATTTTCAATAGTGTACACGACACATAACAAAGGTTTCTTTGAAATCCTATTTTGTACACAACTTTGAGTTATAACGAAAAATAATATGAAATTATTATTATTTTAAATGGTAGTTAATTTCTAGCCATTGGAAAAGTAGGAATGAATAGTATCAACTAAATTTTTAAATATGATTTACACATGTTTAAATAATGATTCATTTCTTACAAAATTTATTAGAAATGGAAATAAAAAAACCAATTGAATATAAAGTATGTGTTTATATAAAAACCTAGTTAAAAGAGAATAATTGTGTTTATAAAACCATATCACTATTTATGGATTTTTATTTAATGAAAAATATGTGTTATATATTAAAGTTAATGTTTTAAATTCATCTTATTTGTTTTCTGAATATGTTATAATAATAAATTCAATTTTTCAGATAAAATTTTTTTTTCTAAAAATATAGCTTTACCGCCTTTTGATGACGAACCCATTTTAAATTTAGTTTTTGAAACCTTTATATGTTTTATTTTATAAAATAAACTTCTTATTTATAAACAGGGAATCAAAATTTATTTGGATGAATTTTTAATATTTTCTGATAATTATCATGTTTTGATGAATAGTAAAAATACGCTAAGTTTTTATTGAAATCAACTTTTTCCATGGAGATAATTTATACGGTTAAATAATATTATTTAATGGTATTAAACTATAAATGAAATATATTTTTATCATTTAATACAATTTTGGTCATTTTAAGTAATTTCACTTTGAAATTGGATATAAACACATGTCAATATTTTGATAGTTATTACTTCTTAAAACCCCACTTTTTGGTTTTGACAGCAGGAATAAATTTTAAATTAATTTATAACAATTATGAGTTTTAAATTTGGAAAAATGGATTCCATATTTATAGTTAGTAGGTCCAAATTATTAAAATATATACCTTTTATTTTTAGACATTAGGAATAGTAACTCCAGTAATTATTTTATTTACCATGGTTAAAATATATACCTTTTATTTTTAGACATTAGGAATAGTAACTCCAGTAATTATTTTATTTACCATGGTTAAAGGGTAAATCTGGTAAAAAGGATAAAAAAATAATATTTTAATTATATAAAACTTCCCTAAAACGTGTCATAATCCACTTTGGTGAAATATTTCCGACCATGGAAATCCTTAGGTCTATTTTGGGATCCCATGGATCCACTTGGGAATGATAATTACATGTTATATTAATTAATTTAAAGTAAAGTGAAAAATAACATAAACATGTATCTTTTACTAAAAAAATTTATATGGGGATATATAATTGATCTATTTGAATATAAATATTAATTAGAAATATAAAAATATTTAATAAATCATTATATTTTATTTATAATTTTTATACATTAAATAAATAAATTTTTTTGTGACACAATGATGATGCAGTGATTACCTTATTAATGAAGTATTTAAATAAATTAGATTATAAATATTAAAATAAATTTATTTTTAATCTTTTGATGCCATCCAAGAATTTTACAGATAATTATGACTTGTTATATTTTAATTAATTAAGTTTTTTATAAATAATCAAGTTTTATAGATTTTTAAAAAGTCATGATATGAATAGTATAAAAATTGTCATAAATGAGTTTTTAAAACAAATACTATTTTATTAAATGATATAATAGTCATAAAAATATAATATTCATAAAAATGACTTATATAATGTTTAACATGTCATTAATAAACCACTTTTTTTCTCTTGGCATTTTATAGTAACTATAGTAACCATAAATTATGAAAATGCAAGAAGACATGGTAAGAGTTAATGTTTTTAACTAAGAGTTAAACAAAACATATATGGTTAAATTTGTGATCTAAACTTTTCTAAAAATAATTGTATGAGTGGTTTTAGACCCAGAATCATCTTATCATTTAAATAAATGACTTTGGGACCATTTTAAACCGAAAATAATTCTATAATAAAATAATATTTCAATGTCTTCCTAAAGTGCCCCTCCTCCCTCTTATAAATGGGCATCACCTCTACCCATTTAATAACACCTATAATTCCCCTTGGATTGTCAAAATTCTACCCAAATAAGCTCCCAACATCAATATATACCTCCTATAATCCTTACCTTTGGCATATGTCAATTCAATAATGCCTTTTGACTCAAATCAAAAGAAGTTACCTGATTTATAGGTAACACCTTCTCTCAAGTTCCTTTCCTTTATTTTCCTTCTCCACTCCCTATTCTATTCTTATTCTTTGATTATATAAAAAACAATATCTTAAATATACTATTATGTTTTTATGAGAATTATTATAACTAAACTTACACACACCTCCATCAAATGGTTACGAACATATTGTTTCTGTGTACGGTGAACTACTACCTCACGAAACGATGATTGTTCGATTTTCCCCTACAACCTCTCATAGTGGTAATTATGATGGAACTATATTTATATATGATATATATTATATTTATATTGTCTCTATTTTTCTTTATTTTTCATTTACATCATACCTTTATGCTTTCTATAAGGTGTAAATAGGGTAATTTCATTTGAGGAAGTGTGGACAACAGTCCCCTCAAAGTGATATGACTCGTTCATGGTATACATGGAACGTATAAAGAATGGAATTAATAAAATAATGTAATGTATATAAAATATGATATTATAATTTTATTACAATATACCTATGTGTCATTTAGTTTTCATTCCTTTAAATATGAAAAATAAATGATATTAGCGTCCATGTGTACGTACGGCTTATCATCTCCATTAACGGTGCATTTCATTTCTTATCTCCAAATGTTATGTACTATTATAAATAAATATATATACTTGATATATATGATATTTAAATCATGAATAATATTCCAGAGATAATATAATTTTGACCAGATGTATAATTTAAATCAAAACAAGTTCATTTTTTACTCAAGTATTGAATATCGACAAAATAATCGATATTAACTTAAATAATTTTTTAATTTTTATGACATGGTAAAAAGTGATAAAAAAGGAATAATAAATTTAAAAAGTGTTCTGAATCAAGTAGAAATTAACTTAAGTTTATTATTCAAGAAGAACAAGGAACATATGTGACCAGTCAGACTCAAGGTGAGGGACTTCGTTCCAATCTCTTTTCATTGATGCATATTTTGATAATATACACCTCCTTCTTTTAAATGGTGTATAATAAACTCCTTTGAATTTTAATTTCATTCAAAGGGAATATTTTTATAAAAATATTTTTAATAAATGAAGAAAGGAATGTTTTTAACTTATGTGGCGATGATGACCTCTCTGTCGTCATAACCGTTATTTGATATTTGGCTTCCTCTATTGGCCTTACTATTTTTTTCAAGGAAAATAAATCCCTAATATCCTTTTTGTGTGTTTTGGTATTGAATATGGTTTTTGAAATGGATTTAATATTTCAATATCTTAAAATTATTTCATGTGATTTCAAATGAAATGTTATTAGTGAAATGTTGATATTTTCAATATTTTATGTGTTATGATTATATAATGGTACTTGGACATTTGACGGGTGGTTATGCGATAAAATAATAATGGGTGGTTACGTGATAAACCAATGATGGGTGGTTATGTGATAAACCAAATTACGGGTGGTTTCATGATAAACCGAGGATGGGTGGTTACGTTATAACCTCCAATTCATTGGGTATGAAAGTCGACTATATGGCTATTCCATTTAGTGATATGTGTGGAAGCTAGTTGTATTGTTATTTCATTTAAGTATGTTTGTGTTCCAAGTTACCTTTATATGATATATGTTTCTTTATTTTGGATTTATGGTAATAATTTGGTTAAAAAAAGGTAAGTAATGATATTATATTAAGTTAAGTATATTTAATAATTTTTAAAGGTGAAAATTATTACTTTCATGTTTTTTATGTTATCCCAAGACTAACAGTTTTATTTATTTATGTATCCCTTACTGAGATTTTTATGCTCATCCCAAGTTTTGAAATATTTTTCACAGGTCATAAGGAAGAATATATTCAATGATGGGATCAAGGAAAATTTATGTTGTTAAAACATGAAACAATGTCTTGTATTGTATTAAATAATTTTTGTTTTATGAAAAAAAAGGATAGTCAGTAGAAGTGTCTACTTGAAATATTTATGTTGTTATGTATAAGTTATGACCTAATTATCTAAATCTCTAAACCTAAAAAGATCCTCAATGTGAATTTAAGGTCAAATTATTGACTTAACTCAAGATTATTTAATTTTTATGGCTAGGGACTTATATGTAACCCGTCTAAGACATATTATAATTAGTAATTTTCTTAAAAAACTGGGGTAAACATAAGAAATTGTGAAATCAAATACTTAGTAAGGGTAAAAAAGGGATATATCAATGATCACTTGAGAGTAAAATTAATATAAGGGTATGAGAACATGATAATAACATTTTAAAATCATACCCTACATATCGTGAATCATAATATTGAATCATGTAATAAATATTGGAATTTCATAAGACATGAATCAGAAATTAATTAAAGAACATGAGCCATCATATCATAACATTGGAATAAGACATAAGATTATGGCATATACATAATCATTGAAAATCATTTACTTATTAGTCAAGGCTCATCAATAATGATATCATAATAGAATGGGTTCACTAACCAAACCATCATAGTAGTCAGGGTTCACTCTTAAGACTATCATAGTAGATAAAGTCTCTTACTGAATAGTGTTCACTCCACATTCTAATCCTATTTATCTCATGAGATATCAATCTTTTCCCAATGAATTAAAGGGATATATAGGTCACAATCATCGGATAATGATAATCAAAAATATGTGTGCCAAAAAAACATAAATACTTCATAATATCATAAACTATGGAAATAAAATAGTTTCATAGCATAACCCATGGAAAATAAATGGGTTTGAAAAATATTTCATCATTTCATTATAGCATAACACGTGGAAAAGAAATAGTTTTCATAAAAAAGGAGTCATAATATTCAAAAATCATCCATATAAATAATGAGGATGGTATCCTTATATGATATCCCCAGTAAATAAAAATAGAAATCAAGGGTTGTTGTCTTCGATGAATAAAAATATCATTAAAAGATCATTAAAACATTCTTGAAGAAAATAACATTTCCATTTTGAAATAACTTATTTAAAAAACTGAAAAAATATAAAGGAAATAATTTTCTTTAAAAATAACCATGTTATATTGTAATAGAATATTCAAATAAAAAATTCTTCATGATAGTAGTAAAATTTGTTCATGTTTTATAAGTTATAAAACATTCCTTCCCTTATTTAGTTAGAAAAGTCACAAAGTATATCATTTGGAAAATGAAAAGAATATTCCTTTCAAAACATTTTGTAAAAAACCAAACATGGGTAAAAAATAATTTACAAAATCATATAATAATATTAAAAAAATTCTATAAAATATTTTTAGAAAACATTTATATGGAAGAAAAAGGTTTTTTTGATCGAAGAGAGAAATCAAGTCAATTTCCCTTAAAAAATATTTTTAGACTCTTGAGTACATAAAGTGAGGAAAATGAAAGGAAAATGTGTGTTTTAAAGAAATAAAAATATGATAATAAAATTCATGAGTATATTTATATTTTTATCATAATATTTCATTATTATATCTTAATCGTAAATAATGCTGATAAATAATGAGATTGTAACATAAACCCATTGAAACTTTGGTAATGTTTGAATTATATTCCCCATGAAATAAATAAAATTATATGGATATGTAAATACACATAAAATTAATATTAATAATCATAAAATACATTCAATTTAATTATATACACCACATAAAAGAAATAAGTGGTGAAGATGGCATGTGTCTCATAGGAATAAAAGTGAGACGAAAATACATTACCTTAGGTTCAACTTCCTTCATATACATTGGAAACTTCTATATAATAAATATAGATTTATTATAAATATATTAAATAAATATAATAATATATATCATACCGTATATTATTTACATAAAAACCTTTTATCACCCATTTTTTAACACTTCTTTATTAAAATCACTATTCTATGTGATATCTTCTTCGTTTTTCATGTATGTTCTAGTTTGGTAGTTTTAGTCCTTGTGTTTTTATCATGGTTCTATAAAATAAATAATTTTAATAATGATATAAATATCATAAATATTCATCGTATAAATTTTTATATTCATTCATAAAATTAGATATAGAAAAATGAATTACACTGTTCACTAAGAGGGTAGGTCATACGTACGCATGAACAGTGTTTTCATTTTCTAAAAGATAAAATGAAATAAAGGTAAATATTAATTGACCATTATAGGATCATTATTATATAATATATATCATATATATTCATTAACATTTTCCTCGTTACCATCCAAGTAAAATATAAAGTAAAAACAAATCAAGTCGCTTCATGGAGATGGTAGTCCACATATACGCACGAACGATGTCATCGTTTCCCAATAGATTGAATCTTAAATACATATATGTGATATTATAATTAAATAATTATAATTATTTTATAAATATAATATATAAATATTAAACCATCATGATACTCATCCATAAAATATGGTGATGAAAATGAATTGTATCACAATATGGAGACGATAATCCATACGTACGCACAAGTGATACTTTCACTTCTCATTTGATGAGAAAGTGGGTGTAAAATGGTGTTTTCATAATAGTAATAACATTTTAGAATATTGATGAAACTAAATTTATTATTTTATGATAAATAACATATATTTTTAGGAGTTAAATAAGAGTATAAAATAAAATTATTAGTTAAGGCGATTACCTCTTCTTTGAAACGGATCCTTTATATCTCTTATAAAGGGCTCTCGGGTTGGTCTTTTGGGAAGTCCATAGTCTCTAAAATGTGTATAAGGAAGTTTATAATATAATTATCAATATTTTGGTCGATATTTAATGCTCAAAGTGGTATAAATAAGTGAGGTAGGAGGTTCCCTTTTATAATTAAGGTGAGGGTCACTTTTGGAATATCTTAAAAGATTAAATTATAATAAATTATTTCTCAAAAAAAATTCCTCAAAATGTCCAAGTATTCAAATATTAGATATTATATGGTGGTAATTAAATAAACCAAAATAATTTAGACATGTTTTTGTGTCATTTTTAACCTTATCATTTTTATTAACCCTTAGTTAATCAATTTTAATTTTAACTATAGTAACAAATTTTTAAATATTAAATTTTTTAATTTTTACTTATAAGGTGAAAAATTGAAAATAAATGGCCATGTTATGAAATTTTATACTATATAATAACTACCTTGTCTTGTTTAAATATTTTTATGATTTTTAAATAATTTAATAATATATTATTTTAATAAAATATCATTATTTTCTATTTTGTCACTATTCATTTAATTTGAATTTAAAGTCATAAATAGATAGTTTGTATTCAATTATAATCTTTTAAAAAATAACTAATATGTCATATTCACTTATAAAAATAATGTAAAACTATAAATTAATCAAATTATATCACTTTTAATATTTTTAAAATCATTTATTTTATTTTTCCATTAATTGAATAAATATTTTTTTGATGTTGTGAAAGAGTTTAAGGTAATTATACAATACCTAAAAATTATAAATATATAAACATAGTTAATATAATTTTATTACTCACAAAATAAAAATTAATATTAATTAATAACTACTTTTTTCCTTATGTAAACACATAAAGCAAATTTAAAACTAAGAGAGTAACATTTTATAATCTTATTTGATTTAAATAAAATATAAGTAATTTTCATGGAAAAGTGTCTATTAAACTAATAAATTTTTAGAACAATGTTATATAGGTCAAATTAACTTAATCTAATAAGAATTATCATGAAAAATTATGTTCTTATCACTTATTTTTTATCTAGATTAACCTTATTTACTTTATACCGTGGTGATAAATTTTTCCATGGTTACTATTCATATTGACCAAAATTAAAAAAGGGACTATTTAAAAAAATTTAACCTAATTATTACAAATATTTAATCCATTATATCAAATTTTATACCTATAATTTTTAGAAATTAATTTTAATATAAGTGCATAAAATATAAAGAAAATTGTTTTTTAGAAAAATAAAATGTTTTTCATAAAATCATATATATTCTTATCCCATTCCAAGAAAAATATTAGATGAATGTTAAAATATTTTATTTAATATATAATATATAAATTTGATTTAAATAGTTCACTCATATTTACCAATTTAATTTATTAACTTAAAAACATGTTGCGTGCATAAAAATGGTTTTTCAATAAAATTTATTTTTACCTATAAAAATATATGTATACTAAATTCAAATATAAAATTGACTCTAATGGAATTAATTAAATTATATAAAAAATAATAAAACTATAAATATATTTAATCCATTTTAAAAAAAATGTAAATTTGTACATTCTTGAAAAAAATATATAGTTTTCAATTACAAATTAATATTTTTCAATATTCTCTAGAAAATCAATATTTTAATATTTTAATCAATTTCCACCGAAATATAATATATTTCTCAAAATGATGAGGATTTAAGATGCATTTTTTTATGTCTAGACCACTAAAATAAACTTCCAACATATCAAAAACGTATATAAAGTTATTCTACCTATCTTCAGTCATTAATCCAAGCCAAGAATGGTTAGAAAAGGTAGGATAATTCCCAAAATGAATAAACCTTTAAATAATACATTTTAATCCAAAATTTTCTAGAATAAAAAAATGGTTCCACTTAGATAATTTCATAAATAATCTTACATACCAAATAATCTTAATAAACTCAACATTAAAGAATTATTTAACCTTAAAGGTGATATCATACCTTTGAGATTACATCTCCAAAATTTAAATTGCATTCTTCCCTGTTAATTTTTTATGTTAAATCACATGTTAAACAGAAATTTTACATATACCTCAACCCAACTAAACATCTCCCAAATATCATTAATCACTATGATAAATTATTATATAATCGTGTAACGTAGTGAAATTCAAAAAAATATCATGAATCAAATTTAAATACTAGCCTAAAAGGTAATCTTTAACTTAACCATAAATATTCCTAAAAATATCACATTTTCAATGAATCACCTTTTAACCATCAATATTATATTTATCCCATTATCTATTATTCCAAAATTAACATATAATAAAATCATGTACCAACCCAAAAGGGTATTTAAACCTCATTAGAGTATCCAAATCTTATCACTTAAAAAATTAAAAGTGGGATTTTATCTCTTTGAACTTACGATCAACCTTAAACTTATAAACCCGTGATGATATCCATAAAATTTAAGTTAAACTCGCATGAAAACATATATGCTTTCCGAATTAATATAATCCTTGTAACACCCTAAGTTTTTATGAACCTTTTTTTATAATAAATTAAAATTTTTTGATGTATTATGTTATATTCTACACCAAGTTAATATTATATTATACAATACAAAAATTTGATCATGCGCTACACACAATACAAGCTTATCTTGTGTTACAAATAATATTGAGTTTCGATGAAATAATATTTTATTAGTATAACTACTTAAACAAGACAGTTATTACCTAGACTTTAAAATTAGTAATAATAATAATAATAACTACTTTGTAAATATGATTTATAATGTTTTTAAATAAATAAAACATGTTGATAATGAAATATATAATTTTAGGCAAAAGTCTATATGTTATGAAAAATACTATTTTCTCAAAATAACTTCTTTTTATGTCCTTCTATGAACAATAATAAAATTAATTTTAGAAAATTTTAGAAAAATAATTTGATAAAAAATTCATTTTTTAATTCAAAATTTAAAAATTATCTTAGGGTGATTTTTTGGGATTTTTCTAAAATATTATTTTGGGATGAATTGTGAAAAATAATGAATTATAATTGAAAACTACTTTTTTATTTAATTTACATATATAGTTAAATTATATTTTAATTTTTTAAAAAGTATAATTATAACAATTATATATAAATTAATACAATTTAGGTTATTTTAACCTAATTTACATTGAAATTTGATATAAAAACATTTCAATCTTTTGAACTTTTTTCACTTTAAAAACTGGTTTTCTCATCCCATCTACGGGATTAATTTTTAATTAATTTATGAAACTTATGTGATTAGAATTTATAAAAATATATTAAATATTTTTAATAATAATAATTTATAATTTATAATAAGTTTAAATTAATTTTTTACTAAAGTAATTATTGAAAGAAATTAAAATCAGTTACCATGATTAAGGAAAAAACAAGATTACTTAGTGGTTAAACATAAAAAAAAATAAGGTGTAAAAATGATACTAAAATTATCCAAAACCCCTTTTATAGAAATATTTACCATTACTGGATCTAAAATTTACTATTATTGGAGGTAAATTATGTAAGGGAGACCTCTCAATGGTGTTTACCTTTTTCTATTTATAAGAATGTCACTCCCCCTCTACTATAAAAGGGCACTAACCCCCCTCACTTATTCACACCTCTTAAACCATTTTTATCATCCAAAACCTATCTGAATCACCTAAAAATATAAATCCTCTCACCCTATAATCCTAACATTGGTCATAAATCTGAACAAGGAAGTCCTTTGGTGCAAACCAATAGGACTTACCTGAAGAAGAGGTAACATCCTTCATTGTGCATTTTAGATTTGTTTCCTTCAAATCCCCATTAAATTACTCCTATATAAATAATATATAGTAATATTAGTATAATAAATATACTAATATTTTTTATGTTAAGTGTGGGACCTAAAACTTCACACACTTCTATCAAATGGGATATGCAACCATTATTCGTGTGTACGGCAGACTACCGCCTCGTGAACCGATGTTGTTCGTTCTTCCATTAACACCTCTCAAGGTTAGAAATAATGATTTAATTATTATTTTTATATGATATATATTATATTTATGATTTATTTATACTTATATATTTTTATATAACAAATACCTTCATGCTTTATATTTTTTTGTAATATGATAACATTTTTTGTGGATGTGTGGACTACCACCTCCTTAAAGTGATCTGATTCATTCATGCTTTACATGAAATGTATTAATGATGGGTTTATTAAAAATATGTTATATTTATGAAATAATAATAATATTGTAATGATAATATATTTTTATATATACATTACCTAATTTTCTTTCTTTCAATATGACAATAAAATGGAAACATTTTTCATGCATACGTATAGTCGACCATCTCCATGAATGGTGTATTTCATTTCCTATTTATATATTTTTGTAGATTATTATAAATAGGTATATATAGAATATATATGATATTTATGTCATGGTTTACATTATTTAAATAATTAAATAATTATCTAAGTAAGAGTACCAAGAATAACAAGTCAAAACATGTGCAAAAAACAAAGTGGTTATTACCTGAAACATAACTTTAACATGGAATTATTAATAAAAATGTAATAATTAAACCATATATGGTGTGATATAATTTAATATGGTTCATTAATAAATTTATAATAAACTTATATTTATTATATTTTAGGTTTTAATGAGTATGATGTGATTCAAGACATAAGGAAAGGGGATTTATAGTCTCACTTTTATTTATGTGAGACTTATGCCTTATTAACCAGTAATTTATTTTTTGTGGTGTACATACTACCTAAAAATTTATTCTATGATTATTATCCTTAAATTTATATATATTTACTTATCCATTTTATGACCTATAATTCATGGGTTTTACGATTCAAAAGTTTCCAAAACGATAAGGTAATGTTGTCTCAATTTTCCTTCTTAAAGATACATGTTATGTTATGCACCTATATACTTTTACAAGGTGTATATACTACCCTTTAACATGTTTTATCATGAATATAATTCTTTTTAATATATTTTAATATACTTTTAATTTCAATATATCATGGTTATTATGATTCAAATTTATCTAAGTGGTAACATTTTATTGCTACAATCTATTCATTTTGGGATTATTTACGATTATAATTCCATAAATGAAATATTATAATACATCTATCAAGAACTATAATTGAATTTATTATACTCTATTTATTCATGATATATTCATGTATTGGTACCATTTTTCTACTCTTGGGTACTTAATATGATTAAGAAAATATTTTTAAGAAAATTTGACCTTATTTCACTCTTTGGTAGGAAAACTCTTTTCTCCCAAAACCATGTTTTATATGAATTTTTTTAAAAATATTATACCATGATTTTTAAAATATACTTTTACCTGTGTTTTACCTTTATATAAAAAAAATTAAAATTAATATTCTTTTCATATTCTAATCAAGGATATTTTTACTTCTACTGATAATATGAATGAAATATTTGTTTTTATGTATACATCATGTATGGAATTCTATTCCATAATGACAACTATATTATTTGAAGGTTTATTTATAATTATTAAAATCTATATTCAAAGCATTTTTTTCAAAAATGTTTTCAAAACTTTATTTGTAAGTTTTCAAAGTTATTTTCAGAGAAATGTATTTTCAAAAAAAATTATGTTTTAAAAAAACATTTTTCAAAGAATAAAATATATTTTCATCAAGAAATGTTTTTAAAAGATTTATAAAAAATAATTTCCCATCTAAGATGACATCGCTTGATGTTACTTATGTATTACCGGGGTTATGATCTAAGGATACCATTATTATTCTTTCTATGAATGGTTATTATTTTTATGATGTGTTATTTATGAAACTCATTTCTATTCTATAGGTTATAACATGATAAATACTCATGAACCCCATTTTTTTCATGGTTTATTCTATGATGAAACTATTATGAAACCTATCTCTTTTCCATAGGTTAAGATATGATTAAATGACTATGATTCCCATTTTTTCATTTCATTGGTTATGATATGATTGCTTTTTATGATCTTACGACACACATATGTATGATTTCATTATGAGATGGGTGGGGATTATATCTACCTCTAATGCATTGGGTAAAGATTTATATATCATGAGATAGAAATGGCTATAATGGGTAGTGAACTAGATTCAATAAAGGAATTTTTCTACTAATATGGTCATGGGAGTGATCCTTTTCTACTAAGATGGTTTGGCGAGTGAACAAAATCCACTAAGATATACTTGGAAGTAATATTTAACTACTATGGAAATCATTTTTCATGTTTATGACTCTGCCACAATTCTATGTCTTATTCCAATATTATGATTTCATGAATTATTCTTTTGATTCCATTATGATTAATGCATTATGAATTTCCAATATTTATCCCATGAATCTTTATTTGTATCTCTAATATATAGTGTATGATCTTATAATGTTATGATCATGTACTCATACCCTTATACTCCTGATTATGCTTATATATCTCCCTTTCTTACCCTATCTGAGCATCTGAGATCATACTTTATTATGTTTCCTTTCCCCAAGTTATGAATATATGTATTATATATGATGTGTCTAAGAAGGGTGCTAGTCATAGAGAACCTAGTGTGAGATAATGTGGCTCACTTATATACCAGTATTTATGTTTTTATGTTTCGAAATGCATTAAACTGATTCGGTATTTGGGTGTCTATTTGTGTAATTTATTAATTATTCTAAAACAATGATGTATTTTTTATATAAGAGAAGTGAGGGTCATTATATTTGGTATCAGAGAAAAACTTTAGTTAACATTTGGAAACTAGGATGATAAAATCTTATTAAAATTACTAAGGACATGTCTCTAAGGATAAGTCCTAGGATGATTCAAAGTTTACAAAAATATTCAGGAATTTTTGTTAAGTATGGAGTGAGTGGTTTCCTATTAATACATCCCTATCTAGATACTACAAGTGGATATGTCTCTGATTCATATGTATATAGGGGTAACAACCATAAAAATACCATATTGATCTAGACTAAATTGGGAACTGGTACATGAAAATGGGCCTTCTTGTACACCTAGTTTGACACTCTTAGGGGATATGATTTGGGAATTAAAAGACTCTTTACAAACCATGATAAAGGATCTAAATAGACTATGTTTGTAAATTCCCTAGGATAAACCTAATGTGTCATAGATTAAAGAATTTTTCATAACATAGACATCCTATAAGTGGTTTTTTGTGAATATGTGGTTACCCACTATGATTATTATTTCTTACTCCATGTTCTAAGTTTGGGAAGAAGCATAGATGAAATTTCCTTAGGGGGACTAGTAAATGTTTGAAGTGTGGAAAGGAAGGTCATTGGACTTTTGATTGTTGGAGTAACGAGAAAAAGTTGTATAACATTTCGAATAGAGATAAATCTGCACATAATAAACCTCCCCCACTTCAGTTCTACATGTTTAAGGATAATGGGAATTATGATAACCAGTTCCCAAACCTAAGGGTTAGTAATGATGATTTATGTCAGAAACCTATTAATCTGATGGAAAATGGGAAATTTCATGTGATCACTATTTTTGATGAAGGGTTCAATAACGACATGGTGAAAGGTACGCTTATTATCCACTATGTAACTACCAATTTCTTATTTGATTCTAGATCCACCCACTATTTCATATCTAAATAATTCTCTAAGGGTACTAAGATTCCACCCAAATGATTAGATATGAAATTAGTATTGAAAACCCTTAATGGTATGATTATTGCATCCAAAGTCTATGATTATTCTCCAGTTAACATTTCTAGGAAATTGATTCATTAAAATATTATCATTCTTCCTCCGGTTGAATTTCATGTCATCTTTGGTATGGATTGGATTTCTCTACATAAATCCCACAAAAATTTTCAAGGAAGGGAAGTTGTTTTTGATATTTTAAACCAACCTATGATTGTCTATCAGTGTGATGATAAGTATCAACTTTCTATGGATATTAAATATAGTATATGGGTCTTAATTCCCATTCAGAATGAGTGTTTATCTCAAATGTTTATAGAAATACTTCACATCAATGATATTTATATTATTCAGGAATTTGTGGATGTCATTCTAAGAGAGTTTCCTAGCCTTACAACAAAATGTAAAGTTGAGTTCTCAATAGAAATCATACCTAATTCCACACCAATTTCTAAGACTCTTTATGAAATGGCCCAGATTGAGTTGTAGGAATTGAAGAAGAAACTCTAAGAAAACCTTGACATGGGATTCATTCATCCAAGTGTTCCACCTTGGGGTGTACTTATTATTTTTGTGAAAAATTAATACGGATTTATACGACTCTGTATTTATTATTAGGAGTTGAATACGATCATGATCAAGAAAAAGTATCATCTTCTCCATATTGATGACTTGTTTGATTAACTTTGTAGAGATCAATACTTTTCCAATGTTAATCTTCGTTATGGATATCGTTAATTGGGGGAAAAGAAAGAGGATATACCCAATATAGAATTTTGTACAAGGTATGAATATAATTAATATAGAGTGATTCCTTTTTATTGTACTAATTACCCTTCTATATTTATAGATTTGATAAATAGATTCTTTAGAGATTGCCTTTATCAGTTTGTGTTAGTCTTTATCGATGATATTCTTATCTATTCAAAGATCATGAAACAGTATGAAGACTACTTGAGAATTATGATAAAAACCTTAATGAAGGAGAAACTATATGAAAATTTTAAAAATTGTGGATTTTAGCTATATAAAGTTTCATTTTTGGGTCATATAATCCCAAGAGAGGTTATAGTAGTAGATCCATCAAAGATAGAGGTTATTGAATTTTGGCCTAAACCAACCACGATGATAGATATCTATAGTTTCCTTAGTTTATCTTGATATTATCGATGTTTTTTGGTGAATTTATCACAAAATATACAATACTATAACCAAGTTAACTCTAAAGAGTTCCAAGTTCCTCTAGATGGATGAATTTGAGGAAAATTTTAAGTAATTGAAGAGAAGGTTAGTTAGTGCACCTATTTTTACATTACTCTAGTGGATAAGGGTTTTTAATCTATAGTGATGCATTCAAGAAGGTATCTGGATGTTTTCTTATGAATAATAACATGGTTATAGTCTATGTATTAGGAAAATTGAAGGATCATGAGAAAAATTACCCAACTCATGATTTGGAGTTATCTTCATTAATTTTTTCATTGAAGATATGGAGGTATTATATTTACGGAGAAAAGTGTGATATATATACTGATCATAAAATTTTGAATTATATATTCACACAAAAGTATTTGAACATGCACCAGAGAATATAGATAGAGAAAATAAAGGATTTTGTTTTCTCAATACATTACCATCTTAGGAAATCAAACAATATGGTCGATGATTTGAGTTAAAAGGATTATGTTATCTGATCCATGATGTGGATCACAGAAGATCCAATATTTATAGATTTACAAATCTTGGACATGTAAATCCTGATGGAAGGGGGTAAATCTTATCTTCATTAATTGAATTTCTAACCCTCTATCCAAGAAAAAATTAAAGAGGTATATAATGAAGATGTTGAACTAAAAAAGAATGTTAGAAATTTTCTTGAGTTTAACCATGGTCAAGATGGAATGATAATGTTCGGGAAATGTGTATGGGTTCCATCCATACTGGATTCGAAGAAGGATCTGTTAGAGGAAGCTCATATCTCTTTATTATATATTCATCCTAGAATTAAAAATATGTATAGATAATTGAATTAATACTTTTGGTGGGATGGCATAAATAGAGATATTGTAGAGTTTGTATCTCAGTGCTATGTATGTCAGCAAGACAAGGCTGAAAGAAAAAAATATAAGGGGATGTTGCATCTATTACCCATACCAAAATGTAAATGGGAGAACATCACTGTGGATTTTGTCGTTGGACTCCCCAAAACCTCTTAAGTTCATAATTCTATATGGGTGGTAGTTGATCTCCTTACTAATTCAGCACACTTTATAATTATTAGAGAAGACTTCTCTCTGGATCATATTTCCATGATATACATTAAGTAAGTGGTAAGGTTGAATGGAGTACAACATTATATCATATCTAATCAAGATTTAAGTTTTACTTAATAGTTTTGATGAAGTATTCATCAAGCCCTTAATATAGAATTGAGCTTCATAACTATTTATCATTATCATACATTTGGTCATTCTGAAAGAAAAATTCAAACTCTAGAGGAAATGTTGAGATCTTACTTAATGGATTTTAATGTTGGTCAGGATAAAAACCATCCTATATTTGAGTTTCCTAACGGTAATAGATTTCACTCAGTTATTCAGATGGATCTTTATAAATCACTATGTGTTAAGAAATTTAGATCTCCAACATACTAGAATGAAGTTGGACAAATAAAGCAATTGGGACCTAAGATGGCTGAAGAAATTGTCAAGAATTTTAGAACCATTTAGTATCATATCAAGGAAGATAAAAGTTAGTAGAAAATTTTTGAGAATATCCATATATTTGATCAATAATTTTAATTCACTGAGATTTTTTGTCTATAAATTTTTCCCTGGAATAATTTTATGAGATTTGGGGAGAAAAGGAAACTAATCCCTATGTATATCGGTCCCTTTAAAATTATTGACCATATCTATACATTAGCCTATAACTTGGAACATACACTAAACCTCACTAAATTCCATGATGTTTTTCATGTATCTATCCTAAGGAATTACATAAAAAATCCTTCACATGTACTAAACTCAGAGTTCATAACGTTGAAGCAATATCTTTCTTATGAGGAACAACCAGTTGAAATTATGGATCGTAAAGAGAAATTTCTACGAAACAAGACCACACATATGGTCAAATTTTTATGGAAAAAACACCAGTTATATGAATCTATGTGGGAACTTTAGGATATTATGAGGCATAAGTATCCTCATTTTTTTGTTTTAGAATGATGAATTTCGAGGGAGAAGTTCATTTTAAAGGGTAGAATATAACACCATCAGTTTTTATGAACATTTTTTAAAAATAAATTAAATTTATTTGATGTATTGAATTATATGATACACCCAATTAAGATTATGTGGTACTCAACACCAATTTAATCTTGCACTATATGTAACACTATCTTAGCTTATGTTACACGCAACACTGAGTTTCCACAAAATAACACTTTATTATTATAAATATTTAAATAAGAAGGTTATAACATAGCCGTTAAACAAAGTAATATTAATATTAATAAATAATTTTTAAATATTATTTATAATTTTTTACATAAATAAAACATATTTATAATGAAATATATAATTTTCTGTAAAGTCTATATGTTTTTAAAAATACTTTTTTCTCAAGAGAACTACTTTTGATGTCATGTGAATAATAATAAAATTAATTTTAGACGCTTTATAAATTTAATTTGATAAAATAAAATTCATTTTTGAATTCATAATTTCAAAATTATCTTAGGGTGAATTTTTTTGATTTCTCTAAAATATTTCATTTTTGGATGAATAGGGACAAATACTGAATTTTAATTGAAAAGTGTTTTTCATTTAATTTATCTATATAGTTAAATTATATTTTAATTTGGTTTTAAAGTATAATTATATAAATTATGCATAAATTAATCCAATTTAGTTCATTTGAACCAATTTCACCATTGAAATTGGATATAAAAACATTTCAATCTTTTGAACTTCTTCACATTAAAAACTAGTCATCTCATCATACCAATGGGATTAAATTTAAATTAATTTATGCAACTTATTTTCTTAGAATTTGTAAAAATTGATTCAATATTTGCAATAATCATAATTTATAATGTCTAAAAAGTTTAAATTAATTTTTTCCCTGAGTAATTAGTGAAAGTAATTAAAATTAATTATGGTGATTGAGGTAAAAATAAGATTACTTAGTGGTTAATCTTAAAACATAAGGTGTAAAAATAACCTAATATTTTCCAAAAACCCATTTTATGACCATAATTAGATTATTTTTCATATTAGGTCTAAAATATACCATTATTTGAGGCACATTATTTAAGTTTGACCTCTCAATAGAGTTTACCTTTTTGTATTTACAAGAATGTCACTCCTCCTCCAATATAAAAGGGCCCTCACCCCCCTCACTTATTCACACATATCAAGCCACTTTTCTTAGAAAATAACTATCAAAATATTCTGAAAAAAATACTCCTCTAAACCTATAATCCTCATTTTGGGAATAAATCCAACCAAGGAAGTCCTTTGGTGAAAACCAAAAGGAGTTACCCGAAGAAGAAGTAACATCCTTCAACGTGAATTTTTTTCCTTATCCTCACACTTAAATTCCTCTTATATAAATCATATATAGTAACCTTAGTATAATAAATATACTTATATATTTTATGTTAAGGGTGCAACCTACACCTTCACACAATTCCATAAAATAGGATACATAATCATTGTTCATGTGTACGGTGGACTATCGCCTCCTGAATTGATGACATTTCTTCTTCCATTACAACCTATCAAGGTTGGGAATAATGTTGTAATTACTATTTTTATATGAAATATATGATATTTATAATTTATTTATTCTTATGTAATTATTATATAACACACACCTTCATTCTTTCCATTTTTTGGGAATACAATAACATCTTTTGTGGACGTGTGGACTATCGCCTCCTCAAAGCAATGTGATTCATTAATGCTTTACATAGAATGTATTAAGGATGGGTTTTTTAAACATATGTGATATTTATGAAATAATAATTATAATATATTCATAATATAAATATATACATCAATTACTTTTCTTTATTTAAATACAACATGAAAATGGAAACAGTGTTCATGCATACGTACGGCCTACCGTCACCATGAATAGTGTATTTCATTTCCTATTTATATCTTTTGTAGATTGTTATAAATATGTATATAATTAATATATATGATATTTAAATCATTTTTTGAATTCTTTAAATAATTAAATCATGATCTAAGTAATAGGATCAAGAATAACAAGTCAACACATGTATGAAAAATAAAGTGGTTATTACCTAAAACAAAACTTTAACATGGAATTGTTAATAATTGGATAAAATAAGTTCATAAGTAAATAATATATGGTATTATATAATTGAATATTTTTATTAAATTGATTTATAATAAACTTTTATTTATTATACTAGAGGATTTAATAAGTTCAATGAGAGTCAATACATAATGTAATGAGATTTTTTGTCTCACTTTTATTTCTGTGAGACTTATGAATTATTCACCACTCATTTCTTTTAGGTGGTGTATATACTGCCTACAAATGTATTAAATTATTATTATCCTTAAATTTATGGTTATTTACTTTTCCATTTCATTTCCTTTATTTTTTGAGGTTTACGATTCAAAAGCTACCAAATCGGTAAGGTAATTTTGTCTCAATTTTCCTTATTTGAGATACATGTTATGTTATGGAACTATATTCTTTTACAAGGAGTATATACTGAACTTTTAAAGGTTTTATCATGTATAAAATTATTTTAATTATATTTTAATATTATTTTAATTTCATTCTCTCATGCGTATTATGATTCAATGTTACCGAATTGGTAAGAGTTTGTTACTAAAATCTCATCATTATCGAGATTATTTACAATTATGCTTCCATTGATGAAATATTATGATCCATATCTCAATAACTACCATTAAGTTTCTTATTATTTGTTTATTAATGATATATTCATGTATCGATACCATTTTTCCACTCTTTGGTACTTAAGATTAAGAAAAAAATTAATAAAATCTGACCATATTTCCCTCTTTGGTCGGAAATTTGTTTTCTCCCAAAACCATGTTTTCTAGAAATATTTTTGAAATTATTATACCGTGAATTTTAAAAAAAACATTATTACACATGTTTTACCTTTTCAAAAAATTGTTTTAAAAGGAATATTCTTTTCATCTTCTGATCAAGAATCTTTTGACTTCTATAATGGTATGAAAGGAATCTTTGTTTTTACATGTACGTCATGTATGGAATTCTACACCGTCATGGCCACTCCATTTGTTGAAGCGTAAATTAAAATTTTTCTAGAATATTTTCTAATAAAAATGTTTTTAAATTTTTTTCAATGCTTCCTTTATAATTTTTAAAATTTATTTTCAAATAAATTCATTTTCAAAATGTTTTATGTTTTAAAAAACATTTTTCAAAGAAGAAAATATATTTTTCTCAAAAAATGTTTATAAAAGATTTATCAAAATTATTTTCCATATAAGATGACATCTATTGACTTACCTATTTCTTAATATGGTAATGATCCAAGGATTTCATTCTTATTCTTTATCTAAATTGTTATTCCTTTTATGACATATTTTTTATGAAACATGTTTCTCTTCTATAGGTTATACCATGATAAATTATCATGAAACCCATTTATTTTCATGAGATATTCTATGATGAAATGATTATGAAACCCAAGTTTTCCACATAGGTTAATATATGATTAAATTACTATGATACCCATTTTTTCATTTCATGGGTTATGATATGATGATTTTTTAGGATCTTGTGGCACACATATGTATGATTTCATTATGAGATCAGTGGGACATATATCTCCCTTCAATTAATTTGGTAAATATTTATATATCATGAGATAAACCTGGCTATAATGGGGAGTGAACTCTGTTCAATAAAGAACTTTGTTTTCTAAGATAGTATTGGGAGTGAACCTTGACTACTAAGATAGTTTGGGTAGTGAACTCATTCCACTAAGACGGCCTTAGTAGTAAGCCTAGACTACTATGGAAATAATTTTTCATGTTTATTTTCTTATCAAAATTCCATGCCTTATTCCTATGTTATAATTTCATGTCTTATAATCTTTATTTCTTTATGATTCATGTCTTATGTGAAAGTACCAGTTTGGGATAGGCTTAACACGGAGAGGGGGGTGAATCATTGTTGGGAACTTTTTAATCCAATTTAAAAAAATTATCCATGTACTTATTAGACCTTTTAGGATCTTGATTCTCTTATTCACTTTTCCCAGTTGCATGAATGTATATGAAAGTAGTAAAGATAACACATGATATTTTTACAAAGTTCACTACTCAATAAGAGTAGCCAGTCCTATACATGGTCTGGAAATAATCTTGACTACACAACCACCAGAAAATAATCCTTTGAATGTGGTTATAATGAGTAGGATATTCCCAATATCACTATGAAAACAATCCCATAGTGCATTCGTGTAGCACTATATAAAGAATCCAATAGTGCATGTTTTAAAGAACTTGGCTGGATCTTTATATTGCCTCTCAATATAGTCTTCTCCTGTTTTATAAGGGTTTATAACACCAAGAAATTCCTCCACCTATTGAGTCTTATTCTATATCATAGTTCTTCTTTTATCTTCCACAACCTTCTTCTTCACTTTCTTACTTTCATAGTAGCATTCAAGCAACTCCTCTTATCTCTTCCTAGTAGAAAACTTGATGGTTGTACTATATTCTTCTTTTATCATTCATAATGATATGAATGTGTTAAACTGATGAAATGAATTATCTCTGACCCAAATGGTGATCAATTAATATCAATTTGTCCAGTCACTTTCTCTTTTCCATTGGATCTATGAAACACAAATATATGCAATATCATATAGCAGTGTCTTGATCTCTCTTTCTTCTTCACTGAAAAACCAACTACACTAAATCGCATTCTTCAAATAATGATATAATCACAAAAATCCTTTGTAATTATTAAATCAATAATGATAAGCTCAACACAACATCATCATAATTAATATTCCCTGGATAATAATCAATTTTTAAGTGGGAACACTCTATTCTTCTTGGATACACAATAATATGAAATTGTGTAGCAACTGTCTTAATCTCTTTCTTAAACACTCAATACCAACACATGAGTGTATCAGTTTACTTATCTTCTTCCTTGTGCAAATATGAACTTTGGTGCACATCTGTTTCTTCTTCACACAAACAAACTATGTTTGATTGCTCTTCTCTGTCTGTTGTGTATCAACCTGGTACACCCATGGTTTCACTTTTTAAAACATAGTGTGGGTATTATACCCAATAACTGGTTCACATAACCATTCTCCAATAATCACTACAAGCATGTGAGTTTAACACATTTCATGTTTCCAAAAATCATCTTCTTCACAAAGAATGATGAGGGTGTAAACACCTATAGCATGTATGCAGAATTTATCCTTCAAAAATTGACATGTATCCTCATAAAATTGAATCCTCTGTGTACTGAGTTGCACTATGGGGCATGATTGCTTGGAGAACTACCTTCCCTTCTACAGAAAACATTTCCTTCCATAGAATGCCTCAACCCCATGGGTGGATGATCTCTATAGAGATTGTATATGCTTTACAGCCCCTTTCTCTTTATGAGTTATCAAGCCCCGTAAACTCATTATGCAGACAAATTCCTCCTTCTTGGAATCTTTTCTCCTTGAACTACTATCCTTCATGGAATTCTCCCTCACAAACTCTTTCAGACTTACCTGAATTTTTTCACCAGTGATGATCTCTTATAATAAAAGTTATCCATTCCAAATGATATAATTATGGGTCTATATATAGTAAAATAATATCCATAAAACCCACTAATATGATTTACCCAAAACATTGATGTGGTACAACCTTTATCGCGAACTGTTATGTGGTATGTATAATACCTTAATCCTATGAGTCGGTTGATGTATTCTGCAAATGGAAACCATTTGTGGAATCTTAAATCCCTACCTCATTCCAAAAATGACACACCTCTCATGAACTATGAACCTTCACATGAACTGTGAGCCTCCCATGAACTATTTTCCCTACACGGTCAGTGTAGCATGCTTCATGGAAATATTCCTTTACTGATTTTCCATCACTATTCTGCATACCTTCTATACAATCTGTGAATTGTGCTTTGTGAACTTATTTCATGAAAATATTCCTTTTCTATTAAACCAACTCCTGATTTTGAGGCCCAAAAATTAGGAAAACATTGGGAACAATGCCGCCTTAAAATTATTCTTTGGTAAAACCAATCATACTAATTCATGGTCATCTTGATTTATCAAAGAAAATAGATTCATCATTAAAGTTTTAACCATATTCCATTAAAATTCACTTCATTCCAAAACCACTTGATGGATCGCCTTTATCAAAATCATATTTACCTAAGAAATTATTGTAGCTTCCCTATCTTCCATCAATATATTTCTTTCTAATAAAACCTAAATATGACTGACATCACCTTTTCTCCCCCTTTCCTTCATAAGGCTTCCATCACAGGTTCTCCAAACAACTGAAGATATTTTTTAAATACAAATTAGCAAATCATCATCATATTTTACAACTAGAATTATTCAACCATGACATCCCATGTCATCAAATTAATCCATAACAATTATTCAGGAATCACCTTGAAACTCAAAGTATTCAAAACATGTTTCTTGTGTTATCAAGACTTGAGGATATTATCCAAGCTCTATTAACTTTGGAACTACTTCATCATATTGATTGCAATAAGATCTTATTATCTCATTGATCACCATTGAAAATAAATAAAAATCTATTGACAACAAATAAAATCCATACACAAAATAGGCTCTTCAATCTCCCCCTTTGTATTTTTTTAATACCATAAATTTTCTTTCCAAATGAATGTGTAAATATGTTTAACTATTATATTCTATCTCACATTTACCTTTCAAACTTTAATTTCACTTTCTCTCCCCCTTATTGATAAGAAATAAAATTTTTGTAGGAAAAAGGGTATTAGTCCATACTTAAGAAATGTTCTATTCACCATTTCACTCTAAGTCTACTTGAGTTGTGCTCGATGGAGAAAATAAGGGGATTTGATTTTGATAACAAATTTTTCCATTACCAACTCATCATGATCCCATAAGAAATAAGAACTCATACACTTTTCTTCAATGACTATTCAATTTCATTCTAGGGTGAAATCACTAAATATGAGATGAATATTTTTAAGAATAGTCAACCTAAAACTCCTACACTCACTTCAACTAATAGATAAAAAACATTCTTGTGTAGTATGAAGGATGAGGGACCTTGGGGAACTTCCATTCTTCTTATGTCACTGAATAATTCAATTACAACCCCTTTGTATAGTTTTTTATTTCTAATAACCAAGGATGAGAGATTAAGAGACATACATTTTCCAATGAAATTGTATTCAAGCAATTTCCAGAATAATTAGATTTTATAAAAATTGAAATAATAATTCTAGAAACTTCTTCATTTGTCTCCCCCTAAAGGGAAACATTTCTAATTATCTTTATAATTTTTGATATCATCATGAATGTATTTCAAAAAAATCTAGTATGGATAATACATCATAATGGATCTTCAACTTGTGATAGTCCATATTGGAAAACTTTCACAACTTCACCAAGGGTGATCTTTTATAATATTTTTTCTTCAAAATATCATGAAATAAGATCAAACCAATATAGAATATTCTTTATCATGGCTATACATAATAGGATATCATATTCTTTAACTTCATTAAGGATGATCCTCAATTATATTAGTATTTTAATGTCAATTCCGGAATCATTCAAGGATGGTAACTTCTTTATATTTTTAATCAATAATTTACAGTACTCACTGCTTCTCATGTTCTCCTCCTCAGAACATGGTTCGCCATCAATTACTTGAAATATAAGCACAAATACAATACACAAAGATTTAAGGTAATAACGTGAATCATCCTTACTTCATTAATATGAATAGAGAGGTTGAGATGATCTTCTCAATCAAGTTGATCCTTTATTCATGCTTGCACGTTTGATTATTTTTTCTAATATATGCTGAGGTAGTATGGATATCTTCACATCCTCTTTTTCTTTATGTGGAGAAATTTTCATCTTAACACCCTTCATCAATGATACATCATTACTTATCTTAAAAACTACTTCTTGTTCTGGTAGTAAGTTTAAACAACCTTTTTCAATGTGATCATATTTCTTGCACCTCTCACACAGTACTTAATTAACACAATAGTTTCATTTTCTTGAAAAACCCTCGTGAAATTTTTCTTCATCATGTGGAATCATGTATTCCACTTTTTTCACTAGATTTAGCTTATTCATCTTCCATTTTTATCATTATCTCTAAATCTTCAAGCTAGATCAATAACATGTCATTATGAACTATGGGTGAAAGTTTGGATCTTCCACATGGGTTATTATGAGTGCCATCCCTCTTATTAGTTCTTTTGGATGCACTACCCTTCAATTTCAGGGATTTAGAATCTATGGCTTTCTCACCATTCTTATTCGGTACCTTCTAGGGAGGATTTCTGTTTAGAATATTCTTTTGATATCTTCCCAAGGATTATTCTTCATTCCAAGTCAAACTTTGTGATATTATTTTATTATATTCTTTGGATACATGTTGAGATGAGAATGTACCAACCTTATGAGCACTACCATTGCATACATCACAGATTTTATCAAGCATTCCAAATCTTTTTTCAATATACAAATGCTTCTGGACCTATGGATGTTCCTTATTAATCTCTATCTTATTCCCCCTTGAAATCAGCTTAATTTGTTATTTTAAATTTTTATTTTTGTACCAAAAATTTAATGCACAATTCCCAAATATGTTTCTATACCAACATTGACCCGCAAATCTTATTTTCTTGATATTTTATGTATCATATTTTTGGGTCTTCTTCATGATTTTTTGTGCTTTCTATGGGGAATAAATTTCCATATCCTTTTTTATATCCACCATAATCATGGTGGTAGGCTTCTTCTCATATTTTTTTATCTATAATTGTTTATATTTCATTTTAAAACCTTTAATTTTCATGATAATAGGTTTAGAAACATTGGTAAAAGATAGTGTGGATGGTACCTAATTATTATTAGATACTTGTGATAGATCATTGAGTGAAGTCGTGATCTTCTTATCACATGTTTGATGTCTTTCAACTTTAGAATCCTTCAATGAAAATTGAGTATCATTATAAAAGTTTTCCTTATTTTGTGAATACTCAATATGTGTCTTCTAAATATTGGCCAAATGACCTTCCAAATCTAGAAATTTCATAGTGATGATGAGTTTTTGATCTTTAATCATAATCATCTTCTTTTCACAATTATTCTTCATTCTTTCAACTTTATCTTCATGTAACTTAACTTTGTTCTAAATAAAATATTCAAGTTCATTAATCTTCTTGGATATTTATTCTAATTGTAAACCCTTGACATCAATTCTATTGTTTAATTTTTCTTCAATTGCATGGATCTTTTCTTCTATATTCTTTTTAACCCCCTCTTTATCTTCAACTTATTTGATCTATTTTGATGAACTTATTTCAAGTTTCCTATTTGTTTATTAAAAGGTCCAAACCTATCTGGATAGAATTAAACATTCTACAATTTTTTCTTGTAACATATTCTACAAAACATCTATTTCTCCTTCTTAACAGGTTGACCTCTTCCTGCATACATTGAAAGACTCAACAAACAGGGAGGATCTTTCTTTAGAAATACAATGCAGAATAAATATTAATCTATCAATTGATAATTCTTGAGAAGTTTTAGATTGATCATCATCGCCACTTGCGATAAAATTTTCATCTTAAGGAATATTTTTGAATGTACTAACACATACCTCTTGATCAATATAGGTAGTAAGCTTATCCATCTTCTTGGTGGAAAATTGAGCCACCTTCTCATTACTTTTTAAGCTCGATATGTATTCATTATCCACAAGTAATATAGAAATAGATACTTCCACTTCTTTAGATAAGAGGTACTTCTTATTCAACTTTCTCTTATCTTTATTTTTCCTATTATTCATGGACTTGGTAGATATGGAATTCTAATCAGAGGTAACTGAATCTTCAAAAAAACTACAGTTCATTATTGAATCAGGAAATAAACTCATGTCTTCAAGATAAAATATCTTCACTATATATATTCTAATAGAGGTGAAGCTGGATTTGATACCAATGGAAAGGATTAGTTTGGGATATGGATAATACTGATAGGGGGTGAATCCGTGTTGGGGGATTTTTAATCCAATTTCAACTTTTTATGCATGTACCTCTTAAACCTTTTAGTATCTTAATTCTATTTTTCACTTTTATCAATTTCATGAATGTATATCAAAGTAGTAAAGATAACAATTGATATTTTTACAAGGTTCACTACTCAATAAGAGTAGCTAGTCCTTGGAATGGTTAGGAAATAATCCTGACCACACAACCACTATAAAAAAATAATTTGAATGTGGTTAAAAATAGTAGGATATGATATTACACTTGTCGTGCACTATTAAAATAATCCCATAGTGTGTGCAGCACTATGTAAACAATCCAATAGTGCATGTTTTATTGAACTTGGATGGATCTTTATATTTCCTATCAATGAAGTCTTATCCTTATTGATAAGGGTTTGTAACACCAAGAAATTTCTACACCTTTTGAGTCCTATTTAATGTCACAGTTCGATTTTAATCTTCCATAGCCTTCTTATTCACTTTTTTACCTTCATAGAATCATTCAATAAACTCCTCTTATCTCTTCCCAATAGAAAACTTGGTAGCTTCACTATCTTCTTCTTCTATTAGTAACAATAATATGAATGTAGTAGACTGATGAATTGAATTCTCCCTAACCCAAATAATGATTAAATGATATCAATTTGTCTAGTCACTTCCTATTCTCCCATTGATCTATGACATACAAATATATAAAATAGTGTATAGTAGTGTTTTGATCTCTATTTCTTCTTTAGTTCAAAACCAAATGCATTGAATCACCTTCTTCCAATAATGCTAGAATCTCAAAACTCCTTTATGATTATTAAAATAATAATGATCAGATAAACATAGCATTGTCACAATTAATCTGCCTTGAATAATAATAAATATTTAAGTGGGAACACTCTATTCTTCTTGCATACACAATAATGTGCAATTATGTAGCAAGTGTCATTTTCTCTTTCTTCAACACTCAATACCAACACATGAGTGTATCTGTTTACTTCTCTTTTTCCTTGTACAAATATGAACTTAGGTTCATGTCTGGTTCTTCTTCACACAAACAAACTATTTGTGATTTCTCTTCTCTATACATTGTTTATCAACTGTGTACTCATACAATTTTACTTCGCAAAACATCGTGGGGGTATTATATCCAAGAACTATTTCATAGAACCGTTCATCAATAATCACTACAATCATGTGATTTTAACACGTTTCGAGTGCCCATGGATCATATTCTTCAAAAATCACCATTAGGGTGTAAAAACCTATAGCGTGTACGTCGTATTTCTCCTTTGAAAACTAACTTGTATCCTCTTTAAACTGTATCCTCTACGTACTGAGTTACACTGCATGGCATGAGTGCTTCACGGACAACCTTCCCTTCTGATGACAACATTTCCTTCCATAGATAACCTTTCCTTTTGAAGACTTTCTATACTTCATGGATGGATGATACCTACATATACTGATGATTCTTTTTGTCCCCTTTCTCTTTTAAATCTATCATTCCCCACAAACTCATTCCATAAACAACTTCCTCATTCACGGAATCTTTTCTCTGTGAACTATTATCCTTCATATAATTCTCCCTCGCGAACTCTTTCAAACTTACCTGAATTATTCCACCAGTGATGATCTCTTATAATAAAAATTATCTCTTCCAAATGATCTAATTAGGGGTATTTATATAGTAAAATAAGATCCATAAAACCCAATAATCTAATTTACTCAAAAATTTGATGTGGTACAGCCTTTACCGTGAACTCTTATGTGGTCTGCATAACACCTTAGTCCAATGTGGCGGTCATTGTCTTCTGCAAACAGAAACCCTTTGTGGCAACCTAAATAACTACCTCATTCCATAAATGAAACACCTTTTTTGAACTATGAACCTTCCTATGAACTGTGAGCCTCCCAAAAATAGTTTTCCCTACGCGGTCCATGTAGCATGCTTCATGGACCGCATAGTACTGATATGTGAAGATATTCTTTTATCGATTTTCCTTCTTCATTCTTTATACATCCTATGTGGTCCGTAAACTATGATTCACTAACTTATTTGTAGAAAACAATCCTTTTCCATTAAATAAACTCTTGATTTTGATGCCCAAAAATTAGGAAAACACTAGGAAATGGTTCCACCTTAAAATTCTACTTCGAAAACACCAACCATATTGATTCGTAGTCATCTGGATTTATCAAAAAACACAAATTGATACATCATTAAATATTCGACCATATTCTAAAAAAATTCACTTCATTCCTAAACTACTCGATTTCATTCGTAATGAATCCAATTTTTAGTGATATTTAACCTTTGGTAGATCACCTTTAGCATCGTCAGATTTACCTAGGAAAGTATTGTAGATTCTCTGTATTTTGTCAACATATTTATTTCCAATAAAACCCAAATATGAATGGATGCACCTTTTCTCCCCCTTTCCTTCATAAGTCTTACATCAAAATTTCTCCAAACAAATGATGATATTTGTGAAATACAAATCAGAAAATCATCGTCATATTTTACTAGGAGAATTATTCAACTATGACATTTTATGTCATCAAATGATTCCATAAAAATTCTCTAAGAATCATATTAAACCTCAAATTATTCAAAATATGTTTATTGTGTTATCAATACTTGAGAACATTATCCAAGATCCATTAACTTTATAACTACTTCATTATACTGACCGCAATGAGACATTCTTATCCCATTGATCACCATTGAAAACCAATTATAATAAGTTGACAATAAATAAAATCCATACAAAAAGTGGGATCTTCATTATAAAATTCCAATATTTATGTCATGACACTAGATTTTGATATTTGATATGAAAGGTATGATCTTTTAATGTTATGATCATGTTATCATACCCTTATGCTCATGATTATTCTTGGATATTTCCTTTTTTTACTCTTCCTAAGCATCTGATCTCACTATTTATTATGTTTCCTTTCTCCAGGTTATGAAGATATTTATTATGTATGATTTTTGTAAGAAGTTTTATATCTATAGAGAACCTTGTGGGAGATAATTTAGCTTACTTATTTACCAATGTTTACGTTTCCATGTTTCCAAAGGCACTAAACTAATATGGTCTTTGGGTTTCTTTTGTTTAATGTATTAAGTATTCTAAAAAATTATGTAATGTCTATTTATGAGAAAAGAGAGTCATTATAATCCTTATTCCTTTAAAAATTTCACAACTATCGAATATATTCAATAAATCCAAAAATACAATAAACTTTATCAAATATAACCTAAATCACTCTTTATTAAATCACCAACCAATTTCGAGGTTAACAATACTATCAATGTCAATCATCTCTTTATCTCTACTAAACATTATTAACTCAACATCATACACATATTAATTTTTATATTTTCCCTTAATCATGTGTTCTTAAAATATATCACCTTACCACTAAATCACTTTTCCTGGTTATTCATACCATTAAAAATATGTTTTCAAATCCTTAAAGAAAATCTATTTTAGAATAATCCTTGTATTTTTCATGATTTTATAAATATAACATAAATAGTATAACAATTGAAAAACATAATTCTTGAATCAAAGTACATAAACACTTCAATAATCCAACTTCTTTATTAAACCATTAAGTATGATTCATCATCTTATTCCCCAATACTTCCTTCCTATAATATGAAATATGAATCATGTCTTAAGATTCATAAACCACAATTTAATCATGTTTCTTTATTTAAACATAATCAATATTGTTAAAATAGACTATAAATTTAATATGTTATTCGTAGTATCTTTATCATAATTAGTAAAACCATTACTTATACAACCTTGTTGATTCTTTTCTATAGCTTTCCCCATATGACATACATTTACATAATTCCAATACTTTCCACATATAAAACATTTAACTATAGAGAATTCCTTATGAATACCATTATTATCATCCATTTAATTAACTAATAATTTCATTTTTACTCAACAATAACATGATTTTCCCCTTAATTTCAACACTCAAAACATCTTCTCTTTCCTCTAAGACAATTACTTAAGTGCTTCTTCCCATATTCTAGATATGATGGAAGTTGAATCTTCTTTACTCGATGGTCATTATGAAACTTTTTCTTTCTCTTATTATGAATTTCTGGAAACTCATCAAAATTGATATTTTGAATTATATAATAAGATAGATAATTAGGTATAATCACATGGTTTCACATTACATATCTTATTTCAATTTGTTACTCATGAGGACAGTCATTCCATTGACCATCACATTCAATATTAAATTGATTTATTTAGGTTCCAACCATTAATTAAACTAAAAAGAATAGTTTTATTAACAATAATCATAGTGGGAAACCACATAATCATGAAAAAACATTTAAAGTATGTCTAAATCATGACATATTATTCTATGAAACCTTAGTTTTAACCTAGGTCATTCATGATAATTATAAAAACATTAGGATTTTGTCTTATACTTAGAATTATCCCAAGTGTTCAAACTAAATTTTTATCATCCTGGTTTACAAAGGTTAAATAAACCTTTCTTTGATACCAAATATATCATCCCATACTTTTTATACATATATATCACATCTTAATAGATGAATATTCAATTCATAACATAACAATCCACACCAAAATTGTATGGGTATAGTGCCTTTATAAACTTGGACATATAAAAAAACTCATTCATAAAATATTTACATCATCTCCCTATAAATTATTCATAACTAGAACCATTATTATACATATCATACTTAGTAATTTTCTTCATAACCTAGGGAAAAGAAACATAACAAAGGGTGATCTCATATTCTTATTAAGGGTAAATAAGAGATATATCCATGATTACTTGAGAATAAAATGAACATTAAGGTATAATAACATGATCATAACATTTGAAAATCATACCCTAAATAACATAAATCATAATCCTAAATCATGTAATAAATCTTTGAAATTCATAAGATAACAATCCTAAAGGAATTAAATAATATGATTCATGATATAATAACATTTTCATAAGACATAAAATTTTGGCATACACATAAGTATAGAAATTTATTTCCTTAGTAGACAAGGTTCATCTCTAAATATATTATAGTGGGATGAGTTCACTCCCTAAACCATATTATTAGACAAGGTTCACTCCCAAGAATATCATAGTGTAAAATTTTCCTTACTGAATTGGGTTCACTCTTTATTCCAATCTTGTTTATCTCATGAGATATCAATCATTACCCAATGCATTAGAGATAGATATAGGTCCCACCAATAAAATAATGAAAATAATACATATGTGTGCTGCAATATCATGAATCATTATTTATATCAAAACCTATGAAAATAAATGGGTTTCATAGTATAACTGATGGAAAATAGATTGGTTCCATAAACATTTCATCACTTCATCATAGCACAATAGGTGGAAAAGAAGTGGGTTTAACAAATATTGTTTTATAATATTCATAAACCATATATATAAATAATAATTATGGTATCCTTAGATTATATCCTTATTAAATCATAATTGAAATCAAGGGTTGTTGTCTTTGATGAATATAAATACCTTTAAAAATCATTAAAATATTCTTGAGGAAAATAACCTTTCCATTTTGAAACCATTCATTTAAAAAACTTCACAAATATAAAGGAATATATTTTCCTTAAAAACAACCATGAAAACTTGTAAATTATTTTTCAAATAAAAAAATGTTTGTGGTGGTGGAAAAATTCATTCATGTCATATAAGTAAAAAACATTCCTTCTATAATTTTCTCAGAAAAGTCATAAAGTACCTCATTTGGAAAATGATAAGAATATTACTCTTAACCAATTTTGTAAAAATTAAAGAATGAGTAAAAATGAATTTAAAAATAATTTTATAATAGTAAAAACCTTCTTTAAAAAAAATTAGAAAACATGGGTATGGAATAAAATGTTTTTTCAGCTGAAGAGAGAATTGAAGTTGATTTTCCTTAAAAATATATTTTCAGTCTATTGAGTACATAAGTTGAGAAAAATTAAAATAAATCATGTATTTTAAAGAAATAACTAGAGTGAAATAAAATTCATGAGTATATTGATAGTTTTATTTTAATATTTCATCATCAAAACTTAATCATAAAAATATCGATAAATAGTAAGATTGTAACATAAATCCCTTACGAATTTGATAAAATTTATTTATAAAACCCATGAAAGAAATAACATTATATATATATATATATGTAAATCCCAATAAAATTAATAATAATAAACATAAAACACAATAAAATATATTATATACACCACATAAAATAAACAAATAGTGAATATGGCATGTACCCCACAGGAAAAAAAGTGAGGCTAAAATCTCTTACCATAGGTCCGACTTTCTTCATATGAATTATAAACTCTTGTAAAAAAATATAGATTTATTAAAAATATATTAAATAACCATACTCATATATAGTACCATATATTATTTACTTATAACCTTTTATCACACATTTATTAACACTTCATTATTAAAATCATTATTCTGAGTGATATTTGCTTTGTTTTTCATGTATGTTCTGGTTCGGTAGTTTTGGACCTTGTATTTTTATCATGGTTAAATAAGATATAGAATTTTAATAATTATATAAACATCATAAATATTCATTTTATACATTTTTATAGTCATTCATAAAATTATAGATAGAAAAATGAATTACAATGTTCATGGAAATGGTAGGTCGTGCGTACGCATGAATGTCATTTTCATTTTTCAACAGATGGAAAAAAAGAAAGGTAAATATTAATTCAACTTTATAGGATCATTTTTATATCATATATATCATATATATTTATAAAATTATTCCTCATAACCATACAAGTAAATTATAAATGAAAAACGAATCACATCGCATCGTGGAGGTGGTAGTCCACACGTACACACGAACGATGTTATTGTTTTCTAAATAATGGAAGTATTTAGATGTGATATTACAATTCCAAAAGTATAATTATGTCATAAATATCATATATAAACATGAAAAATATCATAATACACATCTATAAAATATTTTGATAAAAATTAATCATATCGCTATGTGAAGACGGTAAGCTGTAAGTACATATGAGTGATACTTTCACTTATCATTTTATGGTAAAGAGGGTGTTTAATTTTTGTTTTAATAATAAAAATAACATTTTATAGTATTTATGATACTTAATGTATTATGTTATTATAAATAAAATATATTTAGAGGATGTAAATAATAGTATAAAAGAGAGTGATCGGTTAAGGTGATTACCTCTTCTTTGAAACAACTACTTTAGATCTCATCTAATAGGCACTAGGGTTGGAATTTTGGGAATAAAAGAACCACTATAATTTGAATGGTTAAGTTTATAAGATAATTTATCGTATTTTAGTTGAGATATAAGGGTAGAATTGGTGTAAATAAGTGAGGTATGAGGTGCCCATTTATAATTGAGGCGAGGGGTGCTTTTGGAATTTCTCAAAAGATTAAATTATAATAAATGTATTCTCAAGAAACATTCCTCAAAATGGAAATGTATTTGAAGATAATTTAATATAGGTTATTAATCTCCTCAATAAATATAATTTATATAAATTTTGGTGTCATTTTAAACCTTATCATTTTGAATAACCCTAAGTTAGACAATTTTAATTTTAACTATGGTAATAACTTCATCAATATTAAAGGTTTTGGTTTTTAATTATAAGGTGAAAATTGTCCCATAAAGATAAAATATATGAAATTTTAGACAATATAATAACCACATTTTGTTATTTAAATATTTTTATGATTTTTAAATAATTTAATAAAATATTATTTTGATAAAATGTTATTATTGTCAATTTTGACACTATTCATTTAGTTTGACTTTAAATAGATAAAGAAAAAAATTTAATTCGAATATTATATTTTAATAAAATATTAATATGTCATTTTCACATATAAGATTCATGTAACACTATAAATTACTCAAAATATATAACATTTAATATTTTTAAAATCATTTATTTTATTTTTTCATTAATTGATTAAATGCTATTATGGCATTGTATAAGAAATTAAGGTAATTATATAACACATAAAAATTATAAATAAATAACCATAATTAAAATAATCTCATTATTAAAAATATGGATATTAATATTCATTCCTAACTAGTTTTTTCCCATATGTGAAACCGTGAAGTATATTTAAAACTAAGAGAGTGTCATTTTTTAACTTTTTTTTATTTAAATAATATTAAGGTCATTTTCATGGATAAGTATTCAGTAAACTAATAAAAAAATTTCCAAATTTTCAAATAGTATAATTATATTCAAATTATAATAATTATGATGAAAAATTATGTCTTTATCGCTTATTTTCAATCTAGATTAACCTGATTTACTCTTTACCGAGGTGATAAATTTTACCACGGTTACAATTCAGATTGACCATAAATAAAAAGGACCCATTTTCCAAATTTAAACCTAATGATTAAAAATATGGAATAAATTTTATAAAATTCAACACCTATAATTATTAGAAATTTATTTTAAAATAAGTGCACAAAATACGATGAAAATCGGTTTTTAGAAAAATAAAGTTTTTATGTACAAAACTAGATTTATTCTTATCTCATTACTAGAAAAATATTAGATGAATTTTAAAAAGTTTTATTAATTATATAATATATAAATTTCATTAAAATAATACACTAATATTTATCAAGTTAATTCATTAAGTTAAAAACACATTTTGTGTATAAAAACAGTTTTTCAAGAAAATACCTTTTTTACATATAAAAATGCTTTTGTACTAAATTAAAACATAAAATTGATTCAAATGAACATAATTGGATTACTTAAAATAATAACAAAACTAATTTTAACCAAAAATAATTTTAATACAAAATGGAACTTTGTACATTCTTGAAATGAAAATATTGTTTTTAATAAAAAATTAGGATTTTTCACTATTCACTTGAAAAACAGCCTTTTCAGAAAAATCTTAGAAATTAACCTTAACATAATTTTGATATGATTATTTAAAACATGTAGTTAGTTTTATAAAATAAAATTTTTTAAAATTTTAAAAATTAAATTTAATATTTTCTCACAAAAATCAACAAAAATCATTTTGAAGGAAATCTATTTTTTAAGAATAATATAACTTTGTGAAAAATTGAATGCTTATTTAATAATAATTACTCAATAAATTTATATTAAGTAGGATATTTTTATATATCTCATAAATTATTTTATCATATTCATAACTTAAAATTTAACATCTAGGTTACAATGGTCAAATAATGATATTTTAATAATATATAGGGGTGCATTTAAACTCAATGTTTTGTATAACACAAGATATCGAAGAAATAAAATTAATTAAAGAGAATTATTTTACAAAGTATCAGGGTTTTATAGATAATTTCTTCATAAGGTTTAATATAATATAAGGTTACTTAGAAAGTATAAGAGAAAATTGTGTAAGTATCAACTGTGTAAACATGATCTTATACATTCATAAGGATCATTTACTACTTTATATGGATGATTTTTTTAAGTATAAATTTTCAATATTGTGTAAAGGTGTTTTCATAAGGATTATCCATCATTATTATTTTAATTCTAAGTAAATTTATATTAAAATAAATAAATATCATGATATAGTGTATCATGATTCAATAAGAATAAAAATAAATAAGGGTCATATGGTGATTTGTGCCATGAATTATAGAGCCATGACCACAACTGATATGAATAATAATCCATTCATATGTGGGTACTAAGGTAGTTTTCTTGGACATGTTTTAAAAGTTAGATGACCAAGGTGTTTTCAAAAAAAAAGAGAAAATAATAAAACAGATTTTGAGTTTACTTCTGATGAATAAGAAAGTTATGAATATTTAGTCTTTAATGATTTCAAATAATTAAATTCTAAGATTTCAGTGGTTTTGAAATATTGAGTTTTTTTATATTCAAATTATGGTGCATTTTATACAAAATAATAACAAATTGAAATTGAATCTATTATCATATATATGTATATATATATATATTACATTTCAAATAATATTTGTGTGTTTAACACAATTATTCTCAAAAAGGAAGATCATTATTCCAAGAGAAGTCAAACATAGATAATAAATCCTAATTCTAGATCTATGAGTATAAATAAAGGTTATAAAGGAGAACCATTGAATTTTAGTTTCACTACAGAAATAATAAGAGGAAGGAAGAAAAATAATGTTTTGTACACTCTAGTTCACATATAATAAGAGGAGGAATATGAGGAGGATAGAATAATAAGTAAGTGTTTTGAAGTTCTATTTTTATAGGAAGAAGAATATTTCCCTGATGAAAGAGAAGAAGGATCAATTATTCTAGTTCACTACTGTAAATAATATAGTGTGGTTTTTTTCACTATTATGTATATAGTGGAAGGATGAGTTCTTGAATACTTCAGTTTAAGAAAGATAAGGAGAAGTTGAAGACCTAAGCAGTACAATGACAGCAAGTCAGATCCAATTTGTAATGGAATTTATTTTTTGATATATACTTATTATGAAATTATCATGGGGAGTATAAAGACCAAAAAAGATACTACTACTCGAGTTCTAAGATACCCTATTTTCATTTTTTCTCATGAGTTTATTACTAATGGGTAATTTGATAATGGTTTTTTCTCATTTATATAAATTATTATCCTTTCTTATTGAAAGGTTAACCTTATAGACCGATTTCCTCTTTATTTTTGTGTGTATGTTTTAAGGTATGTTATGCAAAAACAAAGGTGAGAAGTGTAAATGTGAGAACCATTTACCTAACAGTGACATAGGTAAAATATAAAAGGGATTAAAAATTTTAAATTGTATAAAAGGTTACCCATACTGATTCACCCATCTTAGTGTGGAATATATCGTTAACTATTCCTTTTAATTATTTTTAAAGTTAGGTACACCTCTGATTGGATTCTCTATTTCTAAAGTTTTTCTTTTTTAAGATTTAATTCATTTTAAAAACTTATAATAAAGTATAGTTTTAGTAAGTATACATCTATTTCATATTAATACTCTATCTTTACCAATACCAAGATGAATAGGAAAAATAAATAGTAAACATGATTGAAGAAATCATCCATCGCATGCTAAAAAGAAAAAATTCAAGTTTCTCCATGTCATGATAACAAAGAAGAAAAATCTAGTTTTGAAGGATCATAATCATTGGTTGATTCTATAAACAAGGAAATTTATAGTATTTCAACCTATAAATATTAAATATATTTAGTTTATGATTGGGTATTTATAAATTCTTATTAAATAAAATTCAAAATAATAGCCAAGTATGAGTCGGGGTGAATATATTTCAGTAAATATTTTATTTGATTAATTAAAGGATATTATTCATTATTTATCTAAATAATTTCTTTATTTGATTTTCTGAATTATTAATACTAGGTATGTGGAGATCACTCAGCTTAAGGAGGAGTCAAAGAAATCATAGAAGGCATAATAAAAGAAGATAATATCTTGGGTAAATCACCCCAAATAGATCCAATGATTCTAAAAATATAATACATGAAGAAATAATATCCAAATTTGAAGAAAAGTTTCTTGATACAATACAAGAAAATAAATAAATATATACAATCCTTGGGGAGAATATCCATTTATTTTAAATAGCACAAAATTATTGTATTGATGGTAAGAATTCACAATTAGAAGTTAAATCCAATATAATCAAGTAACTTGACACATTATTATAAGATACGGTTAAAATAAATGATAAAGAAGTTGAAATAATCAAGGAGTGTGAAAAAAAATTGAGATAATATATAATGATAAAAACATTCTCAATGTAAAGTGTCATGAGATTGAAATCTAATTAGAAATTCTAAAAACTACTCAAGTCATGTCTTCACTAGAAACTGAGGAAAAACTTACCGCCACCATACATGTTTCTAAGGTATATTATTGTTATAAAAGTATTAAAATTAGTGGTAAAACATCTTGAAATCATCCAATGATATTTACTTAGTCACATAAAAGAAGAAAGTACCATCCATACTTAATTCTACTATTGTACTATGTCTATTTATGGAAATAGTATAGACTTAAATACAAAAATCTATAACAAAAATAGATGATAAAAAGGGATGATAATACTACCACCCTATAAAGTGTAGATATAAGAAGTTATATGAATGTCGTTTTCCTAAAATAATCATAACCAATAAAGGATAAAAATCAAAAAATAACATGCCTACCAATTTAGATATTATAGACTATAAGAAGTAAAAGGAAAACTAAACTTGTTAGTAAATGCTTGTGCTGTAAAAAAATTAGGCACAAGGCATTAGATTGTTAGCATAATCTATCAAATTTTGAAATTCAATGAAATATTATTTCAAGGGGGAGAATTCCTAATAAGAAGTAATATCCATATATTAAGAATAATCTATCAAAAAAACACATTTGAAAAACTTATAGATATATATGACATTTTCAATAGAAGTGGTCACATGAATGGTTCATGTATAACTAATAATTATTAAAAAAATAATGAAATAAGTATATATAAATTAGTTAATAGAGGAAAAAATTATTCCTTGAGTGAATTTCAAGATAATGAAGCTAAAAAAATCCCCAAGAAGCCTTCAAAGAATACTGGTGGTTTATCCTAGGGTAACAAACACAAGAATTATATGGAGGTATCGACACCAGAGAGGAGTGTTATTTCAAGAATAAATAGACACTTTTATTATGGATAAAGTGGAAACACCATGGAAAAAATAAAACAATCCCCGAATGTATGTATTAAAGGAATAAATAAAATACATAATGGGAAATCAGTCTAAGAAAATCATAAAGGGATTGGTTCAATAATGGTAACTCAAAATAATACATGTGAAGACTCCAATAAGGCTACCAATGTATCCAAATAATTGTTATTAATTTGAATAGTAGATTTATATAAGTAAATAAATATAGAAGAGAAACAATTAAAATATATTTCCATAGAAGAAGAATATTTTCCATAATAATATCATGAATTTCAAGATATTTTGTTAACAAATGACAACTTGAGTGGAAAATAATAACTATGTGGGATATGAAACAAGGTTGGACACAATGTTAATGTTTGTTTAACCATATATCCATCATAATAATAATCTTTAAAGAGGATAAAAATACATTAATCATGATGGTTATTGAAAATAAATGTTTTCCACACAAAGAATATGAAGTTGTGAAGAGATCAATTCTCCCCAAAGAAAATTTCAATCTAAATATCAAAAGTGGAATCATGAATAATGGGGAAACTTGGTTGAGAAAATCCTCCCAACCATTCTATTCAAATTGAGGAGTGAAACACGTTCTCAAGGGGGAAATTGATAAAAAGTGAAAGTTATCAAAACTAAATAAAAAAATAAATAATTCACTATCATAGATTGATTTATCATTAGTATTTTAAAATAAATGTGATAAAATAATCATCTTTAATAAAGTTTAATTAAATAATAAAATATGGAAAGTTCAAAGGAATAAGTTCCATTTTTTGTGTATTCTCATCATGGAACATCCTAAAATATATCTTTTAAATAGATGCACCATAATTAATATTAGAGTGTCTCCTTGAGGGGGGACTAATAGATAATATCTTAAATAAGCTTTTGGGGTTATCTATATCAAGTAAATTTATATTTAATTGAATATCCTTGGAAGGTATGTCATTGAAAAAATATATTTTCTTAATATGTCATCCTTGGTAACAAAATAATATCCTAACATTAAATAGGAAAAAAATTATGTTAATTAATGGCATGTAAGTTAATTTTTAATAATATTTAGGTATTATTTCTAAAATTAAAACCTACCTATTATACTCGAATTTTTTAATTAGTTTATTAAAGTTATAGTATTAAATTCATATTGAAATTGCATGAAAATCCTTATCTAAATTTCTATAATTGATTATATAATTCAAAAAAGTTATTATATAGCCTTTGATAAAGGTAATGATTTTCTAATTTCATTTTATATCAAATTTAGTTGATAATGTGTAGTTATGTTTTCTAAATCAAACCCTCTTGATTTTTACTCCAAGCATGGATTGAGTATACTTAGAGTAAAATGGTTTAAGAAATATTACTTAAGTATTAAATGATACCATCCTCTATTTCATGTTATTTTTATTTATTTTAAATAAATATAAGAGAAAGTAAAATGAAAATAATAATGAGAAATGGGGATAAAAATGAAAAGAAATATTGATTACTAATGGATAAATGAAGAGTATATATTGAAATTTCATTTTATATGGGTGTTGATAATAAATAAAAAGGGGGTATTTTTTAGAATGCTTTGTGTGTGTTGTATTTGTTATAAATGGTTTTTAATAAATATATACCCTTTAATGATACTTAATTCCAATATATAATAAAGAGGAATTAATGTAAATAAGAAATTTTGGAAGTGGGTAGACAACCCATGTATTATAAAGAAGAAGCTACCAAGTATACTTTTAAATTATATTGGGTAAAAAATATTAAAGAACACATCTTGGAAGATAATTTTAAATTTCATATAATTTCCTATATAAGTAAGGAAGAAGATCCTTTTTTGAGTTCAACGATTCTTTTATATTGAAGGAAAAGGTATTTTAAGATTTAGAGTACCATGGATAATTTATAATAGTTAATTCTATATCTCTATGAATAAATTTTTAAAGTTTGATCCAAATTTTTATAAGAATACATAGTATAAAAATATTAGGATTAATTTTAGGATATTAAAACAAAATAAGGTTGGATACAGGATATAGAGTGTTTGGAATTGCAGGCTATTTATATTTGATAAAGGTGATATTAAAGGATACAATGCAAAAAAAAATTAAAAAACTCAAGACAACACATCCACCTAAGAAATATGGGAATCATAAGGACACTTAACCAAGATTAATGTTGGTAAAAATAACTAAACGTTTTAAAGAAGGTAGATCACATATGTGGGGTGGTGCAAGAGCAAGAGGTCAAGAAGGCACTTGAGTGGGGGGACTCGGTGACCCACCGGTTCAGGGTGGAAACTAAATGATTTTATACCCTAACCACAATGCACTCAGATTGATATAGAAGTGGGATAGAGAATATTCTGTTGATGTGGGACTCACATATATAGTACACTATTTATTCTTTAAAAAATAAAAAAACATAGATTGAAATTATACAAGACCATCTAAATTATCTTCAACTTGCACTCGTATTTTCTTTTTGTAAAAATAAATTTTATACTATGATCTTGAAATATTTATCAATTTTGATCTTCCATTAAAGGTGATATAAACTTAATTTTTTATGGCATAATTCATGTGGAAGGTTGTAAATAAATATATAAAGATCATGCATTAAGTTTTTCATATGAAGAGGGAAGTGAGGTTCATGTATGTAGAAGTGGATTTTATAATGATTTTATTTAGATCTGTGTATGGATCATCATCGTAAGGATAGGAAAAACTTATGTAAGGATCAGCTATGTAATTATAATCCTATAAATTCATAAGGATCATCTAATAATATGTGTAAGGGTGGATACGAGCTTCATAAGGGTGAATTCAATTTCAGGATGACTTAAAAAGGATAGGAGAAACTTTAAAAAGGATAAAATGTTAAAGAATGATCCTACAAGTTCATAAAGATCATCTACTACTTCATATGGATTATTTTTACATAAGGATAATTGTCTAAGATTTTGTAAAGATGTTTTTGAAAGGATTATCCATCATAATTCTGTCAATGCCAAGTATACCAATCTAAAATGAAATAAATTTTATGATATGATGTATCATGATTTAAGAATAGGAAAATTAAATAAGGATCATGGTGTTATTTGAACCATGAGTTATAAATCCAAGATCACAACTGATATGCATAATTCTCCATGCTTACATGGATGTTGAGGCAGTTTTTATGGAAATATTTTAAAAGGCTTAAGACCATAGTTTTTTAAAGACAATGTGAGTAAATAACAAATAATATGTCGAGTCTGTATCTAAGGAATTAAGAAGTTATAAATTTTGATTATTTAGTAATTTCAAATAATTAAATGCTGGTATTTTAGTGGTTTTAAAATGAATTAGTTTTCTAGATATTTAAATTATTGTATGATGAATAAAAATGAAAAATAAAATGATGTTGAATCTATTATAATATAAAAATATATATATTAAAACTCTATGAAGAAGTGTGTGTTTGACACTATTATTCTCAGAAATAAAGATCTTTTTGTTAAGAGAAGTGAAGAACTAATATTACATCCCAATTCCAAATATGTGAGTATAGAAGAAAAGATATAAAGGGGAACCAATGTAGTTTGGTTACATTAAATAAATATGAAGATAAAATTATAAGAAGAAAGTTATGTGAACAGTAGTTCATATAGAGTAAGAAGAGGAGGAGGATAGAAGAAAAATTAAATGGTGTGCAGTTTAGTTTTCATAGAAATAATACTATTTCACTTCTATAAGAGAATGAGGAGGATGAGTTATTAGAGTTTTTTTCTAAGAATAATAAGGTATGGTTGTGTGAATATTTTTCATATATAAAAAAATTATGATTGCTTGAATTCTATAATGAAATAAAGGGAAGGAGAATAAGATGACCCAAGCATCACACCGATTGCAAGAAAAATCCTATTGTCAAAGGATTTTCTTATTCTAATATAAAATTATTGTGAAACTATTGGTAGGAAGATTAAATCCCCAGTGTTATGAAACTAAATGAGTTCAAGGATACTCCCTACTCATTTGTACTCATAGGTTTATAACTAGTGGGCCATGTGATAATTAGATTTTCTCATTCACACCAAGGATTATACATTCTTTTTGAAAGTTTTACCTTCTAAATCACTACCCTATTTGTGTGTTTTTGTATTTTCGGAAGTTTTTCATGAGAAAATTAAGGTGAGAAGAGGGAATGTGAGAACTATTCACCTAACAGTAATAGTGGTAAAAGAGAAAAGGTATTTAAATGATTAAATTTCATAAAAGTTTGCCCACACAGATTCACCCCCCCATATTTGTGGGGAATAAATCCATAAATGGTCCTTTAAATATAGATTATGATGGAGTATGGTTTTGATATCTTGTGATTTGGAGGTGGATTTGATGTGATTTTTATGTGGGTATATTATGGGGGTTTACATGGAAGGATAATTTCCTGAGGTTAATGTACTTCACGATTATGTACTTTTTTGTGATGATGTTGAGTTATGTAGATATGTGATAATGTGGTATGAATATGTGGTTGTGATATGGTTATGGTATTCATTATTTGGATGTGGATATGTTGTTATGGAAATGATGCCTTTTTATGGTTTTTGATGGGAGCACCAAGACATAATTTATTAGGGGTGAAGGTTACTAGTTTAGTGGGAAAGTGGTTGTGGGTTACCACCTCAAATACATTTATGATATCATTATACTATACTTGTGTGAAATTTTGGATGACAAATCCTTGGTGAGGATAAGTGGTAGATAACCTGGTATAGTAAATTATTTAGTTTAATTGTTTATACATAGAGGTTTTAGTATTATTTTCACATGTTCACACGAGAGATTTTGGGGAGGATCACACTAAGTATACTTGTATACTCACACTTTTCTATATATATCATGTTTTATATATTTATAGGAGGGATTTGGTGATTAGGTAAAATGTTAGTATTGGATTCACTTCTAAAGGAGTTTCATTTAGTATTTTATTTTGGAGACCCTTTTTTATGTATAATAGTATATGACTTATTGTATTGAATTTATTATATTATATAGATTTAATTGGTGGTTTTCATCTTATGTTCCTAGGTTTTATGAGGAAAATTTCTCCCATGATTGTGTTTTATACCCTTGGTGTTAGTCACCAAACCTTGTCTTATTGGAGATGGGCTTCAAGGGTCACACTTTAAATCACTTATATCCCAGGAGGGGTTTCTTTGGGGATGGGTTATGACAATTATAAAGTCTCTTCATTATAATATATAAATTTGAATCAAAATTATCTTGATGATTTTAATATAACTTCTATTTCATATGAAATGAGTAAGTCTCGTGTTTTCAAAAAGAATAGTAAAAAGGAAAATGAGATTGTATTCAAAATCATATAAAAACTTGAACTCAAGGAGAAGGAATATAAGACATAAATTTATTTTTAATTATATGAATAAAAGGATGAGATGATTTATAAAATAATATCACTTATTTCAAATAAATTTTCAAAATGTAAAGATAAATATAAGGATAAACACCCATTGAAGTTTTTTATGTGGGGGGACTGGACATTATGTCAATTGTAATTTTTAACTTTTATTGTCTTTTATTCATTAAAAATAAAAAAAAAAATTAATTCAATTCACAGGTAAATAATAATTTTTTTCCACTATATAAAATTGAAAATTAGTTAGAAATTAGTTTTAAATATAGTTTTTATGATATATTCATCTTTTGACTGGGAATCCATACTTTGGAAGGGAATTGTATCTTATTGAATTATTAGAATCAATTTAAATTGTATAAAAATAATGTACTAAGAAAAAATATGAATCTTTTTGTTTTGAAGGATGAAAATTCACAAAGTCCAAAAGCAACCATTCCATAATAGGTCACTATGCTAACCATGGGTACTGATCGTGCACTGCCCCCTTCATTTAGTACCTACTATGACATGGTAGGTATATCCATCGTGCATTCAACACTCCTTCAGAACTACTCACAGTCACTTACCCACCTTACTAAAACATGTTACTATGGTAGGTATACTTACCGTGAGCACCATCAGTTGATCATGTGTACTCAAAAATTCCACAAAGGAAAAAATAGTTGACCATGTGAAGAAAATTTTTTGACCATGAAACCCCATTCACAGTAGGCATACCTACTATGAGAACCATTTTTCAACACTATATCATGGTTGGTATACTGACCATGTCCTTCATGGTAGGCATGCTTACCATGATCATTTCCCACCTCTTACTACCATACCCCTACCTTTCAAGCTTCCATGCATCCATCAACGGACCCCAAGCCTCTAATTCCCCTAAAGAACAAGAACCCTATTGACTGAATATTGAAGATGATCAAGATGCTGAGTGCTGCTATAGATGTTTCCACCACCACTTATCTTCCACCATCATGAGAAAAATCAGGGTGACACTTACCCTGTTGGCTCCTTCTTCTTCTACCACCCATGGATCTGGGATAATGATGGAGTAAATTCACCTTTCTAGGAAAATCACATTAGTTCTCCGATCCAATCCGATATCTGTATTTACTAAGAATGAGATCTAGATGAATGTTTCATGAGTGAAGTCATCAACACTATACAACCTCTATGGAATCCTTGGTATTCCACTCAATTATAAAGGAGATCGTTTTCATCTGACATAAGAGTCGTGTGACGAAGGAAAAAATATCCCATGATAATATAAAGGAATAAAGGGAGTGACATTGAACTAAAGTCCACAATATCCAAAGACTTTGATAATATCCCTTCATTATTAAATATAACCACTGGCTGGTGAATTTTTCGAACCTGTTGTAAGAAATAAAATACATCCTATTGAGAAATGCAACACCACTAACAAAAGATGGTTGGAATTTTCTGGCCAATGATTGGAAATATGAGTTGAAGATACTAGAAATGTATGAAATCTCATGGGTAGAAACTATAATTCCCAGGCACTAAACAAATAAAGAGGCCTATAAACTAAATCCCAAGCCCATTTTTCCCTTATAATATAATGAATATAACCATTGTGTTTTGAAGCACCGAAACACTCCCCGATCAAAAGGACACAGGGATGGATTGTGGGAGGAGCACTAATGCCTTACAAATTTCATCTTGACCCATTATTATGGATGTGTTTCAACTATACAAAAAAAATTTAACCTTATCCTTGAGAAAATCATACATTCCCGAATTCTATGAAGAAACACGTACCCCTCACATAGAGGGAATCATGCTCAGATAGCTGAGGATTCTTCTAAAAAGGTAATTCGTTGTGCTAGAAGAAAAATTATGGGAGAAATCGCTCTTGAAGAATTCCCTCACTCACCACTATCTGTGAATCTCATATTATTTTCATTCCCTATTTTTAAAACTCTAATGATGGAACACTAGGTCATATGTGGTCACACTAAGGAGAATCCCCTGATCCCCCCTACCACTCTGGTTTTAGATTTTAATTTCTTCTGCTTATTCTCAAAATTACACACACAATCTACTTAGATTTAATTCACTACATGCGGTAGTAATTAGTGGGGAAATTCAAGGTTGAATGGAGGTATCCAATCACTAGGATAGGAAAATGTGGGAAATAAAGTGATCATTATACTTCATTATCTAAACCAAAATATCCTGATAAAAGTAATCAATGGGATTCAATTAATGAGAGGATAAATAGAAACCAATTGAATAATTATTTAACAAGAGAATGAGGGAATGATGCAAGGATAGATCAAAACATATTAAATTAACTTTAAAACCAACCAATTTCATGTACTATTTATTTAAAATTGAACCCACAAAAAAAATTCAAAATATGGACAACATTGTCTTCTTCAGAGAGAATCTAAGTCCCATTTTACTACATTTTTCTTGTGTTCCAAATTCATTTTTCTGAACACCCTATGAAAATTCCTTATAGAACTTGGAAACATTGATGGGGAAGCTATTTTTTTGATTAAATTTTGTTCAAAAATGTTTTCAAATTATAAAATATGGTTCTTTCAATCACACTGGTTGTGATCCAAAGGTTTAGAGAACTATACTAGAAAGACACAGAACTCTAAATAACATAGAACAAGAGGAAAGAGAGTTTTCACCATTCCATTAGCTGATTATCCCTCCTTGGTTTGTTCCTAATGAAAAGCTATAATAGTAAGTGAAGAATGGAAGGTAATATAGATCAAGTTAATAGTAATTTGAGTGAAATTTAAGAACATAATTCTAATATTAACAACAAAAATTTAAAATTAAATTATCAATAAGATTGTGAACTCAAAATTGGAATGATTAGAATATTTCCTATGTTTCATAGGTTATATGTTGAATATTTTGACATGAACTTAATAGTATTTAAATAATTTTATAATAGATTCAAAACCAGAGGACTCACTTAGGCACAAATCAATTGGAAGGCTTTCCCCTGCTAACTTGAAGGGGAGGCCAAGGAGTACCTATAGAATCTACAGGCTAGAGAAGTCACCTCATGGGAGGATCTATATAATACCTTACTTTATAAATTATTTCCTACTTCGAGGAGTGCTCAAATTCAAAAGGAAATTTATATAATCAAATGATAAATTGGGGAAACACTTTATGAGTTCTGGGAGAGATTCAAGAAATAGACCACATCTTTCCCTCACCATCCATATGAAGAACATCACTTCTTGGTATTCTTCTACTAAGTATTGATAAGAAATGACCAAAACCTACTTGAAGCTTCTTTAGGAGGAGCACTGATTGATAAGTCACTAGTTGAAATAAGAGAACTCATTGTGAGGATCTCATGTAATTCCCAATAGTTTGGTACTAGAAATACAACCAGAGGTGTACATAAGGTAAAAAGTTATAATTCACCTTTATTAGAAAATAAAATTTAATAACTAACTTATCTTATGAAACAGATAGCTATGAAAAAAGTCTAAGAATCATCACCCATCACACCCCTAAGGTTCTTCCAGTTACACTATTCTTAGGATCATTTCATTTATAGATGTCCTCAAGTGTAAGGAACTAAAATTTGTGATACCATGTACTAGAATAAAATATATAACCAACTAGGTAGCAACCAAGGATTTAGATAATTTCCCACCAACTAGTTTAGAGCTGGGATCGAACATACTCAAAGACCACCATTTCAACAAGATTCTCAACAACCTTTTCAACCCCCACCATTGTATAGATATAGTTTAAAACCATATACAAGATACCAGAAGGGGAAAGTTCAAGAACATTCAATGAATTATCTACTGATACTAGTAATAGAATCCCAAAATAGTCAACAGACCACTCTCTCTACTCATGGTTTAGAGTTTAAGGAATTAAAAGGATAATTCGGCCAACTCATGACCATCATCAATAATTTGGTAAATCAAGTCCCATGTAAGCTTCCTGTTAAACCAATTACTAAACCTAAAAGAAATTTTATAGATATTAAATTAATTAGTATCAAGGATCTTTAAAAAATGTTCGATCACCCTAGGAAATTGAAGCTGGAAGTGAACATTAGCATGTATCTGAAGAATCTACCCAAGAAAAAGAACCTAAAGGGGAGGTAGTGACGAAACCGTCAAAGAAATACAAAGGGGAATCCAAAATATAAGACCTACAATAACCCAAACCACTATTACCTACAAGGATGAAGGAACCCAATAAAATCATGGAAGATACACTATAAAAAGAGATAATAGACATCTTCAAGAAAGTAGAGATAAATATCTCCTACTAGAATTCATTCACCAGATTCCAAGGTATGTAAAATTTATTAAAGACATGTACACAAGAAGAAGGATATTGTTAGGAAATGAATAGGTGAGGCTAGTTAATAATTATTGTACCCTTGTTACCCCTCAAATCCCCCAAAAATACCATGATCTGGGTACTTTTTATATTCCCTTCACTATTGGTAAGATGACTTTTTCCAACGAACTATGTGAATTAGAAGCTTCAATTAATGTAATTCCTTATTCTGTTTATCCTTCTTTACATATGGGATAACTTAAACCCACTCGCATGTTTGTAAAACTTTCCATCAAATACACTTCCTACCATTTAGGTTTCATTGAAGATGTCTCGGTAAGTTTACAGGGTTACCCATTACTTGCTAACTTCTACATTCCTAACATGGAGGAAGGAAAAGGTAAAGATAACTCTGTAATAATTATTGTAATACAATTCTTAAAGACTTCTAAAACCATCATAAATTTCAATGAAGGCACCCCTTATGTGTCTTTTAGTGAGGAAACATTAGATTTCAACATCCTTGATTCAAGGAAACACCCACATAAATAGAATTATGTTTTTACATTAAAACACTTTGAAATACATTATTTTTATTGGGTGGAAATAGAAATTTTAGATAATATAATTAGATTAGAAGAATATTTTCAAACACCCAACCTCCTTGATGAATATATTATTAAAAATTAATTTAATATGGAGATATTTTCAAGGGTTGATAAATTTAAAGAAATTGATGAAAATTATTTTAATTATTTAATAAAATATGATAATAATAATTCTTCCTTGAAAGTGAAGGTTGTACACATTAATAAAACTAAGATAGAAACTTCTCTAAAATATCCCTCAAAGCTAGAACTTGAAATACTACCATAAAATTTATAAAAAAATTTAAAGGAGGATAATAAACTTGTAATCATAATTTCCAAAAATTAGATACTATCCAAGAAAATGAATAAATAAGGACTCATAAAATTAATTTTAGGGCCATATAAAAGAAATTGGGAGACATTCCAGGAATTAACCCTACCACCTTACTGTATATAATTTTTTTGTAATATGGATCCAAATTAGTGAGACAACCATAGAGAAGGATCAACCCAACACTTCTAAAAGTAGTAAAAAATTATGTATGAATAATTTAGGAGATGTAATGATCTACCCCATATATTATTCTTAATGGGAGAGTCTCATTAAAATTTTCCCAAAGAATGTGGGTTACACTGTTGTGAAAAATGCTAACAGTGAGTTAGTTCCCACAAGAATTTAGATAGCTAGAGAGTTTCTATAAATTATAGAAGATTAAACCATGTGACCAAAAAAGACTACTTCCCCATACACTTTATGTTCCAAATGTTATAAAATCTTATTAGGAGGGGCCATTATTATTTCCATGATGGTTTTTCTATATATTTTTAAGTTTCAATAACTCCTTATTACCAAGATAAGTCCATTGTCACATGTACCTTTGGTATTTTTTCCTAAAGAAGGATTCCTTTTAATCTCTAAAATATCCTAGGTTCCATTTAGTGATATATGGTAATTATTTTTCAGACCTAGTCGAAAAATAATTGGGAGTATTCCTTGATGACTTCACAGTGCATGGGGCTTGTTTTCAAAACTGTTTGGAGAGTCAGGAAAAGGTTTTATAAATATTTATTAATAAACAATTGGTTTTAAATTTTGAAAATTTCCATTTTATGGTGGAAAAATGAAATTTTTTTAGGATATTTAATTTATAAGGATGGAATTGAAGCTGATAAAACCAAAGATTATGTCATTTCTACACTACCCTAATCCCCCACTATCAGATACATCAGTTTATTTCTAGGACATGTTAGGTTTTATAGAAGGTTTATTATGTACTTTAAAAAAAATCATTTTCCCCTAACTAACCCACTCAATAAAGAAACTGATTTGTTATTTGATGATTCATGCGAGACATATTTTGATAAATATAAAGAATTGTTAACCACTTCCCCCACTATCTGTCTACTAAACTAGAGTCGCCACTTTGAGATACAGTTTGATGCTTCTAATAGAGTTGTAGGGGTTATGTTATCAAAAAATATTGATAAGATTCTACAAGTGATAGCCTACAATTTACAAACCCTAGATACTTCTTATATTAACTATACAATAATAGAGAAGGAATTTTTTCTATTGTCATAGATTTATAAAATTCCACTCTTATATTTTAGTGAGTAAAGTAACTATTTATTTTGATCATGTAGGTTTAAGATATTTGATCAAGAAGGCTGATGAAAATCCCAGACTAGTGATATGGATGTTTTTGTTGTAAGAGTTTGACCTAGAGATTAAGGATAATAATGGATGTTAAAATACAGTAGTTAAAAAAATGAGCAAACCGCCTCATACTGTTGATTTAGAACCAACCACTAAGAAAACTATGGATGATTTATTCTCTGGTGATAAATTATGCAACCTCATCCAAGTGACCTAGTATGCTGACATAAAGAACTTTTTTTTCATAGAAAATGTACCCTTCTTATTTTCGAAACATCAAAATTATAAACTAAAATCTAAAATATTATGTCTCGAAAGACCCTAATTTATAGAAATTTTACAATAAGAAAGTATTTTTAAGGTTTATTCCAAATAAATAAATAAATTCAATATTTTCTTTTTTTTATACACTTACATGTGGAGCCCATTTTGGACCTCAAATAATTGATATAAAAGTTGTATAAGTTGGATTTTTTTCCCTAAATATTTGAAAATTGACATGATTTTTAAAAAAAATACAAAATTCTATTTTACTAGTGGAATTCGAAAAAGAAAATAAATTCCCAAAAAATTTTGTTATATTCGATATATGGAGAATTGAATTCATGGGCCCATTCCTTATGTCATTTGGATTTTCCTACATTATTTTGGTAGTAGACTATGTTTCTAAGTAGATTGAGGTCAAGGCCACTTAAACTAAATATTCAAAAACTGTGATTTAATTTCTAAAATCAAATGTTTTTTGTAGATTTGGAATACCTCTAGGTATAATTAGTGACCAAGGAACCCACAACTACAACCAAAACATATATTCCCTCATGAAGAAATATAGAGTGCACCATAAAACCTCCATATCCTACCACCCACAAAAAAATGGACTATATGAGGTGTCTAATAGAGAAGTCAAAAACAAATAGAGAAGAAAATATAGCCCAATCGCAAAGACTGGAGTAAGAAATTAGAATATACACTATCAGTATATATAACAGCCTAAAAAACCCCACTGGGTATGTCACCTTATATGATTATTTATGGTAAACACTTCCACTTTCCTATTAAGATATATAATAATTCCTATTGGGAAACCAAAAAGGTGAACCTTGAGTATATAAAGTCTGGAGAATAGAAGATGCTTCAAATTGTAGATCTTGAGAAGCTGATAAGAGAAGAATATGAAAACTCATTGTTGTAAAAGTAGTAAACTAAATATGTTCATGTAAAATTGATCTAGAAAATAGAATTCCATGTTAGAGACAAAGTAATATTATTCTCCTCAATGATGAAGCTCTTCCCTGGTAAGATTTTTTCCAAATATACTAGACCATACACCATAACTAATATCTTTCCTTTTGGTGCAGTTGAAATTGAAGGAGAAGATTCAAAATAACTATTTGAGGTGAATGAAAAATAATTAAAGAAGTAATATTAGGAATTTTTGAAAGAACCTACAGAGGATTCTTGAATCATCCCTACTGCAAATAAATAAAGTATTATCTCGTTGTCTGTTTCCTTCATTTGGGTTTAGATGTTTATTTTATATTGAACCATTATTCTTGAAAAAATTCCTTATGGAATTCAACTAGAAGTGTTTTTGAAATAAGTTTGGGGATATAAACCTATTTGAGTTTTTTTCTTAGAATCTATAAATAAAAAAACATTTTTCCTAAATATAGTTCTATACATTTCTCCTTTTGTAAAGTTTTCTATTTTGTTTTTTTTTTCAAAAATTTCTTGAACTTCATTAATGTCTTACCTAGTTTTAAAATACTAATACCATAGTTGATTAATTAATTAATTCTGAAATTTTGATCCTTAGATGATTTCTAAGGGTAATTTTTCACTTATTTTATGAAATTTTGGTCTTATAACTAGGATATGAAGTGTGAGTGAAAATATTTTTGTGTAATAAATTTTATAACTTAAATTCAATGTAATTTTTAACTTAATATGAGGTAACTTAACCTCTGTGAGAAAGAACACCATATCTATCCAACTAAAATAAAAATGATATAATTCCTTTAAACCTGAAATAAAAATGGGAAATTAGTATTCCATGGTGAATCTTTGAGACAAGGGAACTCAGTGAATTAATATAATGAAATAAATCCATTTTCAATCTCAATAAGTGTTATTCAAAGTTCTTTGCACAAAATTATTATGGGGAAGACAATTAAAATAAATGACCTAATAAAAAATGATTTCATTTAGGTGAGGGTAATATTGAACCCATAAAAGGGGCAATTGAATTATAACATATTCATTTAAGTTATATCAATAAATTGAAAAATAAAACTTTTGTTTAAGGAAACATATGAATGAGGGAGAAATTTAAGTTTAGTTTGTTAAAACTTTAATTCTAATTAAATATAATTTGACCCACTCTTTAACTAAAACATTGATTAAATTGAAGTAAGGTGGTGGTTTAATTCAAAAATGAGGCATCATAATTTTCATAGTAGATCAAGTACCTATTTACTTCTTCTTGGTAAATATATATATAGGTATGATGAATTTATTTTTTAATAAGTTTAAATTCAATGATAATATTGCTCATGAGTTCAATAGTTTAAGTGTTGGGGTGATGTGAGCTAGAATTTTTGACATTTTTTTTCTATTATTCATTGAAAATACCACAATTTTAATTCAATTCATGGTTAAATAGAAATTTTTGTTGACTATATTAAAATAGAACTTATTTGGAACTTGGTTTTAAAAATTGTGTTTATTGATATATTTATCTTTGGATTGTTAATTCATACTTTGGAATGGAATCGAATCTTATTGAATTATCAAAGTGAATTTTAATTGTAGAAAAATACTACACTAAGAGAAAATTTGAATCCTTTTGTTCTTAAGGTTGAATAATTACAAAGTCCAGAAGTGATTGTGATATAAATAGTCACTATGCTAAACATGGATACTAACTATGTTCTACCCCATGAATGGATATCCTACAGTTAAATGGTAGGTATGGTGATTGTGCCTTCAACATACCAAGATCACTACTCATGTTCACTTTCCCACCTTACCATGATCCATTTTCAAGATAGGTATACTTACTATGATCATAATCAGCTAAACGTGCATGCTTAAACAATTTTGTAAAGGAAAAAATAGCTAACTGCATGAAGAGACTTTATTGACTGTGAAATTACTTTCATGATAGGCATACCTACTATGGGAACACTTTTTAAATACAATATCATGGTCATCATACTAACTATTTCCTTCATGGTAGGAATGATTACCATGAGCATTTCTCACCTCTACTTACCATACCCCAAAATCTCTAGATTCCATGTATCCATCAACATAACCAAATCCTTCACTTCCCATGAAGAATAAGAACCTCATCAAATAAAGCATAAAAATGATCCATATGTTGGTCATTGTTCTATATGTTTCCACCACTAATTATCTTCCACTACTATGAGGAATAGTAGGGTGTCACTTACCCTATCGGTGACACCTTCTTCTTCCACCCATGGATTTGGAACGATGATGGTGTGAAGTAACCTTTCTAGTAGAATCATAGTAGTACTTGGATTTAACCCAAGATCCATATTGACTAGGGATTAGATCAATTCTAATACACCACAAGTGAATTATTAATGCCTAAAAAACCTCTTATTAAGCTTTGGAATTCCACTCATTTGTGAAGGAGATCACTACCTATCGACACCAGAGTCATGTGATAAAGGACAAAACACCCATGATAATCTGAAGGAAATAAGGTAAAAATATCAAAATAAAGACTAAACTATCTAAATATTTGGACAAGATCCCTTAATCATTAAATAAAACCACTTTAAGGTGTAATTTTTAAACCCAAGGTAATTAATAAAAACTATCCTACTAAAAAATACAACGCCAATGACAAGAGATAATTGGAATCCACTAGATAATCATTGGAAATATGAGTTATAGATAATAATAGTGTATAAATTCTCATCTATAAAGAAATAATTCCCGAGATCTAAACAAATAACAAGGCCTATAAACTAAATCAAAATCCCATTTTTTCCTTTAAACATAATTATTACACCCATTGTTCTAAGAAGCACCAAAACACTCCACCATCAAAAGGACACTAGGCTGGAATGTGGGAGGAGCACTAATTTCTTACAAAAGTCATATAAACCCTTAATTATGGATATTTTTCAACCATACAGCATAAAGTAAACCTTACCCCTATTTAAATCAAAAATTCTTTAATTCTATAAAGAAACATGTGCCCCTCACATGGAGGGAAAAAAGCTCGGATATCTAAGCATTTATCTATAAAATAAATTCACTCTCCTAGAAGAAAAAAATGTGGAATAACTCACTCTTAAAGTATTCCCTCACTCACCATTATCTTTGAATATCAAGTTATTTTCATTACCTTTTGTAAAAACACTAATAACGGCATGCTAGTCCATCTATGGTTGCACCAATGATAATTTCCTCATCCCCCCCCCCCCACCTGTTGATGAATTATGATCATTGAATGTACTAACTCGTATGTGGATCTCAATGGTTTTAATTCGTAGAGGTTTCTTGTAGTTTTATATTTTAATTTCTTCTTCTTATTAATATAATTTCACACACATGCCACATGGATTTAATTCACTGTATATGATAGAAAATAGTGGGTAAATTCAAGGGTGAATGGAGTTATCCAATAATCGGGCTAGGAAAGGGTAAGAAATATATTGATCATTGTATTTCCCAATCTAAACTGAAATACCCTAATAAAAGTAATAAATGTGATTTAATTGATTAGAGGATGAATAGAAATCAATTGAAAAATTAATCAATAAGAGAATGAGGGAATGATCCAAGGCTGTACCACTACTTCATATATTGAATTTAAAACCAACCAATTTCACTTATTTTTTCTTTCAAATTGAACCTAAAAACAATATTTCAAAACACACACAACATTTTATTATATAGATATAATCTAAGTCCCATTTTTACTATATTTTTTTCTGGTTCAAAACTCTTTTTGTTTAATTCCCCACATCAGTTGTGCATTAAGACGCTTTGCTACTAATTATATAATTAAAAGGATCAGTGAGATAAAATTTGATTACTTGGAAAAAGAAGATCAAGAAGAGTTATCCTCAAAGAGAAATTATAAAAAAATTATTATAATTATATGAATGGTAATAAAGTATTCAAATAAAATAAAATCTTTTACAAGAATAAAATGAGTATATTGATAAAGGAAGATGAATATAATGATATCAATATTGAATTCTATAAATAATAAGGAGAAAAATACAATGAAAATAAAAGTATATTTTTAGTTAATGTTAAATATATTTCAATTAGTAAGAATGATAGAATATTATCAATAAGTAAGGATTAAAAGGTTGAAAAAATATATATGAAACATACGTTAAAATTTAAACTTAAATCCTACCTTGATCAAAATTCCAAACTCAAAATGGTGATAAATTTGTTGATGAAGGAATATAAGAACTTTAATATCAATTAATATAAATTCAAAATAAAATAAGGAATTTTATTAAAATATATATATATTTGATAGGTTAATCTTCTCACCTTTATATGGTCAATAAATATCTTGAAAATGAATCTTAAAACAAGAATAATAAGTTTATGAAAACATTTTAAAAGTTACTTGATGCTAAAAATACATTAAATAATTTGGTGAATGATTTTAACAAACCTCAAAGGGTCTATTTATTAATCTTTATAAGATTATTGAAAAGAGAACTACGTAAATTAAGAAGTTTTGGGATTTTAATAACTTTTAATGACCTCTCTTATAAGGAAATAGATTTCTTATATTATTTTAAGATATATATGGTACATAATCTAAAATAAAGGAGGAAAACTTTGTTTTAGGATACTTATAATGTACCAAAACTATTTTTACTAACATTGTAGGTTTAAAGACCGATTTTGAAAAAATATAAGTGGAAAATAATTACAAAAATCCAATATATTCATTAATGGAGAGTTTTTATATTTATAATAAAATTTAATCCACAAAAAAGGATCATTTTTATCCATGTTTGAAACCAAAACAATAAGAAACACATTCCAAAAATAATTTGGTTCCAAAAGGAAAAATAAAATATTTAATGGATTTTTCTGGTGTTTTGTAGATTATAAGGATAAATAAAATATTTTATGGTATAATATATATTTCTAAGAAATAAAAAAAATTCTAAAAGTGATGAGTATTCAGCTTATAAAGGCCAAAAATATTACTGAAGTGAGTTATGGTGTGAAGAAGATAAATGATTTGAGTTTGAATCAATAAAAATTTGATTATTTGAAGAGGAAATGTAATATATATGATTAAGATTTTATTTATTCTTAATATTATGAGTATATGTTCTCTAATAAAATGTAACATAATAATGAATTCATAAGATTAAAAAATTGGAATAGGAAATTAAAAGGTGATGATGAGTTCAACTTAGTAGATATATTTAATAATATGTATGAGTCAAGTTCACCCATAAAGACTATTTATTATGAATCCATAAAGTGATAAATGAAGAAAATAAAAATTATAAGATGATATTTCTATAGAAGAGTTATATGTATCATGAGTTTTTTAAAATTATATTAGAGTCCTAGTTGATAAATAAATCTTATATAAAGAAGAAAATTTATTCATGCTAGAAGTATATTTCAAGGATTGGTGGAAGACACCAATAAATATGATGAGTTAAAATTTAGTATTGAAAATATTTTTAATGTTTTTGGAATATTAGATCAATCAAGTCATAGTGATTTAAACCACATTACTATTATTTTTTCACAGTTTTAATAGTTGAATCATGCTTAGAATAATGGAAAAAGTGAATGTGTTATATTAGATCATATTTATTTACAAACATCATGTAAGCGGAAAGAAAATACAAATAATATAATTATGATTGTAGATGAAAATAGTATGGGAATAATTGATTCATCTTGGAAAAAAAAGTATTTTTTCATCAGCTGGTACTGTAGCGGCGGCAGGGCACTGTAGCGGCGGCAGGGCACTGTAGCGGCGGCGATACTGTGCGGTACTGTAGCAGCAGGTTACTATTCACAGAATGTGAATTGGCCTTTTAATTTGGGCCTACGGGATATGTAATGGGCTACAAGTCCATTGGGCCTTCGGGATATGTAATGGGTTTCCCTCTACCCAGTTAAAAGAGGACTTTGCTTTGATTTAATAATAAAAATGAGGCTTCGGCCCCAACCTTAAAAAAATAAAAAAAAAGAATATAAAGTGGCATATTTTTTGGGATAGTTTGATATGATCTTGAAATAAGTTCTATGAAATTTAAGTAACCCGAAGATAGTTTAAGAGTATAAATATGAATATAGAAAGTGATTATAGTTGATATCGAAGAATGATAAAATTGTATAAGAATGTGTTTATTGATTCTCATTGTATTAATTTAATGGATCACACTTTATTATTAAAATTCTTTTTATAGAACTATTTGATACCACATGGTTGAAAAATATTCCACTGATAAATGGAGTTTGCTTGTTTTCTAGTAAGCTACTCATGAGGGTTACACTGATGGAATTTCTACAACTTATATATTTCTAAAAGGTGAAAAGTTAAATAGAGTGATGATTAAATGGAGTAACATATATATAATGATGATAGTAAACATCAAAAAAATACAAAAGTAAATTTTATTATTGGTTTCGTAAATAATATTCTTCCATTGGAAAAGGGATATTTGAAGCACTGTAATAAATATTGTTCAACCCTCATTCTATAATTAAGATATGTTGTATGAGTACCCCTTACCTATATATTGAATTTATTAATGATAAAAAAGTTTTGTGTTCAATTTTTATAAGAAACTGGGTATGTAGGTTGAATATATAAGGGGTTATAATTTTAGGAGGTGAATTTTTAGGATCGAATATGAATTTGGGAAGATGATTAATAGACAACATTGGGTATTGATTAATTTATATTATTTACTATATTAATTTTTCTCAAATTCAATTAAATATTATTGATAAATATATATTTTTGAGTTTATTTTTATCTCAATTAGTAACTATCTATTATAATTTTGAATTATTCTTCATTTAGTATCAGTTTTTAATTGTTATAAATGATTTTGGGTGTATTAAGGAGATAATGAAATGAGTTGATGATATCCCAATCCTTATTATCTATTTGTTTTATTTGGATTATATTTTAAAAGGAAGATTAATGAATTCAATCCATTTACTTAGAGGAGAGATGAAGAACCAATAAAAACCCTAAAGGGGAGAGTAAGCCACATGGGTGAGATTAATATGATAGGAGGAGTGAAGACTCAAACATATAAAGGGGTATAGTTTATTAAAATATAACCATAGAATGTATCCTAAAAGTTTTTCACTTTGAATTTATTATCAATAGAAGGAAGAAATAATTGATAATGTGGTGGTAATATAAGGGAGGAAGGATGATGTAATATCATTGTCTATATAATAAGAGTTTCATGTTCTAAGAAGGCTTTTTTATGTAATTTTTGGAAAACCAAAAGGATAGTATTGATAAATAGTGTTTTTATAAGAATGAAGGTTATAATATATAAATTATTAATAATAAATACAATAGGTGGAGATTGAATTTCCCTATATATATTGAAGTGACCTTAGTTGTTAAAGTGGGAGAATGAAGTACTCTAGGATTAATGGGATTTTGTGTTTTATTTGTTGTTGATACACATTGTATTAATTTTTTTCAATGAAAATTCTTGAAACATGAAAGTTCATGAGTCTAGTAATTTCATAATATTAAGTAAGCCTATAAGATTGTATTTAAGTAAAACAATGACTCAATATTGTCACTGCATACATTTTGATATCTATATACATTATGTTGTCTTTGTTTCCAATAATTATACATAGTTTTGATACATTACATGTTGAAGATAAATGTTTAAAAATAAAAATGTTTAGGTATATTTCATTATTCTATATATTACATTGGATAAAATAACTCATATCAATGTGATGGAAACCTTTTTAGTGATACTTAGAGGACCATCATGTTAAAACATGGAGGATCATTATAGTGACACTTGTAATATATTTGAATTATGAATAAACTACTAAAAATATTGTTTATATTGCTTTTATTTTTTATCCTTGAAAAATTCAATTTAAGATGAAAATTACGAATCAATAATGTTGGATAAATGTTTAAAGGCATTATGTAAGATTATAGTTGAGATTGATCTAATTATATAAGAGTGAATTGAAAAATTAAAATATTGTGTAAAAGTTATCAAAATATTGTATAATAGTGAAGTGAAGTTTAAAATGTTTGTGTAAAATTTTATTAGAGTTGTATAAATGTTATTAAAACTTTTCATAATAGTGAATCAAAGTTTACACTTTCTGCATAAGTGTTAAAGGGATTTTGTGTAAGAGTTAACAAAGAAATGTTAAGCCTATATAATAGTGATTTTAGAGTTGTGTGACATTTAATTGAGCTAAACTAATGATTTTTAAATTTGAATTTTTTATTAAAAAAGATACATATTTGTTTATATGTGGGTATGTAAAAGTGAGAAATTTTTAAAAGGATATGTAATTATGAAGAATAATGAAAAGACAAGGTTTAACTATTTTATCATTTTTTATATTTTTAGTTTGCAAAGATCATGGGAAATTTAAAAAATATTATTCATGAGATCTTTGTTTGATTGGGAGGATTAAGAAAGATTATGGTGGATATATTTTCATGATTTATGGAATGATATAAAATTTAAATAAAGGTGATGTTGAGTGATATGGTCCATAAATTCATTATATATTGTTAATAGTCATCTAATTGTATTCCCTCGTATTTATTTATTTATTTATTTCTAATGAGTTTTGGAATTAACATGTCAAATCATTAGATTGTGTGAATATTGTTTAAAATTCCCAAATTTGGCATTTAATTTTATTATTTTATTTGTGGACTAATATGATTGGATTACTATCAATTATTCTTTATCTTGCTATTTTTAAGGCTTGTAGCATGGGTTATGACATTATATTTCATTATTAATAAGGAATATATTCAATAAATTGTTGAATTTTGACGTATTTTATGGAATCATACCCCAAAATAGATTTATCAAAGAAATTTTGGATGGATCTCAGCGTGAGGAGTGGTGCTCATAATTTGGAATTACTCATTTTGAAGCTTAGTAAGTGAATAAATGTAAAAGTCATTAACACTGTAAGGATGAATATAGTGTAGCATAAGCATCATTACAGTATTCTATAAAGATCATCCAACAACTATAAGCATGAATTTTGGCTTATGTAAGCATGATTCTTAGTCTGTGTAAGCATGAATTCCAAAAAATAATTGAATAGGTGAGGAAGGAACTAAGAGGGGTTGAATTGGTTCCATATATACATTTTTTATTTAAACCTATTAAGCGATTCTTCATATTTATTAGTGAACTCAGTAACCATAAAATAAAAAAAATAAAGAAAGACACATTATTTAATGACTTTTTACTACCATGGGATGAATACATCCTCGATCCATAGTGGTTTCCCCCCCCCCACACACACACAACTAATCTTTTATTATCCAGGAAAGATACAGTTTGGGGTATGATATTAAACTTGTTATAAGTATTTATACTAACCAGATAAAAACATTCCTCCATAGAGTAAATATATTCCCTTGAATGAATATTTCGTATAAATATATTTTCCTCCTTTTAAACTCTAAGATGTTGAACTTCTTCCACTTCCTTACACGAAAATCTTTGATGGATTCTCTTAGGATTTTTTCTCTGATACAAAATTTTATTAATTCTCTCTCAAGAATTATCAACACTTCTCTTTATTCATTTCTTGTTATTTTATATTTATAAAATATTCCACGAAATATCACTTCCAAAATATTTAAAAAAATATACTTGAATCTTAGTGAAATGGAAAAACTCATTAAAAAACTTATAAACCTTGAATCAAAGAATTATTCAATGTCTTTCTGAAAACCCATCTAAAGACTCTGTCCATTTTATCTTTAAAATATTTTGAATTATCATAATCTTATACTTATTTTAAAAATTCCAAAAAATATACCACATTTATAATGCTTGATATTTACACTTAAGAAAGGTGAAGTGGCATCTCATTCTATGGCATGGAACTCCCATAACAATAGGTTTTTAATCCTCAGCTGGTTTTTCATCCTTGTATAACCATGATTTTTATTTCCAAGAAGATCAAAACAACATCTTCATCTAAATAAATCTTCTAAAATTTTAAATTCTGGAAATATTTCCTAGTATGTAAGGATATAATCCCATACATCATACTCAAATGCTTATTTAAATCTCATACGTGGCTTGAATTCTACTGTGTAGTGCATTTTGTCTATGTAGATTTTCTTACATTGTTGGAATTTTGGATATGTTGTAGAATTGGATATGTGGATCTGTATATGTACTAAAAGTCAATTATGTGACTCTGGAGAATTCCAGTCTTCAATCAAATAGACTCATCTCATCTTTAACTAACTTTTAATCCTTCTCAATCAATTTAACACCTCTTAAAAATGTTTTAGATAGTTTTCCTTCTTTAATCAACACATTCCTTTTATTACTTTGAAGATCAGCACAATAATCATCATATTTAAAAAGTATTTATAAAAAATAAAACACATCCTTAAGAATGACCAATAATATCCATATTTTGATTTATTGTCAATACCACCGACTCATATCAACCTTCTTAATAATAAAACCATAGAGATTAACTCATAGGGATCAAATCAACCTTCTAAAATCAATAGAATTATGAATAAATCAACTCTTTTCTATATAAGAAATATCTTTCTAAAAAAATACTGATTAAATCATTTGTTCATGATTCCTATAAAAACCACTCACCTCATGTATACAAAAAATCAATAAGCATAAAAATTTTCCCATAAACTTTACTACACTGATTGTCACATACATTTAAATAATTCATAACCAGTAGAACCAAATTTATCCCCTTATAGACAACATCTCCACAAGAATATGAGAAAGAAAGAATATATGATAAAACTCAAAGATTCATACCTTAGTGATGAGGTGCAATCTTCACTCCCATTTGCAGCCTTAATCCTTTAAAATTCTTAGTTGTGAGAGGCTTTGTCAAGATATCAGCAACTTTTTTCATGGATGGAAAGATTTATGGCTTTTAAATACCATCATCCATATTCTCTTTTAGGAAATTATATTTTATATCAATGTTTTTAAACTATAATGATGCATAGTATTCTTGGATTAATTAATGGATCTTTGATTATCACAACTGAAAATAAGTTGATAACTAATTGGAACTTACATGTCCTCAATTTGTGTTTTTATTCACATCATTTGATTAGATGCTTTTGTGGTAGAAAAATATTTATAAATAGTAGAAATCATGGTGATATTAGGTTTTTCATTTGAATGTAATGAAATAAATTTGTCACCAATGAATAATACTCTACCTAAAATGTATTTTTTATCATCCATAACTCCTTCTCAATCAGCATCTAAAAACCCTTTGTAACCCAGTTCTCCTTATTTCTTATATAGAATCCAAAAGTTATAAGTATTATTAATATATATATATATATATATATTCTTTTAGATACGTGAATATTATATTCCTTCTGGTTGGAATGAAATTTAGCACAAAGTGTAACAGTGAATACAATATCCACCCATGAAGTAGTCAGATATAAGGGGCTTACAATAATTTATTTGAATGCCTTTTCACTTTTTTTTCCTACATCCTATATGATTAGAATTTTCACTACTTTTATAGTAGTATATAATCCTCTTTCTTCCACCATTCCAAACCTCTTCAGCTAATCCTTAGCATGTTATTTTTTTCAAATAAAATTATGAACAACATCTTGGGTTATCTGTAATCCCAAGAAAAACTTCATTTAAATAATAATTGAAATTTCAAATTTATTCTTCATTTGTTCATTAAAATATTCACAAACATTTTCTTCATTATAATAAAAATATATATCATCAACATACACAATCCCAATAAGTTATGTGATGTTAATTTTATTTATATAAGTTTTGTTTCCACCTATCTCTTTTTGAAATACATTCTCCTTAAATACTCATCAAGTTTGAAGTACCAAGATCTGGGAGCCAACTTTAGTCCATAAACATTCTTCTTTAATTTAAAAAATCAGTTTCTATTATCATCAAACTAAAATCCTTTAGGTTGTTCTATATACACCTCCTCATTGAGTTCTCCATTTTTAAATGCTAACTTTACATCCATATGAATAATTTTTATATTTATTTAAGAAAAAATTCCAAGAAAGTTTCAAATGGTTTTGAGTCTATCCATTAAATAAAATGTCTCATCAAATTCAGTGTCTTATAATTGTGAATATCCTTTACATACAAGTTTGAATTTGTTTCTTGTAACACTTACATATTTATTACGTGTTTCTATGAATACTCATTTTGTTCCAATTATATTTTTCTAAATAGATCTTGAAAATAGTTATCATGTCTCATTATTCTCTATTTTATTGAGTTCCTCATTCATGGATTGAATACATTCTTTATGTTAAAAATATTTTTCAACATTTTTGAGTTTCAACCTAGGAATAAAATATGATGGTACTAGTTTCCATGATTTTTATTTGAGTTTGAACCCTTACATTTTCATCACCATTTATATTTCTAGTATCCACATGTTTCCTTTTTCTTGAACCTATAATTTTGACTGTCTATCTTCTTTATTCATCACTGGTATATTATAATTTTCATCATCTTCCTAAATCTATAGAGTTTCTTCATTATATTTAACTAATTTAGGAACAAAAACACTATACTCATTTTCAAATATAGTTATATACTTGATATATTCCTCATTTTCAAAAACAATAACATTATCACAGTCAATAATATTTTTTGGGTTTTTTTGTAACATCTATAGGACCTTCTATTTGGTATATAATAACAAAATATTCATTCAACAGCCTTATCATAAAATTTACCTCTAGTTATTATTTTCATTTTGATAAGAAAAGAACTTCCAAACACTCTAAAGTGTCTTATTATTTATTTCTTACTGAACCACATTTCATAGAGAGATATGTCAAAGTTGGGTTGTAAGAATAATTTTTCTTGAATAATTCCTGGAATTGTTATTTCTTGTAACCTAAAAAATATTTATGTGTCATTCTTGGTAAGTATTTCTCTAGCCATGTCAAGAAGACTTTTATTTTTTTATTTCATATATCCTATTTTTATGGGTTTAGGGAGGAATATAATCATTATTTATTCCATGCTTGTAATGATACACTGAAAACTTCTTGTTAGCATATCCAGCACCATTATTTCATCTCAATATTTTCAATAAGAAACCTATTTGTTTCTCAGTCATCCTCTTTAAGCTTATAAATCTATCCAAATTTTGAGAATTATGGGATATAAACATAATTCATGTCATTATGGTAAAATCATCAATGAATGTGATGAAATACTTTTCTCCCCTTGGTGAATTTTTTTATTGGACCACCCTCATCAGTGTGTACATTTTTAAATGGTTTGTTTGTTTGAATAGGAACTCTATTTTGGGTTTTATACATCATATTTACTTTATTTAAAGTCTCGAAAATTATGGGGGTGTATTTATTTAGTATAGGTATGCTTCTAGTGGACTCATATTTGATCAATTTCCTCATTTTATTTTGGACAAGATGACACATTTTTTATGCCATAAGCTATTTTCATCCTTCCAACTCAGAGAGAAACTTGATTTGTCTTCCCCAACATGAAACAGATTGCCCTGGGTTATGATCCCCTTTAACATAACAGTTCCATCTCTAATACACTTTAAAATACATCCACAGTTCCTAAAAAAATCAAAACCATTATCACAAAGTTTTGATACACTTAATAGATTATGTTGTAAGCCGTAAAAAATAAGACATTTCTAGGAATGTTTAGGTTCTTCATTTCATGTGTGTGTTTCTTCTCTATATATTCCACATGACTCCTACAAACACCCAAAGTTGTTTATCGTCTCCATATTTTTCTTAATTTGTTGATGATTGAATATTTTTTCCACCTACTAAATTTTTCTCTCCATTAAATAATTTTATCTCCTAAAAACTTTAAAAGTAATATTATACCAATAGATATATGTTTTATGGATAATAACACCACAACAGTAACAATAACCATGAAATCTTTTTGTTCTCTATGTTTCTTTGTAGAAAATGTTTTTGTTTTTACTCATTTTTAGACTTTTACTGAGTGATTTTCACCAAACCATATTATGAATTTTTGTTGTGTGTATCTAAGTCTTGAATAGATATTTTCTCTAAATTCATCTCCTTTCATATATGAGAATATTTTGATCACTCTTATGATTTTCTAGTTGATATTGGTTGTTGGTGAACTTTGACATCTTAAAACTTCAAGTCTTTTTATGTAAATAAATGTCAACATGAATTTTAATATCATGTACACTAACTTTGATATCAAATATAATATAATTTTAGTGATTATAGAATTATCCTTTAAAATTAGTAGCATTTTTGAAGTTTTACATGTGTTTCTATTCCTACTTTTCAAATTAAACCAATTTTTGCTTCAGTCATTCAACCTTCTTATTTCCAATGATAATAATAGAGGTTACATCATCAATAATCCTATTTTTCTACATTATCAAGATTAAAATTCTCAATTTATTAAATAATATTTGATTTATAATCTTGTACCTACTTAAGCTCTTCTAAATCCCTTTTGAGATGAGTGTTCTCATTCCTCAATCTTCTATTTTTCCTCAGAAACATTTTTATTTCCATCTTCATGGTATATTATTTGAATGACTCACCTTCTTCAGCTGCATATTAATTTTAAATGTGTGAATCATAACCTAAAACATTATCTACTCATAATTATTAATTCATGAGAACTCTATGAGTAAGATTAGGATGTGACTTCTCATTCTCCTTATGATTAGAAACCCCTTCTTCAATAGATAAGAAATTACTTCTATTAAAACTTTGTGAGATTTTATTCTTCCATTTTACCTATGATTGGATTATTTATTTTAATATTTATTTTAAGGATGAAATTTTTTCTTTTTCCTCTTCTTAATCCTAATATTTGTATTTCATGGGAAATTAAGTAGAGAAGTGTCCAACTTTCCCATAGTTGAATCACTTAAAATGTATCTTCCAATTAAATTTTCATCTACTTCCTCTGGTGAATTTTCATGAAATTAGTGAAAGTGTCTCAGCATAGTCTTATAGATTATATTCTTCACCTAAATAGATTTTTTATCATCAATCTTTAATTATTTGAGATCACTGAAAGAAATATATTTCTTATTCTTCAACATAATTTTAAAAGTAGTACATCTTCTCATTTCATAATTGAGGAAACTTTTGTATAATTAATTAATTATAAATTATCAAGATCTATTTATTTTAATAATGAAACATTATCATCAAAATTTTCTAGTATAATTCTCATGGGATTTATGATAATATTATAGTCTTCATGTTTTTCTCCAAAACCTCTAACATATCTTTCAACAACATTAACACCTGAAAAAAACTCATAAAAAGATTCATCTTCATGCATTCTTATATCCTCAAAAAAAAGATTTTTAGTTTCACCTCCTTTACCTTGTTATTGACTTTATATATGTTGTGAATTTATTCCTATATTTCGTTGTTAGTATTTCATTCCATGACCATTATTACTTATTTATTTGATAATTAAGAAAGTAGAATATTTATGGATATTCTATCATTATCATCATTCATCTTTCCAGATTAAGACCTATAAGCACCTTCCATCAGTATAATGAAACATTGAAGAAATTTATCAAGAATTTCTCATCCCAATGATAATAAGCATAGGATCATCTTTTATTTTCAAAAATTAAATCATTTATTATCTAATTTTTGAACACCTTTCTTATAAATTTTCAATTTAAAATGTTTATTCCCTTCTTCTTATTTAGTACTAATCTCACCAACCATCCAAGAAAAAAAATAAATCATCATACATTGGTTAATGAGGTTCACATCCATTAAGATAACTACATCACTTGGGTATGGTGATTATTCTCCCATTTACAAAAAAAACTATTTTTTTTTATCAAGAAAATCTATAGGAAAGAGTATGATCTTAAACTTTTTATAAGTACTGAAACCAACCAGTTTCAAACACACCTCTATATAGTGAATATATTACCCTAAATAATGATCACAAATGAATGTATGAGCCTTCTCTCAATATCTAAGTTTTTGATATTCTTCCTCTTCCTTATAAATAAATTTTTGATGGTTTCACTCAAAAAAAATCTTCGATACAATATTGTATTAGTTCTCTCTCAAAAATTATATACACCTTCATTTATTTATTTATTATTATTTTATATTAATCTAATATTTTTTGAAATATCATTTCTATAATCATTATAGAAATATCCTTGAATATTGGTGGCATAGATTTACTCATTCAAAACTCAAAAACCTTGAGTCAAAGAATCATTCAAAGTATTCCTGCAAAATTGGATGAATACTTCATTATTTAACTTCATACAATATTTGAATTATCATGGTCTTACTCTTGTTGTAAAAAATACACAAAATCTGCCACATTCATATTTCTTGATATTTCTACATAATCTAGGTGATGTGGCATCTCATTATTTATCAGGTAACTCTCATAGAAACAGATTATTCCTAATCAACTAGTTTACCCTTTCAATTTAACTAGAATCATGATCTTAGTATTCTCATTATTCTTATTTCTATGAAGATAACAATAGAACCATCATCTGAATAAATCTTATATAATTTCATATTCTAGAAAACTCACCTATTATGTAAATATATTATCCCTTACATCATACTCAAATGGCCACATGAATCTTATACATGGACTGAATTTTATAACATGGTTTACTTCAGCTATGTGGATTTTGATATGTGGTAGGGATTTCAGCTATGTTGTATAATCATCTATTTGGATTTGAAAACATACTATAAGTATCTTATGAGGATCCAGAGAATTACAATATTCACTAAAATAGACTTGTATCCTCTTTAGGCAAATTCTAGGCCTTCTAAACCTCTTCAAAAGCTCTCAAAAAAATTATAGATAGCACACCTTCATACATCAACACTTATCTTTGATTCCATTGATGATCTGTATAACAGTGATAATATTTTACAAGTATTTACAAAAATACAACACATATTAAATAAGGACCAACAAATGTGTGCTTCATGGGCATGAATTGAACCTTCATAAGGATAATTTCCAAGGAATAAACATAATTTTCACTTGGGTAAACATTTTTTCCTTTGTGGATTCAAACATAGGAAGGGTGTGTCAAGGGATGATTGTAAGGATCATCTGTACTTCAGCTTAAAGATTAGTGATGTCACGTTATCCTTCATGAAATCAATTAGACGTGAATATTTAATTCATAATGTGCATGATATTTCTATCAATATCAAATATTGAAGCTATTAATTTCAAGGATGATCAAATTATAATATAGAAATAATTATTAGGAAAAAAGAAAAATTAAAAAAAATTAAAAAATGTAAGAATATCGTGGGAATTTAATGAGATAAAAAAAGGAGGAAATTAAGAACCTTCATAAAGAAGTGTATGATAGTGGAAGAAATTGGGGTTTGAGGGGTTCTATTACTACTACTACTACTCTGTTTTATTTTCTGCTTTTCTTGAAGGCCTTCTTCTTCCTCATGAATTTTTTGATCCCTCAAATAGAGGGGTAAAACATTGATTGTTTGAGGATGATAAGTAATTCCATATATTATTCATGAGATTATAAATTTCAATGAATAAAACTCATTCTTTTTATTAATTTTTTTTAGCATTTATAGATCGTTTATAATATTGAATTCAATTTTGTTTGATTTATTTTTGTTTAATTTTTATTTTCTTGGTAAAGGATCATTGATTTCTATCCACTCATCTCAATATATATTTGATGTTATAGATAAGTCTAAGGGTGAAGATCTTGTAAATTTTTGTATCATGTGTGAAGTGTGGTAGAACACTCTTGGGTGACTTATAAAAAAACCTGATCAAGTATTTACTAAGTGCACTAAGAGAGGGTTTTTATAAAACTTTTCACACAAGAAAGGAGGGTATACTTAGTAGTGACTATTGTTAATATTATTCTCACTAATTAATTAAACTATGGTGGAAGATAAAATGATTATGAATCCTTCCATTCTATAAATAATTTAAATAAGAGTAAAATCCTTAAAGTCTGTGAATGCGTTGCAAGTAGATGGCCAACCCTGACCCAACCACTTTTCTTCATATGGTTTTTAATCTCTTTATTTCATTACTTCAACTAGGATTTTCTAACTCAAAGTGAAATTTTATTTTAAGAAATCCTCTTTTAAGACAAGCCTAGTTTTCACTATAATATATTTAACTTAATAAAAATAATAGCTTTTGAAAACCCTATAATATGGTGATGTAAAAACTTGATGAATTTTTTGGGAAGGTAGTGCTAAAATACTAATTTATAATTTCATGACCATATCTTTAACTAATAAAATATTCTCACTTGACCCTGAGATATAAATAAACCTACTAAAAATTCGTAAATATTTAAACATACAAGATAAATTTGAAGAGAATATCTTGACAGAATCAAGTGATACTTCTAGTGTTAACCATGAGCCTATCACCATGGTAGTAAAATCCAATCCAGTTTTGAGAGATATTTATACCAAACAATAACATTTACATGACTAATTTTATGACTGATTTTAAATCAAAAACTGGTCTATTTCAATTATTTTTCATGTCTCCTAGTCTTTTAAGTGAATACCCCAATAATAAAATAAAATAATTCCCTTTATTCTTCTCAACCTTAAAGCCTAGAGTAATGGTGGAAGAGTAAGTAAACTGTATGAAATTCCCCTTTTAACTCAAAGGAGTAGCTAAGGATTAGTTTTATAGTCTACAACTATGATAAGTACATGAATGGGATGAATTAAAAATAATATTCCTTTAGATATTCTTCCCCACCTCCATAAGAACATCTATATAGAAGGAGATTCATGTCATCGGATAAACTTCTAGAGAGGGTCTTTATGAGTATTAATAGATGTTTAGGAAATTGTGTGCTAGTTTCCCATGTCAATCCATTTAGGAGTACCATTTCATAGTATTTTTCAACTAATTCATACTTAACATTGATCGAAACCTACTAGATGCATCCTCAAGAGAAGTTTTAATAGAAAAATCATCAATAGAGTCCAATGGACTCATTGATAGGATAAAATAAAACTAACAGTAATTTGGTATAAGCGGTATAGGTACCACAGGTTTACATTAGGTAAGGTTTTTTTGAATCGTCTCTATTATTAGAATACAAAAACAAGGAACTAACTAGTCTTGTTAAATAAATGTAACTGAATCAATACATTGAAAAAAATTATCAATGTAAGTATATGTTTTTTCATATCCTAATCACTATATTGATTTGTGTGTTATACTGCTGGATATAGAAATTTGTACAACAACATACTAGAATAGGTAGTTTCAATAGCTAAAATCAATGTGGAGAGATAATTCCCAATTCCAATATGAATTTTGGAATCAACATAACTATTCTGGACCCCTATCAAAAATAGTACCAACACCACCCCCCCCCCCCCCCCACCTCAATAAAAGAAACCATTTTAACAACCCTCAACCAGTGTGTAATCCCGAGTCCAACAGAAACAAGGATAAGTGTCTTTAGACCTTAGGAATGAATTTAAGGAATTTAAGAACCATCTTGGATGTCTTATAGAAATTCTTTCCAAAAATTTGGGCAAACTACTAGCCTAATTAGTCCCAGGTCCTAAGGGAGTTTTCAGTATAGTAACCACAAGAAATGGAAAATAAATTCAACCCCTAACCATGCATGGATCGAAGAAAGACCAACTTGGAATGGAAAAAACTAAAAAATCATTATTTAACCCTAAAAATAAATCCATGGAATACGTAAATAAAAGGAAATAAAGGTAAATAAGAGAGATATGTACCAATAATAAAGAGGGAATATACACCCTTATAGAGGCATAAAAGGGTGAAGAAAGATATTACACTCCCAATTCCTTCTAGGATGATTCAATCTAAGAATATCCAAGAATAAATCCAAAAATAAATTATGTAAAATTTATAGAAAGTTGAGATTAATATCCCCCTTATAGAATCTATCTAAAAAATAAGATAGTATGATATGTTACACAAAAAAAATTTCACCAAGAAGATGAAATTTAAAAGGAATGAGATGATCAATTTGGGAAGAAAATTTTCAACTTTGATAAATGTAAATATTCATAAACATTTTCTATCCCTTTAATAATTGGGTTGATAAATCTTTCATATTATTTATGTGATCTATGTTCTTCTATTAATGGCATTCCTCACTCAGATTTTATTCTTTGTAGATGGGAGAATTAAAATCTATAAGAGTCATAGTATGACTTTTAAACAAATCTACAACATTTCTAGTAGGAATATTGGAGGATGTGCTGGCTAGAGTTCATAATTTAATATTCCTAGCAGACTTATGTGTACTAAACATATAGTAAAATAAAACTCTAGAATAATAACATATCATCTTTTGTAGTCCATTCTTAAAGATAGAAAATACCATTATCAATGGGTATAAGATAAATATCACTATGTAATTTGGATAAAACGTTTTTCACTTCAACGTATTCTATTCTATGAAGTACCCTTAGGAGGATTATACACTTTTTGCACTATAAAACACTAATGAGGATAATCCTAGTGAAGACCTAGTTTTGTTTCATGAAATTTTAGATTTAGGAAAAAGATTTAATGTTTCAAAATTCTATAAAGAATGGTGTGAAACTATAGTTTTAAAAATATTTTTATAGTTTATATGAAGAGGTAATTTATGAATTCCTTGATAGATTTGATTATTTTTTAAATATTAGGAATCTAATATGACATATTGTGTGCAATAATCTCAAAAAATGGACTTGAGAGTTCTTGGTCATATTTTATCATTATAACAACCCCAAAATATTGAATTAAAACCTTTTCCAACTGATCTCAGGTATTTATACTTAATGGAATGATAAAATTATCAATAATCATTTCCAATAACCTACCCCATAACTATGAACAAAAATTTCTTTCTATTTTATGGGAAATTTTATTCCCAAATCACTACTATTTTTTAGATAGCATCGCAGGTTACATTCAAGTGGCCATTACACCCAAGGATCTAGATGAAACCACCATTACATTCACTTTGGTACCTTTGTATATAGGATAATGTTATTTATATTATGTAATTCCCCAAGTAAATTATAATGGTGTGTGGTGAGTATCTTTTCATATCACATTGAAGACTGTATGGATGTATTTTTATATGAATTCACTATTTTTGGTAATTCATTTGATCATTTATTAATAAATTTGGAGAAATTTTTAAAATAATGAATTAAAAATAACCTTGTTATGAATTTTGAAAAGTTTTATTTCATGGTGGAAAGAATAATAACCATTTGGAAAGTAATTTCATGAAAATTAATTTAGGTTGATAAGTCAAAAATTTAACTGATAAATTCATTTTCTTATCCAGATTTTGTGAAACATGTTAGATATTTTCAAATAAATGCATGATTTTATAATATATTCATCAAGGATTTTAGATTGAGTTTTATTTATATTTCCAGGTTACTTTCAAAAGATGTTGATTTTAATTTTTATATTGATTGTGTGGAATATTTTTATGATTTAAAGATAATATTGTTCATGCCACTGGTGATATAGCCACTAAATTAGGAACACCCTATTGAGTCACTTTACCATTCTGAAAACCTATCCATGGGAGATATATTGTCCCAAATATTTGAATCCAGATTTCAATTCATTAAATATGTATAAATGATGTTATATTTTACTCAAATACACTACACAACCACAAAAAAGGAGTTTTCACAGTCATTATTTTTGGAAAAATTCAAAATCATGTTTATTGGGAACTAAAGTTTCTATTTTTTCTAATCATTCAACCCATAGGTATTTGATGAATAATGTGGAGCTAAACTATGTCCAGTTAAATTAATGATTCCAATTCAAGATTTCAATCTAGAGATCAAGTAAAATAATTGAGCTGAGAACTAGGTGTAAGATCAATTAAGTAGGCTTCCAAATATTTCTGAAGTAGAAATTTCATATCAAGATCCAAAGAATAACCTACTACCAAGAGAGCGGTTATACTTGGTAAGTGGATAGGTAGCCCTGTATACTAATATGATCAAAAAATTACTTCTCAAGTATCATCTCACATGAACCCCCAAAAAAAATTTAGACTCAATAGAGAAGTAGGATTTTATATGTGGGAAGATACATGTCTTTGGAAAATTTGTAATGAACAAATTATAGGAATTTGTTGACCTAAAAGTTAGATACAATCGGTTCTTATATATTTTCATACCTTAGATTCTAGAGGTCACTTTATACCTCAAATTACTGATAGAAATGTCTCTAAATTTGAAATATATGGCTTATTTTCTTTAAATAGGCACATGAATTTTGTAAAAGGTATGAGTAATGTCAATTCAGTGGAAACATCTCTAAAAAGAAATAAATTCCCCAAATACCCATTAAAATTTTTAGATCTTTAAATTCTAGTATATATACTTCATGGGAACATTTCACATGTCATTTGGTAACTCTTATATCTTGTTATTATTTGATTATATCACAAAATGGGTGGAAGATAAGGCAACCAAAACTAATGATGCTATTTTTTTTCTTCTGCCCAGACTAACATTTTTTATAGGTTCAAAGTACCAAGATCTATCATTAGTAATCAAGGTAATCACTTCTGTAATAAGATTATGCAATTGTTAATGATGAAATATGGAGTGAACCAAAATAAATTTAAACACTATCATATATAAAAAAAAGGTTAGGCTAAAGTATATAACAAATAGATCAAATGAATATTAGAGAAAACTATCAAACCAAACCAAAAAATATTAGAGCCAAAGTTGGAAGACACCTTGTGGGATTATAGGGTGCCTTATAAAATACCCATAGGAATGATTTCATATTGGTTGATTTAAGGTCATAGTTTTTATCTACCAATGGAATTAGAGAAGAAGACCTGTTAGGAAGTGAGAGAGATGAATTTAGATCTATTAAAACCTATAAAAGAGTGGAAAATATAGCTGTAAGAGTTTGAAGAAATTATAAAATAATCTTTTTCAAACTCAAAATTTACAAAGAGGGAACCAGATTGGTTCATGACAAGTTAATTCAATAGAATTAGTTCCATCCATTGTCTTGAAAATAGCCTAGGTTCCAATAACCTTAAGTGACATCCCCTTAAAACCAAATGCTGACAATAAATTCCAATGGATTACTATATATTTATAGGATGATTTTCTATTTTAAAATATACAACCTTTCAAGAAAAAGTTAGGAACAACCAAAACAATACTATATTATGTGTGAAAATTTAAAAATACATCTCAAAATATAATAATCAAATAACATCAAAGTAAAAGAAACAAGAAACACTCATACTATAAAGTAATTCTAGACTTTGGCACTAATGTGGAATTTCTCTAGAATCCCATAACATGACAAACTCCCAAGCTCCACAACTAACCTCCATGAAAGCCACATCAAGAAGTGCTGATAAAGAAAAAACCTTCTTGTTCCTTATATCAGTGAAAAACGTATGTATATTCACCAAATTTAATATACATAGGGTGAGTATAAAAACCCAGTAGTCAAACCCTAAGATACTTCTACCAAATACCACTAAAACAATAATTACTTCAACTCGTGGTTTTTATAAAAAATTATAAAAAATACTAAAGTAGTTAAAGCAGTTTCACAGTTTACATATAAAGAAGAAGGAAGCATGTCAAAGCAGTTTATCAAAAGTATATATTTTATAAACAATAGACACAATTCATTTAAACCCATGTAGAATACATAGTTCAAGTTATCACAGACACTCACCCATTCATTTTGAATTAAAATACCTATACTCATGAACAGTGACACATCCTTTATCAAGTTTTCACTAGGTAATATACCTTATTGAACCTCCAAAATAGAAATAAGCACCAAGTATATACCAACAAGTACTCTTATAATGAAAATATGAATGGACTCCACATCCATGATTTTGCTCATTTTTCACACCTGGAACACATTTTTGTTTTAAGGGAAACCATTAAATCATTTTATTAAACATGTTTTGGGTATCACCTGCAAACCAATATTTCAAGATCATTGAACAATAGAAACATTTTGTAGAGAAACATCATGAATTTTTCATTCCAATGTAGAAGATTTTTGTTTAGAAACATGTGATCCTTCACATTCTGAAAAAAAAGTGGAAAGAGGTAAAAACTACCTACCTTGAAATTTTTATGTGTGAGAAAACTTCATAAGATCTCACAAATTTAGACTCTTTCTTATGTTCCTATAGAAAATCCCAAGAAGGTGTGATCAAAAAATCCAACACCATAGATATATCCCTAAAAAATCATTATGGGGTTATGTTCAATATAGAATTAGTGTATTTAGATAATAAGGTAATAATGGATCCCTTGCCTTTTTTCCAAGATTCAATTCTTGAAGAATCATCAATAATAGATTCTGGAAGTCAAATATCACAAAAAACCTCATAGAGTGATCCTAGAGTTTTATGAGAAATAGAAGGATTAAATTAGAATAAAAAAGAAATATAATTAAAAAGGGATGTATAAAATCAGCTAAATTCACGGTGTTAATTATGAGTTCAAGTTGTGAAACTTTGGGATAGCCACATACACTGAAATCCATGTTGCCTCACTAAAAATCCTTGAAACCTATTCATTCCTTCAATATAATTAATATCCACTACCCAAAAATTATCCACATCATGAATAACCATTTATGTCATGAAATAGTTCATGTATCCAAATTTCATCTTTTTCTCTCCTTCCTCCTCCGAACATAACAAGTAATCAAACCCAATAATCCAAAAATCAAAAGGAATTGTGTAAAATGGGGATGTACATAAAATTGGGGGTATAATATTTTTTCCACCATTAGGCTTTCCATCCTTGAAAAACTAGATATTTATGTGGTATTTAAATATTTTTGGCCATTTCTCCGTCAAGAATTTCTCTTTTTCCCAAGTCTCTTCTTGAATATACACTTTATTCAATAACATACATACTAAGAAAATAGTTCTCTCTCACAAGGCCTTTCCTTATATATCCAGAATTCATATTGGTTCATGGATAAATGTCACATAAATCTCAAGGGTTCCCACTAATCACTTGACTAGGATCCAGATAGTACTTCTTCACTTGAGATACATGGAAAACATTATGGATAGAGCTGAATCTCGACTGTAAATATAATTGATATGAAATTTCCCTGATACATCCTAAAACCTAAAATGGACCCACATATCAAGGAGAAAGTTTTCCTTGATTTAACAAAATTTTATGACCCAATCTTATTAACCCTTTTAAAAATACATGGTCACTTACTTCAAAAGATAACGGGTGATGATGATGATTTGTATATGATTTCAGTCAGATCTGGGTCATAGCCAACCACTTCTAGATCATCTGAATATTTTTTGTAGTCTCCTAGACAATAATGGGCCTAATTAGTGATGTTTCTCCTATTTCTACCCAACAAAGTGGAGATCGATAAGTATGAAAATACAATGCCTCAAATATATCCATATGTATTGTGTCCTGATAACTATTATTATATGATAACTCTACTAATGGAATATAATATTCCCTTGAGACACTAAATTCCATGACATAGGATCTAATCATACCATCAAATGTCTGAATAGTACATTCTAACTTCCCATCCATCTGAGGATGATATTTCATGGTCATGTTTAATTGGGTTCCAAGAGCTTGATGCAAGGAGTGCCAAAACTAGGAAGTAAATCAACAATATCTATCAAAGACAATATATGTCAATACTCCATGAAAATTAACCACTTATTAAATATATAAGTTTATTAGATCCTATGTTGTGTTAGACTCCCAAATTAGGAGAAATTGTACTGAATTTATGGGTTGATCCACAATTACCCAAATATCATCATGTTTTCAAATCATTTACGGCGGACCTATGATAATTTCCACATAAATCTAATCCCATTCCTAAAAAGGTATAAGCATAAATTGTAGCATACCATATAGATGTTGATACTCATATTTTACCTGCTAAAAAGTGATTCATTTCATGACATAATATTCAATCTTTATTTTCATACCTGGCCACCGAAAATGAGATGTTATTTCCTTGTAAATTTTATGAGTACTCAGGTGAATAGCCCATCTCAAATAGTGGTACACTAAAATATATCTTCTTGGAAAGACTGGGGTACCAAAATTCAGTTCTGAAAATGAAATTACAAATTTGAATCCTTTATTCATCCATCCATGGTCTCTGCACAATTTATGTTTGACCTAATGGTGGTGCATTTAAGAAATTATCATTCATCCTCTTTAACTAAATCCATCAAATTAGGAATATAAGTGGTCGTAAAGTAAATTGTATTATTATTTTATTTGGAATAGTTCATATGCATGTAATAAATAATGCTCATCAACTACTATTGGCTACGAGATTCTCTAATCACTTCATCATAAGTCTTCCAAATAAAAGCATCTACCATATATTTTCCTTTCCCTAATGTATATACCAAGTTGAAGTCAAATATTTGGAGATATTACCCCAAAAATTATTGCCTCAAGTTTATTTATACCTAAGAGGAGATATATTTCAAGCATTTGTGATCAGGGAAGATAGTAAAATTTTCCCCAAATAGATAGTGGCACCATGTTTTTTAAGGCATAGACCACTAAAACTAATTCCATATCATTTTATAGTCAAATATTTTTCATTTATTCACACCTATATCATTCCATAGGCCACAATATGATTTCCATTTATAAGAACACAACCTAGTCTTGATCCATACACAGTACTATATATGACATAGCCCTAACCCGATTCTAGTAAGACAAGGACAGGTACTAAGGTGAGATGATATTTGATCTCCTAGAAGGATTTATTACAATATTTATTCCAATTGAATTGAATAAACTTTCTCTTTAATATAGTAATGAGAGAAGAAAGTCTAGATAAATATTGAAGGAAGTAATAATAAAAGTTAGATAATCCTAGAAAACATTGTATATCAAATACATTCTTAGGTGGATTCCAAGAGTTTACTCTTCAATCTTCCCAGGGTCAAATGATATTCATTTTTTAGAAATAACATTCTTGAGAAAATCAACTTCTTGTATCCAGAATCCACGCTTAGAAAATTTATCATTAAGTCAATATTCATTAAATATTCTCAACACAATCTCCATGTGATCCTAGTGGTCATTTTTGATTTAATATTAAACCAAAATATCATCAAAAATACTATAAAAAGGGAATAAATATACCTATGGAAGATATAGTTCATCGGGTCTATGAAAACTAAAAGTGCATTCATCATACCAAAGTATATGATAGCATATTCGTAATGGTTGTGTCGACTCCAAAATATTGTCTTTAGAATATCATATTTCATGAATCTAGTTTGATGGTATCCCAATCATAGATCGATCATACAGAACCACTTGGATCCATTCTATTGATCAAACATATCATAAATTTGAGGAAGCTAGTATCGATTCATAGTCATGACTTGATTTAGTTTACGATATTCAACACATAATTTAATAATATCATCTACCTTATTTATGATCAAAACTAGAATAACCTAAGGTGGTGTACATAGTATGATAAATCTCTTTATCTATAATTCTTTGAGCTAGACTTTTAATTCCTATAACTCTATTAGATCTATTCTATATGATGGAAGTGAAATAGGTATTTTCTTGGAAGTAGATCAATAGAAAATTCAATTTCCCATTCATGGGGTTGACTATAGAAATTGATCAAAACAACACATGAGTATAATTCCACTATTATAGGAAGATTACTATTTCTATTTTTATCTATATCGATCAAAGTAATTTCTTCCATCTAACTATAAAAGGTTTTAATCTACTTACACTAAATTTCTTACTCTTTTGATATTCATATCCCAATCCCCTTTGAATAAATAAAAAACTTTATTCAAGGATATGAAAGTTACTTTATAGAAATAGAAATCAATATAAGCTTTTAATTACACTAATCATTTCATTCAAAACATTAAATCAAAAATATCCATCTCTAATATAGTAACCTCCCAAATTAATTTTACTGTATCATTGGTAATAGTACAAGATCAGCACTTCAATCCATTGTATTCCCACTAACCAAGAATTTTTTTATGCTCATAACATGAGGCATCATCTCCAAATACAATCCCAGTTGTTTAACTTCATATGAAGAAATAAAATAATACAATGGAACATTATCAAACAAGACATTAAAAAGGGTCAAGTTTAGAATAATGGTACCTCACAGTTGAGAGACCTAGTTTATTAGTTGAAATATGTTGATCAACTCTATATAGTTATTAATAAACCCCCATATAATAGTATGTTATCCCTTACTGTTGTGTTGGATAGAGAATCAAGGTGTTCCTGGAGTCATCCTCATTCATCCAATTCTGAGAGAAATAACTATTTTCATGAGATCATTCCAATTAATAATGCGAGATATGAGACTAGTTCAATCCATATCCCCTTGTTAACTTTGGAGGTTTAAGGCAATATTTCTTGATATTACCCCTTTTTACATAGTTGTGACAATCTCATGGTGGTGCAGTGCACTCATTCTTCCTGTTATGAAGATATACACAATAAAAGAAACATGTTACATTAATGTGAAGAGGTATATAAGAGACTGATCCTATAGAATGATTCTCTGGTAACCTAATACCCTGGGAATAGGCCTCCCTTTTTCACTTATTCCCTATGATAGAGTTCCCACCTACACTTTTATGGAAAAAGGTTTCCCCTCCACTAGGATTCCCTATGATATCTCTTTCTCCCACCAATAATTTTTTACTATATCTATCTAATCTACAATATATAACATGACTCATTTTGAGAAAATATTCAGTCATAGATATACCTCAAATATTTGTTCCATGAGCCTTTCACTATAATCTAGCTCTAGTGAAAAATAAACTAGGTGTGTGAATCGAGAATCATATTCACTCACAGACATACTTCCTTATTTCAGTAGGAAGAATTATATCATCTTTGATAACTAGTATGTATGTGGATAAAACGTTTTATTGGATAACTCCTCAAACTCTTACCAAGTTAGAACCTAGTCTAAATTTACTTTAAGAGTTAATTCCCACCATTTTAGTGTTAGGTCATTAGGAATATATGTCACTATATTGACCTATATTTCAAATAGAGTTTCATGTAAGTAAAATATTTTTTGTATCATAGTTATCCATATTTATTTTTATTTGGGTATTGAATCACCCCAGAGATGTCAGTGGATTTTGTTTCTATAATTACAAAGAGAGATTCACATGATGAGGTTCCTCAACATAAATTACCTTATCAAAAACCTATAATTGTTGTAGAATACTATGGGCTAGATATTGGTTAACCTATAGTTTAGGTAGAACCGCATTATCTGTTGTATCCACTTGTTGGTTTCTCATTCCCCTAGCCGGTGGCATTTCCATTCTATAACCATTTCAACAATTTTCAATTAATTATTTTACTATTTACTTATTTGAGGTTATATCATATATAATATCAAAAATATCAAATCCATAATGGCACAATACCAAAATTAAATAATCATGTGCTAATGCGGTCATATTGGGATGTCTCTTCACTAATTCATAATACCAAATACTCATCAGCTAAACCCATAACGATGAGGTGAAAAACACCTAGAAGTGTTTCAGAACACTTTTTTGTACCTAAACCACCGTAGTAACTTGAAGTTCAGAGTAAAGAGGTTAGTTATGTCTTTTTATGTTATAAATTTCAAGGACTGACATGTATCATCTCCTTGTTACCATCCTAACTGATGGATGGAATAAATTGATACTATTTGTAACAACCCAACACTAACCATTGGATTAGAAAGATCCTAGGTTATACTAACCTTAGGTGACATCCCCTAAACACCAAAGGCTGGAAATAAATTCCAAGGGATTACTAAGTTTTTGGGGAATGATTTCCTTTTTAAACATACACAACCTGTAATGAAAAAATTAGAAGCAACCAAACCATTACTATATAATGAATAATAAAGATCAAAATTGAATAAAAAACAATATCAAATTAATAATATAATAAATAAAATAAGAAACACAAAGACTCCAAAGTAATGTGAGACTCAGGAACCAAGGTAGCACCTCTCCAGACTCCCATAACATGACCAAATCCCAATATATACCTCCAACATCCATGATAGACACATCAAAAAACACTGATAGAGAAAATATAACCCCCTCCCTTCCATGTATCATGGAAAAGGACATATTCATACACACCAAAGTGCATATTTATAGGGTGAGTATAATAAGACTATTGGAAAACTCAAAGAGATTGTTCCCACATGCCACTAAAATATTAATTAGGTTAGCTCACCATTTTTATAAAATATTTATAAAAGGACAAATCAGTTAAAACAATTTCACATTGTACATATAAAATAGAATAAATCATGTCAAAGTAGTTTATCAAAAATAAAGATTTTATAAACAATAGTCGAAAATATTTTATACCCACTTGGAATCCACAGTTCAATTCCACACACACACACACTATAGGTTCTAGGCATAGTGGAAGCATGTGATGGGTCATGCCCAAATTTTATTCTTTCGTGATGGATGATCAGTCTAAGATCTATAAAACAATAAATTTCATGATCAATATAATTTAATAATAGAAAAAAAACAATAGATAATTTTCCAAAACTAGAGGGAGGATCATCACATATTAAATATAATTAATTTACTCAATTAAAGAATTACCTTGTTGGAATTCTTTCCTCATTGATGAGTCTGGAAATAGATATTCATTGTTCCATAATTGTATTGTAGAAATCAAGAGAAGATTCCCTCTGGCGGTGATCTACACATGTTCCACAAATATTTGAATGTCATTGTAGGAATCTTTGAGTGCTATAATGGAAGATCCTATCTCTTTCATTATTCACCTTTGATCTCCATGAGAATTTTTTCTAAAGAGTTCTCATTGATCTCTCTTTACATGAGAGTGGGAGGTCTAGAAAGATCATTCTCTGTTCTTGGGATCATTCTTGGAGAATGGATCTCTCTAGGGCTTCATAGGATTATCCAAATTTGTTTTTCACAACCAAATAAATGAATTTGATCTCATATAAAATAATATAATTGGGTTTATATACCACTATGGTTGAAATAAAATAATTGCACAAGTAACCTTTATTATTTATTTAATCCATACGGAACCCCTTGTCAAATAATTTTATTATTATTATTATTTCTCAACATGTTCTTAATTTGAAAATTAAATTAAATATTATTTAATCAAATAATATTCCATATTTATTATTTCTCACCAGACCATTAAACTCAGTCTTTTATTCCTCCACAATATTTATCAGGTTGTGAATAATGACTATTTATTTATTAAATAAATATCACTGCATTATTTTCCAATAAATAAATAAATATTATATTCACTAAATAGTAAATAAATATTTATTAAATATTCTACTCACATTATATTCTCTCGAATAACTGGTGATGGAATATATGCAATCATGAAAAAATAAATAATTATTAAACCATGTGTGGGAATGATATTTATTCAACTTGTTAAATAATAAATAATAATATATTATTTAACTAGGCTAGATACACTTAGTGTGTGACCCTCTAGGCCTCTTTCTCAGTGGAATTAAGTGAAGTAGTCTAAAGTCCAAGGTTAGCATCTAGAAACACACCAAGGCACCCATAGATAAATAAGTTCATGTTGCAATGACATAATATCTTATATGGATGCCTACTATGTAATATAATCTATTTAAATCGATATCTCGAATCAAGAAGGTTGTATGTCGGTGCCATCAACCTATGTGCTCGATGTCTCTTTCTTTGACTTCCTGGAAATCGAACTTTCCTATAGAACACCATGCCCATGGATTTATTTAGGCTATATAAATTCCATAAAAGAGCCTTAGATATCAACTTCTATTAATGAATAGGATGTGAAATACTTTCTCTCATTATTCATTAATGAAATATTACTCATGATACACCCAACGTATCCTACCTCACTGAGAACATATATCAACATGGTTTTCATCAATACATCAAATTACACAACTTTTAATAATAATTAATAATATGTCTAAGGATTAATACACATGTCTGTAGATAGGAACATTCAATGACACATGTAAATATGGATTTCTTACTAGTGATTATCATTCTCATAATATCTTTCACTGGATATTACCAAGGGCATACACCATGATATAGTGCCTCAAAGTCCTATGAGTCTCCACCCCTGATAGCTTGTATCATTTTTGTCCCTCAAATGATATCATCCAACTATAGAACATATATTTAATAATGGCGTCATAGCACATATGGGTTCTCATAATAGTGGGGAACTATTATGACCTTTTAGTGTGAAAGATAATATTAGGACATTATCACATACCATGTTATACAGAAGAAAAATCATGATGTGACAATTAGTTTATTAATATTCAAAACTATGAATATGGGTTATAATAAAGTACACAAAATTTGGTACTATGGTACCAAATCAAATAGACTCCAACTTGAACTAGAGATAACTACTAACAACCTTCAGTTCACTAGCTCTCGTATGATACTCATGCTTCTCCTGAGATAGGCCTTCAATCAAGGGGTCATCCACATTCTCTTCTGTGGGTACTTTTCATACTACAACTTTACCCCACTAATAAAAATACCTTAAGAGGTGATACTTACAGAGAATGTGATTTGTCCATTGTTGTGGTCTTGGATCTTTTTCAATATCCATCACTACAGTATTATCACAATACAATGTGATAGGGTCTTTACTACTAGGTACCACATCAAGATCCTGGAAAAAATTGTATATAAATGGACTCCTTGGTTGTATCATAAGCTGATATATTATCGGAATACACTATAGAATCAATGAAAACTAGCTAATTTGAACTCTTCAATCTCACTAATCCTCCTTTGAAATAGAAAACATATCTTGAATATGAATTTAGATCATTTTTATTTGTCTGAAAGCTAGAACCAGTATAACCTCTGATGACCATCTCCTCCATACACCAGGAACATATCCTTAGTTCTTCTCATATTCTTTTGGATAGACCTAATAAAAGACCAATATTTTTCTTCTATATATTCTTGATATCCTCCTACTATGCTCAATGCATAGGCAACATCAAGTCTAGTACATAACATGGCATACATGGTTGATCATATCACTGAAGAATATTGGATCTTACTTATTCTTTCCTTTTCATTTTGTGCTTGAGGAAACATTTTATTATAAAAATGTAAACTATGTGACACTGGAACCAATCCCCTCTTGGATAAATATCTTTATTATCTATTCAATATATATACTTTGACTTAGTCCAAGAATCCTCTTGGATATATCACAAATGATCATGATCCCTAGAATATAGGTTACTTCGCCAAAGTCCTTCATAGAGAAACACTTGTATAACCAATCCATAATAGACTCTAAGACTGGTATGTAATTTCTAATAAGTAATATTTCATTAGTATATACTATTAGGATAATGAATGAATTTCCACAAAACCTTTTGTAAACACAAGTATCACATTCATTTCTAATGAAACCAAATTCTTTTATAACATAATTGAATCAAATTTTCCATGAATTTGATGCTTGCTTCAATCCATAAATGGATCTATGCAACTTGAAAATACTTTTGGAATCACCTAGATTCACAAACCCCTATGGTTGTTTCATATAGACATCTTCTTGAAGATTCCCATTAAAGAATGTATTTTTGACATCCATATTCCAAATACCATAGTCATGGTAATCTATTATAGAAAGTATATTTATGATGGATTTAAACATGGAAATTGGTGAAAATATTTCATCATAGTCAATTCCTTGATGATGTTTAAATCCTTTAGCCGCTAGCCTTGATTTATTGGTATTTACTTTACCTTCCATATCTAGATTTTTCTTGAATACCCATTTTCACCCAACGAGATTCACATCAACTAGAATATTGACTAGAACCCAAACATGATTCTGATACATGTAATCCATTTCCAAATTTCTAGATTCTTTCCATCTTGTATCTTATGAGCTTTACATTTCCTCTTTTTAGGAGTTAGGTTTGTCATTTTCAACCAATAATGATTCGTCATCTTTAGTGACTAGAAAAACATATCTCTCTAGTTATCTTACCTCACTTGTTCTCATATGCAGTACTTATGTTTTAGGAACTACTTATTCCATGGGGACCTGTGTAATCTATTCTTATATCAACTCTTTTGTACCTTGAGCATCAAATTTATTGAACTAAATTTTTCCCTCACTATCCTTTTTTAGGATGTGATCCCTCTCAATAAAGATAGATTTTTTGGAAATAAACACATTCTTGTAAAAGGGTTTGTATAGGTAATATCCCTTTATTTCTTTGGGATACCCTATAAAGATACACTTTTTTCCCAAGGGTGCTAGTTTGTTACCTGATAAGGCCTTAAAAAATTACTTGTATCCCCATACACATGTATGTCATAAAACGGGTTTCTTTCCACTCTATAACTTGAAGGAAAATCCATTTTCCAATTTACTTGGTACTCGATTTAATGTATATATTTTAATTTCTAATGTATATCCCTAAAAGTATAATATAAGATCTGCATGAATCATCATCGACCATACCATGTCTAAAAATTTATGCTTCCTATTTTCACTAACACCATTATAATGTGGTGTGTAAGGTGGAGTGAGTTGAGATAGAATCCCAAACTCTCATAGAAAGTCGATAAATTTTTGGTTAATATATTCACCAACTCAATACAATTGAATATTCTTTATATTATTTCCAAGTTGATTCTCTAATTCATTCTTAAATTCCTTGAATTTATTAGAGTACTTGGACATATACCTCAAAAATTAGACATAACCATATCTACTCAAGTAATCTGTAAAAGTTATAAAGTATGAATACCCACCTCTAGCTTCTACTGTAAATGGTCCACACACATCTGTGTGTACCAATCCTAAAATCTTTTTGTCCCTTTCACCATGTATATAGAATGGTAGTTTGGTCATTGTTTCTTGTAAACAAGAATCACATATTTTAAGTAGTTTTAGATCAAATGAGTCTAGATATCCATCTCAACATAGATTTATGAAACACTTATCATTTACATAACCAAGATAGTGATTCCATATATGGGTATTATATGAGTATTGTAAACGTGATTTATTATCAATTCCAATAATTGGTTTTCATAATTTAATACATAAAGATCCTTATTTAAATGTGTCATGCCATAACATATGTCGTCTTTATAAAAGAAACAATTTTTATTTACAAACTTGAAAATAAACCCATCAATATCTAGAAATGATAAATAAATTATATTCTTGGTAACCATTGGTACATAATAACAATATTTTAAAAGTAAAATCATTCACATTGGAAATTAAATGTGGTATTCTCTAATGGATAGACAATCCATCCTCTCACTATTAACAGCTCTGATATCCATCTATCCTTTAGCAATATTTCATAATATGCTTGGTTCCAACATTTGGAAGTAAATGTTATCACCACAAGCTATATTTAATTCCCAATATGTGGATATTGAAATATTACACTCAATAACAAATGCACCTTTATCTTCCCCTTACTTCTGGGAGCAGTTCCACTTTTAGTGGCCTAACTTTCTACATGAAAAAAATATTTCCATCTTTTCCTTTCCCTTCCTATGGATATTCTTCTTCTTGGAAGGATGATGTTCAGGATATTTATACTTATTGTGAGTCTTGGTTCCCTTTTCCTTGTTCTTCCATTTCTTATTCACCATAAAGACTATGGGTTTATCACGCACCATGTCCTTATCCACTTGGTGAATCAAAGTAAGAATATTTGAATGAATCATCTCATTATTTATCGAATTATAATTAATAATAAAATTTTAGAAGTTCTTGGGAAGTGATGAAAGTATGATATCTTTACACAACTCATCTAGGAATTTAATCCCTAATTTGTCTAAGCATTAAATATAGCCAACATGCTTGACTACATGGGGCCCAACTGGAACAGACCCTCCAAGACTAGTTGTAAAAAAGTATTAGAGATATTATATATCTCTTGTCTCGCATTCTCTTGATAGATATCTTGAAGTTGAGACATCATTTTATACTCATTAATGTCCTAGTGTTTCTTAAAAAGATCATTGTTCATGAATGATAGCATGAAACACTGAACATTTATAGGATCATCCATATGTTTCTCATAGAGAGATAACTCTTCATCAATAGCCTCTTTACCAGGTGATTTAGGAATAGTTCCTTCCAAAACATATAATTTCCTTTCTTAGTAAAGGATAATGTGTAATAATCTTTTCCACTCTTGGAAATTTGTGTCAGTGAGATGGTTATCCTTCTCATGTATGGATCGTATTGATATGTTTGAATTCATTTTAATGTTTTTTATAAAAAATAAGACAATCATAATTTTATTACTTTATTTGATAAAATTTCGACAAATAAATAAATATTATATTTATTAGCCTCCCACTATTTATCAAAACCTAATAGCCCACACCATTGGCTTCAAAATATCATGTTTCTTGGACATTCTAGTGGCAAGGATCCATATTCCCCTGCTCATTACCCCAAATTTGGTTGGTAAAGCAACTAAAATGGTTTTAGGATGGAATTCCAAATGCCAACTGTATTAACTTGCAGTTCATTGATATTTTGAGTGGACTCCCCAATCCTGAAATCCTTACATTGGATTTCCTAAACTCTTGCCACTCAATTACACCAAGTTATTTTTTGGAATTCAACCCTTGATGTGAAATAAGTTAATTCCACCCAACACTTAAATTTAGAATTCCCTAATAATTGAAAGAACCCCATCTTTGGATAGTCAAGTACTTTGAACTATGGTTCTATTTTAACTAATGTAATGGGAGGCTATATCAACTTCATATACATAACTAATGGATTTTTTACTTCATATGTAAATTTCCAATTATTATCTTTATCACAGTATTGTTAGCATTAAGTGGATTTACTTAAGAGATTAACCATGTATTAGATAATATTTATGAATAACCCTATTTATTTTAGTTCTATCCTACATGCTTATTAATTTCATTAATTCATGTGATCATGAAAAAACATCCATAATTAAATAACCATGAAACTTGACGGAAATAAAATAATATAGTGGTTTGATCATGAGATTTTTAAAATGGTTATTTTATCTACAAGTTGATAAAAAACACGTTGACCTAGGGGAAAACACCTTTGACCAATTAAGGTGTGTGTCCTATCTTTCTACTTGTCCACCTATGTATCGATCTTAGATTACTTTCACCTCAACTCCAAACTTGAACTGTATCCAATATCTTGGGATCTCCATCCATTACATATGATTTTACTAACATGCAGGTGAGGGGAAAGGGGTTTACATAAAATAAATCATGGTCATGTAGTCCCTTATATAATAAGAGGGTATAAGGTACACAGTCCAAAAAATTAATTTAATAATAAATTAAATAAAACCAATCACATGCAAAGGTTTATTATATGCTCATGATCATCCACATGCATGGAGTGAATTAAAATTTTAAGAAAACTAGCATTAAATTCTTAATTTTTCTTATTTAAGATAAATCATGATCAAATCAATTAATTATATTATTTAATTAGTCAATTTTTTTATCTTAATTCTAATCTTAATTTCCTTGATATTCTCATCCATCGTAATTTCAAACAAATTAAATAAATGAATTTTAAAAATTAATTGTGTACATAAATGTACCTTGGATGTAACATGGTTAATACCCATATGAATTTACCCAAAATATATTATACTCGTATATTGTTTACTCTTATGATATATGGTATGCACGACTTATTATATACTTTCATAACGTGTACTATCAACTTAATTATTACATGAATTACACGATTTTTCTATAATATGTTATGCATTAATTCATGTAGAGTAATATATGTCATATGACTCACACGTGATACGCATATCTAAACATTATGCAGAAATTAATTAAACATTTATATATATATTAAAACCCTCAAATGGAGTGTCTTATCAACTTAATGACCACACACAAGCACATGTTGATAATGTTTACACAATATAATAAATTAATTTTAATTCTGAAAATTTTGGTATAAGTACATGGTGTGTACAATTGTGTTACATGGCATGTATTTCTCTCACTATATATCTGAGGAACATGCCTAGGGACTCAGCATGTAAATATTTCCTCACAAAATTGGAGTTTACAGATTGTACAGTGGATTACATGGCATGTGGTATCCTAATTACACGATCACTAGTTAGGTAGGCTGTGTATGGAATTACATGGCCCGTATTTGAATTGAAGGACTACATATTGTGTACATGGGATATACTAACCATTTTTCAGGTTGTCCCAGTCAACACACTATGTAATAAATAAATGCACCGCATGTCATAAATGCACACGGTTTTAATTAATTATGAATTAATTCCTAGTGAATTGAACACACGTACATGGTGTGTAACTTCTATTTAATAGTGTGTACTCCTGTGTTATCTGTCTAGAATCCTCAACATCTTTGGATGAGTTCCCTGATTTTAATTTTTTTGTAAAATTAATCATTTTGATTAGATCTATGATAAACAAATGAGGAAGAATTAGATCTCACAATTTAGATTTAAAAAATGATTAAACTTGAATTGAAAACTAAATGGAAAATAAAAAAATCAATAAAAAATAATTAAATAATTATAAGTAAGTTTTTAGCCACTCTGATACCACTTGTAGGATCTAGGCACAGAAAAAGTGTGTGATGGGTCATGCCCAAATTTGATTTTTATCATGATCGATGGTCAATTTGAGATCTACATAGTGATAAACACTATGATCAAATGAATTGAATAAAATAAAATAAACAGTGGATAATATGCCAAAACCAGATGGAGGATCAATGCATATTATTTACAATTAATTTAATTAATTAAATAATTACCTTGTTGAAATTATTTCCTTGTTGATGATTCTGATAATAGATTTGTGTTGTTTCGTCATTGCATTGTAGGAATCAAGAGAAAATTCCTTGTAGCAATGATCCACATGTGCTACACAAATCTCTAAACATCATCATAGTAATCTTAGGGTGCTAGAACGGTGTATCCTATCACTTTCATTGTTCATATTTGATCACCATGAGAATCGCTTCCAAAACATTCTCATTTATCTCTCTTTACTTAAGAGTGGGAGGTGGAGGAAGATCACACTTTGTTATTGGGATCATTCTTGGAAAAGGGTTCTCTATAGGGAATGAGAGGATTATCCATTTTTTTGCACAACCAAACAAATGAATTGTCTCTCTTAGAAAATAATATAATTGGGTTTATATACGGCTAGATTTAAAATAAAATATTTTCACAAGTTACCTTTATTATTTATTTAATCATTGTGGAACCCCATTTCAAATAATAATATTGTTATTATTATTCCTCAACATGCACTTAACTTTTAAATAAAATTAAATAATATTTAATTAAATAATATTCAATATTTATTATTTCTCACCATACCATTAAACTCGGTTTTCCATTCCTTCACAAAAATTTATCGAGACTTAAATAATGACTATTTTTTATTAAATAAATATCACTGCATTATTCACAAATAAATAAATAAATATTATATTCACTAAATAAAAAATTAATATTTATTAAATATTATGCTCACATTGTATTCCCCTAAATAACTGGTTACGGAATATAAGTGATCAAGAAAACATGAATAATTATTAAACCACATACGAGAATAATATTTATTCAACTTGTTAAATAATAAATAATAATAAATTATTTAACTAAGATTCTGGATACATTTAGTGTCTGAACCTCTAGGCCTCTTTCTCAGTGGAATTAGGCGAAGTAGCCTAATGTTCAAGGTTAGTGTCTAGAAACACGTTAAGGAACCCATAGAGAAAGCAACTAATGTCGCAACAACATAATATCTTATACGGATGCTTACTATGTAATATAATCTCTCTACCTCGATATCTATAATCAAGAAGTTTTCATGTTGGTGCCATTAACCTGTGTGATCAATGTAACTTTCTTTGAATTCCTAAAAATTGAACTAACTTATAGAAAATCATGGCCATGGATTTATTTAGGATATATAATTTCCATCAAAGGGACTAAGATATCAACTTCTATTAAATAATGAAAGGGAAAATCTCTTCTTGCATTATTCATTAATGCAATATTACTCATAACGCACCCAATGTATCCTACCTCGCCGCAAACATATGTCATCATGATTTTCATCAATACATCAAATTACATGACTCATAATACTCATTAATAATAATCTTAAAGTATAAGGATCAATACACATATCTTCAGATAGGAACATCCAATGACACGTGTAAATGTGGATTTCCTACTGACAGGTCTCATTATCATAATATCCTACACTAGATATTACCAAGGGTATACACCATGAGTAGGTGTCTCAAAGTCATATGAGTATCCACCCCTGATAGTATGTATCATTTTTGTCCCTAGAATTATATCATTTAGCTATAGAACATATATTTAAGAATAGTGTCGTAGTACTTTTGGGTTCTCATCATAGCAGGGAACTGATAGGACCTTTTAGTGTGAAAGCTACTTTTAGTAAATTATCACATACTATATTATGCATAAGAACAATCATGATGTGACAAGTAGTTTATTAATATTCAAAACTATTAATAAAGGTTATTATAAAGTACATAGAATCTTGTTCTAGGGAACCAACTCCAACACACACACCCATGCATGCCGAATAACAACCCTTATACTCATGAGCAGTGACTCGTCCTCCATCAAGATATCACTTAGTGATAAACCTTCTTGTGCCTATGGTCTGGAACTGAGTTTTATGTTCATACTAAAAGGTCCCCATACAATTAAAATATTAATACGCACCACATCCATTATTTTTCCAAGTTTTCACACCCAAAACCCATTTTGTTTTAATGAAAACCATTAAATCATTTTATCAATCAAATTGTGGGCATCATCCATAACCCAATATTTAAAGATCAACCAACAAAAGAAACTTTCAGTGGAGAAATGGAATGAGTTTTTAATTCTAAAGTATAAGGAATTTATTTAGGAACAAGATATCCTTCATATTCCATAGAAAGTATAAAAGGGGAGATCCACTTACATCGAAAACATTCTACATGGGGAAACTTCTCATAATTTCACAGATATGGACTCTTTCTTTTTTTCATCTAATGAATCACCTGAAGGTTTGATTAAAAATTTTCTAATTCTATAGATCCATCCATGATAAACCTGATCTAGGTTTCCACTCAATATTTAATGATAAGATTTATATTATAAGGGAATAATGGATCCCTTACTTTTTGTTTCTAAGATTCAACACTAAAATAATGGTTGAGAAAAAATTATAGATGTTAAAGATCACCAAAAAAATTTAATAGAGATCCTATAGTTTACGAGTAAAGAGAGTGAGACAATTAGAATCGAAGGGAACTAGAATTAAAAGAGCTGGATAAAATCAGTCAAATTCACAGTGTGAAAGATGAGTTCACATTGTGAAGATTTGAGATATCCACATACTCCAAAACTCAAATCACCTTGTTGAAAATATATGAAACATATTCATGCCTATAATAGAATTAGCATCCACTACCTAGAAATTATTCACACCATGAATAACCATTTTCATCGTGAATTAGTTCATGTAGCCATATTCTAGCTTATTCACTCCTCCCTCCTCTGAACATAACCAGCGATCAAACCCCATAATCCAAAACTCAAAATGAATAGTTTAAAATAGTGATGTAACTCAAACTAGGGTTATTACACACACACTACCATCCATAAAAATGGTCAAGACGAAGTATCCAATATGGAGATCAATGTAATCTTAGAGAAAACTATCAAACCAAACTAAAAAATAATATAGATAAAGGTTGTAAGACACCTTATAGGATTAGAGGACAACTTATAAAAAACTCATTGTAATGATTTAATATAGGTTGATTTGTGATAAGAGGTTTTAGATTCCTATGGAATTAGACCACAAGGTCTACTGGGCAGTGGAGGAGATGAATTAGGGCCTAATAAAAAATATAAAATGTAGGAAACAAAAGATGTGAGAGTTTTAAGAAATCAGAAAAGAATAATTTTCAAACTCAAGAATTCAAAATGAGAGAAGTAGAGTGTCTCATGGTATGTTAATTAAATATAAGAGATTTTATCCAAGGGATTGAGTGTTTTTATAAAACTCTAAACATAAGTTGATGCTAGGTGAACTTCATTCTAGGTGGAAAGGTCTATTTATGGTCACTCATGTCTATATTTCTAGGGTTGTGCAGGTTGAAAATTTAAGAGAGGAAAACCTATTTACTATTATTGGGAACAGGATAATAAAATTATATAGAAATTTTCCCCAAGTACCAGTGGAGGAGATCATACTCCTCCAACTAATCTATAAATAAAAAATATTAGGTTTTACCTTTACCTAACACGTAATTGATAGTTGTGATTCCATTGAAATCTATTTTCACTGATAAATCTATTTTAATTCATCAAGGAAAAGGCATTATTTAAGTGTGGAGCGGGGGTATTTAAAGTTTAGGGTTTTCAATTTTTTTATTCTTTGATTTTTTCTTATTTTTCAAAAAACATTGTGTATTTATTGTTCAAATTTAGTATGTTTTGAAACTTTTTAAGCTCAATTTGAATTCCCTTACAGATTTTGAAACCATTATAATGATAAGAAACTAATTTGAACAAATATATCATCTTAAATGAATTTTTAAATTAACATTATTTTAAATTCTAAGTGTGTTGAATTTCTGAAAAGATCATTAATTTCTAAATTCTATGGAATAAAACACTATCCTACATTATAATTTCCTATCTAAGAGGCCTATAAACATAATTTTACATCTTATTATAGTTACATTTTTCTTAATAGAACCAAGACATGTTTGAATAACTATAATTTTATAAATAATCTAATTAAAACTTTGTAACATTGAGAACTTCTTTATATATATGATTGATCCATTATTTTGATTTTAAAAGTCCATTTTGCATTAAACTCCTATTTCTAGAATACCTTTTTATTTAACCCTTTTTTACCTTAGTATCCTTGAATAACCTTAATAGGAATCCACATTATAATCCCAAATCCCTATATACCTTTCTCTTGAAGCTGATTAATGATATAGGTTGAATTCAAGTGTGAAGGATAAAAAATGTGAGCTTTAATAAGCTTTTTGAGTAATTTTATTAAGATAGAGTAAAGGAGTGATTCATTATATATGTTATTATTTCATGATTAAAATCGTGATGAGAATAATGTAAGGATGGCCAATATATCATTAAAGTTATGCATGGAAGTTTATCACTTTTTTAAGATAAATATACCTCTCTCTCCCTCTTAAATTCAAAACTGCACAAAAATTCTAGATCTAGAATTAAGCTAAAACAATACTATAAAATAAGAAAGAGTGGAGGAAAAAATTATACTTTTAAAGTTCTATAAGTGTTGAAAACCCAATAAAATTACAACTTGTAGAGAGAGGAGTCTGGATTTTTTAAACCAAAGTTATATAAACACAAAAACCTGTAGCAACCTTCTAGTTGTCCTAATAAGACTACTTGAAGAAATTACTATATTTTTATAAATAGAAGGTTGGATCTGATATTGTAATTGGAATTCTTATGGTGTGGAATACCCTTTTAAAAACTCAAAGGGGTTGATTCATTTTAATGTAAGATAGGGAGAGAGTGTAACACCCCAAGTATTTACAAATAAGTTTAATATAGAATGTAATGCACACAACACTAAGTCTATATAAAACAAAATTTTGTTATTATAATTATTTAAACAAGATAGTTGTAACCTAGCCATTAAACATAATTTTGTCTCTTCAGTGATTTGAATTTTTAAAAATGGAAATAAAAAGTTGTGATCAGTAAGATATTTAGATTCTGATAGGATCAAACTAATTTTTTAGTGAATAGTAACTTGACCCTTTGGAATAGTAATGTTGCCCTTATGAATAGTAATATGACCCTTATGAATAGTAAACCAACCAAATAAATAGTAACCTCACCCATGAATGTATAAATAAAATTTAGGCATCTTATAAATGAAAGTATGATATAATTATATCAGTGTATAAGTAAAAGAATATTTAAAAATTAATATTTAAGTGTTGGTATTATTGTGAGTCATAAATATTTAATTTCAATTTTATAATTAATAAAATGATTTATTAGAAAATTAATTTTTTTTAAAATGTATTCATAAATCAATATTTTATTTTCATATAATATCAGGATAATTTTATGATACCTTAGTTAATTTTTCAGAGTATTTTAAAATCAGTTAAAAATTTTAAATATGTATTTTTTGAGTAAATGAAGATTTTAATTAAAAATTAAATTTATTTTATTTAGAAAATTATTTTCATAAAATTGATTTAATTTTTGAATTATTCACATCAAAAAAAAATTAGGGTGAAATTTTTATATTTTTCTAAAATACTTGAATTTTGTGAATAGTAAAATATGATAATGTACGATAAATGTTAAATACATGAATTTTTTAGTCATTATTGATGTAATTATGAGGTAAGTACCATTAGTTTTAAATCACATTCAAAAGTTACTTATTTAGTAACTAGAATCAAAACTATTTCTTGTCTTGAGAAAAATAATAAAATAATGAATTAAATAATGAGAAATCACCCATCTCCCCCACTATAAAAACCACCCCTCACCCCTCTTCTCTTCACTCCTCTAAGACTTTAATCTTATAAAAGTTATATCCAAATAATATTCCCTAGTATATCCCCATGTCCAGGATATCTTGGTCTTACCAAAATACCAAAACCTCTTTCCTTAAGAAAGTTCTTAAGGAGGAGTATTCAAGAGATAAAATCATCTTCCTTTTCCTTTTAGTTTCTTTTCAAGTTATTTATTTTATTATACTATTCTCACCTCTTATGTAAAAATGATCATGATAAATCTATTATCATCTATATACTGTAATAATATCATGTTAATGTAATACCCATCATCAATATCCTTACTCTCTCTCTCTCTTATTTTAAAATTGAAATCATTGTCCGAGAGGTGCTGATTTACAACCTTCATGGATGAGGAACTTCCATTATTCAATTTCTTATTAAAGGATGACCAGGATACCATTTTATGGTTAAAAAACTATAATATATTTATTATAACCTATTTAATGTTATTTACCTGGTATATATAAACAATACTAACTCATATGACAAAACTAGTTCGCAGTGATCAAAAACCACCAAAATTATCTAAATGATTATCACTAATGTTTTATCTAATAAAAAATCTTCATAAAATATAAATAAATTAATTATATAACCATTTAATCTTCTGTATGTTCATTAGTATCATATAAAATCAATTCTGTAGAATTATATTGATTCCACATGAACTCTATTACTTATAAACAAGTGAACCGATCATGAAAACCAAGAAAATGAATACTGCAGAACAATGAAATTAAACTCTATAACTCATTAATAAAGACATAAATGTACTTAATAAAACTATATTTATTCTAATAAATGTACAAAGGGTTATTAATTAATTAATTAATGGATTTAATTTTATTATCCAAGACATTAAGGTCAAGTTCAGAACACATTTAGACATAAGGTAAGGGTTTTCTCATCTCACTTCCATTTTTGTGAGATATTCCTTATTCACTGCTATTTCTTGTGTATGGTGTATGTATAATGACCATTTATGCATCATATAATTAATATATTTATTTTAATGGTATTAAATTTATCATTTTATGATTATTAATTTTGGGTCATATGATTCAATTGATTACAAACTGGTAAGGGATTCTACCTGAACTCCTGTTTTTCCTTCAGGTTACTCTTTCACTACCTTTAATCAAATGTAATTATTATTTATTTCATTTATATTTATTCTAAATTATATTTAAATTTTCAAAAATCATATATCCATATCATATCATCCTTATTTTATGGGAATATACATGTTTTAAAATGGTTCCCTTCTCAATTCTTCCTGATAAACAAGCCCGATTAAAGAGAACTTCTCGAGTTCTTACCCGTTTTTAAGTGCACTATATAATATATTTTAAAATATAATTATTTTTAAAAAATCACATATTTTATCATTAAAAATAATCTTGTCTCATTTTTGGTTTTATGAAAACAGACATTCCTTTCCTCTTTAAAATCTCTTTAATATTTTCCTTAAACCGCACTAAAATATTTTATTTCTAATGTTTCTTAAAAAATATTTTTAGATTATTTAACTTAAGTGGGACATAATTTAGGAATAAAATATAATTTAAAATTCCTTAAATTTTATTTTATAGGATATAGATGTTTAAAATCTAATTTTATGACAAATACAAATGATTTTCCAAAAGAACTCTTCTTTCTAAAATAAAAATGGTTTTTCTCATCTCACTTTTACTTCTATGAGATATATGCCTTGTTTACCACTTATTCCTTGAGTATGGTGTATTTAATTCCCATTTATATATCATATGAAGATTATTATTATTCTCATGATATTCTCATGGATTATGATTTGAATTTTTCAAAGTGGTATGGGACACTTTAGAATGTTTAAAGATTACATCCTCAAGAATTTTTTAATGGTCTCATTTAAAAGTATCTCTATTTATATCGACTTCCTTTATTTATTCTTTTACATCATTGGGGTTTATCTATTATGGTACCATCTACCATATTTTTTTGAAAGTTTTATGATCATTTTGACTATTAATGCGCTATTTGATACCATTCATAGATTATGGTTGAAATATTCACATTTTATATGCTATTTTTTCAATACGCATGTTTATGTTGTTTATATTTCACTTGCTCATGTGAGGAATGAATTGAACTTGTTAATTGATGGGTGGGGCCCACTATAGCCCCTGGATACAACGTTATGTATCATGGGACAAACTAGTTTGGTTTTTTACTTGTTTATGTATGGTCTTGGCACGAGGCCTTGATAGTATGCTTATGATGACCTGCATTATGCATTCCCTCATTATGAAACTTGTAATTGATAGTCCATATGATTATTCAACTAGTAGAATGTCCATGGTTATGTTTTATTATGGAATTATTTATTCAAAATTTATTTCTGTCATATTATTCTCTATATTATATTTTAATGGCATGTGTATATTTATTTATTCACTACACCTTATTACTTATGCTTTCGTTCTACTATTTACCCTTACTGAGTACCTAAGATTACCTATTTCTTATGTTTTATTTTTCCCCAAGATGCGAAGATGAATATTATTAATGAATTTTTGGGATAATCTAGGAGTTATGGATATTTCTAGTGGAATTTATATATTTTATTTCCTTTAAAAGTTGTATTTTAACAATTATGTATGTATATGGTTTTTCAAAACTACTAACCTATTCAGTACTTTAGTATGTGATTCCTTATAATAATACCAATGTAATAAAGTAAGGCACTGACTCTGGGCTACTATGATTAGGGAACTTACATTTGGTTTTAGAGGAAGTTTAGTAGAAACCGTGGAAACTAGATATAGAAAACGCATAATATTGAACAAAACCCTAAGGTAGACTTTGAGTATAAGAACACAAGAATATCCATGAATTTTGGTAAGGTATAGATTATGTAGATATTCCTAGAAAATACATCTCTGTCTGGATACTACAAGTGCACATGGTTCTATCACAGATGTACCTAGGAGTAACAACTTGGAAAAGGTGTCCTGAGCCTGACTTGGGGTAACCTGGTACACAAAAATAGGCCTTACTGTGCACCTGGTTTGACATTATCAGGTGATATGCCTAGGATAATTTACATTAACTTTACAAACCATTATTAAGGATTTGAATATATAATGAAAATTAATATTCTAGGTTAAAATGAAGATGTTTTAGGTTGAAAATAAGGTGTTATGATATTCTATAAATGATTATATATTTTTCTCACTATGACTATTGTTACTCACACTATGATTTATGCTTTTAGTAAATGGATGGAACCTGAAGGAGTCATGACAACATTGAAAATGATGGAAAAGGAGGTGGTTATGAGAAACCAAATAGGATGTTGATATGAGTGAAAGATATCATGTTCATGACTAATTATTTTTTCTAAAATATTATTAACAACATATACATTAACCAACACCCAAACCCACCAAAGAATATAATAATGGAGTTTTCTAAGAGCTCTAGTGGTGGAGAACATAGAGAAAATAAATCTCTATTTCTATCATGTAAGAAATGTGGAAGGAGACTCCCAGGAAAGTGTCTCAATGGAACAAAGAAATGAATTATGTCTGGGAAAAAAGGACATACAGAAAATAATTTTCAGTGAAAAAAGAAGAGAATAATAAAAGGAAATAAAACTGACCCTAAGAATCCATTTGTAGTTATTTTCCTTAAATGTAAGGGACCTAGGAATTACTAAATTCAATGCTCTATTATATAGGATAACCACTAGAGTGAGAAAGGACTTTTTTGTAAATAAATTTAGGATGTATTTATGTATTTATGTAGTATTAAAAATCCTAGTGGTTGCGCCCAAATTTACCCAACTAGTAAAAGCAGTCGTTGAAGTACAAGTAGGGATCGAATCCACAGGGACTGAAGAAGAAACCTTGAGACACACAAATTTGTTGATGGATTAGCAATGAAGTGTCCAACTTTGAGGTAGATTTTAATTATAGAACTAATGATATAATTTAAATAACAGGGAAGAAAAATTATGTGAACAAAACAATTATTGATGATGGGTTGATCTTAGGGTTTCGCTTGGGGTGTATTGGATAAATTTCTTTTCTTAAAAATTTCATGTCATTAATTGAAGACGTATCCAAACAACGAGATAATCCTCCCAAATCATTCACCAATTCAATCCCTACACAATTACAAGGCCAATCACCAATTCACCTTGAGGATAAATTTATTGATCACTCAAAGGAAATAGATCTTACTAGCACTCAAAATGTGTCATCGTTAAGGTTGGAGAAGATGAAAAAGAATGTAACTCATCAAATGGAAATCCTAAAATAACGAAAATATTTAAATATTAAGTACATGAAATAACATCCAATACCTGACCTTGATACTCCCTTGGATCAAACCTTAAGTGGTTAGCCCTCCATTTATGCTATTATACCAATGGTAACAGGATGTAGACTTATGGGGGTGGAATTAAAGAATAAAATTATTAAAAGAACGAACACTCCACCGTTGTGTGATTGAATTCACAAGTGCTGGTGTGAATAAATTCACACATTGATTCAACGGTATCAACGTGTGAAGAAAAAGAAAAATAATAAGTGAATAAGAATAATAAATTTTATCAAAATACTAAACGTGGAATAAAAACTTAAATGGGAAAACTTGACAATGTGATTACAAATTGAAAGCAGGAAATTACAACTGAAAGAAATACAATGGATGAAAGAAAAACTCAGATTGAAAGAAAAATATTAGATGATATTTAACTTCACCAACAACTTCTTATATAGACATATTAGGATACTTAGAGACACCCCAACATAATAAATTCCATCCCCATTAATTTATAGAGTCAAAAGAAGGGTGAGAAAATTAAGGGATTTTGACGTTTCGAAGTTGACCAAGAAATTTCATCTAGATTCATCTACCATTTTGACGTGTGAATTTGGAATTGAAGGATGCCGAATCCTGAGGGGTCTTAGAAGATAAATATTCTCATCCTTATGTCCTTTATAATATTTAAAAATTTAAGGAAATTTGGATTATTCATTTAAAAGTTATGGTCGAAATGGTAGGACGGTATTATGTACATTAATGTCGGGCCCACCATTTAAATCTCAACTTCTGATCCCTTTATCATCATGAAAAATTCATAATTAGCTCTAGAAACAGTTTAATAAAATGGTCCTAATATTTTTTTATTTCTAATTTAAAAATTTGAGCTTCATTGGGATTGTTTTGTGGGCCCCACATTTGTTTGATGGGCCTTAGGCCCATTATTCGTTTTCCAAAAAAATTCTGCATTCAAGCGCAAAAATATCCATCTTCCCTTAGGATTCATCCATCAGACCTAAAATATAAAATGTTCCAAATAAAGTTATAAACCATATTCCAAAATATCAAATTCATAAAATGAATATAATGTTGTCTAAAAACAGATGAATGATTGATACAAAATTTTCGTTTTAAACATGAATTTCATTTAAGATGAGAAATGAAGTTATATTTATGTAATGCACTAAAAAAATGTTTATGGACTTTGGAACAATGAAAAAAGATATTAACAATTAATATTATCCACTTTGAGTGACTAATCACACCCCCCAACTTGAGTTTTTTCTAGTCCTGAGAAAATTATATTACAAATATGAAATTCAAATCCCCTTTTCCAAAAATATTTTAATACACATTGCTCACCCAAATACCTCATACCAAAAAAAATTATGAAACCCATCAAAATAATTTAAAACAAGCTAGTTCTATAAGTATATCCCAAGACCAATCTCATTCCTTTGTTCAAATTCATCGCCACATTTCATCCAATTTCAATTAAGCATGATAAAGTGTTGTGCATCACAAAAGATATGAGGCACATTTTATTGTTCAAGGGGAAAAATGGAAGCGCTAGGTTGGAATCACATTAAACATTAAGATGAGTATCCATTTTTTTATTGTTTTTTTTAACCACAATAGATATGAAAAGACTAACTCTGGGAAAGACAACTATGGAGTAATGATCCCCAAGTTCTGGATGCCACACATATTGTCAATTTCATGCTCTACAATAGAGATATAAAGCCTAACTCTGGGCAAGAAAACTATGGATTCATGATCCCCAAGTTCCGGACGCCACGCATTTGGACAAAAAATTTCTCTATGTGGTCATAATTTTTTCAAATTTTTTAAATTTTTTTTATTTTTTATTTTTATTTTTTTTTATACTCAAATTAAACTAAATGTGATCCCAGAACCCTATGCTATAATAAAAGGGACTCAAGAACTCAAATTTACACCAAATATCCAGTAGACGTGCATTGTGACATTTTTATTAAGAGGATGAAAATGTAAACTTTGAAAAATCACATTGGACGACCACACTTTCCAAAAACTATGCTCATGAACTTAAACTTTCAATAAAATCAGAATCAAGGAATGCAAAATTATTTGATATCCAATTTCAGAGTTTGAAATGTATGTTATCATGTTCAAGGTTAATGGAATTTTTATTTCTATGCATGTTCTTATATAAAAAAATCATTTTTTATTTCATCTCCCCCCAACGTAGAATAACACTATCCCCAGTGTTTAAAGAAAAGAAAAGTTAGAAGGGGGTAGGAGAAGAGTTAAAAGAGGAAATTGAAAATGATAAACATGGAACAAATTCACCTGGTTTTTGAAGTTGATGTTTATGATGCTCCATATTACTCCTTTGATCTCTTTTGGGATGTAGGCACCTCATTGATTGAACATGTATCACCCAAAAAGTTCCTGAACCATACAAATAAGAACAAATCAGACAAAACAAACAACACAACGATTTATTTATTTCCAAGTACCATCATTTTTATGGTTTTCCTTGTTTTTTTTAATTTTAAAAATCAAACTGATGATACATTGTCTTCTTTATATTTTCTGAGTATTGTATTACTCAGGGATCACACCGCGTGACACGGATGAATACGCTGCTCCCCTTTTATACCCATCCTTACTCATAAAATAAGAATAGGTCAACAATATATTTTTTTTAAATACCTAAAAAACATAAAATAAAATAAACTGATGATACATTGTCTTCTTTTAAATTTCTGGGTAAGTTATTACTCAGGGATCACACCGCGTGACACAGATGAATACGGTGCTCCCCTTTCATACCCATCCTTACTCATAAAATAATAATAGGTCAACAGTCTATGGTAATTTATTATATAAAATATAATAATTAAAAAAAAGATGATTCACAATGATTGGAAACATGAAATCCATGGGTTGACTCCTATGCAGCGCTTTATTTAAAGTCGTTAGCTTGACTTAGACCCCCCAACTTATCCAATTCCAACTTTAAAAATTTTTAGGACCCCATTTTTCTCCACTTCAACAAGATTTAGATTAATTATTTTTTTAGAATTTATGCCATGTGAAATACCATGTTCAATAATGAGTGTGAAAGTCCAAGGAATTTTGGTAATGGTTGATTAAGTTTCATCTAGAGTCATTCCTAAGATTTCATGGGTGATTCCACTTTTTTAGGATTCATGATGAAAATGTATGATAATTTAATGGTCTAGGTTATCATAAATGGAGGTATTCTTGAGTTAGTAAGGATTTATCATAACATCGAGTTCAGTTTGATTGAATTTTCCTAAATAAGAATGAAAATTTGAATAAAAAATTGTTTCTTCTTCAAAAACATTTGAAAGAATTGGTTCCTTTTGAAAAGATGATTCATCCCCAAAATTTTCCATTTGAATTTCATGAGTGGTTATAGACTCAATATTCATTATATCTCCCAATGGTTCAATGATCGGTGATTCTAAAAAATTGTTATTGGAGCAATATTCCGAACACTCAATCAATGAAGACAAATTTTCCCCTTGTGAATCCAAAAAATTAATTTCCTCCTGATTTAAAGACCCTTTAACATTTAATTAATCTTCTTTAGTTATACCATATCCAAATGTTAGTTCTTTTTTAAATTCATGAGTTATTTCTGGGATAAAATATTCTTCTATCAGTGATGAGGAAAGGACATCCTGAGTGAGAATGGGTTCCTCAGAAGTCTTAATGCTTTGTATTTCTAATCTCAGTGATGAAACTTATGAATTCATTTTAACCATTTTTTCACATAATTGTTCATGAATTTTTTCAGGCTTAGGGTTGATATATGTTTTTACATCATGGAATTTCTCATTATTCATATTTTCAATCATTCTTGATAGGTATGGAAATTGATCTTTTAAACATTCATCGTTACAAATATCTTTCATGTTATTGGGTGTGGGGTATTCATTCAAAGGTTAATCAAAGTAATTAAAAAAGGTTGGTGATTCCCAATGTTGATTTTCTAATTGATTCCATCCTGAGTTTGTGAATTGATATTGTTGATTATACTCCATTGGATTCATTTGGAAATTTGGAATCGTGATTTTCAGGAGTCAAAAAAAATTGAAAGGGGAAAAGAGAAGAGAAATGGGGATGAGAAAAGAGAAATGAGGGAGAATAGAAAGATGTTATATGGTGACTTACTTGTTCCACGGAAATGGCGCCAAAATTTGGTTTTGCCCAAATTTATCCTACCGGTAAAAGCGGTCATTTAAGTACAAGTAGGGATCGAATCCACAGGGACCAAAGAATAAACCTTGAGACACACCAATTCGTTGATGTATTGGCTATGAATTGGCCAACTTTGAGGTAGATTTTAATTGTAGAACTAATGATATAATTTAAATAATAGAGAATAAAAATGATGTGAACAAAAAAATTATTGATGATGGGTTGATCTTAGGGTTTCTCTTAGGGTGGATTGGATAAATTTCTTTTCTTAAAAATTTCATGTCATTAATTGAAGACGTATCCAAACAATGAGATAATTTTCCCAAATCATTCACCAATTTAATCCCAACACAATTCCAAGTCCAATCACCAATTCACCTTGGGGATCAATTTACTGATCACTAAAAGGAAATAGATCTTACTATCACTCAAAATGTGTCATCGTTAAGGTTGGAGAAGATGAAAAAGAATGTAACTCATCAAATGTAAATCCTAAAATAACAAAAAGATTTAAATATTAAGTACATGAAATAACATCCAATAACTGACCTTGGTACTCCCTTGGATCAAAACTTAAGTTTTTAGACCTCCATTGATGTTATTATACCAATTGAAGAGGTATGTGGACTTATGGGGGTGGAATTGAAGAAGAAGAAAATTATTAAAAGAATGAACACTCCATCATTGTGTGATTGAATTTAGAAGTGCTGGTGTGAATAAATTCAAACGTTGATTCAATGGTATCAATGTGTGAAGAAAAAGAAAAGAATAAGTGAAGAAGAAGAATAAATTTTATTAAAATACTAAACGTGAAATAAAAACTTACATGGGAAAACTTGATGATGTGATTAAAATTGAAAGCAGGAAATTACAATTGAATGAAATACAATGGATGAAAGAAAAACTCAGATTGAAAGAAAAATATTAGATGATATTTACCTTTGCCACCAGCTCCTTATATAGTAATATTAGGAGACTTAGAGACACCCCACTACAATAAATTCCATCCCCATTAATTTAGAGAGTCAAAAGGAGGGTGAGAAAATTAAGGGATTTTGACGTTTCGAAGTTGACCTGGAAATTTCGTCCAGATTCATCCACCATTTTAACGTGTGAGTTTGGAATTGAAGGAAGCCGAATACTGAGGGGTTGTAAAAGAAACATATTCTAGTACATCTTTCCTCTATGATCTGTAAAAATTTCAGGAAATTTTGAGCATCCGTTTAGAGGTTATGGTCGAAATGGCGGGATGACTTTATGTGCATGAATGTCGGGCCCACCATTTAAATATCAACTTATAATCCCCTTATCATCATGAAAACTTCAGAATTAGCTCCAGAAACAGTTTAGTAAAATTATCCTCATATATTTATATTTCTACTATAAAAAATTGGTCTTCATTGGGCATGGTTTATGGGCCCCACATTTTTTTTGATGGGCCTTAGGCCCATTATGCTTTTTCCAGCAAATTTCTGCATTCAAGCGCAAAAATATCCATCTTCCCTTGGGATTCATCCATCAGACCTAAAAGATAAAATGTTCCAAATAAAGTGATAAATCATATCCCAAAATATAAAATTCAGAAAATGAATATAATTTTGTCTAAAAATATATGAATGATTGAGCCCAAATTTTCATTTTAAACATGAATTTCATTCAAGATGAGAAATGAAGTTCTATTTATGTAATGCAATAAAAACAATGTTTATGGACTTTAAAACAATGAAAAAAGATATTAAAAATTAATATTATCCACTTTCAGTGAATAATAACCTAGTTAAAAGAATGTTTAGTGATTGAAATTATTTCAGGGACTTCCATCATATTTATTTTTGAAGTTATATGGTTTTAGAAAAAGGACAACTCGTCACATCTGGAAAGGCCATGAGGTTTGAACCTATAACCTAAGGGAAACAAGGGTGAAGTTCCTACCACTATCATATGTGAAGTCCAGGTTATCTTGAATTTTTTTAGTTAAAACATCTAATGGATAAATGGTATTTTTATTTTTGGGACTTTTTATTTTATCAAACAGATAACTTTGGGATTGGAAAATGATTTGGTGATCAAGTAATTAATGTTATTTTGGAATACATTCACAATTTTTAGAATCCTATAATATTTTGATAAATATATTATTTTGAGGAATAATTTTGTTTTTTATTTTAGAGTCAAATATTATTTTATTGTGTAATTATAGTGATCAAATTTATTTATAGAAGTGGCTAGAATATATTGGAGATTATGTGATAGGGGTAATTAAATTTTTGGTAAAATACATTAAGAGTTATCAATGTCATTTGGAATACTACATAAACAAATCCTTATAATTTTGAGGTCATAAGATATAATATTTTTTTTAGGAATGATATTAATTTACAAAATGATCTATGTCAAACTTCGAGTTTTACATTTGAATTTTGGAGATTAATGTTTTTTTCATCATATAAAGGTTTATTATTTTGGGGGAATTATCTTATCTTATCCTAAACATTTTTTATTTGGTTAATATATAAAGATAAGAGGAATATATAATTATACTTTTGTGGAATCTGTGATTTGTTGAAGTTGATTTTAATTATTTAGGTGTGAAAAATTCATCTTGAACGGTTATTTCCTAGTATAAGGAATGAAGTGAAAATAGATCAAAGCACAAAAAAAGATGATATTACTCTTATGACATGGAATGTAATCAAGTAAGTTTAATTTCTCAATTTCTTATCTAAATAGTAATGTAATCCCTCAACTCTAGGGAAATGATTTTGAAACAAAAACATTTTCCGTAAACTTTCCTTACTAAGAGATTCATGGTCTTTTAACCGATCACATGATTTATAGCTTTATAACGGTTAACATTCTAATGACCATGTCTGTTATCACTCCCCATTATAACTTTATGGTTAGATTATTCTTCAATGTACATATTTTCACTTCACAATAATTTTATCATATTTGAATACATAGTTTTGTAGTAACCTATGCATTTCCCTTTCCCTCTTATTAAGAGGATATTTTATTACTCCTATTTTTGATTTTTGGTTTCCCATAAGGGAATTTTCAAGTATCAACCATTAAATTTTGAAGTGTAATTTAAAATTACGAGGAAACAATTTATTGAAGTTGGGGAGAATGTAACACCCCAAGGATTTATAAAAAAAATTAATATAGAATTTAATGCACACAACACTGAGTCTCTATGAAACAATACTTTGTTATTATAATTATTTAAACAAGATAGTTATAATCTAGCTATTAAACATAATTTTTCCGCTTCTGTGATTTTAATTTTGAAAAAACAATATACACAATTGTGATCACTAAGATATTTAGAGTCTGATGGGATCAACGTAATTTTTTGATGAATAGTAACTTGACCCTTTTGAATAGTAATCTTACCCTTATGAATAGTAATATGACCCTTAAGAACAGTAATATGACCCTTATGAATAGTAAATTGGCTAAATAAATAGTAACCTCACCCATAAAAGTATAAAAAAAATTTATAAGTCTTATAAATGAAAGTATGATATAATTATATCATTGTATAAGTAAATGATTATTTTAAAAATTAATATTTAAGTGTTGGTATTATTGTGAGACATAAATTTTTAATTAAAATTTTATAATTAATAAAATGATTTAAAATAAAATTAATTTTTATAAAATGTATTCATAAATAAATATTTTATTTTCATGTTATTTTAGGATAATTTTATGAGGCCTTAGTTAATTTTTTAGAGTGTTATAAAATCAATTATAAATTTAAAATCTATACTTTTAGAGTAAATGAATTTTTTAATTAAAAATTAAATTTACAATATTTAGACAATTATTTTCATAAAATGGAGTTCAATTTTAATTATACACTTTGAAAAATGGTTAGGGTGGAATTTTGAGATTTCTCTAAAATACCTTAATTTTTATGAATAGTAAAATACTATAATTTACGATAAATGTTAAATACATGAATTTTTGAGTCATTGTTGATGTAAAGATGAGGTAACCACCATTATTTAGAACTCACATATACAAGTTAATTTATTTAGTCACAAGATTCAACACCAATTCTTTTCTTAAGAAAATAATAAAATAATGAATTAAATAATAAGAAATCACCCCTCTCCTACACTATAAAAATCACCCCTCACTCACTATTCTCCTCACTCCTCTAAGCCTTGAATCTTGTAAAATTTATGCCCATATCCTATTCCTTGGTCTCTCCCACATCCATGAGCTCTTGATCTTACCAAAATACCAAAACCTCTTTCCTTAATGAGGTTCTCAAGGAGAAGTATTCAAGCGGTAAAATCCTCTTCCTTTTTCTTTTATTTTATTTTCAAGTTATTTCTTTTATTATAATCTCATCACCTCTCTATCCAAATGATAATTATAACTCCCTTATCAGATATATACTATAATTATATAATGTTAATGGAATACCCATCATCAATCACCTTACTCTCTCTCTTTTATTTTAAAAATGAAATCATCTTATGAGAGGTACCAATTTACAACTTTTATGGACAATGAACTTTCATTTTCCAATTTATAATTCAAGGCTGGTCATGCTACCATTTTTATAGTTAAAACAGAATAAAATATTTGTATTATTAACTATTTAATGTTTTGTAACCAGTATATATACACAATACTAATTCATACGACAAAACTATTTCATGATGATCAAAAACCATTAAAATAATCTAAATGATTATCAATAATGTTTTATCTAATAGATCATCCTCATACCACATAAAAAAATAAATTAAATAAATATTTAATATTTTTTATGTTCATTAGTATCGTATAAAATCAATTATTTAGAATTATATCCATTCGACATGAACTCCATTACTTATAAACAAGCGAACTGATCATGAAATCCAAGAAAATGAATGCTCTAGAATGATGAAATTAAACTCTATAACTCTTCAATAAGGTCATAAATGAACTTAATAAAAATATATTTATTCTAATAAATGTATAAATGGTTATTAATTAATTAATTAATGGATTTAATTTTATTATCCAGAATATTAAGGTCAAGTGCAGAACACATTCGAACATAAGGTAAGGGTTTTCTAATCTCACTTTCATTTTTGTGAGATATTATTTATTCACCACTATTTATTATGTATGATGTATGTATACTTCCCATTGATATATAATATAATTAATATATTTATTTTCAAGGTATTAAATTTATCATTTGATGATTATTAATTTTTGGGTATATGATTCGATTGATTACAAATTGGTAAGGGATTATACCTGAACCCCCTCTTTTCCTTCAGTTTACTCTTTCACTACCTTTACTCAAATGTAATGATTCTTTATTTTTGTATATTTATTTTAAATTATATTAATATTTTCCATAATCATATATCCATATGATATCATCCTTCTTTGATAGGGATATACATGTTTTAAAATGGTTCTCTTCTCAATTCTTCCTGATAAATAGCCTGGTTAAAGGGAACTTCTATAATTCCTACCCATTTTCAAGGGTACTATATAAAATATTTAAATCAATAATTATTTTAATAAAAAAAAAATTATCATTAAAACCGATCTTGGTTCATTTTTGGTTTTATGAAAACAAACATGCCTTTCTACTTTAAAATCTCTTTAATATTTTCCTTAAACCGCACTAAAATGTTTTAATTCCAATGTTTCTTAAAAACACTTTTTACATTATTTCGATTTAGTGGGACATAATTTATGACTAAAATATAATTTCAATGTCCTTACCTTTAATTTTATAGGATATACATTTTTACAATCTAATTTTATGACAAATACAAATGGTTTTCCAAAAGAACTCTTCTTTCCAAAGTAAAAAAGGGTTTTCTCATCTCACATTTACTTCTATGAGATATATTCCTTATTCACCACTTATTCCTAATTTTTAGTGTATGTAATGACCTTTGATATATCATATTAATATTCTCATTGTTCTCATGATATTCTAATGATTTATTATTTGAATATTTCAAAGTGGTTTGGGACACTTTGGGAAGTTTAAAGATTATATCCTCAAGAATTTTTCAATGGTCTCATTTAAAATTATCTCCATATATATCAAATTATTTTGTTGAGTTTTTTAAATAATTAAGGTTTATCTCTTATGATACCATCTACCATATTTTTTTTAAGGTTTTATGATCATTTTAACTATGGATGTGCTATTTGATGTCATTCATAGATTATAGTTGAAGTATTCACATTTTATATTCTAGTTTTTTAGTACAAATGTTTATGTTTTTTATATTTCACCCATTCATATGAGGAATTCATTGGACTTAGTAAGAGAATTTTGGGGCCCTCTATAGCCTCTATATGCATCTATAGGTCTCATGAGATAAACTAGTTTGGGTTTTTACTCGTTTGTGTATGGTCTTGTCACTAAGCCTTGACAGTATGGTTATGATGTCCTGCATTATGCATTCTCTCATTATTAAACTAGTAATTAATAGTCCATCTGATTCTTAAAAAAGTATAATATCCATGTTTATTTTTTATTATGGAATTATTTATTCAGATTTTATTCCTTCCATATTTTTCTCAAGATTATGTTTTAATGGCATGTGTACTTTTATTTATTCACCATGTTTTATTACTTATACTTCTATTATAATATTTACCCATATTAAGCACCTAAAATCTCCCATTTCTTATGTTTTATTTTCCCCCAGGATTTGAATATGAATATTATGAATTACTTTCAGGGATAATCTAGTAGTTATGGATGTTTCCAATGGAATTTATATATTGTATTTACTTTTAAAGTTTTATTGTAACAATTATATATGTATATAGTTTTCCAAAACTAATAAAATATTTCGTACTTTGGGATTTTATTCCTTGTAATCATACCAATGTAATAAAGTAAGGCACAAACTCCGAGCTACTAGGTTTGGGGACCTTACAGAGATAGAGTTCACATTATTCTTTATGGAAACTAAAAATCATGTATTATGCTTTAACATAGAGCCTAACCCTCCAATTTTGCCTCAAACTATTTTCAATAGAACCCATTAACCCATAATCCATAAAACAACCCTGAGAATCCATTATGATATGAAAAAATACTTGAATCATTAGGTGGATATAAATAAATTCATCAAGCCTATGGTGAACCGTATTTAAACATGCAATAAGAAAAAACTTTCTAAAAAATTTCACTTGAGTGTTGATTGAAATTTTTATTAGAAGGTATGTGTAAATAATCATGGGAGTATTGAATAAGTGGGAAATAATTGAATGAACTTAATAAAAAATATATAATTAGTAACATTAAGTATGAATGACAATATTTATAATCATGGTATTGAAAAGAAAACTCACATTGATTTGTATTTAAATTATACTTGATAATATTTTTTAATTTCACTTGTTCATGAAGGATTAAGTGTTAGAACCCCTAAATGGGTGTGTTGGATTTTTTGAAAATAAGGAATTTTTTTAAAATATGTGTTTGTTGATAATAATAACCCAAAGTAATATGAAGGCAATTCTTGGAGTATTGTTAACAAAGAGAATGATTTATTTATATTAGATTTTTGTATTGGGAGTCTTGGATTAAGGAATGAAGTTTGAATGCATTCCAGAAATGTGGATTATTTGAAAACAATAATATATAGTCAAATAAAGGTCTAAATAAGTGATTAAGTATTCTTAGAAAAAGTTAGGTGTATGACACACCATGGCATAGGGATTTTTGTTGTGAAGATGCCCAAAATTAGAAATCTAGAAAGGACCATGTCTTAATGGTCCATGTGGTTGATTTTTAGAGAACATGTATAAAATATTGAAGCCTAATATAGTTATTTTTATATCCATGGTCAAATAATGAATCACATAGAAGATCAAGAGATGAAAAATGGATAGGTAACTATCAACATTCCAGGGATCTAGGTTTTTTGAATTGAAATTTCACTAGGGAAAAATGGTCACAATAGAGTTTCGAGTGGTCATAGTTGAGTAAGACTACTACATTAAAGACTTAGATATCAAAGTGTCTAAAATGACCAAGGTAGGATGGTCACATCATAGAAATGTTCATAATGCATAAAAATATCCATTAGATTATAACCACATAATATCAAATGGTGTTTTAACATTGACTTGCAACTATCTGAAATAGTGACCCAAAAACGAGCATTATGGTGCCCATGGTGATGACGTTTTCTTTGGATGATAGAGGTTATTATTTTTATTACTACAATGAAATTAAAAATTTCCAACATGCCATGTATTCATGCTTATTAAAGGGTGTTTCATTATGAAATGTATAGGACACGATGTAGTTTTTTGAAAGTAAAGCCTTCTTGTGGGTATTTTGGTGAGAGACATTCCAAATCCATAGATTTTGACTCAAAAAATGCATTAATAATTCCTAATTGATTCAATAATCATGGGAATCAATTTTATCTAATGATTTAAGATGGGGTTGAAGGGAGATTACAGCAATTTAAATAGTAGATTAAATAGAATTAAATCATTACTTTAAAAGAAGATAGCATATGGTCCAGAATTGGTTATAGTTTCACTATGGAAGTTATAGAATCATAGTGAAATTGGGGGGATTTATGGGTGATTTTTAAAGACCCATAATGGTTCTGATAGGTGGAAAATTTAGTTGGCTGGTGATCTCCTATTATAAAATGGAATTTAAACCTACATAAAAGGAAGATAGAGACATGGAGATATGAAATATTTGAATATATAGGTAAGGGGTTCTAGGAAAGGGATTTGAAGGAAGATTAAGAAATAGTTGGCACTCATTAAAGACTTCGCTAAATTAAGAAGGGATATGTCACTCATGTGCAATGTAGAAGGAATTCCATACATTTCTCTAGAAAGAGTGATAAGGTTGTTCAAGGTGAAATCACAACAAGTATCTGAATAGTAGAAAGTAGATATCAGTAGAGAATCTACATACATTAATGTATGAATTTTTAACTAACATGCATATCCATAAATCTATAAAAAGTTGATCATTTCCATTGTAGTGAGTGAGAGGAAGGAAGTTCGAGGGAGTGACCCCTAGGAAGTAGTGAGCTATCAATAAACTTGTAAGGTGAGTAACCTTGGGTAAGAATGACCTAGCCTAAACCCCATTCGATGAGTATTTAAATTTTAGTGTTTTGGTTTATCAACACATTTTCTATTTCATTCTCCTTAGACTATCCCATAGTGGTTAAATAAGAAAAAATCTCTATGTCCTACTTACTTTCTACATTCACAGAAAAAGAGGGTAAAAGATAATTAAATGATAAATCTCGTCATTAGATAGTAAATTTAAGAGATAATCATATCATCCTAGAAGAGAAAGTAGAAAAAAAATGACCCTAAAGGATGAGAGTTCAAGATCTGTTAGGGTAGTGAGACGTATAAGGAAAAAGATCTTAAATTTGTTTAGCAATTTACACCATGATTCACCCCTTATAGATGTATCTCTCACTCTAAGACATGAATTTATCATTGAAACAGATCAAAGAAATATTGATATTCAAGCATCAGACAAAAAAACATTAAAGGATTCTCTTAGAGAATTTTTTCCAATAATATTGATCATTGAAAATTCTTAAAGGAAATTTTTATGGTGTTGGAATATTCATTTGACAATAAACAATGGTCAAATGAAAATTTCCTTATGTCAAAAGAAAAGAAGAATAATGAGAACAAGAAGAATTATTCTTGGAAGATAAGTTCTTTGGCTAAGGTAAATTCTGAACCTAATGATCCATATTATTATAAAACTAGTTTGGATAAAGAATATGATGATTTAGACTTAATAATGGAGTTCAAAATAATAATTGATTCTAGTGTTGAAAATGTAACAACACTCAATTTCTATGCTAGAAAGTGTTCATGTAATGGAAAAGAGGATATCATAATTCCACAAGGTAAGGTGGAATAATGGTAAGTCATGAATGAAGTGTATTATACTATAATTGAATATTTTTACTTGGAGAATAAGATACAAAAGAGAGAAGAAGTGGTCTTGAATTTCATCATAAAGAAAATAGAAATTTAAATGAAGGAAAAAGTGACTTTTTTGAATACCTTTCACAATAGATCATAAATCAAATGGACATTTAAAAGGAATTGAAGTCCATAATCATTCCTCTCAAAACATAACTTTAGGAGAGAAGATAATTAAGGATTTATTTTGCTTCAAGTTTTATAGAAATTGTTGTAAAGGTGAAGAAAAGGGATGAGGGGGTCAGAGAACTCAAATAGAGGATAAACTCCTCAAAAGGGAAGATGCAAATCCCTCCAAATGTAGCCTCAATGGGAAGAAAGAGTCTAGATATGAAATATATAATAAAACAAGGTTTTTATGAAAATTCTAGAAGATATGATCCATAAAATAAGGTAACACCAAAATGATACTCTTGTCGAAGACTTAGGCACATTATGGGCACATTATTTGAATCCTAAAATCCCAAATGCAATAGAGGAACTCCATAAGTTCCAATAAATTACTCAAGGAAATACCAAATGAGTTATGATTATTATAGAAAATTATTTATTTGATCTAACCTTGTCCACATAGAAAGGTATTGAAATTGGAGGATTTCATGGATGGGAAAAGATATCACAAGGATATACTCCACTCGTATGACATATGAAGAAATATTTTATCCAAAAAAAGGCATGTTAATATAGAAAAAAATCAATTTTTTGTAGAAAAATACTAATTATCTATAAAGAGTGCATCAAGAACCAAAATCTGTTCACTTAAAACAAATCTTTTGGAATAAAAGAAAAAAAATCTGGAAACAAAAGCTAGGATTTGTACCATCTGTGATAAAGGTGGAAGAACAAGCAAAGGAGTATTCACTAAGGAATAATATGGACTCTAATATAGCATTCATGGAAATCAAGGAAGATGAATTCCTATGTGTTATCATACAAACCACTAAAAAGAAAGATTTGGATCTTAGAGGAAGATTCTTTCAAAGGATAAAGAATCCAAAAGTAATATCCACAAATGATACAACATAATAAGAGATGTTATTAAGTGTGATTGATTCCACAATAGTGGAAAAACCCCAAGCCAAGGAAGGATAATGATTCTCCCATCTTTAAATAGAAGTGTGTACTTGGTTTCATAGAAATGAGATCCTTTTGGAAAAGGTTTAAGTGGTTGAATATAAGATATGATAAAGATTGTATGGTATAAGAGATGATTTCATTCCTTTCCCAAAATATGAAAAAGGGAAAAGGAAAGTTGGAAGGTTAACAGTTGGCCTAAAATGACTAGACTTATTCCTCAATATGAGAAAATTTTAGGCACCCCTCTCCCTGTATGCTTTATTTTTGATAACTATTGTTTGAAAAGGTGTATCTTTAAGGATAGATATGATGAATATGGTTATTATACTAAAATCACATGGGGATGGGATGAATGTTTTCTCTATAGAAGAATATTTGTATGAGTTGAATATAGTTCTGATGAATCTAGAAGTGGAATGTAACCAATAAATTCTATGTTACTTCAAATCTCAATTGGTATAATGATTGAAGGTGCATTTAGACATCCGAGTCGTGTGATGAAGGACCAAAATCCCAAGAGAATCTGAAGGAAATAAGGTAACAACATCGAACTAAAGTCCAAACAATCCAAATATTTTGAGAAGATTCATTCACCATTAAATAAAACCACTGTAAGGTGTAATTTTTAAACCCAAGGTAAGTAATAAAATCCATCATGCTAATAAATGAAGTGCCAATGACAAGAGATGATTGGAATCTACTGGATAATTATAGGAAATATGAGTTTTAGATAATAGTAGTGTATGAATTCTCATGTATAAAGAAATAATTCACATGCTCTAAACAAATAACAAGGCATATAAACTAAATCAAAATCCCGTTTTTTTCCTTCAAACATAATGAATACACCCATTTTGATAAGAATCACCAAAACACTCTACCATCAAAAGAACACTAGGATGGAATGTGGGAGGAGCACTGATTCCTTACAAAAATCATATAGACCCTTCATTATGGACATGTTTCAACCATGAAACATAAATTAAATCTTCCCCCTATTGAAATAAAAAATTCTTGAATTCTATAAAGAAACATGTGCCCCTTATGTGGAGGGAAGAAATCTCGGATAGCCAAGCATTTATCTACAAAATAAATTCACTCTACTTGAAGACAAAAATATGGAACAACTCGCCCTTTAAGGATTCCCTAACTCAACATCAGCTGTGAATATCATGTTATTTTCATTCCCTTTTGTAAAAACACTATTGATAGAATGTTAGGCCATCTGTGGTTGCACCAAGGAGAATCCCCTCATCCCCCCTATTGATGAATTCTAATCATTCAATGTACTAACTCCTATGTGGATCTTAATGGTTTTAATTAGTAGAGGTTTATCCTAGTTTTATATTTTAATTTATTCTTCTTATTAACATAATTTCACACATATTCCACTTGGATTTAATTCACTGCATACGATAGAAAAAAGTGGGAAAATTCAGGGGTGAATGGAGTTATCCAATCACTATGCAAGAAAAGGGTAGGAAATAAATTGATCATTTTATTTCCCAATCTAAACTGAAATACCCTAATAAAAGTAATCAATGTGATTTAATTGATGATAGGATGAATAGAAACCAATTGAAACTTTAATAAATAAGAGAATTAGGGAATGATCCAAGGCTCGACCACTACTTCATATATTTAATTTAAAACTAACCAATTTCACATATTGTTTCTTTCTAATTAAACCCAAAAAAATATCTCAAAATGCACACAACACTATCTTCTATATAGACAATCTGAGTAAAATTTTTACTATATTTTTCTCTAGTTAAAAATTCTTTTTGTTGAATTTCCCACATCAGTTGTTCATCAAGACACTTTGCTACTAATTATCTAATTAAAAGGATCAGTGAGATAAAATTTTATTACTTGGACAAATAATATCAAGAATAGTTAGCCTCAAAGAGAAATTATAAAAAATTATTATAATTATAATAAAGGTATTAATTTATTCAAATAAAATAATATCTTTTCCATGAATAAAATGAGTCTATTGATAAAGGAAGATGAAGATAATGATATCAATACTGAATTCTATAAATCATATGGAGAATATTCTAATGAAAATAAAAGTATATTTTTAGTTAATGTTAAATATAGTTCAATTAGTAAGAATGATAGAATATTATCAAGAATTAAGGATGAAAAGGTTGAAAATAAATATATGAAACATATGTTAAAATTAAAACTTCAATCCATCCTTGATCAAAATTCCAAACTCAAAAGGGTGATCAATTAGTTGATGGAGTAATCTAAGAACTTTAATATCAATTAATATAAATTCCAATTAAAATAAGGAATTCTATTAAAATATATAAAATTTTGATGTGTTAATATTCTCACCTTTATATGATCAATAAATATCTTAAAAATGAATCTTAAAACAAGGATAATAAGTTGATGAAAACGTTTTCAAAGTTACTTGATGATAAAAATATATTAAATAATTTGGTAAACGATTTCAACAAACCTCAAAGGGTCTATTTTTTAATCATTATAAGATTATTGAGAAGAGAACCATGTAAAGTAAGAGGTTTTAGTAATTTAATAACTTTTAATGACCTTTTTTATAAGGAAATAGATGTCTTGTATAATTTTAAGATATATATTGTACATAATCTAAAATAAAGGAGGAAAACATTGTTTTTGTATCTTTATAATGTACCAAAACTATTTTTACTAACATTGTATGTTTAAATACCAATTTTAGAAAAATATTTGTGGAACATAATTAAAAAACTCCATTATATACATCAATAGAGAGTTTTTATACTTCTAAAAAAATTAATCCACAAAAAAGGTTCATTTTTATCCATGTTTGGAACCAAAACAATAAGAAACACACTCAATAAATAATTTGGTTCCATAAGGAAAAAAGAAATATTTAATGGTTTCTTCTAGTGTTTTGGAGTTTATAAGGATAAATCCAGTAGTTTATGGTATAATATATATTTCTAAGAAATGAAAATAAGTCTAAAAGTGATGAGGATTCATCCTATAAAGGCCAAAAATATTATTGAAGTGAGTTATGGTGTGAAAAAGAAAAATGATTCAAGTTTGAATCAACAAAAAATTTGATTATTTGAAGGGAAAATGTAATATATATGATAAAGTTTGTATTTATGCTTAATATTATGAGTATATGTTCTCTAAGAAAATGTAACATAATAAGTAATTTATAAGATTAAAAAATTATAATAAGAAATTAAAAGATGATGATTAGTTCAACTTGGTAGATATATTGAATAATATGTATGAGTCAAGTTCACCCATGAAGGATATTTCTTATGAATCCATAAAGTGATAAATAAATAAAATAAAAATTATAAGAAGATATTCATATAGAATATTTATACGTATCATGAGTTTTTTAAAATAAGATTAGAGTCCTGATTGAGAAATAAATATTATATAAATAAGAAAATTTATTCATGCTAGAAGTATATTTCAAGGATTGGTGGAAGGAACCAATGAATATGATGAGTTAAAATATAGTATTGAAAATATTTTTAATTTTTTTGTAATATGAGATCAATCTAGTCATAGTGATTTAAACTACCTTACTAATATTTTTTCATAGTTGTAATTGTTGAATCATGCTTAAAATAATGGAAAAAGTGAATCTCTTATATTAGATCATGTTGATTTAAAAACATCATACAAGGGGAAAGAAAATATAAATAAATTAATTATGATTGTAGATGAAAAAAGTGTGGGAAGAATCAATTAATCTTAGAAGAAAAAGTAATTTTTCATCAGAAACACTTACAACCAAAATTTGGATAAGGAAATAGTTTTTGGGTTGATTAAACACTCTCAACCATATCACTCTCTATGATTAAGGAGTTGAATAACCTACCTTATTTCATTTAATATTTTATTTTTCTATGAAAGGAATATAAACTGGTGTATTTGTGGGATATTTTGATATGATATTGAAGTCGGTGCTATGAAATTTAAGTAACCCGAAAATAGTTTAAGAGTATAAATATGAATATAGAAAGTGATTAGATTTGAAGTCAAAGAATGATTAAATTTTATGAGAATATGTTTATTGATTCACATTTTATTAATTTAATGTATCACACATTATTATTAAAATTAGTCTTATGGAACTATTTGATACCACAAGGTTGAAAAATATTCCATTGAAAAATGGAGTTTGGTTGTTTTCTAGTAAGCTACTCATGAGGGTTACATTATGGAATTTATATAACTTATATATTTCTAAAATGTGAAAAGTTAAATATAGTGATGATTAAATGGAGTAATGCATATCTAATGATGACAAAAAACATTAAAAAATACAAATGTAAATTTTATTACTAGCTTCATAAATAATATTATTCCATTAGAAAAGGGATATTTGAAGCACAGCAAGAAATATAATTTACACCTCATTCTATAATTAAGGTATGTTTGATGAGTACCCCTTCCCAATATATTGAATTTATTAATGATAAAAAAAAATTGTGTTCAATTTTTAGAAGAAACTGGGTATATAGGTTGAATATATAAGGGGTTATAATTTGAGGAGGTGAATTGTGATGATCGAACGTAAATTTGAGAAGTTGATTAATAGATATTATTGGGTATTAGTTAATTTATATTATTTCCTATATTAATTTTTATCAAATATATTTAAATATTATTGATAAATATATATTTTTGATTTTATTTTTATCTCAATTGGTAACTATCTGTTATAAGTTGGAATTGTTCTTTATTTAGTATCAGTAGTTAATTATTATCAATTATTTTGGGTGTATTAAGGAGATAATGAAATGAGTTGATAATATCCCACTCCTTATTATATATTTGTTTTATTTGGGTTATATTTTCAAAGGAATATTATTGAATTGAATCAATTTAATTGGAGGAGAGATGAAGAACCAATAAAAACCCTAAAGGGGAGAATAATTCACATGGGTAAGATTAAAATGATAGGAGGAGTGAATAATCAAACTTATAAAGGGGTATAGTTTATTAAAAGATAACTATATAATGTATCCAAAAAGGCTTTCACTTTGAATTTATTATTAATAAAATGGATAAATAATTGAGAATGTGGTGGTAATATAATGTAGGAAGGATGATGAAATATCTTTGTCTATATAATAAGAGTTTTAAGTTCTTAAAAGGCTTATTTATGTAATTTTGTGAAAAAAAGGATAGTATTGATAAATAGTTTTTGTATAAGAATGAAGGTAATAATATAATATTTATTAATAATAAATCCAATGGGTGTAGATTTAGTTTCCCTATATATATTGAAGTGACAATGGTTGTTAAAGTGGGAGAATGAAGTACTCATGGATTAATGGGATTTTGTGTTTTATTTGTTGTTGATACACATAGTATAAATTTTTTTCAATAAAAAATATTGAAACATGAAAGTTTATGAGTCTAGTAATTTCATAATATAAAGTAAGGATACATGGGGGTATTTAAGTGAAAAAATGATTGAAAATTGTCAGTGCAAGCATTTTCATATCTATATACATTATGTTGTCTTTGTTTCCAATAATTATACATAGTTTTGATACATTAAATGTTGAAGATATATTTTTAAAAATAAAAATGTTTAGGTGTATTTCATTATTTTATATATGACATTGGATAAAATAACTCATACCAATGTGATGGAAACACTTATAGTGATGCTTATAGGACCATTATGTTAAAACATGGAGGATCATTATAGTGACACTTGTATTATCTTTGAATTACAACTAAACTACTCAAAATATTATTTATATTGATTTTATTTTTGATCCTTGAATAATTCAATTGAAGATGAAGATTACAAATCACAAATATTGGATAAATGTTTAAAGGAGTTATGTAAGATTATAGTTGAGTTTGAACTGATTATATAAGAGTGAATTGAAAAATGAAAAGATTGTGTAAAAGTTATCAAAATATTGTATAATAGTGAACTAAAGTTTAAAATGTTTGTGTAATAGTTTATTATATTTTTATAAATGTTATTAAAAAAATTCATAATAGTGAACCAAATTTTACACTTTCAGAATAACTGTTAAATAGATTTTGTGTAAGAGTTAATAAAGAAATGTTATGCCTATGCAACGGTGATTTTGGAGTTGTGTGACATTTAATTGGGCTACGCTAATGTTTTTTAAGTTTTAATTTTTTATTAAAAAAAGCTACATAATGTTTTATATATGGGTATGTAAAAGTTAGAAATATTTTAAAGGATACGTAATTATGAAGAATTGTGAAAACACAAGGTTTAACTATTTAATCATTTTTTTTATTTTTAATTTGAAAAGATCATGGGAAATAAAAAAAGATATTATTCGTGAGATCCTTGTTTGATTGGGGGGATTAAGAAATATTATGGTGGATATATTTTCATGATTTATGTAATGATAGAAAATTTAAATAAAGGTGATGTTGAGTGATATGGTCCATAAATTCATGATCTATTGTAAATAGTCATCTAATTTTATTCCCTCATATTTATTTATTTATTTATTTCTAATGAGTTTTGGAATTAACATGTAAAATCATTAGATTATGTGAATATTGTTTACAATTTCCAAATTGGGGATTTAATTTACTTATTTTATTTTTGGACTAATATGAATGGCTTACTATCGATTATTCTTTATCTTGCTATTTTGAAGGTTTGTAGCATGGGGTATGACATTATATTTCATTATTTATAAGGAATATATTCAAGAAAGTGTTGAATATTGAAATATTTTATGGATTCATACCCCAAAATAGATTGATGAAAGAAATTTTGAATGGATCTTGGCGTGAGGAGTGGTGCTCGTAATTTGGAATTACTCATTTGGAAGCTTAGGAAGTGAATAAATGTGAAAGGAATTAACACCGTAAGGATGAATCTAGTGCAAAAAAATCATCATTACAGCATTCTATAAAGAACATCCAACCACTTTAAGCATGAATTTTGGCTTATGTAAACATGATTCTTAGTCTCTGTAAGCATGAATTCTGAAAAAGAATTGAACAGGTGAGGAGGGAACTGAGAGGGAGTGAATTGGTTCCATATACACATTTTTTATTTAAACCTATTAAGATATTCTTCATATTCAGTAGTGATCTCACTAACCATAAAATAAGGAAAAGAAATAAATAAAAGCACATTTTTTAATGAGTTTGTACTACATTATGATGAATACATCCTCGATGTATAGTGGTTTTTCTCCCACACACACATAATTAATCTTTTATTATCTAGAAGAGATAAAGTCTGGAGTATGATATTGAAATTGTTATAAGTACTTCCACCAACCAGCTACAAGCATTCCTCCATAGAGTAAATATATTCACCTGAATTAATAATTTGTATAAATATATGATCCTCTTCTTAAACTCTAAGATGTTGAACTTCTTCAACTTCCTTACATGGAAATCATTGATGGATTCTCTTAGAATTTTTCTCTAATAAAACACTTTATTTATTATTTCTCAAGAATTATCAGCTCCTTTCTTTATTCATTTCTTGTTATTTTATATTTATAAAATATTGCAACAAATATCACTTCCATAATATTTAAAAAAATCTACTTAAATCTTGGTGAAATGGAATGACTCATTAAAAACTTATAAACCTTGAGTCAAATAATTTTTCAATGTCTTCCTGAAAACCCATTTGAAAACTTGATCCTTTTAATCTGTACAATATTTTGAATTATCAAAATCTTCCACTTATTTTAAAACTTCCACAAAATCTACCACACTTTGAACGCTTGATATTTCCACATAAGAAAGGTGATGTGGCATCTGATTATACATCATGGAACTCCCATAACAATAGTTTTTTCTTCCTCAAATGGTTTTTAATCCTTGTATAAACATGATTTTTATTTCCAAGATGATCAAAACAACATATTCATCTAAATAAATCTTCTAAAATTTTGAATTCTGGAAATATTTCCTAGTATATAAGGATATAATCCCATAAATCATAATCAAATGCCTATTTGAATCTCATGCATGGATTCCATTCTACTACGTGGTGAATTTTGGATATGTGGATTTTCCTACATCGTTGGAATTTTGGATATGTTGCAGAATTGGATATGTGGATCTGTATATGTACTAGAAGTCAATTATGTGAATCTAGAGAATTCCAGTCTTCACTCAAATAGACTCAACTCATCTTCAATAAACTTTGAAGCCTTCTCAACCAATTTAACACCTCTTAAAAAATGTTATAGATAGTATTCCTTCTTCAATCAATGCATTCATTTTATTTCATTAAATATTATCACAATAATCATCATATTTAATAAGTATTTATAAAAAATGAAACACATACTTAAGAAGGACCAATAATATACCTCTTGTGGTTTATTTTCAATACCACCGAATCCTATCCCCCTTCTAAATAATAAAACCATGGAGAGTAACACATAGGGATCAAATAAACCTTCTAAAATCAATAGAATTATGAATAAATCAACTCTAGTATATGTGAGAAATATCTTTATAGAAAAAATAGTGATTGAATAATTCATCCTTGCTTCCTATAAAAACCACTCACCTCATAAATACACAAAATCAATAAGCATAAAAATTTTCCCATAAAATTTCTTGCAATTTTCATCAAATACATTTAAATAATTCATAACCAGGAGAATAAAATTTCTCCACCTATAGAAAACATCTCCTCAAGAATATGAGAAAGAAATAACATAGGATTAAACTCAAATATTTATACCTTAGTGATGAGTTACAGGCTGCACTCCCATTTGCAGCCTTAATCCTTTAAAATTCTTAGTTGTGAGAGGCTTTGTCAATATATCAGCAACTTTTTTCCTTGGAATGAAAAATTTCTAGATTTAAAATACCACCATCCATAGTTTCATTTAAGAAATGATATTTTATATCAATGTTTTTTAACCTATAATGATGCATTGGATTCTTGAATTAATTAATGAAACTTTGATTATCACAGCTGAAAATGAGTTGATAACTATTTGTAACTTCCATGTCCTCAATTTCTATTTTCATTCACATCATTTGAGTATATGCTTGTGTGGTAGAAAAATATTTAGAATTAGGATAAATCATGGTGATAGTAGGTTTCTTATTTTAATGTAATGAATTAAATTGGTTATAAATGATTAATACTCTACCTCAAGTATATTTTTGGTAATCCACAACACCTTCCCAATCAGCATCTAAAAACCATTTGTATCCCAGTTCTCCATATTTCTTATATCACTACCCAAAGATATAAGTATTATAAATATATATATATATATATATATATTCTTTTGGATACAATAAAATTAGATTCCTTCTGATTGGAATAAAATTTGGCACAAAGTGTAATAGTGAATACAATATTCACCCTGGAAGTAGTTAGATACAAGAGGCTTACAATAAGTTATTTGAACACCTTTTCACTTTTTGTTTTTACTTCATCATATATGATTATAATTTTCACTACTTTTATAGTAGTAGATACTCCTCTTTATTCCACTATTCCAAACCACTTTAGCTGCTTTTAGTATGCTATTCTTTTCAAATAAAATTATGACCAACATCTTGGGTTATCTGTAATCCCAAGAAAAACTTCATTTAAATAAGAAGTTAAAATTCAAAGTTTTTATTCATTTGTGCATTAAAATAGTCACAAAAAAATTATTCATTATAATAAAAAAATATCATCAACATACACAATCCCAATAAGTGATTTGATGTTAATTTTATTTATGTAAAGGTTTGTTTCCACCTATCCCTTCTTGAAATTTATTCTCCTTAAATACTCATCAAGTTTGAAGTGCCAAGATCTGGGAGCCTGCATTATTCTATAAACATCCTTCTTTAATTTAAAAAATCAGCTTCCATCATCATCAAACTCAAATACTTCAGGTTGTTCTATATATACCTCCTCATTGAGTTCTCCATTTTTAAATGATAATTTTACATCCATCTGAATAATTTTTATATTTCTCTATGAATAAATTCCAATAAAATTTCAAATGTTTTGGATTATATCCATTGAATAAAATGTCTCATCAATTTTAGTACTTTATAATTGTGAATATTCTTTAAATGAAAATTTGAATTTCTTTTCTTGTAACACTTACATCTTCATTAAGTTTATCTATGAATACTCATTTTTTCCAATTATATTTTTCTCAATAGATCTTTGAACTATTTATCATGTCTCATTCTTCTCTATTTTATTTAGTTCCTCATTCATGGATTGAATACATTCTTCATGTTCAAAATATTCTTCAACATCTTTGATTTTCAACCTTGGAATACAAGATGATGTGACTAGTTTCCATGATATTTATTTGAGTCTGAACCCCTATATTTTCATCACCATTTATATTTGTAGTATCCACATGTTTCCTTTTCATGAACCTATAATTTTTACCTTCTATTTTCTTTCTTCATCACTAGTATATATAGAATCTAAATCATCTTCCGGAATCTACATAGTTTCGTCATCCTATTTAGCTAATTTAGAAACAAAAACACCGTACCCATTTTCAACTATAGTTATATAATTTATATCTTAATCATTTTCAAAAATAATAACATCACCACAATAAACAATATTTTTTTAGTTTTTGTTGTAAAATCTGTAGGAACTTATATTTGGTGTGTAATAAAGAAATATTCATTAAACAGTCTTATCATAAAATTTACCTCTAGTTATTATTTTAATTTTGATAGTAAAATAACTTCCAAACACTATAAAGTGTCTTATTCTTTATTTATTATTGAACCGAATTTTATAGGGAGATATATCAGAGTTGGGTTGTATGAATAATTTTTCTTGAATAATTCTGGGAATTTTTATTTCTTGTAACCCGAAAAATATTTATGTGTCATGTTTGGTAAGTATTTCTCTAGCCATGTCAACAATAATTTTATGTTTTATTTTATATACCCTTTTTTATGGTTTTAGGGAGGAATATAATCATTATTTATTCCATTCTTGTAAAGATACTCAAAAAACATCTTGTTAGCATATCCAACAACATTATTTGATCTCAATATTTTCGATAAGAAACTTTTTTGTTTCTTAGTAATCCTCCTAAAGCTTTTAAATCTATCAAAATCTTGATAATTAAAGGATATAAATATAATTCATGTCATTCTGGTAAAATCATCAATGAATGTGATGAAATACGTTTCTCCCCTTGGTGAATTTTTTTATTGGATGACCCACATAAGTGTGTACTTTTTGAAATGGTTTGTTTTTTTGAATAGAAACTCTATTTTGGTTATTATTTATCATATTTACTTTATTGAAAGTCTTTAAAATTATTGTGGGGTATTTATTTTGTATAGGTAAGCTTCTAATGGCCTCATATTTCATCAATTTCTTCATTTTATTATGGACAAGGTGACCCATTTTTTATGCCAAAATCTATTTTCATCCTTACAACTCAGAGAGAAACTTGATTTGGATTCCCCAAATTGAAATATATTTCCCTGGGTTATGATCCCCTTTAACATAATAGTTCCCTCTCTAATACACTTCAAAATACATCCACATTTCTTAAAAAATCAATACCATTATCACAAAGTTTTGATACAATTAATAGATTATGTTGTAAGCTATAAAAAATAAGACATTTTTAGTAATGTTTAGGTTCTTCATTTCATGTGTGTGTGTCTTCTCCACATCTTCCACATGACTCCTATAAACACCCAAAGTTGTTTCTCATCTCCAAATTCTGCTAAATTTTTTTATGCATGAATATTTTTTCCACCTACTAATCTTTTCTCTCCATTGAATAATTTTATCTCCTAAGACCTTGAAGAGTAATATTATACCAATAGCTATATGTTTTATGGCTAAGAACACCATAATAGTAACAATAACCATTAATTCTTCTTCTTTGGTAAGTTTTTTTGTTGAAAATGTTTTTGTTTTTACGCATTTTTAGACTTTTACTAAGTGATTTTCACCAAACCATATTATGAATTTTTGTTGTGTGTATCTAAGGATTGAATATATATTTTCTATAAATTCATCCCCTTTCATATATGAGAATATTTTTATCACTCTTATAATTTTCTAGTTGATATTGGTTGTTGGATAACTTTGACATCTTGAAACCTCAAGTCTATTTTATGTAAGTAAATGCTAGCATGAATTTTCATATCATGTAAACTAACTTTAATATCAAATATAATATACTTTTCGTGATTATAGAATTCTCCTTTAAATTTATTATCATTTTTGAAGTCTTAATTGTGTTTCTCTTCCTACTTTTCAAATTAAACCAATTTTTTCTTCAGTTATTCAACCTCTTTATTTCCAATGATAATAGTAGAGGTTATATCGTCAATAATACTCTTTTTATACGTTATCAAGATTAAATTTTTCAATTTATTAAATAATATTATATTTATAATCATGTACCAACTTAAGTTATTTTAAATATATTTTTGAGATGAGTTTTCTCATTCCTCAATATTTTATTTTTCCTTAGAAACATTTTTATTTCCATCTTCATGGTATATTATTTGAATGACTCACCTTCTTCAGCAGCATATTAATTTTAAATGTGTGAATTATAACCTAAAACATTATCTACTCCTAATTATTATTTCATGAGAACTATATGAGTAAGATTAGGATGTGACTTCTCATTATCCTTATGATCAGAACCCCCTTCTTAAATAGATAAGAAATTACTTCTATTAAAACTTTGAGAGATTTTATTCTTACATTTTACCTATGATTGGATTATTTATTTTAATATTCATTTTAAGGATGAAATTTTCTTCTATTTCATCTTATTAATATTCATATTTTGATTTCATGGGAAATTCAGTTGAGAAGTGTCCAACTTTCCCATAATTGAATCACATAAAAGGGATCCAGCCATTAAACTTTCATCCACTTCCTCTAATGAATTTTCATGAAATTAGGGAAAGTGTTTCGTAATAGTCCTATAGATTGTATTCTTCACCTAAATATATATTTTTTTATCATAAATCTTTAATTATTTCAGATCACTGAAAGAAATACATTTCTTATTCTTCAATATAATTTTAAGACCAAGCAGCACCTTCCTTCAGTATAATGAAATATTGAAGAAATTTATAAAGAACGTCTCATCTCAGAGATAATAAGCATAGAATCATCTTTTATTTTCAAAAATTAAATAATTTACTATCAAATTTTTGAACAACTTTCTAATAAATGTTCAATTTAAAATTTTTATTCCCCTCTTCTTATATAGTACTGATCTCACCAACCATCCAAGAAAGAGTAAATAAATCATCATACATTTTTTAATGAGGTTCAAATCCATTAATATGACTATATACCTTGGGTATGGTGATTATTATCCCATTTACACATAAATAATTTTTTATTATCAAGAAAATCTATAAGAAAGAGTATGATCTTAAACATTTTATAAGTACTAAAACCATCCAGTTTCAAACACACCTCTATAGAATGAATATATTCCCCTAAATAATGATCACAAATGAATTCATGATCCTTCTATCAATATCTAAGTTTTTTATCTTCTTTCTCTTCCTTATAAAGAAATATTTTTTGGTTTCACTCAAAATATTTTCTTTGACACAATAGTGTATAAGTTCTCTCTCAAAAATTATATACACCTTTATTTATTTATTATTATTATTTTATATTAATCTAATATTTTTTGAAATATCAATTCCATAATAATTATAGAAATATCCTTGAATATCAGTGGCATAGAATTACTCATTCAAAACTAAAAAACCTTGCATCAAAGAATCATTCAAAGTATTCCTAAAAAATTGGATGAAGACTTCATTATTTTACTTCATACAATATTTAAATTATCATGTTTTTATTATTGTTTTAAAACATACACAAAATCCACCATATTCATATTTCTTGATATTTCAACATAATCTAGATGACATGGCATCTCATTCTTTATCATTGAACTCCCATAGAAATATATTATTCCTACTCAACTAGTTCAAACTTTCAATTTAACTAGAATCATTATCTTAGTATGCTCATTATGATTATTTATTTGAATATAACAATAGAAGCATCATCTGAATAACCATTATATAATTTTATATTCTAGGAAACTCACCTATTATATAAGGATATAATCCCTTACATCATATTAAAATACCTACATGAATCTTATTCATGGATTGAATTTTCCAACATGGTTCACTTCAGCTATGTGGATTTGGATACATCGTTGGGATTTCAGATATTTTGTAGAATCAACTATTTGGATTTTCAAACATACTAAAAGTCTTTTATGTGGATCTAAAGAATTCCAATATTCACTAAAATAGACTCATATACTCTTCAGTTTACTTCTAGGCCTTCTCAACCTCTTCAAAATCTCTCAAAAAAATTTATAGATAGTACACCTTCATCCATCAACACTTATCTTTGATTCCTTTGATGATTAGTATAACATTAATCACATTTTACATGTATTTACAAAACATACAACACGTCTTCAATAATGACCAAAAAATGTGGGCTTCATGGGCATGAATTCCACATTCTTAAGGATGATATCCATGGAATAAACATAATTTTCACTTGGGTAAACATTTGTTCCTTTGTGGATAAAACCATAAGAAGGGTGTGTCAAGGGAAGTTTGTAAGGATCATCTCTACTTCAAACTAAAGATTAGTGATGTCACATTATCCTTCATGAAATTAATTAGACGTGAATATGTAAATCATAATGTGCATGATATTTCTATCAATATCAAATATGGAAGCTATAAATTTCAAGGATGATCAGATTATAATAGAGAAATAATTATTAGGAAAAAAGGAAAATTAAAAAAATTAAAAAAATGTGAGGATAGCATGGGGATTTAATGAGACAAAATATTTGGAAATAAAGAACCTTCATAAAGAAGAGGATGATATATTAAGAAAGGGGGGTTTGAGGGGTTATGTTACTACTACTGCTACTATGTTTTATTTCCTACTTTTCTTAAAAGCCTTCTTCTTCCTCATGTATTTTTTAATCCCTTGAATAGAGGGGTAAAACATTGAGTGTTTGAGGATGATAAGGAAGTCCATCTATAATTCATGATATTCTAAATTTCAATGAATAAAACTCATTCTTTTTATTAATTTGTTTTAGAATTTGTAGATGGTTTATAGTATTGATTCCAAATTTTTTGATTTATTTTTGTTAAATGTTTATTTCCTTGGTTAAGGATCATTGATTTCCATCCACTAATCTCAATATATATATGATGTTATAGATAAGTCTAAGGGGTGAAGATCTTGTCAATTTTTGAATTAGGTTTGAAGGGTGGTTGAACACTCTTGGGTGGATTATAAAACACAAATCATGGTCAAGTATTTCCTAAGTACACTAATATTGTGTTTTTATATCACTTTTCACACAATGAAGGAGGGTATACTAAGTAGTGATTATTGTTAATATTATTCTCACTAATTAATAAAAATATTTTGTAAGATAAAATGATTATTAATCCTTCCATTCTAGAAATAATTTAAAGAAAAGTAAAATTATTAAAGTTTATGATAGCATTCCAAGTGGATGGCCAACCCTAACCCAACCACTTTTCTTCATATTGTTTTTAATCTCTTTATTTCATTACTTTAACTTGGATTTTCTAGCTCAAAGTGAAATTTTATTTTGAGAACTACTCTTTGAAGACAAGCCTAGTTTTCACTAGAATATATTTATCTTAATAAAAATAATAGCCTTTTCAAACCCTGTGATAAGGTGATGTAAAAACATGGTCACTTTTTTTGGAAGGTAGGGCTAAAATACTAACTAATAATTTCATGAAGAGATCTTTAACAATTAAAATATTCTCTCTTGAACCTAAGATATAAATAAACCTACTAAAAATTCTTAAATATTTAATCATACAAGATAAATTTTAAGAGAATATCTTAAAAGAATCAAGTGATACTTTTAGTGTTCACCTTGAGCCTACCACCATGGTAGTAAAATCCAATCAAGTTTTAAGAGATCTTTATACCAAACAATCACATTTCCATGAATGATTTTATGAATGATTTTAAATACAAAAACTAGTATAATTAAATTATTTTTCATGTCTCCTTGTCTTTTAAGTGAATACCCCAATAATAAAATTCAATAATTCCCTTTATTCTGCACAACCTTGAAGCCTAGAAGAATGGTGGAAGAGCAAGTAAACTGTATGAAATTACCCTTTTAACTCAAAGGAGCAGCTAAGGAGTAGTTTTATAGTCTATAACTAGGATAAGTACATGACTGGGATGAATTAAAAAGAATATTCCTTTAGATATTCTTCCCCACCTCTGTAATCACATCCATATATAAGGAGATTCATGTCATCAGATAAACTTTTAGAGGGGATATTTATGAGTATTGGTAGATGTTTAATAAGTTGTGTGCTAGTTTCCCACATCAATCCATTTAGGAGTACCATTTACTTGTATTTTTTAACCAAGTATTACTTAACATTAAGAGGAACCCACTAGATAAATCATCAAGAGGAGTTTTAATAGAAAAATCATCAATAGAGGCCAATGGACTCATTAATAGGATAAAAGAAAATTAACAGAAATTTGGTATGATGGGTATAGGTACCATAGGTTTACATGAGGTAAGGTTTTTTTGACTCATATCTATTGTTATAATCCAAACTCAAGGAACTAACTAGTCTTATTAAAGAAATGAAACTGAAGCAATCCATTGAAAAAAAAGTATCAATATAATTATATGTTTTTTTTCATATCCTAATCACTGTATTGATTTGTCTGTTATGGTGATGGATATATAAATATGTACAACAACATACTATAATAAGTAGTTTAAATAGATAAAATCAAGTTGAAGATATAGTTCACAATTCCAATATGAAATTTGGAATCAACAGAACTAGGCTTGACCCCTATTAAAAATAGTACCAACAACACCCCCCCTAATAAAAGAAACCATTTTAACAACCCTCAACCAGTGTGTAATCCCTAGTTCAAAATAAGCAAGGATAAGTTCCTTTGGACCTTAGTAATGAATTTAAGTAATTGAAGAACCACCTTGGATGTCTTATAGAAATTATTTCCAAAAATCTAGGAAAACTACTAGCCTAATTAGTCTTAGGTCCTAAGGAAAATGTCAGCATGGTAACCACAAGAAATTGAAAATAAATTCAACCCCTAACCATGTATGGATCTGAGGAAGACCAACTTGGAATGGAAGAAACTAAAAAATCATGATTGTACCCTAAAAATAAATCCATGGAATAAGTAAATAAAGGGAAATAAGAGAGATATGTACCAATATTAAATAGGAAAGATACACCCTTATAGAGGCATAAAAGGGTGAAGAATGATCTTCCACTCCCATTTCCTTCTAGGATGATTCAATCGAAGAATATCCAATAATAACTCCAAAAATAAATTATGTAAAATTTCTATAAATTTGAGATTAATATCCCCCTTATATAATATATCTAAAAAATATGAATGTATGATATGTTCCTCAAAATAATTTTCACCAAGAAGAGGAAGTTTCAAAGGAATGAGACGGTCAATTTGGGAAGAAATTTTTAACTTTGATAAATTTAAAGATTCATAAAAAATTTCTATCGCTTTCATAATTGGGTTAATGAATTTTTCATATCCATTATGTGATTTAGGTTCTTCTATTAATTTCATTCTTCACTTGGATTTTATTTCTTTTTAGATGGAATAATTAAAACATATAAGAGTCATAGTATGACTTTAAAAAAAATATACAACATTTCTATTAGGAATCTTGGAGGATGTGCTAGTTACAGTTCATGATTTAATATTCTTAGCAGACTTATGTGTAATAAACATATAGCAAAATAAAACCTAATAATAATAACATATCATTTTGGGTATTCCATTCTTAAAGATATAAAATACCATTATCAATGTGTATAAGATAACTATCACTATGTAATTTGAATAAAATGTTGTTCACTTCAACATATTTTATTATATCAAGTACCCTCAGGAGGATCATACACTTTTTACACTATCAAACACTAATGACGATAAGACTAGTGAAGACCTAGGTATGTTTCATGAAATTTTAGCTTTATGAAAAAAATTAATGTTTCAAAATTCTATGAAGAATGGTGTGCGACTATAATTTTAAAAATATTTTTATAGTTTATATGAAGAGTTAATTTATGAATTACTTGATGGATTTGATTATTTTTTAAATATTAGGAATCTGATATGACATATTGTGTGAAATAATCTCAAAAATTGGACTTGATAATTCTAGGTTATATCTTATCATTATAACAACCCCAAAATATTCAATTAAAACCTTTTCCAACTCATCTTAAGTATGTGTACTTGATGGAATAATAAAATTTTCAACAATCATTTCCAATAACCTACCCCCTAAATATGAACAAAAATTTCTCTCTTTTAATAGAAAATTTATTCCCAAATCACTACTATTTTTTAGATAGTATCTCAGGTTACATTCAGGTGGCCATTACACCCAAGGATCTAGATGAAACCACCATTACAATCCATTTGGTACCTTTGTATATAGGATAATATCATTTATATTATGTAATTCCTCTGGTAAATTATAATGGTGTGTGGTGAGTATCTTTTCATATCACATTGAAGACTGTATGGATGTATTTTTATATAAATTCACTATTTTTTGTAATTTATTTGATCATTTATTAATAAGTTTGGAGAATGTTTTAAAATAATGCATTAAAAATAACCTTGTTATGAATTTTGAAAAGTTTTATTTCATGGTGGAAAGAATAATAACCACTGGGAATGTAATTTCATGAAAAGGAATTCAGGTTGATAAGTCAAATATTTAAGTGATAAATTCATTTTCTTATCCAGATTTTGTGAAACATGTTAGATATTTTCTAATAAATGCATGATTTTATAATATATTCATCAAGGATTTTAGTTTGATTGTTATTTATCTTTCTAGGTTACTTTTAAAAGATGTTGATTTTAATTTTTATATTGATTTTTTGGAATATTTTTATGATTTAAGGAGAATATTGTTCATGCCACCGGTGATATAGCCCCAAACTGGTAACACACTATTGAGTCACTTTACAATCCTTAAAACCAAGCCATGGGAGGTATGTTGTCCAAAATAGTTGAATCCAAATGTAAATTTTTTAAATATTCATTAATGATGTTATATTTTACTCAAAAACGCTACACAACCACTAAAAAGGTGTTTTCACGGTCATTTTTTCTTTGGAAAAATTCAAATCATATTTACTAGGTACTAAAGTTATTATTTTTTCTTATCATTCAACCCTTAGGTATTTTATAAATAATGTAGAGGCTAAACCATGTCCAGTTAAATGGATGATTCCAATTCAAGAGTTCAATATAGAGATCAAGTATAAGAATAGAGATGAGAACTAGGTGTAAGGTCAATTAAGTAGGCTTCTAAATATTTCTGAAGTAGAAATTTCAGATCAAGATCCAATGAACAACCAACTACCAAGAGAGTGGTTATACTTGGTAAGTGGATAGGTACCCTAGTATACTAATATGATCAAAAAAATTACTTCTCAATAATCATCTCACATGAACCCCCAACAAGTTTTTAAACTCAATTGAGAAGTATGATTTTATATTTGGGAAGATCCATATGTTTGGAAAATTTTTAATGAAAAAATTATAAGAATTTGTTGACCTGAAAGTGAGATACAATCTATTATTACATTTTTTCCTACCTTAAATTTTTTAGGTCAATTTACACCTCAAATGACTTATAGAAAAGTTTTTAAATATGAAATATATTGGCTTATTTTTTTTAAAGATACACATGAATTTTTTAAAAGGTATGAGTAATGTCAATTCAGTGGTAACATATCTAAAAGGAATTAAATTCCCCAAATACCCATAAAATTTTTTGATATCTTTAAAGTCTAGTATATAGACTTCATGGGAAGATTTTACATGACATTTGGTAACTCTTATATCTTGTTATTATTTGATTATATCACAAAATGGGTGGAAGATAAGGCCACTAATACTGATGATGCTAAAAAAAATTCTTTTGTCAGGACAAACATTTTTTATAGATTCGAAGTACCAAGATCCATCATCAGTAATCAAGGAAATCACTTCTGTAACAAGATTATGGAATTATTAATGAGGAAGTATGGAGTGAACCAAAATACATCTAAACACTACCATCCATACAAAAAAGGTTAGGCTAAAGTATCTAACAAATAGATCAAATGATTATTAGAGAAAACTATCAAAACAAACCAAAAACTATTAGAGCCAAAGTTAGAAGACACCTTATGGGGTTATAGGGTTCCTTATAAAATACCCATTGGAATGATTTTGTATTGGTTGATTTAAGGACAGATTTTTTATCTACCAATGGAATTAGAGCACAAGTCCTACTAGGAAGTGAGGGAGATGAATTTGGATCTAATAAAAGCTATAAAAGAGTGGAAAATATAGTTGTAAGAGTTTGAAGAAATTAGAAAAGAATATTTTTCAAACTCCAAAATTTACAATGAGGGTACCGGATTGGTTCATGAAAAGTTAATTCAATAGAATTACTTTCATCCATTGGCCTAAAACGATCCAAGGTTCTAATAACATTAAGTGACATCCCCCAAAAACCAAAGGCTAATAATAAATTATAATGGATTACTAAATATTTAGGGGATTATTTTCCATTTTAACAAACACAACCTATCAAGAAAAAGTTAGGAACAACCAAAACAATACTATATTATGTATGAAAAGTAAAAAATAAAACTCAAAATCTAAAAATAAAATAACATCAAAGTAAAAGCAACAAAAATAAAACAAGAAACACTAAGACTATAAATTAATGCAAGTCTAGTTTACCAAGGTGGAATTGCTCTAGAATCCCATAACATGACTAACTCCCAAGCTCCACCACTATCCTCTTTGATAACCACATCAAGAAGTGCTGATAAAGAAAACAAACCTTCTTGTTCCTTGTATCAGGGATAAAAACATATGTATCTGAACCGAAGTGAATATGAATGGGGTGAGTATAAAAACCCATTAGGAAAACCCAAAGAGACTTTTACCACATTCCAATAAAATAAGAATCAATTTAACTCATTGTTTTTATAAAAAATTGTAAAAAATACCAAAGTAGTTAAAATAGTTTCACAGTTTAGATATAAAGCAGAAAGAAACATGTCAAAGCAGTTTATCAAAAGTATAGATTTTATAAATAGTATCCAAAAATCATTTAAACCGATGTGTAGTATATAGTTCAAGTTCTCACACACACACCCATTCATTTTTAATGAAAATACCTACACTCATGAACAATGAAACATCCTTTATCAAGTTGTCACTTGGTAATATACCTTCTCGCACCTCCAATATAGAAGTATGCACTAAGTATATACCAACAAGGCCTCATACAATGAAAATATGAACAGATTCCTCATCCATGATTTTGCTAATTTTTCACACCCGAAACCCATTTTTTGTTTTAATGGAAACCATTAAATCATTTTATCAAAAATGTTGTGGGTATCACCCGCAAACCAATATTTCAATATCATTGAACAAGAGAAACATTTAGTAGGGAAAAATCATGAGTTTTTCATACCAAGGTAGAAGTTATTTATTTTGAAACAAGTGATCCTTCACATTATAAAAAAGAAATGGAAAGAGGTAAAAACCACCTGCCTTGAAATTTTTAGTTGTGAGGAAACTTCACAAGATCTCAAAAATTTGGACTCTTCATTATGTTCCTATATAAAATCACAAGAATTTCTGATAAAAACTTTCTCAATCCCATATATCTATCCCTAAAAAAATAATTCTAGGGTTCTGTACAAGATTGAATTAGTGTATTTAGATAATAATGTAATAATAGACCCCTTACCTTTTTTTACGAGATTCAATGATTTAATAATCATAGATAATAGATTCTAGAATTCAAATATCACCAAAAATGTCATAGAGAGATCCTAGAGTTTGACGAGAAAGATAAGGAGTCAATTAGAATAAAAAATAACTATAATTAAAAAGGGATTGATAAAACCAGCTGAATTCATAGTGTTAAATATGAGTTCAAGTCATGAAACTTTGGGATAGCCACATACACTGAAATCTATGTCGCCTCACTAAAAATCCTTGAAACCTATTCATGCATTTAATTGAATTAATAGCCAATACCCAAAAATTATCCACATCATGAATAACTATTTATGTCATGAATTAGTTCATGTATCCAAATTTTATCTTTTTCTCTCCTTCCTCCTTTGAACATAACAAGTAATCAAAACCAACAATACAAAACTCAAAAGGAATTGTGTAAAATAGGGATGTACCTAAAATTTGGGGTACAGTGTTTTTTCCACCATTAGGATTTCTATCCTTGAAAAACTAGAGATTGATGTGGTATTTAAATATTTTTGGCCATTTATCCATCATGAATTTCTCTCATTCCCAAATCTCATCTTGAATCTAAACTTTCTTCAATAACACACATACCAAGAAAATAGTTCTCTCTCACAAGGTCTTTCCTTATATATCCATAATTCATATCAGTTCATGGATAAATGTCACATAAATATAAAGTGTCATGTGATCCCCATTAATCACATGAATAGGATCCAGATAGTACTTCTTCACTTGAGAGACATGGAAAACATTATGGATAGAGCTGAATCTTGAATGTCAATCTAACTGATATGAAATTTCACTGATATGTACTAAAACCTCAAATGGTACCACATATCAAGGAGAAAGTTTTCCTTGACTTAACAAAATTTCATGATCCAATCTTATTGACACTTAAAAATGTGTTGTCACTTACTTCAAAAGATAATGGGTGATGATGATGATTTGTATATGATTTCAATCAGCTCTGGGTCGTATCCATTTTCTTCTAGATCATCTGAATATTTTTTGTAGTCTATTAGACAAGAATGGGCCTAATTAGTGATGTTTATCCCATTTCTACCCAACAAAGTGGAGATCGGTAAGTATGAAAATAAAATGCCTCAAACATATCCATATGTATCGTGTCCTGATAACTATTACTATATGATAACTCCACTAATCGAATATAATATTCCCATGAGACACTAAATTCCATGGCATATACTCTAATCATACCATCTAATGTCTGAATAGTACAGTCTAACTTACAATCCATCTGAGGATGATATTTTATGGTCATGTTTAATTGGGTTCCAAGATCTTGTTGCAAGGAGTGCCAAAAATGGGAAGTAAATAGACAATATCTATCAAAGACAATATATGTTGGTACTCCATGAAACATAACCACTTCTTAAATATATAAATTTATTAGATACTATATTTTTTTAGACTCCCAAATTGGGAGAAAGTGTACTAAATTTATGGGTTGATCCACAATTACAAAAATAGCATCATGTTTTCAAATCATCTATGGCAGGCCTATGATAAATTCCATATAAATCTACTCCTATTCCCAAAAAGGTATAAGAATAAATTGTAGCATACCATATAGACGTTGATGCTCATATTTTACCTGTTGACAAGTTATGCATTTAATGAAAAAATATTCAATCTTTATTTTCATACCTGGACACCAAAAATGAGTTTTCATTTCCTAGTACATTTTATGAGTACTCGGGTGAATATCCCATCTCAAATAGTGGTACACTAAAAGAATATCTTCTTAGAAAGACTGGGGTACCACAATCGGCACCTCCCCAATGATGATTTCATTTTTAAAATAATAGAGAGTGATTAAGGATATTGATGATGGGTGTTCCATTAACATGATATTATTTTACTATATAGATGATACTAGATTTATCATGATCATTTGTACATAGGAGGTGAAGAGAGTATAATAAAATAAATAACTTGAAAGAAACTAAAAGGATAAGGAAGATTATTTTATCTCTTGAATACTCGTCCTTCAGAACCACCTTAAGGAAATAGGTTTTGGTATTTTGGTAAGACCAAAACCTCTTTCCTTAAAGAGGTTCTCAAGGAGGAGTATTCAAGAGATAAAATACTCTTACTTTTCCTTTTAGTTTTGTTTCAAGTTATTTATTTTATTATACTCTCCTCAACTACTATGTACAAATGATTATGATAAATCAAGTATAATATATATACTGGAATAATATCATGTTAATGGAACACCCATCATCAATATCCTTACTCTCTCACACTTATTTTAAAAATGAAATCATCATCTGGGCGGCGCCAATTTACAACCTTCATGGAAGAGGAACTTCCACTCTTCAATTTCTTATTAAAGGTCAGTAATGATTAAAATAGACTATAATATATGTATTATAACCTATTTAATGTTATGGACCTAGTATATATACACAATACTAATTCATATGACAAAACTAGTTCATGATGATCAAAAACTGCCAAAATAATCTAAATGATTATCACTAATGTTTTATCTAATAACTCATATTCATACCATATAAATAAATGAATTATATAACCATTTAATCTTCTATATGTTCATTAGTATCAAATAAAATCAATTTTTGAGAATTATATCCATTCTAAATGAACTCTATTACTTATAAACAAGAAAAACGATCATGAAAACCAAGAAAATGAATGCTCTGGAATGATGAAATTAAATTGTATAACTCATCAATAAGGCCATAAATGTACATAATAAAACTATATTTATTCTCATAAATGTATAAATGGTTATTAATTAACTAATTAATGGATTTAATTTTATTATACAAGACATTAAGGTCAAGTTCAGAACACATTCGGACATAAGGTAAGGGTTTTCTCATCTCACTTCCATTTTTGTGAGATATTCCTTATTCACCACTATTTCTTGTGTATGGTGTATGTATACTAACCAATGATATATAATATAATTAATATATTTATTTTCATGGTATTCAACTTATAATTTTATGATTATTAATTTTGGGTCATATGATTCGATTGATTACAAACTGGTAATGGATTCTACCCGAACCCTCGTTTTTATTTCGGGTTACTCTTTCACTACCTTTACTCAGATGTGATGATTCTCTATTTTTTTATATTTTTTCTAAATTATATTTATATTTTCCAAAATCATATATCCATATCATATCATATTTCTTTTATGGGGATATATATGTTTTAAAATGGTTCCCTTCTCAATTCTTCCCGATAAACAAGCCTGGTTAAAGAGAACTTCTCGAATTCATACCCATCTTTAAGTGCACTATATAATATATTTTAAACCTTAATTATTTTTATAAAATCACACATTTTATCATTAGAAATAATATTTTATCATTTTTTGTTTTATGAAAACAAATATTCCTTTCCTCTTTAAAATCTCTTTAATATTTTCATTAAACCGCACTAAAAGGTTTTATTTCTAATGTTTCTTAAAAAATATGTTTATATTATTTCACTTAAGTGGGACATAATTTATGAATGAAATATAATTTAAATTTACTTAAATTTTATTTTATAGGATATACAATTTTACAATCTAATTTCATTACAAATACAAAGGATTTTTCAAAAGAACTCTTCTTTCTAAAATAAAAAGGGTTTTTCTCATCTCTATTTTTACTTCTATGAGATATATGCCTTGTTCACCACTTATTCCTTGTGTGTGGTGTATGTAATTCCCTTTGATATATCATATGAAGTGTCTCATTATTATCATGATATTCTCATGGATTATTATTTGAATTTTTCAAAGTGGTATGGGACACTTTGGAATGTTTAAAGATTGTATCCTCTAGAATTTTTCAATGGTATCATTTAAAAGTATCTCTATCTATATAGAATTCCTTTATTGAGTCTTTTAAATCATTGGGGTGTATCTATTATGATACCATCTACCATATTTTGTTGAATGGTTTATGATAATTTTGAATATGGATGTTCTATTTGGTACCATTCATAGATTATGGTTAAAGTATTCACATTTTGTATGCAAGTTCTTCAATACAATGTTGTGTTGTTTATGTTTCAACCATTCATATGAGGAATACATTGGACTTATTAAGTGATGGGTGTGGCCCACTATAGCCCCTATATGCATCGGTAGGTATCATAAGACAAACTATTTTGGGTTTTTACTCATTTATGTATGGTCTTGGCATGAGGCCATGATATACGGTTATGATAACCCACATTATGAATTCCCTCATTATGAAACTTTTAATTGATAGTCCATGTTATTATTCGACTAGTAGAATATCCATGGTTATGTTTTATTATGGAATTATTTATTTAAATTTTATTTCTTTCATATTGTTCTCTTGATTATGTTTTAATGGCATGTGTACTTTTATTTATTTACCACACCTTATTACTTATGCTTTCTTTGTACTATTTACTCATACTGAGTACCTGATCTTACCCCTTTCTTATGTTTTATTTTTCACCAAGATGTGAAGATGAATATTATGAATGAATTTTAGGGATAATCTAGGAGTTATGGATGCTTCTAATGAAATTTATATATTTTATTTCCTTTTAAAGTTATATTGTAACAATTATGTATGTATCCGGTTTTCCAAAACTACTAAATTATTCAGTCCTTCAAGATGTGATTCCTTATAATTATACCAATGTAATAAATTAAGGCACTGACTCTGGGATATTGGGATTACGGACCTTGTAGTTGGTTTTAGAGGAATTTTAGTAGAAACCTTGGAAACTAGATACAGAAAATGTAGAATATTGAACAAAACCTTAAGGTAGACTTTGAGGATAAGAATACAAGAACTTCCTTGAATTTTGAGAAGGTATATATTATTTATATCTTCTTATCAAATACATCCATGTCTGGATACTACAAGTGGACATGGTTCTAGCACAGATGTACCTAGTAGTAACAACTCTGAAAAGGTGTCCTCGACATGACTTGGGGTAACCCGGTACACAACAATAGGCCTTACTGCACACCTATTTTGACACTGTTGGGGGATATACTTAGGATAATTCACATTAACATTACAAACCATTATTAATAATTTGAATATATAATTAAAATTAATAATCAAGGTTAAACCTAAGGTGTTTTAGGTTGAAAATAAGGTGTTATGATATTCTATAAAAGATTATATGTTTTTCTCACTATGACTATTGTTACTCACACTATGCTTTCTGGTTTTAGTCAATGGATAAAACCCGAAGGATTCATGTTAACATTGAACATGATAGACAAGGTGGTGGTGATAAGAAACCAAATGGTATGTTGATAGGATTGAAAGATATCAAGTTCATTCCAAATCATTTTTCCCAAAATATTATTAACAACATATACCTTAACCAACACCCAAACCCACCAAAGAAGAGAATAATGGAGTTTTCTAAGAGCTAAAGTGGTGGAGACCATAGAGAAAAGAAAGCTCAATTTCCATCATTTAAGAAATGTGGAAGGAGACTCCTAGAAAACTGTCTCAATGGAATAAAGAAATGAATTATGTTTTGGAAAAAAGGACATACATAATATAATTTTCAGGGAAAAAAGAATAGAACAATATAAGGAAATAAAATTGATCCTAATAATCCATTTGTAGTTATTTTCCTTAAATATAAAGGACCTAGACATTACCTGATTCAATGCTCTATTATATAGGATAACCTCTAGACCAAGAAAGGACCTTTTTGGAAATAAGTGTAGGATGTATTTATGTATTGAGGTAGTACTGAAAATCCTAGTTAAAAGAATTTTTAGTGATTGACATTATTTTAGGGACATCAATCATATTTATTTTGGAAGTTATATGGTTTTATAAAAAGGACAACCTGTCACATCCAGCAAGGCCACTGGGTTTGAACCTGCAACTGAAGGGCGAAAAGGGTGCAGTGCCTACCACTAGCCTACATGAAGTCCTGGTTATCTTGACTTTTTTTAGTTAAAAAATCTAATGTATAAATGTTATTTTGATTTTAGGGACATTTGTTTTATCAAATAGATAACTTTGTGATTGGAAAATGATTTGGTAATCAAGTATTTAATGTTATTTTGGAAGAAGTTCACAATTTTTAGAATCCTATAAGATTTTGGTAAATATAATATTTTGAGGAATAAATGTTGTCTTTTATTTGGGAGTCAAATATTCTTTTATTGTGTACTTACGGTGATCAAGTTTATTTATGGAACTGCCTATAATATATTAGAGATTATGTGATAGGGGAAATTAGATTTTTGGTACAAGACATTAAGAGTTATTGATTTAATTTGGAAGACTATATGAACAAATCCTTCTGATTTTGAGGTCATGGTCTAGAATATTTTTTTAAGAATGATAGTAATTTACAAAATTATCTATATCAAACTTTGAATTTTACATTTGAATTTTTGAGATTAAAGTAGTTTTTCATCATATAAAGGTTTTATTATTTTGGTGGAATTATCTTATATTATCTTAAACATTTTGTATTTGGTTATTATATAAATATAAGAGGAATAGATAATTATAATTTTGTGGGATCTATGATCTGTTGAAGTTTATTTGAATTATTTAGGTGTGAAAAATTCATCTTGAACATTCATTTTCTAGTATAAGGAATGATGATAAAATAGATCAAAGCACAAAAAAAGGATGATATTACTCTTATGACATGGAATGTAATCAAGTAAGTTTAATTTCTCAATTTCTTATCTAAATAGTAAAGGAATCCCTCAACTCTAGGAAAATTATTTTGAAACAAAAACATTTTTCGTTAACTTTCCTTAATAAGAGATCAGTGGTCTTTTAACCGATCACGTGATTTATAGATTTATGACGGTTAACATTCTAATGACCATGTATGTTATCACTCCCCATCAGAACTTTATGGTTAGATTATTCTTCGATGTACATATTTTCACTTCACAATAATTTTATCCTATTTGAATGCATAGTTTTTCAGTAACCATATTCATTTCCCTTTCCCTCTTATTAAGTGGAGATTTTATTAACCCTATTTATGATTTGGGTTTCCCATAAGGTAATTTTCAAGTATAAACCATTAACTTTTGAAGTGTAATTTAATATTATGATGACACAATTTATTAAAGTAGGGGAGAATGTAACACCCCAAAAATTTATAAAGAAATTAATATAGAATTTAATGCACAAAACACTGAGTCTCTATGAAACAACACTTTATTATTATAATAATTTAAACAAGATAGTTATAACCTATCTATTAAAAATAATTTTTCCTCTTCTGTGGTTTGAATTTTTAAAAACGAACATATGCAATTGTGTTCACTAAGATATTTAGAGTCTGATGGGATCAACTTAATTTTTTGATGAATAGTAACTTGACCCTTTTGAATAGTAATGTTACCCTTATGAATAGTAATATGACACTTAAGAATAGTAATATGGACCCTATGAATAGTATATCATCCAAATAAATAGTAACCCCACCCATAAAATTATAAATAAAATTTATACATCTTATAAATGAAAGTATGATATAATTATATCATTGTATAAGTAAATAAATATTTTAAAAATTAATATTTAAGTGTTGGTATTATTGTGAGTCATAAATATTTATTTAAAATTTTATAATTAATAAAATTATTTAAAAGAAAATTAATTTTTATAAAATGTATTCATAAATAAATATTTTATTTTCATGTGATTTTAGGATAATTTTATGAGACCTTAGTTAATTTTTTAGAGTGTTATAAAATCAGTTATAAATTTAAAATCTATATTTTTCTAGTAAATGAAGTTTTTAATTAAAAATTAAATTTCTCATATTTGAAAAATTATTTTCATAAAATGGAGTTCATTTTTAATTATACACTTCGAAAAATTGTTAGGGTAGAATTTTGAGATTTCTCTAAAATACCAAAATTTTTTGTAAATAGTAAAATACTATAATGTATGATAAATGTTAAATATAGGAATTTTTAAGTAATTATTGATGTAAAGATTAGGTAAGAACCATTATTTAGAAATCACATGTACAAGTTAATGTATTTAGTCACAAGATTCAACATTATTTCTTATCTAGAGAAAATAATAAAATAACGAATTAAATAATAAGAAATCACCCCTCTCCTCTACTATAAAAACTACCCCTCACCCCCTATTCTCCTCACTCCTATAAGCCTTGAAAATTGTAAAATTTATGCCCAAATCCTATTCACTAGTCTCTCCCCACATCCATGAGATCTTGGTCTTACCAAAATACCAAAACCTCTTTCCTTAATGAGGTTCTTAAGGAGAAGTATTCAAGAGGTAAGATCATATTCCTTTTCCTTTTATTTTCTTTTCACGTTATTTATTTTATTATAATCTCATCACATCTCCATCCAAATGATAATTATAACTCCATTATCAGATATATACTATAATGATATCATGTTAATGGAATACCCATCATCAATCTCCTTACTCTCTTTTATTTTGAAAATGAAATCATCATTCGGGAGGTACCGATTTACAACCTTTTTGGACGATAAACTTTCGTTCTACAATTTATTATACAAGGCTGGTCATGGTACCATTTTTATAGTTAAACTAGAATAAAATATTTTTATTATAACCTATTTAATGTTCTAAAACCATTATATATACACAATACTAATTCATATGACAAAACTAGTTCATGATGATCAAAAACCTCCAAAATAATCTAAATGATTATCACTAATGTTTTATCTAGTAGATCATCCTCATACCATATAAAAAAATAAATTTTATAACCATTTAATCTTTTTTATGTTCATTAGTATCATATAAAATCAATTTTGGAGAATTATATACATTCCACATGAACTCCATTACTTATAAACAAGCGAACTGATCATGAAAACCAAGAAAACGAATGCTCTAAAACGATGAAATTAAACTCTATAACTCATCAATAAGGCCATAAATGAACTGAATAAAAATATATTTATTCTAATGCATGTATAATGTGTTATTAATTAATTAATTAATGGATTTAATTTTATTATCCAGAATATTGAGGTCAAGTACAGAACACATTCGGACATCAGGTAAGGGTTTTCTCATCTCACTTTCATTTTTGTGTGATATTCCTTATTCACCGCTATTTCATGTGTATGATGTATGTATACTTACCATTGTTTTATAATATAATGAATATATTTATTTTTATCGTATTAAATGTATCATTTGATGATTATTAATTTTGGGGCAGATGATTCGATTAATTAAAAACCGGTAAGGGATTCTACCCGAACCCCCATTTTTCTTTTAGGTTTCTCTTTCACTAACTTTACTCAAATGTAGTGATTATATATTTTTTATATTTATTTTAAATTATATTCATATGTTACATAATCATATATCCATATGATATCATCCTTCTTTGATAGAGATATACATGTTTTAAAATGGTTCTCTTCTCAATTCTTCCTGATAAACAAGCCTGATTAAAGGGATCTTCTCGAATTCTTACCCATTTTCAATTGCACCATATAATATATTTCAAGCCATAATTATATTAATAAAATAAAATATTTTATAATTAAAACCCATATTGGTTCATTTTTGGTTTTATGAAAACAAACATGCCTTTCCTCTTTAAAATCTCTTTAATATTTTCCTTAAACCGCACTAAAATGTTTTATTTCTAATGTTTCTTAAAAACTAATTTTATATGATTTCACTTAAGTGGGACATAATTTATGAATAAAATATAATTTCAATGTCCTTCACTTTTATTTTATAGGACATACATGTTTACAATCTAATTTTATGACAAATACAAATGATTTTTCAAAAGAACTCTTATTTCCAAAGTAAAAAGGATTTTTCTCATCTCACTTTTACTTCTGTGAGATATATTCCTTATTCACCACTTATTCCTAATTTGTAGTGTATTTAATTACCTTTGATATATCATATTAATAGTCTCATTATTCTCATGATATTCTAATGGATTATTATTTTAATGTTTCAAAGTGGTATGGGACACTTTGGGATTTTTAAAGATTAAATCCTTAAGAATTTTTCAATGGTATCATTTAAAAGTATCTCTATCTATATCGACTTCCTTTGTTGAGTCTTGTAAATCATTTAGGTTTATCACTTATGATACCATCTACCATATTTTTTTGAAGTTTTTATGATTAGTTTAACTATTGATGAGCTATTTAATACCATTTATATATTATGGTTGAAGTATTCACATTTCATATTCTAGTTTTTCAGTAAAAATGTTGATATATTTTATGTTTCATCCATTAATATGAGGAATTAATTGGACATATTAAGTTAATTTTGGGGCCCTCTATATCCCCTATATGCATTGGTAGGTCTCATGAGATAAACTAGTTTGGGTTTTTACCTGTTTATGTATAGTCTAGTCATTAGGACTTGACAGTATGGTTATGATATTCTTCATTATGCATTCTCTCATTATTAAACTAGTAATTAATTTTCCATGTGATTATTCTACTATTATAATATCTATGGTTATGTTTTATTATGGAATTATTTATTAATATTTTATTCCTTCCATATTATTCTCAAGATTATGTTTTAATGGCATGTGTATTTTTATTTATTCAACATGTCTTATTACTTATGCTTATATTGTACTATTTACCCCTATTGAGAACCTGATATCACCTATTTATTATGTTTTATTTTTCTCTAGGATGTTAATATGAATATTATGAATTACTTTCATGGATAATCTAGTAGTTATGGATGTTTCCAATATAATTTATATATTGTATTTACTTTTAATGTATATTATAACAATTATATATGTATCTGGTTTTCCAAAACTAATAAACTAATTGGTACTTTGGGATTAAATTCCTTATAATCATAATAATGTAACAAAATAAGGCACAAACTCTAAGCTACTAGGTTTGGGGACCTTACAGAGATAGAGTGCACATTATTCTTGATGGAAACTGAAAATCATGTATTATTCTTCAACATTGAGCCTAACCCTCTAATTTTGCCTCAAACTATTTTCAATAGAACCCACCAACCCATAAGCCAAAAAAACCCTGAAAATCCATCATGATATGAAAAAATACTTGAATCATTGTCAGCAAGCCTATGGTGAACCTTATGTGAACTTAAAATAAGAAAAAACTTTCTTAAAATTCACACTTGATTGTTGATAGACATTATTATCAGAAAGAATGTGTAAATGAGCATGGGAGGATTGAATAAGTGGAAAATAATTGAATTAACTTAATTAAAAAGAAATAATTAATAATTTTAAGTATGCATGATAAGATTTATAATCATGGTATTGAAAAGGAAACTCACATTGGTTTGTATTTAAATTCTATTTGAAAATATTTTTTAATTTCACTTGTTCAAGAAGGATTAAGTGTTGGAACCCCTAAAAGGGTGTGTTGGATTTGTTTAAAATGAATAATTTTTTTAAAATATGTGTTTGTTGATAATAATAACCCAAAGTAATATGAAGGTTATTCTTGGAGTATTGTTAAAAAAGAGCTTGATTTATTTATATTAGATTTTATTTATAGGGTGTCTTGGACGAAGGAATGAAGTTTTAAAGCATTCTGGAAATGTGGAGCATTTGAAAACAATCCTATATGGTCAACTAAAGGTCTGGAGAATTTATTAAGGAATCTTGGAGAAATTTAGGTTTAGGACACACCATGGAATATGGATTTTTTCTGTGAAGATGCCCAAAATTAGAAATCTAGAAAGGACCATTTCTTAGTGGTCCCTGTGGATGATTTTTAGAGAACCTGTATAAAAGATTAAAGCCTAATCTAGGTATTTTTATGGCCATATTAAAAGCATGAATAACATTGAATATGTAGAGATGAAAAATGGATAGGTGATGATAAACATTCCATGTATATAGGTGTGGTGAATTGAAAGTGAACCTGGAATAAATGGTCACAGTAGAGTTTGGAGTGGTCAAGGTTGAGTAGGACTACTACATTAATGACTTAGAGATTGAAGTGTCCAAAATGACCAAGGTGGGATGGTCATATCATATAAATGGTAATAATGCATAAAAATAGCCTTTTTATTGTCACTACATGATATCAAATGGTGTTTTAACTTTTCCTTTTAACTGTATGAAATATTCAGCCAAAAATGATCATTGTGGTGCCCAGGGTGATGATATTTTCTTTGGATGATTGTGGTTTTTTTTTACTGAAATTAAATTAAAAATTTCCAACAATCCATGGATCTATGCCTATTGAAGTTTGTTTCATTAGGAAATGTATAGGACACGATGTAGTTTTTGTAATTAAGGCATTCTGGTGGGTGTTTCAGTGAGAGACATTCCAAATCTAGAGATTTTGACTCAAGAAATGCATTAATAATTCCTCATTGATTCAATAATTATGGGCATAAATTTTAGCTAATGATTCAATATAGGGTCGAACGGAGATTATAGAAATTTAAATTATGGATTAAATATAATTAAATCTTTACTGTAAAAGAAGATAGAATATGGTCAAAAACTTGTTATAGTTTGACTATGGAAGTTATAGAATCGTAGTGAAATTGTGGGGATTTATGGGTGGTTTTAAAAGACCCATAATGGTTCTGATAGGTGGAAAATTTAATTGGATCGTGATCTCCTATTATAAAATGAAATTGAAACCTATATAAGAGGGATATAAAGACATGGAGATATGAGATATTTTAATATTTATGTAAGGGGTTCTAGGAAAGGGATTGGAAGTAAGATGAAGAAATAGTTGGCACTCATTAAAGACTTCACTAAATGAAGAAGGGAGATGTCACTCATGTGCAGTGTAGAAGGCCTTCCATACATTTCTCTAGAAGGAGGGAGAATTTTGTTTAAGGTTTCATCACAACAAGTCTCTGAATAGTAGAAAGTGTACATTAGTAGAGAATCTAAATACATTAATGTATGAATTTTTAACTGACATGCATATCCATAAATCTATAAAAAGGTGATCATTTCCATTGTAGTGAGTGAATGGAATGAAGTTAAATGTAGTGACCCCTGGGAAGTAGTGAGCTATCCATAAACTTGTAAGGTGAGTGACCTTGGGTAGGAGTGACCTAGCCTAAACCTCATTCGATGAGTATTTCACTTTTAGTGTTTTGGTTTATCAACACATTTTCTATTTCATTATCCTTGGACTAGCCCATAGTGTTTAAATAAGAAAAAATATTTATGTCCTATTTTATTTCTGTATTCACAGAAAAAAGGGTAAAATATAATTAAATGATAAACCTCTTAATTGGATAGTAAAGTTAAGAGATAATCATATCATCCTAGAAGAAAAAATAGAAAAAAAAATGACCCTCAAGGTTGAGAGTTCAAGATCTTTTAGGGTTGTCAGGTGTATAAGAAAAACATTCTTAAATTGGTTTAGAACTTTACACCATGATTCACCCCCTATCGATGTATCTTTCACTCTAAGACCCTTTAGGTACTAACAATTGGTATCGAAAGGGACAGGGTTTTTTTGTTCGATTCATTTTTACTATTAATTGATATAAAGTTTTTGAATAATGGAATATAACATGAAATATCTTATGTTTAATGGAAAGAATTTAAAAATATAGAAAAGGGGTTCATTATATTCATGGAATATTCTCAAGGATTTCCTTGAGAAGTTATGGAAGAATGAATTTTTGTGTTAATCCGATATGAATTTAGCATTGAAACAGATCAAATAAATATTGATATTCATGTATCAGACAAAAAAACATCAAAGGATTCTCCTAGAGAATATTTTTCCAAGAATACTGATCATTGAAAACTCTTAAAGGACATATTGATGGTGTTGTAATATTCATTTGACAATAAACAGTGGTCATATGAAAATTTCCTTATGTCAAAAGAAAAGAAAAAGAATAAAAATAAGAATAATTCTTCTTGTAAGATAAGTTCTCCAGCTGAGGTAAATTCTAAACCTAATGATTCTTCTTTTTCTAACACTAGTTTGAAGAAAGAATGTGATTCTTTAGACTTAACAATTGAGTTCAAAAGAATAAGTTATTCTAGTGTTGAAAATGTAACAACACTCAGTTTCTATGCTATAAAGTGTTAATGTAATGGAAAAGAGGATATTCTAATTATACAAGAGAAGGTGGAACAATGGTAAGTCATTCATGAAGTGTATTGTACTATAATAGAAGATTTTACTTGGAGAATAAGATACAAAAGAGAGAATAAGTGTTCTTTAATTTTAGCATAAAGAAAATAGAAATTGAAATGAAGGAACAAAGTAACTTTTTTGAATATCTTTCCCAAAAGATCATAAATAAAATGGCCATTAAAAAGGAATTGAAGGCAAGAATCATTCCTCTCAAAACCTAACTTGAGAAGAGAATACAATTAAGGATGTATTTTGCTTAAAGTTTGAGAGAAATTGTTGTAAAGGTGAAGAAAATGGATGATAGGGTCATAGAACTCAAAGAGAGGATAAACTCCTCAAATGGGAAGATGAAAATCCCTCCAAAGGCAGCCTCAAATGGAAGAAAGAGTCTCGATATGAAATCTAAAATAAAATAAGGGTTTTATGAAAAATCTATAAGATAGGATCCATAAAATAAGGTAACACCAAAATGATACTGTTTTTGAAGACTTAGGCACATTATGGACACATTCTGTGAATCCTCAAATCCCAAATGTAATAGAGGAACTCTAGCAGTTCCAAGAAATTACTCAAGGAAAGACCACATGAGTTATGATTCTTATGGAAATTTTTTTTTATCCTTGGCCACATGTAAAGGTACTGAAATTAGAGGATTTCATGGATGAGAAAAGATATCACAAGGATATACTCCACTCATATGACATATGAAGAAATATTTTATCCAAAAAAACCCTTTTAATATAGAAAAAATAAATTTTTTTAGAAAAATAATAATCCTCAACAAAGAGTGCATCAAGCACCAAAATCTATTCACTTGAAACAACTCTTTTGGAAGTAAAGAAAAAAAAATTCAAAAAATCTATGATTTGTACCAACTGTGAGAAAGGTGGAAGAACAAGCAATGGAGAATCAACTAAGGAATAATATGGAGTCTAAGATAGAATTCACGGCCATCAAGGAAGATTAATGACTAAGTGTTCTAATACAAACCACTAAAAATAAAGAGTTATATCTTTGAGGAAGAGTCCTTTAAAGGAGAAAGAATCCAAAAGGAATATCCACAAATGATACAATATAAGAAGAGATGTTATAAAGTGTGATTGATTACAAAATAGTAGAAACCCTCAAGCCAAGGAAGGATAATTATTCTCACATATTTGAAGATAAGTGTGCAACTGGTTTCACAGAAATGATATCCTTTGAAAAAAGGTTGAAGTGGTCGACTATAAGAGATGACAAATATTGTATGGTAGAAGAGATGAGTGCATTCCTTTCCCAAAATATAAAAATGGAAAAGGAAAGGTGGAATGTTAATAATTGTTCTAAAATGACTAGCCTTATTTCTCAGCATGAGAAAATTTCAGGTACCCCTCTGCCCGTATTCTTTATTATTTCTAACTATTGTTTGAAAAGTGTATCCTTGTGGAGAGATATGATGAAAATGTTTATTGTGCTAAAATAACATGTGAATTGGATAAATGTTTTCTCTAAATAAGAACATGTGTATGAGTTGAATGTAATTCTGATGAAGATAGAAGTTTCATGTAACCTATAAATTCTATGTTACTTCAAATCTCAATTGGTATAAATAATGAAGGAGAATTTTGACACTAGAGTCATGTGATGATGGACCAAACTCCCATGAGAATTTGAAGGAAATAAGGTAACAACATCAATCTAAAGTCCAAACTATCCAAATATTTTGAGAATATACCTTCACCATTAAATAAAACCACTGTAAGGTGTAATTTTTAAACCCAAGGTAAGTGTCCTACTAAAAAATTCAGCACCAATGACAAGAGACGATTGGAATCCACAGGATAATGATAGGAAATATGAGTTGCATATAATAGTATTGTATGAATTCTCATGTATAAAGAAATAATTCCCAAGCTCTAAAGAAATAACAAGGCCTATATAATAAAAAAACCCATTTTTTCCCTTCGAACAAAATGAATACACCCATTTTTATAAGAAGCACCAAAACACTCTGCCATCAAAAGGACACTATGCTGGAATGTGGGAGGAGCACTGATTCCTTACAAAAGTCATATAGACCCTTCATTATGGACATGTTTCAACCATATAGCATAAAGTAAACCTTCCCCCTATTGAAATAAAAAATTCTTGAATTCTATAAAGAGACATGTGCCCCTCATGTAGAGGGAAGAAATCTCAGATAGCCAAGCATTTATCTATAAAATAAATTCACTCTACTAGAAGAAAAAATATATGTAACTCCCTCTTGAAGGATTCCCTCACTCACCATCACCTGTGAATCTCATGTTATTTTCATTCCCTTTTATAAAAAGACTAATGAACACATGCTAGTACATCTGTGGTGGCACCAAGAAGAATCCCCTCATCCCCCCCCCCCCCCCCCCGTTGATGAATTTTGATCATTCAATGTACTAACTCCTATGTGGATCTTAATGGTTTTAATTAGTAGAGGTTTCTTCTAGTTTTATATTTTAATTTTTTCTTCTTGTTAACATAATTTCACACACAGTACACTTGGATTTAATTCACTGCATATGATAGAAAACATTAGGGAAATTCAAGGGTGAATAGAGTTACCCAATCATTATGATAGGAAAGGGTAGGAAATACATTGGTTTTTGTATTTCCCTATCTAAACTGAAATACCCTAATAAAAGTAATCAATGTGATTTAATTGATGAGAGGATGAATATAAACCAATAGAAAAATTAATAAATAAGATAATGAGGGAATGATCCAAGGCTGGACCACTACTTCATATATTGAATTTAAAACCAACCAATTTCACTTATTGTTTCTTTCAAAATGAACCCAAAAAACAATATTTCAAAACACACAAAACATTGTCTTCTATAGAGACAATATGAGTCCCATTTTTACTATATTTTTCACTAGTTTAAAAATATTTTTGTTAAATTCCTCACATCAGCTATGAATTAAGACACTTTACTTCTAACTATCTAATTAAAAGGATCGGTGAGATAAAATTTTATTACTTGGAAAAATAAGATAAAGAAGAGTTATCCTAAAAGATAAATTCTAAAAAATTATTATAATTATAAGAAAGGGAATAATTTATTCAAATAAAATAAAATATTTTCCAAGAATAAAATGATTCTATTGATAAAGTAAGATGAAAATAATGATATCAATACTGAATTCTATAAATCATAAGGAGAAAAATCCAATTAAAATAAAAGTATATTTTTAGTTAATGTTAAATATAGTTCAATTAGTAAGAATGATAGAATATTATCAAGAAGTAAGGATGAAAAGGTTGAAAAAAATATGTGAAACATATGTTAAAATTAAAACTTAAATCCTACCTTGATCAAACTTCCAAACTCAAAAGGGAGATCAATTAGTTGATGATAGAATCTAAGAACTTTAATATCAATTAATATAAATTATTAATAAAATAATGCATTATATTAAAAAATATAGAATTTTGATGTGTTAATCTTCTCGCCTTTATATGATCAATAAATATCTTGAAAATGAATCTTTAAACAAGGATAATAAGTTTATGAAAACGTTTTCAAAGTTACTTGATGCTAAAAATACATTAATTAAGTTGGTATATGATTTCAAAAAACCTCAAAGGGTCTATTTTTTAATCTTTATAAGATTATTGAGAAGGGAACCGTGTAAAGTAAGAAGTTTTTGGATTTTAATAACTTTTAATGACCTCTCTTATAATTAAATAGATGTCTTGTATTCTTTTAAGATATATATGGTACATAATCTAAAATAGAGGAGGAAAACTTTGTTTTGGTATTTTTATAATGTACTAAAACTATATTTACTTACATTGTAGGTTTAAAGAGCAATTTTGGACAAATACAAGTGGAAAATAATTACAAAAATCCTATATATACATCAATGGAAAGTTTTATACTTATAATAAAATTTAATCTAGAAACAAGGATTATTTTTATCCATGTTTGGAACCAAAACAATAATAAACACCTTCCAGAGTGATAAATTAATAAAATACAAATTGGAATAAGAAATTAAAAGGTGATGATGAGTTCAACTTGGTAGATATATTGAATAATATGTGTGAGTCAAGTTCACCCATGAAGGATATTTTTTATGAATCTATAAAGTGATAAATGAATAAAATAAAAATTATAATATGATATTTATATATAAGAGTTATACGTTTCATGATTTTTTTTAAAACAATATTAGAGTCCTGATTGAGAAATAAATCTTATAAAAAGAAGAAAAATTATTCATGCTAGAAGTATATTTCAAGGATTTCTGGAATACACCAATGAATATGATGAGTTAAAATATAGTATTGAAAAATTTTTTAATGTTTTTGGAATGTGAGATCAATCTAGTCATAGTGATTTAAACTAACTTACTATTTTTTTCATAGTTTTAATAGTTAAATCATGCTTATAATAATGGAAAAAGTAAATATTTTATATTAGATCATGTTTATTTAAAAATATCATTCAAGGGGAAAGAAAATATAAATAATATAATTGTGATTTTATATGAAAATAGTGTGGTAAAAATCAATTCATCTTGGAAGAAAAAGTAATTTTTCATCAGAAACACTTACAAGAAAAATTCTGAGAAGGAAAGAGTTCTTGGGTTGAGTAAACACTCTCAACCACATCACTCTCTATGATTAAGGTGTTGAATAACATACCTTATTTCATTTAATATTTTATTTTTCTATGAAAGGAATATAAAGTGGCGTATTTTGTGGGATATTTTGATATGATCTTGAAGTCAGTGCTATAAAATTTAAGTAACCCGGTGATAGTTTAAGATTATAAATATGAATTTATAAAGTGATTATACTTGATGTCAAAGAATGATCAAATTGTATAAGAATATTTTTATTGATTCGCATTGTATTACTTTAATGGATCACACTTTATTATTAAAATTAATCCTATGGAACTATTTGATACCACATTGTTGAAAAATATTCCATTGATAAATGGAGTTTGATTGTTTTCTAGTAAGCTACTAATGAGGGTTACAATAATGGAATTTATATGACTTATATATTTCAGAAAGTTGAAAAGTTAAATATAGTGATGGTTAAATTTAGTAAGGAATATCTAATGATTATAGTAAACATTAAAAAAAATAAAAAAGTAAATTTTATTATTGGTTTCGTAAATAATATTATTTCATTGGAAAAGGGATATTTTAAACACTACAATAAATATAGTTCACACCTCATTCTATAATTATGGTATGTTTGATAAGTACCCTTCCCTATATATTGAATTTATTAATGATAAAAAAGTTGTGTGTTCAATTTTTAGAAGAAACTGGGTATGTAAGTTTAATATATAAGGGTTTATAATTTTAGGAGGTGAATTTTGAGGATCGAATGTGAATTTGAGAAGATGATTAATAGATAGTATTGGGTATTGATTAATTTGTATTATTTCTTATATTAATTTTTATTAAATAGAATTAAATATGATTGATAAATATATATTTTTGAGTTTATTTTAATCTCAATTGGTAACTATCTGTTATAAGTTGGAATTATTCTTCATTTAGTATTAGTTGTTAATTTTTATCAACGATATTGGATGTGTTAAGGAGATAATGAAATGAGTTGATGATATCCCACTCCTTAGTATCTATTTTTTTCTTTGGATTATATTTTAAAAGTAAGATTAATGAATTGAATCCATTTAATTGGAGGAGAGATAAAGAACCAATAAAAACCCTAAAGGGGAGAGTAAGCCACATGGGTGAGATTAATATGATAGGAGGAGTGAAGACTCAAAGATATAAATGGGTATAGTTTATTAAAAATAACCATATAATGTATCATAAAAGGTTTTCACTTTGAATTTGTTATCAATAAAAGGGAGAAATAATTGAGAATGTGGTGGTAATATAAGGGAGTAAGGATTATGAAATATCTTTGTCTATATAATAAGAGTTTCAAGTTCTGAGAAGGCTTATTTATGTAATTTTGGGAAAAACAAAAGGATATTATTGATAAATAGCGTTTGTATAAGAATGAAAGTAATAATATATAATTTATTAATAATAAATCCAAGGGGTGGAGATTGAATTTCCCTATATATATTGAAATGACCTTGGTTTTTAAAGTGAGAGAATGAAGTACTCATAGATTAATGTAATTTTGTGTTTTATTTGTTGTTGATACACATTGTATAAAAAATTTCAATAAAAACTATTAAAACATGAAAGTTTATGAGTCTAGTAATTTCATAATCTAAATTAAGGTTACAAGGGGGTATTTAAGTAAAACAATGACTAAAAATTATCACTGCATGCATTTTGATATCTATATACATTATGTTTTCTTTGTTTCCAATAATTATACATAGTTTTGATATATTACATGTTGAAGATATATGTTTAAAAATAAAAATGTTTTGGTGTATTTCATTATTCTATATATGAAATTGGATAAAATAACTCATACCAATGTGATGGAAATCCTTATAGTGATTCTTAGAGGACCATTATGTTAAAACATGGAGGATCATTATAGTGACACTTGTAATATCTTTGAATTATAACTAAACTACTCAAAATATTGTTTATATTGATTTTATTTTTAATCCTTGAATAATTCAATTGAAGATGAATATTACAAATCACTAATATTGGATACATGTTTAAAGGATTTATGTAAGATTATAGTTGAGTTTGAACTGATTATATAAGAGTTAATTGAAAAATTAAAATATTGTGTAAGAGTTATCAAAATATTTTATAATAGTGAAGTGAAGTTAAAAATGTTTGTGTAATAGTTTATTAGAGTTGTATAAATGTTATTAAAAATTTTCATAATAGTGAACCAAAGTTTACACTTTCAACATAAGTGTTGAATTTATTTTGTGTAAGAGTTAACAAAGAAATGTTAAGCCTATGTAACAGTGATTTTGGAGTTGTGTGACATTTAATCGAGCTACACTAATGTTTTTTCAGTTTTAATTTTTTATTAAACAAGCTACATAATGGTTTATATTTGGGTATGTAAAAGTGAGAAATATTTTAAAGGATGCGTAATTATGAAGAATTATGAAAAGACAAGGTTTAACTATTTAATCATTTTTTATATTATTAGTTTTCAAAGATCATGGGAAATCAAAAAAGATATTATTCATGAGATCTTTGTTTGATTGTTAGGATTAATAAAGATTATGGTGGATATATTTTCATGATTTATGGAATGATATAAAATTTAAATAAACGTGATGTTGAGTGATATGGTCTATAAAGTCATGATATATTGTTAATAGTCATCTAATTTTATTCCCCTATATTTATTTATTTATTTATTTCTAATGAGTTTTGGAATTAACGTGTCAAATCATTAGATTATGTGAATGTTTTTTAAATTTCCAAATTTGGGATTTAATTTACTTATTTTTTTTGGACTAATATGAATGGCTTACTGTCGATTATTCTTTATCTTGATATTTTGAAGGCTTTTAGCATGGGGTATGAAATTATATTTCATTATTAATAAGGAAGATATTCAATAAAATGTTGAATATTGATTACTTTTATGGATTCATACCCCATAATAGATTTATGAAAGAAATGGTGAATGGATCTTGGCGTGAGGAGTGGTGATTGTAATTTCGAATTACACATTTGTAAGCTTAGGAAGTGAATAAATGTAAAAGGCATTAACACTATAAGGATGAATATAGTGCAGCCTAAGCATCATTACAGCATTCTATAAAGATCATCCAACTACTGTAAGCATGAATTTTGGCTTATGTAAACATGATTCTTAGTCTGGGTAAGCGTGAATTCCGAAAAAGAATTGAACAGGTGAGGAAGGAACTGGGAGGGAGTGAATTGGTTCCATATACACATTTTTTATTTAAACATATTATTAGATTCTTCATATTTAGTAGTGATTTTAATAACCATAAAACAAAGAAAATAAATAAATAAAAACACATTTGTTAATGAGTTTTTACTACCTTAGGATGAATACATCCTCGATGTATAGTAGTTTTTCTCCCACACACACACAACTAATCTTTTATTATCCAGAAAAGATATAGTCTTGAGTATGATATTGAACTTGTTATAAGTACTACCACCAACTATCTGAAAACATTCCTCCATAGAGTAAATATATTTCCCTTAATTAATATTTTGTATAAATATATGATCCTCTATTTGAACTATAAGATGTTGAGCTTCTTCCACTTCCTTACACGGAAATCTTTGATGGATTCTCTTAGAATTCTTTCTCTGATATAACATTTTATTTGTTCTCTCTCAAGAATTATCATCACCTTTCTTTCTTCATTTCTTGTTATTTTATATTTATAAAATATTTCAATAAATATCACTTCCATAATCTTTAAAAAAATCAACATGAATCTTGGTGAAACGGAATGACTCGTTAAAAACTTATACACCTTGAGTCAAAGAATTATTCAATGTATTCCTGAAAACCCATCTGAATACTCGGTCCTTTAAATATTTACAATATTTTTAATTATCACAATCTTCCACTTATTTTAAAACTTCCAAAAAATCTACCACATTTAGAACTCTTGATATTTACACATAATAAATGTGAAGTGGCATCTCCTTCTACGGCATGGAACTCCCATAACAATAGGTTTTTCATCCTTAGCTAGTTTTTCATCCTAGTATAACCATGATTTTTATTTCCAAGAATATCAAAACAACATATTCATCTAAATAAATCTTCTAAAATTTTGAATTCTAGAAATATTTCCTAGTACGTAAGGATATAATCCCATACATCATACTCAAATTCCTATTTAAATCTCATACATGGTTTGAATTCTACTACATAGTGCATTTTGGCTATGTGGACTTTCCTACATCATTGGAATTTTGGATATGTTTCAGAATTGGATATGTGGATTTGTATATGTACTAGAAGTCAATTATGTGAATCTAGATAATTCTAGTCATCACTCAAATAGACTCAGCTCATCTTCAACTAACTTTGAAACCTTCTAAACCAATTTAACACCTCTTAAAAAATGTTTTAGATAGTGTTCATTCTTCAATTAACACATTCATTTTATTCCTTTGAATATCATAATAATAATAATCATATTTAATAAATATTTCTAAAAAATTGAACACATCCTTAAGAAGGACCAATAATATCCCTCTTGTGATTTATTATCAATAAAACTGACTCTTATCCCCCTTATTACTAATAATACCATGGAGAGTAACTCATATGGATAAAATCAACCTTCTAAAATCAATAGAATTATGAATAAATCAACTCAAGTATATGTGAGAAATATCTTTCTAGAAAAAAAAATAGTTATTAAATCATTCATCCATGCTTCCTATAAAAACCAATCTCCTCATGAATATACAAAATCCATAAGCATAAAAATTTTCCCATAAACTTTCATACACTACTCGTCACAAACATTTAAATAATTCATAACCAAGAGAACCAAATTTCTCCCCATATAGACAAAATCTCCTCAAGAATATTAGAAATAAAGAATATACGATTAAACTCAAAGATTCATACATTAGTGATGAGGTGTAGGCTGTACTCCCATTTGCAGCCTTAATCCTTTAAAATTCTCAGCTATGAGAGGCTTTTTCAAGATATCAGTAAATTTTTACTTGGAAGGAAAAATTCTTTCCTTTAAAATACCATCATCAATATTCTCCTTCAGGAAATTATATTTTATATCAATGTTTTTTAACCTATAATGATGTATAATATTCTTGGACTAATTAATGGAACTTTGATTATCACAACTGAAAATGAGTTGATAACTAACTGCAACTTATATGTCCTCAATTTGTGTTTTCATTCACATAATTTGAGTATATTCTTGTGTGGTAGAAAAATATTTATAATTAGTAGAAATCATGGTGATAGTAGGTTATTTATTTGAATGTAATGAAATAAATTGGTCACCAATGAAGATTGCTCTACCTAAAATGTATTTTTTTCATCCACAACACATTCCCAATCAGCATCTAAAAACCCTTTGTAACCCAATTCTCCTTATTTATTATATAGCATCCCAAAGTTATAAGTATTATATATATATATATATTCTTTTGGATACAAGAAGATTATATTCCTTCCAATTGGAATGAAATTTCGCACAAAGTGTAACACTAAATATAATATTCACCCTCGAAGTGGTTAGATACAAGAGTCTTATACTAAGTTATATGAAAACCTTTTCACTTTTTTGCCTTAATCATATATGATTAGAATTTTCACTACTTGTATAGTAGTAGATACTCCTCTTTCTTCCACCATTCCAAACCTCTTCAGCTGATCTTTAGCATGCTATTCTTTTCAAAAAAATATGACCAACATCTTGGGTTATTTGTAATCCCAAGAAAAACTTCATTTAAATAAGAATTGAAATTTCAAATCTCTTCTTCATTTTTTCATTAAAATATTAACAAAAATTTTCTTCATTATAATAAAAATATATATCATCAACATATACAATTCCAATAAGTGATGTGATGTTGATTTTATTTATATAAAGGTTGGTTTCCAACTATCCCTTCTTTAAATTCATTATCCTTAAATACTCATCAAGTTTGAAGTACCAAAATCTAGGATCCTACTTTAGTCTATAAACATCCTTTTTTAATTTACAAAATTAGTTTCCATCATTATAAAAATAAAATCCTTCAGGTTTTTCTATATATACCTCCTCATTGAGTTCGCCATTTTTAAATGCTAACTTTACATCCATTAGAATAATTTTTATATTTCTTTAAGCATAAATTCCAAGAAATTTTCAAATGGTTTTGAGTCTATCCATTGAATAAAATGTCTCATCAAATTTAGTGCCTTATAATTGTGAATATCCTGTACATACAAGTTTTGAATTTGTTTCTTGTGATGATTATATCTTTATTAAGTTTGTCCATGAATACTCATTTTGTTTCAATTATATTTTTCTCAATATATCTTGGAACTAGTTATCATGCCTCATTATTCTCTATTTTATTGAGTTCCTCATTCATGTATTGAATACATTCTTTATGTTCAAAATATTCTTCAACATTTTTGAGTTTCAACCTTATAATACAAGATGATGTGACTAGTTTCCATGATTTTTATTTGAGTCTGAACCCCTATATTTTCATCACCATTTATATTTGTAGTATCCACATGTTTCCTTTTTATTGAACCTATAATTCTGACCTTTTATCTTCCTTCTTCATCACTGGTATATGTAGAATCTGCATCATCTTCTTGAATCTACATAGTTTCCTCATCCTATTTAGCTAATTCAGAAAAAAAACACTATACTCATTGTCAACTATAGTTATAAACTTGATTTATTCATCATTTTCAAAAACAATAACATCATCATAGTCAATAATATTTTTTGAGTTTTTTTTGTAACATCTATAGGAACTTCTATTTGGTGTGTAATAAATAAATATTCATTCAACAGCCTTATCATAAAATTTTCCACTAGTTCTTATTTTCCTCTTAATAAAAAAATAAATTATAAACACTCTAAAGTGTATTATTCTTTATTTCTTATTGAACCAAATTTCATAGGGAGATATGTCAGAGTTGGGTTGTAAGAATAATTTTTATTGAATAATTCTCTGAATTATGATTTCTTGTAGCTCGAAAAATATTTATGTGTCATTATTGGTAATTATTTTCTCTATCCATGTCAACGTGAATTTTATTTTTTATTTTATCTACCCTATTTTTTATGGGTTTAGGGAGAACTATAATCATTATTTATGCCATGCTTGTAAAGATACTCTGAAAACATCTTGTTATCATATCCAGTACCATTATCTGATCTCAATATTTTCAATAAGAAACCTATTTGTTTCTCATTCATCCTCCAGAAGCTTTTAAATCTATCCAAATATTTATAATTATGGGATATAAACATAATTCATGTCATTTTTGTAAAATCGTCAATGAATGTGATGAAATAATTTTCTCCCCTTGGTGGATTTTTTTATTGGACCACCCACATTAGTGTGTACTTTTTGAAATGGTTTGTTTGTTTGAATAGAAACTCTATTTTGGGTTGTATTCATCATATTTACTTTATTTAAAGTCTTGAAAATTATGGTGGTGTATTTCTTTAATATAGGTATGCTTCTAATGGACTAATATTTGATCAATTTTCTCATTTTATTTTGGACAAGATGACCCATTTTTTATGAAATAAGATATTTTCATCCTTCCAACTCACAGAGAAACTTGATTTGGATTCCCCAACTTGAAATAGATTGCCTTGGGTTATGATCCCTTTTAACATAATAGTCCCATATCTAATCCACTTCAAAATACTTCCAAATTTCCATAAAAATCAATACTATTATCACAAATTTTTGATACACTTAATAGATTATGTTTTAAACTGTCAAAAAATAAGAAATTTCTAAGAATTTTTAGGTTCTTCATTTCATGTGTGTGTGTCTTCTCCACATCTTCCACATGACTCCTCCAAACACCCAAAGTTTTTTCTCATCTCCAAATTATTCTTAATTTATTAATGCTTGAATATTTTTTCCACCTACTAAATTTTTCTCTCCATTGAATAATTTTATCTCCTAAGACCTGGAAGAGTCATACTATACCAACAGTTATATGTTTTATGGCTAAGAACACCACAATAGTAACAATAACCATGAAATCTTCTTCTTTGGTAAGTTTTGTTATTGAAAATGTTTTTGTTTTTACTCATTTTTAGACTTTTACTGAGTGATTTAAACCAAACCATATTATGAATTTTTTTTGTGTGCATCTAAGTATTGAATAGATATTTTCTCTAAATTTATCTCCATTAATATATGAGAATATTTTTATCACTCTTCTGATTTTCTAGTAGATATTGTTTATTGGTGAAATTAAACATCTTGAAACCTCAAGTCTATTTTATGTAAATAAATGTCAACATGAATTTAAATATCATATACACTAACTTTAATATCAAATATAATATAATTTTAGTGATTATAGAATTCTCCTTTAAATTTAGTAGCATTTTTGAAGTCGTACTTGTGTTTCTCTTACAAATTTTCAAATTAAACCAATTTTTGATTCAGTAATTCAACCTCTTTATTTATAATGATAATAGTAGAGATTATATCATCAATAATCCTCTTTTTCTGCCTTATCAAGATTAAATTTTTAAATTTATTAAATAATATTAGATTTAATCCTTTACCTACTTAAGTTCTTCTAAATCCCTTTTGAGATGAGTGTCCTCATTCCTCAATCTTCGATTTTTCCTCAGAAACATTTTTATTTCTATCTTCATGGTATATTATTTGAATGACTCACCTTCTTCAGCAGTATATTCATTTTAAATGTGTGAATCATAACCTAAAACATTATCTACTTCTAATTATTAATTCATGAGAACTCTATGTGTAATATTAGGATGTGACTCCTCATTATCCTTACTATCAGAAACCCATTCTTCAATAGATAAGAAATTACTTCTATTAAAACTTTGAGAGATTTTATTATTCCATTTTACCTATGATTGGATTATTTATTTTAATATTCATTTTAAGGATTAAATTTTTTCTATTTCCTCTTCTTAATCTTCATATTTGGATTTCATGAGAAATTCAGTAGAGAAGTGTCTAACTTTCCTGTAGTTGAATCACTTAAAAGGGATCTTCCCATTAAAATTTCCTCTAATTCCTCTGGTTAATTTTCATGAAATTAGTGAAAGTGTCTTAGAATAGTCTTATAGATTTTATTCTTCACCTAAATATATTTTTTATCATCAATCTTTAATTATTTTAGATCACTGAAACAAATATCTTTCTTATTCTTTAACATAATTTTAAAAGCAGTGCATCTTCTCATTTCATAATTGAGGAAAGTTTTATACAATTCATTAATTATAAAGTTATCAAGATCTGTGTATTCTAATAATGAAACATTACCATCAAAATTTTCAGGGATAATTCTCATGGGCTTTATGATAATATTATAGTCTTCAAGTTTTTCACCAAAACCTCTAACATATCTTTCAACGACATTAACACCTATAAAAAACACATAAAAAGATTCATCTTCATTCATTCTTATATCCTCAAAAAATTATAATTTTTAGTTTCGCCTCCTTTACATTTTTATTAACTTTATATATGTTGTGAATTTATTCCTATATTTAATTGGTAGTATTTCATTCCATGACCTTTATTACTTATCTCTTTGATAATTAAGAAAGTAGAATATTTATGGATATCCTATAATTCTCATCATTCATCTTTCCAAATTAAGACCAATTAGAAACTTCCTTTACTATAATGAAACCTTTAATAAATTTATCAATAACAACTCATCCCAGAGATAATAAGCATAGAATCATCTTTTGTTTTCAGAAATTAAAGCTTTTCCTATCAAATTTTGGAAAAACTTTCGGATAAATTTTCATTCCCTTATTCTTATTTAGTAGTGATCTCACCAACCATCCAAGAAAAAGAAAGAAAGAAATCATACATTTATTAATGAGGTTCACATCCATTAAGATGGCTACATCCTTTGGGTATGGTGATTATTATCCCATTTACACACAACTACTTTTTTATTATCAAGAAAATCTATAAGAAAGAGTATGATATTAAACTTTTTATAAGTACTCAAACCAACCAGTTTCAAACACGCCTCTATAGATTAAATAGATTCTCCTAAATAATGATTGCAAATTAATGTATGAGCCTTCTCTCAAACTCTAAGTTTTTGATCTTCTTCCTCTTCCTTATAAATAAATATTTCATGGTTGCACTCAAAACTTTTTATTTGATACAACAGTGTATCAATTCTCTCTCAAAAATTATATACACCTTTATTTATTTATTTTTTATTATTTTTTATTTATCTAATATTTTTTGAAATATCATTTCTATAATCATTATGGAAATATCCTTGAATATAAGTGGCATAGAATTACTCATTCAAAACTCAAAAACCTTGAGTCAAAGAATCATTCAATTTATTCCTAAAAAATTGGATGAATACTTCATTATTTTACTTCATATAATATTTTAATTATCATGGTCATACTCTTGTTTTAAAACATACAAAAAATCCACCAAATTCATATTTCTTGATATTTCCACATAATCTAAGTGATGTGGAATGTCATTATTTATCATGAAACTCCCATAGAAACAGATTATTCCTACTCAAATGGTTCAACCTTTCAATTTAACTAGAATCATGATCTTAGTATGCTCATTATGCTAATTTCTATGAAGATAACAATAGAAGCATCATCTGAATAAATCTTATATAATTTCATATTCTAGAAAAATTACCTATTATGTAAGGATATAATCCCTTACATCATACTCAAATTCCTACATTGATCTTATACATGGATTTAATTTTCCAACATGGTTCACTTCATCTATGTGGATTTGGATACGTTGTTGGGATTTCTCTATGTTCTAGAATCAACTATTTGGATTTGAAAATATACTGGAAGTCTCTTATGAGGATCTCGATAATTCCAATTTTCACTAAAATAGACTCATATCCTCTTCAGCTGACTTCTAGGCCTTCTTAACCTCTTCAAAATCTCTAAAAAAATTATAGATAGTACACCTTCATCCATCAACACTTATCTTTGATTCCTTTGAGGATCAGTATAAAATTCATCACATTTTACAAGTATTTACAAAAAATACAACACATATTCAATAAGTACCAACTAATTTGGGCTTCATGGGCATGAATTCCACCATCTTAAGTATGATTTCCATGGAATAAAAAAATAACTTGGGTAAACATTTGTTCCTTTTTGGATACAACTATTAGAAGGGTGTGTCAAGGGAAGTTTGTAAGGATCATCTGTACTTCAAACTGAAGATTAATTATGTCACATTATCCTTCATGAAATCAATTAGATGCGAAAATGTAAATCATAATGTGCATGATATTTCTATCAACATAAAATATGGAAGCTATGAATTTCAAGGATGATCAGATTATAAAAGAGAAATGATTCTTAGGAAAAAAAGAAAAATTAAAAAAAATTTAAAAAAAAATGTAAGGATCTAATGGGGATTTAGTGAGACAAAAAATGAGGAAAGTAAGAACCTTCATAAAGAAGTAGATGATAGAGGAAGAAAGGGGGGATTGAGGGGTTCTTTTACTACTACTACTATTGTGATTTATTTCCTGATTTTCTTGAAAGCCTTCTTCTTCCTCATTCATTTTTTAATCCCTCGAATAGAGGGATAAAACATTGAGTGTTTGAGGATGATAATTAAGTCCATATATAATTCATGAGATTCTAAATTTCAATGAATAAAACTCATTCTTTTTATTAATTTTTTTTATCATTTGTAGATGGTTTATAATATTGGATGCAATTTTTTTATTTATTTTTGTTTAATGTTTATTTACTTGGTCACGGATCATTGATTTTCATCCACTCATCACAATATATATATGATGTTATAGATAAGTCTAAGGGGTGAATATCTTGTCAATTTTTGTATCATGTGTGAAGGGTGGTAGAACACTCTTGGGAGACTTATAGAACACAAAACCTGATCAATTATTTCCTAATTACACTAAGAGATGGTTTTTATATCACTTTTCACACAAGGAAATGGGGTATACTAGGAAGTGGTTATTGTTAATATTATTCTCAATAATTAATTAAAATATGGTGGAATATAAAATGATTATGAATCCTTACATTCTATAGATAATTTAAAGAAAAGTAAAATCCTTAAAGTTTTTGATAGCATTGCAAGTGGATGGCCAGCCCTGACCCAACCACTTTTCATCGTATTATTTTTAATATCTTTATTTCATTACTTCAACTTGGATTTTCTAGCTCAAAGTTAAATTTTATTTTGAGAACTCCTATTTTAATTCAATCCTAGTTTTTCACTATAATATATTTAACTTAATAAAAATAATATCTTTTTCAAACCCTATGATAAGGTGATGTAAAAACATGGTGACTTTTTTGGGAAGGTAGTGCTAAAATACTAACTTATAATTTCTTGACCAGATATTTAACTAATAAAATATTCTCTCTTGACCCTAAGATATAAATAAACATACTAAAAAAATTAAATATTTAATCATACAAGATAAATTTGAAGAGAATATCTTGACAGACTCAAGTGACACTTCTAGTGTTCACCTTGAGCCTGTCACTATGGTAGTAAAATCCAATCAAGTTTTGAGAGATCTTTATACCAAAAAATCATATTTCCATGACAGATTTTATAAATGATTTTAAATTAAAAACTGGTCTAATTCAATTATTTTCCAATTCTCTTAGTCTTTTAGGTGAATAACCCAACAATAAAATCAAATAATTCCCTTTATTCTGCTCAACCTTGAAGCCTAGAGGAATGGTGGAAGAGCGGGTAAAGTGTATGAAATTCTATTTTTAACTCAAAGGAGCAGCTAAGGAGTAGTTTTATAGTCTAAAACTTGGATAATTACATTACTGGGATGAATTATAAAGAATATTCCATTAGATATTCTTCCCCTCCTCCATAATCACATCCATATATAAGTATATTAATGTCATCAGATAATCTTCTAGAGGGGGTTTTTATGAGTATTGGTATATTTTTAAGAATTTGTGTGCCAGTTTCCCACATCAATCTATTTAGGAGTACCATTTCCTTGTATTTTTCAAAAAATTATTACTTAACATTGATAGGAACCTACTAGATGCATCCTTAAGAGGAGTTTTAATAGAAAAATCATCAATAGATGACAATGGACTCGTTAAGAGGATAAAAGAAAACTAACAATAATTTGATATAAGGGGTACAAGTACCAAAGGTTTACATGAGGTAAGGTTTTTTTGAGTCATCTCTATTGTTATAATCCAAACTAAAGAAACTAACCAGTCTTGTTAAAGAAATCAAACTGAAGCAATCTGTTGAAAAAAAAGTATCAATGTAAGTACATACTTTTTTCATATCCTAATAACTATATTGATTTGTGTGTTATGGTGCTGGATATGGAAATATTTACAATAACACACTAAAATATGTAGTTTCAATAGCTAAAATCAAGGTGGATATATAATCCCAAATTCCAATATGAATTTTGGAATCAAAAGAACTAGGCTTGACCCCTATCAAAAACAATACCAACAACACCCCCCCCCCAATAAAAGAAACCATTTTAACAACCCTCAACCAGTGTTTAATCCCTAGTCCAAAAAAAGCAAGGATAAGTGTCTTTGGACCTTATGAATGAAGTTAAGGAACTTAAGAACCCTCTTAGATTCCTTGTAGAAATTCTTTCCAAAAATCTGGGCAAACTACTAGCCTAATTATTCCCAAGTCCTAAGGGAAATGTTAGCATGGTAACCGCAAGAAATAGAAAATAAATTCAACCCCCAACCATGCATGGATCTGAGCAAGACCAACTTTGAATGAAAGAAACTAAAAAATCTTGATTATCCCCTAAAAATAAATCTATGTAATTAAGAAATGAAGGGAAATAATATAGATATGTACCAATAATAAAGAGGGAAGATACACCTTTATAGGGGCATAAAAGGGTGAATAAAGATTTTCCACTCCCATTTCCTTCTTGGATGATTCAATCTAAGAATATCCAAGAATAAATCCCAAAATAAATTATGTAAAATTTATATAAAGTTGAGATTAGTATCCCCCTTCTAGAATCTATCTAAAAAATATGAATGTATGATATCTTCCTCAAAGAAATTTTCACCAAGAAGAGGAAATTTCAAAGGAATTAGATGTTCAATTTGGGAATAAATTTTTCAACTTTGATAAATGTAAATATTCATGAAAAATTTATATCCCTTTCATAATTGGGTTGACGAATTTTTCAAATTCATTATTTGATTTTGGTTCTTATATTAATTTCATGCCTCACTCGTATTTTATTTCTTTGCAGATGAGAGAATTAAAACCTATAAGAGTCATAGTACAACTTTCAAATAAATCTACAACATTTCTAGTTAGAATCTTAGAGGATGTGCTAGTTAGAGTTCATAATTTAATATTCCTAGGAGACTTATGTGTAATAAACATATAGGAATATAAAGCCCTATAATAATCACATATCATTTTGGTTAGTCCATTCTTAAATATAGAAAATACCATTATCAATGTGCACAAGAGAACTATCACTATGTAATTTGGATAAAACATTTTTCACTTCAACATATTTTATTCTATTATGTACCCTCAAGAGGATCATACAATTTTTACACTATCAAACACTAATGAAGATAATCCTAGTGAAGACCTACGTATGTTTCATGAAATTTTAGCTTTAGGAAAAAGAAATTAATGTTTCAAAATTCTATGAAGAATGGTGTGCCACTATAGTTTTAAAAATATTTTTATAGTTTATATGAAGAGGTTATTTATGAATTACTTGATGTATTTGATTATTTTTTTCAATATTAGGAATAAAATATGATATATTGTGTATAATAATATCAAACCTTGGACTTGATAAGTCTAAGTCATATTTTACCATTATAACAGCCCCAAAATATTGAATTAAAACTTTTTCCAACTGATCTCAAGTATGTGTACTTAAGGGAAGGATAAAATTGTCAAAAATCATTTCTAATAACCTACCCCCTGACTATGAAAAAAAAATTATTTCTCTTTTAAGGGAAAATTTATTCCCAAATCACTACTAGTTTTTAGACAGCATCTCAGGTTACATTCAGGTGGCCATTACACCCAAGGATCTAGATGAAACCGCCATTACATTCCCTTTGGTACCTTTGTATAAAGGATAATTTTATTTATATTATGTAATTACCTTGGTAAATTATAATGGTGTGTGGTGAGTATCTTTTAATATCACATTGAAGACTATATGGATGTATTTTTATATGAATTCACTATTTTTGGTAATTCATTTGATCATTTCTTATTAAATTTGGAGAATGTTTTAAAATCATGCATTAAAAATAACCTTGTTAAGAATTTTTAAAAGTTTTATTTCATGGTGGAAAGAAGAATAACCATTGGGAATTTAATTTAATGAAAAGTAATTCAGGTTGATAAGTTAAAATCTTAAGTGATAAATTCATTTTCTTATCTAGATTTTGTGAAACATGTTTGATCTTTTCAAGAAAATGCATGATCTTATAATATATTCATCAAGGATTTTAGTTTGATTGTTATTTATCTTTCTAGGTTACTTTTAAAATATTTTGATTTTAATTTTTATATTGATTGTGTGGAATATTTTTATGATTTAAAGAGAATATTGTTCATTCCACTGGTGATATAGCCCCAAACTAGTAACACCCTATTGAGTCACTTTACGATTCTTAAAACCAAGCCATGGGAGATATGTTGTCCCAAATAGTTGAATCTAGATGTAAATTCATTAAATATGCATAAATGATGTTATATTTTACTCAAACACACTACACAACCACTAAAAAGGAGTTTTCACAATCATTTTTTCTTTGGAAAAATTCAAATCATATTTATTGGTAACTAAAGTTACTATTTTTTTATCATTCAACCCTTAGGTATTTGATGAATAATGTGGAGGCTAAACCATGTCCAGTTAAATGGATGATTCCAATTCAAGAGTTCAATATAGAGATCAAGTATAAGAATTGAGCGGGGAACTAGGTGTAATATCAATTAAGTAGGCTTATAAATATTTATGAAGTAGAAATTTTAGATCAATATCCAATGAACAACCTACTACCAAGAGAGTGGTTATACTTGGTAAGTGGACAGGTACCCTGGTATACTAATATGATCAAAAACATTACTTCTCAAGTATCATCTCACATGAACCCCCAACAAGTTTTCAGACTCAATGGAGAAGTAGGATTTTATATTTGGGAAGATCTATGTCTTTGGAAAATTTGTAATGACAAAATTATAAGAATTTGTTGACCTGAAAGTGAGATACAATCTGTTCTTACATTTTTTTATACCTTAAATTGTGGAGGTCACTTTATACCTCAAATTACTGATAGAAAAGTTTTTAAATCTGAAATATATTGGCTTATTTTCTTTAAATATGCACATGAATTTTGTAAAAGGTATGAGTAATGTCAATTCAGTGGTAACATCTCTAAAAGGAAATAAATTCCCCAAATACCCATAACATTTTTTGAGATCTTTAAAGTCTAGTATATAGACTTCATGGGACCATTTCCCATGTCATTTGGTAACTCTTATATCTTGTTATTATTTGATTATATAAAAAATGGATGGAAGATAAGGCCACCAAAACTGATGATACTGGTTTTTTTCTTTTCTCAGGACTAACATTTTTTATAGTTTCGAAGTACCAAGATCCATCATCAGTAATCAAGGGAATCACTTCTGTAACATGATTATAGAATTATTAATGAGGAAGTTTGGAGTGAACCAAAATACATTTAAACACTACCATTCATACAAAAAAGGTTTGGCTAAAGTATCTAACAAATAGATCAAATGAATATTAGATAAAACTACCAAACCAAACCAAAAACTATTAGATCCAAAGTTGGAAGAAACCTTACGGGATTATAGGGTGCCTTATAAAATACCCATTGGAATGATTTCGTATTGGTTGATTTAAGGTCAAAATTATCATATACCAATTTAATTAGAGCACAAGGCCTATTAGGAAGTGAGGGAGATGAATTTGGATCTAATAAAACCTATAAAAGAGTGGAAAATATAGTTGTAAGAGTTTGAAGAAATTATAAAAGAAGCTTTTTGAAACTCAAAAATTTACAAAGAGGGTACCAGATTGGTTCATAACAAGTTAATTAAATAGAATTACTTCCATCCATTGGCTTGAAAAGAGCCTAGGTTCTAATAACCTTAAGTGAAATCCCCTAAAAACCAAAGGCTGATAATAAATTCCAATGGATTACTAAATATTTAGGGGATGATTTTCCATTTTAACATACAGAGCCTATCAATAAAAAGTTAGGAACAACCAAAACAATACTATATGATGTGTGAAAAGTAAGCAATACAACTCAAAATATAATAATCAAATAACATCAAAGTAAAAGAAACAAAAATAAAACAAGAAAGACTAAGACTATAAAGTAATTAAAGACTGGGGCACCAAGGTGGAATTGATCTAGAATCCCATAACATGAATAACTCCCAAGCTCGACCACTAACCTCCATGAAATCCACATCAAGAAGTGTTGATAAAGAAAAAAACCTTCTTTTTCCTTGTATCAGGGATAAAAACGTATGTATATGCACCAAAGTGAATATGAATGGGGTGGGTATAATAACCTAGTAGGAAAACCCTAAGATACTTATACCACATGCCACTAAAAAAATAATCAGTTCAACTCATGATTTTTATAAAACAATTATAAAAAATACCAAAGTAGTTAAAATTGTTTCATAGTTTACATATAAAGTAGAAGGAAGTGTGTTAAAGAAATTTATCAAAAGTTTAGATTTTATAAATAGTATCCACAAATCATTTAAACCCATGTGGAATACATAGTTCAATTTATCACACACACACACACATTCATTTTGAATGAAAATCCCTAAACTCATGAATAGTGACACATCCTTTATCAAGTTGTCACTTGGTAATATACCTTCTCCCACCTCTAATATAGAAATAAGCACCAAGTATATACCAACAAGGCCTCATAAAATGAAAATATGAATGGATTCCACATCCAAGATTTTTCTAATTTTTCACACCCAGAACCCATTTTTGTTTTAAGGGAAACCATTAAATCATTTTATCAAACATGTAATGGGAATCACCCGAAAACCAATATTTCAAGATCATTGAACAAGAGAAACATTTAGTAGAGAAACAGCATGATTTTTCATTCCAAGTGATCCTTCGCATTCTAAAAAAGTGGAAAGAGGTAAAAACCACCTACCTTGAAAATTTTAGATGTGAGGAAACTTCACAAGACCTCACAAATTTGAGGATGGGGCAAGGACCTTATAAGATAAGTTTCACATACTCATAGGATGATAGTGCTGTAGGAGAGAATGATTTTTAATCTTTGGGATAAGAACCATGGTGGTAACACTAGCAGCCCAAGGTAGGGGCCCTCCATGGAAGAAATCTTGAATAGCTACCACCACGTCAGCCTTAACAATGCTCCAAGAGGATCTAAAAAGGATCTAGGGAACCCATCCGAGAAAGGATCACTCTTCGGGTTGAGGCTTCTCATAGCCCATAAGATTTCATCCTCCTATGGAAAGGCTAAAATCTTCTCATTATCATACCGAGACACCATAGTAGAAACAACACCCGTAACCTCTTCATGACCCCCTGGGTAACCATCCTCCATACAAGGGTTGGGACCAGCAATAAGATCCTTGAAAAAGTATTATTCCATGATACCAACCATGTTGACAGGTATGGAATTTTCCTCTTGGTCTATTGACCTACTTTTTAGGTGTTTCAGTTACTCGTGGTTCGATGTTTGTTTCATGGGAAGGAGTTTTGGATTCTTCAAAGTAGTTCAGGGTTTGAGGCAAGGGGATCCCTTATCTCCAAGCCTTTTTATTATTTTCCAGGATGTTCTCAGTCACCTCATAAATAAAGGAATCATGTAGGGATCCATCTTACCATACCGCTGAAATTCTAGGCCTTGTGGTATCTCTCATCTCATGTTCGCTGATGATATGGTTATTTTTATAAATACTAGTTCGAGGTCTGTTCGTGGGATTAATAAAATTATGGATGATTACTGCCTCTGGTGTGGCCAGAAGATTAAAAGAAGTAAGAGACACTTTAGGCATTTCCCGGACAGAAGGATTGGATCCCTCACAAGTAGGATGGATATGCAGCATGGCCTCTTTCCCATGGAATATATTGGTTCTCCTCTTTCCCCTAGAAGGATTTTTATTCATTACTTTGATAAGATTTTTGGAAAATTAGTTGTCCATGTTCACAACTGGAAGAATCGTTTTTTATCATTTGGCAGCAGAATCATCTTGGCTAACTATGTCTTGTCTTCTATCCTATGCAATGCCCTCTCAGCCACCAAAGTCCCAAAGGGGGTGATCAACAAACTTGATGTTATTCTCTCAAATTTCATATGGGATGCTCATGAGGAAGGAAGGAGGAATTGGGCTTTGTGGAGAAGACTTTCAAGACCTATTCAAGAGGGGGCATCAACGTGTAGAGTATCTATAAGACACTGCAAGGGATGCAGGCAAAGCTTGAATGGGAGTTTATTGAGGGCTGCTCCTTATGGGGTAAATTCATGGCCAAGAAAATCAGCAGTGGCGGTAGAGGAGCTAATGGGAGTCGGGATTCATTGCGTTTTGTGGTTCCCTCCCTCATTTAATCCATAAAACCCCACATTAGATGGATTGTGGGGAATGGTGAGCTTTCCTTTTGGCATCAAAGCTGGGCTGGTGTTCCTCTAGAGTTTCCTGGTCGACTGGTTACCAACATCACCTTCAAGAAAGCTAGTAAGTTTTTGACTTTTGTCAGTGTTGTGCTGAACGGGGACCATCGTATGGTATTTGACGCTATTGAGATCACGGATGAACTAGATAGATGCATTTTTATTGATTTGTCCTCAGGTTCTTTCTCATCCAGGGATTACCAGAGGGTGACCAGTACGGCGTCTCAATAGGGTACTTGAGATTCGGCTCTGTGGATCAAGGATATTCCCATTAAGCTTAATTTTTTGGTGTGGCACATCAGGAATCATACCCTTACCACGGATGATAACGTCAAGAAGACTGGTGTGTGTCTGGTTTCGCATTATTTGTGTTGTAGGGGCTATAATGGGGAGATCTCAGAGCATCTGTTTTTCAACAGTGACTGGGCTCTCCAAGTGTGGCGATCCTTTGTGGATTTCACGATATTATCTATTCCAAAATTAAGGGATTCTACTTTCTTGGATAACTAGTTCCATGGGGAAAGGGATGTTGGTCTAGAGAGGAAAGCATGGGTCGTCATTCTGGAGACTAGATGTTGGTGTATCTGGTTAGCAAGGAACAAGGCTAGGCATGAAGGAATTCTATGCTTGGGTTAGGCACTGGTGGAACGAACAAAATTCCTGCTGGTTGATATGGTCATCTCCTGTAGGAACCAGATTGATGATCCTTCCCTTAGACCCTTCTATGTAGGGGTTGTTGACAAATGTCCACAAAATACTGGTAACTGGGTTATATGGTTCCCACACCTTCACGGCATCAAGCTTAATATTGATGGATCCTGCAGCTTGAATGACATGAAAGGTGGTGGTGTGGTCAGGGACTCAAGAGGCAGTGTTATTCTAGACTTCAATGTTCACTTTGGTAGAGGGAATTATCTTATGGCTGAGGCTCTTTCAATGCTGATTGGTCTGCAAATTTGCAGGCTTAGGAGTATCGAGATGACTGCAGTTGAAACGGATTCTCTCATTATTCATGACTCCTTGCAAGGAAACCGCAAAACTCCATGGTCTATCTCTTATATTATTAGAAGGTGCAGATCTCTTCTTAGTGCTATAACTGACATACTTCACACTTGGAGGGAGGGTAATATGGTTTCATATCATCTTTCCTCTCTGGATTCATAGGATCTCAACATCTTTCTCCCATCAGACTTTCTTTACTTCTCTAATGAAGGGAATAATCTCATTAGAGGGGATGCCCTTGGGCTTCACCACTTCAGGCCTCCATAGCCTCCTATTTTTTGCTTTCTTGTTTGGTGTTCGGATGTTTGTTCTCTTTAATAATAAAATAAAAGAATGATGATGATGATTTAAAAAAAATCTATGATATTTTTTCTGAAGTTAAAAAAAGAACTAGAATTAAAAAGGGATGGATAAAAATAGCTAAATTCTTGGTGTTAAAGATGAGTTCAAGTCATGAAACTTTGGGATATCCACATACACTAAAATCCATGTCACCTCACTAAAAATCCTTGAAACATATTCATGACTTGAATATAATTAATAGCCACTACCCAAATATTATCCACATCATGAATAACCATTTATGTCATGAATTATTTCATGTATCCAAATTTCATCTTTTTCTCTCCTTCCTCCTCTGAACTAACAAGTAATAAAACCCAAAAATCCAAAACTCAAAAGGAATTGTGTAAAATAGGGATGTACCTAAAATTGGGGGTACAATATTTTTTACACCATTAGTCTTTCCATACTTGAAAAACTATATATTGATGTTGTATTTAAATATTTTTTTCCATTTCTCCATCATGAATTTATCTCATTCCTAAGTCTCTTCTTTAATATAAACTTTCTTCAATAATACACATACCAAGGAAATAGTTCTATCTCGCAAGGTCTTTCCCTATATATCTATAATTCATATTGTTTCATAGATAAATTTCACATAAATCTCAAGGGTCATGTGATCCCCACTAATCACATGACTAGGATCCAGATAGTACTTATTCACTTGAGAGACATGGAAAACATTACAAATAGAGCTGAATCTCAACTTTAAATCTAATTGATATGAAATTTAACTGATACATCCTAAAACCTCAAATGGTCCCACATATTAAGGAGAAAGTTTTCCTTGATTTAACAAAATTTGATGAACCAATCTTATTGAAACTTTTAAAAATACGTGGTCACTTACTTAAAAAGATAATGGGTGATGATGATGATTTGTATATGGTTTTAGTCAGCTCTGGATCATAGCCATCCACTTCTAGATCATCTAAATATTTTTTTTAGTCTCCTAGACAAGAATGGTCCTAATTAGTGATGTTTCTTCTATTTCTACCCAATAAAGTGGAGATCGATAAGTATGAAAATACAATGCCTCATACAGATCCATATATATTGTGTCCTGATAACTATTATTATATGATCACTCTGCTAATGGAATATAATATTCCCATGAGATACTAAATTCCATGCCATGGGATCTAATCATACCATATAATGTATGAATATTACATTCCAACTTTCCATCCATCTAAGGATGATATTTCATGGTCATGTTTAATTGGGTTCCAAGAGCTTGTTGCAAGGAGTGCCAAAACTGGGAAGTAAATAAACGATATCTATCAAAGACAATATATGTCGATACTCCATGAAACTTAACCACTTCCTAAATATACAACTTCATTAGATCCTATATTGTGTTAGACTCCTAAATTGGGATAAATTGTACTAAATTTGTGGGTTGATCCACAATTACCCAAATAGAATCATGTTTTCAAATCATCAATGGTATCCCTATAATAAATTCCATATAAATCTACTCCCATTCCCAAAAATTTATAAGCATAAATTGTATCATACCATATAGATTTTGATGCTCATATTTTACCTATTTACAAGTGATGCATTTCATGACATAATATGAAATATTTATTTTCATACCTAGACACTAAAAATGAGCTTTCATTTCCTTGTACATTTTATGAGTACAGAGGTGAATAGACCATCTCAAATAGTGGTACACTAAAAGAATCTATTCTTGGAAAGACTGGGGTACCATAATTCAGTTCTGAAAATAAAACTAAAAATTTTCATCCTCTATTCATCCATCCATGGTCTCTGCACCATTTAGGTTTGACCTAATGGTGGTGCATTCAATAAATGATCATTAATTCTCTTTAACTAAATCCATTAAATTAGGAATAGGAGTTGTAAAGACCTGGATTTCCATGTAAATTTTTTTTAATTATATAGAACAATTTTGAGGCTGTGAAATCTGACGACATTCTATTCTGATGTCTAGTTTTCCCAAAATGGAATTTTAAACTTTCTTTAAGGTAATTTCAATAAACGTGCGAGTGGGAAATCCAAACTTTTGAACCAGTGCACATAATTGAAATCTGAGGGCACCATTGAACTCGCAACATCGAGATTCACTTAATGGAGGTTTAACCTCGACTGTAGTGGGTCAAGAGGAGAATTTGGTTTTTTCATTTTTCATGGAGGATTAAATAAAATAAATATATTTTATTTTAAAAATATCCTCCCACCTATCCTTTTAATTTTTTTTGTGGTGGGGAACACAAGAGAGTGGTCGGGCATTTAATGTTGGGCATTAAATGCTCGGTTACACAAAATGTGTAACCACCAATCCCTTTAATTAATTAGGTTCATTAATTTTAAATTAATGAACCACCCCCTTTAATGGTTCTAAGCTCCACTTTCCTCTTGGTTGAATATTTAAAATTGTTGGTGAAGGAGGATATCTAGAGAGGAGAACTTTAGAGGAACCATATCGTGAAGAACGGATCCACCAAGCAAGGTCGGAGGATTATTGTTCGAGTGATGTTGTTGGAAGCTTTTTGCGGGAACAAAGAACACTGACCCACCTTAAATCGTGAACATTCTCCAGTGGATTTACAAGGTAGGGTTTAATCTTGATTTGTTTCCATGATTTGATAAAAATTTTCTTGATTCCCTCTTGTTATCAAGCTACGCAGAGGGAATGGGCCAAACGAACAAGGCTCGGACCCTCCACTGCTTTGTTTAATCTATTCGTTCTTCGTGGAAAAAATTTTGGGTTGAATGGCATCCAGAACAAATATTCATTCAGCAAAGAGGGCGTCCTGGGGAGCCCATAAACGTAACCAGATGGAAAAACGGGTCACCGAAGCTCACTCGGTGACCCGCAGAAGACCGTTGGTAGGCTATGGTGGCGACCGTCACTGGCCGGTCGTGGTGGTGACGGTGCGCCGTCACGCGTCACTGGAGAAGTGGGTCAAGAATCTTTATTTGTGGTGGCCAGCACTGCCCGGCACTGGCCAGCCATAGAAGGGAGGTCGGCACACATGGGCGCGCCACTAGAGAAGGTGGTTGCAGCTTTTTAGCTGCGACGGATGAAAGAAGAAGCCTGCATCCAATGGTCGCAGGAGGAGGCAGTGGCATACAACGACACAACACCAGAGTATCCACAGTGGCAGGAACCACTATCTGCGGGTCCCGCGGTAGATGAGGCGGTGCCACGTGGCACCACCGCTGTGGAGGAAACTGAACGGTCGTTCAGGAAAATCGGGGGACTTCCCCCCATTTCGGCTAGGGCGGGCCCCTCTCCAGTGATTCGTACCCCACCGCAGGTCGAGCCACGCTTCTGTGGACTAGGTCACGTGAGCCCAGCGGGCCGTACCTCCTCAGGCCGGGCCGCACGAGCCCAGCAGGTCGTGCCCTTGCGGGTCGGGCCACACCTCCCTGCAGGCTGGGCCGGACCACGGCCCAGTGGGATGATCCCGCCACAGCCCTGCCCATCTGGGTCAGACCCAGACCGGGTCGGGTCGGCCCAAACTGAGTCGGGTCGGGCCTAGTCGGACTGGACCCGGACCCACCTGAACCTAGTTTCTCTTAAAGATCCATAACTTGTGAACTGGACATCCATTTGAGGAACTATATACGTAGCTAGGTTCCTTGGAGTGAGACGGTCCTTTTGGTATACTCTACTTGAGTTTTGGAGAAAGTTGGAGTACGACCGGGTTGGATTGAACCCAAATCCAAACGGGCCCTCGGCACTAAAATACCTATAAATCACAGACCGAGCATCCAATTGACGCGTTATCTATCGTGTTGGAACCCTTATGACATGGAGGTCCTTTGGGATACTTCTTCGTGGAACTTATTGGTGGTTGAGGTACGACCGATGTCTTGAGGAGAGAATCCTTCTGGAATCAAGAATATTATGAGTGGGAATCTCGTGGCTGGCATTGAGGCAGAGGTTGGAGATAGATAAGATGGAGGTTAGTACCTAGTGATCCTGTGTGGATCAGCACTGATCTTGTGTGGGTCAGATCCTGTGTGAGTTAGCTCTCAGCGATCCTGTGTGGGTCAGCGCATACCGATCCTGCGTGGATCAGATTCTGTATGGGTCAGCGGGGGTTAGTACCTATCGATCCTATGTGGGTCGGACCCTTATGGTCAGTAGCAGTGCCTCTCGATAGAATAAGATGATCTATATTCTCAACTAATCATCTGTACTTCTGTACTTAAGTTATATACCTGGTGTGAGCTAAGTCTTTTACCTTCGTGGTGTTAACTTTTTGGTACTTTTACCTTCGTGTTGTTACCTTTGTGGCGTTACCTTTGTGTTATTCTTCCTTCATGGATCAGTTGTCAAGATGGCGTAAAATTTGGAGCCTTAAGTTTCCTTATGAATGAGACAAGTATCTTTTGATAACTTAGGTATATGTATGGGCATATACCTAAGTAGAGTTGATTACTACTACTTCGTGCTTTGTGGTTGAGGTATTTCTTTGTGGTTATTCCTTTGTGGAACTATGGGGGACCTTCTGGGGTCTCAGGGTCCCTAATGGGTATTGTTATACTCACCCCTGCATGGGATATGCCCTCACCTTACTGTGTCTTGTGCAGACGAAAGACAGCATTGATCGAGGCTGAGGGAGACAGTACTAGATGGTGCTCAGAGTTGGACCATTTGACATGATGTGATGCAATGAATACTAATCGAGAGTTGCACCTACCCTTCAGGTTGGATCCTCGGTGGACGTTCCAGGATCTATTTTTCTCTTTCAGTTGTACTTGTACTTTTCAGTTGGGCTTTTATTCTTACCCCTTTTACTTTCAGTACACTTTTTATTACAGAAGTTTACTTCATGGTTGTTTCTTATTATGTTCTTGGATTGTGTGTTTGTATAGTTTTAAAGTCAATTCCTTCCCGTTATAGGTATACACCTTTCTGGTGCTAGTCACCAGCCCCTGGCCTATGGAAGGCGGGCTTGGAGTAGTCATGTCATGGGCCCTGGGGGATGGGTCATGACAAAGTGGTATCAGAGGAGTCATTTCTACCAAAGAACTATGACTCTGATATTTTATATGTGGAAATAGTGTTAAGTGTTATGAGTGTGGTTTTCAGTTTGGGGAAACCAGTGTTGGTGCGGCAGCTGAAGTATCCATACACCAGGACCCTGAATTCGTATTTCCGACTCAGTGCATGAAAATACTGATTGCGTGTGTTTTTGAAGTTTTTTACTTTTGATCTCATTGAGTTAGCTCACCAGGTATAACTTTTGACTATAGTGCACCTGTTTTCTTTCAGGTTTCCACCATGTAGATAGCCATCCAGGATTCCTGATAGAGTACACGATAACGGCCCACTGAGCAATGAGGCCTCGGTGTAGGGCCCTCTTATGGTGTTAGTACCTTTGGGTGGTGTACTAGCAGCACCACTACCCATTGGGAAACCGTTTCCACCAGCCCCACTAGAAAAGGGTGCACGCTGACTGATCATGTTGCATGAGTTTCAGTGGCAGAGGCCTTCGAGTTTCTAAGGCGAGACGGACCCGCAGGCAGCAGAGGACTGGCTGGAGGCTATGGCCCGAGTTTTTCACTTAGTTGGGACACCAGCTGATCTGATGGTGATCCTAGCTACTAGTCTTTTCCAGGGAGCAACTAGGAGATGGTGGAGTCTGACACTCTAGTTACACGATAAGATAACCCTCTCCTGGGTGGACTTTGAGGGACTTTTCAGGAAAAATTTCATCCCAATGACCCTACACTCAGTGCGTATACAGGAGATACTACACTTACAACAGGGTAGCCTAACTGTGACCCAGTACTCAGTGAAGTTCACCGACCTCTCACGCCACTCTACCGACATGGTTCGGGTCCCTTTATTCAGGGCCCAGACCTTTGATCAAGGACTGCGATGGGAGATCAGAGCTTCTATGGTATCTCTTAGCATCTCAACGCATGCTAGAGTTCTAGATAGATCACTCTTGGTGGAGATTTTCCTTGCTAAGAAGACACCGACAGCGAGACCCACCATCGGGCGACATGTAGCAGAGTCATTTGCGGCTGGAAGTAGGCAGATGATGCAGGGGCGCAAGAAGAACATAACTTCTGGTATAAGACCTTAGGATACAGGTTCGGTGGTGAGGGGATCACGGGATAGAGGAGGAAAGATGAGGATTAGGTAGTGCTACTCGTGCAGTGGGCAGGGCCACATGGCTCGCGACTGCCTGACCCACCATACTGACAATCAGCAAATGGTTGAGGGACCGCCGAGGCAGAGGTAGAGATTCAAGTGAGGAGGTCCATAGGGCGGCGGATTTGCTGGAGGTACAGGTCGTGCAGTAGGTGGTGGGCAACAATTTGAGGTTCTACCACCACCACCACTAGGTGGTCCACCCCGACCACAGGGAGCAGGTGGATAGGGGCGAGCACAGCTACAGGCAGTAGAGGCCTACGACCGTAGCACTTCGAAGACGATTAGAGTTATGATCTGTGTTTATTCCACCCTATCTGTAGTACTTATATACATAGGTTCTAGTCACTCTTTCATTTCCATGACCATCGTTCGGAGCACGAGGATTCTAGTGGAGTCATTGGCTCGATCCTTACGGCTAGATACTTTGATAGGAGGGGATTCAATTATTACACACTAGTGTTGGTAGTGTGAGCTTACTCTAGGAGGAAATAGCTTTGGTTGGGATCTTCTAGTAGTGGTGTCAAGGCCTTATGACGTCATCTTGGGTATGGACTCGTTATCCACAATACATGCTTAGATCGACTGCATTAGGTGCAAAGTGTGGTGTGTCCGCGAGGATGGGACCAGGTTTTCCTTCACCGGAGAGAAGGGAACATTTACAGCACATGATGGAATTACTCAGAGGAGGGTGTAGCAAATCACTCATCGGTTGGCAAGCCTTACCCTCGGAGTATTTGATGTTGAGAGTCCGAGTTATCCTGTAGTGGTGGACCAGTATGTTGATGTCTTCCTTGATGATGTTCCAGGACTACCTCCACACAGAGAGGTGGACTTCTACATCAACATGTACCCCGGGAAGGCACTGATATCTACACCAGCATATTGGATGGCTCTCGTAGAGCTTCATGAGTTATGGGTGCAGTTGGAGGACTTGTAGAGGAAGGGGTTCATAAGGCCCAGTGTTTACCCATGGGCAGCCCCTATTTTTTCTCCAAGAAGGAAGATGGTAGTTTGAGACTCTGTGTGGACTATTGGTTCCTGAACCATGTGATCGTGAAGAACAAGTTTCCAATTTTGAGGATTTGTGATCTCTTCAATCAGTTGAAGGGATCTTGTTGTTTTTAGAAGATAGACCTCAGATCAGGCTATCATCAGCTCAGGGTATGAGATGAGGATGTGAAAAAGACGGACTTTAGATGTCGGTATGGCTACTATGATTTCTTAGTTATGTCATTCGGTGTGACTAAAGCCCCGGTAGTGTTCATGGTACTCATGAATAGTATCTTCCATCTATACCTCGATCTCTTCGTGGTGGTCTTTATTAACGACATCTTGGTGTACTCAGTGATGGAGGAGGAGTATTCCTATCATCTACAGATAGTTCTGGATACACTCTGAGAGCACCAGATTTATGTTAATCTCTCAAAGTGCCAGTTCTGGATACGAGAGGATCACTTTCTGGGACACTTTATCTCGGAGGCTGTAGTTGCAGTAGATCCGGTGAATATAGTGGTTGTTCTTTCTTGGGAGCCACCCAGGACTGTGACTGAGGTGCTGAGTTTCCTAGGGTTGGCTAGATAATACTAGAGATTCATTCCTGAATTTTCTAGATTTATGACACCCTTATTAGCTTTGACGAAGAAGGGATAGCCCTTAGTGTGGACGGAGAGATGCCAGCAGAGTTTTCAAGAGCTGAGGCAGAGACTGATGAGTGCCCCCATCTTGAGGCTACCAGAAGAGGGCGTTGGGTCTGTAGTCTACTACGATGCATCAGGGACCGGACTTGGATGTTTCCTGATGCAGGAGTGAGCAGTGATCGCATATGGTACTTGATAGCTAAGATAGTAGGAGCAGAACTATGCTACCCATGACCTGGAGTTAGCAGCAGTGGTCTTCACCTTGAAGATGTGGCAAAATTACTTGACGGGAAAATGTTTTACAGTCTACTCTGATCACAAGATTCCTAGGTATATATTCTCACATAAGGAACTGAACCTAAGACAGTGGCGTTGGCTGGAGTTCCTCCAAGACTATGACTTTGAGATATTCTACACTCCTGGGAAGGGGAATGTGGTGGAAAACGCACTCAGCGGGAGGTAGGGTTTATAGTTGCTGAGTGAGGAAACAGAGTAGCTAGCCGTGTTACAGATATCCTTTGTGGATAGAGATGGAGCAGCTTGCCTCCAGTCTATGAATGTCACTCCCCCATTTATTTAGAGAGTTCGGGAGGTGCAGCTTGGGGACTTTAACTGCGAGGCTTGACGTGCTCATATATCCTTAGGAGAGGCACCTGATGTATTTTTACAAGGTGGGGAGCATGGCATACTTTTCAGAGGATGCACCATGGTACCAGTGGCTCTATAGGAGGAGGTTTTGAGTTAGTTCCACACGTCCCCACTAGAAGTACATCCTGGAGTGGCGAAGATATACCAGGACCTCCAGCGTCAGTATTGGCGGTCGGGAATGAAGAAATTAGTGTTAGATTTTGTCTCATGATTCCTCACTTGTCAGCAAGTAAAGGTTGAGCATCAGGTTCTAGCAAGCTTAGAGAAGCCACTAGAGGTACCGGAGTGGAAGTGGGATGGTATCGCCATGGACTTTGAGATAGGACTACCATGTGCGTCTAGGGGCCATGATTCTATCTAGGTGATCGTTGACTGACTCAACAAGTCAGACCACTTCCTACCCATCTGAGAGTAGGTATCAGTAGAGGGCTTGGGATGCCTCTATGTATATGAGATTGTACGAATTCATGGGGTGCCATCGACGATCGTCTCTAACCGTGATGCACTTTTTACATCTCGGTTGTGTAAGGGATTGTAGGAGGCATTTGGGACTTAGCTAAATTTGAGCACCACCTTTCATCCTCAGACAGATGGTCAGACAGATCAGACCATTCAGACACTCAATTACATGCTTCGTGCTTGCATCCTAGATTTTGTCCGAAGTTGGGAGGATCACTTGCCCTTGGTGGAGTTCGCGTACAACAACATCTATCACTCCACTATCGGTATGGCACTATTCGAGGCCTTGTATGGTTGACCTTGCAGATCACCTCTATATTAGACAGACCCAAGGGAGTCAGCACTTATGGGTCCAAAGTTGGTACAAGCTACCACTAAGAAGGTGCAGATCATCCAGGAGTAGATGAATACTACACAGAGCAGGCAGAAGTCTTATGCTGATAGGAGACAGAGACCTTTAGAGTTCGAGGAGAGAGACCATATCTTCCTACAGGTCTCACCTTGACGAGTTTTGCAGAGATTTGGCTGGGGTGAAAAGTTATCTCTGAGGTTCATCAGACCTTTTCAGGTTCTCAACAGATTTGGAGAGGTGTCGTATCACCTAACTCTTCCCCCATAGATGCATCAAGTGAATGAAATTTTCCATGTGTCACGTATGAGGAGGTACGTTCATGATCCATCGCACATCATCAACTGGGGAAAGTTGGACATCGATAATGGGGTGAAGTTTATGGAGGTTCCAGTAGAGATTGAGGATTTAAAGGATTGGGTCCTTCATGGATGATCAATACCTCTGGTGCACATTCACTGGCATCACAGGAACCTCCAGGAGAGAACTTGGGAGCGGGAGGCTCAAATTCGTGCTCAGTACCCCCATTTGTTTCTTTATTCTATGTTGTGGCTTTTGGGGACAAAAATCCCTAAGGTGGGGATAATTTAAAGACCTTTATTTCCATGTAATTTTTTTTAATTATATGGAACAATTTAGAGGCTGTGAAATCTGGCGGCATTTGATTCTGATGTCTGGTCTGCCCGAAACATAATTTTAAACTTTCTTTAAGGTACGTTCAGTAAACATGCGAGCAGGAAATCATAACTTTTTAACCAGTGATCGGAATTGAAATATGAGGGCACTGTTGAACTCACAGAGCAGGGATTCTCTTAAGGGAGGTTTAACCTCGACCATAGTGGGTTGAGAGGAGAAGTTGTTTTTTGTGTTTTTTGTTGAGTATTAAATAAAATAAATATATTTTATTTTAAAAATATCCTACCACCTCTCCTTTTAATTTTTTGGTGGCAGGTACGACAAGAGGGTTGTTGGGAATTTAATGCTAATCATTAAATGACTGGTTACACAAAATGTGTAATGACCAATCCCTTTAATTAATTAGGTTCATTAATTTTAAATTGATGAACCACCCTCTTTAATGGTTGTAATCTCCTCTTTCCTCTTGGTTGAATTTTTGAAATCATTGGTGAAGGAGGAGATCTGGAGAGGAGAACTTTGGAGGAACCCTTCGGTGAAGAACGGATCCACCAAGCAAGGTCAGAGGATCGTTGTTCGAGTGGTGTCATTGGAAGCTTGTTGCGGGAACGATGAACACTGAACCACCTTTAATCGTGAATTTTCTCTAATGGATTTATGAGGTAGGGTTTAATCTTGATTTGTTTCCAAGATTTGATGAAATTTTTCTTGATTCCCTCTTGTTATCAAGCTAACGCAGAGGGCGCGGGGCAAACGAACAAGGCCCGGACCCTCCTACTTTGTTTAATCTATGAGTTCTTCACAGAAAAATGTTTGGGTTGAATGGAATCCAGAACGAAGGGTCATGCGGTGAAGAGGGTGTCCCAGGGAGCCCGTAGACATGATCGGATGGAAAAACGGGTCACCAGAGCTCACTCGGTGACCCGCGGAATACCGTAGGTAGGCTATGGCAGCGGCTGATCCGATCGGTCGCGGTGGTGGCGGCGTGCCATAGTGCACCGCCGGAGAAGCGGGCCATGGCGGCCAGCAGCGGCCGACCATGGAAGGGAGGGTGGCATGCCCACGCATGCCACCAGAGAAGGTGTTCGCGGATTTTTAGTCATGGTGGACGTAAGAAGCGGCCGACATTGGTCGGCCGCAGGAGGAGGCAGCGGCGCGCTGCTGGAGAAGTCGTAGCTCTGAAGCCGCGGCGGCAATACCCACTACCTATGGGTCCTATAGAATATGAGGTGGCACCACGTGGCACCTCCACTGTGGAGGAAACCGAATGGCCGATCGGCCGTTCGGGAAAACCGGGGGGACTCCCCCCCCCCCCCCCCCGTGTCGGCTAGGGCAGGCCCTGCTCGAGCATACCAAGCCGCACGAGCCCAGTAGGCCACGCCACGCCTCCCTGCGGGCCGGGCTACACCATGGCCCAGCCTAGCCGGGTCGGACCCGGACCAGGTCGGGTCGACCCAAATCGGGTCGGGTCGGCCTGGCCAACTCGGACCCACCCAGACCCAGTTTTTCTTAAAGGGCCATAACTTGTGAACCGGACGTCTGTTTGACGAACTGTCTGCGGATCTGGGATCCTTGGAGTGAGAAGGTACTTTGGTATACTCTAATTGACTTTTGGAGAATTTTTGAGTATGTCTAGGTTGGATCGAACCTGAATCCAACCGGGCCCTCGGCACTAAAATGCCTATAACTCACAGACCGAGTGTCTGATTGACGTGTCGTTTGTCGCGTTGGCACCCTTACGACATTTCGGTCCTTTGGGATACTTCTTCATGGAACTTTTTGGTGTTTGAGGTATAAACAATGGCTTGAGGAGCAGATCCTCCCAGAATCAAGCGTACTATGAGCAGGAATCCCATGGCTGGCAGTGAGGCAGAGATTGGAGACAGATCATACGGAGGTTAGTAACTAGAGATACTATGTGGATCAGCACTGATCCTGTGTGGGTCAGATCTTGTGTGGGTTAGTGCTCAACGATCTTGTGTGGGTTAGCGCATACCGATCCTGTGTGGTTCAAATCCTATGTGAGTCAACGGGGGTTAGTACCTATTGATACTATGTGGGTCGGACTCGTATGGTCAGCAGCAGTGCCTCTCGACAGAATAAGATGATCTAGCTTCTCTACTAATCATTTGTACTTCTGTACTTAAGTTATTTACCTGGTTTGAGATGAGTCTTTTACCTTCGTGGTGTTACCTTCGTGGTGTTACCTTTATGGTTTTATCTTCATGGTGTTACCTTTCTGGTACTTTTACCTTTGAGGTGTTACCTTTTTGGTATTCTTCTTTCGTGGATCAGTTATGAAAATGGATTTAAAGTTGGAGCCTTAAGTTTCCTCATGAATGAGATGAGTATCTTTTGATAACTTAGGTATATGTATGGGAATATACCTATGTAGAGTTGATGACTACTGCTTCATGATTTGTGTTTGAGGTATTTCTTTGTGGTTATTCCTTTGTGGAACTCTGGGATACCTTTTGGGGTCTTGGGGTCCCTAATGAGTATTGTTATACTCACCCCTACACGGGATATTCCCGCACATTACTGTATCTTGTGCAGACAATGGACAGTGTGGATCGAGGATGAGGGAGCTAGGACTGGATGGTGCTTAGAGGTGGACCATTTGAAATGATGTGACATAGTGACTACTGATTGAGAGTTATACCTACCCTTAAGGTAGGATCCTTAGTAGATGTTCCAAAAGTTTTTTTTCTCTTTCAGTTATACTTGTAATTTCCAGTTGGGATTTTATTCTATCCACTTTTACTTTCAGTACACTTTTTACTACAGTAGTTTACTTTGTGGTTTCTTCTTGTTGTGTTCTTGGATTGTGTGTTTGTACAGGTTTAAAGGAAATGCCTTCCCATTATAGGGATATACCCTTCCGGTGCTAGTCACCATCCCCTGGCCAATGGAAGGCGGGCTTGGGGTAGTCACGGTACGGGCCCCGGGGGACGGGTCATGATAGGAGTATCCGGGAAGTGAATTGTATTTTTATTTTGTTCGGAACAGTTCATATGAATGTCAGAAATAATGCTCATAAACTACTATTGGAAATGATATTATCTAACCACTTCATCATAAGACTTCCAAATCAAATCATCTACCATAGGTTTTACTTTCCCTAATGTATATACCAAGTTGAAGTAAAACATTTGGAGATATTCCACCTAAAATTATTACCCCAAGTTTATGTCTACCTAAGAGAAGACATATTTCAAGCATTTTTTATCAGGGAAGATAGTAAAATTTTCCCCAAATAGATAGTGTCACCATGTTTTTTAAGGAATAGACAACTATAACTAATTCCATATCATGTGATAGACAATTATTTTTCATTTATTCACAACTATATCATTCCAAAGGCCATGATATGATTTCCCTTTATAAGAACACAACCTAGTCTTGATCCATACACATCACAATATATGACATAGCCCTAACCCAATTCTAGTAAGATAAGTACAGGTACTAAGGTGAGATGATATTTTATCTCCTATAAAGATTTATGAAAATATTTATTCCAATTGAATTGAATAACCTTTATCATTAATACAATAATAAGAGAATAAAGTCTAGAGAAATATTGAATGAAGTAATAATAAAAGTTAGATAATCCTAGAAAACATTTTATATCAAATACATTCTTGGGTGGATTCCAAGAATTGAATCTTAGATCTTCCCAAGGTCAATTGATATGCATTTTTTAGAAATAGCATTCCTAATAAAATCAACTTCTTGTATCCAGAATCCTTGCTTAGAAAATTTATCATAAAGTCAATAATCATGCAATATTCCCAACACAATCTCCATGTGATCCTAGTGGTCATTTGTGATTTAATATTAAACCAAAATATCTTCAAAAATACTATGAAAAAGGAATCAATATACCTATGGAAGATATGGTTCATTGGGTCTATGAAAACTGCAAGTGCATTCATAATACCAAAGGACATGATAGCATATTCATAATGGTTGTTTCGACTCCAAAATATTGTCTTTGGAATAACCTATTTCATGAATCTAGGTAGATGATACCCCAATCATATATCGATCATACAGAACCACTTTGATCCATTCAATTGATCAAATATATCATAAATTCGAGGAATATGATGTCGATTCTTAGTCACGACTTGATTTAGTTTATGATAGTCAACACATAATTGAATAAAATCATCTACTTTATTTACGAACAAAACTAGAATAGCCTAAGGTTGTGTACTTAGTCTAATAAATCTATTTATCTCTAATTCTTTGAGCTAGAATTATAGTTCTTTTAACTCTATTAGATCTATTCTATATGATGGAATTGAAATAGGTATTTTTCTTAGAAGTAGATCAATAGAAAATTAAATTTCCCATTCAGGGTGTTGACTATAGAAATTGATCAAAACAACACATAAGTGTCAATATACTATTATAGGAAGATTAGTATTTCTATTTTCATCTATACCACTCAAAGTAATTTCTTCTAGCTGACTAGAAAAGGTTTCATCTACTACCACTAAATTTTCTACTCTTCTAATATTCATATCCCAATCCCCTTTGAATAAATAAACAACTTTATTCAAGGATATGAAGTTACTTTCCAGACATAGAAATAAATATAAGATTTTAATTACACTAATTGTTCCATTACAATCATTAAATCAAAAATACCCATCTCTAATATATTAACCTCCCAAAGGAATTGTACTGCATAAATGGTAATAGTACAAGATCAACACTTGAATCCTCTGTATTTCCACTAACCAAGAATTTTTTTTATGCTCATAACATGAGGCATCATCTCCAAATACAATCTCAGTTGCTTAACTGCATAAGAAGAAATAAAATAATACAATGTAACATTATCAAATAAGACATTAAAAAGGGTCAAGTTTAGAAGAATGGTACCTCACACAGTCGAGAGACCTAGTTTATCAGTTGAAATATCTTTCTCAACTCTATATAATTATTAATCAACAATGATTCTAAGAGAAATAACTATTTTTATGAGATCATTAAAATTAAGAATGGGAGATATGAGACTGGTTCAATCTATATCCCCTTATTGACTTTGGAGGTTTAAGGCAATATTTCTTGAGATTACCTATTTGTACATAGTTGTGACAATCTCATGGTGGTGAAGTGCACTCATTCTTACTATGATGAAGAGAAAAATGCTAATAGAAACATGGTACATTAATGTGTAGAGGTATATAAGAGACTGATCCTATAGAATGATTCTATGGTAACCTCATCCCCTGATAATAGGCCTCCCTTTTTCACTTATTACCTATGATAGAGTTCCCAACTACACTTGTATGTACAAAGGTTTCCCCTCTACTAGAATTACCTATGATATCTCTTTCTCCCACCAATAATTTTTTACTATATCTATCTAATATATAATATAGAACATGACAAATTTTGAGAAAATATTCGATCATAGATATACCTCAAATATTTGTTCCATGAGCCTTTCACTAGAATCTACCTATGGTGAAAAATAAACTAGGTGTTTGAATCAAGTAGAATATTCACTCACAGACATACTTCCTTATTTCAGTAGGAATAATTATATCATATTTGATAACTAGTAGGTACGTGGATAAAACTTTTTATTGGATAACTCCTCAAACTCCTTCCAAGTTAGACCCTAGTCCAAATTCACTTGAAGAGTAAATTCCCACCATTGTATTGTTAGGTCATTAGGCATATATGTCACTGGATTGACCTGCATTTCAAGTAGAGTTTCATGGAAGTAAAATATTTTTTGCATCATAGTTATCCATATTTTTTTGGGGTCTTGAATCACCCTAGAAATTTCAGTGGATTCTGTTTCTATAATTCCAAAGAGTGATTCACATGATGAGGTTCCTCAACCTGAAGTCCCTTATTGAAAACCTAGAATGCTTGCAGAATACTATAGACTAGATATTGGTTCACCTATAGTTTAGGAGGAACCGTATTATCTGTTGTATCCTCTTGTTGGTTTCTCATTCCCCTAAATGGTGTCATTTCTATTCTATAACAATTTTGAAAATTTTCAATTAATTATTTTACTACTTCCTTATTCGACGTTATATCATATATCATATCAAAAAAATCAAATCCATGATGGCATAATACCAAAATTAAATACTCATGTGATAATATAGTCTTATTGGGATGTATCTTCACTAATTCTTGATACCAAATGATCATCAGCTAAACCAATAATGATGAGGTGACAAAACACCTATAAGTGTTTCAGAACACTTTTTTGTACCTAAACCACCTTAGTAACTTGAAGTTCAGTTTAAAGAGGTTAGTTGTGTCTTTTTATGTTATAAATTTCAAGTACTGACATGTCTCAACTCCTTGTTACCATCCTAACTAATAGATGGACCAAATTAATACTATTTGTAACAACCCAACCCTAACCATTGTATTAAAAAGAACCTGGGTTATACTAACCTTAGGTGGCATCCCCTGAACACCAAAGGCTGGAAATAAATTCCAAGGGATTACTAAGTTTTTGGGGAATTATGTCCTCTTTAAACATACACAACCTATAAAGACAATATTAGAAGCAACTAAACCATTAATATATGATGCATAATAAAACTCAAAATAGAATAAAAAAACAATATCAAAGTAATAATATAATAAATAAAATAAGAAACACTGAGACTACAAAGTAACGTGAGACTTAGGCACCAAGGTAGCACCTCTCCATACTCCCATAACATGACCAAATCCCAATATATACCTACAACATCCATGATAGACACATCAAAAAGCACTACTAGAGAAAAAATACCCCCCCCCCTCCATGTATTATGGAAAAGAACATCTATATATACACAAAAGTGCATATTCATAGGGTGAGTATAATAACCCTATAAGAAAACTCAAAGTGATTTTTCCCACGTGCCACTAAAATAATAATCGTCTTAGCTCTCCATTTTTATAAAATAGTTGTACAAAATAAAAAAATCAATTAAAAAAATTTCACATTTTACATACAAAACATAATAAATCATGTCAATGTATTTTATAAAAAATAAATATTTTATAAAAAATAGTAAAAAATAATTTATACCCACTTGGAATCCACAGTTCAAGTCCACACACACACACACACACTATAGGTTCCAGGCATAGTGGAAGCGTGTGATGGGTCATGCCCAAATTTTCTTCTTTCATGATGGATGATCAGTCTAAGTTCTACACAACAATAAATTTCATGATCTATAGAATTGAATCAAAGAAAAAAATAGATAATATTCCAAAACTAGAGAGAGGATCATCACATATTATTTATAATTAATTTAATCAATTAAAGAATGGCCTTGTTGGAATTATTTCCTCATTGATGAGTATGACAATAGATCTTCATTGTTCCATCATTGTATTGTAGGAATCAAGAGAATATTCCCTCTAGCAGTGATCTACACATGTTCCACAAATATCCGAACATTGTTTTAGGAATCTCCGAGTTCTAGCATGGAAGATACTATCTCTTGAATTGTTTACCTTTGATCTCCATGAGAATTACTTCTAAAGAGTTCTCCTTGATCTCTCTTTACATGAGAGTGGGAGGTCGAGAAAGATCATTCTCTATTCTTGGGATTGTTCTTGGAGAAGGGATCTCTCTGGGGCTTGAGAGGATTCTCTAAATTTGTTTTTCACAACCAAACAAATGAATTTACTCTCTTAGAAAATAATATAATTGGGTTTATATACCGCTAGGGTTAAAATAAAATAATTTCACAAGTTCCATTTATTATTTATTTAATTCCTGTAGAACCCCATGTCAAATAATTTTATTATTATTATTATTTCTCGACATGTGCTTAACATGAAAATTAAATTAAATATTATTTAATCAAATAATATTCAATATTTATTATTTCTCACTGGACCATTAAAATCAGTCTATTATTCCTCCACAATATTTATCAGGCCTTGAATAATGCCTATTTATTTATTAAATAAATATCATTGCATTATTTTCCAATAAATAAATAAATATTATATTCATTAAATAGTAAATAAATATTTATTAAATATTCTACTCACATTATATTCTATAGAATAGCTAGTGATAGAATATATGTGATCAAGAAAATATAAATAATTATTAAACCATGTGTGGGAATGATATTTATTCAACTTTTTAAATAATAAATAATAATATATTATTTAACTAGGATTCTAGATACACTTATTGTGTGACCCTCTAGGTCTCTTTATTAGTGGCATTAAGTGAAGTAGCCTAAAGTCCAAGGTTAGCATCTAGCAGCACACCAAGGCACCCATAGATAAATAATTTCATGTCGTAATGACATAATATATTATACAGATTCTTACTATGTAATATAATCTATTTAACTCAATATCTCTAATCAAGAAGGTTGTATGTCAGTGCCATCAACTTATGTGCTCGATGTCTCTTTCTTTGACTTCCTGGAAATCGAACTTGCCTATAGAACACCATGCCCATGGATTTATTTAGGATATATAAATTCCATAAAAGGTCCTTAGATATCAACTTCTGTTAATTAATATAGGGTGAAATCATTTTTCTCATTATTCATTAATGAAATATTACCCATGATGCACCCAGCGTATCCTACCTCACTACGAATATATGTCAACATGGTTTTCATCAATACATCAAACTATACAACTCTTAATACTCATTAATAATAATTCTAAGGATAAATACATATTTCTATAGATAAGAACATCCAATGACACATGTAAATGTGGATTTCATACTAGTGAGTCTCGTTCTTATAATATCCTACACTAGATATTACCAAGGGCGTACACCGTGATATGGTGCCTCAAAGTCCTATGAGTCTCCACCCCTGATATCATGTATCATTGTTTTCCCTCAAATGATATTATCCAACTATAGAACATATATTTAAGAATGGTGTCGTAGCACTTATGGGTTCTCATTATAGTGGGGAACTATTATGACCTTTTAGTGTGAAAGCTACTATTAGGACATTATCACATACTATGTTATACACAAGAATAATCATGATGTGACAATTAGTTTATTAATATTCAAAACTATGAATACAGGTTATCATAAAGTACACAAAAGTTGGTTCTAGGGTACCAAATCCAATAGACTCCAACTTGAACTAGAGATAACTGCTAACAACCTTCAGTTTTCTTGCTCTCGCATGATACTCATGCTTCTCTTGAGATAGGCCTTCAATCAAGGGGTCCTCCACATTCTCTTTTGTGGGTACTCTTCTTACTGCAACTTCACCCCACTAATAAAAATCCCTTAAGAGGTGATACTTCCAGAGTATGTGATTTTTCCATTGTTGTGGCCTTGTCTCTTTTTCAATATTCATCACTGTAGTATTATCACAATACAATGTGATAGGGTCTTTACTTCTAGGTACCACATCAAGATCCTGGAAAATTTTCTTTATCCAAATGGACTCCTTGGTTGTATCATAAGCTGTTATATACTCGGAATACACTATAGAATCAATGAAAACTAGATAATTTGAACTCTTACATCTCACTGATCCTCTGTTGAGACAGAAAACATATCCTGACTGTGAATTTAGATCATTTTGATTTATCTTTAAACTAGAATCAGTATAACATCTAATGACCATATCCTCCATACACCATGACCATATCCTTAGATCTTCTCAAATTCTTAAGGATAGACCTAATATAAGATCAATATTGTTCTTCTAGATCTTCTTAATATCATCCCACCATGCTCAATGAATAGGCAACATCAAGTCTAGTACATAAAATGGCATACATGATTGATCATATCACTAAATCATATTGGATCTTACTTATTCTCTCTTTTTCTTTTAGTGTGTGAGGACACATTTTACTAGAAAAATGTAAACCATGTGACACTAGAACTAATCCAATCTTGGATTGTTCCATACTAAGTATCTTTAGTATCTAGTCAACATATGTACTTTGACTTAGTCCAAGAATCCTCTTGGATATATCACAAATGATCTTGATCCCTAGAATATAGGCCTCTTCACCTAAGTTCTTCATAGAGAAACACTTGTTTAACTAATCCTTAATAGACTGTAAGACCAGTATGTCATTTCTAATAAGTAATATTTCATCTGTTTATACTACTAGGATAATAAATGAATTTCCACTAAACCTTTTGTAAACACAAGGCTTGCATTCATTTTTAATGAAACCAAATTATTTTATAACTTAATTGAATCAAATTTTCCATGACTTTGATGCTTTATTCAATCCATAAATGGATCTCTACAACTTGAAAACCCTTTTGGAATCACCTAGATTCACAAACCCCTCTGATTGTGTCATATAGACATATTCCTAAAGATTCCCATTAAAGAATGTAGTTTTGACGTCAATATTCCAAATATCATAGTCACGGTAATCTGTTATAGAAAGTATAATTATGATGGATTTAAACATGGAAATTGGTGAAAATATTTCATCATAGTAAATTCCTTGATTATGTTTAAACCCTTTAGACACTAGCCTTGATTTATTGGTATTTACTTTACCTTCCATATCCAGATTTTTCTTAAATACCCATTTTCACCCAATGGGATTCACATCAACTGGAATATCAACTAGAACCCAAACATGATTCTGATACATGGAATCCATTTCATAATTTCTAGATTCTTTCCATCTTACAGCTTATGAGCTTTCCATTTCCTCTTTTTAAGAGTTAGGTTCATCATTTTCAACCAATAATGAGTCATCATCTTTAGTGACTAGAAAACCATATCTCTCTAGTTATCTTACCTCACTTCTTCTCCTATGCAGTACTTGTGTTTTAGGAACTACTTCTTCCATGGTGACCTGTGTAATCTATTCCTATACCAAATCTTGTGTACCTTGAGCATTAACTTCATTGAAGTAAATCTTTCTCTCACTATCATTTTTTAGGATGTGATCCCTTTCAATAAAGATTGATTTTTCGGAAATAGTCACTTTATTTTCTAAGGGGTTGTATAGGTAGTATCCTTTTGTTTCTTTGGTATACACTATAAAGATACACTTTTTGCCTCAGGGTGCTAGTTTGTTACCTGATAAGGCCTTAACAAATGACTCGTACCCCCATACATGTGTATGTGATAAAACGGGTTTTTTCCACTCTATAAATCGATGGGAATTCTATTTTCCAATTTAGTTGGTACTCAGTTTAATGTATATGCTGCAGTTTCTAATGTATATCCCTAAAAGTATAATATAAGATATGTATGACTCATCATCGACCTTACCATGTCTAAAAAGGTATGGTTCCTCTTTTCACTAACACCATTCTAATGTGGTGTGTAAGGTGGAGTGAGTTGAGATAGAATCCCAAACTCTTATAGAAAGTCGATAAATTTTTTGTTAAGATATTCACTAACTCAATACAATCGAAGATTATTTATATTCTTTCCAAGTTTATTATCTACTTCATTCTTAAAGTCCTTGAATTTATCAAAGTACTTGGACATATACCTCATCAATTAGACATAACCATATCTACTCAAGTCATCAGTAAAAGTTATGAATTATGAATACCCACCTCTATCTTCTACTATAAATGGTCCACACACATCGGTGTGTACTAATCCTAGAATCTTTTTAGCCCTTCCACCATGTACACTGAATGGTAGTTTGTTCATTTTTTCTTATAAACAAGCATGACATATTTTAAGTGGTTTTAGCTCAAATGAGTCTAAATAGGCATCTTAACATAGCTTTATCAAACACTTATCATTTATATGACCAAGATGGTGATTCCATAGATAGGTATTATATGAGTCTTGTAAACGTGATTCGTTATCAATTCCAATAATTGGTTTTCATAATTTAATACATAAAGATCATTATTTAAATGTGTCATACCATAACATATGTTGTATTTATAAAAGAAACAATTTTTATTTCCAAACTTGAAAATAAACCCATCAACATCTAGAAATGATAAATAAATTATATTCTTGGTAACCATTGGTACATAATAACAATATTTTAAAACCAAAATCATTCTCATTGGAGATGAAAGGTTGTATTCTCTAATGGATAGACAATCCATCCTCGCACCATTAACAGCTCTAAGATCCATATATCCTTTAGCAATATTTCATAATATTCTTGGTTCCAACATTTGGATGTAAATGTGATTACCACAAGATATATTTAATACCCAATATGTGGATATTGAAATATTACACTTGATAAAAAATGCACCTTTATCTTCCCCTTTCTTCTTGGATCAGTTCCACTTTCAGTGGCCTAACTTTCCACATGAAAAATATATTTCCTTCTTTTCCTTTCCCTTTATATAGATCTTCTTCTTCTTGGAAGTATGATGTTTAGGATCTTTAGACTTATTGTGAGTCTTGGTCCCCTTTTCCTTGTTCTTCCATTTCTTATTCACCATAAAGACCGTAGGTTTATCATGTCCCATGTCCTTATCCACTTGGTGAATCAAAGTAATAATATCTAAATGAATCTTCTCATTATTTCTCAAATTATAATTAATAATAAAATTTGAGAAGTTCTTGAGAAGTGATGAAAGTATGAGATCTATACAAAACTCATCCGGGAATTTAATCCCTAATTGTTTTAAGCATTCAGTGTAGCCAACAAGCTTGACTACATGAGGACCAACTGGTACAGACCCTCCAAGATTAGTTATAAAAAGGCATTAGAGATATCATATATCTCTTGTCTCTCCATATCTTGATAGATATCTTGAAGGTGAGACATCATGTTATATACATTCATGTCCTCGTGTTTCTTAAAAAGATCATTGGTCATGAATGATATCATGAAACACTGAACATTTGTAGCATCATCTATATGTTTCTCATAGAGAGATAACTCTTCATCACTAGCCTCTTTACCATGTGCTTTAGGAATAGTTTCTTTTAGAACATATAATTTCCTTTCATGGTGAAGGATAACGTGTAAGAATCTTTTCCACTCATGGAAATTTGTGTCAGTGAGATGGTTATCCTTCTCAAGTATGGATCGTATTGATATGTTTCAATTCATTTTAATTTTGTTTATAAAAAATAAGATGAGCATAATTTTATTACTTTATCTGATAAAATTTCAACAAATAAATAAATATTATATTTATTAGTCTCCCACTATTTATCGAAACCTAATAGCCCTCACCATTGGCTTCAGAATATCCTCTTTCTTGGACATTCTAGTGGCAAGGATCCATATTCCCTTGCTCATTACCCCAAATTTGGTTGGTAAAGAAACTCTAATGGTTTTAGGTTGGAATTCCAAATTCCAACTGCATTAACTCGCAGTTCCTTGATATTTTGAGTGGACTCCCCAATCCTGAAATCCTTAAATTGGATTTCCTAAACTCTAACCACTCAATTACACTAATTCCTTTTTTGGAATTCAACCCTTGATGTGAACTAATTTAATTCCACCCAACACTTAAAGTTAGAATTCCCTAATAATTGAAATCACCCCAACTTTGGCTAGTCAAGTACTTTGAACTATTGTTCTGTTTTAACTGATGTAATGGGAGGCTATAACGACTTAATATATATAATTGATGGATTTTTTTCTTTATATGTAAATTTACAATTATTATATTTATCACATTATTTTTAGAATTAAGTAGATTTACTTAAGTGATTAACCATGTCTTAGATAATATTTATGCATAAACCTATTTATTTTAGTTTTATCATGTATGCTTGTTAATTTCATTAATTCATGTGATCGCGGAAAAACATCCAAAATGAAATAACCATGAAACTTGACAAAAATAAAATAATTTAATGGTATTATCATGAGATTTTACTAATGGTTAGTTTATCTAATAGTTTATAAACAAAATTTTGACCTAGGGGGAAACACCTTGAACCAATTAAGGTTTGTGTTTCATCTTTCCACTTGTCCACCTATGTATCTCTCTTAGATTAGTTTCACCTCGGCTCCAAACTTGAATTGTATCCACTATCTTGGGATCTCCATCCATTACATATGATTTTACTGACATGCAAATGAGGGGAAAGGGGTTTACATAAAATAAACCAAGGGAATTCAGTCCCTTACATAATAATAGGGTAGAAGGCACACAGGCCAACAATTTAATTTAATAATAAATTAAATAAAACCAATCACATACAAAGGTTTGGTTTATGCTCATGATCATCCACATGCATGCAATGAATTACAAATTTAATAAAAATAGCATTCAATTATTAATTGTTCTTATTTAAGATAAATCATGCTCGAATCAATTAATTATCTTCTTTAATTAATCAATTCTTTTATCTTAATTCTCATCCAAATTTCCTTTATATTCTCATCCATCGTAATTTTAAACAAATTAAACAAAAGTATTTAAAATTTACTGTGTACATAAATTTACCTTGGAGGAAAAACAGTGAATACCCATTTGAATATACCCAATATATATTATACTTGTATACTGTTTACTCTTGTGATATATGGAATGCACAACTTATTATGTACTTTCATAACATGTACTATCAACTTAATTATTACATGAATTACATGATTTTTCTATAACGTGTTATGTTTCAATTCACGTAGAGTAATATCTGTCATATGACTCACACATGATATACATATCTAAAAATTATGCGAAAATTAATTAAACATTTATATATATATATTAAAACCCTCACATGGAGTGTCCTATCAACTTAATGACCACACACAAGCACATGTTGATAAGGTTTACTCACTATAATAAATTAATTTTAATTCTAAATAATTTGGTATTATAAGTACATGGTGTGTACAAGTGTACTACATGGATATATGTCTCTCATCATCTATCTGAGGCACATGCCTAGGGACTCAGCGTGTAAATCATGCCTCGCAAAATTGGAGTTCACAGAGTGTGCAGTGGGTTATATGGAATGTGGTCTTCTAATTACACGGTCACTAGTTAGGTAGGATGTGTATGGAATTACATGGCCCGTATTTGAATTAAAGGACTACACACCGTTTACATGGGCTACACTTACCATGTTCTAGATGGTCCCATTCAACACGCAATGTAATAAATAAATGCACCGCATGTCATAAATTCACACGATTTTGATTAATTCTAAATTAATTCCTAGTGCATTAAACACACGTACACGGCATGTAACTCCTATTACATAGCGTGTACTCTTGTGTTATCTAGCTATAATCCTCAACATATTTGGATGAGTTCCTTGATTTTATTTTGTTTTTAAAATTAATCATTTTTATTAGATCTATGAGAAACAAAAGAGAAATAATTAGATCTCACTATTCATATTAAAATAATGATTAAACTTGAATTGAAAACTAAATGAAAAATGAAAAAATCAATAAAAAATATTTAAATAATTATAAATAATTATGTATCCACTCTGATAACACTTGTAGGATCTGGGCACATCAAAAGTGTGCGATGGGTCATGGCCAACTTTTATTTTTGTCATGGTCGATGGTTAATTTGAGATCTACACAATGATAAACACTGTGATCAAAGGAATTGAATTAAATAAAATAGACAATGGATAATATGCTGAAATCATATGTAAGATCAACATATATTATTTATAATTAATTTAATCAATTAAGTAATTACCTTGTTGAAACTATTTCCTTGTCGATGATCCTGATAATAGATTTGTGTTGTTTCATCGTTGCATTGTAGGAATTAAGAGAAAATTCCCTATAGAAATGATCCAAATGTGTTCCAAAAATATCTAAACATCATCATAGTAATATTAGGGTGCTAGAATGGTGTATCCTATCGCTTTCATTTTTCAACTGTGATCACCATGAGAATCTCTTCCAAAACATTCTCATTGATCTCTCTTGACTTGAGAGTGGTAGGTGGAGGAATATCACTCTTTATTATTTGGGAACATTCTTGTAAAATGGATCTCTATAGGGCATGATAGGATTATCCAAAAAAATTGCATAACTAAACAAATGAATTGTCTCTCTTAGAAAATAATATAATTGGGTTTATATACTGCTAGAGTTAAAATAAAATATTTGCACAAGTGCAATTTATTATTTATTTAATCACTATGGAACCCCATGTCAAATATTAATATTGTTATTATTATTCCTCAATAGGTGATTAACTTTTAAATAATATTAAATAATATTCAATATTTATTATTTCTCACCAGACTATTAAACTCAGTTTTCCATTCCTTCACAAAATTTATCAAGCCTTGAATAATGACTATTTTTTATTAAATAAATATCACTGAATTATTCACCAATAAATAAATAAATTTTATATTCACTAAATAATAAATAAATATTTATTAAAGATTATGATCACATTATATTCTCTTAAATAACTAGTGATGGAATATATGCGATCAAGAAAAAATGAATAATTATTAAACTACATATGAGAATAATATTTATTCAACTTGTTAAATAAAAAAATAATAATATATTATTTAACTAAGATTCTGGATACACTTAGTGTGTGACCCTCTAGGCCTCTTTCTCAGTGGCATTAGGCGAAGTAGCCTAAAGTTCGAGGTTAGTGTATACAAACACCTCAAGGAACCCATAGAGAAATAAGTTAATGTCGCAACAACATAATACCTCATACAGATGCTTACTGTGTAATATAATCTCTTTAACTTGATATCTCTAATCAAGAAGGTTTCATGTTGGTTCCATCAACCTGTGTGCTCAATGTAACTATCATTGAATTCATAAAAATCGAACTTACCTATAAAATATCATTGTCATGGATTTATTTAGGATATATCATTTCTATAAAAGGGACTAAGATATCAACTTCTGTTAAAGAACAAAAGGTAAAATCCTTTCTTACATTATTAATTAATGCAATATTACTCGTGACGCACCCAACGTATCCTACCTCGCCCCGAACATATGTCATCATGATTTTCATCAATAAATCAAATAACATAACTCATAATACTCATTAATAATAATCTTAAATTCTATGGATCAATACACACATCTGTAGATAGGAACATCCAACGACACATGTAAATGTGGATTTCCTACTAACGGGTCTCATTCTTATAATATTCTACACTGGATATTACCAAGGGAATACACCATGAGATGGTGTATCAAAGTCCTATGAGTCTCCACCCCTGATAGTATGTATCATTTTTGTCCCTCGAATTATATCATCTAGCTATAAAACATATATTTAAGAATAGTGTCGTAGCACTTCTAGGTTCTCATCATAGCGGGGAACTGATGTGACCTTTTAGTGTGACAGCTACTCTTAGTAAATTATCACATACTATATTATGAATAAGAACAATAATGACATGAAAATTAGTTTATTTATATTCAAAACTATTAATAAAGGTTATTATAAAGTAAATAGAAGCTAGTTCTAGGGAACCAACTCCAACACACACACCAATTCATTCCGAATAACAATCCCTATACTCATGAGCAGTGACTCGTCCTCTATCAAGCTATCACTTGGTGATAATACTTCTTGTGCCTATGGTTTGGAACTAAGTTTTATGTTCATACCAATAAGACCTCATACAATAAAAATATGAACACACATCACATCCATTATTTTTCCAAGTTTTCACACCAAAAACCCATTTTGTTTTAATAGAAACCATTAAATCATTTTATCAATAAAATTGTGGGAATCATCCATAATCCAAGATTTCAAGATCAACTAACAATTGAAACTTTCAGTGGAGAAATGGAATGAGTTTTTAATTATAAAGTAGAAGGAATTTATTTAATAATAAGAGAGCCTTCATATTCCATGGAAAGTTGAAAGAGGGGAGATCCACTTACCTCGAAAACATTCTACATGGGGAAACTTCTCATAATCACACAGATCTGGAATATTTATTTTGTTCATCTAATGAATCACCATAAGGTTTGATTAAAACTATTCTAATCCCATTAATCCATCCATGATAAACCTGATCTAGGTTTCTACTCAATATTGAATAAGAATATTTATATTATAAGGGAAGAACAGATCCCTTACCTTTTATTTCTAAGATTCAACACTAAAAAAATGGTTGACAAAAATATATAGATACTGAAGATCACCAAAAAAAATTGATATAGATCCTGGAGTTCAAGAGGAAAGAGAATGAGACAATTAGAATCGAAGGTCACTAGAATTAAAAGAGCTGGATAAAACTGGCCAAATTCACATTGTGAAAAATGAGTTCACGTTGTGAAGATTTGAGATATCCACATACACCAAAACTCACATCACCTCATTGAAAATATATGAAACATATTAATGCTTGGAATAGAATTAGAATCCACTACCTAGAAATTATTCACTCCATGAATAACCATTTGCATCATGAATTAGTCCATATAACCATATTCCAGCTTATGCACTCCTTCCTCTTCTGAACATAACCAGCGATCAAACCCCATAATCCAAAACTCAAAAGGAATTGTTTAAAATATGGATGTAACTCAAACTAGGGGTATTACACACACATTACCATCCATAAAAAATGGTCAAGATGAAGTATCCAACATGGATATCAATGGAATATTATAGAAAACCATTAAACCAAACTCAAAAATACTAGAGATAAAGGTTGTAAGACACCTTATGGGATTACAGGACAACTTATAAAACACTCATTGGAATGCTTCCATATAGGTTGATTTGTGATAACAGGTTTTAGATTCCTATGTAATTAGATCACAAGGTCTATTGGGCAGTGGAGGAGATGAATTAGGGTCTAATAAAAGCTACAAAATATAGGAAACTAAATATGTGAGAGTTTCAAGAAATAAGAAAATAATCATTTACAAACTCAAGAATTCACAAAGAGAGGAGTAAAGTGTCTCATGATATGTTAATTCAATATAAGGGATTTCATCCAAGGGACTAAGTGTTTTTATAAAACTCTAAACATAATTTGATGCCAGTTTAACTTCATTCTAGGTGGAAAGGTCTATTATGGTCACTCATTTCTATCTTTTTAGTGTTGTGCGGGTTGTAAAATAAAGAGAGGAAAACCAATTTACTGTTATTGGGAACAAGATAATAAAATTATATATAAATTTTCCCCAAGTACCAGTGGAGGAGATCATACTCCTCCAACCAATCTATAAATAAAAAATATTATGTTTTACATTTACCTAACACGTAATTGATAGTTTTGATTCCATTGAAATATATTTTCACTGATAAATATATTTTAATTCATTGAGGACAAGGCATTATTTAAGTGTGGAGAGGGACCTTTAAAGTTTAGGGTTTTCAAAAAAAATTATTCTTCAATTTTTTCTTCTTTTTCAAAAAAAACATTGTGTATTTATTATTCAAATTTAGTATGTTTTGAAACTTGTTAAGATCAATTTGAATTCACTTACGGATTTTGAAACCATTATAATGATAAAAAACTGATTTGAACAAATAGATCAGCTTAAATAAATGTTTAAATTAACTTTATTTTAAATTATAAGTGTGGCTAATTCATAAAAAGACCATTGATTTCAAAATTCTATGGAATGACACATTGTCCTACATTATAATGTCCTATCTGAGAGGCCTATAAACATAATTTTATATCTTATTGTAGTTACATTTTTCTTGATGGAACCAAGACATGTTTGAATAACTATAATTTTATAAATAATCTAATTAAAACCTTGTAACATTGAGAACTTTTTTTCAATATATGATTGATTCATTATTTTTATTTCAAAAGTCCGTTTTCCATTAAACTCCTATTTCTAGACTAACTTTTTATTTAACCCTTTTAGACCTTAGTATCCATGAATAACCTTAATAGTAATCCAAATTATAATCCAAAATCTCCATATACCTTTCTCTTGAAGCTAATTCATGATCTAGGTTAATTCAAGTGTCAAGGATAAAAAATGTGAGCTGTGATAATCTTTTTGAGGAATTTTCTTAAGATGGAGTAAAGGAGTGTTGCATTATCTATGCTACTATTTCATGAGTAGAATCATGATGAGAATAATGTAAGGATGGCCAATATATCATTCAAGCTATTCATGGGAGTTTATCATTTTTTAAGAAAAATATACCTCTCTCTCCCTCTTAAATTCAAAACTGCACAAAAATTCTAGATCTAGGATTAAGTTGAAACAATACTGTAAAATAGGGAAAGTGGAGGAAAAAATGATACTTTTTAAGTTCTATAAGTATTGAATATCCAATAAAATAATAACTTGTAGAGAGAGGAGGCTGGATTTTTCAGACTAAATCTGTATAAACACAAAAACCTGTAGCAACCTACTAGTTGTCCTAATAATACTACTTAAAGAAATTATTATATTTTTATAAATAAAGGGTTGGAGTTGATATTGAAATTTGAATTCATAAGGTGTTGAATACCCTTCTAAAAACTCAAATGTGTGGATTCATTTCAATGTAAGACAGGGAGAGAGTGTAACACCCCAAGGATTTACAAATAAGTTTAATATAGAATGTAATGCACACAACATTAAGTCTATACAAAACAACATTTTTTATTATAATTATTTAAAAAAGATAGTTATAACCTAAACATTAAACATAATTTTTCCTCTTTGGTGATTTGAATTTTGAAAAACAGACATACACAGTTGCGATCAGTAAGATATTTAGATTCTGATAGGGTCAACTTATTTTTTTAGTGAATAGTAACTTGGCCCTTTTGAATAGTAATGTTACCTGTATGAATAGTAATATGACCCTTATGAATAGTAATCCGACAAAATAAATAGTAACCTCACCCATGAAAGTATAAATAAAATTTATGCATCTTATAAATGAAATTATGATATAATTATATCATTGTATAAGTAAATGAATATTTTAAAAATTAATATTTAAGTGTTGGTATTATAGTGATTCATAAATATTTAATTACAATTTTATAATTAATAAAATGATTTAAAAGAAAATTAAATTTTATAAAATTTATTCATAAATAAATATTTTATTTTCATATTATTTTAGGATAATTTTATGAAACCTTAGTTAATTTTTTCAGAGTATTATAAAATCAGTTATAAATTTAAAATCAGTATTTTTTTAGTAAATGAAGATTTTAATTAAAAAATAAATTTCTTATATTTAGAAAATTATTTTCATAAAATGGATTTAATTTTTTAATTATACACGTCAAAAAATGGTCGGGGTGAAAATTTTATTTTTTTTCTAAAATACTTGAATTTTTGTGAATAGTAAAATACGATAATGTACGATAAATGTTAAATACATGAATTTTTTAGTCATTTTTGATATAAGGATGAGTTAAGTACCATTAGTTATAACTCACATGAAAAATTTACTTATTTATAAACAAGAATCAACATTATTGCTTGTCTTGAGAAAAATAATAAAATAATGAATTAAATAATAAGAAATCACCCCTCTTCTCCACTATAAAAGCCACCCCTCACCCCCTCTTCTCCTCACTCCTATAAGAATTTAATCATGTCAAATTTATATCCAAATACTCTTCCCTATTATATCCCCATTTCTAGGAGATCTTCGTCTTACCAAAAGACCAAAACCTCTTTCCTTAAGGAGGTTCTCAAGGAGGAGTATTAAAGAGATAAAATCCTCTTCCTTTTCCTTTTAGTTTCATTTCAAGTTATTTCTTTTATTATACTCTCCTCACCTTCTATTTACAAATGATCATGATAAATCTAGTATCATATATATACTAGAATAATATCATGTTAATGGAATACCCATCATCAATATCCTCACTCTCTCTCTCTTATTTTAAAAACAAAATCATCATATGGGAGCTGTCGATTTACAACCTTCATAGACGAGGAACTTCCATTATTCAATTTATTCTTAAAGGATGGTCATGATACCATTTTATGGTTAAAATAGACTATAATATATGTATTATAAATTATTTAATTTTATGGACCTGGTATATATACATAATACTAATTCATACGACAAAACTAGTTCGCGATGATTAAAAACCGCCAAAATAATCTAAATGATTATCACTAATGTTTTATCTAATAATTCATCTTCATACCATATAAAAAAGGAATTATATACCCATTTAATCTTATTTATGTTCATTATTATCATATAAAATCAATTCTATATAATTATATCCATTCCACATGAACTCTATTACTTATAAACAAGCAAACCGATCATGAAAACAAATAAAACGAATGCTCTGGAACGATGAAATTAAACTCTATAACTCATCAATAAGGCCATAAATGTACTTAATAAAAATATATTTATTCTAATACATGTATAAAGAGTTATTAATTAATTAATTAATGGATTCAATTTTATTATCCAAGACATTAATGTCAAGTACAGAACACATTCGGACATAAGGTAAGGGTTTTCTCATCTCACTTCCATTTTTGTGAGACATTACTTATTCACCACTATTTCTTGTGTATGGTGTATTTATACTGACCATTGATGTATCATATAATTAATATATATATATATTTATGGTATTTGATGTATCATTTTATGATTATTAATTTTGGGTCATATGATTCGATTGATTACAAACTGGTAAGGGATTCTACCTGAACCCCTGTTTTTCCTTCCGATTACTCTTTCACTACCTTTAATAAAATGTAATGCTTCTTTATTTTCTGTATATTTATAATAAATTATATTTATATTTTCCAAAATCAAATATCCATATCATATCATCCTTCTTTGATGGGGATATACATGTTTTAAAATGGTTCCCTTTTTAATTATTCCCGATAAACAAACCCGATTAAAGGGAACTTCTTGTTTTCTTACCCATTTTTAAGTGAACTATATAATATATTTTAAACCATAATTATTTTTATAAAATCAAACATTTTATCATTAAAAATAATTTTTTCTCATTTTTTTTATGAAAACAAACATTCCTTTCCTCTTAAAAATCTCTTTAATATTTTCCTTGAACCGCACTAAAATGTTTTATTTCTAATGTTTCTTAAAAAATATTTTTAGATTATTTCACTTAAGTGGGAAATAATTTATGCATAAAATATAATTAAAATTTCCTTCACTTTTATTTTATATTATATAAATTTTTATAATCTAATTTTATGACAAATAAAAATTATCTTCCAAAATAACTCTTTTTTCTAAAATAAAAAGGGTTTTTCTCATCTCACTTTTACTTTTGTGAGATATATTCCTTGTTAACCACTTATTCATTATATGTGGTGTATGTACATACCTTTGATATATCATATTAAGAGTCTCATTATTCTCATGATATTCTCATGGATTATGATTTTGAATTTTTCAAAGTGGTATGGGATACTTTGGAGTGTTTAAAGATTATATCCTCAAGAATTTTTAAATGGTCTCATTTAAAAGTATAACTATCTATATAAAATTCATTTATTGAGTCTCTCAAATCATTGTATTTTATCTCTTATGATACCATATACCATATTTTTTTGAATGGTTTATGATAATTTTGATTATGGATGCACTATTTGATACCATTCATAGATTATGGTTGAAGTACTCACATTTCGTATGCTAGTTTTTCAATACGAATGTTTATGTTTTTTATGTTTCACTCATTCATATGATGAATACATTGGACTTATTAAGTGATGGTTGGGTCCCACTATATCCCCTCTATGCATTAGTAAGTCTCATGCTACAAACTAGTTTGGGTTTTTACTCGTTTATGTATGGTCTTGGTATGAGGCCTTGATAGTATGGATATGATGACCCGCATTATGCATTACCTCATTATGAAACTTTTAATTGATATTCCATGTGATTATTTTACTGTTAGAATATCCATTGTTATGTTTTATTATGGAATTATTTATTCAAATTTTATTTCTTCCATATTATTTTCTAGATTATGTTTTAATGGAATGTGCACTTTTATTTATTCACCACACCTTATTACTTATGCTTTCGTTGTACTATTTACCCTTACTGAGTACCTAAGCTTACCCCTTTCTTATGTTTTATTTTTCCCTAAGATGTGAAGATGAATATTATGAATGAATTTTAGGGATAATCTAGGAGTTATGGATGTTTCTAATGGAATTTATATATTTTATTTCCTTTCAAAGTTATATTGTAACAATTATGTATGTATCTGGTTTTCGAAAACTACTAAACTATTCGGTCCTTTAGGATGAGATTCCTTATAATCATACCAATGTAATAAATCAAGGAACCGACTCTGGGCTACTAGGATCAGGTACCTTATAGTTGGTTTTAGAGTAATTTTAGTAGAAACCTTGGAAACTAGATATAGAAAACATAAAATATTGAACAAAACCCTAAGGTAGACTTTGAGGATAAGAATATAAGAACATCCTATAATTTTGGTAAGGTATAGATTATGTAGATATTCCTAGAAAATATATTCCTGACTGGATACTACCAGTGGACATGGTTCTAGCACAGATGTACCTTGGAGTAACAACTCTAAAAAGGTGTCCCGGGCCTGACTTGGGGTAACCTGGTACACAACAACAGGCCTTACTACGCACCTTGTTTGACACTATTGGAGGATATTCTTAGAATAATTCACATTAACTTTACAAACCATTATTAAGGATTTGAATATATAATGAAAATTAATAATATAGGTTAAACCTAAGGTGTTTTGGGTTGAAAATATGGTGTTATGATATTCTATAAATGATTATATGTTTTTCTCACTATGATTATTGTTTCTCACACTATGATTTTTGGTTTTAGTCAATGGATGGAACCTGAAGGAGTCATGTTAACATTGAACATGATGGACAAGGTGGTGGTGATGAGAAACCAAATGAGATGTTTATAGGATTGTAATATATCATGTTCATGCCTAATCATTTTTTTCCAAAATATTATTAACAACATATACCTTAACCAACACCCAAACCCACCAAAGAAGAGAATAATGGAGTTTTCTAAAAGCTTCAGTGGTGGAGACCATGGAGAAAATAAAGATCAATTTCCATCATATAAGAAATGTGGAAGGAGACTCTCAGGAAAGCTTCTCAATGGAACAAAGAAATGCATTATGTGTGGGAAAAAAGTACATACAGAAAATAATTTTCGGGGAAAAAATAAGAGAGCAATGGAAGGAAATAAAACTGATCCTAAGAATCCATTTATAGTTATTTTCCTTAAATGTAAGGGACATGGGAATTACCTGATTCAATTCTATATTATATATGATAACCTCTAAACTGAAAAAGGACCTTTTTTAAATAAATTTAGGATTTATTTATGTATTGAGTTAGTATTGAAAATCCTAGTTAAAATAATGTTTAGTGATTGACATTATTTCAGGGATGTCTATCATATTTATTTTTAAAGTTATATGGTTTTATAAAAAGGACAACTCGTCACATCCGAAAAGGCCACGGGGTTTGAACCTACAACTGATGGGTGATAAGGGTGAAGTTCCTACCACTAGCCTATGTAAATTCCTGGTTATCTTGACTTTTTTTAGTTAAAACATCTAATAGATAAATGTTATTTTTATTTTAGGGACTTTTTATTTTATTAAAAGATAACTTTGGGATTGAAAAATGATTTGGTGATCAAGTAATTAATGTTATTTTGGAAGACGTTCACAATTTTTAGAATCCTATAAGATTTTGGTAAATGGAATATTTTGAATAATAAATGTTTTCTTTTATTTTGGAGTCAAATATTCTTTTATTGTGTACTTATGGTGATCAAGGTTATTTATAGAAGTGGAAATAATATATTGTAGATTATGTGATAGGCGAAATTAGATTTTTGGTATACGACATTAATATTTATCAATGTCATTTGGAATAATATATGAACAAATCCTTCTGATTTTGAGGCCATAGTATAGAATATTTTTTTTAGGAATGATAGTAATTTAAAAAATGATCTATGTCAAACTTTGAGTTTTACATTTGAATTTTTCAGATTAAAGTTGTTTTTCACCATATAAAGGTTTATTATTTTGGGAGAATTATCTTATCTTATCCTAATTATTTTGTATTTGGTTAATCTATAAAGATAAGAGGAATAGATAATTATACTTTTGTGGGATCTGTGATCCATTGAAGTTGATTAGAATTATTCAGGTGTGAAAAATTCATCTTGAACATTCATTTCCAGGAATAAAGAATGAAGTGAAAACATATCAAATCACAAGAAAAGGATGATATTACTCTTATGACATAGAATGTAATCAAGTAAGTTCAATTTATCATGTGCTTATCTAAATAGTAAAGGAATCCATCAACTCTAGGAAAATAATTTTGAAACAAAAAAAAATCGTTAACTTTCCTTACTAATAGATCAGTGGTTAACATTCTAATGACCATGTTTGTTATCACTCCCCATCAGAACTTGATGGTTATATTATTCTTCAATGTGCATATTTTCACTTCATAATAATGTTATCATATTCGAATGCGTAGTTTTGTAGTAACATATTCATTTCCCTTTCCCTCTTATTAAGAGGATATTTTATTAACCCTATTTATGATTTGGGTTTCCCATAAGGGAATTTTCAAGTATCAACCATTAACTTTTGAAGTGTAATTTAAAATTATGAAGACACAATTTATTGAAGCAGGGTAGAATGTAACACCCCAAGGATTTATAAAAAAAATTAATATAGAATTTAATGCACACAACACCGAGTCTCTATGAAACAACACTTTATTATTATAATTATTTAAACAAGATAGTTATAACCTAGCTATTAAATATAATTTTTCCTCTTCTGTGATTTGAATTTTGAAAAACGAACATACGCAATTGTGTTCACTAAGATATTTAGAGTCTGATGGGATCAACTTAATTTTTTGACGAATAGTAACTTGACCCTTTTGAATAGTAATGTTTCCCTTATGAATAGTAATATAACTCTTATGAATAGTAATATGACCCTTATGAATAGTAAAATGGACAAATTAATAATAACCTCACCCATAAAAGTATAAATAAAATTTATACGTCTTATAAATGAAAGTATGATATAATTATATCATTGTACAAGTAAATTAATATTTTAAAAATTAATATTTAAGTGTCAGTATTATTGTGAGTCATAAATATTTAATTAAAATTTTATGATTAATAAAATGATTTAAAAGAAAATTAATTTTTATAAAATGTATTCATAAATCAATATTTTATTTACATGTAATTTTAGGATAATTTTATGATACCTTAGTTAATTTTTTAGAGTGTTATAAAATCAGTTATGAATTTAAAATCTATATTTTTCAAGTAAATGAAGCTTTTAATTAAAAATTAAATTTCTCATATTTAGAAAATTATTTTCATAAAATGGAGTTCATTTTTAATTATAAACTTTGAAAAATGGTTAGGGTGGAATTTTTAGATTTCTCTAAAATACCTAAATTTTTTATGAATAGTAAAATACTATAATGTACGATAAATGTTAAATACATGAATTTTTTAGTCATTATTGATGTAAAGATGAGGTAAGTTCCATTATTTAGAACTCACATATACAAGTTAGTTTATTTAGTCACAAGATTCAACACTATTTCTTGTCTTGAGAAAATAATAAAATAATGAATTAAATAATAAGAAATCACACCTATCCTCCACTATAAAAACCACCCCTCACCCCATCTTCTCCTCACTCCTCTAAGACTTGAATCTTGTAAAATTTATGCTCATATCATATTACCTAGTCTCTCCCCACATCCATGAGCTCTTGTTCTTACCAAAATACCAAATCCTCTTTCCTTAATTAGGTTCTCAAGGATAAGTATTCAATAGGTAAAATCCTCTTCCTTTTCCTTTTATTTTCTTTTCAAGTTCTTTTTTTATTATAATATCCTAACCTCTCTATCCAAATGATAACTATAACTCCATTATCAGCTATATACTATAATGATATCATGTTAATGTAATACCCATCATTAATCTCCTTACTCTCTTTCTCTCTTTTATTGTAAAAATGAAATCATCGTCCGGGAGGTACCGATTTACAACCTTTGTGGATGATGAACTTTTGTTATCCAATTTATTATTCAAGGCTGGTCATGAAACCTTTTTTATGGTTAAAAAAGAATAAAATATGTGTATTATAACCTATTTAATGTTCTGGAACCAGTATATATACACAATACTAATTCATACGACAAAACTAGTTCATGATGATCAAAAACCAGCAAAATAATCTAAATAACTATCACTAATGTTTTATCTAATTGCTCATCCTCATACCATATAAAAAAATAAATCATATAACCATTTAAAATTTTTTATGTTCATTATTATCATATAAAATCAATTTTGTAGAATTATATCTATTCCACATGAACTTCATTACTTATAAACAAGCGAACTGATCATGAAAACCAAGAAAATGAATGCTCCGAAACAATGAAATTAAACTCTATAACTCATCAATAAGGCCATAAATGAACTTAATAAAAATATATATATTCTAATTCATGTATAAAGGGTTATTAATTAATTAATTAATTAATTTAATTTTATTATCCATAATATTAAGTTCAAGTGTAGAACACATTCAGACATCAGGTAAGGGTTTTCTCATCTCACTTCCATTTTTGTGTGATATTCCTTATTCACCAATATTTCTTGTGTATGATGTATGTATACTTACCATTTTTATATAATATCATGAATATATTTATTTTCATGGTATTAAATGTATCATTTTATGATTATTAATTTTGGGGCATATGATTTGATTGATTACAAACTGGTAAGGGATTCTACCTGAACCCCCATTTTTCTTTTAGGTTTCTCTTTCACTACCTTTAATAAAATGTAATGATTATTTATTTTTGTATATTTATTTTAAATTATATGCATATATTATATAATTATATATCCATATGATATCATTCTTCTTTGATAGAGATATATATTTTTTAAAATGGTTCTCTTCTCAATTCCTCCTAATAAACAAGCCCAATTAAAGGGATTTTCTCGAATTCTTACCCATTTTCAAGTGCACTGTATAATATATTTCAAGAAATAATTATTTTAATAAAATAACACATTTTATCATTAAAAAACATCTTAGTTAATTCTTGGTTTTATGAAAACAAACATGTCTTTCCGCTTTAAAATCTCTTTAATATTTTCCTTAAACCGCACTAAAATGTTTTATTTCTAATGTTTCTTAAAAACTATTTTTACATGATTTCACTTAAGTGGGACATATTTTATAACTAAAATATAATTTCAATTTCCTTCCCTTTTATTTTATGGGATATACATGTTTACAATCTAATTTTATGACAAATACAAATGATTTACCAAAAGAACTCTTCTTTCCAAAGTAAAATGGGTTTTCCTCATCTCACTTTTACTTCTGTGAGAAATATTCCTTATTCACCACTTATTACTAATTTGTATTTTATGTAATGAACTTTGATATATCATATTAATAGTCTCATTTTTATCATGATATTATAATGGATTATGATTTGAATGTTTCAAAGTGGTATGGGACACTTTGGGATGTTTAATGATTATATCCTCAAGAATTTTTCAATGGTATCATTTAAAAGTATCTTCATCTATATCGACTTCCTTTGTTGAGTCTTGTAAATAATTTAGGTTTATCTATTATGATACCATATACCATATTTTGTTGAAGGTTTTATGATCATTTTAACTATGGATGTGCTATTTGATACCATTCATATATTATGGTTGAAGTATTCACATTTCATATTCTAGTTTTTCAGTAAAAAATTTTATGTATTTTATGTTTTACCCATTCATATGAGGAATTCATTAGACTTATTAAGTGACTTTTTTGGTCTGATATAGCCCCTATATGCATTGTTAGGTCTCATGAGACAAACTAGTTTGGGTTTTTACCCGTTTATGTATGGTCTTGTCACTAGGACTTGACAGTATGGTTATGATGTCCTGTATTATGAATTCTCTCATATTAAACTAGTAATTAATAGTCCATGTGATTCTTCAACTAGTATAATATCCATGGTTATGTTTTATTATGTAATTATTTATTTAGATTTTATTTCATCCATGTTATTCTCAAGATTATGTTTTAATGGCATGTGCACTTTTATTTATTCACCATGTCTCATTACTTATGCTTCTATTGTACTATTTACCCTTATTGAGCTCCTAAGATCACCCATTTATTATGTTTTATTTTTTCCCAGGATGTGAATATGAATATTATGAATTACTTTTAGGGATAATCTAGTAGTTATGGATGTTTCCAATGGAATTTATATATTGTATTTACTTTTAAAGTTTTATTGTGACAATTATATATGTATCTGGTTTTCCAAAACTAATAAACTATTTGATACTTTGGGATGCGATTACTTGTAATCATACTAATGTAATAAATTAAGGCACCAACTCCAAGCTACTGGGTTTGGGGAACTTACAGAGATAGAGTGCACATTATTCATGATGGAAACTAAAAATCATGTATTATACTTCAACATAGAGCCTAACCCTCCAATTTTGCCTCAAACTATTTTCAGTAGAACCCACCAACCCATAATCCATAAAACAACCCTAAAAATCCATCATGATATGAAAAAATACTTGACTCATTAGGTGGAGATAAATAAATTCATCAAGCCTATGGTGAACCTTATGTGAACTTGGAATAAGAAAAAACTTTCTTAAAATTCACACTTGAGTGTTGATTGAAATTATTATCAGAAGGTATGTGTAAATGAGCATGAGAGGATTGAATAAGTGGAAAATAATTGAATTAATTTAATGAAAAAGATATAATTAAGAACATTAAGTATGCATGATAAGATTGAGAATCATGGTAGTGAAAAGGAAACTCACATTGGTTTGTATTTAAATTATACTTGATAATATTTTTTAATTTCACTTGTTTAGGAAAGATTAAGTGTTGGAACCCCTAAATGGGTGTGTTGGATTTGTTGAAAATGAGTAATTTTTTTAAAATATATTTTTTTTTTGATAAGAAGAACTCAAAGTAATATGAAGGTGATTCTTGGAGTATTGTTAACAAAGAGCTTGATTTATTTATCTTAGATTTTTTATAAGGTGTCTTGGATGAAGGAATGAAGTTTGAAAGCATACTGGAAATGTGGAGCATTTGAAAACAATCCTACATGGCCAACTAAAGGTCTAAATAAGTGATTAAGGAATCTTGGAGAAATTTAGGTGTATGACACACCATGGAATAGTGATTTTTGCTGTGAAGATTCCCAAAATTAGAAATCTAGAAAGGACCGTGTCTTAGTGGTCCCTTTGGTTGATTTCTAGAGAACCTATTTAAAATATTTAAGCCTAATATAGGTATTTTTATGTCCATGGTCAAATAATGTATCACATAGAAGATCTGGAGATGAAAAATAGATAGGTGACGATCAACATTCCATGGATCTGGGTGTGGTGAATTGAAATTTCACCTGGGAAAATGGGCACAGTAGAGTTTGGAGTAGTCATGGTTGAGTAAGACTACTGTATTGAAGACTTAGAGATCGAAGTGGCCAAAATGACCAAGGTTAGATAGTCACATAATAGAAATGGTCATAATGCATAAAAATGGCCATTGGATTATCACCACATGATATTAAATGGTGTTTTAACTTTGAATTTCAACTGTCTGAAATAGTGAGCTAAAAACGAGCATTGTAGTGCCCATGGTGATGATGTTTTCTTTGGATGATAGATATTATTATTTTTATTACTACAATGAAACTAAAAATTTCCAACAGGCCATGGATCCATGCTTGTTGAAGGGTGTTTCATTAGGAAATGTATAGGACACAATGTAGTTTTTATAAGTAAGGAATTCTAGTGGGTGTTTCGGTGAGAGACATTCCAAATCTAGAGATTTCAACTCAATCAATGCATTAATATTTCCTCATTGATTCAATAATAATGGGCATAAATTTTAGCTAATGATTCAATATGGGGTCTAAGGGAGATTACAGCTATTTAAATAGTGGATTAAATATAATTAAATCTATACTGTAAAAGAAGATAGAATATGGTCCAAAACCGGCTATGGTTTGAATATGGAAGTTATAGAATCATTGTGAAATTTTGGGGATTTATGGGTGGTTTTAAAAGACCCATAATGGTTCTTATAGGTGGAAAATTTAATTAGCTCATGATCTCCTATTATAAAATGAAATTGAAACCTACATAATAGGTAGATAGAGACATGAATATATAGAATATTTGAATCTTTAGGTAAGGGATTCTAAGCAAGGGATTGGAATGAAGATGAAGAATTAGTTGGCACTTATTGAAGACTCTGCCAAAGGAATAAGGGAGATGTCACTCATGTGCAGTGTAGAAGGAATTCTATACATTTCTATAGAAAGAGGGAGATGGTTGTTCAAGGTGACATCACAACAAGTCTCTAAAGAGTGGAAAGTGGACATCAGTAGACAATATACATAAATTAATGTATGAATTTTTAGTGGACATGAATATCCATAAATCTATAAAAAGGTGATCATTTACATTGTAGTGAGTGAGAGGAAGGAAGTTCTAGGGAGTGACACCTGGGAAGTAGTGAGATATTCATAAACTTGTAAGGTGAGTAACCTTGTATAAGGCCTCAGCCTTAAACCTTACTTAATCTTGAGTTATTACAAGATTACACATTGAGGATCTTTTCGGGTTTAGAGTTTTAGAGAATTAGATCATAAAACTTGCATTACATTTCACATATAAACAAAGCGGTTACATAAAGATAGTATTCTTCTTTCCCATCAATGGAAACATATTTAAAATAAAACATAGATTCTTTCTTGACACTTCCTTGACACTATCATCATAACATGTACCTTTCCCTTGACCTCTGAAAAACATTTCAAAAAACCTGGGATGAGCATAAAAAGCTCAGTAAGGGATATAAAAATATGGAAAGGAAACATGGGTACATATATACATAATAATGAAATCATACTTTACCCATAAAACATAAGCACTTTAACATAACTCATCAAATCATGAATAAATCATAGAAATCATAAGACATAAATGTAACTTGAGGCATTCATAACATTCTTATGTAGGGAGTAACCCTCTTGGTTACGTTTGGAATACCCATCACAGTATATTCCCTAAATCTCTTCGGAGAAACCTTAACATTTCACTCCTTCGCGTTACCCAATGCATTGGAGAGCTATATCAGGCTCACCTGCCCTTAGTTTATCACGTAACCACCCTTCTTCATAATAATGCCCAAGAACCTCAACATAATCGTATCACATAAAACATGCATAAAGGAAACATAACATTTCCACCTTTCAATCACAAGATATCAATACAACACATTGATATAAAAACATTATGAAAACCATTTTCAATACCAAAATAAAATAAAAGTAAAACATGGTATTTATTTTTCTTTTAAAAAGAAGGTATGGCTTGTAGAGGAAGCAGAAACTCAAATAATGGTCACGGCGGCGGAGAAGTCGTTTTCGCCGCATACGTACGACAAAAACATTCCCTTTTTTCGTTTAGTAAAACACTACATATAAAAAAGATTTTTTTTGAATAAACGTAAAAGTCAATGTGGTTTATACACCGTATAAAAAAAAGGTTGTGTATGAAACAAAATATGCCTCAATGAAAGGAGATTGAGACGAAGTCCCATACCTTGGGTCCGACTTGACTCGATTGTTCTTTAATGTCCTGAATAATAAACTTGAGTTAATTTCTAATTTCTTAAGAACCTTTTTCAAGTTCATTATTCCTTTTATATCACTTATTTACATGTCATGAACACTATGTAATTATTTAAGTTAATAACGGTCGTTTTAACGATCATTGGTACTTGAGTCAAAAATAAACCCTTTATAATTACAAGTTGTTCATGTATCCATTATATCCAGAATTATAATCATGATGTATATATCATATATATCCAGTATATACATGCATTTATAATATTACATAATCATTTAGAGGTAAGAAATGAAATGCACCGTTCATGGAGACGGTAAGCCGTACGTACGCATGAACGCTACTTTCATTTCTATTTCGTATTTTATAGAATGGAATCATAATTATATAAAGGTATATTATAATTCTAGTATAATATCATATATAACATCATAGTTCCATCCTTTATACGTCCCACAAATGGTATTTAACGAATCAAATCACTTTGAGGGGGCGGTAGTCCGCACTTCTTTAAATGAAGATATCATGTTTACCCATAATGGAAACCATAAAGGTATTCCCAAAATGAAAAATACAGAAGCTTAAGTAAAACATAAACATATTATATATCATATATAAATATAGTGACATCTTAATGGCCACCTTTGAAGGTGTTAAAAGAATGTTGAACAATCATCATTTCGGGAGGCATAAATTCACCATCCACGGAAACAGTATGTCCTTTAACCATTAGATGTAGGTGTGTGTAAGTGTAGCTCGAATCCTTCTTATAAAAACATCCTAGTATATTGAAGATACTGGATTTGTTACGAAAGAAATGAATAAAAAGAGTTTAGGGGGTTGGAGAAGCAAAATAAAATAAAAGGACTCAAGTGAAGACATTACCTTAAAATCGGGTAACTCCCTTTGGTTTGAGCTCAAAGGCTTACTTGGGAAGACTTCTGCCCAAAGTGAGGATTCAAGGAGTAATATAGGGATGTGGAGAGCCAAAATGGGCAGGGTTTTTCCGATACAAAGGCTTTGGGAGTGTGGGTAAGGAGGTAGAGGTGGGGGCCTTTTATAAGAGGAGAGGAGGGGCACTCTTGGAAAGTAAAGAAATGTTACTTTATTTGAAAATGATTTTCGGATTCAAAAGGTCCCACATTGATATAATTATAGGGTAAGGTGATAAGGGTTCTAAATCCACCCATCCAATAGGTTTTGGACATGTGTATGTCATATATTTTACATTATCATTTCATTTTATTTAAATCCTTTATTAATGAGGTAATCGCTGCATCATCATGATGTCATAAATAATTTAATTTATTTAAAGTCTAAAAATTATGAAAAAAATACTATGATGTAGCAAATATTTTTATCTTTCCAATGAATATTTATAGTCCAAAATATAGTTTATATAGGCAACATTAAAAATATTTTACTTAGGTGATACATTCTTTGTTACATTTAACATTCTTTAAAAATAAAAAGATAAAAAGTCACTTTCTCACAAAAGTGATTCCATGGGGCCCCCAAGTTTGGCACAAGGCATCCCATGGTCGGCCATGAGACAACCAGTAGCCTTAGGACACATTTTGTGGTCTTTTTGTATTATTATGATATCATTTTATTATCCTTAACTACCTGATTACTCATTAATCAAGATAATTAAAGATAATTACCGTCGTTACTATTCATAATGTCCAAAAACAAAAGAGTATTGATTACATAATTTGTACATTATAATTCCAAATATGTAATACATTTTACCAAATTCCAAACACAGAAATTGCAATAATTGATTTAAAAATAATTCCCGTTGTCAAAACAAATAGCGGGTTTTTTTTTGAAACAATATCTATGAAAAGTTTGGCATTAGTTTATGCCCAATTCCAAAGTGAAATTAATCCTAATGACCGCCATTGGATTAAATGGTAAAAATATATTCTAATTTAACTTTAAAACCAATTCAAAAGATAATCTAATCATATAAATAAAGTATATTAAAAAGCAGTTTTGATGTAAAATACAGTATTTTTCACTATTCATAAAAAAATGAACATTGTCAGAAAAATACCAAAAATTCACACAAAGTAAATTTTGATGTCCCAATAATAAAGAATAAGTTTATTTTGAAAAAAATAGCTTATAAAATTGTCAAAATATAGATTTAAAAATGGTTTTCCATCAAAAGGTAGTAAAACAATCCTTTAAAAAATATTAGTGTATTCCATGCTTAAGATTGGATTTATTTTCATTTTAAGCCTATAAAACACTATCTAATTCATTAATATACATAGATAAAAATATCTATTATTCATTACTTACTTGGGATGTTACATCCTTCCCCCCTTTAGAAAATTGCGTCCCCGCAATTTATTTACTTATCGAATAAATGGGGGTACATATCCCTCATTGCATTTTCAGATTCCCATGTTGCCTCTTCCATCATGTGGTTTTTCCACAAAACCTTTACCTGATTAATCACCTTATTTCGTAACACTTGCTCCCTGTGGTCAATAATCTGGACTGGTTGTTCCTCATAAGATAGGTTCTCTTCCAGCTAAACTACCTCTGGACTCAAAACATGAGATGGATCTGGCATATACTTTCTCAACATCGAAACGTGAAAAACATTGTGTACCTGAGATAAACTCAGAGGTAAAGCCACCCAGTATGCAACTGATCCAACTCTCTCCAGAATTTCATATGGTCCAATGAACCTTGGACTCATCTTTCCTTTCTTACCAAATCTCATCACACTTTTCCATGGTGAGACTTTGAGAAAAACATGATCACCTACCTCAAAAGTTAGATCCTTCCTACTGTTGTCTGCATAACTCTTCTGCCTACTCTGAGCTGTTCTCATGTGTTTCTGAATCAGCTGAACTTTTTCTGGCATCTCTTCTACCAATTCTGGTCCCATCAACTTCCTTTCACCCACTTCATCCCAGAAAGCTGGAGTTCGACACCGCTTCCCATATAACGTCTCAAATGGTGTCATCTGTATACTGGAATGAAAACTGTTATTATAAGAAAATTCAACCAAAGAAAGATGTTGGTCCCAACTTCCCTGATAATCCATCGAACAAGCTCGTAGCATATCCTCCAAGGTCTGAATTGTTCGTTCTGACTACCCATCTGATTGAGGATGAAATGTTGTACTAAAATTTAATTCAGTACCCAACGACTTCTGAAGGCCTTTCCAAAAGTTATAAGTGAACCTGGGATCACAATCAAATACAATGGAGAGGGGAACTCCATGTAACCTGACTATATATTTAAGATAAAAACGGGAAAGTTGATCTAGGGAAAAAGTATCTCGTATAGCAAGGAAATGAGCAGATTTAGTCAAGCGATCAACAATAACCCAGATTTCATTATTACCTCGAGATGTCTTCAGTAATCCCACAACAAAGTCCATGGATATATTCTCCCATTTCCACTCTGGCACTGGTAAAGGCTGAAGCATCCCTTTCGGTAACTACCGCTCTGCTTTAACCTATTGACATGTCAAACACTTCACAGTAAAATCAGCAATATCTCTTTTCATTCCATCCCACCAGTAATACTTCCGCAGATCTCTGTACATCTTAGTACTACCAGGATGAACTGAAAACGGAGAACTATGAGCTTCACATAACAACTCTCTCTTCAACTGTGAATCACAAGGCACACACAATCTCTTCCCAAATCTCAAAACTCAATCATTATCAATGTTGAATTCAGGAAACTTACCTTTCTGAACCAGCTCTACCTTTTACTGCAACTCATTGTCTTGCTTATGTGCTTGCTTGATTCTATCTGATAGAGATGATCTCACTGATACCTGAAACAAAACAGAAGAACTTCCTACACCAACAACTTCTATGCCAAAGTTCATCAAATCCTTAACCAAAGGATCACGTTCCAAATGCAACATTGCTAACGAAGCATTACTTTTTCGACTCAAAGCATCAGCCACTTTATTTTCTTTTCCTGGATGGTAATGAATTGTACAATCATAATCCTTGATTAATTCTAGCCATCTCCTCTGTGTCATGTTCAACTCTTTCTGAGTGAATATATACTTTAAACTTTTGTGATCAGTATATATTTCACACTTTACTCCATACAAATGATGCCTCCAAATTTTTAAAGCGAAAAAAAAAGAAGCTAATTCCAAATCATGTGTAGGGTAATTTACCTCATGAGTTTTCAACTGTCGTGAAGCATAAGTAATTACCTGATCATTCTGCATTAGGATGCAACCAAGTCCTTTCAATGAAGCATCACTGTAGATAACAAACTCACCATTCCTGGAAGGTAGTGCCAAAACTAGAGCATTCACCAATCTTCTTTTCAATTTCTGAAAACAATCATCACATTCTTTTTTCCAGATAAACTTAACACCCTTCCGAGTTAGCTTAGTCATTGGACTAGATAACCATGAAAAATTTCTAACAAACCTTCGGTAATATCCTGCCAAACCAAGGAAGCTACGAATCTCAGTTACATTTTTGGGTCTTGGCCAGTCTTCCACAACTTTTGTTTTTGCAGGATCAACAGTTATCCCATCTTTAGAAACAATGTGACCAAGGAAAGAAATTTGTTGCAACCAAAACTCACACTTGCTGAATTTTCCATACAGTTTCTTTTCTTTTAAGGTTTGCAAGATAAACCTTAAATGTCTTTCATGCTCCTCTTTACTTTTAGAAAACACCAAAATATCATTAATGAAAACCACCACAAACTTATCCAAGAACTCATGGAAAATTCTATTCATTAAGTCCATGAATACAGCAGGTGCATTGGTTAGCCCAAAAGGAATTACTACAAATTCATAATGGCCATATCTTGTATGGAACGTGGTATTTGGAACATCTGCTTCCTTTACCTTCAGCTGATGGTACCCCGATCTCAAGTCAATCTTTGAAAAATACTGAGCTCCCTAGAGCTAATCAAACAAATCATCGATATGAGGCAAAGGATATTTGTTCTTAACAGTGATGTTATTCAAGGCTCTATAATCAATGCAAAGTCTCATTGAACCATATTTCATTTTAACAAATAAAACAGGATCACCCCATGGTGATGTGCTAGGTCGAATGAAACCTTTCTCTAATAAATCTTGCAATTGCTCCTTCAACTCTAAAAGTTCAATTTGAGTCATTCGATAAGGGGGTTTTGAAATTGGCTTACCATCAGGAACTAAGTCAACAGTAAACTCAACTTCTCGATCTGGTATTATTCCAGGAAACTCATCAGGAAAAACATCAGGATACTCATTTACCACTAGCACATCATTAATCTGAACAGTTCCCTTGTTTTCAACAATGTGTGCAAGGTAAAATTCATTTCCATATTTTACAAGTTTCTCAGCCTCTTGATATGTTATCAACAGTAAGGGTTAATTCTTGTACACAAACTAAAAGTCTTTCTGAAAAGAAACTTCTTTATCTCTACAGTCAATCTTAGCATGGTAAATAGAGAGCCAATCCATACCCAGGATAACATCAAACTCTACTAGAGGTATAACAATAAGGTTTGCAAGTAGGTTCTTTCCACAGATAAGGATAAGAAGATTCTTATAAATTCTTTTTGCCTCAACATTTCCCCCAGGTATTTTTACCAAAAGTTCAGGAGTCATTTCTTGAGATGGTATTCCCATTTTACTAGAAAAGGTTTCAGATATGAAAGAATGTGTGGACCCCAAATCAAACAACACACTAGAATAATCTGAAAAAACAAACAAAGTACCTGATACAACTTCATTTGATGGCCCGACATCTGCTGAAGTAGTTGCAAAGGATTTCACCACCCCTTTCTGCTTGTATTCTAACTGCTTCCCATCACTCAAGCTCTTTGTCGGACACTCGTTTTCATAGTGACCCATCTCATTGCACTTAAAACATTTCACTAACTATAAATCAAATTTGGTCTTACCTTCACCTTGATATTTTTCAGTGCAATCACGAGCCTTATGTCCCATCTTACCACATCGGTAGCACTTTATAGAATTCAGAATACATTCCCCAGCATGCCTTTTGCCACATTTATCACAAACTGGAAACTTAGATTTCTTACCATCAGACTTTTTTGAAGAATTCTTCCCTTTCTCCTACCACCTTGGTCTCTTCTTCTGCTGGTTGTTATAGAACACTTGATAATCGGAAAACTCCATTTCCACCTTCTCAGCACATCGAACAAGCTTTTCATAACTTTTAAACTCACGAGAAGCTAATTCCCTTCAATATTTTGGCTTTAATCCTGAGTAAAAATGATTGATTTTACTATCAAGGTCTCGAATAAAATTTGGAGCATACCTTGCCAATCGAGTGAACCTTTCTTCATAGGTAGCCACTGAGTCTTCCTATTGCCTCAATTCCAAGAATTGTTTTTCCATCCTAAGTCAAACAGCCTTAGGAAAATACTTTTCAAGAAACATACCTCTGAATTCATCCCAGTTGAGAGCATCAATCTCATCAGTGTCCCTGATATTTTTAACCATCGACCACAACTGATCTGCTTCACCCTCCAAATGGTAAATAGCAAGACTAACCTTTTGATTTTTTGAACACCCCATGACATCGAAAATCTTCTCCAGTGCTTTAATCCACCCTTCAGCTAGCACAGGGTCAGATGATCCTCTGAATGATGGGGGATGTTGCCTCATGAAATGTTCCACCACTGACATGTTCCTCTGTGGTTGATCTGGCTGATCTCGTGCATGGATACCACCACCATTTATCGCTTGAGTCAACTGCGCCATTACTATAACAAACTGTTCAGTTCCAATTCCGACCATCTCAGGATGCTGATTCGGAAGGTTATTTCCTTCTGCATGCCTTCCTAGCACTACTTCCCTGTTTCCTCTTATGAAAACCATTCTGAACAAACATGTCTTAGATGAAGCAACATGGTAATATTCAAATACTATATCACTTCAATTTAACCATAAAAAAATATTTTTGGATAATCATTTAATAGAATTATAACTCCTAAAGTTATCTAAACCGACCTTTGATACCAACTATAAGGCCCCAGCCTTAAACCTTACTTAATCTTGAGTTATTACAAGATTACGCATTGAGGATCTTTTCGGGTTTAGAGTTTTAGAGAATTAGATCATAAAACTTGCATTACATTCCACATATAAACAAAGTGGTTACATAAAGATAGTATTATTCTTTCCCATCAATGGAAACATATTTAAAATAAAACATGGATTCTTTCTTGACACTTCCTTGACACTATCATCATAACATGTACCTTTCCCTTGACCTGTGAAAAACATTTCAAAAAACTTGGGATGGGCATAAAAAGCTCAGTAAGGGATATAAAAATATGGAAAGGAAACATGGGTACATATATACATAAGAATAAAATCATACTTTACCCATAAAACATAATCACTTTAACATACCTCATCAAATCATGAATAAATCATAGAAATCATAAGACATAAAGGTAACTTGAGCCATTCATAACATTCTTACGTAGGGAGTAACCCTCTTAGTTGCGTTTGGAATACCCATCACAGTATATTCCCTAAATCTCTTCGGAGAAACCTTAACGTTTCACTACTTCGCGTTACCCAATGCATTAGAGAGCTATATCGGGCTCACCCGCCCTTAGTTTATCACGGAACCACCTATCTTCATAATAATTCCCAAGAACCTCAACATAATCCTATCACATAAAACATGCATAAAGGAAACATAACATTTCCACCTTTCAATCACAAGATATCAATACAAAACATTGATATAAAAACATTATGAAAACCATTTTCAATACCAAAATAAAAGAAAATTAAAACATGGTATTTATTTTTCTTTTAAAAAGAAGGTATGGCTTGTAGAGGAAGTCGAAACTCAAATAATGGTCACGGCGGCGGAGAAGTCGTTGTCACCGCATACGTACGACAAAAACATTCCCTTTTGTCATTTAGTAAAATGATACGTATAAAAAAGATTCCTTTTGAATAAACGTAAAAGTCAAAGGGGTTTATAAACCGTATAAAAAAAGGTTGTGTATAAAACAAAATATGCCTCAATGAAAGGAGATTGAGACGAAGTCCCATACCTCGGGTCCGACTTGACTCGATCATTCTTTAATGTCCTGAATAATAAACTTGAGTTAATTTCTACTTTCTTAAGAACCTTTTTCAAGTTCATTATTCCTTTTATATCACTTATTTCCATTTCATGAACACTATGTAATTATTTAAGTTAATAACGGTGGTTTTAACGATCATTTGTACTTGAGTCAAAAATAAACCCTTTATAATTACAAGTTGTTCATGTATCCATTATATCCATAATTATAATCATGATGCATATATCATATATATCCAGTATATACATTCATTTATAATATTACATAATCATTTAGAGGTAAGAAATGAAATGCACCGTTCATGGAGACGGTAAGCCGTACGTACGCATGAACGCTACTTTCATTTCTATTTCGTATTTTATAGAATGGAATCATAATGATATAAAGGTATATTATAATTCCAGTATAATATAATATATAATATCATAGTTCCATCCTTTATACGTCCCACATATGGTATTTAACGAATCAAATCACTTTGAGGGGGCGGTAGTCCGCACTTCCTTAAATGAAGATATCGCGTTTACCCATAATGGAAACCATAAAGGTATGCCCAAAAATGAAAAATACAGAAGATTAAGGAAAACATAAACATATTATATATCATATATAAATATAGTTACATCTTAATGGCCACCTTTGAAGGTGTTAAAATAATGTTGAACAATCATCGTTTCGGGAGGCATAAATTCACCATCCACGGAAACAGTATGTCTTTTAAACATTAGATGTAGGTGTGTGTAAGTGTAGCTTGAATACTTCTTATAAAAACATCCAAGTATATTTAAGATACTGGATTTTTTATTAAAGAAATGAATAAAAAGAGTTTAGGGGGTTGGAGAAGCAAAATAAAACAAAAGGACTCAAGTGAAGACATTACCTTAAAATCGGGTAACTCCCTTTGGTTTGAGCTCAAAGGCTTCTTTGGGAAGACTTCTGCCCAAAGTGAGGCTTCAAGGAGTAAGATAGGGATGTGGAGAGACAAAATGGGCAGGTTTTGGCCGATACAAAGGCTTTGGGAGTGTGGGTAAGGAGGTAGAGGTGGGGGCCTTTTATAAGAGGAGAGGAGGGTCACTCTTGGAAAGTAAAGAAATGTTACTTTATTTGAAAATGATTTTCGGATTCAAAAGGTCCCACATTGATATAATTAGAGGGTAAGGTGATAAGGGTTATAAATCCACCCATCCTATAGGTTTTGGAAATGTGTAGGTCATAGATTTTACATTATCATTTCATTTTATTTAAATCCTTTATTAATGAGGTAATCGCTGCATCATCATGATGTCATAAATAATTTAATTTATTTAAAGTCTAAAAATTATGAAAAAAATACTATGATGTAGGAAATATTTTTATCTTTCCAATGAATATTTATAGTCCAAAATATCGTTTATTTAGGAAAAATGAAAAATATTTTACTTAGGTGATACATTCTTTGTTACATTTAACATTCTTTAAAAATAAAAAGATAAAAAGTCACTTTCTCACAAAAGTGATTCCATGGGGCCCCCAAGTTTGGCACAAGGCATCCCATGGTCGGCCATGAGACAACCAGTAGCCTTAGGACACATGTTGTGGTCTTTTTGTATTATTATGATATCATTTTATTATCCTTAACTACCTGATTACTCATTAATCAAGATAATTAAAGATAATTACCGTCGTTACTATTCATAATGTCCAAAAACAAAAGAGTATTGATTACATAATTTGTAAATTCTAATTCCAAATATGTAATACATTTTACCAAATTCCAAACACAGAAATTGCAATAATTGATTTAAAAATAATTCTCGTTGTCAAAACAAATAGCGGGTTTTTTTTTGAAACAATATCTATGAAAAGTTTGGCATTAGTTTATGCCCAATTCCAAAGTGAAATTAATCCTAATGACCGCCATTGGATTAAATGGTAAAAATATATTCTAATTTAACTTTAAAACCAATTCAAAAGATAATATAATCATATAAATAAAGTAGATTAAAAAGCAGTTTTGATGTAAAATACTGTATTTTTCACTATTCATAAAAAAATGAACATTGTCAGAAAAATACCAAAAATTCACACAAAGTAAATTTTGATGTCCCAATCATAAAGAATAAGTTTATTTTGACAAAAATATCTTATAAAATTGTCAAAAGATATATTTAAAAATGGTTTTCCATCAAAAGGCAGTAAAACAATCCTTTAAAAAATATTAGTGTATTCCATGCTTAAGATTGGATTTATTTTCATTTTAAGCCTCTAAAACACTATCTAATTCATTAATAGACATAGATAAAAATATCTATTATTCATTACTTACATGGGATGTTACACCTTGGGTAAGAGTGACCTAGCCTAAACCCCATTTGATGAGTATTTCACTTTTAGTGTTTTGGTTTATTGACACATTTTCTATTTCATTCTCCTTGACTGGCCCATAGTGGTTAAATAAGAAAAAATATCCATGTCCTACTTAATTTCTGTATTCACAAAAAAAAGGATAAAATATAATTAAATGATAAAACTGGTAATTGGATAGTAAAGTTAAGAGATAATCATATCATCCTAGAAGAGAAAATAGAAAAACAAATGACGCTCAAGGTTGAGAGTTTAAGATCCGTTAGGGTAGTGAGATGTATAAGGAAAATGTTCTTTAATTGTTTTAGCACTTTACACCCTGATTCACCCCCTATCGATGTATCTCTCACTTTAAGACCCTTTAGGGACTAACAAATGGTATCAAAGGGATAGGGTTTTTTTGTTGGATTCATTTTTACTATGAATTGATCTAAAGTTTTTGAAGAATGGAATATAATGTGAAATATCTTATGTTTAATGGAATGCATTTAAAAATATAGAAAAGGGGTTCATTATATTCATGGAATATTCTCAATGATTTCCTTGAGAAGTTATGTAAGAATGAATTTTTGTTAATCTGTCATGAATTTATCATTGAAATGGATCAAAGAAATATTTATATTGATGCATAAGACAAAAATACATTAAAGGATTCTCTTAGATAATATTTTTCCAAGAATATTGATCATTGAAAATGCTCAAAGGACATTTTTATGGTGTTGGAATATTCATTTGACAATAAACAATGGTCATATGAAAATTTCCTTATGTCAAAAGAAAAGAAGAATAATAAGAACAAGAAGAATTCTTCTTGGAAGATGAGTTCTCCAACTGAGGTAAACTTTGAACCTAATGATTCGTCTTATTCTAACACTATTTTGGAGAAATAATGTGGTGCCTTAGAATTAATAATGGATTTCAAAAGAATAAGTGATTCTAGTGTTTAAAATGTAACAACACTTAGTTTCTATGCTAGAAAGTGTTCATGTAATGGAAAGGAGGATATCCTAATTCTAAAAGAGAAGGTGGAACAATGGTAAGTCATGCATGAAGTGTATTATACTATAATTGAAGATTTGGACTTGGAGAATAACATAAAAAAGAGATAAGAAGTGGTCTTGAATTTTTGCATAAAGAAAATGTAAATTGAAATGAAGGAACAAAGTGACTTGTTTGAATATCTTTCCCAATAGATCATAAATCAAATGGCCATTGAAAATCAATTTAAGGAAAGAATCATTCCTCTAAAAACATAACTTGAGTAGAGAAGACAATTAAGGATGTATTTTTCTTCAAGTTTGAGAGAAATTGTTTTAAAGGTGAAGAAAATGGATGAGAGGGTCAGAGAACTCAAAAAGAGGATAAACTCCTCAAATGGGAAGATGAAAATCCCTCCAAAGGAAGCCTCAATAGGAAGAAAGAGTCTAGATCTGAAATCTATAATAAAACAAGGGTTTTATTAAAAATCTAGAAGATAGGATCCATAAAATAAGGTAACACCAAAATGATACTATTGTTGAAGACTTAGGCACATTATGGGCACATTCTTTGAATCCTAAAATACCAAATGTAATAGAGGAACTCCATAAGTTCCAATAAATTACTCAATGAAAGACCACATGAGTTATGATTCTTATGGAAAATTATTTATTTCTTCTAACCTTGTCCACATGGAAAGGTATTTAATTTGTAGGATTTCATGGATGGGAAAAGATATCACAAGGATATACTCCACTCATATGACATATGAAGAAATATTTTATCCAAAAAAAGGAATTTTAATCTAGAAAAAAATTCAATTTTTTGTAGAAAAATAATAATCCTCAATAAATAGTGCATCAAGAACCAAAATATGTTCACTTGAAACAACTCTTTTGGAAGGAAAGAAAAAATCTAGAAACAAAATCTAGGATTTGTACCAGCTCTGAGAAATGTGGAAGAACAAGAAAAGGAGAATCCATTGAGGAATAATATGGAGTCTAAGATATCATTCATTTCCATTAAGGAAGATGAATTCCTAAGTGTTCTCATACAAACAACTAAAAAGAAAGAGTTAGATCTTAGAGGAAGAGTCCTTCAAAGGAGAAAGAATCCAAAAGGAATATCCACAAATGATACAACATAAGAAGAGATTTTATCAAGTGTTATTGATTCCACAATAGTGGGAAAACCCCAAGCCAAGGAAGGACAATGATTCTCACATATTTGAAGATAAGTGTGTAATTGGTTTCATATAAATGAGATCCTTTGGAAAAAAGTTGAAGTGGTCGACTATAAGAGATGATACAGATTTTATGTTAGAAGAGATGATTTCATTCCTTTCCAAAAAATATAAAAAAAAGGAAAGGAAATGAGGAAGGTTAAGAGTTGGTCTGAAATGACTAGCATCATTCCTCATCATGAGAAAATTTCAGGAACCCCTCTCCCGGTATGCTTTATTGTTGATAAGTATTGTTTGAAAATGTGTATCTGTAAGGAGAGATACGATCAAAATGGTTATTATGCTAAAATCACATGTGAATGGGATGAATGTTTTATCTAGATAAGAACATGTTTATGGGTTGAATTTAGTTTTGATGAAGCTAGAAGTGTCATGTAACCAATAAATTCTACGTTACTTCAAATCTCAATTGGTATAAAGATTGAAGGTTCATGCTAGTGGAGAATTTTCATGCTAAAACTAGCATGGAAAGGGGTATGAACATGATAAAATCAATGGTTTCCTAATAAATATTGTATATATAAATTATAAATTGGTATAATACTAAATCCAGAATATATCCATTGATATCAGGATTCTAGATGGAAGAGACGCATGAGAAATAGTAGCACATGAATTTCATATTCATATTTTTTTATAACATTTGGTAATAGTTGTAATAATATATAGGATTCAAAATGCTACTGAGATGGAAGATATATTCCCATAAGTGGTGTCCCCAATTTTAGAATCAATAATCAATATCAAAAACTTAAGTATCAGGTGGTTTATGATCAAAATTCAAAGGATACTAAGCCTTGTATAGATTTTGAAGATGCTTATAAATAATTGGTTAAGCATCAATTTCAATTGGTATTAATGGGAATATCACAATTGGTATTAGTTCATCAATTGGTATAATCCTCACTACCTAGTTATTTATTTTTTATATTCTAACTATTTGGTGTAAAAGTGATGGAGATCATAGGTTTTTGTTTTTAGAAGTAAGAAATCCAAAGTTTCAATGAGTTTCATTAATATTCATGAGTGACATGGAAAGTTTTAGTTTTGTCCACAAAAAACTATTATTTCCCACAGTGATCCTTGGCATAGTAGGCTTAGAGGATTTTTTCACATCTCAAGTGAAAAGTGGTAAATTCACTCAATGAATCTCTTGAGAAGGTGAAATTGTGTGAGAAAGAATATTTTAAAATTAGGACTTCCAACCAAATTTTTTTTCAAATGGTTGATATAGTATTTGGATAGTCAACAGGCGGTTGATTCCAAAGGATGTAGTGGATTTCCAATAAGGGGAGATGGAAAGAGAAGATGAGGGAATATATGTCCTCAAAGGGGGAGTTGGAACCAATGAGGACCCCATTAAAAGGGGAATTTTGAGCTGACATTATGGTTACCTATATATGAAGCAGCAAATATATTCACCCATATGGGGAGAGAATTCAAAATAAAATTATACTCATGTTTGAACCCTTTTATGATTTTCATTAAGGGGGAGAATGAAAAATTGTATTTAATTTACAAAAAGGGGGTGGGGAATGATTTATATAGTAAAGGGGAGATGTGTCACGAACCAACTCAGGTCGACCCTGAACCGGTCACCCGATCCGGTTCGCGGCATGGCCCGAGGGGCGTTCCCGATCCCCACAGGCAGGAAACTAGTGTTGGGAATCAAAATTTTAATCGTTGGGAACGATTTGGACCATGAAAAAAAACAAATAAATAAAAACAGTCGATAAACATAATACAAGCAACAGAAATAAAATAAAACTGAACATACCTCCACATGACCTTTTAGGTCACCTCCTGACCAAAGGCCGACCTTGCTCCTATAATGAGAATCTCAACCAAGAAAACCCGAACAAGAGACTGAACCTGCAACTGAAAAGATAAATAGTCGTGAGCATTAAAAATGCTTAGTAGGGTTACTAAGGTAAACCATAGAATTCGATGTCTCCTTTCCCAAAAAAATCAACCAACACAAGTTTGAAATACAATTATAAAAGTAGGGTTTTCACATTTGAAAATAAGAAACATGTTTTTTCCATTTAAAAACCCAACACACGCTACATACCATTTTCCAAAATCAATTGTCATTTTATAAAAAAAAATCCCAAACAGAATATACCAATGTTGTGCTAGAGTAAAACAAGTAAGAGTGCAAACTAAAAATAAAGTAGTACATGAAAATTAAACAAGAAATGAAAATAATCCAGTAACCATGGGTGATCCTAAACATCTCTAGAAGACCCCTGGATGTAATCTGTTTCAGAACCACCTGTCAGCGTATGGTGATGCTCCTAAGTCTATAACCAACTGGCCACCCTAAACGGACCAATCCAGTGGAAAAGCCCACTTGACCTAACAACAAATCCAGGGGGTACCAACCCGTCTAATCGGGGTTAGTCAGCAACCTTCACTCGATCATCTAAAAGACTCCCAGGAACCCAAGGTGGTTATAATAGTATCGTTTAAGTAAGAAGTCCCTCGCATGCATGACTCATCTCACCGCACTTGCCTTCCTCAAACACGGATGCTTCATGTGCGTTCACCCATAAAGGGTTACCCTAGACAGGAGCGCCCCATATACTTATATATATGCATACATGTCAAACACACAAAGTGCCAACTGGGCCATCAAATCATTCAGTTATCAAAGACACTTTATTAAACACTTGAATTTATAAATCGATCCTCTAGTTTTACATAATCAAATGCATTTATGAAAACATTGCACATGCTCTTCTAAAACAACCCTAGACACCACTTTTGTATTTAAAAATCCAAACAGGCCCTTAGGTTCCAAAACACACACCAAATCATTTTACCATTACCAAACGAGCCTTTACCATTTTTAAACTCACGTCAAAACACATTTCAAACCCACTCTAAGTACCCCTTCAAGCTTCAATGTTGACACACACCCCAAAACACTCCTGAAAAACCAAACACACGTCGAAACACTTTTCACCCATGATTTGAATTCCAAGCATCATTAAATGAATCAGTTATTCATTTGGTAAAACCTTTCAAAGGACAAAACAGAGGCTTGCATCTCAACTTCACCAACTCACAAAAGAACGCCATTTTATAAATCATTACATAACCAAAACCTTTGAAGATCTACTCTCGCACCTTTTAAAACTTAACCAACACCACGCACACAACCAAAAGCACTTTTCAAGACCAAAGGACCAAGACCTCAAGGAAAATAGTTAAACTCACCCTTTGAAAATTTATAATGAACCAAACAATTAATTAAAAATATTCATGAATAGTCGAAACAATTCATAAACAATTTAATTAATATAGCGAATAATTTATAAAAAATTATACAAACAAGTCAACCAATTTACAAACACTTTCATAAACAAGTAACCAGTTTCTAACAATTTCCATAAATAGGACAAACAAATTATAAATGATTTTATAAACAAATAAATTATTTTGCAGAGGTGAAAATCAAGTAAAATAACCAATTAAAACACGCAAGCACTAAATGGATTTATTCGGAAAAGGAAAAATATGGATTCACCTACCTCAAGGTTGAGCGCGGACACGATGACACTTCAGCATGAGGGGCCACAATGCCCTGCGGATTAACCGCACACCTAAGAAATGTAAAAAACATACGTAGCAAAACTGCGGCGTTAGGGTTTCAAACAAAACAAATAAAAACACCAATGATGAAATGATGGAAAGATAAATAAATAAATGAATGAATGAATAGATAAAAAATCGGAGTAGGCCACTACCGGCAAGGGGGGCGGCCACACCGGATCAAGGTTGAGGCGCCGCACAGGGGCTCGGTTACGCTTCTTGTTGGAACAATGAGAGCAGTGGGGTCGGGTCGTCGGAATGTGCCACTGGCCGAAGAAAACGGGCTGGCGGCCAGAGCGGCGGGCTGCGGGTGGCCGGAGGCCGAAGCGGCGGTCCACAGGAGTCGGGGCGTGAGCAGGAGGCCGTCCGGGGTGCTGAGGGGGCATCGGGTAAGGGTAGAGCTGACTGGGTCATGGAAGGTTGGAAGGACGGAGGCTCAGGTTGGTCGGACCGCGGGAGGTCGGGGCATGACCTCGCTGGAGGTGCGGCGGTCAGGAAGCACAGGGTGCAGAGGAGAGAAGACAGGAGGGGGCGGCCAGATCTGGTGAGGTTGAGGTCGGGGCGCCATTGCTAAGGTGAGGGAGAGCAGGGACAGGGTCCGATGAGGTCGTCGCCACCAAAGTAGGTCGGACGCGGGAGGAGGTCGGGGCGCCGCTGCAGAGGCGAGGGTGAGGCAGTGGGGGTCCGGCGGTCCGCGGGTGGCCGCGTTGTGCTGATCCGGCGGGGAGGGTTGTGCCTGTGCAGCCCTCGCATGGAAGTGAAACGTAAAGGGGGGGTTGCACCTCCCCCTTAGAGTTTCTTTTTTTTGTCATTCTATTATAATAATAATACTATTACAATAATAAAAATAACTATAGAAATAATACAAATAATAATATTACAAATAATAATAATAATAAGTATAATACGAATAATAATGATAATAACAGTAATAGTAATCTTAATAATAATAATACTAATAATAAAATAATAATAATATCATTAATAACATTAATGTTTTTAATAATATTAATAATAATAACAACACAATATTATTATTATTATTATCAAACATTATTTTAATTTTTTTTATTTTAATCCGTTTATTTATCTTATTCTAAAAACCGGGTCACCGCGTGCTCGTCGCACGGCTTAAAAAAACACGCACGCAAAATGCTCACCTTAATGCAGTCCACTTGGGCATCCATACAACCACCTAGGGCGACCGTGTAGTTACCACTAACCATGTGGTGCCCGTGCACGGGTCTAAAACCAACCAAAAACATTAAACGTCAATAATTTTGATCTAAGACCTAGCTCGGACCTTGGTGAGAGAACTCAGGGCCAAGAATTAAATAAATAAAAATGAATTAAATGTCGGGGTGTGACAATTCTCCCCACCACAGACACTTTCTGCCCCCAGAAAGTCACCCGGCTGAACAATAGACAAAACAAGAGTCCAAGCCTGACTGAAACTGAAAGGAACCACACAACAAGAGAACGAGAGAATACGAGAGGGTTCTCCCCACCATAAGAATTCAACTAATGCAGAAACTTAACACTCAAACATACCACCCCGGGAAGGGGGGTGACATGAGAACTCCCAACCGATCCAAACTAACTTTTATAGCATGAGTGAAAAAACACATCTGCTGAAACTTGGAACTCTTGACCCAGACCAAAAACTCAAAATACTGGCGAAAAACACTTAAGCACAACTTAACTCAAACAGTGAACCTGAGTAACCACAAGCCTTAACTCCTTCGTAGGAACTTATGTCTCTAAACAAACACAGCTAAACCCATATCAACCCATACAGGGGCCAAACACACTTTTAAGGAAAGCACACGATTCATAAAACCATGATCAGACAAACAAAACTATTTGGATTAAAATAGAACATGTGCGTCATAACCCCACGATAAAACAATGAACTTACGATGATGTCAAAACTTTAACTGTAGAAAAACAAGAACGAAGAGACTTCAAAAATTACACTGCTAACACAGAACACAAGATTCGGACCAAGGTTTCATACCCCTGTCCACTCCTGACTGCGCACGAGCTTCACCTCAAGGCCTATGGTTGGGGCTCTGATGGCTGAAGCATCTTCTGCCTCATAGTCGGGTACTGAAATTCCTTCGGTCACAGCGTCTTCTTCAGGTGACGATTCCAACAGAACTTCTCTAGATGACCCAGACACCCATAACGATGACACGTCTTCGAAGGGATGTGACATGACGGCTTCACGTGCCCGAACTGGCCACACTGGTGGCACACCACTGAACGGTCCGAAGAACTGGAAGCCAGAACCACTAGAGTGGAATCTTTAGAAATGGGTCCCTATGGCACACCCTGATCACTAGATGGGGAACCTTCACGGGAAACTAGACTCACTGGATTTCCAAGCACCTGCGCTCTGAAGACCAATTCATCTAGGAACGCCTCATCCACCAGCTCTTGAAATGATGTTCATTAGAAAGGAGGACCCTCCCCTTGATCTCTGGATGAAGACCCCTGATTAAGAGATAATTCTTCATCAAATCTTGTGATGCTACCTTTGAAGAAAAGGAAACAAGCTCCTTGAAATGGTCAACATAAGTCTTCACCATCTATTGTCCTTGTTGAATGCGCATTAGCTCTTCTATTATCTTCGTCTTCACCTCTTCAGGTATAAACCATTGAAGAAAGATAGATTTAAAGACATCTCATGTCATCCCAAATTGCATTGATGGTGGGGCAACCAACTCCCATTCATCTAGAGTTGGACCTTCAAACAAACCCAAAATAGGATGCACTCTGACAGCTTCGGGAGTTCCCAATACCCTGAAGACGTGTTCGACCTCTTCAAGACACTCTGCTGCTTCTAACGAACCCCATTCACCATGAAGGATAGCGAATGTCTGAGAAGGACCAAAAACTGGGCATGAATTATCAGAAACCTTGGGGATCTTTCTGGGTGACATTTTTTTGAATAACATATAAAACACAAATCCAAAACCAATATCAAGCTGAAGTAACATCAACTAAATCACTTTCATCCAAAAACAACCAGCTCAAAAACCAAAAAAATACAAACACAACATAAAATTACCTTTTTCATTTTAGATTTCAAAACCGCCTTCTTTTAATACCACTTTCCAAATACCAAACCCACTTTTCAAACCAAATTCAATTTCCAAAAATCATTTTCCCTTTTTAAAATCACTTTAGAAAAACAAGGTCAAGCCTTTTATTCCAAGTGCACACCCCAGTAATCCCATGAACCATTGCACGTGTCTTCATCCACTTTCATCCATACGCACCAATATTCACTTCCTATGAATTCCCTCACATGTCAAAATGTTCATAAAGAGTGCCTGAGGTTGCACCCAAACCATTCCTTTACTAGTTCCAAGCAAGCATCATATTTTTTTTGGACCAAAAGAATTCAGTTTTGAAACTCATTTCACTAATTTAAATCCATTTAAAAGGATTCATTCTCATTTCAAAAATCCTTTTTCTTTTTAAAAAGCGCACTCACACCAACCAGAACCAAGACGACGCTTAACTTGCATCAAATCGCCGAAGGGAGGGACTAGTAGTCATGCTTAACCTAGAGACATGGTAGTGGGCCATGACCCAAGTAAGCGTCAATGACTAGGAGGAACTTAAACCATGTATTCGGACTCCACATGGGTCACTACTCCATGTAAAATCATGATGTAACATAGGTTTGCCTCTGTTTTCATCCCGTAATCCAAAACAAATCAGAACGAGACAAGAACTCAATTCCCGGACTACCCCTGGCGACTTGAGGTTCAGAATGGGAAAGGGTTCATGACATCCTTCCTATACCTACCTCTTGAGTCCCAACAGTCCTAATCTCCATCTACCGGATACCCCAAATAACAAGGGCCTCCTCTGACACCATTTTTTCACGAACCAACCCAGGTCGACCCTGAACCGGTCACCCAAGCCAGTTCTCGGCATGGCCCGAGGGGCGTTCCCGATCCCCACGGGCTGGAAACTAGTGTTGCGCATCGAAATTTTAATCGTTGGGAATTATTTGGCCCATGAAAAAAAAATAGATAAATAAAAATAGTCGATAAACATAATACAAGAAGCTGAAAGAAAATAAAACTGAACATACCTCCATATGAATTTTCAGGTCACCTCCCGACTAAAGTCCAACCTTACTCATATAATGAGAAACTCGGCCAAGAAAACCCAAACAAGAGACTGAACCTTCAAGTGAAAAGATAAATAGGTGTGAGCATTAAAAATTATTAGTAGGGTTTCCAAGATAAACCACAGAATCGAATGTCTCCTTTCCCAAAAAAATCCACCAACACAAGTTTGAAATACAATTATAAAAGTAGGGTTTTCACATTTGAAAATAAGCAACATATTTTTCCCATTTAAAAAACCAACACATGCTACATACCATTTTCCAAAATCATTTTTAATTTTATAAACAAAATCCAAATAAGAATATACCAATGTTTTGCAAGAGTAAAAAAAGTAAGAGTGTAAACTAAAAATAAATTAGTACACGAAAAGTAAACAAGCAATGAAAATAATCTAGTAACCATGGGTCCTAAAAATCTCTAGAAGACCCCTGGACATACTTGATTTCGGAACCACCTGTCGGCGTATGGTGAAGCTCCTAAGTCTATACCAACTGGCTGCCCTAAACTGACCAATCTAGTGGCAAAGCCTGCCTGGCCTAACAACAAATCCAGGGGGTACCAATCCGTCTAATCGGGGTTGGTCAGCAACCGTCACTCGATCATCTAAAAGATGCCCAGGAACACATGGTGGTTATAATAGTACCGTGTAAGTAGGAATGCCCTTACACACATGACTCATCTCACCGCACTTGCCTTCCCCAAACACGGACGCTTCTTGTGCGTTCACCCATAAAGGGTTACCCTAGACAGGAGCGCCCTATATACTTATATATATACATACATGTCAAACACAAAAAGTTCCAACTGGGCCATCAAATCATTCGGTTATCAAAACCACTTTATTAAACACTTGAAGTTATAAATCAATCCTCTAGTTTTACATAATCAAATACATTTATGAAAACATTGCACAAGCTCTTCTAAAACAACCCTAAACACCACTTTTGTATTTAAAAAACCAAATGGGCCCTTAGGTTCCAAAACGCACACCAAATCATTTTACCATTACCAAACGAGCCTTTACCATTTTCAAACTCATGTCAAAACACATTTCAAAACCACTCTAAGTACCCCTTAAAGCTTCAATGTTGACACACACCCCAAAATCCTCCTGAAAAAACAAACACACGCCAAAAAAAATTTCACCCATGATTTGAATTCCAAGCATCATTAAATAAATCAGTTATTAATTTGGTAAAACATTTCAAAGGAAAAAATAGAGGCTTGCATCTCAACTTCACCAACTCACAAGAGAAAGCCATTTTATAAATCACTGCATAACCAAACCCTTTGAAAAACTTGTCACAACCCGACCCAACGGGGCTTGAGCCGCGACTCCCCAAGCCCGCCTCCAATAGGCCAGGGGCTGACGTCTAGCGCCGAGTAGGCTATCACACACAAGGGAGGAATTAGCCTAAGGTACTTGTACACACGCACCCACATACACCTCCATGCAACAGTGCAGAGATATATAAAATTGAAAATAAAATGCATGCATACATCTATCCCAAACAAGAGTGCAACAGCAGTACAAAAAGGAAAAAACAGGGGCCACCAAAGGAAAACTACAAAAGTGCCCGACCTGCTTAGAAGGAGGGAAAACAATACCAAAAACAGCTGCCGGTAAACGCCTCGGCACAACTCCGGTAAACACCCCGGTCAAACCTGCTCACTAAGCTCTGTCTGCTCCGGGTCCTCTGGGAACTCCGTCGAAAGGCATGTGGTCTGCACAATACACAAACATGTGCGGGAAAAGCCCATGCAAGGGTGCGTATAACAATACTCAGTAGGCACCCTAAAAACCCAAAACAAAAGAGAGCAATTGAAAGGAAACAGTCTGCTCATCCCAGCCAGAGGGAACCCAGACGAGAGAGAAACTTCATCTCGTGACCATCCTCGGTTAAGCACAACTAGTTAGCTCAACTCAGGTGTATACCCATACATATACCATGAGCAATCCAGATATACCCAGCTCACGCACCAAGCCACATGAGGTACCGACCTCATCACCAGAAATGTTTCACAACTAGGAGAGCACACTCCATGATCACGGTCATCCCAGATGACACTCATTCGAGAGATACACTCCATCGGGTCCCACACAAACATCTATGACGCTCACTCGAGATATCACGCTCGACAAATATCGTCACTGAGAAAACCACGCTGAAATAGCAAGAACAACAAACTCCTCAGATAGGGGATCACTCCTAGGGTCTTATAGGGGATGTATGAACCCACACCAGTATACGAAGATCTCACAGATAGGGGATCACTCTCAGGGTCCGCTGGGGGATACCACAACCCAATCTGGCCTTCGTAGAGCTCATAGATAGGGGATCACTCCTAGGATCCACTGGGGGACACCACAACCCGATCTGGCGCTCATAAGAAACGCGTTACTCAGATATAGGATCGTCACCCGTGTCATGACGGTCACGACGATACCGAAACCCTAGCTGGTACATCTCGCACTGTAGGGGATCGAACTGATGATGCCACAACCCTACAGAAACCACGCGCTGAGTAGGGGATCGTATAACCAACAATACCACAACCCTATTATAATCCTCACGCTGAGTAGGGGATCATATACCCGACGATGCCACAACCCTGCTGAGCATAGCCCACTGCGTAGGGGATCATATTCCTGATGATGCCACAAACCCTACGGAGTTAACCTTCTAGATAGGGGATCGCCGCTCGTGAATAAGCAGTCACAGCGATACCAAGAACCCGATCTAGGGAAACGATGCTAGAGGATCTCACTCTGGGCCCACCAGAGGGATGCCACAACTCTAACAGATTAAACATCCCATCGAGAGGATCAAAACCTATACTAAGGTTGTGATGTCATGCGAACCCTCGTAGGAACGAACCAAGGGGGTACTCTCAACCACTACTGGTCCAAACATCGCTAACCCGAGTGACCCACCAAAACGCCACCCTGCACACCTCCAAGGCCGATACCGAGGCCACCATCGTGATCCACACGGAAAAACATGTAGGATAGGTTGTTTACTCGCCCAAAACGGACAACCGGTGAAAAAGGAACTATTCCCCATAGCCTGCCCATGTGGGGCCCACACTACGATCCCGAAACTCATCAATCGGATCATACCATTGTGATTCCATCGGAAAAACACACAGGATCGACTACTCGATCGTCCCAAACAGACACCCGGTGAAAAAAGGTACTATTCACCGAAGCCAGCCCGGGTGGGGCTCACACCACGATCCCAAAACTCGTCAAGCGGATCACACCATTGTGATCCCCTCGGAAAAACACACGGGATCGACTACTCGATCGTCCAAAACGGACACCCGACGGAAAAGTCACGTTTCTCCGCAAACGTCGGAACCCGGCCTTGTGGGGCTCACACCCTGTTCTCGGTCCCGACACCCGGAAAATATCTCGAAAAGTCTGTTGTATCATCAGGGTCTCAACACCACTGACGGCGCGTCATTTGGACACTCCATGCAGGAGTTATGGTGGGTCGAAGCTGAATAATAATAAAATATTATTATTATTTCAACGTTTCGTAGCCCCGGACCACAAACCCGACTCATAAAATTCCAAAAGTAAACCTAAAAGGTCCGTCTTGATGCTAGGAATGCGTCACCACAAACGGCTCGCGATTTGGACTCCCGATATGCATTTTAAGGGTGTTTAAAGAGCTCCCGGAATATTCTGGTCGGAGCACCGCTGGCTCGCCGGAAAACTGACCGGACCGCCGCACCGACCTTCTCGGACCGCAGCACCGCCGCGCCGCCACCGCCTTCACCGGATTCCTCCATGGCCGCCACTGGAATTCGGGTTTTCCGCCGGAAAACTTCCGGGAACACCCGGGAGCACCCTGGTGCTCCAAAATCAGATCCGAAACATGTTTCGGAAACCTCGGGACCCGAACTATACAAACCTTATGACGATTTGAAGAAAAAAACACATAAACGGGGTTTGGGATTTTAAAACTCATACCGCCTACCTGTTGGCGGATCGCCGAAGCTTCGGGTGCAGAACGACGCCTGTGACGCGCTGGAGCTCGATCTGCTGACGATCGGCGCTGAAAACAGACGCCCAGGGCTCGATTTGGCTAAGAAATGGAGGAGGGAGGAGGGAGGACCGCATGTGTGCACAAGGTGAGGGAGGGGGATAGATTTATTGATTTTCTTTTTTTTTAATAAAAACTTCATTTAACTCCCCACCAACATGCCTCCGACCCGGCACCCGACGCCGACTAAAGTTATGTCGTGCCTAGGGTAAACACGGCGTTCTGAACGCAACGGTGCACTCAGAATTTCGATCTGAGACTCCTTTTAGGAGTTATTCGAGATGACGCTCGTAAATTTACTTTTCCACTTATTTACGAAAACACCCCTGATGGCTTTTCTCACAGAAGGCCCGCGCCCGCAATGTTTACACCCCGCCTAGGGTAAACAGCACGCTCCGAACGCAACAGTGCCCTCAGATTCCCGTTCTGAGCTACCTTTTAGGAGATAACACGCCCCCACCACGTGCATAGTATAAAAATACTTAATATTTTTATAAAATTAATTCCGGGCACATCGGGCCTCGGAATCGCATGCCGTCTTCGCGCCTACCTCTGGAATTATTCATAGGATTATTAAAAAGTCTGACAGGGCCAAAACCCAAGTCGGTACATCCTCCCCACCTTAGAACTTTTCGTCCCCAAAAAGCCCTAAGCACAAGGGAAGCAATTTGACTCTCAACTGGGTCTCCCACGCCAGCGATTTCTCCAATAAACACCCACGCCCGAACACATAAATCATAGTGAATCATCTACCACACCTCAACACTATCCGCTTTGGGCAGCACTAACTTTCCCAAACAGTTTTGATCGCTTCACAAAAACGCATCTCGGTGGGGGTAGGATCCCTCTTCCTTACGCATTCGAAGCACGTCAAAAAACACCCACACAGGGTCTTACCAACGCCCTGAACAAAACTCGAGCAGGAAACAGAAAGGGAAGAGTACCGCTAAATAGTGTCTAACAAACTACTGCAAAAAGTAGAAAGGACACAAGGCGTACCTCAATCCATCCGCGGAGCCTCCGGGTCAACTGCCTGTAGGGCATGTAGTTGACCTCACCCTCGTCCCCCAACTCCCTGATCTTGGCGTGGACCACCTGGGGGTGGGGGTGGTGGCAAATGATACCGCCTACCACCTCGCATTGTTGCACCAGCTCTGTCGCCACGTCTACCGCCCTGTGGACATCCAAACTCAAGACGTTGCCGCTGCCAAGGCGTCCTATCGGCTGGCTCCCTCTCAGAAGCATAATGGTTCAGACAATCTATAGCAAGATGTCCCTGACTGTCACAAGCATAACACCGCCTCTCCTGAGGCTGACCAAAACTGGCATGCGAGCCCTGTGAGCCATGAGCCTCAGATCCTCCATCCTGGTGTCGCCTCCTGAAACGTTGGCCACGCCCAGACCCTTGCACCTGCCACCGGCTACTAGATGTCGATCTGACTTACGAAGTCTCAACTCTCGAGTTCCTAGCACTAACAGGTGGGACCTGCTCAGCTAGAAATCTATACACCACCAACGCTCGCTCCAGCACTCCAGCATAGGTGGGAAAACACAAAGAAACCACACCTTCCCAGATGTCTCTACATAGGCCCTGCTTGATGGTCTGAGCCCTAAAGAATGGGTCTCGAACCATATCTAGGGAGTAGTGCGACAGGTCTGTAAACCTCGATGAGTACTCTGACATAGTCATGCCCTCCTGCAGAAGCTTTAGAAGCTCCTGAATCTGCACCGACCTTAGCATCACCGGATAGAACCCCTACCTGAAGAGACGCTCAAGATCTGCCCACATGAGCGTCTCCTCATCATGGGACTACGTCACTAAACTCCACTATTTCCCGGCCAAACCATGCAGAAGGCTCGTCGTTAGGACCACCATCTGATCTGTGGGTGTCCTCACCAGGCGGAAAACACGGGTGACTGCTTTGAGCCATTCATCAACTGCCTGAGGGTCTGGATCACCCCAGAACCTTAGAGGTCGCTGCCTCTGAAACTCGTGCAGCGCACTCAGCCTATGCGCAACCGCATCCTGCACTCCCGGCACAACCAGCTGCTCGACAGGTGGTGGCTCAACTGGCAGACCACCTGGAGGTGCAGCCTCAGAACCTGCGACCTAGTCTACAGCCTCTACATGGGGTGAATCTTCACCACAACCCCACTGCGGAACCCTCACTGGCTATCATCATGGAGTCATCCTGAAATACAATCAAGACGCACCATGGTCAAAGAGTATATCTGGAGAGATGAATCAAGAAGGTAAAGGAAAAACCCAAAACCCAGTCCTATATGATGCATGTCCCATTATTTTCCCCTGCGACCAGTGTACGAATGTCTCGAGTCGAAAAGCAGGTTATCAGAGTCCTGATGAATGGATACGTCAGTCGTCGCACCAACACTGGAGTCCCTGGCCTGAAATCAGAACTCGAAACATCCTAACACTGCCGCTATGCAACCCAAACCAAACTCACAACTAGACCAGCTACGATCTGAGATCCCAAAGGTGGAACCTCCTCTGATACCACTCTGTCACGACCCGACCCAACGGGGCTCAAGACGCGACTCCCCAGGCCCGCCTCCAATAGGACAGGGGCTGGCGTATATTGCCAAGTAGGCTATCACACACAAGGGAGGGATTAGCCTAACGTACCTGTACACACGCACCCACATACACCTCCATGCAATAGTGTAGAGATATATAAAACTGAAAATAAAATGCATGCATACATCTATCCCAAACCATAGTGAAACAGCATTACAAAAAGGAAAAAACAGGGCCCACTAAAGGAAAACTACAAAAGTGCCCAACCTGCTCAGAAGGAGGGAAAACACTGCCAAAAAAACCTACCGGTAAGATCCTCGGCACAGCTTTGGTAAACACCCCAGTCAAAACCGCTCACTAAGCTCCACCTACTCTGGGTCCTCCTGGAACTCCGTCGAAAGGCATGTGGTCTGCACAAGACACAAACATGTGCGGGAAAATCCCGTGCAGGGGTGAGTATAACAATACTCAGTAGGCACCCCAAAAACCCAAAACAAAAGAGAGAAACTGAAAGGCAACAGTCCGCTCATCTCAGCCAGAGGGAACCCAGACGAGAGAGAAACTCCATCTCGTGACCATCCTCAGCTAAACACAACTATTCAGCTCAACTCAGGTGCATGCCCATACATATACCATGAGCAATCCAGATATACCCAGCTCACGTACTAAGCCACATGAGGTATCGACCTCATCACCAGCAACGGTTCACAACTAGGAGAGCACACTCCACGATCACGGTCATCCCATATGACACTCGTCCGAGAGATACACTCTATTGGGTCCCACACAAACATCTCCAATGCTCACCTGAGAGATCACGCTCGATGGATATCATCACTAAGAAAACCATGCTGAAACAGCAAGAACAAAAAACTCCTCGGATAGGGGATCACTCCTAGGGTCTGCTAGGGGATGCCTGAACCAACACCAATATACAAAGATCTCACAGATAGGGGATCACTCCTAGGGTCTGCTGGGGGATACCACAACCCGATCTGGCATTCGTAGAGCTCATAGATAGGGGATCACTCCCAGGATCCACTGGGGGATACCACAACCCAGTCTGGCGCTCGTAAGAAACATGTTACTCAGATAGAGGATCTTCACCCATGTCACGACGGTCACGACGATACCGAAACCCTAGCTGATACATCTCGCGCTGTAGGGGATCGAACTGACGGTGCCGCAACCCTACAGAAACCACGCGCTGAGTAGGGGATCGTATAACCAACGATACCACAACCCTACTATAATCCTCATGCTGAACAGGGGATCGTATACCCAATGATTCCACAACCCTAATAATCATGGCCCACTGCGTAGGGGATCATATTCCAGATGATGCCACAAACCCTACGGAGTTAACCTGCTAGATAGGGGATCGTCGCTCATTGATAAGAAGTCACAACGATACCAAGAACCCGATCTAGGGAAACAATGCTAGAGGATCCCACTTCGGGGCCACCGGAGGGATGCCACAACTCTAACAGATTAAACATCCAATCGAGAGCATCACAAACCTATACTAAGGTTGTGATGCCACACGAACCCTCATAGGAACGAACCAAGGGAGTACCCTCAACCACCGATGTTCCAAACGTCACTAACCCGAGTGACCCGCCAAAACGCCACCCGCGCACCTCTAAGGCCGATACAGAGCCCACCATCGCGATCCACGCGGGAAAACACGTAGGATAGGCTGTTTACTCACCCGAAACGGACAACCGGTGAAAAAAGGCACTATTCACCGTAGCCTGCCCTTGTGGGGCCCACACTAGGATCCCGAAACTCATCAAGCGGATCATACCACTGCGATTCCCTCGGGAAAACACATGGGATCGACTACTCGATCGTCCCAAACGGACACCCAATGAAAAAGGTACTATTCAAAAAAGCCAGCTCGGATGGGTCCCACACCGCGATCCTGAAACTCCTCAGGCGGATTACACCATTGCGATCCCCTCAGAAAAACACACGGGATTGACTACTCGATCGTCCAAAACGGACACCCGGCAGAAAAGTCACGTTTCTCCGCAAATGTCGGAACCCGGCCTCATGGGGCCCACATCCTATTCTCGGTCCCAACACCTGGAAACTATCTCGAAAATTCTGATGTATCATCAGGGTCTTAATGCCACTGACGGCACATCATTTGGACACTCTGTGCAGGAGTTATAGTGGGTCGAAGCTGAATAATAATAAAATATTATTATTATTTCAACGTTTTGTAGCCCCAGGCCACGAACCCAACTCATAAAATTCCCAAAGTAAACCCAAAAGGTCCTTCTTGACGCAAGGAATGCATCACCGCAAACGGCTCGTGATTTGGACTCCCGATATGCATTTTACGGGGGTTTAAAGAGCTCCCGGAATATTCTGGCCGAACCACCGATGGCTCGCCGGAAAACTGACCGAACCGCCGCGCCGACCTTGCCGGACCGCCGTGCCGCCTGCTGGATTCCACCGCGCTGTCGCCGGCCTCGCCGGATTCTGCCATGGCCACTGCTGGAATCTGGGTTTTCCGCCAGAAAACTTCCGGGAACACCCGGGAGCACCCCGGTGCTCCGAAATCAGATCTGAAACATGTTTCGGAAACCTCGAGACCCGAACTATACAAAACTTATGAAGATTTGAAGAAAAACAACACAAAAATGGGGTCCGGGATTTTAAAACTCAAACCTCCTACCTGTTGGCGGATCGCCGAAGCTTCGGGTGCAGAATAACGCCTGCGACGCGCTGGAGCTCGATCTGCTGATGATTAGTGCTGAAAACGGATGCCCGGGGCTCGATTCGGTGAATAAATGGAGGAGGGAGGAGGGATGACCGCCTGCGCACATAAGTTGAAGGAGGGGGGAGATTGATTGATTTTTTTTAATAAAAACTCCATTTAACTCCCCACCAACACGCCTCCGACCCGGCACCCGACGCCGACTAAAGTTATGTCACGCCTTGGGTAAACACAGCGTTCTGAACGCAAAGGTGCACTAAGAATTGCGATCTGAGACTCCTTTCAGGGTTTATTCGAGCCGACGCTCGTAAATTAACTTTTCCACTTATTAACAAAAACTCCCCTGATGACTTTTCTCATAGCAGGCCCGCGGCCGTAAAGTTTACACCCCGCCTAGGGTAAACAGCATGCTCTGAATGCAACAATGCCCTCAGATTCCCATTCTGAGATACCGTTTAGGAGATAACACACCCCCGCCACATGCATAGTATAAAAATAATTAATATTTTTATAAAATTAATTTCAGGCACACCGGGCCTCGGAATCGCACATCGTCTTCGCACCTAACTCTGGAATTATTCGTAGGAATATTCCAAAGTCTGACAGGGCCAAAACCCAAGTCACTACAAAACTACTCTCGCACCTTTTAAAACTTAACCCACACCACGCACACAACCAAAAGCACTTTTCAAGACCAAAGGACCAAGACCTCGAGAAAAACAGTTAAAATCGCCCTTTGAAAAATCATAATGAACCAAAAAATTAATTAAAAATATTCATGAATAGTCAAAACGATTCATAAAAAATTTAATTAACAGACCGAATAATTTATAAACAATTATACAGACAACTCGTCCATTTTACAAACCCTTTCATAAACAAGTAACCAGTTTCTAACAATTTCCATAAACATGCCAAACAAAGTATAAATGATTTCATAAACAAATCAATTATTTTGCAGAGGTGCAAATAAAGTAAAAGAACCAATTAAAACATGCAAGAATTAAATGGATTTATTCATAAAGGGAAAAATGTGGATTCACCTACCTCAAGGTTGAGCGTGAACGCGACGACACTTCAGCAGGAGGGGCCACAACACCCCGTGGATTAACCGCACACCTAAGAAACGTGAAAAACATACGTAGCACAACCGCAATATTAGGGATTCAACCAAAACAAATAAAAACACCACTGATGAAATGACAGAAAGATAAATAAATAAATAGATAAATAAATATACCGGAGGAGGCCTCTACCGGAAAGGGGGGGCACGGCCACACCGAAGCAAGGTAGAGGCGCCGTGTAGGGGTTCAGTTGCGCTTCTTGTCAGAACAATGAGAGCAGTAGGTTCGGGTCGTCGGAACGTGCCGCTGGCCGGAGCAAACGGGCTGGCGGCCGGAACGGCGGGCCGCGGGTGGCCGGAGGCCGGAGCGGTGGTCCGCGAGAGCCGGGGCGCGAGCAGGAGGCCGGCCAGGGTCCTGAGGGGGCGTTGGCGAAGGGCGGAGCCGGCTGGGTTGCGGAAGGCTGGAAGGCCGAAGGCTCGGGCTGGTTGGACCGCGGGAGGTCGGGGCATGACCTCACCAGAGGTGCGGCGGTCGGGAAGCGTGGGGTGCGGAGGGGAGAAGGCGGGAGGGGGCGGCCGGATCTGGTGAGGGCGAGGTCAGGGCGCCACTGCCAAGGTGAGGGCGAGCAGGGCTGGGGTCTGACAAGGTCGTCGCCGCCGGAGCAGGTCGGACGTGAGAGGAGGTCGGGGTGCCTCTTCAGAGGTGAGGGCAAGGTGGTGGGGGTCCGGCGGTCCGTGGGTGGTCGCGTTGCGCTGATCGGGAGGGGAGGGTTGCGCATGTGCAGCCCTCGCGTGGAAGTGAAACAGAAAGGGGGGGTGCGCCTCCCCCTTAGGGTTTCTTTTTTTTTTTGTCATTCTATTATAATAATAATACTATTACAATAATAAAAATAACTATAGAAATAATACAAATAATAATAATAATAAGTATATTACAAATAATAATAGTACAAATAATAATAATAATAAGTATAATACAAATAATAATAATAATAATAACAATAATAGTAATCTTAATAATAATAATACTAATAATAAAATTATAATAATAATAATAATATCATTAATAACATTAATATTCTTAATAATAATAATAATAATAACAACATGATATTATTATTATTATTATTATTATCGAACATTCTTTTAATTTTTTTTTAATTTTAATCCGTTTATTTATCTTATTCTGAAAACTGGGTCACCGCGTGCTCGTCGCACGGCTTAAAAAAACACACACACAAAATGCTCGCCTCAACGCGGTCCACTTGGGCATCCGCACAAGCACCTAGGGTGACCGTGCAGTTACCACTAACCATGCGGTACCCATGCATGGGTCTAAAACCCACCAAAAACATTAAACGTCAATAATTTTGATCTAGGACCCAGCTCAGACGTTGGTGAGAGAACTCAGGGCCAAGAATTAAATAAATAAAAATGAATTGAATGTCAGGGTGTGACAAGATGCATTAGGGAAGATGTATTGTGTATTTTTTAAAAATCCAAAGGGGGAATTGTTGGAACCCCTTAATGGGTGTGTTGGATTTGTTGATAATGAGGTGTTTTCTAATAAGAAGAGTTTGTTGAAAAGAAGACCCCAAAGGAAGATGAAGGTGATTCGTTTAGGATTATTGACAAATATCATAGTTATTTTATATTTGATTTGTTGAAAAGGAATATTGGGTGAAGGAATGAAGTCTAGAAGATATCTAGAAGTGTGAATCATTTGAAAAGAATCTTACATGGTTGAGTGAATGTCCAAAGAAGTATTGAAGGAATCTTGGAGAAAGGTAGGTGCATGACACACCATAGTACAAGGCATTTTTCTTTAAAGATACCAAAAATGGGTAATCTGGAAAGGACCACACTGTGTTGGTCCCCATGTTTGATTTCTAGAGCACTTGTATGAAATAATGAAGCCCAATCTGGGAGTTTCGGTGGTCGTGGTCAAAGCATGAATCACATGGAATATCTGGAGTTGAAAAATGGATAGGTGAATATCAACACATTGTGGAGATAGGTTTGGTGCATGGAAATTTCACCTGTGCAAAATGGCCAAGCCCAAAATGGGTGTAGTGGAGTTTAGAGTGGTCGTGGTTGAAAAGAAGTGTTGTATTGAAGAATTGGATATCAAAGTGGCCAAAATGGATTAAGAAGGATGAACACACCACAGAAATATGTGTGGTGCATACAAAACAGCTAGTGGATTTTCACCATGTCGTAAAATAAGGAATGTTGACATGGATTTTCACCTGTGTGAAATGGTGAGGCTAAAATGGGAATTTAGGTACTCATGGTGATGGTGTTTTCTTTATATGACAAAGGTGATGTTTCATATTCCTAAAACAAAAGGAAAAATAGGAAACTGGCCATGGAGTTGGGCGTGTTAAAGGGTGTTTTTCCTGGAAATACATAGGCCATGTTGTGGTGTCTTAAAGAAAGGAATTTTGGTGGGTGTTTTAGTGGAAGACATGCCAAATATAGAGATCCTAACTCAAATGATGCATGAACAGTTCCCCATTGATTCAATAATCATGCTCTTCGATTTCAATCCATGATTCAAGCCTAAATCGAAGGGAGATTGAAGAAATTTAAATAGTGAATTAAATAGAATTAAATCCATGCTATAAAATGAGAGATAATATGGTCCATGAAGCATTTATGGTTTGATTATAGAAGTTATGGAAAATGGAGAAATCGTGGGGATTTATGGGAGGTTTTCAATGACCCATAATGGTGTTAACAGGTGGCCAATTTAATTATCTCATGATCTCCTATTACAAAAGGAAATCAACACCTACAGAATAGAGAGGGAGAGAGAGATAATTGTATATATTAAATATTTGAATCTCATTGTAAGGTGTTCCAGGTGAGGGGATAAAAGGAAGAATAAGGAGGAGTTGGCACTCCTTGAAGACTCTCCCAAAGGAAGAAGGGAGACGTCACTATTGTGCAGTGTAGAAGGCATTCCAGACGGTGCTTTGAAAAGTGGAAGAAGGTTATTTGAGAGAATATCATAGAAAGTCTATGAAGAGCAGCAAGTGGACGTGAACAGAGCATCTACACACATTCAAGGATGCATTCAACACAAGTGATGTTGTCAAAGGGACCTGCAAGTTCATAAACTGTGTAAAGGTGATCTTTTCCATTACGGTGAGTGAGAGGAAAGAAGTTCAAAGAAGTGACCACTAGGTAGAAGTGGACTGTACCTAAACATATCAGGGGAGTGACCCCAGGTAGGAGTGACCTTGCCTAAACCTTATTCGAAGAGAAGTTTTCCTTTAGTGTTTTGGTGCATCAACGCATTTTCGAATTCATGCTCCTTGGACTAGACCATAGTGGTGAACCGAGTAAGAATATCTATTTCCTAATTACTTTTTACATGCACACCAAAAAGGGTAAAAGATAATTACATGATAAATCTGGTAAAGGGGTGGTCAAGTTAAGATATAATAAGATCATCATAGAGAGAAAAGAGAAAAACAAGTGAACCTCAAGGTCGATAGGACAAGATCCATTAGGGAAGTGAGACATAAAAGGAAAAAGTACTTAAATTGGATTAGAATTACATACCCTAATTCACCCACCACCCCCACCCCCTACCCCCTCTTAGGGTATATATCACTCTATAACCCTTTAGGGACTAACATTAAGTTAGGGGGAATTTACATATTCCATATATTCATGATATTTGGTTAATATTTAATTCATTTTAATCCCTTATATTTATTTATTCATTAAGTTCTAATGAGTTTTGGAATTAAAGTTTCAAATAATTTGATTGTGTGAATATTGTTTAAAATGGAAAAATTAGGAATTTAATTAACTTATTTGATTTTTTGTGTAATATGAATGGATTGATACTAATTGTTCTTTATCTTTTTTTGTGATGGATTGGATCATGTAATGCGACATTAGATATCATGATTAATAAGGTGGTTATTAAAGAAAGTGGTGATGCCTAAAGGATTGTTATGGATTCATCCTCCCAATATAACTTGAAGAAAGGAATGTTGAATGGAGAATGGCTTGAGGAGTGGTCATCGTAATTAGGAAGTACTCAATTGGAATCTCAGGAAATGAATAAATTGAAAAGGAATTGACACTATAAGGATGAATCTAGTTCAACATAAGCATCAGTGTGACACTCTGTAAGGATTATCCATCCACTGTAAGCATGAATCTCAGCCTAGGTAAACATGATTCTCAATCTGTGTAAGGATGAATTCAGGCTACATAGGTATTAATTCCACCTTCATAAGGATGATTTCTGCTGCATAAACATCATTTTCACCTGTGTAAACATCATGCCTTTATGGAAAAAACCAGAAGAAGGTTATGTCAAGGGAAGTTTTTAAGGATCATATGTGCTTCAAATTAAAGCTTGGCGGTGCCACATCAGTATTCATGAAATCAACTAGAGGCAGCCATGTGGATTATAATGTGCATTATATTTTGATCAATTGTAAAGAGGAAAGCTATGAATTTTAGGGAAGATTGGATCATGATGAAGAAAAAATTCTAAGTAAAAAAAGGAAATTTCCAAAAAAATCAAAGGTAAAAGATCTTGTGGGGATTTGACAAGTTTAAATAGGAGGAAATAAATAACTTACATAAATAAGAGGAGATCATATGAAGAAATAAGGGATTCGAGGTGTTTTGCTGTTGGGGCTACTAATTTGTTTTATTTCCTAATTTTCTTGAAATCCTTATTCTTCCTCTTGCATCTATGTTATCCCATGCATGGAGGGGTAAAAATTTGAGTGATCAAGGATGGGGAGGAAGTCCATCTGAAATGATTATAATTCTAAATTTCAATGAATAAAACTTGTTCTTTTTATTAATTTTTTGTAGTATTCAGTAATATTTTATAATATTGAATGTGATAATGTTTGATTTATTTTAGTTTTCTATTTATTTCCTTGGTCGAGAGTTATTCATCTCCCTCTACTCTGCTCAATCTATAAATGATAGAATAGAGAAGTTTGAGAGGTGAAGAGATTGGTGATTTTCAGATTGTGTGTGAAGGGTAGTAGAACACTCTTGGGTGACTTAAGAAACACAAAACCTAATTGGGTATTTCCTAACTACACGAAGAGTGGGTTGCTGCATCACTTTGCACATAAGGAAGGAGGGTATACTGGACATTGATTGCTATTAAGTTTATTCTCACTAATTCATTCAACCAAGGGTGGAAGGTAAAATGATTTTGGAGACTTCCTTCTTTGGATAATTTAAAGAAGGGTAAATTCCTTAAAGACTATGATAGCATTACAAGTTGATGACCAAACCTGACCCATTAACCTTTTCATCATATTATTTTTAATCTCTTTGTTTCATTGCTTCAGCTTGGATTTTAAGATCAACAACTCAAAACAATCCCTTTTCTAACTAAATGTGACATCTAATTTTGAGCACTCCTCTCTTGAGACAAACCTAGGTTTCCACTAGACTACATTTAACCTAGGAAAAAGAATACCTTCTGCACACCCTGCAACAAGGTGATGTCATTGATATAGCCTATACATAGAAATGTATGAAAAAATATATCATGCAAGATATTGGAGAATATTTTATGAAAACAAGTTTCCATATTTTTTAGTCAATTCATATCATATAATTTAGGGAATTCAATTGGAATTTAATATTGAATATTGGAGATATTATTCATGAAAATAATAGAGGAAGGTTGATGAAAAATTCATATGATCATGGATTAAGAGAGAGATTCGCTGAAGACGTTTTGTTGTTACTTTTGTGAGAGAGATTCAGTGAAAACTTATTAGCTAGAAACAATAAAGAAGAAGTTGAACTAGCCGAGTCTCAAAAAGAGTGAGAAGGGTGAAGGAGGATGAGTTCTTGAATCCATTATTTCATGTGCATGTTCATGCATGGATTTAAGGAAATAAGAGGCTTATTATCATACTAATTATGTTATATTGAATCAATGTATCCTGGAGGAACTCCATTTATCACTAGTTAAAGATCATAAGTCATTTCAAGAGGATTTACTTCATCAACTAATGTTATGCCATAATTTGAAGAAGGCATGAGGGATTCTTGTGTTACAAGTGGGATGCTTATATAAACTGACAGGATACCGTAATAATTATAAAGGTTCAGGGATCACATCAACCCTACTATAATCTAATTTATGAAATTGGTAGATCACCTTGTCATGGATCTTATCATGAAAAACAAGGATGTAGTATTCTAAACGAGGAGATAAACCCTGTAAAAAAAATTGTGTGTCTATTGTGTTTGCCTTCATTATTACAAATGATGTGTGTGATTTAAGCAGTTTGAAAGAGATCCATTCACTATAAACAAGTAAAAGGTCGAGTTTCTAAAAGATCATGAAAACAACCAACACTAATTTATCCCCCCCCCCCTCAATGTTGTTCATACATTTTCCTAGGACACCTCAATGTCAAATAATCAAAACTGAGAAAATGAGATTGAATTATCTCAAAAAATTAAGACAATAATCGTCGATTAATTTCTGACATGTATAAACAAACCCTACATCAATCCAAAGTGTAATATTCCTGAAATGTGTGTCTACTTGTAATTTATTAGAATATATTTTAAGTGTGTTTTCTTAAATATAAAACAAACATGATTTTTATTATTTATTTATGACTACATGTGCTTTTTTTCCTCTAAAAATGTCAAGGGATGGTTGATCGTTCAACAATATGTTTCCTCATGCTTTACAATTTTCATTCTCTTATTTTTTTTTATTTGGATATTTAGAGTTATGTTTGGTTTGACATTGAACACAAACAAATTTATTTTTATATTATGTGAAGTTGTTCAAATTGTAATTAATCATTGTTGTTGTTTAAAACTGTTATAATGTAATGAATTATTTTTATTATTTGAATATATATTAATTCTCTACTAAAAGTGGAATTATATGATATGTTTGTGTGTGTGAGATAGAGAGAGAGTTTTTTTGCTTTAGGTTATTATAGTAGGTTGTTGTGCAGTTTAATACCGCAACAGCAGAGCTGTACCTTTTTCATTGCTAAAATTTAGCATTGAAAAAAGATAGCACTTTATCAATGCTAAAAACAAGTATCGATAAAAGTTGTAATCTTTATCGATGGTTTTTTGGTATTAGTTTTAAAGCACTGAGAAAAACTATTTTAGGCACTGAGAAAGCTCAATTATATAATAGTGTTGGTTGTGTTTGTTATTTTAAATAAAATGAAGTGTGTTTGAATGTGCATCAAATTTAAAGTTTTTAATATGTGTTATATTTTTGTTGTGATTATATGATTATGGTAATGTCGAGTTCATTATTTTGGTATTATTATTGTTTTTTTTAAATCTTAAAGAGTTTATTACTTTATAGGGTAGAAGGCCTAGGGCATCACATAGAATGAACATATGAATGGCTTTGGGCCCATTACATCAACAAGGGGCTCACATTTGAGGGGGCACAAGCCCCGTTACATCCTTGAGAGGCAAGCATTTTTTAAGATACTAAATTTCATTGGAAATATCATAGAGTGATCTCATACAAAAATTGTCGCTTTGGTCATTATTGAATGGAGGTCAGTGCATAATTGGGAAGCCCTAAATGGGCACACATTTGTGTGGATATTATCATACTACTTATTATTATGGCTTGAGAGTTATTTTTTGTGTCTGAAACTTGGTCAAAGTGGGCAAGTCAAAGTAAGGTTAATATATGATTGGACAAGGAATCCCATCTCGTTTCTCTAACTTTGTTTGATTTTCCAAAGATATAGGCATGACACTTTGGTGTTGTCCAAACAAGTAAATGATCTCATCTCAACACTTCGGCTTAGTTCAAATTGTTGTAGTTATTTAGCCTTAAGATAGGCATGGATTTTTCTTTAAAAAACTTTATTTCAAAAAACCAAGTTTTATGCATCAAAGTTAAATGTGAAAGATCTTCATAATGTTAATGAAAGAGATCAAATGAGCAATAAATAAATGAGTGGTTTGTTGTGATCTCTATGTCCACTCTTAGCATTATCTATAGTCAGGGGTATGCATTATAAAGAATATTTTAATACATTCTTTTATCCTCATTTCTTATAGGGGAAGTGGAAGTCTCAAATGATGAAACGCGCACAAACAGTGAAGAAAAACACAAAGAACGCAAGAATTTATGTGGTTTGGCAAGGGTTGCCTACATCTACAGAGATAGTCGGCTCTATCATTTCTCTTCGAATAAACTTCAGAGGATATCACACATTACAATTACAGAGAGTTTCATTATGATTTTATAGAAATTCCAGCGATGCCAAGAGTTCGTTCGGGTAGTTCATCTAATCAAGACGGATTCTTCTCACTGCTAGCTGCTTCCACGGGTTGCAGACCAAAAAGTATGTCCATGCGCAAGTTATGGACAACCATCTACAGTGAATTATCAAATTGGTCATGAGAGAGAGATTTGTGAGAGTCACTTCCAATTTGAAAGTATACTATATGAAACAATTATAGAAGGTTATCGACAACCGACTCAAGAAGATCCTTTTTAGTACACAATAGTTGAAGATGATTTCCCCTGATTTGGCAACCAACCCGATGTAGTCGTCAGTGAGAAGAATCTATCTTAGATAGATGAACCACCTAAACAAACCCTTAACATCACTAAAATTTTTCATCTATAAAATCAAAATGAAACACACTGTGTTATCCCCCCACCCCCCACCTCCCATGAATGCATGCAACCCTTGCCAAACCATGTAAGTTCTTAACTTCTCCCCTATTTTTCTTTTGTGTTGTTACCCCAAACGTATTGTTACATGATGTCCTTATACCCAAAACAAAACCCATCATTTTTATAGTTACGAGAACCCATAGTTGAAGGTAAAAAAAGAATTGAGTTATTTTCTTATCATTTTTACAAGACAAGGAGTTTAATGATATATATATCCCTCTTAAAAGTTGAGGGCGAAGCCTCACCTTATTTATGAAAAATGGTTATATCACAAAGAAAAACAGATGCAGGGATGTACTACGTGTTGGATTGGTGTTGCCCGATCCGGTTGGGCCGAATGCTTGTGGCCCGCAACTTTCGCGGGTCAACAGTACTGTAGCGGAGCTGACCGACCGACACCGACAGGCACTGTAGCGGTGCGGACTTCGGGGTCAACAGTACTGTAGCGCTTTTGACTTCCAACCGACAGACACTGTAGCGCTTTTGACAAAGCCAGCCGCCGTTCACTGTAGCGATGCGGACTACTATTCAGAACAGTAGACCGTCTTCTTCATATGTAGCCCATTTCGGGCTAGGGTTTTATTGTTGGAAATCCTCTGTAATTTCTGTGCTCCCGAATCATAGTGAAATTCTGCCTCTCCCGTGGACGTAGGGATTTTTCCCGAACCACGTAAATCGCCGTGTTCATTGTTGCTTTTCTTTCTTTCGTTTTCTCGTTTTCTGTCGTTCTGTCTCCCGGTGATTCCGCATCACTACGAGAGTCAAAACTAAAAACCTCACCGAGACCCACAGGAATAGCTACCACTGAGCTGCACCCTGAGGGCAATATATATCCCTCTTAAAGAAATAGATGTAATATGCAAAGTAATGGAATTTTTACAAATCCTATCTTTGTTCACTCTCCCGAAGCTTTGGCACCCGCCATGGCACCTGAACCCTGGCTCGCCTCGTCACCTTCAATCGCCATCGTTACGCCCACTTCAGCTGGTCGAATAACCCGGTCATGCAGTGAATAACCAGCCTGCAACACAAACCAAAACCACCCATTTAAGTTCCTATCTTTTTTAAGTTTCTTAAAGACCCACCCACAGACGACGACGAACAATCATATAATGTTCTTTCAGCACCCAGAGGCCCAGATTGGTATGAAGAAAAGACGAAAGGGGAAAATGGTGTTTTTTATCGTTTGGTGTTCATATATGATGTTCCAATATATCTGGTAAGCAGGAGCAGCCCGGTAAATTTTGTTGCTCAAGACTGCATATGAATTTTTGCCCTAAAATGTATTAAGAGCTACAGTGAAATTGTGAAAATTTTGCCCTTATTTCTATATTTTTTTTCTTTGCTTGCATGTTGCCCTAGCCCGGGGGCTCTTTGGGCTTGCCCTAGGGCCGGCCCTGCTGGTAAGACGTCATACCTTCAAGACAGCAGCTATGGTGCCGGGAGGCTTGGATGCATCAGGGACTTGGAAGGCTGCGTTGTGCCAATGAGGATCGAATTTCTCATTTGCAGGATCGAATTTCTCCACTCCAAACTTCCTGAACACCTGAGGCCAACAGAGTTCAGGGAACATAAAAAGAACAAAGGACGTGTTTGGTACACTGAAAGACCATTACAGGAACTGTTACATATGGGATTTCTACAAAAAAAAACATGTTTGGTTGGCAGAAATCCCATTTTCACAGAACAGAAGCAAAAAGGTATTTATCACCACTAAACTGAAGGCGTTTTTAAGATGGAAAACAAGTGCAGCTCAGAGCTGATTGGGCCGGGCACTGCAAGTGATGCCTGCTGGGCATGGGAAGATCAAGCAGACCACAAAATAGAAAAGGAAAGCCCAAGTTGGATCAGTCTGGGCCCACAGAGTTGGGCCAGGTCGGGTGTGGCCAAGCCAGGCCAAACTGAGTAGACATGGATCGAGCCAGGGTTGGGCCAGATCAGGCTGACCCAGCTCAGGTGGTGATTGTCAACCAGACAACCTGGTGCCACTGCAAGTCAGACCCAGTAGGGCCGAGCCATCTATTGGGCTCAATTAGGCCAACCCGACCCAGGCCTTAAAATAATTAAAAATTATTTTATTTTATTATATTTCAATTAAAAAATATTAGATTTTTTTTTTTTTTGAAAAATAGCCACACCTCCACAAGCTGCTTATCCGTCATCTGAACACCTTCCAGCAGCGTTTTCAACAGTGGCACGGCTCCAGCAGTGTCCTTTGACGCATCAATCTTCGTGAAACTCTCACTCACCATAGACGAGGCTCTTTCCAACGTGTCTGCAACATCCAATAAATCCTTTGCAAAACTCTGCAGCACACAAAGTTAAGCATCCGATACAAGTAGTAATACAGTACATATCAATTAACAAGCACGAAAGAATAACATGGATCAAAATGCATATACCAAGCAATTAGCAGTTGCGCCAAATGAACAGTAGAATATCAAATCCAGAAAAATAATACTAGTACTAGTACCAAACCTGTATTGCAAATTTCATAGAATTCTCCGCTTCGCGTTTTGTCCGTTCTGTAACATTTTCCATCTCAGCAAAACCACGAAGGAATTTATCCTTTATACTTTTAATCTCCTCTTGCTTCATCTTGAGAAGCTCTTGCTTTTCTATTAGAAGTTTCACCATGTCATCCGTGGAAAGCTCGTCTTCAACCTCTGAGTCACAAAAGGCAGTTCCTCGGGTCTTCAAGCTTCTCCTTTTGGAGTTTAAAATTTCATATAATAATTTTTTATGGTTATACTGAAAAGAAAACGCAAAAAAATGAGCAAAATCATGAAATTTGAACCTTCTCGTTTCGTCCCATCAGGAGCCTCTGCATGAAGAAAATCATCTGATCGATCCAGATGCTTCGAATCTCTACTTGTTTCGGTATCAGCTGAATCATTATCTTCAGAATCTCCACCTATTTTGGCATCAGCTGAAACATTCACTTCATTAGCTCTTCCTTGTTCCTTTGCAGAAGACTGAGAGGTAGATGAAGAAATTCCACAGCTTTGGAGTACAGATGCAGGGAACTTGCTCCCAGCTAACTACAACAAACAAGGCAGATGATTTAAAGCATCCCTTCTCGTTTCTTAAAAATTGCAATCCAAAAAATAATTCCTAAAAAAATGGAAAACTCAAAAGCATACTGCAAGAGTAATTGAGTGAATTAAGAAGCACCTAAAGTTTCACAGATGTGATAAAGAATCAGGATCTTGCAGAAATAACATTTCAATGCAAGTGTGACTTTAACAGAAAAGCACAGGCTTTTATATTGATTTCCGTGGTTCTTTGATGACCCACGTCTCCTTCTCATTCATTTAATTAAGTAATTTCCTCCCATTTGAATAATTTAAGTCTCAAAAGAAGTTTCCATCGAAAATCTAATATACTGGATACCAAGGAAAAGAAATGAAACATTGCCTTGTAAACCTTAATAGATCATAAATTAAAGAACAGTTGCAAGTTATTATCACAATATAAGGATGTCACATGCAACGTAAGATGGTTCATTTAAGGCACAGAAGAATTAAATAACTATATTTAAAGAACAGTTGCTTTGTGTTTGCTCTTGTGACCAATACAAGAGGGCACCAGGAAATCATATGGCGATAACAACATAAAATGGCCTTAAAAATTGATCCATTTTGACCATACAAAGAAAACTGCAGATAATAAACATAGCAATGTAAAAAACAAGATCATACTGAAAATGTCACATAATGATCTAATGAGCTTACAGATGATATGAATGATTACTTCATAGACTAAAACAGAGGAAGAGGGGAAACATCTACTGACCGAGCCATTTAGATTTCTAATTTGAACCAAATTCAAACAATGAATTTCAACAAAGGCACGTTCGAAAATTCTAAAACTTAAATTGCAGAAAACCAAGCAACTAAGGTTTGTTCAATGCTTTGAATCTAAATATTGGATAAAGAATTTTCTAGATTCTGCGGTTTAACAAAATCCCAAGTAAGTCCTTACAGGGTAAAGTTGAAGTCAACGTCTGTATTTGTGTATTGAAAAAATCGAAAACACCAAAGTTAAATCGCAGCAGGACCCTAAAACCCTTACTAAACCCCGCTGGAGAAAAAAAACATGTAAAATAGTGAATTCCCAGTGCCGTACATCTTCCGGAGATTGATGGATAGAATAAAAATGATTCAAGGACAGAGAGTACTGCGGCTGCGGACGTGAACAGAGGATTCCAGAGTTTCGGCACCGAGCAAAGAGACCCCTCGGAACGCGAGATAAAACCCTTGAAAATACCATTGCTGAAAAGGATTTAAGCAAGAAGAATAATTGCGCCGAATAGAAAGAAAGAGGGAGGCTGGCCCGAACGCAGGGGAAAATGAAGTGATGAACACGAGGTTGAGCGACGGAGAGGAAGACGGTAGGAAGAGTGGCTGAACCGGTTGCTTGACGGAGATAGCCTTCTGCTAACCCCGTCGAGCCGACGTCGTTTTAGTATGTCCTTTCCAAGCCCATAAAAAATGGGCTCCTCGAGATATCAGATTTGAAGGGTGGAGATCCGTCCAAATGTTTTTTTTAGATAATAACCGATGGGTTTATTTCTTTTTAATTATATATATTGACAGTTTCAAATGTTTTAGTTTTTGAACTATCGCCAAAATTTAATGCTAAACAAATTTTTTAAAATGAATTTATGATAATTAAATCTTTCCCCCCTTTTTATGATAAAAAGTAAAACATTTCTAAGATATTAAAAACCAATTTCATGAAGACTTTTTGTTTGTATTATACCACTGATATCATAGACATGCTCATGTTTTGCAACTTTGAAACATGTCTAGATATACACTAATCCAATTGGAATTCTATCAACGTATTTGATGTCAGTTATATTTATTGTAGACATTTGAGGGTGTTGAGTTGAGTAGGGATATTTTTGAGTTGATTGAGCGATTTGAAAGAAGTCTTGAAACTCAAAGAATCTTGGAGTTGGAAGCAGTTGAAAAATATATTGCGTGAAGAAACATTTATTTTCTATTGCACCCACTATACTTATGTGAAAGAGCATCGAAAGTTTTCTTAATGCAACAAATGAAATTTGGCAAAGAATGGGTTGTGAGAATCATACATGATTATTGCGTGGAACATGATGAAAAATTATACACCACATATTAAGATGCATATAATAGGACTTGGTGTTTGTGTGACGAATCAGGCCGGAGCGCCATTCAACCTGACACCCGACCAGGTTCATGGCATGGCCCGAAGGGCGTTCCTGATCCCCACGGGTTAACAACTAGTGTATGGGTATCAATATTGTGCTTTGGGAACGATTTAACCTATTTAGATAAACATAAATAACCAACAAAATATATAGAAGACATAACCAAATATGGCATAACAATTTTTAGGTTTAACATTTACAACTTTAACCAACACCCAAGATACAACAACGGAAGAGAAAACGATAAAATAACCCAATAACTCCACATGACAAGAGGGACATCGCCCTCAAGCCACCGCCATCAAAACCTGCACGAGAGGAACTCTAGCAGCCCGAACCACCAACACAACACACATTGCCTTTACTTGTGCCAAACAAACAAGGTCTTCATACACCCAAAGGTGTATGCAGGGTGTGAACCAAAGCCCAGTAAAATGTCACCCAAAAAAAGGATTTCATGTTATAACATCAAAAGACTATTAACATGATCATTTATGGAAAAGCCTTTGAAACCTTTCCAAGAAAACATTTTAAAGAAAAACCATTTTTAGTACAACACTTTCAAGGGAAACACTTTTAAAGATAACATCTCGAAGGAAACATTTATTAAGATAATATTTCTTTAAGATAAAATGCACTCAATGTCCACCATATGGCGACGGATGGTACCACATTTCATAAGTCACAAGGGAGCACAATGGGCAAATCCCTAGGGGTAATCTAGCTCGAGTGAGACACTAGAACCTCATAACTCGGTGAAAGGTGGTATAACAACCACAACCGTCAGCGTCCTCGTGCACGAGCCACTAGAGAGGAGAAACATTCAAAGTTCTAGTGGCGATCAGTCATCATCATAGTTTACTTAATGTTGTAATTGTCAATCTAGCTAAGTGAAACCGGGACAAGCCATCTCTGTATCACCAGCACACTAGTTCAAGTATGTCCACCTAGATACCTAGGATTCTCTTCGTGCTCAATCCCTCATTTCACATGTTATACAAAACACCCTTTTCACATACACATGCCAACCATTATGAACATACCGGGAAATCACCATTTTCCATAAACCAAACCACTTTCCATTTTAGACTCACAAAAAACTGCTTTCAAATACATTTACCGTTACTTACACAATTCATAAATCCCCATTTGACAAAGCTCAAGAAAAGCACACAGTTGATCAACCGATTCCATGGGCCAAGCCCCTTTTTAAATCAACACATAAACCAAAATCATTTTTGAAACATGCTTTTCATTATTTAAACAACTTACAATTCATGTTTAAGGGTGCACACCAAAAAGACAACATGCCAAAGTAATCCATTTTTCCATTGAAAACTCACTTTGAAACATGTTCACACCATAAGTGCCTTTAAAAATCCATTCCGCACCTTCCACACAAGACATAAAACCCTTTTTGAGAAATGTCACAATAAAACACACACAAACACAGCCTTAACCTTTTGAAAATCCACTTTCATCACAAACGCATGCCAAAACACTCCAAAAATATATTTTGCAGCACACAATTAAACTATAGAACATGATTAAATACAAAAACAAGCATATTAAAAGCATCTAAAAATGTTAACGCATGAAACCACCTGCCTCAAGCTTGGAAGCATCTGAAAATTAGTGTGAAACCATAACTGCACCACCACAAGACCCTAGCAAGGCAAGATCGAACACTAAATATCAAGATTGAACCCTAAAGAACAAAATTCAACCCTAAATCGACCGCCCCACCCGCTGGAGAAACAAAACCCCACAGAAGAAGAGGAGAAACCCTATAAAAGAGGAGGAAAACGAAGGAGGATGGACTTACTTAACGATTTCATAGAGTTTCCATTCCAAATCCACCAAGATAAGGGAGCCCAAGGGAGCCAAGAGGAAGGGAGAGAGGCACCTAGGGCTGAGAAGCTCGAATGGGGGGAGAGGGGGTGGATTTGGGGTAAAAATTTGAGAGGACACAAAGGTCATTTTCAAATTTTTAATGACTTAGACATCACACACAATTATTCCACACAGTTTTTCAAATCATGCGGTGATCGTGTACCCCTCTTTGCCTAAGAGGCACCTACCACGCAGTTATCCCGCACAACCTGACTTACAAAGCAGAAGTTTTGCGATAGCTTTTGTCTAAAAATTTCAACCTACCGCATGGTTACCTAGAGAATGATGCATGGTTTGACAAACCGTGCGCCAACTATGCACATCAATCAATCAAACCAAAAAACTTGCATTTTTCATGAAAATTCAAGGGGAAACTCATGTATAAGCACTAGACTAAAAATAAACAAAGTAAATAACTCAAAAATCAAACTTGTCACACCCGGGACTTGAGAAAGAAACCAAAATCCAAAAATGAACCGGAACAAAAGGGTGAAAACAAAAACCTGGGTGTGACAATTCTCTCCACCATAATGCTTTCTGCCCCTAGAAATTGACAACAAGGCCTGATCTGAAAAACAAAAACCGGTATTCCTCTACTGCTTAAGGAGATTCCCAATGAACATCAAACAAGAAAAAAACAAGAACACCACGAATAGAAAAATAGGATTATAAGTTGAAATTGAGATGATAGAATAGACTCCCCACTATATGCCTTCCACCCCCAAAAGTTGCAACACCTCCGATTGATCAATCAAAAGAAAATAAAATCTTACAATGCACAATCCAACCTCTCGAGCCAAAAACACCTTAGGCATTACCAAACGAAAATCACACCACTTTCCTGAAATGAGCCTGCAAACTCAAACCACATCTCAATGAATACTTCTACAATCTTACTTCAATGACACCACTGAGTGAACTCCAGTCCCAACTTTTATCTAAAGAAGGAAATCAAAATTGGGTAGCTCCAAATGAGGCTACCCACCACCAAGCGAACACCAGAAATGAAACCAGATTACCAACATAGGGAGTCCCGAACAGACTTCCCACCATTAGAAACAAGATAACACCGATTTAATCCAGGGGAATTTCAACAAGACCCATGGTGGGTATCCCCACCATAAGAACCAACCAGCTTACCCAACTAGCATATACCAACATGGGAAACCTGATATGGTCCAACTGAGGAACTTCCCACACAAACCAATGAGAATAGGTTATAAAAAACCCTCCACCATGGGAAAAACTTGACGAGGGAGACAACCACCCATGAGATGGGCTAAGAACAAAACCCAAACATGAAGGACAACTAAACAAGGACAACCAAACAAAAATTTTAATTTCAAAAAGGCACAACCATGGAAATTTCACAAGCATAAAACCACTAAACCTTTTTTCATTAAGGGGGAACTTATAACAAAAAGGGGAAATTGTAGCAAGGACCCTTAAACTACCCACACCCAAATAGTGGAATCCAAAGCTGCATCATGGTTCCCCACACCCTCAGTGGTTTCCTGACTGCGTGTCAGTTTCACTTCAGGACCTATGGTTGGAGCCCTGATGTTTGAAGCATCTCCTGCTTCACAGTCAGGAGATAAAGATCTCCAATTGGAACTCCTTCCTTTAGTGCCACATGAAACCACACAGTAATCCATGCAGGGCTAATAGGAAATAACATGCCACGAGACCCACTTTGCTCCAACATATAACTTTCACCAAGATAGGGACTTAGAAGATTCACATGCATCATTCTATTTTACATCGAACGAGAAACAAAGAAAACAAGAACACACAAAAGACACATCCTTTTAAGACATAAAAATTCAGAATTCCCAGAAGAAAACACACTTATGTTAAAACAGAAGTTCTAAAAAGGTTCCACAACATCAACCTTTTCATTTGAAAGAGAACACGACACTATAAAACTCCACCGAACACGACCATTACCAAAAAAGAAGAATTACAAGGAAAGGGACTTTAAACTGAGTCCCGAGCAGCACACAATTTCTACAAATGACCAAAATAGCCTCTTATGACCAGATTTTCCATACTAGTGGCCTAACATGATCCCTATCTTAGAAGAAACTGACGAAAGATCCAAAGGCCTTTTTATACCCCAGTCAACATCAACAGCTTTAGGACGCTTTCCAATCTCCTCTTTGGAATTCCCTTCACCACTTCCAGGCCGGGCCTTCATGTATAAAGGTGGAAAACTTCACCTTTGATGACTCATGAAACTCAAGAGGCTAAGGTTTATTTCAATTCCTTTCGCATTCACTCTTCCACTATGAGAGGATCCGCTTAACCAAAAAAGGAGAGGCAGATTCAATTTCCAAAACTCAAGAAGAAGGTCTATGGATTAATCAACTAAAGGGTTTTTCGATGTTGAACTACTCATGGTCACACTTTGAATATGCACTAAACCTTATGGGGGAATACACTAGCCAATAAGGAAACCAAGAACCCAAGCCAAATAACCCATTGGAAAAGACTTTCCAAAAACAATCTCCGAGCACACAATGAGAACCAACCCAAAGGCTTCCCAAAACATTTTTTAGAAGAACCCACTAACCATCATCTCAAAACCAATTTACTGACAAAGTGCAAGTTTGAAACATCATTCAAACAAGGTGAGTTTTCAAACTCAAAGTACCTTGCAAGAAATATTCCCAAAATCACAAGGAGACACACCACACAACCACTAGTTATCAAAACATCACATTTTCTCTTAAAATAACTCTTCGAAAATAAAACAGGATAAGTGGGTTGCACATTCACCAAAGGTATTACACTGAGTCTCACAGGTACATATTATTTTGCCAATCTAGGCACTCATTCACTTTCCACACATATCCTATGAATGTATTCACTCATGGGAATAAAAAAGGTCAAAAAAAACTTTTCCACTTTCCAAAATAAACATTAAACCCACACTTCCATCTTCTCAATCCACTTAAAATTTAAAAATTTCATAATTTTTTTCAAAATCTCACTAGTTACCAAATCAAAGACCATTTTGAAACTCCACACATTAATCCCAAAACATATCACCCCATTCAAAACCATTTTGAAATACCAATTTATCTGATTCAAAACACTTTTTAGAAATTCAACAAATCCCATTTAAAATAGTTTTTTGAAAGCCCACCTTGAAATGGTTCATGTTTTCCAAATAATAAATTTTGATAAACCAAAAGTTTTGATTACAAAAATCCAATCTCAATAATATCATCCTCATTTACTCAAAAATAATTTTATACAAAACAAATTTTCTAAAGCTTCCTTCAAAATGATTCCAAAAACTCATTCTTCATCTTTCAAAAATCAAATAATTTCCACTTCAAAATCTTGTTTTAAAAATTCCAAAGAAAGGGTTTTTAAAATATTTTTCAAAACATGAGAATACACGAGATAATTCTCAAGGGGAAACTAGTGTAGATGGGTGACTTGGGCATATGGTTGGCGACCATACGCCAATCACAGCACTATCATAAAGAGTATTCTAAGATCATGTCCCTGGCTCCACATGGATTTCCAAGCCCTACGAGCTCACTGAGACCATTATCCTAACTCTATTTTCATTTACCAAACACAAAACAACCCACAAAAACCAAAGGAACTAAAATAAACCTGAATTCCCATGGAAACTCAAGCCATGTCATGTGGTGTGATGGTCAAGAACCCTACTTGTAACCAGAACATCAAGTCCCAACAATCCTAACTCTGGTCTACTGAGACTCTTCCCCAAATAACATGACCCAAAAAGAGCATACCTGGATTTGATACCATTTTGTCATGAACCAGGCTAGAGTTCCATGAAAACTGACACCCGACCCGGTTCATGGCATGACCTGAATGGTGTTCCCGATAACCACAAGTTGGAAACTAGTTCCTGGGTATCAATATTATGATTTGGTAATGATTTAACCCATTTAGATAAGCATAAATAACCAAAAAAATATAAATAATACACAACCAAATGTGGAATAACAATTTTCAAGTTTAACATTTACAACTTTAACCAACACCCAAGATACAACAACAGAAGGGAAAATGATAAAATAACCCAAGACATCCATATGACAAGAGTGACATCACCCTCAAGACACCACCACCAAAACCTACATGAGAGTAACTCTAGAAACCTGAACCACCAACACAACATACATTTCCTTTACTTGTACCAAAAAAACAAGGTCTACATACACCCAAAGGTGTATCTAGGGTGTGAGTCAAAGCCCAATAGGTTTCCACCCAAAACAAGGATTTCATGTTTTAACATCAAAAGACAATGAACATGCACATTTATAGAAAAGTATTTGAAACATTTCTAGGAAAACATTTTAAAGAAAGACCATTTTTAGCACAACACTTTCAAGGAAAAAACCTTTAAAGATAACATCTCAAAGGAAACATTTATTAAGATAAAATTTCTTTAAGATAAAATGCACTCAAGGTCCATTTTATGCCGATAGATGATACCACATTTCATTAGTATCAAGAGTGCACCATGGGTAAATCCTTAGGGGCAATATAGCTCGATTGAGACACTATAACCTCATTCCTTAGTGAAAGGTGGTATAATAACCACAACCGTCAGCATCCTCATGCACGAGCCACTAGAGAGGAGAAATATCCAAAGTTTTAGTGGAAACTAGTCATCATCATAGTTTAGTTAGTGTCATAATCATCAATCCAGCTAAGTGAAATCGAGACAAGCCACATTTTTATCACTAGTGCACTAATTCTAGTCTTCTCACCTAGATACCCAGGATTCCATTTTTTCTCAATCCCTCATTTCACATGTTATACAAAACACCCTTTTCACATACACATGCCAAGCATTATAAACATATTGGGAAATCACCATTTTCCATAAACCAAACCACTTTTCATTTTACACTGACCAAAAACCGCTTTCAAATACATTTACCATCACTTACACAATTCATAAATCCCTATTTGACAAAGAATAATAAAAGAACGCAGTTGATCAATCAATTCCATGGGCCAAGCCCCTTTTTAAATCCACACATAAACCAAAATCATTTTTGAAACATGATTTTCATCATTTAAACAACTTAAAATTCATGTTTAAGGGTGCACAAAAAAATAAAACATTTCAATGTAATAAATTTTTCCATTGAAAACCCACTTTGAAAAATGTTCACACCATAAGTGACTTTAAAAAACCATTCCACACCTTTTACATAGGGCATAAAACCCCTTTTGAGAAACATAATAATAAAACATACAAAAACATAGCCTTACCCTTTTGCAAATCCACTTTCATCATGAACACACGCCAAAAAACTCCAAAAATATATTTCACACCACACAATTAAACTATAGAACACGATTAAATACACAAAAAAGCATATTAAAAGTATCTAAAAATGTCAAGGCATGGAACCATGTACCTCAAACTTGTAAGCATCCAAAAATTGGTGCGAAACCACAACTGAACCACCACAAGACCCTAACAAGGAAATACCAAACACTAAACATCAATATTGAACCCTAAAGAATGAGATTAAAACCTAAATTGATCACCCCACTCACCGGAGAAACAAAACCCCAAAGAAAAAGAGGAGAAACCCTAGAAAAGAGGAGGAAAACGAAGTAGGAGGGACTTACTTGATGATTCCTCATAGTTTTCCATGCCAAATCCACCAAGATAAGGGATATCAGGGAAGACAAGAGGAAGGGAGGGAGTTTCCTAGGACTGAGAAGCTCGAATAGGGGAGAGAGGGTGGATTTGGGGTAAAAACCTAAGAGGGAAAAAATTTCATTTTCAAATTTTTAATGACCTGGACATCGTGCATGGTTAGTCCACATAGTTTTTCAAACTGTGTAGCGACCATGATCCCCTCTCTTCCTAAGAGGCACCTACTACACGATTATCTTGCAGGGCCAGACTTACCGTGCGTAAGCTGTGTGGTAGCTTCTGTCTGAAAATTTCAACCTACCACATGGTTACTTGGGGAATGGTGCATGGTTTAACAAACCATGCGCCAAGTGTGCACATCAATATACCAACCCAAAAACTTTAATTTTCATTAAAATTCTAGGGGAAACTCATGGGCAAGCACTAGAATGAAAATAAAAAAAGTAAATACCTCAAAATTCAAACCCGCCACACCCCAGACTTGAGAAAGATACCAAAATCAAAAAATAAACTGGAACAAAAGGGTGAAAACAAAAACTCAGGTGTGATAGTTTGTACATTACATTGAAAAATAAATAAATTCTGAGTTGCATGAAGTATAATGAATGTTCTACTCTATGCAAAAAATGGCATGAAGTTGCATGAAATTTATACTCAATGCAGTGCATTGGCTAGAACTAAAACATAGTTGCGTTGAACTAAATTATTGTGTGCTTCTAAGTTTCATGAAACATAAGAATTATACTTAACACAATAGTGTCAAGTAGAATACCATATCGAATACCACATACTTTCATGGAATAAACATTGTATATTTCATTCAATTCAATTCAGAATGTATTCCTCTCAACACTTCGTACAAATCTTGTGAGGAGTAATTATGTGAAATATTTAAAATCCTACTCCATGTAGATTAAAAAACAAAAGATCATGAGAATTATACTATTCATGTATCTATCGAGTGTACTATATCCCATGAAAATTAACAAAAATGGATTTTCCACTTAATGTATATTATTTTAAAGTGAAAATTTGGGTTTTTATCAAAGTTTAAGCAAATGATCGTGTAAATTAGATTGAGTAACTGTGAGTATTTTTAATAGGTTTATCATCTGGTTATTTAACTTGGTGGTCTATTTTCAGGCTTATTTGATTATGAGGTGTGTTAAGTGGAAGATCAAAAGAAATTTGTTTTTTGATTTTTGATTATCATACGATCCATGAAAAACCATTAGAGAAGAAGGGACATGTGACATACACTGAATGATGATAAGAAAATCATGGTTCTTTAACCATTTGATGTATTCTCACTAAAAATTATTTTCAAATCATGGAACATGAAAAAATAAAAGGTGAAAAATATTAACTAAGATGGTTGTGGATGTTTTATGATGTGACATTTTCATAATACATCATTATCACATGAAATAATCCAATAAATGAAGAAATCAGTATGTGAATTAACCCAGAATGAGTAATGGCTCTAAGGATTGTGACAGGAATATTGAGAATAACAAGTGACGTTGAGTATTGAGTAAAGAGATATATCACTAAAATAAAATGAATATTTGGGACAAAACATATGAGACAGATTTATTACTTTTCTTGAATGCAAAAGTAGAAATTATTTTGGGATGGATATAAAATTCATCGTAGATAAGGTGTAAGAAAAACACTTGTGACCGACTTCTAGTACAAATTTAAAATATGTGATTTTTTAATGAATTCTATTTTCCATTCCAAATAAAATATAATTTTCAAAAAATAATAATTAATAGGAAAAAATATCTAGGATAGATTATAAATCCATCCCAAAAAATAATAATATCTTGGGAAAATTAGTCCCTCATCCCAAACAAATAAATAAATATCTCAAATTAATTGACATAACCTAACCTCATAGAGACCTTAATATGGTCTGTGACAATACCAAGTGTGCCACCCTCATCCCAACTTTAATACATTGAGGGTTGGTGACTAGTATCAAGATGGAATAAACACAAAATGAGAGCCATTTTCCCATAAAACCTATAACGTCACATCATCAAACCACCAATAGATAAATCTATACCCAATCCCATAAATTAATTGAACAATGAAAACAATGTTGTCAGTATACATGTTATGTCATAACATGCACATGAAATCAACACAATACCAGTCCTAAACTAAACATACACGATGTCATAAAATGCTAAACCAAAAAGGAACACATAAAACAATGTGCATGAACTCCTCAATAATGATACACCAATAACATCCACCTGATCTTCTCTATAGACTGACATTACATACTCCATTATTACCTGATCTCTTGTAAAATATCAAATGACTACACAACTATGAGCAAGTCACCACACAAGTGTTTGTGCATGTGTCATGAACCAAACTGGGTCGCCATCCGAACCAGTGCCCAACCCGGTCTATGGCAAGTCCCGAAGGGCGTTCCCGATCCCCACAAGCTGGCACAAGTGCCCGGGTATCAACAATAGAAAGTGGGAATGGTTTACACAAATATACAATGATAAAACAACCAACAATATAAAGAAACAATAATTAAAAACCACAACCAACAAGCTCTTAATCATTTTCCAGGTTTGAGTTACAAGTTTAACAAAAGAATAAAAAAGGAATACTAACAAAAGGTATCAAAAACTCAACCCCAAAAACTACCACAAGGAAAGGGGTTAATCTCCCTCAATCCATCTCCACAACACCGCTCATGAAAGATCACTAAAAACCCAAACCACCATCTCCATAAGCTTTACCCTTACTTATATCAAACATTACCAAGTCTACTTACATGCAAGGGTGCAAGCAGGGTGTGAGATATTGCCCAATAGGATTCCACCCAAAAAGGATTCCATGCTCTAAAAATTAAATAAAAAATAACTTTCAAGTTTTATTAATGAGAGAAATGCTTTGACGATTTTTTAAGAAAAGAATGTTGAAGGAAAATAACTTTAAAGGAATGTAACTTTAAATTAAACACAATTACTTTTAATGTAACCATAATTCCATACTGTATGTCGATGTTAAGTGTAATGTAACCAAAGAGAAATATTTATGGGAGAGGCCCAAGGGGTACTAGCTAGAAATGAGACCCTAGGAACCTTGCATCTCGGTGAAATGTGGTATAGAAACTACGAAAACCAAAATTCTCATGCACGAGCCACTAGTAGGGAACACCACCATAACCCTAGTAGTCTCCCATCATCATCCATATATTTAGTTAGGGTTGTAACCGTCAATCCCGCTAAGTAAAAATGGGCTATAGATACTTCTATATCACTAAAATACTAGTTATAGTCCACCCACCTAGTTACCCAGGCTCCCCTTTTGTGCTCATTCAATTTCCAAGTTCACACAATGCCACATTCACACACACAAGCCAAACAAGGCACTAAGCACAAAAAACACCACCATTTACACACCCAAAACCTCTCTTTAAAATCTCAAACACACCAAAACATTCTCCACGAATGGTTATCATCCTTTATGTAATCTAATAAATCATTTACATAATTTACAAAACCATTTCAAAGAGAAAAACAAGCTTTATTTCACAAATATACCCAATTTCACATGGAAAAGCCATTATTGAACCAAATGCATAACCTATCATCTTGAAAAAAACTTTATCACCACAAATATAATTCACAAATCATTCCAAAACACACAATAAAGCCTAATTAATTTAGTAAATAATGTTTAAGCACAAAATCACCTACCTTAGGTGGATAAAGTTCTAGAAATCAGTGCAAAACTACAACTACACCCTAACCACACCAAAAGGAAGTCAAATTGAACCCTAATCCAAGAGATAGAACAAAAAATTTCAATATAGAACCCTAAAAATGTAACCTTATACATTAGATAAGAGGAACCATAAGATAAAGGGAAGAAAACCCAAGATTGTAGAGAGAAATCAAGGGAGGAGATGACTTACTTGATGAATTGAGGAAGAACCTCCCTTAATCTGCCACAAAATCAAAGATCCAGGAGAGGAGGAGGGATGTAGGGAGGAACCTTGGGAGGAAAATCCCAAGTGGGGTGAGAGAAATGGGTATTATGGATTTAAATTCAAGAGGATAGAGAAACACCCAAAATTTTTAATGACCTAGACACCGCACACGGTTAGTCTGCACGGTTTGGTAAACTGTGCGCTAACCGTGAGAGACATTATATCCAAGGAATAAACTACCACACAGTTATTTAGTAGAGTCACACGGTCGTGTGGTGGCCGTGCAGTATCTACTTCCTCTCCCAGACAGCTACTGCACAATTACCTGGGCAGGGCACATGATTACCTCTAACCGTGCGCAAACTGTGCGCCTGATTATGTTTACCCAAGATTCACCATTTTTCTCCAAAATTCAAAAGGGAACCTGGGGGGAAAAGATAATCCAAGAATAAAATAGAAAAATACCTGAAAATCATATCATGGATGTGAAAACATGGATGATTATAAAAATACTCAGTAGGATATCTCAAGTGTCGAGTAATACCAATGTCAACTGTGCATGCATAAAAATCAAATCATACAGAACTATAATATATAGTCGTAAATGAAAATCAAAATAAAACCATGAGGGTTATCCAAGTCAAATATTTAACTAGGAAACTGCCTCATCCTAAGAGTCTATAAATTACCATACATAAGTATAACCCATCAAAGTAAACTATATCCAATCTCATGACAAACAATACTCCCTAAATAAAAAAGTTGGCAGAGATAATCATGACCAAACTATTGGAGTTGGTTCCCTAAAACCAAATTCTTTATACTTTATGATTATCTTTATTCATGATTTTTAATATTAATAAAGTTCTTATCACATAATTATTGTTCTTCTATGTGACATTGTATGAGATAATTTCTCAAGGGCACCTGTTACACTAAATGGTCATAGCAGTTCCCATTTATGATAAGAACATAGAAGTGTTATAATAGTATTATTAAATATTTATTCTATGGATGGATGCTATTATCTATAAGGACACATATGATTCAGGTTATCAAGGGTAGGGGTCTCATAAGACATTAAGACATCTTCTAATAAAGTTCATCCTTGGTAATCTCTATGAGAAGGAGGTTATGATAACTTGACATGTTAGTAGGAAATATACATTTATATGTGAAATTGTATATTCTTATTAGTGGAAACATTTAGTGGTATTTAGACTTTAATATTATTATTAACTCATATTATGAGTTGGGTAATTTTATGTATTATTGAAAACCATGATGACATATGCTCATGTATGAGGTATGATATGTTGGGTGCGTCATAAGTGATATTGTAATAATGAATAATGAGAGGAAGAATTTATCCCTTTCATTATTTAATGTAAGTTGATATATCACGCCCTTTGATGGAAATTAAAATTCTTAATTAAGTCCATGACCATGAATTTTTTTTGACATGTTAATTTCTGGAAAGTCAAAGAAAGAGATATCAAACACATATATCGGTAACACTAGTACACAACCTGCTTGATTAGAGATATCAAGATACATGGATTATATTACATAGTTTATGTTCATATGAGGTTGTATTTCATTATAATAATAATTTATTTCTTTATCTGCGTCATGACATGTTACTAGAATATAAACTTGGACTTTAGGTGGTTCCACCTAATTCTCGTAGTAAAGGGGTCTAGAAGGTCACACACTTAGTATATCTCGAGGGAGAAGGCTAGCTCAAACAAAGTGGGAAATGAAGTGATGAACACGAGGTTTGGAGGTAGAGAATAAAATGACTGGGAGGAGTAGATAAACATATTTATTGGTAGAGATAACCTTATCCTAACCCTATCAAGCTGACACAATTTTATTATGGCCTTTTTAGGACCATAGAAAATTGGCTCCATGAGAGATAAGATTTTAAGGGTGGAAATCCATCCAAGTTGTTTTTTAGATAATAACTAATGGGTTTTCTTGTTCTTAAATATGCATATTGAAAGTTTAAAATGTTTTAGTTTTTGAACTCTCACTAAAATTTAATATTAAATACATTTTAAAAATGAATTTATCAATAATGAAATATTCCCCCTTTTTATGATAAAAATTAAAAAATTTCTATAAAATATTACAAAACCAATTTCATTAAAAAAAATTATATTATACTGCTCATATCATGAACATGCTCATATTTTTTAACGTTGAAACTTGTCGAGATACACACTAATAAAATTGGAATTATATTAATATATTTTTTGTTAGTTATATTTATTGTAGATAGTTGAGGATATTGAATTGAGTAAGTATATTTAGTTGACTGATTTATTTGACATAAGTGTTGAAAAATAATTTTGGAGTTGGAAATAGTTGAAAAAAATATTAAGTGTAAAATGTGTAAAGTAACATTTATTTTCCACTGCGCCCACCAAACTTGAGTGAAGTAGCATTAAAATTTTTCTTATTACAACAAATGAAATTTTGAAAATAATGGGTTTCATGAAACATACATGACCATTTTGTGGAACATGTTGAAAATTATACTCTACATATTAAGATTCATGTAATAGACTTGGTTTTTATTTAGTGAATTGAAAAATAAATAAAGTATGAATTGTGTGAAGTAGCATGGTGGTTCTACTTAGTGTATACAAATGACATGAAGTTGTTTGAAAATCATACTCAATGCAATGAGTTGTCTAAAATAAAAACATAGCCATGCTGAGAAAAATTGATATGTGATGAATATATTTGAGTTTCATGAAATGTAAGAGTTCAATTTAACACAATTTCATTGATAGAATATCCACTACAAAATAATTAGCTTTTTTCAACAAGGGTATATCTATTTTTAAAAGTGCATTTTCTGTTGGTAAAGTGTTTTACCAACAAAAAATGTTTTGTCACTAAATTTTTTGTAAAAATTATATCACTAAATGTTATTGCAACAAATAAAATAGTTTTTTTTGAAATTATAATAATAGAAGATAATATATATGTTGGTTAAAATATTTTGTGACATATTTATCTGTTGGTAATATTATCATTAACATTTATAAACAATACCAACAATTAATATCTATTTGTAAATTATATTTTATATAAAATATTATGTGTTGATATGATAACATTTATTGCTAAAATTTTATATTTTATTTATTAATAAAATTATATATAATATATTTATTATATTTATTATATAATAATTATAAAATTAGATTATTTTAAACTCCATATCGAGGCTTTATTTGAAAAAACATGTTCAAACATAATTTAAAAATATTTCCAGACTAAGAAAAAGGTTATGAAGCCCCAAAAAATATTTTACAAACATGTTAAAACTCTAAGACAATTTACATGTAACTCCATCAAACATCATCCACAATATGATTCTTTCACACATCACTTGTCACTATCATGGTTCACACTAGCGGTGCAGTCAATATGGCACAGTTCATGCTTGCAATTAAATATCTTAGTGATGACATGACCACAATATTAGGGATCATTTTTTCAATATTATATGTCATCCACCATGCCTTGCAGAAACTGTTGTGGAATTTGAGTTTGCACCCATAAAATTTCTCATCCCTTATTGTCTTCACCCTATTACTTTCCTACACAAATTTATTATTGTCAACTCTCTCTTATATATTATCTAATACATAACTACCAACACCTGAACATTATATAAAAAAAATAATACACAAAAATAAAATCAATAAAAAATAAAATTTTCACAATTATTAAGGAAACCAATTAAAAAGGCTGGACATGATAAATTCATAACAAATAATTATGTATTATTAAAAATATATATGATTAAATATTTAAAAAATATTCACATTGATAATTAATGAAATAATTTGTGTGAAATTTAAATTAAATGCAATTCCTTTGACTCTATTTTAAATAATGAAAACCTATTTCCTTATAAATTGGATTTGAAATAGTGATGAAAAAATTTTAAGACAAAGGAAACAAATTTTTTCATATCTTATAGACAAGAGTTAGTGCATCCATATGATAGGAAATAAACACAAACTAAATAACATCATACAAAATTTCCAATGTAAAAATAAAATGATATTTTTTTAAATAAATATGCATGTCAACAACAAAAATTTATAATATAAATATAATAAATAAAAAAGCAGTAAAACTAAATGAATTCAATTACTCACATTTTATTTAATGAAATAAATAAGATAAGGGCCCCTTTAATAACAATTATTGAAAAATACCAGTATTACTTACCAATAATGATAACTAATTCTGAAAAAGTGTTTCTAGATTACTTAAAACCAATTTGACAACTTTTAGTGAATTCTTTTGATAAAATACCACTTATGATAAGTGTTTTTGCACAAATGTTTTTACATTGCTTATTAATAATGCTCAGGAATTTTTTCCTTAAGATATAGCCTAGCAGTTGCATCTTTGTGGGTCCCATGGGAGGTCTCAAGGTCGAGTCTCCCTAAGTACTTATAGGCTCAGTAACTTCTTTGATTTTTTTCTAGATTTCTTAAAATCCATTTTAAAACTCTTAATAAATTATTCTAATAAAATAAAACTTATGATAAGTGTTTTTGAACAAATATTTTTATATTTTTTATTAATAATGCTCATAAATTTTTCCCTCAAGGGTGAAATCTAGTGGTTGCGTCTCTATAGGTCTCATGAGAGGTCTCAGGGTTGAGTCTCCACAAATACTTGAAGGTGAAATAGATTATTTGTTTCTTTGTATTCTCCATCCCCTAATTGTTGTAATAATTCTCAAGAATTTTACAAATGACAGAGTATTGAGGAGCTCATGGTTTTGAGTCTTTGCGTCAGCATCTTTGTTTCCTTTGTACCTCCACTCAAGACCCACTATAATAATTATCAGGAAATTGAGTGTGTGTTTTAAGAACCAAAACACCACATTTTTTTGAACTTCTTAACATATGTACAATAAACAATTTTCAATAAGTGATGTCAAGCACACCCTTACTGAAATTTTTTTTATTAACTATGAAAAATCAACAACTCCTTGCATTTATTGCATGAATCATAAATTTTTTTAAAAAAGAAAAAGTCACCTTGGATGTAATCATTATCCACCAAGCTCACCAAAAAATAATGAATTCTCACCTACACTAAAAAAAAGATGTTTCTTTGTGGAGAATATGGATAGAATGGCCTAAATGTGAGAGAAAATCACTAACCTTCTAGAGTAATTTTTGGGAAAGATTAGCCTATGGAGATAACAAAGCCCACCCCCTTGACCTGATTTCAAATTCTTTATCCTTCAAAATCCCGAAGCTCACTGGATCCACCACGGTGGGTTGGATGGTATCTTTTTCTAGGAACACTACCCATGTCACCACGTTCACATCACCTCGACTCACATTCAATAGCCACTACCCCTTGTTTGTTTGTCGCAATGTGTGTCACTGAGGATGAACCCTGTACTTCTCTATCAACGCATCCAGCTTTTCCCTAGAGCAAAATAATTCCACATACGCCTATGTACCCGCCTGCTCCTCCCCACCATTCCAAACCATGGATCCATTATTCCAGAGTATATGCGACAAATTTTGACCTAACATGAGTTAAATAGGTTTGGGTTGAGTATAAACATGTTCAGATTGTAGTTAGGTCAGCCTTCTGATTCGAATAATATTTGGGCCATGTTTGGGTTGAAAAATCATAACCAACATAACCTATCAAACCAAAGAAATTATATTTCTTATGTGGGCCATTCAAGTTAGATAGATCAAGTTATGTGGGTTGTTTAAGATAATTGAATCGGGTTTTATTTTATTTTGATTAAATGAATCAGACAAGTCATGTTTAGGTTCACCCATTTGTAAAAAGGTTATGTTGGGTAAACCAGTTCAATAAAATGGGTTGTGTTCAGGTTATGGATAAACTAGTTCACCGAATGTTCAACCAACACAAACCTAACCCATACACCAGAATTGGAAACTATATGTTAATGAAAAACAGAAAAACAATAAGTTGTATGCATTTTATATTTACGAACATATGGAGAATCAGATCCAGTAGCATTAACCGTAGGCTGGATATTGATCTTCAGGAATCCCTTATTGTTAATATTTCTCAATTACTTGTTTATGATATTCATCTCTACCTGAATCCATTCCAGCTTTGAATAGGGAATACTTCTCAATTACCCAAGGAAAGTAGTGTTTTGTGAACCTTTCATGGATGTATTCAATGCTTCCAAAAGGGAAAACCTGCACTTTGAGATGCTTCTTATCATGTGAATGAGGTCACATGAATTGTAAAAAAACATCATGTTTGAGGCTTTAATTTGAAAAAAAACAAGATTTCAAAGAAGTAATTATTTCAAACATATAAATTACATTACATCAAGATTCTATCAATTATAATAGTTATCTAATAGGATGAATTCCCATTATTAAATATTTTGTGTTGTGATAAATTTCTATCTATGAATCTAAGTGTGTTGTGTATATGAAAAAATTTCTAGTTCTCATTATTCAACAAATGTAATAGAAAATGAGTGAATACCTTTCCTCTTGTGGATTTCAAATTCTTATCAAGTAGTTCTTTTGAATCACATGCCCTCAAAATAGGGAGATTGCTGAAAAATATTTTAGTGTGTGTGACTAATGATTCAAAAATAAAATTAAAGAACCAAAGTGTTAGAATCATACTACTATTGTTCTCAACAATTTCCATATATATGATTTTATATGGTAATGGATAAGATACTTCATCAATTCATTAAGAAAAAATAGAAGAAATAGTGTTCATTGCCATGTTCCTTGAAACCTTATAAAAGCAGAAAAAAGACAAAATTAAATATAATCATGTCTATCCTATTTCATCAGCATGAAAATAATTTTAAAAATAAAAAGGTACAATTGCTAATAAAATGTCCAAAAAATCCAAAAAGCATCCCATAAGGCCCAATAATGGAACACCAACAAGATGCAAGAAACACAAGCATATGATATGGCACAATTTCTCACAAAAAATAGACTCACATACCAAATTAAGAATCAACACTAAACATAAGTAGATCCAAAATAATAATAATATGCATACCCTGTGACATATATTCTAGAAATGATAATGTCAGCACTTAAAATGAGTAATTTCATGGTAACAAAATAAATCAGCAAGTAACTTGAAATTTTCATCCATTTGAGGGAACTTCAGAAATAGATTTAATTCCTCTTCACATGGTTGCATAGGAGTAGCATAATTTAGAAAAATATTTGTCTCCTTCATGTTAAAAAAACTAAAAAAGAAATTATATTTCTAGTTTTCAAGGAATTTAGAAAAAGTGTTTATACCAAAAAAACCCGAATCAACCTCATAGATACACAAATCTCCTATATGACATCAAATAACATGGATGTGATAATGTGTACTTGGGAACGTAAAGATTGTTAGTAGATATCCTCTATTTATTATTTCAACAAAAAACCTACCATATATTCCACAACATTCAATTTGGAATCTTAAATATGATAATGTGTGCTTGTGGACATCAATTGATTGAATGTGAAATGGTTTTTTGTCCATGCCCCTCCCTACACCAAGACTGTATAGCTGAAAGAGGAAAAATGCAATCTAAAAGAAATATATGAAGGCATGAATAACAATTTATAATCAAGGGTGAGGATACTGAACCAGGAGTGAGAGCACAGGTGGAGATCACCACTGTGCGAGTGACAAAGATCGGGAGGTGATCAGGGAAGAGGACTACCAAATTTATTTAGTCTAAAAAAACTAATTTTTTAATAAAATAAAATTAAAAATGCAGGGTAGGGTTCATGATCACAAACACTGAATCCAGGATAAGAACAAATAATGACTCACCATTAAGATTCAGATTTCACTTCTTCCTTGATGATAAAATTCTGGTTACGGATGGGATTCAATACGAAGGGAGGACCTTCAACACAAGGCAATTCCCTGTACATATTCTCAATTTCCTCCTTCCAATCCTTGTCTAGATTCATTGGATGACTCCCTCTAAATATCTTCTTCTCATGTAGAAAGCATCAACAAACATAAGTGATCTAGAAGGAGGCCAACATGCCACAAACCAAAAAATTGACGTTGTTCATGTTGTATCAAGAGGGAGATCGTCAAGAGCTTAATTAGATGTCTGGTGCCTATAGAAATGATTCTAGGGTTTTCTGATCACCTGTGAGAAGCATAGGACAAGCCTCAATGAGGAAGAGGGGAGATAGGGGGAGAAAGAAAAAATAGTTGGGAACCAGTTTTCATTTTCATTTCTTTTTTTTTTATTCTTTACATTTTTTTAAATGACTGATTCATATATGTGAATCATCATGTTTATTTTTATTTTTTTGAATGATTTTTAAAATATCATATAATAATTTATTTCAAAAAGAACATATTTTAAATGATAGTTTGGTTTTATTTCAAATAGAGTGTTTCATATTCTTGATATTTATGAAAATAGTTTTGTTAATATCAATATATTTTTTTAGTAAACTATTAAATGATAGTGATAAAAAAAATTATTCTTTAATGATTTTTTTTCCATGAATAAATATTTGTAACAAATTTATATGTTGAAAAAAAATATTGGTCATACTAATTAATAACAATAGATACATTTGTTAGTAAAAAAAAATTCGGTATTGATATGATATAACAAAAAATTTAATTATTAGTAAAACATATGTTGAGATTAAACAATTAATAAAAACATATGTATATGTTGGTAAAAATAAATGTTGGTACTTGGATTTAACACCAATAAAACTTAATATCTGTTGGATTTTTTCATTTATACCAACATATATATTGTCTTTTACTACATTTCTATTCGTATAAGTCAAATATTTTGTAGTTATCATACCTAATATAGTATACTTGCATGGAATAGAGATTGTATACTCAACAAAATTAAAGGAATAATGTATTCCTCTCAACACATCATACAAATCTTGTGATAATTAATTATGGGAAATATTTAAAATACCACTCCATATAGATTAAAAAACATAATATTTTGATATTTCTACTCATCACATATCTGTTAAGCATACACTATATCATGAAAATTAACAAAAATGGATTTTCTACTTAATGTATATTATTTTAAGAGAAAGGTTTTTATTTTTTGGAAAAGTTTAAGAAAATTATTGTGTAAAATAGGTTGATTAACCATGATTATTTTTGATGGGTTTATCATCTCAATATTTATCTTGGTGATATATTTTTCAATTTATTTGAGAATGATCCAAGTTAAGTAGAAGATCAAAATAAATTTTTATATTTATTTTTTATTTTCATATGATTAATAAAAAACCTTTGGAGAAGAAGGGAAATGTGACATGTGCTAATTTGATGATAATAAGGTCATGGTTCCTTAAACATTTACTGTATTGTTACAATTTTTTTTTCAAATCATGGATCATGGAAAACCAAAAGTGAAAAATATTAACCAAGATAGTTGTGGATAGTTTATGAGATTGTATTTCTAGAATAAATAATCACCGCTTTTATGTTTAGTCATTTTCCTAAAATGAAATCTTCTAAATCCATTGTTTTTATAAATCAAAACACACTCATTGTTTACATCTACCCACTTAAATATTTTTTAGTTCTGCTTGTTTACATAGTTAAATTTTTATTCTTATGTTCTGGAGAGATGAACTTGATCCACTTAATTTTTAGATAATCATGAAAGTAAAACTGAATTATTTTAGCTGAATATATGCTAAACTTTCATTATTGTTATAACCAATCCCAAAAAACTCGATGGAGTTTGCTACAAAAACATCTATAAATTAGACCGAGGATTTGAGGAATGGAATATATGATATTATGTGGATTAAATACATCAAGATATTTATTAACTCAATGATTTGATAGTTCTCAATTGTAATCATTTTCAACATGATTCACATAGATCTTATTATTATGTGAGATTTCATTTTAAAATCTCTAAGTCTTTCTTATTTTAGTCCTTTAGTTCAATATTTATGGTCAAATAGATTTTAGGGATAGGAATCTCTATCTTCAAAACATGAAGTTTGATGAAGACTGAGTGAGTAATCACTTCTGATCACGTTTATTGAGGAGGATCTTAGGGATAGATCTGCCTGATGTTGATGGGTTTGTCAAAGAAGTTCTAGGTGTAGAACTCATACATTATAAAGGGGTTATTAATGAAGTTACAAATGTGAAACTTATATCCCTTGGATCTAAGTACCGATCCTCTTGTGTCTTTGCGATAAAATTGAAGAGTTCTTGTGAATTGGAACATTTGGTAATAACATCTTTTATAAGAGTTTTTGTATTTTCATATGAAACTCCATTAATTGTTTTTACATTGTGTTTATCTTTAGATTGTATTTTTACCTCGGTTAACTTCACAACTTCTCACAGTTTTATTTTTTGATGCGTTAATTTTGTTTTGTGTAATTTAATTTGTTCAGAGATTATATCTTTGTAATAGTTTACATTTTAGAGTGGAAAAAAGGTAAGTTATATTTATGAATTAAATTCTATACCTCTTGAAGATTCTATAATTTTATTATCTGAGATAACTTATGGTATCTGAGCCTATATGTTTACTTATAATTTTTGATATATTTGATATCAAGCTTCATTACACTAATGTTTAGAAATAGGAAATATGTATTTCATTTATTATTGAAGGAATACTAATTTGAACATTATAAAATTTGAATATGATTCATTCTACTATTTTTGATGGAGTTGACTATGAATAATGGTGAGATTAGATGAAGAATTTTATTATTAACACTGAATTTGGTCATTTTTAGAAGATAACCAAAAGTTTCAAGATTATGAAGAAATAAATTTCCGATTCTACTCATGACGAGAAGCTATGTACCAATAAAATTACAAAGTTTGTAACAACTTTATTTTATGATGAGAAATATCTATAGTTAAATATCATCTTGTGAAACTACTAATAAAATTTGTAGGAAGTTAGAGATTACTCACTTTGGTACTTGTGAAGTTTTAGAGACCATAAGAGCTATGTTACGAGATAATTATCAAACATTTGATTTTCTTCTAGGAGAATCAGTTACCTAGATGCACCAACACTTTATGATGATAGTTAATGAGATTAATTTTCTTGGAAAGTGATAAATTACAGTTGATTTTTTTTTAAAAGATCATATACATATTTATGAAGGAATGAGAATCTAAACAAATAGTCATAGACAATAAAAAACATCTTACGAATGTAACACCCCAGGTGAATAAAGAATATGACATTTTTATTTTTATCCATATTTGTGAATAAAATATTAATATGACTTTAAAGGGGACGCTATGCTCGATGGCGTACCCAACACGCAACAACGAGTTTCTTGGGAATCTTACGTTGTACACTAATAATAAAATAATATTATTTTAAATGTTAGTTAACATGTAGCCGTTGTATTGGCGTAAATGGATAGAAATAACTAAAATATGATTATATATGTTTTTAAATGTTTTTACATTTATCCAATAAAAGATAAAGGCATAAAATACGGAAAGAATTCAATTTTAGGCGTATATGCCCTAGTTTTCACTAAAGGTTCACTTATCGCCTTTTGATGGAGAACCGTCATTAAATATAGTTTTGTTCACTCTTATACATCCTTTTGGACCAAATAAAACTCTTCTTAAGAATTGGGACATCAAAATTTACTTTGTGTAAATTTTTGGTATCTTTCTGATAAAGTTCATTTTTTAATGAATAGTGTAAAATGTTGTATTTTAATTCAAAACCTCTTTTTAATATAATTTATTTATATGATTAGATTATATTTTGAATTGGTTTTAAAGTGAAATTAGAATATATTTTTACCATTAAATCCAATATTGGTCGTTGGAATTAATTTCACTTTGAAATCAGACTTAAACTGGAGTCAATCTTTTGATACTTATTGTTTCATAAAAACAAGCTATTTCCTCTGATAGCGGGAATTAATTATTAAATTAATTAATGTGACTTATATGTTTTGAATTTTGTGAAATAGACTTCATTTTTGAATTTGGAATATCAAATATAGCTTAGGGTGATTTTTTGGGATTTTTCTGAAAAACTTCAATTTTTGATGAATAGTGAAACCACTAAGTGGTACTTATAAAAACTGATTTTTCCGCTTAAATGAAATTTTTCCATATTTGTATTTTGAATTTCAAAAATCCGACATACATGTTTGTCATTAATAAGTAAAATGTGGTTCAATGGGATAAAAATAATTTTTTGGTGAATAGTAACTTATTAAGTTTTTAATCGCGATTAGAGATAGTTAGTGCAGTTTAAGGTAAAAATAATGTTTTAATAATATTAAATGAACTTGACACATGTCCTAACCTCATTTAATGTGTCATGGTCGACCAAGAAAACCCATGGGTCAACTTGGGGACCCCATGAAGCCACTTTGGTTGGAAAATGACATTAATATCTTTTTATTTAAAGTTAAAGTAAAAATGAGACAAACATGAAATGTTTTACTAAAACAATTTTTACATGGGGTTATACAAATAATATTTTTGACTATAAATATTCATTGGAAAGATAAAACGATTTAATACATTATATTATTTTTTTATAATTTTTAGACATTAAATAAATTAAATTATTTATGACATCATGATGATGAAGCGATGACCTCATTATTTAACGATTTAAATAAAATGGAAAGATAATGTACTATCTAAGACCTACACATGTAAAAAACCTATTTTATGAGTGTATTTTGAACCCTTATAACCTTATCCTCGAATTACATCAATGTGGGACCTCTTAAATCCGAATACCATTTTAAAATAAAGTGACTTTTCTTTACCTTCCAAGAGTGCCCCTCCTCTCCTCTTATAAAAGGCCCCCACCTCTACCTCTTTACCCACACTCCAAAAGCCTTTGGCTCGGCCAAAATCTGCCCATTTTGTCTCTCCACTTCCCTCTCTTACTTCTTGAAGCCTCACTTTGGGCATAAGTCTTCCCAAGGAAGCCTTTGAGCTCAAACCAAAGGGAGTTACCCAATTTTAAGGTAATGTCTTCACTTGAGTCCTTTTGTATTATTTTGCCTCTCCAACCCCCTAAACTCTTTTTATTCATTTATTTTGTAACAACTACAGTATCTTAAATATAATAGGATGTTGTTATAATAAGGATTAGAGATACACTTTCACACACCTACATCTAATGGTTAAAGAACATACTGTTTCCGTGGATGGCGAATTTCGGCCTCCCGAAACGATGATTGTTCAACATTATTTTAACACCTTCAAAGGTGGCCATTAAGATGACAATATATTTATATATGATATATAATATGTTTATGTTTTCCTTAAGCTTCTGTATTTTTCATTTTGGGCATACCTTTATGGTTTCCATTATGGGTAAACGCGATATCTTCATTTAAGGAAGTGCGGACTACCGCCCCCTCAAAGTGATGTGATTCGTTAATGCCATATGTGGGACGTATAAAGGATGGATTTAAAGTTATTATATATGATTCTATACTGGAATTATAATAAACCTCTATATCATTATTATTCCATTCCATAAAAATATGAAATAGAAATGAAAGTAGCGTTCATGCGTACGTACGACTTACCGTCTCCATGAACGGTGCATTTCATTTCTTATCCCCAAATGTAATGTACTATTATAAGTACATGTATATAATGGATATATATTATGAATGATACATCTAAATGATGAATATAATTCTGTAATTAAAATATACATAACTCTCATTTAGTTTTAATTCCATTAATATGACACAAAAATGAAAGTAGCGTTCATGCGTACGTACGACTTACCATCTCCATGAACGGTGCATTTCATTTCTTACCTCTAAATGATTATTTAATATTATAAATACATGTATATTCTGGATATATATGATATATATGATATCCAAATCATGAATATAATTCTGGATATAATGAACATTTGACCACACGAACAACATGTAATTGTAAGAAGTCCACTTTCGACTTAAGAACCAAATATCGACAAAACAAACATTACTAACTTAAATGATTACATAATGTTTATGAAATGTCAATAAGTGATATAAAAGGAATAATGAACAAGAAAAATTTTCTTAATAAAGTGGAAATTAACTCAAGTTTATTATTCAGGACGTTAAAGAACGATTGAGGCAAGTCGGACCCAAGGTAAGGGATCCTACTCCTCTCTTTCTTTTTAAGTACACTCTTTTATGTCATTCCTTTTAAGCTCATATTTCTTTTTATTGGGAAGTTATTTTATATTAATCCTACTGTACTTATTATGTTCATATTATTATAGATCCTATTTCCTCTCATCAATCCATTTTGGAAGTTTTGAGTGGCGCCATTAGGCTGCCGAATTTTCGTAAGAGATCTAACCTCTCTTTCTTTTTAAGTCCTCTCCTTTATGTCACTTATTTTAAGCTCCTCTTTGTTATGTTGGGGGATGTTATTTTATATTCCTCTTTCTATAAACTTTATGTTAATACGATGAGATACCCTATTTGATCTCATCAATCTATTTTTGGAAGTTTTAAGTGGCATCATTAGGCTGCCGAGTGTTCGTAAGGGATTTTTCATCTCACTTTTATTCCCGTGAGATTTATGCTACATTTGCCACAATTTCCTTTGAGTGGTGTTTGTACTGCCCATTATTTTACTCATTGTGTAATATAATTTCTTTTATGAGTATTTACATCAATTTTGTATTGTCCTTCTTTCACGAGGTGTATGTTTTGAAAGATACCCATGTCAGTAAGGGAACCTTTCACCCTCCTCTTTTTAAAAGACTTCTTTTGTTGGGTCTTTTAGTTTACATATTTTTATGTTGGGATATGTTCTCATATATCCTTATTGATGTAAATTTTATGTCCAAGTGATGAGATACCCTTTTTTATTATCTCTCATCAACTCATTTTGATGTGACGCCGTTAGGCTGTCAAGGGAACTTCTTAACCCGATTTCGATTTCTTTGGGTTCAACATGTAGTTATTGAATATGTCATCCTTTGAATATGTGTGAATGTCCTCTGATTGTTTTACACTTAATACCCACTTATATTTAATGTATTATTTTGTCACACATAGTAATGTAACTGATTTATCCTTAATCCAAGGATAACGTCTTTGTATGGGACTTCGTCTCAATATCCTTTCATTGAGGCATATTTTGTTTTATACACAACCTTATTTTATACGGTGTATAAACCCCTTTGAATTTTACGTTTATCCAAAATGAATCTTTTTTATACGAAACATTTTACTAAACGACAAAAGGGAATGTTTTTGTCGTACGTATGCGGCGACAACGACTTTTCCGCCACCGTGGCCATTATTTGAGTTTCGACTTCCTCTACAAGCCATACCTTTTTTTAAAAGAAAAATAAATACCATGTTTTACTTTTCTTTTATTTTGGTATTGAAAATGGTTTTCATAATGTTTTTATATCAATGTGTTGTATTAATATCTTGTGATTGAAAGGTGGAAATGTTATGTTTGCTTTATGCATGTTTTATGTGATACGATTATGTTGAGGTTCTTGGGAATTATTATGAAGACGGGTGGTTCCGTGATAAACTAAGGGCGGGTGAGCCCGATATAGCTCTCCAATGCATTGGGTAATGCGAAGGAGTGAAACATTAAGGTTTCTCCGAAGAGATTTAGGGAATATACTGTGATGGGTATTCCAAACGTAACCAAGAGGGTTACTCCCTACGTAAGAATGTTATGAATGCCTCAAGTTACCTTTATGTCTTATGATTTCTATGATTTATTCATGGTTTGATGAGGTATGTTAATGTGCCTATGTTTTATGGGTAAAGTATGATTTCATTATTATGTATATATGAAATCATGTTTCCTTTCCCTATTTTTATAACCCTTACTGAGCTTTTTATGCTCATCCCAAGTTTTTGAAATGTTTTTCACAGGTTAAGGAAAAGGTACAAGATGTGATGATAGTGTCAAGGATGTGTCAAGAAAGAATCCATGTTTTATTTTAAATATGTTTCCGTTAATGGGAAGAATGAATATTGTCTTTTATGTAACTGCATTGTTTAAATGTGGAATGTAATGAAAGTTTCATGATCTAATTCTCTAAAACTCTAAACCTAAAAAGATCTTCAATGTGTAATCTTGTAATAACTCAAGATCAAGTAAGGTTTAAGACTGGGGCCTTATAGTTGGTATCAGAGGTCGGTTTAGATAACTTTAGAGGTTAGGGTATTCTTTAAGCATAAGTGACATTACCATAATGGTTAGGATTTCAGAAAGAGTCCTAGTTTTAGATAAAGTGAATGAGTAAGTATATCTTAGTGTTTACCTTCCTCATTAGTACATGATGGTTTTGTTGATATACTCACACTGACATTTCTGTTTTTAGTGAAATGATGAATCTAGCAGGCACCAAAGAGACAACAGGTTTGAAGGAAACGGTGGTGGTTCTATGATTAAGAGACTAGATGAAATGGGGGATTCAATGAGGAATCTCATGGTTGTTCTAAACCAACTATCAAGGAGTCATGATCAACCACATTAACCTTGGTATGTTCTATAATGCATCATGTACGAGATGACCAAATCGATGTGGAAGTTTAGGTAATAATTATAAAGGTAACCATTAGAGTTTATATGATCCTTACTTTTGAGGTAATTATGGGTTATTATATGATATGCTGGAAAATGAAAGGCATGAGATAAACTTGAGGTTAAAATATGTTATGATCATTTTTGATGATTTTATCTCTTTTTGGGGAATGATTTAATAATTATATAGTTTTGGAAAAAGGACAACACGCAGACCGTGTGACAACCCGTCGCGTCGGACAAAGCTGCGGGAATCGAACCCACAACCAAAGTGCGACTGGTATTTATCACCTACCACTGGACTACGTGAAGTCCCTGGTTAGTTTGACTAATTATTTTTAGTTATATGATTTTATGAATAAATAGTAAGTTGATTTTGGGTTATTTATGAAAATGATTAACCTATCATGGAGGATATGTGATTAGGTTAATTACTTTTCAATACGAGACTTTAAGAGCAACTGATGTTGTTTGGAGATAAATGTTACAATTTAAATTGGAAGACTATGTGACTAAATCCTTCAAATATTTGGGTTTCAATCTTATATTGGTTTACTTTGAAGAATTTTATGGACAAATTGTTTATCGGATGGTCCTCATAGAACTTTGGGTTTTGTTGGACAAATTTTGGAGATTAAGCATAGATTTTCTTTTTATAAAGGGTTATCCTTTTCTGGATTATCTGATCTTGTAGTAACCTTTTTGGTTTTAGTTTTGGTTAAGGTTTGAAGACATGGGAAATGTATAGTTCTTTTTTTTTGTGGATTAGGTGCTCCTCTATAAGTTTTTTATAGTACTCTTAATGCGAACAAGTCTTCCTAAATACTCGCCTTTTGGAGAAAGTATGAGTCTGTGTGAGAAATCTAGTAAAAGTTGAAAGTCAACATGACAAGTAAGTATGTTTCCTTATGTTTTATTTCAGCTCAAAAATAAACTCCTAAATAAAAATTAACTTAAAAAAAATGTTGTCTATTAACTTTTCCTACTGGGGAACCCAACACCGTTTAACCCATAACAAGTTTGTGATTTTCTTATTGTTAACTTTCTCCTAAACATGTTTTCTATCACTCTCCATCAGAACATGACCCTATGTTTTCTCCTCCATTTCCATGTTTTCCTACATGGAATCCTAGTATGGGTTAACTCGGGTGACCTCTATACTTATCTTTCTTTATTTTAAAGTGATTGTTTTACCGACTCTTGTTTCGATGTGGGATTTTCAATGAAGTTTCCGAGCCCAATTTTAAAATTGCGAGGACGCAATTCCCAAAAGGGGGGAAGGATGTAACACCCCAGGTGAATAAAGAATATGAAATTTTTATTTTTATCCATATTTGTGAATAAAATATTAATATGACTTTAAAGGGGACGCTATGCTCGATGGCGTACCCAACACGCAACAACGAGTTTCTTGGGAATCTGACGTTGTACTCTAATAATAAAATAATATTATTTTAAATGGTAGTTAACATGTAGCCGTTGTATTGGCGGGAATGGATATAAATAACTAAAATATGATTATATATGTTTTTAAATGTTTTTACATTTATCCAATAAAAGATAAAGGCATAAAATACGGAAAGAATTCAATTTTAGGCGTATATGCCCTAGCTTTCACTAAAGGTTCACTTATCGCCTTTTGATGGAGAACCATCATTAAATATAGTTTTGTTCACTCTTATAAATCCTTTTGGACCAAATAAAACTCTTCTTAAGAATTGGGACATCAAAATTTAGTTTGTGTAAATTTTTGGTATCTTTCTGATAAAGTTCATTTTTTAATGAATAGTGTAAAATGTTGTATTTTAATTCAAAACCTATTTTTAATATAATTTATTTATATGATTATATTATCTTTTGAATTGGTTTTAAAGTTAAATTAGAATATATTTTTACCATTAAATCAAATAGTGGTCGTTGGAATTAATTTCACTTTGAAATCAGACTTAAACTGGAGTCAATCTTTTGATACTTATTGTTTCATAAAAACACGCTATTTGCTATGACAACGGGAATTAATTATTAAATTAATTAATGTGACTTATATGTTTTTAATTTTGTGAAATAGACTTCATTTTTGAATCTGGAATATCAAATATATCTTAGGGTGAATTTTTGGGATTTTTCTGAAAAACTTCAATTTTTGATGAATAGTGAAACCACTAAGTGGTACTTATAAAAACTGATTTTTCCGCTTAAATGAAATTTTTCCATATTTGTGTTTTGAATTTAAAAAATCCGACATAAATGGTTGTCATTAAGAAGTAAAATGTGGTTCAATGGGATAAAAATAATTTTTTGGTGAATAGTAACTTATTAAGTTTTTAATCGCGATTAGAGATAATTAGTGTAGTTTAAGGTAAAAATAATTTTTTAATAATATGAAATAAACTTGACACATGTCCTAACCTCATTGGATGTGTCATGGAAGACCAAGACAACCCATGGGTCAACTTGGGGACCCCATGAAGCCACTTTGGTTGGAAAATGACATTAATATCTTTTTATTTAAAGTTAAAGTAAAAATGAGACAAACATGAAATGTTTTACTAAAACAATTTTTACATGGGGTTATAAAAATAAGATTTTTGACTACAAATATTCATTGGAAAGATAAAGCTATTTCCTACATTATAGTATTTTTTTTATAATTTTTAGACATTAAATAAATTAAATTATTTATGACATCATGATGATGCAGCGATGACCTCATTATTTAATGATTTAAATAAAATGGAAAGATAATGTAATATATAAGACCTAAACATGTCCAAAACCTATTTTATGAGTGTATTTCGAACCCTTATCACCTTATACTCAAATTAAATCAATGTGGGACCTCTTAAATCCGAATACCATTTTAAAATAAAGTGACTTTTCTTTACCTTCCAAGAGTGCCCCTCCTCTCCTCTTATAAAAGGCCCCCACCTCTACCTCTTTACCCACACTCCAAAAGCCTTTGGCTCAGCCAAACTCTACCCATTTTGTCTCTCCACTTCCCTATCTTACTCCTTGAAGCCTCACTTTTGTCAGAAGTCTTCCCAAGGAAGCCTTTGAGCTCAAACCAAAGGGAGTTACCCGATTTTAAGGTAATGTCTTCACTTGAGTCCTTTTGTTTTATTTTGCCTCTCCAACAACCTAAAATCTTTTTATTCATTTATTTTGTAACAACTCCAGTATCTTAAATATACTAGGATGTTTTTATAAGAAGTATTCGAGCTACACTTTCACACACCTACATCTAATGGTTAAAGAACATACTGTTTCCGTGGATGGTGAATTTCGGCCTCCCGAAACGATGATTGTTCAACATTCTTTTAACACCTTCAAAGGTGGCCATTAAGATTCCACTATATTTATATATGATATATAATATGTTTATGTTTTCCTTAAGCTTCTGTATTTTTCATTTTGGGCATACCTTTATGGTTTCCATTATGGGTAAACGCGATATCTTCATTTAAGGAAGTGCGGACTACCGCCCCCTCAAAGTGATGTGATTCGTTAATGCCATATGTGGGACGTATAAAGGATGGATTTAAAGTTATTATATATGATGATATACTGGAATTATAATACACCTCTATATCATTATTATTCAATTCCATAAAAATATGAAATAGAAATGAAAGTAGCGTTCATGCGTACGTACGGCTTACTGTCTCCATGAACGGTGTATTTCATTTCTTATCCCCAAATGTAATGTACTATTATAAGTACATGTATATAATGGATATATATTATTAATGATACATATAAATGATGAATATAATTCTGGAATTAAAATATACATAACTCTCATTTAGTTTTAATTCCATTAATATGACACAGAAATGAAAGTAGCGTTCATGCGTACGTACGGCTTACCGTCTCCATAAACGGTGCATTTCATTTCTTACCTCTAAATGATTATGTAATATTATAAATACATGTATATTATGGATATATATGATATATATGATATCCAAATCATGAATATAATTCTGGATATAATGAACATTGGACCACACGAACAACATGTAATTGTAAGAAGTCCACTTTCGACTTAAGAACCAAATATCGACAAAACAAACATTATTAACTTAAATGATTACATAATGTTTATAACATGGAAATAAGTGATCTAAAAGGAATAATTAACTAGAAAAATGTTCTTAATAAAGTGGAAATTAACTCAAGTTTATTATTCAGGACGTTAAAGAACGATCGAGGCAAGTCGGACCCGAGGTAAGGGATCCTACTCCTCTCTTTCTTTTTAAGTACACTCTTTTATGTCATTCCTTTTAAGATCATATTTATTATTATTGGGATGTTATTTTATATTACTCCTACTGTACTTATTATTTTCATATTATGAGAGACCCTATTTCCTCTCATCAATCCATTTTGGATGTTTTGAGTGGCGCCGTTAGGCTGCCGAATTTTCGTAAGAGATCTAACCTCTCTTTCTTTTTAAGTCCTCTCCTTTATGTCACTTCTTTTAAGCTCCTATTTTTTATGTTTGGGGATGTTCTTTTATTTTCCTCTTTCTGTAAACTTTATGTTAATACGATGAGAGACCCTATTTTATCTCATCAATCCATTTTTGGAAGTTTTAAGTGGCGTCGTTAGGCTGCCGAGTGTTCGTAAGGGATTTTTCATCTCACTTTTATTCCCGTGAGATTTATGATACATTTGCCACAATTTAATTTGAGTGGTATTTGTACTGCCCATTATTTTACTCATCGTGTAATATACTTTCTTTTATGAGTATTTACATCAATGTTGTATTGTCCTTCTTTCACGAGGTGTATGTTTTGAAAGATACCCATGTCGGTAAGGGAACCTTTCACCCTCCTCTTTTTAAAAGACTTCTTTTGTTGGGTCTTTTAGTTTACATATTGTTATGTTGGGATATGTTCTCATATATCCTTATTGATTTAAATTTTATGTCCAAGTGATGAGATACCCTTTTTTATTATCCCTCATCAACTCATTTTTATGTGACGCCGTTAGGCTGTCAAGGGAACTTCTTAACCCAATTTTGATTTCTTTGGGTTCAACATGTAGTTATTGAATATGTCATCCTTTTAATATGTGTGAATGTCCTATGATTGTTTTACACTTAATACCCACTTATATTTCGTGTATTCGTTTGTCACACATAGTAATGTAACTGATTTATCCTTAATCCAAGGATAACGTCTTTGTATGGGACTTCGTCTCAATCTCCTTTCATTGAGGAATATTTTGTTTTATACACAACCTTCTTTTATACGGTGTATAAACCCCTTTGAATTTTACATTTATCCAAAAGGAATCTTTTTTTATACGAATCATTTTACTAAATGACAAAAGGGAATGTTTTTGTCATACGTATGCGGCGACAACGACTTCTCCACCGCCGTGGCCATTATTTGAGTTTCAGCTTCCTCTACAAGCCATACCTTTTTTTAAAAGAAAAATAAATACCATGTTTTACTTTTCTTTTATTTTGGTATTGAAAATGGTTTTCATAATGTTTTTATATCAATGTGTTGTATTGATATCTTGTGATTGAAAGGTGGAAATGTTATGTTTTCTTTATGCATGTTTTATGTGATACGATTATGTTGAGGTTCTTGGGAATTATTATGAAGACGGGTGGTTCCGTGATAAACTAAGGGCGGGTGAGCCTGATATAGCTCTCCAATGCATTGGGTAACGCGAAGGAGTGAAACGTTAAGGTTTCTACGAAGAGATTTAGGGAATATACTGTGATGGGTATTCCAAACGTAACCAAGAGGGTTACTCCCTATGTAAGAATGTTATGAATGCCTCAAGTTACCTTTATGTCTTATGATTTCTATGATTTATTCATGGTTTGATGAGGTATGTTAATGTGCCTATGTTTTATGGGTAAAGTATGATTTCATTCTTATGTATATATGAACTCATGTTTCCTTTCCCTATTTTTATAACCCTTACTGAGCATTTTATGCTCATCCCAGGTTTTTGAAATGTTTTTCACAGGTCAAGGGAAAGGTACAAGATGTGATGATAGTGTCAAGGATGTGTCAAGAAAGAATCCATGTTTTATTTTAAATATTTTTCCATTGATGGGAAGAATGAATATTGCCTTTTATGTAACCACATTGTTTAAATGTGGAATGTAATGAAAGTTTCATGATCTAATTCTCGAAAACTCTAAACCTAAAAAGATCCTAAATGTGTAATCTTGTAATAACTCAAGATCAAGTAAGGTTTAAGGCTGGGGCCTTATAACGAATGTGAGCATGGATATCCTTATTAAAACTTTAATGAAATATGAAAACCAATTAAAGATAGATGTTGAGAAGTAGAAACAAAATAATGGTGGGGTTGTGTTTACAAAAACTTTTAGAGTTTTAACTTTTGGTGTTAACACTTTAAAGACTACAAATTTAAAGAGAACTTCTAAACAACATTCAAATAATAGTTATGAAATTAGTGAATGTGAGCTTACTCGGCTCGCAATGTGTTTGATTATGTAACGTCCTGACCTGGGTGCCACATGTCAATGCCCCGAGCTGGTCGGTCACATGACCTCAAGCACACCTACCCATACACCAGATGCTTCTGACTCACAGCGAGGGTATAATATTGATCATGGAGAGAATATACCCTCTTTTATCAGAGTAATACACTGAAAAAATAATAAACAATCACTAAATGGAATATAACCCTAACCAGAATGATACCAATATCACAAAATACCCAAAACTAGAAATACAATATCAAAAATGAACAATAGATATGTCATTCCAAAGTACGTGTTAAGTTTCAAAATGAAAACCCAAAAGTAAAGACACTAACAACTCCCTAGTGGGTCCCAAACCATGTATGGTTTCCTCATCTATGCGCCATCCCAACTCAACCATATAACGTAGGTCCTTTACCCCTATCCTATCTTGAAACCATGAAATCTATTTGGGTACCGATCAGACAACTCGAGTAGGGTGTGAGTACAACTCAGTAGGCCACCACCAATGACATCTAAAATAATAAACAGTTAATAATAGTGTATGCAGTTGTATAAAGAAATAAGTACAATGCATAAGTAAACAATTATCACATTATCAATTATTATTTATTTAACCACATAAGCCCCCGGGTTCCCAAGGACACCTAAACCTTAATACCTACTTTAGCCTATTTCAGAGTCTAAACTATATCACTCATTTAATTCAAAATTCATTAGAATGAAATGGGATTTCATTATCCATTTATTTCAATTCATTATCACATCTAATTATAACTATAGTCCAATGCCAGTCTCATGAGTGTAGAACATCATGTTTAGTACCCTGTGGGTATTTAGAGAATCGATCTGTGTCCCACACCCCATGAGTATTTGAAGCATCAGTCCTTGTCCCATATAATTTGCATGCATGCCTTTGGAACTATATGGGTATTTGGAGCATCAGTCTATGTATCAAACTTGTATATCAATCAATTTTGAATGGGTATTTGGAGCATATGTCTGTGTTTCATACTGTCATATCAAACAATCACATATATCACAATATCACATGTTTCACAATATCACATGTTTCATAATATCATATGTTTCACAATATTACACCATTCAAGATTAATCAACATTAATCCTCTTATCACCTTTCACTATCAAAATCATACATTAATTAATTCATCAATTAATTAATCCAATTCAATAAATTTCCATATCACAACAATTAACCAATTAATTAATTCAAAAATTAATCAACCCAATTCAATCAATTTCTTAATCTCAACAATTTCCATTAATTAATTCAACAATTAATTAATAAAATTCAACAATGACCATATCCCATAATTAATTTAACAATTAATTATTCTGATTCATGATTTTATAATCATAATAGATTATATTAATTAATTCAGAAATTAATTAATACCATTCCATAATATCAACAGCCCATAATTAATTCAATAATTAATTATTTCCCAAATCCCATAATTCAATATTTCAATAATTAATTCAACAATTAATTATCCCAAATTCCCAAATTCCTTTAATTAATTAATTTTACAAATTAATTAATTCAATGGGAAATTAAATTTATAAACAAACCCTATAAATTATATAATTACATACATGTAGTTTAAATCATGGCTATGATATTTTAATAATAGACCACCTACCTCAATTTTTTGACGATCAATCACCCAACAGAAATCCACAATTTGAATTTAATAATAACATAAAATGAGATCTTGATTCAATTACTAGATCCAAGATTTAAACAAATCAAGATCTAACAAACCTAGATCTAAATCCAATTCCAACAGTGGATAAAATCCCTATTTTATCTAAGAAGAGGAGTGAGAGAGAGAGAGTGATCTAAACAGGAAAAAATCACATACATGTGGAGGTGCAGCTCTTCAATATGCCCTTTGATTCACCAAGAACGAAGGTTGAGAAGGCTTGGAATTTTTCTGGGAGCCTAAAAAACAATGAAATAGAGGTTAGGGTCGAATGAGGGTCAATTAGGGGTTAAAATGGGGGGCGAGGTCTAGGAATTTTAAAACTAATTTTCGGGTTAATTTAAATCCCATGCACGGTTTGATGGGTAGGGGTGCACTATTTCCCTTAACCATGCACCTTAATTGTGCTCCTCTTCTAGGGGTGCACAGTTTCTCCTAAGAGGGAAAATGGTTTGAAAAACTATGTGCCATCCATTAAAATCCACTTTGTTTGGGTTCACATGGTTTAATGAGCTAGGTTGCACGGTTTGGGAAAACTGTGCGCCAACTGTGCACTTACCCTCTTGCTTCTCAAATTCCTAATTTTCACCCAAATGCATCCCAAGGTAAAACCCAATCAAAGTATGATAAAAAAATAAAAAAATAATACATGAAAACAAGACTGAGATGTCTCCAAAAAAGTTTGTAATATTATAATCTCCCAACCTTATAATAGCTCGTTCTCAAGTTTTACTCCCAAGAATCTCTAAGATTCCAAGTCAAAGAGATCGGTCCATTGATCCCCCATATCTTCTTCTCTCTCGTATGTTTCTTCTTCCACATGCCCATATTTCCACAATAAATGAACTATCGATAGGGTCTTTCCCCAAAACACTTTCTCACTACGATATAACACACATATTAGATGCTCCTAAAAGGAGGCATCTATCTCAAGCTCAACATCATCTGCATTGATCTCATAAAAAGGGTTAGGGTGATACCACTACTAAAAAATAGTCCTTTAACAATGCTAAAATGGATTTTATCATTGCTAGAGAAGCACCGACTATCGGAGTGAGATTAAAATCCCTAGTCTTTTATCAACACTAAAAAAGCGTTGATAAAAGGGTATATTTTAGTGTGCTGCAACAACACACTACAGCACCAATGTAGTGTGCTGTAACAACACACCACAAAAAAAACACCATGAAATCTGAAAAATCAAGTATGAATATAGAATTTAAATGAAATAAAATTTAACAACACAAATACAAGAAAAATCACTATATTATAGACATTTCAAATATTGGTTTATACAATTACACTAAGTACAAATTATTATATACATTCAAAAACTATAGTCTTTCTTTATATTTTGATCCTAACCCATGATTGAGAAAAAACACCTGTATAAGAAAAAAATTATTATATTAGTAATAATATAAATAAATAAATTAACAGAAAGTGTTAATTTTAAACTAAACTTTGAGTTATACCAAGAACACTGTATAACAGATTGAGTTGTGGTTGATTCTTGCACATCACACCATTTCTTATTTTTCTTCAAGAATTATCTTTGTAAAAATTAAATAAATAAGTATAAGATAAAAATTGTAAGGAAATTAATTAATTAATAGCAGACAAAATGATGAGAAAACAATATAGTATCGTTTTCTTGGTTTTGGAGATGTGATGCACGTTTTAAACTAAAATGACACTTATATATTGAAAAGACGCACTTGGAGTCATACTGGTCACACCATGAATCAGATTGAGATAAAGAAGATTCTTAAACATCTAAAATTACTTATGGATCATTTTTCTAAAGTATCAAAACAATATGAATGTGTTTTCTTGGTTATGATTAAATTACTTATATTTTTTACTAAAATGTCATTTTAAACTGGAAACACACAATTTAACTCATACCGGTCACATAGTTTGTTGGTTTGATATGATACTAATTCCTATATTTCAAAAATGAATTATGAATAATTTTACTAAATTATCAAGACAATCCAAGCATGCTTTCTTTGTTTTTAATGAGTGACACTTTTTGAACTAAAATGTCGATTTTAAACTGACAATAGACACATTAAGTCATACATGACACATCATGTATTGGATTGAGGTGTGTATGATTACTAAACATAAAAAATGACTTATGGATCATTTTCTAAAGTATCAAAACAATCCGAATGTGTTTTCTAAGTTTTGAGTAGGTCAGTTGTCCTTTTTACTAAAATTTATGTCAATTTTAAATAAAAAGACACACTTGGAGTCATACCATTCACACCGTGCATCGTATTGAGTTGTGGATTATTCCTACATGTCAAAAATGACTTATGAATCATTTTCCTAAAGTATCAAAAAAATACAAATATATTTCTTGGTTTTGAGTAGCCTAGTTGTCATTTTTATTAAAATTGATGTCAATTTTAAATAAAAAGACTTACTTGGAGTCATACCAGTCACATTGTGCATTTTATTTAGGTGAGGATGATTTATATATGTCCAAAATGGGCTATGAATCATTTTCATTAAGTATAAACACAATATGAATGTGTTTACTCAGTTTTGAGTATGTCACTTTCCTTTTTTATCAAAATGTCATTTTAAACTAAAAACACACACTTTGACTCATACCGATCACATAGTGTATTAGTTTGATATGAGAACAATTCCTACATTTAAGAAATGAATTATGAATAGATTTACTAAATTATCAAGAAAATACAATCATTATTTCTCAGTTTTTAGTGAGTAGAACTTTTTGAACTAAACTATCAATTTTAAACTGACAACGGACACATTGAGTCACACTGGACACATAGTGTATCAGATTTAGGTAAGGATGATTCCTACATTTCAAAAATGACTCATGGATTTTTTCACTGAAGTATGAAAACAATATGAATGTTTTTCTCAATTTTGAGTAGGCCAATTGTCTTTTTTACTAAAATTGATTTAAATTTTAAATAAATACCCACTTGGAGTCATACCAGTCACACCATTCATCGAATTGAGGTTATGATATTTCCTACACATAAAAAATTACTTATGGATCATTTTACTAAAGTATCAAAACAATCTGAATGTTTTTTATCAGTTTTGAGTACGTCACTTATTTTTTTACTAAAATTTAATTTTAAACTTGAAACACATACTTTGACTCATAACGATCACATCGTGTATCAGTTTGAAGTGATACTAATTCCTACAAGTTAAAAATGACTTATGAATTGAGGTCCTAAATTATCAATAAAATCCCAAATTTTTTTCTCTATTTTCAGTGAGTGACATTTTTTGAACTAAATTGTTGATTTTAAACTGATAATGAAAACATTGAGTCATACCGGGAACATAGTGTATTAAATTGAGCTGTGACTAACTACTACACATAAAAAATGGCTTATATATCATTTACCTAAATTATAAAAACAATCTGAATTCATTTTCTTGATTTTGAGTAGGCCAGTTGTCCTATTTACTAAAATTGATGTCAATTTTAAATAAAAAGATACACTTGGAGTCATATCATCACACTATGCATTTAATTGAGGTGAGGATGATTCCTACACGTCCAAAATGACTTATAGATCATTTTTCTAAAGTATCAAAACAATTGGAATATGCTTTCTCAGTTTTGAGTATGTAAGTTGTCCTTTTTTACTAAAATTAATGTCAATTTTAAATAAAAAGAATCACTTTGAGTCATACCAATCACACCATGTGTTAGATTGAGGTGTGGTTGATTCCTATATATAAAAAAGTCTCAAAAAAATCATAACTTTCAATTTTACCATGATTTCCATTGCCTTTCTATGTCTAACTTCTAACACTTCATATTGAATTGATATTCTTAGCTGAAAAAACTTTCTCGTTGTTGAAATCTAGAAGATAAGATGAAGATCTTGTTCCCATTATATCATAAGAAGTTCCCATAATGGGAACATGATATTCCTATAATCTTCTATATTTCAACAACGAATTTTTTTTAGCTAACAACATCGAATCAATATGCAGTGTTGATATTTCGACAAATAAAGGTAATGAAAATGGAAAACGTGCTAAAATTGGAAGAAAGAAACATTTTATCTCTTTTTTGGCCTATTTCAGATAGTTAAAATCAAAATATGACTTACCAAAATATCTATGAAAAAAACTAAATAAGTATTAGATAAAAATGATAATGAAATTAACTTACAAATAACAGATAAAATGATGAAAAAATTAATTAAATAAGTAGTAGGAATTCAACTTTTCCTAATGGTTGTATGCATTCTTGATGCATTTCCTTATTATCATTATCTCATTTTTAGGATTGAAGTCCAGTCCCTCATGAGCATGAGCATATTCAAACAAACCACCCCAACTTAAACAAAAGAATCCACCTGTATAAGAAAACAATTATTATATGAGTAATACTAAAAAGAAATAAATTAAACATAAATATGAAATAATACATTAATTTTATAGATAATTATTTTACTATGAAAACATTTTTGACCATAAGGATATGTTAATGGTAAATCAAGAATGATGATAAAAAAAATTCAAATAGATCTCACCAAATAATCAATCAATAAGTGAGGAGGATGGGTAGAAAATAAGATACTCTGGATTGAAGCTTTGAATCGTCTGAGAGAAAGTAGAGATATCTTATCGGGTTCATAAAATATTCATTTTGTATAATAAATAAATAAATACACATAAGATATTCATTATCAAAGGTGAAATTTATAGATAATTATAATAAGGTAAACTCAACATTTGATTGTTTCAATGATTTTATGTATGCTTTGAAGAAAATGGGTAATTGAATTTAAGAAAAGAATTAATCCACTATGATAGGTGTTATCGTATGAATTAATCCAAAGGTGAAAGTTATAGACAATTTTCATCCTCATAAACTCATCTTCCAAACAATTATCATTGAATTTTGTTGTTTGGAACTCATCCTATATCTCTTGTGGACATGAACATATCTTCCTTGAAATACTCAAAGTAGTATTCATATATATGATGAATACTACTTAGAGTAGTACAAGAAACATAAAAAGAGATGTGGGATGAGTCCTAAGAAACAAATTGGAATAATAACTATTCGGAAGATGAAACCGATGAGGATGAAAGTTGTACTCTATTGTGTTCTCTAAAATGGTTACTGCCTCCCATTTGTGAGAATTTCATGGATGGTAATCAGAGATTCCTAAGGGTGGAACCAAAAGGCAATGTTAAAGAAAAATTTGTTTTTATATGGATTAAAGAAAAACATAAATAGTGTTTATTATATGTGTTATGAAATAAATGAATTTATTTTTAAGAATTATTAATGAGTGGGTTATCATTTCAACGATGACTATATTTTTACAAAGGTATATAATACTAGCCGACCCATTTTTTGATTTAGGGTCAGTAAAAATTTATGGTAATTATGTTTGAAAGAGAAAATTGATTTGTGGTAGTGAAAATTGATTATATTAGATAATGAGATAATTAAATATTGACTTAAAAATGGTAGGTTGAGATGTTTTTATGATGATAAGATAAAATTGATAGATATTTTTTACTAATTATAATGGGGATATTATTAATAATTAAAATAATTATGGAACATTAAAGGAAATTAATGTTGAATTGAGTATCATAGGGGGGAGCACACAGGGTTAAGGTAGATTAAAAATAATACATTGATGGTGAGGAAAATGAAGAAGGATTATCAACTGTAATAAATACAAGAAAGGATGAAATCAATAGATAAAATGTCATTGGTGATTGGATAGTTTCAGTGAAAACTCGAAGGAGTAAGACACTACAAAAACCTCATTTTTCCTCAAGTAGAGCCTAAATCATTTTGAGAGGCTGACAAGGATGATAATTGGATCAAATCTATGCATGAGGAGATTGATCCAAATAAGAACAATATAACAGGGGAAATTGTTCTAAGGCTGGAAGATAGAAATGTTATCAGAACCGAGTGGGTGTTCAGTAATAAATTCATTGACTATGGAAAAGTGGCTCAAAATAAAGAATGGATAGTGTTCAATGGGAACTCCTAGATTAAAGTAAATTATATTTATAATAAATTTATTCCCATAGACCAGTTGGAAACTATTTGAATTTTCTTGTCTATTTCAGTGAAAATGTAGTTAAAAGTATACCAAATGGATGTCAAATCTATATTCCTCAATGAAGTTATTAAGGGGGAGTATACATTGAGAAACTGGATGGGTTTATTATTGATGAAAATGAGAGAAATGTGTTCTAGTTAAATAATTCTTTGTATAAGATAAATAAATCACCGAGGATTTGGTATTTAAGGTTGGATCAATACCTAAGAAAGTTTGGTTTTTAGCAAGGTAGAGTTGATGACAGCCTCTACATAAATAAGGAGAATGATCAAAGTATGTTAGTACTCATATATGTCGAAGACATAATATTTTAGGATTAGAAAAAGCACAATGCAATTTTTTTGGATCATATGAGGTATGATATCAAGATGTCTATGATTGGTGAAACATTTTCCTTAGTTTATAGGTGAATCAAGGAAATCATAACACATTAATTTCTCAATCAAAATATGAAAAAGAGGTTCCCAAGTGATTTTCAATGTAATATTCCAAACCAATGACAAAATTGACCGCTATATGGATGAATTTTTCAAAAATTGATGATTTCAAAGAGGTAGATGTCATGTAATATAGGTATTGAGAGCCTATTATACCTCACAACACATGAACCATCATTGGGTTTGATATATTTCAAGTCTCACAATACCAATGTTATCCCAAGGAGAGCCACATGCTATCGAGGAAGATGATAGTTCAATATATCTAAAAAACAATGAATTTTGGGTTGTTTTATTATAATATAGTGCAAATGGAGTTGTTGGGATACATGAATGTGGGATGAGAAGGTTCAATGGATAACCGAGCGAAAATAGAGATATCGAAAAATCTAGATTTTGTTTGAGCCTTGGTTTCGTTCAACCCTTGAATTGTTTGACCCTTGGATTTGAGCCTTGGAATAGTTGAAGCCTTGATTCTGGCCTAGATTCGAGCTTGGATTTGATAATGAGGAGCGCCGACAGTAGGTGGCTTTTGTAGAGAGCTTTAGATATCGTGAACTAGTTCGTGATGGTTAGGGTTCTTAAAATAGACCGAGACACTTTTATTAGCAATTCCAAAAAAGTGATGATAAAGATCCCTTTCAACAATGCTAAGTTAATAAGCACTGATAAAAAGAATATGTATCGATGTTTTTTAGCACTGATAATGATAGAGATTTATCAGTGCTAAGGAAAGCACTGATAAATACTTATAATACTTTTTTTAAATAATAATTTTTTTAAAGTATAATTATTATATATAATTATAATACTTATAATAATAATTTTTATTAAATAATAATTTTATAGTTCTTTGAATATATAATTATTTATTTAAAATTATATAAATACTTTAAAAAAAATAATATTTATATGATTATATATATTTGTATAATTATATATATAATAAATAAATATAAATATAAATATAGTAAATATATTCATTATTTAAATAAATTTATTATAAATTTATAATTTTTTAAATATATATATAATTAATTATTTATAATTATATAAATACTTATTTTTAAAAATATTATTTATTTATTTATAATTATAAATGTATAAAAATATTAAATATACATTTATAAATATATTTATTTATAATTTTTTTACAAATATATTTTTAACATTATTAATGAATATTTAATCTTAAGTGCATGCATGTTAAAAATGAATAAAATTAAATAATTTAAAATGAGTACACTTTAAGAATATTGAAAAATTGGAAATGTTTGATTAATTAAATATAAATCATTGAAAAAATGGATATATATTGAAATAAATATGAATACATATTGAAAATATTAAAACATAGTAAATAAATAATAAAAATTGATTAAATTCTCAAAAAACAATTGTGTGTGCGCATTTTATATAAAAATGCATTAATATTATGTATATGTGAAATTAATATAATACATTTGATCTATGTTAAATTAAAAAATCAAACAACATTCAATTATGTCTATTACTTGATGTAATTAGTCAGTATTTTTAATTCATATTAATTTTTAATTATAAACCATCATTATATATTACTATTTAATGTAAAGCATAAATATTTTGTATTATATAAATAATATTTATATACATTCATATATATATATATATTAAATATATACTATTTATTAACATTGTCAATAATTATTTAATTAATAAAATATTTAATATTTTTGTCAATTTACTTATTTTTAATTTTTATTTGTTTAATTTTCATTTTACATATATCTATATATGTAATATATACTATTTATTAGTATTTATAATTTATATGTAGTATAATAAATTTATTCATTTTTATCAATACTTATTTAATTAATAAAATTTTTAATATTTTTTTTAATAAAATCATTTTTATTGTTTATTTATTTAATTATTTCATTTTATTCAAACTTTTATTAGCGCTAAAAAAATACTGATAAATGATTCCTTTATGGGCACTAAAAATAAAGTGGTGATAAAAAGTGTCCTTTATGAGTGCTAGAAATAAAGTGCTGATAAAGGGCACCTTTTATCAGTGCTAGAAAAAAGTGCTGATAAAAGGTACCCTTTATGAGTGCTTTTTTCTAGCACTGATAAAGTCCAGCATTGTTAAAGAGCTATTTTATATTAGTGTACTGTCGTAATTGTGACACATGGAAAACATTATGCAGAACACTGTATCTCTGTGGAAGAGCCAATCGGTACGCCATCAACCCGATTCTCTCTACAACCTCTAATGGTCCAACGAACCTGGGAACTAACTTTCCCTGACGTCGTATCCTACGGTGACCCAATCTAGGTGACACCCAAAGGAATACATGATCACCCTATGTAAACTTTAGGGGTCGTTGACATCGATCTCCATATGACTTCCATCTACTCTGAGCCGTAGCTATACATTTCCGAATCAGTTGAACTTGCTTCGACATCTCTTGTACGAGACTCAATCCCAACATCTCTGAATCACCTACCTCCATCCATCATAGAGGTGATTTGCATGACTTACCATAAAGAGACTCATATGGTGCCATCTGTATAGTTTCCTGATGACCCTTGTTATTAGAAAACTCCACAAGTGCTAGGTGTTTCTCTCAAGACCCAACACATGATCCATAATAACATCATCCCACTTCTATTTTGAAATGGGCAATGACTGTAACAAACCATCAGGTCGTTGATGCTCGACCTTCACCTATTGACAGGTGTAGCATCGTGTCACAAACCTTACTATCTCCTTTTTCATGCCTGACCACCAAAACTATCATCATAGGTCATAGTACATTTTGGTCACACCAGGATATACCACCCACTTCAAGGCATGAAACTCATGCATCATCTCCTCCCGCATACTCATAGGCACAACAACCCGATTCCTAACATATACAATCTCATCCTCATGTATTCACTAATTAGAAGGTTACTCTCCTCCTTCAAGGATTTCCCTCAAGGTTAAGTACTTTGTATCCTCATACCGCTAGTCTCTAATCCATTTCAAAAGTGAAAACTCTACTGAAACTGATATGCGAGTCATCTTCTCCCAACTCTCCTATACCACAACATGTATCTCAGCTAGTAGAGTCATCATCTTCCACTCAACACTAGACTCCTGAACTGTCTGTGTTTGAGTTTTCTTGCTTAAAGAATCAATAACACTATTTCCCTTTACAGATGTATATGCTAGCTCAAAAATCAAATGATCTCATATACTCAACCCACCTCCTCTTTGAAAGATTCAAATCTCGTTGGGAGAAGATATAATTTAAGATTTTGTGATCCATACACACTGTAAACTTTTTTCCCAACATATAATACCACAAAAACTTTAAATCATAAACCACTATAGCCAAGTCAAGGTTATGTGTAGGGTAATTCCACTCATGTGGCCTCAACTACTGAGAACCATATGCCATAACTTGATCTCCCTACATCAACACTACTCCAAGTATGATCTCAGAAGTGTTACAAAACACCGTATAATCCTCACCTGACTCAGGTAGGATCAAGATTTATGCCAATGTCAATATCTTCTTCAACTCTTGGAAGACATTATCACTTGCTTCCAACCATTCAAACTTTAATCCCTTCTTAGTCAAGCCCTAAAGTGGCGCTGCCAATTGGGATAAGTCCTGGATGAATCTTTGATAATATCCAGCTAATCCTAGAAATCTATAGATATCAAAAATGTTCTTTGGATGCTCCCAAGATACAAATTCTTACACCTTCTCAGGGTCTACTGACACACCTTCCACCAAGATGATATTACCCAAGAAGTGCACTTGATTAATCCAAAAATGACACTTAGATTGCTTGGCATATAGATGATGCTCTATTAGTGTACTCACGATGATATCAAGATGTTTGGAATTATCATCATGAGTCTTGAAGTGCACTAAAATATCTTCCACAAACACTACCACAAACTGATCCAGGTACAGATGGAATATTCTTTTCATCAGATCCATAAACACTACTGGTGAATTTTTCAACCCAAATAACATTATGACAAACTCATATAGGACACACCTTCTTCTAAAAGTAGTACATAATATACCAGAAGTTTGAACTCTCAACCGATGATCCCCTGATCCCAAGTTGATCCTAGAGAAAACACAAGACCCTATTAACTGGTTAAATAGTCCATAGATATGCGGAAGAGGATATCAGTTCTTCACTATCATCCAGTTCAACTTCCAGTTATTGAAAAACAAGTGTAGAGTCCCGTAAACCTTCTTAGAGAACAAAAATAAATAACCCTAAGGTGGAATACTCAGTTGGATAAATCCCTTATCCTCTAACTTCTCCTACTGATTCATGAGATCTTGAAGCTCTATTGGTGCTATTTTGTATGGTGGAATTGAAACTAGCTCAACCCCCAACATGAGCTTAATTTTACTCTCCACGTCTCTCTCAGGTGGTATCCCTGAGAAGTCTTCAGAAAATATATCCTAAAACATGCCTACTATAGGTGGAAATACATCCTGATTTATACCTATATCATTCGGCAATATACTAGAAACCTGGGTTGTGAGCTCTCCCAATTGCCGAGTAATTATCCTTGCTCGGCCTGCCTGAATATCCCACTATCCATGGTGAACAAAATTTTCACCCTTAAGAGACATAAAAGTCACTATCCTCTAGTAAAAATATATGTGGGATCGGTATGCCACTTACTATTCTATACCCATAATTTAGTTAAATCCTAACATGTCTAGGATGTAAAGATCCCACAGAAAATGATACTCCCCAACCCCAAGATAACACACCTTGCATAAACAGATGTCTCTAGATCACACCCCCAATCATGTATCTATCATAAATACCCCACTCATGGACTCCACCACCAGTCTCAAACCATTCAAAAGTTGTGCTGAAGTAAAGGAACAAGAGACACCAGCATCAAATAAAGCACTAGCTAGCATAGAAGCTATGATAATAGTACCTCTCACTATTGATGGTCCAGCCTTGCTATCCATAATTGTAGGATGAACCGTATGAAACTATCCTACCACTCTTCCCTATGATGCAGTTTGAGTCCCATATGGTGCAACACTATGATGATATGAGTGCTCTTACCTAGAATCACCACATCCATTGCCTCTATCGCGACAACTAGTAGAACTACAACTTCCATACTAATATGGTGTGAAAAATACCTTTCCCACACTCTAATTTTTCCTAGATGCTCTGTCATTTCTCATATGTCATGGATTCCTGTAGAAACTATAAAGATGTCCCATATTTCTATAAGATCATCATTCCACTGGTGGTCTAAGATAATGTTTACGAAATTGATCTGACTTACCACACTAGTGACAATGTACTTAGGTAAGATCATGAGTAACTGATCCTTCCCCCTGACTAATCTTATTTCCACTACTCTGGATACCACTTTCATAGAGACACTTCCTACCCTTATAAGAAGTACCTCTTGATCGACTGGAGGAAACCAAATATCCACCACTGGAAGCCTCCTTCAGGTTTCCTTTAGATATGAGATCCCGATTCACCACTTCCGAAAACTTCTTCAGCCTGATGATATTCATATGGGACTTAATTTCACACTTAATTCCATATTGAAATAATTTTTATTAAGTATAATCATCCACTTACAATGCTGGAGAAAATTTCTACAAATATGTAAAACGTCTAGAATAATCCATCACAAACATGCTTCCTTGAGTCAATCTCATGAATTCAACTGCTCTCTACTGCTTGAGCATCTCAGGATAAAAATTCCCCAAGAACTTCCCTTGAAATTCCCTCCACTCTATAGTCTCCAACTATCCACCATGATTCTAGATGTCCCACCAATGATTCACTTGACCACACAACATGTAAGCAACCAATTTGACTCTCTTCTCAACACGAGTCTCTAAGTGGTCAAGTATAGTCTAGATATACTCAATCTATAACTCAACAACCTTAGGTCCACCCTCTCCAGCAAATGTCGCAGGGTTCTGTAACTGAAATTCCTATGTAATATCAGACATGCTTTTCACAACCCACCCTAGGTCTCTTTCCATTAATTTCATAAACCAAGAAAAGTTCTCACAAAACTTCTCTCCCACTTACTCACCTGGAACTATTGGTGCCTCAGGTTCTACCACTATAGGATCATCCCTAGCCATGTCCACATATCATCCTCTAAACAAGCATCATTGTGGAGGTATAATGCTAAAACATGCACCTTAGGAAACATTTCATAACATTACATAGTTAACGAGGGGGGTTTACACAAAACCATAACAAGTCATTCACCCTTTTTCCCACCACATGGTCAAAATTGAGGCACCATCACTACCCTTAACCATCCTACATCTTGGTCATGGTCAACAAGGGAAAAATCATTATCAGATTCAATTTTATCATTTAGATACCCAATTATTCACATTTTTCATCATTTTAAAATTCTCAAATTCATATTAGGCACATTTTCATTTCAATTTCACAAGCAAAGAAAAAAATTTCAAGTTAAACAAATTATCCAAAACCCGTTTTCTCATGCATTCCTAAAACGATGCATGTCACAAAAATAATCCTGAGTGCTTAGAATGATTCATGCATAATAAACTCTCCTTCCATACCTGGACATGATTCAAATCTCAAAAAATCTCAACAACTATTATCACAACACCCATCAAGTGAATCAGCCAAGGTGAAATAACCTCAACTGTAACAACAAATACCAATAACAACATCCCACCCTGGGTACTTGGGTTCTCCTTTATACATGGGTTAGCTACTCCCATGAAAGAGCTCATAACTAAGGCCCGAATATTCTAGTCTCCTGTTTACCTTTCCCAAATAGTAATAAAAAAGAAAAGAAAAGAAAATTAGGCTATGATACCACTTTGTAACATCCTGGCCCGGGTGCCACATGTCGATGCCTTGAGACGATCAATCACATGACCTCAAGCATACCTCCCCATATGCCAGAGGCTACCGACTAGCAGTGAAGGTCTAATATTGATCACATAGAGACTATACCCTCTTTTATTAGAGTAATACACCAACAAAAAATGATAAAAAATCACCAAATGACATATAACCATAGCCATAATGATAAAAATATCACAAAATGACCAAAACTAGAAATAAAATATCAAAACTAAATAGTAGATATGCCATGCCAAAGTATGCGTCTATTTTCAAAATGAAAACCCAAAATTAAAGACACTGAAAACTCCCCAATGGGTCCCGAATCATGTTCGGTTCCATTATTCATGCTCCATCAAAACTCAACCATCTAACATAGGGCCTTTTCCCCTATCCTGTCTTGTAACCATTAAATCTATTCAGGTACTGATCAGACAGCCCGAGTTGGGTGTGAGTACAAATCAGTAGTCCACCACCAATAGTTTTGAAAACAATATCTAGTCAGTAATATTGTATGCAGTTGTATAAATAAATAAGTAAAATGCATAAGTAAATAGATATCAAATTAGAAATTATTCTTTATTTAACCACATAAACCCCTGGGTTCTTGAGGACACCTGAACCTACATACTTTTTTCATCCCATGCTAGAGTCTAAAATATATCACACATTTAATTCAAAATTCATTATAATTCATTGAGATTTCATTATCAATTCATTGCAATTAATTATCATAGCTAATTGGAACCATAGTCCAATGCCAATATCATGGGCATAAAATTCCATGTCTAGCACCCCATGGGTATTTGGAGCATCAGTCCATGTTCTACAATCCATGGGTATTTGGAGTATCAGTCCCTATCCCGTACAATTTTCACGCATACCTTTGGAACTCTATGGGTATTTGGAGCATTAGTCGGTGTCCCACACTCGTATATCAATCAATTTCATATGGGTATTTGGATCATCAATTTCTGCCTCATACTTGCATATAAAATAATCACATATATCACAGTATCACATGTATCAAAATATCACATGTTTCACAGTATCACATCATTAGAGATTAATCAACATTAATCCTCTTATCACATTTCACTATCAAAATCTTACATTAATTAATTCATTAATTAATTAATCCAATTCAATCAATTTTCATATCACAATAATTGACCAATTAATTAATTCAATAATTAATTAAACCAATTCAATCAATTGCTTAATCTCAAAAAATTCCCATTAATTAATTCAATAATGAATTAATACAATTCAAAAGTGTCAATATCCCATAATTAATTCAACAATTAATTATTCCAATTAACAATTTCACAATCACAATAGATCTTATTAATTAATTCAACAATTAATTAACACCATTCCACAATATCAATATCCCATAATTAATTAAACAATTAATTATTACCCAAATCCCATATTTCAATATTTTGATAATTAATTCAATAATTAATTATCCCAAATTCCCAAATTCCTTTAATTAATTAATTAACCAAATTAATTAATTCAATGAGAAATTCAATTGCTAAAAAAATCCTATCAATTATACAATTACATACATGTAATTAAAATCATGACTATGGTATTTGAATAATAGACCACCTACCTCAATTTGTTAACGAGTGATCACCCAATGAAAATCCCCAATTTAAATGGAATAATGATGTAGAAAGAGATCTTGATTCAATTTATAGATCCAATATTTAAACAAATCAAGATATAAAAAACCTAGATCTAGATTCAATAGTAGATAAAAATCCCTCTTTTATCCAGGAAGAGGAGCAGGGGGGAGATCTAAATGGGAATAAATCACATACTCGTGGAGGTGTAGATCTTCAATCCTCTCTTTGATTCACCTAGAACGGAGGTCGAGAAGGATTGGAATCTATTTGGGAGCCTCCAAAATCATGAAAGAGAGGTTAGGATTGAATGGGGGTCGATTAGGGGTTAAATTGGGGGTTTAGGAATTTTAAAACTAATTTTTGGTTTAATTTAAATCCCACACACCGTTTACTGGGCATGGAAACATGATTTTCCCTAACCATGAACCTCTTCTAGGGGGTGTACAATTTCTCCTAAGAGTGAACACAATTTGAAAAACCATGCACTAGTTATGTGAATACCCTCTATTTGGGTTCACATAGTTTTTTGGTTTGGGGTGAATGGTATGGAATCCCGCCTTTTTATTTCATAACTATTCATTACATTTTACAAATAGGGGATCTTTAAATTCTAGTGTCTTGAAAATTAGGAACATAAAACATGAAAACATAAAACATTATTTTTATTCCCTTGAAAATATTCTTGAAAAGTTTATCCTAAGTACAATTACTGCATCTCATAATCTGGAGACATACATCAAAGAAAAGGGTGAGTAAAAGTCCAAATAAGGGTAAACAAGGGAATCAGTTCACTTTTGATATCAATAAGAACTTGATGAAAAACCTAAAGACATGAGAAATGGAAGAAGAGTAATATAATAATAAGAATAACATAAATCATAACTTGAATATGTGGCTACAAAATTTATTTTATAAATTCATGAACATATCACCAAGGTCTATCCCCAAGGTGTCGTAAAAATTACCAAGGTTATTCACCAAGGTATCTTAAAACTTGTCATCTCTAGAGATTAATTTCTTTACCCAATGAATTAGAGTGATATTAGGTCGCACCCTTAATATGTATTTATTTTCATGTGAGCCACATAGATCATAATCATACATTTTATAAATAACCCAAAGAGAATAAAAAAATGGGTTTCATATCAAAATCGTGATGTTTTAAAAAGTTCTTAAAAACAAGATCATTAAATCATTTATAACCCATGGAAAGGGAATAAGGGTTTTATGTATGTCAAGTAAAGAATAAAATATATCATTTTTATGTCTTGGTGAATACCCCTAGAAATGAAATAGGTTTGGATATTCATATAAATAAAATGAGAGAATTTATTGATAAAGAGAGAGAGATTTTGAGACGAAAATTCTATAACATAACGACTATACAATATGGTTTCAGAAAACATTAAAAAGAGAGGGGAAAAGGGTTACCCACTCATAAATAACTCATAATACAGTATAGTGATAGAATAAAATTTAAATAAGATCATGGTATGGATGTTTGAATGAAATACCACATGAAAAGGAAATTAGAAAGAAAATATAAAATGTAATTTCTTTTATGAAAATTCGGCAGTCTAACGACGTCACTTAAAAATTCAGAAAATCAGTTGATGAGAGTGAAAAGGGTCTCTCATCATTTGGGAATAAAATGGACAGAAATAAGGATATATAAGAATATACCCCCTCATAAAAAAATGGAAACTAGAATACATAACATAAAGGAAGTCATGACTAAAAGAGGAGGGTGAAGGGTTCCCTTACCTTGAAGAGTAACTTCAAAAACTCGAAGGTTGGGACCTTGGGGAGCTCGAGGGCACCTTGGGAGGACTCCTTGGGACACCTCATTAGTGGTATTGGAAAAACCATGGGCTTTACCATGGTTTTTTGCCATGGTGTTGGCCACTTGGGACCCCTCATAACATATACTATTGTACACAAGTCGACTAGAATTATTACATAATTATTATATCATTAATGATGTCATTAAACACACCGAAACTCAAAACTGTATTTTTACTATTCACCAAAAAAATAGAACATTTTATAAAAATATCATAAATTTACCCTAACCTAATATTGATGCTATGAATTAAAAAATGAACTCTATTTTATGAAAATAATTTTCTAATTATGAGATATTTATTTTTTAAGTAAAAACACTATTTACCCAAAAAAATACTAATACTTAAGTGATAATTTTTGAAACAGTTATTTACTAATGCTATTATATCACATTACCAAACAAGATTTCTAAATTATATTTATACTTTCTTAAGTGATGTTACTATTCCATTGGTCACATTACTATTCATAAGGGTAATATTACTATTCATAATTTACTATTCACCAAAAATTAAGTTAATCTTATTAGAATCTAAATTTCTTACTAATCACAACTGTATAAGACCATTTTTTGAAAATCATTTCAAATTATTAATTATTTAAAGTATAAAAAAATATTTTAAAATACATTTTTTCCAATATTCATCAACAATATGGAACTTCTATAAATTCATCCTATATTTATCTTGATATTTAAAATTCAAAAATTTTACCATAATAAGAAATAAAAAATTTATCTACACAAAAGGATTACACAAAGTAACTAAGGCCTTGTTGCATAGCCCCTTATAACACTTGTATAGGACCTAAGAGTAAGGTGTGCAATGGTTATAGAATATTGGGGCAGCTCAGACAACATTTCCTGAGTGGTGATTTATATCAACTTGAACTTCTCCCATAAGCAATTATGTTCAAGATTAACATGTTGGAGTTCAGCTTGGGCTTGGTCCAGAGAAAAGCTCAATGATGCTACCTCCTTCTCAAGCTCTGACAGATGGGCTTCATATGGCCCGAGTCTACTAGATGAGTCCATTGACTCTTATTTTTGTATTAATTAACCATGATCATTTGTATTTATAAAAAATAATCATAATGTTAAGAGTATAGTTTCCAATGGTCATATAATAGTTGAAACCCAATAGTCTCATTTTAATTATACCCACTTCATTAATTAAAGTATATAGTTTTGTTGAGTATAAAATAAAATAACACACAAATTCAAGAAACAAATATTATTCAAAAGTTTGGGTCATTACACATGATTTGAGAAAACTATGCACCAACCATGAACTTTCCCTCTTGCTTCCAAAATTCTTAATTTTCACCCAAATGTTTCCCAAGGTAAAACCCAATCAAAGTGTTATCAAACACTGAAAAAATAATACCTAAAAATGAGCTTGATAAATATCCAAAAAAGGTTGGGATATTAAAGAACATGATAATAGGAAATGAATTATAGAAAGATCATCTGGTAGGGAAAAAAAGAAATATGAGAAGAAAGATTCATATGAATTTATCTTTTATGAGTATAAGAAACCAAGACATATTAGACCAAATTTTCCAAAATTGTAGAAGGATATAAATTATAGAATAATTTCAAAAAGGGAAAATAAGAAAGTGTTGAAGGATATAGACACCTGGAGCACTAGTGAATCCTATTTAACTTTTTATAGTTTATATGAAGATAAAGATGACAGTTTGAGGATAACCAAATTTTATACCAATACTTTTCTAAATGAAATTTTTTTCATGGGAAAGGTAACTCCTGAAACTCTTAAAAATTTATCCTTAGACATTGATTCCTATTTTACATTGTATGATGAATATGATACCCAATAATTTAAGGATATATATAGATATGTAACTTTCCTAAAGAATAAGAAAAATAAGAAGTTTAATAAGGAATATGATCAGACTAAGGTAGAACTTGATAAACATGATGATAAAATTTCAAAATTTACTTTCAAGTTAGATGATAAATCTATTTATGCTTTAATCAGTGATAATTAAAACTTTTTTATAAAACTAAATTCCAAATTTATTACTATGAAGAAGCTTCTATCTAATTTTAATTATATTAGGGATAATTTTTACAAAATTTTATTATAGTTGAAATCTTCTCATACATCTTCTATAATTGGTTTTACTTCGGGAAAGTCACATTTTTAGTATAAGTATTTCATTACAAAAAGTTCAACTTTTTTTAAATGTCAAAGGTTAGTTCATTGAAAACATATATGTTCCTTTTATAGGGTTTAATCATTCTAATCTAGTAGGTATTACATTTCGAAAAACATAGTAGTTTTTCAACAACATAGGGTTGGATAAATATAGGTTATGAATTTTTTATTTGATAAAATTAATAGACCCAATAACGTTTGGGTATCAAAGATTTAATTAAATTTATCTTAGAATAAAGGTATGAGTACCAGTATCAAGAATACTTGGTATATGGATAATCATTATTCTCAATACATGACTAGAAATAAGATCAACTTTTATAATTTACAAAAATTTAAGGGTGGACATGCTAATTTTGGATACAATGTGGAAGGATATATTATTAGTATTAGTGATCTATCTTTTTTAGTGATACTTTAATTTCAAATATAATTTATGTTTTAGGACATAATAACAGCCTTATAATCACTATTCAATTATGTGACAAGGTTTACTCTATAAACTTGGGGAATGAAAAATATACTACTACAAGTTTGGAAGGAGTTCACATTTTATTTATCGATATGCATGATAATTTTTACACTATCAACTTAGAGTACATTAATTTCTAGAAATTTTCTTGTCTAAATAAAGTTTATGATATATCTTTCCTTTAAAATAGGAGGTTAGGACATTACAATGTTCAAACATTAGCTAAACTTTCTAGGAGAGGACTTCTGAAATAACTTATGTTCAATTCTTCCAGATTCTTTATAAGGCCCTAGCCTTAAACCTTACTTAATCTTGAGTTATTACAAGATTACACATTGAGGATCTTTTCAGGTTTAGAGTTTTAGAGAATTAGGACATAACTATTACATCTCAAAAGATTACAAAGTATTCTCTTCTACTAAATTTCCATAAAATAAAAACTCTTAAAAAGAAACATGTATAGTTCCATGTTTTAGGTAGCATGACTTTCCCTTGATCCCATCCTTGACCCTATTCCACGCTAAGTCCTGTGAAAAACATTTCAAAAACTTAGGATGAGCATAAGAAGCTCAGTAAGGGATACACAAAGAATGAAAACTGTTAGTTTTTCAAAACAACAAGTAAACCATGAATACTTTATCAATGTAATACTTTTCACCTTCATGAAGTAGTAAAAACTCTTCACTGAAAAAAAAGTATCATTACTTACCTTTTTGTAACCAAAGGATTACCATAAAACCCATATAAAGAACACATAACATATATAAAGGTAAATTGGGACATAAACATACTTAAGTGGAATAACCATACAGTCGACTTCCACACATATCACTTAATGGAATAGCCATACGGCCAATTTCCATACATACTTAATGGAATAGCCATACGGCCGACTTCCATACCCAATGCATTGGAGGTTATAACGTAACCACCCGTCCTAGTATTCACGGCACCACCCGTCATATGGTTTATAACGTAACCACCCGTTAAAATGTCCAAGTACCAAATATAAAATCATAAAACATAAAACCAATATAAATGAATGATAACATTTCCACATCACAATATATCATAATAGAATCCTTTATCAAAACCATTTTCAAAACCATTTAAAACATTTAATAAAGAGATTTTTGAATCAAAGTGTCCCATACCACCTTGAAGCTTAAAATTTTAAACCATTAACATCCATATAAATAAATCCTTAAAACCATTTTGAAAACATGGATATTAATAAGAATAAATAATTAAAACATTTAAAACAAAATTTTGGTTAAAGGGGTTTTACCAAAATTAGAGACACTTGAATACAATAATTGAGGAATAACATTTAGTCAGAACTTTATAATATCATGAGAATAAATGGATTCATGATATAATACTCCAAAGTACAGTATATACACCATATAAGAGTGAATTGGTGCATAACAACAATGAACCCTCAATAGAAAAGTCAAATGTGATGAAATCCCTTATAGAGAAGGTATCCTAAAATTAAGGACAAATCAATCTCAAAATTATGTGTGAAAAATATAAATACACCCAATATAAGTGGATATTAAGTGTAAAACAATAAAAGGTTATTCACACATGTTCAATGGATGACATATTCAATGACTACAAGTTGAACCCAAAGAAATCAAAATTGGGTTAAAAAGTTCCCTTGACAGCCTAACGACATCACATCAAAATGAGTTGATGAGAGATAAAAAGTGTATCTCATCACTTGGACATAAAATTTACATCAATAAGGATATATGATAACATATCCCATCATAACAATATGTAAATTAAAAGACCCAACAAAATAAGTCTTTTAAAAAAGAGGAGGGTGAAAGGTTCCCTTACCGACTTGGGTATCTTTCAAAACATACACCCCATGAAAGAAAGACAATAGATAATTGATGTAAATACTCATAAACGAAAGTATATTACACAAATATCAGAATAATGGGAAGTACATACACCACTCAATGGAATTTGTGGCAAATGTAGCATAAATCGCACGAGAATAAAAGTGAGATGAAAAATCCCTTACGAAAACTCGGCAGCATAACGACGCCACATAAAACTTAAGAATATGGATTGATGAGATCAAATAGGGTATCTAATAACATTACAATAAAATTTACAACAAGAGGAATATAAACGAACATCCCTCAACATTACAAAGAGGAGCTTAAAAGAAGTGACATAAAGGAGAGTACTTAAAAAGAAAGAGAGAGGTTAGATCTCTTACGAAAGTTCGGCAGCCTAACGGCGCCACTCAAAACTTCCAAAATGGATTGATGAGAGAGAATAGGGTCTCTCATCACATGAACATAAAAATTACAGTAAGTTTAATATAAAAGATCATCCCAATAACAAGAAATATGAGCTTTAAAAGGAATGACATAAAATTGTGTACTTAAAAAGAAAGAGAGGAGTAGGATCCCTTACCTCGGGTCCGACTTGACTCGATCGTTCTTTAATATCCTGAATAATAAACTTGAGTTAATTTATAATTCCTTAATAACCCTTTTTCAAGTTCATTATTACTTTTATACCACTTATTACCATGTCATAAACATTATGTAATCATTTAAGTTAATAATATTTGTTTTGCCGATATTTGGTTCTTAAGTCGAAAGTGGACTTCTTACAATTACATGTTGTTCGTGTGGCCAAATGTTTATTATATCCAGAATTGTATTCATTATGTAGATATCATATATGTCATATATATCCAGTACATGCATGAATTTATAACATTACATAATCATTTAGAGGTAAGAAATGAAATGCACCGTTCATGGAGACGGTAAGCCGTACGTACGCATGAACGCTACTTTCATTTCTATTTTGTATTTTATAGAATGGAATAATAATGATATAAAGGTATATTATAATTCCAGTATAATTTTATATATAATATCATATTTACATCCTTTATACATCCCACATATGGTATTTAACGAATCAAATCACTTTGAGGGGGCGGTAGTCCGCACTTCCTTAAATGAAGATATCGCGTATACCCATAATGGAAGCCATAAAGGTAAGAAAAAAATGAAAAATACAGAAGCATAAATAAAACATATTATATATCATATATAAAAATAGTGACATCATAATGGCCACCTTTGAAGGTGTTAAATGAGTATTGAACAATCATTGTTTTGGGAGGCAGAATTTCACCATCCACGGAAACCGTATGTTCTTTAACCATTTGATGTAGTTGTGTGAGAGTGTAGCTCGAATAAATCTTATAAAAACAGCCTAGTATATTGAATATACTGGTGTTGTTACAAAAGAAGTAAATAAAAAGAGTTTAGGGGGTTGGAGAAGCAAAATAAAACAAATGAACATGAGAGAATGAATTACCTTTAAAAGTGTAACTCCTTTTGATTTGAGCCTAAAGGCTTCCTTTGAAAGGATTCTTCCCAAAGGGAATCCTCTAGGATGAGTAGAGGGATGTGGAGAGAGTAAATGGGCATGGGTTGGCCGAGCCAAAGGCTTTATGAGTGTGTGAAATGAGGTAGAGGTGGGGGCCTTTTATAAGAGGAGAGGAGGGGCACTTTTGGAAAGTAAGAAATATTACTTTATTTGAAAATGTGTTTCGGTTTTAAAAGGTCTCACATTGATATAATTCGTGGATAAGGTGATAAGGCTTCGAAATCCACTCATCCAATTGGTTTTGGACATGTGTAGTGCTTAGATTTTACATTATCATTCCATTTTATTTAAATCGTCAAATAATGATGTCATCGCTCCATCATTATTATGTCATAAATAATTTATTTTATTTAATGTCTAAAAATTATAAAAAAATTACTATGTTGTAGGAAATCTTTTTATATTTCCAATGACTATTTATAATAAAAATTTGGACTTGTGTAACCCCACTTAAAAACTGTTTTAGTAAAACATATCATGTTTGTGTCAATTTTACTTTTACATTAAATAAAATGTTATTTATGTCATTTCCCAACCAAAGTGGATCCATGGGGTCCCCAAGTTGACCCATGGCTTGTCTTGGTCGGCCATGACACAACCAATAAGGTTAGGACATGTGTCTAGGTCATTTTATTTTATTAAAGCATTATTTATACCTTAAACTACCCTAATTACCACTAATCACGATTAAAAACTTAATAAGTTACTATTCACCAAAAAATTATTTTTATCCCATTGAACCACATTTTACTTATTAATGACAACCATGTATGTTGGATTTTTGAAATTCAAAACACAATGATTGCAAAATTTCATTTAAACAGAAAATCAGTTTTTATAAGTACCACTTAGTGGTTTCACTATTCATCAAAAATTGAAGTTTTTCAGAAAAATCCCAAAAATTTACCCTAAGCTATATTTGATATTCCGAATTCAAAAATGAAGTCCGTTTTACAAAATTCAAAACATATTAGTCACATTATTTAATTTATTAATTAATTCCCGCTGTCAGAACAAATAGCGTGTTTTTATAAAACAATAAGTATCAAAAGATTGACACTAGTTTAAGTCTGATTTCAAAGTGAAATTAATTCCAACGACCACTATTGGATTTAATGGTAAAAATATTTTCTAATTTCACTTTAAAACCAATTCAAAATATTATCTAATCATATAAATAAATTAGATTAAAAAGAGATTTTGAATTAAAACACAACATTTACACTATTCATTAAAAAAATGAACTTTATCGGAAAGATACCAAAAATTTACACAAAGTAAATTTTGATGTACCGATTCTTAGTAAGAGTTTTATTTTGTCCAAAATAATGTTTAAGAGTGAACAAAACTGTATTTAATGATGGTTCAATATCAAAAGGTGATAAGTGAACCTTTAGTGAAAACTAGGGCATATACGCCTAAAATTGAATTCTTTCCGTATTTTAAGCCTTTATCTTTTATTGTATAAATGTAAAAACATTTAAAAACATATATAATCATATTTTAGTTATTTCTATCCATTCCCGCCATAACAACGGCTACATGTTAACTACCATTTAAAATAATATTATTTTATTATTAGAGTGCAACGTAAGATTCCCAAGAGACTCGTTGTTGCGTGTTGGGTATGCCATCGAGCATAGCGTCCCCTTTATAGTCATATTAATATTTTATTCACAAATATGGATAAATATGAAAATGTCATATTCTTTATTTACCTGGGGTGTTACATCCTTCCCCCCTTTTGTGAATTGCGTCCTCGCAATTTTTAAAATTGAGCTTGGAAACATCCTTGAACGTCCCACATCGGAACAAGAGTCGGTAAAACAAACACTTTAAAATAAATAAAGTTAAGTACAAAGGTCACCCGAGTTAACCCATACTAGGATTCCAAGTAGGAAAACATGGACATGGAGGAGAAAACATAGGTTCATGTTCTGATGGAGAGTGATAGAAAACATGTTTAGGAGAAAGTTAACCACGAGAAAATCACAAACTTGTGATGGGTTAAACGGTATTCGATTCCCCAGTAAGAAAAGTTAATAGACAACATTTTTCTTTTAAGTTACTTTTTATTGAGGAATTTATTCATAAGGAAACATAATCACTTATCATGTTGACTTTCAACTTTTACTAGATTCCTCATATTTTTTTCCAAAAGACGAGTATTTAGGGAGACTTGTTCACATTAAGAGTACTATAATCAACTTCTAGAGAATCACCTAATCCACAAAAGAGAACTATATACTTCCCATGTCTTTAGACACTAACCAAAACCAAAACCAAAAAGGTTAGTACAAGGTCAGATAATCCAGAAAAGGATAACCCTTAATAAAAAGAAAATCTATTCTTAAACTCCAAAATTTGTCCAAAAAAACCCAAAGTTCAAAGAGAACCATCCGATAAACAATTTTTACATAAAATTCTTCAAAGTAAACCAATATAAGATTGAAACCCAAATATTTGAAGGATTTAGTCACATAGTCTTCCCAATTAAATCGTAACATTTATCTCCAAACAACATCAGTTGCTCCTAAAGTCTCGTATTGAAAAGTAATTAACCTAATCACATATCCTCCATGATAGGTTAATCATTTTCATAAATAACCCAAAATCTACTTACTCTTAATTCATAAAATCATATAACTAGAAAGAATCAGTCAAACTAACCAGGGACTTCACGTAGTCCAGTGGTAGGCGATAAATACCAGTCGCACATTGGTTGTGGGTTCGATTCCCGCAGCTTTGTCCGACGCGACGGGATGTCACACGGTCTGCGTGTTGTCCTTTTTCCAAAACTATATAATTCTTAAAACATTCCCCAAAACGAGATAAAATCTTCAAAAATAATCATAACATATTTTAACCTCAAGTTTATCTCATTCCTTTCATTTTTCATCATACCACAAAGTAACCCATAATTACCTAAAAATTAAGGATCATATAAACCCTAATGGTTACCTTAATAATTATTACCTGAACTTCCACATCGATTGGTCATCTCGTACATGATGCATTACAGAACATACCAGGGTTCAAGTGGTTGATCATGACTCCTTGATATTTGGTTTAGGACAACCATGAGTTTCCTCATTGAATCCTCTATTTTATCTAGTATCTTAATCAGAGAACCACCAAAGTTTCCTTCAAACCTGTTGTCACTTTGGTGCCTGCTATATCCAGCCATTTACTAAAACAAAAAAGGGTCAGTGTGAGTATATAAACAAAACCATCATGTAAAAATGAGTAAGATAAACAGTAAGATATACTTGCTCATTCACTTTATCTAAAACTAGGACTCTTTTTGAAATCCTAACCATTATGGTAATGTCACTTATGCTTAGAGAATACCCTAACCTCTAAAGTTATCTAAACCGACCTCTGATACCAACTATAAGGCCCCAGCCTTAAACCTTACTTAATCTTGAGTTATTACAAGATTACACATTGAGAATCTTTTCAGGTTTAGACTTTTAGAGAATTAGGACATAACTATTACATCTCAAAAGATTACAAAGTAGTCTCTTCTACTAAATTTCCATAAAATAAAAACTCTTAAAAAGAAACATGTATAGTTCCATGTTTTAGGTAGCATGACTTTCCCTTGATCCCATCCTTGACCCTATTCCATGCTAAGTCTTGTGAAAAACATTTCAAAAACTTGGGATGAGCATAAGAAGTTCAGTAAGGGATACACAAAGAATGAAAACTGTTAGTTTTTCAAAACAACAAGTAAACCATGAATACTTTATCAATGTAATACTTTTCACCTTCATGAAGTAGTAAAAACTCTTCACTGAAAAAAAAGTATCATTACTTACCTTTTTGTAACCAAAGGATTACCATAAAACCCATATAAAGAACACATAACATATATAAAGGTAACTTGGGACATAAACATACTTAAGTGGAATAACCATACGGTCGACTTCCACACATATCACTTAATGGAATATCCATACGGCCAATTTCCATACATACTTAATGGAATAGCCATACGACCGACTTCCATACCCAATGCATTGGAGGTTATAACGTAACCACCCATCCTGGTATTCACGACACCACCCGTCATATGGTTTATAACGTAACCACCCGTTAAAATGTCCAAGTACCAAATATAAAATCATAAAACATAAAACCAATATAAATGAATGATAACATTTCCACATCACAATATATCATAATAGAATCCTTTATCAAAACCATTTTCAAAACCATTTAAAACATTTAATAAAGAGATTTTTGAATCAAAGTGTCCCATACCACCTTGAAGCTTAAAATTTTAAACCATTAACATCCATATAAATAAATCCTTAAAACCATTTTGAAAACATGGATATTAATAAGAATAAATAATTAAAACATTTAAAACAACATTTTGGTTAAAGGGGTTTTACCAAAATTAGAGACACTTGAATACAATAATTGAGGAATAACATTTAGTCAGAACTTTATAATATCATGATAATAAATGGATTCATGATATAATACTCCAAAGGACAGTATATACACCATATAAGAGTGAATTGGTGCATAACAACAATGAACCCTCAATAGAAAAGTCAAATGTGATGAAATCCCTTATAGAGAAGGTATCCTTAAATTAAGGACAAATCAATCTCAAAATTATGTGTGACAAATATAAATACACCCAATATAAGTGTATATTAAGTGTAAAACAATAAAAGGTCATTCACACATGTTCAATGGATGACATATTCAATGACTACAAGTTGAACCCAAAGAAATCAAAATTGGGTTAAAAAGTTCCCTTGACAGCCTAACGGCATCACATCAAAATGAGTTGATGAGAGATAAAAAGTGTATCTCATCACTTGTACATAAAAGTTACATCAATAAGGATATATGAGAACATATCCCATCATAACAATATGTAAATTAAAAGACCCAACAAAATAAGTCTTTTAAAAAAGAGGAGGGTGAAAGGTTCCCTTACCGACTTGGGTATCTTTCAAAACATACACCCCATGAAAGAAAGACAATAGATCATTGATGTAAATACTCATAAATGAAAGTATATTACACAAATATTAGAATAATGGGCAGTACATACACCACTCAATGGAATTTGTGGCAAATGTAGCATAAATCTCACGGGAATAAAAGTGAGATGAAAAATCCCTTACGAAAACTCGGCAGCCTAACGACGCCACATAAAACTTCCGAATATGGATTGATGAGATCAAATAAGGTATCTCATCACATTAAAATAAAATTTACAACAAGAGGAATATAAACGAACATCCCTCAACATTACAAAGAGGAGATTAAAAGAAGTGACATAAAGGAGAGTACTTAAAAAGAAAGAGAGAGGTTAGATCTCTTACGAAAGTTCGGCAGCCTAACGGCGCCACTCAAAACTTCCAAAATGGATTGATGAGAGATAATAGGGTCTCTCATCACATGAACATAAAAATTACAGTAAGTTTAATATAAAATATCATCCCAATAACAAGAAATATGAGCTTTAAAAGGAATGACATAAAATTGTGTACTTAAAAAGAAAGAGAGGAGTAGGATCCCTTACCTCAGGTCCGACTTGACTCGATCGTTCTTTAATCTCCTGAATAATAAACTTGAGTTAATTTCTAATTCCTTAATAACCATTTTTCAAGTTCATTATTACTTTTATACCACTTATTACCATGTCATAAACATTATGTAATCATTTAAGTTAATAATATTTGTTTTGCCGATATTTGGTTCTTAAGTCGAAAGTGGACTTCTTACAATTACATGTTGTTCGTGTGGCCAAATGTTTATTATATCCAGAATTGTATTCATTATGTAGATATCATATATGTCATATATATCCAGTACATTCATGAATTTATAACATTACATAATCATTTAGAGGTAAGAAATGAAATGCACCGTTCATGGAGACGGTAAGCCGTACGTACGCATGAACGCTACTTTCATTTCTATTTTGTATTTTATAGAATGGAATAATAATGATATAAAGGTATATTATAATTCCAGTATAATTTTATATATAATATCATATTTTCATCCTTTATACATCCCACATATGGTATTTAACGAATCAAATCACTTTGAGGGGGCGGTAGTCCGCACTTCCTTAAATGAAGATATCGCGTATACCCATAATGGAAGCCATAAAGGTAAGAAAAAAATGAAAAATACAGAAGAATAAATAAAACATATTATATATCATATATAAAAATAGTGACATCATAATGGCCACCTTTGAAGGTGTTAAATGAGTATTGAACAATCATTGTTTCGGGAGGCAGAATTTCACCATCCACGGAAACCGTATGTTCTTTAACCATTTGATGTAGTTGTGTGAGAGTGTAGCTCGAATAAATCTTATAACAAAATCCTAGTATATTGAAGATACTGGTGTTGTTACAAAAGAAGTAAATAAAAAGAGTTTAGGGGGTTGGAGAAGCAAAATAAAACAAATGAACATGAGAGAATGAATTACCTTTAAAAGTGTAACTCCTTTTGATTTGAGCCTAAAGGCTTCCTTTGAAAGGATTCTGCCCAAAGGGAATCCTCTAGGATTAGGAGAGGGATTTGGAGAGAGTAAATGGGCATGGTTTGGCCGAGACAAAGGCTTGATGAGTGTGTGAAATGAGGTAGAGGTGGAGGCCTTTTATAAGAGGAGAGGAGGGGCACTTTTGGAAAGTAAGAAATATTACTTTATTTGAAAATGTGTTTCGGTTTTAAAAGGTCCCACATTGATATAATTCGTGGATAAGGTGATAAGGCTTCGAAATCCACTCATCCAATTGGTTTTGGACACGTGTAGTGCTTAGATTTTACATTATCTTTCCATTTTATTTAAATCGTCAAATAATGATGTCATCGCTCCATCATTATTATGTCATAAATAATTTATTTTATTTAATGTCTAAAAATTATAAAAAAATTACTATGTTGTAGGAAATCTTTTTAGATTTACAATGAATATTTATAATCCAAATTTGGACTTGTGTAACCCCACTTAAAAACTGTTTTAGTAAAACATATCATGTTTGTGTCAATTTTACTTTTACATTAAATAAAATGTTATTTATGTCATTTCCCAACCAAAGTGGATCCATGGGGTCCCCAAGTTGACCCATGGCTTGTCTTGGTCGGCCATGACATAACCAATAAGGTTAGGACATGTGTCTAGGTTATTTTATTTTATTAAATCATTATTTATACCTTAAACTACCCTAATTACCACTAATCGCGATTAAAAACTTAATAAGTTACTATTCACCAAAAAATTATTTTTATCCCATTGAACCACATTTTACTTCTTAATGACAACCATGTATGTTGGATTTTTGAAATTCAAAACACAATGATGGCAAAATTTCATTTAAACAGAAAATCAGTTTTTATAAGTACCACTTAGTGGTTTCACTATTCATCAAAAATTGAAGTTTTTCAGAAAAATCCCAAAAATTTACCCTAAGCTATATTTGATATTCCGAATTCAAAAATGAAGTCATTTTTACAAAATTCAAAACATATTAGTCACATTATTTAATTTATTAATTAATTCCCGCTGTCAGAGCAAATAACGTGTTTTTATAAAACAATAAGTATCAAAAGATTGACACTAGTTTAAGTCTGATTTCAAAGTGAAATTAATTCCAACGACCACTATTGGATTTAATGGTAAAAATATTTTCTAATTTCACTTTAAAACCAATTCAAAATATTATATAATCATATAAATAAATTAGATTAAAAAGAGGTTTTGAATTAAAACACAACATTTACACTATTCATTAAAAAAATGAACTTTATCGGAAAGATACCAAAAATTTACACAAAGTAAATTTTGATGTCCCGATTCTTAGTAAGAGTTTTATTTGGTCCAAAATAATGTTTAAGAGTGAACAAAACTGTATTTAATGATGGTTCAATATCAAAAGGTGATAAGTGAACCTTTAGTGAAAACTAGGGCATATACGCCTAAAATTGAATTCTTTCCGTATTTTAAGCCTTTATCTTTTATTGTATAAATGTAAAAACATTTAAAAACATATATAATCATATTTTAGTTATTTATATCCATTCCCGCCATTACAACGGCTACATGTTAACTACCATTTAAAATAATATTATTTTATTATTAGAGTGCAACGTAAGATTCCCAAGAGACTCGTTGTTGCGTGTTGGGTACGCCATCGAGCATAGCGTCCCCTTTATAGTCATATTAATATTTTATTCACAAATATGGATAAATATGAAAATTTCATATTCTTTATTTACCTGGGGTGTTACATTCTTTGACCCTTTCCAATATGGTAATAAACATGGACCAACATTTAAGCCTATTAGAAAATTCACAAATTTTGATGATTTAAAACTAGTTCACATGAACCTTTTTGGGTCTACATAAACCAATAGTATAAAAAACAAACACTATGTGTGTGTTCTAGTTAATGATTACACTAAATATACTTGTGTTTATTTTTTTCTCTTAAATAGAAATAAATCTCATGTTTTAAAAGGTTTTTTTGTTCATGTAAAAAATATAAAAAACCTACCTATTTTCCCTATCTCGAGTGATCATGGTGCAGAGTTTATAAATTCCAATTTTTAATTTTTTTAATGAAAAATGAATTGTACATAATTTATTAGAACCAATAACTCCACAAAAAAATGTGGTAGATGAAAGGAGGAATAAAAAACCATAAGAAATATCTCATAATATATTGTATGAATATTGTTTTGTTAATTTTTTTGGGATAAATCCATTAGTATTTCCTATTACACTATAAATTGAGTTTTACTTCACTCAGTTTTTAATAAAACACCATATGAATTATGGAATAAAAAGACGATAAAACTTGGTTACTTCAAAGTTTTCAAATGTAAAGTGTTCATATTGAATACTAAAGATAATTTATATAAATTTGATCCAAAGGATTACGAAATAATTTTTCTTAGTTACTCCTCTAAAAATATGGCTTATAATACTTTCAACAGATAGACACATACCATTGAAGAAATAAAAAATGTCATGTTTTATGAGGCTGATCCTTATTGAAGCTAAAATGTTTATATTATGTAAGTAATAAGGATTGTGTTTTTAAAACCCATTTTTATTTACTTCCTGAAGTTAAACCATATCCATTAGAAGTTATCATACTAGAATCGATCCTAACATAATATGTTCATCCAATATATGAGGAACAATTTTCTATTTTTAAAAATAAATTAGATGTTCTTAAGGAATAATCCCACTTATAATATCATTGGTGATGCAGATCAACTAGTTAAACCCAGAAATTCTTAATGAAATGAATGAAAGTATCTTAAATTATTATCTCAATTTTAACCTAAAATGGTATATTATGCCTTGGGTGATGAGAGTTGGATAATAGTTACGTAAAAATAGATTAATAAATTTGAATGGAATAAGGTTTGGACTTTGGTTGAATGTCCTAATGATCCTATGGTCATAGGAGTCAAATGGGTCTTCTGAAATAAGTGTGATAAGAATGGAACATTTTTTCAGAACATGGACAGTCTCATTACTAAGGGTTATAATCAGAAAGAGGGCATTAACTATGGATTAAATTTTTCTCTAGTATATAAATTTGAATTTATCTATATTATATTAGCCATTACATCTCATCTAAATTTCAATTTATTTCAAATGGATGTAAATAATGGCTTCCTTAATAGTTATATTCATGAGGAATTTTATGATAAACAAGATACTATTTTTGAAGATATTAATTTTCTAAAACATCTTTAGACTTAAAAAAGTTTATTATATACATAAACAATATTCAAGAGCATTCCCATATTCTTACTTCAAAAAAATTGTTAAAGGAATGACATATCCAACTCTATTTATCATGATTTTTTTAACAAAACTATAATTGTATGAATCTATATTGATAAAATTATTTTTTGTTCAACCTAAAAAATACTTAAGTATAGTTTTTCATAAATTATGAAAATTAAATTTGATATGAGTATGATGGATGAACTTAATCATTTTTTTTGGATTCCAAATTACTTAGAGACTGAAAAGAATGATTTTATTTAAAAACCCCAACTATAGTCACCTAGAGTGGCATTTAAGTTATTATATTGGTAAAATGTACAAGATATTACATCCTAGATAATAAGACAATTTATTAGTCTTGAGAGACTAGATATATACATGATTAGCATATTATAATGGAAATAAAAAGCACAACTTATAAACATCATTAAAACATCAAAACATTCTTATTCCTTTTAGTATATCCTATAGATCATTCAAAGATATATTCTTAATACCCAGAGGAAATGAAAAAAAAGCGTGATCTTAAATGATCAATAAATTTTTACATATAATATAATCTAACATGAACACATAAGAAATAAATGATATGGAAAAGTGAATAATCAATAAATATGTCATTTAATCAATAACTTGAGCACAAAATATATCAATGGATAATAAAAATTTAATAATTACATGGATAATAATAAATTATTTCTCAATGATGGAATTCATAATTATATAAATATTAATATCTCCATAGAGGCCTTAACTAATACACTTTAAATAAATAAGTATTCATTGAATAACCAAATAATCTTTAAGGTATACCAAATTATTTGTATCATGAGACCTTACTCGATGCATCAAGGGAATATAATAGATCCCAACCATAACTTACATATTTCTAATTCATTAGTCATGTATTTAATGAACAACATATCACATAATCAATATTCTATAATAATCAATACATATCTTTATTGAATCAAATATACAGATCATCAATATTTCCTAAGTTAATGAAATAAATTTCAATGAGTATATGGTTTAGTCACTATTGTAATAGAGGGAATAATACTATATATATCTATGGTACAAAATAACATATACAAGAAACAAAAAAAATATAAACGAATTATATAGAGTAATAGTGAACATAACTCTATAGAAGTGAATGATCTAAGAATAAATTATTGTGTGAAAAATGAGTTATAAACCATAAATAAATAAGGGTTTAAATAAAAACATCAATTAATTATAAATAAATGTTTTTTTATTAAAATATTTCCTTTTGGAAAATATATAGTAAAATGAAAGAAAAACTTTAAAAATAACTTTCTTAAAACTTTTATAACTTTATTGTAAAAACAAAGTTATAAATAAATTACAGAACTAATTTAATGAGGTGTCAAGGATAATTTTAAGAAATTATTTATAAAATAATTTTCAATAATGAAATATTGAAAATAAAGCATTCTTATGTAAGAAAATTTGGAGTGGAAGATAAAAATATACATAAGTGAAATGAAATCTATTTAAAAAAATTTGAGAAAATAATATCCTTTTATTTTAATATAAAAATGAAAAATTCCAAGAATAATCAGAATAAATATTAACTTATAAAACTATAATTTTTTTAAATTAATCTAAATAATTATTAATGATCATGATGTTGGGAAAATCCATTAATGTTGAAAATTTTAAAAAGAGATTATTTTCACACTTTTGTAAAGAAAGTAAAAAATGATTTATATAGAAAACATTAAGAATATTAATTTTATACTTTTTAAAAGAAACTAAAAGTTTAAAGAATTTGAACTTTTGGTATCATTTAAGAATATAAAATAAAATTCTGGAAATAAAATAAAGAATATGGACATTGAAGAGAAAGATTCTCAACCAAAAATGAGAAATAAGGGCGACTTTTCTTATAAACATTATTTTAATGATTTTGGGTACCAAAGAGATAGAAAATGGAACTAATAATTTTAAAACCCAGAAATAACAATATTATAAGAAAATATACGTGGTTTAGTATAAAAATAACATAAAATCCTCTCAATGGAAATTGAAACATAAACAATCCCAATAAAAAAAGAGATTGTAAAATAACCTCTTACCTTCGACTCCTGCTTGGACAGACATGTTCCAAACACCTATAAAATAAGTTTATATTTAGTATTTATCTATATAATATCCATATTTATATATTTACTAATATATATCATTCATTCATATCTTCTTTTTACCCATTTACTCATAATTGTTTGTTAAAATCAATTATTTTAGTGTTAACTATTATGCATGTTTTGATTTGATGATTCTAGTTATTTCACCTTGGACATGGTTTTATCAAGTATATAATGTTAATAATGTCATATATATAATATTAATACATTAAATTCACTTTTATAATCATCTCGTTAAGATATTTATGAAAAATAACATTTGTTGTTCATGGAGACGGTAGTTCACACGTACGTATGAGCGATATTTTCATTTTTTAGGGTATAGAAAAAAGGAATTTAGAAAAGAATTTATATTTAAATAATAATAATTATATCATATATATTATATTTATTTGTTAAATCCATATTTATAACCATCCATATGAGACGGTGGTGAAAAATGAAATACGTTGTTCATGGAAGCAGTAGTTCGCATGTACGCATGAATGATGTTTTCATTTCCCAATAGATGGAAAGGAGGTAGATGATGTTTGTTTGATAAAAATAATAAAATTATAGTAAAATAATTATACTTATTTAATTATGTTAGTATGATTATATAATATTTTGGGTAGGTGTAAGAATATAAAAACTTGAATGAGCTCGGTTATAACGATTACCTCTTCTTTGAGTATCCTCTATTGGATATCCCCTTATTACTTCTTAGGTTAGTATTTTGGTGAGAAAATATACTCTTTTATGTGGATAAGGTTTATCAAAACTGATTTTGGTAGGTATTTTATGAGATAAATTTCTCAAAGATTATATATAATTGAGGGGGTGATGATTTCCTTTTATAGGTGAGAGGAGTCTCACCTTTGTAAATACTGTAAACTTTAAAATAATATAAAATCATTTCCAAGGTAAAGTGGAACCAAATGGTCAAATTTTATAATATAAGATAACTTAGGGTATTAATAATCTCATAAAATTATATATAGAAAAGTTTTAGTGATATTTAAATCCATATCTCTTAGTATAACCCCCTTGTTATAACTTTTAACCCTTATCATGGTGACCAAATTTTACTAGGGTAACTGTTAATTATGAATAAAAAAGAAATGGAACTTATTAAATAATTTTAATATTATTATTAAAAATACTGAATCAATTTTAAAATATTCAATTTCTATATTTGGTAAAAATTAATTTTAATATAAGTACACAATACGCAATGAAAAAATATTTTGAGAAAAAATGCCTTTTTTAGAATAGAAATGGATTTACACCAAAATCACGTATAGAATTGATTATCATAAAATTAATTGAATTATTAATAAAATAATATAGATATGTGACTTTAAAACCAAGTAAAAACCGAATGTATCCTTTCAAATACTTAATTAATGAAAAAATAAAAAATAACTCTTTTATTAGAATAAAACATCACTTAGGTTTTAAAATGTCAAACATAGGTTTCTAAATTAAGAATAATATTTTAAAATGATTTATTTTAATTATTAAATATATATTTGGTCTATAAAAAAGGTTTCAAAATATTTCAAGTCATTATAATATTACGATGATTTCATAAAAGTGCCAATATTTTTTAAAACTATATTTTTCACTATTCACCTAAAATTAACCATTTAAAAAAAATCCCAAAAATTATCCATAAGATAATTTAAGACTTATAAACTCAATAATGGTATCCATTTTTATCAAATTAAAATTTTAATATTTAAATTTTTTACTTATATATATATTCACAAACCATTTTTATTATAATAAAAGAATGTGTACTGGGCTATAGTTTGGGGATGTAATGTTTACTTTCTAAAGTAAAATATAAGATATTAAATTACACCCTATATAAATTTCTCCCCAAAATTTGATATATGTTAATTCATAAATTAATTTGGGTAAGTATTTATTATTTCTCATTTAGTCTCCCATGTTTCCTTTTCTAACCTGTGATTTTTCCAAACTTCCACCAACTAAGTTTTTCGATTATATAACACCTTATCTCTTGTATTAAGAATTTTAAAAAGATATTAATTATAATAAAAGTTAGTTTATAAATATATTTACTCAAATGTGAGTATTTTTGTTCTTTCTGACAAATATTATCTTAATAATGAAACATGACATCATAAAATTTAGAGTGGTTGGGTGATATAGAAAAAAGGTTGGCCACAACTCCAATTCTCTCTAAAATTTCAAAAGGATTGATGTGCCTAGTACTTAACTTTCCTTTCTTTACTGACTGAAAATTATTATTTTTTATTATTTCAAACACTTTTAAGGAAAAATTGAGAAACAATGCATTCAACCACAAAAAGAAATAATAGAACTGTTGAAGGACAATTTAAGTCTACTAGAATTAATCTCCCTAAACAATTTATAGGATATAGTGGTTACCTGAGTGTTTGGTTAATACATTATAAGGTATTCAAATTTAAATGCCAGCCTTTCCCAAGACTGAATGTAATCCTCAAGGCTAATCCCCCACTTGAAATTCCAAATCCTTTATTCGATTACCCACATATCTATTTTGTATTCTTTGAGCTATCTTGAAATGATTCTGAATAGACCATACTTTCACATTTATTTCCTTAACAAGTTCTAGGACAACTAGCTTCCTTTATCCAACTTCATCCCAACAAGTTAAGTATGAACTCTATTCCCACATAATACTTCATATAGTTATATTTGAATACTTGAATGAAATCTATTATCTTATGAAAATTATACCAAAGTTAAATACTTATCTCACATACCTTGAAAGTCAATTGAGCATAAACTTAATATTCCTTCTAATGTTTGAATAATCCTTTTAGTCTATCCATATGTTTGGGGATGATAGGTGGTACTGAAATGATTCTCAATTTTTCCTTTTGAATACTCTTTGAAAATTTTTACGTGAATCGTGGTTCAAGATCAGATATAATTGAAGTATGTGCACCACAGAGTCTTACAACATCATTAATATAGAGACATGGTAGGTGATCAAGAGGTAGGTCCTCCCTTATAGTAATAAAATGGGCATACTTGGTAAGGTGATTCATAATAACCCATATAGTATCATTTTCCCAAGAGTATTCAATAGTATATTAAAAATTCCAGGGTAATATCATCCCACTCCCACATAAGTATAAGGAGAGGTTTCATGAAACCTTTAGGATGTTATATCTCATCCTTTATTTGTTATCAATCCAAACATCTTAATACATAGTCGTTAATTTCCCATTTCATATTTTCTCATAAAAAATGTTCTCTTATATCCCTATACTTATTAGTGCTACTAGGATGTATAGAGAAATTTGAGTTATGGGATCCATTTAGTAATTTCCTCTTCATCTCAGGTATGGATGAAACACATAATCTCTTTCTAGATTTCAATATATCATCTTCATAGAAAAATTCTACCAACTTCCCATCATTCATGGATTTTATTTTATTATGTATTATATTTTCATAAATCTATGATATTTTTATCTTCTCTAGTAAAGATGCTTCAATAATCATTTAGAAAAAAGTGATTTTCACCTTCCCTAAAAATTCCCATATCCATCTTCAATAAATCCATGAACATAGGATCGTTATGCATGGTCATCATGGTTATAACTTCATGATCCCACATACTCAATGATCCCACTACCTTTTTTTCTTCCCTAAGTTGGTAATGTGTTGATAAACCCTAATCCTTAAGTATTTCTAACCATCTCATTTTCCCCATGTTGATATATTTATAATAGAAGATGTATTTTAATGTCTTACTATCTATATATATTTTACATCTCACATCACAGAGATAGTATCTCCATATCTTCAAGGAAAATATTACATCTTCCAATTCAATATCATGGTTTGGATAATTATGTTCATGTAACTTTAACTACTTTGATGTATAAGAAACAACTCTATCATTATACATAAGTACATATCCAAGTCCTTTATTCTATAAATTACCATTTATCACAAATATATTTTCTCTCAATGGTAATATCAATATTGATACATTGACCAACATCTTCTCTAATTCCTTAAAATATTCTCTACATTCTTTGATCATATAAACTTAACCCCTTTGTGTGTCAAATTGGTTAATATATTATCCAATTGAGATTTTTTTGAACAAATATTCAATAGTAACCTGCTAATCTAAGGAAACTATTTATTTTAGTTATATTTATAAGTGTGGACAATTATTTGATCACCTTTATATTGGAAGGATCAATAGATATACTATCCTTGGTAACAATTTTCCAAGAAAAGAAACTTCTTAAATATAGAACTCACACTTTATAAATTTATCATAAAATTCCCTTTCTCTAAGAGTCTCAAGGATGATTTGTAAATTATTTTTATGATTCTCATAGCTTTTAGAGCATACCAAAATATCATTAATAAATACAATAATGAAATTATCAAGATGATCTTTGAATACAATATTCATAAGATCCATAAACAGAGAGGGTGTATTAATCAATATAAAGGGAATTATTGTAAACTCATAATTTCCATACCAAATATGAAATGATATCATTGGTATATCATCATTATTTACCCATAATTTATTATACCCAGAATGATGATCAATCCTTGAAAAATATTGATCTCCTTACAGTTGATTAAACAAGCCATAAATGCATGACAGAGGATAATTTTTATTTATGTTAATGACATCGATCTCCCTATAATTGATGCACAACCTCATAGACCCTTCCTTCTTAAAAACAAAAAACAGTTACTTGTAACATCCCCCAATCCAACACTCTATCACGTGGTCAAAATAGGGTGGTTATGATACCTCAAGCACACCTCCCTATACTCCATAGGCTACCGACTAGTAGTAGGGGAATGATATGTATAGTGGGGAGACTATACCCCTTGGTTACAGAGTTATAACATAGAAGAATAATCATATATAAATAATAAATGAATATCAAAGTGTAGAAATAATGGAAATGATACAATACAACAGAAAACCAAACAATAAAATCCAATTAAATAATCTAATAAAATAATAAAGGAATAATATAATTTCATGATGTAATATAACTAAATTTCATGCTATAAGTAAAAATAAAATAAAATACTACTAGACTAAAATTAATACTCAAAGTCCCCAGTCCCGAACCCCATTTCAGTCCCGTATCCAAACTCCATCCCATCCAGCAAGCAACTATAACAACCCTACTATTTATTTCACACATAAAAATAATTTATTACATAAACTATTCACTTGATAAAACATATAATATCGATATTTATAGTGTCTTTGGGGCTTAGGAACATTACATAACAACTTAAAACATGAAATACACATCTTTATTGAAAACTTCTTTTACATGACCACACACATTCCTTCATACTTAACATTGCAAGGGATAACCTGAGGACATGAATAAGAAAAGGGTGAGATATAAAGCCCAGTAAGGGAGTAAAAAAGGAATAACATGAAGAATATATTACATGTTAGACAATAGTAATATCAATGGATCATAAGAGAAACATGAACATAAAGACATGATATAGCATGATTATCATAACTTGGAAATGTGGAAACAACATTTAACATGATTTTAGCATAATCCAAGGCTCATTACACATGGATAATGAGTAAAACCTAATTTAATTGAATTAGAACGAGTAAAACCTCATTGTACTTGACGTATCATGATACTAATATTTACCCAATGCATAGGAGCACTATCAAGGCACACCCTTCTTAATCATTTCATTTCATGGATAAGTGTGCCACATGGATCATATAACATAGATTCATTAAATATCATAATTTATTCCACGATAAAGGAATGTTTAATTTATACATGAAACTATATAATCAATAAGTAAATTTTCATAAATATGAATACCTTTTCTAGATAAATGGGCATGGTATTCACCACACAATGACTTTGGCTTGGAAAATTACGGTGCAATTTCGGCAGCATAACGACGTGACATAAGAATTCATAAAAATGGTTGATGAGTGATAAAGGGATGTATAATAATATTTATATGAAATGGAAAGTTAGGGGGTCATATAGATACATTTCCCAATATATGAAATGGAATTTAGATCCATAAAACAAAATAATTTCTTGAATGTAAATGAGGAGAGGGAAATCCCATACAGAATTTCAGCATGGTAACAAGTGTACATGGGAGGAATTAATGAGAGATAAAGGGGACCCTAATAATTAAAACATAAGGAGGGAAGTATAGGGGAGGTGTGAAATAATACCCTAGAATTTTTAATTTAAAATACAAGGGTATAACAACATAAAGAAACTTGGACAAAAAATGAGAGAGGAAGAAATCCCTTACTTGGAAGAGTGATCCCAAAGGATTGAGAGAGGCTTATTGGGAGCTTGGGGAACCTTGGGAGGATTATATAGAGAGGAGGTCAGAGGTTTTTTGAGCTTCAAAGTCTTTTAGTGAAGAGGAATTGGGATCTTGGGTGGGTTTATATAGGAAAAGAGAGGGAATTTTTTATTATTTAGGTTTTGGACACTACACATTAAATTAATCAAAACCACAAAACACCCCATGATTTTTGCGCATGGTTTTTTTCCAAAGGGGAGTGGAAAAAATTATTTTATAAGGCCAATGGACTAAATTATTAAAATATTAGTCTTGATTATGTGGAGGTGAGTCACACTCTCAAGGAAATCAATTTAAAAAGTTAAAATGTTTTATAAGTCTTGGAGGGTCCACTAAGGCACCATAAAATTATTCAAACAAATATAAAATCACATTATTATAAATATAAAACATATATTGTCTGAAAATAATGTTTATAGTATTTTATTACATCACTATTGGGTCATTATGATGTCATAAAACACATTATATATTTAAATAATATTTAATTTTTACCCCAAAATTTGACTATCTCAGAAAATTATGAAAAATTTACCATTGGATAATTTCAACATCCTGATTCCAAAAATAATATTCATTTTATCTAAATAATTTTCTAAATATGTGATTTTTTTACTTTTAAAATAAAAACTGACATTTATCGAATATTCATGGGTTTTGACAAAAACAGCTTCCAAACCTTAATAAAAATTACAATTGTATTTATAAAAATTATATGATCATTTATATTTAATAAAAGATAACTTAGTAATAATATTTCATTAAAATTTTATTTAATTCAAAAATACATTAATTCATCAAAATAGATTTCTTAATTGAATATTAACTAAAAATACTAATTTTTATTTAAAAACTATTTACAAAGTAATAATAATAAAATAAATGTACATTATTTATTTTATACAAAAATAATGCACATAATCATAGTGATAGGGTCTTATTACAGAACCCATGATAACACCTACATATGACCTAAGGGTAAGGTGTGCGATGGTGACAAACTCTTGGGGTGGCTCAGATAACACTGCTCGGGTGGTAATCTATGTCAAATTTCACTTATCCTGTAGGTGGTTATGTTCGAGCTTAACGCGTTGAAGCTCAGATTGGGCTTGATCAAGAGTGAATCCCAGTGACTCTACCTCCTTTTTGAGTTCTGAAAAAATGGGTTTCGTATGGAGAAATTCTACTGGATGAGGCCATCGCTTCCTTTGTCCGAGTAAATTGGATTTGTTAAAGCCCTATATTTATACTAATCAATTGATCACTGTTCAAAAGCTATATTAGCAATGGTAACAATTGTTAACAGTATTTTAAAATCCAAAAACATAAAACCCAGGAAGTGTATATGTTATATAAGCATTTTACATAATAAGACATTTAATTAGATCAAGAGGAATTTTCATTAATAAAAGTTTGGGTCATTACAACAACAATCAACAACAAGATCCTTTTCCCTTGTCCAATATTTCATCCAAGTAATCTGCTTGGATACCAAATGGAAGCCAAAATAGGGTGTGAGTATAACTCAGTAGTTCAACACCACCATATATAATAATAACCAATTTTATAACAAGTGCATGCAATAATTCAATAAACATGCGTATTAATTAATTAAAAAATTAAATTAATACCACATCAACCTGATTCAATACTATGAGAAAATGTCCCTGAGCATGTATCAAAACCATACCAACCAAAACCATATAACCAAGGAAAAACATAACTTGCCTCGATGCCATTTCAAAATGCATCTGATCATGTATCATAACCATGCCAAGCATAACCTAATAACCAAGGTATAAATTACACAAATCTAGTTCAAAACTTGCTATATGAGTATTTCATCATTTAATGAGGACCGAGACCAGTATACAAGAATTTTAGCATGTTCTAGGAACAAACCCAGTATATAAGCATTTTAGAATGTCTCTAGGCTAATCCTGGTATATAATCATTTCAAAATGTATCACTGGGCATAGCCCTCTATATAATCATTTCAACATATCTCAAGGCATATCCCGATATATAATAATTTCAATATGTAAACTTGTACAACGCCCCATATAATCATTACAAAAATCAAACTGGGATAACACCCCATATAATCATTACAACATCAAAATATTCAAATTCCCTATATATGCATTACAACATATAAATCACAACACATGTCATAACAACAAGAATATCTCAATATCACATCATAAGGCTCAATGGTTAATTATTAAAATTACCATTTATCTTTCAATTACACATTTTATTTATCATTTTTTCATAACCAATAACATGTCAGTTATCTCAATAAATAATCCAAGAAAAGGTGAATCTATATCAAGCAATCATCGAAGATATATGTCACAATAAACATGCTTTAAGACATTAAACAATTACTTTATAATCAAGGGTTATCTCACCCAAACTGTATCCAAAAGCTAGGTCAATAACCAATTGGATCCAAAGGGATTCCAAGGAATAATCCAATTAATCTTTTAATTTATTCAGCACATGATATGTTGGTGTAATTTCAATATTGCACATACTTGACAAAAATCAAACCATAGGGTTATGGTTTGGACCCCTACCTTTAACTGACGATCAACTAACGGTTTCAACAGGATTAACCATAAGAAAAAAGGCATAGATGATCGCAAGAAGGTTCCAAAATCATAAATGATCAAGATCAAAACCAAAAATTCTCACAGTCAAGATATTACACTGTAACAACTAGAGAAAAAATGGAGAGAATATAAAACCTTACCAAAAACACTTACTATGGATCAGATGCGTTGTCAGGACATCCAAAATTAAGACAAGCACTCCAAAATTTCCTAGAAACCACCCTAGGGTTAAGAGAGGAAAGTTTCAAATGATAGTGGGAAAATATCAAACACATGACACAATTAAAACTACTACTTATGATAAATACATGAATTTTAATTAATTTAAACATTTTATATTCCTTTTAAAAGGGATACACCAAAAAATGCATCACCTCAGGTGATTTTTAACACTGTTAGAAAATTACATGATGTGTAATGTCTGCATAGCATGTATTAATCTCACATCATGAACTGAGATCATGGAATATTCCTAGAAATAGTTATATGTCATGTAATTGAATTACATAGTATGTAATTTCTCTACAGACAGCCTTCATCCTGATTCCCACAGAAGAACATGAACCACCTCTAAATCCATCCAAAGCATGGAAAAACCATCACAAACTCATTTAACAAATTTATATCCAATCTAAATTAATTAAAGTAAAAATAAATCCACAAAATTTAATTCATTTTCCCCAATAAAGGATCCCCATATTTGAACAATACTTGACGACCAAGGCTCAAATGAAAAACTCAAAGAGGGATGTACCTGAAAAAAGTCATGATCTTATAACTTCCACACCATATAACAGATTGTCCCCGATATGCTCTAAGAATCACTATGGGGTCTTGGTAAACAAGTATGGACTCTATTCTCACATAAAATACTCCCACTCCCAGGTATCCTCCTGAACATTCCCATACTTCCACTATACTCAAACCAAAGGAATCACCCTACCTAGAGATACTTCTCACTATGGTACAAAATCCGTATCATATGATACTCAAAAGACACATCGACACCAAGATCGATGTATACTATTTCTATCACATGAGAAGTGTCTGAATAATATCTTCAAAGCTACGACATGTGAAACACATCATGCATGAAACTATATCACTATAGAAGGGCTAATCGGTATGCCACTAGACCGACCACACTATCTCAAATGGCCTGACAAAACCAAGTGCTTGCTTCCCGTATTTCCTGATATGATGTTTTCCTAATATAGGTGACACCCAAAGGAAAACACAATGACCAAAATAAAAATCTGGAGGTCATCTCTGGTGGGATCATATGATTTATACCTACTCTGCACAGTCACCAACCACTACCTGATCAAATAAACCAACTTAGACATCTCCTACATGAGACTAGGCCTAACAAGTGCTGACTCACCCACCTCCAACCAAAAAGGAATAAAATTAAAGGACCTTCCATACAAGGCCTCGAAAGGTTACATTTTTATAGATTCCCATAAGCTATTATTATATGAAAATTGTGTGAGTTTCATCTGATTATCACATGAACCATCAAAATCTAGAACATAGGCTCACAACATATCCTTAATAACCTAAATATTCTCCTCATATTGACCATCATTTTGAGGATGATAGGTCATAATCAAAATAACATGTAATCCTAGATCCTTCTGGAGACCCTGCCAGAATAGTGATGTGGAACAATGATTTATATTTTAAATGATACTCCTCAAAAAACCGTGCAACCGAACTACCTCACGCATGTAAATAATTCTCAAATAATCAACATTGAAGGTCTCCCTGATAGGTAAAAAGTGGGATACCTTAGTCAGTTATTCCAAAATCACCCATAAAACATCATTCTTATGGGTTTTCCTAGGTAATACTATCACAAAATCCATAGTTACATCATCCCATTTCCAATCAGTAATGGGAAAATGCTGAAAAATTCTAACTGTCTTTTGATGCTCAGCTTTCACCTACTAATAAGTGAAACATATCTCCATAAATATTTCTACCTCCTTCTTCATTCTTGACCACCAGTACTATCTACGAATATCATGATACATATTTATCAAACCATGATGTACTAGACATCTAGAAGCATTAAAATCTCTCATTATCTCCTCGTTCAATCCCATAGGAACCCAAAAATGGACATGGAAAAGAAGATAAATTACACTACCAAGAGACCATCCCAATGGTGTCTCCCCACCATATAATATGTCTCCTAGAAATAATCCCTCTAGATCAAATAATTTCTTGGTATTGATCCAATCCAAAATCTTGGGTATAATAGATGTTGAAGTCATAGATACTTATCCCTGAGACTCCTGGACATTTAGATGCATTTTTGAAAAGAGGTTCATCACCCAACACTCATCGCAAGACTCCCATACTGCCTCTACCCATTTCTTTTAGCCCAATTCATCAGCAACGATGTTTCCCTTGCCTAATGTATAAGCCAACTCAAAGTAAAAAAACTATAGATACTTAACCCACCTCCTCTACTAAAGGTTCAGGTCATGTTGAGAAAATATGTACCTGAGGCTCTTGTGTTCCATGTATACCAAAAATCTCACACCCATGAGATAATGTCTATATCAAATAAAATAATTTTCCACTATTTCTAACTCCAAATCATGAATAGGATAATTCCTCTCATGATGTCTTAGCTTTCTAGATCCATAAGCAACCACTTGATCCTCCTGCATCATAATTACTCCAATTACAACTCCAGATGCATCACAATATATGGTATATGATTTACTTGACACAAGAAAAGTGAGGATAAGTGATGTGGTTATCCTTCCTTTCATCTCTTAAAAATATCTCTCACAAGCATTTAACCAAAAAAACTTCACCCCTTTATTGGCCATCTCGGTGCTTCCAAATGGGATAAGTATTGGATAAATCACTAATAATAACCCGCTAAACCCAGAAATCTATGAATCTTAAAGAAATTCTTGGGTTTATCCTAATATACTACATCTTAAACTTTCTCTAGACCCACTGAAACTCCTACCTCTAAGATGACATGGTCTAAGAAGTGCATTTTATCAAACCATAAATTGCATTTGGTTAACTTGGTATAACGTTGATACTCTCTCAATGTACTAAGGATTATGTCAAGATGTTTGAAATAATAATCTATTGAATGAGGTTACACTAATATGTATTTGAAAAAAAACCCATCACGAACCAATCTAGAAAAGGATGAAAGATCCTATTCATCAAATCTATGAATACCGATGGTACATTAGTCAAAACAAATGACATCACAATGAACTGAAACAAGTTAAAATTTATACTAAAATCAGTCTGAGGTATGTATGATGTTCTCACCCTCAACTGGTGGTATCCAAATCTCAGGTCAATCTTGGATAAGATCTTAGAAACTCTCAATTGGTCACAAAGATCATTGATTCATGGAAGGGGATACTGGTTCTTGACCGTCATCTGGTTTAATATATGATAATCCACACGCAAACACAAAGTCCAATCATACTTCTTGGTGAAGAGAATTTGAGAACCCCAAGGAGATGTACTAGGCCACATGAAAAATTTAGTTTCTAGATCTTCCAACTAAACTTTCAACTCTTGAATCTCTACTGGTGCCATTCTATAAGGTGGGATAGAAACTAGCTCTTCTCCTGTCACCAATTCGATCATAAACTCGATCTCTCACTCGGGAAATAAGACATAGAACTCATTAAGAAAGATATCTTGAAAAAGGTATTACACTAGGGGAAATTAATATTTCTATATTAGACTATCATCTAGAGTAAGACCATCTATCTAAACCGTGATGAAATCCAATCAACACTGAATTAGACCTGCATGACCAACCTGAAGATTTGACTCACCCTAGTGAGAATAGTTTCCTCATTCTATAAATAGAAATGAAAAACCCCTATAATAACATTTGATATGAGAACAGTATATAACTAACCAATCCATACCAATAATAAAATAAAATCATATCATTTATAGCATGAATGATTCCAAAAATAAATGATAACCACCAATATATAGAGAATACACCTTGTAATATTTGATACTCTCTGACCGCACTCCCAATAGTGTGTTGATGGTCAAAACACCATCCAAGATTTCCACGTACATGCCCAAACCATTTACAAAAAGAGCATATAAAAAGGAATATGATGCTCTTTTATAAAAAAAACAAAATAAAGGCTATATGATATAAGAATCATACATCTGACAGTATATGATCCTGCATCCACACTAGCTGGAGTAGTCTACATAACGTGAAGCTGACCAACCCCTCTACCCTGAGCTCTAGCCTGACCCCCCTGAGATATACCATCTTCTTGGTACTTATGTTCTTGTATGGGGGAACCACATCCCTTAACCTGACCAAAACATCCTATGAAACTCTAGATACCTAACTACTGAGGAGTAGATGAGTCCTTCTCAGACTCTGGTGTTTTTCTTATTACCCTTCCATTGCTCTGCTGTTGTATGCCCATACAAAAACTTTGCAGTTGGACTAATATACCGAAATAATGACACCCCAAATTAGTGTTCAAACACTAATTCCGTTTATGGCCCATCATGCCACACTGATAGAACTACAACAGAACATGATCTTGAGATGACTTCCCACTTCCCTAACTTCTATGAACACTTATACCTTATCAAAAAAGTATCGTAGCGACGCTTCTTTACACTAGAAGAATAGTTCACAATTTTCCTTTACAAAACATCCTATCTGCTACTTGGGACCTCTCTCAGATTCCATTTTGTGATGAGTTCCTGATTCATCACATCTGTAAAACTGCTCAGACGGAACATGTTCACCTATGACCTGGTCACATAGTCAAGACCATCCTAAAAACATATCACCCTGGAGATCTCATAAGCTATCAAAGATGGTGAAAATCATTGTAGGTTGGTGAAATGTTCAATGTATTCCAACTCTAATATTCCATCCTTTGTTAGGTTCCTAAACTCATGAGCCTTCTCATCCCTCAACGTATTGGGATAGAAATGGTTCAGGAAATTCATCTCAAATTACTTCAAAGATAACTCCTCATGCTGCCCTTCCTTCTCTAGAATATCCAACCAATTATTGGCAGGTCCATGAAGAATATATGCAGTAAGCTTCACTCTCATATCTATGAGTGTATCAAGATTCTTAAAGATCATTCAGACTAACTCGATCCAAAACTTTTCTACCCAAGGGCATCTATATCCAATAAACATAGGCAGATGCTATAGTTTAAACTCTCTTGTTAGCTCAGACATTGGAGGTACGATGTGAGAAATATATCATTCCATGGATCTAATGACCCTCAGGAATCTGTCATGAAGCTGAACATCCATCTGATACATAAGAGATATAAAAATATATGACTTAGATGTGTTAGGAGCATGCTGATTTCCACTCTCTTGATGCTCAAATCTAATACAAAAAGGCGACATTTTCTCTGCAAGACAAACACATTCCTTAGAACATTGTTTATAATAAAGTTAACCAAAAAGGTGAAAACAACAGATAACCCTGGACTCTGAGCCTACGGGCCTTGTAAGGGTTCCCCCTCATCCCTTGAAAGGGGGGTTATAAAAAATCAATAAAAATGAAGGACTTCATGCCATTCGGATGGACTCCTGATCTCTCTAAACATGGCTTATAAGTGTTTTAGAATGAATTAAAATTTCATTTATTTCATTTCTCAGATATAAAAAGTATATTATATCATAGTTTAAATAAGAAAGTATATATCACATGCAATAGATATGTCCCTATCATAAACAACACATGGAAATATATATCCCTATGTGCCTATCATGATGCATGCATACTCATCTCGTATCATAAATAAATCTCAAGAACCAATAACATCATGAAATAATAACTTCACACAACATGTGATTCACTCAGCATGAAATAACATCAACTTTAACAAGAAAAAAAATTAAATAGCAATCCACCCATGAGAACTTGGATTTTCACCCATACATGGGTTAGCTACTCCCATGAACAAGCTCATTACCAAGTCTCGACACATCATATCCTTTTTTATACCTTTCCAAAATAGTAAAGAAATATAAAATAAAATCAATGTCCTTTGATACCACTTTGTAACGTCCCTTGATCCAACACTCTCTCACGTGGACAAAATGAGTTGGTTACGAGACCTCAAGCCCACCTCCCCATACACCAGAGGTTTCTGACTAGCATTGAGTGTGTGATATATATAGTGGGAAGACTATACCCCATGTTTAAAGAGTTACAAAAAAAAAACAAAATAATCATATAACAATAATAAATAAATATTAGAGTGTGGAAATAATTGGAATGATACAATACAACGGAAAACCAAATAATAAAATCCAACTGAATAATCCAATAAAATAATAAAGGAATAATGTAATTTCATGGTTTAATGTAACTAAATTTTATTCTAGAAGTAAAATAAATAAAATACTAGAAGACTCAAAGAAAGGTTCAAAGTCCCCAGTCTCGAACCCTATGTCGTTCCTGTCTCCAAACTTTAGTTCATCCAGCAAGAAACAATAAAAAATAATGTCCTTTTACCTTGTCTAATCATGCATCCAAGTAATATGCTTGGGTACCAAACAGAAAACCCAATAGGTTGTGAGTATAACTTAGTAGGTCAACACCACTATGTCTAAACATAACCGGTCTGATAATAAGTGCATGAAATAATGAAATAAATAGGTGTATTAATTAATTAAACAATTAAATAAATACCACATCAACCTACTTCAAAACCATGTTAGAAAATCTCTGAGCATGTCTCACAAACCTTCCAAACAAAACCATATAACCAAGGTAAAGCATAACCTACCTTAGGGCCATGTTGGAATGTCTTTAATCATGCCTCACAACCATGACAACATAACCTTATAACCAAGGTATAAATTACACATATTTATGTCAAAATAAACTACATGATCATTTCAACATTTAATTAGGGCCAATCCTAGTACATAGTCATTTCAGAATGTGTCAGGAAAAATCCCAATATATAAGAATTTCAACATGTATCAGGTCCAAACCAGATATATAAGAATTTCAACATGTATCACTGGGCATATCCCACTATATAAGCATTTCATTATGTCTTAGAGCACAACTCATTATATAAGAATTTCAGTATGTAAACTAGTCCAACACCCCATATAAGAATTATAATAATCAAACTAGGCTATCACCCCATATAATTATTACAACATCAAACTGGTCCAATTCCCCATATAAGCAGTACAACATATAAATCACAACACATGTCATAACAACAAGGATATCCCAATATCACATCATAAGTCTCAATGGTCAATTATACAAATTACCATTTATCTTTCAATTAAAAATTTCATTTATCATTTGTTCATAACCTATAACATGAAGGTTATATCAATAAACATGCTAATACAAGGTGAATATATATAAATAAATCACCTAAAATCCATTTAATTCTAAACACACTTTAATCCCTTAAAAAATTCCTTTATAATAAAGGGTTCTCTCACCCAAATGGTAGCCAAAAGCTAGGTCAATAACCAATTGGATACAATATTATTCCAAGGAATAATACAATTCATCATTTAATTTATTTAACACATGGTATGTTGGCCCAATTTCAATATTGTACATACTTGACAAAAATCAAACCATAGGGTTAAGGTTTATAACCCTTACCTTTAACTGATAATCAACTAATGCTTCTAGTAGGATTCACTATAAGAATGAAGGAACACATGATTGAAAGAAGGTTCCTATATTATTAATGATCAAGATCCAAACCAACAATGCTCACGATCAAGAGATTACACCATAATGACTGGAGAAAAAAGGGAGAGAAGGGAAAACCTAACCAAAACCACTTACCAGGGATCATATGTGTGATTGGGATGCCCAAAATCAAGATAGGAACTCCAAAATCATCTGGAAATCACCCTAGGGTAGAGAGAGGAAAGCTGCCCTTGATAATGAGAAAATATCGAATGCCCGACACACTTAAAACTGATGTTCATGATAAATACATGGCGTGTAATTCATTTATACGCCATGTATTCTTTTTAAAAGGGATACACTAAAAAACACATCACCTTAGGTGATTTTTAACACTTCCCAAACATTAAATGATGTGTAATGTCTACAAGACATGTATTCATCTCACATTATGAACCAGGATCATGACTTATGCTTGGAAATAGTTACACGTTGTGTAACTACATTACACAACGTGTAATTTCTCTACATACAACCTTCAACCTGATTCCCATGGAAGAACCCGAACCACCTCCTAAGCCGTCCAAATCATGTTAAAACTATAATAAACCCATTAACACATTTATATCTAGACTCTAATAATTACAAAATTATATCCCCAGACTTTAAGTCATTTTCCTCAATAAAGGCTCTCCATATCCAAACAATACTCTTCCACTAAGGCTAAAAAAACTCAAAGTGGGACATAACTAAAAAAAATGGGATCTTACATTACCCAAGGTGAAACTTTAGGAAGAATTAATCCCTTAATAAAAAAATCCCACAATTTTTTCTTTAACACCACCAATTATACTGGGTCCATTCTATAGGGAGTCTTAGATATAGGTCTTGTATTAGGGATGAGCTTGATAGAAAACTTAACTTCATGCTCATGTGGATGTCTGGGAAATTCCTCATGAAATACATAAATGTATTCCTACATAATAGGTATATCCTCCACTCTTAAGTTTCTTTTCCCATTCACAGTTTGTGTCTACTATCATTCTCTAAGAATTTCATTAAGGTGAGCCACTAAAGGTGGATACAAACATGACCCAGATAATGAAGTCTCCCCTATAAGGCAAGAAATTCCATACCAACTTCACATATCATAATTTCATTCTATTGGAAATAAATTTACACACTATACTTTTAAAATTGAAACCATTCCCATGATTATATCAAATTCTACCATAGGTATAATAATGAAGTTCACAAATAAGCTATGTATATGAATCATAAAGGGCACTAACATATATATCTTTATTGCTAGAATATTACCACTAGGTATCTTAATTGAAAACTCCTTTCTCAAGGTACTAGGGGATGTTTTAATATTCTCAGAAAATAAAAAAGATATAAATAAGTGGAAATATTTAGAATCAAATAAATCATTATCTACCTTTGATTTTATGCTCAAATTACCTACTATCACATCTTTAGAAACTTAAACATTAGTTGTGGTAATTGAATAATCTTGGACTTTCTCCCTTAGCATCTTTTGAAGTCAATTATCTCAATGATTGAGACATCAATTCAAATAGTTCCCCATATTCTTATAGTATAAGCACTATATATTGGTGAGTTTGTTCTTTCCCTTGCATTCATAAACCTCATGGTCTCTATACCCACACTTGCAACAGACCCCATACCCTTTAATCACGTCCTAGAGTGTTTCTTTATATAATCATCACATGTTAGAAGTTTTACCCTTCCCTTCTTCTTCTTTTCCACATTTATTTTTTTGTTCCTCAATAATCCTCTTCTTTTGTTGATTTGCTTTAAAAATATAATACCCATATAATTATTTATCTATATTGATGGAAAATTACACTATATCATCATATGATGAATTTTTTTGAGAGGCTAGCGATCTTCGGAGGCTCAACTTAAGTCCATGAAAAAAATAATCAATATTACTTTATAGATTATGAATGTAGTCTAAAACATACATAGATAATCTAGTAAATCTTGAATCATACTCAATAACATGTTCTTCTTCCTTCCACTTTAGATTAATAAATTTTCTTTCCATATTAGTTATATTCTCTTGAGGAAAATATTTCTTAAATAATATCACTCTAGAAGTCTCCCATTCCATGATATCTATCTCTTTATCCTCCTTAGTATTTTTCATCAATGAACACCATTGATCAACATATCCTTTTAAAAAATACACTACCAAAATAACCTTCTCCCTCTCATTAATTTCCAAATCTAGGAATATATTTTTGAGGGACTTGATCTATTTCTTAGCCACTAATGGATTAGTATTACTATTAAAGTATAAAGGTTTATGTCTCATGAAGTGGTAAAATATTGTTTCACTATACTATGAAGCAATAGGTTACTCCATACTCGTGAGATTATTGGTGATAACCAGAGATAAATGCCCTAATATATTCATAATTTGTTTAGCTACAACACCAACTATGTTTTTATTCTTGTGAGTGAAATACATACATTGATTATGAGTATTGATATGTTTCCCATTCTTTCCACAAGGTGCTATATCTAAAAAATTGAATACAAATAATTCTTATAACATTATGAATATTGATACATAACTTAAAAATTATTCTGCACATTTTTTAATATTCTTAAGGGTTTATTATAATTCTTGTGTAAGTTATATTCTTATACAATAAAGTTCCCAAGGTTTCTAGTAAAAATCATATTGAAATCAATTATAAAAACCCTGAATCTAGTCACCTAGAGTTGGTGTTTAGTTTATTACATTGGTATAAGATTCAAGATATCTCATCCCAAAGTATCAAACAGTGTATTAGTCTTGAGAGACTAGATACATACATGATTTCCATATTACATTGGAAACATAAATCACAACTTATAAACTTTATGAAAACTTTATAAATTCTTTTAGTACATCCTAGAGATCATTCAAATGTCTCTCCTTGATTCCATATGGAAAGGAAAACAAATAAAGGGTAGGATAAAATTCTTATTAAGGGGTTTCATAATTTAGAAACTAATATAAACATATAAGGAATAAATGACATGAAAGAGAGAATAATCAATACATATTCCATTTAATCAATAATTTTAGCACAAAATACATCTATGGATAATAACAATCTAATAATAACATGAATAATAATAATTGATTTCTCAAATATAGAATAAATAATTCAATATATCTTAATCATACCACGGAGGCCAAATTAAATACACTTTAAATAAATGGGTAGGTATACACCTAATACCCAAATAATACTTAAGGAAAACAAACTTATTTGCCTCATGGGACCTTAATTGATGCATTAAGGGTCTATAATAAAACCCACCCATAACTTACACATGTAGAATATATTTATCATGTATTTAATAGACAAAAAAATACATAACCAATATACCTTATTAATCAATAAATATCTATATTTAATCACACATACGAAACATCAATATTTCCTCAGTCAACAAAATAATTTTTTTAATAAGATTAATTAATTTCACACCATATATAATAATGAGTATATGGTTTATTAACTAATGAAATAGAGGAAATAATACTAAATATATCCATGGTACAAAATAATATGGACATGAAGTAGAAAAATAATGTCAATGAATAATGGATAGTAATAGAGAATATAACTTCATGGAATTGAATGATATAAGAATAACTTATTATGTGAAAAATGAAGCATAAAATATAAATAAAAAAGGTATATAAGGAGACCATAAATTCATCAGAAATAATGGTTTTATATTTAATAATTTTTTTGGAAAATAGAGAGGAAAATGGAAGTGAAGCTTTAAAAATAGCTTTCTTAAAACTTTTATAACTTTTTTGTAAAAAAAGTTATAAATCACTTCCAAAACCCATTTCATAAAGTGTCAAGGATAATTTTAAAAATTATTTGTAAAATAATTTAAAATAATTAAATATTGAAAATAAACCATGATTATGTAATCAAATTTGGAGTTGAAGATAATAATATACATAAGTTAAATGAAATCCATTTCAAAACATTTAATAAAATAATATACTTTTATTTTAATATAGAAATGAAAAATTACTAGAATAATGGGAATATAAATTACTTTAAAAAAACATAAAAACATGGAAATGAATATAAATAATTATTAATGATCATGATGATGATAAAATCCATTCATGTAAAAATTGTTAAAAATAGTTTCTTTTCTTACTTTTGTAAACAAAGTCAAAAATGAATTATATGAAAAACGTTAAGAAGATTTATTTAAATTTTTTAAAAATAAAGTAAAATTATATATAAATTGAACTTTGGAAATAATTTAATTATATAAAAGGTAATTATTTAAACAAAATAAATAATTTATACACAGAAGATAAAGATTCCCGACGAAAAAGGAGAAATAAGGTCAACTTTTATTATAAACATTATTTTAGTAATTTTGAGTAGAAAATAGAGGAAAAATGGAAATAATACTTTTAAAATATATAAATAACCATAGGATAAGAAAAATATGGATTTTAAAAGAATAATAACATATAATTATATCAATGTAAATTGAAACATAAACAATCCTGATAAAAAGCAAGATTGTAAAATAAACTCTTACCTTGGATTCTTGCTTGGTCGGGTGCATTCCAAACTCCCATATAATAAGTTTTTATATATTATTTATCTATATTAGATTCATATTTATATATTTATTTATGTATATCATTAACTCATAACCTATTTTTCCCATTTACTCATAATTAATTTTTAAAATTAATTATTTAGGTATTGACTATTATGCATGTTTTGATTCAAAGGTTCTAGTCCTTGAAGCTTGGACTTGGTTTCACCTCCTACAAAATGTTAATCATTTAATATTTATACATTAAATATATTTTTATAACCATATATGTAATGTATTTATGAAAAATGAAATATGTTGTTCATGGAGGTGGTGGTTTGCACATATTCATAAGAAAAATTTTCATTTTTCAATAGATAAAAAAGGATGATAATAATTTCTCTTTACATAATCATACTTATGTCATATAAATAATATTTATTCATTAAATACATCTTTATAACTAGATATGTGAGGTAGTAATGAAAAATTAAATATGTCGTTCATAGTGGTGGTATTCCACACTTATGAATGAGAGAATTTTTAATTTCTCAACAGATAGAAATGAGGTAGATGATATAAGTATATTAAAATGAATGAAATTAGAAGATACATGCTATCCTGGGGACTTGATCCCATGACTATCCTTGAACCCCCAAACCCTTACCACCCCCACACCAATATGGGGCAGAAAAGGAGGTAGATGATGGTGTTTCCATCAATGTAATAAAATTTCAGTAAACTAATGACACCTATTTAATTATGTTAGGATTATTATAGAAGATTTTAGGAGGTAAAATAATATATAAACTTTATGGAGTTTGGTTAAGAGGATTACCTCTTCCATAGGCATCCTCCTTTGGATCTCCCCTTAAGCCTCTTAGGTTGGTCTTTTGTTGAGAAAAATACCTCTAAGTCATGGATAAGGGTTATGGTAAGTGATTTTTATAGTTATTGGTCAATATAAAGTGATAAAATAGTGTGGATAATTTATATAGTGAGGGGTTCCTTCTATAGTTGATAAGAGTAGCACCTTTGCAAATACTTTAAACTTTAAAATATTATAAAGTCATTTTCCTGGTAAAGTGGAACCAAATGGAAAACATTTCAAATATAGGATATGGTAGGGTCAAAATATAATCATCCAATCAGATTTAGGCAAGGTTTAGCTACATTTTTAGCCTTATATCTTATTTTAACCCCTTATAAAACCTTTTAACCCTTACTGCGGTGACAAACTTTTACAACAATAACTATTCATTATGACTAAAAATGAAATGAACATTATTACATAAATTTTTAACCATAATTAAAAATATGTAATCCATTTTACAATATTAAATTTCTAGATGTGGTAAAAATTACTTTTATTATAAGTACACAATATGCAACGAACGATAGTTTTTAAAAAAAAATATCATTTTAAACATAATAATGGATTTACACAAAAATCATCTATAGAATTTATTCTTATGATATTAATTGAGTTATGATTAAATAAAGAAGAATTATTCGATTTTAAAACTAAGACAAAACTTACTATATCATTTCAAATACTTAATTAAATAAAAGGATAGATTATTACTTTTATTAGAATAAAACAGCACTTGGGTTCTAAAGTGTCAAACATAGGTTTCTAAATTCAACACAATATTTTTTATGATTTATTTTAATTATTAAATATATACTATATCTATCAAAAAGTTTTCAATAACTTTAAATTCATTCTAATATCATGATGATATCATAAAAGTGACAATATTTTTTTAAAAAGTATTTTTCGCTATTCACCAAAAATCAACCATTTCAAAAAAAATAAAAAAAATAACTCTATAACAATTTAAGACTCATGAAGTCAAAAATGATATAAATTTTATCAAATTTAAATTATAACATTTATAAATTTTACTTATATATATATATATATTCATGAACCATTTTTATTATAATAATAAAATACGCATTGGGCAATAGTTTGGGGATGAGGTTTTTACCAGCTAAAGTAGAATATGTAATATTAAATTTGAAATCAACATAAGTATACCAAAGGTTTACTTAAACATTTTTGTTTTTATAATGCTTATATTATTATTACTCAAATGGGAACCTCATGCGAACTTGATCTTAACAAGTCCATAAATCTGGTTAATTAGAAATTGTTTAATGGTATGGTCAAAAGATTTCTTTAAATGATAACTATTAAAAAAGAAAACATTTAATCTATTTTATTATATGTGAGATTCCAAGATTATCAAAAAAAATACTATCTTAAGTTAGTCTAATAGATCTTATGTTACCTTAAATTAACTTCATAAGTTGGACTATTTTATTCTTTCAGATCAGAGTTTTTATGTAAGAGTTATTTAGATGCTAATTTTAGATGTCGTAGAGTGGACCATAAGAGAACATAAATAAATTTTCACTTTATTGGTGAATATTTAGTCACTTTTTATAGAAATAAGAAACATTTAGTTTCAATTTTCACTAATTAAGCTAAAAATGTGGTAAATAGCTATTGTTGCGCTCAATTGTTGTGGATGAAGCACACACTCAGTAATTTCTGGTTTATTTTTACTCAAATTTTAATTATTTGTAATAAAAATAGTGTTATTTCTTTGTCTAATAACCCAACACATCATTAATTATCTAAAGACATAGAAATAAGACACCATTTACTTTAGTACCATACACTAAAAGGATATATTTTTCTCACATTTATTAGAACTAAAGATTATCTTGTTGATATTTTAACCAAAACTTTAAATTATGAGTTTTTTAAATATATTAAACATAGGATGGGTATAATCATTTATAAGTGATCACCTTCCTATTTTTTACATTCCCTTGAAACTAAAAAACTCCTCTAGAATGGTGTAGGAAATTTCTTATTTATATATAAGTCTACTAACTTTTTTATGCAGATACTTTATGTTTCCATGAAAAACGTTGAATGAAAGTTATTAGATGAATTTTAAACAATTTTTTGAAACTAAAACTTATGAAAGTACATTTTTTGATGAAAATAATAGTAGTTATATTTGGAAGGTACATTTTTCTTCATGAGATTTATCTTATGAAGATCTCCTATATGATTTATATTTATTCTTACATATTCTTAATAGATTTAAGCTTATTCTTAAGTATTCTTAAGTTTTATTTTGCACACTCTAAATTATACTCTTATATATTATGAAGTTTCTTTTATATATTATAAAAGTTACTCTTATATATGAATAGTAAAATTAGAGATTATACACTTACATATAATTTTTTACTCTTATATTTGATTATTTTTAATATTTTTCTTTGAAATTTATTTTTCTTATTTTGATCAACTCCTTTAGGAAGGGGATATTTTTTTCACTAACCTTCATTAGTATGTTTATAATTTTTTGGAAGTTTTGATTGAAGTTAAGAGATTATTTTTAAGTACATCCTCTAGAACCATCTTCATCATAATAAGATATCCATATTTATCAGAATATAACTTCTAAAATAAGCATTTATTTTATTTTACTTTTCATATGAAATTCATGAAGGAACCAATATTTTAAATAGTATTTCTTAACTCTCATGTTTTTCCTTTGCTAGTTTTTTTTCATTTATTGGTTTGTTTTTAATAATACCAAATGGGGAGAAAGGTTATGTGTTTTTATTGATTTAGGTAGAGAGTATGAATATTTTTTAAGGCATCCCAAAGGGTGAGAAGTTATCTTACCTTAGAGAAGTGACCTTACCTTTGGGGAGAAAGTTATGTTTCTTTCTATTATTCTAGTAAATGGGATAAAAGAAATTTCTAGGGGGAGATTTCAAAGGAATAAAAATCCAAAGTTAAGGAAGTTTTTAAGAGATAAAGGTTTTCTAATTTTCATTGCATATCTCAAGGGAGAGTGAGTTTTGTTGGAAAGTATAAGGTGTTTTATACCTTGATTTATCTCATTTTATTTTATCTATTTTATATTTGATTATCATGTCATGTTTTTTTACTATCAAAAAGGGGAATATTTTTGACTCATTTTCTTAAAATGACATATTTTGAATCCTTTTTTTGATAAATCACAACACATTACTTATTTACATGCACTTGAATATTTTTTAGTTCTATTTTTATTTAGATGTAACTTCATATTCTTATATTTTATAGAGATTAACTTGATCCACTTAATTTATAGAGAATTGTGAAAGTAAAAAATGCATTATTTTAACATAATATTGGCTAAACTTTAAATTACATTATAATTGAAACCAAATAACTCCTAGTAGGTAGTTACACTGATGTACATAAATCAAATTGAGATTATCATGACCTGACCCATGCTGGGGATCAAGCCATAACCACCCCAAGCCCGCCTCCATAGGCTAGGGGGTGGCGAAAAGCGCTGAAGGCCAACAACTCAGGGAGTCCTTTGCCTAAGTACCTATACACACACACAACCACACAACCATCTCAATGCAACATTGCAGATAGGAAAAGGAAAAGATGCAACCTACTGTAAAATAAATAAACATGCATAGACAACTAAAAGTATGAACACAGTAAAGTAAAATGAAAGGGAAAAGGGAAAAATACACACCTAACTGAATAGTGTCCTCACCTAATAGAAAAATTGGAAGTAAAACTACAGAAGAGGACCTGCTCTTAAAACCCAGCTGTGACCACTACACGTGATCCAAGCTCCCGTACTACTGAGCTCCTCCAAAGTTGCGAAAAACCTTTGTGTTGTCTGTATAAGGAACAATACGTGCAAGAAAATACCATGCAAGGGTGAGTATAAAAATACCTAGCAGGACACCCTGAAGAGAAGGTGGAGAAATAAGAATTATATGAGAAAAAGGAAATACAACATAGATAACAAAGTACAGTGAAAGAGTGCAGCTCAAACCAACAAGAAAGTGGAAGTAAACTCATCCAAAACTCTAGAAGCCCGAAACAGTTGGAAGATGGACTTCTCATCGAGACTTTGAAACCTAAAGTAGGAGAGTGGACTCGTCCAACCATGATAAGATAGACACGGAAAGCACATGGAATACCGCATGTGTCTTCACCTCCCTTGGAAGGAGAGTAATAAGACCCAAGGAGTGGGTGATGTTACAAGATATAGAAAATAAATATATGCTCAATCAAGAAACCCAAACAAGGGTGTAAGGGGATCTCCATTCCACATATCAACAAAAAAAGAGTCTCCAATAGTCCTAGGAGTAATCACCACTGATGCCCAGCATCCCTCATGTCTAACCTGAACTGTGAATCAAAGGGGATCAAATCACCTCACCATGATACTATTCGCTATAGGCAGTACTGACTAACCCGCATAATTTTAGGTCGCATTGCAAGGACACGTCTTGGTGGGTAAAGTGCCCCTCTTCCTTATGAGTCCAAGGTGACATCAAATAAAGCCTCATCATAGATATGTTTCCCAAAAGAGGAAACCCAAAGTAGAGGATCCACACCCTAGTGTGTTAGGGGGATTACACTTAGAGGAATCTAATATAGGATCCATGCCCAAGACAATGGGGGATTCCACTCTTATTATCATCGTAGAGTACCCACGCCCTAATACGTTTGGGGGATTCCACTATAGTTTATCAAGGATCCATGCCCTAGTGCATTAGGGGTATTCTAATCAAAGGTATAGAGGATTCATACCCAAGTTGATGGTATATTACACTCTCATTGTCAACATATAGGACCCACACCATATTCCTTCAGGGGGTTCCACTCTGATTCATCGAGGAATCACGCCCTAGTGCGTCAGGGGGATTCCACTCAGAGGTAGCTGATAGATTGTATCATCATTATAGTAATTGAACATCGCCCAAGGATTCTTCATTCTTAGAACAAATAAAATCTTAACTCACAAGGTGGAACTGAAGTAACCATTATATTGTACACGAAAAGGAAGTAGGATAGGTTATACACTTATCCTAAATGGACAACCAGAGGAAATAAATATTTCCACCTCAACAAGAATGAACAGGGCTTAATCACGATTTGATCGCCACCATGGATTATCTTTAAAAATAACAAAAGGATCTCTCAACAATATTACTTTCATGATTCCACATTTAATAAGATTGAGAATAAAGCCTCTCACTTCCAAATGGGTTTCACCGTTATAATTATCTTGAAAAAACACGCAAGGTAGAGTATTCACTTGCCCCGAATGGAATTCCAAGGAAAAGGTTATAAAAAATGGAATTAGGCTCAAAAGACATCCCATGAGGCCCACACCTCAGCCCTGAATTATAATGGGTGGATTGAGTTATTACAATCCCCTTGAAAAAATGTGTAATATGAACTACTCATTTTTCCAAATTGGGTTCCCAGGGGAAAAGTAATAATTTTACCGCAACACATGTGAACCGGGGCCCGTGGGGCCTGCACATCAAATTTAAATTAAACACCCAAAGGTGGTCTTGAAAATTACTCATAGAGACCAGGTTCACAATGCCTCTGATGGCACATCAAACAGACCTCCTGTTTAGAAGGTAGGTCCAAAACAAGTTTTTTGAATAATAATAATTAAATTATTATTATTATATTTAGGTGTTTCACGTATCCTAACCCCAAAACAAGGACTTAAAATTACCTAAATAGTCTAAAAATCTTCATCTCGATGAGAGGGATTCATGACCACAGACAGCGTGACAAATGAACGCCCAGATTGAGAGATACAGGCGTTTTATTAATTTTTAGACCAAACTGGGCCGACCCGGTCCGATGTCGGTCCGCCTCCCTCGCTAGCAGCATTCCCTAGCTTCGAATCACTCTTTTCAACATGCTCCAACCACTCTGCCATGATTCCATGGTCCACTGCCACTTGGACCTCCACCGGTCACCACCCCCACCTCAGTGCACCGTTGCCGCCAACCCACTCCGCTCGCTGACCCCCGCCCTTGCTGAAGCTGCACTGTTGTCACCTTCTACAGGCCACCGGGACCTCTATGGTGGTCAAAAAAATTATCCAAAGGATTTTTTTTGAACCTCAGGTTGAGGGATTCACATAACCAGCCTCTGCTCAGTGTTTTGTTAAAGATTTGACACATCAGAGAATTAAACCGAAGAACAACGAAGAACGCGAAAAAATGGGGAAATCAAACAGGGATCGGGCGATGTCTGTGTTTTTTTGGCCATCACCTCCAAGATAAAATCAAATTATTTAAGAAAAAATGTTATAATAAACCAAGATTTTTCATTTGGGGTGCACAAAAAATAAAAGAGGAGCCTACCTTGAGGAATTCGATGTTGACGATCGTCGGTGGATCGATCGGCTACGATCCTTTGAGGATTGGCTGAAATTTCGCCCCGGGGGGGGGGGGGCTATTATTATTCATTAGAGAATAAATTAGGGGATAAACCTAATTGAATTATCTTAAATTTTTATTTATAGGGAAAGTTAGGGTTTTAGAGTTTCAGTTGAACTGACTTGCCAACGAGCGCTGAATCTGAATGTCATGCACCCCATCATTTTATGTCGCACCTAGGAAAAACACCCCATTATAAACTCAATGGTGGTCTAATATTTTCAATAAAATTCCAAGTTTGTAAGTTATTAGATTCTAAATTAGGGTTAAACAATTAAGTTAATTATTTTTAATGACAATTTTACCCCTGGGTGGCATTTTCCACAGAAGTCCTACGCCGATGAAAGTTATGCCCCACATAGGGTAAACAGAACGTTCCGGAATCAACCATGCCATCATATTTATGATTCTGGATAATTTTTGTGATTTATTCTATTCCATTCTTGTCAATATTATAAAATATACTTTAAATTTTTTAAATTTAATTCTGGGCACACCGTGCCTCAGAATTGCACACCATCTGAACGCTCAACTCTGGAATCATATAGATTAATATTTCAAAGTAATACAAGGTATAAATTGGGTCTCTAAATCATTCCATCCTTCAATATTTTCATCCCCCAAAAGCAAAAACTAGGAAAAAAATTCGGGGTACTAAGCCCAAATCTGACTCTCCCGCTCCCAAGAGCTCTCCTACACATTCTCGTGCTGCCATAACATGCGAACCAAGGGGATGACCCATCCATGAAAGGTCTACTCTTACCGATCCTTGGTCTCCACCAGGTGCTCTAGAAAGGTAGCTCCATCCTCAATGTCCAGCTCTCCCATGTTGATGAAGTGCATAGGATAATTCATGTATCATCTCAATTGCAACACATGGAAGAAATCATGCACCCGCTCCATCTATGGGGGTAGGTAAAGGTGATAGACAACCTCTACAACCCTTCACACGATCTCAAATGACCCAATGAACCTTAGGGATATCTTGCCTCCCTCGTAGAACCTCTGCATCCTACGTCACGGGGAGACTCTCAAGAAGACACGGTATCCCTTCAAAAACTCCAAGGGCCTATGATGGTAGTCTGCATACGATTTCTGCCTGCTCTGGTCCATCTTCATTTGTTCATGAATAACCTGCACCTTCTCCGTTGTTTCTCGCAGCAGCTCTGGTCCCACGAGGGATGACTCCCCAGTATCCATCCATCATAGGGGTGACCTGCAAGGTCTCCCGTACAGGGCCTCAAAAGTTTCCATGATAATAGTAGAGTGGTAGATGTTATTGTACATAAACTCTACTAAAGGTAGGTGATATTCCTAGCTCCGATCAAAATATAGCACGCATGACCTCAACATATCCTCCAACACTTGGATAGTGCACTCAGTCTGCCCATCTGTTTGGGGGTGAAAAGTTGTACTCATCCACAATTGAGTCCGAAAGGATTCCTATAGGACTCTCCACAACTACTAAGTAAACCGCATGTCCTGATTGGATACTATCGCCGAGGGAATCGTGTGAAGGCGGACGATCTCCCGCACATACAACTGCCCTATGCTCTCCACTAAACTCTGCTCATGGATAGTGAGTAAGTGCGCCGACTTGGTGAGTTGGTCCAATATCACCCAAATAGAGTCATTTACCTTCACTACGCACATAATCCCTATGATGAAGTCCATTGATATACCTCCCCACTTCCACTCCGAGATGTCAAGGGCCTGTAACAGACCTGCCAAAACCTGATGTTCAGCCTTCACCTACTAACAGGTAAGGCACCGTGAGACGAACTCAACTACACTTTATCTCATTCCAAACCACCAAAACTACCACTTGATATCCTTTTACATCTTCCCAACACTAGGATGTACAACCAATGGATAAGTGTGGAACTCTCGCTTCACTTCCTCCTGCATCACAAATGGAATCACTGTTCACCCATGGAACAAAATATCAGGATTCTCTCCTTTATAAAACCCATCAGGTGCATCGCTTGTGGATATCTGGTCACACAGAACCTCACAGTCGATATCTCCCAACTGGGACTCTCTCACACTCTCAAGGAGAGGATGGTTCAGCACCATCGACCGTAGGAAAACTGTACCCTCCTGCTCCACCAGGGTCAGCTGCAAGGAAGATAACTATTCCAAAGCCTCCCACACTAAGAGAGCCTGTGAGTTACTACTAAGGGAATCTTTTATGACGTTTCCATTCCCCAGAGTGTAGGATATCTTGAAATAGTTGACCTATAGGAACTCCAACCAGCGTCACTGCCTCAGATTTAGGTCTCTCTGGGTGAAAATGTACTTGAGTCTCTGGTGGTCTGAGTAAACCAAAAATCACTCTATCAGGAGGTAGTGTCTCCAAATACTTAGGGTGAAGACTATTTCCATGAGCTATAAGTAACAAGTTGTGTAATTCTTCTCATGGAATCTCAACTGTCTCGACCCATATGCGATGACTGTCTGCTGCTAGATCAACATGAAACTAAGCCCAACTCCTGATGCATCGCAGTACACTACAAACTCAATGCCCTCCTCTGGTAGTCTCAAAACTGGAGCACTCTTCAGTCTCTACCTCAACTCCTCGATGGCCCTCTAACACTTCTCAGATCAAGTAAATGGTTTTCACTTCCATGTGAGGGTGGTTAAAAGGGATGTTCCTGGAGAAGTCCTCCATGAATCTCCTGTAGTACCTAGCCAAACCCAAGAATCTCCGCACCTCTGTCACACTCTTGGGTGGTTACAAAGCAATAATTGCCTCAATCTTCACTAGATCCATAGCTAAAACTTCCTCAGAGATGAAATTCCCCCAAAAGTGTACCTCATGAATCTAGAACCAGAACTTTGAGAGCTTACCATAAAATTGGTGCTATCAAAGTAAGTCAAGGACCATCCTCAAGTGCTCTACATGCTCCCCCTCTAATGTCAAGTAAATGAGAATATCATTTATGAAGACAAAAAAAATGATCCAAGTATGGATAGAAGATCTGGTTCATCAAAGCCATGAAAATGGTGGGGGAGTTTTTCACATTGAAGGGAATCACTAGGAACTCGTAATGCCTGTAGCAAGAATAAATGGTCAACTTCATAATATTAGCCTCACATACCCATAGCTGGTGGTATCTAGATCTCAGATATATCTTGGAGAACCACCTCGCACCTCGTAACTAGTCGAATAGGTCTTTAATACTCGATAAGGGGTACTTGTTCTTTATCATGGCCTGATTCAGGTGACGATAATCCACACAAAACTACAAACTGCCATCCACCTTCTTCAAAAACAGAATTGAATCTACCTAGGGGGACACACTGGGCCTGATAAAACCCTTCTCATGAAGGTCCTCCAACTAAAAATGTAGTTTCTGAAGCTCAGTTGGTTCCATCTAATATACCACAAAAGATATCGGTACATTCCCTGGCTACAAGTCAATGAAAAACTCTAGCACCCTCCTCAAAGGTAGTCCCAGAACATCTTCGGGAAAGGCATCTATGAAATCCTCCACAACTGAAGGAATCTAGGTGACAGAAGAATCTAATGAACCAAGGGTCATTCTTTATAACTAATGGGTAAAAGGTTTTAGCCACTTACTCACAACACCCGCCTATCCCACCATGAGGTCTTGCTCACCAAAAAAGGAGAAACTTGTCCCATCAGCTTGCAGACACCAGACTAGCCTGTGGTGACAGTCAATCTGGGCTTGATCCATAGAGAGAAAATCCATTCCCAAGATGATATCATATGTCTCCATCATGATAACCAGTAGTTCCCATGTGGACCTTTCTCCTCCTAGTGACAACTCGCACTGCTGGAAGATAAAAGATTCAGAAGAACTTCTCATAGGAACCTTGATACAAAGCTGCTGTGATAATTCCTACACTAAGAGCTTAAAATCATATAATAGAAGTAAATATATAAAATAGTGTCTCACACCTATTTCTACTAATACTAAATCAAGAGTAGAGTATACAAAAAGTGTACCTCGAATAATCTCATATGTTGGAGGATCACAGACACCCATCTCCTATAGTTGACCGCGACCTCGACCGCTAGATCTCTAAGCCTGATGGGGGCCACCTAGTGGGGGTGGTGGAGGGATCTCATAGCATCTTCCCCTGCCACCTATTCCTCCTAACCCTGATCCTCTACCAGCACCACCTCCCTAGAGACAACCCTGATCATGGCGTTGCCTCTACCACGATGGTCCACCTACTGCCTGCCCGAGATGGTTATCTCATCAGGTCAAACAATCTCATGCTAAGTTACCTCACCCATCATAGGCATAACATCGTCCCTCTACAGGATAACCCAGTTCTCTGCGCGGTCCTGGTGCTACCTGATCATGTGCTCTAGCCCAATCGTGGGGGGGGGGGGTCTCCTGCATCGTGGTCCTGCCAACTAACATCTTCCACCCATCATGGACGTCTCTTATCTAAAGTGACCAATACCTACCCCAACCATCTGGAATCCCTCAGATAGGAATATCTCTGTCATGAGTGCTCACTCTATCACCCCAACACTGGCATGTATATCTTATTGAAGACCCTTCTTGAACTTCTTTGCTCAGAAGTAACCACCAAAGATCATATCTAGGGAGTAACGTGTGTGGTCAGTGAACCTTAATGCATATACAACCACTTTCATGGCTCCATACCATAGCTCCAGAAGCTCCTATATCCTAATGGAGCATAAAAACGAGGGGAAGTACTCCTCGTGAAAAAGCTGCTAAAACTCGTCCCACATAAGAGTCATCTCATGGTGCATCTGGGTCACTAAACCCCACCAGCATCCAGCCATCCTAATAAAATGGATAGCAACCAAAGGAACCATTTGATTTACTAACATATGTATGAGCCTGAAGAAGAAAACCACTAACTCTAACCAATCCTCTACCGCTCAGGGGTCTGGTTCACCATGAAACCTCACCCGCCTCTAGCACCGGAACTCACGAAGTGCACTCAACCTACGCTCATCCTCAGCCTATTCTACCAGTACTATCTATCACTCCATAGGTGGAGGTGCTGCAACCGTTCCACTTGGAGGAAGGGGGTCACATGATGATCCCTGAACTAAGGAATCATCGCTTGTGAGGTCGTCATCATGAGTCGGAGTGGGTAACCTGGCCGACTGTCATCGCAGAGGCATCCTGAAAGGTATCAAGGAGTATCGTGGTCAGATGAGAATATATATATACATATCAACAATGAAGGGGATTTGACTCAAAAAAGATAGTTAAAGACTCGATCATATATTATTCCTATACCATTGTTCTCTACAACAGGTGTCTTAGCGTGCTGAGTTGACAAACGAGTAATCAGGGTCCTAGTGAATGGCTATGTTGGCCGCCACACCACTACTGAACTCCTTGGCATAAGAGCCAATCTCAAAACACATTGAAATTATTTCCTTAAACCCAAACAATTCCTTTTTAGGGATTTCCTGAACAACATCCCAAGGAATGAACCAACTATGATACCACTTTTTCACGACCCGACCCATGCTGGGGATCAAGTTGTAACTGCCCCAAGCCCACCTCCATAGGCTCATGGGTGGTGACAAGCACCAAAGTCAAAACAACTTAGGGAGGCATTTTCCTAAGTACTTGTACACACACACACACACCCACATATCCATCTTGATGAAAAAATGCAGAGAGAAAAAGAAAAAGATACAACCTACTATAAAAGAAATAAACATGCATGGAAAACTAACAGTACAAACACAGTAAAGTAAATTGAAAAGAAAAAAGGAAAAATACATGCCCAACTTAAAAGCATCCCCTTCTGATAGAAAAACTGGAATTAAAACTCCAAAATAGGCCCCACTCCTGGAATCCAGCTGTGACCACCACATGCAGTCCAAGATCCCGTATTATTGAGCTCCTCCGAAGTCGCGAACAACCTTTGAATCATCTACATAAGGCACAATATGTTCGGGCAAATACCATGTGCAGGTGAGTATAAACATACCTAGTATGACGCCCTGAAGAGAAGGGGGACCATTAATAAGTATAAGAGAAAAATGAAATACATCATAGAGAATAAAGTATAGTGAAAGAGTGCAGCTTAATCCAACAAGAAAGTGGAAGTAAACTCATACAAAAATCTATAAGCCCAAAATGGTGGGAATATGAACTTATCATCAAGTCTGCACAACCTAAAGTAAGAGAGTGGACTCCTCCAACCATGAGAAGCTAGACACAGAAAAAATGTGGCATACCCCATGCGTCTTCACCTCCCTTGGAAGGAGAGTAACAAGACCCAAGGAGTGGTTGTTGTAACAAGATACAGAAAATAAATATATGCTCAGTCAAGAAACCCAAACAAGGGTGTAAGGGGATCTCCATTCCATAAATCAACCCAGGATGAGTCGGCAATAGTCCCAAGAGTAATCACCAATGATGCCCAACATACCTCATGTCTACCCTGAACTATGATTCAAATGGGATCACATCACCACACCATAATACTATCTGCTATGGGTGGCACCGACTTTCCCACGTGATTTTAGGTCTCGTCGCAAGGTCACATCTTGGTGGGGAAAGCGCCCCTCTTCCTTGTGATTTCAAGGTGACGTCAAATGAAGACTCTTAATGGATATGTTTCCTGAAAGAGGAATCCCAAATTAGAGGATCCACACCCTAGTGTGTTAGGGAGATTCCACTCTGAGGTATCTAACAGAGGATCCACACCCAAGACGATGGTGGATTCCACTCTTATTTCTATCTTAGAGGACCCACACCCTAATTTGTAAGGGGGATTCTACTCTAGTTTATTAAGGATTCACACCCTAGGGCATTAGGGGGATTCCACTCAGAGTTATAGAGGATCCACACCCAAGAAGATGGGGGATTACACTCTCATTTTCATTTGAGGGGACCCATTCCCTATTCCTTCAAGGGATTCCACTCTGGTTCATCGAGGACCCATGCCCTAGTGCATTAGGGGGATTCCACCTGAAGTTAGTTGATAGATTATCTCATCGTTGCAGTTGTCGAACATCGCCTGAGGATCTGTAATGCTTGGAATAACTTGAATCGTAAATCACAAGGTGTAACTAAATTCACCGTCATGTTGTATATGAAAAAGGAATCAGGATAGGTTATACACTTATCCTAAATGGAAAATCGGAGGAAATACAGCTTTCCACCTCAACAGCCTGAACGAGGATCGATCACGATTTCATTTCCATTGTGGATTCTCTTCAAACACAACAAAAGGATCTCTCAACGATATTCCTGTCATGATTCCATATATAATAAGATCATGAATAAGGTCTCTCACATCCAAATGGGTCTCACTATTGTAATTCTCACATAAAAACACGCAAGGTAGAGTATTCACTTGCCCTGAATGGACTTCCAAGGAAAAGGTTATAAAACATAGAATTATGCTCAAAAGGTGTCCCATGGGGCCCACACCTTGACCTTGAATTATAATGGGTGGATTTCATCATTTCAATCCCCTTGAAAAAATGTGCGAGATGAACTACTTGTTTTTCCAAATTGGGTTCCTAGAGGAAAAGTCATAATTTTACCGCAACACATGCAAACCAAGACCCGTGGGGCCCACAATTTGACTTTAAATTAAATGCCTACAAGTGGTCTTAGAAATTATGCATAGAGACCAGGGTCACCTATCCTCTAACGATGTGCCAAATGGACCTCCCATTTAGAAGGTAGGCCCGAAACAAGTTTTTCGAATAATAATAATTAAATTATTATTATTAAACTTAGGAGTTCCATGAATCTGAACCTTAAGACCAGAACTTCAAAGTACCGAACTAGTATAAAAAAGTTTTCCTCGATGATAGGGATGCGTGGACACAAACGGTGCATCAAATGGATGCCCAGATTGTGAGATACGAGTGTTTTATTAATTTTTTGGCTAAACTGGGCCAACCCGGTCTGTTGTCGGTCCGCCTCCCTCACCAGCCACATGCCCCAGCTCCACCGCACTCTCGAACACACACTACATTTGCTCCAACATTTTACCATGGTCCACTACCACCCGGACCTCCACCAATCACCGCTGCCACCTTAGTGCACCGCCGCCACTGACCCACTTTGCTTGCCGACCGCCGCCCTTGCTGGAGCCACACCATTGTCACCTTTCAAAGGCCATCGGGACCTCTCTGGTTGTCCGAAAAGTTAATTGAAGGATTTTTTAGACCTCAAGTTTATGTCTTCATAGATCCTTCCTCTGATCAGTGTTTTGTTGAATATTTTACGCATCAGAGACTTAAATCAAAGAACGAAAAGGAATGCAGCAAAATGGGGAAATTGAACAAGGATCGGGTGATGGTCATGTTTGTTTGGACATCATCTCAAATCTAAAATCAAATTATTTAAGAAAAAAAGTGATAATAAACCAAGGATTTTCATTTGGGGGTGCGAAAAAAACAAATGAGGATCCTACCTTGAGGAATTTGACGTTGATGATCGTTGGTGGATCGATCCGCTGCGGTCCTTCGAGGATTGGCTGAAATTTTCCCAGGGGGGAGGAGAGGTATCTTATTCTTTGTTGGAGAATAAATTAGGGGATAAACCTAACTGAATTATCTTAAATTTTTATTTATAGGGGAATTTATGGTTTTAGAGTTTCAGTTGAACTGACCTGCCAACAAGTGCAGAATCTGAACGTCATGCGCCCCATCATTTTATGTCTCACCTAGGAAAAACACCCCATTTATAACTCAACAGTGTAATAAAATTTTCAATCTAAGTCCCCATTTGGAATTTATTATCTTCTACATCAGGGTGAAACAACTAAGTTAATTATTTTTAATGACAATTTTACCCTTGGATGGAGTTTTCTATAGAAGTCCCACACTGACGAAAGTTATGCCCCGCCTAGGGTTACTGACACATTCCAAACTCAACCATGCTATCCTATTTATGATTTGAGATACCATTTGTGAGTTATTCTATTCCCTTCTTGTTCATAGTATAAAATATAATTTAAATATTATAAATTTAATTCTGGGCACACCGGGCCTCAGAATTGCACGCTGTCTGAACGCCCAACTCTGGAATCATATAGAGAAATATTTCAAAGTAATACAAGGTATCAAACAGGTCTATAAAGGTACTTTAAGGAATGTAACATATGATGATACAATAATTTCATTACATCGATCTATGCATTATCTCAATGCTTTGAGAGTTCTCAATTGCAATATTTTTCAGTGTGATTTACTAAGTGATTTAGATTGTGTGAGGTTTTATTGTAAATAATCTAAGAATTTCTTATTTTAATCGTTTCTTCCAATATTTTTGAATGAATATATTCTAAGGCCATGAATCTATATCTTATGAACCTGGATTTTGACAAAGTTTGAGTGATAAATGTCATGACTCGACGAAAGCTAGGGCTCAATCCACATCTACCCCAAGCCCGCCTCCATAGGCCAGTGGTTGGAGACTAGTGCGGAAGACATATCTAATATGGGGAGTCATTTTCCTAAGTACCTACATGAACACACATAGCCATATTGATGCAAAAGTGTATAGGTAAAGAGTAAAATATGCAACACAACTAGAAAGTAAACCAAGCATGAAAAACCTCCAAGGTGTGCTAGAGTACTACAACACAAACTAAAAAGTAAAGGGGAAAAATACATACCGGACCATAAATATGTACCAAACTAAAATAATAATAAAATTAATCTATTGAGAGAGATCATATCATGAATCCCAAGTTACAACAAAAAATGTGGTCCAAAGTACTAGGTATCCCTAAGCTCCTCTGAAGTCATCGCCGACCTGTCCGCTGTCTACATAAGACACAACATGTGTAGGAAAATCCCATACATGGGTGATTATATACATACCCATTAGGACACCTCAAAAGATGAAGGGGGAGTAGTAATAGATACAATAGGAATAAAAAGACAATAGATACAAGATATAGTCAAAGAGAACTTCTCAACCCAAAAGAAGAGTAAAAGTAACCTCATACAAAAAAAGGGGCTCGACACAATGACTATATGAACTACAAGTTGAGTATTTTCCACATATAGTAGGAGATTAGATTCATCCAAACATGATAAGATAAACATGGAAATCATGTGACATACCCCGCACTTCTTCACATCTCATGAAAAGAGAGTAACCAAATCCAAGGTGCAGACACTGAAGAATATATATATATGCTCAGTAAAAAGAATCCAAAATGAGAGAGTAAGGGGATATCTATATCATAGCTCAACCTAAGAATAAGAGTAGCCAACAATTCCAAAAGTCCATCAACGATGTTCAATATCTCAAGCATCTATCTAGAAGGAACCTTCCAATTCAAACTACACCTCATCACTATGTCACACATTCATGGGGTCACAAGCTCAAAATAGAGGAGCCACTCCCTATCACGTTAGAGGGTTATGTAAGTATCCATAGAGGACCCACAATCATGCCAATGGGGTGTTCCACTCTAATGTCATGAGGAACTACATCCTATGCTAATAAGGGGGTTCCACTTGGTAGGTAGAGGAATCGTTCCCAAGATAATGGGGGGTTCCACTCTATGGGTCAAGGACCCATTCCCTAGTACCAGATGGGGGTTCCACTCTAGTCATTGAGGACCCACACCCTAGTATGTCAGGGGGTTCCACTCAAAAGGTTGCTATAGAGGACCCACACCTATGCTAATGGGGGAGTTCCACTCTAGTGGCCAAGGAACCATGCCCTATTACCATAGGAGGATTCCACTTTAGTCATCGAGGGCCTGCACCCAATTTGATAGGGGGTTACACTTAGAAGAAGCATTTGGTGATCCTGCCTGATCACTTCCATCATCAGGAATCACCTCAATAAGTTCCATGCCTAGAATATTTCATATCATATCTCGAAAACCACAACCAAGGCCACCATCACGTTCTACACAGAAAAACACATAGGATGGGCTACCTGCGGGGTCCAAATATGAGTTCAAACAAAAGAGACACATAACCTTGAAGTTTCCTCAAAAGAGTTAAAGGGGGTACATGGTGTATGAGGGAACCCACATAATGTGTGGTCCCACTCTATCACCTAGCTATATCCCCGACCAACACATGACTCCCAATCGTGTAGGATTACACGCTGTGTAGGTGGACTACACGGTGTGTCCAAGCTACCCAGGACCAGGCCATGTCCTTCTGGCCGTATCCATGTACCAGACCCTGTGTCCATGTATTCAGGTACAAAATCATGTACCTGGCCATGCACTTCCACATGGGATCCCACCCATGTGATTCTCCACACGAGTTTCCCATTTGGGGAAGAGGTACATGGTATATAGGAGGGCTACATGCCATGCCATTCTTATCTTTTCCCAAAACCACAACCACCACCACTAAGGGTCTACATGCCATGTGTTCATCCCTATACATAGCGTGTAGTCATATTTTCCCTATATCCTCATATCCTCTTTCTGCTATGTGAATATGGTCCAATAATCATAGATCATGCCTCAAATCTGCCCGAGATGAGTGGATCTGGAAGTGATTCATCGTTTAGGACTATTATTCACCAGAAATCAGATCTCTTCACCCATATAAGTTTCTATCATGCATTATACATGTTTCCAAGACTTTATTCAACACAATTTTTTTCACCGATTGTTAAAAAACCATCCTCATCTTGCAAAAATCCCATATCTTTGCTCGATTTGTTGATCCGCTCCTGACACGTGATTCTGTCGCAATTTCAGGGGTCTGATTGGGCTCTATACCACCCAAAAATGTCAAAATGGGACTACAGGGTCCAATCAGTGATGAAAGAAAAGAATTTTAGGGGGAAAATCACAAGAAAAAAGTTTTAAACATCGCTGGTCAAGTGTTCTTGGCCAATGATCAAGAATGAGCATACAAGGTTAGAAAACATTGAAAATAACCAATTTAAATCAGTACCTAGGCACATGCTAAGGATGGAATTGGTGTAGAACCAAGAAAATGGATCAATATACTCAATCCATTTAATAAAAAAAGTCATAAATCACCAATTGATGAGTCCTAACTAGATATTGGATCTTTCACCATTGAAGAATGAATTTTCCAACGATTGAAGGAAGTCATTGCGTTTTCTGCATCCCAATCTGCTCTGACTTGACATTTCACTATCATTTGATGTGATTATCCAATAAAGAAGTAAGGATGAGATCTTGAATTATCCAAGGGTTTAGGCAGATAACCCTAGAGAATTCTCCCTGACATTATTTTTATAGAACATTTCACCGTGTTAAAATTAAACAATTAATTAATTAAACAATTAATTAATTAAACAATTAATTAATTCACTGAACATACCTCTAACAAGTGAGAAGTATGAATGCCCCGTATCAACCCATTTTAGGTCATGAAAAGGGTAAAAACCATGTTTCAGACTCAATTGTGGTCTTAGATTTCTAATTTAAGCTTTTATTTAAGAGTTATACTATTTTATTTAAGAATTTTTGCACACACAATATAAAATAAATTTAATATTTTTATAAAATTAATTCTGGGAACACCGGGTCTTGGAATCGCACAATGTATCAGTGCCTAGATTTGGAAATATATATATAAATATTTAAAAAGTCTTACAAGGAAAAAATTGGGTCTCTACATCATTCCCTCCATTAAAATTTCCATCCCTGAAAAGAAAAACTAAACAAACAACTCATGGTAATGAGTCCACACCTAGCTCTCCCACTCCAAGGAATTCTCCTGCACGTTCCCGTGTTACCACAACATGTGTACCAAAGGGATGGTCCATACACCCAGGGTCATCTCTTATCGATCCTCGATCACCACCAAGTGATCTACAAAGGTGGATCCATCCTCGATGTCCAACTCTCCCCAGTTGATAACGTGCATGGGGTTATGCACATATCTCATAAGTTGTGACACATGGAAGACATCATGCACCCGCTCTAGCTGTGGGGGTAGGGAGAGGTAGTAAGAAACCTCACCAACCATCTGTATGATCTCAAATGACCTGATGAACCTTGGGGATACCTTGCCTCACTGGCCGAACCTCTGTAATCCTTGTTGTGGGGAGACTCCCAGGAAAATGTGGTCTCCCTGCTCAAAATCAAAGGGAATACGATGATAATCTATATAATATTTTGTCTTTTATGGGTTGTCCTCATCCTTTCAAAGATGACGTAGACTTTCTCCATCATCACCTGCACTATCTTCAGGCTCATAAGAGATGACTCATCAATCTCTATCCAGCATAAGGGTGACCTGTAGGGTCTCCATTATAGGGTCACAAAAGGTTCCAAGATGATAATAGAGTGGTAGATTTTATTGTATACAAACTCTACCAAGGGAAAGTGATCCTCCTAGCTTTGGCTAAAGTCTAACATGAAATCCCTCAGTATATCATCCAATACATGGATAGTGCACTTGGTATGCCCATTAATTTGGGGGTAAAAGGCTGTACTCATCCTCATCTGGGAACCGAATGCCTTATATATGACTCTCCACAATCATGAAACAATCTTCAAGGTTAACCAATGGAGATGAAAAATCTGCCGTATATACAACTACCCAAAAATATCCATTGAAATCCACTTATTGATAGCAATAAAGTGTGCCAACTTTGTGAGTCAGTCAACTATCTATTAAGACCATGTAAAGACCTGGAAATTTCATATATATTTTTTAAATTATTTGGGATTATTACAAGTCTGAAAAAATTGACAGTGCTCGATTCTGAGGCTCGGTGTGCCTGAAATGAAATTTTGAACTTTTTTAAAGGTACGTTCAATAAATGTGTGGGTGGCATTTTCTAAATTTTGAAACAATGATCCGAATTGAAATCTAAGGACACCTTTGAATCTGTAGCACTTTGATTCACTTAAGGAAGGCTTCACTTTGACCATATTAGGTCGAGATAAAAAGATAGTTTTTCAGAATATTAAAAGAATAATAAAATAACATGAAAATGTTATTTTATTTTCTCTTCAGCGATTGAACGATGGTGGCGAAACCAATGAGTTGTCAAGCCATTTAATGGATTGACTCTTGGTTTTTGTAACCATGACGTTGAAACATTAAATGTGGTTCATAAATGAATCACATTAATGTTGTGACACTCAGTTGATTCTTCCATCTATTTAATTGAATCTCGAGCATGGGATTTTGGTACGGTTGTGAGGAACCTCTAGTGAAGTACCATGACACCTTCCACTGATGGAGGACGGAGGCTTGGGTGGAAACGAACTGAAATCGATGAACGTCAGCGGCTTCATCAAACATGGAATCTTCTTCCACCACCGTGAAGTCTCCAATGAATCTCAAGGTAGGGGGTTTATTAAAGTTTATCTTTGATGAATTAAATTACTACCACCTGTTATGATGTTAACACAGAGGGCACAGGCCAAACAAACAAGGCTCAGACCCTCCACCACTTCGTTCTTGTCGCTTTATTTGGGGGATGATCTTACAACATAGAAGAACCTTGAATCCAGAAGCTGCATAGTGACTACGACATCCTGAGAGGCCTGTAGGCATGAGAAGAAGGGAAACAATACCACCGAAGCTCACTCGATGGAACGCAGAAGTCCCACCGGTGCGACAACGCTGGTGACCGGCACTCACTGACTGCGGAAGGAGGCGGCACTGTTCGGCACCGTGGCAGATGGTCAGGGCGGCCAGTAATGACCGACCATAGTGGTGGCGAGGCCATCATGCACCGCGGTGATCATGCCACAACTTTGAAGCTGCGGTGGAGGGGGACCTACTCCCAGTGGGTCTCACGAACAGACAGGGCGGCGCCACCTGGCGTAGCCAATTAAAGAGCCGAACGACTCTTTGATACATTTGGGAAGGAGGGGAGTATCTCCCCTCCCTGCGTGGGCCACTAGATGGGTGCCACGCCACCTTGCGGGCTGGACTGCCTGGTGGGCCACGCCCAGCTGAAGTGGGCCGGGCCGGTCCGCGACCTAGGGGGCCGAACCTGCCGCAGCCCAGCCCAGCCAGGGTGGGCCGGGCCGGTCTATGGCCGATTCGCAGCCTATTGGGCCAAGACCACCATGTCCCAGGCCAATTAGGCTGGCCCAAGTCAGTTCAGGCCGGGCCGGGTCAGACCCGGACCAGGTCGGATCGACCCGAACTAGGTCGGACAAGACCCATACCACTTTCGAGCGAGTTTCGCTTAAAGAGACGTATCTTGCGAACCAGATGTCCATTTGAAGAACCATCTATGATTCTAGGATCCTTGGAGAGAGACAGTCCTTTTGAGATACTCCACTTGGGTTTTGGAGAAATTTGGAGTATGGTCGGGTTGGATGGTACCTGAATCCAATCGGGCCCTCAGCACTAAAATGCCTATAACTCACAGACTGGGCATCTGATTGACAAGCTGTCTATTGCATTGGAACTCTTATGAAATGAAGGTCATTTGGGTTACTCCTTTGTGGAACTTAGTGGTTGATGAGGCATGACCTATACCTTTAGGAGTGAATACTACGGAACTCAAGCACACCGGGTGCGGAGAATCCTGTGGATGGATGTTATATGAATAGAAACCCTATGTGTATTAGCATATAGGGAACCTGTGTGGATCATAATATAGAGACCTTATGTGGATCAGCATCATAATGAACCTATCTAGATCAGCATCTAGCGACCCTGTGTGGATCATCATCATAATTAACCTATGTGGATCAACATCTAGAAACCCTGTGTGGATCATCATCATAGCGACCCTATGTGGATCAGCATCATAGAGACCCTGTGTGGATCAACATCATATCGACCTTGTGTGGATAAAAATATAGTGAACCTATGTGGATCAGCACCATAACGACCCTGTGTGGATCAATGACATAACAACCCTGTGTGGATCAGCACCATAGCGACCCTATGTCGATCAGTAGTACGCGACCTGATGAGGACCATCCTTAGAGAGTCCCATCGTGGATCAACAACATATGAACCTATTTGGATCGAAATAGGAACAACTCCTTCATGGCTCAGTTGTGGAAACTCTCTAATGGAATAAAATGACAGAGCTTAAGACTAATCATATTTCTTCCTGAACTCTAAGTTGTATACCTGGTTTAAGATGAGTCTTTTTCTTAGTGATTTGTGATTGAGATCATGATTTGTGGTTTTCCTTTGTGGAATTTTGAGATAACTTTGGGGGTCTTGGGGTACCTACTGGGAATTGTTATACTCACCCATGCACGGGCTTCACCCGCACCTTGTTATGTCTTGTGCAGACAACGGGAAACCTTGATTGAGACTTGGGGAGCTAGGACCTGACGATAGACAACAGTAACAATTTATGTGGAGAGATATGGAGATGATTTGTACCTAACCTTTAGGTAAAAACCTTGGTGGATGATTCCAAGATTTGTTTATAGTTTTCTGTTGTAGTTGTATCTTTCAGTTGGGCTTTTATTTTGGCCCCTTTACTTCAGTACACACTTTTACTACTTCAGTTTTACTTCGTGGTTGTATCTTATTGTGTTCATGGGCTATCTTCTTGTATAGGTTTAAAGGCAATGCCTTCCTATTTTATTGATATGCCTTTCTGGTGCTAGTCTCCAACCCCTGGCCTATGGAAGGTGGGATTGGGGTAGTCACAAATGAGCCCCGAGGGATGGGTCGTGACAAAGTGGTATCAGAGGAGTCGGTTATACCGAATAATTAGGTCTCTGATCTTTCCAATGGAGCAATAATGTTAAGTGTTTTGAGTGTGGTTTTCAGTTTGGGGAGTCCAGTGTTGGTGCGGCGGCCGACGTATCCATACACCAGGACCTTGAATTCTGATTTCTGACTCGGTGCACGAAAACGATGACTACATGTGTTTTGGAAACGTTTTATTTTTGATCTCTTTGAGTCAACTCACTAGGTATAACTTATTGACCATGGAGCACCTGTTTCTTTTCAGGATGATGCCATGTAAATATCCATCCAGGATTCTATAGAGAGTATGAAATGATGGCCCACCGAGTGACGGGGCTTTGGTGCATGGCCCTCTTACCATGTTGGCACCTTCGGGTGGTATACTAGCGACACCACCACTCTTAGGGAAACAGTTTCCACCAGAAACACTAGCAGACCATGCACGCTAACTGAGCGCGTTGCACGAGTTCCAAAGATAGATTCTTCTGAGGTTTTGAGGCGAGATAGATCCCTAGGTAGCTGAGGACTAGCTGGAGGCTGTGGCACATGTGTTTCGTTTAGTTGAGACACCAGAAGATCAGATGGTGATCCTAGCTGCTAGCCTATTCCAATAAACAATAAGGAGATGGTGGATTATGATTCTCTAGATGAATGAGGAGGCGACACTCTCCTATTTGGACTTTGAGACCCTCTTCAGGGTGGAGTTTGTACCAGCAAATTTACACTCAGTGCGTATCCAGGAGCTTCTGCACTTACAGTAGGGAAACCTATCAGTGGCCTAGTACTCGGCGAGATTCATTGAACTCTCACACTACTCCACTAACATGGTACGAGACCATTTATTCAGGGCCCAGACCTTTGAGTAGGGTCTCCAGAGGGAGATCAGAGCATTTGTGATATCACTCAATATCCTGACGTAGGATGGAGTGCTCGAGTGAGCATTATTGGTGGAGAGATTCTTATCCGAGAAGGCACCGATGGTGAGAGACACCACCAGAAGACATGTAGTAAAGTCATCTGTAGGAGGCAGTAGGAAGATGACATAGAGGTCCAAGTGGGCTAGACCTTTTGGAAGGAAACCACAGGATGTAGGGTCCGAGGTACGGAGCTTATGAAGCATAGGGGTTCAGCAGGGAAATAGACTGTGCTTCATGTGCGGTGGGCAGGGCCACATGGCTCACGACTACCCGACCCACCATACTAATGATCAACAGATGATCGAGGGATTTCCAAGGCAGCGACCGAGGTTCAAGCGAAGGAGTCCGTAGGGCAGCAGATGTGGTAGAGGAGCAGGTTGTGTGGCAGGAGGTGGACGACGATTTGAGGTTCTACTGCCACCACCCCCAGGTGGTCCACCCCGACCATAGGGAGCTGGTGGATAGGGGCGAGCTCAAATTCAGGTAAAATAGGCTTACAACCACGACACTCCAGAGATGATTAGAGGTATGATCTGTGTCTATTCCACCCTAGTTGTAGTACTTATAGACATAAGTTCCAATCAATATTTCATTTCCACAAAACTCGTTTGGAGCTCAGATATTCCAATGGAGCCGTTGGCTCTATCCTTACGATTAGAGACTCCTATGTGAGAAGATTTGACGATTACACACTTGTGAAGACAATGTGAGATCACTCTAGGAGGTGAGATATTTGGCTAGGATCTTCTATTAGCGACGTTGAGGCCTTACGATTTCATCTTGGTTATGGAATGATTATCCACAATCCATGATTAGATTAACTATTTTAGGTGCAAAGTGCGGTGTGTCCACGATGATGGAATCAGGTTTTCTTTCACCGGCGAGAAGGGAACCTTTGTAGCACAGGATGGACTTACTCGGAGGAGGGTGCAGCCAATTACTCATCAGTTGGATAGACTTACCCTCAGAGCTGTTGATTTGAGGGGTCCGATTTATCCTGTAGTGGTGGACCAATATGCTGATTTATTTCCTGATGATGTTATGGGACTACCTCCTTTCCAATAGGTATAATTCTACATCAATATGTACCTCAGGATGACACTGATATCTACACCATCATATCGGATGGCTCCCGTGGAGCTTCGTGAGTTACGAGTATAGTTGTAGGACTTGTAGGGGAAGGGGTTCCTAAGGCCCAGTGTTTCTCCATGGGCATCCCCAATTTTGTTCTCCAAGAAGGCGGATGGGAGTCTGAGGATTTTTGTGTACTATTGGCGCTTGAACCAGGTGACCGTGAATAAAAAGTATCCACTCCTGAGGATTGATGATCTCTTCGACCAGCTGAAGGGGGAATGACAGTTTTTGAAGATAGAACTCAGATCAGGATATCATCCGCTCAGGGTACGGGACAAGAACATACTGAAGACAACCTTCATATTCTAGTATTGCCATTATGAGTTCTTGGTAATTCCCTTTGGCACGAACAACACTCTGACAGTATTCATGGGGCTCATGAATAGAATATTCTAGCCTTACCTCGATCGCTTAATGGTAGTCTTCATTGATGACATATTGATATACTCGGCGTTAGAGGAGGAGCACGCCACACACCTAAAGATAGTTTTGGATACACTCTGAGAGCACTAGCTTTAAGGTAAGATCTTGAGGTGCCAGTTATGGATACGAGAATTCCACTACCTAAGACACGTTATCTTGGAGGCTGGAGTTGTAGTGGATCCAACGAAGATAGAGGCAATTCTTTCTTGTGATCCACCCAGGAGTGTGACTGAGGTGTAGAGTTTCCTAGGATTGGATGGATACTACCAAAGGTTCGTACCTGACTTCTATAGGGTAGAGGCACCCTTGTTAGATTTGACAAAGAAGAGGAAACATTTCTTATGTAAGGAGAAGTGCCAGCGGAGTTTTCAGGAGATGAGGTAGAGATTGAAGAGTGCACCAATCTTGAGGCTACCAGAAGAGGGCGTTGGGTATGTAGTCTACTATGAAGCATCAAGGACCAGGATAGGTTGTGTCCTGATGTAGGAGAGATCAGTGATCACCTACGACTCACGGAAGTTAAAACAACATGAATAGAACTGCGCTAACCATGACCTAGAGTTAGCAGTAGTGGTCTTTTCACTGAAGATATGGCATCACTACTTGATGGGGGAACAATTTACTATTTACTCTGATCACAAGAGTCTCAATTATATCTTCTCACAGAAGGACCTGAACCTGAGACAATGATGATGGCTAGAGTTCCTCCAGGACTATGAATTTGAGATATTCTACACTCCTGGGAAGGGGAACTTAGTAGCAGACACACTTAGCAGTAGATCTAGTTTATAATTGCTGAGTGAGGTAACAGAGCAGCTAGCCACATTGTAGAAATCCTTTGTGGATAGAGATGGAGCAGCTTATCTCCAGTCTATGACAGTTACTCCCCCACTCCTTCAGCGAGTCAGGGAGGCACAACTTGGGGAAATAGACTATGAGACTCGATGTGCCCAGATAACCACATGAAAGGCTCCTGATGTATTTTATAAATGTGGGGATAAATTCATTATTTTCAATGGACACACCATGGTACCAGTGATACTAAGAGAAGAGATGTTGAGGGAGTTCCATACATCCCCTTTAGTAGTATATCCTGGCGTGGAAAATATGTACCAGGACCTCCGACGTTAGTACTGGTGGATAGGAATGAAAAAAGCAAAGGTGGAGTTTGTATCCCAATGCCTTACATGTCAGCAAGTGAAGGTTGAGCATCAGGTACCAGTTGGCCTAGCTTAGCCACTTGAGGTACCAGAGTGGAAGTGAGATAGTATCTCCCTGGACTTTGTGGCAAGGCTACCACGTACATCCAGGGGACATGATTCCATATAGGTGATCATTGACCGACTCACCAAGTCAGACCACTTCCTACCCATCATAGAGTAGGGATCAGTAGAGGGCTTGGGACGCCTCTACATGCAGGAGATTGTGCGACTTCACGGAGTGCCATCGACGATCATCTCATATTGCGACACACATTTTACATCCCGCTTTTGGAAGGGATTTCCAGATGTGTTTGGGGCTCAGCTACGCTTGAGCACCACCTTCCATCCCTAGACAGATGTTCAGAAAGAGAAGACCATATAGACACTTGAGGAAATGCTTCGTGCTTGTGTCCTTGATTTTTTCCATAGTTGGGAGGACCAACTACCCCTGGTGGAGTTCACATACAACAATGGTTATAACTCTACCATTGGCATGGCTCTGTTTGAGGCCTTGTATGGGTGACCATGCAGATCACCCCTTTGATGGACAGACCCAGGGGAGTCAACACTTATGGGTCCATAGTTGGTACAAGATACTACAGAGAAGGTTAAGATCATTCAGGAGTGGATGAAGACTGCACAAAGCAGGCAGAAGTCGTACACTGATAGGAGACATAGACCCTTGGAGTTCTAGTAAGGAGACCATGTCTTCCTATAGGTCTCACCCCGATAAGGATTATAGAGGTTTGGACGGGGTGGAAAACTATCTATGAGGTTCATTAGACCCTTCCAGATCCTCAGCAGAGTAGGCGAGGTGGCTTACCATCTAGCTCTTCCCCCACAGATGCATCAAGTGCATAAGGTTTTCCATGTGTCGCAGCTGAGGAGGTACGTGCATGATCCATCGCACGTTATCGACTAGGGAGAGCTGAACATTGATAATGGGGTGACGTTTACAGAGTTGTTAGTGGAGGTAGAAGATTGACAATAGTGGGTCCCTTTTGGGCGGTCGATTCCTCTCGTGGGAGTTTATTGGTAGCACAAGAACCTCTGGGAGAGCACATGGGATCAAGAGGCTCAGATATATGCTCAATACCTCCATTTTTCCCCTAGTTTTGTTGTAGATTTCGGGGATGAAAATCCCTAAGGTGGGGAGAATGTAAAGACCCAGAAATTCTATATATATTTTTTAAAATTATTTGGGATTATTACAAGTTTGTAAAAATTTACGGCGCTCGATTCTGAGGTCCGGTGTGCCTGGAATGGAATTTTGAACTTTTTTAAGGTAAATTCATTAAATGTGCGAGCGACATTTTGTAACTTTTTAACCGGTGATCGAAATTGAAATCTGAGGACATTGTTGAATTTAAAATGCCGAGATTCGCTTAAGGGAGGCTTCACTTCAACCATAGTGGGTCGAGAGAAAAGATAGTTTTTAGACTATTAAAAGAATAATAAAATAACCTGAAAATGTTATTTTATTTTCTCTCCAGCGGTTGAGTAGCGGTGACAGAACCCCTGAGTTTTCAAGCCATTTAATGGATTGACTCTTGGTTTTTGTAACCACGACATTGAAACATTAAATGCGGTTCATAAATGAACCGAATTAATGTTTTTCAACTCACTTGATTATTCAATCTATTTAATTGAAGGTCGAGCATGGGCTTTTGGTATGACTGTGAGGAACCTCTAGTAAAGTATTGTGACACCTTCCACTGACAGAGGATGGAGGCTTGGGTGGCAACAAATCGGGATCGACAAATGCTGAAGGATTCATCAAACACGGAATCTTCTTCCACCACCATGACGTCTCTAACGAATCTCAAGGTAGGGGGTTTATTAAAGTTTATATTTGATGAATTAAATTTCTACCACCTATTATGATGTTAATACGGAGGGCGCAGGCCAAACGAACAAGGACCAGACCCTCTGCTGTTTCATTCTTGTTACGTTCTTCAGGGGATGATCTTACAACATGGTAGAACCTTGTATCCGGAAGCCGTGGAGTGACGAAGACATCCTAGGAGGCCCATAGGCACAAGCGGAAGGGAAAACGGACCACCAGAGCTCACTTGGTGGCCCGTGGAAGTCCCGTCGGTGCTCGCTAGTCGCAGAAGGAGGCGACATTGTTTGGCATTACAGCAGATGGTTGGGGTGGCTGGAAACGTTCAAATATGGTGGTGGTGAGGCGGCGTGCCATCATGCACCACAGTGAGTAGGTCTTGGCTTCAAAGCCGCTATAGAGGGGGACTCGCTCCCTACAGGTCCCATGGATGGACAGGGTGGAACCACCTAGTGCTTCCAATTAAAGACCCGAACGTCTCTTTAAGCCATTTGGGAAGGAGGGGGAGCGGTTCCCCTCCCCACGTGGGCCACTAGCTGGGTGCTGTGCCACCTAGCAGGAAGAACCGCCTCGCGGGCCGTGCAGAGCTGAAGCGGGCTGGGCCGGTCCACGACCTAGTGGGACAATCCCGCCGCAGAATAGCCCAGTCTAGTTTGGGATGGGCCGAGTCGACCTGAACCAGGTCGGGTTGGGCTGGGTCGGACAGGTCCCAAACCCATTTCGGGCCAGTTTCGCTTAAAAATCCGTATCTTGCAAACCAGACATCCGTTTGATGAAATTTATATGATGATGAGATCCTTGGAGCAAGACTATCCCTTTGAGATACTCCATTTGGTTTTTGAAGAATGTTGGAGTATGGCCAGGTTGGATCGTACCTGAATCCAATCGGGCCCTCGACACTAAAATGACTATAACTCATAGACCGAGCATCTGATTGACATGCCATCTATCACATTGGAACCCTTAAGACATGAGGGTACTTTGGGTTAATCCTTTGTGGAGTGTCGTGGAAGATGAAGCATGACCGATATCTTGAGGATCAGATACTACGGAACTCATGTGCACTGTGTGCAGTGAATCCTATGGCTAGTTTTCATCTGAATAGAAACCCTGTGTGGATCAGCATATAGAAACCCTGTGTGGATCAACATATAGAGACCCTGTGTGGATCAGAATCATAATGACCTTGTGTGGATTAACATCTAGGGACCATGTTTGGATCAGCATCATAGCGACCCTATGTGGATCGACATCATAGAGACCCTGTGTGGATCAACATTATAGCGACCCTATGTGGATCAACATCTAGAGACCCTGTGTGGATTAGCACCATAGAGACCCTGTGTGGATCAGTAGCATAGAAACCCTGTGTCGATCAACACTATAGCGACCCTGTGTGGATCAGTAGTACGCCACTCGATGAGGACCAACCTTAGAGCGGACCGTCATGGATCAGTGACATACGACCCTGTGTGGATCGACATAGGAACAAATATATCATGGATCAGTTGTGGAAACTATCTAATGGAATAAAATGATGTATCTTAATACTAATCATCTTTATTCTTGAACTCTGAGTTGTATACCTGGTTTAAGCTAAGTATTTTTCTAAGTGCTTTGTGATTGAGATCATGATTTGTGGTTTTCCTTTGTGAAATTCTGAGATACCTTTGGGGGTCTTGGGGTCCCTGCTGGGTATTTTTATACTCACCCCTACATGGGCTTCACCCGCACCTTGTTGTGTCTTGTGTAGACGACGGGCAGCCTTGACTGAGACTCGAGGATCTAGGACCTGACATTTGACGGTGGTGACAGTTGACGTGGAGAGCTGTGGAGATGAGTTGTACCTACACTTCAGGTAGAAACCTTGGTGGATAATTCTAGGAGCTATTTACTATTTTCTTTTATAGTTTTATCTTTCAGTTGGGCTTGTATTCCGGCCCCTTTACTTTCAGTACAAACTTTTACTACTACAATTTTACTTCGTGGTTGCATCTTGTTGTGTTCTTGGGATATGTGTTTGTACAGGTTTAAAGGCAATGCCTTCCTGTTTTAGGGATACACCTTTCCGGTGCTAGCCGCCATCCTCTAGCCTATAGAAGGAGGTCTTGGGGTAGTCATGACATGGGCCCCGGGGGACGTGTCGTGATAGACCAAGTCGATAAGTTTGATGATCATATTCAAGAATTATCTTTTTTTGTCAAGGAATTTTAATAAGAAAATAAATCACCTCACTTTTTATTTGGTGAAAATCATACTAACCATTATATTTAAGACAATCAGACTCACAATGGTTAAGAAAGTCCATCGTATTGGAAATTTGTTTTCTAAATGAAAAGGTTCATTGAACTTACCTTGAGTTCATAATGGAAGATAATATCATAATGGGGTACTGCATTAGAATATAATGAACTACAATATAAATGTGATGATGATTTTCTGATATTGGAGTTCTCATAAATCATAAGTAAGTTTTAAAACATGTGATGAAATCTTGATGAAATAATGGAGAGAAAAGGATTCTCCAAATCGTATTCAGTCTGATTCTAATCAGGCCAATTATATTCAGGATGATAAGGAATGAATGATGTTGATAGGGAAGTTACAATAACTTCCTTTATAAGTCAAAAGATGATTAATTTGATCTTCAACATATTCAAAGTCATGAAGGAATTCGTGATACTTTTTGAATGTTTGAATAAGATGAAAGTTCTTGAAGCTAAACCTTTCTAGTCTTATGATCATTGCAATGATATTTTTGAATGAAAATTTGTTTAAAGGATAAGGAGGATGATCATAATGAAGGTGATGGTTTTTGGTCAGAATAAAAGACAAAATATTTTAATCCTAGAAGAAAAAAGTTGATGAGAATCATATTCAGAAAGGAAAGAAGCCATTGATACTGATCTATCAGATTCAGTGTGTCATCATATTCATTAAAGACAGATTTGTTTATGAAGGAAAAGTCATTGGTATCATATTTAGAAGAGAAATAAGTTTCTAAAGTTTAATATGCTAATACCAGTCCATCGGGCTCTTTATTCCATCATAATCACCAGTGGAATAATTTTTTGGGACTGATGAATGAAAAGAAAAATAAAATTATGTGGTGAAAAATACGAATAGGAATTTATGAGTTTAATAAACAAATTAGTTAACCATTTAAAATGGGTTTAATTATTATTTTTTCATTCAAATGGGTCAAGAGAAAATGAGAAGAAGAATCTATTATTTTACATTTGTTTTCATCATAATGAAGCAGATCGTAATGACAATTAGAATAGTGAATCAGAATCGGACTAATGTTTTTAAAGAAAGTCTGAGACAGAGGTGATGTTTTTAGAAGATTCAAGAAGGTTGGATAAGTGTTGAGAAGGTAATCATGCCAATCATATTCAGTCTGAACATAATCATGCCAATCATATTCAGGATGATAAGGAAAGAAATATATTGATAGGGAAGTTATAATACTTTCCTTTATAAGTTAGACGATGCTGAATATAATCTTAAATGTATTCAAAGTCATGAAGGAAGTCATGATACTTTCTGAAATTTTGAATAAGATTAAAGTTGGTGAATCTGAATATTTCTATTCTCAAGACCATAATAATGATCAATCTGAATGAAAATTTGTTTAAAGGTTTATGAGGATGATCATAATGAAGGTTCTTGTTTTTTATCAGAAAAAAAGCCAAAATATTTTAATCTGCAAAGAAAGAAGTTAATGATCATTGTATTCAAAATGGAAAGAATCCATTGATACTGATCCATTAGATTCAATGTGTCATTGTATTCATCAAAGGAATATTTTTTTTTGTGTAGGAAAATTCATTGGTATCATATTCAAAAGAGAAAGAAATTGGTAAAGTTGAAGCTAATGATACTAATCTATCGAACTCTGTATTCCATCATAATAATCATAGGAAGAATTTTTTGGGACCAATGAATGAAAAGGAAAAGAAAAGTATGTGGTTACTAATATGAAGAAGAGTTTTAGATTTTAATCAATAATGTAGTCAACCATTTAAAATGGTTTGAATTACTTTGTTTTTTTTCAAATGGGTTAAGAGAAAATGAGAAGAAGAATCTATTATTTTACATTTGTTTTCATCATAATGAGGTAGATCGTAATGACAATCAGAATGGTGAATAAAAATCAGACTGATGTTTTTAAAGAAATTATAAAATAGAGCTGAAGTTGTTAGAAGATTTGAGAAGTTTCAAGAAGTTTTGAGAAGAGTTGATGAAATCAAGATACACCTAAAATTCAATGAAACATACAGATTCAGAAAATTTTACTAGGCGGGAAATTTTTTAGGAATCCCACCCAAACCATTTTTGGGGCGAGTATAAAAGGGAAAGTACTTTGTACTTTCTAAAATAAATATTTTTCATGAAAGGTAGATAGAATAAAAAGTATTGAATAATTTTATAGAGAGAGTAAGTTTCCATATTATCTTTCTTGAAGAAGTCATGTCGGACATAAGAGAAAAGAGAAGATATAAGATTACAACGTATTTAGATGATCATCATATTCCAGCTAATTATTATATTCATCTAGTAATCATATTAAGATGAATTATCGGACTAGGAAAATCATATTGGTATTTATGGACTGAAGAATAAGTTGTTCAGTGTTGTCTCAATCGTATTCTTACAGAGTTATATTTTCTGTATTGAGCAATCAAACTGGGAGAATCAAACTGGGAGATCTTAGTAAGTTTTATAACAAAGTCCAAGAATCTCTTTTGGGTAAGAAAGTGAAGAATTGTTTTGAAGTATCATATTTTTTAAAGTTGGTTAATAAGAACCGTAACATTATTTTTACAAAAACTTTATTACATCATTTTGTGCTACTTGAAGCACATTCACTATTGTATTGATCATAGTGCTACATGAGTGTAAGGGTATATCCTACTCATTTTATTCCACACAAAGGATTATTTTATAGTGGATTGTGTGGTATTGGATCATTTCCAAACCATACCAAGGATATAGATATTCTTATTAATTAATGAGCCTTGTAAATTATTGTTCTCTTGTGGATGTGTGTTTTAAAGTTTTCCAGTAAGGAAAAAATATTTAATAGGAGGAGAATATTGTTTCATAAATAAGGAAACATAAAATAAAAAGATATCACTGATTCAACCCCTTCCCCACTCAATGATACAATTATATTGATTGGGAAATTACACTATCACCCAAATGGAATCAGTTCTCTTCACTATGTGTGGAAGCCCTATCACAAAGTTCATGGATATTCCATCCCACTTCAACTTTAGGATCTCAAGAGGCTACAAAAAACCTACTAGAACTTGGTTCTTAGCCTTCAACTGCTGACAGGTGAAGCACTAAGAGATGAACTCAACTATGCCCCATATCATGTCGAACCACCAAAAATTCTACTGAAGGTCTCTGTATATTTTCCCCACCCTGGGATGTACAACTAGGGTAGAAGTGTGGAAATCTCAAATTCCCTCCTTTTACATTGTGACTAGAACCACCATCCATCCCTAAAAAAAGATGATGTGATTCCCTCATTTAAAATATCTATCTGGAGAGTCAACTGTAGATATCTAATCAAATAAGACCTCATAGTTGATTTCTCCAAACTGGTACTCTCTCAAAATCTTGAGGAGAAAAGGAATCAACACCATCAACTGAAGAAATTTTTTATCCTCCTACCTCATTAGGGTCAGTTGTAGGGAGTCCAACTGCTCTGAAGCCTCTTTCACCAAGCAAGCCTAAGACTTATTGCAATGAGAATCTTCTACAAATTTTCCCTTCCTTGGATTATAGAATACATTGAACTCATAGTCCTATAGAAAATACAACCAGAACCCCTATCTCAAGTTTAAGTCCCTCTGCGTGAAGACATACTTGAGACTCTAATGGTTTGATTAAACCAAAAAGCACTCTCTCAGAAGGTAGTGCATCAACATCCTCAGGGATAATACTACCACTACCAGCTCTAGGTCATGAGTCATGTAGTTCTACTTATGGGGTCTCAAATGTCTTGAATCATATATGATAACTATCTACCACTGCATCAATATGCAGCCGAGCCCAGCTCCTGAGTCATCCCAATACACTACGAACTCCACGCATTCCTTTAGTATTCTTAACACCAAAGCACTCATCAGCCTCAGCCAAAACTCCACAAAGGCCCTCTGGAACTGCTCATACAAGGTAAAAGGTTTCCCTTTCCATGTCAAAGTGGTTAGAGGGGATGATATTATAGAGAGGTCTGCCACAAACCTCCTGCAGTACCCCTACAAACTAATAAATCTAAGCACCTATGAAATAATCTTGGGTGAATCCCAATCAAGAACTTCATCTATTGTCACTGGGACCATGAATGAACCATGAATAGAAATGACATGACCAAAAAATCAAACCTCATGAATCCATAACTTGAACTTCTATAAATTTCCATACATATAGTGCTATCATAGAAAATATAGAACCATCCTCAAGTGCTATGCATGATTCTCCTCTGATGTAGAGTAGATGAGTATATAGTTGATGAAGAAAACCAAAAAATATTCCAAGTATAGATGGTAGACCTGGTTTATCAAATCTATAAACATGGTAAGGGAATTCATCACACCAAAGTGCATCACTAGAAACTCATAATGTCCATAGCGACATTAGAATGATAACTTTGGAATATTGGCCTCATGAACCCTCAACTGGTGGTAGCCAAACCTGAGATCGATCTTTGAGAAACATATCATGCCTCGTAACTGTTCAAAGAGGTCATAAATTCGCAGAAAGGGGTACTTGTTATTTATTGAGGCTTGGTTTAGGTGATGATAATCCACAAAAATCTCCAAACCCCCATATGGATTTTTCATGAAGAACACTAGAGATGCCTAGGGGACACAATGGATCTAATGAAACCCTTATCTAGAAGGTCCTCCAACTGCAAACTCATATTTTAGAGCTTTTTAGGGGCTATCTGATATTCTACAGAAGATATTGGTGTGGTCTCGAGTTTTATGTTGATACAAAACCCCGTCTCCCTCTTTAGAGGTAGTCCTGAAATGTACTCAAGGAAGATGTCCATATAATCCTCCACAACTGAAGGAACCGAAATTCCTAAAGAGCCTACTGCACCAAGTTATATACTTACTAATTGATGGGTGATAGGTTTTAGCCTCTTTCTCGCAGAACCCACTAGTCTCTCCATGAGATCTCTCTCACTAGAAAAGGAGAATCTTATCCCATCAATGCATAGGAATATTACTTGTCTCTGGAGAAAATAAATCTAGGACCAGATCATGGACAACCAATCCATACCCAAGATGATGTCATAGGGTTCCATCGTGACAACCAAAAGATCCCACATGAACCTATCTCCACCAAGAGGTGGCTTTCACTACCAGAAGATAATTGATATAAAAGAAGAATTCCTTATAGGAATCTCAAGACGAAGATGGTGGGATGGAGCCTCAACTAGGAGCTCTATATCTTTCCCCAAGAGTATATAGATAAAGGAATGAATAGAACTTGTGTCTATTAATATTTAATTAAGAGTATAAGAAACAAATATTGAACCTCTAATCATATTGTGTGCTGCGGAATCATAAACCTCCAAATCCTGCAGCTGTCTGTGACCTTGGACGCCAGCTCCTTGATCCTGACATGGGATTCTTGGTGGTGGAGGTGGAAGGATCTCATAGTGTTTTCCACCACCCAAATCTCCTCCTAATCCTCTTCTAGCTCTACCTCTATGAGGACCACCCTATCCTCACTTGGGAGATCCCTGATCATGGTGCTGCCACTACCATGGTGATCCATCAACTATCTGCCTGTGATGCTTAGTACGTCTGGTCAGGCAGTCTCATGCCATGTGACCTCGCCCATCATAATAAAAAAACTACCCCTCTTCGAGATTCCATGGTCCTTAGTGCTGCCTCTGACCACATGCCCAAGTCTGATCATGGGGAGATATATTGTTTTGAGATCCAAGTCCCTAGCATATGCTAGCTGCTGTAGATGACTCAAATATGTGGATCCCACTACCAACTATAGCTATCTGAAATCCATAAAATAGAAATATCTCAATCAATAGTGTCCAATAAAGCACTTATACATAGGTGGGGATTCACAAGGTAACCACGCTGGCATGAATCTCTATAGGGAGTCATTTCTCAAATTTCCGTTCTTGGAGGTATCCATCACATATCATATCAAGGAAGTACCGAGTAAGGTTTTTGAACCTTTTTACGTACTCATACACTATCATAACTCCTTGATACAACTCCAAGAACTCCTGAATTTAGATAGAGAGAAAGTATGAGGGGTAGTACTCCTCACAAATTAGATTCTAGAAGTCGGGCCATGAGAGTGTTGACTCATCATGAATCTATGTAACAAGGATCCACTAGTGCCCAACTAATCTATGGAAAATTATAGTTGCTAGTGTAACCACCCAATATTTTGGGGTCTAAACAAGCCTAAAGATATGGACCACTAACTCTAGACAATCCTATTCTTCTTGAGGATATAGCTCGCCATGGAACATCAGCGGCCTCTGGCACTAGAACTTGCAGAGCGCACTAAGTCTACATGTGTACTCAGCCTGTTCTTCTAGGATGATCTTTTGCTAGATAGGTGAAGGTACTGCTACCTTCTCACATAGAGGAATGGGTTCATAGGATAGTGGTGTTGTTTTATCCAAAGTGTTACGTTTTTTGGCCCAAATTGAAATACCCAAACTTATTACTAGTATAGTGCAAGTATGGTGTTGATCCATAGGGAGAGAGAGTCATTGCATTTTGTTTCTCTAGTTTGTGATTAATTATGTGAAGATTAAATAAATTTAGAGTCAATATCAGATGTTTTGATGGAGTAATCAATTCTTCAATTTCTTTAATGAGTTACCTTAAAGACAAAGAAAAATGTAAAATTAATTCTGACAATAAATGGGAAGAATGCATTTGGGATGAGGATTTTTAAAGTCATTAATAAATCAAGTTGCTTATTATGCTATGTTGTTCATAATAACTCAAATCTATGTGTTTTGAGTATAATGGAACCCCCTTGGTTAGGTGAGTTTCATTTGAATCAATAAAGACCAATTCCTTATTCTGGAATTTGATTCCAATTAATTTTATTAATTGTAGGCCATTTTGAGACGATAGGTGCACCCAATGATCATGGGTGTACTTTCATAATTCCTTTGAAGATCCCTAGAAATTCTATTCTTGGTTTGATATGGGGTTTCCATTGATATTTAGAAATATATCTTGATCAAATTATGAGAGAAACATAAATAACACAAATACAATAAGATAGTTGATTAATAACGAACCATAATCATCCACAACCCCAACACATGGGGGATTTAGATACACATGGAGTAACTAATAACTAATAGAATATTAATACCTAAAATAAAAATCATAGTAGATTCGTATTGAAGATTATCAGGTAGGTAAAGTGGTAGAATCTCCTCTCTTCTCTTCCCTCTTTCTCTTCTTTCTCTTCTTCTCCCTCCTTTCTTCTCCCGTTGTGTGTATCTAGTTGTACCCTCCTTCTGTGTATCTGAATTTGGAGGGCCTACCCTCTTATTTATAGTATTTAAAAATACACGGTGTGTAGCATAAAGTGAATGATGTGTAGTCAGGTCAACTTGACTTAGCTCCTTTTTCACTGCCGGTAGGTGGTCTGCTATGCTGCCCTTGACTTTGAAGGCATCGACGGTCGGTTGGTGGGGGTACACAGAGTGTATTTCCACCCCACATGGTGTGTATTATCAACTTCATCCACCAAAAACTTCTGTAAGGGGGTACATGGCATTTAAATAGATTGTACACGACGTGTGAATCTTGGCTAGAAACATGAGTGTGTACTTGGTTTTGTTGATCTGTGTCAGGGCAATGGTACACGATGTGTGTAATAAGTACATGCTGTGTATGTTTGAACTTCTGTTATGATCTTTTTCAATTTGTGACTTTGAACAGAAAACACCTGAAAATTACCATGATCTTTAACATAAAGGATATTATCTCCAAAACAACATATATCTAGTGAAAACATGTTTTGATACTCAATATAATGTATAAAAATTCTTACACAAATCAAGCACATCAAACTCCCCCACACTTAGCCATTTGCCTGGCCTCAAGAAAAATCTCAACATCAAATCAACAGAATCCATACTCTAAAAAGGGAATCATTAAACTAATTATACTTATAAATACTATATCCATAATAGAGGATTTTAAAAGGCACAAAACATATTTCAATTCCAAAGATATTCTACTCATTCCTCCTATATAATTCAATTAAAAATTTGTATCCTCATTCATCCAAATTGTTCAACTTTTCATAACTACACATCTCACTTGATGATTTACCACACCATAAGTTACCACACTCATCAATCAAGATTATTTTATCATATTTGTGCTCAATATCAAGTATATACACTCCATCCACAAGCTAGCTAGTATTCTCATTCTCTACTTTAGAATTCAAATAAAAAAATCATGAGGTCTTTTAATAAGGTTCAAATGATTTTGAGGCTTCAGGTAGGTAGGTAATGATGTGAAAAATAATCTCAAAGGTTTGAAAAAGGAATATTAATTCTTAGATAATAATGCATTATATTCATAAATAGAGCTCAATGAAAATACACCCCCAATGCACAAGAGCCTCAGCCCAGTTGGTGAGGACTCTCTAGGTGCATCCAAGAGACCCGAGATCAAATCCGGGTGGAGGCATATTTCTGGGTTACTGTTTTAGTACTGTAGAAGTACTATACTAGTACTATAGTAGGCACTGTAGTAGGAACTGTTCGGTACTGTAGTAGTTAGAACTATTCATCCATCTGGGCCTCTGGGCCACTGGTTTGGTCCTCGGGTCCTACAAGGATTTCGGGCCACCCAAGGCCTTTGGGACAGTTGATTATCAAGGCCTTTGTGCCACCTTAAGGACTTAGGGCCACCCCAAGGCCTTCGAGTCACATGAATGCAGGCCCTAGACACACTAAAAAAAAGGAGCAGCCCCAGAAGAGGATTCAGAGCAGGTGCACTCACCAGAGCAGAGCCAAATGGATTGTCAGAATGAGAGGGTATGACTATGCCATCGGTACCAGCCTGTGCTTGCACGGGAAGCCTAGATAGACGATCATGAAAAGGTGGAGAGCTACTATCAAGATGATGATGTTGGGGAGAGGCAGTTCCTTGTAGATAGTCTGGTTGAATTCCCTAAGACCTTCGGGTCATGTAATCTCTTAAGCCTACGGGCCATGTAATCTCTGAGCCTACGGGCCTTGTAAGGGTTCTCCCTCATCCCTTGAAAGGGGGGTTATCAAAAATCAATAAAAAATGAAGGCCTTTGGGCCATTCATGAAAAAATACACCCCCAATCAAGATCTCTCAAAGGGTATCACCACCGTGATAAAATTCCCTTACCAAAATGGGTCCACAACCATCAAGAAAGTATAAGGAATAAATAAGGTCCCTTTTTTTTAGCATAATAGAGACCACCAAGAATACAATGAATAGTGGTTTTGGAACCCTTCTATCCAAATGAACAAGTGGCACTCTCCCCCACACTTAATTTCATGGTTGCTCACCAAAATTTACCAGGAATAGCCAAAAATCCCCCTCTAAAGATCAAATTAATAATCATGAAAAATTATGAAATAATTAGGGTAGGAAGGATAAATAGGCTTTTAATGAGTCTTCCTATCAAGAAAATTCATGGTTTCTAAGGGTTTTTATGAAGATCAGATGTAGGGTAGGTCTCAAGGTCAAAGGGGTTGAAAAAAAATCAAACGCCTCAATCATTTTAATGTGATTCAAAAATATTCATGTTTTTAAGAGAAATACTAGAAATTTATGGTAGTTATGAATTTCCCAATAAACTCTCAAGAAATAGGGTATAATAAAGAATATGTCAAAAAGGATTAGAATACATCTTGGGAATGAGGAAAAATAAAAGGTCAATCGGGTCCTGACATGAATACAAATGACCAGCCTAATAAATGTAAATGTCCATCAATTTAAATCAAGAATAAAACTATATCAAAAATCATTTAAAAATACTTTAAAATTTAAAATAATCATGTAAGTTTTAAAATTCCCTTTTATTTATTCACTATTTTTAATTATAATTATTCAAAAAAAATTCACATTTTAAAATATTTCAACTATTAATGATGCATCTTAGATCAATTCAAGGGAAAATACTATTCTAGTAAAAGACTTTCCCCCACACTTAATATTGAACATAGTCCCCCAAGTGAAAAACCAAGGTAGAGGAGAGGATGTGGGGACACATGGGAAGTCAGGACAAGGGGAAGTAGTGAAAGAAGTAAATCCAAAGGAAAAATGAAAAAGAAACTCTAAAATAATGCTCCCCTGAAGGTGAGTCAACAAATATGGAAACTAGTCAAAAGAAATGTGTCAAGCAATGATCCATGGTACCTATGGCTAACAAGGAAAATGAAAAATAAATCTGTAGATAAATAAAACATCAGCACTCATGCATACCACAAAATAGAGATATATAAATGAAACAAATGTTCCAAAAAACAGTCACTGGGTCACCTTAGAAGAGGAATCATCAGCAATAGGAGGATCTAGATGAGGGGGCTCAGCTTTAGGGGAAACTAAAGGTACGTGCTCGATGTGCTAAGTAGAAGGCCCAACAAGATCATTCGTTACGACAGTAAGAGGAATAGTAGATGGAGACACAGGATCAACACCCTGCACATGAGGCTCTACTGACACATCCTGGCGGGCAGCAGCAATAGTTGTAGTAGCCAAGATAGTATCAGATAATAGAATTGAATTTGTGGCCAGTGCTATCAATGGTGATGGTTCTATAGAAGGCTGATAAGAAGAGGGAGGAGCAGGTGCTGGGGGAAATTGAAGACTGTGATGCTGAATAAGAAGGCCCAACATCTTCCCAAACCGTGGTTGGGACTGTAGGATGGTAGTCTGTTGGCGCTCAAGGATGTTAAGATGGAGGTCTATCATAGCCAGGTGGAGGGTGATGGGGGAGATCAACTAAGGGTGTGGGTGGCGGTGGGCACATAAGAAGAGGGAATGGTGGAAGAAGATGGAAGGGGGTAGGAAGTGGGGTGAGGTGTAGGAGAATCCACTGGTGGATGGGGTTGGACCTGCTCAGCAACACCATTAGGAGTATCTGGGTCATCCCTCTCCCCCATTGGAGTTGGGGAATCCTGCACAAGCACATAGTCATCTCCCCTATGCTCGACCATCCTCATGCAGATAAGCATGTGGAAGTAGAGATGCTAAGGAGATCCTAAGGGGTTGTGAGGGAGAGAGGTATCAAAAACACCCAGGTGGTGTGACAAGTGGGTGGAATAGAATCCATAGTTTAGGTTTCCATGAAGGCCATGGATAATGGAATGTAAATAGGTGTCCTTAAGATAGGGGAGGTCAGGGTAATTATGATGGAAGATACAGATGAGAAGCTCCATGTCTCACTAAGACACGACACCCATATCATCATGGTGGGGAAAAAGAATGGCACTGAAGCACCGATGGAGGAAACAAAGGGGAGGGGAAATTATGTGTGTGCTCTTATGGAATGAGGGGGTGTACCTATATTTATACCCAATAAGTTCCCACTGAATATCGATGAGATTAGAGCGCTCAGGGAGGGAGGGTAAGGGTGGAGATAGTAGGTGGGGTGGCAGGATGGAGGTATAAGCCACAACCTCGAACAAACTCAGCCATAGTCAGTGAAAAGGGTCAACCTCCTAGCTAAAATCAAATCGAAGTGGTATTATCGGTGGGTGTATAGTATTAGGCGGGTCCATCGAACTCGAAGGTCGAGATAAACTACAAAAATAAATCTTTATTGGTCAGAGTGATGACTTGGAGTGTTTATAGAAAGTGTGTATGGAAAAGGAGCTCCTCGATCTCCTCCCAGATACTGAGATTTTGTGGAATGCTCACATCCAAGAAGCAGGTTCTCAACTGTGTCATCCTTCAGAAAAATCATCACAATCTATCTACAGTAGGGAGGCCCTTAGAAAAAATCATCCAGGGATGCGTCTGAGGTCAGGCAGTGGCATGAGTGAGCTATGGTGGGGCTACAGCCACTAGCGTGGCTAGGCCAGTAGTGGTCTATGGAGGTGGGGTATCCAAAGACGGATCTAGCTCAGGCGGGTCTGCTAAAGTAGTGCTTGGATCCGATGGTACGAAGATAGATGAGCGAGCTGTTACACATGAGATCTTAGCTATGGTGTATGATGTGGTAGTAACCATAGGAGGATCGACGGTGGCAGGGGTGGGTGGCATGGAATCTACCCAGCCAACAGATAATGCTGATGGAGGTGCTGGTAGAAGAGGAGTCATCCTCACCAACACTAGTGGCTGGTAAACTAGGAAATCAAATGCTGGTCTCTCAGAAGACCAGAGATAAATTTGACAGAGAGGGGGTCACTCTCTTTTAGTAGAGGAAGTAGGCCTCTTCCCACTCACGAGATCATCAGCTGCCATAACTGAAATAAATAAAGTAAAATAAGAAAAAGAAAAGGAAGAAGAATAAATAAAATGTGAGAAATTATAAAAAGAAAAGTACAAATCATGTCGATCCAATATACAAAGCTTGTAGTGTGATCTGGGTAAGAACCCGTGTACAATGGATATTCATTCCAAGTGGGCATGTGTTTTGGAAAATCCAGTACACGGCGTGTGAAAGATTTCACACACCCTGTAACAAAACATGGGGTGGAGCCTATGTAAGTGCCCCAACACAGCTCGGCTCTGAGGGGTCATACATCATAGCACACACCGTGTGGAAGGGATACATGCCGTGTGTGAATACATGGTGTGATAAGGAATGTAATCACTCCATATGAATTCCTACGAATGGAAGGTGAAAACGACATATACTGAACATACACGCCATGTGGGAAGACATGGGATGGGGGCTATCACTACTGGAAAATGTACCTATCCCCACGGTTTTCCCCAAAACCGTGGGGATAGACCCCCCCTATACCCACGGTTTTGGAAAACCGTGGGTATAGGTGAATTTTCATGACCTATACCCACGGTTTTCCAAAACCGTGGGGATAGAGCCCCCTATACCCACGGTTTTGGAAAACCGTGGGTATAGGTCATGAAAATTCACCTATACCCACGGTTTTCCAAAACCGTGGGTATAGGGGGGGTCTATCCCCATGGTTTTGGGGAAAACCGTGGGGATAGGTCTGGGATAAAATACCTATACCCACGGTTATGAAAAACCGTGGGTATAGGTCAATTTTGTGTCGCGGGAAGGATTTTTTTTTGGCGGGAACCCTATACCCACGGTTCTTCCCTCTATACCCACGGTTTTTATAACTATATTTAACTAAATATATAGATATATACATATATGTGAAGTTAGGGTAGTGGTTAGACACGGTGTTTATAGCGAAGTGGTTGCGGGATCGAAACTCGGCGCCTACATTTTTTAGGACCTATACCCACGGTTTTGAAACCGTGGGTATATGTCGTTGACACCGTGGAAATTGTCTATGTTTCGGTGACACGGTGGCAGGACACCTATACCCACGGTTTTCCAAAACCGTGGGTATAGGCTGGGGACCTATACCGACGGCGTTCCAGCCCACGGTTCCCAAAACTGTGGGTATAGGCTATACCCACGGTTTTGGGGGCTATACCCATGGTTTTGAACCGTGGGTATAGGCCGTTTTTCCAGTAGTGTATGTTCCACATGACATAGACTGGGCCAGAAGGCTCTGGGAGGCATTGTACATGGTGTGTACCAAACATACACACCATGTGTATTTCAAATTATAAAAAATGTGTGTGTGTGTCCTTGTATAAGATGTACACAATGTGTGTTCTTAATTCACTCCATGTTTTACTAGTTGAAGCCGAACAGTCAGCCAATCTCAAATCAACCATAAATGCAATGAAAAACCTGAAATAAAGGGTGGAGAACAATGTACCTTGAGTAAGGATGGAAATAAATAATAAATAGGGACTGAAAACGCACAAAAATGGGAGATTGTGAGAAGGGAGGTGGAGTGGAGTACGATAGAAGCCTCAGGAGATAAAATTGGGAGGGGAGGGGGGGTTCAACACAGGGTTAGGATGGGTAGGGGTCCCGACCTTTATAGCCAAACCACACGACATGTAGTAGGTCCCACATTCCTTGTATGTTTTTTTATTAATAAAAAAATTTATAAAAATAAAAAAATATATAAAAAACCCTATACATGTATTGTATCACAAGATGACATGCCATGTTATCTAAAATTTTAAAAAAATAACTACAACCTTCAGTCCGATACTTGGGGCATGATTCGAACTGGTGATTGGCTGATCCAAATTCTAGACCTCAACCACTGGAGTGAAGGTTGTAGTGATTCACATTTTTATTAACTCTTAATAATTAAAGTATAGGTGTAGTTATACACAGGAAGAAGAAAAAAAAACAATGTGTGGTTTTAATTATTAAATGATTAGGATGAAGCAGAGAGATTAGCAGAGTTCGAACCTGGGTCTTTTGAATCAAGGACTGATAATCTACCAATTATCCAACTTCACCCACATGTAATTTATTATTTTTAGAACCGTTTAAATTATTAATGAAAACATGGCACACATGACTTATATCAAAATGCACTCCGTGTATGTTTTTTTTATAAAAAATGATAGAATTAGTCCGGTTTTCAAGATTCGAACCTTGGTCTTTTGGATCCGTGGTTTACGAACCTAGCCAACTAGTCCATCCCCATCATGGGTTTTATTTTATTTAGAAAAAATGTATTTTTTTTATTGAAAATTCATCACATGACATTTAACTAAAAACAGGTTAAAAAAGGTTGAACCCTGTACTGAAGGCATATATGGGGCGATTCAAACTAGCGATCGACCGGATACATTCCGATGACCTTTCCATCAGCACATGAATCATACCTATTGATTAACTTGATTAATATATTTTTATTCTATTGTTTCTATTAAAATATACATTAAAAATTAAAGTACACGCCATGTGAAAAGGTGATACACGACGTGTAGTCTCTAGGTTACCTCCTAGGAAGCACCTTTGTTTTAGGTCTTTGGCTCAACCTTACCTGATCCTCTTGCTATCCGAATTTCATGGTGGATATCGTACCCCCAATTTCATCCATGTGAAGATATAATTTGAGATGATTCCCATTCATCTTAAATGGTTTACTATCTACTCTAGCTACTTCCACCACACCATGGTGGAATACCTTGATCACTTGGAAAGGTCCCGACCACTGAGACTTCAATTTTCCTAGAAACAATCTCAAACATGAGCTAAACAAAAACACCTCATCATTAAGATGGAATGAATTTTGAGAGATCATGCAGTCAAGGACTGACTTTGTCTTTTCTTTATACATCTTGGCATTCTCATATGACTCCCACTGAATTTCATCGATCTTTGTCAGTTGAAACTTACATTTCTCTTCTGTAGCCTTTAGATCATAATTCAAGGACTTAACAACCAAATATGCTTTGTGATCAAGTTCCACTAGTAAATGACATGGATTTCTGCAGATTAAATGAAACAGGGTCATATAAATAGGTGTCTTGAAGGTGGTCCGGTATTCCCATAAGGCATCATCAAGCTTCTTGGACTAGTCCTTACTTGAGTCTCCCACAGTTTTCTCCAGGATTTTCATAAGTTATATATTTGATACCTTTACTTGGCCACTATATTGGTGATGATAGGGTATTCCAGTGCTATATCTCACCCCATATTTTATGAGAACATTATAGATCAACAAATTGTCAAAATGCATCCCTCTATCACTTATCAGAACCCGTGGAACACCAAATCTACTGAAAAAATTCTTCTTTAAGAAGGATACGATGACCTTTGCTCTGTTGTGTGTCATGGAAGTAGATTTTACCCATTTGGATACATAATCCACCCAAAACAGAATGTATGAATTGCCATATTATGGGGGAAATGACCCCATGAAACCAATACCCCATACGTAGAAGATCTCGACCTCAATAATGGGATGTTGAGGCATTTCAGCTCAAACCCCATGTTACCAGTCTGCTAAAACCTATCATAGTGTGCTAAAAAAGATCGGTCATCCTTGTGCTTGGTGGGCCAGAAAAATCAAGATTGCAGAATTTTTGCTATCATTCGGTCTAGCCTGTGATTCCCCCCAGCTTGGGAAGAATGAAAAAACTACATAATTCCTTTAATTTCTTATTTTGGGATGCAGTGGAAGATCACCCCATCTCCACATTAATGAAAGAGTATAGGGTATTCCCTTAAATATTTTTTTACTTTGGACAAAAATAATTTCTTTTATTGAAAAGTATGATCAGGATGAATGACTCCCATAACCAAGTAATTAGCATTGTTGGCATACCATGGGCGAGGTGTAACTCCAACTGAATAAAGATGATCTTCCAAGAAGTTCTTTTTGATTTCTCTATCATCTTATCTTTCCAAATGAGGCAATTACAATCGAGAGAGATGACCAATGATGATGTTCTCACTTCCTTTCTTGTAAAATATTTCCAAGTGAAATTCTTGGAGAAGAATAATCTAATGAATGATTCGTGGCTTTGCATCCTTATTATTTAGAAAATATTTAAGTGCTTCATGGTCAGTATAGACAACAAATTTTGAGAGAACTAAATATGAGTGGAACCTTTCGAATACCAATACTTCCGCCAATATCTCCTTCTTAGTGATGGTGTAGTTAATTTGTGATTCATTTAGGGTTCTACTAGCATAATAGATCAACCTAAAGATAAGATTGAGCCATTTTCCAAGAAACAATCCTACAACATAATCACTTTCATCACACATTATTTCAAATTGCTCCTCCTAGTTTGGGGAAATCATGATATAAGATTCAACTAATCATTACTTCAAGAGTTGAAAGGTTGTGGTGCATGTTTCGTCAAATTTGAAGATAACATCTTTTTAAAGGAGGTTGGTTAGTGGTTGAGCTATCTTTGAAAATTCATGAATGAATATTCTGCAAAAACCTACATTCCCAAGAAAAATTTAGATTTCTCAAATAGAAGTTGGAATGGGAAGTTGTGATACGACTTAAATATTTGTTGGGTCAACTTCAATTCCTTTCATGGAAATGTGATGTCCTAAGATGATACCATTCTACACCATAAAGTGACATTTCTACCAATTCAAAACCATATTGGTGTGTTCATACCATTCTAGGACCAATTCCATATTTTTCCAACAGGTGTTAAATGATTTTCCATAGATTGAAAAATCCTCTATAAAGACTTCTAGAATTTTCTCTTCCATGTCATGGAATATTACCAACATGCACCGTATGAAGGTGGATGATGCATTGAACATGAAAAAATATACCCTTCAATAGGAAAAATTTCCATATGGTGATGTGAAAGTGATATTCTCTTGTTCTTCAGGGGAAATAGAAATTTTGTTATATCCAAAATAACCATCTATAAAACAACAGAACTCGTGCTCCGCCAATCACTCCAACATCTAATCCATGAAAGGAAGTGGGAAGTGATCCCATGTGGCCTCATTAAGATTTTGGTAGTCCACACACACTTTCCATACTGTGATCATTCTTATAGATATGAGTTCATTTTTATCATTGGTGATCATAGTGATACCCCCCTTTTTGGGTACCACTTGCAAAGGACTCACCCATGGGCTATCAGAGATTGGGTAGATGATTCCAACATCTAATAAATTGATCAATTATTTATTTATGACCTCATTAATTGGTGGGTTTATCCATCATTGTGGTTTCTAAGAAGGCTCATCTCCTTCCTCAAGTATCACCTTATGGGTGCAAATAGTTGGACTGATCCCTTTAAGATTAGCGACTATCTACCTAATAACCTGTTTTCTTCGCTTTATAACTTGTAGAAGTTCATGTTCTTACTCTTGTGAGAGAGATGCATTGAGTATAACTAGAATCATGTGTTTATCTCCCAAGTGCCCATATTTTAAATAAGATGGGAGAGGTTTCAGTTTAAGTTATGTGGCTTTACGAACTGAAGGAACAATCAGTTCTACCTTGTCTCACTATAGAATATCTGGAAGAAGTGTATGCTGCCAATAATGACCTCCCTGTACTATGATGAATTGAAGATCCTAGGGTTCATAATCAGGCTATATGTCCTTGAAGACTGCTTCATCAGTGATAGAACAACATACCATGTCATCTCCCATGTATCCAAAGTGATCATTCACTGTATTCAATGCATAATAGTCCTAATTTTCCCTAAGTGAAACTTTCTTAATAGCTTTGATGAAGTTTTAGGATAACTTTTCTTCTCCTACTCTAAAGATCAATTCTCCTTGGTGAACATTGATAAAAAATTTCCCAGTAGCCATGAAGGTTATTCCTAGAATAAGAGGTGCCTCTTGGTCTTCCTCCATATCAAGTATGATGAAATTAGAAGGAAGAATCAACCTTCCCACTTTCACTAGCATATCCTCAAGTATCCCTTTAGGGTATTTAATGGAGTGATCTACTAGCTGTAATGCCACTCAAGTTAGTTTTAGATCATTCAAACCCAGATTCTTAAAAACTCCAAAGGGAATAAGATTGAAACTAGACCCCAAGTCACAAAGGGCCTTCCCAAACTCATAAGATCTGATTATGCAAGGGATTGTAAAACATTCTAGATCTTGGATCTTTGGAGGAAGAGAGTAATAAACCACCACTGATTATTACTTAGTGAGAGGATTGGTTCCCAAATCATATATATTCCTCTTGTTTGAGATAAATTTCTTCATGGACTTTGTATATGTTGGAATTTGAGTCAATGCCTATGAAAAAGGAATATTAATGTGAAGTTTTTGGAATACCTCTATAAAATTTTCAAACTACCGATCCAGCTTCCTCTGCTTCATTCGTGTAGGAAATGGTAAGGTGGGTTTATAAGGTTTGAGCACCTCTTTTACTTTACCATTTTCGGCCTTCTTCTCTTTTGATAGTCCTTGTGTTGAGGGGGACTCCTTGATCTTGACTTTATTATCTGAAGAGGGTGTAGGTGGAGCTAGATTTTTGGCCTCACCTTGATTTGTAGTTATTTTCTAGGGTAGCTCCTTCCCACTCCATAAAGTGACAATATTGGCCTCCTCCCGCGAGTTATTCTCATTGTTACTTGGTAGTGTACTAGGTTTCCTTGAAGGGATCTAATTAGAAAGCTACCCAATTTGATTCTCAACGACTCAAATAAAGGCCTCTTGATTCTAAAATATTGTTTCAATGGTTGTTATGAATTTTGACATCATTTATTATAACTTTGATGAGTGTTCCTACTGAGGTTTTTGTGAAGCTAGGTGTGGTTGTGGCTACCGAGGTTGTTGCATCAGATGGGGGTTTTTATACCCTTTTTGTTGTCTGGGATACAGATTTTGATACTATTATTGACCATAACCAGTTGGCCTTTGGGGGAGAGGTTGAGAGTTTTGTTGTTGCTGCCCCTAGCATGTGTTCTCATTATCTTTCCAAGCCGGGTTTTGGTATTGAGCGTAAATGTTTGGAACTTTGTTCTAAGAAACATAACATACCTCAATTGTTGAAGGATCGACACCTGTCCCTAGGCATTCACCCATAGCGTGATTGTCACCACATTCACTACATGCTGGGTGATTTACCGATTCAACTTCAGATGTGTTTTTTAGATTCAATGCATCAATATTCATGGACACAAAATCGAGTTGGGAAGCAAGAATCATAGTGGAATCAATGTTATGAATGCCCTTCTTTTGAGTACCCCGCTTAGAGTGCCATTGGAATATATTTTCTAATATATCTTCCAGTAGATCAAAAAGTTCCTCTGAGGATTTCCACATGACCATTTCTCCTACAACTGCATCAACCATTGATTTAGTATTTATCGTAAGACCGCCATAAAAATTTTGGATGTGAATCCACAATGGAAGATCATGATGAGGGAAATTCCTCAAAATTTACTTGAAACACTCCCAGGATTCATACAATGACGTTGGATCATGTTTCTAAAAGTTTTGAATTTCGTTCTGCAACATCATCCTCTAGAAAGGTGGGAAATATTTTGATAAAAACACCTTAGAAAATGCCTCCTAGGTAAGGATGAAACATTGAGGAAATCCTTTAATCAAATCCTTTACTTTATCCCTTAATGATAAGGGGAATAAGAGAAGGCGAGTGGCATCCTCAAACACCCCATGGTAATGAAATGTGTCACAAATATCTAGAAAATTTAAGAGATGTGAATTTAGGTATTAAATTGGTAAACCTCCAAACTGAACCACATATTAGATGAGATACATGATACATGACTTGATCTCAAAATGTTGGGCTTGCACTAAAGGTCTGAAAATACCTGTATATTCTCCTTGGATAGAAGGAAGACCATACTCTATAAGGGAATAATGTGGGGGTAGTTGTTCTTGAGGAGGTGGGGGCACAAATTTCTGCTCATGAGAAAAATAAGGCCCCTTATTTGGCTACATGTATGGAAACCAATCTGGTTGATGGTACTACAGGGGTTGCTGCGGGCTATAACCCAGAACAAATTGAACCTGTAACACCAGAGAATTTAATGAGAAATATTTTGTTTTTATATAAATCATCAAAGGAATCTTTCACTACACACAACACTAGCTTGGCTTTATTTAAACGCAATCGTGAACTTCCTCGATAGCTTTCATCGTACGCAATATCGAGTTTCACTAAACGACGATATGCTATTAAAATATTATTAAAACTAGCCGTTATGAATAGTAATACCCACTTTTTGAAATTTTTTAATTTTTATTTTCCAAAATGGACTTCATTTTTGGATTCGGAATATCGAAATTAGCCTAGGGTGAAATTTAGGTATTTTTCTGAAAACTTTCAATTTTTGATGAATAGTGAAAACACTGGGTTACTATTTAAAAACCGACATTTTATTTAAATAATTATTTATTTTATTTAAATTTATTTTAGTTCAAAATTGATAAATAATACCTATATAATTTCAATGTAATTCATTGGAATCATTTTATAATAATTTTAGATATATAAAAATTTTATTGAACTTTTCACCGTCTTTTACCCATCTCCTAGGAGAATTTGAAAATTTACATAAAACTTAATTTTACCGCTTATGTGAGTGGAATTTTGAAAATCCAAGAGACATGTTTAATATCAAGGACTAAAATGTGGTTCAATGAGATGAAAATAATTTTTGGTGAATAGTAACTTTTTACTTTTTTTACCACGGTTAAAAGTAAATAGGGAAATTAAGGGTAAAAATGTTATTATTATTACCCTAACACATGTCCTAATTCTATTGGATAATTTTAATTCGACCAAAAACAACCTTAGGAATAAAATATGACCATTTAGGCCCCTTGGATTAGATTAGGACATTTATTATTAATTTATTTAAAGAAGGGTTAAAATAGTTAAAATCAAAGTTTAATAAATAAATCATTTTTAATATAGGGTTATACATAAGATAATTCCGACTATAAATATTCATTAGAATGATAAAACTATTTCCTACATAATGGTATTTTATTTTTAATTTTTAGACAATAAATAATTTAATTTATTTATGACACAATGATGATGCAGTAATTATCTTATTAATGAAAGATTGACATAATTGATGTTATAAATACCCAAATAAATGTATTTTGAGACTTTTTATGAATTAAAATACTTTTATAGGTTAATATGACATGTTAGTATTGATTTAATTAACTTTTTTTGAACTAATATTTCTGTTATGATTTTCACAAAAATCAATTACCAAATAGTGTCAAAATTGACATAAAATAGTTTTTAAAACAAATATTATATTATTAATTGTTATTTTATTCCTAAAAATATAAGGTTCGGCCAAATGACTTAGATAAGGTTATATATATTAATAATAAACAACTTGGGGTTCCTTTGGATTGTTATAGTAAGTTTATTAACCTTATAGTGTAAGAAAATAAGAAGACACGGTAAAAGTTAAATTATCTAACTTAAAGTTAAATCTAAATGATAAGTTTAAAATAGAAACCTAAATTTGTCTAAATTCTATTTTATGAGAGGATTTAGACCCATACCCACCATATCTTCGAAATAAATCAATTTGGAGCTATTAAAAACCGAATATGAGTTTATAATAAAATAATATTTTTAGTTTTTCCAAAGGTGCCCCTCTCCTCCCTTATAAAAGGGAACCTCCTCCCTCTCTTCCTCACACCACTTTGAGCATTCAAGCTTGGCCAAACCCTGAAAAATTCTCTTCTAAACTTCCCTAGAAACATTCTATAGGTCCTGGTCTTCTTCAAAGACCAATTTTAGTGCTCTAAGAGGAGGTCTCAAAGAGGCACTTCAAAGAAGAGGTAATGTCGGTTACCGATTCTTTCAACTTTATTTCTTCTTCCACTTCTTCTTATTTATTTGTTTCATTATTAAGTAATAACATCAGTATCACTCATATACTGATATGTTATTATAATTATTAAACAACCCTATTTCACCATCTATCCATCCTACGGAAAACGAAATCACCACGCGTGCGTACGTACAGAATACCGTCTCCACGCCGTGATGTAATCTATTTTCCACCACCACCTTACTTGGATGGGTATAATGGTGTAAATAATAACTATATATGATTATTGTAAAGTGATATTGATTTTGAAATAGTATACATACACTCCAATACAATTCCACGATCATGGGAACGATATCATCGCTCATGCGTACGTACGGAATACCGTCTCCACGATGTGATGCGACTCGTTCTACATGATATTCATTGCATAATGATTATATAAATGAATTGAATGAATCAATATGATATATATTACACTAATACCATTCTGTAAATGAAGTATCTATAACCTAAAGAGAATAATAAGAATTTATTCCACAAAACACGCATAAGAACAAAAAGTAATAAACACCCGAATAACAAGTAGCAATGAAATATTACTAATAAGAAGCTAAGAATATGGCCATATATGATATCATAACAATGAGTATGATTCTGGAATAAGTCAATGACATTATTTAAATCATTATACAGGAGGTTCGGACACTTACGAAGCAAATCAGACCTAAGGTAAGGGAAAATCTTGCAATCTCATTTTTATCCGAGATTGTTTATACTTCAGAATTTACTGGGGAATATTTATCATCCACATACATGTTTCCACAATATATAATATTTATATCCTTCTACAATAGTTTATATCCAATTTTACCCTTCGGTTAGTTTTTAGTAAAAGATATGAAATGAATCTTTTGTCGTTTTTCGTAGGAGGTACTTTTTGACTTTTCCAACAAAAGTACGTGAATGATGTTTTTTTAACTTATACGGAATGAATGGATTTTTAGAACATTATTTCCATGAAGATTCCTTTACAATTTTTCAATTTTATTTTTAATCAACTTCTTTTAGTTCAAAATTATATGAAATGTTAAGAAAGGAAAATGTTTTTGAAGTAGAAAGGATATTTTCCTCAAGAATGGAATTCAAGTGTTTTATAAAAATTATTTTCCATCTAAGATAATATAGGGTTCTATTTCTATCCCTATTATTAAATTTATTTGATTATGTTGTGATGGAATTATTTTTTTATGAATTCCTTTATCTTATATGAATTGTTTTATGATGTCACGATGTTTAAGAATCCCATTTTTATTACATGGGTTATGCAATGATGTATGATTTATGATTTTTGTGGCACAAATAAGAATGGTTTCATTATGAGATGGGTGGGACCTATATCTCCATAAAATTCATTGGGTAAATATTTATATCTCATGATAGAGACATGGATGGAACGACAGGTTAAACCGATTCAATGAAACAGGACTGAAACGAGGAGTGAACTCGGTTCAGAAATAGACGTTGTCTGCTAAGATAGTCTTGGCTATGAGTCTTGACTAATAAGAAATGATTCTCTATGATTATGTGTGTATTACACAAAGTTTAATGTTTTAAGTTATGATTATTGGGATTACATTTCACTACTATGATTTATGCCATGTTATGAAACTATGATCTCTTTTGCAGGTTAATATTTCCAAAATGTTATGTTCTTATGAATATGATGTGATTGATATTTCTTTTGTATACCCTTACTGAGCATTTGAGCTCACCCTTTTGTATTTTTTCTTTCCCTATGTCATGAATAAGGTTATTAAGTAGGATATGCCAAAATGGACTCTAGATATGATGAAATAAATGGGAGACAATGTAGATACTTTATGAACCAGTTGTTTATGTTTCCCAGTTTCTAAAGACACTATACTTATACGGTCCTTTACTGGTTTTGTTATATGTTGTAATAAGTGTGATTAAATTTTGAAGTATTAACAATGTATGTAAAGTATGGGTCGTTATAGAACCAGTTGTCTTTTCTGGTTCCGTGGCATGAACTCCATGATATTGGCTGGTGGAAGCTGGTTTTGCTCATCCTCAATAGTGAGATATTAATTATGGTTTTCATGAAGCATGATTTTCTATCCAACGCCTTGGATAACATCTGGTTATCCCTCTTCCATGTTCAATATGGGGGAGTTTTGGTTGTTCTCACCCATAAGTGCCTGATGTTGCCTCAAGATCATTTGTTCGATTTTTAGATCAAGAATAAAGAATTCTGATAACTTGGTGCTTTTGGAACGAGTGATTTGGCCACTCATGTATCTGTGATCCTACACAATAATAAAAAAAACACCAAGCATAAAATAGTAAGACTAAAATAATGAAAAACATAAATGAGATTAAGAAAATAATTTTTAGAATTTGTGATTTTTATTTCCACTTAATTAATGAAAAGTCAATTTTTCAAAACGACATTAACTTTTTCACCCCAAAAATAGCACCATAATTTGGTTTTGTTTTATCCAAAATGTTATGTTTGGAATCCCAAATTGAAATACCAAAACTTATTATTAGTATAGTGAAAGTATGGAGTTGATCTACAGGGAGAGAGAGTCACTGTGTTCTGTTTCTCTAGTTTTTGATTAATTAGGAAAATATTAATAGAAATTATAGTTTATATCAGATGTTTTTATGGAGTAATCAATTATTAAATTTCTTTGATGAGTTACATTAAAGACTAAGAAAAACATAAAATTGATTTTGATGATAAATGGGAAGAATGCATCGAGGTGGAGAATTTTTAAGGTCATTAATAAATCAAGTTTCTTATTAGGCGGTGTTGTTCATAATAACTCACATATCTGGGTTTTGAGTATAATTGAACCCCCTTGGTCTGGTGAGTTTTGTTTGAATCAATAGAGACCAATTCCTTGGTATGGAATTTGATTCCTATTAATTTTATTAATTGTAGGTCATTTTGAGATAATAAGTGCACCCAATAATCTTGGGTGTAATTTGTCGTAATTCTTCTAAAGATCCCTGGAAATTACATTCTTGGTCTGATATGGGGTTTTAATGATATTTAGAAATATATTTAAAGGGAATTATGATAGAAACTTAAATAAAACAAATACAATAATACATTTTATTAATAACAAACCATAATCATCCACAACCCCAACACATGGGGGATTTAGCTACACATTGAGTATCTAGTGACTAATATACTCTTAATACCTAAAATAAAAATCACAACAGATTTGGATTAAAGATCATGAGGAAGGTAAATAATTATCACCTCCTATATTCTCTTCCCTCTTTATCCTCTCTCTCTTCTTCTCCCTCCTTTCTTATCCCGTTGTGTGTCTCTAGTGGTCCCCTCCTTCCGTGTATTTGAATTTGGAAGGACTTCCCTCTTATTTATATTATTTAAAAATACACGGCATGTAGAATAAAGTACATGGTGTGTAGTCAGGACAACTTGACTTGGATCCTCTTTCACCACTGGTAGGTGATCTATCACGCCGCCCTTGGCTTTGAAGGCATCAACTGTTGGTTGGTTGGGGAACACGACATGTATCTCCACCCCACATGGCGTGTAGTATCAAATTAAGACACAAACTAATTCTATAAGGGGATACATAGTGTGTAAATAGATTGTACATGGTGTGTGAATATTGGTCGAGAACATGGGTGTGTACTTGGTCTGGTTGATCTGTGTCAGGAAAATTGTACATGATGTGTGCAAGAAGTACACATCGTGTATGTTTGAACTTCTGTTCTGATCTTTCCCAATTTGTGACTTTGAATAGAAAACACCTAAAAATTACCATGATCACTAACATAAAGGATTTTATCTCCAAAAAAACATATATTCGGTGAAAACATGTTTTTATACTCAATAGAATGTATGAAAATGCATACACAAATCAGGCACATCAGATGGACCCTGAACCAAGGCCTCATCTCTCATCAGATCGTCGTCATGATCTGAAACTAATATCCTATCTAGATATCTTCATGGAGGTATCTTGATATTTATCAAGATGTTCCGTGGTCATATTATCATATATATAACAATAATGGGGATCTAACTCGAGAAGGGTAGTCAAAGACTTAATCCTATAGGATGCATGTACCATTAAACCCTACAACCAATGTCTCAACATGCAGAGTTGACAAGCTGGTAGTCATGGCCCTGGTGAATGGATACTGTTGAAAGTTGGTTCCCTATACCCAACTTGTGTTGTAGTTTGATTACCACTACATGTATACAGTTTATTATACACGTGTTTATCTTTCCATAATAGTGTAGATACTTCTTCATCCACTTTTTTTATGATAATGTACTTAGATTACAGGTCATATTAAAGGGTTATAGAAGATCCCATGCTATAATGAGAACCCCTATATGTCATGACAATAATCTTAAAGTAATTTCCTATGGTCCAGTTACATCATTATGAAAGGACACAGATGACGTGAGACTATCAGGTGCTAGGGGCTCATAAGCATTGACACTTCTTCTCATGAAGTTCTCACATGATGATCTCTAGTAGTTGAGATCATGAGGACAGATCCACATAATAGGAACACCACATGTTTCAGGTGTCACTGGTCGTTCCTATCTATGGACATGTATAATGGTCTCTAGACTTGAGATCATTATCAATGTATTTCATTTAATTGTGTACTTTGATGCAAGGTGAAAACCATGGAAATGAAGTCGTGGAGAGATAGTTTTGTTGGGTATGTCATTGGTGACATGACATTGATTGAATGATCAAGATAAGATTTTTTTGCTTCTGAGTTGAGGAAGAGATCTCAGGTCTATTTTATTAGGATGGTTTCACCTTTATTAAATCCATGGCCATGGTAGTGGAAGGTAAGACCATCTAGACAGATCAAAAAATAAAATAAAGTAAGATAAAGGATGATGATGCTAGTGTGCATTCTAATTTATTGAGATATTGACGATGAAGAGATTATATTACACAAAATATGTTCTTAGGAAGGTAGTCGTTGCTTTGACTTTACCTTATCTCTATAGGGGCCTCAATGGGTTTCTAGACCCCGCTCTTAGTTGGTGAATATTATTCACTGCTATTGGGATAAGGGCCTAGAGGGTCACACACTATAGCTCTTTAAAAATCTGCCATATTCTGGGAATTGGAATATAGAACTTGGTGGGCCCTGCTATGGCGTCCGATTATTATCCAAGTTCTATGGATCACCAAGTAATAAATAAATTCTTTAATTATTCAAGTTTGTAATAATTTGTTGAATTTATTTATAACATGTATTTACAAGTGATTAAGTAAATACAAAGATAAAATATTACTCGAATGGATTTAAATATCCTAGGTTCGTTTAATATTTTCAGAAGACGTGAGTCGAGTTATAGACTCAAGATTATCATGAAATATATATATATATATTGTAGTTAGTGATAAAATTATAAATAATATTTTTTTCCATAATTTAATTTGTCATAAATAAATATTTATAATATTTATACTGTGAATATCTAATACACAGGGCCGAGAAACTATACCGGGTATTTTATAAATTCCCTATATAAGTAATATAGAGGCACTTACCATGTAACTATTCATGCATTGGAAGTCAAAGTGCCTCTCTCCTACTTAATTCTAGAGAGAGACTCTCTCAAGCAAGAAATATCTTTATGTTCCTTCTTGGATCAAAGACTCTTTCTTGCGGTGATTATCGCTGCGTTGAAGTTGTTGTTGGTGTACTATGCTAGCACCTGAATTCCAACGAATGACACACAAGCAGATTCAAGAGGCATGTGTGGATGATCTAGAGGGATTTGACGTCAGAGTCTTCATTCAAAGGTCGCCGACATCCAATGATGGACTTTCACACAACATATCCGAACAAGGTACATGTTCGATTTTATTTTGTGCTCTGTCAAATCCACACATGGTCCTTCGAACATACTGGGATAAGATCACCAGAGTCAAAATTTTTACCTTGATTCGGTGATGTGAAAAATTTTATTTTCCCAGCACATCGACATCCTCTACCAGTCTCGGTACCTTATAGATATGTTGGTCGCCTGCACCATTACTAGATTCTGTGGCCTGAGAACTGCACTCGAGACACTTTGACATCATCTCCCTAAATCCCAACTGAATACTCTTAAGGGGAATAGTATGAACAATGTACCAAGGAATGAACTTACTCTGATACCAATCTGTTATGACCCAACCCAAGCCAGTGCTCGAGCCACAACTACCCCAAGCCCACCTCAATTGGCTAAGGGGTGGTGGCCAACACCGAAAACATATCTAACATGAGGATGCCTTTTCCTAAGTAACTATATGCACACACACATCCATATCAATGAAAAAGTGCATAGGGAAAGATTAAAAGATAAAAAATATCTACAAAGTAAAACAATCATGCATAACCCATAAGGTGTACAAGAGTACAAAAATGAAAATTGAAAAGTAATGGGTAAAAATACACACCCAACCAAAAATATGTCCCAACCTAAAAAAACTAGAAAATTAAACTGCTAGGAGAGCCCAAATCATGAATCCAAATCTATGAACACCATACATGGTCCAAATTACCAGGTATCCCAAGGAATAAACTTGCTCTGATACTGATCTGTTATGACCTGACCCAAGACAGTACTCAAGCCACAACTACTCCAAGCCCACCTCAATAGGCTAGGGGGTGGTGTCCAACACCGAAGACATATCTAACATGGGGATTCCTTTTACTAAGTACCTATATGTACACACACCTCCATATAAATGAAAAAGTGAACATGGAAAGAGTAAAAGATACAACACAACAAGAAAGTAAACCAAACATGCATAACCCATAAGGTGTACAAGAGTACAAAAATGAAAATTGAAAAGTAATGGGTAAAAATACACACCTAACCAAAAATATGTTCCAACCCGAAAAAACTAGAAAATTAAACTGCTAAGAGAGCCCAACTCATGAATCCCAAGCTATGACCACCATACATGGTCTAAAGTACCAGGTATCCCTAAGCTCTTTTGAAGTCATCGTAGACCTACCCATCATCTGCATAAGACATGACAGATGCATGAAAAGACCATGTAGGGGTAAGTATATAGATACCTAGTAAGACACTCAAAAATATAAAGGGGGATCAATAATAGATACAACAAGAATATAAAGATATTAGATACAAGATACAATCAAAGATAATAGTTCAACCCAAAATAAGAGTGAAAGTAATCTCATCCAAACACAATGGGCTCAACATAGTGAGTAGATGAACTACACGTCAAGTCTTTTACACCTATATCAGGAGAGTATAATCATCCAACAACAAGAATCTAAAAATAGAAAGCACGTGGCATACCCCATGTGTCTTCACCTATCATGGAAAGAGCGTAAAAAACACAAGGTGTGGAAACTGAATAATATATATATGATCAGTCAAAATAAGACCAAATGAGAGAGTAAGTGGATCTCCATATCATAGATTATCCCAAGAATAAGTGTATCCAATAGTTCCAAAAGTCTATCAATGATACCCAACATCTCACGCATCTATCCAGAAGTAACCGTCTAAGTCAAACCACAACTCATCACTATGCCGAACAATCGAGGGGGCATAAACTCAAAGTATAGGATTCTCTCACTAGTATATAAGAGGGGTTCCACTATGTAAGTATCCATAGAGGACCACACCCATGCCAATAGTGGGTTTCACTCTAGTGTCATGAGGACCCGTACCCTATGCTGACAGGGGGTTCCACTCGATAGTTAGAAGACTAGTTCCTAAGATGATGGAGGGGGGGTTCCACTATATGGGTCAAGGAACCACTCCTTGGTACCATAGAGGGGTTCCACTCTAGTCATCATGAACCCGCACCCTAGTATGTGAGTGGGGTTCCACTCAAAAGGTAACTATAGAGGACCCACACCCATACTGATGGGGGTTCCACTCCAGTTGTCTAGGACCCATTCCATAACCATAGGGGGTTCCATTCTTGTCATCTAGGATCTGTTCCTTATTCGATAGGGGGTTCCATTCAAAAGAATCCTTTGGTGATCCTACCTAATCACTACCATCATTGGGAATCATATCAGTAAGTGACATGATTAGAAAATTTAACATCATATCTTGAAATCCAAAACCAAGGGAACCATCGAGTTCTACATAGAAAAACACTCAGGATAGGCTACTCATAGGCTAAAATCTAAGTTCAAATGAAGGAGATATGAAACCTTGAAGTTTCCTCAAAAGAGGTCAAGGGGGTACACGATGTGTGAGGGGATCCACATGGCATGTGGTCCCGCTACACCACCTAAACGTGTCCCCATATGACATAAGAATCTTGACCATGTAGGAGTACATTTTGTGCATGCGGACTGCATGATGTGTCCAAGCTACTTGGGACTGATCCATGTCCTTCTAGCCGTGTCCGTGTACCAGACCCCATGTCTGTGTACTCAGGTACACAACCATGCACATGGACATATAATTCTACATGGGATCCCACACATGTGATCCTATACATGGGTTCCCATTTGGGGAAGTGGTACACAACATGTAGGAGGGATACATGCCGCTCTATCCTTATCTTTTCCCAAAAACCCTAGCCACCACCGCTAAGGGGCTACATGCTGTGTGTTCATCCCTCTACATGGTGTGTAGTTGGGTTTTCTCCAGATTCTTAGATCCACCTTATTCTATGAAAATATTTTCCTTTATCTATATATACCCCTTTAATCCACCTGATATGAGTAGATTTGTCCACAATTCGGGGTTTTCGACCGTCGTTCACTGGAAATCGGATCTCGTCACCCATAGGGGTTTTCTTCATGCATTCTGAACATTTTCAAGACTTCATTAAATATAAATTTGTTCACAAATAATCAAAAAAACCATCCTCATCACAGAAAAATCCCATATTTTTTATCTATTTTTTGGTCTTCTCGCACATGATTTTGTCGTGATTCTAAGGGTTTGATCGGTCTCAGTACCGCCCGACAATGTCAAACCAGGACTGTGTGGTCCAACTAGTGATGAACACAAATAATTTGATAGGGAAAATCACAATAATTATTTTTTAAACATTTTTGGCCAAGATTTATTGGAGAACAATCAAGAACAGAAATCCGGGGTTAGAAAACATTGAAAATAACAATTTAAATTAGTACCCGGGTGCATGCATAGGCTGCAATTGGCATAGATCTAAGAACATAGATTGATATGTTCAATATATTTAATTAAAGGGTGTAAATAATAAATTTAAGAGTCCTACATGGATATTGTATCATTATACATCAAAGAACACACCCACCAACAATAGAAATAATTCATTCCATTCATTGCATCCTGATCTGCTCCAATTCGACGTTTCATCGTCATCTAATGTGATTCACCAACGAAGGAGGAAAGAGAAGCTCTGGAATTATCCTAGGGTTTATGCAGATAAACCTAGAGAATTCACCCTGGAAGTATTATTATAGAACATATCAATGTGTTAAAATGAAACCATTAATTAATTAAATAATTAATTATTTCCCTGAATGTACCGCCAAGGACGAGGAGTCCGAACACCACACGAAGACCCATTTTAGGTTGCTCATAGGGTAAATACCACATTCTAGACTCAAAAAAGATTTTAGATTAATGATCCGAGATTATGTTTAAGAGTTATCCTATTTTATTTAAGAATCTACACACACAAAATATAAAATATATTTAATATTTTTATAAAATTAATTCTGGGCACACAGGGCCTCAGAATCACATAATGTCTCAGCACCTATCTCTATAAATATGTATAAAAATATATAAAATTATTGAAATCCAAAAACCAAGTCTCTACAAGAATTTTTTATATATTTTTATGATCAAATAGAAGCTCGGGGATAGAGTTTCCTATCACCAATGGGTTTTTTCAAAGAATTTTAGGGTAAAGAACTTGTATCTTTCGATGGGGTTATTGAAAAAGATCCACATGTAGAACTTGTATCCATTGGATTTAGGTACTGATTGTACTACCTCTTTTGGATAAAAGCAAAGTGTTCCTATGAATTGAAACTATTGGTAATAGCATCCTTTATAGAAGTTTTTAAAATCTCATTTGTAACTTTTTTCATTATTTTGTTTTATACATTTTTCTTATCTTATGATAGGATTTTTACCTCATTTAAGTTTATAATTTCTAAGAATTTTATTTTATATCATGTTATTTTTTTATATAATTTTATCTATTCAGAGATTGTATCTTTAAAAAAGTTTAAATTATAGATTGGGAAAATTGTAATTTGGATTTATGACTTTGATTCAAACCCTATTGAATATTTCATACTTTTATTATTTAGGACGACATTTTAATCATTTAGAAATTGATGAAATCAATATATGAATAAAAATGGTCTGAGTAATGGATCTAAGGATTGTGGAAAGAATATTGAGAATATTAAGGGACATTGAGTATTAAGTATAGATATATATCACTAAAATAAAAATGAATATTTGGTAAAAACATCTGGGATATATTTCTAATTTTCCATGAATGTAAATAACAAAAAACTATTTTAGGTTAGATATAAAATGTATCCCATATAAGGTGTCAAAAAAATACATGTGATAGAATTTATAGTATGAATTTAAAATGTGTGATTTTTTAGATGAATTCAATTTTCCATCCCAAGTAAAATATAATTTTAAAATATAATAATTCATTGGAAAAATATCTTGGATATATTATAAATCCATCCTAAAAAATAATTATATCTTATAAAAATTAGTAACCCATCCCAAAATAAATAAATAAATATCTTGAATAGATTGACATAACTTGACCTCATTGAGGCCTTACTTGGGTCTGTTAAAATATGAAGTGTACCACCCCAAAATCACCTTTAATAGGCCGAGGGCTGGTCATTAGTACCGAGAGGGAATAAACAAAAAATGGGAGTTATTTTACCATAAAACCTATAAAATATCATCACTAAAAAACCAATAGAGACATAAACATCCAAACCCATGAATTAATTGAACAATGAAAAATGATAATATGAGTATACATGTGATGTCATAACATGCACATACAATCAACATAATACCATTCCTAAACCAAACATACACAATGTATTAAAATTATAAACTAAAAAGGAATATGTAAAATAGTGTTCATGGACTCTTTAATAATGACACCCCAATGAAAATCACCTAATATTCTCATAGAACAACACTACTATTGACACTAAGGAATTTTTTCCATGCAGTTTTTACATAAAACACATGACTCATTCCTCATTTAGAAAACAAAAGTTTAGTTTGAGTACAAATGTATCTCTATGTTCAAAGAAGAAGAAAAATGAATCCCATTTATTTATTGGGGGTACAATACAATGAAATAAACACACACACACACACACACCCATAGGCTAGGGAGGATAGGTTATATCCCTCCAAAGGGATAACCCATCCACCCATACACATTATATGGATTAAATTCCCTGCCTGTATTGGAAAGTACATGGGATTACACCCCTTCCTGAATTATGCTTACATCACTAACTTCTTGCACCATACCCACGTCACTACCTACCCATGTCATGCCTATATCACCACCCATTGTATTAGCTTCTACGTCAATGCCTAAAATATAAATCCAGCAAAGGTATTTCTAATATTCTAACCTTGGCCATTTGTATATGGAGGATACAATGAAACCACTCAATTATGATGCTAACCACAAGAAGAAAAATGAATTTTCATGTGCCATCTGATTATTCAAAAAATGAGGAATAAAGATTCATAAAAAATATTACTCATTTTAGTGATGTGGTGGTGAGAACTTCTCACTCATAGTAGGTTGCGGATTTCTCACATTTGTGATGAAAAGGGTGTCAAGAGAAAAAAAATATTTTAATGGAATTATAAACACTTTTAATCCATGTAAAACACTTGATAGAGGTAAATATTATAATTAGAGGCATAATTCACTTCTTAATATTTGATTTTATTTGTTTTGGAGCTAAAATGGACTTATGGATTAGAATTTATGTTAATTTTAAGCTAGGATTCATTTTGACATGAAAGAAAGATGGAAAAGTGTGATTTTCAACATACTAACCCTAAGAGATGCAACCATGAGGTAGCCTTGAGAAGTTACCAACCATATGGAGCAACATGACTGTGAGGTGTCCTTATAAAGTCACCAACTTTGTGAAATATACTTCATGAAATATAAAAGCTCATGGTGTTAGAGTGTCATTTTTGGGAGAACCATATGGTAAATTTATAGTGAGGTGAAGGTCAAAATCATGGTCTCTCCTTGTAGAAAACCCGACCTCACAGAGTGAAAGACCACATGAAGCGCCCGACCTTGGGGAATTAGAGTGGTGATCCTAACCACACCACATGGTCTTTCCCATACTTTATTTTCTATCCTTGACTCTCTCTGTGACCACATGGAATCTTCACATGTCTATCTAGTATGAGAAACCATTTAATTGAGGTCACCTATAAATATAATTTTACTTCATATAATAGACACATAGAAGAGGGAGGTAAGATAGGTTGATAAATGGATACGGGGCCTAATATTTTTTTCTTATATAATTTCCTCTTGTAAATCCACTTGTAATCAAGAGGGAAATCATTATAATGAAAAATAAAAATATAGGTCGAGTCCATGTGGAAACCACATAAGGATAAGCTAATGAGGGTGAAATAGCATGTGATATGACTTTATAAGGTTGATTTCATGATACTGAGACTACAAGGTAACCATGTGAGGCTGGGATCATGAGGTAACCATGCGAGTCCAAGCATGTGAGGAAACCATGTGACTCTAATCCCATGAGATGACCCCATAAGGCTAAACTCACCATGGTCATTCCCTGAGGTCAGCCCATAATACATACTCCATAAACTCCACTTTTTTTAAAAAGGACTTCTATTTAAGAAAACCACCTCCATCTCAGGATATCCATTTCAAATGAGGATTATTTCAGATTCCCAATGTCTCCCCCATTACTAGAAATAACTTAATAAATTGGAGAATAGATATCCTTCACAACTATATTTCCTCCTTTATTTACTATTCAAACCATTATAATTAAGAATACCTTCATTGATTACTTATGCTAAGGTTGAAACCTTGAAAAGGTCAAAGTGATACCTCTTCTAAAACCACCCGATGCATATGATTAGGGCATGCACACTAGTGTGCACCCCTTCGATCATGCATTCCAAAAATAAAAGGAATCTCCTTGATTTTCCTCCTAGTATGATGAGACCCAAAAGGAATTACGATCTTATATTCCCTTGATAATGTGGGAATATATCATGAGGACATCAAAATCATCTCTCATGGTTCATACAACTCAAATTAGCTAACCTAGTCTTGAACTGAATCAACCTCGATTATTGGTTAGTGCATGATTCTAATCAATTAACCATGAGAACATGGGCCTCCTCTAGCTGTAAGTCCCAACTTTAACCTCAATGATAGATTTTGTCTCCTTATTGAGAAAATTTATATCATGGAATACCAAACACATAATCCCCAAATAATCTTCATGGGACCTACACAATGTGAAAACTACTTCAAAAGGCCATATTCCACTACAACCTACATACATCATGACTGATTTACCATCTCTAATTTATCAAAAAAATCATAAATGATGCGAGATTAGAGATTTTGGTTCATAATTTAACTATCATGATTGAGGTATCACTAAATCCTCTTTTGTATCTACCATTTCAATATAAACATCTCCATTAGATAACATTAAACTATGTGGCAAATATCCTAGTCTCATGAAATAAAAATGTATGAAAATATCCCCACAACCTGATGCTAAACTGCATGCACAATTTCCTAGTTGTATGATGTAAAATGATACAAAAATTTCCTTAATTATTGATGTTAAAATTCATAGTATGGTCCTATCATATGACATTAAACCATGCCACTCAAACTATGTGGGATTTGATTCCTATTTCAATAGGATATGTAGGATGTCTCTTTGAGTTCCAAACCTAAAATCCAAAACTCTCATCTTTTAGTTAGGATACACTATTATTGAAATCATACCCCAACCCATATATCTATATTCCCTCTAGATAATCATAATATCATCACCATTTGGTCCATATTCCCTATGATCCACTTGGTGGTCTATATCCCTATCAATGGATCCAACCACATAAATCATTGGGATATATTCCCCATAAACAAAACTTTATCTCACTAGGCCATATTTCCTTTGATACCTATTAGTAAGGGATACTCATGCATAATTTCCCCACCAACCATTGCTAGGAATCTATCACTGAGAAGTCCATTCCACATGATGTTAAATTTCATGGATTAAGGACTTTACACACAAATTTAAATGGAATTATGTGACACTTTATGTGGCACTAAACTATGTGGGTTCTAATTTCCTTCATATGCGTACATTGGAATCCCCTTCTATAGACATGGTCCCAACTCTAGAATAAATTTTTTCTACCTAAACAATAAAAACTTCAGATTTCCCAGTTTTATTGATTTAAACTATAATATATCTCAAATTAAGAATACCTAATAAATAAATAGATTATTTAGAACCTATAATACATAAATTTTTTCACATAAACAAATGCCTTTGATTATAGCATTAGCATAGGGGTAACCATTCACACACTAGGATTTGGAAAGGATTCATGAAAATGTATTAAATCCACAAGAGAGTGTTGGAGTATGAAATTATTCCTCACAAAATGGTGAGATGAGATTGAACACCCATTATATTGGCCTGAGTTTATTCTAAAACTTTACTGCTAAGAAACCCCAGTGACTATTTACCTTCATAAAGTAGGTTCACAATGACATTCATGCTGAACCATCACAGATGAAGGATCTATCAGAGTTTCCATCATAAATAAAAATGTAGAATCCTATGTGAAAACATTTAGATATAAATGGTTAATTGTAATAAAAATTCTAGCATCATTTTTCTGAACACACATCCTGATTCTTTTAGAAACAAAAATGATAAACCCGATGTGAATATTTTTCTAACCAAAATAACCGAGTTATCCTTTTCCCATGAAAGCGATTGATTGGAAATGAACTCTAACCTATGATCTTTCACTAATGTATATTATTGTTTATTTTTCTTATTTTTATAGAAATCTATATAACATATCCCTTAAATTTAAATTAATGGCACCATCCAATTGAAAAGTGAAGGAAACAGTTACTGCCCAAGTTGTGCCCCCATGACTAGGAGGAGACTTTCACCCATGCAACATCTCCACCAACGAGTCATGAATGTTATCACAAGGGATTACAACCTCAATGGTACTATCCTAATCCAAGAGGCTATGATAGAGATCCTATAATCCATAAAGACTCACACATCACTTCCTTGATAGTGTAAGACCATGAAAAAGCCGGTGGTTCCCCTGACCACCACAAACTGCTTCAAGTTCTTTTCACTAGAGCAAGTCAACACATACCTCCCTTATATTATGGAGGTGTAAAAGGAAGTTATATAGAAATTTAACACCATATAGGAGCCACATTGGATAAATCCTTCCAATTTCCACCACTTAAAATTCCATGTGGTCTAGACTCCTCAATAACCTACTAAGAGCACCACCCAGGAGGTCCTGCTCCGTGGATCTCATTAAGTATAGAAAGATACCATATATAGGGAAAGAGATCACATCCCTATTCCTATAGAAGAAGTCCATCAACACATTTTGGAAATAATTGAAGAGAATACTTATATCCTTGATCATGATCAGTAATTATACCAGCATACCTTTGTAGTATTTGTAGTATCAAGACAATATATCTTGACATCCATCCAAGGGAAGTCTTTCATTCCCACCTTCTCATATAAATACAATCTAAATATTCCAGTATTGAATTGAGGATTAGAGTGGATCCATATCCACACTCTCACCAAGTAAGAGGATCATATCCCAATTATTTACATAGACCCCCCTTAATATATCCTAATGACAATGGAGGGGAAGGATTTTATTCATACCTATGCCCTATAGAGTTTCTAGTAGACTCTAGCAGTATCAATAATAGAAGTAGGGGACTCCCACCAATATATTCTGATGGCAACAAGGTAAATTCTCATATTCATACCCCATTAATGTTAAATAAGCTTGTAAACATATTTTTGAGATCCAACCAGAAGTGGGATAAAATTCCCACTCCCATTCAGAAGGATATTCGACATATTATAATGAAAAACAAAGATCAAGACTGAGTTCATATTGTAACATTCTGAGATTTTAGAATATATTATCTTTAATAATTTTTTTATGTTAGATAGGTTATGATTAATACAACACCCAACATAAGTGAAGAATGATTTATTAAAATATAAAGTGAAAGAATTCATTATATAGTAAAATAATTTTTTTAAAATATTTAACTTTTTAAAAAGGATCAAATTTACTTAAGGAAATACCATTAATTCTTGAGAATTTGTTTTTAAATTGTTTTGTAGAATTATGCCATTTTGTTAAATTTAATACTTTTAAGGAATGATTTTATTAAAATTTATTGATAAATATATGTAATATTTAATGAAATAAATTAATTATATCCATAAAATGGTTAAGTAATGATAAGGAATACAAGTCTAATAATTTTTGGTTAAATGGAAATGTTTTGTTTAAAATCATTGGTTTATTTATTTATATATTTTTTTAAAAGAAAATTTCTATCATTTTTGAGTATTCAAACTATGTAATAGTATTTTTTATACAATTATAAAAATGAATAATTATTTATAAATTGATTTTCTATTGTTTATAAATGAATATAACATCATTTGAAGGTAAAAAGAGATACTTTTGTAGAAAAATATTTTTATGTGCGCAATGTATTTTATATTAAAAAAAAATAATCACAATTTATGAATTATTTTAATGAAATTTATAGATTATATTTTAAATAAAATAATTTAACATTCAATTAATGGTTGTTACTTTCCTGTAATGATAATAAAATCATTTTTATTCTTAAAAATACATTTCTTCTAAAAATGGTTTTTACACATTTTGTGTGTGAATATTAGAATTAATTTCTATCACTATATCAATAGAATATTTTAAAATGGATTCCATAATTGGTATCAAAATAATGATTTTTTTATAAAGTCAATTTCATTTTCGATCATAAAAAAAGAAACTTTTATAATTTTTTTTACCTCAATAAAGGTAAAAATGGGTTAAAAGGGTTAAAATAAATGGATAAGGCTTCAAGATATCACTAAAACTTATATTTAATTTAATTTTTTGAGTGTATTTATGCATAAATCACCTTATCTTTGAAAATTGTATTTTTTTGGAGCTACTCACCATAAAAAATACATTTGTTATAATTAAAAGTTCTTAATATTTATAGGGGTACCTATAACGACTTAGTGTTTATTAGTAATATTTGTCTCTTGAAATAAATGTGTGTTATAATATACTATATAGTTTTATAAAAATAATGAAACCAATACAAAAATTATTTCATTAATATATAATATTGCATTAATTATAAATGAAACCAATTAAAATTCTAAAAATTACAACTGGACAAAAAATATAAAATATAAAATCTAAAATAAGAAAATATGGATTGTCCCAATCTACTAGAATAATTACCACCATTGAAAAAACTATAGAAAAGAAATAAAATATTTGTAAAAAAATAAAAATAATAGAAAATAGAAATATAGAACCTTGAGGAGAATTTATTTGAATATTGAGTGAAAGAATGGAGTGACATATTTTGGAGGTAATGTGACCATTGGAATAGTAATGTGACAGTTGAAATAGTAACATGACCGTTGGAATAGTAATTTTACCTCAAAATAATAAATTGTGATATAAATAATATTTAACATAATTAATTTATGTAAATATAATTTTTATAATTCCAAAAAATAAATATCATGATTAAAAAACTCAAAGAAAATATAAGCACAATTTGAATAAATTGTATTTTAATATTTTTTTTTAAAAATCATTATTTTTATATTTAAAATTAAAATTAATTATGTTAAAAAATTATTTAGGTGAAATTAATATAATTTTTTAAATATTCATATCAAAATTATCCAAGAGTTATTTTTTTTGGTAATTTTATGAAATACTTCAATTTTCTGGTGAATAATAAAAATACAGTTTTTCACATAGCCAATGTATCTCAAATTACATCATTTATGATGAAATAACGACATAATCCTTTCTAGAACTCTAGGTTTTTCCATATTATATTTAATTTCATAAAAGGTTCATTAAAATACAATAAAATTAATTTACAAACCTAAAAATCACTTTCCAAAACCTAAAGTCAAAAACAATTCCATAAAATATCAACTTTTAATTTCTTCCCATTTTACTTTTTAATAAACTATTGAATTTAAATTATAAAGAATATTTAAAGGCTTAAAACCATTATATTATATTTATATATGATTTATAATGTCAAAAATTACCTATTAAAAGTTTTTTCCTTTGATATATTATTTTATTCAATATTTTATTCTAAAAATACCCCTTGCCTCAAGTATAAATAACCCCTCTCCCTTCCCTTGGAAAACCACTCATCCCACCCATTAAAAAGCCCAATATATACCCAAATAATCTCTATAAAGCCCATTAGAATCTATAAGGATGTCTTGGATCAACCCAATTACAATCACCAAGGATTTATTGTGTTGTACAAGATAAGCTACATCGAGGATTAAGTAAGTTCTGATCCACTTCTCTCTCCTTTTTTATTTATTTTTCCACCAACCCTTTCAAAAAAAAACTTAAAATAATAAATGAAGAAGTGATTTAAAATTATATTAATGATTTTAACCAATTTAAAGTATCATACTACTATATATATACATTTCAAGATTCTCTTTCCCACTCCCCTGACAATCTCTACAACAAAATCGACTGATAGAGGCAGTGGTTTAAATCGATGCCATATGGTTTCATGAAGGTTTCCTAAAACCACCGCTAAAGTTGGAGTTGAAATAAAACTCACATAACTTCTAGACATTTAGCGGTGGTTTTTTGGAAACTGTCACATAAACATTGTTTAGCATTTTTTAGGGTTTTAGCGGTAGTTTACACTCCAAAAATGCCAAGATTATAGCGGTGTTTGAACTACCGTTATACTTTAGCCATTTTTTTAGAGTGTAAACCACCGCTAAAACCCTAAAAAATACCACTAAACAAATTTCAACCTAATATATCGGTGGTTTAAAGTACTTTTAAACATTAATTTTCCATATATAACAATGGTTTAAACCGTCACTTTATATCACTTTTCAAAAAAAAATATAGACGTATAATATAATTCCCCCAAACCGCCAAACAAAAATTAAACCAATTCGTAATATCTAAAGAAAACCATATTCTAGAGAATTTACATGTATATATATATCAATATTCATTATAAGTTCCAAAGACCATAATATAGAATACATATTAAGACACTCATTAAAACTAAAGGATTCAAAAAAAAAAATCACCAAAAGAACACAAGAAATAAGAAACCAAATAAAATGACTCAAGAACTTAAAAATGTCATATGAGATCATTTGAAATCCAAAACACTGATTAAACAATAAGAATACACATAAATCCCCCTTTTTATGGTCTCTTAATTCCTTTCTTAAAATGGATATATATTAATAAACATTAGATCATGAAAAAACCCAAATATCTAGAAATAACATCCTTAATATATCATTCCTATCAATATAAATAGTGGATATCTAGAAAAATTATGAAGAACAACAATTATTGATATATTACCTATGTTTCCAATATCTAACACCTTAATAAACATTTCAATCACTATCCAAAAGGGTTGGGATCTGCGCTATTTACAAGGGGAATATATAGGGTCAAGAGAATAATCAATCAGAGGAACAATTTGTCTAGTGGAGGCATATAAGGTTCAAAAAAATATTTTTTTGATAGCTTAATTTCGATATCATTGTTTGACTGTGCATTTTGGAAATCCAATGACCAACTATGTACATATTTTTATATACATGGGAAGCCACATGGTTTAGTCAATTAGTTTTTATTACTATGTATAAACCATGTGAAATGACACATCCCCAAAAAATCACTAGATACATGTTATCTTGGAATGAAACATGGTTTTTCCTAACTATGCACTAACCACAAAATTTCATAGAAAAGTAAAAAATGTCCCAAAATTAACCTTAAAAGAAGAGAGTTGTTCAAAAAAATATGGTAAAAAAATATATGTACATCAATGTGACATCATGATTTTTTAATTCTCTTAACCATATCACATTTTAATTAAAATATTCCATCTCAATAAGACATATCAAATAAAATTTGATCCCACTACTCCCACATCATATATTCTAATTCCCACATCTGATGAGAGTCTATTCCATTTCACCTCAAAACATGGACTAGTGGAATATTTTTCTTATAGTGAATCATTTCCTAAGAATCAACAACCTAAATTGGTCACTTGATTACTAATATATCCAATTCAAAAACTAGGTATTACCATTTTTGAACATGAGAGAGTTTAAGATCATACTTATAAATCTTATAAAAATTGAAAAAACATGGATATATGTTCAATGAGATGGAAAATATAACTGATAAAATAAAATAACTCAAGGATTAAGAATCTTGAGGGAAAGCATCAGGATATACAGAAGATGTGGAATACCAAGGATTCCCTTGGGGGAATTTGTGTGGTAATAAGAAATAAATTAAGTGTTTGAGATAAAAAAAATCAGTATTATGTGGGAAATATATCAATAAACCATCATATATTTAGTTACACATCATATCTAAATCCATGGTGAACCCTATTCACTACCAGATGAACTTTCATCAAAATCCTATCCATCTCCATCTCCATATCCACTTCTTTCCACCAGAACCTGCATGAAAATTATGTTGAAAATTAAACAATGTTGTATATTTAAATTTAAACTTGAAACCAATAAAAGTTTGTGTACTAAATGATCTTGAAGTTGTGTGATTTACCTCCTCACTACCAGTCATTGATGCAATATTATAGGGGATAAATTCAGTCATCTTCTGATATAATTAAACTAATTCTTTCTACAGAGCATCAAACATTGAACCATTTATCTTTATATGAGCCCCATGTTCATGAATTATGTTTTAAATTACAAAAAAATCCCTCATTACATCTCAAGGTAGGGATTCACTATAACTAAGAGTAGATGCTGTTGAAATCCCCTATGGACTGAAAAATACCATAGATAGTAATGGTCCCAAACTCATCCTACACACTCAACTAGGATGCTCTTTTCCAAGGACTTGACCAACTGGGTCATCTTGGGAGACTGAATAAGATCATGTGGGATTGGAATCCCATAGTTTTTTAATTTTTACCTATACATCAAATATTATTCTTATTTTAATAAATACATATTGACATAGTGAAAACTGACTATACATTATATTTAATGAAAAAGGAATTCATACCCCAACTTCTTTGGTAGACACATTAACATAAATCAAATCAGATTTTTATGAACATCCAACCGTATTTCTATTTGGGAGACTTGGTTCTCTAAATTCTTTGACTGAATTAAACAAAGATAAATCAATAATTTAATATACGAAATAGATAATTTTGTCTTATAAATATTTAAACTAATAAAAATTTTACCAGAGTTGATCCATTTTTGAAAAAACTCTTTGACCCAATAGTGTGAGGGATGATTTGTTTAGCTCGACTTGATGCATTGTTTCTTAAAAAATCATGAAATAAATAACATGTAATTTAATAGTAATGTATGAAATGTCATATACTTATCATATTCATGTATATATGTAAAATGAGACTAATATAGTAATATATGTTTCAATACCACATGCTTCTCATGATAATGATTATTAAAATAAATTTACATTGCTCTCTATACACCCCTTAGAGTGCCTTATCATACAGATGTTGACTGTTCAATGAAGTATCATTGAATTATTTCCATAATCTCCATTTTAAATCCTTCAATTTATTAATCAAAATTTTCAATATCCACTTTTGTGTGATTAGATCAGTAATAGTAAAGTGAAAAAACATCTGTATAATGAGATTTAATTTTAAAATATTAGAATTTAATAACATAATGACATTAAATTACACCATAATGTATTAAAATTACCTTTATATGTGAATCAAAAAATTCATTTTTCTAACTCTGAGGAACATACCACCAATTTATATAGGTAATTAGAAGGGTTACCAGCTCTGCCACCAACTGGCCTAGAATTTAGCCAAGTAATCCTGTAGAATCATCAATAGAGACACCATAGCAGTCAAATGGGAGAACTATCTTCAATCCGTTCAAATTATAGACATATGAAATATTGATATTTCTCTCTTTAGTAACATTGTTTGTATCTTTTATGAAAAAATAGTCAGTAGTATAAAAAAGGTGAAATAAATTTATTCACATTAAAATTTGTACCTATAACCGTCACCCTCCAATATCCTCATGAGATTCCCTGTTCCCTCACTGTTGAAGTAAATAAATAGGGATTCACTAGATCAGAAGTTGATGGGATGCTGATGGAGGGTGTTCTATATGCTAATGGAATGGAGGGTGTGAGAGACAGTGGGGGGGGGGGGTGGATGGAGGGTGTCTTGGATACTGTAGGGAGGGAGACCAATGGATCATCATCTTTTGGCATCATTGAGGGAACTTTGATTGAGAGTCAATTGGGATAAGTGAAACACTTCCTCTTTGTAATTCCTATCATTTAATCAAATAAAATTAACTTCATAACAATTCATCCCCTAATTTTCGTATTAATTTCATTTATCCTTGGGACAGTAGGGGATAATAGAAAATGAAAAATCTTAACTGGTATCACATCCATCTCTCAATTTCCCACTATGTTACCCAATATTTCAAATGAGAATTTCTAAAGTTGTAGACAAAAATCACAAAAATCATGATATGGTGTCTAATAAAAACACCATGTAAATTAAACATCTAACTTACATTCACCTATTACAATATATCTCATTTAATTAATGATATTCAATAATAACTCATTTGTATAAAATAACATCAAAAATTAAAAATTCAAAACCAAATGGGAAACCACCTCATGGTTATTGATTTACATGATGAAAACACCATATTTGTTTATAAAATTGGATTTTGGATTTATAAAATGAGTTGAATTCATAAAAAATTACTTTTTAGATATGTATATAACTTTAACATCACTGAAATCAATCTTTAGAACAATATAAAATTTAATGAACATATCATTGAATTAGGTGTAGTGATCTATAATAAAAGTTATATATTAAATAAAGATAAATTAATTATCATAGAAATAGAATTATCATGGTTATCATAAAATAATCTGAAACCAGTAACCATGGAATAATCTAGAATAACTATTGAAATTATAGGAATAAACTAAAAAATAATCCATCCTATTAGTGCCTGATGAAATTTAATCAACCTAACACTTGATCTTACTGTACTTGGAATAAATAATGAAAAAACTCCCCTAGGAGGATTTTATTCCTAATAGAGGTCCACTAACTAAAGAAATATCATAAAATAGTATAGAATGTAATCCTAGATATCCCATCTAGCTACAAACCAATGACATACAAAATAGAGGTCATAAAATAAAAGTACCAAATATAAAAGTTTACTAAAAAACTAATAGAACAACCATTATATAAAAAACACATTTTCATATGGAATGTTATATATAAATCAAGTACCCAAAATATGAAATTTCTATTCATTTATACAACCCAAAATAATGGACACACTTCAAGGATCCATTTACTTCAGAAAAATTACTTTATAAAATTAAGTTTGGGCCTTCAAATTTTTTTTTAATATTTTTAGTTCTAAAATCCTCTCTAAAAATCAAATAATAAAAATATCATAAACATCTGTCAAATAATAATTTAAAAATAAAAAAAAATTTATAATAAAGTGAACACAAACTTTGTTTTTAAAAGTTTCATTAAAACACAGTGATTTTATCATTGGAAATTATTGGAGATTAAAAACATATCTTAAATCATCAATTTTTTTTTCAAAAAGTTCATCAAACACTTCAATTACCTAGAGAAATTAATTGAAAATCAGGAACCCAAAAAAATAAAATCCTTTGATCTAAGTGATTTTCAAGAGAAAAATATAATCTATTAACATGAAATCTATAGATATACTAATTTACATAATTAAATAATTTAGATCATTGAATAAAAATAAGAAATTACTCCTGATTCTAAATATAATGTTTTTTTCATTGAGAAACCTACCATTATCCATTATTTTCACTAATAACAGTTATAATACACCATAAAAATAAGAAATCATTCATAGGAAATTGAGAGGGGGAAACAACTTGGGGGAGGGAGAGGGTGAGGGAAATAGATCAGGTAAGGGAAAAGGAGGGGGCGACCGATTGGTGGGATGTGACCGAAGTTCTGGAAAGGACTTGGGGGAACGACCTTAGAGGGGAAGGCCTGATAGGTACTCGAGCGTCGGTGAGGGGGTAAGCACAATAGTACTAAGGATTAGCGTCGGGGGGGGGGGGCTTGGAGGAGTCAGGGTTGGGGGAGAAGTTTATTTTTTAATAAAAACATAATATTTAGTGGTAGTTTTTAAAACAATACTTTGAAATCATTTCAATTTTTTTAGCGGTGGTTTACGAAACCACTGCTAAACAACAATTTTATTATAGTGAATGTCCTTCCAAAGGTCGGTTAACCACATATAGAGACATTTATATGTCAACATATATAACAATAATCAAGGATGAATATTATAAGCTATATATAATATTTAAAAATTTAATTATATGCATGATAATATTATGGAATTAATTTTACTAATTTATAAATTACATTTAATAAAATAGAAAAATCGATGCAAAATGGGAAATTTTTAAGTAATACATGATATCAAAACTCTTCAATTTCATCAAAAAAAAGAAATATAATCCAATGATTATAATTGATAAATAGCTGTATAAATTACTATAATTAACTTATGGATAACTGTTTTAATAAATATAAGTTTATTATTTAGAAGAAAAAAAGTGATGAAATAGAGTGAGAATTAAGGCAAGGAGATTATTGAACCCAACTCTTTTTTTGGGTTATACCTCTTTCACGACATCTTTTGTATAAATACTCTTTTAATGTTACTTAAATATAATTTCATTATTCTTAATTTTTTTAAGGGATATACATGTTTCCTACTTGATTTTATGAAAAATAAAAATATTTTCCAAAAGAAATATTCTTTCTAAAACACATCTTCAACCCCTCTTGAGTTGTTTCTTCTTCACTCAAAAATGATTATTTTTATACCAAACATGTTTTTTACCTTTTTCATTTAGAATCGACAAGTTTATTTATAAAATCATGATTGGTGAAATCCTTATGAAACCCATTCATTTACATATGTTAATTCATGACTATAATTGTAATACATTTTATGTGGAATGCATGATTGTGTTAATATTATGATGTGATGGGTGAGACCAGAATTATATATCCCCCCAATTCATTGGGTAATGTGATGTATCTCATGAGTTAATGTGATATATGTGTAAACATGATTCTATATTTGTTCACAATGATGATGTTATTATTATTCACATATTTTATGTGTGAACATGATGCTAGCTTTGTTCACAACTATGTTTGGTATTTGACCACTATGACATGATGTTTCATTTTTATGCATAGTCACATTCCATTCCTTTATCACATGTTTCCATCACTATTTTTATGATGATACTATACTTATTATATGATTATGATGTTTATTCTCACCAAGATATATTGATTTGTGTCCCTTATTCATCCTCTTATGAGGATTTTAGCTCACCCCTTTCATTGATGTATATCCTTAGGTGTTTACTTGTGCTATGGAGAACACGAGGGATACTAAGAAGATAATGAACAAGTAATTAAATAATTTTTATGTTTTATTGTTTAAAATTTATATATAAGGCTAATTTTTCCAAGACACTAAACCTTTGGATCCAAGATTTGTAATTCTAGTATGTTTTTATCAATAAAATGATGTAATATTTATATAAGAAAAACTAGGGCCTCTATAGTTGGTATCATAGCATGGTTTAGTTAATTTGGGAATTTGGATTAGAAGAAAAGAGTGAAAACCATAAGTATAATCCTATGTATAGGTAAAATATATTAGAATAATCTTTTTAGGAAAAGGATAAACATAGGGATCCCATAAGATATTCCTTTAAAGATAATTACATAAAATAAAAAATCATTTATTCATTCTTTTTTGAATTTTTTTCAAATATATTCTATTTAATAAAATGGTGGGAACTAGGAGAAACAAGGCCAATAACCCATGTGAGGTACAATGCCAGGATTTTCTGAATGACATCCCCAATTCCATGGGAGGTGGATTTCAAAAGTTTATGTCAATGCTTACCCAATTGTCTTAGGATATGAATAATAACCTAAAGCATGTGGAACTTAATCCTTAACCGAATAAGGATAAAATATCCAATGAATCCTTTATGTGAAAATGAACACTGATTTTTAGTGGAACTTTTGATACACTTGTCATGAAATAGTGGGTTAACTCAATGGAGAATTTATTTTCAGTGATCCATTGTTCTGAGAAGGAGAAAGTGACTCTTGCAATTTATTTTTTAGAAAGAGAAGATAATAAATGGTGGCAGTTTATAGAGAACAATAATTCTAAGGTTGAAATAGAATATATGGAGTAAGAATACTTTAAGAAAATATTTTTTACCAAGTATTTACCTTAAACTCTTTGAAAAAATATGGAGATAGAATTCATAGATCTAAAGAAAAAGGAAGGTGAATCTATCATGGATTACAAGGAAAACTTCACAAGGATTACAAGATATGCCTCAGGTTTTGTTATCAACCATGACAGTAAAATAGAGATATTATTTAGTGGTTTAAAACCACACATTCGAAAGGATCTAGATATCCATGACTTTGGGAGTTATGAAGAAGTGGTTCGATGCACTCTCAAATTGGAGATTGAGTTTGGATAATGGTCCCATAGTTATGGAGATATTAAGAGAAGAATGGAGTTTCATGTTGGTGGGTCAAAAAAAAGGAGGAAAGAGTATACAACTACCCACTTGTCAAAAGTGTGGGAAGAAGCATCATGGGAATTGTCTCAAAGGGACATGGAAATGCTTTAAGTGTGGGAGAGAAGCACAATAAGCTCATGAATACTTAAGAGACATGAATAAGTTATCCAACATGATGGAAGAAATGGGAGAACCTCCTAATGCACCACCATTAGTTCAATTATTCAATTTTTTGGGGAAAGGGTACTATGGAAGCCAGTACACTAAACCACAGGTCCTTGAGGGTAATCAACGTCAACAACCACCAAATATAAAGGAGTAAGGGAAAGATTATTCCATCACTAATACTAAAGTGGAGCATAAAAATGAAGTTATATAGGGTATAATTACTATTCAATCAACAATGGAAAATGTTTTATTTGATTCTGGTTCTATACATTCCTTTATATCCTGCAAGTTTTCTAGAACTGTTGAATTTAATCCCCAATAACTAGAATTAGAGATATCTATACAAACACCTAGTGGTGTAATCATTGAAACCCAAGTGTTGGAATCTTATCCTGTAAGAATATTTGGGAATATTCTTATAGTGAATCTTATAATACTTCCCTTAGTGGAATTATATACTATAATGGGAATGTATTGGATCTCCTTTTATAGAGCACACATCAGTTTTCGGGAAAAGGAAATCTCATTTCATATTATGAACCATCCAATGAAACTCTAAAAATTAAAGTACGATCATGAATCTACTTTGGAAAATCCCTCAATGGTGTGGGTTTTTATACCCTATAAAAAATCATACCTTTCTCAAATGGTTGAGTAAAATTAAGGTATCAAACAAGAGGAAATTCCCATTTTTAGGTAATGCATTGATGTATTTCCCAAAGAGTTACCCATAATTCCCCCAGATTATGAGGTAAAGTTATCAATATAGATCATACCCGGAGATAATCCTATATAAAAATTCTCTTATAGGATGTCCCCAATATAATTTTAATATTTAAAGAAGTAGATGAAGGAGCATTTGGACAAAAGGTTTATACACCCTAGTGCATCACCTTGGGGTGAACCAGTGCTCTTTTTTAGGAAGAAGGATGAATCAATGTGGTTGTGTATCAATTATCGAGAGCTAAAAAACATATCCATAAAGAAAAAGTATCATCTTACAAGGATTGATGACTTCTTCGATCAACTATAAGGAGATAAATATTTCTCAAAGGTGTATCTTCATTCTATATATCATCAACTAAAGGCAAAGAAGGAAGATATTCAGAAGACTACTTTCTATACATGGTATGGGCACCATAAGTTCATAGTGATTCCTTTAAGACTTACTAATTCCCCTGAAATTTTCATGGATTTGATGAATATATTCTTTATAGACTACCATGATAAATTTTTGGTAGTTTTTATCGATGATATTCTCATTTACTCTAAGAGAAAGGAGGAACATGGAGGACATCTAAGGGTTGTGTTGGAGACATTAAGGAAGGATAAAATATATGATAAGTTCATAAAGTGTGAATTTTGGATATAGAAAGTCGAATTATTGTGGAACATTGTATAACCCCATGAATATATATTTACTTTTAGAATAAATTTAATTTTGTTGATAGCTTACAATGTACGCAACAACGGGTTTGAACAAAACACTATTTAGTCATGTTTTTCACAACTAACTAAATTATAAAACCTTTATAGAATTTATATAGTAAATTTATATAATATATATCCAATAAAATATTTTGACATTCATCCAATATATTTTATAGATAAAATATAAGAACAAACCCAATATTACTCATAAAAACCTATATTTTTATGAAAGCGGTTTTACCACCTTTTAATGGCGAACATATTTTAAATTTTTTTACCATTTTATATATTATATTTGAAAAAATAAACTTATTCTTTTAAAGTGGAATATAAAAATTTACTTTGGTTTAATTTTTTATATTTTTATGATAAGTTTCATATTTTGATGAATAGTTATAAAGTATTGCATTTTAATTGAAAATACAATTTTCATCTAAATAATTTAGTGTTAAATTATATTTTTTATTTGTTTTAAAGTTTAATTATATTAATTTTATATCATTTAATATAATTTAGGTCATTTTAATCAATTTTATATTGAATATGAATATAAAAACATTATAATCTTTTCTATGTTTTCACTTAAAAAACCCATTTTCTCGTTCCATCAACATGATTAATTTTAAATTAATTACTACAAATTTTATGTTTTTAATTTTAAAATATAGATTAAATATTTTTAATTAGTGGGTAAAAATTATGTAAATAGGTTTCTTTTATTTTTAGGCATATGAATAATAAATTTAGTAATATTTTAATTATCATGGTTAAGGGTAAATCATGTAATTATTGGTAAAAATAATATTATAAAGACTATAAAATTACATTAAAAATTATACTAATTTCATTGTATGAGTGTTTCTTGACCAAAATAATACTTTTTTATTAAATTATAACATTTTTAATCCACTTGAATGTGAGTATGACATGTATAATATTATATGCAAAGAAATGTCAATTTTGTCACACTTTTGTTTTTAACAATTGAAATATTTTTAATATGGGGGTTATATAGGGAATATGTTAAAATATAAATATTATTTTGAAATATAAAATGTTTATCTTTATCATTATAATTTATTTGTAATTTTTATAAAAGAAATAATTAAATAAAAGGCTTGCATAATGATTATGCAGCAATTGTTTAATTAAAGGAAATATCAAATAAATGATATTAAAAAATATTAAAATAGATATAATTTGAGATGATTAATGTCATATAAGAATTTTTTAGATTATATTTACAATTTATTGGTGTTTTAGAATATTTTTTTGAATTTATCTTGTTGTTATGATATTTTTAAAAAGTTATGTAATGAATAGTGTCAAAATTGAGATTATTGATATTTTAAATAAAAAATATTTTATTAAATGATATAAAATTGCTAAGAATATAAATTTCAGAAAAATAACTATAATAAGTCTTAAAATTTAATAAATTACTCATTTATTGGTCTTTTTTCATTTTATAGTAATTATATTAACCCTCAAAGTGTAAATTATATGATGTCACAGTAAGAGTTAAAAGTGTTAACTAAGGGTTAAAGACAAAATATAAGGGTAATAATGTGACCTAAATTTATTTAAAAATAATTTTTCAGAGATTATTTTGACAAATAATCATCTTATATTCTAAATAAATCACTTTGGACCAATTTATAATTGTAAATTAATTTATATTAACTTAATATTTTGAGAGTTTCCAAAAGTGACCCTCACCTCAATTATAAAAGGGGACCTCCTCCCTCACTTCCTCACACCAATTTGAGCCTTATATCTTGAAAAAAACCTATAAATTTATCTTAAAAACATCATTATCCAAGTTCTGGAGGTTTTTTACTCCAAAAATACCTACCATATATCCATTAAGAAGATATCTAAAGGAAGTCCATTGAAGAATAACTAATCATTTTTACTAACTCATTCAAGTTAATTTTTTATTCTACTTCATATTGATGTGTTGTTTCTATACTAAAGTCATAAATATAGTATCATATATATTCTTATATGTTATTATGGTTATGGTACAACCATATTCCATGTTTTATCCATCCTATGAAAAGAAAAATCACCACGCATGCGTACATAAGACTTACCATCTCCATGTTGTGGTGTAAACTTTTTTTCAATTTTTTTTACTTGGATGGGTATAAGGATGAAAATAATGGAAATAATGGAAATATATTATAATTATGACAAGATATTTATCCTGTAAAAAATTAATATATCATAAACTTCCTTATCCTTTCACTTATTAATGGAATGATACCATCACTCGTGCGAATGTACAACCTATCATCTCCACGACATGATGCTATTCATTTTACATATACAACATTCAAGAATGACTCTAAAAATGTATTTAATGATTAAATATGATATTTATAACATTAATATAATTTTTTATATGTTTAATATATATATCCTATGCAATATAACTGAGACTTTTATGATAAATCATGCATAGGAAAATGAAGCAGTTAACACCCGAAACAAGGGTAAAAACGAAATATTATCAAAAAATGGGTGATAAAATAACACAATAAGATCATATATAATATAATAAATATGAATAAGGCTATAATATAAATTAATAACATGTTTTAAACCATTATACAGGAGATTAAAGGATGAATTATTAAAAAAGAAGTGTGAGGTAAGGATTTTCTCATCTCACTTTTACTTTTGTGAGATATAAGCCTTATTAACAACTTATTTATTACCTGTGGTGTATATATACTACAATTTTATATATAATATCATAAATATCATTGTATTCATGGTATTAAAATGTTTCAAAGTGGTATGGGACACTTTGATTTAAAATATTTTTTTTAAATAGATTATTCGATAGATGAAAAATTATTTGGATTGGTATGACATGGGTTGGGGACTGTTTAAATTAAGCCCCTTGATGCATAGGTAGTGTCATGATATGAATAAGTTGTCCAAAATAATATGGGTTTCAACCTGATATGATAAACCATATTGTAAAAGGTCTTGACGGTAAAGGTTCCATGTACTTAGGAAACATGGAATCCAATAATTAAGTATTTCCTCTATTGAGAATTCAGTTATTATTATTATTATTATTATTATCTATGAAATTATTTCTTTGACATTATCTATGGATACATTTCCTTATTAGGTTATTTATTAAATGTCATGTGTTTCAGTTATTTTCCATGCCATATTGATTATGTATTATTCAGTTATTTGAATGGAATGTGTTTTCAATTATTGACATTTCCATATAGATTTGTTCTCATTGATTCATTATTGATTCCACTATATTTAACCTTATTGAGAATTTAATCTCACCATTATTATGTTTCCTTTCCCCAAGTTGTGAAGAAGAATCCTTTTAATGAGTTTCAAGGATTCAAAGCTTTTGTTTTTGTTATACTTTATTTCCTTTCCCATTATAATATGAATATCATGTATGTAATATTGTTTTCAAAAACTACTAAAATGTTCATAACCTTGGGATTTGAAGACTGTATCTACACCAATGTAATTAAATAATTCACTGATTTTGGGATTTTGGGGTCGGGGTGTTACAATTGGTATCAGAACAAGTTTAACAGCAACCTTGGAAACTAGATTTAGAAAACTTATATTAGGGAATATAACCCTAAGATAGAATTTGAGGATAAGTATAGAAGAACATAATATAATTTTGTTAAGGTAGATATTATTTGGGTCTTCTTAGAAATACATCTATATATGGATACTACAAGTGGGCATGGTTTTGGAACATATTTACCTAGGGGTAACAACTCTAACAGGGTGCATCAGGCCTGACTTGGCGTAACCTAATACATGAAAACAAGACTTACTATGCACCTAGTTTGACACTCCAGGAAATATGCTTAAGATAATTCAAGTCTTCTTTACCTTCCATTTTGAAAAATTTAAAATTAATGATGTCACCAAAGTAACCAATGTTTATGATTTATGATGCAGAAATTTTTAATTTATATTGAGTGTTATACCATATTTGAATTCATGATTTTATGAGATAATATAGTATATTCCATTATTTATAAATGGTTCCTAGAAGGATGAATGGTATCAATACTCATAGAAATTATAGAGGATTCCCCGCTGAGGAAACCAATACAGCTAGTATTGGAATGGAGAAAATTATGACAATACTAGGGAAACTTAACTAGTTTATGAAAAATAAACTTTCTTGAATGGACCATACTATTCTATAGAGAGAATATCCTATGTTTTATTTCTTTATGCAATATAATCCCCTATAATTTAGTGGGACTACTAATACAATTGTATATGAGAAATGGATTAAGTCTATGGAGAAGATATTTACAGCCTTGGGATGCAGTGAAATATAAAAATTTACACTTGTGGTGTATTGTCTCAAAGGTGGTGATGATAAATGGTGGTCCTTGATCCAAAATACTAGAGAGTAATAATAAGTAAGACTCATGTAATGGATAAATTTTAAATAGAAATTATTCAATAAATACTTCCCTCATGATCAAAAAATTGAGATGAAGAGAAATTTCCTTAGCTTAAAGAAAAAGGAAGAAGATAGTGTTGTAGATTATGAAGCTACCTTTACAAGGTTATCTAGATATGTCACAGAATATATATGAAATGTAGAGTAAAAGATTGACCACTTATTTTAAGGTCTTTATTTAAGTTAGGATCATCACACTCTTTTATATCTACCCATTTTCTAATAAAATTAGACATTCCCATTTTGATTTAATAAGAGAGTTGTCAGTCAAAACTCATATGAGAAGTCTCATTGAAACACATTTGTATTAGCCAATTCCAATTATGACACATAAATGTAATTTACTTACTGACCTTGTTATCATACCTATGGTTGAATTTGATATAATCCTCAATATGTATCAGATCTCAAAATATAATGCAAAAATTTATTGTAATAGGAAGGAAATTACGATTTGTAAGGAAGAAAAAAAACTCATTATCTTTAGAGCAGAAGATTCCTCACACAATTCATATCTAGACCCACCCCTAGTAGATCTACTGAATGAAATTATTGTGGAATAAGAGAAAACAACATCAAGTTATGGAGAACGTAATATTAAAATTGAGGATATAACTATTGTGCGAGAATACATTGATGCATTTTCTGAGGAATTACCTAGACATACCCCAAAGCATGATGTTAATGTTTCTATTGATTTAATCCCTAATTATAGGTCAATATCAAAGAATCCATATAGAATAAACACTTTGGAATTAGTTTATTTAAATAAACAACTATAGGATTTGGGTAATAATGGATTTATTCTCCCTGTATTTTCACCACGGGGAACCCCTATTATCTTCATTAAGAAGAAAGATGGATCCATGAGGTTGTGCATTAATTATAGGGAAATAAATTCTATTACAATAAATAATAAGTATCAAATACCTCGCATTGATGACTTGTTTAATAAATTTTTTGGAGCCCAATATTTTTTAAATATTGATCTTCATTCTGGGTATCACCAATTGCGAGTAAATAAGGAAGAAATTTTAAAGAAATCTTTTTTTAATGAGGTATGGACATTACAAGTTTACAGTAATTCCAATTTAATTGAATAATGAACCCTTTATTTATATGGACATAATGAATAGAGTATTCAAGTAATATCTTGATGATTTTTTTGTGGTATTCATTAATGACATTCTGGTATATTCTAAAAGTAATAAGGATCATGAGAATCACTTGCAGATTATTCTTAAGACTCTTAGAATGGAAGAGTTATATGGGAAATTTAATAATTTAAATTTATGGCTTAAAGAAGTTCATTTTCATGGAAATATTATATCTAAGTATAGAATATCACTTGATCTTACAAAGAGAAAGGTAGTCAAAGAATAGTCTACACCAATAAACATAACCGAGGTATGTAGTTTGATTGGTTTGGAAAGTTATTATCGGAAGTTCGTTCAAAATTTTTCCTCATTGGATAACCCGTTAACTAATCTTACATGTAAAGGGGTTATGTTTGTTTGGAAATGGGAATGTGAATAATGTTTTGATTAACTAAAGATAATATTAGTCAATGCTCTGATTTTGACTCTACCATTTTAAAGTGATGGGTTTTTCATATATAATGATACATTGAATAAGGGACTTGGTTGTGTCTTAATAAAAATGATAAAGTTATCACATATGCATCAAGGTAATTTAAAACTCATAAAAATAACTATCCGACCAATGATCTTGAGCTAGCAGCTGTAATATTCACTTTGAAAATATGGAGACATTATCTCTATAGAGAACGATGTGAAATATACACAGATCATAAAAGTCTAAAATAAATATTCTCATATAAAGTGATCAACATGATACAAATACGATGGATCAAGATACTCAAGTATTATTATTTCTCAATACACTACCACCCATGGAAAGAAAATAAGGTAGCAGATGCATTGAGTAGGAAGGATCATGGAGTTCTAACCCAAAGGAGTATTGAGAAGGATCATGTATTCATGGATCTAGTAAATATAGTTATGGGAATTTTTAAGGAAGGGGAGACATCAATCATTTTTAAAATGATTTAAAAACAATATTTATTATAGAAGATAAATAATTTTAAATATAATGAAGAAAACCTTTAGAAGAAAATTAAAGTAATGAACAAACGAAAATTAACAGAATTTGTTTGTGAAGATGGTGTTCTAAAATAAAAAAGGAGGCTATGTGTTCCACCTATACCTGATCTAAAAATGGAATTGTTGGAAAATGATCATCGCTCAAATTTCTCTATACACCCTAGTAGCACAAATATATATAGGTACTTGAAGGAAAAATTTTTGTGGGATAACATGAATTGGGAAATTGCTGATTATGTGTCCAGATGTTTGGTTTTTCAACAAGTGAAATCTATGAGGAAAAATCCTGAATGTATCCTACAACCTCTTCCTATTCCTGTGTGTAAATGTGATTAAATTACTATGGACTTTTTCATGGGACTACGAAGGACTCCTTGAAGGAATGATGTAATATGAGTTATTATTGATATTCTTACCAAATCAGCACATTGTATTACTATAAGAGAGGATTTAACTCTTTAAAAACTTATAAGAATCTATATTAATGAATTTTTAAGGCTTAATGGTGCATCACTATTGATTTTGTCTGATCAAGATCCCCATTTTACATTAAAATTCTATAATATTATCCAGAATTCTCTAAATACTGAGCTTCATTTGAGAACTGCCTACCATACTCAAACTGATGGACAATCCAAAAAAATAATTCAAACAATATAATACATGTTTATATTGTGTTCAATTTACTTTCAAGGCATGTGGGATCAGTAACTACCATTGGTATAGTTTTCCTAAAAAAATATTTTACATTCAAGTTTTCAAATGGCGCTGTATAAAGCATTATATGGAAATAGATTTCATATTCCAACTTATTGGGATGAAGTTAGTGAAATGAGACTCGTAGGCCTAAAAATTGTCAAAGATGCAATGAAAAAGGTAAAGTCTATTTAGGAAAATATTAAAGAAGCTCAAAGTAGGAAAAATAGTTATGATGATAATCAGAGGAAATAGATTTGGAATTACATGCATGACCTAACACAGGTTCTCACCTCTAATGAAATAGATTTGGATCCAAACCTTTCATGATATGAATAACCCATATAAATTATTGATACCAGAGAGCAAGTATTGTGGAATTGGATGACTCATCCAGTAAAGGTACTCTAGAGAAATCACAAAATGAAAGAAGCAACATGGAAACCAGAGGATTCTATGAAGAAGAACTACCCACATTTTTTTAGAAGGAAACACACCTAGAATTTCTAGGACAATTTTTTTTGTAGTAGGTAAGAATGTATAAACCCAATAATTTACTATATTTTCATTTTATAATAAATTTAATTTCGTTAATAGTTTACAATGCACACAATAATAGGTTTGAAAAAAACACTATTTAGTCATGTTTTTCACAATCAATTAAATTCTAACAATTTTAGAGAATTTATATAGTAAATTTAAATGTTATATATCCAATAAAATATGTTTAAATTCATCCAGTGCATTTTATAGTCATAATATAATAACCAACCTAATATTACACATGAAAACCTATATTTTTATAAAAGAAATTGTACTACCTTTTAATGGAAAACATATTTTAAATCCAATTTTTTTTACACTTATATATTATATTTGAAAAAATGAACTTCTTATTTTAAATTTTAATATAAAAATTTAATTTGGTTTAAGTTTTGGTATTTTTATGATAAATTTCATGTTTTTATGAGTAGTGATAAAATATTGCATTTTAATTGAAAACAACATTTACATCTAAATAATTTACAGTGTTAAATTATATTTTTAATTGGTTTTAAAGTATAATTAGATTAATTTTATATAATTTAATACAATTTAGGTAATCTTAATAAATTTTACATTGAATATGAATATAAAAACATTACAATCTTTTATATGTTTTCACTTTAAAAACAAATTTTATCATTTCCTCAATGAGATTAATTTTAAATTAATTACCACAAATTTTTTATTATAAATTTTAAAAAATGGATTCCATATTTTGAATAAGTGGGTAAAAGTTATGTAAATATGTTTATTTTATTTTTTTTCATATAAATAATAAAATTTGTAATATTTTAATTACCACGGTTAAGGGTAAATCAAGTAATTATGAATAAAAATAATATGATAAAGACTATAAAATTACCTTAAAACTTGTCCTAATTTAATTATATGAGTGTGTTTTGACCATAATTATCATTTTTATGAAATTATAACCTTTAAAGCCAATTTTTTGAGAGTATGATATTTATAATATTATATTCAAAGAAAAGTCAATTTTCTCACACTTTGTTTTAACAAGTGAAATATTTTTAATATAGTGTAATATAGAGAATCTATTTGACTATAAATAGTATTTTTAAATATAAAATGTTTATATTTATCCTGATATTTTTTTTTTTAATTTTTATAGAATAAATATTTAAATTAAAGGATTTCATAATGATGATACAATAATTATTTAATTAAAGGAAATGTCAAATAAATGATATTAAAAATACTAAAATAAATATAATTTGAGATGATTAATGTCATACACTATTTTTTAGATTAATTTAACATTTTAGTGGTGTTTTAGAATAATTGGTTCTAATTTATCTTGTTTTTATGATATTTTTAAAAAGTCATGTTATGAATAGTATCAAAATTGACATTATTGATATTTTAAAATAAATAATATTTTATTAAATGATATAAAATTTCCAAGAATATAAATTTCAGCCAAATTATTTGTATAATTATTAAAATTTCATCAATGAGTCATTTATTGGTCGTTTGGCATTTTATAGTAATTATATTAACCCTCAAAATGTAAATCACATGATGTCATGGTAAGAGTTAAAAGAGTTAACTAAGGGTTAAATCCAAAATATATGGGTAATAATGTGATCTAAACTTGTCTAAAAATTATTTTTTGTTATTATTTAGACAAATAATCATCTTATATTATACGTAACTCACTTTGGATTCATTTTTAATTAGAAATTAATTTATATTAATTTAATATTTTTAGATTTTCCACAAGTGACCCTCACCACAATTATAAAAGGGAAGCTCCTCCCTCACTTCATCACACCACATTGAGCATTTTAGATCGACCAAACCCTACAAATTTATCTTTAAAACATCTTTATACATGTTTTGGAGGTTTTTTACTCCCAAAATACCTACCATATATCCCTTAATAAGATATATAAATGAAGTCCACCAAAGAAGAGGTAATCATTTTTTACTAACTCATTCAAGATCATTTCTTCTTCTACTTCATCTTCACATATTTTTTACATGATAAAGTAATAAATATAGTATCATATATATTATTATATGCTATTATGGTAATGGGACAACCATATTACATGTTTTATCCGTTCTATGAAAAGAAAAATCACCACACATGCGTACATACAACTTACCATCTCCATATCGTGATGTAATCTATTTTTCATCACCAATTTAATTGGATTGGTATAATGATAAAAATAATGGATATATATTATAATTATGAAATTATATTGATCCTTTTAATATAAATATATCATAAAATTCCTTATCCTTTCACTTATTAAGAGAATGATACCATTGCTCGTGCATACGTACGACCTACTGTCTCCACGACGCGATGTGATTCATTTTACATATCCAACACTAAAAGGTGGATTTAAAAATGTATTTAATTATTAAATATCATATTTATAACATTAATATATGTTTTTAGATGTTGGATATATATAAATCCAATGCAAAATAACCAAGACTTTTATGATAAAACAATCATAGGAAAATGAAGTAGCTAACACCCGAAACAAGGGGAACAATGAAATATTATCAACAAACGGGTGATAAAATAATATAATAAGATCATATATGATATGATAAATATGAATAAGGTTCTTATATAAATTTAAAACAAGTTTTAAACCATTATACAGGATGTTAAATCATGTAAACTAAAAAGGAAGTGTGAGGTAAGGATTTTGTCATCTCACTTTTACTTCTATGGGATATAAGCCTCATTCACCAATTATTTATTATGTGTGGTGTATGTATAATACCATATGATATATCATATCATAAATCTATTTGTATTCATGGTATTAAAATGTTTTAAAGTTGTATGAGATACTTTGACTTAAAATCTTTTTTAAAATTTATTATTCGATATATGAAGAATGTTTTGGACTGGTATGACATAGGTTGGGGACCTTTTAAAGTAATCCCCTTGATGCATAATTAGTATAATGAGGTGAATCATTTGGCCAAAATCAGATGGGTTTCTACCCAATATGCTAAACCATCTCGTGATAGGTCTTTACAGTAAAGATACCATGTGCCTAGGAAACATGGATTCCAATAATTAAGCCTTTCCATTATTTAAAATTGAGTTATTATTATTATTATTATCCATGAGATTATTTCTTTGAAATTATCTATAGATAAATTTAATTATTATCTTATTTATTAAATTACATGTGTTTCAGTTAATTAGCATTCCTTATTGATTATGCCTTATATAGTTATTTGAATGGAATGTGTTTTCAGTTATTGACATTTCCATATAGATTTTTTCTCATTGATTTATTATTTATTCTGACGTACTTACCCTTACTAATAATTTTAGACCACCCTTATTATGTTTCCTTTCTCTAGGTTATGAATAGGAATCGTTTGAATGATTTTCAAGGATGCTGAGCTTTTATTTTTGTTATGATTTATTTACTTTCCCAATTCAATATGGGTATCATGTATGTAATCTTGTTTTAAAAAATTGCTAAACTATTTAGTACCTTTAGATTTAAAGATTGTTTTCTGAAAATGTAATAAAATAATACACCATATTTAAGATTCTAGGGATAGGGTGTTACAAACATGATCAAAATTGAGGTAATTTATATAGACCCTTAAAAAAGGCAATTGAGGAATGGCTGAGATCCACTAGTGTTAGGAAAATAAATAGTTTTCTTAGATTGGATGGGTACTACTGATTTTTTGCATGTAATTTATCATGATTGTATAGACTTCTAACATAGTTAACATAGAAAGGGGTAAATTATGTATAGATATAAGAATGTGAGGAAAGATTCAAGGATATCAAGAAGAGGCCATTCACTGCACTTGTACTCACACTACCAAAAAGTGGAGAAGGTTTTGCGATATACAATGATGCTTCAAAGAAGGTCTTGGGTTGTGTACTATTGAAAAATGATAAATTTATATTTTAAGCCTCACGAATTTATAAAGTATATATTCAAATAAAAATATCTCAACATGAATCAAATAATATGGTTAGAGCTAATCAAGGACTATGATTACTCTATTTAGTAACATCTGGGAAATGCGAACAAGGTATCTAATGCTCTTAGAAAAAAATATCCTTCTACTATATCCATATGTGGATTGAGAAAGGCCCTATATTCATGGATATTCAATAGATGTATTTGGAAATCATAATGGCATGAAATAAATATTACCTTTCCAAAAATATTTCCCAACCATATATCCAAGAGAAGATCAAGGAGGCACAAATAGATGATCTGGAGCTATAAAAGAAGGTGAATGCAGTAAAGGAAAGTTTCATGAGTTCCACATTAACAATGATGGTGTGATTTGTTTTGGAATGAGTCTTTGTTTTCCATCATCACCTTAGATAAAGAAGAAGATATTGGATAATTCACATAGATCATCTTTCTCCATACATCATGGAAGTACCAAGATGTATTGTTATCTTTGAGAACACTTTTGGTGGGACAACATGAAGAGAAATATTACAAAGTATATCTCATGGTGGTTAGTATTCCAGAAAGTTAAAGTAGAGTAAAAAAATTAGAAAGGGATGATGCAACCATTACCTATACCCATGTGGACATGGGATAATGTCACTATGGAATTTGTCACTAGTCTTTTGAAGACATCCCAAGGAAGCAATATGATATGGGTTGTGTTGGATCGAGTCACCAAGACTACCCACTTTATTGCCATTCAAGAAGATTTATCACTTTAAAAACTTTCCAATATATATGTGAAGGAAGTTGTGAGGCTACATGGGGTTCTAATTTTGATTATCTCTAATCGTGATCCAAGGAACACCTCCAAATTTGGGAGAAGTCTTCAACATGCTTTGAGTACTAAATTTAATTTCAGCATGAAATATCATCCCCAACATGATGGGAAATCTAAAAGGACTATTCATAAACTTGAGGACATGATAAGAGCCTTATTAATGAAATTTAAAGGAGGATGAGATAAATATATCCCATTGGTTGAGTTCTCATATAACAATATCTTCTAATTGAGTATTCAAATGTCTCTATATGAAGCTCTATATGGGAAGTTATTTAGAACTCAAAATTGTTGGGATGAAGTTGGGGAACTAAATCTACTTGAACCTAATATTATGCAAGAGATGATGTAGAAGTTTCAATCCATCCAACAACATATAAAATATTTTCAAAGTCAGAAAAAGAGCTATGATGACAACCATCGAATGGAATTGGATTTCAATGTTGGAGACAAATTTTTCCTTTTAATATCACCATGGAAGAGAGTCATGTGGTTTGGAAAGAAATAGACGATTGAACCAAGGTACATTGGACCCTTTGCGATCCATGATCGCATAGGATTAGTGGATTATTGGTTTTCCCTTCCACCAAGTATGGCTCAAGTTCATGACATGTTCCTCATATCACTATTGAGAAAGTAAATATCCGATCCCTCACATGTACTGAACCTAAATGTGGTTCAATTGGAGAATGAAATCTCATATAAAGAGTAGCCAGTGAAATTCTTGGACCATATAAACAATGTTCTACACAAAAAGACAACTCACATTGTTAAAGTGTTATGGAGAAACCAAAATTATAAAGAGGAGACTAGGGGAAAATAGGAAATAATGAAACAAAAGTACCCTCATATATTCTCAACAAAGAATATGAGTTGAAATTTTGGGGAAACATTTCTAAATAAGGTAATGATGTAATGAATCGGTATTTATTTGTAGTATTTGTCTCTTGAAATTAATGTATTTTATAATATAATATATAATATTATTCACATAAAGAAACCAATAATTTTTTTTCATTAATATATACTATTACATTAATTAGAAATGAAACCAATTAAAATTTCAAACATTAAAACTGGACAAAAAATATAACATAGAAAAGCTAAAATGGTAAAATATGGATCAACCCAATCTACTAGAATCATTTACCTTATTGACAACACTATAGAAAAAAAATACTCATAAACCAATGAAAATATTAGAAAATATAAATATATAACCTTGAGAGGAATTGAGTTGAATATTTAGTAAAATAATGGAGTGGTATATATATGAGGTAATGCGACCATTGAAATAGTAATATGACTGTTGGAATATTAACCTAACCGTTGGAATAATAAATTTACCTCAAAAAAATAAATTGTGATATAAATAATACTTATCATGATTAATTTATGTAAAAATTTTTTATAATTCCAAAAAATAAATATCATAATTAAAAAACTCAAGTAAAATATAAGTCCATTTTTAATAAAATCTATTTTAAAGTATTTTGTGAAAATAATTATTTTTATATTAAAAATTAAAAGTACCTATGTTATAAATTTATTTATATAAAATGAATAATTTTTTTAAAATCATCACATGAAAATTATCCAAGGGTGATTTTTTGGTAATTTTATGAAATACTTCAATTTTCAGGTGAATAGTAAAAATACAGTTTTTCACATAACCGGTGTATTTAAAATTTCATCATTCAAGATGTAATAATGAAATAATCCTTTATAGAACTTTATTTTCAGACATATTTAATTTCATAAATGGTTCATTAAAATATAATATACTTAATTTCCAAACCTAACAATCAATTTACAAAACCTAAAGTCAAAAGTGATTCCTTAAAATATCAAAATTTTCTTTCTTTCCACTTTTATTTCTAATAAACTAATGCATTAGAATTATAAAGAGTATTAAAAGGATTAAAACAATTAAATAATATTTATATATGATTTATAATGTAAAAAATTAACTATTACAAGTTTTACCTTTGATATATTATTTTATTCAATATTTTATTCTAAAAATACCCCTCTCCTCAAGTATAAATAACTCGTCTCCCTTCCCTTGGAAAAGCACTCCTCCCACCCATTCCGAAGACCAATATCTACCCAAATACTACCTATAAATCCCATTAGAATCCATAGTTAATTTTTGTATAAATTAAACCCCAATCACCAATGAGTTATTGTGTCATACAAGAGAACCTACATTGAGGATTAAGTATGTTCCAATCCACTTCTGTCTCTTTTTTAATTTATTTTTTATCTTATATTTATTTTTACACCAACCATTTCACAAAAAAAACATAAAATAACTAATTAGGTATTTATTTAACTGTATATTAATGATTTTAACCTACTTAAAGTATCATAATACTATATATATAAATTTCAAACTTCTCTTTCCCACTCTCCCAACAATGTCCCGTCAAAGGTCGGTTAACCACCTACAGAGACATTTCCATGTAAAAAAATATAACCATCATCAAGGATGAATATTATAAAATATATATAATATATAAAAATTTAATTATATTCATTATAATATTCTAAAATTAATAATACTAATTTATACATCACATTTAATAAAATAGCAAAATCGATGCAAAAGGGGAAATTTTAAGTAAAACATGATATCAAAATGATTCAATTTCATCAATGGAAATTAAGAAATATAATAAAATGATTATAATTTATAAATAGTTTTATAAATTACTATAATTAAATTCTAGATCAATGTTTTAATAAATATATGTTTGTTATTCAGGAGGTGAAAAAGTGACTAAATAGAGTGGGAATTAAGGGGATTCTCGAACCCAACTTATTTTATTTAGGTTATACCTCTTTCATGACATATTTTGTATGAATACTCCTCTAATGTTCCTTAAATATCATTTCATTATTCTTCCCTTTTTCTTTTCAGGGATATACATGTTTCCTACTTAATTTTATGACAAATAAAAATATTTTCCAAAAGAAATACTCTTTCCAAAACACATCTTTAACCCCTCTGGAGTTGTTTCTTCTTCACTCAAAAATGATGATTCTTATAAAAAATATGATTTTCCATTTTTCATTTCATAAACCCATGTTTATCTTTGAATTCATGATTGATAAAATCATTATGAAACCCATTCCTTTACATTGGTTAATTCATGATTATAATTGTAATATGTTCTATGTGGCATGCATGATTATGCAAATATTATGATGTTATGGGTGGGCCTAGAATTATATATCCCTAAAATGTATTGGGAAATGTGATGTATCTCATGAGATAATGTGAAATATGTGTAAAATTTATGCTTGTTTTTTTCACAATGATGATGTTATGATTATGCACATATATTATGCATGAACATGATGCTAGGTTTGTTCATAACTATGTGTGTCATTTGACCACTGTGACATGATGTTTCATTTTTATGCATTGCCACAGTCCTTAACTTTATCACATGTTTCACTCATGATGTTTATGATGATATAATTCTTATGATATGATGATGATTTTTATGATCACCCATGTTATATTGATTCATGACCCTTTTTTTATCATCTCATTGGGCTTTTTAATCACCCCTTTCATTGATGTATATACTTAGGTGATTAATTGTACTAAATAGAACACAAGGGATACTAAGAAGATAGAGGAGTAATTAAATAATATTTATGTTTTATTATGTAAAAGTTATGTATAACCCTAATTTTCCCAAGACACTAAACCTTTGGATACTATATTTTTAATGCTTTGTTTATCAATAAAATTATGTAATAATCATATAAGAAAAAGTATGGTTGCTATAGTGCCACACCCATCACTTATAAATGGGAATATACTATTATCACTTATCCAAAATAATCTAAAAGTTTATCTAGACTAAGGTCAGAAAAATTCACTTTCCAAATCTCCTCCCCAAATCCTATATGTCCCAGTACCACCAAAATTCCAATCCTATAAGGCTTAAGGTGTAAAGCTAAATGAAGATATCCAAGGAGAAGTTATAAGTTACTGAATTCTTTCAGGTCTATTTATTATTATACCACTTTAAAATATATTATAACCACATTAACAAAATTATATAAGTATTTTTTCTATTATAGAATGTTTTTATATTAATTTTACAACCATTTTCTATCTCATTTCTATCTAATGGGAAATGTGTGCGTCACTCATACATACATGATAACTACCGCCTCCATGAAGTAATATAATTAATTTTTCATAATCACCTATAAAGGATTATTATATAGATGGATTTGATAAATATATATGATATAATTATGATTATTCAAAGATAAATTATCATTTAACTCAATTTCTTTCCATTCATTAAAAAATGAAAGAATCACCCATGCATATGTGTGGACTACCACCTTCATGAAGTAATGTAAATAATTTTTCAACACCAAATTATATGGATTATTATAAAAGTGTATATAATAAATATATATGAAATTTGTTACATGATAAATATTTTATAACTATTATCAATGGGAATTAACCAAAATCATCAAACCAAAACATGCAAGGAAAACAAGACAGTTAATACTTAAATATCAATTTTAATGAAGAATTGTTAATAAATGGGTGATTTTAAATTATAAGTAAATTATATATGGTAATATATTTATGAATATAGTTCTTGTATATATTTATAATAAATTTAAATTTATTATTCATGAGGTTACACTACATACAAAACAAATTGGGTCTTGAGGTAAGAGTTTCCTTATCTCAATTTCCCTTCATCCAGATATATTCTATATTCACCAAATTATTTCATTTTCATGTTATATATAATTACCATGAATATATTTTATAATTATATTAATCTAAATTATATGGATTTAAAAATTCATCTAAAGTTCCCTCTTTCATGATTTTTTTATTCATAGATTACCAAATCTACATGTGTTTAGGTTATAATCTCACTTTTGATCACGATTATTTATGTTTCAATTTACATTGCAGGAAATTGTTTTTTATTCACTAATAAACCCAATGTATTTTTTATTCTCTAGTTATTTATAGTTTTTTCAAGTATTCTTTCCATATTTTTCCTTTTTGGTACTCAATAATTCTGAAAATATTTTTTTTTGGAAAATCCAACCTTATTTCTATTATTTGGTCAGAAATCTTTCTGTTATATATCCTTGTACAAAAAAATTGTTTTATGAAATTTATTAGATAATTTTAAATTATTTAAAAAAAAATTATTTTTATACTATATTTGACATTTTTTACAATAAATTTAAAGGAATAATTTTTTTCATTTTCTGAATGGGTCATTTTTTACTTCATTTTTGAAAGTTTGTAAAAAATGTTTTTAAAAATTTATCGAATAATAGTATTTTCCCACCAAAAAGGTTTTTTAATCATTTAAGTTCACTTAAAATTTTATATGGATTTTTAAATAAAATCAAATTCCAATTTTTATGGTAAATTTTATTTTTTAAATAATACAAAAAGAAAATTATTTTTTCTATTTTTTAAAGCATAATTTTAATGAATTTATAAAATTATTTCTCAACTAATTTAACATTCTATAAGGATTGTTATGATTCACTAGAATTTTTAAATTATGATAACATCCAAATTATTTCTCGATATGGATTATGATTTTGAAGTTTTAAGGAAGTTTTTATGAGACCCAATTATTTCCCATGGGTTATTTAAGCTATGATAAAATGAAGAATGTTTTTATGATATTGTGGAAAACTTATGTATGGTTTTCATTATGTGATGGGTGTGAACAAGATTATATATCCCTCCAATTCATGGTAATGTATGATATCTCATGAGATAATATTAAATGGAATTAGAAGTGAAACTAATCCATTATGGTACTCTTTCCACTATGTTTATAAGAGTGGGGAGTAAACCCAATTTACTATGGAACTTTGTACACTATGTTTATGGGAATAGGGAGTGAACCTGATCCACTACAAGGCTATTTACACTATATTAGTCTTGGTATTGAGACTTAACTAAGTAATTTTTTTTTCTATGGTTATGGGTATGCCACAAACGTATATCTTATGCTTATAATATTCCCTCACAAATCATGATTGTTTACTAATGATTCTATAATCTTATGACACATATATTTTATTATAAAAAATCCTTATTCCATGAATCATGATTTATGGCCTATGAATTTTTGGGAATTATTTTGTAATTTATGATCATGTACACATACCCTTATGCTATTATCATTTATGATAATTATTTAATATCTCCCTTGTTTACCTTCACTGAGAATTTGATACTATCATTGATCATGTTTCCATTTACCTAGGTTATGCAGAAAGGTTTTAGGTAGGATATTTCTAATAAGGGTACTATGTAATAAAATATTTGTGGGAGATGTTGAATACATTTCATGAAATACGTTGATTATGTATCTAGTCTCCAAATACACTAAACATTTATGGTTCTCAACCATGTACTATTGTGATATGTATTGAATATTCATAAAAAAATGTAGTAATATTTATGTAAGTGATTCTTAGGTCATCTCAAATATTCTAAAATAAGGGTTTAACTATTTTTTGATATTAAGTTACGAGAAATGAGAGGATAAAACCTTAAAAACCCATGATAAACCAAAGTGATATTGTATTAACCTAAAGGTTCATAGGTTGATAATAAGGTTTCACAATTTAGAACATCTTAGGAATGATTTTCATTATTACATGATCACTCAATTTGATTATTTATTCTTGATACTCACAATTATATTTTTTGTTTTAGTTTACAACACTTTGACCCAGATCACCTAGTCCATGCCGAAGGAGTATCACATAACCTCATGCACACCTCTCCATATGCAAGTGACTACAAAATATCAACGAGGGACTAATAATAATGTGAGGATACTATTACATTGGTAACATATATCCAAACTAGATTATGAAATCATAGATATAATAATCATAGTAAACATTATAATTAAAAGTATAAATAATATCAATAATAATATCTCGTGTGTTAACAGATGGAATACAAGACATAGTACAATCATTAAAAAAGATCCTTATTTTTGGAAGATATATATAACATAAACACGGGGGAAAATAAATAAAAGTAATCAACATAATAATCCCAAAGTCATTCATGGAATCACCACAACAAACCAACTTATCCTACACAACTACTATAAACAAGGCTCTTGACCTCATATATAATCTAAACCCTAAATCTGAATGCATACAGATATTCCTGTGTAGGGAAATAGTATAAACCCATAAGGACACAAAAAAATAATCCTTATCATAAATTAAATAGGTTATATAAAAGTATATTCAATTATATAGAATAAATACATAAATAAACACACAACCCATTGGGTCATCGTGTACTAAACAGGTCACCACAAACCCTAAATCTACCTACTTAGACTAATTTATAGAAGGAATGGTATTTTATAACCCATATGTGCATGTAACCTATATACCATTCAGGATCATAGGTCATTGACTCATCATGTATCCCAACCCATCCTCAATGACCCTGGGGAGGTCAATCGTTCACATTAGCCAGTCCTCGTAGGTTCTTGGGAGGTCAAACAATCACACTGGCCCATCATGAGGGTTCTTAAGAGGCCCATGTAATGACCCAAAGTTTCATTAATGGAAATCCCTCTTGATCTAATTAAATGTATCTTTATGTTTATATAAAATGTCAACTTCTTTGGTTTTATGTTAAGAATTTTGACCGTTGCTAATATAACCATTGAATAGTGATCACATGATTAGTATAAATATAAGGATTTAACAAATCCAATTTACTCAGAAAAAAGAAGTGATGGCCTCATCTAGTAGAATTGATCTATACGAAGCCCATTTGTCAGAGCTCGGAAAAGAGGTGGCGTCCTTGGGCTTCGCTCTTGACCAAGCCCAATCCGAGCTTGACCATGTCAAGCTCGAACGAGACCGTCTACGGGAAAAGTGGAGGTTGATAGAGATTACCACTCGAGCGATGTTATCCGAGCCACCCCTAGAGTCTGTCACCATCGCACACCTTACCCTTAGGTCTTATGCAGCTGTTTTAAGGGGTAATGTAACAAATCGATAGTACTATGTTCATGTACATTATTTTTTTGTATATAATAATGTATATACTTTCTTGTCATTATTGATACATTCTAAATAGTTTTTAAAGTACAAATAGTGTTTTTAATTATTATTTAATTAGGAAACCTATTTTATTAAATTAATGAATTTTTGAATTAAATAATATTTTAATAAAATATTATTTTTATTATTAAATTAATTTTTATTAAATATAAACGATCTTATAATTTTATGAATGCAATTGTAATTTTTATTATGATTTGAAATCCATTTCTGTCAAAACCCGTGAATTTTCGATAAATGTCGGTTTTTATTTTAAAAGTGAAAATTAACATATTTAGAAAATTATTTAGATAAAATAAATGTTATTTCTGGAATCAGGACATCGAAATTATCAAATAGTGATCTTTTCATAATTTTCTGGGACAACCAAATTTTTGGGTAAAAATTAAATACCGTTTAAATATATAATGTGTTTTATGACATCATAATGACCCAATAGTGATGTAATAAAATACTATAAGCTTTATGTTCGGCCAATATATGTTTTACCATTAAAATAATGTGATTTTGGGTTTGTTGGAATTACTTTTCAAAGCATTAATGGACCCCTCAAGACTTATTAACACCTTGTCTTTTTAAATTAATTTCCATGGGAGTGTGACTCACCTCCACATAAGCAACCCTATTATTTTAAGAATTTTGGACTTTTTCCTTATAAAATATCGTTTTCCTCTTCCCTTTTCCAAAAACCATGGGCAAAAACCATAGGATGGTTTGTGGTTTGGATTAATTTAATGTAAGGAGACCCAAACCTAAATAATAAAGAATTCCCTCACCTTTCCTATATAAACCCACCCAAGCTCCCACTTTTTCCTCACTCAAAGCCTTTGGAGTTCATCCAACCTCTACCCTACTCTCTCTAGAATCCTCCCAAGGTGCCCAAAGCTCCCAATAATCCTATCTCAAGCCTCTCTCTAGACTTTGGAAGCACATTTCCAAGTACGGGTTTTTTTTCTTCCTTTCTCATTTTTGTCAATTTTCTTTAAGTTGTTTTGCCCTTTTAATTTCAATTTTGAATGTTGAGGTATGGTTTCGTACCTCCCTAATACTGCCCTATTTATGTTTTAATTATGTGATACCCCTTTCTCTTTCATTAAATTCCTCCCATGTACACCCGTTACTATGCCGAAATTCCGAAAGGAACTTCTCTCTCCTCATTTACATTCAAGCAATACTTTTGTATCATGAATCTAAATTACATTATAATTGTTGGGACATGTATATATATGACCTCCTTACTGTCCATTACATGTAAATATGATGAGGAACCCCTTTCTCTCTCATCAACCATTTTTATGAATTCTTATGTCACGCCGTTACGCTGCCGAAATCACACCGATTTTCAAAGCCAATGCCATTGTGTAGTGGATACCATGCCCATTTCTCCATCAAGGATATTCACCTTTATGCACATTTACTTATTGATTAAAAAGTTTCATGTATAAATTCCACATTCCTTTATCATGGAATAAATGATTATGTTTTATGAATCCATGTTTTATGATCCATGTGGCACACTTATGCATGAAATGAAATGTTTAAGAAGGGTGCACCCTTATAGCGCTCCAATGCATTGGGTAAAGTATAGTATCATGATACGTCATGTGCAATGAGTGTTGAATCATTCTAATTCAAGTGAAATGAGGGTTTAATCTTGCTTTATGTGCAATGAGGATTTACTCATGCTTCATGTGCAATGAGCCTTGGCTCATTCTAATTCCATGTTAAGTGTTGTTTCCACATTTCCATGTTATGATTATCATGATTTATCATGCCTTTATGTTCATATTTCTCTTATTCTATATTGATTTTCCTATTGTATAACATGTATTACACTCCTCATGTTATTCCATGTGTACTCCCTTACTGGGCTTTATATCTCACCCTTTTATTATGCATGTACTCAGGTTATCCCATGTAATGCTAAGTACGAGGGAATGTAGTGGCCATGTAAAAGAAGTTTTCAATAAAGATGTTGTATTTCATGTTTTAAGTTTTTATGTAATGATCCTAAGCCCCAAAGATATTAAACCTCTCAATCTTATTTGTTTTATCAAGTGAAGTTTTATGTAATAAATCATGTTTAAGTTTGTATTAAAAAGCAGAGTTGTCATAGTTTGTATCTGGGGATTTGTTTAGTTATTTTTGGGATTAGGATTAGAAAACCCTAAGAAAGACTTAGAGAGAATACTATGTATAATAAATACATCCCTAATTTTTGGTAAGTACTGATTAAGTGTTTTATCAAATAAATACATCCCTGTCTGGATACGAGCAGGTAGAGGCGGCTCTGGCACAGATGTATCCAAGGGGTAAAACCCGAAAACACCGCTTTAAGCTAGACTCGAATGAGAACCGGTGCACAACAATGGGCCTTACTGCACTCTTGGTTATGACACTCCCAAGGGATATGTTTTGATAAATTCACACTCTTAGTATGAACCCTTATTAAGGGAATTAAAAAAAATTCCCCTAAGATTATATGTTAGAAAGTAGATCATGAAAATGCTAGATTGAAGCCTATAGACTCATGAGTTAAGGAAATAAAAGTTTATTTATAAGTCATCAACTTTTGTCTTTGGATTACCCTTTATGTGTTACCCCTAACTTTCCTTTTATTCCTGCCAATGTCCGGTAATAGGAGGACTCGGTCTAACAACTGATGTGAAGATCAGTGTGATGACTGTACTAATGAGATGTCCAATCCAATGGGAGCGGGAATCGTGAACTTTGTCACGCTTCTATCTTAGCTAACTCAAGCTTTGAATAGAAACACGAGTCAAGAGGAACGTCCAAACCCCCCTAATAAGAAACAAGTCGCTATCAAGAGCTTCATGAGACAAATGCCTCATACTTTTAGTGGATCATCCGATCCCACGATCACTGAACAATGGATCAAATCCATTGAAGAGATCTTCTACATCCTTCAATGTTCTGAACAAGAGAAGGTTCTCATGGATTCTTATTATATGGAGGGTGAAGTTGATCAATGGGGGACATTGATAAAAAATACGAAGCCTGAGGAGGAAATCGAGGCATTGGAATGGAAGGATTTCCGAAAGATGTTTTTCGATAAATATTTTCCTCACACCCTCCGGCTTAAGATGGAAAGAGACTTCCTTTCCCTCAAGAAAAAAGACGAAGAATCTATTGGAGCATACGAGGAAAATTTCACAAGGCTTGCACGATACGCTTCCGACTTTGTCGTTATCCTCGAATGCAAGGTTGACCGCTTCTTTAGTGGGCTGAAGCCTAGCCTGTGGAAAGCATTAGCGATTCGTGACTTCGAAAGCTATGAGGAAATTTTCCGATGTGCCCTCAAGGTCGAAATGGAGATCAGGGAATCAAAGGGGTATCAAGGGGATAAGAAGCGTAAGGTGGACTTCAATGCTGGTGGTCCGATGGATAAATCCAACGGTTCTAAAAAGATCCAGCACCCCTCTTGCCAAAAGTGCGGAAAGAAGCACCCTAGAAATTGCCTTAAGGGGATGAGGAAATGCTTCAGGAGTGGAAGAGAAGGGAACCAAGATGTTAACTGTCGGAAAGAAAGACCCATGGCTGCGACAAAGGAGTGGAACGCTCCGTTTGAACCTCAACGTGTTGTTCAATGCTACAAATGAAAAGAACCGGGGCATTTTTCAAATCAGTGCCCTAATACAAGGGTCTTCGGAGCCAACCAACAACCTCCAAGGAAGCAAGGAAGATCTTTTGCCATCACTTTTTCTGAAGTGAACACCGAAAACGAAGTGGTGAAAAGTACACTAGTTATTCATTCAATAATAGCGAATGTACTTGTTGATTTAGGTTCTATGCATTCTTTTATATCTTGAAAGTTTAGTAGAACAATCCCAGCACCACCACAAATCATGGAAGTGAAGATGTCGGTGAGTACGGAAAATGGGGCAATCATTGCATCCCATGAGTATAAGTCCTCCCCTGTTATAATCTGTGGATTGAATTTCCCAAAAAACCTCTTCATACTCCCTCTGGTAGAATTTGATGCAATTCTTAGCATGGATTGGCTTTCCTTATATAGAGCCAACATAAATTGTCAGGAGAGGGAAATCACACTCCATATAGAGAATCACCCCCAATTATTTACAAGTGTAAGGAGGAAGATGAATCTCCTTTAGCTCCATCATCTCAAGCATGGATATTACTGCTCTATGAGCACCTATATCTGGCTCAGATGATTGAGTCAAGGAAGAAACCATCCTTGAAGAAATGCCTATTGTGAGGGAATTCGCGGAAGTGTTTCCTGAGGAACTGCCTGGTCTTCCTCCTATAAGAGATGTTGAATTCTCAATTGAACTTATACCCGGGGATTTACCAATATCCAAGAATCCATATAGAATGGATATTGTAGAGCTTGAAGAGATAAAGAAACAACTACATGAGAATCTGGATAAAGGGTTAATATGCCCAAGTGCTTCACCATGGGGTGCACCGGTCCTCTTCGTCAAGAAGAAGGATGGGTCAATGCGGCTTTGCATCGATTATCGTGTACTTAACAAAATCACGATAAAGAACAAGTATCCTCTCCCATGAATTGATGACTTGTTCGATCAGCTGCGTGGAGCACAATACTTCTCCAAGGTGGACCTGCGGTCGGGATATTATCAAGTAAGGGTGAATAAGGAAGATATCCCCAAGACTGCTTTTTGCACAAGATACGGGCACTATGAATTCATAGTAATGCCTTTCAGACTCACTAATGCTCCAACAATCTTCATGGACTTAATGAATAGAGTCTTTAGAGATTACCTCGAAAAATTTTTGGTAGTATTTATAGATGATATTCTAATATACTCCAAAACCAAGGAGGATCATGAGGAGAATTTAAGAACCGTACTAGAGACCTTGCGCAAGGAGAAGCTCTATGCAAAGCACAACAAGTGTGAGTTCTGGTTAAAGGAGGTCTCATTATTAGGCCATATCATCACAAGCAATGAGATATCTATGGACCCCTTCAAAATAGATGCAATTGAGGGATGGCCAAGGCCAACATCGGTAACAGATATCCGTAGCTTCTTGGGGTTAGCTAGATATTATCGATGATTTGTGATAAATTTATCACGATTGTCCAACCCTCTTACCAAGATAACTCAAAATGGAGTAAAGTTTTCTTGGAGTGATGAATGCAAAGAAAGCTTTAAGGAGTTGAAAAGGAGGCTTATCACTGCGCCTGTACTCACTTTACCCACAAGTGGAGAACTTTTTGTGGTATTTAGTGATGATTCAAAGAAGGGCTTATGCTGTGTGCTGATGCAGAATGATAAAGTGATATCCTATGCCTCAAGGTAGTTGAAAATCCATGAGCGATACTATCCAACCCATGATCTGGAGTTGGCGGCTGTGATCTTTTCCTTGAAAATCTGGCGGCATTATCTCTATGGAGAGAAATGTGATATATATACTGACCACAAGAGTCTTAAATATATATTTACACAGAAAGAGCTTAATATGCGCCAGATAATATGGATAGAGCTCATCAAGGATTATGACTGTTCAATCCATTACCACCCTGGGAAAGAAAACAAGGTGGAAGATGCCTTAAGTAGAAAAGACCCAACTATTCTATCAATGATGAGAATTGAGAAGGATCCAATCTTCTTAGACTTGATGAATATGGACATGGGAATCATAAAAAAGGGAAAATCATCATTCCTTTCACAAATGATTTCTCAACTGTCTCTTTTGGAAAGGTTAAAGGATGATCAAAAGGATGATGTGGGAATTCGGGAAAAAGTGGAAGCTATCGAAAAAGGGAAATCCTCAGAGTTTAATGTTAATGAAGAAGGAATTGTGTGGTTTGGGAAAATACTATGTGTTCCATCAAGTCCGGAGCTGAAGAAGGAACTTTTGGATGACGCACATAGTTCGAATTTCTCTATTAACCCAGGGAGCACAAAGATGTATCGAGATCTCCGAGAAAACTTTTGGTGGGATAATATGAAGAAGGAGATCGCTGAATATACATCAAAGTGCCTGGTGTGTCAGCAAGTGAAGGCAGAGAGGCAAAGGTATAAGGGGATGATTCAACCATTTCCCATACCAGAATGGAAATGGAAGAACATCACCATGGACTTTGTCACCGGACTTCCAAGGACATCCAAAGGCAACAATGAAATCTGGGTTGTTGTAGATCATCTTACAAAGACTGCACACTTCATTGCTATTCGAGAATATTTATCATTGGATCAACTGACACAGATATATATTAGGGAAGTGGTAAGGTTTCATGGAGTACCACTATCTATTGTGTCTGACCGAGATCCAAGATTCACCTCTAAGTTTTGGAAGAGTCTTCAACATGCTCGGAATACTGAACTGAACTTCAGTACGACCTATCATCCTCAAACTGATGGCCAATCCAAGTGGACTATCCAAACACCTGAGGACATGTTGAGAGCATTCTCAATGAACTTTAAAGGAGGATGGGATCAACATCTTCCTCCAGTTGAGTTCTCTTATAACAATAGTTTCCACTCGACCATCCAAATGGCACCATATGAAGCCCTGTATGGGAAAAGGTGCAGAAAACCAGCGTGTTGGGATGAGGTCAGTGAACGTAAGATGCTTGGACCAGAAATGGTCGAAGAAATGGTGGAGAAGGTGAAAACCATTCAGCAACATATCAAGGCAACCAGGATTCGACAGAAGAGTTATACAGATAATCGTCGACGAGACCTTGAGTTTAAAGTTGGAGACATGGTTTTTCTACGCATATCTCTGTGGAAGAAGGTCATGAGGTTTATAAAGAAAGGGAAGTTAAGTCCAAGGTACATCGTCCCCTTCGAGATTCTTGATCGTTTCAGGGTTGTGGCCTATCGTCTAACACTTCCACCTACCATGACTAAAGTACATGATGTCTTTCATGTATCCCTCTTAAGGAAGTATATACCGGACCCTTCACATGTACTCTCTTCTAAGGTGGTACAATTGGAAGATGATCTTTCTTATGAGGAGGAACCAGTGAAGATCTTAGATCATAGAGAAAAAGTTCTATGAAATAAGACAATGCCCCTTGTCAAGGTGTTGTGGAGAAACCACAAGTTTGAAGAAGCGACTTGGGAATCAGAGGAAAAGATGAAGCTGAGTTACCCACATCTGTTTTAGTGTGGGAAAAGGAAAATTTCAAGGGCGAAATTTCTTAAGGGAAGAATATTGTAACGACCCAAAGTTTCATTAATGGAAATACCTCTTGATCCAATTAAACGTCTCTTTATGTTTATATAAAATGTCAACTTCATTGGTTTTATGTTAAGAATTTTGACCATTGCTAATATAGCCGTTGAACAGTGATCACATGATTAGTATAAATATAGGTCTTTAACAAATCTAATTTACTCAGAAAAAAGAAGCGATGGCCTCATCTAGTAGAATTTCTCCATACGAATCCCATTTTTCAGAGCTCGGAAAAGAGGTGGCATCCTTGGGATTCTCTCTTGACCAAGCCCAAGCTGAGCTTCACCATGTCAAGCTCGAACGATACCATCTACGGTAAAAGTGGAAGTTGATAGAGATTACCACTCGAGCGATGTTATCTGAGCCACCCCAAGAGTCTGTCACCATCGCACACCTTACCCTTAGGTCTTATGCGGCTGTTTTAAGGGGTTATGTAGAAAATCGATAGTACTATGTTCATGTACATTATTTTTTTGTATATAATAATATATATACTTTCTTGTCATTATTGATACATTGTAAATAGTTTTTAAAGTAAAAATAGTGTTTTTAATTATTATTTAATTAATAAATATATTTTATTAAATTAATGGATTTTTTAATTCAATAATATTTTTATTATTAAATTATTTTTTATATAATATAAAGGATCTTATAATTTTATGAATGCAATTGTAATTTTTATTAAGATTTGAAATCCATTTCTGTCAAAACCCGTGAATTTTTGATAAATGTCAGTTTTTATTTTAAAAGTAAAAATTAACATATTTAGAAAATTATTTATATAAAATAAATGTTATTTTTGGAATCATGACGTCGAAATTATCAAACAGTGAATTTTTCATAATTTTCTGAGACAGTCAAAATTTTGGGTAAAAATTAAATACCGTTTAAATATATAATGTGTTTTATGACATCATAATGACCCAATAGTGATGTAATAAAATACTATAAGCTTTAGTTTCGGCCAATATATGTTTTACCATTAAAATAATGTGATTTTGGGTTTGTTTGACTTACTTTTCAAAGCATTAATGGACCCCTGAAGACTTATTAAACACCTTGTCTTTCTAAATTAATTTCCATGGGAGTGTGACTCACCTCCACATAAGCAACCCTATTATTTTAAGAAGTTCAGACTTTGGCCTTATAAAATATTTTTTTCCTCTTCCATTTTCCAAAAACCATGGGCAAAAACCATGAGATGGTTTGTGGTTTGGATTAATTTAATGTAAGGGGACCCAAACCTAAATAATAAAAAATTCCCTCACCTTTCCTATATAAACCCACCCAAGATCCCACTTCCTCCTCACTCAAAGCCTTTGGATTTTGTCCAAACTCTTACCTACTCTATCTAGAATGCTCCCAAGGTTCCCCAAGCTCCCAATAATCCTCTCTCAAGCCTCTCTCTAGCCTTTGGAAGCACACTTCCAAGTAAGGGTTTTTTTCTTCCTTTCTCAATTTTTTCAATTTTCTTTAAGTTGTTTTTCCCATTTAATTTCTATTATTAATGTTGGGGTATGGTTTAAAACCTCCCTAATACTGCCATATTTATGTTTTAATGATTGGAGACCCCTTTCTCTCTCATTAAATTCCTCCCATGTACACCCATTACTATGCCAAAATTCCTAAAGGAACTTCTCTCTCCTCATTTACATTCAAGCAATACTTTTGTATCGTGAATCTAAATTCCATTATAATTGTTGGGACATGTATATATATGACCTAATTACTGTCCATTACATGGAAATATTATGAGTAACCCCTTTCTCTCTCATCAACCATTTTTATGAATTCTTATGTCACGCCGTTACGCTGCCGAAATCGCACCGATTTTCAAAGCCAATGCCATTGTGTAGTGGATAACATGCCCATTTATCCATCAAGGGTATTCACCTTTATGCACATTTACTTATTGATTACAAAGTTTCATGTATGAATTCCACATTCCTTTATCATGGAATAAATTATTATGCTTTATGAATCCATGTTTTATGATCCATGTGGCACACTTATGCATGAAATGAAATGTTTAAGAAGGGTGCGCCCTTATAGCACTCCAATGCATTGGGTAAAGTATAGTATAATGATACGTCATGTGAAATGAGAGTTGACTCATGCTAATTCAAGTGCAATGAGGGTTTACTCGTGCTTCATGTTCAATGAGGATTTACTCATGCTCCATGTGCAATGAGCCTTGGATCATGCTAATTCATGTTAAGTGTTGTTGCCACATTTCCATGTTCTGATTATCATGCTTTATCATGCCATTATGTTCATGTTTCTCTTATGCTCTATTGATATGCCTATTTTCTAACATTTATTTAACTCCTCATGTTATTCCATGTGTACTCCCTTACTGGGCATTATATCTCACCCTTTTCTTATGCATGTCCCCAGGTTATCCCATGCAATGCTAAGTACGAGGGATTATAGTGGCCATGTAAAGGAAGTTTTCAATAAAGATGATTCATTTCATGTTTTAAGTTTTTATGTAATGATACTAATCCCCAAAGACACTAAACCTCTTGATCTTCTTTGTTGTATCAAGTTAAGTTTTATGTAATAAATCATGTTTAAGTTTGTATTAAAAAGCAGGGTTGTCATAGCCCACATCCATGCTAACCCATCAAAAGGATTATTGGTTGGTTAATAATTCACAATGGAACATACCCACATGGTCAAGGGAGGCCAAACACATGCACCAATACTTTCATCAACATTCACAAGAAAAAGGAATCACCCCATCACAATATCAGATCAACGTATCACTCACAAAGGACATCATCCTAATTAAGATAAAACACTTTGCTCATAGTCATACTCACTTAAAAAATGAGTAAGGGAAAACATATCCCTAACTCTTACATCATTCACCTAAGTCATTCTATCTTATCTTGATCCCAAATGACACTTTCCAATCCCATTCACCCAAGATACAACCCAACCCATATATCATGGTACAAACCTCCCACTCACCAGTTCAAGTCACATGTCTGAGGAGATTCACCACCCAAAACCATATTCCAATTATCCAAGCTTTCATATTCCTTTCTGAACTAGACATCACCTTTTGGGTACATTTACCAAAGATTAAAACCCTACTATTATCACTAGTATAAATCTCTCACCCATCATTTCCCATGCACATTCTTAAGGGGATTCACAACCTAAACCCCCTATATTATCCAACCCAGCCTCCCTACCCCTAACCAAGCTTGAATGAGTCATTATAATCCCAAAATACTATGTATAAATCCCTACATTCATTCCTAGTACATGGATCATTTTCACCAATTCTAAGGCACACAACCCATACACCCCCTCTAAGGAGTCTCCTATACTGATACAGATCTCATCCTCTCATAGTAACATTAGAAAAAGTGGTATCATAGGGCTACACACACATGAAAATAAAATCAAGGCATACAATTTTATATGAATTCCATAAAATGGTAAGGACTTACTACCTCAACCATAGATAAACTAAATCACTAAGAAGATAAAACCAAAATGAGTCTTATAGAAAAATTCCCTAAAACCTTCCCTAAATTAATCACATTAGGGTTACAATAAAGGGAAAAGAAGAATGAATCATCTAAGGCTAGAATGGGCTCAGACATACCAAGAAGATCTAAACACATCATAAGAAACTTCAAATGGGGAAGTGATGAAAAGGACGTGGCTATATTTTCTATAGAAGGAACCCCCTTAGTCACCTAGTTTGAATAAGGACAGGGGAGAAGATAAGAGGGGAAATAAGAAGGTCTAATGAAAAAATAGGGCTACCCACATTTAAAATCACCTAAAAGCCCCACTAGTTAGCTGCTGGACACCATTTGTGAGCCAACGGTCCTTCTCGGCTAGACGGTGGGTTTACAATAGTTTCTGCTATAATTTAAATCCACATTAACCTACTCCCAATCCACCTATGATCTACCCAACACCCCATATATCAAAAAATCCATGGCATACCCATTCCCATGACAAAAATTAAAATATGAAAAAATGATATTTGTTACAAACTCCTCCTCTAATAGCCTCCAATCCTCAAGAAGTGCCTCTAGGTGTCTTCCTAGAACATTTAGTGTATTATCCTAACATCCATATCCCATGCCATGACCGCATCCCAAATACATCCACTCAATAAAACATTAAAAAGAAAGGTTCTACCCTTCTACAAATATTTTCCCTCATTTTCAACCCAAAACATGCACTAAATTCCCATGTAAGACACACCTGCATCAAAAATAGAATCTTGCTAATGAAAACATCTATGGGTCCTATTCATATACATGAGTCAATTCAACATTGAAAATTCTCAAAATATAGCCCTTCCAACAGTCTAAACTTTCTCCACTGGTCAATAAATTTAGTTCACACCCATCCACAACTTCTGATGCCCGCATATGGAAATATCTCATTTATTAGTGAAACTCGGTCATTTACATGCAGAGTACCATAACCCAAATTTTGTGCACAAGTTAGGTTCACCTAAATTCTATTCCTAACATGAATCAAGAAACTCCATCACCACCAGACCACAGGAACAACTCACCTCAAATGTCCACCGAACACCGACACCCACACACATTGATAATGTTTCACACATAGGCTCACATCCTTGAATCCCAATGAACATACAATTTCTAACCACCATGACAAGATAAAAACCCCACCAAGACTTCCCCAAAATCCTCCAGCTACCAAACTCACTATGTTCCTTCACCTGCATCACCAAATCCACCAGTCATGACATAATTTCCAAAACCCCCAAAAAATCACTAATCCTTTAACCAACATCAACATCATATATCCTATATTTAGATTCCCTACCCTTTTTAATGGGATTAATTATCCACCAGCCCACATCCTATCATTATATTCCTATGCCTACACTATAATAAACCTTTCTATTCATCTCTAATACCCAACACACTACCATTGTGTAACTCTAAAAACCACGCTCAAATACACCGACTTTAATTCAAAAACTCCAATACAATCCTTGAAGCACATCCACCATGTCCTAAATGAAATTATTGACATTATTTACACATAAATATATCCATTTAAATGTAATATAACTATTCTATCCTTATTTGGAATACTTTTTGAAAAGGTTCATGATCTCACCTACTGATACGCTATAACCTCCCAACCACGATGCCTTAACACCTGGGAATTATTAAGATACTAAACACCCTTAATGGAGTCCAAATACAACTCTTGATTTAAATACAGGATCATATTCTCGATTGACCCATGTAACCTGTATGATCCACTCATGATCACTAATGTGTCTTTGATCCGACACACCCTCAGATCAAACTTCCCCACTCTTCCTCATGAATTCACTATGGAGAGGTATGATAATTCATGACACACCTACTCCTAGGGTAGTTCACCAAGGAATTGCTGGTCAGAGACATGTCCAACCATACCCAATGGTCTTAGAGAAACTTACCACTATCGTTGCACAACAACTCCAACTAATCATTGAAGGTTATATTTTAATGACCCTTCCAAAAACCCAAGGTTCCTTGAACCCTAAAACCCAATACCAAATGAATTATAACAAGCATCTTCAATGACACCACCTCTAATAATAGTATTATAACATCACATTATTCATGGTATCTTCCATTATAAGGAAAAAAACAACCTCATATCACTCTAAGGCCCAACCTTGGTTTTCAAATAAAACCATAAGACAAACCACTATAATTTCCATAATGATCTTATTAAGCATTCGCCCAGTAGCCCTTCCATGACCTAGGCACCTGGTTCACACTGTAAACCACAACAGGTAGTAGTATCTCAACTTTTTTCCGATAGAATTTCTTAAACTCACTTCCAAGATGCTCCCTAGGCACTAAAAATATCACAGTGTGCATGCTCTATAAAACCAAAGCATCACCTTAAAAACCCAATTATCTATCCCATAATGATCAACCACCACTACCCAAGGTCTCACAACCTAGTTAATGCACTACAAAAAACAAATATTTTTAAACATCCCACTCACTTTCCATCCAAGGTAAGGAGAACACTAGCTTATACACCTCTTGAAACCTACGAAACCGATCACCCCATCAACCAGTAAAAAACCAATAGCCACCAAGAATAACCATTTTCATATGTTTTTAAAATCTTGAATCTCACACATACACTACTAATAAACTGGCCTTTAACAGTGATGGTATTTATCAACGTTAGAAAAAAATGCTGATAAATGTCATATCTATCAGCGTGAAGGACAACACTGATAAAATTAACCTTTTATCAGCACTTTTTTTAGTACTGAAAAGGGTATCCTTTACCAGCACTTTATTTTTAGCACTGATAAAGAGTAACATTTATCAATGCTTTATTTTTGGCATTAATAAAGGGAACCCTTTATTAGTGCTTTGTTTTTAACACTAATAAATATTTATTTCATCAGCATTGATAACAGACTGAATAAATAAAATTAAATAATTAAATAAAATAAAAATAAAAATTGAGTTTATTAAAAAAATATTACTGATTTTTCTAATTAAATAATTATTGATAAAAATGAATAAATTGATTATACATTATTAAATATTAAACATTTTATTAATTATATAATTATGATAATTAATGTTATTAAATTGTATATATTAAATATATAGATATTTATTAATGTATATAAATATGATTTATATATTACAAAATATTTATGTGCATTACATTAAATAGTCATATATTTATTGAATAATGGTTTATAATTAAAAATTAATATGAATTAAAAATATTGACTAATTTCATAGTACTCAACATATAATTGAATGTCGTATGATATTTCAATTTAATATAGATCAAATATGTGATGTATTGATTTCACATATACATAATTAGTTTTTTTTATATACAATGCACACACATAAAAGTTATCCATTTTTTCAATATTGTTAAAGTGTACTTATTCTTAATTTATTCAATTTCACTCATTTTTAATATATATTCATGCTCTTAAAATTAGATATTCATTAATAATGTTACAAATATAATTATAAAAAAATATATATAAGTGTACATTTACTATATTTTTACAATTATATATCTATAATTATAAATAAATAAATATATTTTTAAAATTATTTATATAATTATAAATAAATAATTATATATTTTTAAATAATTATTAAATTTATAATAAATTTACTTAAATAATGAATATATTTACTTTATTTATTTATATTTATTATATATATATGTGTGTGTATAATAATATTAATATATATAATGATATAAATATTATTTTTTTAAAATATTTCTATAATTATAAATAAATAATTATAAAATTATAATAAATATATTTAAAGAGGAATATATTCACTATATTTAAATTTCTATATATTTATTAAGTATATAAAAATATTTACAATTTTTATTTATAATTATAATTAAAATTTATTTATTAGTTCTTTAGTAATAAGCGCTGATAAAACCATCTTTATCAACACTTTTTCACACTGATGAAGATGAATCTTTATTAGCTCTAAACAAAGTGCTGGTAATATTAGTATTTATTAGTGCTATAACTTTAGCACTGATAAAGAACTACCTTTATTATCACAAAAAAATCCATAATAAAAGTGTCTCAATCTATTTAAAAAACACTAACCATTTGTGAACCCATTGCGATATCAAAAGCTTTTTGAGGAAGCCACCCACTACTGGCGCTCCTCCACGGTGAATCGAAGCTTGAATCACACCACTCGATTGCCTCCAATTGCTTGAACCTATATTCTAACATCCGGTGTTTGATTGCAATTAGGGTTTCCAAATATGGTCTTAGATTTTCTTCAACGTACCGAGGCGGGCCTTCTGATTTTCTTTGTGTATTTTCGGTTTCATTTTTGATTTCTTCTTCGATGATGTCATTATTTGTGGTCCAGTGATTGTATACTATTTCGATTTTAGATTATGAATAGAATGATTTGTTTATGATCCATTGTTTTGTTGACTACTGATATATAGAACCTCTCGATATATAGAGTTATTGGTTATATCTGACACTGAACCTTGGATTTATAAGTTTTTATTTTATTACAATGTTTTATATCTTCTTACTAAATTATGTTTTTCTATATTTATATAAATGTGTAGAAATTTTTCATGTATATTCTTATTTATTTAATACTGATTTGAGTTACATTGGTGGTTCCCTAATGATTATATATATGCTAATACCGTTCATGGACACCTCAGTGGACATGGGGCTTCAGATGCTATTTTTCTGGAACCAAGTTAGTGGAGTGATGTATATTCCTGTATTGGTTATATGTATCATAGGATCTAGTACCTCTTAAAATTCTCTATGGTCCTTAGTTTTCTTATGGAAAAAATTCAAAGGGGCTACCCTAGTTAATCACATGAGGTTTTATCACATTAAGCCTTCGATTTTTGAATCATTATGGTTCCTTTAGTTCACGTTATGTTTGAATATTAGGTTTTTATCTGTTTGATATTTATTATAGACTATAAGTGACTTTTTATACTGGAGTGACATGTATATGTGTCTATATAGCTATTGCATCATTTATTTCTATAGTTGTTTGTCAAATAGTTATACCTATATTGGGTAATGATGATTTTGGGTCTGCATGTCCTTTGGCCCTTAGGGTCATGCTAGAATTTTTTTTGAACTTTGGTACTAATTGTTTCTTTTTTGGGGGGGGGGACCTACCATTTATGGTTTTTTATGACCAAAGTTTATACCATCCTTTAGCGACTTTGAGGTGTGTTAGAGGTCATACGATGATCTGACATGGTGTTTTTTTGGGTAATTCAGGATAGGGTCATTACACTATCCATATTCTGATTTACACCTATAAAGTTTAGTGATAATATCATTTATTATCTGCCTTTATCTCCATTTCATTATCAAATTCTTAGAGATGATTCAAAACAGTGTATCCATCCATGTCCTTATCCTATATCCTCATATCAGAGACAAAAATAATAACATGATTCATTAGGAATATGATGCATCCCCTATATTCCTTCTATAAGAATCATTCTCACCCTCACTATCTCTACATGGTTGATAATTAGGTATAAAGGATTCCAAAAAATTTAACTTCTATTCTTGGTGTAATATATTGCGTTAGTGTTTTTACTACTTCTATAAGTTTTCACTGGAAATGAAATTATATTTCTCCAATTTAGATTATATAGAAAGTGATGTATTCGAGTAACTTTCCATTATCTACAAAAATAAAATAATATTTATTACATTTTAATGATTAATTATTATGATGTTATTAATGATTATATTATATCTCCCACTATTTTTTAAAATCCCAAAAACCATTATTGTTGGATTTGGATTATCTTGGAACTTAGATATTCTAGTATAAATGATCCATATTTCCCTTCATCGAAGTATTAATCCCCTCAAACTAATATTTATTCCATTCTTTCCAAATTTACCAAAATTCTATAAAATAATGATATTTCTCTCCCTTTTATCATTAGCATTATTACTCTATCCATAAAACCACTTATCTACTTGATTGAATGAGATATTATTATTCTTGTTAATCATATTTGAGTTTCTTATTATTCCTTAACTACCCATATTATATTATATTTTTTTTAGGGTATTTAATAAATATTTTATGTGGAGTAATTATTTTCTTAAATTCAATTTCCATTTTTCTTCAACATACTAAAATTATTTGAAACAATAAAATTTTGAGTCTCCCTTATTAGAATTTTCTATAACTTTCACTTTTTATAATGAATATCTTATGTGTATTTATTTATATATTTTATAAAATTAATCATTTATGAACCTAATAGGATTGATATGAATTGAAAATAGATGCATGACAATCGTTTGACAAACGAATATGAATATGGTGTCAAAGAGTTCATGAAGTTTTCAAGAGAGCATATAGACAATCCTTCTAAAATCCTCTATTTGTGTTTATGTTGTTGTTATTCAAGACAAATTAGTCTGGAAGAGTTGGAAGAATGTTGATGTCTATTTAGATCCATTGATAAATTGAGACAAAACAAGGATTAACTGTGCATAACTCACGAAGATAATAACAAAACTTAGGATTCTCTGTGCACTTCACTAATATTAGTTAACTGCCGCTTAACATAGCATTTGACTCGAACTTTCTACCCGACGTCCCCATGATTCTCTCATCCCATACATAGAGAGAAAAAACTAATTATATTCTTGAACATAGAGAATTTTTTTATATAATAAGATAATTCATTCGGTAAGGGTTTTGTGGAAAACAAATATGATTGAAGAAGAAACAAGATAATCATAAATTGATATAAAGGAAAAATATTCTCACTTGTTTAAATAATGAATAAAATTTCAAGGAAGAGAAGGAAAAGTGAATGATGAATGATGATATGATAGAGATGGTGGAAACCATGTGTGGGATGAGAGCATCACGGGGACGCCAGGAAGGAAGTTCAGGTCAGATTCTTTGCTAAGAAGTAGTTAACCAATAGTAGTGAAGTGAATATATAATCCTTAGTTTTGTTATTAACTTTGTAAGTGATGGACAACTAATCCTAGTTTTGGCTCTATTGATCAATGGAGACAAATAGACATTAATATAATTAATTGACTTGCAGTTTCATGATATCCATATAGTCTTATAAACCATAATGATGTGTATAAGGAATCCTTAGTTTTGTTATTATCTTATATCTAGACCAAAGAATCCCTTTGGAAAGATATAAAGGCAATGTTACGATATAATTTCTCTATTTTACTGAAAATTTATATAATTAAACGTTGATTTAATTTTCATTATTTCTTTTAGAGTTCATTTATTTTAGAATATTTCTATCCATGTTTCATTCCCTTGTATGAAGAGAAACAATGTTGTTTCTACTCAATCATAGAGGTAATCTTGATTTTTGAAAAATAAAATCATTGTCCATAGAATTAATGCATTGTTTAATATTTATGTTTAATTTATTTCTTTTTAATATTACTCACATAATAATTGTTTTATTATACTACTAAATCATTTTGTTTGAGTTGGGGTTCTTTGTCCATATTTCATGCCTTTCTGCACCAAAACCTTCACAGAAATCTCCCTAAAAACCTTTTCACCCCTACAATGTTTCATTTATAAATTTATTTCATGTTCAATCCACCAACTTTTCAGGAATAGAAAAAATGATGCCTCTATTCAATTACAGAGGTAATATTTATTTTTTCACAGTAAAATCATTATTCTTAGAATTAATGTATTTTTTCATATTTTTTTTAGTATTACTCACATAATAATTGTTTTCTTATACAGGTGGATTATTTTATTTGATTTGGGGTTTTCTTTACAACTTTCATGCTTCATCTCCTTCAAAACCTTTTCACCCCTCCATTATTGCATTTATCACTTTCTTTCAAGTTCTCTCCACTACCTTTTAAGTAATAGACACACCACTATCTCTAATCAATCATAGAGGTAATATTGATGTTTTCACTGTAAAATCATTTTCCATAGATTTAATTTATTGTTTCATAGTCATGTTTAATTTAATTATTTTTATTATTACTCACATAACAATTGTTTTATTATAAAGGTGGATTATTTTTTTGAGTTGGGGTGATCTTTCCATCTTTGATCACTTTCTACACCAAAACTTCCACATACTTCTTCTCCCTCAAAACCTTTCACCCCTACTGTGTTGAAATTTATCACTTTCCTTCAAGTTCCCTCCACTGTTCAATCTTAAAGGTAATATTGATATTTTCATAGTAAAATCATTTTCCATAGAATTAATTTATTATTTCATATTTAGGTTTAATTTATTTCTTTTTAGTATTACTCATAATAATTGTTTTCTTATACAGAAAAATTCTTTTTTTTGAGTTGATGTGGTTTGTTCGAAGGTGCGTATGCTGTGTTGGCAGTTCGACAAATAAAGTCAATGGAAATTGTGGTAACATTGATAGTTAGGAATTTTTTGAGACTTTGGGATGTGTTAGAATCATCCACACCACAATCCTACACACTATGTGATCGATATGAATCAAATTAATTATTTCTATTTTAAATTGACATTAATTTTAGTTAAAAATAAAAGTGACTCAATATGTTTGTTATCAGTTTAAAATTAACATTTGAGTTTAAAAAGTTTCACTCACTAAAAATAGAGCAAATAAACTAATTTTTTTTGATAATTTAGGAAATTAATTCATAAATTATTTGTGACATTTAGAAATTGATCTCATTTCAAATTGATACACAATGTGATCCGTGTGATTTAAAGTGTGTGTCTCAAGTTTAAAATGAAATTTTAGTAAAAAATAAAAGCGACATACTCAAAACTGAAAAAAAACATTCATATTGTTTTTATACATTAGGAAAATAATCTATAAGTGATTTGGAACATTTAGGAATCATCCACACCTAAATCTGATGCACGGTGTGACCAATGTGAATTGAAGTGAATCTTTATTTTAAATTGACTCCAATTTTATTAAACAAAACAATCTAACCTACTCAAAACTGAAAAAACACATTTATATTATTTTTATAACTTTGTAAAACGATCCATAAGTGATTTTAGATGTGTATGAATCAGCCTCACCTCAATAATATGCACAGTGTGACCGATATGACTCAAAATGCATGTTTTTATTTAACATTTATATCAATTTTAGTAAAAAGGACAACTAACCTAATAAAAACTATGAAAACCCATTCAAATATTTTATATATTTTATTAAAATGATCCATAAGTCATTTGTGATGTGTATGAATCTGCTAAACCTCAATCTGATACACAATATGATCAGTAGGAGCCAAATTTCATGTTTTAATTTTAAAATGACATTTTAGTAAAAAAAGACAAGTGACGTAATAAAAATTGATAAAACACATTCATATTGTTTTTATAATTTATTAAAATGATCCATATGTCATTTGGTATGAGTAGGAATCAGCCAAACTTCAATTCAATGGGCGTTGTGAATGGTATGACACAAAGTGTATCTTTTTATTTAAAATCATCATCAATTTTTGTAAAATTGACAACTGTCCGACTAAAATATGATAAAAAACATTTTTTTATTTTGATACTTTACAAAAATGATCTATAAGTCATTTTTGACTTGTAGGAATCAGATTCACCTCAATATGATACATGATGTTCCCTATATGACTCAAAGTGTCCATTATCAGTTTAAAATTGACCTTTTAGTTTAAAAAGTGCCACTCACTAAAAATTGATATAACTTGCTCATATTTTATTGATAATTTTTGAGAGAGATTCAAAAGTAATTTGTTATGTGTATGAATCCATTTCATATAAAACTGATACATGATGTGATCAGAATGATTCAAAAGTGCGTGTTTCTAGTTTAAAATGACATTTTAGTAAAAAAGAAAACTGACATACTCAAAAATGAGAAAACACATTCATATTTTATTGATAATTTATCACAAAAATAAATAATTGATTTGGAACGTCTAGGAATCAGCCACACATCAATCTGATGCACAGTGTGACCAGTATGGTTCTAAGTGTGTCTTTATTTAAAATTAACATCAATTTTAGTAAAAAAACAAACTGAACTACTCAAAACCCAAAAAAACATTCATATTGTTTTGATACATTAGAAAAAATATCCATATGTTAATTTATACTTGAATGAATTATCCTCACATTAATCTGATGCACAATGTGACCGATATGACTCCAAGTGTGTGTTTTTATTTAAAATTTACATCAATTTTAGTAAAAAGGCCAACTGACCTACTCAAAATAGAGATAACCCATTAAAATTGTTTAAATACTTTAATAAAATGATCTATAATTCTTTTTTGATGTGTAGGAATCAACTGCACCTCAGTTTGATGCACAATGTGATTGGTATGAATCAAAGTACATGTTTCAATTTTAAAATGACATTTTAGTAAAAAATGAAAATTGACACACTAAAAAATGATCAAACATATTAATATTATTTTTATACTTTAGAAAAATGGTAAATAAATTGTTTGGGATGTGTAGGAATAATTTTAACCTTAATCCAATGCATGGTGTGACCGATATGACTCAAAGTGCATCTTTTTATTTAAAATCATCATCAATTTTAGTAAAATTGACAACTGTCCTACTCAAAACCAAGAAAAAACATTATGATTGTTTTGATAATTTAAAAATTATCCATATTTATTTTTTGATGTATAAGAATAAACCTCACCTAAATACAATACACGATGTGTCTGGTATGACTCAAAGTGTTTGTTACCAGTTTAAAATCAACATTTTAGTTCAAAAAGTTTCACTCACTGAAAACTGATCAAACATGCTCATATTTTCTTGATAATTTTAGAGAGAGATTAATAAGTCATTTTTTACATGTATGAATCCATTTAACATAAAAAAGATGCATGATGTGATCAGAATAAGTCAAAATTGCATGATTCCAGTTTAAAATGACATTTTAATAAAAAAGACAACTGACATACTCAAAACCAAGAAAACATATTCATATTGTTTTGATAATTTAGTAAAATAATACATAAGTGATTTTTAATGTATAAGAATTATCCTCACATCAATTAGATGTATAGTGTGACCGGTATGACTCTAAGTGTGTCTTTATTTAAAACTGACATCAATTTTAGTAAAAAAACAAAATGACCTACTCACAATTGAACAAACACATTTGGACTGGTTTGATAGTTTAGAAAAATGATCCTTATGTTATTTGAGACATGAATGAATCATCCACACCTTAGTCCAATTCACAAAGTGTCCATTATTGATTTAAAATTGACATTTTAGTTCAAAAAGTGTCCCTCATTGAAAACCAATCAAATGTGCTCAAATTTTCTTGATAATTTAAAATAACAATTCATAAGTCATTTGTGATGTGTAGGAATCTGTTTCATGTCAAACCGATATACGATGTGATTGGAATGATTCAAAAGTGTCTTTTTCCAGTTTAAAATTTCATTTTAGTAAAAAATAAAACTGACGTACTCAAAATCGAGCAATCACATTCATATTTTTTTGATACTTTAGGAAAGTTATCCAAAAGTCATTTACAACATGTTGGAATCAACTGTACCTCAATCCGATGCATGGTGTGACCAAAATGACTCCAATTTCATATTTTTATTTAAAATTGTTATCAATTTTAGTAAATCTAACACTTTTTTGTTAATTTATTTATTTATATTATTACTAATATAATATTTTTTTCTTATACAGGTCCATTATTTTACTCGAGTAGGGGTGGTTTTTTCACCAATAGCTTGAGTCGGGGTTGGATTAAAAGATAAAGGAACATTTTTTTGAATATATGTAATAATTTTTATTTATGTAATTGTATGGACCAATGTTTGAAATGTCTATAATATAGTGTTTTTGTGTTTGTGCTATAAATTTCACCTCATTTAAATCCTATATTGGGACTTTTTTTGTTTATATCTAGTGTGCTGTAATAGAACATTGTAGTGTGGACCTTTATCAGTGCTTTCAAAAGCACTGATAAAGGCCACATTAATTAGTGATTTTAAAAGCACTAATACAGGCCTACTTTATCAGTGCTCATAGAAGCACTGATAAAGGTATATATTATCCGTGCTCAAAAAGCACTAATAAAGGACCCCTTTATCAATGCTTTTCAGCATTGATAAAAGGCAAGGGATTTTAACCTCACTCATGTAGTCAGTGCTTTTTTAGTACTAATAAAGGATATTTCTATTGTTGTTGAAGGCAGATTTTGTAGTAGTGATAGAGCCACATCTTAGTCACCTAGGGTGATATAAACTAAACCCATTTAAGTCATGATTCTCAACCCAGAACAACACCCCACTATCCCAACTACTAGAGTGTCCACATCTAACTCAAGGCTCACAAAACAAAATTTTTCCAAAAACAATGCTCTACTCACCCGAGAGAGATCCACAAAACCATCACACAACACATCATAAGACAAACTTACCCTTCCAAGGGTCTATTTATATCCCATCCCATCAATCCCAAACCAACTAACCACCTCTATGCCCATCCCATTAGGGATTCTAGTTATTAAACCACACATACAAAACAACGCCACTCGGGCCAAGCACAAAAAAGAAAAAAACTTTCCCCTCGGGTCATGATCCATATCAAGTAGAATAAGAAAGATTCCCCTAAAGGGTCTCACATTCACATCAAAAAATACTAGTTCAAAAGTGCTAAATGAGCCTCACTAAAACCCTGGATTGACAAGCCAATCTATTTCGACCCTTTGAAATCCCATTTCAAAATTTTCTTGAAAAACCATTTTTGAAACCATTTCCAAATAATCTTAAAACCATTAAATTCTAAATCCTTTTTTCATTTAAAAATAATCAATAAATCCTAAATATTTTCCCACTTAATCCATTTCATAATAATCTATCACCTTTAACCAAGTTCACATCCCAATTATCCAATAATCCTTTAAAATACAAATTCCATTTTAAACTATCACTAAAAAATTTCCAAAACCTCTTGGAATTCAAAAAACCCTTTCATAACCAAAATCCCTTGAAGTAAATTAAAAACATCTTCTTCTAAGTGAATGTTCCATTTTCAAAATAATTTTTAAAACTAAAACAACACATGACATTCCAGGGGAAATAAATCAAACAAAAAGTACCCTCCTACCCACTCAAGGATCAAGTCTATTTCATATATACTTGCATGTTAGTCACAATATTGAATAAACAAATACCATATTTCTAACTAAATTAATTTAATTTCACCAAGAATATATTTGGGAAAAGAATAAATATATTTTTTATCATCATTTAATTAATTTAAGTCTCTATAAATCACATGCAACCAAGTGAATGATATGTGAACCTATATGCCTATCCATGATGCATGAAATAACCCAATATTTCCAATTGATTAAAGATAAAATACCATAAATCACAAGCATCAAAATCATCAAGACCAAAAATCATGTGCATCACTCAAGGTAAAATCAGTTAACGGTAATAGAGAGCAACAAGAACATTAATACCATCCTTGAAAAATTAGAATCTCCCTCATATGTGGGTTAGATAATCCTAAGAATGGATTCCTTACTAAGTCCCAAAAATTTCTTATCTCATGTCTAACTCTCCTAAATAGTTTGAAAAAAATACCTCTGATACCATTTTATACTTCCTTAACTAATATCACCTAGTTCGAGATGGGGGAGCATCACATGACCTCATGTGTAACTCCTTGTATGCAGGAGGATACCGACTAGTGGTGAGGGAATAATTAGACCGTGGGTAGACTATGAACTTAGTAACATATATACATACCAGTCTACATAATCACAAAAACAAAAATCAGAGTACAAGAAAACTAAGAATGGAAACAATATTAATAATAACATCCCATTTGATGACATATGAAAAACAAGACCTAGTAAAATCATCATGAAATTTTCCCACATATGGTAGATATATATATAATAAACAAGGGAAAAAATAAATAAAATACATATCCATAATAATCCTTGAGTCTATCCTAGAATCACCTCAACCAACCTTCTCCTCTTGAACAACTACCATAAACATGGATCTTTCCCTCATTTGTAATCCGGACCATATGTCTATACATGAACCAACATTCCCATGTAGGGTGTGAGTATACACCCATTAGGAAACCACCAATGTATCCTTAGAATAAATGTATCATTTAATATAAAAGTATATGAGATGATGTAAAATAAATACATAAATAATATACAACCCATCAGGTTATCATGCACTAACTTGGCAGCCATGAACCCCAAATCTACCTGCTTCAACTCATTTTCAAAAGGAATAGTATATCAGAACCTAGGAGAACTTGTGAACCATGACCCATGTTTTATTACATTTCATGAACTCCCTAATTACCCTAAACCATCCCAAATACTCTGGGGAGGTTAACCATGCACACCAGCCCACCCCCATAGTTTTTTTGAGGCCAAAAAATAACATCAGCCCATCCTAAGGGTTTTTAGAAGGCCCAATCATCACATTAGTCTATCCTAAGGGTTATTGGGAGGACCAGATACATGTGACCCATCCTTAGGATTCTTGGGAGGTCAATCATCCAAACTTTCCCATACCCAAGCAGTCAAGAGAGGCCACACACACACACAAACACAAGCATCAATACATATATGTAAAGGGAAACACCTTATCACAACCCATCCCCAATATCTCTCTCATAAAGGCTACCATCACAATTATATTGAACCAACTTACTTGTGATCATCCTCAATTCACATTTCATGTAAGGTAAAACATCACCCATTCCCTCACATCCTTTGCCTAATACATTCTAGCTTATTCCAAGCCCAAATTACACTTTCCATGCCCATTTCCCAAAGAAGATAGCCCAACCTATATAACCTAAAAAAACTAAAACTCACTAGTTTGAGTAAAATATATGAGGATATTTACCACCTAAACCCATATTTCAATTATCCTAACTGTCATATCCATTTTAGAACCAAACATAACTTTTCATTTCTATTTAATAGAGCGAAAACCCCCACTGTTATCATTAGAACACGGTCCTCATCCATCATTTACCATGTGTCCAATCAAGGGTATTCACTAACTAAAACCCTATGTCATCCAACTCATCCACCCTATCCTCAACCAAGCCTTAACGGATTGTTACAATCTAAAAAAACCTATATGGATATCCCTACATGATTTCCCAGTACACAACTCATTTTCACCAATTCCAATGCACACAACCCACACTCCTCCTCTAAGGATCCTCTTACATTAATATAAAACTAAATAATCATGATAAAATCTTAATAATAGACCTTATAGGGATTTGAAAAAATGCACCTTAAATTCAAGGCATATAATTTTATACACATTCCATAAAATGACAAGGACTTTCCACCTCCACCATGGAGAAACTGAATCACCAAGAATCTCCATCCCAAACTATCCCGAAAAACCAATTCCCTATAAACATAACTAAATTCATCACATTATGGTTATATAAATTGAAAATAATAATAATAAAAATTTAATTTTATTATGGGATTAGACTTACTGAGAAGATCCAAATGCATCGAACAACACTTCAAACGAGAGATATTAGGAGGTGAGGGCCAAATTCACCTTGGAAGAAGCCCTAATAATCACCTGGTTTGAATGAGGTTAATAGATAAGAGAGGATGGTAAATAATTTGGGGTTGGGGTAAAATTCAAGGATACCCCTACTAAAAATCACCTAACAGACCCATCAGCTAGTCGGTGGGTCCAAACAGTGTGCCTAGGATACTGGGTAGACCATCAGTGATCCAGTGGGACTCACTGGTTGGCCTGTGGGGTTATAGTAACTCCTTCTATAATTTACACCCCCCATTAACCTACTCCCAATCTACCTCCAAGCTACCATACACCTCATACAACCAAGAAACAGTATCATACTCATGTATAGGAAAACAATTCTAACCCATAATTATGTGGGTCATTACATAGTCTATGGCTAGAAATAAGAGGAATAGTGTGAACACCAAATATAAAGACTAGTGTAATAACCATCCTCATTAGAAACCAAATGTAATGGGCGTTATAATTAAAAATCTTGTGGCTATACTCACCCAACTATCTCAATTTATGAATGGTAACATGAATCATGGTAAACATCAGAATATTTAAAGGAAGGATCAACTCATAGTTGATTATTTTATGTGGCAATGTTCACCTTCTGTAAGTGGGTCCTTTAATCCAATATTATTGAGAAATGGATCAATGCTATGGAAAAAATATTTTCCATTATCTATTTCTTAGACCATGAGAGGGTAGTTTTAGCTGTGTATCATTTTGAAGTTGAAAATGATCAATTATGGACACTTATTAATAATATGAGGCAGGAGGATGAAATTGACTCCTAGAAATAGAAATAATTTAAGAAGATATTTTTCAATAAGTATTTTCCTAAAAATATTCACACTAAAATGGAGAGTGAACTCCTAGAACTAAAATATAATGATGATGAATCCATCAGTACCTATAAGGATAATTTCACCAGACTTTCAAGGCACACTTTTAGTTTCACCATTGAACATGAAAGAAAAATTGATCAATTGTTTAGTGGATTAAAACTAAGTATCCAAATGGATTTGGATATAATAGACTTGATATATATGAATAAGTTATCTCATATTCTCTCAAGGTATAAATATCGAGTGAAAAATATCATTATTCTCATGGTTTTAGGTACATGAAGAGAAAAATGGATTTATATGGCGTTTAAAATAATAAAAAGCATAGAGGAAATAAAATTAATTCTACATTATTCCAAAAAATATCATAATAAGTATAGGGGAAATAATCTCTAAGGTATAGGTAAATGATTTATGTAAGGAATAGAAGGATATCAAACACATAAATACCAATGTGATGTGAAGTATCCAACTAATGAAATGAATGGATATAAAGATCAATAGAATATTCAACCTGAACTCTAATACTATAATTTAAATGATTATGGAGATTGAACCAACCAGTGTATGAATCCAAGGGTTAATGATGATAATTGGCATCAACAACTTCTTAAGCCAAAAGAAAAAAGGGAAGGTTTATGAAATCACAACTACTGAAGTGGGTGATGAGAATGATGTGGTAAAAGGTACTCTTATCATCCACTCTATAACAAGAAATGTCTTATTTGATTAAGTTTCTACCCAATTTTTATTTTTGAAGAATTTTCTAAGAGTATCATATCACCACCTCAATGTTTAAATATTGATTTATCGGTGAAAATTACCAATGGTATGATGATTGGATCTCAAGTCTATATATCAAATTTAATAAAAGTTTGTGGGATTTTTCATTTTAAAAATATTTTTATTCTATATATAGTTAAATTTTATGTGATTTTGGGAATGGATTGGATCTCTCTATATAGATCCCATATAAATGTTTTAGTAAGGGAAGTCACATTTTATATTCTGAATCAACTTTTGATCATCTATTAATGAAAGGATGAACATAAATTCCAAATTGTAATTTAATCCTTTATATGGCTATTACTCCCTATTCTTGTGGGGGTATTTATCTAAAATTGTGGGGAGAAACCCAATATTTAATATATGCTTATTTTTTAGGAATATGATGATGTATTTCCTAGTGTTTCCTATTCTTCCCTTGAATTTTAAAGTTAAGTTTTCAATAGAATTCATACCTGGGGATACACATTTTCAATGAATCCTTATTTAATGGACCAATTTAGTTATAGAAAATTAAGAATAAACTCTAGGAGAATTTAGAAATGTGATTCATACTCCCCAGTGCGTCAGCATGGGGTGAACTTGTTCTTTTTGATAAGAAAAATGATGGGATATCGTGTATTTGAATTTGTTATAGTGAACTTAACAAGGTTAATATCAAGATAAAGTATCCTATACCCTATATATCTGACTTTTTTGATCAACTATATGGAGACCAATACTTTTTAAGGATTTATCTTCGATGTAGATATCACTAGTTAAGGGTAAAAGGGAGGATATAACAAAAAAATAACCTTTTACATAAGGTATGAACATTATGAAATTATAGAAATTCTATCTGTACTTACGAATTCCCTCAATAACATTATGTATCTAATGAATAGAGTCATTATAGATTACCTTTATTGGTTTGTGATAGTCTTTACAGATGATATTATCACATATTTTCAGATCAAGGAAGATCATGAAGATCATTTAAGGGTTGTGTTGAAGACCTTGAGAAATGAGAAGTTGTTTTAAAAATTTATCAAGTGTGAATTATGGATATAGAAATTATAATTATTAGGTCACATAATTACAAGTGAGGGAATATAAGTGGATCCTTAAAAGATGTAAGTTACTAAAAAATGGAACCAACTAACCATTGTAATTGAGTTCTATAGTTTTATTAGATTGAATGAATAATATTTATTATTTATTATAAATTTCTTATTGCTATAAAATTAACTAACAAATTTTATTCAAAAGGAGCCAAGTTCCTTTGGATTGATGGTTGTGAAGAAAATTTTAAGGAGAAAAATAGAATGCTGGTTAGTGAACTTGTGCTAATACTACCCTACAAGGGGGAGAAATTTGTATTATATAGTGATGTATCAAAGTAGGTATTAGGATTTATTATCATATATAATGACATGGTAGTATCATATGCCTCACGAAAATTTAAGGTTCCTTAGAAAAATTACCAAACTTGTGATTTAGAGATAGCAATAGTAAATTTCACATTGAAAATATATATGCATTATATTTATGGTGAAAGGTGTGATATATATACCGATTATAAAGCCTTAAAATATATATTAAAATATAAATAGTTAAATACAAACCAAATCATATGGTTGGAGTTGATTTTATATTTTAACTTCTCAATACATTACCACCCTGGGAAGAAGAATAGGGTGGATGATGCTCTGAGTCAGAAGGACCATGCAAGTTTATCCATGATGAGGATTAAAAGAGATAAATAACTTATGTATTTGTAGAGTATGAACCTTGAAATCAGTAGGTAAGGGGAGAAATAATATCTTATTCAAATTAATGTTCAACCATCCATTAATGTGATGATTAAATAGGGAAAAAGTGATATTTGGATCTGTAATAAAAGGTAAGGATTACTCCAGAGTTCATTCATGAAAATAATGGGATGATATAATTCAAGAAGTATATATATGTCTCTATAACAATAGAATTGAATAAGGAACTATTTGATAAAGCACATATCTCATCATTATCTATCTATACATAAAGTAAAAACATGCATATAGATCTCAAAGATAATTTCTAGTGGGATAACGTGAAAATGGATATTGTAGAGTATGTATCTATATTCCTTGTATGTTGGTATGTTAAGTATGAATGTCATAAGTATATGGGGATTATAAAATCATTAATCATACTAATATGTAAATGTAAGAACATCACCATGGATTTCATCATAGGACTCCCTAATACATCTAAAAGACATAACACTATTTCAGTTATAGTTGATCTAGTAAAGAAATCAGTACATTTCATTATTATTAGAGAAGATTTATCGCATGAAATAATTTCCAGGATATACATTATGGAAGTGATAAAACTTTGATAAGTACCTCCCTTAATTCTATATGATAGATATCCAAGGTTCTCCTCTAAATTTTTGAGAATTCATAAAAAATCACTGAATATAGAGCTGGGATTTAGCACTGATTATCATCATCAAATAGATGGTTAGTCTAGGAGGACCATTAAAACCCTATAATATATGGTGAGTGATTACTATTTACATTTAAAAGGTGGTTTTAATCAATTCCTTAATATGGTTAAAATTTCTTATAAAAATATCGTTCATTCGAGTAATAAGATGGATCCTAATGAATACCTCTCTAAAATGAAGTGCAGAACTCCAACATGCTCGGATAAAGTTAGAGAACATAAGATTTTGGGGCTTTATCTGGCCGAGTAAATGGTAGAGATGGTCAAATCCAATCAGTAACATATCATAGAAGATCTAATTCTACATAAAAGTTATGCTGAAAATATTTTTTTTGAGATTTAGAGTTTGTAGTTGGTGAAAAGGAATTCGTATAAATATCTTCTTGGAAGAAGGTTTTGAGATTTAGGAATAAGGGGATATTGATCCACATATATATCAGTCCATATGATATTTTTGATCATATTGGGATGGAAACATATCACTTAGAACTTCCAAAAATCCTCTCTCAAGTTCATGATGTATTCCATGTATTTCTTTTGAGAAATTAAAAATATGGTTCTTCAAATGTATTGAACTAAAAGGCTATAAAATTGGAGAATGATATTTTATATGAGGTACAAATGGTATAGAATCTAGATTGAAGAAAAAAAGTGATACAATACACAATAAATTACATGGTAAAAGTTTTTTATTGAAACCATAAATTTAAAGAAGCTAAATGGGAACATGAGGATATAATTATTCATAACCATACTCATCTATTTACATTAGAATAAAAAAATATTGAGGGAGAAATTCTTTTAAAGGGGTTAGAATATAATACCCTGAGATTTTAGAATATATTCTCTTTAATAATTTTAATGTGTTCGATAGCTTATGATGCACACAACACCAACCATAAGTAAATAATGCTTTATTAAAACATAAATTGAAATAAATTATTAGATATTTAAATGAAATTGATAAAATAAATGACTTTATAAAAGGGAAAAATTCACTTAATGAAATACCATTAATTCTTAAGAAACTATTTTTGAATTGTTTTGCTAAACTATGATTTTTTTTAAATTTAATAATTTTAAGAAATGATATAAATAAAATTTATTGATAAATTGAAGTAATAATTAATAAAATAAATTAAGGATATACATGAAATGGTTAATTAATGATATATAATATTAGTCTAATAATTCATGGTTAATTGAAAATGTTTTGTTTAAAACAATTATTTTATTTTTATATGTATTTATTTAAAAGTTATTTTATCTTATTTTGAGTATTAAACCTATATTAAATTATTTTTATACATGTAAAAAAATAAATTATTATTCCTAAATTGATTATATTTTGGTTACAAATGAAGATAATATCATTTGAAGGTAAAAAATACATTTTTTCAGAAAACTATTTTTTATATGCGTAATGTATTTTATATTAATAAATTAAATTAGTCACTATTTGTGAATATTATCAATTAAATTTGTAGATAAAATATTTAATCAAATAAATTAATATTCATCTAATTTTTTTACTATACAAGTAAAGAGAATAAATTATTTTTATTCTTATAAAATACATTTTTTCTAAAAATGGGTTTTACATGTTTTGTAAACGGATATTGGAATTAAATTCTATCACCTCAAAGAATTGAATCTTGTAAAATGAATTCCATATTTTTAATCATCATAATAATTATTTTTTATAAGATAAATTTCATTTTTATTAATATAAATAAGTTACCTTGGTAAAAATTTTGTCATCTCGATAAAGGTAAAAATGGGTTAAAAGGGTTAAAATAAATGGACAAGGCTTCAAGATATCACTAAAATTTTAATTTTATTTAAAATTTTAGTGTAATTTGACCTCCATAACCTTATAGTCTAAAATTGGAAGTTTTGGATCCAATATCTTTGTGAAATACATTTATTATATTTATAAATTATTAATATTTACAAGGGTGCCACTCCCCTCACTTATAAAAGGAAACCTCATATTCTCACTTATCCACACCATTTTTGAACCATATATCAACCAATATCAATAAATATCACATTATAAATATAACCAACATGTTCTAGATTCTATGGTCCTGCCAAAAATACCAATCCTAGAATGTATACGATGTAATTCAAAGGAAGATATTCGAGGAAGAGGTATAAGTCTTAACCGAGTTATTTCAAGTTTATTTATTATTATAACTACTTAAAGTATATTTTAATCTTATTAAAATAATGAAATAATTATATTTATTATAATTAAATGTTTTTATATTAATTTATAGACCATTTTATATCTCATTTCTTTCTAATGGAAAATGAAATCATCGCTCATGCGCACGTGCTGACTACCACCTCCATGAAGTGATGCAATTCATTTTTCATCACCAACTATAAAGGATGGTTATATAGATGGATTTAATGAATATATATTATATATATTATTTAATTATGATTATGTGAAGATATATTATTATATAAATTCCTTTCTTCTATTCATTAAAAAATGAAAGTATCACCCATGCGTACGTGCATACAACTGCCACCATAAAGTGATGTAAATCATTTTTCATCACTACTGTACATGGATTTTTCTAAAAGTTTATATAATAAATAGATATTATATTTATTAAATTATTAATATTTTTAATCATGAAAAAATGTAAAATACCAAAACCATACATCTGAAACGTGCATGGAAAACAGAACAGTTAACACCCAAATATTAACTTTAATGAAGAATTGTTAACAAACAAGTGATTTGAAGTTATAATAGAATAATATATATTAATATAAGTATTAATATGGTTCTTATATAAATTTATAATAAATCTAAATTTATTATATAGGAGTTTACAATGCATAAGAAACAATTTGGGACATGATGTAAGAGTTTCCTTATCTCAATTTCCATTTATTGAGTTATTTTCTATATTCACCACCTTCTTTCATTTGTATGGTGTATATAATACCCATAAATATATTTTATAATGATATTCATGAAAATTATGGTTATTTAAAAATACATTTATGTTCTCCCTTTTATAAGGTCTTGATTGAGAGATTACTAAAGTTATATGTTTTTACCAAAGTTATATGTTATTTCTATACTATAACCCATATATATTATTATTCTATGGTTATTTCTGGGGGTTTCAAGTATTAATTCTTCATTTCACCTTTTTGTTACTCAAATAATCGAAATAATGTTTTTATGAAAAACAAACTTTATTTATATTTTTTGTTCTAGAATATTTATCTCCCCCCCTTTAAGTTAATTTTTTATTTTTAAACACTTTTAAGGAAAAGTGAGAACCTAAAAATTACATGATACAAGAATCAAGTTCCATATGAGATGGTTGAGTCATTAAAGTATAATTTCATCCTATTCAACACATTCTCATTAAATAATTTCTAGTAGAGACTACATACCTTTGTAGATGGATCATCTTTGATAATATCTTAGAACCAGTATGCCATCTTTTACCATGTTTGGATATACTACTCTAGTTTAATTTTTCATGCATTAAAACCTCTTACTAGAATACAGTCTTGCTTGTTGAGCCACTATGTATGCTCTTTATTGGTTTCAAAAAGTAGAATTCTCTCAACCATTTTATAAATATCCTCTTTCAAGGCATTGATCAGGAGTGCATCTTCCAACATAACTTCCTCTAAGTGTAGGAAAAGGTCCTAGGTTTGAGAATTAGATGGAACCCCCTTGGTTTACTCATGTATCTAATCCTCTATCCCATCACCACACTATTTTTTTCCTTGAATTCATCGCAATCTATAATTTAGTTATTAATCTGAACAATTGATCTTTATTTATCTCCCTAAGTATTATGCAAGGGTTCACCATCCACCACCTTATTATTTTTGGTGGATCTAGTCTCCATCGTCTTTAGTAAGTGAAAGTAGTCTTTATAGCCTTTTTTTTATTTCTATTTAGAATAATACATATCCCTCCATCATTATTTTCCATCCTACCTTTCTTCCTCATAGGTCTATGAAGACCTCTATCAAACCCATAAACACCACTATTATCTGAGTTTTGGTTGGAAATATCATCATCCAGACCTATCCTAGAGCAGATGTGATCATCCAAGAGGGTATTCATTAATGTATAAGATTGGATGTTAGATTACATCACCAACCCTTGAACATGTGATGAATCATCAAACTCCAAGTTCCCAAAAAATTTACTGACCTAAAGGCTCAGGTTGAAACTTCTCAACCTATCCCTACTTAGAACCTCCACCCCCTCCCTGCTTCCTTTAGGGGAAGCACTACCAGAGTCCTGTCCCTTACCTTTATCCTGTGGCACCACCATAACCTTGTCACCATTTTTAGAAACCCCAACCTCCTTATTTATTGTTGTAGTTTTATTCTGGGTGTCCACAAGCCTAGTAGCACAGACTATCTTCAATTTGTGTTTCAAACGTTCAAAGAATTTGACCACCTTTGAAGCCAAATGTATCCAATGTGTTTATTTATAAAGGTAGACATCCTTCGCTTCCCTTGGAACCACCTATTCAGCTAAAAGCCCTGTGGGAAAGACATTTTTTCCATCTTACACAACCCCTGTGCTCCTAATTCATTAAAAAGTGTCACCAAATTGAACCATCTCTTTAAAACCTACAATGTATGATGACATCACACTTACCAGACCGACATCCAACTAATTCAAGCATCTACACCTACACACAAAAGATGTGTGCCCTAATTTCTTCCATGAAGAAAAAAATACACCCACAATTCTAAGGCAACTAGATGATTGTATCAACACTATTCACTAACATCAATCCATACAAAATATGGTGGTTTTCTGGACACATAAATTTCAACACAGACTCTAAGAGAAATTGGATGACTAACAAACTGAGGTCGACAATTTGAGTATAGGTAATGAACCATGAGGTTCCCTAACATACTTATAATTGAGGGATTTTGAAATGAATGTGATGGTTCAAGAAATTTAACACAAATAGCAGTAGTCAGGGAGTCACACTTCAAATGAAAATCATAGGTATACGTGAATAAGAAAAATCCAGATCCATTAAAGGTACGAGGTGCACTGAACCAATCCTGAATTAGGTCTTCCTCTATTAAAAATCAGATCATGATGTGTTGGTTGTTGAGAAGATCCACCATATCTTGGTATTTCAATCCCCAAGATCTAAAGATAAATCTATGAACTGAGTCCACCGATAGATGAAAGTGCTTGAAATAATCAATCAACATCAATTGTAGAAGAGACAAAGCCTTGTTAAACTCTAATATTAAGAGAGAGAGAGCTATGGTATCCCCTAAAATAGTTTAGGGAACCTTAGGGAAAATATAAATCCATGGAAAGGTAGGAAGATGATCTAGGTCAGATAAGGGGGATAAAGAGAGTCACTGGGATCCCTCGAAGGATGGATGATGACCCTCCCCCACTGAGGGGGGAGGGGCTGGCATGGCAGTCATCGCTGTCTAAGGAAGTGAAGGAGAGCCATACATAGAGCATCATTGACTTTAGGTATTCTATTCCTATGAAATCATCTTTATCTTCCATATCCATGTTTTTTAAAAAAAATTATGGAAGATTTTATATACATTAAAATGATTTATAAATGTATTTTCTACTATTTTTACTTTATTTAAAAAATTTAAAGGAATATTCTTTTCATTTTCTGAATGGGTCATTTTTTACTTTACAAATGTGTGAAAAAATATTTTTTAAATGTTTACAACCTGAACAAATTTTCACACCATCATATCCTTTATTTATAATTTAAATTACTTTACAAATTTATATGGTTTTTTGAAGGAAATCATATTCCCTTTGTTTTAGTAATTTTTATTTTTAAAATGATTCAAAAAGAAAAGGTTTTTTTCTCTTATTTTTTAAAGCATAATTATAATGATTTTATAAAAGTATTTTTCATATCTGTAAACATTTTTTTATATATGGTTTTTCTTCACTAGGGTTATGATATTATAATACCATCTAATTTATTTTTATGAATGGATCATAAGGATTATTTTATAATGAAATTTTCATGAAACATGTTTCTTTCCCATGGTTTATTTAAGAAATAATGAAATGATAAATGTTTTTATGATCTTGAGGTACACTAATGTTTTGTTTTCATTATGTGATGTGTGAGAATGGAATTATATATATCTCTAATGCATTGGATAAATCTTGATATCTCATGAGATAATATGAAAGGGATTAAAAAGTGAACCCAATCCACTATGAGACTCTATCCACTATGTTTACTGGAATAGGGAGTGAACCCAACCCACTATGGTACTATTTCTACTATGATAGTCTTGTTAGTGAGGCTTGACTAAGGAAATGATTTTATATACTTATGTGTATGCCTTAAACATATGTATTATTCTTATAATATGATCTCATGGTTTGTCATTGGTTATTGATTATTATGCACTCTTTTGACTCATGAATTTTTTATGGAAAATACTTATGCCATGACTCATTATTTATGGTATATGACTTGTTGGGTTTGATTTCATAAGTTATGATAATCTTATCATACCCCTATTCTATTCCCACTTATGTTCATCAATTGAAATCTCCTATGTTTACCCTTATTAAGCATCTTGGATCATCCTTTATTATGTTTCCATTTCCCCAGGTTATGAATAAAGGTTTTAAGTAAGATATGTATAAGAAGGGTACTATGTGAGAAGAAGATTATGGGATACATTTAAGATCTTTCATAATATAATATGACTATGTATCTAGTCTAAAAAGGCACTAAAACTTTACAGATCTTAGGTGTTTATTTTTGTGACATGTATTGAATATTCATATAAAATTATGTAATATTTATGAAAGTGATACTTGAGTATCTTCACATATTCTAATTCTAACTGGAGTTGTTATAGACATCCCAAAAACCATATTAGGGAAGGATCTTATTCTTTCAAATACCGCTGCAACTCACCAGTATAACCAAAATTTTCTCAAGATTAAGCCTATATCCTTACCCCTTTATTACATATAGAGGTAAAAATATATTCTTATTGTATCCAAGAGGTATAACCATACTCCTACTTACTTCTAGGTGAACCAAGGATATATTATAAGAGGGGGAGTACTCCTCCCAGAAGAGCTACTAGAAGCTATCCCACGTGAGAGACGAATCGTCGTGGGTCTGCGTAACTAAACCTCACCAACACCCGACTATCCCATGGAAAAGACTGGCATCTAGAGCTTCCATCTGGTCCGCTAGTGTCCATACCAGCCTGAAAAGTCGGTCCACAAACTCTAGCCAGTCTTCCGCTGCCTGGGGATCCGAGTCTCTGGGGAACTTCTGCGGTCACTGACGCTGAAAGTCTCAGAGAGCACTCAGCCTGCGCTCAACCTCGGCCTGTACTGCCGGTACTAACTTCCACTCCTCAGGTGGAGGGGCTACTGCTGAAGCACTGGGCGGAAGTGGATCACATGAGGGTCCCTAAACTAACACCTCATCACTCGCCAGGTCGTCGTCACGAACTGGAGAGGGTAACCTCGCTGGCTGCTGTCATGGGGGTATCTTGAAAATTATCAAGGATTACCACAATCAAATGAGCACACACACACACACATATATATATAATAGTAATCAAAAGGGGGAGATGAATCAACAAGGACAGTCAAAGACTCAATCCTACCGGATGCGTGTTTCAAAGTTCCCTGCAACAAGTGTCTCAACATGCCGAGTCTACAAGCGGGTTATCAGGGTCCTAGTGAATAGATACATCGGCCACTCGTACCATCACTGGACTCCCTAGCCTGAGAGCCGCTCTCGAGACACGTCAAAACTATTTCTCTAAATCATAACCAATTCTTTTTTAGGGACGTCCGAACAACACCCTAAGGAACGAACCACCTGTAATACCACTTTGTCATGACCTGACCCTACCGGTCTCGAGCCACAACTATCCCAGGCCCGCCTCCATAGGCCAGGGGCTGGCGAAAAGCACCAAAGGTGTAACGATATCAGGGAGGCCTTCGCCTAAGTACCTGTACACACACACACACAGCCCAGTCAATGCAGAAGTGCAGAGTAAAAAAGGAAACCAAAGGACAAAAAAATATAACCCAACCATAGTCATGCATCGAACTCTAAAAAGGAAAAGGTAAAGTTCTAAAAAGTACTGACAGATACTGAACATAAAAAGGGGAAAAACATTTGCCCAACCTGAAAGGTTCCATAAACCGACAATAGGTAAATGAAAGTAAACAGCTGGTGAGTCTCACACCTAAAAGTCCTACTATGTCCACCGAACGCAGCCCAAGATCCTGTGTCCTCTACGCTCCACCGTAGTCTCGATCGACCTGTCCATCGTCTACAAGGGAACACCAAGTGCGGGCAAATCCCAAGTAGGGGTGAGTAAAATAATACTCAGTAGGATGCCCCAAAAGCTCGAGGAAGCAACAAAGGAGGTACTAAATGGTAAAAGATAGACAAAACAAAGTAAGATTACAATAGATAGAGTGCAGTTCAACCCGAAAAAATAAAGGAAGTTGACTCATCCAACCAAGAGGAACTAGACACAAAAAGAACGTGGCATACCCCATGTGTCTTCGCCCCTCCTAGAAGGAGAATAACTGAACCCAAGGAGTGGGAACAAAAGTAGGGTGTATACATATATATGCTCAACAAGAAACCCAAACGAATGCGTAAGGGGATATACATCTCCAAGATCAACACAGGAAAAGTCACCGATAGTTATAAGGATATCCAGCACTGATGCCCAAGCGTCCCACACGTCAAAGTCGTCTCATCGCTGGACTGCACAACCAAGGATCCCGCTCTGGTAATCACGGAGAAAAGACACTGACTAGCCTCATCGAAAGAGGATGAGTCTGAAAGAAGTCGTTGGGTAACCCACTGCCCAGCCTAATTGGAGGGTAAACCCCAAAAGGTTATCAGGTGACCCACTGCCTAGCCCTGCTGGAGGGTAAACCCTAAAAGGTCACCGGGTAACCCACTACCCAGCCCCCCCTGGAGGGTAAACCCTAAAAGGTCGTTGGGTAACCCACTGCCCAACCCTGTTGGAGGGTAAACCCTAAAGTCAAGGGGTAACCCAATGCCCAGCCTCACTAGAGGGTATACCCTGATACGTCGGTGGTTAACCCACTACCCAACCCTACTGGAGGGTAAACCCAAAATTGGTCCGATAACTCCGCGCTGCCCGCTCCATCATTGGGTGTTGCTAATATCGCAACCATGCGTTGGGTCGGAGTGCTTCAAAGGAACCTCAAACCAATGTCCTTTCATGTTTCCACATTTAATGAGATCTAGAAAGAGGATCCGCACACCCAAACAGATTAAACCGTTGTAATCCTTGTGGAAAAACATGCGAGATAGAATAATTACTTTCTGGAAACAGCCTCCCTATGAAAAGTTATTCAACACCGCTCTATGCCCATACGACATATCATGGGGCCCACAACTCAGTCTCGAAAGAGGTTGTGCGTACTTTACCATCGTGATGCTCACAGAAAAACATGCCAAAAAGACTACTCATTCGCCCCGAACAGACGTCTGAAGAAAAAGTCACAAAACGCTGTTCACAGCTTAAAAAGACGGCCCGTGGGGCCCACACCTAAACTATGGCTTCAACACCTAAAACCACCATGGACCACTTCATCTTGATTCCAGGGTCACAATGCTACTAAAGAAGCCTTAAACGGACTCCGGATGTGCTCACACTATCTGAAGAAATAATCTCGGTGTAGTACTTAACGAGCGTGTCACGCCAACGAACCCCCGACTCAGGAATTTAAAACTCCCAAGACCATAACAAAAACTTCATCTCAAGACAAGGATTGCACTTCTATAGATGGAACAAAAAACGGACACCTGTAGTGGAAGTTACGGGTGTCTGAAGTCAAGGGGATGAACCCCTTTGGGCTGGACCGGCCCAGTCCGGCTGGTCCACCTGGCCCGGGCCAGCCTGTGTCGGCCGACCCGACTCACAGCACCGGCCCGCGGCTCAGCCGCGTGGCCCGACCACAGACCCGCGGTCCGCCACGCAGACCGGACCTCATGGCCGGTCGCTGGTCTGCACAGAGACCTGCCTTTGGTGGGTCTCTGTCTCTAGAGCGGGGTCGCTCACCGCGACCCCCGTCACGCGCCGCACCGGTGACCTGGGAGCCCGCCGCCGTTGGGGAAGCCCACCGCGGCCATTGAGGTGCTCACCGCCGCCGTTGAGGAGCCCGCCGCTGCACTGAGGAGCCCGCCGCTGCCGCTGAGGAGACCACCGCCACACTGAGGAGCCCGCTGCCGCACCGCCATCCAGGAAACCACCGCCGCCACCGGGAGCCCGCCGAAAACCAAGGGAAATGGCCAGAAAACTTTTCGGGGCCACCCATGACGCCCCGTGACTCAATATTTTGATTCTAAAGGATATTTGGGAAGATAAAATCGAGCCCTACGCAAATATGGGCTTCTCTCGATGATCAGACATCATCTCGATGCAAAGAATTGATTTTGAAGGGGGTTGCGAGAATTAGAAATTGAAAATGCATGAGCCTACCTCGCTGGGCGTAGCCCGTAGCTTCGCCGATGATCCGCTGGAGCCGCCGCGCCTTGCCGGAGAGGTGGAGGAGAGGATCTTGAATGGAGGTTTCTCCCTTTGTTGAGAGAACTTCTTCCAAATAAGAAATAAGGGGGGGGGGGGAAGAAGGAGGGGTGGATGAGTGTTTAAGTAGAGAAACACTTAAACACCCACCTGTAGGCCCCATACCCGAACTTTCAGTTGGGTCGGGGTTAAGCTGCCTCTAGGGTAAAAACCACGTTCTAAGCGCAATGGAGGTCTTGTAATTTTAATCTGAGTGTCCGTTCGGAAGTTGTAAAGTTCACTCCTGGGGCCGCCAAATTACAAAAATGGCCCTGGTGGCATTTTCCACAGAAGGGCCGCGCCCGCGAAAGTAACAACCCTCCTAGGGTAAATGGCACACTCCATACTCAACGATGCCCTCAGTTTTCCAATCAGAGTAACCATTTAGGAGTTATTCTGTTTATTTGGTGTGTCTAGTGTGAAGGCACTTAAAATTTAATTCCAGCCACACCGGGGCTCAGAATCACACACCATCTGAATGCCCTTCTCTGGAATAATATCAAGAAAATTTCAAAGTCTTAGAGGCTCAAAACCCAGGTTCTTACATCCTTCCTTGATATATCCATTAACAACATGTCATTCGTGACACACCCAACATACCCTACTTCCCTCCAACTGCCTTCATGATGGTTTTTGTCAGAAAATCTAAGCACGCGAGTCATGACATGAGTTAATGATAATCTTCCAGTCTGAGGACCATTTCATGCGCTCATAGATAGAAATGTCCGATGACACTAATACATGCAGAATTGCTACCAGTGGGTTTGTTCTCATAATCACTCATCTTAGAGACTACCAAGTGCGAACTCCATGAGAGAGTCTCATCTTCTTACGAGTAATTACACATGATGGTCTGTATACCATGTGTCCTATCATAGTTTGTCATCCAAAAATAGAACTTTATTTAAGAATATTGTTATATCATTTCAAGGTTCTCATTATAGCGGGGATCTACCATGACCTTATTAATGCAACAAATATTCCTAGTCATTATTATATTATAGTCATGCAGAATAATGAAAAATATATAATAAGTATAAATTCATGTAATAAAAGTATAAATAGTTAGTTCTCAGGACACCAACCCTAACACCATAGAGGGGTGTCAGGGTTTCCTTAGTTTTTTCCGTTATGCCACTTTTAAGTATTTTAACATTTTTAATGTGGTTCAAGGCCATTTTTAGAGCCATAAAAAATGTTTCAAATCCCTTAGGAGTGGGGAGACCCTCAAAATTCATGTTTTCCTCTCTTTAAATAAAATCCTTTAACGCATAGCTATTATGGACACCCCTCTGATGAGAATTATTAAATAATAATTAATTCCATCTTGTGTAACCTTCCAACCACGTGGGGAAACCACGATCCGCTTTTAAATCTATTCAAAATTAATATCTTGTAACTCCAGGATCTTGAATTTTTATCACACATTAATTCCTTATTTCTTCTTCTTGGACGGTCTCTTTCATTTCCTTGGTGAATTTGGAGTCCCCCTTCCTGTGGCTAGTGGTGCGCCTGTGATGGAGCCTTTCCTGCTAAGTATTGGAGTCCCCAGAGTTCCTCCCCTACAAGTCGTGCATCCCCGTTATTGGTGAGAAGAGAAAAACTTTGATTATTGATCATTCATGTAGGGTTATTCCTTTGTCTCTCTTTACTATGTATAATGCGGGGTTGGTGCGATGATGTTTCTACATGGATAGATGAAACCAAACCATAACAAAGAAAATAAATGGTTTTATGGTGATGATGTACTCTTTTATCTTTTATTATATGTTGTAAATTTTATGGGATTATGTCCATTGAAAATCATGGTTGTTGGTGGTCCTTTCTTATGCACTAATGAACCTCTGTTTTTCTGGACAATTATATGATTGAATGGCTGTAAAACTGGAACTGGTTAATCATATAAACATGGTTGATTAAATGGATTCCCAATGAATAAGAATCCTTGTATGGTCACCCCTATTAACCAAACAGAAATACAGGACTAAATTAATGATGTGTTTAAAATATGAAAAATCCCTGGCTCTGTTCTGGCAATGTGTATGGTTGTTCTGCTTGATGCTTGTGAGGTGACACGGATGGGGATGGGATCCCCTGTTGTGTAGTTTTTAGTTTGTGGATTTTGGGCCCATGTGAGTCTGTATATTGGGGCTTGGTTTTCTTCCATTACTTTGAGTGATCTCACATATCCCTTTTTTGTTGTGAATTTACAAGAGAACCAGGTGTGAATGCTTAATTTGTTGCTTGGATATTTATCCTTCCTTGGCTTGTGGCTATGCCTGTTAGTTTCCCAGTAGTGAAGAATTATTTTAAATAGAACTACTCGAATGTGATAACAATAATGGGTTTAATGGGGAATTGTTTTCTGGGAATGAGTTGTGCTCTGGTTGTGGATGTTTTGCTTTTGTATGAATGAATAGTTATGATGGTGTTTGTATATGAGGTGGTTTTGGAACCCTTAGGTTGGGATGAGTGCATGTTTACCTATATGTATAATTTAGTTATTATGTTTCTTATTCGCGCCCCACCCAAGTTGAGAACTTCATTCCAAACACTCCCATTTCATGGGGGAGGGTGTTTTTTCCAACACTCCTATGAGTGGATGGTTATTAGCTCCTTTTCTTCTCCCTTTCCCAAGTATCCAAAGACATTTTGGGCAAGATCTGACAGCCCGAGGTCCATTATAGCCCTAAATTCTTCAGGCATTGCACATTATGGTGGTTGGCCTAGGTGTGTGAGGGAAGGTTGTTTCCTAAGTGTCTTCGGGATGAGGCCCATGTGTCTTTAATCGTGGAAATAGTTTTTTGGCCTAGGTGTTTTCAGGTATGGAGGTAGTTATTCTAGAACAGGTGTCTACGGACGTGGTTACATGTAGATGCTGTGGCCCTAGTGTTTGTAGGTGGGATGTGTGGTTATGGTAGCCCAGGTGTGTGCAAGATGGGTATGGCAGTGGGACTGTGATGAAAATGGCGGAAGAGGTCTGACGCGTAGGATGTATTCAATAACCAGTGGGAAAGTGGTGTGGGGTACCCAAATATTGATGTGTTATTACTATTATTTTACTTGACTTGTGTTATTTGGGGAGTGTTCCTTGACGAGGTTGGGTGGATAGTTTCCTTGTTAGGTTCTTTGGTTGTCTCATTTTCTCATGGGGAATTAGAATTACTCCCCACTTGTGAATGAGAGCTTTGGGTTTTCCATACTAAGTATTTTTGTATGCTCACCCTACGTATATAAATCTACTTTCAGGTTTCAAGGAGGAATTTGAGGACCGTGACAGACTATATTAGCTCAGAAGCCGGGACCATTGATGTTGCTGATTTTATTTTCATTTGGAACTTCTCATTAGAGTTTTCTTGTTTTGTATAACTTTCTATTAGAACATGCATATGGGAGTGGATTGTTTTAGATTTACTTTTACTTCTAATTTTAGTGTTGTTTGGGATTTACTATATTATCTCCCAATCCAACTAAACAAAAAGGGTAATGCCTTCCATTTTACGTGTGATCCTATACCCTTGGTTCTAGTCACCACTCCGGGGCCTATTAGAGCGGGTCTCAGGGGTCATTATCTCTCCTTGAACATGAGGAAGGAAGTGTATGGAAAATACACTTTCCCTTCCCTCATCTTGGTGAAGGAGGTTCATGACATTATTCATGGTAAAAAATGGGAATGCTGGTATAACATTGTTTATGTGGGGGGTTAAATTGACCTAAACAACAACATTTTATACTAGTATATGATTAAGATTTTAGAGCTATATTATTGGAGAATAATTTTCTCAAAAGAATAATGTTGTTAATAATACATCATTATAGTGGAGGATGTGTCTTAGAAAGAGTGGAGATGAGAATATGATTGAATAATTAAGAGTGGAACTTAGACGATTGTGGAATTTCCTTATTCTGAACAATGGTTTCATTACAGTAAAGAATTTAGGTATCCTTATTAGAATTAGAATCATAACAAGGTCTATGATAGATTTATGTGATGAATACTAGGTAGGGATGGTTGATTATTTTAATGTAATATAGTGGTTTGGAAGGGTTAATGTGGATCTCCTTGTATAGCTCAAAATAAGGGAGATTTCATTGGGATATTATGTTAGGTGAAGAGTAATGATGAAATCACGTAGGATTTTGGTAGGTTAGGTGACTAAATGTTTGTATGAAATATAGGTTCAACTACCACACTAAATATATTTCTTATATAATTCATAAATCTCATCTTAATTATGAAAATGTTGACCAATATTAATTTTTCTTTTTAGCCCTTTCCCCCTTATTTAAGTACATATGATTGTAATTATTTTTTACTAAAAATACAAGATGACCCTTCTAGACCAATTTTGAAGTGAGGATTCCAAAATTTTAAAAAATTTAATATAATTAAATTTTTAAATATCACAAGTCTAAATATTAAAATAAAATGTAATATATATTTAAAAATGTGTTTTTATTAAAAGATTACTTTTAAAACATTAATAGTTCTAATTATTGTTTTATATAAATTACTAATTAAATAAGTGTCAGTAAATTTATTTTTATATGTAAAAATTAAATTTGAGTCATCGTTTAAAAGTGATAAATTTATAATGTTAAGATAAAAAACTCAATACTTATGTAATCTAGTTTATTAAAAAATTTCATTTTAAACATTAAATAAGTTTAACTGAATCCAAATAAATTTATTTGTTCTTACTCTAACCATTTAATTATACCAATATAAAAAAATAAATTTTTTTTCTATGAATTTTATAATTGAATCAATTCCTTCTTTAAAAATAATTATAAAAATATGTAATGTATAAAAATATATTTTTAATATATTAATTAATTATCATCGTTATATTTCTTTCAATAATTATATTATTATTTTTGAATTATTTTATTTTCAATAATACCACTTACCGTTGGATATACCAAACAACCATATACCCAATGAATATATTTATAATATCCATATATCAAATTTTTATATATATTAGGGCCTAATTTCAATTTTATAAATAGCCTTACTAAAACCATACATTTAATTTTTTTCCCTTATCACTCTCAAAAAGTATACAACATTTCGAATACATTTATTTATTTCCATAGTTTCAATATAGGTTATTATATTCATAGGAAACTATAAGGGTAAATATGTTATATTCATGTTTTTATTCATATGTGCACTTATTCTATTTTTTACTTTTCTTAATGATGTTTCATGTTACATTTTAATAATTTATTAATTTTTATCTTTGACTTTAATATTTTTTCTCAATAAAAATTTATCACTTTTTTGGTTATTAATATCATGTGAAGTATTCTATTAAAAAATATATTTATTTAAGGGAAATAATACATATTAAAATTGTGGGGTGTTATAAATGCTAAATGAACAAATATCAAAGGGTGATATATATGAATAAAAATATATAACTAGGTATAGCAGTATCTAGGTAAGGGGAAATCCCCCATCACTATATGGAATCCAAGATTGAACACTAAAAAATAAATTCTATTCCATGTACCACAATATTATACTAAGAATCAACACCACCTGATACATATCGACCATTGTTTTCTACAAACTATGCATTTAATGCATATTCACAACTTTTTGGCGAAGAGATCTCATAAATGTGTGAGAATAAACATACCTGATAGTATGTAATGAATACCAAAAGGGGAAGACGAAAAAGAATTATAAAAAACCCTTGAATGATTTAAATAGAATTAAAACTAATGATTAAAAATATAATCTAAATTTATGACAATAATTGATGAGCAAAGAATCCCAATCATTACCACTCAACTTGTCATTTGATCATATCTTATTAGAAACTAGAGAAAATCATAATATGAAATGTCTTAAAAAGTATTATGATGACATACCCACTATAACTTGTACATCAAAAGTAACGGAGTATGTATGACATGTCACCACCCCCACAAAATTCATATCACACATCCTCAAAACTACCTATACCTTATATTTTCCATATAATCTCAATAATAACATAGTGGAGGACTAATGCCTTACTGATGTGTGTATGTAAGTTGATCGGGGGTACCAAACCCTATGGGGGACTAAAGCCTCATCATATATAACATGTATCAGGTAATGTTATACCTACTCTATAAGTGGAGTACCCACACTCGCCACTAACATTGGTTACAAAATCCACAATGCGTATAGAGGACATACACCCAATAATTTTGGGGTTATAATTTTAATATAATGAATGAGAAGGATAAGCTCAGGACGATCAAACCCATTATGATGTTCAGTGAGTGGTTTTGAAAAAACTAATAGAGGTAGGGTTTTCTGAATTTTATATTCAAAAAAATATGTGCAATCAGTTAGTTCTCTATATGATCACTACTGAAATTGGTTTATTTGTGACGAGGACCCACCATAAATTCCCCATTGCAGAAAAGGGCACCACAAAGAGTTTTTTGCGATAGACTGTCACAAATAGATTCCCTGAGTTTCTTAAAAAACATTTTATGATGGCCCGTCGCAAATAATATCCCTGATTTTTTTAAAAACCCTTTTACGATGGCCCATCACAAATAACTAAAAAAATTGAATAAAATAATATTAATAATAATAGTAAAATAATATTATAAAATAATAATAACAATAATAATAATAAAAATACTAATATTAATAACATTTATATTAATATAATAATAAAAATAACATTTATAATATAATAGTAATATTGTTATTAATATTAATGAAATAATAATTTTAATATTAGTAAAATAATAAAAACCTCAATATTCGAAAAAATATAAAAACATAATAATAAAAACAAAATAATAAATAAATAATAAAATAAAAAAAATAAATAAAAAATAATTAAAAAATAAAAAATGCAATATTCACAACAATATAAAAAAATGCACTATATAGAAATGTAAATAGTTAATGTTACAAAAAAAAATTGCATTCAAATTTTTTATCATAAAAAATAAATACATCTTTAAGGGGGAGGGTCTTTTGAAGGAGTTGGAGGAGCTGGAGGAGCTAGAAGAGATAATGGAGGGAACTTTATCCCTATACCATTAGTCAGACATCACATGTACTCCATCGTCTCCTCGTGTTGTTGCTGCTACCATCGAAACATCTCCTCCTTCTATTGTTGTTACTATCATCAGAGCTCTTCCTGCTCTCTATGCATACTCTCTATAAGCTCACACCGAGCTCGTAGATTCTCATGATACTGTGAAGTAGATGATGATGAATCTCTAAGATCTCCTCTCGAGCTAGATGTTGACATTTTAATGGTACCATAATAACTCCCAAGCATCAATCGAGAGATGATACCAATAAATCGGCCTTTTTCGAAGGCATACTGGGTCAACTGTATCCATACAACCTCATAAAATCTAAATGCAATGGTCTGATCATCGATCTTGTCCTAACTCTTAGTTTGCGTCTGAGATATCATGATCTTATATGACTTCTGCAATTACAATTTAAAATTAAAATAGATAAAATATTTTTTGAAGTTAATTTTAAAACTAAAAAATAAATTATACCGACCGCAATCTAATTCTGGCAATCACCTCTAATCTCTTCAGTGACATGATCACTGTACATCCTTCTATAAATTTCAAAATCTGTAACATCGGTCTACTCTAGAACCTATATAAATATAAAATAAATAGTTTACATTTAAAATTATATAAATTAATTTGAAAAAGATACTTATCATATGTTCTCTATGCATACTGAATGTACGACTACCAGCTCGATGTGTCACCTCCTATCTCCCCCGGTTTTGTTGACCTACTAATGATCTCCTTTGAAAATGACCACCCATCTAGTATGATCATATTCCATCCCAAACTTGAGATGAAATGTAATCAGTTTGGTGGGCATAATAGGATTGATCAAACTATGTGAATCCTTCTTTCTTTATTATTGTCCTCCTCAAATTATGCAAAAAATGATTACAATGCTCATGTATAAAACCCTCCCATGCCTGAGAGATAGTGGAACACATGCTCTAATAGATATGATACCATAAACCCTAAAAATATTTTTAATATAAATTTATTAATTAAATAAGATTCAAAATAAATATTTTTTATTTATATACTCGCCAGTGATCGAACATGTGGTGCTGAACATCTATGGGAATCTGATCCCATGTAACCCATGCCTCAGAAAAATAATTTCACAATATAGCACTTCTTGTCTAATAGCTATATGCATAAACCTATGATAAAAAATAAAAAATAATCAAAAAATTATTATTTAAATAAATTAATGATAATTGATGAAAACTAACTAAAATACACCGGTAGAACTACCTCTAAATGTGTGGATTGAAGCCAAGATGTGGACGTCTCTCGGGGATAGGGTCAGTAATCCTAAATTATTCAAGACCATGCCCCCTCCGAGTCCTCCTTGAACCGCCAATAGTCTAAGGGTCAGATAATCCAACATCCTAGTCGTTATCAAGTAGATCAACCTCCTACAACTGATGAAACAGATCCTCATCCATCTAAAACAAGGAATGAATATTGTGAGAAAAAAGTTAAAAAAAACTATTATATTTAGATATATATTATATATGATTATAAAAATAATTTAACTGTGTCAATATTCATCTTCATATTCATATTCATATCCAATGGGGTCAATATCATTATATTCCTCCTCAACAACATCAATTTTCATATGATATTTAGTTTCATCATCTACTGTCATTTCAAATTCATTTGTAACACCATTAACATCATCTTCACCATCAACCCTTAACTATGGGGTGTCATCATCGATATTTGTGTCCCTTCATGAAAAATATGGATTTGGAGTAGTCTCTTGAAAATTTTCAATTCCTTTTACTTTAGTGGAATGAAATTCACTTTGAGTAAACTGATTTTCCTAAGATTTCGTTTTTATTTTACTCCAAAAATCACTAAATTCTCTTGAAGTAGAATAATAATTTTCATAATAAATTTGATGTTCCTGAGGAGCCAATAAAAAAGGTTCATTTAATAAAAGAAGGATTTTATATTTAATATTAAGGATTCTATGGATCAGATGAATAGGAAATCCTCTCTCACTATCCAAACACTGACATTTAAATATCATTATGTAATTCTGTCCTAGATAACACAGTTCAATAATTTCTTCCAGAATGCCGTAAAAGTAAAATTTAGTTTCTCTATGATGTGATCCTCTCAGGAAAACACCACTATTCATTGTTTTTTTATTCTCCATATGCACATGTATGAAATTGAAATCTATTCACCATATATTCATTATAATATTTAACTGTTTTTTATGGTGGGTTACTCAATACAAAAAAATTATAATCATTTTTATTAGTATATTTAGATACCTAAATTTTTTTAAAACAATTATCAATATAACAAGTAATAAATTAATTTTATATGTTAAAACATAAATAATTTACGTTAACAGTTTTTGAAACCAGTAGGAAAAATTATTTTTCTAACGTTCTTCAAGAGCGTATACTATAATTTATAGAAGATTTTTATTGATATTATTATCATATAACTTAAAAATAAATTAATTTTAATTTAATGTAACAAAGATTATAGAATAAGTAATATGATTACTGATTGTACAAATGGTGTCATTTATTCATAGTTAAGAAAAATATATGTATGATCTCTATGATGTTCATCATCTCAAATCCCTCACTCATGAACTCCACCAAAGTTAAGTTCTGGCTGATTAAAAATTGATAATTTATTGATAATTTCATTTTCAACATTTCCATCATTATGTCCTATATAGTTATGTTTTTTGGGATATTTAGATTAAAAATAATAAGAGCATAAAAATAAATTTCCTCATGAAAATAAGATTATACAATGGAGCCTTCAATTGATGTTTTGTTACATACTTTTTTCTTCAATTTTAGCATGCATCTCTCGAATGGGTACATCCATTAAAATTGTACTAAATCTCCACATTTTTATTCATGAAAAAAATTTAATATTAAATGTTCTATTGAGTCAAAGAAATTAACCGTGATTTTTTTCCAGTTTACATAAAATTAAAACAACATCTTCTTATAGTCTCCTTAGTGCATCATAGTCAATTTTCACCGCACAAATGTCTTAGAAAAAACATGATATGTCTATTAGCACATACCACATAATATAATTCAACAAAAATCTTAATACAATCGATATAATTCTTTCCATTATAACATGATAGTAATGACTTTTTAATCTAGTAATATGACCATTTCTGACATATCTTTCCAAATTGAAAACACAACCATTTAGAAGTCTCAAATCTGCAATCCACTGAAAAAATAAAAATATATTTTTTTTGGAAAGAGTATAAGCTGTTTTTGGCTTCATTAACTTCTATAATCTAACATTTTCAAATAGTTCAAGTTCCAGTCACCAGTAACTTTTGGAATGATCTAATCATGTCTTTACATTATCTTTGGTCTTACCTGGTGTGTCTAAAACTATAAAAAATATATTATCAAAATATTTCTTCTCAATATGTATTACATACAACATGTGACAGACCTAGAAACTAGACCAGTATGGAAGATCCAAAAAAATTCTCTGTTTTATCCAATTGTGTTTTTTCAAAAATCCATTAATTTTATGATGTTTTATAGTCAGTCCAAATGTAATGGGAGGTAATTAAGAGGCAATTCATTTTAACTCTGTACTAGAGATCATTGTTGGATGTTTATCTCTTTCAATTGTGCCTTTTCTAAAATGATACTTGTTCCTTCAAAATGTATGATCAGTAGGAAGGAATCTTCAATGAATGTCGAATAAACAAGGTTTTCTTCCATTGACAATTATAAACACTTTTTTGTCTCAATATAGTATGAACATGATTTTGGACCATATTTACTCCATCCAGATAACATGCCATATGCTAGGAATTCACAAATTTTCCACATCAATGCAGCTTTTAATAAGAAATTTTGTTTCGTCGCAATATCATATGTACTGACACCATTACTCCATAATGAATTTAAATGCTCAATCAATGGTTTCAAATAAACATCAATATTATTTTCAGATGTCTTAGAATTAAGAAGGTCAAAAAGATATATGGTTCTTTCAATAACATCTGAGGAGGTAAATTATACGGAGTTATAAAGATATGACAACATGAATACTGACTACCAAAAGAACCAAATGGATAGAAACTATCACTAGAAAGACCCAATCACATGTTTTAGGCTTCTTAAAAAAAGATGGATGTACTTGGTAATTTTTTATTCATGAATCACCATCAGAGGGATGATTTAAGATTTTACTAGTTGAAATTTTGGTTTTGTGCCATGACATCAATATCACGGTATTTTGAGACATAAATAAATGTTGTAATCTCGGTGTAAGAATGAAATACCTCAACTAGATTATAGGAATAAATCCAGACTACGCTAGTTTAGCCTCTTTATAACTTGATTGTCCACATGTGGGACTAATATCTGACAAATAATTTTCACCATAATATAAGATGCAATCATTTGAATATGCTTGAATCTTCTAATAACAAAGATCCAGATTACAAACCAACCTTTTACACTCATATAAATCTGTAGGCAACACATTTCTTCAGGTAATAATGGTTTAACCAAAGAGAATATCTAATCAAAATAGCTATTTAACATTCCATTATTTGATTTAATGGACATAAATTTTGTAATGAAATTAAATTTACTTATCTTACAACCAAGATATAATGAATCCTCAATGGACCTCAAAAACTTATAAAATTGAGATGGATCCAACTTAGGAGTTAAATCAATATCAACACGAGTTTCAGTTTGTTGAAAAGATGAACTTACCACATCATGTACTAAATTTTGAAACCGTGGCGGATCCAGAACCAAATTATTAGTATCTTCTCTCAAACTACATTCACTATGTTGATACCAAAAAACATAATCTGCTTGAAAAACAAAACTTAATAAATAACCCAAACATTCTCAAATGTGTCAAATTTCCTTAGGCTATATTTCTTGCATGGAAACTTAATTGTCCCTTCTAAATTTTTTATTTATTTTTGATGATGCAAATTATAATAAAGTTTCAACACCCTCAACATATAAATGATTTATACCAGAACCATTTGGATTTATGGGTTGATTTAACCTAGCATGATCATCTAATAATGAATATTTCCAACTTCCTTATTCCAGATTTCCCTAAAAAATATAAAATAATTATTTTTATGAGTAATTTGATATAAGAAAAACACAATTCAAGAAAATATTTTTTTTAATTATTCATAATTATCACTATTTATTATGAATTATTCTTAATTATTCCTAATTGTTATTAATTATTTCCATTTATTTCTAATTGTTCTTAATTATTACTATTTACAGCTTATTATTACAAATTATTACTATTTACTGCTAATTATTACTAATTATTACTTATTATTACTATTTACCACTATTTATTACAAATTATTACTAATTAGTTCTAATTAGTGCTAATTATAACTAATTATTAATAATTATTACTAATTATTGCTAATTATTACTAATTACTACTAATTATTAATAATTATAACTAATTATTCCTAATTATTACTAATTATTCTGAATTATTCCTAATTATTAATAATTATTCATAATTATTAATAATTATTCATAATTATTAATAATTATTAATAATTATTAATGATTATTACTAATTATTACTAATTACTCCTAATTATTTCTAATTATTACTAATTATTCCTAATTATTGTAAATTATTCATAATTATTACTAATTACTACTAATTATTAAGAATTACTGCTAATTATTGCCAATTACCGCTAATTATTACTAATTACCACTAATTATTACTAATTATTCCTTATTATTACAAATTATTACAAATTATTACTAATTGTTACTAATTATTACTAATTATCAGTAATTATTATTAATTACCAATAAATATTACTAATTAGTACTAATTAATACTAATTATTACTAATTATTCGTAATTATTCATAATTATTACCAATTATTCCTAATTATTCCTAATTATACCTAATTATTCCTTATTATTCGTAATTATTCCTAATTATTATTAATTATTCCTAGTCATTACGAATTATTACTAATTATTACTAATTATTACTAACTATTACTAATTATTCTGAATTATTACTAATTATTACCCATATTTATTGTGAATTATTCCCAATTATTCTGAAATATTACTATTTCCCACTATTTGTTACTAATTACCGCTAATTATTACTAATTATTCCTAATTACTGTGAATTATTACTATTTTTTCCAAATTACCACCAATTATTACTAATTATTACTAATTATCCCTAATTATTAGTATTTATTCATATTTATTTCTAATTATTATTAATTATTCATAATTATTACGAATTATTATTAATTATTCTTATTTATTACTATTTATTCCAAATTAATCATATTTATTACCAATTATTACAATTATTTCCAATTATTACTAATTATACCTATTTATTACTAATTATTTCTAATTATACCTATTTATTACTATTTATTACTAACTATACATTTTTATTACTAGTTATTTCTATTTATACATATTTATTACTAATTACCACTAATTATACCTATTTATTACTAATTACTACTAATTATACCTATTTATTACTAATTACTACTAATTATTACTATTTATTCCAAATTATTATTAGTTATTACTATTTATTCCTAATTATTACTATTTATTTCTAATTATTACTATTTATTTCTAATTTTTTTATTTATTACTAATTATTCCTATTTATTACTAATTATTACTAATTATTACTAATTATTACTAATTTTTACTAATTATTCCTAATTATTCTTATTTATTACAAATTATTAGTAATTATTCCTAATTATTACTATTTATTCCAAATTATTACTATCCATTCCCAATTGTTACTGTTTATTCCTAATTATTACTATTTATTTCTAATTATTACTATTTATTACTAATTATTCCAATTTATTTCTATTTATTCCTATTTATTACTATATATTCCCATTTATTACTAATTATTCCTATTTATTGCTAATTATTTCTATTTATAATTGTTTATAACTAATTATCACAAATTATTACTAATTGCCACTAGTTATATCTAATTAGCACTATAATTATTACAATTTAGTACTTTTTATTCTTATTTATTTCTAATTAATACTAATTATAGAAATAAATAGGATGCCACCAAGCCCACTCCACATTCTATTTGCAACGAACGACGCAATTTCCAACGGATTGGTGACATCTCTTTTACCCGACAACTCATATCCTTGCAACTTTCTATAACTGAAATCACTATGAAAAATCTGCTCCGACGTACAGATATCCATTTTCATTTGCACGAGATTGGAGACCAGTGAGGTCTTGTCGCACTGCGCTTTATTATTGTGAATAGAAAAATGGATATCCAAACGTCAGAGCATATTTTTCATAGTGGTTTCAGTGGGTGAAAGTTGCAAGGAGATGAGTTGTCGGGAAAAAGAGCTACCACCAATCCACTAGAAATTATATCACCCTTCGCAAATAGAGATAAAGCAGACTTGGTGCCATCCTATTTAATTCTATTTATTACTATTTATTAGTAATTACTGTTAATTATTTCTTATTACCGCTAATTATTACTAATTAACGAGAATTATTATTAATTATTCCCAATTATGTATATTCATTTCTAATTATTCCTATTTATCCAATAATTATTATTAATTACTTCTAGTTATTACTAATTATAGCTAATTATTACTAATTACCACTAATTATTACTAATTATTTTTCTGATTATTATTAATTATACTGAATTATTATTAATTATTCCTAATTATCTATATTCATTCATATTTATTCATATTTGTTCCTTTTTATTTCTATTCATTTCCATTTATTTCTATGTATTTCCATTTATTTCTAATTATTACCAATTATTTCTAATTATTACCATTTATTACTAATTATTACCATTTATTACAAAGTATTACCATTTATTACTAATTATTATCATTTATTACTAATTGTTACCATTTATTACTAATTATTACTATTTATTCCCAATTATTACCATTTAGTACTACTTATTACCATCTACTACTAATTAAAAGTTTTTACTACTAATTAATACTAATTAATACTAATTAATACTCATTACTACTAAATAATAATAATTATTACCAATAACTACTAATTAATAAAAATTAATATTAATAACTACTAATTAATAACAATTAATACTAATAACTACTAATTGATAATAATTAATCCTAATAACTAATAATTAATACTTAATTATAAAAATAAATAATGCAAAATAAAACTATCTAATTCTAATATAATTTAATTGATGTTAATTAACAATAATTATAATTAACATAAAGTAAAATAAATTAACTAAAAAATAAAAGAAATAGATAAATACCTTAGAATTGAATCTTTCTTAGGATGTAAGGCTTCAAAACTCCTCTAATGTAAAATTTTCAACTCAAAAAAAAAAAATCCACAAAAAATAGGAGAATAGAGAGAGAGAGAGAGAGAGATACTGAGAGAAATGTGAAATGAAAAAAAATGAATGAGTATATATAGGTTAGATTAGTTGCGTCTTGAAGCCCATCACAAATGCTACACCCTCAATTAATTATGGGTGGTGGTTAAAAAAGTATTTGTGATGAGACCCGTCATAAATACCAACCTGCCGACATAGTATTTGTGTGGAGATTTATTTCCCATCGTAAATACTAAAAACTGTCACTGGGTATTTGCGACGGGATACCTATTCCTGTCGCAAATAGTCTGCTGCAAATATCCATTTTCCCCGTAGTGGATATTGAGTGACAGTTATAGTAAAGGCATATGTTTGGGATTCTAATGATCATATTTAAAATTCATTCATTTTAAATTTCAATAATAATTTATGGAATCAAATAGTATTCAGATGGAACATAAATGTAACTTACATGATCCCCAAATATTAGTGGTCGGGTGTAGATTGTTATATGTGGTCAATGGTTTCTAAGGAAAAGGTGGGTTTTCTGAATTTTCAAAAGTAAGTGGAACTAATAGGCTTGGTGGGTTCCACTATAAAAATAGGGTGGGACCACTTGTACATGTATGCTTGATTATTATGATTAGTAATCTAATTATCTTCAATAACATATATGTGATTTTAATCTTTTAACTTCTAATAAATGGACTATGAAATTGTGTTATCACGTGCATGATGGACTTAATGTTTGAACCACATTAACACTCATATCATTTAATATATTAATATTTTTCTACATAAAGTTTTATTATGCATGTGTGTGTGAGGTTCGACTTAGTTTGGTAATTATATGTTATTTTCATCATCATATGTTCTTCTACATTATAGTTGGTGGAGATCTATTTGATTAGAGGATGTTCCAGAGTACCGATTCCAAATTTTTATATTATAGTGTAATCTTATGTGTATTTGTGATTTTGGTCTTTCACTGAAAAGTGGTATTAGATATTGTATTAGGGCTCTGTAGAATTCTCTGTATTATGATCCTAGGTATCTCATCTTATTTCAGAGCATTATATTAGATTCAAAAAGATTAATTATATCAAAAGATATGGAATCAGAAGAATAAAATTTCTATATTGAAAAGTTTTATGGGTCACACTTCATCTTTTTGAGGATATAGAGGGATCTCTATCTAATTTTGAATGATCATAATGTTCTATTGGTGGGGGTCAAACCATAAGGTATGGAGAATGAAAAACTATAAAGGATTGATAAAAAGGAACTTCTATTGATTTAGATGTCATTATCATGGAATGTTTCGTTTTTATATCCCATAGAAGTAGACCATAATGGAGGCTATGGGTGATCTAGATAAGATGCATAAGAAGCTAAAATGTTTATTAAATGTGTTGATTATGTGGTTGTCATATGGAATAAGGTTTATAGAAGGCATAATTATGTTGAATAATATGAATGAAAATAACATGATTGGATTTTAGTTTTAATCAATAATTGATATTTTTTTATGATATTTAGGCATTATTATTATTATCAACACTTCTAGAATAATGTGATGTGATTGTAACATCAATAGGTAATTCTTTTGGGGAAACAAAATTTATCTTTATTAATTTAAGAAAACTCATCTAAATGTAAATCTCAGAAGAATGGAATTCCAAGAACCAACGAGAATTATGTTAAATTTTAATAGTGTATAACATTAACCTCATTGAATAAGTCATATGAAATTAGAATATATTACAAGAGATAGGATTTTGGGTAGATAGATCAGAACTGGAACTATATTTTGGAGCTACGAGAAGAGATACAATCTCAATAAGGATGGACTATAAGGTGAAATTTATAGGGGAATCTTTAAGAATTTCATGTTTAATAAATTAAATTATTAAAGGTTGTCATAGTGTACTTTTTAGTTCCAATTTTATATTGGATACATGGGTTATTTTCTTTAGTAATTAATTTCACTCAGTGATTGAGAAGGGTGGTATGGTAAATTATGCATTCATAAGGTCTTGTTAGGTTCAATTGGATAATTATAAGATTTGTTATAACACCCCAAGTTTTTTGAAAAATAACACTATGTTTGATAGCTTACATTTACAGAACACTAAGCTTAAACAAACAATTAAATATTATTATTTAATTATGATAGTTATCACCTAACCATTGGAATGGAAGGAATGAATGAGATTAACTAAATTTTGAAAATATTTTTTACACATGTTTATAAAATGAACTCATTGGTTACCAAAAAATTATAAATGAAAATAAAAAACCTATTGAACATATAAGATGTTTTTTTTTATAAATTTCTTTTATGCCCACAATGACATTTTAACTTAATAAATTAAATTAACAAATATTAGTGAAAGTTATTAATAAAATTTATATTTTATCTATTTTATAAAAAAAATTTCAATTTCATCCAATAAGCTTGATAGGATTAATACAATAATAAATCCAATTTTTATCATAAAAGCAATATTTTTGTTAAAGGAAAATCTTCCACCTTTTAATGGAACAAATTTTGTAAAAATAAATTTTGACACTTTTATAAATTTTATTTGATAAAATAACATTCATTTTTGAAAACGAAATATTTAAATTATCCTAGGGTGAATTATTGGTACCTTTCAGTGAAGTTTCATTTTTTTGATGAATAAAGAAAATACTGAATTTTAATTGAAAACTTCATTTTCATCTAATTTATTTATATAGTTAAATTATATTTTAAATCAATTTTAAATTATAATTTGTTCAATTATATATCAATAAATACAATTTAGGTCATTTGAATCAATTGTGAATTTAAATTGGATATAAAAACATTTCAAATATTTTGACATTTTCACTTTAAAAATCCGCTTTCCCATTTCATCTACAGGGTTAATTTTAAATTTAACTATGATAATTATATGAATTTAATTTGGTAAAATGTATTCCATATTTGTAATAATAAGTTACAAATTATTTATTATGTTTTATTTTTATTTTTCTGGGATAAAAAATTTACTGTGGTAAAAAAGTGAGATTTACCGTGGTATAAGTAAAATAATGAAACAGGTTAAAGTTAAAATGTTAGGAACTAAAATACCAAAAATATAAATAAAATTAATGGGTTTTTAAGGAAATAATAGACCCTAAAAATACTTTAATAAATTAATTATCATCCAAATTAAATGAAATTAATGGCACCTAAATGTTGTTAGCTTTAAATATAAAATAATCATTATTTAGTCACTTAAAACCGCCCCTACTCAAGTATAAATAACACCCATCACCACCCCATTTCTCCTAAAAAACATGAAGATCCTAAAATATCATCTAAATAATATCATCCCCAATCTCCCCATGTCAAAGTTTTTCTTTTCTCATCAAAATACCAATTCCATGGTCTTTAAGGGATCCTTCAAGGAGGTGACATTCAAGAGGTAATTTTCTCAAACCACCTCTCTTATTTTCTTTTATTATTCTACTTTATCCTAAAATCATTCATCTATAAAGGTATAATAACTCAATAATAATTTAAATACTATAATTTTATGTTTATAATAGAATATATTATACCCATCCCTTTTATTACCTCTTCTTATTCAATGAAATGAAACCATTGTCCAAATTATGATGGTTAACCATCTCCATGAATAATAATTTCATTTGTTTTCCAATACTGCCATCATGGATGGTCATAAAAGTATTATTCTGATTAAATAATATTTTAATAAGTATATTATAACCTATTTAATGATCTTTAAAGAATATATATACATAATATTAAATAAAATGAAACTAGGCTGTGATGGATGAAAAAACACCAAAATAAACCAAACATTTATCATTAACATCTTATCAAATTAATCATCCCCATGTAAGAAATAAAAATAATATATGGGACTATTTAAATTTATGAAAGTTTATGGATACCAGTTTATTTCACTTCTATAATTTTATTTCCATTTTAAATGAAAATCCATAATTATACACAAATGAACCAATCATGAAACCCTAAAACAAACACACCCAAAATAATCAAAATAGTGAAATATTTTTAATGAATGTGTGGTAAGACGTTATAAAAGTATCATATAAAGTATTTTAAATATAATTTTAGTAACTGAATGAATTAGTAACATTATTTAAACAATTATAAAGGAGGCTAAAATACACACCACTAAAGAGAAGCATGAGGTAAGAGTTTCTCATCTCACTTTTACTTCTGTGAGATATATTCCTTATTCACCATTTACTTCTTGTGTGTGGTGAATATAATTTCCATTGATATATAATATCATGAATCTTATTAACTTCATGTTATTCAATGTTTCATTATATTATTATTAATTTTTTGGGGCATATGATTTGACTGATTACAAAGTGGTAAGGGAATTCTAAACCTAATTTCCATTCCTTGGGTTAAACTTTTACTTCCTTGATTATGTCACACTAATATTATTTGTAAATTAGATTTTGAATATATTATGTTTTATTCACACTTTTTATGTGGATTTATAGTGAATAAACATATTTTAGTCATTGTATTAATGATTACTTCAATGATATGATATTTTGAAGGGACTTTTTTTAATTTTTTTTTAATGTATCCCTTAAAAAACACTTTTTATTCTATTTCCATGGTTTATAAAATTATTTAATTTTTTTTCACAATTATACTATTGTTTTTAAATCATTTTATACTCATGTTTTAATTTTTTCAATTTTTTTAGAAATTTTTATTTTTTCTTTTCCTAACAAGGTTATTTGATAATTTTCTAAAAAAATACAGATGGAATGTTTTTTTAACTTATATGGCATGATAAGATTTTCCCTCCATCATGAAGAATTAATTTTTTGAAGTTTACTTTATAATTTTACAATTTTATATTCAAATAAAACGTTTTCTTTTATAAATGTGTTCCCTTTTAAATATATATGGGTATTAAAGTGAAAATGGTATTTTCCTAATGAATTTTTCAAATATTTCATTTAAATTATTTTTATATATGTCAAAATCCTTTGTTTAATATTATGATTAATTTAGGTTCATATCTTTTGATAAAATAGTCAATACTTTTTTAAATGGTTTATGATTAGTTTGACTCGGGATATATTATTTCGATACCATTCACCATATTACTCTATATGGTTTGAGATTATGTTTACTTAAATGGGGAATGTTATTTTCACTTTATATGATAGTTTCATTAAAAATTTATATCTTTATTTTGTTTCAATAATTTCATACCAAAAATGTATTGGACTTAGTAAGTGATTGGCGGATCCCATTAAAGCCCCTTGATGCATCGATAGGTCTCACGTAACAAATTAGTCTAGGTTTTGGCTTATGTTTTACCCATTTATGTATAGTTTCTTTGAAAAAGCCTTGATGGTGAGTTTTAGATTTCTATAAATATGCATTCCCTCATCATGAGATTAGTTTATTATTTCCATGTGATTATTCAATTAGTAGAATATCCATGGTTAGGTTTACTAGACCATTTGATTATTCATGTGGCATCATTTGATCATATTTTATTCCAGTCATATTATGTTCAAGTTATTGATTAAATGAAATATGTTTTAGTTGTTTACCTTAATTTTTTTTATTAATTCTTCTGCTATACTTAACCCTTATTGAGCATTTGAGCTCACCCCTTTCTTATGTTTTATTTTTCCCCAGGATTACAAGAAGTTTATATAAATGGTTAATATAGAAGAATAATTATGTTCTCAAAGGATTATCTATGTTGTATTTTATATTTTAAAATGTATTTTAAGGATAATGTTTGTATCTAGTTTTCTAAAACTACCAAACTGTTCAGTTCTTTGGGATGTGATTCTTTGTATCTTATTCCAATATAATAAAGTTACCACTCACTCTAGGATACTAGGGTCATGATTTCTATAGTTTTTATGAGAGGAATTTTTGTAGAAACCATTGGAACTATATTTAGGAAATCATAGATTGGGAAACATAACCATTTAAGATAGAATTTGAGGATAAATATAGAAGAACATCCCAAAGAAACCATGTTTATGATTATTAAATTAGCTATTCATAATTTTTTTAATTTATGTTAAGAATTTGAGATTATAAGTTATTTTTTATAAATATATGATCTAATCTAGTGTATGTTTTCTTTTAGAAATGGCACATGATTTAAAGAACACGAACCTCTCTAATAAACATGATCAAAAGAGTTAAAATTATAACGTATTTTATGATATTAAGTCAATATTTCAAAGGGAAGTAGTATCCAAAACATTATAATAATATGAGAACATAATATAATGTCCTATAAATATGTATAAATAATTATCCAAGTATTATTTCTTCAAAGGGTTGCAATAGAAGAAGAGGACAACTGGAAAAAAGATGGACAAAGGGAATAAGGGAAAGAAGTATTTTACCACATGGGACAATTGTGGAAAGAAACACCCTAGTAATTTATTAAAAGGATTGGTAGTTTGTTACATGTGTGGAGAGAAATGTAAAAATGATTTTTATTTCAAGGGAAATACTTTTTTCCCAATATGTAATGCTTTAACTGTAGAGATATGGGGCACTAAACAAATGAATTAACCCAATCATCAAAGGAATACACCTTAAAAGAAGTTAATGGGTCATTTTCAAGATTATGATATTACTACTGATGAGGAGAAATGATTATTGTGTTTTTATTTGGATTCAATAATTATGTTATTTTATTATTTTATTCATGATTTCTTAATTATCTGAATTATGAAATATATAATGATTATACTGAAGTAATTTTTTGTTAAGGATTTGAAATCAGGTTTTGAATGTTATAAAGAAAATTAATTTAGTGTGAATTTGAAATTCTTGGAAAATAAATGATTAAGGGAAAGATAACCCATAATATAATCCTGATGTTGGGATAAATATGTTGAGATAAAGTGATGATTGATATGGATAAAATAAATTGAATAGTTTTGACTACCTAGGAACTGATTATTGATTTGTTAACAAAGTGGTTTATACTATCGTTAATAGTCTTTACAATTTTTTTATTTAATTAATATATCCAATAACTTTTGTTTTACATGGGTAATAATATATTATGAATTTTTTCAGTAAGGTTTTATAGTAATTCATGTTATTACTAGGTTTCAAGAGAATACATGATCAATGTATTCACATGTTTGGTATGTGATTATTTAGAGTTAATTTATATTGTATGAGAGATTAATGATAAGTTTATAATGAAATTTAGGAACATTATTTTTATGGTTATGAATTTTAGTATTTTGGAAGGTTTATGAGCTTAACTATTTATGATATAATTTATGTTGAACTGTGGAAGAGGTTTAATGATTAATGTGTTTATGAATATGGGGTATCTTATGAAAACTATATTGGTTTTGGAAAATAATTATGATAGAAGGAATGAATTATCACCCTTAATGGATCTTAAAATCTCTTAAAAGTGAACATTAGTGCTTTAGACATAAAAAAATAATTTTTTTATATTCATTTCATTGAGCTAGGGATGAAATTTCTATGTAATTTTTCATTGATTTACTAAATACTCCAAGAAAGAATGATGCATTATGGGAATGAAAAATAAAATGTATTAGAGAAATTTTGTTCTTAAATCACTTATTTAATTATTAATTTATTAAAGTTATTTTTGAAATGTTGTAAGGATTAAATTAATATAGTTTTAGAAAAGGGGTAACTCGTAGGTCAGATGACCACTAGTCTCATCCGGCAAGGCCGAGAGACTTGAACCCACAATCGAAGGGAGATAAGGGTGCATCTCCTAACACTGACCTAAATGATGTTCTAGTTAGTATAACATAACTTTCTTTATTTCAATGGTATTATAAATAAAATATAAGTTCATTTTGGGAACCATATATGATTAAGATAAATATAATATCTTGTAATTTTATTGAGGAATAAATGGTGAATTGTCTATTGGAGAAAAAGATGGGTTTTTAGAGGATATTGTTTAAAGGATGAAACTCTAACTATCAAGTAAGTATATTTCATTATGTTCTTAATTTATTAATTAAATATATTCATCAACTCTAGGAAATGGATTTTGGAATTAAAATTCTATTCTTTTGTTATTCTTACTGAGAAATTCAATAGCCTCTTTAACCCATCATTGATTTATAGTTTTGTGATGATATACTTTTTGATGAACATGTTCTCTATCACTATCCATTAGAAATTGATAGTTTTATTTCATTTCCATGTCCATTTTTTCACTTCCCACTAATGTTATCCTATATGGAAACCTAGTTTTGTGGTGATATTTTCATTTTCCTTTCCCTCATTTTAAGAGGAAGTTTTATTAACCCTTTTTACAATGTGGGATTTCCATAAGGGTATTTCAAAATGTCAACTCCATGATTACAAATCACAAGTTTAAATTTATAGAACACAATTTATTGAATGAAGGGAGAATATAAAACCCCAATATTTTCAAAATAACACCATGTTTTATAGCTTACGTTACATATAATTTTGAGTTTAAACAAACGATTAAATATTATTATTTAATCGTGATAGTTATATACAAGCCATTGGAATGGAGGGAAGGAATGTGATTAACTAAATTATGAAAATATATTTTAAATATGTTTATAAAACTAATTAATTGGTTACCAATTAATTATAAATTAAAATAACAAACCTATTGAACACAAATGATGTGTTTTTGTAAAAAAAGTAATTTTTATGCCCACAATGGAATTTTATCTTAATAAATTAAATGAATAACTATTTGGGAAATATCTAAATGATATTTATATGTTATAAATTTTATCAATTTTTTTTCTAATTCATCAAATAATTTTGATAGGATTATGATTTGAATAAATCTAATTTTAAGCATAAAAGATATATTTTCTAAAAGGTAATTTTAATGCCTTTTAATTGTGCATCCATTTTTTAAAAAAATTTCTTCACTTTTATAAATTTTATTTTACAAAATAAACTTCAATTTTTAAATCATAATATCAAAATTATAATAGGGTGATTTTTTTTTATTTTTATAAGAAGCTTTATTTTTTTTGATGAATAGTGAAAAATAATGAATTTTAATTGAAAACCGTATTTTCATCTAATTTATTTATATAGTTAAATTATATATTTGTATAGTATAATTAGTTCAATTATATACCAATTAATACATTTTAGGTTATTGGAATAAATTCCACATTGAAATTGGACATAAACATATTTCAAACTTTTGAATTTTTTCACTTTAAAATCTCGATTTCCCATTGCACCAGTGAGATTAATTTTACATATATTTTTTATAATTTTTTGAATATAATTGGGTAAAATGGATTCCATATTTGGAATTATATGTTCCAAATTAGTTATGAAGTTCATTTTAATTTTCTATTCAATAAAAATTTAACGTGGTAAAAGTAAATTTTTACCACGGTATAGGTAAAATAGTGAAACAAGTTAAAGTTAAATGGTAAGGGCTTAAAATACCCAAAAAAACCAACTTCAATTGGGTTTTGAGGTAATTATAGACCATAATAATAATTTTTAAAATTAATTATCATCCAAATTTTTGTAATTTAATGACACCTCAACGTGGTTAGATTTAAATATAAAATAATCATTATTTAATAACTTAAAACCACTCCTCCTCAAGTATAAATACCAGCCCTCACACCCCATTTCTCATAAAATCCCTGAATCTCCTAAAATATATTCCAAAACCTCTATTACCCACTCTCTCCAAATCCATGTGCTGTTAGTCTCATCAAAATACCAATTCCAAGGTCTTCAAGAGATCCTTAAAGGAGGTGACATTCAAGAGGTAATTCTCTCAAACCACCTCTCTTATTTTCTTTTTATCTTTTAATATATCCTCACCTTATTCATCTGTAAAGAAAAAATAACTACATAATCATGTAATTAAATTAATTTTATGTTGATAATCACATATTTTATATCCATCCCTTTTATTACCCCCTCTTGTTCAAAGAAACGAAACCATTTTCCAAGTTACGGTGGTTAACTATATATGTGATAATGATTTTGTTTATTTTCCATTACCGCCTCAATGGAATGTAAAAAAAGATTTATTATTGTTAAATTTTATTTTAATAATTATATTATAACCTATTTAATTATTTGGATCAAATATATATACATAATATCAAATAAATCAAAACTAGTTCATGATGGTCAGAAAGACTTACAAAATAAACTAAATAATTATAATTAACATCTTATCCAATGAATAATTCTCATGTTAGAAATAAAAATGATATATGGGACCGTTTAAACTTATGGAAGTTGATTAATACCTGTTTACTTCATTTCTGTAGTTTTAATTCCATTTTAAAAGAAAATACATAATTATACCATAACGAACCGATCATGAAAGTAAGAAACAAACACACCAAGAATAATGATAATAATGAAATATTATTAATGAATATTAGCTAAGATGTAATAAAAGTATCAAATAAGGTATTATAAATATAATTATAGTTCATTAAACAATTAATTAAATTATTTAATCCATTATAAAGGTGGTTAACGTATGCACCACTAAAGGGAAGTGTGAGGTAAGGGTTTCTTATCTCACTTTTACTTCTTTGAGATATATGCATTATTTACCACTTATTTATTATGTGTGGTGTATTTAATAACCCTTGATATATAATATCAATAATCTCATTATCTTTATTGTATTATATATTTCATTTGATAATTACTACTTTTATGGGGAATACGATTCGAATGATTACAAAGTGGTAAGGAAATTCTTAACCCAATTTCCCTTCCCTGGGTTAGACATCTAATTCCTTGATTTTTTCATACTAAGTATATTTTTGAAAATAATTTTAAATATATTATGTTTTATTTATACTTATTTTAATTGGATTTATAGTGAATACAAATATTTGATTCATTTTATTAGTTATCACTTCAATGATAGGATATTTATAGGGGATTTTTTTTTAAATTTTATTTTTTAAATCCTCCCTTAAAAATTTATTTTTATTTCATGTTCATGGTTTATAATATTATTTACAATTTTTTTTAAAATTATCCTATTATTTTTAATTGATTTTTACTCATGTTTTACTTTTTTCAAAATGTTTTGAAAAGTATATTTTGTCCTTTCCTAAACTAAGTTCTTTGAGACTTAAAAAAAATACATAATGATTTTTTTAATATATACCAGATGAGAGGATTTTCCCTCCATCATGAAGCCAAAATGTTTTGCAGCCTAATTTATAATTTTTCTATTTTATCTTCAAAGAAAATATTTTCTTTTATAATTTCACACTGTTTTATACATATGTGATTTTCAAATTGAAAAATGTTATTTTCCTAAAGCATTTTTAAAAGATCTAATTTAAACTATTTTAATCTATGTCAAAATAATTTGATGAATCTTATGATTCATTGATATTGATATATTATGATACCATATTCCATACTTTATTAAATGGTTTAAGATCAGTTTGACTGGGGATATATTATTTTGATACCATTCACCATATTGTTCTGGATGGTTTGTGATTATTTTTACTTAATGGGGAAAGTTATCTACATTTTTTATACTAGTTTAAATAAAAATGTATTTTTTGATTATGTTTCACCAATTTAAAATGAGGAACGTATTGGACTTAGTAAGTGATGGGTGGTGGCTAATATAACCCCTTGATTCATCAGTAGGTTTCACAAGACAATCTAGTTAGGGTATTGGATTATGTCTTACCCATTTATGAATGGTGCCTTGGATGATGCCATGATGGTGAGTTTTAGATTTATGAAATTATAAATTCCCTTATCCTGAGATTATTTTTTTAATTCCATGTGATTATTCTATTTGTATAATATCCATGGTTATGTTTTTTTTTCTCATGTGATTATTTATGTGGTATCATTTGATTTTATTTTATTCTGACCATATCATGTTCAAGTTATTGATTAAATGGAATGTGTTTTAATTATTTAACATTCCACAATTGTAATTATTTATGAATTATTACACTAAAATTAACCCTTAATGATAATTTGAGATCACCCCTTTCGTATGTTTTATTTTTCCTATGGATGCTAAGAAGTTTATATGCAGGGTTAATCTTGTAGAATAATGATGATATCAAAATATTATCTATGTTGTATTTTATATTCTAAATTGTAATTTATGGTTAATTAATGTATCTATTTTTCTAAAACTTCTAAATAGTTCAGTCCTTTGGGATGAGATTCCTCATATCTTATTCCAATGTAATAAAGTAACCACCGAATCTAGGATACTAGGGCCAAGGTTATTACATCTTGTTGTGTTTGGAAAGAGTGATTCTACTATCCAAATATCAAATTAAAGTTACCTTAACATGAATTAAGTCAATCATATACAATATTTATGTAATAACCTAATTTATATAGGTCAACTAGATGAGGAAGTTCTCAAAACTATCTTTGCAAAGAAATTATGGAAATTTACATAGGGTTAGACGGTAATAGTAAGATGTTTATAAGATGAGGAATTATATATAATTGTAAGATTAGATGTAGAAATAATTTTTGGGGCATAAACTTTTGATAGTGCATAATTTTGGTATTATAATATCTAGAAACTCAATGATAAAAAAATTTATGTATTAGCAACAAAGTGTGTACCAAATTATGGTCACTTAGATTTAAAATGTTTTGTGAATTATATAATTGAAAATAAATAGAAGGTTCCATTCATAATGGATACGAGTTCATCAAAATCTTGAAATTTTGATCTCATGTTCACATATGTTTGAGGTGTTTTTTTAGTTCATTATCATGGAGGGCTATTCTAATTTGTTTATTTATAAATTAATGAGTAAGGATATTATTGGATGAATTTATGTAACCCAAATCTAAGGTGTTTATATTGTTTTTTAGAAGTAATTACCAGGTGGTGACGAAAATAAAAAATACTATGAAATTATTATGGTCTAAAATGGTGGAGAGTATAGTATATTTATTTTGGAGAATTTTTTTAGAAAAAATAAACCAGGTTTCAAAAGACTTCACCCAAGGTATAATATAAGAATCATATTATAGAGTGGATGAATCAAATGTTGAATAAAATTTCATATATCTTAAAGAAATATTTAGGAATATTGAAAGATATTTGGGTAGACTATGTGAACAACAGAGTTAATTTTTAAAATAATTCTTTCAGAACCATTGGGTAATTGATTTAGGATTATTTTTTTTCAGGAAATGAATATATGCTACATGCCTCAATTTTTTTGGATGTTTAGCCTATATCCATGTTTCTGAGAATGATTTGAAAAAACTCCAAGTTATGTTTAAGATATTTTTCTTTATCGGATATGGATTTGAAAACATTATATTTTTATTTTGGGATGATGAAAAATAAAGTCATTAGATATTGTAATTTTTTATTTAATGCGAGGGTCTTAAAGAATGAATGGAACTTAACTATATAGGATGTCGATAGAAAATAATCACATGAACATTAAAAAATCAATATAAATAGAAGTTCAAGAAGGAAATATATTTAATATTGTTTAGGGATTATATAATGTTTAGATTTTTTACCCACAAAAGATGAAACTAATTATTATAGGACTATAATGCTTGATTCAATGTATTATTTGGTTATGTTCTAAATTTTTTAATAACTAAAATAATAGATTCCATGTTTTAATTGAAGATATATACCAAAGTAAACTTTCCAATACAAATTTTTAGATCATAACTTTACTACCTTATTTAAATAAAAAAAGGAGAACCTGAGAGGCTGGATGAAGATTGTTATCTTATAATTTTAGAAAGTGCAAGATAGATATGAAAAATGAGTTAGAATCATTTCATGAAAATGAATCCTAGGAGATAAAAAAATTACAAAAATGGAATAATGTACATAATAATAAATGGGAATTCCATTTGGAAAAATTGAATGATGGTAGTAAAAGGTAAAATGAAAGGCTGACTATTAAATAATTTAAATAGAAAGAAACATTTAAATTCTCAAATAAAATTTCATAAGAAATTAAAAACACTATCACCATGATCAAGTTGAGTTTTATTTCTTCTGGTAAATTACATATAGAAAATATTTATATAAATCTATCATTACATCATGATGACTTAGATGAGTAAATATGTATTAAGAAACCATATGGTTTTGAGGATAATCAAAACAAGGACCTAGTGTGTAAGATTAAAAGGAGTCTTTATGGATTGATGTAGGTTCCCAAGAAATTGAACTAGAAATCTGATGCTTTAATGTATAATAAAGGTTTCATATAGAGTAACTTAAGTCATTATTTCAAGCATAATTCACTAAAGGATTATTTTTTAACCATGAAACCATTTTTACCAATGACATGATCCTAGAAAGTCCAAAGCATATGTATATTTAGGAATTGAAGGATGATTTGTCTAGAAGATTCAAGATAATTTATCTTATCAAAGCTGATATAATCTTTTAAATGATGATTTATAGAGATAGAAAGACAAAATTTTTGATTTTAGCTCAGATATAACAATTTTAGAAGATAATAAAATGATTAGGGATGTTTGGATATAAGTCAATCTCAACCACATTCATATAAACTTCAAACTGGCCATGCAGAAATAAAAAAATGGATGTTGAGGTTAGGTACATGGAAAAATATATGGTTCCACCTATGGTAGGAATATTGATATACTAAATTTAATTTACTAGATCATACATTTCATTTTCAATCAGAGTCATTAGTTGGTTCAAGGAAAATCCAATGAATGAACCTTGAAAAAAAAATTAACATGATTCTCTAGTATCTCAAATGACTAGAAAATAAAACTCCATGATTCGAAAATATTATCCATTATAGTGTTATGTGGATATTAATATTTTTTTGGATATTTAGACAAATTTATGAGTGAAAATTCTTTGTCTTCAAATTTCAAGGGAATGAAAACAACTTGATGTAAAGGCTACCACAGGTGGTATAAATGTACACAATAGAAGCTGAATATATTGACATAATAAAATAATTGAATAAAATGATATGGTTTTGTAATCTATTATAATATCTCATAAGGATTCAGGAATGTGGATTTTGATTCTATGATAGTCATAATTTAAATTATTTTCTTAGGAACCAAATGTTTAATTCATGGATGAAATAAATCAAACTGAAACATCATTTAACATATAAGATGTTAGTGGATGGAATGTAATAGTTATGGAAGATATATTGGAAAAAAATATGGCTGATATTCTCACAAAGGGATTATCCGTGGAACCTATAAGGAAAAATTATACCTTTGTGGGACTAGGATAATCGGAAGGTAGTGGGAGGTTGTTGTTTCTGTGGAAATTGGAAGATTTATTTTTCATAATTTTTGGTGGTTATAATGGTTCCCTTGAAATCACTGTTAAATTGGGATATTTTTTACGATTGTTTATGTTTTTTTAGATCTAATTTGTTGGGTTAAAGGAGAAGTTACAAATTGTAAAACTTTTTTTGATGATCAGAAATAGGTAGAGGAAATTCTAGTAGAGGTAAGTGTTATAAAAGTTTATAATCAAGATGTTGTGTGAAATAAGTAAGGTGTAAAAATGATGTTGAGTGGTAGTTATATCAAAGGTATATGGTGGGGATTATAATGATAATATTTAAAATTTAGACCTCATAATTTTATGTGGTAAAATATAGAATATTATAATAATCATATGGGATATAAGGGTAACCTAAAAGTATACTAAAATTTAGCAGTAATGTGTAGATTTCATGAGGAGATTAGAGGTTACAATGTAAAATGATGGGTTCTCCCCAAGTTTCAGTATGTGGGGAAATCAGTTACTGACTTGGGTTTTATATAAAAGGTGTTGTGGAAACATATATAATTGTGTTCTATTTAATTATGATTAACGATCTAATGGTTTATAATTATTGATATGCGATTATAACCTTGTATATTTTTATATATGGAATGTATTCTAGTGTTTATCTTTGGATGTTGGACTTATTTTTTGAACCATTCAAATCCCAGTTTCCATTAATTTTCAATTATTTATCCAATTGAGTGATTTCTAGAGTTTGTGTGAGGTTTTAATTTTTTTGGTGAATTAGGATGACATTCATCTTACAAATATCTAGTACATTGATGTTGGGGGTAATCCATCTAATCAGAAGAGGTTTTGGAGATTTTTTTCACATGTGTTTGATCTGAGGGTAACATTCAATGATTATCTATTCATTGCTTTTACCAATATTGATGAACAAAATTCTGCTATATCATACCCACACCCTATCATTATCACTATATAAAAATAAACCACATCTAGAAATATAACCTCAGAAAAATGTCCTAGATCACTAAGAGATAGGAACAATAAAATTTTATATGAAAAGTTATCAGAATTTAACATTAAAGTGTATGATTTTGATTCCCAAATGAAAATATATAAAAATACTAAATAAGTTACATGTTATTCCTCCATCAAGTACATTTTGAGATTTCCAAAATGAAATTTCTAGTGTGATAAAAGGTGTGTGTGTGACCCATTTCCTCATTTATGCATGTAGTTCAAATACACAATTATTTTTATTAGATGAATACTTGGAATGTATTCCTATATACATAGTATGTGTAATACCAATAAATAGTTCATATGGGGTCAACATAAAATATGTTTAAAGTAAGGTATATAATGTATGGTAACTATGGTCTAATTAGTTTTGTATTTAAAAAACAACATGTGTCATGTATTTATTATACATGATGTATAAATTAGACCACAGGGAATTTGTGGCTAGACAATTAGCTAAGCATGTACTTTGGTACACACAGAAGTCATGTGGTATGATATACACTGTTTGTGATCTAGAGTCAGACCTCCTTTGATATTTATAATACCATTTAAGACATAAAACTTCATAGAGTGTGATACATGGTTCATGACCTTGAGGAAAACATATCTTGTAATAAAAAATTCCTTATGTAGTTATAATGGTGGTCTATACATTACATGATGACTATAACCTCCTCTCATTATGCCTCTGATGTCATCTAACACCAATTACCCTAGCTTTTTTATTTACCTCATCCAATAATAAATAATAATGAATTGTTTTTCCATTCATCATGATCACACCCTTTTATTATATCCATGATGAAACATTGAAATAATACTAGATGTTCCACCCCTTTATCATCTGTACCAACACATATAGTCTCCCCCATCGTCACTTACACTTTCTTACTATTATATCTTATCTATAGTCAAATAGTTATCATCCTAACTATTAATTTTATTTATAAATTCCTCATTCATCCAATGTAAAATCATTTTCCAATGTAGTGGATTTTTGAAAACATATTTTATAAGAAGGAAAAGAGAGAATAATTAATGGGTTTATTTATGATGTTCAATGTTTATTCATTAATTACATGACTAATGTTATATCATATAAATTTATAATATTTATTATTATTGTGATAAACACAAAGTAATTAAATTGTATCCATAACACTAAAAAAACCTAAGCATTAATAATCAATTAAAAATTCAAGAATAAATTTTATTATCTATGTTATGGATTCAGTGATTAGGTGACTAGAGTGAACTAAATATGAAGAATGTTGCATGACTATTAAAGAATAAAAACAATACATAAAATATGTTCATAAACTTGAAAAAATATTCCCATGATTTGTTCAATAAATAAATAAAGAGAATGATTGGTTTATCCACTCGATTAACATGGAAAGAGGATTTGAAAAATAGTCTTTTTTCATAGAGAAAATATTAATATTTCAATTACTTCATTGAAGCTAAGAAACTTAATCCTCATTTCCATATGGTTCTTACTCCTCTCCATGATCCATATCTGGATCAATAAATATTTCTGATCCATAATAATATTCTCCTCCCTAGGGTTTTTATATCAAAGGATGTGGTTATACCAAGATAGATAGATCAAAAAAATAAATTATAGTGTGTGCTTAAACCAAATGATATTTTTATTAAAACACCGGAGAAATCCCATTTCAAAATGTATAACCTGAACACATAGTTTATACTCTCCCCACAAAAAACTAAAAATTTTGGACTCAAACATGATATATATATATTTTTATTAATAATATAAAAATATTCACACTCACTAGATAAATATTTATTTATTAAATAAATATGAAATATCATATAAAACATAACTATCTAGAAACTTCACCAAAATCCAACCCAATAGTAAACAAAACATTTTGAGATTAATGATACAATTCAACAGAAATTTGAGGTTATTTATAAGTGAAAATTTACCATTTAACCACCTTAGTGTATGGGAGACTTAAAATCTAAAAAAACTATGTTTTGATTAAAGAAAAATCTAAGTCATTGAATAATAACCATTTATAGATATTTTAATTCCCCATAAGAAAATAAATAGAGATGATAAACCATGATTCTTATAAGGAAAACTCATATGAAAAATAACCAAAACTCACATGAACTTGATCCACTTATGGAGGTCCCAAATAAAGAAATCATTGGACATAACCACATAATGAAAAATCCTCCCTTATTACTAAATTCATCTCAATTTTGTTCTAAAGATTTTATACCTTTTTATTATAATCTTCTATATAAATTAAATTTTGAAAATGTTCTTATCAAATAATATGATAACATCATGAAACTCTCATTAAAATTAATTAACCATATTCATTCCATCATCAGTTTTCCCATCCATATAACACCAAAACAAAACCACAAACCCATGATATCACCCATAAAATAATATTTTATAAGGTGTATTACCTATGAGAGTGACATTATTCAAAAATTTAATGAAATACCAAAACACATCAACATTAAAACCGATAATTCACATAAAACATTACTAGTAAGAATATACCAATGCTGACACACTATCCCACAAATGAGCTCAAGGGTGGGGCTCATTGAGTTTTTCATTAACATACCATCACCATATGATATCATGTGTAAACAAATATCACCAACACTATGTATATGGATTGAATTGATTCCGAAGAATATTTTTTTCTTTATCATCAGTTGGGAATATATATCAAAATTCAAACTCTCAAAATGGTTGTATCCAACACTAAACATAACTATCTAGGATGTGGTTACTTTTTCCAAAAGTGAAAAAATGAATATACTAATAAATAACACCACCCCATCAAACCTCCATAAAACTAACACATAGATCATTAGTGACCCATTTCACCAAAATCTAAAATGGATAGTCCTAACCTATCTATATTTACTTACTCTATCAGTTTTATACCCTAGTATAACACCTTAAAAAACCTTGGTGAACAAAAAAACTCAAAACACTGAGAAGTATCCTTCAAAAAGTTGCTAAAACCACCATATGATGATCATGAATTCCCAATTATGCATACACCACCAATATAACATACACTACTTGGTGAATGTTTTTCAAAATTTCCCCTCACAACTCCTATGATGAGACTTATGGGAACACCATTATCTATCCTTGAAGGAATAAAATGTGCATAAAACCTTTAAAATCACACATGATACAATAATGGATGTATCATTTCTAGACCATCCATACTCAATGAGATGTTTGGAACAATATAACCATTGATATATCCTCTACTAACTTAAAATATATTTCATGATAGGTGTTTCAACTAATGAAACCCTATTATAGAACTCTTCACAAAAAATTCAACATAGCCTTAATAATTATAAGCAAAAATTGATGCATGTACATCCCAAAAGTCAATCCTAAAAGTTTGTACCACTCAGTTCTAGGACTCAACTCATTAGTGTTCACTATAAATCTCATTATCTAAATGTGGGATAAGAAAATATATTTAAATAATTACCATACTCTAATTTATTAAGGGTGAGATCACTAAACACAAAAAAAATATCCATGAGTTGTAAAAATCAAGAAATAATAATTCTTTACTCTAAATGTAATCAGTTGGATTTTAAATGTTTTTAGTGATTACTAAATGATAACTATATAATATATTTCTAATGACACTAAAATCGATTCTATATAAACTATATTTTGAAAAAAATACACTTTTCACCATTGTGATGGTTGAAGAGGTAACATAATTCCTGAATAAACCTTATTTAAATGGTATTCTAATGATAAAATCACTTCTCTAAGATCAACCAACTATTTTATAAATCAGGGAATACTTTTTTATAGTTCCCTAAACTAATCTGATAAAAATCCAATCACTCAATCATAGAAAACTGAAAATTCCATTAATGAAAATTATCACAAGTTCCTCTAATGATACAATAATGTTATCTTAAATAGAATCTCAGTTAGTCCATTATAACATCACTAACATGTGGTTAAATATAAAAAATATCTATAGGGTTAAACTACTTATTGAGCATGAGGGTTTGACTCGCCGTTTTAGAGGGACCACAATGAATCTAATTAATTACAAGTTACCTCAAAACAAAAGTTGCCCATCAAACCCATACAAAGGAAGATAATACATGGAATTATTTAAAAATATTTTAATCACATGAATCTCTATATCAATAAAATAAACCTCACCCATTAAGATAATGTGTGTAATGGAATAATCACTCCAAATAGAAGTAATCAACAACATAGTTTTTTTTATGAGCTCCAATAGAATATAAAAGTCTCAATAATGATAAATGAAATTAAAAATAGTTCACAATATAAATAATGAGCATGAGAGTGAGTGATCAACACAAAAATCAAACACTAAACCCTATCAAGTATTTGTTTATTGAATCCATCTGTTGAATGAAAATATCTATGAATTGACTATTAATATATTTTTTATGATTTGTATCATGCATATGTTTTTATGTAGATGGTTTATATCATCATCCCTATTTATTTAACCAACCAATACTAGTCCTTGAGATAGTCCATGTAATATACACTCTAACCAGGTGCTAAACTCATATTATTTATATATTGAAATTGATATAAACATAAATGAAACTATTTTAACCATCCATAATTATGATATAAATAAAAAAATGAATTAAATTCATACCCAAGTCATTTTATATTTATAGTTTATGCAAATAAGAAACAAAAATATTTATGTAACAAAACCCATGTCTTTCTCATCAAAAAGGTATTGTTCACAATATATATAGGTTTTTTTTCAATATATATGTATACTTTAATATATCACAAAAAATTATCCATACATAACACCCTTCTAGAAGTATAAAATTTAATTTCATTCTTCTTAACATGGGAAATAGAATCATATGGAAGGGTTAGATTAGATGCTTAGTAAGGGTAAACATATAAGTTATCAATCAATAATTATAAGTGAGTATATAATAAGAATAAGGGTATGATATATTGATAATATAATAAAAAATTCATACCAAAATAATAAATGGTCATGAATCATGAGCATATAGATTTTTCATAACAAAATACATAAGTCATATGTTTATGGAATCATAAATAATCAATCATCATCCATGTTAAAATATCATAAGTATAAGAGATAAGTTTTGGAACACACATAATAATGGAAAAATAATTTCCATATTCAAGGATAAAAAATAAGACTATAATAGTGACTAGAGTCCAACGATAGACTGGTTTAACCCCTATTTTATCATTTCATTAGATAAGGGTTACTACCAAGACTAATATAGTGGATAGATTCCCTTACTAAATTTAGTTCACTTCCAATTTTAGTTCATATTATATCATAAAATATAAATATTTATCTAATGAATTGGAGGTATATATATTTCCGAGTCCATCAATCACCTAATGAAAACTATATATAAGTGTTCCATAAGATCATAAAAACATTCATATTAGCATAACTCATGGAAAAGAAATGGGTTTTATAAAGATAAAATAATTAACCTTTCTGAATAAAACATGTTTTATCGAGTCATATATAAAACATAATCATTATAAGACATCAAAACAAATAATATGGATGGTATCAACATAATATTTCTAAAATAGAGAAGAATAATAACTTAAGCATTTATTCATAGATGAAAATACTTTTAAAAGATCATTTTAACATTTCATTAGAAACAGGGGAAAATATCCTTTTCCTTTCGTATTTAAAAAAATTTAAAAAATCTAGAATATTGAGAAAAATGATTTCTTTAAAAAAATAATTTAATATTGTAAATTAATCCTCAAATAAAATAATTTTCATGGTGATGTTAATATCCATTCATCCAGTAAGCACTAAAAGAATTATTTTTTCACACTTTTTGTAAAAAATCATAAATTGACTATTAAAAATCCATATAATTATTTTACTTAAACATTTTAAAATAATGTAAAATATGTTTTAAAATGTAATTTAAAAATAATATAATTATATAAAATAACATTATTTGAAAATATTTTATATAAATTGAAAAAAGAGAAAAAATATTCCTCAATAAATGAAAAAAATAAAGTTGGATTTTCTTAAAAATATTTTCTTGATCATGGTATGTTATAAAGAGAGAGAAAAGGGAAAAATACTTTAAAACCCCATAAATAACCATAGGACAATAAAATTAATTCTTTTTAGAAGATAAGTATTACATAATTTTACTCATTAGAAATTTAAAATAGAGAGTCATTAAAAGAAATGAGATTGTTACATAAAACCACTACACTTTGGTAATATTTGAATCATACACACCTTGAAAGAATTAAATTGAAAAATGAAACATTAAAAACCGTGAATATAAATATAATCTAGATATATATTATCAAAGTTTCATTATATACACTATATAAACACAAATAGTTTGATAAAATTAAACATGTCTCAATGGAAATAAAATTGAGATGAAAAAACACTTACAATTTTAGTAATCTCCAAACTAAAAAATCATAAAAGAAATCACATTATATAGACATGTAAATCCTAATTTTTTTTATAAAATTAATTATAAAATTCATTTATGGTAAGTATATACACTACACAAACAAAAAAATTGTTGAATAAATAATATGTTTCACATAATTAAAAGTGAGATGAGAAACCCATACCTCAGGTCCTGAATTACTTCATACATTCTCTTAAACTCATATATATTAAAATTTAATTTACTAAAAATTTATAATTGAACAATATTAACACTTATATAATAATATATGAATCATTTAAAATTTAAAATTACTCATTTATTAATATTTTCCCCTTGAAATCAACATTCTGGGTTCTCACTTGTCTTTCTTTCATACATGTTTCTGTTTGGTAGTTCTGGTCCATGAACCTTGTTCATTATTCCATAATATAAATAATAATTATAATTTTATAAGTATAATATTAATAAATCATATATAGTGCAACTACCATTCATATAATGTGGTGATGAGAAATGATTTACATCACTTCATGGATGTTGTCGTATTCACATGCACATAGATGATGTTTTCACTTTTCGATGGTGGGAAAAAATTTAAATAGTGATTAAACTTTATAAATTCATAATTATATCATATATTTCATATATATTAATTAAATATATCCATTTTACCATCCATATAATATACGGACCTAGCCTTAAACATTACTTAATCTTGAGAAAAGTCAATAATTTGACTTTAATTCACATCGAGGATCTTTTCAGGTTTAGAGATTTAGAGAACTAAGTCATAAATTATATATAACAACTTAAATATTATAGGTAGAAACTTTTACTCACTATCCATTTTTTTTTCAGAAAATAGGAACTCTTTAAAAACAAACATGGTTCATTTCATGTTTTAAGCAACATAAATTTTACTTTATCCCATCCATGACTATATTCTTCTTCAAGTCCTGTGAAAAACATTTCAAAACATGGGATGAGAATAAAAAGATCAGTAAGGGATACACAAATAAAAAAAATTTTAGTCTTGGGAGAACATGAAAAACATGAATACATTAGCATAATGTAATATTTTTCACCATTAAGAAGTATTAAATATAATTCATTGAATATAAACTAATTTCTTACCATTTTTGTAACCGAAATATTACCATATACCCATAGATATAAAAATATAACATATTTAGGTAACTTGGGACATAAACATACATAAATGGAATAACCATACAGTCGACTTCCACACGTATCACTAAATTGAATTTATATATGGTTGAATTATATACCCAATTAATTAGAGGTTATAACGTAACCAACTTTCCATGATTTTTCATGAAACCACCCATCATTTGGTTTGTTATGTAACCACCCGTCTTGGTTTATCACGTAACCACTCGTCAAGTGTCTAAGTACCATTATATAATCATAAAATATAAAAATTTTAAATTATCAAAAAAAAACTCATAAAATTACATTTACAATCCTAATAAATCATTTCAAGATATTTAAATTTTAAATCCAACTTAAAAACCATTTACAATACAAAAATACCCAAAATATAAAATAATAGTTACAGTGGCGAAGTCATTGTCACCACATATGTTAAAAACCATCATTTTTGTCATTTAATAAAATGATTCATAGAAAAAATATTCCCTTTGTGTGAAATGAAAATTCAAATGGGTTTATTATACACAGTATAAAAGAACGAGGTGAATATTATCAAAATATACCTCAATGAAAGAAGATTGAGATGAAGTGCCTTACCTTGAGTCCAACTTGTCTCATTCTTTCTTTATATTCCTGAATAATAAAAATATGTTAATTTATACTTTCTTCAAAAACTTTTTCAATTTTATTATTCATTTTATATTACTTCTAATCATGTTATAAAAATCATATAATTATTTAAGTTTATATGGGTAATTTTGTCGATGTTTGGTACATGAGTCAAAAATGAACTTGTTTTGAGGTAAAATTTCCATGTATTAAAAAGTAAATAATCTCTAGAAGGATATTAATGATTTAAATTTCATATATATCTAGTATATATGTATTTATAATAGTCCATAATATTTGGAGATAATAAATAAAATGCACCGTTAATGGAGATGGTAGGTCATACGTACGCATGAATGCTACATTCATTTCTTTGTCATATTATAGGAATGAAAACAAAATGATAAATAGGTATGTTATAATTATAGTATAATATATATGTTATATATGTTACATATGTTTATTAAATCCATCCTTTATATGTTCCATGTATGGCATGAAGGAGTCATATCACCTTGAGTGGGACGTAGTCCGCACTTCCTCAAATGAATTTATTGTACTTACACATGATGGAAAGAATAAAGGTATGTTGTAAATAAAAATTATAGAAGAATAGAAATAATATAAATATAATATATATCATATATAAATATAGTTCCATTATAATGGACACCATGATAGGTGGTAGGAGAAAATAGAACAATCATTATTTCGTGACGCAGTAGTTTGCCATACATAGAAATAATACATTAATATCCATTAGATGGAGGTGTGCGTAAGTGTAGTTCGGATAATTATGATAAAAAAATCATAGTGTATTTAGTATACTGGTGTTTTTATTTAATAAAATAATAAGAAGACCATAGGGAGTGTAGAAGGAAAACAAAGTAAAGGAACTTGAGAGAAGACGTTACCTTTAAATCGGGTAACCACTTTTGATTTGAGACAAAAGGCTTTATTGAATTGAATTATTCCCAAGTTAAGGATTATAAGAGAAAGGGAGGGATTTTTGGAGTTTATTTGAGAATAATTTGTATGAGTAAAGGGGATTTAGTGTTGTGATTAAGTGGGTTGAGGTGATGACCTTTTATAAGAGGGGGGAGGGGCACTTTAGAAAAGTTTTGAAATATTATTTTATTAAAATTTGATTTTCGAATTATAATAGCCCCAAAGTGTTATAATTAGAGTATAAGATAAAAATGGGTCTAAATAATCTCAAAAAATAGGTTTTAGACAATTTTAGTTGACAAAATTAACCTTGTCTTTTAGCTTTAACCCTTAGTTAAAAATGAACTCTTACCATTTCTTCTTGTATTTTGTCAATATATAGTTACTATAGTTACTATAAAATGCCAATCAATCCAAAAGTTGATTTTTAATGATATTTGTAAAATTATATAAGTTATCTTTCAGAATATTATATTTTTAGTACTATTATATCATTTAATAAAATTGTATTTTTTTTAAAAAACATTTATGTAAATTTTGACCTTATTTTGAAATTGATTTTTGTTAAAGTAATAACAACTTGATTAATTCAAACCAAAGGAATTTAATCAAAGATAATATATCAAATTTCATCCATAAAATTCATGGATGGAATAAAAATAATCAAATTACATTTATTTTAATATTTATAATATTATTTATTTGAATCTTTCATTAATAAGGTAACCACTGCATCGTCATTGTGTCATAAATAAATTTATTTATTTAATGTATAAAAATTATAAATAAAATACCATGATGTAGGAAATAATTTTATATTTCTAATTACTATTTATAGTCATATATATCAGTTATATAAAGCTATATTAATTTTTTTTATTAAAAGATACATGTTTATGTTATATTTACCTTTTCTTTAAATTAAAAATTATAAAATGTCATTCTCAGACCCAAGTGGCTCCCAAATGCCAAAATTTCAGATTAAAGATGATAATGGTTAGAATTATCTCATACAATAGTATTATGATACCTTTTTGGGCAGTTTTATATTATTATAATATTATTTTTTACCCTTATTTACCTGATTTACCCTCTTACCATGGTAAATAAAAATAATTACTGAAGTTACTATTCATAATGTCAAAAAATAAAAGGTACCAATTTACAAAATTTGGAATTTGTGATCACAAATATGTAATTAATTTTTACAAATTCAAAACACAGAAATTCTAGTAATTAATTTAAAATTAATTCCCGTTTTCACAACCATAATGCGTGTTTTTAAGAAGTAAAAACTACCAAAAGATTTGCTTGTGTTTATGTCCAATTTCAATGTGAAATTATATCCAATGACCAAAATTGGATTAAATGATAAAAATATAATCCAATTACACTTTAAAACCAATTAAAAGGATAACAAAAATATATAATAAATTAGATAAAAGACAGTTTTGAATTAAAATGCAGTATTTTTCACTATTCATTAAAATATGAATTTTATCAGAAAAATACTAAAATTTCACCCAAAGTAAATTTTGATGTCACAATTATAAAGAAGAAGTTTATTTTTTAAAATAGAATATATAAAATTTACAAAAACTATATTTAAAAAGGATTCTCCATCAAAAGGCAGTAAAACGAGCTTTAAAAAAAATATTAGAGTATTTTATACTTAAAATTGGATTCATTCCCATTTTAAGCCTCTAATATTTATTGGATAAATGTAAAAACATTTAAAAAAAAAGTGTAATCATAGTTTTTTAGTCCTTCTCTTTCCCACGAATATAAAGGCTAAGCTTTAACTAATATTGAAAATAAAAATAATATATTTTTCAGTATTACTCAAAGTTGCGTGCAACGTAAGATTTCAGAGAGACCCATTGTTGCGTGTCAAGTACACTATTGGAAAAAGTACCCCTTTATCATAAAATTAATATCTTATTCATAAATATTAACAAATATGAAAAATTATTATTCAATAAATATATAGGATGCTACATATAAAGTGTAAATGGAAAACTAATCACATTATTTTATTGGGGTGATAGTCCACACGTATGCAAGAGAGACGTTATTGTCTTAAAATTTATGGGAAGGTCAGAAGGTAGATATTATTTTATCTTAAAATAATCATAATAATGTTATTAATATCATATAAAATGATTAAATTCTTCTATATAACCAACCATGAGAGGAAAAGTTTAAAAATAAAATATACCAGTTGTGGAGAAGGTATTCTGTATATAGAACAACAATGTTTTTATTTTCCATCGGCATGGATGATAAAGAGATTTGGTAATTATATTAACATAATAATATTTATGGAAGATAATTGTCATGACCCATCCTCAGGGCCCGTGCCGTGACTGCCCCAAGCCCGCCTCCCATAGGCCAGGGGCTGGTGATAAGCACCAAAGGCGTAAATCCTGATAAAAGGGAAGACATTGCCTTTATAAAGAGAACAAACATCACAAAGTATGCAAACTGAAGTAAAAACTAAGTAAACTAAAAACACAAGTAAGTTCTGGAAAGTAAATGGGCCAGTATACAAACCCAACTGAAGTGCAGTTCAACTGAAAAGTAAAGTACAACAACTGAAATACAAAGCAGCAACCACCAGGATTTCCTCTAGGAACTCCCACCTGAAGGGTGAGTACCATCAGTATCATCGGCTACTCGTGTCCGACCATACTCTCCATGTACGTCCCACCTAATAGACCACCTCCAGGTACCGTCCTACTCCTCAAGCCTAAACCACGATCAGCGTTGTCCATCGTCTGTATCCAACACAACGTAGTGTGGGCATAGCCCGTGCAGAGGTGAGTATACGATACTCAGTAGGGACCCTGAGACTCCCAAAAGTCTCCCAGAATCTACAAAGGATAAACCACAAAGGAAAGATACTAATAAAAGTATTAACCAACACTACATAGATATATTCCCATACATATACCTAGGTCATCAATACCGGTTCTGCTCCAACTCCCGAGCTCAAGTACAACCCAGTCCACATAGGAAAGTATAACTCAATCCACACAGGAAAGTACGTCCAAATCCACACAGGAAATCAAGTCAATCATATCGAAGATAATGATTGAAAGTCAAGACTCAGATCACACAGGCATACTATTCACTTAGAGAGGTGGAGATGATTGATGTAGCCATTGAATCAACTCCTCTTCCGAACCCACGTAGGTTCCAAGTACAGATGTCGTCGCTGCCAAACCCACGGGGGATCCAAGTAGAGAAGTCATCGTCATCGAACCCATATATGATCCCAGCACAGAAGTCATCATCGTTGAACCCACGGAGGATCCTAGCACGGATGTCATCATCGTCGAACCCACGGAGGATCCCAGTATGGTAGTCTTCGTCGTCGAACCCACGGAGGATACATGTACGGTAGTTGTCCTCGTCGAACCCACGGAGGATCCCAGTACGGTAGTCGTCCACGTCGAACCCATAGAGGATCCTTGTACGGTAGTCGTCCACGTCGAACCCATGGAGGATCCCAGTACGGTAGTCGTCCACGTCGAAACCACTGAGGATCCTTATACAGAAGTCGTCATCTTCTTCACAGTCGTAGCCAGCTCTAGGGTTCCCGCACACAGCATGCTCGATTCCGGGAGGGTCCGCTCCACGAGCCAAGGGGTCGATACATCAACTATCACGAAGTTCAGAGTTGATGTATCACAAAGTTCCGTCTCGTCAATAGGAACTCATCGCGACAGACGGCGCGTCAATCAGACGCATGGTCTGAGAGTTATTGGCCTTTTCGTCCTAGGGTTCTGGTTGGTTTTTAAGATAAAACCAACCCGACCGTACTCCAACTGCGTCCAAACCTCGAGCGGATTAAGCCAAAAGAACTTTCTCACTAAGAGGAATCCAAAAAAGTCGACGGCACGTCATTCGGACGTCCGGAGCTAATGTTATAATCATTTCCGCTCTGAGGGCCCAGTTTGTTTTGTGTTCAAACCAACCCAGCCGTACCCAAAGTCCTCCGAAACCTTGAGTGTAATATATCGAAACGGCCGTATCGATCCAAGGATCCCAATGCAACTGATGGTGCGTTGATCAAAGGTCGGTAGACCAAGTTATGGGTGTTTAAACGGATCTGTCCGAAAGCAGGGGGTTTGGGCCTGGTCCGACCCGACCCAATACCCCGGGGGTCGGCCCGAACCGGGTCGTCCCGACCCGGTTCTGGGTCCGGCCCATTTGGGCGCGGCCCGGCGCGGTGCGGCGCGGCCTGGCGCGTCCCAGTCGGTGCGGCCTGGCCCGTCGCGGGGGTCCGGCCCGGTGCGGGCGACCCGGCTCGGCGCGGGCGGCCCGACCCGATGAGGGCGGCCCGGCCCAGCGCGAGCGGCCCAGCTCGGCGCGGGCGGCCCGACCCAGTGCGGGCGGTTTGACCCCGAGCAGGGGATCGCGGAGGGGAGGGGGGGGGGGGGGGGCGCCCCCCTGAATTTCAAAACGGCGGACCCCTGTGGGGTCTGCCCTAGCTGACCGTCGGGGGTTTCAAACCCCCGGTCTTCTTGGTAACGGCCGACCGTTGAGCTGCGGCGGGACCCCCGTGGGTCCCACCACCTGATGCGCCAGCGGCCGGCGGAGTCCGGCCACCCCCTTGCCGAACCACCGCGGCCAAGGGCCGCATCTCATGCCCGTCCGGCGCGGCGCAACAACACCGTGCCCCTCCGCCGTGGCCCATCCCGACCACGACATCCTTCGGTTTCACCGGCGCGATGCGACGGCGCCGCACTCCTTCGCTGCGGCCCACTCCAGTCGCGGTTCTCTCGTTCCCGCGCTATGCAACGACACCATGTCACCTCCATTCCAAACCACACCAGTGATCAACAACAAAAATAGGGGAGGTGGTTCGGCCGTGTTCGTGCGGTCCGACCTCCTCCCGTTATGTAGATAATAGGCGGCCAAAAATTAACGAAGAACGTCAAAATAATCTCGAATGTAAAATCAACCCCTACCTCAAAGAAGTTTGAGAAAGCTAGCGTCGCGGAATACGACATTGCAGGGTGAGGCTACGTATACATCGACGGAGAACGTCTGTGGAAGAAGCGGCGTCTCCCTTTCTTTGACGCGGAGGGAAGATGGAATGCGTGACGACATTCTTCGCGTTCTTCAACGAGGAAGATGAAGTTCTTCAAAGTAAAGAATTATCCCTCTCTCAATTCTCCACACAACACATCAACCCAAAATAAAATAAGGATTTGCCTTATTTTATTTACACATTCCAACATTTTTAAAATTTAAAAAGTTGAATTCACCTAATTAATTAAACTTGTGTTGTCAAATTAATTAGGTGTTTAGTTGGCATGCATTAATGTGGAAGAGTTACATAACTCATGTAGAGGGGGTTAGAGGTGTTAGGGAATTTGAAGGGGTGGGGCTCATGTGGGCCCCACCTCACTAATATCCTATAAAGAGGAGTTAGAATTTTAGTGGGTCCCACCCCAACTCCAACCCATGGGGTTTAACCACTTATAAGTGAAATAAAATTTGTAACACAATTTTATTTCTCTTTATACTGAATCCGCATTTTTTTAACAACTCTTCCCGAGTAAACACAACTCCAATAAAGGTCTTCCTAAGCAATTACCGACACTGCGGTTTCATCGGTGCCCTCAGATATCGATTCCGATCACTGGTTCAAAAGTTAGAAAAACCCGCTCGTTCGTTCACTAAACGTACCCGAGCTAAACTTCAGAAATTAATTCCGGGTACATTGTGCCTCGGAATCAGGTTCCGTCAGAAACTGCATTCTTGTAAAATCCCAATGAATTTAAGAAAAAAATTTCCTTGAAATTTACTGGTCTTTACATTACTCCCACCTTAGGGCTTTACGTTCTTGTAAAGATACAACAAAAACTAGGGAAACAAATGAGGGTACTGAGCACGCATCTGAGCCTCCCGCTCCCATGTGCTCTCCTGGAGGTTCCCGTGCTGCCACCTGATGCGCACAAGAGGAATCCACTACCCACGTAGGACCTCCTCCTGTCGATCCTTGATCTCCACTAGGACCTCTGCAAAAGTCACCCCGTCATCGATGTATAGCTCCCCATGGTCGATGATATGTGTCAGGTCATGCACGTATCTCCTTAGCTGAGATACATGGAATACGTCGTGCACCCGGTGCAACTGAGGTGGTAGAGCCAGGCGATAAGCCACCTCACCTATCCTACTGAGAACCTAGAATGGTCCAATGAAGCAGAGAGATAACTTTCCACCCCGTCCAAATCATTGTAATCCACGTCGAGGTGAGACCCATAAGAAAATGTGGTTGCCATCCTCGAACTCTAGTGGTCTCCGCCTCCTGTCAGCATATGAATTTTGTCGGCTCTGAGCCGTCCTCATCTGCTCTTGGATGATCTACACCTTCACCGTCTTAGCCTGAACCATCTCTGGTTCCACACGTACTCACTCCGACACTATCCACAAGGATATCTAAAAATGCAGCCAACTGTTGTCTCGCCACTCCTAATAGCTGAATGCTCGATCTCCTACTAAGAGCATCCGCTACAACGTTCCCCTTCTCAGGAGTATAAACTGTCCCGATGTCGTAGTCCTGGAGGAACTCAAGCCATCACCACTATCTCAGGTTCATGTCCTTCTGATAAAAGATACACCTGAGACTATTAAGTTGGTGAGAACCGTAAACCGTTCTCTCGACTAACAATGGGTTAGACTATCCATTTGCAAGAACTCAACTCCACCCTTCTTTGTCTACGATCTACAAGAGCTGCTGAGATTCCTCCTCTGCTGAAAAGAGAAATCTGGTCTCATCCCCTGGATGAACCACGTCCTTTGCCTAATACAGTCAATCCTATGATGAATGGTACTATTTCATGCCATGGACGACGTCATAAGGCCTCAAATCTACTACCAAGAGATCCGACCATTACTCTCGCCTCCAAGGGTCGAGTCACACTGTCGGCAGCAGTGTGTGGCCACTTGGTCTCCTCCAGTAGGAATCTCAAAAGTGAGGGTCAAGTCAATGGTTTTAACCAGAACCTCTCAGAATCCACTACATAAAAAGGACAGGGAATAAAAAGTCATAATAACATGTGTCTTTTATTACTGCAGCTCAAGGTACAAAGACACAAAGCATCCAAAAATAAAACATTAATAAAGATAGAAGCATCATGAACAAAAGTCTCCGTGTCTGGATCTAGTCCCGCTCCTGTCCATCTGCTCCCGGAGCTCCATGGTCATAGGCCTCAGCTTTCTGAAGCTGAGCTCTCCCCTGTCCACCCGTTACCTGTGGTCGAGGTGGTCTTCCTGGTGGTGGTGGTGGTAGGGAATTAAAGCATCTCCCACCACCCGCTGCTCGGCCAGCTCCTCTGCCTCGTCTGCCTATTCCCTGCGAACCAACATGGTCGAACCTTTGCCTCTGCCTGGGTGGTCCCTCAACCATCTGCTGCTCCTCTGCATGGAGGGTCGAGTAGTCACGAGCCATGTGGCCCTGACCGCCACATGCATAGCACTATCTGCTCCTCGGAAGGCTGGCTCTGTGCCGTGTGCCCCGCACCTCTGAGCCAGTATCCTGAGGTTGCTCATCTGATGGTCTGGACCGCTTGGTCCTCTACCTCATCGGTCTACTGCCGGCTGCAGAAGACTCCGCTGCGAGTTGTACTATGAAGGGTCTCGCCGTTGGTGACTGCTCAGCGAGAAAACTCTCCACTAGAAGGGCTTTCTCCAGCCCCCTTGCCTGCATCGGGATGTTGAGTGAGATCATTGATGCACTGATCTCATGCCTCAGTCCCTATTCGAAGGTCCGGGCCCTGAAGAACGGGTCCCGTACCATATCAGTGGAGTAGCGCGAGACGTCAGTAAATCTCACAGAGTACTGGGCTACTGTCATGCTGCCCTACCGCAGCTGTAGTAACTCCTGAATGCGCACCGCACGGAGGGTGACTGGAATGAACTCCAAGAAAAAGAGGCTCTCTAAATTCGTCCAAAGAAGTGATGCCTCGTCGTGCACCTGGAGCATTAGGTTCCACCATCTACCTGCTGCTGCGTGCAGGAGACTCTCCGCAAGGATCACCATGAGGTCAACTGGTGTCCCTACTAACCTGAATACTCGAACAAAAACCTCCATCCAATCCTCGGCTTCCTGAGGGTCCATCTCCCCATGAAACCTGGGCGGACTCTAATGCTCAAACTCATGCAGTGCACTCAGGCAACGTTCACTCTCAGCTGCTGGGGCTAGTGGCATCGGTGGCTAGATGGGTAGAGGTACTGTCGGTGCCTCCGCTGTAATGAGGCCCTGTACTGAGGCCTTGTCACTTGGTGGGCTTCCGTCTCATACAAAGCTCGGAACCCTAGCTGGCTGTCGTCGTGGGGCCATCCTGAAAAGAAACAGGTGCGCCATGGTCAATACAGTATACCTGGTGAGCTGACACAAGTAATCACAAAGAAAACTTTGAAACACACATGCAATGAATGTTTTTTTGCACTGAGTCGGAAATCAGAAGTCGGGTCCTGGTGTATGGATACGTCGACCACCACACCAACACTGGACTCCCAAGACTGATAACCACACTCAATACCCTTAATACTATTTATTCTCATAGAAGAACGATCAGAGTCCTGAGTTCTGTGGTAGAACCAAACTCATATGATACCAATTTTTCACGACCCTTCCTCGGGGCCCGTGCCGTGACAACCCCAAGCCTGCCTCCCATAGGCCAGGGGCTGGCGACTAGCAACAAAGGCATAAATTCCGATAAAAGGGAAGACATTGCCTTTATAAAGAGAAAAAACACCACAGAGTACGCAAACTGATGTAAACACTGAGTAAACTGAAAACAAAAGTAAGTGCTGGAAAGTAAATGGGCCAATATACAAATCCAAATGATGTGCAGTACAACTGAAAAGTAAAGTACAACAATAGAAAGACAAAGCAGAAACCACCAGGACTCACTCTAGGAACTCCCACCTGAAGGGTGAGTTCTTTCAGTCTCATCGGCTCCTCGAGTCCGGTCGTCCTCTCCGTGTACGTCCCACCTGATAGACCACCTCTGGGTACCGTCCTGCTCCTCAAGCACCAACCACGATCAGTATTGTCTGTCGTCTGCATCCAACACAACGTAGTGCGGGCATAGCCTGTGCAGGGGTGAGTATACGATACTCAGTAGGGACCCCGAGACTCCCGAAAGTCTCCCAGAATCCACAAAGGATAAACCACAAAGGAAAGATACGAATACATGTATTAACCAACACTACTTAGGTATATGCCCATACATATACCTAAGTCATCAATACCAGTTCTGCGCCAATTCACAAGCTCAAGTACAATCCAGTCCACACAAAAAAGTATAACTCAATCCACACAAGAAAGTACGTCCAAATCCACACAAGAAAGCAAGTAAATCATATCGAAGATAATGATTGAAAGTCAAGACTCAGCTCACACAGGTATAATATTCACGAAGAGAGGTGGAATGATTGATGTAGCCTCTGAATCAACTCCTCTGCCAAACCCACGTAGGTTCCAAGTACAAATGTCATCGCTGCCGAACCCACAGAGGATCCAAGTATAGAATTCATCATCGTCGAACCCACGGAGGATCCCAACACAGAAGTCATTGTCGTCAAACCCACAGAGGATCCCAACACGGAAGTCATCATCATCGAAGCCACGAAGGATCCCAGTACGGTAGTCGTCATCGTCGCACCCACGGAGGATCCCAGTACGGTAGTCATCCTTGTCGAACCCACAGAGGATCCCAGTACGGTAGTCGTCCATGTCGAACCCACGGAGGATCCCAGTACGGTAGTCATCCACGTCGAACCCACTGAGGATCCTTGTACGAAAGTCGTCATCTTCTACGCAGTCGCTTCCATCTCTAGGGTTCCTGCACAGAGCACGCTCGATTCCGAGAGGTTCTGATCCATGAGCCAAGGGGTCGATACATCAACTGTCACGAAGTTCAGAGTTTATGTATCACAAAGTTCTGTCTCGTCAATAGGAACTCATCGCGACAGATGGCGCGTCAATCAGACGCCTGGTCTGAGAGTTATTGGCTTTTTCGTCCCAGGGGCCCGGTTGGTTTTTAAGATAAAACCAACCCCACTGTACTCCAACTGCATCCAAACCTCTAGAGGAGTAATCCAAAAGAACCGTCTCACTAAGAGGAATCCAACAAAGTCGACGACACGTCATTCAGACGTCCAGAGATCAAGTTATAAGCGTTTCTGCTCCGAGGACCCGGTTGGTTTCATGTTCGAACCAACCCGGCCATACCCAACGTCCTCTGAAACCTTGAGTGTAATATACCATAATGACCGTCTCGATCCAAGAATCCCAATTCAACTGATGGTACGTCGATCGAAGGTACGTAGCCCAAGTTATGGGTGTTTGAACAGATCTGTCTGAAAGCAGGGGGTTTGGGCCCGGTCCGACCCTGCCCAATACCCGCTGTGTCGGCCCGAACAGGGGTGACCCAACCCGGGTCTGGGTTCGGCCCCGTTGGGAGTGGCCCGGCCCGGATGGCGCGGCCCGACCCAGCCGGGGCGGCCCGGACCATCGCGGGGGTCCGGCCCGGCGCGGGCGGTCCGGCCCGGCGCGGGCGGTCCGGCCCGGCGCGGGCAGTCCGACCCAGAGCGGGCGGATGCGGAAGGGGGGGCACCACCCGCCTGATTTTCGAAATGGAGAACCCCTGTGGGATCCGCCCTAGCTGACCACCGGGGGTTTCAAACCCCCGGTCTTCTTGGTAACAGCCGGCCATTTTGGCCAGCCGGTGAGCTGCCGCGGGACCCCCTCCGGTCCCGCCTCCTGATGCACCGGTGGCCGGTGGAGTCTGGCCGCCCCCTTGCCGAACCGCCGCAGCTCTTGCCCGTTCGGCGCGACGCGATGGTGCCGCACCCCTTTACCGCGACCTGCCCCGACCGCTGCCCTCCTTGGTGCTCCGGCACGGCACGACGACGTCACGCCACTCCGCCGCGGCCCGTCCCGGCTACGGCTTCCTTCGGTTTCACCAGCGCGGCGCGACATCACCGTGCTCCTTCACTGCGGCCCGTTCTGGCCGCGGTTCTCTCGTTCCCGCGTGGGGCGACTGCACCGCGTCACCTCTGTTCCAAACCACAATAGTGATCAACAAAAAAAATTGGGGAGGAGGTTCGGCCATGTTCATGCGGTCTAACCTCCTTCCGTTATATTGATAATAGGCGGCCAAAAATTAACAAAGAACGTCAAAATAATTTCGAATGTAAAATCAACCCCAACCTCAAATAAGTTCGAGAAAGCTAGAATCGCAGAATACGACGTCGCGGGGTGAGGCTCCATATACTTCGACGGAGAACGTCCGTGGAAGAAGTGGCGTCTCCCTTTCTTTGACGTGGAGGGAAGATGGAAGGCGTGACAACATTCTTTTCATTCTTCAATGAGGAAGATGAGGTTCTTCAAAGTAAAGAATTCTCCCTCTCTCAATTCTCCACACAACACATCAACCCAAAATAAAATAAGGCTTTGCCTTATTTTATTTACACATGCCTACATTTTTAAAATTTCAAAAGTTGAATTCACCTAATTAATTAAAATTGTGTTTTCAAATTAATTAGGTTTTTAGTTGGCAAGCATTAATGTAGAAGAGTTACATAACTCATGTGGAGGGGGTTAGAGGTGTTATGGAATTTTAAGGGGTGGGGATCATGTGGGCCCCACCTCACTAATATCCTATCAATAGGAGTTAGAATTTTAGTGGGTCCCACCCCAACTCCAACCCATGGGGTTTAACCACTTATAAGTGAAATAAAATCTGTAACACAATTTTATTTTTCTTTATACTGAATCCACATTTTTTTAACAACTCTTCCCGAGTAAACGCAACTCCAATAAAGGTCTTCCTAATCAATTACCGACGCTGCGGTTTCATCGGTGCCCTCGGATCTCGATTCCGAGCAACGGTTCAAAAGTTAGAAAAACCCACTCGTTCGTTTACTGAACGTACCCAAGCTAAACTTCAGAAATTGATTCTGGGCACACCAGGCCTCAGAATCAGGTGCCGTCAGAAACTGCGTACTCGTAAAATCCCAAAGAATTTGAGAAAAACATTTCTTTGAAATTTATGGATCTTTACAATAATAATATACATTTCAATTTTCTAATATTGTTAATGATGTTTTTTATGAGGAAGAATAAGAAATAAACTTATAAGTATTTGGTGAAGATGATTAACCCTTCACTGAAAAACATCTTTCAGATCTCCTCTTAAGGAATCTTGTATTGGTCCTTTAATAATACCAGTACTTCTATAAAATTTTTAGAGATTTTTAAAAGAAAATGTTTCATGTTTTGGAGATGATATGTGGCTCAATAAAGTGTTCATATGAGAATTGTGATGGTTCCTTTTTACAAGTGTGTGAAATTATACACTTGTAATTATTATAAAAAATTAAATAATATAAGATAACTTTAATGTGAAAGGGGTTATAAATTGAAAAAATATATAATTTTGGATGATAGTGTCTTGAAATAAATTTTAAAAATATTATCTATACATGTTTTCACATTATTTTAAACATTATCTCTTACGTCAACCCCTCTTTAAAACCTTCTAACCCCTTACAATGGTAAAAAGATACCTTTTAATTAAGGGTCTAAATTGTCATTATATAAGGTAATGTTAATAATAAGTGGAAAATGTTTCATATTCATGTATATTTCCTATTCATCTCATAAAATGTTTGATTTTAAGGATTTTAAACCAATTAATTATATATTTTAAAAAAAACATATTTTCAAATTCATTTTCTAAACAATTCACATAATTTTATTTTCTAATAATAAATATTATCATATAGTTCAAATTTGAATATTTAAAACATTTAAAACATTTAATTTTAATCCATAAAAATAATTCTAGAATTTTAATTATCCAAAACACACAACTTTTAATTTTTTTTATTTACATTGATTTTCTAAAAATTTGATAAGTGTTGCATAATTTTTGTAGAGGAATTTTAGGTATTTATACAATTAATATTTTTTTAAAAAAAATTTATATCATATAAATAATTTATTTATCTTTAATAAAACCATTTATAAACATATATAACTTCTTTTTATTATTACAAAAAATACTAGATATGTTAAAAGAAAGTGATACACTTTGTACTTAATCATTACTTAAAAAAAATATAATAGACATTATCAAAGGGAAATGAAACCAAATTTAAATATATTTACATATTGTATAATTTTGGTTGAAATGAAATATCATACATTGAAATGATGTAATTTTTTGTGATATTTGGAGACTATATCCCATATATTAATCCCCAATTAACCCATTTTACTATTTATAGCGGGGATAAACCCTTACCATGGTCAGTATTCATTGTGCCTAAAAATGAAATGGATCACATTACCAAATTCTAAAATGATGAAAAAAATTATTCAATTTTTTGATGATTCATTTTCTGTAATTGAAAAAAGTTAATTTTAATTTATGTTTGTAAAATTCAATGAAAATACATATTTTTTGAAAAATTCCCTTTTTAAGAATGAAAAATATATTTTCCAAAATCAATTATAATTTTGATTCCAATGAAGTAATTTTTTTAATTTTTATTAAAATGAGACTTATTTTTCTTTAAAACCAAGTAAAAACTAAAATTTACCTTGTAAAATTTTTATTTAAAGAGAATAAAAAATGGTTTTTATTTAAATAAAAACATAACATAGATTTTCCACGATGTCAAACATAGATTTCATTGTTCAATATTATTTTTTTAAAAACCTATATTATATTTTAAATATATATTTTGTGTATAATTTTTTTTTCATAAACTTTCAAGTCATTATTATATAATTATTAGGTTAGAAAAGTTATATTTTTTGTAAAAACGGTATTTTTCACTATTCACAGAAAACTCAACTATTTTAAAAAATCAAAAAAAAAAAACCACGATATGAAAATTTTTATTTTATAGTTCCAAAAAATAATATATTTTCACCAAATACAATCTATAAAATTTATTAATTTATCTTTTAAATAAAAAAAATATAAAAAAACTTTCTTTATAAACTACCAACCCTTTTAGTCTCTACATATTCATAACATTACGTGATGTAATAATTATGATTCATAATTGAGTACTTATTTCCTGGGAAATGACCAAAAAAATTGACTAATGAAATATTTCCATTATATAATTCATAATTATGTTACTCTAATTCATAATCACCAGACCAATGACTAGGTTATAATGGTCATATTTAAATAATAATATTTCCATATTAAATTCTTGTTCTCTTAAGCTTGATGTTGCATGTGGTACATGCTATCAAACATAATATTTATTTAAAGTAAAATACTTTAATAAGTATCACTATTCTACCTTTGAACCCCTAAAGAAGTTTTATTCCATAATTTAATCACATGTTTGATAAAAAGGGTTTTAATTTTTTTAGAATCAATTTTGAGGACTGGAATATATATATTTATATATATTAGTGGAAAGAATAAATTTTTAATCCACATCTATTTCATTTCATTTTGAAAAGGAATTTCATGTCTATGTTAATACTATGAATCTTATCATTTCCTAAATATTTTTAAAACCATGAATTTACCACTATACGAATCATAATTATGAATGAGTTTCATAAAGAGTACCTTTATAGATGAAAAATATTATCCACAAAGAATTTGATACATTATTATTTATCCTGTATGAGTTAAAGGAATTATTTTACCATCTATATGATAATATGAGAGAATATACCAACATTATTTTTTATAAAACATTTTTTGATTAGGTTTTATTTTAATAATATTTACACATCCACTACATGTCATAAAATAACTAAAAATGTTGAAATTTTCATGAACGAAGCACTAAAATTACCTATTAATGGATTCAAAGATAAAAAAATTGATGAAAAAGTATTCCACATTTTTTTACCCATTAACCAATAAGAAAATTATAATCCCTGGTCACTATAATATCTAATATAAATAAATATTTATACATAAATCTTAAAAAACTAAATAATAACAACCAAAGTTCAACTTAAATCATTCCCTAAATAATTAAACATAAAAAGCTTCCAAAATATTCTAGAAAACATTTAGAACCTAAAAGCAGGATGGTTTGATCAAATATTCCTCCTAAATTAACATATCATTTATCCTTAAATATCATTAATAAATCCTAAAGACATATACTAAAAATTTATATAACCAAATAATATATTTTTGAAAATAATTTAATAACTTCTCAAAATAACTCGAATCACCATAAAATCAGAACAAAAAAATTTACCTCCATATGTTTACTCAATATTTATTCCTAAAATAAAATTTCACCATATAAAATAATTTTCTCAATAAAGTGAACTTCTTAAAAAATAAATTTAATCACTTAATCACCAAATCAATTTTCAATATTATGTTAATATAAATATATATTCACAAAAATGGATAACCCGTTTACATCCATTAACCATAATTATATCTTCATCAAAGAACATATCAACCATAAAGGTTATGTGATTATTTCAACATATGTACCAAATAAAATTATTACCAAAAAACATCACACTAAATAACATGTTAAACATACAAGTTGTATATACTTAAATGATATATTTAAACCCAATAAATATTTACCAAAATGACTTTAGTTACCTAAAAATCCCCTAACATAAAGTCTAAAAGGGTATACATACCATTGAACTTGTCATTATCCTTAAAATTATCAACCAATAATGTTATTATTAACCCTTAAACTCTCCTCATCTAATAACTTACCAACCTTTAATTTTATGTAAAATTTAATATGATAACAAATATGACATATTGACACCCACACACTAGAATTTATTGATGAAAATGTATTATTTGCATAAAATATTTGATATGAACTTAAAAAATCATATTATAACTTATATAATTAAAGTGCAATTTTCAAACATTGAGGAACTTGTATGCCCAATACCTTTTTGGTTTATAGTTATAGAGAATTAGGAAAAAACCATTATATAACAAAATCCATATCATTCATATCTAATGGCGATGTTTCCCATTATACCCATATTTTCTTATTCAATAATAACATTTTAAAATCTCAAATAAAATTAGCTAAAAATGATATCCTTCTAGGAATATATTATATAATATACTTCTTATTAACCCAGGGAAATAAATACATAAGAATTAGTAGGATTAGATGATCAGCAAGGAAAAAAAATTGATATAAATCAATAGTTTTAAGTGAGAATTTGATAAGAATGTGGTTATGATAATAAGGTCATAAATTATGAAATTTATAAAAAATAAAACAATGTTTATTAATAGTTATATTAAGTATTATTAACAAAAAAATATATAAGTCATCAAAGTATGTATTCATCAATAATAAATTATGAGACATGAGAACATATTATAAGAATAATATATATGTTTTATTCTTACACATAATTGTAAAAAATAATTTATTTAGTGAAGTTTCACTACCATGATTATAATAGTGAAATTGTCTAATAGTGGATTGGGTTCAATCCCAATTCAATCATATCCTTAGTCAAGGTTCCCTTCCAAGGCTATCATAGTAGAAAAATTCCCTTAACGAACTAGGTTCACATCCCATTTTAGGCCATATTACAAAAAGAGACATTAATCATTACCTAATGCATTAAAGGGCTATATAAGTTTTTTCCCCAAAGGTCACTTAATGAAAACCAAACATAATTATGCTGAAATATCATTAAAAAATTCATCATAGCATAACATGTGAATAAGAAATGTGTATCATAAAGATAACATAATTAAGTCATGGGAATGAAACAAGTTTCTTAGATTCATTCTTAAAAAAATCTTCATCATAAGTCCTATAAATAATGAGAATGTATGGAATCATTATAACTTATCCCTAGTGGATATAATGAAACATTAAAGGCTATTGACATGTATGACAAATACGATTAAAAGATAATTTTCACATTTTATTAAAAATATGGTAAAATATCATTATCCTACTATATCTTAAAAAATTAGAAATATATACCATATTGAGTGAATTATTTTCAATGAAAATAACCTGGGAAAATTAAAATATAATCTTCAAAGAAAATAGGGGTATAATATAGTGACTCGATATTTTAGACTGTTTAAATCAATATTATCTTAAATATCTTTTGCCAGATGAAACACCGAACTAATGTAATACTCAAGAAAATTAAACTATAAAATATTTAAATTACATTAATAATATAATAATTATTATATATAATGATAATAATAAAATTAAATAGTTATATATTACTATTTTAATTAATTAATATTTTCAAAAGGATGTCTTTTGAAGAACCATCTAAAAAATATAGTTAGAGTATTTTACATTAATAAATTAAATTCATAATATTTAAAAGTTTATTATAATATATAATATTTATATTTCTAAAATAATTACTAAAATTCAATTATTTAGTAATCAATAATAACTATGATTAAAAAATCTTAATGTTTAAAATGACTATTTTTTTAATAAATGAAAATTTTATTATATTTTCATTTATTATCTAATATATATTTTAGAATTTAAATTTGAAATAAATAAATAAATTTATTGATTTAAAATTTTAAAATTATTTTTGGATTGAATTTTTATATTTTTCTAATAGTATTTTTATTTTTTGGTGTATAGTGTAAAATAAAATTAAAAAAAAACATGAGTTTTATGATGTTATTTTTACATTAATATGAATTTAATATTTATGGGACAATTAAATTGGACAAAATATTTATTTTATAAGTTAATTTATGATTTCAAAAATGTTTTTTAAATTTAAAATCTCATATTTGACATTTTAGAACATAAGTTATATTAAGAAAAATATGCTTTAATGCATTGTAGATTTAGTATTGTAAAACAAATTTTTATTATGGTTATAAATTTTATATAATGAAGTGGATTTCAAATATTTTACCATTAGGCCCAAATTGTGTGATAAGGTTAATTTTATTTTCATGTATAAATGCTGAATTACATTTGTAAAAATTAGTTACCTTGGTGAAAATCAATATGGGTAAGTGGGGTTTATTCAAGGGGAAAGACAACAAACATATTAAAAACATTTATGGGAATGGGATTTTGAGGCCTTTTACAACCTTATCTCTCACCAAAATCCATTATTTTCTAAGTTTAGTGCTACTTTAATTAATATTTACTCCCCCTTTTGACAAGTTTTTGGTATTTACAAAATTTCATCCTTTTTCACTTCTAAAAGGTAGTATCCTCTCCTCATTTTCCCTAACACCAAAACACACTTAGTTATGCCCTAAATAAATTGTAATCACTTAAAAAAATCATTTACACCTTTATTAGGATTTTTAATTCTCATAAAATCATCCCTCAATGGTTTAATTCCCTTCACAAAGGGGATAATCCAAGTAGTGAGGTATAAACTTCTATCCTTTCATTTCTCATTTTTATTTAATTATGTGCACTTATCCTTACTAAAATTACTTTTAAAAATCATAAATTGATATCATTAATATAATTAGTAAAATTTTATGTTATTATAAATATGGTACAATCATTAATAACCTTTCCTAATTCCATTAACAAATATAAAAATTTGAATCGCGTGTATGTGCAGACTTCAGCCTCTATGAAGTAACGTGTTCATTTTCCTTCACCATATAAAGATAATAGTTAAAAATGGAATATAATTTTTAAAAAATATATTTATGAATTATTTAACATTCTTAAATTATAAAACATATTTATCTTCTCTCTCTTTATATTAAAATGAAATCATCATCCATGTGCAAGTGCAGACTACCGCCTCCATGGAATGATGGATTCCATTTTTATTACCACGTTTCATGGATGGATATAATAATGTATTAAAGGAATAAATATTAATTTTATGGTATTTATATGGTTATTTTAATTCAAAATTAATAACCTATGAATGATAATAATGACTATTGATCATTAGAAAAGTAGCCTCTTTAAAGAAGAAAACTATAAAGGGAAAAAATATATTCATACTATGTAATTGTTTTGTATCCCTAACATATTCTCAAAATTATTTAAAATTAATATATATCACACTAATGAACACAATATGATATCATTAATCTTATTTTATTACGACATTACAACTAAATAATCTTATCATTATCCATAAATCATGTTTTGTTCATGTTTGGTTCAGTTTGACCCCTACTCGATCAATGATATGAAATTATATCATTTATGGAAATGAAAATAGAATTAATTATATAATATTTTATAAATATTTAAATAAATATTTTGTCCTGATTCTGAAATGATAATTAAATATTTAAATCAATTATTAAGAAAACACATTTTTTTGGTTAAGAAAATCACAAAAGGGTACTAATTTTAGATTTTATCACCTAGGATAAAGAGTGAAGAACTCCTAAGAAAGAAATTAAAACGTCATAAATCATAATAATAAATCCATTTTATTGACTTTTATGATATTTTTATAATGAATTATGGAAGAATAATTAAAATGAACACTTCTCCAATGAAACTCATACAAATGGTTAAAATTATAATCACTTGATGTGGGAAAATATGTAAAAACTAATATACACATATATAATTTATATAAATATAAATTATAAATTGTTTTTAGTAATAATATGGTTAATAAATAAGTTAATAATATAGTTATGTTTTTTATATAGGATTATACAATTTTTTTCTAGGAAGGGAATTAAGTTAAGTGTTTCTTATCTTAAATTTTCAACCCTTGGGACAGGCACTTTGATTTTTTTTGGAATGGTGTACCTAATACATACTAAATTTATTTTACTATATTCATGGAGATTTAAAGATAAATATCATGTTGTTTTTTAAATTTCTTTTTTTTCTAAATACACCAAATCTAATAATGGGTTTTTATTAAAAATTTACAAAAACCAAAAGGGTTTGGTAGACAATATATTTTTCATGTAAAGTTTGGATTTTAAAGATAATAATTTTGGGTATTTTGTGTTATTTGGAAACCCTATACTAATTTTCATTGGTTACTCCTTGTATTTTACATGTCCCCTAAAATTTATATTTCTCATTAAATAATATTTTACCACAAGTGTTTCTTATAAGTGAAACCTAACCCATCTATTCTTCTCGATCAAGAACCTTTTCATTTCCACATGCTTATTCATTGAATTAATTTTCAGATGTCATTATATATTCCTATAAAATATATTAAGTCCATTTTATTCTTCATAAACATATTTTAAAAGTTTTAAAGAAAAAATTAACGTTTTCTATATGAGTAATTTTCCTCAAAATGTAAAAAAGTTATCTTCATAATGTTTATGTATGAATACGTCAGTCCACTAACTTTTTAATTTTATATAAATATTTATCTCCATATGTTCATAGTTTCTAAAATAAATTATTTTTTCTTTTATTTAAAAATATCTCTTTATAAATGATTTAAAATATCATTTATTTTTCTTATTTCCAAAGTGATTTTCATAAAACATCAAAAAATTATTTTTCATCGAAGCCGTTGCCATTGGAAATAAATTTTTATTAATTGATGTTATTATTTAAATATAACCATACAACTTATTTAGCTGGATGATTTATGCAATTTACTTCTCTTTTGGAGAATATATATATCACTTCCTTTGTCTTTACTAATTTACTTTTTTTGTATAATTGTAATATGTAATCCATTATATCTCCTTTATGGATACACTATTTTTAATTTAATTGATCAAAGGATGTTCACCTAAATGGAATAAATCAATTTATTGGGGAAATTGTTGTCTCAACCATATAGCATTTATCTGTATAGTGTAAATACTATATGATTTAATATCTTTATTTAATTTTATTTACATATAAATTTCAATGATATCATTGGATACCCATTTATTTACCATGTGATTATCCTGTTATGATTATTGATGATTTATTTATCCAAACCCAATTGAAGAGGATATGAAACCCATTTTCATTCTATGGGTTCTCTATACTATAAAAAGTTAATGACTTTAATTTTAATTTATTGAAAAAACCCACATTATTTCCATGGGTTCATTATGACGTGATAAGTGAATTATTTTTTCAAGTAGCACATATAAGTATTGATAAATGATTAGTGGGGACCTATATAACCCTAAAATTATTTGGTTTTGGTTTTATATCTCGTGATATAAGAATTTTTTGTGGGTATAATTGATGTTTAAATATTCTCACAAGGTTATGTGTATGCTTATAATTTTGGTTTATCTATGCTCCCATTGTTTTAAATTGGCATAATTACATTTTACCTATGATCAAAAGGTTGTGTGTGGATATAATTATGGTTCATATACATTCACACGGATGTGAATTAGAATAATTAAAGTGTATATATTCTCAAAATGTTTTTCAATTGCATAATTATGGTCAATCTATTCTCATAATGTTTTTTCATGAATATAATTGCATTTTCACTATGTTCACTGTGTTAAGAGTCATTATAATTATAGTTTAGTGATCATCACAAGGTTTTTCAATAGTATAATTGTAGTTAATATATTCTCACAAGGTTTTACATAATTATAATTATGGTTATGATATTATCACAAGTATGAGTGTGTATATTATTGTATTTAATCTATGCTCAAAATGATATATATTCTTGTGCCTATTTTTAGGCCACACTCTTGTTCATATTATTTTAATTTTTTTAGGATATCATGAATTATGTTTATTAATTAATGATTTCACATATTTTTGATTCTTTCCCTTTGTTATGCCAAGCCTTATTTCATGACTCTTGATTTATGTCATATATTTTTTTGGGAATTATTTCCTTAGGGTTTTTTATTATAACTATATTCTCATATTATGCTCACTTATGAACTTTTATTGTTATCAATTATGTTTACACTTACTGGGAATTTGAGATCAATCCATTCTTATCATTCCACCCCTAGGTTATATAGATGAGTGTATCTTATGAGAATTATAAAAGGTATCCATTATAGTTAGATTATGGAGAAATGATCACAAGTAGTGAAAAATATATTCTCTTTGTAATTGGTTATCAATGATATTAAACCATCTATTATTGGGATTTCATGTTTTTTTTAGATTTAATGTTTATATTATAAAAATGGTTTAAAAAATGTTTATTTTTATCTTTGTTCTCTAGAATCGTTATAACTATATTAGGGGTCCCATACTTCACTATTGTGTTCTTGTTAGTCGAGGGAGTGCCAAAACCTATAGAGGAACCATACCTTATATTTTGTATTTATCTTTAGTAAATGACATTACCAACACCATAAGTAGATGAACCATACCCCATCACAAAGCGGGTTTACAAACTCCACTATTTATATCAATTACCTATTTCATTGAATTGGTATTTCATAATGTAGATACCAACCCCGTGTCTGCTCCAAAACTCTCACCCGTATCAATAATCATCACTAAAAGGTGAGGAAAAAATATAAAGATATCTCCATGGTATATTTCCCTAGATTATTAATAAATATTTTCCCTTGAATTATATAAGAGTAAAAATCTTATTAGAATTTTAATATGTTTAATTATATTAAATATATTAGATAATATAGGAAACAATGATGAATGTACTTTACATGACTTATTATATAAATTTCATGGAAATTGAGCCTCTTTAGTTATTAGGTTTCATGTCACCATTATCCAGTATGTGTTGAGTAAATATATATGATGTTTTTAATATAGTACATAGTATGTGTGACTTGATTCTCATATCCTGATGTATACTACTAGGATACTTCATTTCACATCACCTAAATGCATGACATGTATTTTTATATACACTGTATATATACTAAAACTAGATAGTTCTTTAGGTGTCAACAAACATGGTGTTTCTCATTGGGTACATGGCATGTGGGGTCAATTTTACACTCAATAATGTACTTCCTAAACTATCTAATCACTATCTATATTTTACATGGTATGTACCATAGACCACATGATGTGTAGGGATATCTGTTTAACCAAGAATATCCTTTATTTCATAACCAATTCACCTATTCTGATATAAATAACATGTGACTTGATGTAACACCTTATTTGAAATTTATTATACCACAGAAATAATAGAAATTTATGTATTATTATAGATAGTATGAAACCAATAGGAACACATATTGTGTAATAATGAAATAAAAATATAGATTCCTAAATCACTCATTCATATTAGCATAATCATCACTACGTGTAGCTACACCTCTAATGACTCCAAATTATGATGACACCATACCCAACACATCCCTCACTAGAGCATCACTAATAGTGAATTATTTTTTTATATCAATCAAAAAAATTCATCATATCCATGATAAATTTTTTTGTAATTATAGACTTTTCACTATAACCTTTTGAAAAAATTCACCTCTAGACTCATCCATCATCACATCCACCATTTCTCACCATTGTAGATTTTTCATGGATGAGATGGTATCATAATTATAGTTCATTATCTATATCAATTTCTTAGTAATATAATATTTAATTTCTGATGAATGTAAGTGATTGTGGAAAATTTATTTTAGGATAATAGAAAGGGAAATGAGAATGAAATGTAAAATCTAGTGATATTTAAAAATTGTTCATTTAACATTATTTATCAGATGAAAAAAGCATTCATGTCTATGTTAATAATGTTGATTATTTATTTAATAAAAATTAAACCATTAATATAATTTCAACATAAAAAATCATTTGAATAAATGATCAATAAATAAACATGGGATAAAATTTTATAATTCATGTTTTGATGTCAATGAATAAGTGAACAAAAACTACACTAGATGGAGAATGTGGAATGTTAATTTATAGAAACCCCGACCCCATTAGCTCAGTGTCAGTGTCCAATTTATTAAATTATTATAAGATACAAGGAATAAAATACAAATGTAATTAATATTTTAGTAGTTTTGGTAAACTAGATACATACTTGAGCCCCATATTATAATTGAATATAAAAATTACAACAAATTTGTTTTCAAGAATAACATTATTCCATTTATAATATTATTTCACATCAATCATAGTAACTTATTGGATTCATGGTAAAGGAATAAAAATAAGGGTGTTCTTAATTTATTATCAATGGTCACATAAAATAGAATAAATCGTGAATCAGTATGCATAATCAATATATAAAGGTAAATAAAGGAAAACACATTCCATTTAATCAACCATAAAACCATCATAATTGGATAAGGTAGAATCAATATAGTAAGGTAAATAACTTAAATCACATTCTCAGTAATAAATAACAAGAATATCACGACTGGATAAGGTATAGCCAATATTGAATGGTAAATAAGTGAAAACAAATGACATTTAATCAATATCATGATCATCATAACTGGATATGGCATAATAAATATGAAAAAATAAATAACTTAAAACACATTCCATTTAATCAAAAAATGAGAATGAAATGAATCAATAGATAATATTATTTTATAAATATCTTTGATAATAATAAATGAATCTTGAATAAACGAAATTCTTAATTATTATATTCCATGATCGCATACATCATGATACCTCTACTATGAAGACCTTTCACATAACAGTTAAAAAATACAGTTATAAACTGGTTTAATGATAACTTACTGATTTTTATCATGAGACATACTAATTCATTTAGGTGATATATAATATAGGTACCATCCCATCACTGTAAGTCCAAATCATTCCTCATATATCAAATAATTGTTTTAATTCATGAATATAGTAACTTATAATCAAACATCTGTATTGAAGAAGAAATACATATTATCAATATTTCCCCAGTCAATCAAATAAAGTTAAATGTATAACACTATATATAGAAATGGTATATGGTTTAATCAATAGAAATATCCATGATAAATAATATGGATATTTATGGGGAATTTAATTTCCATAAGAAAGTGAATAATTCAAGGGAAAATTAATAACTTCAAAAAATAATCAAGGAAGTGAATTTCAATACTTTCAGGGTTAGAAATGATAATAAACATCCATATGAACAATAATTATTTAATAAACACAACATATATCCATTTTTGTAATAATAAATGGTTTTTATCATTGAGGAATTTAAATACCATTAAAGATCTTAAAAAATATTCTTGATTAAAATATTATTTTTTATTAAAAAATCACTTTTTTCAAAAACTAAAAGTCAATTTTTTTGAAAATAGTTTTCTTTTAAAATATTCTTCAAATATAAAAAAATTATATTTAAAAAATTAGAGTGTTCATGATGGTTAGAAATTATTTTCATGCTATACATTTTAAAATAGAGATTCTTTTCACTTTTTTGGTAAAATCCAAAAAGTCATTATTTTGAAAATGACATGAAGATTTCATTAAAAACATTTTTAAAAAAGTAAAAATGGGTAAACAAGTCTTTAATATTTAATTTTTAAAATGTTAAAAACATTTTTGGAAACATTTTTTAAAAAATAAGATTTTGGATGAAAACAAATTTCCGACCGAAGAAAGAAATGATGCCAATTTTTTTTAAAACAAATTTCAAAATCATTTTAAGTAACAATTATTAGTAAAATAATACTATTAATTGATGATTTTTTAATAATAATATGAGAAAAAAATGAATTTTTTATTAAATAATTATCAAATAATTTCCTTCAATGGACATTCAAGTATAAACAGTCCCTATTAAAATGAGAATGTGAAATAAGCCCTTATAATTATAATAACATTAAATAGATTAATAACTAATTAATAAAATATGTGTATGAAATTAGATAAAAATTAAAAAATAGGTTTTAAATAATATTTTTTAAAAATTAAATATACACATAATCATATAATATCAATGAAAATGAAGAAGTTATATAACCCAATAAAAGAAATTGAGTTATGAAATTCCTTATCACTTGATAATTTTCAAGTCAAATGCACTTAGATGAAATAATTTAAATTTAAACCTAAAATAAAATTAATAATGAAATATTCATGATATTACGTGTCAAATGGGAATTATTTACACAATATAAAATAAATTAGGTGCATTACATTATGATATGACTCAATGAAATGAAATTGGAAGGAAACCTCTTACATCATGCTTCATTTTGATTGAACATGATTTAAACTCATGTTTAATGGTTTTATAATTTTAATTAACTAATAATAGAACCATATTAATATTTATAATATCATATATGTTCATTTTATATCATCTTACCACCCTTTTGTTAATAATATTTCATTATTTTCATTTTTTCGAATGTTAATTGCCCTTTTTTCTCATACGTGTTTCATCCTGAATGATCTGATTCAGGCACATATTATATAGTTATATCATAAATATAATAATTATAATGAAATAATTATAATATTTTTACATCAATAATACTTTTAAAACCAATCATGAAGGACGTATATAAAAAATGGATTATGTTATAATAATTTTGACGGTCGATCGTATGTACACATGTGTAACACTTTTATTTTTAAATGATCATTATTGAAAAGAGGTAAGTAATATTTTCTTCCTTTATAAATGATAAAAATATAATATATAACATATTATTTATTTATATATACTTTTATATATCATCTATATTGGTTGGTTATGAAAAGGGAGTCACATCGCTTCTTGAAGGTGATAATCCCTACGTATAAGAAAGATGTTATCATTTATCAATGTAAAAAATGAAAATGAAATATTATATTTACAAAATGATACATATTTTCTGAATATCATAATTATTTCATGTATATCACATATATTGGTTAAATTTATCTTTATAAAATTCTAATTAAATTGTTAGTGAAAATGAATCACATCGCTTCGCGAGGCAGTAGTCTTCCATACACACGAGTGACATTATCACATCTCTAAAAGAATAGAAAGTAAAAAGGTATATATTATATAATTACAAAATAAATAAAATTACATAATAAATATCATTTATAAACTTTATATCCATCATCATATTTAACCGTGAGAGTTTGTAATAAAAAAATGAATGACATCAGTTCATGAGGTGGTAGTCTGTCGTGCACATGAATGATGATTTCGTAACCCATTTGATGGATGTGGATATAGTTATATGTAATTAAATTAACATAATAACATATAATTATATTTAATATACTATTTTTTTATATCATATTAGTTTAATAATAATTTTTTGATATGGATAAAGAAATAAAATAAAAATTCTAATTGAAGAACATTACCTCTTCTTTAGGTATCCTGCTTAGGATTGCACCGAAATCCTTCCTAGGTTGGATTTTTCCCAAAATCATTATTACAAGATGATAGTATGGAATTTTTGTGGTGATATGGTTAGGTAATGTCTAAACCAAATGCGTGTGGAGGTGTGAATAAGAGAGGAGATTGGGTGGCTTTTTATAAGTGAGGTGAGTGTCACACTTGTATATTTTGAAAAGAAAAAGGTGTAACCATTTTTTACATGGAAAATGGAGAAAATGGATTATTTTCAAGAATTTAAAATTATATAGTGGAAATATTTCCATAAAATATATTTATACAAGTTATTAGGTCATTTTAACCCTTATCATGTTTGTTTAATCCCCTGGAAAATTCATTTTTTCCTTAAGTGTGGTAACTGATTTTTTTCCGTTTCCCTATTCATTTTAGGGAAAATTAAGATGAAATTATCATAAAAAATAAACTTTTCATAATAAAAATTTAGAATATATTTTTACAAATACCATTCATATATGTGGAAAATTATAATTCAAAATTAAATCCACAGACGAGACGAGAAAGCGATTTTTCAAAGCGATAATGTCCAAAAGTTTACAATGTTTTTATATTAAAATTCAAGATGAAATTGATTCCAATGAACTGATTTAGATATATATATATATATATATATATAATTTTTATAGTTTCACTTTAAAAAAATATGAAAATATATTTGATCTTTATAAATAATTTATACAAAAACACATAGTTTAATTAAATTTATTTTATTTTTCATTATTCATCTAAAAATGAAAAAATTTCAAAAAAAATCCAAAAAATTCACCCTATGATATGTTTTAAATTTTTATTTAAAAAATGAAGTTACTTTTAATAGATAAATTTTTCAAAAGTGTTAAAAAGTAATTTTAAATTATGTCCACAAAGACTGAAAAACCGTATTTTAGAAAAAATACAGTTTTTCTAAAAACATTTATTTTTCTTTTAAATGATTATTATTTTAATTATAAAAAATATATTACCAATGAATTATTTTTTATATGTGAAAACCATTTAATGTTCATAATTTAGTTATTAATATTTATACTTACCAATTTAATGACTATGTTATAATGATATACTATATTACGGTCCACTTTGACTTTTGGTTGCATGTTCGTCAAGCTATCAAAGAAAATAAATTTAAAGAAATATATTTTCTGGTTTTTTTAAGATATGTGTTGGATGTTCCATTCAATATCACATAAAATATTTTTTTAAAATTTTGGAATGTCACATTCCCCCAACATTTAATAAATTTCATCCTCACAATTTAAACATGATCTTGGTAATCAAGGGTTTGAAAATTTGAAATACCATTATTGAAAAACACACATCATAAAAGGGTTGATAAAATAAAAACCTAATAATAGAAAAAGGTAAGTAATAATGTCATATGGAATAACACATAACTATGTTTCTATGTTAGGGAAAATTATTTTCCTGTGAAGATATGGAATGGATGAAAAGAATAAATAATTATAGAGAGTGATTGAGGTCATTGGTCATAAAAAAGTGAATTGTAACATCTCATAACCAGATGGCACTAAATAGTTCCTTGAGCTTGGTTGGCCAAATGACCTCAAAAACATCTCCTCATATACCAGAGTATGCCGAATAGCAGTGAGGGTCTAACAATGGGATAATGGGTAGAATATATGCTCATGTCAAAGTACCACATAAGTATAATGAATAAAGAAAAAACTGACAGTAGTGGAAGATAATAATAATTGAAAGTAATGGATGGTCAACTCTAATATAAAGATATGTATGCATGTATATATAATGATACAAGATAAATAATAAGTAAAAGATTCAATACAATACTCAAAGAATAAAATGAAACAAAAGCCACATGGATGATCTCTGTGAGCATCCCAATCCCTATATCGATCTTATGCTCCTAACTCCTAGGTACAAGTAAAACAACCAAAGAAAGAGTCTATAGTCCTGTGAACAAAAGGTCTACTTGGATACCCCAGTTCAATTGCATCCCGAACAGGGTGTGAGAAATAATCCACATAGGCAACCACCCAAGGTCTCTTCCATACAGTCAGTGAATATTTATAAAAATAGTATTCATGAATATAAAATAGGTATACGAAGTAATCAAAAGTAAATAACATATAATTCCTAAGTTCTCATTTATAACCATTTTATTATATTCATTTAATTTAATAAATAAATTTATGATTTAACTATCAGGCATGTGTCAACTAATTAGGTTCATTTGATATTTCATTTTCATTTAATTTATAAGTCTCGAGATTCAACACAAGGCCAACATCCCTCATTCAGTCACAAGCACAATAGATTCCTAAATAATCCATCTAAAATGTAATATTCAATACTGAATACAAGCTTATTATTTGACTTGGCAGATGCATCATGATTCAATTCATTTATTTTTCAATTTTGAAGCTGAGCCCATACAAGGAATTATTATGTTGGAATCCATGTATCACTCTAGGTAAAACATAAACCAATACCTTACAATCCTATCTAAGGAGAACTTCTTAGGAACCCAAGTATCTCTCTAGGTGTGGTATAATGTAACTTCCAGTTGAGTCTATCCTTGACGGTCCACTAAGGGAGCCCAAGTATCACCCAAGGAATATATGATGAATTACCTTTGATTTCATCCATGTAATTCTCATATGAATCCATGTATCAATCGACATATAAAATTCATCCCCTATGAGTCCATCCTTGGAAGTCAACATAGGAGTCCAAGTATCACCAGAGAAATAACATGATAAATTCCAAATGAGTCCATCCATGGTATTCATCATATGAATCCACGTTTCACCCAATACATATAATCACTTAATCAATTCAATATCATAATTAATTCACTTAATCAAATACATTTAAACATGTCAAGGTCTAAACCAGGACCATCTCATATACCTATCACCTCATAAGGTGTTTCAATTCATGGATAATATTAGAAGGATTATCCTATATAAAAACTCATGTGGTAATTTAATTATAAAAGGGGTCACATGCTAAAAAAATCCATTAAAAGGAAAGGGTCTATGTTCATAGAATCCATTATCAATTATTTATCAAATAAATTCAGAATTGATATAAAAAACCCATTAACAATTCATTCCAAATATACTTCCACATTTTAATAATAGTTACTCAAAATAATTTAACATTCCAAGGTCATCACCAAGGAAATCCAATTAAATATCACCTTAAAAGGTGTCTCATGTCATTGTCCAAGCATATAAGGCTTACCACTGAACTAATCTCTTGAAAAATTCATTAAAACTAGCTTATGATGCCTAAAAAACAATTAAATGGAATAGACTCCACTTAACTCACATGGAAATATCAATAAAAATATTAATTCATGCTTACTCAATCATTTACATAGCAAGGACCAAGGTCCATGGTCATTTATCCCTTCCCATTAATTAGTCCATATTTCAATTCAATTAAAAGTTCACTTTATAAAACAATTAATCTATTTGATTTATAATTAATTTCATACTTCATATCCCAAGGTAAGAGGAAAAAGGGAACACCCTAAGGTATCCAAGTCCAAGTCCACCCATGGTGATCCATCCATATAGCCGACACACACAAAGGGTTAGTTTCACTTAATTTAAGGTTCTTAACCTATATAAAAACATTAACATGCCTATTTAGGCTATACTAAACAATTAAATTCAAAAATTTATACCCATTTTAAGGTTCCACCTAAGAATTGGGTGCACGATACCACAAAAATATATATAACCACTCAAATTTAAAAGAAAATCATGATAACACCTACCATAAGTCCATAATTGATAGCTCATTTGATATTGACTCCTGATTCGACACATATCAGGAGAAAAATTAAGAGCAAATGAAGAACCTGAAAATAGGGAAAAAGATATTTCACTTAAATAGTAAAGATGATAGAAAACTAAAAGAAGAATGGATAAAAATGATTATAGATCTTACTAATATGGATCCGATGAGATGAATCCCCCTCCCTTATGTGCTTGGACAGAAGAGACCTCTCAAATCCAAGAATAGACATAGAGAGGATCTTCAAAGAGGAGATTCTAATATATCGGATAGAAAAAAATAGAGTCTTAGGATTAAATAAATTTAAGAGAAAAACCATTATATTATCCAAAATATCTAGGTCGCACGGTTTGACCGCATGGTTTGTGCAAATCATGCACCAACCGTGAAACACCCCTACATAAGAAAACAACTTGAACGATTTTTCCCACATGGTTAGCCTAACCGTGAACAATCCATATAGTGAACAGTGTTGATGTTCTACCTAAGTGGGACTAACTATGAAAAAACTATATGTGGCACAACTACACTACTTTTCAATGTCTCATAATTTTCTATTAGGGCCGCATGGTTTTAGACAAACCATGCACCCTCTACAGACCCTGAAAACATTGTATTTACATCTCTTGTGATCCCAAAACTCAACTAAACACCCAAGGGACCTTTCAGGACTTTAACCAAGTCCAAAAAACACCCACTAAAGTGTTTTAACTCTTATAATTATATTTCAAAGCTCTCTTTTCAAAACGGTCCATCCATTAATTACCAAAATTAAAATTCCCTTGGAATTCCATCTGGTTCAGAAAGACAGGACCTTACAAACTCCCCACCTTAGAACTTCCCATTATTGAGAATCCATGGGGAAACAACAGAAACATCACCCAACATAAAAGGGTCATAAGGTTTCATTCAAACGATCATTTTCATTTCCAAATTACAAACACACATCAAGAATTACTTAAGCTTACAATGCTTAAGTCACCAAAACTCAATCTAATGGTCATTTTCTAATTGAAACATATAAACAGTTCTTACCTAATCCCACTTAATTAGAGACATGATAACATCATCATCTCTTTAATTATCATCAAGTTGGGGATCCCACCAAGGTTCATAGAATTTAACAAATAATTTAGAACCACTTCTCCTCCTCTGTAGGATTTGCCTCTCAAATAATTCCCCTCAGCATTCTAGCGATTCTCTAGGAATGATTTTCTTAACAGGTTAAACCCAACACTTCTGAGGTCATAATAAAGGCCTCATCAGAAAGAAACATTCGAATTCTGATAGACCAAACTGAATCTATCTACATATTCTTTCCTTAAAAAAAATTCCTAATGATAAATGAAACCCATATTATCCTAGATTCATGTTTTAAAATAGTTTCCACACCAACCATTTACATAATAAAATGGGGAAAAAAATTCAATCCACCTTTGGTTGATTATTCCTGAAGATACCCGTCATAGATGGACGACACACCATAACCCAAACTATAGTATCTTATCTAAAGGAATTTTCATTTACAATGAACACATCCACTGAATCACACATCTTACTTCTGATGGTGTTCCTTAGTAAAAAAATCATCAGACTGTTTAAAATGTCTTGCCTAATCACTAAAAAAGGTGTAACCCAAATCCATTTCACTAGAATCATTAACCTTAAAATATTACCTCTGAGCCCGACTGGATGTCCGAGATAACTTAATATTCATCAAAATAAAGTCCATAGAACTAACCCAAGGTAGTCTATACTCATATTTTACAAGTGAGACATTGGAAAAAAGATAAGAAATCCATATAAGATCATAGAATGAAACTAGAGCATCATATACCTGGTGGTCATGTCAAAGAAAATGGATGGTGCCCAAGATTCCATCCAAGGTGTTCCCACTTGGGAACCAAAGTATCACTCAAGATTAGTCAATCCTCAACAGAAACCATACATCCAGTTCTCAACCCATATAGAGATCAAAAACCATCCCAAAGAAGTTAAAGTTTAGCGTGAGGTAAGGATGATGATCTTTTAGTGCATCAAGTACGACATAAATCAAGGGGAAATCTTGTCACTTAGTAGAAAACATTAATAGGATCTCAAGTATTCACTAGAATAGAATGGAAAATCCACCATGGGTTGACCTCACAGAAGAAGCTCGACTTCACCCACTAACACATCTTCTTTTAATCAACCACAATACATTTACCACCTAATTCATTTCTATGATCATTCAAAAATAACCACAAAAGTATAACCATGAACAATGGCGCTTCTAAAGGTTTTAATACACATCCAACCATATCAAAACAATGCTGCCAAGCAAGAACCAACTTGAATTTAAACTTGCAAGCCTTTAGGTAATTCATGAAAAATGACCATTGAAAATTGTTGTCCTTGGATGTGTTCCTACATCCTGGAAGGGAACATTCAACAGAACTGACACAACACTTCCAAACTTAGTATTTTCCTAGTACTCAAAATAAAATAAAAACCAACCCCTCATAAGTGCGCATGACCCAGATTCACCTTAAAAGCATGCATGATACTCCAAAAACCATGATCACCACATCAAGCATTTGGTATGAAAGATGAAGAAAAACAGACCAACATGTCAAAACACCCAATTATCTAGAAATTAATCCCATGCATTGGGAAAAACATGATCTCCTCAAATCCCAAGTTACCCTACTACGGAGGTGACCTCAGATCATACTGAAAAACACAAGGATTAACGATTTCACCAAACTCAACTAGTTTGTTACCACATCTAAGAACTTGACAGGTACCCTGTATATAAATACACACTTCCCTAAGATTTAGATGCGATATGACACACCCTAAATACTATCCATAATATTTACACCCTATGCATCCAAGTATCAGGTGGTTCACACATAAAAATGGCTCAAGTCACATCATTATATGACTTTAAAACAATTAATGACCTGTTGAGTTTCCCAAGGAAAGAAATAGGGTCAAGAGACCTAATAAGAGGATTACCATGCCTGAGGCATGTCTAACATGCTAAAACAGGTCATTATTCGATGCTCACACCCATTACAAGGGACAAACATAAAAAAACCACCCATCCGAACAAGGGTTTCATTTAAGAGGTAAAAATACTACAAGGGGAATTGGAACAAAAAAGGAACCAATCATTAGAAGACTCATAGTATTTTAAATATATTTCAAGATATAAGGGTGATATCTACCATGATATGGCCTCTTTTGAAGCATGAGAATTGAATCCATCACTAGGTCACACAATATAGATTTCAATATGCTCAATTGACTTCCTTTAATCCATTGATAAAAAGAATTATCCTCTGGACAAATTATCATGTCTTCATTCCAATGCGTACCATAGGAAAAATTTAAGCTACCCTTCCACTATCGTTTAAATAAAGGACAACACCATATGTTCCATTTTTAAGGTCCTTTCATTAATTCAATTTAGCCTTTAAACATTTAGAAGAATTTAGAACGAAACATCATGTACCATTTGATAAAACAATTAACATGGTATTTAATTTAGTTAACATATCAAGGAAAAAATAGGCAAGTAGTATCAAACTTCCTTTTTAAAAATATTACATTCATTGAAATTATATCATTTTTTGTCAATTTACAATATAAATTTCTTTTAACTGATAAGGTGACCCATGAGGGTCCCATTAAAACAACCCAGGTTCTTTAAAAAGAAACCCAACAACATTAGTTTAACAATACAAAGCATAGACACCCATAATGGTTCATATCATAAAAACATGCCCCAACTAGACTACATGGGTCAAGTTGATAATTTTGAAAGTTAACCAATACATTTGAATTAGTAATTAAACAACTTTCACATTCATAACACCTTCAAATTTTAAAATGACCAATATCATGTTTGAATATATGGGTTTTTATACCCAATCCTATAAAGCACCCATACACTTTATAAACCGATGTTTAGTTCCCATTTAACCGAACCCAATACAATTTAAGAATTTGAACTAATTCAACCTTTTTTCATTTTAATAAGGGTTTATAAATATTTAGAAAGGTCCATAGATAGTTAAAGTATACCCGTTACCCTTTCTAAATCATAAGGTGCCCATACACCATACAATTAAAAACTAGATCCCATCTGAATCACAACCAATAGGTTCAGATCATATAATCATTTACACATATAAAAAAACTAGCATGCTATATAAAGAAGTGACATACAGAAACTTTATTAATAAATTGGTAGAATGGAATGTAACTACCTAAACATGGAAGTAGTTAAACATGATTAATAAATAAGCTAAGAATATTACATTATCAAGCATATTAATGAAATCCAAAAGCATAGCTTCTCACTCAAGGCAAAAAATAAAATCACCAGGAAACCTATAAATGAAACTACATGGCATGGAATATTCATGAAATGAGAATTCATATGTTCTTATAATAAGATGATTGCAATGATATTTCCTTACCATACCAAACCAAGGGTAAAATTCCATAAATCCCAAAAATCAATAAGTAGAGAAAAATAAACCAGTCACTTTTGGTTAAATAATAATCAATTGTAATTGAAAACAACACAAACATTTATCCAACCCAAACCACTTGTTCAATTCCCTATGGGTGGGGTGGTCAGTCCTAGAAAGGACTATTTACCAATCATCGACACATTCCCATTCTCCTGTCTACCAGACCAAAACCATAAGATAAGTAAAAAATAGCCCTATGATACCACTTTGTAATGTAATGGACCCACATTCCCCTCAACAGTGCCCCAATACTGGTTTAACACATGGCCCTAATCATGTGTCCCCATACGATAGAGGCTACCAACAAGCAACGAGAGTTTAAGTAGGTGATAGTGGGGAGACTATAACCTCATGTCAGAGTAAAGAAATAGTATAATAAAAAAATAAATAAATAATAATTTCGGAAGATAATAATAAATGAAAGTAAAGGATGACCGACACCCATATAAAAATATGTATTCATTTCCAGATAATGATACAAGCTAAACAATAGACATAGAGTAGGTACAATATGTTTTTCTATACTCAAATAAGAAAATGAAATAGAAGCCTCATAGGTGATCTCCATGAGAATCTTGAGTCTCAATATGGTCCAGTACTCCTAACTCCCATGTACCAGTAAAACAAAACAAGCAAGATTCCATGGTCCTACAAACAAAAGGTCTACTTGGGTACCCTGGTGCAATGGTGGCCCAATTAGGGTGTAATACATAATCCCACTATGCAACCACCAAAGGGTTGTTCCATCCTGTCAGTGAATATGTACAAAAATAGTGTGAATGTAGATAAAATATTATATTAAGTAATCAAAAGTAAAAAACCTATAAATACCATGTTCTCATTTATAACCATTTCATTTTAACCATTTCATTTAAGAAATAAACTTCTAATTTAACAGTTAGGTATGTGCAAACTAATCAGGTTCATTTAATAGTTCAGTATCATTTAATTTATAAGTATGAAGACCAGACGCAATCCCAACATCCACCATATAATATAAGAACATCAGATGGCTAAATATGCAATCTAAATGGTATTAGTCAAGACTGAATCCAAGCTTGTGTTTTGGATTTGTAGAATCATTATAATTCAATTAATTATTTATTCAATTTAGAACCTTATCCCGTACCTGGAATTATTAAGTTGTAATCTAGTAATATCTTCAGGTATAAAATCAAACAACACCTTATAGGCCCATCTAAGGAGAACCTCTTAGGAATCTAAGTATTGGTCTAGGTGTGGTATAACATCACTACTAATTGAGTTTTTCCTTAGCAGTCCACTAAGGGATCCCATGTATCACCCAAGGAATATATGATCAATGCCCTTTGAGTTTATCCATAGGATTATCATATGAATCCATGTATCACTTATCATATAATAGTCTGACCCTATGAGTCCATCCTTGGAAATCCATATAAGAGTCCAAGTATCACTTGGGAAATAACATGATAAATTCCAAATGTTTCCATCCATTTAATTCATCATATGAATCCATGTTTCACCCAAGGAATATAAGCACTTAATTAATTCAATATCATAATTAATTAATTTAATCAAATCCATTTAAACATGTCAATGTCAAAACCAAAAAAATCTCATATACATATCACCTTATAAGGTGTCTCAATTCATGGATAATCTTATAAGTCTTAGCCTATAAAACAACTCATGTGGGAATTTAATTATAAAAGGGTCTCATTCTCAAAACAATACATTACAAGGAAAAGGTCTAGGGTCCTGGAATCCGTTACCTATTCTTTATCTAATCAAATAAAAATTGATATGAAAAACCAATTAATAATTCATTATAACTATAATTCAACAATTCAGTAACATTTAATAAAAATCATTTAACATGCCAAGGTCAACACTAAGGACATCCAATTCAATATCACCTTAAGAGGTGGATCATAAAAATTTCCAATCTTAAAAGGATTTCTACTCAACTAATCTCATTGTAAATTCATTATAATGAGCATCTCATGTTTAAAAAACTATTACATGGCATAAAATTCACTTAACTAACATAGGAATATAAAAAAAAAATTAATTCCTTCTCACTCAAGCATTTACATAGCATGGTCCAAGGGCCATGGTCAATAATCCCTTCACATTAATTAATCCATATTTCAAATCAATTAAAAATTCACTTTATAAAACAATTCATTAATTTGATTTAAAATTCATTTAATAATTCACATCCCAAGGTAAGGGAAAAAGGGAACACCCTAAGGTGTATAAGTCCAAGTCCACCCATGGTGGTCCATCCATATAACCAACACTCCCAAAGGGGTGGTTCTATTTAATTTAAGTTTCTAAACCTATAGAAAAACAAAAAAAAAGACTCTTTAAACACATAGTCCTTACTAAGTAATTCAATTCAAGAATTTAAACTTATTTCAAGGCACCACATGAGAATGGGCATGTGGAAAAATGAAAATATATATAACTACTTAACATTAAATTAAAAACATTAAACCACCTTCCATAGGTCCGTAGTTGATAGGCCATCCGCTATTAGGTCCTTATTCGACTCATATCAGGAGAAAAATGAATAATAGACAAATAGCCTGAAAATAGGGAATACAATATTTCACCTAAATACCATAGACAATACCAAACTAAAAAAAGTATAGCTAAAAAGGATTAGAGATATTATTGATACGAATCCAATGAGAGAAATGATCCTAGATTTCAAGATCAAAATAAAGAGATATCTCAAATACAAGAATAACAATGAAGTAGAGATTTGAAGAGGATAGGCTAATGTGTGGTAGAGAAAGAAATATAGGATTAGGTTTAAAAAAATTTAAGAGAAAAAATCCTTTAATCTAAAATATATGGGTTTCATGGTTTGGCCAAACTAGATGCCAATCAGGATACTCTCCCTACTTAAGAAAGCACATCACGTGGGTTTTCTCTCATGATTAACCTAACCATGCACAAAACATGTAGTGAATAGTTTATTGTACTACCTAAGTGGAACTGAACATGTGTTATAGGCGCATGGTTTGTTCAAACTATGCACAAACTGTGTGTGGAACAACTACTACACTGATCAAGGCCGCACGATTTACTTCTGGGGCCCCATAGTTTCAGACAAACCGTGTGCCCTATGAAAACCCTAAAAACATGGGATTTATTGCCTCAACACTCTCAAAACTCAACAAGACACCCAAGGGAACTCTTGGTCCTTTACCCAATTCCAAAAACAACACAATTAAGTGTTATAACTCTCTAAATTTCATTCTGAATCTTGGTTTACAAAACATCCCGACCAGTAATCACCAAAATTCAATTTCCCTTGGAATTCCATCCAGTTTAAAAACACAGGACCTTAAATGAATGATCAATGTAAATTTAAGGTCCTCAAAACCATACATTTGTGATGATTTAAAAGTATATCTGATTCATTAAGTATTAATATTATATGATATTTTTTTTCAAGACCCATTTCCTAAAGTTTAGGAATTATTTTACTATATAAGAATATAAGGAAATATATTTACTTGATACATTTATATTTCATAAGAACAATTTCATGATTTGGTTATTATTAGATCAATTTATAATTCTCCTTTAATATATTAAATGAATATCAAAAAATAATTTTTTTATTCTAGAAGCACTAAAATTAAATTTTAACATATCATAATATCTATAAAATAGTGAAAAGTATTTCCATCAATCTCTAACTATTTTCAAAAACCAATATGGTTAGAACTAGTTATTAAATATAATAAATTAATCTCTAAACCTCAAAATTAACACCATAGGTTCATCCTTGATATTTATGTTTCAAATATTTTAACTAAAATCAATGACATATTAAGTAGGAAATCATATAGTGTAGTGGTAGGTACTAAACCAATATCTCCCTTTGGTCATGGGTTTAAGCCCAAAGGCCTTTCTAGATGCGATGGGTTTTCATCCTGAAAGTGGGTTGTCCTTTTTATAAAATATATTAACATAATTTCTATTATTTTTTTAAAAAATATAATATAAATCATTGAAATAAAATTAATAATTAAATTAACTTTTTATTAATGTTTTCAACATAACCTTTCTTACAGAATATAACAATACTATTTTACTATTATTAAAATTTCATTAATGATCATTTTAACCCTAAATGTTATCAATAACTTTAAACATATGTATATAAAATGTAAAGGCATTATTCCTCCAAAAAGGTATCCACTAAAACATATGATTTCAAAAAATCTAACCCAAAATATATTTAATCTTGGTAGAATCCCATCACATAAAACCCAAAAATTAGTGTTTAAGACTTTGAACATATGATCAATAATAAAATAGTTACCCCATGGTGGTATCCATAACTCTTAAGTTAATGAAGGAATATATGATTATGAAATTTATCATAATCCTTAAAAGTTTCATGATACTTGTACCAAAATACCATTAGTAAAAATAATTCTATAATATATTTATGGAATCCTGATAAATGGTTCATCCATTTTATATAAACATAGGTACTTCCTTGGTCTAGGAGTTATCCTTTTTATATAGTAATTGACTCAAATAATTCCCTAGTTATCCATATTTTAGAAGTAACTATAAATGGATCCCTAGGATTATATTTATTTCCTTACATTGTACTCTATATTTTTACCTAACAATTATTTTCTTTATTTCCTTCCTTTCCACACATAATTTTTTTTCATTCAATTGAGAATTTTTCCTCTGTGCATCCTTACACATTTATAACATGAATGAAATAAATCCTTATTTATTCCATGGTCTCCAATACTCTAGATCTTAGAAAACTTCATCCTTATCTTTTTAGTGAGTTCAAGAATTGGTTAAGGTATATTTTGTTAATAATATTCTAGGATAAATATTTAGGAATAATCAAGATATATTTAACTTGTATTATCATCCCATTTGTTTTCATATATTCACCAAATTTTCTATCATGTTCAATGATAACATTATTTCATTAGGTTCTATCTATTCACTAAAACCAAGAAGCATAGTATGTGAAATAATAGGTATAATGGGAAAACCATGGAATAATTTATAGGATGTCTAAATCATGACACATAAATTTCAATATAGGACACATTAGGTTTAACCTAGGTCCTTTATTTTCATCATATATTCAAATAATTCATAATGGTTTGCAAAGTAAATGAAAATTATCCTAAGAATATCCCTATGGGAGTGTCAAACTAGGTAAGAAGTAAGGCCTGTTGTTGTGCACCAATTAATGATCAGGTAAATCCTATTTCACAATTTTTGAAGTTATTACCCCTAGGTACATTATTGAAATAACAATGTCTAATTTTAGTATCCAGATAGGTATTTATTTCTAGGACCACATAATCTTTTCCTTACCAATCTTTACGATGTTCTTCGATACTTATCCTCAAATTATATCATAGGTCTAAATCATCTAAACTATTTTTTCCTAAATATATTTCCAAAGGTTTCTACAAAGAATCCTATAATATGAACTGTAAAGACCGTAACCCCAATAGCCCAGATTTGGTGCCTACTTTATTACATTGACATAAGATACAAGGAATCACTTTTCAAAGGGATATATAGTTTAGTAGTCTTGGTGAACTAGATACACACTTGATTCCCATATTACATTTTAATATATAGATTATAACACATTTTTAAAGAATAATATTATTCCATTTAGAATATAGTTTGATATAAATCATAGTAACTTCATGTTTTCCTAGTAAATAAAACAAAATAAGGGTGATCAAAAATTCCCCACAAGGATTAATTACAACTGAAGTAATGATAAATAAATAATCATAATCAACATTTAAAGGAAAATAACTAAAAACACATTCCATTTAATCAATAAATAATAATGAAATGAATCCATAAATAATATCATTGTGAAAATATCATGATTAATAATAGCTAAATTCTGAATAGTGGAAATTTTTAATTATTGTAATCCATGAACTCAAGCATCATGATAACTTTACCCTGAATTCCTTTCACAAAATAGTTTAAAACTAACTGTAGACACCTTTTTCAATTATAGAATATTTATTTGTCTCATGAGACATACTGATGCATCAATGAGCTATATAATACTAGGACTCACACATCAGTACAGGTTTAAAGCATTACTCACATATTAAATAATCGATTTAATTCAAGAACAATGTTCCTTATCATCAAATATCTGTATTATAGAAAGAATAAGGATTACCAATACTTCCCCAATAAATGAAATAACATTATATAAAGAACAATATATGTATAAATTATATATATTTTAATATATAAACATATCCATGATACATAACATGGATATTTAGGGGTAATTTAATATCTACTGGAAAGTGAATAAATCAATAGAAAGTTAATGATTACAAAAATTAATCTTATAAGTGAATATCAATACTTTACTTTATAAAAATTATTATAAAATATATAGAGGAAGAATAAGTATGGTTTCATCACAAAAAATTATAATTTTGGTTAGAATAAAGGGTTGTTGTCATTGTTGAAAATAAATACCATAAAATATCTTTAAAAATATTCTTTTAGAAAATATCCTTTTGATTTTGAAAATAATTTTTTTATAACTAAAAGTTCACAAAACTTTTTGAAAATAATTTTCATTAAAAATAACCTATGATACTTAAAAAATAATATTTAATACATTTTAGTGGTTATGATAGCTAGAAATTATGTTCTTTCCATAAATGTTAAAACAAATATTCCTTTCACTTTTTCTATAAAATCCAAATATAGAGTATTTTTAAAATGACATCAAGATTCCTTTAGAAAAATTTAGTAACAAGTAAAAATTGTTAAAAATTTATTTAATAAATCCTTGGTATAAGTTTAAATTTAATTTTTATTTCTTTTTGAAATTATGGTTTTTGAAGAAAATAGATTTTTGATCGAAGAGTGAGATGAAGTGGGATTTTATTAAAAAATATTTCTCAATAATTTTTGTTACCAAATAGTGAAAAACGGTATAATTACTTGAAGAAGATCATTAATAACCATATGAGAATAATATTAAATGGTTTATTAAATAATTATCAAATAATTTACACTAATGGAAATTCATGTATAAACAATCCTGATTAAAATGAGATTGTGAAATTAACCCCTAAAAATATCCTCACATTGAAGTGAGAATTAACCATTGAATCGATTATGTGTATTAAATGTAAACCAACATAAAATAATTGGATAAAAATAATAATTTAATAAAATTAAATACACACCTAATCACAGAATATCAAATACTATGAAGAAGTAATATAAACCAATGATTGAAATTGAGTTATAAAATTTAATACCACTTGTTAATTTTTAGTTCGAATACCCTTGATTAAAATAATTCAAATTGAAAAATAAAATATCTTTAATAATGAAATATTCCTGATATTATAGGTCAAATTGGTATTATATACACCGTATTAAAGAAATTAGGTTCATAACATTACAATATGCCGCAATGAAATGAAATTGAGATGAAATCCCTTACCTCACACTTCATTTTGATTTGACGTGATTTAAATTCCTATATAGTGGCCCTAAACATGTTATTAAAATATAAAAAAACCATATTAATATTTACAATATCATATATGATCATTTTAAAACATCTTATCACCCTTCCATTAATAATTTGTTATTTTCAATGTTTTGGGTGTAAATTGTCTAGTATTCTAATGCGTGTTTTGTCCTGGAAGATTCGATTATTGCACATATTATATAGTTGTATCATTTCCATAATTATAATAATTAAATAATTATCATATTTTTATATCAATTAAACTTTTAGAACCAATCATGAAATTTGGTTTTGAAAAATGGAGCATAATACAATCATAGAGATGGTAGGTTGTGCGTACGCATGAGTAACATTTCCATTTTTCAATGATCAATATTGAAAGGAGGTATATAATATTTTATATTTAAAATATTATAATAATATCATAAAAACCATATATTTTTAATATAATTATATATTTCATCCATGTGGGTGGGTGATGAAAAGAGAGTCACATAGCTTCGTGAAGGAGGCAGTCCATACGTATATGAACGATGTTATCATTTTTCAATGTAAAAAAAGAAAACGATATATTATATTTTCAAAATAATAAATATTTAATTAGTGTAATAATTTATTAATGTATATTACATATATTCATTAAATTTATCCTTATTAAATTCCATGTAAAGTGTTAATGAAAAATGAATTACATCGCTTTGTGAGGCGGTAGTCCGCCAAACACACGAGAAACATTATCATATCTCCTTTGGAATGGAATGTAAAAAAGTTATATATATGATATAATTACTGAATAGGTACAATTATTTTATTTATATAATATTTATACTTTATATCCATCATATTACCCAATGGTGAGAGGTGTTAATTAACAAATGATGGACATCGGTTCATGAGGAGGTAGTCCTTTATACACACAAATGAAGATTTAGTAACCCATTTGATGGAAGTGGAGATGGATTTAGGTCATTAAATTAAAAAAATTTCAATATATGGAAGATAAGGAGGATATTATATCATCATGTTTTAATAATAATTTAATTATTTGGAATAAAAAATAAAATAAAAATGGCCATTGAAGAACGTTACCTCTTCTTCAGGTATCCTCCTTTGGATTGAAAAAAAGATTTCCTAAGATGTATTTTTGACCAAAAGAAGGATTATAATATAAGACAAGGGAGGTTATGAGGTGAATTTGGAACATATTGGATTAAAAAATATGGTGTGATAGTGTGGAAAAGGGAGGATATTGGGTTTTCCTTTATAAGTAAAGTGAGTGACAAACTTGTATTTTTTGAGAAGAAAAAGGCGTTCCCACATTTTTCACATGCCAAAGGGTCCAAAATGGAGTAACATAGATATTTAGACATGATAGGGTCTCTATATTTACATAAAATAGATTTTATATATGTTTTAGGTCATTTTAACCCTTATTTATTTAGTTTAACCCCTGACAAATCCATTTTTACCTTAATTGCGGTAATTAATTTTTACTATTTTCAGTATTCATTTTGGTCAAAACATTAAGTTGAACTTATTAGAAAATATGAATTAGGCTTAATAATAAGATTTAATCCATTTTTAAAAATCACACTCATATAATTGGAAAAATATAATTTAAAATTAATCCCATAGATGTGATGAGAAAACAAATTTTCAAAGAGATAATGTTAAAAAAATTTCAATTATATCAAAAATCAATATGAAAATGGTTCTAATGTCCTAAATTGGATATGTATATATATGAAATAATTTTACTTAAAAGTAAATTCAAAATAAAATTTAACTTTATAATAATTTAAATAAAAGGAAGTATTCAATTAAAATTCTATATTTTTCACTATTCATTAAAAAAATGAAACATTTTAGAAAAATCCTAAAATGTCACTATAAAATAATTTAGATATTTTGATTAAAATAATATCTTTATTTATCAATTATATTATTTAAAATTGGATAAAATTATTATAAATCATGTTGATAATGGAATACTAAACCTCCTTTTAGAAAAAAAAAACAATTTTTTAGAAAACATTTCTTTTTCATTTAAATGATTCTTATTTTATTTATAATCAATAGATAACAAATGAATTTGTTTTTACATGTCTAAATGGTATAATTTTTAATATTTGGTTTATATCACTCATACCTTCCAATTTAACGATTAGTTTATAATGGTATACTATATTACAGTTCACATCGACTTAGGATGTGTGTTCTCTAGGAAATAGAAGGGACAAAATTTAAATAAATATATTTCGTGGGCAATTTAAGTATTTCATGTCACAGTCATTATTGAATAAAATTTTATTATTTTAAAATTTTAGGGAGGTAAATTATTGATTAATTATAAAAATCCATAAACCATATTCATAACCTTAAAAAGAATATTCACATGTTTTTTTATAGAAATCAAGTATGAGAAGTGTTTATTAATTCTAATGAAGAACACCTACACTATGAAGAAATAACTAACACATTAATTCATTATTCAATGAATTGAAACTCAATCTCCATTGACCAAAGGTTATGAATCTACTCCATGATCCATAATTGGATTAAAAAGGATATCATATCATCCATATTCTTATATTCTATAGTATTTTTCCATTGAAGGTAGATGATAACCCAAGGTAGAATAATTAAACAAGAATTTATACCAGGAGAATAGGTCAATTGGGATTTCAATTAAAATACCCAAAAAAATTTATTCCCTGAATTAAAAACATAACCACTAAATTTAAAATCATCCATGGTGAAACACATTATTATAAATAGAAAAAACGAGTTCAAAATATTCATTTGATCTTATACGTAGAAGATGAAAACACTCATTCCCATGTGGTGAAAATTTATGTATTTTTTTTAAATTTAAATATCCCTTAAAAACTAACTATCTTGGAGCATTAATAAAAATCCATCCCAATGGTAAATACCACAATGTGATATCATTGGGAATATAATTTTTGAGCTAATTTACTAGGTAAAATTTACCATCCCACAAAATTAGAGGACTTGAGATTTTGAAACTCAATATTGAACAAAGTTTCAATTGAGGAAAAACATAGGATTCTTGAATACACACTCTTTACAAATATTTATAGTGATAGATCTAAGATGTGTCTCAGAATAAGTTGTAACACATATTCCTGTAAAGTAATAAATTATTCTATCTTGGAGATCTCCAAGAAGGGGACTTTTATGTTTTTTCATGGGATGAATCATAGGATGATTAAAATTATTCTAAATATTTTTAAATGATTTATATGAAAAACTATGGATATTGTATAGGATTTAACATTTATTCCATTATATGTAATCAATAAAATATATCCTATAAACATAGAATATCAGGTAAATATTGATCCAAACTTGTTGAGTGGCGTTGGTTTCTTGTAAATAATATCCTTATATACTTCAGTGGAATTAATGAAATTTTACCTTTCTTTAGAGGTGACTAAGTGTACAATATAAGAGGTTATATTAGTTCTATTTTTACAACCAATAAAATAGACAAGTGATACGAATCTAATTTTGATATTTTCCTTAATGGTGGATCTAAAAATTGTAAGAGTTCTAAATACACCATCATAGAGAAATATAAAATAGTGAAAAGTATTCTAATTCATAAGATGACATGAATAAATGTTTTGGGATAAATAATTTTTTTATTAAACATGTGGCCATTTATATAATTGGGGGAGAAATTTATCTTTAAATTGACTATAATGTTTATATTTCCCCAAATAAGGAACATAATTATCACAAATGATCAAAACATATCAATTTTAAATACCATATAAATCAAGAAATAATTAACCAGGGATAAGTAAAGATCTATTTTTTCATTAAATATTATGAATTTGTGGATCTATTGAAGAAATTATTACTAGAATAAATGTAAAAGTTTCATTTTGATTATATGGGTATTAGATAAATGATAGATTTGATTTAATGGATTTAAAATTTATCATAGTTCTGTAATAATGGAAATAATTATTTATCATTCATTATTGTATACATTATATTTTATTTATGAATAGTGTAACATTAAAAACATCTCAATGAGTGGATTTGAGTTATCCCCACTTGAAAATTATCATATATAATTTTATTTTATTATTATATATTTCAATTATTAGGAGTAGAAGTCACATATAAAATTTAATATAAATGGTGACATAGTATTAGAACTAAACCATTAATGAATATCATATAGGAATGTAATAAAATATTTGATATACTTTAGGGTGAATTTTAAATGTAAATTACCATTACATGAGGTTGAATAAAAATTTATCATTTTGACCTTAATGATTTTATACATTTAATATTATATCCTTAAGATTTAGTTAATCATTGGATGGTTGGTTATATTTGTAATCATGTTATAAGTTGAATTTAGCTATGATATAATTTGTGCACTTTGATGAATTTTAAAGGCACATAGTCATTTATTTGTGTAATTTATAAAATGCATGTCTATTATAAAATGTGTTACATGTGATATGCTTATCTAATATAATGATTTACATGTTATATAATATTTTTATACGATTAATCTACTTAGATAATAATAAATGTATGAATTAAAGTATTCTACATTGGAATTTTCCATATCTAGGGGTAACACAATGTCATAGAAAAATGCTTTATATAATTATATATTAGATGCATCATATACATATTATAGGAGTCATGTTTATATAGACTTATTATTGTTTGATTGAGATTCCTGCTGAACCCTTTATAACTTTATTAGTAATGTTTTTTTTGAAATAATGTTATTTTCTTATATCAACGAATTAGAGGATTAATATTTGATTTCAACATTATAATGGCTCGTATAGTTTTAAATAGGATGTTTAATAAGAATTAATTTTTTCACAATATATTTACTCTAAAATAAGAGACTCTGAAAAATTTCATGAAATGTAGTTTAGATGGATTCATAAGGTTATGAAATTTCTCATATGTCACCATAAGATTTTTCCTAGTGGTACATTATTGGATATGAACTAAAATATTGAAATAATATAATATTATTCAACTTTATATCATGTCTAGTGATATGTGAAGTTTCCAATGGATCATACATTCACAGTGGGCGGGGGGGGGGGGGGGGGGTGGTGAATTAGGTGTCGCTTGTGTTACTGAATTATTTTAGTTTCTTTAACCCCATTCAAGACTCTACCACCTATTAGGATGAGTAAATACTATATTAAAATCAAATAGTAAATGAAACATTGCATACAATATTTTTACAAGGTTCGACACTAAGACCTAATACTTACTACAATCGGTTATACCCCCAGTTACAGATTCTTTACTATATATAGATTGTTAAAACAAGGGAATGTCCCATTCCAATAAATAAGGATTACAACAATGATTCAATATAGAGTAACACTATATTTTTACAAGTACCCACCTACAAAAGTGACTCCGAAGTCCCACAAATGGATCTTTATACTATATCCCACAATATTTCTAGCATCACAACAGCCTATTCTAGAGTCCCATTAGAGACTTATTCTGAATAATAGTCCCACTAAATACTTCCCCTTATCTTGAGTCACATAAGATATTATCCAAATATATAAATCCATTTTTTATATCCATTATAGTTATGTACTACCTAGAGATACATTATTTCTTAAAAAAAATTGGATAACCTAATCTACTCATTAAAAATCTTCAAGAACTAAGAAAAATATATGAAAAATTATAGATCCTTTTCACTATACACTGATCATCAGTTAATCTGAACTTATATTGGTCCACTAATAACTCAGGAATATGTATTATGAATTACACCATGTTTTAGTCTCAGAACACTGCACAATATATACATATGATGTATATTTAATTTGAATTCTAAATATTATTGAATGTATTAAAATGCATGGTATTATAAAAACATCTTCTTATGAAAGTGTTATTTAATGTGAATGCAAGTGTTTGTATAATGAAAACACACACACTTAAACTTCTATACTTGATTATCACTATACATGTAAATTAAACACATACTTGGTTTACTACCTCCTTAATTATTTTTCATTAAGATATCATGCTTCCTTTAGGAAAGAATATCACTGAATGACATTGATTATTCATATAACCAGATCAACTCAAGATCACCACTAACCTATTCCTTCACACAAAATATACCATGCAATAGTATCTCATAACTCACCCACACCACTTCAATATTCATCTTCACAACACCTGTGAAATCACATTATACTCCTCAGAACTGAAATATGAAAATGAAAGACATTCATTCAAGAGTATAATGTCATTTTTAATGATTTTTCACAAGTATGAGCATGTGTGGGTTCTAATTGGTATTCAAACAATACAGGGAGATCACATGTATCATTTTATCCCAATAGGATTCATGGATACATGTTTCTTCATGAATCAATTTGAGTGTGAAAGACATAATTCGAAGGCTCCTGGGTTATTTCCTTCTTCACACAAAAAAAGACTACACAAAACTTTTATTTATAAAACAAATGTTCATTGTGTCTTAGTTTCTTTATAAATGAGAGCATCTCATGATCAGTAGATATTCTACTCCTCTATAGTATGATCCTTTTATAGGAAAGTATCAGCATGCCTAGAACTTCCTTAAATATGTGTGCACTGACTTACCTCAGGATTCACAATAATGATAATCACCGTCACTGATAATGTAATATTTTTCCACAATATATCTTAACTATTTAATCATTTTTATTTCATTCAAATGAAGTTCCATGTTGATTCAATCTCATTAGAATCATTATAATGATCAAAATACACACAGAAGATTCATCTTGATCCAATAGTGGTGTGTTTGGTAAAAACGTTGATGCAAAGAAGCTCTCTAATGAGATAGATATGGAATACAATTGTGAACATAATCAAACGGTGCATATTTATCAGATTTGATATTCTTAGTTCCTTATGTGAATTTAATAAAGGATATAAAATACCCATAAATAGATTATCCCTCATCAAATATTTATTTGAACATGAAATCCATTTTATAACAATATGGTTTTTAATCCATACAGAAGTATGAAATGGGGGGTGATCCTGACACCCACTAGAACCTCCCCATGCTAACACCCTTCTCCACCCTTCCACCCTACAAGGTGGCTCTGATATTATCCATGAACCTCTATTGTTTTTCTATGCACTCACACTGCCTCTACTACCCAAGATGGATGTCTAGGGAGTTGAATTCCTACATAAACCGAGGATAAAATTATACTTGGATGGCTGGTGTGGGAGGCCAATTTTTTATTCCACTCTCTCAAATAGATTTATTCAATTATTTTATACCCACCACCAATCTTCTCAACCATTTTTTGTATATGTTTTAAATAATATTTTCTTATTTAAATAATTATTTGGCACTAAAAAAAAATACATCAATAATAAAAAATTAGAACTCATTGAATTTTCATCTTCTCAAGTTATTGAGAAAAATTTAAACTAAAACAAACCACATGGGTTGTTCAATGTATTCTTATCTATTATAATGATTACATGTGATATAATATTTTTCTAGACTGGAATGTTCTATGTTTAGTGGTAACATGATGTCATTAAAAAAGGGATTATATTAGTATATATTAGATGTATTATATAAATCTTATATTATTCACATTTATTTAAAAAAATAATTTTTTGATCGATATGCCGACAGAACCCTTTATAACATTAATAGTAATTTTTTTTGAAAGATTTTTTTTTCTTACATAAAAAAATTACAGAATTCATATTTTTTTTCAATTTTATAATGACTTGTATAGTAAAAAATTTCTCATTGAGTAATAATTAAGTTTTTGAAATATATTAACTCTAAAATAAGAGAGTTTAATAAATTTTATCAAAATTAGTTTGTATGTATTCCTAGAGTTTTAGAATTTATCAAATGACCCCATAGTATTTTGGCCCTAGTGGGAGATTATTGGATATGAAATAAAATTAAAAATCATATATTACTATTAACATTTATATCACATAAAATGATATGTATATGATGAATATCTCAGGTGGGAAATATATCCCAATCAGATGCTATGATGGGCATAAGATACCTATATCATAGAATTGGAAAGAGCCAATATTTAATATATATGAGATCATATTGAATGGAGTACTTATATTTAAAAAAAAATATTTTTTCATCGATTATGTATCTTCATGATAATTCATTTGAGGATTTATTATTATAATATGAATTTTTAAATGTTCAATGATCACAAACTGAAAACATATATTTTTTATATATAATATTGGTGGGAATCTAGATTTTAAAAGTGGAGCTTAATCTCTATTATTAATTAAAGTGAGTTTGTATAAATGTTATGAAAATTCCCATTTAGCGTGTGTAGTTAATTTAAGAATTCTCAAATAACCCTTATTCTTTATTCCTTCATCATCATATAGGAGAGGGTAGTACTATAATATTTAGAAATATGGGGTTTCCCACCATGTATACAAGAATTCATTTTACCATTGTACTTCCTTTGAATTAATGAGATTAGATGTTGTTTCCCATTTATCTTTACAAAAAATTCACCATAAAGATATAACTTAAAAAACTAGAGTGAAACATAGTTTTTTTATGTTCATCAATATAAAATTACATTTTATACAAACATATTATAAAAAATGGAATTCATTTGTTTAGATATTTTATAATAAATATTTGGATGGATGTTCTGATGATCTCAACTCCACCTCCTACAGTGTTTTATTTTTAGGGGATAAGTCTATGTCATGGTATAAAAATATGAAAAATTTATTACATTTTATATATTGGAAATAATATATTTTATTTTTAATTAAGATATAATATAATTTATTTGATTATGATATCATTATAATGATTTCATGGTTTGAGTGATGTTATTATTATTAGTGTGATGTGGTAATCAATGTGTTGTTAGTATTTTATCAAATATAGTTCAAAATTATTGATTAAAACATATCAAAATTAAAAACCACATTATAAAACATATGGTTTATAAAGGGATGTTAATTTTTAGATTGTTTTTACCAAAGTGAAATTAATGGTTTATTTTTAAAAACCATTTCAAAAGTATGAATTTAAAAATATTAATACAATTATGGGATTTAATCATCATGTTTCTAAAATTTTAATTATGGTTTCATGTAACCTTATATATTTTTCTTAGATTATTATTGTTAAAGTAAGTTATAAAAAAATTATTTTTCTCATCAATCCAACCAACTTGATATTGATGGGGAGAACATATTTAGTTGATAATATAAAAATGTGACATTGAGTATATTAATGTATATAGAGTATTTTTTGATTTTTTTGAAAAAAGTTCATATTTATTTAAATAAGCATGTGTGTAGGTATGTTTATGATATATATGCATGGAGATTTTATAGTTAACCTAATGAATGTCGATGTGGATGTTTTTTGAGTTTTATATGGATTTTTTGGTTAGTTCTAATCAATATTACATACTACACATAGTACACTCACATAAGATCAGAATTTATTAAATAATATATTTTTTTAAAAATGAGAGTTTTTAGTGTGAAGGGATCATATGATGTATGGTTTATCGTAATATTTGATGGGAGATATGTTTTATTACATTTAATGTAGTTTTAGTTATGTATTAACATTGTGTTTTGGTTGAATTATATTATCATCCTAATGTTTAGGTTAATAAAAATGGTATAAAAGTTTTTTGTAAAAAAATAGAGTGTATTTTCATGGTATATAATTTAATTTTAGATAGTGGAGGAAGATTGAACTTAATGATTAAATTTAATTTTTTTTGAGAATTGATTGTTTAAAATATTTCATAGATAATTGGTAACATCACTATATTTAATACTAAGAGAATATTTCTGGTAAATTTTAAAGGAAAAAAGTTTATTTGGGTCTTGTTTACTATAATATTTTTTCAAAATCCATGGATAACACATGGAAGTTCATAACATAATAGTTTGGTGATGCATGTCATGGTTAGTGATGAAAATGTCTATGGACTTGAGTAAAAATGATTTGGTGCTTCTTCTTTCAGAATGAAAACAAGGATTTATCATGGTTGTGATATAAATAAGAAAAATAAGGTATTATACCCATTATGTTCAATCTCTCTTGGATATGGGTTTTAAAAATGAACAGAATAGATCAATACAGTACAAATCAGTTGACATTAAACAAATCATGGTGGAGCTAATATACCATGGTTAGTCTAAAAATGATGTTTTGAGCGTTTTTTAATGACATGGAATGTTGTGTTCATAGTGAACTTTCCATACATAGTGTGAACGGTTACTTGGACATATAAAATATGAAGATATGTTCATGAGGTATCAAATGGATATGATTAATATAAGGTAAGTTTTTAGATATTTCAGAAGTTTTTATTGATTTTTAAATTATAAATACTAATTAATAGAGTTAGAAGTTTATATAGAATAAAATTAATGGTTGATATAAATACATATGATATGATAATGAGATAGAATATATAAGATAATAGAGTATTTAAAATTTATTGAATAATATCTCCAAGATAGATAAATAAGATAGAGGGGTATATATTTGTATATTTTTTTGAGGAATTATTAGGAAACCATTGATTAGTGTGTGTTAAAAAATAAATACCCTAAAGGTCTACATCATGTTTTAACATATGAAATTATAACATATAAACACCTTAATACTATATTTCTCCAAAAAATATTAGGTGTTTAAGGAATGAGTCTTGATTGAGATATTTATATGGAATAATTTAATAATAGAGGTGGAATAATGCCATGATTACATTATGTTATGAGATCTGGAATGACTGAAGATGCTAAGATGTTTTTTGGACATGATAGGATGAATCATAAATTTGGGGATGCATGAATTATTGGAATAAAAGAATGAAAATAAAGGTAAATTAATGGAATTTGATGCATGGTATATAAATGATTTATGATAAATATGTAAGAATTTGAAAAGGAAGGATCAAAATACTTGAGTATGGAAAACAAAAACCTAGAGTGTTTCCAAGTGGATAATAAATATGGTTTCCACATGGATTAAGGGAATTTAAATAATTTTCTTGTTTAAAACCCCTCATGGAATTATTTTCACATTTTGAAATAAATCTTTATGGGATGAACATTTGATGGTCCATAGAGTGGGTTTATTAACCATGTTGGGGGGACCTGACCCTGTTCATAATCAATATGTGTGTTATTTTCATTGATTTGTAATAACTATAATAATATAATATGGACCATTGATGAGTGTTTAAATATACTGTTCGAAACTAATAATATATTTTGAGAAGTAAAATAGAAAAATATAATTTTAGGATATATTTGATTGTATCATGAGTAAAAGGATAAACCCTGCCCATTTTATCCATAAGGATTATTTATTAAAGAATATATGATCATAGTTTTTTCATATCAATACAGAGATATATACATTGATTTAAAAAGATAAACCTTGTACATAAAATGTTATTTACTTTATTTTTTTCAATAATCATAGAATGATATACCAAAAGTGATTAATTACACTAACAAATGTGGATTGTTTATATAGAAGAAAAAATAAAAAATAATTCAATTTTTTCACTAATTATACCACCCACTCAATTAATCCTCACCTTCTATTTAATCCTATAAATTATATTAAAATTGATTTCTAAAAATAAAAAATTAACACATAATAAAATTTATGGAACTAGTAGAATGTAGAACTACCTTAACTTATATTTCCTAAAAAAATCCATATTACAAGACACATAGTAATTGAGAAAACACTACATGACATGGGATATAATTTTTTGAGAAAAAAGAGGGGTGAGTATGATTTTAGAGTGTGGAATGAAGTGAATTTCTAGAAAATTGATAAAGCAATTGTATTCATTATAATTGAATTATAACTGAAAAATTATATTACTATATGAAATAATTATCATGTAACAATTTCAATAAATAATTTAAATTTTAAAAAATTATTTTCAATATAAATTAGAATTAATATTCAATTATTGATAAAAAATTAACATTTTTAATCAAACAAATTATCTCATTAATCAAAAATGTATAATTTGAAGTAATAAAAATTTAGTTAATCAGTAATTTTATCAAACATTGAAATTTATTTATAAAAAATGGCATTCAAATTTTAATTTAGGATATATAAATTATTCAATGGTGTGTTTTTTTAGAAATATATAAATACATGGGTGAATTTAAAAATATTTATAAAAAAATATGGTATTATAAGATTTTATGTATTTAAAAAATAATGTATACAATAAAATAATCATGTAATAAAGATATAATTTCACTCAAATGAGTTAAATAGCAACTTTTTGTGAAAATAATTCAAACCATTCATAGTATTGAGGACAAATAATAAATAATTCGATTTTTCTTAAGAAAATCCCTCTTCCTTTAGTTATAAATATTCACATCCATGATGCATTCTCCGAACTTCCAATTCTCATTTACAATTGATTATTCTCCTGAAAACACATTCATAGGGTTCCATATATAATTTGTAAAAATATAAAAGTCTTGAATTTATTGTTTTGATGTTCCTAAAATCTCTAATATAGGTTAGGGTTCATTTCATCTCACACTCTACCTTGTTCCTATACATAAATATTTAATAAAAAACCATTCAAATTATATTTCTATTATTATTATTTTTCTATATACATTGTAATATTATCCATTTCATGTATTAAAAATATAATTATTATCTATTCTTTCATTATTCTTGATCATTATTTCGTCAATTTACTATAAAAATTCTACTTAATTTTATAAATACCATTTATATAAATCACTTGAATGACATATATTTTTGGTAATATGGATTCAAAATATCTAAGAGGTAGAATCTCTATAGAGCTATGAAATTTGAAGTGCATTTTATCTAGGTATATAAATATTAAAACATCTAATATTGAAATAAGTTTATATTTGGTATTGATGCCACTATTACAAAGATATTATTATTGAATGAGTTTTTATCTATAATGTGAATCAAATATATTGGTTACAAACAAATAAACATTTTATGGGATTTATATATCATTAACTTGAATTTATAATACAAAATACTATTTATATGACCATCTAACCATAATGATGAATTTCATTACAACATTTAAAACTCTTGGATACAATCTTGTGAAACTATTCCAATCTATTAGGTTTATTTTATCGTATACACTACACTATTAAAAAAAAATAATTTATCTTTTCCATTTATGAATATTTATTATCATAATAATATCATTATATTGGTTAATGAAATTATTAATATGTATTTAAAATACAAGATTTCATACAAAAAAGACATTTTATGCAATCCTTATTCAATATTATTAAAATTATTTATGAATTATTAAATATTTAAAATTATTTCCCATCCTATGTCTTACGTACTATTCTATAATGAAATGTATTTTTTTGTTTATGTGATTTTTAGTCTAGAAATTATATAGAATCTTATTTTACTAGCAGGTCTCATGAGATAATGATAATGTAATGGGAGTGTTCATTCATTTTATATATTATATCCTTGAGTAAGGACTTGAAGAAATGTCTATGATATACATAATCATGCATTTTAATTAGTATATTACTCATGAGTTTGTGTTGATTGTGTAATTCTTATTAATATTTCTATATTAATCTACCTTTATTCCTAATTCATTCCATATTATTTACATTATGGTTTTGTTGTATGTATTTTCCTTTCTATGTTATCCATTAATGACTATTTGAGTTCACTCCATTCTTATGTATTACCAAAATCCAATGTAATGAAGATAAATAATCTATATGTAATTCCATTAATGTAATGATGAAAGAATAATGGTATATTGTATAATTTTTTAAGCAATATGAAATCTATGTTTTTCAGTAGAATTTTTCTTAAATCTATTCATATTTTAACGTATTGATAAATATAGGATCCTATATATGTACTCGTATTTATTATGTTTCCTTGAAATAGGGAATATACTAATATTATATTACAAGATTTAGAGGTTACACAAAACTCAATAATTCTTGTTTAACTAAATCAAAAAATTATAATATTGAAATGCAATGAAAATTTATTATTAATTAATTTTCCTTTTCAATAAATTGTATGATCAATAACATGCATCACATGCAATAATAAACCAAAAAAGAATAAAATTTATATAAAAATTATAATATATCTATTATGTTGGTGGGTATAAATATAGACAATCACTCTATGAAATTATTTTTTAAATAAATACCAATTTTAAAAGTAATAAAATTTAATTGGTGTTGCTAAATAACTAATAATTTCACATTATGGTTAAAAATTTATTTTTCCAAATTTTTTTATGTTAATTATTTTAAGACACTAAATATATTATATAAAAGTTATTTCTTGATTTGAATAACATATATATAATTTTTAAGAATAACATATTAACAGAAATTTTATTAGTAAATGATAATAAATAAGAATAATAATGGTTAATACTTTTTAAGTTTTATTTTCCTTAAAAACACCTTTTTATTATATTGTTTGATTTTATTAAAAATTTAAATTTAAAAAATTGTATAATTTAATTTTGAAATATATATTTTTTTATTAAGTGTAAAAATATTATGATGATAATTTTTTTAATTTTTTAAATAATTTATTATAAAATGAATAAAAAATTATTGTTTTTATGAATATGTCAATTTTTTAAAAAATTTAATGAGGTAATTAATTAATAAAAAACTTATATAATTTATTATTAGACAAAAAATACATGTATAGAGTAAAATAATTCATTTAAAACTAATATTATGAATTCATAAAGCACATATTTATCATTTTGAAAACATATGTAATATTTTACCCTAAAACAATTTTTATTCAATTATATTAATTATTTTTTTCCTCAACTATATAAATTAATTAAAATATTAATGTATTTAATATCTTATATTATTATTTTTGTATTATTTATAATGTAAATTTCATATTTAGGCCTAAAATTATTATCAGAATAATTAATGTTAATTACCTCAATAATGGGAAAAAATTAATTTTATATAATTATTTATTAAAATTGTGTAATTTTTATGTAATCCTATAAATTAAATACTTATTATAAATACCACTAATGTAATTTATAAAAATATATATAAATAAATTAACACCCATTCAACTGGTAATAAATATCAAATATGAATAAGAAAACTTAATGTTGAAAAATCTATTTTTCTCCAAAATAGTTTATCTATATTTTAAATGCTTTAATTTTTTTTAATTTATATTGATTATAAATTTAATTAGATTGTATTTAAAATAAATTTATATTAATAACATCAAAATTTATTAAGAGTTTTTACCATATCTTATATAAGTTATATGGGTAAAAACTAGTGAACAAAGTAAAACAATTAAAATGGTAAAATGTAAAAATTTAGAGGTAAAACCTGAAACATGTTTATAAAATTAGAAGAATGAATAAAAGAGGATTTATATACCATATATATACCAAAAATAAACTATTTTATAAATTTTAAGTAATTGAAACTTTAATGATTTCATGCCATTATTGAAAGAATAATCAGTACTCACAAAAGTATAATTTTCTTCACTTTTGAAAGGAGAGAACCTACACCACATTTAAATTCCCATTAAAAATAATTATATCTACAAAAATTATACTATATCCTCTCAAGAAAACTCTCCAAACATCCTATATGACTTGTACGTTCCAATAGTCTTAGATAAGGATCGTTAGGGCGTTATAAAACCGAGAACATCCAAAGGGATAGGTAATGTTCTCAACTAAAATCTCTTAGTTGTTTTCTTCTTCTACCCCCTAAAATCAGTTAAATCTATGAAATTATTACAATATAATTATATATAATATTAAAAAATTGTATTATACTAATGTAAATCCATTTTTCTTCCTTCATAAAAAACTACTTAAAAAATAATGATGTTTTCATGCGTATGTGGGGGGTATCGCCTCAAAAAACAACTTGTTCAATTCTTCATGACCACCTAACATGGATGAAATTTAAAATATATTTGCTATATAAAAATTATATTTATTATAGTATTTAAATTATATAAATATAATATTGTATCACTATAAGGGATACCATCAATGAATTTTCAATGTGAATTTAAAATTCTTAAATGAAGATACCATGAAACCGTTCTTAGTTTTGGTATATTTTTAAAATTAAAAAATATATATTAATTTTACGTTAATTGATAGTAAATGTGATGAAAATATAAAATTATGATGATTATTTATCAATTAAAAAACATTTTTTATCATAGAGCACATAGCAAGTATGTTTTAGGTAAACTGACTGAAAAACATCCAGTAACCATCACATGCGAATCAATTTGAAAAATAAATATCATTTTATATTAAAATGAAAATAGAAAATGAAATATTGATATTAAAATTTATTTATAATTCTTTTAGAAAAAATAAATTTATAAATTTATATTTTTTGTACATAGGATGGATAAATAAGGACCCGAGGTAAGGGTTTTCACACATCAATTTTGATTCATTAAGATATGATTTGTATTCACCATTTATTAAATTTTTCATTGGTAAATGATTCCAATGAATATGTTTTTATAATTATGTTATTTAAATATAATGGAATTAAACTTCCATCTCATGTTCCACTATTGTGATTTTTTATTCAAAATATGATGACCTCATAATTGATTTCTTGACTCAATTTTATATCCATTTGGGTCTTCAATTATCATTTTTACTATTAATTTATAATTTCATTATTATTTTATTTTTATACTATATAAGCTAACTCCTATTTTTCCATTGCGAAATTAATTTTTAAAAAATTATCTACATTCATTGATTTCATTCTTTTTGACCTCTTAGTTTTAATGATCCCAAAATCACGTATTTAATACTACTAATGAATTTCATGTTTTCCTGTAAGAAATTTGTATTATGAGAACATGAGATAAATCTATAAGTATGACACACCATTGGTCATTAAACACTGCTAGTTCAAAATATCTCTAATATAAGATACCACCAGGACTTTACACCATTATATTGTCAAACCGATGGACTAATGAATTGAAAAATTATGAGACACTGTTGAGTTAAACACCGTTGATCGACACACCATCCGGATGTCATGCTTTTAAAACACAAAAAATGGAAAAATATGAGATACCACCAGATGAGACATCATTTATATCGTGTCGTAAGACTCATACCACTATCCTTGAAAATTTTACTAAGTCTGAGACACTTTCAGTGTATAAACCACCAAACCATACGCCGTTATCTGTGACACTTCCAGTGTCATACCACCAGCTTTTTGAAAATTTGGCTAAGTCAAAGACACTGCTAGTGTCATACTTCTAGAATAACATTCCTCCAGAGCAATGTACTGCCAGTATTGTACTTCCAAAACATGAGACACTGCCAAAACCCGAGACACCACCAGAGATTAAGACACCATCACTTTTTATATTACTTTACTTATTTTTTTAAATTATATCATTATAATGACTATATTTATTAAAGTTAATGTTATTTAATATTTTAATGATTGTGACTTAAATATCCAAAAGAAAGGATTTCAGATGAGTAGTATGAGGAAGAAAATATAGATATTCTTCTTACATAGATTATTAATAAAAATCTCAACACACATCATCCTTGATTAGTGTACAAGAGAAATAACACATGGTATAAATAGCAGGGGAGCCTAAAATATAAAAATCTAACAAGCTGAACCTATTTAATATAAATATAGCTAACTTTATGTGAAATATCTAAAAGGAAGATAAATCAAATCATCTCTTTCAGTGTCTTTTTATAGTCAGAAAACAAGATTTTGTGACACTCTATTTTTCTAAAGATTTCAAGAAAACTTGACTCATGACTTATTCCAGAATCAAATCAATAGTCCAAAGCTGCATTAGAAAATACTCGGCATCTATTAACTATATAATCATAGATTGCTCATTTATGATTATATTTTATTACATTTGAGAAATGTGTGTTATACTCTATTTTATATACACACACTGTCTCCTAATCTAAACTGGAATATACATGATATATTCTTAAACTTTATTCTTATTTTTTCCAATGGATTAGAGTGGTAGAGTTCCTTGTGTGGCCATTTTTTATCTTTACTCCCAAGAACAACTATGGAAGATTTCATATGTAACCTTAACAGTGTTATCTCTTGTAAAACATGATCTAGGTTGTGGATCATCTATTTATTTTATATAAACTGCTTGGTGGCCGGTTATTACCAAGTGGATAGGACTAAGTCTCAACTTAAGACTGAACTTATTGTATTAATTTTACACTATGTGTTTTTAATTTTTTTACTTTAAAATTGTAAGTTGTTTTAATTATAAACAAAATTTATTCTTTGATAGTTATATTAAATTATGTTTATATACTATTTTTATCAAGTAAATTTATTTCAAAGGATTAAATTATATTATCTATATTATTCATTCGATACATAATCAATATTTTGAGAAATATTTTGAACAATTAAAAAATATGTCATACTACTTATTTTGATAAGTTGGGATGTTTTTGACTATTTGGGGGATTTCAAAATAATAGATTTTAGATTTAAATTTTTATTGGGTTCTCAATTCACCCCTCCATCTTAAGATACTCACTCCGACCAACAATTCTAAAAGTTAATTTTTTTAGGGTTAATACATGTCATTTCTAAAGGCTTTGTCTCCCTAATGTCCCTATTTTACTTTCCCTCTAATTGTATCCATTATTATTTAAAAATAAGAATATTTTTATCTCATTTTATACTTATATTAATCCATAAAACCTTAATAATAATGTTATATTATCATTTTTATGATGTTGATTTCAATAAATTTATTTTATAACTTAAAAAGTGATCTTCCCAACCACCTTTATTATTTTCGTTATGTGTGTTATATATATTTTTATCCATATATAGTTATATTCATATGATGTAATTCATAATTATTATTTATATATTTTCTTAAAATTTATACATATTTTACTTTACCTTAATATTTTAGGGATAAAACATGTTTTAGGTTCCCTTCATAATTCTCTCTTTAAGTATATTTGAGTTAAAGAAATAATCCAATTTATTTTATCATGATAAGTAAATCCAAATATAATGATTCAACCTTGAATATTTTATAAATACCTATATTTTCATAATATAAATCCCTCATAGATCAATTCTAATTCAATTGTGAATAATAATTTTTCCTTCATTAAATGATCCTTTACACATTTCATAAAGAATCAATTAATTTTTTTCTTTTATTTAGTATTTTATGAAGAACATCATGAAATTTTATATATTGGAACATTTTTTTTAAGACCAATACATCATTATTAAAATATGAACGTCCATAATGATTTAATTAATTCTTATATTAGTAATCCTTAAGATTTAACCTTCCCTTATGCTTGGAAATGAGATTATGAAACCCACTTCATTCTCATGGGGTTTATCATACTTATTCTTTATTTATGGTTACATTTAGTCATGTGGTATATATATTAATATAAATGTTATTAATGTGAATGTTGTAACCTAATAGATCTCCAATTTATTTGGTAATGTTTTCATCACATGAGATAATATGAAAGGGATTGGGGACCCAATCCACCATGGGACTCTCTCATGTTTGTGGGTATGGGGAGTGAATAAAATCCACCACGAGACACTTTAATTTTTTTAATGGGAGTGTTGATGGATCCCAATCCATCATGATATATTTTCATCTATATTTATGGGAATTGATAGGGAACTCAATCTACCATGACAATATATCTTGTATAATGTAATAGTCTTACTAATGGGCCTTGATTTCTACTTATGATGTAATGTTCTATGTTTCTTCACATATTTATGATTCTATAATATTATGACATCATTTACTCATTCCATGTTTCCGTGATTATGACTATTCACTTAATGATATCATATTATTGCTCTAATCATATATGTGTAGTCTCACCATAATTATTTACTATGACTATTTCCTTAATAGGTGTTTGAGCTAACCTTTTTTTTTTAATTTTATTCAATAGGTTATGAATATGAGTATAAAATATTATAAGTCTAGAATTATTTTAGTTTTTCTCAATTAATAATATACGTTAACTATTTTTTATGATAAATTTCTTTTGTATATAGTCCCCAAACACACTAAACCTTATATTCAAGTGATTATTTGATTATTTTCATATATAATGTTAATATTATTTGAATAATGTAAAATAAAAATATGATTAGTTTAGGTTACTATAAATGGAATTATATTAGGGTTTAATTATTTTTTTGGATTATATTAGTAATTATAGGGAATAGGATATGATAACTTTAGTGAAAACCATAGAGATAAATCTAAGGGATAATTCGAATTATAGTTTAACATCCAAATGTTTTGGTAAAGTAAATATTATGAGGTTTCAAAGAAATTACATCCTTTTCTATATAATTCCATGTAGATGTGGTTTTGGTATAGATTAACCTTGGTTTAATTACCCTAAAAAGGTCTATTTGAGTATTAACTCGATATTTACATGGTGCATAAAGAGTGGGCCTAAGACTACACACCAAGATGGTCACTCATGGGGTATATAATTTGGTCAATGAAATTGTAATTATAATAAATTATGATGTATTTATTATGTTATGGAATTATATTAAGTAGTATGATAAAATAAAACCTAAGGATATATATATTACACAGAGAGTGATTTAGGTTTAAGTTAATGCTACTGTAATGGTTTTAAAGAGTAATACATCTTGAGGATGAGTTTTTTCTAAGACAATTTTTTACATTTCTCTTATGATTTCAATCTTTCCACATTAATGTTAGAAACTTTTTCTTTTAATAATAGTGGATTCCTAAAGGAACACTATTAATAATGGATTTCATATACAATGTAGAGATTATCCAAGTGAGAAAAGTAATGAAAAAAGAGATAGATTAAGAAAATTTGTAATTATTAAAAAAAACTTATCATGAATTATGATTAATTATTTGAATATTGTTTAATTTAAAAAAAATAATAAAGATGGGGAAAAATTCTCATGGATGTTATAATGATGAAGATTATCAAGAAAAGAATATTAAATTTTATTCATGTAAAAAATTTTGGAAGAGGAAACTAGGGGAATGATTCTAGGGAACAAGTAGATCTTTTTTCCTTGGTAAAGGAGGGAATAAAAAAAAAAGATACCCTGGAAAAAAGAAGAGTTCAATTAAAATTATGTGGAAAATAATGTTCCTATAAAGGACCAACTAGAAATTTTATGTTTTAGATGTGATGAATTTGAGCACTATAGAAAAAAGTATATTAATCGATGAGATTAAAATAGTTGTCAACCCAAAAAACCTCCCAAACCATGGGAGAATGTAAAAGACTATAAAAATACTACTATTAATGTGTATATTTATAATTAAGTTGTGTTAGGTGTTATGCACTCTTAATTTATGGATGTTTTATATAATGTTTGTTTTCACCAACAATTGCATTTTTAATTATAAATAAATACTCCATGTCGTATCATTATTATATCAAATGTGTATGAATATTCTTCATGTTCTTGCGATTATGTTCCAACCATGTATTATTAAATATTATTTTAGATGAATTTTATGTGACATTGTAAAAATATTTTTTATCTTCAAATAGACACTATATTGATGACCAGAATTGGGAAATCTCACTTCAAACCAAATTATTATCATATATCAATGCATGGATGACTATGAGATCTCTTGGGGACCTAGTTCTACTATAATACTTATGATTCCTAATCATGAGGGATATTTATATTAAATCATTCAAGGAAAAACAATAATAAGATTGATGTATTTTAACTTTAAAAGATATGTTTCATGAGTTTTAAGGATAATACCTCTCTGGAAATTAAATTTTGGGTCGTATTTATCTTTTAAATATAATTTGACATTTTCATTAGTGCATATTAATTAAAATTATGTTGAGTAAATTTATTTACGGGGTAATAATAAAATTCCATGATATTTTAGTATTAATGTTTCTCTATTGAAATAAATTCTATAGTTAACATCTTTCCTCACACGTAACAACAAACCAAAATAGACCATAAAAAATTATTTATTCAGTTTAATATAGCCACTAAATTAGCTGGAATGAATAAATATAATTTCTTTATGAAATATATGCTAATATGAATATCTTTTTAATACTAAAAGAATACAATCTGAATGGCTAGAGAAATAATATTTTTTTTACTTTATGTATAAAATGTATTTTTTTATAAAATTATTTTTGTTTCCTTATTTAAATAATAAAAATTAATTATAGATAAGGTTTATTATTTAAATTATTAATAAATATTTTGGTTATTAATAATTTATTAAATTTAATTTTATTAGTAATTCAGAGGAAATAATAATAAGAATAGTTAATACATTGAGAAGTTATTTTCCTTGAAACAATAATTTCATTATATTTTATGATTTTATTGAAAAGTGAAATTATCAAATTTTATAAGTTGGAAAATATAAAATGATATTCATTTTTAGATTAATCATAATGATAATTTCTTATGATTGGTTTTTAGGATATTTTATAAAATAATTAATTTTCACATGAATAGAAAATAATAGTTTTTACTAATAGTAAATTTTTTATACCATTATCAGGAAGTAAGTATTACATTAAAAAATTATATATTTTTTTATTATAACAAAAATATATATAAAGAGTATAATTATTTATTTAAAAATACTTTTTTGAATCTATAAGAAATAGCTTTAACAATATGGAAACATAAAAAAATTCAACTCTAAATAATGTTCTTATTTTTAATATATTAAAAGTTAGTTTTCATTAATAATATTAATTCAATATTTAAAAATTTATTTCATATTTCATATTATCATGTTAATATAATTTAAATTTCCAATTTAGGAATAAATCATGATTAGTGGGATTAAAGTTAATTGTTATTATAATGGTAAAGCTGTTATTTTCATGGAATTATTTTATTAAAATTATAATTTTTTTATAAAATAAAATAAAATAAAATCTTCTAAAAATGAAACTAATATAACATTAAAACCTATATATGAAAATATTAACACAAATGTATTTAGAAATCAATAATAAATATAATGAATAACACTTCATGGTAAAAAAATATTTTCCTACAAAATAATTTTTTATATATTAAATATATCCATTCAAAAGAAAACATTATATTATTTAGAAATTGAATATCATTATATATAGATTAAATTTATTTTAATAACATAAAAATTATATAATATGGTTTACCTTATGAAATATAAATTACTTGGTTAAAAACTAATCACCACGATAAAAACCAAAATGGTTAAATGTAACAATATAGTTTTAAATGATTTAAAACATGTTATAAAAAACTATAAAAATGAATAGTATATGATTTAATTATATTATATTAAATCACACATAATTATATCCCACTTTTGCAGAAATTCACCCTTGTACAGTGTCATTTTGTCGTTGAATAAGTTCTTCGTATTTTCAGAAGTGTCATTTTCTTCACTTATAAAAGTATATCACTTCCAAAAAAATTTCTACACCTATTATAAAGCACTATATCTACAAAAACTATACTCTAGTATCTTAAAAATATATATAACCATGTCTTGGAATCCCTGGTCTTTTTTCAAGTCTATGATAAAGATTCTCAAGGTGTTGCTCAATGGAGAATATCCATAGGGAGAGCTATTGTTCAAAACTGAACTCTCTTAGTATATTTCATCTTCTACCCCCTCAAAAAAATTATATCCATGAAAGTATTAAATCATAATAATTTTTAAAATTATTTAATTTTATTATATTAACATATTATCTCTTTTCGACCTTCCTCCAATACCATTAAAAAAATGAAGATGTTGACTTGCGTACCTACAGACTACAACCACCAAGAACGACATATTCCATTTTTTATCACCACCTAACAAGGATGAAATTAAAAATGTATATAATGTTAAAAATTTATATTTATGAAAATATTAATATTCTATAAGAATAATATGGTATGTAATATAAGTGATATCATTAATAAATGAGGATAGTAATATTAAACACCATAGATGAGCATATCAGGACACCTTTATTAGTTGAAGTATGTTTTGGGAAACTATATAAAACTGTATTACTTTTGAGATAATTTAATAAATTAAGAAAATAAAATCTTAATTATTTTATATTATTATTTTTTTTTGAAATTGTTTACCATTTTCAATAATGTAATGAAGATTTAGACAAATTGATTGAACCGCCTGAAGTAACTACTATAAGAAAATAGTATTCAGTAAATAAATAACATACATGAATAAATAGAAATCATAAAATAATATATATATATATATATATATATGATTCTATATTAATAATTTAATAATCATAAATTCATTATTTAATACATTATGAAAATGAAAATAATGAATTAGGACCGGATGTAAGGGTTTACACATCATTATTTTTATTCATTGAGATATGACTATTCTTCAAAAGGTTTTTTCTTTTTAAGATTTAAATATTTACATTGTATTTATTTTTATAATTAAATTCTTTGAATATAATAAATATACAATTCATAATCTCTTTCTACCTTTATTTTTTTTTGATTTGAAAAAATAGACATAAGTGGTTTTTTGGATCAATTTTCATTCAATTTCAGTTTGAGATATCATTATTTACTATTATATTCTATGTTCCCTTATTCTACATTTTATCTATACAATGTAATAAATATAATTTTTTACAATGTTAAATTAATTTAAATTAATAACTTATGTGTTGGTATATTTATTCGAAAAAATTATGTCACTGTTAAGATTAATATCTAACATTTCGAAAGGTCTTTTCTCCTCCAAGTCCATATTATCCTTTCCGATCATTATTATAATTTATTATTTAAGAAACCAAATATGTTTTATTTTATATGATCCTAAAATTTCACCTCACCCATTTTCAATCTATTTATTTATTTTCCTTTTAATGATTTGAGTTTCAAAAAAAGGTATTTTAAAACATAAATAATGATCTTCTGAACCACACTAATTATTTTGGGGTATGTGTTTTCTTTATTTTTTTTTTCAAATTTCTATATATTACTATTATAAAATTAATCCTTATTATATATATATATTAAATATATAACTAGATTAATTTAATATTAATTTTTTGGGACAATACATGTTTTTTATTCCCTTTATGATTCTCTGTTTTAAGTAAACCGAATTTAAGAAAACTTTTTAATTTATTATTTTATGTAAATTAAGCCCCCTAAAAAGTGTTTTTAACTATTATTATTTTATGAAAACTATATTTATATTATTTGAAACCCTCCTAGTTAAATTATTTTTTAAAAGTAAATAATAATATATTTATTTATTTAAAATATCAACTACCTATTTCATACTGCATCACCAATCGATTTGCTTTTGTTTTTTAATTTTAAATATTACATATGATGTTTTATACATTACAAATTAATAAACAAGTTAATTAATTAATTATTCAAATATTAACTTCCAAAATGACTTAATTCCTTATTTTCTTAGGAATCATAAAGATATAGCCATTACTTTTACACATATATATGGTATTATTAAACCTATATCATTATCTTAGGTTTTATCATTATTATGATTTATTAATGGTTAATTTTACTCTTGTAGAAAAATATTAATTAACATGTTATGAATATTAATGGAGTTCCTTGATAATTCTAAAAAATATTTGGTAATTCTTACCTTTTATGTGATAATTTGAAAATGTATGGGAAGTGAACCAAATCGGCCATGGGACTATGTCCACTATATTTATGGGAATGAGGAGTGAACTAAATATACAATGGGACTCTATAAAATATGTTTATATAAGTTTATAGTGAACTCAATTAACCGTATTAGTTTTTTCTCTGGGTCTCTATAAATTGGGATTGATCCCAATCGACCATGGTACACTATATATTATGATCTGATGGTTCCAGAAATGAGCCTTGACTTATGCTTATAATTTTATTTCCTATATAGTTTCAATATATTTATGATTCCATTAACTTATGATATCATTTAATTATTACATTTTTCCATGATTATGATCATTTCCTTTATGATATCTTATTATTACTCCTAACATATATGTATTTTATAACCACCATTATTTATATTGATAATTCACTTACTGAGAATTTGATCTCACCCAATTTTTATGCTTTTATTACCTAGGTTATGAATACTATTATAACTTTTTTTATGTATATAAAGATTCTAGTTTGGTTCAATTACATAAAAATTATTACAATTATTTTAAAATAACATATATATGTAGTCATCAATGTCTCTAAACCATCCATTCATGGGATTGTAATATTATTGTGAGATATAATGTTTTTATTACATAATTAATGTAGAAAAAATAGATTATTAGCTTGGATATTTATAAATATTCCTTTAACAAAAATAAATAAATTGAGGATAATAAATTTTAAGATAAAATTTAAGAAAATTATATTTAAGTATAAAAATATTTTCCGAATTACTCATTGGTTGATGATGAGTGTTTTATATGTTATAAATAGTTGAAAATATCAATGAGTAGGGTTGGTAATGATGATGAATGTAGTTATATTGAATTTAAAGTTTTAGTTTTTTCAAAATTCTGCACTTTAGAATAAAGAGGGAATATAAATCTACTTCAGCTAGTTTACGTTGAAGGAAATTTGGATTTTGGATGTTGGAGGAGAATTTGTTTTTGGAAATGATGTACTTTTGTAATTATTTTAGATGAATTTAATTATATTATTTTGTAAATATTGATGTTTAATAAAGTTGTTATATTTGAGGATTTTTTTAGACAAATATAATTCTAAACCTATTACTAGTGACAATGATTGAGGAAAGCACTTCCAACTAGATGATTTTATTGGAGTATTAGAGAATCCATCAATAGATAATGGATTAATTACTAAAGAATTATCTTAGTACTAGTATCATTATATTATGGATAATTTATATAATGTTTTAAACTGTGAAGGGTTAAGATGAATTCCATAATCACTATTTCTCAAAGAGGTACACATCTAGGATCACAAGTATGTAACTTTGGAAGTCACTTCCTCGAAGATCCAGACTAAGGAAGATACACATTTAGAAGAATGAAGAACTGAGATTTTGATAAACACTATGAATTTGTATTTTAGGTATAAACTATTTTCATATAGAGTAATAATTTATTATAATGTTTTAAGTAGTTCTAAGAAAAATATTATTGAATTTTGGAATATACATTTGGATGTAGAAGTATATTAAATAATTTTTGAAAGGAAAAACATTATATAATTGTCCTCATAGGGAAAAGTATTTGAAAATGGAAAATAACTTACATAAATACAAAATATTATAATAGAGAATAAAATATTTAACACCCATTATGCATGATTGAAATATGGAAAAGTGAAAAGAATCATTTTGAAATGTAAGAGTAAAAATTTATTACGTAATGGTTGGCATAATGATACATAAATGTTATCATAAAGATATTTAAGATTTATCTATTTGATATAAATTATGAGTTTTATACTATGAGTTTGTATTTTATGTTAGATTATGTTACACTAATTTATCAAATAAATAACATTACAGTAGTTTGATAATCAACTATGATTCATACAGATCAAAATTAAGAAGGATGATCCTAAAGAGATAAAGTGTAAGTAAAAAAGGATAATTATATTTATTGAAAATGTGTAAAAACCAAGGTCATAATAGAGTAAATAATTTTCAAATTTATTAGTATGAATTAGATAGTTATATTAGTTATAAAACTATTATGTATTTTTTTGAATCAAAAGGGAAGTAGTTTTAATTAAACACTTTTCTTATATAATTTAATTTATAAATTTTATAATTTTAATTTCAAAAAATTATTATAATTTTTGAAATAAAAATACCAAAAATAACTTTCAGTTATTTTTTTTGATTTTTTATAAAATATTGATTTTTAGTGAATAGTGAAAAATGCCATTTTTTTGTAAAAAGAAATTTTTTTAATAAAATACATAATTTCAAATTATAAATATATTTTTAATATTATTTAAAGTAAAATATGTATTATTAAATCTTACTTAATCCACTTAATTAATTTTTTATCAAATTTATATTATTTTTTAGTAGAAGTTTGTTTTTTGGTTTAAAACTGGTGTTTTCTAAAAACTATTTTCAAATTCATAATGTTTATCCATTTTAATTAATTAAAATAATCCCTCATGGGGAATTCTTTAATTGAAATTTATAGATTATATATTATTAAATAATAATTTATTTTTATTCAATGATTGTTTTTAGAAATATAGTTAATATGGAATTATTTTTTCCTCAAAAAATACCCTTCCTAAAAACCCATAGTCTCACCATATCCGCGGGATTAAAATTAATTTAAAAATTTCCACTTATGTGAATTAAATTTTAAAAATTTATTCCCTATTTTTAATCATCGTAATTGATAATTTTTAATATGGGCTACCTAATATTTTAGCAAAATGAATAGTGAAATTAGTAAAAATTAATTACCATGGAAGAGGTAAAAATGAGTTTACTTAGGGTTAAAAAAAAATATAAGGGTAAAAAAGACTTATAAACCAATATAAAAACTATGTAATGGCCATATTTATACTATTACACAAATAAGGTTATATAACGGTCCATTTTTACCTCTATAAGATATGGAAAACATGGGAGCACTCAATTATTTTTAAAAATACCAAGTGTATCCTCTCCCCCACTTAGAAAAGGCCACCCTTTATCCTCCTCTATTCACTCCTTAAAAAATATTTATTTTAGAAATTAAATACTCAAATAAATTCCTTAAATCCATAATATAATATTATAATCCTCAGTTTTTTGTATAAATCCATCCAAGGAAGGCTTTTAGTGCAACCGTAAGGAGGATACCTGAAGAAGAGGTAATGTTCATCAGCGATCATCTTCATTCTATTTCTTCCTACAACACCTTAAATTATTCATAAAAGTTTATTATATAATAAAAAATTATATTACGTATATTTATATGTTTTATGTAAATTTCATAAAACAAATAATTTCCAACTTCCATCTAATGGGTTATGAAATCATCATTTGTGTGCAAATCAGACTTCCGCCTCGCGAAACAACGTCATTCGTTTTTACATTACCACCTCTCATATTTGGGTATGATGATGTATATAAAGCTTATATATTAAGTTCATAAAAAAATTATTCCTATGGAGTAATTTTATCATATATACCTTTTTTACATTCCATACCATTGGGGATACAATAATGTCACTCTTGTGAATAACGTATTACCTCATCGCGAAGCCATGGGATTCATTTTTCAAGAACGAGTTACATAGAAGGTAATAAGGGTAAATATATTGAATATATGTGATATAAATGAAATATTTATGGTATTCAAGAAATATTTATAATTCTATGAATATAATATGTCTTTTTATTTCTTACATTTTCACCCAGTGAATAAAAGTATAACATCATTCGTGGATGTGTGGACTACCATCTATTTGAAGTGATATGATTTTTTTTTCAGAACCACATTACAATAATGATATATAACAGAATATATAACTAAATAATATGGTATTTATATCATTATGATAATTTTGTAATTATAAAATTTACTTAACTTTTTCAATAATGACTATTGAAAAATTGAAATGTTGCATATGATCTATCATCTCCATGATCGTAACCTTAGTTAATTTTTCATAACCCTGTTTAATGATTGATATTAAAATTATAATTGATGTATGAATATGATAATCATGTCATCATTATTATTTTTTATTTAATTAAATCATAACCCATTTCACCATAATCATCCTACCAAATTCATTTTTGACACATAAACTAAATGTGGTAAAAAAAACATACATAAATTTAATTGATTAATTAATTGTATGTTACTTGTAAATAAGTGAAGTAAAATTAATAATAAACTTAAAAAAGTTTCTAAATAAAGAATATAATTAATATATGTTTATTATTCATAAATATAAAGACAAAGGTGACAAGTCATACTCAAGGTAAGGGACTTCATCTTAATTTACTTTTGTTGGGGAATTTTTGGGATGTTATGAACTTATATTATTTTATAAGGTGTATATAAATCCCATTTGACATTTTATATTATGTACTTTTGTATTATCATGGTATTTTTTGTTTTTTAATTCAATTATTTCACTTGGATAATGATTCAAATATCTTCTATGTGATAAGGTTCTTTTCTTTTAATCTTTTTTAATTAATTTTTTATTTACAAATAATTATATTCCTTGTAAATGTTTTTAAACTTATTTTATTAAATTTTTTATATGTAAATAAAATATTCTAAAATTATTACTTTATTTATATTTTTTAATGGTTTTCAAAAAGGAATATTTTTACATGTTTTATATGAAACGTTTTGACAAATGATTAAATGAATTTTTTATACGGTGACAATGGATTTTTACACCATCGTGGCCACTTTTTAATTTATAGATTCTGTTGAAATAATTCATGTTTTACACAAAGAAAATCCCTTTCCCCTTATTTTGGGTATTTTGGTATTGAAGATGTTTTTCAAAAGAAAAATTTATTTGTATATTGAAAATTTTGTTTTAAAAGAAATGAGGATTTTGATATCCAATGGTGATTTTCATACGAGTTTAAATCATTTCTTTGTTCAAATTTTTGATAATGGAAAAATGGAAGTATACTTTTTTTATTCATGATATGGATCTTGAGCATTATATGATGGGAAAAACCAAATATCATTGGGTTAACTCCTTATAGCTTATATGATGGGGTGTCCTAGAGAGGACCGTGGGATCCTCTTATAGTATATAAAATGGGAAATCATAGATAGATATGGGTGAGACTACTGTATCTTGAGGTATGGGTATTATAAGATAGAACTCCAATTAATTGAATAAATATTAAATTGGAAGATGACCATAATATTTTTTCCAATTATTTTTTTTAAAAGAGTATTATGAATGTGGTGATTTAAGTGACCGAAAGGGGGTTTTAATTACTTTCTATGGGTTTTAAGAATTATTCCATGAGAAAAAGTGTGTGATTTTCATATGAAAATGTTTTATTCCATACACTCAAATATCATTGAAGATAAAGGTAAATTTTATATGAGTTTTCATATTTTTCACTGGAAAAACTATTTTTTTTCTTTTTGACATACCCTACTAATATTTTATGATCATACCATGTTTTTAAAAAATTTCACTAGATTTTTGGATCGGTAAGGGAAATGAAGTGGTCAATTTCAAAATTGTGAAGAGTTTTAATAAACATAAATCAAGTTTTGTTTTAAAATATTTTTATGGTGGAAAAAATGGATACAGTTCAGAAGTGTCAAATTTTTGTTATATAATTTTGTAATGTATGATTTATGGCCTAAATATATAAAAAATAAACTAGAAAATTTACTTAAAGTGAAATAAATTAAATTATTGAATAAAACTAAATATTATGTAATTTTTAAGGATAGATTTATATATATGGTATCAAAGGATAATTTAGAAAACATTTTAAGTTAGGATAATGTTAATGGAATTATAATAAATGATTTTACCTTATAGTTATGTTAAAAAGATTTAGTATTTATATATTACAATTTTTCTTATTCTAAAATAGTTCTATTCAGAATGATTTTTTATAGAGGAAAAAGGGAAGTTGTTGTGGGAAGGCGCCAAGGGGAAAATATCCTTATAAATCAACATCCTAAGATGGTTGGAATCAGAATAACAATATTTGATAGAGTGATGGATTAGTTGAAAAAATATCTAAATGGTGGTGGTATTCACATTAAAAATGAACCCGATCTACCATGAAGGAACATATCCCTTTTAGATGATTTCATGAGGTAACATCAACTATATTTTAGTGGATCATCTGACATAGTGATAGATTAAGGACTGATTAATTCCTTAGAAAAGATATTTGCGTCATGGGATGTTCATAACATCAAAAGGTAACTATTTTAATTCATATTTTTGAGGGTGAATCTGATCAATGGTGGTCTATAGTTAATAATATAATAGATAAATATGATATTTATCCCATGGATTAGGAAACAATTAAGGATCTTTTTATTGATAAATATATCCCTAAGGTTATTTGAATCTATATGGAAAAAAAATTCTTGGAACTAAGGAAAAAAGATAAGGATTTTGTAGTTGTATATAAAGAAAACATCACAAGATTACCTTGGTACGTACCTAACATTTTTCAGTATACTCATAGAAACATTAATAAATTTTACTCATGTTTGAAACCTATTTTATAAAGAGAATTGGCCACACAAGAATTTAAAAGTCATGAGAAAGTGGTTTTTTGTGTTAAGAAAGTTGAGATAGAGTTCTTTCACACATATGTTCCTTGAGATAACAATAGTAATAAAAGGTCAAGGTGGTAGGGAACAAAGAAACAACTAGCTAATAATTCTATAGCTAGGACCCCAAAATTTTCCATGTGTGTAAAATGAAATTTCAAGGATTATTTGAAAGGATCTGATATGTGTTTTTGGTCTGTTCAGTTTAGTTACAAGGATCATGACTATAAAGAAAAGAGTCTTGAACATCCAAGGAATGGGGTAATCGATAGCTATTTCATGGAAATGTTCGTTAGTTGCAATGTTTTTGGTCATTATGGTAACATGTGACCAAATTTAGTTTCATAGATAAAAATAATCATCCTTAAAACATAAAGTTGTAGAAAATTAATTTTATACTACTATAGTTGATGTTCAACCATCAAATAATGTGGTAGTTGGTATGTTACTGTATTATTTGAATTATTCCAATACCCAATATGACTATGGATCCTAACATTATTTCATTTCTGATTCATTTTCATATAAATTTGGAATATCACCTCATCAAAGTAAGATATAACTTTTGGTGAAAACACAAGGTGGAAGTATTAAAAAAACCATTATTTATATTTTCTTTCCTATTTGTTATTAGGGGGAAGGTCTTTCCTGCAAATATTGATGAACTATCCATATTAGAGTTTATTATCATTATTGGTATGAATATGATTTTATTTTATCATGACAAGATAGATTGTAGATCTAATAATGTTATGTTCAATGATTTCATGCACTTGATAACTCACCAAAAGTTAAGAAATTGATTAGAGGTGGCAGTGAAAGTTCCTTAGCTCAAATTGTTGAATATAAAGAAAATTATAAAATTAGTTATGTTCTAGTAGTAAATGATTACATTGATGTATTTCCTAATGATTTTATTGGTGTTATTAATGATCGATAATTTGATTTTATAGTTGAATTAGTATCTAATTATAATTCTATTTTTTAAACTCCCTTATCAAATTGCTCAAGTAGAAATTTCTAAATTGAAAAAGAAATTAAAAGAGTTATTAGTTAAAGGTTTCTTCTGATCTAGAAATTCACCACGGGGCTCTCATATTTTTTTTTCTTATATGGGAATATGGTTGAATTCGAATTTTCCTTGATTATAGATCCTTTAATAACATCACTATTATGAACAAGTATTATTTTACTCATATTTATGATTTATTTGATAATCTAATCATAGTTTTTTTAATTGTTGAACTGATGTAGGTATACAATTAGTTTTAAGTGATGGTATAATAAATTTCAAAGGCTGTGGTACAGGGTAGATATAGGAACTATGAGTTTGTAGTTATTCTGTTTGGGTTTTCTAATACACATGATATTTTTATAGACCTTATGAATAGATATTTTCAATATTTATTCCACATGTTTGTGGATGTGTATATTGATGACATTTTGGAATATTCTAAAATTAAAAAGGATCATGAAATACACATAAGGAGTGTTTCAAAAACCTTAAAATAAAATAAATTATATGGGAAATTTAGTAATAGGGAATTTTGGTTTCGGAAAATTTCGTTCCATGGACATATTGTTTCTAAAGATGGAATAATTATTGATCCCTATAAAACAAAAGTTGTTATATAATGTATAAGACTAAAAAATATCATATATATATTCATAGTTTTATTTGATTATTGGCTTACTACTAATGATTTGTTGAAAACTTTTCTCACATATCTAGACCACTGACTAAGTTAACCCAAAAAGGAGTTAAATTCATCTAGGTAAAATAATGTGATGATTGATTTTAGGAACTAAAAAGAAGATTGGTGAATTCCCCAGTTTTGGACCTTTATTTAAGAAATGGTGAATTTTTCATCTATACTTATTATTAACTGAATGGAATTGGTTTTTTCTTAATGTATAATGATTATATAACTTACTAGGCTTCATGTTATTTTAAACCACTTGATTTGAATTAGCTAACGCATGACTTGGAATTAGCTTCTGTGTTTTTTGATTAAAAAATGTAGAGGAATAATTTTTATTTTGTAATTTTTGAAATATATATTGATCAAAAAAGTTTTAATTATATATTCACTCAACAATAATTAAACACAAGACATAGAATATGGATGGAACTAATCAAGGATTGTAATTTCACTATTCATTATCATCTTAGGAATTCAAAAAAAGTGAAAGATGGTTTTAATCGAAAAAAAATTATACATTAAGCTTGTAATGTTTGGAATGTGACCCTTTGTGTAATGATTTAACAAATTTTGGCTTAGAAGATGTGGATGAAAGGAAATACCCTATTTGGTTTTAGGTTTTAGTGAAATCAACTTTTTTATAAATAATTAAAAAATATCAAAAGGAGGATCAATATTTTAATGAAAAGGTATAATCCTTTAATAAGGGTAAGTTCTTTAATATTAATATTGATGAAAAAGGTATTTTAGTGTTTGAAAAAAGATTATGTTTTCCTTATTACACTGCTAGAAATCGAGCCTATACCAACACTTTGTTCCCAATGGTTTTGAAAACCTGTTGGAAAAAAGAACCTATACCAATCGTTCTAGTAAACTATTGGTATAGGCTGTTTTATTTAAGGTTTTCCCAACGGTTTAAGAAAACTGTCGGGAAAAAGAACTATTACCCACAGTTTTTATTAATAATTTTGAAAAATTATACACAATTTAGGTCTCCCTCCCTCGTGACATTTCATCCCCGCGCACTCCTCCCCTCCCTGACCTCGACCTCCTCCCGACCTCCGCCTCCACCTCCCAGCCTCTGCCTCCACCTTGGCCTCCGCCTACCAGCCCCCCTCCCTCTCATATGATGACGTTCCCCTTCCCCTCTTAGCTCCTTCTCCAGCGAAAAAATCCCCCTCCCCTCTCGGCTCCCAGAGATGTTCCCCCATCCCCTCTCGTATCCCTTTCTTGGACACATCCCCCTCCCCTCTTGGATCAATATCCTCCTCTGATGTCCCCCGACCCCCTCTCTAGTCGCACGCGAGACCCCCCATGGCCAAACACCCCATGGGATATCCCCCTCTCTCATCTCCCTCTCCTCCCGCCTGGGCAATAATATTGTCAGGGTCAACCCCTGCCCCCCAAGAGTTAGAGGTAAATATTTTCCAAATCAATGCATTTGACTGCCCATCTGAGGTAGACCTAACCTCTCCTGATGTCTAATATCTTGGTTTCTGTGTTTGCGGATATTTAGTTGATGATTTTATTATGGTTTAGGTGTAATCCTAATTTTCCATTTTTTCATTTGTTTGTATAGTCCGGACGGCCAAAATTTTTCATATGTCAATTCTTCAAAGGTCTAGATCAACCATGTTATTTGTTAGTTTATTCAAATGTGAAATTAATGGTTTATTTGTTCCCATGATGCTTGTAATTGAAACAGTTGGATCATGGATACCACATGTGATGAGAGGTATAGGAGTAGGGGAATCTATTGGACTGTAAATGGCGAAAATGTCTTTTCATGTTCAGTAGGCATTTGGAAATGTGCAAAAATTTTGTTCGAAAATCAACATAATGAGTTCTTAGTGGCCTATTTTCAAGAGTCTATTGGTTATAGAAAATGAAAATTTTAGTAGTTTGGTTATATTTTATAGATCATAAATCCAAAGGCATGTAAAATGAATCATTGTCACTCATTAAAGGGCATAAGTATGAACTTAGACAGTTTGGTGTAGTGGGAGAGGGGGGGGGGATGAAATGCTAATGACTTCAATCCAATTTCAGAAATAAATGGAAAGGGGTCAGTTGTGATGTTCGGTGTTATACAAATTGATGAATAGGTATGTAATGAGGCATGGTACATATCAATAGTTTGGGCCGGGTCCTGGTCCAATTCTTTAAAAAAATTTAAAATGTAAAAAATAACATAAATTAACAATAATAAATATTGTAAACTTAAAAATCATCAAACTAAAATAAGACTGACCAAAATTATCAATTGGGCTGGGCTAGGCTTGGTCGGGGATTGGGTTTGGTCTATCTTTGTTGGGCCTTCACTAGTTCAAGTCCTGCCATAAACACTACTTGGGCTCGGCCCATTGTAAGAAATATGTCTCATACACTGTCCAGGTCCACTCCAAGCATCGAGCCATTTTTACACCCCTATTGAGTTTATTAACTAAGTTTTTAGGTTATTGTTTTTTACATTCAAGAGAATTTTTGGACTCTAAACATTGCGTTATTACCTTCATGTTACTTTAAATAAAACTTTTACTTAAATAAATTTTGCGATGTTACAGTTTTTCCAATCCCCAACACAGAAACCACTTTCTCTAAAATTATTTTACATTATAACCACTCAAGAGGCTAGTAATATGGGGTATTGAGAGTGATAATTCTTGGATTTATATATGTATTAATTTTTTTGAATTCATTATAGACCGAGTTCACAATTGACCGAGGAATGGTGGATGCTATCAGGAGATCTTTTTAAGACATAGGGGCAATCTATGCCGAATTTCATTTTATGAAGCATCTGTTATTATTCACCATAGTAGTCAATCTCGAATAGTGGTGTGATGCGGCGGGGTTCTAGCGGGTTTATGTGCACAATCTTCAACTCAAATAATGTATCATAGGTTCATATTCAATGGCTAAGTGTACTAGTATGGTGTTTCCAACAACGTTCTATAGAATGAACATAATGAAAAATGAAGAGATTATTAAATGGAACTATTTCCCCTTGCTTGTAGGAACATGATTTGACCCATGGGGCGGTGTGGTTCTTATATATTGGGTAGTGACCTGTATAGTCACAGGATACAAGTATGTTTTTGTTTAGTTTTTATTTTATTTTCTTTATCACATTGATCACTTAGGTATTTTAATTCTTTCTACGGATGGAGGGTAGTGATGCTATCCAGACTAGTTGACGTAGATCACTTGTATACTATAATAACATGAGGTGTGAGTGTGAGGAAACATTGGAAGATAGAGGAGCCTTGGGGTATTCCATGAGATGGATTTTTTTTCTAAAACATTGTGTGGGAACATTTCTGGAGTATGTTGGAGTCATGAAATAACCCCAAGTGTCTCAATGAGATAGCATAAATAACCCCAAGTGTCTCCATACATCGTATCATCCTTGCATGGGTTGTCCACTCACCCAATCCTATCAAACCTATCATAGTCTATCCTCTCATCCACATAGTCTAGACTCATCTCTCGAGGATTATCCCATGCCTCAATGCACATCTCATCATCCGACTAGACAAAGAGGATTATTCACCTTATGATTGTCCAAGTCACAAAAGCACACCATGTCAAACCCATCTAAATTATATTCTCAATAATCCGGTCAAGAACCTCATCAAAATAATGTATTAAAACCTATCCCCACTAACCAGGTTCCATACTAAGCTAAATCACACCAAGCCTCTTAGTATTATAATGCCAATCTGTCCTATAATACCCAATACCCACACTAGCATCTCATCCTTCATCTCTTTACTTGAACTCTTCAATCATTGAATGGAGTAAAATCTTTCATAATTCATTTTATTTACTCAGAGGGACCATCCCACTCTAAGAACCTACCAATATTCCAATCCATCCTCATAATTATTTCCTCATCAAATTCTAGATGTACAATTGCCACACCTATCACTACAAGGCCCAATCCTTTTAGGAATATTTTACTTGATCTAAATCCTCATCGTTAGTGACATCAATCACATTAAATCGCATAAATGTAAACTGAACCCTACATTCCAAGAATTATTCATGTGGATCGGCCCCATAGCAACATTCTAAGAACTAAAACCATAAATAATAATTCCAAATACATGCATCATTTTTAAATAAATATATCAAGTGTAAACATAAAAACCAAGAATAATAAGACCTCATCCCTTGTATCGAAGAAAACCAAACTAAGTTGAAACTCGGGCCAAATTGATTATATACCATTAATAGAAAGAGTAACTATTAATTAATAGGAATGTACTATTTTATAATATCATTTTGAAACATTGTTCTATTTACCCTTTGCTTGCAGGAACATGATTTGACCCATGGGGCGATGTGGTACTTATATGTTGGGTGGTGATAGGTATAGTCACAGGAGACAGGTATGTTTTAGTTTAGTTTTTATTTTATTTTCTTTATCACATTGGTCACTTTGATATTTGACTTCTTTCTATGGATAGAGGGTAGTTATATTATGCGAAGGGTTCCAGAAGGAGTTCATATTGATTCAGTCTACCGACTTTGATCCGAGATAAGATTCTATGGTTACTACTTGCCTCACACCTCATATAATTGGGGATTTAGTGTTTTGACTCTATATTATGTTTTTGTTAAGGTGTTGGATCGTTTCGTGTTGGTTCAAGGGGATTTGGTTCTCTGATGCCAATCTAGGTAAGGCTTTAATGCCCTTGGTTGGTTTATCACTGGTTATGTAGCCTCCTTCATGTGTTTTAAGGTTTTTGATATCCTTTGTGTAGTGCGTTGATCTCTGCTCGTTGGTTTTGAGTCACCAAGTCAAGGGTGACTCACCTGCGTGTGCATAGGTAAGTAAGTATATGTATGTGGGTTCCCTCATTATGTGTATAGTCACCCATGGTAGTGATTATTCACGTATGTGGCTAGGTGTGCCCATGTATATATATATATATATATAAATGCATATGCAGGTGAGTGGAGACTGATATATGCATATAAGCATATGTGCAAGGATCCCATTGCACATGTTCATGGCCATGCGGGTGTGTTCATATGGGCTAGGTGTCCTTGAATGTGTGTGAAGGTGCATATACCTAGTGGAGTAGAAGCAGCTTTTAGTTAGAATGCTCCAAGAGCCGAAGTGGATGGCTTGGTTCCACCTTGAGGTAGAGTCCCTCACATAGCCTCTTTAATTTAAGAATTCTTTAAATTGAATTTAGATTCTTTCTTAATTCTTCTTAATTATATTGAATTGAATATCATGAATATGTGTTATTTTATATAATTGTGTCATTTGATAAATAAAGTCACGTTTATATAATAAAACCCCTCCAATGAAGGTGCGTTATTTGCGAAAACTAATAGTGATAGTTTAGGGCGTATGATTCTTTTCTGTCGTTTCGTTTCCCTTTAGACGTTGCATCATTGTGAAGCTCACTACAACCTTTCGAAGATCCCTTTTTATAACATATTAAATAGTTTATTTGTTCTATCATGTCTTTTGTGACCTTATCTTATGGCGAAACCCGTTTCAGGTGTTTTCTTGGCCTCTTGGCCACCCCTTTGGGTGTTTACCCGAGCCTATATATCTAAAAACACTGATGGTGTCATTGTTTAACACTTGTCAGGATTATGGTGCGCCCCACCATAAGCTACATCTTAACACTGTTTGGGGTGTTTTCCTGGCCTCAATGCACATCTAATTTTTTACATATATGAATTCTCCGATAAGATTTGTGTTGCATCTTGAGATGTTAAAACATACTCAAATTATATTGTTTTCAAGGTGACTGAATTTTTATTATTAGAGTTCCAAGAAATGCATATACCATTGATAAGTAATAGACCTACATAATTTGACTCTCAATAAGTAGTTTCAACTATATAATACCACTTTTAAAAACAATGAATATAAAATATATATCTTTATCATACCACAATCCCGAATCAAGAGTCTGTTTTTTATAACATCAGATCAGTTTCTATAATGTGAAGGACAACTATATAGGATTTATTTGGAATCTTGGCTGGAAGATGCTGCCCCATGGATGTTGCTGGACTAGGATAACACGCCGTAGTCATGCTGTGGTCACACCACAGTTATGCCGCGGTCACGCCGCTGTAATGCCGTGATTTGGCCCTACTCCAGGATGACACCCCACGACGGTTCGTACTCTAGTAGGAATTTGATATACGATACCTAGACAGAGTTTTAGATACATTACCCACCCATAGTTAACGGGGAGGGAAGTGACGACCGGAATGTTTCCCCGCTTCCTCCCGTTCCCTTCGCTCATGGCCGGAAGATGCTGCCCTACAGATGTCACTAGACCGGGCCAACACGCCGTGGTCATGCCGCAGTCATGCTGCGGTCACACCGCTATCACACCGCGATCACGCCACAGTCATGCCGCGGTCACACTGCGGTCACGCCGCGGTCACGCCGTGATAATGCCATGATTTGGCCCTGCTCCAGGACGACACCCCGTAGCGGTTTGCAGTCCTGTTGGAATTCGATGTATGATGCCTAGATAGGGTTTAAATACATTACCCACCCATAGTTAATAAGGAGGGAAGTGACAACCATAACGATTCCCCACCTCCTCCCACTCCCTTTACTCCTGGCTGGAAGATGCTGCCTCGCGGATGTCGCTGGACCGGGCCAACATGCCGCGGTAATGCCGGGGTCACGCCGCGGTCACTTCGCAGTAATGCCGTGATTTGTCCCTGCTCCAGGATGACACCATGAGGCGGTTCATAGTCCTATTGAAATTCAATGTATGATACCTTGATAGAGTTTTAGATACATTACTCACCCATAGTTAATTGGGAGGGAGGCGATGACTAGAATGTTTCCCCACCTCCTCCCACTCCCTTCGCTCCTGGCCGGAAGATGCTGCCCCAAGAATGTTTCTAGACCGGGACAATATGTTGAGGTGATGCCGTAATCACGCCATGGTCATGCTGCAGTCATGCCGTGGTAATGCCTTGATTTGGCCCTACTCCAGGACAACACCCCACGACGGTTTGTAGTCCTGTTAGTGTTCAATGTATGATACCCAGATAGAGTTTTAGATACATTACCCACCCTCCTTCCTGGACCCCCGAGAACCCCCCACCCTCATCCCTGGACCCCGAATATCCCCTCGGATATCCCCCCAACCCTCCTCCTTGGAGCCCGGATCCCAATCTAATATCTCTTCAAGATTCACCCTAAATCCCTATGGAAAAGAGGATTTTAGAGCTTCGGAAGAAGATAAGATAAGAGTGAAAAACCTGATCGAATAGAGGAAGCAAGGAGAGTATTAGACTGACACTGATCTTCAATCCACACTTGATGACACTAAAAATGACCAAGTGACGTGTATGAGTCAACCTAGCCTCAAACCGAGGCACGGTGTGGCCGGTACCACTCAAAGTGTCTCACTTTTATTTGAAATGGACAACATTTTAAATGAAAACAACAACTGACATACATAAAAACATTCAAAAGAATTAGGATTGTGTTGATACTTTATCACAATTATCCATGAGTCATTTTTGACATGTACGAGTAAACCCCAACTCAATTCGAGGTACAGTGTGGCCGATACCAGTCAAAGTGTTTCACTTTTATTTGAAATAGACAACATTTTAAGTGAAAACAAAAACTGGCATACGAAAAACCAACCAAACGCATTCTGATTCAGTTAATATTTTAGGAAAACGATCCATGGGTCATTTTTGACATGTACGAGTAAACCCTGCCTCAATCCGAGGCATGGTGTGGTTGGTGTCACTCGAAGTGTCTCACTTTTATTTGAAATAGACAACATTTTAAGTGAAAACAACAACTGGCATATGGAAAACTAGAAAAATGCATTTTGATTGTATTGATACTTAAAAAAACAATCCATGGGACTTTTTTGACATGAATGAGTCAACCCCGCCTCAATCCGATGCATGGTGTGGCCGGTACCACTCAAAGTGTCTCACTTTTCTTTGAAATGAACAACATTTTAAGTGAAAACAATAATTGGCATAAGGAAAACTGACCAAATGCATTCGGATTATGTTGATACTTCAAAAAAACGATACATGGGTCATTTTTGACATGTAAGAGTCAACCCCACCTCAATACGAGGAGCAGTGTGGCTGGAACCACACAAAGTGTTTCACTTTTCTTTGAAATGGACAACATTTTAAGTGAAAACAACAACTGGCATACGAAAATCTAACCAAATGTATACAGATTCTATTGATAATTTAGGAAAATGATCCACGGGTCATTTGTGATGTGTATGAGTCAACCCCACCTCAATCAAAGGCACGATGTGGCCGGTACCACTCAAAGTTTCTTTCTTTTTTTTAAAATGGATACTCTTTTAAGTAAAAACAACAGGAATATAGAAAACTAACCAAACACTTTAAAATTGGGTTGAGACTTTAGGAAAATGATCCATGGGTCATTTGTGATGTGTAAGAGTCAACCCTACCTCAATTGGAGGCACGGTGTGGCTGGCACCACTCAAAGTGTCTCTCTTTTGTTTCAAAAGAACACCATTTTAAGTGAATACAACAACTGACATACGGAAAACCGAAAAAAGGCATTCATATTCTGTTGAAACTTTAGGAAAACGATCCATGGGTCATATGTGATGTGTAAGAGTCAACCACTCCTAAATCTGAGGGCCATTGTGGCCGACACCACTCAAAATATATCACTTTTATTTGAAATGGACATGATTTTATGTGAAAACAACAACTGACATATATAAAATTGACCAAATGCATTCAGATTATGTTCATACTATAGGAAAACGATACACGGGTAATTTGTGATGTGTAAGAGTCAACCGTGCCTCAATCTAAGGTGTGGTGTGGCCGACACCACTCAAAGTGTCTCTCTTTTGTTTAAAATGGACAACATTTTAAGCGAAAACAACAACTAACATACGAAAAACTGACAAAAATCTTTCAGATTGTGTTGATACTTTATAAAAACGATCAATGGGTCATTTTTGATGTGTACCAGTCAACCCCGCCTCAATTCAAGGTGCGGTGTGTCCGGAAACACTCAAAGTGTCTCACTTTTCTTTGAAATGGACAACATTTTAAGTGAAAACAACAACTAGAATACGGAAAAAACCCCAAACGCATTAGGGTTCTATTGATACTTTTGGAAAAGGATAGATGTTTCATTTGTGACATTTTCAAGTCAACCTTGTCTCAGTCCAAGGAAAAGTGTGGCCGACACCACTACAAGTGTCTTTCTTTTGTTTAAAATGGATTCTATTTTAAGTAAAAAAAACTGGCATACGGAAAACTGACCAAACACATTCATACTGTGTTTATACTTTAGGAAAATGATCCATGGGTCATTTGTGAAATTTACGAGTCATCCCAGCCTCAATCCGAGGCACAGTATGGCCAACACCACTCAAAGTGTCTCTCGTTTGTTTCAAAAGGACATCATTTTAAGTGAATACAACAACTGACATACGGAAAGCTGACCAAAGGCATTCATATTCTATTGAAAATTTAGGAAAATGATCCATGGGTCATATGTGACATGTACGGGTCAACTCCACCTCAATACAAGGTCCGGTGTGGCCGGAACCACTGAAGCTGTCTCACTTTTATTTGAAATGGACAAGATTTTAACTGAAAACAACAACTGGCGTACGGAAAACTGACCAAACACATTAGGATTGTGTTGATACTTTAGGAAAATGATTCATGGGTCATTTTTGAAGTTTACGAGTCAACGTCGCCTCAATCCCTGGCACGGTGTGGCCAACACCACTCAAAGTGTCTCTCTTTTGTTTAAAATAGACAACATTTTAAGTGAAAGCAACAAATAACATACGAAAAACCAACAAAATGAATTTGGATTGTGTTGATACTTTAGGAAAACAATACATGGGTCATTGTTTACATGTATTAGTCAACCCCACCTCAATCCGAGGTGCGGTGTGGCCGGCACCACTCAAACTGTCTCACTTTTCTTTGAAATGGACAACATTTTACGTGAAAACAACAACTGGCATACGAAAAACTGACCATAAACATTAGGATTCAGTTGATAATTTTGGAAAAGGATCCATGGTTTATCTGTGACATGTAAAAGTCAACCCCGCATCAATCCAAGGCATGGTGTGGCCGACACCACTCAAAGTGTCTCTCTTTTGTTTAAAATAGACAACATTTTAAGTGAAAAAACAACTGACATATGAAAAACCAACCAAATGCATTCGTATTGTGTTTATAGTTTAGGAAAATGATAAATGGGACATTTGTGATATGTAAAAGTCAACCTCGCCTCAATCTGAGGCACAATGTGGCCGACACAACTCAAAGTGTCTCTCTTTTGTTTAAAATGGACAACATTTTAAGTGAAAACAACAACTGACATATGTAAAACTTACCAAATGCATTATAATTGTGTTTATACTTTAGGAAAACGATATATGGGTCATTTGTGACATGTAAAAGTCAACCCTTCCTCAATCTGAGGTGCGGTGTGGCCGACGCCACTCAAAGTGTCCCACTTTTCTTTGAAATGGACAACATTTTAAGTGAAAACAACAACTGGCATACATAAAACTGATCAAACGTATTCGAATTCTATTGATACATTAGGAAAAGTATCCATAGGTCATTTGTGACATATATGATTGAACCCCTCCTCAATACAAGACACATTGTGGCCAATACCACTCAAAGTGTCTTTCTTTTGTTTAAAATGGATACACTTTTAAGTAAAAAAAACTGGCATATAGAAAACCAACCAAAAACATTAAGATTGTGTTTATACTTTAGGAAAAATATACATGGGTCATTTGTGATGTGTACGAGTCAATAACGCATCAATCCGAGGCATAGTTTGGTCGGCCCCACTCAAAGTGCCTCTCTTTTGTTTCGAAAGGACATCATTTTAAGTGAATACAACAACTAACATACGAAAAACCAACCAAACAAATTCTGATTCTATTGAAACTTTAGGAAAACGATCCATGGGTCATATGTGACATGTAAGAGTCGAACCTGCCTCAATCCGAGGTCCGGTGTGGCCGACACCACTCAAAATGTCTCACTTTTATTTGAAATGGATAGAATTTAAGTGAAAACAACAACTGGTATACGGGAAACCAACCAAACACATTCAGATTGTGTTTATACTTTAGGAAAATGATCTATGGGTAATTTTTGACATGCACGATTCAACCCCACCTCAATCCAAGGTGCGGTGTTGATAACACCTCTCAAAATGTCTCACTTTTGTTTAAAATGGACATCATTTTAAGTGAAAACAACAACTAACATACAGAAAACTGACCAAATGCATTCATATTCAGTTGAAACATTAGGAAAATGATACATGGGTCATATTTCACGTGTAAGAGTCAACCCTTCCTCAATATGAGGGCCGGTGTGGCCAGAACCACTCAAACTATTTCACCTTTATTTGAAATGGACAGGATTTTAATTGAAAACAACAACTGACATACAGAAAACTGAACGAATGCATTCAGATTGTGTTGATACTTTAGAAAAAAAGATCTATGGGTCATTTTTAACTTTTATGAGTCAACCTAGCCTCAATAAGAGGTGCGTTGTGGCCAACACCACTCAAAGTGTCTCTATTTTGTTTAAAATGGACATCATTTTAAGTGAAAACAACAACTGACAGACAGAAAACTGAACAAACAGATTCAGATTCGGTTGAAACCTTAGGAAAACAATCCATGGGTCATATTTGACATGTACGAGTCAACCTAGACTTAGTCTAAAGTGTGGTGTGGCTGGAACCACTCAAAGTGTCTCTCTTTTGTTTAAAATTAACATCATTTTAAGTGAAAACAACAATTGACATACGAAAAACTGACCAAATGCATTTGGATTCTGTTGAAAATTTAGGAAAACGATCCATGGGTCATATGTGATGTGTATGAGTAAACCCAGCCTCAATCCGAGGCACGGTGTGGCCGAAACCACTCAAAGTGTCTCTCTTTTGTTTAAAATGGACATCATTTTAAGTGAAAACAACAACTAACATATAGAAAAATGATCAAACACATTTAGATTCTATTGAAACTTTATAAAAATGATAAATGGGTCATATGTGATGTGTACGAGTCAACCCCGCCTCTATACCAGTCACAGTGTGGCCGGTATCACTCTAAATGTCTCTCTTTTGTTTAAAATGGACATAATTTTATGTAAAAACAACCGGCATACGGAAAACCGACCAAACGTATTCGGATTGTGTTGATACTTTAAAACAACGATTCATGGGTTGTATGTGACATGTATGAGTCAGCCCCGCCTCAATTCGAGGCATAGTGTGGCCGACACCACTCAAAGTGTCTCACCGTTATTTGAAATTGAAAACATTTTAAGTGAAAACAACAACTGGCATACAGAAAACTGACCAAACACATTTAGATTCTATTGATACTTTATGAAAACGATTCATGAGTCATATGTGATGTGTATGAGTTAACCCCGCCTCAATCTGGGGCACAGTGTGGCCAGTATAACTCCAAGTGTATGTATTTTGTTTAAAATGGACATCATTTTAAGTAAAAACAACTGGTATATGGAAAACCAACCAAATGTATTCAGATTCTGTTGATACTTTATTTTGTGGTTATTAGCTTCTAATTTCAGAATTCAATCGTGTATAGGTTATAGAAAATGAAATTTTTTATGTATTCTTAATTCTGTATAACCTACCCCCTAGACACCCCACCCCTGTGGACAACCCCTCACCCTTGGACACCCCCACCCCCGGGATACCTCCAACCCCTTGTATGTCATATTATATATGTGTTATATATAATTCAGAATTTTTTATGTAACATAATTAATTTTTTATGTCTTATTGATTCAGAATTCAGAATTCATTACATAATTAATTTTGCATGTATTCAATTGAGAATTCAATTATGAATTCTGTATTGCATAGGGTAATTGGGTTCCTATACATGATTATAAATGTGGTACATTCCATGGTTATAAGAGTAGCCTATTTTTATGTGCTTTGTGTGTTATAACATGTGTTTTTTGCTGTTAAGAGTGTATGATGGTGTATGTAGTTGAGTGTTCAGTGGTTTTGTTGCTGTTAAGAGTGTGTGTAGTGGTTTTTTTTGCCGTTAAGAGTGTGTGTAGGTGTATGTGCAGTGGCGGAGAAGATATTTTAGGTTTCTATTAAGTGTGTGTGCAGGTGTATGTGTAGTGGAGAAGAGGAGATTTTAGGTTTCTATTGAGAGTGTGTACATGTGTATGTGCAGTGGAGGAGAGTAGATTTTAGGTTGTTATTAAAAGTGTGTGCAGGTGTATGTGCAGTGGAGGAGAGGAGATTTTAGGTGGTTGGTTTTCCATATTCTGGTAATACACTATACCAATGGTTTACTAAAACCGTTGGTATACTACTGTATATATTTTTACCAATGGTTTTAGTAAACTGTTGGTAAAACATGAAAATGATAGTATTGCCAACGGTTTTAGAAACTGTTGGGAATACTCCTATATACCAATGGTTATTTAAACCGTTGGGAACCTCTAGGATTACACTACATTTCCCAATGGTTATACTAAAACCATTTGTAATGGGCTATCCCTACACCTTACTTTCCAATGGTTTTCCAAACTGTTGGTATGTAGTATACCAACGGTTTGGCAGCCTTTACCAATGGTTTCAAACCGTTGGTAAAGCCGTAGTTTTCAGTTGTGTTATTTATATTTAAGGAAATATTTTTTGAGTGAAGCTCATACTTCTCCGTTTTTTATTCATTTAATAAACACTAAGATGTACTATGTAATTTCATAGTATTACTAGTGGGATGGAATAAAAGAGATATTTATAACATTACCATGAATTGTTTGACATTTCAATAGGTTAAAGAAAAATGAAAATTACTAAAGTGGGTGATTTAACCTTTACTAGTTTTGTAGTGTTAATGGGAAAATATATCAGTCAATTTTTTTTGAAGGATTTCTAAATACTTCTAAAGGAAATAATTAAATTTAGGTTATTATAGATCAATTAACATAATCTGCATATTTTATTCCCATTAGTGATACAATGTATTTAGATCAACTTTCTCAATTGTATCTAAATGATATAGTCAGTTTACATAGAGGTATTGTCTCTATTATATCAGACTGTGATCCTAGGTTTACATCTAATTTTTGAAAAGGACTTTATAAGTCATTATGCACTAAATTAAATATTATTATAGTTTTTCAACCTTAATATAATGGATATCTTGAGTGGATGATTTAAAACATGGATGATATTCTTCATTCTTGTTAAATGGATTACCAATAAATTTGGGATCAATATCAATCATTGGTTGGGTTTTCTTAATACAATATTTTCCATTTTAGTATACAGATGACACAGTGTGAGTCATTATATGGAAATAGGTTTTAAACACTAGAATATAGGTATAATGTAGGAGAATAAAATTTAATGGGACAAGAGTTGTTAGAGGAAATTCTAGAGAAGGTGTTGTTGATTTAGAAATATATGAGAAAATATAAAATCATTTATAAATATTATGCAGATAACTAAAGGAAATATTTTTCATTTGAGGTAGAAGATCATGTATTTCTGAAAGTATCTTAATGTAACAGTGTTATGCATTTTGGTGAAAAGGGAAAGGTATGCCCATGATTCACTAGACCATATGAAATCCTAGATAATGTTGGATCAGTTTCCTATCAATTTTCCTTACCTTTGCGTTTATCCCAAATATACAATGTTTTTCTTTTCTTAATGTTAATGAAATATATACCTAATTCCTGTCAATTTTTGAGCCCAAAGTTTTTTAATTGGAAAGAAATATTTCTTATTAGGAATTTCTATTTCAGTTTCTTGTCTTTAGATAACATGTGTTTTGGAATATGATGATTCACCAGGTTATGGTTTTATGGAGAAACCATATGCTTGAAGAGATAACATAGGAATCAAAAAATGATTGAGGGAAAGATATCCCCACATGTTTAATAAGTTAATAAAATTATGAGGATGAAATTTATAAAAGAGGGGAATAATGTAATAATCTAATTAATAACATAATAAATTGTTTTTTAATTTATTAATATGAATGATATATCTATATTAGTTATAAAAATATTAAATAATTTGTTAATTAAAAAATAAATAGTTTTAATTAAACACTAATCATATGAGGATTTATTTAATAGTTTAATTTTTTAATTTTATAATTTTAATATAAATGAATTAATATTAGTTTTGAAATAAAAATATCAAATTTTAATTTCAGTGAAATTTTTGTATGTTTTGGAAAATATTTATTTTTTATTTAATTGTGAAAATACAGATTTTTTGTAAAAGTTTTATTTTTAATAAAATTTATATTTTACAAGTCTAAATTTATATTTAATATGATTTAAATTAAAGTAAATATTATTTTTTATATTTAATCTTATTAATTACTTTTGAACCAAACTTATATTTGTTTTTAGGATAGTTAGTTCTTTGTTTTAATAATGGGTTTTTTCTAAAAACTGTTTTAAAATGCCAAATGTTTCTCAATTTTAATAAATTAAAATAATACATAAAGGTAATTATTTTAAATTAATTATATATTTTATATCTATAAATATTAAATTATTTTCATAGAATCATTATTATTAGTCATATAGTTAATATAGAATCATCTTTTTCTCTAAAAATATTCTTCTTAAAAACCCATTGTCTCATCACATGTGTGGGATTAATATTAAATTATAATTTTCCACTTATGTGAATTGAAATTGTAAAAATGGATTCCATATTTTTACTAATAATAATTTCTAATTTCTAATAAGATATACATATATTTTTACCATATTGAATAGTGAAAACATAAAAAATTAATTACTATAGCGGTAAAAATAGGTTTATCGGGCTTTAAACTAAAAATATAAGGGTATAAATGAAAAATAAATTTGTATAAAAAATATTTCCTGGTAATATTTCAACCATTAAACCTATAAGGTTCTATAATGGTCTATATTTCACCCTTGTGGAATATGAATAATATGGGAGCATTCAATTCTTTTCAAAAATACCAAGTGAATCCTCTCCCCAACTTAAAAAAGGCTACCCCATCTCCTCATATCTTCACAACTTCAAAACATGTTGTTTCAGCCAATAAATACAAAAAAAATTTTCAAAAATTCCTCCCATATTCTTAGAGGCCTAATCTTGGAGATAAATCCAACCAATAAAGTATTCTGGTTAAAACCTAAGGTGGATACCCAAAAAAGAGGTAACGTTCATCAATGGTCATTTTTTTATATGTTTATCCACCCATTAAATTATTCTTAAAAATTTATTTTATAATAACTTAAGTATATTCTATATAATAATTTGTTTTTATGTCCATTTAATAACCTAAATTATTTCTCTCTTCCATCAATTGGGTTATGAAATCATCATTTGTTTGTACGGTGGACTACCGCCTCGCAAAATGATGTGATTTGTTTTTTACATTACCACATCTCATAATTGGGTATGATGATGGATATAAAGTTCAAATATGATATTTATTATAAAATTATACCTATTTAGTAATTATATCATATATTCCTTTTTTATATTCAATGCCATAGGGGATACGATAACATCACGCATGTTCATGACAGACTGAGGCCTCACAAAGCGATGTGATTGATTTTTCACTAATGTGTTAAATGGAAGGAAATAAGGGTAAATATAATGAATATATATGATATAAATGAAATCTTTATGATATTAATGAAATATTTATCATTCTATAAATATAATATATCCTTTTTGTTTCTTATATTTTCAATCACTGAAAAAAATGATAACGTCGTTCGTGGATGAGTGGACTACCGCCCCCTCAAAGAGACATAATTCCCTTTTTCATTACCAAATAAAAATAATGATATATATAAGTATATATGATTAAATAATATGGAATTTATGATATTATTATCATTATGGAAAGATAAATTCTTCGTACATTCTTTCCATAATGATCATTGAAAAATTGAAATGTTACACATGACATTCCATCTCCATGATCATAACGTTAGTTCATTTTTCATAACCATTTTTCATGACTTATTTTAAAAGTATAATTTATTTATAAATATTAAAATTATTCCACAATTATTATTCTATCTATTTTTAAATAATAACATCTTATACCATAGTCCACCAACCAAAGTTATTTTTGACACATATACCAAATATGGCCAGAACATCCTACACAAACATAATTGATTAAGTAATTGTATGTTACTTTTCAATAAGTGAAATAAATGTAAATATAAAAATTAAAAAGTTTATAAATAAATTAAATAATTAACATATGTTTATTATTCAGAAATATAATGACACACGTTATAATTCAGACTCAAGGTAATCAAACTCATCTTAATTTTCTTTTGTTGAGGCATTTTTTGGATATTATGCACCAATATTATTTTATAAAGTGTATATACAGACCATTTGAAAAGTTATAGCTTGTATTTGTCTATTATCATGGTATATATAGTTTTTTTAATTATATTTTCCATGGTTTTTATGATTCAATCATTTCCAAAGTGTTAAGGGACGTTTCTTTAAAAAAAATTTATCTTTTAATGTTTTGTTTCCAAATAATTTTCTTCCATATCATGGTTTTTAAAATTATTTTATGCATGTTCTTATATAGAAATAATATATTTAAAAATATAATTTTTATTTATATTTTAATTTATTTTAATGGTTTTAAATATTAATTTTTTATATATCTTATACAAAAGGTTTTGATAAATGAGATAAGGATTGTTCAATACGATAACAATGATTTTTTATTCCACCCCGACCACTATTTGATTTCGAGATTATTTTGAAATATTTCAAGTTTTATTCAATGAAATCCTTCTCCCATTTAAAGGGTATTTTGGCATTGAATATTATTTTCCAATGAAATGGGTATTTTTATATTTAAATTAGGGTTTTTAAAGAAAAGGGAATTTTGATATCCAAAAGTTATTTATGTATGATTTTAAAAGAGTATTTTTAAATGTTTTATAATGGAAAAGTGAAAATTTAAAAAATATTTTTTTATGATATGGTACTTGATAATTATATCATGGGGTAGCCCATATTGAACCGGGTGAGCCCATTACAGCTTATACTATATGGAAACCCAAATAGAACTTAGTGAGCCCATTACAGCTTATGCAATGGGGTGACCCAGATAGCACCAGGTGAGCCCGTTATATCTTAAATTATTGGTTTACCATGATATATCTCTAATTAATTGTATAATGATTAGATTTTAAGTAAACTATATAGTTATTTCAATTAAAATGGTTTTAAAATGGTTTTATAAATGTGGTTCTCTATATTACTAAAAATGGTTTTTAGTTTTTTGATACATGTTTTAGTGGTTATTTATTAAGATAATGTTTATGTGTTTTTCAGGTGAAAATGTTTTCTTTCACACGCTCAAAGATCATTTAATATAAAAGTAAATGTTATATCAATTTTTATGTTTTCACTAGAAAAACATTTTTATTTCTTTTCAAATCCATTTCTGAAATTGTGTCCTCATCCCACATTTTTAATTTTTTTTAAAAGAGTTTAAGGATTGTTAATAGAAAGGAGCAGGTAAAGTTGAAAATATTTTTTTTTGAAAAAAATTAATGTTGTGAAAATAGATATTGCTCAAAGGTTTCCACTTTGTATTATATAGTTTTGTAGTGTATGAGTTATGATATAATTATCTAAAACTATAAACCTAAAAAGATAATTAAAGTGATATAAAGTAAATTATTGACTAAAACTTAGTATTATTTAATTTTTATGTCTAGTTCCTTATATAATTTTTGATTCTAACCAATTAGAAAATATTTTGAGAATGTATAGATGTGAATAAATTCATATTACAATCAATGAGAAGAATTCTTGATTATGTTCAGAATTTCAATCCATAAGTTGAATAAATAAATTTTTATGATTATATTGAAGCATCACGAACTAAAAGAAATTCCATAAGTGGAAGTAGTAAACAATGATGATGAGTTTAAAAAATTTATATCTAAATGTATTAGTGTAATTAAATTATAATGTATTAATCTATATGTTGAATAATCTCATGTTATAATTAAAGTATAGATAATTCACTAATGTGAAAATAGTATGTCTGGGAAATTCTATATTTCAAAAGATATATTAAATTTTTTTGGTAAGTCATTTCATGTTGAAATTTTTACTATAAACAGATCATCGAATGATTTTGGAAGTTTAAACTAAAGATTTTTTTTATTTTCTAATTCTAAATACATCAAAATATGAAGTTGATATAATGTTGTGAAGATCATAAGATGATTTATAATGTGAGATGTTTTTATCGAATGTTCAAGAAATTTTCTGGATATATAAAAGAAAAAAACAAGAAGATAATGAGATATATCAAATTTTGTTAAAGATGCTGAGGGTTAATATGATTATATAATATATAGGAAAAGGAATAATATTAAGTTGATGAAGAATAAATAATATATTAGAATATTATAATATATTTAAATGTTTGGGAAAATAATATATCAAAATTTTAATATTTTTCATATGAAATTTATGTTATGAAAAATTCAATGTGAAGATGTTTTTCTGGACTTCAATATATAAAAATAAAAATTTATAATCTATGATTCACACCAAAATTTCAATATGTGGTGAAGAAGTTTGACTAAAGACTAAAATTTGGAGATATATTGGCCAATATTGATTAATCATAAGGAAGACCATGTGACTGTTAAAGAAACATATTATATAGATGTTTGAATATTAGATGGTTGATATTAAATTTATAGAGATCATTTATAAATAGTTGATGATGTTGATGATGTGAAAGTAGATTCCCTATGAACATAGAGTGATAATTATACATTTATATTATGAAATTCATTTTGGTCAATGTATTTTTAGATTATAAACATGAAATTATAAATTAATGGTATAGGATTTCAGATGTTACGAAACAATATATTAGTGACAAGGAATAATGTTCAGCAGAAACCTAAATAACATCTAAATGTTCAATTATATGAGAATTTTAAGTATTAGAAATATTTATTCAAAAATATTTGAATTAATTTAAATATTCTTATCCATGATAATGTCTAAATTATTATGTCATTAATAATGGATCAAGTGTTGATTTAGATAATTGGGAAGGATTACAGGAAGATCATAATTTGTTTTGAAATCATCTGAACAATGGATGATACTTGAATGTGAAGGATATTAATCATTTAATTTGAGTTACAACTTTAAAATAGTGGGATCAAATATAAATAAATATTAAAAATATTTTAATATTTTTAGGATATTATACATGTTTTTTAGCAGTCGGTCTTTAAGAGTTAACTTTCATAATATAACCTGCATCCATGTGTCATATTGGACTAATCAAAACATATAGTTGATACCCACAATGTGATCAAACCTTCTAAAAATATTATGTGTTTTTATATATTTAATTTCTATCATTAATGTGATATTAATGAATTAGTAGACAAATAATATCCATTAATTAAAATTGGTGTTGTGGTTCAAATATAAGAAATGTGTGAATCTCTATGTTAAAATAATTTTCTAATAAAATTTTACAGTAATTGAACCCCTACTAGTGTTATTAAAAGAAAACTTAGGAAATTCATGTGGTATCACTGCTAATACAGGTTCCATATGATTGGATATAAAAAATCCCCCTCTCTTCATATATCTTCTTTACATGAAGTAGACATTTGAAGATGTTAGTAACTTGCCCCAAATTGAGAATTAAACAAATATCCCTATAAATTATTAGCTAGGGGTTTTCCTATAAAATAATTAATGAAAAGTAATTAATTGGTTTATAAGATTTTATAGTTGTCAATTTCATAGAAACAATAGAATTAGGATTGACCATTACTTATTTTTTATTAAAGTGGTTATTTTTTTTGTAAATCTATTGACAATGATCCTTTAAAATAATCCTATAAAACCTCTAAATTATATGAGTTTATTAAATCAATTAATGATATCTATAATAATTTTAAATACTATTTGAATAAATTTCCCAGTGATGTTTCCATATATATTTATGCTTATCAAGGGAATATATATTAAAAAATAACAACTAATTATTAATGAAAGTGACATAGAGAATGATTTCTCTAAAAAGTTTCAAATGTAAAAATCTCTCACCCACCATGTTAAAGATAATGAAAAAATTATTTTAATTTTTGATGAAGATTATTCCTAAGAAACATAAATAATATAAAAATAAAGTGGATAAAAATATGAGATTAATAAAATCCTTAAATATAAGATCCATGCAATGGAAACTATCATTGGTGTCAATGATTCTCAGGTTGGAATCAATTCTAAAAAGATAAATGAAAACAAAAAACCCCTAAAGGAAAAGTATGAGGTGTGTGATGGAAAAGTGGAAAATATGATAATTAAACATAAATATATATTTAAATCTAATTACGATCATAAAAACAAAGTAAATTTAATGTGTCTTGATCCATATGTAAATTTGAAAAAAACTGAATTTACTCAAGATAAATTTTCACAAGAATTAAAAAACAATACCTTCTTCCATGAAATGTTCTAGAAAAGGTATTTCTTTGAAAAATGTCTTATTATAATGGAAATACTATCTTGAAATTATCTAATGAAAAATCCAATAAAACAACATAGGAAAATGTAACCCATAATCCAAAAAAAATTATAAAGGAAAATATTTCCATAAAAAGAGATTGTCAAAACATAAAGTTTGGATTTATGTGGGCTGAGAAAAATATTGTAAAACCCACCAACTTATAAAGGGTGTGATTTATTTATTATGGGAATATTAATTCCCCCAATCAATATTTAAATGAATTTGTATTTAATTAAAATTTTTTAAGAGAAAATTTTTACAGGAATGTTTCACAAAGTAAGAAATAAAGACTTATTAGCCACTATTAGTGCTTTAAGAAGATCAAAAAAAATTAAATTTACTATTTTTTTAATATTTTATTTCATGAAAAACATGTAATAAATGAATTATGGTGGAGGAAATATGATTTCAAGATAAATATTTCCATGTTCAACCAATTTAATTAAAATAAGGTAAACCTGTTTACTTCTAATAGATTTGAATATCTTTAAAACTTTTACAGAAGTTATAATATAAGTGATAATTATAATTATGGGTGGTGGTTTATATCTTCCAAGAATGATTAATGCATTTTTAAATGAATAAAGACACAAAATATAATTAAAACTTACTTTAATAATGCTGGTGAGTTTACCTTGGGTTGTAAGGAAAATGATGATACTAAAAAACACACTAAATAAAGTTATAAATGATGATTCTATACCAAATATTATATGATTCTATTTTTTTTAGAAATGACACATAATGAATATTTTCAAGAAAGGAATTAAAATTAATGTAACTGAAATAAATCTAAATCTTAAAAAAATATAAAATATAAACAAAATGATATGTTTGGTCAATAAAATATCTGAATATGAAGTTGAAATTCATTAAAACATTTCTAAATATAGAAACATAATCACTATTGAGAAACAATATAGAGGATGATTTTTTTTCAATATATAATAAATTTAATAAATTTAATACCTAGATAGGAGAAGATGGTGAATACATCGATAGAAGATTCACGAGTTTCATTGTAATCTAACTCTAGTAATACATGGATAATAGTTAGTTTGTTAAATTGGAACTAGATAAAAAGAATAAAATCTAGAAAGTACAAATATATTAGTTATATTTTTAATATATATACATTCTTTAAATTAATATTAAAATTTAAAATTTAAAATAAATAAAGTATTTTCTTTTGAAACACCATTACCCCCTTAGCGCAACCCCACATATCAATCACAAAACACTTCCTCGTATCCTAGGGAAAATAAATCATAGTAAGAGGTGAGCTCAGATGATCAAGAATGGTATAAATACAGTTTAATATATCATGATTAAATGAAAATAATAATTATGTAAAGGTAAATAAATAAAACACATGACCCTTAAACTATAACATGATCAAAATATGGCAAGAATAAATTATGATCAAATATAGCCATATAAATAATCAAATAAGCAAGAAACTTATACCCGATTATTCTAACTAATGATATAATCACACATATATATAAATAATTGATCTATTAATGATTTATTTCACAATGATAAACATCTAAAACATACTTTCAAGAAAATTCACTAGACACTTTAATTATGTGGGTAGAAACCCATCTAATTTGACCAACTGATTTGTTTCTTGAGACTTGTTGATACATCAAGGGGCTATATATAAATGATCCCACCCATCAATTACTATAAAAAATTAATTTCTCATATGAAATGGATAAAACATGATAAAAATTTTTTGGTGAAAAAATAAGATACGAAATGTTTATAGTTTCCCTAATCAAATAAATATAATCATGAACCATCTTGATTAATATGGTGAATAATAATAAAATTGTACATCTATAGTCCAAATTATCATAAACCATCCAAATAATTAATATGTATGAAATCCATGAATGAAATCCTTAGTTTACCATAATTATAATAAAGGGTTTATGTCTTCAATGAATAAAAATATAAAAAAAATTCTTTAAAAATATTATAAAGGAAAATAGCATTTTTATTTTTATTTTCTTAAAAAATAAAAGTTCCCCTAATGTTTTGAAAATTATTTTCTATGAAAATAAAAATTGAATCATATAAAATAATCTTTAAAACATTGAGTGGTCATGATGATGGGAAATTTTATTTATATCATAAATGTTAAAATAAAGAATACATTCACATTTTTAGTATAATCCAAGCTTTCCTTGCTTTGAGAATGACATGAAGATTCCATTAAAATATTTAAAAGTAAAAATGGATAAAAATTTACTTTATAAATAATTTTGAAAATCATAAAAACATTTTTCGAAACATTTTTAGAAAATATAGAAATTTGATGAAAAATGATTTTAAACCGAAGAGAGAAATAAAGTCAAAATTTCTTAAAAACCTATTCTAAATCCTTTTAAGTTACAATGTGAAGAAATATGGTTTTATTAATTGAAAAATATCAATAGTAACAATAGTATATGAAAACATATTGAATTTAAAATAGAAAAAAAAATTCATTCTTCCAAGGGAGACTTAAAGAAAAATAATCCAGAATAATGATGAGATTATGAAATAAACCCTTAATAATTTGGTAACAATTGAATCCTAAGCCCCATGAGAGAAAAAACATAAAATTAAACATTAAATACCATAAATATAAATATATTCATGGTATAACATATAAAATTGGGTATAATATTCACTACACAAAGGAATAAATGGTGAATATGTCATATGTCTCATAAAAGTAAAAGTGAGCTGAGAAACCCTTACCTCATGTTTGACTCCATTAGTATGTGTCTGATCCTTTAGTATAAAAACATATATGTTTAATATAAGTATATTAAATAAAAATAATCATATATATAATACTATATGCGAACTTTTTATAACATTTCACTACCCATTTGTTAATAATATTTCATTATTCTCAGTGTTTTTGTTGCTAATTCCCTTATTTTCTCATGCTTTTTTTCATGAATGTTATAGTACATGTAGATAGGAAATAAATAAAAAATATCTATATTTATTATAATATTATAAATATCATATTTAATTCAAAAATAATTTATTATAACCATTCTTAATATTTTTTATTGAAAATGAATCAAATTGCATCATGGAGATGATAGGCCATACATAACCACAAGTGAAGATATCATTCTCTTAATTGGTGAATGGGTAAGGAAGTTTATGTTATATTAATTTTATATAATTGATATAATTTCACTTATATATATATATAATATTCATTAAAATTATCTTTATTACATTCTATGTAAAGAGTATGTGAAAAATGAATCACATAGCTTTGTGAGGTGGCAGTTTGTTGTACACACGAGCGATGTCATCATATTTTAAAAGGAATTGAATTTAATAAGGTATATGTGATATTATAATTAATTAATTATAAATATATCATAAATATTATATATATATATAAATATTAAATACACCATTATATCCAATCATGAGACGTGTTGATGGAAAACGAGTCACATTAGTTTGCCACACTATATTCCCCTCTATACAAAATTGAAAATTTTGTTTTCCATTAGATGGAAGTGTACATGGATAAATAATATTTCATCAATATAAAAACATGTTATTATATTGTAGATAAATTTTTTAATATTTTCGTGTTAATAAATAATTTAATTTTATAAAAGAAAAAGATAAAGAATGAGCTTAGTGAATTGAATTTTCTTCTTTTAGAGAAACCTTAATTGGATCTCCTATTAAAAACCATAGAGATGAATGTTTTTAGGATATAATATGTTCTATAATATGATAATTATATTGGGTTTGTATTTTTTTCGGGTTTAGTTGATTCAAATTACTTTAGAGATGTAATGAAGTGATGGGAGTGAGTGCCCATTTATATTTGAGTAGGAGTGTCATTTTTGTTAATCCCCAATACTATTAAATAATTGGAAGTAAATATCACCTAAAGTAGCTCCAAAAGATATAATTAAATGGGTGTATTGGTTATATTTCATATAAACACACTCTCCATATAAAAATAATTTTTTACTTTTTATTCCCTGACTTATATGTTTCCTTACTTTTACCATTTTAGTTTTTCACTATGGAAACCATTCTTTTTATCCTAGGTATTTTATCCAATAATAATAAAATTAAATAATACATAGAAGATAATTTAGAACCATTGATTCTAAATATAGTATAGAATTTATCAAATAATAATAAAATTTGTGATGAAAATTAATTTTAACACAAGATCACATAACTTTCAAAACCAACAATGTAACGGTAACTATGGTAAAAAAGATTTTTACTGTTTTGGGGACAACACAGTCACAATAAAAGAAACATTAGTCCCTGAATTGAACATATATGATATTTTTAAACATTTAAAAATTAATTTTAATAAGATAAATTTTTTAGCATTTTAAAATCGTTTAATAAAATATCATTTATTGTAAATTAACATTATTATTAATTTTGACATTATTCATTTCATATAAAATTAAAAAATATCAAGGAAATTATGAAATCCATATCAATTATGTAAAAACCTATATAATATGAAATATTTATCTATAAAATTAGTGGAGCATAGTAATTCATTAAATTTATTTTACTTGTAATATTTTTTGTATCATTTATTTTATATTTTATATTAATTAAATAGTTATTTTGATAGTGTTTCTTAAGAAATAAATTTATTTATATGATTAATAGAAATTAAAAAAAAAATAAATTTCTTCAAATTAAAAATAAATTAATTTCATGAAAATAATTTCATTATTCTTGAAATAAACTTTCATATTCATATGTATATTTATTACTTCCATATTTGAACACATAATTGAAATACTTAAGCAAGAGGGTGACATTTCATCTATTTCTTTACATAAATTATTATATATGCCAACTTAACATTAAAGTGTCACTAAAACTCATAAAATAAATTCTATGGTGATAAGGATCTAAATATGGATGGTAAATAAAAATTGTATTTGTTTTTAGGTCATTTAAAACCTTATATTTTTAGTTGAACCACCATAAAACCTATTTAACCTTTACCACAATAATTAATTTTTATTATTTTAACTTTTCATTATGGGGAAAATTATTTTTACCCGGATAGATATTATAAATTATGATAATTTAAAATATGCAATCCATTTTTCTAAATTCAATTCAAAATAAGTGGAAAATTTTAATTTAAAATTAAACCCATAGGTGCATTAGAAAACAACATTTCCAATGAAAGACATTCACAAGTTTAAAATGTTTTTATATCAAAATTCAATATCACATTTACTTGAATGAAAAACTTTTGTCAAATTGTAATATTATTGAAAAAATGCGACTTTTTAAAAAAATTAAAATATCGCCTAACTTTTTAAATAATTTAAATGAAAAGTTTTTTTAAATAAAAATCAATATATTCATAAAAATATTAATATTTTCAAAAAATTATCAAAAATTCAACCAAAGATATATTTTAAATATAAATATCAAAAATTAGTTTTATTTTTTCAAATAAATTTTCTACAAGTGGTAAAAATTAATTTTAAATTATGTGTTCAATGCATGACTAATTGTCTTTTTAGTAAAAATATATGTTTCTAGAAAATATTTATTTCTATTTCAAATGGTTATATTTTATATCTAATCAATAGATAAACATTGAATTTATTTTATACATGTGTAAACCATAAAAGTTTCATAATTTAGTTAGTTATATTTATACCCATAAACTTAATGATTATGCTATAATGGTCATAATAATATTTTAATAGAGTATCATATTTTGTTTTAACCCAGAGATGCATATATCTCATGATATTGAAGAGGTTGAATTGATTTAAAAATAAATATAATGTGAAGTCTTAGGCTGATACATTATCTTATAATCTTGATGTTGTGTGTCATATATGAAATAAAAAATTATATTCTTTTTTTTAAAATATATGGGTGTTACATTCGACCACTATTAAATAAATTACATCCTTGTAATTTAATATTGATCTACAAAATAAAGATTTTACATTTGAAAATACCTAGGTTAGAAACCAAAATCATAAAAATAGATAATAAAACAACCTCTTGATATTGGGGAGAGGAAAGTACATAGGTCATCTAGAATAACACATACTAGGATTCCAAATTTGAGAAAATTGGGGGAATGTAAAGATATGGACATATAATAAAAGTATAAATAATTATGGAGAGTGATAATGTTCATTGATAAAAATAAAGTTAATGATCAATAGAATGTAAAAAATAAAAAATACATCAATCTATGATGAAAATAAAGGTAATAGGATACCATTTTTATTTCTGATCATTTTCCTAAAGTTAAGTAATTATTTTAATATTTAGACTATAAACATAAAGAAATATACTTACATGATATCTTTCTATTTTACAGGAAAAATTTCATTATTTTGTTGCATTTTGGTCATTTTTCCACATAATTTCTTACTTGAATAAATCAATATCAAATATTAATTATTTATCCATGAAGCAATAAAATCAATTTTTTTATTGTAAGATCCATAAAAGAGTGGAAATTCCTTATGTATGACTCTAAATATTTACCACAAATAATGGTTAGAACTATTCAAACATTAATTTATAAAACATAATTTTAACACCCAATGTTCAACTGAATCCATTTCATAAATAGTTTCTCTTCCAAAATATGACTGAAAAAATTCATTTCCTAATAAAAATAAGATAGTAGGTCACTGAATTTCCAGAAAAAAATTAACATTATATTCCCTAAACATTATAAATTATATCTTAATGTCACATAAAAATTATGTGGAAAGATTTATCACCATATAATTTTAATTAAAATATTCATTCTTTAAAAAATAAAATATTAGGATGTCTAATATATTCCATATATCTAGATAACATACATATCTAATCAATTTCTAGGTTTCCAATACTATATAATAAATAAATCTTTATTATTATTATTATTATCATAACATATACCATTTATTCATTTTTTTCCTCCCTAAATAATTTTCCAATAAATATGGGATTTCTACTATATCAATTTTCTTTGTCATTTTTACCATTCAATATATGTATTAAAATCCTTATAGAAAAATTACTACCATAAAATCCATATAAATTTTATTATTATTATCAATGATAAATTACTTCTTCAACATAATTATTGAATCCAAATATAAAATAAATTTAATCATTCCACTTAAAATATAGCAATGGAATAAGCTCGACCCTAATCTCTTAGCTTCTTCTATGGTATATTCCATTGATGCTTAGGGAATGGGATTGTGCAGTTCCCCATATCCTTACCATTGAATTAAATAACATAAAATTATTCTTTCAAACCCTTGGAATCATTATCATGGTGGACTTTTTATCCATATAGAAAAATATCATTCCCTTCAAGCATGTACCAGGTTTCGTTATTCACAATTGTATCATGGGGGAAAATCCTACTTTACATTCTTCCCTTTATATATATTTTTATTATTCATACTATTCTTCACTTGATTCCATTAATATCAATAATAATTGGATAATTAATTCTCTATCTTGATTGAACATGATAATATGACCTTGTATAATGATAATTTTTGAGATTAGTTCACTTCATAGGATTGTATTAAGACCATCGATGAAATGAGAATTCGTACTCTTTAGAATATGTATATTTATATAGTTCCCATTTCTTTTAAAGTAACCATTTCTAAACAATGGAATACACTAGATTAGATTATATCATTAATAAACATAATATATAATCACAAAAATAGTTAAATTGTTATCATAAATTGAAAATTTTATACATGACTATTCTCATAATCATAATCATGGTTTTTTTGGGAATGATTTCAAATCATAAAATATATTTTAAAATCCTTAATAATGGGTTGTAAATAAAATGTAAATTTACCAAAGTATATTGACCATTAGTTTCAAAATAGGCGTTTAGTGAGGCATGTTGTAATGTACCAAGTAATTCTCGAGTCAATCTTGACACCACTTTCATAATGTTATTACCCCTAGGTACATCTATTCCATAACTATGTCCCCTTATAATATCCATAATGAGAGGCATTACAAGAAAAACAACATAATCCTTAACTTATAAAAATATTATGATGTTATCCGATACATAGATTTATCCTTCAATTATTTTATAGGGTTTTGTTCCTTAATCTATGTTTTCCTAAATATAGATACCAAGGTTTCTACTAAACGTACTTTGATACCAAATATGAATACTTCAATTATAGTAACCTAGATATGGTGGTTATTTTATAGTATTTATTCTAGATATAAGGAATATCATCCCAAAAGATCAAATAGTTTATTAATTTTGGTAAACTAGATATATTATTTAAATTTACATTATAATAGAAAAAATAAAATAAAAAAAGTTTTTTCTTTAAGAACACCATTATTTCTGTTAGTATAACCCAATATATCAATCAAAAAATACTTTTGGGTATCCTCGGAAAAAAAACATAAGAAATGGGATATCTCAAATGGTTCTTAAGGGTTTATTTATAAAAAAATAAATCATGAATATATATATATAATCAATATGGAATATTAAATAACTAAAACACATTCTGTTTAATTAACATGAGGATAATATGGAAGGAATAAATGTTGATCAAATAAAATTATATAAATAATCACATACTCTTGAAACTTTTCCATAGATATCATAACTAATAAAATAATAATAGGGATATCAATAAAAAATATTACAACAATATAATACATAATGTTTGAAATTTGATACATAATTTCAATACCTTTCACATGATAGCATAAATATATGTGTAGAAACCTAGCTAATTTGGCCAATTGATTTATCTAATGAGACCTGCTAATATATCATGGGGATCAATTTAACCAATACCAACCTATCACTTACTCTATCTAATTCGTTTATCATATTAAAGGGTTGAATCATAAACAACACAATCATTTTTATTGAAAAACTAACAAATGGAATGTTAATAATTACCAAAATGAAATAAACATTATCACAAACCATCAAGAGTAATATGGTGAATGATATTAAAATAATATATATCAGGTTAGACTAATAATAAACTATCAAAAGAAATATTATGGATGATATTAATGTTATATATCCCTAGTGTATCATATATATGATAAAGGGTTTATGTTATTTTTTAATATAAATTTCATATAAATTCCGTAAAAATATTCTTGAAGAAATAAAATTTTCATTTTGAAAATAAACTTTTTAAAACTAAATGTTCCCAATTTTTTATTTAAAATAAGTTATTTTAAAATAAAATATTAAAATTATAAAATAATATTTAAAAAAATTGAGTGGTTATGATGGTTAGAAATTTCGTTCTTTATGTAAATGTTAAAATAAATATTCCTTTCACATTTTTGATAAATGCCAAAAAATTATCTGTTTTGAAAAGGAAATAAAGATTACATTAAAAATATTATATAAAAAGTAAAAAATGGTTAAAAGTTTCCCAAATAATTCATTTTTAAAATGCTAAGAAAATTTGAAAACCTTTTTTAGGAATCATATATTTTGATGTAAAATGATTTTCAATAGAAGAGAGAAATAAAGTAATTTTTTTAAAAAAATTAATCAATCATTTTAAGTACGAAAGAGAAGAAAAATGGTTATTTTACTTGAAAAGATAATTTATAAAAATATTATAATAGTATATATTGAGTTTCAGATATAAATATGAAAAAATTCCCATAATGTAGACATAAACAAAAATAATCCCAAATAATGATGTGATTGTGAAATAAACACTAACCTCTTTTGTAACATTTGAATCATAATACCCATGAAAGAAATAACATATAATGAAACATTAAATTCTATTAAGAGAAATATATTCATGATATAACATATCAAAAGGGATTTTATATACACCACACAAAGGAATATTATTGAATATGGCGTATGTATCACAAAAGTAAATATGAGACCAAAAACCCTTACCTTAGGTTCAAATCCCATCATATGTGTATGAACCTCATTTATAATAAATTTAGGATAATTATAAATATACTAATGATATATAAACATATATATAATACCATTTATGATCTTTTAACTTCATTTTGTTAATAATATTTCATCAATTTCATTATTTGGTTTGTTAATTACCATTTTTCTCATCAATGTTTCCTTGAAAGTTTATGTTCTTGTATATAGGATATAAATATCTCATCAAAAGAAATAAAATAATTTTGAAAATATAATATTTATTTAGTTTAAACTTTATTAAAACCATTCATAAAAGTTGGGTACATAAAATAAATCACATCGCTTTATAGAGAAGGTAGGTCATATGTATGCGCGATCGACGATATAATTCTTTTAACGTGTGAATGGGTAAGGTAGTTTATGATATATTTATTTTAAATAATTTATATCATGTCATATATATTTCTTATTTTCATTAAATTCCTTATTATATTTCTTTTAAAGGGCAAGTGAAAAATGAATCACAACGCTTCCTGAGGAAGTGCACCATCGTACACATGATCGATGTTATTGTATTTTAAATGGGATTGAATATAATAAGGCATATGTGATATTATAATTAAATAAGAATAATTATATCATATCTATTATATATATATATATATATATTAAATACATCATTATATCTAATCGTGAGAAGTGTTAATGGAATTGAGTTACATCTGTTCGCCAGACGGTAGTCCATTGTATACATAATTAGTAATTTCATATCCCATTTGATGGATGTGAATATCAATAAATATTATTAAATAAACATAATAACAGAACATGATATTATAGTTTGGACTCTGGATCTGAATGGGATTTTCCGCACGAAGGTATGCTACAATTCTCGTTGTGAGACATCGACTCACCCCCCTAGATGGGTTTCTGATTTCACAAAGCCCTTCATTCCCCCGGCGCGCTCCCTGCTCATCTGGAAAATTTGGAAGAATAGGCTGCCTGTGCAGGCTCTATTGCAGCGCAAGGGGCTGGATCTTGCCTCAGTTTGCTTTGTCTGTCTGGAAGCGGATGAGTCTCTCTCCCATGTTTTATTCTCATGCACACTTGCGTGAAAATTATGGTGCTATATGCAGCAAATTTTTCGGTGCTGTTTTTAGTTTCAGTCACTTGAGGAATTAATGCAGGACATTAACATGGAAAATTTTAGTGAGCAGGTTCATGCTCTTATTTTGGCTGCAATAGCGGCTGTTATTGATTTCATTTGGAAGTCCAGGAATGACCTGCTGTTCAACAATATTCAGCGACGGTTTCATGATGGTGTCTTAATGATGCATCGTGCCGTTTGTACGGCCTCCAACATTCAAACTGGTTGCATGAAAAATGATGTTTCTGACCTGGTTTTATTGAGATCTCTTGGTATTAATGGAAGGGAAAAGAAACCATTAATGGTAAAATATATCCGATGGATCCCTCCCCTACCGCGGTGGATCAAAGTCAATGTCGATGGGGCCGCCTCAGGTGCTCCGGGGCCCTCTGGATGTGGTGGTGTTTTCCGCACGTATCGGGGGTTTGTAAAAGGCTGCTTTTTTCATTTCATTGGCAGTGGATATACAATTGAAGCTGAGATTTGGGCCATTATGAAAGCGATCAGGTATGCTGTCCACTTTGGTTGGAATTTGATATGGATAGAGTCAGACTCGTCTGTTGCTGTCCAAATCTTGAAAGAGTGCTCGAGTAATGTTCCCTGGAAGATGCTTCCGGACTGGATTGATTGTCTTCGGCTTCTTGATTCACTCGTCATTGAAGTTTCGCATGTTTACCGTGAGGCCAATCAAGTAGCAGATGCTCTTTTGAAAAGGGCAATTAATGAGGGCACCTCCTGTTGGTCTTGTGTGTCGCCTGATTTCTGTGACCATTTTGTTCAGGCAAATTGCTGTGGTGAGGTTTTTTCTCAGCTTTGTTGAGCGATTCCCTAATCTCCTGTTTGTACTCTTGCCACTTTATTTTATTTATTTATCTCAGGAGAAGGTTCACCTGTCTCCTAGCTTTCTTGTTAAACATAATAACATCTATGTTTATGGGATATAATATGTTATTTTATTTTATTTATTAAGACATTATTTATGTTTATAAAAGAAGAATGAAATAGAATGAGCTTAATGAAGAAAATTACCTTCTCTTTGAGAAACCTCATTTGTACCTCCTCTTATAGACCACAGGGATGGTGTTTTTGGGATAGAAAAGATTAATAATTTTGATAAGGTTATAGAGTGGGATTTTTTTAAGGGTTTGGTTGAGAAAAAATGCTTGATAGGTGTGACAAAGTAAGGGGAATTAATGAACTATTATAATTGAGAAGGAATGGGATTTTTTGTAAATAACAACAATTATTCAACAATGTGAATTCAATCTCAACACATGTGTATCTAAGATTTATAATTAAAGGGGTTGAGGTATTATATGTCCTAGAAACACCTCCACTACTCAAAATTAATCACACCTTTTAATCTTTTTGTTCCTTAACTTATATGTTTCCTTACTTTTACCATTTTAGTTTTCACTACAATAACTAGTCTTTTTAACCTTGGTAAATAATCCTTTACACTAAAAAAATTATTATTATTTTATAATTTAAAACCATTAATTGTAAATATTAAATCCAATTTAGAAAATAATAATTCAATGCATGTTGGAATTTAATTTTATCACAAGCGCACGTAACGTGAAAAAAATACTTTAAACTTAACCACAATAATAATATTTTTAAAATTTATGTGATAATAGGGTCATTATAAAATAAAAAATTGTTAATTAATGGGAAATATTTAATATTTTTAAAATTTTAAAAATATTTTTTCGTAAGATTGTTTTTTATAAATTTTACATCATTTAATAAAATATTATTTATTTTAAAATAACATTAATGCTAATTTAGACATTATACATTTAATAAAAAATTAAAAAATTCCATGAAAATGATGGAAATTTTATCTATTAATATCACAACTATATAAAATGAAATATTGTTTTCTAAAAATTTAATATAACACAACAAAGCGTCCAAATGTTTTTAATTCTAATATTTTTAGCATCATTTATTTTATTTTTATATTAATTAAATAATTACTTCATTGGTGTTGCTGAAGAATTTAAAAGAATTATATGTTTGCTAAAAATTAAAAATAAATTACTATAATAAAATAATTTTCAATATTAAAAAATTACTATCCATATTAATTTACATTTTACTTTTTCCTCTATGTTAACGCATAATTGATATTTAAAATAATGTTTGTGACATTTGGTTATTTTCATTACATAAATTATTTTATATGTATCTATCATGTAAAAGTTTCTCAAAAAATCCTAAAAATAGAGCCTAAGATTAGAAGGGACGAACTATGGATATTAAATAGGAATTGGATATGTTTTTATATCATTTAAACACTTATTTTTTTAGAGTAACCCTATGTTAAACCTATTTTTACCTTAACTATGATAATAAATTTTTATTATTTTCACTATTAATTATAGTAAAAAATCATGATTAACTTAATATATAATATAAATAATTATAATTATTAAAATTTAATCCATTTTTACAAATTCAACTCACTAAAATGGAAAAATTAAATTTTAAAATTAAACATGTTTGCAGGTTGAAAAAATAGTATTTCTAATGAAAAAAATTTAAAATTATAAAATATTTTTATATCATAATTAAATATAAAGTTTATTATAATGACCTAAATTAGTTAAATTTTAATATAACTCAAAAAATTCCAATTTAAAAACAATTTAAAATATTATTTATCATTTTATATACTTTAAACCAAATGACGGTTTTAAAAAAATCAGTATTCTTCACTACTGATTAATAAAATTATATTTTCATAAAATTAAGAAAAATTAACCCAATAATAATTTTATATTTTCAAATAAATTTTATATAATTGGTAAAAATTAATTATATATTTTTTCTGAAAGGGTGGATAATCCACCTTTTAGAAAAAATAAATATTTCAAGAAATATATCATTATCTTTAAATTTGTTCTAATTTTATTTCTAATCAATAGATAACCATTGAATTTATTTTATAAATGTGTATACCATATAAGTTCTATAATTTAGTTAGTCTTTTTTATACCCACTAACATAATGGATTGGTTATAACGATCATAATAATATTTTAATAGAGTATCATGTTCTGTTTAAACTTGGTGTTGTGTGCGTCGCAAGATATCGAAGAGATTAAGTTTTATAAAAATGACATATATTGTAAAGTCTTGGGGTGTTACATTTTATTTTAATCATGGTGTTCTGTTTCATATATTATATTTAATATGATTTTCCTATTTTAAAATATCAGGGTGTTACATTCATATACTACAACTTATATAATGAAGAATAAATTTTCACTCAAGGAGAAAGCATAACATGTTCCCAAGGTAATCATGAATATTTGGATAGCCTTTTTGAAAGTTAAATGGATAATATAAGAACCAAAAATGAAAATATATTCCATTCTATCTAATGTGAAAAATAAATTTCCACAAAATATGAAAGACAAATGTATTAAGAAGTCCATGTATCCCAAATATGATCATAATTGTAGTATTCAAAAAATGAGAGAGAATGAATAGCTCTCATAAATATGGAGTTCAATTTAATTATTCTTGTGGGTTGTGAAATATCTCTTATCCATGTTTATTTAAATAATAATTAATGGATAATACATATTATTCCCATTTATGTATTGTTTTTTCAACTATATAAGAAATTAATGGTGAGACAATATAGTGGGAGAATATAAGGAGAAGATAAAAAGTTATGAAGAAATTATAGATAGATGGGATATCGATCATAGATTATATCATTTCAATTGATATCATCCATGATGGAGGAGGTGGATAGAGTTTAACCTTTTAGGGGTAGTTGTGTTGAATAAGAGCTAGATATATATATCGTAGGAAAATATCAAATTAAGGAAACTATATGAACAATTGATTTTGAAAATTTCTGAAGTGGATTTGAAACAACCAGAAATCCAAAAAACAAAAAATTTATAGGTTTAAGACATTTATTTTCTCAACAATCATGTTATTTTACATGTTTTTATTCTAGATTTCGATGTTTTCAATGATATCATCCCTAATGGAGGAGATAGATAGAGTTTAAACCTTAATTAGTTATTGCGTTGACCATGAGATACATATCTATATCTCATTAAAACATTAAGTTTAGGTATCTACTGGAACTATTTATTCTACAAATTTATAAAGTGGAATTTAATCAACCATAATTCATGGAAAATAATAATTTCTAAGTTTAAGACATAATTTTTTTGGATGATCATGATTTTCAGATTCTTCTATTTTAGATATTAATGTTTTTCATTGATGAGGTATGTTGATTATACTACCATAAATTTGTATAAAAAAATTATGAAATTAAAGGTACAAGAATTGTTTATTTGATGAAAAATAAAAGGTAAAATAAAAGTGGAGAATCCTATGTATGTTTAAATTCATTAATCTAATTGTTGTTATTTATATATGATATCACCTAAAAATATTTTGAATAGCCACTCAATGATTATTTTTGAATTTTTTTCACATGAGAAATTATTTATAGTCCTCTTTTATATCTATGTAAATCTGTTTTTTATCTAAACCAAGAATTTATCACATATACTTAGAGATCATTTATTTTTGGGTCAATACTTTGAGAAAACCGATGTCTTCATTCACTCATGTAAATCCGATATTTCATTATACATGGGGGAGAATATGGAATAATATTTGTTAATTGAGAATGAAATGATTGTTACATTACTTAACTCTAGACCCTTTGAATTTACTTTCAACAATGGGGAGGGTTAAACCATAGAAAAGCATACAAGATCATTAAACATGGGTTATAATTGAAACTGAAGAAAAAAATGTGTTATAGAACCCATTAGATGATGAAAAGTGCTATTTTTTGATAAATATATAGAACACTTAATGTGTAAGGAAATATAATGATCAAGAATAGAGTTAGAGTTAAAGAACAACAAGTGGTGTTTCAAAAGATAATTGATAGGTCTTGACCCACTTGGTCCCTACCTAGGCTAGTGGTGAGCTACGTTTCCCACCCCAAGTCCTCCTATAATCATCCAGTGGCTGGTGAACTATATTAAGATGGCATAACACACACATGAGAGTCATTATCCTTCACCTACTTTATTATATATACACAGAAATCAAAAATATAATATCAACAACTAGACATGATATATATAACCATCTAAAATGAAAATATGCATGAATACAACTACTAAGAATATTAGGGGAATGAAATATAATATCTAATACAAAATGGGTGGGAAATAAGTGGAACAATAATATAAAAATAACAAACCTTGAGAGGCTTGGAATAATGATATCACCACATTGTTACAACTCTATCACAAAAACTTTCATTTATAAATCCAATTAGCTCTACTATGTTTCAACACCACCAGCTCTATCCTCATCAATATAAACATTGACCAATACACTATTATTAGAGACACAAAATGTTTGGTTATAAGTACCATGTGTGGGTGATTATAAAAATAGTTAGTAGGATACCCTAGAAAAAATGGTGATAGGGTTATACGTTAAGGATAAAACCTAATGTCAATAAATTCCTTGGAATGAGGAACCCAAGAAAAAAACCATTCCTCATGGGGAAACACCTACCTACTTATAGAAAATATAAAAAAAATCAAAACACATGCTTCAGATTCACCACATTAATGAATGAAAAAACCCACTTTCTCCTCTTTAATATGGAAATTTTAACAATAATAGTTTTCATGATTGAACTACAACCTAAATCATTAAATAAAGATGTGGGGATCTATTTAAGAATATCCAATATGAAAAGGATTATAGAAAATGATCCACTCTTCATAGTATCATGTGATAACTCAAGGGTCATACAAGGAAAGAAATTAATCACTAGAGAAAATAAAGTTCCCAAATTCATTTTTCTTCATGACCCTTCTGAACAAATTTCTATTGAATTCTTAAACAATAATACATATCAGGGTGGTATCTTTATCACGATCGACACATAAACTGAGGTGCTTCCCACCCCAGAATAGGTGACTCACAATTCATTTTACAATATAATAAGAAAATAGTCCTTTCTCTATTGTGATATAACTCGAGAATGTATTGTATCGCATTAAAACTCAGTGTAGTTGATCATCCATGTAACACTCTAACTCGGGAGCCACTGAACAGTTCCCCGAGCTAGTGGGTCACATGGAATGAAGTATTCCTCCTTGCATGCTAGAGGATTCTAACTATCAGTGAAGGTATAAGGTGGTAAAATGGGAAGACGATGCCCTCATGATCAGTGTAATATAGTAGTGTCACAAGTGAATAAATAAGATTATGTTTAATATAAAACAAATACAAAAGATAAGAATTAAGAATACAAAAATAAAAAATAATAAAAATCAGTGCCATATACAATATGAGCACATCATGTCTCTATATAAAATGATAGTAAATACATGGAAATAATAATCTTATATAGTTCATGTATCAATGTACAAAAAGACCCAAAAAATAACTATTTACAACTAGAATCTTGAGAAAATCTTGGTATTATCCTCTCCATATGCTATGAAATGATCAAATCAAGAATCATAAAGTGGGTGTTTTCTCCGGTCCCTACTTGCATCCACAATGTCTATTTGGGTACCCAATAGTGGTTCGAATAGGGTGTGAGATATCACCCAGTAGTCCACCACCAACAATGTATATAACATTTTCAATGTTTGTATAAAAAATGACGCAATGTGAAATATAAAATAGGTATATCAACTATATTATTTTCCATTCTATCAACTGTAATCTAACACCCCTAACTAGGGTAAACTGAAACTAGCCCCTGAAATCATGGGATAAATGTAAATCATGATAAAGAATCCAAAATTACATACACCATGTAATAAAATTTCCAAACTCAAGGGATGAATCAAATTAATAATGACCTAGGAATATTCGTCATGTTAGGCCTACTTTGGTAGAATTAATTTTATAAACAATAAAGGCATCCCCTTATATCCTAGGAGCACATCTCTAGAATCACAACAACAACATGGGTGGAGCCTAAGGAGCATGTCAAAAAATCATGTCCAAGGAATTCCATGAAAGATAGATCCATGGATTATTAATGTACTTGGGATACAAAGTAGTCTAGATCCATGTAATATAAAATGTCCATGGAACCCTATAGAATCAGAATCCTAGTATTAGAAATGTCCAAGGAAACCACTACCATAATTAGGATCCCTGAAGTCAAAATGTTCATGGAATTTAACTGAATCATGATATAAGGTGTTGAAATGTCCAAGGTATCCAATAAGATCTTCAATATAGATATATATAGTAGAAATTTCCATGGAATCCAATAGAATCAGGATTAAAGGATTAGAAATATATAAGGTATCCACTGCTATTTTTAATTTATCATATAATTTCATAATTGATTTCATTATCATTCACATTTAACGAGTTCGTCTATCCCATTCCACATTTTATCATTTAACGATTCAACCATTTCATCATATTTATTCAAATGAAAATGAGGAATAAACCTTCTCTTATAACTCATTCAATTCTCATAAAGGATCCATCTAACAAATTCAATCTCAAACACACTGAATGGGGTGGTATAACATGGGAAGATATGAGAACACACCTCATGGGTGGTACAAGTTGAGGTAAATGAAATCCAACCATACAAAGGCAATAAGTGGGATACCTAAATAAGTTCCAATCAATTTAATCAAGGCATTGAATTAATATTAGGGGAAATATTGTAAGTTCTGGCATGTGGCACAATGAAAACAAGGTATATAGAACACCAAACTACAAGGAAAAGGTATAGAACACCTACTATATACCCATTTAGGAACACTAATCTAGTATCGACCTATAATTTGGTAAATATTGTGAGAAAAATAATGAATGGATGAAAACATTGGAAATATGGGATATTAGAATGTAACAAAATAACTTCATCGATAAGAAAAAAATTAAGAATGATTCAAGACGAATGAAGAACACACCAGTGAAGATCCAATGAGATAATCATCACTTGAATCTCAGTCTGGATCAGGAAACAAAACCCAATCCTACTGTTAGGCTTCAAAATGATACCTTTCATGAAAGAAAAGGGTGTGGGTGAGCTTCTTTCAAAATAATGAGGCCCTGTCACTAATTTTTAAAATAGATCTCTGAATTTACATGGTGTAAAAATTAATTACATGTCATGTAAAGATGAGGATTTACCTTATAGTGAAATCTCATTACATGTTGAGAATTTTATTGCGAGGTACAATATATGTCATGTATTTTATACACCCAATTTATTCCAAATACACTTCGTGTACTTATACATAGATTTCATTCATCCCCCTGCTTCATCTTTCTAAAAACTATCCAAATGGCCCATGGTCCCGGATTTATTATCTAACCCAAAAAGATAACTTAAACAAAAGTTTAACTGGAAATAATTGGATTAGAACCTCATCAAAATAGCCAAGATCCTATAATCTTCCCCCCTTAATTAAATTCACCCCTGAATTTTCCTTCTAAGGGCGGTTGAGGATTTTATGAGAATAAATCTGACCATTGAGCACATATATCAGCCTCCCTCTCCCAAGTCTTATCCTGTAAATGGTCATGCTTACATAGCCCCATACTAGAGGAACTGACTCACCTTAGAGAGCCTTATTTATCCAATCAATTATATTTATAGGATGATCCTCAAAGGTCACATCTACCTCTAACTCAACCTAATTAGGATGAATAAGATGAGATAGGTCTAAGGGATAATGATGAAACTATGATACATGGAAGGAATCGTTCATGGATCGATACCTTTGAGGTAACTGTAACACCCTAGGTAAATAAAGAGTATGACATTTTCACATTTATCCATTTTTGTGAATAAAATATTAATATAAATTTAAAGGGGACGCTATGCTCTATGGCATACCCAACACGCAACAATGAGTTTCTTGGGAATTTTACGTTGCACTCTAATAATAAAATAATATTATTTTAAATGGTAGTTAACATCTAGCTGTTGTGATGGCAGGAATGAATAGAACTAACTAAAAAATGATTATATATGTTTGTCAAATATTTCTACTTTTTACAATAAATGTTAGAGGATTAAAAATGTGAATGAATCCAATTTTAAGCGTAAACATTCTAATATTCTTTACAAGGTCGATTAACCGCCTTTTGATGGAGAACCTCTTTTAAATCCAATTTTTGACAATATTATGTGTTATATTTGAAAAAATAAAATTATTCTTTGGAATTGGGACATCAAAATTTACTTTGTGTAAAATTTTGGTATTTTTCCGAAAAAGTTCTATTTTTAATGAATAGTGAAAAATGTTGTATTTTAATTCAAAACCTCTTTTTAATATAATTTATTTATATGATTAGATTATCTGTTGAATTGGTTTTAAAGTGAAATTAGAATATATTTTTACCATTTAATCAAATAGTGGTCATTGGAATTAATTTCACTTTGAAATTTGACTTAAACTATTGTCAATCTTTTGATATATATTGTTTCATAAAAACACGCTATTTGTTCTGACAGCGGGAATTAATTATTAAATTAATTAATGTAACTTATATGATATTAATTTTGTAAAATGGACATCATTTTTGAATTCGGAATATCAAATATATCTTAGGGTGAATTTTTCGTAATTTTCTGAAAAACTTCAATTTTTGATGAATAGTGAAACCACTAAGTGGTACTTATAAAAAATGATTTTCCGTTTAAATGAAATTTTTCCACCTTTGTGTTTTGAATTTAAAATATCCGACATACATGGTTGTCATTAAGAAGTAAAATGTGGTTCGTTGGGATTAAAATATTTTTTTTGGTGAATAGTAACTTATTATGTTTTTAATCTCGATTAGAGGTAATTAGTGTAGTTTAAGTTAAAAATAATGTTTTAATAAAGTGAAATAACCTAGACACATGTCCTAAACTCATTGTATGAGTCATGTAAGAAACAGAAAATCCATGGGTCAACTTGGGGACCCCATGGAGCCACTTTGGTAGGAAAATTACATAAATACCTTTTTATTTAATGTTAAAATTAAAATGTCACAAACATGAGTTGTTTAACTAAAACAATTTTTACATGGGGTTATACAAGTCATATTTTTGACTATAAATATACATTGGAAAGCTAAAAATATTTCATACATCATAGTATTTGTTTTATAATTTTTAGACATTAAATAAATTAAATTATTTATGACATCATGATGATGCAGCGATGACCTCATTATTTAACGATTTAAATAAAATGGAAAGATAATGTAAAATCTAAGACCTAAACATGTCCAAAACCTATTGTATGGGTGGATTTTGAACCCTTATCACCTTATCCTCTAAAAAAATCAATGTGGGACCATTAAAATCCTAAACTCATTCTAAAATAAAGTAACATTTCTTTACTTTCCAAGAGTGCCCCTCCTCTCCTCTTACAAAAGGCCCCAACCTCTACCTCCTTACCCACACTTCCAAAGCCTTTGGCTCGGCCAACCCCTACCCATTTTGTCTCTCAAAATCCTTCTATAACTCTTAAAAGCCTCACTTTGGTCATAAGTCTTCCCAAGGAAGCCTTTGAGCTCAAACCAGAGGGAGTTACCCGATTTTAAGGTAATGTATTCCCTTGAGTCCTTTTGTTTTATTTTGCTTCTCCACCACCCTAAACTCTTTTTATTCCTTTCTTTTGTAAAAACAACAGTATATTCAATATAATAGGATGTTTTTATATTAATTATTCGAGCTACACTTACACACACCTTCGTCTAATGGTTAAAAAACATACTGTTTCTGTGGATGGCGAATTACTGCCTCACGAAACGATGATTGTTCAATATTATCTTAACACCTTTCATGGAGGACATTAAAATGTCACTATATTTATATATGATATATAATATTTTTATGTTTTAATTAAGCTTCTGTATTTTTTCTTTTGTGGCATACCTTTATGGTTTCCATTGTGGGTAAACACGATAATTTCATTTTAGGAAGTGCGGACTACCGCCCCCTCAAAGTGATTTGATTCGTTAATACCATATGTGGTACATATAAAGGATATATTTAATGATATTATATATGATACCATACTGGAATTAAAATACTATTATGTATCATTATGTTTTAATTCCATTAAATATGAAATAGAAATGGAAGCAGCGTTCATGCGTACGTACGGCTTACCATCTCCATGAACGGTGCATGTCATTTCTTAACTCTAAATGTTATGTAATATTATAAATGCATGAATATACTGGATATATATGATATATATGATATCTACATCATGAATAAAATTTTTTATACAATGGATATTTTACCACATGAACAACTTGTAATTATAAAGAGTTTATTTTTGACTCAAGTACCAATGATCGTTAAAACGACCGTTATTAGCTTAAATAATAACATAGTGTTCATGACATGGTAATAAGTGATATAAAAGGAATAATGAACTTGAAAAAGGTTCTTAAGGAAGTATAAATTAACTCATGTTTATTATTCAGGAGATTAATGAACGATCGAGTCAAGTCGGACCCGAGGTAAGGGATCCTACCCCTCTCTTTCTTTTTAAGTACACTCTTTTATGTCATTCCTTTTAAGATCATATTTATTATGATTGGGATGTTATTTTATATTAATATTACTGTAATATTTATTTTTATATGATGAGAGACCCTATTTTCTCTCATCAATCCATTTTGGATGTTTTGAGTGGTGCCGTTAGGCTGCCGAATTTTCGTAAGGGATCCAACCTCTCTCTTTCTCTTTTAAGTACACTCTTTTATGTCATTCCTTTTAAGCTCATATTTCATATGATTAGGATGTTCTTTTATATTAATCCTACTGTACTTATTATGTTCATATGATGAGAGACCCTATTTTCTCTCATCAATCCATTTTGGATGTTTTGAGTAGCGTCGTTAGGCTGCCGAATTTTCATAAGAGATCTAACATCTCTCTTTCTTTTTAAGTACACTCTTTTATGTCATTTCTTTTAAGCTCATCTTTCTTATGTTTGGGGATGTTATTTTATATTCCTCATTCTGTAATTTTTTTGGTCATATTACGAGAGACCCTATTTGATCTCATAAATCCATTTTTGGAAGTTTTAAGTGGCGCCGTTAGGCTGCCGAGTTTTCGTAAGGGATTTTTCATCTCACTTTTATTCCCGTGACATTTATTATATGTTTGCCACTATTTCCTTTTAGTGGTGTATGTACTGCACATTATTATACACTTTTTGTAGTATAATTTCATTTATGGGTATTTACATCTTCATTGTATGACCCTTCTTCCATGGGGTGTACGTTTCGAAAGTTACCCAACTCGGTAAGGGGACCTTTCACCCTCCTTTTTTTAAAATACTTCTTTTGTTATGTCTTTTAATTCACATACTATTATGTTGTAATATTATCTTCTATATCCTTATTTATGTAAATTTTATGTCCAAGTGATGAGATCCCCTTTATCTCTCTCATCAACCCTTTTTGTAAAATTTTATGTGACGTCGTTAGGCTGTGGAATTTTACCAAGGTAACTTCTTAACCCAATTTTGATTTCTTTGGGTTCAACATGTAGTTATTGAATATGTCATCCTTTGATTATGTGTGAATGTCCTCTGATTTTTTTACAAGAAATACCCACTTTTATTTCGTGTATTCGTTTGTCACACATAATTATGTAACTGATTTATCCTTAATCCAAGGATACCGTCTTTGTATGGGACTTCGTCTCAATCTCCTTTCATTGAGGCATATTTTTTTATACACAACCTTCTTTTATACGGTGTATAAACCCCTTTTACTTTTACGTTTATTCAAAAGGAATCTTTTTATATGAAGCGTTTACTAAACGAAAAAAGGGAATGTTTTTGTCGTACGTATGCGGCGACAACGACTTCCCCGCCGCCATGACCATTATTTGAGTTTCGGCTTCCTCTACAAGCCATACCGTTTTTTTAAAAGAAAAATAAATACCCGATTTTACTTTTCTTTTATTTTGGTATTGAAAATGGTTTTCATAATATTTTTATTATATCAATGTGTTTTATTGATATATTGTGATTGAAATGTAGAAATGTTATGTTTCCTTTATGTATGTTTTATATGATACGATTATGTTATGGTTCTTGGGCATTGTTATGAAGATGGGTGGTTCCGTGATAAACTAAGGGTGGGTGAGCCCGATATAGCTCTCCAATGCATTGGGTAATGTGAAGGAGTGAAACGTTAAGGTTTCTCCGAATAGATTTAGGGAATATACTGTGGTGGGTATTCCAAACGTAACCAAGAGGGTTATTCCCTACGTAAGAATGTTATGAATGCCTCAAGTTACCTTTATGTCTTATGATTTCTATGATTTATTCATGATTTGATGAGGTATGTTAAAGTGCCTATGTTTTATGGGTAATGTATAATTTCATTCTTATGTATATATGAACTCATGTTTCTTTTCCATATTTTTATAACCCTTACTGAGCTTTTTATGCTCATCCCATGTTTTTTTTGAAATTTTTTTCACTGGTCAAGGGAAAGGTACATGATATGATGATAGTGTCAAGGAAGTGTCAAGAAAGAATCCATGCTTTATTTTTAAATATGTTTCTATTGATGGGAAAAAATGAATACTATCTTTTATGTAACCACTTTGCTTAAATGTGGAATGTAATGCAAGTTTTATGATCTAATTCTCTAAAACTCTAAACCTGAAAATATCCGCAATGTGTAATCTTGTAATAACTCAATATTAAGTAAGGTTTAAGTCTGGGGACTTATAGTTGGTATTAAAGGTCGGTTTAGATAACTTTAGAGGTTAGGGTATTCTCTAAGCATAAGTGACATTACCATAATGGTTAGGATTTCAGAAAGAGTCCTAGTTTTAGATAAAGTGAATGAGTAATTATATCTTAGTGTTTATCTTACTCATTAGTACATGATGATTTTGTTGATATACACACACTGACATTTCTATTTTTAGTAAATGGATGGATCAAGCAGGCACCAATGTGACAATGGGTTTGATGGAAACTGTGGTGGTTCTCTGATTAAGAGACTGGATGAAATGGGGGATTCAATGAGGAATCTCATGGTTGTGCTAAACCAACTATCAAGGAGTCATGATCAACCACTTGAACCTTGGTGAGTTATCTAATGCATCATTACGATATGACCAACTCGATGTGGAAGTTCAGGTAATAATTATAAAGGTAACCATTAGGGTTTATATGATCCTTACTTTTTAGGTAATTATGGGTTACTCTATGATATGATGGAAAATGAAAGGCATGAGATAAATTTGAGGTTAAAATAGGTTATGATAATTTTTGAAGATTTTACCTCATTTTGGGGAATTTTTTAAGAATTATGTAGTTTTGGAAAAAGGACAACACGTAGACCGCGTGACAACCCGTCGCGTCGGACAAAGCTGTGGGAATCAAACCCACAACCAAAGTGAAACTGGTATTTATTGCCTACCACTGGACTACGTGAAGTACCTGGTTAGTATGACTTATTCTTTTTAGTTAGGCGACTTTATGAATTAAGAGTAAGTTGATTTTGGATTATTTATGAAAATGATTAACCTATCATGGAGGATATGAGATTAGGTTAATTACTTTTCAATACGAGACTTTAGGAGCAACTGATATTGTTTGGAGATAAATGTTACGATTTAACTTGGAGGACTATGTGACTAAATCCTTCAAATATTTGGGTTTCAATCTTAGTTTGGTTTAATTTGAAGAATTTTATGGAAAAATTGTTTATCTAATGGTCCTCGTTGAACTTTGGGTTTTGTTGGAAAAAATTTGGAGATTAAGAATAGATTTTCTTTTTATAAAGGGTTATCCTTTTCTGGATTATCTGATCTCGTACTAACCTTTTTGGTTTTGGTTTTGGTTAGAGTCTAAAGACATGGGAAGTATATAGTTCTCTTTTGTGGATTAGGTGATTCTCTAGAAATTGAATATAATACTCTTAATGCGAAAAAGTCATCCTAAATACTCATCTTTTGGAGAAAATATGAGTTTGATTAAGGAATCTTGTAAAAGTTGAAAGTCTACATGACAAGTAAGTATGTTTCATTATGATTTAGTTAAGCTCAAAAATAAATTCCTCAATGAAAAGTAACTTAAAACAAAAATGTTGTCTGTTAACTTTTCCTACTGGGGAATCAAATACCGTTTAACCCATCACAAGTTTGTGATTTTCTTATGGTTAACTTTCTCCTAGACATGTTTACTATCACTATCCATCAGAACATGACCCATTTTGTTTCCTCCATGTCTATATTTTCATACTTGGAATCCTAGTATGGGTTAAATCAGGTGACCTTTGTACTTATCTTTCTTTATTTTAAAATGATTGTTTTACTGACTCTTGTTCTGATGTGGGATTTTCAATGAAGTTTCCAAGACCAATTTTAAAATTGCGGGGACGCAATTACCAAAAGGGGGAAGGATGTAACACCCTAGGTAAATAAAGAGTATGACATTTTCACATTTATCCATTTTTTTGAATAAAATATTAATATAACTTTAAAGGGGGCGCTATTCTCAATGGCGTACCCAACACGCAACAACGACTTTCTTGGGAATCTTACGTTGCACTCTAATAATAAAATAATATTATTTTAAATGGTAGTTAACGCCTAGCTGTTGTGATAGTGGGAATGAATAGAACTAACTACAAAATGATTATATATGTTTTTCAAATATTTTTACTTTTTACAATAAATGTTAGAGGATTAAAAATGCGAATGAATCCAATTTTAAGCGTAAACATTCTAATATTCTTTAAAAGGTCGATTAACTGCCTTTTGATGGCAAACCTCTTTTAAATGCACTTTTTGACAATTTTATGTGTTATATTTGACAAAATAAAATTCTTCTTTGGAATCGGGACATCAAAATTTACTTTGTGTAAATTTTTGGTATTTTTCTTAAAAAGTTCAATTTTTAATGAATAGTGAAAATGTTGTATTTTAATTCAAAAACTCTTTTCAATCTAATTTATTTATATGATTAGATTATCTATTGAATTGGTTTTAAAGTGAAATTAGAATATATTTTTACCATTTAATCAAATAGTGGTCATTAGAATTAATTTCACTTTGAAATTTGACTTAAACTAGTGTCAATCTTTTGATATATATTGTTTCATAAAAACACGCTATTTGTTCTGACAGCAGGAATTAATTATTAAATTAATTAATGTAACTTATATGTTATGAATTTTGTAAAATGGATATCATTTTTGAATTTGGAATATCAAATATAGCTTATGGTGAATTTTTGGTAATTTTCTGAAAAACTTCAATTTTTGATGAATATTGAAACCACTAAGTAGTACTTATAAAAACTGATTTTCTGTTTAAATGAAAATTTTCCACCTTTATGTTTTGAATTTAAAAAATCCTAAATACATGGTTGTCATTAATAAGTATAAATGTGGTTCAATGGGGTTAAAATAATTTTTTGGTGAATAGTAACTTATTATGTTTTTAATCGCGATTAGAGGTAATTATGTAGTTTAAGGTAAAAATAATGTTTTAATAATATGAAATAACCTAGAAACATGTCCTACCATAATTGTATGAGTCATGGTCGACCAAGAAAATCCATGGGTTAACTTGGGAACCCCATGGAGCCACTTTGGTTGGAAAATGACATAAATACCTTTTTATTTAATGTTAAAATTAAAATGTCACAAACATGAGTTGTTTAACTAAAACAATTTTTACATGGGGTTATACAAGTCATATTTTGACTATAAATAGTAATTGGAAAGATCAAAAGATTTACAACATCATAGTATTTGTTTTATAATTTTTAGACATTAAATAAATTAAATTATTTATGACATCATGATGATGCAGCGATGACCTCATTATTTAACGATTTAAATAAAATGGAAAGATAATGTAAAATCTAAGACCTACACATGTCCAAAACGTATTGGATGGGTGGATTTAAAACCCTTAACACCTTATCCTCTAAAAATATCAATGTGGGACCATTACAATCCTATACTCATTCTAAAATAAAGTAACATTTCTTTACTTTCCAAGAGTGCCCCTTCTCTCCTCTTATAAAAGGCCCCCACCTCTACCTCATTAACCACACTTCCAAAGCCTTTGGCTCATCCAACCCCTGCCCATATTGTATCTCCAAATCCCTCTCTAACTCGTAGAAGCCTCACTTTGGTCAGAAGTCTTCCCAAAGAAGCCTTTGAGCTCAAACCAAAGGGAGTTACCTGATTTTAAGGTAATGTCTTCACTTGAGTCCTTTTGTTTTATTTTGCTTTTCCACACCCCTAAACTCTTTTTATTCCTTTATTTTGGAACAAAACCAGTATCTTAAATATAATAGGATATTGGTATGTTAAGTATTCGAGCTACACTTACACACACCTTCGTCTAATGGTTAAAGAACATACTGTTTCTGTGGATGGCGAATTACTGCCTCACGAAACGATGATTATTCAATCTTCTCTTAACACCTTTCATGGTGGCCATTAAGATGTCACTATATTTATATATTATAAATAATATGTTTATGTTTTACTTAGGATTCTGTATTTTTTCTTTTGTGGCATACCTTTATGGTTTCCATTGTGGGTAAACACGATAATTTCATTTTAGGAAGTGCGGACTACCGCCCCCTCAAAGTGATTTGATTCGTTAATACCATATGTGGTACGTATAAAGGATATATTTAATGATATTATATATGATACCATACTGGAATGAAAATAATATTATGTATAATTATGTTTTAATTCCATTAAATATGAAATAGAAAAGGAAGTAGCGTTCATGCGTACGTACGGCTTACCGTCTCCATGAACGGTGCATTTCATTTCTTAACTCTAAATGTTATATAATATTATAAATGCATGAATATACTATATATATATGATATATATGATATCTACATCATTAATACAATTCTGGATATAATTTATATTTTACCACACGAACAACTTATAATTATAAAGAGTTTATTTTTGACTCAAGTACCAATGATCGTTAAAACGACCGTTATTATCTTAAATAATAACATACTGTTCATGACATGGTAATAAGTGATATAAAAGGAATAATGAACTTTAAAAAGGTTCTGAAGGAAGTAGAAATTAACTAATGTTTATTATTCAGGAGATTAAAGAACGATCGAGTCAAGTCGGACCCGAGGTAAGGGATCCTACCCCTCTCTTTCTTTTTAAGTACACTCTTTTATGTCATTCCTTTTAAGATAATATTTATTATGATTGGGATGTTCTTTTATATTAATCTTACTATAATTTTTATGTTCATATGATGAGAGACCCTATTTTATCTCATCAATCCATTTTGGATGTTTTGAGAGGCGCCGTTAGGCTGCCGAATTTTTATAAGGGATCCAACCTCTCTCTTTCTCTTTTAAGTACACTCTTTTATGTCATTACTTTTAAGCTCATCTTTCTTATTATTGGGATGTTATTTTATATTACTCCTTATGTACTTCTTATGTTCATATGATGAGAGACCCTATTTTCTCTCATCAATCCATTTTGGATGTTTTGAGTGGCGCCGTTAGGCTGCCGAATTTTCATAAGACATCTAACCTCTCTCTTTCTTTTTAAGTACACTATTTTATGTCATTTATTTTAAGATCATATTTATTATGTTTGGGGATGTTATTTTATATTCCTCATACTGTAATGTTTATGGTCATATTATTAGATACCCTATTTGATCTCATAAATCCATTTTTCGAAGTTTTAAGTGGCGCCGTTAGGCTGTCGAGTTTTCATAAGGGATTTTTCATCTCACTTTTATTCTCGTGAAATTTATTCTACGTTTTCCACTATTTCCTTTGAGTGGTGTATGTACTGAACATTATTATACACTTTGTGTAGTATAATTTCATTTATGGGTATTTACATCTTCATTGTATGACCCTTCTTCCATGGGGTGTACTTTTCGAAAGTTACCCAACTCGGTAAGGGGACCTTTCACCCTCCTTTTTTTAAAAGACTTTTCTTGTTATGTATTTTAATTCACATACTATTATGTTGGGATATGTTATTATATATCCTTATTTATGTAAATTTTATGTCCAAGTGATGACATCCCCTTTATCTCTCTCATCAACCCTTTTTGTAAAATTTTATGTGACGCCGTTAGGCTGTCGAATTTTACCAAGGGAACTTCTTAACCCAATTTCGATTTCTTTGGGTTCAAAATGTAGTTATTGAATATGTAATCCTTTGATTATGTGGGAATTTCCTCTGATTGTTTTACACTTAATACCCACTTATATTTCGTGTATTCATTTGTCACACATAATTATGTAACTGATTTATCCTTAATCCAAGGATACCGTCTTTGTATGGGACTTCGTCTCAATCTCCTTTCATTGAAGCATATTTTGCTTTATACACAACCTTATTTTATATGGTGTATAAACCCCTTTGACTTTTAAATTTATTCAAAAGGAATATTTTTATACGAAGCATTTACTAAACGACAAAAGGTAATGTTTTTGTCGTACGTATGCGGCGACAACGACTTTCCCGCCGCTGTGACCATTATTTGAGTTTCGGCTTCCTCTACAAGACATACCGTTTTTTTAAAAGAAAAATAAATACCCTATTTTACTTTTCATTTATTTTGGTATTGAAAATGGTTTTCATAATTTTTTTATTATATCAATGTGTTTTATTTTTATCTTGTCATTGAAATGTGGAAATGTTATGTTTCCTTTATGTATGTTTTATGTGATATGATTATGTTATGGTTCTTGGGAATTGTTATGAAGACGGGTGGTTCCGTGATAAACTACGGGTGGGTGAGCCCGATATATCTCTCCAATGCATTGGGTAACACGAAGGAGTGAAACGTTAAGGTTTCTCCAAAGAGATTTATGGAATAAACTGTGGTGGGTATTCTAAAAGTAACCAAGAAGGTTACTCCCTACGTAAGAATGTTATGAATGCCTCAAGTTACCTTTATGTCTTATGATTTCTATGATTTATTCACGATTTGATGAGGTATGTTAAAGTGCCTATGTTTTATGGGTAAAGTATGATTTCATTCTTATGTATATATGAACTCACGTGCCTTTTCCATATTTTTATAACCCTTACTGAGCTTTTTATGCCCATCCAAAGTTTTTTTTTGAAATGTTTTTCACAGGTCAAGGGAAAGGTACATGATATGATGATAGTATTAAGGAAGTGTCAAGAAAGAATCCATGATTTATTTTTAAATATGTTTCCGTTGATGGGAAAATATGAATACTATCTTTTATGTAACCACTTTGTTTAAATGTGAAATGTAATGCAAGTCTTATGATCTAATTCTCTAAAACTCTAAACTTAAAAAGATCCTCAACGTGTAATCTTGTAATAACTCAAGATTAAGTAAGGTTTAAGGCTGAGGCCTTATAGTAACTACAACTAGTAGGATACCTACCTGAATCTACCTAAAATCGTGAATGACCTGACACATCAAAGTAAAATCTTACCCTATTTCTAAATCTGTCTATATTTCCCAACCTCAGTGAGAAACACAAAAAGACCCAATTCATGACCTAAAACTCTATATTTTATTGATGTTGATAGACTTAATATTTATTTTTATATTGATTTGTATCCATCCACATAATGATCAATTATAAATTTTCTAAATCCTTTTGCATGAGACTCAATTTGAGAATCATGACCTCTTACACCTTTAACCAACATAGAAGATATAAGAATGGATTACCATAGAAATCATCATGATAGATATTATTATAGGAGAATTTAGCCAAGGTTATATGGATATCCTAATATCCCCCAAAATAAAGGATCTTTGCTATAATAATTTCTCCCAGAACCTATATAGTGTGATCTAACTTGTCATCATTTTAGGTTGGTATGTTGTGCTCAAAAGAACCTATGTAACCATAGCCCCCAAAAATCTCTTCCAAAATTGACATGTAAACTAGGAATCCCTATATGATACAAAGGTATGAGGAACCCCGAATAAGCACAATATATTAGATATAAATCCACCCAAGATAATCTATTAATAAGGTCTCCCTAATCGGTTGGAAATAGGTGAACTTCATGATCCTGTCTACAAAAACCCATAAAACATCACAACCTCGATGTGACCTCAGCAATCCAGTTGTGAATTACATCGAAATATCACCCCGTTTTCACTTGATAATGGAAAGATATAGTAAAATTCATGCTGGTCACTGTTGTTCCTCCTTCACTTGATGGCATGCAGAACACCTCATGAAAAAACTATCATCCTCTTATTTCATCCCTAACCACCAATATTGACGGCATAATTCACGATACATATCGGTAACATTAGGATTTACTACCCAAACTGAGGTATGAACCTCCTGCATCAGCTCCTGTGTTTGTATTCTACAACCCAAACACAACCATGTATGCACAGAATCTCATCCTTATGAATAATCCAACTAGAAAGAAGGTCCTTACATATCATACTCCCATATAAGACTATTCCCTTAGAATCATATAATTGCCACATTCTGAATCTATCCCAAAGAGTGTATTTAACATCAAAGGATAATATAAATGTGATACCTTGACCATCCTGCACCTCCATGTGCATCTATGAAAACAAGGCCATAAGCTACCACTCACTACTGGCCTCATGAGTTGCTTGTATCTAAGTCCTCCTGCTTAGTGTATCAGCAAATGTATTTCACTTTCTGGGTGCATATACATGCTCGGCGTCAAAATACATTAGGTACTCAACCCCCAATACTACAAAACTGACATTTAACTACACTGGCATTTATCATCACTAGAAAAATGTGCTGAGAAATTCCATCTTTATTAATGATAAAATAAGTACTGATGAAGGGGGACCTTTATTAGTTCTAAAAAAAGTGTTGATAAAGGGTGCCTTTTATTAGTGAATTTGATTTAACGGTGATAAAAGTTCACCTTAATCAGCACTTTATTTTATCATTAATAATAGTTACCCGTAATGATTGATTTATTTTTATCGTTGATCAAAGTTACCCTTTATGAGTGCTAATAATAGAGTGCTAATAATTGGTAACCTTAATAAGTGCTTTATTAGTGATGATAATGGTTCAGAAATTATGAGTAAAAAAATTTAACAATTTCATTAATTGTATAATTATTTTTAAAAATGAATAAATATATATATAAATATTTAAAAAATTTAAATAGTATATATTAAATATATAGATATGTAAAATGAATAAAATTAAATAATTATACAAATGAAAATTTAAAATGTGTAAATTAAGAAAAATATTAAACATTTTATTAATTAAATAATTATTGATAAAAATGAATAAATTTAATATATATATATATACATTATAAATATTTATAAATAATATATATTAAATATAGATATATAAATGAATATATAATCATCCAAAATAAATTTAAAATGATTAAATTAAAAAATTAGTTAAAAAATTATTAAGGAAGCAATTATTAATAAAAATGAGTATGTATAATATATATAAATAAATAAATATAAATAAATATAAATATATATATATTAATTATAAATAGTAAAAAATAATATATATGAAATATAAATATATATAAAATGAACAAACTTTTAATTAAAAAATATTAATGTCTTATTCATTTTTAATATTGTCTTATTTTTCAATTTAACATATATTAAATGTCGTGTGTTACATTGACTTCATGTACATATATATTTGTAATTAATGCTGTCAATATAAAAATGCACACATAAATATTTTTTCTCCATATATAGAAACACATACACCTAATATTTATGCAGTTTATTTAAATTTTAGTATATTTTAGAATTTCATTATTAACATGATAAATTTAATATATTATGTTTTTAATCAGTAAATTTTATTTATTTATTTAATAATATTATAGTTAGGGAATTCATTTTTAATTTTATTTTTTATTCTTTTATTTTATTTTTGAGTTTAATATTTTTCTATTATTTATTTATATTTATTTATTTATTATGTTTTAGTATTTTATATATGTATTCATCTTAAATTTAATATATATATATATATATCCACATTTTTTTTAATAATTTATATTTAATGAATAAATATTATCCATTTTTTCAATATTTTTAGAGTTCACTCATTTTGAATTACTCAATTTCACTCCTTTTTAAAATTCATGTATTTTCGATTATATATCCACTAATAATGTTAAAAATACATTTGAAAATAAATATTTATAAATAAATACATCTATAAATGTACATTTAATATATTTATAAATTTATATATTTTTAATTATTATAATTAAATATTTATTATTTTTTAAATATGTATTTATATAATTATAAATAAATAATTATATATATTTGATAATTATAAAATTATAATAAATTTATTTAAATAAATCCTTTATCAGTGCTAAAATTTTAGTGCTGATAAAGATGCATATTTTTCAGTGATGAAAAGCATTATTAAAAAGAATTTTTATCAGCGCTAAAATATTAACATTGATAAAGGTGTTTTTTATCAGCGTTTTATATGAGTTGATAATTCTTGATATTTATTAGTGCTTTTTTAACACTAATAAAGACCTCTTTTATCAACGGTTATCAATTTAGCACTGATTAAAGGGATATTCATTAGCACTTTTGGGAAATCCCTTTTAAAAGTGTTCTCGATCTATTTTAAAGAACCCTAACCGATACTCACTCATCCAGGTTCTGAAGCACTCACAAAACTTCTCTATTGCTAGTGTGACTCCATTATGTTCCAACTGAAAAATCAAGGATATAATACAATATATGTTATTTTCTACTTTTCCTATATTGTTGTTTGATCTTTTGGGTTTCATGTTTTTCATTTTTATATTTTTCTTAACCTTTAAGAACCCTACATCTCATCTCCTCTCAACTAACGACGAGAATACTATATGAATTTTAATGTCTTGTTGACAAGAAAAATATCTATAGTTTAACTTCATGCCACTAGGATGAGAGACACTGTTCAATTTAACTTCCTATTACCAAGATAAATTTGTGCAGTTTAATGTCATGCAAGCAAGATGAGAGATGTTGTCAAGTTTAATGTCTTTCTTATAGAATGAATTTGTGTAGTTTAACATCCAATAACTATGATGAGATACAATGTTCAATTTAATGCCTTGCTTCCAGGATGAAATGTTGTAGTTTAACATCATGAAAACAAGACGAGAGACACTATACAGTTTAAAATATTTCTTCTAGGATGAATTTGTGCAGTTTAACATCATGGAAGCATGATGAGAGATGATTTATGAACACTATGAAATGTATTTCACGAGAAATATTTTATTAGTGTGGTTTTTGACTCATTCCTCATCCATTTTTGTCCAATTTACATGCTCTATTTTTTGGATTATCTTGGCTTGGTTTCCTAAAACGGTTTTTGGAAAGGGTAAAAATAATATTCAAAATTGGATTTTCTTTAAAAATGTGGGTTATTATGTTGTAAAAAGTTTCCTTATAAGAATGTGGTTTGAAATTAAAAATGAAATAGTGGTTTTCGAAGATAGAATTCTTGTATTTTTTTATAAAAGTTGGCTTGTAATCAATTTTTTTTGTCCCATGATGTTTCTTTCTATTGTGTTTTAGATTGATTCGGAACCCGATTTTATGATTTTTGTGTTATTTAGAATATGCCACCCATAAAGGTCCCTGATGTTTCTAGTGGGTCTCTCCTTGTTTCTAGTTCTCCTCTGTTGCTTCTTATCTTCCATGGTAACTGAGGTTTGTTAGAGTGATGAAGTGTCTTGAGGTAGTTGAGCATGTCTTCATTGTTTTTGGAACTCCCAGAGCTGTTAGAGTTCTTGTTGTTCTGGGTCTTCTTGGGGGTCCAACTCTAGGAGAATGAGAGTTTTTACCCACCAACTATGAAAGTTGGGATGATGTGTGAAGATTTTAAGTCCCTCTTTGTCTGATGGTTTATGCATGAGGAGGTGAAGATAAATAAAATAGAAGAGCTCATGAGTGTTGAGCAAGGTCAGTAGATAGTTAAGGCATATGTTGAACAATTTAAAAATATAGTTTCCTTTTGTTAGGAGGTGGTGTCATAGGATCTATTGAAAGATTCTCTTTTCATTAAGGGTCTTCATCTAGATATCAAGGAGTGAGTCCTATTATCCAAGGATCTCTATTTTACGAATTTTTTAGAGGAATCATTTTTGGTTGAGTTGTTGTGAAAGAAGCCTAAAAAAATTGGCTCAGTTGTTGCCTCATGTGTTGGGGTAAATAGGTTTGGAGTTTCCTCATTTTTATTTTAGTGATGTTGTAAGTTCATATTTCCTTATAAAAAAATGAGGGAATTAACCTTTTTTAGTTCAAGTGGTTTTCTTTTGAATGTGAACCTTTACATGGTTATCATTTTATGAATTAGTTACCCTCATTCTATCTTGCTTGTTTAGAGATGTCTATTTTTGTGAAAATCACTCTTTGTGGATTGTGTGTTGGTTTATTTATATTTTATATTTTGATTGTTTATGCGGCTATTTCTACTAATGTAGTGTGTTGAAAGAATATATATGTCTATTTGGCTGCATTGATCAATGGACACAAAACATGTATTGGTTGTGCATCACTCACAAATTTAATTAAAAAACTAAGGATTCTCTATGCACTTCACTACTGTAGGTTAACAATTTCTTAGCATAGAATCTGACCTGAACTTCCTGCCTGACACCCCCATGATTCTATCATATCACACACACTCTCTGCCATATCTTTCATATCACCATTAAACATTAAATTTTCCTTTTCTTACACACCAATTTATTATATTCTTGCACTTTCATGAATTATTCATATTTAAAAATAGTAAATGGGTGTATTAAGGGAAGGAAAAGTGAATGTTAAATGATGATATAATAGATATGGTGGCGAGAATGTGTGGGATGAGAGCATCATAAAGACCCTGGGAAGGAAGTTCAAGTCAGATTCTATGTTAATCGGTATTTAACCAACAGTAGTGAAGTGCACAGAGAATCCTTATTTCAGTTATTAGCTTATATCTATACCAAATAAACCCTTTGGAAAGATGTAATATTAATGTTATTATATAGTTTCTCTATTTTACTGAAAAATTATGTAATGAAATATTGATTTAATTATCATTATTCCCTATAGAGTTTGTTTATTATATAGGATTTATGTCCACGTGTCATGCCTTTACAGGAAGAGAAATGATGTTGTCTCTACTCAATCATGGAGGTAATATTGATGTTTTCATAGTAAAATCATTGTCTATAGAATTAGTATAGTGTTTTATATTTATGTTTAATTTATTTCTTTTTATTATTACTAATGCAATAATTGTTTTCTAATATAGGTGGATTCTTTTTTTTCACTTTGGGTTTCTCTATCCATCTTTCATGCTTCTTCTCCCTCAGATTCTTTTCACCCCTATAGTGTTGCATTTATCACTTTCTTTCATGTTCTCTCTATTACCTTTTCTATAAGAGAAACGTCACTACCTATGATCAATTTGAAAGTTAATCTTGATATTTTCACAGTAAAATCATTGTCCATATAATTAATGTATTATTTAATATTTATGTTTAATTTATTTCTTTTTAGTATTAATCATAATATTTTTTTCTTATATAGGTGGATACTTTTTTTTCGAGTTTATGTGGTTTGTTTGAAGCTATTCATGTAGTTGCAGAAGTTCGACAGAGAAAGTCATTGTAAATAATGGTAACATTGATAGTTAGGATTGTTTTTTAATATATGTAATAATTTTTATTTATGTAATTATATAAAAAAATGTTTTAAATGTTTATAATATAGTGTTGTTCTGGTATTTGTGTTGTAAATTTCAATTCATTTAAATTCATTATTGGGACATGTTTTTGTTGATATCTTGTTTGTTTTTGGTATGTTTCTAGGGGTTTTGGGGGTGCGGTGGGCTGCTACAGCACACTGCTGTGTGTCCCTTTATCTCTGCTTTTAAAATCATGGACAAAGAGCACATTTATCATCGCTTTTAAAAGTGATGATAAATGACACATTTATCAGCACTTCTAAAAGGGAAGATAAAGGTATACTTTATTAGAGCTTCTATATCATTGATAAAAAGTCCTTTATCAGTTCTTATAAATACGCTCATAAAGGATTCCTTTAGTTGAGCTAAATAAAAGTGCTGATAAATGAGACCATTATCACCACTTTTAAAATTGTTGATAAATGTGACGTTTATCACCACTTTTAAAAGCACTGACAATGGTCGGATTTATCAACTATTTTGTTAGTGCTGACAAATGTACCATTTGTCAATTTTATTAGTGCTGATAAAAGTCCTGGGCTTTTAACATCACTCAGGTTTTCAGGACTTTTCTAGCAATTATAAATTCCATTTAAAATACAGTTAAAGGTCAGTTTTGTAGTAGTTCCCCTTCAATTCCTCAAATTCAACTCATGATGTGAAAATTTGTACTTGAGGATTTTTTAGTTCGTAAACACCACAAAACACTCTCTTAGTAAATATTGAATCCAATAACACAATGTATGAACAACAGTGGATAAGTCAATATTTTTCGTAGGTAGTTCCTCTCATGTGGCCTTAACTGACGAGACTTGTACACCATGACTCACTCATTTTACATCATAATTTCTCCTAGACTAGTACCTAATGCATCAAAATACATAGTATAGATCCTACCTGGATTTAAAAGAATTAGGAATAGTGTTGAAGCCAGTCTCCCTTTTAGGTCCTAAAAGGTTGTCTCATAGGTATTTAAGCATAAAAACTTCACATCCATCTTCAAAAATACCATAAGAGGTGCTGTAAAGCATGAGAATTCTTGTATGGAATTTTTGAAATTTCTAGATATCCCCAAGAAACTATATATGTCAAAGATGTTCTTAGTATTCTCCTAGGAAACTATAACAATCACATTCTTTGGGAATTCTAATACTTATGTATTTGATATAATATGATCCAGGAAGTTAATCTTATCCATTCAGAAGTTGAACTTTGTGATCTTATCATATAACTGGAACTCTCTTAGTTTATCTGAAATAATATCTAGATTTTTGTCAAGGTCATTTGGATTGTGAGAATACACCAAAATATCATCCATGAATACTACCACAACAAAATCCAGATAAGGATGGAAAAACCGTTTCATCAATTCTATAAAAAATATTAGCATGCTTTTAATATTGAAAGGCATAACCATATAATAATATAGACTATAATTTTTATGAAATGTTTTATGATGTATGTTTACATGTCCAACACACACATGATGATAAATCATTATCAGATTATTTTTTTTTGTAAAAAACTGAGCTCCTCAAAGCTGGTCAAAGAGATCATCTATACGAGGCAAGGAATATTAGTTCTTAATCATAAAATGATTCAATTTTTTATAATCCACACATAGCCTGTGGGTTCTATCATATATTTTTTGAAAAATAGATTGGAGAAACCCATATGGAAGTACTTGGTCATATAAACCCCTTTGCCTCTAAATCCTATATCTCTCTTTTGAACTAATAGAACTCCATAGTATCTATCCTATAAGGAAGAATGGATACCAGTGTAGTTCAGTGAACCAAATCAATAGATAACTCCAATTCAATATCAAGATATAGTCCAGAAAAGTTTTCTAGAAAAAAATTCCTGAAATGATCAACCAAAAAATGGATTTCTACTTAACATGTTCCTTGATCATCCAGATATAAACAATAAATCTTTACTATCATCCTTCCCAACCCACAATAAGTTGGTCTAGATCTACTTACATGGACATACCATTCACACTTAGAAAAAAAATCTATTCCTTTTGGTGGTGTGAAGGTCACCCTTTCGTGATAAAAATCAAATAAAACCTAAAAGAAAACTATCTGATACATCCCTAATATGATATAAAAATCTATTATCGTTAGGAAAAAAAGATTTCATATGAAGAAACACCCTCCAATATCCAAGGTAAATCCCTACACTAGCATACACCCTCCCTTATATTCCTCACCATAGTATCCAAAGTCATAAAACCACCATAAAACTAAACATCGAGGCCATGTATCTCCAAAAAAAATTATATATATGATTGAATGAGATTCACCTATATCAAAAATAGAAGATACTGGAGTGGAAGATACATAAATAGTACCTCTTAGAGTAGATAGCATGATGCTCTGTCCCCCAGGTGTAGGCTGTATAGAACACATTTGGCCCAAACCACATTTCTATGAAAGAACCTAACTATATGAAGTAGGCCCTCTCTACTATCATGGTAAAACTAGTTCATGGGTACCTCATCCACACCCACCACCTTTTCCAAAATGAATGACACTACATTTACTCACAACTTGATTTAGATCTTATAATCCCTCTCTTGAACATGGAGTTGGAGAAAATCCCCTTCTATTGATCGATAAATGGAAGGTTCTATAAAATCCCTATATATGGTGCATCCCACCACATGCTCAACGCTCAATTGGGTCTCTATCAAAATAACTCCACATATATCCCCACCTCCTACACAAATTATAGAAGACCGAACTACCATCACTAAAATAATGACTGGTATTACCTTAATGAGAAGTCTCAAAAGGTTGCTTCCTACCACTGGAAGCCAAACCACTAGATTTGGAAGCTTCACTACCCTTCTATGGCCACCCATATACCCTCAGGATATGCTTAGTAATAAGAAAAATATTCACTATCTCTATTATAGTAGTCAGTGGAAACACATTTACCTATGATCGAATGATAAGATTGAATCCTCAAAGCACCTCACCATTGATGGATTATCATCAATATAAATGAGAATAAAATTCTAAAGCTCTAGGAAGTGTGGCAAATATTCCATTACCATCATCGTACCCTTCTCCAGATCTAAAAAATCCCTGGCCCACTCAGCCGTTAAGGTCTCTAGAAATAAGTAATCATAAAACATGGATTAGAAATTCCTCTAAACTATATCCCAAAGAATAAAATCCTAGATCAAAACATCCCACCAGTGTTTGGATAATCCTTGAATAATATATATTGAATGATTTAATCTCCTCATAGGAGGTGCCTCAAGATACTCAAAAATCGATAAAGTAGTTTCGAACCACAACAATACAGCTTGTGAAACACCATCCCCTGAAAACGTGGGAGGACGCTTTTACTGGAACACATTATTTTTATCTTCTATAGAAGAGGAAGGATGTAGGTATCCATGAATGTTTTGCATAAATCATAAGAAACCCTCATGAAACTAGGAATCATCACCCATATCATGTACAACCTCTGGTTCCACAACTGGGACTATGGGAGGTTCTACTAGTGGCTAACGACCCACCACCACTAAAGAACAGTCGTCTCCCCCATCCTGGTGCATGAAATAAGGCTATGATGGCGGAATGTCTCTACAAATACAACCAAAATACTCATAAAAGAGTCTATTAACGATTAATTATTAGATATAAAAGAATATGATTGGTCGAAACCTTCCTATAAAAAATTTACACCCCTTTTCCTACTCCTAAATCCGGGACTGGGTAAATTAATAGTCATATAAAACACTAGAGACACTACCTACTTCCCACTCCTAATGTCAGGTCTAGGTAAAGTTTTATATCTCATAGCCTGAGTCCTGTTATATGGACTATCCATATCAATTTAATAATTCATTTATCAGTGATATTTCCATTTTATAATTTCATTTAAATTCATATTTATATAAAAATTATATTTAATTGTTTGAACCAAATGGATAACCACTTCCAACCTATAAGGGCCCATGCACCTAATAAATAAAAGTGTGGAATCTAGTTAATCCCAACCATAACATGTTCCAGTCCATATGACCAATGTTCCATGAATTAACATGCCATAATTGACTTCTTGGGGTGTCCTTTATAGCCTATGCCTAAAAACACAATTGAGGTTATTGAAACCACTTTATGTAACAATTATTTTTTCATAATATCCTATAAAAACATTAACCATGTAGCAATTAAATCATGCATGGAATGCATAATAATGTCATGCATTCAAGAAAATAATCCAATATGTCATGGAATATGCAAGGAATGTGAACCTTATATGGTGCCAAAAGTGATGCTTGAGATGGAATGCCCTCATCTCATCAGTGAAAAGTAAAATCTATAATCATAAGGAACAACATCAAACATCAAGTGTGTCACCTAACGGTGGAATCAAAATATCTATAATAGAAAAAATATAGAACAAATAATTCTCAATCCAAGCAATCTGCATTCTTCCTATACACGGGTTAGCTACAACTAGGAATAGTTCATTAGAAAATTTTAATTCATTCCTAAAATCCGGTCTATTATCTCAAAATAAGAAGGTATGAAAAGAAAGTTCATCAATACCACATTATAACATCCCAACCTGAGATTTACTGAATAGTGACCTGATTTAGTGGTCCATGAGTCCTCAAGTGTGCCTCCTCATACAACATAGGTTTTTGACTACCATCAAGAGTCGAATGTGACATAATGGGGAATATATAACCTCATGATCAAAGTAACATAGTTGTATCACAAGTTAATAAATAAGTATAATCAAAGTATAAAACAACGAAAGAAGATAAACATCTAGAAGACCACAATAAAAAATAATCCAAAGAAGTGTCATTTACAATATGTGTATGTCATTTGTCTATAGAAAATGGAAATAAATACATGGAAATTGGAATCTGATATAGTATAAGTATCAAAGTAAAAGAAATACTTAGACAGAAAAATCACCAGCTAACATCATGTGCATAGTTCAATCCTATGATATCTGGCCCCCAAGAAATGATCAATTCAAGAATCATCAAATGGTCAATTTAACTTTACCCTACCTACGACCATGAATTTTGTCTAGATACCCAATGGTGGCCAAAATAGGGTGTGAGATAATGCTTATTAGGCCACCACCAATGAAGTTTACACTAGTGCAGAAATCGTTTTTTACGTCACCATTTTTTACGTCGGTTATATTTAACCGACGTAAAAATGCGGCGAGTAGATTTTTCACGTCAGTTATTTTAATAACCGATGTTACAAATCGCGCCTGTTGGGTTTTTACATCGGTTATCTTATAACGGACGTAAAAAACCAATGCGCGGGGGGTTTTTTACATCGGTTACCAAATAACCGACGTAAAAAACCCGTAGATATCTCGTTTTTTACGTCGGTTATTTTCTAACCGACGTAAAAAAACCAAAGCGTGGGAGCTTTTTGACGTTGGTTTTAATATAACCGACGTAAAGAAGTTAAAAAATAGTTTATAACGTCGGTTATATAATAACCGACATTATAAAACATTTAAAAAAATTAAAGCCCGTGTTCTGTCATTTACGATTTTTCGATTGACAGTCGCCGGATCGTCTCTCTCTCGCGCAGTAAACCCTAATCGGCTCATCGATCGCCTGCATTAAACTCATTTTGGCTTCATTGTTTATCTTCCTCACTCCTCTCGGATCTATCATCTCAACTCGCGACATTCAAGTAAGCCTTCCACGAATTTATTTCATTCGTTTTTGTTTCGATTCTTGATGTGCTTTTCGTTTGTTTTTGAATCTCGTGGAATTTTTTGTTATTGCAAATGGTTATTATGTCCATTCAACTCGCAACATTCAAGCCGGTGTATTTTGGATAAGACTATTTTTAACTCTTATTCTAGATTTTCATTCTGATATACGCTTTACGATTCTATAGTACAATGAAAAAGTAGATTCATTAAAGCTTCTTAAACCACTTATACTTCATCTTTTCTTCTGAAATATGAATCAGTAACAACTCCAATATGATCGCTATATTGATCTATCTGAATACCAGCAACTTCATTACGAGCAACCTCTTAAGTATCTAAATAAATACATATCTGATAAAAAATATTACTGTGACCATGAGAACATAGATATTTGACTTCACAACCATTCAAATTATTCAATCATTTAGAAAGAATAATTAATTTTAAAACATTGAGGATTAGCTTCAGCAAAATCTGAAAAATAATGGGTGGTATTGTAACGTTCCATTCTTCCAGCAACATTATTATTTCCTACTTAGCTGGAATGTGTCTTTCTGGATGAAGATTGGTAGTACTTATTTTCATAAAATCATATTTTCAATATGCTTGTCCAGAAAATGATTTTCATGAATGAAATTGGACCAGGTACAATCGGTAATACCTATCCTTAAAATTTCATTCAACATTCTTACATCATAATATTTTTTCAAAAAATTATGATTTTTAGAACTCCTAGATCAGAAAACCATCATCTGTTTTCATCTTCATTCATAAAAATATCAATTCATACCTATTACAATCAAATATTTCATTCTGGACTCATGGTGAGTCTGATAATACATTTCTTCTTTCAGTCATCTCCTAAAAATGATGGACCTTTTCATGGAAAGTGTATCTGATTTCTTGAATATGATGGTATGTCCGATTTTCAACAAAACCAAGTGAGGTGATTTCTTTTATTATTAATAATTCATAAAAAAATTATAATACCTAAATATTATTATCATCCTTTTCAGATTTTTCATTATAAAAAAGGTAAAGGGTACTTTCTTTTCATTCTCAAGTTAAATTATATTTTTTATAAAGGTCTTTTCTATCTAAGTAGAAATAATTTAACGATAATTAGATTGAATTAGGTATATTATCTTATCTTACCATCCAAACACATTTTTATGTATTAATAATTATTATGTTTTGTAAAATCAATTATGACCCCCATTTCATTTTTGTTAGTTAATTGATCTACGAAAGTGTTATAAATGATTTGATGATCACGATTCACCCATATATATGGTTAGTCATTATGTGACATTTGGGTCCATAATATCCTACTAATGCATTCGACAATGCATTATATATCATAGATCAGTATGGGATACAGATGGTTATACCATGTCCAATGTGTTATGTGATGTTTCTCGTAAGAAATATTATAATAAATTATAGGAAAGGTGATTAACATATCCCAATATGACGTGAATGAAACTATGTTTTCCCTTGACATATGTTATGACTTATAAGATTATGTTTGTGCCACACTCTTATGATATTACACATACCAATGTTGTGATCATGTGAATAAGGTTTTTTAAATCATGTTCCCACTATCATATAAATCATGTCTTATGTTATGCTAAAATTGTTATACTTGGACTCAGGTTTTATGATCTATGATTATATAGAACTGTTTCAATTATCTTTTTGATCATGTGCTTTGTGTATGCTCTTATACCCCCATGGATATCTTTTTATGAGATTAGATATTATATTTATATATATCATGTTTACCCATAATGAGTATCGTAAATCAAAACTTTTATTATTTTCATTCCCTAAGTTATAAAAATAAGTATTATGTAGGATGATTCAAAAATTTAATCTGTGAGATGAGTTGTTTTATGTGTGAAACCCAGGCCAAACACATATGTATTTTTTTATTGGTATTACATATATATAGTTCGACATATACTTTTTTTACATTACCATGATATTAACATTACTTTTTCTAAAGAAATATTAATTTCCTTAGATTATATATCGGATCAAAAGGATATAGTAATTCTAATATATAATCAGAATGATCAGATAATATGACAATATTATTAAACATAAAACAAATGGTCTATATTCATATTTCTAACATGACACTTACGATGTATAGCTATTTGGTGTTGGGTACTTATGAAAACTACTACTACTTTCCAGATTTTGGCACTTGAAAGTGTTGAGTACTTTACATCATAATGATTGAACAAAAATCATGAATAACATATGTTATATGCTCCATTAGGTATTCTTATATTTTAACATGTTTATTAGTATATTGGCATGAGATTATTATAAATGTGTATCATCTGATCATATTCACTTATTCCAGATAAAAATCATTTTGTTTATGTTTTATTGATGTATATTTTATTTGGAGAATCATTAGGCGTCATGGTTTTCTTTGATTCAATGAAATTTAAAATTGTTATATCTAAATATATTTTGTTTTAAAAATAATATTCAAGCATATTTTTTAAAATACCTATAGATTTGTTTTATATTTTAAATTGTTTTACATTCAAATTATGATTTTTTTCACATAAACATGTATTTGTCTTATCTTAAAAATATATATTTTTTGTTGATATTTGTTATAGGTAATAATGAGTCGAAGTTGGATTACAACACATCGAATGAGCAATGAATTTGAGGAAGGTGTTGATGCCTTTTTGGAATTTGCAAAACGAAATGTTCCAAGTAGTGACATTTTTTTCTGTCCATGCCTGAAATGTTTGAATATGAAGAAGTTGAAAAGTAGAGAGATAAAAGATCATCTGATATGTCAGGGTTTTAATCCAAGTTACAGCCCTTGGATTTGGCATGGTGAAATTGGACGGAATGTCACTGATGATGATGATTCGCAAGATGGTAACTCCGATGGAATTGAAGAAATGATTCGCAATATTGTAGCAGAAAAAATTGAGATAGAACCGACAGTTGCACGTCTATATGGTGATGCTGAAAAACCATTATATCCCGGTTGTACAGATTTTACGGTTCTGTCGGCGGTGTTAAGATTGATTAACCTGAAGGCGAAGCATGGATGGAGTGACATAAGTTTTACAGAGCTGCTATAATTGATGAAAGACATTCTTCAAAAATATAACAATCTTCAAGATTCACATTACAAATCCAAGAAAATATTATCCCTGATGGGATTGGGATACAAGAAAATACATGCCTGTCCGAATGACTGCATTATATATAGGAAGGAATATGAATTTCTATCAGAGTGTCCAAAATGTGGGACATCATGGTATAAGGTGAAAGAAAAATCACAGGGTGATGTAGATATTACAAAGCTCCCTTCAAAGATATTTTGGTATCTTCCTATAATTAATCGTTTCAAACGTTTATTTTCTAATTCACATGATGCAAAAAGGTTAAGATGGCATGCTGAAGAGCGGGTATGTGATGGAAAAATACATCATCCAGCTGATTGTCCACAATGGATGAAAATTGATGCGCAATATTCTACATTTGGAAATGAAATAAGAAATCTCAGACTAGGGTTGTGCACAGATAGAATGAATCCATACCGAACACTCAGTAGCACACATAGTTCATGGCCTATTTTATTGGTAATTTACAAACTCTCTCCTAAAGTTTGTATGAAGCGCAAATATGTCATGTTGAGTACAATGATATCTGGTCCAAAGCAACCCGGTAATGATATTGATGTTTACTTGTCACCGTTGATTGATGATTTGAAATTGTTATGGGCTGATGGTATTAGGGTGTATGATTCTTATAAAATGGAATATTTTCAACTGCATGCAGTGCTTCTGTTCACTATAAATGACTTCCCAGCATATGGAAATTTGTCTGGATACAGTGTTAAAGGGCATAAAGAATGTCCAATTTGCGAACAACAGACGTCCTATTGTTAATTGTATCATGGGAGGAAAACAGTGTACATGGGTCATCGAATGTTTTTGCCTATGAAACACCCTTATAGAAGACTAAAAAAGGAATTTAATGGCTCACAATAATTTGATACTGCTCCAAAACCTTTATCCCCTAATCTTTATTTTGAGAGGGTGAAAAACCTTGACGTGACCTTGGGAAAGACATAGAAATCTGGTAATGATAGACATATTTGGAAGAAAAGGTCAATTTTTTTTGAGCTACCATATTGGAGGTATCATAAAGTTAAATATAATATTGATGTCATGCACGTGGAGAAGAATATCTATGATTCTTTGATTGGAACATTGTTAGATATTAAAGGAAAGACTAAATATGGGTTGAATGCAAGATTAGACTTACTATCAATGGGAATACGTTTGGAGTTAGCTCCCACTCCTAAAGGAAGACGAACATTTCTTCCCCCGGCTTGTCATACATTGTCGAAGAGGGAGAAAATTAGCTTCTGTCAGTGTCTTCATGATACCAAAGTGCCTCAAGGTTATTCTTCTAATGTAAAAAATTTTGTCTCATTAAAGGACTTGAAGTTGATAGGTATGAAATCACATGATTGTCACGTCATGATGCAACAAATTCTACCAATTTCATTGCGTGGAATATTGCCCATTCGTGTCAGAAAGACTATAATGAAGTTGTGTTATTTTTTTAATTCAATTTGTAAGAAGGTGATTGATGTGAATGCTTTGAAAATTTTGGAAAAGGATGCAATTTTTATACTTTGTCAATTGGAAATGTATTTTCCTCCAACTTTTTTTGATATAATGGTGCATTTAATGATTCATCTGGTTCAAGAAATAAAGCTTTATGGACCTGTATATCTTCATTGGATGTATCCTTTTGAAAGGTATATGAAAATATTAAAGGGGTATGTTAAAAATATATATCAACCTGAAGCCTCCATTATTGAAAAGTATATTTCTGAGGAGGTAGCAGAGTTTTGTACGAGCTACTTGGCTGCGGCGCAACACATAGGTTTGCCTCCATCTCGCCATGAACGAGTTAATAATGAGGGAAAGGGGATTCGCGGCTTGAAAGTAAAATCATTGTCAGCTGAACAGATGAAGAAGTTAGAATCATACATCTTGAATAACATAGCTGATGCTCAACCATATATCACATTGCATATTAATGAGTTGAAACAATGTCATCCAAAGAAGAAGGAAACGTGGATTTTGAATGAGCACAACAAAACTTTTTTTTCATGGATTAAAAAGACTTTGCTTGTTAGATCAGATGTATCAGAGACATTAAAATGGATAGTGGGTGGTCCATGTTTAAATGTGATAACATGGTCTGGTTATGACATTAATGGTTATACATTTCATACAAAAGCTCAGGACAACAGAAGTGCAGTTCAGAATAGTGGTGTATTGGTGTTTGCAGAAGCAATGCATTTTTTGAGTGCTAAGGACAAAAACCCAATTTCTACATGAAATGCATATTATGGAGTGATTGAAGACATATGGGAGGTTGATTACTTTAAAATTAAAGTTCTTGTTTTTAACTGTAAATGGTTTAACAGTAACAACAGTGTCAGACACGATGAATTTGGAATGACACTTGTTAATCTAAATAGATTGGAAGACACAACTGATTCTTTTATAATGGAAACACATGCAAAACAAATTTTTTATGTAGTAGATCAATTAGATATGCAGTGGGCTGTTGTTTTACAAGGGAAAAACAATATGTTGGTGAGGATGAACTTGATGAATATGCTGATTTATGTGAGATCCCTACTTTAATGGAAATATTAACAGAACATAATGACGATCATGTTGAAGACATAGTTTGTGCCATAAGGAACGATCACAACGAAGGAATTTGGGAAAACAATCCATCTGTACATTCCTAAAATTACAGGTAACATATGTTTATTTTTTGTTTACATTTATTTTTTCCATAAATGTTAGATATTGTAAGTTCTTTATTTATTAAAACATGTTTTAAAATAAAATAATTATATGTTTTTGTTTGTTTTAAGTTTGTTTAGTTTACTTTATCATGTTTATAACCATTACATGAATTTTAAAATGCTTATTTTTGTTCACTGACAATTACTTTACCATGTTTACAATGTTTACCAGGTTTACCATTTTTACCATTTTTACCATCTTGACCATCTTGACCATCTTTGTCATCTTTACCATTGTTTAACATGCTTACCATATTACCAATGTTTACTATTATGTAACTTAGTACACTTTTCTATTTTCTGATTACAGTAGTGTTAAAATATTTGAATTTGTATATTTGTTCACTGACAATTACTTTACCATGTTTACAATGTTTACCAGGTTTACCATTTTTTCCATTTTTTACCATATTGACCATCTTGGTCATCTTTACCATCTTTGCCATCTTTACCATTGTTTAACATGCTTACCATATTACCAATGTTTACTATTATGTAACCTAGTACACTTTTCTATTTTCTGATTACAGTAGTATTAAAATATTTGAATTTGTATATTTGTGAACTGACGTTTGTTTTTTTGATTTTAAGGATAATGACAGATCATTCAGATGATCAACCACATGATTCTGGAGAGGAGCATATTGCTGGTCATACCTCTGGCGATGAACATTCACATGCTCCTATTACGACAAAGAGTTCAAAGGTTGGTAAACGTGGGTGCACACATTTACAAAAATTATCACTTGCCCGTACGCAGGATCAGAGGATAGTAGTTGAGTTTGATGATGATGATATTCCTAGAGGTCCGAATGCCAAAGATTTTAAGAGTTTTGTTGAAACTTAGGCTATGACCAAAGTAAGCATTCTGTATGATGATTGGAGAGGTGTGGATAAAGCAATTATCTCTCAGTTGTGGGAGACGATTTTGGTAAGATCTTTTGTCATTGTTTGACCATTATTTTAATGTTTCTAGTATATATAATATGTCTAACCTCTTCTTTATCAGATGACATTTGATATTCCTGACACTGGAGGAGTTAGGAAGAAATTCTTATCGTTGGCTTCCAGGAGATGGAGGGATTTCAAATCAGCCCTCTCATCTAATTTCATTTATGGTCATAGGAGTCATGACAGTCCATGTCGTATATATCCATTTATAGATGAAGACACATGGAGACAGTTTTTTGAAAGTAGAAAAAAAGAGTCATTTCTGGTAAGGGAAATGTAAACTTTTATAAAATTTCTTATATAAATGATTTTATTATTGTTTTGTTAATGATTTCTTGTTCATAAATTACAGCAAACAAGGAAATCTCATCAGGAGATCCAATCTAAAAATGTATACCCTCATAGATTATCTTGTGGAGGGTATACATTATTGGAAGAAAAAATGACAGCGGAAATATTTCAACAACTAAGAGCTGAGTCTTCAAGCTCTGGAGAGGTGGCCCCTCCATCCCGTCCATCTAGACATGAAAAATGGAAGAGAGATCGGAAGGGAAAAAAGGGCAATATCTTTCGGAAGCATTGAGAATCGTAGCTGAGAGGATTGTAAGATATCTATTTAATTTATTTAAGTTAACTTTTTTCTTCATATAGGTTTCAATCATTACAGAAATGTTCAATTAATTAATACATGACTCTCTTGAGGAGCAGAGTTCATAGTGGACATTTACAGCCACTGGGAGGGAAGATATTTTATTTGCAGCATTGGGAAGGCCCGAACATCTAGGTCATGTAAGAGGATATCCGACAGGTGTATCAGTAAGAAAAGTGTTTCCACATTCTTCAACTTCTAACATTGAGGGGGTTTATAAAAAAATAGAATCCTTGGAGGCTGAAGTTCAAAATATTAATGCGACGATGGAAGACAAGATTAGAGATTCGATGCAGTCTATGTTTGCAGAAATGCAAAGACAATTTCAGACTGCAGCTCCCACTCCTCCACCTCCCCCTACAGACCCCATTATTTATCCTCCACCTCCGTCAGTAGCTCCCACTCCCCCACCTCAGCCTGCGGACCCCATTTTTTATCCTACGCCTCCTCCGCAGCTTCCTACATATTGCGAGTTGTATGTTGATGATTCTCAACATCATATAGTAGCATACGGGTTGGTATATTGTATAGGAGATACAGTTCATCATCAAAAATTAGAGGTAGAGAATCAGAGGGTCACTGTATAGGATATTATAGATAGATCAGCTAGGGTACCAATACCTATAGATGAGGTGGCGACAGTTGGACAGAGTATCGGCCATTTTTTAGTTTGGCCATCCAGACTTCTTCGACTCATTACCATAGAGGTATGAATGTTATATCTTTTATTTTGTTTTTTATTAAAGTTGTTTTATCATTTGAAAACTACTATAATTCTCAATTTTTTTTTCACAGGAATACTTCAAAGGTAAAGAAATAATGTATAGACAACAACAAAGACAACATGCTATGACATCAGATACAGATTCCAGTGGTCTTGACAGATTGTCAAGATATTCACATTTTTTGTTGGGTTTTTATGAGTTTCCAATGGAATCTCATGTTTGTGGACATGAAATAAGTGTGGGGATTACAAAATCTGATATCATGGAGCTTGTTACTGGAGATAAGTTGGGCATCAACGTGGTGGAAATTTTTTCCATGTATGTCTTAACACCTTTTCCCTGAATTATATTTATTAAAAATGTATACTTATATATGTTTTGTATTAGGTATCTTTATAAAATTTGTGAGAGGAATGAACTGACAGATGTATATGGATTCATGGACCCGCAATTGATTTCCCCTGAAGCATGTGCATTGACTGAGGAACAAAGAATGGTTTATATTGCTGAAAGATTTGAAAAGAATATAATCCAACAATGTTGTATGATGCCTTTTTGTGAGAGGTATGAAACACATTTCTCTCAAAGAGTTAATTATCTTTTAACATAAAAAACCACTAACATTAAATTTCCTTTTATCAGTAATCATTGGATGTTAGGGATTTTTTGCCCAAGGGAGAAAGCTCTTTATTGGATATGCTCTGTTCATGGTGATGTGCGGGCAAGTTTTAAGAATATATTAGAAAATTAATTTTCAATTTCTCAATAGTTTTATATATTATAATGAATTTTAAATTTACCCCATTGGTATTATTTTCTAACAGTGAATGGGTCTACTTTCGAAAAAACACAAAGAAAAGAAATGCAAATAACAAATATGTAAATGTGAAGGTAAATTTCCATTTATAATTTGTACTTTTTGATTTATTACATAAAAATAATATATTGAATTTACACTCATTCAAAACAGAATTGTCATGAACAACAAGGCCTCATCGAATGTGGATATTATATGTTAATATTTATGTATGAAATAATAACAACTGGGATAGTTGTGAATTTTGACCTGGTACGATTTCCTCTTAAACTTTGCCATAATATTTCAATTTGATTTATTCATTATACACGTTAACTATCTTCTTTTTCATTTGTAGTTTTTGGATGACCCTCAACCCTATACTGCTGAAGACATCAAACACGTACAAGTGGAGTGGTCAAATTATTTTACAGGTTTGATTGAATTTTAGTTGTTTGTAATGTAAAATGTAATTTTGAATATTGTCATTTTAATTGTGTATTTGGAAGTTGTTTAGGTTTGATTTAGTTTTTTTTGAAGTTGACAGTGTAAGTTTTGAATGTTATATAAGTGAATGTTTAATTTTGCTATACTTCTTGTTTTGGTCTACTTTTGATGGTTCTTCTGGTATCGATTTGGGACTATGGGGGAGGGGTTCCAAGGGTGTGGGGGTGTGTTCAGTGGGGTTGGGGGTGTCCAGCGGTCTGGGAGGGCTGTCCGGTGGGGTGGGGGGACAGTCCTGGGGGGTGGCAGGGATGTCCAGGGGTGTGGGAAGCCGGTCCAGGGGTGTGGGAGTGCTGTCCAAGGGTGGGGGGGGGGGGGGGGTTGTCCAGGGGTGTGGTGGGGGCTGTCAAGTGGGGTGAGGGGGTGAGGAGGTGCTGTTCAGGCGGGTGGGGGGTTGTCGAGGGGTGTTTGGGGGTGTCCGGGGGTCGGGGGGCAGTCCAGGAGTGTGGTGGGGGCTCCAATGGGGTGGGGGAGGGTTGTCCAAGGGGTATACATGAGGGTGGGAGCTTCAATGGGGTGGGGGAGGGCTGTCCAGGGGGTATACATGAGGATGAGGGCTCCAACGGGGTGGGGGAGGGCTGTCCATGGGGTATAAATGAGGGTGGATGCTGTCTAGTGGGTAAGTTTTATATGTTATCTATGTACATGCTTAATTTTGATGTACTTCTGTTTTTGTGGTACGATTTCTTGATTTATTTTCTGGTTGATTCTGGTGGAGAGAATATCACTGCATTCTGTTTAAAAAAAATTGGGTTTATCGCGTCGGTTATTTAATAACCGACGTGATAAAATGCCTGGAAAATAGTTTATCACGTCGGTTATTTAATAACCGACGCGATTAAAGGCCTGGAAAATGGTTTATCACATCGGTTATTTAATAACCGATGTGATAAAAGGCCTGGAGAATGGTTTATCATGTCGGTTATTTAATAACCGATGTGATAAAGGGCCTAGAGAATGGTTTAGCATGTCGGTTATTGAATAACTGACATGCTAAATGGCCTGGACAATGGTTTATCACGTCGGTTATTGAATAACCAACGTGATAAACCCCCTCCCTCCGGTTTATCATAGCGGTTATACAATAACCGACGTGATAAACCCCCCTCTCTCGGTTTTTCACGTCGGTTTTATATGAACCGACGTGATAAACCACGCTCATCCCGGTTTATCACGTTGGTTCTTATAGAACGGACGTGATAACCACCCTCACCCCAGTTTATCACGTCGGTTCTATATGAACCGACGTGATAAACCCCCTCGCCCCTGTTTATCACGTCGGTTGTTTAAGAACGGACGTGATAAACTATTGTCCAGGCCGTTTATCACGTCAGTTCTTTGATAACTGACGTGATAAACCATTCTCCAGGCCCTTTATCACGTCAGTTCTAAAATAACCAACGTGATAAACCATTATCTAGGCCCTTTATCACGTCGGTTCTAAAATAACCGACGTGGTAAACATCGCGATTTTATGTTTTTGACGTCGGTTTTTAAATAACCGACGTCAAAAACCTTATTTATAACGTCGCACGTATTAACATCGGCTAGCAACCGACGTAAAAAATTAAAAATAACCGACGTAAAAAACTTTTTCTACACTAGTGTTATAAAATGTATAGTTTGTGTATAAATAATGATGTGATGTGAAAAATATAATAGATATAATAGTCATATATGTAAAGTACCTAAGATATAAGTATTACTATTTAGTATATCAATTGTATTAAAAAAACCCTAACAATGGTAAACTAAAAACAATTCACTGTAATCATGGGTTAACTATAAATCAACACAAAGAATCTATAATGGAATATTCCATTTAATCAAATATCATAACCCAAGTTTTGGATCAAAGATATAAATAAAAATTAATCCTCAATGTGTCAGGCCAAAATGGTCTGGATCCATGGTATAATTGACCAAGGTATCACCTCATGTCCTAGGAGAATCTCTATAGAAACTTGGTAACGACTTGGGTGGATCCTAAGGATTATGTCAATAGAGCATGCCTAAAGAATTTCAAGCAAGAATGATCCATGGAGTAGAAATGTACTTGGGATACTATCTAAACTGGATCTATGGAGTAGAAATCTCTATAGCACCATATGGAATTATGATCCTAGGAGTATACATGTTCAAGGAATATTCTACCATAACTAGGATCCATGTGTTATAAATGTTTATGGAATCCAATCGAATTAGGATCTGAGTAGTAGAAATGTCCAAGGCATCCACTACTATCATCAATATATATCCATGGAGTGTAAATGGAAATGGAATCCAATGTAATCAAGTTACAAGTAGAATAAATTTCCATAACATCCACTACCATTATCAATTCATAATCTCATTTCATAACCCATTACATTATCATTCACATACCATGAATTTATCCAACCCATTCAACATTTTTCTATTTAAAAATTCAACAATTTCATCATATTTATTATCTTTAGAAGGGGGACTAAACCTTATACTAAAACTCATTCAATTCTCATAAAGGCACCCTCAAACAAATACATGATCACACCCACCCAACAAGGTTGTATAACATGGAAAAATAGGAGAAAATTCTTCATGGGTGGTCTAGGTGTAGGTAACCAACCTATAACTATACAAAGGCACTAAGTGGGAAAAATAAACATGATCCAATCAATTTAATCAAGGTATTAAATTAATTTTAGGGAAAAAACCAATAGGCCTGGCACACGATACAATGAAAACAAGGTATATAAAACACCAAACATTAAGGGAATGTCATAGACCACCTACCGTATACCATGGGAGAACACTCATCTAATATCAACCTCTGATTCAGTCCATATTGGTAGAAAAATGGAAGAATGGATTAAAACCCTAGGAATAGGGAATATTGGATTACACCAAAATAATTCCATCGATACGAAGACAAATGAAGAAAGGAAAAAGGTGAAAAAAGCACACACTTGTGTAGATCTAATGAGATGGTCAACACTTGAATCTATGTGCAGATCAAAAAATAGAACTAAAGCCAATCGTTTGGATTCAAAGGGAGGTCCTACACATGAGAGAGGGGAGGGGTGAGAATATGTCAAAATAAGGAGGCTCTGACACTTATTTTAAAAATTGACCCTGGGAATTTACATGATGTGTAAAATCATTACACATCCTGTAAATATCAATAATTAATTTCCCGGGAAAGATCATTACATGTCATGAATTGTACTACCTAGGATAATACATGTCTTGTATTGCATACACAAAATATATTCCAAACACCTATCATGTACTTGGACTGTAACCCACCTTTAACCCATATGTATCCTATTAAAAAACAGCCCACCTGGACAATGGGTCTGGATTTCAGGTATAAGCCAAAAAGGGAACTTAAAAAAGAGTTTAACAGGAAATAAAAGAGTATATACCTCATCAATAAACCTAGGATCCTACCAGAAAAATACAATGTGGTTTCTCATATACTCAAATTATCTCCATGTGAGGGGCATTTTGAAGATAAACATAGATTCAAAACATACAATGGCCCCAATAAACCTAATCCAATTCCAGGCATCATGAAAATCACTACAATCATGTCTCCAATCCAAATATTTTCAGTTGTACTAGGGGACATCAACTAACAGAGAGGGGATTGTCATCCCTAAAAATCTAAGAAATTGTTGATATTTGATCACCAAGATAACCACTTCACCACTCATAATAAAAATGGTTAATCAATACCTCTAATTATCATATGAGTAGGACAAAGGAATACACAAAAATTGCCTCTATAAATTAATCCCCCATCATTTTTTGAATTTGACATTCGATGTAATTGCCACCTAGAATATTTCCAAACATTCACTATTGACACAAAAAATATACATTGAAGAATAGGGTAAAAGTTTAAAATAATTTTATTGTATTTCAAACACCCCCATCATCTTATTCTATGTCAATGCAGTGGATTTGGAATAGAAATTTATGGGAAGTAGGGATTCTATTTGAGTTTTATACCTATACATAATTTCTATTAGTCTACCGTACAGTATAAAGGGAACTTATGAGACTAAATAAACTCAAAAATCATTTAGTTTGTTTTAAATTTACTAAATAAATCTATTAAATTAAATAAAAATCCTTAGATAAAAAATGAATACAACATTACAATATGTGTGAGAAAATTCTCAAGGTAGGATATTAATTTATTAAAAACATCAAACACATGAAAAATAAATTCAGTTATTCAAATCAAACACATGAGAAGTTATATGGTGGGAATCAAATCCCATGTGACAAGATTGACTTGTGTACAAAATATTGGTTTTCAGTTGATCCTCTTAGTGTTTCTGTGACAATGTCAGTGACAGAATGTCAATTTCATTTCATGGTAAAATGTTACAAATGAAAAACATTATAGTGATAATAGTATTATTATTATTTTTATAAAATTTATATATATGTTAAAAGAAAGCGATAAGATTCATGCATCCCACACCATCATATCATTAATTCCATGCCTCCTAATGTTGGGGAACATTGAAGATTCCACAAATTTATTATTATTATATTAATTTATTTAATTAATTTTCATTTTATTTCCTTATTTTTATAAAGAATTCACCTTATTAGGGAATCTTCAAGCATAACACTACCCCTACAACTAATGGGCACCATAATGATATCCTTCCATTTAATACCACCTCCTTTGAAAACTATAACAGCCTACAAACATGAATATCTAAAAACATTATTTTAAGAAAATATTTTATTATAATAAATACTGAATAAATTTTTGGTATAGTTTATTGTATAATTAAAATAAAACATTAACTAAAGAAAGGAAAATATTTTTCAGCTGACAGATATTTTTTCACTATGTAATTAACAAATTAATTCAAGAAAGTTTTCAACATCTCCCACAAATTTTATATATAAGATAATCCTTTTGACATACCACACATATTAATTTACATTAATACCTAGGGAAATAGAAACAGAATTATTGGTGGGTTAAAATGCTCTCTATGGACATGTATATGTGATAAAAATCAATGATTATAACTAAAAGTAATATAATCATTTGGTTATAATAATTTTATTAAGGAACATGAACATAAAATACCGAATTTATACCCAATAAATTAGGGATCACAAGAAGGATTCATAGAAAAGGATTTAGTATAAAGAAAACAATTTCAAATGATCTTAGAATAAAAATATTGGGACTAAAAAATAATAAATTACTTCATTAATATGAGTTAAGGTTTACTCCCAAGACTGTCGTCACATAATAAAATATGCCCCATTGTAGATTTGGTTCAGTCCCCAATATCATACATAACATATCATGAGATATAATGATTTACCTAAACAATTGTAGGTATATATAAATTTGGTCTCACTAGAAACATATTATTATGTACATGAATATATATTCCATAAAATAAAACATGCATAATTACATAAAATAATTATTATCTTGAGAAATAAATGGTTTTCATGATTATTTATATAAAAAATGACCAAAATACATCCATATAATGTATGATTATGGAATCCTTAAAACATATCACATGAATGATTCTATGATATTAAAATATATGAAAACACAACTATTATTAGATTACATGAATAATATTTTAGACGAAGCGATCAAGAATTGGAGTCATATGATATCACTAGATTTAATCATTAAAGGGAAAATAATGAAATATTTATTCAAGGGTCATCATAAAGAATAAATTAAATGTGGTAAAATCCTTTTGAATATAAAAATAAAAATATAAGATGAAATATAGATGTATTTCTAGAAATAATTTTTAATTTTGTCATAAGGGATGACCTTAGAAGTTGATTTCAAAGTAATTTTTAAAAAGGAAAATTGAAATATTTTAAAAAAATTTACTTTTTAAAAAGGAAAAATCAATAATATATCCTTCAAAATGATATATTTTTTTATCTTGAATATGTGTGGTGTGGAAGAAAAAAACCTTGATTATGGAAAAGGGTGGAAAACCTTTTTAATATTATATAAAATAACTTTCTTGAAAACTAATGTCATAAGAAATAATTAAATATTCCTTTTTGATTTTAGTTAAAGAGGAGTGTGAGTGACATAATTAATAAAAAAACTTGGTATTCTAAATATTATGGTAAAACATTAGTGGAAAGATGAAAACATGGACATGGATGATGAACCATCATTTAAAAGGATGTGAACTATTCTGAATATATATATATATATATATTTTGGAAGGAATAGAATTAATCAATAAGTATTAGTTGAATCAAAAATTATTTTCAAATATATAAATAAGGAATAATATATTAAATTATGGGAAAATCAAAAAGAAAAACTACGCAACTCAGTAAAACATATTGATTTAGAAAAAATTCCCTTATATTTTAGAGAAGATATTAATTATAATACGAAGAAAAGAAGAGTTTTAATGAATGTGTGGTTATCGATATGAATTTTTTTAATATATTATAAATCTATAATAATTATTTACAACGTAAATTTTTTTACTAGAGCATAATATCTAAAAATTCCTTAATAAAGGGTGATTGAGACAGAAACCCTTAACTTTTCTTTTGATTTCCTTGAACAGACTCTAAGATCTAGAATAACAGATATAACTATTTTAGAAACATTTTTTTAAAAAATATTAATAAATATAACCATTTATAAACATTATTTATAGATATATATTTCTAATATGTATACTTGTTATATTTTACCTATTTTTAATATCGGGCTTGAGTAATCTTCATCGTTTTGAAATAGTTTAATAATAGAAGTTTTAGTGTTCATTATTATTCCAAATTTAATCATTAATAGTTCATTAAAGTTACTATAATAGATTAATTATAATTATTTATGTTGTTTCAGTTTACTTTAAGTGATGCTTCATTCATCATCCAAGAATATGATATTGCTAACAACCACATTCCAGTTATTTTATAACCATCAAAGGGTGATTTAAAATTATTCAATTAAATAGTTATATAACCATTATAAAAAATGAATCATTATTTACATATTTATATCATATTATTTTAGTAATTATGTTCTAAAAGTCATCCATGATGTAAATTCATAACATTGATTAGCTATGTAGTTAAAAAACCCAAACATGAACATACCATGAGTAGATGATGATTATGAAGTTGTTAGTTTAAATATCATTATAATAATATAATAATGATATTATTTAGTGTTTATAAGTTTAATATATCAATTTTTTAAAGAATCATAAGGAAATGTTAATTTATACAAAACCATTGCATTGAATAAAATGATTCTTTTCCACTTTATGTGCTCATTTCTAGAAAATTAATTTTACAATGATTGATTATTATTCCAATCATTAATTGGAAATAAATTTTATGTTACTATAACCATAATAATTAAATAAAAATACCATTTATTCTTCAAAAACATTCATAAATATAATAGTTTAAGGTGGTAATAAAAAATTGCACACATCGTTCCCAAGAGGCTATAGTCCACACAATTAGATGGATGATGCTTTCATTTTCCATAAAATGGGAGAGATGATTATTATTTTTTTATCATTTAGGAATCCTTAAAATGTTATAGTTATCATAATTTTATATTAAATTTAATTTTTGAAACAATCAATGTCAGGTGATATAGAAAAATGAACATGTTTCTTCATAGAAGTTGTTGTCTGCACATACGCACGACTCATGTTTTTACGTTTTAATAATGTAAAAGGGAAATGTGATTAATGATTATATGTAATACCATAATATTTTAAAATAATAAATTTATATTTTATTTCATATGTTAAATTCAAAATATAACCTAAAAGATATGTGAAATATATTTTGTAAGACTATATTTTTGATTGTTTGTGATACATGCAACCTTCAGTCTCAATGAATTATATATCATTATAACATCACCTTTAAAATGGAGGGTATGAATAATAATAAGTAAATTATTAAAATTATATGGTTCAAATATGTACATAAAAATTTCAATATTTATCATTTTATATGAAATAAAAATACAAAAAATAATTTGAATGAAAATGAATTGCTTTAAAGAAACAATTATTTTTCCTAAAAGTTGATGTGTTTAATTTTACACACAAATTTTAAAAATAATTTTACGATTTTAGAAAACTTATTTTATAACATAAAATTAATTTTAAAATAAAAATTTAAAAATTATATTATATTCTGTTTTTTTAATTTTATGAAAAGATTAATATTTTTCAAAACAGTGAAAAAATACTATTTATTATTAAAAAATTCAATATTATTTAAATAATTTACAAAGTTAATTTTGTTTTCGAAATGTATTAAATGTAAAATTAGTTCTATTATATTACAATTAATCCATTTTAAATCATTGAAATCAATTATATATTAAATGTTTATAAAAAAACATTTTATACTTATGAAAACTTTCCTTTGGAAAACTGTTTCTTCATAGTGTTTGTGAGATTTATTTTATGTTTAATTATTCTAATTCTATATAATTAATTTGGAAAAATGGATTCAATATATGGAATAATATTGATTAATTTTATATAATAAGGTCAAAATAATTTTTTTCTTAAGGAATTGTAATGACAAAAAAATAATATTTATAACGATTATGGTAAAAACAGGTTTACTGGGGGTTAAACATTGATAATAAAGGCTACAATTACTTACACCAACTTATCGAATTCAAAATTTATAGCCATTTTTAATAATTTTATCACCAATTCTTTTATAAGGAGATATTTAGAGCCATTTGTTATTTGGAAAATGGGGGCACAAATTCTTATTTTCTCAAATTCAAAGTGTGTCCTCACCCCCCACTTATAAAAGGCTACCCCTCCCCTCTCCACTTCCCACACAAAAATATTTTTATTCTAGAAAATACTATAAGGACCTGGCCTTAAACATTACTTATTATTGAATTAAATAAATAATTCACATTAAGGATCTTTTCAGGTTTAGAGTTTTAGAGAATTAGGACATAACTATTACATCTCAAAGATTACAAAGTAGACACATCTACTCAGTTTCCATTTTTTTCACAAAATAAAAACTCTTGAACCCAAGAGTCATGTCTAGTTCCTTGTTTTAGATATCCTGAAATTCCCATGATCCCATCCTTGACCCTATTCATCTTTATGTCATGTGAAAAACATTTCAAAAAAACTTGGGATGAGAATAAAAAGCTCAGTAAGGGTTATAACAATACAGAAAGAAAACATTAGTCCATGTATACATAAGAATCAATGAAATCATACTTTACTCATAAAACCTAAGCAATTTAACATACCTCATGAAATCATAATATTTAGAAATAACTCATAGAAATCATAAGACAACAAGGTAACTTGAGGAATTCATAACATTATTACGTAGGGAGTAACCCTCATGGTTACGTTTGGAATACCCATCACAATATATTCCCTAAATCTCTTCAGAGAAACCTTAACGTTTAACTCCTTCACGTTACCCAATGCATTGGAGAGCTATATCAGGCTCACCCACCCTTTGTTTATCAATAAACCACCCGTCTTCTTAAACAATGCCCAAGAAACATAAAATAATCATAGCACATAACTTAAGTATAAAGGAAAGATAACATTCCCACATTGCAATAACAATATAACATTTTAAGATATTGAAATAATGAATCCATTCAAAAAACCATTTTCAAAATCATTTAAAACATTTAATAAAGAGATTTTTGAATCAAAGTGTCCCATACCACTTTGAATCTTTTAACATTTTAAACCATTAATATCCATATAAATAAATCCTTAAAACCATTTTGAAAACATGGATATTAATGAGAAATATTTATAAGAATAAATCATTAAAACATTTAAAATGATATTTTTGTTATAGGATTTTTAACAAAATGAGAGACACTTGAATACAATAATTGAGGAATAACATTTAATCAGAACTTTATAATATCATGTGAATAAATGGATTCATGATATAATATTCCAAAGTACAGTATATAAACCATATAAGAGTGAATTGGGGCATAAAAACAATGAAGTCTCAATAGAAATGTAAAATGAGATAAAATCCATTATAAAGATGGGATCCTTAAATTAAGGATAAATCAATCTCATAATTATGTGTGAAAAATATAAATACACCCAATATAAGTGGATATTAAGTGTAAAACAATAAAATGTCATTCACACATATTCAAATGATGACATATTCAATAACTACATGTTGAACCCAAAGAAATCGAAATTGGGTTAAGAAGTTCCCTTGGTAAAATTCGACAGCCTAACGACATCACTTTAAAAATCATAAAATTGGTTGATGAGAGATAAAATGGTATCTCATCACTTGGACATAAAATTTACATTAATAAGGATATATAAGAACATATACCAACATAAAAAGATGTAAATTAAAAGACATAACAAAATAAGTCTTTTAAAAAGAGGAGTGTGAAATGTTCCCTTACCGATTTGGGAAACTTTCGAAACGTACACCCCATGAAAGAAGGTTCATAAAATGAAGATGTAAATACCCATAAATGAGATTATATTATACAAATATTAAAATAATGGGTAGTACATACACCACACAAAAGAAAATAGTGGCAAATGTAGCATGAATCTCAAGGGAATAAAAAGTGAGATGAAAATCCCCTTATGAAAATTAGGCAGCCTAACGGCCCCACATAAAACTTCAAAAAATGGATTGATGAGATAAAATAGGGTCTCTCATCATATTAAAATAAAATTTAAATCAAGATGAATATGAAATAAAATCCCCCAACATAATAAAGAGGAGCTTAAATTAAGTTACATTAAAAAGAGTACTTAAAAAGAAAGAGAGAGGTGGGATCCCTTACCTCAAGTCCGACTTGTCTTGTTCGTTTATTTATATTACTGAATAATAAACATTGGTCAATTTATAGTTTCTTAAGTTCCTCCTTTAAAGATTATTATTCAGTTCATATCACATATTATAATGTTATAATAATTGGTTAATAATGTGAGTTCATATCAGACGTTTTTGTCGATGGTTGGTACATGAGTAAAAAATAAACTTGTTTGAAAATGATTATCCATGTAGTTATAAGTAAATAATCTCCAGAATAGTATTAATGATTTAAATATCATATATATCCAGTACATATTCATTTTATAATATTCCATAACATTTGGAGATAAAAAGAAATGAAATGCATCATTCATGGAGACGGTAGGCCGTACGTACGCATGAACGCTATTTTCATTTCTTTTTAATATTAATGGAATTAAAGATAATTGAGAGAGATATATATATATTATAATTCCAGTATAATATATATGTTTTATAGGTCAAATAAGTTCATTAATTGCATTCTTTATACATTCCATGTATTTCATGAACGAGTCACATCACTTGAGGGGGCGGTAGTCCACACTTCCTCGTATGAAATTATCACATTTTCACAACATGCAAAGCATAAAGGTATGTTTTAAATATAAAATATAGAAGCATATAAAAAACATAAATACCATATATATCATATATAAAATACAGTGACATCATAATGGCCACCATGAAAGGTGTTAAGAGAAGATTGAATAATCATCGTTTCGTGAGGCAGTAATTCGCCATCCACAGAAATAGTATGGTCTTTAACCATTAGACAGAGGTGTGTGTAAGTGTATCTCAAATACTTCACATAAAAACATCCAAGTATATTGAAGATACTGATGGTGTTACAAAAATAAAGGAATAAAAATATTTTAGGGGTTTGGAGAAGAAAAATAAAACAAAATAACACAAGTGAACACATTCTCTTAAAATCGGGTAACTCCTCTTGGTTTGAACCAAAAGGGTTTCTTGAAGAGCATTCTACCAAATCCGAGGCTTCAATTATGAAGAGAGGTACGTGGAGAGATGAAATGGTCAGGGTTTGGGCAAGAAACATTATTGAGAGGTGTGGGTAAGTTGGTAGAGGTGGGGGACTTTTATAAGAGAAGAGGAGGGGCACTCTTGGAAAGTTATAAAATATTACTTTATTATAAGATGATTTTCAGATTTTAAAGGTCCCAAAAGGATATATTTCTAGGATAATGTGATAAGGTTTCGAAATTCACCCATACAATAGGTTTTTGACAAGTTTAAGACTTATAGTTTACCCTATCTTCTCATTTTATTTAAATCATTCATTTATGAGGTAATTACTACATCATCACGGTGTCATAAATAAAATAATTTATTGAATGTCTAAAAATTATAAAAAAAATATCATGATGTAGGAAATATTATTATATTTATAATTAACATTTATAGTAAAAAATATTACTTTTATAACCCAATGTAAAAATTGTTTTAGTAAAACAATATATGTTTGTGACATTTTAATTTTAACATTAAATAAAAAGTTATTAATGTCATTTTCCTACCAAAGTGGCTCCATGGGGTCCCCAAGTTGACCCATGGATTTTATTGGTCGGCCATGAATCATCAAATAAGGTTAGGACATGTTTCAAGGTCATTTAATATTATTATAACATTATTTTTACCTTAAATTAAACTAATTACCTTTAATCGTGATTAATAAAACTGAAAAGTTACTATTGACCAAAAAATTATTTTAATCTCGCTGAACCACATTTTAATTTCTAATGAAAACCATTTATGTTGGATTTTTTAAAATCAAATCACAAAAGTGGTAATGTTTCATTTAAACAAAAAATCAGTTTCTTTAGCTACCACTTAGTGGTTTCACTATTCATCAAAAATTGATGTTTTTTCAGAAAAATAGCAAAAATTTACCCTAAGCTATATTTGATATTCCGAATTAAAAAATGATGTCTATTTTAAAAAATTCATAACATAAAAGTTTCATTAATTAATATAATAATTAATTCCCGCTGTCAAAACAAATAGTGTGTTTTTAAGAAACAATATCTATTAAAAGATTAACACTAGTTTAAGTCCAATTTCAAAGTGAAATTAATTCCAATGACCACTATTGGATTAAATGGTAAAAATATATTATAATTGGACTTTAAAACCAATTCAAAAGATAATATAATAATATAAATATATTATATTAAAATGAGGTTTTGAATTAAAATACAACATTGTTCACTATTCATTAAAAAAATGAACTTTATCGGAAAAATACCAAAACTTTACACAAAGTAAATTTTGATGTCACGGTTCTAAATAAGAATTTTATTTGGTACAATAGAATGTATAATAGTGAAAAAACTATATTAAAGAGGGTTCACCATCAAAAGGCGATAAATCGACCTTTTAGTGAATTTTAGAGTATTTATGCTTAAAAATGAATTCATTACTTATTTTAAGCCTTTATCATTTATTGGATAAATGTAAAAAACATTTAAAAAACATATAAAATAATATTTTAGTTATTTATATTCATTCCCACCAATATAAATACTAGGAATTAACTACCATTTCAAATAATATTATTTTATTATTAGAGTGCAACATAAGACTTCAAAGAAACTCGTTGTTGCATATTGGGTACGCCATCGAGTATAGCGTTCCCTTTAAATTAATATTAAAATTTTATTCACAAATATTGATAAATATGAAAAAGTAATATTCTTTATTTACCAGGGATGTTACATCCTTCCCCCATTTTGGGAATTGCGTCCTTGTAATTTTTAAAATTGGGCTTGGAAAATTCATTGAAAGCCCAAATCGGAAAATGGGTAAATTAAACTGTCACTTTAAAAGAAAGAAAGGGAAGCACAAGGGTCACCCGAGTTAACCCATAATAAGATTCTATGTAGGAAAACATGGATATGGAAGGAAAAACAAAGGTTCATGTTCTGATGGAGAGTGATAGAAAACATGTTTAGGAGAAAGTTAACCACAAGAAAATCACAAACTTGTGATGGGTTAAACGGTATTTGATTCCCCAGTAGGAAAAATTAACAGACAAAATTTATGTTTTGAGTTAGTTTTCAAAGAGGAATTTATTTATGAGATTAATTAAATCATAAGTAAACATACTTGCTTGTCATGTTGACTTTCAACTTTTACCATATTTCTTAAACAAACTCATATTTTCTCGAAAAGGCGAGTATTTAGGAATACTTGTTCACATTAAGACTACTATAATCAACTTCTAGAGAATCACCTAATCCAAAAAAGAGAACTATATATTTTCCATGTCTTTAGACCTTAACCAAAACCAAAATTGTTAGAACAAGATCAGATAATCCACAAATGGATAATACTTTATAAAAAGTAAAATCTATTCTTAATCTCCAAAATTTGTCCAACAAAACCCAAAGTTCAACGAAGACCATTCAATAAACAATTTGTCTATAAAATTCTTCAATGTAAAAAAAATAATATTGAAACCCAAATATTTGAAGGATTTAATCACATTGTCTTCCAAGGTACAAATTAACATTTATCTCCAAATAACATCAGTTTCTCTTAAAGTCTCATATTGAAAAGTAATTAACCTAATCACATATCCTCCATGATAGGTTAATAATTTCCGGAGATAACCCAAAATCAACTTATTCTTGACTCATAAAATCATCTAACTAAAAATAATTAGTCAAACTAATAAGGAACTTCACGTAGTCCAGTGGTAGGCGATAAATACTAGTCGCACTTTGGTTGTGGGTTAGATTCCCACAGCTTTTTCCGACGTGACGAGTTGTCACACGGTCTGCGTGTTGTCCTTTTTCCAAAACTATATAATTCTTAAAACATTACCCAAAATGAGATAAAATCTTCAAAAATAATCATAACATATTTTAACCTCAAGTTTATCTCATGCCTTTCATTTTCCATCATTACATATAGTAACCCATAATTACCTCAAAAGTAAGGATCATATAAACCCTAATGGTTACCTTTATAATTATCACCTGAACTTCCACATCGAGTTGGTTCTCTCGTACAAGATTCATTAGAGAACTCACCAGGGTTCAAGTGGTTGATCATGACTCCTGATAGTTGGTTTATAATAACCACGATATTTCTCATTGAATCCCCCATTTCATCCAGTCTCTTATTCATAGAACCACCACAATTTCCTTCAAACCCATTGTCACTTTGGTGCCTGATAGATCCATCCATTTACTAAAACCAAAAAGGTTAGTGTGAGTATATCAACAAAATCATCATTTACTAAAGAGGAAGATAAACACTAAGATATACTTATCGAAGTTATCTCAAACTCATTCCAACATTCAAAAATAACAACGACTATATCTAATATAATAACCATTGTGGTTATACACAACTTGTCACTTATGCTTAAAGAATACCCTAACCTCTAAAGTTATCTAAACCTACCTTTGATACCAACTATAAGGACCCAGCCTTAAACATTACTTATTATTGAATTAAATGAATAATTCACATTGAGGATCCTTTCAGGTTTAGAGTTTTAGAGAATTAGGACATAACTATTACATCTCAAAGATTACAAAGTAGACACATCAACTCAGTTTCCATTTTTTTCACAAAATAAAAACTCTTTAACCCAAGAGTCATGTCTAGTTCCTTCTTTTAGACAGCCTTCCATTTCCTTTATCCCATCCTTGACCCTATTCATCTCTATGTCCTGTGGAAAAAATTTCAAAAAAACATGGGATGTTCATAAAAAGTTCAGTAAGGGTTATAAAAATACTGAATGAAAACATTAGTCCATGTATACATAAGAATCAATGAAATCATACTTTACTCCTAAAACCTAATCAATTTAACATACCTCATGAAATCATAAGATTTACGAACAAATCAAAGAAATCATAAGACATAAAGGAAACTTTAGGCGTTCATAACATTTTTACGTAGGGAGTAACCCTCATGGTTACGTTTGGAATACCCATCATAGTATATTCCCTAAATTTCTTCGGATAAACCTTAACATTTAACTCCTTCGCGTTACCCAATGCATTTGAGAGCTATATCAGGCTCACCCGCCCTTAGATTATCACGGAACCGCCCGTCTTCTTAAAAAATTCCCAAGAAACATAACATAATCATAGCACATAACTTTAGCATAAAGGAAAGATAAAAATCCCACATTTCAATAACAATATAACATTTTAAGATATTAAAATAATGAATCCATTCAAAAAACCATTTTTAAAATCATTTAAAACATTTAATAAAGAGATTTTTGAATCAAAGTGCCCCATACCACTTTGAAGATTTTAACATTTTAAACCATTAATATCCATATAAATAAATCCTTAAAAACATTTTGAAAACATGGATATTAATGAGAAATATTTATAATAATAAATCATTAAAACATTTAAAATGATATTTTAGTTAAAGGGTTTTTAACAAAATGAGAGACACTTGAATACAATAATTGAGGAATAACATTTAATAAGAACTTTATGATATCCTGTGAATAAAGGGATTCATGATATAATATTCCAAAGGACAGTATATACACCATATAAGTGTGAATTGGTGCATAACAACAATGAAGTCTCAATAAAAATGTAAAATGAGATGAAATCCCTTATAAAGAAGGTATCCTTAAATTAAGGATAAATAAATCTCATAATTATGTGTGACAAATATAAATACACCCAAAATAAGTGGATATTAAGTGTAAAACAGTCAAAGGTCATTCACACTTATTCAAATGATGACATATTCAATAACAACATGTTGAACCCAAAGAAATCGAAATTGGGTTAAGAAGTTCCCTTGGTAAAATTCGACACCCTAACAACGTCACTTTAAAATTCATAAAATTAGTTGATGAGAGAGAAAAGGTATCTCATCACTTGGACATAAAATTTACATCAATAAGAATACATAAGAACATATCCCAACATAAAAAGACGTAAATTAAAAGACATAACAAAATAAGTCTTTTAAAAAGAGGAGTGTGAAAGGTTCCCTTACCGATTTGGGAAACTTTCGAAACGTACACCCCATGAAAGAAGGGTCATAAAATGAAGATTTAAATAACCATAAATGAGAGTATAATATACAGATAATAAAATAATGGGTAGTACATACACCACACAAAAGGAAATAGTGGCAAATGTAGCATGAATCTCATGGGAATAAAAAGTGAGATGAAAATCCCCTTATGAAAATTCGGCAGCCTAACGGTGCCACATAAAACTTCTAAAAATGGATTAATGAGATCAAATAGGGTCTCTAATCATATTTCAATAAAATTTACAGCAATAGGAATATGAAATAACATCCCCCAACATAAGAAAGAGGAGCTTAAATTAAGTTACATTAAAAAGATTACTTAAAAAGAAAGAGAGAGGTATGATCCCTTACCTCAAGTCCGACTTGTCTTTTTCGTTTCTTTATATTCATGAATAATAAACATCGGTCAATTTATAATTTCTTAAGTTCCTCCTTTAAATATTATTATTCAGTTCATATCACATATTATAATGTTATAATACATGGTTAATAATGTGAGTTCATATCAGACGTTTTTGTCGATGTTTGGTACATGAGTCAAAAATGAACTTGTTTGAAAATGATTGTCCATGTAGTTATAAGTAAATCATATCCAGAATAGTATTAATGATTTAAATATCATATATATCCATAACATATTCATTTTATACTATTCCTTATCATTTGGAGATAAAAAGAAATGAAATGCACCGTTCATGGAGACGATAGGCCGTACGTACGCATAAACGCTATTTTCATTTCTTTGTCATATTAATGGAATTAAAAATAATTGAGAGAGATATATATATTATAATTACAGTATAATATATATGTTTTATAGGTCACATAAGTTCATTAATGTCATTCTTTATACATTCCTTGTATTGCATGAACAAGTCACAACACTTGAGGGGGCGGTAGTCCACACTTCCTCGTATGAAATTATCGCATTTTCACAACATGAAAAGCATAAAGGTATGTTTTAAATATAAAATACAGAAGAAAATGGAAAACCTAAATACCATATATATCATATATAAAATATAGTTACATAATAATGGCCACCATTAAAGGTGTTAAGAGAAGATCGAACAATCATCATTTCGTGACGCAGTAATTCGCCATCCACAGAAACAGTATGTTCTTTAACCATTAGACGGAGGTGTGTGTAAGTGTAGCTCGAATAATTCCCATAAAAACATCCTAGAATATTTAAGATACTGGTTTTGTCACAAAATAGTGGAATAAAACGAGTTTAGGGGTTTGGAGAAGCAAAATAAAACAAAAGAACACAAGTGAAGACATTACCTTAAAATCGGGTAACTCCTCTTGGTTTGAACCAAAAGGGTTTTTTGAAGAGCATTCTGTGAAAGGTGAGGCTTTAATGATGACGAGAGGGATGTGGAGAGATGAAATGGGCAGGGTTTGGCTGAGCCAAAGGCTTGAGAGGTGTGGGTAAGGTGGTAGATGTGGGGTCCTTTTATAAGAGAAGAGGAGGGGCACTCTTGGAAAGTTATAAAATATTACTTTATTATATAATGATTTTAGGATATTAAAGTTCCCAAAAGGATATATTTCATTGATAAGGTGATAAGGTTTCTAAATCCACCCATCCAATAGGTTTTTTACAAGTGTAAGACTTTAATTATACCCTATATTCTCATTTTATTTAAAGTGTTCATTTATGAGGTAATAACTACATCATCACGGTGTCATAAATAAATTAATTTAATTAATGTCTAAAAATTATAAACAAATATCATGGTGTAGGAAATATTTTTAGATTTCTAATTAATATTTATAGTAAAAAATATTACTTTTATAACCCCATGTAAAAATTGTTTTAGTAAAACAATATATGTTTGTGACATTTTAATTTTAACATTAAAAAAAAGTTATTAATGTCATATTCCTACCAAAGTGGATCCATGGGGTCCCCAAGTTGACGCATGGATTTTATTGGTCGTCCATGACTCATAAAATAAGGTTAGGACATGTGTAAAGGTCATTTCATATTATTATAACATTATCTTTACCTTAAATTACACTAATTACCTTTAATCGCGATTAATAAAACTTAAAAGTTACTATTCACCAAAAAATTATTTTAATCTCATTGAACCAAATTTTACTTCCTAATGACAAATATGTATGTCGGATTTTTGAAAATCAAATAAAAAAAGTGGTAAAGTTTCATTTAAACGAAAAATCAGTTTCTTTAACTACCACTTAATGGTTTCACTATTCATAAAAAATTGAAGTTTTTCAGAAAAATACCAAAAATTTACCCTAAGCTATATTTGATATTCCAAATTCAAAAATGATTTCTATTTTACAAAATTCAAAAAATAAAAGTTGAATTAATTAATTTAATAATTAATTCCCGCTGTCAAAACAAATAGCGTGTTTTTGAGAAACAATATCTATTAAAAGATTGACACTAGTTTAAGTCCAATTTCAAAGTGAAATTAATTCCAATGTCCACTATTGGATTAAATGGTAAAAATATATTATAATTGGACTTTAAAACAAATTCAAAAGATAATCTAATAATATAAATATATTAGATTGAAAATAGGTTTTGAATTAAAATACAACATTTTTCACTATTCATTAAAAAATGATCTTTATCGGAAAAATACCAAAAATTTACATAAAGTAAATTTTGATGTCCCTTCTCAAGAAGAATTTTATTTGGTCCAATAGAATGTATAAGAGGGACGAAAACTATATTAAAGAGGGTTCACCATCAAAAGGTGATAAATCGACCATTTAGTGAATTTTAGAGTATTTATGCTTAAAATTGAATTCATTACTTATTTTAAGCCTTTATCTTTTATTGGATAAATGTAAAAAACATTTAACAAACATATAAAATCATATTCATGTTATTTATATTCATTCCTGCCAATACAACCACTAGGTGTTAACTACCATTTAAAATAATATTATTTTATTATTAGAGTGAAACGTAAGACATCAAAGAAACTCGTTGTTGCGTACTCGGTAGGCCATCGAGCATAGAATTCCCTTTAAATTAATATTAACATTTTATTCACAAATATGGATAAATATGAAAAATTTATATTATTTATTTACTTGGGATGTTACAAATACGCACCCCAATATCTTCCTTAAAAACCCACACAAATTATATAGTACTTTTCTTGATCATAAATCCAATATAGGATGGATTTAGTTACAAATAAGAAGAGGTTTTCGAAAGAAGAGGTAGGGTTCCTAACTATGAGTTTTGATTTTACATCTTCTTCAAACCCATCAAAATATTCTCCAAATATGATAAAATAAAAAAACCAATATATACTATGAAATAAGAAGTTATTATTTTAATTTAATATATATATATCTCCCATTCCCTCAAATGGGAAACAAAACCATCTATCATGAGTATGGCAGACTATCGCCTCATGATCCAATGTAATTTGTTTTCCATCACAACCTCTAATGACTGGACATTATGATGTATTTAATATTTTTAAATGATATTTTATAAATTTAAATAATTATTTAATTATAATTTCACATATAAATTTTTCCTACAAATCTGTGGGAAAACAATAAAGTCACTTGTGTGTACATTTAGACTACCACCTCCACATAGCGATGTGAAATGTTTTTCATTTTATTTTTTACATTGAGGGTAATGAGGATATGATTTTTGAATATAAATGAAATATATGAAATAATAATATCTATTTAGTGGTGAAATATTATTTCCCTTTCTTACATTCCATGATTTTGAAAAATATATATAGTGTTCATACATACGTACGACCTACCATCTCCATGAATGATGTAACTCATTTTCCCATATCTAACTTTTATTTCCTATAATAAATACATATATAATGATTATATATTCTATTTAATTTTTTTTAAATTATGTAAGTTATAGAGCCATGAACAATAAAAAAGGACTAAATTTACCCAATAAAAACTTTTTTAAATACCAAGAAATTAGAACCTAAAACTATTATTTTAACAAAGAATTATTAATAAAATGATCAAAAAATAATAAATTTAAATAATATATGGTATTAAAAATATTATTATGATTATTTTAATGATTTATAATAAATAAATAATTATTATATTGGAGGTACATACATGTATGAAGGAAATAAGATCCATGGTAAGGGTTTCTCATCTCACTTTTACTTTAGTGAGACATATTCCATATTGAACACTATATTTTCTTGGGTGGTGTATATACTTCCCATAAAATTTTTATATCATGTATCCCATTATATTCATGGTATTTAATGTTTTATTTAATGTTATTCATTTTATTAGGATTCTAATTCAAAAAGATAGAAAAGGAATAAGGGTTTGATTCATAAACTCATTATTATTCATGATTGTTTATGTGTATGTATACATTGATATATTTATTATATATATATTAATATAAATATATTTTATTATTCTATGGTTATTAATGTAAATTAAATTTAATGGTATAATTTACCCTCATTGTTACTTAAAATGATTTATAAAATGTTTATAAGAAAATCTAACTTTATTTCTCTCTTCAGTATAAAATCCTTTTTCTTCTTTATACATGTTTTCTAAATACATATTTGAAAATGGTTTTAAACCACTCAAAATGATTTATTAAAGACACATTTACCCATGTTTGAATTTTTAAAAAATGGTTTGAAAGGAATGTTATTATTTTCTAAATGAGGATCATTTTAGCCTTTATAAAACAATGTGAAAGGAATGTTTTTCAACATATACAATATATACAAAATTACTAGACGTTATGAAAAATAATTAATTTGATGATTATTTTAATGGTTTAAAAAGATATATTTAAAGATAGTTTTCTTATTATTTATTTAATTTTAGGTTTTTGAAAGATATTTTCAAAGTGAAAAGGATATTTTCCTCAAGGATGACTTAAGTGGAAATTTTATGGCATTTCAGTTCATCAATGAAAAAAAACATATTTAAATTATTCCCCATTGGAAATTTGTTTCAATTATTCCATTATTATTATTTATTAAAAATTTTTATAATCAATTCAATTGTGTATATACTGTTTTGATACCATTTTCAATATTACACTGAATGGTTTATAACTATGTTTATTGATTTTAAAAAATATTAACATTTCATATTATAGTTTTTCAAAAAAAATGTTTATATAAATTTTGTTTCACCCTTTTAATATGATGAATGTATTATATCTAGTATGTGATGTGTGGTTCCCTATATATCCCCCCAATGTATCGATAGGTATCTTGAGAAAAACTTTCTTGGGTTTTTGGATAATGCCCTGCCAACTAATGTAAGATGTTTTGAAATGAGGCATGGATGGTGTGGTTTTGATGTCTGAAATTAAGAATTCCATCATTATGAGACATTTTATTGATGTTTCATGTGATTATTATATTAGTTTTAATATCAATGGTTACGTTTCAATATAGTGTGATTATTTATAAGGAATTATTTGACCATCATTAATTCCATCCATATTTTTCTCTTTTAATAGATTTAATGGAATGTTTTTTTATTTATTTAACTTTATATATTAATTATGCCTTATTTTGTCATGTTATATTCCACTTTATGCATACCCTTTTAAGAATAATGACTCATCCAATTATTATTTATTACTTTACCCTTGATTACAAGAAGTGTTTAAATATTGATATATAGATATATATTAAAGTTAACAATGGTGTACTCAATGAAAATATTATATTGTATTTTATATTTTCAATTTTAATATTATATTAAAGTATTTATCTACTTTATAAATGTTACTAAATTAATTGGTCCTTTAGGATATGATTCATGTTATATTATAATGATGTATTAATCTAACCATTGAATACGGGCTACTAGGGTTCGAGTATTTATAGTTTGTATCAGATGAAGTTTAGTAGAAAATTTGGAAACTATATTTTGGAAAATAAATATTAGATAACATAACACTATGAATAAATATAAAGTTAATTTTAAGTATAATATATCATCCTAATGGTTTTTTTAGGTATATATTATGTGTTTTTTTTCCAATAAAGAACCCCTTTATAGATAATTGATGTGGACGTGGTTCTATAGTAGTTGTACCCATGGGTAATAACATTGAAAATGGAGTATTGATATTTCACTTGAATGTCACCTGGTTCATAATAAATGGGCTTACTGCACTCTTGGTTTGACACCCCCCAAGAATATATTTGGGATAATTCACATTTTTCACTGAAAACCATTATGAATTATTTTGAAATATATTTATGACTTGAATTTTTTTCAAAATCAACCATGTTTAAGATTATGAGATTATATATGCATAAATATTTTAATTTATGTTAATAATTTCACTAGTTTTTTTATTATAAATTATGTTTTATAATTTTATGATTAAATATAGTGTATGTAATGATTTATAAGATTTTCCTTTTGGAAGGAATGGTAACCATACCAATTAATCTATTCCATGTAATGATTTTCCTCCTAGAAAATATAATGAAGATGGAGATGAAGTTGTAGTTGGAAATGATAAAATTATATACATATTATGGAATCTGCCTCTGAAAATGTCCAATAACATTTCTTGTATGGGTAATCCTACTAATTCAGAATGTATTTCTACAATTTTAGACCTATTTATGAATTAGAAACCACCACCATTCAATTTAACTATGAATATATTTTTAGTAGGACAATGGATAAGTTTCTTAGATAATATATTTCTTGCATTGGGAAATAATTAAAGGATAAGGTTCGGCATAGATTTTTATCTTCTATTAGGGGATGTGGATCAAAGGTTTTTATTGATTAAAAAACTAATGGAGAATAATAAAAAAAATGTAGAATGAAGTTAAGTTACTGTTCATAGAAATTTTTTCCCCTCATGAGAATTGTGTAGATATAGAGAGGGAACTCCAGAGTAAAAGAAAAATAGAAGATGAAAACCATGGTACATACGAAGATAACATTACAAGGATAAAAAGGCATCTGATGGAATTTGTGTCTAATCTAATGATCAAGGTTGAACATTTATTTGATAGGGTTAATAAAATACTTCAAATGGTACTAGTCTCCTAAAAATTATCCTAATATGATGATATAGTATAATGTGCTATCATGATAGAGAAATTATTCTCCGATTGTAATTGATTTGAAGGAAAGAAAGTGAAGAAGAGTAAAATAAAATAATATAAATAAGGATTTTACAGTATATAATAATTACGGACAGAAACACCCTGGTACATTCTTAAATAGAATGAGGATTTTCTACAAGTATGAAGATAAATTTCACCATGCTCATGATTTAAAAGGAATAAATTAATATTAAAATGTGAAATGCTTTCAATGTAGAGATATTGGGAACTATATGAATGATTATATTAGGAATCAAGGGAATTTAACTTAGAAGAAGCTAAGGGATCAAGGTTATGATTTTTTTGTTAATATATCCAAAGTGGAATGATTAATGATCTTGGGTAATTTGATTCAAGAATTATTTTGTAGAAGTATTTTTACTAGTGGTATTTTGGATATAAAAATAATAAAACCTCTAAGGATTTTGATATTTTTGGAAGCATATATTTCTTCACATAGGAATGTATTAAGAGTTATGGATACCATTATGGTTTTATTATTTTATGGTATATCACATGTTCAATGTCTTAAACACACATTTTTTTGCAATTATGTTATGGGAGTTTATCCAGATTAAGAATTGTTTTGAGATATTTAAGATAATAAAAACCATTTGTTTGGTGTATGTTTTAGTGAAAAATTTATTTAAGGAATAATTACCTTATATTTTTTTGGAAATAAGAATAAATGTATTTACCACCATTATATTAAATATGACTATTAATGATAAGGAAATGATAGTCATTTAATGTTATTTTAATACATAAACAAAATTAAGTCTTATAGAAAACCAATGTGGTAAAATATTGATTTTATCGAAAATATTTTTTAGGATTCTCATAAAATTTTTGGAATGTTATAGGAATTATATTAATAAGGTTTTTGAAAATGGACAACCATCATGTCGGGTGACCGCCCATCAAATTTGGCATGGCCGTAGGGCTTGAACCCCAATCATATGGAAAAAGGGTGTATATTCTACCAATGGACCATGTGATATCCTAGTTAATATGAAAATGTATTTACCTAGATGATTTAATAGATACATACTTATGTAATTTTTTATATTGAACTTTTGGTGTTACTTTTTATGTTTAAATATTAATGTTTTATAATAGATTACTTGTTCTTAAAAATTTGGATTGGAAAATATTTAGAGACATATAGAAGGACATTTTACACTTTTATAAATCTTATAATCTGTGGAAAGTTAAATTTAATGATTTATGTAAAAAAAATTAATCTTGTATATTCATTTCTTGGAGTAATAAATGATATTGGAATTGATTGAAGAATAACCAAAAGATAAAACTATAAGTATATTTTCTAGTATTCTATATCATTATTGTAAAAGAACAACTAAACTCTAGGAAAAGAATATTGAAACCAATATTTTATCCTATTACATTATTATATGACGAATCAATGATCTTTTAAATCATTACATATTTATGATTTTTTAGTCTTCAACATATTATTTATAATTCACTTTCCTATGATCAATGATCTCTATCACTCTACATAATTATTTATTCTTTTCTTACATGTCTATATTTTCAGTTCCCTCTAATGTTTCATATATGGAATCCTTTTTATGTGTTATAATAGATGACAATAAAAATTCCATTTCTCCCTTATCATGTGGAATTTTAATTTACCTTTCTTAAAATTTGGGATTTCAAGAAAGGTATAGTCAAATTATGATCCTTTGATTTCTAAGATCATATTCCAATTACGAGGATGCAATTTAATAAACATGGGGATAATGTAAAATCATGTGATTTTTAAAATAATAACATTTTGTTCGTTAATTTATGTGACACATGACACTAAGATTAAATGATCCAAAGAAATATTTCTTTAGTTTTAATCACGTTGATAGCTTGTGATTAACAAAAACATGAGTCTAAATAAGTTATATATCTTTATATCATAACCATTAAATTTGGTAGTATAAATAGAAATAACTAAATTTTTGAAATTATATGGTTTACATATGTATAAAATAAATTCAATGGCCATCATTGGATAAGAAATAAAAATAATAATTTTAATGAAAATAAAATGTTTTTCTAGAAAATTTATTTTTTAAAAAACATGTTTTTGATATGATTACCACACTTATTTTAGAATTTTCATTTTCAAATCATAGATATTTTTTTTTTCAAAAAATTAAATTAATTATTTATATTATCATGTCAAAATAATCTTAAGTGAACTTTTGATAATTCTCTAAAAAGATTAATGTTTTGATGAATAGGGAAAAATAGTTATTTTTATTAAAAATTGAATTTTCATTTAAAGAATTTACAATTTTCTATTTTTAAATTTTTTTTATAAATTAAAATTAGTTAAAATATATTATAATTAATATAATTAATTTTATTAGAATAAATTATATTTAAAATTTTAATTGAAAAACATTTTATCCATATAAAATCTTTTCTTATGGAAACCCATTTCTTTCATCACCTCTACGAGATTAATTTAAAATCGAAAACTTACACTCCTATAAAATGAACTTTTATAAATGGATTAAATATTTGGATTCAAAATAATGAATATTATATAATATTTTCACCATAATTTTTTAATAAGTAATTGTAAAGATATTTAAAATTAGTTATCATGGTTATGGTTAAAATTAATTTACTAGGTGTTAAAATAAGAATACAATGAATACAATGATCCCAAAAATTATAAAATTCATATTTTATGGTTATAAAGCTTCTTTATCACATCCATTTCATGATAATTAATCATTTTTGAGCTTTATGGCACGTGAAAAATGTTAGTATCACTTTTTCTTTTTAAAAATTTGATGTGTGTCCTCTTACCCACTAATAAAAGATCAAACCCTATCCTCCCCTATTCACACTCCCAATTACTTTTGGATTAGAAAATAAAAGAAAAAATCTATTCCTTAAATTCCCACCCACAACTTAGTGACTTGGTATTATTACAAATAAAATTTTGGAATTCTTTAGGTATAACCCTAAAAAGGTTGTCCATAGAAGAGGTAATGTACATAACCATGCCTTTTTGTTTTACATCTTTTTCTATCTCTGTAAAATATTCTCCAAATATGATAAAATATTCAGGACCTGACCCATGCCAGGGCTTGAGTACCAACTACCCCAAGGACACCTCCATACTCCAGGGGTGGTGAAAAGTGCCAAATTTAACACCCCATGATCTCATAGTACGTTATTTATTCAAATTAATTCAATAACTTGCACTACACACAACACTGAGTTCTAGTGCACCGTGACTTACCAAATAAGTCGTTCAAAAGCGGTTATGAATAGTATTAACTGAATTTTGAACATCATATAATCCTTATAATTTTAGAATCCATATTATCATTTTCTTAGACATAATGTAAGAAAAAATACATTTTTTCAGATAAAAGAAGTATTTTAAAAAAAATGTAATTTTACCACCTTTAAATGGCGAAGCCTTTTTAAATCCAATATTTGAAACTTTTATATATTCAATTTGACAAAATAAACTTCTTCTTTAGAATTGGGACATAAGAATTTAGTTTTGATAAAGTTTTGGTGTTTTTCTGATAACTTTCATATTTGGGTGAATAGTGAAAAAATACTATATTTTAATTGAAAACAACTTTTTAAATCAAAATAATTTATATTTTTAAATTATAAATTTTAATGGTTTATAAGAATAAATAGAATATATTTTTAACATTTAATCGAATGATGTTCATTGTAAGTAATTTCCCTTTGAAATTGGACATAAACACGTGTCAAACTTTTGGTAGTTATTCTTTCTTAAAAATACGCCTTTTGGTTTTGACAACAGGAATTAATTTTAAATTAATAAATGCAAATTATATGTTTTTAATTTGGTAAAATAGTCTTAATTATTGAATTTGGAATATCAAAATTATCTTAGGGTAAATTTTTTGTATTTTTCTAAAAACTTTTAATATTGGATAAATAGTGAAAAACACTGAGTTATAGTTTAAAACCGAATTATTATTTAAATAATTATTTATTTTATTTTATTTTATTTTATTTTAATATAGATATATAATATCTATATAAGTTCAATTTAATTAATTGGAGTCAGTTTATAATAATTTTATATATATAAAAATTCTATTGAACTTTTCATCGTCTTTTACCCACCTCCTAGGATAATTTGCAAATTCACATAAAACTTAATTTTACTGCTTTTGGGAGTGGAATTTTAAAAATAAGAGAGACACAGTTAATATCAAGGAGTAAAATATGGTTCAATAATACAAAAATAATTTTTGGTAAATAGAAACTTTTTACTTTTATTTACCACGGTAAAAAGTAAAATAGGGTAATTAAGGGTAAAAATGATATTATTATTACCCTAACACATGTCCTAATTCTATTGGCTAAGTATAATTCGACTGAAAACAACCTTAGGAAAAAAATATGAACCTATTTGGTCCACTTGGATTAGATTAGGACATTTATTATTATTTAATTCAAAGAATAGTTCAAAGAGTTAAAATCAAAGTTTAATAACTAAAACATTTTTAATATTTTTGAAACAATGATAAGGTAGTAATTACCTTATTAGTGAAATATTAAAATAATTGATATTATAAATACCCAAATAAATGTAATTTGAGACTTTTAATGAATTCCATGAATTTTATTGGTTAATATGACATGTTAGGATTGATTAAATGATTTTTTTAGAATTAATAATGTTATTAAGACTTTAAAAAAATAAATGTTTAAATAGTGTCAAAATTGACATAAAGGAGTTATTAAAACATATATTATATTATTAATTGATATTATATTACTAAAAATAGAAGGTTCGGAAAAAGGACTTATATGATGATAGGTATGATATTAATGAACCACTTGGGGTTCTCTAGGTAGTTTAGAGTATATTTATTAACCATATAATATAAAAATACAAAGAGACATTGTAAATGTCAAACTATTTAACTAAGAGTTAAATCTAAAGTATAAAGGAAAAATAGAGACTCAAACTTGTCTAAAACCTATTGGTTGAGTGGTTTTCTACCCATAACCACCTTAGAATTTAAATAATCCAGTTTGGATTCATTATAAACTGAATATAAATTTAATATAAAATAATACTTTAAGTTTTTCCGAAAGAGCCCCTCCTCCCCCTCATAAAAGGACACCACTTCTAACCAATTACTCACACCTCTCAAGCCTTTTTTCTTGTCCAACCTCTGCTTAATTAATATCCCTACATACCTTTCCTCCTCCTATAATTCTTACCTTAGTCAGAAGGTACTTCAAGAGTCCTTTTGGGTTCAAACCAAAGGGAGTTACCAAAATTAAAGGTAACGACTTCTCTTAACTTCTTTTCTTTTATTTTAATTATCCAACCCCTAAAATCTACTTATTCTTTTCTTTTGTAACAAAACCAGTATCCAAAATATACAAGGATATTGTTATGAGATGTACTCTAACTACACTTACACACATCTCCATCTAATGGGTGAAGAACATAATGTTTCTGTGGATGGCAACCAAACACCTCACAAAACGATGATAGTTCAATTATCTCCTACCACCTCTCATGGTGTCCATTATGATGGCACTATAATTAACAATGATATTAATGATATTTATTTTATATATAATCTTATGTAATTACATTTTATATCATACCATTATTCGTTTCAGGTTGTATATATATACGATAATTTCATTTGAGGAAGTAAGGACTATCGCCCCCTCAAAGTGATATGACTCGTTCATACAATACATGGAACATATAAAGGATGGTGTTAATGAAATTAAGTAACATATATAAGATACTATATTATACTGGTATAATAATATACCTATGTATCATTTGGTTTTGATTCCTTTTAAAATGAAAAATGAAATGGAAGTAGCGTTCGTGCGTATGTATGGATTACCGTCTCCACGAACCTGATGAGATTCATTTCCCCATCATATAAATTCAAGAATAATTCTAATTTTGTGATTAAAAGTAATGTTTAAGGACTTGATATCATTCTGGATATGAATACGATACAACCTATCCATAACAAACACGACTTACGTAACAAAGCGTATAAAGTAAAACGAATTAGTTAACACCCGAAATGATGATAATACTAAAATATTGTTAACAAAACAATATTAAAAGATCATATATGATATCATATTTATATATATGATTCTTTTATAATTTAATAAAAATTGTTTAACTATTATACAGGAGGTTAACCTACCCTCAACCAATAAAAAGTAAAAGGTAAGGGGTTTTCATCTCACTCTTTATTCCCGCGAGATTAATGCCATATTGCCACTATTACTTTTTGTGTGGTGTATGTACTGCCCATAATTGTATTATTTGTGTAAAACACTTTATTTTATGTTTATTTACATATTCATTGTATGATACCTATTTCATGGGGTGTATGTTTTGTATGTTATCAAATTGGTAAGGGTTAATTTCATAATCTCTTTATTATCCGAGGTTGTTTTTACGTAAGTATCCACTGGGAAATATTTATTATCCATGTCCATGTTTTATGAAAGTGTTTTCAAAGGGATTATTTTAAGGGACTTTTTTTTACTAAAACATCATTTCAAATTTTTAAAATATTTATTCTTCTAAATCTTTCTCATTAATGTCCATGTCTTCAAAATGGATTTGAAGGATTTATTTATATGGACATGAATGTTTTTAAAATGTTAATTCCTTTCAAAAGTTTCAAAGTGGTATGGGACACTTTGATTAAATAATTTCATTAAATGTATTCTTTTCTAAATTTTGTGACTTTTAAATGTTTTCAAGAAAAATTGATATTTCTCTCAAAAATTTTTACAAATTATTTTCATCTATGTCTACATCATTTGATGGATTTAAAACTTGTTTGAAGATGATTTATTATGATACAAATCGTCCATATTGTATTGAGGGTTTTGTGTTATGTTTGACTGTGGATGTGTTATTTTTATACCATTCATGGTTTATGGAGAAAGTATTGACATTTCGTATGCTATATTTAATATGAATGTTTATGTTATAACATTTTCATATGAGGAATGCATTGGACTTAGTAAGTGATGGGTGGAGCCCGCTATAGCTCATCGATGCATCGGTAGGTCTCATGAGACAAACTAGTGTATTGGTATGAGGCCTTGACAAAATATTATTTGTAGTCTTGGAATTAGGTCTTGGATACATGGTTATGATAGTATGGAATTATGCATTCCATCATTATGAAAGTGGTTAGTGATATTGCATGTTATTATTCGACTAGTAGAATATCCCTGTGAATAAGTAAATGGCATTATTTCATTTCATTTTTTCTATATTATGCTGATGTTCAAGTTTAAAAGTCTTTAGTTTTAGTTATATATTGCCTTAAATGTTTATGCTTATTTATGAATGTTTCCGTTGTATTGTTATCCTTACTGAGCATCCGAGCTCACCCATTTCTATGTTTTATTTTTCCCAAGATTCCAAGAAGTGTATTGTGATTGATATATAGGGTTAAGCCAAGGGAATAATGGAGTTCATGAAGGATTATTTATGTTGTTTTGTATGTTATGAAGTGTAATTTAACATTCATGTATGTAATATATTTTCCAAGACTGCTAAACTGATCGGTCCTTCGGGACTTGATTCCTTGTAATCATGCCAATGTATTAAAATAATGCACAGACTCTGGGTAACTGGGGTCGGGGCGTTAAAGTTGGTATCAGAGGAAGTTTAGAAATAATCTTGGAAGCTAGATTTAGATAATATCTGATTAGATCACATAGACCTAAGATAGATTTTTAGGATTAGTTTAGAAAAACTTCCTAGAATTTTGGTATTGTAGAGATTTTGTGAGTTTTCCGAGCAATAAATCTCTGTCTGGATACGAGCAGGTAGAGGTGGCTCTGGCACAGATGTACCTAGGGGTAAAACTCAAAAACACCGCTTTGAGCTAGACTCGAACGGGAACTGGAGCACGAAAACAAGCCTTACTGCACTCTTGGTTATGACACTCTCAGGGGATATGCTTAGGATACTTCTCATTTTCTTTACAAACCATTATGAAGGGTTTATGAGTGTATAATTCCTCAAAGAGGACATTTTTATGATTATGGATTATATCCATAAACTGTTTAATTTATGTTAATTGTTTTCAAGTTTGGGATTAGGTATTTCTATTCATAAACTAATCTAGTGTATGCCATTGTTTAGAAATGGTGCCCAGTAGAAGGAATGAGAACTCCAACAATACACATGATCCAAAGGGTAAGAAGGATCATATATTTCATGGTCTTAAGCTAGAATATAGAAGGGAAATAGTCTCCCATGTATTATCATCATATAAAGAAATGGTATCATGTATTGATAAGATAAGTAAAGAGTTCTCGGAGTCCTATGGCTTTGAAGGGAATCCAGAGAAGAAAAGGATGGTAGAGAGAAGGACAGATAAAGGGAAGAAGATAAAAAAGGATTTTACCATATGTGATAATTGTGGAAAGAATCACCATGGAAAATGCTTGAAGGGAATGGGAGTATGTTATAAGTGTGAAGAAAAAGGACACCAAGTACATGACTGCAAGGGTAAGAAAAAGGTTTCAAATGTACAATGCTTCATCTGCAAGGAGTTTGGACACTACACGAGCCAATGTCCCAGTAATCAGATTATGCCACAAATGTTGCTATTGGATAATAATCAAGTTATGATACTACCACATATGAAGAGGAATGACTAGTGGTCTTATGTTGTTATTTTGGAATTATTTCATTGAAGTGTTGTATCAATGATGTACTATAAATAAATAAGGATTGTACTGTTGTACTATTTCATTAAGGATTTGAGATTTTATTATACTATGAAAAGTAACTCTACAACAAGTTAAACTATTTGGAAATTACAAGGTTGAAGGAAAGATAAACCTTAATAAGGTCCTAATATTGAGGTACTGATTTTGGAATAAGATATGATTGATTTGGGTAAATTATATTGGATATTCTTGACTGCCTTGAAACTGATTAAAGATTTTTATATTCCATAATTGTTGGAGTTTACAACATTTTTGGATGGATGAAGTATATCCAGTATTCTATAAGGAATAAGGGATCATGAATGTAATCAATAAGGTTTTATGGTAATTCAGGATGTTTTAGTGTTTTAAAAGAATATGATGAAGGTGTTCTCATTTTATTACGCAGAAAAAAGGATCTTTATTGTGTTTAACTTCCTTATAAATTTTGTACTGTGAGTTTGGAAAAAAGTATTTTGGATAATTCTAGTTTGAGATTATTTTTGTATTTACATAAAAGGACCACCCAGAGGTCGGGCGGCAACCTGTCGCATCTGGAAAGGCCGCGGGACTTGAACCCAAAACCGAAGGGCGACAAGGGTGTATCACCTACCACTAGCCCACATGATGTCCTGGATTGAATAATGTAGTCTTTTTTTTAAAAAAAAATTCTGGTAGATGAATTATAAATTCATTTTTTCGAAACCCTATACGAATAGGATAAATAGAATATTATTTTTAAGTTCTATTATCTTTTAGAGTGAAAGATGAGTTTTTGGAAGAAATTAGTTAAAAGATGGGACTCTAATTGTCAAGTATATATATATTTTTCTTCTTATCTTATTCTATGAAGAAATTAATTCTTATGATTTATTGGAGGGATCTTAAAAAAATGTGTTATCCAAATACCATATGTTTTGTTGAACCGATGATATTTTAAATCATCATAGATTGATGAATTTAAGGCCCTCAATTTTACACTTATTTGTGATTGATGACCTCAATCACTACCTATAAATATTTACATTTTTCCTCCAATTATATGTCTCTAATTTCAACCAATGTTCTCCTAATCGAGATCATAATTTGGTGGTGACACTTTCATTTCCCTTTTCCTCTTATTAAGACTAAATTTTATCAACCTAATTTCCGATGTGGGTTTTCCCAAAGGAATTATCTATTTTCAACTTTTTATTTTCGAAAAATAATTTCAAATTGAGAGGATGCAATTTATTGAAAGAGGGAAGAATGTAACACCCCATGATTTCATAGTACGTTATTTCTTCAAAGTAATTCAATAAATTGCACTACACGCAACACCAAGTTCTAGTGCACCATGACTTACCAAACAAGGCGTTCAAAAGCGGTTATGAATAGTATTAACTAAATTTTGAAATTTATATAATCCTTATAATTTTAGAATCCATATAATGATTTTCTTAGACATAATGTAAGAACAAATACATTTTGTCAGATAAAAGAAGTATTTTTCAAAAAATGCAATTTCACCGCCTTTTAGTGGCGAAGCCTTTTTAAATCCAGTATTTGAAACTTTTATATATTCAATTTGACAAAATAAACTTCTTCTTTAGAATAGGGACATAAGAATTTAGTTTTGATAAAGTTTTGGTGTTTTTCTGATAACTTTCTTATTTGGGTGAATAGTGAAAAATACTATATTTTAACTGAAAACAACTTTTTAAATAAAAATAATTTATATTGATAAATTATACATTTTAATGGTTTGGAAGTATAAATAGATTATATTTTTAAAATTTAATCCAATGATGGTCATTGTAAGTAATTTCACTTTGAAATTGGACATAAACACATGTCAAACTTTTGGTAGTTATTATTTCTTAAAATAATGCCTTTTGGTTTTGATAGCGGGAATTAATTTTAAATTAATAAATGAAACTTCTATATTTTTAATTTGGTAAAATAGAATTCATTATTGAATTCTTAATATCAAAATTAACTTAGGGTAATGTTTTGGTATTTTTCTAAAAACTTTTAATTTTAGATGAATAGTGAAAAACACTAAGATATAGTTTAGAACCGAATTTTTATTTAAATAATTATTTATTTTATTTAAATTTATTTTATGTCAAAATAGATACATAATATCTATATAAGTTCAATGTAATTATTTGGAGACAGTTTATAATAATTTTAGATATATAAAAATTTTATTGAACTTTTCACCGTCTTTTACCCACCTGTTAGAAGAATTTGTAAATTCACATAAAACATAATTTTACCACTTATGTGAGTGGAATTTCGAAAATCTGAGAGGCAGAGTTAATATCAAGGGGTAAAATGTGGTCCAATAAGATAAAAATAATTTTTTGTGAATAGTAACTTTTTACTTTTATTTACCACGGTAAAAAGTAAATAGGGTAATTAAGGGTAAAAATTATATTATTATTACCCTAAAACATGTCCTAATTCTATTGGATAAGTATAATTCGACCAAAATCAACCTTAGGAATAAAATATGAACCACTTTGGTCCACTTGGAATAGATTAGGACATTTATTATTTAATTCAAAGAAGAGTTTAAAGATTTAAAATCAATGTTTAATAACTAAAACATTTTTAATATAAGGTTATACATAATAAAAATTTGATTATAAATATTCATTAGAAATCTAAAAATATTTCCTACATAATGGTATTTTATTTATAATTTTTAGACTTTATATAATTTAATTTATTTATGACACAATGATGATGCAGTAATTGCCTTATTAGTGAAATATTAAAATAATTGATATTATAAATACCCAAATAAATATAATTTGAGACTTTTAATGAATTACACGAATTTTATTGGTTAATATGACATGTTAGGATTGATTAAATGAATTGTTTTCGAATTAATAAACTTAGTAAGACTTAAAAAAAATCAATTATTAAATAGTGTCAAAATTGACATAAAGGAGTTTTTAAAACAAATATTATATTATTAATTGATATAATATTCCTAAAAATCTAAGGTTCAGCCAAAGGACATATATGACGATAGGTATGTCATTAATGAACCACTTGGGGTTCGATTGGAAATTTATAGTATGTTTATTAACCATATAATATAAAAATACAAAGAGACATGGTAAATGTCAAACTATTTAACTAAGAGTTAAATCTAAAAGATAAGGGTAAAATAGGGACCCAAACTTGTCTAAAACCTATTGGTTGAGTGGATTTGGACCCATACCTACCTTATAATTTAAATAATCTAGTTTTGAGCCATTATAAACTGAATATGAATTTATTATAAAATATTACTTTAAGTTTTTCCAAAAGAGCCCCTCCTCCCCCTTATAAAAGGACACCACTTCTAACCAATTCCTCAAACCTCTCAAGCCTTTTGGATCGTCCAACGTCTGACCAATTAATCTCCCTACACCCCTCTACTCCTCCTAGAAGCCTTACCTTAGGAATAAGGCACTTCAAGTGTCCTTTTTGGTTCAAACCAAAGGGAGTTACCAAAATTAAAGGTAACGACTTCTCTTAGCTTCTTTTCTTTTTATTTTACTTCTCCAACCCCTAAAATCTTATTATTCTCTTTTTTTTTTACAAAAACCAATATCTGAAATATACTAGGATATTTTTATCAGTAGTATTTGTACTACACTTACACACACCCCCATCTATTGGGTGAAGAACATAATGTTTCTGTGGATGGAAACCAAACGCCTCACGAAACAATGATTGTTCAATTATCTCCTACCACCTCTCATGGCGGCCATTATGATGGAACTATAATTAAATATCTTATTAATGATATTTATTTTATATATAATCTTATATAATTCCATTTTATATCATACCATTATTCATTTCATGTTGTATATATATACAATAATTTCATTTGAGAAGTGCGGACTGTGGCCCCCTCAAAGTGATATGACTCGTTCATACCATACATGGAACGTATAAAGGATGGTGTTAATGAAATTAAGTAACATATATAAGATACTATATTATACTGGAATAATAATATACCTATGTATCATTTTGTTTTGATTACTTTTAAAATGAAAAATGAAATGGAAGTAGCGTTCGTGCGTACGTACGGATTACCGTCTCCACGAACGCGATAAGATTCATTTCCCCATCATATCCATTAAAGACTAATTATTATTTAATGATTAAATTTAATGTTTAAGGACTTGGTATAATTCTGGATATGAATAAGATACAACCTATCCATAACAAACATGACTTACGTAACAAAGCATATAAAGTAAAACGAATCAGTTAACACCCGAAACGAAGATAATACTAAAATATTATTAAAAAAACAATATTAAAAGATCATATATGATATCGTATTTATATATATGATTATTTTATAATTTAATAACAATGATTTAACTATTATATAGGAGGTTAACATACCCTCAACCAAGGAAAAGTACAAGGTAAGGGGTTTTCATCTCACTCCATATTCCCGCGAGATTCATGCCATATTGCCACGATTACCTTTTTGTAGTGTATGTACTACCCATAACTGTATTATTTGTGAAATACACTTTAATTTATGTGTATTTACATATTCATTGTATGATACATCTTTCATGGGGTGTATGTTTTGTAAGTTACCAAATTGGTAAGGGTTAATTTCACAATCTCATTATTTTTCGAGGTTGTTTTTCCATAAGTATCTACTGGGAAATATTTATTATCCATGTCCATGTTTTATGAAAGAGTTTTCAAAGGGATTATTTTAAGGGACTTTTTTACTAAAACATCATTTCAAATGTTTTAAATATTTATTCTTTTAAATCTTTCTCATCAATGTCCATGTATTCAAAATGAATTTTAAGGATTTATTTATATGGAAATGAATGTTTTTAAAATGTTAATTCCCTTAAAAAGTTTCAAAGTGGTATAGGACACTTTGATTCAAAAATTTCTTTAAATGTATTCTTTTCTTAATTTTTTGACTTTTAAATGTTTTCAAGAAAAATGGGTATTTCTCTCAAATAGTTTTACAAATCATTTTCATCCATGTTAACATCCATTGATGGATTTTAGAATTATTTGAAGATGATTTATTATGATACAAATATACCATATTGTATTAAAGGTTTTGTGATATGTTTGACTGTGGATGTGTTATTTTTATACCATTCATGGTTTATGGAGAAAGTATTGACATTTTGAATGCTAGTTTTAATATAAATGTTTATGTTATAACCTTTTAGTACGAGGAATTAATTGGACTTAGTAAGTGACGGGTGGAGCCCGCTATAGCTCTTCGATGCATTGGTAGGTCTCATGAGACAAACTAGTGTATTAGCACGAGGCCTTGACAAAATCTTATTTGTAGTTTTTGGCACAAGGCCTTGGCTACATGGATATGATAGTCTGGAATTATTCATTCCATCATTATGAAAGTGTTTAGTGACATTGCAAGTGATTATTCGACTATTAGAATATCCATGTGAATAAGTAAATGGAATTACTTCATTTTATTTTTTCCATATTATGATGATGTTCAAGTTTAAAAGGCTTTTGTTTTAGTTATACATTGCCTTAAATTTTTATGCTTATTTATAAAAGATTCCGCTGTATTGTTATCCTTACTGAGCATCTGAGCTCACCCCTTTCTCTGTTTTATTTTTCCCAGGATTCCAAGAAGTGTATTGTGATTGATATGCAGGGTTAAGCCAAGGGAATAATTGCGTTCGTGTAGGATTATTTATGTTTTTTTTGTATGTTATGAAGTGTAATGTATCATTCATGTATGTAATCTATTTTCCATGACTGGTAAACCAATCAGTCCTTCAATAATTGATTCCTTGTAATCATGCCAATGTATTGAAATAATGCACCGACTCTGGGTAGCTGGGGTCAGGGCGTTACACCGAAGGCACAAAAAAATCAGAGAGGCCTTTTCCTATGTACCTACACACACATACAAAAAACTCAATGAAAAGGTGAAATGTGAAGGAAGTAAAAGATACAAAATTGCTACAAATAAACCAAAAACATGCCTCAACCTCTAAAAAATACAAGTACATGTGTTGTAATGTAAACAAAAAGGAAAAAGGAGAAAAAAACCCTCCCAAATAGAAAATTTCCCCAACCTGGTAGTAATTGAAAGAGTAAAAAAGATGGGAGAGCCCCACTCCTAGATCCCAAGATATGACCACTATACACAGTCTAAGCACCCCTTATCCCCAAGATCCTATGAAATCACAATCAACATGTTAGTCATTTTCATAAGGAATGACATATGCAGGAAATTTCCATGTAGGGTTGAGTATAAAAATACTCAGTAATACACTTTGAAACGGTGAAGGGGGAGCAGTAAGAGATACATTTAAGAGGAAAACATGAGACAAAACAAGGAATGGTAAAGGTGTAGTTCTCAACCCAACAAGAAAGTGAATGAAAAATCCTCCAAACACATGGATCTCGATATGGTTTAATGATGAAAATCTCATAGATTCTTCACTACCTACATTAGGTGAGTAGACTCGTCCAACCATGAGAATCTAAACACAAAAAGCACGTGGCATACCCCACACATATTTTCCTCTTTTGGAAGGATATTAACCAAAACCCAACGAGTGGGTAATGAAATAGGATATATATATATATATATATATATATGATCATTCATTGAATCCCAAATGAGGGAGTATGGGGATCTGCATCTCATAGATCAGCCTAAGAAAAGAGTCGCCAACAATTCCATAAGTATCCGTCGATGATGCCCTGTATCACACATGTCCACATAGAACAAGAAAGTCAAAGGGGATCAATCACCACACTTTGATACTATCTGCATTGGGAGACACCGACTCACCCTCATTGTTTTTGGTCGCGTCACAAGGATATGTCTCAATGGGGGAAAGATTCCATGTTTCTCAAGATTCCGTAGGTACATCTAATCACATCTCTTCATTTATATGTATAGATGGATGGTGTGGACTCGAAGTAGAGGAACCACACCCTAGTAAATCATGGGGATTCCACACTAGTAGTAGCCATAGAGGACCCACGACCTAGTTTGTCATGAGGATTCCACTCTAGTCATCAGGGGTTCACGCCCTAGTGCAGAAGGGGGATCGACACCTAAGAGTTGATGGGGACCCACTACCCAGCACCGCTGAAGGTTAATACGTAGCAGGGTAATTCCAGGCTAGTAGATGAATAGGACCCATTCACTAGTGAATTGGGGGGATTCCACTATAGTCATTGAGAAACCACGCCCTACCTTGTAGGGGGATTCCACTCAGAAGTAGCTATAGAGGAACTGCACCCATTTTGTAGGGGGGGGGTGTCCAATATGATATTGTTGAGGACCCACACCCTATAATGTAGAGGGATTCCACTCGAAAGGCCTCAAGAAAATACACTGGCCATCCCTATAGGATGGTACCTCTTTGAAAGAAATAAGGAATGCCACTGCCTAGCCTGGCTAGAGGGTAAGATCAGAAAACTCTCATAAACATGCATAATGACATCCATCATAAGACATCAACTATAAATTATTCATTCCTAAAACATCTCATATTGTATCTTGAAATCCAATACAGAGGGAACCATATAATTTGATATTGAAAAACCCTCAGTATAGGCAACTCACAGGCCAAAATCTGAGTCCAGAAGAAGGAGATACGAGAGATAGAAGATTCATACTGTGGAAAAAAATGTGTGTGGGGCCTATATAACATGTGACCCCACCTCATTTTCAACCTGGGTACTTAGCCATTATTAGGTACTAAATTCTGAACAAGTACCCCTAGGAATGTCGATGTACTCCCAGAGTACATGGAATATCTACCCAAAAGGCTGATGAGCCCACGATGCTTATTTTTTTTCCAAAGGGAAAAACATAATTCTACCAACATGACTCCTTGAATGGACCTAAATAACCAAATAGATCACACCATTATTATATTTACTAAAAATCACATAGGACAGACTATATATTCACCTAAATCAGACAACTGGTGAAGAAGATGCATCTCTCAGCGTCACACATGAAAATTGCTTCATGGTGCCTTCGCCTCGATCCTGAAACCCATCAAATGGATCACACAATTGTGATACTCATAGAAAAAAACACATGGGATCGACTATTAATTCATACAAAATGGCCACTCAGTGAAAAAGTTACATTTCACCGCAAATACCCAAACCGATATTCATAGGGCCCACACCTTGATTTCGATTCAAGTTTACAAAATTAGGCTTCAAATGCCTACCTCATTTTTAGGGTAATGATGCAACTGAAAGCATGTTGATTGGATGTTGCATATGGAAATTATGGTGGGTCAATGTTTTAATTGTAATAATATATTATTATTATTTGGTCATTTTATGGACCCAAACCACAAGCCCGAAATATAAAAGTCTAAAACTGGCCCCAAAATTCCCATCTTAATTTCATGGCCACATTTACATAGATGGAGCATCAAAAGAACGCTCTATTTAGGATTTATAGGGGTTTGATCCCACCTTGGCATGACCTAGCCCACATCGGCCCAGCTCTATCTGCTGCCTCGACACAGACCACTGCAAAGGCCCATGGCCTAGCCACCATGGTCTAACCCACCACCGCAGCTTACGATCCATCCACCTCCATACCCACATGCCCCACGCCGCTCGACTATCCCCACTAGCTCCCACCTACACCACTTCCCCACGACTCTTGTCCGTACTGGTCTACTCCGGACACCTCTGCAAGCAGCACCTGGCCATGCCCCATGCTCCACGCTGCCATCCCATAGCTCCACCACCGCCCAACACCTCACCGGAGACACACCCTCCCTGGAGCCGCACCACCACCTCCTTCCGCATGTCGTAACACCTTTGATAGAAGTTGAAACAAAGAAGGGAATATTGATATCGAATCCTTGGGTCGAGATCTAGACAAATCAATCCTTTTCTCAAATATTTGTCGACATTTTGGCATAATGAAAAGTGCACAGTCGTTTCTACTCTCTATTGCACCTCATACAACATCCAAAACTCGAAAACATCATAGATATGGAATCCCAAGATCACTACCTTCATAGATCTATTCTTCACTCAAATTTTGGATGTTGTTTCAATGTTTCGAAAGGTTTATCGATGAAGAATGTGAAGAATGGGTGAAGAATATGAAGAAAAGGCAATATAAAAATATATCGGTCGATGGACATGTTATTATGTCCATCGATGATGACAATAAATGTAGCGAAAAAAATAGAGAATCAAAATTTGACAACCAAAAACATCAATCAGGGATGCATAATTTGAAAGAAGAATCTTACATGGATTTTGGATCCATTGTTGCATTCTCTATGCTCTAGCCTGAATGTCCTGAAGGCCTTCATTTTTATTTTATTATGGATAATCCCCCTTTTAAGGGTTGAAGGGGAACCCGTACATGGCCCGTAGGCCCAAGGCACAAGGCCCGACTGACTCACAATACATGACCTGGAGGCCCAGAGGCATACCATGTCCAAACATGACCTGTAGGCCTAACCCACTTGAACTGCCCCTCCCCAGCTTCTGTTTCCTTGATCACATAGCTCCCCACCTTGCATTGATGATCGGCTAGCATTGCCCCATACAATGCTGCATGGTGCCTGGTCCCGATGGCGGTTTCCATACCCTCTAATTCTTCCAATCCAGTTAGCTCTCCTTCTAGTGGATGCTACTCTTGTTGCTCTGATACTCTTCTAGGGCCTGTTCTGTGTGAACTGGGCAACTCCATGGTCTCTGTGTCCCGAAGGCCCTGTGGGCTGAAGGCACTATAGCCTGAAGGCATTTGATGACCTAAAGGCCCTTATGACCCATAGGCCCAAACCGGTGGCCCGAAGGCCAAAATTAGATGAATAGTTCCGACTGCTACAATACCGAATAGTAAATTCTACAGTAACTACTACAGTAATACTACAATAACTTCTATAGTACTAGTAGAGTACCTCAGAAATTTTCCTCCACTCGGTTTTTGAACCTAGGTGTCTTTGATGCCAAGTATGAGCCCTTACCACTCAGTTACGGGCTCGTTGGCTTCACTATACTCTAATCTTCTTGGATATGAAATATCGTCACAAACAGCCAAGAACCTAACATCGATTCACCGATGGAAGAAGAGAGAGAGAATTCATCATCTATTGGAGGAATTATCCAAACCATTATCATTTCCTTAATTACCAATTTATAGGATTTTAATAAAAAAACTTTCGAAGGATTGTGGGATCCGAACATGCCAGACCCTTTACTTTTAGGCCGCGCTTAGGTAATACACCATATTATGAACCCAAAGGTTTTCTTAGATATCCACTCCGAGTCCCCATTCTAAATTTATTCAAAGTAGAATCCAAATAAAATAATTTTATATAATTATTTTATATTCAATTACAACCTCAAAAACGTTTTCTACAGAAGGCCTACACTGACAAATGATATATCTTGCCAAGGGTAATCACCACATTCCAGACTCAACCATGGGCTCATATTTTTGATCCAAGTTATGTTTGAGATATATACCATTTCTGTCATGTGAATATTATGAAATATAATCAATATTTATATCAAATATATTCCAGGCACACTCATCCTCGGAACCGTATGACGTATTAGTGCCTAGCAGTGGAAATATATATAGTAATATTCCAAAGTCCTACAAGGAAAATTTTTGGCCTCTAAATCATTCCCTCCTTCAAGATTATCATTCTCAAAAAGTAAAACTAGGGAAAAAACTCAGGATACTGAGCTCAAACTTGGCTCTCCCACTTCTAGGAACACTCCTACACATTCCAATGCTGCCATAGAATTCAAACAAAAGGGATGGTACATCTACATAAGGTTTTCTCATTTCGATGATGTGCATACTATTCTTCATGAATCTTCTTAGATACAACACATGGAAAAAAACATGCTCCCACTCCACCTGTGGGGTTGGTCTAGGTGGTAGGTAACCTCACCAAATATCCAGATGATCTCAAATGGCCTCATGAACCTCAGGGATAACTTACCTCCCCATCCAAACCTCTGAATTCCACAACATGGGGAGACTCTCAAGAAGTCATGGTATCTATGATCAAACTCTAAGGTCCTATGATAGCGATATATGTTGTATTTATATCTTCTCTAGGCTGTCTTCATCTCTTCATGGATGACCTGCACTTTCCCCGATGTTTCCTTCACCAACTATAGGCCCATGAGGGATGAATCTCCAACCTCCATCCCCCAAAAAGGTGACTTGTAGGATCTCTTGTATAGGGGATTAAATGGTTCCATGATGATGGTTGAGTAGTATCTATTTTTGTATGAAAAATATACCAAAGGAAGGTGGTCCTCCTAGCTCTTGATGAAATCCAACATGCAAGCCCTCAGTATATCCTCCATCACCTGGATCAAGCTCTCAGTATACCCATTGGTTTGGGGGTGAAAGGCTATAATCATCCACAGATGGGACCTAAATTCCTCCTATAGACCTCTCCACAATTGTGATGTAAACCACATGTCACGATCAGAGACAAACATAGAGGGAACCTCATGAAGGCAGACGATATCCCGTATGTACAACTTACCCAAAATCTCAATCGAACATTACTCCCTAATATCAAGGAATTACTCCAACATTGTTAGTCGGTCTACTATCACCCAGATAAAACTATGTTCTTTAAATGTACGTGGAATCCCTGTGATGAAGTTCGTGGATATGTCGTCGCATTTCCACATTGAGATTTCAAGAGACTACAATAACCCACTGAAACCTGATACCCAGCCCTCACCTACTGATAGATGAGGCATCATGAGTTGAACTCAACTACGCTTAATATCATTCCAAACCACCAAAACTACCACTAAATATCCCTAAACACATTTCCCACACCAGAATGTACAGCTAAAGGAGAATTGTGGAACTCCTGTGTCACCTCCTCCCGCAATGCAAACGAAACCACTATTTTTTCCAAGAACAAGGTCTCATGATTACCTCCTTCAAAATATCCTTATAGTGGGTTACCTATAGATATATGAGTCATGAAAGATCACTTAGTCAATGTCTCAAAATGGGGACTCTATCACATGCATGAGAAGCAAAGGAGTCAACACCATCAACTGAATAAAAATTGTATTCTCATACTCCTCTAGGTTTCGATGTAGGGAAGATAACTACTCCAAAACTTCCCACACTAGGAAATCAAATGACTTCATGTTAAGGTAATCTTCTACAACATTGTCCTTTACTAGAGTATAGGCCATCTCGAATTTGATGTCCTATAGGAAGTTCAACCAGCGTCACCACCTCAAGTTCAAGTCTCTCAGAGTGAAGATGTACCTGAGACTCTGGTGGTCTAAATAAAACAAAAAGCACACTCCTATAAGGTAGTGTCTCCAAATCCTCATGGATAAGAATAATACTAAAAGAACCAGGTAGTGAGTCACATAGTTTGGTTCATGGGGCCTTCATCTTCTTGGCCTGTACTTGATAAATACTATATCAAGGTTGACATTGAGAACAAAATGGTACCAATGAACATGGAAGGTGAGAAAAATCATCCAAATATAAGAAGATATACACAGAATGTACTTGGAATACCCCATATGTCTTCACCTGTCTTTTAAGTAGAGTAACCCCATGAAAAACACTCCTCTACACCCACTAGTGGAATCTCAATCAAAAGGAGGTCAGTAAGAAAAACTCTACTGGAAATGTCAGGACCTGCTATAACCATCCACTACACTGCCCCTGCCATGGACACACAAGTTAGAGGGACTCATCAACCAAACCTCAATACTATCCACTATGGGTGGCACTGAATATCTCTCATGGGTCTACTCGCATCACATAAAATAATCTTAGTGGGGGAAGGAACGCTCTTCCTAATGCATTTAAAGCTATTTTGAACAACACCGACACATGGTTACAACAACACCCCACATCAACCTGGTAAAATATCAAGAAAAAGGCAGGTAGAAAAGAGTACCTCAAATAGTGTCTGAAATGTTATACTGAAAAAAGTTAGAAGAGACATAGAGAATTCCTCTTATCATCTCATGCATTGTAGGGTCATAGAAATCCATAACATGAAACTGCCTGTGGCCCTGACCGACAGATCCTTGAGCCTGATGTGGGCCTCCTGATGGCAGTGGAAGGACATCAAAACATCATCCACCACCCACAGCTCCTCATACTCCTCTTCCAGCATGACCTCCATTGGGATCACCTTGTCCGTACATAGTATATCCCTGATCACAGTGCTGGATCTACTGTGGAATTCTATCTACCATCCTTCTAGGAAGCTCAACATGTATGGTAGGGAAAATCATTCCACATGACCATTACCATCACAAGCATAACACCATTACTACCTGGGATGTCCTAGACCACCATGTCTGAGACTGATTGTGGAAAAGACTTTTGTTTCAAGGCCCTACCAACTGACGTCTTCTAGCTACAGAGAAGGTCTTATACCTATTACCCCCACTTCTAGTACTAGATTACTAGTGTCTCACTGAAATAAATATCTCTATCACCAGTTCCTTCTCTAGTACCTCAAAATAGTAAGGTATGCACAAGAGTACTAAAATGGAATGAATATATCTATAGAGACCCATATCAAACTTTCGATCTTGGAAGTAGCCATCACAGATCATGTTGAGAGAGTACCATGTTAGGTATGTGAACCTAGATTCGTACTCTTCCACAATCATCCCTCTCTACTGATGCTCCAAAAGTTCTTGAGCATAAGCAGGAGGGGTAGTACTCCTCATGGAACAGATTCTAGAAAACATCCAAGAGACTACCAGCTCATAGTGTATATGTGTAACCAAACTCCATCAACACATAGCTGCACCATGGAAAAGAATGGCTGCCAAATCCATCATCTAATTCATCGGTGTCTAAAAAAAGTCTAAATAGATGGACCACTGACTCTAGACAATCCTCTACTGCCTAATGACATGACTCACTGTGGACCCTTAGTGGTATCTGATGCTGTAACTTACAAAGTTCACTCATCCTACACACATCCTCAATATACTCTACTAGTAATAACTACTTCTCAATAGGAGGGGGTGATAAGGCCTGATCACCTTGAGGAAGGGGATAGCATAGTGGACTTTGAACCGAGGCCTCATCATTCTCAGGGTCATCATTACAAATTCGAGCTAGTATCCTGGATGGCTTTCATCAAAGAGGCATCTTGAAACAAATGAAGGAGCACTACGGTCAAATAAGAAGACACACACACATAGACATATAATAATAACAATGAGGAGTTTACTCAATAAGGATAGTAAAAGACTCAATCCTATATGATGCATGTACCAATGTTACCTGCAAAAAATGTCTCAGCATCCCGAGTCAATAAGAAAGTAATCAGGGCCCGGATGAATGGATACATTGACTTCCACACCATCACTGAACTCCATAGCCTAAGAGATGCACTCAAGACATGTTGGAATTGTTTACATAAACCAAACCAATTCCATTTTGGGGAATTTACGAACAATGTTCCAATGAATGAACAACCTCTTATACTAATCTATCAAAACCCAACCCATGCTGGGGCACAAGATGTAACTACCACAATCCTACCTCCATAGAACAGGGTGTGGAAACAAGTGACCAAGGCTCAACAAACTCGAGGGGGCCTTTTCCTAATTACGTATACACATGAACATTGAAAAATCATTGAAAAAGTGTAGATTTAATGAAGTAAAATATACAACACTGCTATAAATAGACCAAAAACATGCATAGACCTCTAAATAGTATAATTGTGCCTGCTGTAAAGTAAACTGAAATGAAAAGTGGGAAAAATACACACCCAACCAGAAAAGTGCCACAAATTTGCAGTAACTAAAAGAGTAAAATATATGAGAGATCCCCACTCTTGGATTTCAAGATAAGATAATCATACATAGCCCAAACAACCCACATCCCAAATCTATTCAAAATCCATGATCAACCTATTAGTTGTCTTCATAAATCACAACACGTGTGGGAAAATCCCATGCAAGGGTGAGTGTAAAAATACTCAGTAGTAAGCCCTGAAAAGATAAAATGGAGCAGTAAGTGATAAAATTAAGATAAAACAGTTGGAAAAACAAGGTACGATAAAAGAGTACATCTCAACTAAACAAGAAATTGAATGAAAACTCATCCAAACATAAGGAGATGGATAGAGTGAGAAGATGAACTTCTCATCAAGTCTTCACTACCTATAGCAGTATATTAGGCTCATCCAACCATGAGAATCTAGACATGGAACGTATGTTTCATACCCCAAAAGTATTCATCTCTCTTGGAAGGAGAGTAACTAAAATTAAGGTGTGAGTAATGAAACAATATATATATATTCTCAGTAAAAGAATCCCGAACAAGAGAGTAAGTGGATCTCTATGTCACAACCCATCCTAGTAAAAGAGTCCCCAATAGTTCCAGAAGTATCTATCAACAAAGCCCAGTATCCCACATGTCATCCATGAACATGCATGTTAAAGGGGATCAATCAGAAAACCTTAATAAAATCCTATCTGGGCATCATTGACTCGACCTCACAGTTTTAAGATGCATCAGAAGGATTCATCTTGATGGGGAAAGAGTCTCTCTTTACCATGAGTCCCAAGGTATGTCAAATCACATTTGCCCACTAATCTATATAGTTGAATGGTGTAGATTTGATGTAGAGGACTCGTGCCCTAGTACATCTGGGGGATTCCACTCTATTATTAACCATAGAGGACCCATTCCCCTATGAATAATGGGAATTCAACTCTAGTAATCAGGTATTCATGCCCTGGTTTGGAAGGGGATCAACACTTGGGAGTTATTGGGGATCCATTACCCACCCCCATTGAAGGTAAATACACAAGAGGGTACTGCATGACAAGTAGCTATAGAGAACCTATGCACTAGTGCATCAGGGAGATTCCACTCTAGTCATTGAGGAGACACACCCTACCTGGTATGGGGATTCCACCCAGTAGTAACTTTAGAGGACCTAAAACCATGTTGATGGGGGGGGGTCCACTATGATATCATTGAGGACCCGTGCCCTAGAAGGTAGCTTGATTCCACTCAAAAGGAATGGATGAACTACACTGGATATCTTTTCTAGATGGTACCTCTCTGAAAGCATCAAAGAATGACACTCCATATCCCATATAGAGGGTAAGATCAGAGAACTCTGGTAAACCAACCTGATCACAGTCTTGGTAATACGTCTCCTAAAAAGGCTTCATGCTCATAAAATCTCATATATTATATCGAAACCCACTATAGAGGGAACCATCGTGTTCAATTCAGAAAAACACTCAGGATAGGATAATTGCGGGACAAAATCTGAGTCCAAAATAAAGAGATATTAGAGATATAGGATTCATAATGTGGTACACGATGCGTGTGGGGCCCAGACAACGTGTGAACCCACCTCATTGCCTAGCTGTGTACCTAGACATTCTTGGGTACAAAACTGTGAAGAAGTACCCCTCGTCATGCTGATGTACTCTAACAATAAAATGAATATCTAGCCAAAAGGCTGATGATAACCTGAAGCTCATCATTTTTACGAACGGAAAATCATATTTCTACTAACAAGACTCCTCTAACAGCCCCAGATAACCAAACAGAACACACCATTGTGATATATACGGACAAGCACACATGAAAGACTATTTATTCACCCGATTTGGACACCTGGTGAAGAAGCTACATCTCTCAGAATCATGCACGAATGGTTCTTCATCAGTCCCACACCCCGATCCCGAAACACATCAAATGGATCAAACAATTAAAATCCTCTTAGAATATACAGACGAGATCATCTATTCAATAATCTAAAATGGAAAATTGTTAAAAAGTCACATTTCACTACAAAAACCCAAATCAGGCTTTATGGGTCCCACTACTTGATTTTGTTTTAAGTTCCCAAAATCTTTTATTAAATGTCTACCTTAATTTTAGGGTCATGATGCCGCTAACGACACATCGATTGGATGTCACATGCATAAATTATGGTGGGTCAATGTTTTAATAATAATGATAATATATTATTATTATTTGGGCATTTCATGGACCCAAGCCACAAGCCCAAAATATAAAATTCTAAAACATCCCTTAAAAGGTTTGTCTCGGTGTCACATTCACACTATTGTAGATGAAACCTCAAACATATGATCCATTTAAGAGTTATGGGGGTTCCAAACCACCTCGGCCTAACCAAGCCTGCATCATCCCAACCCAGCCCACTGCCTAGGCCAAGCCCGACTCACTGCCTCAACCTAGACCACCACCTCGACCCAGCCCACTGCATCATCCTGGCCGGACGACTTGACCTAGCCCTCCACCTTGTCCTACGACCGTACAACCATGATCTGGCCCGCAACGACATCTCGTGGCCCAACCACCTCTATAAACACATGAACCATGCTATTCAACCATCCCCACTGGATCCCAGCAAAACCGCCACCCTGTGACTCCTGGCTACACCACTCTTCTCTGAACGCCTTGACATGCCACACCCGGCCACACCCCACACTCCATGTCGCCGTCTCGTAGCTTTTCCACCACCTGACGCCTCACTGGAGACGTGCCCTTACCAGAGCTGCGCCAACTCCTCCTTCCACATGTCTTACCACCTTCGATCAAAGTCAAAACAAAGAAGCGAATATAGATATAGAATCCTTTGTTTGATATCTACACAAATATAGGTTTCTATCAATCTTTCGTTGATGTTTCAACATAAAAAAAGTAGGAGGTTGTTTCTACTCACTGTCGCGCGTCATGCGGATCCCAAAAAACAAAACCATCACAGTTCAGGAATCCCCGTATCAAGAAATTCATATATATATATATATATATATGCTTCGCTCGAGGTTTGGATTCCATTTCAACATGTCCAAAAGTTTATCATTGAAGAACGTGAAGAACAGGAAGAGAACATGAAGAATGAGTAATCCAAAAATAGATTGGTCGATGATCGTGTTAGTATGTACATGAACGAGGACAATCAAAGCAGTGAAAATGATAAAAAATAAAATTTTGACATCCAAAAACTTTAATCAGGGATGAATAATCCAAAATAAGAATAATACCAGGATTTTGGATCTATCTTTGCGTTCGCTGCGCTCTGATCTGCATCGATCTGTAATCTAATCACGATCTACCAAGAACCCGGTGTCGATTCACTGAAGGAGGAAGGGATAGAGATTTCATAGGCCATGGGAGGAGTGAGCCAAACCTTGGCCATTTTCATAATGAAATATTTATAGTATTTTAATAAAACACATTTCAACGGTTGTGAGATCCGAATGTCTCACGCCCTCTCACTTTAGGTCACCCTTAGGTAAAACACCATATTATAAACCCAACAATGGTATCTAATTTCCAATCCGAATCACTATTCAGATGATCATCAAAGTAGCATCCAAATAAAATAATTTTATTTAAGGATACATAATCTATAACTTTTTCTGTAGAAGGCCTGCGACGATAAATGTTATACACCGCCTTGGGTGAACTCTACATTGCAGACTCAACTATGGGATCCGAATTTCTGATCCGAGCATCCTCTTGAATGATATCCCATTTCTTTCATGTGAGTAGTATAAAATATACTAAATAATATTTTAAAATTTATTCTAGGCACACTAGGCCTCTAAATTGCATGTTTTCTCAGTGCCTAACTCTGGAAATATATATATAAATATTGCAATGTATTATAAGGAAAAAACCAGCTCTCTAATAAAATAATACAAAAATTATATGCTATATATTTATATTTTATTATCTTAATTTAATAACATACATCCATAACTTCTTCAAACAAATGGTAAATGAAATTATGGATCGTGTGTATGGAGGAATTCCGCCTCACGAACCGATGTACTTAATCTTCCATAACAACCTCTCGTGACTTGATATAATGATGGATTTAACATATTTATATGATACTTATGCTATTTAAATAATTTTGAATTATAAAATTTCCTATCTCTTATTACCTTACAATCTGTTTCAAAATAATAATGTTGTTTGTGTGTATGTGTGGACTATCACCTCAACATAACAATGTGAAAGGTTTTTTCATTTTATTTTAACATGAATTGTAATACATATATATTTAGTGAATATAAATTATGTATTTTATATAATAATATTTTTCTAAAATTGAAATATTATTTACCTTTCTCCCCTTTCATCTATTGGAAAAATAGAAACAATATATATGCGTATATACGACCCTCTATCTCCATTAACTATGTAACTCATTTTCCCATATCTATCTTTTATATACTATTATAAACACTTTTATAATGATTGTAGATGATATTTATAAAATTTTTAACTTTATAGAAATTATATAACCATGATATATATATATATATATATATATAAGGACCAAAATTATCAAACCACATCATACATAAAAAATGAAGCAATTATCACCCAAAATAGAGATTTTGACAAAGAATTGTAAATAAAAGGTTCGTACAATACTATAGGTAAATCATATATGGTATAAAACATTTGAGAATGGTTCTATAATGTATTTATAATAAATATACATATATTATACTGGATTTATAGACATGTATGAAGGATATAATATATGAGGTAAGGGTTTCTCATCTCACTTTTACTTACGTGAGACATAAGTCGTATTTAAAAAATAGTTCTTTTGTGTGTTATATATACAACCCATTTGATTTTTATGTCATGAATACATTTTTTATTATGTTATTTAACATTTAATTTGAATTTATTTAATTCATGGGTCATATAATTCATATGTTACCAATGTGGTACCAATGTGGTATTGGTTTAATTCTCAATCTTATTATTATTTCGAATTATTTATGTTTAAGTGTCTACAAAGAGAATTATTTTATATCACTATATTAAAAAAATATATTTTCAACTTCTATGTTTTTTCATATAATATCCATTAATTGTACCATTCCCCCCTCTTTGGTACAAGAAATTATTTTGTAAATTTTTTTAATAAAAGATGACTTTATTTATCTCTTTGGTCGAAAATAGTTTTTCATCCATATCTATGATTTATAAAAATATTATAAAAAATATTTTTAAAACAATAAAAATGATTAATTAAAGACAATTTTACCCATGTTTGAATTTTTACAAAATTATTTCAAAGTAATCTTCTTATCATTTTTCGAATGAGATGCTTTGTAAACTTTTTACAATAGTGTAAATGGAATTTTTTAAACTTATAAAATGTTTACATAATTACACACTATCATGAACTATCATTACATTGAGTTATAAATTGAATATTTACAAGGAAATTTTTAAATAAAATGAATTTATTAATATTCTATAAATTTTTTATATTTAAAAATTATTTTCAAAGTAAAAATGATATTTTCATCAAGAATGTTTTCACTAAATTTTTATTTTATTTCTATTGATAAATGAAAAAAAACTTAATTAAATTATTTGAAATTGGTAATATATCATATTAATACCATCCTTATTATTTATCAAGATGGTTTATAATTATTTGGACTTGGGAGTTAATATTTTTACAACATTATCCATATTACTCTGAATAGTTTAGGATTATGTTTTTTGATTGGGGAAAATATTAATATTTTGTATGATAGTTTTTAAATATTAAATACTAATTAAAATATGTTAAATATATTTTATATGAGTAATTAATTGGACTTAGTATGTGATAGGCATCACCCGCTATAGCCCATCGATGCATTAGTATTTCTCAGGAGACAAACTATATTTGGTTTTTTGATGATGCCTTACCCATTAATTATAAGATGTATTGTAATGAAGAATTGAAATTATGGTTATGATGAATTTAATTATGAATCTCCTAATTATGATATTAGTTATTTATGTTCCCTATTATTATTCAATAAGACATAATATCCATGGTTACCTTTCAATCTCATGTGTTTATTTATATGTCATTATTTGATCATCATTTATTACTGAAATATTATGATCAGGTAATTGATTGAATGAAATGAGTTTCATTTATTTTAATTTACATATGTATTATTCCTTATTTTGTCATTATATCTTCAATTTTATTCATTCCCTAAATGATCATTATATCCCACCCATTTCATAAGTTTCCTTTCACCATGATTCCATGAAGTGTTTTATAATTGATATATTGGCATATGCTAAAGGGAATAATGGTGTAATAAAATAAAATAATATGTTTTATTTTATATTATTGAGTGTAATATGAGATTAATTTATGTATCTATTTTACCAATACTACTAAACTATCTGGTCTGTTGAGATTTGATTCCTTGTATCTTATGCCAATGTAATAAAGTAACCACTGACTCTTGGAAACTAAGGTCAGGGTCATTGCATTATAACATAATTTTTATAACATAAAAGTATACTAATAATAATTATTTTATCATTTTAATATGGTTTAATTGAATTTGTGGAAGAATAAGCGAATATAAAGAACCTAAAATGATGAATAAGATGTCAGAAGTTTATACCTCACTCCTTGGATTATTTTCTTTTCAAAGGGGTTAAAACCTTGACGGATTATATTTTGATGATATAAGAAAATTTTAAAGGTGTATTTAAATTTTTAATAGATTTTAGGGTTTATTTTGGCAAAATGTAATTTTTTTTGGTGTTAAGGGAAGTTACATGAGAAGATCTATTTTTATAAGTGAAAATTGGTGAAATATTTGAAAATACCAAAGGACTTTTAATAATGAGAAGTCATACTCCGTAATATGGATCCAAAATTGAGAAATAAAAGATATGTGAAGATATTAGATCAATATTTTCCTCAAACTATAATTAATATACAAGTTTTAAACATATTTTTAACTCAATAGCATTAGATGATTCACTTTTACTATTTAAAATTTTACCATCGTAACTAGTTTTTTCATAAGGTAACTTATCCTTTCTTACCAAAAATGGAATAGACCTTATTAAATAATATTAAAAGGATGATTCCAAATTTAAAATCCATTAAATTTCTTCATGATTGTAAAAATGATAAATATTAATTTTGAAATAATAAATTTATAATATATTAATATATTTCTTTGGAAAAAATACCAACTTTATCTAAAATTTTAATTATAGTTTTGTAAACCGAAACTAATTTTTTAAATTTATAATTTCACTTATAAAAAATATATTTACCCTTGAATATAATTTAATAAATTTAAAAATTATAATCTTATAAATTCCATAAAATGAATGATATTGGTGAATACGGTATATTTCACTATTCACCTTCAGATCAATCTTTCTAGAATTTTTTTATCCCAAGATAATATTGTGATGTTGAATCAAAAAATGATGTTTATATTAAATTAATCATTATAAAATAAATAAATTTAACATTTTAATGAAATTATAAAGAACAGGGACAAATTGTTTTTATAGGGAAATAACTTTTTAAAATACTAGTTATTCTAATTTTAAATTTTTAAAAAACACTAATAAAACTAGAATTATTAAATAAATATTATAATTTAACTACATCATAATTTACAAAAATATAATTAGTTTTTTTGAATTTTATGTACAATGTATTAAAATAAAGATTTATAAAAACAATAATGAATTTATTATATTTTTATAAAATAACTATTATATATATAAATTTATATAATAATATATTTGATAGTTATATTACACCTATACATACCTTTTAATTCAATGACTGGTTTTAGTGGATATATTAAATATGTACACACACACACAATATAATTTCATTTTATTTTGGTGTTTACAATAAAGAAGGTTATCAGTCATATTTGACTTAATTAGTGGAAAACATAGATTAAAACCGTGGATTATTACCACAATTTATAGTAACAATGACGCTCTCACACCACCACCTCCAATAAAAATGTGTGATTACCCTAGATCTTGCACACCACTATCGTACACAATGTACTCCATGATTCTGTAATCACCGTATATTTCATGGACCACAACCATGTATCACAAAGGTAAATTCCAGAAAGTTCCCTTTAGCCTCTGTTGTGGGATTTCCACATACCCATTCCAAAATCAACCATACCATATCTTTCACACATCTACCCCACACTTGATCCTTGAAAATATAGGGGAACATTTCACTAATATAGAGACATAAATTATAGGAAAATATATGATTACAAAATAATATTTAGATGATAAGGTGATAAATAAATTTTATTCATAAATTATTACATTAGATTGAAATAAAAACCCATAAACATCAAAATATGAAATATGAGGAAAGTCTCAAAATATTATGTCCTACATCATGGTGAAATTTTTATGCTTCTTGGTTTTGAGGTCCCCATACACTTCCAATCCCACCTCCCCAATCCCTTATTGAAGTTCCCACCCCACCTCTTATTTACCAATACATCATAGAGGGAAAAAATCATTATCTATTTCATACAATAAGGATGGAGGTGGGGGGGGGGGTGAATTAAAATATGAAATTATAAAAATAAAAATAAAATAAACCTACACCTAAATTCAGTTGTGACACATTAGTTCCAAGAAAAGTATTTCAAACTCCAATTTTAGTATCCCTATGAAAAAACCCACTTCTCATAACTAACTACAATCATATATTTCCCAAATGGTACCTTTTTAAGAGGAAAATAGTGATTATCAATATTGTATGTGTGTGAGTTAAAATATTTTTTTTTATAATAATACATTTTATTTGAATCATTATCATGACTTCCTTTTCATGAAATCTCAACCAAGGTGTAAATACCAAAAAATGATGTTATGATTCCATAAAATAGTTTTTAAGGGTCATTTGATGAAGTAAATTGGCCATTTTATCCTTTTTAAAGGATTGGGGTTCCATAATTTCAAAATGAGACAAGTGTTTCACATTGAAAATATATGACTGCCACATCCTCCCCACATTCTAGACATTTTATCCTTAATGAAAATAATCCAAATGGATCCTTGAGAAGATAAGAAACAATTTCCATACTGGAAGATAATAAACCAATTCCTGAGATCCTCCTTCACCTGAATGTCTATAAATCCATGAGAACCTATAATTAAACTGCACATGAGAATGAAATAATTCTGTACTACTGAAACCATAGACATTGAATCCAAAATTTCTATTCCTCTGTGAACAAAAAAGGAGTTATCCTACTATAGGGGACGGTCCTAAAAACATCAGGACCCACCTCCCATGAAATCAACAATGCTTTTTCTCTTAAGCATATTCCTTCAAATATGACACGACTATCAATCCCACCATGAGTTAATTACAAAAAAAAATCAGTTTTTACTATATAAGAACAATATATAAATGATGTTTTAGGAGGAATCACACTCTCCATTTTATAAAATGTAAACCTAGAGGATTTTTATACTGATAAAATCTAACAATATCAATCTCTACCACCCAACATGTCATCAAGAGAACAAAAAATCACCATAGAATCCCTTCACACACTCTATGAGTTTCAATAAATAAAAAGTGTGCAAATTAACACTGTATATATCAGGACAAGAGATTACCACTATTCCTCTCATCTATCCATATCCAAAACATCATGATGTATTCTAGCACCACTAACCTCAGTTGGATTTTCAACCACTATATATTAATTGATATGTTCATAATAGTAATGTAGGTTTACATTTTCCCATACTAAAATTACTACAAATTTCATCTTGTGGAATTATACCCCTCATTTCACATCAACGGTTACCATAATAGGCCTTCCCCTGGAACTCCCTCTACACCCCCAAGGGGGGAATATGGATGAGTCAACTGATTTTCAGTTAGTATAATACTTGCGGTAGACAAAGTCATGATATATATCCTATATTCTCATTATAACATAACAAAGATCAATGATAATGACATTTAAAATAACTAAATACATTATTACACACTCTAGAAACCATAATATTAGAATATAACTCAAAATATACTTACAATACATTTCAAATCCTAGAATCATTCCACTACTAAATGCTCAGTGCTCATCTCCCTTATCTTATCTAGAGAAACTCCTTGGAAATAACTTTCCCATGTTCTATAACTACAGGAATGGTCCTGAAAAACAACACAAATACATGAATTTATACTCTCGAACCACTAAAAGAACTACTTACAACTTCATAAGGGTTTTCCCTTCCTATCACATGGTTACCACATCCAATATAGAAATATATTGTGACATATATAATATATAAAAAATAACTATACTAGGTAGTCCATTCACCCAAACTCATTCTATGGTAGACCATACATCACTAAAAGTATTATTATTCATCCCACTCCACAATAGTAGAATCCCATAAAAATATCTTTATCACAATGTTTTTAAAATATGAGTAGATATAATAAAAAAGTGTTGCCTCAAATAAGTCTCTTGTAGTATCTTGTTGGTCTATGGTCTCCCCAAGGATATATATCTTCTAATACAATGGTAAAAAATTGAGATAATTATATATGTTGTTTCTTGGAAATTCAAGAAAAAAGTTATACAGTCACATATTATATCAGGGGAATAAGAGGAACTTCCTAATAAATTCCATTCATATGTCATGATAGGATAAAATCACCGTGATGAGTAACATTTTTCATATAAATACCACCCTTAAGATATAAATTCCCCCAAAAAATACACTCTACACACATGAGGATGAACAACCCATCTAGTTAAGGATCCTGAGAATAGACATTGTGTTTTATTACTTATCATCCAATATATATGTGAGAGGCCAATAAGATACACAAGCCCAAAATGATGGATCATGCAAGAGGTGCATTATAAATAAGGATATCATAAACTAGATCTTGCTTCAACTACATACCTACCAAAAAATAATCAATAGTGACTAATATCACCTCATTAGGTGTCTAAGAATTGGTCGATGAGGTAACTGACATCAAGAGGTGTGAATACATACCACATAACCTTTATAGAAGGTTAATGTACATCCTAAACTAAAGTATCAATGAATTCTATAGCATGTGATATAGAGGAACACACAAATTGATATATGGGGAAAATAGTGACACTATCAATAAATAGAACCATAGATAAAGGATCCCACACCTCATGGGAAGACACCTCAATCAAGAAAATATAACCTGAAGATAGAGGATTTCATAACCCTGGTAAATTGGGGGATACCTGAACCTATATGTTGGATGAAAAAGTGGATATAATTCCCTTGTATACTTAGGGATACCTAAACCTATCTGATCGTAACCTCTCTGAAAATGTTTTGGAGGATTCTTATTGCATGATATATAATGTGATACCAAATCTAGTGGAGGGTTCCATGGACATATTTTCTCTTTAGTATGAAGTATATTAACCTCCACCTTAGAGGAACCCATGCTTGTATATGTGGGGAAATACCAACCCTCTATCATCTTCAGGTAAAGGATCCCACTCCCCACTAAAATACACCTCAGTTAAGGGGGTTACATACCATATATATTTATACCAGGGAACATGTACCTTGCCACAAGTAACCTCAATAAAGGGTTTACCGACCTTCGAAACACTATTATTATCATTCCCAAACCTTATCATCATCTCTATAGAGCTAAATCACATTAGAAAAAAACCATTTATCATATATAAATAGAATCAACCAAGACGCTCGTACATCTTTGAGTAACCAATTGGATCCAATCACCAATATAAGGACTATATAACACCTCCTGTGAACATTACCATGAAGGAAAAAACACATTCATTTCATAGTTACATAGAAAAAAATAGGATATATTATTTTGAAACATAAAATGTACTTAATTTTATATGTCGCATGTACAAAATTAATTTTACCTCAAAACTATTTCCTAAGTTACACATGTTAGTCATAAGATTATAAGATTCCATTTATTGGAATGTGTCAAACACCACATCCAAACTTGGTTCCCTGAACCTTTAACAAACCCAACACACCTTCAAGTATTTTGACCCAAAATGTACCAAATAAAAACTTATGAGACACATATCTATAAATTAAATCCATATGAAACCCTAGATTTGACACCACACACAAATAAATAGTCTCGCTAAGTCCCAACTAATTCCACAGGTGAGCCATTTTTTCCACCCCAAGACCTCCTATAATATGCCAGGTTCTAGTTACCTACACAGAAATGGAATAAAAATCATATGGTATTTATTTTTCTATATAATAAATAGTATTTATACATCAATATCTGAAACAAAATATCTACAACCACATTAGATATAAATATATAAATAAAATTAAAATATGTATTAATGAAATTATTAATTATCCTAGGGTAACAGAAGATAAAAACCAATAAAAAAATAAAAAAATAAAATTTATAATACTCTAAAAATAACAAACCTCAAGTGATTGGGATGTAAGGGATCACTACATTACACCGAATCGATACCGAGAACATGAGCACTTGAGTCTCATTGGCTATAATAATCTTCAACACCACTTGCACAATTATCTCCATGTCTAATGATATCCTCATTCACATGTGTACCACCTTCACAAAGGCAACAATTATGGGCACAAGAATTATGTATGGCTCAAAATAAAAATACCCCATAAGATGCCTTAAAAACCAAAAGTGTGACATGGATGAAAGTCTACACAAAAATAAGTGAAAAACCATATCGCCACCCTACTCCATCAAGGGGTGATAACACCAAATATGGAAGAATATTTTAAATTACTTTACAACATAACCCATGATTTTTTAGGAGGAGAATATATAAGTTATAACCCCTATTTGGTAAAATGTTCCATAGAATGAGGAATACACAAAAAAACCCCTATCTCAGGAAAAAACACCTTATTATTTAGAAACCCTAGGTGAAAATAACTACTTACTCATGTATATTAAGTTCACCACTTAGACCAGGTGTAAACAAATCCCTACTCCTCTAGAATATATAAAATCAAACAATATTGGTTTTCATAAGGAAAAAAATGAAAAAAATCAAATTAAACCCCAAATATATTTTTAGAAAGATCATATATTAATGGTATCATCAACAATAGGACACTCATAAAATTCTCACATCATTAATATCACATAAATAAGGAAGAATATTAAAACTCAATAGTGAACACACATTTTCTAAAACACATTATTCCATAAGGCCCCTCTAAACACCATGTATTTGAAGTATACAAAAAAAGATTAATAGAAGTGGGGAACTCACACCCTTAAGATGAATGTGTCAATAAACTGGATACCAACATTACATAAAGGTGACCTACACATAATTCCATTCTAAAAGACTAAAAGAACCATTATATCACCCAAATTTGAAATAAGGAATTATTGTATACATAAAAATCTTAGGGAAAGTTGTCATTGAATTACTAAGGGGTTTCTCATCTATACAACCCAAATCCACTAGAGTGGAATGTTTTGGGGAAACCTATAGAACCCTTATATGATGGTCCCCATTAAAAGATACCCAAACAAAGCCTCAAAAACCATTACCAACAGGTATCTGATCAAAATACCAAAAATATGTTTCTCATGCCTCAATAAGGGATCTTAAATAAATGATAGGGTATTAAAAACCCCAAAAATATGATACATTACTATTATATAATCACCATAATTCTAACATAACCACTAAAAATAACAATATGTAAATCAAACCTCTAACATGCATATGAAATGGTAAAGGGAATATAAAAAAACTTCCTTTATACTATAATCTTATATCATTATCAAAATTGTAGGTCTGATAAAAGGGGAACTAAGAATATATTTTGGCCACCACTCTTGAAAGTAATTATGTATGATGAAAATTCATCTCGATGGTTATACGAATTGAGTGTATTTCAATTATTCCACCCTATAATCCGAATAGTGTATACTAGCATTAACACAATGATGCAACAAAAGGAGGGAATATATATATGTTCTGTAATCAACTAAAATTCTTATAAATCTACCCTACCATTTAGACAATGATACTATGACCAACCAAATAATAAGATTGTTCAAATCGAGTTAAATTAAATAATACACATATCTTATCAAATATATAGTTTCATCTAGAAAAATTAATTATAATATCACTATATATGAGGGAAAACCAATGATTGTTTTATAATTTATTGAAAATGAAAAACTGATGAAGTAAATGCATTTTATTATATCATGCATGTGATAAATTATATGATAGGACATGAAGCTCATGCCACAAGATAGATTTAGGTACCAAATATTGTTTATGAATTGATCATCTCAACATATGGTTTATAATACCAAAAATGGAATGCTAAAAAGATGTATTATAAAAAATAACACTAAAAACAAGATTTATAATAGTCAAACATCATCTAGGAGATGGTTCAGGGACCCATTTACAAAGAAGATATTAAACATATGTAAGAGCTAAAATTATAAGAATTAAATATTATGGTGTAGATAAATCCTAACATTTGATAGATTCAAGTGTTGAACAACAAAAATAAGTGATAATAACTAGAATGATTACCCATTCTAAACATTATTCTTAGACAGAGCATCACCCTCCATGTTCACCTTACTATAGATATTGGTATACTCAAAATTAATAGTATCCAAATATTTCAGTCACACGGTCTATTCATTATTGAGTTTATGAGGACATCAATATGATTGATGAAGAATAAATTATACCATTAAAAATTAATCACTTTAAATACATAAATAAAACTAGAATTTTTTTAATCACAACTGACCATGTTAATAAATTCCCTTATCTCGAATTCAAGTATAACAATTATTCCAAGGAATTTATAAAATAACACCTTAATAAATTTCATATTTTTTCCAAAAATAGATCCACTACCTACAAGGATATGTGAAAAATGAGAATCACCGTACATGATGAATTTAATCCAAGATGGGAGAGTTGGGATCAACCAAAAAAATTTATAAATAATAGGCTTCTAGGGAACACTTATAACTCCCAACATTTTTATTTTAATGATTTCATCCATTGTGTGATCCATACATCTAGGTTTTATTTTTGAGGAAATGAAAATATCTCTGAATATATCTATAAGATTATCATTCAATTGTGGAGTGGAACCTTCAATCCAAATTCAATTTATTGTTAACAAATTTTAGATAAGGGACACAATAATAAATGAAAATATCAGATTCACCACCTACATGATGAGATCCAATAGAATAAGGGGACTCAGGAAGTTCTAAAGGATTATATTTATAAGGAACTTACAATAAAAAATGAAACCCCCATTATTATATATATTCTTAATAAATGTAAATTCATAAAATAATTGAATGAAAGACTCACTATTGCACATGAATAAAGGACATGTGTCAAGGGAGATGGAAACCCAATGTCGGAAGTCAATCATCTTTTGGGAGATGATTGTGCTAGATTTGTTATATAATGTGTTGTTGAGTAGGGGGGTAAAAGGTTCATTAGAATAGCCAAATCCATCAAGTAGGTTCCTCAATATTTTCATATAAGTGATATTAATAAAACATATAGATTATCATTTCTTATTTTATAGGATTTTGGAATAGGAAATCCTTCTCCTATAAGTGAAAAGAGGAAATTTAGTTCTTGATCTCATTAGGAAGGTATAAATAAAAATTTTCAAGGAGATAAATATCATGATAGATAGATAAATTACTCAAAGAGGAATTTTACCCAAAGACAATAGAAACTAGAGTTTTAATCCAAGGTATGCATTAGAAGTCCAGATTATAGGATTATTCAGGACTCCATTGAAAATGTAACATAATTTCATCATAACAATATCTGATGGAATACTATATAATAGATCCATAAAATAAGTGATCCCCCCTTTGTAGATGTTCAATGATATCAGTTCTATTGAAAACATAATAATCATACTCTAAGATCAAAAGATTCTATGTGTAGGTTGATACTATGGAATTATTAAATAACTTAGGATTTAAATACCTACACATCCCTTATAAAGTAGATTGAAACATTTTTTTCATTGAACTATGATGAGATTGTTCTCATAATTATAGATAGAACATAAAAATTACAAATTTTTGAATAAATTATATTAATCCACACTCATTTACATTTATACAACTAAAAATAATATATTAATTTTTAGGTGAAAAAAAATTAACAAGGTATTGTCTACTTACTTGAGAAAGTGTTTTCCATTTTCATATAGAGAGTTTAGATGTAATCCTTTTTCTGATTCCTTATTATTATATGGGTATAAACCATCAATATAAAAGTGGTAGACCCAAGTTAGTAAAGGGAATATCCCCTCAATTTATATACAAGAAATTATGTATATCCCTTTTTTTATACTCAAATAAAACTTTCCCAAATATAATAATTGATTTATTCTATTAGAATTTTTTTATGAATAATTGTTCATAATGATAATGTATTCCCCAAATAAAATTAAGAGATCCATCATAATAATTAGCAATGATAAGTATCTAATCTGCAAAGAATAGGTATGTAATAACTCAATGGACCTAACTTTAAAATATTACACAATTAACAACTCAAAATTGAATATATATTAACTTTTATGTGGTTTTATATGTGTCTTTTCATTTTATATAAATTGATTTAATATGATATTCATGCATAATTTATTATATATTTATTTTAATGGAAGGATAAATATTGATGTAAATTTAGGGACAATTTGGCTAAAAAGGTGGCAATATTATAAGATGAAGACACTTCAGGCTGCATCATGAAGTGGAATAGGGAAACACCAAGAAAATAATAATAGAGATGAGATAAAGGATTGAATATGGAACAAATATTAAATCCCTATTAAATAATGGAAAACTTTTAAAATCATGGATGAGACGTTTTCACATAATGAAAATCATTCAGACTATAAAAGATGAGTTCACACACTATCCGAGTTTCCAGAATGATATTTAAGATCCTAACACCATTAAAAACATATGTTTTGTGGGAAAAAAGAGATTCTTGTCTTGTATTTTATTTAATAAGTTTGTTTAGCAAGATAATAGATTTAAATAATAGAGCAATAGTATTTACATCATGAATTCTGTATTCAAGTTTTAATCTCAAATTCAACAGAATATTTGATGATGATGATATTTTATATTTTCAAGAACTAACATCTGTTTGAAAAGTGAAATTAATGTGTACATAATTAGTATTTTTAAAGGGTATTAAACCACTATGAAGGGATTCAGAGAGAAAGCAGTTAGACTACCAAGAGGCTTTATATAGAGTTTTTTGTTAGATAATTGTCCCCATTGTTAGGATTTCCTTCTACACTGCTATTTTATCCTTTGATGTAACATTCTATTTTATTTAATTTTAATTTTTTTTGTTTTATTTATTATTTTCCCTGAGATTTATCTTTTATTATCCCCTTATTTTGGGGGATTTATTTATTTTTTAATATCACCTAACAATGGTTGGATTGATTTATATGAGCGACTGACTACAGTAATAAGGAAGTGTATCTATATTTCCAGATTTATCTTCACTTGTAGAATGATTTTAATAATTTTTATATTGTTTTGATTTAATTAATTGAATTATTCTCGATTGGATTGTTGAAATAGTATGAATTTTTGGGATTAAGAATAAGTATGGTTTGGATAATTAATTCATGGTCATTGAGTTGGACTACTCTTCTTCATTTTCTCTCAATATGTACTGAATCTATGTTATTTTTATTAATACAGTCATGAGAATTGAGATTCTATGATAGTTTTTATGAAAATAAAAAATATGATATTGAATCAGTAAACGATTTCAGAGATTCTTGATTTCATTTCCCTAAGGGTTAGGTTGAATGAATTTTAGTGAAACCACCTGTGGAATTTCAGTGCCTCAATATTTTTCCTTTCTTTTAATTATTTTTTTATCTTGGTTGTTTTATTTTGAGCCTTTTAATTTGAAAATAAATCAATAAAAATAGGTACAACCCAACCATTGTCCTAGATTTATCACCACATTCCCCACTATTTATTGGATAGAATTTTTTCTACCAATATGAAACACCATTGTAGTTAGTACAATTTAGGAAAAAATAAAAATTTTAAATTTAACCATCCTATGAGGAATTAATGAATATGTGTCAGAAAATTATATTTTTGATATTTTTGTGAATAGAGGAGTATAAAGATGATTAAAGACATGTTTATTAGGTAAAATAATATTCTAATACCATTTCTATTTTCTAATTTTAATTTTTTATTTTTATTTAGTATCTATTTCTCAATTTTACATTTTTGATAGTTTTTCTATTTTAAAGGATGAAGTAAATGTCATAATAGTCTTATGCCACACCGTTGTAAGAATGAATCGAATATCAAGAGTATGTGGCCACTTGGGTAGAACTAAATTCAATATTTTGGTCAAAAAATTAAATGAGTTGTATTGATTTGTATTATTATTAATATAATAAATTCAAATATCAAAATTGGAGCAACAACTATTATCAGCCCTATAGAGGAGACCCCAATTTTTAAGACTAGTATTGTGAATTTGGAGATAAAGAATACAATAAAGAATATCCTTTCTTCCACCATCCTCAATTGAAGCATTAATAATATTAAATAATTATATATACCACAATTTACCTTAAAATGATAGATAAGAGGATGGATATAAATGAGTACATTATCATAAAATAGAAATTATTAAATACTCAACTATCTCAAATTATTATTTTTTAAATTATCTTGTTTAAATTATAATGTATAAGTAGGTTGTATTAAAGTATAATTATATTAATAGGTGGTTGAGGAATTTATTGGTTTTGAAAAAAAAACAAATAATGAAAATATAGAGGAGGATATCAAAGAAGAGTGTTTGGATCGGGCTATAATTTCTTAAAATGATAAGCCTCTTATTATTGAGGAAGAATAAATAGAACCTCAAGAATACATTATATTATTAAAAGTATAAAAATATAAGCAAAAATAACAAATATTTCACATACAATAGGAAGAATGAAAAATAATGGAAATCATTGATTAGATGATAGTGGAGAATGAGGACCTAGAGGATGAAATAGTGAAATATGTAAAATTAAAGAACAAAGAAGAAAAAGTGATGGGAGAGGATAATGATACAATATGAAACAAACTAATTAACATTCCAGAAACCAAATAAGAACTTACTACCTTACACACTTTTAATAATAAGAGGAGAGAACTGAGGATGCGATTAAATATGTCATTTTAGATGATAAAACTAATGAAAATAAGTAAGAAGTGGTGGTGGAGGAAAACTAAAAAAATCTTGTCAGATTTCTATTTCAATTTATTTTTTTCACATCTATAATAATGTTATAGATCACCACAGGTTGTATTCAAGAAACAATAATGGATTAGGAGGAGCATGTTTACACCAAATGAGCCAAATTTCAAGAAAATTTCAAATCTTGATTGGGTATTATTAAACAAATTTCCTATCACATAATAAAGATAAAACGTCGAGATACAACTATGAAAGAAAAACTACAGCAAGGTAGCCTGGATTTTAAAATTTTATTGTAGAACATAGATTTATTTTAATTGATTATTTTAATAAATTTACACATGGTAAATTTCTATTTTTCTAAAATAAATGATTTGGGTCATTTATTTTCACATGTTTTCTTTCTGATTTTTATAATCAAATAAATAATTCAAACACTACTAAAAAAATGGGCAAGGGAAGCGCCACCCTTTTAATAGTGCTAAAAAGCACTGATAATGTGAGGGCCTTTATCAGTGCTAAAAGAGCGCTGATAACAGGGCCCTTTTAACAGTGCTAAAAAAGAGTTGTTAAAAGTGACTCTTTAACAGCGCTTTTTTAGCGCTGATAAAGCCCTCCCTTATCAGTGCTTTTTTTAGTTGCGCTGATAAAGGGGGGATTTATCGGTGATTTTTCCTAGAGCTGATAAATTTTCTGTCTCAAAACAAATCATGAAAAATAATATATTTTTATGTAAGTATATTTATATTGATATAAATATAATATATATGTTTTAAATATGTTTTAGATAAGTATAAATAGACTATTACATTTAATATATTATAAATTTAGTGAAAATGGGCTTAAAGTATTTTAAAATATTTTATTAATTAATAGTTTTCTAATTATCATTGATTAATAATCATTGAATAACAATTTGAAGGCATAAAAAATCTAAAAAATCAAAAAAAGATCTAAAATAAGTTTAAAATGTAACTCAAACTTTAAACGACCATAACTTTTGATCCGGGTGTCCATTTGATCTCTACATCATATCAAATAAAAACCTGCGACAAGTTCTACATGAATCTAAATGAAAGGAACCTTTTTTCATATTTCTTGAGACCAAAAAAAGGCCAAGAATTCCTCCAAAACTGAGTTTTTAGTCGGGATACCCCAATTTGTTAACATTAAAACAAGTATAACTTCTGACCCGGATGCCCGTTAGGCATGTACCACATATCATATCAAATATTGTTTCATTTTCGGTGACTTTACTAGTTGTGGAGTTGAAAATGTATTCTACATTAGAATTTATGGTCGTTTTAACATTCTATGTATTTTTCAAATACACATATATATGTATTTATTCGTAAATATACATGTGTGTGTGTGTCTGTGTTGTATATGTTTATGTATGTATGTATTTATTTATTTATAAACACACATAAAAATCATATTTTATAAATGTATTTAAAACTAATCTTACAAATATATATTAATAAACAAATAAATATACGGATAAAAAATTATAACTAAATATATATATATAAACAAATATAAATATATATTAATATAAGAATGAATATTTATATACTAATATATGAATAAATATTTATGTATTAATATAACTAAATATATTTATATTAATATGAATCTATATTAATATACGAACAAATATAACTATATATATATAAATATTAATATATATTAATATACAAATATATATATATATATATGAGTATATTAATATATGAATAAAAATATATGTATTAATATAACTAAATATAATTATATTAATATGAATCTATATTAATATACAAATAAATATAACTATATATATATATAAATAAATATATATATCATTAAATAGAGAAAAAATGAAATGAATTAGTGGTAAAGGTGCAGGCGTTCAAGGGGGGAGGTCACGGCTTCGAGTGTGGGTGGAAGCAAGGAGGTACGCATGTATGGGGGATGAATGGGAAAGGCATCACGCAGGAGAGTTTGAGGGGGGGGGGGGGGTCAAGCGCTGTTAAAAGCTCCCCCCGCATTATACAATTCTTTTTTTTATATTTAATTTTTTTTGAATTTTTTCAGCGCTAAAAAGAGCTGATAAAGTCGGCTTTTATCAGCACTTTTTTAGTGTTGATAAAAGGGGCCTTTATCAACTCTTTTCCGAGCACTGATAAAAAGGACCCCCCTTTATCTTCGCCTCAATTAACAATGCTTTTTTAGCGCTGTTAATGCACTTTTCTAGTGCTCATAAAGTCCATATTTGTAATAGTGAATAAAAAGAAAAGTGAAAGAAGAAATAACTATAAAAAAATTTCATGTAAGGGTAGTACTATTTTTACTTATTTATATTTTCCCACCCCCAGTTTTCCATCACATGTTTTTAATAATTGGTTCAATTGTTTCTTGAATTAAAATATATAATATTCACCAAATGTATTGAAATATTATTTCCTTGTACTTACTAATCTAGGAGATGGTATCACATAAGAAAAATATTTTTACATATTGGAAAATTTGAATTATCATTACCCTAAATAGTAAATATTTTGGTGGAAATTTTAAAATTGCCACACTTACTTCAATTTATTATTTCATTTAAATTGTTTTTTATTTGATTTTTTTCGAATATGTTAATTAGTAAAATGTTTCTTTGATTAAACCCTTTATTTATGTTCATAAAATGACCTGATTGACTTATATTTGTTTCCCATTCATTATATGACTCTAGAAAAAATATTTCTTACTCTTTATATGTAATTTTTTTGAGTGGAATTTGGGCTTGTAAACCTACTATAACTTTTATTTATATCTTATTAAGTCCATCAATGAAGTGATTTAATTTTAAAATTATTGAGGTAAATTTTTAATGATACATTATCCCTTGATACCCAAAATTATATTTATCTTTAACATATTATATAATCCATGGATGAATTTTTTAGGATTGATCCACATTATACACTTATTTTAACCTTTCCAATGCAACTCTTTTTATTTTTTGTGATATTCAATTGAATGAGTATGGGTGATGGGGGTGTTCATAGTGGTTTTGGGATGTTGTTTCTTGAGAAGAGAATTTATGGAGTTCATACATGATTTTTTTTTACTATTTCATTAATTTTATTTCAATTTTTTATCTCTCTTATTTTAAAAAAATTAAAATGAAAAGAAATAGTTTTTTTAAAAAATGGTTGTTTCTCAAGTGGTTAAAAAATCACCATTACTAGACTAATGATCTTCAAAATCATATATAGTTATGTGGTGGATGTGAGATTCAACCAAATTAAATATTTCAGAAAATATATATAGTAGGTTCCTTTTTTATTATACTTACATTATATATGATTATTTACATTGATTTTATTGGGGGGGGGGGTCTGAGATATTACATTATATTTTGGTAAGGAAAATTTCATTAAGAATATATTTTTAATATTATGTTTTATAATGTATATTTAGACACATTATTGATAATTACTTAATTTTCAACATTTTTCCCACTTGCCCCCAATATAAGAGTAATTTGATCCTCATTGAAAATCCCTCTGGATTAATAATGATATATATCATTATGGGGTGGATATGTAGATTCACTGTAAGCCTATGGTTAGAAGAAAGTACATTAGGTATGATAATAACTTGAATAATATTATTACCTTTCATGATGAGAGAGAAAATAAGGGTTAGGTAAATCATGCATTGAATGGTTGTTAATAAGAGGTTGAAATTTATAATTTAAAATTGGAAATGTTTTAAATTAAAAATTATAAATGAATATTTATTTAATAAATTATATCTTGATTATGATTTATGATTTTAAAATCACCAGTTATAACTTGTTTCATATAAACTTTATAATTTGAAAATTCCCTTGTTAATTTCTGGATCCTTTCTATTTTGATGATGAAATTTTGTATGAGGATGAGAAAATATTTTAGTGTATGAATATCTGACATTTCTGTTTGTATTAATGTTTTGTTTGGTTTTTTATTTATGATTTAATTGAATATTTATTGATGTAATATGAGATTTTGTTCTTATTTTAATGTTTTATTTATTTTTATGGAATAAATACATTTGGAAAATATATAGTAATTCATTAAATTTTAGTAATATGAATGAACTTCATTCTGCATCATGAAGCAGTGCCACATGATATTGGAAAATGATGATGAATCTAAAATTGATGATTAAAGAAAAATGATGAAACATTTGGTTTAAGAAAAGAAAAGTGAGACAAAATAATTGATATTTCCACTACTATATTCCTTTCCATGATAATTAATTATCATTGGATGATTTCGGGGGGTCAGAACTGAAGAAGTGATAAAAATAGAGCGAATGTGGTGGAAAATATAAATTCAAGGATTAAAAATATAATTCAGGGCCTAAAGAGTTTTGATATAGTAAATTCAAGTCTATAAAGTGATTTTTTGGTATAAAAATACTTCTTGGAGTGTATTCAAGATTTGAAAAATGAATTCAATTCCTGAAAATTTAATTTGTGACATAAAATACATAGTCAATAGAATTAGTTAACACTTTTATAGTGTCAAAATATACTGATACTATACATCACTTTATCTAGGTCTAGTGATGGTTTCTTTGATGATATTTTTGATAAAATACCTCTATTAATGACCCAGACCACCATTTGATCAACATGAATAACATAATTCTACTTTATGAGGAATTAATTTGGAAAATTAAATCCAACATGAGCATATCTATGAGTATAAATTAAAGATAAGGGTTTTCTAGCAAGTCAGATTCATTGGGTAGTGATTCAATCACCGAGAGGCTGCTCCTAAGGATCCAACCTAGAGATCACCCATCATAGGAATATTTTTCTTTTGATATTTATTATTTCAATTTTTTTGTAATCATTATATGATTTATAGTTTAATTACACTCTATTATCTTCAATTTTTTTCTTCTAATTTCTCCACTATGGTTTTGGAGTTATTATTCATCTATGATCTTCTAATGATGATAAACTAAACATATAGGGATGCGTGGAATTAGTTAAACTAGGTTTTTAATTTTTTTATTTCTTCATTCAAAAGAATTATTATTATTTTTTCAATTTTAATTGTGTTCTGATTCATGTTTATCATATTTTTTATTAATCCACTGAACGAGTATGTTTTCTAGAAGTTAAAACCCAAAACTATAAAAGAAATTAATTTACAAAAAATGAATTGGATTATTATTCTACAATTTTAGTATAATATTAATTCATCTTAGTTATTTTAATTCATATATTTTTAAAGAAGTTGGGTTCTAAGTTATATTCATTAAGATTGACCATTTCTAAAATCATTAAAATGATTGATTATGCAGATAATTATTATTATTATTTAGTGAGTGCAGTTGTATTACTTATTTTATCTTACCACCCATGTAATAGAATTACCTCTATTTTTCTCTACCCTTTACATTTATTTTTTTATTTTTCTATCAATAGTTTAATAAAATTAATTCATAAATTTTTTAAAATATGATATTTGGTCATGAATTGTCACCGTGTTCTTTGATCTTTGTAGGATCAAGAATGTACTTCAACTATGAAATTAATTTATAGTTATTTTGGTTCTTGAGTAATATAAATTAGAAATTTGATCACCCATGTGTAATTAATGACCCTATATATTAAAATCTAGACACTTATACTTTTGATCAATTTGTTCACAATATAAAACATTTAAAATGGGAAAAATTACTTTCATGAAAAATATTCATGAATTTTTAATTGGCTTCTTCATTATTCTTACCCATCTATAAGACCTTTAAAAAACATTTCAAAGGTGTGGGATAAGAATAAAAGGCTTACTGAGGGATATGAAATGTTGAAATCCATTAGTCAAGTGAAAAACATGAAAACCCTTGAAGGTTTAACTTTATTGTTATTTTTTGAGAAGATCAAAAAAATTACACCCACATGAAAAAAACAAAATAAAATTATCAAATAAATTCTTTAAAACCCATGGAATGAAAATAAAAACCCTTATTAGGTGGATTAGATCTTTATATTAATAAACCCTATAAAAATAACTTGATCCCCGATAAATCCATTGGGGAAAATAAACTTGAAAAATCCTTTATTCTCACCTTTGATGAAAAGGAACATTTTTCAATGCATTAGAAGATATAATTGGGCTCACCCAATGTATAAGCTGCATTAGGCTCACCCATCATATAATTTGTATCAGGCTCATCCATCCTATAAGTGGTATCAAAATCACTTATTTTATAAGATATATTGGGTTAAAAAGATCATCATATATAATTAAAAAGTACTAAATCATGAATAAAACATTTTTATGTTTGAATTTTTCATCATAAAACCCTTTCGAAACCCTTTTTCCAATATTTTAAACACTTTTTGGATATTGAAATGCACATTCCTTTTAAAACCCCATTTTTAAAATCATAAATATCCCAAACAAGGGATGTAGTGTCTTTTTTTAAGAAAACATAGAATATTATAACTTAATATATACATTTAGAAATGTTTATGGTGGATGGAAAACCCATTTATTCCTTATATGTTAAAATAAAACATTTGTTTTCCCTTTAATAAAGAATGTCAAATGTTCAGTATAAAAAAACTAAAAAGATTCCTTTTGGAAAACCATTATGAGAATGTAAAAAGTGAAAAAATTTCATTTCTAATTAATTTATGTCCATATAAATACATCCATAAAATATTTTTTCTAATATGGACATGGAAGAGAAATATTTAGAAAATAATAATTTAAAACATTTAAAAGAAGGTTACATGTAAATTTGTCTCTTAACTCGAGTATTACTTGTCACGTAAAATAATTATATTACTAAATAATAAAAATATTTAAATTATTTACATAAGAATATTTTTCAAATTTATTATTATTTTTATTTATTACCATGTTATATTCAATTACTTTGTCATATAAGTTCATATTGGATGGTTTGACGATATTCAATTCATATGCCCAAATTGACTTCTGTAGGTTAAACACGGTCAGTGAGGTCATTGTTCCATCATCTTCAGAACTATAATAAAGTAATAAATATAATTTTAATTTATAAATTATACTTTTATGATTAACATTTAATGATGTATTTGAAAAATGGACTATGATACAATCCTTGAGACAGTTGGTCATATGTAAGAATGAGAAACATTTCCATTTTTCAATGATCAATATGGAAATAAAGTAATTATTATTTTATCTTTTTAGAATTTTTATTTTATAATAAATACCATATTATATCATTAAATAAAATTATATATACCATCAATGGGATTTAGTGATGAAAAATTATTCACATCACTTTGTGGAGGAGGTAATCCAAATGGATGTGCAAATAACATTATCATTTTTCAATTAATAGAAATGTAAGAAAAAATAAGATATATTAATTTTATATAATGATAAGTATTTTATTAATATCGTATATATACATTAAATCCATTTTTATAAACAGGCTTGTGTGGAGGATATTAAAAATGAATTACATTATTCCAGGATGTGGTGACATGCCGTATACATGAAAGATGATTTCATCTACTAATTACTAGAAGAGGATATGGATATATGGTATTCCACTAACATAAAATCATATCATTATATATATGATACTAATGTTATTATTTTAGTATGGTTGAATAATATTTCATGAAGTTATAATAATAAATAAAATTAAAATTATTGATTAAGAAATGTACTTATTTATACATTCTCTTTTGGTTTCTTCATAAATTATTCTAATATTGGATTTATGATAAAAAAAAGGCCAATACGATTTAAGGTGGAATTTAGGAGAGGTATTAGGGTATTTAAAATAAAATAAAAGTTTTATAATATAAATCAAATAGGAGAGAAGATTCCCTTTCTTACATGAAAGATGATGCGGTCATATAATTTTGTAAAGTATTAAATTAATATAAGTTAATTTTGAGGAAAAATGGTTCCAAACTAATATAATTAAAAAATAAGATAATAATGGGTGTAAATTATCTCATAAAATAAAATTTTCATAAGTTTGAGATATTTTTTTACCATTATGATTTTATTTTAACCCATGTTAACCATATTTATTGATTACCATGATAATAATTTTTTTTACACTATATATTTCAAGATAGTTTTTATAAATAGAAACTTGACCCATAAATGTACCATAGTTTATATTTTAAACCATATCCGTATAAATTTTCCAATTATTGTATTATTATTAATTTTAAATTGAAATGACCCCAACCCCATTAACCCAGAGTTAGTGCCTACTTTATTACATTAGAATTGGATACAAGGAATCTAATTTTGAAGGACCTAATAGTTTTGTAGTCATGGTAAACTATATTGATACTTGATTCATTCATTGAATTTGAAACTAGATTTTTTTTAGAATATCTCTATTCCCTCTTAGATATAATTGAGAATCCTTCATAGTATACTTTATAGATTCCTGAGAAAGGAAACAAAATATGGTTGAGTATAGATTCTCAGTAAGAGTTTTCTTCGTTTGAAAAATATAATTAAAAAATAATAATAAATATTTTATAGTCAATATTTCATGTTATATATATGAAAACACATTCCAGTCAATCAATAACATGAATATCAGGATTATATGCGGAATAATCAATATGAAAAGGTAAATAAATGAACAAACATGCCTTTTAAATAGCATGAATATAATTAATATATAATTAATTATCAATGTGGCATGGTTAATAACTAAACAAACATTCCATTTAAATAATATTAATATCATGAATTGATATGGAATAATCAATATATTATGGAAAGTAATTGAAAACTCATTCCATTTATTCAATATCTGATAATGAATTTCATCCAAAGATAATATCACTGAGAAAAAGACAAGGATAATAATAACTAAATTCTCAATGAAGTAAATTATTAATTATTGGACATCCTGATCTTAGACATCATGATACATATACCCTTAAGAACCTTCCAAAATACAATTCTAAAATATAATTTAAAAATACTACATGAATCCCATTTAATGATCTACTACTATTTCACCTCATGAGACTACCGATGCAGCAAGGAGATATATAATTTCAAGCCCTACCAATAATTTCATTCCTAATGAAATCCTAAAATATTGAATAATCTACTTAATTCAAGAACAATGTTTGTTATCATCAAATATCTGTATTGAATAAAGAATGATGATTTTTCAATATTTACCAAATAAACAAATAATATTAAATGTATAACACAATATGTATAAATGATATATAGTTTAATAAATAAACATATCCATGATAAATAATATGGATATTTGGGTGGGGGGGGGGGTATTTAATGTTTAATGATCACATGAAAGTTTTTATTTCAAGGAAATTTTAACGACTACAAAAAATTAATCCATAATGTTAATGTCAATAATTTTATTGGTAAAAATGATAATAAAAAATCACTAAAAAAAATAATGACGGTATTAATAAATAATATTACTAATGGATTATAATTAAAATCGTTCTTTGTGCATTTTACAAATAGATATACCATAAAAAACATTATAAATATTATTTTTTGGAAATTACACTTTTCAATTTGAAAATATATTTTTTTAAAAATAATTGTTCAAAAAATATTTCTAAAATAATTTTATTTGAAAATAAAATTTTAAACTTATAATTTAATCTTTTAAAAAACTGATTGGTTATGACGACTAGAAATTTTTTCATGTCATACATGTTAAAACATAGATTCCATTAATTTTTCAGTAAAATCCGATTGGGCCTTATTTTGAAAACGATATAAAGATTCCTTTCAAAGATCTTTATTAAAATGTTCATATGGTTAAAATAATAATTAATAAATAATTTGAAAAATGTTAAAACCATTTTTATAAAACCTGAATTTTGATGAAAATGAATTTTTGACCAAAGAGAGAAATAAAATCAGATTTTATTAATAACATTTTATCATTAATTTTCCGTACCAAAGAGTTTAAAAATGGTAATTTTACATGAAAACATCATGAATAACCATATGATAAGAAAATGGGTGGGATTTATTATAAAATAAACAAATAATTTCCTTTAATGGTAGTTCAATCATAAATATTCTTGATTAAAATGATATTACAAAATAAACTCTTTTAAAGATCACAACATTGAAGTGATAATTAACCAATGAACCTAGTGTGTGTCAAATTTAAATCAACACAAAACAATTGGATATAAAACGTAATATGTTCAAAATTAAATACACTGATAATCATATTATATCAAAAACAAATAATAAATAATATAACCCAATTAAAAGAAATTGAGTTATAAAATTCATTACCACTTAGTAATTTTCATTTGAAGTAAGCATAGATGAAATTAGTAAAATATAATAATATAATACCTTGAATTATTATTTAATCCTAATATTACATGTCAAATGTGTTTTATATAAACCATATAAAATAAATTAAGTGCATAATATTACAATATTCTCAATTAAGTGGAATTAATACGAAGTCCCTTACCTCACCCTTCCTTTTGGTTAAAAGTTATTTAACCTCAAGTAAAATGTTTTTAATAATGATATTAATTTATAAAAGAATCATATTCATATTAATAATATAATATATAATTAATTTATAACATCATATCACCCATTTGTTAATGTTCTTTCAGTATTTTAATTGTTTTTGGAGTTAATTGCCCTATTTTCTCATACTTGTTTTATCAATAATGTTATAGTTCTTATTGATTAGATATAGATTAATCATATAAAAAATTATATTAATGTTATAGATAAAATTATTTTATTATATACATTTTTATAATCATTATTTAAATTTGAACATCAATAATGGATCACATCGCTTCATGGAGAAGATAGGCCATACGTTGGCATGGGCGACATTATCCTTTCTATAAATAGTGAAAGGGTAAGTAATTAATTGATATTTTAATTTTACATAGTATATTTTTTTAAATATTTATTTAGTTCATTAGATTTTTTCATATTACATTCTATGTAAATCTGAGATGAAAAACAAATCACATCGCTTCACGAGACGGTATCCTATCACACACACAAGCAACATTAATATAATTTGAGTGCAATTTAATAAGTTCTATGTGATATTTTATCCCAAAGAAATAATAATATCATAAATATTATATATATATATATTAAATCAATTATTCTATACAATTATGATTTGATATTATGGAAAGCGAGTTACATCAGTTTATGAGGTGGTAGTCCACCGTACACATGATAGATTATTTCATTTACGATTTAACAATGAAGATTATGAACACATGAAATTAAATTAAAAAAAATAAAATATTAGTATATGGGAAGTAATGGTGATATTTTACTAGAATTATTGATTAATATTTTAGGTAGGTGGAATAAAAAGAAAAAAAAATCGTTTTAGAAACGTTACTTCTTTTTCGGATAATTTATTTATGTTTGTATGAAAATCCTAACAAAGTAGAAATTGTTATAAAAAATTTCCCTAAGATTTTTTTATGGGATTAATTATATTTTTTGGTAGGTATTTTCTAATCTATGTGTAATTTTATGTGTGAAAAGGGAAGGATAGGCGGTGGTCATTTATAAGTGGGAGAGAGGAAACACATGGAATTCTTGAAAAGATTCAATTACACCCACACTTTTCTCACACCAAAAGCCTCTAAAATGGGTAATTATGAACCATTAGATGTTATAAGGTCTAAATATTTTTATAAAATTTGGTTTTAACTTGTTTTTATGTTATTTTAAACCTTATTATTTTTGTTTACCCCCTTTAAATCAGTTTTTACCTTAACCATGGTAATTAATTTTTACAAATTTATCTATTTATAGTGTTAAAAAATTGTTTTCTTTATTAGATAGTGTAAATTATAAATTTTCCGAATGTGGAATCCATTTTTTTAATTCAATTCATATTTTTTTATAATTTAATTAAAAATTATACTTGTATATTTGATGAAAATGCATTTTTCCAAAGAAAAAAATCATAGAAATATCGAATGTTTTAATATCAAAATGAAATATAAAACTGATTAAAATATCCTAAATTAGTTAAATAGTATTATAATTTAATTAATTATACTTTAAAACCAATTGAATTTATAATTTATCATTTTAAATAATTTAAATTATTAATATATTTTTAATAAAAGTCATTATTTTAACTATTTATCAAACAATGAAACATTTCAAAAAAGATAACAAAAATTTGGCATAATATATTATCACTATTATTTTTTAAAAATTTAATTTTATATTTTAAAATAATTTTTTTAAATGTGGTAAAAAAATAATTTCAAATTATGTAGAAAAAGCGTGACTAAACCATTGTTTAGAAAAATACAAAATTTGAGAAATTTTATCACTTTTAAATGATTTCTAGTTTATTTCTAATCAATAAATAACCATAGTTTCCATATTTTAGTTAGTAATATTTATACCCACCAATTTTAATAATTTTTTATAATTCAATAATATATTACATTTCACATAGACTTGGGGTTTCCTATTCAAGAAGTTATGAAAGAAATTAAATTTAAAGAAATAGATTTTGGGGGTTGTTTAGGATTCGTGTTGTGTGTAATATATTTTATCAAACCCAATTTTCTTCTTTTAGAATATTATGTTTTCAAAATCTACCCAGCTTCATTAATGTTCTTCCTGAAAATTATGATTTGATCTCAAAAATCAGGGGTTTGACATTTGGAAATACCAATATTGAAAATCAATCATCTTTAAAGGGTTAATAGAAATTCTTATTAATAATAGTGATAGTAAAATATAAAGGTATTCTATAAAAAACATAACTTGGTTTCCAAGTAGGATAATATATGTGTTATTTTAATATTTTTATATGGAATGAAATTTTAAATAATTATATATACTGATAGAGATCATTAATTATAAGAAAGTGGATGATCAATGGAATGTTAAGGACCACAAAACTAAAAATCTGTGATTATTTAAAATACAATTTTATTCATAAGATAGGAATGTAATAGGATAAATGTTTTTATGATCCCTTTTGAAAATTTGAGTAATTATTCTCCTTTATAATAATAAAATGATATATACTTACCTAATAAGTTTATATTTTATAAGAAAAATTTCATCCATTGCTTATTCTTTAATCAATTTCCACTTCTGATCTTACACTAAGAAATGCATATCCAAAAATCAATTTTTTTATTCTCAAATCTCTAAATGAAAATTTTAACAAACATTAAGATCTATATAAGAGTTAAATTTATTTTTATTCGTCGATAACTATTTTCCAAATCCAATATGGTTAACACAAGATATCTAATATAATATGTTAATTTATAAACCCCAATAGTAGCACTACTAGTCAATAAATAATATTCATTCATTAAATTACATAAGAAAAAACAAGTACATGTTAACAATAACATTAGGTAGGAAATTGGTAGTAATTAAACAATTATCCCTCAATGATTATGGGATTTCACATCGTAGGATTTCCAGATGTGATGGGTTGTCACCCGGTATGTGGTTTGTCCAATCTCTAAAATAGTATTAATATAATTACTATAAAACTACCAAAGTGAAGTAACCCATAATTACTTTGACATCAAAGATAATATAAAACCCAAATATTACTGATAATAGTAAACTTATTCCCAAAATAGTAAGGTAATTCATCCTTAAAAAAATTTCTCAATAAAGAATATACTAAACCAATGGATTTTATTGGAAAATATGTCTCCCAAAATATATTTAATCTTAGTAGACTCCCATCACAAAAAACCCTAAACATGGGTGTTTAATACTGTTCACATAAGATATATATTAATCTTATTAATAAATTATGCTATCCATAAGGATTATATTAATGACATAAAAAATGATTCTAAAATTTAAAACAATAAATTATTATTATTTTGGATTCTTATTACCAAAATTCCATTGGTAAATATAATTCTATAATATAATTCTTGAATCCATATATATAAATACTGTAGCCATTTTATATCAATATATTTCCTTCTTTGTTCTAGGGATTAACCTTTATAAGGGTGTTTTGAATTAGATAATTCCTAGGTTCCACACATTTAAGACAATGAACTATAAATGGGTCCCTAGGAATAGAATTATTTTCTTCTAGTGTACTCTTCATTTTATTTAGAAATTAATTTATTTATGCTCTTATTTTCTGCACATAAAAACATTTTACTACTCATTTAATACACCTTAGGTTTAACCAAGTTTATTAATTTCCATTATCTAACTAAATACTTCCAAATAGTATTTATTGAAAATGTGAATTATCCTAAGAATATCCTCTGAGAGTATCCAATCGGTTATGTAATGAGTCATGTTTTCATATATTGGGTGAAATAGATTCTTTCTTGATGCAAACTTTTTAGAGTTATTACCCCTAGGTACATCTATTCTAGAACCACATCCACTTACAGTATCAATACATGGATGTATTACTAGGAAAAAACACATAACCTATTTCTTAACAAAACATTATAATGTTATACTATATATATCTTCAAAGTATCTCATAGGTTTATGTTCCCTAATCTATGTATTACTTAATCTAGTTACTAATGTTTCTACTAAAATTAAAATGAAGTCAACTATAAATACCCCAACCCTAGTAACCTTGATCCATTCTCTAGTTTACTACATTGGAATATAATACAAGAAATTTAATCCCGAATGACCAAATAGTTTTTCTATCTTGGTAAATTATATAATACTCTAGTCTTAGATTACATTTGAAAAACTAACTATTTTTTTTGAGAGTATCTTTATTCCCACTAGAATATATTTGAAAATAATTCATAATACACTTCCAAGATTCATGGGAATGGAAAAAAATAAGGGTGATCTTATATTCTTACTAAGAGTTGTGTAAAGTGAAAACTATCATGAATAAATAAATAATAATCAATATAAAATAGGTAATATAGGAATGTAAGTACCAGAACACATATTACATTAAATCAATATATTTACTTTTATTATTAGATATGGAATAATCAATATTGAAATTTAAATAACAAAACAGTCATTCCATTAAAATAACATGAATATTATTAATATATAAGTAATAAAAAACACTGAAATGTAAATAACTAAAAAAAACATGCCATTTTAATAACATGAATATCATGAATAGAAAAGTAATAATCAACATGGAAAGGTAAATAAGTGAAAATAAATTATATTTCGTCATTAACATGGAATAGAATGAATATAGACATAATAAAATTGCAAAAATATTAGGGATAATAATAACTAAATTCTAAATGAATAAAATTATTAATTATTGTATGTCAATATCTCATGCATCATGAAACCTTTACCATCAATACCTATAACAAGATGGTTTAAAACTATAGGTAGAAACCCTTTTAATGGTATCATGCTAATTCGACTCATGAGACTACAAATGCATCGATGGGCTAAATAATTTTGGGCCCCTCCCATCACTTCTTGTCCAAAGAATTTCTCATATATTTAATAATCGATTTAATTCATGAAGAATATTTATTATCTTCCAATACTCATATTGTGTAAAGAATACAGATTTATCAATATTTTCCAAAATAAAAAAATAAATTTCAACGTAGAAAACAATATGTATAAATGATATGAGGTTTAAGAGATAAACATATCCATGATAAATAATATGGATATTTAGGAGAAATTTATTATCCAATCATCACATTAAAGTGAATATTCCAATATAATGTTAATGGCTACAAAAAGGATTGAATAAAGTAAATTTTAATACTTTTTATGATAAAAATGGTCATAAAAAATAATTAGAAATAATAAGGGTGGTACCAATTAAAAACACTTATATTATATTATAATTAAAATAATGGATTACTGTCATTAATGAATATAAATATCATAAAAATATTTTTAATTTTTTTGAAGAAAATATTCTTTTCACTTTGAAAATAATTTTTCCGAACCCAAAAACTTCAAAAAAAATGAAAATTATTTTCATTGAAAGTAAAATTTAGAACTTATACTTTATAAATTTAAAATGATGAGTGGTCTTGATGACTAGAAACTTGGATCCTTTCATACACATTAATACAAATATTTCTTTCACTTTTTTGGTAAAATCTGAATAATATTTATTTTGAAAATGAATTAATTATCCCTTTAATGATATTTAATATATATTAAAAGTGGATATAAATTTATTTAATAAATAATTTATAAAAGAAAAAAATTTGAATTTTTTTTGGTAATCATATATTTTGAGGAAGAAGGATTTTTGACCGAAGTGAGAAACAAAGTCAGATTTTATTAGTTTTTTTATCATTAGTTATATGTACTAAAGAGTATTAAATTGGAAAAATTAATTTAAAACCGAATTAATAAAAACATTATAAAAAAATAAAATGATTTAATAAGAAATGATAAAATAATTTCCTTCAATTTAAATTAATGCATAAAAAATCCTGATTAAAATGAGATTATGAAGTCAACCATTACTAATCCATAAAAGTGGAGAGACAATTAGAAAATGAATCAATTTTTTTTGCAAACAATAAATGTATGTAAAAAATGGATAAAAATCATAATATAGTAAAAATTCAATACTCACATAATCATATAGTATCAATGCCAACAAACATGTAATATAACCCAATGAAAAAAAATTGAGTTATGAACTTCATTACAACTTGATACTTTTTAAGTTTAATCCCCATGGATAAAAAATTTACATTTAAAAATAAAATAACTTGAATCGTTAATGAATAATGATATTACATGTTAATGGTGTACTATATAAACCATATAAAATAGATTTTGTGCATGGAAATAAAATATGCCTCAATAAAGATAAATTGAAACGAAGCCCCTTACCTGACCCTTCCTTTTTGGTTGAACATGACTTAATATCTAGTATAATGGTTTTAATCAGGTTTTTAATTTATAATAGAATCATATTTATATTAATAATACCATATAGGATCATATTATACCATCTTATCAACCATTCATTGACGATATTTATTTATTTTCATTGTTTCCGGTGTTAATAGTATTGTTTTCCCAAGCGTGTTTTGTCATGCTTATTCCAGTTATTCTATATAGGATATAGACCCATAATATAAATAATTATATAAATGATATAAATATAATTTTTTCATTAGATTATTTTTTATAATCATTATTTAAATATGAACATAGAAAACAGATCACATCACTTTGTCAAGACGGTAGACCATATGTATGCACGAGTGACATTATCATTTCATTAACGGGTGAAAAAAAAGTAAGTAGAAGATATATAAATGTTAAATAATAAAAATTAATTCATATATATAATATATATTCATTAAATTTATCCTTAAAATATTCTATGAAAACTGTAAGTTAAAAATGAATCACATCGCTTCATGAGGCGGCAATCCGTTGCGCACAAGCGATGTTGTCATAATTTAAAAGGCTTAGAAATTAAGAAGGTATATATGAAATTATAATTACATAAGTATAAAAATATCATAAATATTATATATATACATTAAATTCATCATTATATACAATTTAGATATACGTTGACGGAAAATGAGTTGCATTGGTTTATGAGGTGGTAGTCTTCCATACACATGATCGATGATTTTGTTACCATTGGATGGAAAATGAGAGGAATATTGGTCATTACTTAAAATAATAACATATTATCAGTTTTTATATAATTACTATATTATAAAACAATGATTTAGTAATATTTAATAGAGGTGGAAAAAGAAATAAAATAATAATGCTCATTTAAGAACGTTACCTCTTCCTCGAAAAACTTTTCTTAGTTTGAAACGAAATCCTTCATAGGATGGATTTTTGATAAAAAATGATATGTTATTTTTGGATGGTAATAAGGAAATTATTTTTTCTGGTATTAGATAAATGAAATTGATTTTGAAGTGTGAATAGTGGAGGAGAGGGGGTGGCCTTTTATTAGTAGGGGAGAGGACACAAATGAAATGTTTCAAAATATTTAATTAGTACCACATTTTTATCATCCAAGAACCCCACTAAATTGGTCATTATTGACCCTAAGAAGTTATAATGTCAATATATGGACATAAAATGGGTTTTAGATAAGTTGGTATAATATTTTAACCCTTATCTTTTTAGTTTAACCACTGGTAAATATGTTTTTACCGTAACCACAATAATTAAGTTTTATTTCATTTATTATTAATAGTGGTAAAAAATAAGTTAAAATTATTATATAATATAAATTATGATGAAATAAAATATGGAATTCATTTTTTATAATTAATTTCAAATAATTGGAAGAATCCAATTTAAAATTATTCCCACACACGCGATGAAAAAACGGGTTTCATATATGAAAATTCTCATAGAAATAGAATGTATTAATATCAAAATGAAATATTAAATTTATTAAAATCACTAAAAATTAGATAAATTTTCATATAAATTTTCTAATTATTATTAAAAAATAATTTTAAAAAATAATTTCTCCTTGTAAATAATTTAAACAAAAATAAGTTTTCAATAAAAATTAGTAATTTCACTATTCATCAATAAATGAAACATTTCAGAAAAAACCAAAAAATTAAAATTAAGATAATTCTACTATTATGATTTAAAAAAAATTTATATTTGTAAATATATTTTATAAAAGTTTTTAAAATTAATTTTAAATTATGTATGCAAAGTGAGAGGAATTTTTTTTTATAAATTATAGTTTTTCAAGAAAAAAAATTCTTTTTGTTTTAAATCATTCATATTTTATTTATAATAAAAATATTACCATAATTTTCATAACTTAGATAGTACTATTCATACCCACCTATTTAATGACTAGGATATAATGATATACTATATCACAGTTCATTTATACTAGAGTTTTCATGCTCAACAAGCTATCGAAGATATTAAATTTGAAGAAATATATTTAGTGGCTTGTTTAAGATTAGTGATGAGTGTCATATATTCTATAAAATAAAATTTTATCCTTTTAAAATCTCAGTGAGTTACAGTAATAATTTTATAATTTTTTTTGTTATAAAATGTCATTTAGGTAATTTTTTGAAATACATGAAATATTATAATATAATATGTGTTTAACTCATATCAAAAGTTTCCAGAATGACATGTATTTGAATATATGGAATTTATGGTATTATATATTATTAAAATTAAATTTAAATATGTTTTGATATAATATTAAAACTTTTCTTTTAGATTAACCACTTTGTTAACAAATTCTAAACCTAAAATCGATAATGAATTTTTCAAAAGTAATAGTTTTTTATTATCATTATTAGGTGAAAATTGGATCATAAATGAAATAATAGTAAAATTATTCAACATTTATCATTATATTTATCTGTTTTATGAATTGTTTAATTTTATATAATTTAATAACATATTATTTATCATAAAATATCATTAATATCATTTTTAAAACTGTTCATTTAATTTTGGTTTGAAAACAACATGACATGAAAATAATTAAAATATAATACTATAACATATCCCAAATAAGATATATTTATCTTCATTTTTTTTCAAAAGAATAAATCATTCAAATATTATTACTTTCAATATTTTTAGAATAATTTATAATATTTTTATATTTATTGAAAAAATACCATGTCAGCCTGGGGTAAGCACTTAAGGTAAATATTACATCACTAAAAATAAGAAATAAATTACCATGATAAAATAAAATTATTTATAAAATTTATAACTATGTTTAACTAAAGATAGGTAATTTTTACCCCTGTAAAAAATTATTATAGATATTTAAAGCACAAAAGTGGCATTTTTGATATTATCTTTTACTTAAATTTTATAATGGTCAAAATTAAATAAATATGGAACCATGTTATCATGGTATCGAAAATTTGATGCACATGACCTAACTACACTCTTATAATAGGATAAATGCAAGCATCAGAGCCATTTTTTTGCCCTTATCATATTATTTTTTACGTTAATTAACTAATATACCCTTAAAATAATGATAATTATATACTATGGTTACTTTTCATAATTTCCAAAAATTAAAAAGCACCTCTTTAACAAATTTGGACCTCTATAATTTAAAAATGGAATTCATTTATCAATATTCAATTTATAAAAGTTGAATAAATTAATTTCATATTAAAATGAAAAACGTAAAGAAAACGGGTTTTTTTTAGAAAAATAAATTTCTAAGTATAAAAAGGTTTTCATACCAAATTAGACCATAAAATTGGATAAAATGAACTTAATTAGATTACTAATAATATTGGAGAACTAATGTTACATTGAAACCATTTAAAAAATGGATCTTTTTATATTCTTGAAACAAAAAAATATTTTTCAATAAAAACATTTATTTTTCTCTATTCACTAGAAAATAAATATTTTCATAAAAATCCATGATATTCTGTCTAAACTAATTTTAACATGAAAATTTTAAAAAATGTATAATTATTATAAAAAAATATAAAATTTATAGAAATTAATTTTAATGTATTCTCACAAAAATAAATAAAAACAATTTGAAAGATAATGTATCTTTAGATAATAAAACTAATTTACTATAAATTGAGTTATTATTTACAAATATATATTCAACACATTTGTATTTACTTGGACCTTTATATATATTTCAAAATGCAATTAATCCTATTAATACCCACTAATTTAACAACTTCATTATAAATGTTACATTTAAATATCAATATAACATGTTTTTATTATATGGAGTTTATTTTAGTATATTATATAATGTTAATTTATAAATTTTGGAGTGTTATATTCCTTCACCATTAGTAAATTGAATCCCCATAATTTGAACTTTGTCTCTATAATCATGGGGTTGAAATTTGAAAATACATTTGTTCAAATACGACATATTAAAAGGTTTTAGTAAATGTTCTCTATAAAAGAGTGAAAGGGAAGTATGATGGTGATATAGAATAACCCATAATTAGGTTTTAAAATATGATAACATTATTTGGAAGTGAAAATATAGGAATAGATGAAAATTTTGATATAAAATTAATGATGGAGAGTGACAAAGAAAATTGATAGCTGGAATGTGACTGATCATATTGAAATTAATAAACACCAATCAATTAACCTATCGGGTTTTAAAAAGACCATAGATTCATCCAAAATAAAGGTAATATAATAAAAGTTCTTTTACCAAGAACACAAGGAATATACATAGTTTACATTTATAATTTCATTAATTAATTAATTTTCACCACAATATCATATTTTCCCCAAATGATGGGAATTAAAGATGATTTTTTTATGTTTGAAGCACTGAAAACAACTTATAAAGGATCACATAATACAGAAAAGGATAATAATATATTATTCATATATTGATAAATTAATTAAAACTATAATTGTTATCATAAGTTAAGATAATTAACAAAATTAATAGACATTCATATGAATAAATACAACACTAATATCTAAATCATCAATAATAACTACCAAATTTCATCTTAGATCATTAGATAAATATGTAAAATTAATTTTCATTAAAATATTCAGGAAAAATTATGAAACCTAAAAAATATAAGGATTTGATCACATAGTCTTTCAAGATTAATTTAACATTTATCTCTAATCGATTTTAGTCAATTATAAATACATATATCCAAAAAATTCATACTACCTTAACATATAATTTCAAAAACAGGAGAATCATTTCCATAAATATCCTCAATCACCATAAAGATACATAAAAGACATATATTATTCCCAAAATTAATTCATCATTTATTCCTGAAATAAAATCCCGTAATATCATATAATGCTCTCAAAACATATAGTGATCATCTTCTAAAATACAATTAACCACATAATCACCAAATCAATTTTCAAACCCATGTTTATCTATATAATTAAACATATGTTCATTAATTGAAAGAACTCATAATTACATCGATATCAAAGATCATTCAAACACTAAAGGTTATCAATACCTTTAAACTTATTTCCTCAAAATATAAAATAATTATTACGTAAATAATTGTATATGTTAAACCTAAGGGTTAAAGATAACTCAACCCAATAAAATTTGTCCCAACAAATAATTAACAATGTCATAAATATCATTATTCCTCGAATAAATATTTATCCTCTAATGTTTTTTATAAAACTTATGTTTCCAAAAAATAAAGAAACAAATTATTAATTTTCGTGTACTTCCTTATCACCCAGAACATATTAACCAAGTTTTATATTTATAACTTTATCATATATCCTAAAATAAATATTTCAAAAATTTATCACCTTATCACTATACAACATTTATAATGTATCGATCCATCTATATTATGTTTCTAATTTTTCAAGGAAAAATATACTATAGAATACAATGTATGTGTTTCATGAATCTATTAATATTTATAATATATCAAAATATCATTGAAAAATACTACTACATCATAATTATAAAAAACAAACACATAAAAAAATCATTCATTCAACTTCCTTCTTAAACCGTTAACCACAATTTGTCATCTTATTCTTTAATTAAAAAAATACATTAAATATATCATTATGATTTTTCCTTATCTACCCAATAATAGTTTAAACTTATAAAATAATAAAATAATTCATACCTTGAATTTATACATTAAGTTATTGAATTATTCTATTGATATTACTTTACATATCAATATGATGTATATATCTCCATAAAATAAACAGTATTGTCCTTGGTGGTATTTCCCTTTACAAAAGACATGGATGAGTTTTAGTGTTGAAATATAATAATAGGACATGATGATCAATATAAATTCTAGAGAAATGAAATGGTGTTTTATAGACAAAATAGTTTCTAATATGTGATTTGGATGTTAAAAAACATTTCAAAATAATTTGACCAATATTTTACATGATAGTGGGGATTAAATCAAAAGAAATGGATAAAAAAGTTTTTCAGAGATCCTTTTACTTTCATCTTGGTAATCAATACTTAATTTATAGAAAATAATATTACAAAAACGTGAAATGAATTATTTCATGTTAAAATAAAAGTTTTCCTTGTAAATCTAATATCCATATAAATTATATAATATAATAACCATAAAATCCTTCATACAAATGTCATCTATACTTGTAAATCCAAAATCAAAAAATAATTGTATTTATTATTCACATAATAACCCTAATGGTTATATGATAGTACTAACTTATGATTCTAAACTAACATATTAACCAATGATGTTTTTATATATCATTTAATTATAATCTTCTTAAAATATACCTACATATAATGTTATCAAATCCATTCATTTGATACCAAATATAAGGAAATGTATTTAAACATTACGTAACCATTATTTTTATGTCAACATATCATTATCTTATTTTTTTGATAGTTACATTTTAGATTTATAGAGAATTAACCTTTAAATATCACATAGAAAACACATATATAACAATGTGGACTCTTCTACTTAATATCAAATTTCACTAATTAAGAAAATTCTAAAATTAAACTTTTTTATTTTTAACAAAAAACTTTATGAAATTCAACTCGATGACTTCTTTTTTCTTACCCATCCTTAAAACCTTTGAAAAACATTTTAAAACCATGGTATGGGAACAAAAATATCAATAAGGGACATACATAGAAGAAATATGATAGTCTAGTAGAAAAAATGAAATCCCATGAAATGAATATCTTTATCATAATATTCATTGAGCGTATAAAAAAAATCATATAAACATGAAAACCACGAAAAATATTTTTCAATGAAAACCTTTAAAAACCATTTCAACTATATAGAAATCCCTTTTAGATGGACGGACCAAAAATTAATTTTTATTAATAAGAAGAAAGGTCTGAAATAATCCAAACTACAACCCTCCAAGGTGGGATAAAGTGATGAATACCTAGGGAATATCATTGTAAGATATCCTTATATTTAGTAGGAAGGGAACCCGGAGAGTCATAAAATTACAAGAGTATCCTCTTGAAATATCTTACAGGACAGAGCGACGACCACGAAATTTTAATCCCTCTAACTATGATTAAGGATCTTTCCCTTCTTGGTCTCTAAAGTGCATCTGCGAATTATATTGACCCGATCCCAAGGAACTTCGTGATGGCACTGGACAACTCTCACTTGGACCTTCAAGTCTGATTCAACTTCATCCACAGGAAGCCTACATCCCCAATAGATCATAAAGTTAGATAGGAGAGCCCACACCTCTACACACTAGAAGCTTCCAAGGACATAAAAGGCACTTAATCAAAATAGAACCAATCCCAAGGAATTCTGATGAACCCCACCACCCCTTATATTTCTGTTCATGAAGGAACTTTCCATGTTCATATTCAATCCACCAAGAGGAGAAACCCATCTAATCTAATGACATCCTGCACTATCAGGCATACATGGTTTTTGGGGAAGGTTACAGATCGTAATGGACCATTGGAACCTATCAATATAAAAAAATCATAAAAAATACAGCTTACTCTTATACAAAGGAAGAGAAGAGAACGTTTGGAGATGAGCCAAACTTGGTTGCGCACCTCCTGGATGGTCCAACAGATTGAAATAAGAATTATAGTTTGAACTTTCCTTTCTATAAACCTGGACTCCAAAAAAAGAAACCAGGAGGTCAGAAAACCATGAAACGAGAGGTTGTCTCTGTCCTGGAATGGATTAGGAGAGAAGAGATACTGAAGATAATTTTCCTAGTTTCTCTAAAAAAATAAATGAAGGGTAGACTCCTTCTGAGTATTCACGCAACAAAAGCAGTAGGATGCTATGGAGATACACTTACTTTGTATGTTCTCACCAGTTGGATGGTCCTTGTTCCCAATTCACCAAAATTGGAAGCTCATTTTCATTTGTATCTCCTTGAACCAAAACTTGGATGACCATTCATCCAGATCATTATCTGCATGGCATAAAATCCTATAATCTTTGGACTAAAACCATCCCAAACTGGAGCCGATAAAGAAACATATGTCTGATTACTCACTCATAAAAATGCCTTGGAACACCCATATCTAGTTAGTGTTGAGGGTCGCATGTTTGAGGTTATGATTCCTAGTTTCTTATCCAAAGTTATATTAGGAAAAAAAATAAAAAAATCCATACTTTCTCTGATGTAGTTATCAATCCAGAAGTTAATATTTTTATCCCAAATAATCTATCATTTGGAATCCCATATAGTCTCAAGATGATGGAACATGCACCGTGCAAGCCCAAATGGTTTAACGCCATGGTAAGTAGGAAGCTCCCTAAGGTCACCATACCACACCCTTAAAAACTCCCTCCTTCTTTCCTTTGAAGAAAATTAACATTATCCATTGCATTGGAGGGATATGATGAGGCTCAACCATCATATAACCTCTATCAATCTCACATTTCATATAAGCTGTATCAGGATCACCATTTTATAAGTAGTATTAGGCTCCCCTGTTCATCATATATAAATCTCAAGTAAGAAATAATAAATCACAAATGTAATGATTTCACCTTTTCATCATTAAATCATAAAAAAACTATTTTAAGAAACTTGGAAAATAATTTTCAATATTGAAAAACACATTCCTTTTAAAACCAAATTTTTAAAAACATAAATACCCAAATAAGGGAATGAGTTAATTTCATTGAATAAATAATTTATTATTATAAAGGATTCCAAAAATTTCCTAATGGTTATTATGGAAATAAAAACCATTGATGTCATATACATTAAAATAGAACACTTTTTCTTTCCCTTTATGATGAAAGTAAAAGATTCCATATAAAATATATAAAAATATTAATTTTCAATTTTTTTTAAATAAAGTAAAAAGGTACAAAAAGATTCATTTATAACTCATTTATTTCCAAATAAATAAATCCATAAAATTAATTTAATAATATAAAAATTTAAGTGAAAAATTTAAAAAACAATCTTCTAAAACATTTTAAAAGTTATTTTATATAAATGTATCCCTTTCTTTTTTTGTCTGAATCATTATAAAAATTAATTACATTAACAATTAATAAATATAGGTTTATTATATACTCTATTAATAACTATTTAAAGTTTATTATTCCTTTTATTTTATTTATTTTCATGTTATTTTCAATTATTTAGTAATTTATAATCATGTCAGATTTATTGACGATATTCATGCTATATATCAAAAATTACATCGATGGGTTGACGATGACAGACAAGATAATTATTAAATAAATTATAGAAAAATTATAAATGATATAATTTTCATTTTTATTGATAATTTATAATTTAAAAACCAATGATGAATGATGGTTATGAAAATGAGCTATGTTATAATCATGGTAGGTTGTACATACACATCAGTAACATTTACATTTTCAATAATGATTATTGAAAGAAGATAATTATTAATTTATATTTCTAGGTTGATAATTATATCATAGATACAATATTATTTCTTTAGATATAATTTTATATATACTAGATATGTGATATAGTAATTAAAAACAAATCACATTGCTTCATGGATGTGGTAATCCACACGTACCTATGGACGACATTATCATTTATCTATGAATAGAAATATATGAAAAAATATGATATATTACATTTAAATCATGATAAATATTTCACAAATATTATATATATACACATTAAATTCATCATTATAAAAATCTATGATAGGCGGTGATGAAAAACAACTTACATAAGTTTACGACGAGGTAGTATACCGTACACAAGAATGAAAATTTTGTATCCCATTTGATGGAAGAGGATTAGGATATATGGAATGAATTTAAAATAATTTTTTTATATTTATGATACTATAGTTATTATTTCAACCTGATTGAATAATATTTGATAGAGTAAGAATAAAAAATTGAATGAAAAATTATTGATTAATAACTATAACTCATATTTAGAAAACTACTTTTGGTTTATAACTAAAGCCATCAGAGAATGAATTTTTTTATCAAAAGGGATTCAATGTTCTGAGAAGGTACGTATCAAAAGATTAAACTAAACTATAATAAAACACGAAGTTAGTTCAAATATATTCATAGTATAACAACCCAGTCTTAATGTTCATACAAATTACATAAAATTTTTGGAATACATAAAACAATACACCAAGAGATTCCCAAAGGCTAAATTAGTTTAGGGCCTTTGGAAATATGGAAATTTAAACACTAGTACATCATTGAGATCAACTATATACCACTAGGTTCTCTAAGACTATCACCCCTCTCATACATATTATATAAAGATTATATCTTCATACTATAGGGAAGGAAAAATAAAATGGGGTAATCTAAAATTATAATTATGGGAAAAAAGAGAAATATGTAAGCATAATATGAGAATAAGGGTATGATAACTTGATTATAACACAATAATATCATATTATTCATATCAAAGATAATAAGAATGATTCATGAAATAAAGGTTAGCACTTCAAAATGCATAAATTGTAAGGAAATCAAGTGCATAATACATGAAATAATAAAATAGGAGTTATATATGGAATTTTGGAATACACATAAACATGTAATATGATTACCTAGAGGCCAAGAAACATTTAGAGAACATATCACATAACATCAAGGTGACTACACAAAATAGGCAGGACACACCACCATCCAAAATTAAAATCCTTTCCTTATAAGGGTGCATGTTTCTTCATCTTATTTGAGTGGGTCATGTTCCCCATCTTCCCATAGTGGATAGAGTTTCCCCATATTCCCAAAGTGAATATGGTTTTCCCATCATCCCATAGTGGATTAGGTTTCCCCCTCTTCCAATAGTGGATTGGGATTCCTTATCATATATAGTAGATAAATCCCTTCAACATTATTCCAATCATTATATCGTGATATATAAATTATTACCCAATAGATTGTATGTATATATTGGTCCCACCCATTACATAATAAAAGAATTCATAAATGTGACAAAATAATATAAAAATTTCACCATATCATTACTTATAAAAAGGGATAGGATTGAAAAACATCATATCATAACCCATTAACTGAATAGGTAAAAAAACATTTAATCACATCATAACCTATGGAAAAGAGATAGGTTTCATAATCAATTCATCAAAGCATAACCTATGTAAAGAAGTAGTATTTTGAAGAATATATCCCAGGGGAGAAAAATGGTATCACAAACATCATCCTATTAAAAAATAAACCATTCAAGAAATAATATGAATGGTATTATTGGATTATGTCCCTGATAAATCATAAACTATAACAAATGATTTCATATTAGAAGGAGAATTATTTTTAAAGACACATGAATCATTTGTTAAGGAAAATATACTTGGTTTTAAAATCATTTTCATAAAACCATTTCAAAAATAATTTTCTTATAAGAGAAGTTTGATAATTTAATTTGAAATGTTTATTAGAGAAAATATTTTCCCCTTTGAAAAAATATTTCTAAAACATAAATCATTTTTAAAAAATTATTTTAAAAGAGTTTTAAAAACTTATAAAACAATCATGGAGATATTTTGAAAACTTTTTTTTTAAAACACCTTGAAAACTCATAATGAAATATTAGAAACATTTTGGAAACGTTTTTATTTGAAAATAAATTGAGAAACATAATATTTTAAATTGAAATATATATGAATACCATTTTATTGGTAAAAATATTGAATAATCCAGAAAATAATTTTAAGACCATTTTCCTTGTAAATTTATTAAAGAAGCTTGAAAACATTTTGAAACCCATTTTTATTGAAAATTTATAAAAGAATCTTAGAAAAAAAATTATAACCATTTTACTTGGAAACAAATAAAATATTTTTGATAACATTTGAAAAAAATTAAAAATTAAACTTTTTTTAAAACTGTTTTACGAAACATGGTTTTGAAAGAACACAAATTTTCAACTGAAATGAGAAATAATGTATGATTCTCACATGAAAAAATTCTTAATTAACTTAAGTACCATAGAGTGGTAAAATGATTATAATATATGAAAAAATAATTAATATACATTGGGTAATAAACTCCTGAGTTCTCCTAAGATATTTATTATATGATTTCATTTATGGAATAATAAGCACAAACAATCTTGATAAACAATGCGATTGTTTCAATAAACCCTTACCACTTGTTAACATTGAATTATACTCAAAATTTATGAAAACTGAAATTAAATGAAGCATATAATATAATCAAAAGAAGTAGGTTCAAGATATAACTTATAAAATTGAAGTATATACACCCTGTAAACGAATATAGGTGCATAACATGGCATGTTCTTAAAGAAAGAATATTTAGAAAAACTTAATTTAGAGATTTGTTAACTTTTAAAACATAAACACCATAAAATAATTACCATAATGTGGATATGTAAATACTAAAAAATTTATGTATATGAATCATTGAATAAATACATAGGAATTAAACATACCACTTATAAGAAATAGGTGGTGAACATGGACTGTTTCTCATGGAAAATAAAACTGAGATGAGAAAGCCCTTACCTTAAGTCTTGACTCTCATCATACTAATTGTAAATTGTTTTATATTAAATATAATTTTATTATAAATCTATAAAATAACCATATTCTAATATCTAATACAATATATAATTTTTTTATGATTTAATATTACCGATATATTAATAACTAAATGTTAATGTTTTGCTTCACGTAATAATTGATTTTTTTTTTCAATTATGTTTTGATTTGTTATTTATTTATCCTTATAGTCATATCATGATATTGAGAATGTAATCCATTATTTAAATATAATATAGTTTTATTAAATATGTTTATATAGTAATATTTAAAAGTTTCAAATTTTAATTGAAATACCCAATTCATGGAGACAATAAACTGTACGTACACATGAATGATGTTATCGTTTTACTATTTTATTGATAGAATGAAATTAAATAAAATATATGTATGTATATATAAAATATAATTATATTTTAATTATTATTTCATATATATCCTATAAATTTACAAAACCTATTCTTAATACATTTCATGTAATTTGTGAATGAATCACATCGCTTTGAGGAGGCGGTTGTCCACACAACTACAAACTAAGTTATCATATTTGTAAAAAATGAAAAGAATGAAGGTATGTTTTATATAATAATTTAATATTAATAAATACAATAATATAAAATATATATAAAATATTAAAATATAGTTTCCATCATAATTCTAAACCCTAAGAAGTGGTAAATGAAAAAAACAACATTGTTTTGTAAGGCGGTGGTTCGCCATACACAAGAACAACAAGTTCGTTACCCAATATTTGGATGATTGTATAAGTGTACGTTGAATCCATGGAATAAAAATATTTATGAATATCTGGGATATTGAGGTTATTATATATTTATGGAATAAGAGTCTTTTATGGGGTGGGGAATGAAAATAAAACTAAAGAGCTTGAGGAAGGATGTTATATCTTCTTTGGGTAACTCTTTTTGGTTTTCACCAAAGGGAATCCTTGGATGGATTTCTGCCAAAATAAAGGTTAATAAAATTTAGGTATTTTAGAATCTTATTTTGGTATGTTTTGTGTGATAAAATGGGCATTTGAGGTTTGAATAATGGGTAGGGGTTATTGCCTTTTATAGTGGAGGTGTACTGACATTCTTTTAAATTTTTGGAAATGGAATTTCAACCATGTTTTCCATATAATAGGTGGATCAGATAATGAACCAAAGTAGTGAAAAGGAAGTATATGGTATAAATATTTCAAGAAAATGGATTTTGTAATATTTTTGGGTCAGTTTGTCTATTAAGTATAAGGTTTAGTCCCATTTAAGATAATTTTTCTCTTAATCACTGTAATTAATTATAATCACTTTCACTAATATTTTTTTTAAAATGTTGGCCTTAATAAAAATTAAATAATTTTTTGATAAAAAATATGAAATCCATTTTTTAAAATGGAAATCTTATATGTTTTATAATTAATTAAAATTTAATCACGTAGATATAATGACATAGATGGGTTTTAAATTAAAAATGTCCTAAAGCATAGAAAGTTTTTATATCTGATTTCGATGTCAAATTGATTAAAATGACCAAATTGAGAATAAATTTTATATAATTGATCTAATTGAACTGGAAAAATAATAAATAACATAATTTTTTCTTATAAATAAATTATAAAAAAAAGTTTTGAATTAATATTCAGTGTTATTTACTATTCATCAAAAAATAAACAGTCACAGAAAAATACAAACAATTCATTTCAATATAATTTTAATGTATAGATTTAAAATATGTAGTATTTTTTTCAAATAAAAAATATAAAAGTGTGAAAAATCAGATTTAAAATGTGTTCTCCATTAAAAGGTGGTAAAATTACCTATTAGAATAATACATATTTTAATTCAAAAAATTGGGTTTATTTTTATATTATTCCTATATGATATGTGGGATGAGTATCTAAAATATTTTTTGAAAATTTAATCTATAAATTTTTATTAAAACATCAATATAAACCTTTTGTTTAAATTATTGAGATAAAATTGGGTTTATACATATATAAATATTTTTCTTAGAAAAGTTATTTTTTTATTTTCAAAAGGTTTTTATATTAACCTATACTAACTTATATCAAAATGATTAATAATTTATACATGTGTAAATAATTTTTTAAATATTTTTTAAATAATATTTGAATCTTCTATTCTAATAGTTATGGGGTAGTTATAATAATATTTTAATAATAATATTAATAATATCTTGTAGTATGGTAAAACTCAACCTTGTATGTAACAAAAGCTATCGGAGGGACTTAGTATGGTTTTTAATACAAGAAAACATAGTGTTTAATTTAACACAAAATAATCTAAGTGTTTCATGTGGAACAATATTTATTGGTGTTACATATAACATAATCCAAACTTAGTACATTTGAAAAAAAATATATTAAGTGTTGCGGGAAATAAATATATATCATAAGAATAAATTAATTCGAACAAAATAATTCAAAAAATATAAGGGTGTTACATTCTTCCCCACTTAAAATGAATTTTTCCATTTAAGTACATCTAGGTTATTAAAGGTTTAATACTTCAAATTTCCTTTCAATGAAACCCACATAAAAAAAGAATACTGAAAAATAATTTAAAAAGAGAATGTTGGAAATTTTAAATTTACCCAAATTACATCACCACTAGGTTTCCAGATTGTAGAGCATTAGTGGAATTTGAAAATATGGTCTTGGTGGAAAAACATAAATATATATATATTTATCTATTGGGTTAATTAATCACAAATAATTTAATGTTAAATGGAATGGTGAGAGCCTCAATGTCATAAATCTGTGATGATTTAAAAGTACATTGGTTCAAAACAATTATGGTATTAAGAAAAATTTTATGTATAGATCATTTTCTTAATGTTGATGAATTTTAGCGAAATGATATACTTACATGATTTCAAGACAACCTAACCCTATTTTGTTCCTTGATCAATTAAAACTTCATCTCTTATTTTAAGAAATAAATGTGAATTTTTATTTCCTAAAGCATTATAATATCTTGAGATTCATAAATAGAATGATATTTCATTCCATATATCATAGAAAATGTGGTCCCAAGTTATCCAATATACATAATCCCACATATGGAGAAATAATAATATAATATCTAAATCTACATATGATGTTTAACATAAAAAATTCCATAAATGAAAAACTATATAAACCTTACAGAAGATGAAAATCAAAAGCTTTAGAAGGATGTTCACCAGGCCATCTTAAAATAGATCCTATATATATCATAATGTATAAATTGGTTAGGACATTCCAAACATATGAATACCCTCATCATATATTTTCTTGAAACTTGTTAATAACCTAAAATACCATAAATAGTTTTCAAAAACATGAATTTTTCCTGATTCTAAAGATCACTCGATATATTCCTTGAATCAAAGAAGTTGTAATCCATGATATCATATACCACTTTGTCAAAAAATCCTTTATCATTTATACGGTAATCTATACCATCAAATTCACTTTTTGATATCCAACATATCTCATGTCCAAACATTATTATCTTAATATTTGAAAAATATTAAGAGTTATCTTTCACTTAATCATGTGTTCTGTAGGAATATCACCGTTCCATTAAATTAATTGTATAGTCCATCATAATAATTCAAAATATTATTGTTAATCCATAGACAGAAACATAAATTGAACAATCATATATTTCACAACTCATAACTCTTGAATCAAAAAAAAAACAAAAGCATAGTTTACTGCACTTCATCTATAATCCATTAACATGGATATTTCATACTATTATATAATACCTCATTACATTCACATTTCATCAATAGTCTCACCATTATCAAAAATATAATCATTACTTGTACAACCTTGTTGATTGTATTATTGATCTTTACACTTGGGACATAGATTTTCATAATGACCATTCCTTCCCCATATAAAACATTTCAACTTTGATGATTCCTTTAGGGGGAAAATATTCCCATCTATAATGTTAACTGATCTTTTCATTTTACCTTTACAGGTAGTTTCTTTTTTATTATTATTTTCCATATTGATAAAATTTTCTATGTTCACCTAAGACATTCACTTGGGTTATTCAGCCCACATTTTTGATATATAGGAAAAAAATTCTTATACAGTCTATGGTCTCCATTAACTAAACATTCATAGAACTCATTCCTTCTATTATTTAGTGAGTCTGAGATATTTTTACGGTTTACATTGTCAATCATGTTATGTAAAAAATGATATGAAATTATTATAACATCTTTAATCAAATTATCATCCCATTTAGCTACTCGTCAACACATTATCCATCACATTAATCATTAACCCTGTACCTTATGGTAACCACCACTGAATTAAACCAAAAATAATAGAGTATGAAATAGTTTACATATTAAGGAACCACATTATCGGTAAAAAATAACTTATACTATGTCTAAATTATAACACCTTATTGAATCAATTACACATTAGGTTTATCCTAGTTTATTAATAGATAACTCATTTTAGACCCTCTATGTTGGTTCACGAAGATTTTTTGAATTCCAAAATCATTTCCCCCATGAGTTTCAAACTAGGTTCACCGTATGGCCTATTGTCATGTACCATGTTAGGCTCGAGTCAGGCCCAAAACATCTTGTCGGAGTTGTTACTCTTAGTTACATATGTTCTAAAATCACATCGACTTATAATATTTAGATAGGGAATCATTTATATTAAACCACTCAATTTATCATTTTTTAAAATTCCTGAACATTTTTTATTATAATTTTCTTTATCCTTAGACTTATCCATAGGAATTCCCTTAGACTTATCACTACTGTTTTCTCATCCTAACTTCTAAAGGATGATGAAAATATTTCCCTCATACCAACCACAAAATATTAGTCTTAAATTATATATACATTACCCCATATATTTATAAAACCTAAATCATTACACAAATAGACTCCTAAAGTCCATATTAGTTTAGTGCCTTTGGAAACATGGAAACGTAAACACTAGTACCTGAGTGAGGTAAATAATCTACCACTAGGTTCTCCAAGACTAGAAATCCTATTAGATATATAATACATAAAATATATCTTCATAACCATGGGAAGGAAGCCTAAAAAGGGATGAGCTCATATGTTCAGTAAGGGAAATCAAGGGAGATATGTAAGAATAAACATGAGTACAAGGGTATGAGAACATGATCATACCATTATAATATCAAAACGTGCATATCAAGGATCATAAACATGAGTAATGGAATAAAGGATATAATTTAATAAGGAATGAATCTTAAAGAAATCAAGAGCATAATCCATGAAATAATAACATATGAGTAAGATATATAATTCCGGATTACACATAATCATTTAATATCATTATGTAATTGTTATGATGCCTATCTATAACATATCAGGGCACTAATCATGGAATACAAAAAATGAATGGGACAAACCACCATCCCTGGTCATTGTTGGTTCTTTCTAAGAGATTGAGTTTCCCCATCTTCCGATAGGGGAATGGGTTTCCCAATATTCTGACATTGGATCGAGTTTCCTCAAAATCCCACAGTAGATCAAGTTTCCCCATATTCCCATAATGGATTATATTTACCCACCTTATAATATAATATCATTATAGTAGATCAATCCCATCAAATTGATTCACATCCTTATCTCATGAGATATAAATAATTTCACAATTGATTGGTGGGACATACTAGTCCCACCCAAGATTTAATAATGAAATCAATACATGTTCCACATTATAAAAAAACTTTCACCATATGATGAACCATAATAACAGATGGGTTTTATGAACATAATATCATAACCAATGAAATAAAATAGGTATCATCAATATTTATTCACAAAATAACCTATGGAAAAGGGATAGGTTTCATAACAATTTCATCAATGCATAACCCGTGAAAAGAATAGGGCTTCAAAATATTATATCCCATGGAAGAGATACATGTGTCATAAACATAATTCTATAAAAACATTAACCATTGCATATGTAATATGAATTTTATTCTTGGATCATTCTCCAATAAATATTTTAATATGACCAAGGATTACATCTTAAATGGAGAAGAATTTTGAAAAATCATTTGAAACATATCTTAAATAAAATAACCTTTGTTTAATAATAATTTTAGTAAATTTTTTTAAAAAATCCATTTATTATAAATAAGACATTACAATTTAATTTACATAATTTATTGAGGTAATTTTCTTTTATTATTTTTTTTTTAAAAAATTTAAAACATAAATCATTTTGAAAACTGTTTTCCATTAAAATATCATTGAAAATATATAATATATGACTTAAGAAAAGTTAAAACATATTTTTTGGAAAACACCAAGAAAAATTATAATGAATTATTAAAAATATTTTGAAATCAATTTTCATTGAAAATTATTTGAAAACATAAAAATGATATGTGAAATCATTTGAAAAAAAATCCCTCAGAAACATATAAAAGAATGTTAAAAACATTTTGTGAACCATTTTGTTTGAAAACATATAATGGTTCCTTAAAAAAATTGAAAATCAATTTTGTTAAAAGCTTATAAATGATTCTTGAAATAATTTTTAAACCCATTTTCGTAGAAAACTTATAAAAGAACCTTGAAAAAAAATTAATCACTTTTTAAACATAAAATAGTTTTCAAAACCATTTTAGAAAACATTTTTTTGAAAGAACATATATTTCATACCGAAAGGATAAATGAATTCATATTTTCATTAAAAATTTAATAATTATCTTAAATAAATAATTGGGAAAATAGTAATAAAATATGAATACATCATTATTATACACAAGGGAATAAAATCAATGATTTATCTCGTGATATGGATCATATGAATTCATTAATAGAATCATAACAATAAAAAATCTCAATAATTGAGGTGATTCTTTTAATAAACTCTCAACACTTAAGAATTATGAATTATAGTCACAATGTAATAAAAATGATGTTAAATGAAGAATAAAATATTATGAAAATTATGTAAATATATATCATGTATAATGGCAGTAGATAAACCTTTTAAATTAATATTGGTGTATAATTTGGCATGTCTCACAGAAGGAAAATTGAGAAAAAATTACTTTAGCGATTTGGTATCTTTTGAAACATAAACCCCATGAAATAAAGTTCATAGAAAATATATGAAAAAATAAACAAATTTAATAATAATAATAATATAATACATACATGTTCAGTAAACACATTGCATATAATAAATTGGTGATGAACATTGATTGTGTCTCATGGAAAATAAAAGTGAGACGAGAAAACCATTACCGTAAGTACTGGATCTTATCATACTAATTAAAAATTTATATATAGTGAATATTATTTTATTATACATAAACCAAAAAATAGTATTCTTATATATAATTAAATATATTATTTTATTATGAATTTATATTACCCATTTATTAACAACTCAATTATAATGTTACGTTTTGTGTAATAATCACTTTGTTTTTCTATTGTGTTTTAATTAGTTATGTTTCTGGTTCTCATAGTTATATCAAGATATAGAGAATTTAAAACAAGATATAAATATCCTATATATTTATAATGTAACTATTTTTAATAATCTTTAAAAGATAAAAATATTAAATTAAATACACCCTTTATGGAGACGGTAGGTTGTATGTATGCATGAATGATGTTTATGTTTTACTTTTGTAGTAAAAGAAATAATGAAAATGACATATATGTATATATATAATATCATTAAATTATAATTATCCTTTCATATATGTCATATATTTTTACTAAAACCATCTTTAATACATGCCAAGTAATGTGTGAAAGAATCACATTTCATTAAGGATGTAATAGTTCACACTTCCACAAACGAAGTTATCGTATTTATATAAAATAACAACAATAAAGGTATGTTTTATATATTAACTAATGAAGAATACATACATCTTAAATATTATATATATCATATAAAAATATATTTTTCATCAAAATTTAAAACCATTATAGGCGGAAAAGGAAAAATAGACAACATCGTTTTGTGAGGTGATTGTTCAATGTACACAAGAACGTTATGTTTATTACCAATTATATGGATACGTTTGTAAGTGTGGGTCGAAAACATGGAATAAAAAAAATAATATTTATGAGACTTTTTTTGTAATATAATAATTTTATAAAAATATTTTATGTGGTGGAAAATGAAAATAAAACAAAGGATCTTGAAGAAGGATGTTTCTATTTCTTGGGGTACATCCTTTTGGTGTTTACTAAAAGGATAACTTGGATGGATTTATAACCAATAGTAGGATTATATTATTAAGGTAGGGATACTGGTAGAATGTTTTATCAGATTTTATTTAAGCCAATGATATTTATATGTTTGAATAACGGGTAGGGGTGAATACCTTTTTATAGTGTAGGGGGAGTGGTATTTTTGTATATTTTTGAAAAGGGAATTCCACCCACGTTTTTCTAAGGAAAAGTGTCTCCAATAATGAATAAAATTCAATAAAATGGAGTATAGGGTCCAAATATGTCCATTAAATGTATTTTGTACATGTTTCTAAGTCATTTGGACCCTTAAGTTTATGGTTTAGTCACTTGTTAAACTATTTTTTCTTTTAATCGTGGTAATTAATTTTAATCACCTTCACTAATATTTTTTTAAAATGTTATTCATAATATAAATTATTAATTACTCTCAAACAAATATGTAATTATCATTTTTCCAAATTACAATAAAATAAGTGGAATAAATTAATTTTAATTTAATTTTACAAATGAGATGACAAAAAGGGTTGTTTATATACAAATGATCACAAGTTTGGTAAGTTTTATATAAAATTTCAATATAAAATTGATTACAATGACATAAATTGTATTTATTAATCTATAATTGATCTAAATTAACCTTTAATCCAATCAATAACATAATTAATGATTATAAATAAATTATATGAAAAATTATTTTCGAATTAAAATTCATAATTATTCAATACTCTTCAAAAAATGAATCTTCTCAAAAAATACCTAAAATTCACCTCAATATAATTTATATGTTACTATTATAAAATGAATTATATTGTTTCAAATAAAAATTATCAATGTTTCAACAATCATATTTAAAATGGTTTTTACATTAAAATATGGTAAAATTAAATTTTAGAAAAATACATCTTTTTATTCATAAAATTGGATTTATTCTTATCTTATTCGAATAAAATATATTGGATTAGTATCAAAAATATTTATTGAATATGTAATATTTAAATTTTATTAAAAACAATAATAAAAAATATTTTGTTTAAATTATTAAGTTAAAATTGTGTTTGTACATAGAAAAATAGTTTCCTTAAAAATTATTTTATTTATTTTCATATATTTCATAAATTAAATTATAATAATTGATAACAAAAGGATAAATTTTATATACATTTTCAAAATCATATTTTCAAAATTTATTTAATCTTATTCATGACTTCCACTCCAATGGATATTTTGTACCTATAAAAATATTTTAATTATTATATTAATAATATCTTGTTGTCTGGTAAAACTTGACCTTGCATGGAACACAAGATATTGGAGGGACATAATATTGTGTGTAATAAAAACCAAAAATATTCTTATGTGTATTGAAAGATAATAAAATTATTTCATGTAATGAAAGGTTGAATTGGGGTTTTTAATAATTAAATACATACTTAGTGATTTCGTATAACCAATGATATATTCACTATTGAGTGAAATAAAAAAAATCCAATTATGAAAATAATTTTTGAAAGAATACATCAGAAAATCACCGGGTTTTACAAATATATAGTTTGGAAAAAAATTATAAGAGCCCATTGTGTGTTGATCAGGGGGTGACTCGAATATCTTATTAAAACTAAAATGAGTATTAAGGTTACATTATTCTAATTAGAAACTTCTATGGTTATATCTCTCATTTCAAAAAGATTGTAAGTTCTAGGTTTTGGTGGTTTCTTATTTATTATTCTAACATAAAGCTCAAGATATATCATATTGATGGGGTTATTCTCCTCCCCAACTAATCTCATGTAGTCCTCCCAATCCTTCTTCAACTTCTAGTTTTTTTCATCATATTTTTTCTTGATTATTTTAAAGTCTAATCCTACGATTATATTTTTTTCATTTACCTATAATTGAGTATTTTTAACAATGATGGAGTTTTTGTATTGTTTTTCAAAATAAATGGATAGTTACAAAAAATATAATTTAGACACCCTTTATCAAACATATTTAAATGAAATTATTCTTCAATTAAGGAAAATATTTTATTGAAAAATATTATCAATTGTTCTTTTGGTTCCAAAAATCTATGAGGGAAATGAAATTTGAAAACATATTACTCAATTTCTTTTCGATTTCATCATATCCCAATTGTAGTGATGACTTTTCATATAGAAGTCCCTTGATAACACCAAATATACATGTATCTAATTCTTTTTTAGGTTTATTTAGTGATGTTTTTCTTAATAGTATATCCCATCAATTTAATTATCTGTATAATCCTCCCCATACTCTCTGTATCTTGAAATTGATTCTTAAAAAGGATAACCCTCAACAGATTTGGTATATTAGAATTTTCCACTTTGAGAAGATTAAAATACTGTAAAATCCTTCTTTTATTTTTATATTTTTTTTCAAAAAAAGTCCTCCATATTCTTCATATTATTTAGGGTTATGTTGATACATTAATTTTAACTACAATAGGGATGTAGACTGAGCTATCTGTCTGAGGAATCCCAATATCATTATGAAATATAATATCTTTAGAGTTATTATTTCAACTGGTAAAAATTTATATCCATTCATAGGGAACCTAGATTACCTCTGATACAACGTGTTCTTCCCATGTTTGTGATATCACTGAGTGGGGAAGGGGTGAATCAGTGACCCCATTTTTTTAAGAAATTTATTATTTTAAATAAACCTCTTTGATCTATTAAGATCATGATACCTACATATTTATGTCACTCATGATTACCATAATAATGAAATAAATAAATGTATAAGACACAATTCTTAAAAGGTTTTATCTTAAATCATTCATCTTATCATTATTAGTCAGATAGACCATCCATTAATTCTTCATGTATTAACACTAGTTACTTAGGGAAAAAAGTCCTAAACCATAATTACATGGTATCTTATAATATCCTTTCACATCCCACTAGATGGTCATTATATTGAATCAAATGGTTTCATTTTCCCATGGGTTCTTTATATCTCATAAAACATAGTCCTCATAACAATATTGTGACTCCCTCACATAGTCATTGAATGGACCCCTCTATGATCCTATGAAGAGGGTTTCAACATTTTCTTCTTCCTAACATGGAACATGTAGTCTGTTATCTTACACAGAGAATGCTTCAGAGTAACATAGTTGACCACATTATATAATATTGTTTCAAAATATTCCTCACTCTTCTCTGTATTATTCCTTGAAATAAGCAATAATTATTCTTTTAGGTACAGTATTGGATTCTCATGACTCTTATATCACATAAGAGAGTTTTAACATAATAAATTTGTGTCAAAGGTATATATACGTTATTCTCATATTGATTCTATTTTTATTTTCAAAAATAATCCCATGAATTTTTTTTCTATATAGTTTTTAAAACTACTAAAATAACAAAAAATAAACTATTTTGGTTAATATTATTCTTATATATTTTATTTATCCTTAAATTAACCCAAAATACATGGGGTATTTTAATAATTTAACAATGAAAAATTATACATATTTTATTCTTTTTGAATTACCCATACACCTATTCACGAACCCATGAACTAATACATAGAACTATGGCTTACAATATAGAGTAATTATCAAATTACTCATAGATAAAATGGTAATTATTTTATATTAATTGTGATGTTTTATTTAATGGAATATTTTTGTAACATCATTATATATAAATAATCAATTATTGGAATTTTCATACTGTCATCCTTTACCTTTTTTTCTCTATATCTCAAAAAAATTTAATTTCATTAAGTAAATGATTCATATGGTGTCTCCAACCACTCCAACGAATTGATGAAATTATTAAAAAAACATCTCAGGAATGAAATATATACAGATTTCATTTATAATAAATTAATCATAAATTTTTCTAAAGATGAAATGTACATAGAATTAAATAAATCATATATAGTTTATAATCACTCATACCTAGAAAACCATTACTTTCTAACAAACACACATCTATAATGGCTCAAACATTCAATAAAATTACTCATATAAAGACTTAAATTTCTCACATATGACTCAAATAAAGTCCAGAATAAGTTATAAATTGATACCCATTCCTTATAATTAATTCATATATAATCATAGAATAAAAAATACACATATATGAATTTATCTAGAACTAAATAATACATTGTCATCCCTTTGTAGGCTTTATGCTCAAAAGTGTATATTTTGACTTCGTCAAATCATCATAGATTTTCATCAACTCAATATAAATGATTCTAAATTATCTCAAATAATATCCAAAACCCCATCCAAATATTTCCTTCTTTTATAAATATAATCCATAACTCTGAATAATAATTGGATGGTTCCTTAATTAATTAATCTAGTGTCTCTTCTTCAATATTAGCTCTTCAATATTCCTCTTTATCTAGAAACTCAAAAATCCCTATTGTTAATAATACTACTTTATAGTCATCAGTACCTATATTGAATATTTTAAAAAAATCTTATTTCTTCACATTAAATACTAATACATTGAATCTATATTTACAGGTTCTTTGAAAAGCAACAACACAATATTGTTTACTAATTTTTGTATAGGAGTCATATTCATCCTACCTTTCACTTTTATGTCTGAGTATCACCTCATAATATCTCTATAGATTTAAAAACTCATATTAAATGTGTCACCTAATAAGAATATATTTACATGTTTTAAATAATTTTAATCTACAAAATGTTACTTCAATTAGAACTTTGGTTACATAAAATGTATATTGTTGGGACCATTGTAAAAAGATGGTGTTAAATTTTAAAGTTATAAAGATGTGTTAAAAAGTTTTTAATGGTTTTTTCACAATTATATATGATGTTTTGTAAATATATGGATATTTTTAAGGATTCATGGAGGTGATTTGGGAGAAGGAATATATATCATTGGCACAATATAGAGGTTCAAATGATAAATGAGTATGTATAACAGTAACCCGAAGAGATCATGTTCTGTCATTCTATAAATTCTAATATAACATGAAAGAGGGACATCTCATGAAATAATAGAGACCCTATAATATTTTGGTATAGATTTGTAATTTATTTAGTAATTTTCATGTAGAAATTATGGAAATAATAGCATAATATGAAATTGGTATTGAAATTAGGAAGCTTTTATCCTTCTATAACGAAACATGTTCCCAAAAAATGAATGATATTAATATTTTTATCTCATGAATGTTCGGGAAAAATCTAGCTAGATACCATTGAATGGATTATGTATTAATATACTATAATACACTAAATCATACTAGACATAGAAATACTTGATAGTATTGACCATATGATTTTAGGGGTTTAAATTGGTAATGACCCCGCGATTTATAGTGGAATTTCTAAAAGAAGATGGTTTTCAGCAAAATCAATTAATCATTATGAAATGTAATCATTCATGTCAAAATGTGATGATTTATATATTGTTTTCAAAGTTAATTTTTTTTAAATTTTGAATGATTAACATTGTGTTTTGATTTTTTATCTTAAATATTATTGGTTGTTTTAGTTCCCATTCATTATAAAGAAAATTGATATCATTAAGGGAAAACATTAAATGGTTTTATTAAGTGGTACAATTAGGTTAGATAATATATAAATTATAGAGAAAATTATTTCATCTAGAATAAAGAGAGTAAATTATAATCTTGAGGAAAATGTTGATGATCTATGTTTGAAAATAGATATTAATTTATAAAAAGAACAACCTCATTGTTTTGGGTTATTCATTTATATGTAAATTCATATAATTAATTATGGAATCTCCATTTAGATTAACTTGTTCAAGAAATAGTGGGTGGATATATATGTACATGGAGTGACCGTAGTATTAGAAATGTTTCTTTGTAAAAATTTATAATCACAACTAACAGACAGTAATTTTGGTATACCAGCACATCATTTATGTCTTCTACATTGAGGTATCACTTTTTAGTGAACGAAGTAAAATCTACGTGTCACTATATTTTCATTCATTACATGGATGTTGGGATTTTTTACTGATATTTTAATGGTTAAAATTAATATTTCCAATATGATAAAAATCTCCTTTGAATGTGGGGAGAAAATATAATTGACACCATAATTCACAGTTATGGTGTGTTTGAGGGATTGCAGTCAAAACAATTTGTATCAAATCCACATGTTTAATCTCAAAAAATCTATGAGATTATGTTTATTTCTATGAAAAATGTATTAATCACAATTAGAGTTCCATTATTTAATGGTTGAAGTTGTTATATATCTATGAACTAAATGATATCATCTCTACGGTCTCCTAGACTTTATGTTTTCACTACCTCTATACACATTACACATGTGGGTAATTTTATATAGTTATCAACGAATTTATAATGTAAAAAAATTATCATTTATAATAGAAAGGAATAAATTAAATTTTTTAGAGAATTTTCAAATAAAATTTATATAAAGGTGATGAGTTTCATATTCTCTAAATAAATATGGGACAAAATGATACTAAAATTTAAAAGGTGAAAACATATCGAAGGGTGTAATGTTATTGGTTTTACATAATATGTTTGATGATTTGAAAGTGAATTCAGATAAACATATTGATTTTCACTTAAACTATCTGACTAATTAAGGTTGTTGGATCTATTTTAGGACTCATCAATGAGATTCACGATTTCCATATCCTGAATAAAATATTGTACATATTGAAACTTCTATAAAATCAAAAAAATTAAGTCATGAATAAGGAAATCTAGTAGAGCTAAATTTTAAATATTTTTATAGAATATTGATGGCCTATAAAAAGTAAGTGATTCTTGAAAAAACTTAATTCCACTCATAAATTGAGTTAATATTCATATATTTTTATAATCATGATATAAATTAGTGTTTAAAATTAAAGGAGGATTTCAGTGATGAATTTTTATCTCTTATAGACGGAATGTTCAAGCGAGGTAAAGTTTGGTTTAGATGAATAGTTCTATTGGATTGTTTCAATTGTAGAAAAATCATCCATATCATCATATAATGATAAACAATATGGTATGTGATGTTGAAGGGGAATATTAACAAAAATAGTAAATAAAAGTTTCCCTATATGTAATTTAAAATCTATAAATCCATCCTAAAATAAATTACAGCAGAGGATATTAGTGAGTAAGGAAGATGTTGATGAAGAGGCATGCATTAAAGAAGGTGAAAAAAATTTAAATCCTATTGGGTTATTGATATAATTTCTAACATAAGGAATTATTAAATTTTAACAGAGTAATAAAATCATTCAAAATGTTTATTAAATCATAAATTAATACCCAAAGGTTCTCTTTTGAATCCTTTTATTTGTTGGAAGAAGTACTAAAATATATGTGGTTTTATGAAATAATCCTTGGAGAATATTAACCAGGAAAATTCAATGGAGGAACAAGGGTCTTCTTAAGAATATACTAAATAAGTTATATATTTTACATTGAGTATTATTATACAAGGTAATTTTATTGATGTAATTAATTCTTGTATCATGGAGTGATAAAAATGTGTTTAATCCCTTGAAGAATATTTTTTCACTGTAAGAAATAAATTTTAATCTAAAATAAACTCTAATGGTTAAATTAATAAGATATAGTTTGGAAATTTCATAGATGAATAACTAAAGGGAAGTGTTCAATTAAACACAATGAATGCTGAAAATATGATGGATGAAAAATAAAAAATTATATAGGTAAAAGGTATATTTTTTTAAAATAATAATAATACATGACCGAGGTATTGATTTTGAAATATAATAAATAGAAAAGGATCATTATTATTATCAGTCATTATGAAATCATCAAAAATAGAGAGGTTTTTTAGTAGTAGATAAAATTTAGAGATAAGTAAGTAAAAAATATTATCCTTGATGAATTGAAAATTTCTACTGTTACGTGGGACACATGATAACCTATTATGAAGAGGATGAAAAATATTAAAAAACACTATAATTATGAAATAAATAGTGATCACATATTCTACACTATTAAAAAAAATTGGGATATTTTTTTATTACTCAAAATTCGACCACAAATCTATGAATTGTTGGCAATAATCGAGTGAAAATGTTTTTTATGTAGTATCAAAGAGATTGAATGAGGGGCCTCAATAATTTCTCTGTTAGGAAATAAATTTTAAAAATTTTAAAAATTTGAGTATTACTAAAAGGAATGAGTAGATAATTTTTTTGTCTCAAATAAACTGTTAATTTATTCAATGAGAAATTCCAAAATTGAAAAATCCATCTAAGTATAGATTATATTGGAGGAAAAAATAATATCATAAAAAAGAATTTGATAGAAGCTCTTTATTCAACATGATGGGTATCATGAATATGTTTTATAAAATTTTAATGGTCATGGTGATAGAACAATTTTGGTTGGAAATGATAGAAAATTTAGGATCAAAGTATATAAAAATGAAGTGTTCTAGAGATAATTTTAAAACACATAAATAAGGAACCAAAATTAATCATTACATAATCTTGTATTTTAGTCAATAAATAATATTAATTAACATAAAGGATCATTTCAGGATTATATTTTTAGAGAATTAAGCCATAACTCATACCTAACATAACTATATATTTTAAATTTAATACTTATGATTTGTATCGTTTTTTCCAAAATATATATAACATTAAAAATAAAACATGATCTTATTTCTTAAAAACTCTTCAAAAAATTTAAATTTACCTCTTCCAATACCTTACCCATACATAGTATCTATAAAATATTTTTAAAAACCTAATATGAGTACATATGCTCAGTAAGGGACATAAATAAGAAGGAAACCATTTTTACATTAAAATTATAAACAATCATATAACATTTAATTTTATCTTAATGTTCTTTAATCATATTAAATAAACCACAATCACATGAAAAAAACCCATTTTTCTCAATGAAAAAATCTAAATCCCATAGTAAGAAATTAAAAATCCTTTGGGTGACTTAGATCATCGTATTAATTAAAACCTTTAAAAACACTTCTAATTGGAATGACTATATGATCAACTTCCAAACAAGTCACTCTTATAAATGGAATAATAATTCATTCAACTTACATTAATAATGCATTATAAGGATATCATGGACCAACCCATCCATTAATCTATAAAGGGATTACCTGGTGCATTTTGGGCCACCCCATGTAAAATATATAACTGGCTCACATGGTGCTATCTAGGCCACCCCACATATAAGATATAACAATCTCACTAATTTTATATTGGACACCACACATATAAGATATAATTGGAAAACCCAACAATATCTAGGACACCTCATGTATAAGCTATAATGGTCCCACCCATTTTAAATAATATTCAAGTAACACATCTTTAATAAAAAATTCATCATAAATATGTTGGAAAAAATATTTTTAAAACTATTTGAAAAATAAATTCAGCTAAAAAATACCCCACACTTTGAAAAACCCATTTTCAATACCAAAACATCACTTTTTTAGAATTGTTTTTCAATACTATGATACAAAAAAATTAAAGGGGTGTTTTAATTTATGAAAAATTTTATTATTTTGAAGTAATATATAAATCAAATAAATGTCATGAAGAAATGAAATGTCATTGTCTCCATTATTTAAAAATAGTACATTTCATTTGTATCTTTTCAAAATATTCCTTTTAAAAAACATAAAAGGATTCCTTTTGAAACAATTAAATTAAATGAAAATTAGGAATAAAATGAAAATTATAATTATTTAATATACATATAAATAGTCATATAAAATAATATGATGAATATTTATATGGATTGAAGGATTTTGAAATTAAATCATTAAAAATTTTAAAATATATTTTTGAATCAAAGTGTCCCATCCCACATTAAAAAATTTAAATCATAAGACCCATGAAAGTATAACATTAAACAAAATATTAAATACCATGAGAGTAGAAAAATTGATGATATAAATTATATTGTGGATTTATATACACCTTATAAAATAATGAAGGTTCATAACATCAAAAAATGCATCAAATAAAGGATTTTTTGATTAAGTCCTTTACTATGAGTTGGATTCCTCACATTTGTATTTATCATTTTATTCTATAAGTAACCCCATTTATTTGAACCCAAGGGATTTCTTGGTTTTATTTCTAAAAAAATTGAAGATTTTAATATGATAGGAGGGTTTTTGGTAGCTTATTTAGGTAGTATTGTGATGAGCCAAATGGCCTAAGAGGTGAGAATATGTTGGGAGGGTGTTTAGCTTTTTATAGTGTATGGGGAGTGGTATTCATATAAATATAAAAAGAGAAACACTATTTGGATTCCTCCCTTAAATAATATTATTTAAAAATGATAAATAATGGATTAAATAGGATTAATGGTCCAACCACACTAACAACACACAAAAATGAAATCCTTTTTGATCATTTTTCACTACGTCTTTATGTTTTCTTATTTTTTTATTTTTGTTTTTCATTTAGGTAGATAGTTTCATATCCTATAAAATTCTTCCATTAATAATCAATTAAAGTGGGTCATATTATACAATTTATTCACACTAATTCTGAAATATTACATCAATTTTCTAAAACAAAAAATCCATATGTGTTCTAAATTAATTTTAATAGAAACACACGTAACACAAAAAACAATTATTTAACTCTGACTCCACTAAAAATGTTTTTTACTATTTATGTGTCAATATGTTCATTATAAAGATAATTTGGAACATTAATGGACCATATTTTATATTTATTTACTCTTAATAGTCACTTTGCAGTAGTAAATATTTTTACTATTTATAAATCATTTAATAAAATATCATTTATTTTATTTAATTGTTAACTAAATAATCCATGTGTTAGAGTTTCATATTAATTTAATGTAATTAAATCATATATAGAAATTAAATATAAATAATTATGATATAAATAACACATTTATGTTCCTAAATAATATTTATATTCAAACCTATGTTGCTCCTTCCCTACGAAAATGATTTGTAAGTGTTAATGTAAAGGAAGGTTCCTTTTCTGTCTTTCTCATTTTATAACTTCTTATAGAGGTAAAATTCCAGGAATTGTATCCCAATATGTCATAAAAATAATTTAGAATGTGTTGATGGAATAAATATTTCCCTAAAATGTGTTTGGACAAGTTTTGGGTCATTTATACACCTTATATTTGAAGTTTAATCATAATGTAAGCTGGTTCTTACCTTAATCACTATTGTTAAATTGAATTGTTTCACTAATCATTATGGTAAAAAATTATGTTAAACATTTTAGACTAAAAATATCATACTTATTCAAAAAACATATATCAATTTTCCAAATTCAATTTATATAATTCTTTAAAATTAGTTTCAAATTTATTCATGAGACACTGCGAGGCAGTATGTTTTTATATAGAAAAGTTCAATAGTTTTATTTGTTTTTATATCCAATTTAAATGATAGATTGAATCCATTGATATAAATTTAATTTATTGATGTATAATTTAACTAATCAAAAATTAAAAAAAATTAAAATATAATTTATCTACATAAATATATTATATGATAAATCAGTTTCAATTAAAATTTAGTTTTTTTCAATATTAATAAAAAAATAAACATCCGGTTAAAATATCAGAAATTCTTCCAATTTAATCTTTTGTATTCTGAATTTAAAAAAATTTAATTTTTTCTATAAAAGTGTAAAAACTTATTTTTATAACAAGTATTCAATTAAAATTATTTAAAAACTATATTAAAAAATAATGTTTTTAAGCATAAAACTAGATTTATTCACACATTATGACTATCATATATATTTTATGAATGTAAAAAAAAGTATAAATGTGTGTAAACATAATATAGTTAGTCTTATTCTTACCAACCAATATAAAGGCTAGGCAATAACATCATTATTAAATAATAATATTGACAGTATATTATTGTTAGGTAAGACTTAATCTTGTGGGTAACAAAATTTATCAAATAAACTCAATGTTGTGTGAAATGAAAGATGAATTTTTTGTTTTTTATCATTAAATACAAACATTGAATTCTGTTCTACAGAATCTATCACAAAATTTTAAATAATTTGAATGAATAAAGTTCATAAAATCTCATGATGTTGCATCATGACCCCCTTAAATTGAATTTCTCCACCAAATTTATTCATGGATATCAAATTATTAATATTTCTATAATTAATTTATTTAAACCCACATCAATCAAGGGTTAATAAAATAACCTCTTAAAAAGTGAAATTGGGAAACAAAAAGGTCATAATAATTTATGCATAATTTGGATTCCACATTGTTAGAACATTGTTGGGAAATTAAAATATGGATTTGGATGGGAAAACTAATTCCAATAGATTAATAGAGAGTGATCGAGAATATGATTAATAGGAAGTCAATAATGGAAAAACCACCAGAAAAATAGGTGAGTAATTTTTCATTAATGTCGTCAGAAAATATGGTAATAGGATAATTTTTTTTTTAAGATTATTTTCCTAGAGTTTATTGACTCCATCACCATATATACTAAGAGACTAAGAATATAAACTTACATGATGAGTAGAGATTCAGAATTTAGTCCTATATCTGTCTCCAAAAAATGAGTATTCTATTTAAATTTTCATTCTTGAAGCACTAGAATCAACTTCAAACAGATCATATAATCCTTAAAATGATAACATGATATTTATTCTATCCTTAGATATTAGCCAAAACCGAATTGGTTATCACATATTAAGATAATTCAATCATTCATGGGACTATATAATACATTATTCTATAATTTTCAATAGTAATACCCAATGTTAGAACCAAATTATTTTTTATATTTATAACACTAATGGTCACCAATACCAAACATTTGATGAAGAAACATGGAAATATTAAAATTCCATATCATTTAAACTTCTCCCTAAAGTAAAATATTCTAAGCGCATCCTATTAAAACTATCCTAAACTCTAAATTTTTCTAAATAGACAATTGATACCAACAATAATGACCAAGCCTTAATAATTACGTAATCTTTAGTTCTCATTAAGAAATTTTATTCCTTTACTTTTAGGATCATCTAATTTTTAGAGTCCTAGATAATTAGGCCATAACTCATTCATAAAAAATCCATAAATTAAAAAGTTTAAACTTCATATTTGTATCATTTTTTACCACAATAATGGGATTTTAAAATAAAGGACGATCTATTTTCATGAAAAATATTCAAATAATTCAACATGATCTTTTCCATTCCATTAACCATCCATAAACCTTCTAAAAATATTTTTAAAAACTTATTATGAGGACATAATATCAGTAAGTGGTACAAAAATAAATCAAACCATTATTCCAGTAAAAACATGAAAAATTATATAATGTTTACCTTTATCTTCAATTTTATTTAAGTATATTTAATAAAACATTATCACATGAAAAACCAACATACATTGTTCTCAAATAAAATCATTAAATCTAATTACAATCAATTAAAACTCCATTACATGACTTATAACATCATATTCATTAAAATATTTAAAACAATTTTAATGGGAATGACCATATGGATTAAAATAAAAAATGTCACTCTTATAAGTGGAATAACCATATAGACTGCATCCATACCCCATACATTATAGGGATATCACAAACCCACATATCCTTTAAGCTATAATAGGATAAACCAAGGATTTATCAGCCACCCAATATATAAGTTTCAATTGTCCCATATAATGTTATGTAGTCCACAACACATATTAGTTGTAACAATCTCATCTAACAATATCATGCCCCCTCCATGTATAAGTTAAAATGTGCTCACCCAGAACTATCTGGGCCACACCACGTATAAGGTGTAAGGGGCTCAACTATTCCATATAATTCTCATATACCATATCATTAAAAAACACTTTCATTAGAAATCCATTTCAAAAAATATTTTTAAAACCATATGATAATAACTTTATGATTAAAATGATTCCCTCTTTTAAAAACCCATTTTCAATACCAAAATAATATTTTCAATACCAAAATAATATTTTCATTGAAAACTCATTATCAATACCCAAATACCTAAAAAAATAATAGAGGTTATTTCTATTTAATAAAACCTTTATTCTTATAAATGAATATATAAATCAAATATAATGTTTTATGAAATTAAAGTTCCTTTTCAATGTACTTTTAAAAAATAAAATTTAATCTCTCATTTTTTAAAACGTTCCATTTAAAACAAGTAAAAAATATTCCTTTTGAAACATTTGAATGAAATTAAAAATAGACAGAAAATGTCATATATAATCCATTTATATCAATATAAATAGACATATTATATAATAGAAAAAATATTAACATGTAATAATTTTTTTGAATTAAATATTTAAACAAATTAAAACACAAATTTTAATCAAAGTGTCCAATACCACTTGGAACATTTGAATCATAAGCACCATGAAGGAATAACATTAAAAAAACATTAAATACCATGATAATAGATAAATTTATGATATAAATTTTAAATGGTATGTATATAAACCTTATAAATTAATAAAGGTGAATAAAATCAATAAATCCATCATTGAAAGGAAATTGAGTCGAAGTCCCTCACCATGAGTCTGATTTGTCATGTGTGTCTTTATCTGCCTATTCTTCAGGTAACTCCTTTGGTTTTCACTGAAGAGATTAATTGGTTTTATTTCTACCTAAATGGAGGCTTCTAGGATGATAGGAGGGATTTTAGGAGATTATTTGGGAAGGATTTGGATGTCCAGAATGGCTTGATAGGTGTGAAGAAGTCGGGAGGATGAGTGCTTTGTTATAGTGGAGGGCGAGTGGAATCCCTTTAAATATAAAAAGATAATCACTATTTGGAGATATCCCTTACATAATATGCTTCAAAAAATACAAATAATGGATTAATGAGGATTTATGGTCTATTCACACTAACACCGAAAAAATAAAATCATTTTTATAATTTGTTCCTTAGTCTTTATGTTTCATTATTTTTTTTATTTTGGTTTTTAATTTAGGTAGCTAGTTTTTAAACCTATGTAATTCCACCATTAAGACCAAATTATGGTTATAATTATTATAAAACTTATACCCAAATATTATGAAACATTAAATATAATTTATAAAATAAACATCCCATATGTTTCAGAAATTAATTTTAACAGAAACACAAGTAACACAAAAATACACTTCTATAACTCAAACTATGCTATCAAAGTTTTTAGTATTTTTTGGACAATATGTTCGTTATAAAAGTTCAATTTTACCATTAATTAACAATATTTTATATTTACTATCCCTTACAAATAAATTTAAATGATATTATATTTTTAGTAATTATAAATCATTTATTAAAATATCATTTTTTATTTAATTATTCACTAAATAATCCATTTGTCGGCATTTCAAAAGAAATTAATGTAATTAAATAATTTTTAAAAATTAAATATAAATTAGTTTGAAAAAATAATAATTATATTCCAGAATAATATTTATGACCAAACCAATGCAGTTTCTTTACTAATCCAAATCATTATAAGTGTTAAAGGAAAGGGAGTTTCCTTTTTTTCTTTTTTCCTTACATAACTTATTATATCAATCACATTCCTGAAATACTATCAAAATAACTAATAATAAATAATATGTTTTTAGGGTATAAATATGTCCATATAATGGGTTTTGGATAAGTTTTCGGTTATTTATACACCTTATATTCTAAGTTTAATCCTTAAGTAAGCTTGTTCTTACTTTAATCACTATAATTAATTTTAAATGTTTTCACTAATCATTCGGGTCAAAAAATTAAGTTTAAATTATTAGAATAAAAAATTTATACATATTCCAAATAATTATATCCCTTTTTCTAAATTAAATCCACATAACTAGTTAAAATTAATTTAAAATTAATCCTGTAGGTACTACAAGACAGTGATTTTTTAAGGAGAAAGGATCAAATGTTTGAAAAGATATTATATCCAATTTCAATGTGAAATTGAATAAATTGGCGTAAAATTTATTAATTGATATAAAATATAATTAATTATACTTTAAGCAAAATTTAAAATAAAATTTAAATATATGAATAAATTAGATGAAAATGCATTGTTTTCAATATTTATCAAAAAATTAAACTTCTTCGTAAAAATATAAAAAATTCACCCAAAGTATGTTTTGATATTTCACCGTCAAAAAAGAATTTTTTTTGCTGAATAAAATTTATAAAAGAATCAAAATTTTGTTTCAAAACAATTCTTCCATTAAAAGGTTGTATAAAATATTTTTAGAAGAATATAATTTTTATGAATAAAACTGGATTTATTCTTATCTTATACCTATCAAATATATTGTATGAATGTGAAAATTTTTGTAAGAACATTTAAACATAATATAGATAGACATATTTCGTCCACAATATAACTTCCAGGTGATAAATTCTACATTAAATAATAACATCATTTTATATTATTGTATGGTAATACTCAACCACACAGGTAACATAAGTTATCAAAGAAAAATGATGTAACATGAAACTCAATATGAACATTTTTTTGTATAATTGAAACTAAACTGTGTAATGCATGAAACATAATATATAATAAATTTTAAATTAATTTTAAATAAGGTGCTTTATATTGAAGTTAATTGCTATAATATTTGGAGTGTGAGACAACTATGCGACTCGAGGCTTGAATTCAAATTAGTTTTAAGGGTTTACTTATTAATGATCAGGCTAGAAAATCATTAAGAGATGTTAGAGGATAAATAGAAACATGTATAAGGTGGAAAAATAGTTAAAATTTTTCTTACCATACAAGAAGATGTGTCCAGCTTAAATCATTGGAGGCTCCGTCATAGGAATTAACAAATAAAATAAGATTTAGTGAAGTGTAATGATTCAATATATATTTCATATTTGAAACATAATTATAGGAATAACAATGATTCTAGTACGAGATAAAAGTATTGAGAAATACCTATAGGAAAAATATAAAGAGGGTATCAAATATATTGAACCAAAATAAATATGATGTGTTTGTTCTAAAGACACGTCATGAAACACAAGGTGAAAGATACTTTAACCTATTTATTGATGATTATAATTGAATGGTTTGTATCATGTTCATGTAAACTATGAACCGAATGTAAAGAACTATATTTTACATCTATTTTTTTAATTATTTGGAATTCTTTCGAGACCGCAAAATCTGACGATGCGTGATTCTGAGGCTCGGATAGCCTGTAATGATCCGTCGAAGTTTTGTTAAGCTTTAATTAGCGTGTGTAAGCAGTTCTCCTGAAAAAGCAAAATAACTATGAAATGGTTTCCTCGATTAGAAATCTGAGGGAACCATTTTGCTCAGGGAGGCGGTTTTACCCTAGGCACGACTTAAGTTAATCGGTGCAGGCCTCTTGTGAGAAAAACTGAAAATGGGATAACCATAAATAAATAAATTAAATAAAATTATTTTATTTTTCAAATGCCTATAGCTCAAAAATAGCAACTCACATTAAAAGTTTGAGACCACCGCTGAAGTCGTGAGTTTATACTCTCATTAGGCAGATACTGACATTGGCTGGCACGGGCCACTAATGAATGTTAGTTTTTTTCTGTAAGTAAAATAATTTAGTGAAAATTATTTTATTGTAAAATATATAACTTTTAAATGGTAACTCATATTAGAAATATGAGAGTATTGTTGGGTTCTTTGGGGCATTTTTTACTTAGGCAAAGCCTAACCTCGACCAGCGTGGGTCGAGGGTGAATCTCAATAATTTTATGAACTTTTTTTTGGGTACGTTCAGTAAACGCGTGAGCGGAGTTTTCTAACTTTTGGACCATTACTCGGATTAAAAATATGAGGGAACCGTTGAATCCCCAACACCGAGATTCTCTTAAGCGAGGCTTTACTTTGACCGTAGTATGTCAGGATAAAAAGTTATTTTTTGAGACTTTTAAAAGAAATGAAATAAAATAATTTTTTAATATAATTTCATACCTCAAACGGACCAATAAAAGGGTGAGTCTGGTGGTGTGTCAAGCCATTAAAGGGATTGAATTTCCAACCATAGGTAATGAAGACGTTGAGGAAAATTAGGAAGCTTCCTAACTAATGAGTCCATTATTTCCCCACGCCGTTACTTACCCTCCCCCTCTCATATATATATAGAGCTAGGGAAGGGGTATTAGAGAGCTTCACCAAGAAGCGAAATGCTGAAGGAACACTGTGATTCCATACCCTTAGAAGACAAAGACTACCCAGTGGGAGGTGATGGATGACACCAAACCAAAGGGTGATGTGTGATTCGCATCTTTGGGAACCAGTCGTGGGAATGAAGAACATGATCCTACTTTAAGCACAACAATTCCTCTGACGTCTCGAGGTAGGGGTTATTTCATTTGTGCATTTTTGATTCCCATTTCCCCGTTCTTGAAATTATATGTAGAACACGGGTCAAACGACTAATGGGTTGACCAGCGATTCATTTATCTTTGCTGGAGGTGTGTTGCGGGGATTCTTTGGGGTGTTTATCTTGTTGTTTAATTCAATTGATTATTCAACCCATTAATATCCTCCATAATAGGAACTAATGCATAGGGCGCGGGCCTTGTGAACCTGGCCTAAAAAATCTGATATCTTGCTATCCTTGAGCCACATTGGAAGACCGTGAGCACGTTGATGCACGCCACAAGAGGAAGGACATGGCTCGTCAGCCGCGGCGAACGGAGGAGGCGACCGACATGACGGTTGCCTGTAGGAAGAGAGGCGGTGTGACTGCTGCACCACCAGTGAACAAATGCCATGGCGGAGGCCAAACGTTTTTCGGAGGGTTCTGCGGTGACTGAGCGGTGCCCTCATAGAGTCACCGCCTCATGAACTCATCGGCCTTCAGGCCATTTGAGAATCCGGGAAATCATGGGGTTACACACCCCACGTCGGACCAAACCGGGCCCCTGCCCTCGCATTGGGCTGCCACCCTCAGAGTAGGCCATCGCTCTCGCACCAAGCCACCGACCTCAGCCCGTGACCCCACCCTCGCATCGGGTCGCCGCCCCAGCGGGCCGCTACCCCCGGACCGGGCCACTGCCCTAGCAAGACGTCGCCTCATGCGGGCCGGGATACACCTTTGCAAGCCGCCCCTCTTACGAGCCGGACCAGACATCAGCCCAGGGGGACGATTCCACATTGGCCTAGACCATACCGGGTCGGGCCTGGTCGGTCTGACCGGGTCAGACCAGACTCGGGCCCCACCAGGACCAAAAACACTTAGAGGAACTTATCTTGAGAACCAGACACCCATTAGATGAACTATCTGTGGAGTTGGGGCCCTTGGAGTGAGAAAGACCTGTTTCACTTACTCTATTAGTGTTTCAGAGAAACTTGGAGTTCTAATGGGTTGGATTGCACCCGAATCCAACTGGTCCCTCAGCACTGAAATGCCAATAATGCACAGACCGTGCATCTGACTGACGCGTCTTCTATTTCATTGGAACCCTTAGGACTTGGCGGATCATCAGGGTACTTATTTTTGAGACTTCGTACTAGTTGAGATATGACTGATGGATTGGGCAGTGGTTCTCCCATGCGCACTACGTACGGAACCCTACAACTGGCTGAGACATGATGAATGCTGAATTTTTGACTCCGAGTGACTCGACGGCCACGATACGTGATGGGGAGGAGTACCTTAGCATACCGCGATGGGGGTGGGTGGTTCTATGTGACCTGGTGGGCCACGGTGGGGAGAAGCTACGGTACGTGATGGGGAGAAGTACCTTAGTAGACCATGATGAAGGTGGGTGGATTTGTGTAACCTAGATGACCCATATTACGAAGTGGAGAGGATTACCTCAGAAGTTCAAGGTTAGTGGGAAGCATCTCGGAGTGACCTGACAGACCCACTATACTCGAAAGGGGTGGAGTTATCCAGCAGCCGAGGCATTCGATGTTGTTACTAGGGATGTTACTTGTTACTACCCCTAGAATAAATCATAGTGTGAGCTATCTTTACCTTGTGCATGTGTTTGAGGTTATTCTATGTGGTACTTTACCTATGTGGTAATCTACCTTCGCGGTGTTACCCTATGGGTTTTCTTTGTTGAACTCTAGGAGACCTTCGGGGTCTCTAAGTCCCTACTGAGTATCATTATACTCACCCCTGCATGGGCTTCCCCCGCACCATGTTTTGACTTGTTCAGATGACATGAAACATTGATTGAGGATGAGGGATCTAGGAATGGATGGTTCTTGGAGGTGGATCGTTCGGCGTGATGTGACGTAGAGGAGACAAGCAGAAGTGGAGTGCAGTGGAGGCGATTTGTACCTACCATTCAGGTAGGAACCATGGATGATGACCCGATAGCAGTTTTACTTTTTTTCCTTTCAGTTGTACTGTACTTTTAGTCGTACTTGTACTTTTATAGTTGAGCTTGTATTCTGGACCCTTTTACTTTCAGCACTCTTTTACTACAACAGTTTACTTCACATTTTCTTCTTGTTGTGTTCTCAAACTATGTGTTTGTACAAGTTTAAAGGTAATTCCTTCCTGTTTTAGGGAATATTCCTTTCAGTTCTAGCCCCCATCCCCTGGCCTATAGAAGACGAGCTTGGGGTAGTCATCGAACGGGACCCGGGGGGCGGTTCGTGACAAAGTGGTATTAGAGGAGTTTAGTTCTACCGAAGAACTAGGACTCTGATCTTTTCTATGTGGAAATAGTATTCAGTGTTATGAGTGTGGTTTTCAGTTTGGGGAATCCAGTGTTGGTGCAGTGGTCGACGTATCCATACACCATGACCCTGAATTCTGATTTCTGGCTCAGTGCACGAATACACTTATTGCGTGTGTTTTTGAAAAATTTTTCTTTTTCATTTCCTTGGAGTCAGCTCACTGAGCATAACATAATGACCATGGTTCACAGGCTCTTTATTAGGATGCCTCCCAAAAGACAAAAATCTTTGTTTCCTGAGAGATTACGCGATGAAGACCCACTGAGTGATGAGGCCTCAATGTAGGGCCCTCTTACGATGTTAACACCTTTGGGTGGTGTACCAGCAGCACCACTACCTATTGGGAATCCATTGCCACCAGCCCACCAACAGAGGGTGCATGCCGAATGAGAGTGTTACATGCCTTTAAGTGGCATAGGCCTCTGAGTTTCCGAGGTGAGATGGACCCGCAGGCGGTTGAGGACTAGATGGAGGGTGTGGCTAGAGTTTTCCACCAATTTGAGACACCAGTAGAGATTATGGTGATCTTAGCTTCTAGTATTTTCCAGTGAGTGACCCTGAGGATGGTCCACATAGTGATGAGGCTTCAGTACATGGAATATTGCCCGGGATAGTACCTTTAGGTAGTATGTCAGCTATATCCATTCCTGTTGGTTAGAAGTTACAATCAGCATTATCGGTAGTGGACAAATGTAGGCTTAGTGCATTACATGAGTTTCAGTATCAGATCCCTCTCAGGTTCCAAGGAGATCCCAACTCACAGGTTTCTAAGAACTGGCTTGAAGAGGTGGCCAAGTTTCCATCTAGCTAGGAAACCGTTCGATCAGATGACAGTCCTAGTAGTGAGCCTTCTACATTGCTTAGCAGGGTGATGAAAGGTTTTAGATTACCCTGATCTTGCAAAGAGGTTACTTTTTTGTGTATAAGATTGAGAACCTTCTTTAGAGAAGGGGGTCTCTTTCCATAAATAGAAAAGGTATGAGAGTTCCCTAGAGCTTCTATAACTTCGGTAGGATGACATGTCGGTAGCTGAGTATTCATCGAGGCATACCGACCATTCCTGGTACACGATGAATTCGATATGATCAGTGATTCGAGGCTCAGACTTCCATGCGAGGTGTATACAAAGGCGTTCAAGCCAGAACTATTCCTCAATGCATTCCTACCTATGTTAGGGTGATAGAGATAACCTTTGTGTAAGCATGCTATTTGGTTGAGCGGATACATCCAGTGAATTTTAGCTGTATGAAAGCAGGAAACTGATGCTAGTCTCGGAGACTTGGGCATGAAAAATGTTTCAGTAAGAGTAAGTGATAGGGATAGATGAATCTACAGGGAAGAAGAGGTGGATGTTGATCTTGGAGAGAAGCATGAGGTGGTATACATTTCGACATGTTACAACCACCACCTCAATTTGGTCCCCACCAGGCGTAGGGAGCTGGAGGACAAGGTAAGGGAGTAGCTGCATGTGGTCAAGGATTCCGACCCAAAGACTCCAGGAATGATTAGAGGAATGGTCTGTGTCTACTACTAGCTTCCGTATCAATAGAAATAGGTACCAATCATTCATTTCTTCCACAAATCTTGTCCAATACCAATTTTTTATGGTTAAACCATTTACTTGAAACTCATATCTAGAGATACCTTTGATATGAGACTCAATAATAACACATATGTTGATGGTGTGATCCGACCGTTGAGGTGAGAGTTTTGGTTTGAACCACTTAGTGGCAGCATTGAGGCCTTACGAAGTTAGATTGGTTATGGACTAAGCATCCACAGTCCATACTCAGATTAAGTGTATTAGGAAAAAAGGTTTTGGTTTATCAACAACATGGGATTGGGGTTTTCATTGGTCGACGAAAAAGGAAACCCAGGTAGCACATGATAAACTCATGCATAGGAGGGTGGAACCGATCACTCTTGAGTCGGCTAGACTTACCCTTGTGGCTGTAGGAGTTTGGAGTTTTTAGTTCCAAACTGGAGTGGAAAAGCATGGGGACATCTTTTCAAAAGATGTTTCTAGTATTACCTCTATGAAGGGAGAGGGACGTCGTCTTTGGCAAGGTAATATTGGAGATTTGTACCTGACTTCTCCTGGGTAGCGGAACCCTTGACCGCATTGATGAAAAGGGGGAGCATTTCTTGTGGATGGAGAAGTGTCAGCAGAGATTTTAGGATCTAAGATAGAGACTGACAAGAAGAGCTATGCTACCCATAACCTGGAGTTAGCAACAATGGTCTTTGTAGTGAAGATGTGGTGGCACTACCTGATGGGTGAATTGTTTACTGTTTACTCTAATCACAAGAGTCTCAGTTGTATCTTCTCACAGAAGAACCTAAATATGAGACATCAACAATGGCTAGAGTTCATCCAAGACATTGACCCTGATTTGGTCTATACTCCACGGAAGGGGAACATGGTAGTATACACACTCATTAGGAGGTCTAGTCTACAACTACTAAGTGAGGCGTCAGAGAAACTAGTCATGCTATGGATATCCTTCATGGATAATGATGCAGTAGCTTACCTCCAGTCTATGATAGTAACACCCCCACTACTTCAGCAAGTTAGGGAGGCGCATCTTGGGGACATTGACTGTGAGGCTCGATGTGCTCAAATATCCTCAAGGCAGGCACCTGATGGATTTTCTGAAGGTTGGGAGCACATCATCCACTTCAGAGGACGTACCATGGTACTGGTGGTGCTACAGGGGGGGGGTGTTGAGGGAGTTATATATGTCCCCTCTGGTGGTACATCCTGGTGTGGCGAATATATACTAGGACCTCCATCATCAGCACTGGTGGCTAGGGATGAAGAAGGCAGTGGCAGAGTTTGTTTCACGATGCCTCACTTGTCAGCAAATAAAGGTCGAGTATTAGGTTATAGCATGCTTAGCTCAACCACTAGAGTTGCTGGAGTGGATGTGGGATGAGATCTCCAAGGACTTTGTGACAGGGTATCCACGTATGTCCATGGGACATGATTCTATATGGGTGATCATTGACCGGCTCACCAAGTCGTCCCACTTCCTACCTATCCGAGAGAAGGGATCCGTCGAGATCTTGGGGCGCCTCTATATACAAGAGATCATGCGACTTCATGGGGTACCATTGACGATGGTCTCTAACCGTTAACCATATTTTACATCCCAATTGTGGAAGGGATTTCAGGAGGTGTTTGAGACTCATCTGCATTTGAGCACCGCCTTTCATCCTCAGACAGATGGTCCGATAGAGCAGACTCTTCATATGCTTGAGGACATGCTTTGTGCATGCGTCCTAGATTTTGGCCGTAGTTGGGAGGATCACTTTCCCTTTGTGGAGTTCACATACAACAACAGTTATCACTCCACCATTGGTATGACACCATTCTAGGCCCTATAAGGCTGACCCTTCAGATAACCTCTATGATGGACAGACCCAGGGGAGTCAGCACTTATGGGTCCAGAGTTGGTACGGGCTACCACTGAGAAGGTACAGATCATCCTAGAGTGGATGAAGACAGCACAGAGCATATATAAGTCATATTATGATAGAATACGGAGAACCCTAGAGTTCTAGTAGGGATTCCATGTTTTCTTGCGAGTCTCTACTCAATGGGGACAATGGATATTTGGCCGAGGTAGCAAGTTATCACCATGGTTTATCGGTCCATTTCTAATACTTTGGAGGATAGGAAAGGTGGAATACCACATGGCACTTCCACTACAATTGGAGAAGGTGCATGATGTCTTCCACATACCCCAACTGAGGAGATATTTCATGAACCATCTCACATCATCGACCATTGTGAGATGGACCTAGACGATGGGGCAACGTTTACTAAGGTTCTAGTAGAAATTGAGGATGGATAGGAGTGGGTACTTTGTGGACGGTCGATAACGTTGGTGTGCATTCTCTGGCAGCATGAGAACCTCTAGGAGAGCACAAGGGAGCGAGAGGCTTTGATTCATGCTCAGTACCCCCATTTGTTTCCTTAGTCGATGTTGTGGCTTTCGAGGACGTAAATAACTATGGTGGGGAGATTGTAATGACCCAAAACATCCATGTATTTTTTTAATTATATATGATTATTTCGAGACCGAAATATCTGACGGTGCACGATTATGAGGCCCAGAGTGCCCAGAATGATCCGTTGAAGTTTTTTTAAGCTTTAATTAGGTCCCGTAGGCAGTTTTCCTAAAAAATCATAATAACTCTTAAAGGGTTTACCATGTCAGAAATCTGAGGGTACCGTTGCACTCAGGATGGTGGTTTTACCCTAGGTGTGACATAATTTTAGTTGGTGCGAGCCTTCTGTGAGAAAACCTGAAAATGGAATAACCATAAATAAAATTATTAAATAAAATTATTTAATTTTTCAAATAATTATAACACATGAACGTTAACTCAGAATAAAATCTGAGACCGCCGCTGAACTTGTGATGGAACACTCTCTTTAGGCAGATACTAACATTGGTTGGCACATACCACCAGTGAAAGTTAGTTTATGGCCATAAATAAAATAATTAAGTGACAATTATTTTATTTTCAAATCTATAACTTTTAAACAGTAACTATGATTAGAAATATGAGAGTACCGTTGGGTCCGTTGGGGCCTGTTTCACTTAGGCAGAGCCTTACCTTGACCAGCGCGGGTCGAGGGTGACTGTTAATAAATTTCTGAACATTTTTTTGGATACGTTCAGTAAATGCTTGAGCGACTTGCAAGGATTAAAAATATGAGGGAACCATTGAATCTGCAATGTCAATAATCACTTAAGGGAGGCTTTACTTTGACCATAATAGGTCCAGAGAAAAATTAACGTTTTGTGACATTTAAAAGAAATGAAAAAAAATAGTTTTGTTATTTTATTTCATAACCTCTAATATACTAATTAAAATGTGGGGTCAGCGGTGCGTCAAGCCATTAAATGGCTTGACCTACCAAGCTTAAGTAATGTCGACGTTGGGGAAAATTAGGAAGCTTCCTAACTAATGAGCCCCATTATTTCCCCATGTTGTTACTTACCCTCCCCCTCTCTTTTATATATAGAGCTAGGGAAGGGGTATTGAAGAGCTTCATCAAGTAGTGAAATGCTGAAATAATACCATTATGCCAGACCCTTAGAAGATGAATACAACCCAGTGGGATGCGACGGACGACATTGAACCAAAGGGTGACGTGCGAGTGGCATCTTTGGGAACCCGTCGCGGGAATGAAGAACACGATCCACCTTCAAGCACAGATGTTCCACTGATGTTTTGAGGTAGGGGATATTTTGTTTGTGTGTTTTTAATTCACTCATCCCCATTCTTGAAATTATACGAAGAATGAAGGTCAACTGACTAACAGGTTGACCCGTGATTCATTCGTATTTGCGGGTGGTTTGTTGCGGGGAATCTTTGTGGGGGTTATCTTGTTGTTTAATTCAATTGAGTATTCAAACCCTTAACATCCTCCATAATATGAGCTAATGTGGAGGGTGAGGTCCTCATGAACCCATCCTGAACCCTCCGCTATCTTACTATCCTTGTGCAACATTGGAAGACCACGAGAACATCGACGCACGCCAGAAGAGGAAGGCCACGACTCATCAGTTGTAGTGAACTGAAGAGGCATCCGACACGATATTCAGTAGTAGGAAGGGAGGTGGCTCGATCACCACACCACCTGTGAAAGAAAGCCACAAAAAGGCTGAACCCACCTCAGGCGGGTTCTGCGATGACCGAGCGGTGCCCTCGTGGCGACACCGCCTTGCCAACCGAACGACCTTTAGGCCATTCCAGAATCTAGGAAATCAGTGGGTTACACCCCCCATGTTGGACCGAACTGGGCCACAACCCTCGCAACGGTCCGCCGCACACACGCAGAGCCGCCGCCCACATGCTGGGCTGTCGCCCTCAGACCGGGCCACCGCCCTCGAAGCAGGATACCACCCACACATTGGGCAACCTCCCACAGACTAGGCCAGTACACTCGGACTGGGCTACCACTCTCGGAGCAAGTCGCCACCCTCGCGCCTTACCGCCACCCTCAAACAGGGCCAACACCATCAAAGTAGGTCTCAGGCCTCGAAACGGGCCGACACCTTTGCCCCGGGATACCACCCTCACACCGGGCCACCGCCCTCAGAGCAGGTCATTACCCTCAGACCAGGATACCACCCCCGGACCGGGACGCCTCCCCATGCAGGCCGGGCCACCCCTTTGCGGGCAGCCCCATTAGGGGTGGGCCGCCCTTGCAGGCCAACCCTCTTGTGGGATGGACCAGAAATGAGCCTAGCGGGCCGAGTCCACCTCAGCCGAGCCCTGACTAGGTCGGACTGACCAGGGACCAACCGGGCCTAGAAACACTAAAAGGGCCTTATCTTGAGAACCAGACACCCGTTTGAAAAACCATCTGTGGTGTTGGGACCCTTAGAGCGAGACAGTCATTTTTACCTACTCTATTAGAGTTTTATAGAAACTTGGTGTTCATCCGGGTTGGATCACACCCAAATCCAACCAGGCCATTAACACTGAATTTCCAATAACGCACCGACCGAGCATCCGACTGACATGCTGTCTATTGCATGGGAACCCTAATGACTTGGTGGATTATCAGGTTACTTCTTTGTGAGAATTTGTGCTGGTTGAGATATTATTGATGTCTTGGGGTGCGGTTCTCCCAAGCTCACAATATAAAGAACCCTACGACTGGCTGAGACTTGACGACTGCTGATTTTTCGACTCGGAGTGACTCGAAGGCCACAATACGCTATGGGAAGGAGTACCCTAGCAGACTACGATGGGGGTGGGTGGTTTTTTGTGACCTTCCAGGCCACGGTGGGGAGTGGCTGAAATACGCAATGGGGAGGAGTACATTAGTAGACCACGATGGGGGTGGGTGGCTCTGTGTGACCCGACAGACCCACAATACGCAGTGAATAGGAGTACCTCAGTAGTTCAAGGTTAGTGGGGAGTGGCTCAGAGTGACCTGATAGACCCACTATACTCGATAGAGGAGGAGTTCTCCAGCTACTGAGGTGTTCGACGTTGTGACTGGGGATGTTACTTCTTACTACCCCTATAATAAATCCTAGTGTGAGATGTCTTTAAATTATTCTTGTATTTGAGGTTATTCTATGTGGTACTTTATCTGTGTGGTAATCTACTTTCGTGGTTCTACACTGTGGTTTTTCTTTGTGGAACTCTAGGAGACCTTTGGGGTCTCGGGGTCCCTACTGTGTACCGTTATACTCACCCCTGCATGGGCTTCTCCCACACCTTGTTGTGTATTGTATAGAAAACTTTCAACTTTGATCAAGGCTGAGGGAGCTAGGACTGGACGGTGCTCGGAGGTGTACCATTGGGCACGACGTGACGCAGAGGAGACGAGCGGAAGTGGAGTGCAGTGGAGGTGATTTGCATCTACCCTTCAGGTAGGAACCTCATAGGATGACCTAGTAGCTATTTTACTTTTTTCCTTTCAGTTGTACTATAATTTTAGTTGTACTTGTACTTTTAAAGTTGTGCTTGTATTCTAGCCCCTTTTACTTTCAGCACTCTTTTACTACAGTTGTTTACTTCACCATTTCATGTTGTTGTATTCTCAGAACATGTGTTTGTATAGGTTTAAAGGTAATGCCTTCATGTTTTAGGGAATATTCCTTTCGGTGCTAGTCACCAGCCCCTGTCCTATGGAAGGCGGGCTTGGGGTAGTCACGACACGGGCCCTGGGGGACGGGTCGTGACACATAGTCATGTAGTGGATCAAATGTTTCCAATAGATATTTATATATGAAACCATATGGATCATATAAAATTATTTCATAAAATGGAATAGTATAAATATCTATTGAGGTGAAATTTATTCATATATTAATGAAATAAATAACAAATATTCTTCTAAGAGAACACTATAGAAATATGGGGTCATTAAATGCTAGTTTTAAATGGTGACTAACGTGGTGAAGTTGTTACTGATTGAATGTGATATCTCAAGGATGTATTGTATGGAAAAGGTGTATTTGTTTTTTTAAACAAAAAACATGGAATTTTAGATCCCATGATAGGAGAAGGCTTTGTATAAAACATGGAATAAAATGAGTCCAACATTGAAACCCATTATTTTATTTGGAAGTAAATTTTTATTTATAATAATAAATTAAACCAATTAAAATATTTGGAATCTATAAATTAATAAATTTTATTAGGATACTCTACAAAAAGTATGGCCAATATATGTTTAAATAAAAAATTGATTATGATTATCATGATAAATTATTTCATAGTAATAAAAGAGATTTATAGAAACAATGTTTTATATTATAATATGTTTTTTTGTTAAAGAGGAATATTTTGGAATGAATTTTTAATCCTCAAGAAATAGAACAAATAATAAAGATTTAAAGGATGAATGAATAAAATAAAATAGAGTTGATTAAATATAATAACTAACTCAAAGAAGAAAATTAAGAGATTATTATAATGAATGAAAAATTATTGGAGATAGAAATAAACTAATATAAACTCAAATAATGAGGAATGTAGAACACATTGATCTAATTTTATGATGGAAAAAACATCATTCATGGAACTAGAAATAGATTCTTCATTGGAAAATTTCATGAATTAGTAGTTGGAACAAATTAAGAATAATAAGAAATGGGTTCTAATTAAATGATGGAATGATCAAAATGTCATTATAATAAAACGAGTGTGAAATAATAAATAAAAATTGTATGGTAATTCAATTCACAAAAGTAGATATTTCTTAGTAAGGGTTATGATCATATAGAGGAAATATATGTGGAATATAATTTGGAATTGATGGTGAAACTTGAGTCAATAAGACTCTTCATAGAGATTATAATTTTAAGAGGCGTTAAGGTGTATCAAATGTATCTGAATATATAATTATAGAATGAATTTTTAAGGGGCTGTTTAAATTAGAAAAATTGTTGGTTTATAAATTTTAAATCCTTTTGAAATGTTATTTAGATTTAAAAACAAATAATTTGGATTAATAAATTCACCCTAGTATTTTTTAATTAGTTTTTAAAATTACTTTAATATGTCATAAATAAAGAGATGTTGTGGTGATAAAAACCTAAATATAAATTAAACCCAAGATGATTAGTTTATGGTACCTTCCAAGGTTTATGAAATTTTATTGGGATGTTGAAATATAAAATTGTTGATGTATTTTTCTTTTTTTGTGAGAAAAAAATCCAATTTTTTGGTGATTGGAGATCTTATATTCACTCTTAGGTGTTAGGGGCATCCAAGGAGGGGTTTACTTTTATATATCAAGCAATGTATGGAAGTTATTTTCTAAAAATATTTGAGATACATGAGTGGAAACCAATATCTATATTGATTAAAATAAAGAAAAAGTTGAAATTAGGAATATAGGATTACTACCAATCCAACACAATATTTAATAATTATTGGGATAATTTTTTACTTAATAATTAGAATAATAAAAACATTACATGAAACTAGTTTAGTTCCTCGGTTCAAAAGTTATCTAAAATAGGAACATCTCAAAATATTGAAGATAATTATTAGGAACAATATAGTTATTCTTGATTATATTTTGGTTTTTAATGTAGGGAAATACTGAGTTCTATTTTCTCATTAGCATATAGACTGAGGTTGATATTTATTGATATAAAATCCATGAGTGGATGAGGTTTATTTATAATAATTAAGTGAATTGACTAGTATGGAATGAAACAGAAGAGTATATAACTAAGTTTGGTTGAATAAGAATAAATTTGGGTGAAAATTAAATGTTCATAGTTACTATGGATGAAGAAAAAACATGAGGATATTGATGAGGAAATGATGTTTCCTATAGTGATCCATTGTTATATATATTCTATAATTTAATGGATGATGAATCATGTATGAAACTCCTTTGTGATGGATACATAAATATTTTATTACATCATTAAATTGAATTTATTATAAGGATTTATCAATATATATCATGTTTATATAAAATAATAAGTATAAAATTTTTTATAATAAATTTAGAAACCCAGATATTTGGGAAGAATTAATTGAACAGAGTTGTTTAACCACCCCCTCAACTAGAGGAAGCTAGAAAATAACAGCTCCATATTTTTTAATTTTTTAATTTGGAATCTTCTGTTTAGAAGGATTTTGACCATTGGGTTTATTATAAATGGGGGAAATATTTTTAGTTTGAGAAATTTGTATTGGTGATGATAAGGATAGTGAAAATATAGTAAAATTTTATTTTTCAAAGGGGGGATAACATGAATATTAAGTGTTCAATAAGATGAGTTAGAGTATAAATATCATGTTAAGGGGAGTATACATTTGCGTATGAATTTATGGTTTGAAAAACATTGGGAGATATTATTTTTTTGGGATGATATAAAAGAAGATCAATTTTCCTAAAGACAAGTGTCATTCTCTACCATTTTAGAATTTAATAAAAAGTGGTTTCATAGGGAATATATTTATATATTGAGCATACATTTCTCTCAAGATGAATTTTTTTCTATATGAACAATTCCTCAAATAGATATATATTGATGAGGGGTTATTTTATTACCATTTCGTGTTGTTTTGAAATTTAATTTCACTAAAGGTAATTGGTGATACATTGTATTTTCAATAAACCCAAAGGGGGTGGATATTGGATCCTAGGATACCTATCCTTGAGAAAGTTGGATAATTAAGAATTTTATATTTAATTCTTGTAGATTCAAAGTAGTGTTGTGTTTTTTGTCCATTAAATTTTTAATTTTGAAAATATTATGAGAAATATGAGGTGTATTAGAAGTTATTTTGGTCAGATAAGATAAAATTACCTTTAAATATCGAGGATCAAAACATAATATTGGATGTTCTAGAGTAACATTAAGAAACAATATCCTATCATAAATAAATGGACATAATCTTATCATGGAGGAATATCCCACCCCATAAGAGAGACCCCATGTAGTTGGGGGAAACTATGGATAGTCAGGTGGATGGATTAATGATTCGAGGATGGAAATTATGTAAAAAATAAATTAGAATGTAAATGAGTAAATTTATATAATTCCTCTATAAAAAATATTAAACCATAATGAATGTGGTTGTGTTATAACATTATAATCCCAAGAATGTTTAGAAAAACTCTATGTGTATTTCATTATGTAGATCACACCTTAATAGACTTAATCATGTGAAAATGTGATGAAGTATGAATCATCTTGTATGATTGACATTCTAATTTCATGTGATCTTATTTTGAAATACCTTATAATCTATGCTATTTTCTAACAAAAGAGGGGTATATAGAAAAATAAAAATGTCATGATACAGTATGAATAAGTAAAATTATACCCTAGTGTAATGTAGCCACCATACCATGTGTGATTATTTATGAAATATTTTCAAAATTAAAATATTGGTGAAATTGATAAAGCTGGTTATTGAATTTAGTGGTTTAATTTAAATTTTATACATGTTTTTGGTGTCCAATCTTCTATAAAAGAGAATCTAAATTAAAGGAAAAAACATTAAAAGGTATTACAAAGAGGGAATATCAAGTTATAGAAATCAATAATATAGAGATAGTTAAAAAATTATGAATTAATAGATGAAATAATATTATTAAATAAATTATTAATGATCTTGATTTTAATAGTTTTTATTGAAGTGAAAGTATAACACCCTCAATTTTATATGTTAATAATTTATATGGAAATTCTTATAAGTGGACATTTATTAAATTTTTTTATATACCATTTATTGATGTTGTTGTTTGAGAGATAAGTAGAGGGAGTGATCATATGATCAGAAATGATCCCCTCATAATCTTTTTCATCACAAAAATTGATACTTTTTTATCTATATTTATTCATCATTGATACTTACTTTCAGATGTATCCCTTTATAGTGAGCCAAATAAAATATGTATTTCATTTAATTTTTTTATTTAAATGGATTTTTGGGATTTTTTGATTTAGTTTAAGTTGTTTTATGTGTTATTTGTAATGATATAACATGATCCCTTGAATATAGAGATAAAAAATAATTCTGACACTAATTCACACTTATTATTGTGTTTTTGGGAAACTGTAGTTACAAAAATTGGTATTAGAGCCATATCTTTAATCATGAAAAATATTTTCAATGGATTTTTTATTTTATTTAATAAGAATAGTAAACATGAAGTTATTTCTATTATTTGACGTTTGAAATTATAAAATTTACATGAATAAAATGAAACCACATTTAATTTTTCTCCAACCCAATGGTTTCTATAATTCAATTCATGTAATATATGTGAATAATATAATTATGTTTTCGATAATTGATGTATAATATAAGGTAATCAATGATAATAAAATGTCATAAGATACTATATCTATAGAATTTTCTAATTTTATTTATAATAAGCTTATGAGTTTCAAATTAAAAAAATAAATATGGGATAAATTTCCTTAAATATATGAAATTAATAGAAAAGTGAAGCAGGAAAAGTTATAGGTTCAATATAATAAGAATGATCATTTAAAAATGTGTTCCAATGAAAACAATGGTAGGATATTCAACAGATTCATTTAGGTTGTGGGATCTAATAAAGGACTTAGTGAAGCATGAAAATATTATAAAAACAACATATATTTGTATAATATAATGGTCTTAGCATGCAAAGAAGAAAATTTAATAGAAATAAACTTATTATTTTTATAGAATGTTAGTTCCCAATGTAATTTATGTGAAGATAAAATATGTATCATGAAACTTATCAAAGGATACATCATTCAAGGTTATATAGAATCATTATATAAATTAAATCGAAAATATAGAAGGGGTTATTAGCGATTAATTTTTACCGCATAAGGTTAACTTGATACAATGAGGTTAATTATGTTTTAATGGAAATAAAATGTGGTAATTTTTACACTATAGAAAATTCAAGAAAATAGTTGTGAGACGTTTGAGAATAGTTGATAGAGAATTTGAAGGTGAATACACATAAATATAGAGACAGGATTTCCCCCCCTAAATTAAATTTAAAATATGGAAATGCATCCAAAAAGTAGTTTGAGTGGAATATCTATTTGAGGAAAAAGATGATTATGGGGAATGAATTAATGAAAATGAACTAAATTAAAATCATCTCTAGAATTTTAATTGTTGGAAACCGTTTAGAAATATAAAAATAAAACTGAGGAATAAAATCTTGTAAAGGGTTTAGTCATTATAATAGTGGAACTTTAAGGTGTTCATTATGAGCATGACATCAGATAGAAGAAAAATAGGGGATTTTTTATTTTTTAAATTAATAATTGGACTATTTAGACAAACTAGTAGCTGATATTTTATGATTAGGGAAGGTTTTGGAGGATCAAGGATCTTCTCATTAATTATATAGATAATTAGAGTATTTTGAGATGAAAATTAAATAAAAATTGATGGAGAAAGGTGACCATAATTAATATATACAGGTGTGAGAATAAATATTTCAACACATTAAAGAATATGTGTTATGTTTGAGTAGTATATTTGAGTGTGATGTAAAATTACTCTGTTCAAATAAGAAGCCTATGCTCTGAATGTTCTTAGAGATTGAACTAAATTCAATGACTAAAAAAGTAATAATAAATAATATGAATTTGCTCAATGATAAAATAACAAATATATGTCTAAAAGTAAAACTTTATTTGATGTAGAAAAATATAATAATGGGGGAAAATTGTTAAATATAGAAATATGAAAATGGTTGATGGAAATTCTCAACGATTCAGAGAATAAAAATACTAATATGTTATTATCACTACTAGAAAAACAGCTATTTGCGACGGGCTAGTTGCGACGGGATCCCGTCGCAAATGGCTTTTTGCGACGGGACCCCGTCGCAAATAGCCCGTTGCTGAAAACGCCGTCGCAACTACACTTATTTGCGACGGGCCCGTCGCTATAGCGTTTTATTGCGACGGGCATTCTCCCCGTCGCAAATAGTATTCCGTATTTTTGTAAAAACTTTTAAAAACGTTTTTGCGACGGGACCCGTCGCAAATACCTTTTGCGACGGTACCGTCGCAAATACTATTTGCGACGGTACCGTCGCAAAAACGTTTTTAAAAAAATAAAAAAATATTAATAATACTAGTATTTGCGACGGGCATCACATCCCGTCGCAAATAATATTGATAGTATTTGCGACGGGTCCCGTCGCAAATAATATTTTTTAAAAAAAATAAAAAACTATTAATAATATTAGTATTTGCGACGGGTATAGTATCCCGTCGCAAATACTATAAAAAAAATAAAAAAAATAAATTTTTAATAAATTATTTTAATGAATATAATAATAGAATTATAATTTACAAATGAAAATAATAAATTATTTTAATTACTATAATAATAGTAAAATTATAATTCAAAAATAAAAAATAATAGAATATTAATAAATGATTTAATTAATATAATAATAATACAATTATAATTCATAAATACAAAAATATTAATAAGTTATTTTAATTAATATAAAAATAATAGAATTATTTTACATTCAAATATTAAAATAATTCAAGTATTACAAAAAAAATAATTAAATTATAATATTATAAAATTTTAATATATATATAAAATTTAATATTATAAAATATAAATAATATTATTATTCATATTAATATTGTTATTTAAAAATATAATATTATTAATATTTTATAATGAGACAGAAACTACGAATAGAAAAAAAAAATTTGATTTCTCAAATTTTATAACTGAAATACAAAATCTAATCTGAAGGAGGGGGGGGAGGTGGGGGATCTGCAGATGGTGGTGGAGGAAACTCCACCCCTAAAGCATGAGTGAGTCGGCGCATATACTCCATCTGCTCCTGATGCTGCTGCTGCCACCGCCTCGTCTGCTCCTCGTACAGCTGCTGCTGGCGTCGACGCTCCTCCTCATGCTGCTGACGAATCTGCTCCTGCTCCTGTCGGAGACTCTCTATCTGTGCAGTCTGAGATCGCAACTGATCCTCATACTAATTATTCCTAATTATTACTAATTATTGCTAATTATCGTTAATTATTACTAATTATCGTTAATTATTCCTAATTAATACTAATTATTGGTAATTAATACTAATTATTGGTAATTAATACTAATTATTGGTAATTAATACTAATTATTGGTAATTAATACTAATTATTCCTAATTAATACTAATTATTGGTAATTATTACTAATTATTCCTAATTAATACTAATTATTCGTAATTATTCCTACTTATTGTTAATTATTCCTAATTATTACTAATTATTGTTAATTATTCCTAATTATTACTAATTATTGTTAATTATTCCTAATTATTACTAATTATTGGTAATTAATACTAATTATTGGTAATTAATACTAATTATTGGTAATTAATACTAATTATTGGTAATTAATACTAATTATTCCTAATTAATACTAATTATTCCTAATTAATACTAATTATTGGTAATTATTACTAATTATTCCTAATTAATACTAATTATTCCTAATTATTACTAATTATTGTTAATTATTCCTAATTATTACTAATTATTGTTAATTATTCCTAATTAATACTAATTATTGGTAATTAATACTAATTATTGGTAATTAATACTAATTATTGGTAATTAAGACTAATTATTGGTAATTAAGACTAATTATTGGTAATTAATACTAATTATTTGTAATTAATACTAATTATTCCTAATTAATACTAATTATTGGTAATTAATACTAATTATTCCTAATTAATACAAATTAATCCTAATTATTCCGAATTATTACTAATTATTCCTAATTATTACTAATTATTCCTAATTATTCCTAATTATTGTTAATTATTCCTAATTATTCCTAATTATTGTTAATTATTCCTAATTATTACTAATTATTGTTAATTATTCCTAATTATTACTAATTATTGTTAATTAATACTAATTATTACGAATTATTGGTAATTAATACTAATTATTGGTAATTAAGACTAATTATTGGTAATTAAGACTAATTATTGGTAATTAATACTAATTATTGGTAATTAATACTAATTATTTGTAATTAATACTAATTATTTGTAATTAATACTAATTATTCCTAATTAATACTAATTATTTGTAATTAATACTAATTATTCCTAATTATTCCTAATTATTGGTAATTATTACTAATTATTCCTAATTAATACTAATTATTCCTAATTATTCCTAATTATTACTAATTATTCCTAATTATTCCTAATTATTACTAATTATTGTTAATTATTCGTAATTATTGTTAATTATTCCTAATTATTACTAATTATTGTTAATTATTCCTAATTATTACGAATTATTGGTAATTAATACTAATTATTGGTAATTAATACTAATTATTGGTAATTAATACTAATTAGAGGTAATTAATACTAATTATTGTTAATTATTGGTAATTATTACTAATTATTCTTAATTATTGATAATTATTAGTAATTAAATGAATAATTATCAATAATTAGAAATAATTACCAATAATTACAAATAATAACATTATTAATATATTTTATTATTAATATTAAAATAATATAATTTTCTAATTTATATACAGTTCTGTTTTCATCTGTGCGTTTTCTATCTCCACATACAAATAATACATGTGAAGACAGCAAACACACAGATGAAAAAAGAACTGTATATATATAAAAAATTATATTATTTTAATATTAATAATAAAATAAACTAATAATGTAATAATGTTCTTATTCTTAATTATTGGTATTTATTACTAGTTATTAATATTTATTCTTAATTACTAAAAATTATTACTAATTATTCCTAATTACCATATAAACAATTAAAAATAATTAAATTACAACTAATTAATAATAATAAAAACTAATAAAAAATTAAAAATAAATAAAAAATTAAAATAAAGATAAATACCTTGAAAATTGATCTGTTCTGATCGTTCTTCAAAACTTTAATATCGGCTCCGGAGAAAAAACTTACACTAGAGAAAAACTCAACTCTAGAAATATGATTCTGAGAGAGAGAGAAGATAAGGAATGAGAATGAAATGAAAAAAACGGATGGGGGTATTTATAGGTTAGATTAGTTGCGACGGGCTCATTTGCGACGGGATTCCCGTCGCAACTAGTATTATTTGCGACGGGACCCGTCGCAAATACCTTAGCCAACATTTATTACGGTCAACCGGTAAATAGTTATTTGCGACGGGTCCCGTCGCAAATAACCCTCTGCCGACATAGTATTTGCGATGGGGGAATATTCCCGTCGCAAATACCATTTACCGCCGCCGGTTATTTGCGACGGGAATATTCCCCCGTCGCAAATACGTTTCCCGCGATTTGTTATTTGCGACGGGAATATTTCCCCGTCGCAAATACGTTTCCCGCGATTTGGAGCGCATCGCGGGAAAACTATTTGCGACGGGTCCCCGTCGCAAATACGTTTCCCGCGATTTGGCGCGCATCGCGGGAAAACGATTTGCGACGGGGAAAAAAATCCCGTCGCAAAAGCCTCCTTATTTGCGACGGGAAAATACCCCCGTCGCAAATAATTTTTTAACATGACTATTTGCGACGGGATTTATTCCCGTCGCAAATAACCCGTCGCAATTGCTCATTTTTCCCGTAGTGTATGTAGCTATTAACATGTGGCTAAATAATATTCTTATTAATGAATTGTAAAGGTTTTTGGTTACCAAGGTCACATGATGTACTATTAAAAAGTGGTGGGAAGCTAATTTAATGCATAAGCATATAGATGTTGTAAAATATGAACAAAAACATATCCTACAACTCAAATAACATATTCATTTTACATATGTGAATTTTATTACTCTAACATCCATCATAGTGTTTTGTATTGTATAAAAATATGGAATTGAAATTTTTTATATAGATTATCATGGACAATTAAAACAGGTATTTATAACATGATTCCATTTGTAAATATATTTATAGTATTACAATAAATATAGTATTAGTATTGTTTTTATTCTAATCATAATCTACAGTCACAATATTGTGTCAGAAAATTGGTGAAAATATCCTTGATGGAAAGAAAAAAGATGGATAAATAATTCCTATAATATATCATATTTAAGGAAAAATAGGTACATGTGGAGTTTTATAGTGGGTTTTCATATCATATAACCTTGAACATGAATATTTTAATGAAGTTGAAAGGTGTTTTATAATGGTAAGGTTTGGTTCGGAAAAAATGAAGCATTAAAGATGACAGGATGTGGAAAAAAGGTAAAAAATATATTATGTTTAAAAACTTAAGCGCTTCATGTGTATGGAATTAATCAATATACTTTAACCATGAAATAACTATGTGAATCACATAATGTAATTACATTTGAATAGAATGATTAACATATGAATATCTATTATTGAAAGGTAATGAAAAAATGAAACATTATATCTTGTGGATGGAAAGGATAATACTTTGGTTCTCATGATGGAAGATGTGAAAAACTTATTGAATTAGTGTCTTGATAATTACCTCAAGATAGTATGACAAATTTATCAATGCTAAAGACAATAATATTCATTCAAAATTTGAATTAGGATTAAGAGAAGAGTTGACATGCTTATATTATTGGGAGGATAGTGAGAAGTCCATATCTGAAAATAATGAACAGGGGATCAAGTAATATATAATTAATTAATTCATATGTGTTTTGTGTAATATAAAATCCCATAAAACAATTTTAAAGATAATTTATTTTTCTCTTTAATGATTATAGTATAATGGGATTCATCGCATTCATGTAGACTAAAATTGATGTCACAGAGTTCAAGAAATTTTTTTAGAGGTGAGATGAAATTGAAACTAAAAATTTAATCAAAATTTTGAGATAAATTTTTTTAATAGATTACACTTGTATTATGTTGGTAAATTATGTATTGAATCATGAAATCATTCATAAAGTTTCACCCATGATAACATAACATCCAATTGGTGTTAGTGAATAAAGTAATATTATATTGAATATAACTATAGAGATTCTACTAATTGAAAATGTAATATCAAGGAATCATTGGAATGATGTGGTGTAAGTGACATTGTGTATTTTTCTGGCCCTGTTACCTCTAAACTGGTTCCATAAGCATGTTCGATAAGTTATCTCAGGTGTGACTCCCTGTATGATAGAGGTTGTCAACTGGTAGTGAGGGACTCATGTGGTACATGGGGAGACTATAAACACTTTACTAGGGTGATAAAACACCAGAAATAAATATAAGAAATAATAAATTTTACAATGCAATAAAAATAATCAACATCCAACATACACATGAATAAATATCAAAACTATGGGAAATAAATTGTGAACCACCACCCTAAAGCTCTTAGAAAAACGCTCACTGAAATGTGGTTATTTATTAAAAAAACAACAAATAATTCCAAAGTGAATAAGTTTATGGAAATGAAGGATTTATGATCATTAGAATGAGGTAAAACAACCTATAATGATACTTCCATAAAAATTAAGGAAACCAATTTGAGCACATACCCAGGAATTTGAAATTTTCTAAACGACCCTCCAAATGCCTAAAAATAGACAACAAAACACCTAGGGGAGGAGATCCATGTTCATTATCCCAAAAAATGGAAAAGAAATGGGTGATAAATTGGTTGAAAAACATAAAAATATTGGGAGGGAAAATGCGAAATTCAACACTTTTAAATAGGCACATGATTTGTTCCCATGATTTTTCAAATCATGCACTAACCATGTGTTTCCCTCTATCCAAGAGGGGGGGTCAAAAATATTTATAGGGAGACTTAACATTTTTAAAAAACGTGAGTTTCATTGTACATGGCCCAATATAGGGCCACCTAATTTTCAGTGTGCCCTTTTATGGTTTAAAACCCATGAAACTCTCTTATATAGGGCAAAATATTCATGAGCCTAGTTAATACTAACCATAAACTAATCACGATCCATGCACTGGATGGACACTTTTCCCCTATCAATGTCTAGAACATATATGACACTCATAAGAACTGTTATTACCCTATTAGGTATTCCATTATGAAATGTAAGGGGAGTTAAAACAAGAATTAAAAAAATGTTCCTCATTAAATGGGAAAGATCCTTTAACTTACACACCATATAACAAATTTTACTTGAGATGATCTCCCAAGAATCACTAAGCCTAAATGGTAATGAGTTTGGGATACTAAGACCATATATGTTCATCTTTATACTAGGTTTATTCTTAAACTTGTCTTTGCTGATACAACACTAATAACAAAGAAACTATCTTGCATTGAATAAATTTCTCACTATAATCAAAAAATGAAGTAGATGATCAATAGAGAAAAAATCATCCACAAGATCAACATCATCAATATCTATCACAACGTACTTATCAGGGTGATATTTACAAATCTAAGAGACATAAAAACATCCTGCATGTCACTATACCATTGTGGAATATCCAATGGGTACACCACAAGTTTTATCCTCACTATAATATCAAAAGTCCCCACATACATGGGAGATAAGTTTCGATATATCAAAATATGATTATGTCCCAATATCACTGACAATCGAAGAAATTCATGGTCACCCACTATAAAATTAGTAGTTTTATGATTTTTATTATTGTAAGAATTATGTCCACTCTAGGTTGTATCTGTATGATTTTGGATTAACTGAATATGGTCTGATGTCTCCTACACAAGACTCAATCCCAAAAACTCTAACAATATTTCCTCAGTCCAACAAAATGGTGATCCACATGGCTTACCATATAGTGGATCATATGGTTGAATATAAATAATTACATGACAATTGTTGTTTTAGGTGGACTAAACTAGTGATAAGTGCATATTCCACATTCCTAGATAATGAAGGATACATTCCATTATCATTTTCTCTAACAACTGAATAATTCGCTCATATTATCATTCCATCTAGGGGTGGAATGTTTTTCCTAAAAAACATATGTACTGGGTTTCTTCTTTAATCCTCTCCAAAATAAAATAGTAAAACTGGGATCTCTATCAAAACATGAGTATATGAGACACCCCATTAAAAGAGACTATCTCTCGAATATACAAGTCACCAAACATATCATCTATAAAAGTATTATGAATCTATAATAAGTGAAATAACTTTTTTAAATGGTCCAAAATTACCCTAATCATGTCACTATTATGATTATTCATCTGTAATATCATCACAATGTCATTAGTAACAATCTACCACTTCCACTCTAGAATAGGAAACAGTTTTAAAAGACTATTAGGCCACTAATGTGAAGCCTTCACCCACTGAAATGTGTCACATGAGGTAAAAAACCTATGATATCCTTTTTCATACCTGACCACCAATACTACCTATGAAGGACATAATACGTTTTGGTTAAACTATGGTGTACATCCCACTTTGTGGAGTGAAACTCACACATATACTCTTCCAACATATAGGTTGGAAAAATAACACAACCATGAATGCATATAATCTCATTTTCATCGATGGTCTAGTTGGGTGGTTGAACTCTATCTTCAATGTTATCCCTCAAAGAAAACTATATTGCATCCTCATAATTCCACACCTTGACTAGGAATAGAAGAGAGGGCTCAATGGAAAAATATATGTGGGTCATATTTTCCTTATCCTCAAGGACTTTTTTGGGAATTTCAGTAAAAATGACTATCATATTAGAATGATAAATACAATACTTAAGTGTTTGAGTCTACTTCCACATACTCAGTTCATCCATAACATGATTCCCATTTCTCGGCATATAAAAAATTTAAAAATAATAGGACTTCATTTACTCAACCCATATCCACATACGATGACTTAAATCACAAAAGAATTATTTTGGTTCCTATGGTTAGTATAAACAATAAAATGTTCACCTAGAAGATAATTCTATCATAAAATTAAATTATATACCACTTTATCAAACTGATTATCATGTGTAGGTTAATTATTCTAATGAGGCCTCAACTTCCATGATTTTTATGACATAACTCAATCACCCAGCTTCATCACTAACTAGGTCTGATCCTAGATGCAAAACAAAATATAGTATACTATTCACATGGTTTGTGTAAGATCAAAATCATTGATATATTAAAATCAATATTTATCTCTATGATAGGAATATCACATGCCCTATACCACTAAAACATTATTCCCTTCGTGGTTATACATGATAGTAGCAATGCCAAGTAGAATAAATCACTGATGAACATTCATTAATAAATTTTAAAACCTAGAATTATATGAATATCTAAATAATTATTTTGATGATCCCAATAAACTAATTCTTTACCCTTCAATGGGTCACCTAAAACACATTCCTCTAAGATGACATGATTTAAGAATCATACCTTATCAATCTAGAAATGAAACATTACTAGCGTGGCATATTACTGATACTATTTTAGTGTAATCAAAAAGATATCAAGATGTTTGGAAAGATATTCATGATTTTGGGAGTACCAAATGATTTCATCTATGTGAAAAAAATAACCCAAGTACAGGCGAAAAAAATTGTTCATCACAGCTATAAACATAGAATGTGTGTTTGTCATCCCAAAGTGCATCATGAAGAACTAATAAAAACAATAAAATATTTTGAATGAAGTATGCAGTATATCATAATTTCTATATATCAGATGAAGATTCCATGATCTCAAATAAATCTAAGTGGACATGAAGGCACCCTTCAGTTGGTTAAAAATATCATCAGTGTGAAGAAGATGGTACTTGTTCAAAATAATCATCCAGTTTAACTTCTAGTATTCAAAACATTAAAGAAATGTATTTCCATCCTTTGGGAAAGAAAATATAGATATCCCCAAGGATACATACATGGAAATATGAACCCTTTATTCCATGAATACAATAGATGATTATTAAGCTACTAATGTTTTTCTTATTCCATTCTATAAAGTGGAAACGAAATTAGGCCATCCCCTAGCATTAGATCAATCATGAACACAACCTCTCTCATAACTGGACACCCTAAAAACTCCTAAGGAAATGTTTCCAAAACTGATCCACATTCAAAGTATAAAATCATGATCAAATTCCCCATCCTCAAGAATAATAATTACTACCTAGTATATTATCTCACAAAATTTTCGATGAGTTTTCCCTACAAACCTAGCCTATATATTTCATTCAACATGAATGAAATAAGTGTCACCATAAAGAGATGTGAAAATCACATTCCTATGGTAAAAATCCATGTGAACCTAGTATATATAAAACTAGTTGATTCCTTGTATAAGGTAAAAACTTGAAATCTCATGTGTGGACAATCCCAAATGATAAGGTTCCCACCAATTGCAAGGGAACACTCCTTGCAACAATGAATACCCTCTGACCTCACACCCAAAGTCATATGGGTCATCAATACCCTAATTATACACTCCATATCTAGAATAATGCATTCTCATTCCCTGAAGATATAAAATAATTACAATCCCAAATACAAAATAATCCACTAGAAATCATGGAAGTTACATTGATCTTTCCTCAAACACTCAACAGTATGACCATGCTACTAACTGGGGTAGGTTGATTATAACAAAATTTTTCTATCACCCATCACTAATATATTTTTTTATTCCATAATACTACAATACTCTACTACTATGGAAAATATTGTCCTGATTTACCATTTACATTACCCCAACTGGTACGACCAATGGAACACAATATTCGAGACCGATATGTGGTAGAACACCCCCTTCGAGTGGTCTGAACCATCCTAGGTCCTCTAGAACTAAAAATATAATAAGGGATTCTCCAGAACTTCTATATATTCCACATACATTTTCAAGATCGATACTCTAAATGTAGTTGAATAAACTAACCACACAAATTACCATTTCTACCATACTGATAATAGATGAATGAACTAGCTCCCTAAGAGTTCAACCATCTCTATTGTCTATTCGGTTCACCACATCTCTATTTAATGTTCTCATAAGGGTGATTCCTACTATCAGATGATATACCGCCAGATATCCCAATGGTTCCCAAAATTCCATCACTAGAATCCTATGGTTCCCCTCATAAAACATATCCATATCCACCATATTAGAAAAGCTCATCCAGTTAAAGATATTTACTTATGACCTAATCTTTCACCTCATCCCATTATACAAACATCTTTTCCAAGCTGTTTGATCCCCTCTCAATGTTGTAACAAGGCACTTCAAGTCAATGAAGAAACAAAAATATTGCATTAATAAATTCTTTCCTTGGGTCAACCATATAAAGTCATTATCACTATATAGTCTCAAAGTCTTTGGATATAAATTATCAATGAAATTATGATGGATTTCCTTCCAATACATTCCCTCTATTTGATTAGTCTAGACCTGAATATCCCATCATCAATTTTCCAGTCCTTGAAATATATACCCTACCTACATGATCCTTTTCCATAGAGGGTTCTCTGTGTTGTCTATAACCATTTAGATAGACTCAATCCATAACCCAACTATCTCATGACGAACATCTCAAATTAACATCATAGGGTGATGTAGCTTAAACCTTCTCGTGAGATCAAACATACATAGTGTAGTCCTCCATGGGTCTCTCTTCATAAACTACATAAAATGATAAAATTTATAATGAAACTTATCTTCACCCTATCATTTGGAACCAATAGGGGTTATCTCCAAACTATTAGGTGAACATCCTCAATAATGTACTCTTATTTACCTATCATCAAATTTCATCATGGTGGAATCTGTCTACAATTCCAAACACATATCATATAAAAAACTAATATGTTGTTTACACCATTAACGCAAAAGAGGGATCAAAACTAACAATCAAAAAGTTTCTCATTATACCTCAATAATGTACTCTTATTTACAATATCCCTCTTAAGAACAATTTTAATAATTCAGTTCTATATCCTTAAATTTTTTAAAAAGTGCAACACCTTTATTTAGCATAATTTCATTAAATCCAACATAAATATAAAATCATTTTATTTCCAAAACCCCACATGCTCTTCTAGGTGTTCATAAAATGAAGAATTTAATATAAATTAATAATTTCTTATAATGATTCTTTTATATATAGTATCATTCCATAACATCCCATATTTAAAGTCTCAACAAAAAATTAAATCACATGGCATTTGTGTCACCCGAAATGAAATAAAATCCAGTTATAACAATAGAGCATAGAGAATAAAAATCCCATCCTAGGTACTTGGGTTTTCCTACTCACATGGGGTAGCTAGTCACTTGCTCAAGGTCATTTACAAGGCCTATCAAATCATATTATCTTATATTACAGTTCCAAATTAGAATGAAAAAAACTAAAACCCATATAATACCACTTTGTAATATCTTGGACCTAGTGAAACTAAAATGGTTCCCTAATCTGGTTTAGTATGTGACCTCATGCATGCCTCCACATAAAATATAGGATGATGACTAATATCAAGGTTATAATGTCGTATGTGGGAAGAATATACCCTATTTACCAGTGTGATATAATATATAAAATCAATATACTAAATAACCAATGAAATAAAATCAATGACCATTAATCATATAATCAATTCCCAAAATTGGATAAATACCCATAAACCAAATACAATAAGCATGTCATTCCAGAAAAGTATCATGTGTGTAATGACCCAAAAATTTATAAACAAAATTCCATTAATGATTTAAATTAATTTTTTCATTCTTTACTAGTATCATTACCATTTACAACATAGTCTTTGAACGATGATCACAAGATTTTTATAAATGTAGGGTTTTAACAAATCCAATTGATATAGAAAATAGAAGTGACTGCCTCATCTAGTAAAATCATACCCTGTGAGGCCCATTTATCAGATATTTCAAGGGAGTTAGCATCTCTATAATTAGAACTTGACCCAGGAAAATCTTATACCTAACAACATAAGCATGTGAAAAACCTTTATGATAGATGTTGAAGCTCATAAAGATCACGACCCAAACCATGTATGTCAAACCACCCCATTAAAGTATCCCCATTACAATCCATACTCATTGGGGTTAAAATGGTATATTAAATGTATATGTATCAAGACCCTAGTAATATGAAAGTGCAAATTTTATATATTCATTAATATATTTTCATTTTCTTATTGTTACTTTATAAATTATTTTGATACAATATAACAAAAAATGTATTTTTGGGTAATATCCAAATTCAATTAAGTAATTTCATTTTAGGAATTAATGTTTTTAAAAATAAATAATAGATTAATAAAATAATATTATTATATAATATTTATTAGATATTAATGATCATATATTTTTTAGGAAGTCGAAGATAATTTTTATAAAGGTTTTAAAACTATTATTGTCAAAAAACCAATTATTTCTCAATGAATGTCGATTCTAATTTTTAAAAGTGAAAATAAATATATTTAGAAAATTAATTTGAAAAAAATTATATTTTTTTGGAATCATAATGTTAAAATTTTCAAGTTGTTAATTCTTTATAATTTTATTTGACAACATATTTTTTGAGTAAAAAATAGATACTATTTAAATATACGGTGTGTATTATGACATCATAATGACCCAAAAGTACTGCAATAAATACAATAAAAGGTATCAGTGAATAAATTTATGTTTTACAATTAAATAATGAGAGATTAATTTTAATTTATTAATTTTAAAAATCCTCTATGAATCATCCAAAACCATTAATATATTTTATTGTTTTTAAAATCATTTCATTAAGAGTATGAATGACATATACATAAGAAATGGTATTATTTTATTATTATTTTCACTTTTCCATATACAATAATGAAAACAACTCCCCTTTTGAAAAAACCATGGGAGAAAACCATGTGGATATCTGTGGTTTTTTATTTTAATATATAATGTTCAAAACCTATGTTTAAGAAATGATAAATAAATCCCCACATATTTCCTATATAAACACACACAATGTGGCACTTATCTTCACTAAAAATACTTGGATCATGTCCTTACTCTTAACTATACACTATAGAGTCCTCCTAAGGTACCCCGAGCCCTCATGAATCCACTCCTACTAATTTAGAGTCACAATCTAAATTAAGGGATCCCCACATTCTCCTCTTTATTCAAGTTTCTTTGTTATCTTATGTATTCTATTTCCAATTCATAGTGTTGGGATATGACTTTCCATGTCCCAATTGCTGTCCATATTTTGTCCCAATGATGGGATACCCCTTTCAATCTCATCAACCCATTTTATTAATTTTCATGGGCCATCGTTATGTTGCAGAAATTTCACCGTGATTTTCCATTCCAAAACAATTGTGTAGTGAATACCATACCTATTTCCTATCAAAGATGTTCACCATTATAGTATTGATCATTCTGAATTTAGACTTAAATTTATTTATTCCACCCTACTTAATCTTGGAATAAAATACTATTATGAATGAATCAATGATGTATGATCTACGTGTATCACCTAAGCATGATAATGATATGAATGTTATGGGTGCACCCCGAATTATATAGCGCTTCCATGGATCGTGATATGTTTAGTCTCATCAGACATTATGTTGGTACGTGGAGTGAACATGATTCCTTTATGGGAATTTTCCATTATTATTTCTTGGCACTTATCCTTGACCTATGTTTATGTGTAAGAGTTTTATGTTGTTGCAACATTTCCCATGTTTAATTTATATTATCATGTTATATCATGTCTCATTGTTCCTTTTTTGATTCTCACTCATTTTATTCCCCATTGATATTCCTATCATCTAATATGCATTACCTTATTCATGTTATTCCATGATTATCCCCTTACCAAGATTTATATCTCACCCCTTTATTATGTTTGTTCCTAGGTAATCCCATGTAGTTTTATGTTCGATTGAATACTTTGATCATGTTAAGGAATTTCTCAATATAGATGATGCATTCCCTATTTTAAGTTATTACATAATGATCCTCATTCCAAAAGACACTATATATCTCAATAATTCAGTTCGTATTATGTGTATATAATTTAATAAAATATATATTTATTTGAAATAAAGTGATGGTTTGGCATAGTTTCTATTAAATAAAAAGTTTAGATATTTTTGGGATTAAGATTAGAAAACTCTATAGAAACACATAGGGATAAGTCTGAGTATAAGAAAATATCATTAAATTATAGTAGGTATATAGTAATTGTTTTATCTTGAAAATACACCCATGTCTGGAAACTATAAGTGGATATGGCTCTAGAAAATAAGTACAAAGGGGTAAAATACAAAAAAAAAGTATTGAGCTAGACTCAATCGGAAACTAGTGCATGACAACATGACTTGTTTCACTCTTAGTTTGAAACACCCAGGGGATATTCTTTGGTAAATTAATAATCTCATTATGAACAATTATTATGTGAATAAGAACTCCCATAAGACTCTACATTAGGAAATATATAATTAATAAAATATATTGAATCCCAGAAATTCTTAATTTAAGGATATAGATATAATTTATAATTTATCACATTAATGTAACTGGATTCCCATTTTTTGTCTAATAGTTTAAAAATATTCATCCCAAATTTTCTCCTTTATTCTATCCCATAGTTGTAATTAGAAGGGATAATGTAAACAACCAATGTGATAGGAAATGTGATGACTACCCCAACTAGATTCCCAACCCAATGGGATCAGGAGTCAAAATATTTTGTGATGATACCCTCTCAACTGAATCATGTTATTAATAGAAACCAAGATCTGGAGGAGTTACCAAACCCCCTAATAATGAATAGGGTATAATTGATAGAATAATGCGACAAAGGACTCTGGCCTTAAATGGATCATTTGATCACTTAGTCATGGAATAATGGATTAAATCCCTTGGGGTGATCTTCTATATCCTCCAATGTTCTGAACAGGAGAAGGTTTTACTGGCAATTTACTATATGGAGGAAGAAATGATCCTTGGTGGAAATTTATCAAGAATATGAAAGTCTGAAGAAGAGATCAAGGCGATGGGGTGGAAGGATTTCATGAAAAATATTTTGAAAAATATTTTCATCACACTCTCTAACATAAAATTTTAAGGTATTTACTTGCCCTAAAGAAAAAAAGATAATTAAATGATCAGATCATATGAGTAAATCTTCAAAAAACTATTCATGATACACCTCCATCATTTTCATTACCCCCAAAATAAAGGGTGAACCGTTCTTCATTTTTCTAAAAAATAGTATATGAAAATACATAGAAATCTGAGACTTTGATATCTATGAGTAACTTTTCTGATATTCTCTCAAATTAAAAATGGAGATCAATGAATATCAAGTGTATCATGGGTTTAAGAAGATGAAAGTGGAGTTTAATTTCAATTTTTTAATGGATAACTCTAATAGTTCTATGAAATTTCATCATCCCCTTGTCAAAGGTGCAGATAGAAACACCCCAGAATTTTCTAAGGGGGACATATAAATTCTTTTGATGTGGGAAGAAAGGGAACCAAGACATGAATTTTATAAAGAATAAACACACCAATTCCTTAGAGGATAGTAATGATCTGGTCAAACTTCCACACATTTTTTTTATTTTTTTAACTACAAGGAACCAAGGAACTTTAAAAACCAATTCACTAAAATAAGGTATTTCATATAAAATGAAAAAACTCCCAAGAAACAAGGGAAATATTGTTCCATCATAACTACTAAGGTGGATCCCGACAATGAAGTGGTGACAGGTACTGTAGTTATTCATTTAAAAATTGTAAACATACTATTTGATTATATTTTTATGCATTCCTTCATATCCGGAAAGTTTATTAGAATGATTCAAACACCACCAGATTTCCTGGAAGTAGAGTTATTGGTGAAAACATTAAATGGGTAAATTATTGCATCCAGAGTATACAAATTCCCCCTAAATGAATGATTTTGGGATAAAATCACAAAAAAAATTTCAAACACCCATTTGTAGAATTTGATGAAATTATTTACATGGAAGTGTTTTCCCAATATAGATCAAACATAAATTATCATGAGAAGGAAATAACTCTCTGTATTGTGAATTAGCCCTTGATTCTGTACAAACACATAGATGAGGATGCATGTTTTTTAGCACTGAAATATCATGAATTGATAATATTTCTATATGATAATGAATATCAAGATAAAATTATTGAGTGTAAGGAAATAAATATCCTTGAATACATTCCCATTGTGAGGGAATTTGCTGATGTGTTTCACAAGGGATTCCCTAGTCTTCTGCCTAACCAAGAGATTCAATTTTGATTTGAGATTATCCCTAGTTTATTTACATTATCCAATAAACGATATAAGATGATTGATTTTGATCATGAGGATAAGAAGAATGAACTATAGGAGAATCTAGATAATTATTTCATACACCCTAGTGCTTCACCAAGGGGTGAACTAGTCTTCTTTATCAAGAAAAAGTTGGATCAATGCACCTTTTAAATGATTTTTGTTATATTCAAAAGATCACGATAAATATAAAGTGTACTCTACCATAGATTGATGACTTGTTCAATCAACTACAAGGAGCCTAATACTTTCCTAGGTGGATCTGAAGTCATGATATTTCCATGTTAGTGTGAATAAGGATGATGTATCCAAGTATTCTTTTTATATATAGTATGGGAACTATGAGTTCATTTTAATTCCATTAATACTCACTATTTATCTATAAATATTCTTGGACATGATGTAGAGATTATTTAGAGATTAACTAAATAAATTTGTGGTTGTATTTATAGATTTATTTCAAATATTATCGTAAACGATGAAGGAGAATGAAGAGCATCTGAGCATAGTTTCAAAGACCTTACGAAAGGATAAGACTTATTCCAAGTACAAAAAATTTGAGTTTTGTATGAATTAAGTCTTGTTCCTGTGGCATATCATCACAAGAAATGAGTTAACAATGGACCCTTAAAAAATAGAATCTATTGAAGGATGGATGAGGATAACATTTTTTATAGATATTCATAGTTTCCTAAGATTTTCTGGGCAATATCATTGATTTGTGAAAAATTTCTCATGATTTTCCAAACCCTCTACCAAAGCTAACTTAGAAGGGAGTCAATTTTTTATATAATGAGTAATTTGAAGAGGGGATCTAGGAGATAAAAGGGACTGTTATAACTGAACCTATGATTACAATACCCACAAGTGGAGAAATTTTTATAGTATTTAGTGATGCTTCAAAAAATGTATTGGGTTGTGTGTTGATGGAAAATGAAAAAGTGATATTCTATTTTTCAAGAAAAGTGAATGTTCATAAATATAACTACCCAAAACATGATATGGATTGAGATTTAGTGATATTCTCTTCGCAAATATGGAAGCATTGTCTCTTTTGGGAGAAGTTTGAAATATATACAAATCACAAAAGTGTTAAGTATATATTCACATAGAAATAGCTGAATATGTGCCAATGAAGATTGTTAGATATGATCAAGGACTATGAATACTCAATTCACTGCATGTATAGGAAAGAAAATAAAGTTCATGATACTCTCAGATGAAAGAATATTGAAAATTTCTCATTAATGAAAATTAATAATGATCTGATCTTGTCAGATTTGGAAAGGATGGACAACAGAATCATAAAGGATAGAATATCATCAAACCTTTCAAAATGATTTATCAATCTTCCCTTCTATAAAAGATAATGGATTTTCAAAGAGATGATGTGGGTATTTAGAAGAATGTATAAAATAAAAGAAAGGGGAAATCCTCTCAGTTAAATGTTAATGGAGAAGTTGTTGTATGATTTTGGTCATGACTATATATACCATAAAATTCTATGTTAGAGAAAGAGTTATTAAAAGATACACACAGATCGACCATATACATCCATCTAGAAAGAAAAAATATGTATTGAGATCTCTGAGAGCACTATTGGTAGGAAAATATGAATATAGAAATTATATAATATACATATGGATGTCTTGTATGTTTTAAAGTGATGTTATAAAGGCACAAATACAAGGGGATGATGCAACCATTACCCATACCTATATGAAAATCAGAAAAAATAACCCTGTAATTTGTTTGTACTTCTATATACATCAAGAGGAAATAATGATATATAGGTTGTGGTGGATGGTCTTAAAATGAATTTACACTTTATTTCAATTCGAGAGGAATTCCCACTTGATCAACTTATAAGGATGTACATTAGATAAGTGATGAGGATGCATGGAATACCAAAATCATTGGTATCTGATCAAAACTAAAGATTTACCTCTATATTATGGAAGAGTCTCTAACATTCTCTAAATACTAAGTTGAACTTTAATACATATTAACAACCTCAAATTGATGTCCAATATGAGTAGAATATCCAGACACTTGATTACATGTTGAGATAATTCTCAATTGACTTCAAAGGATAATTGGATCAACATATTCCTCCATTCAAGTTCTCATACAATAACAATTTCCACTCTATCAACCAAATGGCTCCCTACGATTAAATTTATGGAAATATGTGTTGAACAATTGAATTTTGGGATAAATTTGGGGAAAAAAAATTTCTTGGTCCTAAAATAGTAGAGGAATTGGTGGAAAATTTTAAGACCATTCATCCACACATTAAGGAAATTTAGAGTTAACAAAGAGATATGATTATAATCATCATTGATACCAAGAGTTTTATGTTGGAAACATGGTATTCCTCTATATATCTCTATGGAATCAAGTCATGAGATTTTGGAAGAATGGAATTCTTAGTCCAAGATACATTGTCCCATTTTAGATCCTTGATTGCATCTGAGCAGTGGATTATTGACTAGAACTCACAAAACCATATTGTATGTATATGAATTATTCTATGTACTACTCTTGTGTAAGAACATACCAGACCCCTAAAAAGTACTAAATCCATAGGTGGTACTGTTAGATAATGATCTCTCAAATGAGGAGAACCTAGTGAAGATTTTAGATCCTAGAGACAAAGTTATATGAAATAATATTATGCATGTAGTCAAAGTGTTGTGGAGAAACCATTAGTTTGAATAAGTGATGTGGGAACCAGAAGAGGTAATGAAACAAAATTACCCTAATATATTTTGTGTGGGTAATGAAAATTTATATGGTGAAATTTCTACAGTGGGGTAGATTGTAATGAACTGAAAATTTATAAATAAAATCCCCCTTAATGTTTAAATGTAATGTATTATTATGTAATATAGGTATAGAAAAAACATTAAATTATTTGGTTTTATTATATTCTATTTGATTTAAATGAACGTTAAGCATCACTACCATTGACAATATTTTTGTTTATAAGTGATTACATGATTTTTATAAATGCACGGATTTAACAAATCCAATTGAAACAGAAAAAGGATGTGATGACATCAACTTATAGGATCATTCCCTATGAATCCCATTTGTAAGATCTTCATAGGGAGATAGAATCTATAATATATTACCATGAACAATTCCCATATGATATCCAACAATATAAGCACAAGTGAAACTATTTACGGGAGAATTTTAAGCTCATCAAGATCATGACCAAAATCATGTACGCCAAACAACCCCATGAAAGTCTCAACATATTCGTCTTACTCTTAGGGTCTTTTATTGTATATTAAAGGGATAGGGACCCTACTAATATGAAAATATGTATTATATATAATAATAAATATATTTTCATTTTAGTAAAATTAATTTAAAAAGAATTTTGATACAGTAAAAAAAATTATTTTCGGGTAACATTGAAACTCGATTAAGTAATTTATTTTCATCAATTAATGGATATTTTAAATAAATAATATTTTAATACAATTATATTTTAAATAATTTGTATCAAATATAAATTATCATATAAATTAGATAAAGTAAATGTAATTTTTATAAGGGTTTGGAAATTCTTATTTTAAAAAATCCGAGCATTCCTTAATAAATATCAACTATTATCGTAAAAAGTGAAAATGCACATTTTTTGGAAATTTATTTTGAAAAATATATTTAATTTTTTTGAATCAAAGAGTCCAAATTATCCAATGGTTAATTTTTCTTGATTTTTGAAAACATTGATTTTTAGGTAAAAATAAAATATTGTATAAATAAATTGGGTGTATTATGACATAATAATGACCCAAAAGTGATGGAATTAATAATATAAAAGAAATACATGGAATTTTTTTTCCATTTTAAATAATGTGAATTTAATTTTGTTTGATTAATTTAATAAATCTATTATGACTTCTTCAAAACCTTAAATATATTTTAAGGTTTTAAAATCATTTCTTTAAGAGTATGACACACTTACACATGTGAAAGGATATTATTTTATTAATTTAGGCCCTTAGACATATTAAATAACGAAAAAAATCCCATTTGGTAGAATCCAGGGTAAAACCCCATGGTATGGTTTTTGGTTTTAGTTATTTTAATATATAGAGTTAAAAACCTATGTTTGAGAAATGATAAAGAAAACCCCACTTATTCCCCATATAAACCAACCCAAGACCCCACTTTAGTTTAGTAAAAATACTTGGATAATGTCCTTAATCTAACAACCTGTCTCTATTTTTCTCCTATGGTACCCCAATCACTCAATAATCCCCTCTTAATCATTTGGAGTCACACAATCACGTAAGGGATCCTTACTTTCTCTTCTTTATTCAGTTTTCTTTATTTTCTTATGCCTTCAACTTCCAATTTTTAATGATGGGACATGCCTTTACATGCACCTATTACTATACATTTTATATACTAATTATGAGATATCCCTTTCACTCTCATCAAACTATTTTATGAATTTCTTGGTAATGTCATTATGCTGTAAAAATTTCACCATGATTTTCCATGCCAAAACAATTGTGTAGTGAATACTATTACAATTTCCTATCAAGGGTGTTCAATATTATGAATATATAATTTTTTTTTAATTTGGACTAAAATGTATTTATTTCAACCTCCTTGATCATGGGATAAAATATGAGGATAAATGAATCCATATTCTTTGATCAATGTGGAACACTTATGTATGATAATGAAACGAAAGTGAGAGGTGTACTCAAAGTGATATAGCAATCCAATGAATTGGGTTTTATTTTGTCTCATGATATTTCAGGTTGGGATAGATATTGAACTCAATTAATTTATAGGAACTTATCCACCATAATTTATTTGCAGATAGCCTAGACCTATGTCTATGATTTAGTGTTTTAAGTTGTTTCCACATTTCCCATGATTCTATTATTTTATCATGCTATATCATGCCTCATTGTTGGTGTTTATGATTATAACTCGGTTTATTACCCAATGATATTCCTATTGTATAAATTTTATTATATTATTCTTTTTATTCCATGCTTATTCTCTTACTAGTCTTTATATCTGACCCATTTCTTCTATATGTCCCAAAATTATCCCATGTTGTAATAAGTTCGATGTAATATTATGATCTTGTAAAGGATGTTCTAAATAAAGATGATGAATTCCAAAAAAAAATCTTTTAGTTAATATAGATAATCCCAAAATATAATATTCTTACAGATATTCTGGGTTTTATTAAGTGTAATCTTATCTTATAAATTATGTATTATTGTGAAATAATGAGAAAGGTTTTCATAACGTATCTCGAAAACTATAAACAAATGACACCATGAAGATCCACAAAATGGGGCCTAACATCAATCGGGTTCCTTAATCCATGATCTATCATGAATAAAAAATAATTCATCTAACATACATCATTTCCCCTAATCCTAACTTATAAAAACAAAGTCTTCTCATGTTCCAATGACAGCCTGATCAGAGTGTACGTAAATATAAATAGTCCACCATGAATGATGTTTAATGAAATATGAAGTCCAATAACCAAATATAAAAGTGTATAAATGAATAAATGATAATCATTAGATAAAATGGGATTAATAAATAAATTATTTTCAAATTAATAACATTTACCCTTAGGTTCCAAATGATACCTAAACCCATCAAATCTACTTTAGATCGTGCCAGTTTTCTTATCCACATGACAAAGGTCTGACAAAAACAATACAAGGGGAATCAGTCCAAGTATCCAAATCATGTTTTAGAACACCATGACCAACACCCATTACACAATGTGGGTAGCCATGTTCGATATTATTACCATGGTTGGAAAACCATGGCCAACATTCATTCCTTGAAATAGACTACCATGACTATCATGATCATCGTGGTGTGACTTTCTAGGACCAACACCCATATCCATTTTTTAAACAATCAACTTTCAAGAATCAACATTCACAACTTATTATAACTACAAAAACAATAATAATGGTTCCCCTTCCCATTTTACAATATCCCCACGATTCATTACTCCTAATACATTTAACTAAATTTCATCACTAGATGTAAGAACCCAGGTTTTCATACTAGGTGAAGATCCTTTTATTTTCATTTTAAATGATTTTTTATATACTAATGTGAATTACCATTGAGGTCGTGGGTGTACCAAGGGAGTTCATGTCTTTTTTGGAGCCTATAACCCAACTTTTTGTAAGAAATTGTTAGGAACCAAGGTTAGAAGAAACCTTGATGGGAAGGCGATATGGTTACTTATAAATATGAGAGGCTGGATAGTGGGCTAGTGTAGCTCACATTATTTCTTAAACCGTGCCATTTTGGATACACTGTTAGGAATAAATTTAGTCTTTTCAAAGTGGAGCATGTAGCACCCGGTTGTTTTTATGAAATATTTTATCTAAATAATTTTAATTCATTAATATATTGCATTGAATTGCATGAAATCACAAGTTTAAACAAACCAAGAGATTATATTAGTAAAAATTTACTACTATAACCTATCAATTAGGTTATTGGGAATAAATATAAATTACTTTTAAAATGTATGGTGAAGTCATTCGCTAAAAATTATTTATGAAAAATGTAAATCAATTATATATTTTTATTTTTGTATCAATAAATTGAGTGAATTAATATTAGTAAATGAAATTAATGAAATATATATGTTATATACTTAATAAAATATTTTTTTTATTCATCCAATAGATATTTTTACCATAGGGTATAAAGAAACCCAATTTTATGTTTAAAGACCTATATTTTTAAAAGGGTAATTTTATCGCCTTTTAATGGAGAACCCCTTTTAAATTATTATTTTGACACATTAATAATTTTTATTAGAAAAAAATTAAATTTTTATTGGATGCAGGATATAAAAAGTTACTTTGAATTAATTTTTAATATTTTTATGATAACTTTCAAATTTTGAGTAATAGTAACAATATACTAAATTTTAATTGAAAACAATATTTTCCATCCAAATAATTTATATGTTTAAATTATAATATTTAATGGCTTCACATTATAAAAATAATATATTTTTATCATTCAATATAATTTAGGTCATTATAAATAATTTTATATTGAATTCAGATGTAAAAAACATTTCAATCTTTTGTAATGTTTTAAATTTTAAAACTCGTTATCTCTTTCTAAAAATGGGATTAATTTTAAATTAATTACTATAACTTATATGTTTTGAAATTTAAAAAATTTATTCCATATTTGGAATTAGTAGGTCCAAAATATGTAAATAACTTTATTTTATTTTTGGTCATTAAAAAAAGTTACTTTGAAATTTTTTATTAATATAGTTAAAGGGAAAAACATGTAATTAAGGGTAATAATACTATTATAAAATTACCACACACTTTTCATAATATAAATGGATATTTTGTTTCGACCTAAATCATATTTGGGTTGAAATTGTGTCCTTTGGAAGCCACTTGGATGAGATTATGAAAAGTAATTTATTTTATTTAAAGAGAAGTTAAATATGTCTCACTAAAATTGTAATATATAAATAATTTTTAATAAAAGGATATAAAGAATGTAAATTCAATTATAAATAATCATTTTAAATATAATATATTTTTATATATCATGAAAATTTATTTTTAATTTTTGAAAAATAAATAATCACCTTAATGACTTATACATTGATAATCTAAAAATTAATTAATTGATGAGAAATCAATAAAACACGTTTTAGTGAAATATTAAAAACCATTGAATAACCCAAAAACTCGACCAAATATTATTGGTTGAGTATATCTTGACCATAAAAATCCCACTGTTGAGTTAGTGAGCATTTCGAGACTAATAGAATATATTGTGGAAATTATTTTATTTTATTTAAAGTGATGCTAAAGTTTTCACATTCATAATTTAACAAGTATAACATTATAAATGTTTGCTTTTCCAGAAGATAAATTTTACTGCTTATATTCTTCTTAAATCTAGTATATTTATCTTCATCATTGTATTTTAATTTTAATTTGTATTCAAAAATAGGTATATAAAATAATTACACAAAAGTGATGTAGTAATTATTTTATTAATGGATATATAAAATTATTTTTATTAAAAACATGAAAATAAATAAAATTTGGTTTAATTTGTCATGACTCGTCCCTCGGGGATCGTGCAATGAATACCCCATGCCTTCCTTCCATTGGCCAAGGGTTGGCGACTAGCACCAGAAAGGTGTATCCCTAAAAAGGAAGACAATGCCTTTAAACCTGTACAAACACATAGTCCAAGAACACCACAAGATTCAACCACAATGTTAAACTTCAATAGTAAAAGTATGTACTGAAATTAAAGGGGCTAGAATTCAGGCCCATCTAAAAGAAACAACTACAACTGAAAAAATAAAACATCTCCTGGAATCACCCACCATGGATACAACCTGAAGGGTAGGTGCAACTCGTCTCCACAACTCTGCACGTCAACCAGTCACCTCCGTGTACCATCTGTTCTTGGATCCTACTGTCTCAGCCGTGCTGCTCGTCATTTGCACAAAACACAACATGGTGCGGGTGAATACCATGTAGGGGTGAGTATAATAATACCCAGTAGGGACCCCGAGACCCCCAAAGGTGTCTCTGAATTCCACAAAAGAAAACTAAAAATATTGATCTCAATCACAAAGCACAAAAAAAAACACTCAACTCAAATAGGTATACAACTTAGAGTTCAGAAATAAAAATGATTAGCCTAATTCTATATCATTTTATTATGTTTGGAAGTTTTCACAACTAAACCATGAGAGGGTTGTTACATTGTCAATCCACACAAGGTCGTATATTTCTGATCCACAATGGGACGCTCTAAGGATGGTCCTCGGTGGGTTGTGCACTGTTAATCCACATTGGTTCGCTATGATGCTAATCCACACATGCTCACTAGATGCTGATCCCCACATGGTCACTGTAATGCTGATCCACACAGGGTCTCTATGATGCTGATTCACACAGGGTCGCTAGATGATGATCCACATAGGGTCTCTAGGATGCTGATCCACACAGGGTATCTACGATGCTGATCCACATAGGTTCTCTATGATGTTGATCCACATAGGGTCGCTATGATGTATATCCACACAAGGTCTCTACTCAGATGAGAGCCAGCCATAGGATTCACCACACCCAATGCGATTGAGTTCTGTAGTGTCTATTCCAATGGATATCGGTCTTTCCTCAACTACTTCAAAGTTCCAAAAAGTATTAACCTAAAGTATTGTCATGTCAAAAGAGTTCTAACACAATAGAAGATGCGTCAATCTGTCACCTGATCTGTGAGTTATAGGAATTTTAGTGTCGAGGGCCCAGTTGGATTCAGGTTTGATCCCACCCGGCCATACTCCAACATTCTCCAAAAATAAGGTGGAGTATCTCAAAAGGACCGTCTCATTTCGAGGATTCCATCACTGTAGACGGTTAATCAAATGGACGTCTGGTTTGCAAGATATGGCCTTTTGTGCTAATCTAGGCCGAAGAGTGTCCAAGTCCGACCCGGCGCTTCCCGGTGGGGCTGGGCTGCGGCGGGCGCGGCCCGCTGGCTGGCTTTACCCATGCGAGGGTCACGCGGTACACCTCCCGAACAGCTCAAAGAGACGTTTGAATCGTAATTAGGGGCGCTAGGTGGCACTGCCAGGTTGTCCATAGGACCCGCAGGGAGCCTGTCCCCTCCCTTAGCTGTGACTTCGAAGTCAAGGCATACCTCACCCCGGCGTGCGACGGTGCACCGCCTCCTGCCTCCACAGCCGGCTGAGAGCCGACACCGCTTTTGCTGCCGGCACCGGTTATCGGTGCCATCATGCTGGTGCCACACTGGAAGATCTTCTCTGGGCCACCTGGTGAGCTCCAGTGGTCCATTTTCCCTTCGGCTCATGCCTACGGGCCTCCTGGGATTTTGTTGTCGCTACGTAGCTCCTAGATTCAAGGTTCTGTCAAATTTGTAAATTTGTACCCTAAATAACGCGACAAGAACGAAGCAACGGAGGGTATGTGCCTTGTTTTTTTGGTCTGCACCCTCCACTTTAGCATCTTAAGAAGAAGTTTCAATTTAATTCATCAAAGATAAACTTTAATAATAAACCCCCTTCCTCGAGAATCATTGGTGACTGCTGCAGACGTCGGTGCTTCCACATTCAATGGTATTGCAGATGAAGAAGAAGGTTCGCATGCATTGTCGTTCGTCGACCGTCGAAGTCCAGATTGATTCCTCAATGGGCGTCATCAAATCCTTCATTCTTCATTGGAAGAAGTTTTTTCGGATCTTCATCAGTGATCCCCACAAAATTCCCCCCAAATCAGCAATTTCCGACATTTTAATAAAACAAAGGATGAGGTAAGTAATTAATTCATCATTCAATTAAGGTCCCATTAATTGGTGAAATTAATGAGTCACATTAATTGAACATGGTGTGGTTACACAACAGATGAGTTATTCCATTAAATAGTTTCACAACCCAATTGTCCCACCACCACCGCTCAACTGTTGGAGAAAAATATAATAAAAATTTAATGTTATTTTATTATTCATTAAAAATTTTGAAAACTAAATTTTTCTCCCGACCTACTATAGTTTAAGTGAAGCCTCCATTAAGCGAATACTAGTGCTCCAGATTCAACGGTGTACTCAAATTTCAATTCCAAGCATCAGTCCACATGTTAGAAAACACAGCTTGTATGTTCATATAATATACATTAAAAAAGTTCAACATTTCGTTCTAGGCACACTGGGCCTCAGAATCACGAACAATCAATTATTACAGACTCATAATAATCACAAATAATTTTAAAAAAATTATGTGGGATTTATATGTCTTTACATTCTCCCTGACTTAGGTATTTTCATTCCCAAAATCTATAAAAAAAACTAGGGAAATAAATGTTTTTACTGAGCACGTATCTGAGCCTCCTACACCCATGTGCTCTCCGGGAAATTCCCATGCTGCCAAAAAAATCGCACTAGAGGAATCGACTGTCAATGAAAGAACCGCTCCTGTCAATCCTCTATCTCTACTGGGCACTCCGTAAACGTCACCCCGTCATCAACGTCCCACTCTCCCAAGTAGATAATGTGCGATGGATCATGCATGTAACTCTTCAGTTGCGACCCATGGAAAACATTATGCACCAGGTCCTTCTATGGGGGAAGATCTAGATGGTATGCCACCTCGCCTACTTTTCCAAGGATCAGGAAGGGTCTGATGAACCTCAGAGATAGTTTTCCACCCCAGCCAATCCTCTATAATCCTCATCGGGGTGAGACCCATCGGAAGACATGGTCTCTCTCCTCAAACTCCAAGGGTCTCAGACTCCATTCAAAATATGACTTCTACCTGATCTGTGCAGTCTTCACCTACTTATGGATTATCTTCACCTTCTCTATGGTAGTATGTACCAACTCTGGACCCATAAGTTCTAACACCCATGGGTATGTCCAACAAAGGGGTAATCTGCATGGTCACCCATACAAGGCATCAAACATAGGCATGTCGATGATGGAGTGTTAACTGTTGTTGTATGCAAACTTCACCAGGGGTAGGTGGTCCGCCCAACTATGGCCAAAATTCAGAAAACAAGCACAAAGCATGTCCTCAAGTGTTTGTATGGTCCAATCTGTCTAACCATCTAATTGAGGATGGAAGGCAGTGCTCAAGAGTTGTTGAGTCCCGATATCCTCCTACAATCCCCTCCACAGGTGGGATGTAAAACTTGCATCACGATCTGAGATGATCGTTGACGACACTTTGTGAAGTCGCACAATCATTTTTATGTAGAGGCTTCCCAATCCCTCTACTGATCCCTTCTCTCTAATGGGTTGGAAGTGGGCCGACTTGGTTAGTCGGTCAACGATCACCCAGATGGAATCGTGGCCCCTGGACATATGTGGTAGCCCTGTCATGAAGTCCATGGAGATACCATCCCACTTCCACTATGGTACCTCATGTGGTTGAGCTAAGTCTGCTGGTACTTGATTCTCAGCCTTAACATGATGACAAGTGAGGCATCGTGATACAAACTCCGCCACTGCTTTCTTCATTCTTGGAAACCAGTATTGATGCTGAAGGTCTTGGTACAACTTCAAAACTCAAGGATGTACCGTTAAAGGGTATGTATGGAACTCCCTCAACATCTCCTCTCGTAGCATCACTAGTACTATGGTACATCCTCTGAAAAGAACAACATTTCCCCACCTTCATAAAATCCTTCTGGAGCTTGTCTTGAGGATTTCTGAGCATGTGGGGCCTCACAGCCCCTGTCCCCAAGCTGTGCCTCCCAAACTTTCTGAAGGAGTGGGGGAGTGATAGTCATAGACTGGAGGTAAGCAACTCCATCACTATCCACAAAGGGTATCTACAACGTGGCTAGCAGTTTTGTCGCCTCACCCAGAAACTGTAGACCAGACCTCCTACTGAGTGTGTCTGCTACTACGTTCCCCTTCACAGGAGAGTAGACTATCTAAAAGTCATAGTCCTAGAGTAACTCCTTCCATCATCACAGTCTCAGGTTCCGGTCCTTCTATGAGAAGATATACCAAAGACTCTTGTGATTAGAGTAAATAGTGAAATGTTCACCCATCAAGTAGTGCCACCACATCATCAGCACAAAAACCATTACTGCTAACTCCAGATCATGTGTAGCATAGTTCTGGTCATCTTGTCTCAACTTCCATGATCCGTAGACGATCACCGCTTGCTCCTGCATCGGGTCAAAACCTAGTCCAGTCCCTGATGCGTCATAATAGAATACATACCCAACACCCTCTTCTCGTAGCCTTAATATGGAAGCACTCAGCTATCTCTGCCTTAGCTCTTGGAAAATCTACTAAAACTTCTCCAACCACAAGAAAGTCTTCCCCTTCTTTTTCAAAGCTGACAAGGGTGCCACTACTCTTGAGAAGTCAGGTACGAATCTCCGGTAGTACCCATAAAATACCAAGAACCTCCGCACCTCTGTCACACTCTTGGGTGGATCCCAAGCATGCACTACCTCTATCTTAGATAGATCCACAGCAACTCCAGCCTCCTATATAACATGCCTGATGAGGTGGACTTCCCGTATCCAAAACCATCACTTCAAGAGAAAGACATAAAGCTGGTTCTCTCAAAGTGTGTCCAAAAATATCTATATGCTCATGGAATGATCCTCCTCCGACACTGAGTATATCAAGATTCCATCAATGAAAACTACCATGAATTGATCGAGGTAAGGCTGTAAGATCCTATTAATGAGCCCTATGAACACTACAGGATTGATGGTCACACCTGAGGGAATCACCAAGAACTCATAATGACCATACTAAAATCTGAAGGCCATCTTCGGTACCTCCTCATATCGTACCCTAAGCTGGTGATATCCTGATCTGAGGTCTATCCTCAAAAACCATCGAGCTCCCTTTATCTGGTCGAAGAGATCATCAATCCTCATATGTGGATATTTTTTCTTCATGGTCACATGGTTCAGGCACTGATAGTCTACACAAGGCCTCAAACTCCCATATGCCATCTTGGAAAACAAAATCGGGGATGCCCATAGAGAAACATTGGGACTTATGAACCCCATATTCTCCAAGTCCTCCAACTATACCTAAAACTCACGACACTCCTCAGGAGACATCCGATATGGTAGAGTAGATATCAGTTCTATCTTAGGGTACATGTCGATATAAAAGTCTACCTCTCTGTGAGGAGGTAGTCCCAGTATATCATCAGGAAAGACATCAGCATACTGGTCCACCACTACAGGATAACTCGAACTCCTCACTTCAACTGTTCTGAGGGTAAAGCTATCAAACTAATGAGTGACCGCCTACACCCTCCTCCGAGTAAGTCCATCCTATGCTATAAAGGTTACCTTCTTGTTGGTGAAGGAGAACCTGGTACCATCCTCATAGAAAAACCGTAGTTTACACCTAAAACTGTCGATCTGATCATGGATTGTGGATAGTCAGTCCACATCCAAGATGACATCGTAAGGCCTCGTTGCTGCAACTAAGAGATCCCAGCCAAAGATCTCGCCTCCTATAAAGATCTCAAACTGTCTACAATAGTGTTTAATCATCGAATCTTCTCCCATTGGAGTATTTAATTGTAAGGATCGATCCAAAAGCTCCATCGGAATCTCCAAGATCTGAATGAGTGTCATGGAAATAAAAGAGTGATTGGAACCTGTGTCTATAATAACTATAGCTCGGGTGTAATAGACACAGATTATATATCTAATCATCTCTGGAGCACCGTGGTCATAGGCCTCAACTGCCTGAAGTTGAGCTCATCAATGTCTGCCTGCTTCCTGAGGTTGGGGTGGACCACCTGTAGATAGTGGTGGTAGAACCTCAAAATGCCACCCACCATTTGTTGTAAATCCTACTCCTCTACCACATCTGCCACCCATGCATACCTCATCACTCAAACCTCGGCCACTGCCTCGACGGTCCCTCGACCGTATTCAGATCATCACTATGGAAGGATGAGTAGTTGTGAGCCATGTCGCCCTGCCCCACCGCACGTGAAGCACAATATGTTCCTCTACTGGCCTTCTCCACCCTGTGAGCTCCAAACCTCCGACCCTACATCCTGAGGTTGTGCCCCTAAAGGTTTGGCCTACTCCTCTACCACATATTTCTACTTCCTACTTTAGATGACTTCGATACCTATCATCTAGTGGTGGCTCTCACCGTTGGTGCCTTCTCAACTAAAAAGATCTCCACCAATAGTTCTTGTTCAAGCAATCCAGCCTATGTCAGCATATTGAGCGACAACATCGACACACTGATCTCCCATCAAAGACCGTTCTCAAAGGTCCATGCCCTGAAGAATGGATCTCCTACCATTTCGATAGTGTATCATGAGAGGTCATTGAATCTTGCTGAGTATAGGGCCACTGATAGGCTTCCTTGTTGTAATTGTAGAAACTCAAAGATATGCACTGAGTGTAAAGTCGTTGGTACAAACTCCACCCTAAAGATGGTCTCGAAGTACAACATGGATAGTGTCGCGTCCTCATGCGTCTGGAGTGTTAGACTCCATGATCTCCCCATTGTACCCAAGAAGAGGCTAGTACCTAGGATCACCATCTGATCTGTTTTCATCTCACCTATGAGAAACACCTATGCCACAACCTCCAGCCAGTTCTCAGCTGCTTGGGGATCTATCTCACCTCAAAACCTCTGAGTCCTCTATCTTTGTAACTTGTGAAATGTGCTAAATTGGTATGCACAGTATTGTAGTGGTGATGGGGGTAAATTCTACCCTCTGTGTGGTGGTGGTGTTGGTACACCACCCGAAGGTGCCAACACAGTAAGCGGGCCCTGCACCGAAGCCTCGTCACTTGGTGGGCCATTATCGCGTATTCTCTCAGGAATCCAAACAAGATTTCTATATGGCGGTATCCTGAAAAGATACTGGTGAGCCACAATTAATATGTTATACATGGTTATACGACTCTAAAGAGATCAAAATTAAAACATTTCCAAAACACACATAATCAATATTTTTATGCACCAAGTCAGAAATCATAATTCAGGGTCATGGTGTATAGATACGTCGACCGCCACACCAACACTGGACTCCATAAAATGAAAACCACACTCCAAACACTTAACACTATTTCCCCATTGGAAAGATCAGAGTCCTAGTTAATTATTTGAATTGACTCCTCTGATACCACTTTTTCACAACTCGTCCCTCAGGGACAATGCCATGACTACCCCATGCCCCTCTTCTGTATGCCAGGGGTTGGTGACTAGAACCAGAATGGCGTATCTCAAAAATGGGAAGACATTCTCTTCACAACTGTACAAACACATCATCCAAGAACACAAAAAGATGCAATCATGAAGTAAAACTGCAGTAGTGAAAGTGTGTAATGAAAGTAATGGGGCTAGAATACAAGCCCAACAAAAAGATACAACTACAACTGATAATAGAAAACAACTCCTAAAATCACCCACCAAGGATCCTACCTAAAGGGTTGGTAATATTCATCTCCAAATATCTCCACATCAACTATTCACCTTTGTATACTACCTGGTCCAGGCTCCTACAGTCTCGGTCGTGCTGCTCATCGTTTGCACAAGACACAACAAGGTGTTGGTGAAGCCCGTGCAGGGGTGAGTATAATAATACACTGTAGGTACCCCGAGGCCCCCAAATGTCTCTCAAAATTCCAAAAAAGAAAACCACAAATCATGATCTCAATCACAAAGTACAATGAAAAAGACTCATCTTAACCATTTATACAACTCAGAGTTCAGGAATAATGATGATTAGCCTAATTCCATGTCATTTTATTCCATTAGGAATTTTCCACAAATGAACCATGAGGGAGTTGTTCCATTGTCGATCCACACAGGGTTGTATATCATTGATCCATGATGATCCACTCTAAGGATGGTCCTCATTGGGTCACATACAACTGATCCACACAAGGTCATTATGACGCTGATCCATACAGGGTTGCTAGATGTGGATCCACATAGGGTCGCTATGATGTATATCTACACAGGGTCTCTATGATGTGGATCCACACTGGGTAATAGATGTCGATCCAAACAGGGTCACTAGGATGCTGATCCACACAAAGTCGCTATGATGCTGATCCACATAGGGTATCTATGATGCTGATCTACACAGGGTCACTATGATGCTGATCTGAACCGGGTGTCTACTCAGATGACAGCTAGACACAGGATTCCCCACATCAGGTGCGCTTAAGCTCTGTAGTATATGCTCATATGGATATCAGTTGTGACTAAACTACTATAAAGTTCTATAAAGGAGTAACCCAAAGGCCCGTCATGTCGTAAGGGTTAAAACACAATATATGGAGCATCAATCAGACACCTAGTCTATGAGTTATATGTATTTTAGTGTCGAGGGCCTAGTTGGATTTGGGTTCGATCCAACCTGGACATACTCGAACTTTCTCCAAAACATAGGGGGAGTATCTAAAAAGTACCATATTGTTCCTAGGATTACAGTTCCAAAGATGGTTCGTTAAACAGACATCTGGTTTGCGAGATATAGCCTTTTATGCATATCTGGGTCGAAGAGGGTCCGGGTTTGGTCTGACCCGATCCAGTTCAGGTCGACCTGACCCGGTCCGAGTCTTAGCTAGCCTGGCCCGGTTGGGCGGGGCTGTGGTGGGCATGGCCCACTAGCTCGCGTGACCGGCCTGAGTGTCATGCGTTCTACCTCCCAAACGGCTAAAAAAGTCATTAGTCTCTTAATTGGAAGTAGTGGGTGGCGCCGAATGGCTATTCGCGAGACCCATAGGGAGCGGGTCCCCTCCCTTCACTGTGGCTACGAAGCCGCAACCTGCCTCATCGTGGCACACAATGGCGCACCACCTCCCACCTCTCCGGCCGACTGAGAGTTGGCTGCCTATTCGTCTATTGCGGCCCCCCCTTCCGCGGTTGCAGAGCGCCGACCACAACCTTCACTATCGCGGTAGTGTCGCACCGACAGATCTTCTGCAGGCCACCGGGTGTGCTCCGGTGGTCCATTTCCCTTCTACTTGCACCTATGGGCCTCCTGGGATGTCGTCGTCGCTGCGCGACTCCCAGATTCAATGTTCTATCAAATTTGTAAATTCTTCCCCGAAGAATGCAATAGTAATGAAGTAACAGAGGGTATGAGCCTTGTTTGTTTGGACCGATCCCTCTGTGTTAGCATCTTGACAAGCGATAGAAATTTAATTTATCAAAAATAAACTTTAATAATGAACCCCCTACCTTGAGAATCATTGGTGACCGTTGCGGATGGCAGTGCTTCCACATTCAAGGGATTTGTGGACGAAGGAGAAGGTTTGCGTGTGTTGTAGTTTGTTGACCATCAACATTTGGATCGATTCCTCAACAGGCGTCGTCAAATAATTTGTTATTTGTTGGAAGAAGGTTCATAAATGCTTCGTCTGAGCTCACCACCAAATTCCTCCCAAATCAAACTTTTCCTACATTTTAATAAAACAAAGGAAGAGTTAAGGAATTAATTCATCACTGAATTATGGACCCATTAATTGGTGAAATTAATGAGTCACATTAATTGAATGTGGTGTGGTTACAAAATAGATATGTCAAGGCATTAAATGGCTTGACAACCTAGCAGTCCCACCCCCACTGCTCAATAGTTGGAGAAAAACAGAATAACAATTTCATGTTATTTTATTATTCTTTAAAAATTATGAAAACTAACTTTTTCTCCTGACCTACTGTGGTCGAAGTGAAGCCTCCCTTAAGCGAATCCTAGAGCCGCAGATTCAACGGTGTCCTCGAAATTCAATTCTAAACATCGATCCAAACGGTAGAAAACACCACCCGTACATTTATTAAAGGTACATTATAAAATTTCAAAATTTTGTTCCGGGCACACAGGGCCTCAGAATCACACGCCTTAAATTTTTATAGACACGTAATAATCCCTAATAATTAGAAAAAAATTACATTGAATTTATGAGTCTTTACATAATTAATATGTGAAATTATTTTTATATAATTCATGGGCCTCTTATTAATATAATTAAATAGCTATTTCAAATTTAAATTGTAATCTTAATATTTTTAAAAATTAATGAATTTAATTATGTCATAATTGACACTATTTGTTATTTATCAAAATAATGTATTATTAAATTATTTAAAAATCATAAAACATTTTTAATAATTTTTAATATTTATTATATTGTTTAAAAAGATCTAAGGTACTTATTTATATTCTAATTTACATCAAATAGATAAATATTTTACCCTTTTAAAATTGAAATATTTTTAATCTTAATAAAAAATAAATAGAATAACTCAGTGTTAATTAAAATGATAATGTTTAAATTGAAAAAAAATTGTATAATATTTAATGGATAATTATATTACTACCCTATATCATCTCATCATAGAAATTTTGACATTTTTTAGGTTTTTTTCTAGGTTTTTATTTTATTATAATTTTATATTTTTGGAGATCCCAAAGCCCCCACCCATAAATTATAAAAGGGAACATCATTCCCCACCTCTTAACTTCACTTTTAGCCTAAAATATAGTCTATCCCCTTTGATTTTACCTTATCAACTTCCCTAGTTACATTTTATAGCTTATTGTCTTCTTCAAAGATCAACTCTCTTACTCTAAGAGGATATATAAAGGAAGCACGTCGAAGAAGAGATAATCTACTCTACCGATTCATTAAAAATTACTTCTTCTTATACTTCCACTTCATGAGTTGATATATTATAAAGTAATAACTATATTATTATTTATATAGTTATATATTATTATAATTATGAAACAACCATATTCCACCATCTATCCATCATACAAAAAATGAAATCACCACATGTGCGTACGTAAGACTTATCGTCTCCACTCCGTGGTGTAGTATGTTTTTAACCACTACCTTACTTAGATGGGTATAATTATAAACACAATTATTAAATATTATTATTATAATATTATATTAATTATGAAATATTACACACTATCTAATTAAATACCATTCAACAAATATGTGAATGATGTTTTCGATCGTGTGTAAATACGACCTATCATCTCCACGATGCGATCTGATCTATTCTACATGATATTTATTGAAGAATGATTATATAAATTTAAATAATTAATAATTATGGTATCTATTATATTAATATCATTTTTAATTATATAACTATGAACTAATATGGGTAACAAGAAATTATTCAACAAAACATGCATAAGAACATAAAGCATTTAACATCTAAATGATGATTAACAATGAAATGTTATTAACAAACGACTGATAATATGATCAAATATGATATAATAGAAATGATTATGATTCATTAAAATTTCAATAAAATTATTTAAATTATTATACAGGAGGTTTGGATATATATGAAAGGTATCAGACCTAATGTAAGGGAAAATTTTGCAATCTCATTATTATATGAGGTTGTTTGTACGTTAGAATTTACCGGGGTATATTTATAATCCACGTACATGTTTCACATGTATGTAATCTTATTTCTATTAGTAAAAAATTTTTTGAAGTCAATTTTACCCATTGGTGAATTTTTATTAAATAATATGGAATATATGTTTTTTTGTTATTTGATATGAGGTACTTTTTGACTTTCTGAAAAAAGTATGGGAAAATTTTCCTCTATTAACTTATACAACATGAATGATTTTTTTAGATTTTAAAAACGCCTTATTTCCATAAATAATACTTTACATGATTTCAAGTTTATTTAAATTAAATTCTTTTATTTTTGAATTGCGTGGAATTTTGAGAAAATAATTTTTTTGAAGAAGAAAGAATACTTTGATCAATAATTAATTTGAATTGTTTTAACAAAATTAGTTTCCATCTATGATGACATCATTTAATAGTGTAATATTTCAATTAAAATATCCCTATTATTCTTATGGCCTAATTTTTTTTTATGATGAACATCAATTAATGAAATCAATTTGTTTTATATGGAATATGTTATGATGGAATGATGTTTAAGAAACCTAGTCTATTCCTCGGGGTATGATATGATGAATGATTTACATTTTTTATGGAAGACAATAGAATTATTTAATTATGAACTATTAGAAATATGAGATTTAACGTCGAATTAATAAAATTAGTTTTTTATAAACCGATGCCAATGGTATGCGTGAGAAAATTTTGGCATCGGTTTGTAGTAAAATCAACACAATTTTTTTCATTAGTAGTTTTTTGCATCAGTTTTACTAAACAATGGTGCCAAAAGCTAGAATACAATTATTTTCGGCATCAGTTAATGGTATAACAGATTCCCTATGTGTAATTTTCCACATTAGTTTTCCAAAAAACTAACACCAAAAATAAAAAACCTAAGAGTTTTGGCATTCATTTTTACCAAAACCAACGCCAAAAAAATATTATGGGCGTCATCCTTGAAAAAAAATGATGCCATATTTTTTTATTTTCGACGCCAGTTTAGGTAAAAAACAATTTTAAAATTCATTTACAAACTATCATGATCGGGAAACCCTCATGTTCTTGGATCTTTGAAATCAAAACCCATGATGGCTCATCTTGACTCGTGATGAATTTGTAGCCTTATTTGTGATCTCCAATGGCTATATTGGATTATTTTCTTCCACTTTCATTATCTGTGGCCTGCGTTCCTCATTATCATCTCTTGTTTTATCGTACATGGTTTATTTTTTTTCTAAAACCTATTTTGGGAGTCTTTCAACCATGGATTCATTTTTCTTATCTTTATTTTTCATTCATATAGTCAATTTTTGTATAGAACTTGCAATTCTTAATTTTCGAAAGCATTATATAGAGTAACGTTCAAATTGGGTATCTATTTTTATGTTAAACTCTAAATTTTGTATTTTTTTTTAAAATTTGAAGATAAATTATTTATCATTTAATTTTGATTTTGATTTTCTTCAATTATTAGTTTACAATTTATTTTAAATGTTTTGATACATGGTTAATAGTCATCCCTAAGAGTGATTAGTTAATGTTCTTGATATGGATTGGAGTTGTGTGAATTTAGGTTATGAATTTTTATCTGACATTATGTATAAATGTATTAGCCAATGTTCTTGATATGTATTGGAGTTGTGTGATTTCAGGATTTTATGTTAGAATAAATCAATGTGAGTCCTCATAGTACTGAGAAAATACCCTTGAGAGGGGGTCAGGGTGGACTGAATCAGGTCTACCTAAATTATACCAAAAACCAGATGAATTATTTTTAAGCTTTTTGAACTACTTTAGTCCATTGAAACTCTTTGGTCAGTTAGGACATAAATAAATATTTTTATCTTTTACCAAATAATCCACATCCACATATAATATAAAATATAAATAGAGTATCTAAATGTGTTATTTTTACATGCTTTAGATCAGATCTATAAAACCTACTCCCTATTCTATTCATCTCCCATTAAGACATATATTCTATGCTATAATATATTAATCATTTATAATGGGTGTCCAAGGATTATTTTGACTTTGGATTTTCCATAATTCACAAGAAGATACATAATATTACCCATTAAAAATTAGGACTATAGTCCACAACACCTTTATTTTGGAATCCCACAAGTGATTTCTCAAACAAATTATTATTGATGTTACTCACCACTAATATAATCATTGTCACTACATATAAATAATATGCCTTAATTCTCACCACAAAGTCTTTGAATGCTTGTATAACATCAAGAAATAAAAATATTTAAATTGAACTCTGATATTATGATCACTTCCTAATTCTTATGAAACAAATTATGAAATTATCCACTAATTTCATTAGTAGTGATCCTAACCAATAGAACGTATATTGGATTCCTATTCAGTTTCTTCATTTCAGTATTTGTGAGTTCACAAATCTCATCTCAATCACACTAACTCTTTATTCTTCCTCACAACTAACAAATCTATTTTTTATGGCACTGTTTCACCAAATAATTTATCTATATACTCATTAGAACCTGCAATGGATCCATAACCACTTATTATTCCTCAAATGATTACGTTATTCTCTCACCCAAATGTGTTGTAAGATATACCAATTTAGTTATGTATTTAATTTCATCTCTCAAAATTTTGGGAGTATCGGGATTTATTTCACTTATAATATGAACATTTACACTAATTATTATTTCATATTACTAATAATAACAAAATTTTTCCCTTTCAATTAATGCAATCTTCAATACTTTTGACCCTTGAAAAATCAGAATAATGCAACAACTGCATAAAATGAACTAATAAATTTTAGAATATTGATATTATAATTAAATTATAACATCAATATAACACATGTATATAATATGAAAATAAAATTTTTACTATTTGTAAATGTGTTTCATCTATGATGTTTTGAATCTGATTATCAATTTTTTTTCTTAAATGTGTTTCTATTTATAATTTATCTATATATATATACATATTTAATTTTATATATGTTTTAATATATTCACCAATTATTTTTTGATATCAGATATTGAATGGATCGTAATTGGATACATTTACATAGAACCACTAGTGAATATGACATAGGAGTTGATGAATTCTTGGAATTTTCTAAATGAAATATTTAAAACATTGATTTGATTTTCTAACCTTGTGTGATGTGTTTAAATATGAGAAAGTAAAACTCCAGAGAAATCAAGGATCATCTCATTTGTTATGGATTTAGCCTTAATTATACTCATTGAATCTCGCATGGTGAAAGTAATGAAAATTCAACATCCAATGGTGATGAAAATATTCATAATGAGGCAGAGGATCGTATTGAATAATTAGTTCTTAATTTAGGTGTTGAAATAATTTAAAAACAATAACTATTGAACAATTTTATGAATATTATGAGAAACCATTATTCCTAGGTTGTAGAAAATATACAGTGTTTTTAGTAGTTTGGAGATCAGTTAACTGAAAAGAAAAAAATGGGTGGAGTGGTAATAGTTTCTACATCTTACTTGAGATTTTAAAGGAGCTACTTCCAGAGGGAAACAAGCTTCCATATTACAATTATGAGGTGAACAAAATATTATTCCTAATGGGATTGGGGTATAAAAAGATACATGCTTTCCCTAATGATTGTGTTCTGTATAGGAAAGAAAATGAATATTTATCAAGTTTTCCTACATGTGGGACATCACATTATAATATATATGGTAATGTCAACTCAGATTCATTCTCAGGTGATGTCATCTAACATAATGAAAAATCAATTTTGTACTTTCTAATGATATCATCCATTTTTTTGCATACAATTCAGATAATTCAATTGTGATTCATTTTGAGGTACCAGAATAAAAAATCTTGCTAAATAAACTTGGTACCTTCTAAAAATTCCTCATTTGAAGAGTCTATTTCAAAATTAAATTGACACAAAATGGTTAATATTACATTCAGATGAGTGCATCTCTGATGGTAACTTACATCACACTAACGATTCCCTTTAATGGAAGAGTGTTGGTAAAAAAATACCTAATTTTGGAAGTGAATTTAGAAATATAAAAATGGGGTTGTGTACTAATGTAATGAATCCATATCGGAGCCTTAGTATCCAACATAGTTCATGGACTGTTTTACTAGTATATTACAACTTTTCCCCATAACTATGTTTGAAGGAAAAATTGTTATGATGAGCATGATGAACTTTGGACCAAAAAAACCAGGAAATGATATTGATGTGTATCTTTCACCATTAATTGATTATTTGAAACTACTATGGGAGGTAGGTGTTAATGTTTATGATTCATATAAGAAAGATTATTTTATTTTTTGTTGTATGATAATGTTCACTATAAATGACTTTCCCGCATATGGAAACTTATCTATATATAGTGCTATGTGACATAAAGCATGTCCAATTTGTGAGGAAAAAGCTTCATATTATCAATTAAAGAATGGAAGAATTATAGTGTACATGGGACATCTAATATTTTTTTGAATAGATTATCATTATCATAGATTGAAATAATCATTTAATGGATTACAAGAATACAACCTTACCCTTGACCATTGTCAGATGAAGAATATTATGATAGGGTCAAAGATATTTATTCAACATTTGGAAAGAAAATAAGTTCTAGTATTCAAAGAAATATCTAGAAGAAGTAGTCTATTTCTTTTTCAAACTACATTATTGGTGTTTTTTATAGATAAAATATAACATTGATGTTATGGATGTTGAGAAAAACTTATGTGAAAGCTTGATTGGAACATTGTTAGTTATAAAAGGAAAGACAAAAGATGGATTTCATGATATATTGGACTTGATATTAATGAGAATATGATTGGAGTTAGCTCCCACTATGAAAATCAACAGAACATATTAACCTCTATCTTGTCACACATTAAGAAACATTGAAAAGATGAATTTTTCTCAGTGTCTTAATGGTATTAAAGTACCCAATTGTTTTTATTATAATGTGAATAATTTATTTCCATTGAAGGGTTGTAAATTAATATGTATGAAATCTCATTATTTCCATGTGTTGATGCAACAACTTCTATTAGTAGCAGTGCATGGTATATTGCCGACAACCATTAGAAAGACTACCATCAGGTCATGTAATTTTTTCAAATCAATTTGTAGTAATGCTGTTGATTCAAATTTGTTAGATTTGTTGAATAATGAGGAAAATATTATTCTTTGAAAACTAGATATTTATTTCCCACCCATGTTTTTTTACATAATGGTTCATCTACTGATTCATTTTTTTCATGAGATAATAATATGTTGGCCTATTTATTTAATATAGATGTATCCTTTTGAAAGATATATGAAAATGTTTTAGGGATATATTAAAAATAATTATCGACTAGAGGGATCTATTTTTCCAAAATAAGTATCAAAATAGGCGATTGAGTTCTGTACTGATTATTTGTATGAGATAGAGAATATTGTTCTCCCTGTATCTCAATATATGATAGTTGATAATAAAGGTAGATGGGTTTAAGGTTTAAAGGTAATGTTCATTCCACATGATGAAGTGGTAAAAAAACATTTATACATTTTTAACAACACAAATAACGTTCAATCATATATATTTTCAAATATTTCTGAATTAAATTTATGATATCAGAAAAGAAATAAAAAGTGGTTGATGATTGAGCATAAGAAGACATTTTTTTCATGGTTTAAAGAGAAATTCACCCTAGATATATCTGCATCAGAAACATTGAAGTGATTAGCAGAGGGACTATCTCTTAATGTGATCACATGGTCTGGTTTTGATATTAATAGATACACATTTTACCCAAAAAACATGGATGACAAGAGTACGATTCAAAATAGTGGTGTGATGGTTTTCACTAAAGCAGTACATTTTTAGAGTGCCAAAGATAAAAAACCAATTTCTGCATCAACACCATATTTTATAGTAATTGAATACATATTGGAAATTTATTATATTAAATTTTGAGTCACCATTTTTATGTGTAATTGGGTTGATAGTAATAGTGGTGTGAAACATGATGAATATATGTTTAAATAGGTTAATTTGAAAAGATTTAATTACAATAAGGAACCATTTATCAAGGAGACACATAAAAAAAAGTAATTTATCTCACTGGTCCATTGAATGATCAGTGGTATGTTGTTTTTTAAGGAAAAAAGATACTATTGGGGTGATGAGGATGATGCTGATAATGATAGCAATTAACATAAGCCTTATTAATCATTTACTCAATCTATGGTTGATTACAATGGGTATAATATAGACATAGTACATTCAGTATGTAATCATCATGATGAAGGAATGTAGGAAAACACTAAATTAGTCTCCCAATTTTTCTAGTAAATATTTATATTTTGTTTCATTTTTTGAAACATAGAAATGCATGCCTCTTTTTTTACTTACTTATTTTTGTCTTCCTTGTTTCCAAATATTTATTTATTTGATGATATGTAGGTACAAAAAAATCCATTCCACTTTCTTGTAGAAATGTCAGATAAAGATAGAGAGGAGAAGTTACCGATGTATATTTATTTTTACATATTTTTAAATATTCAATAATATACTTATTCAATGAAATAAAACTGTTAATTTACAAATATTTTTCGCAGGAATACTGGTGCATCCTCGGTGGAGGAGACTTCTCATATTACTACTAAAAATAAAGTTCTCATGTTGGTAAAAGTGGTATTACACATTTACCAAAACTATCACTTTCTCATACTGATGTCAGAGTACACATCCATTTTGATGATGATAATAATGAAACTGGCCCAAATACAGTTCTGTTTTTCATTTATATATCAACGAAGAGACAGTGCTGGATTAGTATTTTATATCCTGATTGGAAGTCAACAGAGAGGACGGAGAAATAACAGCTTTGGGAGGCCTTGATGGTAAAATATCTTAATTGATTTCTTTTATCTCATTTTTTGAATATTATATATTTTAAATGAAATAATTAATTTATTAAATTACTTATGAAATTCAATATTGAGGAAACCAAATAAGTTATGAAAAGACATCTCTCTTTAGTTATGGTTCGATAGATAGATTTTAAAACAAAACTGACAAAAAATTATGTTTTTGGAAAGATAAGGTTTTAAAACCCATGCCTCATGTATCCGTTTATAGATAAAGATACATGGTAGTGATTTTTTGATAGTCGTGATGACGAAAACTTTCAGACATGATAATTATTTTATATTGTAAAATTGATTATATATTTTTTTATTACATATCATTTTATTTTTATATAATAGGATTCCAGGATATCTCATCAAGAGATCTAGCTGAGAATTGTATACCCTCATACTTTATCACGTGGATGGTATTCGTATTTGTAGCAGAAAATGATTGAAGAAAAATTTTAAGTATTAAGAGCTTGATCTAGTAGTGGTTCAGAAGTGGTATTGTTTGGCCCTTCATGTCCTCCCACTTGCCATAAAAATTTTGAAACGAGAAAGAAGAATGAAAAATTAACAGCATATTATAGAGAAAGTTAATCAAGTAGCAGATAAAATTATACGTAAATATTATTTATTTATTATCTATTTTACTATTATATAAATTATAAATGCTAATATAAAATTTTCATTTTTCATTCCTGGATGATCTTCAGGAGCAAGAGATTGAGGGTTATTTTATCTTCTAGGGTAGGATGGAAATCCTAGCCACATCTTTGGGAAAGTCAGAACACCCCCACCGTGTTAGAGGATATTAGGTGAGTGTTAGTATTCAAATGGATTTTGGTAAGAGTAAGCAACCAAGAGACCCAGCAATAGAATCCTTAAAAGCAGAGCTAAAAGATATGAAACAGTCTTTGGGTTACCAAATTCAAGTAGCATTGCAAAAGGCTTTGTTTGAAAACGTGGAAAGACTATCACAGTCTGCGAAGCCTTCCTAGGTATATTATTTATTTGACATAAATTTTTCAATTTTATAAATTATAAACACTAATATAACTTTTTCATTTTTCATCCTTCCCAGTCTGCTCACCTGGACTACCCTACCCATTCATCCTACCCTACCCCGTATGAGTATCCTTCCCAAGTATACTATTTATTTTTCATCAATTTTTATATTTTATAAATTATAAAGACTAATATAACATTTTCATTTTTAGCCTTCCCAGCCTGCTAACCTAGATTTCCCTGCCTCATCTACCTACCATTCCCCATATGATCAACCTTCCCAAATATATTATTTATTTTTCATCAATTTTTATATTTTATAAATTATAAAAACTAATACAACCATTTCATTTTTCAGCTTTCCAAACCTTCCCACCAAAACTACCCTTCCCCATCTGCTTACGTTGATTCTACACCACCTCACTCATACCAGAACATATAGTGTGAGTGGTTTGCTTACGATCCTCACATACATATTATTTCATTTAGACTCATTCATTTTTTGGGGGATTTTTTACGTCACCATCTTATGCAGATGGGTCAGGTTAGAGTATCAGTAATTGATATAATAGATCATAATGCTCTACTACAATTTCCTACCAAGGAGATCACCAGAGTTGAGGATTTCCTGGGTTATATTTTTACTTTGGCCATCTGGTTTTCTTCGTTGTATTTCATATGAGGTATGTGTTTTTAAATTTTAATTAAAAATGATTCCAAATTAATTATAATGTTTTCTGACATTTAACTTATATAGGATTATCTGAAAGCAATAGAAGCTGCACAAATGAAACAAAATGTTCAGTAACAATCGACTATAGATACTTCCGATATTTCTTATGGGATACAAATATTTTCATAGGCATCTTCTTCATTTAATTATATCTATTAATTTCAGATGATGTCTAATATATGAGGAATATAATATCCATTGATATTACTCAAAGAATATATCTTGCATCTAGTTGATTTTGAAGTGATCAGCCTGAATGTGGTGTAGTTGTTTTCCATATAAGTAAATTGAAATTGAAATTTTTATTTATTTAATAAAATATTGTTTTAAATTGACTAAGTAAATTTTATTTTTTTCAATTAGGTATCTATTCACGATTCTTCTACAAAATGAAAGTACAAACATTTATGGTTTAACTGATCCAAAATTCATTTCCATAGAAGTGAAACATGTGAAGAATCCTGATAGAGTTGCATAAATGTATGAGAGATTATCACATATGAAGATTCAGTGCTGGTTTTTACCATTTCATGATAAGTAAGAGTAAAAACATAATTATGGACTAATGATCATTATAATCTCACTAATTGTGAAATTTTTGTATTATAGGGGGCATTGGATGTTATGCGTATTGGGCCCAAGTTATGTCACCTTATACTAGTTTTTATCTTTTTTAGGGAATGTTCATAAAATATTTTCCACCTTATTATAAAGGTAAGTTTTTTTGTTTTTTATAAGCTCATTCTATTTTACTCTCATTTTTTAGATATGTATTATTAGTTCATATATATGAAAATGCAGTTCATGGAAAAAATTTAACAAGGAATACATATCGATAAAGACACCAAAAAAATAAAATATGTGGAAGTATAGGTAATTAGTTTTTATATTATAATTTATTCTGACTTTTTGTTATATATTAATTTTTATTAACAGTTTAATTTTTTATAACTATAGTTTCATCATCAAAAAGGACATTTCTAATGTGGTTATTATATTCTACGATTCATGTATGAGATAATAACTACTGGGGAAACTACTAAATTTTATAAGGTTAGTTGTATTATGTATTTTATATTTTCTACCATATTAATATATTTTTTTATCTCATATAATTCAATGTTATTATAGGAATTCAATGATTCATATTATTATTCCTAGTCTGATATGACCCATATTCAATCTACTTTTGTGAACTATTTGTTATTTTTTATTTGGATTTGAGGTATTTATATTATAGTTTTTGTAAATAATATTACATATGGGTTCAAAAAAATAACTATTTTGTTATATTATGTGTTTGAACCTACTAATAATCAAATGAATGATTCAATAATAACCAACAATGATCATGCCGTAAATTTCTAGTACGTGTATTTTAATTCTACTTTATTTTGAAAGTGTAATATTCTGAATTTTCAATTTTTTTAACTTTAGGCATCGATTTTTTTATTTGGATTTGTATATGAAAGAAAAAATAATTATTCAACCATGTGCTGAGAGGCTATGTACAATCCAAGCTAACCTAAAACCATGTCGTACCTGCTACAAATCCATTCCAAAAGGATAATAAAGGCATTAATAATGACCAAGAACAATCAAAAAGTGCATCAAACATATTATATTGAATCTTTAAGGCATTGAGTATTGTGTTAGGCCACAATGACGATGAGTTATCATGTACTTAATATCCACATGGAATAAATTTCTGTCATGGTACTTGGTATCCATAATGAATGGAATTGTAGGTCTATCCACATGACTATTATAGGTACATCGTCATCATTGTCTCGTGTCAGGTCAACCACCATGGTATAATCATATCATGATGGTCCACTTGTTCCAACTGCCAAATAATTCATTCTTATGTATGGTAATACATTCAATAAGAAATATCATGAAATGAAGCATAATACATTTCATCATGAGATATCTGTTGAAATATACATAAACATGTGATAATTATCTATCCTGGAATCAATTTACATGATAATTTTTAGGGAATAAAACATAAAATATGGTCTCATGAGAAACCCATGCACATTTTTTAACATATCATAAAACATCTCTCAAATCCACACACACACACACACACACCATTGTGCATAAGATAAAAATCACAGACACATTGGAAACACATATATTTCGATATATTTCAAATACACAAGTGGTCACAAAGAGAACAACATGCATGGAATTCACATCATTCCCTCCAATGTATATGATCACCCCAAGTGGTAATAGATTGCTGAGCTATCCTATCCAACTAGTTTTTCATCTTATCAGCCAAATAAAAAAGGAAATATAAGATATTTGTCTACATCTTCCGTAATTATTTTTAACATATCACAAATTTCTATGAAATTGGAAACATGGTAATTTGATCATTCTATCACAAAACCCCTAAACATACTTCTTAGTATACATCTATCATAATAAATGTACATACACTCATCCATCATGGGATATCAACACACACATAAAAGGAAAAAATTACTAGTTTGAAATGAGAAATAAAGTTACTCTACTGGGTATATGCATTATCCATCTCATTCCTAGACAACATTCTTTGTTAATATATTATGGCACAGTTTACCATCAAACCACCCCATTCATCCTTAACCAAATATGCCTCATTTCCTATAACAACATATTATTAAAACATTTGACACTATAAATCATTGAGTTCTCTCAAGTCATTCTGTAATGTATTTTCCTAAACATTTATAAGATTTATTGATGAAATGATCTTTAACTAGAATTCATGTAAATTTTTCAGTAACTCAAATGTGTTGTCTTTGGTATCAAAGAGTAGTTGGGCGGTGCAAGAACTATAAATGATGTAGTTGTGGGACGTGAAAAGGTCACAAAAATTCATGAATAAGTCATTGATTTTAGGTATGTGTATTTTAATTCCACTTTGTAATACAAATTTGGAGATAATTTTTTGTTTAACTAGATAAAATCATGTAAGTTATAGATTTATATTTAATTATAATTACAGTTTGATTATTGTATATTGTGTTTTTTAACAGGCGTTTTTTTTGAAGTTTAATTTTCTGATTTTTCTATTTTTTCTAATCATACGCCGGCTTTATCTAAAAAAGACACTGTAAACCCAATCCTTCTTAATTTTTGGCATCAATTTTAGGTAAAACCAACACCGAAAACCTTAACAAAAATGATTTTCATCGTCGGTTTTTTGAAATCCAATGCAGAAAATAGTATTATTTACACCGCCCTTATAGATATCGGTTAAAAATTGACATCAAAAATAAAAAAAAACCAACCATAATTATTGGTTTTTCACCAGTGATGAGATGAGTGGGACCTATATCTATTTTCAGTGCATTAGGTAAATATTTATATATCATGAGATAGACATGGATGGAATGAGAAATGATCTCTATTCAATTATATAGTGATATAACGAGGAGTGAACTCAGTTCACTAATGGACTTTGTCCATTATGATGGTCTTGGGAATGAGCCTAGAATAATATGAAATGATTTTTTGTGTTTATGTGTATTCCACAAAGCTTCATGTATTTTTTTATGAGTTTTGGGATGATGTTCATTGATTCTTAGGAACATTTATGATTTATCCCATGACATGATATAACAATGTTTCATATACAGGATACAATTTTAAAATGTAATGTTCTTATGTCTTATATATATGATATGATTGATATTTCCCTTGCATACCTTTACTGAGAATCTAAGATCACCTTTTCAAATTTTTATTTTCCCCAGGACATGAAGAAGGGAATTAAGTAAGATGTGTCAAAAAGGGGTATAGTTATGATGAAGTGAGTGGGAGACAGTGAGGAAGTCATATGAACCAGTTGTTTAGGTTTCCCAATTTCGAAAGACACTATAAATATATGGTCCTTTAGTGGCTTTCTTATATTTTTAAATTAATATTATTCAACCTTGATGTAATATAAATATATGTAATGTGCGGGGAATTATAATTGGTATCAATGGAATGGTGTAGTTATCCTTTGAAAACTAGGATGAGAAAACCGTAGTAAGAACCCTAAGGATATGTCAAAGTATAAGTTATAATCATAGTGTTTTATAAATGATCATGAATAACCAAGGATAAAACCTAATTTATCCAAAATTTAACTTTTATTATTGATTATGTAGTTTTCACATTTTGATTAGTGTTTCCCACATTTTGCTTCTGGGTTTTAGTTAATGGCTAGAACCCGAAGGAACCACGCTAATGGTGAATGTGACAGGAATTGCAATAATTATCCTCCTCAGCAACCAAATGTTATATGATCTAGAATGAAAAATCTTATAGCTATGATAACACAAAATCATCAATCTATGAATCATGAAGGACTTCCAAACGAGAAAAGAAGGGAAAAATATTCAGTTGAGTCCTTCATGATGCAGTGTCCACCTTCATTCAGCAGGTATTCTCATCCATTGGTTTCTGAACAATGGGTTAGTACCATTTAAAAGATATTTTCATTTATCCAAATTTCAGAAAATGATAAAGTCATCTTATTATTCTATAATTCAGAAGGTTAATCAGATCAATGGTGGAACCATATCCTTAATAGAAGTAAAATATATGAAATTGAATCCATGGAATGGTTTGAGTTTAAGAACTTTTTTTTTCAAAACATACTTTCCTCATATTCTTTTAACAAAGACGGAGAAGGAGTTTCTTGAACATAAGAAAAAAGAAGATGAATCCTTTGGCACCTTCGAAGAAAATATTACAAGACTTGCAAGGTACACTTCAAGAATTATAGTCCAACTAAAGAGAAAAATTGATCAATTATTTAGTGGATTAAAACCAAGATTCTGAATGGAATTATCCATAAGGGGATTCAACAGCTATGAAGAAATATTTCAATGTGATATCATGGTTGATATGGAGATTATAGTAACCCATCAATCCTATGGGTTTGATAAGAAGAGAAAAATGGAATCCAAGGGAAAATATAACAACCAAATTGAAATGAATATGAGTATTCCCTTATACTCAATGTGTGGAAAGAAACATGGTGGGAATTTTATTAACGGGACTAGTAAATGTTTCAAATGTAGAAAAGTAGGTCGTCGTATAGTTGAACACTTAAGTGATAGGAAAAATATGTCTGATGATGTGAATAAAGAAAAGGCTACACAGAATGCACCTCCTAAACTTCGATGTTACACATGCAATGAAATCATGGATTATGAAAATTAATTCCCTAATCCAAGGGTTGTTGATGATTAGCGGTGGTAGAAAACTCTTACGGCCAAATACAAAGGTAAGTCTCATATGATCACTATCATCGATGTGGAGTATGATAATGATGTGGTGAAAGGTACTCTTACCATCCACTCTAAAGGAGAATTTTTTTATTTGATTCTTTATCAACCCACTCTTTTATTTCGGATGAAATTTCTAAGGGTATCATCATATTACCTCAACAATTAGATGTTGCGTTATCTATGAAAACTCCTAATGGATCAACCCTCACATAAAAATGTTATAATTCTTCTTCAGTTGATGATTGTGGGAAATTGATTCTTATAAATCTTGTGATCCTTCCTATATTGTAATTTTTTGTGATTCTTGTAATTGATTGTATTTATTAATATGGATCTCATATCAATTTCCATGTAATGGGAGTCACATTTCATATTATAGATGAGTCTATGATCATCTATCGAGGAAAGGATGAATATAACCTTCCAGTATAAATTTCTTCCATCTTATGAGTTTTGATACCTTTAGATTAAGGTTATATATATCAAATGGTTGGGGAGAAAATCAAAATTTAGAATACACCCAATTTTAAGAGAGTTTGATGATGTCTTTCCAGAAGAATTACCAGGTCTTCTACCAAATCATGAAGTTGAGTATTCAATTGAACTAAAACCTAGAGCTATTACTATTTCAAATACACCTATATAATGGGACAAATTGAGTTGAAGTAATTTAAGAAGAAACTCCAAGGAATATTTATAAGGGATTCATATACTATAGTGCATCACCTGGGGGAGAAACTATTCTATTTTTTAAGAAGAAAGTTGGATCAATGATATTCTCCATTGATTATTGAAAACATAACAATATCACTATAAAGAAGAAATTTTCTATTCTAGAAATTGATGACTTATTCGACCAACTATGAAGAGCTAAATACTTTTCCAAGATTGATCTTCATTTTGGATTTCATCAATTAAGGGTCAAGAAGGAGAATATGCTAAAGACAATATTCTGTACATGGTACGAACACTATGAATATATAGTTATTCCTTTTAGTCTTACTATTTACCGCTCTATATTCTTAGATCTAATGAATAGAGTTTTTAGAGACTATCTTGATTAGCTTATGGTAGTATTTATAGATGACATTGAAGTCTATTAAAATATTAAGGAAGAGCATTAAGATTACTTGAGAACGGTACAAAATACCCTAATAAAGGAGAATATTTATAAAACATTTTCCAAGTGAGAATTTAATCTTTATGATGTTTGATTTTGGGGCCACATAATCTCAAAATAGTGGATATCTGTGGACCTTGAAAAAACTGAAGTTATTGAAAGTTGGCTGACACCAAAAAAGTTAACTGATATCCAAATTTTCCTTGGTTTGGATAGATATTATCAATGTTTTGTGGATGATTTTTTATTATTATCTAATCTAATCACCACGTTGACTCGGATATGAGTTATATTGGTTTGGACAATGGAAGTGGAAGATAATTTCAGATAGCTCAAAAGAAGTTTAGTCAGTGCACTTGTGCTCACACTGCTTTGTAGTGGAGATAGGTTTGAAATATATAGTGATGCATCCAAAATGGGTTTGGGTTGTTTCCTCATGTAAAATGATATGGATACAGATTATGCCTCACAAAAATTGACAATCCATGAACAAAATTATCCAACTCATGATTTGTAGTTAACTGTGGTAATGTTTTCATTAAAGATATAGAGAAGTTATATTTATGATGAAAGGTGATATTTATACTGATCATAAATATTTAATGTATATTTTCACACAAAATGAGATGAATATGCATCAAAGAAGATGGACGGAGTTGATTAAGATTTCGAATTCTCAATACATTACCACCCTGGGAAAGCGAACAAGGTGGTAGTTGATTTGAGTTTAAAGGGCCATGCCAACCTATCCATGATGAGGATCACAAAAGATCTAATATTTATGTATTTGGAAACTATGGATATTTAAATTTTAAATGAATGGGAGTAGTATTAACTTTCTCAAATTAATGGTAAACCATCTATATAAGTGATGATTAAGGATGAAAAAAAGGAATATGTAGATCTATAAAAGATGGTGAGAAATTTTCCTAAACATCATCCTTGATTATGATGGAATAATAACATTTAGGAATCATATTTTTAATCCTCGCATACCATAATTAAATAAGGATCTATTGGATGAGGCTCATAGTTATTCATTATCTATTCACCATGGAAGCACAAAGATGTATAGGAAACTAAAACAGTATTTATAGTGGGATGACATGAAAAGAGATTTTTTTAAAATGTCTCTCAGTGATTTGTTTTTACGCAAGTTAAACACGAGAGAAAAGAGTTTAATGGTATTTTACAATCATTACCCATACCATAATGGAATCCTGATAACATCACTATGTACTTTGTCATTGGATGTACTAAAACAACTAAAGGCCATAATGTTATATGGGTTATAGTTGATCTCCTTACTATGTCAAAACACTTCATTGCTTTTAGATAGGATTTCTCTCTTAATAATATTTCCATGATATATGTAAAGTAAGTGAAAATATTTCATGGAGAACCACATTCCATTATATCTGATCTAGATTCAAGGTTTAAATCGACGTTCTTCCAAAGTATTCATTAGGCTATGGATATAGTGTTTCGTTTCAACACTTCAAATCATCCTCAAACTGTTGGTTAGTTTGAGAGGAAAATTTAGACTCAAGAATACATGTTGAGAGATTGCTATATATATTTCAATGGTGGTTGGGATCAAAACCAAACTTTTCTTGAATTTTCATTCAATAATTTCTTTTACTCTAGTATTTAGATAGCTCCTTATGATGCCCTATGTGGAAAGATGTGTAGAAATAAAACTTTATAGTTTGAAGTTGCGACAAAAAGATATTGGGACATGATCTTGTTGATGAAATGATAGAAAAAACCAAATGTATTCACCAACACATAAGAGATGCTCATAGTAGACAAAAAAGTAATGCTAACAACTAAAGAAAAGGCTTGGAGTTTGAAAAGGGTGACAAGGGGATTCAATGAATATCTCATTTGAATAGAGTAATGAGATTTGGTTACAAGGGTAAGCTAATCCCTATGAATATCGGTTCTTTTCAAATTATTAATTGTGTTGTGAAGGTAGCTTACCAATTGGAACTTCTATAGAATCTCTCTCAATTTCATGATGTGTTCCATGTATCTCTTTGAAGGAAGTACATACTTGATCCTTCACATATAATAAACTCAGAAGAAGTACTGCTGTAAAAATATCTTTTGTTATGAAGAACAACTGATAGATATTCTCAATCGTAGTGAAAAAAGTTATACGAAACAATACCCCTATCTTGGTTAATGTTTTTTGGTGGAACCACCAATTTGAGCATACTATATGGGAAATTGAGGATATTATGAGGTAGATATATACTCATCTGTTTTTATCAAAGTGATGAATTTCAAGGGTGAAATTTAGTTTAATGGGGGAGAATGTAACACCCAATTTTTTTATGAAATATATTATCAAAATAATTTTAATTCTTTAATAGCTTGAATTTCATACTGTCATGAGTTTAATGAACTAAAAGATTCCCTTAGTATAAAATGACAATTTTAACCTACCTGTTAGGTTATAGAGAATAAATATAACTAACTAATTAAAATGTAAGGTGAAGTCATTTGCGACCACTTATTTATGAAAAATTTAAATCAATTTTATATTTGTATTTTTTTATTATTCAATTTAGTGAAATACAATTTGTAAATCAAATTAATGATATATATATATATAAATATATATATTTGTGGTATAATTAATAAAATATTTTTGATAATCATCAAATAGATATTTTTCCATAGGGTTTAAATAAATTCAATTAGATGTATAAAAACTTATATTTTCAAAAGCGTAATTTTACCACCTTTTAATGGAGAAAATATTTTAAATTAATATTTTGACACATTAATAATTTTTATATGATAAAATAAATATTTAATTTCGAAGAAAGATATAAAAATTTATTTTCAGTGTATTTTTAATATTTTTATGCTAACTTTCAAATTTTGATGAATGGTTAAAATACAATAAATTTAAAATGAATAAAACTTTTTTCATTGAAATACTTTATATGGTTTACTTATAAAATTTAATGGTTTTAAAGTATAAATATAATAAAATTTTATGATTCAAAATAAATTATGTCAATTTCAATAATTTAACATTGAATTTAGATGTAAAAAACATTAAAATCATTTGAAATGATTTATCTATTTAAAAAATTTCTCTCCTTCCAACAACATGATTGATTTTAAATTAATTACAAAAAATTATGTGTTTTAAATTTAAAAAAACAGAATCCATATTTGGAATCAACAGTTCCAAATTATTTAAATAGCTTTATTTTATTTTTTCATTATGAATAGTAACTTTGGTTATTTTTATTAATACGATAAAATGATAAAACATGTAGTTAAGGGAAAGAATAATATTATAAAATTACTCTAACACATGTATTAATATCATTGGATGAGATTTCTTCGACCTAAATCATCTTTGGGTATAAATGGTGTCATTTTTAAGCCACTTGGATGTGATTAGGGCATGCAATTTATTTTATTTAATGAAAAGTTAAATATGTCTCACTCAAATTTTAATAACTAAATAATTGTTTAAATATTGTTATAAAGAAGATAAATTAAATTATGTATACTAATATTAAAGATAAAATATTTTTATTTATGATGGTAATTTATTTTTAATTTTTATAAAATAAATAATTACTATATATAATTAAACATTTCTGATGTATAAATTAATTAATTGATGAGAAATCATATGACAACCCTACTTTTATAAAAAACTTAAACATGATTTATTACATAAAACATCACTTGATACAATAAGAAGATTGAGATGTTTAGTGTCTTCGGGGATTAGGATCATTACATAAAAACATAAAACATGAAATACAACATCTTTATTGAAAACTTCCTTTACATGACCACTACATCCCTTCGTACCTAGCATTACATGGGATAACCTAAGGACATGCATAAGAAAAGGGTGAGCTATAAAGCCCAGTAAGGGAGTACACATGGAATAACATGAGGAGTACAATACATGTTAGACAATAGGCATATCAATAGAGCATAAGAAAAACATGAACATAAAGGCATGATAAAGCATGATAATCATAACATGGAAATGTTGCAACAACACGTAACATGGAATTAGCATGAGCCAAGGATCATTGCACATGGAGCATGAGTAAATCCTCATTGCACATGAAGCACGAGTAAACCCTCATTGAAATTTAATTAACATGAGTCAACACTCATTGCACATGACGTATCATGATATTATACTTTACCTAATGCATTGGAGCGCTATAAGGGTGCACCCTTCTTAAACATTTCATTTCATGCATAAGTGTGCCACATGGATCATAAAACATAGATTCATAAAACATAATCATTTATTCCACGATAAAGGAATGTGGAATTCATAAATGAGACTTTCTAATCAATAAGTAAAAGTGCATAAAGGTGGATACCCCTGATGGAGAAATGGGCATGGTATCCACTACACAATGGCATTGTCTTAGAAAATCGGTGTGATTTTGGCAGCGTAACGGCGTGACATAAGAATTCATAAAAAATGATGATGAGAGAGAAAGGGGTTACTCATCATATTTACATGTAATTGACAGTAAGGAGGTCATATAGATACATGTCCCAACAATTGTAATGGAATTTGGATTCATGATACAAAATTATTTCTTGAATTTAAAATAAGAGAGAGAAGTTCCTTTCAGAATTTTGGCATAGTAACAGGTGTACATGGGGTGAATTTAATGAGAGAGAAAGGGGTATCCCATCATTAAAACAATAAGAGATCAGTATGGGGGAGGTAAGAAACCATACCCCAATATTACTAATTGAAATTAAAAGGGCAATACAACTTAAAGAAAATTGACAAAAATGAGAAAGGAAGAAAAAAACCTTACATGGAAGTGTGCTTCCAAAGTCTAGAGAGAGGCTCGTGAGAGGCTTCTTGGGAGCTTGGGGAACCTTTGGAGGATAATAGAGAGAGTGGGGAATAGGTTGGATGAACTCCAAGGGATTTGAGTGTGGAGGAAGTGGGAGCTTGGGTGGGTTTATATAGGAAAGGTGAGGGAATTCTTTATTATTTAGGTTTGGGACCCCTTATATTAAATTAATCCAAAACAAAAACCATAAAATGGTTTTTGCCCACGGTTTTTGGAAAAGGGAATAGGAAAAAAATATTTTAGAAGGCCAAAGTCCGAACGTCTTAAAATAATAATGTTGCTTATGTGGAGGTGAGTCACACTCCCATGGAAATTAATTTAAAAAGGCAAAGTGTTGAATATGTCTTGAGGGATCCATTAATGCTTTGAAAAGTAAGTCAAACAAAACCAAAATCACATTATTTTAATGTTAAAACATATATTGTCCGAACATAAAGATTATAGTATTTTATTACATCACTATTGGGTCATTATGATGACATAAAACACATTATATATTTAAACGGTATTTAATTTTTACCCAAAAATTTGACTATCTCATAAAATTATGAAAAATTCACCATTGGATAATTTCTACATACTGATTCTAAAATAAAAGTTATTTCATCTAAATAATTTTCTAAATATGTTAATTTTCACTTTTAAAATAAAAACCGACATTTATAAAAAATTCACGGGTTTTGAAAAAAATGGCTTCCAAACCTTAATAAAATTTTAATTGCATTCATAAAATTATAAGATCATTTATATTTAATAAAATTTAATTTAATAATAATATTATTATTTTATTAATATATTATTTAATTAAAAAATCCCTTAATTTAATAAAATAGATTTCTTAATTAAATAATAACTAAAAACACCATTTGTACTTTAAAAACTAATTACAATGTATCAAAAATGACTAGAAATTATATTCATTATTATATACAAAAATAATGTACATGAACATAGTACTACTTATTTGTTACAAAAAACCTTAAAATAGCTACATAAGACCTAAGGGTAAGGTGTGCGACGGTGGGAGACTCTTGGGGTGGCTCGAATAACATCGCTCGAGTGGTAATTTCAATCAACTTCCACTTTTCCCGTAGGCGGTCACGTTCGAGCTTGACATGATGAAGCTCATCTTGGGCTTGGTCAAGGGCGAAGCCCAAAGATGCCACCTCTTTTCCGAGCTTTGAAAAATGGGCTTCGTATGGGGCAATTCTACTGGATGTGGCCATCGCTTCCTTTGTCTGAGTAAATTGGATTTATTAAGGTCCTATATTTATACTAATCATGTGATCACTGTTCAACGGCTATATTAGCAACGGTCAAAAATTCTTAACATAAACCAAAGAAGATGACATTTTATAAAAAAAAATTATATTAAGAGACATTTAATAAGATCAAGAGGGATTTTCAATTAATGAAACTTTGGGTCGTTACAATATTCCCCCCTTAAGAAATTTCACCCTCGAAATTCTCCTTCTTCCCACACTAAAACAAATGTGGGTAACTCAGCTTCATCATATCCTCCGATTCCCAAGTTGCTTCTTCAAACATGTGGTTTCTCCACAACACCTTGATGAGGGGAATTGTCTTATTTCGTAGAACTTTTTCTCTACGATCTAAGATCTTCACTGGTTGTTCCTCATAAGAAAGATAATATTCCAATTGTACCACCTCAGAAGAGTGTACATGTGAAGGGTCCGACATGTACTTCATTAAGAGGGATACATGAAAGACATCATGTAATTTAGACATGGAAGGTGGATGTGCTAGTCGATAGGCCACAACCCCGACATGATCAAGAATCTCGATGGGGCCAATGTACCTTGGACTTAATTCCCTTTCCTTCCAAACCTCATGAACTTCTTCCATGGAGATATGCATTGAAACACCATGTCTCCAAATTTAAACTCAAGGTCTCGTCAACGACTATCTGTATTACTCTTTTGTTGACTCTGGGATGCCTTGATATGCTGCTGAATGGTTTTCACCTTCTCCACCATTTCTTCGACCATTTCTGGTCCAAGTAGCTTACGTTCACCGAACTCATCCCAACATGCCGGTGTTCTACAACTTTTCCCATACAGGGCTTCATATGGTGCCATTTGGATGCTCGAGTGGAAACTATTATTATAAGAGAACTAAACCAGAGGAAGATGTTGATCCCATCCTCCTTTAAAGTCCATTGAACATGCTCTCAACATGTCCTCAAGTGTTTGGATAGTCCACTCGGATTGACCATTAGTTTGAGGGTGATAGGCCGTACTAAAGTTCAGCTCAGTATTCAGAGTATGTTGAAGACTCTTCCAAAATATAGAGGTGAATCTTGGATCTCTGTCAGACACAATAGATAGTGGTACTCCATGCAACCTTACCACTTCCCTCATATATATCCGTTCCAGTTGATCCAAAGTGAAATGCTCCTGAATAGAAATGAATTGTGCATTATTTGTAAGACGATCAACAACAACCCAGATTGCATTATTTCCTTTGTATGTCCTTGGAAGTATGGTGACAATGTCTATGGTGATGTTCTCCTATTTCCATTCTGGTATGGGAAATGGTTTCATCTTCCCCTTAGACATATGCCTCTCTGCCATCATTTGCTGACACACCAGGCACTTTGATGTATATTCAGCGATCTCCTTCTTCATATTATCCCACCAAAAGTTTTCTCAGAGATCTCGATACATCTTTGTGCTCCCTGGGTGAATAGAGAAATTTGAACTATGTGCATCATCCAAAAGTTCCTTCTTCAGCTCCGGACTTGATGGAACACATAGTCTTTTCCCAAACTGCACAATTCCCTCTTCATTAACATTAAACTCTAAGGATTTCTCTTTTTTGATAGCTTCCACTTTTTCCTGAATTCCTACATCATCCGTTTGAGCATCCTTTATCCTTTCCAAACTAGATGATTGTGCAATCATTTGTGAAAGGATTGATGATGTTCCATTCTTTTTGATTCCCATGTCCATCTTCATCAAGTCTATGGAGATTAGATCCTTCTCAATTCTCATTATTGATAGAATTGCTGGTTCCTTTCTACTTAGGAAATCTGCCACCTTGTTCGCTTTCCCAGAGTGGTAATGTATTGAATAGTCATAATACTTGATGAGATCTATCCAACTTCTCTGTTGCATATGAAGCTCTTTCTATGTGAATATATATTTAAGACTCTTGTGGTCAGTATATATCTCACATTTCTCTCCATAAAGATAATGCCGCCAGATTATCAAGGCAAAGAACACTGCTGCCAACTCCAGATCATGCGTTGGATAGTTTCTCTCATGTATTTTCAACTTCCTTGGGGCATAGGATATAACTTTATCATTATGCATCAGCACACAGCCTAAGCCCTTCTTTGAAGCCTCACTGAAACCAACAAAAGTTCCCCACTTGTGGGTAAAGTGAGCAGGGGCGCAGTGATAAGCCTCCTTTTCAACTCCTTGAAGATTTCTTCACATTCATCACTCCAAGAAAACTTTACTCCCTTCTGAGTTAGCTTGGTAAGAGGGTTGGACAATCGTGAGAAATTTCTCAAAAATCGTCGATAATATCTAGCTTACCCCAAGAAGCTACGGATATCTGTTACCGATGTTGGCCTCAGGCATCCCTCAATTGCATCTGTTTTAGAGGGGTCCACAGATATCCCCTATCTTATGATGATATGGCCCAAGAATGAGACCTCCTTCAACCAGAAATCACACTTGCTGTACTTTGCATAGAGCTTCTCCTTGTGCGAAGTCTCTAGTACAGTTTTTAAATGCACCTCATGATCCTCCTAGGTTTTGGAGTATATTAGAATATCATCTAAAAAGACTACCACAAATTTTTCAAGGTAGTCTCTAAAGACTCTATTCATCAAGTCCATGAATATTGCTGGAGCATTGGTGAGTCCGAAAGGCATTACTATGAATTCATAGTGCCCGTATCTTGTACGAAAAGCAATCTTGAGGACAACTTCCTTCTTCACCCTTACTTGATAATATCCCAACCACAAATCCACCTTGGAGAAGTATTGTGTTCCACACAATTGATCAAACAAGTCCTCGATTCTTGGGAGAGGATACTTGTTCTTTATCATGATTTTTTTAAGTTCAAGATAATCGATGTAAAGCCGAATTGACCCATCCTTCTTCTTGACGAAGAGGACTGGTGCACCGCATGGTGAAGCACTTGGGCATATAAACCCTTTATCCAGATTCTCCCGTAGTTGTTTCTTCAGCTCTTCAAGCTCAACAACAACCATTCTATATGGATTCTTGGATATCGGTAGAGCCCCAGGTATAAGTTCAATTGAGAACTCCACATCTCTTCTAGGAGGAAGACAAAGCAGTTCCTCAGGAAACACTTCAGCGAATTCCCTCACAATAGGCGTTTCTTCAAGGATGATTTATTCCTTGGACACAATCATCTGAGCCAGATACGTGTGCTCATAAGGCAGTAATATCTATACTTGAGATGATAGAGGTAAAGGACATTCATCTTCCTCCTAACACTTGTAAAGAATCGGGGGTCGATTCTCCATATGGAGTGTGATTTTCCTCTCCAGACAATTTATGTTGGATCTATATAAGGAAAGCCAATCCATGCCAAGAATTGCATCAAATTCCACCAGAGGGAGTATGATGAGGTTCCCTGGGAAATTCAATCCACAAATTATAATAGGGGAGGACTTATATTCATGGGATGCAATTATTTCCTCATTTTCTGTAGTCACTGACATCTTTACTTCCATGATTTGTGGTGGTGCTAGGATTGTTCTACTAAACTTTCGAGATATAAAAGAATGCGTTGAACCAGAATCAAAAAGTACGTCCGCTATTCTTGAATGAATAACTAGCATACCTGTCACCACTTCGTTTTTGGGGTTCACTTCGGCAGAAGTGATGGAAAAATCTCTTCCTTGCTGCCTTGGAGGTTGTTGGTTGTCTCAAAAAACCCTTGGAATTGGGCACTGATTTGCAAAATGACCCAGTTATTTGAATTTGTAGCATTGAACAACTTGTTGAGGTTCGAACGGAGCATTCATCTCCTCTATCATAACCGTGGGTCTTTCTTGCCGATAGTTAACAACTATGTGCCCTTCTCTTCCACACCTGAAGCATTTTCTCGTCCCCTTAAGGAAATTTCTAGGGTGATTCTTTCCAAACTTTTGGAAAGTGGGGTGCTGGATCTTCTTAGAACCGTTGTATTTATCCATCGGACCACCAGAATTGAATTCCACCTTACACTTCTTATCCCCATGATACCCCTATTATTCCCCGATCTCCATTTTGACCTTGAGGGCACATCAGACAATTTCCTCATAGCTGTCAAAGTCACGGATCGCTAATGCTTTCCGCAATCTAGGCTTCAGCCCACCAATGAAGTGGTCAACCTTGCATTCGGTGGTAACAAAAAAGCCAGAAGCGTATCGTGCAAGCCTTGGGAAGTTTTCCTCGTACGCTCCAACAGATTCTTCATCTTTATTCTTAAGGGAAAAGAAGTCCCTTTCCATATTAAGCCGGAGGGTGCGCGGAAAATATTTATCGAAAAACATCTTCCAGAAATCCTTCCATTCCAACGCCTCGATCTCCTCCTCAGGCTTCGTATTTTTGATCAACGTCCACCATTGATCAGCTTCACCCTCCATACGATAAGCCGCTAGGAGAACCTTCTCTTGTTCAGAACATTGGAGGTTGGGGAATATCTTTTCAATGGATTTGATCCATTTTTCAGCGATCGTGGGATTGGATGATCCACTAAAAGTAGGAGGCCTTTGTCTCATGAATCTCTCGATGGAGACTTTTTCTTTCTTAGGGGGGGGGGGTTGAACATTCCTCTTGACCCGTGTTTCTATTCGAAACTTGAGTTAGCTGAGAGAGAAGCATGAAAAATTTAGCGATTCCCACTCCCATTGGATTGGGCATCTCATTAGTACAGTCATCACACTGATCTTCACAACAGTTGTTTGCCCGAGTCCTCTTATTACCGGCCATTGGTTGGAATAAAAGGAAAGTTAGGGGTAACACATAATGGGTAATCCAAAGACAAACGTTGATGACTTATAAATAAAATTTTATTTCCTTAACTCATGAGTATATAGGCTTCAATCTAGGATTTTTCATGATCTAATCTCTAACATATATTCTTAGGGGAATTTTTTTTATTCCCTTAATAAGGGTTCATACTAAGTTTGTGAATTTAACAAAGCATATCCCCTAGGAGTATCGTAACCAAGGGTGCGGCAAGGCCCGTTTTCGTGCACTAGTTCCTGTTTGAGTCTAGCTCAAAGTGGTGTTTTAGGGTTTTACCCCTAGGATACATCTGTGCCGGAGCCACCTCTACCTGCTCGTATCCTGACAGGGATATATTTTCTTGATAACCCACTTACTCAATACTCCCCAAAACATAGGGAAGTTTTTATTGTACTTAGTCTTTGTATATATGGCTTTTCTAAGGTTTTCTAATCGTAATCCGAAAAATAACTAAACCTCCCACTGATACCAACTATGACAACCTTGCTTTTATAACAAACATAAACATGATTTATTACATAAAACTTCACTTGATACAACAAGAATATCGAGAGGTTTAGTGTCTTTGGGGATTAGGATCATCACATAAAAACTTAAAACATGAAATACAACATCTTTATTGAAAACTTCCTTTACATGACCACTACATTCCTTCGTACCTAGCATTGCATGGGATAACCTGAGGACATGAATAAGAAAAGGGTGAGAAATAATGCCCAATAAGGGAGTACACATGGAATAACATGAGGAGTAAAATACATGATAGAAAATAAAAAATATCAATAGAGCATAAGAAAAACATGTACATAAAAGCATGATAAAGCATGATAATCATAACATGGAAATGTGGAAACAACACTTAACATGGAATTAGCATGATCCAAGGCTCATTGCACACGGAGCATGAGTAAATCCTCATTGCACATGAAGCACGAGTAAACCCTCATTGCACTTGAATTATCATTACTCAACACTCATTGCACATGAAGTATCATGATACTATACTTTACCCAATGCATTGGAGCACTATAAGGGCGCACCCTTCTTAAACATTTCATTTCATGCATAAGTGTGCCACATGGATCATAAAACATGGATTCATAAAACATAATCATTTATTCCATGATAAAGTAATGTGGAATTCATACATGATACTTTGTTATCAATAAGTAAAAGTTCATAAAGGTGGATACCCTTAATGGAGAAATGGGCATGGTATCCACTACACAATGGCATTGGATTAGAAAATCGGTGCGATTTTGGCAGCGTAACGGCGTGACATAAGAATTCATAAAAAAGGTTGATGAGAGAGAAAGGGGTTACTCATCATATTTACATATAATGGACAGTAAGTAGGTCATGTAGATACATGTCCCAACAATTGTAATAGAATTTGGATTCATGATACAAAATTATTGCTTGAATGTAAAAGAAGAGAGAGAAGTTCCTTTCAGAATTTCGGCATAGTAACGGGTGTACGTGGGAGGCATTTAATGCGAGAGAAAGGGGTATCCCATCATTAAAACAATAATAGGTCAGTATGAGGGAGGTGTGAAACCATACCCCAACATTCATAATTCAAATTAAAAGGGCAATCCAACTTAAAGAAAAATAACAAAAATGAGAAAGGAAGAAAGAACCCTTACTTGGAAGTGTGCTTCCAAAGGCTTGAGAGAGGCTTGTGAGAGGCTTCTTGGGAGCTTGGGGCACCTTGGGAAAATTCTAGAGAGAGTGGGGCAGAGCTTGGACGAACTCCAAGGGATTTGAGTGAGGAGGAACTGGGAGCTTGGGTGGGTTTATATAGGAAAGGTGAGAGAATTCTTTATTATTTAGGTTTGGGACCCCTTATATTAAATTAATTCAAACCACAAACCATCCCACAGTTTATGCCCATGTTTTTTGGAAAAGGTAATAGGAAAAAAATATTTTATAAGGCCAAAGTCCGAACTTTTTAAATAATAAGGTTTCTTATGTGGAGGTGAGTCACACTCCCATGGAAATTAATGTAAAAAGGCAAAATGTTGAATATGTATTGAGGGGTCGATTAATGCTTTGAAAAGTAAGTCAAAAAAACACTAAATCACATTATTTTAATTTTAAAACAAATATTTTCTGAACATAAAGATTATAGGATTTAATTACATCACTATTGGGTCATTATGATGTCATAAAACACATTATATATTTAAACGGTATTTAATTTTTACCCAAAAATTTGACTGTCTCATAAAATAATGAAAAATCCACCGTTGGATAATTTCAACGTCCTGATTCTATAAATAACATTTATTTTATCTAAATAATTTTCTGAATATTTTATTTTTCACTTTTAAAATAAAAACCGACATTTATCAAAAATTCACGGGTTTTGAAAAAAGGCTTTCAAACCGTAATAAAAATTTTAATTGCATTCATAAAATTATAAGATCATTTATATTTAATAAAAATTAATTTAATAATAATAATGTTATTTTATTAAAATATTATTTAATTCAAAAATCCCTTAATTTAATAAAATAGATTTCTTATTTAAATAATAACTAAAAACACCATTTGTACTTTAAAAACTATTTACAACGTATCAAAAATGACTAGAAATTATATTCATTATTATATACAAAAATAATGTAGATGAACATAGTACTACTTATTTGTTACATAACCCCTTAAAACAGATGCATAAGACCTAAAGGTAAGGTGTGCGATGGTGAGAGACTCTTAGGGTGGCTCCGATAACATCGCTCGAGTGGTAATTTCAATCAACTTCCACTTTTCCCATAGACGGTCACGTTCGAGCTTGACATGATGAAGCTCAGCTTGGGCTTGGTCAAGGGAAAAGCCCAAATATTCCACCTCTTTTCCGAGCTCTGACAAATGGGCTTCATATGGGGCAATTCTACTGGATGAGGCCATCACTTCCTTTGTCTGAGTAAATTGGATTTGTTAAGGTCCTATATTTATACTAATCATGTGATCACTATTCAATGGCTATATTAGCAACGCTCAAAAATTCTTAACAAAAAACCAATGAAGTTGACATTTTATAAAAACATTTTATATAAAGAGACATTTAATAATATCGAGAGAGATTTTCCATTAATGAAACTTTGGGTCGTTATAATATTCCCCCCTTAAGAAATTTCGCCCTCGAAATTTTCATTCTTCCCACACTAAAACAAATGTGGGGAACTCATCTTCATTATATCCTCCGATTCCCAAGTTGCTTCTTCAAACTTGTGGTTTCTCCACAACACCTTGATGAGGGTCATTGTCTTATTTCGTAGAACTTTTTCTCTACAATCTAAGATCCTCACTGGTTGCTCCTCATAAGAAAGATCATCTTCCAATTGTACCACCTCGGAAGAGAGTACATGTGGAGGGTCCGGTATGTACTTCCTTAAGAGGGATACATGAAAGACATCATGTACGTTGGCCATGGCCGGTAGAAGTGCTAGTCGATAGGCCATAGCCTCGACATGATCAAGAATCTCAAAGGGTCCGATGTACCTTGGACTTAACTTCCCTTTCCTTCCAAACCTCATGACCTTCTTCCATGGAGATATGCATTGAAACACCATGTCTACATCTGTAAACTCAAGGTCTCGTCGATGATTATCTGCATAACTCTTCAGTCGACTCTGGGATGCCTTGATATGATGTTGAATGGTTTTCACCTTCTCCACCATTTCTTCGACCATTTCTGGTCCAAGCCGCTTACGTTCACTGACCTCATCCCAACATGTCGGTGTTCTACACCTTTTCCCATACAGGGCTTCATATGGTGCCATTTGGATTCTTGAGTGGAAACTATTGTTATAAGAGAACTCAAGCAGAGGAATATGTTCATCCCATCCTCATTTAAAGTCCATTGAACATGCTCTCAACATGTCCTCAAGTGTTTGGATAGTCTGCTCGGATTGGCCATCAGTTTGAGGATGATAGGCTATACTAAAGTTCTGCTCAGTATTCAGAGCATGTTGAAGACTCTTCCAAAACATAGAGGTGAATCTTGGATCTCGGTCAGACACAATAGATAGTGGTACTCCATGCAACCTTACCACTTCCCTGATATATATCTGTGCCAGTTCATCCAAAGAGAAATCCACCCGAATAACAATGAATTATGCTGTCTTTGTAAGACGATCCACAACAACCCAGATTGCATTGTTGCCTTTGGATGTCCTTGGATTTTCAGTGACAAAGTCCATGGTGATGTTCTCCCATTTCCATTCTAGTATGGGCAATGGTTGCATCATCCCTTCAGACTTCTTCCTCTCAGCCTTCACTTGCTGATACACTAGGAACTTTGATGTATATTTAGCAATCTCCTTCTTCATGTTATCCCACCAAAAGTTTTCTCAGAGATCTCGATACATCTTTGTGCTCCCTGGGTGAATAGAGAAATTTGAACTATGTGAATCATCTAAAAGTTCCTTCTTCAGCTCCGGATTTCATGGAACACGTAGTATTTTCCCAAACTGCACAATTCCTTCTTCATTGACATTAAACTCAGAGGATTTCCCTTTTTTTATAGCTTCCACTTTTTCCTGAATTCCCACATCATCCTTTTGAGCATCCTTTATCCTTTCCAAAAGATATGGTTGATCAATCATTTGTGAAAGGATTGATTATGTTCCCTTCTTTATGATTCCCACGTCCATCTTCATCAAGTCTTAGAAGATTGGATCCTTCTCAATTCTCATCATTGATAGAATTGCTGGGTCCTTTCTACTTAGGGCATCTGCCACCTTCTTCGCTTTCCCAGGGTGGTAATGTATTGAACAATCATAATCCTTGATGAGATCTATGCATATTCTCTAGCGCATATTAAGCTCTTTCTGTGTGAATATATATGTAAGACTCTTGTGGTCAGTATATATCTCACATTTATCTCCATAAAGATAATGCCGCCAGATTTTCAAGGAAAAGATCACCGCCGCCAACTCCAGATCATGCGTTGGAAAGTTTCTCTCATGGATTTTCAAATGCCCTGAGGGATATGATATAACTTTATCATTCTGCATCACCACATAGACTAAGCCCTTCTTTGAAGCATCATTGAAAACAAAAAAAAAAGTTCCCCACTTGTGGGTAAAGTGATCACGGGTGCAATGATAAGCCTCCATTTCAACTCCTTGAAGCTTTCTTCGCATTCATCACTCCAAGAAAACTTTACTCCCTTTCGAGTTAGCTTGGTAAGAGGGTTCGACAATCGTGAGAAATTTCTCACAAATCGTCGATAATATCCAGTTAACCCCATGAAGCTACGGATATCCATTACCGATGTTGGCCTCGACCATCCCTCAATTGCATCTGTTTTGGAGGATCCACAGATATCCCATTGCTTGTGATGATATGGCCCAAGAATGAGACCTCCTTCAACCAGAACTCACACTTGCTGTACTTTTCATAAAGATTCTCCTTGCGCAATGTTTCTAGTACAGTTTTTAAATGCTCCTCATGATCCTGCTTGGTTTTGGAGTATATGAGAATATCATCTATAAAGACTAACACAAATTTGTCAAGGTAATCTCTAAAGACTCTATTCATCAAGTCCAAGAATATTTCTGGAGCATTGGTGCGTCTGAAAGGAATTACTATGAATTCATAGTGCCTGTATCTTGTACGAAAAGCAGTCTTGGGGACATCTTCATTCTTCACCCTTACTTGATAATATCCTGACCGAAAATCCACCTTGGAGAAGTATTGTGCTCCACGGAGCTGATCAAACAAGTCATCGATTCTTGGGAGAGGATACTTGTTCTTTATCATGATTTTTTTATGTTCACGATAATCGATGGAAAGCCTCATTGACCCATCTTTCTTCTTAACTAAGAGGACTAGTGCACCCCATGGTGAAGCACTTGGGCGTATAAACCCTTTATCCGGATTCTCCTGTAGTTGTTTCTTCATCTCTTCAAGATCAACAACAGCCATTCTATATGGAGTCCTGTATATTGGTAGTGCCCCAGGTATAAGTTCAATTGAGAACTCAACATCTCTTCTAGGAGGAAGACCAGGCAGTTCCTTGGAAAACACTTCAGTGAATTTCCTCACAATAGGCATTTCTTCAAGGATGGTTTCTTCCTCGGACTCAATAATCTGAGCCAGATACGCGTTCTCATAAGGCAGTAATATCCATGCTTGAGATGATGGATATAAAGGAGATTCATCTTCCTCGTGACACTTGTAAAGAATCTCGGGTCGATTCTCCATATGGAGTGTGATTTCCCTCTCTTGACAATTTATGTTGGATATATATAAGGAAAGACAATCCATGCCAAGAATTGCATCAAATTACACCAGAGGGAGTATGATGAGGTTCGTCGGGAAATTCAATCCACAGATTATAACAGGGGAGGACTTATATTCATGGGATGCAATGATTGCCCCATTTTTCATACTCACTGACATCTTTACTTCCATGATTTGTGGTAGTGCTGGGATTGTTCTACTAAACTTTCAAGATATAAAAGAATGCCTAGAACCTGAATCAAAAAGTACGTTCACTATTCTTGAATGAATAACTAGCGTACCTGTCACCACTTTGTTTTCAGGGTTCACTTCGGCAGAAGTGATGGAAAAAGCTCTTCCTTGCAGCCGTAGAGGTTGTTGGTTGTCTCCAAATGCCCTTGGATTAAGGCACTGATTTGAAAAATGACCCGGTTCTTTGCATTTTTAGCATTGAACAATGTGTTGAGGTTCAAACAGAGCGTTCCTCTCCTCTGTCGCAGCCGTGGGTCTTTCTTGCTGACAGTTAACTGCTAGGTGCCCTTCTCTTCCACACCTGAATCATTTTCTCATCCCCTTAAGGCAATTTACAGGGTGCTTCTTTCCGCACTTTTGGCAAGTGGGGTGCTGGATCTTCTTAGAACCGTTGGATTTATCCATCGGACCACCATCATTGAATTCCACCTTACGCTTCTTGTACCCATGATACCCCTATGATTCCCCGATCTCCATTTCGACCTTGAGGGCACATCGTAAAATTTCATCATAGCCGTCGAAGTCACGGATCACTAATGCTTTTCGCAAGCTAGGCTTCAACCCACCAAAGAAGCAGTCAACCTTGCATTCAGGGGTAATGAAAAATCTAGAAGCATATCCTGCAAGCCTTGTGAAGTTTGCCCCATACGCTCCAATAGATTCTTCATCTTTTTTCTTGAGGGAAAGGGAGTCCCTTTCCATCTTAAGCCTGAGGGTGCACGGAAAATATTTATCGAAAAACATATTCCAAAAATCCTTCCATTCCAATGCCATGATCTCCTCCTCAGGCTTCATATTTTTGATCAACGTCCACCATTGTTCAGATTCACCCTCAATACGATAAGCCGCTAGGAGAACCTTCTCTTGTTCAGAACATTGGAGGATGGAGAATATCTTTTCAATGGAGTTGATCCATTGTTCAGAGATCGTGGGATCAGATGATCCACTAAAAGTAGGAGGCCTTTGTCTCATGAAGCTCTCGATAGCAACTTGTTCTTTCTTGGGGGGTGGGGGGGTTGAACATTCCTCTTGACCCGTGTTTCTATTCAAAACTTGAGTTATCTAAGAGAGAGGCATGAAAAAGTTCGCGATTCCTGCTCCCATTGGATTGGGAATCTCATTAGTACAGCCATCACACTGATCTTCACAATGGTTGTTAGCCTGAGTCCTCCTATTACTACCCATTGGCTGGAATAAAATGAATGTTACGGGTAACACATAAAGGTTAATCCAAATACAAAAGTTGATGACTTATAAATAAACTTTTATTTCCTTAACTCATGAGTATATAGGCTTCAATCTAGGCTTTTCATGATCTACTTTCTAAAATATATTCTTAGGGGAATTTTTTTTATTCCCTTAATAAGGGTTCATACTAAGCTTGTGAATTTATCAAAGAATATCCCCCTGGAGTGTCGTAACTAAGAGTGCAGCAAGGCCCGTTGTCATGCACCAGTTCCCGTTCGAGTCTAGCTCAAAGCAGTGTTTTAGGGTTTTACCCCTAGGATACATCTGTGCCAGAGCCCCCTCTACCTTTTCGTATCCAGACAAGGATGTATTTGCTTGAAAACCCACTTACTCAATACTCACAAAAACATAGGGAAGTTTTTATTGTACTTAGTCTTTGACTCTAAGGCTTTACTAAGGTTTTCTAATCCTAATCCTAAAAATAACCAAACCTCCCTCTGATACCAACTATGACAACCCTGCTTTTATAACAAACTTAAACATGATTAATTACATAAAACTTCACTTGATACAACAAGAATATCGAGTGGTTTAGTGTCTTTGGGGCTTAGGATCATTACATAAAAACTTAAAACATGAAATACAACATCTTTATTGAAAACTTCCTTTACATGAACACTACATTCGTTCGTACCTAGCATTGCATGGGATAACGTGAGGACATGCATAAGAAAAGGGTGAGCTATAAAGCCCAGTAAGGGAGTAGACATTGAATAACATGATGATTATAACACATGTTATAAAATAGGAATATCAATAGAGCATAAGAAAAACATGAACATAAAGGCATGATAAAGCATGATAATCATAACATGGAAATGTGGCAACAACACTTAACATGGAATTAGCTTGAGCCAAGGCTCATTGCACATGGAGCATGAGTAAATCCTCATTGCACCTGAAGCATGATTAAAACCTCATTGCACTTGAATTAGCATGATTAAACACTCATTTCACATGACGTATCATGATAATATACTTTACCCAATGCATTGGAGGGCTATAAGGTCACACCCTTCTTAAACATTTCATTTCATGCATAAGTGTGCCACATGGATCATAAAACATGAATTCATAAAACATAATCATTTATTCCACAATAAAGGAATGTGGAATTCATACATGATATTTTGTAATCAACAAGTAAAAGTGCATAAAGGTGTATACCCTTGATGGAGAAATGGGCATGGTATCCACTACACAATGGCATTGGCTTAGAAAATCGGCGCAATTTTGGCAGCGTAACGACGTGACATAAGAATTCATAAAAAAGGTTGACAAGAGAGAAAGGGGTTCCTCATCATATTTACAAGTAATTTACATTAAGGAGGTAATATAGATACATGTCCCAACAATTGAAATGGAATTTGGATTCATGATACAAAATTATTTCTTGAATGTAAAAGAAGAGAGAGAAGTTCCTTTCTGAATTTCGGCATAGTAACAGGAGTACATGGGAGGCATTTAATGAGAGAGAAAGGGGTCTCCCATAATTAAAAAAATAAGAGGGAATTATGGGGGAGGTGCTAAACCATACCCCAACATTCATAATTGAAATTAAAAGGGCAATAAAACTTAAAGAAAATTGACAAAAATGAGAAAGGAAGAAAAAACCCTTACTGGGAAGTGTGCTTCCAAAGGCTAGAGAGAGGCTTCTGAGAGGATTCTTGGGAGCTTGGGGAACCTTGGGAGGATTATATAGAGAGTAGGGCAGAGGTTGGACGAACTCAAATGGATTTTAGTGAGGAGGAAGTGGGAGCTTGGGTGGGTTTATATAGGAAAGGTGAGGGAATTCTTTTTTATTTAGGTTTGGGAACCCTTATATTAAATTAATCCAAACCACAAACCATCCCATGGTTTTTGCCCATGGTTTTTGGAAAAGGGAATAGGAAAAAAATATTCTATAAGCCCAAAGTCTGAAATTATTAAAATAATAAGGTTGCTTACGTGGAGGTGAGTCACACTCCCATGGAAATTAATTTGAAAAGGCAAAGTGTTGAATATGTCTTGAGGGGTCGATTAATGCTTTGAAAAGTAAGTCAAACAAACCCAAAATAGCATTATTTTAATGGTAAAACATATATTGTCCGAACATAAAGATTATAGTATTTTATTACATAACTATTGGGTCATTATGATTTCATAAAACACATTATATATTTCAACGGTATTTAATTTTTACCCAAAAATTTGACTGTCTCATAAAATTATGAAAAATTCACTGTTGGATAATTTCGACGTCCTGATTCCAGAAATAACATTTATTTTATCTAAATAATTTTCTAAATTTGTTAATTTTCACTTTTAAAATAAAAACCAACATTTATCGTAAATTCACAGGTTTTGAAAAAAAATGGCATCCGAACCTTAATAAAAATTTTAATTGCATTCATAAAATTATAAGATCATTTATATTTAATAAAAATTAATTTAATAATATTATTATTATTTTATTAAAATGTTATTTAATTCAAAAATTGATTAATTTAATTAAATGTATTTCTTAGTTAAATAATAACTAAAAAAACCTTTTGTACTTTAAAAACTATTTACAATGTATCAAAAATGTCTAGAAATTATATTCATTATTATATAAAAAAATAATTTACATTAACATAGTACTAATTATTTGTTACATAACCCCTTAAAATAGCCGCATAAGACCTAAGGGTAAGTTGTGTGATGGTGAGAGACTCTTGGGGTGGCTCAGATAACATCGCTCGAGTGGTAATTTCAATCGACTTCCACTTTTCCCGTAGACGGTCATGTTCGAGCTTGACATGATGAAGCTCAGCATGGGATTGGTCGAGGGAGAAGCCCAAAGACGCCACCTCTTTTCCGAGATCTGAAAAATGGGCTTCGTATGGGGCAATTCTACTGGATGAGTCCATCGCTTCCTTTGTCTGAGTAAATTGGATTTGTTAAGGTCCTGTATTTATACTAATCATGTGATCACTATTCAATGGCTATATTAGCAATGGTCAAAAATTATTAACATAAAACCAAAGAAGTTGACATTTTATAAAAACATTTTATATAAAGAGACATTTAATAATATCAAGAGGGATTTTCCATTAATGAAACTTTGGGTCGTTACAATATTCCCCCCTTAAGAAATTTCGCCCTTGAAATTTTCCTTCTTCCCACACTAAAACAAATGTGGGTAACTCAGCTTCATCATATCCTCCGATTCCCAAGTTGATTCTTAAAACTTTTGGTTTCTCCACAACACCTTGACGAGGGGCATTGTCTTATTTCATAGAACTTTTTCTCTACGATCTATGATCTTCACTGGTTGCTCCTCATAAGAAAGATCATCTTCCAATTGTACCACCTCGGAAGAGAGTACATGTGAAGGGTCCGGTATGTACTTACTTAAGAGTGATGCATGAAAGACATCATGTACTTTGGCCATGGCAGGTGGAAGTGCTAGTTGATAGGCCACATCCCCGACACGATCAAGAATCTCAACGGGGTTGATGTACCTTGGACTTAACTTCCCTTTCCTTCCAATCCACATGACCTTCCTCCATAGAGATATGCGTTGAAACACCATGTCTCCAACTTTAAACTCAAGGTATCATCGACGATTATCTGAATAACTCTTTTGTCAACTCTGGGCTGCCATGATATGCTGCTAAATGGTTTTCACCTTCTCCACCATTACTTCGACCATTTCTGGTTAAAGCAGCTTACGTTCACTGACCTTATCCCAATATGCTGGTGTTCTAGACCTTTTCCCATACAGGGATTCATATGGTGCCATTTGGATGCTTGAGTGGAAACTATTGTTATAAGAGAACTCAACTAGAGGAAGATGTTGATACCATCCTCCTTTAATTTCCATTGAACATGCTCTAAACATGTCCTCAATTGTTTTGATAGTCCACTCAGATTGGCCATCAGTTTGTGGATGATGGGCCGTACTGAAGTTCAGCTCAGTATTCAGAGCATGTTGAAGACTCTTCCAAAACGTAGAGGTGAATCTTGGATCTCGGTCAGACACAATAGACAGTGGTACTCCATGCAACCTTACCACTTCCTTGATATATATCTGTGCTAGTTGATCCAAAGAGAAATCCTCCCGAATAGCAATGATGTGTGTAGTCTTTGTAAGATGATCCATAACAACCCAGATTGCATTGTTTCCTTTGGATGTCCTTGGAAGTCCGGTGAAAAATTCCATGGTGATGTTCTCCCATTTCCATTCTGGTATGAGAAGTGGTTGCATCTTCCCCTTAGACTTCTGCCACTCTGCCTTCACTTGCTGACACCCCAGGAACATTGATGTATATTCAGCGATCTCCTTCTTCATATTATCCCACCAAAAGTTTTCTCAGAGATCTCGATATATCTTTGTTCTCCATGGGTGAATAGAGAAATTTGAACTATCTGCATCATCCAAAAGTTCCTTCTTCAGCTCCGGACTTGATGGAACACATAGTCTTTTCCCAAACCGCATAATTCCTTCTTCATTAACATTAAAATCTGAGGATTTCCCTTTTTTGATAGCTTCCTCTTTTTCCTGAATTCCCACATCATCCTTTTGAGCATCCTTTAACCTTTCCAAAAGAGATGGCTGAGCAATAATTTGTGAAAGGATTGATTATATCCCAATCTTTATGATTCCCATGTTCATCTTCATCAAGTCTAAGATGATTGGATCCTTCTCAATTCTCATCATTGGTAGAATTGCTGGGTCCTTTCTACATAGGGCATCTTCCACCTTGTTCACTTTCCCAGGGTGGTAATGTATTGAACAGTCATAATCCTTGATGAGATCTATCCATCTTCTCTGGCGCATATTAAGCTATTTTTGTGTGAATATATATTTAATACTCTCGTGGTCAGTATATATCTCACATTTCTCTCCATAAAGATAATGCCACCAGATTTTCAAGGAAAAGATCACCGCCTCCAACTCCAGATCATGCGTTGGATTGTTTCGCTCATGGATTTTCAACTACCTTGAGGCATAGGATATAACTTTATCATTATCCATCAGCACACATCCTAAGCCCTTATTTTAAGCATCACTGAAAACAACAAAAAGTTTCCCACTTGTGGGTAAAGTGAGCACGGGTGCAGTGATAAGACTCATTTTCAACTCCTTGAAGCTTTCTTCACATTCATCACTCCAAGAAAACTTTACTCCCTTTCGAGTTAGCTTGGTAATAGGGTTGGTCAATCTTGAGAAATTTCTCACAAATCGTCGATAATATCCATCAAACCCCAAGAAGCTACGGATATCCGTTACCGATGTTGGCCTCAGCCATCCCTCAATTGCATCTGTTTTGGAGGGGTCCAGAGATATCACATTGCTTGTGATGATATGGCCCAAGAACGATACCTCCTTCAACCATAACTCACACTTTCTGCACTTTCCATAGATCTTCTCCTTGCGCAAAGTCTCTAGTACAGTTTTTAAATGCTCCTCATGATCCTCCTTGGTTTTGAAGTATATTAGAATATCATCTATAAAGACTACCAAGAATTTGTCAAGGTAATCTCTAAAGACTCTATTCATCAAGTGCATGAATATTTCTGGAGCATTGGTTAGTCCGAAAGGCATTACTATGAATTCATAGTGCCTGTATCTTGTATGAAAAGCAGTCTTGGAGACATCTTCCTTCTTCACCCTTTCTTGATAATATCCCGACCAAAAATCCACCTTGGAGAAGTATTGTGCTCCACGCAGCTGATCAAACAAGTCATAGATTCCTGGGAGAGGATACTTGTTCTTTATCATGATTTTGTTAGGTTCACAATAATCAATGCAAAGCCGCATTGACCCATCCTTCTTTTTGATAAAGAGGATTGGTGCACCCCATGGTGAAGCACTTCGGCGTATAAACCCTTTATCTAGATTCTCCTGTAGTTGTTTCTTCAGCTCTTCAAGCTCAACAACAACCATTCTATGTAGAGTCTTGGATATTGGTAGCGCCCCAGGTATAAGTTCAATTGATAAGTCAACATCTCTTCTAGGAGGAAGACCAAGCAGTTCCTCAGGAAACACTTCAGCGAATTCCCTCATAATAGGCATTTCTTCAAGGATGGTTTCTTCCTTGGACTCAATCATCTGAGCCAGATATGAATGCTCATAAGGCTTTAATATCCATGCTTGATATGATGGAGCTAAAAGAGATTCATATTCTTCCTGAAACTTATAATGAATCAGTGGTCGATTCTCCATATGGAGTGTGCTTTCCCTCTCCCGAAAATTTACGTTGGATATATATAAGGAAAGCCAATCCATGCCAAGAATTGCATCAAATTCCACCAGAGGGAGTATGATGAGGTTCGCCGGGAAATTCAATCCACATATTATAACAGGGGAGGACTTATATTCATGGGATGCAATGATTGACCCATTTTCGTACTCACTGACATCCTTACTTCCATGATTTGTGGTGGTGCTGTGATTGTTATACTAAACATTCGAGATATAAAAGAATGTGTAGAACCTGAATAAAAAATTACATTCTCTATTCTTGAATGAATAACTTACATACCTGTCACCACTTCATTGTCGGGGTACACTTCGGCAGAAGTGATGGAAAAATCTCTTCCTTGCTGCCTTGGAGGTTGTTGTTTGTCTCCAATAACCCTTGGATTAGGGAACTGATTTGCAAAATGATGCAGTTCTTTGCATTTGTAGCATTGAACAACGTGTTGAGGTTCGAATGGAGCATTCCTCTCCTCTGTCACAGTCGTGCGTCTTTCTTACCAACAGTTAACAGCTAGGTGCCCTTCGTATCCACACCTGAAGCATTTTCTCATCCCCTTAAGGCAATTTCCAGGGTGCTTCTTTCCGATCTTTTGGAAAGTGGGGTGCTGGATCTTCTTATCACCATTTGATTTATCCATCGGACCACCAGCATTAAATTACACCTTACGCTTATTGTCCCCATGATACCCCTGTGATTCCCCGATCTCCATTTTGACCTTGAGGGCACATCAAAATTTTTTCTCATAGCTGTCAAAGTCACGGATCGCTAATGCTTTCCGCAAGCTAGGCTTTAGCCCACCAAAGATGCGGTCAACCTTTCATTCGGGGATAACGAAAAATACAGAAGCGTATCGTGCAATCCTTGTGATGTTTTCCTCATACGCTCCAACAGAATCTTAATCTTTTTTCTTGAGGGAAAGGAAGTCCCTTTCTATCTTAAGCCGAAGGGTGCGCGGAAAATATTTATCGAAAAACATCTTCCAGAAATCCATCCATTCCAATGCCTCAATCTCCTCCTCAAGCTTCATATTTTTTATCAACATCCACCATTGATCAGCTTCACCCTCCATACGATAAGCCGCTAGGAGATACTTCTCTTGTTTAGAACATTGGAGGATGGAGAATATCTTTTCAATGAAGTTGATCCATTGTTTAGTGATCGTGGGATGAGATGATCCACTAAAAGTAGGAGGCCTTTGTCTTATGAAGCTCTCGATAGCGACTTTTTCTTTTTTAGGGGTGGGGGGGGGGTTGAACATTCCTATTGACCCGTGATTCTATTAAAAACTTGAGTTAGCTGAGAGAGAAGCATGAAAAAGTTTGCAATTACCACTCCCATTGGATTGGGCATCTCATTTGTACAGTCATCACACTGATCTTCACAATGGTTCTTAGCCCGAGTCCTGGCTGGAAGAAAAGGAACGTTAGGGGTAACACATAAAGGGTAATCGAAAGAGAAAAGTTGATGACTTATGAATAAACTTTTATTTCCTTATCTCATGAGTATATAGGCTTCAATCTAGGCTTTTCATGATATATTTTCTAACATATATTCTTTGGGGATTTTTTTTATTCCCTTAATAAGGGTTCATACTAAGCTTGTGAATTTACCAAAGCATATCCCCCATGAGTGTCGTAACTGAGAGTGCAGCAAGGCCCGTTGTCGTGCACCAGTTCCCATTCGAGTCTAGCTCAAAACAGTGTTTTAGGGTTTTACCCCTAGGATACATCTGTGCCAGAGCCGCCTCTACCTGGTCGTATCAAGACAGGGATGTATTTTCTTGATAACCCACTTACTCAATACTCACCAAAACATAGGGAAGTTTTTATTGTACATAGTATTTGTATCTATGGCTTTACTAAGGTTTTCTAATCCCAATCCCAACAATAACCAAACCTCCCTATGATACCAACAATGAAAACCCTACTTTTATAACAAATGTAAACATGATTTATTACATAAAAATTCACTTGATACAACAAGAATATCGAGAGTTTTAGTGTCTTTGGGGCTTAGGATAATTACATAAAAACTTAAAACATGAAATACAACATCTTTATTGAAAACTTCCTTTACATGACCACTACATTCCTTCGTACCTAGCATTGCATGGGATAACCTGAGGACATGCATACGAAAAGGGTGAGCTATAAATCCCAGTAAGGGAGTACACATGGAATAACACAGGGAGTAAAATAAATGTTAGACAATAGGCATATCAATGGAGCATAATAAAAACATGAACATAAAGGCATGATAAAGCATGATAATCATAACATGGAAATGCGGCAACAACACTTAACATGGAATTAGCATGAGCCAAGGCTCATTGCACATAGAGCATGACTAAATCCTCATTGCACATGAAGCACGAGTGAACACTCGTTTCACTTGAATTATAATGAGTCAACACTCATTGCACATGATGTATCATGATACTATACTTTACCCATTGCATTGGAGCGCTATAAGGGCGCACCCTTCTTAAACATTTCATTTCATGCATAAGTGCGCCACATGGATCATAAAACATGGATTCATAAAACATATTCATTTATTCCATGATAAAGGAATGTGGAATTCATACATGATACTTTTTAATAAATAAGTAAAAGTTCATAAAGGTGGATACCATTGATGGAGAAATGGGCATGGTATCCACTACACAATGGCATTGGCTTAGAAAATCGGTGCGATTTTGGCAGCGTAACGACGTGACATAAGAATTCATAAAAAAGGTTGATGAGAGAGAAAGGGGTTCCTCATCATATTTACATATAATGGACAGTACAGAGGTCATATAGATACATTTCCCAACAATTGTAATGGAATTTGGATTCATGATACAAAATTATTGCTTGAATGTAGAAGAAGAGAGAGAAGTTCCTTTCGGAATTTCGGCATAGTAACGGGTGTACATGGGAGGCATTTAATGAGAGGGAAAGGGGTATCCCATCATTAAAAAAATAAAAGGGAAGTATGGGGGAGGTTTGAAACCATAACCCAACATTCATAATTGAAATTAAAAGTGCAATACAACTTAAAGAAAATTGACAAAAATGAGAAAGGAAGAAAAAACCCTTACTTGGAAGTGTGCTTCCAATGGCTAGAGAGAGGCTTGTGAGAGGCTTCTTGGGAGCTTGGGGCACCTTGGGAGGATTCTAGAGAGAGTAGGTCAGAGGTTGGACGAACTACAAAGGATTTGAGTGAGGAAGATGTGGGAGCTTGGGTTGGTTTATATAGGAAAGGTGAGGGAATTCTTTATTATTTAGGTTTGGGACCCCTTATATTAAATTAATCCAAACAACAAACCATCCCATGGTTTTTGGAAAAGGGAAGAGGAAAAAAATATTTTATTAGGCCAAAGTCAGAACTTCTTAAAATAATTAGGTTGATTTTGTGGAGGTGAGTCACACTCCCATGGAAATTAATTTAAAAAGGAAAAGTGTTGAATATGTCTTTAGGGGTCCATTAATGCTTTGAAAAGTAAGTCAAACAAACCCAAAATCACATTATTTTAATGGTAAAACATATATTGGACATATATAAAGATTATAGTAATTTATTACATCACTATTGGGTCATTATGATGTCATAAAACACATTATATATTTAAACGGTATTTAATTTTTATATAAAAATTTGACTGTCTCAGAAAATTATGAAAAATTCACCTTTGGATAATTTCGATGCCCTGATTCCAGATATAACATTTATTTTATCTAAATAATTTTCTTAATATGTTAATTTTCACTTTTAAAATAAAAACCAACATTTATCAGAAATTCACGGGTTTTGACAAAAATGGCTTCCAAACCTTAATAAAAATTTTAATTGCATTCATAAAATTATAAGATAATTTATATTTAATAAAAATTAATTTAATAATAATAATATTAATTTATTAAAATATTATTTAATTAAAAAATCCCTTAATTTAATAAAATTGATTTCTTAATTAAATAATAACTAAAAACACCATTTGTACTTTAAAAACTATTTACAATGTATCAAAAATGACTAGAAATTATATTCATTATTATATAAAAAAATAATGTACATGAACATAGTAATACTTATTTGTTACATAACCCCTTAAAACAACCGCATAAGACCTAAGGGTAAGGTGTGCAATGGTGAGAGACTCTTGGGGTGGCTCGGATAACATCGCTCGAGTGGTAATTTCAATCAACTTCCACTTTTCTCGTAGATGGTCACATTCGAGATTGACATGATGAAGCTCAGCTTAGGATTGGTCAATGGAGAAGCCCAAAGATTCCACCTCTTTTCCGAGCTCTGAAAAATGGGCTTCGTATGGGGAAATTCTACTAGATGAGGCCATCGCTTCCTTTGTCTGAGTAAATTGGATTTGTTAAGGTCTTATATTTATACTAATCATGTGATCACTGTTCAACGGCTATATTAGCAATGGTAAAAAATTCTTAACATAAAACCAAAGAAGTTGACATTTTATAAAAACATTTTATATAAAGAGACATTTAATAAGATCAAGATGGATTTTCCATTAATGAAACTTTGGGTCATTACAAATCAATAAAACAATTTTAAATAAAATATTAATAACCATAAAAAGACAAAATAATTTGAACAAATAATATTTTTCGACTATATATCGACCATAACCATCTAATGGTCGAGTTAGTGACCATTTGGACCCATATAGAAAATATAGTCACAATTATATTATTTTATTAAAGTGATGTTAAAGTTGTCACATTCATAATTCCATAAGTATAACATTTTAAATGTTGGATTTTCCTGAAGATAAATTCAACTAAATAAATTCTTATAAAATCTAGTAGATTTATATTCATAATAATATTTTAATTTTAATTATTATTCAACAAATGAGTATATTAATAGTTACACAGAAGCAATGTAGTAAATATTTTATTAAAAGAGATATCAAATAAACATTATTAAAAATATTTAAATAAATATAATTTAGATTAATTATTATGTCCAATGAATTTTCTATATTACCTTGAACTATTATTAATATAATGAAATAGTTTTTCTATGTTAACTTCTTATCTTAATATTTTTTTAAATCAATGAATTGAATATTGTCAAAATTGACAGTATTGATTTTCAGTCAAAATAATGTTTTATTAAATTATTTAAAAATTATGAAACATTTTAAAAATATAGAATAATAATTTTATTGTCGAAATGGTTCTAGGGTATTTTTTTATGGTCTAATTTAAATCAAATAAGTAAATATTTATCCCTTTTAATATTGAAATATTTTTTATATTAATTAACATTAAATAGAATAAATAATGTTTAATTAAAGTGATAATGTTTACATTTACATAATCACATTTATAAAATTTACTGGTTTATGAAATTACAATCCTATCTCATATAATCAACAAAATTTAGACATTTTGATGGTATTTGGGTAGTTTTCATTTTATTATAATGTAATTTTCGGAGATCCCAAAAGTACCACTCAACTCAATTATAAAAGGGACCTCCTACCTCACAAATTAACATCACATTTAGACTTCATGATCAGAAATCCCCTAAATTTTTTCCTTATCAACTTACCTAGTAAAATTCTAAAGGTTCTGGTCTTTTTCAAATACCAACTCTAGTTATTTAAGAAGAGATTTTGAGGAAGCACATAGAAAAGAGGTAATCTACTCTACCGATTATTTCAAACTTCTTCCTTCTTATACTTTCACTTAATAATTTTTTTAATTATAAAGTAATAAATAAAGTATAAATTATATAATTATATTTAATTAAAAATTTTAAACAACCATATTCCACCATCTATCCATCATATGAAAAATGAAATCACCACAAGTGCATACACATGACTTACTGTCTCTATACTATGGTGTAATCTGTTTTTCACCACCACCTTAAATGGATGGGTATAATGATGGAAATAAAAATTATATATGATTATTATAAAATGATATTAATTCTGAAATATTATACACCATCCTATTCAATACAATTTAACAAATATGGGAAGGATATAATCGCGTGTACATACATATGGCCTATCGTCTCCACGATATGATGCGATTAATTCTACATAGTATTAATTAAATAATTATTATATATTTTTAAAAAAAGAATAAATATGGTATATAATATGTTAATATCATTTTTATTGATATAAATATGATCTATGTTATATAACCATAACTTATTCGACAGAACACGCATAAGAACATAATACTATTAATATCCGAATAATGAGTAACAAAGAAATGTAACTAACAAAAAGATGAGAATACGATCAAATATGATATCATAAAAATGAATATGATTCTTCAATAAGTCAATGAAATTATTTAACTCACTATACAAGAGGTTAAGATACATTCAAAGGATATTGTACCTATGGTAACAGATAATTTCACAATCTCATTATTACCCGAGATTTTTTATATGTAAGTATTTATAGGGGTATATTTATTATACACATCCATGTTTCCTAAATATGTAATTTTATTTCTATTATTCTATTATTTTTTAAAGTCAATTTTACCGATTGGTGAATTTTTATTAAATGGTATCAAAGGAATCTTTTGTTGTTAATCTGTATGAGGTACTTTTTAACTTTCTGACAAAAGTACACGATGAATTTTGTCTTTTAACTTATACGGCATGAAAGGATTTTTTTTAAATTTTCATAATGACTTATTTCCATGAAAATTACTTTACAATATTTCAAGTTTTTTTTTCAAATAAATTATTTTATTTTATAATTTTGTGGCATTTGGAGAAAATAAAACGTTTTTGAAGAATAAAGGATATTTTCCTCAAAAATTAATTTCAAGTTTTTTATCAAAAAAAATTCCATCAAAGATGGAATCCTTCAATAGGGTTATATTTCAAGTATAATATCCTTATTATTTATATGGTTTAATTTTTTTATGATTAAATTATATTAATGAAATCCATTTTTAATATGGATTATGTTATGATGGAATGATGTTTAAGAAATCCATTTTCTTCTTTGGGTTATGCTATGTTGAATGGTTTGCATTTTTTTGTAGAAAATTTAAAAATTATTTCACAATGAGATTTGTGGGACCTATATATCCATCTATTTCATTGGGAACTAATTTATATCTCATGATATAGACATAGATGTAACGGGAATGGCTCTTGGTTCAGTAATACATGGATGGAATGAGGAGTGAACTCAGTTCAGTAATAGACTTTGTCTGCTATGATGGTCATGGAAATGAGCCCCAAATAATATGAAATTATTTTATATTCTAATATGTGGTCCAAAAACCATCATTTATTATGTTATGAATTTTGAGATTATGTTTAATGATTCTTACAAGATTTTATGACTAATATAATGGCATGATAACACGATCTTTCATATACAGGAAAATATTTCCAAATGTTTGGTTCTTATGTATTTTTTTATGATATGATTGATACTTCTATTGATTACCCTTACTTATCATCTAGTCTCACCCTTTCATATGTTTATTTTCCCCAGGTCATGAATAAGTGTATTATATAAGATATTTTAAAAAGGGGTCTAGCCGGAATGAAATGTGTGGGAGATCATGAAGATGTCTTATGAACCAGTTGTTTATGTTTCCCAATTTCTAAAGACAAAATACCTATATGGCCCTTTTTTTCTTTGTTATATTTTTTAATGAATATTATTAAACTTCAAAGTAATATCAATATATGTAAAATATGGGGTGTTAAATAGATTTTCATTATTTGTGCATGGTTAGTTAAACCGTCCACGCTAACCAAGAGGCGTGCCCCTTTCCTATAGTAAACAATGCACAGTTGGAACACAGTTTAGTAAACTACAATTCCAAACTGTGTATCCATGTATTTTTGGTGAATTTACTAATTTTACATTTAAATGATTATATTTTCAACCTAATTAGTCATTCTTATTTCACATTGGATATCACCATTGTTGGGAGAGTTCATTTGAATCCAATTGTAGTCTTTTCTGCTGAATCTTGATATAGTGTATGATTCAAGAACCATTTGTCTCATTAGATCAATTCCAGTAAGATATCAATTCATTTTGTGACATTCCCCATTCTTCTTAGTATCTAATGTGTTATTTAGGTTAAAGTAAATATGCCCTAATTTTATTTTCATTCTTTGTTCTTCATTTTTCTTTTAATCTAAGTCTAATTAGGTGTTAATACTAGATATACACTCTAATACTAAACTACAGTTTGTGGTATATAATTTTCTGATTTGTTATGGTGCATTATTATGCTATTTCTCATTTATCCACCAACCAGACTTTCTGATTTAGCCCAAAAAATTTATTGTTCAATTGAATTAAATGAATTTGAATGTGTTAGGGATTTGCTTTATATCATTGTATTTAGTGGGAGGTTGTTTCCCCATACATGGTCTCCCGTGGTGTGTGACCTTTTTCCATTGCTTTTTTTTGAACCACCCAAGGGGTGTGATTTGATATTTCATAGTTTGAGGAATCCCATAATGAATTTAATTGAGTTGAATTTATTGATTAGGTGATGTATTGAATCCTTTCCATATGATACCTGATGTTGAATTGTTTAATTATTTAATTTGAAATGTTATAGGAGTGGGTAAACTCATTGGTTTATTGTTGAATTTGAAATATATATGAGTGGGTATACCAATGGAATTTAATAATTGTAAAATGATAGGGAATGGATGATTAATGATTCCATTAGATGCCTTGGATGTTATTCCTTGGATATTGATTATGGTTTGTGGGATTCCATAGTCCTTGGTACCCCTTGGATATTGTTTTTCTTCACCTCATAGTGGACATGGTTAGTGGGCATGCTCATTGGACCCCATATCATGCCTAAAAGGATTTCCATCTAGATCCTTCCAGTACTCGATGAGGATGCATTGGTAATATACACCTTGCATCCAACCATTTATTGTATGACACTACAAGTATACATCACGACCATGGTAAATGTGATGTGTTTGGTTTTACAGCTCGTTCATAGTTGTTTTGGCACTTCTTGTTGTATATAAAGGTCGTGGTGACATGATATGTATGGATGTATGGAGATTACATGTTTTTTATTTATGTATTTTTTATCTATCGAGTTAAATTAGCTAACCCATGACTGATAGGGAGACTTTCATGGCTATATAATATAACATATTTAGTGGTAGATATTCTATGATAACCTTATTTTTATTACTAGTTAACAATGATATGTATATTCTACACTTATTAGCTTATATTTCACAACTTGGAATTATTATAGTTTTTTGGGTGGTTACCTACTAGGATTATATCTCAAACCATGTTTGGGAAGCCAATGGGTGCTCGAACAGGCATTATGGATGTAGGTAGTGATCTAGGAAAGCTCCCATAGTTCAATTCTTTACATACTTCTGTGCTTAGGAGGAGGAGGGAACATGACCGCGCTGAGGCTCATGATTGTATTCAGAGATATTGTATTTTTGGTTTTTTGAATAATGTATTGTATTATACTTATATGAACATGTTTTTGTTGTTTTTTATAAACATGAAATATATCATCATCTTTTGTACAAGAGATTACTTATGAAATTGTTTATCCATTAATTTTTATTAATATATTACTTTACTATTATACTACTTTCACTATTTGATTTGTATGTTTTATAACACTATGTTACACATTGGTAAGAGGAAATATTATCAACATAGACGCAACCAAGTCTCTCAATACTATTTGGTAGCCTCTGGTGTTTTTAGAGTTGTTCTTGACACCATATTGACAACCGATCCCGGGGCACTAATGAGTGGAATTCAGTTTCAATATGTTACAAAGTAGTATCAAATGTTTATTTTTGTGTTTTATTATTTGGAGAGTTTAGATAGGGATAGGAATGAATTGGTGTATGTTAACTTTTTTTCATGGGTGTAGTTAACCCATATATTGAAAAACATTCCTCAAATGGAAATTTAGGTTTCTATATTTTTCACTAATTACAGGTAATTTGATTCCTCTATTTGGTGATGAACATGAATTGTAGTGTTATTATTGATATGATTGTGGGTTCTACTTTGTTTCATCATAATGATATAAGGGTATCCTATACCAGGAATCGTGTTAGAAATTATTTAGAATTCACAGGACATGAATTATGCCATTCCATATAAGATGTATTTATAGTTTCCATAATGTTGTGATTGGTGACATGATAGATATGCATAATGTTGTGATAGAATTATATGCATGAATTTGAGAAAAATGGTTGATACATAAAGATAAATCCATAACCAAATAATTGTTTTCCTGATTAGGATTTTCTAGACTCCCTGAGTAACCAATTATGGAATTTTGAATCATGGTCCATGAGTCAGATAAAATGGAATGCTTTATGGGGGCAATTAGGTAGATGGCATAATTTGGTTCATATGGATTATGAGTCCCTGTATATTGGAAAGTGATAAACCATTTTATTCAACCCTTTAGAGTAAATGTGAAATGACAATGAATTTCAAATGTGAAATTGAAATTATAAATAGGGAACACGACCATGACCCAAATTTTGTGTGCAAAAGTGGTAGTGTCTCCAGTGTATTTTTTGTGACTATTTATTTTTACCAGTCATAGATTTAGAATTAGGATATGTAGTATGACTTATTTATAGAAATTTTTTCACGTGACCTATGATTTGAGATAAGAACAATGATATTGTTTTTTATGAGGTGTTTTTTTGAATTATATAGGAATTACTCTAGGAAGACCTCTTTTTGTACACCAAGGCAGAGGAAATGACCATGCTCCAATGGTGGTTGGTTTTGGGCTACCAGTGGATCCTACTTCCGTGTGATTTGTGGTAATAACTTATCTACTATACACATGTGTTGACAAACAATTCTTCAATGGAGTTTTTTACTTCATGAAAATTGACTAGGGAGCGAGGAAACCTTACTTGTCTATGGATGAGTAGATGAGTGTGATCTAGAAGTAGCATCCTCAATCTTTTTTAGGTGATTATGGTCTATAGGCTTTCCGGTTTTGACTTGAGACTATAATATCAATCTTCATTCTTCTTGATACAACTCATGATAGGACAGGGAAACACGCAACTTATATGCTTTGTAGAGAATAAATTATCTGGTGGGATGTACTAAACTAGGATGATAGGGTTTGAGACATGGTTTGGTGTGATTTAAAAAGTAGGTTCTATAACTAGTTTTGTCTAGAGACTCTGAGTGGAGAGCGTGCTAGTTACTTTATGCTTCCGGAGAAGGGTTCTACGATAGTTATGGAGTATTTGTAATGATTTATAGAGATAAAAAAATTTACACTGACATAACTTGTTGATGAGTTATCGAAGATAGATTCATTGAGGATGGTCTCTGACATGCCATTCGACCACATGTCAATGTGTTTATATTGACCTCCATTAATGAAATTGTGAAATTGGTGCGGATTACTGAGAGGATATTAGTGGAAGATCAGGTGTAGAGAATAGCAGTGCAATCCCTCAAACTAGTGGTTCCACATCTTCATGTAGGAAGCACCATTTTGAGGCTTCTGATGAAATGAGTACTAGCATGGACCCTTGTTCTAGTAGTGAAGTTTTTTATCATCAGTGTGGTAGATGGGGAAAATGAAGAATTAGTGTGATTAAGACTCTATCGTGTGCCAACCTTACAGCAGTTTGGGCCATGTGCATCATTTTTTTAGGAACTTCCCATTTGTATGGAGTGTTATGGGGATATATCTAAAACTAGGTTTAGGAAAAGTCCTTTATGCTCCACATCAGGTAGGGAGTAGGAGTAGTACCGGTCAGCAGGGTTGAGGTTGTGGTTGTTGTGGTCAAGGTAGCTAGACACCAGTTTTACTGAGACTACAAAGAGGAGCTACTCTGGGTAGTTAGATTGGGTCACATGGTTTTTTTTCATGACATATATATTCTATATATCCTACCCCTAAGGAGGGGGGTTCCTGACTATCTATGGCGAGTGGTATGATCTGAGAATCAAAAACTCATACAAATTATCGTTTTGATACAGGTGCATCATGTAGTTTCATATCTTTTCCTCTGTTGGAAAGGCTTGGGATCATTGTTTAGATTTATGTGGGTGTTATGATGCTTGATAATCTATTAGAGATCATGATGGAGGAAGTATGATAGTGCAATGAGATCCCCATTGAGGTTTATGGGTGTCACTTAGTCTAGAATATTTTTTTGCTTGAGATGACATGGTTTGGAATCATACTTGGGATAGACTGTCTAGTGACTTATCAATAATTCATTTATTTTTATCATTGGATATTGATTATCATATCATCATAGGGAATAATTTATAGTAAAAGTCTGAATGTGATACCCATAAGATAAAAGTTAGACCACAACATTGTGGGATGGGTGGGATGCAAGTTTTGATTTCTAGTTTGTATTTGGATGTTCAGGGAGCTTGTTAGGAAGATATTCCTCCTGTGGTTGATCATTTTCAAGATATGTTACTGGATGGATTTTCATGTTTTTATCCAGATAGATATGTTGAGTTATCCATTGAGCTAGTGACTGGAGATGGATCGATATCCATTACTCATAATAGAATAGCTATGATGGAGTTTCATAAGCTCAAGAGGATACTACTGGATTCAGAATCATATAGGGATATTTTACCCAATAATTCTATAGACGGTTCTTTAGTACATTTTGTAAAAAATTAGGATGGTACCATTAGGATATTATGGGATTATCAGAAATTTAACTATACGAGGGTTATGATCTAGTTTCCTATTTCACGGAGAGAGGCCATGTTTGATCATATTCGAGGAGATCAAGTGTTCTCAAAAATTTATTTGAAATCAAGATACCATCAGGTTCACATTAAACTTTTAGACATACCTCATATATATTTTTATAGGAGGTATAATATATACGAGAATTTGGTTATGTCGTTCAGTCTCATGAATAGAATAACAGTTTTCATGGCATTGACGAACAAAATTTTCCTTACATATCTAGTTTTTTTGTGTGGTTTTCATGGATGATCTCTTGATGTATTATCCCAATTTACACAACCATGCCAAAAATATAATTATAGTTTTTTAATAACTATAATAGAATAATTTATATGATACACTCAAAAATTACTACTTATGGAAGGATCAAATTCACTTCGTAGGTCATATTATCTCAGAGGTAATGTTATCCATTGACCTAGTTTATGTGAGAGGTGTAGTTTTGTGGGAGAAATCCATGAATGCCTTTGAAATATAGTGTTTCTTGTGGCTATATGTATATTATAGATATTTCATATAGGACATCTCATGTAAAGAAGAACTATTGATGGTCTTGAATAACAGGGGTGTGAAGTTAGTATGGTTATTTACCTACAAGACAACCTTTCAAGAGATGAAAGGTAGACTCAATTTATCACTAATACTGATTCTTCTAGTGTGGGGTAGAAGCTACATTGTTTTTTGTGATGCATCATGTTTAAGGCTCTAGGTAGTGCTGATGTAGGGAGAGAGTCATGGATTATGAATCTCAACAGCCATGGCCACAAGACAATAACTACCCTATGTACAATATATAGGTTGCTAAAATTGTTCATGTTTTACATTGATGGAGATATTACATACTGGGATATATTTTTTTGGTGTACACAGAAAAAAATCATCCAATACATTTTTACATAGCGTGATTGGAATATAAGGTAGTGAAGGTGTGCTAACTACCGAGAGTGTTTTGACTTTTATTTTTGCTACATGCTGATAAGGGGATATGTAGTGGTTGATGCACTGAGCATAAGGACCCATATACAGTTAGTTCATCTATCCTATAACAAGTGAAAGATTATGGATTTGTTCTATAAGATACACTTTGAGTTGCAGGATAGTTAGGGGAAAACATATTTTTAATCCTTATTTATAACCTATATCCTTCTAGTTATAGTGAGGATAAGGCAGTTATCAGATTTGGATGGCCTAGTCTTATAGGAGAGTGTGGTAGGTGAGGAACCACCTCTGTGTTTTACCATATGAAATGATTAGACTAACATAACCCTGGTTGTGTTTGGGTTCCGATGGATATACATGATGAACTGATGTAGGACTTCCATTCCTTTGTTTTGGTAGTGTATCCTAGTCCCACCAAGATGTACCAGGACTTGCGCCATCAATATCGGTGGTCGGGCATGAACAGAGAGGAAGATCTTTTTTTAATGAGATGTTCCACCTTTTAGTACTTGAAGGAGGAACATCTATGACCATCTAGACTTGTATAGTACTTACTAATTCCCAAGTGGAAATGGGATTATGCCATGATAGATTTTGTAACTAATTTTTTGAGGTCTCATCAAGGTTGAGATGTTGTGTGGGATGATGTTGGTAGGTGCACAAAGGTTGTAAATTTCTTGCTGATCAGGGAGACCATCAGTGTTGATTAGTTTGGTAGGTTGTATATCCATTTGATAGTATGCCATTACGAGGTCTATATCACTATCATTTCAGATAGGTATTCCCATTTTACATCCCATTTATTGAAGTGTTTAGAGGGGGGATTAGGTAAACAGGTGCTTCTAAGCACATCATACCACCCTCAAACTAATGTCTAGTTAGATCATATGATACAAGTGCATTAGGACATATTTCTAGAATGCATACCAGATTTTGGGGGATCATAGCAGAGACATATACCCTCAGTTGAGTAATCTTACAATAATTTTTATCATGAGAAGATATATATGGAACCTTTTGTAGATTTGTACTATAGGACATTCTGATCTCCCATGTGCTGGTTAGAGGTAGGTTAGGAAACTTTATTGGGACCATGTCTCATGTATGAGACTTTAGAGTAGTTCCATTTGATTTAGAAGTGGATGGATGATATAAATCCTTGACAGAAGACTTAAAAAATCTCCACAAAAAAACCTCTAGAGTTTGAGGTTAGGGATTTGATATTTTTACATAACTAACTAAGGCATAGACACAGAAGAATCATGGGATAGGGTATAACTTCGTTGTGATATGTTCGGCTGTTTGATATCCTAGAGAGAGTCAAGCTAGTATCCAATCAGTTGTAGTTACATCCTAGGTATCAGAATTTTCAAGATGTCCTCCAGGTATCTTAGCTGCAACATTATCATTCATACACATCTCATATTATTCTTCAAGAGAAGGTGGAGTTATAGGTATATGTTCCCTTTTAGTATAATCCTATTCATACATGGATAGGATCATGAAGGTTTTCTATGGTAGTTTAGTTCCTATAGAATGAGTTCTATGAAAAAGAACCATTTACATGACAAGAATTGGTAGCAGGAGGCTAACCTGTGTGTTTAGTAGCCGATGTTATTTGATGAAGAATCTTGACAACCCTTGAGAGGGATATTTGTGGACAAGTTTTTTTATTGGGGGAAGATTTTAGGAACCCATGTTTTTGATTGAGGTATGAATTGTTTTTTTAATTTAAATTCATGTTTATAGCCTAATATAAATTCCCATTGAGGTCACGAGTTTATCAAGGGTGTTCATGTATTGGTCAGAGCTCGAAACACAAATTTTTTGAAGAAAAAGGTACTTCGTTCTATTAGTAGAAACTATGTGGAGAAGGTCACATGATTACTTATAACCTTGAAAGGCTAAACAATGGGATGGAGGACCTCCCATGGTTTTTTAATCCATGCAATTTGGGGTGCATGGGAATGAAAAAATATATATACTTTTGATAGAGGAGTTTTACACAGTTTTTTCATAGTTAGTAAAATTGTGCACACTAACCATGTGGGGTTCCCCTTTCCTATAGAAAAGGGTCCACAATTGTCTCACAGTTAGACCAACCATGTTACCAAACCATAAATATCAGTATGTTAGGTAAATTTACCATTTTTCCATTAACAAGTTAAATTTTCTACACAATTCCTCATTATTCTTTCACATTGGAAAGAACCATCATTGGGAGAGTTACTTTGAATACTATTATAGGATTTTCCACAAAATTTATATCTGGTGTCTGATTCAAGAAATATTTTTCTCATTGGATCCATGTCAATAAGATATATATTAATTTTTTAATTCATTATTATTCTTAGTATCAGTTATGATATTTTATTTCGAGATAATATGCCCTAATTTCATGTTATTCATCTATTATTAAATGTTCCTATGATCTAGGTCAAATTAAAAGCTGATACCAGATGATCACTCCACTACCAACCTTAGGCTAGTGGTCTATATATTCCTCATTTGGTTTGGTGGTTTATTTAGCAGGTTTCCATTATGAAACCCATAGGACTTTCTAGAATAGCCCTGAAAATTAATTGTTCAATTGAATTAAATCAAATAGAATGTGTTAGAAATTCCCTTTAGTTTTTTTTGTTTATTTGGAGGCTATTTCCCCAACTAATCAAAGGCATGTATTTTTCCCATCTTCATTTTCCTATTATGGAACTACCAAAGGGTTGATAATTAAGCCTCCATAGTTATAAAATGATCATAATGAATTGTATAGTATAGAATTGATTGATTAAGAGATTTATATCCTTCATTTCCCTAAGATACATGATGTTGTATTGTTTAATTATTGAATTTGATATTTTATAAGGATGGTTAAACTAATTGGTTTATTTTAAAATATGAATTGTGTATTAGTGGGTATACTCATAGAATTGAATAGTTATGAAATATTTTGGAAAGAATGATGAATTATTTGGTTAGATTCCATGGATGTTATTCCATGGATATTGAATGTGTTAGTGGATTCCTTGGATAGAGAATGAACCTTGTATCTTTATTACATGGGATTCATTGGTCCTTTCTACCCATGGGATCTATTGTTCCTTAGGGATTAGAGTGGAAATGGTTGTCAGATATGGTCTATGGACCCCATCTCAATCCTAACTGAGTTCCCCCAAGATTCTTCTAGGACTCGATGAGGATTACCTAGTATTAAATACCTTTTATATGGCCATTTTTTGTTTGAAACTTCTATATATGTCATGACCTTGGTAAATGTATAATGTTTGGTTTTGCAGCATAGTTGTGGTTGTTCTGACACTTCTGGTTGTACAAAAAGGATGTGGTTGACAAGATATGTATGGATAGAAGGTGAGGCTATGTTGGTTATTTCTATATTTTCAGTAACTTCCTTGTTATAGGAGTTATATTGTGTATTATAGGAATCGTTATATGACTATACTATATCACATATGTTTTAGTAGATATACTATGAGAACCTTACTTTTATTATTTATTACCTATGACATGTATATTTCATAATTCATAGATTATTTTTAACATCCATGGATTTTTATAGATCTTTGAATGGTTACCTAATAGGATTGTATCTGACACCATGTTTGGGCCACTGTTGGGTAACAAAATAGACTATATGTATACATGTAGGGACAGGGGGAAACACCAATAGTTTGATGCTTGAAATTTTTCAATGCATTTGAGTAGGGGAGAAAGGGACTGAGCTGAGACTTGTCATGCTATTATGATATAGTGTTTTTTTGGTCTTTTTGGTATTTTGACACATGTATTGTATTATACTTTTATCTACATATTTTGGATATTTTTAAGAAACATGACATGTAGCATCATCATTTTTATATGAAATTACTTCTGGAATTGTATATCTATTCCTCTTTATTTATCTATTGTCTAACTATTTTACTGCTTCTGTTATTTGTTCTGTTTGTTTTATACCACTTTGTTACACTCTTATAAGAGGGAATAGTCTCCCTATAGACAAACCAAAGGACCTCAATACTATTCAAGATCCTCTGTCATTTAGGGTGATGAACTTGAGTCCATGCGTCCAACTAGGCTCATAATACTACTGAGTGGAATCTAGGTCCGAGATAATACAATATTCCAGTTTAACATTTATTCATAAATACAACCATAAAATATACATTAGAACCAATGTTATAATAAAGAAATTCCTCCTTTATCAATTATCAATTCTCCTATTAATTATATCATAACCCATTTTATGTTATATATTAAGCCAAACCACACTTTATATCTTTTTAAAATTTAAAGAAAAAAATTGTTTTAAAATTATAAACCCTGTATTTCTCCACTAAACAACTCTACCTCAATAATAAATGGAGTAGAACTCCCCATGGGTGGCCTTGGGTTTAATCTACTTATTATCGATGGATATGATGGTATTCATGAGAGGTTAAACACATCATCTAGATACCCAATTTATCCTTCCATAAAAAATAATCAATTTTTATGTGAAATTACAGGAATTCACAAACCACAAACACATGAATAAATATCAAGACTGTGGGAAATAACTTGTAGACCACCTCACATCCTTGGCCCATGATTCAGAAAAACCACACTAAGGAAAAAGAAATTAATTTGTTGTGAACTAATGTTATATAATATTTGTAAGGGGGGATGACAACCCGCAATTGTTATTATAGTAAAAGGATGGAAAATGAGTTGAAAACTCACCCAAAGCTTCAATTAACGCTAAAAGGTACTCCAAAAACATATGAATCAAGGGAGAAACGCCCTTGAGGGAGGAGGGAGCATTGTTTTCACAAACCTTGGTGTTAGAGAATAAATGGGGTAGATATTGGGTGGAAATAATATAATGTTCAAAAAAGAAAAGTGGATAATTTTCCACTTTTTTAGGGGATCCATGTTTGGCCAAATGGTTTTCCAAACCATGCACCAAACTTTTGGTTCCCTCTATCCATGATGGTGGGGGTGGGGGGAGACCTGGTAACATGATTTTTTGGTGATATGGAATAGTTTTCTAAACCATACGGAGGTCGTGAAGTTAGATCTATCTAATATAGAATTATTTTCACCCTCAAGTATCATGATTAATAAACCATACACCTCCGATCATCAGGTCATATAGTTTTGTTGCAGGGAAACTTCAAACCATACACTAACTGTACAAAATGCACTGAATGGATAATTTTCTAACATTCCATCTCCCAAACCACTTAGACACTTTTAAGACTATTCATACTCCTTTGAATCATTCCAATAACAAATTCATGGGGAGTTAAACAATGAGTTAAGAAAAACATGCCTCATAAGTTATTTGAAATATAAGAACCCTATTTTTCCCTCAGGTGTAGATCCTTTTAATTTTGGTCAAATTCATTAATTTGTACCTAATATGGACTCCTCATGATTTATAGAATGTGTCATAGTTTTCCATTTTATTTTTGGATCTCAGATCCCCATCTAGTGGACTAAATGGACTCGCCACATGATTTTAAGAAACTGTTTGATCCCGGCTGCATGGTGTCCCCTAACCATGTGGTGTTGGATAGATGGGTGGTCTCGAGAACACATTTTTCCCTAACAATGTGAAAAGGGTCACATGGCCATGGAAAATTCTAGAGACAAATTAATGATCCATTTTTCATGGTTGGAAAAAGGTTTCTTGAACTATTATACCTAAACATGTGAGTTCCCCCTTTCTACAGCAGACCAGGAATGGTAGGTGAATGACATGGAAAACCATGTGAACAATCCAAGCAATGGCCAAATTTGTACAATTTAATGAAAACTCCCTTAATGATCTGATTAAACAATTTATCCTTCTCCTATTATTATTACAGTAGACATCCACCTCTTTCCACCCACTTTGGAGCTTTGAAGCACTCTATGGTATACAATGATTTTGAGCATTCATCCAGTGTATGGATCGATCAATGCCAGTCACATTCAATGTGTATAATTAAAGACTTAATACCTTTTTAGCAGTTATTAATTTTCCTTTATATTGAAAAACTTATTTAGATCTAGCCCCATATGCCCTATTTTTATGGAATTGATACATTATTTAGATCTCTTTAAATCCAATCCAAACTAGAGGCTAACACTGGATGTGGAGAGTCATACATCAATGAGGTAGGTGTTCTATAAATCACTCCACAAAATTCCTCATTTTAAAAATTTCAATAATTGAGCCCCATAATTTCATTGGGCGCGAACTATAAATTGATTTGTCTTGCTTATATTAATTGTATTCATGTTCTAGATCTTTTTTCATATATTTTTTATATTTTTTGGAGGTTATAAGCTCAAAATTATCCATCCCATAGAGGGTGATTCTATATATATTCCTTTAAAGGTTTGACACGTTTGTCTATGACACTATTATGGAGTTCTTAATCATAACCATGCTAATGGTAAGTCATCCTTGATTAAATAACTATTAAATTGGAAGTTGACTAGCCATTGATTATGTTTGTTCAACTTGAAACTTCTATGGTAAGTGCTTCAATATGATAAATCAATGTAAAATGGAAATGAGAATTGTATTGTATACAAATGAATTATCATAATTTAATATAATCAAATGGATTGGTTTCATTTTTGTAGTACCACATTCCATGTATAATAGAAGGTATCAGAGTAATCTTTTTAAAAATATTATGAATTATTTGAATTGGTAAATGGTTTCATGCCTTAATTGCCTTGTCACACTAATGAATTGAAATAATTAATGAACCTGAACTCATTAAATGGCTTGATTATTAAATATAATTAATTAATTATGGAATTTATTTTAAGGTTCCTAATTGTATATGGACCATTACGTAACTGTACAAGTGATTAGACTCATGTTATATTTCGGATTCCAAATGGAATTCCTTGGGAAATCATGGATTCTAGTCTGCTTCAGAGATATCGACTGCCAAAGGTGAGACCCTCATTGGAATCTGATCATTGTAAATTTGAGGATTAATAGTATGAAATCATAGGATACATCATTTAATATTACATGATTAATTGGATACAGTCCTTGGATCCATAGTGGCTCCTATAGACATGAGGCACCCTAGTTACATCCTTGGGCCAAGCTATTTCTTATCCTGTTTTACCTTGTATGTTTCCCTTGGAATCGGTAAGATTCATGATTGTATGATTCCATAGATGATGCTATTTGGATTATAATCGTACCTCTTTATATAGTTTGTAGTTACTACTGGAGTCGGCTCTAAGTTCTAGGTTTCCTGGGTTATTACCCTGGAACCTCTTCATAACGTATATCATCAGGAAGCCTTGCTATGTCTTGGATCCCTCACTTTAATGACCACTTTAGGATATCAGTGATGGATTTACCCTATGTGACTTAATCATGATAATTGTACATAATTAATTAATGAACTGGTTGAATTTTTATACACAAGCCTATGGATAGAGCAGATAATTGTGTATTTACATCACAATACATCGTTACTATTACATATGAAATATCACACACTATATAGATTATATTACACATATTGGACACTGTAGAATCCGTTGTCGGTGGATTGATGAGATTTATCTCACACCCTATCTGGGTTACCCTTGTACCTAGATAGACTATATGTATACAGGTGTTTATAAAGGGAATAGTACCACTTCAAACCCTTGGTTTCTTGATTTCAAATAATAGAGCTAGTAGGAGATGTCCATGAAAGAGTTTGGGATGTTGGGGATAGATTTTTTATTCCTTGTTTCTAATTTTATAGCATGTTTTTTCATCTTATTTTTACCTTGTTTTATATATTATAAGATACATGACATACGATCATCGAAATTTGGGTATTACTATCAATTGTTACCATTTATTAATATTCTTGTCTATTTCATCTATGACTTTAATATTTCTTCCTCTATATATCTCATTTTATTAAATATCTAATTTTCTACACTCTATTAATAAAGAAATAGTCTCCCCATGGACCCACATTAATCCCTTACTACTAGCCATCAACCACTAGTATTCAGGGAGATGCTCTTGAGGCGATGTGGCCAACCAGACTAAGGAAACGTCTGAGTGGTATCTAGGCCCAGGAAGTCACTGCATGATATCGATGGTTTACATTATTGATTTACTATTTAGATACAATAGTTAGAAAATTAAGAATTCTTGGGACTTGGTTATAAGCCATTCATGTGAATTTATAACACATAGTTTTGGTAAATACCATTTTTACTGAATAATGATTTTTGTTCTAATTTTTCATATTAAAGTTGATAACATTTCACCATTGGGTGACACACATGATGTGTGTTCATTATTATAATTATTATGACTTATATACTTATACATTCACGACTGGATGATTTTATGGAAAAGATCATTGGTACATGAATCATAATAGGCATATAGAATTCATATACCATGCATATTTCCATGCTATATAGGTACATTTCACTCCATTATTTTTCTAATATGCCTATAAATTTCGAGTAATCCTTTTTCTATATATATATACTTGAAACTATTTTTATATGATTGAGTAATTTCCTGTGTCAATACCGGAGGTTTATAGCCCTCATGGGTTGGAATATTTAATTTACCAAGTTAGTTCATATATTAGAATTTAAATGGGTGTTGTTCTTAGTGATAAGGAGTATGTGACCTCATTCACTGGGATGGAAAACTCATTTTAAATGAAGTTTTTACATGTAAACAAGAAAATATGAACTGTAAAGTAAAATTTGACTTATAAAACGAAATAGTTGCTAGTAAATTATGAGAAAATGTATAGTTTAATCTTAACTTACTAGAACCCTTGTAACTTAAACAAGAGAACTTATCAATAAATTTCATTCTAAGAGGGTAGTTGGGGTAGTGTATTGTGGGTAAATATGATATTATATTCATTTATATTTATTTTGTGTTTCTATCAATATGATTAATTCTTTTTAGGCATGTTCTGGATATTTGTAGACAAATTATTCTAGAACATCCGCATGCCATGTGCTAGGAGGGTGGAAATGACCATAATCTAGACATGGTGGGACCTAAGCTTCCATTCTTATGGACCTAAGTGCCACATAAGACACCACATGTCGTACTTGGTCTGGTCATTGATGCTCAACTTTGTGATAGTTTACTACATCTGATGCATTTTTTGTAAGGTGATACACGACCTGCACCTACGATAGAAGATATGACTCACGAGTTCATAAAATAATATTCTCCTACTTTCTCAAGGGTTGGTGGTTTTTTGGAAAATAATTACTAGATAGAGGAAACCTAGTATATCTTTTAGCATCTAGAGATTCCTCTAGAGTGTAGGTTATATCATGCAACATACATGCTTTGGGATTTGGCCAAGAGCTGATGGGATGTGATTACCCAGTCTAGTCACCATCCGGGCATGGTATGGGCTAACATCCAAGTTGCATTAAATGATTTGTTCTTTCCCCAAAAACTAAGGAAAGATTGATCCAAAGAGTTTATTCATATCTTCTGGGGTTCTATGTCATTCATTAATTATTTAGTGAGTTTCAAAATGTTTTAGTTCTTTTCAAAACTTTTATTTAGTGATGAACTTTCTCATGCGACTCTCTTTGAGGATTATCTCATGTATTCCATTTGTACTTAGGTGAATGTATTTCACATACCTACCATCTCTGAAATAATCAATCAGGTTCTTATAAATGAGTGTGACCTGAAGGATGTTGATAGTGCATGGAATATAGGACGAGAATCGTGATATTCTAGTAGTTATTCTAATATCAAGAAACATTCCCTTGAGGATTTTTACTAGGATAGTGAAGCTAGAGTATGTATACCCGTAGCTCTATGGTGTGTCCTCATTTTGGACAACAGGGGAATGTAAATCCTCTATGTGATAGAGACCCTCTAGGGTTCCAAGATTGTGGCCATATGGGCCATATTTATAGATTCTATCAGACTATTAAGTTTTCTTCTAGTGGAAGAGAATCCAAATCAACTCTACATTCTGTGGCATGACCTTTTGTGTCGTGTTAGGAAAGGAGTTGAAGTATCACTGACATGACTGGATGAGGAGGAGTTTGTAGCTATGGTTTCCAAACTTTTGATCACCAGTAGTTCCAATAGAGGGATTATACTAAGTTTTTTCCATATTCAACACATGTTCACATGTCATGCTACATGGATACACTACAACTCATACCCAAGGTTCATGTTGTTGGACTATTGAATGTAAGATATACTATTCTTGTAGACTCCACAATAGTATCTGGTTTATTTGATATAGGTTTTTCACTTTCTTTCATCTCCTTATATATCATGGAAATTCTCGGAATTGATATAAAGTATTATTATGGTGTAATTCTTCTAGATATTCCATTGGGAGTACGGTCAGAGGGAATACATCAATGCTGGGACTATCCACTTGAGGTAGGTATTTAACCTGTCTTATGGGACCTCTTTGGTATTCAGATTAAGGGATTTGATTTCAATCTAGGATGGATTGGTTTGTTCCATATCACACCATTGTAGATTACTATCACCAAAGGGTATTGTTTGCATCTCCACATTGAAGTAGTTTTCTACATATCGGTGAGTGGGATGTCTAGGCTTGCAGAGATAGACTAGAGAATAATGGGCGAGGTGGAGTGACTACCCAAATATCCAATATCTTCATGGAGGATCATGTTTTATATCAGTTTGAGTTTCCTCAATTAGTATATTTTTTCAGGGACATATTTCCGGGTGATTTTTCCAGATTAACTCATAATAGAGAGCTATATTTTATGATCTATATTGTTCCAATATTATCTCTAGGGTCTATTACTACATAAATGATAACACCTATAGATCTCTATGATCTCAATCCATAGTTAGAGGATCTAGAGGACAATGGTTGTATACTTCTGAGTAGTTTCTATTGGGGTTTACTTCTTATTTTCCTTGATAAGTAATATGGGTGTCTTCATCAATGTGTAGATTGTAGATGGTTGAAACATCTTATAGTCTATAACTAGTATCCACCTCCTCAAATAGACGATCTCTTTGACAAACTCTTAAAAGATAGGTTATTATCTATGATAGACCTGAGACTAGGCTATTGTATGGTGTGATTTAGGCCATCCAAAAAAACTCTCATATATTTTTGTAGTATATATTTACTTCATGAGAACATTTTTAAGATTTTTGTTCTTATGAATGGACCTTCTGTTTTCATGGATTTGATGAATTGGGTGTTCCACCCCTAACTGGATTCTTTTGTCATAGTTTTTGTGGATGGTATCTTGGTGTTTTATAACACTCATAGAGACCATTATAAGCACCTTGATATGATTATATGTGTACTTAGAGAGAATCATATTTATTTCACGATTACTTTGTGCCTATTTGGTATCAAAATATTTCACTTATTATTCCACATTATATCTGAATGTGGAGTCTTTATTGACCCAAAGAAGGTGATTATTGTTGTTTCATAGAAGAATTACAAGAATTTTTATTAAATATAGATCTTCTTAGGACATCAAAGATATTACATGTTTTTCAATCAAGACATTTCATTCCTTTCTACACCTTTTATTGGTCTTAAAAAAGAATAGTGTTAAGTTCATGTGGTCAGATGAGTGTGAGAAAGCCTTTTAGAAGATGAACGAGAGGTATGCATCGACACCTATCTTGATTCTTCCAAATAATGTAAGAGGATATATAATATTATGTGATTCATCAATAATTATCTTGTATGTAGTTATTATGTGGGAATACAAAGTTGTTGCATACAGATATCATCTTTTGAGTCCTCATGAGAGAAACTATCTGATGTACAACCTTGATGTACCAACAGTTTTCCATGCCGCACATTATTGGAGACAATATCTAATGGGTGAGTTATTTTTATTTTATGATAACCACAATATCCTTCAATATATATTTACACATTTTTACCTGAATCTCCTTTGGAAAAGATGGGTCGATTATCTTCATTCCTTGAATTTTGAGCATTCTTATATGTCACACCTTGAGTTTTTGTGAACCTATTTTTTGAATAAATAAATTTTATTTGATGTACTATGTTGAATTATACACTATTTTAAACTTTTTATATATTCAACACTAAGGTAATCTTGTTCTATATGCAACAAGACCAGGCTTGTGTTACACACAACAACGAGTTTCTATGAAACATCACTTTTTTTTATAATTATTTAAATTAGATAGTTTTAACATAGACATTAAACATATTAATATGAATATTGATAAATATTTTTTAAATTATATTTATAATGGATTAATTTAAGTAAAAAATAATTATAAGGAAATATAAAAATTTTGGTAAGTCTTTATATGTTTAAAAATATTGTTTTACAAAGGAAAAACTTTTTAATTTTATTATGTGAGAAATAATGAAGTTAAATTTAAACACTCTAAGATATTTTATTTGATAAAATAAAAATTATTTATGAATTCATGATGTTGAAAATGGGGAAGGGTGAATTGTTTATATTTTTTTTTGAAAAATGTCATTTTTGTGATGAATTGTGAAAAATATAGATTTTCAAATTCAAAAATGATTTTTCAAATAATTTATTTATATTGTTAAATTATATTTTAACATGGATTTAAATTTTCATTAGTCTAATTTTAGATATATTGATCCAATTTAAGCAATTTTAACCAATTTCACAATGAAATTGGATATAAAATCGTGAAAAACTATTAAACATTTTTCCCAAAAAACAGGTTGTCCCAACACATCTATAAGATTAATTTTATATTAATTTATTCCAATTATTTGATTATAATTATAAAAAATTGATTAAATATTTGTAATAATAGTAATTTATAGTGTCTAACATGGTACAATTTGTTATTTTCCAAAAACATTAGTGAAAGTGATTAAAATTAATTATAGCGATTAAGAGGAAAATTAGTTTAACAAAGGACAAAACCTTAAACTTAAGACCAAAAAAGACAATGAAACTTGTAAGAAATCAATTTTATGTTAATATTTATACCATATAATCACATTTATTTTATTGTTTCTATTATTGGACCCATTCTTACTAGAAAAAACGTGGGTGGAATTCCCTTTCCAAAATTTTACAAGATACCACTCCTCATCCACTATAAAATGGAACTCACCCCTCCCACATATTCACACCTCTAAAGACCTCTTCATCACCAAAAATATTCTCAAATAATCTCCAAAAATCCCTCCGCAAATCATATAATCCTCATATTTGGAGAAAATGGATCCAAGGAATCCTTTTGTTGAAAACTAAAAGGAGTTTGCTAAAAAATAGGTAACCTTTTTCTATGTTAAGCTTAGTTTTATTTATTTTTCCACTCCATAAATTTTCCCTGCAAAAAAATCATATAAAAAGTTATTTATACTCCACATAATTATATTTTTTAATTATAATTGTTCAACCTTCACTAATACACACATCTATCTAATGGGTAACGAACTTACAGTTCTTATGTACGGTCAATTATGGGTGCATAGAACTATATTGTCCATTTTTCTTTTACCACCACTCATGATTAGGAATTTTGACGTGCACTAAGTTTTTATAATATTTTTTAATATATTTATTATTTATTTATTATTATCTAATTATTACACAACACATATATTCATGATTTCCACTTTCTGTAAATACGATAATTTTGATTGGGTATGTGTGGACTACCACATCCTCAAATACATGTGATTCATTCACTCTCCCTGATGAATGTATTAATAAAGGACTTATTAGTAGTATATAAAATAAATGAAATTTTAATTTTACTATAATTAGTATATATATATATAGATATATTATTTACACTCTTTCTTTCAATACGATAATTAAACTGAAACATCATTCATGGGTTTGTACAGCCTACCATCTCCATGAACGGTGTATTGCATTTCATATTTCTATTTTAATATATTATTATTAATAAATATATATCGAATATATATTATATTTATATCAATTTTAAATTCTTGAAATCATGATATAAGATTAGGGACCAAAAATATAACAAATTAAGACACATTACAAGAATAAAGAGAATATTACCTAAAATGTAAACATACCATATAAGTGTTAATAAGTAGGTGAGATAAAGTCGTATATGGTATAAGATATAATAATATGGTTATTTGGTATATTTATAATAAACTTATATTTATTATAATTTTTTTTGAATGACTATGATGACAGTTAAGACATATTGTAAGGATATTTCTAGTCTCACTTTTTTCGATGTCATTTATGCCCTATTCACCACTTGTTTCATTTTTATGGTGTGTATAATTCCTGTGAATATATTAGATGTTTTTAATCCAAAAATATATGGTAATTTTAATATCAATTTTATAATCTATATTTCATGGGTTTTATGTTTCAAAATATATCATATCGAAAATGTAGTTTTTTATTAATTTGCCTTCTTTGAGACACATGCCATGAATTTCAAAAACCATGTTTTCAAAAATGTTTTCAATTTTTTTTAAATATTATATTTTAATCTCATTTTAAAGTTAAAATTATTTTTTAAAAAATTATTATGTTTTTAAAATAGTTATTTATATGTTTTCAAACTATTTTCGAAGAAAATGGTTTTCAAAAGGTATTTTGATTTTAAATTTTTTTTTTGTAAAAAAGGATATTTTCCTAGGGAATTGTTTTAAAAAGACACTTCAAAATTAGTTTCCATATAAGATAACATCCATTATTATTAATCATTCATTTATGTGTAAATGATCTAAAGGTTCCATTTATATTCTTTCTCTGAATAGATTATGTTTTGATAGAATGATTTGTATGAAATCCATTTATCATTCATAGGTTATATGCTAATGAATCAACCCTATTTCATAGGTTATTCTTTGACTAAATAGTTTTGAAACAAGAATTTTTTCATAGGATGAGAAATGATTACATATTTATGATATCCATTTCATTTCATGGGATATTATATTATTTTTTATAAATTATTGGCACATGTTTGTATGATTTCATTTAGAAAATGGTTGGACCGATATCTCCATCCAATGAATTGGGTAAATATTTATATCTTATGAGATAATGATGAGAATAAATTTGATTGTATTTATCTTCTATGCAAGATGGGGAATTACGATCCACTATGGGATGGTGAGAAAACCTGACCCACTGTGGGAAGATGGCGAATCCCAATCTACAATATGAAGAAGGGGAAACTTGATCCATTACAAGGAAAGGACAGTGACTCAAGATGGTGGGGTATTTCTTAGTATGTGTAGTCCCTATGAAGTTCCTTGTTATGTTTTCTCAATGTTCATTGAATTATAGGGAATGTTGTTACATTTTATGTCTTTTTCAAAAAATTATGTCTTATTCCTATGATATGCTCACAAGGTTAAAGTTATTTATTATATTATGATTCATATCTTATGATATACCAATATTTATTCCATGACTTATGATTATGAAAATAGAAATTATGGGTATGATATTATAATGTCATGATCACATTCCCATACCATTATTCCTAGGTTTATTCTTACATATCTCCCTTTTTTACCCTTAAATAATACTTAAGCTCATTACATTTTGTGTTCAATTACCTAGGTTATGATGATATTTATTAAAAATGGTGTGTTTAATAAGGGTTCCTAACATGACTAAACTAGTGTGGGATAATCTAGCTTACTTATATTCCATTTTTTATGATTCCATGCTTCCAAAGGCACTAGGCTAATATGGCCTCTGGGGATCTTTTTGTGTAATGTATTAAGTATTCCAAAACGTTATGTAATGTTAATGTAAGAAAAGAGAGGGTATCTAATGCTCGGGTCAAATAAAATATTAAGTTAACCATTGGAAAATAGGATTACAAAACCTAAGTGATAAACCAAAGGACATGTATAAAGATAAGTCTAAGGATAAGGAAATGTATAGGAAAATGTTCTATAATTTTTGTAAAGGAATGGGAGAGTGGTTTCCATGAAATACTTCCCTATATAGATAATACAAGTGAATGTGGTTCTATCACAGATGTACCTAGGATTAATAACTCTGAAAAGGTGTGTCTATCCTGACATGGGTATATCCTATTACAAAACAAAATCCTTTCTACACAACTCGATTAACTCTTCCTAGGGGTATTCTTTGGGAATTCAAAAAATATTCATGAGCCATTATGAATGACTTAAAACTATTTTGGCTATGAATATTAAAGGATAAACCAAGGGTATCATAGATTAAGGAAGGTTTCATAATTTAGACATCATGTAAGTGGGTTTTCAAGATTATATAGTTCCTTACTATGATAACTATTTCTTACTCAATGTTTTTTGGGTTTAGTCAATGGATTGAACATGGAGGAACTGTATTAATGGTGATTATAACAGACAATGAAATGATTTTTTTCTTGATAATCCAAATGATATTGTATAAGGAATGAAAAACCTCATTGAGATTCCCACACATCATTTTCATGCTATGAATCATAATGATCTCCCAAATGAGAAAAGGATGGAATAACGTTCTATTTAGTCCTTCATGAGAAAACAACCATCTTTTTTCAGTGGGTCTTCTAATCCAATTTTTTTATAAACACTAGATGAGTACCATTAAAAATATTTTATCCATTTTCTAGTGTTTAGATCATGATAATGACTTTCTGGTTGTACGTCCATTAGAGGGTGAAGCATACCAGTGGTGGACTCTAACCCAGAATACAAGGAAGAAAGTTGAAATTGATTCTATTGATTGGGACGAGTTCATGAACATATTATTCAATAATTACTTTCCTCATGTTTGTTATATGAAGATGGAAAAGTATTTATATTAGTTGAATCAAAAGGATGATGAATCAATTGGTACCTATTAGGTTAATTTCACAAGACATGTGAGGTACAGTTCTGGAATTATCATCCCACCTGAATGTAAAGATGATAAGTTCTTCAGTTTATTAACGATAAGTCTCATAAGTGTGTTTTCCATAAGATACATTAGTATCTATTAAGATATTGTGAGTTATGAAATCAAAGTTGAAATATATGTTAGAGTTATATATCAATTTTATGGGTTTTAATATGAAAATTATGATTCAAAGGAAAATATAAAATCTTGGAGGAGAGTAAGATGTGACTTCCTTTATTCCCCAAGAGTGGAAAGAAGTTTAAACGAAAATATCTCATGGAGTTTAATAAATTTTGTAAGTGTGGGAGGTAAGTCCATCAGGAATTTTTTTTTTCAAAATGATGGGATGAAGTTAGATGATGATGTAAATAGATGGAAAGAAGCACAGAATGCAGCTCCCACACATTGGTTCTACAAGTGTTAGGAGGATGTGAATTTTTATAACTAGTAAACAAACCCAAGGTTTGGTGACGATGATAGGAATAAACAACCTCTTAAACTGAGGGAAAGAGGAAAATATCTTTCAATAACTATTTTTAATGAGGTGTGCAATAACTACGTGGTGAAAGGTACACATACCATCCACTCTAGAACAACCAATTTCTTGTTTGATTCTGGATCTGCCCAATATTCAATATATAATGAATTTTATAAGGGTATTATGATTCCACCCAATCTATTTGATGTGGAATTAGTATTAAAACCCCAAGAATGGTTTTATTATTTCATATCATGTCTATGATTCTTCCCTAATTGATATTTTTCAGAATGTACTTCCAGCAAATCTTTCCATTCATTGGCTGGTCGAATTTGATGTCATCTTATGAATGAATTGGATTTATATGCATTAATGACACATAAATTATCAAGGAAAATAGGTTCCATTTGATATTTCAATCCAACCTATGATCTTCTATCAATGTGAGGATTTTTATAAACATTATATAGAGATTATATCTAGTGGATGGGTCTTGATTTCTATTTATTTATAAGGGAAGTTTAACATAAATTGTTTGGGAGAAAATTAGCCTTGATGATATGCCTATTGTTTGGTATTTTGTGGATGTAATTCCCAAATAGTTTCATTGCCTTCCACCAAAATATGATGTTTAGTTCTCGATAGAGCTCATAACTATTTCCAAACCAATTTTTAAGACACCAAAAAAATGGATCCAATTTAGTTGGAGGAAATATAGAAGAAATGCCAATAAAACCTTGATATGTGATTAATTTATCCAGGTCTGTCACCTTAGGGTGAACCTATTTATTTAATGAAAAAAAGATGGATCAATGAAAATTTGAATTGATTATTGTATGTTGAAAAATGTCCCAATCAAAAACAAGTTTCATCATCCCCGTATTGATGATATGTTTAATAAATTTGGAGGAGCTCAATAATTTTTCAGGACTGGACTTTATTCTGGATATCATTAATTATAGGTCAATAAAGAGGATATACCCAAGAAAACATTATGTACAGGGTATGGGAACTATGAATATATAGTTATTCCTTTCAGTCTTACCAATTCCCCTATTATCATCATGGATTTATGAATAGAGTATTTAGAGATGACGTTGATTAGTTTGTGTTAGTATTTATATATGATATTCTTATCAAATAAAAGAGAAACGAAGAGCATGAATACCCCTTGATAATTGTACCGAAGACCCTATGGAATGAGAATCTGTATGAAATATTTAAAAAGAGTTAATTTTGGATGAAAAATGTTTCATTAATGGGACACTTAATCTGAAGATATGGAAAAGTAGTATATCCATCAATGGTGAATGCTATTTAATGTTGTCTTAGAGAAAACACAGTGACTAAGATTTGCAGTTTACATGGATTTGATGGATATTATCAACGGTTACTGGAGAGTTTATAATGACTATTGAATCCTATGACCAACTTAACTCTGATGGGTTCCATGTTTATATGGATATAAAAATGAGAAGAAAATTTAAAGGAACTGAAGAGAAGGTCAATCAACACCGCAATACTTACATTACCCTATAATAAAGATGGGATTGTAATATTTTTTGAAGTATAAAAGAAGGGTTTGGGATGTGTTGTTATGAAATATAACATGGCTATTTCTTATTTCTCATGATAGTTGAATATCCAAAAAAAACTACCCAACTCACGATTTGAATTTAGCAGGGGTAATTTATTCATTGAAGATTTGGAGGAATTATCTTCAGGGAGAAAATTATGACATATATACTAATCATAATAGTTTGAAATATATATTCACATAAAAGGATTTGAACATGTTCCAAAGAATATAGTTAGATATGATAAATTATTATGATTGCTCAATACAATACCACCATGGGATAGAGAAAAAGGTGGTCGATGGTTCGAGTCAAAAGGATCGTGGTAAATTATCCATGATAAGGATCACAAAAGATCCAATATTTCTATATTTGTAAAGATTGGATCTAGAAATCTTGAAGGAAGGGGATAACTATTATCATTATGAATTTAATTATAAATAGTCTATCCATGTGTTGATTAACGTGGAATAGAAGGAAGATATAGAAATTCAAAATAAGGATAGAAATGTTCTTGAGTTTAACCTTGATCCGGGTGAAATGATAATCTATAGTAACTGTGAATATCTTACATCCATATAAAATATAAATAAGGTACTATTATAGGAATCTCATAATTAATCATTCTATATTAATCCTAGAATAGAAATTGGAGAACATCTAAAAGAAAATAGTCTAAGGACATGTTACATCCATTATCCATACCAGAATGAAAATTGGAGAACATCGCTATGGAATTTTTCATTGGACTCCCAAACAATTCTAAAGGGTTTAATGATATATGGGTGGTAGTTTATCAACTTACTAAGTCAGTACAATTCATCTCTATTAAATAGTACTTCTTTGTAAATTAAATTTCCAAGATATATATTAAGGAAGTGGTATTGTTCTATAGAGTACCACAACATATCCGATCTGGATCTGAGGTTTACCATATTGTTATGGTGAAGTCTTCAGAACCACATGACATAGAAATGAGTTTCTGCAATGCCTATCATCCTCAAATGGATGTTCATTCTGAAAGAAAAAATCAAAACCTAGAGGATATGTTGATATATTTTTCATTGTAATTAAAAGGTGGTTGGGATAAAAAACTTCCTGTAGTTTAGTTTTCTGACAATAATAAATTTCACTCAAGAATTCATATTCCTCCTTATGAAGCCCTAAATGTGAATAAATTTAGAGATCTAATGTGTAGGGATGAAATAGGAGAAATAATTCTATTGGGACCTTATATAGACAAATAAATTTCTAAGAAGGATATAACCATTCTATAGTATATCAGGACAACACAATTTTGAAAAAAATGTTGTACTAATAACCCTCAGAATGAACTAAATTTTGAAGTTTTTGAAAAGGTGTTTGTATGAATCTCTCCCCAAAAGAAGTTTATGAGGTTAAGTAAGAAATGGAAACTAAACCCTAGTTATATCCGTCCCTTTGAGGTTATTAAACGTATTAGGGTGGTAGCCTATCACATGGAACTTCCTATGAGTATTTTACAAGTCCCTAACTTGTTACAGGTATCTTTCTGAATTAAAGAAATACCTAACCCTTCACATGTACTAAACTCCTAGGTCATACTGCAGGAGCTTGATCTTTCTTACAAGGAACAACCAGTGGAAATTATCAATCAGACTGATAAAGTACTACGAAATAATAACACTCATCTGTTCAATGTTTTATAGAGAAATCACCTATTAGAGGAATCTACGTGGGATCATGAGGATATGATTATGTATAAATATCCTTATTTTTTGTATCTGAATGAATAATTTTAAGGGAAAAAATCATTTAATGGTCGGTAGAATGTAACACCCCATGTTTTTGTGAAGTTTTTTCGAATAAATTAATTTTAATTGCTGTCCTAAAATGCATTCTATACTATGTAAAAAAACTTTTACGCTACACCAAGATAAGCTTATGCTACATGAAACTCAGACTTGGCTTGTGCTATACATATCTCCATGTTTCTACACAACATCATTTTATTGTTATAATTATTTAAATGATACTATTTTAACCTAACTATTAAACATAGTAATATGAATAGTAGTAACTAATTTTAAAATTTTATTTAAATTTATTTAAAATAAATAAAAAATATTGATAATAAAATAAATAAATAATGATAAGACTTTTTATGTTTTAAAATACTATTTTCTAAAAGGAATTTCCTTTTATATCCTTTTATTAAAAATAACAAAATTAATTTCAATCACTCAGTGAAATTTAATTTGATCCTATAAACATAATTTTTGAATTAAGAATGTTGAAATTAGATTTAGAAAAATTTTAGATAATTTAAAAAAACATTATTTTTGGATGATTATTGAAAGGTAATGAAATTTAATTCAATTTTTTAAATATTTTTTTATTTAGTTAAAAAATATTTTAATTTTTTATAGTTTAATTAGTTTATATTTACATAAATTTATCTATTTTAGGTCACTTTAACTAATTTCACGATGAAATTGGATATAAAAATATCCCAAACATTTAAACTGTTTCTCTAAAAAAACATAGTCGTGACACATGTAAAACATTAATTTTAAATTAATTTCTATAAAAAATATGATTATAATTCACAAAAATAGATTGCATAATTGGGATCATAATAATTTATATTTTTTAATAAGTTGAAATTAGTTTTTTTTGAAAAAATATAAGTGAATGTGATTAAAATTAATTACAGCCATTAAGAGAAAAATTATCTTAATAAATGAATAATCCTTAAAAATAATGCTCAAAAGCACCTAGAAATATGTAAAAAAATACTTTTATGTTTCAATTTAGACCCCAAAATCCCTTTTATCAGATTTTTCTATTATTTGAATCACCTTTCATACGATAAATATGGTTGTAATACCCTTTCCAAATATTTACATGAATGAAACTCCTCCTCTACTGTAAAAAGAAACCCACCGCTCCCACTTATTCACACTTCTCAAACCATTTTTCATGCCCACACAGTGATCAAATAATATCACAACATACCTAATCTCATCCAAGAACCATCACTTTGGTCATAAAGGGACCCAAGGAAGTCTATTAGTGAAAACCAAATAGAGTTATTTGAAAATGAGGCAACGTTCTTCAACTATCACCATAGTTTTATTTCATTATCCACTCCTTAAATTTACATTATTCAAATATCATATAAAAACAACAATATAATAAATATATTGAGATATAATTATTTTAAGGGTTCTACCTACACTTACAGAAACTTCCATATAATTGGTAACAAACTTACCATTCTTGTGTATGTCGAACTATGACTCACAAAATCATGTTGTTTTTTTTCCTTTACCACTTCACCTGTTTCGGAGTTATGATGTTAAACTTGTTTTTATATGATATGTTTGATATTAATTATGTATTTATACTTCTATAATTAATATATAAAACATACTTTCCTTATTTCATTTTTTTTAAATATGATAACTTTGTTTGAGGAAGTGTGGACTACTGCCTCCTCAATGTAATGTGATTCGTTCACAATATACATGGGATGTATTATGGATTGGTATAGTAAAAAAATTATATATATATATATATATATATATATTAAATAATAATTCTATTTTAAATAGTATATATATAAATATATTTCATTTACTCTCATTATTTCCTTACAATAATAAAACAGAAATACTATTCCTACGTAGGTAAGGACTATAGCCTACTTGTACGGTGAATTCCATTTCAAATTTATATCCTTCATGTATTTTTATAAATACAAATATAATTAATATAAATGATATTTATATCATGTTTTAGAATCTATAAATCAATATAAAATAATGAGGTCTGAAAATATAACAAAATGAGTCACATCTGAAAAACAAAGCAGATATTACCTAAAATGTAACCTTTACATGGATGTGTTAAATAGATGGTAATATAAATCCATGTAAGGTATTAGATATAATAATAAAGTTATGTGTTATGTTTATAATAAAATTATATTTTTTATATGTGGTTTTAATGAGTAGGATGTGAGTCAAGACATATCGTAAGTATATTTCTAGTATCACTTTTATTTTTGAAAGATTTATGCCTTATTCACCATCGTTTATTTTATGTGGTGTATATAATTCACATGAATATATTATATTATTACAATACTTAAATATATGGGAATATTTATATCCATTTTATGATCTCACTTTCAAGGGATTAATATTTCCAATGTTACCAAATTGGTAAAGTAGTTTGGTCTCAATTTTCTTTTTTGAGACACGTTCCATGAATTTAAAAAATCATATTTTTCAAAATGTTTTTATTATGATATTTAAATATCATTTTAAATGAAAATTATGTTTTTAAATAAAATTATTATTTTTTTCAAGGAATTATTTATTATTTTTCATCATTTATTCAAAGAAAATGCTTTTCATATGGTTTTATGTTTTAAAAATCATTTTTAAGAAGAATGGATATTTCTTGCATGAAATTTTTTAAATGATATTTTAGAATTATTCTCCATGTTTGATAACATCCATTTTTGTTACTCATTCCTTTATGGTGAAATTATCCAAATGTTCCATTCATATTCTTTCTCTGAATTATTTATTTTTTGATGGAATGATTTTTATGAAAAATGTTTGTCTTTCACGAGTTATATACTTATGAAACCCACTTCATTAATTAGTTATTCATTGATGAAATGATTGGGAAACCTATCTTTTACCCTAATTCCATGATATGATTACATGTTTATGAAACCCATTTCTGTTCATGTGTTAAGATATGATTGTTTTTTATTTTTTGGTACATGTATGTATGACATCATTATGAGATGGGTGGGACCTACATCTCCATAAAATTAATTGGGTAAATATTTATATATCAAGTGGTAATGATGGGAATCAAGTCAATGAGCTTGTTTAGCTATGAAATATGGGGAAACCTGATCAACTATGGGAATATGGAGTTACTAGATCCACTTTGGGATGACGGGGAAACCCGATAAACTATGGGAATATAGGGAAAATCGATCCCTTTCAAGGAAATAACTATGATTGGGGATGGTGGTATTTATGGACCATTAGGTATAGTCCCCTTGAAGAACATTTCTACGTTTTGGAAATGTTCCTTGACTTATAGGAAATAATGTTACATTTTTATATGTTTTCCACAAACTCAATATGTTATGCATATGATATTCTCACATGGTTCATGTTCTTTATTATCTTATGATTCATGTCTTATAAACTATCAATATTTATTTCATGAGTTACATTGATGATATTTGATATGAAGGGTGTGATATTATAATGTTATGATCATGTTCTCATATTATTATTATCATGATTATGATTATATATCTCCCTTTTTACCCTTACTATGTATCTGAGATGTCACGAACCAACCCGTGTTGACCCAGAATCGGTCACCTAAGTCAGTCTGCTACATAGCCCGAAGGGTGTTCCCGATACCCATGGGATGGAAACCAGTTCTTGGCATCAATGAATACATGAGGGATCGATTTAAGCCCAAGATATAAAACCATTACTAGATAAATAAATAGAACAAATAGAGCATGCAGAAAAATGAAAACTAAAACTCAAATAAACAAAGAATCAATCCAGATACAAAGTATCACTAAAACGAACAAAATTGGAAATAAGAACCCACTACAATGATCTCCATGTGACCCCTTGGTCATCTCCAACAAAAAGCCCAAAACTGCTCCCACATGAGCATCCACTAAGAAAAATCCTGAACAACATGTGAACCTGCAACTAAAATGGTAAAGGGTAGGCGTGAGAATAAAAATGCTCAGTAGGGATGCCAAAAGTAAACCACTGAATCCAAGTGTTTCCTTACCCAAAGTTGTCTGATGACACAAGTTTGGAAATATAATTATAAAAATAATGTTTTCCCGTTTAAACAAAAGAAAACCTCTTTCCCACAATGAGGACCAACTCACGCCATATATTATTTCAAAAACAGTTTATCATTTTATAAATGAAACCAAACAAGTGATATCAGGGTTGTGAAAAAGGGAGATAGGTAAATAATACATGATGAAAATAAATCAGTGTAATAAAAAAATAAACAAGTAGCAAGAGCTGAAAATAAACCAGTGTAACAGAAAATAAACAAGAAATACAATATGTAACCATGGGTGATCCTGAACATCCCCAGACAATCCTTGGATGCACTCGGTTCAGAACCACTTTTCAGCATATGGTGAAGTCCCATAGTCTATAACCCACTAATCACCCTCGCAAAAAAATTAGTGGAAAATCCCACCTGGCCTCTCTATCTACCAGGGGGAACCAACCCATCTAATCAAGGCTGGTGAGAAACTTTCACTCAATAATCTCTAAGATGCCCAAGAACCCATGGTGGTTATAATAATACTGTGTAGGTAGGAAGGCCCTCGCATGCGTGAATCATCTCATCGAACTTTCCTTCCTCAAACAAAGATGCTTACTATACATTCACCCATAAAGGGTTGCACTAGACAGGAATGCCTCATATACATGTTCAATAATTCACATTAAACAAAGTGCCAAATGGGCCATCACATCATGTTTATATCGAAACCATTTAGAAAAACTGTTTGAGGTTTCCAATCAGGCACACAAAATTATTCAAAATATCTTGAAAACACCACTCTTACATTTACAAAGCTAAATGGTCTCTCAAGTTCTAAACACACATTCAAACACTTCACAATTATCAAACAAGATTTTACCATTTTCTGAACCACGCCAAAATATGTTTCAAACCGAATTACAAAAATTTAATGAACACATTATAAACCATGATTTCCAAAACACTTAAAGAAACACATTACAAAACCACATTTAAAAAACTATTGAAGCCACTCAAGGGGGACAACTTTATTTGAAAAATAAAATCCATTTAGAAAACTAAACTTCTAAGAAAACACAAAATACATTAAAAACCTAACTTGCCACTTACATTATTTATAGAACATAAAATAATCCAAAAAAAACATTAAACCCTTTCCAACACATTTTAACACGTTTATTATGCTATACCAACATCAAACCGTACACACCCAAAATCCCCTTTTGAAATCAAACGCACACCAAGAAAACATTTTAAATCCTTTCCCCAAAAATAAGCACTTACCCACATTATTTTAATGGAATGAAAAATAAAACTTTGAATTCATTAAACCTTTACAAAAGTTTTTTAACACAATAACTAAGTCATAACACAACCAGGAGAAGTTCATTAATAAAAAATGTTTGCAACATAATAAGATTGATACATTTCATAAGGGACCATTTCCTTCTTAAATAAACATAAGCAATTCAAGAAAGCTTTTTAGGTATCATAAAACTATTCAATTTACACTAAAACTCATTTAAAATATATTTTTAACAAATCAAATAAATTCCAAATTTCTAAAATAATTTAATTAAGGGTTCCATAGAGCTACAAAACTATTTTATAAATTTATTTAAAATTGAAAGCATCAAAGGAAAGACTTTAAGAATGAAAAACTTGGAAACACCTACCGAAACTATGTGCAATTGGAATGAGACTTCAACGGGATGAAGAACGATGCCCTATGGAAAAAATGAACACCCTAAATCCAAAGGAAACCTGGGATACATATTAACTCTAACATTTAGGGATCGTTTAAAAATAAACCCCCACATGAAAACCCTATAAATTGGGTTATGAGAGAAGAATATGGGAAGTGAACTTACCGAAAAGAACTGTTGGAAGGATGAGTGGGAGTCAGAAGGTGTCTCGAATGGGAGGAGGCATGAGTGAGGGGGGGTAAGGGGAAGATAGGTGTGAGTGTGAAAAAATAAGGGGGTAGAGGGGTGAGTTCATGATGGATAAAATAGAAAGAATAAAAGATGATCGTGAGGGAGTGTAGGGGGAGGGGGTGAGCGTGATTGGTAGAATAAGTTGGGAGAGAGGGAGATGCAAGGAGAGAATTGTGACAGAATAAAAAAACAATAAAAAAAGATCAATAGGGAGAGATAGTGGGGGAGATACGTGATGGATAAAAAAGGAGGAGTGAGGCGTGATTGGAGAGAGGGGTGAGTGGAGAGAGGGATAAAAAAATTGATAGATAAAAAAAATTCATGGGGAAGGTTGGTATGTGTTGTGTAAAGGAAAAAGGGTGGGGTGTGATTGGAGAGAGGTGGGTGGATTGAGGAATAAAAAAAGAAATAAATGGAAAAATAGGGGTGATGCGTGAGAGATAAATGAAAGTGGGGAGGTGTGATTGGAGAGAGGGATATAATGGGGAGAATAAAAACAATAAATAAAAAATGATAGGGAGATTGGATAGAGGGAATACATAAGATAAAAAATAAAGGGGAGGCGTTAGATAAGGGGAGTGGGGAATGCGTGGGGGGTTTTACGGGGATAGTGGTGTGAGTGTGAGGCATGGAGAATTAAAAAAAAGAGGGACTAAAACCCCTTAAAAAATTATAATAAAATTATCAATAACACATAATAAAATAATGTTAATAATAATAGTGATAACGATAATAATAATAATAAAAATATTAATAAGAATAATAAAAATTTAAATAATAATAACAACAACAAAATTTTACTGACAATATTTATAATAGTTTTAAAAAAATTATATAATCATAACAACACCATTAATTTTCTGAATGATAATAATAATAACAATAAAAATAATCAATATGATAATTATAATTTTATTTATTTTCTTTTAAATAATAACCAAATTAATAGCAACCAAATAATAATTATATTTATAACCATTTTAATTCTAATAATATCATTACCAATTTTAATTAAAAAAACATTTTTATCTACACAAGAATTTTTTTATTATTATATCTTAAACATTAAATTTATTTCATTCTGAAAAAAGTATTATTATTTTAAGTAATGGGAAACCGAAGGTGCATCTAGGCCGACCACACAGTTACCGCCAATTGTGCGGTGCCCGTGCACCAATCCGAAACTCATTAAAAACATTAAATGTCAAAAAAAGATTAACCATGCACCCAATCCACACCTTGAAAAGAATAACCGGATCCAAAAAAATAAGATAAAATAATTTAAAAGGAAGGGGTGTGACAATTATCCCCCACAAAAAACATTCTACCCCCAGAAAGTTACACAGCTAAAATACAACCAAAACTCATGTCAAATCCCGACCAAAACCATTGGGGAAAAAAGTCTCGATCTGACTATTCACTATACAAGTGACACCTGACCGACTCAGAGAAAACACTTCAGAAATCAATGGGAGAACACAAGAGAGTTCTCCCCACCACAATAATTCCCATAACGCAAGAATTTAGAACTGAAACACAACACCCCGAGGGGGAAACACAAGAACTCCCAACCAAACCTACTAACTTCTCCACATGAGTTGAACAGGACCGTTGAGACTTAAACGGAAAACCACTACAAGGACACCCAACATACCGGGGCTCCAAAATAAGGAATTCCCTATAACACCACCACTAGAACTTGGAATTACCCACACCGATCAAAAACTATCCAACACCTCGCATCTCCAAAAAATAACTAATAAAACCAGGACCAACCCACACAAGGGCCAAAAACACTTTAAAAAACTGTGGTCACATTCAGAAGAATGCAACTACAATGATAACGAATGGATAAGTTCATTGCACTATCACCACAAAAAAATGAACTTACAATAGCAGGAAAAAAAGAACAAAGGAACCCTGAATTTCTCTATTCCAAGATGAAAGATAAAGAACCAAGTAAATGTCTCACATGCATTTGACATGCTGACTGTGTGTGAGCTTCACCTCGAGACCTGAGGCTGGGGCTCTGATCACTGAAGCATCTTATGCCTCACAGTCAGACACTAAAATCCCCTGATCAGAACTCCTTCCTCAAATGAAACTCCCCACATAACTTCCCCCGGTGACCCAAATTACCACAACGATGACAAGACTTAGGAGGGATGTGGCCTGATGGCTTGGAATGCCCAAACCAGACATATTGATGGCACATACAAAGGCATCCTGACGTACTAGGTGCCGTGATCAATGAAGATAAACTCTTAGGTAAGGTTCCTCTTACACACAGTCCTTGCTAGATAGGGAACCTTAAAAAAACCAACAATCACAAACTACTCCCCAAACTCCAACGATGATAAGACAACCAACCTCCACTAGTCCCAAACTTAACCCTTAAACAAACCCGAAATGACATGAACCTTAACAACCTAGGGAGTTCCCAAACACACAAAGACACACTCCACTTACCTCAAGTCATTTCACCACCTCTACTAGAACTCAAACACCTCAAATGGTGATGACACTTAAAAGAACCGAAACCTGAACATGACTCATCGACAACACTAGGGACCTTTCTGGGTGGCATACTTCGAACAAAACAAGAGACACAAAACCAAAACTTTCCTCAAGCCAAAACACAATAAAAAAGAACACCCCAAGACAAGAAAACTGGACCAAATTCCAATAAAATATAAATACAACCAAATCCCTCTTCCAGAATCACCATTTTCAATTAAATATCAGAACTGTCTTACCCCACGATCATTTTTCAAATACCAAAACCACTTTTCACAGGCCAAAAATCCACTCAAGGAATTTTTTTCCAAAACCATTATATATATTAAAACTCACCCAAGGCATCATATAGACCATCACATGGGTGTCTATACATTTTCATCCACATCATCCATAAAAATGTTCCCCCACACACTTACCGTACAAACCCACCCAATTTTATTCTTCCTTAATGAGTACCAAGGGACACATCCTTTCCTCATTGAAACCCAAGCATTTACTAAAACGATTCCAATTTTAAAACTCCCTTTACCAATTTAAAATCTTTTTTAGAGAAAACATTTTAATTTAAAAACCCACTTTAATTTCCAAAAAACGCTTTCACCAACCAGAACCAAACGAAGTACAACTTACAAAGAACCACCAGAATGAGGAACTAGCTGTTACACTTAACCCAATGACATGTTAGTGATTCATGCCCCATGTAAGCATAAAAAACTAAGAGGAACTTAAATCGTGCACTCGAACTCCACATGGGTCACTACTGCATGTGAGGTCACAACGTGACACTGGTTTGGCTCCGTTGTCATCCCTAAATCCAAAACAACGACACAAGACTCAAACCCTGAACTACCCATGGAATGTAAAGGTTTGGAACAAGAAAGGGTTCATGACGCCCTTCCCGCACCTACCTATCAAGTCCCGAAAGTCCTAATATCCATCTACCAAACACCCCAAATAAAAAAGGCCTCCTTTGGTGCTATTTTGTCACAAACCAAGCCGGGTCGACCCTAAACCAGTCACCCGATCCAGTCTGCGACATGTCCCAAGGGGCGTTCCCAATCCCCCCGGGATGGAAACTAGTGCTGGGCATGAAAGTATATATGAGGGAATGATTTAATCCCAATAGATAAAACTAGGACTAGATAAATAAAAAGAACAAACAGAGAATGCAGCAAAATGACAACTAAAACTCAAATAAACAGAGAACCCATCCAGATACAATGTATCACTAAAAGGAAAAAAATTGGAAACTAGAACCCGCTAAAATGATATCCTTGTGATCCCTTGGTCACCTCCAACCAAAATCCCAAAACTGCTCCCACTTGAGTAGCCACTAAGAAGAAGCCGGAACAACATCTAAACCTACAACTGAAATGGTAAAGGATAGGTGTGAGAATAAAAATTCCCAGTAGAGATACCAAAAGTAAACCACTGAATCCATGTGTTTCCTTACCCAAAGTTCTTCGAGGACACATGTTTGGAAATACAATTATAAAAATTAGGTTTTCCCGTTTAAACAAAATAACACATCATTCCCACAATGACGACCAACTCACGCCATATATTATTTCAAAAATAGTTTACCATTTTATAAATCACAACTAGAATTTTTAGTTTTCAAGGTGGGGGACTTATAGCAGCCTCCATTTTCCAGCCACTAATACAATCAACAACGGCCGCCAAATGGAGGCCACTGCATTTTAACACACCAAAACCCTAATTTTCCCCTCCTCGACCCCACGACCACATTTTCCCCTCCCCAGCCCCGCGACCCACCCCTCCCTGACCCCCAATGACCCCGACCCCGAGACCTTGCATCCCCGACCCCCGTCGACCCCGAACCCCAGCGACCTGACCCCCAACGATCCCTCCCTGACCCCCGGCGACCCCGAACCCCAACCCCCGACGACCCTAACCCCGACGACCCCTAACCCCAGGTGATTCCCAGTGACCCCTAGCGACCCCGGGCAACCCTGACCCCCGGCGACCCCCACCCACTTGCCTCCACGCTGCGCCACCCATAACCCTAGTGACCCCCATCGGCATGCCTCAAAGTTGTGACCCTCGCAACCCCAACACCCCCATGACCATTCATCCCTCACCCATGCCTCCGCACTGCACCTTCAGACATTCCCGCCACCGTCGTCCCCTCCCATCCCTATTGCATACTTCCAGAAAGTCCTCACATCCTGCCTCCATTGGACCCAATCGGTCCATCATGCCCCGCCATATAGAACCATCCCACGCTTTTTCCAATGGTTCCGCCCCTTTCAAGTCCGGTCGTCGAACCCCTGTCATAACGTAATTGTGCCATCATGGATCCACAATCAAGTCACACCCCATTTCCCATGGTCGAGTCCTCTGTAGGTAATGTTTTTTATCCTTAAAATTCGGTTTTTAAATTTTAATGATTTTTTTTTTAAGAATTTAATTAATATATTTCACTTTTGATTTCTATTAAATACATTTATGGATAGAAGCTGGATTGACATGCAAGATAGGTTTTCTGCTGAATATTGTGAGGGGATTAAGCAATTTATGGATTTCACCAATAGATTTCCAAGCGATATGATTAATTGTCAATGCAGAAAATGTGAAAATAGATATCCCTTCAAATGAGATAGTGTTGGAGAACATTTGTTTTTGAAAGGGTTTTTGAAAAACCATAAGACACGGACACATCATGGAGAAGATTATGTTTCATGTCATCGCTCAGGAAGTATTCATATGAATGTTGATTCGAGAACAGTTGATCCAATGAACATAATGCTCAATGATATGATACGTCAGTTTCATCCTGAAGACAGTAAAGTCGTAAACGATGACGTTGGATTGACTAATCATCATTCTTCTGCAGATGGAAAAGCATTGAAATTCATTGAAATTCTTGATGATCCACATACTGAATTATATTTGGATACACTAAATTTACTAAACTATTGTTCATCATTGAATTGTTGCACCTGAAGGCCTTGAACCAGTGGTCAGACACCTCATTCAACATGTTGTTGGTATTGTGGAAGAAGGTACTCCCTGCTGGAGCGAAGATTCTGGAGTCATTCTATGAAGCTCACAAGTTGACCGATGATCTTGGTTTTCATATTATACAATTAATGCGTGTCAGAATAATTTTATATTGTTCATAAAATAGAATGAGCTATTAAATATTTGTACTGTTTTCTATACATCCAGGGGGAAGACCAATGAGATTAATCAAGGTAGTCAGATTCTTCCTGGGAGAGTCTTGAATCAAGGGAAACAAGTTTTTGCTAAACAGATGAATTATTTCCCACTAAAATTGAGTCTGAAGAGATTCTTCTTGTCCACTAAAATTGCTAAATTGATGACTTGGAATTCATAGAGAAAGAAAGAGGTTGATAAATTAACTCACCTAGAAGATTATTTGGCATGGAAAGAGTTTGATCAAAGACACCCAAACTTTTCTCAAGAGGATCGTAATATTCAACTGGGTTTGTAAAAATATAGTTTTAACCCATTTAGGACCATTTTGGGTGCGACACATAGTACGTGGCTAGTGGTGTTCATTCTATACAACATTCCCCCATGGGTATGTATGAAGCAACCTTTTTTGCTGCTGTCAATTATAATTGATGGAACAAGAGGACATGGCGATAAAATTGATGTGTATATGCAACCTTTGATTGATGAGCTGCAAGAATTTTGGGCCGATGGTGTAATGACTTTTGACTCGGCATCTATTGAAATGTTTAGCCTTCAGCCCGCTTTGTTATGGACAATTAATGATTTCCCAGGGTATTCTAACTTATCAAGTTGGAGTACAAAACGAGAATTTGATTTCCCTTATTGTAATAAGAGTAAGAAATCTATATAGCATAAACACTTTAGAAAGTGGTCATATCTTGGTCACAGACGCTTTCTTTATACATTGCACAGGTTCCGAAAAGATCGTATATCGTTTGATGGGAATAGAGAGTGTGACCCATCACCACAAATACTGTCTGGGGTTGAAATTTGTGCACAACTTGATTAAGAAAATATCCGTACAATGTACGATTTTCAAGATTTATTGGTTCCTCCATTGCCATCTATTCCTGGTGCAAATAGGCAACAAAGTCATAATTGGATGAAACAGAGTATTTTTTTGAATTGCCTTATTGGAAATATATTATTTTAAGACATAATTTGGATGTCATGCACATTGAAAAAAATGTATGTGATAATATATTGTGCAGCATTTTAGGCGTCAAGGGGAAATCAAAGGATAGTGCTAATGCTCTACATGATTTTCATGAAATGGGATTGAGAAAACCTTTACATTTACAGATGGGTGAAGGTAATCAGGCATACATGCTTGCTGCACAGTACACAATGAGTAAAAGAGAGAAACAAACATTTCTATCAATTTTGATGACCGTTAAGGTGCTAGATGGTTATTGATCTAATATTTCGAAGCATGTGAATATGATAGGCATGACCTTACAGGGTTAGAAAATTCACGATAATCATATTATGGTTCAATAGTTAATTCCTATAGCAATTCATGATTGCTTACCCGCCTAGGATGTTGAGCCGTTGATTGGAGTTTCTAATTTTTTCAGACAGCTCTGTTCTAGGAATCATCACATAAGCTGCAGGATAAGATTGTAATTGCACTATGTAACCTAGAAAAACTATTTCTGCCAACTTTTTTTGATTTCGTGGTTCACTTGACCGTGCATTTAACCGATGAAGTCATTGCTGGAGGTCCCATGAAATTCAGGTGGATGTATCCAACAGAGCGATACTTAAATACATTGAAACGGTATGTGTGCAACAAAGCACGTTTGGAAGCCTCAATTACCTAGGGATATTTAACAGATAAGTGTGCTAATTTCTATGCTTCATATATTGATGAGGTTGAAACCAAGATAGATAAACCCTCCCAGAATGATGAGGGTCTAATTGGAGAAGGAATAATGTTTGATAGGCGGAATGATGAGTGGGTTCAAGCTCATCTATATGTGTTGTTCAAAACTCCATAAATTATGCCACTGATATAGTTATTTTTATAGTTGATGTGTATTTTGTTTCTATATTTATTTTATTTCTTACCTTATTTTGTGTTGTGATTTATCATGCATATCACGGAGTTGAAATGTGAAAGGCCCTGTGAAACTGACTATCAAATCCAAAAACATCATTTCAACACATTTCATGAGTGGTTTAAGACTCATGTACATATAATTGAGTTAATATTTTTATAGTTCAACTTAGTTGTATTTTCATAATCCTTTATCCATTAAACTATATAAGTGAAATTTACAGACTCAAAAGTTACGTTATTTAACCCATTATGTGAGTGAAGAGCTCAACCAACTAGCTGATGGTCCACTTATTACAGCTTGTCTCTACAAGACTTTGGATGCTAATGGATTCTGATTTCATATTAGCAATGTTGACATGAACCGAGCCACACAAAATAGTGGTTTTGGTAGTTATTTTATTAGTGCGGGTTATTATTATGGATTGCTGAGAGATATTATTGAGGTTATTTATGGTCTTGTATTAAAACACATATTGTTAAGGTGTGATTGAGTCAATCTGGTTCATGGAATGAAAGTTGATAACATCCAATTTACATTAGTAAACTTTAAAAATATGCTATATAAAGATGACTAAGTAAGCAATGATCCCTTCATACTGAAATCACAGGCATAAAAAGTTTACTTTGTTGGTATTGATTCTGATTGGACAGTTATGGTAAAAATGTCTAGAAGAGGGTTTTTTCTAATTGACCAAGACGAACCTGAAGTTGTCACATTTCTTGATCATACAATTGACCAAACAACAGTAGTTGTATGAGATGAAGATATACAATGGGCCAGAGAGACAGTTGAAGGCGATACAATAGACTTGCATGATTACTGAAAATTGTAATTATATCCCAAGTTATTGTTTGTAAAAATATTTTTGAGTTATATTTGTATAAAAATTTCTTGATTTAACTATAATTTATTTTAATGTAGGTATGTTATAGGGTGGTCATAGTGGTTCATCTGATGTTGTCGGTATGTATGTTTTCATTTTTCTAAATTAATTGATTGTAATTTTTTGTGTATATTTTTCTAAATGTTTCTAATCATTAATTTATATTGTAATTGAATTATGAATTTATGTTTATCAGGATCTAGTGCATCTTCCAGTAGACACAGGGGTCCTGGTAGAGGGGTTCGATCCTATAACACTGGAGCCCGATTGGATGTGTTATTTGATGGCACATTTCATCCAGTCAAAGAAGGTGCTGCCATATTGAGTCATTAGTTTGGGCATATGATACGAGACTCACACAGATTCCCTCTGACGACTCGTTAATGTAGTTCTTTTCCCTAGGATACGATGGATAGATTATGGAGAGAGGTTTAGGTAAATTCAAGGTTTAATTTTTCATGATATTGTTATTATTATTGTCTCATCTGTTGATTTTTTTTAAAAAAGATAATTTGACATCCTATTCAGATGAGTTTCAGGCTATATGTATGTACAAATGCCAAAAATTATGGAAGGATTACAAGTCAAGGGTGAAGAGAGATCACTGGACATCATTTGCGGGTGTGCCAGACATTCTACAGCGATTCCCTCTGAGCATTATTCTTATGCAGTGGCAGGATTTGGTTGGGTTTTGGTGGAGTGAGGCAGCGATGGTAAGATTTATTACTTTTAATCTATAAATGAATAATTTTTCAAATGTCTATTAAGTAAATACATTTAATGTATACTGAGTCTTCTCTTCATTCACATAATCGGGAGATACAGGGCACGCCTTCCAGGCCTGGCACTCGACATGTGTCATAGATTAGACATGATGTATGTTTAGAATTCACAATTCATTCATATTGTAAAAATATTGTATTATAACATGGTGAACCCCTTTATTATAGTTACACCAATGCGGTGAGCCGATCGATCATATGTCCATATGGTCGAGGACTCGTAGGGCGGATTATCCCGATGTTGCCGGTGTTATAGTAAGCAAATTATTAACTAATAAATGAATTTTAATTTTATATAAATTATTCATATTTGTTCATTGATTCATTATATGCTATAAGCTTAGTTTGATGCTCAGTAAGCAGAGTTTCTAGAGGAGAAACATCATAGTACTGTGCGTAGAGATGAAATATTTCACCATGTCGTGGGGCATAACAGTCATGGTTATTCTTTGACTTATGGCGGTGGTGTGCCACGACATGCAGTTGTTAGATAAGATGTGATGGGTGCATGTAGAGATTCAGGTATGCACACATAGACTAAGATAGATGCTTCCATGATGGATATGAAGCGCAATTTTGATGCGCAGTTTCAGCAGTTACGTGTAAAGTATGAGGAGAGGTTGTAACAAATGTCATCACATATCGATGAAATGATGACGCAACAAGTGGTGCCACAGGTAAACAATAAAACAAACCATATTCAAATTGACCTTTATTGATATGTTTAAGATACATAATATTGATATATATTATAGGCTCCGAGTACAGCTGGTGGACATCGTAGTGATATTGGTGATCCAGATGAGGTTGAACCCCATGCATGAGGTAATTTCATTTGTGTTGATGAATTCTCTAGTGGTTTTTATATCCTTACTGAATAGAATATTCCATTTTTACCTATATTAGTTTTTTTTATTATTTGTGGATTACATCTTTTTGCACTCCAAGACTGATGATGATCATACCCAAAATCTTGACATCATCTATATTACACTTATAAAGCATCGATTGTACGCCGAGCTATATATATGTCACTTTTTTATTGATTAGGTTTAGTTGTTGGGTCAAATAATCTCAGAGAAAGGTGTGTTAGTGGATGGAGAGAAACTTCAGGCAGTTGTTTCTTGGGAGAAACCCAAGAACTCTTTTGATATCTATAGATTTCTAGGGTGAGTGAATTGTGATGTGGTCGTGCAGACGACATGTCAATCGGAGAAGCTGTGTGCCCGCGGTGATCGAGAACGCAGTTCTGGTGTCATAAATGGCCAAAACTGGTGTTTAACGGTCAAATTCATAGTGGATGAAATCGGATTGACCTGAAATCACAGGGAAACAATCTAATTATTATTCTTGATGTGTACAAGAATAATTCATGGCAATCATAAGTGCGGTTTGCGCGGTATGTCTCGATATCCATTTTTTAATTGTTGGGCGCGCTTCATAAATGCACTTGGGGGGGGTCCAAATCGGCCAAACGAAGTCTGAGTGACCTGAAATCAGACAACATCAATGGGTGATTGAATTTTGAAGCGGTCACACAGAAAACACGTCAATCAAAGGTTTCGTGTGCCCGCGGTGACTGATAACGTAGTTCTGGTGTCATAAACATCCACAACGGGCCTTTAACAGTCAAATTCATAGAGGAAGAAATCATATTGACCTGAAATCACAGGGAAAAAATATAATTATTATTCATTACGTGTACAAGGGGATTCCATGACAATCTAATTTGTGGTTTGCGCTGTATGACTCAAAATTCTTTTTTTAAGTGTTGGGTGCGCTTCAAAAACGCGTGTGGGGGGTGGGGGAGGTCCAAACCGGCCTAAAAAAGTCATAATGACCTAAAATACGATGAAAACAATGGGTGGGTTAATTGTGAAGTGTTTGGGCAGACGACATATCAATCGGATGTGTCATGTGCCCGCGGTGACCGAGAACGCAATTTTGGTGTCATAAACGGCCAAAACAGGCGTTTAACGGTGAAATTCATAGCAGATGACATCAGATTGACCTGAAATCATAGGTAAACAATCTAATTATTATTCTTTATGTGTACGAGGAGACAAAAAATCAATCGGACATGCGGTTTGCACGGTATGTCTCAATATGCATTTTTTATGTGTTGGGCGTGCTTCATAAACGCGCGTGGGGGGGGGGGGTCCAAACTGGCCGAATGATGTCAGAATGGACTGAAATCAGAAGAAAAAAATGGGTGAATTAATTGTGAAGTGGTCACGTAGACGAAACATCAATCGGTGGTTCCATGTGCCCACAGTGACAGAGAAAGCAGTTCTGGTGTCACAAACGGAAAAACGGGCATTTAACAGTCAAATTCATAGCGGACGACATCAGATTGACCTGAAATCACAGCGCAACTATATAATTATTATTCTTGATGTGTAAAAGAAGACAAAACATCAATTGTATGTGCGGTTTGCGCGGTACAACTCAATATGCGTTTTTTTAAGTGTTGGGCGGGCTTCAAAAACGCGCGTGGGGGGGAGGGGTCCAAACCGGCTGAACGGAGTCAGAATGGCCTGAAGTCAAACGAAAATAACGGGTGTGTGAATTGTGAAGTGTTCGAGTAGATAGAACATCAATTGAAGGTGTCGTGTGCCCGCGGTGACCAAGAATGCAGTTTTGGTGTCATAAAAGGCCAAAACGGGCGTTTAACGGTCAAATTCCTAGTTAACGACATCAGATTGACCTGAAATCATAGGGAAAAAATCTAATTATTATTCTTTATGTGTAAGAAGAGGTGACATATCAATCGGATGTTTGGTTTTCATGATACATCTCAATATTCATTTTTTAAGTGTTGGGCGCGCTTCATAAATGCACGTGGGGGGCCCAAACTGGATGAACAATGTCAAAATGGCCTGAAATCAGACGAAAACAATGGGTGGGTGAATTTTGAAGCAGCCTCATAGACGGAACATCAATCGGAGGGGTCGTGTGCCCGCGGTGACCATGAATGCAGTTCTGGTGTCATAAACGGCCAAAACGGGCGTTTAACAGTCAAATTCATAGAGGCCAACATCGGATAGAACTGAATTCATAAGGAAACAATCTAATTATTACTCAAGACATTTACAATGATACGGAACATCACTCAGATGTGCGGTTTACACGGTACGTCTCAATATGCATTTTTTAAGTGTTAGGCACACTTCAAAAAACATGCGTGGGGGGGGGGGTCCAAACCAGTCGAACGAAGTCGGAATGGCATGAAATCAAATGAAAACAATAGGTGAGTGAATTATGAAGTGTTTAGGAAAACATCACGTCAATCGGAGGTGTCGTGTTCCCGTGGTGACCGAGAACGCACTTTTGGTGTCATAAACGGCCAAAAAGGGCGTTTAACAGTTAAATTTATAGTAGACAACATTGGATTGACCTGAAATCGCAGGGAAATAATATAACATTTATTCGTGATGTGTAAGAGGAGATGACATTCCAATTGGACGTGCGGTTTGCGTGGTATGGCTCAATATGCAATATATTAAGTGTTGGGCGTTCTTCAAAAACACGTGTGGGGGGATCCAAACCAGTCGAACGAAGTTGGAATGGCCTGAAATCAGGTGAAAATAATGGGTGAATGAATTTTGATGTGTTCGTGTAGACAGAACGTCAATCAGAGGTGTTGTGTGCCCGTAGTGACTGAGAACGCAGTTCCGGGGTTATAAACGTCCAAAATAGGCATTTAAAGGTCTAATTCATAGTGGACAACATCGGATTGAGCTAAAATCTTAGGGAAACAATCTAATTATTATTCTTGATGTGTACGAGGAGATGTCACATCAATCGAATGTGCGGTTTGCACGGTATGGCTCAATATGCATTTTTTTAAGCGTAGGGCACATTTCATAAATGAACGTGGGGGGGTCCAAACCGGCCGAATGAAGTCAGAATGGCTTGAAATCAGATGATAACAATGGGTGAGTGAATTATGAAGTGTTTGGCAAGACGGAACATCAATCGGATCTGTCGTGTGCCCGCGGTGACTGAGAACGCAGTTCTGGTGTCATAAACGGCCAAAACGGGCATTTAACGGTCAATTTCATAGCGGACGACATCATATTGACCTGAAATCACAGGGAAACGAAATAATTATTATTCATGACATTTACGAGGATACGGTATGTCAATCGGACGTGCGGTTTTCACGGTACGGCTCAACATGTGTTTTTAAATGTTTGGCGCACATCATAAACGCGCATGGGGGGGGGGGTTCAAACTTTCCGAATGACATTGGAATGACCTGAAATCAGAAGAAAACAATGGGTGAGTTAATTTTGATGTGGTCGTGTAGACGGTACGTCAATTGGAGGTGCCGTGTGCCCGCGGTGACCGAGAACACAGTTCTGGTGTCATAAATTGCCAAAAAGAGCGTTTAACGGTCAAATTTATAGAGGATGACATCAGATTGACCTGAAATAATAGGGAAAAAATCTAATTATTCTTCTTGATGTGTATGAGGAGACGAAATTCCAATTGTAGGTTTGGTTTGTGCGGTACGGCTCAATATGCGTTTTTTTAAGTGTTGGGTGCGCTTCACAAATGCGCGTGGGGGGGGGGGTCCAAACCAGCTTAACAAAGTCAGAATGGCCTGAAATCAGACAAAAAAAATAGGTGAGTTAATTGTAAAGTAGTCAGGTAGACGGTATGTCAATCGGAGGTGTCATGTGCCCTCGGTGACCGAGAACGCAGTTCTGGTGTCATAAACGGCCAAAACGGGCGTTTAATGGTAAAATTCATAGAGGACGAAATCGGATTGTCCTAAAGTAACATGGAGACAATATAATTATTATTTTTGACGTGTACGAGGATACGACACAACAATAGGACGTGCGGTTTGCACGGTACCGCTCAATATGTGTTTTTTAAGTGTTGGGCGCGCTTAATTAATGCGCATGGGGGGGGGGGGGTCCAAACTAGCCGAACGGTGTTGGAATAGCCTGAAATCAGACGACAACAACAGGTGAATGAATTTTGAAGTGTTCGGGTAGATGACACGTCAATCGGAGGTGTCGTGTGCCCGCGGTGACCGATAACGCAGTTCTAGTGTCACAAACGGCCAAAACGGACGTTTAATGGTCAAATTCATAGCGGATGACATCAGATTGACCTAAAATCACAGGGAAACAGTATAATTATTATTCTTGATGAGTACGAGGAGACGACACGTTAATCGGATGTGCGTTTTGCGCGGTACGGCTCAATATGCATTTTTTAAGTGTTGGGCACACTTCATAAACGCGCTTGGGGGGGTCCAAACTGGCCGAACGATGTCGGAATGGCCTGAAATCAGACTAAAACAATTTTTGAGTGAATTTTGATGTGGTAGGGAAGAATACACATCAATCGGAGGTGCCGTGTGCCCGCGGTGACCGAGAACACAGTTCTGGTGTCATATACGGCCAAAAATGGCGTTTAACGGTCAAATTCATAGAGGATGACATCAGATTGACATAAAATCATAGGGAAACAATCTAATTATTATTCTTGATGTGTAAGAGGACACATAATGTCAATCGGACGTGCGGTTTTCACAGTACGGCTCAATATGCGTTTTTAAGTGTTGAGCGCGCTTCATAAACGCGCGTGGGGGGGGGGGGGTCCAAACCAGCAGAACGAAGTCAAAATGGCCTGAAATCAGACGAAAACAACATGTGAGTGAATTTTGAAGTGTTCAGGTAGACGACACATCAGTTGGAAGTGTCGTGTGCCCGCAGTGACTGAGAGCGCAGTTCTGGTGTCATAAACGGCCAAAACGAGTGTTTAACGGTCAAATTCATAGCGGATGATATCGGATTTAACATAAATCACAGGGCAATAATCTAATTATTATTCGTGACATTTACGAGGAGACTACACATCAATCGTATGTGCGGTATGTGTGGTACAGATCAATATGCGTTTTTAAGTGTTGGGCGCGCTTCAAAAACGCGCGTGGGGGGTCCAAACTGGCCGTACAATGTCGGAATGGCTTGAAATAAGACAACAACAACGATTGAGTGAATTTTGAAGTGGTATTGTAGAAAAAACGTCAATCGAAGGTGTCATGTGCCTGTTGTGACCAAGAACGCAGTTTTGGTGTCATAAACAGCCAAAACGGGTGTTTAACGGTCAAATTCATAGCCGACGACATCAGATTGACTTGAAATCATAGGAAAACAACATAATTATTATTTTTGATATGTACAAGGAGACTTCATGTCAATTGGACATGCGGTTTACGCAGTACGGATCAATATGCAATTTTTAAGTGTTGGGCGTGCTTCATAAACACGCGTGGGGGGGGGGGGGTCCAAACCGGCCGAACATAGTCGGAATGGCCTGAAATCAGACGACAAAAATAGGTGAGTGAATTGTGAATTGATCGAGAAGCCAAAATATCAATCAGAGGAACCATGTGACCGCGGTGACTGAGAACACACTTCTAGTGTCATAAACGGCCAAAAAAGGCGTTTAAAGGTCAAATTCATAGAGGGCGACATCAGATTGACCTGAAATCACATGGAAACAATATAACTTGGACCATATAATTAACAATTTTAAAATTTTAAAGTGGTAATCAAAATTATGAATATATTTTGAAAATCAAATACTTTCGATCTGTAATAGTATGTTTGAATTGAAATATGTTAATTTGTTTCAATTATTTGTTTATAGGTTTTATTCGGTACTAATTTTGTTATTAAATTTTGTTATGTAGTTATGTTTGATGATGGATGTGGAGCTTGGAGGAGGAATGATGAAATTTATGTGGGTATATTTTATTGTATTATTGATATTTTCTAAAAAAAATTAAAAACCTATAGCGGCCGCCATTTGGAGGTCGCTATAGGGACAACCTAAAGAGGCCGCCATTAGGCGGCCGAAATTTGGCGGCCGCTGTATCCCATTCGAGCTTGCCTTCAGATTCCACCAAATGGAGGTCGCTGATAGCAACAGAGATGAGCCAAAAGAGGCCACCATTTGGCGGATGCTAGGCGGCCACTATAGACCTTTAGCGACGTCTTTTGGCGGCCGCTAAAGGTCATGATTGTACTTGTGAATAAACCTAGACTAGTAAAATCAAGGTTGTGCAAAAGGGATACTGGTAAATAATAATTGCTGAAAATAAATCAGTGTAGCAAAATGATAAACAAGCAATACGAGCTGAAAATAAACCAGTGTAACCGAAAATAAGCGAGCAATATAAGATGTAACCATGGGCGATCCTGAACATCCCTAAATAACCCTTGGACGGACTAGATTCGGAACCACATGCTGGCGTATGGTGAAGCCCCATAGTCTATAACCCACTGATCACCCTAGCGACAAAATCTACAGCAAATCCCACCATGCCTCTCGATCTACCAAGGGGCACCAACCCGTCGAATCAAGGCTGGTGAGTAACCGTCACTTGATAATCAATAAGAAGCCCAGGAACCCATGGTGGTTATAATAATACTGTGTATGTAGGAAGGCCCTCGCACGTGTGACTCAACTCAACGCACTTTCCATCCTTAAACACGGAGGCTTCCTATACATTCACCCATAAAGGGTTACACTAGACAGGATCACCTCATATACGTGTTCAATGATTCACTTTAAACAATGTGCCAAATGGGCCATCACCTCATGTTCATATCAAAACCATTTAAAAAAACCGTTTTAGGTTTCCAACCGGGCAAACACAACTATTCAAAATATCTTGCAAACACTACTCTTTCATTTACAAAGCTAAATGGGATCTCAAGTTCTAAACACACATTCAAACACTTCACAATTATCAAACATGATTTTACCCTTTTCTGACACACACAAAAACATGTTTCAAATAGAATTACCAAACCATAATGAACAAATTATAAACCATGATTTCCAAAACACTTAAAGAAACACATTACAAAACCAAATTTAAAATATTCTTGAAACCCCTCAAGGGGGACAACATTATTTGAAAATGAAAATCCATTTAGAAAACTAAAATTCCAAGAAGACACCAATTACCTTAAAACACTAACTGACCACCTATATTATTTATAGAACAAAAACAATCCATGAAAAACATCAAACCTTGTACAACACATTTTAAAATGTTTAGTATGCTATACCAACATCAAACCATACACACCCAAAATTCCCTTTTGAAATGAAACACACACCAAGAAAACATTTTAAAACCTTTCCCCAAAAATCACCACTTACCCACATTATTTTAAAGGAACGCCAAATAAAACATTGAATTCATTAAACCTTTACAAAAGTGTTTTAACATAATAACTATGTCATAACACAACCAGGAAAATTTCATTAATAAAAAATGTCGTTGAAACATAATAATGTTGAAACATTTCATAAGGGACCATTTCCTTCTTAAATAAACATAAGCAATTCATACAAGTTTTTTAGGTATCATAAAACTATGAAATTTACAAAAAAAACTAATATAAAAATTATTTTTAACAAATAAAATAAATTCCAAATTTCTATAATAATTTAATTAAGGGTTACATAGAGCTGTGAAACTATTTTATAAATTTATTTAAAATTTAAAGCATCAAAGGAACGAATTTAAGAAAGAAAAACTTGGAAAAACCTACCGAAATTGCGTGCGATTGGGATAAGACTTTAACGGGAGGAAGAATGAAGCCCCACAGACAAAATGAACACCATAAATCTAAAGTAAACCTGAGATATATATTAACCCTAAAATTTATGGTTCGGCCAACAAGAAACCCCCACATGAAAACCCTAGAAATTGAGTGATGAGAGAAGAATATGGGAAGAGAACTTATCAAAAGGAACTACTGGAAGGACGAGCGGGTGATAGAAGGAGTCTCTAATGGGAGTAGGCGTGAGTGAGGGGGGGGGGTAAGTGGAAGATAGGTGTGAGTGTAAAGAAATATGGGTGAAGATGGGTGAGTGCATGATGGATCAAATAAAAATAAAGAAAGATGAGCGGTGATGATTGGTAGAATAAGTGGGGAGAGAGGGAGACGCATGGAGAGAGTTATGAGGGAATAAAAAATAATTAAAAAGATTAATAGGGTGTGATAGTGGGGGAGATGTGTGATGGATATAAAAAATGAGGAGTGAGGCGTGATTGGAGAGAGGGATAAAAAAGTGATAGATAAGAAAAAGGAGTTCATGGGGAAGGGTGGTGCGTGAAGGGTAAAGTAAAAAGGGCAGGGGTTATGCATGGGGGGTTTTATAGGGATAATTGTGTGAGTATGAGGTGTGTAGAATAAAAAAAGAGGAACTAAAACCCCTTAAAAATTAAAATAAAATTAACAATAACACATAATAAAAAAATGTTAATAATAATAGTGATAATGATAATAATAATAATAATAAGAATAATAAAAATTTAAATAATAATAATAACAATAAAATTTTAATGACAATATTTATAATAGTTTTAAAAAAATTATATAATCATAACAACACCATTAATTTTCTTAATGATAATAATAATAACAATAAAAATAATCAAAATGATAATCTTAATTTTATTTATTTTCTTTTAAATAATAACAAAATTAATAGAAAGCAAATAGTAATTATATTTATTACCATTTTAATGCTAATAAGATCATTAACAATTTTTATTAAAAAAATCATTTCTATCTACACAACAATGTCAAAAAAAGATTAACCATGCACCCAACCCGCACCATTAAAAGACTAACCGAAGCCAAAAAAAAAGATAAAATAATTTAAAAGGTCGGGGTGTGACATGAGACCATCAATTTTTTAGTTTCCTTCTCCAATATATGAAGATATATATTATGTATTATGTTTCTAATAAGGGTTCTTGTCATGAAGTACCCTAGGAGAGATAATGTAGAGAAAATATATACTAGTGTTTATGTTTACATTTTTTGAAAGAAACTTGGATAATAAGGTATTTGGGTGTATTATTTTGTAATCTATTAAGTATTCCAAAAAATGGATGAAATGTAAATGAATGAAATGTGAGGGTCACTTCACAATATTCCTATCAAAGGAAATGCAATAGTGGATGTGTTGAGTTGTAAAATTCATACACATGTCGTGCGGGAATACAATGATGAATAGAAATGATAAACCTCTTCTCTGTTCTTCATCTATGTATCATGATATTCATGAGGATTATTATCTATCAAACTTGACAGTTACCTCTTCACTCCTTGATAAGGTGAAGAACATGATATTTTTCTGATCCTAATGACTCGTTTTTCCATGAGATAATTTTAGGAGATGAACTACTACTAGATTAGTCTATGGATAGAAAAGAAATCCTACATATTCATGTATTTGTCTGTGATCGTATATTTATGAGAGGGGATTTTATGCATGAGTACCGAAATTCTCAGTGGAATTCTTATACAGGCATCTCCAATATGTATCAAGAGATTCCCTGACAGTATTGGTTGCCTCAAACAAAACATAATGTAGAATTATTTATCACTGGGTGTACTACCGATCAATTTGTAAATGTGGAGTACTAGAGACCAACAAGCATATTATAGTCGCTTCCATTCCCTAATGGAAATAGGAAGAAATTTCTATTGATTTTATAGTAAGATTGTCGAGGCGACTGAGAGAAAAAAACACTATATGGGTAGTATTTTACTGACTAATGGATATATCACACTTGCTTCCTATCTATGAGACATTCTTAGTTAATGATCTGGGAAGATTATATGTCTTTTAGATCATCCAACTACATGGGGTTAGACATACTATCAGTTCTAATAGAGACACCCGTTTTGCATCACAGTTATAACATGGGTTTAAAAAATATATAGTAACAATGGTACTTTTGAGTATGTCCTTTCACCCTTAGAATAATGGATAGACAGGATGGACCATAGAGGTTCTAGAGGACTTGATTTGGGGATGCTCATAGATTTTTGTGATTCTGTGGAGAAGCATATACCTCTCATATAGTTTTCATATAATAATATATTCAGGGACTCAATTCATATGGATTATTTTGAGACCTTTTATGGTATCTCGTTCATGTCACCCATGTGTTGGATAAAGGAGAAGAGGTTGGACTACTAGGGCATCATATCTTTCAGAAGACTTCAGAGTAGGTTTTTATTATTAAGATGTGTATGTATACTGATTAGTTTAGATAGAAATAGTATTCCGATAGCCATCAATGAACTCTATATTTTTAGGTCGGGGATCATGGTTTCCTACCTGTATCACCCAGAGGTATCCTATCAGTTGTTACTACCTCGGTGTTATCCTGTCATTCATGACGTATTCTAGGATTCACAACTTCAATAGTATCATATCGACTAGTCTCATACTTTTGATCTTGAGGAAGTTTAGCTACTTACTGATGTTATATTTTATGAGTATCCTATATGCATTGTAGACCATATCACAAAGGGTCTGTGAGGCCAGCCTATCCCTCTAGTATGCGTTCTATGGTAGCATGATCATGTACAGGATTAGACATGGGAGTGGGAGGCCAACATACGTGCCTAGTGGACCGATTTGTTCCCAGAGAGTGTTTCACTACCCTTGGAAGGTGATCTCAGGGATGAGTACCATTAATGATAAGACTGTAAGAACACAATTTTCACTCAGGTGTGGATCCTTTTAATTTTATTGTAATTATTTATTTTGGTCCTAATATGGATGTATCATGAGTTCAGAAAGGATTTGTGGTTTTTTGGATCTAGTTCGAAGTACAGAACAATGGACGGTGGAAAAAATAGACTGGTCACATGGTTAGTCGAAACCATGTGATCCAGGATTCATTGTTTCCCCCAAAATTACAGTGCTATGTAGAGGGGTGGTGTAGGGTGCACGGTTTTACCTAATTGTATGATAGGGGTTTCATGGACATTCCAATTTTTTTTTGAAAAATCGCAGAGCAATTTTGTATGGTTGGTGGATGGTTTCTGTAACCAGGTTGCCTAACCCTTTGGGTGGCCCTTCCTATAGCATACCTTTCATGATTGACACATAGTTTGGAAAAAATTGTACCCAATCCGTGTGAAGGAAAAAATTTGGTGACTTTTAGAAAATTAATATAATGAAATAAATAATCATTTTTGTTACTCCCTTGATCATTACAGTGGAAATCCACCTCCTTACTTCCTCTTTGGATCTCTCAATCCCTCTTCAGTAGAATTTGGTCCCTAGAATTAATCCAGTTTCTAATTAGATCACCATTATTCAGGTTGTATTCTTAACGGTACAACCTTAATTCCTTTTTATTTGTTCTTAATTTTTCAATCAATCAAAAATACTATATAGATTTATGTTCAGATGCCTTATTTTTAGGGTGTTGATTCGATATTTAGTTGTCCTCCAATCCATGATAAACTAGAGGTCGATTCTAAATGAGGAGAGTAGCACAAGTATAGGGTAGGTGGTCTATAAATCACTCTTCCTGATTCCTCATTTTATAAATTTCTATAATTGAGTTCACATAGATATCATTAGGCACGACTTATTAAATCGATCTTCATTCCTTATATTCATTGTTCTCATGTTTTAGATCCTATATCATAAATATTTTTCATGTTTTCAGAGGTTATATCCCCGATGGTATCTATCCTATGTATGATGATTCGGTGTATATATATATATATTCCTTTATTGGATTGAAACGTTGGTATGTTCCACTATTCGGGTGTTCCTAGGCTTGACGCAACTAATTGTAAGACTTCCATGATTAAATGACTATTTAATTGGGAGTTTATTAGAACTTGAATATATGAATGCCACTTGACCCTTTTATGGTAATTGATTCAATTTTATTAATTAATATAAAATGAAAATGGAAAGTAAATTGTATATATATTACATGGCCTAATTGAATATAATTGAATGGATTTATTGAATTTCTATAGCATCAATTTCCATTTCTAATGGAAGCTATTAGAGTAAACCCTATAAAATGATTACAAATTATATGAATTGATAAATTGTTGCATGATTTGATACCATTATCAAACGATTTAAAATAAAGTATTAAAATAAAAGAAATTATTAAATTATATGATGCACATGAGCCTTATCCCAGTTGTTAAGGACTCTGCAAGTGCATCCGGGAGACACGGGATCAAATCCAGGTGGAGACATCATTTCTGAGGGGTACTATAGTTGTACTGTAGTAGTACTATAGTAGATATTGTTTGGCACTGTAACAGTTGGGAATATGACCCTATTTGGGCCTTCGTGCCACTGATTTGGTCCCAGAGTCCTTTAAGGCCTTTTGGCCACCCAGGACTTTGGGTCAGTAAGGCCTTCAGGCCACCTTAAGTACAGATAAAAACCAGACGACCTATGAGGAACAAATCTCAACAAGGAGGATGAGCAAGGAGCTTTCACCACAGTAGAAGCTAAACAGATTGCAAGAATGAGAGGGTATGACACCTGCTATCGGGGCAATCCTATGCATGCATGGGAATGCCTATCCGAACAAACATTCGAAGGTGGAGAGTAGATTTCACGATGAAGATGCTGGGGAGGAGCAATTCCAAGTAGTTAGTCTGGGTTGTATGTAATGTTTGAAGCCTACGGGAAAATGAATTCCTCTATGGCCTACGGTCCATGTAATACTTATGCCTACGGGCCTTGTAAGGGTTCCACCTCACCCTTTGAAAGGTGGAGTATCAAAAATCAATAAAAAATGAAGGCCTTCGGGCCAATGGAGGAGTATGATTATTTCATAGCCTTAATTAATTAATTAATTAATTATATGATTCCAAAAGGTATATTTACCTTGAAAACATTATAGGAGTGGTCAGAATCAGGTTATCTTTCAGATTCAAGATTGAATTCTTTGACCAATCATGGATTCCACTATGAATCAGAAATGTTAGTTCCCAAGGGTGAGACCCACTATGTAACCTGATCTTTTTCTATTATAGGAATCTCGGTATGACACCATAGGATCCATCCTTCAATTCTCTAAGATGGCTTAGATATAATCCAAGGATCCAATAAGGATTATATGAACATGAAGTACCTTGGTTACATCCTTGTCCCTACCCATTTATTATCCCGTATTACCATGGATATTTTCTTTAGAAGCAGTTAGATTCATGACTGTGGAATTACTTTGACGATGAACCTTGTATTACACTCTTATCACATTATCCAGGCTACAATTACTACCTGATTTGGATTAACCCATGAAGTCAAGGTTTCTTTTTTTATTATCTTGGAACCTGATAATTATTAATATCATTAGGATTCCTTACTATATCTTGGATCCTTCAATTTTATTACTGTATCACGATGTTAGTGCTAGAGTTACGTCACATGGAATAATCATATAAACTGAAAAAAAATTAATTAATGAATTAGTGACATGATTAGACACTAGATGAGGGATGAAGTAGGTCATGGGTATTTAAAACATTGTACCTCTTGAATTTTATATATTAACTATTTCACACTAGTAATTTTATATTACATGGATTTGATGTAATAGATGCCATTGGTGGTGGACTACTGATATTTTTCACACACCCTATCTAGGCCTAACTATTACCTGGGAATACTACATGTATACAGGTGTTCATAAAGGGATGTGTACAACTTTAGACAAATTATTTCCTGATTTCATAGGATGAATCTATTAGTAGAATACTTAGAAGGATCTCAGTATGTTGGGGATATTTTTTGGGTTTGTTTCTTCTACTTTTATAGTACATGTATTATCTTATTCTTTATATCCATGCTTTCCAACTTATTAGATATAATACACATCGGCATCAGCTTTTGAGTATAACTATCACTTTTTACAATTAATAATTATTATTATATACTTCTATTATTCCTTTTTTTATATTTATTATTCTATTTATCCCCTGTTATTACTTCTATCTATTGTGATACAGTTTGGTAATGATGGAATAGTTTCCCCATGGGCACACCCTAGGCCCTCATGACTAGTTGGCATCCCATCACATTTAGGGATATACTCTTGAGTCCATGTGGACAAATGGTCCTCGGACACCTCTTAGTGTCATCTAGTTCTGGGTCATCACACGATATCTTTTATTCTATACACAAAAAATTGGATTTTTTATGTTATGGTGAGGAGAAGAAATGATTTGAAATGTGGCTTTGAAGGATTCCAACATTGAAGCATTTTAGAGTGTCTAGAAACAAATTTTATATTTGGAAAAACTAAACAATATATCCTATATATGAATATGTAGAAAATAATGGTTTTTTCTTAGGATACTTCTCCAAAATTGTGGCCTATAAATGTTTTTATAATAAATCGAACATGGTTTTTTAGTGAAATGATTTTAATTAGATTGAGGATATGAATAGAATAAATTATGAAAACTATATTATGGAATTTATTTGGGAAAAATAAATTTATGTTGGGTAAAATTAACAATGAATTGAAAATTTAACATATAATTAGGATAATGAGGAAAAATTATAATAAGAGTATACTACTAAATAATGAAAATATTTGAATAATAGAGAAAATAAAATAATTGATGTTGATGAATCAAACATTTATAGAGAGAAATATACTTCAAAATAAACTTTTTGGGTGCGGAAAGAAATAAAAAATATATATTTTAAAAGATTGAAATAAAATTGTTTAAGGAAATTTAAAAGTTTGATTCATTGGTCATGTACTTGAATGGAGTGTTGGAAAAAAAATTGATGAATAAAACATGGGATATTCTTAAACAATTTTCTAATCATAATTTCTTTATAATTAAATGGGTGTTCAAGGAAAAATATGTTGATCATGGTAAATTAATTCACAAAAGTATTTTATTGGTGTGAAAGGGTTATCCTCAAATTGGGGGTATAGATGTTTAAGAGACTTTTTCACATGTGGCAAGACATGAATAAATATGACACTTCTTAGAAATTACTATTGAAATATGTATTCAATTTTATTAAATGGATATTAATACAATATCATTGAAAATAGTACATAAGGAGAATGTTTATACAAAACAATAAATGCGTTTCAAAATTAGATATTTTGTAGTAATGGTGTTTATATTGATGAATGAAGTTTATATCTCAAAAAAACATCTCAATCATGGTATTCTTGATCAGAAACATACTTGATGAAACCTAGAATTCATGATATTTACTAACGATCAAATCATATATATGAATTAAAAAAATGATAATATTGAGGTACATGTCATTAAAAATTATTAAAATGATTCTCAGGAATTATTATTGATTAATTATTTTTGTGAAAATTGTTTAGAAACATAAAACCCAAAACACCATTTCTTTAAAAGAAAAACCTTTGAAAAATTCAAATGAAGAGCATGTATTGTACACCACAGTTCACTATATTTGTTTCCATTGATCTATGTTTTATGAATATAAATAAGTGAAATAAAAAAGGATATTACCTTTGAGGTGTATCCATGTGTTGTACCAAATCACCCATACAGTTTGGGAAGGACCCTTCATCTTTCATGAAATTCTAGAATCTTGAGATTCTGAGAAGGGTGAAAAAAAGTTTTAGCAGGGAGAGGGAAATGAAAAAATATTTCCCAACAATTTTACACTAAATTTAATAGCTAATAATACATTATACAGGCTACATGGAAGATCCTGATTCCCATGAATTTACTAATGCATTTAAAAAATGCTTGATTAAATGGATTCATCTCGTATAACCCTAGGCCATCAACTCTCCTATGTGGTTCATTTAGTCAATGATATATGAAAGGTTTAGGATTATCATTTTTCAATATCATAACATTATAATACCTTAAGCGATTCACATTAGTTATAAATGTATCATACTCTAAAATTTATGTCCCTAAGAATCGTCAATTTTCAAAAATATGACACACCCAATAAACCATCATATGGTATCCTTATGCCATAAAATACATTATACTAAAAATATTAAAATAATAATTTTTTCATGGTATTTAGTACTCTATTATACCCCATATCATACAACATAATAACCTATGGACTTTGGCAATGTTCCTTTCAATCTACCACTATCACTATGGGAAAATATACATTTATACCATTTCACCACATATGATATCATATTTGACAGCGTGTCAAAACATAACAAAAACACATTTTGTATTTCCTTGAAAAAATTATAATGCTATCATTAACTTTACCATATGTCATATCATACGAAATACCATGTGAATAACCATAAAGAACTCTTTTTGAATAAAATTTAAGAAACCTATAGGGAATCTCTCTATGTTTTTTTCAAAATTAATCCATATGTAATATACCAGAATGTGTGACACCATTATCCTTTAAAATTACAAAAGAAAATTTTGAATTTTGAATGTATAAATATATTTAACTAGTGACCTGCTACAAATAATTGGTGATAATCAAGAAATAAAGGTTTTTGGATTTAATTCTATTAAACAAATGAAACCCTATACCTATGTCCCTTGGATATATCATATAAATGTATGAATGATCGTATAATCCATTTATCCATGATAATAAGTGACTATGGGTGAAAGATCACTGTCTTGGGTGCCCTCAAATGATTAATGTGATTTTGGGGTACTTAGGTGCAGTAGAGTGGCTGACCAATGTCGTTTCTCAAAAGAGGAAGTAAATTAAAACATCTTCTTAAAGGTATTTAAAAAATAAAACAGAATATAATTAAAACACTACTTGTAAGTATGGGGTTTGTTTATAGTTTATAAATCTAGAAGAATTTTGCTGGAAGAAGATTGCTTTTTTTTTGTTTTTAATTCTGAAATGAAGTTTGATTAAAAAGATACAACAAGAAGATGTTTTTTTAGAAAGTATTTTAAAAGGATTAATCGATATAACTCTACCTATTCATTTACTTATTAATAATTATCATTTAAATAAATATCCACTTAATTATTATCCCCTAATTTGTTAACCCTCGAACCTTACAAGAGTTAGCTTAACCACAAAGATGGAATTACTTAAACCCTAGGCTAGCTTCGGAACACGCAATCGCAACACCCTGCTTTGATTGTTGTTCTAAGGTTAGATTATGGGGAGTGGATAATTAGAGAACATAAAAATTATATAAATGAGTATGAATTGTGTTTAGGTATTATATTTTATCTCTACAAATTTATCTCGTGTGGTCTTGTATTACCAATTAAGATTGCACTCTCACAATTTACACAAAACCCCGACCTCGCGTGTTTTTTTATTAATTGTTCAATTACTTGATTAGTTTATTACAATTTAAAAACACAATTCATGGATAATATTAAGTGAATTAAAGTAGCTCAATGATTCAAAATAATTAAATGAAGAGGTTAGAAGATAGATCGATCCCTAAAAACTACTCTTCTATGGGCGGTGTGGTCATCGTGGAGATGTTTTGCATGAGAAAAGGATTGAAAGGGTAGAACACAATCTCATCTCCACTCTTGATTCCAACCCAATTAAGAAGATTAAGAGAAGACGAAAAGGTAATAACAAAAAATTTTATTTGAAGAAAAATTCAAGATACAAACATGAAAGAAAAGAAATACAAAGAGGAGGTCGGAGAGGAGATCCTTTTTGGAAGAGAGGTTTGCACAAATCCTTACTTCTTCCAAGAGTTGTGAGGGGCTCTCAAGAGACACCATTTCGGAAAAAACTACCAAAATCCTATAACAGCCCTCTCAAAGAGTGAAAAACCCATTTAAATAAAGTTAGTGAGGGCTATGGTTACATAACTTTTTAATTGTGAAATGAAAAACTCAGCCAAATATTTTACTCAAGTGGCACCGCATAATTGACCTCTAAAACGCGTGACTTGGCCGTCCTTCTAGAAGGATTATTTGTGAAAAATCATGTCCCCGAGCGTTCTACAAAATTTGGTCTCAATCCAATCCCGGATGAAGAAGATATGGCCCACATACAGAACCCATGTCCATTCTGCCATGTCCAGCCCACCATTGACTTAATGGCCCATTTACTACATCCAAATGCACACTTTATCTCTAGTGTTATGAATAAAAGTTGTAGAAAATTACTTTAGGGACACCTTTAAAAAATATTAAGTTCAAATAATAAATATTAAAATATTTATCTTTAAAATAATACTGTACATTTTAAAAGGGTAAAATTGGAATTTTCATCAAATTTTCAAATGAATGATCTAATCCCAAATATTTCATAAATGAATATATTTAGTACAATGTGAGGAAATTATATCATTTATTATCAATACAATATTCAACAAAATAGTGTTTTATCAACTCCCCCACACTTACCCTTTTGCACTCCAGGTCAAAACCTCATGTCAAGTAAACATCAACATCAAATCAAAACCAATTTTAAAACACATATCCTTGAGATCAAACAATTACACACCATGAAACAAAAGATATCACGCCTCATAAAAAAACCATTATTTCAAATTCTTAATTTATATCATTCAATATACTTCCACTTTATTTATCCTTCCATGCACAAAACACTTACCTCACTTGAATTTTCTCTTATCACCCAAATGACAATTTTTTTCAATATCTTTATCATCCAAACTCATACAAGGGTCACCATAGGCTTGATAAATTCCTAAATCGATACCCAATGTGAGTCAAAGAAATATGTTTATCATGAGGACTTTTTAGTGTTGTTTTGTGGCTTTCGGTTGGTAGGATTTAGATGTGAAAAATTCTGATGCTGAATGAGGAGAGATTGACTATTTTTGAAGAAAAATTGCAATAATCTAATTTTCACTTAAATATGGTCTTCTACTCGATCCCCATAGTATCAATTCAGATCCATCATCATGACGAATAAAGTAATTTTTACACAATTCAACATTTCCGTAGAAAAAATGCCAATCTTCTCGAACATGATTTTCTTAAAAGCTCCAGATAGGCACAACTTTCCCCCTATATTAGAAGCTCCAGAAAGAAATAGCTTATTTTATCATGAAGGTTCCAAAAAGGCACAACTTTCAATATAATGTTTTTCTTCAGTATCAAACACATCTCTTTAGAATTTAATTTTTCCTCTGATGTATCACAAAATGTGGTAGCACAACACAAGACAGCTTCCCCCACACTTATGCTCAACTAGATTATGCAATTTCACTTCAAGAGATGGTTGGATAGGGAAAATTGGCTTGTAATGTGGTTAACCTAACATAATATGCATGGATTATAAGGGATACAAGGATTAAATGTTCAAGGTAGGACATTATAAAAAAGGATTCTTTGAAATAGGGGCTTTAATACCAAACAAATTTCGCAATCATTTAAACCAAAGTACCTCAAACCCTCAATTTTTGACAGGAATAAATAAAATTATGGTTAAATCAAGCATGGATTGGTTCTCTCAAGAAGTTAGGTGAGTGTAAAGAATATGAAAATAATGGTTCAGAAGCCTCATAGTAAAGTGATTTCAAATATAAAGACAGTGAGATGTGGCATGAGATTTAGAATTCAGTGTACTTTTCATGAAATTACTAAATATTTGAACTTGAAAAAAAGTCATTTCAACATTCATTTAAGTTTATTTTCAAGCGATAAATTGTTTCACATATTGATACGGATTAAAAAATGGTGATGAGAATCATTTCCGCTCAAAAGTTTCAAAAACACATAGAAATTTGTAAAATAAACACGCAAAATTTGAAAAACACACATTTTTTTTGTTTTTTTTAATCAGGAAAATAATTGAAATTACAAAACTAAAAGGTTGCATCCCATACACTTAAAATATTTCATTTTACTCATTGTAAACCCATTAGATGATATATGTACATGAAATTTATAATTTTAAATAGGACAAAGAATAAAAAAATTAAAGGGTTAGAAACAACCTGATGTGCTCAAGTGATGATGAGGTCAGACAGTGTGATAAAATCCACTACATCTGTAGGAAGTCCCTCAATGTATCTCTTCAAACGTTTCCCATTGACTGTAAATCTCCTTCTTGTGTATTCTTGTGTGATCTCCACTGCACCATAAAAAAAACATTAGTCACAACATAAGGACCTAACCATCTGGAACGCAACTTACTAGACATCAGCTTCAGTCGTGAACTATAGAGAAGGACTTTCTCTCCAACATGAAACTCCTTTTATTGGATCATAATATCATGAGTTGCTTTTGATTTTTCCTTAGAGAGACTTGAGTTTTCAAATGAAGAAATTCGAATCTCCTCAAGCTCTTGAATTTGCAGCTTCCTTTGGATTCCAGCTTAGGCCAAATACATGTTTCATTTCTTTATAGCCCAATAATCCTGATACTCAACTTCCATAGGGAGATGACATGCTTTCCCCAAAACAATCCGAAATGGGGATATACCAATGAGTGTCTTGTATTCTGTCCTATAAGCCCACAATGCATCATCCAAGTGCTTGCTCCAATCCTTCCTATTTGGCTACACAGTTTTCTCCAAAATTTGTTTCAACTCACGATTTGAAACCTCATCTTGGACATTTGTTTGGGGGTGGTATGGTTTTAATGTTTTGTGTGTCACCCCCTACTTCCAAATAAGGGAAGAAAGATTCCAATTGCAGAAGTGTGTCCCTTGATCACTGATGACAGACTTTGGTAATCCAAACCTGCAAAAAATTTGTGCTTTGACAAAGTCCACCACAACATGAGAATCATCAGTCCTTGTGGCCTTAGCCTCCACCCATTTACCCACATAATCAACAGCAAGAAAAATATATAAAAATCCAAATGAACTAGGAAAAGGACCAATAAAATCAATACCTCATACATCAAAACTCTCACAGAATAGTATGGGTTGTTGGGGCATCTCGTGTCTCCTAGAAATGTTCCCAGTGTGTTGGCAATGAGATCATGACTTACAAAACACATGGGAATCATGGAATAATATAGAACAATAAAATCCAGAGTCTAAAACATTCCTAGCTGTCTGTTGGGGTCCAAAGTGTCCCCCACAAGCAAGTGTATGACAACAAAGTAAAATAGACTCCAACTCATGATCAATAACACACCTCCTAATAACTCGATCACTACACATGCGCCAGAGGTATGTATCATCCCAAACATAATACCGAGACTCACTTTTTAATTTTTGGACTTGATGTTTCATTAAAATTTTTGGGATTTCAGAGGCAACAAGGTAGTTAACTAAATCTGCATACCAAGGATGCGTACCTGAGATGGAATAAATATTCTCATCGGGGAAATTGTCCCGAAGTGGTACCTGGTCCAATGTGTCATCCTCTAGTGTGTGATTAAGCCTAATCATGTGGTCTGCCACCAAGTTTTCTGACCCATTTTTTCCGTTATAAAAATATCAAATTCCTGAAGAAGGAGCAACCATCGGATCAGCCTGGGCTTTGCATCTGGATTCTTCAAGAGGTACCTCAGAGCTGCATGGTCAGAAAAAACAACTACTTTAGAGCCCAATAAATATGAATGGAATTTATATAAAGAAAATATGATAGCAAGAAATTCCTTTTTCGTGGTTGTGTAATTTGATTGGGCTGAATCCAGTGTCCTCGATGCATAGGAGATCACATGTGAACGTCCCTCCACCCTCTGAGATAAGACAGCTCCAACCGCGAAGTTGGAGGTGTCACACATAACCTCAAAAGGAATCTCCCAACGTGGGGGCTGTATGATAGGTGGAGTGGTCAGACACTTCTTTAGCTCATCAAAGGAAGTCCTGCAAGAATCATCAAACACAAAATTAGAATCCTTTTGAAGTAATCGTGACATATGAAGAGCAATCTTACAAAAATCATTGATGATGCACCGATAAAATCCTGCGTGCCCTAGGAAAGATCTAACATCACGCACACATGAAATATAGGGTAAGGATGAAATAATGTATATATTAGATCTATCAACCTCTATCCCATGTTTTGACACTTCATTCCCTAAGACAATGCCAAGCTCTACCGTGAAATGACACTTTTCAAAGTTCAGGACCAGATTCTTCTCAATACAATGATTCAATAACATTCCCAAACTATTTATACATTCATCAAATGAGGATACATAAACTGTAAAATCATCCATAAATACCTCCATGCAGGTCTCAATAAAATTAGAAAAAATACTCCCCATGCATCTCTGGAAGGTACCTGGGGCATTGCAAAGTCCAAACGGCATCCTATGGTAGGAAAATGTGCCAAAGGGACAGGTGAATATAGTCTTCTCCTGATCCTCCAGAGATATAGGAACCTAAAAATATCTAGAAAATCCATCCAAGAAACAAGAGTGGGTCTTCCCAGCAAGTCTCTCAAGCATCTGATCAATAAATGGGAGGGGAAATGGTCATTGAGAGTGGAATGATTTAGTTTCCTATAATCAATACACACATGCCAACTGTTTTGTACCCTCATTAGAACTAACTCATCATTCTAGTTTTTAACAACAGTAACACCACTTTCATTAGGCGCAACCTGAATAGGACTTACCCACTGAGAATCTGAAATGGGATAGATTATACCTCCCTCGAGAAATTTTTCAACCTCTTTTTTAACAACCTCTAGAAGGGTTGGATTGAGTCTACTTTGTGATTGCATCACCGATTTTGACTCATCCTCCAAAAGAATCCTATGCATGCAAATGGATGGGAAAATACCTGATATGTCAGCCAAGGTCCACCCGATTTCTTTGATGTTCTCACTTAAAAGATTCAAAAGTTTTTCTTCATGTTCAAAAGGTGAGATTGTTAGCAATGATAATAGGTAATTTTTCACCACATAACAAGTATGAGTATTTGAGATTTGGTTTAAATGGCTTGAGTTCTAGTGTAGGGGGTGGTGTATGGATGGAAACATAGAAGGAACTGAAATATGTGCACAAAGAGCCTCAATAGCAGAATAGAAATCATCACAATCAGAGAATAGAGCATCAAATCCACCAGCATACTCAACAGCCACGTCATAATTAGAGTACACATGATCAAAATCAGAATATGATTCCATTTCAAAATCAAATCTTAGAGAGTCTTGTTCCTTAGAAATGGGTTTGGAAGTACTCTTAGACAAAAAACTAGAACAAATACTCATAATCTCCATAAGTATAAGACAATCCAATTCCATGGTGTTTTTACTTGGTGGTTCAAAATGGGAGATAACAAATGTAGAATGATCCTATGGGGGGTACTTCATCGAATCCATAACATTATATATCATAACTTCATCCCCAAATTCCATGGAAAGTGTACCCTTATTGAAATTTATTATAGTTTTTTACAGTTTTGAGGAAGGGTCTAGCTAAGATAATGGGGGCATGAGAACTTACCTGATCATCCTCCATGCTAAGAACATAGAAATCTACTGGAAATATAATGTCTCTTACCCAGATGAGTACATCCTCAAGGACTACTGCTGGATATGTCGTAGCTCTATTCACTAACTGCACCACTACTCTCGTTGGATTCAACTCACCAACCTATAAAGAATATAATACAGAGCGAGGCATCACATTTATGGAATCTCCCAAATCAAAAAGTTCATAAGAAAAGTGAAACTCCCCTATGGTTCATGGGATGGTGAATGTCCCTAGATCCTTGCACTTTGTGGGAATTGCTAGAGTTGGTGTAATGAGTGCTGACACATTCCTTCCAAGATTGATCCTCTCATTTCCCTTGAGCCCTTTTCGATTGGTAAAAAGTTCTTTTAATAATTTCTCATACCTTGTAATTTTCTTAAGGGATTCAAGTAGAGGAATGTTGTTCTCCACATGCTCTAACGTGTCCAAAACCTCCTTTTTCATTGCTTCTTCAGGCATCTTCTTGGTTTGAAAAACCCTGTTTGGAAAAGATAGCGGTCTAGGAGGCCATATTTTTCTTACCTTTATCTTTCTCCTTGGATTTCTCATCAGTTGGTATGGAATGCGTCTTCTATGGAGTTGAGGTGAATCCCAGTGGAATGGTAGGTACAGATGTATCGTTTATTTGCTTCCCACTTCTCATTGTGATGGCACTAAGATTCCCCATTGGATTTGGAGTGGGTTGGGAAGGTAGATTTATGGAATTCTTACTTACAAGTTCATGGAGGGCAGTGGAAATCTAGCTCATTTGAGTCTTCAACTCCCTTAGCTCCAAACCTTGACTTTTCAGCTCATTATGTTGATTAAGAACAATTTGCAACAAAAGTTCATCAGTATTAGAATCTACCTTGGGTGGGGGATTCCTTTTTTGTTGGCTTGTTGATGCTTGAGATTCAAATCTCCTTTGGGGTTGTTGGAAACCCTACTGGTAAGGTGAAGGCTGCTGCAAGTTTTGTTGAAAAGAGGGCCTTTGTTGTTTTCCAGAGCCATACATCATGTACGATTGATCCTTACACCCTTGGTTGTATATTGGATAGAACTTCTTTTGGGGATGTGGTTGTTGTTGTTGTTTCTGATATGGTCTCCTTGGTAACACTACTGCACAATCTTCTACTTCTTGGAGATGTGGGCAAAAATCAGTTGGGTGGCTTGTCTCAGTGAAAATACCACAAGGCCTTAAAGGAGGGGGTTGGGATGTCTTTTGTGCCAAAGCAATCTATCTCACCATATTTTTCAATTCTTCCAACTTGGTATCAATCAAATTAATTTCAAAAGAATATGGACTTACCTGATATACTCCCCTGACATGTGGTGTACCTCGATCGACAAATTTTTGGGAGTTTTTGGCCATTTTGTCGATAAAACCTCGTAAAGCTACTAGTGTATTGTCCACCAATGGTCCTACAGCTGCAGAATCTACCATTTTCTCCCCATAGGTGTGAGTCCTTCATAAAATTATTGGATGATGAGTTGCTCACTGATTTGGTGATGTGGGCAGCTTGCACACAACTTCTTGAATCTCTCCCAATAATCATACATCGACTCCCCTTGTGCTTTCTTGATCCCCAAGATCTCCGTATGAATAGAAGTGGTCCTCGATGCTGGAAAAAATCTCTGCAAGAAAAGACGTTTCAAATCATTCCAACAAGTTACATCTTCGGGTTGTAAATAATACATCCAGTCTTTCGTAGCTCCATCAAGTGATAATGGGAATGCTCTTAGTTTGATTTGATCTTCAGAAAAATTTCTTGGTTTTATAGTTGAGAAAACCACATTAAATTATTTTAGGTGTTTTTTGGGATCCTCAGCAGAGAGTCCATGAAACTTTGGAAGTAAGTGAATTAACCCAGATTTTAGTTCAAATTCTGATTCGAGATTTGGGTATGCAATACAATTTGGTTGATAGTTAATATCAGGTGCAGCCAATTCTTGAATGGTTCTATTAAGTTAATTTACATTATTGTCATCCATTGGTTCTTTTTTTATGGTAGAATTTTAATTTCTTCCAATTTCAATGTTATGATATTTGAGTAATTCTCCAAATGGTTGAATTTTGAAACTTCTGGTAGACTGAGAATCTATGATTCGAGCCCTAAGGCTACGTTCAATCTTAGGGTCAAGATCTAAGAGTTCTTCAGGATTAGTTCATGTCATAAATCAAATAAAAATTAAAAGAAAGAAATTGGACCATAGTAAAATAAAAATAATAATTTTGAGTTGATGGTCTAAGAAGAAGTAGAAGAAAGTAAAATAAGAAGAAGAAAAAACAAGATTGGGTAAATAAGTAAGAAAGAAGAGAGAAAGCGAATAAAATGTAAAATAAAATAAATACCTATAATTGGTTGAAATAATTACTTTCCTCCCCGAAAATGGTTCCAAATTGAAAGAGCACTATCGTGGGAACCCTCAAATGATTAATGTGATTTTGGGGTACTTAGGTGCAGCAGAGTGGCTGACCAAGGTCATTTCTCAAAGGAGGAAGTAAATTAAAACAACTTCTTAAATGTATTATAAAAATAAAATAGAATAGAATTAAAACACTACATAAAATGATGGGTTTTTTTATAGTTTATAAATCTAGAAGATGTTTTCTGGAAGAAGATTTCATTTTTTTGTTTTAAATTTTGAAATGAAGTTTGATTAAAAAGACACAACAAGAAGTTGTTTTTTTAGAAAATATTTTAAAAGGTCTAATAGATCTAACTCTACTTCTTCATTTACATATTAATAATTATCATTTAAATCAATATACACTTAATTATGATCCCATAATTTTTTAACCCTCGAACCGTACAAGAGTTAACTTAACCACCAATATGGAATTACTTAAACCCTAGGCTAGCTTCGGAACACACAATCGCATCACCCTACTTTGATTGTTGTTATAAGGTTAGATTATGGTCAGTGGTTAATTAGACAACATATCCATTATAGAAATGTGTATGAATTGTGTTTAGGGATTATATTTTCACTCTACAAATTTATCCCGTGTGGTCTTGTATTACCAATTAGGATTGCGCTCACACAATTTACACAAAATCCTGACCTCGCGTGTTTTTGTGTTAATTGTTCAATTGATTGCTTAGTTTCTTAAAATTTAAAAACACAATTCATGGATCATATTAAGTGAATTACAGTAGCTCAATGATTCAAAATAATTTAATGAAAAGGGTAGAAGATAGATCGATCACTAAAAACTACTCTTCCATGGGCGGTGTGGTCATCATGGTGACGTTTTGCATGAGCAAAGGATTGAAAGGGTAAAACCCAATCTCGTCTCAAATATTGATTCCAACCCAATTAATAAGATTAAGAGAAGAAGAAAATGGAATGACACAGAAGATTATTTGAAGAAAGATTCAAGATACAAACATGAATTAAAAGAAATACAAAGAGGAGGTGGGAGAGGAGTGCCTTTTTGGAAGAGAGATTTTCACAAATACTTACTTCTTCTAAGAGTTGTGAGGGGATTCCAAGAGACACACTTTCGGAAAAACCTTCCCAAATCCCCAACCATCCCTAACAAAGAGTGAAAACCCCTTTAAATAGATTTTGTGAGGGCTAGGGTTACATAACGTTTTAAGTGTGAAATGAAACACTCGGCCAAATATTATTTTCCAAGTTGAAACGCGTATTTGACCTCCAAAACGCGTGAATTGGCCTCCCTTATGGAAGGATTATTTCTTCCAAATCCTGTCCCAGAGATTTCCTAAAAATTTGGGCTCAATCCAAGTCCTTATGAAGAAGATATGTCCCAAATATAGAACCCATGTCCATTATGGAAAATCCAGCCCACCATTGATTTAATGGCCCATTTACTCCATCCAAATGCACTCTTTAGCTCTAGTTCCTTGAATAGAAGTGGTATACAATTAAGTTAGAAACATTTTAACAAAATATTATGTTCAAAAAATAAATATTTAGATATTTATCTTTAAAATACTACAGTATATTTTAAAAGGGAAAAACTGGAATTTTCATCAAATTTTCAAATGAATGATCTAATCCCAAATATTTCATAAATGAATATATTTAGCATAATGTGTGGAAATTATATCATTTATTATCAAAAAAATATTCAAAAAATAGTGTTTTATCAATGGGACATATATTATATAAATCCCATCTACCCTCCTCATACAATTTTGAAACTCTACGTATGTTTTTATTTGATCAATGGACATATCACATGTCATTAATCATAGGGAATAAGAACATATCATTCAAATTATTCATGTATAAAACCACATAATATATAACTTATATGTATGGAATAAAATTTCTTCAATATATATAATATACCTTGCTTTTATAAGAAATTAATTTATGATTTATTACATAAGAATACCCATAAAATGACCCATAATATGGTAACATCCTTACAGGGGGGAAATTAAAATATTTCCCCATGATAATGGGTTACATGGCCTAAAGTGGACACTCCAATATGATAGAGGCTACTCACTAGAGGAGAGGGTCCAAGGTGGTATGTCGGGGAGACTATACACATAGATCAGAGTTCTACAGTGGGAATGTCAAATAATAGAAATAGAAGAAGAAGGATATAATATATAGATAAGTGAAAACAAGTATAATAAAAACCTTTTGAAGCTTGAAAAACCTATAATCTATAATAATAATGATAAAACCTAAGCTGAGTCTAATATAAAAAAATTTCATGTCATGATGAACTAAAAAAAGGAAATATGGGATATGTGGCACATGTGTACAAAACCTGAAATACAAAAATATACAAAATAGACCAAAATACTACACCACTAGTATCATGATAGTGCATTTGGTAATATGTTCCCATGCTCCATGATATATGAAAATAGATCAACCATCCATAAAAAGTCACTTTCCCTTATCCACACATATATTCGTGAAGTCTACTCAAGTAGTAAGGGTGTCCTGAGTAGGATCTGTGATAAACACAGTAGGCCAACACCAATGGTGTTTTGAATGATCCATTAAATGTGTATTCTTAAAAAGTGTGCTGGATAATGAAAAATAAACAATGCTGGAAAATAAATACCACTTCACTCAACATTCAAAAGGACACATGGAAGAGTTTGACTTCTTCAACATAGGCCATAATGATTCTGATCGGTATACCATATATATAGTAATCCTATATATATATATGTTGAATATGAATAATTTTATACACAGTTAATATGTATGAACATCTAGAGGCATATACATAGATACAAGGTTCTAGCTGTACCCGAGGCACAGCTTTGGAATCCCTAACTAGTCTAACGAGCCAATGCAACCAATACGGGTTCTTTCCTTGAATCTCATATGAATAAAAGATGTCACTCTCATCACTCGATATAGCGGGGTTAATCATCATTCCCAACACCCAATGTAAGGAACATAGAACATTATTACCCCAACCCAAATAATGTTAACAGTTTGAGATATCATTTCCAATACCTAACATAAGGGTGCATGAAACTCCCTGATCAAAAGAACCCTTAACCATTGTTCAACAACCAATACCCATGGTATAATAATAATAACAACAACAATAATAATGATGTATTACCTATAAGAATATATATTCTCCAATAAAAACATGATCATGGGAGAAAAAAATTTATAATTCATATAGATATAGGTACAAAACACTTGGAATGTCCTTGATTCACATTACCAATTAATTTAATTAAACCATTTTATTTAAAAGAATGGGAAATCCATTTTAAATTTATTAAAAAAACATAGATGATGTTTTGGACATTTAAACGTTTATATCAAGGAAAGAAATAACTTTAGCATAATAATGGTGTTGAAATCGACGATTTCATTATCATCTAATCCTTCAATGTGGTCTCTATGTGTAATTAGGCCTGGGATAATTATATAATGAGGTTTAACACATATTAAGGCAACAAGTATAAATTTAAGATGTGGGGAACCTTAAAAAATACTATAAAAAACCTAGAAATTTTGGGAAAATTTCTAGATTGCCTACATTATATTCAAAGATCTCCCCTTATCTATTTTTGGACCTTAATTTGAGAAATAACTAGATAAAATTGAAGAATTGGAAAATGACCTAAAAATGGGGAATATGAAAATTCTCCAAAATAGACAAATATATGGGATGATAAACTAATGTTGGAAGAAAGAGGATTTGTGATCCTACCATTGTGGGTCCATCAAGGTCAATGATTATAAAAAAAGGGATTGGGCATGTGAGTTATCAAAATTCATAATGATGGAAGACAAAGGGATTAAATGTCATAGGTTTGAGGGAGTAATATCCACAAGAGGAGATAAAATATAGAATAAGGCTCTAAAACATCTTAGTTTAAAATATATAAATTAAACCATATTTTAGGGGGCACATGTTTTGGCCACATGAATTGGAAAATTATGTTCTAATTGTTATCCCATAACTATCCAAGAAACACCATCACACAGGCTAGGTCATGGTTTGACTAACTAAGCATAAAAATTTAAATATTCCTCTAAAAAACCATTTACAGAAAACTCATGGTTGTGTGGCCTATATCACACAACTGAAAAAAATTTGTATGACCACTTTTGTGCACTATGTTCCGAGAATAATTGATTCATACGGTTAACACTTACTGTGTAATAACCATGTGGCTTAGTCTATATCCTCAATTTATATATTTTTAAGCTCCAAAAAATACATGGATGATCCCAAGACCTTCCTCAAGTCATTGTAAATTGTTTCATAGTGAAAAAAGAATCTAATATGTCAAAAAAGTCATTACCTTTGTAAAAGTAATGTCATTACACCCTTCGATCCTTAAAGAAACACATCCCCATATTGGCCTTCCAAGGATAAAGAGGGATCATATTAGAAAATATCTATCCATTAAGCTCATATCTCTGCCTCCCACTCTTAAGTCTCATCATGTATTCATCATTGCTTCCATAACATCAATACTAAAGGAATCTCAAATCCTCATAGCGTCTTCAAGTAGGGATCAACAATAGGAATGAGGTACTTCTAAAAAAAAATCAACTACCTCTAACTCAAATTTATTAGGAAGTAAAATAAATGATGGGTATAGATAATACCAAAAGTGGTGAGACAATTGAAAAAAATCGTTCATAGATAGGTGTTTCTAGAAAAGGGTTATTTGATAATCCAATATTCTAACTCAATTCAAAAATATAATGGGTCCAAAGAATTGAGGTAAAGGATTACCCTACCTCTTAATCCATTGATTTCCAAACTAGGGTGAAACATGATAGAAAATTCAATCCCATTCCTTGAACATAATATTTTTTTTGATGTCGATTTGAATGTTATTTCTCTCTAGAATTTTCTTTCATCAGGCACATCCTAATTAACTGAACCTACACTAAAGTATCCTGACTGAGATGTGGTCGAGGTTGTGCTACATCCCCAGCCTCTATCCCACATAGAGATGATCATCATGGACCATAATATAAAGATTCATAATTATCTCTATGGATGGTATCCTGAAAATTTTTATTATAAGATAACCTAACCAGGGGTATATGTTTCACCCAAGAAATCCAAAATTCAATGAAACATGCATGGAATATGTCCATTACAACCTGAACCATTTACTATTTCTATACCTCAGTCTTAGGATGATTTTCCATTCTACAAATTAGTAGTTCAACCAAGGCCTTATTCAACCCTTACCAGAATCGAAATGGGAAGAGATTGTCCATGTTAGATATGATTGAACATGAGGCTCTATGAGGACATATGACCTACTTGACATATAGACTCCCAAACCTGTTTACTATGAAAGCCTCCCGAATAGGTAAAAAGTGTGATACCTTTATCAAATAATAGACGATAACCCAAACTATGTCATTTCCATGAGGGGATCTGGGAAATCCTACCATGAAGTCCATGGTGACATCATCTCATTACTACTAAAGAATGTAAAATAACAACAAAAGATATGTTGGTAGATGATGTTTTTCCTTCACCTACTAGAATTTGGAACATCATGTAACGAACCTAGCTATCTCATGCTTCTTCTCAGACCAGTAGTATTAACGACATAACCCTCTCCTGATCTTAGTGAAACTAAGATGAACTTCCCAAATTAAGGTGTGAGATTTCCACATCATCTCCACTCAGGTGTATTCTAGGACCCAAAAAAATCTATATATTCTTAAGATATAATCTTGCCCCATGGTCTAACTAGAAGAATATTCTTCATCTGAAATACCATCCCTCAGGAATCATCCCATGGGATATGAGTGGTTCCTCATTCTCACATATTCCATAAGGGTAGAGGTCACTCATAAGATAAGAGGAGTGTCCCCCATGATACTCCTGAACCTCTACATTCTTGTTTTTAAACAATTTTATAAGATATCATTCAACACTGGCCTCCTGAAAAGTCTGTTTCTGAGTCACCCATGTTAGAGCATTAACTACTACATTTCCTTTTACTGGAATATTTAAATGCTTGAAATTGATGGATTATATAAATTTAACCCATCTAAAATTTCTGAGTTTTAGATCAGGATACATACAGATTTACTTTAGCATATTGTGATTAGTTAATATAACAAAATTATCTCTAATTAAATAATTCCTCTAATAACATAATAAATGAACAATAACAGCTAGCTCTAGGTCATTAATATGGTAATTCTTCTCATGTGTCCTCAATTGATGAGAACCATATTCTAAGACCTACTCATCCTATATCAAAAATACCACAATAGTGATTCCTGATGCATCACAATACAATGTGTAGGTCCTTCATATCTCTTGGAGAATCAGAGTTACTGTTGATTTCAACTTGCAATTTAACACCAGAAATTCCTTTCACAAGGTTTTTACCAAATAAATTTCACAGCCTTCTTTGTGAACCCAATAATAGGATATTATTGGTGTTAAAAATCATAGATGAAGTGTCTGTAACACCTTCCTATCACCAAGATACTCCATATATCAAATACATTCATGGGATTATCCCAGGAAACTATAATTCTATCCTTATTTCGTTCTACAGATATTCCTGACTTAGAGATGATATAACTCAGGAAAAAGACTTTATTTATTCAAGAATTTTATTTGGAGGGATTTTTATAATATTATTGTTCTATAAATGTATTCATCGTGATATCAAGATGTTTAGAATGAAAATTTAATGAGAGAGAATATGTCATGATGACATTCATAAAGACTATTATGAATGAATCTAAATACTGGTGAAAATTATGATTCATCACAGTCATCAAAACATTGGGCACATTCATGGGATTGAAGAACATTACTAGATACTCATAAAGACTATAAATGATCCAAATAACTGTATAATGTATATCTGAATACTTGACACATGCCTAATGATTTCCCAACCCCAAATCAATATTTTAAAGCACTCAAGATCCTCAGAGATGATTTAAGAGGATGACTGTTAAAGATAGAGAATATAGATTCCTTACTGTAAGATGGTTCATCTATCATTATTCCACTCATAGATTAAGGATACCATCCAACTTCTTGGAAACTGGATTGGTGAAAGCCAAGGAGATGTGATGGGGAATATAAAACCCTTATCTTCTGAATCATTATACTATTTTTTGATCCCCAGAAGCTCTGTATGTTCCATACTATAAGGAGGAATGGATACTTATGCCTCTCTTAAAAGTATCTCAATAGTTAATTCTACCACTCTCACTGGAGGTAGCCTGGAATAGTTTTTTGGGAAGATTTATAAAAAATAATCCTCCACGAGAGGGAAAATAGTGGTTTTAAACCCCTACTTATCAATAAAAATACTAGTTATGTAGGCTGTCACTCTTCCTAACCACTAATTCTTAGGTCCAACTCCAAACACATGAATATCCCATTCTCCAATGTGAAAATTTCTACCACCCTATGGGGATGTAAACATTACCCTCTGGTGATATTAGTCAACATCGGCTTTATTAAGAACTAGCTACTCCATTCTAAGAATTATATCAAACCCTAACATGTTGAGGTTGAAAATATTCCATACAAATATTTAGTCTCTTGATGTATTCCTATTATATGGCATGAAAAAGGAAATATTATATTCCAAATATTTCATAGATTCTGACCAGGTTATTCTCATTTGAGGAGCATCGCTATTGGTTTAATAATTAATTTATAATTCATCTAATTTAATAATTTTTGGGAATTTTTTTTAAATGACGATTTTATGGGTTTAAAAAAAATTTTGAAATTAAAATAATGAAATTCATAATTAAAATATAAATTAAAATGATTATAGAATACATATTACAAATAAATGTCTTCTTCCGGGGTTTGATAAGACAGATTTATTCATTTGTATTTTTTTTTTAATTCAATTTGAAAATTCATTTCATGAAACCTCATTAAAAAATTAATTTCAATTAGTTTACATAGTGTCTAATTTTATAATTATTTTAGGATACCAATCCCAACCTCCTCCAATAATAATATAGGACAACACCTTAATCGGAAATTCAATATCGAAAAGTAACGACTCCACCCTATGTTGTTTCATCCCTTAAGGAAAACCCAACTCCACTGTATGAAGTGTTTCCAAAGATAAGGGTGGGAAAAATAATCAACCCATAAAAATAAAAGGAATTAGAAATAATTTCATGGTAGGAGACCCCTGCACTAAGGTAATACTCTCACATCCACCACAAATACCATAAAAAGATGTTGAATTGAAGCCTAATAACAAAGAATTCCATGAAATCTCCCAGAGGACAAGTCTTGTGGTAATTAATTTCCATTTTAAAATGGAAAGGGATCATGATGGAATGATGGAAGAGATATAAAATAATATTACGGTATGAAGAGAAAGAGGGATGAAATAATAAAACGGAAACACATAAATAGAAAAGATGCATGCATTAAATGGGAAATAAAAACTAAAATAAAAAAGAAAAGAAAAGTGAAATCATAAATCATGTCAATCATCTAGAGCTTCCCTATCCAATAAATATCCTCTTAAATCCACCCTAAAATCTTATATAGAAGAACAAAATTTGCTTCAGGGCATCATAAAGGCCCATTAATACGTTTTGGGACATAATAGGCTATCAATGATTGAAATTTATGTCCCATAATTTGTATTTTAAAAGATTTCATATAGTACACCATAGTTTTTTTGAAACAGCCAATATTGTCTTCTAGAATGTTATTTCAAAACTTTTGGTACATATTACATCCAAATTTGAGCTCCCTCCAGAACATGTAGCAAATGTTGTATCCCAATTACTCTGATATTTCATTATGGAAGAATGTTTCGTAAATATTTATTCAGTATAGATCATCCAATGGATAACTTAATGAGTGATCAACTCCTCGATATTTAATTATGAAACATATATATTAGTCCTCTTCTAACTAAAACAAGAATCACCTCAACTGGAGGAATGTATCCTATGTTATTCTACATTTATAGAGGCGGGGTCCACTCTGTCTTCTAGAAAACTTTTTAAATTGCATGATATTTTCCGGACCTTAAATGTTTGTGTTAGATTTTGGTCTAGAATGTAATTTTGAATTTAACATATAATGGAATCATAAAAAAGGGTCTCTAAAAATGGATCAATATTTTAAATGTTATGATAAAAATACCAATGTGAATAAAATATGTTAAATTTATAGAAATAATAAAATTTCACATTTTAGCCCAAAACAGACCCTAAATATCAAACTGATTCAAATAATATCAAATTGATAAATTTGAAGGATTTAAATTATTTAAATATATATAAAAAATGATAAAATTATTATCTATATTAATTCCCCCCACATAAACCATTATTTTCCTAGAGTATAAATGCACAACATTGAAAACCAGTGGGAAAAAATGTTACCAATATTCAAATTCTAATAGAATGAAATAAAATAAAATTCAATGTCAAACCAAAATCTCAAAAATTCACATGACATATCAACTTAATTTTTTAGTTTTCAAAGAAACAATCAACTAAGTTATTTTACATTGTATCTTGTGAAAAATGTATAAATTTTCTTCTCATTCATTAATATTCCTAAATTAATTATTATTAGATATTCTATATCATGACTTACCTTAATTTTCCATCATTTCTCTAATCAATCAAGAAAAAATTCATGTTGAGTTATTCTCATTTCATGAATACATGACCATTAGGAAAAGTATTATAAATGAACTACTTTATCAAATTTGTAAAGTCAAGTGCACATAATACCACGAGGAAATTTAATAATGGTCCAAATGAATCTAAGGCATGTGGTTCGTAGAATTTTATTCTTTAAAAATTAATGTTCAAGGATAAGCATTATCTCTTAACTAAAATGATTGATTTGAAAAATAAATGTGTAATGAAATTATCCTTATCAATTTAGCAACTCACATTTCCTCAAAAATCAAATCAAAGTTCACGAATAATGAGTGCATAATGTATGATGAGAACCATATTGAAATTTTCTATACTTCAATATTTTATTCTCTTTTTAAGTATATTTTTTCCTTTTTTCAGTTTTGAAATTTATGATTTGAATAAACCTCAATCTAGAAACTTACCACAAATGGTATTGATCATTAGTCCAATGATAGTGATTTTTTATTCTTCTAAGTCTCAAACTATTCCTTTTACAATTTTTTTCATGAATGGAAACAAATTAATTACATTAAATGAATAAAAAAAAGTTATTTATTCCCATAATGCATGCCTCTCCTGGGGTGTGGCGAAAGAATTTTTTTTTCTATTGTAGAATAGAGATTGAACATAGTCATCTTAGATAAGGAGAATCACAGTTGGATCAATCACTATTTATAATTCACCATATTTAAATATTTTTGGTTTTATATTATTTCTTGAAAAATTTTGTTATGCGGGTTTTTGTAAAACATTACATTAAAATAATTAAATTAATAAATCAAATCTAAATGAAGCTATAGAAAAAATACAAATTAAAAATAATGGACATGGTCTATTATTTGATAATTCAATTGCATTCATTGTTTATTCATTGTTTACCTGAAATTTGATAATTCATTTGTTAAAACATCATTAATGAATTACTTACATTTGGGTTATTTAGAGTGTGATTATAGAATGACTTTGTCACACCAAAAACTACCCCTACTGTAATCAAATAGGATAACACCTCAACCTATAATTTAATTCCTAAAACATCCAACTCCACCATATTCTGTTTCGTCCCTTAAGGAATCCCTAGATCCACCATATGAAGGGTTTGAGCGAGATAAGTTAGGGAAAAGTAATTAATAAATGAAAATAAATAAAATCGGAAATAATATCAGGGTGGATGTATTCCACTCCTATGAAATACTCCCACATCCACCATGAATATATTAAAAATATTTTGAATTGAAGCAGAATATTTTTTTTTCACAAAACATTTCATTGTGCCAAGCCTTTGGACAGTCACCTACTATTTAAAAATGACAAGAGGTAATTTAGAAGATATGGAAGAGAAAGTGAATTATATTTGGGTTAGAAGAGAAAGAGGGATGTAATAAGAAAATATAAACACTTTAATAAAAAATATTCTTTCATTATACGCGAAAAGAAAACTAAAATAAAAGGAAAATAATAGAGAATCCATTAGGCATGTCCATCATCTAGAGCTTACCTATACAATAAATATCCTCTTCAATCAACTAATATAATCTTATTTATAGTAAGTTAATATTATTGATGGAATAATATATGAAAATTATTGTTTTTCAAGACATAATGAGTTGTCAACGGTTGAAATTTCAATTCTAGAATATGTCATCAAAAAGATTACTCATGGTAATCCATTCATTTTGATGAATTAGTAAAAGTGTTATTCTAAAACATTTTTCCAAAATAAATTTTTTATTTGAAAAAAAATATTAATCATCCCCCATATATATCACATTTTATATTCCAATTAATATGAGATTTTATTCTAGAAGGTTGTTTTATAAATATTAATTCAATGGATAAATTACAGTGGTAGACATAATAAGTCAATTACTCCATGATATTTGACCTAAAAAATCACTTATGAGTAATTATAAAAATCCAATTGGAATCACATCAATTGGAGGTGTTTATTCTGAGTTATACCTCATTAATGGAGGTGTGTCACACTCTATCATCTATAAAATATTTAAAATTGATTGATATTTTCGCACATCTAAATTTTTAAATTTTCTCTTCCCCCAATAAAGAAATTTGAATAAAAAAATCACAGAATCTAGAAAAAACGAGTCACTCAAATTGAATCAATGTTTTAAATGTTATATTCAAAATACAAATGTGAATAAAATCAGTTAAAAATACAAAAATAATCCATTTTTACATTTTAGCCCAAAACACAAGCTAGATCCAAAACTGATGAAAATAAGCTCAAATTGTTAAATTGGAATGATTTAAATATTTTAAATTCATTAAACATAATGAAAATACTAGCTATACCACAACCAAATAATTTTTAAAATCCTTACATTAGTTAGTTCTCTCCGAACAGATACACAATAAGGTATCTAGTGTCATTACACCAGAAAAGCACTCTTGCTTGAGGCCCAGATTCTCCATAATTTACATAAATATAAAATTTTGAAATACACCTATATCAAAATAAGTCAAAAAGTGTATAGTATACTATAATATAACCTTATAAGGTAGAATTTATAGTTCTCTTCTCTTATATAATAGGTTCCACTTCAAGTAACTGGCATGTACCATGACCTCGTGTCATAACTTGACTGCCTTGAGTAGGCCCACTCTACTGTAACTATATTTCCTAAGTCTGGTTCCCTCTTACTCAACCACCACCTCAACATGAGTTATCGGTGGTATTCCAAATAAATTCCTTGCGAGATAATATTGTTCCTACACTAGAGCATGGATTAGGTGAAGACTGTCTCTCACTTGGAAATAATGGAAATGTCCAACAGAAGTACCGAATACTCATCATCATTCTACATATTCAGCACTCAAAAAGATCTTTCTTGAAGTGGGGATTCATGTGTCCCAGATTCCCAAACTGGTGAGATATACCAAATTTTTCTGTACATGATTCATGAATTCTACTACCCCTACGACCAACCTTATAATGACACTTCAACTCTCTAGAAGAACCACTACCATGTATGGGTGCTAAATAAAAAGATCTCACACTACGATCTTCCCTCTATTTTTATTTAGTACTATGGGCCTTATTGACTATATCAGATATAATATTCAACTAGAAAACATTAAACTATTATAAAATGGAATATACCATCCAATCCTTGAATCAACACATAGACATGAGAAAATCAACTACTAGAGTCTGTTCAAATCAATGCATCTTAGTAAAGACGGAAAAATATTCCACTATAAGCATGAATCCCTAAAAAATGATCATGATCTCTTAACTAAATCATACCTTAATGTATATGGAAAGAAATAATCATATAAGACCATTTTTAAATCCTTCTAGAACATATATTATTATATGTCTACCTGTGTTATAAAATCCCACCCTAACATTGGAGGAACGCTAAACATATAGGAGGGAACATTGACCCTCTAATCTAGATGAATCTACGGATGATCGAATATATAAATCAGTTCCTCCAGCCATGAATCCTATTCATGAGGTCCTCCATCCCCCAAAATATGGTAGAATTAATTTAATTGAATTCTAGAGTCAAAATACCATAGTTGGGGAAAGAAGATAAATAAATTTCATGGGATTCATCATACAAAGGAAACCCACACGGAACATGGAATCAATTCCCATACCAAGAATATTTTTTGGTTCCATTAGTGGGACTATATGATATATCACGGGTGGATTAGGGCATAGCTGCTTCAATTCATGGTCATCACTTCTCCCCTGTTGTACGAATTGAGGCTATCATGGAAAAATAATTATAAAATTCCAAACACATTCATTAGAAAAGAATTTAGTGGTTGAAAATATTCTAGATAGATAAAAGGATAGGTAAATATCCTTCCTATATAAAAGGTCACACCTCTCTTCTTACTCCAAAATCTAGGTATAGGTGTTAATAAAATACCATAACATTCTATAATTACCATAAGACACACCCCCCAACTACTGACTATAATGGTTGAGTTAGGATCTAGGTCTAAATTCACATTACATAGATTTGGGTATATGGAGTTTCAATTGCAAGGTATAGAGGAAAAAACCCATTACATTTCAATTGGAATCAAGTATAGCGGTATCCATTTCATTTTAAGGATTAATTTCCTTTAATTTTATACTCTTATATGTTTATTTATATATTTAATGTGGTCTAGTTAGATACATCCCCAGTACTAATTTCTAAATGTCATAATTCATATAAATTTCAATTTTCATGTCATTTAAATGAAAACTAACCTTTATAGATTGTATCATGATGTAGCCAATCATGTTAAATGACTTAATTTGATGAATCAGCTTCAAGATTTATATATGTACTTTATCCATAAATTACCATAGGAAATGAAGAAATCTAATCAAATATAATTGTTTCAGTCAATGGGACCAAAAGGTCATAAACCCACAACATAGTGTAATTGGAAAATTAATTTTTCATCACTAATATATGTGGGGAAAAAATTATATTTATGTATGAAATTTAATTAATTAATGTATATTATATCTTTAGGAAACATTATCACACCTGAATATATAATAACCAAGTAACTAAAATCAATGCACTAGAAGATTCACAAAGAAAGTAAATGTTTCATGAAAAAATATATGGCATATAAGTCCTAAAGTGCGTATTATGATACATAAGATGAAAAATACTTCTATTAATAGGCCAAGGGAAAATTGAAATCCATACAAACAATAAAAACAATATAAATAATATCAAAAAACATGTGCGTCACCCAATAGTGAAATCATATACACTTTAATAGGAACAAACTAATATCAATAACAACACATCCAAGGTAATTTGGGTTTCCCCTATATGTTTGTTAGCTGTGTCTAGGAATAGGTTCATTACCAAATTCTGATACATCCTAGTCTCATATCTAATACCCAAATACTAAAATAAAATAAAAGAAACCTATTTGATTTAAATGTGTAATTCCCCAACTTGGGGCCGATAACATGGTGACCTGAGGCAATGGGCCACATGGCCTTAAGCATGCCTCCCCATATGCAATAGTCATCTGAATTGTAATATGGTTCAAAGGTGGTATAGTGGGGAGACTATACCCTCATATCATAGTGGAAAAATTGTAATGGAAAATAAAATAAATATCAAAGGCAGGATATAACTCATGGAACATTAATAATAACTATAATAACCTCCTATGGAAGCATAAAAAAATAAATACTAATAATAATCAAGATTTGTTTCCTAAGTCATATAAAAAATGAGGTTATAGCATTCTGAAGTAGAAAATAAGGGAAGTTGGGGATACAGATCACATGCTTATAAAATATTTTATAAAAGAGATACAAAATGGTAAAAAAGACTTCCCCACCAGCATAATAACCATATACTTGGTCCTTTTCTCACATTCTCCATGTTATAAGTAAATATATTTTGCCTTGATGATATGGAAATTTCCCTTATCCACATGAGTATTCAATAAGTATACTTGGGTACTAAGGGGGGTCTTAGTAGAATTTGAGATAAACTTAATAGTCCACCACCAACATTATTTATAATAATCTTGTTAGTTTTTACAATTTAATAGTGCGTAATATAATAAATAATAAACACAGATGGAAAATAACTACTAGCCAGACCATGTTCTTAAAGGCCACTTGTAAGACATTACCTACTTCAACATAGGATTGAATGAGTCTGATTAGTATAACATACATAGTGTAATATTATATATAATATTTACTAATGTATATTAACTCTATATTTACATACACCTATAGGTATACAGTTAGATACTAGGTGCTAGAAGGACTCATGACATAACATATGGGTATATAACTAGTCTAACCATCCAATGGATCTAGTAAGGGTACCATCCCTGAATATCAAATAAAAATGGGATGTCATGATCATCACTAAATATAGTGGGGTGAGTCTTCATGCCCAAAAAACAATGAAAGGAACATGGAATTCCATTCCCATTATCCAAATAAAGTGAATGGTGTGACAGGTCTGTCTCAACACCGAACACAGGATAACATGAAATTCCATGCTCAATAAAACTCGTAATCACTATTCATTGACCATTACCCATGTTATAATAATAATAATAAACATGAAGGATTACCTCTAAGAATTTAGAAACATCAATACCAACATAACTTTGGGATTAAAAACAATATAACACATATAGATATAGGTATACAACACTATGAATGGCCCTTCCACCCAACACCATTTACATTAATTAAACCATTTGATTTAATAGAATTGAAAAACCATTTTTATGATAATTAAAACACTTAGATGGTGTTTTGGTTATTTAAAAATTTTTACATAGGAGGGAATTAACATTAGTCCACTCAATGGGGTGGGAAATCAGTGAGGCTAGAATCCTATAATCATTCAGTGCAGTTTATGAGGGAAATTAGACATGAAATAATTATTTAATGTTATCTAACACATTTTATGGAAATGCGTCAAAATGTATGAATTGAGGAATGTCATAAAATACTATAAAAACACCTATACTTCATGGTAATTTTTTTAGAGAACCTAACATAGGTTTTTAGTGCTCTCCGCATATAGTGTTGGACTTTTATCCATGCTAATGTGGGGAAAAATGGAAGAACAGACTAGTGCCTTGAAAATGGGGAAAATGAGCACACACCAAAATAGTATAAGGGATGTGAAGATAAACTATAATTGGAGGAAATATAATTAGGGATAATATCATTACAGATAATTCAAGACTAACAATGATAAAAAAGTTGATAGGATGTGGGATTTATTCAAATAACTAAGAATGGAAGTGGGAGAGCTTCAACATGATAGGGGTAATTGAGTTATTTACAATAGAAGAGAAGAAAATGCAGGTAAGTTTAAAAAAAAAAATAGGAGATAATTGTTAAATAACTCTTAAATTAATGGGTCATAGGGTTGGGCCTCATGGTGGGAAAAACCATACACCAAGCACGTTACACTAACTATCTAAAAACCACCCACACATGGACAGAGAACACCATTGGACTAAGTGTACCCAAGAACTATGAAATTACTCTATAAAAACCTATGAAAAACCCTCATGGTCATGAATCATAGATTAAAGACTTGTAGAAATATTGTGTGGCCAATATTTTTGGATTGGGTGGCTCACACAATTGAGTATAACAGCTGGACTAACTATTTGCTTACCATCCGGCTCAGTCTGCCTCCCAAATTTTCAGATTTTTTGGCTTCAAACAAGCACTGGACACTCCCAATACCATTCTTAAGCCTTAGGTCACATTTACCACATGGAAATACAAAAATAAGATAAAATAACAAAGATACATTAATTTGTATAGGTCTGTTAGTAAAAACGGTCGTGAATTATATTTCCTTTCATAGTTTGGTATATATAATCACATCATGAGAATTGGATAAAACAGCATTATTGAAAACATCCTTAACATGTTCTTAGAAATCATTTGTCCTCAGAAACTACAAGGGGTGGACAGTGGAATTACATAAGAAATAGGTGAGCTTCAAATTCCACTAAGGGAATATGCAATGGATAACATGAAGAAGGTATTAAATGATATACAATAGGCATAACATTTTTGTATAAAAGGGGTTATAATTAAAAACAACAATATTGTTTCACGATATAGGATGGTAACATAAACACAATGTAAGAATGTGACAACAACATTAATAATGAAATCATAGGAATAAGTCATGGTTAACAACCAAGACAACATAACATAATGTTCTTAGTATAACAACCTACACACCATACATGGAGTCCGATGTTACTAAAACATTAATCAATCCATTATAGATGTATTTGGAAGAAACCATCCTAATCATATCATTTACATGAAAAAGTGTGCCCCATAGATCATAAAACATAATATCACATTTTAGAAAATTTTATATCATGATAATATATTGTGTATTACATACATAATCTTCCAAATAATTGATGTATAATTTCATAAAGTTTAACACTCTTGATAGGAAATGGGTATGGGTATTCACTAGAAAATTGTTTGGCATAGTAAATGGAAGTGAATTTTAGCTGCATAATAGGGCACATAAATGTTCATATGGGGGAATAATGAGAGGGAAAGAGGTCTCTTTTCATATAGAAATATTAAGATAAGAAATGGGGATATTTAAGAATATATTCCAATATTAGGAAATAGATATAAAAGTCATAATATATTTCGAATGGTTGAATAAAGAGGAGAATGTGATGATCCCTTGCCTAAATAGGGAAATTCAAAAATCTTGTAAGGAGTTTTTGAGGGATTGGGGGAACATTAGGGGGACTATAGAGAGGTGAGTTAAGATTAAGTACATTATACATGTTTTTTGGGTGATGATGAATTGGATCTTATATGGGATTATATAGGAATAGATAGGGGAGTTCTTTATTATTTCTAAATTGTAGGTTTTGGACTCTATATAGCAGTGTCATCAAAACCATAAACCATCCCATCGTTTATACCATTATTCTGAAAAGGTGTGTGTGTGTGTGTGGTGGGGGGGTTCATTATTTTATTAGTTTATGGGGGAAACTAGTTGAAATATAATAATTTTTAATGTGGAAGTGACTCATGTTCTTAAAAAATGAGTTTGAAACCTTGAAATATAATATATGTTTTCAAGAATTCCTAACATATTTATAAAATAAATAAAATAAATAAAATTAAAAAAAGCACATTATTTTGAAGGGAAAAAATATATTTTTTATTTTATACCTTTGATAAAATTTATTACATCTCTTTTGGGTCATTATAATGTCATAATAGAAAATTTATATTTATACTATATTTAATTTTTACCCAATAATTTTAATGTCTTAGAAAATTATGAAAAATTCACTCATGCATAATTTTGATATTCTGATTCCAAAAAAAATAATATTTCATCAAAATAATTTTATAAATATGTGAATTTTTACTTTTGAAACCAAAATATATATTAATTGAGAAATTTGGATTTTATGATAATAATAGTTTTAGAACCATTATAAAAATAAAATTTGACATCATTAAAATATATTTTGATTTATATTTAATAAATATTATTTTTTAATTTATTAAATTAAAATTTATTTTTTACATTAATGAATTACTCAAAAGAAATATCTTAATTGAAGTTAAATATTAAACATAAATTCAATTTGTGTTTTATCCTATGAAAATAAAAATCATTTATAAAGTTACAATAATAAGAAGAAATATACTCATTATTCTATATAATATACATATTAAAATAATTAGGGTCTTCATATATACCCCTTTATTACCCCAGAAAATTTTTTAATGGTAAGGTCCGTGATGGTGATATTTTCATTGGGTGGTTTGGTGTAAATGGTTTGTGTCGTGATCTCAACAAGTTTAAAAGTCACCCTAAAATGGTTTCTCTCATGATTTAGTTGTTTTTCTCACCTTGGTAATGGTCAAGAAAAAATCGTAGTGATGTTATCTCCATCAGAATCTCTAACAAATAGGCTTCATAGGATACGATCATAATGGTTGAGGGCATCACATCATTTTTTTGTGTTAATTATATTAATCAAAACCATCTATTTATATATATCATAATATCACTGTTCAATGACTATATTATCAGGGGTTATGATTGTTAATAGTTAATTAAATATAACAGTATATAATAAAACAAAAAAAATTAATGTTTTTTATAACCATAATACATAATATGTAATTTAATTTAATCCAAAATTGAATTTCATTTATAAATGTTTTGTTCATTTCAATATCCCCCTTTTAGAAATTTCCACCTTGAAATTTTCATTTCACACAATAAATAAATTATGGTTATTCTATTTCATCACCTCCTATGGTTCCCATGTCGCATCTTCAAACTTATGGCTCCTCTATAGAACATTGCTGAGGTGAATTGTCATATTTCGTAGAACTTTGTCTCTACAATCTATGATATTAATTGACTACTCTTCATATTAAGGATTATTATCTAATGGTAGCACCTATAAATTTAGCATAGGTGAGGGTTCTTGTAGTTACTTCCTCAAGAGGGATATATGGAACACTTAATGTACAATATATAGGTTAGGTGGGAGTGTTAGTCAATATGATACCACTCTGATGTGATCGTGGACCATAAATGAGTGGATACATCATGAACTTATATTTTCCTTCCCGAAAAATATCATTAATTTCTTCTATAGAGATATATGAAGGAATACCTTATCTCTATCCTCAAACTCTATGTCTTGACAATTATTTTCAACATAGTTATTATTTTAACTCTAAGCATCCCTAATGTGATGCTGAATTTTATTGACCTTTTTAACAATTTCCCCAACCATTTTGAGGACCCATATACTTGAATTACCCAAATTCATCCCAACATGTTGTTTTGTAGAATCTATTCCCATAAGGGGCTTCATAGGGATCTATTTGGATGTTTTATTGGAAAATATCATTTTATGATAACCGAACTAGAGGAATATACTGATCCTATACTCCTTTTAAATCCATTGAGAAATATCTAAACATTTCATAGAGTTTCTGGATAGTCTTCTCAAATTGGACATTAGTTTCATGATGATAATCCATTCTGAAGTTCAACTCACTATTCAGGGCATCTTGGAGGCTCCTCTAATATAGGGAGGTAAATCTATGGTCTTAAAAAGATACAATTGATAATGATGTTCCATGTAGTCTAACCACTTCTCTATTGTATATCCTTGAATTTTGATTGAGATAGAACTCCTATCTAATTAAAATTAAGTGAGAAGTTATTGTAAGACTATCCACCACAACCCATATAGCATTGTTTCCTATAGATTTTTTAGATGAATAGTGAAAAATTCGTTGTTATGTTTTCCCATTTCCATGTAGGTATGATTAACGGTTTCACCATCCCATATTATTTTTACCTTTCTAACATCACTTGCTGACATAGAAGACACCCTGTTGTATATCCTACTATATCCTTCATCATATTTTCCTTCAAATAACACTCTCACAGATCTTGATACATATTTTAGATCCTTATATGGATGTAGAAGGTCGATCTTTGTGCTTTTCCGATAGTTCCATATATTACATAGTCATTGATGGTACACAATGTCTTGACCAAAATATTACAACTCCCTTTTCCATAATTTTGAACCATGGGGATACTTCTTTTATAATAGCTTCCACCTTCTTCTAAAATACAACATCATATCTTTGAGCATCCATTATCATCTCTATAATATGTGATTGAGAAATTATTTTTTAAGTGATTGATTATGTTTCTTAAATTATTATTCTACTTTCCAACCTTTTCAAGTATTAGATCATCATATACATCTCAATTCTCATCAATGATAAAATTGAATAATCCATTCTACATAGAGTTTCTTCCAATTAAGTTTATTTCCAAGGATGGGTATGGATTGGGAAGTCATTTTCCATAATCATATCTACCTATATTCAATGGTTCATATTCATCTTTTTCAAGGTTCATGTATACTTGAGACTCCTATGATCCTTATATATTTCACACTCCTCCCTTGAGAGGAAATGGTGCCATATTTTCTATGCAAAGATTATTATAGCCGACTATAGATCATGCATTGGTTAATTGTATTCATGAACATTCAATTTCATTAAGGAATAACCTATCATTTTTTCATTATGTATTAGTAAATAAAACAAACATTTTTATAAGAATCACTATATACCATGAAGAGTTCCTCACTTGTGGGTTGCGTAAGTACAAGTGCAGTGATAAGCATATTTTTTCAACTCCATGAATCAATTATAAAATAATTTATTTAAACAGAATTTTTCCCTTCCATGTATTTTTGGTTACATTGTTTTTCAATCATGATAAATTTCTCAAAAATCAATGAAAGTATCCAACTAGTACATGTAAACCATATATTTATGTCACAAATGTTCACCTCAACCATTCTTCAATTTCATTTGTTTTTTAAGGTTCCAAAGATATCTCATTACTTGTAATAATATTCCCCATGAATGATACCTCCATCAACTAAAACTCAGAGTTACTATACATTTCTTAAATATTATCCTTTAATACGGTCTACAACATAGTTCATAAATTCTCTTCATACTCCTCATTGCATATGGAGTATATTAGAATGTCTTCTAGAAACACTACCAAAAATTTGTAAAGGTAATCTATAAAGAGTCAATTAATAATGTATATGAATGTTTTTGTAGAATTAGTGGGACTGAATAGAATTACAATGAACTCATAGTTCCCATATCTTGTACGAAAAATGTCATGGGGATATCCTATGTTTTCTACGTTAAATTATAATACCCTGACCAAAGATCTAGGTTAGAGAATTATTGGGATCCACATAGTTTGTAGAGACCCGAAGCTTAACGTACATTGACATTACATTACTTTTGCGGAATAATTAGTACATATCAAAAACACACACACAAGGATCGTAATAGTTTAGTTTCTTTGGAAACTCAGAATAAAATCTTCTAATCGTGGTGAAAGATCTTAAACATCTCCCTTAAAGATCTTCTTTTTTTTACCTAAAACCTTTCTTTATATCCTGGGGAAAAGAAAACATAAAAGGGTGAGCTCAAATGCTCAGTAAGGGTAAACGAAAGAAATATCAATCACATCGTATTCATAAGAACATAACATTTTGGAAATCATAACCTGCAAAAGAGAGCATAATTTCATAACATGGGATAAATCATGGTAGTGAAATGTAATCACAATAATCATAACTTAAAACATTAAACTTTGTGGCATTCACACATAATCATAGAGAATCATTTATTGTTTTTCAAGACTCATTGCCAAGACTATCTTAGTGGACAAAGTCCCTTTCTGAATCGAGTAACCCTCGTTTCAGTCCGGTTTCACTGAACCGGTATAACCTACCATTCCAGCCATGTCTATCTCATGAGATATAAAATCTTTACCCAATGCATTGGAGGGAGATATAGGTCCCACCCATCTTATAATGAATCCTTTCTTATGTGTGCCACATAATCATAAACCATACATCATAGCATAACCCATGTAATAAAAAAAATGGGAATCTTAAACATGACATCATAAAACAATTCATATAAGATAAAGGAATTCATAAAAATATTTCCATCACAACATAATCAAATACATGTAATAATAGGGATAAAAACAGAACCCTTTATTATCTTAGATGGAAAATAATTTTGATAAAATACTTGAACACCATTCTTGAGGAAAATATCCTTTCTTCTTCAAAAACACTTTTCTTTTCTTAATATGTCATACAATTATAAACTAAAAGAATTTTATTAAAAATAAAATTGAAAACTTGTAAAGGAAGCTTCTTGGAAATATTGTTTTAAAAATCCATTCATGCCGTATAAGTTAAAAAAAACATTCTTTGTACCTTTGTCAGAAAAGTCAAAAAGTACCTCGTAAAAAAACGACAAAAGATTCCTTTCATATTCTTTACTAAAACCTCACCTAAGGGTAAAATTGGATTTAAAATATTGTAAGTGGATGGAAACAATATTACATATTTAGGGAACATGGATGTGGATGATAAAATACACCCCAGTAAATACTTACGAATAAACAATCTCGGATAAAAATGAGATTGTGGTATTTTCCCTTACCTTAGGTCCGATTTGCTTTGTACGTGTCCGAAGCTCCTGTATAATGGTTTAAATAATGTTATTGACTTATTCAAGAATCATATTAATTGTTATTATATCATATATGGTCCACTTATGACTTTATATTACCCGTTCTTTTATAAATTCATGTTAATGTAGCGTTTTGGGTAAAATCGTCTCATTTGTCGTTCGTGTTTTTAACTTGTAATTATTCATCTGATTACTTAGATCATGATTACTTAATTCCAGAATATAAAACATGATTTATATATATATATATTCAGAATATACATATATAATAAATCAGTAAATGGAAAGAAATACACCGTTCATGGAGACAGTAGTCCGTACGTACGCATGAACGCTGTTTTCGTTTCCTTATTGAATTGAATGGAATTAAGTAGATGACATACATATAAATATAAATAATTCCAGTATCATTATTAGGTCATATATTTCATTAGTACTTATTATATATACTTTATAATTATTCATGAATGGTTAATTATTAAGAATGAATCTCATCGCGTCGTGGAGACGGTATTCCGTACGTACGCACGAGCGATGATATCATTTCCATAATTATTGAATTGAATTGGAGTGGATTATACAATATATCAGAATCAATATGATGTTGTAATAACTATGTATAGTTATTCTTTACACCATTATACCCATCCATGTAAGGTGGTGGTGGAAAATAGATTACACCACGGTGTGGAGACGGTATTCCGTACGTACGCACGCGCGGTGATTTCTTTTTTCGTAGGATGGATAGATGGTGAAATAGGGTTGTTTCATACTTATAATAACATATCTGTATATGAGTGAAACTGATGTTATTACTTCATAATGAAACAACCTAAGAAGAAGAAGTGGAAGAAGAAATAAAGATGAAAGAATTGGTAACGGTAATTACCTCTTCTTTGAAGCGCCTCTTTGAGACCTCCTCTTAGGGCACTAAAATTGGTCTTTGAAGAAGACCAGAACCTCTAGGATGTTTCTAGGGAAGTTAAGAAGAGATTTTGGCAGGGTTTGGCCGAGATTTAGTGCTCAAATTGGTGTGAGGAGGAGGGGGAGGAGGTGTCCTTTTATAAGGGAGGAGAGGGGCACCTTAGGAATACCTCAAAATATTATTTTATATTAATGTCAAAATCGGTTTATAATGGTTCCAAAGGGTCTTATTTCGAAGCTAAAGTGGGTATGGGTCGAAAGCCTATCAACCAATAGTATTTAGACAAGTTTGGGATATTATTTTAACCTTATCAATTAGATTTAACTCTAAGTTAAATAATTTAACTTTTACCATGTCTTTTTGTTTTCTTTCACTATATGGTTAATACACTTACTATAACATGCCAAACGAACCCCAAATTGTTTATTATTAATATATATATCCTTATCTAAGTCATTTGGCCGAACCTTAGATTTTTAGGAATAAAATAACAATTAATAATATAATATTTGATTTAAAAACTATTTTGTGTCAATTTTGACACTATTTGATATATGATTTTTTTGAAAGTCATAACAGAATTATATGTTCGAACCAAGTTGATTAAATCAACACTAATATATCATAGGAACCTAGAAAATTAGTGGAATTCATAAAAAGTCTCAAATTACATTCATTTGAGCATTTATAACATCAATTATGTTAATATTTCCTTAAAAGGGTAATTACTGCATCATCGTTGTGTCATATATAAATTAATTTATTTAAAGTCTGAAAATTATAAATAAAATATCATTATGTAGGAAATCTTTTTATCTTTCTAATGAATATTTATAGTCGAATGTATCTTATGTATAACCCCATATTAAAAATGTTTTAGTTATTAAACTTTGATTTTAACTATTTTAACTATTCATTAAATAAAATAATATTAAATGTCATAATCTAATCCAAGTGGACCTAAATGGTCATATTATATTCATAAGGTTGTTTTTGGTCTAATTAAACTTATCCAATATAATTAGGACATGTGTTAGGGTAATAGTAATATCATATTTACCCTTAGTTACCCTATTTACTATTAACCGTGGTAAATAAAAGTAAAAGGTTACTATTCACCAAAAATTATTTTCATCTCATTGAACCACATTTTACTTACTGACATCAACCGTGTCTCTCGGATTTTCGAAATTCCATTCACAGAAGTGGTAAAATTAAGTTTTATGAAAAGTTCAGTTTTTTTAACTACCACTTAGTAGTTTCACTATTCATCAAAAATTGATGTTTTTCAGAACAATGTCAAAATTTCATCCTAAGCTATATTTCATATTCCGAATTCAAAAATGAAGTCTATTTTACCAAATTCATAACATAGAAGTTGCATTAATTAATTTTATAATTAAATCCTGTTGTTAAAACAAATAGCGTGTTTTTAAGAAACAATATCTATCAAAAGATTGACACTTGTTTATGTCTGGTTTAAATGTGAAATTACATCCAATGACCAACATTGTATTAAATTGTAAAAATATATTCTAAATATACTTTAAAACCACTGAAATTAATAATTTATCACTATTAATTATTTTGATTAAAAAAGTTGTTTTTAATTATAATTTTATAATTTTCACTATTCATCAGGATATGAAAGTTATCCGAAAAGTACCAAAATTTCACCTTAGGCTAAATTCGATACACCGAATCTAAAAATGAATTACATTTTGGAAAATAAAATTTAAAAAATTTCAAAAAGTGGTTATTACTATTCATAACGGCTAGTTCTAATAATATTTTAAAGCATATCGTTGTTTCGTGAAACTCAGTATTGCGTACCACACACGCTATCGAGGAAGGTTGTGATTGCGTGTAATGCAAGGCAAGTCAAGGATGCGTGTTGTGCAAGCTACTTTTGGTGTAGCGTACAACACAAGACATTAGTGAAATTAAAAAGAATATTTTTCATAAAATCTCGGGGTGTTACATTCTACCCCCCTTAAAATGAATTTCGCCCTCGAAATTCGTTGGGGTTATAAATGGTTTACTATTAGAAAGTTTATTTAATAGAAACCCACATCGTAAAAAAGAATACAAAAACCAATATTTTAAAACAAAAGTATGAAACTTAACGGTTACCCAAATAAACTAATCACTGGGTTTCCACATAGGTGAAAATATGGATATGGAAGAGAAATCTAACCATCATGTTCTGATGGTGAGTGGTAGAGAACATGGCTATGGAAATGCCAGTAATCACAAATCCATAGATTTGTGGTGATATAAGGTACCATCTGATTCATCAGGTATAAGAGCACTAGGACAACATTTTTGTTTTCAAGATCATTTCCCTAAAGTTGAAGAGTTTGAATTAGAATAAATACTTACTTTATTTTGGTACAATCTCGCTGTTGTTCATGCCTTGAACAATTTCTACTTCATCTCTTAAATAAATGAAGTTGAATTTGTTATTCGTGAAGTGTTAGCAGATCATGTGATAGAATGACGGGTCATTCCATCTATCTCAAACAAAAGGTTCGAAAAGTTATAAGTTCATCTTATGGTTAGATTAATCGTATATGGTTCCAAAAATGAACTTATACTTCGTATATCATACCGCTTAATAAAATAAAACTAGTTTCTACTAAACAGGGACTTCCTGTAGGCCAGTGGTAGGTGATAAAGGCCAGTCGCACTTCGGTTGTGGGTTCGATTCCTACAGCCTTGTCCGAAGCGATGGGCTGTCGCCCGTCCTGCAGGTTGTCCTTTTTCTAAAACTATATTACTATAACATCCCATCAATAATATCGAAAAAACTTCTATCCCTAAACAATACTAACTTATGTCCAACATAATCCATTCCAATCTTTAGGCTTATCCATAATACTGCAGTCCATTCTCACAACATAGTGAAAACGATTACTAGAGATTTAATACCATCGTTGATCCCCATATATCATAAGATATATCTTGTTGGTCACATTCCAAACATTCAAAGGCCTTAATCTTGTACTCTCTTGAATACCCATGGAACCTTATTGAAAACATAAATTCTATTAAAAGTTAACTCTTTCCACATACCAAAATCCTCAAAATTCTATATACTCAAACCATGATATCACTTAGTCCTTATATCAATCATGAGCTCATGAATACTATCAAACATTTAATTTTCTCCTTATCCCTTCATTATGCGCATATGATCTACATTCCAAAAATATCTGAATAACCTTTCATGGATACTGGTAACATTAATCAGACAACAGTGTAACAATCCTTACATGTCTCTTTATTCTAAAGTACCATGAGATTACTTATACAACATTACACATGATAAACATGTAATCATTCCACTACATTCTTAAACCATTGACCGTGCTTCAACAATTCTTTCATCTCACATATCATTTGTAGTCTCTTCATCATCATCCACATAAATACTTCCCATACGACCATACTGATTATCTTCATGAGACTTTCCCTTAGGGCATTGGTTTGCATAATGCCCGCACATTCCACATTTAAAACATTTAACCATTGTTGATGTCGTAGCAATACCATTACTCTCATCCATGTTGTTAACTGAACCTTTTCCTTTGCATTTACTTGCTTTGTGTCCTTCTTTTCTACACCCAAAGCATCTTCCAGTTCCTTTGAAACATTCTCCTTGATGCCTCTTCCCACATGATTTACATAGGGGAAATTGAACTTTCTTTCCTCTATGATCATCATGAAACTCCATCTTTCTCTTATTAGCCGAGTCAGGAAACTTACCAAATTTTACTTTATTGATCATATTATGAGATTGATGATTTGGCATAATAATGATGTTTGGACTTCCAAATCCCATTTCATTATGAAGAATATCATTCCATTGTCCATCATATCCTCCATTATCGTGAATCATCTTGTTTCCATCCATTTTCTAAAACCCAAAAAGAATAGTGTGAGAGGCAAAAATCATGCTAGAGAAAACAACCTAATAAAGGGGGAGTACCTTCAATATCTAACATCTTAGGTTTAATTCTATGATCATTAGCGTAGTTCAAGTACTATAACCTATACGTATACTTATCCTTAGGGACATCCCTAGACATACCTTAGAAATATCTCAAGGGATCTCACTAAAGTTCTCGCATCCTAGTTTCCAAAGGTTGACTAAACCTTTCCTCTGATACCAACTGTAGCGGTCTGGAATTACTTACAGTGGACTACAATTGATACCTATCAGGGCACTCCATGGGCGGCTACACCCCCTGGGCGGGACACACCACCATCCCCAGTGGCAGCCATTTCCTCATGAATCCCTTGGGCGGAGAGCCATGCTTCGTCCAACGCTCACATGTGAGAGTTCCCAAGGATCGGATACATTCCTACCTCCTTTGCCTCTGATACCAACTGTAGAGACCCGAAGCTTAACGTACATTGACATTACATTACTTTTGTGGAATACTTAGTACATAACAAAAACACACACACAAGGATCGTAATAGTTTAGTGTCTTTGGAAACTCGGAATAAAATCTTCTAATCGTGGTGAAAGATCTTCAACATCTCCCTTAAAGATCTTCTTTTTTTTACCTAAAACCTTTCTTTATATCCTGGGGAAAATAAAACATAAAAGGGTGAGCTCAAATGCTCAGTAAGGGTAAACGAAAGAAATATCAATCACATCGTATTCATAAGAACATAACATTTTGGAAATCATAACCTGCAAAAGAGAGCATAATTTCATAACATGGGATAAATCATGGTAGTGAAATTTAATCACAATAATCATAACTTAAAACATGAAACTTTGTGGCATTCACACATAATCATAGAGAATCATTTCTTGTTAGTCAAGACTCATTGCCAAGACTATCTTAGTGGACAAAGTCCCTTTCTAAATCGAGTAACCCTCGTTTCATTCCTGTTTCACTGAACCGGTATAACCTACCATTCCAGCCATGTCTATCTCATGAGATATAAAATCTTTACCCAATGCATTGGAGGGAGATATAGGTCCCACCCATCTTATAATGAATCCTTTCTTATGTGTGCCACATAATCATAAACCATACATCATAGCATAACCCATGTAATAAAAAAAATGGGAATCTTAAACATGACATCATAAAACAATTCATATAAGATAAAGGAATTCATAAAAATATTTCCATCACAAAATAATCAAATACATGTAATAATAGGGATAAAAACAGAACCCTTTATTATCTTAGATGGAAAATAATTTTGATAAAATACTTGAACACCATTCTTGAGGAAAATATCCTTTCTTCTTCAAAAACACTTTTCTTTTCTTAATATGGCATACAATTATAAACTAAAAGAAGTTGATTAAAAATAAACTTGAAAACTTGTAAAGGAAGCTTCTTGGAAATATTGTTTTAAAAATCCATTCATGCCGTATAAGTTAAAAAAAACATTCTTTGTACCTTTGTCGGAAAAGTCAAAAAGTACCTCGTAAAAAAAACGACAAAAGATTCCTTTCATATTCTTTAATAAAAACTCACCGAAGGGTAAAATTGGATTTAAACTATTGTAAGTGGATGGAAACAATATTACATATTGAGGGAACATGGATGTGGATGATAAAATACACCCCAGTAAATACTTACGAATAAACAATCTCGGATAAAAATGAGATTGTGGTATTTTCCCTTACCTTAGGTCCGATTTGCTTTGTACGTGTCCGAAGCTCCTGTATAATGGTTTAAATAATGTTATTGACTTATTCCAGAATCATATTCATTGTTATTATATCATATATGGTCCACTTATGACTTTATATTACCCATTCTTTTGTAAATTCATGTTAATGTAGCGTTTTGGGTAAAATCGTCTCATTTGTCGTTCGTGTTTTTAACTTGTAATTATTCATATGATTACTTAGATAATGATTAATTAATTCCAGAATATAAAACATGATTTATATATATATCTATTCAGAATATACATATATAATAAATCAGTAAATGGAAAGAAATACATCGTTCATGGAGACGGTAGTCCGTACGTACGCATGAACGCTGTTTTCGTTTCCTTATTGAATTGAATGGAATTAAGTAGATGACATACATATAAATATAAATAATTCCAGTATCATTATTAGGTCATATATTTCATTAGTACTTATTATATATACTTTATAATCATTCATGAATGGTTAATTATTAAGAATGAATCTCATCGCGTCGTGGAGACGGTATTCCGTACGTACGCACGAGCGATGATATCATTTCCATAATTATTGAATTGAATTGGAGTGGATTATACAATATATCAGAATCAATATGATGTTGTAATAACTATGTATAGTTATTCTTTACACCATTATACCCATCCATGTAAGGTGGTGGTGGAAAATAGATTACACCACGGCGTGGAGACGGTATTCCGTACGTACGCACGCGCGGTGATTTCTTTTTTCGTAGGATGGATAGATGGTGAAATAGGGTTGTTTCATACTTATAATAACATATCAGTATATGAGTGATACTGATGTTATTACTTCATAATGAAACAACCTAAGAAGAAGAAGTGGAAGAAGAAATAAAGATGAAAGAATTGGTAACGGTAATTACCTCTTCTTTGAAGCGCCTCTTTGAGACCTCCTCTTAGGGCACTAAAATTTGTCTTTGAGGAAGACCAGAACCTCTAGGATGTTTCTAGGGAAGTTAAGAAGAGATTTTGGCAGGGGTTGGCAGAGATTGAGTGCTCAAATTGGTGTGAGGAGGAGGGGGAGGAGGTGTCCTTTTATAAGGGAGGAGAGGGGCACCTTAGGAATACCTCAAAATATTATTTTATATTAATGTCAAAATCGGTTTATAATGGTTACAAAGGGTCTTATTTCGAAGATAAAGTGGGGATGGGTCGAAATCCTATCCACCAATAGGATTTAGACAAGTTTGGGATATTATTTTAACCTTATCAATTAGATTTAACTCTAAGTTAAATAATTTAACTTTTACCATGTCTTTTTGTTTTCTTTCACTATATGGTTAATACACTTACAATAACATGCCAAAAGAACCCCAAATTGTTTATTATTAATATATATATCCTTATCTAAGTCATTTGGCCGAACCTTAGATTTTTAGGAATAAAATAACAATTAATAATATAATATTTGATTTAAAAACTATTTTGTGTCAATTTTGACACTATTTGATATATGATTTTTGTGAAAGTCATAACAGAATTATATGTTCGAACCAAGTTGATTAAATCAACACTAATATATCATAGTAACCTAGAAAATTAGTGTAATTCATAAAAAGTCTCAAATTACATTCATTTGAGCATTTATAACATCAATTATGTTAATATTTCCTTAAAAGGGTAATTACTGCATCATCGTTGTGTCATATATAAATTAATTTATTTAAAGTATGAAAATTATAAATAAAATATAATTATGTAGGAAATCTTTTTAGATTTCTAATGAATATTTATAGTCGAATTTATCTTATGTATAACCCCATATTAAAAATGTTTTAGTTATTAAACTTTGATTTTAACTATTTTAACTATTCATTAAATAAAATAATATTAAATGTCATAATCTAATCCAAGTGGACCTAAATGGTCATATTATATTAATAAGGTTGTTTTTGGTCTAATTAAACTTATCTAATAGAATTAGGACATGTGTTAGGGTAATAGTAATATCATATTTACCCTTAGTTACCCTATTTACTATTAACCGTGGTAAATAAAAGTAAAAGGTTACTATTCACCAAAAATTATTTTCATCTCATTGAACCACATTTTACATACTGACATCAACCGTGTCTCTCGGATTTTTGAAATTCCATTCACAGAAGTGGTAAAATTAAGTTTTATGAAAAGTTCAGTTTTTTTAACTACCACTTAGTAGTTTCACTATTCATCAAAAATTGATGTTTTTCAGAACAATGTCAAAATTTCATCCTAAGCTATATTTCATATTCCGAATTCAAAAATGAAGTCTATTTTACCAAATTCATAACATAGAAGTTGCATTAATTAATTTTATAATTAAATCCTGCTGTTAAAACAAATAGCGTGTTTTTAAGAAACAATATCTATCAAAAGATTGACACTTGTTTATGTCTGGTTTAAATGTGAAATTACATCCAATGACCAACATTGTATTAAATTGTAAAAATATATTCTAAATATACTTTAAAACCACTCAAATTAATAATTTATAACTATTAATTATTTTGATTAAAAAAGTTGTTTTTAATTATAATTTAGTAATTTTCACTATTTATCAGGATATGAAAGTTATCCGAAAAGTACCAAAATTTCACCTTAGGCTAAATTCGATACTATGAATCTAAAAATGAATTACATTTTGGAAAATAAAATTTACAAAATTTCAAAAAGTGGTTATTACTATTCATAATGGCTAGTTCTAATAATATTTTAAAGCATATCGTTGTTTCGTGAAACTCAGTATTGCGTACCACACACGCTATCGAGGAAGGTTGCGATTGAGTGTAATGCAAGGCAAGTCAAGGATGAATGTTGTGAAAGCTACTTTTGGTGTAGCGTACAACACAAGACATTAGTGAAATTAAAAAGAATATTTTTCATAAAATCTCGGGGTGTTACATAGTTAATGAAGAATGTGATCAATATATGGTAGAGGATACATATTATATACCACAATATTTTTTAACTCATTATAAGAAATGGAAATTATAATTGAACCATCCTTATTCTTGATGAAGAGGACTAATTCCAACCATGGTGAAGCACATGGGCCTACTGACCCTTTATCCAAATTCTCTTATAGTTGTTTCATCGGCACCTAATGTTATAAAAGAATTAAATGGATTCTTTTATAATGGAAATTACCTAGGTTTATGATTGATTAAATGTTAAACCTATTATATTGGAGAATATTATGAAATTATTCAGGAAACACATCAACATATTCCCTCATAATGGGCATGTCTTCAAGGATAATCTTTCCCTGGGACTCAATCATTTGATCTAGATATGAATTTTTATTGGAAAATAATATCAATTCTTGATATTTTTGTGCAAAATAAGATTCAACCTACTCATTTCACTTTTAATGAATTAGTGGATGATTCATGATACAAAGAGTGATTATTTCCTTTTTTCAGTAATTTATGTTTGTTTTATATAATTATAGAGAATTAATACCAAAAATTTCAGCACATTCCACTAAAAAAATTATAACAAGGATATATGGGATGTTTTCCCCAAAACCTTTGATTGGGGTGGAGTTATATACATGGGATTAAATAATTTCCCCATTTGTCATTTTCATCGATAATAATACTTACATGCTTTGTAGTGGTGTTTGAATGTTGCTACTAAAATTCCGTGATATAAAGGAATGTGTACAACCAAAATCAAAATGTAAATTCACTATTCAAGATTGAATAGCTATTTTACATGTCACCACTTCATTTTCTATATACAAATAAGCGGTTTTAATGCAATAAGCTTTTCATTGCTTCCATAGAGATTATTGGCATCGATTGTCTCCAACAACCCTTGGTATAGGTTAGTGGTCCTCAGAGTTTCCTTACTCTTTTTAGTTGAATAATTGTATATTAATCTATGGGTAGGCTATGTAATTCCAATATTCCAATTAATTTTTGGGTTTCTACTATTTAAAATCACTAGCTAGGTTCCCTTCATTTACGCACCTAAAGCATTTCCTTATCCCCCTTAGGAAATTTATGGGGTGATTTATTCCACTTTTGATAAGTGGGATGTTTAAATTTATTACCTACATTATATCTCTCCATATAACATCCATAATTAACCTCCAATTTCTAGTTATTATCCCCAAGAGACCCTTGAGATTCTCCAATCCCTATATTGACATTGAGGGAAAATAAGAAAATTTCATCACAACTATCAATGTATTAGATCACCGGGTATTTTTATAGACCTAGTTTTAACCCACTAAATAAGTGGTGAACCTTTCATTATTAGGTAACGAATATGGTAGATGAATTTAAATATTTTCATGTGATGTTTTACACTTATTCCCTAAAATATTCAATATCTTTCTGGGTGAGGGAAATAAAATACCTTTCCATTTTAAATCATATATTAGAAAGAAAATATTTTGTATTTTTTTCAGGAAAATCATCCACCTCATCTCTTCGATCCCTTCCTTGGGATTCATATTCTTGATTAACGTTAACAACTTATCATCTTCTACATATATATGATAAAAAAATGTATAACCTTGTATTTTTTCAAACATAAAGGATATAGAATATCTTATCAATAGAGTAAATACATTATTCCATTATTATGGTATCAGATGATCCATTAAACTTATTAGGACTTTTCCATATAAAGGGACAAATTGCATCTTTTTCATTCATAAGGGGAATTGGTATTTAATCATGATTCAGGTCTATATTCAAAACTAGATTCAACTTGGGGAGTATAATTACAAAGTTCATGATTCCAGATCCCATCAGGTTAGGCATGTCTTTTGGGTAGTCAACACATTTCCCTTTTCATTAATTTTTTACTTGGTTCCTCATATATTCATACATTGGATAGAATAAATGGAAAACTCAAGATGAGTATTTTTAAATGACTAAAATCATAAAATTGAGTCAATTAAAATTAAAGGGATAATATATAAATGAAATTTATTCATTAACATACAGATGTATTGAATTCAATCTATGTTATCCATGATATATTTACTAAGATAATATATTATTGATTTTTTATTCCCCTAATAATAATTATTAACAATATTTTTAATTTAAAAAATCATATACCTCAGGTGTGTCAAGACAAGTGTACACCAAATCCCATTATCATGCACGAGTTCCCGATTGATTCTAACAGAATCCATTGTTTTTAGGTACTACCCCTAGGAACATGTGTGCCAGATCCTAATCCACATGTAGTATTTAGACTGGGATGAATTTTCTTATAAGACACTTAATGTATACATTACCTAAATTTAATTATGTATTCTTATATTTAGTCTTATCCTTAATGATTTCACTACCGTTTTCTTATCCTAATTCAAAAATAAGTAAACATTCTATTAATACCAACTATGACAATGATTGTTTTTATAATTCATTTATTCATTATTTATTACTTAAGAATACACAAAATAAAACCTATAACATCATGAAATATAGTATCTCTTGGAATTTGGGATATATCATAACATCTGGAACATTTGATACAACAACATTATTGAAAGATTCATTAACATGCCCCATGAAATCATCAGTCCTCTAAAACTAAATGGGATCACCTGGGGGTGTACATAAGAATAGGGAGAGATATAAATCATAGTTGAGGAATAATTAAATAATAAAATTAATATTTTATTACATGTTAGATAATAGGGAATTCAATGGGACCAAAATTGGGTGAGAATCATAAACATGAATAATGAGGCATGATATACGAGGATAATATAATGGCAGTAGGGGAATGTGGAAACACATTTAAACATGGCATCATAACTAGAAGTAAATGTTAATGAAAAAAAAACATAACATAGTTTTCTTAGGATAACCTCCCATGAAATATACATGGTGGATCATGATACAAAAAAATTTCCCAATGTATTGGAGCATTATTTGGGAGCACCAATCATAATCATATCATATACATGAATAAGTGTTCCACATAGATCGTAAACCATAAGAAAATATTTCATTAAATTTAAAACTAAGATATTTTAGTTTTAATAAATAAATTTATGTAAACAATAAAATTTTTATAAGTGAATTATGGTGAGAAACCTTGATAGGAAATGGGTATGGGTATTCAGAACAAAATTTTTTGGTATGAAAAATTACAGTGAACTTTCATCAGCATGATAAGGAACATAAATGTTCATGTGAATTATTAATGAGAGTAATAGGGGTATATAATAATATTTACATAATAATTTTTATAGTGGGGACATTTAAGAACATATATCAACCATATTAATTATAGATAAATGTCATATGATAATGAAGATTCTGTAATAAAGAGGAGAAAGAGGGGATACCTTACCTTGAGGGGGTGATTCCAAATTCTTGGTACGAGCTTGTTGAGAGATTTGGGGAATCAATGGTGGGCTCTAGGGAGGGTATTTAAGATAATTAATGTTATAAAATGTTTTTTATTGTATATTAAAGGGATATTGTGTGGGTTTATATTGGAAAATAGAGGGGGAGTTCTTCATTATTTCGGAAACATAGGTTTTGGACTCTATATAATAATGAATTCGAAACCCCAAACCATCCCATGTTTTTCACTAAATTATACCAATAAGATTTTTTAATTATTTTATAAGTTAAAGGGCCTAAATCATTAATCTATTTAACTTTGTGATTTTTAAGAGGGTTATGTTCTTAAAGAAATTAGTTTAAACCATTAAAATATAACATGGTTTTTATATGATTCATATTGGCTTTATAAATTTCCAATAAAACACACTATTATGAAGAGGAAACATATATTTGTTCTTAAATACCATTTATATCATTTATTACATCATATTTGGGTTGATATTATATCATAATACATGCCCAATATTTTTACCGTGCTTAATTTTCACCCGAAAATTCAAATATCTCAAAAAGATATGAAAAACTCACTATTGGATAATTTTAGAATTATGATTCAAAAAATAATATTTAATTTCACAAAATAATTTTTAATCATGTCAATTTTTAAATTTTAAAACAATAATTTACATTTATTTATAAATTCTAGTTTTTTTACAATAATGGTTTTTGAAACCATATAACAATTATATTTCACTTGATAAAAATTATATTATAATTTACAATTAACAAAAAATCTATTATAATTTATATTTAATAAATATTATTTAACTATAATGTTTTTTTGAATTACAATTTATCTATAAAATTAAAAAATTCATCAAAATGGATTGTATTAGTTGAAATTTCATATTAAAAAAATACAGTTTGTGTTTTATCATATCAAAATACAAAAAATTATATTGAAAAAGTAAAGTGAAATTTATTAATTGTTCTATGAAATATAAATATTCATATTATTAGGGTATTTATACATAGAATTATATTACACGAGAAAATTTCTTTAGGGTAAGGTTCATGATTTTGATATTTTTATGTGGCGGTTCGACCTACATTGTTTGCGCTATGATCTAGATGAGATCGAAATTATTTTATAAATAGTTTTGATTGTTATTTAGTTATTGGATATAATATTGGTGTTGTTCATGGGAGAATTACATTGATGTAATCTCCCTAATATGCTTTGATGAATGTGCTTTATAGGGTATGATCATACGATTCATGACCATCACTTCCTTTTTCTGTGTCAATTGTATTTATCCAAACATGTTATTTATACAAATAATATGATCACTGTTCAATGACTATATTTTCAAAAATTAATATTTGTAATGGTCATTTATATTTGGGAGGATATAATAAACCAAATAAATTAATGTGTTTTCTATAACCATAATATTTAATACGGAATTTAATTCAATCACAATGGGGAATTTATTTATAAATGTTTGAGTCATTATAGTATATCTTAATAATGTTCCCATATGTTATAATCATCATATGAGAGGAAAAATACCTAATACATATATATCTACGAAGTGATATGATCAATAAAATAACCAACCACCCACTAATTAACTAGAGCTCAAGTATTTAAATATATTGGTATCAAGGTATTAAGTTTCGTAATATAGATATCTCCCCAACCTCAAGTGTGGGTATTAAATATGAATTATGTTCCAATGTTATACCAAATAAAATGTTCTTGAAACTCCCTGTGTTATAATTATTGAGTTATCTAGATCACGTAACCCATTTCATGTCTCGTGAGTATATTGTGTATCTCGATACAAGAATCCACGTCATGATAACTTTAAAACATCACCAAAACCTATAATACTCTATAATAAACATTACATAATAAATAAATAGGACAATTATCAATTCACTTTAAGATATAAATATATATGTACATATATATTGGTGTGTGTGTGTGCATGCATTGTGAAATAATGACAAAGTAGAGATTTCATTTTGTACAAGATGATATACATTAGATCCTTATATTTCAACAATAATACAAAAAAACACACATAACTTCTTGTATATAATATAATATATGATATATATCATGTATGTACTAATTATTAATTGAATTTCAGGGGTTTTTCTAAACTCATTATATATCAATTTAATTCCTACCACATCACCATGCGGCCTCATGATACAATTCTCCCTCAAAAATCACTAGAGAGTAACATCTATCAATTAATCAAGTATAGATAATTAGATGAATTAGGCACAATATTGATAATATTGAAACATTTAAACAAATTATTAAAATTCCTTTACTTACTAACATCCAATGTTATGATTTTAATAACTTCTGTTTTCTACATATACACTTCCCCTATTCCTCGACATCATGGATCTTATAACACATTCCATTAATATGTTCCTTATTATTTTTTGTAACCAATGTAACAAATTAAATTAATATTTAACAACACATCATAAATCTAATTAGGATATTAGGGAACATTCACTTTATTATGGTAACTAATTTTATGTCTTGAAATTTATCTTTACTGTTATACCCCAAACTATTTTAGGATATATAGTGAAATTAACATTGATATTTGACTGAAATTATATTCTATTTAATAACATTGAACTTCAATAAGTAAAAACATAATCCCTTTAGTCTCTTATAACCTATATTATTTTATAATATCTTATGACTAACTACAAACATTCATTTTGGTTTAATACATGACAAATAAACTATTTATCTATATCATATATGATATTCTAGGTGTTTGGAACATTGTTAAAAACATGTATTTATTAATAATGATTATTTTTATGGAAGAATTATATTCTATCATATTCATGTATAAACACTGAATTGTAACACCCCAAGCTTCCATGATACGTTTCCCTTTGAATAATGCAATATCTTGCATTGTACGCAACTTCGAGATTCTAACGCACCACGACCAATTAAACTAATCGTTATGAATAGTAATACCCACTTTTTAAATTTTTATAAATTTTATCATTCAAAATGGACTTCATTTTTGGATTCGGAATATTTAAATTAGCTTAGGGTGAATTTTTGGTATATTTCGGAAAACTTTCAACTTTTGATGAATAGTGAAAAAACACTACGTTGTTGTTTAAAACCAAAATTTTAATTAAATAATTAATTATTTTATTTAAATTTATTTTATGCGAAAATAGATACTTAATACCTATATATGTTCAATATAATTCATTGGAGTAATTTTGAAATAATATTTGATATATAAAATTTTATTGAACTTTTTAACTTCTTTTACCCACCTCCTAGGAGCATTTGCAAATTCACATAAAATTTAATTTTACCACTTCTGTGAGTTGAATTTAAAAAATCTGACAGACACGTTTGAAATTAGTTAGTAAAATGTGGTTCAAAAAGATGAAAATATTATTTTTTGTGAATAATAACTTTTTACTTTTATTTACCACAGTTAAAAGTAAATAGGGTAATTAAGGGTAAAAATGATATTATTATTAACCTAAAACATGTACTAATTCTATTGGATAAGTTTAATTCGAAAAATAAACATCGTTAAGAATAAAATATGATCCTTTAGGTTCACTTGGATTAGATTAGAATATTTATTATTATTTTATTTAAAGAAGAGTTAAAAGGTTAAATTCAATGTTTAATAACTAAACAATTTTTAATATAGGGTTATACATAATATAAATTTGATAATAAATATTCATTAAAAACCTAAAATGATTTCCCACATAATGATATTTTATTTATATTTTTTATACATAAAATAATTTAATTTATTTATGACACAATGATGGCGCAGTAATTACCTTAATAATGAAATATTAAAATAATTGATATTATAAATATCCAAAAAAATGTAAATTGGAAATTTTGATGAATTCCAATAATTTTCCAGGTTAATATGAATTTTTTGGATTTAACATATGAATTTAGTTATAATTAATAATTTATTTAGCACTTTAACAAAAATTATTTATTAAATAATGTCAAAAATGACATAATGGAGTTTTGAAAACAAATATTATATTATTAATTGATATAATATTACTAAAAATCTACGGCTTGGAAAAAGGACATAGATAAGGTTATATATATTAATAATGAACCACTGTGGGTTCAATTGGTATGTTATAGTATGTTTATTAACCATATAATATAAAAATACAAATAGACATGGTAAATGAAAAACTATATAACTAAGAATTAAATATAAAAGATGAGATTAAAAACCTATTTGTTTAGAGTTTTCTGAACCATCACCACCTTTTCATTTAAATAATTTATTTTGGAGCCATTAGAAACCGAAAATTATTATATTATAAAATAATATTTCAGGCTTTTCCTAAAATGACCCTCACCTCTCTTATAAAACGGTACTTCCCCTAATCTCAAATTCACACCTTCAAAGCCATTTGGATCGGCGAACCCCTTCCCAAATATACTCTCAAATATCCTAAATTCATCCTAGAGGCCTTTTTAGTCATAAATCCAACCTAAGGAGCCCTTTTGATCAAATAAAAAGGACGAACCCGAAGAAGATGTAAATATTCCATCACCTCCTTCAAGTTTTTTTCTTCTTACACTTCCTATTTCTTTGTTGTTTCCATTCGAAAATAATAACTCTAGTATCTTATATATAGAGTTAGTTATTATAAAAATATTACAACAATATTCATTATTGTATCCATCATATAAAGGGCAAAGTTTCTATACATGCGTACATATGGATTACCGTCTCCACGTCGTGGTATAGTTTTTATTCCACAATTCATCATTTGGATGGGTATAATAATGAGTGTAAATGTTTTAAATAATAAATATAACATAATAATAGTTTTGTATATATGATATACCATCCAATTATATTCAATTTTAATACCAAAAGAATGATATTTTCACTCATACATACGTACATATTATCATCTCCATGAACGTGATGAGATTCATTTCCCCATCGTAACCTTTCAAGAATAATTTTCATATGATGATTAAAAATAATTTTTAAGAACTTAATATAATTCTGGATATAAATCAAATACATCCTATCCATAACAAACACAACTTATGTAACAAAACATATAAAGGTAAACGAATCAGTTAACATATGAAATTATGATACTACTAAAATATTATTAACAAAGCAATATTATAAGATCATATATGATATAATAATTTTGTATATGATTCTTGTTTAATCCAATAACAATTTTTTAACTATTATACAGGAGGATAACATACCATCGACTAAGGAAAATTACAAGGTAAGTGTTAATTTCACAATCTCTTTATTATCCGAGTTTGTTTTTACTTAAATATCTAATGGGACCTCTTAATCATCCACAACCGTGTTTTCTTAAAAATGTATTTCAAATTTTTTTTTACTATTTACTAGAAAATTGGTTAAATTCATTTAAACCCTTATTTGACCTTATATGTTTTGAAATTAATCGTTCCTTCATTTTCCAAACAAGTTACTTTATGACCTTTTCGAAAAAATTAAGGTAAGAGTGTATTTTTTTAAATTATAAGGCGGGTGCGGCTATTTTCCGATGTTATAACATCGTCAAAGCTTCCCATACAAGATTATAAGAGTATATTAAAAAAATGTTTTCTTTTATAATTATATTACTTTTAAATGATTTCAAAATAGAAATACATATTTCTCTAAAAAAAGTTTTTATTTTATCTATGTCAACATCCTTTGATGGATTTTAAGCTTGTTTGAAGTTGATTTATTATGATAAAAAACTTCCTTATTGTATTGAAGGTTTTGTGATATGTTTTACTGTGGATGTGTTATTTTTATAGCATTCATGGTTTATAGATAAAGTATTGACATTTTGTATGCTAGTTTTAATACGAATGTTTATGTTATGTTTAAAACTTTTCATATGAGGAATGCATTGGATATAGTAAGTGACAGGTGGAGCCTTCTATAGATCCTTGATGCATTGGTAGGTCTCATGAGACAAACTAGTGTCTTGGCCCAAGTTCATGACAAAATCTTATTTGTAGTCTTGGCACAAGGCCTTGACTATGTGGTAATGAAGTCTCGTATTATGCATTCCATCATTATGAAACTGGCAATTGATATTGCAAGTGATTATTCAAATAGTAGAATATCATTGTAAATATGTAAAAGGAATTATTTGATTATATATTTTCCATATTATGCTGAAGTTTATGTTAAAAAGGGTTTTGTTTTAGTCCTATACATTTCCTTAAAAATTTTATGCTTATTTATGAATGTTTCTGCAATATTGTTATCTTTACTGAGTGTCTGAGCTCACCACTTTCTATGATTTATTTTTCAAGGATGCGAAGAAGTATATAATGACTAACCTATAGGGATAGTCTAAGGGATATGAGTGTGGCCTATGGAGACTATGTTTTTTTAGTTTTTCGTTTTATAATGTAATGTAAAACTTTTGAATGTATCTAGTAGTTCCAAGGCTACTGAACTGATCGATCATTCAGGATTTGATCCCTCATGATCATGCCAATGTTATGTAATAATCCACTAACTCTAGGTAACTGGGGTCGGGGAATCTCATTTGGTATCAGAGGAAGTTTATTACAAACCCTTGAATGTAGATTTATAAAAACTCTGATTAGAGAACATTACCCTCAGATAGACTTTGAGGAATAGTATAGAAGAACTTCCTAGAAATTCGGTACTGTAGATATATTTTGAGTTTTCCAAGAAATACATCCCTGTCCAGATATGATCAGGTAGAGATAGCTCTTGCACAAATGTACCTAGGGGTAAAACCCAAAAACACCGCTTGGAGCTATATTGAAACGTAAACTGGTGCACGACAACGGGCCTTGCTACACTCTTGGTTGTGACACTCTTCGGGGATATGCTTAGGATAATTATAATTTTCTTTAAAAACCATTATGAAGGGTTTATGAGTATATACATCCTCAAAGAAAACATTTTTATTATTATGGATTATATCCATAAACTGTTCAATTTATGTTAGTGTTTTACAAGTTTGGAATTATGTACTGTGATTCATAAACTAATCTTGTGTATGCCATTGTTTAGAAATGACACCTAGTGGAAGGAATGGAAACCTTATCAATGCACGTAATCCATGTAAGGATTTCCCTCATACTAAAGATAATTATAGTGGATTTGGTGAAGCAACTGGTGCTGATCAGCTTATCACTATACTAAGACAACTCACTCAGGTTAGGAATAATAACCTTACCTGCATGGAGCACCCTAATCCACAACGCGAAGGATCAATGTTATAAATCTTCATGAGGAAACAACCACCGAAATTAAATTGGAGTTAAAATGTATTATTAGCTGAGTAATGGATAAATTCCATAGAGAAAATATTTCATGCTTTGGGGAGTAGCGACAGGGAAAAATTTGTCATGGCAGTTTATCGCCTCACGGGAGATGCAGATCAATGGTTGTCATTGATTCAAATCACAAAAGAATATGATGAAGTATCAAATATGTTATTGAGGGAGTTTAAATATCTTTTATTACCAAAATACTTTCCTCGTGATCATCGAGTGGATATGGAAAGACAATTTCTGAGTTTGAGGTAAAAAGGGGATGAGAATGTCACAAAGTATGAAGCTAACATTACAAGGTTAGAAAGGCAAGCTGGAGATTTTATAAGTATCCCCAGAAGTAAGATTGATTTTTTATTTGATGGGTTGAAACCATTTATTCATCAAGAATTAGTCTCATAATTCTTCTCATCGTACGAATATATTGTCTCTCGTGCTATCAAGACAGAAAAGGAATTCTCTAAGTCTATCGTCATTAAAGCAAAACAAGAGAAGAAGAGATTTGTTGAACACTCTAGAAATGAAAATAAGGGGAAGAAGTTAAAAGTTAAATATACCTCCTATATTAAATGTAGGAATAAACACCCTGGTACTTTCTTGAAGGGAATGGGAGTCTGTTACAAGTGTGGTGAAAAAGGCCACAAATATCATGATTGCATGGGGAAGAAAGAGGCTGTTGAATGCTAAAATTGTAGAGAAAATGGTCATTATGAAAATTAATGTCTTATGCGCCAAGGGAACTTACCTCAGAAAGGGCCAAGGGAGAAAGGCCAATCTTATGCTATCACTACTGCTGAGGTTGATGCTATGAAAGACATGGTGGTAGGTAATTTAATGGTTTTCTCCAGTTTCGAAAATGATTTATTTGATTCTGGATCATCGCATTGTTTCATATCTTCCCATTTTGATAGGAAAATTAGATATTTTCAATTTGACTTAACAAGGGTGTTGTTAGTCAAAAATCCTAAGAGAATTATCATTGAAACAATGTTTTTTGAATCAGTTCCCATTATATCATATAATTTTTCTTTGTCTGCGGATCTCATCGTCATAACCATGATTGAATTTTATATAATCCTCAGAATGGATTGGATTTCAGACCATGATGCGAAAATTTAGTGTAATAATAAGGATGTTACAATTTTAAATGATGATACAGAGTACCATATCTTTAAAGCAGAAACGTCACCACCTTATTCTTATCTAGATCGAACATTAGAGGATCTACTAAATTTAATTACTGTATAAGAAGAGAATGAAATAACTATGGGTGAGGAAAAGAATGTTCAAATAGAGGATGTGCATATTGTGAAAGAATATGTTGATGTGTTTCCATAGGATTTACATAGATATCCTCCAGAACAAGAAATTGGGTTTTCCATTGATTTAATTCCTAGTTCAAGGCCCATATCGAAGAACCCATATAGAATGGCCACTTTGGAATTAGTGGAACTAAAGAAACAACTAGGGGAATTGAGTAATAAGGGATTTATTCGCCCTATATTTTTTCCATGGGGATTCCCTATCCTTTATGTTGTAAAGAAAGATAGATCTATCGGGTTGTGCATTGACTACAAGGAGATCAATGCTATAATAATAAAGAACAAGTATCCCCTACCTCACATTGATGATTTATTTGACCAACTTCATGGAGCTAAATATTTTTCAAATATTGGACTTCGATATGGATATCATCAGCTATGAGTGAAGAGGGAAGACATTCAAAAAACACCATTTAAAACCAGGTAAGGGAATTATGAGTTTACAGTAATGCCTTTTGGGCTGACTAATGCACCCTCTGTTTTCCTGGATCCAATGAACAAAGTTTTCAAGGAATATCTTGATGAAATTTTAGTGGTATTTATTAATGATATCCTGTTATACTCCAAAAGATATGAAGATCATGAAAATCACTTGCACACCATTTTGAAAAACCTCAGATGAAATGAATTATACGACATGTTTAAAAAGTGTGAATTCTGGAATCAAGAGATTTCTCTTCATGACCATATTGTTTCTAAGGATGGAATATCTGTTGATCATTCAAAGACCAAGGTAATCCATGAATGGACAGCACTGATGAGTATAACTGAGGTACATAGTTTTATTGGTTTAGTAGGTTATTGTTGACGTTTTGTATAAAATTTTACCCGATTGGCTCACCCATTAACCAAGATCACACGTAAAGGGGTTAAATTTGTTGGGATAAAAGAATGTGAAGAATGTTTTGAAGAATTGAAGAGAATATTATTCAATGATATTATCTTGACTCTACCATCAGGGAAAGATGGGTTTGTTATTTATAGTGATGCATCAATAAAAGGACTTGGTTGTGTCCTTTTAGAGAATGATAGGGTTATTGCCTATGCATCACGACAGCTAAAAATTCATGAGAAAAACTATCCTACTCATGATCTTCAGTTAGAAGATGCAATCTTTACTTTGATGATATATATACATTATCTCTATGGTGAAAAATGTGAGATATATACCGATCTCTAGGGTTTGAAGTATATTTTATCAGAGGAATAACTCAACCTGAGGCAAAGGAGATGAATTGATCTACTCAAGGATTATGATGGCACAATACACTACCACCCGAGGAAGGAAAATAAGGTGGAAGATGGTTTGAGTAGAAATGATCATGGAGTTTTGAACAAGATGAGAGTTGAAAGGGATCAAATTTTCATGGACCTAGTGAAATGGATATGGGAATAATCATGGAAGGTGAAACATCAATAATTTTTCAAATTGTGGCCAAACCATATTTACTAGAATGGATAAAAAGTTCTCAGGCTAATGATGATGAGTTTTAAAAGAATATTAGAGCTGTGAATGAGGGGAGATTGAGTGACTTCATATATGAAGATGGGATTTTGAAATTTGGGAAGAGACTTTTGGTTCCGGATATACCGGATCTAAAAAGGTAATTTTTAGATGATGCTCATAGCTCCAATTTCTCTATACACCCTGGTAGTACAAATATGTATAGAGATTTGGAGGAACATTTTTGGTGGGACAACATGAAGAGGGAGATTTCTGATTTTGTGTTAAGATGTATTGTTTATCAACAAGGGAAAGATGGAAGGAAACAACCTGGAGAAGTCATGCAACCTCTTCCAATACCTGAGTGGATATGGGATAATATTACGATGGAATTTGTCGTGGGGCAACCAAATAATCCTAGAAGGAATGATGCAATATGGGTCATTCTTGATCATCTTACCATGTCAGCACATTTTCTTGCTATAAGAGAATATTTACCACTTGAACGTCTAGAAAGAATATAAATTAATGAAGTTGTAAGACTTAATAGAGTACCATTATCAATTTTTTTATCATGATCCCCATTTTAGATCAAGATTCTGGAAAAGTCTTCAGAAATCCCGGGATACTGAACTTCGATTGAGCACTGCCTACCAACCTCAAACTGATGGACAATAAGAACAAACTATTAAAACCATATAAGACATGTTGAGTGTAAATACCCTTAAATTTCAAGGAATTTTTTTTCTTAATTTCTTTTGGATTTTACGAGTACACAGTTTCTGACGACATCTGATTTCGAGGCTCGGTGTGCCCGAAATCATTTTCGGAACTTTAGCTCAGGTACGTTTAGTGAAAGAACGAGCGAGTTTTCTTAACTTTTGAACCAGTGCTCGGAATTGATATCCGAGGACACCGATGAAACCACATCGCCGATAATTGCTTAGGAAGACTTTTTCTGGAGTTGTGTTTGCTCGGGAGGAGATGTTAAAAATGTGAGGAATAAAAATATAATGGTTTTACAATTTTATTTTTATTTCATTACTGATGGTTTAAGTGTTATGGGAAAGGAAGATGTGAGGAAGTTAGGGTGGGGCCTACACGAGCCCCCACCTCCTTCAATTTCCCAAACACCCCATTAATTTCCCCTCTAGAAATTAATTATGTAACTCTTCCACTCTTCCACATTAAAATACATGCCAATAAAACACCTAATTAATTGGACAACACAAGTTAATTAATTGGGTGAATTCAATTTGAGTTTTGAAAAAGGTTGGTGTGAGTAATAAAATAAGTCAAAGCCTTATTTGATTATTGTAGAATTGTTGTATGGAGTTTTTTTTGGATAGGAAGGCTCTAGTCTTGAAGAACGTCATCTTCCACGTGATGAATGTCAAGACCTCGACGAAGAACACTGTCACTACAAGGAGTGATCGTTGTGCCTTTCTTATCCTCTTCGCAGCCGGTGTGAGATGCCACTCCACCTCAGACATTCTCCGTTAAGCACGAATGGAGCTTTACCTCGCGACGCTGTTTTCCGCAACAATCTTCTTTCAACAACTACTTCAAGGTAAGGGTGTGTTTTTACAATGTGATTATTCTTTGCATTCATCGTTAAATATTTTTCCACCTGTTATCAATTAATGGGAGGAGGTCAGACCGCACGAACACGGCCGATCCTCCCCCCCCCCTTGTTGATGTTCACCGTTACGGTTTGGGACGAAGGCGGCGCGGTGTAACGGCACCGCGCAAGAACAAGGAATATCACCGCAGTGAAGGAGCACGGTGCCGTCGCGCCGCGCCGTTGAGGCCGTAAGAGGCCGCGAACAGAGTGGGGCCACCATGGAGGGGCGCGGCGCCGTTGCGCTACGCCGGAGCTTCATGAAGAGCCGCGGCCGGGGCGGGCCGCGATAGAGGGGCGCGGGGCCGTCGCACTGCGCCGGGCGGACAAGTTCCACGGCCTACGCTACGGCTGTGCAGGGGATGGCGGCCAGAAATGTAGGCCTCCGGCACTTCGGAAGGGCGGGACCGCGGGGTCCCGTGGTGGCGGCACCGGCTGGCCAATTGTGCCGGCTGTTTGGAGGAGGCCGGGGGTCGTAACCCCTGGCGGCAGGCATGCGGGCCCCCTCCACGTGGGGGGCTGCCATTTTGAGACCAGGGGAAAGTGCCTCGCCCCTTATACGTGTGCTCCGCATGCAAGCACCACTCCATGCGGACCGGACGCACCAGACTGGATCGGCCGCACCGGGTCGGGCCGCCCGCGCTGGGCCGGGCCGCCCGCGCCGGGCCGGACCCCCGCGCCGGGCCGGGCCGCGCCGGCTGGGCCGGGCCGCGCCAGCTGGGCGGGGTCGCACCCTAATGGGCCAGACCCGGACCCGGGTTGGGTCGAACTGGTTCGAGCCGACCCCAGGGGGTTTGGGGCCGGGTCGGTCCGGGCCCAAACCCCCCTAAAAACGGGCAGATTCGTTCAAATTCCCATAACATAGGCTACAGACCTCCGATTGACGCACCATCAGTTGTGATGAGATCCTTGGATCAAGAAGGTCATTCCGGAATTTTCACATAAGGTTTTGGAGAACTTTGGGTATGACCGGTTTGGTTCGAACACGAAACCAACCGGGCCTCTGAAGAGGAAACACTAATAACTTGAGCTCCGGACGTCTGATTGATGTGCCGTCGACTTTGTTGGTTTCCTCATAATGAGGCAGACCTTTTGGATTACTCCGATCAAGGTTTGGACGCAGTTGGAGTGCGGTCGGGTTGGTTTTGACTTAAAAACCAATCAGGCCTCTGGGACGAAAATGCCAATAACTCTCAGACCGGGCGTCCGATTGACATGCTGTCTGTCGCATTGAGTTCCTTTTGTCGAGACGGAACTTTGGGATACATCAAATCCGGACTATGTTTCAGTTGATGTATCGACCCCCCTTGGCTCTTGGAGCGGTCCCTCCCAGAATCGAGCTTGTTGTGTGTGGGAACCCTAGAGCTGGCTGCGACTGCGACGACGATGACGACTGTACTGAAATCCTCCGTGGGTTCGGCAGCGACGACGACCGTACTGGAATCCTCTGTGGGTTCGACGGTGGTGACTAATGTTCTAGTATCCTTTGTGAGTCCAGAAGTACGTGACTACTGTTCTTGTATCCTACGTAGGTCCGACAGAGTAGCTGGTCTTGTATCCTTTGTGGGTCCGACAGCTTAGCTGATCTTATATCCAACGTGGGTACGACAGCTTAGATGAATAAGTGGATACATATGATCATCTCTATCGTCTTACAAAGAAGTATACCTGTGTGGGTTGAGTCTTGAATTTCAATCAATATCTTCGATATGATTGACTTTCTTTCCTATGTGGATTGGGTTGTGTTATCCTGTGTGGATTGGATTGTGCTATCCTGTGTGGTCTAGATCGAACATGGGCTTGGATGTCGGAGCCGAACTCAAATTTATGACTTAGGTATATGTATGGGCATATACCCTAGTAGAGTTGGTTGTTACTTCTTGATCGTATCTTTCCTTTGTGGTTTATCTTTCGTGGATTCTGGGAGACCTTCGGGGGTCTTGGGGTCCTTACTAAGTAGCGTAGACTCACCCCTGCACGGGTTATGCCCGCACTACGTTGTGTTGGATGCAGACAACGGACAACGCTGATCTTGGTTGAGGCATGTGGAGCAAGTCAGTACATGGAGGTGGACTACTGGGCGGGACGTACACAGAGCGGATGGCTGCAACCGAGGAGCTGAGGAGACTCTCTGTACACACTCTTCAAGTGGGATTTCCAGTGGACAGCTCGGCATTGCTTCGTTACTTTTTAGTTGCTGTACTTTATTTTCTATTGTACTTTACTTTCAGTTGGGTTTGTATTCTGGCCCATTTACTTTCCAGCACCTACAGTTGTACCCGGTTTACTTAGTGTTTACTTCATCTTGCTTACTCTATGGCGTTTGTTTACTTTATAAAGGCAATTACTTCCCTTTTTATTGGGATTTACGCCTTTTGTGCTAGTCGCCAGCCCCTGGCCTATGGAAGGCATGCTTGGGGTAGTCACGACACGGGCCCCAAGGATGGGTCGTGACAAATTGGTATCAGAGGAGTTTGGTTCTACCAAAGAACTCAGGACTATGATCCTTCTTTTTTGTGAAGCAATATTGTTAAGGGTATTGAGTGTGGTTATCAGTCCAGGGAGTCCAGTGTTGGTGCGGTGGCCGACGTATCCATACACCAGGACCCTGACATCTGATTTATGAATTAGTGCACACAAACATTGATTGCATTGGTGTTTCAAAAGTTTTCTTTGTGATTACATTGTGTCATCTCACCAGGTATACTGTATTGACCGTGGCGCACCTGTCTCTTTCAGGATGGCCCCACTATGGCTGCCAGTTAGGGTCCCGAGCTTTGTGCGAGACGACAGCCCACCGAGCGACGAGGCATCAGTATAGGGCCATATTCACTACTAGAAATGTTTCTTTTAGCGACCGCCAAAAGCGGTCGCTAATGGGATTTAGCGACTGCCCAGCGACCGCTTTTGGCGGTCGCATTATCTTCGTCGTTAAAGCCCATTAGTGACCACCAATGGCGGTCGCTAATGTTTCACATCGACACAACATTATGCTGGTCCTCATGCGGCGCTGTGGTCCTCATGCGGGTCATCGTCTCGGCATATTTTCGGCAAGGGACACAGGAGCTTTCCCCCACCGGCCATGGCGGACACATGGCGGCGGTGGATGTTGGGTTATTTGGGTGTTGAGGATGAGGTCACCGGATGTCCGAGGCGATGCTTCAGGCAGTTTGGATGTAGATGGCGGTCACGAAGGAAGAATGGTATGGTATGAAGTGAGGTGGCGGTGTGCGGCGGAATGCCGCGGCATGCGGCATCAGGATTTTCAGCGGCTAAAGCAGGCGGGAAGAAGAAGATGCACGCGCGGGAAAATTCCCGCTGGAATTTTACATTCACATTAGCGACCGCCAATGGCGGTTGCTAATACCCTCTTTAGCGACCGCCAATGGTGGTCGCCCGCTTCAGGAGGCGCAAAAACTTAAATTTCTAGTAGTGATTACTGCAGAGGCACCAACGGTACTTCTACCCGCCGAGCCACCGATGCCACCAGCCCCAGCTGCAGAGAGTGCACATCGCCTTAGTGCACTGCACGAGTTTCAGCGTCAGAGACTGCCCAAGTTTCATTGGGATACGGACCCTTAGGTAGCCAAGGAGTTGCTGAAGGCTGTTGTTCAAGTTTTCAGGTTAGTAGGGACAAAATCTGACCTCATGGTGATCCTTGCTGTGAGTCTCCTGCATGCGGCAGAAGGCAGATGGTGGAGCCTGATGCTCTAGGTGCATGATGAGGCATCTCTCCTCCGGAAGGACTTTGAGAGTCTCTTTCGATCAGAGTTCGTACCAGCCACCCTACGTGCGGTGCGCATTCAGGAGCTACTACAGCTACGACAGGACAGCATTACGGTAGCCCAGTACTCGGTGAGATTTACCGATCTCTCACGATATTCGACGGACATGGTACGTGACCCATTATTCCAGGCCCTGACCTTCGATCAGGGACTAAGGCATGAGATTAGGGCATCGATGATCTCCCTCAGCATCCTGACGCAGGCAATATTACTAGAGCGAGCCCTTCTCATAGATAGCTTTCTTGGTGAGCCTACACCAGCTGCGAGACCTACTGCAGGGCGGCATGTAGCTGAGTCTACTACAGCTGGCAGTCGACAGATGTCATAGGGGTTCAGGAAGACTAGAACATCAGGCGGATGACCTCAGGACACTGGCTCAGAGGTGCGGGGCACACGGTGTAGAGCCAGTCTTACGAGGAGCAGACAGTGCTACGCATGCAGTGGGCAGGGCCACTTGGCTTGTGAATGCCCAACCCGCCGTGTAGAGGAGTAGCAGACGGTTGAGGGACCACCCAGGCAGAGACAAAGGGTGGACCATGGCAGTCCGCAGGGAGTAGGCGGACGAGGCAGAGGAGCTGGCCAAGCAGGAGGTGGTGGTTGATGCTTTGAGGCTTTACCACCACCACCACCAGGAGGTCCACCCCGACCACAGGGAGCCGGCGGGCAGAGACAGGCTCAACTTCAGGCAGTGGAGGCCTACAACCACGGTGCACCCGAGATGATTCAAGGTACAATCTGTGTCTACTCCACCCTTGTTTCAGTTCTTATAGACACAAGAGCGAGTCATTCTTTCATTGTCACTGCCCTTTTTCGGAGCTCGGAGATTCCGAAAGAGTCGTTGGCTCGATCCTTACGGCTAGAGACTCCTATGGGAGAAGACTCGACGATTACAAACTGGTGCCGGCAGTGTGAGCTTACTCTAGGAGGCGAGAGCTTCGGATGGGATCTTTTTGTAGCGGTGTTGAGGCCTTAATATGTCATCTAGGGCATGGATTGGTTATCTATAGTCCATGCTCAGATCGATTGTATTAGGCGCAAGGTGCGGTGTGTTCGCACCAATGGGAGAAGGTTCACCTTCAATGGCGAGAAGGGAGCCTTTGTAGCGCAGGATGGACTCACACAGAGGAGAGGAAAGCCGATCACTCATCAGTTGTCTAGGCTCATCCTAGGAGCAGTTGACATGCGGAGTCCATGTTTTCCTTTAGTGGTGGATCAGTATGCAGACGTTTTCCTAACGACGTTCTAGGACTACCTCCTCACAGAGAGGTAGACTTCAATATTGACATATACCCTGGGAGAGCCCCGATATCTACTCCAGCATATCGGATTGATCCTGCTATGCTTCGAGAGCTGCATGTACAGCTACAGGACGTGCAGGGAAAGGGGTTCATTCGACCCCGTGTTTCACCCTGGGCTTCCCCGATTTTGTTCACCATGAAGGAGGATGGGAGCTTGCGACTATGTGTCGATTACCATCACCTAAACCATGTGACCGTGAGAAACAAGTATCCGCTACCGAGGATTGACGACCTCTTCTATCTGCTCAAGGGAGAACGATGGTTCTCGAAGATAGGCCTTAGGTCAGGCTATCATCAGCTCAGAGTTCGAGACGAGGATGTGAAGAAGACGGATTTCAGGTGTCGGTATGGCCACTATGAGTTCTTGGTTATAACTTTCGGCGTAACCAATGCTCCAGAAGTGTTCATGAGCCTCATGAACATGATCTTCCAGCCTTTCCTCAATCGATTTGTCATGGTCTTCATCGACGACATATTGATATACTCGACCACCGAGGAGGAGCACGCGTACCACTTGCGGGTTGTATAGGACACACTCCGAGAGAACCAGCTTTATGGTAAGCTCTCGAAATGTCAGTTATGGATACGTGAGGTCCACTTCTAGGGACACGTCATCTTTGAGGTGGGAGTTGCGGTGGATCCGGTGAAGGTATTGGCAGTTCTAGCTTGGGAGCCACCCAGGAGTGTGAAGGAGGTGCGGAGTTTCTTATGACTAGTTGGATACTACTGGAGGTTTGTGCCAGACTTCTCCAAAGTTGCGGCACCACATTCATCTTTAACGAAGAAGGGGAAAACCTTAGTGTGGTCAGATAGATGTCAGCAGAGATTCCAAGAGTTGAGACAGAGATTGACCAGCGCACCCATCTTGAGGCTACCAGAGGAGGGAGTAGGGTACGTAGTCTACTGCGAAGCATCAGGAACCGGACTCAGATGTGTCCTGATGCCGGAGCAGGCAGTGATTGCCTATGGATAACGACAGTTGAGGGAACATGAGAAGAACTACGCTAGCCATGACCTGGTGTTAGAAGCAGTGGTCTTTGCTCTGAAGATGTGGCGACACTATCTGATGGGAGAGCACTTTACAGTCTACTCTGACTACCAGAGTCCCAGGTACATCTTTTCGCAAAAGGACCTGAATCTGGGACAACGAAGATGGCTCGAGTTCCTCCAGGACTATGAATTTGAGATAGTCTATACTCCTGGAAAGGGGAACGTAGTAGCCGATGCTCTTTACCGAAGGACGGGCATTCAACTACTTAGCGAGGTGACAGAGCAGCTAGCCGCTTTGCAGATATCCTTCATGGATAGAGATGGACCAGCCTTTCTTCAGTCACTCATAGTCACTCCTCCACTACTACAACATTTTAGAGAGGGAAAACGTGGGGACGTTGACTGTGAGACGCAACGTGCACAGATTTCCACTGGTCAGGCACCATATGGATTTTATGTAGGTGGAGAGCACATCATCCTTTTCAGAGGACGTACTGTGGTACCAGCTGCTCTACAGGAGGAGGTGATAAGAGAGTTTCACACTTCCCCTTTGGCAGTATATCCGAGAGTAGCGAAGATGTACCAGGATCTCATACAATAGCACTAGTGTCCAGGTATGAAGAAGTCTATGGCGTAGTTCGTTTCTCGATGCCTTACCTGTCAGTAGGTGAAGGAGGATTACTAGGTATCAGCAAGCTTGGTACAGCCCTTGGAGGTCCTGGAGTGGAAGTGGTACATGATATCTATGGATTTCTGGACTGGAATTCCATGTAATTGTAGAGGTCATGACTATATTTGGGTGATTGTCGACCGACTCACCAAGTCGGCCAACTTCTTACCTATCAGAGAGTAGGGCTCAATGAAGAGCTTGGGATGCCTTTATGTTCAGGAGATCATACGGCTTCATGGTGTTCTATCATCTATCGTCTCTGATCGAGACACTCGCTTTACTTCCCGGGTTTGGAAGGGGTTGTAGGAGGCATTCGGGACGCAACTACATCTGAGCACCACCTTTCACCCTCAAACGGATGGTCAGACGAAGAGGACCATTCAGACTCTTGAGGAAATGCTCCGTGCATGTTTCCTTGAATTTGGTCATAGCTGGGAGGATCACTTACCCTTGGTGTAGTTTGCGTACACCAACAGCTACCACTCCACCATCAGAATGGAACCATACGAGGCATTGTACGACAGACCCTGCAGATCACCTTTGTGCTGGACAGACCCTGGGGAGTCAGCACTTGTGGGACCGGAGATGGTCTAGGCCATGACAAAGAAGGTCCAGGTCATCCAGGAGCAGATGAGGATAGCTCAGAGCCGACAGAAGTCTTATGCTGACGGGAGGCGGAGACCACTAGAGTTCAAGGATGGCAACCACGTTTTCTTCCGGGTCTCACCTCGATGTGGATTACAGAGGTTTGGCTAGGGCGTCAAGTTATCTCCGCGCTTCATCGGGCCATTCTAGTTTCTCAGCAGGATAGGCGAGGTGGCTTATCTCCTGGCTCTACCACCTCAGTTGCACCGGGTGCACGACGTCTTCCACATATCTCAACTGAGGAGATACGTGCATGAGCAGACGCATATCATCGACCATGGGGAGCTGGACATTGATGACTGAGCGACTTTTGCAGAGGTCATGGTGGAGATCGAGGATCAACTGGAGCGGGTCCTACATGGGTGGTCGATTCCTTTAATTCCCATCAGGTGGCAGCACGGGAACCTCCAGGAGATCACTTGGGAGTGGGAGGCTCAGATGTGTGCTCAGTACCCTCATTTGTTCCCCTAGTTTGTGATATATCTTTACGGGGATGTAAAGCCCTGAGGTGCGACTAATTTAAAGACTCGTAAATTTCAAGAAATTTTTTTTTCTTAATTTATTTGGGATTTTATGAGTACACAGTTTCTGACAGAACCTGATTCCGAGGCCCGGTGTGCCCGGAATCATTTTCTGATGTTTAGCTCGGGTACATTCAATGAACGAACGAGCTCGTTTTCCTAACTTTTGAACCGGTGCTTGGAATCGAAATCCGAGGACACCGATGAAACCGCAACACCATTAATTGCTTAGGAAGAATTTTTCTGGAGTTGTGTTTTCTCAGGAGGAGATGTTAAAAATTTGAGTAATAAAAATATAATTGTTTTACAATTTTATTTTTATTTATTTACTGATGGTTTAAGTGTTATGGGAAAAAAAGATGTGAGGAAGATGGGGTGGGGCCCACATGATCCCCCACCTCCTTCAATTTCCCCAACACCCCATCAATTTCCCCTCTAGGAATTAATTTTGTAACTCTTCCTCTCTTCCAAATTAAAATACATGCCAATAAAACGCCTAATTAATTGGACAATGCAAGTTAATTAATTTGGTGAATTCAATTTGAGTTTTGAAAAAGGTTGGAATGAGTAATAAAATAAGGGAAATCCTTATTTTATTATTGTTAAATCGTTGTGTGGAATTTGTTTTGGAGAGGAGGGCTCTAGTCTTGAAGAATTTCGTATTCCATGCAAAGAACTTCAAGAACTCGATGAAGAACGCCACCACGACAAGGAGTGATCGTCATGCCTTTATTCTCCTCTTCACAGCCGGTGTTCGACGCCACTCCACCTCGGACATTCTCTATGAAGCACATATGGAGCTTTACCTCACGATTCCATTTTCCGCGACAATCTTCTTTCGACAACTACTTCAAGGTAGGGGTGTGTTTTTACGATGTGATTATTCTTTGCGTTCATCATTAAATACTTGGCCACCTGTTATCAATTAACGGGAGGAGGTCGGACCGCACGAACACGGTGGATCATCCTCCCCCCTTGTTGATGTTCACTGTTGCGGTTTGGGACAAAGGCGGTGCGGTTAAACGGCACAACGCAAGAACAAGGAATATCACTACGGAGAAGGAGCGTGGCACCGTCGCGCTGTGCAGTTGAGGCCGTAAGAGGCTGCGGCTGGAGCGGGGCCGCGGCGGAGGGGCGCTGGGCCGTCGCGCCGCACCGGACAGACAAGGTCCGCAACCGAGGCCGCGACTGTGCAGGGGAGGGGGGTCGGAAACGCCGTCCACCGGCGCTTCGGAAGGCCGGGACCGCAGGGTCCCGCGGCGGGGGCACCGGCCGACCAACCGGGTGGGCCTTTCGGAGGAGGCCGGGGGTCGTAACCCCCGGCGGCAGGAAGGCGGGCCCCCTCCACATGGGGGGATACTGTTTCGAGACTAGGGGGGAAGCCCCCCCCCATTCCACGTGCGCTCTGCACGCGGGCGCCGCACCACGCAGACCGGCCGCACCAGACAGGACATACCGCACCGGGCCGGGCCGCCCGCGCTGGGCCGGGCTTCCCGTGCTGGGCTGGACCCCCACGCCAGGCCAGGCCACACCGGCGGTGTTGGGCCATGCCAACTGAGATGGGTTGCTCCCTAATGGGCCGGACCCGGACCCAGGTTGGGTCGACCCGGTTCGGGCCGACCCAGGGGGTTTTGGGCCGGGTCGGTCCGGGCCCAAACCCCCTAAAAACGGACAGATTCGTTCAAACACACATAAATTGGGCTACAGAACTCTAATTTACATACCGTCAGTTGAGATATGATCCTTGGATCGAGATGGTCATTTTGATATTTTACACTCAAGGTTTTGGAGAACATTGTGTATGGCCAGGTTGGTTCGAACACGAAACCAACTGGGCCTTCGGAGCAGAAACGCTTATAACTTGAGCTCAGGACGTCCAATTGACGTGCCGTTGACTTTGTTGGTTTCCTATTAGTGAGACGAACATTTTGGAATACTCCTCTCAATGTTTGGACGCAGTTGGAGTGGGGTTGGGTTGGTTTTGACTTAAAAACCAACCGGGCCCCTGGGACGAAAAAGCCAACAGCTCTTTGACCGGGCGTCCGATTGACGCGTCGTCTGTCGTGTTGAGTTTATTTTGTCGAGACGAAACTTTGGGATACGTCAACTCTGGACTACGTGTCAGTTGATGTATCGAACCCACTTGTCTCATGGAGCGGACCCTCCTGGAATTGAGTTTGCTATGTGCGGGAACCCTAGAGTTGGCTGCGACTACGACGACGACGATGACTGTACTGAAATCCTCTGTGGGTTCGGCAGTGACGACGACCATACTGGAATCATCTGTGGGTTCGACGAAAATTACTACTATTCTTGTATTCTTTGTGTGTCCGGTAGTGTGTGACTACTATTCTTGTATCCTACGTGGGTCTGACAGTGTTTGACTCTGTACTTGTATCCTACGTGGGTCCGACAGAGTTGCTAGTCTTGTATCCTTTATGGGTCCGACATCATAGCGGTTCATGTATCCTATGTGGGTCTGATAGCTTAGATGAATCAGTGGCTACATATGATCATCTCTATCATCTTACGAAGAAGAATACCTGTGTGAGCTGAGTCTTGACATTCAATCAATATCTTCGATATGATCGACTTGCTTTCCTATGTGGATTGGGTTGTGTTATCCTGTGTGGATTGGATTGTGCTATCCTGTGTGGACTAGATCGAACCTGGGCTCAGATGATGGAGCCGAACTGGAATTGATGACTTAGGTATATGTATGGGCATATACCCAAGTAGAGTTGGTTGTTACTTCGTGATTGTATCTTTCCTTTGTGGTTTATCCTTCGTGGAATATGGGAGACCTTCAGGTGTCTCGTGGTCCCTACTGAGTAGCGTATACTCACCCCTGCACGGGCTATGACCACACTATGTTGTGTTGGATGCAGACTACAGACAACACTGATCATGGTTAAGGCGTTTGGAGAAAGTCTGTACCTGGGGGTGGACCACTAGGCGAGACGTACAAGGAGCGGACGGCTGGAACCGAAGAGCTAAGGAGACTATCTGTACCCACCCTTCTAGTGGGATTTCTAGTGGATAGATCGGCGTTGTAGCTTTACTTTTCAGTTTTTGTACTTTCTTTTCAGTTGTACTTTACTTTCAGTTGGGTTTTTATTCTGGCCCATTTACTTTCCAGCACTTACAGTTGTACCCAGTTTACTTAGTTTTTACTTCAGCTTGCTTACTCTGTGGTGTTTGTTTACTTTATAAAGGCAATGCCTTACCTTTTTATTGGGATTTATGCCTTTGGTGATAGTGCCAGCCCATGGCCTATGGAAGGTGGGCTTGGAGTAGTCACAACACGGGCCCCGAGGATGGGTCGTGACATTGAGATCTTGCTCACTTGAATTTCATTGTACGTGGGATCAACATGTACCTATAGTAGAATTTTCCTATAACAATAGCTTCCATTCAAGTATTCAGATGGGACCATATGAAGCGTTATATGGAAAGAGATGTCACACACCAACTTGTTGGGATGATGCGGGTGAAAGAAAACTCGTAGGACCAGAACTTGTTGAGGAAACAATGGAAAAGGTGAAGGTTATCCAAACCCAAATCAAAGTAGCCCAAAGTAAGCAAAAGATCTATGCCAGTAACAGAAGGAAGGATTTGGAATTTCAAGTAGGAGACCATGTTTTCTTGATGGTATCTCCATGGAAGAGACAACATGGGAACCCGAGGAACATATAATGAAGAACCACCTGAATATTTTTATGCAGTAATATTCTAGAAAATTCGATGATGTGATTATTTTATGGAGGGGAGAATGTAACACCCCAAGATTCCACTACACATTTCCCTTTGAATAATGCAATAGCTTGCATTGTACGCAACTTCGAGATTCTAACACACCACGACCAATCAAACTAGTCATTAGGAATAGTAATACCCACTTTTTGAAATTTTATAAATTTTAGCTTTCAAAATGGACTTAATTTTTTGGATTCAGAATATCGAAATATGCTTAGGGTGAATTTTTCGTATTTTTCTGAAAACATTCAATTTTTGATGAATACTGAAAAACATTGCGTTATTGTTTGAAACAAACTTTTTAATTAAATAATTAATTATTTTATTTTAATTTATTTTAGGTCAAAATAGATACATAATACCTATATATGTTAAATATAATTCATTGGAGTCATTTTTAATAATATTAGATATATAAAATTTTATTGAACTTTTTACCGTCTTTTACCCACATCCTCAGAGCATTTGCAAATTCACATAAAAGTTAATTTTACTACTTATATGAGTTGAATTTCAAAAATCTGAGAGACATGGTTGATATCAGTATGTAAAATGGGGTTCAATAAGATGAAAATAATTTTTTGGTGAATAGTAACTTTTTACTTTTATTTAGCATGGTTAAATGTAAATAGGGTAATTAAGGGTAAAAATTATAATATTATTACCCTGACACATGTCCTAATTCTATTGGATAAGTGTAATTCGACCAAAAACAACTTTAGGAATAAAATATGACCCTTTAGGTCCACTTGGATTAGATTAGATCATTTATTATTATTTTATTTAAAGAAGAGTTAAAAGAGTTAAATTCAATGTTTAATAACTAAAAAATTTTTAAAATAGGGATATACATAACATAAATTCAACAATAAATATTAATTAGAAAGATAAAAATATTTCCTACATAATTATATTTTATGTATAATTTTTAGACAATAAATAATTTAATTTATTTATGACATAATGACGCCGCAGTAATTACCTTAATAATGAAATATTAAAATAATTGATATTATAAATATCCAAAAAATGTAAATTTGGTCTTTTTATGAATTAAACTAATTTTATAGGTTAATATAACTTTTTAGTATTTAACATATGAATTTATTTTGAATTAATAATGTTTTTAGTACTTTAACAAAAATAATTTATTAAATAATGTCAAAATTGACATAATTGAGTTTTTAAAACAAATATTATATTATTAATTGATATAATATTCATATAAATATAATTTTAGGCCAAAGGACTTAGATAAGGTTATATATATTAATAATTAACCACATGGGAATCTTTTGGCATGTTGTAGTATGTTTATTAACAATATAATATAGAAATATAAAGAGTCATGGTAAATGACAAACTATTTAACTATGAGTTAAATCTAAAATATTTGGTTAATATGATGACCTAAACCTATCTAAAACCTATTGGTTGAGAGGTTTTTGACCCATACCCACCTTATCCTTTAAATAATTCATTTTTTCCATTATAAACAGAAAATTATTTTATTATAAAATAATATTTCAAGATTTTCCTAAAGTGACCCTCGCCTCTCTTATAAAAGGGCACTTCCCCTTCTCTCAAATTAACACCTTAAAAGCCATTTGGATCGGCCAAACCATGCCCAAATATCCTCTCAACTATCCTCCCTTCATCATAGATTCCTTCTTTTAGTCAGAAATCCAACCTATGGATCCCTTTTGATCAAATCAAAAGGAAGAACCTAAATAAGAGGTAAATATTTCATCACCTCTTTAAAGTTCTTTTCTTATTCCGCTTAATCTTTCTTTGTTGTTTCCATTATAGAATAATAACATCAGTATATTCTATATTCTATGATGTTATTATAAATATGGTACTACCATATTCATTATTCTATCCATCCTATAAATGACAAAGTCAGCATACGTGCGTACGTACGGATTACCGTCCCCATGTCGTGGTGTAGTTTGTTATTCAAACACTTTATCATTTGGATGGGTATAATAATGAGTATAAATGATGTAAATAGTAAATATAACATGATAATTATTCTTTATATATTATATAAAATCCAATTATCTATGATTTTAATATCAAAAGAATTTTATTTTTTCTCATGCATACCTACGGATTACCGTCTCCACGAAGGCGATAAGATTCATTTCCTCATCATAACAATCCAAGAATAATTTTCATTTTATGATTAAAAATAATTTCTAAGAACTTAATATGATTCTGGATATAAATCGAATACATCCTATCCATAACAAACACATCTTATTTAATAGAACATATAAATGAAAATGAATCAGTTAACATCTGAAATGATGATACGACTAAAAATTATTACCAAAGTAGTATTATAAGATCATATATGATATCATATTTATGTATATGATTATTATATAATTTAGTAACATTGTTTTAACTATTATACAGGAGGTTAACATACCATCTACTAAGGAAAATAACAAGGTAAAGGTTAATTTCACAATCTCTTTATTATCTGAGGTTGTTTTTATGTAAGTATCTACTAGGATCTCTTTATCATCCACATCCATGTTTTCTTAAAAATGGATATCAAACCATTTTTACTATTTACCAGACAGTGGGTTAAAGTCATTTATACCTTTATTTTACCTTATATGTTTTGAAATGAATATTTTCGTCATTTTCCAAACAAGGTACTTTTTGACCTTTTCGACAAAATTAAGGTAAGAATGTATTTTTTTAACTTATACGGCGGGTGCAGATATTTTCCATCATTATAACATTGTTGAAGCTTCCCATACAAGCTTATAAGAATATTTTCAAAATAAATGTTTTCTTTTATAATTATATGACTTTTAAATGATTTCGAAACAGAAATACATATTTCCTTAAAGAAAAGTTTTGATTTCTTCTATGTCAACATCCATTGATGGATTTTAAGCCATTTTGAAGTTGATTTATTATGATAGAAAACATCCATACTGTATTGAAGGTTTTGAGATATGTTTTACTATGGATGTGTTATTTTTATACGATTCATGGTGTATGGATATAATATTGACATTTCATATGCTAGTTTTAATACGTATTTTTATGTTATGTTTAATCCTTTTCATATGAAGAATACATTCGACTTAGTAAGTGATGGGTGGAGCCTTCTATAGCTCCTTGATGCATCGGTAGATCTAATGAGACAGACTAGCGTCTTGGCGCAAAGCCTCAAAAAATCTTATTTGTATTCTTGGAACAAGGCCTTGAATATGTGGTTATGAAGTTTGGAATTATGCATTCCATCATTATGAAATTTACTATTGACATTACATGTGATTATTCGACTAGTAGAATATCCTTGTGAATAACAAAATGGAATTGTTTGATTTTATCTTTTTCATATTATGGAAAAGTTTATGTTTAAAAGGATTTTTTTAGTACTATACATTGCCTTAAAATGTTTATGCTTATTTAAGAAAGTTTCACTATATTGTTATCCTTACTGGGAATTTGAGCTCACCCCTTTCTATGTTTTATTTTCCCCATGATACAAAGAAGTATATTATGACTGAACTACCGGGATAGTCTAAGGGATATGAGTGTGGCCTATGGAGACTATGTTGTTGTAGTTTTTCATTTTATAATGTAATGTAAAACTTATGAACGTATATAGTATTTCCAAGGTTACTAAACTGATCGGTCTTTCAGGATTTGATCACTCATGATCATGCCAATGTTATGTAATAATGCACCGACTCTGGGTAACTGGGGTCGACGCATTACATTAATCCTAGATAAAAGTAATTTTCCCATTGTCTCATTCTCAAATACATTATATATTGGGATGAATCATAAACCATGTATATCAAAACAATAATATTATTTATTAAACTACAATTATTTACAAACACCTCTCATGAAAGAATATAAGGATATCCAAAATAAAGATATTATATTTCAAATTTTTCGAATATTTTACCACTTTTTGAATCCAATTTGTCAACTTTGAAAGTCCATAATTCATTACTTGAAATCAAACATTTAACTTCTATTATCAATTCACTCACCACTTCTAAAATCCAATATATTCACAACACTTATGAAATATATATTTGGAATAAAATACCCTTCAAAATAGAGGAATTTAATTATATAAAATTAATAAATATGGTGAAATCACTAAAATGTTTATTTTAACCTTTCACGTATTTTGGATTGTTCATCTTATAATGTTAAGGTATTCTATAATAATGGAACCTGCCTTTCATCCCATGGTTTGATTTAATTGGAATTTTTGGCTCTTTGTGACCAATATTATTATATTTTTTTCCAAAAATATTACAATTATACTTTTGAATTATTCTCATAGAAGATGATCCTGGACCCATAATGTTATTCTAAATGATAGTCAACATATTGATGAGTCCCAGTATAGTTTTTTTAACATACATATACTATAATACACGCTGAATTTTCAAAATATTTTTATAAGTGACTTTATAATAAATTCCATGACCTAGTCAAGCATGATAGTTTAATTCATTCCCTTTAAGTCATTAAAATTTATAATAATATTTACTATTTATTTAGAGACTTATTTTCTTTCTTCTGTATTGTATCATAAAAGAGAACTTTAAACCACATACTATCATGAAATTATTATTCCTAGTAGATCATTTTCAGACCATCAATCATCTCATATTCTTCCATTATCTTATGTTTCTTATTTAAAATTATTTCTATAATTATAGTAATAAAGGATACTAATAGAAAATAAATTATATATTTATCATATGTATCTATATATAATTATTGAATGACTTATCCTATAGATTTCTTAGTACTAGGTGTATCCAACTCATACAATTTACTTTCATTATTAAGATATATTCTTCAGTTATAGTACGAGTTCAAAAAATAAAACCATTATGTTCTTACTTAACTATGATAGATCTCACATTCGTTCTCTAAGATGATGATTAGTTCATTATCCTTAATAGACACTTTTTTTAGAAGATTATCATGTATTAAATTCATTTAATATGGAATTATGTTAATCAGTTTAGACTAAAATTATAACCCATTTAAAATTCAATGTATCTATTAGTGGGGAAAGATCCATAATTTAGTAACCAATGAGTTAAAATTATCATTTCTCTCACCATCTAGTTATTTAAGTAATATATCATCTCATTTATATCATAAATTTTTCTTGGATAGTTTAGTGGAAAAACTTTTCTTAATCGATCAAATAGATAAATAAAATTATATTCCATTGGTATCCTAACTCTTTGGGATACCCACCTATGTGTAACCCAAATATTGGAATAGTATTATGTTACCTAAAAAAAAGGGTAATCCATTTCTACCATTATATAAAACATATTATCCTTGATAACCCTACATATCAGAACCAATACAATTGAATTACCAATTTATTCACATGTTTTTTCTCAAGAATAATGTAACACATGGTGTTTTTAAATGTGTATTTATTTTCACCATATTATTTAATGTCATTCCTATTTTTAGGAATTATTGTTATTTTTATTTTGGAATCATATTCGTTTCACCGAATAAATATTTTAATCCATTTTTATGTGTAACTCATTACACAATTTATAGCCTATGCTACTAAACAAAATAAAAATCCATCTATACTTATACAGCTACACATTAATTATATGAATGTGGTACGTGGAATATTTTACATTATAGGATTACAATATTATGAAATCATGAATTTGTACCTGAGTTTCCATGGATCCAGAAATAGTTTACCACCATTATCATGGCATGTCATATGTCTCAAATCTAGCGATCAGTCAAACCCAAATTCCCTCTACCCAAGGGTACATTAATCAAGATATATTTAAATTAAAAAAATAATTATCACACCAAATATGTATAAACTATAATTAAATATAATATCGAACCTCATAACCTAATATACAAAAAATTTCAGGAAGAAAAAAATACATCAATTATAATAACTATCATATACCTCGTCAAATGAGGGTATAAAAATTGTTAGAACAAAAAAAAATTATTAAAATAAATAATAAATTAATTATTAATGAAACAAATATCTATGAATAATAAATAATTTATTAAAATAAATAAATAGTCAATTACTTTTTCATAAACAGGAGATAAATAATTTATGAACAACCAATAAATCAATAATTAAAAACAATCCAAAATTTAGAATTTCATTATGGAAAATACATAATTAAATAAATAAAAACATTTTAAATTTATTTAAAATATGAACGATTTTATATTATTCACCATATAGAATTTACATTAAATACATAATCTTAACAGAAGTGTAAATAATTATATTCCAATTTTATTACGTAATCTATTTTTCTTAATATGAATATTACATATTTAATCTTATTTTATTTCATGATTTTTAGAATGATTTAATGACTAAAAAATAATGTTATACCTATGATACTACAAAAATGTTTCTTATGATTTATAAATGATTAAACAATGTAGTGAAAACAGTTTGAAAACATAAATCCCAATAATATCGTGCCTTTGAAACTGAAACCATAGAAAATGGTAATAAAGACCTTGTACCTTACTCTATGGTTTGTTGTTGTGATTTACTGAAATAGAGTTTTGATAAATACCAATAAGTAATGACCGAAATGATCTACCCAATAATTTTTATCCATCAGTTTTAACAAATCATCGAAACAGTTTGGTCTTGAACTTCTTCCTTCAAAATATTTTGGTATCTCATGATGCTAAGAAGAAAGGAGAATGAGAGATTCATAATGGAGATGTATATAACTAGTTTATTGATATAAAATTTCCCCTAAATCCCATAAAAAATCATCTTTCATATAAAGGATAAAATATTTCACCCCAACATCATTAATTAACTCATTGATTTCATAAATCCATGAGTAAATGATTTTGGTTACATCTCATATAACAGTTATAGATCAACTCTTATAAAAATAAAATTAAATAAATCACTTCCAATGTGTTAGGGAGTTTAATATGTGAATATCATAATGTTTTACTAACTTAATTGATATTCTGCAATGCTAAACAAATCATACCATCCAATTCATGGAACTATTAAAAATTCATAGAAAACAATATAACATACACAAAAATCATTCACAAAATATCCATATATCATAAAATAAAATATAAAAAAAATGTTAAAATAATGATTTTCCCATGTTTATGTCATAATCAATACTTTATATTGTTATACCATATGTTATCATTGGAATTTAGGGTATCTTTTTTTTTCAATGTTATCATATTTGTAGGTAGTAATATTAAATCAATGGATGGATTTTCTAGTTTTATTGTATTTAATTTGAGATATTTATGATGGAAGAGCATGCATACATTATTAGGATGAAAATGTATCAAAATTAGAGGAAAATATATTAATCTCAAACAATTTATGGAAAGAAGTTTCTAAAACATATTTTTTAATGAATGAGAGAAAACACATTTAAGGATTGATTTTAGTTGCAACCAAACTTAAAAAAATGATGATAGTATATTTTATGATCCTGAAGTATATTTTAGAATGATTAAGATCTTGTTATACATTATATAATAAACATACTCATCTAATACGAAATATTTTTTTTGAATTGGTTCTAAATTAATTTAGAGGAACATCTCACTTCTTTAAAGATATGTATGTGGTTCTTTAGAGGTACTCTTGATTATTGGAATCATTTTTATTTACATACTAAATAAGATATAACTCATTATTAAAATTCAAAATAGTTTGGAATAATTTTAGATATAAAATCCATTAGTAGATGAGAATTATTTATTGGTATAAAGTGCATAGGATGGTTAAGAAATAATAAAAATAACATATCTATTAATATGACTAAATAAAAATAAGTTTCATAGAAAAACCATATACATAATTTCTATATATGAATTATAAAATAGAATATCATTATGATTATTTTAAGGGGACTATGTCGGTCTACTATGATAGGAGGATTGAAATTTAATTGAAAAACTTATAGTACAACACTACCATATGAAGCATTTATAAATTAAAAAATTCACTATTAAATAAATTTTTGATCAAAAAGTGGTCCAGATGGGGAATGCTGATATGAATCAATAAGAGGTAGAAATTTTAACTAAACCATTATATTAAACTGTTTTTGAGAATAATTAATATTACCTTGATGTTCGACCCTCACTCTCAGCTTGATGATATTTAATATGTACCCTATACCTCTAAATGGAATTCACCCTTTGGGTTTATTTTCAAAGTGGTATTCCTGATAAATATGAGAAATCAGTATTGGTGACATAATGTATAGTAAAATTTAGAGAACATGGTATTTATCTAATGGGTACATACCATAAATATTAATAGTTTAATAAGTGGATTCGTAGTAGAAGTTGGGTCTTAGGGGATGTAATCCACTGACATTTATTTTTTTGTTCTGATAGATGGGGGAGATATAAAGCATGGATGTTAGTGTAAAGGATATTTATATGAATAAAGATAATAATAGTTGAAATTTTTTTTATAATTTTATTATATGTGGTATTGTAAAGGTGAGATTAATGTATTTCCCATATAATTCTATCTTGATCACTTATTATCTACACCAATAATTTATTATATATGTATTTTTTCTCGTAATAATTATTCTATTTATATTTTTTCTAATGATGGAGTTGAATTTACCTGAGGAAATTATGGATACAATAAATTCATAAAAAACCAAGGGGTAGGGGCGTCATGGTATTACATATAATATATATCTTAGAGAATCTTAGAACCATTCAAAATTTTTGATGTCATTAATAATAAGATACAATATGTTTTTTTGATTTTCTATATTTTTCTCAATCACATATAGTGTTTTTTACTAATTTTGAGAATATTAATGAGTCTTGGAGTTTATATTGGGTATATAAGACAAAATTATGTTTCAATAAGGCAGATGACACTGTACAGGTCATTTTGTTGGAGTACCTTGAAGAGATGGTGGTATATGACATCATAATACTTTCCCTGTAATGGTTTGTTGAAACTAGAAAAATTTAAGAAAAAATATGCCATATAAATATGTTGGATATTATGGAATAGTTTGACATTGGTCTTTAAATGAGGAAGTTCATATCCAACTATAACCAAACATGTTTTTTCTTAATGAATAGTGTTGTTATATAATGTTTTGACCCCATAAAATTTTGGCATGCATAAATATTGATCTAGATTAAGGGTCCCCAATGGAAAATACCATGATGTAGAGTTCTGGATATTGAAACATATTATAGTATTAACCATATGATATCATCAGTTAAGGTTTGAAAAGACCTTTTGATATATGGATGAGTTTCTAATTAAATTAGGCCACACTAGAAAAATTGATGTGTCAAACTTCAATGTTGTGAAGTGGATGTACATTACACATTAATAGAAGTTGTTACACTTTGAGATGATGATTTCAAGATTATTTACCAAATTATATTATTTTTAAAATTATGAGAAATCATCATATTTTCTTTTGGTCTTTTTTGAATTATTAATTATGGTTTTAGTGGCCAATAATATATAGAAACATTTTTAATTCAAAGATATTGAACTTCAAAAGTATTATGCATATCAAAAATGTAGTTAGGGAATTAATCACATACAAATAGAGTTGGAACATGAATAATTAATAGGGTAATTTCTACTATAATGAAAAAAATTGATGACATAGATTTAATAGGGAAGAATTAAGTATTAGTAGAACACTCTCATTGTTTGATGGTATTAATTTATATTGAAATTCATGTTTGTTACTATTTTATTGATTTTTTATGGAAGAAGTGTGTGGAGTGATATGTAGATTTCATGAACCCAATATTGGAAATATTCCCTTACTAGACATTTTAATAGAAAAATATGGATGATAATTATGGTATATCGAAAAATCCATAGTGTATGCTCTTTGGATAAATCCCTTTGTAGTAAACTGTATTAAATCTCAATTTCATTAGATTCTAATTATTTTCATGGATGTTGTAGTTGCGATCTTGAGTTTCATAGGTTCAATGATTTCATAAAAACATAAGACAAGATCCTTTAAAATAGGGGAGAAAAATAATGGACACCTTATTTCACCCCTCCTCTCTTAGGGTGTGTTTTAGACAGTATAGTTGCAACACCCTTCAGAACCATGATTGATTAAACAAGTTGTATCATGTTAATTATAAATTATTTTGGTATATATTGATAAGTTGAGAGGGGTGTAATATATCTCATCTGGGTAAGTATATATTAATTTATTAGGTTCTTGATCGACATCGTCTAGATATAAATTATAGTGAAAATTCGTGGGATTAATTATTATTGAAAGGGATACACTAGCCAACTATTTAACAGTAGAACATATTATTTTTTCAAAGTAGGTTTAAACAAAAATAATCAATTTTTGGGAGAAATTTTGCAACTAAACTAAATTATGGTTATTTTTTTATTTTAGTTCATCTAATATAGTGAGGGTTATTCTAGATAAAATCATATATAAATTGAACATATCAAATATTCATAAATAAATGGTAAAATAATTTTTTAAATACATTATATGAAAGTAAATTTAAACATAGTATGAACATATCAACTATTTTTATCAATAAAGAAAATTATAAATTAGTGGAGCACTATATATTAGAATCAAAATAATTGGACATTCTTCATTTTAAGAAATCATTTAAATTTTATAATGTTTAATCTCCTAAATAAACTGGTCTTCAATGTGACTTGGTGGAACTGATTCTATTAAAAATCACAATGAGAATTTACATAAAGTTATATATTTTAGGTTAATTCCCATTAATTAATCCATTTGTTTGATTTGATATATATAGTTAAGGAAACTATATTTAATAATAGATAATACTGAGAGATAAGGGATATCTATGGTAGAACATCAGGTCATATTGGGTAATGGTTTTTCAAATATCGAACCATGATCTTAAAATGATTGAGTATAATGAATATTTAGAGTGTTTTTATTTTCAAAAATAATTGTATTTATTCATCTCATCATAAGTTCCATTAATTATTATAGACTATTAGAAAACCAGAACAGGTTACACCATTAGATTATCCTTTTTGAGAAAATATTGTAAAGGGAAAATTAATGATAAATAATTATGGGAGATGTCCCATGCATTATTATAATTCACTAAAATGTCCTATATAATATAAATACTGAAGAATTATTTCTAAAAGATAAATAAAAATTATCGATATTATGATTATAAGAAATTCCTAGATTCCCTTGGGAAGTTCAAAGGAAGTTGGACTTCTAAACAATGAATTTATTTTATTATAGTAAACTTATATGTCATTAAATTTTTGTTACTGGATATCATATACACCACACACATTCTATAATATAAAATAAATAGGAATTATAATAGAATTATGGGATAAGTAAATCAATATTGTTGTAATATAAATATCTATAAGATAAATCTTATAATATACTATATTGATGTTAAATGAGTAGTTAGAATGATTTAATCCTTTATAAAACTAGAAATATCACCGACGTAACATTAATTAGAATCTCGAACTATGACTCTATGTAAGTATTCTCTTAATGTATTTTAGTTGAGAATCCAATAATATATGAGAAACCTTCTTAATGGATAATATGGATAAAAATCAGATCTCAGAATAGTATAGATAAAGAGAGGATGATTTATTAGACTACATACATTGTGATATATTTATACCATTATACATTTATGATCTTGGTGGTCATCAATAATAAATTACTCTTATTTGTGATTATATCATGTACATGTATGATTTTTTATAAGACAATATTATTCATCCTTATTGATATTAATGTTATTAAGGAAGACCTACAATATAAAATAATTATCCATTCATTGCATTTTAATCATGAAGGTGAATAGTTAATCCAATGGTATTATTACCATCTTGATGAGAGGGATATTATATCATAACTCACTCCGTTATAGACCATTAATATGGAATACTATGTTAAGAAGGTAAAATTGAACATTATTGTATAGGATTTTATCAATGAAGGTTCAGGTCAACCTACCAATGTACTTTTGGGATATTCTCTAGAATATCATTATTAAACAAAAAAATGTTCTATTTAAGTAGAATAAAGACACCATATGGGATATAGAATGGTTTCTGTCAAAAAATTAATTTATAATGATTCTGATTTTAAAACACATGGTAATATTATGGATTCATCTAATTTAAATCCTTTATTATATATTTATAATTTATTGGTAACAATGGTATATAAATTTTAAACCCCTTAGGGTATAATATCTTTGTGGATTAATATGATTTTATTATATATAGTAAGTTTATTTCAAAGAAATATTTTGGGAAGCTAGAGCATTATTAGTGTTTTGGAAAATAAAGGAACATAATTATTCAATTAGATGAGTTCATTACATAAGAGGTGCTTGAAGAATAACTAAATCAATTAAAATAAAAATATTAATGTCATTATGTATTTATCAAAATTTTCCAAGTTTATAGTTATTGATGATAAATTAATAACTTACAATGAATCAATTATATGTATGGAATTTGAGAAGTGCTTGGGGACATGAATGATAAGATATAATCCAAGTTAATAAACCAATTTAGTAATTTGGTTGATATAATAAATGGGTGAAGTATTATTGGGTGAAATGGGTATTCAAAATGAAGGTTTACATGATTAGTATAGTGCATAAAATTAAGGACTATTTTAGTAGATAAAGGTATAAAAAAATAAAATAATTGTAAATAAAATACCAAAAAAGATAAATTTCTATATTAGAGATAATTATTAAAACTATTATAATGTTCTATGAATATGGGATACCTCAATATAATATTATCTAAAAGTAATATTCTAAATAATGTATATATAAAACACATAATAAGAATTTTATATTATTTATTCAATGAAAAAATGTTGAATAAGACATGAAATTAGATATATATATAGGGATATATATAGTCTTCTTGAAGTTTTAGTCATTTGTTTAATGATGTACCAAATAAGATATATTTTATTAAGAATAATAATAATCCATGGTAATATAATTAGATTTATGAGATATTACTAAATTTATAAATATTTATTTGGGTGATTGAGTAGTTTGGTGATTAGATAAGCCAATTATTAACTAAATTAATAGTGGGCGGATGTTCATCTCAATTGATACATGTAAAACATAGTATGGATTATTACACTATCTTTTGGGAGAACACTAAAAATAATATTTGTTCATATGGGGTGTTTTTTAGATAACCTTCAAATAATTTGATTAGGAAAACTTGATTATTAATAAAATTCATTCATGATTTTAGAGTGATTTTAATGTTTTTTTATTTGTTAGAAAGATAATTTATGAGGTAAGGGATCAATAGAGGAGAGTAAAATGTAAAATAATGAATATGTTATGAAGAATTATTGCACCTATCATTATAACCCTCTAAAAAAGCGGAGTTGTATAATTTAAAATAGAGTGTGAATAAATAATTTTCCAATAAGACATTATGTTTTCTAGGTATCAAAATGGTATGGTGATAAACCATGAAATGGTCCCAGGTGATAACTTCATAAAGATGTTATTCCATGGTGGTGATTTAACTATAAATAAATTATTTATTTAAAAAATCATTGTGTAGTAAAATGTTTGGATAACTAAAAAACCAATTTGAAGTGAATTGTAGATATTTTAATTGGGATTAAGGTGATGAATATGGGTACACACATGATCCCAATTATGAATGAACTTTAATTTTACATGTGAATATTAATTGAATTATTTAGGAATATCATTCATTATTTTACAATGAGATTTGGACCATATTTCTATACTATTATTAATTCTTATTGATAATTTTATAAAATTGTGTTTCGTTGGATTGGAATTGATGTTAAAAAAATATTATCCACTTGATAAAAGTTTTAAGTAACTTAAAAAAACATGTTTGATGCATGTGTGTGTGTTTTACTCTCTTTCAGATAATCATATATATTTTTTGGTATCTAGTCATTCTAACTAATGATGAGAAATTGGTATCGATTCTTGGTATTTAAAAAACAAATAATTCACCCCCAATGGTGGTTTAATATCACCTTATCCATATAATACATATATAATTCATCTAAATTTCATTCAATATAAAAATATAAAAAGATATTTTTGTACATATAATCAATAAATTTCATGTATATTCCTGTGGATCTCAATTCAATATTTATTTGTAAAATATTCTATGTGGAGAGATATATAGAAAGAGTGAATACAAATAATAATAATGGGATTTCCTAATTTTATGGGAATGTATTCCATTAATGGAAATGGTTTTTGGTTCCATATCTTCAATATAATTGATTGGACATTCTTTAAATCACATAGAATGAAGTTTATCTTCTCAAATTTCAAATAGATTACAAATTTCATAACATAAAATTATTGAAATTGATGGGAGAGCATAGAATATTATACTCTTATTTCCCTTGAAAGGGAAATTTGAAACATCTATGTGGAAACTTTTTTGAATGCACAATGGTAGAAAATTCAAGATATCCATTAGGTAGATAAGAATATTATAGAGTCACAAACCATTTAGTCTCAGTTTGAGTATATTTTCCTATGGAAATTTGAGTTTCTAAGAGATTTATTGGTTAGGTGAATAAGATTTTATGTTCAATTAAATTTTGTAGAATTTTTTTTAATGAATTCACTATGGAAAATATAGTAATGATAATAATTGTGGATATGTTTTATTTAATTATATATTCTCTATTTAACCAATATTTTAATTTTTGGATCATTAATAAACTGAAAAATGTCTTAATTACCTATAATATTAGGAGATACCAATATTTAAGGAATAAACAGAAACAATGGGAAAGATAATGCATGAAAATAATCAATTTTTTTGAAACACATTGAACCATTGATGTCTGATGATGGGGAATATGAATGTGAAGATTCAAACATGGATTTTGATAAACTCATATCATTTTCATCTAAAGCCATATCAAGGGAAAAATTTTATTGGGTTAAACACATTTTTATGTGCTTTTTTAATATTAGGTCCCATTTTACACCTTAAAAAGGTGTGTAAAGTAAGTTTTATTCAGAAATTCTTATTGAATCAATATTCAAAGGATATTTTTGTTGAGTTTGGAAATAAACTTGGTACCTATCACACCAATTTCACAAATTCACAAAAACAAAAATAGAATTTCAAATGCCTAAAAATGTATAGTTTTAATTAGTTAACCCACAATAGGATATATTATATGATCACATAACAATGATGAGTTAACATTCTAAATATAAACTACATCACTATTTAGGGATTAAAATATTTTGGATACATCCATTACTCGTACAAGGTAAATGGTATCTCATATCTTCCAGTCACTAAAATAAAAAAGTTTTATATAAGAGAAAATATAAATACCTAGTTATAACTCACAAGAATGAAAATAAATGAAATAACACCAAAAATCAATGGGAGTTCTCTATGATTATATATTCTGCACTACATGATCTTCACAAGTACATGAGACAACTATTCACTTACAAACTAAGATTAAATTTAACTTATTGCAGTAAAAAATTATTGATAAATTATATATATTTTTTGAAATATTTTTTTTTCTCTTCTCTATTCCCATTAGTCATCAGAATTTATTCATGTATTCTAAAAATTTAATTAATCCTATGTTGAAATCAACATATCCTTCAAAACACTTGATTTCAATCTCAAAATTTTTTTATTGGTATTTTTCATTCATAAAATTCCATGTTCTATTGTGTTGTGCTTTTAATATACTAGTTTAATTTGATCCATTGACCACCATGACCTACAAAATGACCTAAATAATTTCTAAATATCTGATCTCATATCATTAGGGATCCATGAATTTCCATGATACAAAAAAAGTTGTTTAGGTAATTATATTTTATTATGACTATTTCATTCCACTTAATCATTTCACCCATGGTTTGATAAGTTCATACTACACCAAAATTCTCCTCATTTTTCCATAACTTTGAATTCCAAAGTCTATATTAATTTAATTCAATTTAGTTGAAACCATATAAAATAATACAAATTTTTGTTTAATATTTTTTAATTATGGAAAAACGGAAAAAAATTATCTATTTTACTAACATGTAAAGTGAATTTAAGGATGAAAATAAAATGCATAGGTCATCCAGGAGATACAAGGTGGAAAATTATCCTTATTGAGGAAAACCATTCAAAGGAAAATGGATGGAAAATACATCAATGAATATGAATTTATTCTCAAAAGATGATACCATATAATGTGATGAGGAAAGTGAAAAGGGACAATTTTACTCAAAGAGATAATATACAATATACTTCATGGATAAATCAAACAAGCTTATAGATACATTTACTAGAGAAGAATAAGGATGTAGTGAAGATGAATATAGTGATGAGGAGACACCAAATAAAATTTAATTGAGAGAAAATCCTTTAGTAATTCTTAAGAAAATAAATAACATTTATATATAAATTAAATCATTTATGATCATGGGTAATACATTTTAAAAATCCCATATTGAATTAATAAAAAAAATTATCTATATTATTGTTAATTTCACGAAAAATATAGTTGATCTCAAGTAAATCCTACAATAATGGATTAATATTCCTATGATTACAACATGATAAATAATTTAATTTAATTTAGTGTTAAAGGATCTTAATTTGATTTTTGGTGAAGCTAAAAATTCATTACAATATTTCCATCATGTGGTGTTTCAAAATTCTATCAATAAATTTTGTAAAAGATCCAAATATATAATGAATGTTTTGTACAATTATACTAAACTTTGGTATTTTACAATGTTACCAAGAAAAGTGAATTGGATACTAAATATTTTAACCAAAATAGAATAATCAATGAAAAAAGGAAATCGCATTACTTAAAAAGTAGAAAATTCATATTGTGAATCTTCAAGGTTGTTTTAATAATTACATAAAAAATGAGGTGTGAAAAAAGAGTAATGTGGAAATGTATGTGGGGAAATACATTTTAATGTGGGATGTTATTAATTAAGATAGAGTTGAATTTTTTTATGGATTTTTAATTTGATGGAAAAAATATGAGAATTTATTAATGAACCATATTTTCAACCAATGATATTTTTCTTTAATTTATGATGTTTTTTCTATAGAGTTTATGGAAATAAATCCTACATTTTGTAGTATAATATTTTAATACCTCAATCGAATAGAGGATATAAATATAAGGGGATTAAACATAAATATCCTAGAGTCCATTCAATAAAATATTAAAGGAATAATTACATTAAACTATTAATTCTCTTAATGAGGGAAGCGTGATCAACACAAAAAAACTTCCATCAAGCATCTCAATAAACTTATATGTTGTTTTAATAGGATTTAGAACTATAATATATTAATATGAGGTGTGATCACTAAAAATTATTAGTAGTTTAAGTGGATTAAAAATAAGAAACATGGTGAAATATTGGATATACGAGAGTGGTTATTGATCAAACATGATTGAAAATAAGAACTATTGTAATGTATCCTAATTTATGATAGAGGATCTATTAATGATAATAATCCTAGATCACTCAGTTAATATAACTATGAAGTACCAAAATTATTTATAAGAAACATGAAAACTAATGAATCTATATTTTTTATGGGATGAAGAAAAATCCCTTAATTTTATCTTAGATTTGTAAATACAGTAATAAGGTTATATTTCACATGAATGGATGTGTCCTTAATATATTTGAGTATGAAATAATGACTCTTAAGGTATAGTGTACTAATGGTAACTTATTTTATATTTATAATGATCAATTCTCTTGTATCTTGAGAATAAATGAGGTGAATGATTTTTTGCAAAGAAGAAATATTTATTTTGATAAAAATAACATGGTTAATCCTTAAAAATATGAATTAGTGAAAATTTGACATAATTTGAAACATGAAGGACCAAATAACTGTAATATATTCCATAAAGAAAAACCTAGTGAAAAAAAGTCACAATGCGGTGGAGATAAAATCAGTGAAACATTATAATTTGAGACTATCATATGTATTGGTCTAATAATGATAAATTCAACTAATGGAGATAATTATTTTTGGAGTTTTATTGATAATTTCACTTGTATTATTTATTTCAAATTTATTTCTAGTAAATCAACATCACTTGAGATATTTAAAAATTTCTATAAGTGTTCTAAAATAAAAATGTGACAATATATCAAATGGTTTGGGTACGATAATAGACCAGAATACTAGAAAGGGGGATTTTAGGAATATCTTGAGAATAATGGAATAAAGGATGAATATAGTGCTCCAAATAATCAATAACAAAATGTAGTATCTAGTAAGATGAATCACATTTTGGGGTAGATGTGAGAAACTATTTCATCAGTATATATCCCAAAATGGGCATAGTACAAAAATGGAGTAGAATACAAGAATGGGTAATTTGGTGCATATATTGAGAAGAATTGAATATGGGACTAATATAGTGCTCCATAAAATCCACAAAAAAATGGAGTAGCTAAATAGATGGATCAAATTTTCATTTACATTAGAAAAAATATTTGATTAACATATATTATCGAAATGTACTTATAATGAAACTCCATAATGGTGGCTATCTATATCATTAATTGGTGATTATTTTAATCAAAATTTGTGACCATTATGTATTATATTTGGTTTTTAATTGAACTAAACATGAAAATTAAAAAGTTATTCAGAATCCAATGCTACATCAAGATCAAAGTTAAACATTTAGAAATGTTTAATAAAAGGGTGGTTGAGCTGTTATTCTTTATAAAAACAACAATTAGAAAGAGTAATCATCATTTTAATAAGAATATAATGATGAATAACAATAAATTTAGTGTTATTATTTTTGAAAAAACTAAAAATATTATCAAAAATAATTTTTAATTGATGATATAAATGAATAACTTTTAGATAATGGTGGAATAAATTTGAGTGATTCTATTTCATAAGAATATTTTTATAATTTTCATTGTTATTATGAATTATCTAGTAACAAAAAATGCCTAAATCTAATAGGTTTTATGTTTCAAAGTCACAGAAAACATTTCAAAACTAAATTAATCTTTGGTCAAAATAAAATGGTGTTCAAACCCACTGAATTATGTGAATTTCTAACCAAATAAAATCCTTTTTCAAGTTTAATAAATTAGTGTTTAAATTAATCTTCCACATGAGGATTATATTATGTTGATTAAATAAAATATTAATTATACATATAATATTACACATGGGAATTGGTGTTACATATCATTAAAAAGATTGTGATTGGTTAAAAATGGTACCTCAAAAACATTATGATAAGCGATAAGTGTCATAGAACAATTCTCAAATTTTATACAGGGTGTACTATCAAATTAAGGGTTTAGAATTTGATGATACTTTTGATCTAGTCACATGGATTGAAATGATTCGAAATTTTCAATCAATAGGTTCTCAAAGAAATTATAATTTTTTTAAATGGATTTGACATTAATATTTCTTTATCGTGAACTTCAGGAAGAGGTATACATTGAATAAATGGAAGGTTTTATACTCCAAATTTATGGTTCTCATGATTTTTATATGATGAACATTTAAAATGGGTTTAAAAAATTAAATTTATAATTTAAATCAAATTAAGAATATATCTTATGGAGTATGTTGACAAAGAAAGGAAAGGTGAATTTTAATATCCTTTTCAAGGGAAATATCAAGGATTTGTGAGATTAAATTATTTTATTATATTTAAATTCTCCAACATAACAAGAAATATAATTATTTCATTAGAAAAGTATGATCCTAATTTTTTGGGGAATTTATGAACATTATAATTGATAGTGGACATTGTTATTTATAATAGACCATAAAATCATTCACTAATGGGGTGGGGTTGAATAATGGGGTACCATGTTTTTTTATTATGTTTAACGTAAAAATTATATTCATTTAAGTGGATCAAACCTCTATCATAAGTTATAATTAATTAATCATTTATATTCACCCTAAACCCTTACTCCCACATGCAATGAAAATAATTTAAAGGAAGAAATACTAATATTTTTTTACAATGTTTAATCCTAGTGTGGGAAACATTCTCCATTTCACATTATATTTTTATTTGAATACTTAGATTTTCACTATTTTAAAATGTGTTACAAAGGGAGAAATTATTATCCTTTACCCAATAGTAGACACCATCGTTACCTTGATTACCACAATATTGCACATTTGGTTATGTTATCTACCATAAATACTCGTCTACCTCCCTATTCGAATGGTGTAATTAATTATAATGGAACCACTAATCATAAATGGTTATTCATGAACTTACTCATGGATGGATCATTGACTTCAAAGTAAACATCCCTTATTCTCAGCAAAAATTTTATCCTCCATTTCTAGTAAAGTACATTTTTATATCTCACTAATATTGTATTAAACTTATGGAACTTGTACATGTATGTGGTTAATGATAATTTTCCTATCAACTTATAGACAAGTTAATCGGTTGATCTTACTCTACATCCTTGGAACTATTGTTCCTCATCTTCTAAAAACATCTATCAAACTATTTTCTTAAAATATATATTTTAAAACTCTATCTACTATATCCTCTTCCTCTGAATTGCTCGATCAATTCCACCATGAAATATATGAATGGGGTATTCAAAATTTATAGGCTCATCCTTTGCTGATATGTTTTCTGATTTTAAATATCAAAGATCTATGATATATTCACATTTACATTTTTATTCCATATCTTTCATTATTAAACAAAAAAATAGGTTCAAATTTCTATCAAGTCATCCAAAATACATAAAATCAAATAATTTCAACTCATTAAAAAATCGTATCATGATTCAGGGGATTAAACGTCATTAAAATTTAATGTCAAACTCTATATCTTGTAAATGTACTCGCCATCATCCAATAAATGAACATAAATATAATTAATTATACGATAATTATGGTTATTCCATTTTCAAAACAAAATCATTTATATCTTTATATACATTTAATAGTTATAGATTGAATCTTATACTTCCTATAGTTTCAATCCACTGCACAAACATCCCATTCAAATATTATTTTCACAATTTTTTTTATTATCCTAACACTTGATTTATGTTTCATTCAAATGACTCTGCATCTATCATCCAATCCTGTTCACAATCAATTTATTGATGATTAATTACCTCCATTCACTATCTAAGTTAGTTTTTATTCAATTACTATAACAGTTAGACTTTCCATTACTTATGGTTATCATAATTATTGTAATAAAAAAAACAATGGTTTGACCCTTTTTTATAGAAAATACATCATATTCCCATGCCTTTACTTCATAATATTCTATTCAACTTATCATATGATCAACTTATCATGAATAAATATTAGTATTCCACTAAATCAATGTTTATAACATTGAAATCATACAATATTAATCACACAAATTTTCATTGATCATTTTTGTTATCATCCAAATATAATCATTATTTATAGCTTCAACATCCAAAGGCCTTCCAACATATCCTTTCCAGCTTATCATTTGGTAATTTTTCTTCTACATGTGTATCCAAATTTTTCAATAAGATCAATGAATTTTCAATGTATTCAAATTTATTAAGGTTAAATGAACCTTATAAAGACATGTATCAACCTTATGTAGTCCATTAATGACCTTTATAAGGTTCAAACCTTTTCAAAATTCATTTATCCAAATATAATTATAAAGTCAATTTCACCATAAATTATTCTAAGATATACCATGGGGACTTTTCCAATTCATTACTATGGTGTATCCTTTCGATCACCCTAAATTCTTCTAATTCTAGTAACCTCAGTTTTAGGTTATCATTTTTCTTCACTAATTTTTCAGTGCAACTTCTAATTAGCTCATTTTATCACATATCTTTAATCTTTTCCTCTTTATATTGAATATCCCCAACTAATGACTTCAACATAAAATGGGTTCTCCTAAATCTTTTATTTGATCACCTTATCCAAATAATTGTGGTAGATTGTACTTTTCATCATCATCAATACATTACTTTCCGTATATGAATAGTGAAACATTTATAAAATGTATTCTATCATCCGATTCTCAATATTTGGGAAACTAAATTCTTAAACTAAATATGTAAATTATAATGAATCTTCATACATCATAAATTTTCATCAATTCATTGATATAAAACTCAACGAATCATCTAATATACAAATTTATTCTGTGGATCATTATCTATCAATGAAATTTCCTTTCCTTAAATACATTATGTGACCTCGTTATTCACATAATATTAATGGATTGTCTCATTACCTATAGTGGATATCATATAGTTGTTGAGATAAATCTATAGTTTTACTAATTTCAATGGTTTCATCATCCATAGTATGTACGTTTTTTCATTATCCATGGTAATTTCAATTGGGATCTTCATTTTCACATTTTATGAATATCATTAACATCAATTAGCAATATTGATTTATAAAAAAATACAATACAACATCATCTGAACCTGATGGTAACTTTTTTTTTTCAATTAAAATATTTATATTAATTCTATGATTTCATTCCCCTATATTGACTATAAATTGAAATTCATTACTTATAGGGTATTTCCTTCATTATATATTATATTATCGGATTTAGATTGATTAATATAAATGTATCTATTAAAAATTGATGGATAAAATAAAATTTTAAGTTAATATATATAAATATATTTATAGGATTTAACTCTATGTGATTTATTCTAGGTGAGAAAATAAGTTTGAAAAATATAGAAATCAAATCTATCTATAATAAAATATTATGTGATACCAATCATAGAAATTTCAAAAGGGGTAAATATAGGGAATTTTCAAACAACTTATTTCATGAATCCATCTCAACAAACAAATTAAAAATATTCATTTTAAAAAATATAGGTTCCCCCCATATAAAAATTCTATCAATTTTTTAATATATGATAAAGTTATCTTCCCTTTTTGAAATAATGGTTTATTTTTCATATTAGGATATGAAATAAGCATTATCCCACCTAAAGGATGAGATATTACAAAATTATATTTATTTTAATAATATAGATCTTCTTCATCATCATCATCTAAATCATATGCCTCCAGTAAATTCAACCTTAAATATAATGTATATTCCACATATTAAACAGATCACTTCCGGTTGTGAAGGATATTTATTCTTTAATATCAGTTTTTGAGACTTATGTAAGAGTAATATTTTTATTCACATCACCTAGAGGGGTGAACCCCAACATCCTTATTTTTATAGCTCCCACTAAATTTCATTAACATAAATTCCCAGTTTAACAAATGGAAGAACTATACATGTGGGAAAAAGGTAGATATTCTATTTTTTTAATTATAGAAACTATTTTAAAAAATAGTTTCCTACCCCAAAAATCCCTTTAAAATTAACCTCACGTTTCTTCATGGAATTACCCTTATTTTTTAAATAACTTCTATTCTCAAGGAACATGGAATACCTCATCTTTTTAATATTCAATATTTTCTATATATAATTACTTTTATCTTTTTTCTAATTACTAACTAGGAATTTTGTTCTCTTTATATTCCAAATCCCTTAACTCTATTGGGAATCATGATATATTAGCATGAAAACCATTGGAATGTGTTTAGGTTTCAACTTGGGATGTGATTTATTCATAACAATAACTCTTGTATATTATGATTTATACTTCCTTTTATTCACCAAATATTTCTTTTCCAGAACCTATTTCATAAATTTTTATGTTACTGAGAATTATTTTTTAACCCTACAAATAATTTCTAAACTTTTAGTAATTTTACCAACTTTTGTGATATCTAGTTAACGTCAATATATTCCCTAGTAATGACTTCCACTTAACCAATTTACCTATTTCTTCCTCAGAATTATTCCCCTATCTATTTGATATTTCTTTCCTCATCATCAACATTCAGGTATTTCATGAACTAATCTATTATATTTCCCAACTTTCCACAAAATATTCTTATCTTCTTTAGTATGAAATTATATAATACCTTCTTATGGGGGGGGGGGGTAATTTATTAATCTGGAACTAGTATTCAGAGTGGAAACTTATACCACAACATCCAAATAAGATTTTTATATATTAAAATACGTTAGAAAATATACTTTTAGTCTCCCATGTTCTTATGTTAGACTTAGCTGAACATCATTTACCGTAACACCCCTCTATTTATTTTTGGCTTTCACCATATTTCAAAAGTTATAGTGTCGATCCAAAAATAAATTATGGGGAAATTAAAATTTCGACAACATTTTTTGTAGCTATGAAATATAATATTATTCTATTGAGATGAATTTTAACCATTGCATGGTTCTTCTAGAACATCATCCTTTCAAAAATAATGGGGGTAACTTTTTTATTTATTATTTATTATTCCATTGATTATTTGGTCAGATAACCATCAAATTTCTTCATCCATATTTCTCTATAACTTGTTTTTAGCATAAATTATTCATGGCATCATTGTTAGTGTGAAAAATACTTATAAAGCATTACATTCCAATTTTATTTGTTAGAAGATGTCAAATCTGATTATTTCACATTTTTTCTAGATTTAATTTTTAGAATAATAAATATCATAAAAAATTATAATTATGTCTCTTCTCTTGGACTAATATAAAGATTAAATATGTGCAACTTATGTGTTCCCTAATTTAACCTCCAACCCAATACACATTAAACGTAAAGTTTTTCAATTATTCTAAAATATTCAATTTATCATTACATTGAAAATATATTTTTCAAAATACTTATGCACTAAAAATAAACATTCTCTATAAGTAATAATCACGTTCCATTCTCCTTTTATCCATGAACTCCAACTAGAATATTTTCAAATAAATGATTTCTTTGTTTTTTATTCTAGTGTGAGGAAAATTTATTTAAGAAATTTTTAATCATATAATATTCATAAATACTTATCCAAAATTCTTATTTAATTGAGTAAATATTTTCATAGAAATGAAATATAAATTTCTCTTTTGGTTCCATGATTTTTGTGAGGTATTTACATTTTCATAACATTTTAACTAATTCAAGTTCTTTCATAAGAATTTATAATTAAATATAGGATTTTTATTCCTATTGGACCTTGATAAATATAAGTATATATATATATATATGAAAGAATCTGTAGATTCATTATTTATATAGTCATCCTTTATAAACTAAAAAAATTATTTTTTTCAATAGATTGACACTATGGAACCCCATTATTTATATGCATTTACTTTGGAATAAACTATTCTTATTTTATAGATTTGTTTAGAAAAAACTCTATGTCTAAATGAATCATTATATTATATACCTTTTTAACTCATCATTTGGATCGGAGGGTATTAAGAATATTAAACACATTATGAAAAATAATTAAATAGGTTTTGTTTAATTATTTTTTTGATTAACTCATAAATATATGTATAAAAGTTTCAGTAAAGTCATTTAATTCTTCAGAAATGTGTTTAATTTTAAAAAATTATTGAATTTTTTACATGTTTATTATAATTAATATCTAAAAAAAATTATAATTAATATCTATAAATATTAGAAATTAAATTGTATAGTAAGTATATAATTTTTGAATCATCTTTTAAAATTTATCTTAATGTGAACTTTTGGGAGGAGATCCATTTTCAGTAAATAATAAAAAATATGGATTTTTTAGAAGACAATCATTACAATACATGTATTTATAATTTCCCATTTTATTTTGAAAAGAATTTAAAATTTTATTAGTAATTTTTGATTAAAATTTATTCAATAATTTTCATTTAGATCATCATTGCTCTCAATTACTTCTAAAAAAAGTTTATACATAAAATGATTTTTTATTGGAAATCATTTTCAACAATATTTGTGGGATTATTTTAAATTTAATTTCACCCACTTATTGAGGATTAACTAAAAATAGATTCAATATTTAGAATTTGTGTAATTAATATTATATATTATGTTTAAATTAATTTTTCTACATTAATAATAACAACTGAGGTAATTTTTCATTACTATGATGAAAGATGATATATTTTTACCAAGGATTAAAATAGGATATAAGGATTATATTTCCATCTAAACTTTTATAAACGCTTTTAGACAGACATATTTTGACCCTATGTTATCCAATCTTTAAAAAAAATTTCATTTTGAGTCATTTTTATTAATTATTTTATTATTTTATTTTACTCCTTTACAAGATTCCCTGTGTATCCCCCCTTATAAATGGAAACTCTTCCACACTCTTCTTTACACCACATTGAGTCCCCTTTCTCAATAAAACACTATATAATTATCTTTGAAACAACCCGAGATACAATGTATAGGTATTTTTATTATTAAATGACTATTATAGGCTTCCTTAAGAAGGGATCTAATTGTGATCTTCCAAATAATAGGAGCATGAATAAATTAAAACATAATATAAGGGTTTTAGGTTAACATATCATTTTTATAGAGATAATTTATGGATAAATTTCCAAAATGAAATTATATGACATTTCTCTACAAATTATCAAGAGTTTTATTCACCTCAAAGAATTATTTTGATTACATATTTTCTATTCATTTTATTCTCTTTATGTACTTAGGAGATTGAAAGATTGTTTTTATGAAAAATTGACATTATTTCCAATTTTGATTAGGAATCTTATTCATCAATTTACTTATTTTATATAAAATGGTTTGAAGAATTTTTTTACAATTATCATATTATTATTTAAATTTATCTTCCAATTTTATACTTTATATAAGCATGTTTAAAATAAATATTCTTCTCATTTTATCATCGATGTTATTTTGAATTTTTATAAAAAATGTCAATGGAATATTTTTTAACATAAATTGAAAGAAAATAATACCTCATCATTATGACTATTAAATTTCTTAATATTCCTTTTTTGTTTAAAAATATATATTTTTTAAAATATTTTCCATAATATTTTTTGAAATTTTTATATTCTGTATAAGTGACTTCAAGATTAAAATGGTATTCTACTTAGGAAATATTCCACTTATCTTTTAATGGTATTTTTCTACTATGATAACTTACTTTGATGTTACTTATGATTTATTTGTGATATAATCCAATGATACTATCCTTATTATTTCTCTTGATGGTTTATGATTATGATAGTGAGATGTATACGATACCTTTTTATTTTCAATGGGTAATGATTTGATGATATTATAAATTCTTTATGATCTTATAGAATGGATATGAATAGATTATGATTTTTTAATGGGTGATCCTATATTTATATACCGCTATAATTCATTTGGGAAATATTATTATTTTTCAATCTAAAATAGTACATGGGAGGTAATACCAAGACTAAAAGACAATATATAATTAGTTATTTGAAGCTTGAATGTGGGTACATGGGATCTTATCCCATGATAAAAATATGGTACACTATAGATTGTACCATTTTAAAGGTAGGTATATGGGTGGTAATCCCAATCCTAAAATGTGATTAATGTATTTGTTTTTAGTTGGGCATCATGTTTAAATTATTACAATTGTTTCACATGTCATTCCACTCTTTTGTGGCATTATATTTACAATATGATGTGCTCTCTTGTCTAATATCCATTGAATCTATTATGATTAAAGTCTTATGTAATGACATGATTTATTAAATAACTCATTCATAGGGTCTATGAATTATAGGGTATGAGTTTCAAATTCGAATCTCATGTTATCATACCCTTATTCTCATATCATGCTAAAATTGTATGTGATGTATCTATTGTTTAAACATAATGATCATATTTGCTCACTAATTTTTATGTTTCCATTTCCAAAGGATATAAATAATTGTATTAATTATGATATGTCTAGTAAGGATTTTATTTTGAAGAACATGATGGGGGATGCTGTATATAATTTAGATATCTATTTTAGAAGTATCCAATTTTCGAAAGAAACTAATATTAGAGGGTTCATGCACGGATACTAATGTTATATAATGAATATTAATTTAAAAATATGTTATATTTAAGTATAAAATTTTGGTTCTCAATAATTGATGTCAGATAACATTTAATTTATTTTAAGGAAGCTATGATAAGGAAAAAATATTGAATAGTTTGTATAAGACAAACTATAGGAGAAGATCATATTTCATATTAAAGAAATAAGTGTGGTTTTCTTAGTAATACATCTCTATATAGATATGACAACTGGTTGTGGTTTTTATAGTGACACATACGTTTTGTAAATAGATTTAAACTCTTAATAGAATAATATTCATTATATTACATAAGGATCCATTCTATAATCATATACGTCTAGTACCTTTAGAAACATGGATACATAAAAACAATACTTCATAAGTGAACCACATAATCTAATAATATGTTCTCTCTAACTAGAAACCTTCTTAGACATATAAAACATAATAATTTTATTTATATCATGGGTAATGGAAATATAAGAATGACTTATATCATATGATATGTAATAATAAATAAGGGAAATTTCAATAACATCATAAATTTGAAATGATTATAAGTGTATGATAACATGATCATGAAATTTAAAAACTATACCGATAGTATCATAGATCATAATTTTGATACATATTATAAATACTAGTAGTACATAAGACAGAAATCTTAAATTACTAAACCAATATAATCTGTGAGAGCCTGATACTTGTATAAGACATAGATTTTTTTAATACACATAATCATAGGAAATCATTTTATTAGTACTCAATTATTAATTACTAGACTATAAGAGTGTATTAAGTTCACTCTCCAAAACCAACATTGTAGTCAAGGCTCTCTCCCAAGATTATCATAGTTGAAAACTTCCTTTAGTAAACTATGATCTCTCTTATTCTAGTTATATTATTCTCATGAGAAATCCATATTAACCAAATGATTTTAAGGACTATATAATTATGGTCTCTATCATAAAATAAGAAACATTATTCCTATTTGTTCCACAAGATAATAAAACATTCAAAATATTATAACAAATGGAAAAGAAATGGATTTCATAAACATTCTATCATTGCATGGAAAAGAATCTAGCTTCATAAACACATTTTCATCATAATAATAAAACAAAATTAAAACTAATAAGGATGATATCATTGGATAATATCACAATTAAATAGTTTCTAACATAAAATTATTTCATTTTAGATTAAAAATTCATTTAAAATATCACTTCGAATATTTTTTAAGGAATGAATAATTTTCTCATTGAAATCGCTTATATAAAATTTTAAAAATTAAAAAGATTATGGGAAAAAATATCTTTAAAATAAAAAATGGGAAAAATTAATGAATGTTTCAATTTATATAGTTTTTTATCACATTTATAATTTTTTTCATTCCTTATAAGTGAAAATAAATCATTCCTTTCATACCTTTGTAAAAATAAGTCAAAAAGTACCGCTTTTGGAAAATGAAAAGAATATTCCTTGGAAAATATTTTTGGAAAAATAAATAAAGAATAAAAATGAATTTGAAAATCATATAATAATATTAAATATTTCTTGGAAAAGTTTTATTGAATATATTTACATGAGAGAAAAAGTATTTTAGACTGAAGTGATAGATAAATTTGATTTTCCTTAAAAAAATTCTTTCCATATCATGAGTACATAGAAATAGTAAAATGAAAGGAAAAATGGTGTTATCCAAAAATTACCATATTAGAATAAAATTAATTAGTTTCTTGATATGTAGAACCTGAAATTTAAACATCATAAAAAATAACCACAAATATTCCAAATAAACAATGAGATTTTAACATAAAACACTCACCTTGGTCTAACATCCATTATATGTGTTTTACCATCCATTATAATACATATATATTTACTATAAATATATTAAATAGCTATAAACACATATATCATCAAATAAATGAATATATTATAGTCTTTTTTGACACGTTTATTGAATTTGTTTTCACTAAAATATAAGTTTTAGGTGACAACGTCTTCATTTTTCATGTATGTTTTCAGTCGATAATTTTGTCATTTGTAATTTGATCATCGATCCATTATATAAATAATTATAATAACTATATAAATATAAATTTTATTTATTTTTTAAATATGTATAGTCTTCCATAAAAGTTGTAGGTATACAAAATAATTACATCATTCATGGAGATGGTAGGTTGTACGTACACATGAATGTTATTTTCAATTTTTTGATGAATGGAAAAAAGATAAATAATAATTAATATTTTAAAAAAATATTATTATATAATAAAATTATATATATTATTTAAATATATCCTTATTATCAACAATTTCAAAAAAAATTAATAACATCGCATTGTGGTAGTGGTTGTCCACACATATGCCCAAGCGACATTATTCTTTCAAACAGATTTGATGTTATAAAGGTATATGTGATACTAAAATAAAATAACAATAATTACATCACTAATAATATATATATATATATATATGTATGTATATGTGTGTGTGTGTGTGTGTGTGTGAGTGTGTTAAAGAAATCAATATATCCATCTTGGAGAGGCGGTGATAGAAAATGAATAACCTCATCTCATTAGGTGGTAGTTCAACGTACACATGATCTGTAGTTTTGTGTCTCATTTGATGGAACAGTAGATGTATATAGTTTATTCCATTAAAATAATTTCATATTAATAAAATTAATATAATTTTCCTATTAATTTAAAATGTTTTAGAAATTTTTTGAGGAGTTAGAAGAGGAAATAAAATGAAAGTGTGTGGTTAATAACTATACCTTTTTTCAAAAAACCTAGGTATATTTATAACTAATAACATCCTAGGATGGTTTTTTTGATTATGAAATAGAACATAGGATTTGGTGGTGGATGTAAGGAAAGTATTTGGTATTTATTTTCCAAACCAAATATCACATGAAGTGTGGATAATAGAGGAGATAAGGTTTTCTTTTATATGTGGGGCAGAGGACCGACTTAGAATTATTGGAAATAATAAAAATATATTAATGTATTTTTCATTAAAAATGGATTGAAAATTTACCATTCATGAATATAAAATTATATATTTTCATTATCTAGAAATTAAAGATAATTTATTATTGTTTTAGGGAATTTTATCTCATATCTCTTTAGATTATTTCCCAATAAAACTAGTTTAGCGTTCACCATGGTAATATATTTCTTTACTATTTTTATATTTACTATGAAAACAATTAAATTGAACTTATTAAAAACAATTAATTTTTATTATTTCAAATATAAAATGTATTTTTTAAATTTCAATTTGAGGAGTTAATGGAATAAACTTTATAATTGAACAAACAAGCAAGATGAAAAGCAGTTTTCTAAATATAAATTTTTTATATACAAAATGTTTTAATATAAAAAACTTAGTATAAAATTTATTAAAAATAAATAAATATGATTTAAAATAATATTATTTATCTAAATTTATTTTTAAAACAATTTTATGAAATACTAATTGGTAAATTATTTAAACAAAATTCAATAAAAATCAGTGTTTTCACTATTTATCAAAAAATAATATTTGTAGAAATTTATAAGAAATTCAATACAAAATAATATTGAAATTTGGATTTAAAAAATGAATTTATTTTTCTCAAATTAATTTTATAAATTTGGGAAAATCTGATAATATTATTTTTTTTCAAAAAAATAAATAAAACACTTTTTAATGAAAATGTTTGTTTTTGAAAAATATAAAGACTTTGCTAAAAAACTATTTTATTTAACTAACAACATTATACATATTTTTAAATTATTTTATTCTTATTTATAAAAATAATTTAATTAATAGTTTATAATGCAATAATATAAATTAGGGCTCATTTAGACTTAGGATTGTGTGTATCACAAGCTATTAATGAGATTAAATTTATTAAAAAAATATCTTAATGTTTATGGGCAGTCAACCCCTATTAAAATTATCTCCAGACCAAAAATTATATCAATCAGAAACAAAAAAATATGGATATAACTATTTCATTTTGTCCTTGAGTTCCTATGTAGCTTTTTTGAATTTCATATTCCTCCAGAAAAAAATTATGAATATGAGTAGTGTATTTCTCTAGAAATTTTTCTATACGATCCAATATTTTTTTCAAGATTTTCATAACATGAAATATCTCATCATAGTTGTACAGATTATTAGTTCATTACTTGTGAAGGGTTAGGTATGTACATCCTTATGAGATATATATAGAACACATCATGAACTTGATAGATGTTTGGTTGGAGTTCCATGTGATATGTTGTTGACCCTACTCAATAAATAATCATGATAGGGAAAATATTACTAGGGTTCACGTTAACTTTATTCCTGAATCATATTACTATCTAAAATGGAGAATTTCATAGAAAATATTTCTCACCAACATTGAATTTCAAATCATTTCAATTCTTATAAACATAAACTTTTCAGTTGACTTTAAGCTGTCTTGTCATATTGTAGAATGGTTTTGAATTTCACTTCCATTTCATCAGCTAGTCCGGGTCCCAATATATTTATTTATCAAACTATATAAAATCATGTTGGAGTTTTAAACTTCCTTCTATAGTGGGGTTAATAAGGGTAAATCTGAATACTTGAGTGAAAAATATTTTTATAAGAAAACTCGACTAAATAAATGTGTTTATCCTAACCAACATTAAATTTTAGGAAAAAATATCTCAATAAGTCTTACAACATTGGAATGGTTATCTTTGATTGGTAATCTATTTTTTTGTGGATAATTAGTGATGATACATGAATTTTATCTATATCCAGACGAATAAATTCAAGGTAAACCATGGATCCCAATCAGATACAACAGAATATGATTATCTAAGAAGCGTTATCAGTTTTTTAATTTATATTATAATAAGAGGGTGGAAAGAAAAATATTCCCAAATATAAATTATATGTGTTTTATTCTTAAGGAGATCCACTAGATACCAAATCACATTATGGTCATTATATATATTAGGGAGTCTAATTAAAAAAACATGGTTGTATTTTCCCATTTTCTTTTATAGTATGGGTAATGGTTATAACATACTATTATAGTTCTTTCTATCAGACTTAAAATGCTAACATACCAAGTATTGAGATATATAATAAACGATATATCTATTCAATTCATCCCACTATAAATATTATTTCAGATCTCTATACATCTTCATACTTCTACTATGAATAGGGAATTATAAAATTTAAACCTCCTCCAATAGTTCCTTCTTAAAATATAGTATGTAAAGAATATATTCTTGGTTCATGTACCTTATTATTCCATTATAATCAATGTTTAACACAAGAACATTTTTACCTTGTTTTGTAGATCTGCATTTTCCTTCCATACCTCCTTAATCATCACTTGGATAGATGGTTGAACACTCATTTGAGTAAGATAATATTTACTTCCATCCATTAATATATCAATACCATCCATTTCAAAACCATAAATATTGGATATTTTTAGGACCCTCATCATATATCAGCTGGCATCATCCTTTTGAATTAAATATTCTTCCAACATGTTATCCATCCTTAGGTGGTAATGTATTAGGTAATCCGAGTCATCAAACAGATCAAACCATCTTCTATGGTGCATATTTAACACTTTTGGGGTGAATTTATAATCTATATTATTATTATTAATATATATATATATAAATTTTCACAATATAGATAAATCCACTATTTTTATAATGAAAAAATTAATACAACTAACCTTAAATCAATTTTTGGGCAATTTTGATAATGAATCGTCAATAATTGCATGGTAACCATGTCATTCGATATGAGAAATTATCCCAATCCACTATTTGACACATCACTATATTTTAGAAACCCTATTCTGTTATATGGTAATGTATGGAAAAGTACATAGAGAAAACATCTCTTTAGTTCCTTCTAATTTTACTCATATTCATCTATAAAAATGAACTTGGATCCCTTACATGTTAACGTGGTGAGTGGATTATATTTTCACAAGTCATTTTCCAAAAAAAAATCATTAATGTTTTTTAAACCAAAAAATGTGGATCCTAGTCATTGTGGTTTGTTTGGAGGAAAATTCAACAACTTCTATCATTGATGGGTCTATAGATATAACCATTCCTTAAATTATATGACCCGAAAATTAATTTTATTGTATGTAAAATTTACACTGTAATGTTTTCATAAAATTATCATTCCATATAGTATTCATTAAAATTATTATTTGATCTTCATGGTATTCCTTTATCTTTGAATAAATAATAATATCATCCATAAAGACAACAAAAAAATGATCACAGTAATCTCTAAAGCCTCAAATCGATAAATCTATAAATATAGTAGAGAAATTAAAAAAGGAAAATAGAATATCTATATATTAAAATTTCCCATAACATGTAAAATATTTTTCCTCTGTTATATCCTAATACATATCATTCAATTAATACTATCCAGAATGAAGGTCAATCTAGGAAAAGAATGGAACATCACACAATTGATTAATGAAGTCATCAATATGAAGTGTAGGATACTTATTCATGGCTATAATATTTATAGGTAACTGATAATCATTTAAAACACTGATCCACCATTCTACTTAACAAAATAAATATGTTCTCCCAAATGAGATGCACTTGGATAAATAAATACATTGTTAATATTCTCCTAGAGTTTCTTCTATAGATCATACAACTCAATCTGGGTCATTCTATCTAGATCTTATAAAATATATGTAGAACTATGTATGAGTTATACTGAAAACTCAATTTAATGATTTAGTGTGAGTCTAGGAAACTCTTCTAGAAATACATCAATAAACTCTTTCACAATAGGCATATCATCAATATTGAGATTCTACCCATCTATGTGAGATAAACACCCATTTTAAATAAGAATAAGGACCCATACAATGGATATGATTTCCATTATAGGTTCATATTTTTTTACTGATTGATGATCATGTGTTGGATTGGAATATCAAACATGACTTCAATTCCTTGAAAATTGATATGGTATTTAGGTAGAGAAAACTAATCCATTCCCAAGATGAATTAAAAAAACTAGTGGTACAATAATAATCTTCTTTAGAGGAACATTCCCACAAACATTATTTAGATAAGAATCATAAAATTGAGTTATAAACATTATACCATTAATAGTTTTGAACACTAATTTAACATCCAAAAAATTGGGGTGGCATTTGGAGACCAATAGAAAAAAAATTTATAATAAAAGAGTTGGTATATCCAGAATCAAATAAGACATTTCGTTTCTATAGTGTATTATATGTGTACATCTGACCACATAATTATAGTACCCCTCATATGGAATAGAAATTTCCTAATATTTTTGTTTTTTCTCTGGGATTAGGAGGTTTTAAAATTCATTCATCCTCATTACCTTATGATTTGAGAACTTTTTAGAATAATGACTATAGTCTATGAATTTGAAACACTATAGTGTGAGCGGTGAATTATGTTAATCCTTCTCTCTTTTTGAATCATTCTAAAACTTCTTCACATCACTTCATAATTTGATTTCATGATGAGATTCCTTTCCAAAATTAAATTTTTTTCGAGTCTCCATAAAAATATTTCCTCATCGATTCCATCGACACTTTGATCATATATAAATATTATATTCTTATCTCTATAGTTTTTATACTATCCTCTAAATTACATATTCCTTTTATTTTTAAAATTAGGATATTGATGGGTTTCTATAATATCCATTTCATCCTCTATAATAAATCAAACAATTTCTTCATAGATACAGAATACATTTATTAATAACTCCCATTGAATAAATAGTTTTAAGATAATGATGAATTGGTATACCATTTTTTAATTTTTGGTTGTAATACCATAAGCATAGCTCATATGTCTTGTATGATTTTACTAATTTTTACCAATAGATTAATTATCCATCTACTTTAACTCAAGTAATTACTTTTCTATTTTAATATGATGAATACTAGGAGTGTAATTTTTGGAAAATAAACCCCTATTATCATCCCACCAAATTTATTTAATTTCATACAATTTAATCATATTATTGATAGGAGTCCACCATTAATTTGATTATCCTTCCAAATAATAGAAAAGTATGACAACTTTTTTGTGATTTAAAAAATAGAGAATAAAAAAAAATAAAATTTATTTATCCATTCCTCAACAGCTAGTATATGAATGAACCCACTAAACAGAGCGTGCTTCCACCTTAAGGGCACAACAGAACATTTTTCTATCCTTTTATTTTTTTGTAATTTCAAAATTATTCATTTATTGGGAATGTTTTTTAAGCATAAAAACAATGTTTTTCATTCCATCTCCCATAACATTTTGTTTCTCAGGAAGAAAATATTTAATTTTTCAATCGCATTCAGCATTAACATAGTTCCTTTGTTCTTGAGAAATTTACTAAAACCCAAAAACATATTGTGAGAAACAAAAATTATGATGTAAAACTATATAATTAGGAATAATAATATATTAGATGTATAAATGTGAGAATTTTTTTTAAATTAATGATTCCTTAGGTTTTACCTTGGTCAATCATGTTGATTGTCTATTTAAATCCATTATGATGTTTCATAATGAAAATATGAATTAACCCTAGAATATCCACAAGTAGTATCAAACTGGTGCAATATGGGAAATATAACCATCCAATAGAATGATTCCCAATATATTCCCAACCAAACCTTTTTAGGGATATTACCCCTTTATGAATTTTCACCTAAACTATATCCACTTTTAGTATTCATACAAGGATGCTTTTCTAGGAAAACAATAATATTTTATTTACCATCACATATGATGTTATTCTTTACATATTATTATCCTATGAGTTCTTAGTATTTTTTTCCCATCCAAGTTCTCTATTGTAACTAAACCTATCATTTATACAATAAATATAGGCCCATAAATTTTAAAAATAGATATAACATCATAATAGATGGATATTCCTTATATAACGAAACGTTCCATTAAAGAATCACATAGGTATAATGACATTGGAAGTATGGATACATAAATATCTAATTCATATGTAAACCACATCATCTTTCAAAAATTCATAATAACAATCTCCCTTTTAGGTATATAAATTTTAATTCATTTCTCCATAACATGGAGAATGGAAACATAAGAAAGTGCGATATCAGATGCTCAATAAGGGTAAAAAAGGAAGCCACTAATGACCGCATAAACATTACATGAGCACAAGAGAATGATAAACTAAGAATTATATTTGAAAACCAAATCCTATATATCATATATCCTAATATTGAGTGGTGTTATAATGTTTCACAATTCATAAGACATCTATCGTAAAGGAATCACAAAACAAAATCTCTAATACAAAAAAAATTAATAATAGAATTATATTTATGGAATAACCATAAAAATAGATAATCATGTCCTTAATTTCCAAAGCTCATTTTCAATACAATCATTTTGAATTGGGGAAAATCCACAAACCATTTTAGTAGTAAATGTTTACTCCAAAGTCTATCATAGTGGATGGAGTCTCTTATTGAATTGGGTTCACTCCCAGTCAAATACAATTTATCTCATAAGATACTAGTATTTAAAAAACTTATTAGAAGAATAGATATTTCTAAAAACACACATCGCCAAAATAAAATCATAATGATATGATCCTCATGTTCATAAATATTCATTATATCATAACAAGTAAAAAAGAAATATGTTTGATAAACATATTATAATGGAATAACTTGTGGAAAATAAATGGGCCTAATAAACATATTATCATCATAATAATAAAACATTAAATAAAATAATAAAAATGGTATCATTATATCATATCCCCATTAAATATTAGATAACATAAAATGATTTAATTTTAGATGAAAAATTACGTTACAAGGTCACATGGAACATTTCATTACCAAAATAACCTTTCACTTTGAAAAGAATACGTTTAAATCCTAAAATTTACAAATATAATGACAAAAAATTATTTTCATAAGATAATTGGTGACATTTATTTTAATAATAAATGTATTGGGTGGCCATTTTAGTGGGAAATTTTTCAATTCCAGGTAAATTCCAAAAATTTCCTTGTAATTTTTTTTAATTAAATGGGAATTTTATGAGCCCACGAAAATTTACGGTGCATGATTCTGAGGCTCGATGTGCCCAGAATCAATTTCTGAATTTTTTTTCATATATGTTCAGTGAATGTTCAAACAGGTTTCTCAAACTTTTGACCGGGTGCTCAGAATTGAAATCAGAGGACACCGTTGAACTCACAGAGCTGGTTTTCACTTAAGAAGACTTTCTCCTCTATGATAATTGGTCAAGGGTGAAAGTTAGTTTTTGGGTTTTTTTGTGGAAATAATAAAATAAAACAATTACAAGTTCTATTTTATTTATCTATTAAAACCTCCCATGTGAAAGTTGGAGGTGGGGACCACCACACCTTCACCTCCCATGAGTTATGGTTGTGGGGACCACCCAAGGTTTATCCCTCATAATGGGGGGGGGGAGAGGAAACCTCTCAACTCCCTCAATTAATTTTATGTGTCAAAATAAAATTAAATGATTTCAATTTAATTATATGTTTCCACATAGAATTAAATGCTTTCAATTTAATTTTATGTGTCAACATAAAATTAAATGCTATCATTTAATTTTATCTGTCAATATAAAATTAAAATATATCAATTAATTTTATGTGTTAATATAAAATTAAATGCTATCAATTAATTTTATGTGCCAACATAAAATTAAATCCTATAAATTGTTTTGATGTTGGATATTTCTTATCCTTCGCGGTGGAATTGGGGAAAGGTTTGACTTTAGAGAATTGGGAGTAGCACTTGGGAGAAAGCTTCTCCAACGAAGAACGCTTCCTCCATGAATAATGCGTTCTACCGACGAAGAACGCGCTCCATAGATGAAGAACATCAACCCAGACATCATCCTTCTTCCTCGGGACTTCCTTCGACATAGGACGTCTTCAAATAAGACGAGTCAGTGCACAAACCGATGATATAGAAAAACAACGACGACACTGAAATCCTTCATTTCCCAATGATCCGTCTTCTTCCCCGATACTCTGTTGAAAAAAAAGGAACAAGGTAGGGAGTAATTATTGAATTCTTGAATCTTTTTGATTATTAACCTCGTTCTTGGTTTATGATTAAAGTAGAGCCACTTTCTACCACTCTAAACATGGAGGGTGCGGGCCAAAATAACATGGCCCGACCCATCCGCCGATCTCCTTTGGTGTTATTTGCGATGGGTAAGGACGAAAACCTATGTGGAAGAGCACAAAAATGGAGGCCAGCACCACTACTGGCCGTGAAAAAGGAAATGGTGCATGGAACCGCTCAGTGACCCCCCCCCCCCCCCCCCCGCACCCTCGAGACAGCCCCGACTGAGCAGCCCGCACCCTCGTGGCATCCCCGGGCCAACCCACCTATGGCTTCCGCACACCACGTTGTTCCACTATTTGTGTGCCCCACACACCCAGAAGCTTCGCTGTCTTCACGCCCCACGCACCCTACGGCTCCGCCGTCGGTGTGCCCCGTGCAGCCTGCGGCTCTGTGCACCCTGCACACTCCGTGGCTCCGTCGTCCGCGCACCTCGTGCACCCCGCACCGCCACTTGCCGAACTAGCCCATCGGCCTCTCGATCCACCCTGGTCGTGCCCGCCCACCGGCCCCTTGAGGTGCCCCAGCCAATTCGGCCCGCACCCTCGAAGTGCCCCAGCCAAACCGGCCCGCAGCCTCGCGTTTCCCCGGCTGAACGGGCCCCGGCCTCTGGGCCAAGCCGCCCCGAGCTGTGCCCCCTCGCGGCACCCTCCATGCCGAACCACCCTTGCACTGAAACGTGGCTAGTACACACCCTCACAACTGGTCCGTGCCTTTGCGGCCCACTGGGCTAGGTCCAGCAGGCTATGCTGGGTCAATCCGACCGGGTCCGACCGGACCCGGGCCCACTACGATCGTTTACCTTCTTTTGGCCATATCTTTTGCACCAGACATCCTTTTGAAGAACCATCAGCGGTGATAGTAATCTTGGAGTATGAAGATCCCTTTGAGTATACCCCACTAGATATTGGGGTATATTTTAGATATGGTCAGGTTGGATCATGAATGAATCCAACCGCGACCCCAAGACTAAAAGGCTAATAACACACAGTCCGGGCATCCGATTGACGCACCGTCTGTTGTGTTGTGACCCCTATGCCGTGGCGGAACCTTGGGATACTTCTTCATGGTATTTCGTGATAGAGAAGCATCTAACAGTATCTTGTGGAGTGGATATTTTGGATACGAGAGAGCATTTGTGCGGGAACCTAGTACTTGGTTGAGACTTGACGACTGCTTACCGTTTGACTCGGAGTTACTCGACTAGCCTAGTGGGGAGCGACTTGTTGTGGCAGCAGAACCACGGTGGAATAATTCCTGGTTTTGGAGGTAGACCCATGGTACTCGACAAGAGAAGTACCTCTGCAGGATATGAGGGGGAGCACCTGGTTGTGGCGGCAGACCCATGGTGGAGAGCGCCTCTGCGTGACACAACAGACCCACAATAATCGACAGGAGGAGTACCTCAACAGTCCATGGTTAGTGGGAAGTGCCTCTGTGTGATGCGGCAGACCCATTATACTTGATAGATGTGCAGTTCTCCAACAGCTGAGGTTTAGGAATGTTTTTACCCCTAGAATAAATCCTGGTTTGAGCTGAGTGAGTTTTTCTGTGTTTTCTTCATGATTGAGATATATTACTAGAAAACTTAGGTATATGTATGGTCATATATCTAAGTAAGGTTATATGTTGATTTCATACATTGTGGTTTATCCTTTCTGGATTTCATGAGACCTTGAGGGTCTCGGGGTCCCTACTGAGTATTGTTATACTCTCCCCTTCATGGGCTATTCCAGCACCTTTTTGTGTTGGATGTAGATGACGACCATCACTAATCGAGGCAGAGAGTACCAGGACTAGACCGTACCAGGAGGTGGACCATATGACGTGAAAGTATACAGAGGAGACTGATAGACGTTGAGTGCTGAGAAGGCTATCTGTACCTACCCATCAGATAGGAATCTCAGAGGATGACCTAGGAGCTATTTTTTTCCTTTCTTTCGTTGTACTTGTACTTACAGTTCCTTGTACTATATATTTGGTCTTGTATTTCTATCCCCTTTTACTTTTCATCAAACTTTTTTATATAGTTTACTTAGTGTTTTTTATCCATCTGTGTGCTCTTTTTTGTGTGTTTATAGGTTATAAATCCAATGCCTTCCCAGTTTTAGGGTATTATGCCTTTGGTGCTAGTCGCCAGCCCCTGGCCTATGGAAGGCAGGCTTGGGGTAGTCACGACATGGGCCCTGTGGGACGGGTTGTGACAAATTAGTATCAGAGGAGTTGGTTCTACCACAGAATTTAGGACTCTGATCTATGTTTTCTATGAAGCAATAATGTTTAGTGTAGTGAATGTGGTTTTCAGTTCAGGGAGTCCAGTGTTGGTTCAACAACCAACGTATCCATACACTAGGGCTCTGACTTCTGATTTTTGACTCAGTGCACGGAAACACTAATTGCGTGAGTGTTTTCAAAATTTTTCTTTATGTCATCTCAACCAGTTCAGATCAACAGGTATAAATTTTTAACCATAGTGCACCAGTTTCTTTTTTGGATGCCTCCACATGGATAACCTGATAGAGTTCCAAGATTCATATGAACTGATAGCCCACCGAGCGATGAGTCCTCGGTGCAGGGCCCTTTTCCTGTGGAGGAACCAACAATACAACTCCCCATTGGGCCACCAATGCCAGCAGCTCCAGAAGAAGATGCGCACGCCTCTTGAGTTTATTGCATGAGTTCCAGGACCAGAGGCCACCCAGGTTCAGGGGAGAGATGGACCCACAGGCAGCTGAGGATTTGCTGGAGGCTGTGGTGAGAGTTTTCTGACTGATAGGGACCCTAGAAGACCTCATGGTGATACATGGTGACAACATTCTACATGTAGTAGTGGTCAAAGGATAGATTTTGATGCTCTAGGTCCATGATAAGGTGACGCTTCTCTGGGAAGACTTCGAGAACCTTTTTCGTGTAGAGTTTGTCACAATGACTCTTTGTGAAGTGAGCATACAAGAGCTAGTTCATCTGCAGTAGGGCAGAATGACTGTAGCTCAGTACTCAGCGAGGTTCACAGACCTCTCATGCCAATCCATTGATATAGTGCATGTCCCATTCTTCAGGGCTCGAACCATCGATCAGGGACTCAGGCGGGAGATCAGGGCTTCAGTTATCTCACTCAGCATTCTGACGTAGGCAGGGGTTTTAGAGAGATCCCTCAAAGTGGAGAGTTTCATTCCTGAGCATCCTCCAGTAGCGAGATCCACCATCATTTGACATGTATTAGAGTCTTTTGCAGCAGGCAGTAGACATATGTCGCATAGGTCTAAGATGACCAGACCAACAGGTGGACAACCACATGACTCTGGATCGGTTGTGAGGGGCACCCAAAGCAGAGATAGACATGCCAGGATTGGGCAATGTTACTCATGCAGCGGGCAGGGTCACATGGATCATGACTATCCGACCGTATGGATAATCAGCAGACACTCGAAGGACCCCAGAGGTAGAGAAAGAGATTCGATCGAGGTGGTCCATAGGGAGCAGGCGGACGTGGAAAAAGAGATGGTCATGTAGTAGGCGGTGGACAGCGATTCGAGGTGTTACCACCGCCACCACCAGGAGGTCCACCCCGACCACAGAGAGTAAGTGGATAGGGGAGAGCTCATCTCTAGGAAGCTAAGTCATATGATCATGGTGCTCCGGATATGATTTGAGGTACGATTAGTGTCTACTCCACCATAGGTGCCATACTTTTAGACACAGGTTCCAGTCACTCTTTCATTGCCACTACCCTCATTTAGAGCCCAAATATTCTAACAGCTCCACTGGCTTGATCCTTACAGCTAGAGACTCCTATGGGAGGGGATTCGACAATTACGAACTGGTGCTGGAAGTGTGAGCTTACTCTAGGAGGCGATATCTTGAGCTTGGATCTCCTAGTAGTGGCGCCGAGGCTTTACAACGTCATCTTGGGTATGGACTATTTTTCTACAATCCATTCTTAGGTTGAATTTATTAGGTGCAAAGTGTGGTGTGTCCTCACGGATGGGACCAGGTTTACCTTCACTGGCGGGAAGGGAGCCTTTGCAGCACATGATGGACTTACTCGGAGGAGAGTGCAGCTGATCACTCATTAGTAGGCTAGCCTTATCCTCAAAGCAGTTGATGTGGAGAGTCCGAGCTATCCTGTAGTGGTGGACCAGTACCTAGATGTTTTCCCTAATTATGTCCTAGGTCTACCTCCTTGCAGAGAGGTGGACTTTTACAATGACTTATACCCTAGGACGACACCGATATCTACACCAGCGTATCAGATGGCTCTCACGGAGCTTCGCGAGATGGGGGTACAACTAGAGGACTTGCATGGGAAGGGATACATCCAACCCAGTGTTTATCCTTGGGCAGCCGTGATTCTATTCATCAAAGAAGCTAATGGGAGCTTTTGGATTTGTTTTGACTATCGGCGCCTGAACCAGGTGACCGTGAAGAACAAGTAACCACTCCTGAGGATTGACGACATCATTGATCAGTTGAAGGGAGAACAGTGGTTCTCGAAGATAGAACTTAGATCAGGATATAACCAGCTCATAGTTCAAGATGAGGATTTGCAGAAGATGAATTTTAGATGTCGGTATGACCACTAAGAGTTCCTAGTTATGCCATTTTGCGAAACCAACACTCCAGCAATGTTCATGGGACTCATGAGCAAGATAATTCAGCCATAGCTCGATCACTTTGTCATATTCTTCATCGAAAACATTCTGATCTACTCGACTACTAAGGAGGAGCATTCCTATCACTTGCAGGTAGTAATGGACACACTCAGAGAGCAGCAACTTAATGGTAAGCTCTCAATGTGCCAGTTTTGGATCCAATAGGTTTAGTTTTTGTTTCATGTCATCTAAGAGGCTGGAGTTGTAGTGAATCCAACGATGAATGAGGTGGTACTTTCTTGGGAGCCACCTAGGAGTGTGACAGAGGTACGAAGTTTCCTGGTGTTGGCTGGATACTACCAGAGATTTTTTCTAGATTTATCCGAAGTTTTAGCACCACTATCAGCCTTGACAAAGAAGGGGAAAACCTTTGTGTGGTAAGAGAGATGTGAGCAAAGCATTCAGGAGCTAAGGCAGAGGCTGACTAGTGCCCCCCATCTTGAGGATTTCAGAGGAAGGCATAGGGTATGTTGTCTACTGCGATGCATCAGGGACCGTATATCTTATCTCAGAAGGACCTAAACCTGAGGCAGCGAAGTTGGCTTGAGTTTCTCCCGGACTATGGATTCGAGATTATCTATACTTCTGGTAAGGGGAACATTGTTGCTGATGCACTCAGCAGGGGATCTGGTATACAGATATTAGGAAAGGCGATAGAGAAGCTGGACGCTTTGCAAATATCCTTTTTGGATAGAGACGGAGCAACTTTTCTATTATCTCTTACAGTCACTCCCCCACTTCTTTAGTCAGTCAGGAAGGAGCAGCCTAGGGATGCTGACTACAAGACGTGACGTGCATAAATATCCAGAGGGTAGGAACCTGATGGATTTTCTGAAGGAGGGGATCGCGTCATCCTCTTCAGATGATGTACCATGGTACCAGTGTCACTTTAGGATGAAGTGTTGAGGAAGTTCCACACATCCCCTCTTGGGGTACATCTAGGAGTTGTGAAGATGTAGTAGGACCTTCGACGACAACACTGGGGGTCGAGAATGAAGAAGGAAGTAGCAGAGTTTGTCTCTTGGTGCCTCACTTGTCAGCAAGTGAAGGCGAAGCATCAGGTACCAGCAGGCTTGGTTCAGCATTTAGAGGTCACAAAGTAGAAGTGGAATGAGATATCTATGGGCTTCATGACAGGAATTCCATGTTCATCCAGAGGTCATGACTCAATTAGGTTGATCGTTAACCGACTCACCATGTCAGCCCACTTCCTACCGACCTGAGAGTAGGGTTCAAGTAAGAGACCATGATTTCTTGAAGGTATCTCCATAGAAAAGACAACGTGGGAACCCGAGGAACATATGATGAAGAACCACCTGAATATTTTTAAGCAGTAATATTCTAGAAATTTCGAGGATGAAATTATTTTATGGATGGAAGAATGTAACACCCCAAGCTTCCACTACATGTTTCCCTTTGAATAATGCAATAGCTTGCATTGTATGAAACATTGAGATTCAAACACACCACGACCAATCAAAATAGTCATTATGAATAGTAATACCCACTTTTTTAAATTTTATAAATTTTAGCTTTCAAAATGGAGTTCATTTTTGGATTTGGAATATCAAAATTAGCTTAGGGTTAATTTTTCGTATTTTTCTGAAAACATTCAATTTTTTATGAATAATGAAAAACCCTGCATTATTGTTTAAAATCGACTATTTAATTAAATAATTAATTATTTTATTTAAATTTATTTTAGGTCAAAATAGATACATAATACCTATATATGTTCAATATAATTCATTGGAGTCATTTTTTAATAATATTAGATATATAAAATTTTATTGAACTTTTTACCGTCTTTTACCCACCTCATCGGAGCATTTTCAAATTCACATAAAAGTTAATTTTAATACTTATGTGAGTTGAATATAAAAAATCAGAGAGAAATGGTTGATATCAGTATGTAAAATGTGGTTCAATAAGATGAAAATAATTTTTGGTGAATAGTAACTTTTACTTTTATTTACAACGGTTAAAAGTAAATAAGGTAATTAAGAGTAAAAATTATATTATTATTACCCAGACACATGTCCTAATTATATTGGATAAGTGTAATTAGTTCAAAAACAACTTCAGGAATAAAATATTATCCTTTAGCCCCACTTGGATTAGATTAGAACATTTATTATTATTTTATTTAAAGAAGAGTTAAAAGAGTTAAATTCAATGTTTAATAACTAAACCATTTTTAATATAGGGTTATACATAATATAAATTCAACTATAAATATTAATTAGAAAGAAAAAATTATTTCCTACGTAATTATTTTTTATATATAATTGTTAGACAATAAATAATTTAATTAATTATGAAATAATGATGACGCAGTAATTACTTTAATAATGAAATATTATAATAATTGATATTATAAATATTCAAATAATTATAAATTTGGACTTTTGATGAATTAAACTAATTATCTAGGTTAATATGAATTTTTAGGATTTAACATATGAATTTCATTTGAATTAATAAAGTTTTTAGGACTTTAACAAAAATCATTTATTAAATAATGTCAAAATTGACATAATTGAGTTTTTGAAATAAATATTATATTTTTAATTTAAATAATATTAATAAAAATAAAAGGTTAGGAAAAAGGACTTATATAAGGTTATATATATTAATAATTAACCACATGGGGTTCTCTTGGAATGTTATAGTAAGTTTATTAATAATATAATATAAAAATACAAAGACTAAAGGTAAATGACAAACTATTTAACTAAGAGTTAAATCTAAAAGATAAGGTTAATATGATGGAATAAACCTATATAAAACCTGTTGGTTGAGATTTTTTATACTCATGACCAAATTATCCTTTAAATAATTCATTTTTGATCCATTAAAAACCGAAAATTATTTTATTATGAAATAATATTTCAAGCTGTTCCTAAAGTGACCCTCACCTCTCTTATAAAAGGTCACTTCCTCTTCTCTCAAATTAACACTTTAAAATACATTTGGATCAGCAAAAACCTTTCTAAATATCCTCTAAACATTCTTTCCTTCATCATATATGACTTCCTTTAGTCATAAAGGCAACCTATGGAGCCATTTGGATCAAATCAAAAGTAAGAACCCGAAGAAGTGGTAAATATTTCATCACCTTTTTAAAGTTCATTTCTTCTTTCGCTTCCTCTTTCTTTCTTGTTTACATTATAAAATATTAACACCATTACCTTCTATATACTATGATGTTTTTATAAAAATGGTAAAACCATATTCATTTTTCTATCCATCCTATAAATGACAAATTCGGCATATGTGCGTACGTACAGATTACCGTCTCCACATCGTGGTGTAGTTTGTTATTAAAACACTTTATCATTTGGATGGGTATAATAATGAGTATAAATGATGTAAATAATAAATATAACATGATAATTATTCTTTATATATTATATAACATCCAATTATATATGGTTTTAATATCAAAAGAATGATATTTTCACTTATACATACGTACAGATTACCGTCTCCACAAACACGATAACATTCATTTCCCCATCATAACCATCCATGAATAATTTTCATTTGATGATCAAAAATAATTTCTAAGAACATAATATCATTTTTGATATAAATAAAATACATAATATCCATAAAAAACACATCTTATGTAACAAAACATATAAAGGAAAACGAATCAGTTAACATCTGAAATGATGATACTACTAAAACTTATTAGCAAATCAATATTATAAGATCATATTTGATATCATATTTATGTATATGATTCTTATATAATCTAGTAACAATGTTTTAACTATTATACTAGAGTTTAACAAACCATCAACTAAGTAAAAGTACATTGTAAGGGTTAATTTCACAATCTCTTTATTATATGAGGTTGTTTTTATGTAAGTATCTACTGGGACATCTTTATCATACACATCCGTGTTTTCTTAAAAATGGATTTCAAACCATTTTTACAATTTACAAGACAATGGGTTAAAGTCATTTATACCCTTATTTGACCTTATATGTTTTGAAATGAATCTTTATGTCATTTTCCAAATAAGGTACTTTATGACCATTTCGGAAAAATTAAGGTAAGAATGTATTTTTTTTAACTTATATAGCGGGTGTGGCTATTTTCCTCTATTATAACATCGTCGAAGCTTCCCATAAAAACTTATAATAATATCTTAAAAATAAATGTTTTCTTTTATAATTATATGACTTTTAAATGATTTCAAAATTGAAAGACATATTTCTCTAAAGAAAGGTTTTGATTTCATCTATGTCAACATCCTTTGATGGATTTTAAGCTATTTTGAAGTTGATTTATTATGATACAAAACATCCATATCATATTAATAGTTTTGATATATGTTTTACTGTGGATGTGTTATTTTTATACCATTCATTGTTTATGGATAAAGTATTGACATTTTTTATGGTAGTTTTAATATGAATGTTTATGTTATGTTTAAACCTTCTCATATGAGGAATGCATTCAAATTAGTAAGTTATGGGTGGAGCCCTCTATAGCTCCCTGATGCATCAGTAGATCTCATGAGACAAACTAGTTTCTTGGCATAAGTCCTTGGAAAAATCTTATTTATAGTATTGGAACAGGGCCTTGACTATGTGGTTATGAAGTCTGGCATTATTCATTCCATCATAATAAAAGTGGCTATTGAAATTGCATGTGATCATTCGACTTGTAGAATATCCAAGTGAATAACTAAATGGAATTATTTGATTTTATCTTTGTCATATTATGTTAAAGTTTATGTTTAAAAGTATTTTTTAGTACTATACATTGCCTTAAAATGTTTATTCTTATTTATGAAGGATTCCACTATATTGTTATCCTTACTGAGCATCTATGATCAACCATTTCTATGTTTTATTTTTTCCAGGACACAAAGATGTATATTATAACTGACCTACAGGGATATTCTAAGGGATATGAGTGTAGCCTATTAAGACTATGTTGTTGTAGTTTTTCATTATATAATGTAATGTAAAACTTATGAATGTATCTAGTATTTCCAAGGATACTAAAATGATCGGCCTTTCATGATTTGACCACTCATGATCATGCCAATGTTATATAATAATGCACCAAATCTGGGTAACTAGGGTCGGGGCATTACATTAATCCTAGATAAAACTAATTTTACCATTGTCTCATTCTCAAATACATTTTATAGTTTGTTGAACCATAAACCATGTATATCAACACATTCATATTATTTATTAAACTAATATTATTTACAAACATCCCTCATGAGAGAATATAAGGATATCCAAAATAAAGATATTATATTTCAAATTTGTCTAATATTTTACCTCTTTTTGAATCCAAGTTGTCAATTTTTAAAGTCCATAATTCATTACATGAAATCAAACATTTAACGTCCATTATCAATTCACTCACTACTTCTAAACTCCAATATATTCACAACACTTATGAAATATATAGTTGGAATAAAATACCCTTCAAAATAGAGGAATTTAATTATATAAAATTAATAAATATGGTGAAATCACTTCAAGGTTTATTTGAACCCTTCAAGTATTTTGGATAGTTCCTCTTATAATGGTTTGGTATTCTATAATAATGGACCCTCCCTTTCATCTCGTTGTTTAGTTTAGTTAGAATTTTTGGCTCTTCCTGACCAATATTATTATATATTTTTCCAAAAATATTACAATTATCCTTTTGAATAATCATCATGGAAGATGATCCTGGACCCACAATGTTATTCCCTATGATACTTAACATATTGATGAGTCCAGATATACTTTTTTTAACATACATATATTATAATACACACTGAATTTTCAAAATATTTTTATAAGTGACGTTATAATAAATTCCATGACCTATTCAGGCGTGATAGGAGAATTCATTCTATTTAAGTCATTAAAATTTATAATAATATTTAGTATATATTTAGAGACTTATTTCCTTTCCTCTATATTTTATCATAAAAGTGAATTTGAAACCACATACTATCATGACATTATTATTCCTTGTAGATCCTTTTCAGACAATCAATCATCTCATATTCTTCCATTATCTTATGTTTCCTATATAAAATTAGTTCTATAATCATAGTAATAAAGGATAATTATATAAAATAAATTATATATTTATCATATGTATATATGTACATTTATTGAAAGACTTATCCTACCGATTTCTTAGTACTAGGTGCATCCAACTCATATAATTTACCTTCTTTATTAAGATATATTGTTCAGTTATAGTACTAGTTAAAAAAAATAAAACCATTATGTTCTTACTTAACTATGATATATCTCACAATCATTATCTAAGATGATGATTATTTCATTATCTCTAATAGACACTTTTTTCAGAAGAGTATCATGTATTAAATTCATTTAATAAGGAATTCTGTTAAATTGGTTGAGACTATAATTATGACCAATTTAAAATTTAATGTATCCATTAGTGGGGAATGATCCATACATTAGTTACCAATGAGTAAAAATTATCATTCTTCTTACCATATAGTTATTTATTTAATAAATCATCTCATTCATATCATATATTTTTCTTGGATAGTTTAGTGGAAAAACTTTTCTTAATCAATCAAAGAGATAAATAAAATTCTATTCCATTGGTATCCTAACTCTTTGGGATACCCAACTATGTGTAACCCAAATATTTTAATAGTATTATGTTAGCAAACAAAAATGGTAATCCATTCCTACCATTATATAAAACATATTATCCTTGATAACCATACATATCAGAACCAACACAATTGAATTACCATTTTATTCACATGTTTTTTCTCAAGAATAATGAAACACATGGTTTTTTTAAATGTTTATTTAATCTACCCATATTATTTAATTTCATTCCCCTTTTTTAGGAATTATTGTTATTATTATTTTGGAATCCCATTCATTTCACCAAATAAATATTTTAATCAATTTTTATCTGTAAATCATTACACAATTCATAGCCTACGCTACTAAACCAAATAGAAATACATTTATACTTATAAACATAAACATTAATTATATGAATGTGGTAAATGGAATATTTTCCTTTATATGATTACAATATTTTGAAATCATGAACCTGTACCTATGTTTCCTTGGATCCAGAAATAGTTTACCCCCATTATCATGTCATTTCGTATGTCTCAATTCTAGCGATCAGTAAAATCCAAATTCCCTCTACCCAGGGGTACATTAATCACGATATATTTAAATTAAAAAAATAATTCACACACCAAATATGCATAAAATATAATTAAATATAAAATTGAACCTCATAACCTAATATACTTCAAAATTAAGGAATAAAAAAACACATCAATTATAATAACTATCATATACCTCCTCAAATGAGGGTATAAATTTTTTTAGAATAAATATAATTTATTAAAATAAATAATACCCTCATTATTAATGAAAAAATATATATGAATAATAAATAATTTAATAAAATAAATAAACATTCAATTAATTTTTCAAAAACAGGAGATAAACAATTTATGAACAACCAATAAATCAATAATTATAAACAATTCTAAATTTAGAATTTCATTATGGAAAATACATAATTAAATAAATATAAATTTTTTAAATTGATTTATAATATGAACGATTTTATATTATTCACCATATGGAATTTACATTAAATACACAATTTTAAGAGAAGTGTAAATAATTATATTCTAATTTTGTTATGTAATCAATTTTACATAATATGTATATTACATATTTAAACTAATTTTATTTCATGGTTTTTAGAAAGATTTAATGACTAAAAAATAATGTTGTAGCTCTGATACTGCATAAATGTTTCTTATGATTTATTAATCATTAACCAATGTAGTGAAAATAGTTTGAAAACATAAATCCCAAGAATATTGTTCCTTTGAAACTGAAACCATAGGAAATGGTAATAAAGACCATGTACCTTACACTATATTTGTTTTTGTGATTTTATGAAATATATTATTAATAAATATCAATAGGTAATGAACGAAATTATCTTCCCTATAATTTTTATCCATCAGTTTTAACAAATCATCGAAACAGTTTGGTCTTGAACTTCTTACTTCAAAATATACTGGTATCTCAAGATTCTAAGAAGAAAGGAGAATGAGAGATTCATAATGGAGATATATATAACTTGTTTATTGATATAAAATTTCCACTAAATCCCATAACAAATCATATTTTATATAAAGGATAAAATAGTTATCCCTAAGATCATTAATTAACTCATTAGTTTCATAAATCCAGGAGTAAATGACTTTGGTTACATCTCATATAACACTTAGAGATAAACTCTCATAAAAATACAATTAAATAAATTACATACAATGTGTTAGGGAGTTTCATAAGTGAATATCATAATGTTTTACTAACATAATTGATATTCTGCAATGCCAAATAAATCGTACCATCTAATTGATGGAACTATTAAAAATTCATAGAAAACAATATAACATACACAAAAATCATTCACACAATATCCTTATATCGTAAAATAAGATATAAAAATATTGTTAAAATAATAATTTTTCCATGTGTATATCATAGTCAATACATTATATTGTTATACCATATATTATCATTGTAATTTATGGTATCTTTCTTTTAATGTTATCATATTTGTAGGTAGTAATTTGAAATCAATGGATGTATTTTCTAGTTTTATTGTGTTGAATTTGAGATATTAATGATGGAAGAGAATACATACATTCCTAGGATAAAAATGTATCAAAATTAGGAGAAAAATTATTTATCTCAAACAATGTATGGAAAAATGTTTCTAATACAATTTTTTTTAATGCCTGAGAGAAAACACATTTAAGGATTGATTTTAGTTGTAACCAAACCTAAAAAATTGATGATAGTATATTTTATTATCCGGAAGTATATTTTAGAATGATTAATATCTTGTTATACATTATATAATAAACATACTCATCATATATGGAATATTTTTAGTGAATTGGTTCTAAATTAATTTAGAAGAATATCTAACTTCTTTAAAGATAAGTTTGTTGTTCTATAGTGGTACTCTTAATTATGGGAATATTTTTTATTTAGATAATAAATAATATATAACTCATTATTCAAATTCAAAATAGTTTTGAATAATTTTAGATATAAAATCCATTAGTAGATTAGAATTATTTATGGGTATAAAGTGCATAGGCTGGTTAAGAAATAATAAAAATATCATATCTATTAATACGACTAAATAAAAATACATTTCATAGAAAAACCATGTACACAATTTCTATATATGAATTATAAAATAGAATATCTTTATAATTATTTTCAGGGGACTATGTTGGTATAATATAGTAGGAGTGAAACTGAATTGATAAAAATTATAGTACAACACTACCATATAAAGCAGTTATAAATTTAAAAATTCATCATTAAATAAAATTTTGATCAAAGAGTGATCCAGATGGGGAATATTGATATGAATCAATAAGAGGTAGAAATTTTAACCGAACCATTATATTCACCAGTGTTTGAGAATAATTAATATTACCTTGATGATCGACCACCACTCTCAACTTGAGGATATTTAATATATACCCTATACCTCTAGAAGGAATTCACCCATTGGTATTATTTTCAAGGATGGGTTCCTGATAAATATGAGAAATCAGTATTTATGACATAATGTATAGTAAAATTTATAAAACATGGTATTTATCTAATGGGGACATACCATAAATATTAATAGTTTAATAAGTGGATTTAGAGTAGATGTCGCATCCTAGGGGACATAATCCACTGACATTTATTTTATTGTTCTGATAGATGGGAGAGATATGAACCATGGGTATGAGTGTAAAGGAGATTTATATGAATAAAGATAATAATAGTTGACCAAATTTTTATAATTTTATTATATGTGGTATTGTAATGGTGAGATTAATGTATTTCCCATAGAATTTTACCTTGATCACTTATTATTTAAACCAATAATTTATTATATATGTATTGTTTCACGTAATAATTACTCTATTTATATTTTTCCTAGTGATGGAGTTTAATTTAACTAAGAAATTATGGATACAATCAATCCATAAAAAACCAAGGGGTAGGGGTGTCATGATAGAACATATGATATATATCTTATAGAATCTTAGAACCATTCAAATTTTTTGATGTCATTAATAATAAAATACAATATGTTTTTTTATTTTCTATTTTTTTCTCAATCACATCTAGTCTTTTTTACTAATTTTGAGAATATTAATGAGTCTTAGAGTTTATTTTGGATATATAAGACAAAACTATGTTTCAATAAGGCAGATGACACTGTATAGGTCGTTTTGTTAGAGTTCCATGAAGAGATGGTGGTCTATGACATCATATTACTTACCCTGTAATGGTTTGTTGAAACTATAAAAAGTTAAGAAAAGATATACCACACCATAATGTGGGATATTATAAAATAGTTTGACATTGGTCTTTAAATTATGGAGTTCATATCCAACTATAACAAAACATTTTTTTTCTTAATGAATAGTGTTGTTATATAATGTTTTGACCCCATGAAATTTTGGCATGCATAAATATTGATCTAGATTAAGGGTCCCCAATGGAAAATACCATGATGTAGAGTTCTTGATATTGAAACATATTATATTATTAACCTTTTGATATCATCAATTAATGTTTGAAAAGACCTTTTGATCTATGGATGTGTTTCTGATTAAATTAGGCCACACTATAAAAATTGATGTGTCAAGCATTAATGTTGTGAAGTGGATATACATTACACTTTAATAGAAGTTGTTGCACTTTTATATGATGATTCCAATATTATTTTCAAAATTATATTATTTTTAAAATTATAAGAAATCATCATTATTTCTTTTGGTCTTTTTTGAATGATTATTGATGTTTTTAGTGGCCAATAATATATAGAAACATTTTTAATTCAAATAGAATGAATTTAAAAAGTATTATGAAAATCAAAAATGTTGTTATAGAATGAATCACATACAAATATAGTTGGAAAATGAATAATTAATAGGTTAATTTCTACTTTAATGAAAAAAATTGATGACAGAAATTTAATAGGGATGAATTAAGTATTAGTAGAACCCTCTCATTGTTTTATGGTATTAATTTCTATAGAAATTCATGTTTGTTACTGTTTTGTTGATTTTTTATGGAAGAAGTGTGTGGAGTGTTATGTAGAGTTCATGAACCCAAGATTGGAAATATTCCCTTCCTATACATTGTAATCACAAAATATGGATGATAATTATGGTATATCGACAAATCATTAGTGTATGCTCTTTGGATAAATCCCTTTGTAGTAAAATGTATAAAATATCAATTTCATTAGATTAAAATTATTTTCATGGATGTCGTGGTTGCGATCTTGAGTTTCATAGGTTGAATGATTTCATAGAAACCTAAGAACAAGATCTTTTAAAATAGGGGATAAAAAATAATGGACACCTTTTTTCACCCCTCCTCCCTTAGGGTGTGTTTTAGACACAATAGTTGCAACACCCTTTAGAACCATGATTGATTAAACAAGTTGTATCATGTTAATTATAAACTCCTTTGGAATATATTGATAAGTTGAAAAGGGTGTAATATCTCTCATGTAGGTAAGTATATATTAATTTATTAGGTTCTTGATCGACATATTCTAGAAATAAATTATAGTGAAAATTCATGGGATTAATTATTCTTGAAAGGGATACACTAGCCAACTCTCTAATGGTGGAACATATTATTTTTCCAAAGTAGGTTTAAACAAAAATAATCAATGTTTGGGAGAAATGTTGTAACTAAACTGAATTATGGATATTTTTTTATTTTAGATCATCTAATATAGTGAGGGTTATTATAGATAAAAACATATATAAATTGAACATATCAAATATTCATAAATAAATGATAAAATAATTTTTTAAATAATTTATATGAAATTAAATTTAAACATAGTCTGAACATATCAACTATTTTTATCAATAAAGGACATCATAAATTAGAGAAACACTATATATTGGTATAAAAATAATTGGATATTCCTCATTTAAAGAAATCATTTAAGTTTTATAATGTACAAAATCCCAAATTAACTTGTCCTCAATGTGACTTGGTGGACCTGATTCTATTAAAAATTAGAATGATAATTTACATAAAGTCATATATTTTAGGTTAATTCCCATTAATTAATCCATGTGTTTGATTTGATATATATAGTAAAGGTTACTATATTTAATAATATATAATCCTGAGAGATAAGTTATATCTATGGTATAACATTAGGTCATATTGGGTAATGGTTTTTTATAAATCAAACCATGTTCTTAAAATGATTGAGTATAATAAATATTTAGAGTGTTTGTATTTTAAAATATAATTGTATTTATTCTTTCTATCATAAGTTCCATTAGTTATTATAGACTATTGTAAAACCATAACTGGTTGCACAATTAGATTATCCTTTTTTGATAAAATAATGTAAAGGGAAAATTAATGATAAATAATTATGGGAAATGTCCCATGCGTTATTCTACTTCACTAAAATGTCATATATAATATCAATACTGAAGAATTATTTCTAAAATAGAAATAAATATTATCGAAATTATGATTATATGAAATTCCTAGATTCCCTTTATAAGCTCAAAGGATGTTGGACTTCTAAATAATGATTTTATGTTATTATAGTAAACTTATATGTCATTACCTTTTTGTTACTGGATATCATATACACTACACACTTTCTAGAATATAAAATAAATATGAATTATTATAGAATTATGGGATAAGTAAATAGATATTTTTGGACTATAAATATCTGTAATATAAATCTTATAATATACTACATGGACGTTAAATGAGTAGTTAGAATGATTTAATCCTTTATAAAACTAGAAATATCACTAAGGTAACATTAATTTGAATCTCCTACCCGGACACTATGTAAGTTGTCTCTTAATGTATTTTATTTTAGAATCAAATAATATATGATAAACCTTCTTAATGGATAATATGGATAAAAATCACATCTTAGAATAGTATATATAAATAGAGGATGATTTATTAGACTAAATACATTGTGATATATTTATATCATTATACATTTATGATATAGGTGGTCATCAATAATAAATTACTATTACTTATAATTATATCAAGTACATGTATGATTTTTTTATAAGATAGTATTTTTCATCCATAATGATAATAATGTTATTAAGGAAGACCTACAATATAAAATAATTATCTATTGATTTCAGTTTAATCAGGAAAGGGAATAGTTAATCCAATGGTATTATTACCATCTTGATGAGAGGGATATTATATCATAACTCACTCCTTCCTAGACCATTAATATAAAATACCATGTTAAGAAGGAAAAATTGAAAATTATTGTATATGATTTTATCAATGAAGGTTCAGGTTAACCTACCAATGTACTTTGGGGATATTCAATAGAATATCATTATTAAACAAAAAAATGTGCTATTTATGTATAATAAAGACACCATATGGGATATAGAATGGTTTCTATCCAAAAAATAATTTCTAATGATTCTGGTTTTAAAACATATGGTAAGCTTATGGATTTATCTAATTTAAATCCTTGATTATATATTTATAATTTATTAGTAACAATGGTATATAAAATTTAAACCCCATAGGGGATAAGATATTTCTGTATTAAGATGATTTTATTATAGATAGTAAGTTTATTTCAAATAAATATTTGGGGAAGCTAGAGAATTAGAAGTGTTTTGAAAAATAAGGGAACATAATTCTTCAATTAGATGTGTTCATTACACAGGAGGTTCTTGAAGAGTAACTAAATCAATTATATAAAAATAATAATGTCATTATATATTTATCAAAAGTTTCCAAGGTTATAGTTATTGATGATAAATTAATAACCTACAATGAATCAATTATATGTATGGAATTTGAGAAGTGTTTGGGGACATTAATGATAAGATATAATCCATATTAGTAAACCAACTTAGTAATTTGGTTGATCTAATATATGGGTGAAGTCTTATTGGGTGAAATGTGTATTCAAACTGAAAGTTGACATGATTAGTACAGAGCACACAATTAAATACTATTTTAGTAGATAAAGGTATAAAGAAAATTTAAATAATTGTAAATAAAATCTCTCAAAAAAATAAATGTCTAGATTAGAGATAATTATTAAAACTGTTATAATGTTCTATGAATATGGGAAACCAGAAACTAATATTCTCTAAAAGGAATATTCTAAATGATGTATATATAAATCACATAATAAGAATTTTTATTATTTATTCAATGAAAAAAATCTTGAATATGAAATAAAATTATATAAATATAAAGACATATATAGTCTTCATGATGTTTTAGTCATTTTTTAATGATGTAAAAAATAAGATATATTTTATTAAGAATAATAATAATCTATGTTAATATAATTAGATTTATGAGATATTACTAAATTTATAACTATTTATTTGGGTGATTGATGAGTTTAGTGATTATATAATCCAATTATTAAGTGAATTATTAGGGGTGGATGTTCATCTCAATTGAGACATGTTCGACATAGTATGTATTATTACACTAACTTGTGGGAGAACACTAAAAATAATATTTTATCATATGGTGTGTTTTTAGTTAACCTTCAAATTAGAGGATTAGGAAAACATGATTATTAATAAAATTCATTCATGACTTTAGAGTAATTTTAATGTCATGTTATTTGATAGAAAGATAATTTATGAGTTAAAGGATCAATAGAGTAGTGTAAAATGTTAAATAATGAATATATTTTGAGGAATTATTGAACCTATCATTATAACCCTCTAAAAAAGGGGAGTTTTATAATTTAAAATAGATTGTGAAAAAATCATTTTACAACAAGACTTTATGTTTTCATGGAATCAAAATGGTATTGTGATAAACCATGACATGGTCCTAGATGAGAATTTCATAAATATGTTATTCCATGGTGGTGATTTAACTATAAATAAATGATTTATTTAAAACATAATTGTGTAGTAAAATATTGAGATAACTCAAAAACCAATTTGAAGTGAATTATAAATATTTTAATTGGGATTAAAGAGATTAATATGGCTACACACATGATCCCAATTATGAAGGCAGTTGAAATTTACAAGTGAATATTAATTGACTTATTTAGGAATGTCATTCATTATTTTACAATGAGATTTGGACCATATTTTTATACTATTATTCATTATTGTTGACAATTTAGTAAAATTGTGTTTAGTTGGATTAGAATAGATGTTAAAAAAATATTATCCCCCTGATAAAATCTTTTATGTAACTTATAAAAAACATGTTTGATGCATGTGTGTGTTTGTTTGTTTTACTCTCTTTCACATAATCATATATATGTTTTGGTATCTAGTAATTATAACTAATGATGAAAAATTGGTATTGATATTTGGTATTTTGAAAACAACTGATTCACCCACAATGGAGGTTTAATATCACCTTATCCATAAAATTCATATCAAATTCATCTAAATTTCATTCAATATAAAAATATAATTAGATATTTTTTACATATAATCAAAAAAAATTCATGTATATTATTGTGGATCTCATTTCAATCTTTATTTGTAAAATGTTTTATATGGAGAGATATATTGAAAGAGTGAATACCAATAATAATAATGGGATTTCCTATTTTTATGGGAATAGATTCCATTTATGGAAATGGTTTATGGTTATATATCTTCAATATCATGGATTATACATTCTTTAAATCACTTAGAATGAAGTTTATCTTCTCAAATTTTGAATAGATTACAAATTTCATGACATAAAATTATTGAAATTAATGGGAGAGAGTAGAATCTTATAATATTATTTCTCTTGAAAAGGAAATTTGAAACATCTATGTGGACAAAAATTATGAATGCACTATGGTAGAAACATCAAGATATCCATTAGGTAGATAAGAATATTAAAGAGTCACAAACTGTTTAGTCTCAATTTGAGGATATTTGCATAAGGAAATTTGAGTTTCTAGGAGATTTCATTGTTTGGTGAAAAATATTTTATGTTCAATTAAAATTTGTATAATTTTTTTAATGAATTCACTATGGAAAATATAGAAATGATAATAATTATGGATAAGTTTAATTTAATTATATATTCTCTATTTAACCAATATTTTAATTTTTAGATCACTAATAAACACAATAATGTCTTAATTACCTATATGATTAGGAGATACCAATATTTAAGGAATAAATAGATCCTATGGGAAAGATATTGCCCAAAAATAATCAATTTTTTTTGAAACACATTGATGCATATATGTTTGATGATGGGGAATATGAATGGGATGATTCAAACATGGATTTTGAAAAGTTAATAACATTTTCCTAAAAAGTCATATCAAGGGAAATATTTGTATTGGGGTAAACACATTTTTATGTGTTTTTTTAATATTAGGTGCCATTTTACACCTTAACAAGGTGTGTAAAATATGTTTTATTCATAAATTATTATCGAATCAATCATCAATGTATATTTTTGTTGAGTTTGGAGGGAAAATTGATACTTATCACACTGATTTCACAAAGTCACCAAAATAAAATTATAATTTCTAAGGCCTAGAAATGTATATTTTTAATTAGATAACCCACAATAGGATATATAAGATGATCACACAAAAATTATGAGTTAACATTCTAAATAGAAACTACATCACAAGTTAGGGATTAAAATATTTTGGATACATTCAATACTCATACAAGGTAAATGGTATCTTCATATCTTATAGTCACTAAAATAAAAAAGGTTTATATACGAGACAATATAAATACCTAGTTAGAACTCAGAAGAATGAAAATAAATAAAATAACACCAAACATCTATGGGAGTTCTCTATGATTATATATTCTATACTACATGATATTCACAAGTAAATGAGGCAACTATTCACTTAAAACCTAAGATTCAATTTAATTGAATGAAGTAAAAATTTATAGATAAATTATATATATTTTTTGAAATCAATTTTTTTTATCTCTTATCCATTCCCATTAGTGATCAAAATTTATTTCAATGAACTCCCTTCAAATAAGAAAATTTCTCCATTTTTTGTGCCAATATTCTCCAACTAATTTCAGTGAAGATAAATTACATTCATAGTAAAATTCAAGAAATTAAGTATGTTGAAATTCCTACACATAAAATTCACCCCTTAAATAATTTTTAAGTAGATATCATTCATTAAACACCATTTATAATGAATAATATTTTTCCAAAATTTTTAAATATAAAAAAATTAAAAAAATTGTAACCTATTTTATTTTAAAATCCATGATATGGAATCTACATAAAATTACTATTTTAAGCTAAATATAAGATCAATGAAGGTATTTCACTACAATTTACATTCAATGACACTTATATAAGTAAAAATTCTTTCAAAATTTCTTCCTTTAGACTCTATATCACATTCCCCCATCATCTCTAGAATCATGACACTCAAAAAAATCTCAACCATGATGTGGTGATCATTTTTTTAAAATATTTTCTATCCTTAAAAATGTTTCCAACTATTTTGGTAAATATTATTCTTGTATTCTAAGAATTTAATTAATCCTATGTTCAAATAAAAATATCCTTCAAAACACTTGTTTTTTATCTCCAAATTGTTTTATTTGTACTTTTCATTCATAAAATTCCATGTTCTATTGTGTTGCACTTGTAATATACTAGTTTAATTTGATCCATTGACCACCATGACCTCCAAAATGACCTGAATAATGTATAACAATCTGATCCCATATCATCAGGGATCCATGAACTCCCATGATTCAAAAAAAAGTAGTTTTAGGGAATTAATGTTAATTATGACTATTTCATTCCTCTAAATCATTTCACCCATGGTTTGATAAGTTCATACTACACCAAAATTCTCCTCATTTTTCAATAACATAGAATTCCAAAGCCTATATTAGTTTAATTCAATTTAGTTTTCAAAATATAATATAATAAAACTTTTTGTTTAATATTTTTTAATTAGGGAAAAATAGAAAACATTATCTATTTTACTAACATGTAAAGAGAATTTAAGGAGGAAAATAAAATGCATAGGTCATCTAGGAGATACAAGGTGGAAAATTATCCTTATGGAGGAAAACCATTCAAAGGAAAATGGATAGAAAATACATCAAAGAATATGAATTTATTCTCAAAAGATGATATCATATAATGTGATGAGGAATGTGAAATGGGAAAATTTTACTCAAAGGGAAAATATACAATATCCTTCATGGATAAATCAAACAAGCTTAAAGATACATATAATATAGAAGAATAAGGCAGTAGTGAATATTAATATAGTGATGAGGAGACACCAAATAAAATTTAATTGAGATAAAATCCTTTAGTAAGTCTTAAGAAAATAAAAAACATTTATATAAAAATTAAATCATTTATGGACATGGGTAATCCACTTAAAAATCCCATATTGAATTAAAACATAAAAAATTATCTATATTAATGTTAATTTCATGAGAAATATTGGTGATCTCAAGTAAATCCTATAATCTTGGATTTATATTCCTATGATTACAACATGATGAATAATTTAATTTAATTTAGTGTTGAAGGATCTTTATTTGATTTTTGGTGAAGATAACAATTCATTACAATATTTTCATCATGTGGAGTTTCAAAATTCTATCAATAAATTTTGTAAAATATCTAAATATTATTTTAATGTTATTTTCAATTATAATAAACATTGCTATTTTCCTAAGTTACCAAGAAAAGTGTATTGGATACTGAATATTTTAACTGAAATTGAATAATAAATGAGAAAAGGAAATCACATCACCTGAAAAGTAGAAAATTCATATTGTGAATCTTCAAGGTTGCTTTTATAATTACATAAACAATGAGGTGTGAAAAAAGAGTAATGTGGAAATTTATGTGGGGAAATACATTTTAAAGTGTGATGTTATTAAATATGATAGATTTGAAATTTTTTTATGGATTTTAAATTTGAAGGAAAAAAGATGAGAATTCATTAATGAACCATATTTTCAACCAATGAGATTTCTCATTAATTTATGATGTCGGTTCTATAGAGTTTATGGAAAGAAATCCTATATGTTGTAGTATAATATGTTACTAACATAATTGAATAGAGGATATAAATATAAGGAGATTAAACCTAAATATTCTAGAGTCCATTCAACAAAATATAAAAGGAATAATTACATTAAACATGTAATTATCTTAATGAGGGATGTGTGATCAACACAAAAAAACATCCATAAAGCATCTCACTAAACATATATGTAGTTTTAATAGTATTTATAACTATAATATATTAATATGAGGCATGATCACTCAAAATTATTAGTAGTTTAATTGGATTAAAAATGATAAACATGGTGAAATATTGGATATACGAGAGTGGTTTTTGTTAAAAAATGATTGAAAATAAGAACTATTGTAAAATATCTGAATTAATGATAGAGGATCAATTAATGTTGATAATAGTGGATCAATCAGTTAATAGAAGTATAAAGTACCAAAATTATTTATAAGAAACATGAAACAAATGAATCTATATTTTTTATGAGATGAAGAAAAATCACTTAATTGTATATTAGATTTGTAAATATGGTAATAATGTAATATTGCACATGAATGGATGTCTCCTTAAAATATTTGATCATTAAATAATGATGCTGAAGGTATAGTGTACCAATGGTAACTTATTTTATATTTATAATGATTAATTCTCTTGTTTCTTGAGAATATATGAAGTGCATGATTTTTTGCAAAGAAGAAATATTTATTTTGCTAAAAATAACATGGTTAATCCTTCAAAATATGAATTAGTGAAAATTTGACATAATTTGAAACATGAAGGACCAAATAACTGTAATATATTCCATAAAGAAAAACCTAGAAAACAAATGCCACAATGTGGTGGAGATTAAATAAGTGAAACATAATAAGGTGAGACTATCATATGTATTGGTCTAATAAAGATAAATTCAACTAATAGAGGTACTTATTTTTGGAGTTTTATTTATAATTTCACTTGTATGATTAATTTCAAATTTATGTCTAGTAAATCACCATCACTTGAGATATTTAAAAATTTCCTTGAGTGTTCTAAAATAAAAATGCGACATTATATAAAATGGTTTGGGTACAATAATATACCAGAATACTAGAACGGGGGATTTTAGGAATATATTGAGAGTAATGGAATAACGGATGAATATAGTTCTCCAAATAATCAACAACAAAATTGAGTATCTAGTAAGATGAATCACATTTTGGGGTAGATGCGAGAAACTATTTCATCGGTATATATCACAAAATGGTCATAGTACAAAAATAGAGTAGAATACAAGAATGGGTAATTTGATGAATATCTTAAGAAGAATGGAATAAGGGACTTATATAGTGCTCTATACAATCCACTAAAAAATGTAGTAGCCAAATAGATAGATCAAATTTTGGTGTACATTGGAAAAAATATTTTATTAAGATATATTACCAAAATGTACTTATAAAGAAAATCCATGATGGTGGCAATCAATATCATTAATTGGTGATTATTTTTATCAAAATTTTTTACCATTACATATGATATTTGGTTTGGAATTGAACTAAACTTGAAAATTAAAAAGTTATTCAGAATCCAACGCTACATCAAGATCAAAGTTAAAAATTTAGACATGTTTAATAAAAGGGTGGTTGAGATATTATTCCTTAAAAAAACACCAATTAGAAAGAGTTATAATCATTTTAATAAGAATATAATGATGAATAAAAATAGCTTTAGTGTTATTATTTTTGAAAAAACTAGGAATATTTTCAAAAATCATTTTTAATAGATGATATAAATGAATAACTTTTATATAATGATGGAATAAATTTGAGTGATTCTATTTCATAAGAATATTTTTATAATTTTAATTGTTATTATGAATTATCTATTAAAGATAAATGCCTAAATCTAAGTGGTTTTATGTTTCGAAGTCATAGAAAACAAATTGATACTAAATTTATCATTAGTTAAAATAAAATGGTGTCCAAACCCACTGAATTATTAGAATTTCAAACCATATAAAATCCTTTTTTAAGTTTAATAAATTAGTGTTGAAAATATTTTTCCAAATGAGGATTATATTATATTTATTAAATAATATATTAATTATTCATATAATATTACACATGTGAATTGGTGTCACATATCATTAAAAAGATTTTGATTTGGTAAAAATGGTTCCTCAAAAACATTATGATAAGGGATAAGTGGCATAGAACAATTCTCAACTTTTATACAGGGTGTACTATAAAATTATGAGTTTAGAATTTGATGATACTTTTGATCCATTCATAAGGATTGAAATGATTCGAATTGTTCAATCAATAGGTTCTCAAAGAAATTATAATTTTTTTTAAATCGATATGAAGTTAATATTTCTTTATCATGAACTTGGGGAAGAGGTATACAATGAATAAATAGAAGGTTTTGTACTCTAAATTGGCGGTTCTCAAGTTTTTTATTTGAAGTACTTTAAAAATAGGTTGAAACAATTAACTTTATAATTTAAATCAATGTAAGAAAATATCTTTTGGATTACATTGAAAAAGAAAGGAAAGGTGAATTGAAATATCCTTTTCAAGGGACATATCAAGGATTTGTAAGATTAAATTATTTTATGTTATTTAAATTCTACAACATAACAAGAAATATAATTATTTCATTAGAAAAGTATGATACTAGTTTTTTGAGGAATTTAAGAACATTAGAATTGATAGTGGACACTGTTATTTCTAATAGACCACAAAATCATTCACTAATGGGGTGGGGTAGAATAATGGGGTACCACGTTTTTTTATTATGTTTAACCAAAAAAATAAATTCATTTAAGAGGATCAAACCTCTTTCATAAGTTATAATTCATTAATCATTGATATTCACCCCCAACCCTTACTCCTACATGCAATGAAAATAATTTAAAGGAAGAAACTCACATATTTTTTTTACAATGTTTGATCCTAGTGTAGGAAACATTCTCCATTTCACATTATATTTTTATTTGAATACTTAGATTTTCACTATTTTCAAAAGTGTTACAAAGGGACAAATTATTATCCTTTACCCAATAGTAGACACCATAGTTACCTTGATTACCACAATATTACACATTTGGTTATGTTATCAAACAAAAAGACTCGTCTACCTCCCTATTCTAATGGTATAATTATTTATAATGAAACCAATAATCATAAATGGTTATTCATGAACTTACTCATGGATGGATCACTTATTTAAAAGTAAATTCCCCATATTCTCGGCAAGAATGTTATCCTCTATTTCTAGTAAACTATATTTTTATATCTCCCTAATATAGTATTAAACTTATGCAACTTGTACATATAGGTGGTTAATGATAATTTGCATGTCAACTTATAGACAAGTTAATTTGTTGATCTTACTCTACATCCTTAGAACTATAGTTCCTCGTCTTCTAATAACATCAATCAAACTATTTTCATAAAGTATATGTTTTAAAACTCCATCTATTTTATCCTCTTCTTCTGAAATGATCTATCAATTCCTTGGTGAAATATTTGAATGAGGTCTTCATAATTTATAGGCTCATCCTTTGATGATATGTTTGGTGATTTTAAATATCAAAACTCTATGATATATTCACATTTACATTTTTATTCCATATCTTTCATTGTTACACATACAACTAGGTTCACATTTCTATCAATTCAACCAAAAAACATAGCATCGAATCATTTCAAATCATTCAAAAATAGTATCAGGAATCATGGGATTAAACATCATAAAAATTTAATGTTAAACTAAACATATTCTAAATATACTCACCATCATCCAATAAATGAACATCAACCGAATTCATTATGTGGTAATTATCGTTCTGCAATTTTCAAAACACAATCATTTTTATCGTTATATAAATTGAATAGTTTGGGATTGAATCTTATTCTTCTTGTGGTTTCATTCCACTATACAAACATCCCATTCAAATATTATTTTCACAATTTTTTTATCGTCCTAACACTTGATTTATGTTTCATTAAAATGACTCAGCATCAATCATCTAATCCTATTTAGAATCAATGTATCGATGATTCCTTACCTATATTCAATATCTAAGTTAGTTTTTATTCAATTACATTAACACTTATACTTTCCATTACTTATGGTTAACACAATTAATTCAATCCAAAAATATAATGGTTTGTTCCTTTTTTATAGAAAATACAACCTCTTCCCATGCCTTTACTTCATAATCATCTATTCAACTTATCATATGATCAAATTATCATGAATAAATACTAGTATTCCAATAGATTAATGTTTCAAACATTGAAATCATACAATATTCATCACATAAGTTTTCATTGATCATTTATGTTATCATCCAAATATAATCATTATTTATAGCTTCAACATCCAAAGGCCTTCCAACATATCCTTTCCAGCATATCATTTGGTAATTTTTATTCTAAATGTGTATCCAACTTTTTCAATAAGCACCATGTGTTTTCAATGTTTTAAAATTTATTATGGTTAAATGAACGTTATGAAGACATGTATCAACCTTATATATTCAATTAATGGCCTTTATAAGGTTCAAATCATTTCAAAATTAATTGATCCAAATATAATTGTAAAGTCAATTTCACCTTACATTATTCCAAGATATAGCATGGGGACTTTTCTAATTCATTACTATGGTGTGTCCTTTTGATCATGCTAAATTATTCTAATTATAGTAAACGTAGTTTCAGGTTATCATTTTTCTTCAATAATATTCCAGTGAAACTTCTAATTAGCACATTTTATCACATATCTTTAATCCTTTCCTCTTTATAGTCAATATCACCAACTATTGACTTCAACATAAAATGGGTTCTCCTAAATCATTTATTTGATCACATTATCAAAATAATTGTTGTAGATAGTAATTTTCATCATCCTCAATACATTACATTCAGTATATCAATAGTGAAACATTTTAAAAATGTATTCTATCATCCAAATCTCAATATTTGGAAAAATAAATTCTTCAAATAAATATGTAAATTATAATGAATCCTCATACATAATAAATTTTCATCATTACATTGATATTAAACTCAATGAATCATCTAATATACAAATTTATTTTGTGGATCATTATCTATCAATGAAATTTCCTTCCCTTAAATACCTTACGTGATCTCGTTATTTACATCATATGAATGGATTATCTTATTAGATATAATAGATATCATATAGTTATTGAGAGAAATCTATAGTTTTACAACATTCAATGGTTTCATCATCCATAGCATGTAATTTTTTTCATTATCCATGGGAATGTCAATAAGGATCTTCATTTTCACATTCTATGAATATCATTAACATCAATTAGAAATACTGATTTACGAAAAAATACAATACATCATCATGATAACCTGATGGTAAATTTGGTTTTCAATTAAAATATTTATATTAATTCTATGATTTCATTCCCACATATTGACTATAAATTGAAATTCATTACTTATATGGAATTTCCTTCATCACATATTATATTCTCAGCTTTACTTTGATTAATCTAAATGAATCTATTGAAAATTGATGGATAAAATAAAATTTTAAGATAATATATATATATATATATATATTAATAGGATTTAACCCTATGTGATTTATTCTAGGTGAGAAAATAAGTTTAAAAAATATAGAAATCAAATATATCTATAATAAAATATTATGTGATACCAATCATAGAAATTACATAAGGGGAAAATATAAGGGATTTTCAATTAACTTATTTTATGAATCCATCTCAATAAAAAAATTAAAAATATTCAATTTAAAAAATATAGGTTTCCCACCATATGAAAATTCTTACAATTTTTCATTATATGGTAAAATTTTCTTAACTTTTTGAAATAATGGTTTATTTTTCATATTAGGATATGAAATAAGCATTATCACACCTAAAGGATGAGATATTACAAAATTCTCTTTATTTTAATTATACAGATCTTCATCATCATCATCTAAATAATATTCCTCCTGTAAATTCAACCTTAAATCCAATTTATATTCAAAATACTAAAATGTTGACTTCTGGTTGTGAAGGATATTTATTCATTAACATCAGTTTTTGATATTTATGGAAGAATAATATTTTTCTTCACATCACCTAAAGGGGTGAACCCCACCTTCCTTATTTTTATAATTCCCACTAAATTTCATTAACATAAATTCCCAGTTTAATAAATAGAAGATCTATACCTGTGGTAAAAAGGTAGATCTTCTATTTTATTTAATTAAAGAAACTATTCTAATAAATAGTTTCCTACCCAAAAAATCCGTTAATATTAACCTCACATTTCTTCATGGAATTACCCTTATTTTTTCAAGAACTTCAATTCTCAAGGAATATGGAATAACTCATCTTTTTTATATTCAGTATTTTCTATATAGAATTACTTTTATCTTTTTCTAGCTAGTCCCTAGGATTTTTGTTCTATTTATATTCCAAATCCCTTACCTATATTGGGACTCATGATATATTAGCATGAAAACCAATGGAATGTGTTTAGGATTCATCTTGGGATGTGATTTATTCATCACAATAACTCTTGTATATTATGATTTATACATCCTTTTATTCACCAAATATTTCTATTCCAGAACCTATGTCATAAATTTTTATGTTACTGGGAATTATTATTTATCCCTACAAATAATTTCTTAACATTTAGTAATCTTACCAATTATTGTGACATATAGTTAACCTCAACATCTTCCCCAGTAATGACTTCCACTTAACCATTTTACTTGTTTCTTCCTCAGATTGATTTTCAAATCTATTTGATATTTCTTTCATCATCACCAACATTCATTTATTTCATGAACTAATCTATTATGTTTCCCTACATTCCTCAAAATATTATAATCTTTCTTATTATGAAATTATATAATAACTTCTTATTAGGGGGGGGGGGTTAGATTATTAATCTGCCACTTGTATTCAGGGTGAGAACTTATACTACAATATCTAAATAAGATTTTGAGATATTCAAATATGTTAGAAAATATACTTTTAGCCTCCCATGTTCTTATGTTAGACATAGCTGAACATCATTTACCGTAACCCCCCTCCATTTATTTTTGGATTTCTCCATATTTCAAAAGTTATATTATCCATCAAAAAATAAATTTTGGGGAAATTAAAATTTCAACAACATTAGTTGAAGGTATGAAATATAATATTCTTCTTTTAATATGAATTTTCACCAATTCATGGTTCTTCTAGAACATCATCCTTCCAAAAATAATGGGGGAAACTTTTTTATTTTTTATTTATTATTCCATTGATTATTTGGTCAGATAACCATCAAATTTTTTCTTCAATATTTCTCTATAAATTTTTTTGGCATAAATTATTCATGGTGTAATTGTTAGTGTGAACAATACTTCTAAAGCAATACATTCCAATTTTATTTTTTAGAAGATGTACAATTTGATTATTTCACGTTTTTTCTAGATTTAATTTTTAGAATAATAAATATCATAAAACATTATAATTATGTCTCTTCTCTTGGACTAATATAAAGATTAAATATGTGTAACTTATGTGTTCCCTAATTTCACCTCCAACTCAATACACATTAAATGTAAAGTGTTTTCAATTATTCCAAAAAATTCAATTTATCATAACATTGAAAATATATTTTTCAAACTACCTATACACTAAAAATACACATTATCTATAAGTAATAATAACATACATCCTCCTTTTATACATGAACTCCAACTAAAATATTTTCAAATAAATAATTTCTTTGTAATTTATTCTAGTGTGCGTAAAATTTCTTTAAGAAATTTTTAATCATATAATATTCATAAAAACTTATCCTAAATTCTTATTTAATTGAGTAAATATTTTCATTGAAATAAAATATATATTTATCTTTGGGTTCCATGATTTCTGTGAGGGATTTAGATTTTCATAACATTTTAACTAATACAAGTTCCTTCTTAGGAATTTTTAATTAAATCTAGGATTTTTCTTCCTATACGACCTTGATAAATATAAGTTTATATATATATATATATGAAATCATCAGTAGATTAATTATTTATATAGGAATCTATTATAAACTAAAAAAAATTCAATAGATTCACACTGTGGAACCTCATTATTTATATGCATTTACCTTGAAATAAACTATTAGTATTTTATAGATTTCTTTAGATGAACCCCTATGTCTAAATGAATCATTATATTATGTACCTTTATAACTCATCCTTTTGATTGGAGGGTATTAATAATATTAAACACATTATGAAAAATAATCAAATAGGGTTTTTAATGATTTTTTTGATTGACGCATAAAATAATTGTATAAATGATTCAATAAATTCATTTAATGCTTCAGAAATGAGTTTTATTTAAAAAACATTTTTGAATGTTTTAGATCTTTATTATAATTAATATCTATAAATATTAGAAATTAAATTTTATAGTAAGTATATAATTTTTTAAATCATCTTCTAAAATTTATCTTAATGTGAACTTTTGTGAGGAGATCCATTTTCAGTAAAAAAAATATGGATTTTAAAGAAGACAATCATTACTAGTCATGTATTTATATTATCCCATTTTATTTTCAAAAGAATTTAAAATTTTATTAGTAACTTTTTATTACAAATAATCCAATCATTTTCATTTAGATCATCATTGTTCTCAATTATTTTTAAAAAAAATTATACATAAAATGATTTTTTATTGAAAATTATTTTTAACAATATTTGGGGGATTATTTTAAATTTAATTTCACCCACTTATAGAGGATTAACTAAAAAATATATTCAATATTTTGAATTTTTGTAATTAATATTATATGTTATGTTTAAATTAATTGTTCTACATTAATAATAATAACCGAGGTAATTTTTCATTACAATAAAGAAAGATAATATATTTTTACCATAGATTAAATTAGGATATAAGTATTATATTTTCATTTAAACTTGTTTAAACGCTGTTGGATAGATGTATTTTGAACCTATATTGTCCAAGCATAAAATAAAATTTCATTTTGAGTCATTTTTATTAATTAGTTCATTATGATATTTTTATCCTTTACAAGATTCCAAGTGTATCACCCCCTTATAAAAGGAAACCCCTCCAAACTCCTCTTTAAAACACATTGAGTCACCTTTCTCTACAAAACCCTATATAATTATCTTTGAAACAACCTAAGATGCAATGTATATGTATTTTTATTATTAAATGACAATTACAGGGTTTCTTAAGAAGGGATCTAATTGGGATCTTCCAAATAATAGGAGCATGAATAAAGTAAAACATAACATAAGGGTTTTAGGTTAAAATATCATTTTTACTGGGATAATTTATGGATAAATTTCCAAAATGAAATTATATGACATTTCTCTGCAAATTATCAAGAGTTTTATTCTCCTCTGAGCATTTTTTTGATTACAGATTTTCTATTAATTTTATTCTCTTTACGTACTTAGGAGAACCAAAGATTTTTTTTATGAAAAATTGACACTATTTCCAATTTTTATTCGAAATATTATTAATCCATTTACTTATTTTTTATAAAATGGTTTAGAGAATGGTTTTACAATTATCATATTATTATTTAAATTTATCTTTAAATTTTTTACTTTATATAAACATGTTTAAAATAAATATTCTTGTCATTGTATCATCGATTTTTTATTTAATTTTTATAAAAAATGTGAATTGAATATTTTTAGCATAAAATGAAAGAAAATAATTTCTCATCTTCATGAATATTAAATTTTATTAATATTTCTTTTATGTTTAAAACTATAATTCAAATAAATGTTTTCCATATAATTTTTTTTGAAAGTTTTATATTCTCTATAAGTGACTTCAAGATGAAAATGGTATTCTCCTTAGGAATTATTAAACTTATCTTTCAGAGGTATTTTTCTACTATGATAAATTCCTTTGATGTTACTTATGATTTATTTGAGATATAATCCAATGATATTATCCTTATTATTTCTCTGGATAGTTTATGATTATGATTATGAAATGTACATGATACCTTTTTATTTTCAATGGGTAATGATATGATGATATTATAAATGCTTTATGATATTAAAGAATTGATATGAATGGATTATGATTTTTTAATGGGTGAGCCTAGATTTATATACCACTATAATTCATTTGGGAAATATTATTATTTTTCAATCTAAAATTTTACATGGGAGGTTATACCAAGACTGAAAGACAATATATAATTGGTTATTTAAAGCTTGAATGTGGGTACATGGGATCTTATCCCATGATAAAAAGATGGTACACTATATTTTATCCCATTTTTAAGGTAGGTACATGGGTGGTAATCCCAATCCTAAAATTTGATTAATGTATTTGTTTTTAGATTGACATAAAGATTAAATTATTAAAAAAAATTCACATGTTATTCCACTGTTTTGTGGAATGATATTATGACTATAATATGCTCTCTTGCCTAATATCCATCGATTCTATTCCGATTCAAGTCTTATGTACTGACATGAATTATTACATAGCTCATTCATAGGATCTATGAATTGTAGGGTATGAGTTTCAAATGCTAATCTCATGTTATCATACCCTTATTCTCATATCATGATAAAATTGTATGTGATGTCTCTATTATTTACACTTAATGATCATATGAGCTCTCTAATTTTTATGTTTCCATTTCTAAAGGATATAAATATTGGTATTAAGTATTATATGTCTAGGAAGGGTTATATTTTGAAGAATATGATGGGAGATGATGTATATAATTTAGATATCTGTTTTAGAAGTATCCAATTTTAAAAAGAAACTAATATTAGAGGGTTCATGCATGGATCCTAATGTTTTATATGAATATTAATTAAAAAATATGTTATATTTAAGTATAAAATTTTGGTCCTCAATAATTGGTATCAGATAACGTTTAATTTATTATAAGGAAGCTATGATAAGTAAAAAAATATAGAATAGTTTGTATAAGACAAACTATAAGAGAAGATCTTATGTCATATTAAAGAAATAAGTGTGGTTTTATTAGTAATACATCTTTATATAGATACGAAAACTGGTTGGGTTTTTTTATAGTGACACATATGTTTTGTAAATAGATTTAAACTCTTAATAGAGTAATATTCATTATATTACATAGGATCCATTCCATAATCATATACGTCTACTGCCTTTAAAAAATGAGTATATAAAAAATACTTCATAAGTGAACCACATAATCTCTTAATATGTTCTCCCTAACTAGAAACCTTTTTATACATATAAAACATAATAATTTTATTTATATCATGGGTAATGGAAACATAAGAATGACTTATATCATATGATATGTAAGAATAAATAAGGGAAATTTCAATAACATCTTAAACATGAAATTATCATAAGTGTATGAGAAAATGATCATGAAATTTGAAAACTATATCAACAGTATCATATATCATAATCTTGAGTCATATTATAAATCCTGGTAGTACATAATACATAAATCCTAAATTACTAAAACAATATAATCCATGAGAGCCCGATACTTGTATAAGACATAGATTTTCGGAATATACATAATCATAGGAAATAATTTTAGTAGTACTCAATTATTAATTACTATAAAATAAGAGTGTATTAAGTTCAGTCTCCAAGACCAACATTGTATTCATGGTTCTCTCCCAAGATTATCATATTTGAAAAATTCTTTTACTAAATTGGGATCTCTCTTATTATAGTCTTATTATTCTCATGAGAAATCCATATTTACACAATATATTAAAAAAATATTTAATTATGGTCCCTATCATAAAATAATAAAAAATATTCCAATTGTTCCACAAGATAATAAAACATTCAAAATATTATAACAAATAATAAATAAATGGATTTCATAAACATTCCATCATCCCATTGAAAAGAATCAAGCTTCATAAATACATTTTCATCATAATAATAAAACAAAATGAAAAATAATAAGGATGGTATCATTGGATAATATCCCAATGAAATATTGTCTAACATAAAATGATTTCATTCTAGATGAAAAATTCTTTTAAAATATCACTTCGAATATTTTTTAAGGAATGAATACTTTTCACATTGAAATAACTTATTTAAAATTTTAAAAATTAAAAACATTATGGGGAAAATTATCTTTAAAATACAAAATGGGAAAAATTAATGAATTTTTCAATTTATATAGTTTTCTATCACATTTAGACATTTTTTTCATTCCTTATAAGTGAAAATAAAGCATTCCTTTCATAACTTTGTAAACAAAAGTCAAAAAGTACTTCTTTTGAGAAATGAAAATAATATTCCTTTGAATTTTTTTATAAAAATAAATAAAGAATAAAAAGGAATTTAAAAATCATATAATTATATTAAATAATTCTTGGAAGCGTTTTATTGAATATATGTACATGGGAGAAAAATTATTTTAGACTAAAGAGATAGATAAATTTTATTTTCCTTAAAAAAATTCTTTCTGTATCATGAGTACATAAAGATAGTAAAATGAATGAAAAAATGGTGTTATAAAAAATTACCATATTAGAATAAAATTAATTAGTTTCTCGATATGTATAACCTAAAATTTAAACATCATAAAAAATAACCACAAATAATCCCCATAAACAATGAGATTTTAACATAAAAACATTACCTTGGTCCGACATCATTTATATGTGTTTTAACATCCATTATAATACATATATATTTACAAAAAAAAATAAAAATAGCTATAAACATATATATCATAAAATATGTGAATTTCTTATAGTCTTTTTTTACTTGTTTATTAAAAAAAATCACTAAAATATAAGTTTTAAGTGACAAAAGCTTCGTTTTTCAGGTATGTTTTTGTTCGATAGTTTTTTCATTTGTAAGTTGATCATGGTTCTATTATATAAATAATTTTAATAACTATATAAATATAAATATTATTTATTATTTAAATATACATAGTCATCCATAAAAGTAGTAGGTATACAAAATAATTACATCATTCAAGGAGATGGTAGGTTGTACGTATGCATGAATGTTATTTTTAATTTTTTGATGAATGAAAAAAAAGTTAAATAATAATTAATATTTAAAAACATATTATTATATCATAAAAATTATGTATATTCATTTAATATATCCTTATTACGAAAAATTCAAAAATAAAAATAAAAATGAATAACATCATTTTGTGGAAGTGGTTGTCCACATATACGCCCAACAGACATTATTCTTTCAAACATATTTGATGTTATAAAGGTATATGTGATACTAAAATCAAATAACAATAATTAAATCACTAATAATATATATATATATATATATATATATATATGTTTGTGTTTGTGTGTGTGTGTGTGTGTTAAAGAAATCAATATATCCCTCTCAGAGAGGTGGTGATAGAAAATGAATAACCTCATCTCACTAGGTGGTAGTTTAACGTACACAAGATCTATAGTTTTGTTTCTCATTTGATGGAACGGTATATGTATAAAGTTTATTCCATTAAAATAATTTCATATTAATAAAAGTAATATAATTGTTCTATTATTTTAGAAAATTTTAATATTTTTTTAGGAGGTAGAAAAGGAAATAAAATGAAAGTGTGTGGTTAAAAACTATACCTATTTTCACAAAACCTAGGTATATTTATAACTAATAACTTCATAGGATGGTTTTTTTATAATGAAATAGAACATAGGATTTGGTGATGGATTTTAGGAAAATATTTGGGTATTTATTTTCATAACCAAATATCACTTGAAGTGTGGATAATTGAGGAGACAAGGATTTCTTTTATATGTGGGGCAGAGGACCGACTTAGAATTATAGAAAATAATAAAAATATATTAATGTATTTTTAATTAAAAATGGATCGAAAATGTACAATTACTGAATATAAAATTATATATTGTCATTATTTGTAAATAAAAGATTATTTATTATTTTATCTCTTTAGTTTATTTCCCAATAAAACTAGTTTATCATTAACCATGGTAATAGATATTTTCACTATTTTTATATTTATTGTGAAAAAGATTAAACTGAACTTATTATAAACTATTATTTTTTATTATTTCAAATATAAAATGCATTTTTTAAATTTCAATTTGTGGTGTTAATGGAATAAAATTTATAATTAAACCAACAAGAATGTTAAAAAGTAGTTTTCCAAAGATAAAATTTTTTATATACAAAATGTTTTAATATAAAAAATTTAGTATAAAATTTATTAAAAATAAATAAATATGATTTAAAATAATATTATTTATCTAAATTTAATTTTAAAACAATTTTATGAAATGGAAATTTATAAATTCTATAAAAAAAATCAATAAAAATCAGTGTTTTCACTATTTATCAAAAAAATAATTTTTTAGAAATTTCTAAGAAATTCATACAAAATAATTTTGAAATTTGGATTTAAAATATGAAGTTATTTTTATGAAATTAATTTTATAAATGTGGGAAAATATGATAATATTATTTTTTCAAAAAAAATAAACAAACACTTTTTAAGGAAAATGTTTGTTTTTGAAAAATAAAAAGACTGCTAAAACAATTATTTTATTTAACTGACAACATTATACCTATTTTTAAATTATTTTATTCATATTTATAAAAATAATTTTATTACTAGATTATAATTCAATAATATAAATTAGGGCTCATTTATACTTAGGGTTGTGTGTATCACAAGCTATTAATGAGATTAAATTTATTAAAAACAATATATCATAAAGTCTTTGGGTGTTACATTCAACCCCTATTTAAATTATCTCCATACCAAAAATTATATCAATGAGATACAAAAAATTCTGGATATATCTATTTCATTTTGTCCTTGAGTTCCTATGTAGCTTTTCTAAATTTAATATTCCTCCAAAAAAATTATCAATATGGTTAGTGTTGTTCTATAAAAATTTATCTATATGATCCAATATTTTATTCTATATTTTTTTCACATGAAATATCATGTCATAGTTGTACAGATTATTAGTTCATTATATGTGAAGGGTTAAGTATGTACATCCATATGAGATATATATAGATCACATCAAGAACTTGATAGATGTTTGGTTGGAGTTCCATGTGATATGTGGTTGACCCTACTCAATCAATAAACAAGATAGGGAAAATATTACTAGGGTTCATATTAAATTTATTCATGAATCATATTACTGTCTAAAATGGATAATTTCATCGAAAAAATTTCTCACCAACGTTGAATTTCAAATCATTTTAATTTTTATAAACACAAATTTTCAGTTGACTTTGAGTTATATTGCCATGTTGTTGAATGGTTCGGACTTTCACTTCCATTTCATCAACTAGTCCGGGTCCCAATATATTTATTTCGATAACTATATAAAATCATTTTGGAGTTTTAATCTTCCTTCTATAGTGGGATTAATAAGGGTAAATATGAATACTTGAGTGAAAAATATTTTCATAAGAAAACTCGACTAAATAAATGTGTTTATCCTAACCAACGTTGAATTGTAGGGAAAAATATCTCAATATGTCATACAAAGTATAAATGGTTCCCTTTGATTGGTAATCTATTTTATGTGGATAATTAGTGATGATACAAAAATTTTATCTAGATCCAGATGAATAAATTCAAGGTAAACCATGGATCCAAATCAGATACAACAGAATATGATAATCTAAGAAGCGCTATCAGTTTTTTAATTTATATTCTAATAATATGGTGGAGAGAAAAATATTCCCCAATATAAACGATATGTGTTGAATTCTTAAGGAGATTCACTAGAACCCAAATAACATAATGGTATTTATAAATATTAGGGAGTCCAATTAAAAAAACATGGTTGTATTTTCCCATTTTCTTTTATAGTATAGGTAATAGTTGTAACATACTATTATAGTTATTTCTATCAACCTTAAATTTCTAACATACCAAGCATTGAGATATATAATAAACAATATATCTATTCAATTCATCCCACTATAAATATTATTTCAGATCTCTATACATCTTCATACTTCTAGTATAAATAGGGAATTATAAACTTTATGCCCCCTCCAATAGTTCCTTCTTAAAATATTTTATATAAAGAATAGATTCATGGTTCATGTACCTTATTATTCCATTATAATCAATGTTTAATGCAAGAACATTTTTACCATATTTTGTAGCTCTGCATTTCCCTTCTATACCTCCTTAATATTCACTTGGATAGATGGTTGAACACTCAATTGAGTAAGATAATATTTAATTCCATCCATTAATATATCAATAACATCCTTTTAAAAACCATAAATTTTGGATATTTTTATGATCCTCATCATAGATCAGCTAGCATCATCCTTTTGAATTAAATCTTTTTCCAACATGTTATCCTTCCTAAGGTGGTAATGTATTAGGTAATCCGAGTCATCAACCAGATCAAACCATCTTCTATGGTGCATGTTAAACACTTTTGGGGTGAATTTATAATATATAGTTTAATTATTAATATATATATATATATATCAAACCTTTCACAATATAGATAATTCCGCTATTTCTATAATGAAAAAATTAACACAACCAACCTTAAATCAATTTTGGGCAATTTTGATAATGAATCTTCAATAATCACATGGTAACCATGTAATTCTATATGAGAAATCATCCTAATTCACTATTTGAAACATCACTATATTTTAGAAACCCTCCTCCATTATATGCTAAGGTATGGAAAAGTGCATAGAGAAAACAACTCTTTAGTTCCTTCAAATTTTATTCACATTCATCTATAAAAAGGAACTTGGATCTCTTCCATGTTAACTTGGTGAGTGGATTATATTTTCACAAGTCATTTTCCAAATAAATCATTAATATTTTTTAAACCAAAAAAATGTGGATCCTATTCATTGTGGTTTGTTTGGATAAAAATTCAATAACTTCTAGAATTGATGGGTCTATAGATATAACCATTCATTAAATTATATGACCCAAAAATTAATCTTTTGGTATCTAAAATTGACACTGTATATTTTTCATATAACTTATCCTTCCATATAGTATTCATTAAAATTCTTAATTGATCTTCATGTTATTCCTTTGTCTTTGAATATATAATAATATCATCTATAAAGAAAAAAATGATCACGGTAATCTCTAAAGACTCAAATCGATAAATCTATAAAGATAGTGGAGAAATTAGTAAGACCTAATGGAATATCTATATATTAAAATTTCCCATAACATGTAAATTTTTTTGTCTTGGGTATATCCTAATACATATCCTTAAATTAATGATATCTATAATGAAGGTCAATCTAGGAAAAGAATGGAACATCACCCAATTGATTGATAAAGTCATCAATATGTAGTGAAGGATACTTATGCATGACTATAATATTTTTAGGTTACTGATAATCAATTGAAACAATGATACCCCATTCTTCATAACAAAATAAATATGTTCTCACAAATGAGATGAACTTGGCTAAATAAATACGTTGTTAATATTCTCGTAGAGTTTCTCCTATAGATCATACAACTCAATCCGGGTCATTCTATCTAGATCTTATAAAATATGTATAGAGCTCTGTATGAGTTATAATAAAAACTCAATTTAATGATTTAGTGGGAGTCTAGGAAACTCTTCTATAAATACATCAATAAACTCCCTCACAATAGGCATATCGTCAATATTGAGATTCTACCCATCTATGTGAGATAAACACCCATTTTAAATAAGAATAAGGACCCATACAATGGATATGATTTCCATTATAGGTTCATATATTTTTTTACTAATCGATGATCATGAGTTGGATTGGAAAATCAAACATGACTTCCATTCCTTGAAAATTGATATGGTATTTAGGTAGAGAAAACTAATCCATTCCCAATATGAATTAATAAAACTAGTGGGACAATAATAATCTTCTCTAGAGGAACATTCCCACAAACATTATTTATATAAGAATCATAAAATGGAGTTATAAACTATATACCATTAATATTTTTGAACACTAATTTAACATCTGAAAAATTGGGGTGGCATTTGGAAACCCATAGAAAATTTTTATATAATAAAAGAGTTGGTATATCCAGAATCAAATAAGACATTTTCACTTCTATAGTGTATTATATGTGTACATCTGACCACATAATTACAGTACCCCTCATCTGGAATAGAAATTACCTAATATTTACCTTTTTCTCTGGGATTAGGAGGTTTTTAACATCATTCATCCTCATTACCTTATGATTTGAGAAATTTTTAGAATAATGACTATACTCTATGAATTTGAAACTCTATAGTGTGGGTGGTGAATTATGTTAATCCTTATCTCTTTTTGAATCATTCTAAAACTTCTTCACATCACTTCATAATTTTATTTCCTGATGAGATTCCTTTCCACACTTTAAAATTTTTTTAGTCTCCATAAAAATATTTCCTCACTGATTCCATCGACACATTGATCATATATAAAGATCATATTTTTATCTCTATAGTTTTTATACCATCCTCTAAATTAAATATTCCTTTTATTTTTAAAATCAAGATATTGATGGGTTTGTACAATATCCATTTCATCCTCTATAATAAATCAAACAATTTATTCATAGATATAGAATCCCTTTATGGATAACTCCCATTGAATAAATAGTTTTAAGATACTGATGAATTGGTATACCATTATTTTATTTTTGGTGGTAATACCATAAGCATAGCTCACATGTCTTGTATGATTTTCCTCATTTTTACCAATACATTAATTATCCATCTACTTTAACTCAAGTAATTAATTTTCTATTTTAATATTAAGAATACTAGGAATGTAATTTTTGAAAAAGAAACCCCTATTATCAACCCACCAATTTGATTTAATTTTATTCAATCTAATCATATTATTGATAGGAGTCCACCATTAATTTTATTATCCTTCCAAATAATAGAAAATGATGATAACATTTTTATAATCTGAAAAATAGAGAATAAGAAAAAATTAATTATCCATTTCTCAACAACTAGTATATCAATGAACCCACTAAATAGAGTTTTTTGCCTCCTGAAGGGCACAATAGAACATTTTTCTATCCTTTTATTTTTTTTGGAATTTCAAAATGATTCATTGATTGGGAATGTTTTGTAAGTATAACAACAATGTTTTTCATTCCATCTCAAATAACATTATGTTTCTCCGGAAGAAAATATTTAAATTATCAATCGCATTCTGCATTAACATAGTTCCTATATGTTTAAGAAATTTACTAAAACAAAACAACATAGTGTGGGAAACAAAAATTAGGGTGTAAAACTATATAATCCGGAAAAATAATTTATTGGATGTCTAAATATGAGAACATTTTTTTTAATCAATGATGCCTTAGGTTTTACCTAGGTCAATTATGCTGGTTATCTATTTAAATCCATTATGATGTTTCATAATGAAAATCTGAATTAACCCTAGAATATCCACAAGTAGTATCAAACTGGTGCAGTAAGGGAAAACTAACCATCCAATAGAATGATTACCAATATATTCCCAACCAAACCTATTTAGGGTTATTAATCCTTTATGAATTTTCACCAAAATGACATCCAGTTTTATTATGCATACAAGGATGCTTTTCTAGGAAAACAATAATATTTTATTTACCATCACATATGATGTTATTCTATATATAGTATTATCCTACAGGTTCTTAGTTTTATTTTCCCATCCAAGTTTTCAATTGTAACTAAACCTATCATTTATACCATAAATACAGAACCAGAAATTTTAAGAATAGATATAAAATCAAAATAGATGGATATTCCTTATATAACATAACATTCCATTAAAGAATCATATAGGTCTAATGCCTTTGGAAGTATGGATACTTAAATAAATGATTCATATGTAAACCACATCATCTTTCAAAAATTCATAATAACTATCTCCCTATTAGGTATATAAATCTTAATTCATTTCTCCATAACAAGGAGAATGGAAACATAAGAAAGTGCAATATCAGATGCTCAATAAGGGTAAAAAAGGAAGCCCCTAATGACCACATAAACATTACAAGAGCATAAGAGAATGATAAATTGAGCATTATATTTGAAAACCAAATCCTATATATCATATATCCTAATCTGGAGTCATGTTATAATGTTTCACAATTCATAAGACATATATCATAAAGTAATAACAAAACAAAATCCCTAATACAAAAACATTAATAATATAATTATATTTGCGGAATAACCATAAAAATAGATAATCATGTCCTTAATTTCCAAATCTCATTTTCAATACTATCATTTTGAATTGGGTAAAATCCATAAACCATCTGAGTAGTAAATGTTAACACAAAAGACTATCATAGTGGACAAAGTATCTTATTGAATTGGGTTTTCTCCCAGTCAAATACAGTTTATCTCATAAGATACTAGTATTAAAAAAATTATTAGAATAGGATATATTTCTAAAAACACACATCGCCAAAATAAAATCATAATTATATGATCCTCATGTTCATAAATATTCATTATATCATAACATGTGAAAAGGAAATATGTTTGATAAACATATTATAATGGAATAACTTGTGGAAAATAAATAGGCCTTATAATCATATTATCATCATAATCATAAACCATTAAATGAAATAAAAATAATGGTATCATTATTTCATATCCCCATTAAATATTAGATAACATAAAAGGATTTAATTTTGGATGAAAAATTAATTTATAAGGTCACATGGAACATTTCATTACCAAAATACCCTGTCACTTTGAAAGGAATACTTTTAAATACTAAAATTTCCAACTAAAATTGGAACAAATTATTTTCATTAGATAATTGGTAACATTTATTTTAATAATAAATTTATAGAGTGGCCATTTTAGTGGGAAATTTTTTCAAATCCATGTAAATACCCAGAATTTCGAGGGAAATGTTTTTAATTAAATGGGAATTTTACGAGTCCACGAAAATTTAAGGTGCATGATTCCGAGGTCCGATGTGCACAGAGTCAATTTATGATGTTTTTTTCAGGTACGTTCAGTGAAAGGTCGGGTGGGTTTTTATAACATTTGAATTGGTGCTTGGAATTGAAATCAGAGGACACCGTTGGACTCACAATGTCGGTTTTCGCTTAAGAAGACTTTCTACTCGATGATAGTTGGTTGAGGGTGAAAGTTAGTTTTGGGACTTTTTATGGAAAAAAATAATAATTACAAGTTTTATTTTATTTATCTATTATAACCACCCATGTGGAAGTTGGATGTGGGGACCACTACACCTTAACCTCCCATTAGTTATGGTGGCAGGGAAAACCCGAGGTTTATCCCTAATAATGGGTGGGGGGAGAGGAAACCTCTCAACTCCCTCAATTAATTTTATGTGTCAAAATAAAATTAAATGCTTTCAATTTAATTTTCTGTGTCCACGTAAAATTAAAATCATTCAATTTAATTTTTTGTGTAAACATAAAATTAAATGCTGACAATTAATTTTATGTGTCAACATAAAATTAAATCAAATCAATTTTTTTGATGTTGGCTATTTATTTTCCTTCACGGTGGAATTGGGGAAAGGTTTGACTCTAGAGAATCGGGAGGAGCTCTTGGGAGAAAGATTCTCCAAAGAAGAACACTTCCTCCATGAAGAACGCGTTCCACCGATGAAGAACATGCTCTATCGATGAAGAACATCGACCTAAAATTAGCCCTTCTTCCTCTGGACTTCCTCCGACATAGGACGTCTTCGACTAAGATGATTCAGTGCACAAACCGACGATCGAGGAAAATGACAATGACTCTGACATCCTTCATTTCCCAACGATCTGTCTTCTTCCCCGTGACTATGTCGATGAACAATGAACAAGGTAGGGGAAATTATCGAATTATTGAATCTTTTCGATTATTATCCTCATTCTTGGTTTATGATTAAAGTGGAGACGCTTTCTACTACTCTAAATGTGGAGGGTGCAGGCCAAACTAACATGGCCTGACCCATCCTCTGATCTCCTTTGGTGTTATTCGCGATGGGGAAGGATGACAACCTACGTAGCGGAGAATAAGAATGATGGCCATCACCACTGTCGACTGTGAAAAAAGGAAATGGTGAATGAAACCGCCCCATGCCTCACACCCCCCACGCCCTCACGACAGCCCCGACCGAGCTGCATGCACCCTCGTGGCAGCTCCTGGCCATCCCACTCGTGGCCTCTGTGCGCCACACGCACCCTGTGGCTCCACCGTCCGTGCGCCATGCACCCCCAAAGGATCCGCCATCTTTGCAACCCGCATACCTCGTGGTTCCGCCGTCTGCACGCCCCATGAACCCTGCGGCCCTGTGCATCCTGCACACTCCGCAACTTCGTTGTCAACGCCCTCCGCACCCCGCGCCGCCGTAGGCCGAACTAGCCCGCCGGCCTCCGGAGCCATCCCAGTCGGGCCCGCACACCAGCCCCTCGCAGTGCCCTGGCCAAACCGGCCCATGCCCTCTCAGCGCCCCATCCTAACCAGCCCGCGCCATCACATTTCCCAGGCCAAACCGGCCCCGGCCTTTGGGGCGAGCCGCCCCGAGCCGCGCCCCCTCGCGGCACCCTCCGGCTGAACCGCCCTTGCGCCGACCCGTGGATGGTCCGCGCCCTCACAACTATTCTGCACCCTCGAAATCAGTCCATGCCTTCGTAGCCCACTGGGCTGGGTCCAGTGGGATGGTCTAGGTCAAACCGACCGGGTCGGACCGGACCCGGGCCCACAACGATCGTTTACCTTCTTTTGGCCATATCTTTGGCACCAGACATCCGTTTCACGAACCGTCTATGGCACTGGTAGTCCTGGAGTATGACGATCCATTTGAGTATACCCCACTAGAGTTTGGGGTATAGTTGAGATTTGGTCATGTCGGATCGTGCACGAATCCAACAAGGCCCCTGAGACTAAAAGGCTAATAACACAAAGACCGGGCGTCCGATTGACGCACCGTCTATTGCGTTGAGACCCCTATGACATGGCGTACCCTTGGGATACTTATTCATGGGACTTCGTGATAGAGTTGCATCAACCAATAGCTTATAGAGAGGATCTTCCAGAGACGAGCGAGCATTTGTGCGGGAACCTAGTAGCTGGCTGAGACTTGACGACTACTGACCATTTGACTCGGAGTGACTCGACTAGCCTATTCGGGAGTGCCTGATTGTGGAAACAGACCGACGGTGGAGGAGCACTTGGTTGTGGTGGCATAACCATGGTACTCGGCAGGAGGAGTACCTCTGTAGGCTATGAGGGAGAGCACCTGGTTGTGGCAGTAGGCCCACGGTGGGGAGTGCCTCTGTGTGATATAGAAGACCACAATACTCGACAGGAGGAGTACCTCAGTAGTCCATTGTTAGTGAGAAGCAGCTCTATGTGATGCGGTAGGCCCATTGTAAAAGATAGAGGAGGAGTTCTCTAGCAGCCAAGGGTTAGTAATGTTTTTACACCTAAAATAAATCCTGGTTTGAGCTGAGTCAGTTTTTCAGTGTTTTCCTAATGATTGAGATATATTACATGAAAACATAGGTATATATATGGTCATATACCTAAGTAAGGTTATCTATTGATTTCATAGTTTGTGGTTTATCCTTTCTGGATTTCGTGAGACCTTGAAGGTCTCGGGGTCTCTACTGAGTATTGTTATACTCACCCCTGCATGGGCAATGCCCACACCTTGTTGTGTTGGATGTTGACAACGAACATCGCTGATCGAGGATGAGAGTACTAGGACTAGACGGTACCCAAAGGTGGACCATACAGAGTGATGGTATACGGAGGAGACTGATAGATGTGGAGTCCTGAGGAGGCTATCTGTACCTACCCTTCAGGTAGGAATCTCTTAGGATGACCGAGGTGATGTTTTTTTTTCATTCTTCGGTTGTACTTGTACTTACAGTTCCTTGTACTATATAGTTTGGCTTTTATTTCCAACCCCTTTTTCTTTTCAACACTCTTTTGTTATACCATTTACTTAGTGTTTTGTATCCATCTATGTGCTCTGTTGTGTGCGTTTATAGGTTATAAAGGTAATACCATCCAGGTTTTAGGGTGTTACGCCTTTGGTGATAGTCTCCAGCCCCTGGCCTATGAAAGGCAGTCTTGGGGTAGTCACGACATGGGCCCCAGGAGACGGGTAGTGACAAATTAGTATCAGAGGAGTTGGTTCTATAACAAAACATAGGACTCTGATCTATAATTTCTATGAAGCAATAGTGTTAAGTGTAGTGAGTGTGGTTTTCAGTTCAGCGAGTCCATTGTTGGTGTGGCTGCCAACATATCCATACAATAGGGCCCATACATTGATTTCCAACTCAGTGAATGGAATCTCTGATTACATGTGTGTTTTAAAAAGTTTTCATTATGTCATCTCAACTAGGTCAGCTCTCCTGGTATACCTTTTTAACCGTAGCACACCCGTTTCTTTTCAAGATGCCTCCACACGGACAACCGGCTAGAGTTCCAAGAGTCGTATGCACTGATAGCCCATCGAGCAATGGGACCTCGGCGCATGGCCCTCTTCCTATGGAGGCACCAGTGGTACCACTCCTCATTAGGCCACCGATGCTACCAGCCCCAGCAGAAGACGTTGCACACCACTTGACCACATTGAATGAGTTACATCACCAGAGGGCACCCAGGTTCAGGGGAGAGACGGACCCACAGGCGGTTGAGGATTGGATGGAGGATGTGGTGAGAGTTTTCGGAATGGTAGGGACCCCAACAGACCTCTTGGAGATACTTGGTGACAACCTTCTATAGGTATTAGTGGTCAGATGATGGATTTTGATGCCCTAGGTCCATGATGAGGTTACTCTCCTCTAGGTAGACTTCGAGATCCTTTTTTGGGCAAAGTTTGTCGTAGGGATTCGTCACGCAGTAAGCATACAAGAGCTACTTCATCTGCAGTAGGGCAGCATGACTGTAGCTCAGTACTCAGCAAGGTTCACCGACCTCTCATGCTACTCCACCGATATGGTGTGGGTCCCATTATTCAGGGCCCGAACCTTCGATCAGGGACTGTGGTGAAAGATCAGGGCTTCAGTGATCTCACTCAGCATTCCAACACATGCAGGGGTTTCAGAGAGAGCCCTCCTAGTAGAGAGTTTCCTTCATGAGTAGCCTCCAGCAGCAAGATCCCCCATCAATCGACACGTAGCAGAGTCTTCAGCAGCTAGTAGCAGACATATGTTGCAGAGGTCCAAGATGACCAGACCAAAAGGTGGACAACCTCATGACTCTGGATCAGTTGTGCGGGGCTCCCGAAGCAGAGAAAGACATTACAGGGGTGGGAAGTGTTATTCGTACAGCGGGCAGGGTCACATGGCTCGTGACTATTTGACCGTATGGATAATCAGTATACAGTCGAAGGACCCCCTAGGAAGATAAAGAGATTCGATCGAGGTGGTATGCAGGGAGCAGGCGGACGTGGCAGAAGAGCTGGTCATGTAGTATGTGGTGGACGACGATTCGAGGTGTTACCTCCACCACCACCAGGAGGTCCACCCCGGCCGTAGGGAGCGACAGGGGAGAGCTCAGCTCTAGGTAGCTGAGGCATATGATCATGGCGCTCTCGAGATGATTAGAGGTATGATCAGAGTCTACTCCACCATAGCTACAGTACTTATAGACACATGTTCCAGTCACCCTTTCATTGCCACTGCCCTGGTTTGGAGCTCATAGATTCCGACAGAGCCGTTGGCTCAATCAATATGGTCAGATACTCCTACGGGAGAAGATTCGATAATTACGTACTGGTGCCGGCAGTGTGAGCATACTCTAGGAGGCGAGAGCTTCGGTTGGGATATCCTTTTAGAGGTGTCGAGGATTTACAATGTAATCTTGGGTATGGACTAGTTATATACATTCCGTGCTCATATTGACAGTATTAGGCATAAAGTGTGGTGTGTCCCCACGGATGGGACTAGGTTTACCTTCACTGGTGAGAAGGGAGACTTTGTTGCACAAGATGGACTTACTCGGAGGAGAGTGCAGCCGATCACTCATTAGTGGGCTAGCCTTACCCTCGTAGAAGTTGATGTGGAGAGTCTGAGCTATCCTATAGTGGTGGACTAGTACGTGTATGTTTTCTCTAATGATGTTCCAGGTATACCTCATTGCAGAAAGGTGGACTTTTACATTGACTTATACCCCAGGAGGGCACTGATATCTGCACCAGCGTATCAGATGGATCCCGTGGAGCTTCGCGAGCTGTGGGTATAGATAGAGGACTTGCAGGGGAAGGAATTCATTCGACCCAGTGTTTCTCCCTGGGCACCCTCGATTTTGTTCGCCAAGAAGGCGGATGGGAGCTTGAGGCTTTGTGTTGACTATTGGCTCCTGAACTAGGTGACCATGAAGAATAAGTACCCACTCCTGAGGATTGATGACCTCATTTATCAGTTGAAGGGAGCAGGGTGGTTCTCGAAGATAGACCTCAGATCAGGATATCACCAGCTCAGAGTTCGAGACGAGGATGTGTAGAAGATGACTTTCAGATGTCGGGACTACCACTATGAGTTCTTTGTTATGCCATTTGGAATAACCAATGCTCCAGAAATTTTCATGAGAATCATGAACAAGATCATTCATCTATACCTCAATCTCTTTGTCTTAGTCTTCATCGATGACAATCTGATCTAATCGACTGCTGAGGAGGAGCTTGCCTATCACTTATGGGTAGTAATGGACACACTCAGAGAGCACCAACTTTATGTTAAGCTCTCGATGTGCCAGTTTTGGATCCTAGAGGTTCACTTTCTTTGTCATGTCATCTCAGAGGCTAGTGTTTCTGTGGATCCAGTGATGATTGAGGCGGTACTTGCTTGGGAGCCACCCAGGAGTGTGAAAGTGGTACGAAGTTTCATGGGTTTGGCTGGATACTACTAGAGATTTTTTCCAGATTTCTCCAGAGTTGCAGCACCACTATCAGCCTTGACAAAGAAAGGGGAAACCCTTTGTGTGGTCGGCGAGATGACAACAGAGCTTTCAGGAGCTAAGGAAGAGGCTGACTTGTGCCCCCATCTTGAGGCTTCCATAGGAAGGCATAGGGTACATAGTCTTCGGAGACACATCAAGGACAGTACTCAGATGTGTCCTGATGTAGGAGAGAGCAGTGATCACATATGGTTCATGACATCTGAGACAACATGAGTAGAACTATGCTACCCACGGCATGGAGTTAGCAGCAGTGGTATTCACCTTGAAAACGTGGAGGTACTATCTGATGGGAGATCATTTTATTGTGTACTCTAATTATAAGAGTATCAGGTATATCTTCTCTTAGAAGGACTAGAACCTGAGGCAGCGACATTGGCACAAGTTCTTCCAGGACTATGGCTTCGAGATTGTCTATACTCCTGGGAAGGGGAACGTTGTTGCAGATGCACTCAACAGGGGATCTGGTATACATCTACTAGGCGATGCGATATAGAAGCTAGCCGCATTGCAGATATCCTTATTGGATAGAGATGGAGCAACATTTCTATAGTCTCTTACAGTCACTCCCCCACTTCTTCAGTCAGTCAGGGAGGTGCATCATGGGGTTGCTGACTGTGAGACACGACATACACAAATATCGACAGGGCAAGAACCTGATGGATTTTCTAAAGGTGGGTAGCACGTCGTCGTCTTCAGAAGATGTACTATGGTACCAGTGTCACATTATTAGGAAGTGTTGATGGGGTTCCACACATCCCCTCTAGGGGTACATCTAGGAGTGTCGAAGATGTAACAAGACATTTGACGACAGCCCTGGTGGTCGGGAATGAAGAATGAAGTAGCAGAGTTTGTCTCTCGATGCCTCACTTGTCATCAAGTGAAGGCAGAGCATCAGGTACCATCATGCTTGGTTCAACATTTAGAGGACTTAAAGTGGATGTGGGATGGGATATCCGTAGACTTTTTGGTAGGACATCCATGTACATCTAGATGTCATGACTCGATTTGGGTGATCGTCAACCGACTCACCAAGTCAGTCCACTTCCTACCGACCAGAGAGCAGGGTTCAATAGAGATATTGGGATGCCTCTATGTGCAAGAGATTGTGTGGATACATGGAGTAACATTGACGATTTTCTCCGATCGTGATGCATGTTTTACTTCCTGGCTATGGAAGGGGTTATAGGAGGCTTTTGGGACGCAACTTTGTTTGAGGATCGCTTTCCATTCCCAGATGGATTGTCAGACTGAGTGGACCATTAAGAACCTCCAGAACATGCTTCACGCTTGTTTTGTTGACTTCGGTTGCAGTTGGGAGGATCACTTGCCTTTGGTGGAGTTTGCATACAACAACTGCTACCACTCCACCATAGGGATGGAACCTTTAGAGGCATTGTATGGGTGACCTTGTAGATCACCCTTATGCGGGACTGAACCAGGGGAGTAAGCACCAGTGGGACTAGAGATGGTACGAGCAACGACATAGAAGTTTCATATCATCCATGAGTGGATGAAGACTATACAGAGCAGCCAGAAGTCGTATGCTGACAGGAGATGGAGACCTATGGATTTTGAGAATCGTGACCATGTCTTTCTACGGGTCTCACCCCGACGAGGTTTGAGGAGATTTCGTAGAGGCAGCAAGTAATCATTGAGATTCGTCAGACCTTTTTAGGTCCTTAGTAGCGTTGGTGAGATGGCATACCGTTTATCTCTTCCACCTCATTTGCATCGGGTGCATGACGTCTTCTATGTATCCCAGCTGAGGAGATACGTGCACAATCCTTCTCACATCATCGACCATGGAGAGCTGGACGTCGACGATGGAGACACTTTTACAGAGGTTCGAGTAGAGACTGAGGATCGACAGAAGTGAGTCCTTCATGGATGGTCGATACCTTTGGTGCATGTTCGCTAGCAGCATGAGAACCTCCAGGAGAGCACATGGAAGCGGGAGGCTCAGATGTGTGCTCAGTACCCCCAATTGTTTACCTAGTTTGAGATGTGCCTTATGGTGACGTAGAGCCCTAATATGGGGAGAATGTAACGATCCTGAATTTCTATGTAAATTCTTTTTTAATTAAATGGTAATTTTACGAGTTTGTGAAAATTGACGGCAGATGATTCCAAGGCCCGGTCTTCCTGGAATCAATTTAGGAAGTTTTGTTCGGGTACGTTCAGTGAATGTTCGAACGGGTTTTTCTAAATTTTGAACAAGTGTTCAGAATTGAAATCCGATGACACCGTTGAACTCGCAGCACCGGGTTTCTCTTAAGAAGACTTTCACCTCGATGAAAGTTGGTCGAGGGTGAAAGTTAGTTTTTTGGTTTTTTTGTTGAAATAATAAAATAAAATAATTACAAGTTTTATTTTATTTATCCATTATAACCACCCATGTAGAATTTGGAGGTGGGGACCACCACACCTTAACCTACCATGAGAGATTATGGTTGTGGGGACCACCACACCTTAACCTCCCATGAGTTATGGTGGTGGGGACCGCCCAAGGTTTATCCCTCATAATGGGGGGGGAGGACACCTCTCAACTCCCTCAATTAATTCTATTTTTCAACGTAAAATTAAATTCTTTAAATTTAGTTTTATGTGTCCACGTAAAATTAAATTCATTCAATTTAATTTTATGTGTCAACATAAAATTAAATGCTATCAATTAATTTTTTGTGTCAACATAAAATTAAAAGCTATCAATTAATTTATGTGTCAACATAAAATTAAATGCTATCAATTAATTTTATGTGTCAACATAAAATTAAATCCTATCAATTGTTTTGATGTTGGCTATTTCTTTTCCTTCATAGTGGAATTGGGGAAAGGATTGACTTTATAGATTTGGGAGGAGCTCTTGGGAGAAAACTTATTCAATGAAGAATGCATCCTCCATGAATAACGTGTTCCACCGAAGAAGAATGCGCTCCACCGATGAATAACGTTGACCCTGACTTCGACCTTCCTCCCCAGGACATCCTCCGACGTAGGACGTCTTCGACTACGATGAGCCGACGCACAAACTGATGATAGAGGAAAACACCGATGACACCGACGTCCGTCTTTTCCCAATGATCTGTCTTCTTCCCCGCGACTCCGTTGACGAACAACGAACAAGGTAGGAGGTTATTATTGAATTCTTGAATATTTTTATTATTATTCTCATTATCAGTTTATGATTAAAGTAGATCCACTTGATACCACTCTAAATGTGGAGGGTGCGAGCCAAACTAACACAGCCTGACCCCTCCGCTGATCTGCTTTAGTGTTCTTTTCGATGGGGAAGGACAAAAACCTACATGGAGGAGCATAAGAATGGTTTTCGACACCACCACCGACTATGAAAAAGGAAATGGCGCACGACACCACTCCATGGCACCCCCCCCCATGCCCTCGCAGAAGCCCCAGTCGAGCCGCCCACAACCTCGCGGCAGCCCCCGACCAAGCCACATGTGGCCTCCGTGTGCCCCGCACGTCCCACACACCCCATTGCTCCTCCATCCACATGCCCCATGCACCACGCAGCTCTGCGCGCCCCACGCACCCCACGACTCTGATGTTCGCGTGCCCCATGTGGCAGGCACCGCCACTGGCCTAACCGGCCAGCCGACCTCACGAGCCGCCCCGACCGTGCTAGCTTGTCAGCCCCTCTCGGTGCCCCGGCCGAACCGGCCCACTCCCTCACGACGCCCCGTCCGAACCGGCCCGTGCCCTTGCGGCACCCCGACTGAACTAGCCTGCACCCTCACGGTGCCCCGGTTGAAATGGAACGTTCCCTCGTGGCGCCCCAGCCGAATCGGCCCGCCCCCTCGCGGCGACCCGGCCGAACCGACCTCGGCCTCCGGGCCTAGCCGCCCCAAGCCGTGCCCTCCGGGAAAAACTTCCCTTACACCGAATCATGGCCAGTCCACACCCTTGCAACTGGTTCATGACCTCGCAGCTGGTTCGTGCCCTTGCATCCCTCCGCGGTCCCTTGCCACTTGCTGGGCTGGGCCCAACAGACCGGGCTGAATCCAATGGGCGGCTCGCCCAACGGGCCGGGCCAACCAGAACCGGGTAAGCCCCGGCTGGGTCGGGCCGACCGGAACTGGGCGACCGAAACTGGGTCTGCCCTGGCAGGGTCGGGCCGAACCGTACCAGGTCAGCCTAGGCTGGGTTGGGCCGGGTCGGTCATAGCGGGTCAGTCCAGACCTGGGCCCTCTATGACCCTTTACCTTCTTCTGGCCATATCTTTGGCACCATACGTCCATTTGATGAACCATTTGCGGTGCTGGTAATCTTGGAGTATGATGGTCAATTTGAGTATACCCCATTGGATTTTGGGGTATAGTTTATATATGGTCAAGTCAGATCTTGCACGAATCCAACTGGGCCCCCAGGACTAAAAGGCTAATAACTCAAAGACCGTCCATCCGATTGACGCGCCATCAGTTGTATTGAGACCCCTATGACGTGGCAGTACCTTGGGATAATTATTTGTGGGACTTCAGGATAGTGGAGCATCGACCAGTATCTTGTAGAGAGGATCTTCCAAAGATGAGCAAACATTTGTGCGGGAACCTAGTAGCTGGCTGAGACTTAACTCATGCTGACCGTTTGACTTGGAGTGACTTTACTAGCCCAATGGGGAGTTCCTGTTTGTGGTGGAAGTCCCACAGTGGAGGAGCGCCTAGTTGTGGTGACAAACCCACAGTACTCAACAGGAGGAGTACCTCTGTAGGATATTAGGGGGAGCTCCTGGTTGTGGCAGCAGACCCATGATAGGGAGCGCCTCAGTATTACACAGCAGACCCACAGTACTTGACAGAATGAATACCTCAGTAGTACAAGGTAAGTCGGAAGCGCCACTGTGTGATGAAACAGGCCCACTGTACTCGATAGAGGAGGAGTTCTCCAGCAGCCAAGGTTTCAGAATGTTGTTACCTCTATAATAAATCCTAATTTGAGCTGAATCAATTTTTCTGTGTTTTACACATGATTGAAAAGTTTTACTTGATAACTTATGTATATGTATGGGAATATACCTAAGTAAGGTTATCTGTTGATTTCATAATTTTTTTTATCCTTGCTGGATTTTGTGAGACCTTGAGGGTCTCGGGGTCCCTACTATGTATCGTTATACTCACCCTTGCATGGGCTATGCCTACACCTTGTTGTGTTGGATACATACGACGAACAACGCTGCTCGAGACTGAGAGTACCAGGACTGGACGGTACCCATAGGTGGACCATACGACACAACGGTATACGAAGGAGACTGACGGATGTGGAGTGATGAGGAGGATATCTGTACCTACCCTTCAGGTAGGAATCTCCGAGGACGACCCATCATCTGTTTGTTCCTTTCTTCAGTTGTACTTGTACTTCCAGTTCCTTGTACTATACAGTTGGGCTTGTATTTCTATCCCCTTTTACTTTTCCACACTCTTTTGTTATATAATTTACTTAGTTTTTTGTATCCATCTACGTTATTTGTTGTGTGCGTTTACAGGTTATAAAGGCAATGCCTTCCTAGTTTTAGGGTATTACGCCTTTGGTGCTAGTTGCCAGCCCCTGGCCTATGAAAGGCGGGTTTGGGGTAGTAATGGCACGGGCCCCGAGGGACGGGTCGTGACATTCCATATATGTTAATATAAAACATTCCTTCCATACTATTGTAAAAAGTCAAAAAGTTCATTATTTTGAAACAAATTCTATGCTTTATTTTAAACTGTTTTTAATAAATTAAATAACTATTAAAAATTACTTTAATAAATAATTGAAAAATATTAAAACATTATTGAAAATATTTTATTGAAAATAGACACGTAGAACAAAAATTATTTTTGGCCAAAGAGTAATATAAAGTAGATTTTCCTTAACAACATTCCTTTAGTTTGTTTAGTACATAAACAAAATAAAATGAAAATTAATCAAGTATTATATAGAAAGAAACATGGAAAAGAATTCATATGTTTATTTATATTTATATATTGAAATTTTTTAATTGAATACATAACCATAAATAATCTCGATAAATAATGATATTGTAACATGATATCTTTACATCTTCCAAACTTCCAACAGAAATGTTAGAAAATTATGTGTAATAAATTGTAATGACCTGGACCTCTTCTGCCCATTCCTTTTTCAAAAAGAAGGTCACGAATTGTTCTAGAGGGTAAAATGGACTTTTTACACAATTTCCAGAATTTTGAAACTACACGGCATGTAGTTTGAGTTCCCGCCGTGTACCCCCTTTCTGGGTATACCCTGTGTTGAAGGCCGTGTCTTTTCCATGTGAAATAAATGGGTGCACACCGTGTACCCCAAACTACACGCCGTGTAGTCTCTCCCCGCGTATGCATTACTGTGTGTTGACCAGTCAACGGCCGTGTGCCATGTTGGAGCCGTGCGAAATAAATGGGTACACTCCGTGTATCCAATACTACACGCCATGTAGTACCTCCCCGCATATGCATTACCTTCAAGCCGTGTGTTGACCAGTCAATGGCGGCGTTCCGCGTTGAAGGCCATATTGGAAGCCACGTGATGACCATGTGAAACGGCCGAGTACACGCCGTGTACCATAATGTACACACCGTGTACTTTTGCTTCTCTTGCCTATAAAAGGAGGGGTCCCCTCCTCCTTTTCAACTCACCCCTCTTCTCCCCATTCCTCTGAGCCGATCTCTTCCAAGAGACTCGAAGGCTCCTTTTCTTCCACAACTTCTTCATCTGAGCTCCGATTTACGATCCGTCAGCGGCCACAGGATCGTAACAACGAGGCGGAACTTCCGAGCTTGGATCCGTTGTCTTTCCTTCGGCCTTTCCTTTCAAACTTCCACCCGATGAGGTTTTTTCCGGGGCTCGACAGAGGTGACAGACGCCGACAGACGTCTTCTAAGGTTGATCCGGGGGAGCATTGTGATCAGAACCTATTGAGGTAGGGATCTTACCTTCGTCTATCTAAATTGTGCATCATACGGGGTGGGTGTACTCTTTTTTACATGAAACACATTTGAACCGGTTTAATAAAGATAATAACTGGATTATATAATGGGGATGGGAAGTTTGTGAATGCAGTTACATTAATTATATCCTGTGATATTATGTTGTGAAATGAATAGGATTATGCCTACTGAAAATCACGGTCATTGGGGGCCTTTTCTTGCGCAATTAAATGTTTCCCTATCTTTGTAGACCGTTTTTGTGAATGTAACTTTGTTGAATGTGTAATTTGGTTAATCACGTAAAGTTGGATGATTAAAATCTGGAACCCTTGTGTGATCACCCCGATTAAACAAAATGGAATAATGAACATGTGGGTTTTGGATTGGTTACTGGTGTGTGAAAGGGAGGGTTGAATCCTGGGTTGTTACGAATATAAGGGGCAGCAGGGCTGCAATAAATGATGTTAAAGGGGCGATGATGTGGCACAAATCTAGTTTTGTGGGTTGTGGTTGATCGGGTGAGCAGTGGGGCTATGATAAGTTGTATCAAGGGATGATGATATACAGTGCGGTTGTTGTAGAGACCCGAAGCTTAACGTACATGGAAATTACATTACATTTGCGGAATACTTAGTACATAACAAAAAACACACACACAAGGATCGTAATAGTTTAGTGTCTTTGGAAACTCAGAACGTAATCTTCTAATCGTGGTGAAAGATCTCCAATATCTCCCATAAAGATCATCCCCTTTTTTTACCTAAAACCTTTCTTTATATCCTGGGGAAAAGAAAACATAAAAGGGTGATCTCAAATGCTCAGTAAGGGTAAACAAAAGAAATATAAATCTCATCGTATACACAAGCACATAACTTTTTGGAAATCTTAACCTGCAAAAGAGATCATAATTTCATAACATGGGATAAATCATGGCAGTGAAATGTAATCAAAATAATCATAACATAAAACATGAGACTTTGTGGCATTCACACATAATCATAGAGAATCATTTCTTGTTAGTCAAGACTCATTGCAAAGACTATCTTAGTGGACAAAGTCCCTTTCTGAATCGAGTATCCCTCGTTTCTGTCCTGTTTCACTGAACCGGTATAACCTACCATTCCAGCCCTGTCTATCTCATGAGATATAAAATCTTTACCCAATGAATTGGAGGGAGATATAGGTCCCACCCATCTTATAATGAATCCTTTCTTATGTGTGCCACATAATCATAAATCATACATCATCGTATAACACATGTAACAAAAATGGGATTCTTGAAACATCATGACATCATAAAACAAATCATATAAGGTAAATGACTTCATAAAAATAATTTCCTCAAAACATAATCAAATCAATGTAATAATAGGGATAAAAACAGAACCCTATATTATCATAGATGGAAAATAATTTTGATAAAACATTTGAACCCCATTCTTGAGGAAAATATCCTTTCTACTTCAAAAACACTTTTCTTTTCTTAACATGTCATAAACTAAAAGAAGTTGATTAAAAATAAACTTGAAAACATGTAAAGGAATCTTATTGTAAATAATGTTTTAAAAATACATTCATGCCGTATAAGTTAAAAAAAACATTCTTCGTACTTTTTTCGGAAAAGTCAAAAAGCACCTCGTATGAAAAACGTCAAAAGATTCCTTTCATATTTTTTTACTAAAAACGCACCGAAGGGTAAAATTGGATTTAAACAATTGTATTTGGATGGAAATTATATTACATATTGAGGAAACATGGATGTGGATGATAAAATACACCCCAGTAATTACCAAAGTAAAAACAATCTCAGATAAAAGTGAGATTGTGATATTTCCCTTACCTTAGGTCCGATTTGCTTCGTATGTGTCCGAACCTCCTGTATAATGATTTAAATAATGTCATTGACTTATTACAGAATCATATTCATTGTTATGATATCATATATGGTTCACTTATGACATTATATTACCCGTTCTTTTGTAAATTCCATGTTAAAGAAGTGTTTTGGGTAAAATCGTTTCATTTATCGTAGGTGTTTTGACTTGTTGTTCTTGACATTATTATTACTTATATCATGATTTACTTACTTCCAGAATATAAAATATGATTTATATATCATATATATTCAGTATATATATATATAATAGATAGATAAATGAAATGAAAAACACCGTTCATGGAGACGGTAGTCCGTACGTACACATGAATGCTATTTTCCTTTCCTTATTGTCTTGAATGGAAGTAAGTAGATGACATACATATATATATATACATAAATCCAGTAGCTTTATAATGTCATATATTTCATTATTATTTCTTATATATACTTTATAATCATTCTTAAATGGTTAACATGGAGAATGAATCTCATCGCGTCGTGGAGACGGTAGTCCGTACGTACGCACGAGCGATGATATCATTTCCATAAATATTGAATTGAATTGGAGTGGATTATACAATATATAAGAATCAATATGATGTTTTAATAACTATGTATAGTTATTCTTTACACCATTATACCCATCCATGTAAGGTGGTGGTGGAAAATAGATTACACCACGGCGTGGAGACGGTATTCCGTACGTACGCACGCGCGGTGATTTCTTTTCCCGTAGGATGGATAGATGGTGAAATAGGGTTGTTTCATACTTATAATAACATACCAGTATATGATTGATACTGATATTATTACTTCATAATGAAACAACCTAAGAAGAAGAAGTGGAAGAAGAAATAAAGATGAAAGAATTGGTAACGGTAATTACCTCTTCTTTGAAGCGCCTCTTTGAGACCTCCTCTTAGGGCACTAAAATTGGTCTTTGAGGAAGACCAGAACCACTAGGATGTTGCTAGGGAAGTGGAGAAGAGATTTTGGCAGGGGTTTGCCGAGCTTTAGTGCTCCAATTGGTGTGAGGAGGATGGGGAGGAGGTGTCCTTTTATAAGGGAAGAGAGGGGCACCTTAGGAATATCTCAAAATATTATTTTATATTAAAGTCAAAATCGGTTTATAATGGTTCCAAAGGGTCTTATTTAGAAGTTATAGTGGGGATGGGTCGAAATCCTATCAACCAATAGGATTTAGACATGTTTAGGGTGTTATTTTAACCTTATCAATTAGATTTAACTCTAAGTTAAATAATTTAACTTTTACCGTGTCTTTTTTTCCTTTCACTATATGGTTAATAAACATACTATAACATGCCAAACGAACCCCAAATTATTTATTATTAATATATATATCTTTATCTAAGTCATTTGGCCTAACCTTAGATTTTTAGGAATAAAATAAAAATTATTAATATAATATTAGATTTAAAAACTATTTTGTGTCAATTTTGACACTATTTGATATATGATTTTTGTGAAAGTCATAACAGAATTATATGTTCGAACCAAGTTGATTAAATCAACACTAATATATCATAGTAACCTAGAAAATTAGTGGAATTCATAAAAAGTCTCAAATTACATTTATTTTGGTGTTTATAACATCAATTATGTCAATATTTCATAAATAAGATAATTACTGCATCATAATTGTGTCATAAATAAATTAAATTATTTAATGTCTAAAAATTATAAATAAAATACCATTATGTAGGAAATCTTTTGATCTTTCTAATTAATATTTATAGTCGAATTTATCTTATGTATAACCCCATATTAAAAATGATTTACTTATTAAACGTTGATTTTAACTATTTTAACCCTTCTTTAAATAAATTAATAATAAATGTCCTAATCTAACCCAAGTGGGCCTAAATGGTCATATTTTATTCATAAGGTTGTTTTTGGTCGAATTACACTTATCCAATAGAATTAGGACATGTGTTAGGGTAATAGTAATATAATATTTACCCTTAGTTACCCTATTTACTATTAACCGCGGTAAAAAAAGTAAAAAGTTACTATTCACCAAAAAATTATTTTTATCTCATTGAACCACATTTTACTTACTGATATCAACCGTGTCTGTCGGATTTTTGAAATTCCATTCACAGAAGCGGTAAAATTATGTTTTATGCAAAATTCAGTTTTTAACTACCACTTAGTAGTTTCACTATTCATAAAAAATTGATGTTTTTCAAAACAATGCCAAAATTTCATCCTAAGCTATATTTCATATTCCGAATTCAAAAATGAAGTCTATTTTACCAAATTCATAACATAGAAGTTGAATTAATTAATTTTATAATTAAATCCCGTTGTTAAAACAAATAGCGTGTTTTTAAGAAACAATATCTATCAAAAGATTGACACTTGATTATGTCTGGTTTAAATGTGAAATTACATTCAATGACCAACATTGTATTAAATTTTAAAAATATATTCTAAATATACTTTAAAACCACTCAAATTAATAATTTATCACTATTAATTATTCCGATTAAAAAAGTTGTTTTTAATTATAATTTAGTAATTTTCACTATTCATCAGAATATGAAAGTTATCCGAAAAGTACCAAAATTTCACCTTAGGCTAAATTCGATACTCCGAATCCATAAATGAAGTCCATTTTGAAAAATAAAATTTAAAAAATTTCAAAAAGTGTTTATTACTATTCACAACGGCTAGTTTTAATAATATCTTAATAGCATATCGTTGTTTAGCGAAACTTGATGTTGCGTACAACACACGCTATCGAGGAAGGTCGTGATTGCGTGTAATGCAAGGCAAGTCAAGGATGTGTGTTTTGCAAGCTCCTTTTGGTGTAGCGTACAACACAAGACATAAATAAAATTAAAAGGAAAATTTTTCATAAAATCTCGGGCTGTTACATTCTACCACCCTTAAAAGGAATTTCGCCCTCGAAATTCGTCGGGGTTATAAATGGTTTACTATTCGAAAGTTTCTTTAATAGAAACCAACATCGTAAAAAAAAACCAAAACCTGGATTTAAAAACTAAAGTATGAAATGTAATGATTACCCAAATAAACTAATCACTGGGTTTCCACATAGGTGGAAATATGGATATGGAAGAGAAATCTAATCATCATGTTCTGATGGAGAGTGGTAGAGAACATGGCTATTGTAAAGCCAGTAATCACAAATCCATAGATTTGTGATGATATAAGGTACCATCTGATTCATCAGGTATAAGATCACTAGGACAACATTTTTGGTTTTCAAGATCATTTCCCTAAAGTTGAAGAATTTGAATTAGAATAAATACTTACTTTATTTTGGTACAATCTCACTGTTGTTCATGCCTAGAACAATTTCCACTTCATCTCTTAAATAAATGAAGTTGAATTTGTTATTCGTGAAGTGTTAGCAGATCATGTGATAGAATGACGGGTCATTCCATCTGTCTCAAACAAAAGGTTAGCAAAAATTATATACATAAGTCGATCTATAGTGAGATTAATCATATATGGTTCCTAAAATGGACTTATACTTCATATATCATACTGCTTAATATAATAAAACTAGTTTCTACTAAACAGGGACTTCCTGTAGGCCAGTGGTAGGCGATAAAGGACAGTCGCACTTCGGTTGTGGGTTCGATTCCTACAGCCTTGTCCGACGCGATGGGCTATCGCCCGTCCTGCAGGTTGTCCTTTTTCTAAAACTACATTACTATAACATCCCATCAATAATATCGGGAAAAAAACTTCTATCCTTAAACAATACTCACTTATGTCCAACATAATCCATTTCAATCTTTAGGCTTATCCATAATACTGCAGTCCACTCTCATAACATAGTGAAAACGATTACCAGAGATTTAATACTATCGTTAATCCCCATATATCATAAGATATGTCTTGTTGGTCACCTTCCAAACATTCAAAGTCCTTAATCATGTATTCTCTTGAATACCTTAGTGAAAACATGAATGCAGTTTAAAGTTAACACTTTCCACATACCAAAATCCTCAAAATTCTATATACTCAAACCATGATATCACTTAGTCCTTATATCAATCATGAGCTCATGAATACTATTAAACATTTCATTTTCTCGTTTTCCTTTCATTATGCGCATATCATCTTATTTCCAAAAAAAAATATCTCAATCACTTTGAATACCACATCAATAAATATTGCAATACTCAATGGTACAACATTATTTTGGAATCCCATTACATAAACACTTAATCATTCTACCACATCGTTTTCATATTCAACATTTCCAATAGTGATCGCATGCGACTTCCCTTTGTCCTTTGCCTTCAGTGGTTTCTCATGTTGATCATCACTAACCCTTGGATTAGGGCATTTATTAGCATAATGCCCCATTTCCTTGCACTTGAAGCATTGAAGTGTTGGTGGTGCGTTCTCTGCAGTGTTTTCTTTATTAACATCATTAGAAACCCTTTTTCCATTACTTCGACACTCAGCTGCTCGATGACCTTCTTTTCCACACTTAAAACATTTTCTAGTCCATTTAAGACAATCTCCACCATGCTTCTTTCCACAGTTTGTGCATAAGGAAACATTCATCTTCTTTTCATCATTATTCTGAGATTTCTCCTTGAACTCCATCTTTCGTTTCTTGTCAAAACCATGAGATGGATATGTAACACCGACTTCCATTTCTACATTGATAGCACAACTCACAATTTCTTCATAGCTACTGAAGTCTCTTATAGCTAATTCCCTTCGAAGACTTGGTTTTAAGCCACTGAAAAATCGATCAACTTTACTTTCAGGTTGGATGATAATGCCAGATGCATACCTTGCAAGTCTTGTAAAATTCGCTTCATATATACCAACAGATTCATCATCCTTTTGCTTTAGTTCAAGAAACTCCTTCTCCATCTTTGTTCGAAGAATACGAGGGAAGTACTTATTGAAAAATAAGTTCTTGAACTCGTCCCATTCCATGGACTCAATTTCATCTCTTTGCCTTGTATTCTTGATAAGATTTCACCATTGATTAGCTTCACCTTCCAAACGATATACTGCTAAGATGACTTTATCATGTTCAGAACATTGAAGAACTAAAAATATCTTTTCAGTGGTACTGATCCATTGTTCAGCAACAAGTGGATCAGAAGACCCACTGAAAGAAGGTGGACGTTGCCTCATGAAGGACTCAATAGAATATTGTTCCCTTCTCTGCTCATTTGGAAGTCCAGAATGATTCATAGCTTGTGTAAGTATAGCAATAAGATTTTTCACTCCATCTCCCATAACATTTGTTTGTTCAGGAGGACAATCATTGCATTGTCCATTGCATTGATCAACACGGTTCCTTCGGGTTCCAGCCATCGTCTAAAACCCAAAAAGAATAGTGTGAGAGGCAAAAATCATGCTAGGGAAAACAACATAATAAAGGGGGAGTACCTTCAATTTCTAACATCTTAGGTTTAATTCTATGATCGTTAGCGTAGTTCTAGTACTATAACCTATACGTATACTTAACCTTAGGGACATCCCTAGACATACCTTAGAAATATCTCTAGGGATCTCACGAACGTTTTCGCATCCTAGTTTCCAAAGGTTGACTAAACCTTTCCTCTGATACCAACTGTAGAGACCCGAAGCTTAACATACATGGACATTACATTACATTTGCGGAATACTTAGTACATAACAAAAAACACACACACAAGGATCGTAATAGTTTAGTGTCTTTGGAAACTTGGAACGTAATCTTCTAATCGTGGTGAAAGATCTCAAATATCTCCCATAAAGATCTTCCCCTTTTTTACCTAAAACCTTTCTTTATATCCTAGGGAAAAGAAAACATAAAAGGGTGAGCTCAAATGCTCATTAAGGGTAAACAAAAGAAATATAAATCTCATCGTATACACAAGCACATAACTTTTTGAAAATCTTAACCTGCAAAAGAGATCATAATTTCATAACATGGGATAAATCATGGCAGTGAAATGTAATCACAATAATCATAACATAAAACATGATACTTTGTGGCATTCACACATAATCATAGAGAATCATTTCTTGTTATTCAAGACTCATTGCCAAGACTATCTTAGTGGACAAAGTCCCTTTCTGAATCGAGTAACCCTCGTTTCAGTCATGTTTCACTGAACCGGTATAACCTACCGTTCCAGCCCTGTCTATCTCATGAGATATAAAATCTTTACCCAATGCATTGGAGGGAGATATAGGTCCCACCCATCTTATAATGAATCCTTTCTTATGTGTGCCACATAATCATAAATCATACATCATCGCATGACACATGTAACAAAAATGGGATTCTTGAAACATCATGACATCATAAAACAAATCATATAAGGTAAATGACTTCATAAAAATAATTTCCTCAAAACATAATCAAATCAATGTAATAATAGGGATAAAAATAGAACCCTATATTATCTTAGATAGAAAATAATTTTGATAAAACATTTGAACTCCATTCATGAGGAAAATATCCTTTCTACTTCAAAAACACTTTTCTTTTCTTAACATGTCATAAACTAAAAGAAGTTGATTAAAAATAAACATGAAAACTTGTAAAATAAGCTTCTTGTAAATAATTTTTTTAAAATCCATTCATGTCGTATAAGTTAAAAAAACATTATTCGTACTTTTTTCGGAAAAGTCAAAAACCACCTCGTATGAAAAACGTCAAAAGATTCCTTTCATATTTTTTTACTAAAAACTCACCGAAGGGTAAAATTGGATTTAAACAATTGTATTTGGATGGAAATAATATTACATATTGAGGAAACATGGATGTGGATGATAAAATATACCCTAGTAATTACCAAAGTAAAAACAATCTCAGATAAAAGTGAGATTGTGATATTTCCCTTACCTTTGGTCCGATTTGCTTCGTATGTGTCCGAACCTCCTATATAATGATTTAAATAATGTCATTGACTTATTACAGATTCATATTCATTGTTATGATATCATATATGGTTCACTTATGACATTATATTACCCGTTCTTTTGTAAATTCCATGTTAAAGAAGCGTTTTGGGTAAAATCGTTTCATTTATCGTAGGTGTTTTGACTTGTTGTTCTTGACATTATTATTACTTATATCATGATTTAATTACTTAATGAATATAAAATATGATTTATATATCATATATATTCAGTATATATATATATATAATAGATAGATAAATGAAATGAAAAACAGCGTTCATGGAGACGGTAGTCCGTACGTACGCATGAACGTTGTTTTCCTTTCCTTATTGTCTTGAATGGAAGTAAGTAGATGAAATACATATATATATATATATATAAATAAATCCAGTAGATTTATAATTTCATATATTTCATTATTATTTCTTATATATACTTTATAATCATTCTTAAATGGTTAACATGGAGAATGAATCTCATCGCGTCGTGGAGACGGAAGTCCGTACGTACGCACGAGCGATGATATCATTTCCATAAATATTGAATTGAATTGGAGTGGATTATACAATATATCAGAATCAATATGATGTTGTAATAACTATGTATAGTTATTCTTTACACCATTATACCCATCCATGTAAGGTGGTGGTCGAAAATAGATTACACCACGGCGTGGAGACGGTATTCCGTACGTACGCACGCGCGGTGATTTATTTTCCCGTAGGATGGATAGATGGTGAAATAGGGTTGTTTAATACTTATAATAACATATCAGTATATGATTGATACTTATGTTATTACTTCATAATTAAACAACCTAAGAAGAAGAAGTGGAAGAAGAAATAAAGATGAAAGAATTGGTAACTGTAATTGCCTCTTCTTTGAAGCGCCTCTTTGAGACCTCCTCTTAGGGCACTAAAATTGGTCTTTGAGGAAGACCAGAACCTCTAGGATGTTTCTAGGGAAGTGGAGAAGAGATTTTGGCAGGGGTTGGCCGAGCTTGAGTGCTCAAATTGGTGTGAGGAGGAGGGGGAGGAGGTGTCCTTTTATAAGGGAGGAGAGGGGCACCTTAGGAATATCTCAAAATATTATTTTATATTAAAGTCAAAATCGGTTTATAATGGTTCCAAAGGGTCTTATTTCGAAGGTAAAGTGGGGATGGGTCGAAATCCTATCATCCAATAGGATTTATACATGATTAGGGTGTTATTTTAACCTTATCAATTAGATTTAACTCTAAGTTAAATAATTTAACTTTTACCGTGTCTTTTTGTTTTCTTTCACTATATGGTTAATACACTTACTATAACATGCCACAAGAACCCCAAATTATTTATTATTAATATATATATCCTTAGCTAAGTCATTTGGCCGAACCTTAGATTTTTAGGAATAAGATAACAATTAATAATATATTTATTAGATTTAAAAACTATTTTGTGTCAATTTTGACAATATTTGATATATGATTTTTGTGAAAGTCATAACAGAATTATATGTTCGAACCAAGTTTATTAAATCAACACTAATATTTCATAGTAACCTATAAAATTAGTGGAATTCATAAAAAGTCTCAAATTACATTTATTTTGGTGTTTATAACATCAATTATGTCAATATTTCATAAATAAGATAATTACTGCATCATAATTGTGTCATAAATAAATTAAATTATTTAATGTCTAAAAATTATAAATAAAATACCATTATGTAGGAAATATTTTTAGCTTTTTAATGAATATTTATAGTCGAATTTATCTTATGTATAACCCCATATTAAAAATTATTTACTTATTAAACTTTGATTTTAACTATTTTAACCCTTCTTTAAATAAATTAATAATAAATGTCCTAATCTAACCCAAGTGGGCCTAAATGGTCATATTTTATTCATAAGGTTGTTTTTGGTCGAATTACACTTATCCAATAGAATTTGGACATGTGTTAGGGTAATAGTAATATCATATTTACCCTTAGTTACCATATTTACTATTAACCACGGTAAAAAAAGTAAAAAGTTACTATTCACCAAAAAATTATTTTTATCTCATTGAACCACATTTTACTTACTGATATCAACTGTGTCTGTCGGATTTTCGAAATTCCATTCACAGAAGCGGTAAAATTATGTTTTATGCAAAATTCAGTTTTTAACTACCACTTAGTAGTTTCACTATTCATCAAAAATTGATGTTTTTCAGAACAATGCAAAAATTTCATCCTAAGCTATATTTCATATTCCGAATTCAAAAATGAATTCTATTTTACCAAATTCATAACATAGAAGTTGCATTAATTAATTTTATAATTAAATCCCGCTGTTAAAACGAATAGCATGTTTTTAAGACACAATATCTATCAAAAGATTGACACTTGATTATGTCTGGTTTAAATGTGAAATTACATTCAATGACCAAAATTGTATTAAATTGTAAAAATATATTCTAAATATACTTTAAAACCACTCAAATTAATAATTTATCACTATTAATTACTTCGATTAAAAAAGTTGTTTTTAATTATAATTTAGTAATTTTCACTATTCATCAGAATATGAAAGTTATCCGAAAAGTACCAAAATTTCACCTTAGGCTAAATTCGATACTCCGAATCCATAAATGAAGTCCATTTTGAAAAATAAAATTTACAAAATTTCAAAAAGTGGTTATTACTATTCACAACAGCTGGTTTTAATAATATCTTAATAGCATATCGTTGTTTAGCGAAACTTGGTGTTGCGTACAACACACGCTATCGAGGAAGGTCGCGATTGCGTGTAATGCAAGGCAAGTCAAGGATGTGTGTTGTGCAAGATCCTTTTGGTGTAGCGTACAACACAAGACATAAATAAAATTAAAAGGAACATTTTTCATAAAATCTCGGGCTGTTACAGTTGTGGTTATGGCGGTTGGAAACGAGGATGCAGGGATGGGATGGAATGTGAATGGACTATGGGTCGTGGATAATAAATAAAAAGTGGAAGAGTTAATGAATGGTGTGGCATGGTAATGGAATGGGTTTAATAATCAATGGGGTTGGTTGGTTAATAAGAAGGGTTTTGTTGTGCTGTTTGTGTTTTCCTAACTTGATTTGTGGATGGAAGGGATATGCTTTATGAACGATTGATGTGGTTGGTTATGGATAGTTTCCCAGTAGTTAAGGAAATAATAAACTATTTCTGCTGAAGCATGAAAACCTAAATGGGGTTGGGATTGTTGTTGTATGCATGCTTCGTAGTAGCAGTGCCAAGGCACATGCTCAGTTTATCTGTTTATAAGACATATGTTGGGATGTGTGTTTGGTATACATATATGTATCTGTATCTTTTGTTGTTTATCTCACCCCACCCATGTTGAGCACTTAGTGTCGAACACTCCCATTTAATGGGAGAGGGATTTGTCCCCTTAGTTACTAGCTCCTTCCTGCTCCTTCTCCCCTAGACTGTGATGGCTTGAGGCGAACTTACATCTAAGACTCTTTGGGTAGGTTTTGATTGGGGTGGTTCTAGCCCAAGACTCTTCGCGCAGGTTTTATGGTTTCCCAAGAATATTCGGGATGTGGCCCAGGTGTGTGCGGACGGGATACATGGTTGTGAGGCCCAGGTGTGTGTGGGCAGGATACGTGTTTGCGAGGCCCATGTGTGTGCGGCCGGGATGTGTGGTTGTGAGGACGAGGTGTGTGCGGGAGGGATACGTGGTTGTGAGGCCCAAGTGTGTGCGGGCGGGGAGAGTGTGGCAGCGTCAGGATGTTCGCCGTTAGGAAGAGCAGCTAACTAATGGGAAATGGTGTGGGGTACCCAATACTCTTGTTCTTATATAATACTACCTTTTGTGATTGTGTTTTTGGTGAGTGTGGCTGGTGCGGTTCGGTGGATAGTATTCCTTGTTAGGTTTCTTCTGTTGTTCTCATGGGACATTAGGATGTCTCCCCACTTGTGAACGAGAGCTTTAGGTTTCCCTACTAAGTATACTTTTATGCTCACCCTACGTTTACTTTTAGGTTTCCAGGAGGACTACCAGGGCCGTGCGGGACCCTACTAGTCGGGACAGTTTGATTTTTTGCAGTTGTTGTACTCTTGTTTTCTTTTGGTATTTTATTTTGTTCTTTCTTTTACTTGTACCTTGTTATAAACTATTTAAACATGCATGTCGGATTGGTTTGGGTTTATTTCTATACACTTGTTCTTTTCCTTTTTGGTGGTTGACTTGTCCTATTTCCCGATCTTAAATAATAAAAGGGTAATGCCTCATATATTTGTGAAAACTCATACCCTTGGTGCTAGTCTCCACCCTTGGGCCTACTGGAGGTGGGAATCAGGTGTCATTATTTCCCTTTCACCATTTCCAGCTCAGGTGGGGCATCTTTGGTGGGAGGGGGTCATGACAGAATGGTATCAGAGTTGATGGTTGAGAGATAGGACTGAGTCTAGAGTTTGGTAAAGTGAGGATTGCATGGGATGGTAGGGCAACAGTGTTAGTTAATCTTGGTGCGTGACATAGGCCAGGGAAGATCAGTTAGGACACCATATTTTTGGGCCCCCCATGATCCAATGCAAGGACTCTGAGCCTACCGAACGACCATGTGAGACTAAATTGATTTCAGGGTAGAGACCTTAGAGAAGGTACATGCATCATCATGATTGTATTTTACTTGATTTGGGTGTTCTGGGAAAGAAATTGAAATAAAAATGATAAAATAAAACCTTGAGAAATATCCTTACTACTTGGGCTTAGGTGATCTTTGTTTACCGTACAACTATGGCACCTGGACGTCGTCCCCGAGACGCTCAGATGGATGAGGCCCAGCATATTCAGGCGGTCGATCAGTTGATGATTGACCGAGAGGAGGAAGATAGCCAGTGGCAGAAGACTCTCCATTCTTTCAGCGGAAAACCCTCAAGAAGTTTGAGGGTAGTACTTCGGATACGGAGACAGAGGGGTGGATTGAATAGTTAGGGATCACTTTTACCTTGATCCATGCTCCGAGGGAGTACTGGGTTCCCCTAGCAGTCAGTCAGCTGAGAGGTGCGGCACGACAGTGTTGGACGCTCTACCTCGGAGAGAGGATATAGGTAGAGGATTCATGGGATGACTATGAGAAGGAATTCCGAGAGGAATTCCTTTCTTCCATGATCAAGGCGGAGAAGCGGCAGGAGTTACTCTCCCTTCAGCAGGGGAGTATGTCAGTACGAGAGTTGGGGATCAAGTTCAAGGATGTCCTGTGCTTTGCTTCAGATCTCTTTCTAGATGAGGAGTCTCGAGCGAGACGTTTGGAGGAGGAGCTTCGTCCTTTGCTTCAGTATGCTGTCACCCCCTTCACCCTTCCGATGTACTTGGCGGTACAGAAGAAGGTAGAGGTTGTAGAGAGGATGCACTCACTGGGAGGTGCACCACAGGAGGGGATCCAGCCAGGCTCGTCAAAGGGGAAGGCAGTCAGCAGCAGGTCTCCTGCGACAGGACCTTCCAGGTTCATGCCAGTGGGGAGCAGGCCCCAGTAGTTCCAGTTCAGATCTTTGGGTCCTCATCCCTTTTTCACGAGCCTAGGACTGATGTGTTTTTCTTGTGGAGGTTTCGGGCACGTTCAGAGTCGGTGCCCGACCCGAGCTCAGTACGGTGGAGGCTGGCAGGTTCAGCGCCCACCTCAGCAGCACCAGTTGCCAGCGAGGCCCTTCCAGCAGTAGCAGGACCATGCTCCTCTGAGGGACGACTTTGCTGGAGGAGGCCGACCTCAAGGTGCTCCTCAGGGACCTCGACTAGGGCGTGGTCAGAGTGTTGGACGACATCAGAGAGGCAGAGGAGCTGGGCGTGTAAAGTTGCACGCAGTAGATTTGACAGCTCTGGCAGGACCAGAGGTGGTGCGAGGTACTATATGTTTGTTCAGAACTCTCGTTTCGGTTTTTTTTTATTCTAGAGCTTCACACTCCTTTGTTTCACCTGGTCTAGCCCATGCTTTGGGACTAGACATAGAGATACTTTCCGTACCACTGGTAATGAGTACACCAGTTGGAGGCCAAACTAGCATATCTTGTGTTTGTCGGGGATGTAGACTAACGTTGGGAACACATCGATCTAGTGGGGACCTTTTTCTATTACAGATGCAGCCATACGATGTCATCCTAGGCATCGACTGGTTGTTTTCTGTTAGTTCCATTATCGACTGATTTCGGAGATGATTCATGTTCTCCGACATGGACGGGCAGCGTGTAGCTTTTGTTGGCGAGAGGATCTATCAGGTGGGAAGCCAGCGTGTGAAGCCTCTCCTTTCCTTGTTAGGTGATTTATCAGTGGTTTCAGCTGATAGAGAGATGATGGATGTATTGGAGGTTTTTTGGGAGTTCCTTGATGTTTTTCCTGAGGACGTTGTGACTCTATCCCCCCCCCCCCGACGTGACGTTGAGTTTGGGATAGACATACAGCCTGGTGCCCATCCGATTTCCATGGACCCTTATCGGATGGCACCTTCAGAGTTGCGGGAGTTGCGAATTTAGATTGATGATCTGATGGAGAAGGGTTTTATTTGAACCAGTGTATAGCCATGGGGAGCTCCATTTTTTTGTGAAGAAGTCAGATGGTGGTCTCAGGCTATGCATAGACTACCGAAGGTTAAACTAGGTAACTATCAAGAACCGTTACCCCCTTCCAAGGATAGATGATCACTTCGACCAACTAAGAAGAGCAGGTTGGTTTTCCAAGATTGATCTACGATCTGGATATCATCAGTTGAGGGTAAAGGACAGTGACATCTCGAAGATTGATTTTAGGTGCAGGTATGGGCACTTTGAGTTTTTAGTGATGCCATTTGGAGTTACGAATACACTGGTTGTGTTTATGGGACTTATGAAATTTGTCTTCCGAGAGTTTCTGGAGCGGTTCGTCGTTGTGTTTATCGATGACATCATAATCTACTCAAGATCAGAGGAGGATCACGTTGAGCATCTCAGGGTAGTCTTGGAAGTCCTTTGACACCACCACCTTTATGGGAAATTGTCGAAGTGTAAGTTCTTGACGCAATAAGTACACTTCCTTGGGAACGTGGTGTCTCAGCATGGAGTGTCAGTGGACCCGTCAAAGGTGGAGGCAGTTGTTTCTTGGGCGGCACCCAAGAGCATGGCAGAAGTTCGTTGTTTCCTGGGGTTGGTAGGTTACTATCGGAGGTTCGTTTCAGACTTCTCTTGATTTGCTTCTCCATTGACAGCTTTGACTAGGAAGAATCAGGTCTTCTTATAGAGAGATCAGTGCTAGAAGTCTTTCGACTAACTGAAGTAGAAGTTGGTCATTGCTCCCGTACTCAGGTTTCCAAAGGAAGGGTTGTTGTATGAGGTGTTTTGTGATGCTATTGGCTTTGGCCAGGGGTGTGTGCTGATGCATAAGAAGGGAGTGATCTATTATGGGTCTAGGTAGTTACGCCCTCACAAGCGTAACTATGCCACCCATGACCTAGAGCTTGCAGCAGTAGTGTTCACACTGAAGTTTTGGTGACATTACCTCTTTGGGGAGCACTTTTTGGTCTTCTCAGATCACAAGATCCTACGTTATATCTTCTACCAGCGTGACATAAACATACGGCAGCGGAGACGGGTCGAGTTTCTCCTATACTATGACTTCGAGATCTCTTACTCTGAATGTAAGGGAAACATTGTGTCTGATGCCCTGAGCAGGAAGCCGCATAAGGAAGTGGTTCGGGAATCCACTGATGCTTGGAAAGCGATAGGAGAGTTGGCTGCCTTGCACTTGGATATAAGGGTAGAAGGTGTTAGAGGCTGTTTGTTTCAGATGACGGTGCAGTCTTCCTTGTTGCAGCAGGTGGAAGAATCTCAGTGGGAGGACTCCAAGGCGGAAGTGATGCGGGATCGTGTCGATCAGGGGAACACTCCAGAAGGATGGTCAGAGGACAGCCGACATTGGATGCTTTTCCATGGAAGGTTGTTTTTCCCGGAGACAATGCATGGGGGAGTTGTCCATGAGTTCCATAGCTCAGCCTTGGAGGTACATCCATTAGTTTCAAAAATTTACCAAGGCACGAGGGAATAGTCTTTTTGTGGCACGGGGTGAAACAGGCAGTGGCAGAGTTTGTGGCTAAATGCCCAGTGTGTGAGCAAGTGAAGGCTAAACACCGTGTTCCCAGTGGTTTATTGCATCCTTTAGATGTCCCCGAGTGGAAGTGGGATGACATCTCAATGGAATTCGTCACAGGACTACCCAGAGTTGAGGGTCGTTATGATGATATATGGGTAGTGGTGGATCAACTGACGAAATTAGCTCACTTTATAGCAATTAAGGAGTCAGGCCCATTGAGTACCTTAGCACAATGTTACGTAGACGAGGTTGTGCGGTTTAATGGAGTCCCAAAGACTATCATCTCAGTTCAGGATACTCAGTTTACCTCACGAGTTTGGAGGGGGTTACCGCATGCTTTTGGAACCCAGTTATGCCTTAGCACCGCTTTCCACCCCCAGACCGATGGACAGACAGAGCGGACTATCCAGACGCTGGAGGACATGCTTCGAGCACGCATTCTGGATTTCAGAGGATCATGGGTATGCCACTTTCCTTTAGTAGAGTTTTCCTACAACAACAGCTTCCAATCTACTATTGGCATGGCACCGTTTGAGGATTTTTATGGAAGACCATGTCGTTCACCCATTTTCTGGGCAGAGGTTGGTGAGATAGGTTCTCTTGGGCCAGAGGTAGTGTAGAGAACCACATAGAATGTTCAGCTTGTTCGTGAGAGGATGAAAGGGGATCAGGATCGATAGAAGTCTTATGCTGATTGTCGGAGGAGGCCCTTGGAGTTCGAGGTAGGAGATCATGTGTTCTTGAAGGTTTCCCCTCGACAGGGGCATCAGAGGTTTGGGAAATGGAGCAAGCTCTCACCTAGGTTCATCGGACCTTTTGTGGTGCTGAGGTGAGTCGGTGTGGTAGCATATCTGCTAGCCCTGCCACCTCAGTTGGAGAAGGTTCATGACGTCTTTGACGTCTCCCAGTGTCGTAGGTACTTACACGACGACTCTCGTGTTATCGACTGGGGAGAGTTAGATATGGGATACGACGCGAACTTCGAGGAAAAACCATTCAGAATCGTGGATCGTAAAGAGAAGGTGCTCCATGGACGAACCATTCTGTTGGTTTGTGTGTTGTGGAGGCATGGCGGCCTCTAGGGAAGAACTTTGGAGCTGGAGACCTTGATGCATGCTCAGTACCTGGAGTTGTTTTGACTTGTGTTTTTCCTTGTTCTTCTAAGCTTTGTGTTGATGTTTTACTCTGTACCTTTGATATATGGAATTCCTGGCTTGTTGGTTATGAGACTTTTTCTCTCCTTGTTCTATGTAAGTGTGGAGCATGTTCGGATGTGTGGGGAAATGGAAAGACCTAATCCTTAATTGAGACTCAATAATGCGGATGCGATTGAACCTTTCCGGGTGAGTCAGTGCCGCCAAAACCGGATAATATCTCGATATGGGAGAAGAAATTCCCCATGCTATCTGTTTGGGCAGTGTCTTAGTTGTGTGGTGTTAGAGGTAGTGCATGTTGAAAATCCTAATGTATTAAAGTGGGATGACCCAATTCTTAATCGAGAAGAATTAATGAGGATGCAATTAAACCCGTGCATGCGATTCAGTGCCACCTAAAGCGGATAATATCTCAACATAGGAGAAGGAATTCCTAACACCTATGATTAGGGTTGTTGGTTGGGTTCCTGTTATAACGAGAACCCTAAGAGGTATCTTGTTGTGTCCCTCTAGGTTGGTTTTTGAATTCTCGGGGACGATAATGTTTTATGAGGTATCTGATGTAATGGCCTGAACCTCTCCGGCCCATTCCTTTGTCAAAAAGAAGGTCACGATCTGTTATGGAGGGTAAAATGTACTTTTCCCACACTTTCCAGAATTTTGAAACTACACGCCGTGTAGTTTGAGTACATGCCATGTATCACCTTTCCAGGTATACCCCATATTGAAGGCCATGTCTTTTCCGTGTGAAATAAATGGGTGCACGTCGTGTACCCCAAACTACACGTCGTGTAGTCTCTCCACGTGTACGTGTTACCGTGTGTTGACCAGTCAACGACCGTGTGCTGTGTTGGAGCCATGTGAAATAAATGGGTCCACGCCGTGTATCCAATACTACATGCTGTGTAGTCCCTCCCCGTGTATGCCTCACCTTCAATCCGTGTGCTGACTAATCAACGGCCACGTTCCCCATTGAAGGCCGTGTTGGAAGCCGCATGGTGACCGTGTGAAATGGACGAGTACAAGCTGTGTACCATAAAGTACACACCGTGTAATTTTTCTTTTCTCGCCTATAAAAGGAGGGGTCCCATCCTCCTTTTCAACTCACCCCTCTCCTCCCCATTCCTCTAAGCAGAGCTCTCCCAAGAGACTCGAAGTCTCCTTTTCTTCCATAACTTCTTCGTCCGAGCTCCGATTTACGATCCGTCAGTAGCCACGGGATTGCAACGACGAGGCGGAACTTCTGAGATTATATCTGTTGTCTTTCCCTCAGCCATTCCGTTCCAACTTCCACCTGAGGAGTTTTTTTCAGGACTCGACAGAGGTGACAGACACCGATGGACGTCTTCTATGGTTGATCCGGGGGGGAGCGTTGTGATCAGAACCTGTTGAGGTAGGGATCTTACCATAGTCTCTCTAAATTGTGCATCATGTGGGGTGGGTGTCCTCTTGTTTTTGTGAAACACATTTTAACTGGTTTAATAAAGATAATAAATGGCTTATATAACGGGGATGGAAAGATTGTGAATTCATTTACATTATTTATATCATGTGATATTATGTTCTGAATTGAATAGGCTTATGCCTACTGAAAATGACAGTCATTGGGGGCCTTTTCTTACACTATTAAATGTTTCCCTATATTTCTAGACCATTTTTGTGAATGGAACTTTGTTGAATGTTGAATTTGGTTAATCACATATAGTTGGCTGATCAAAATCTGGAACCCTGGTGTGATCACCCCGGTTAATCAAAATAGAATAATGAACATGTGGTTTTTGGCTTGGTTACTGGTGTGTGAAAGGGAGGGGTGAATCCTGGGTTGTTACAAATAGAACGGGCAACAGGGCTGCATCAAATGATGTTAAAGGGGTGATGATGTGGCACAAATCCTTTTTTGCGGGTTGTGGTGGATCGGGTGAGCAGCGGGGCTGCGAAAAGTTGTATCAAGGGATGTTGATGTACGGTGTGGTTGTGGTTAGGGCAGTTGGTAGCGGGCCTACATGGATGGGTTGGAATGTGAATGGACTATGGGTCGTGAATAATAAATAAAAAGTGGAAGAGTTAATGAATGGTGGGGCATGGTAATGGAACGAGTTTAATAATAAATGGGGTTGGTTGGTTAATAAGAAGGGTTTGGTTGTGATTCTTGTGTTTTCCTAACTTGATTTGTGGATGGCAGGGATATGCTTTACGAACGATTGATGTGGTTGGTTGTGGATAGTTTCCCAGTATTTAAGGAACTAATAAACTATTTCTGCTGAAGCATGAAAACCTAAATGGGGTTGGGATTATTGTTGTATGCATGCTTCGTAGTAGCAGTGCCAAGGCACGTGCTCAGTTTCTCTATTTAGAAGCCATAGGTTGGGCTGTGTGTTTGGTACACATATATGTATCTGTATCTTTTGTGTTTTATCGCTCCCCATCCATGTAGAGAACATAGTGCTGAACACTCCCATTTCATGGGAGAGGGTGTTTTCCCCTTAGTTACAAGCTCATTCATGCTCCTTCTCCCCTAGGTTGTGTTGGCTTGAGACAACCTTACACCTAAGACACTTCGGGTAGGTTTCGATTGGGGTGGTTCTAGACCAAGACTCTTCAGGCAGATTTTATGGTTTCCCAAGAATCGTCGGGATGAGGCCCAGGTGTGTGCGGGCAGGATACATGGTTGTGAGGCCCAGGTGTGTGCAGGCGGGATACGTGGTTGTGAGGCCCAGGTGTGTGCGGGTGGGATGCGTGGTTGTCAGCCCGGGTGTGTGCGGACGGGATTTTTGGTTGTGAGGCCCAGGTGTGTGAGGGAGGGGAGAGTGTGGCATCGTCAGGACGTTCATCATTAGGAAGAGCATCTAACTAATGGGAAATGGTGCGGGGTACCCAATACTCTTGTTCTTATATACTACTACCATTATGATTGTGTTTTTTGTGAGTGTGGATGGTTAGGTTGGGTGGATAGAATTCCATGTCATGTTTCCTCTGTTGTTCTCATGGGACATTAGGATGTCTCCCCACTTGTGCGCGTGAGCTTTAGGTTTCCCTAATGAGTATACTTTTATGCTCACCCTACGTTTAATTTCAGGTTTCTAGGAGGACTACTAGGGTCTTGCGGGACCCTACTAGTCAGGACAATTGGAGTTTTTGTAGTTTCTGTACTCTTGTTTTCTTTTGGTATTGTATTTTTAGCTTTCTTTTACTTGTACCTTATTATAAACTATTTAAACATGCATGTGGGATTGGTTTGGGATTATTTCTATACACTTGTTCTTTTTCCTTTTTGGTGGTTGACTTGTCATATTTCTCGATCTTAAAAAATAAAAGGGTAATGCCTCCCATATTTGTGAAAACTCATACCTTTGGTGCTTGTCACCACCCCGAGGCCTACGGGATGCGGGACTCGGGGATCATTATCTCCCTTTCACCATTGCCAGCTCAAGAGGGGCATCTTTGGTGGGAGGGGGTCGTGACAGAATGGTATCAGAGGTGATGGTTGAGAGATAGGATTGAGTCTAGAGTTAGGAACAGTGAGGATTGCATGGGATGGTAGGGAAATAGTGTTAGTTAATCTTGGTGCGTGACATAGGCTAGGGAAGACCGGCAAGGACCCGGGATTTTAGGCCCCCCCGTGATCTGATGCAAGGACTCTGAGCCTACCAAACGACCCAGTGAGACTACATTGATTTCAGGGTAGAGACCCTAGGTAAGGTACATGCATCATCATGATTGTGTTTTACTTGATTTGGGTTTTCTAGGAAAGAAATTGAAATAAAAATGATAAAATAAAACCTTGAGAAATTTCCTTACTACTTGGGCTTTGGTGATTTTTTTTACCGCATAGCTATGGAACCTGGACGTCCTCCCCGGGTGGCTCAGACGACCGAGGCCCAGCAGATTCAGGCGGTCGATCAGTTTAGGATTGATCGAGAGGAGGAAGATAGCCAGTGGCAGAAGACTCTCCATTCTTTCCAGCGGAAAACCCTCAAGAAGTATGAGGGTAGTAATTCAGATACGGAGATGGAGGGGTGGCTTGAGGATATAGGGATCTCTTTTACCTTGATCCATGCTCCGAGGGAGTACTAGGTTCCCCTAGAAGTCAGTCAGCTGAGAGGTGCGGCCTGATAGTGGTCGAAGCTCTACCTTGGAGAGAGGATAAAGGCAGAGGTTTCGTGGGCTGACTTGGAGAAGGAATTCCGGGATGAATTCCTTTCTTCCATGGTCAAGGCGGAGAAATATCAAAATTTACTCACCCTTCAGCAGGGGAGTATGTCAGTACGAGAGTTGGGGATCATGTTCAAGGATCTCTTGCGCTTTTCTTCGGATCTCTTTCTGGATGAGGAGTATCGAGTGAGACGTTTGGAGGAGGCGGTTCGTCCTTCGCTCCAGTATGTTGTCACCCCCTTCACCCTTACGACGTAAATGGTGGTACAGAAGAAGGTAGAGGTTGTAGAGAGGATGAACTCACTGGGAGGTGCACCATGAAAGGGGATTCAGCTGGGCTCGTCGAAGGGGAAGGCAGTTAGCAGTAGGTCTTCTGTGACGGGACCTTCCAGGTTCAGGCTAGTGGGGAGTAGGCCACAATAGTTCCAGTTCAGATCTTTGGGTCATCGTCCTTTTTTCACGATCCCAGGAAAGAAGTACGGTGGGCAGGTTCAGCGCCCACCTCAGCAGCACCATTTGCTGGCGAGGCCCTTCTAGGGATGTGGGCTGATGTTGGGAAAACATCTATCTAGTGGGGACCTTCTTCTGTTATAGATGCAGCCATACAATGTCATCCTAGGCATCGACTGGTTATTTTTTGTTAGTGCTGTTATCAACTTCTTTCGGAGAAGTGTCGTGTTCTCCATCATAGACGGCCAGCGTGTTGCATTTTTTGGTGAGAGGAGCTATTAGGTGGGAAGCCGGCGTGTGAAGGCTCTCCTTTCCTTGTTAGGCGGGTTATCGGTGGTTCCAGCTGATACAGAGATGATGGATGTCCCAGAGGTTCTTGGGAAGTTCCTCAATGTGTTTACTGAGGAGGTTTTGGCTCTACCCCCCCCCCCCCCCCCTGACGTGACGTTGAGTTTGGGATAGACTTACAGCCTGGTGCCTATCCGATTTCGATGGCCCCTTATTGGATGGAACCTTCGGAGTTGCGGGAGTCACGGATTCAGATTGATGATATGATAGAGAAGGGTTTTGTTTGACCCAGCATATCACCATGGGGAGATCCAATTTTGTTCATGAAGAAGATAGATGGTGGTCTCAGGCTATGCATAGACTACCGAAGGTTAAACCAGGTAACAGTCAAGAACCGTTACCCCCTTCAAAGGATAGATGATCTCTTCGACCAACTGAGAGGATCAGGTTGGTTTTCCAAGATTGATCTATGATCTGGATATCATCAGCTGAGGGTAAAGGATAGTGACATCTCGAAGATGAATTTCAGGTGCAGGTATGCGCACTTCGAGTTTGTAGTGATGCCGTTTGGAGTTACGAATACACCAGCTGTGTTCATGGGACTTATGAACTTTTTCTTCTGAGAGTTTCTGGACTGGTTCGTCATTGTGTTTATCGATGACATCCTGATATACTCAAGATCAGAGGAGGATCATGTTTAGAATCTCAGGTCAGTCTTGGATGTCCTTCGACACCATCATCTTTATGGGAAATTGTCGAAGTGTAAGTTCTTGACGCAAGAAGTACACTTCCTTGGGCACATGGTGTCTCATCATGGAGTGTCAGTGGACCCGTCGAAGGTGTAGGAAGTTGTTTCTTGGGCGGAAACCAAGAGCGTGGTGGAAGTTCATAGATTCCTGGGGTTAGAAGGTTACTATTGGATGTTCGTTTCAGACTTCTCTCAAGTTGCTGCTCCATTGAAAACTTTGACTAGGAAGAACCAGGTCTTCCTATGGAGCGAGCAGTGTCAGAAGGCTTTCGAATACCTGAAGTAAAAGTTATTCAGTGCTCCCATACTTAGGTTTCCAGAGGAAGGGTTGTTGTATGAGGTGTTCTGTGTTGCTTCTGGCCTTGGTCTGGGGTGTGTGCTGATGCAGAAAAAGGGAGGGATCTGTTATGGGTCTGGGTAGTTACGCCCTCACGAGCGTATCTATGCCACCCATGACCTAGAGCTTGCAGTAGTAGTGTTCACACTAAAGTTGTGGCGACATTACCTCTTTGGGGAGCACTTTGTGGTATTCTCACATCACAAGATCTTGCGTTATATCTTCTCCCAGCGTGACCTGAACTTACGACAGGAGAGATGGGTCGAGTTTCTCCAAGACTATGACTTCGAGATCTCTTACACTAAAGGTAAGGGAAATGTTGTGGTTGATGCCCTGAGTAGGAAGTCGCATAATGAAGGGGTTTAGGAATCCACTGATTCTTGGAAAGTGATGGGAGAGTTGGATGCCTTGCACTTGGATGCAAGGGTAGAAGGTGTTAGAGGCTGTTTGTTTCAGATGACGGTGTAGTCCTCCTTATTGCAGCAGGTGGAAGAATCTCAGTGGGGGGACTCCAAGGCGGAAGTGATGCGGGATCGTGTCGATCAGGGGAATTCTTTAGAAGGATGGTAAGAGGATAGCCGACATTGGATGCTTTTCCATGGAAGGTTGTTTGTCCCGGAGACAATGCGTGAGGGAGTTCTCCGTGAGTTCCATAGCTCAGCCATGGTGATACGTCCAGGAGTTTCGAAAATGTACCACGACCTGAGGGAATAGTTTTGGTGTCTCGGGGTGAAACGTGCAGTGGCGAATTTTGTGGATAAATGCCTAGTGTGATAGCAAGTGAAGGTTGAACACCGTGTTCCCAGTGATTTGTTGCATCCTTTAGATGTCCCTGAGTGGAAGTGGGATGACATCTCAATGGACTTCGTCACAGGACTACCCATAGCTTAGGGTGGTTATGATGCTATCTGGGTAGTGGTGGATCGACTGACGAAATCAGCTCACTTCTTAGCAATTAAGGAGTCATGCCCAGTGAGTACCTTAGCACAGAGGTACGTAGACGAGGTTGTGCGTTTGCATGGAGTCCCAATGAGTATCGTCTCAGATCAGGATACTCGGTTTACCTCACGAGTCTGGAGGGGGTTACAACATGATTTTGGCACCCACCTACGCTTTAGCAATGATTTCCACCCCCAGACCGATGGACAGACAGAGTGGACTATCCAGACGTTGGAGGACATGCTGTGAGCATGCATTCTGGATTTCGGAGGATCATGGGTACAACACTTTCATTTAGTAGAGTTTTCCTACAACAACAGGTTCCACTCTACAATTGGCATGGCACCGTTTGAGGCTTTGTATGGAAGACCATGTCGTTCACCCATTTGCTGGGCATAGGTTGGTGAGACAGGTGCTCTTGGGCTAGAGGTAGTGCAGAGCACCCCAAAGAAAGTTCATCTTGTGTGTGAGAGGATGAAAGCAGCTCAGGACTGACAGAAGTCTTATGCTGATCGTCGGAGGAGGCCCTTGGAGTTCTAGGTAGGAGATCATGTGTTTTTGAAGGTTTCCCCTCGATGGGGGCAATAGAGGTCTGGGAAAGGGAGCAAGATCTAACCTAGGTTCATCGGACCTTTTGACGTGCTGAGGTGAGTCGATGAGGTAGAATATCAGCTATCCCTGCCACCTCTGTTGGAGAAGGTTCATGACATCTTCCACGTCTCTCATCTTCGTCGGTACATAGACAACGACTCTCACGTTATCGACTGTGGAGAGTTAGATATTGGAGACGATGCGACCTTCGAGGAATGACCGGTCAGAATCGAGGATCGTAAAGAGAAGGTTCTCCGTGGAAGAACCATTCCGTTGGTTCGTGTGTTGTGGAGGCATGGCGGCCTCAAGGAGAGCACTTGGGAGCGGGAGACCCATATGCATGCTCAGTACCCCGAGTTGTTTTGACTTGTGTTTTTTCTTGTTCTTATGAGCATTGTGTTGATGTTATACTCGGTACCTTTGATATATGGAATTCTTGGCTTATCGGTTATGATACATTTTGTTTCCTTGTTCTATGGAAGTGTGTAGCTTGTACAGATGTGCGGGGAAAGGGAAAGACCTGATCCATAATCAAGAGGCATTAATGAGGATGCGATTGAACCCGTGCGAGCGAGTCAGTGCCGCCTAAAGTGGATAATATCTCGACATGGGAGAAGGAATTCCCCAAGCCATGTGTTCGGGCAGCGTGTTGGTTGTGTGGTGTTGGGGGTAGTGCAAGTTGAAAATACTAATGTATGAAAGTGGTAAGACCCAATTCTTAATCGAGACCTATTAAGGAGGATGCGATTAAACCCGTGAAGGAGAGTCAGTGCTTCCTAAAGCGAATAATATCTCGACATAGGAGAAGGAATTCCTAACACCTATGATTAAGGTTGTTGGTTGGGTTCCTATTATAATGAGAACCCTAAGAGGTATCTTGTTGGGTTCCTCTGGGTTGGTTTTTGAATTATTGGGGACTAGAATGTTTTTAGAGGTATCTGATGTAATGGCCCGGACCTCTCAGGCCCATTCCTTTGTCAAAAAGAAGGTCACAAAGTGTTTTGGAGGGTAAAATGGACATTCCCCACACTTTCTAGAATTTTGAAACTACACGCCGTGTAGTTTGAGTACATGTAGTGTAACCCCTTACTGGGTATACCCCGTGTTGAAGGCCATGTCTTTTCCATGTGAAATAAATGGGTGCACGCCATGTACGCCAAACTACACACCCTGTAGTCTCTCTCCGCGTACGCGTTACCGTGTGTTGACCAGTCAATGAACATGTGCCATGTTGGAGCCGTGTGAAATAAATGGGTACATGCGGTGTATCCAATACTACATTCCGTGTAGTCCCTCCCTGCGTATGCATTACCTTCAAGCCATGTGTTGACCATTCAACGGCCGCGTTCCGCATTGAAGGCCGTGTTGGAAGCCGCGTGGTGACCGTGTGAAATGGCCGAGTACATGCCGTGTACCATAAAGTACACGCCGTGTACTTTTTATTTTCTCGCCTATAAAAGGAAGGGTCCCATCCTCCTTTTCAACTCACCCCTCTCCTCCCCATTCCTCTGAGCAGAGCTCTCCCAAGAGACTCGAAGGCTAATTTTCTTCCATAACTTATTCGTCTGAGCTCCGATTTACGATCCGTCAGTGGCCACGGGATCACAACGACGAGGCGGAACATCCGAGATTGGATCTGTTGTCTTTCCTTTGGCCTTTACTTTCCAACATCCACCCAAGAAGGTTTTTCTGGGACTCGACAAAGGTGAAGGACGCCGACGAACGTCATCTAAGGTTGATCTGGGGGAGCGTTGTGATCAGAACCTATTGAGGTAGCGATCCTACCTTCGTCTCTCTATATTGTGCATCATGAGGGGTGGGTGTCCTATTGTTTACATGAAACAAATTTGAACCGGTTTAATAAAGATAATAACTGGCTTATATAACGGGGATGGTATGTTTGTGAATGCATTTACATTATTTATATCCTGTGATATTATGTTGTGAATTGAATAGGCTTATGCCTATTGAAAATCACGGTCGTTGGGGGCCTTTTCTTGCGCAATTAAATGTTACCCTATATTTCCCAACCATTTTTGTGAATGGAACTTTGTTGAATGTGGAATTTGGTTAATCACGTAAAGTTGGCTGATTAAAAGCTGTAACCCTTGTGTGATCACCTCGGTTAAACAAAATGGAATAATGAACATGTGGGTTTTGGATTGGTTACTGGAGTGTCAAAGGGAGGGATGAATCCTGGGTTGTTACGAATAGAATGGGCAGCAGGGCTACGATAAATTATGTTAAAGGGGCAATGATGTGGCATGCATCTTGTTTTGTGGGTTTTGGTGGATCGGGTGAGCAGCAGGGCTATGATAAGTTGTATAAAGGGATGATTATGTATGGTGCGGTTTTGGTTATGGTGGATGGCAGTGGGGCTGCAGGGATGGGTTGGAATGTGAACGGACTATGGGTCGTGAATAATAAATAAAAAGTGGAAGAGTTAATGAATGGTGGGGCATGGTAATAGAATGGGTTTAATAATCAATGGGGTTGGTTGGTTAATAAGAAGGTTTTTGTTGTGCTACTTGTGTTTTCCTAACTTGATTTGTGGAATGCAGGGATATGATTTACGAATGATTGATGTGGTTGGTTCTGGATAGTTTCCCAGTAGTTAAGGAACTAATAAACTATTTCTACTGAAGCATGAAAACCTAAATGGGGTTGGGATTGTTGTAGTATGCATGATTTGTAGTAGCAGTGCCAAGGAACGTGGTCAGTTTCTCTGTTTAGAAGCCATAGGTTGGGCTGTGTGTTTGTTATACATATATGTATCTGTATCTTTTCTATTTTATCTCACCTCACCCATGTTGAGCACTTAGTGCTAAACACTCCCATTTCATGGGAGAGGGTGTTTTCCCCTTTGTTACTAGCTACTTCCTTATCCTTCTCCCCTAGGCTGTGATGGCTTGAGGCAACCTTACACCTAAGACTCTTTGGGTAGGTTTCGATTGGAGTGGTTCTAGCCCAAGACTCTTCGGGCAGGTTTTACGTTTTCCCAAGAATCTCCGGGATGAGGCCCAGGTGTGTGCGGGCGGGATAGGTGGTTGTGAGGCCCAGGTGTGTGCGGGTGGGATACGTGGTTGTGAGGCCCATGTGTGTGCGGGTGGGATGTGTGGTTGTGAGGCCCAGGTGTGTGTGGGTGGTATTCGTGGTTGTGAGGCCCAGGTGTGTGCGGGTGGGGAGAGTGTGGAAGCATTAGGACGTTCGCCATTAGGAAGAGCAGCTAACTAATGGGAAATGGTGCGGGGTACCCAATACACTTGTTCTTATATACTACTACCTATTATGATTGTGTTTTTGGTGAGTGTGGCCGGTGAGGTTGGGTGGATAGAATTCCATTCTAGGTTTCTTCGGTTATTCTCACAAGACATTAGGATGTCTCCCCACTTGTGCACGAGAGCATTAGGTTTCCCTACTGGGTATACTTGTATGCTCACCCTACGTTTACTTTAAGTTTTCCAGGAGGAATACAAGGGCCGTGCGGGACCCTACTTGTCAGGAAAGTTGGAGTTGTTGCAATTGATGTACTCTTGTTTTCTTTTGGTATTGTATTTTGAGCTTTATTTTACTTGTACCTTGTTATAAACTATTTAAACATGCATGTGGGATTGGTTTGGGATTATTTCTTTACACTCGTTCTTTTCCTTTTTGGTGGTTGACTTGTCCTATTTCCCGATCTTAAATAATAAAAGGGTAATGCCTCCCATATTTGTGAAAACTCATACCCTTGGTGCTTGTTGCCACCCCGGGGCCTACTGGAGGCGGGACACATGGGTCATTATCTCCCTTTCACCATTGCCAGCTCAGGAGGGGTATCTTTGGTGGGAGGGGGTCGTGACATAAATATATATTTTATATGAATATATTAAATAACCATACGCATACATATCAAATCACATATTAGGAAATTATAACCTATTAGCACCTATTTTTTATAATTATTTATTATAATCATAGTTTTTCCTGATAACATTTTCATGCTTTGTATATGTTTTTGTTCAATTGTTTTAGTCCCTGTACATTGATCATGATTCCATAATATCTAGAATTTTTATGAGGATGAAATTATCATATATATTAATTATATAAATAGTTATAATAATCCATATATTTTATTGATACGAAAATAAATTACATTTCTCATGGAGATGGTGGGTTGTACGTATGCATGAATGTTGTTTTCATTTTTCTATTGATGGAATGAAAGAAAGTAAAAAAAAAATCAACATTATATTATAATAATTATATTATATATATCATATATATTAATTAAATATATCCTATTACAATCCATTTCAATATAAAATTAAAAAAAATCACATTACATCATGGATGTGGATGTCCACACATACGTGTAACACCCTAACCCTAGTTACCCAGAGTCGGTGCATTATTTTAATACATTGGCATGATTACAAAGATTCAAGTCCCAAAAGAACGATCAGTTTAGCAGTCTTGGAAAATAGATTGAATACATGAGAATTACATTACACTTTCTAACATACAATACAAAAAAATAGTTCTTTGAGAACACCATTATTCCCTTTAGCGTAGCCCTGCATATCAATCATAATACACTTCTTGGAATCCTAGGAAAAATAAAACATAGAAAGGGATGAACTCAAATACTCAGTAAGGGTAATCCGTACAGTGGAAGATTACATAAATATTTAGCATGGTGATTAATTGAAACAAAATACTTTAATAATAATAAACATGAATACTTTTATGGCAGGAATATTAACTGAGTAAATAATTCCATAATAAAACATAATCATGGGTATTCTACTAGTAGAATTACCACATGAACCATCAATATTATTTCCATAATGAAGGAATGTATAATGCTGGACATTCTGAAACATTTTGTCAAGGCCTCGGCCAAGAAATCTAAAAATGATTAAGGACTCGGCCAAAAATGGATATCAAATTGGGAAAGGGCCTTGGCCAATTCCACATCTAGTTGTCTCATGAGAACTACTGATGCATTGAGGAGCTATAGTGGGCTCCACCCATCACTTACTATGTCCAATACATTCCTCATATGAAAAGGTTTAAACATATAATAAACATTTGTATTAAAACTATCATAAAAAATGTCAATACTTTTACCATAGACCATGAATGGTATAAAAATAGCACATCCACAGTCAAACATATCACAAAACCTTCAACACAATATGGAAGATTGGTATCAAAATAAATCAACTTCAAAACAACGTTAAAATTCATTAAAGGATTTTACATAGATGGAAATTATTTGTAAAACTCATTGATTGAAATATCCCTTTTCATGATAACATTTAAAAGTAACACAATTTAGAAATGAAGACATTTAAAGACATTTTTTAATCAAAGGGCCCCATACCACTTTGAAACTATTGAATAGAATTATCATTTCAAAACATTCATGTCCATATAAATAAGACCTTAAAATCATTTTGAAAACATGGACATTAATTAAAAAAATTAGAAAGATAAATCTTTAAAACATTTAAAATTCTGATCTTGATAAAGAGTACCTTTCAAAAATCCTTAATATATTAATTTTGAAATCATTTTTATGAAAAATGGACAAGGATGATAAAAATGTCCCAGTAAATACTTACACATAATAAATCTCAGATAATATTGGGATTGAGGAATTAACCCTTACCAAATTGGTAACTTATGAAACATACTCCCCATGAAAGAAGTATCATACAATGAATATGTAATTACACATAAATTAAAGTGTATTACACAATGAATACAATTATGGGTAGTACATACACCACACAAAAGGTAATAGTGGAAATATGGAATGAATCTCAAGGGAATAAAGAGTGAGATGAAAACCCCTTACCTTGCACTTTCCTTTAGTCGAGGGTATGTTTAACCACCTGTATGAAGACTATAGTATGGTTTTAAATTATACCTGAACCATATTAATTTTTATGATATCATACATTATTCATTTTTTAATTTATACTACCCATTTAATAATAATTTCCATGTTATATTAATATTCAGGGTAATAATCGCTTTCTTTATCGTATGTGTTTAAACTTGTTACTCTTGATTGTATCACTTAGATAATGATTTAAATACTTCCATAATATAAAAAATTATTTATCTATCATCTATATTTAGAATATAAATATGTATAATAGGCATATATATGAAATGTAAAACACCGTTTATGGAGATGGTAGTCCATATGTACGCATAAACGTTGTTTCCGTTTTCATATAGTATTGAACAGAAGTATGTGAATAAGATATATGTAAGTACATAAATACACACACATATATATATATCAAGTAGAATTATTTTGTCATATATTACATAGTTATTAGTAATATATATTTTTATAATCGTCGGTGAATGGTGAACACGGAAATGAATCACATCGCGTCGTGGAGACAGTAATCCGTACGTACGCACGAACGAAAATATCATTCTTTAGATATTAAAATTATATATAATTGGATGTTATATCATATATACATAATATTTATCATTTTATATTTATTATTTACATCAAATACACATCATTATTATACCCATCCAAATAATAATGTATTGAATAACAATTATACCACGACGTGGAGACAGTAAGCATACGTACACATGCATGGTGACATGTCATTCAAAGGGTGGAGAGAATAATGAATTTGGTTGTACCATAATTATAATAACATAAAAGTATATAGAATATACTGGAATTATTATTTTATAATGGAAACAACAATGAAAAGGGAAGTGGAAGAAGAAAGGAACTTGAAAGATGGTGGTGAAATCATTACCTCTTCTTCAGGTTCTTCCTTTTGATTTGATCAAAATGGCTCTTTAGGTTGGATTTTTGATCAAACTAAGGCCTCTAGGTTGAAGGTAGGATAATTGAGAGAGTATTTGGGAATGGTTTGGCCAAGAAAAAAGGATTTGAAGGTGTGAATTAGTGATAAGGGGGAGTGCCCTTTTATAAGAGGGGTGAGGGGAACCTTAGGAAAAACATAATATTTTATTTTATAATAAATTAATATTCGGTTTCTAGTGGCTCCTAACTAATTTATTTTAAGGCTAAGGTGGGTATGGGTCTAAAACCACTCAACCAATAGGTTTTAGATAGGTTTGTGTCACTTTATTAACCTTATTTTTAGTTTTAACTCTTTGTTAATTAGTTTGACATTTACCATGTCTCTTTGTATTTTTATATTATTTAGTGAATAAACATACTATATACTTCCAATATAACCTCAAGTGGCTCATTAATTACATATATAATATTATATAAGACATTTGGCCAAAACATACATTTTAGGAATATTATATCAACCAATAATATAGTATTTGTTTTAGATATTAATTTAAGTCAATTTTGACACTAATTGGAATTTTTTGTGAAAGTCATCAAATCTTGATTACTTTAAAAAAGATACATTTAATAATCCCTAACATGTCATAGTCACCTATAAAATTCGTGTATGTAATTTACACTTTGAAATTATTTTTATTTTAATATTTATAGTACCATTTATTTGATTCTTTCATTAATAATGTAATTACTGCATCATCATTGTGTCATAAATAAATTTAATTATTTAATGTATAAAAATTATAAATAAACTACCATTATGTAGAAAATCTTTTTATCTTTCTAATTAATATTTATAGTTGAATTTATCTTATGTATAACCCTATATTAAGAATGTTTTAGTTATTAAATATTGATTTTAACTCTTTTAACTCTTCTTTGAATTAAATAGTAACAAATGTCCTAATCTAATCCAAGTGGACCTAAATGATAATATTTTATTCCTATGGTTGTGTTTGGTCGTGATACACTTGTCCATTAGAATTAGGACATGTTTTAGGGTAATATTAATATCATTTTTACCCTTAATTACCCTATTTACTTTTAACCGTGGTAAATAAAAGTAAAACGTTACTATTCATCAAAAATTATTTTTATCTTATTAAACCACATTTTTATCCTTGATATTAACCATGTCTCTCAGATTGTTGAAATTCAACTCACAGAAGCTATAAATTTATGTTTTAGGTGAATTTATAAATTATCCTAGGAGGTGTGTAAAAGACGGTGAAAAAGTTCAATAAAATTTTTATATATCTAAAATTATTATAAACTCACTGCAATGAATTAAATTGAATTTATATAGGTATTATGTATCTACACTGACCTAAAATAAATTTAAATAAAATAAATAATTATTTAAATAAAAATCTATTTTTAAACAATAACTCAGTGGTTTTCACTACTCATCAAAAATTTAATGTTTTCTGAAAAATACCAAACAAATAACCCTAGGATAATTTTGATATTAAAGATCCAAAAATGATGTCTATTTCACCAAATTCAAAACATAGAAGTTTAATTTATTAATTTAAAATTAATTCTCATTGTCAAAACCAAAAGGCGTATTTTTAAGAAATAATAACTATCAAAAGGTTGACACTTCTTTTTGTCGAATTTCAATGTAAAATTACTTAAAATGACTAGAATTGGATTAAATGGTAAAAATATAGTCTATTAATACTTCTAAACCATTAAAATGTATATTCTATCACTATAAATTATTTGAATTAAAAAAGTGGTTTTCATTTAAAATACAGTATTTTTCACTATCCACCCAAATATGAAAGTTATCATAAAAACACCAAAAATTAACCCTAAGATAATTTTGATATTTAAAATCCAAAAATGAATTCCATTTTGAAAGATAAAATTTATAAATTAAAAAAAGTGGGTATTACTATTCATAACATCTAGTTTGATTGGTTGTGGTGTGTGTTAGAACTCAAAGTAACGTACAACACACGCTACTGTATTATTCAAAGAAGAGAGTACCATGGAAGCTTGTGGTGTTACATTCTCCCCTCCATTAATAAATTTAATCCTCACAATTTATGTTCTATATTGGAAACTTGGGATTGACATTTCAAAATATCTTAGTTGAAATCCCACATCGAAAAATGGATTAATGGGGCCTCTATTTAAAATAAAGAGTGGTAAGTATGAAGGTTACCAAAAATAACTCATACTCGGGTTCCATGTAGAAAAACATGGATATGGAAGAGAAATATAACCATTAATATCTGATGGAGAGTGGTTGAGAACATGGCTATGAAAAATCCAACAACCACAAAGCCATAAATTTGTGATGATCTAAGGTACTATCAAGGACAATGTTTTTGTTCTAAGTTCATTTTATTAATGTTAAGGAATTTATTTATGATATTGGATAAGATTATAAATAGATATACTTACTTTATAATTAGAGCTTTGTCCATTAATAAATTTCTACCAAAAACCCATCTTTCACTCCAAAACATAATACAACTCAAAAATACTCTATTTATTCTTATCGTATAGGGTTCCAAATATAAACATATACCATTTAAAGGATGAAAAACTATTTTGTAATGACAAGGGACTTCCTGTAGGTTAGTGGTAGGTAATAATGGTCTGTTACACTATGATTGTGGGTTCGATTCCTACAGCTTTGTCCAACGCGATGGGTTATCGCCCGACCCGTAGGTTGTCCTTTTATGGAAATCAAAAATAATATCAAACTAGAGTTATCCAAAATACTTTTGTCCAAACTCACAGTCCCAAATTTGTAAGGAAGGTAAACATAATGAAGATCATTTCTTCCACGTAATAACAAGTGAACACCTTCATCATGTATTCTATTAAAAAACTACACATCCTGAATTACCACAAAACATTATTGATTGCATTCATGATCCTTTATTCCTTATTGAATACGGGATATACTTCTTCTATCCAAAAATGTTTTAAACTCCAACAATGATGGAATATACAAATCATAAATCAGTATCAAGGTAGTTAAGAATATCCAATATAATTTATCCAAATCAATCATGTATTATTCCAAAATCACTACCTCAGTATCAAAACCATATTATGGTTTATCTTTCTCTCAACCATATATTTTCCAAAAATTTAACCTTCTATTGGGTCATTTTTCTTGGTTCCACACAATCTCAAGTCCTTAATTAAATAATAATGCAGTATAATCCTTATATACTCCATAATTATAATGAAAAGTACATTTTTGATACAACACTCAAATGACATAATTATCTAATAACAACCTAAGAACTGTAATCATTCCTCCTCATCTATGGCAGTATCATAACTTGATTATTATCCAATAGAATCATTTGGGGCATACTCTGATGACTTGGACATTGGTTCACGTAGTGTCCCAACTCCTTGCAGATGAAGCATTGTACATTTGAAACCTTTTTTTACCGTTGCAGTCATGTACTTGGTGACCTTTTTCTCCACACTTATAACAAACTCCCATTCCCTTCAGGCATGTTCCAGGTTATCACATATGGAAAAATTATTCTTTTCCCTCTTCACTTTATCCATCTTTCTCTCTTCTATCCTTTTCTTATGTTGCTTCCCTTCAAAGCCATATGACTCATAGAATTCTTTACTTATCTTATTAATACATGATACTATTTCTTCATATGTTGAGAATACATGGGAGACTATTTACCTTTCTAAATGTTGGATTCCATGAAAGATTTGATCCTTCTTACTAATTGGATCATACATATTGCTGGAGTTCTCATCCCTTCTACTGGGCACCATTTCTAAACAATGGCATACACTAGGTCAATTTATGAATCGAAATTCATAATTCCAAACATGTAGAATACCTAACATAAACTGAACAGTTTATGGATATAATCCATAAGCACAAAAATATTTTCTTTAAGGAGTTATATACTCGTACATCCTTCATGATGATTTGTAATGAAAATGAGATTTATCTTAAGCATATCCCCTGGGAGTGTTGTAACCAAGAGTGCAGCAAGGCCCATTGTCGTGCACCAGTTCCCATTCCAGTCTAGCTCAACGCTGTGTTTTCGGGTTTTACACCTAGGTACATCTGTTCTAGAGCAGCCTCTACCGGCTCGTATCTAGACAGGGATGTATTTTCTTGGATAACTCACAAAATCTCTAAATTACTAAAATTCTAGGAAATTCTTATATACTAATCCTCAAATTCTATCATAAGGTAATGTGATTTAATCAGTGTTTATCTAAATATAGTCTCCAAGGTTATTGCAAAACTTCCTCTAATACCAACTATAACGCCCAGACCCTAGTTACCCGGAGTCAGTGCATTATTTTAATACATTGGCATGATTACAAGGAATCATGTCCCGAAAGACCAATTAGTTTATTAGTCAGGGGAAATAGATTGCATAAATGATCATTACATTACACTTTATAACATAAAATAAAAAAAAAGAGTTCTTTGAGAACAACATTATTCCCTTTAGCTTAACCATTCATATAAATCATAATACACTTCTTGGAATCCTAGGAAAAATAAAACATTGAAAGGGGTGAGCTCAAATTCTCAGTAAGGGTAAGCAATACAGTGGAAGATAACATAAATATTAAACATGGTGAATAATTGAAACCAAAATTCTTTACCAATATTAAACATGAATTATTTTATGGCAGGAATATAAGCTGAGTAAATAATGAAATTAAAAAAAAATCAGGGGTATTCTACTAGTCTAATGACCACATTAACCATCAATATTATTTCTATAATGAGGGAATGTATAATGCTGGACATTCTGAAAAATTTTGTCAAGGCCTCAGCCAAGACATCTAAAAATGATTAAGGCTTTGGCCAAAACCATATATCAAATTGGGAAAGGGCCTCAGCCAATTCCACATCTAGTTATCTCATTGAGACCTACCTATGCATCGAGGATCTATAGCGGGCTCCACCCGTCACTTACTAATCCCAAAACAATCCTCATATGAAAAGTTTTAAACATATCATAAAAATTCTTATTAAAACTAGCGTACAAAATGTCAATACATTAACCATAAACCATGAATGGTGTAAAAATAGCACATCCACAGTCAAACATATCACAAAACCTTCAATAAAGTATGGAAGTTTTGTATCATAATAAAACAACTTAAAAAAAAGTTTAAAATTCATTAAAGGATTTGACATAGATGGAAATGATTTGTAAAACTGTTTGATTGAAATGTCCCTTTTCATGAAAGCATTTAAAAGTCGCACAATTTAGGCAGGAATACAGTTAAATACATTTTTGAATCAAAGTTTCCCATAACACTTTGAAACAATTGAAAAGAAATATCATTTCAAAACATTCATGTCAATATTAAAAAGTCCTTAAAATCATTTTGAAAACATGGACATTAATTAAAAAGATTTAGAAAGATAAATCTTTAAATCATTTAATATTCTGATCTTGATAAAGTGTACCTTTCAAAAACCCTTAAAATATTCATTTTAAAATAATTTTTATGAAAAATGGACATGGATGAAAAAAATTTCCCAGTAAATACTTAGACATAAACAATTTCGGATAATAATGAGATTGAGGAACTAACCCTTACCAAATTGGTAACTTACAAAACATACACCACATGAAAGAAGTATCATAAAATGAATATGTAAATAGACAAAAATTAAAGTGTATTACACAAAGAATAGAATTATGGGTAATACATACACCACACAAAAGGTAATAGTGGATATATGGAATGAATCTCATGGGAATAAGGAGTGAGATGAAAACCCCTTACCTTGCACTTTCTTTTAGTAGCAGGTACGTTTAACCTCATGCATAAAGACTATAGTATGTTATTAAACTATACCAGAACCATATTAATTTTTATGATATTATACATTATTCATTTATAACATTATACTACCCATTTAATAATAATTTACATGTTATATTAATATTTCGGATAATAATCGCTTTCTTTATCGTACATGTTTTAACTTGTTACTCTTGATTGTATCACTTAGATCATGATTTTAATACTTCTAGAATATAAAACATGATTTATCTATCATATATATTTTGAATATAAATATGTATAATAGAAATATATATGAAATGGAAAACACCATTTTTGGAGACAGTAGTCCGTACGTACGCATAAACACTGTTTCCATTTTCATATAGTATTGAACGAAAGTAAGTGAATAAGATATATGTAAGTACATAAATAATTATATATATAAATTTATATATATCCAGTAGCATTATTATATCATATATTGCATTCTTATTAGTAATATATATTTTCATAATCGTCGATGAATGGTGAACTTGGAAATGAATCTCATCGCCTCGTGGAGACGATAATCCGTACGTACGCACGAGTGAAAATATCATTATTTTGATATTAAAATAATATATAATTTGATTTTATATCATATATACAGAATAATTATCATGTTATATTTATTATTTAAATCAAATACACAACATTATTATACCCATCAAAATTATAATGTATTGAATAACAATTACACCACGACTTGGAGACGGTAAGTCGTACGTACACACGTATGGTGACATGTCATTCAAAGGGTGGATAGAATAATGAATTTGGTTGTACCATATTTATAATAACATCAAGGTATATAGAATATATTGGATTTATTATTTTATAATGGAAACAAAAAAGAAAAATTAAGTGGAAGAAGAAAGGAACTTGAAAGAGGGTGGTGAAATCATTACCTCTTCTTCGGGTTCTTCCTTTTGATTTGATAAAAAGGGATCCTTAGGTTGGATTTCTGGTCAAAATAAGGCATCTTGGTTTAAAGTAGGATAGTGGATATGGTATTTGGGAAGGGTTTGGCTGAGCCAAAAGGCTTTGAAGGTGTGAATTAGTGAGAAGGGGGAGTGCCTTTTTATAAGAGGAGTGATGGGCACCTTAAAAAAACATAAAATATTATTTTATAATTAATTCATATTGGTTTTATAATGGCTCCAAACTAATTTATTTCAAGGATAAGTAGGGGATGGGTCGAAAACAACTCAACCAATAGGTTTTAGACATGTTTGGGTCACTTTATTAACCTTATCTTTATGTTTTAACTCTTAGTTAATTAGTTTGACATTTACCATGTCTCTTTGTATTTTTATATTATATAGTTAATAAAATTACTATATACTTCCAAGAGAACCTCAAGTGGCTCATTAATGACATATATAATATTATTTAATCCCTTTGGACAAACCTTACATTTTTAGGAATATTATATCAAGCAACAATACATTATTTGTTTTTAATATTAATTTATGTCAATTTTGACACAATTTGGTCTTTTAATTTTGTGAAAGTCATGAAAACTTGATTACTTAGAAGAAGATTCATTGAATCATCCCTAACATGTCATAATCACCTTGAAAATTCGTGGATGTCATAAAAACTTTGAAATTATATTTATTTTAATATTTATAATACCATTTATTTGATTCTTTCATTTGTAAGTTTATTACTTCATCATCAATATGTCATAAATAAATTTAATTATTTAATCTCTAAAAATTATAAATAAAATACCATTATTTAGGAAATATTTTTATCTTTCTAATGAATATTTATAGATGAATATATCTTATGAATAACCCTATATTAAAAATGTTTTATTTATTAAGATTTGATTTTAACTCTTTTAACTCCTCTTTGAATTAAATAATACTAAATGTCTTAATCTAATCCAAGCGGACCTAAATGACAATATTTTATTCCTATAGTTGTTTTTGGTCGAGATAAACTTGTCCAACAGAATTAGGACATGTGTATGGGTAATATTAATATTATATTTACCCTTAATTACCATATTTACTTTTAACCGTGGTAAATAAAAGTAAAAAAGTTACTATTCACCAAAAAATATTTTTATCTTATTGAACCACATTCTCTCCATGATATTAACCGTGTCTCTCGGATTTTTGAAATTCAACTCACAGAAGCAGTAAGTTTTATGTAAATTTACAAATTCTCCTAGGAGGTGGGTAAAAGACGGTGAAAAAGTTCAATAAAATTTTTATATATCTAAAATTTTTATAAACTGACTCCAATGAATTAAATTCAATTTATATAGGTATTATGTATATATTTTTACCTAAAATAAATATAAATAATATAAATAATTATTTAAATAAAAAACCGATTTTAAACAATAACTCAGTGTTTTTCACTATTCATCAAAAATTGAATGTTTTCAGAAAAATACCAAAAATTCACCCTAGGATATTTTTGATATTAAAAATCCAAAAATTATGTCTATTTTACCAAATTCAAAACATAGAAGTTGCATTTATTAATTTAAAATTAATTCCCATTGTCAAAACCAAAAGGTGTATTTTTAAGAAATAATAATTATCAAAATATTGACACTTCTTTATGTCCAATTTCAATGTAAAATTACTTACAATGACCAGCATTGGATTAAATGGTAAAAACATAATATATTTATACTTCCAAACCATTAAAATTTATATTTTAACACTATAAATTATTTTGATTCAAAAAGTTGTTTTTAGTTAAAATACATTATTTTTCACTATTCACCCAAATATGAAAGTTATCATAAAAACACCAAAAATTCACCCTAAGATAATTTTGATATATTGAATCCAAAAATGAATTCCATTTCGAGAGATAAAATTTATAAAATTTCAAAAAGTGGGTATTAGTATTCATAACGGCTAGTTTGATTGGTTTTAGTGTGTGTTAGAACTCGAAGTTGCGTACAACACACGCTACTGTATTATTCAAAGAGAAGCGTACCATGGAAGCTTGGGGTTTTTCATATGCATGAGTGAAATTTTTGTTTTTTAAAATATTGGAAGGTAAGAATGTATATGTGATATTATAATTATAGAATACATATAATTTTATATGTAATATATATATATATATGCATTAAATAGAAAATTTTATCCATCATTTAGAGGTGGTGATGGATAATGAATTAAATCAGCTGGTGAGGTGGTAGTCCTCCATTCACATGATCCATGGTTTTATTACCCATATGATGGTAGAGGAGATGGATATATGTCATTATATTAACATAATAACAAATAAGTATAATGAAGTTATGAGTTTTTAATTTAGAAATGGTTAAATATGATTTAATGTAGTTATAAGATGAGATAATGTAAAAAATACATTTTTAATAACTATACAACTTCATTGGACAACCTCGTTAGGATTCTTACTAGACTTCCAAGGAAGATTTTATGATCAAATCAGGGACTCTAGGATATTTTTATGGATTAAATTAATGGTTTTTTAGTCACTGGATTTGGAAATATTATCTTGATTGTGGATATGATATGAGAATGTGTGTCCTTTTTATATGTTGGGGAGAGGAACTAATTTTTTTTTTTAAATTATCAAAATTTATTTTTGTCTTATTCACTGAAAATGGTACCAACATGGACCTTTCCAAATGATTTGATTATATAGGGTATATATGGACATACAATAGAATATAAAAATTTTTATGGTCATTTTTACCCTCGTATATTTTTCTTAACCCCCTAGTTAAACTGTTTTAACATTAACCGTGACGATATATTTTTTCTTTTTTTATTATTAATTATAGAAAAAATAAATTTAAAATATTGAATGATATTAATTATGATGATTTAAAATATTAAATAAATTTTATCAAAATCAATTCATTGATATAGAGTAATATAATTTAATATGAAACCTACAAAAATTATGAAAATTGATTTCCCAAGAAAAAATCGTTAAGTATAAAAGGTTTTTATATCAAAATTCAACATAAAATTGATTCTGATGACTAAATTGGATTAATAATAATATAACTTGACTAATAATACTTTTAAAAGTATTTTGAAAAAAAATAAAATATGTAAATTAAATTAATTACAGGTCAATAAAATCAATATTTTTCATAATTAATTGGCTAATTATTCATTTAATAAAGTTCCCAAAAACAAAATCTATGCTAATTTTTACATGTTGATTTAAAACATTATGTTTATTTTTTAAAATTATTATCTACTTGTGGGAAAAAAATTAAAATATTTTCTTATAAACTAGAATAAATACCATTATAATGAAAAGTATCTTTTTTAAGAATATAAATACTTTAATGAAAAATATATCTTTATTATGTAGAACCCTTATAAATATTATTAAAAATGGTTATTAACATTCATAAAACTAATTTATCAGTTGGGTTATGAAGAAGTACTATATAACAATTCTTTTATAATTTATGTTTTACGTATCACTAGATATCAAATATATAAAATTTATTTAAATATAAATATATCATAAAATCATAGGGTGTTATAGCTGAGCCTTAGATGTATCTGTAGATAATGACCTGAAAAAATAGATAGTTTAGTATATATAAATCATAATTTGGGTGAATGACTAATGGTACATTACTTTGTTCATCGTTTGACACTCCCAAAGGATATTATTTTGATAATTCAAATTTTATTTGTTAGTCATCCTAAAGGATTTAAATAGATAATGACTATAGATAATCAAGGTTAATCCTATGGTGTCATAGATTAAAAATAATGTGTCATGACTTATTAAAATTTTGAAATTTTTTTCAATATTATATGGTTTCCCACTGGGATTATTATCACTTAATCCATGATTTTTTCAATTGAAAAAAATTGACTGAAACGAGTTAGAACTGAATGTAATAGTAAATGAAAATATTTTCCTTTTGAGGAAAAAAATATTAATAGTGGTTGAATGAAAAATGTTGTTATAATTCTTACACAACATTCTAAATCTTGGAATCATTTTGACTTTATAAATGAATAAAGGGGAAACAATGTTTTGTTGACACCATAATGAGGTATCATCCACCTTCTTTTAGTGGTTCCATTAATACTATTGTGGATCTGTTGTGTATCAGTTCCGTTGAAATGTTATTTATTTTCCATGCTAATTAAATCAAGAATGTTTTTATTACTATTTATCATCTGGCTAGTGAAGAAAAACAATGGTGGACTCTTCTCAAGAACCTAGGGAAATTTTAATAAATTTACTCAAATATATTGGGATGAGTTTAGATAGTTATTTTTTAACAAGTACATTCCATGTATTCTTTATATGAAAATGGAGAATAAATTCCATGATCTAAATCAAAAGGATGATGAATCCATTAATATATATGGGGAAATTTTTACAGGACTTGTGAGGTACAGCTCTAGTATTATCTTTGAACTAGAAAGTAATAATTATCGATTCTTTAATTGCTTAAAACCATGTCTCTAAAGGGTGTTATCCATAAGAGACATCATTAGCAATTAATAAATCAATCAATGTGTTACCAATGTATAAATGGGGATTAGATTTTCACAATAATAGCATTGTTTTTGTAAGTAAATAAATATATAATTCCAAGGAAATTATAACAATGAAAACATTTAGATTATTATACGAGTCTTCCTTTTTCCAATAAATTTTTAAGGATATATGGATGAAATTTTCATAAGGGAAATTATATTTGTGGAAATTAAGGTCATCATGCCATCAAATTACGTTTTGATGGGAAGAAGTAATATAATTATTCTAATGGGGAAAAATAACTAAAAAATTAAACACTGGGACTCTATTGATTCAAATGGATGGAGTATGAAAATTATGATAACTAATTATCAAATATAATGGTTAAGGATAATTATCGATGTCTGCAACCTCTTACGCCCATATACAATGGGAAATATCAATCGATTCCTATAACTGACATGAGGTATGACAATAAAATGGTCAATTGTACCATTACCAAACACTATAGAATAAGAAATGTATTATTTAATTCTGGATCTACCCATGCTTTCACTTATGAATAATTTTATATGGGTGTCAAAGTACCAACTTAATGTTATGATGTTTAATTTGTAGTGAAAACCCTTAATGATATAGTGATCACATATATTGTCTATTATTACTATCTTATTGATGTTTTTGGGAAAGTGATACTTAACAATATCATCATTCTACATGTAATTGAATTTGATGCCATTTTTTTCATTGATGGGATTTCTTTATGTAAATTTTCGATAAATTGATTTGTATGGGAATTCATATATAACATTATAAAAAATAGTGAATTTCTATCATTGAAAGAAAAAATATTATTCTCCAATGGAAATTTCATCTATTTTATGGGTCTTGATTCCTATTTAAATGGGATATTTATCTCTGATGGTTGGGGAGAAAAAAATAAAAGATATTACTATTGAAGGAATAACACTAGGGATATAGGATGGACTCTATTATAAGAAAAAATTATTTATTATGTAAGTATTTATTATTTTCCCTTTGATATTACAGAAATTCCTCCCAAACATAGATTCTTCCAACTCAAAATGTGAATGATATTTTGAGGAAGTGGTTTTTGAGCCATCTACAACACAAAAAAATAACCTAAATCTTGATAGGGGTACAAAAATCATCACCCTTTCAAAAATAAGTCATACAATTGTTGGAATCATTTTGAGGCATATATCTAAATAAATAAGCTTCACATAATCCTATTACATTAAAAAACATAGATAGTGGTAAATTCTTGGTGGGAAATGACCCTAAATATCCTAAAAATTGATTTGATATGAGAAAATATTCCATTAGAGCGTGTATTATATATTCAAAAGGGGAAAATATATGGTTATTTTTGGATTTTAAATATAAGATTCTGTAATTTTGGCGTAATGGAAATTGGAAATTAATACTGATTAGAAGGGGTTTCAAAAAATTTTAACCATAATCTCCTTACACCAATTTATTCAGATTTGTAATCACAATCTTCTAGTAACCTCTTAACCAAAAATAGAATATTAGACTATCATTTATAGTATAGAAATAATAGGAAACCTCTTTATTGGTGGTAGTAATAATTTTTTGTATGTGGAAACTCTCTTGGATTTTTCTCACTCCACTCATATAAGTGTCTCTACTTTCAGTATTGAAGAAAATATTATTACTTGTGATGATGAATTTATAATGTTAATTTTTTCCAAACATTCATTTTTTTGAAAATTAATATTAAAAATGGATAATAATATGGAAAAACATGGTCCTTATCAACTCTAGGATCCAATATTTATAAATTATTCATGTGTATTTTAATTATATTTTGTGTTCTAGTGAAATTTTGGGTGTTCTTCAATCCAACATCTCTTTAATAGAGGTTAAAACATGAATTTAAGGAAATCAACTAATTGAAATTTCTTTAGTTGGATCAAAGTACACTTAGTATATATGTTACAAAATCAGATTATTTCAAGAAATCATAACCCAAATTTCTCCAATTAACATGCCCTTGATAAATTGGACATTGTTTCAAAAATCACCCTTATAATGATCAAATCTGATTGTCATCCAATTTTGGTCATCCTTATTACAAAAAATTGAAATATTATTATTTCTATCATATTTAACAATTCATGGGCTTCCTGTTCAAATTTTGGTAATTTTTTTTTAATCTCAATAATTCAATTCATTGTGGTAATGATGGTTTTTCATATTTCATAAAGTATAGTCTTTTGACATAAAAAATAAGAGGTTGGTTATAGGTAGCCTCCAAAAAAATTGATAATTATATTTCCTCTAAGGATTAAATCCTTAATTAGATTGAGTATGAATCCACTAATTTATGTTTTTCTATGTATATACACCAAGAAATTATGCTCTCCTATAAGATGAATTCCCTCCTTTCCATAAAATGAAAATGTGGAAAGAAAGTTTTCAAGGTCAAGTTACTGAGGGATGGGTATAGAAAGACAACATTATATAATTCAACTCAAAGGTCTAGGAATGCTTATAGACCCCTCACCTTACTTAAATATTTTTCTAGGGATATTGATAATGGGGAATTTATTTTTGACCTTGTTGTCAATTATTTTTTAAGACTCTTTAATGGGATTGATCTCAATAATGACATAATTGTAAATATCATCCTAGATACTATTTTTAATAATGATAAAAAAATATCTTACCATAATCCATCTTAAATTTGAAATGAGTGAATCTGTTTTTATTTATAGGGATGGGTATGCTCCGGGTCTAGATGATTTTACCAAATCATTTTTTCATAAATTTTGGGATTTTATCTTCTAGGATGTGTGAAAATTGGATAAAACAATACTTTTTACCAAAAAAAACCCACATTCTCTTAATGAAATGTTTATTTCCCCAATTACTATGGTTTAAAATGAATCCTGGATTCACCTCTTCACACCCAATTCCCTTATTAACACCAAATAAAAAATTATTAAAAATATTATTTCCAATAGAATTTATATGATTGTGATCAAAATTTTATATTGGAATTAGTTTGTACTTGTGAAAGGTACAAAAATACAATATTTCATTAGCATTTCCCCAGAGTTTGTCAATATCTTAAATAAATTAAATATATTTTAAATAATTTCTCTAATGCTTAAACTCAAAAAAATACTTTGAAACTTTGGATTGCATCTTCAGTTTCAATGTGCTTCACATTTTTGGATTGAATGAAATTTTCATTAACATGGTTAAATCTATCACTGAGTCTAATCATGTTTCAGTTATCATCAATAGATATCCAAACAAATATTTTAAATATTCAATGGGAGTTTTAAAAGGATATACCCTTTCTCCCATCCTCTTCTCCATGGATGATTATTATTTGACGAGACTTCTGATTCCCATGATTGAAAATGGAAATACATAACCCATACATGCATCATAGAATCTTGTTGTCACTTCCCATATCCCATATGAGGACGAAAAAATTCATTTTCTAGAAAGGTGGTAAAAGAAATATCGAATATATGAATTTATCTCCTTTACACCATGACAATTGTTTTGTTAAGCAATCAATCAAGTCGAGTCGTTCATCTACTTTGAGAAGGAGATTTCCATTGCTAAAAGATCTCTAACATTATTGGACCTTTTAATTAATGGGATCTCTATGCCCATTACTTACATTGGTGTTCTTTTATTTTGTGGGAGTCTTAAGGAAAATTATTTTGTCAAGGTTAAAGATAAAATCAATATATATATATAAATATGTATTAGCATGGAATGTTAAGTACCTTTCAATGGCCTAAATGATTTTCGTTGTCAAAATTTACATCATCTCCATATTGGTTCATTATTTTATGAAATATAAATGTCATATGGATCTTATTAAAAATCTCAATTACAACATAAAATAATATATCTGGAGTGGTAAAATTCATGACTAAAAGTGGTTACTTTTCCATTGATCAAATGTTTCACAGCTCTGAAAATGGTGTTCTTGGAATCAAAAACATCAATCCATTTAATTATTCTCTATAATAAAATTTCACATTGAATCTTCTCAAATATGACTTAATAGATCAAATCTTTTATAGCAATAGATTTATTAGAAAGATGAATATGGTAATCCTATACTATATGCACTGTATTCTTTATTCAACTATCGAATACTACGTCTACATCATTACAACACGCACAAAATGGATTTTTATATGGGATAACACACTTAATGTTTTTCTTGAACACTTGATAGGAAATCCACTTCTTTATCTAGTGGATCCTAAGAAACACCCTCTAAACACTCAAGTGTACATTAATTAATTTGTTGGAATTTCTAACATGGATTTCCTAGAATAATGTCACAACCTGCTAAAAAAATATTCCTTTACTCTGAATAGTGACATACTTATATGGGAACCTTCCAAGAATTGAATTATTAACACTATTTTTTTTATTTCGTAAATTTTATTGACACAAAAAAATGAATTATAATAGATTAAAATAATTTTATAATACTTTTATTATGAATTTTTACCTAAACCTTCTTTATAAGATTTCCCATAATGTAAATCCAACAAACTATTTCTTACAAATTTTTTTATTCCTCTCTATTCTAGGACCCATTATTACATCCAATGCATGGAGGATTCTTATCATTTATTCCTCTCTTCAACTACTACCCCATATTTATATAAGGTTGTTTATAATATATTTGAAGTCACATTTCCAGTGGAATTTTCTCTTACTTCTCAGCTACATCATTCCATATATGTACCACTATTTCCAAAATTTACAACCTATTTATATTACTATAGTTTTTGGGAATTTAAGATTTCTAAAAAATTTCACCTTGATTATTCAATGATTTCTAGAAATATCATATTGGGGGATTTATTAAAATTACTATTAATGGTGCATCCAAATGTAATCCATGTCATACATGTTGTGTTGAAAATTTTTATGACAAAAAAATAATTACACTTGTATGTTTTTATGGTACATGGGGAATATCTTAAAATCTAGAGGATAAAATGATAATAGTTAAAAATACGGTATTTTTCTAAGGAAAATATTTGGGATAATCATTGGTTTGAAAGTGACTACAACACTATAATTCAAGAGGTATGTAATGGTTTCAACCTTCTCTTTTAGAAACCCACAACCAAATGGATGGGAATTCTGTTATTCTATAGTGGCTTCAATTACATTATAACACATATTTCAGAGGAATATAACATGATGATAGATGTGCAATCCAAAAAAGTTTTCAAAAATGCCTCACGTGGTAAGATGAACAATCATAAGGTATTATTTTCTTTATTGAGAAATATTGTAATAAAATAACCTCTTTTAGGTTATTAAGCCTTTTATTTTGTCAATAAATAAGTCTTATACTCTTTAAAAAATACATTAAATTCTAAAAAATAACTGATATGCCTATTGTATTGGATTATTTGATGTATTTTTAGAAGTGGTTCTTAATATTTCTCTAAATTGTAAATATTATTTTTCAATAAAAGAAATAGCTTTTTTTAAACCTATTTTCTAAGACACAAAATATAAAATCCATGATTGAGTTGTAGGAATAGAATTATAACCTCCAATAGAATCTTGTTAAGATATTCATTCAGCCATGTCCATCGCTATCGGGTGAACTAATACTTTTTTTAGAATAACAGTGGATGAATTCAAAAATTGATTAATTATTAGGACATAAATTAGATCATAATCATAAAAAAGTATCATATACCATATATTCATTTTTTAATTGATCAATTACAAGGAGTTCACTATTTCCCCATGATCTATATTTAATCGGGATAGTATCAATCAAGGTCCAAATGTGATAAAATACATAAGACAACAGTTAGTATGAGTTATAGACACTATAAATTTATATTTATTCCATTTGGTCATACTAATTACGCTTTTATATTCCTTGAATTAATAAAAATAGTCGTCACACATTACCATGAATTGTTTTTTGTAATATTAATAGATTTTATTCATATATATTACAATTTCTAGGAAGAGCATTAATATCCCTTGAGAATTGTACCAAATACCCTAATGAATGATAAGTTTAATAAAAAACTTACTATTATATAATTTATTCTACAAAACGTTTCATTTATGGGTTATATAACTCATGAGAAGGTATATTAGATGACACATTAGATAATTATGTTATGGAACCAAAACCTAGACTAAACACGGTGAATGATATATGTAGTTATCTTAGGTTAGTTGGATATTTTAAATTATTTTTTAATAATTTCACATAGATATGTAATTATCTCACCAATTTGACTTGAAAGGTAATCAATTTCATTTTGATTGATGAATGTGATGAAAAAGCTAATGTAACCCAAGAGATGGATAGTTTGTGAACTAATACTCACACTACCCCAAAGTGGATAAGGTTTTACGATCTATAGTGATGGAGAAATGAAAGGATTTGGATGATTTGTTATGTTGAATGATATATAGATAGATTATATTTTATTCCAATTGATGGTTCCTGATAAAAATTACATGACTCAAGAAAATTAGTTAGTAGTGGTAAAAATTTCATTAAAGTTATGGAGGAACTATAATTATGAAAAATGTTCTGGCATATGTGTAGATAAATAAAATTTAAATTGTATATTCACTCATAATGTGTTGAATATGTACTAGGGAAGATGGTTGGAGACTTTGATTTCCAAATACATCATGACATTTAGAAAGAAAAAAAAGGTGTCTAATGCTTCGAGTCCAAAATATATTCTATCCTATCTATGATGAGGATCACAAATGATCCAATATTTATGAATTTTCAAAGAATAGACCATGAAATCCTACAATCGGGGGATAAATATTATCTTTCTAAAAAGAGTGTTAAACTATCTATCCATGTGATGATTAAATTGGAACACACGGAGGATATAGGTCTACAAAATAATGTAGGAAATATTCCTGAGTTTAACCTTGATTATGAAGGAATGGTATAGTTTAAGAGTAGAGTATCTGTCCCATAAATACATTATTTCAATAAGGATTTACTAGATTAATCTCATTTTTATTCATTTACTATGAATCCAAACTATAAAAATATGTATATATATTTTATGGAATTTTTATGGTGGGATAGCATGAAGAGGGATATAATAGAGTATTTATCTTAGTTCCTGTTCATTACAAAAGTTATGTCTTCGAAAAAGAACTATAAGGGGATCAATTCTTCTCGGAGTCGATGGAAATGTAATACCGACAATAATTAGTAAAATATTAAATTCAAAATTGGTGAAAAGGTATTGCACTGAATTTATCCAAGAAATAATGATATGATATTTTTAATGAAGGTAAATTTAATCCCTATGTATATTATTCCCTTTGAGATTATTTATTGGGCAGGGATAACAAATTATTGTTTTTCTCTTCTATCGAACCTCTTTCAATTTCATGAAGTGTTACAAGTATCTCTCTTGATGAAGTATTTACATAGCCATTCACGTGTACAAAACTCAGAGGTTATACAACTAAAGAATGATATTTCCTATGCATAACATCTTGTATAAATCCTGTATTATAGATATAAAGTTCTATTATGCAATACTACTGCTGGTTATAGTTCCCTGGAGGAATGTAAATTTAATGATGTTTCATGGGAAATTGAAAATGTTATTAAAATTGGTTAAAAGGTATTGATCTAAATTTATCCATGAAATAATGTTATGATATTTTGAATGAAGGTAAATTTAATCCATATGTATATTATTCCCTTTGATATTATTTATCTATTAGGGACATCAACTTATTGTTTTTGTCTTCTGTCAAACCTCTTTCAAGTTCATGATGTATTACATGTGTCTCTCTTGAGAAAGTATATACATAGTCATTCACATGTACCAAACTCATAGGTTATATAACTAAAGCATGATATTTCCTATATAGAACAACTAGTATAAATACTGGATTGTAGAGATAATGTGTTATTAAACAATAATACTCACCAGGTTATAGTTCCGTGGAGGAATGTAAAATTTAATGATGTTAAACGGGAAATTGAGGATGTGATTAAATCGAGAGATCCAGTTTTGATTCCATTATAGTTATGGAATTATAGGGGTTATGTTCATTTTATTTTTGGTATATTGTGATATCCCATGATTATATATATATTTACATTCAAATAAACTTGAAGTATTTTATTGATTTCCTGAATCACAACCCAGTGTCTAAATGAATTATGATTTAGAATACCATTATTGCATACCAATTATATTTTTGGGTATTAATTGTATTAAAAAAATTATGAAAAATATGTATTAAGGTTTTATTTAATAAAAAATTAATGATTAATCCATAATAAATAAATACCCAATTTTCAATAACATCCTTTTATGCTTTAAATTTTTTTACCTCAAAAATTGTTTGTATTTAATTTTTTATGGGAATATTATGATTAATTTATAATTTTATTAGGAATTTTATTTTATAATTAGGTTATCATTTTCTAAATCATCATATGTAAATTATATTATCATGAAATTTTTCGAAAATAATAATTTTTCCGTGAATAAAAAAAATTCCTATTTTATAAAAAACATTCATTCCCAATCTACTTTTTTAAAAATTATGATTTTATTTTGAATTGATTTTAAAATTTCATTATTTCATATTGATTAGGTATAATACAATAAATGTCATGAGAATCAAAATTATTGTTTTTTAATAAATTTTTTTATAATAAAAATGCATGTTTCAGAGAAACTGCTTTTGATGGATTTTGACGGTTTATTTTAAAAGTATTTTCCTCCACTTATAGATTTTGAATTTGAAATAATGGATTAGAAATTTTTAATTTCAATTGTTGATATTTTATAAAAAGTTAAAATTATTTTTTCGCCGTTATGAAGAGTAAATGATGTAAAAATTACTTACTATGGTTAAGGTTAAAATGGGTTTACAAGGGGTTAATCAAAGAAATAATGGTGATATATCCTGTTAAATAAAACTAAAAACGATTTCATAGAAATATTTCAACCATTTAAAATCCTACCATATAATCTTATGATATTTTTATTCACATTAAATCATTATGAAATAATTATATATTAATCTTTTGAATAATTCAAAGCATGTCATCTCTCTCCCTTATAAAAGGACACCCCTCATATCTCTTCTTTACATAATTTTAAGCCTCTAAATCAACTAAAACCAACCCAATTTACATTCCAATGTCTATATACATGATTTAATAGTGATTAAATTCCTAAAAGACTGTCCCAAGATTCCCTAATAAGGGATATAATGTGGAACTACAAAATAAATGGATGTTAGAACATAAACGATGAAAATTGAACTTGAGGTAGTAGTTTTATGTTAGAATAACATTTTAAATGGGATAATTTATGATTAAATATAAAATAACTTCAAAATATGATCTATATATCTAAAATATCACATGTTTTAATTTCCTAAGTTTATTTATAGAGTTTAGTTATTTCGCTTTCATTTTCCTCTATTTAAAAACTCAAGAGACCAAAGGAATGTTTAGAAAAAAACTAATATTATTTCCCTCTTTAGACATGAATCTTTTTATTTGAAATCATTTTTTTCTTTAAAATTTTTCTATAATGATTTTACTATTCATTTATGATATTTAAATTCATTTTTACACATGTGTTCCTTTCCATAGTATTGTATTAATGTATTATTCTTATTGTTTTATATATTTGGTACTTTTTATTTTCTACTGTAAATGTGAATCAAATGTTTTTAAGGGTATACTAAATGAAAAAAAATCCTTTTCTCATGAATAATCAATGCATGGAATATTCCTTTACATTTTTTCATTTTTTTAACAATTAATTTGTTTTGCTAAATATTTTTGAATATTTTAGATTTTAAATAACTAATTTCAAAATGAAAAGAGTATTTTCTTTGAGAAATATTTCAGTTATATTTTAAACGTATTTTTCATCTTTGATAACATCCAGCGATGTTACTTATGCTTTACTAGGGATTTAAGCCATTGATAACGACCTTATTTTTTCTCTAGATTGATTATGATTACGTTGATGAAATTTTTGTGAAGTCTGATTAATTTATATGTGTTATTCTTTGATGATATGGTTAATGTTTTTTAACGTCATGAATATATAAGAATGTATTATATGTGATTGGTGGGAAAATAATTATATATCACTATAATAAATTGGTTAAAAATTAATTTTTATATCATCAAATGGTACATTTAAGGTTACCCCAAGCCTGCAAGAGGGAACACTATAGGTTATCTAAAGCCTCAATGTGGGTTCAATAAAAGTTTTCACATGACCAAAAGATGGTACATGGATGGTTATCTTATTCTTGGTGCGAGTACAAGGGAGGTTATACCACGACTAACATGTGATGAATATATTGGTAGATAAACATTAAATAATATTTCAATTTTTATTATCATAACACACATTATAAAAAATTTTTATGACATGATATATTTCTAATGTTAAACTATCGTTACTCATTTTCATTGATTATTTTATTATTCATGTATTATAAATAGTAATGATATATTTTATAGATATTTTTATGATATTTTTATTTCAGTGTCTATTTTTCAAAGGTCATTTTCATGATCTCATGCAATTATACTCATGTTGTGCTTACATTATAATGTTCATCTCCCTTATTTTCCATTAATAATCATAAAAACTCACCCCTTTTTATGTTTCATCTTTACCATGATGTAAAGACTGGTTTTATGTGTGATATTTAAAATAAGGGTTCTAGATGTGATGAAAATATTGGGAGATGATGTATATCATTTATAAACTAGTTTTTTATGTATCTACCTTTATAAAGACAAAAAAATTTAATTATTATAGTATGTAACATAATTCTATGATTGAATATTCATATAAAAAATGTAATATTTATATAATTAAAAGTAGTGGATTCTATATATACTCTCAATTTCTTAGGTATTCATCATTTGTGTAATTTCCCACCACCCCTGACCATTGATCAGTTCCCAGACTAGCAGAATGAATCATCAACTAAGGTGTTTATCTTGATATGCTAGAGGATAATGAGTAGTGTTGAGGGTTTATAAAGATAATATAAGGAGAATATAACCCCTAATCATAATAATAGCAGTAGAATAAATAATGGAAACCAATAAAATAGTCCAGATAAAAAACATTGAAATAACATTGTATCTTATAACAAAAAACATGTTCATCACATGCTATAATAGGTGTATGCAATACAAAACTCATAGATCCCCAAAAGTTCCATTTTATATAATAGTTAACGAAGGAATCAAATAAACTAAACCAATAGATCATATCTATTTAGTCCCAAGTCGTATCCTAACCCATCGCCCATACTCCACCCATGTTCACTATGAAAAAACCACATGCAATGGGTCATTCCCCTAATCCAATAACATACTATCAATATATGATGTCTACTCAGGTACTGAAGTGCCTTGGAGGAATGAGACGAGTTTACTAGTAATTCAGTAACCTACCACCAATAGTCTCCCTAATATAACTCATTTGATAAACAAGTGCATCATGATGTTCTAAAGTAAAAAAAATTAAAAATACATCGATTAAAATTTTTAAATATAAATTATAAAAAAATGAACTTGGTAGGGGTAAATGATTCACCCTAGAAATGGTATATACATACTCAATCTAGCATCGGGGTTTCTCTAAGAACTTAAGGATGACATAGCAAAACCTTCTCAAGTTGAGGGTAAAATACCCATACCTGAAAAAAAAAAGAACTCTTAGGTAATATACCCATCGTTGGTGCTCTAGCATCCACCTGGGGGCTGTTTTTACCCATGGTTTGACAATAAAAATCTTTTCTAACCATGTGTTTTGTTCATCTAGGATTTAATCATCAGTACCACATTCATATAAGGGCCATGTTCACCCTTGTTTTAATCATAAAAACTAATTTCATCTCGGGGAAACATCCTCCCAGATATTAACTATCAATTGAAATTCCATATCCATTAGGGGAATGGGTTTACACTGGGTCCATGGAGGATAACCAAACCAAGATAAATTGTATTTACATTAAAACATTTTAATCATAAAATATCAACATTTATAAAATAATACACACATATTCTATTCTAGTATACCAAAAAATTTAAATTTATATAACTCAATTTCAACCATATAATTTTGCCTAAAAATATTTTATGATATTTCACCAATTTTCACAGAACATCCTTTATAATAACACATAACAAAAACCCCATCCAAAACCATATATCTATTTTTAAAATTTTACCTAGGCATTAAAATTTTTCCTAGGAAAATTTTTATTTCTTGAAATCTACACACCATTTCAAAATTTTCAATGATAATTTGAAATTTTTAAAAACTCCAATCCATTTAATTTATTCCAATACAAACCAAAAATCATTATTTCACAACATATTACTATTCCAAAAAAAGAATTATTCAATGACTTATTCCATTTCAGTAATTCGATGATTGGGAAATCCATTTCAAAATCATCCAATCAAAATATAATTTACACTTGGGATAAATTTTAATGTGGATAAATATTTTATATAATACATTCTATGATAGGAATATTATTTTAAAAAATCACATTAGCAGTAGAAAATATAATGGAAATATAATTTAAATAAATACATTGGAAACACCTAATAATTTTATTCACCAGAGAAACTATTCACATTAAAATTTATGAAATAATATGGCTTTGGAATAGGGACCCCTTATCTAATGACTTGTGAAACCCACTTTTTGAGTATAATTTTCCAATTCCTCATAAATTTGAAAAAAATAAGAATTACAAAATAGACCTTGAAATAAGTCCTATTTGGTTATAATGACTATAGATCACATAAAATTGAAATAAAGGAATTATAGAAGTTATAAGAAACACGTACTCAACAATGGCTAGAAATTACATATTGAAGAAGCTAAATCAAACCTAGGATGAAGGAGATCTGGCCATGGGATGTGGAAAAGGAATGAGGTTACATGTGAAATTACTAATGGCTATTTGGGGTAAAAAATCACACATAATAAGGATAAGGGACTCCCTATGTGAAACAACTTGGATTCCCCTAATGAATAAGAATAACCCTAGGAGGAAACAAGCTTTCAATTATCAGTAAAACCTTAGGGATTCATAACAATTACACCTTTATACCCCTATGAGGTTCACCTAATCCCATTTAGCCACCACTAGTTCACCAAAGCATGCCTAATTACGTGTTCTTGAATAAGTCCAAACTTCATATCATCCTCCCAAACACCAATTAAAATGTATCCCATTCAGCAAATCAAAATTTTAAGATCCTTATTAACTCAAAAATTCTTTGTAGAAAATGGACTTATAAACATCCCAAAATAACAATTATCTTCCACAATAATTCCTGGTGGTTATACAATATCATTACTCAACCAGAATTGGTCATCAATTTCATACCATATAGTTGAGGTCCACTCAAATATTCCCAATGCAATTCTAAAACATGGTTCTAAATAGAAGAAACATGGATTCCCAAATTTTTCTTAATTCTCACAAAACTATAAAACATAATGATGAGTCCTCATGTATTTCATCGACCAGACACATCCACATCTCATCTCTTAGTTGAATTCCCTTTCTATGGTTCTCCCCACAATAAGACTTCACTCAATAGCCCATTCTCGAACCTCGAAACCTTCAACCATCAAAATGTTCCTAATAAATCCAATTCTCAATTTTCCACTAACTCTATCACAATGTTTCCTAAACAACCATATCACAAAATTCAATAGTTACTTAGTCAACATCAATTAAAAATATTATTTTCTATCTTCAAATCCAAAATAGGCATGCCTTTATAGATCTATATCAACCCAAACGTGCCAGATATTCCTCAAAAAGCCTTCAGCAACACCAAAAACATCACCATAAAATGGGAAACCACTCACATGATGTGTCTACCAAATAACTGAATCCATATAAACTTATGAAGAAATTTTATACAACCATTGGCTGACCTATCTCAAAATATCTCGACATTTATTATCGTCTTTCCTATCAAATAATTTTTATCATGAATCCTTTATCTACAAAGGTATCCCATTTTAATAAAAATTTCATGGAGAGATCTTACACCAAACTTTGTTGGTAATTCCATGTTATACACACCAACCACCAAAAGAACACGAATATTACCCTCTCAATCACTAGCAACCCACCACATCTAACCAATTATGGATCTCACCATTCATCTTGAGCCCAAAAAACTACATATATCCCCAAAAACATTATAGAGAAATAAACCTCTTTAATTCAAAATTGAATTCATACTAAATCGATTGAATACCCTTACCAACATTATATACCTTCAAAATCATCCAAATATAGATTCCACACATAAAAAAATCTTCTAGAACGACGTTAACATTCCCATCACTGAATTTACACTCCCAATAAAAAGAGTGTAATTTTCATCAATCCACTATGCCAAGAACATAATCTAATGGCCAATAACATTTCCATCACAAAACTCAATGGGTAGACATGGAGGTACCAATTAAATTCAAAATGCACTCCCAAAATCAAATATTATACATTCTGAACCCCAATAATTACATCATATATCCCCACCCAGATTCATTCAATGGGATGCTGACACCGACCATGGATTTGGGGGGGGGGGCACCCTTCCATATTTAATTCCCCATAATTCTCCTTGAGTATTCACCCTAGTTGTTATTAACAACAACACACATGTTTTTCTCCTTTCAATCCATTTCTATTTCATAGTAAAAACCCATTTATGATTGTTCACATGTAATAAACCTACCACATAATTCAATTGAAAATGTATTCTACCCCTATCAATAGATTCTTACCCTCTCAACTGGGGGTCTTTTATCTTTCCAACCAATGATTTTGAAACTATTACCACTACACCCCATCAAGGTAATTGGTACACAACTAATATAAAAATATTATAGATCTAGAATTCAGTGGACACCATTAATTAATATCATTCAATGCTTTGATCCGCTAAATAAAAATGGGAAAACACTCCCACATCACCCTATTATATAACTAGACCCATGCTCTTAGGTGTCCTGTCACATCCATAGTTGGCTCCAAAACAATTAGCATTTTGAAATTACCCCACCACTAACCATAATCATCTATAGGTCAGACTCATTTAATCAATAGTACCATTTGTACTGTATTTCAAAATCAATAACTACACTTTTTCCATGGTCAAATACATCAGATATCAATCATTGGAATCATTTCAAAACTCTAGGTGTTTATCCTCACTCACACCATGATGCTAAAATCATATCCATAATTCAATAGGACTAGGCACTTAATTGATCCTGCTATATATCCCAAAATATGATACTGAACACCAAAATCCACTGATTCTTTCACATTTTAGACTATCCATGGAATCATATTACTTGCACCGTACACCTAGTTCACCTCATATTCAATCATCCATGCCCTAGTAATAATTATGATTTCATCTAAATAATGGGTTCTCACCCTCCTATTATATGATCTCATCAAGATGAAAGGGTCTCACACTTCACTATGACTACTTTAAGGAACCAAAATCATCATTGCATGAGTCAATAATCACCAATTCTATAATCACACACACAATGATAAAATTAAACATGATACATGCATCCAGAGAAACTAATCAAATACATACTATATTCTTTCATGGGAAAGGGAATACATCCAATCAATTTTAATGATTAGAACACAACTACCCATTATCTCAGGCATAATTTTGAGAACAAGAGTCAATTACCTATAGAGCCACCACATAAGAAACATGCATCCATAACTAATAACATGAGGAATATGAATGATCCTTCCCTTTGAAATCAAACTAGATAAAATTTAAAAGTACTTTAAGTGGTCATGGATAAAAATAATTCACTGCAATCCTTTCCATAAAACCCATATAAGTGTATTGATACACAAATTCTGTCTCATAACTCATCCAAAACACATCATCCCAAGGAAATTCTAAACACAATACACATAATAAGTATTTTATCATGCTTTCCACCTCTATGGAACTCATATAACTAGATAAAAACCTATCACATGTTAAATTTTAATGTCACTCATCAATTATTCACTAAACCAGAGTTGATTTCAAGGGTCACAAGGACATACCACCTACCCCTAACATAAGGGTCAAAACTCAAATAGTAAATAGCCCCTACAAAACAATCCATTGTTCCCATATCAAGGATACCTAATATCTATAACACCAAACATCCTACTAAAGGTTTTTTACAACAACACATACCAAACCTTCCCTACACTCTCTCAATTCTGGAATAATCCACATTTGTCTCAGGTAAACACCACACATCATAAAGATTCAATAATCCCATACTCTCTTAATATCCCCCCAAAATCCCAAATGTTTGGTTAATCCATTTATTTAATGGTTCCAAACATAACAATTATGAGGTTCATGTATTCTTTAAAGGGGTTTATCATTACAACAAAACCATAAATCTATTATTTAAAAAAAACATTTTATTTTAATAATAAGCCTAAATTTCAAAAATATTCACTTTCAAAATATTTTTAAAATAGAACCACATATTAAAAAACTCCCTTTAAAATATTTAACATCTAATAAGTTTCGTAATTTTTACATCTCCATGCCCTTAGGATTCACATTTTAAAATATTTTATAAGATACTTAGAAGCATAATTATCTATGTATTGGTTAAAAATAATGTTATTGAAAATATATAGAGGAAAAAAATTATGTTTCATAAAAGAATTTTATTAAAAAAATAGTATAATTTAATAAACCATTTATATTTACATTTACAAAAAAGGATCATCTACGATATTGGACATGTAAGTTTCCTAAATTTCTTTATATTAGAAAACACCATATATTAAGATGGTGACACTATAAATTACCAACAACCTTTTATTAATGATAATTCATAACAACATTCATCAATAAATTTACCAATTATAAATAATCACAAGTTGATATCAGTCACAAGCATTATGAAATTAACATCTAAACCCCTTTTCCCATGAATGATTCATGTCTGTTGAATATTTGTATTCCTAAAATGATACATGGATGCATGAACACATTCTCTAAATACTGGGAAAAGGTAATGGAAGACATATTCCAATAACATCACAAATAATGTGTGATAATTCATGACAAAAGGAAATAAAATTGTTATAATGATTTCACATATGAAAAGTCATATCTATGGAAACATGAGTTTCCCCCATGCGTAGGTTAATCACCCATATGCATGAGAAAATTACCAATCCACCAAACATTACTAATATCAGGAATAACCTTCCCAAATAATAATATAAAACAAAAAATTCTCTAATACAACTTTGAAGCATATTGTCGACTCGAAAAAAATGTAGGTTCCCAAGTTGGCAGAATGTTGCATCACCATAAGCACTCCTACCCATACGTAAGAGGATTTAAATTATTGGTGATGGGTTATGTGTATACTTTGGGGAGACTATACCCTCTAATAATATTAAAAAATGTAGGAGAAATAATATAAACAATTAAATGAGTACAGGTAACCATCATATATAAAATATGGAAAGTGCTAATAAATAATCAAATAAAACACATAATATAATGGGTGGTATGAAATATATGTATCACATATCCCACATGTGTTCATAATATATAAAGGATAGCTAAATTAAAAAATAAATTTAATCAACTACTCATATTTTAAAGTGCATACATCTCGGATTAGTCTCATCACCCATACCCCACCATAGAATGATAAGAAAAAACCTCACAAAATGGCTCATTTATATAAAATTATAACCTATAATGCCATGGTGACTTAAGAATGGTGTGATAATAAATTATCAGGTCAGCAAACAAAATTTCTCTATAATAACGAGTCTAATATAAAGAAATTATGCTAAATGTCCAAATACAAAAAAAATTCTAAATATTCCCATTAAAAAATTAAAGTAAAAATGCATAAATAAATTCCAAACCCAGGGGATGGATTATCATTTATACTTATTTACTTCAAACAGTGTCATGGTGTCTCTAATATTATTATTATTATTATATTACCAACCCATCAACCTCCATATGTAATAACCCATCCATATTAAATCATCTTTCACCATGGGGTAATATACTGATAAAAGGGGCCCTATAATCCACTCGAGGGACATTCCCACCCTAGGATTAACCAACACAAATGAATCCACAAGTGGGTGAATTCACCCTAGGTTGACCAATCACAACTATTTCCACACAGTTTTTAGGTTCACCCTATTTTTAATCCTCACAACATTATCCATTCAGGGATTGTGTTCACTGATTGATTAATAAAAAACCAACATTAAATATCCACCTTAGGGCATGATAACCATTACTAAATCAAGCACAACAAAATTGAGAATAATTACATTCATTAAATCTTTTTAAACACACCACTTGAATATTATTAAAAAAATCTAGACGAGATGCATTCCAGTTCAAAAAAATTACAATTCTGAAAGCATCTTTTTATCACATAAATTAAATAAAATATAATTGAGGTGAATCCATCCATTTTTATAAAATAATATTTATCAAAAACAAATTACCAAAACCAATTTTAAAAATATATTTAAATTTCTTAAATTTAACTAATAAATATTAATTTTTAGAATGAAATATATTTATTTTCAAAACACCTAACACTAAAGTAATTATTTCGTGGACAATTAATAATTTAGAAAAAAAATATCATAGTTAATTTTAAAAAATAAAAATAAAAATTAAATATTTAAAAGGAAATTACCATCCCAAAAAGGTCATACTATTGGTTCAATTTTATTTTAAAAAAATGATGATTTTGAAATTACATTTCAGAATTATCTAATCCAAACAAATACCATGTTTATAAAAATATTTATATGACACAATTCTTTATATAAAACTATCAATGGAAAGTATACTATTTAAATGTGGTAAATTAATTAATTTAAAACCCAAAATCATATAATTTAAATAAATTATAGGATTACCATTGATAATTGGGATGACCAAAAAAACAATTCCATTTATCAATTAAGAATGGAAATGGGTTCGGAATAAAGACCACATTTGTTATGCCTAGAAAATCCCACTTATCGAGTATCAGATAATTGTTTCTCCAAAATCATAATAAAATTGAGAATAATAAAAAAGATATGAAAATAGGGATAATATGATCAAAATTATGGAACATCTCTAAACAATGTAATAAATGAGTATGAGAAGGTAGATGAAAATTATAATCACCACCTTCTAGTAATCTCATTTGGAAAAACATAAATTGGACCACAAATGAAATAGATATATCAATTTGTAAGAGGAGAGGGAATGAGTCACCATGCGAGAGAAATACTGGAAAATTGGGTGTAAAAATCCGAAAAATAAGGTTAGGGGATGACTTGGATGAAATGAAGGGAATAAATATCATTAAAAATATCCTACTATGAAACCTATTAACCAGTAAAGTCCCAAAATTTAGTTGATGGGGCACGGATAATCTTCCATGGGCCACTTGTTAGCCTATATCCCTAGGCTATAAATATTTCATCATCCTTTACCACCACTTCCATTAGAAAATTTGATATTAACCCAAATCCTCTAGTCATCCCTTGGAGGTATAAATAATTTACACCTATATGATTTGGAAGCGTTCCAACCTTTTAATCATCCTCAAGGACCCCATTTCAATATCTAGTCTATCAACCATATCCAGAGTTCAAGAAACTTCTTAAAACATAAACTCCCATATATAAAATGAATTTTCAATTTGGAGGATTATTTCAGATAGATTTCTTATAGAATATTCTACCCTTCATATCACTAAATGACGGGGGTTCCTCCTTTAACTAATTCAACGAATATAACATCCATTGCTTCATTTTTTTTTCATCTTCCAAATTCAATTTTTCAGATGAAACTCCAAATATAAATTACATAAAAAAATTATACCTAGATTAATAATTCCTTCATGTAATATGATATAAGAAATCATGTATCATTTGAAAATACTCACTTCATATGAGTTGTGAAAAATTAATGAGATAAGAACTATGATACTAATTTATGGAATGTTGGTAACATTGATGCCACTAGTTAGTCGTAGAGGATTGTGAAGTTACACCAAGAGGGAGAAGGGTGAATTATGGGAGACAAAAACTTAATCATTAAATTCAATATAAAAATTTATTGCAATTATGTTTACTAAACCATATGCATATTTTATGTGATCTCACAACACATAATCCTACATGAAATGTACATAATGTAATGGAAATAACAAATGAGTTTTTTAAGGAGCATCCATAGTGTGGGAATCATACTCCATGCTATATATAGTTATTATTCTTATCCAAATATTTTCACTATTCTAATAATTTATTTGAAGGGGTGAGATATTATAATTTACCTAGGGGTAGGTATCATAAAAACTTCTATCACAATAATATTACAAATGTGGTTAGTCTATCATTCAAAAAAATATTTATACCTCTTGGTCATAATTATGGTGTTATTCATACTAAACCACTAGTATTTAGATTCTCTTCATGAACAGACTCATATACTAATCATCAATTGCTATGTGAACATCCACTGTACTCATCATGCACGTTGACATATCCAAGGATTTTGGTAAAATAAATTCACATCTCTCACTTAATTAATATTAAACATCCATATCCCATGCATGTAGTTTGTTAAAATTTGTCTACATATCAATATCCCGTAATATTAATTCAATGATCTTACTTAGATTCCTTAGAATTACATGTTCTCGTATTCTCAAAACTTCAACCAAACTAAATCTTCTAAAAATATCTTGTAAAAAACCATCTCTTTTCATATCTTCATCTAAGATATTCTCTTAATTATTTTGTGTTCCTTATGAATGAGACTAAATTATTTGATATTCCAAAACATTCCCATTATATTTTATGGTTTTAAATTACTAAATCACAATATTTCTATAATATTTTTAGTCCTTAGCCTTCAATGTTATGAATACACCATGGTTAAAATTTTCTATCCTGTCACAGGAAAATTTCTAAATCTATTCCCTTATACACATTTAATTTTTTCTATGATGTGATATAAATATCCATGATCAATGATCAGAAAATAAAAAATTTCTCAATACACGTAACACCATTTGGTATATGAATATTCATTTATTCCATTAATAACTACTTCCAATTCAATCTTTTCCTTAACTCAATATTATACAGTCAAAAGTATATCAAACAAATTATATTTGAATATATTTTTTATAGGAGTTTATATTCATATCACCTATATACTATTCAAAAACTATCTTATATATTATTCTTTCTATCATATCAAATAATTATCTTCATAACTTTTTTTAACTCATCTTCCAGTATCAGATGATTCTTATATATTTTTCATATTATATTATAAACTTTTGTTAAAAATATAAGGTATTTATTCATCCATAACATTGATACATATTCCCATAATAAAGTGTTCTATTCAAGAAACTGAAGTTCCAAACATTCGGGGATTTTTGTTATATTTTCAAAGGCACCTCCTCATCGTTTGGATCTCTAGTACATATCATAATGATTGACTTATCATTTGAGCTATTCATTATCAATCACTGTTCATTTTCATTAAAAGTAATGTTTCTATACTTAAAAGAACAATGTATCCATAAGTTTAAATTTTTTAGAATTTAATTTAGATCTATGATATCACTATTTATTTCATCTTTACCTTTTGGAGTCCTTAAAAATTACCACTTCTAGTGTATCTTGTGATAATTCTTCATTCAAATGTGTATCCTTATTTTTAAGTGATATCATTTTATTATCCATGTTATTTATTTACATATGGTTAAATGAACTTTACTAATTCTTATCTGAATCTTATTAAGACCCTTTATGAAAATTAAAATGTTTATAACTGTTTCAAAATAATTGAAAAATCTATCTTAATAATGAAATTTTAACCATAAAATTCTTAATAATACATCTTGTGTATATTCTAATTATTCTATGGGGTGTATCCTTCTAATAAAATTGGCTTCTTCAATATATGTTAACATCAGGTTTTAGTTATTTTTTCTTCAAAATATGATCATGTAAATTTTGGTCAACGCATTTTATTCCAAATAATATATATCTTCTTTTGGGTCATCATATACCCACCTACTATGTTCACCATTAAATGGAAACTCATCAACATCCCATTTGACCACCCATACAATTTTTGTTTCTAAATAATACTTTCCTACATATTTATTAGTTGTCTTTCACTCGAGGACAATTAGATCAACTATTAGATGCCTTTTTTCATTTTGATAACCATATATGGGAAAATTACTCCTTTATATCAATATATATATATATATGGGAGTTCTTCTTTATCATTCAGCACATGTCCTGAATACATTGAATTTAATCCCAATCAATCTTCTAATTTACATGATACTCATGGTGATATTCATTTTTCTGTATCATTTCATTCAATTCACTACATTTTTTTATCCTTTTATTCACATTATTTGGAAAAATTATCATATTATATATACTTGGAATTATCTCGTTATAGAAATTCATCTATGGTATTTCTACATATAATGGTTTCATGATCCTTGGTATGTAATTTTATTATATTTACTATATGAATGGATATAGGTAACTTCACTTTCACCTTATCTAAAAATCATTTTCTTCAATTGAAAACACTATTTGAAAATAAATAAAACTCTAAATTATCACCATATGATGGGATCTTCAAAACCTACTCCAATAGAACTTTGGACATTGTTGTCTATGGATGAACCAGTTAGGATTGTGGATAAAATGTAGTTCTAAAGGTTTATTTTTAGCCTACTATACATTATTGTGTTTCAATAAGGTATTGGGGTTACAACTACTATATGTGAAAATTATTAAATAATTCATATCATGTCATTTATTATAGAAGTGAAATCAGTATCATAGTACATCAAAGGCACTACCAATTATAGATTCATGTATTAAAAATATACATATTTTTACTTTATATCTATATCGATAAAGACTTTGTAATTGATATTAGTGATCAAAAATCTAATTCTCGAGTTGCATTCTAACATCACCAAACCCATCGACATCATAATTTGGATAACAGTATGCTAGGTGTTCCACCCTAAGCCCTCCTCTGATAAGGAATAAAATTTATATGTTAGGCCTTATCCTTTGTAATACAAATATAACCATTTTTCTAGTATAAGATTTAAAAATTCTTGAAAGTTTAATAACTAACCAGAGTATAACATGAATGAGACTCCATGAATATACATATTATACAATAAATATAAATATGATAAATAAAGAAAAAACACAAGGATCGACATCCCTTGGTGAATACTGAAGATGAAAAATTAGATAAATAATTATGATATGAAAATATGACTGGAGTGTTATTGGATAAAATCACCACGAAAATCTTCTATACACCAGTTCAACCATATCATGCCCTCTAAAGTCACCATCAAAATATGTATCATCTATAAAAACACAAAACAAGTGAGAATGATTCCCAAGATGCGGTAGGTATAAATAAACCATTAGTATGTTCCCATAACATAAAGGATTGATAACATAGTAGTTTATTAAAAAATAATACAAACGATGATATGATTTAAGGGTTACAATGGTTATGTATAGAAAGAAATTATATCCTAAAAAAATCTACCAAAACTAATCACTAAAGAGAACTGATATTATTAAAACATTAATATAAATATAGTACACAAACTATAAAGCTTAAAATACTACCGTATCATCCCTCTACAAAAGTAGTGGAGGGATATTACCACTTGAAAGTGTGTGTATGTCAGCAGAGGGGTACTGAACGCTATAGAGGACTCACACATCCTCATGTATATTACCGAATGGTTGAGTGGGTTACCTAAAATATATGTAGATTACTCATACATTGTTACAATGGTGGGTTTCCCACTACACATTTTATCAATAGGACTCTCTCCCTAGGATATGTGCTCAACTAGGGGTTGTCGACCCAATGTCTAGTCCAATTTCATTACCCAATATACATTATCAACTATATAATTCTAAGAATATACTTTACCCAAAATTCATGGAGACAAACCTTAGATGATCTATATATATGTTTCATCACATCTTATAGGTTAAAATCTCATAATAGTTAACATATATTACTAATTTTGACAACATGGTGAGAATTTATAGAAAAGACCAATGAAGGAAGATCGCATGAAAAGTAAATTGATGTACCTGGTGATTAGTTTTCATCTATAATATGGGAATTTATTACTATTTATTGATTTATGTGGGGTTGAACATTATTTCTTATCTGGAAGTTTACATGATGTGTAGGACCACATTGTCTAGTCGACAGGTAATATGGATACATGTTATGCATCTCTTAGGTTATATAATGGGGGTCTTATATACTACATGAAATGTGGGATCAACCTGTGTACATAGATTATATTTTGGTATTTACAAGGAAAATGGTCCCAATATATATGGAGTTTGACTTATGGTAACACAAAATTTTATTTTAATATTAATGTGTAACCCGTCTTTTGTATAATCCATAATACACGTCACATATCTCTAAGACACATGTTGTTATAATTCATGATGATAAAAAATGGAATACAATGAAAAACAATGTGTGTGACCGAGAGGAATACATTCAATGTAGTCTAAAAAATCTATGAACACCCGAACCATTATTTGATAAAATTTCATGTCATGAACACCATCATCACCTCTTTATTTTCCCTCTCCTCCAATTCCAAGAAATAATTACACATCTAATGCTATATCTATGACATTTTTATGACATTTTATTCCATTTATTTTCTTTTCCCCTCCACCATCCACTATGTTTATGTTGAAACAAAAAAAATCACCATAATCCCATCACTAGATAACCACTATTAAAACTGAACTCAAGACCCCAATGATTCCTCATTATTGCACCTTCCTATCATAATTGAAAAGTGGTGTGAATAATTTAATGGAATATATTTAAGAATGGTGTTTGGTGGGAATCACAACCACCCAAAAGTGGGTTTTGTTCATTCAACAACACATGGTATAAAATTTTTCTTAAAGTCAATGATGGATAAATAATTACTCATGGGTGTTTTATTCGGTGAATATTTTTTTTAAAAAAATTCATACAAAAATTTGTGAATATAAAAATTATGAAACTTATAAAAATTAACTACTTTAAATATTAATCAACTAAATACCAAGTTTAAGTGGTTCAATATGAAAAAAAATCCTAAAAATACATTTCATGTAATTCCTATGTTAAATAAAATTAAGTAATAGGAAATAAGAAAATATTCTCACTAATAAATCATGAAGAGTGTAATCAAATATTTATTTTAAAATATATTAATTTTCATTAAACTAGAAACTCGATTATATTTTTTCATCCAATAAATTTATTGTCAATATAAAATTATATATTTTGAATAAATATGTGATCATGAAGGATGAAATGTCCAACCACGATGGTTTTTATGTGGAAGCCCCAATGATCACACTTTAATTATTGACCATTATTTTCATCATTATAGTGAACGAACATCTATTACACATAGAATAGAATGAATCATCTCGAAAAATTTCTTCCAACTTTGACTGTTGAATAAATTCATCAGACAAAAATAAAATAAAAAATCCCTCGAATGAGTTTTAATTTTATCTATTTTTTAATATCAAACCTTAAAAAGTTTTCCATTATTAAACCATCATCTAAAATGATGTTTTTAATTGTAAAATCAATGCCAATATATTATAGATTTCATATAAAAATACATATAATACTACACATCATCACCACCATGTCATTCCAATGTCACATCACCATTTTTTTAAATAATAATTTTTATAAATAAATTTTTTGTTTTATATTATTTTAAATAAGTAAAAAGAAATTATCTCATCCTCAGGTATAAAATTGAAACATTAAAATTATATCTCTCTTAATAAAAGAACCCCATTTATGAAACAACCACTATATATTAATTTTCTTTTGGGAATCCATTAATGATTTAAAAAATTTTTTAAATGAGTTTTTAAAAATAAGAATATATATATATTGGAATGTCTATGATGAAAAAAGAACGGTTTTTATAACTACCTTCATAAATATTTTTAAAAATTTGAAATTTATTTATTAAAAAAATATATGTTTCTACATCCTCCCCACATTTAGTGATTTAATTTCCAAAAATGTGTAAAAAAAATATAGGTGATTGTTCTAGGATCACATATACCCCCCATGATACAATAATATATCATGAATATTCTCAAATGACCACAGAATGTACACCAATGAAATATCTCTTAGACAATGTTCTTATACTCTAAATTCTTGATGTCCACTATGTATTCCATCATGGTGATTTCATCCCTAATATCTATCTCTCCCAATTCAATATCATGAAAATGATCAAGAATGCAACACTAGAAATATATTTCATAGAAAAAGGTTTAAAATTTATCAATCAGTAGTGGTTATATTAAGATATAATAACCTTATGGAACCATGAAATAAATTTTTAATGATCCAATGAACATCAAAGACAGTTTACATATTTGAACTAGCCTTATGAATCCTTAATATGGAAAAAATCCAATCACACTCCATAACCACCCTCAAATCCCAATTTTCAATTTCTCCTTTCCATATAAGACTTTTGGCTGCTTTTGGCTATCCTTATATGCTATGAGATCACCTGGTCTTTATTTTGTATCTTCTATGCTAAATCAGGTTCCATAATTGATGAAAAATCAATATTTTGGAAATAAAGAGGTGTACATTAGTTCCTCCTATACATATCTATAAAGGGCTTTGTGCCTATTGTAATGTGGTATCTATTTTCGTAAAAAATCCAACAAGGATAGGTGATCAACCCAATTCCTACCAAAATTTGGTACACAAGTTCAAAAAACATCACTAAGAACAACAATTTTTCTCTTAGTCATATAACATTTATAGGGGTGAAACATATTACTAAAATTTAGTTCGTTCCTAAAATCCGTCTTAAAAATACTCCACGATTAGAACATGAATCGATAATATTGATTAGATATTTTAACTGAGGTTATCCCACGAAACTATTTAATCATTTATATGTAATTATGTACTAATATCTATACTAAAATATACGTACAAATGGGAATTAAGGGAGTTTTCATGGCCATACCATTAAAAATCATCCAAAAACATCACAAATAGTCATCATGTTCAAAAATAAAAAAACAAATTCAATCGATATACTATCCAACATCAACTATGGAACCAGAAGAGGTTAGATCAAACCTGTAAAACTGTTGAACCCCTATATTCAGGTATTTTTCCTTATGTATTCAATTTTATGTGTTTGAAGTGCTTGGAATGATTTGGGATGAGTTTGGGAGAGTTTGGGAATGTTTTGGAATGTTTTAGAAGCCTTTTTAAGGATGAATGGTTTGAGTACGGTTAGAGGAAACCATTCAAGATGAAACTGTTTGGGCAGTGGGGTTTCTCATGGGTTGCACACGGTTTATCTAATTATGAAAGTAGGTAATGAAAGATTCCCCTTTGAGGAAGCATCAGGCACTCAGTTAGCGCACAATTATCTAACCGTGCGAGCTAACCTAGTGGCCCATAAAAAATGTGTTTTTAAAAATCTTGTATTACTCAAAATTTCATTAAAGACTCCCAAACTTCCTCCCATTCAAGTCTCACTTTTTATTTTCTCTTCTCAAGGGTCAGGGGTTCTCTCTCACCAATTTTGGAAGAAAATTTATGGGTTTTCTTTGTTTGGTTGAGCCGGTTCTTCTTTGGTAAGTCTCATCGCTTAGTTCGTTGTGGTTTTCTCTAGATCTACACTTCCCTCTTTCTCTCTGTTTTCTAGATCTACACCCGTTGTGTGTAGATATAGTGTTTTTGTTTCCTTGGTTGTTTATTTTAAGGCTTTTTTATGATAGGTAAGGAGACCTAGAGTTTCTTTAGTGGAGTGTTTTCCCGGATTATTGTGCAGTTTCTTGTGGGTCGAATTTGCTGGAACCCATAAGGTAGGTGGCCTCTCTCTTGACTCTAGTTTTTTTAGAACTAGGGGTTTTGGTTACAATTAATTTTTTTTCTTGAAATTAATTGTGATAATGATGTTTGAATCTTTTTGGAAATTCATTTGGTGATTATTTTTGGGATTTTGGAAAAAATGAGTTATTGTTAAAAACTGGGGCATTATTGTGTGATTTTAAATTGGTTATTTAAAATAAATAGTGGTTGGTTATGAAAATTGTTTTATGAAAGATGGTTTTCAATAAATATGTTGTTTATTGAAATGTGGTTTGACATGAAGTTGGTAAAATGGTGTTTTTAATAAATGGGAGATTTATTGAAGTGATTTGGCACGTGTTGGAAATTATGGTGTGCTTATTGTGTGGCCTTAGTGTTTTGTGACTGTTGGTTGATTATGTTTTATAGATTATGTGGATCGAGTGGAAGTGGGTGGTATGTATCACTATAAAGGTTTATGGATAGTGGACATAAGATCCACCATTATGGATAGTGGTCAGGAAGCCCCACTAGTTAGAAATAGAGTGGACGGGTTAGATGGAAGCTCCACCATTTTGATTCCTTATTGTGTGTGGTATTGCAAGATGTAATTGGTTGTGCTAATGTGAAATGGTGAAGTGTATTATGAAATAGTTATTTGTGTTTACCTTATTTACATGTCTTGGTAAGGGTATGTTTGGATTGGGGTAATGGTTTCGCTATTTATTGTTTTATATAAATTGTTTTATATAAATGTGTTGACAGTTATTTCATAGTGGCGTGTGTAGAAAAGTCATCTGGGAAAATCCTACAAAGTATTAGTACACACCACCCACTTTGGAACTTCGGTGATTTTTCAAATGTTGTATTCCTGGACACAGGTAAGGGTAAAGCATCTCATTTTTTTGGCAGTTTTTCATGATGCTTTGGTAGCATTTTGGATGTCGGAGTATGGGGCTTGGTTTGAAGAAATTGATGGTATCCTAGTTATTTGGAGTCATGTTATTTAGTCTTCCACTTGGTACTATGATAGTGGTATTATTGTGGTTTGGATGTATTAGTCTTGGTAAGGTGATGGATGTGTTTGTTCATTTTGTTAACTCTTAGTAATATGTGGTTTGGGTCACTCTGTTAACATGAATCATGTAGCTTTTGTTTGTAATGTAATATTTGATACGTTGATTTTATGCGAATGGAAAATTGGTCCCCAATGTACTCTCAAAGCCCTCTATATTTATTGATTGCCTTTGGAACCTTGAGAATGTTTCTTAATGCCAAGTAACATTCCTCCACCCTCTCAAGCCAATGGGATGGGGTGGGATGTTACCAGTGGTATCAGTTTATTTGGTCCCTCGCTTTCAAGTGAGAGTAGTTGTCCAGTCATTTGGTGTTGACATTAGTTTTTGGTATATTCTTTGAGTCGGGATGGTATCAAGTCATAGGATTATCGGGACATGGGATGTATAGAATAAAAGGATGTAGCTAACCATTTTATTCTGAACTTCATGTTACCATGGTGTTGGTCATAAAAGTTTTTTGAGACACTTATAGGCATTGTTTGTCTCATTATCATGAGTGTAGCTGATGAGATTAGCATGGAATGCATTGTATAAATAAATTCCCACAATGATTCAAATTTAATTGGGGTATATTGATCTATGGTGTAATATGAATTTTGTGGATTTTGGAAATCTGAATAGTGTTTCAAAACAGTAGAATTTAAAACATGGAAACTTGTGGTATTTTGAAAAATGGGTTGATTTTCAAAAAATGGTGGATTTTTTAGAACAGTGTGACATTGGAAATGTGAACTTGTGGAATCCTTTGTTGTGAAATTATTTATGAAATTGAATTTGAAAATTTTATGCCATTCCTTATTAAAGGAGTGGGACTTATGGTTGTTTTTGTGTTGATAGAAATGTCATCAGGTAGGCATCTTAGAGACCAACTGAATGATGCTTTTGAAAATGTGGCTGCACATGAGCCTTAGGTGAACCAGTAGCTAGTGAAGAGTATAGTTCAAGAATTCCAAGCTGTAGAAAGTGGGAATAAATTGAATGAACCAAATCATGTGGATCATACGATTTTGTTTCAATGATATAATCCGCCCATGTTTAGGAGTGATTCAGAGCTAGAAAGGGTTAAAGAATGAAGGAACAGAATGAATAGAATATTTGACTTCTTAGGAACACTGACAGAGCTAAATGTGATGTTTTCCACATAAATGTCAGAAGATATTTCCCTTTTTTTTGTGGGAGCTGGTGGTCCAAGATGGGATGGACCAAGGCATGACATGGGAGGGGTTTGAGGAATTGTTTAACCGACAATTATACCCTCATACTTTTATAATTCAATGTACAATAGATTTATTCAATTTGGAGGAAGTGAACATGGAGGTAACGAAATTTGTAGCTATGTTTTTTAACCTACTTTGGTTTTAACCCAAGGACCCATGTAGTACATCATTAAAGGCACAAATTTCTAAAGCTGGGTTAAGGCAAGAAGTTTGTCCAAAGACAGAAGTGATATGTAGAAATGATTACCCAGAAATGGTGAATAGAGTTATGGTGGATGGGAAGATCTTTTTGGGGATATAGGTAGGGGATGTATATGGGTACCCATGGGTAATAGTGGGAATTAGAATGCTGGGTTCAAGAGAATGAGGGACACTTATTTCCCGGGTGGGGGTATAACTCAAAATTCGATAGAAGGATCAGTGAATCTTCCATCGAAGCCTGAGAGAAATCTTGGATATTTTTAGCGTGGATATACGAGCCACATCAACTGTTATTGTACGACACAAAATTGAGCATGTCATAATTGTAAGTAGATGGGGAATCTGTAGCATTATTGTCAGAATGCTCCAAGGTTGGGTTTCTGTGACACTCCTCAGGGGTCGTAGGGTTCTTATGTCTTAACGGGATGGGGACGACAGCATACCCCTAAACAACTGAGTAAATTTGTTCATGGTGATTCTGGAAATACCATGACACCTCAGCAGGGTAATAAAGATATGAGTGTAGGAATCAAGCACTTGTTTGTGACTGAATAGGCTACGATGGATGATCAGTCTAGACCATCCATAATGCAAGGTCTGGTTCTTTTAAATTCCACGTTGTTGCATGATTTATTTGATATGGGTTCTTCCCATTCTTTTCTTTCTTCTCACATCAATTATTTTTTGGGTTTACACATGTAAATGATTTCTTCTATTTTGAAACTACAAACTCCTCTGGGTCAAAGAGAGTGTCATGCATTCCTTTGTAGACCATGTTTCTTAGTTGTGGATGACATTGAATTAATTTGGGATTTATTAGTGCTTGATATGAATTCTTATGATCTAATACTGGGAAATGGATTGTTTGGAAATTTCTAATGACCACATTGATTACTATGAACCAATGATTAGTTTTGTGATAGAGGATGGAGTTACACATCTCTTTAGGGGGGAGAAGAGTGAGAAGCAGGGTGCAACAAGATTGTTTGCACTAGCGGTTGACACGATATCATATCAGTTAGAATCCTCATTATTGGCATTAGTGGAAGGTGTGGAGCAGAGTCTTCTTCCAAATGTTGGGGATCCGTTTATGGATGTATTTCCTAATGAATTATTAGGGTTTCCACTTGTTAGGGAAGTGGAGTTTAGGATTGATCTCCATCTAGAGACCAGTCCTATATCACTTCCTTCTTACCATATGGGGCCAGTGGAATTTCAGTAATTAAAGATATAGTTGGATGTGTTAGAAAACAAAAGGTTCATCTGGACTAGCATGTCTTTGTGGGCAGCACCAATTTTGTTTATTAGAAAGGAGGATGAAACTCTGTAGCTCTAGGTTTATTATCATATACTTAATTATGTTATAATAAAGAACAAATATCCACATTCATGCATTGATGATTTGTTTGAACAAATTGAGGGGAGAACAGTGGTTCTCTAACATTGACATGATACTAGGATGTCATCATTTACATGTCAGGAAAGAGGATATTCCCAAAACAACTTTCTTAAGTAGATATGGTCATTAAGAGTATGTGGTTAGGATCTTTTTTCTAACGAATGCACTAACTATATTTATGTCATTAAAGAATCAGATATTTCAAATATATATGAATTCTTTTTTTGTGGTATTTGTGGAAGACATACTGGTGTATTCAAGGAAAAGTGTAGAGTATGAGGAGCACTTGAAGATAGTATTGGGGATGTTGAGGGATCAATGGTTTTATTCCAAATTATCAAAGTGTGACTTTTGGATAGAGGAGGTTCGTTTCCATGGGCATGTTATTTCTGAGATAGGTGTTTCCATTGATCTGAAAAAGATATAGGCTATTATCTCATGAAAACTTCCAAAGAACATTTTCGAGATACGTAGCTTCCTTAGTGTAGCAGTCAATTATTGGATTTTTGTTTGTGATAGCTAAAGATTGGCTTCATCAATGATAGCTTTTAAAAGTAAGAATATCTCATTTTAGTGGGATGAGTAGTGTCAGAAATGCTTTGAAGATCTAAAGGGTCACCTTCCATCAACACAAATATTGGTTTTGTTTGAACTAGGGAAAGGGTAAGTGGTGTATTTTGATGCATCAAGACTGGGGTTGGGGTGTTTTCTCATGCAGTGGGATCATGTGGTTTCATATGGCTCACAACATTTTATTTTAAATGGGAAAAACAATCCAACAAATTATTCGGAGTTTCCAGTAGTGGTCAATGCATTAAAAATGTGGCATCATTATCTCTTTGGTGAGAAATTTACAGTGTTTACAGAATATAAGAGCTTAAAGAATATTTTATCTCAAAGAGATTTGAACTTGAGTCAAATGAGATGGATGGAATATCTCTTGATGTTTGATTTGGACTTAATGTATAGACCTGTTATGGGAAATTCAATGGAAGATACACTAAGAAGAAAATCATATGCTCATGTGGTGAAACAAGCATCAGATCTATGGTAGTTGATGTCGGTCAGAGCCGATATGTGGTTGGAATGTGAGGAATTAGGTGAATGAGCGTTATTATTTCCGGTTTTGTTGGTTCCTGACTTGGATGGTTTGGTTAAAGAGGAACAAGAATCTGATTCCCAATGTATGGTGATGAGGTCGAAACTCAATGGTGGGCATACCATTGAGAGTGGGAACTGAATGAGATTTCAGTCTTGTGTTTTCAGAATCGAATTGTGGTACTAGTGGCTTTTGATGATGAACTTCATAGATATTATCCTCATTCTCGGTGGTCTATCCATCCTGGAATTTAGAAAATATATAAGGCATTAAAAGCACAGTTTTTGTGGGATGGAATGAAAAGGAAAGTGCCAGAATTTTTTTCAAGATGTTTCACTTGTCAGCAAGTCAAGGTAGAGAATCAGTGGACAAAAATATTGTTTCAGTCTTTACCTATCCCAGTGTATAAATGGGAGAAAATAGCGATGGATTTTTTGATAGGTGTCCCATAGAACTGTCAGAAAAATCGATGTCATATGGGTGATTGTGGATTAACTCACAAAGATGGCCCATTTCATCCCAATTTGTAAATACCATACCATGGAAGATATATTAAGAATCTATATCTGGGAAGTGGTAAAGAGGCACGGTTTTTTATTTTTGATTTTATCATATAGAGATTTGAGGTTCACATCTGATTTTTGGAAATCCATGTAGCAAGCCCTTGGGACAAAGTTGATGATGAACATAGTATGTCATCCTCTGACAGATGGCCAATCTGATAGGATGATATAAACATTGGAGGATATATTTAGGGAATGTGTGATGGATTTTGGTGGTTCATGGAGGGATCACATGTTGTTGATGGATTTCTCCTATAATAAAAGTTATCAAGATTCAATACATATGGCTCTGTTTGAGGCATTATATGGTTGTTCGTGTCGTTCTCCACTATGTTGGGTGGAAACGGGTGAGACTTCGATGATTGGACCAAGCCCTATCCAAGAGACTATAGAGAATATCAAGTTGATCAAAAAGAGGATTGATATGGATCAATATTTTCATAAATCGTATACGGACCATCATAGATGATCATTATCATTGAAGGTGGGTGATCATGGGTTTTTGAGAATCCATCCAAGGTTCGAAAATCATCAGTTTGGAAATTAGAGTAAATTATCTCCAAGGTATATTGGTACTTTTAAGATAATTGAGAGTATTGGAGAGGTGTGTTACCATTTGATTTGCCACTATAGTTTAGCGAAGTGAACAATGTGTTTCATGCGTCTTAATTGAAAAAGTATCAGCTGAATCGTGACTATGTTATTCATTGGGATCATTTTGAGCTAGAACAGGATGCTTCCATAGTGGAAATTCTTGTACAGATTGTGGATAGGCATGAGAACTTCATGCCTGGTAAAATAATCATTTTATTTCTGGTTTTCTGGAAGCATGATTAAATTCCGGAGGAGACTTGTGAGCGGGAGAAAGAGATGACCGAGAAAAGGCCCCAGTTCTTTTAGCAAAGCAGTGGCTCCCTACATTCCGAGGAAGGAACTTAAAATGGTGGGGAGAATATAGCACCCCTTATTAGAGGTATTTAGCCTTTTTAAGTCTTTTTATGTGTTTAAATTGCTTGGGATGAGTTGGGAAGTGTTTGGGAGAGTTTGTGAAGGTTTTGGAATGCTTGGGGAGCATTTTTAAGGTTGTACGGTTTGAGCACCATTATAGGAAACTGTGTGAGATGAAGCCATACAGGAAGTGGGTTTATGCATGGATTGCACATAGTTTGATTAACTGTTAGAGGAGTCTATGCAAGATTCCTCTTTGAGGCAGCATCATGCACACATTTAGTGCACGAGTTGTCTAACCATGTGAGGTAACCGTACGGCCCGTAAAAAAATGTTTTTTAAAAAATCTAGGATTATTTTGGATTTAACTAAAGACACCAAAACTTCTTATCATTCAAGACTCAACCAATATTTACTCTTCTCATGGTTTAGGTTGGCTCTCCCACTCCTCTGGGAAGAATATCAAAGGGTTTTTTGGTGAGGTTGAGCCGATTAATCTCCTGTAAGTCTCCTTGCTTAGTTATTTTTGGTTTTCTCTAGATCTACTCTTCTCTCACTCACGGTTTTCTAGATCTACACCTGTTGTGGTTATATTTAGTTTTTTTTCCTAGGTGTTTATTTTGGGTCTTGTTAATGATAGGGAAGGAGATCTAGAGCTATTTTAGTGGAGTGTTTTCCCAGATTGGGGTGCTGTTACTTGTGGGTTGACATCACTAGAACTCTAATGGTAGGTTGTTTCTCTCTTGACTATACTTGTTTTGAACTAGTGGTTTTGGTTACTATTAATTTTTTATTTAAATTAATTGTGATAATGATGTTTGAGTCTTTTTGGAAATACATTTGGTGATGATTTGGGAGATTTTAGAAAAAATGGGTTATTGTTGAAAATATGGTCTTTGTTGTGTGATTTTAAATTGGTGATTTTAAAATATTTAATGGTTGATTATAAAAAATGTTTTATAAAAGATGATTTTTAATAAATATTTTGTTTACTGAAATGTGATTGGGTATGGATGTTTTTAAAAGGGTGTTTTCAATAAATGGGTGATTTATTAAACTAAATTTTCATGTGTTGGAAATGATGGTGTGCTTATTGTGAGGCCTTGGTGTTTTGTGCTTGTTGGTTGATTAAGTGTTATGGATTGTGTGGATTGGGTTGAAGTGGGAGGTATGTCTCACAATAAAGGGTGATATATAGTGGATCGAAGATCCACCATTATAGATAGTGTTCAGGAAGAACCACTAGTTAGAAATGGAGTGAACAGCTTGGATGAAACATCCACTATTTGGTTTCCTTGTAATGTGTTGTTTTTCATGATGGAATTTTTTGTACTACTGTGAAATGGTAATGTGACTTATGGAATGGTTGTTTGGATTTCCTTTGTGGAAATTTCTTTGCCAGGGTGTGTTTGACCCGGGGTAGTGGTTTCACTATTTAATGTTTTATATAAAATCTTTTATAAAAATGTACTGACAATTCTTTACTAGTGGCATGTGTAGGGAAGTCATTTGGGGAAATTTTACTGAGTATTTGTACTCACCCCCTACTTTGGAACTTGGGTGATTTTGTAGATGCTGTATTATGGGACTTGTGTACAGGTAAAACATCTCATTTTTCTAGTAGTTTGTCGTGATGATTTTGTAGTGTTATGGAGCTCGGAACCTGGAGCATGGTGTGGGGCGATGGATGGTATCCTAGTTCTTTGGAGTCATGTTATTTTTTCTTCCTCTTGGTACTCTGAGAGTGGTATTATTGTCATTTGGTTGTATTGGTCTTGGTAATGGTATGGATGTGTTTGGTCATTTGGTTAAATATTTGTAATATGTGGTTTTGGTCACTCTCTTAACATGAATCATGTAGCTTTGTTGGTAATGGAATATTTGGTTGGTTCATTTTAACCTAAGGGAAAATTGTTCTCCATTGTATTCTTGAAGCCTTAGAATTTTTTGCTAGCCTTTGGGGCTTTAGGAATTTCTCTCAAGGCCATGTAACATTCCTCCTCCCTCTCAATCCATTGGGATAGGGAGAGATGTTATAAAAAAACATAGTGGTCATCCTTCACATGCTAATAGGTGAGACATTAAAAAATAAACTCAACCACATTTATGTTCATTATTGGACACTAAATATGGATTATAGGATTTTAGAACATCTTTTTTTAATGACTTGATGTTCCTTAATGGGAGATACCGGAAACATCAAAAACACCACCTTTCACATCTCAGCTAGAGCTACATGATTCTCATAGAATAGGTTTAACAACTCCAATATTATTTAAAATCCATTTTGTGAAACAACTATGGATATTGGGTTATATAAGAATTAACAATTAGTATCACCATTATGTGAATCTTTTAGAGGTGTAATAATTATAGGGGGCACCATTATTGTAAAATGATAAGAGAAATATTAATCATCAATAAAATCCATGCAAAATAAGGCCAATATATTAGACCAATGTTGATCTTCTAAGTATAAAACATTTTAATACTGTAATTACCAACTATATTTACCTTCACTAGAGTGTAGACTATATCATATACATAGTAATATATTATCAAAAAATAAAAACTCATCCCCAGGTGTAGAATTATCTAAAAGAAAATGAACTATATAATATATTGATATGTAAAACGATGAATCATTCACCAATTTTTTTATCCAAACTATACTAAAAAACCACCACTATAATGTCAAAGTCACATGTCACATAATTTTTACTTATATGGTATTATATATATATATAAACATTAAAATTAATTACTTGTATCTTCATAAACATAGAACCTTGAAAAAAATTGGAATCATCATAATACAACTCTTACTCCACTCCCTCTTTTGGAAACTATAAAACCAAATCATTGGTCGACCACTGATTTATCTCCTCCAAATCATCCTATAAATGGTTAATCCATATAACCATATTTCATTTTTAAGTAAGGTACATATTAATTATTGAAATATAGGATAATTTCAATAGAAATATTTAGTAGTATCCCATAAATCTAAGGAAACTGTACACATAAAATACTATCTCGGCTGGCTCCCAAGCCATCACAACATCAACCTTCATAGAATCAACAAAAAAATTATTTTAAATGAAATTCCCTAAGAAATTAACTTCTAAAATACATAAATTTCAGATCATTATATTTATATAAATATTATTCTTATGAAGTATGTCCAAAAAAATAAATTAAAACTATATATGATCTTTTTCATGACATGAATAGACACAGATTTTATCTTTGAAAAATAATATGAACCTATCCAAGTAAGGATGGAGATCCTTTTCAGGATTAATATGAACATATATAAGTCATTTCCCATGTGGAGAAATACCTCTAGTAATTTTTAGTGGTAATAGTTACATTTGAAAGTTTTCTTCCTAATATCCTCATCACTTAACTGAAGGTAGTGATACCGAAACCTGATATAAATCATTAAGGACTATATTTCACCATTAAATTGATCAATGATATTATCAATCCATTTAATTGTATATATTTTCTATATTTTAACTAGTTTTATATAATTATAATGTTTGATGGTTTTAGTTTTCCAACAAACCCTAACACAACCTATGTTTTTATTATGAAAAGATCACTTTTTTCTAATGATTTTACTTTGAGTAAATTTCATTTTATTTATTATTCTATGAAATATATTATAAATATATTATATATTGTTTTATTTTCATTTATATATTTTTAAGATATATTTTATATTATATATTGATCGGAAACTCTAACCTGTGGAGAGAAAATTTTATGTTAATATTATATTCTAAAATATTTCAAAATATTTTGTCTTACATATCTAGTGAAAATTGGGACTTATTGTTACATATTGTGTGATTCACAAAGGAATGAATCTCCTGTATAAAAATATCATGCTAAAAAATTAAATAGGAATTGATATTTATTATTCTATATCAATTGTTAAAAAAGTATGGAATATTATGTGATTAAAATATATTCTTACATATTGGAAATCAATTAATACATATTTGATTCATAGAAATTTTATGATATCATATATATTAGTAAAGTATATTCACATGGATTGATTACTCATACATACTATTAGTCACAATTTTGTATTTAATGGGAAGAACATATGTACTATATTTTAATCAAGACATATTCCAATATATTGATAAATGTTATTGTTATATATAAAGGGGAATATTATTCTTTCATATATTACATATAATGAGTTATTCTTATGTTTGAAGGGAAGACATAATTTATATTTTAGAGATTTAGTTGGATATTTTTTTATATTATTGGATTGGATTACTTGACTTTGAAATGGTTTTTCAAAAGAAAATTGTTTTTAGGATGTTTTGGTCTAAGATTTTCATAAGCTGGTATCATTAAATGAATGTTTCTTTAACATTTAGGGGGACTACTATATTCAAAGAAAATATTGAACATTTTTTAAATCAAATAAATTTATGATACTATATATGTAATCTAAAAAGATGAAAATATTAAATATATTAAAATATTAATCCATCAAAATATGTAGAGAATTAATATGAAATATTCTTTGACATTATTTTTATTTTCCAAAAAGATATTTTATTGATGTTTTGTAAAAATTATAATTTAAAATCAATGAGAAAATATAGAACGTATCGATACTGATATATGTTTTTGAATATTTTATATATAAATATATATACATTATAGATACACTTTGAAGATATACATGTTTCATCAATGATGAAAATTTTAGTTCCTATTACACATCTATTCAACTTTTGTTTAAAACTATAATTAAATTCTACATTATTTTACTTATTTCTAATGTGTTCACTTATTATAAAATGTGTGGGAGAGATACCATGTATAAGTACCATTTAAAGGGATTGAGGTTCTAGTTGAATACACTTCTAGCTAATTATTTAGGTTTTATATTCCTGCAAACATATTTGTGATCCATAGAAAAATGATTTGAATAAAATAGCCATACCTTCATTGTGTTTTAGTCGAGTACAGTGTGTCAAGTTTCATAGAGATCCTAGAAATATATTAAAACCTATTGCGTTGTATATTTAAATTTATCTTTTTCCAATTCAAAATTATATAATATAATATGGATATACTAAGAAAATTACAAGTATTCAAATGGAAATTTTTTAGAAGGTGAAATTAAATAAATAAGTTCACTCCCCATATAATTAATTGTAATTAATAATTGGAACATCAAATAGTCCATAAAATCCTAAATATATCACCCTCCTTATTTTCAAATAAAATGGGATCTACTAAGGATGACGTAATGGGTATGATAAATCACTTCTCTAGATGGTCCTCTAACCACTCTATCAACTCACTGAGCACATCCATTCCCATATAAGAAGCCACTGGGAATTTTGTTGTAGTATTGAGGTCATGTTTTTTAACACATTTGAACTCACATTTACGGGGAAATAAGGAATTTATCTAGGAAATATATAGATATATTCATCTATTATAGTAGTTAAATACACATCCACTACATCCATTGCTCATAAGCCTAAGTTCACCAACTGATTTGTAATAAACTACTTTCACTTATGTTATGTCCCTACTTATCTATCATAAGTCTCCTACACATCAGTTAAGGTAAATATTAACCCATATTAATGATGATATATCACCACACATTGATAGAAATATGACTATTACAAAAATATGAATAACTAATTGAATAAAATGAAAATGTATTTACTTCTCATCTCACATATGATGAGATCCTATTAAAATATCACTCTATCAAGAGTGAGATAATAGTAACAATAGATGATAGAAATTGGATGATCACCACCAGTAAGTGTCTCTAGCTCAAAAGGTGAGAGAAGGGTCTGTACTAATATATCTAGAACTTTAATAAAGAATTATATAATAATTTAATGGACTAAATAGGTATTGATGAGTATGAGAAACAAAGTATAAAATACAAATATTGTACCTCAAACCTGATGGTTATGGAACACAGAAGAAGTTTTATACATGAGATCTATTTTGGTGTTTCATGGTTGTCAACATATTGAATCTAAAAAACATGAAATCACAACCTAAAAGTACTAGAGAGGATTTTGAAATTTTAGTTTATTATTAATTTAAATAACAATTTACCAGTTTTTTATAATTTCCATGATCAATTTCAATTTTCACTCTTTTCAAATTTTCATTGTGGTATAGAATAGAAGAGAGGATTCATGTAGGTTTATCCACATGTCATACATAAATATTTGTATGGAATTATTGAATATATGGGAAATGGGAAAATTGATTCATGATATTTAAGTCCTTTTCAATTGACCATAAAAATAATATATTATCCTCTCTATATTATTGAGATGAAAGAAGATGGGATTTAATCTTGGACTAAAAAAACATCATGAGGGGATTTTATTAGGTCAAATAATTCATAACTTGAAAGTGAAATAATGTGGAATATATACCCAGGTTTAAATAACAATAATTGAACATTATCCCTTATCTATTATTTCATAACATCAATTAAAAATATTATTATTATTATTATTGTTATTACTATTATTATATATTGGGGCATGTTACAAATGTAATATCATTTATTAAAAATATAAAGTAAAATTAATTTAATCAATATTAAATAAAATATATCTTTCTAAATGGCTCAATAACTCAACATGCTTATCCTCCCGTGGAACTTAATGAACATTGAATAATAAAATATTTATTTACCAAAAACATATTTTTTATTTGGCAAATAAATATTATACACACTAAAGAAATAAATAAATAATCATTTTAGTATTTACATAACTTAAATTAATATTTATAATTTTATATTCAATAAACCTATAAATAAATAATTATTTAATTATTACCCTTTTCAAATTAAACAAAGGATAAATTTAACTCACATATTCAAAACATGAGTATATCACGATTGAATTAATGAAATCGATAATACTTGAGAGTAATTATTATTCTATGTAATATTTTTTGTTCGAAATATTAAATTTATTTGAATTTGATTATATTATGGACATACTTTGTGTCTGGCACCCTATGATTCTTTTTAGTTGAAATATGTGAACTCACATAAAGTCAAAGATTAACATATATAAACATATTCAATCATCCATTGAGAAATAACTTATTGTAGAAACAAATATAAACTTCTTATAAACATAACTATATAATATAATCCATTTTACATATTATTTCATTAGGAACGATTCATACATATGTCATCAAAATATTTATTCAATTTATCATTTTTTTCATTATGAAATGAAATTCAATATGAACTGTCACATAAATTGATTTATAAGAGATTTTAATTTAAATAAAATGGATATAGATATGTTCTTACATTAAATCTAAAGGGATAGATAATTTTTGACTTGTTCAATTAATGAGATTTAATTTCTCATTCAACCAATATATGACACCTTACTATGAAGATGTATCATCATGGTTTATTTCCACATAAGAAAAATAAAAGAGTCATTGTATACGTTAATTATAATTTCAATTCTACAGACTAATAAGTTTTTGCCAATATCGAAATATCTATTAACATGAAATCCTATTGAATTTATATTAGTGGGTATGTTCTAGTGAACTCCTTTAATAGGGATAACCAACTATGAAAATCCTGAGAAGAATTCTCAATTTCTTATGATCCTCCATCACCTTATAGTAAACCAATATTGTAAGAGTGGGTACCCTAGAACCAACTAAAGAATATTTTTTGATTACCACTTAAAGTATACATTGATATATACATAATGTAAAAATACAATTATAGTGTAGTTTTTTCTATGTCTATTATTGTTATATTAATTTCCATAGATTATTTATCCTATAAAAAGGTTATTGAAGACCCTAGACTATAATGAGAACATAAAGGTACTATGGAATTATTCATAAATATACTTATTACTATATATAGATTTTAAAAATTGAAAATAGTTGATTTCATACTATCTGGTGCCAGGGGATCATATGAATTGAGGATTCTTCTCATGAAGTTCTCACTGGGTGATCTTAGGTAGATGATATCAAGCAGACATACACAAAAAATGGAACACCAAATGTTTCTAGTGTTAATAGATGTCCATATATATGGAAATATGTATTAGTCTAATAACATTAGATCAATATCAATGTGTTCCATTTTATAACATACGTTGATGTATGAAAAAAACCATGATAATTAAATTGCCGAGAGGAAGCTTCTTTTCGGTGCATCATTGGTGGTATGTCATTGGTTGAATGACTAAGATAATATTTTCGACTTTGAACTTAAGGAAGTTATGTCTTTAACCTATATGACTAGGATGGTAATACCTTCAAAAGTATATGGTGAAATTAGTCCATGATAAGGTTTTCTTATGAGATAAATAAATAATAAAGAAATAAAGGATGATGAAACAGGTGTGCATCCTCGTTTATTATATATATAATGTCAGTGATATTATTTTACACAATTAATACTCGTATGTTAGTTTTCATTTCTAAGACTATTCTGTATCTATTTAGGGGATTTTATGTGTGTCTAAACTCATCTCTTGATTGGTGTATATTATTCACTGCTACTAACATATGGGCCTAGAGGGTCACAAATAGTAGTGTATTACAGAATCCCCTATATTATAGAGAACAAGAATATAGGTCATGGTGGGCCCCACCATAGGGTCTGATAGATGTCTATGATTTATCAATCATCGATGAATAAATAAATAAATTATTATACTGGAAAATAATTATTGGATTTAATTTATTTATTCTATATATTTACATGTTTTTATATATATACATGAAAAATATTATACGAATAAATATTAATTTAACATCCATGGTTCATTTAATGTTAACAGGGATTACGAGTCTTGTTAATTACTCGAGTGTTATATTGTAATATATTAAATATATATTAATACTATGTGATAAAAATAATCAAGATAATATGATATAGATTGTTCGTTATCATGATACTTTTATATCTGATTTATTTTTCATTTCATTTTAGGGGTTCATGGATCCCTTCCAATTATTTGTAGCCTCCCACTATATAGTTAGGAGAGAGGCACTAATTTAAATAATTTTTAATCCCTATGAAATCAGAGCCTCTCTCTCCTACCTCTATATAGAGAGACAAAGATTCTTTTCTAGAAGTCTATCCAAGAAAATATTTGATGGATCAAAGTCATGAGATCAAGTAGATCATCATGACCCTATGTAAATCGATAGAGCTTTATGATAGAACCTATAATTTTATTAATGGTGAGATCATGGATTCATGGAGTGTGTTTGGATGATCTATTGGGGTTTGGATTCAGATCATTCAAGAAATGATTTTCGGTGATGATCATCATTCAAACACACCATCTAATCAAACAAGGTACTAGTTTATTTAATTTATGTGCTTTGAATAATTCATCTGAGATCCTCAGACCATAATGGGGATTATATATTCTAATAATGGTGATGTTTCAACACTTTAGTAATGAAAATTTTAAAATAAACAGCCCAATTCCTTCCGTTGTGTTCTCCAATACCATCAAACATAATTAATTTTCTATTGGAAAGATATTATATAGAAAATAGAATATGAATTTTAGAATAAATTAATAGCATCTATAGGTTTTCATTATAGTGGGGAACTATCTGATGCTATACTGTAGTGATTAATCTAAGGAAATTATCACATCTCTATTATGAAGATGAATAATAATGATTTGTTAAGATATTAATTTATACTTTTTTAATCAATAATTTATAGTCATTTGGTTCTGGTGCACCAAATTCAAAAAATACCACTTCCACTAGAGCCAATCACTAATAAATTTTTACTAGATAACTCTCACATGATATTCAAGATTCTCTTACGATGTGTACTTAGTTAATGGTTCAAAAATATTTCTTTTGTGGCTACTCTTCTCACTATTAATCCATTACATTGAGTAAAATTCAGCAAGAGATGATTATTATGAATCATTTTATCTATCAATTTATGTAACATATGATATTTTTATAGAAACACTACTATAATATTATCATTATATAGATCCATGGGATTTGTACTTGTTGGTACAAAATATATTTCTAAGACAAATTTCTTTATCCAAAATGTTTCTTTAGATACATAAAAAACTACAAAATAACAAAATTATACAATAAAATCAATGGAAACAATTTTTTTTATAACTATTATATATCAAAATTAATTAATTTAGTAAAAAATATATTTTTACTATGATTTTTTTATCATTTTAATCTATTTGGAAACTGGATTCTATGTATCCTATGATAGGTAGCTCCTCATTTTATCTATAATATAGCAACAAATCCTTTTTACTCCTCAGCTACATTAGGATAGTCTTTACAACTAATAAATGTTTCTCTCCAAGATCTTCCAGATTTCTTCATACTATAATCAAGGAATAAGAAACATCAATCCTAGTATATAAGATGACATACATGATAGATCTAATCATTTATATTCAAGTGATCCAACTAATTATTTATTTCTCTTATTATGTTCGGATACATAATTTCTAACAGATACATATACCTTGTGAAATATGAATAATGGCCTATCTTAGAATATTCTATATTGAATATATTAAATACCTTATAAATATATGTACCTTGATATTGTCCAAATTTTCTTTTTGTTCTATCATGATGGATATGGATCCCCAAAATATAGGCTTGTTCACCTCTTTATTTCACGGAGTATCATTTATTTAACAATGACTTAACTAATGATAATACATTTATGAATCATCCATTTTGTAATATATCTTCAACATATACTACTAAGCAAACAACTAATCTCCCACTAACCCTCTTATGGACACAATTCTCACATATCCTTATTTATGAAACCAAATTCTGGTATGAGTTAATCAAAATGAATATTATATGAACTTGATGCTTTAATCAACACATAAATGGATCTATGAAACTGTTACAAGTTATTTCCATACTTATTAATTGAGAAAATGTTTGGTTATGTCATATATAAATATTCCAAAATATTTCAGTTAAGGAAATTGTTCTTGGTATCCCTTTCCAAATATCAAAAAACATGTAATTTCTAAATGGAAAGTATAAGTAAAATGGATTTTAGAAAAGCAATTGGTGAAAATGTTTACTGGTAGTATATTCCTTGATATTTCTAAAACCCTTCAGTAACTAACCAATACTTATAAGAAATAATATACCTCCCATGTTTAGTTACTTCATCAATACCCATTCACACCAAACAAGCTTTAAATAAACTAGAGAATCTACCAAAATATAATATTTATTTTTGTATAAGGAATTATTTTAAAAATTCATGAATTATTATCTCTTTAAATATTATGAGTTATTTTCATTTTCCTTTTGAGGAATAGCTCTATAATTTTCAACTAAAAATGTTTCAAATTCGTCAGTTATATGAAAATAATAAATGTTTAGTACTTTAATCTCTTTGTAATAATATAAAATATATGAGTCTTCGTAACATATTATTCTATACAGTGTTAAATAATGTTTTCATGTTACATCTCCTTTGTATCTTAATCCTCGAATTTGTTAATTTCAAGCTTCCTATCATTGAATCCATTAGATATGTGCATGTATTATTGGATCATGGCATGTCATATCATTATTACCCTTTTATCTTAGGGATCATATAGTTAATATCCTCTTTTCTCCTTGGTATATTCTATAATGATTCAAATTATACCTTGAAATATATTTTTGTAGATAGAATTATCCTTAAATATGTCTATAATCCTCACACAAAAAATGTGAACAAAATATTTCTTCCTATACCAAAACTCATGCTATTCTTCATTCCACATTGGTTATAAATCGACTTAGTCTATATACAATTGATTTTTATTAAAATAAAAAATGATAAATAAATATTTGAATGTATTATCATCGATCTCACTATTTCCAATAAGGCGTGATTCATGTTTTTATTAATCACATTCCATTATAGTGTAGAAGGAGGTGTGGTTCGATATAATATACCATTTTTTTAGAAAAATGAAGAAATCATGGTTAAGAAATTACTTTCCTCTATTAAGGTAGATTTTTTTTTTACCAAGATGATTCAATTCATAATTTTTGTATTCATTAAATTTATCATAGTAAGAAAACTTATAACTCGTCAAGTATATATATCCTTATCAACATAATTATTCTAAAAAACTAATGAATTATCAATATCCACCATGAGCATCTATTAGAAATGTTCCACAAACATCTATGAAAAATATTTCAATAATCATTATTGTTCTATAAAATTTTCCACTAAATATGGTTGTGTTCATTTTAATATGTAATCAAGATTGACATATATCATTCAGTTTAATCTCTAAAAAATCTAAATATTATTATTTTCATAATCTTTTCAATAACTTATTGCTAACCTAAACAAGTTTGTGACTCAATAATTGGGTGTTATATATGTCTTATAAGCTCGATTCATTTTTTATTTATAAGACATTATTTTAATATTATAGTGTGTAACATATGTTATTAATATTAAATATATAATATCACCTTCAATCCTTTTAAAGTTATAAAATTTTTTCAAATTTCAAAATAATTAACCCCCATCTAATGTCAACAAATAAATGATGTTTTGGGATACAATGGGAACATAATTATAATTAATTATAATAAAAATCAATACATTCATCAATGTGATGTTGTAATATATTATATAGATTATAAACAGCAAAAATATATTGATGTATTGAAGATCCACCTCACATCAAGTAATTATCTTGAATATAATCGATTCCTTTCTTCGGATAACATTTTGAGAACGAGAAGCTATATCTTATACCGATTTTCTATAAATTGAAATGTAGCATCAATAATAAACCTACAATAAGCATTCCATTTATTAATTACTATGTAATATTTATTCTTATATTATCCCTTCTTAAAAAAATAAAAATATACAGTTTTCTACTCTTGGGAATCTCTTTAGATCTTTCAATTCAATGAAGGTTATGGAAAATGAGGATCGAGCCGAGAACATGAATTCTACCCTTTCACCATTACATTCCTATTATTAAAAATATGTATTAATTTTTTTCCAAATTTATTACATTACCCACATGGATAATCTTAGTAAAATGATCTCATAGATTATTATTTATATTATTCATGTTAAAATTTATAGTAAAACCTGTTAAGCTCAAGGTATGTGAGGAGAGAATAAGTTTTTTAAAAATTCCTTTGAATAATGAATATTAGAACATTAAAAAAATAATGTATCTAATCATATTGAATACATTAGGTCTAGATCCAAATCCTTCTACCATATTTCTTATAAACACTTCCTTGGAGATTTCATAACCCACATGGCTTTATTTCTCCTAATAGTGATCATATAGATGAGATATCATGACTTATTAATTAATGTATTCATATGTATTTTGGATATCACTATTTATGGAAGATAAAAAGTGGAATTAGAAAAAATATACTCCATTCATATGTATTCAGAATCCATTTTACCCATCGTCAATTACATATTTAGAGCGATCTGTAGGAACTATGTACTCCAGTTTATAAAACCTCCTCTCTTATCATCGTACAATGTACAAGTTCTTATACTACATATAGAGGTCAGGAAAAGTATGGATATTATTTTTCTATAATATTGATCAATGGAAACATTATGTGGTTGAATGATTTTTCATTCTTTCTACAAAAAACAAATGAAAAATTTAGTACCTTTTCATTATTTTCAATTATGAATTAATTAATCAATTTATTAATTAGTCTACCATTATTTCATCAAACCCAATATCCTTTATAAATGGATTCATAAAATATAGTCTCTAATAAATTATATTGTAAAAGATTCATAATTCACATGAATTAATTAGTATAGATGACATATCAAACAATTCAATGGTGTTTAGGGGTGATTTTATTTCATACTACATTATCTCATAGTTATTTAATCTATTGAGTGGACTGTCCATTCCCAAAAAAATTCTTAGATTTTATTAGCTATTTTATATAAGATATAACACGTATCTTATGGGTAACTAATCTTGATGAAAACTTCATTATGTAAACCCTAGGCTTCTATTAGAAATCTTCAAAATTTTAGTATACCCGAATTAGGTACAAAGAAATACTTTGAACTATTCTTATATTCTAACATAAGTGATGGAATGTATTTTCTATCATAATATTTTTATTGGTGGATTTTATTTAACTCATTCACATTTTTTATTAATTTTTTTCTTAACATTATTGTTAATATTATATGGTATTTACTTAATTAACTTACCATATCTGATAAACATTGTTTTTGCACTTAATTGTATAATATATCTTATTTTAACTTTATATATATATTTTAATATATTCAAGATATTATATAATTAATTAAATATACATGATAAAATATATCATATAAAATTAATTTTACTTAACATTGTCATGATTCATAATTTATTTTATTTATGTGATCATGTAATAATAATAAAATAAGTAAACAATCCATTTCATAAAACAATTACCATACATATAATAAACAAAATGAATACAATATGTGATCATTATCATTTTTCTCCTACTTGGTTTATCAAGTAGGGATAAACCAACATTTTTAATAGGGTAAATAAATATTTAATACTATTCACATATCAAGTTACACCATTTCTATATTTTCTAAAATCAGGCCTCAAACTATCTCCTTTGAATGGGAGATTTGTATTTTATAAAATTATAACAAAATACATGGGAGACAGACCAAAATTTTAAGGTTACAAAGAATAATACATAGACACTCTATCCCAAATAGAATAAATCATGGAGGTTTGATTAATAGTTCATAAAATTTAATTTATTAATAATAATACATAAAACCACGTAATAAATAATTACATTCAAATTTCAAAGCATAAAAATTCATAGGTTTTTTAATAATCATTATTAATCACAACATGCAATGACTAAATCTTTATAATTGTTTAATTCATTACAATTCATTAAAATTAAGTTATATGTACTTCATTATATATGTTAATAGACAATTTAGATATTTATATTAATATTCTTTACTAACAATATCTGAGTGATAAGAATTGCATCCAATATTATTTTATATAAATTCAAATAATTATTTTTCTAAAATAATAAAATACATATAGTTTACATTGGAGAAAACAATTCATGTTCCTTATATGTAATAGTAAACTCTCATTTTTGGAATTTAATAACTACATAGAATTTTATATCACATTACATGATGTGTGACAAACTATCTATATGGTATTTATCTTGTACAATGTACATACACGAAATGTATGACAAAATGAAAAGTCACAATACATATAACATGTAGTAATGTGGGTGAAATGACATTATAGTGACCCTAAATTCTCATACATAAATATCACATCTTTTTAGATGAACATTCAATACATGTACCAAAGAGTCCCCTAACGACCATAAAGGGTTAGAATATTTGTAGACCAAAACATTTTTATTCTTATTTACTAATGATATCCCAAATCTACCTTAAATATCTTCCAAAATAATACTCTTTTAGTACATACCCCACTTACAACCTTTCCTCATCACCTAGGAAATGGAAATATTAGAATGAGTGATCTCAGATTATCAGTAATGTTAATCAAGTTAGATATAAATGAACACATAGTCATAATAAGAGCATAAGGGTGTGAGAGTAAGACATTATAATTTGAAAATCAAACACTCCATAAAAATGATATTAATATTTAGTCATGGAAAAAATCATGGTAGTTCATATAACGTGAATAATAAAAAAATCAAATAACATAAGCCATGTGAGAATAAAATAAACATATGAATGTGGGAAATCAAAATCTTATAAAATTGTTAAAATGTGTAAATATAACCATGTTCCATAATTATGTTAAGGGTATGAAGTCAATCCATCCCAAAAGAAAATGTACATGAATCCAATTCAACAAATAACATTATGGACATGAATCTAGGTCAACAAAAAACATTATAGACATGAATGCAGTTCAACACATAACATTGAGGACATGAAACCTAGTCCAAAAAAACACTTATCAATATGAAACCCATTATACACATAGAAAAATGGAAATTAGTCTAGGTCCACATGTTACATTTTGTAAATTAAATCATGTCCATGCATAACATAATTAACCCATGAGTTATCTATAGATTCATGATGCATTGGATAGAGATATATCTCTAATAGATCATATAATGAAAATAATACATATATAACATATATATGTGATGAGATATTGAAATATTCATCATATTACAACCCAATAAAAGAAATGGATTTTATAAAAATCTCACCATTGCATAACCTCAGGAAAATGAATGGATTTTATAGAAAATTCATTAGTTCAAATTATAGAAACCTATGTAAAAGGAATAGGGTTAATGAAATTATTTCCATTAAAAACAAGTAATTTATGAATAAATAAATAATATGGTATCTTTGGATCATATCCCTTGTAAAGAGTACATAATTGAAAATGACGTCATCTTATATGGATGGTTTTTTTGAAATATCACTGTGGACACCTATTGAGGAAGTCATCTTATCCACTTTTAAATCACTTACACTAAAATATAAAATTTACAAAATATTAAATGTAATAATTTATTGGAAAATAAAATTATTAATGTAGAAGTAAATATTTAAATAACTGTATTTTTGGGATTGTTTAAAATACAATTTACAACTAATATGTTATGAAAATAATCCATTCACATTTTCAATAAATATTTAAATGTACATCATTGAGAAAATGATAAGAAGATTCATTTTAACCAATTTTGTTAAAAAAATGGTAAAAAAACGTTAAAAAATATTTGGGAAATTCTAAAATATTTATTTGAAACATTATTATAAAACATAGACAATGAAGATAAAGTATTTTCTATCAAACATTTAAATAATGTCAATTTTCCTTAAAATATTATTTTTAAATAATAAGTTTATAAATAGGGGAGAATGGAAGGAATATATGTAATTTTTATAAATAACTAGTTTTGATGAAATTAAACTACTTTCATGAGGGATATACCATTATATTTCATTATTTGAATCATAATCACAAATAATCATGACCGACAGTGGGATTGTGACATCTAACCCTTGCCACTTCGGTAAATTTTTAATTGTAAGCCCCATGGAAGAGAGAATATTTGATAGATATATATTTAAAATAATTTTAATGTAAATACTCATAAAATATATTCATGGTAAATATATATTCCCTAATAAATAAATAAGGTGTGCTTTAGGCATGTGTCCTATAAATATTATTGTGAGATGAAAATATACTACCCTTTTGGAAAATTTTGAATCGTTATCCCCATTGAATATTAAGATTAAATGAATCATTAAATATCATAAAAATAATTATATTAATAATATAAAATTTCAATGATGTTTTATATACCCAAAAAAAATATTTTGTGAATTTTTCATAATTTTTCTAGAAATAAGCGTGAGGCTAGAAATTCTATAACTTAAGTCTCAACATCCATCAAAGTCCTTCAAACTAGCTGTATAATAAAAATTGGAGGGTAATAAATATATTAAAAAACTAGGATAATATATATATAATACAATATGTTATTTACAAAGGACCTCTTATTACATATTTATTAACAATTAATTTTTTAAAAGCAGGTTTTCAGTACATAGAACATTCTTATTTTTATATGTTTTGGTTTTTAATTTCAGTCCTTTTACTTAGATCATGTTTAAATAATCTCCCTAATTTTAACCATGATATAAATATAATATTAATTAATTATATATTAATTATATATTAATCCATAAAATCTTGATTCAGAAAATTAATTTCACCATTCATGGAGATGGTAAGTTGTACATACAAATGAAAACTGTTTTTATTTTCTAAAGATGTGGGAATAAATAAAGGTAAGCAATATATAAAATTTAAAGAACCATTTTTATTTCATATGTATTATATATATTCCTTAAATTTATCCTTATTAACATACCTATCTAAATAAAATAAAAATCTCACCACATCACATTGTAGAGGCCGTAGTCCACACATATACCCAAGTGATGTTATCATTTTCCAATGTATAGTATTTAAATAAGGTAGATGTGATATTATAATACTATATGTATAGATTTTACATGAATATCATATAAATATGGTACAAATTTCATTGTATCCATCCACTAAAAGTGGGATGAAAACTGAATTACATCAGTTCTTGATGTGGTAGTTCACCGTACACATGATCAAAAGATTATTTTCCCATTTTTAGGAAGAGGAGATCGATGTTGGATATGAAATTAATATAATAATATCTAACTATATTTAAGATAATTATTTATTTGTATCATAATAATTTTATAATATTTAATGGATGAGTGAGAATAAATAAAATGAAAATGCATGATTAAGAACTATAGCTCTTCTTCAGAGAAGCAATTTATGTATATACCTAAGGCCTTACTAGGAGGGTTCCTGTATCAAAATAATGCCTATATGAATTATTTATGAAATTTTGAAATTTATTATTTTATTATTTTCTTAATAATGATATTGGATTGTATAGTTAAGAGATATGGGATGGCCTTTTATTTTTTGGGAAAAGAACCCACTTGAAAACTACATGAAAATTACAAAAAATGAATCCAAAATTTTGAATTCATTCACATAAAAAATTATTCCACAAAAAATATATTCAAATTTTGGATTTTATAAGGTATAAAAATATCTATAAATTAGTATTTATAAATAAATCATTTTCAAAAATACCCTGATCGTTTGGTTTGACCCCTTAATAAACCTGTTTTAACCTTAAGGGAAATAAATAGTTTTTATTATTTTGTGCATTCATTATAAAAAAAATTAACAGGGAATTATTAACTAATTTTAATTATAATTATTCCAAATTTGAAATTTATTTTAGAAAAATTAATTCATAAAACTTTAATAATTTAATTCAAAATTAAATCAATGGACGCGATGATAATGAGATTTTCCATAGAAAATGTATCTTTGGGTATAAATGTTTTTATATAAAAATTGGAAATAAACTGATTTCAATGAACTAAATTAGACTATAAATAATATAATTTTAGGGATTTTACTTTTAAATCCATTCAAAATTTTAATTTAACTTTTTAAATACTATATATGACATAATATATTTTCAATAAAAATATGTATTTTTAACTATTTATTGAAAAATTAAACTTTTCATTAAATTATTAAAAATAACACTAAGATAATTTGTACATGATGTTTTGAAAACTAAAATTAATTTTTCCAAATCTATTTTTTAAAATTGGAAATAAATTATTTTAAAATATGTTTGCAGAAAGTGATGCAACCGCTTTTTAGAATTTTTTTTTAAAAAATAAAACATTATTTATTATTTTCCAATGGCTAGAAAAATTATTAAATGAATTTTAATTTTTTAAAATATGTAAAATATAAATTTAATTAAAATCATTTCATAATAGGGACTAATTTAATTTATTTAAATAAATACTATTCAAGCACATAAAATATTTTTTCGAAAAACATTTCATTCACATTCAAAATATTTTAGTATTAAATACTAAAAAATTTATAACAAATGAATTTATTATATTCATGTGTAAAGAAATTTCATAATTTAGTCATTCCTATTCGTACCTTTTGAGTTATTTTCTATGTTATAATGGTTGTGTTAACATCAAAATATTAATAGTATATTGGAGTTCACTAAAGCCATGTGTTTCTTGTAACGTAATCTGTTAAAGAAATTAAATTTATTTAAAAAAACATGTCTAAAAATATTTGGGTTACACATTTTTTATGCTCATCTATTTAACAAATTTCATCATACAAAATTAAACTTGTGCTCAGTGAGTTTGGAATTTAAAAATTCCTTTGTAGAAATACCACATCATAAAAAGTGTCAATGAAAATTCATCTAGAAAGTAGTGAAATGAAATTATAAAGGCCATATGAAAAAACGCATATATAGATTTAAAAAGAGTATTATATTAGTTCGAAGTGAAAATATTGACATGTGAGAGAGATATAATTCCCAAATATTAATAGAGATTCATATAGAAGAAGTTCGAGTGAAAATTGATGAATAGAAATCCATAAAAATATTATGTGTGAAAATGATATTAAATCATCATATATAAAGGTAAATGAATAGAATTTATATTTCAATATCCTTTTACTTATGTTGGTTAATTTTCTTGAGAAGTTATATATACTTAATTTCATTCCATTTCATAAGCATAGTCTCATCCTTTGGTTCTTCTTTTGACCAATTATCACTTCAGATATTACTCCTAGAAGTGAATATTCCCGATAAGTATCTTTTTATCATGCCTAAAGCACTAAAATTAACATTTATTGAATCATATGATCCATAAAATATTGAAAATTAATTCGTTATATATCATGTTTTCATGGAACCAAAATGGTTATAACAAGTTATCAGATGTGTATAAATCATCATATGATGAAATAATACATGAATCTCTAAAACATCATCTAAAGGTAAACCTAAAAAATTCAAAAACGATTCACATAATATTATTATATAATTAAAAATTATATAAATAAGGTAGGACACTAAATTTCCAAAATAAATTTAAAATCAACCCCCCAAATATCTTAATGTAGATCTTAATGTCACATAAAAAATATTTGAATACCTTTATCACCATAAATCATCAATGAAAAGATAGCTACTTCCAAAATTAACTATATAATTATTAGTTAAATAAAACCAACTATTGTCAAATATATATAATAAATTAAAAAAATCAGTGAATTCCATCATCAATTAAAAATCACTAATAATTTCCAAGAATAAAAAAATACTATCTAATTTATTTCATCACTGTAAATAATCTCTTTATAAAAAATAAACAATATTACTTAAGAATAAAACAAAAATTTAGTGTTATCAATCCCCCAATCTTGTGTTTTCTAGTAATTTACCTTTAAATAATTTCATTATTTTTGCAACACCATTCATCATATGACTTCATATTATTTATAAGAAACTTTTGTGGAATAGTTCTTATATGTTACATGGTTCTTATAATCAAAATAAAATGTAATTCTCAAATCCCATTTCATAAAAACACTTATCATTCCAATTACATCTTAAAAATTTAATAAGGAATCATCAGTTATTCCTTATAAATCTTTCCTATAATATTAAATATGAATCATTTCCAAAGATATATAATCCAAAATTTATAAATTCTTCTTAATTTTAATATATTTTTTTAATATATCCCATACCATTCATATTTCATTCGTAGTCTCTTAATCATTAATAGTAAACCCATTACCTGTAAAAATCTGGGGAAAATGTTCTTGAAGTTTCCCCATTGGACACAATTTTCATATTTTGGATACATTGCACATATAAAACATTCATCCATCAATGTCACCTAATGGAAAAAATTATTCTCATATATTGTGTTAACCCAACATTTCATTTCACTATGGAAATCAATTTTTTTGTTTCATTCTTTTCCACACTCAAAAAATTATCCAATTACATTGAGACAATTACTAGAGTTCTTCTTACCACATTCAATTCATGATAGAAGTTGAATATTATTTCCTCTATGGTCTTCATGAAACTCTATAATTATCTTATTATGTGTGTCCAGAAAGTCACCAATGTTGATATTTTTAATCATATAATGAGATGTCATATAATGTTTAATCATAATGTTTCATATTCCAAATCCCTTTTCACTTGGTTCCCTTTAAGGACAATCATTCCATTGACTTTCCCTTTCATCATCTATATAATTCCATCAGGTTTGATCCATTGACTAGAATTAATAAAATACATTCTACGTAATAATAATCATATTGTTAAACCACGTAATCATGAAAACTAACATAACAATATCCAAATCATTATGAATTAGGATTAAACTAGGTCATTCACGGTAATAATCCATTGAAATATTTCATTATTGTTCATAAAGTGTTTTCTAATTCCCAAAATATATCCATGGGGAGTGTAAAACTATTTTTAAACAAGGAATGTTGTCAAGAACCATGATTCGATCCAATAAAATCACAATTCACCCTTTTTAGAGTTATTAAAATTAGGTAAAACTATTTTAGATCCACAAAGAATTACAGTATCCATTCATTGTGGTAATGTTTTGTAAAATACTCACTCTATCCGTCCCCAACATTTCTGAACATTATCATATAGCTTGACTTATCCCCAATTTTCTCACTAAATATTTCTCCTCCTAGTTCCAAAGGTTATCTAATCCTATCCCCCAACACCAAGTATAGCAACCCACACATTTCATAAAAAAAATTCACATATTTGTTATATGATTATACTATACAAGTCACAAATACATGCTTCAGTACCATAATTATTTAGTTTCCTTGGATACAAGAGATTATAGCTTCTTATTTCTTGAATGATCTTTCCACATAGTAATATTCTTAGACAAACCCTTTCTAAAACCATTCTTCATTACCTAGTGAAAGTAATTATATGAAATTGTGAGCTCATTTTCTAAGTAAGGTTTAAAAATGGATATATGTGTAGTGACCCAAGTTTAAAATAAATGGATATTGCATAATTTTAGATGAATAAGCATAACTTTGCAAAAGTACATTACTATGGATGGTAAAAGTTTAGAGTATTTCAAATCTTGTAATAGAACATTATAACTTGGCTAATGATCATAAATGTTTCTCTCACGATCTTACCATTTATTACACCCCCTTAAAACAATTATTTATTACATAGAAAAAAGAAACATAATAAAGGATTAGCTCATATTCTTAGTAAGGGTAAATAAAAGAGATACACTAGCATAACATAAGAGTACATGCATAAGAACCTGAGAATAATATTGTAAAATCAAACCTCACATATCAAAGAAAATAAACATGAATTATGTTATTAATGTTTTCATTTCATAAAACATGAATCATGAGTTATAAATATTTTCCCAATGCATTTGTGGTACATATAGGTCCCACCTCTGACATAATTCATTCATAAAAATGTTTTCCAAAAGATAATAAAACCTTCATCATAACATGACCCCTAAAAAGTGATGTGTTTTATAAACATTATATACTAATGTTTGAAATTAAATGGATATTATAATAATTTCATCTTATCCTAATATGTGTCAAAGATACAGGTTTTATTATCATTTCATCAAAGTATAACACAAAAAAAAAAGAAATGAGTTTCAATTGTATATAACTTGTAGAAGAGAAATGGGTGTATTAAACAACTTGTCTTCTAAATCATAAACCATTAAATATAATAATAATAATGGTTTCCTTGGATAATATCACTAGTAAACCATATACTATTTCAAAGGATGTCATCATATATGTAGTAGGATTTTGAAATATCACATGAAACATTTCATAAGTAAAATAGTTTTTTATTGAAAATACCTTTATTAAATATTTTTAAAAAACCATTTTCTTTAAAATAACACTTTCAAATTTCATTTAAAAAATTTCTGGGGGAAATTATATTTTCATCATTGAATAATTCTTTTTAAACCATAATGTATTTTGAAAATATTTTTCACTGAAAATAGCTCCGAAATTTTTTAATAAAATCTCAAAAAAAAACATTACAAATTATTTCTTTAAAAACCATTTAAAAAAATAATTTTATATAATTTTAACAAAAAAACTTCTTTAAAAATAACATTTTAAACATGATATTTAATTCTATTTTAAATTATAGCTTTCATGGCGTATAAATCTTTACATGTCGAACATTCCTTTTGGAGTGTAAAAAGTTTAGAAAAGTTCTTTAATAGAAAACAATATGAAGATTCCTTTTAAAAAAACATTTTAAAAAAAGGTTAGAAATGGGTAAAAATTTATTCTATATATCAGAAGAGAATATTATAAAACTTTTAAAAATAATTTTACAAAACTTTGTTTTGGTATAACATAGATTTTGGACCAAAAAGTGAAATAAAGTCATATTTTCATAAAAGAGTCTTAATTTTGATAAGTAAAAAGGTGTTGAAATATAATAATATTACATGAATATATCTTGAATAACTAGATTAGAATAAAATTCTGGATAATTCTGGGGTGATGGATCATAATATTTCCCCAATGTAAGCATAATCATAAACAATCTTGATAAACAATGAGATTGCAGAAAAAAATATCCAAAACATTGGAAACTTTGAATCAATATCCCCATGAGATAATAACATTAAATAAATATTAAAATATAATTATGGTGTGTATATTCATGATAAAAAATTTAAAATTACATTTTATACTTCTTGTATAATAATATCAGTTCATGAAATAAAATGTGTCTCAATGAATGAAAATTGAAACAAAGCTTCTTTACTGATTCAATAACTTTTGAACCATTTACCCCATGAATGAAATATCATAAAACTAATATGTAAATACCCATAAATGAAAGTATAAAAAAACATATAATACATTCATGGTATGTATATACACCACAAAAAAATTATTCGTGAATAATTCATGAATCTTACAGAAAGAAAAGATAGATTATAAATCCCCTTACTAATTGATTAATTTTGGAATCAAGAAATAGATGAAATAATAACAAAAATGGGAAATTTAAATATAATTTAGTATTAGATATTAATTATATTAAATTTAATTTGGATTTATATACACCATTGAACAAGCATAATTGTGGAATATAATATATATCTCATAGAAAAAATGCGAGATGAGAAACCACATACCCTAAGTATTGAATTTCTTCATAGGAAAAAAAATTAATATATAATAAATACAAATTAATTTCCCTTATACTATAAAATATTATTAATATATATCATACCATATTGGATTTCATTATGACTTTATATTACCCTTTTATTAAAAATATCATGTTAAAGTTATGTTTCGGGTAATACCGATTTTTTTTAATATGTTTTGACAGGATATTCTTGATCCTCTTACATAGATTATGATTTTATTATTTCCAAAATGTAAAAAAATTGTGTAGATATTATATATTTTCTTTATATATTTATTTATAATAATATATAAAATATAGAATTAGGAAATGAAATACATCGTTGATGGATACATTAGGTTGTACATATGAAAAAAACAATTCAATGTTCATGGTGCACTGAAAGAAAGAATATAATTAAATGATATATATTATAATTAAAGTAAAAGTATTAATTCATATATTTAAAATTTATTCTATAAACCCATCATTAATACATTCTAGTTAATTTGTAAACTGATCGCATTGCATTGGGGAGGCAGTTGTCCACACACCCACATACGATGTTATCAGGTTCTCACAATATGGAAATCAAAAAGTTGTTTTTTATACAATAATTCGTAAATAAATAATAAATATAATATATATGGTATAAAAATATAATTTTCACCAATATTCAAAACCTTTAAATTGGGAAATAGAATAATGAACGACATCAGTTCATGAGGTGGTAGTCTTCCATACACATGAATGATGATTACATATACCATTTGATAAAAGTGTGTGTGAGTGTATGTCATAGAAATAAAATTAAATGTATCATTTTATTGAATACAATAATGTTTTTATATAATCATGTATTAATAATATAAGGGTCTGAGAAAGAGATAAAATAAAATTGTTTTTTGAAGGACGTTACCTCTTCTTTGGGAAACTCTTTTGGGTTTGTACCAAAGGGCATCGCTGGTAGGATTTATTCCTAAAGGGTTGATTTTATGATGAATTTAAGGAATATTGGAGAGTATTTGGATAGTTTTATTTGGATCCAAAGAGAATTTGAGGTGTTAAAATATGGGAAGTGGGGGTTCCCTTTTATAAGTTGGGAAATTGACACACATCATATTTTCAAAAGAATTACGTGATCCCACCATTTTAATTTACCCACATAGGTCCAAAATGAATCATTCTAGATCTTTAGTGGTGTAAGTTTCAAAATATATCCATAAATTGTTTTTAAAATAGTGTATGGTAATTTTTTCACCTTTTATTATATGTTTAGTCATTACTTAATCTCATTTTTACCTTGATCAATGTAATTAATTTCTATTTGTTTCAATAACCTTTTTGGGAAAAAATAATTCTAACTTACTCTAAATTATATTTTAATTTTAGTAAAAATATTTAATCCTTTTTTCAAAATCAAAATCACATAAGTGGAAGAAATTAATTTGAAATTAATCCCACATACGGGACCTGTCTAATAGTTATTAAAGTGAAAATGTTCAAATGTTTGAAATATATTTATATCAAATTACATTGTGTAATTTATTCAAATGACATATATTATATTAATAGATGAATAAATTATATAAATATAAATTAAAAATGAATAAAAATATATCTTAACTATGTAAATAGTAATGAAAAAAGGCAGCTTCCAATTAAATTTAAATATTTTTCATTATTCATAAAAAACTAAAATTCTCATAATAATTCCAATAATTACCGTAAAATAATTTTTATATTATATTTTCAAAAATGATTTTTATTTTAACAAATAAAATTGTTAAAATTGTTAATTTTTTTTTAAAATATGTAGCCCATTAAAAGGTGGTTAATTTTCATTTAAAAGCAATAATTCTTTTTATTCAAAAAAATTGGATTTATTCTTATATTATAATTAACATATCTATTGGATTAGTTTAAAAAAATAATTGATTTTATAATTTTTATTAAAAAAAATTATAAAAATAAGTGTTCTTATTATATTGATATAAAATTTTTCTTGTGCATTAAAAATATTTTTCCTAGAAAGTGAATTTCATTATGTTCAAATAAATATTATATTCATTGGTAACTAATTTATATTAAAAGGATTCATTTAATGTGTAAATTATATTTTCCAAATTTATCTTATTTTATTCATAACTTCACTTTCAACGGTTTAGGTGTATCTATATTAATATTTTATTTACAACATTAATAGTATATTGAAATTTTGAAAAAGAGTACTTATCATATAACAAAAGCTATTAAAGGATCTCAGATTTATATATAATAAAATCAAAACACAATGTTGTGTTTACGGAAAAATAATATAATTATTTTTTATAGCACAAGATCGTACTAGAGTTGCATACAATGAATGATTAACTTTGTGATTTCATATAACACAATCAATATTTAGTGTTTCATGAAATGTATAATTTTGAAATAATTAAATTAATTATAAAAAAATATTTTACAAAATCTCAGGGTGTAACATTCAGTAGCCCTTTTACTGAATTTCTCCCTCGAAATTCATCTAGTTTGTCAATGATTTAGTACTTAAAATTTCCTTTCATAGAAACACTCAACATAAAAATGAACACTAAAACATACTTTAATAAAAGTAAGCTAGAAATATAACAGTTATGGAATGTTACTTATAACTTTGTTTCCACAAAGGATAACATAGTTTTCATGTGAAAACATAGACATTGAATATAAATATAATTATCACTTTCAAATGTATAGTGATAGAGATCATGGTTTTGTGAAAGTTAATGATCAGAAAACCATTACCCAAAGAGGATTGAAAAAGGTCATTGATATCATCAAAAATTAAGATAAAACAACAAAATTTTATTTCATTAACCATTTTGCTAATGTTGTAGAATTTTCATCAGATGGTATACTTACATGTTATCAGGAAAATATCCCCCTTTATTGTGACATTATCAATTTACAGTTCATCCCTTATTCCAAGAAATGATGTAGAATTTCTCATTCCAGAAGCATTGAAACTTCATGAGATCCAGAAATATAACGAATGGTCATTCCATATATCAGTATCACTAAAAATGGCTAGAATAAGTTATAAACAATTCCTTATTCATTTATATGGATAGAAAATAATTTAATCTCTAAAACATTATTTGAAGATCAATATAAACCATTCTATAAATGGTAAACTGTATAACCCTTCTGAAAGATAAAAATATAAAACATTATAAACATGGTCACTAAATTTCTCAATATCATCTTAGCATTAATCCCCCACATATTGAAAAGTAGTTATTTTTGTCACATATCAATAATTTGAATTTATTTATATTGTTTTATCTTAAAACATGGTAATACCTGGAATTATTAAAAATCCTTATTGAAATCATGCATTATTTCTTATTCCAAATATCATTGGAAATATTCCCTACATCCAAAAATTCCATAATTCTGTCCTTGATAGCATAAACGTCCTTTTCAAAAAAACCCTTGATCAGTTAAAAGGTCATAAATACTATCTAATTTACTTTATCAATATCATAATCTCCATATCACTTTAAAATATCATGTTCTCAACCTCAAGAACGTGTTAAGGGATACATTACCGTAATGAAACCATTCCTTTTAATAACATTTCAAGACTATCCAAACCATTAACCATATTCTTCTAAATCATTTGTGGGAAAAATAAACTGATCAATCCATATATATTTTACTATTAATAATTCTTTTATCAAAATACATAAACACATTGATTATTATACTCCATCCTTAATCCATTAACTAGGATTTCCTTCCATATTTGAAATACAGTCTCATCATCATCCGAAATATTTCCATTACATATACCACCTTTCGGATTCTCTTTTAGATATTTCCATTTAGGACATGGATTTGCATAATTCCCATTAATTCCACATTTAAAGCACTCAACTATTAATGAACTCTTTGGGGTTCCATTATTCTCATTGATTTCATTATCCAAAATTTTCATTCGCCATTTTCAGTTATTGGAAATTTTCACTTCTTTTCCATAGATTAAACATTTTTCAATTCCTCTAAGACATTCACTTATATTCTTCTCACTACATTCTCATCACAAAGGGAACTAAATATTCTGCCCTCCATGGTATCCATTTCTATAACTCTCCGGAAACATATTATTTCTTTTTGTTAGTGAGTTTAAAAGTTGGTTATGGAACAATATGTTAATCATGTTCCTTTAAAACTGATTATACAAGAGCACAATATTCTTCACTCTTGTGATCATCCAATAAGACTACTCATCGGCCAATTTTTTTCATATTCAGTATTAACCGAGTTCTTCCTGGTTGCCTTTATGGACAAAAAGTTGAAATAATAGTGTGATATACACTTATCATAGCATAAAACAAATATTCATGGAAAATAAATTATAGAATGTATAAATTAGGAAAACTTATTTTAAATCAACGACATCTTAGGCTTGTCCATAGAAACAACTGTATATATCCTTATAAATATTTATAGGGATATCACTAATGTTTTCTCATCCTATATTAAAAAGGATGAATAGAAATTTACATTGATACAAAATATAGTGACCTAGGAATAACATACATAGATATTACATCATTTTAGATAAGTATTCATAACATTAAAAGATTATATGCTCGAGGACTGTAATAGTTTAATTTTTTTTGAAACACTTAATATTGTATTATATGTTGGGGAAATATCTTAAATTTTTTCTATAAAGACCATCCCATTTAGTACTCTTACTTCAAACCATTATTTATAAACTACAGTATATAAATATACGAAACAGTGATCTCAGATTCTCAATAAGGGAATAAAAGAGATATGTAAGCATAACATAAGCAGAAGTGAATGAGTACATGGTCAAAATATTGGAAAACCATACTTCACATATCAAACAACATAAACCTGAATCATGTAATAATTATTGGATGTTCATAGGAAAAGAACCAAGGGGGAATCATGATCATAAACCATGAAAGTATATAATATGAACAATACATGAAATTATTTCACACACGTAAACATGTAATATCATTCCCCATATGATAAGGCTCATTACCAAAACATATCAAGACACTTTGTGGAGAATACACCTATTAGGTGAGACACACCACCCTCCCCAGTCTCATTCCATTCTTTATAGTGGATCAGGTTATAGCTTATTCCCGTTGTAGATAAGGTTTCCACTTATTTCCATAGTGGATAAATCCCATCTACATGTTTCCCATCATTATATCATGATATTTAAATATTTAACCAATGAATTTAAGGGATATATAGATCCCACATATTACATAGTGAAATCATATATGCGTGTTCCAAATGATAATTAAACGTCTATCATATCATGACCCATAAAAAGAGGTGAGTTTCATAAACATCATATCATAGCGTATGAATTGAAATGGGTATCATAACTGAGTCATCATATCATAAAATATTGAAATTAAATAGTTTTAATAATCATTACTTCACATAATATCCCAGTAATTGATATGGGTTTCAAAAGAATATAAACTGTAAAATAGAAACTAATGTCACAAGAAACATTTAATCTATAAAATAAACCATTAAAATAAAGAACAATATTGGTTTACATGAATAATATACCCCTTAAATCATTAACTATTTCAATGGATGAAATCATTTTAGGATAATGGTTTTGAAAGATCGCTTAGAAATTTTTTTAAGGAGTGTATCATTTCTTTGAAAATCCATATCATAAATCATTATCAAAAAAAATATTGGAGAATTATTTAAAATTTAATTTAAAATATTTCTTGATGAAAATATCATTTCGTCTTTCAATACTATTTTTAAAACATAATGTAATTTTAAAAAACTTTTCCATTAAATATATCATTAAAAACAAGCAAATAAATATTGAAAAATGTTTGAAAACCTTTTTCATTTAAGCCCTCATTAAAAAAATTTAATTTATAGAATAAATTAAAAAAATTAAAATAAAATTATAAAATAGAAAAATAATATTCAATTAAATGATGATCTTTATGGAGGATAAATCCATACACACTAAACATTCCTTTACGCCATAATTATTTTTTGAAATGTGCCTCAATCAGAAAAAAATAAACATTTTACTTTTAAAAAATTGTTAAAATGTTAAAACATGGGTATAAATTTATAATAAATCTCAAAGGATAATCCAAGAAACTTTTTTACAATATTTATTGAAATCATAGTTTTATTAGAATATAGTACTTTTATTGAAAAGAGAAAGGAAGTTATATTTTCATAAAAAACCTTTTTGTAATTATCTTAACTAAAAAAGATTCGAAAATATAACCATTACTTGGATATATCATGAATAACCATAAGAGAAGAAAATCCATGATAAATATTTAGATATAGATAATAATATTTCATCAATGGAAACAAATCATAAACAATCCTAATAAATGATGGGATTATAGAAATAAAGTCCTACCACTTTGTAACATCAAATCAAAATATTCATGAAATAATTTAATTATATTAAACAAAAAATATAATTAAATGAAAACAAAATATAATTAAATGAATCAAATTCATATTAAAAAATTTAAAATTACTTTATATATACCACGTATGAGAACATAGGTGCATGACATAACATGTATCTTCAATGAATATTGAGAATAATTTACTTTATTGATTCGGTAAAATTTAAACCTCAAACACAATAAAAATTTGATAATAAAATTGAAATTTAAAGAACCATAAATAAAAGGATAAAATTAATGGAATATATTAATGGAAATTATATAATCCACACAAAATAACCATTATTTGGAAAAATTCATGAGTCTCGTAAAAATAAAAGTGAAAATTGAAATCCCTTTACTATTTGAGTAACTTTGGAACTATGAAATCCATGAACAAAATAACATCAAATGAAACATTTGATATTACGAATTAAATTAATTAATTGTTATAAAATGTAATAGGGTATTATATAAAGCACACAATATGAATAATTGTGGAATATATAATATATCTCACAAAAGTAAAAGTAAGATGAGAAACAAGTTACATTTAGTGATGAATTTCTTCTTAGATGCTCAATCCTCCTATATAATAAATATAAGTCTATTATAAATATATGAAATAACCCTAATATTATATATAATTCAATATATTATTTTATTATTACTTTTAATTACCCATTTATTAAAAATATCATGTTAATGATACGTTTCCGATAATAATCGCTTTATTTTCCATATATGTTCTTAATTATTACTCTAGATCCCTTAACCTATATTATTATTGACATATTTAATGAATTGAAAACATTCTATAAAAATAATATATATTACTAATATATTTATATATTATATTATATACAATATATAATTTGTAACTAAAAGAAACCATTTTTGGAGATAGTATGTCTTACGTACGCATTAATGTTCTTTCCATTATCATGGGGTATTACAAGATAGAAGATAAGTAAATTATATATATATATTATAATTGCAGTAAATTATTATGTCATATTATCACATATTTTTATTTAACCCATCCTTAATACATTCCATTTAAAGAATGAACAAATCACATCGCTTTGAGAAGGTGATAGTCTACATATCCATAAATGATGTTATAATATTCTCATTATATGGAAAGTATAATGGTTAGATTTATATAATAATTCATTGATAAATATTAAATATAATATATATCATATAGAAAAATAAATTTAATCAATATTTCAATCCTAGAAAGGTGTCAGTAGAAGAAGAGACGACATTGGTTTGCGAGGCTGTATTCCACCGTACACAAGAAAGATAATTGTTTATCCCATTGATGAAAGTGTTTGTGAATGTAGTTCATAACCATAGAAAGATAACATATATGAATATTTAGGATAGTAAGGTTATTATATAATCATGTAATAATAATAATTTAACATGGGGAGAATGAAATTAAATAAAAGTGCTTGTTGAAGGATTTTACCTCTTCTTTTGGTAACTCCTTTTGGTTTGCAACAAAGCACTTCCTTTAATGTATTTTTCTCATGAAGGGAGGATTATATGAATAATTTATGTAATTTTAGATTATATTTAGTTAGGGTTTTTACAATAAAATGGTCTTTAAAGGTGTTAAGGGAGGGGATGATTTGGTGCCCTTTTATATGTGGGGAAAATGACATTGTTTGTATTTTTGAATTGAATTGTGTACTCCCGACATTTTAATTATACCCAAAGGATATGAAAATGGACCATTCTATATAATTAGAGGAGTAAGGCTAAAAATATTTCCATGAAATAAATTTTTTAATGGTTAAGGTTAATTTTCACACCGTATATTCTAACATTAGTCGATAATTAAGCTCATTTTTACTTTAATCATTGTAATTAATTTTAATTACATTCACAATTATTTTTTCTCAAAAAATAACTTTAACTAATTATAAATTTTAAATAATTGAAATTCTAAATATATAATCATATTTCCCAAATTATTATCACATAAGTGGAAAAAATTAATTTAAAATTAATCCCATGGACGAGACGAGACACCGAGCTTTTAAAGTAAAAAAGTTCAAAAGCATGGAATGTTTTTATATACAATTTTAAGGTGAAATTAATTAAAATAAACTAAATTGTGTTCATAGTTTTATAAATAATACAAATATACATAAAAAAATAAAAAAATTAAATATATAAATAAATTATAATAAAATAAAGTTTTCAATTACAATTCTGAATTTTCACTATTTATCAAAAAATGAAATATCTTAAAAACATAAAAAAAATAAGAATTATATAATTTTAAAATTATTATTTTAGAAATTAAGATTATATTATAAAATATGATATATAAATGATTCAAAAATTATAATTAAAATTGATGCTATATTAAAACGTAGAAAAATTTCCATTTAGAAAAATAACATTTTTTATCATAAAATTATATTTCTTATCATATTATACCTATAAAATTTATTGTATGATTGTCAAAAAAGTAGATATAATTTATAATATATAAATTCAATTATTAATATTCATTAATATTGTTTTTTTTAATTTGTTGAGATAAAATTGGGTTTGTTCAAAAAAACTGCTTTTCATAGAAAATGAATTTCTTTTTTTCAAACAGTTTATACATTCATTTCTATTTAACTGAAGACCGATTGATTTATTTTATGTGTAAATTATATCTGAAAAAATAATAATATTAATCATAATTTGTATTCCAATGGATAAGTGGTGTATATAATAATATTTTCATAATAATATTAATAATATATTATAGTTTGGTAAATCTCGGCCTTTTGTGTAATGAAATCCATTAAAGGAACTTATCATTTTAACTAAAAAAAATGAAAACATAGTGGTTCATATACCGAATTATAATCTATTTGTTTCATATAGCATAATATCAACTTGGTGTTTTATACCAAACAATAATGACATGATGCTTTCATATAACAAAAGTTATATCCTGTGTGGTGTGAAATTTATAATATTGAAAGGATTAAATTTATTAAATAAATATTTCATAAAATCTCGAGGTGTTACAATATCAATGATCACATTGGTATTACATGAGAATAAATTTATGAGATCATCATATTAACATTTTCAAAAACCTACCCTACATAACAAAGATCACAATTTTTAGTCATGGAATTTTTTTTAGTTCATGAGACATGAATCACAATGGAATAAAAAAATAATCCATGAGAGCATAAAATAGATATAGGAATGCATAAAAATATATGATTACAAAATTTTAAACATTTAAAGATAGAAACAGGTGCACTCATTCTGTTAAGTAAAAGAATTCAATCCCTCTCATAAATATATGTACAAGAAACAAGGTCCAAACATGACTTCATTGTCACACCAAAACCCTATTGGTTGGTTATTTTAAATTATTTTAATTATTATCTTGAGGTCAAATTCTTTTATACTATTCCCGATCACTCTCACAATTATGAGTAATTATGTGGTGTCCACACAGTTACCATGTATTTAAAATAAATGGCACAATCGTACAGCGAATAATAAAAAAATGAAACAAAATAAAATTTTAAAAGGTTCTTTGATAAAAATAATAATATTGTTATGATTTTTAGTAATAATAGCAATAATAATTATTATTATTATTATTTTATTTTTGTTAAGAATATTAATAGTTATGATGATTATTATTATTAATATTGTTTTTAAGAATATTATTTGAAACAATTAACAATAAAATTATTATTATGATAAAGTGTTTTTATGTTTTTTATGAAGGGAAACCCTAAGGGGGTTCGATACACCCCCACCCCCTCATCCTCCTCCGGTGTGCTACGTACCCACGACCCCCTTCGTCCTACCCTCTTGTCGTGTGCTGGATAGCCCCCTCCCCTCACCGCTCTTGCTCCAGCGGCCTCACCACCGCGCTCCCCCATCACAGCCAGGTCCCCCTCTCCTTATCATGCCACCTCCATGCACTACATCCAGAAAATCACGCTACCACCAGCACATTCAGGCCCCCTATCCCACTCTGGCCAACCACATCCTTCTCCATCGAACCCGACCTCAACAACCTCCCTTATCTATATATTTTCTTGATCGTGACCCCATTCCCCAGTTTGTAGTATTTCATTTTTTGGAGTTTTTATTAAATTTTACCTAATCCCTAATACCTAATTTTGTAATTCAAGAGTTTATCTCTTTGTCTAGGTTGTTTGTTTGGTCCATAGGGCGTTTTTCGTCCATTTGTTGAGGTTCTTTCACGTTTGCTCTTAGTTTGAGGTAGGCAAATACATGATTTTATTTTCCCTTTAATCTCCATTAAATCTTTATGTTTATCAAAATTCTTATCCTTGATTCACATATTCAAAATATACCTATTTTTCTCAATATGGTGTTTATAAATTATAAGAACTTGTTAAAAAATTGGTTTTGAGGAGATTATTCATTTATGTTGATGCGTTGGTGCATTTAAGGTGTTTAATTAAATAATAATTGTTTCTCAAATTGATGGAATGTTTTTTTTGTGATAATTGGACCTTCTTATGTTTTGGGAAATTTGATTTAATGTGCGTTCTTTATGGAATGTGTGATGTGAGCACCTTTTATGGATAGAGAATTTGGGTAGTTAGTTTTTAAAGGATTCTTTTTGTTAAAAGATGTGTTTTTTATTATGAAAATAAAATGATGTTGTTGGGTTTTTTTGGTTTCAAAAAAGTGTGGTAAGTTTTTGCGACTTGTTTTGTGGAATTCTTGTCTTAAAGTCCCATTTTTCATTTCTTACCTTATAAGTAGTGTTTTCCTTCAAACAATTATCTTTCTTTAAAATTTCAATGGTTTTTGAATTATATCTAGGTTCCTATGTTTATCTTAAAATTTTTGGGGTATTATGATGTTTATGGATTCCAGTTTCTTTTTAATTAAGGTCCATTGGTCACAACTTGGTGGATTCGAGTCATTAGGTCTAAGGCAACTCGCGTGTGTATGAATAGATAAATATATATAATTATGTAGGTTCCCCCATTATGTGTATATTCATCCATGGTAGTGAATATACATGTATGGGGCTAGGTGTTCCTATATATATATGGAAATTCATTTGTAGGTGAGTGGAGATGGGTATATGCATATAAGAATATATTTAAGGATCCCCTTGCACATGTTCATGGTCAGTAGAGTATGTGCATATGGGCTATGTTCCCTTATTTGTATGTGAAGATGAATATAATCAGTGGGGGAGTAGTGGCTCTTAGTTATAAAGAATCAAGGGACTAATGTTAGGTTTGGTTCCACTTTGAGGTTGGATTCTGTATGCATTGACCATTTAATTTAATAATCAATTATTTATTTCATTTTTCATATAGTTTTTATATTAGTTACTGATATAGAATTGTTGTTAATATTTTCTGTCTTAAATTTGAGTGGTTGATTTCTTATAAAGTATTTCATTAAATAGGTGGGTTGAGTATTCACATCAATTATTTTTTAAAATTACCCTTTGGACATTATAAATTTGTTTCAGATTTAGAATGATGATTTGGGTTTCTTAAATGGGGTTTGAAGTGTGTTTATTGTTTTTGAAGTGGTGTTTGTGTGATTTTTTTATGAAATGGTTTAGCAAGTGAAAATCATGCGAGGCCTGGTCGGCACTTTTTTTAAAATAGTTATCTCAAGAAAACGCTCCATGTATGTGGTCCCCTTGCTTTGGTAGATTTTTATATTATAAGAGGACTGCTAGGTAGGACTCCACTATGATCAAATGGTTGAAAGGAAATGGACATATTCCACGAGGTGACTCGGGTGATGCTAGTTTTGTTTTTACACACTCACACACACTCACACACACACAAACATATAACTCTATGTCTGTGTGTGTGATTTTCTTCTTAGATGGAATTAGTTGGCTCATATTTTTTTGTTATACATGTTGACATGTAAACCTGGCACAATGAGTGAATTTTTGGTGAATTATTACTACACTAGTTTAGATCACTCTAGTGGCCCTTATTAGGGTATTATTTTGTTATCATTTCTATAGGATTGGGCCCTTGATCAGGCCTTGTAGGAAGGTGATATTTCATTTAGGAATTATAATGTAATAAAATAGGATATTCCTTTGGGATGAGTCACATATATAGTATGTTCTAGATTATTTAGGAGACCAATGTTCATCCATGTTGTTTGTTACTTAGTTATATGCAACAATTGATTGATATGAATGTGTGGTTGATTACTCTTGTGCGGTATCTCAATTTTACATGTTGTATTCTTGTTGATGTTGTTTCCTTTCATAGTGTAACTTTTTGCTAAAAGTGATAAAATGGTAAATTTTTTATGAAGAAAAAGGTTTCAAAGAAGTTTTACACTGCCTCACTTTATGATGTAAACATCATCTCCATTAAAATGGAAATGTCTATTTCATAATAAGGGAATATAGTTTTTAATTAAAAAATCGAAATGAAACATTATTTGATTTTAAAGGGAAAATGTGTGAAATAAATTATTTTATTTATCGTAGATCATAGAAGAAATTAATGTTTCTTTTTTTTAAAGGAAACACATAGAGAAATAGGTTTTTTGGTCATGCTTACTGAGTTTTAATACTCACTCCTATATTTTTGCCTTTGTTTTTAGCTTTGATGCTTCTTCTTACTTAGATTTGGTCATCGTCGTGCAAAATTGGTTTGAGGTCAGTGGTGACCTGTAGGGTCACATGGATGTATATACATCTTTATTTTTTCCCTTCTACTATTAGTTTTAATTTGTATTTTTAGTCCTTATTTCTTTTCTTGTCTTTCATTTATGGGCCAAATCGTTGCCACAAGTTTAGTTTTGAAGCCTGAAACTAGTTACCAGCCCACATTGATCGGGAAGGCCGCTCGGGCCATTTTGTAGGCCAGTGAGGATGACCAGTTTAGGGTCAACATGGGTTGGTTCATGAAACTTATGTACATGAATGAAGTTCTACAGATAACCGTATGGACATGAAAAATGGTATAAATATAATCTTATAGAAAAGAAACTAGGTCTATAGATATCCTTATGGAAATTAACCTATGTCCTTATATAAACTTATTGACATGAAAAATTTTCAATCATAACAATGTGATCATGAAATTAGGTCCACACATAACATAATTAACACATGAGTTTTCCAGGTTTACCCAATGCATTGGAGGGAAACATTGGTCCTAGAAATCATATAAGTAAAATAATAATTATTTGATCCAAAAGATCATAAAACCATCATCATATCATTAAATAAGAAATGACATGGGGTTTGTTAACATATATTAATATAAAAACACATGTAAATGAAATTGAACTCATATACATTTAATTATTTCATCATACCAAAACTTATTTAAAAGGAACAGGTCACATTAAAACTTGTCCATCCTAAACATTAACCATTTAGAGAGATAATAAGTATTGTATCATCATATAACATCTCTAGTTAATATTCAATAGAATCAAAGAATGTCATACTATATGGAAAATTATTTTGAAAGATCATATTGAATATTTCATGTGGAAAATTACATTTCTACTATTAAATAAATTTTTCAAAATCTAAACAATTTACAGATATAAAAGTAAAAATTCATCTGAAAGTAAAATAAAAAATAGGAAAGGTATTATTTAGGTCAATGAGTTTTAATGTTGGTGGAAAATACCATTCATACTGTAGACAATAAAATAATGATTTCTTTTACATTTTTATTCAGAATTCAGAATTACCTCATTCGGAAAATGATAGGAAGATTCCATTTAAATAATTTTTAAAAAAAATTAAAAAAAAAATATATAAATTAGATTATAAAATCTATGAATAATTTTAAAAAATTTCCTTAAATTTTTTTTAGAAAACATATACATTTGAATAAAAAATATTTATAATCAGTGATAGAACAAAGTCATTTTTCATAAAAATTATTCTTTTGATCTTTTGAGTAAATAAATAATGTAAAATTAAAGTAACATAGTTAATTTTTATAAATAACCTAAGTTGAATATTTTTAATTTGTTTGTGACAAAAAATTAATAATATTTTCTCATTGGAGACATAATAAAAAAGAATCCTGATAAAAAAAGATATTGTAACTTCAAACCCTTAACACTTTTGTAAAATTTGAATCACAAGTACCAGGAATGTGAGAATCATATATGGAAAAGTATGTAACCTAATTTTCATGATATACATTTTATAATATATTCATGGTATGTACATAGACACCATAAAATAAATTGGTTGTTTTTATGTCTTTTCTAAAACATAAATTAATGTGGCATGACAATCCATTACCACATTGGAAAAATTTGAACTATAAACCCCATTAAATAATTACATAAAATAATTCCTCAAATATTATAAAAATAATGATATTTCTGATTTAACATGACATATTGAATGTATATATACCATATAAATTAAATAATTGGTAAATTTGGAATAATTCTATCAGAAATAAATGTTAGACAAGAAATCCCATACATTAAGTATTATATTCCTTCATACAAGTTTGAACTGTGGTATAATAAATAATGCATTATTATAACTATATTATGGAATAATAAAAATACAAACTATACCATATATTATTTTAATATATAATTTTATTTCTTGTTTATTAATAATACCTTATTAAAATCATATTTTGGGTGAACACAACTTCATTTTTATTTTCATCTATTTTCTGGATTTATATTTCAGTCATTTTAGTTTGATCATGGTTCCATAATCTATAGAATTTTATCCACGATATAATTAACATATATATTAATTATATATTTATTTATATAATTTCAGAATTTTTAGTGATAGAAATTGAATTACACCATTTATCAAGACGATTGGCCATACATACTCATGAATGCTGTTTTAATTTTCTCAGTGCACAAAATTAAAGAAGGGTAAATAATATATAAAATTTAGAGTCAATTTTTTCAAATATATATCATATATATTCATTAAATATATCCTCATTAACATCAATGTGAAAATAAAATTTAAGACATATCATATCGTTTTATAGTGGTAGTTTTCCACACAAACACACAAGCGGTGTAATTGTTTTCAAATAGATGGGAAAGAAAGAATTCAGTTGTGATCATATAATTCTAAAATTATTATTATTGAAAAAATTTACTAAAAATACTTTATATGAATCACTATATCAATCTCTAAGGGCGTGATGTGAAACAAATTCCATTTGTTCGCGAGGCGACGATCCACTGTACACACGATCAAAGATTTTATTTCCCATTTGATAAAAGAGGAGATGGATATAGATTATGAAATTAACATAATAACATCTAATTATATGTAATATATTTTTTTATTATATCATAATAACTTAATATTATAATATTGGGATTAAGAAGAAACAAATTGAAAACACATGATTATGAACAATACAACTTCTTTAAAGAACCGATTTAGGTATGTACATAAGTCATTCGTACTCTGGTTACTAATCAAAATAATTCCTCTTGGACAATTGGGAGAAATTAACGGATGGATTTGGTTTGGTCTTTAATCAAATAAAATGATCATTGAGTACATATAGGAGAGGATAGTATATGTCCTTTCATACATTGGGAAATGAACACACCTAGAATGTACATGAATATTTCACAAATGAATCCAAAATGATATACTAATTAAAATTAAAAATGAACCAAATTTACATATTTTATAATTTTGTATTTTAAAAGTTTAAAATAAGTCCATAAAATTGTATTTATACAAGTTTAAAATGCAAAAATATGCTAATATTTAGGTTTAACCCCCAATTAATATTATTTTTGCATTAACTGTGGTAATTAATGATTACGGTTTTCAATATTAATTGTGGAAAAAATAATGTTGACTTTATGAACTAATATTAACTATTTTGGTTCAAAATATGGAATCCATTTTAAAAAATAAAAGTTAGATAATTGGAATATTTTAATTTTAATTTAAACTAATAGAAGAGATGAAGAAACGTTTCTCCTTTGAAAACATTTCATTAGGTATTAATGTTTCCATATAATATATAAACAAGAAATTTACTCCAATTAAAGAAATTCGATTATTAATAATATATTTTAACTAATTTAACTTTTAAAACAATTTTAAAATATAATTTAACTTTGAGAGTACTTTAAATGAAATTGATTTTTTCAATTAAAATCAAAATTTTGAAAAGTCATCATAAAATTTCTCTTTTCATAATAATCTAAAAATTTTACTCTAAGATAAATTTTCCTTGTTTATTAAAAATATTAATTTCATTTCCCTAGTACATTTTTAAAAATTATTAAATCATTGTTTTTAAATAACTATTTAGAACATGATGAAACATATTTGTCGGAAAAAATACTTTTTGTAAACATAATACATGATTTATTCATATTAAATTATTAAAAAAATATTAGATGAATAATAATGAATTTGAATAAATATATAATAAATAAATTTCATTAAATTAATTCACCAATAGTGAATTTGTTAATTTCTTATATAGAAAACTATTTGAGGATAAGAACAATTTTTTTATAAAACCCATTAATTTTACATTATAATTATAATTTTTTCATTTTTTATAAATTAGAAACAATAAAAATACTTTATTCATGTGTAAAAAATAAAAAATTCATAATTTCCCAGGTCCAATTTCTACCCACCAATTTAACATATAGGATATAATGACCATATATAAATATTATAATTATTACTATATTTTAGTTTACAAAAACACGATGTTGTGTGTAATGCAAGATTTTAATGAAATTAATTTATATAAAAAATCATAAAATGTTTTGGTGTTACACACATATTCTTAGAAGTGTGCATGATCACATGTCATACAAAAAATATATGTTACATGATCCACTGGTTATGTGTGTGAAATACACAATATTTATTATTATTGTCACATATTGTGTAATTATAGATTTTACTTGGAATTTACAACACTATGTGTTAACATATACAACACCCCAAAAAATCATTTTTAATTTTCCTTTCAAACATCGACACATGTCATTTGATGTGTACAAGATTGATAAATGTCATGTAGTCCCTATTTTTTCTTGGTTTTAAGTAAAAAATCCATTACATATCATATAATTACACATTGTAATGACCCACATGGTATAATGTGATTTTCACAATGTCAAAACCAATTAGGGTTACATGGAATACACAATCCGACGACCCATCATGAAGTCCTTATGAAACTACATGCCACGATGGAGGCTAATACATGAAATATAATTAAATCGCATACCAACCCACACAGTTATCCCTGATTTATATATCTCTCCCCGGGATCAGTTGACCACTAATACATGATATATAATTTACCATTAAAAATCATATAGGATTATTGAATTTACTGACATTGAATAATATAGATTAGATATTTGAGGGTTATTTAGGGGTTATTTTACTATTATTGGACATTTGAACTTGGATACACTTGTTACCTTACAAATTTTATGGAGAAAAAAATTAATCAAGACAAATAGCTGAAAAACCTTAAATTAATTAAAAATATAAAAGAATATAAATTTTAATGTGGAATCTCTAATAACACTATAAGGTTTCAAAGTATAATAGTTGAATTTTACGAGTTACTTATTTTTGTTTTTCAATGATATTAATTGATTAAATTTGGGAAAAATTAAAATTAAAAATTATAGTCTCTAGATATAATCCTTAACAATTAATATTAATTAATTTAAATAGACATTAGCTCATTTGTGGTAACCTCTTTGATCTATTTCTATTTTATCTCTCATTGAAATTCCATTGTGATAGAGAATCCAAGTGAGTATTCCCCTATATTTATCCACACATTCTCATTGAATCTCTATGATGCATCTTTCAATCTCTAGGTTCTATGATAATAGGGTTGAAACCATTACTCCATTCACTATTGATCTCAACAACAATATCTGATTATCTCTATGATCTTGAGAGAGAGAGAGAGAGGAATGGAGAACATCTCTCTTGGAAATATGAGAGTTCTGTAGAGGCATCAAGAGTGGACACAAATTATTATATATAAAATTTTAAAATGAAAAAAAATTATGGTTAAAAAATAATAATTTATATAGGCCCTTATCTATTATTTCATATATGTTATTCTATACGTCTAGTAAGAAAAATAATATTATTATTTTCCTTATATCACACCAAATTATACATGAATAATATCATTTATTAACTAAGAAGTTAATGTTAATTATAATAATAATAAATAAAATATGTTATTTATAATTTATAATTAACATTGTACACATATCCTTCAATAGAATTTATTGAACATTGAATAATATAATATTTTCATTAAATAAATATATATGTTTTTATAAAAAAAACATTTTATTCACTAAAATTAAGAATAAATATTTATTTCAATAATTATTTAACATAAATAAATATGTAGCATAATTTATTTACTAACCTCGAGAATAAATATGTAATCATTTACTAATATTTTAATGATAAAACTAGAAGAAGTATTCAACTTTCATATTTTAGCATCAATGATCTCATGATTGGAATTAAATGATCATCAATATATTAATAATTATTATTTAATATATTGAGAATAATTTATATTTATATTAACAAATTCAATAGTGTTTAATGAGATTCTTGATACACATTGTGTATGATGGTCTAATTCTATTTTTAACTGGATATATGTGAACATACATAAATTCCAAAATCAGTATATTGGAAATCATTAAGAAACCTGTTGGGAAAGAAGTTCATACATAGTATACAATTATGATCCTATCACTCCCACTATGTAATATATTCCCTTTGTCTCGATATCTCAAAAATAGAGATTCATAATTTTTTCATTACTAATTATAACTAATTTCTCATTCAATAAAATACTAAAATATACTAACAAGTTAACTACAATGATCATGGATTTTTTAGAATGATTTGTTTCAATTAAAGAACTATATATCTATTCTTATATTAACATTAAAGGTAAAAATTAATTCATATCATTTATAATTTTACCAACATATGTTCCCCTAGTACGAGCATATCTCATCACAGTTTTCATCCATACATCAATGTATCCAATTAATGATATTTGTTAACAATATTATTATATATAAGAAACAAAACACAAATTTTAATTTTGTAATATCCAATGACACATAATCATGTTGTATTTTATTTCATCATGACCTCCCATTATGTAGATTATAAAGTGTGAAATTCATTATATGTATTAATGTCTTTTGATCCCCCAACTCTTGATAATCAACCACCATCTATATCGAATTAGACAGATGTTATATTGAAAATATTAAATGAGTTTTATAGTATTTTCATACTAACTATAAGTTCTCATTATATTGGAGAACCACTATAAAATAAATTTTCAGAATACTTGAATAACATTATCACATTAATGTTATCAAAAGTAATACTCAATATGTTATATGAAAATCATTTATATTCTGTTAAATAAAAATATAAAGTAATTTTTCATAGGGAACCAACTCTAATAAAATCTTTTATAGTTCTATATGTTCAATGTTATTCATTTCCTACATCCACCCTCTACCATGAACTTGGACCCCCTAATAATAAAGTTGTTTTCAAGTAGATAGTGGTGGTAGTAGTGGACTAGAGATCTACTAATTTCTTTCTACTCCTCTTATATATTACACTCTAGTTGGAAAACCTTATCACCCTCAAGTAGACCCCTATCCTTTATGCTAAATCTAAAAATTTGGTTCATCTACTATACCTCCCTAGTTATCCTATAATGTACTCCTTGTGAGATAAACCATAGATATGTGCCCTCTACCTTCATAAGAAAAACATGCATTGTCTCATAGCTGAGTATACCTATTTTTAACCTATATAATTAAAACCAATTATACAAGGATAAAAATATCCATTCCTACAATTAGGAGTCATGACCACTATCAGTATCTAGTTGTTTTATATGACTCTACTCATAGAAAGATATACCTTTTTATATATCTTGTTTGAGTGTATTCATTGAATTTCTAAATCAATAAATAAAACCAGTGAACTATTTCATATGTAGGAATATACAAGGGTATGGTCCCAACCCAAGTATGTTATTGAAGGCTATTCATGAACATTTTACCCTAAGGTATTCATAGTGAATCATTTCATAAGAATACCTAATAAGTTCTTTGAATCACATAGAACACTAGGATATGGGTACAGTTTCCAACTAATGTAAGAAAATCTCCAAGACCCATACCACAAAAAACATTATCTAATTGTACATATCTAAGAAGAAACCCCTCTAATTTGATACTGTATTGTTTTCCTGTCATGAGTTTCTATGAATTATGGCCGGTAACTTCTAGTAATATCATTAAACATTATTATGGAATGATCACCCATTTGGTCTCCATGTTTCTAAACTAAACTATAAACCTAATAAACTAACTCTAGAATATAATCTACTATATAGGGATCTAGTCTAACTTGGAACATTTGAGGCCACTATCTCAAGAACTCATGAATTATAATAAACATACATTTTGTATAATCCTACTCCATGGGGTCTATTATCTACATTATGGGTGGGTCCACTCTCATATCAATTCGAGGGTGATCAAAAATCTAATCCATTAGTAGAAGAAAAACATACATATCTAGTTCCTATGTGTAAATAATATTCCATATATTTTCATTAAATAGTTACTAGATCACTAGGACACAACCAGTATGAACCTACCAATGAAGATGATCTAATGGTTTATAGGGTGGTATCCAATTTTTGACCTGATGTACTAATGATTATTAATGAAAATTTAATAGAGTTTTATAATGGTTGGGAAGAATGAAAAACAAAATTGACATGTTATATGATTCATATTACATCCCATTAAAATCTATAACTGATGCTAATGAATTCCATCCCAACTAACATGTTATCAATTTCCTTGAGAAAGGATATGCCAGTTGCTCACACAAATCAATACGAACCAAAATTTTCGAATCAAACACAAGCCTCCAACATATACTTGATCCATATATGCCAAAATAATTCTCAAAACAGTAATAATATTAATCTTTGTCACTAATAGTTGAATGTCTCTCATACTGCCTAATTATGACATAACCTATTGAGACACCCCTTAGGCTAGGGGCATGCTAAGTGTTCCCCCCATTCCAAACTTTAATAGTGCACAAGCTAATGAACGACTATATAACTAACCAACTAGAGTATAAAATGAATGAGAATCCCTAAATAAATTACTGCTATAATAATTCAATATATAATATTTATGGGAATAATATAATTCCAATCATGTGATGGTAAAATGTACAAATGAATACCTCGAATATGTACTCATAAATTCCAACATGACTTGATTTACATATAAAATAGTCACTTGCGATCTCTTATAAAATGTATTATTATACCCTCCAATGTCACAATTACACTATGTATCATATACCCAAACACAACATGTATGGTCATAAGGATTGTATAATGGTGAGTATAAATATTCCCTGTATGATTCCTTGAAAGCATAATGGAGGAATTCCATAATCTGTTAGATTTAATAATTATAAACTCATATATGATTTATGGTTTCTAAATACAAAGTATATATAGTGCCTTCATATTCATAGAATAGATCTTATGAAATTAAACCCTAAAGTGATCATGTATTATCCTAAAATTAACAATATTGAAGCACTCAAACTACATATCTTATAATACTTCCATATTATCCCTCAACATAAAATTTTATATGATCTCACCATAATAATGTGTTTGTTCATTATTTGAGGGGGTACCAAGACCTATATAAGTTTCATGCTTTTTTGAGTCTTATTTCAATAAACTAATAGGGTTCCCAAATCTATAAGTGAATGACCCTTACACCATCACTATTTGATTTACACACTCTAATTAGTATTAAAGGTCCCATGTCTTATAATATGTTTACTTTAAAGGGGGTTACTGACCCAATTTCTACTCTAATAGCCTCAAATTCTAGCTATTTCAAACTATATAGTGCTAAAAAACTCATGTTTGGATACACTTTGAAACAAACATAGGATTATTAAGAGATTCATGTCTAGATTTTCTTCATGGAAATGAAATCATAATGGATAACTCATATAACCAATTTTGACACCTAAACCAAAATTTATAGAGAACACTGAAGTAGAATAGTACATGACATATACATTGAATAATATGGAATGTAATACATAGAAAAAAGATAGTAATGTACTATTATTATATGAACCATGTGAGTTTTACCTATATATCATGTCTATAAGGGAAAATGGTGCATGGAACAATATAATCTAATTGGAATTTAAACTGTGTACATTAAATTTAATCTATATAGTTTTAGACAATATTGCCCCTATACCATATGATATTTGGGACCTAGGTGTTGGCCTGATGTATAATGTATTATATGATATTTTATATGGTTATAAGCTAATTAATGTGTGACATGTGGTCACACAACATGTGGTATTTATAATTTTTCATACCTTTATCATAAAAAATATATACTACTTGATGATTATATCAAATATACATGGTCTTATGGATTTACGATATTTTGAAATGATAAATATAGAAATATATGGTTTTTTTATAAAACAAAGTTCAATATAATGTCAAGGAATTAATGTTTTTGGAACCTATACCTCTAGTCATTTATTTAACACTCTCTAAGCCCAATGCCACCAGTTCTACTTTTTACCTTATAAATGAGACTTATGGTCATTCATTTTCTTTTTGACCGTCCCCATATCATATATTAAATCTCCAAAAAAAAGTTTCACTAGAATATCAACATTGTACACTATCTATCTAATGAAAATAAAAGTCATTGGTTATTACTCCTCATTAAAAATTACACTATTAATAGAATCGTGGTGTGAAGAATTAGGAGGAATAATTTTTTAAACATTATAAGTGGGAAACCATGATCATAATAAAGTGGGTTCATGTTCATTAAAAAATACATGTTATGAAAATGTGATTAAAATCTATGTTTGATAAAGAATATCCCAAGGGAAGTTTTTGGGTTGAACATTTTTTATAAAAATTTATATAAAAATTTATCACGGTAAATATTTTTCAATCTATAAGAAATTAATTTGGTGAAATATTAATCAAATAAATCATAATTTTAATTGATTCACTGCGAATAAAAAACATAAATAGATATTTGATGACTATTCCATGACAAATAAATTTAAAAACACTGAAACATGAGCACAAGATAACCAATAATATTATCCATGTCAACAATTATGATGAATCTATACAAAATTACCTCTAATATTCCACTACATCCCCACCAAGCCATCGCAATTCTATAACACTATCTTTAGTAAAAATAATATTTTTTATAAAAAATAAGGGGTCGTCTCTTTCACATTTTAAATAAAGACCCACTAATTCTCTCTCCCATGGTTGAAATCCTAAATAATTTTTTTTATTTTTCTTGGAAAAACCCAATTTTCAAAAACAACCCCAGTGTTATAATTATTATTCAATAATATGTTTAGTAGTTGTTATATGTGGAAAACTTAATGACAAATAATAATATTATATATATATATGTGTGTGTGTTTTATTTTTCAAGGACTGTAATGGAAAAAATATATAACCACCGCCATGATGATCTTTATAAATAGTTTCAAAAAAATTAAAATCAATTTATTATAAAAAAATATATCTCACTATACACTATTTACTGAATAATGTTATATTTTTTGAAACTCCTAGAATAAAAATTCTATCACTCTATAATCAATGGAAGTTATGTATATTGTGGAATCTCAAGAAACAATACAAATTATCTTCATAAAGATAAAAATTTATGAAATTAGGTAAAACGTTTCATTACCATTGATGATTGGTTGGGATAATCAAAGAGTAATTAACTTACAAAAGAATATAGTACAATATCCAAGTTCAATTTTTACTGAGATCAAATAAAAATTTATCAAAGGGAATGTGAAATATTGTAATATTTTAATGGAATATATTTAAAATAGCGGGATAATCATGGATATCATAGCAAATCTCATAATAAAGGATGGCCTCTTGCACTTATGGGTGTTGTTGAGAGTTCTTTATCTACCAAAAGCATATAAGTTTTATAGTTTGTTTTCCCACTTTAATTACATTGTTTTTTTGATAAAGGGGAAGAATATAGAGGTCATAAAATTTATAATGGGAAGATAATTTACTAATTTGTTTATGGTACAGTAAAGTTGTAGAATAGAAACGTGTTTTCCTTAATGCTGGGATTTGAAATGTTGGTAGTTAAATCCTTGAAAATATCTCAAACATTGTTTTTCATGAATCAAAAAAAAATATTATGGGGGATAATTATTATTCATTGGGATAATTAATAAGTCTTATGATTGGATAATACCATCATTTAGTGAATGAAATGTGCTCTATGATCTGATATTAAATGTGATATGGTCAATATAGTGTTATTATTCACACTATATAGTTATAGAATAAATAAACCATTTTATCCAATAAAGGGGTGTTTTAATATCCTTTTAATTAGAGGAATACAAAATATTGTTTCTTGAGACAATTATAAATTAATATTTTATGTTTTTAGATGTTTTATTCAATTTCAACATTCTTATAAATGAGTTATTAACCAACTAGAGATGTGATAAATGAAAAGGAGTGAAGATATTATTATGAATTCATGTAAATGTCATGGTGAACCTATAATGATTGTGTGACACATGAAATAAAATTAATTATGAATAAATCAAGGTGAAATGGTTATTAAAGAATCATGTAATTAAGTTGGTATGGTGGCAGACCATTAAATATCCCAAAACATGAATTTCCAAAATCCCATATGTCATGGTGGTGATATTCTTATTAATAAATGACATGTTTCTCACACTCTTGAGAGATGAAACATTGAGATAATTGATCATGAATTCTTGGGATAATTATAGGGATAATATAAACACAACTTTGGGAAAGAACTATGGAGCTCACATGATCAAAATTTAAGAGGTAATTGAGGTCAAGATGTAAATATTAATAGATAAATTGATATATATCTTTATTTAATATACTTATAGTTCATGGAAAATTTTCAACTATATTCCTTAATATTTCGGATAATAATATACTAATATGGGTAGTGATACCACAACCATTTTTTCTCTAAGTATTATCAAATCACTAATAAGAGTTTGAAAACCATATAAAGATCATTGTGGCGTATTTTTTATTCTTCATGATAACACATATCATCACATCATTTCATTCAAGATAAAATCACACTAAATAATGCTCGATTTTTTTCTGAGATTTATTATTTCCATCGCCATGGATTCAACCCTTAGTGGTGGTCTATTCTCAATAAAACCGTATAAAATCCTATTTTACAGTCTATAAATTTTTTTTTAAATAATCATGAATGAAGACATAATTTTAGAGTTAAGCCTCTTCACTATAAATATATAATGGGATAAATCAACTGATATTTATAAGACACTTTCAACAAGTTCATATTTCTCAAATTAATAATATATTCATGTATAATTTTATGAAACAAAAAATAAAAAATAATTTTGAAAATTTTTGGAAGGCTTGTGTTTATGTCTTGATGATGATTCAGAACCCATTAATGGATTATAATATGGATATAAAAGGAAAAGATACCACTTTATTTATTCATGTATTTTATATCAAATTATTGATATTAGTTTTAAATGTTAATAATTTTGTTATGAAGATCTCATTGATGTAAATATATGAATAATTTCCAAAGTTAATGGATTTTGGATGAAGTTATCAAGTATTATAATATGATGATACATATAAATCATGTGAATATTTTTATAATCATGGTGATTCATGGAAAAATTTTATGGATTTAGTTAATTTCATCTGATGTCATGCTTTATCAATTCTCATAGTAATTCTGATGATTGATGAACTAAACATAACATTAATTACATGTATCAAATGTGATACACACATTAAAGAAAATACTAATGTATTATTAATGTAGAAGAATTTATTTTGAATTTATAATCCAAAATTTATAAAAGAACAATAATTGATGGTCTTGCGAAAATTTACTATTGCATGAGAACCATGGAAGTGTTAACATGAAGAACATTGAGATTCAATTTTTCATGATGGAAAACCATGAAATTTAATCAATGAACTATGGGATGAATAAGAGCATGTAGTTATATGGTTTTACATTTTATATTTGATTCCATTATTTACTTATAGGTTTTATATGTTATTATTTGGAGATTTTATTAAAACAATATTCCCTACCACACTTAGAAGCCACAACAACAACAACAATTGGGGTACATGTGTGACCTACAAGTTATCCAAGACATCCGAGGCTATATCATCCATTTAGTGTGATGGTATAGGATCATTGTTCCCACATAAGGATAGAGGGAATGTGTGTAAGGCCCGTAGTGTGCATGGGCATGGTCATGCATGGTTTAGGCTAATAGAACACAGGATAATTGGTTCCACCATATGAGGAGAAATGGTGGAAAATGGAGGGGTATTTTTGGATTCATCAGGTATCACTTTATTGATATAACTAAGGGAGGAACATCAGATATTTTTATGTGGGACATAGTCAGCACACTCACTATTAAAACTTTTAAAAAATTTATATAAATGATGTTGTTCAATTGAAGAGATCATGGTTTTCTGATCACCAGTGCATGTAGTCTTCAAACTGGAAATGCATATTTTTAAATCCACCATCACATTCAAATATCATTTCTTAAAGGTGTAAATATATCACTAGAGAAGATAAACATATCAACCATAGTCAAACCCAAGGCTTCAATGATAATTATGATTATAAGAAAATGTGACTAAATCGATCAAAAGTAACAAGGAACATTATTTATATGATTTATATAAATAATACGAAGAACAAGATTCAATAAAAATGGTAACCCAGTTATAGGATTCCATTTGAGCTCAACCATTAGAGAATATGGTTTTCATGGATTTATATTCGTATCATTGCGATTTTTCACTATGAGGATAATAAAGAGAACTCACAAAGAAAATCACCATGTTTTGTGGAATATCACATATCTTTTTTTGAAGTATTTAATTCTAGGATCTTATTCTCTTTATATCGGTCTTCATCATGACATACGAATTCAGATTTCGGCAGTTACTGAAAAAGGTAGAGATGATGACTATTACATATAAATAATTAATCCTTGATCTTGAGAAAGGGTCTTCCACTTGCCTATTTGTGAGATCTATTTAATTATTTATAAAACATATCCTATTAAAGATTTTATTTTGAAATTTAAAAGAACATGTATCATTATCCTTCAAGGATTCATGAAGCAAGGGAGCCTCAAAAAACAAATTGGCATTGCTAATGAGATCTGCGACCACAAAAAATATGAATCAAGCACTAAAGTGTTTGATGAAGATAGAAGTATCGTACACTACCTGAAGAAGATGTGATAGAAATGCAATCATTGTTAAAAACTCTCATAATTATTCTTGAAGAATGTGTTTTATGAATCCTTTTTTATTTCTTGAATAACTAACTACAAGTCATAGTGTATCAGTTGAGAACTCCCAATGTGCATCAGAAATAATTAGTTCTAAAATCCTTAACATTCTTTCATGAGGAAGAGGGTTTATGCATAAACTATTTTTAGTTAAATATTAGTATAACATATGATGTAATATGGTATTATATGCATTCATTAAGAAAATTCAATCATGTGTATGATTTGAGATACCTGATACTATGTTTTATTGGGGAATCATGACTCCACAGAGAGATAAAAAGATAGTGAATAGTGTGTGTTCAAAAATTCATGTGTGTGCAAAGATAAAATGAAAGATGAAACATTTAATGAATTATTTCATGAAAATGTGAAGGCTCATCAACACTTAAATGTTTTTTTCACATAAGATAACCTGAGATAAATTAATTTTAGAACATAAAATAATAATATATTGATTAATATGAAAGGGTTACACTTGTTATGAATCTTGAATTTCATGCCTAAAGTGCACATGATATAATTGGGTTTTCAATTCAAGAAGATATTAATTTGTGTATGTGTAAGATCATTCATGAATGACATTAAAAGTGAAGTGAAATCCAGTTTAAAAAATATCTACTTCACCAAGAAGATTTTAAGAGAATGAACATTTTATTCACCATTGATATCTTTTATCAAAGAAAGTTAATTAATTATGAAAATGTTGTGTTGAGATGATCTTCAATATTTAAATAATAAAAAATTATTTTTCATTCTATCTAAAAGGTGTAGAATATTTTTGGTAGACTATTTTTCAATGAGGAGATAAGGAAACTACTATACACTATTTAATATATTTTTGTGTCACATATCAAAGGGAGAAGAGGAGTGATTATATAATTCAAAATGAATTGATTATTATTTGGTCATAAATAATTTGTTGTTTATCATTCCACTACATTAATATTATAGTGACTAATAAAAGAATATGATTATAAAACTTTTATTTTGCTGATGGGAATAGTTAAGAAGAGTTACTTGCGTGATTATAATAAAATAACAAGTGAATAAGGGGAAGATCAAAGTAGTATTATGAAATTCAACAGGTCTCAATAGATGTAATACTTTCTTGGTGTTATAAACCATTATCAACTGGGATATGACTATCTTCCAAGTAATTATAAAGTTTCATCTGTGTACGGTAAAACCACCATCGTAAAAAAACTACACTGTATTGAAGGTGGAAGTGTATTTACTACTTTTTGTACCCACATTGAATGGATTTCATTCTTGTGTTTTTTTCAATATCATTTCCAAATAATTTCATGGAGTAGATAATCTTATAGGGTAGTGAAACATGAAAAAATATTGGGTGCTATATTTACTTCATTCATAAACTGTCACGTGACATGGATATTAGAATAAGAGAATCACGAACCTAACAAGTCTAAGAGGTGACACTATAAAATCTTTTTATTTTTTTAAAAAGTCTCAAACACTGATTCGACCATCTTAGTATTAATAATATACCAAAATAATATTTTCATGTGATATTATAGGATTGGTTCACCTCTTTTTCATTATATATAGAGAATCCATTCTCTTCTGAATATTTGAGGGTCTTTTTTAAGTCAACAATGAAGTAGATCTTTTATAAAGATTCAGTTACCTTTAAGAACAATTAAATTTGTACCATGATATTGATGAATAAAAAAACTAAGCATAAGATAATATAGAAAAATAAATTAATCCCATATAAATAAGAGGAATTCTCTAGTTATCTTTTCCTTTTTGATGATGAAGACCTATCAGTCTTGGAATATAATGAGTTGGTTTCCCACGTTTCCACCAAGAAGATAGAATATCCCTCCACCTTAGGTAATCATGTCATATAATCGACTTTCATAAAAAAATACAAAACAATATCATATCACAAGTGGTGATGATGATCAATCTAAAAATTCACAAGAATTGTATTTTGATAGACTAAGATGTTTTCTACATGTAATTTTTAAACAAAGAGACTCCCTTGTTTGTGTAGTATTTCAATGAAGGTAGGAACATATCACTGAGCGGGAAGGAGTAGCTGATTATTTAGATAAAATATTATTATAAATGATAATATAATTTTTATTTTTCTCTCTTAGGATCAATAATTTTATAAAACAATGATAGAATATGAAATATGTTCCAAAAAATTCCTTGAAGATGTTTAAAATAAAGAGGGAGTTAAAAGGAATCTTGAAGAAAATATTTGTGAACATGAATGGAAATTTAAAAATGACAATAATTTCAATGGTTTAAAATTATAAGTAATATCCAAAATTATCATGGAAAATGAAACTTTTCTTTTTAACGATTTTAATATGCATAAAGATGATGATGACACAATAAATAAGGATTTTGAAGATAATATGATTATGATTGAAATTTTCATAGTCATCCTCAATATGAAATGTCTCAATTTTGAAGATCGGTTGGCCAAACAAAATAAGTCATATATTGAGACTTCACCAAAGAAGGAAACCATATCTCCTAGAATTCAATGATAACTATTAGATTCTACTGTTGAAATACCACCAGAAATTGAAAAGAATGTCATGAATTAATTCAATTATATATCATTATAATATAATAAGAATGAGGTTCCATACATATCATCTTGTAAAATATTTGAAAATATGTTTCCTAAAATAGTGGATGTTTCTAAAAAAATCTGAACATGTATATACGAATAATGTTTATAAGAAATATACCACCATGTCTTGGGTGGGGAGGAAAAATATTGTGGTAGAGATTTCCCCATATAGAGCAAAACTAGTCATGAATAATACACAATAATATCATATGTAAGAGATTATGAAATCAACATTTTTTTGGTCAATGTAGTTTTTCAATATATTTGGGCATTTTGTATTATATTATTGGTAAAATCCTCAAAATGAAAAAAACATACAGATCCCATATCAAGGGGAGAAACCTAGATACAAAGAAACAACATCATTAAAAGGTCCATGATACTAGTTACTTACCTAACATGTTACATGTTCTAGAGATTATTTTCCTATCTGACATACAACTAGCAAAGTCAGCATCCGAATTACTTATTAAGTCAAATGGTTGTCCTATTGGATAAAACAGATATAGATTTATAGTAAACTTGTTATTTTTAAAAATTCTTTTAATATTAGTCAAATGAGATTCTTTGGGATTTTCTTGAGAATGATCACACATGAATACATTGGACATAATGTCAGGTCTTCTAGTAGTAAGATATAACAGACTCCCAATCATGCCTCATTAATTGGTTTGATCCACTGGTTTACCAGTTTCATCATCATCCAACTTAGAAGTGGTACTCATAGGTGTATCAATAACTTTATTATTATCCACACCAAAATGATTCAAAATATCTTTAGTATATTTACATTAATTTAGAATAATACAATTTTTATTTTGGAAAATTTGAAATCCAAGGAAAAATTTAAGTTCCCCCATTAATGTCATTTCAAATTCATCTGGAATCATATTTGAAAAATAATTACAAAAAGATTATTTAGAGTATCTGAAAATTATATCATCTATATAATTTCGTACGATTAAAACATCTATGGAAATCCTTTTAATAAAAAAAGTAGGATATGTTATCCCATTAGTAAATCCTTTTGAAATAAGAAAGGAACTAGGTCTATAATACCATGCTCTTGGATATTTCTTTAAACCATATATAGCTTTATAATGTTTAAAAACATGGTTTGAAAAATGGAGATTTTTAAAACTAGGGGTTGTTCAAAAAATACATCTTCAATTATTTACCCATTTAAAAAACCACTTTTGACATCCATTTAATAAATTTTTAAATTCAGATGAGCTGCATAAATAAGTAATGGACTCTAACCTAGGTATAGGTTCAATGGTTTATTCATAGTCTATTCTTTCCTCTTGACTATATCCTTGTGAAACTAACCTAGATTTCTTTCTAACTATATTTCTAGACTCATCATCTTTGTTTCTAAAAACCCATTTACTTCCTATTGTCAAAGTGTCCTTAGGTCATTCAACTAGTTCCCAGACATTTTTTATTTCAAATTAATTTAATTCGTCTTGCATAGCCATCACCCAAAATTCATCATTGATAGCATCATTAATATTTTTTGGTTCAAGCTATGAATGAAAAGCTTGATGTTCTACCTGGTTTCTCAGATAAGCACTAGTTTGTGATCCTCTATTTAGATCACATACTACAGCAACTAAAGGATGATTCCTGAGAGTTCTAATACCTCTAGAAAGAATTGAACTAGACTCCTCACGGTGGTTTATAGCTTCAGATTTAAAAGATGAAAATTATGGAGGATTCCCATAACTTGTTACTTTAACAGGAGGTTCACTATCATTATTATTAACGTCCATAATTGACATATCTTCCTCAAGGTGTTCAAGATAGATTTTCGGTTCATGTGGATCAATCTCATCAAATTTGACATGAACAGACTCTTCTACACATTTAGTTTTCATATTGAATACTCTGTAGGCCTTACTTGAGATTTAGTAGCCTAGAAAAATTCCTTCATCACTTTTGGAGGAAATCTTGTCAAGATTGTCATTAGTGTTAATGATAAAAGACATTGAAACCAAAAAATCTAAAGTAATTAACCTTAGGATTCCTATTGTTCTTAATATCATAAGGGGGCTTCTTAAGAATGGTTCTGATTACGACTATACTGATTATATAGAAAGCTGTATTTACAACTTTATACCAAAAATAAACATGTAGATTATACTCACTAAGCATAGCTTGAGAAATCTCTTGAAGGTTCCTATTTATTCTTTCCATGACTCAATTCAGTTGAGGTGTTCTAGGAGAAAAGAAATTGTGACTATAGACATTGTGTGAGAAATAAGATTCAATCTCTAGATTTTCAAACTCACGGACATGATCACTTCTCAAGGTCTTAATTCTAAGTCCACTAAGATTTTCTACAGACTTAGAGTATTTGGTAAAATAAGAAAAATCTTCAATTTTTTTATCCTGAATGTATACCCAAGTGTATCTAGAAAAATCATCTACAAGAACATAAACATATTTCTTCCCATCTAAACTTGAAACTCTTGATGGTCCAAACAATTCCATGTGAACCAACTCAAGCAATTGATATGTGGAAACTTCATTCTTTTGTTGGAATTAAACTTTGTGTTGTTTTTCATTTTGACAAGGATTACACACTTTTTTAAGAGGTAATTATAGTTTAGGTAAGTCTCTAACTAAACCATTCCTAGTGAGTTTCGTAAGTGAGTGCACATTGCTATGTCCTAGTATTCTGTTCCACAACTAGGGTTCCTTATGAAATGCATTTAAACAAGAAACCTTTTTCTCAGCTAAAGAATACAAATCAATAACATATACATTCTCTTTCCTACTAGAAATGAATACTAAATCATTTTTATAATTAAAAACATTACATGCATCATTTTCAAAATTAATATTAAAACCATCATCACACAACTGAGAAATACTTAGAAAATTTTATTTTAATCCATAAACAAAAAGTACTTTGGAAATTAATATTGTACTAGGGTTACCAATCTGGCCTAAGATGACGATTTTTCCCTTTCCATTATCACCAAAAGTTACATACCCCCCATCAACTTTGATTAGGCTCTTCAAGCAAGAATAATCTCCTATCATATGTCTTGAACATCTACTGTCCATGTACTATGAGTTTTACCGGAACTCATTAGGAAATTTTCCTGCAAAACAGAATAAGTGCAGTGTAACTTTGGTACCATGATTTTTTAGGACCAGAGAGGTTAGTAAGTAAATCTTTGGGAACCCATACTTGTCTCACAGATACCCTATAATCAATAGATATATTTTGAGACCTAAACACTTTGTTTGGTACTTTAGAGAATTGTTTTTCAAGAAATATTACAGAACATGAACAGGTAGTGAATTGTCCAGATTTTGGAATACATTTAGTTTTAATGATCCTTCTCCATTCTGGATGATATCCAAGACCATTTGTATATTTTGGGGCAATATGTTTTCCTAGAAACAGAGTCAAGGTATCTCTACTGGAAGAACACTTCTCAAGATCTCTCTTTAATTTTTTATTTGATAATTTGAGTTCAATATTTTCTATTAACATCTAGGATAATTTTTCTTTTTCAATATCTAGATCAGACTTATAATTGGAATTTAAAGCATGTTTCCCTTTTAATAATTTATATTTATCCTTGAGTTCATTGAAGGTATCCTCAAGAATTCTATAGTATTCAAATAGTTCATCCATAGTCATAATCTCATCATTATGTGATTCACATTCATTCTCATAATAATAGACATTATGTACAAGAGAAATGGGTGTTACCTCCAATTTTTCTGTCATGAAATATAAGTTAGCATGATTGTTCTGTTCACTATCAAAAACATCAAATCCACTGGAGATGTCTTCTGAAGCACTACATGTGGCTTTCATAGCCTTTTTATTTCCTTTTCACTTTTCTTCATACTTATTATTAAATTTATTCTTGGGGAAGTATGACTTCACCTGAACTTTTCATTTTCACTCATAGAAGATTATTTTATTTGAGTTGTCATTCTATTTTCCCTCTTTCTTGAATTGTCATTTACTACCATAATTTATCTTGTATTTTGACTTCCTAAATAATTTCTTCTTTTGGTAGATCTTTTTTAATATCATTTCAAGATGAGCCATCTCCTCATCATGGTCTATATCTGTCTCTTCAATAGTGGAACTGTCAACAAGAGCTTGAACCTCTTCTTTGTCTTTTCTATTTGAGGTAGTAGTCTTGAATTATACTGACTTCTTCCTCGGTTCCTCATGTACTTCTTGATACACCTTAAGCTCTTTTTCGTACATCAATATCTTTCCAATTAGTTCCTTCACTGAATTTTTTCCTATGTCACTAGATTCTCAGATTGAAACAGATGTTCCTCTCCATCTGTCAGGTAGGCATTGAAGCAGTCTCATAATTTGGCCCTTGTTGTCCGCTGTTCTTACAAGCAAACTCATGGTGTTCACTATTTCATTAAACCTGAGATATATTTCAGAGATAGGTTCATCATGCACCATTTTGAAATTATCATATTTAATAGTGTATGTATTTAATCTCATTTATTTAACATTGATTGTTCCCCCATGAGAGATAGCTAAAGTATCTTCAATTTCTTATGAAATTTTACATGAAGATGTTCTATTGAATTCATCATCACTTAGAGAATAGTACAAGGCATTCATTACATTTCAGTTATTATTGTATGTTGCTTTCATCAACTGAGACCATGTTTTCTTAGCAGTAGTAGGCAATATATGTTGTTCTTCAATTGTGTCCCAGATTTCAGCTCCCATTCTCTCTAGATATATTTTCATTTTTAATTTCCACTGAGAATAGTTATTACCATTAAATAATGGTGGCCTGTTAGTAGGAGCACCCCCAACTCTAGTCTCCATGGTGACTTAGAATTTAAAGAACTGGAAATCTAGATATGACAGAAATTTTAAAATATTTAAGATAAAACTAAAATCACAGTTGAAAATAATTTGAAAAATTGAAAATAAAAACAGCACTGATACAAAATTATTGTTGGAGTGGATACTCAAGAGGGGGGGGGGATTGTGTTCCTACATAAAATTTCCATTAAAAAATATTAAAAATGTCCCCCAAGTTTTGAAAATGGCTCAGTTAATTAAGGTTGTCGAGATATAGATGTCTAATTGGTCAACAGGTTTCACAAAGGGTGATTAGTCCTCAATTTAATTATTGATAAACACTTATCCAACTATTGAAACAAGTTTACTGAATCAAACAAATACACACACTAACCAAAACTATCTTTTAAATTGAAAGAAAAAACAAATTTATGGTTTAGATAATGTAAGCATCCGAAAAGAAATAAAATAGAGTATAATAAAAATGTATTTCACAGAGAAGTAAAACAAGAGTTTCAGTCTCAAGATGAGACTTAGGCCTCTCCCCTTGGTGGTCACCTACCACAAAGCAGTTTCTTTGAGCAATAAACTTGATACACAAACTGTATCGGGCTTTACAACAATTTTCACAAACTGCCCAGGGTTCACACCCTCTACCACTGTTCTTCGTGGGAATTACAAAAGATATAGACCACACACAGTATATTCCATATTTATATGTGGGAAAAAAATGTAGATGATGTTTGATATGAGGATATTCATTATCCTACAGTTAAAGCACAAGAGATGTTGTGTGAGACAGAAAGACACACACACTTCTCAGAAATGTAAAAATGAATGAAACAATAGAGCAATTCGGATGAGATAGAGTTTCGAAGAATCTATGAGTTTGTAGTACAACTCTTCAGTCCTTGAAGAGAGGAATTTGAAGTTTGAGTCTGTCTCTAGAAGTTGTCTCCAAAACAGAGTGTCGTAACTTCCAAGTATTAGCTTCTAAGAGATGTTAAAATTCATAGTATAAGGGATTTGATAAAGTACAATAGGAAAACCTTGATTATGTTCTTCAAAAATATCTTCATGAAGCTTTTGGATTTTTCAGTATATGAAATGGAGTGTTCTTCTTCTTGTTCTTCATCAGTTTCTTCCTTATGCATTCGACTTGTGAACTTCACTCTCACACTTTTTTTCTTTGTGCCTCTCTCTATATATATCTTCTTTTTCTTTGTTATTTTTCTTTCATATTTTAGGTCCGAAAATAAGAATGAGTAGATCACGTGCATTATTTCTTGTACCACATACTATCCATGATATTGTCTCCGGAAACGTTTACAATCAGTATTAATTAATTTCATAAGCATTTAATTTATCAAATGTGTCTGTTAGAATAATTTTGACAAATTTACAGAGTATGAAAGGATAAGCTTCATTAAACATGTAACGGTGGACTTTATATTGGTAGGCTTCAACAAGAGGTTCATATCAGCAATCTCCAATTGCAACCTTCCAACAGTAACCTTCACCTCTGTAAACTTTAATAGTAGGCTTGCATCGATAACCTTTTATAGTGGCCTTGCATCAGTGACCATGTAGCAGTGACCTTGTAATGGTGACCTTGAAGCAGTAACCTTTGTGTTGGTGACCATGTAATGGTATCCTTGTAGCGGTGAACTTGTAATGGTGATCTTGTACTTAGATAAATTTTGCACTGTAAATTTTTTCAATCAAGCAGTGAGATTGAGAGTATATGAATATTACACTATAGAAATAGGAAACATTAACGAAACAAAGTTAGCATAGAATGAAAACATGGTTCCGACTTAACTAAAAAATATTTGGGATTATCAAAACATGATTTGGGATTATCAAAATAGGTGAGTCCAATAGGGATGTCATAATAATGATTCATCTTTTATAAAAACATATCTTTGAGGGTCTGATTTTTTTGATTTGGGGGATGATTCATTTTTAAAACAATATTTTTTATCCATTTTTTGAATTTTTGAATTTATTAAATTGGTTTTTGGGATTTTATTTTTGGTGTGAGAGGTTACTTGACTTCTCAAATAAGACTTATGAGCATTTTGTTGTGTTATGGATTTGATTATGGTTCAGAACAAGGTTGATTGGTTTGTTTTTACATTTTAGGAGAAATTGAGCATCATCATGACTATAGAGTTCTATAATGTTTTGTTTATAATGGGAATGGTTTTATAGAATGTATAACACATAGTTTTAGGGAATTTCAATAAATTTAATAAGAAACCATTCAAGGAGTATTTGACATAGGAATTAGCATAGTGTTTTTACATGATTGTTGAAAAAACATTTAGATTGTTTTCATAGGGACCCAATGCTGATTCACTTGGTTAGTGCATGGATGGAAAATATTGTGGACCAACTATGTAAGGTTGGGTGTTTTGGGACAGTTCAAACCACATAGTTATTACACTACTTCAAAAACTAGGTGGTCAATCCATATTCCCCTTAAAGGCGTGGTTTTACCATTTTTTACCTTATATTTCTATAACAACAAACCCCTTTATTTATTTTCTCCCTTGAACCAATAGCCCCAACATGATTCCTTCTCCATTCCTCTCTTCAAATTTTGAGATCTGACCCATATATTTTCTATTTTAACCACAGTTAGGTACGACCAAGAACTAGAGGTAATGTTATGAGTCCTTATTCCTCATTTATTTGATTCTATCATTATCGAAATCTCTCTCACTATTTATCGATTATAATCAATAATTTTTGGTTATTTTTCTATTTTAAAATTTTATTACTTTTTTAGAAGAACTCAAAGATTATATTAGGCGAGTATAATTCTCTCAGAAGCTGGTAAGTTGTCCATAAATTTTACCCACAATCTCTCTTCTGTTTTATGGGAATATTTTTTGTTTCCATAGTGGTTATACATGGGATGATCATGCACAAAATTAAATGTTTCAAAATTTTTCTTTTTTTAGTTCTAATGTTAATTATTTTATATAATTTATTTTTTATTCCTATAATTAATTAATTAGTGAAGAAATATTACAATTGATTCGAAATGGGGGATTTGTTTTGCAATCAATGACTGGTAAGTGGAAATTCACAATCATAAATTAATTTTAAATAGTAATGACTATTGAATTTATCCCTTTATAATCATAATTTGGTATTCAAAATGTTATCTTTTTCTTAGATAGGTATAATTTAAAAGTAATGATGTTTTTCAAATTTTTCAACAGATTTTTATCTTCTGTAAAATTTGGTTTTGTCTTATAAAAATAAAATGGTCACATTATGAAAATAGTGTGTCATAGTAATGTTTTTGGAAATATAAATGTGGTTTAATGTGGGTTTTTAGTTATGTGTTTGGAACATATTGTTTTATTTAAAGGGATAAAAAGAATTAATTTTTTTGTTTAAATTAATTCAGTTTGAAGTGGATTTTTTATATTTTAATTTTGGTCATGGAATGGAATTGAAGTGGGGAGGCTTTTTTGATATAAGAATTTGTTATGTTTGAAATGTATTAAATGAAATGAAAAAATACATAAGGTTTAGTATTTGATTAAAGGATGGTTAAAATATATTTTTAGGGAATCCTAATTTTAATAGTTTTCAAAGTACCCTTTGGGGGTTGTGTTAGTTTAATGGGAATGAAAATTCCCATGGGTGAGCTTTTTATAATGGTAATGAGAGTCATCATTGGGGAGGTAATTTTTATAAATGGAATATAAAAACCACTATGAATGGTCATGATACAAGTTGAGAAAAATCCCATAGGGGTGGTTCATGATGCTTATTATAATTTTTAATTGAATGAGAAAACCTCTATATAAGAGTTTCATATTACTTATTCCCTTATGCCATCGGGTGAGAAAAATTCCACATGGGAGGTCCGTGTTACTTATTAACTTGTTCAAATAGTAGAGAAAACTCCCATATGGGAGGTAGATGTTAAAATATTTTGTATATCCAGGAGACCCAATTCTGTTAAATTGGGTGCAATGGTCATCTTGACATGCTTAGAGACATCCCAACACTGGCTGATGTAGGAATGGTTAATCAGGATCACAGACTTAATGATCGTAAATTCTATGACCATATACTACTATCACTATGAACACAAGGTATTATTTTTTGTTTATTGGTTTATTTATAAAAAATCATTTAAAATATTAGTTTCTTACTTTTATAAAATTTTCATGTATATTTATATCTGATTAGTTATCTTACGAAAACATGTAGTGGTAGCCTACTATGTTATACTCACACCCTACTCAGGCTACTATAGAACCTAAGTACCCAAGAATATATTTTTATTGGTTAATTAGATACACATTTATGAAAATTTCATGTCTTATTCGATTCTTCATGGTATGAAACAATATTGTATAGATGATGGAACTTAGATGGAATCTCTAATAGTTAAGGTTGTTTCATAGTTCTTGTTTTATTATTTTTGGTTGTTTTATTATCTTTTGTATGTGATCTCCCATTGGGGGATTGATGGTGAATTGTATGACATAATCTATTTTTTTTGTAATTTTATACTAGAGTTATTTTTTAACATTCCATGTATTGTTATGATCATTTATTTTGATTGAGTTTCCGTCTTTATACAATATATATTACTATTTAAACTCTAACCGAAGGATATAGTATCATTATAATATCATTACAAACAATAACAACTATTCATAAGACACTATAATATGATGAGGCTCACATAAGATGATTTGTTGGCCACTAGTCCAACCTTAGAGAGTGGTATAGGGAGTCAAAACACTATAATGTACACATTCCTTACCATATTCGGAAGAGAGAATTTGGTTAAGGTGAATTAGTCAACAATACATGTCCTTGAGTACCAAGATATTTGGAAAACACCTAGAACTCAAGGATTATTATGGGTGGTAGCTCTCAAGTGGTTGAAAATAATAAATAAAAAACATAATTAATATACGAAGACACACAACCTTTTTAAGATACACTATCTAACCTAAGACTTGTTCTACTAATTACCCACATGATAACCATTTTGAAAACACTTTCCATTGGGATGATAATACTCCATAATTCATACAATAAACTTCTTGATTATCATGATTACTTATTATTTACTGTTCATAATATAGAAAATATTTTATAATATCCCATAATCAATTCTATGTTAATTTTCATATTAAAAATTTAAATACATGGTGGTTTTATTTAACATGATAATCATTTCTTAGAACAACCCAAGATCATTAATTACATTAATATTTAACTCTCTTATTTAATCACTTATTGTGACATCATTAAATCATCATAAATCTTCCCCATTAATTAATTCATTACTTATTTTACAGTTCCATAACATTGAGGGACTTAGACCCAACTACACTACTATAATGAATGGTACCACCATGGATTATACAAGAACAAAACATTAGTAAAATAATAAAAGAAAAAAAAGAAAAAATCACCTCCATATCAAGAAAACTACCACAACATCATTCCAAAATCTTTTTTATGCCTGCCTTACCATCCCTCCATCTACCATAATTTTCTACCACCATAAAAATAAAAGACATATCAACCCTCACCAATTTAACTAAACTTGATTTAGGATTCAATTTAAAAAAAGGGATCTAATATTCTATAATATATATAAACAAAAATAATATAAATCCAGAAATAAAACCATCAACACATATCTAACCAATGCAAAAAAAAGTCAATAAACTACCTAAGATGGGATTTTTCTAATATTAATTTAATAAAATATCCTATTTTATTAATATCATTATATCAATTATCGATTATGGAATGGTTTAACAAACATAAAATATAAAATTACATTAACCAACCATAGTTTATAATATCAATAAATACTCTTAAAGAAATAGTCGAACATCTTAATAAATTACATGTAATTTCATTGAAAATTATTAGTTAGGCTATATATATATCCTTTTCATCATTCCATATTTAATTTTCTTAAAAATTGTGGATATGATATTCAAATAATAAAATTATAAAAAAAACTACCAAAAAATATACGAAATATACAAAATCAATAACATGAACATAATCTTAATCATATGTGAAACATAACTCCACTTTCATTTTCAAATTTTTTTTATTCATTGTCATCATTTGGATGATTCCCACTCTACACATATTAAAAACTAAAGCATGTTAATCCTAGAAATGAACAGAATAAAATAAATAATCAAATACCCTATCTTGATATAAATCATTAATAATCACTAAAAATATCTTGAATTCAAGCATATACTAATGGTTCTCCATAGTGTTGGGTATATTCTTGTCCAGAAAAGGATGTAGTAACGATTTTTAGTGAATCATTAGTATAGGGGAAGAAGAATTGTGATTCGACCAATGGATGGAAGTGAAATATTGGTATAGAAATATTCCAATAGTTTTGTACCATTGTTATAAGTCAATACCAAATTTTTTGAAACAAATGTTATTGGCCTCCAACCCCCATATTCCTCAACCTGCAACACCCCCACCGTATCCACATAACATAGAAACAAACAACATAATCAACATAATCCAACAATCATATAGAAAATAAAATAACCGCATCAAACAGCCTCTAGAAGGAAGGGCATCACCACACCTTAGTCAGTTACCTGAAAATTAACATTACCAACCAATATGCTGATAATGATAACACAAGAAACCAAATAATGAATTCTACGAGTGATAAAAAAACATTCAAAACATCACATATATTAATTTAGAATAAATCATCAAACATAAAATTTCATAAATATGAGTAAAAAATGCAAGGGAACAATATATACCTCATTACCATTATCCTCATTATCATCATATCCCACATCCTTGTAATCATCCTCGGCCTCATCCTCATCATTACCCTCATCCTCTCCCTCTTACTCATAATCACCACCATCTCCATCACCATAAACATCATCATCCCAAACACCACTAGGACCTCTGCCAAGTGTACAATATAATGTACTATTATCAAATATGCATCAAAATATATGGTATATCCGATGGAAATGATGGACATAAAAATACCATAAATTCTAGAAAGTCATCATTGGCCCATTTATTCCATTTACTATCCCTTATGAAAAAATTGTGGGCCTTTTATACCTGGTCATGAGCCAATGATTCGTGTATATTAGTTTTTTCCATCTCAATGCTTGCAGAATTGGTGCCTAAATTGGAACAATATCAATTTGGTACAAAACCCTTCCCTGGTCTACAACATACTCTGTGATGGTGATCATCGTCCAAAACACAATGTGACTGATCATTTAGCCCTATGTTTCTAGCATCCTGATCATCAAGGACCTAAAAAGCTTGCTATTACAAATATAAATAAGTTATTAAGTTATAAAATAAATAAATAAATTTGAAATACAAAATTAAAGCATACATTATATTGTTCTGTTAGTTCATGAACCATTCTTCAATCTTTTTTTCTAATCGAGCAAAAAAAATCTCACAAGGCACACGTCCTTCAATATTAAATAACTATCTCTAAAAATATTTTGAATGTAGAAAACTATAATTTGAAATAGGTTGCAGGTAATGAATTTTATAACTCAAATCAAATTGAAATTAATTTTAAATGAAGTTGAAATGAAAAAAATGATAGATGAATTATAGTCAAGAAAGATCAAAATTTATGGATTTATCTTACACCTCCTTCAAGTGAAAATATCATGTATGTGAATTCCATATACCATGGCTGGATAAAATTGTTTTATGAATACAAAAATAATAAAATTTGAATAATTGCATCTCCAAATTGATAAGACACGAGGAACAAAATGGTTTATCAGAGAACTAAAAGTGATATAGTCCACTATGTAGTGTATGTTAAAAAAATTATTTTCATTGAAAAATTATTTTATAAGGTTATAATTAAACTAAATTATAGATAAAGTATAATTTTTAAAAAAATTAAAACATATTAATGATAAATTATTCGTCAATGAACATATATTTAAACAATAATTAAGAAATAATGGTAAATTTAATTAAAATGATATTTTTATAACATTAATTTATCCCATACCCAATTATTAATGTTTGATACTTATTTATTCCTTTTTATGGTTTTTATATAGAAAAAAATTTAATTTAAAAAAATACACATGGAGATAAAATATTTGATAGTTTGTTTAGGATGATAAAAAAGACATTATCATAACCTTTGTTTAAAACTGAATTTTACTTAGGATGTTAAATACAAGGCCTTACAAGATAATTATGAGTATTAAGATATGTTTTTTATTGAGGTGACATGAAGATCATGGATGGACATCCTTAAGATTCCCTTGTTGTATTGGATGCTTAGATTGTGGAGTGATGTTCACTATTGGAGATAGAAGTTGTACGAAGGAGTACATGTTTGCTTAAATATTTTCCATGCCTATTGGTACTTAGGGATCATTATAGGTTCATTGAGGTAGAATTTATATCATAGGGAATATACAAAAAATGAATTCATTTACTAGTCCATATCTCTCTGTTATACAGTTTTAGTGGGAGTTCTATGTCCAGAGGATTTTATCTCATATGTAAGGTTCAGTTTCTTGATTCAATGGTGGAAGCTTTATATCATAGAGGATTACAGGATTTCTACACATGTAAGGTCAATAAGTTATGTTGGATGGTGAGTAATCTAGAAGTTAGGTGCTAAATATAATCTAAGTCCATGAAAATAAGAACACATGTTTTTCAGGATAGTTTTACTTAGTTCATATGAGATATCATCTTGGAATGATTTTTTAATGGTACATAAATGGGGTATGATCAAAATAGAGAAAATATTGTCCATATTTGTTCTCATAATCAACAGAAAATTGGAAAATTGAGATTTAAAAAAGAAAGATTTAGAACAAATGAAATATCAGTTAGATGAACTTTTATAAAATAACAAGTCCAAATGTCTTCATTAAAAATCATGAAATCATGATCAAGAAAAAAAATAGATTAAAACATTCCATCTAATATAATTTTATAAATAGATAATTTATTGCAATTTAATATAACTCTAACTATGATAAATTTATAGAACTAGATGTGCATTATTTCTCTGTATACTGTGAACTAGAAATTGATGTAGCTACCATTAAAGAGTGTATATATATGGAAATTGGAAAAATGACTCCCAGTTTGAAGATGATGTTTATCTAGAATATATAAAATATAAAATTGACCTATATATTGGGTTTTAAAGAAAATACTATAATGTAATATCAGTAAATTGAACAATGGACCCCAAAAGAAGTGAATTTTGAAGAAATAATAGCTTTAGTATAATTATGGAATCATCTTCACACTCTTCAATGAAAAGTATACCATATATTTGGAGGCAAATCATCGAATATGGATAATCCTTATAACATACTCCCACCCAATACTCATTCATGGTTTTCGGTTTTTTGATAGGTATTGAAACACTATATCATAATGTTTTTCCAAGATTGACATACACTAATTGAAATTAGTAGGAATATTATTGGTTGAGTTCTATCATTGAAACTAAGAACCCATTATATTTTTGTTTTATTAGTAAAACTACCTATTATGGGCTAAAGACACCTCATACACTCTTGGGGGTCCAAAAAAGATTCATGTATGTCATTTTTTCTAGTTGGTAATTTTTTTTTACATTTATATATCTTTATAGAATTCCTTCCATAATATTTTATTATATAAAATTACAAATAAACATTTATCATAGAAAATAATATATTTACCCATTGTTTTTTTTTTTGAATTTGATAGAATGGATTGAAATTTCATCCACTTGTGAAAAAACCATAATCTCATTTGTTAAGAATAATAATTTTTTTAGAAATAAAACCCTATTAAAGGATTGTTGTAACTACTTCCTCTCATGGTCTAGCATTGTAGTACACCCCAATGTGTGGAGGTATTTTAGCATACTTGATTTTTATTTCAACCTAACACTATCTAACAAAATATGTTTCAATAATTAAAAAAAATTGAATTCAAATGAGGTTAATTCTCATCCAAAAACCTCAAATTTGATTAATTCCATGAACTCTTTACTCATCCAATGATCCATCCTTTCTTGATAATATTCTACTATACAATCATTCATGAAACGTGTGGCCTCTAAATATATACCAACTCTACAATTTCATCCACTATAAAACACATGCTTGTATGTTTCATATAGAACGCCCAATTCTATGAGATGTGTTTTCCTCGATTCCACACCATTGTATAAATTAAGACCAAGTTGACACCAAAATATTAATTCATATAAATAAAATAATAATATAACATTATATCTTAAGAATATTTTCCCATATTTTCACCCAATCATTATCCATTACTTCATTTTCAAGGTGTCGCTAGGAGGGAGGCCTGATGAAAATTTTATCTGAGTATTCGGAAAGAATATCTATAAAATTACTACATTCCCACATTGTTTTTTCAATCATTTGGTTTTCCTTGTTGTAATACACCATTATTATTTGGTGGAAACTCCACAAAAAACATGTTAATGTATACCCACGAAGCCTATCAGAAGATCCATTTGGTAATGAAAAAAAAAATATTATTTCAAAGAATTTATAATGAATTTTTTTACTATGGTTATATAAATATTCCTAAGGTAGTATGATCAGTATGTGCGTCTAGATCACTAGTCTCTGAAGGAACATCCACCTGTATATATGGAGTGGATCCTATGGTATGATTCTTAGGCTCAAAATGTGCTGGAAAACAATTCTAAGAATGGTGAATGTTTAATATCAAGGATAAAGAATTATAAGGAAATGAATATGGAATAAATGTCTCTGGAAATGCATAATTTGGATGAGGAGTTGGAAAAATCATTAGATAATGGAAATATAGCTGAGGAATCTCAAATAAAAATGGTGGGGAAAATATGCATGGCATAAATATCTTGGGTGTCTGTAACTACATTGAGGGATTAGAAGGTGTTGTAGTTGTTATGTCAAGGGGAGAAAAGGGGTGTGATTGGATACATACAATTGAGTGATTAGCTTTAGTACCACATTATCCCCCACATATCATCATCCTTACCACTGGAATCACTAGGGTAATTGGAGAATTAATATTTTCAAGGTGGTGGGTCCTAATTAAAAGATAAAAATTAAACTAATCACATGAAATTATATGTTATTGATATATATATGTAATAAAATTCTCACAACAGGAACCTAAGTAGTGATTCCCATCTCTCTCATTTGGTGATTTCTGTTTATCAACTTTTTTCTTCATGTCTCTTCAATGTTATACATTTACTTCATTTGAAAACAAATATGTAATTAATTATTTATTAACAAAAAATGTGTAATAAAAATAACAAAGAATATGATATATGAATTAATTAAGGAATACCATTTTTCAAACCAAATATTAGATAGGAAATGATATAAAAAATATATTATTTTTAGTGGGAATAATATAAAAAAATACATTTCACAGAAGAATCAATATAATCAAATTATATTATTTATCACGGCTATAATATATGTTTTACTATACTTCCAATTTGATTTAATTCAATTTTGGTTAGGTTATTTTGGTTTTTATCATAAATTGATTGTGGAATTTTTCTATTTTTAATTTCTATAATTTACTTGGTTGTTTTATATCAATTGATTTGGTAAATTGTCCATTTTCATTTATCTTAAGTAATTTGATTATTTTTTTGGTTCAGTGATTATTTCAATTAGTATTGATGTACATATTAATTATTTTAATATACACAATTCAATTCATCTTTTTTATTATTCCAATTTAATTGTTTAATTTTTTTTGGTTTGGTAGGTCAAAATACTATTCAACTCAATATTAGAAAATAAAACTCAAAGAAAAATACAACCAGTAAATAATGAAAATGCACATGAAGGTCAAGTTGGATACAAAATATTTTAAATCAATAGTAAATAAATATGAATAGTACCAAAAAACCAAGACAAGATAAACCAAAATAAATATGAACAAATATGAATGATTCTTTTTCATTTTCCTACACAGCTTCAATTTCAAAATTGACAATGAAAATTGAACTATTACAATCATCAATGGTAATAAATGGATTAGCGCCAATAGGAGTAGAGATGGTGTTAATTCCATCATCACCATCATCAAAAATATTTCTTAGGATTACTTCAATAAGGACACAAAATTATGTTTGAAGATGATCTTTCACATAAAAAATATGATTCACCATTGGTTTCAATTCATATTTTTCATTGGTATAAAGACTATGAGTTGGGTTAATAACTCAAAATCCACAATCATCAATAAATTTTATATTCCACTTCATTGAGTCAAACCACTTTCATTTCATCATAGTCACTCAACCATGATAGTAATAATAAAATAATTGTATTTTATCATTAACACTATAATAATATACATTTTAAAATTAGTGTATATTATCTGATAAACTATAATAATAGTCTGTTGGGCCAATTACCATAACACAATCATGTTGTGTTCTCATGTTCGTTTCTTATTTAGTGATAATAAATATATACCCATTGATTACAATTTATTTTCCTTTATGAACCATGAAATTAGGACCAGAATCCAAAGCTCGTATTTTCATAGAGATGGAGTCAAAATGGAAACTCATTACATGAAATATAAATTAAAATTACACTTCAATAAATATTGATTTTATTAATTCAATATAGTAATATTTCTACCTTTAATTTTAAAAAAGAAGAAAACTCATTACTATGGAAATTCTCTATCCATATCAAAGATAAAGAAAGATGCTTTGTGTTTATCTTTTTTTTTCCTACCAAAAAATAGAAATAGTTTTAAAAATATGAGAAATTAGATGAGATGAGATAAGATATATATGTTAAATTAAATTTCATGATGTATTCATCAAATAAATAATTTTTATACAAAACTAAGTGAAACCCCATCTCTCTCTTCAAGGATTATTGTTTTAAATGTTTATAATCTAGTAATTACCTTTATTTGGGGAAGTGATGGAAAAATAGGTTCAATTTGTTCATACTATTCCCCTTTATTTATAATTTTCATGTTATATCTTGTAGTAATATCAGGGAAATATATATTGAACTAAAATACATATATTCTTGAGCTAGTTGAACTTTCACGATAGATCCTTTAGGATGATTACTATTCCAGACATAATATGTCAATGTGTACTTATTTCATTCAGTTGGATACATTTAATGAAAATAAAAAAGTCCTCTGAGTAGTATTTTGGTTAGAATATGGATAGTTAGATGCAACATACTAGTGACAAAATATGGGAGAATTATTTTCTCTAGCTCAAAATAATTAATGGTTCTCATGATAACATTTTTTTAGGAAATACCTAGAAAAACTCATTTTACATATATCTCTAAAAAATGGAACGAGTTAAGAAATAAATCCCTTATATTATTATCCATGACGATGTCAAATTTTTACTGGAATCAACTCATGTAGAAGGATGTAATAATCATTAATCTTCAAATATTTTACATTCGAACAACTAGTTTTCACCCATTTTGATAAGTATCTTAAATATCCATGGGGGACAATAATATTCACTATTACATCCATAAATTTATTTTCCTATAGGTATCATTACAAAAGAAAAACATGAATCATTCCATTTATTTTCACTCATATACAAAGGATGAAATTATTGTATGCTACTGAAATCCAACAAGTCACACATAGAGTGCCAATAATATTTTGTATTTCCCTTTAAATTTAAAATAATTGCTAAAAAATTTTCAAATATATTTTATTAAATGTGAATTGTATCAATGAAATGATGTAAAAAATTGGTTTACTAATAAGGAAAATCAGATAATATACTTCTCTTCTTCCAATTGTAATTTGTTTTAGTGGAAACAATCATTCTATTTCCCTATTTCATTTAACCCTTTTTGAAAGAAAAATTTAAATATGGAATTACATTAATCACATTAGTTCCATATATACGAAAAGGTGGATTGTTGGTCTCCATGGTATTGTAAAATCTTTGACAATTATTCATATTTGGAGGGTATATTTGTAAGAATATTAAATGTTCCATATATATGAAACTATAGTGATATTTTAGTCTTATAGATCATGTATTCATCATGAAAATAGTACATGATTGTTTTTACTTCTTGATCCATCCATACATCATTTTATAAGATTGGAAATCATTGATTGTCCACACAAATGCAAAACACATCTAAAATATGCCTTTTGATCATGCATCGTATGTGCATACACCAACACACCAAGATGATTTCAAATATTTTATTAAAGGTTTCATGTATGCATCTATATCATGGTCAGGATCAGTAGGTCTGTATATAAGTATAGTCATGAATGTGAAATGATTTTTCAAAAACATCCATTAAGGAAGGTTATAAATTTCTGTGAAAATCGGTTATGTGATGTGAAAAATAAGAATCTACACAAATAGATTAAAATTATCACATGAAATACCCAACCTCAAATTACACACATTAGATGTGAAATCATGATATCAAGCATCAAATGTATTCCCTATAAATCCATCTATAGTGTCAACCAACTCATCACTATTCTTATTTCATTTAGTATCATGCAATCCCATTTTTATTGACACTTCATCATAAATATAAATATTCTGGAGAATGTGGATAAATGGAATGGCCCATATTACTTTATATACAACACATGATGGTGTTATATCATCCTTTCTGTTCCATCAAGATGGGGCACATTTTATATGATCATTTTGTTCAGCAGTTTCCTCCCAAAATAACCTGAAATCCTTCGATCATGAATTAATTTTGTTAATTTAAAATCCACGTTCCTCTACTAACTTTCATTCAATATATTGGTTTTAGGGAATATCTATATCATTTGGAAGTAATTCCTTCCAAATTCTTATAATGTAATCGATGGTGGTATTAGAAATAACATACATGGGTTTCCCATAAAATAGTGGGATTAAAAATTCTATCCTTTTCTTTTTACCACATTAATAATATATTGGAGTCAGGGTCATATCATTAAATTTTTTCCACCCTATCATCATCATCATTTTTATTACATGAATCATCTATTTTTGTATCAATTTCTTGTTAGGCCATGATCCTTTAGTACTCATTATGGAGAATAAATAAAAAATGGTCATCTAATAAATTCTCCAATACATTCCTCTCATTTCGATTATGAATAATTTTAGATTTCATATTATCCCAATTTTGATACCAACGTAATATTTTTCTTGAAAATAATATTTTATTATATTGTATATAACTTCTTTACAACTCAAATATGTTTTCCCAAAATTTTTATAACATAGGCAATGTATGTGACCACTATCTAAAGCATTATTAAATGAAATATCTTAAACGATCACAATTTTTTTTGGAAATCACATGATATATAATTGGATTCATACATCAAACTTCTATAAAAAATGTAAAAAAAATGTTTTATGTAATTTTGTAATGTAAATTAAATAATATTTAAGCTGTATCAAATATATATTTAAAGAAATGATAAATTTTCACATTATACGAAACTGTAACTGACACCCCAGTCTATATGTGATTCATTATATAAAAGAAAACAAAATACAATATATGTTAAAAATACTATAAATATAAAACAATGATATTGAATTCAATTATAACAATGAGTAAAAACTACACATAATAATATTTGGTTTGGTTTGGTGTTGTTTGATATGGTTCGGTTGAATTTGGTAAATCTTGGTTCTATTCATGTTGGGTCATTTTGGTGTGGTTTAGTTCAAATACATTTCTTTCTAGTATTTTTTCAAGTGTTGTAATAGTTTTAGTTTATAATATATCATTTATTTCTATTAGGTTTGGTTTACATAAATTTAATTAAATTTTCCAAACATTCAATATTATCGATTCAATTTTTTTATGTTCCAGAAATTTTAATTTTATTTCTTTGGGTTAGTTTATTTTGTTTTTTTTGGTTTGTTTCGCGTTGGGTCAGGATAATTCCATAAATTTATTCTACTTTTTTCTATATTTTATATCTGATTTAGATCTGTTTTGGTTAGTTCTATATTTGTATGATTAGTTTAGTTCTAGTGGATTTAGATTGGATGGAGTTGTTTTTTTATTTTCTTTTGGTCAGTGCCTTCCTATTTTGGGGTTTTTTAATATTATTTAGGTCATTTAATTTTTTTATCATTAATGTATAATTTCGTTTAGTTTAGTTCAATTTAGTTTAATTATTTTTATTTTATCTCAGTTTTATGCGGTTCAGTATAGTTTTGGTCTACTCAATATTACTTGGGTTAGATCAAGTTATTCCAATTCAAGTCAGTTGGTTTATTAAATATGTTTCAGTTATGATATAGAAACAGTTTGTTAGTTTGGTTAGTTTTTAATGTTTAATGTTTTTATTAGTTTTCTTTATATGTTTTCAAGACTAGTTACGTTGGTATGGTACAATTCAGAAATCATTGGATCTAACTTAGTCATTTAAATTTTGTTTATTTAGAGTTGAATTATGTCTCCATGATACATTTAAATTTTTTTAGATAGTTTTGGATTCATTGTTTGTTTATGTTATTTCATTTCATGTACATTTGGTTCTATTTGGTTAAGAGTAAATTCTGATTTCTTTCAGCCCATTAAAGTTAGGATGATTTGGGTAATGTCAAATTAGATTAGTTTGGATTGGGATGGTCCAAATAATTTCCATTCATGTAGGTTTTGCTTCCATTTTTATATTTTGTTTTACATCACAGTAGTTTTGTTCTCATTTTTTAATTTGGTCTAGTTCAATGAACCATGATAACATTCATAATTTTTAGATAATAAATTCAATCAATAACAAATTTAAATGATCTCTAGTTAATTTATATATCATGTCACCTTTATATAAATCACAAGGAGATTCAATTACCTAATATCATTTTAGAAATTATTCTCAAATTAATAAATCCTTAAAATAAATTTACTCAACTACCCATGAGAATACAACAACCAACTACCAAATGGTTTGACATATACCTATAAAAATTTATCATAAATCACATAGTGTATATAATATATACATCATCATAATCAATAACCTACTTTATTCAAAATAATATGAGATCTCGTCTCAAGGTTAAGAAACTTCTCCCCTAAGTGTAGATAATAATTTTATTCTATTTATAATTAACCTATGAAATTACCTCTTTTTAGAAAAGAAATAACATAACTAATTATCATCAAAATAGAACATATCACATCAATCATCTCTCTACTCACCAAAATCAAATGTCAATATATTATTGAAAATAACTATCCAAACAATAAAATTAAAATGGTTCGTCAAGGTTGTATGAAGAATAAAAATAAAATCTTCACTAAAAAAATAACTAAAATATGCCATTGATGAAATTTAAAAAATCAAATAATGGATCATATGAAATTCCTTAATAATATTTGAAAATGGTAAGTAAAAGAGGGCTCAAAATTCAAAGAAGAAATGTATTACACATATCCCCACACACTGATCCCCAAACACTACTCATCTATTGTTAATAACATAATATATATTAGGATCTGTTAATATAAATCCTTAGTGTGGATGTAGGATTACGATACATTAACTAGAAATCATGGAAATTTTTTTCATTCCACCTACGTAATAATCGATAGATTTTTTTTTGAAATAAACCACAAATAAAATATAGTAAAACTACGCGAGGGGGAAACTAAATGATAAATCTAGAAATCATAATACATATATGAACCAAATATACAGAAGACATAATGATACAATAGGATCAAAATAAATTATAATCCAATAAAAATGCGATTCTTCTATGAGAAAAAAATAGATTATTTATATAATACCAGAATTATTTGAAACCAATGATTTGATTTTGAAGAAGAATGAAATTAAATCAAGAATAAATGATAGTTTATCGCATGGATGGTTGGAAAGATAGTTAAATGAAACTACTACAATGTCTCAATATTAGAACTAGATAAGAGGAGGGGAGGGGCACTAGCACTGGGATTTTTCAAGAAGAGTTTTTCTGATCATTTTTTGAAACTATTGGCATAGATATAATCCATCCTATTGGTTTTCCAAAAACATTGGGATATGATTCACATAAATAGATTATACCAGCAGTTAGGCCAACCCATTGGGGGTAGGGTAAGCTATTACAATGTTTTTTTAAACTATTAGTATGGCCATCTGGGTATTTCCCACATTTCCTCTAGTGAACTAAGATGTGAATAATGATGATAAACATCAACATGAAACCTCATGATGAACTGAAAAACACAAAAAAAAAATCCATCATGAATCCTCTATCAATTATAAAAGAATAGTCCAATAAATTAATTAAAAATTATTTTAGAGATTTTAATTATAAAACTAGAGAAATAATGAGAATAAAGAAGAAAAAAATTATATATGGTCAAAGGTAGTCACTAAATAATGAAAAGGAATTGTAATCGATTACCAATGACTTGGTTCATAAAAAATTATCCCACAACCACCTATGGTTCATGTGAATAAATAAGATATATAACTAATTTTAGATACAACCAAAATTTATAGATAAATCATGAAAACTTTATATCAAAAATTGAAAAGTTTTTGTCTCACTATAACAACCCCATATGTGATGATCACAGTGAAATGTCACTCCCCTATTCCTCGCGATCAATGACTGCCTCATTGATGAAAATAAGGAGATACATGATGTGTTCAATGGGTATCACATTGAAATGCTAAAACCTATTAAAATCATGGAATAATTTTTTGTCATCTATAATGACCCATACTTTACATACATTGTTAATACTTCAAAATTGAAGCACACTTATTACAACATATGACAAAACCACAAATGACCGTATAGATATAGTGTCTTTAGAAACTGGGAAACATAAACAACTGGTTCATAAATCTTCTACAATTTCTCCCATTTATTTCATCATATCTAGGGTCCCTTTTAGCATATTATACTTAATATCCATCTTCCTGACCTGGGGAAAAGAAAACATAAAAGGGTGATCTCAAATGCTCAGCAAGGGAAAATAAAGGAAATAAAAATCATATCATATCTTTTTGAAAATCATAACCTACAAAAGAGATCATAATATCTTAACATGGAATAAATCATAGAAGTGAAAATGAGATCCCCATAATCATAAAAATGAAACTTGAAACTTTGTGGCATGAACACATAATCATGGAAAATCATTTCTTGTTAGTCATGACTCATTGCCAAGACTATCTTAGTGGACAGAGTCCCTTTCTGAACCGAGTCACCCTCATTCCAGTCCTGTTTCACTGAACCGGTATAACCTACCGTTCCAGCCATGTCTATCTCATGGGATATAAAATCTTTACCCAATGCATTGGAGGGATATATAGGTCCCACCCATCTTATAATGAATCCTTTCTTATGTGTGCCACATAATCATAAACCATACATCAAAGCATAACTCATGTAATAAAAATGGAATTCATAAACAACATGACATCATAAAACAATTCATATAAGATAAAGGAATTCATAAAAGTATTTCTATCACAACATAATCAAACCAATGTAATAATAGGGATAAAAACAGAACCCTTTTATTATCTTAGATGGAAAATAATTTTGATAAAATACTTGAACTCCATTCTTGAGGAAAATATCCTTTCTACTTCAAAAACATTTTTCCTTTCATAACATGTCATACGACTTTAAAATAAAAGAAGTTGATTAAAAATAAACTTGAAAACTTGTAAAGGAAGTTTCTTGGAAATAATGTTTTAAAAATCCATTCATGCCGTATAAGTTAAAAAAAACATTCTTCGTACTTTTGTCGGAAAAGTCAAAAAGTACCTCGTACGAAAAACGACAAAAGATTCCTTTCATATCTTTTACTAAAAACTCACATAAGGGTAAAATTGGATTTAAACTAGTGTAAGTGGATGGAAACAATATTACATATTGAGGGAACATGGATGTGGATGATAAAATACACCCCAATAAATACTTACGAATAAACAATCTCGGATAAGAATGAGATTGTGATATTTCCCTTACCTTAGGTCCAATTTGCTTTGTACGTGTCCAAAGCTCCTGTATAATGGTTTAAATAATGTTATTGACTTATTCCAGAATCATACATATTGATATGATATCATATATGGTCATATTGTTAGCTTCTTGATAGTAATATTTCATTGTTACTTGTTACTCGGGTCTTTATTGCCTTTTGTTCTTATGCGTGTTTTGCCGAATACATTCTTATTCTTCTTTTAAGGATATATATACCTTATATCCAGAATGGTATTAGTGTAACATATATCATATTTATTCATTCAATTCATTTATATAATTACTATGTAATGATGATCATGTAGAACGAGTCGCATCACATCGTGGAGACGGTATTCCGTACGTATGCACGAGTGATGATATCGTTCCTATGATCGTGGAATTGTATTGGAGTATATATATATTATTTCAGTATCAATATTACTTTATAATAATCATAAATAGTTACTCATTACACCATTATACCCATCCTTGTAAGGTGGTGGTGGAAAATAGATTACACCACGGCGTGGAGACGGTATTCCGTACATACGCACGCGCGGTGATTTCATTTTTCCGTGGGATGGATAGAAGGTGAATTAGGGTTGTTTCATATTTATAATAACATATCAGTATTTAACTAATACTGATGTTATTACTTTATCATGAAACAACTAAAGAAGAAGAAGAAGAAGAAGAAAGAAATTGAAAAGATCGGTAATGGATATTACCTCTTCCTTGGAACGCCTCTTTGAATCCTCCACTTAGGGAACTAAGATTGGTCTTTGAAGAAGACTAGGACCTCTAGGATTATTCTAGGAAAGTGGAGAGGAGAAAATGGTAGGGGTTGGCCGAGCTTGAGTGCTCAATTTGGTGTGAGGAGGAGGGGGAGGAGGTGCCCTTTTATAAGGGAGGAGAGGGGCACCTTAGGAATATCTCAAAATATTATTTTATATTAAAGTTAAAATCGGTTTATAATGGTTCCAAAGGGTCTTATGTCGAAGATAAAGTGGGTATGGGTCGAAATCCTATCAACCAATAGGATTTAGACAAGTTTGGGATATTATTTTAACCTTATCAATTAGATTTAACTCTAAGTTAAATAATTTAACTTTTACCATGTCTTTTTGTTTTCTTTCACTATATGGTTAATACACTTACTATAACATGGAAAACGAACCCCAAATTGTTTATTATTAATATATATATCCTTATCTAAGTCATTTGGCCGAACCTTAGATTTTTAGGAATAAAATAACAATTACTAATATAATATTTGATTTAAAAACTATTTTGTGTCAATTTTGACACTATTTGATATATGATTTTTGTGAAAGTCATAACAGAATTATATGTTCGAACCAAGTTGATTAAATCAACATTAATATATCATAGTAACCTAGAAAATTAGTGGAATTTATAAAAAGTCTCAAATTACATTTATTTTGGTGTTTATAATATCAATTATGTCAATATTTCATTAATAAGATAATTACTGCATCATCATTGTGTCATAAATAAATTAAATTATTTAATGTCTAAAAATTACAAATAAAATACCATTATGTAGGAAATCCTTTTAGCTTTATAATGAATATTTATAGTCGAATTTATCTTATGTATAACCCCATATTAAAAATGATTTACTTATTAAACTTTGATTTTAACTATTTTAACCCTTCTCTTAATAATAAATGTCCTAATCTAATCCAAGTGGGCCTAAATGGTCATATTTTATTCCTAAGTTTGTTTTTGGTCGAATTACACTTATCCAATAGAATTAGGACATGTGTTAAGGTAATAGTAATATCATATTTACCCTTAGTTACCCTATTTACTATTAATCGCGGTAAAAAAAAGTAAAAAGTTACTATTCACCAAAAAAATTATTTTTATCTCATTGAACCACATTTTACTTACTGATATCAACCGTGTCTGTCGGATTTTCGAAATTCCATTCACAGAAGCGGTAAAATTAAGTTTTATGCAACATTCAGTTTTTAACCTACCACTTAGTGGTTTCACTATTCATCAAAAATTGAAAGTTTTCAGAAAAATACCAAAATTTCACCCTAGGCTAATTTCGATATTCCGAATCCAAAAATGAAGTCCATTTTGAAAAATAAAATTTATAAAATTTCAAAAAGTGGTTATTACTATTCATAACGGGTAGTTTTAATAATATTTTAATAGCATATCGTTGTTTAGTGAAACTCAGTATTGCGTACGACGCAAGCTATCGAGGAAGGTCGTGATTGCGTGTAAAGTAAGCCAAGAAAGTGTATAGTGAAAGATTCTTTTGATGATATAAAAACAAAATATTACTCATAAAAATCTCGGGTGTTACATTCTACCCCCCTTAAAAAAGAATTTCGCCCTCGAAATTCGTCACTTTGTAACAAACAGATGAGGATACTTCTCCCTCATCATATCCTCAAGCTCCCATGTAGCTTCTTCAAGTTGGTGGTTCCTCCATAAAACTTTCACCAATCGAGTGGTCTTATTTCGTAGGACTTTTTCGCTATGATCCAGAATCTCTATCGGCTGTTCTTCATAAGAAAGATCTTGCTCCAGCGGTACAACTTCTGAGCTGAGTACATGTGAAGGATCTGGTATGTACTTTCTCAGGAGAGATACATGGAACACATCGTGAACTTGAGAGAGATTCGGTGGAAGCGCCAATCGGTAAGCTACTTTCCCAACACGATCCAGTATTTCGAAATGACCGATATATCTAGGGCTCAACTTCCCCTTCTTTCCAAATCTCATAACCCTCTTCCAGGGAGATATTCGTAAGAACACTTTATCACCCACTTCAAACTCTAGGTCTTTTCTTCGGTTGTCGGCATAACTTTTCTGTCGACTCTGAGCTGCTCTTATGTGTTATTGAATAGATCTAACCTTTTCTGCCATTTCATCAACGAGATCAGGTCCTAATAGCTTTCTTTCCCCAACTTCATCCCAGCAAGTTGGAGTCCTGCATTTCTTTCCATAGAGAGCTTCATAAGGAGCCATCTGAATACTGGAGTGAAAGCTATTGTTATAAGAAAATTCCACCAAAGGTAGGTGTTGATCCCAACCTCCTTTGAAATCCATAGAGCAAGCTCTCAACATATCTTCTAGGGTTTGAATTGTTCTCTCAGACTGACCGTCTGTCTGGGGATGATAAGCAGTGCTGAAACTCAACTCTGTATCCAGAGTATGCTGAAGACTTCGCCAAAACTTCGAGGTAAATCTCGGATCCCGATCAGATATAATAGAAAGTGGTACTCCATGCAATCTTACCACTTCCTTTACATATATCCTGGCAAGCTGATCTAGAGAGAAATCCTCTCTAATTGCAATGAAGTGTGCAGACTTTGTAAGACGATCAACTATGACCCAAATAGCATTATTGCCTTTGGATGTTTTAGGAAGTCCTGTGACAAAGTCCATAGTGATGTTTTCCCATTTCCATTCGGGTATGGGTAATGGTTGTAACATCCCCTTAGACTTTTGTCTCTCAGATTTAACTTGTTGACAAACCAAGCATCGAGAGACATATTCAGCAACATCTCTTTTCATGCCATCCCACCAGAAGTACTCTTTCAGGTCCCTATACATCTTCGTTCTTCCAGGATGAATAGAGAATGATGAACTATGAGCCACATCCAGCAGCTCCTTCTTTAATTCGGGGATGGGAGGAACACAAACCCGATTCCTGAACTTTATTATCCCATCACAATCAAGGTTGAATTCAGGAACATTTCTCACCTTCTTTTGTAACTCGACATCTTCTTTCTATGCCTCCTTAATCTTCGCATGTATAGATGGTTGAACATTCATTTGAGAAAGATAAGATTTTCCCCTTCCATTATAATTCCAAGATCCATCCTTTGTAAATCCATAAATATTGGATCTTTTGTGATCCTCATCATGGATAAACTAGCATGGTCTTGTCGACTTAATGCATCTGCCACCTTGTTTGCCTTCCCAGGGTGGTAATGGATTGAGCAGTCGTAATCCTTAATCAGCTCCAACCATCTTCTTTGACGCATATTCAACTCCTTTTGTGTGAAAATATACTTTAAACTTTTATGATCAGTATAAATATCACACCTTTCACCATAAAGGTAATGCCTCCAAATCTTTAATGCAAAGATTACCGTAGCCAACTCCAAATCATGTGTTGGGTAATTTTGCACATGGATTTTCAACTGTCGTGAGGCATAAGCTATCACCATATCATTTTGCATAAGAACACACCCCAATCCCTTCTTGGATGCATCACTGTAGATCACAAACCTTTCTCCACTACAAGGCAGTGTGAGCACAGGTGCACTGGATAACCTTCTTTTCAACTCCTTGAAATTCTCTTCACATTCCTCTGTCCAGACAAACTTAACTCCTTTCCGAGTCAACTTGGTGAGTGGATTAGATAATCATGAAAAATCCTTTACAAAACGTCGATAATATCCAGCCAAACCAAGAAAACTTCGGATCTCAGTTACTGTTGTTGGTCTTGACCATCTTTCGATAACCTCTGTTTTTGCTGGATCCACAGATATCCCTTCTTTTGAGATTATGTGACCCAAAAATGCAACTTTTTGAAGCCAAAATTCACACTTGGTAAATTTGGCATAAAGCTTCTCCTTTCTCAGGGTCTTCAATATAATTCTCAAGTGATCTTCATGCTCTTCCTTGCCCTTTGAATAGACAAGAATATCGTCTATAAAAACTACCAGAAATTGATCAAGATAGTCTCTAAAGACTCTATTCATTAGATCCATGAAGATAGCAGGGGCATTAGTAAGACCAAATGGAATCACTATAAATTCATAGTGTCCATACCTTGTACGGAAAGCCGTCTTTGGTATATCCTCCCTTTTGACCCTTAATTGATGATACCCTGAACAAAGATCAATCTTGGAAAAGTATTGAGCTCCGCGTAGTTGGTCAAATAAGTCATCAATGCTTGGGAGAGGATATTTTTTCTTGATAGTGATCTTGTTAAGTTCTCGATAATCAATGCAGAGTCTCATTGATCCATCTTTCTTCTTAAAAAATAGAACAGGTGCTCCCCAAGGTGACGCACTAGGGCGTATGAATCCCTTATCAAGATTCTCTTGGAGTTGCTTCTTCAATTCCTGCAACTCAATTGGGGCCATTCTATAAGGTGTCTTTGAAATTGGCAAAGCGCCCGGTACGAGTTCTATTGAAAACTCAACTTCACGATTTGGTGGAAGACCCAGTAATTCCTCCGGAAAGACATCATCAAACTCCCGTACAATGGGAATATTCTTAATCGTTAGTTTCTCACCAACCATTTGAGATAAATAACCTTCATTTAGTGGAATCAAGACCCATAAGATGGAAGGAATTTCCACTGGAAGGTTATGTTCATCCTTGCATTGATAGACGATCGTAGATTGATCTGGAATATGAAATGTGACTTCCCTTCTTTGGCAATTGATATGAGCTCCATGTAGAGAAAGCCAATACATGCCAAGAATCACATCAAATTCCACTAAAGGAAGGACCACAAGATTTGCAGGAAGCACTTTCCCACAAACTTCGATCGGAGAAGAATTATAAACTTTTGATGCGACTGTTGTGCCATTAGGTGTTGTCACAGCTAACTCAACATCTAATTGTTGAGGTAATATGGTGATACCCTTAGAAAATTCTTTAGAAATAAAAGAGTGGGTGGATCCAGAATCAAATAAAACATTTGCTACTTTAGAGTGGATGGTAAGTGTACCTTTCACCACTTCGTTATCGTACTCCACATCGCTGATAGAAATTGCATGTGACTTTCCTTTGTCTTTAGCCTTAAGATTTTGTTGACATCGACCATCATCATCAACCCTTGGATTTGGGCATTGATTGGCATAATGCCCCATCTCCTTGCACTTGAAACATTGAAGTGTAATAGGTTCATTCTGTGTATCCATTCCTTTGTTTGCATCATTAGACATCTTCTTCCCATTATCGCGGCATTCAAATGCCCGATGACCTTCCTTTCCACATTTAAAACATTTACTTGTCCCTTTAAGACAACTCCCTCCATGTTTCTTTCCACACTTTGAGCATAAGGGAAAGTTCATCTTCTTTTCAGTGTGCCCTTTAGATTTTCCTTTGAATTCCATCTTCCTCTTCTTATCAAACCCATGTGACTGATGGGTTACTCCAATCTCCATCTCGACTATGAGAGCACATCGAACGATTTCTTCATAGCTATTTAAGTCCCTTATGGCTAACGCCCTTCGAAGACTTGGTTTTAAGCCACTAAAGAATCGATCGATCTTACTCTCAGGTTGGATAATAATACCAGAAGCGTACCTTGCAAGTCTTGTAAAATTTGCTTCATAGGTACCAACAGATTCATCATCCCTTTGCGTCAGTTCAAGAAACTCTTTCTCCATCTTTGTTCGGAGAATACGGGGGAAGTACTTATTGAAAAATAAGTTCTTGAACTCGTCCCCTTCCATAGACTCAATTTCATCCCTTTGCCTCGTATTCTTAATAAGATTCCACCATTGATTAGCATCTCCTTCCAAACGATACACTGCTAGGATGACTTTATCATGCTCAGAACATTGAAGAACTGAAAATATCTTTTCAGTAGTACTAATCCATTGTTCAGCAACTAATGGATCAGTAGACCCGCTGAAAGAAGGTTGACGCTACCTCATGAAGGATTCAACAGAATGTTTCTCCTTCCTTTGCTCGTTTGGAAGTCCTGCATGATTCATAGCTTGAGAAAGTTGTGTGAGCATGGCTACAAGATTTTTCATTCCAGCTCCCATATCGTTTGGTTGCTCAGGGGGACAATCATTGCATTGCCCATCGCATTCCGCATTAACACGGTTCCTTCGGGTTCCAGCCATTGACTAAAACCAAGAAGAATAGTGTGAGCAACACTAATTATAATAGGAAAACCACATAATTCAAGAATAAAATTTTCATGCTTAAGGTCTTATCCTAGGTTATTCAAGGCCATTTCTAAAACACTAAGATTGTGTTCTATTCTTAGACTTATCCTTAGGGTTCTTACTAAGGCTTTCACATCCTAGTTTCCAAAGGTTGACTATACCTTTCCTCTGATACCAACTATAACGACCCATACTTTACATACATTGTTAATACTTCAAAATTGAAGCACACTTATTACAACATATGACAAAACCACAAAGGACCGTATACGTATAGTGTCTTTAGAAACTGGGAAACATAAACAACTGGTTCATAAATCTTCTACAGTGTCTCCCATTTATTTCATCATATCTAGGGTCCCTTTTAGAATATTCTACTTAATATCCATCTTCCTGGCCTGGGGAAAAGAAAACATAAAAGGGTGAGCTCAAATGCTCAGCAAGGGCAAATAAAGGAAATAAAAATCATATCATATCTTTTTGAAAATCATAACCTGCAAAAGAGATCATAATATCTTAACATGGAATAAATCATAGAAGTGAAAATGAGATCCCCATAATCATAAAAATTAAACTTGAAACTTTGTGGCATTAACACATAATCATGGAAAATCATTTCTTATTAGTCATGACTCATTTCCAAGACTATCTTAGTGGACAGAGTCCCTTTCTGAACCGAGTCACCCTCGTTCCAGTCCTGTTTCACTGAACCGGTATAACCTACCGTTCCAGTCATGTCTATCTCATGAGATATAAAATCTTTACCCATTGCATTGGAGGTAGATATAGGTCCCACCCATCTTATAATTAATCCTTTCTTATGTGTGCCACATAATCATAAACCATACATCATAGCATAACTCATGTAATAAAAATGGAATTCTTAAACAACATGACATGATAAAACAATTCATATAAGATAAAGGAATTCATAAAAGTATTTCTATCACAACATAATCAAACCAATGTAATAATAGGGATAAAAACATAAACCTTTTATTATCTTAGATGGAAAATAATTTTGATAAAATACTTGAACTCCATTCTTGAGGAAAATATCCTTTCTACTTCAAAAACATTTTTCCTTTCATAACATGTCATACGACTTTAAAATAAAAGAAGTTGATTAAAAATAAACTTGAAAACTTGTAAAGGAAGTTTCTTGGAAATAATGTTTTAAAAATCCATTCATGCCGTATAAGTTAAAAAAAAACATTCTTCGTACTTTTGTCGGAAAAGTCAAAAAGTACCTCGTACGAAAAACGACAAAAGATTCCTTTCATATCTTTTACTAAAAACTCACCTAAGGGTAAAATTGGATTTAAACTAGTGTAATTGGATGGAAACAATATTACATATTGAGGGAACATGGATGTGGATGATAAAATACACCCCAATAAATACTTACGAATAAACAATCTCGGATAAGAATGAGATTGTGATATTTCCCTTACCTTAGGTCCAATTTGCTTTGTACGTGTCCGAAGCTCCTGTATAATGGTTTAAATAATGTTATTGACTTATTCCAGAATCATAAATATTGATATGATATCATATATGGTCATATTCTTAGCTTCTTGATAGTAAAATATTTCATTGTTACTTGTTACTCGGGTCTTTATTGCCTTTTGTTCTTATGCGTGTTTTGCCGAATACATTCTTATTCTTCTTTTAAGGCTATAGATACCTTATATAAAGAATGGTATTAGTGTAACATATATCATATTTATTCATTCAATTCATTTATATAATTACTATGTAATGATGATCATGTAGAACGAGTCGCATCACATCGTGGAGACGGTATTCCGTACGTACGCACGAGTGATGATATCGTTCCTATGATCGTGGAATTGTATTGGAGTATATATATATTATTTAAGTATCAATATTACTTTATAATAATCATAAATAGTTACTCATTACACCATTATACCCATCCTTGTAAGGTGGTGGTGGAAAATAGATTACACCACGGCGTGGAGACGGTATTCCGTACGTACGCACTTGCGGTGATTTCATTTTTCCGTGGGATGGATAGAAGGTAAATTAGGGTTGTTTCATATTTATAATAACATATCAGTATGTAATTAATACTAATGTTATTACTTTATCATGAAACAACTAAAGAAGAAGAAGTTGAAGAAGAAAGAAATTGAAAAGATCGGTAATGGATATTACCTCTTCCTTGGAACGCCTCTTTGAATCCTCCACTTAGGGAACTAAGATTGGTCTTTGAAGAAGACTAGGACCTCTAGGATTATTCTAGGGAAGTGGAGAGGAGAAAAGGGCAGGGGTTGGCCGAGCTTGAGTGCTCGATTTGGTGTGAGGAGGAGGGGGAGGAGGTGCCCTTTTATAAGGGAGGAGAGGGGCACCTTAGGAATATCTCAAAATATTATTTTATATTAAAGTCAAAATCGGTTTATAATGGTTCCAAAGGGTCTTATTTCGAAGCTAAAGTGGGTATGGGTCGAAATCCTATAAACCAATAGGATTTAGACAAGTTTGGGATATTATTTTAACCTTATCAATTAGATTTAACTCTAAGTTAAATAATTTAACTTTTACCATTTATTTTTGTTTTCTTTCACTATATGGTTAATACACTTACTATAAGATGCCAAACGAACCCCAAATTGTTTATTATTAATATATATATCCTTATCTAAGTCATTTGGCCGAACCTTAGATTTTTAGGAATAAAATAACAATTAATAATATAATATTTGATTTAAAAACTATTTTGTGTCAATTTTGACACTATTTGATATATGATTTTTGTGAAAGTCATAACAGAATTATATGTTCGAACCAATTTGATTAAATCAACATTAATATATCATAGTAACCTATAAAATTAGTGTAATTCATAAAAAGTCTCAAATTACATTTATTTTGGTGTTTATAACATCAATTATGTCAATATTTCATTAATAAGATAATTACTGCATCATCATTGTGTCATAAATAAATTAAATTATTTAATGTCTAAAAATTACAAATAAAATACCATTATGTAGGAAATCTTTTTAGCTTTCTAATGAATATTTATAGTCGAATTTATCTTATGTATAAACCCATATTAAAAATGATTTACTTATTAAACTTTGATTTTAACTATTTTAACCCTTCTCTTAATAATAAATGTCCTAATCTAATCCAAGTGGGCCTAAATGGTCATATTTTATTCCTAAGTTTGTTTTTGGTCGAATTTCACTTATCCAATAGAATTAGGACATGTGTTAGGGTAATAGTAATATCATATTTACACTTAGTTACCCTATTTACTATTAACCGCGGTAAAAAAAAGTAAAAAGTTACTATTCACCAAAAAAATTATTTTTATCTCATTGATCCACATTTTACTTACTAATATCAACCGTGTCTGTCGGATTTTCGAAATTCCATTCACAGAAGCGGTAAAATTAAGTTTTATGCAAAATTCAGTTTTTAACCTACCACTTAGTGGTTTCACTATTCATCAAAAATTGAAAGTTTTCAGAAAAATACCAAAATTTCACCCTAGGCTAATTTCGGTATTCCGAATCCAAAAATGAAGTCCATTTTGAAAAATAAAATTTATAAAATTTCAAAAAGTGGTTATTACTATTCATAACCGGTAGTTTTAATAATATTTTAATAGCATATCGTTGTTTAGTGAAACTCAGTATTGCGTACGACGCAAGCTATCGAGGAAGGTCGTGATTGCGTGTAAAGTAAGCCAAGAAAGTGTATAGTGAAAGATTCCTTTGATGATATAAAAACAAAATATTACTCATAAAAATATCGGGTGTTACATCATCTCCCTTAACCCAGTCAACCCCATACTAGGCTTAGGGTGTCACGACCAATCCCCTGGGGCCCGTGTCGTGATTACCCCAAGCCTGCCATCCATATGTCAGGGACTGGCGACTAACACCGAAAGTCGTATCCCCTAAAACCAGGAATGCATTGCCTTTATAACTAGTAAACACACTGAACCAAGCACACCACAAGAAACAAACACTAATAAACTATATTGAAAAAAAGAGTGCTGAAAGTAAGAGGGGTCGGAATACAAGCCCAACAGTAATGGTACAAGAACAACTAATGTAACACCCCAAGTAAATAAAGAATATGACATTTTTATATTTATCCCTTTTTTTAATGAAATGTTAATATTAATTTAAAGGGAACTCTATGCTTTATGGATTACCCAATACGCAACAACGAGTTCCTTTGAAATCTTACATTGCACTCTAATAATAAAATAAAATTATTTTAAATGTTAGTTAACACGTAGCCGTTGTATTGGCATGAATGAATAGAAATAACTAAAATATGATTATATATGTTTGTTAAATGTTTTTAAATTTATCCAATAATGGATAAAGGCTTAAAATATGAAATGAATTCAATTTTAGGCATAAATACTCTAATTTTCACTAAAGGTCCACTTATCAACTTTTGATGGAGAACCGCCATTAAATATATTTTTGGTCACTCTTATACATTATATTGGACCAAATAAAACTCTTCATTAGAATCGGCACATCAAAATTCACTTTGTGTAAATTTTTGGTATTTTTCCGATAAAGATCATTTTTTTCATGAATAATAAAAAATTTGTATTTTAATTCAAAACCTATTTTTAATCAAATTTTTTTATATGATTAGATTATCTTTTGAATTGTTTTCAATGTGAAATTAGAATATAGTTTTACCATTTAATCCAATAGTGGTCATTGGAATTAATTTCATCTTGAAATTGGACTTAAACTAGTGTCAATCTTTTGATACTTATTGTTTCATAAAAACACGCTATTTGCTCTAAAAGCGGGAATTAATTATTAAATTAATTAATGTAACTTATATGTTTTGAATTTTGTAAAATAAAAATCATTTTTTAATTCAGAATATCAAATATAGCCTAGGGTAAATTTTTGGTAATTTTCTGAAAAACTTCAATTTTGATGAATAGTGAAACCACTAAGTGGTAGTTAAAGAAACTGATTTTTCGTTTAAATGAAACTTTACCACTTCTGTGATTTAAATTTAAAAAATCCGACATACATGTTTTTCATTAAGAAGTAAAATGTGATTCAATGGGATTAAAATAATTTTTTGGTGAATAGTAACTTTTATGTTTATTAATCGCGATTAGAGGTAATTAGTGTAATTTAAGGTAAAAATAATGTTTTAATAATATGAAATGACCTAGAAACATGTACTACCCTGATTTTATGTGTTATCTCCAACCAATACAATCCATGGGTCAACTTGGGGACCCCATGGAGCAACTTTGGTAGGAAAATGGCATTAATACCTTTTTATTTAATGTTAAAATTAAAATGTCACAAACATGTATTGTTTTACTAAAACAATTTTTATATGGGGTTATACACGTCAGATTTTTTAACTATAAATATTCTTTGGAAAGATAAAGAGATTTACTATATCATATTATTTTTTTATAATTTTTAGACATTAACTAAATTAAATTATTTGTGACACCATGATGATGCAGCGATTACCTCATTATATAATGATTTAAATAAAATTGAAAGATAATGTAAAATCAAAGACCTACACATGTCCAAAACCTATTGGATGACTGTATTTCTAACACTTATTACCTTATCCTCTAAAAACATCAATGTGGGACCTTTAAAATCCGAAACTCATTCTAAAATAAAGTAACATTTCCTTACTTTCCAAGAGTGCCCCTCCCCCCTCTTATAAAATGCACCCACCTCTACCTCCTTACCAACACATCTCAAGAATTTTTCTCTGCCAACCTCTGCCCATTTTTTCTCTAAACATCCCTCTCTTACTCCTAGAAGCCTCACTTTGGGCAGAAGTCTTCCAAAGGAATCCTTTGATCTCAAATCAAAAAGAGTTACCCGATTTAAAGGTAGTGTCTTCTCTTGTGTTCTTTTGTTTTATTTTGCTTCTCTAAACCCCTAAAAACATTTTATTCTTTTCTTTTGTAACAAATACAGTATCTTCAATATATTGTGATGTTTTTATAAGAAGCATTCGAGCTACACTTACACCCACCTACATCTAATGGATAAAGAACACACTGTTTCTGTGGTGACAAATTTCTACCTCACGAAACAATTATTGTTCAACTGTCATATAACACATTCAAAGGTGGCCATTAAGATGTAACTATATTTATATATGATATATAATATGTTTATTTTTTACATAATCTTCTGTATTTATCTTTTGTGGCATACCTTTATGGTTTCCATTGTGGGTAAAACACGATAATTTCATTTTAGGAAGTGCGGACTACCGCCCTCTCAAAGTGATTTGATTCGTTAATGCCATATGTGGGATGTATAAAGAATGTATTTAAAGTTATTTTATATGATGTATGTTACATATAAATTATGAATATAATTCTGGAATTAAAATATACATACCTCTCATTTGGTTTTAATTCCATTAATATGACATAGAAATGAAAATAGTGTTCATGCGTACGTACGGCTTACTGTCTCCATGAACGGTGCATTTCATTTATTACCTCTAAATAATTATGTAATATTATAAATACTTGTATATTCTGGATATATATCATATACATGATATCAAAATCATGAATATCATTCTGGATATAATCAACCTTTGACCACATGAACAAAATGTAATTATAAGAAGTCCACTTTCGACTTAAGAACCAAATATCGACAAAACAAACATTATTAACTTAAATAATTAAATAATGATTATAACATGGAAATAAGTGATATAAAAGGAATAATTAACTTGAAAAAGGTTCTTAATCAAATTTAAATTAACTCATGTTTATTATTCATGACGTTAAAGAACGATCGAGTCAAGTCGGACCCGAGGTAAGGGATCTTACTCCTCTCTTTCTTTTTAAGTACACTCTTTTATGTCATTCCTTTTACGCTCATCATTCTTATTATTGGGATGTTATTTTATATTACTCATACTGTACTTCTTTTTTCATATTATGAGAGACCCTATTTTCTCTCATCACTCTATTTTGAAGTTTTGAGTGGCACCGTTAGGCTGTCGAATTTTCGTAAGAGATCTAACCTATCTCATTCCTTTTAAGTACCCTCTTTTATGTATTTTCTTTTAAGCTCATATTTCCTATGTTTGGGGATGTTATTTTATATTTCTCATTCTGTACTTTTTATGGTCATATTATGAGAGACCCTATTTCATCTAATAAATCCATTTTTGGATGTTTTAAGTGGCGCCGTTAGGCTTGCGAGTTTTTGTAAGGGATTTTTCATCTCACTTTTATTCCCGTGACATTTATGCTACGTTTTCCAATATTTCCTTTGAGTGGAGTATGTAATTCACATTATTATACACTTTTTGTAGTATAATTTCACATATGGGTATTTACATCTTCATTTTATGAACCTTATTCCATGGGGTGTACTTTTCGAAAGTTACCCAACTCGGTAAGGGGACCTTTCACCCTCCTTTTTTTTGAAGACTTATTTTGTTATGTATTTTAATTCACATACTATTATGTTGGGATATGTTCTTATATATCCTTATTTATGTAAATTTTATGTCCAAGTGATGAGATCCCCTTTATCCCTCTCATCAAGCCTTTTTGTAAAATTTTATGTGATGTTGTTAGGCTGTCGAATTTTACCAAGGGAACTTCTTAACCCATTTTCGATTTTTTTGGGTTCAACATGTAGTTAATGAATGTCATCCTTTGAATATGTGTGAATGAAATTTGATTGTTTTAAACTTAATATCCACTTATATTGGGTGTATTTATATTTGTCACACATTATTATGAGATTCATTTATCTTTAATTTAAGGATACCTTCTTTATAATGGATTTCATCTCATTTTACATTTCTTTTGAGACTTCATTGTTGTTATGCACCAATTAACTTTTATATGGTGTGTATACTGTCATTTGACATATTATATCATGAATCCCTTTATTCTCATGATATTATAAAGTTCGTATTAAATGTTATTCCGTAATTATTTGTATTCAAGAGTCACTCATTTTGTTAAAAAATCTTTAACAAAAAATATCATTTTAAATGTTTTAAAGATTTATAATTCTAAATATTTATCTTTAATATCCATGTTTTCAAAATGGTTTCCATTATTTATTTATATGGACATTAATTTTTTAAAATTATAATTCCAATAAAAGCTTCAAAGTGGTATGGGACACTTTGATTCAAAAATCTCTTTTAAATGATTTTTGAAAATGGATTGATTAATTAAATATCTTGGAATTACTTATTTTGATTGAAAATGAAATTTTGTTATTTAAATGTTTTTATTTTCAATATTTTATGTGTAATGATGTTTCTTGGACATTTTACGGGTGGTTACATGATAAACCATATGACGGGTGGTGTCGTGAATACTAGGATGGGTGGTTACGTTATAACCTCCAATGCATTGGGTATGGAAGTCGGCCGTATGGGTATTCCATTAAGTATGTGTAGAAGTTGACCGTATGGTTATTCCATTTAAGTATGTTTATGTCCCATGTTACCTTTATATTTTATGTGTTTTTATATGGGTTTTATTGTAATCTTTTGGTTTCAAACGGGTAAGTAATGATATTTTATTCAGTGAAGAGTTTTTACTACTTCTTAAAGGTGAAAGGTATTACTTTGATAAAGTATACATGGTTTACTTGTTGCTTTGAAAAAATAATAGTTTTCATTCTTTGTGTATCCCTTGCTGTGCTTTTAATGATCACCCCATGTTCTTTTTGAAATGTTTTTCACAGGACTTAATGTTGAATAGGGTCAAGGATGGGATCAAAGGAAAGTCATGATATCTAATACATGGAACTAGACATGTTTCTTTTTAAGAGTTTTTATTTTATGGAAATTTAGTTGAAGTGAAAACTTTGTAATCTTTTGAGATGTAATAGTTATGTCCAAATTCTCTAAAACTCTAAACCTGAAAAGATCCTCAATGTGAATTATTCATTTAATTCAATATTATTAAGGTTTAAGGCCGGGGCCTTATAGTTGGTATCAAAGGTCGATTTAGACACCTTTAGGGATTAGGAGTTTTTGTTAGACACATGGTTAGTCCCTATATCTATTATATCAGTTAAATCCTTATTTTATAACTTTTCTTCAGGTCAAATGTCAGTTACGAATGGAAGGAGAAGGATCTCAAACGATATTCCTATCTCTTCCTGATGACATGCTTGCAATAATTATTGCAAAGTCATGTTTGGATGATTGTGAAACATTTTCTAGCATACAACTCACTTGAAAGCAGTTGTTTGAGATATCAAATACCTCCACTATACCTCGTTATCATCATGGATCATGGGTTGTATTTAGACAAATACTATTTTCACAATATTCTCATATTTTCAAGAAAGGAAAATATTATCAAGGTATTTTCAAATATTTTACCTTATCACAAGAATTTGAATCATATTATTATTTTAAAAATGGTGCTGAGGAAGGAGACCCTTGCGCAACCTACTTATATTGGCTTTTAAAATATAGTCTCTCAGCACATACTTATGGTATTTTAAAAGGACCAATAATAGAAAGTTTCAACTAAAATTTTGTCCGACTATTTTATAGAAATCATGTTTTATCAGATGTTTTGAAATTATATGTCATACATGATTATTTTCCAAAACTGTTTTTCTGTGAACACCCATATGACCCATGTTGTACAAGGTGTATTTGGATGGAGGAAGCAAATGATTTTGAAGGATCTCTAAATCATTGTTGTAATGAATGGGACGTTTACCTATGTGAACATGATGACGATGAAACTGAGTGGACTCCATGATCAAGGTATGTTGTTATTAAATTTTGGAATCATTTTATTTTATCTTATGGTGGTGAAGTAAGACTTCAAGAATTAAGATGTTGAGATCATAATGAATTTGGATAAAAATGAGAGGTATAAGGAAACTATTGAGGTTAAATTATATTATGGTTATTTTTGATGATTTTATCTCTTTTTGAGGAATGATTTGAGAATTATATAGTTTGGAAAAAGGACAACACGCAGACTGTGTGACAACCCTTCGTGTCGGACAAAACTGCGGGAATCGAACCCACAACCAAAGTGCGACTGGTATTTATCGCCTACCACTGGACTACGTGAAGTCCCTGGTTAGTTTGACTATCTCTTTTTAGTTATATGATTTTATTAATTAAGAGTAATTTGATTTTGGATTATCAATGGAAATTTATTAACCTATCATGGAGAATATGTGATTAGTTTAATTACTTTTCAATATGAGACTTTAAGAGCAACTGATGTTATTTGGAGATAAGTGTTATTTTGTACGTTGGAGGACTATGTGAATTAAATCCTTAAAATATTTGGGTTTCAATCTTATTTTGGTTTACTTTTAAGAATTTTATGGAAAAATTGTTTATCGAATGGTCCTCATTGAACTTTGGGTTTTGTTGGACAAATTTTGGAGATTAAGAATAGATTTTCTTTTTATAAAGGGTTATCCTTTTCTGGATTATCTTATCTTGTACTAACCTTTTTGGTTTTGGTTTTGGTTAATGTCTAAAGAAATGGGAAGTATATAGTTCTGTTTTGTGGATTAGGTGATTCTATAGAAGTTGATTATAGTACTCTTAATGTGAACAAATCTTCCTAAATACTCGTCTTTTGGAGAAAATATTAGTTTGTGTAAGAAATATAATAAAAGTTTAATGTCAACATGATAAGTAATTATGTTTCCTTATGAATAAATTCCTCAATAAAAATTAACTTAAAACAAAAATGTTGTCTATTAACTTTTCTTACTGGGTAATCGAATACCGTTTAACCCATCACAAGTTTGTGATTTTCTTGTGGTTAACTTTCTCCTAAACATGTTTTATATCACTCTCCATCAGAACATGACCCTATGTTTTCTTCTATATGTCCATGTTTTCCTACATGGAATCCAAATGTGGGTTCACTCGGGTGACCTTTGTACTTCTCTTTCGTTCTTTTAAAGTGATTTTTTTACCGACTCTTGTTCCTATGTGGGACTTTCAATGAAGTTTCTGAGCCCAATTTTAAAATTGCGAGGATGCAATTCCCAAAAGGGGGGAAGGATGTAACACCCCAGGTAAATAAAGAATATTAATTTTTTATATTTATTACTTTTTTTGAATAAAATGTTAATATTAATTTAAAGGTAACTCTATGCTTGATGGCTTACCCAATACACAACAACGAGTTCCTTTGAAATCTTACGTTGCACTCTAATAATAAAATAAAATTATTTTAAATGATAGTTAACACGTAGCCGTTTTATTGGTGGGAATGAATAGAAATAACTAAAATATGATTATATATGTTTGTTAAATGTTTTTACATTTATCCAATAAAGGATAAAGGCTTAAAATACGAAAAGAATTCAATTTTAGGCATAAATACTCTAATTTTCACTAAAGGTCCACTTATCAACTATTGATGGCGAACCGTCATTAAATATAGTTTTGGTCACTATTATAAATTCTATTGGACCAAATAAAACTCTTCTTTATAATCGGGACATCAAAATTTACTTTGTGTAAATTTTTGGTATTTTTCCAATAAAGATCATTTTTTATGAATAGTAAAAAATGTTGTATTTTAATTCAAAACCTATTTTTAATCTAATTTATTTATATGATTATATTATCTTTTTAATTGGTTTCAAAGTGAAATTATAATATATTTTTACCGTTTAATCCAATAGTGGTCGTTGGAATTAATTTCATCTTGAAATTGGACTTAAACTAGTGTCAATCTTTTGATACTTACTGTTTCATAAAAACACGCTATTTGCTCTGACAGCGGGAATTAATTATTAAATTAATTAATGTAACTTATATGTTTTGAATTTTTTAAATAGACATCATTTTTGAATTCGGAATATCAAATATAGCCTAGGGTAAATTTTTGGTAATTTTCTGAAAAACTTCAATTTTTGATGAATAGTGAAACCACTAAGTGGTAGTTAAAGAAACTGATTTTTCGTTTAAATGAAAATTTACCACTTCTGTGATTTTAATTTCAAAATTCCAACATACATGGTTGTCATTAAGAAGTAAAATGTGGTTAAATGGGATTAAAACAATTTTTTGCTGAATAGTAACTTTTAAGTTTATTAATCGCGATTAGAGGTAATTAGTGTAATTTAAGGTAAAAATAATGTTTTAATAATATGAAATGTCCTAGAAACATGTCCTACCCTCATTGGATGTGTCATGTCAGACCAATAAAATCCATGGGTCAACTTGGGGACCCCATGGAGCCACATTGGTAGGAAAATGACATTAATACCTTTTTATTTAATGTTAAAATTAAAATGTCAAAAACATGTATTGTTTTACTCAAACAATTTTTATATGGGGTTATACAAGTCGGATTTTTAACTATAAATATTCATTGGAAAGATAAAAAGATTTAATATATCACATTATTTTTTTTATAATTTTTAGACATTAACTAAATTTAATTATTTATGACACCATGATGATGCATTGATTACCTCATTATATAACGATTTAAATAAAACGGAAAGATAATGTAAAATATAAGACCTACACATGTAAAAAACCTATTGTATGAGTGGAATTTGAAGCCTTATCACCTTATACTCGAAACAAATCTATGTGGGACCTTTAAAATCCGAATCTCATTGTAAAATAATGTAACATTTCCTTTCTTTCCAAGAGTGCCCCTCCTCTCCTCTTATAGAAGGACCCCACCTATACCTCCCTACCAACACCTCTAAAGCCTTTTCGTCAGCCAAACCCTGCCCATTTTGTCTCTCCACATCCCTATCTTACTCTTAGAAGCCTCACTTTGGGCATAATGCTTCCCAAGGAAGCCTTTGATCTCAAATCAAAAAGAGTTACCCAATTTAATGGTAGTGTCTTCTCTTGTGTTCTTTTGTTTTATTCTGCTTCTCCAACCCCCTAAACTCTTTTTATTCTTTTCTTTTGTAACAATTCCAGTATCTTCAATATAATAGGATGTTGTTATAAGAATAATTCGAGCTACAATTACACACACCTACATCTAATGGTTAAAGAACATACTGTTTCTGTGGATGGCGAATTTCTACCTCATGAAACGATGATTCTTCAACACTCATACAACACCTTAAAAGGTGGCCATTAAGATGTCACTATATTTATATATGATATATAATATGTTTATGTTTTACTTAAGCTTCTGTATTTTTCTTTTGTTGCATACCTTTATGTTTTCCATTGTGGGTAAAACACGATAATTTCATTTTAGGAAGTGCAGACTACCGCCCCCTCAAAGTGATTTGATTCGTTAATGCCATATGTGGGATGTATAAAGATGGATTTAATGTTATTATGTATGATGTATGTTACATATAAATGATTAATATAATTATGGAATTAAAATATACATACCTCTCTGTAAAGACCCGTAAATTTCAAGGGAAATTTTTTCTTAATTTTCTTTGGAATTTTACAAGAGCGCGGTTTCTGACGGCACCTGATTCCGAGGCCCGGAGTGCCCGGAATCAATTTCCGAAGTTTGGCTCGGGTACGTTTAGTGAACGAACGAGCGGGAATTTCTAACTTTTGATCCGGTGCTCGGAATTGAAATCCGAGGACACCGATGAACTCGTAGTGCCGATATTCGCTTAAGAATACCTTTTCCGAAGTTGCTTTTTCCTAGGAGGAGTTGTTTATTTTTCTGGATGAAATGAAGAATAAAATAAAATTGTGATACAATATTTATTTTATATATTTAAAGTGGTTGAAATATTTTGTTGGAAGTTGAGTGGTTTAACCACCTAAGAGAGGATTAAGGTGAGGAGGGTCCCACCCGAGCCCCACCTTTTCAAATCCTCTAACCCCCCCCCCCCAACTCACAATTAATGATGTGAACTTGAGTTATAACTTATGACATTAATAAGTGAGTTTAATTTGAGTTTTTGAAATTCAAACACTTGAATTTCAAAGGATGGTGTTGTGTTAATAAATTAAGTGTGAGCTTAATTTATTTTTGGTTAGTTTCCTTGTTGCTTGAGAGGTTTGGGAGAATCGTTGAGAGACTTGAAGATCTTCTTCGTCTTCGACGAAGAATGTGAAGAACGGTTCTTCTCCGACGAAGAACATCGACCCCACGACCTACAAGACTCGGCGTCCGGAATTCTTTCATCTTCATCTTCCTCCTCGACAAGGGAGAAGTCGCCGACCGTGGTGATCATCACCAACGATAACGTACCTCCCTTCTTTATCATAGCGACAAGTGAGGAGACGTCGTTTCCTCCTCGGATGCACCCCGACGTCCACAGAATCTACGTCCGACGCCGCGACGCCTTTCTCCGCGATACCCGACGTGCGACGTCAATTTTCAAAGTAGGGGTTGTTATTATTTGTTTATTTATTTATTCTTGTTTGTGGTTCTAGCATGACTAACGTGATGATATTTAAATATGTGTTATCGTTTAACGTGAGGGGGGCCGGACCGCATGAACACGGCCGAACCCCCTCCTTTGTTCTTGTTGATTTATATTGCGGATGAAACAAGATAGCGTGGTGCCATCGCACCACGCGGTTATTCGCACGCTTATATTGCGCGGCGCCGTCGCGCCGCGTCGAAGGGAATCAAAGGCGCGGTGGAGGGGCGCGGTGCCGTCGCACCGCGCCGGACGACGAACACCGCGGCCGGTTCCGGGCCGCGGCGGGACGAGAAGACCAGAGGCCGGGCCGCCGGCGTCGGAAGCCGGAAAGGGGACCGGTTTTCCGGTCCCATTGGAGAAAAACCGGTCGGCCAGGTGGCCGTCCGGAAGGTCAAAGGCCGGGGAAATTTAATTCCCCCGGCCAGCACTAAACCCCCCCCCCCCCATTTATGAGGGGGGGGGGGGGTCCAAAGGCGCGGCTAAATGCCGCGCCGCCATTTTGTTGAAGCGGGGGCTTTGCCCCCCCGCGCGGGGCGACTAGCGGCGCCAGGCCGCGCCGCCGCCGGCCGGGCCGCGTTGCCGCGCCGGACCGCGCCGCCGCGCCGGACCGCGCCGCCGCGCCGGACCGCGCCGCCGCGCCCGTCCGCGCCGCCGCGCCGGACCGTCGCCGGCCGTGCCGGGTCGGACTCGGGTCGGTTCGACCCGGTTCGGGCCGACCCAGGGGGGGTCGGGCCGGGTGGACCCGGACCCGGACCCCCCGTTTTCGAGACGGATTCGGTCTTTTGGCCATAACTTGAGCCACGGACCTCCGAATGACGAACCATCTGCGGTAATGTGACCCTTGGATCGAGACGGCCGTTTCGATATATTACACTCAGGGTTTAGGAACACTTTGAGTTTGACCGGGTTGATTCGTACACGAAACCAACCGGGCCTTCGGAGCGGAAACGCTCATATCTTGAGCTACGGACGTCCGATTGACATGCCGTCAGCTTTGTTGTGTTCCTCTTAGTGAGACGGATCTTTTGGAATACTCCGCCCAAGGTTTGGATGCAGGTGGAGTATGGTCGGGTTGGTTTTGCCTTAAAAACCAACCGGGCCCCGGGGACGAAAATGCCAATAACTCTCAGACCGGGAATCCGATCGACATGCCGTCTGTTGCGTTGAGTTCCTGTTGACGATACGGAACTTTTGGATACATCAACTCTGGACTTTGTGACAGTTGATGTATCAGCCTCTCGGCTCGTGGAGCGGACCCTCCGGACGAGCTTGCTGTGTGCGGGAACCCTAGTGCTGGATGCGACTGTGACTCCTACTGCTACTGCTACTGCTACAGTGACTGTGACGACGATAGTAGAGAGATCCTGTGTGGATTCGACGACGACGACTACAGCACTCAGCGATCCTACGTGGATCAGTGCTACAGGTCCTGTGTGGGCCCGATCCTGTGTGGGTCCGATCCTGTGTGGGTCCTTGCGCTCAGCGGTCCTGTGTGAACCAGCGCCTACAGGTCCTGTGTGGGCCCGATCCTGTGTGGGTCTTTTGCGGGGGTTAGTTACCTATCGATCCTTCGTGGGTCCGATGACTTAGATGGATCAGAGATCATCTTTATCATCTTTCGAAGAAGTATACCTGTGTGAGCTGAATCCTGTTGCTTTCTTGTGTGGATTGAGTTGTGCTATCCTGTGTGGATTACGTTTTGCATTCCTGTGTGGAATACGTTTACTTTCCTGTGTGGACTGAGTTTTACTTGGGCTCGGAGGTTGGAGCGTATTTGAAATTGATGACTTAGGTATATGTATGGGCATATACCTAAGCATTGTCGGTTGTTACTTCTTGATTGTACCTTTCTTTGTGGTTTATCCTTTGTGGATTTCGAGAGACCTTCAAGGGTCTCGGGGTCCCTACTGAGTAGCTTATACTCACCCCTGCACGGGCTATGCCCGCACTACGTTGTGTTGGTTGCAGACGACGGACAGCGTTGATCTTGGCTGAAGCCTGCAGAGCAGGACGGTACCTGGAGGTGGACCACTGGGCGGAACGTGCTCGGAGCGGACGACGGGACCCAAGGAGCAGTGGAGCTATCTGTACCCACCCTTCAGGTGGAATTTCCAGTGGACAGCTCGGTGTTGCAGCTTTTACTTTACAGTTGTTGTTTTCCCTTTCGAGTTGTACTTTACTTTCAGTTTGGGTTTGTATACTGGCCCATTTACTTTTCCGCACTTTCAGTTGTACTCTGTTTTTACTTAGTGTTTACTTTTCGCTTGCTTACTCTGTGGTGTTTGTTTACTTTAGAAAGGCAATGCCTTCCCTTTTAAACGGGATTTACGCCTTGGTGCTAGTCGCCAACCCCTGGCCTATGGAAGGCGGGCTTGGGGTAGTCACGGCACGGACCCCGAGGGCGGGTCGTGACAAATTGGTATCAAAGGAGTTCGGTTCTACCACAGAACTTTGGACTCTGATCTTTTACTATGTGAAGCAATGGTGTTTAGCATATTGAGTGTGGTTATCAGTCCAGGGAGTCCAGTGTTGGTGCGGCGGCCGACGTATCCATACACCAGGACCCTAACTTCTGATTTCTGACTTAATGCACGAAAACATTGATTGCGTGTGTGTTTCAAAGTTTTCGTTGTGATTTCTTTGTGTCAGCTCACCAGGTATACTGTTTGACCGTGGCGCACCTGTTTCCTATTCAGGATGGCCCCACGATGGCAGCCAGCTAGGGTTCCGAGAGTCGAGTGTGACGACAGCCCATCGAGCGACGAGGCTTCGGTGCAGGGCCCTTTGTCAGCAGTGGCAGCGGCGGTAGTTCTACCCGCCGAGCCCCCGATGCGTCCAGCGCCAGCCGCTGACGATGCACGTCGCCTCAGCGCACTGCATGAGTTTCAGCACCAGTGACCACCCAGGTTTCGCGGGGAGACGGATCCCCAGGCAGTAGAGGACTGGCTGGAGGCCGTAGTATGTGTGTTTAGGCTAGTGAGGACACCAGCAAACCTCATGGCGATCCTCGCTGCGAGCCTGCTACACGCATCAGCAGGACGATGGTGGAGCTTGATGCTCCAGGTGCACGATGAGGCATCACTAATTTGGACGGACTTTGAGAACCTCTTCCGCTCGGAGTTCGTCCCAGCCACCCTTCGTGCGGTGCGTATCCAGGAGCTTCTTCAGCTGCGGCAGGGCTGCATGACGGTCGCTCAGTACTCCGCGAGATTTACCGATCTCTCGCGCTACTCGACCGACATGGTACGGGACCCATTCTTCCGGGCTCGGACCTTCGAGCAGGGTTTGAGACACGAGATCAGGTCATCGCTGATCTCCCTCAGCATACCGACTCAGACAGGAGTACTGGAGTGGGCCCTTCTGATCGAGAGCTTCCTTGCTGAGTCTACACTAGCGCAGCGACCCACCGCAGGGCGGCACGTGGCAGAGTCATCTGCAGCAGGCAGTCAACGGATGACTCAGGGGTCCAGACAGACCAGACCCTTTGGCAGACGACCTCAGGACACTAGCTCAGCAGTGCGGGGCACACAGCGCGGAGCCAGTCTTTCGAGTGGAAGATAGTGCTATGCATGCGGCGGGCAAGGCCACATGGCTCGTGACTGCCTGACCCGCCATGCAGAGGAGCAGCAGACGGTTGAGGAACCACCTAGGCAGAGGCATAGGTTTGACTGTGGCGGTCCGCAGGGAGCAGGCGGACGAGGCAGAGGAGCTGGCCGAGCAGCAGGTGGTGGGCGACGCTTTGAGGCTCTACCACCACCACCACCAGGAGGTCCACCCCGACCTCAGGGGAGAGCAAAGCTTCAGGCAGTTGAAGCTTACGATCATGGAGCTCCGGAAGCGGGTGGACTAGTGCGGGACTAGCTCCAGGCATAGAGGCCTTTGCCCATAATTCCTCTAGCTTCGTAGTTTGTGTTTCCTTATGTCCTGGTACTTTAAGTTGAAGTAATAAAAGATACTTGCCTTGGCGACTTTTGTTTTCTTGTCTTTTGTTTGTTTTTACTAAGAGGTGCCGGTTAAAAACTGTTGACATGACCCTCACTTGAGAGATTCGTACTGGAGGAAACCCAATGACCAAACACTGATGCCGACAGTGTGACTAAACCCATGGAGGCGAGAGTAACAGTTGGATCTCTTGGTAGCAGTGTCGAGGCCTTACGACGTCATCCATGACATGAATTAACTAATCATGACGGGATTGACTGTTTTAGGAAAGGAACGTGGTTCATCCAGGGGATGAGACCGGATTTCACTTTTCAGCAAAGGAGAAATCTTTGCAGCTAGTCTCTTTGCAGATATCCTTCGTGGATAGAGATGGAGCAGCCTTCCTCCAGTCTCTCACAGTCACCCCTCCTCTACTGCAGCGGGTCAGAGAGGCACAGTGTGAGGATGCTGACTGTGAGACACGGCATGCACAGATATCCTCGGGACAGGCACCTGATGGTTTCTCCCTTGGAGAAGAGAACGACATCCTTTTCAGAGGACGTACCATGGTACCAGTCGCTTTGCGAGAGGAAGTGCTGAGAGAGTTTCACACTTCTCCTTTGGCGGTACATCCTGGAGTGGCGAAGATGTACCAGGACCTCAGACGACAGCACTGGTGGCCGGGCATGAAGAAGGATGTAGCAGAGTTCATTTCTCGATGCCTCACCTGCCAACAGGTGAAGGCAGAGCATCAGGTACCAGCAGGCCTGGTACAGCCCTTGGAGGTTCCGAAGTGGAAGTGGGACGGCATATCTATGGACTTTGTGACTGGACTTCCACACACTTCCAGAGGTCACGACTCCATCTGGGTGATTGTTGACCGACTCACCAAGTCGGCACACATCTTACCCATTAGAGAGCAGGGCTCAGTGGAGAGCATGGGACGTCTCTACGTTCAGAAGATTGTGCGGATCCACGGTGCGCCATAATCTGTCTTCTCCGATCGAGATGCTCGCTTTACTTCCCGGCTTTGGAAGGGGTTACAGGAGGCATTCGGGACGCAGCTACGTCTGAGCACAGCCTTTCACCCTCAGACGGATGGTCAGACCGAGAGGACCATTCAGACTCTTTAGGACATGCAGCGCGCATGTGTTCGCGACTTTGGTCGTAGCTGGGAGGACCACCTACCCTTGGTGGAGTTTGCGTACAACAACAGATACCACTCCACTATCGGGATGGCACCGTACGAGGCGTTGTACGGCCGACCTTGTAGATCTCCTTTATGCTGGACAGACCCTGGGGAGTCAGCACTGGTGGGACCGGAGATGGTCCAGGCCACTACAGAGAAGGTCCAGGTCATCCAGGAGCGGATGAGGATAGCTCAGAGTCGGCAGAAGTCATACGCTGACAGGAGGCGGAGGCCACTAGAGTTCGAGGATGGTGACCACGTCTTTTTGCGGGTCTCACCTCGACGTGGTATTCGGAGATTTGGCTGTGGCGGCAAGTTATCTCCGCGCTTCATCGGACCCTTCCAGATCCTCAGCAGGATTGGCGAGGTGGCTTATCGCCTGGCTCTACCACCTCAGTTGCACCGGGTGCACGACTTCTTCCACGTGTCTCAGCTGAGAAGCTACGTGCTCGACCCGACGCAAATCATTGACCATGGGGAGCTTGACGTTGACGATGGGGCGACTTTTACGGAGGTCCCAGTGGAGATAGAGGATCGACAGGAGCGGGTCCTACGCGGGCGATCGATTCCTCTTGTGCGCATCAGATGGAAGCACGGGAATCTCCAGGAGAGCACATGGGAGCGGGAGGCTCAGATGCGTGCTCAGTACCCTCATTTCTTTCCCTAGTTTTTGATGTATCTTTACGGGGATGTAAAGCCCTGAGGTGGGAGTAATGTAAAGACCCGTAAAATTCAAGCGAAATTTTTTCTTAATTTTATTTTGAATTTTACAAGAGCGCGGTTTCTGACGGCACCTGATTCCGAGGCCCAGAGTGCCCGGAATCAATTTCCGAAGTTTGGCTCGGGTACTTTCACTGAACGAACGAGCGGGAATTTCTAACTTTTGATCCGGTGCTTGGAATTGAAATCTGAGGACACCGATGAACTTGCAGCGCCGATATTCGCTTAAGAAGACCTTTTCCGAAGTTGCGTTTGCCTAGGAGGAGTTGTTTATTTTTCTGGATGAAATGAAGAATAAAATAAAATTGTGATACAATATTTATTTTATATATTTAAAGTGGTTGAAATATTTTGTTGGAAGTTGAGTGGTTTAACCACCTAAGAGAGGATTAAGGTGAGGAGGGGCCCACCCGAGCCCCACCTTTTCAAATCCTCTAACCCCCCCCCCCCCCCACGACTCACAATTAATGATGTGAACTTGAGTTATAACTTATGACATTAATAAGTGAGTTTAATTTTAGTTTTTGAAAATCAAACACTTGAATTTCAAAGGATGGTGTTGTGTTAATAAATTAAGTGTGAGCTTAATTTATTTTTGGTTAGTTTCCTTGTTGCTTGAGAGGTTTGGGAGAATCGTTGAGAGACTTAAAGATCTTCTTCGTCTTCGACGAAGAACGTGAAGAACGGTTCTTCTCCGACGAAGAACATCGACCCCACGACCTACAAGACTCGGCGTCCGGAATTCATTCGTCTTCATCTTCCTACTCGACAAGGGAGACGTCGCCGACCGTGGTGATAATCACCAACGACAACGTACCTCCCTTCTTCATCATAGCGACAAGTGAGGAGACGTCGTTTCCTCCTCGGATGCACCCCGACATCCACGGAATCTACGTCCGACGCTGCGACGCCTTTCTCCGCGATACCCGACGTGCGACGTCAATTTTCAAAGTAGGGGTTGTTGTTATTTGTTTATTTATTTATTCTTGTTCGTGGTTCTAGCATGACTAACGTGAGCATATTTAAATATGTGTTATCGTTTAACGTGAGGGGGGCCGGACCCCATGAACACGGCCGAACCCCCTCCTTTGTTCTTGTTGATTTATATTGCGGATGAAACAAGATAGCGTGGTGCCATCGCACAACGCAGTTATTCGCATGCTTATATTGCGCGGCGCCGTCGCGCCGCGCCGTGGAAGGATCATCAAGAACGCGACGCTGTCGCACCGCGTCGAAGGGAATCAAAGGCGCGGTGGAGGGGCGCGGTGCCGTCGCACCGTGCCGGACGACGAACACCGCGGCCCGTTCCGGGCCGCGGTGGGACGAGAAGACCGGCAGCCGGGCCGCCGGCGTCGGAAGCCGGAAAGGGGACCGGTTTTCCGGTCCCGTTGGAGAAAAACCGGCCGGCCAGGTGGCCGTCCAGAAGGTCAATGGCCGGGGGAATTTAATTCCCCCGGCCAGCACTAACCCCCCCCCCCCCATTTATGAGGGGGGGCGGTTTCTTTGAGGGGGGAAGGCGGCCCCCCGGTTCTCTTCAAAGCAGGCCCCCCACGAGGGGGGGGGGGGTTTCCAAAGGCGCGGCTAAAAGCCGCGCCACCATTTTGTTGAAGCGGGGGCTTTCCCCCCCCCCCCCCTCGCGCGTGGCGACAAGCGGCGCCAGGCCGCGCCGCCGCCGGCCGGGCCGCGCCGGACTGCCGCCGGCCGGGCCGGGTCGGGTCGACCCGGTTCGGGCCAACCCAGGGGGGGTCGGGCCGGGTCCGCCCGGACCCGGACCCCCCGTTTTCGAGACGGATTCGGTCTTTTGGCCATAACATGAGCCACAGACCTCCGAATGACTAACAGTCTGCGGTAACGCGATCCTTGGATCGAGACGGTCGTTTCGATATATTACACTCAGGGTTTCAGAACACATTGAGTTCGGCCGGGTTGATTCGTACACGAAACCAACCGGGCCTTCGGAGCGAAAACGCTCATATCTTGAGCTACGGATGTCCGATTGACGTGCCGTCAGCTTTGTTGTGTTCCTCTTAGTGAGACGGATCTTTTGGCATACTACATCCGAGGTTTGTACGCAGGTAGAGTATGGTCGGGTTGGTTTTGCCTTAAAAACCAACCGGGCCCCGGGGACGAAAATGCCAATAACTCTCAGACCGGGCATCCGATCGACGCGCTGTCTGTTGCGTTGAGTTCCTGTTGACGATACGGAACTTTTGGATACATCAACTCTGGACTTTGTGACAGTTGATGTATCAGCCTCTAGGCTCGTGGAGCGGACCCTCCGAACGAGCTTGCTGTGTGCGGGAACCCTAGTGCTGGTTGCGACTGTGACTCCTACTGCTACTGCTACTTCTACAATGACTGTGACGACGACAGTAGAGAGATCCTGTGTGGATTCGACGACGACGACTACAGCACTCAGCGATCCTACGTGGATCAGTGCTACAGGTCCTGTGTGGGCCCGATCCTGTGTGGGTCTGATCCTGTGTGGGTCCTTGCGCTCAGCGGTCCTGTGTGAACCAGCGCCTACAGGTCCTGTGTGGGCCCGATCCTGTGTGGGTCTTTTGCGGGGGTTAGTTACCTATCGATCCTCCGTGGGTCCGACGACCTAGATGGATCAGAGATCATCTTTATCATCTTTCGATGATGTATACCTGTGTGAGCTGAATCCTGTTGCTTTCCTGTGTGGATTGAGTTGTGCTATCCTGTGTGGATTACATTTTTCTTTCCTGTGTGGAATACGTTTACTTTCCTGTGTGGACTGAGTTGTACTTGGGCTCGGAGGTTGGAGCGTATTTGAAATTGATGACTTAGGTATATGTATGGGAATATACCTAAGAAGTGTCGGTTGTTACTTCGTGATTGTACCTTTCTTTGTGGTTTATCCTTTCTGGATTTCGAGAGACCTTCAAGGGTCTCGGGGTCCCTACTGAGTTGCTTATACTCACCCCTGCACGGGCTATGCCCGCACTACGTTGTGTTGGTTGCAGACGACGGACAGCGTTGGTCTTGGATGAAGCCTGCATAGCAGGACGGTACCTGGAGGTGGACCACTGGGCGGAACGTGCTCAGAGCGGACGGCGGGACCCGAGGAGCAGTGGAGCTATCTGTACCCACCCTTCAGGTGGAATTTCCAGTGGACAGCTCGATGTTGCAGCATTTACATTACAGTTGTTGTTTTCCCTTTCGAGTTGTACTTTACTTTCAGTTTGGGTTTGTATACTGACCAATTTACTTTTCCGCACTTTCAGTTGTACTCTGTTTTTACTTAGTGTTTACTTTCGGCTTGCTTACTCTGTGGTGTTTGTTTACTTTACAAAGGCAATGCCTTCCCTTTTTACCGGGATTTACGCCTTGGTGCTAGTCGCCAACCCCTGGCCTATGGAAGGAGGGCTTGGGGTTGTCACGGCACGGACCCCGAGGGCGGGTCGTGACACTCTCATTTGGTTTTAATTCCATTAATATGACATAGAAATGAAAATAGTGTTCATGTGTACGTATGACTTACCGTCTCCATGAACGGTGCATTTCATTTCTTACCTCTAAATAATTATGTAATATTATAAATACTTGTATATTCTGGATATATATGATATATAAGATATCCAAATCATGAATATCATTTTGGATATAATGAACCTTTGACCACACGAACAACATGTAATTGTAAGAAGTCCACTTTCGACTTAAGAACCAAATATCGACAAAACAAACAATATTAACTTAAATGATTACATAATGATTATAAAATTTAAATAAGTGATATAAAAGGAATAATTAACTTTAAAAAGGTTCTTAATAAAGTTTAAATTAACTCAAGTTTATTATTCAGGCCGTTAATGAATGATCGAGTGAAGTCGGACCCGAGGTAAGGGATCCTACTCCTCTCTTTCTTTTTAAGTGCACTCTTTTATGTCATTACTTTTAAGCTCATCTTTCTTTTGATTGGGATGTTATTTTATATTACTACTACTATACTTCTTATGTTCATATGTTGAGAGACCCTATTTTCTCTCATCAATCCATTTTGAATGTTTTGAGTGGCGCCGTTAGGCTGCCGAATTTTCGTAAGAGATCTAACCTCTCTCTTTCTTTTTTAGTACTCTCTTTTATGTCTTTTATTTTAAGCTCATATTTCTTATGTTTTGGGATGTTATTTTATATTCCTCATACTATACTTTTTATGGTCATATTATGAGAGACCATATTTTATCTCATAAATCCATTTTTGGATGTTTTAAGTGGCGACGTTAGGCTACCGAGTTTTTGTCAGGGATTTTTCATCTCACTTTTATTCTCGTGACATTTATGATTCATTTGCCACTATTTCCTTTGAGTGGTGTATGTACTGCACATTATTATACACTTTGTGTAGTATAATTTCATTTATGGGTATTTAAATCTTCATTCTATGCCCCTTCTTCCATGGGGTGTACTTTTCGAAAGTTACCCAACTCGGTAAGGAGACCTTTCACCCTCCTTTTTTTAAAAAAAATACTTCTTTTGTTATGTCTTTTAATTCACATACTATTATGTTGGGATATGTTCTTATATATCCTTATTTAGGTAAATTTTATGTCCAAGTGATGAGATCCCCTTTGTCTCTCTCATCAAACCTTTTTTTAAAATTTTATGTGACGCCGTTAGGCTATCGAATTTTACCAAGGGAACTTTTTAACCCAATTTCGATTTATTTGGGTTCAACATGTTGTTATTGAATATGTCATCCTTTGAATATGTGTGAATGACATTTGATTGTTTTACACTTAATATCAACTTATATTGGCTGTATTTATATTTTTTACACATAATTATGAGATTCATTTATCCTTACTTTAAGGATACCTTCTTTATAATGGATTTCATCTCATTTTACATTTCTTTTGAGACTACATTGTTGTTATGCACCAATTCACTTTTATGTAGTGTGTATACTTTCCTTTGACATATTATATCATGAATCCCTTTATTCTCATGATATTATAAGGTTCAGATTAAATGTTATTCTGCAATTATTTGTATTCATGAGTCTCTCATTTTGTTAAAAACTCTTTAACAAAAATATCATTTTAAATGTTTTAAAGATTTATTAATCTAAATCTTTATCTTTAATGTCCATGGATTCAAAATGGTTTTCATTATTTATTTATATGGACATTAATGTTTTAAAATTATTATTCCAATAAAAGCTTCAAAGTGGTATGAGACACTTTGATTCAAAAATCAATTTTAAATGATTTTTGAAAATGGATTGATTAATTCAATATCTTGGAATTAATTATTTTGATTGAAAATGAAATGATGTTATTGAAATGTTTATATTTTCAATATTTTATGTGTAATGACGGTACTTGGACATTTTATGGGTGGTTATGTGACAAACCATATGACAAGTGCTGCCGTGAATACCAGGACGGGTGGTTACGGTATAACCTCCAATGCATTGGGTATGGAAGTCGGCCGTATGGCTATTCCATTAAGTATGTGTGGAATTCAACCGTATGGTTATTCCATTTAAGTATGTTTATGTCCCAAGTTACCTTTATATGTTATGTGTTATTTATATGGGTTTTATGGTAATATTTTGGTTACAAAAGGGTATGTAATGATATTTTATTCAGTGAAGAGTTTTTACTACATCTTAAAGGTGAAAGGTATTACTTTGATAAAGTATACATGGTTTACTTGTTGCTTTGAAAAACTAACAGTTTTCATTCTTTGTGTATCCCTTGCTGAGCTTTTTATGCTCACCCCAAGTTTTTTTGAAATGTTTTTCACAGGACTTAATTTGGAATAGGGTCAAGGATGGGATCAAGGGAAAGTCGTGCTATCTAATACATGGTACTAGACATGTTTCTTTTTAAGAGTCTTTATTTTATGGAAATTTAGTAGAAGTGACTACATTGTATTCTTTTGAGATGTAATAGTTATTTCCTAATTCTCTAAAACTCTAAAGATGAAAAGATCCTCAATTTGAATTATTCATTTAATTCAATATTAAGTAAGGTTTAAGGCCGGGGCCTTATAACTGAAATAAAATACAATTAAATAAATATAAAGATAGGTTCTAGGTAGTACTTTGAGGTTACTACCAGAAGGGTAGGTAAAAATCACCTCCTCAGCACTCCACGTCTACCCGTCTCCACTGCGCACCGACACACCGTATGGTCCACCTCTGTGCACCGTCCAGTCCTGGTACCCTCATTCTCGATCAGCGATGACTGTCGTATGCACCAAACACAACAAGGTGAAGGCATTGACCGTGCAGGGGTGAGTATAACAATACTCAGTAGGGACCCCAAGACCCTCAAGGTCTCACAAAATCCACCAAGGATAAACCACAACGAATGAAATCAACTGATAACCCTGCTTAGGTATATTCCCATAAATATTCATAAGTTATCAAGTATACACATCTCAAACATGAGGAAACACAGGGTCCAACCCAAAATACCAAAGCTCAAATGTTCCACAATGTAAGGAATACCATGATGGTAAGTACCACACAGGTACGCCACATAGAAAAATACCACCAAGGTTTTACCACAAAGGAAAGTACCACATAGGTATAGACTCATCTCACACTCAGTATATCTTAGGTACAATAGTAGAGATGATTAGATGTAACTACTGAATCATATTACTCTATTAAGAGGCATACCCATGGAGGATTCCAAATTACAGACCCACATAGGATCCTAGTATATCATCAGACCCACACTAGATCCTAGTACATCTTCAGACCCACACAGGATCCTAGTACATCGTCAGACCCACACATGATCCTAGTACATCGTCAGACCCACACAGGATCCTAGTACATCCTCATACCCACACATAATCCTAGTGAATAATAAGACCCACACAGGATCCTAGTACTTCGTCAGACCCACACAGGATCATAGTACATCTTCATACCCACACATGATCCTTGTACATCGTCAAACCCACACAGGATTGTAGTACATCATCAGACCCACATAGGATCCCAGTACATCTTCCGACCCGCACAGGATCATAGTACATCGTCAAAGCATGCTACAGGGTACCCGCACTAAGCATGATCATCTATAGGAGAGTGTGCTCCTCAAACTGCTGGTCGATACTCCATCTTCCACGAAATCCCCTGAAGAAGTATCTCAAGGTACTTCCAAGTAAAATGGGTTACAACGCAACATACGGTGCATTAATCGGACACCTTGTCTGTAAGTTATTAGTCATTTATTCCTGAGGGCCCGGTTCGATTCATGCTCGATCCAACCTAACCATACCCAAAATTTATCCAAATCCCAAGTGGGGTATACCAAAAAGACAGTCTCGCTCCAAGGATTCCGGTTTCATAGACGGTTCTCAAACGGATGTCCAATGCCAAAGTTGTGGCCGGAAGAATGTATTGTGTTGAAACTGGTCTGGGTCCGGTCCGACCTGGCCCGAGTCGGCATGAACCAACCCAACCCAGTTCGGGTCGACCCGGCCCTCGCCGGGAATCCTGACCTAGCAGCTAGTCTTGTTCGCATGTGGGGGGAGTGACGTGCCCCCGGCCCTTGAACACTGAATGGCTGAAGCCATTGGGTCGCCAGTAGCACGCGGGGCTTGTCGTGGTTCATGCTCGGTCGAGCTTGGCTGGACGAAAGGGCCGGCCCTTGGTCCTCCCGGTGGTACATCGTGTGCCGCCGATCCATGGCCGGTCGAACACCAGTCGCGCCTCCACCATCCACCGCGGCCAGGCGGGCCTCGGCCCCTTGCTCCGACGGCAGCGTGTCGTGCGCCACACCTCTTCCGCCAGCTGAATGTCGGCTGCCCTCTGTCCACCACCACAACCAATGGGCCGCGACTCTTCTCTAGTGGCACGATTGCGCTGCCACTATTTTTGGGGTCGACCATGGTGCATGCCACCGTTCCTAAACCCCACTGATGTTGGATACCATCTTCCTCCATCACGAAGAACATACCAAGAACAAAAACGATTTTGTGGAGGAGTCGTGCCATGTTTGTTTGGACTGTACCATTTGCGTTAGGATGGTAGAAAGACGTTCAAATATTTCATGAATCACAATGAATTGTCAACAACGTAATAGGGGAAATTCAAAACACCAATCCCTACCTTGGAGGTTCCTTTGGAGATTGATGAGGAGGGAAGGATAGACGTCGATTCGTTGTTGTCGAAGACATCGGTGTTCATTGCCTCCGCAAGGTGCAACCGATTGGGGCTCGAGGTCAGTTCCTCGTTCATCATTGGAGATGATGCGTTCTTCATTGGAGATGAGTTTCTCCAAATTTCTCACAATTCCACCCTTCCGCCAATGATTTATCCCAATCCATGATGAGAAGCCAACCCCAAACAAAATATGTTTATAAATATTTAATTTGTGTTGGCATCATTAAACAATTGATGAGGCATAATTAAATAGGAGAATAATTAATGGGTAGTTCGATGGTTTTCTCCATTAAAGTGGGGTTCGGGTGGTCCTTTCCACCATAGGATTAAAATTGGGGGTTATTCTAGCTCGACTGGTCCTCACCACTATGCATTCAAAAAAAGATTTTAAAAATAAAATAAAAGTTCATTTAATTTTTATTTCCACGAAAAGGCACAAAAACTAACTATCACCCTCGACCAACTGCAGTCGAGGTGATGGTTTTCTTAAGAGAATATCAGAACAGCGAGTTCAACGGTGCCATCATATTTCATTTCCACACACCGGTTCAAAAGTTACAAAAAACTACTCGCACATTTACTAAATGTACCCAAAAAAATGTTCAGAAATTCATTATGGGTAAATCGAGCCATGGAATCATGAACCGTTAATTTTCACGAACTCCTTAAATTACCATATAATTAAAATAATTTCAAGGAATTTCAGGGTCTTTATATTCTCCTCAGATCAGGGCTTTACATCCCTGTAAGCCACAACTCAAACTAGGGAAACTAGTTGGGGTATTGAGCATGCATCTGAGCCTCCCTCTCCCATGTGCTCGTCTAGAGGTCCTCATGCTGCCAGCAAATACACACTAGAGGTATCGAATTCCCACAAAGGTGCCTCTCATGTCGATCCTCAATATCTACTGGAACTTTCGTAAGCATCTCCCCATCGTCGATGTCCATCTCGCTGTGTTAGATGACGGGGGAAGGGTCATGCACATAACTCCTCAGCTGGGATACGTGGAAAACATCGTGCACCCGGTGCAACTGAGGTGGAAGAGGTAGGCGGTAAGCCACCTCGCCCACTCTACTGAGGACCTGAATGGGTCCACTGAACCTTGGAGATAACTTGCCTCCCCAGCCAAATCTCCACAAAAATCGTTGGGGTGAGACCCATAGGAAGACGTGGCCACTATCCTTGAACTCAAGAGGTCTCCATCTCATGTTGACATAAGATTTACTCCTGCTCTGTGTAGTATTCTTCTACTTCGGGATGATCTGCACCTTCTCCGTGGTACCCCGTACCATATCTGGTCCCATGAGTGCTAACTCCTTGGGGTTAGTCCAACACATTGTTGATCTAAAAAGTCCCCCGTACAATGCCTCAAAAGGTGCCATCCTAAGGGTAGAGTGATAGTTGTTGTTGTATGAAAACTACAAAAAGGAAAGTGATCCTCCCAGCTATGACCGAAGTCTAGGATGAAAGCACATAACATGTCCTCGAGGGTCTCAATGGTCCGCTTAGTCTGGCCATCTGTCTGAGGATGGAAGGCAGTGGTCAAACAAATTTGTGTCCCAGAAGCCTCCTGCAACCCCTTCTATAACCATGAAGTAAAACATGCATCATGATCGGAGACAATCATCCAGGGTACTCTATATAGCCACAAAATCTCTTACACATAGAGGCGTCCCAATCTTTCTAATGAACCCTACTCTATGATTAGTAGGAAGTGGTCCGACATGGTGAGTCAGTCATTGATCAACCAGATAGAATCATGACCCCTAGATGTATATGGATGTCATGTCATGAAGTCCAAGGATATCCCATGCCACTTCCACTCCGGGACCTCTAAATGCTGAACTAAGATTTCTGGTACCTGATGTTCCACCTTCACTTGCTGATAAGTGAGGGACCGAGCGACAAACTCTACTACTGATTTCTTCATTCCTAGACACAAGTGATGTCGTCAAAGATCCTCGTACAACATCACTACTCCAGGACATACCGCTAGAGGGCATGTGTGGAACTACCTCATCCCTTCCTCCTAAAGTGACACTGGTACCATGGAATGTCCTCTGAAAAGGATGACGTGCTCCCCACCTTCATAAAGTTTATCTGGTGTCTATTTTGTGAATATATGAGCATGCCGAGTCTCGAAATCAGTGTCCCCATGCTACACATCCCTGACTTAATGAAGAAGTGGTGGAGTGACTGTAAGAGACTGAAAAAAGCTGCTCCATCCCGATCCACAAATTTTATCTGCATAGTGGACAACAGCTCCATCGCATCACCTAGAAGATATATACCAGATATCTTGCTGAGTGCATATACAAAAATGTTCCCCATCCTAGGAGTATAGACTATCATGAGGTCATAGTCCTGGAGGAACTCAATCCAAAATCGTTGTCTCTGGTTCAAGTCCTTCTGTGAGAAGATATACCTAAGACTCTCATGATCTGAGTGGCCTTTAAATCGTTCTCCCATCAATTAATATCACTACATCTTCAAGGCGAAGACCACTGCTTCTAACTCTAGGTAATGGCTAGCATAGTTCTGCTCATGCAGTCTCCACATAGGATCCTAGTACATCATCACACCCACACAAGAATCTAGTATATCTTCAGACCTACATAGGATCCTAGTACATCCTCTGAACCACACAAGTTCCTTGTACATCATCAGAGCCAGCTACATGGTACCCACACTAAGCTTGATCATCTCCGAGAGAGTCTGCTCCTCAATCTACTGGTCTATACTAAAACTACAAAAAATTCCCACGAAGAATTATCCCTAAGGACCTCCATGTAAAAGGGGGTATCAACGCAACAGACGATTCATCAATCGGATGCCCGGTCTGTAAGTTATTAGCCTTTTAGTCTCGAGGGCCCAGTTGGATTTGTGCTTGATCTAACCGGAACGCACACCAACTTTATCCAAATTTCATGTGGGGTATACTAAAAGGACCCTATCGCTCTATGGTTTTCGGCGCCATAGAAGGTTCCTCAAATCAACATTCGGTACCATAGTTATGGACAAAATAACGTATAGGGTCGAAACTACTCCGGTTACGGCCCGACTCGCGTTAGGTGGCCCAGACCGCACTGGGTGGCTGGGCCTGCGCTGGGCGACCCAGACGACACTGGACAGCCCAGCCCGTGCGGGGCAGTGTGGCCAGTGTCGGGCGTCCCGATCCGGGCTGGGCGGCTCGGCATGCGCCGGGCGGCCCAGACCGTGCAAGGCGGTCCGACCCACGCTGGGAGGCACGACCTGGCCGCCCTGCTTGGCCACATGTAGGGGTGAGTCGCACGTCCCCAACCCTCAAACACCAAATGACCAAAGATGGCCGGTCGCTAGTATCATGCGGGACCCACCGCGGGTCCCGCTCGGTCCAGCTTGACCATCCGCAATGACCATCCCCTAGTCCTCTCGACGGTGCATCAAGCGTCGCCGCTCCACAGCCCGTCAAATGCTGATCGCGACTCCGCTATCTATCGTGTCCAAGCGGGACGCGACCCCTTTCTCCGACGGCGGCATGTCATGTGCCACCCCTCTGTGGCCAGCCAAATGCCAGCCTCCCTCTATCCACTGCCACGACCGACGGGCCCTGGCACTTCTCTGGCGGCGCGATAGCGCCACCGCCGTCTTCACATCCTGCCATGGTGCCTTCTTCCATTCTCAAGCCCCACCGGTGTCGGATACCATCCTCCTCCATTGTGAAAAAAACATACCAAGATCGACAAAGATTTTGTGGAGGAGTTTTTCCATGTTCGTTTGGCCCGTACCCTCCAAGTTAGTGCGGTATCAAGCTGTTCAAATATTTCTTGAATCACGAAGAATTGTCAAGAATAGAAAAGTGTAAATTCAAAACAACAATCTCTACCTCAGAGGATCCATTGGAGATCAGTGAGGAGGGATGGATGGACATTGGATTGTTATCATCGAAGACGTTAGCACTTATTGCCTCCATAAGGTGCTTCTGATTGGGGCTCAAGGCCTATTCCTCGTCCTTCATTGGAAATGACGCGTTCTTCATTTCAGATGAGTTTCTTCAATGTTCTCTCAATTCCTCACTTCCTTCAACGATTTCTCCTAAGCCAAAATGAGGACCCAACCCGAAATAAAATATGTTTGTCAATTTTTAATTTGAGTTGGCATCATTAAACAATTGATGAGGCATAAATAAATTGGAGAATAATTAATGGGGAGTTGAAATTTTTTCTCCATTAAAGTGAGGTTCGGGTGGTCCCCACCACCATGCATTCAAAAAAGGAGATTAAAATAATAAAATAAAATATTATTTTATTTTTATTTACAAGAAAATCAAAAAACCTAACTTTCACCCTCGATATACTATGGTCGAGGTGAAGTTCTCCTTAAGGGAATAACGGTGGAGCAAGTTCAACGGTGCCCTAAGATTTCAATTCCAAGCACCGGTTCAAAAGTTACAAAAACCCACTCACACGTTTACTAAACATACCCAAAAAATGTTCAGAAATTCATTCCGGGCACAATGGGCCTTGGAATCACATGCCGTCAATTTTCGAAGACTCGTAAAATTCCCATATAAATAAAAAAAATACATGGAATTTCCGGGTCTTTACATAGGGAACAACCTATACAGTTGGGGAAATTGACTCATATTGAGACATAACGAAGGAACTCAACCACCCATACACCATGACGCTACTCCCATAATCCTAAAATAATTAATAACTATATTACATTAAACCAAAACCTAAAAAATATTAAACCAAAACCAATCAATCCTTCATTTTACAACAAGTCATTACATGCCAATAATAATATCACTATGTAATAACTTAGATGACTTCTATATGATTATCCTATGCGAATCACCTAGCGTAATAAGGATCTAAGTGCTCCTGAAACCCTAAACATTATTTAAAAAAAACATTATGCTTCCAGAACAATATCCCCACTAAAAAGAGAAACTACTTACTCTCTCAACATTAAACATATATTGCAAGAAAAATCCCACAAGAAAATTCAATATTCATGTCATGATACTTAAGGAAAAAATAGACCACACTCATTTGCTTAGACTCATGACTAATAATAAACAAATCAAAAATCCCTTTTCGAAAAATAAATTAAATTTTAATGGTTTTGTAAAATAAAAAAATTATATTAAATACCACTGAAATTATATTATTCTATGAGAATAAAAAACCAAAACTAGAAAGGAAACAAAATGGGGTCACAAAATAAGCACCACCTAAGATACATCACAAATAGGTATCTATTTGTATTAATAGCTCAAACAACTCATCATAAGGGAATTTTATCGAACCTCACAACATCATCAATATATAATAAATAAAACAATGTATGTATATAGTATCTTGATAAAATCCATCATAAAATTGGTCGGGATATTAATTCCATATCATTAACTCACATTTTCTAGTGCAATATTATAATAAACCATGTCCCCCATTGGACACAAACGAAATGAATAATACACTATTTCAACCTTTTTTATTGATATTCCTAAATCCATGAGAGTATCTCGATGATTGAAACACCATATTTAATATCCAGCTCACCCTATTCAAGGAAATATGAGTTAATATAAATATACCAATGAAGCTACAATAGGTGTTAAATTCATGTGTATGATCCATCTTTGGAGGAATAACTAATCAATATAAAACTTCACTAATGTACTCTAAAACCTCAAAAGACATAAGAAATTGAGAATACATATTACTCACATGACCAAAGCTACAATACCCATGATACATATTTAACCCAAAAATTGAATTATATTTAATATAAAATTCTTAAGACATCTTATAGAACCAGTATATGCGTTTTGATGATCATGATCTATCTTTATCCTGTCACAAATCATGTACAACTTCTCTTCTATTCTCTACACCAATTCTGGTTTGATAATTCTAGACTCATAAACCTTAGTCTAAGACAACATAGATCATTAAGGTTATCCATGTGATCCTTCAAATTAATCCTAACCCATGTTTCAGTTATATATATTTTTATAAAAATTCTTAATATAGGGTATGTTCTTATCAATATACCTCCAATATTTAAAATTCCCATGCAGAAAATTTCATATAATGTCTATATATTCAACACTATGTAACCATCCTTTGGTAGAATAAATGTTAGGTTTATGTATAAATAAAATGAAAAAATCAATATATGGACCATTATGTTTGTAAGAGGTAAAACAAGGATGATAATAAAAATGAGCATGCATCGAACCCCAATGAGACTCAAGATATTCTCTAAAAATTTCTTTAATAAGACCTACACTTTTATAGTATATTTACCTTCTAATAAGTGATCTAAATTCATAAAATAATCCAATACCACATTGATAACACCATATCATCCCGTATTTCAAGATTAAAAATCCATAAAAATTCATCAATTTCTCCTCGTGGTTCTATTAAGGAACATCCATTGAATAATGAAACCCACTAGAAACACGATGATTTGTATTCACCTTATAGAAAAACATACATCAGTATATAAACTCTATTAACAGCCTCTTTATCCTTACACACCAAAAATATTAATCATTTCATGATACATAATATCCAAACTAGGTTAAAATACTAACAGTGATCTATGAACATGAAGAGAACTACCTCACACACCATTTAGTGAATAAAGTGACTCTCTTAGAATAACACCAAGTGTTGACCATCCTCAGACCACCCCTCATAGTAATACAAACAAAACATTATCATGTAAAACATCCTCCTCTAATCCCCAAATAGAGATTCTTATAGTAATACCTTCTATAAAAAAGCATGTATCCCTAGATTCACCTACAATATCCCCATGGGACATCATACAAATCATGTCCTCAATAAAATTACCCTTATATGGTGTATATGTTTTATAAAATTCATAATTTTATAATAATTTAAACCACCATAAATATCAGAAATTCAAAAAATACTTTTCGAATTTATTCCTCAATCTTTTGTGATTCATGAATACCAAAAAGTGCTTTGTGAGGAGATAGTGTCATCCAAACTACATAGTGGAAAAATATAGAAATATCAATATCGTCGGTAGCATAGTTATGTTGATGAATTTATATCTATTTATGCTCATAAATGATTACTTATCTCGGATTCATTATAACACAAAAAATAAATGGCACAAAGCATATTAGAAAAACTCAAACATGACAATTTACTCTAGAAAAAAATGAACATGATAAATAAAAATCATGGCATGTTGATATAAAAAAACCTAAGATTATTTGATGTACATAAAGGATTCATCCTTTTTATGGTTTTTAAAGGAGTCCTGATCTAAGAACAAATTGGCACAACCCTTATATAATATCCTATAAAACTAAGTAAACTATGAAACTCCAAGATATCCATAGGGGATTTCAAAGAAACAAACTTCTTTAACATTGATAGATTCAAAATATGTTCGTAATTAGATATTATCATCCCTAATTAATGAATCAAATGGGTCAAAACATAGACTTATAAAGTTTTCATGATAGTTAATAGTGTTTAAGAACATTTAAAATGGATCTTAGGTGATCTTCATTATCTCTCCAAAATATATAATAAAGTAGTATTTTTCTGTAAAAACCACTACAAACTAGTCTAAGAACACAAAACATAGGGTTCATTGATCCCATTAATATGGACGGTGCATTTGTTACCAAAAACGGAAATACCATAAACATCTAGTTACCATAAAAACACATAAAGTTGGTCTTTAGAATGTAATTACAATTCACTCTCATAAAATGATAGCCTTACTCTATATTAATCATCATGAACCATCAAGCATCCTGAAGTTCATAGAATAGACGATAAATCAATTATGAAGGGTAACAATTATTTAAATTAACTTGATTTAAGAAGTGATAATCATTATATAGTCACCTTTTTTCATCCAAATTTGTTGAAAACAAGAATGAAGAACCATGAAAATATTCATTAGATTTGATGAAAACATTTTTTAGGAAATCATCAATCTGAAAAGGATTCTCTTGTAACTCAAAATGTATCCTCCAATATAGAGACATCAAAATTATAGAGACATTCACAGGTAATTATTTCCCAAAATTGAATTCATGTTGAGGGGTAAAAACTAGTACCTAATATGAAAATATATTACTTAAATTCTTATAACCCTCATAAACACCTTCAACTAAACTTTTTTTTGTACTAAAAATAATCTCATAAAATATAAAATATAAGGGATCATAATTTCTCAGGCGCGTTTGATATACCCACAAAGTAAGGAACATAACATGATCACCATCATAATAATATAATGTAACTCTCTTAATGAAGAAATCAATAATATATTTCAATGAATATGTGAACTCCATGAAATAGAAGACATAATATGATTGTATTTGAAAATGTTGTAAATTTAACACCCTGAGTTTTTATAGACCTATTTTTTCAAATAAATTTGAATATTAATTTATATCATGAAATTAAATAATTTAAATATTAAATTCACATGGAATTGACTTTTTGTACCTTCCAACTAACATTGACTTGGTGTAAGATGAATTCAACACTAATTGGGCGTATGATACTCGTAATACAGAGTTTCTACAAAATATCGCATTTTATTGTTTTAATTATTTATGTAAGATAATTAAAACCTAGTGGTTAAACATAGTAATATAAATAGTAAAATCTAATTTCCAAATGTATTTTATAATTGTTTTATATGAATAAAACACATTGATAATAAAAGATATGAGTTTGGGAAAGTCTATTTTATGTTTAAAAACATCGTTTTCTTGAATGAACTGCTTTTAATTATGAAAGAAATTTTAGACAAATTTAGAAATTTAATTTGATAAAATAAAGACTCATTTTTTAATTAAGAATTTCGAAATTATCTTATAGTAATTTTTTTGGATTTTTCTGACAAACATAATTTTTTGATGAATAGTGAAAACACTGCTTTTTAGATAAAAACTGCCTTTTGTCTAACTAATTATTAATGATAAATTATATTATAAATATGTTATAAGATAACATAAGATTAATATTAAATATAATCATATAATTTAATTAATTATGATTTTATTCACTTTGTAACTGAATAAAAAAATGTTTACAAACCTTGGAACCATTTCCTACTTTTAAAAACCCAATATTTTGTCCCATCAGCTGGATTAACAGTAATCATTATTTTTTCAATTCTAATATTGAAATTCAAAAAATCCTAAATACAAAATTTTTTTATGTATAATATTTCGATTATAATAGTGAAATGATAATTTTTTGTCCAAAATGATTATGGAATGTGATTAAAATTAATCACAACATTTAAGGCAAACTTAAGCTTAATTGGGGACAAAACATTAACATTAAGGGGCCAAATGATCTAGAGAATTTTTCAAAACCTATTTTAATTTGATATGAAGTCCATAAAACTTAATTTATTGAGTTTGGTAGGGTTTTTAATACTTTCTTTGGTAATAACATGTGCACACCTAACTTGTTTCTAAAAAGTCTATATGAGTCCTTTTCCCTCCCAATAAAAGGACACCAAATATACTCATTCCTAACACCTCTAAACCCTTTTAAGTTAGTCCATGATTTTCCCAATTATCCTCATAGAAATCCTTCCTTATAAATTAAAGCCTCCTTTTGTAATAAAATATCTCAAGTAATCCTTTTGGGACAAACCAAAAGGAGTTACCTGATTAACAGGTCACATCTTCCCTCAAGATCCTTTCCATTCTTTTACATCTCCACCCATGAACTCTCTATGTTACCTTCTTGAGTGAAAAACCTAGTAACGTACATATAATAGGATGTTTTTATACAATGGTTCTGGCCTAAGATTACACACACATTAATTTAATGGAATTTGAAAATATGGTTTCTGTGTACGACAGACTACAACCTCACGAAATGATGTTGGTTAGTTTCTCCATTATCACCAATCATGGAGGCCATTATGATGGAAAATTTGTTTATATATGTCATATATTATATATAATATGTATTTAAATTTATATCTTCCTTTTACAATTCACATATATTTACCTTCAATTTGGTGATAATACGATAATCTTGTTTGAGGAAGTGTGGACTACTGCCCCTCAAAGCGATTTAATTCATTCACACACCACATGGGATGTATTAAGGATGAGTGTAATAAAATTATATTATATATATGATATATTAATGACAATTTAATAATGAAACATTTATATATATATATATACATAAATTTATAGACACACAGATACACAAACACAGATATATATATATATATCATTTTCTTTTGTTCTTTCAATACGACAATTAAAAACGGAAGAAACGTTCATGCATACAAATAACGCATCGTCTCTATGAATGGTGTATACCATTTCGTACTTATTTATGATATAAATTATTATAATATACATATATTGGATATAAAATTTTTTCTATATCTGTATATATATTCTTTAATCAAAGTACAAGTATACGTACCAACAATATAACAAATTAAGACACATGCAAAGAACAAAGAAAATATTACCCGATGTGAAAACTTTACAAAGGATCATTAACAAGAGGGTAATATAAGGTCATAATAAATACATATATGGTATTATTCATAAATTAATTCTTTTTTAAAACATGTAAAATAAAATTATATTTGTTATATAGTAATATTGAATGAGTACGAAGAGAGTCCAGACACAAGGTAAGGGGATATTCACCACACATTTAATTTCAATGGGATTCATATTATGTTCACCAATATTTACATTTTTTAGTTTATTTAATGAAAATTATTTAATTATATGTATTTTATTCCTAAATTTATGGGTATTTAAATATCTATACTATGATCCTTCATTCAGGGGGTTTACCATTCAAAGGTTACCAAATCGATAAAACAGTTTTTTATCTATTTTCTTCCTTTGAGACTCATGTTTTTTATAAACCTAAACACTATCTCAAGGTTTATATACTTAAATTGTATGTGTCATATCATGAATCTACTTATTTTCATGATATATGAATCTTTATTTAATTTCCTTTTCTTATATGGAGAATATGATCCCAAGTTAACAAGTTATAAGAGTTTATGGAGACAATCTTTTCGTTTTTTGAGACTGTTTATGTTTATGCTTGCTTTTATGAAATATCTCAAGATTATTCATGAGTTTCATTCTACTGTATTTATTCAAGAGTAAATCATTTTTAGTACCATTTTCCACTATTTGGTACTTAAGATAATGATTTTTGGGAAATCTGACCATCCCTCTCTTCATTTGGAAATCTATTATATTAAAACACCATGTTTTAAAAAATGTTTTAATTTTTTTTCAAAGGATAATTTAATACAATATTAAAGGAAAATATATTTTGAAATTGTTTTATTTTTTAAATGATTCCATTATATGTTTTCAAATATATTTTCAATGATTTTTTTTTAAAATGTTTTTTGTTATAAAAATTATTTTTTCAAAGAAGAATGAATATTTTCCTCAAGAAGTGTTTTTAAAAGACCATTAAAAATTATTTCCTATATTACATAACATACATTGGTTTTTATCATGAATTTAAGGGGAAATTATTCAATGTCACGATTCATATTCGTTATTTTATTAAAATATTTCTTGATGGCATGATGTTACAAAACTTGTTCCTCTTTCACTAGTTATATGATTTTAAAACCCACTTCTTTTCTTGGTTATGTTTGTGATGAAATTAGTATGAAACCTATCCCTTTCCAAATGTTATGATTTGTTTACATGTTTATTATCCCCATTTAATTTCATGGGTTATGATATCCTCATTTAGGATCTTGTGGCACATGTATGTATGATTTCATTTGTGATGGGCAGGACCTATATATCCCTCTAATGTATTGTTTCAAGAATTTTATCTCTTGAGATATGTTGGAAGGGAATAAGGGTTTACTCGGTTATGTAATATAGAGATAGAATGAAGGGTTTACTTAGTTTAGTAATATAGGGCTGGAATGATGGTTTACATAGTTCATGAATATAGGGCTAGAACGGGGGTTCACCTAGTTCAGTAAAAGACTTTGTCCACTAATATGTTTTTGGAATTGATATCTTGGATACTATGGATATCACAAAATACTTATGAGTTTCCACAATTCAGTGTCTTAATCCTATGTTATGCTTTCATGGCTCATGTCCTTAACATCCAATTGATTCATTTCTTAAGAACTACCTAGATTTATGTTATGATTCATGTATATGATCTTTGATATGAAATGTAGGATTTTTTATTTTCATGATCACATTATCATATCCTTATGCTCATGTTTATGATCACATATCTCCCTTGTTTATCCTTACTATGAATTTGAGCTCACCCCTTTTCATGTATCCTTTCCCCTAGGTTTTAATGATATGTACTATGTTTTAATATGTCTAAGATGGGTGTTAGTAAATAAGAATGTATTGGGAGATGATGTAGCTAACTTATTTACCAGTTTTTATGATTCCACGTTTACAAAGGCATTATACCAACTATGGTCTTTGGGTTTTTTTGTGTAATTTTTAAGTATTCCACAAATTTTATGTAATGTATATGTTTTGTAAATAGTGGGTCACTATATTTGGTATCAAAGAAAATGTATAGTTACCCTTTGGAATCTAGGATGATAAAACTGTAGTGGGAACCCTAAGGATATGTCTAAGGATAAGTTTGAGGACTAAGAAAAGTATAAGAAAATGTACTAGAATTATAAGGAAGGATAGAGTGAGTTGTTTCCTAGAACTACATCCTGTTCTGCATACTACATGTGTTGTGGCTCTGGCATAAATGAATGTAGGGGTAAAAACAAAGTCATTATGTTTTGGGCTTGAATCGGGGTAATTTGGAACACGACAATATGCCTTGCTGCACACCTTGTTTGAAACTCCTGGGGGAAACGATTGGGGAATTCACAAACTCTTCATGAACCATTATGAATGATTTAAACCAAAATTGACTATGAATAAACTAGGATAATCCTAATATGACATAGATTAATGATGCTTTCAAAAGATAGACATCCTATAAGTTATTTTTCATGATTATGTGGTTTCTTAGTATGATAACTATTTCTTATTCAATGCTTTTGGTTTTAGTCAATGTCTAGAACCTGAAGGAACTGTGTTAATGAATATTTTAATGGAAAATGAAACTATTTTCCTCTTGATCAACCAAATTATTTGGGATATGGAATGAAAAACCTTGTTTTTATGACCCCGTGGGTTTCTCAAGCTATGAATCATTGTTGATTTCAAAATGAGAAATGGAGGGAACAACATTATGTTGAGTCATTCATGAGACAACATCCAGCCTCTTTCAGAGGGTCTCATGATCCACTTGTAGCTGAATAGTGGATTAGTACCCTTGACATTATATTCTCCATTATTTAGTCCTCGAATCATGAGAAAGTCAATCTGAATTCTTCTCAGTTAGAAGGATTAGTAGATCAGTGGTGGACCGTAATCAAGAATATGAGACATCATGATGAGATTGAATCCATGGTTTTGGACAAGTTCAAAAATGTATTTTTTTTTAATAAATACTTTCCTCGAATTCATCATACCAACATGGAGAAAATGATTATTTAGTTGAAGCAAAGGGATGATGAGTCTGTTGGTACCAACAAGGATAACTCCATGAAACATGTGATGTACGCTTAATAAATTATCATCCAACAAAAAAGTAAAGTTGTTTTGTTCTTTGGTGGTTTAAATCCAAGTCTTATAATGGAATTGTCTATAGAAGACATTAGAATCTATGAAGATATTGTGTGTTGTGAAATCATGGTTGAAATGGAGGTGGGTTTCACGCATCAATATCATGGATTTGACAATAATTGGAAGATGGAGTTAATATGGAATTCCATGAAACATGGAGAAAATAAGATGAAATTTCATTTATTCTAAAAGTTTGGGAAGAAACATGGAGGAAAATTCCCTTAATGGGTCTAATAAATATTTTATGTGTGGAAGGGAAGGACATTTATTAATTGATTGTTGAGGTGACGAGAATATGTTATCTCAAAATTCTAATGGAGAAAAAGATGAATGGAATGGACCTTCCATGATTTAGTGCTTCAAGTGTGTGTAGAATGGTCATTATGCTAAACAATTTCAAAACTAGAGGGTTAGTGATTATTATCGACACCAAAAACCTATTAAGCTGAGCGATATAGGGAAATATCATGCAATCTCTATATCTGATGATGGGTGAGATAAAGACATCATGAAAGGTGAACACGCCATCCACTCTAGAACTAATAATGTCATATTTTATTCTTTAACTTCCCAATATTTAAAATTTAATTAATTTTATAAGGGTGTAAAGATTCCGCAAAAATCAATTAAATGTGGAATTAACAGTGCAAACCCCTAATGGTACGAGGATTTCGTATTATGTTTATGATTCCTCTCCGACTGATGTTTGTGGGAATGTGGCTCCTAAAAACATTTCCACTTTTACTCTGGTCAAATTAGAAGTCATCTTAGGCATGGATTGGATTTCAATACCTAAATCCCACAACAACTATCAGTATAGGGATGTTACATTCCATATTTCAAACCCTCGTCTGGTCATCCATCAATGTGATAGTAAATATGAACTCCCTGTGGAGATTACATATAGTGTATTGGTCTTAATTACTATACAAAAGGGTTGTTTATCTAAAATGGTTTTGGGATATATCGACATTAATTATATTCATATTTTTCTGGAGTTTGTAGATAGATTTCCAAAATTGTTTCTTAGTCTCCAACCGAAACATGATGTTGAGTTCTCAATAGAACTTGTACCTGGTTCCACATGAATTTCATAGATTCTATTTGTAATGGACCAAATTGAGTGGTTTTAATTGAAGAAGAAACTCCATGAAATCCATAATAATGGATTCATTCATCCAATTTTATCACCTAGTGGTACACCAATTCTATTTGTGAATAAGACAGATGGATCAATGAGACTCTACATTGATTATCGGGAGTTGAAAAATATTAGAGTCTAGAACATGTATCATCTTCCCCATATTGTTGAATTTTTTTATCTACTATGTTGACATTAATACATTCCCAATATTGGCCTTTTTATGGGATAACATCAATTGAGGGTGAATAGGGATGATATATCTATGAAAACATTCCATATATGTTATTGTCACTATGAATATATGGTGATGCCTTTTTCACTCACTAATTCCCCTACTATGTTGGTGGATTTAATGAATACTGTATTTAGAGATTACCTCTATATCTTTGTGGTATTACTTATAGATAATATTATTATCTATTAAAATAGAAAGTAAGATCCTGAAGATCACTTGATAATTGAACTGAAGACCCTATGGAAGGATAAGTTATATGAAAAATTGAAAAAATGTGAATTTTTGCGACAAATAGTAACTTTTTTGGGTCACATAAATTCAAGAGATGGAATAATGTTAGATTCTTCAACGATGGAGGATATTTAATGATGTCCTAAACCATCCATGATGACAGTGATCCATATATTTCTTGTTTTAGTGGGATATTATCGACGGTTTGTGGATAATTTCTCACAACTATTGAATCCTTTGACAAAGATAACTCGATAGGGTGTGATGTTTTTATAGATAGAAGTATGTGAGTAAAATTTAAATTAACTAAAGAGTAGTTTGGTTATTGAACCTGTGATTATATTTCCCTGTAGTGGATATGAATTTGTAATATATAGTGATACATCCATGAAGGGATTGAGATGTGTTATTTTAAAAAATAACATGGTTATAGAATATTACCCATGATAGATGAATATTCTTGTGAAAAATTACCCAAAAATTGATTTGGAGTTAGTGGTGATAATCTTTACATTAATTATATGGAGGAATTATCTTTTTCATGAAATGGGTGATATATATACTGATCATAAAATCTTGAAATATGTGTTCACACAAAAAGAGTAGAACATGTGCCCGAGAAGATGGTTTGTGTTGATAAAGTATTATGATTTCTCAATATATTACCACCTTGGGAAAGTGAACAAGGTGGATGATGCTTTGAGTCGGAAGGATCAAGCAAGCTTATCCATTATAGGGATCACAAAAGAAACAATATTTCTGGATTTGCAAAGGATGGATCTAGAAATATATAGGGATAGGGGAAACCTTATCTTTCTAAAATGAAAGTTCATCCCTCTATCCAAGTGGAGATTAAGGATGTGTAGATGAAATATATAGAGATTTAAAAGATGGTAAGAAATGTTCCTGAGATTAACCTTGATCAAATTGGAATGATGAGGTTCATGAACCATGTTTATGGTTCTTCAATATCAGATTTGAAGAAGGAGGTGTTAGAGGAAGATCATAGTTCTTTATTCCTTATTAATCTTGGAATTACGATGGTGTATATGGTCATGAATGAATAATTTTTGTGGGATGGAATATAGAGAGATAATGTGATGTTTTTTTCTCAGTGTTTGGTAAGATAAGAAGTTAAGGGTGAAAGACAAAATTATAATGGGATGATGAATTCATTACCCATACTAGAATGGTAGTGGGAGAAAATCAATATGGATTTTTTCATTGGACTACCCAAAACCACTACAGGGATTAATTCTATATGGGGGGTAGTCGATCACCATACTAAGTCAGCACACATCATAGATATCAGGGATGATTTCCCTATTGATCAGCCTTCTAGGATAACATTATGGAATTGATAAGGTTTCATGGAGTTCCATGTTTCATTGTATCACGTCATGATCTGAGGTATACCTCAATATTATGGAAAATTATTTAGAAAGAACATGATACAGAATTGTGTTTTAGAAATTCTTATCATCCTCAAACAAATGGTAAGTCTGAAATAAAAAATCAAACCCTAGAGGATAGGTTGAGATCTTATTTTACATATTTCAATGAGGTTTGGGATCAACACCTTCCTCTAGTTGAGTTTTCTTAAAACAATATCTATCACTCAAGAATTCAGATAGATCCTTATGAAGCCCTATATGGGAAGAAATATAGAGCTCTAACCTGATGGGATGAGGTTGGAGATAGAAAGCTACCAGGGACTGAGATCGTAGAAGAAATTGTCGAAAAGGTCAGAACCATTTAGCATCATATCAAGGCATATCAAATTTGATAGAAATGATTTGCTAATAACCATTTGTGTGATCTAGAATTTGAAGTTGGTGAAAATTTGTTTTTATGAATCTTTCCCTAGAATTATGTTATGATATTTGGTAGGAAGTGGAAACTAAGCCCTAGGTATATCTATAACTTTTAAATTCTTGATCATATAGGGATGATATCCTATCTCTTGGAACTTCCTAGAAATCATTCTCAAGTCCATGATGTGTTCCATGTGTCACTCCTAAAGAGATACATACCTGGCCATTCACATGTACTAAACTCATAGGTCATACCGCTAGAGCACGATATTTCTTACGAGGAGCTACCTTTTGAAATTCTGGACTAATCAGAGAAATTTATACAAAAAAATTCCACTCACCTCGTCAAATTTTTATGGAGAATCACTAGTTAGAGGTATCTACTTGAGAACTTGTAGATATAATGAAGTAGATTTGTCCTCTCTTGTTTTTACCCGAGTGATGAATTTCGAGAGAGAAATTAATTTTAATGGGGGTATAATGTAACACCCCGATTTTTTATTGACATTGTTTTTTTCTAATAAATTATATTTTCATTTATATCTTGCATTGAATTAAGTTAAAGATTCCTTTAACATTGAACTATTTTGGCATACAATGCACGCAACATTGGTCTGGTGTATGAAACATGCAACACTAAGTTTCTACAAAATATCTCTTTCTATTGTTTTAATTATTTAAATAAGATAATTACAACAGATTTGGTAAACATAGTAATATTAATAGTAATAAATACATTCCAAATATTAAATATAATATTTTTATATAAATAAATAATATTGATAATAAAAGATAAGATTTTTGGTAAAGCCCATTTTTTGTTTAAAAAATTAACATTCCCGAATGAACTAATTTTAATAATGAAAATATTTATAGACAGATTTAAAATTTTAATTTCATAAAAATAAACTTTATTTATCAATTTAAAATTATTAAATTATCTTAGTGTGGATTTTTTGGATTATTCTGACAAACTTCATTTTTAGATTAGTAGTGAAAAATACAGTTTCTTAGTTAAAAAATTCCTTTTCGTCTAATTATTTTTTTAATTACAAATGATATTATAAGTATTCTCTAAGGTATAATTATAGTAATATTACATCTAGTGATATAACTAAACTCATTTTGATTAAATTCACTTTTAAATTTAATAATCAAATCTTAACAAACTTTTGAACTCATTCCTACATTAAAACCCCATTATTTTGACTTAATTTTTCCACTTCTATGATTTGAATTTTAAAAATCTGACATAAATAATTTTATTATGTAAAATATTTTGATTCGGATATGACAATGTTAATTGTTTTACCAAAATAATTAGTAAAAGTGATTAAAACTAATCACAACAATTAAGGCCAAGTTAAACATAAATAGGGATTAAATCTTAAAATTAAGGGCCCAAATGACCTAGAAACATGTCCAAAATCCATTTTATGCTAGTATTTATACAATAAAACTTAAATTATTTAGTTTTTTTTTTGGTTTTTTAAGACTTATTTTAGGTAATAACTTGTGCACATGTAACTTGTTTCTACAAATTCCAAATGAGTCCTTTTCCCTCCCAATAAAATCCCACCACCTCTACCCATTTCTCACACCTCTGAAAAATTTTATGTTAGTACATGATCTTTCCAGTTAGCCTCCCAAATATCCTACCTTGTAGTTTTAATCTTAAATTTTGGATGAAACCCTCTCAAGGAATCTATTTGGAATAAACCGGAAGGTGTTACCCGATTAAGAGGTAACACCTTCTCTTAAGCTATTTTCCTTTATTTTCCTACTCCACCACCTCTAATAACTTTATTCCCATAATGCATGAAATAAATATTATCCTCCATAAACTATGTTGTTTTTTTAAAAGGTTCAGACATACACTTACACACACCTTTATCTAATGGAGGTTAAACGTACTGTTTCTGTGTATGGTGAACTACTGCCTCACGAAACAATGATTGTTCATTTCTCCTTTATCACCAACCATGGTCGCCATTATGATGGAAAATATATTTAGATATGAAGTATATTATATATAATATGTACTTAAATTTCTATGTTCCTTTTATAACATACTTCTTTTGACCTTCCAGGTGGTGTTAATATGATAATCTTGTTTGGGGATGTGTGGACTACCGCCCCTCAAAAAGATGTGGTACCTTCAAAAACAACATAGGAAGTATTATGGATGAGTTTAACAAACATATATGATATATATGATATATTCACAATACACTAATAATTATATATATACAGATATATATATATATATATATTATTTTCATTGGTTCTTTCAATACAACAATTAAAAATGGAAACAACATTCATGCGTACGTACGACGTACCATATCCATGAAAAGTGTATACCATTTCATACATATTTTTGAAATAATTTATTATAATATACATATAATAGATATAAATTATATTTATATCATGATATACATTCTTTAATCATGATATATGTATGTGGACAAGCGTTATTAGAAATTGAGAGACATGAGAAGAACAAAGAAAATATTACCCGAAGTGAAAACTTATCACAATATTGTTTACAAGATATTGCTATAAGTTCATAATCAAACCATATGTGGTATTATGTGTAAGTATAATATTCTATAAAATATGTATAATTAACTTATATTTATTATACTGGAATCTTTAATGAGTACAGAGAGAGACAAGACACAGGGTAAGGGGATTTTCATCTCACTTATAATTTCTATGAGATTCATGATATGTTCACCACTCATTAATTTTGTGTAGTGTAATGAAAAAAACATGAATGAATTACATTTATCTTATAAATAAATTTATGGGTATTACAATATCCATAATTTGAACCTTCATTCACGGGGTTAAACTTTCAAAAGATACAAAATTAGTAAAATAGTTTTGTCTCAATTTTCTTTCATTGAGACTCATGTTTTTTTATTAACCTAAACCATTTTTTGATTTTTATATACATACATTGTACAGGTTATGTGATGAATATATTTATTTTCATTATATATTAAGCCTCATGTAATTTTCATTTCATACATGGAGAGTATGATCCTATGTTACCATGTTATAATAGTTTATTAAGACAATCTTATAATATTCAAGATTGTTTATGTTTATGATTAATTTCATGAAATAACCCAATATTATTCCTGATTGTTTTATACTCTATTAATTCAATATATCTTCATTTTTAGTACCATTTTCCAATATTTGGTATTTAGGATAATTATTTTAGTGAAATATTACTATCTCGCTGTTTAGTTGGAAATCTATTGTATTCAAAAACCATGTTTTCAAAAATGTTTTAAAAATATTCTTGAAGATAATTTTCATGGAAAAATGATTTTAAATTTTTTTTATTGCTTTTAAAACTTTATTTATAATTTTTAAAGTCTATACTCAATGAAAAACGTTTTCAAAATTTGTAATGTTATAAAATTAATGATTTATAATGAATAAATGATATTTTCCTCAAGTAGTGTTTTTAAAATATATTTCAAAATTATTTCCCATCTATGATAACAACCATTGATGTTTATCATCACTTTATGGGGAAACTATTCAATGATTCCTTTCATATTAATTCTTTTAATGGATTGTATTTTTTTGCAATGATGATATGGAACTTGTTTATCTTTCACGGGTTATATGCTTTTGAAATCCCCTTTATTTCACGAGTTATATTTTTATATAATGAAATAATTATGAAACATTATATTTGCAAGGGTTATGATATCATTACATGTTTCATTTCAAGGGTTATGATATGTTCATTTATGTTCTTGTGGCACATGTATGTATGATTTCATTATATGATAGGTGGGACCTATATCTCCCTTGAATACATTGGGTAAATATTTATATCTCATGAGATAGAAAGGTATGGAATGGGGGTTTAATCGGTTTAGTAAAATATGGCTGGAATGAGGGTTTAAATGGTCCATTAATACACGGATGAAATGATGGTTTACTCGGTTTAGTAATAAAAGGCCAAAACAAGGGTTCACTAAATTCAGTAAAAGACGTTTTCCACTGAGATGGTCTTGGAATTGATGCCTTGGATACTATGGAAATCTGTATATAATTATGTGTAACTACAATTCCATTTCATACTCCTACGATATGCCATCATGGATTATGTCCTTTACTTCCTTTTGATTCATGTCTTATGAACTGCCAATATTTATGCCATGATTCTTGTATATGATATTTGATATGTAGGGTATGATATTATATTTTCATGATCACATTCTCATACCCTTATAATCTTTTTTATGGTCACATATATCTACTGTTTACCCTTACAAAGCATTTGATCTCAAGGACATTTCATGTTTCTTTTCCCCCAGGTTATGATGATATGTACAATGTTGGATATTTCAAAGAAGGGTTATAGTCATGAAGAACCTAGTGAGAGATAAAGTAGCTCACTTTTGTACCAATGTTTATGTTTTCATGCTTCTAAAGAAATTATACCAACTACGGCCTCTATGCATCTGTTGTATAATTTTTTAGTATTCCAAAAATGTTATGTTATGTCTATGTTTATGAAAGCGAGGGTTGCTACAAGAAATCTCATTAATAACGATTCTAACCTAACACCATATCAAAATATATTTATATATCATAAAATCTAACTAAAACTAAATATTGAATATTTAATACCAAGAGAACTAGAAGTATATCAACACTACATCCTAGATCTGAGACAATGGGGGGGGGTAATAATTGACTGTGATGTTTAGGAATTTCAAATATAATTCATCAAGATATTAAATATACATTTAGTAACTCACATGATTTATGGATTCACTAGTGTTGGTTAATATATCTTGAGAATTTGATTACATAATTCCCCACGATCTCACTTGCCTTGGTGTCGACCATATTCACGGTGACACTCTTCCTTTTTCCCTATAAAAGAGGGACATCATGAGATTTTACTCTACTAAATTATTATTCTATATGCTAAAAAATTCCTAAAAAACAATTTATGTGATATTTAATTAGATTTAACTATGAATGAAACAAAAATATATATAGTATGGTTGCTCATTGTTAACTCATGAGGAAGGTTTGATAGTCAAGATTTCAGGGGACCTGAGCTCTAAAATAATCGATAAATAATCTAATCTCTGGGTTAGGGTTTGAGAACATCCAAATCAGATGAAATGAGATGACGATAATTGAATCTCACACCTCGATGTTTCAAAAAGCATCTAAATAATAAATTAAAACCTATACTCCCAAATATACTCTTGAGGTAATTTTTATATCTTCTTTCAAATTTTGTTTTAGTCTTGAGCCTCTGTATTATCATTAACATTTTCGTTTTTGAAATTCTCAATGAATAATTGAAATGGGAATATGGGGAAATTGATATTAATATCCAAAAAAACACAAGAATTCATCTCTCTAGGATCTTCATCTAGTTGGATGTCTAAATCATAATGATGGATGTTCATAAATAGAATTAGGATATTATGTGTAACATAAATTCTATGTAGAAGAGAAATAATCTCCCACTAACATGCAACCTCCATAGTAAAATAATGAAATATAACCCATAAATGATCATGGAACCTCTCCCAATAACCATATAACTTGATATGATCACCAAGGAATAAAACCCACCACTAATTAATAGATATTAATAATAAACCAACAACAAATGAAATACAATGATCCTTCTTGAACAGATGAAACTGAATGTTATGTCCAACTCTTCAATCCATTCCTCTATATAATGATGTAAAATAGATTTCACATACACCTAATTCATCCATATGCTTAAAATTTTATGATGCATTATCCATACTTATGTCTCTACCCTATAAGATAATTTATATTTACTAGTACATTAATTACATTTATGGTTCTTATGTTTGATAATAGGGTCCCCTGAACTCTTATATCTTAAACGGTTCCCCTTTATTACATATCACACATATTTAAGATGATATTATTTTTATACCAACCCATGAAATCACTACTAGTGAAAATCCAAATCTCCACCATCTCACGTAAAACAAAAAGACAAAATATAAATTTTTCATGATCCCCCCACTTGTAGCATTCTTGTGCTTTTATTAAATATAGTGGATTCCCTTGTATCCATACACTAATAGGATATGTGTTAGTTAATTTCACTAAGGTCATATAGCACATATATACTATAGATATTTCATAAACAATTTCATATTAATGATAAATAATTCACCAACCAACCCCCAAAAAAACCTAACCTCTTACATGTAATTTCATTCAATAAAATACTAAAAAGGAAAATTACATGAGAAAATCTTATGGTAGTGACTCAGAAACACTTTAAAACCTTAAAAACCCATTATAATCATATAAATCATAACTCAATCACCAACTCCCTCTAAGGACTAGATATATATATGGGTGTGAAAATAAGTATACATAAAATGGGCCTCCCTAAACCCTTTGAAAAAAATTGGTGAGCATACTAAAACCTGAGTGAAAAAACATTGAAAACCACTTTCAACTAAAATTAGGTCATCCAATTTCCCAAAATCAACAAGCCTCACACACTATATATCCCAGAAAAATATGTATCCTAATATTGAAATAATATGAAATTAATGTTGTCATATTTCCTCTTTCTTAATGAACTAGTCACACTAAACCTCAATGTCACATGTCATATCACTTCAATCCTCTCTATAATCCATATCACACATCTATGTAAGAACATCATATCCATATACACATAATGATATCCACAAAATCAAATCATAACAACATCACCATCACATCCTCATATTAACTTAGTGAAATAGTGAGACACCATATCTCATACACACACACACACATGTAATATCCATAGTCCAATGAATTTGGGATACTGGTATACACTATAACATTAAACTAATAAAAAAAGTTAATACATGTATGTAGTAATATTGAGAAACTAAAAATCCTATGAGTACTCATCATACAATAATTTTTCATCATATATTTTACATCCACACAAAACACAAAATTTTTAAAAGAGAGTGTTTGGTAGGGTATGTATTCATCAATCCATATATAAGAAAATTAGATATTCGAAAAACTATAAATACCTAATGATTTTTTTCCATCGGTCACATTTTCCAACTAAGGTAGTGGAGTGTTATAAATAACAAAATCATAATGAATATTTGAAATACCAAAACCATTATAATCGAAACAATTCAACAAAAAGATAAAATTATTACTACTGTGAATCATGAAAACCAACTTCCAACACTAGCCATCATGATGGTAACACTGCCATATGCACACATCAAGAATTAATATTCTTCCATATTACTTACAATTAATTATTACTCCAATAAAATCAATTTTATAACATTTCATTATTTACTATGGATTAATATTAATATTAATAATATAAATCCACTGTGATTTATTTCAAAGTAACACACTTCAGTTCCCCTAAACTAAGATCATTACATAAAAAAAATATTTACCACTTTCACTGAATCATTTACTTGGATATCAATAATTTAACATAACCGATCCCAATTGATTTATTCATTAGTTATTTTACTATTATGTAATATTGAGGTTTTAAGACCCAACAAATATACAATAATGAAGTGTATGACCATGAATTATGCAAGAAAAACATCATGAAAACAAAAAAAAGTGTATCTAACCATCACCTCCATATCAACAAAGGCATCATAATTTCATCCTCGACACTTTTTCATTTTGAGTATACCATCTCGCAATAAACCAAAATAATTTTCCAACATAATAATACTAAAGAACTCAACCCTTTCATTTTCAACCAAACCATAATTGGGAATCAATTTTAAATACAAAAAAATATCTAATATTCTAAAATATGTGGTAGTAAAAGCATAATAATTATAGCTAAAATGTTTATAAATTATAAATAATGCTCTATCCAATGTAAAAAACTTGGAAATCCAGAATATAACATAGGCAAAATAATTGAGGAAAATACACCCTTTTCATACCATCATGAAGATATTAATAGATTATGGATAGCTTTAACAAACATAAAATTAAACAATCTATTGACCAATGGAATAATTCAATATCAACAAATACCCACATTGAAATTATCAATCATATTAAATAATTTAAATAAATTGAATTCACAATTATAAATCACATGATCAATATCTTTTTCTCAAAATATTTATTTTTTTTTGACGAATATAGACACAATATTGGAATAATAGATTCACTAAAACAAAATACCATTAAATCATTGATATATCATATACAAATAACATCATCATAATCCTAATAATATGTTAAACATAACTCTTCTTTCAATTTAAATATTTTATGATATATTATCATTATTTGGTTGATTCCCTGTTTTTAAAAATTGAAAACTAGTGAATGTGAATGACATTATTTTACATAATAAAAAATGAACTGTATAAAATTATCTACCTTGATGAAAATCCTTAAAGAATAACCAAATAAGTTGGGTTAGAGTATAATGAACACCCACACAAAACCACATAATGAACCTATGAATCATAAAATCCTAAACAATCTAAAATAATCTATTAATAATAGAGAATAATCCATGAAATTTGAAAAATATTTTTCCTATGTCTTGGAAAAGGGAAAAAATATAGGAATAATTTAAAGGATAAAGGGAAAAATCCTTGATTGAATGTATTCAATTCATAATGTAAGGTCTTATATATGAATCATAGACAAATTATTTCATTAAATATGCTCCCATATCCTGCTAGGGATTTATGTATGTAAGAAATATAATTATATAAAGACAAACCCCAGAATTAAATATAAAACATGAAAAAAAATTCAATGAATGGTAATAATTATTCACATATCAATGGGACTAGACCTAAAGATTGTGCTCTAATATCCCCCCTAAAACTTCCCATTTAATCATGGTTAATGACTATTTCGTTGATGAAAATAATGTGGTAATCACAATATACAATGGTGTCACACTAAAACACTATAACCACTATTAAATCACTATTTAACTCTAAAAATTATCCATAAAATTAGTAAACATAATACTAGGCTCATTTAATAGTAGATTCACCATGGTTTAATGAATCCAAGATGGTAACAATAATGAAACCTGATAATATGGAAATTAGGGTGCAATTCCTATAATGATAATGCAATTGATCTCCATAAGATATTAAACTAAACCCCATATATTATTAAACCAAAACTAATAATACATTGGCATAGAGATAAGACTCCCCATTCTGAAATAAACCCCATAAAAGATTAAATCAAAGGAATTCATGTGTGAATAAATCCTCATGCAATGATCCAAATATCTCACTACAATATCCCTATGAATCTCACCCTTTCATCATGGTGAATGACCATTTAGTTTATGAGGATGATGTGGTTCATGGAATGGATAATGGAATCACACTATAATGCTTGAACACCAAAAAAATCATGAAATAACTCTAAGACTTCTACAAGAACACATTCAACATTAAACAAGGATGATTGCACAACATTTCCACCAAGGTGCCATCAATCCTATTAAGAAACAACCAGGTAACCTAATATTATGGACATCATGGTAGAATTACTATTATCACATTGCAATTGATCCCCCTATGAGATTAAACAAAACCCCATGTAATATTAATCCAAAACAAATCATGTATTCACATAGAAATAAGAACCCCCATTCCAAAACTGATCTGATTTAGGATTAACTCAGTGGAATTCATGTAATATTAACTCATTAAAATACTCTTATATATGAATGACCCTTTATATCACCAAAAATACTTCTATCCACAACATAATATATAACATTGTAACCATAAAATCCTCAATATACATAGAAATGTGTAACTCTCTCAACCTTAACCCCACGTTGCATGAAAAACCATATAATGTATTACAATAATAATGAAGTTGAAAATTAGTAAATCAAACCAAAATCCTTTCCTTGCCCTCAATACTACCATGAAAAATACACATACTCCCTCAATAATTGAGAAACCCCAATGTACGGTTTTATAAAAATATAACCCCTTACACGATACCATTTTTAACTACATGGCCTACACAACGAATTTAAGCACTATAAACATTAATCTCATTCATATTGGTCTCTTCATAAAAATATGAATCCAAATAATCTATATCAATTCAAATAGAGTAAACATTTCATGTGTATGGGTATAGGGTTAGTATTATGAATTAATAGGATTTCCACAACTGAACCTTGAATATCTATAACATGTATAAAATCTATACACATATTTATGTAGTGATTTTATTGAAATAATATTTTACAATGTACCTAGAAAAAAGTATAATACCATTGTGACATAATTTTTAGGCTTGTGCATACTAATAAGAGTGTATGTTTTCTAACAAAACAACTCATCCTACACAACTAGAAGAGAAATCTACCATATTGATTCCTTCTGAGAATACCAAATCCATTAAATGTCATGTAATAAAATAAATTTCATTCCTTTTATAGAATGATCATTTAGAGGAAATATCTCACTACCATAAGAGATTGAATGAATTATAATATCATATTATGACCATTATTGAGGTAAATATCTCATAGAATTTCTCATGGTTGAGATGAATAGAATAACTCATGGAATATATCAAAACAAAATTATAGGTAATGAATAATTGGAATATAACACAATTTATCCATATATGAAAGCATATTTGGAAAATATAAAAAACAATAGTGGAAAATAAAAAATTATTCCTCATATTACAAAGTTGAGAACCTCATATATAACAATAAAATATTGTTTCCATGTATTACATGTCCCTGAAAACAATATATATTGATAAAAAACATTATTCTATTACCTACTAAGTAGTTTTCTTCATCAATCTTGATCTTTGAGTTTAGTGACCCATATTAACCATTATAAAATGAAATATCAAGTATAATTCGTTTATATTAATAATCATAACATAAGTAAAATAAAAATATATAGGTATTAATTTACCAAACATGGAATAAAAATATTTAATCTCAAAATGGATATTATTATCACCCTTATATTTTATGAAATTTATTTATTTTTAATAATTTAAATTTCATCAACATCTTTCATAACATGGAACACTGAGTTTGAGCAAACCACAACATACTATTGAAATATTACAATGTGTTAGTTATTGTATATCCATTTTATTAGAAATATGAATTGGAAGATCCAAATTATCAAAAAAATTGAATCAAGAATTCTTTTAATAAAAAATAAATTATTATGTATTTGGAAATATGTACTCAATTTCTAGAAAACCAATTTTATACTTCAATGGTATTTTTTCTTGAAAAATGTTTATATTAAACTTTATATGAAATTATGATAATAAATTTCATCAAATTTTATAAATTTAATTTTATAAAAAGTAAAGAATTTTTTAAACAAGTAAATAAAAATAATATTACTGTAATTTTTTTGAATTTTTTAAGAATTGTTACTTTTTTATTAAATAAATAAAAATATTGATTTTTAGAGACAGCCAATTTTTTTCATTAAATAAATAAATTTTAAATTACCATTATATTTTTAGTATTATATTAAAATGAAATAAGACTCATTTTATTTATAATAATCTATTTATTTTCATTTTTAATCATAAATATCGATAATTTTTATATTAGTTAATTTTTATGCTTAATAGAACATTTTTCTAAAAAACAATTTTTCAATAAGTTTTAAGAATTTTTATTGAATGGGATTTATGAAACTTATATGTATTTATTCTAGAAAAATGGATTCCATGTTTGGAATTAGGAGGTCCAAATTTGGTTAATAGGGCATTTTTATTATTGGTCATTACTAATAGTAACTATAGTAAATATTGGTCATAAAGGTATGGGTAAATTAGGTAATTAAAGTTAAAAATAATATAATAAATGCCTAAAATATCTCCCTAAAACTTGTCTAAATTTTATTTGATTTTTTTCATCCATGAAAATCGTAGTCTTGTAATGGTTGAAATTTCATAAAACATTCAGTTGAAAATTCCACGAATTTCAGTTTTAATAAACATTAAGAATAATCTTGGACTCTCTTTGTTTCAACATATATAATATTTTTACAAGGATAAAAAAGAAAGATTTCAATTAAAAATGTTTATTTAAAATATAATTTTTTTTATCATATTAATTTTTTGAAATTTTTTAAATAGGATAATAATATTAATATCGTAGGAAACCCATAAATATTATTTTTTCAATTTGTTTAAAAATAAAATAAATGATTTTAATATATTAAATGAGAAAAAATTTGGGTGAATTGATATTTTCCATGATTTTTTTGATCAATATGACATAATTATGATATTTTAAAATATTATATTGAAATTCCTTCTATTTTTATGTGATTAAAGTCAATTGAAATAAATAGTGTCAAAAATGTCATTAATGGTATGTTATGAAAAAAAAGATTTTAACTATGTAAAATTAAAAAAACCTATATTACGAAAATTTAACATTATATAGAAGAAAATATAAACTATTACACATTTATGGGATAATTTTCTTTTTATGGTAATATTATTGACCCTTATAGAGTAAAAACATTCATTTTGGGATAATTATCAAAATTGTTAATACGGAATTAAAATTAAAAGATATGTGTGAAAGCATAGCCAAAATAGTAGGAAATGTATTTAAAGATATTATTCTGATTCATAATCATTCAATATTTTTATAATATCAATTTTACCAACTTAATCCTAAAAATTAATCTATATTAATTAAATAATTTAAGTGATTCCAAGGGTTAATCTCCCCTAACTTATAAAAGGATAACCCATTTCTCTTTTCATTATACCACATTGATCCATCTATATCTACTAATATGTTTAAAATTGTATTCTAAAAATTTATATACATGAATTATAAGTTTTATTAATCTTAAAAGATGATTCCCATGGACTTTATGAAGGTATCTAAATGCGGTCTATGTAAAAAGAGGTAATCATCCAACCAGAACCCTTTTAATTTATTTATTCATTTACCTCTGATAAATATGTGGTATTCATCATAAAATAATAAATTAACTATCCAAGATAAGAAAAAAATTTAATTATGATTATGTAACTACCATTACTCATGCACTTCCCCATATTATGGGAAGTGAAATTATCGCTCGTGTGTACCGGTGGATTGCCACATCAACCTACATATTCAATTAATTTCCCTTCTCAATCATTCTGTAATTATTATTATTATGGGTTTAATATTAATCAAAGATATTTTTTAAAGAATAATTCTTCTGGAATTATGATATTTTATCTAACTTCTTAACTTCTAATCTATTGGAAAATAATAACATTGCTCGTGTGTACGATTGGACTACCACCTCCATGAAGTGATATAATTTTTATTGTTTCCACATTAAAAATATCATAATAATGATATATTTAATGAATATACCTACTAAATATGATATAAAAATGATTTTTAATAGTTAAATTATTATTTAAAGTTCAATTATTCCATATATCAAAGGGTTAAAATAATGTTCCTTCATACGTATGACCGACCATCTCCATGTATTTTGTAATTCATTTTTCTATCTCTACCTTCTATAGATGACTATATATATATATAATTAATATATATGATATCTATGTAATTATTAACATTATATATATGATGTATCTAGGATCAATGTATAAGGACCCTAACTACCAAACATATGTTTTTAGAAAAAATCAAATGATTAATACTTAGAAATGAAGATTTAAATCAGAAATAATTAATAAATGGGTAATAAAAATGATTTAAGTATATAATATATGATATTATAATTATGTAAGTTAATCTAGTATAAAAATATAATAAATATAAATTTATTATAAATGAGGTTAGAAAAACATATGAGGTAAGTTAAAAATTAGTTAAGGGGTTTCTTTTACAATCTCAATTTAATTACAAATTCATTTTTATAAAAATATATATTGAGAAAAAATATATGATATATATCTGATTATTCCTTTTAATTGTATTCACATCTATTTATTTAGGGAATTATCAATTAATAGTACTATATTCATTTCATAGTTACTTAAGAACATCATGAAAATATTTTTAATATAAATATACTTTATTTCCTATTTTGTATGAAATATTTTTCTTCTCTGTCCATGTTTCTGTAATAATGTATTCAAGAGAAAAATATTGGGATTTCATCTCCATAATAAAATTCCTAGAGAGTATATTTCCTTCATTTCCAAAATATTGATAATGTTTTATCATCATCTCTCAAGATTTATACTAACATCCGGGATTATTTCAATCTTGAATGGAAATAGGCCTTTGATATGGTTGTTTCTGATGCTTCAGAATAGAGGAACCAATCATCGGATTATATAAACCCTACAGGTGATATGTATTCAGATCCTCACTCAAAAGATAAAAGTATCTCCCCTACAAGAACCTTTAAAATGGTACATTTCTATCCAAAGTGGCAACCTCGAAGCATTATATTTATAAAAAATCATATGATGGAGGTTTATCAGTTGTTGCTAACCTAGAATCCCTTCCGAAAAGTCTCAACATGTGTAAATTATATATTCTAGAGTGTATTACATATCCTAAGGGATATGATTTGTGGACTATTCTAAATATTAAGTCTTGAATATCTCACTGTTGGGGAAAAAATTGGAAATTCTTTAAAATTGAAAGAGGATATTCTCACATTATTTTTTCCCATGATGATATAAATTTAGCTTGTGAGACTAGAAACCTTTAATTTCGCCATGGTTTTCTATGATTATCGGAATGAGATGTCTCCATTAATACATATAATCAAATTAATTATTTATAAAAAATATTGGTTATACTGAATGGTTTAAACTGTCTATTTTTTCATCCTAATATCCCAAACTATCACACTTATTGTATAGGTATCCGCATAAAGATTGATAAGAATACTATGAATGGAGTAATGGGACTATATAAATGAATTATGGTTAAATCCATGTTGGATTAAAAATTAACATAAGTAATAATCTTTAATGATAACTATTACAAAGTAGATATGAGGTTGATTATGAGTATAATCCTCCCTTTTGGGAGGTCTGTAGAATAATTATCCATTCAATCACTACTTGTAGGGTGGTTTAAGAAAAGGTGACAAAATGTAACGCCCCGACCCTAGTTACCCAGAGTGGGTGCCTTATTACATAACATTGGCATGATCACAAGAAAGATCAAATCCCGAAGGACCGATTGGTTTAGTAGCCTTGGAAACACTAGATATATTCATAAGTTTTACATTACATCATAAGATGAAAAACTACTACAACAACATAATGTCTCCATAATCCACACTACTATCCCCTCATAATATCCCTGCAGGTCATTCATAATTTACTTCTTCACATCCTGGGGAAAATAAAACATAGAAAAGGGGTGAGCTCAAATGCCCAGTAAGGATAACAATATAGCGGAAACTTTCATAAATAAGAATAAACATTTAAGGCAATGTATAACTAAAACAAAATCCTTTTAAACTTTAACTTCAACATAGTATAGAAAAAGTAAAATGAAATAATTCCATTTACTTGTTCACATGGATATTCTACTAATCGAATAATCACATGAAAAATCAATAACCACTTTCATAATGTTGGAATGCATAATGCCAGACTATCATAACCACATAGCCAAGGCCTCGTGCCAAGACTACAAATAAGATTTTGTCAAGGCCTTGTGCCAAGACACTAGTTTGTCTCATGAGACCTACCGATGCATCGAGAAGCTATAACGGGCTCCACCCGTCACTTATTAAGTCCAATGCATTCCCATATGAAAAGGTTTAAACATAACATAAACATTCGTATTAAAACTAGCATACGAAATGTCAATAATTTCACCATAAACTATGAATGGTATAAAAATAGCACATCCATAGTCAAACATATCACAAAACCTTCAATACAATATAGAAGTTTTGTATCATAATAAATCAACTTCAAATAATCTTAAAATCCATCAAAGGATGTTGACGTAGATGAAATCAAAATTCTTTTTAAAGAAATATCTCCTTTTATTTTGAAATCATTTAAGATCCATATAAAATAAAACATTTTCTTTGAAAGTATTCTTATAAGCTTGTAAGTAAAGCTTTGAAGATTTTATAACGGCGTAAAATAACCGCACCCGCCGTATAAGTTAAAAAAACATTCTTACCTCAATTCTGTCGAAAAGGTTAAAAAGGACCTTGTTTTGAAAACGACGGAAAGATTCCTTTATAAACCTCTTATAAAAAGTCAAACAAGGGTATAAATGACTTTAACCCATATTCTTGTAAATAGTAAAAATGTTTTGAAATACATTTTTAAGAAACATGGATGTGGATGATAAAGATATCCCAGTAGATTATTACGTATAAACAACCTCGGATAATGAAGAGATTGTGAAATAACCCTTACCTTGTACTTTTCCTTGGTTGGGGTAGGTTAACCTCCTGTATAATGGTGAAATAATTGTTATTAAATTATACAAGAATCATATATATTAATATGATATCATATATGATCTTTTAACATTGATTTATAATAATATCTTAGTATTATCGTTGTTTCGGGTGTTAACTTACTTGTTTTCTTTTATATGTTTTGTTACGTAAGACCTTTTTGTAAAGGATAGGTTGTATATTATTCATATCCAGAATGATATCAAGTCCTTAAACATCATTTTTAAATCATCAAATGATAATTATACTTGAATGGATACGATGGAGAATGAATCTCATCGCGTTCGTGGAGACGGTAGTCCGTACGTACGCACGAGCGACAATATCATTATTTGATATTAAAATAATATATAAATGGATGTTATATCATATATACAGAATCATTAACATGTTATATTTATTATTTACATGAGTTACACATCATTATTATACCCATCCAAATAATATTATATTGAATAACAATTACACCACGACGTGGAGACGGTAGTCCGTACGTACGCACGTATGGTGACATGTTATTCAAAGGGTGGATAGAATACTGAATATGGTTGTACCATATTTATAATAACATCACAGTATATGTGAGATACTGGAGTTATTATTTTAGAATGGTAAGAACAAAGGAAGAAGAAGTGGAAGAAGAAATGAACTTGGAGAAGGGTGGTGAAATCATTACCTCTTCTTCGGGTTCTTCCTTTTGATTTGATCAAAAGGGCTCCTTAGGTTGGCTTTCTGATCAAACTAAGGCCTCTAGGTTGTAGTGAGGGATGTTGGGAGAGTATTTGGGCAGAGTTTGGCCGATCCAAAAGGTTTGAAGGTGTGAAGAAATGAGAAGGAGGAGTGCCCTTTTATAAGAGGGGTGAGGGGCACCTTTGGAAAAGCTAGAAATATTAATTTATAATAAATTAATATTCGGTTTCTAATGGCTCCAAATCTTATTATTCAAAGGTTAAGGTGGGGATAGGTCGAAAACCACTCAACCAATAGAATTTAGACAGGTTTGGGTACTTATATTAACCTTATATTTAAGTATTAACTCTAAGTTAATTAGTTTCACTTTTACAATGTCTCTTTTTATTTTTATATAATATGGTTAATAAACTTACTATATACATCCAAGCGACCCATAAGTGGTCCATTAATGATGAACCTATCATGATATAAGTCTCTTGGCCGAAACTTAGATTTTTAGGAATTTAATATCAATTAATAATATAATATTTGTTTTAAGAACTCTTTTATGTCAATTTTGACACTATTCAATAGTTGATTTTTGTGAAACTCATAACAGATTGATTACTTCGAACAAAGTCAATTAAATCAATCCTAATATATCATATTATACTATAAAATTAGTTTAATTCATTAAAAGTTTCATATTATATTTATTTGGGTATTTATAATATCAATTATTTTAATTTTTCACTATTATAGTAATTACTGCATCATCATTGTGTCATAAATAAAATAAATTATTTAATGTCTAAAAATTATAAATAAAATATAATTATGTAGGAAATATTTTTATCTTTCTAATGAATATTTATAATCTAAAATCCAACTTATATAACTCTATGTAACAATTGGTTTGCTAAAAGATATATGCTTGTGTCATTTTTGTATTCATTTTGACTTAATTAAAATAAAGTGTCATTATCACTTACAAGTGGATCCATGGGGTCCCAAAATTGACACAAAGATGCCCATGGTCGACCATTTATCAACCAATAGGGTTAAGACACGTTTTAGGGTAATTTAGTATTATTATAATATTATTTTTTTTAACCCTTATTTACCGGATTTACCCTTAACCATGGTAAATAAAATATTTACCGCAGTAATTATTCAAAATGTCTAAAAATAAAAGTTACCTATTTACACAATTTGAACATCCTGATTCCAAATATGGAATCCATTTTTCTAAATTCTAAACACAGAAGTGGCAGAAATTAATTTAAAATTAATTCCCACTGTCAAAACAAAAAGCGTGTTTTTAAGAGATAATAACTATCAAAAGATTGACACTTGTTTATGTTCGGTTTAATTGTAAAATTATGTCCAATGACCAACATTATATTAAATAGTAAAAATATATTCTAAATATACTTTAAAACCACTCAAATTCATAATTTATCACTATTAATTATTTTGATTAAAAAAGTTGTTTTTAATTAAAATTTAGTAATTTTCACTATTCATCAAAATATGAAAGTTATCCGAAAAGTACCAAAATTTCACCTTAGGCTAAATTTGATATTCCGAATCCAAAAATGAAGTCCATTTTAAAATATAAAATATATATAACTTCAAAAAGTAGGTATTACTATTCATAACAGCTAGTTTGATTGGTTACGGTATGTTAGAACTCGAAGTTGCGTACAACACACGCTACTGTTTTATTCAAAGGAAAGCGTACCGTGGAAGCTTGTGATGTTTCATTTTAAATTTTTTGATGTCTCCATTTAGTCAAAAAGTTTAAAATATTGTATTTAAAAAGGTTTCACTATCAAAAGTTGATAAAAGTGCAATACTGAAAATGAATCTGTTCTTGCATTATGACTAAGAAACTCATTATATGGATTCTAAAATTATAAGGATTATATAAAGTTTAAAATTTAGTTAATACTATTCATGACCTCTTTTAATGGATTTTTTTTTGGTAAGTCATGGTGCAATTGAACTCGGTGTTGCGTGTAGTGCAAGTTATTAAATTATTTTGAAGAAATAACACACTATGAAATCTTGGGGTGTTACATTCTCCCCTCCTTCAATAAATTGCGTCCTCGCAATTTGAAATTGTTCTTCGAAAATAAAAGGTTGAAAGTAGAAAATATATTTGTGCGAAAACCCACATCGGAAATTGGGTTACTAAAATTTAGTCTTAATATGAGGAAAAGAGAAATCAAAGGGTCACCACCAAATTATGATCTCGATTAGGAGAACATTGGTGGAAATTGGAGACATATAATCAGAGGAAAAACGTAAATATTTATAGGTAGTGATTGAGGTCATCAATCACAAACAAGTATAAAATTGAGGTCCTTAAATTCATCAATCTATGATGAATTGAAATACCATTGGTTCAACAAAACATAGGGTATTAGGATAACACATTTTTGACGTTTCAAAGTATCCTAGTTGAAATCCCACATCGAAAAATGAATTAATGAGGCCTCTATTTAAAATAAAGAGTCGAAAGTATGAAGATTACCAAAAATAACACATACTAGGGTTCCATGTAGGAAAATATGGATATGGAAGAAAAATCTAACCATCAATTATCTGATGGAGAGTGGTAGAGAACATGGCTATAAAAAGGCCAACAATCCCAAAGCCAAAAATTAGTGATGATTTAAGGTACCATCTAGGAAAAAAATTTTGTTCAAAGTTGCTTTTCTTAATATTGAGGAATTTATTTATGAGATTGGCTAAGATCATAAGGAGATATACTTACTTTATAATTAGAGTTTTATCCATTAATAAATTTCTACCACAAACTCATATTTCACTCTAAAAGATAATAGAATGTAAAAAAAAATCTATTTACACTATTCGTATAGGGTTCTAAAATAAACAAATTTATAATTCATCTACATGATATTTTAATAAAAACTACATTATTTAATCCAGGACATATCATGGTCCAGTGGTAGGTGATACACCCTTGTCGCCCTTCGGTTGCGGGTTCAAGTCTCGCAGCCTTGCCGGACGCGACGGGTTGCCGCCCGACCTCCGGGTTGTCCTTTTATGGCAATCCAAAATAATCCAAACTAGAACTATCCAAAATACTTCTGTCCAAACTCACAGTCTAACATTTATAAGGAAGGTAAACATAATATAGATCCTTTTTACCCCGTAATATCATATGAATACCTTCATCATGTATTACCATATTCCTTATTGATTACATTCATGCTCCCTTATTCCATATAGAATGCTGGATATACTTCATCAATCCAAAAATGTTTTAAACCCCAACAATGATGGAATATACAAATCATTAATCAGTTCCAAGGTAGTCAAGAATATCCAATATATTTTTTCCAAAATAATCATGTATTATTCGAAAATCACTACCTCGGTATCAGAACTATATTATGGTTTATCATTCTCTCAACCATATATTTTCCAAAAATTTATCCTGCTATTGAGTCACTTTTCATTGTTCCACACAATCTCAAGTCCTTAATGAAATAGTACTGCAGTACAATCCTTATATACTCCATAATTATTATAACAAGTACATTGTTGATACAACACTCAATTGACATAATCAACATAAGAACTCTAATCATTCCTCTTCATCTGTGGTAGTATCATAACTTGATTATTATCCAATAGCATCATTTGCATCATAGTCTGATGACTAGGACATAGGTTCGCGTAGTGTCCAAACTCCTTGCAAATGAAGCATTGTACATTTGAAACCATTTTCTTACCCTTGCAGTCACGTACTTTGTGCCCTTTTCCTCCACACTTATAACAAACTCCCATTCCTTTCAGGCAAGTTCCAGGGTGTTTCTTTCCACAGTTACCACATATGGGAAAATTCTTCTTTTCCCTCTTCCCTTTATCCATCTTTCTCTCTTCTATCCTTTTCTTCTCTTGCTTCCCTTCAAAGCCATAGGACTCAGTAATCTCTTTACTTATCTTATCAATACATGATATTATTTTTTCATATGATGATAATACATGGGAGACTATTTCTCTTATAAATTCTAGCTTAAGACCATGAAAGATATGATCCTTCCTTCTCTTTGGATCATGTGCATTTCCAGAGTTCTCATTCCTTCTACTGGGTGCCATTTCTAAACAATGGCATAAACTAGATCAGTTTATGAATCAAAATACATAATCCCATACTTATAAAACACTTAACATAAATTGAACTATTTATGGATATAATCCATAATCATAATAATGTTTTCATTGAGGAAGTATATACTCATAATCCCTTCAAAATGATTTGTAATGAAAATGAGAGTTATCCTAAGCATATCCCCCGGGAGTGTCGTAACCAAGAGTGCAGCAAGGCCCGTTGTCGTGCACCAGTTCCCGTTCGAGTCTAGCTCAAAGCGGTGTTTTCGGGTTTTACCCCTAGGTACATCTGTGCCAGAGCCGCCTCTACCTGCTCGTATCCAGACAGGGATGTATTGCTCGGAAAACTCACAAAATCTCTACAATACCAAAATTCTAGGAAGTTCTTCTATACTAATCCTCAAAGTTCATCTTAGGTCTACGTGCTCTAATCAGAGTTTATCTAAATCTAGTTTCCAAGGTTTGTACTAAACTTCCTCTGATACCAACTGTAAGGCCCCGACCCTAGTTACCCAGAGTCGGTGCCTTATTACATAACATTGGCATGATCACAAGAAAGATCAAATCCCGAAGGACCGATTGGTTTAGTAGCCTTGGAAACACTAGATATATTCATAAGTTTTACATTACATCATAAGATGAAAAACTACTACAACAACATAATGTCTCCATAATCCACACTACTATCCCCTCATAATACCCCTGCAGGTCATTCATAATTTACTTCTTCACATCCTGGGGAAAATAAAACATAGAAAAGGGGTGAGCTCAAATGCCCAGTAAGGATAACAATATAGCGGAAACATTCATAAATAAGAATAAACATTTAAGGCAATGTATAACTAAAACAAAAGCCTTTTAAACTTGAACTTCAACATAGTATGGCAAAAGTAAAATGAAATAATTCCATTTACTTGTTCACATGGATATTCTACTAATCGAATAATCACATGAAAAATCAATAACCACTTTCATAATGTTGGAATGCATAATGCCAGACTATCATAACCACATAGCCAAGGCCTCGTGCCAAGACTACAAATAAGATTTTGTCAAGGCCTTGTGCCAAGACACTAGTTTGTCTCATGAGACCTACCGATGCATCGAGAAGCTATAGCGGGCTCCACCCGTCACTTATTAAGTCCAATGCATTCCCATATGAAAAGGTTTAAACATAACATAAACATTCGTATTAAAACTAGCATACGAAATGTCAATAATTTCACCATAAACTATGAATGGTATAAAAATAGCACATCCATAGTCAAACATATCACAAAACCTTCAATACAATATAGAAGTTTTGTATCATAATAAATCAACTTCAAATAATCTTAAAATCCATCAAAGGATGTTGACGTAGATGAAATCAAAATTCTTTTTAAAGAAATATCTCCTTTTATTTTGAAATCATTTAAGATCCATATAAAATAAAACATTTTCTTTGAAAGTATTCTTATAAGCTTGTATGTAAAGCTTTGAAGATTTTATAACGGCGTAAAATAACCGCACCCGCCGTATAAGTTAAAAAAAACATTCTTACCTCAATTCTGTCGAAAAGGTTAAAAAGGACCTTGTTTTGAAAACGACGGAAAGATTCCTTTATAAACCTCTTATAAAAAGTCAAACAAGGGTATAAATGACTTTAACCCATATTCTTGTAAATAGTAAAAATGTTTTGAAATACATTTTTAAGAAACATGGATGTGGATGATAAAGATATCCCAGTAGATTATTACGTATAAACAACCTCGGATAATGAAGAGATTGTGAAATAACCCTTACCTTGTACTTTTCCTTGGTTGGGGTAGGTTAACCTCCTGTATAATGGTGAAATAATTGTTATTAAATTATACAAGAATCATATATATTAATATGATATCATATATGATCTTTTAACATTGATTTATAATAATATCTTAGTATTATCGTTGTTTCGGGTGTTATCTTACTTGTTTTCTTTTATATGTTTTGTTACGTAAGACCTTTTTGTAAAGGATAGGTTTTATATTATTCATATCCAGAATGATATCAAGTCCTTAAACATCATTTTTAAATCATCAAATGATAATTATACTTGAATGGATACGATGGAGAATGAATCTCATCGCGTTTGTGGAGACGGTAGTCCGTACGTACGCACGAGCGACAATATCATTATTTGATATTAAAATAATATATAAATGGATGGTATATAATATATACAGAATCATTAACATGTTATATTTATTATTTACATGAGTTACACATCATTATTATACCCATTTAAATAATATTATATTGAATAACAATTACACCACGACGTGGAGACGGTAGTCCGTACGTACGCACGTATGGTGACATGTTATTCAAAGGGTGGATAGAATACTGAATATGGTTGTACCATATTTATAATAACATCACAGTATATGTGAGATACTGGAGTTATTATTTTAGAATGGTAAGAACAAAGGAAGAAGAAGTGGAAGAAGAAATGAACTTGGAGAAGGGTGGTGAAATCATTACCTCTTCTTCGGGTTCTTCCTTTTGATTTGATCAAAAGGGCTCCATAGGTTGGCTTTCTGATCAAACTAAGGCCTCTAGGTTGTAGTTAGGGATGTTGGGAGAGTATTTGGGCAGAGTTTGGCCGAACCAAAAGGTTTGAAGGTGTGAAGAAATGAGAAGGAGGAGTGCCCTTTTATAAGAGGGGTGAGGGGCACCTTTGGAAAAGCTAGAAATATTAATTTATAATAAATTCATATTCGGTTTCTAATGGCTCCAAATCTTATTATTCAAAGGTTAAGGTGGGGATAGGTCGAAAACCACTCAACCAATAGAATTTAGACAGGTTTGGGTACTTATATTAACCTTATCTTTAAGTATTAACTCTAAGTTAATTAGTTTCACTTTTACAATGTCTCTTTTTATTTTTATATAATATGGTTAATAAACTTACTATATACATCCAAGAGACCCATAAGTGGTCCATTAATGATGAACCTATCATGATATAAGTCTCTTGGCCGAAACTTAGATTTTTAGGAATTTAATATCAATTAATAATATAATATTTGTTTTAAGAACTCTTTTATGTCAATTTTGACACTATTCAATAGTTGATTTTTGTGAAACTCATAACAGATTGATTACTTAGAAAAAAGTCAATTAAATCAATCCTAATATATCATATTATCCTAGAAAATTAGTTTAATTCATTAAAAGTTTCATATTATATTTATTTGGGTATTTATAATATCAATTATTTTAATTTTTCACTATTATAGTAATTACTGCATCATCATTGTGTCATAAATAAAATAAATTATTTAATGTCTAAAAATTATAAATAAAATATAATTATGTAGGAAATATTTTTATCTTTCTAATGAATATTTATAATCTAAAATCCAACTTATATAACTCTATGTAACAATTGTTTTGCTAAAAGATATATGCTTGTGTCATTTTTGTATTCATTTTGACTTAATTAAAATAAAGTGTCATTATCACTTACAAGTGGATCCATGGGGTCCCAAAATTGACACAAAGATGCCCATGGTCGACCATTTATCAACCAATAGGGTTAAGACACGTTTTAGGGTAATTTAGTATTATTATAATATTATTTGTTTTAACCCTTATTTACCGGATTTACCCTTAACCATGGTAAATAAAATATTTACCGCAGTAATTATTCAAAATGTCTAAAAATAAAAGTTACCTATTTACACAATTTGAACATCCTGATTCCAAATATGGAATCCATTTTCCTAAATTATAAACATATAAGTGGCAGAAATTAATTTAAAATTAATTCCCGCTGTCAAAACAAAAAGCGTGTTTTTAAGAGATAATAACTATCAAAAGATTGACACTTGTTTATGTTCGGTTTAATTGTAAAATTATGTCCAATGACCAACATTATATTAAATAGTAAAAATATATTCTAAATATACTTTAAAACCACTCAAATTCATAATTTATCACTATTAATTATTTTGATTAAAAAATTTGTTTTTAATTAAAATTTAGTAATTTTCACTATTCATCAAAATATGAAAGTTATCCGAAAAGTACCAAAATTTCACCTTAGGCTAAATTTGATATTCCGAATCCAAAAATGAAGTCCATTTTAAAATATAAAATATATATAACTTCAAAAAGTAGGTATTACTATTCATAACAGCTAGTTTGATTGGTTACGGTATGTTAGAACTCGAAGTTGTGTACAACACACGCTACTGTTTTATTCAAAGGAAAGCGTACCGTGGAAGCTTGTGATGTTTCATTTTAAATTTTTTGATGTCTCTATTTAGTCAAAAAGTTTAAAATATTGTATTTAAAAAGGTTTCACTATCAAAAGTTGATAAAAGTGCAATACTGAAAATGAATCTGTTCTTGCATTATGACTAAGAAACTCATAATATGGATTCTAAAATTATAAGGATTATATAAAGTTTAAAATTTAGTTAATACTATTCATGACCTCTTTTAATGGATTTTTTTTGGTAAGTCATGGTGCAATTGAACTCGGTGTTGCGTGTAGTGCAAGTTATTAAATTATTTTGAAGAAATAACACACTATGAAATCATGGGGTGTTACACAAAACCCTCAAAGAATGATTAGAAGGAGACACAGTGATTAAAAAAAGGAAAATTCACTATCAATTAGTGGGGTTAACCCTCAAATATGAATTATGGTGGTAGATGGGTGAAAATAGGACATTATTCCTACCTCAAAATCCAAATCTAAGAGGCTTTGATTTTATCTAGTTGAAGAAGAATAGAAGGATATAGTAGAGAATATCATAGCAGAGGAAATTTTCATGATTTTTTTATGATTGTTAATTTCACTCAATTTTTAGACAATACTAAGGATACAATTTCTAAAAAAATAAAATTACCCTATTGAATCTTTTTTAAATACACTTGATGACATGAAAAATGGGATATTAAATAAACTATATTACCTAGACTTGAGAAATGTTCCAAAACCCACTCACTCTGATACAAATTATTCTATGATGTTGGATAGGGTGTCTCCTGAAGAAAAAAGGAACAATTCCTTGTCTGAATGAATGCATGGGTTCTCTAATCAGTTCCATTCTAATGATAAATCAATTACTAAGTTCCCTGAGCAACAATTATGTTTCTTAATCAATCATGGTGGCAGTTCTGACACATGAAACCACTGAAAATGAGATTATGGAGACTAATAATCAATATTATGTGGATTTTTATTAGTATTCCAAACCTAATAACAATGATGATCCATTCCCACATTCCAAAAAGGAATATACAACCCAGTAGCCTAATTATGATATGAATGATAGTCCCAAAAGTACAATTTTAGAGAATGAATCTAATAATGAATATACTAATTCTCTTGAAAAAAATACTGATAGATGCAGCAATAATGGTATTTATATAACCCATATACACAACAAAAATGTTAACTCTTTTATTCAAAGTGAAAAGGTTAGTAGGGAAACTAGAAAATATTGAAGGAATAGATGCTCTTGATGTAAAAACAGGGGGTCCCAACCCCAAACAAAAGTTCAATTGAATATCCTTTTAGGGAACTATACATGTGTTGAAAACTATGACACTATACACTCAATAAAAAAAATATTCATGCTTATAAACCTATTTTTGTTTGAAATTTTTGATGATGAAATTAATTTTAACCATTATTTTCCTAGTTTAGATCATAAAAGTGTTATTTTTATTAGAGCTACAAATAGTAATTCTTTTATTAAATATCATTGGGTGTTTTCTCACTCCTAGAATAGTGTTGGTGCTTTTAACATTGAAGATCATGTGTTCAAGTTTGAGGTTATGTTAAATACTCCTACAAGTTGTTCTCCATTATATATTCTAAAAATTAATACCATGATATAAGATATATTTGAAATTATTTGGATAGTATAAGAACAAAATACATTACCCTTATATTTTTATTATTTATTTTAATGTTATCCTCTCTCCTGGTGAGAAAATGGACCTAACTCATTCTTGTAAGTATATAAAAGAGTATACATATTTTATTGTAACAAATAATTTAATTAAAATTAACATATTTAGAGCCAAATATACTTTATATATAATGCATTATAATATTTTATTATCAAGAAACCATTAAAGATCCTTATCTAATAAAGAAACACATCATCAGTTGGGTACTATGTCTAGAACCACCTTTCTAAGAGTTAATTACAATCATCATTTAGTACTGGATATACTTTATATTAGAAGTTCTAGGAACACCCTCACTTTTATATTTAATAATTCTCGATCCACACTCCCTGATTATATTGAAATAGTTAAAACGTTTTGGAATTCTATGAGTTGTAGAAATGGGTCTTTTTCTTGTATCATGAAGCTAAAAATGTCAACGCGTTAGATCAAGGGTTGGTGTAAAACCACATCAAACAAAATTGACAATGAAATTCATTCATTTTAAGTAAAAATTAACCAGTTTCAAGATTCTTCTAAAAACAGAGACTATGATTCTTATTTAATGTAAGAAATTGAGAAAACTACTATGTTTAATTATCTTCACTCTATTAAGGATAAAAATCAACCTGAGATATTCATAGTGAAATCGGTCAAATAAGGACACATAAACAAAAAATTGTACAAATATTTTCAAAGGGAGAGGAAAGCTAATATACCACTTTTTTTTCTTATAAGAAGAGACAATATTATTGATAATTTGGAGAGACTTTCTTATAATATTGTTTCTTATTTTAGTAATATTTTCAATAGAATATAACTAAATAAGGATTTAATTTTTGATATCATTGCAACCATTTTTAGAAATGTTGAAAATAAAAACTACATTACTAGCCCCCCTCTTCATATTGAAATTAAATATTATCTCTTTATCTGAAATACTAATTGTTCACTCAGACCTGGCGGGTTTACAAACTCATTTTTTCAGAATTATTTGTATATTATACATTTAGATTATTGTAATTTGGTTTAATCATTCGTCTCTAATGGAATTCTCCCCCATGTCATTAATTCATAGTTCCTCTCTTTATTACACAATGTTTTGAATACTTTTGAGATTCAAATTTTCTAACCTATAGCTCTCATAAAAATACTTTACGAGATCATTACCAGACATTTTTTAATAGACATTGCACAATTGATTATAATGTTTCTATTTGAATAAATATGTATTTATGAAATCATTAAATATTATGGATTATAACTATTTTATTTTTAATATACTCATATTTTATATAAATAAAATAGAGGAGGTAACATTCCCCTTAATCATAATAGTAGTATGGAATTTGATACTATTTATTAGAGATTTATTGACAAGGTTCTTCAAGGAATTGGTTTCAATGTTCATTTGATGAATAATTTGAACATCTATGATTGGTCCTTTACATTTAAATATCTTAGTGTCCCTCTTGTTTGGGGAAGGCCTAGAACTAGTTACTTTTCCAAAATAGTTGAGCATATAAAGAATCATCTCCCTTCATGGAAAGGAAAAATGAATCTCTATGGCTTGGAAACTTTTCCTTGTTAAATACACCATTTTATTAAAAATACTTTACACATTTATGGTTTATATATGGCCTATTGTGCTTCATAAAAATTTCAATGTCATCGTAAAAAGTTGTGGTTGGAGTAAAACAATCCTTGAAAGAAAACTAATTACCATCCCTTTGACTAAATGTTGTAATCCCCTTATAAATGGGGGCCTTGGAATCTGTAACATTGAATTATTTATTGATTTATCACTTTCTATAATTACATGTAATATTTTAAATAATAACTTCATGGATCATAACATTCATAAATGTGTTTTTATTGACATATTGAAGAAAGGAAAACTAAATTTTTTTTCTCCCATATTTGTCTAGCCATCAAATATTCCTTTTCCAACATTATAGAATATACTAGATGTATTGTTTTACAGGGATTACTCTCAAATTTATTAGTTTTATAATTGGACTTGTTTTAACCTTATTTTCATTATTGATCCACAATATCTATCCAATGATAATCGAATTTCTATAATGAATTTTTTTAACTCTACCAAACCAGATATTCCTAATGTTATTAACAACCTAGTCAATACTTATTTTTCCCCTTTGAATAATTTTTTGATTTAGGAACCAGAATATAATTGCATTCTTAAATCAAATAAATTTAATAGTCAAAATTTCAATGGATCAAATGGTGATTTTACTTTTTAAAAATGTTTAATACACCATGAATTTGGAATTCACATTTTACTATAGTTTGGAAGATTTATCAAAATCATATTCTTATTAATACTTGTCTTCAATCATTCAGTATCCAACTATGTTCTTAATTCCATCTATGTAACCAACATAGAGAAAATGATGATCACCTATTATTATGTTTTGGAATTATACGTTTCTTTATACAAATTTGTTTTTGATATTTCCGAATTTAGTTTACAAGAGGATGTATCTATTAAAACATATCTCCAATGCTATACATGGTATTACACCTTCCCTCAGATAAAATACATTCTAATGGTTTTACTTACCAATCTTGTGCATTTAATCTTGTTTTAATGAAATTCCGGTATCCAAAATAACACTACATTCAACCTCATTGCTACAAAGGCGATGATAAACACTACTAGAAAGAGGATATATGCACTTCAGTATGAAATATTAATTAATTCAATATGTATTTTTACTTTTCTTCATTACTTTGGGGTTGCAAGAAACTTCAATCATCCTAGAGGCACTTTTGATGTTTTATGGAAAGCCCCACATTTAGGATGGATCAAATTAACCATTTAGGATGCCTTTAAGGGAATCCCAAGCCCCTATGGTTGTCGAGGTATCTATAGATGTCACAATAAATAGGTCCATGAATGTTATTATGGAACATGTAGAATTGAAACTTACTTGGAAGCCGAAATTCTTAGTGCCATATTACCTATCCTTTTTAATAGAAAAAACGATGTAATAACAAATGGATTAAAAGTGACTCTAGCACCATTTTTCAGGTGGTCTATATGGAATAACTCATCCCATAAGTCCAATTACATCAAGATGTGTGGACTACTTGGAATCACGATCAAAACTCAATTACATGATCACCCTTGATTTTTGAGAGGAAAACATGATGGTGGACAACCTTGCCAACAAAGGAGTTATCACTAACACTACCTCGTCAGATAAACTTCCTATGATGTTAATTTATTTATTTTAAAATGATTGTAATTTTTCCCATTTAGACTCTTATAGGATTATATTTACACTAATCAAGATGATTTCATATTTTTGATCGAGGCCTAATTGTTTTAAATAATATTAATAATAATTTTTTTTCAAGAATACCTTTAATATTATGGTATTATTTTGTAACTATATTTTTACCCATTATTGAATATTTAAAAATTATTATAAAGAATCATTCCCCCAATTTACTAATTAGTTATTTTTTAAATTTTACTAAAAATGTAAATTGAATCATTGTTTAAATGTATAGGGAGTGAACATAATTTACCTCTATTAGGATCACTCAATGATTAAAAGATTCTATTACATGTTTTGAAGTATCATTTAAAATAAAAAATTTATTTAATATCTGGGATCCTTTTAGTTTTTTATAAGTTATTTCAATGTAAATGGGTATTTTCTTTAAGAAATTTTCTAGTGATCATTTAGTGGTATTTTCATCTAAGAAAACTACCACTAATATTACTAGGGATATGAAACAATGATACCATGTTTATTATTTATATGTATGGTATATCATGATAATGTTTTGATTTTATTTATTCTTGATTCAATACAGATAATTTTTTACTTATAAGGAATTTTGAGAGTGAATTATATTGATCAATTAAAATATAAGAAATACATAGGATCTGAAAGTTATGGGTGGTTCTAGGTTTTAGAAATCTCCCTGATGCATCCACTGATCGAATTGGAAAAAATAATTGACATACATAAATATAGGTATTTATTTTACAATTACCCATTTATTATAAATGTTATCATTGTTGAGAGAATGGGGTAGTAAGATTCAAGATATATTGGTTGAGATTACATTGTCATGAATGTCCAATAATATGAATTTACTTTTATAAGAATTTAGTTTTCTTAATCCATGTAATGTAAAGGTGATATTATCCATGGATAATCTTTAAATTCAATTACTGAATTCATATATTGTTTTTTGGTTATCAACACTATCATGTTGATTATGCCTTATTTCCTTATTATAACTTCAAATATGCATAACCCTTATGGAGAATTTGAGCTCAGCCGTTATTTTTTTTACTTTATACATTATTTGATTAAGGATATTAGGAATGATATCAAGGATTCAAGAATATTTCCATCTAAATTATTTTTTTATATTTGCAATGTAATATGGAAATCATATATGTATCAACTTTTCCTTAATAGCTAAACTAGTTGATAATACATGGTCAGATTCTTTGTACATTGTACTAATATAATAGGGGAAACATCATATTTGGGTTATGAGATGTGGGGTTTCAATAGATCATATCAAAGAACATATGGTAGGAACCTTGGGTAGTAGATTTTAAATTAACATATCTAACATGATAATTATGATAATATCAAATTGTAATTGAGATATTTGCACATGAGCCTCATCCCAGTTTGTAAGGACTCCTTAAGTGCATCTAGGAGACCTGGGATCAAATCCAGGAAGAGGCTAATTTCTTGGTACCATAGCAGGCATTGTTTGGCATTGTAGCAGTTGGGAATATTCCCCTGTCTGGGCCTTTGGTCCACCGATTTGGTCCCCGAGTCCGTTAAGGCCCTCGGGCCACCCATGCCTTCGGGTCAGTAAGGCCTTTAGGCCACCTCAAGGCCTTCGGGCCACCTTTTGTGAAGATGCAAACTAGAAAACCTACAAGGAACAAACTTCAGGAGGAGGAGGAGCAATGAGATTTCACCATAGCAGAAGCTTAATGAATTTCAAGAATGGGAGGGTATGGCACCTGCCATCGGGACAAGCCTGTGCATGCATGGGAAAGCCTAGCTGAAAAGCCATGCGAAGGTGGAGAGATGATTTCACGATGAATATTCTGGGAAGGAGCAGTTCCAAGTAGATAGTCTGGGTTGTATGTAATGTTTGAAGCCTACGGGCAACGAATTCCTCTGAGGCCTATTGGATATGTTATACTTATTCCTTTAGGCCTTGTAAGGGTTCCACCTCACCCCTTGAAAGGTGGATTATCAAAAATCAATAAAAATGAAGGCCTTCGGTCCATTGGAGAAGGTGATTGAGATATTTTAAAATTATATGGGATTTTATTTTAGGGATGAATAATTAGGATTATTGTGAGATATATCATTTCGTTCAATTTTTTATTGATGGAAAATAAAAAAAGAATCAAAATTAATACCTATAGACAACGAATGGTTTTTATTGCTATGAAATATGATGCAACTACTGTTGTAATGAAAGAGATCATGAATATATTATGGAATCCAACACAGATTATGATGTATAACCTTAAAATTATATAACAAGCTATTATTATCATATATTTTAGATCTCTTAATGATATATAATACACTATCCATTCATTGAACAACTAATCACTAGGTAGATGAAAAATATATAAAGTCCCATGAATAAATATTCTTTTATTTGGGATGTAAGGAAAGTGAAAATGTTATTCTACGAGTGTATTATTTTAAAATAGATGTTTACCAGTTGTGGTCGTTGATCCATAACACTAAAAAGGTATCTAAAGTATAAATTTTGTAATAGAGAACAATTAACGTGTTATTCTTTGAGAAATAATTCCCTTGATAATAATGAGGACAAATTGAGAGGAAGTTATTCAATTTAAAGAGGAAGGTAGAATAAGTTATGGTAGAGTACAAGGATAAATTTTCATGATTACCCAACAATGGTGAAGACTACATATATAATCATGACTATAATATTGCACATTTATTTAATGGGATTAAAGTTAATGTTCAAAGTAAAATGGTTTGTCAAACATTTTACTCATACTGTGATATAGTTTTATATGCCATTAAGTCATATAATGAATTTTATATGTCTTCTATCTTCAAGGTTAGTCGTGAAATAAAACATTTTAGATAAAACCAAGGAAAATTGAATGTTTTAATGAATAAGAATTAAAGGATGGGAATTATAACATGTAATAGTTATGTAAAGAAGCACGGTATGAATTTCTAAATGGGGACATGATATTTTTTTATTTTCTTAGAAATGGGTTATAAGTATCATATATGAAACGTAAAGAAATAAACAATAGTTATCCAGTGCATCAGATATAAAGAGATGGAACATTATTTAAACCAATGTACAATAATCTAGATAACTTACCATATATGATTCCATGTGGAGAAGGCTAATATTATTTGATTGATAAATCTGAATTATGTCTTCATAATGATGTGGTGAAGGGTAAATTTAGTAAACACTATGAATGTGAAATTTTTTATTTCCTTTAGGTTCTACCCACTCTACTATATCTCAAGAATATTCTATGGTTATCACATCACCACCACAATGATTATAATTGCGTTTGAAGTGAAAATCTTAATGGTTATGGGATCACATACTATATATATTTCTATTCTTCAATAGAATTTTATAGGAATTTTCTTCTTTTAATATTGTTATTATTCCTCTTGTTGAACTCTATGTAATTTGGGGCATTGATTTAGTCTCTCTCTATATATACCATATCAAATTTTATGAAAGGGAGGTTACATTCAACATTCTGAATCAACCTATGATCATCTATTGGTGTTAGGATGAAACTAAACACCAAAATGAAATTACTTCCCCTATATTGGTTTTAATGCCTATTCAATAGGGATATATTTCATAAATAGTTGGGTAGAAACTAAATATTGAGGATATAACTATTTAACAAGTTATTGTTAATGTATTTCTAGAAGGATTTCCAATTATTTCCCCAAATAGTGAATTCTATTTTTCAATTGAATGAATTTCTTCTGTTGAACCTATTTTAAATACAGTTTATGGTATTTACATGATTGAGTTGAAGGAATTGAATAAGTAACTCAATGTGAATCTAGATAAGGGATTCATTCAATCAAGTCATTCACTATAGGGTGCAACAATTTTTTGTTAGAACAAATATGTGTCAATGTATCTTTGAATTGTTTATTAAAAATTTAATAAGATCAATATCAATAAAATTTCTATATACCTTGTATCAATGATATATTTTTTGTCAATTATTAGGAGCACATAGTTTTTTAATCATTAATCTTCTATTTTTATATCATTATAAAATGTTATATGACTTTATACCAATAAAAAACCTTCCATAAGAGGTATGGTCATTATGAATTTGTAGTAATTCCATATGGACTTACCACTGCTCATGTTTTCTTTATGAATTTATTTAATAGAGTCTTTTGAGATTATATTGATCTATATGTGGAAGTATTTATAGATGATATTCATATATATTCAATGAAAAATAAGATCATGAAGAACATTTGATGATAATTTTGATGACCCTGATAAATGATAATATATATTCTAAATTTACAAAGTTTGGATTTTTATTGGAGATTGTATCATTAATAGCTCATAAAATTTCATGTCATGGTATATAGACGGACCCTTAAAATAAAAATGGTATTGAGAAATTTCCAATAAAAACCATGGAAACTGAGATATATAGTTTTCATGGGTTGTCTGGGTACCAAAAATGATTTTAAAAAGTTATCTCATGACTATATTACCCACTCACCATGTTGACTTAGATGGGTGTTAAGATCTTATAGAATATGAGTGTGTTAATAATGTAAATAAATTGATGAAAAGGGTTTTCAGTGCACCTGTGATTACTATACCCTAAAATGGACGAGGGTTTCAAATTTATAGTGATGCACTAATGAAGTGAATCGGATAAATTCTCATGATGAATGATATTGTTATTTATTATGCCACTCTCTAATTGAAAAGTCCTAAGAAATATTACCCAACTCAGGATTCACAGTTTTCATCTATATTGTTGGTATAAAATATGTAGAGGAATAGTTTTTATATATAATGGTGTGATATATATATATATATAATGATAATAAAATATTGAAGTTTATATTTACCTAGAAATATTTGAATATGCACCATTGATTATGGTAGTATTTGATCAAAGATGATTACTACTCTACACATTAACACCTAGGTATAGAAAACAATGCTATTAGTGATATGAGTTATAAAGACTAGGATTGTTGGTACTTGATTATTATTGGAAAACATAAAATATTTATTGATTTTCAGAAGTATTATATTGAACTATTTTAGAAAGGCTACATATATTATCTTTATCATATGAATTTTAATTCATTGATGAGTTGATTAAGAAGGAACATAAGTAAGATGTGGAATTATAGAAGATTGTGATTAATTTTTCTAGGTCCAACATTGATCAATTTGGAATCATAAGGTTAATGAAAAAATTATGTGTCCCCACAATACAATACATTATGGGGTTGTCGGATGAATCCCACAGTTAATAATTCCATATTCTTTCTTAAAATGTGATGATTTATATATCTAAAGAGTATTTTAGCTGTGATAACATAACATAGAAATTTTCATGTATATGTTTTAATTCTATGTATTTTAACAAGTTAAATATGAGATATATTTGTATAAGGGGCTTTGTAACCATTTACATAAATTGGAAAACATTACCATGAATTTCATCATCATATTCACCAAAATTTATAAAGGCCATAAGTTTATTCGGGATGTAGTTGATCACCTAATGAAATTCATGAATTTAATTTATTTTAGAGAATATTCCTTTCTAAAAACATACCTATTAATAAATTAAATAAGTTATAATATTCCATGTAATATAGCCCCCAATAGTATTTGATTAGGATATGAGGGGTTCCTTGGAGGTATGGATAAGTCTTTATCTAGATATAGAAATATAGATGACTTTCATTACTTCTTATCACCCGTAGATATATGATTATTTTTATAGGAATATAATAACTGTAGAAGACAGAATGAGATATTTCAAATTGAATTTCAATTTTTTTGGTACCAACATGTTTATTTTGTAGAATTTCTCGAAAATAATTTCTTTTAATAGAGAATTTGTATGGATCATTATTAACCCCTATATGGTAGGAAGTAAATCACTCCAACATTCTATGATGAATTTAGAGAAAAAAAATTTTATGCCATGTTCTAGCTGGTAAAGGGGTAAAGAAAATTAAATCCAATCAATAGTATACAAGGGAATCTTAGAGTGAATAGAAAAGTTATGATGAAAATCATTAGAGATATCAAGAGATAAATTTAGTGAAAATGTATTCCTATGAATATCTCCATGGAAGGAGGTAATGAGATTTGGAAGAAAAGGAATGTTGATCCCATGATACATTATTCCCATCTAAATTCTTTATGAATTTGGGATAGTATCTTATTTCTTAGTGAATCCATAGAATCTCTCTTATGTTGATGATGTGTTCCATAAATCTCCCTTGAGGAAGTGTATACTTGATCATTCACTTGTACTGAAGTGAGATATTTTACTTTAAAAAAATGATTTATCTTATGTATAATGAAACAAGCCTGACATACATAGACATTACATTTCTTTTGTGGAATGTGTAATACATTACACAAATATATGACCAAATACCATATTAGTTTATTGTCTTTGGAAACTCGGAATACATTCTTCTAGCTTGGTGGATGATTTTTAACATCTCCTATAATGATCACCCCCTTTTGTTTTTCTAACTAAAACTTTCTTTATATCCTGCAGAAAGGAAAACATAAAAATGTTGAGCACAAATTCTCAGAAAGGGTAAAAATGAAAAATTACAAACAAAACATAAACATATGAATGTGAAAACATGTACATAAATTTTGAATATAAAAACCATGAGCCATGGAATAAATCATGGTAGTACGTATGACGTATATAATAAAGAAAATTATCCATAATAAAATAGCATTGGAATAAATCATGGAATTATGGAAATTAAATAATAACATAAAATTATTTTCATATTAGCCAAGGCATTGCTTCCAAGACCATCATAGTGGACAAAGTTCATTACTGAATCGGGTTTACATGCCATTCTGGTCATGTACTACTAACCCAGATTTACTTTCTATTCTAGTAACGTCTATCTCAAGAGTTATAAATCTTTACCCAAGGAATTAAAGGGAGATAATGTTCCAACATATCTAATAATTAAATCATTCTTACATGTTTCACAAAGGCATAAATCATTTATCATAGCCTCACCCATGAAATAAAATGGGTTTCATAAATATCATTCCATCATAATCTATATAAAATAAATGGATTTCATAAAAATAATTCAATAATAAACACAATAAAAACAAAGTAGTAAAAGGGAAATAAAAATAGCACTATTTAAAGAGCATCATCTTAGAAGGAAAATAATTTTGATAAAACACTTGAACTTAATTCCAGAGGAAAACATCCTTTCTTCTTCAAAAGTGTTTTCTTTTCTGAAAATGTCATGCAATTTTTTAAAATAAAGGAATATATTTGAAAATACAGTTGAAATTTTATTGAAGAAGATTATGGTAAATAAGGCATTATTAATATGTGAAAATACATTCTTGTCGTATAATTTAAAAAAATAATATTATCCTCATACGTTTTTCAAAAATGTCAAATAGTACCTCGTACGGTAATAAAATGAAATATTCCTTCCATACCATGTAGTAAAAGTAAAAAATGGGTAAAAATGACTTTAAATATACATATAATAATAGTTAACATTTTATGAAATTTATTTTAGAAATTATAGACATGGATGAAAAATAAACCCTAGTAAATACTTACGAATAAATATTGTTGGATAATAATGAGAATGAAACATTTTCCCTTACCTTGTACTTTTTTTTAGTTGAGGGTGTGGTCAACTCCTGTATAATGGTTAAACCATGTTATTAAATTATAAAATTACAAAATACATATTTAAAATATCATATATGACCCTGTTAGATCATTTTGTTAATAGTATTACAATATTACCATTATTTCGGGTGTTAACTACTTCATTTTCCCATTTCTGTTTTTCCATCTAAGTCATGTTTGTTATGAATATTATGCATTTTATTTATAAAGTTAAGTTAATTATTATTATTTTCACTCATAATATTAATTTAATAATAACTCTTTAATTTTTAACATCGAGAAATGAATCTCACCACGGTGTGGTGACGGTAGGCCATACATACACGCGAGTGACATTATCATTCTCTTGATGGTTAAATGGTATTTAATTGGATGGTTAAATAATTATACAGAATCATTATAATTTTATATTAATTATTTTAATCCATTATACTCATCATTATACCCATCCAAATAAATTATTTTTTAAATAACAAATTACACCATGGCGTGGATACGGTAAGTCGTACGCACACACATATGGTGATATTTTTATTTGTAGGATGTATAAATGGAGGTATAAATCTGTCCCATAATTATAATAAAATCTCAACACGTAGATAAAACTATATTTATTAGTTTATTATGGAATCATCATAGAAAGAGGATTTATAAGATGAAAAGAAATTTAATTTAATTGGTAAATAAATTACCCCTTCTTCATTGGAGTTCCTTTGGATCTCTTCATAGGAACACTAGGGAGGCACTTTTTAGAGTAATAGGACCTTCAGAAGTTAACTAAGAATTTTTAGTGGAGAATGGTCAGGGTTTGTTTGATCTCGAAGTCTCATGGAGGTGTGAGGAAATGTGGTAGGAGATGCCTTTTATAAGAGAGGAGAGGGGAACTTTAGGAATCTCTCAAAATATTAATTTATTATAAATTAAATTTCAATTAAAAATGGTCCAAAAATCATTTAATTAAAAGATAATATTATTTTGGTTAAAATAACCTTCATCCAATAATTTTCATACATGTTTCAAATAATTCATTTATCCTTATCGTTTTGGTTTAACCCTTTACCATTTTTAATCTTACTGTGATATCATGTTATTTACACACTCTAGGTTAATGTTATTAAAATATCATGTAAAACTACCCACAAAGATACATTTATGACACATTTGGTCTTTTATAAACCATTTTTATGAATCTTATATTTTTATGAATTTAATATCATTTTATAAAATATTTTATGTTTTATGTTATGGATTATGTCAATGGTGGACACTATTCATACTAATCTTTTTTTAAAATTCAATATAACCTATTCCATTCGAAATAAAAGCATTAAATCAAAGATAATATGTATATATACTCCATAAATTATTTTATTGCATAATAAAAATCAAATTACATTTATTTTAATATTTATAATATCATTTATTAGAATCCACTATTAATGAATCAATCACTCCATCACCATTGTGTCTTAATTGCATTTATTTTTATAATGTCTAAATATTATTAAAAAAATACAATGATGGTGGAAATAATTTTATATTTATAATAACTATTTATATTCAAATATATCACTTATATAACCCCATATAAAAATTATTTTAGTAAAAGATACATGTTTATGATATATTTTTCTCTTCATTAAGTTAATTCTTATAAAATGTCATTTTTACAACCATATGGTTCCATGGGGTCCGAAAATTGATTCATGGAAGTCCATGTTCAGAAATATCTCATCCAATTAGATTAGAACACGTTTTAGGGTAGTTTTATGTTATTAAATTATTATTCATTACCTTTATTTACCAAATTTACTCTATAACCTTGGTAAATAAAAAAATTACCAATGTTACAATTCATAATGTCCAAAAATAAAAGGTACATATTAACAAAATTTAGACCATATGATTCCAAATATGGAATCCATTTTTTCAAATTCAGAACGCATATTTTTCAGTAATTAAATTAAAATTAATTCTCATTGTCAACACCAAAAGGCAGGGTTTTAAGAAGTAAAAACTTATCAAAATACTGTCATATGTTTTTGTCCAATTTAAATGTTAAATTACATTCAATGAAAAAAATTGTATAAAATGGTAAAAGCATAATCCTATTACACTTTAAACATAGTTACACAATAAAATCTATGTATATAAATAAATTAGATGAATATGTCATTTTGGATTAAAATGCTGTATTTTTCACTATACAATAAAATAAGAATTTTATTAGAAAAATTCCAAAAAATAAACCAAAGAAAATATTGATGTCATTATTCCTAATAAGATGTTTATTGTTTAAAATATAATACAAAAAATTATTAAAAACAATATTTAAAATTGGTACACCATCAAGAGGTGGCAAAACTGCATTTTTTTTGAAAAATACTTCTTTTATCTAAAAAATTGAATTTGTTCATATATAATGTTCAAGAAAATACATATGATGAATGTTAAAAGAACATGAAATTCTGTAAAATACAAGCCAGGAATTGTGTTTCATATACTGCAAGCTAATATAGTGTTGTGTATAGCGCAAGATAATCTTGGTTTATCCTAGAACATAAGACATTAAAAGATTATATCTCATAAAATCCGAGGGTGTTACATTCTACCCCCCTTAAAATGAATTTTACCTCAAAATTTTATGGGTTATAAATGGTTTACTATTTTAATGTTTCTTTCATAGAACAACACATTGAAATAAAGTACTACTAAAAATTCATTTTAGAAAGGAATGTTTAAAACATAGTGTTTACCCAAAGTAACACATCTCTTGGTTTCCATATAGAAGAAAAAAGGTGGGAAGTGAAAACAGGGATGTGGATGATAAATTTTACGATCAATTTCTAATGGATAGTGATAGAGAATAATGATTATAGAAAGATAACAAAAATAAATCTATAAATATGTGATGATTTAAGGAACCATCTGATTCATCAGATAATAAGGTAACAAAATTACATTATCGGTTTTCAAGATCATTTACCTAGGGTTGAATAATTTTTCATGAGAATAAATACTTACATGATTTTTAACAATCTCCCCATTGTTCAGGTCATGAAAAATTTCCACTTCATATCTTATTTAATGAAATTCAGTGGATTTTTTCATTCTTTAAGAGTTAGTTGATCATGTGATAGAATGATAGGTCATTCCTTATGTTTATATAAAAAGGTTATCATAGGTAATCAAATATGAATAATTCCACCTATAGTGAGATAATAAATTTTTCTAAAATATTCAAACGAAACATAAATTTTACTATCCATAAATTAATAACAATATAATCCTTCCAAAAACTAAAAATGTAAAACTTTAGAAAGAGGTGAACTAAATTGACATAACATTTTTCTCACATATCTTATAAGATAGTTCTTGGTTGTCACATTCCAAACATGTGAATAAATCAATCATGTATTCTATTGAAACAAAATAACATTAATTACCATAGAACCTTAGTTAAAACATGCATTCTATAGAAATTAACTCTTTTCTCACACCAAAAGTACAAAAACTTCTCTATAATCAAACCACTATGTCACTTTGTCCTTGTATTATTCATGAGGATATTAATATTATAAAACATGTAATTATCTCCTTATGCCTTCATTATGATCATATGTTGTGATTTATAAAAATATTTCAATCACATTTCTTGTTTAATAGTACCATATACATATGAAAAACCATAATGGACCAATACATAGTTATTCCAATCTTCTATAATACTATAAAAGTGATTATAAAACACTATTTGGTAATCCCATTGCATAAAAACATAATAATTCCAACACTTTATTGTCATACTCAATATCGCCAATAGTGATGGCATGAAATTTTCCTATGTCTTTTGTCTTAAGAGGTTGTTTATGTCGACAATCATCGATATCCCTTGGATTTGGGAATTGGTTAGCATAATTCCCCATTTCCTTGCACTTGTAACCCTGATTTTCGGGAGGTGTACTATTTCGATCTATTTGTTTATTCTTATTACTTCGGTAGTAAAATGACATATGACCCACTTTCCGACACAAAAAAATTTAGCAGTCCCCTTAAAACAATTTCCTCTATGTTTCCTTCCACACTTTGTGCATAAATAAAATCTAATCTTCTTATCTCCATAATTTTGATAGTTTTTATTGAATTTTATCCTTTTTTTCATACCATAAGAATGAGATATATGATAAAATGAAATATCCCTTTTTGTAAGAAGAATATGAGAGAGGTTCATACTAGAAAATATGTTCTTAAAATCATCACAATCTATGGAGTAAATTTTATCTTTTTTCATCATATTCTTGATAATCATAAACCATAGATTCTATTTACATTCCAAGTAATATGTGCACAACTAAAACATTTCATGTTCTGAAAAAAAAGAATGAAAATATATTTTCAATGGTACAAAACCATTTATCTAAAAACTGGTGGATTAGTCATTCCACTAAAATAAGGTGGATGTTTCCTTAAGAAAGATTCATGAGAATGGTGTTCCCACCTTTGGTCATTTGGAATCCTATCAAGATTTGTGGTCATAGAAACAAGATTCTATATTTGAACTCCCATAACATTTGGTGGTTTAGGAGGAAAATAATTTCATTACCCATCACATCCATCATTAACGTTGTTCCTTTGGGTTCTAGCCATTCTCTAAATCCCAAAATTAGTAGTGTGATGGGAAAAATCATACTAGGAAAACAATATAATCAAGGGGGAGTAATTTCAATATCTAAAATCTTAGTTTTGATCCAAGTTTATTCATGACCATTACTGTAATTCTATAACTGTAATATATATTTAGACTTACCATTAGGGACATCCCTAGTCATACCTTAGAAATATCTCTTGGTATATCACTAATGTTTTCACATCCTAGTTTCCAAAGGTTAACTAACCTTCTCTCTGATACCCACTATAATGACCCAAGATTGGCGTTCATGGATGTTAAATTTATTTTTGCGTAATATTTTATACATTACACAAATATACACACAAAGACCATATTAGTTTAGTGTATTTGGAGGCTCTAAACCCGTTCTTCTAGATTTTTAAAAGATCTTTAACATCTCCCACAAAGATATTCCCATTTTATTTTCCTACCTAAAACGTTTCATTATATCCTGGGTTAAAAAAACATAAAAAGGGTGAGATAAAATGATCAGTAAGGGTAAACATGTAGAACATCAGAAACAAAATAAACATATGAATTTGAAAACATGAATATAAAATTTTAATATCAAAACCTTGAGTCAAGGAATAAATCATGGAAGTACTTAAGGTATAGAACATAAAGAAATATTTACCATGATAAAATTGTATTGGCCTAAAACATGAAATTTTGAAAATAAATATTCACATAATATGATTCCCATAGTATCCAATTCATTGCTACCTAGACCATCATAGTGGAAAAAGTCCATTACTAAACCTGGTATACTTTTCGTTCCAGCCACGTATTACGAAACCAGATTTATTTTCCATTCCATTCATGTCTATCTAATGAGATATAAATGTTTACCCAATTCATTAGATGCAGATATAGGTCCCACCCAACTCATAATTAAATCATTCTTATATATTCCAAAAAAAACATAAATCATTTATCATAACATGACCCATGAAATTAAATGTGTTTCTTAAAAATCATTCCATCAAAATACATATAAAATAAATGGATTTCAAAAAAATAATTCCATCATAAATAAACTAGAAACAATGTAATAATATAGATAGAAACAATACCCTATTTAAAGATCATTATCTTTGATGTAAAATAATTTTGATAATACACTTGAACTTAATTCTTGAGGAAAATAACTTTTCTTAAAAACATTTTCCTTTTCTCAAAATTTCATGAATTTTTTTAAAAGAAAAGAATTTATTTGAAAACAAGAATGAAACTTTTTAGAGTAATATTTATAGAAATAAGGTGTTATGAAGATATAAATATCCATTCATGTCATATAAGTTTAAAAAAGAACATTTTCCTTGTTCTATTCCCTGAAAAATCAAAAAGTACCTCATACCGAAAAAAAGAAAATTCCTTCCATACCATGTAGTAAAAGTACAAAATGGGTAAAAAGGACTTAAAAAATACATAGAATATTAGTAAAAAATTTATGAAAACATTTTTATAAAATATGTACATGGATGATTAATATATCCCAGTAAATAATTACGAATAAACAATCTCGGATTATAACGATATTGCAAATTTGTCCCTTACCTTATACTTTTTATTAGTTGAGGGTGTAGTCACATCTTTAATAATGGATAAACAATGTCATTAAATTATTCTAGGACCATATCAATATTTTTGAAATCATATATGATCCTATTATATCATTTTGTTAATAGTATTTTCATATTACCATTATTTCTGGTATTAATTGCTTCATTTTCCCATTCCTTTTATTCCATGTAAGTCATGTTTGTCAGGAATAAGATTTATTTTATTCATGATATTAAATTAATTATTTTTATTTTCACTCATATTATAAATTTTATAATCATTATTGAATCGTAAACATATAGAATAAATCTCACCTCGTCGTGGAGACTATAAACCGTATGTAAGCATGAGCGACAATATCATTCTACATATGGTTAAATGGTTTGTAATTGGATGTTATATTAATTATAAATAATAATTATCATGTTATATTAATTAATTAAATCCATTATACCCATCATTATACCCATCCTAATAAAGTATTTTTGAATAACAAATTACACCATGTCGTGGAGACGGTAATCCGTACACACACACGCATAGTGATTTTTCTATTTTTAGGATGGATAAAAGAAGGTATAAGGTTGTACCATAATAATAATAACATATCATCATGTAGAATACTCTAGAGTTATTACTTTAGTATGTAAGGAACATTGAAATTGGAAGTAGAAGAAGAAATGAAATTGAATTGAATTGGTAAAGCAGATACATCTTCTTCATTAGATTTCCTTTAGATCTATTATTAGTGTAAGGCCCCGGCCCTAGTTTCCCAGAGTCAGTGAATTATTACATAATAGATTCATGATCACAAGAGATCAAGTCTTGTAAGACTGATTTTTTTAGTAGGCTTGGATGTACTAGATACATACATAAGTTTTACATTTCACCATGAAATTTAAAAAAACATTGTGTCCCATTTGAATACACTCATATCCCATAGCATATCCATGTAAGTTATTCATAATATAATTATTCACATCTTGTGAAAAATAAAATATAGAAAGGGGTGAGCTTAGATGCTCACTAAAAATAACAATATAACAGACACTTTCATAAATAAGTATAAACATTTATGGAAATGTATAAGACTAAAACATACGCATTTTAAACATAAAATTTAGTATAATAAAGAAAATATGAATAAAATAATTCCATTTAAATATTAATATGGATATTCTACTAGTCGAATAATCACATGTAATATCAATATAAAATTTTATAAGGATGGAATGCATATTTCCGGACATCATAACCACATAGTCAATTCCATGTGATAAGACTGCAAATTAGATTTTTTCATGGCCTTGTGCCTAGAAACTAGTTTGTATCATGAGACCAAAAGATGCATCAAGGATATATATGTATCTCCACCCATCAATTATTATGTCAAATTCATTCCTCATATGAAAATGTTTAAACATAGCATAAACATTCGTATTAAAACTAGCATTCGAAATGTTAATATTTTCACCATAAAACATAAATGGTATAAAAATAACCTTTCCTTAGTCAAACATCTCACAACACCTTCAATTCAATATGGATGATTGTATCCTAATAGATCAACTTAAAACTAGTGTAAAATCCCTCAATGGATGTTGACATAGATAAAATCAAAACTATTTGAGAGAAATCTGTATTTCTATTTTGAAATCAATTAAAAGTCGCGTAATTTTAATAGAAAACATTTATTTTGAAAATATTCTTATAATCATGTAAGGTATTATTAGAAGGTTTTATAACGATACAAAGTAGCCTCCCCCACCATATCAATTTAAAAAACATTTTAACCTTAATTTGTCGAAAAGGTCATAAATTACTTTGTTTGTAAAACTACAGAAAGATTCATTTTAAAACATTTTATTGAAAACTAAAAAATGTATATAAATGAATTTAACTCATATGATATGAAATAGTAAAAATGTTTTGAAATAAAAATTTAAGAAACATGTATATGGATGATAAAGAAGTCCCAGTAGATACTTATGTATAAACAACCTCGAATAAATAATGAGACTGTAAAATTAACCATTATCTTGTATTTTTCCTTAAAAGAGGGTAGGTTAACCTACTGTATAATGGTGAAATAATTTTTATTAAATTATAAAAGAACCAAATACATTAATATGATATCATATATGATCTTCTAATATTGCTTTATTAATGATATTTCAATAGTATCATTGTTTCAGGTGTTAAATGATTCGTTTTCCATTATATGTTTTGTTACGTAAATCAGGTTTGTTATAGATAGAATGCATTAAATTCATATCCAAAATGATATTAAGTTCTTAAACATTATTTTAATCAAAAAATGAAATTTATTGTTGAATGGTTACAGTGGGGAATGAATCTCATCACATTCATGCAGACGTTAATCTGTTGTACGCATGACTGGAAGTATCATTCTATTAGTGGTGAAATAATTTGTAATTGGATTCTATATCATATATACAGAATAATTAAAATATTTTATTTATTATTTATATCATTTATACTCATTATTATACCCATCCAAATAATTAAGTGTTGAATAACAAACTACACCATGACGTGGATACGGTAAGTTGTGCGTACACACGTATGGTTACTTTGTCATTCTTAGGATGGATAATATAATGAATATGGATGTAAAATATTTATAAAAACTTCATAGTTTATATAAGGTAATATATTTATTATTATGGTATGTAAACAAAAAAGAAATCAGAAGTGGCAAGAGAAAAGAACTTTGAAAGGGGTGATGAAATTATTACCTCTTCTTCAGGTGATTCCTTTTGATTTGATCAAAAGGGCTTAGGATGGATTTCTGATCAAAGTAAGGCCTCTAGGTTGAATTTATGGTAATTTCAAGGATATTTGATAATGTTTTGTCCCATTAAAATGTCATTGGAGGTGTGATTTTGAGAGAATGATAAGTACACTTTATAAGAGTGGTGAGCATCACATTATGAAAATCTTGAAAGATTATTTTATTATAAAATCATTTTCGGTTTCTAATGGATGAAATTTGATTTATTTAAAGTATGAGGTGTGGATGGGTCTACATACTCTCATCAAATAGGTTTTAGACTATTTTAGGTCACCATATTAACCTTATCTTTTAGATTTAACTTTTAGTTAAATAGGTTGTCTTTTATAATGTATTCATGTATTTTATATTACATTGTTAATAAACATACTATAAAATGTGAAGAGAACCCAAAGTGGTTCATTAATGACATTTCTATCATTATAAAAGTCCTTTGGCTGATCCGTAGATTTTTAGGAATATTATATCATTTAATAATATATTATTCGTTTTAAAAACTCATTTACATCAATTTTGACACTATTTAGTATTTTTTTTTGAAAGTAATAAAAACATTATCACTTCGAAAAAAATTTATTTAATCGAAAAAAAATTTCATATTAACCTATAAAATTCATGGAATGTATCAAATGTCTCAATTTATATTTATTTCAATATTTATAATATCAATTATTTTAGTCATTCATTAATAAGGTAGTTACTGAATCATCATTGTCTAATAAATAAATTTAATTATTTAATGTCCAAAAATTATAAATAAAATATCATTATGTAGGAAATACTTATTAGAATTTTAATTAATACTTATAGTTGAATTTATCTTACGTATATTTCTATTTTAAAAATATCTTAGTTATTAAAATTTGAATTTAACACTTTTAACACTTCTTTAAATAAAATAATAATAAATGTCCTAATCTAATCCAAGTGGATATAAAAGGATCATATTTTCTTCATATTGTTTATTTTGATCTAAATTTACTTATCTAATATAATTGGGACATGTGTTAGGGTAATTATAATATCATTTTAACCATCAATTACCCTGTTTACTTTTAACCGTGGTAAATAAAATTCAAAAGTTACAAATCACCAAAAATTATTTTCATCTTATTGAACCAAATTTTAATTAATCATTTCAATCGTGTCTCTTGAATTTTTGAAATTCAATTCACAAAAGCAGAAAATTATGTTTTATGCAAATTTGCAAATTTGCTTAGAAGGTGGGTATGAGACTTTAAAAAGTTCAATTAACTTTCATATGAATAATCTTATTAAAAAATATCTTTAATGAAATACATTGGACCAATATATTTATTATGTATCTATTTTGACTTGAAGATAAATTTTTATTTAAAAATAATTATTCAAATGAAAAAGTTGGTTTTTATCTACAACATAGTGTTCTTCACTCTACATCAAAAATTAAATGTTTTGAGAAAAATACCAAAAATTCACCGAAAGATAATTTTTATATTAAAAATTCAAAAATGATTTCTAATTTAAAAATTTCAAAACATAGGAGTTTCATTAATTAATTTAAAATTATTTCCCATTTAAAAAACCAGAAAGCAGGTTTTCGAGAAGTTAAAACTTTTAAAAGATTCATGTGTGATTATGTCCAATTTAAATATGAATTTACTTCCAATTATCAATATTTCATTAAATAATAAATATATAATCAAATTATACTTCCAAACTATTCAAATTTATAATATAACACTATAAATTTTTTTTTCAATTAGAATTTAGTATCTTTCACTATTCATCAAAATATGAAAGTTATCAGAGAAACACCAAAAATTTATTCAAAACAAATTTTTATTTTCTGCTTTAAAGGAAGAAGATTATTTTGTCACATTGAATATATAAAATTGTAAAATATGGGATTTAAAAAGGGTTTTCCATTAAAATATGGTAAAATTGCAATTTTTAAAAAATACATTTTTATCTGAAAAATTGAATTTGTTCTTATATTATGTCTAAGAAACACAAAATATGGTTTTTAAAATTATATTTATTATATAAAATTCAAAATATAGTTAATATTATTCATAATTACTTTTTTAACTGCTATATTTCTAAGTCATGGTGTGTTCGAACTCAGCGTGGCGTGTAACATATGATGTTGAATTATTTTAAAGAATAATGTACTATAAAATCCAGTGGTGTTACATTCTCTCCTCCTTCAATAAATTGTGTCCTCACAATTTGAAATAGTCCTACAAAAAAATGTTTAAAAAATGTAATACCTTTGTGAAAAACCCATATCAGAAATATTGTTAATAAAATTTACTCTTAATAAGAGGGAATAGGAAAGGAAATTGTAAAAGCCACCACCAAATTAGGATTTTGAATATGAGAAAATTAGTGGAAATTTGAGACACATAATTGAAGGAAAAAACATAAATATTTATTGGGAGTGATTGAGGTCATCAATGAAAAACAATTGAACAATAAATTGAAATTTGAGGGCCTTAAAGACATAAATCTATGATGACTTAAAATATTATTAGTTAATCAAATCATAAGGTACTATGATAACACATTTTTGGTTTTCAGATCTTTTCCAAAATATTAATAATTAATTTCTTCATAGAATAAGAAAAAAATACTTGAAAAGTAGAGTTCCATCCTTTAACTAATTTCTACCAAAAACTCATCTTTCACTCCAAAAGATAATAGAACACAAAAATATTCGTGTTATCTTAATCATATATGGTTTCATGAAAATTAAATTTATAATTCATTTATTAGATTATTTAAAAAAACTACATTATAAAAACTGGGACATCACATAGGACAGTGGTAGGTGATGCACACTTGTCACCCTTTAGTTGTGGGTTCAAGTCTCGTAGCCTTACCGAACATGATAGTTTTTCGCCTCACCTTTATGTTGTCATTTTTTAATAAAAATACACAAAAATATTATGAAATGTTTTAAACTTAAACTATAGTATCCAATCCCTAGCTTAATCCATTCCAACCTTTAGACTTATCAAAAGTACTTTTGTCCAAACTCACAGTCCCAAAATTTATATGGAAGGTCATTATAACATAATGAAGATCCCTTTTTCCAAATAATAACATGTGAGTACCTTAATCGTGTATTATCATAAAACATTGTAACATCTTGAATTACTATAAAATCTTAATTATTACATTCATTCTCCTTTATTCCTTATAAAATACTAGATATATTCCTCATTTAAAAAAAGTATTAATACTTCAATAATAATGTAATAAACAACCCATTAATTATTTACAAGGTATTTATGAATATCAAATATAATTTATCCAAATCAACCATCTCTTATTACAAAATCCCTACCTCAGTATTAGGACCATATTATGATTTATCATTCCTTAAACCATGGATTTTCTAATAAGCTCAACTTGCCATTGAGTCACTTTTATTAGTACTATATAATGGAAAATTCTCAACAAAATTGTATTACAGCACAATCCTTATTTATTTTAATAATTAATATAACCAGTACATCATGGATACAACACTCAAAAGACATAATTAATTAATAAAAATATAAGAACACTAATTATTCCTCTTTATCTGAGGTAATATCATTACTTGATTATTATAAAATAACATCATTTAGGGTATACTCTGATGATTCGGACATTGATTTGCGTAGTGTCCCAACTCCTTGAAGATGAAGCATTTTACATTTCAAACCTTTTTCTTACCATTGAAATCATGTACTTGGTTTCCTTTTTCTTCACACATATAACAAACTCTCATTCCTTTCAAGCATTTACCATGGTTATTTTTTCCATAGTTATCACATATGGTAAAATCATTCTATCCCTTATTCCCTTTATCCAAATTTCTCTCTACCATCCTTTTCTTCTCTGTATTCCCTTCAAATCCATAGGACTCAGATAATTCTTATCTTTTCTTATTAACACATGATATTATTTCATCATATGATGAGAATATGTGGGAGACTATTTCCCTTCAAAATGTTGGCGTAAGACCATTAAGGATATGATCCTTATTACTCTTTCGATCATGCGTATTACTGGAGTTATCATTCCTTCAATAGGGCACCATTTCTAAAAAATGGAATATAGTAGGTTAGTTTATAAATTTCAATTCATAATTCCAAAATTTTAAAATACCTAATGTAAATTTAAAGGATTATGCATATAATTCATAAATATCAAAAAAAGTTTTCTTTGAAGAAATATTTAGTCATAAATACTTCCTAAAGGTTTGTAATGATAATTTGAATTATCCTAAGCATATCCCTTGAGAATTTAAAAACAAAGAGTGCAGTAAGGCCCGTTGTCGTGTACCAGGATACGCCATGTAATGCCCGAAACTCCTTGTCAGAGTTTTCACTCCTAGGAACATATGTGCTAGAGCCTCCTCTACTTTCTCGTATCTATACTGGGATTTATTGCTTGGAAGATTCAAAAAATCAATACATTACCAAAATTATAGGAATTTCTTCTATACTAATCCTCAAATTATATATTAGGGTAATGTTATCTAATCATAGATTTTCTAAATCTAGTTTCCAAGGTTTTTACTAAACTTCCTCTGATACCAACTGTAACTCCCCAACCCTAGTTACCTAGAGTCGGTGCATTATTACATAACATTGGCTTGATCACAAGAGATCACGTCTTGAAAGACCGATCAGTTTCGTAGCCTTGGAAGTACTAGATACAAACATAAGTTTAACAGTACATCATTAAATAAAAAAACACCATTGTTTCCACTTTGAACACACTCATATCCCTTACCTTATCCCTGTATTTCACTCATAATATACTTTTTCACATCCTAGGAAAAATAAAACAAACGGGTGATCTCAGATGATTAGTAAGGATAACAATATATTAGAAACATTCATAAATAAGAATAAATATTTTAGGAAATGTATAAGACTAAAACACAAGCCTTTTAAACATAAAATTCAGCATAATATGGAAAATATAAATCAAGTAATTCCATATTCTTATTCACATGGATATTCTACTAGTTGAATAATCACATGTAATATCAATAGCTAATTTCATAATGATGGAATGCATAATACTGGACATCATAACCACATAGTCAAGGCCTCGTACCATGACTGAATAAAATATTTTTTCAATGCCTTGTGACAAGACACTAGTTTGTTGCATTATATCTATCAATGAATATAGGAGCTTAACAAGCTCCACCAATTACTTACTAAGTCCAATGCATTACTCATATGAAATGGTTGAAACATAACATAAACATTCAAATTAAAACTAGTATATGAAATGTTAATACTTTAACCACAAACCCTGAATGGTATTAAAATAACACATCCATTGTCAAATGTATCACAAAAACTTCAATACAAAATAGAATATGTTATAATAATAAATAAACTTCAAATAAGTGTAAAATCCCTCAAAGGATCTTGACATAGATGAAATCAAAAATATTTGAGATAAATATAAATTTCTATTTTGAAATCACATAAAAATAACATAATTATAAATGAAATATTTATTTTGAAAATAGTCTTATAACCTTATAAGGGATGCATTGAAGGTGTTTAATGGTGGAAAATAGCCTCACCCTTCGTATAGGATAAAAAACATTCTTACCTTAATTTATCGAAAAGGTCATAAAGTACCTTGTTTGGAAAATGATAAAAAGATTCCTTTAAAAACATTCTATAAAAAAGTTAAACAAGGGTAAAAATGACTTTAAATCACATTATAGAAAATAGTAAAAAAAAATTGAAATACATTTTTATGAAACACATATGTGGATGACAAAGAAGTATCATTGGATACTTACGATTAAACAACATCAGATAAATAAAGAGATTATAAAATTAACACTTACCTTGTAATTTTTATTAGTAGAGGGTAGGATAACCTATTGAATAATGGTGAAATAATTTTTATTAAATTATACAAGAACCACATACATAAATATGATATTATATAAGATCTTCCAATATTTTGTTTTCAATGATATTTCAGTAGTATCATCATTTCAGTTGTTAATTGATTCATTTTATTTTATATGTTTTGTAATGTAAGTCATTTTTGTTATGGATATGATGTATTTGATTCATATCCGGAATGATATTATGTTCTTAAAAATTATTTTTATTCCTGAAATTAAATTTATTATCAAATGGTTTTGATGGGGAATGAATCTCATCACGTTCGTAGAGACTGAAATCCATACATACGCACGAGGGACAAAAACATTCTATTAATGGTGAAATAATGTGTAATTGGATGTTATATAATATATGAAAAATCATTAATATATTATATTTATTATTTATATAAATTATAATCATTATTATAACCATCCAAATAATGATGTGATGAATAACAAACTACACCACGATGTGGAGATGGTAAGTCATATGAACGCACGTATGGCGACTTTTTCATTCATAAGATGGATAGAATAATGAATGTGGTTGTACCATATTTATAATAACATCATAGTATGTTGAAGTTATTAGAGTTATTATTATAGTTTGGAAAAAACAATGAAATAGTATGTGGAAGAAGAAAAGAACTTTGAAAGAGGTGATGAAATTATTACCTCTTCTTCGGGTGCTTCCTTTTGATTTGATCAAAAGGGATCCCTAGGATGGATTTTTATCAAATTAAGGACTCTAGGTTTAATTGAGATAAATTGGGAGGATATTTGAGCATGGTTTGTCCATGTCAAATGGCTTTGGAGGTGTGTTTTGGATAGAAGGGTAAGTACCCTTCTATTAGAGAGATGATGGTCACTTTAGAAAATGTTTGAAATATTATTTTATTATAATATCATATTCAGTTTCCAATGGCTCCAAATGAGTTTATATCGAGGATAATGTGGGTATGGGACTAAATAATCTTCAAAAATAGGTTTTATACATGTCTGGGTCTCGATATTAACCTTATATTTTAGATTTAACTCTTAGTTAAATAGTTAAACTTTTTCAATGCCTTCTTGTATTTTATATTACACGATTAATAAACATACTATAAAATTACAAGATAATTCCAAGTGGTTAATTAATGGAATATATATCATTATATAAGTCCTTTGGATTATCCTTATATTTTTAGGAATATTATATCATTTCATAACATAGTATTCGTTTTAAAAACCAATTTATGTCAATTTTGACACTATTTAGTATATGGTTTTTTGTGAAATTCATAAAATTTTTATCACATCTAATTAATTAGTTTAATAGCCCCTAAAATTTCATATTAAACTTTAAAATTTGTGGAATTTATCCAAATTCTGAATTTAAATTTATTTTAATATTTATAATATCATTTATTTTAATCTTTTATTAATATGGTAATTACTGCATCATCATTCTCTCATAAATAAATTAATTTATTTAATGTATAAAAATTATAAATAAAATACCGTGATGTAGGATGTAATTTTTATCTTTATAATGAATATTTATAGTCAAATTTATCTTATGTATAATCCTATATTAAAAATTGTTTATTTACTAAAATTTAAAATTAACACTTTTGACACTTCATTAAATAAAATATTAATAAATGTCTTATTCTAATCCTAGTGGATCAAAAAGGACCATATTTTGTTCATAAGGTTTATTTTGGTCGAAATATACTTATCCAATAGAATTGGGACATGTGTTAGGGTAATTATAATATCATTTTTACCTTTAATTACCCTATTTACATTTAACCCTGATAAATAAAATTCAAATGATACAATTCATAAAATATTATTTTCATCTTATTGAACCATATAGTACATAATAATTTCAATAAACACTCTCCGTTTTTTGAAATTAAATTCACAGAAGCGTTAAAATTGCATTTTATGCAAATTTGCAAATGTTCCTAGAAGGGGAGTGAAATACGTTAAAAAGTTCAATAAAATTTTATATGTCTAATATTATTATAAAATATTTCAAGTGAATTAAATTAGACTAATATATTTATTATGTATCTATTTTTACTTGAAGGTAAATTTTTATTTAAAAATAATTATTTAAATGAAAAAGTCATATTTATCTTCAACATAGTATTTTTCACTATTCATAAAAAAATGAATTAATCAGAAAAATAGCAAAAATTCACCAAAAGATAATATTGATATTCTAAATTCAAAAATTATGTATATTTTTACAAATTAAAAACATTGGAGTTTCATTTATTAATTTAAAATTAATTCCCATGCTCAAAACCAGCAAGAAGGTTTTTGAGAAGTAAAAACTATCAAAAGATTGATACCTGTTTATTTCCAATTTAACTGTGAAATTATATCCAATGAATAATATTGGATTAAATGATTAAAATATAATATAATTATACATAAAAAACGTTTAAATATATAATTTAACACTGTAAATTATTTTTATTAAAAAAGTTGTTTTCAATTAAAATTTATTATCTTTCACTATTCCTCAAAATATGAAAGTTATCGAAAAAACACAAAAAAAATTATCCAAACAAAATTTTTATGTGCTGATTCCAAGGAAGAGATTTTTTTCTCAAATTGAATATATAAAAGTGTCGAATATTTTATTTAAAATGGGTTTTCCAATAAAAGTTGGTAAAATTTATTTTTTGAAAAATACATATCTTATCTGAAAAATTGAATTTGTTCTCATATTATGTCCAAGAGACACATAATATGGATGTTAAAATTATATAGATTACATAAAATTTAAAATTACATTAATACTATTCATTATTACTTTTTGAATGACTATTTTGGTAAGTCATGGTGCGTTCGAACTCGATGTTGCATGTAGCGCAAGCTATTTAATTACTTTAAAGAAATAACATACTATGAAATCCTAGGGTGTTACACATAGGGACACTAGGTATGGACTTTTTTGAAACCCAAGACTGATAAATGTTAAATAATAATTTTCATAGGATAATTGGGTAGGGGTTGGTAGAGCTATGAGGCTCAAGGATGTGTAAGGAAATGTGGGAGGATATGACTTTTTATAAGAGAGGAGAGGGGCACTTTTGGAATCTCTCAAAATATTAATTTATTATAAATTCAATACCGATAAAAAATTGTCCAAAAGTAATTTAATTAAAATATAAGATGATTATTCTGAATACCCATCGTAAAATAATTTGTATAAATGTTTTGTATATTTATTTATCCTTACCTTTTTGGTTTAACCCTTATTTTTCCCTTTGTTATCTCAAAGTGATATCATGTTATTTACACATTATGGGTCAATGTAATTATCATATAATTTAAAATGACCCACAAAAAGACATTTATAACATATTTTTACTTGTCTTAACCACTTTTATAAATCTTATATTTTTAAAAATTTAATATACTTTAATAAACTATTTAATGATTTAATTAATGAATTATGTCAATTTTTGACAGTATTCATACTAGATTTTTTAAAAATTCATAATAACCAAAATCATTTGAAACAAATAAATTAAATAAAATCTAACATGTCAATATAATCCTTAGAATTCATGTATGGCATAAAAATTTCATTTATTTTTATATTTATAATATCATTTTTTCAATTCATTATTAATAAATCAATCATTGCATCATCATTGTGTCATAAATAAATTTATTTATTTAAGTTATAAACATTTTAAATAAAATAACATGGTGTAGTAAATCATTTTATCTTTATAATTACTATTTATAATCCAAGATATCACTTATATAAACCAGTATAAAATTGTTTTAATAAATGATACTTTTTTATGTTATATTTCTCTTTAAATTAAATTAATTCTTATAAAATTACATTTTCCCATAAATGTTGAGATAGGGGGTCCAAAAATCCACAAAAGGATTTCCCCTATTAGAAATATCACATTAAATAAGATTAGGACATGTTTTAGGGTATTTTTATCTTATTAAATTATAATTTTTTTACCCTTATTTACCAGATTTATCCATTAACCATGGTAAATAAAAATATTTTCTCAACTTTCTATTCATATTGTCCAAAAATAAAAGGTGCTTATTTACAAAATTTAGACCCTATTATTTCAAATATTTAAACATTTTTTTCAAATTAAAAAAAAATAAATTTGAAGTAATTAATGTTAAATTAATTCTCGTTGTCAAAACCAAATATCACATCTTTATGAAGAAAAAACTTATCAAAAGACTGTCATCTATTTATATCCAATTAAAATGTGAAATTATATTCAATGAAAAAAATAGGATTAAATGATTGAAACATAATCCAATTTCACTTTAAAATCAATTAAAAAGATAATATATCTATAAAAATTAAAATATATGAAAAGGATGTTTTGAATTAAAATGCATTATTTTTCACTATTCATTAAAATAAGAATTTTATCCGAAAAATACCAAAAAATCATCAAATTTAATTTTAATGTCACAATTCCCAATAATACTTTTTTTCAATGTGAATATATAAAATTGTTAAAAACTAAATTTAAAGTTGGTGGGCCATCAACAGGCCGAAAAAACTGCATTATTTGAAAAATACTTATTTTAACTAAAAAATTGAATTTGTTTTTATATAATGGTCTATAGAAACCATAAGATGAATTTTAATATTATATAAACTTAAAAATTTAGTTATTAATATTCATAATTTATTGTTTATATCCCATTAAATAATATTATTTTGATAATATATCATTGTTTAGTGAAGCTCGATATTGCGTACAACGCAAGAAATCGAGGTTGGTCGCACATACATGTAATGGAAGTCAAGTCAGTGTTGCGTGTAGTGAAAGATTCCTTTGGTATTATGTATAACATAATCCAAACATTGTTCATTTATAAATTTAAGAAAATCTATACTCAATGTTTTGTGAAAAGATTTATATCAAAAGAACATGAAACTGTGTGTATCACAAGCCCAAAACAGTATTATCTATACTGAAAGCTAATAAAGTGTTGTGTATAGTGAAAGGTAATCTAGGTTTTGCGTAAAAAAAGACATTAATAGAATCAATCTCATAAAATCTTGAGGTGTTAGATTATGTGAAATAACTAGTGGGGATTATAGATCATAGATAGAATATTCTATACAATAATACCTCTCACTTAGAAAATGTTTTTTGGAAATATAATAAAATTTAGGAAGCGAACTAGGAACCATATGGAGTGATTTGGTAAAATTATCCTCAGTTTATGGAATCTGAATGATGGAATTTCATGGGAAAAATTTTTATAAGGGGGTATAATGTAACAAAAAAATATTTTCTGATATCTGAATTGTTAAATAAATTTAATTTCATTGATATTTTTTGACACAAAACACTAGGTTTAAACTCACCCCAAATACTCTCAAAATTTTATTACGTGATAGTTATCATCTTGGCATAATATTAAAATGTATGAATAGGATTATAAAATATATATATATATATATTATTTAATACAAATGTATTTATTATTTATATGGAAATAAGTACTCAATTTCTATAAATTCAATTTAATTCTTCAGTAATATGTTTTCCTAAAAAATGTTTGTATTACCTTTTTTCCATGAATATAATAATTAATTTATTGTAATTTTAGAAATAGAAATATAAAATTTGATATCATTTTTTAAATAATAAAATCAAAATTATATTTGGGTTAATATTTCGGATTTTTTTAAATGATTGATTTTTTTAGTGATTAGTGAAAATAAGGATTTTCTAATCATGTAAAAACTTTTAATTAAATATTTTAATTTAAAAATATTATTTATTTAAAATTAAAATAATATGTCAAATATGGGAAATTTTATTTATAATAATCTAATTAATCTCATTTCTTGTTCAAAATATTCATAAATTTGATATAAGATTATTTTTAGGATTAGAAATGCATTTTTCTAAAAATAATTTTTCATTATGTTTTATAAATTTACATTAAAAATAATTTTTTCCACTAAAAGGAATTTTTTTAATAAATGGAATCCATTTTCGGAATTAAGAGACCCATACATCATAAATAAGTCCCCTTTATTTTTTTCACAATTAAAAGTATAATTAGTAAATAGTTTTTACCACGGTAAGGGTTAATCAGATAATTATGGTAAAAAATACTATGAAACATACCAAAAAATCCTAAAATTTGGTATTAATTTTATTGGATAGTTATATTTCCTCCACGTCCACAAGAGGAGTTACATTATGTAAATTTCTTAATATATTCCTCTGATAATTTCCCTAATATAATTTTAAATAAAGAATAAAAAATGTCACTTTCATTATTTTAATGTATCTAAATTTTTATCATAAGGATAAAAAGAGGTTAATTTTTGTCGTTATTTTTTATTTGAAAAATAAACTATTTGTTTTTATCAATGTCATTTATTTTTAGTTATTTAATAATAACATTAAAAGCTTACGCAATGTCGACATAAAATATATATTCTATTAATAGATGATTAAAAACAGAATATAAAATTATTAAAAGTAATAAAATAGTGGATAATTATTATGTTACATGAATTTTTTTGATAACTATAATGTAATGGTTTTGTTTAAAAATATTATATTTGAGTAGAATATTTCTCTTGATACCTTAAAACTCAAAATAAATGAATAGTGCTAAAAATGAAAATAATAGATGTTTTTTTTAAAAAAACTTTTAAATTTACTAAAATTCAATAATTGACAATATCGGTAAAATTCATTATTATTTGGATAAAAATATAAACCATGCTCAATTTATGTGTCACTTTTCCATTTATAGTAAAATTTATGACACTGAAAGAGTTAAAAACATCAATTTTGTAGTAATTTTCAAAAGGTTTGAGGAGGGTAACAAAAAGAGATAAAGGATAAAGACTCAAAAAAAATTACCAAATATAATTTTATAAGATTATTTTAACTCATAATCACCATATAATATATTCATATAAATTGTAATATTCATAATCAATAAGATTACTTTATATTAATTAAATACTTTAAGAACCTATAAGGGTGCCCCTCCCATCACTTATAGAAGTAAACTACTTATCTCTTTTCTTTACAACACAATGAGAAGTTTATTTCAGTTAAACTATTCCAAATTCTCTTTCCAACTTCCTTAGACATAAATTATATATTATATTCTTCTAAAAATACCATTCCAATGATCCCAAAGATGTTATCTAAAGGAGGTATACTAAAGTAGTTTTAATCCTCCTACCCAACCCCTTTTAATTTATTTATTATTATTCCTCTTCTAAAATTAGGGTATTCATTATAAAATTATAAATGTAGTTTAATAAAAATAAATAATTTTTTTATTATTCAGCCACCATTATTTAACTTATTTTCCATAAAATTGGAAGTGAATGTATTTTTTGTGCACTTGTGTGGAACACCTTCTTCATGTATTGATAAAATTAATTTTCCATAACCATATTACAAGAATTACTATTATGATGGGTTTAATGTTTATATATGATATTTTTTCAAATAATTAATCTATTTAAATTATAATATCATATCTACACTCTTACTTTCCCTTTGAAAAAAGATAACATTGTTTAGGAATATGTGTGGACTATAACATCCCTGAAGTGATGTGATTCGTTTTTCATTTCCAATATACATGGATGATAATAAAGATGAATTTAATGGATATATATGATATAATAATTATTATATAAATTATATTTATTATTTACATTTCTTTCATTACATATTTTGAAATATGAAAAATGATCCATGGACAATTATAGTTTACCATGTCAATGAATGGTGTAATTCAGTTTTACATATACAATTTCTATGGATAAATCTAAATATATATTTATAATGAATATATATGATAATTATATCATTACTAATTTTATTGATATGGTGTAATTCAGTTTTACATATACAATTTCTATGGATGAATCTAAATATATATTTATAATTAATATATATGATAATTATATCATTACTAATTTTATTGATATGGTGTAATATTGATCATATTACATGTATGGGAACTATCAAACTGAATTTATCTTAAACAACAAAAGAGTTAGTTATAGGAAATGATGATTTAATTAAGAAATTTTTAATAAAATATTAATTGAAATGTTATATGGGGATAATATATGATATTATAAGTATCTAAATAATTCAATAATATAATTATAAAAAATCTAAATTTATGATGCATGAGGTAAAAGTCACATATATGGAAAGTTGAATAGGGTGTAAGGGATTTCCATTAGAATCACATTTTATTATGTGACTATTTATGTTCAAATTTCCATTAAGGAAAGTGATGTTATTATTATCTCAAAAAACCCATTAATTTTATTATCCTCATGGTATTTATATTTTTTTCTTGTAAGAATACCATTTTTCCCACATGGGTACTTTAAAATATTGAGTAATGGTTTTTGAATAATTGATGTAATTAACTCTATAGTGACAATTATTTTTCATATTTATCCACGATGTTTTAAAAAAAATTCATGAAAATTTTTATTATTACAATATGATATTTATTGTAATTTTTACCTATGATTTACATTTTATATATATTTAAAATTTAATCTTCTTGTCATTTTCATAATGAGGTAATTTTGACTATTTTTCAAAAATATAATTGGAATCGTTATTTTTATGGATATTTCATGAAAAAAAATCCACCAGCACAACCCCAAAATGATTTAAAGCATCTGTTATAAGTTTCCAATTTTATTTTCAACCATATTATTTTCGATATAATTTGTGAATATTTTAGATATTAATGAGTGGAAAAAATTGAGAAATGGTATTTTCCACATGGAATTTTCTAGCGATCCTATAGATGAATTTTAAACTACAAAAACAACACTTAATGTTACTAGGGATATTATCCAATGATACTCTATTTGTTATTTTTATTGATTGAATATGATGATAAATTTATTATGATCCACACTATTGATTCAATAATGAAAGGTTATGACTTATAAGAAATTTATAGAATTATTTATTCTAATCATTCAATGTATAAGGAATACACAAGACATGTATGTGATAGGTTTTAATTAGTTATACACAACCCATCTGTGTGTTAATAGGTATCGTAAGTTAAAATAGTCATCATGCCGTATTAGTTTAGTCCTTAGATTGCACATACCCATTTGTTAATATTTATGTCCTTATTGAGAGGCCATGATGATATGCTTCATGATTTTTTTGATGAGAGGCCATGATCATGAATGTGCGAAATTATACATTTAAATTATTAAGAAGTATATTTTATTAATCCATGTGTTTTTTAGGATGATAATATCCATGTAAACTCATTTAAATCACATTTTTATTTAAGGGAGTGTGTTTTCATTATACACTCTAGTATATTGAATATACTTTATTTACTCATGATAACTTCTGATGTATGTAACCCCCACTACAAATCTAAGATAAACCATTATTTATTTTCCTTTCAATATAATTTGAAGAATGATATTATAAATGATATCAAGGATGAATTAATTCTTCCAATGATTTGTTTTTTTATATTTCCCACTTAATTTGATAATAAGGTATTTATCTAATTTTCCAAGACTAGTAAATTGATCAATCCTATATAAATTTATTCCTTGTATCCTGTATAATTTTAATAATATAAGCACCTAATATAGGTTACTATATTATGAGATTATTAAATATCAATCAGCCATCTCCATTTATATATAAAATCATGTCATAATCATATGTTAATTAATTATTAATAAATCATAATTCCATTACATAGAATATCATCTCATATATATAAATATATTTATATAATTCATTTTATAACTATTAGATATGTATAAGAATCATTTAATTCACAAATACTAAAAGCGTGACTCGTAACATATCAATAAAACTCATGAACATTATCAAAAAAAATAATAAACATTATTATATAAATATAAATATAATCATTTTTTTAATAAATCCACTTGCATGACAAAAAATTAAAGAAAAATCATCACAATAGGATCATTTTTATATATGATAAATTTTTAAGAAATTAAAATTATTTTTTATATGTTTAATATTATTTTGAGTGTCATAGTTATCTGTTCAAGATAATATGCCATGTTCTCATCTAAGATATCTTGTATATGTGGTAAAAATTCCAAAAAAATGCCGGGAGGAATATTTACCTATGATAAATGAATTTCAGTGACATATTAATGAATATTTTTTAAAAAAATTATTCAATTTTACTTATTTTAATGAAATCCTCTAAAACCGTCCATATCCATTTATCTATGTATAAAAATACAAGAAAGTTTAGAAAACTCAAAATAATGAGAGGTTTTACCTTAGTGTATCTATAATTAATATAATATCAAATGAAAAATATAATCCTAACATAGAATAATGTATATATTATTAGATTATTTTTTAAGGATAAGATAAAAATAGAAGTTGGACCCCTCATTGGAAAAAAAGTAAAATATAATAAAACTGGTCTATATTATGTATTTTATTACAAAATAAAAAATATAATTACTAAAAAATATATGGATAACATATAAAATTACATGTTACCTATAATAAACATATGGTGGGACAATAAAAATCTTTGTGAGCCCTTATTTGTAGTCTGAGAAAACTATAATTTGTATAAATTATTTCTAAACTGATTAAAAAATCAATGGCCCATAGTAAAAGTCTAATAGTTTTGATATATCATAGATTGAATCTATCCCTCGTATAACATAAATGTAATGTCTTATTATTACCAAAATTTCCTTCTTCCCCTTTATATTATGAATTTTTCTCGAGTCCAAACATTAATGATTCGTATATGAAAATATATTTCCATTCATCCTCATTTATACTAGAACATTTTTTACAACGCTATTCATAATTTACTCAATGATTTAAGAAATTATTTTTCCGATATTAAATATATAATTTTAAAGTAACCTAATTATTTCATAATTTTATGATAATAATTTTAATCAATGAATTATTGAAAAATTTCCATCCAAAGTTATAAATCCATGAAAATTAAAAAATCAATAATTTAAATTTAATTATGAAACTATATTTTTTATAAAGAAATATATAGTGTAAGAACCATGTTAAGATCATAATGGAAGTAAGACTATCGACTAGTGATTCATGGTAAAAAATTAGAAATAAATTATATTCTATATGGACAATCGAAAAAGTGAATTAATAATTAACTATGGTTCAACTATAAATTTTAGTATAAATAGAAAATATATTTGAATGTTTTAGTAGAATTCAATTATCGAATAATGGTGGAAATCAATAGTAAAATATCCACTATAACTCACAAATTAAGGTTCCATAGAAATCAAGAGTGGAATTTTTATTATAAATTCGTAGCAGTTCTCTCAAAAATTTATGAATGAAGTTCCAATATAATGATTACTCGATAATCAAAATGGATGTTCCATTTATAATTTTCCAAATAACTTATATTAAAGGGTAATTAATAATCAATATGAAATATATATTATAATTTAGAAATACAAAATTTCTCTATGGAAATTTCGACTATAATTATGTATCTAACAATACATTTTATTGTTAGGAAACATTAGTCTTTACAAAGAATGAATTCAAATGATCGATGTATAAATAACCATTAAAAATTGAAATATATGTCTATTAAAGGTAAAAATAAATTACATAGTGATGTCTATAATTAGGATACATATTTTTTTCATATACCATAAAATGTATTTAAAATATAAAAAACAAAAAAACACGTAGAAAATAAATTCTATTTAATATATAAAAAATATATATATTAAGACAATAAATAAAAAATTTAGTTTTATATTCAATAAAAAATTAATTTTTTTGTTCATATAGTTAAAATGCTGAGAAAATCCCATAATGTTTTTTTAAAAATGATTTTTTTTAAAACAAATTCTACCATTTCATGTATTTTTATATTAATTCTTCTTCATTCTTTCCACGAAAACATTGAAAAACCACAAACCTATCTATAATCAAATTATCTTGATAAGATACTCATTTTAAAAATATTAATGATATATTAAAATTATGTTTTATCGATTTGATGTAAAGGGAAGGTAAAAATACCTAGTTAATGATCAATTAATGATAATTAATTAAAATAATTTGAGAGAAATATATTTCTTTGATTATCTTGAAGTTTGTTAAATAATGATTATATGAGATCAAATTTTATATTTAAGAACCCTTTTAATATAATTTCCACATATTTAATATAATATATTTTAGTTCTTTGTTTTTTTTGAGTGATTTCATGATTATGTGTAAAATGGTATTATATTTTTTTCATAATTTTTCTTTAATTGATTTATTTAGAAACAATTTCTATTTTTCCATGATTTTAGTTTTTTTAAAATGATTTTTAGTTATTACATTAAGGATGGTAAATAATGTTTTTATTTTTTTCATTGGGGTTTTTAATGTATGATATGGATTATAATTTTGGATTGAAAACCCATTTTAATTTACATTTTTATTGAATATTAAAATATTTTTTATAATCAAGGTTTAGTGAAATTAAAATTTTTGTAAATTTTAGTTTATTAATAAAGATAAAATAGAATATGTAAAACATTATTTATAGAATGATTAAATTATAAATATATAAATTCAACATAACTAAATTACATTCATATATTGTGTTTAGTTTTATAACTTTTATGAATTGTGTTTATGTGGTTTTATAAAAGAATTTGGTCATTAATTGTGGGAATTAATCGCAATATATTTTATTATTCCACAAAAAACCTATGAGGACGACTAGGAAGGTGCTTCCAACTAACATGGACTCACATTAACAGTTCCCATTTTATTTTTTTAAAACGTATGGTGTATAATGTCATATGTGTTAGTATAAAACCTTATTACAAAATTGTTCTAAAAAAACTAGAAGGTTTATAAAATAATTAAATAAATTACTATCCTTTTGTAAAACTGCACCAATAAATTATATGATAAAAAATATATAAAATTTTATACTTCTCATTTTTATCTCATTTAAATGTTTTCTATGATTAGTAGTTGAATATTACATAGTATTTTTCTTGATTAAATATGTCATTTGTAACCTTTTATATTATTTTTTCAAATATTGAGTGAATGATAATAACTTTAGCATGATGTGTTTTTTATAATAATGTTTGATGTAGTATTTCTTTTTTTAGTGATGCATGAATCATTTTATTAAAATAATTATATTGAACAATTTTCAATCCAATTAATATGAGAATTTTTTTAGTTTGATCAAACATAATATATGTAAATATTTTAATTCACTGTCAAATCACGAGTGAATAAGAATAACTTTTGGAATAAGTTTTTTATAACCTTTAATATAGTATTTATTGTTTTAGAAATGAATTTAACATTATATTAAAATTATAATATAAATATTCTATGATATTATACATAAATTATGGTATATCATATCATAGGTTTTTGTATGCTACATTATTTTATTTTTTAATAGAAAAACATAGTTGGTTGAGAATTGAATTTAAGAAATGTGAATCATTATATTAAACACTACAAAAAAATAAATGTTAATAAAAATAAAATAATTTGTCATTATTCATTCATATATCATTTATAAGTGTTCTAATAAATAATGTTTACAATTCTATCATATTGTTTCTTAATCAAACATATTGTATTTACCCGATTCTATTCTTTATCAAAACACGAGTGAATGATAATAGCTATAATAAGGTGTTTCTTTCATCAATTTTTTATTGTATAATATTGTTTGAATTATTCATACAATATTATATTTATATAAAAATTTCAAATTTCATTCACTAGTAAATCAATATAACATTATTTTTTTAATCGTGCATCAAAACTATACACACTCATATCATTCCTTATGATATATTATCACCTACTCATGATTTGAGGAAATTTCAATAATTATATGATTTTGTTATCTCCATGTTATTTAAGTGCATATAATTTTCAATATATACCAATTCAGTGATGTGGGATTTTGAAAATTTTATAAATTGATTACATCTATAAAAATGTCTATATTTTTATTTGAAATATTATCATATAATAAATCATTACTAAATATAATGAAAAACATGTTTAGCATTAACCCAATTTTTAGTGTTGATTTGAACTAAATCATGTTAATAGATTAGTATAAAATATTATATATGGTCGTATATAATTATAAAGAAACAATATAACTCATATTAGATTGAGTAATGATACTTCTATACTGATCGACTCTTTATTTTCATAACATGGTCTCTATAGACAATTTTTCATAGTCATTGTACCGATGACCATTAGAGTACCTAAAGGGTTTAAATTATCCATATTAAAGAGTTTTATTAATTTTTTTGTAAATTGTTTGAATAAAAAATATTCAACTTACCATATGATAAAATTTTTACATAAATGAAAAATTATATTTCCAACATTTCTAATAAAGGGTTATTGTTCCCCTATTAATATATAATTTAATCCCATAGAATACATAATAGTATACCTATGTTGTCTCATGAAAATATTCACCAAACAATAAACATTCCTTAGTTGTTTCTACTAATTATTTTTTAGGGGATTTTGAAAAATAAAATCATGGAAAAAAATGAATGTGAAATTGAAACATAAAACAAAAATAAAAGGAAAAATGCAAAGAAGATAATTTTTTTAGAATGATAGACTTGACCCTTAGGGGAAATAATGATGACAACCACACTACATCCTTTTTATTATCTTATTCTCAAACAATGTTCACTTCTCGTAATAGATTTTCCCATCAATATATACCTTCTGAGTGATATTGCAGTGCACTAGAACACATTGTAGAACATAACACAATCACCTCATCCATGGGTAGGTGAATAAAGGACTCCACAAAAAATAATAATCCCCACTCTCCTCCATGGTGTAAAATCACACCCATTAAAAACCAATATTATAAAAAACTTGTTGATAGGGTAAATACATGGTTTATTTATGATTATGTTGAATAAATAATAATAATAATGATGTGGACGATCAACTTTCACCTTCTCATCTCCCAAATACCTCCGTAAATTATCAACCTGAAAAAAATTGAAATGATTGAACAATAAATTAAATCTCTTTTAAGTCCCTCTAATGTTATACACTTTCTTTCATTAATATATATTTTAGATTATAGCTCAATGGGGATTATTCATAGAACATAAATAATAACAAAACATGAAAAATTAGAACAAAACTGTATTAAAATAAAAACATAAGAATTAAAAATTTCTAATCTAATAAACCTCTAATGTAAGAGGACATGGTCAGAATCTATAACAATATGAATTGAAAAAAATAGTCATTAGTTATTTCATTTCTAAAAACTAGTATAAATTAGTTCTTTATATTTCCTTAACTAGATTTCATTCATGTCGATCACTCGATGGATAGAGATTTATCAATGTATGCACAATTCTCAAATCATCCCAACATACCTAGCTCAAAATTCCTCCAGCACACCCAATAATAATATAATTTGTTATTTAATGGATAGAATCTTCATGGTAGATCATATGGTGATTTCTATATTTTTAAAGACATTTTAATTAAGGATTCTCAAATTTAATTGAGTCTCAATTAAATTCTACAATTTAGTTTTAATCATTTCTATGCCTTGAAATGATGAACCTAATATGATAAAATCATTAGAATGTTGGTCATAGGGGATGACATGGTTTCTATTATAACCATTGTGAAACTCCTATTTATTTACTAGATAGAATATATTAAGTTTATACTTGTTGTGTTTATTAATACACATCTTCTTCCATTGGATTAATCTTATACAATGCGTTCATGTTGTTGTTTATTTATATTGAATCACTATAAATTAGTGTTCAAACCTACATAAGATCCCATGGTAGATTTAATATTCCATAGGATGTATTATTCCCACCACGGTTATTTATCATGTTTTTTAATCATACATATGCTATGTATGGAAATGTTAATCATTTATAGTAATGTATCCATTGAGTTAGTCTCACAAAACATAGATTTATCCATTTAATCTTAATTCCCCCTTTGGAATTATTATTTATTATCATAGAGCTACCAAAAATGTTTTTTACTCTTTCTTACCAATATATTTATCCAAAATATCAATAAAAAACATTCATAAAGATATTATAAATCATAATTATTTCCAAAATAAATAAAAATATTAAAACAAAATTTTAATTTATTATTTTTGAAAAAATATTGAATTATTTACAGATTCATTTTTTTTCATTTACAAAGATTTATATTTGTAATGGTGTTAAATAACATTGAAATAAAATAGAAAACATTATCCTCTATTGACTCCCACACACTCATTTTCCTATACTACTTGGTAATTCACAAATAATTCAAGAGAAATTTAATCCTACCAAGTTCAGATACCCTAATATAAAAGAGAAAACCAACTAATCCATATTTGTTTTAACATTATCATGGTTTATCTATAAGTCATGTTCACCTTATCACTTCCCTTAAACCATTTTATTAAACTTTTATTCCTTCCCATAAAATTAATGACTGACATCACATGAATTTATTCACTCCTAACTTTAGAATGGTTTTGAAATAGTGTTATTCTTATTCACATAAAGCATGTGATTATTCATAGTCATTCTATGAATTTATTCTCACTACATGTAATGAAAATTTCCCGACCCATGAGGACATCGATCTAGTTTTTCTATAATTATATGTTTTTAGGTATTAAATGTGACAATTTCTATGTAACAATGAGGATTTAAAATATCTAAATCCTAATACATGTTAAATTTATTCAGGTGTCACATTGTGAGCATAACTCGATCGACTCATCCGAAAAGTTCCATCAATAAATATTATTCTCCATTTTCTATAGTGAGAAACATATTAGATCATATATAATAATAAACGTGATATCCATTTATTTTAATATTTCTAAATATATTTTTTCATGTATCATTTTTTTGAAATATGTTCTATACTATTTTTCATATAAAAAATATTTTCATAGAGATTAAGAGGGAACATGAATTATAATGATGAATTCCTTCTTCAAACCACACAAACAATAACATGTTTCCAAGTAACCTCAAACTCATTAAAATATTGAAATCCTCCAAATAATCACCTATACCACACCATAACCCACACAGTCAACTATAAATGTAAAATAAAATTACTTAAGAGATGTTTATGTAGGGATCAAAAAATTTCTTCTAATATATGTTTCCTAATGGTAAATTCTAGGTTTTTAAGGATTAAGAGGTTCAAAATTATATATTTCCCTTCAAAAATATTTATATTTTTTTTAATGAATTATAGTTTCAATGATAATTAGAAAATTTTATTCTTATGGATATAAACAAGAATAAAATAAATTTATATTCAAAAAATATATCGCAAGACATAAATGTAATGTATTTCAAAAAATAATATATAAAATTGGTATAGAATATATATCATGAAATGGATAAATAAAATTTTTTAGTCCTTTAATGGATTAAAAAAATAATATCCCTCTTTCCCAATTAAATGAAATTATTATAAAATATTTAAAAAATTATATCACCAATAATAATAAATTAAAAAAATAAAAATTTCATAATTTCAAAAACAATTGATGTTTTTTATCTCCTACAATAGTTGATTTTAATCTAAAATTTTCATTCTATTTATAGAAGAAAAAATAAAAATAAAAATAAATTGAATATAAAATTTTAAGAATGAGGGTTGATATCCACACGCCACACTCGAACAATTTTTCCTGATTTATCCACAATAATTATATATATATAATTTTATTGTAACTAATTAAATGTAATATAGAAATAAACCATATTTTTTATGAGATTGAATCCCTAATTTAATATATTGTTTTTTCCACCTGAAAAAATTAAAAAAAATTACATGATATTTTCTAAAAATAAAAGACTAAGAAAAATAATGGAAAAAATTGTTCTTGCATCATTCCACTATATGGGTGCTATGTTTTTACAACAAACAACTCGAATGTTATAGAGGAATTACCCTAATCGGAAGGAGGGTTATTTTATGTGGTATGATCCACCTCATGGTAATTTTATTAGTGTCCAAAAGTGAGCGCCAGTCTTTAATTCCCATTATAAATTGTTCTTTAAACACCACACTATATTATTATAAAATGAAATAAATTGTGGGATTAAAATTTAAGTGGATTCAATTTTAGTAACGTCCTATATTGTTAGGTACAACTAGTATTTTTGAGGACGTAGCAACATCGCCATAGTTCTAAATATTTTTAATCATTATTCATCCACCTCTATGGATTTATCGTCTTTAATAACCATTTTTGGTTTTATAGGTTCCCAATATATATTAAAATATTAGGGTAAATCAGAAAATATTTATATTTGGAAAATATGGTAGCACAATGAATTTAAATTTATAATTTCCCAATATTTATATTTATTTATCTCTCTATATCAACAATAAATTCCCATATAAACACATATTTAAATTATTTAAATATCCACAAATTGATAATGTCATTATCTTTATTATTTACATTTTCTTCTGTTGAACATGTCTTAGCTTATTCTGAAATGCTAAAAAAGTGACTTATAATTATAATAATGTAACGAAGAATCAGATAAAATGGTAGTAAAAAAAATTCAACCTACTTTATGGGTTGTACCATGTTATTTTTCTCTCTAATGAATATATGTTGAATGGTTTATAAAATACAGTGGAGAGAATAATTTTCATGTGATACTTCCACCACATAAATATATTCTTATGAAAAGAAACATAGGATATTGATTCTGTTATTATTATTACCTAAAAATTAAATATTCATTCCATTAGACCTTTAAGGTAAAAGTGGAAAACCATACAATATCAATACGGAATGGATATTAATATAGACTATGAATACAAAATTATTAATGAAGATACATTGATTATTGAAATTAATAACCCTATATAACCTCCATTTATGATTTCATACATTTATATTAAGATCATATTTCATTAGAGAATCCAAATGATTAGGAATCTTTCCATATGTCTAGATATATTTTTCCACATTGATCTTCAATTCAATTGTACTATATGCTAAGATAAAATCTTGTTTATTTGTCAACACCCATTGATCCTTTGTAAATTTAACATGATTCATCATATTAAATATTCTATTAAAATATTATTTTGAATAATTAATTTTTAAATAACAAACTCTAATTTATTCCAAAGAGAAAATAATGAGATTCAATACATATCATTTATCCTGTATCTACATCACTTACCACACACGGTTACTCTTTTTCAATGGAATCATCACCCTTGGTTATTATAATGCCTATCCTCTTATTAAATTAATATTCATGGGCAATGGGTTATCTATTATTCACAATGGTCCTTTTAGAAAACCTTATTTCATTTTGTTTAGAAAGTTGGGAATAAACATTTTGAAACTTAACATCCTTCCCCTTAATCACAATAAATTCCCACACATCCTAGTTTCCTTTTTGACAATTATTTATCCATAAAATGTCAAAACCTATACTTTAAATTCCCTATGCACTTCCAACTGAGAATAGACTATACATATCAAAATTAGGATTCACCTAAGTGAAGCCCTGGAAAATAGAACAAATATCCTCATTTAAAGGAGGTTGTATTCCCTACTCCATAGAAACTACATCTCCATGTTCCATAACTTGTCATTCAACCTCAATACATTTAAAGTGTTTAGAAATATTAATTTCTAAATGATTCCATCTAGGGTTTGACATGATCGTAGCCTTCACACGACCCTCTATTTAAGATTTTTTTCCCTACAGAAAACTCCAACAGTCTATGAAGACAGAAAAACCTATTTTGCTAGCCTCTTATTGCACCACATTATGTGTATCTTTAATAGAATACACACATCCTCTTTAAAAGAAGGAATAATATCCTAATATTATCATATACTCACTTAATATATCGCCTATAACCCTAATGGGGTCCGCATTGCAACATTGTGATCACTAAAATAATTTTTTAATCTACCAATTATATCTACAACCTTCATATATAGATTCAAATATATTTCGATTTTCTAGAGGGAATCATCATTTTTTGAACAATTTGGGCCGAGGTGATAAAATGTGGGTCTCATGGATGGATCTATACGAAATGACTAGAGCACCTCATCTAGGAATGTAGTACTATTACCAATACTATCAATTTTAGATTAACCCATTATAAATATCTAGGGGGAATATTAAACAGCCACATAAGACCTCAAAGGATCATGACATGACTGGTCATTCTCACGGGGTAGAATAGAAGGATCAGAACATTGTTTTATCAGGTTTCACATACAAACTTACAAGCAGTGACCCAGATGACAACAAGAGGAATAAAAATTATTTTAATATTTAAAAACCAAAAACATTTTTAACTTCTATTAATTAACAATATGAATCCATATAGACTTAACAGGAGGAATATACATGTCTATTTAAACACAAATGTGGAGAGATATTGGAAAGAAAAGGGAATGGGTATACATTTAAAGTAATGAAACATTTTGACCAAATTTATAGGAATTAAGAGTTTTCAAGGGTTTGGAAATAGTTGTGGAAGGAATTGAAACCCTATCAAGATAGGAATTGATGTAAGATATCTTCTCAAGTTAAAATCAAAATCCCACTGGATAAGGAATAACTAAACATTGTTTAACGAATTCTTAATGATATTAAAAGATAATGTCATCCGTTGTTGTAAATATAATGATAATATGTTAGTAATCCAGGAGACCTACTATAGAAAGATTTTTCATATTCCATGGGTCAGAGAAGAAATGGTCTGAAGTGTCCATTAATGGTCTATTTTAACCAAATCACACCACTAGAGAGAGACCATCTGGGTCTGATTCCTCTAGAGACTCCCAAATGGAGATCAAAAGCATAGGGAAGACTTGAATGAAATATATCTCATTGTTGTCTATCTCAATGGAAGGGAAGGGGGAAGAACATATGAGTTCCCAAGTGGGACGAATGGATGATGTCATTAGAAACCCAAACTACTCCTCCCCTATCGATATTCGCATGGAATGAGGGAGCAACCATGACCCTCAGGACATGGAAGAGGGAGATCCAAGAATTGGAGTGGGTTTCTATTTATCTCATTATTTTTATTAATGTGAACATTAATCTATGTATTCATGGATATTAGTGACCATCATTTTCACCTTGTACTTTAGTACTATCATTTTTTATTATTATTCATTTATTCATTGTTCCATAAATAAGACACTTTTTAATACCTTTTTAACTTACCTCTATATTGATTCTTCATTTCAGGATGGTATGTGGGATTATGAAGTTGAATTTGATTGGGAACGTTGTGGTAGTGGTATTATTATACCTATCCCATAGTATACTCTAGTGGTTAGTCAATTTGTGTCCATTAATACATTTCCTTTGGATCATATTTTAATATATAGAGGATTTTAATAAAAAAATTTATAGGAATGTAACTCTAACCTCTTTAGTGATTTCAAAAACTTCCATCAAATGGGAATAAAAATTGTGATTCATAATAGATTAATAGGAAGACAATATATTTTATATGAGAGTGAGTGGAAATAAGTTGAGAAAAATTTAGAAAAAAATTAAATAAATAAATGAAAATAAGAAATATACATATATGTTAAAAAATAATGAATGAACATTTTGGATTTGTAGTAATGACGCTAAATGTTATAGTGTTTTTTCGTGAACCTCTTCAGGTTTTATCTAATCCAACACTATATCCTAATTTTTTACCACGGTTATCTTGGGAAGAACTCCACTAAACCATCCTTTTTTTTTGTTTTTGTAACTTATTTTTTTTATGAATTATAAATAATAAAACCATTGAATAAAAGTGAATCATAAATTAAAACAAATGGCATATTGAAATGGAAAATAAGAAAATAATGATAAATGTTAGTAGAGAAAGTAACAACCCTTTGGTAGAATATAAATTAGAATACTTCCTATAGGTTATCTTAAAATTTTCATATTCCCACCTCCCACCATACAAGTCCCTATCCTTTAATCACATTTTTTTTGATAATGTAATACTTCATACACCTTTCAAGAACATCACCCACTCACCTATTACATGTTTACATGAATAAAAGATTACCCAACCAAGTGAATATATAACACCCTATGATTTTATGATATATTCAATATCTTAAAAATATTACATTACACACAACACTAAGTTTATCTTTAATTACATGAACCACATAGATCAGCTTGCGTTATATGAAAGAACAAGTTTAAATGAAATGTGAATTATAATATAAATATCTTAATTCAGTATAATATTTTTAATTTTTTTTAACTAGTGGGTATGAATATTATTAACTAAATTATCAAAAATATAGTTATCTAGTAGTTAATAATAATAAAAGAATCATTTAGAAAAAAATGAATTTTTTTCTGAAAAAAATATATTTTTCTAAAAGGCAGATTAATATATTTTTTGGAACATTAATTAAAAATATTTTTTTCTAGATTTAGTATATTAATATAAAAAATAATATTCATTTTTTTAATTAGTATAAAAACATTATCTTAGGTATAATTTCTGGTATTTCTCTGAAAAGTTTCAATTCTGTGAATGGTGATAAATAATAAATTTTAAATGAAAACAACTTTTTATTTTAATTAATTTATATTTTTAAATTATTTATATTAATTATTATTCTAAAATTAGTTTAATTATATACCAATTGATCAAATTTATATCACTAAAATACTTTTTTATAATGTTTTTTTATATAAAAATATTTTAAGCTTTTGAAGATTTTCAATTTAAAAACCATATTCCTTATATAATATATGGGACTGATTTTAAATGAAAATTTTCAATTCGGTAAATTGAATTTAAAAAAAATGGATTCCATATTTATAATAAACATACATCATAATTTATGATTATTTCTTCTTAATTTTGAACAAAATTAATAGTGAATGCATTAAAATTTAATTACTATGGTTAAGGTGAAAATCACTTTACTAGGGGATTTAACTATTGATATTTGGGTTAGAATGGCCTATAATCTCGTATAAAAGTACATTTATGAACATATTTATTCTATAAAACCTATTGGATTCATTAATGTTGTATTTTTGACCCTTTTTATATATAAAACTTATGGGATCACTGAATTATTTTCAAAAATCCCAAGTGTGTCCTCTCCTAAACTTATAAATAGATACCCCCTCCTCCATTATTCACATATCCAAACAATTGTTTTTTGGAAAATACATACAAAAATTATTTACTATATCACTACCATAATACTATAATCCATAATTTTGTTATATATCCATACTACAAATTCCTTTGTTTGAAACCAAAGGGGGATCCTCTAATAAAATGTAACGTTCTTCAAAGAGCGTCTCTATTTTAATTATTTATCTACCTACTTCAATTATTGTTAACCCATGATGATAAAATTACTAAATTATCATAAAAATAATGATATTTTATTGTGTTAATTTAATATCCTAAATAATTTCCCACTTCCATCAAATAGATTCTGAAATCATCATTCATGTATAAGGCGGAATTCATCTTTATGAATCAGTGTCGTTCATTTGTCCATTACAACCACCCAAAATTGGGTATGATGGTGGAGATAAAGTATATATATGATATTTATAACATTATTATACCTTTTCAGTTATTATATCATTTTTATCCATTTACATTCTATTCCATAGGGGATACAGTAACGTTGCATGTGAGTGTGGTGGTATACCGTCTCGGGAAGCAATGTGATACGTTTTTCACTATCTGGTTATATAGAATGTAATAAGTGTAAAAATAATGAATAAATGTGATATGAATGATATAATTATGATATTCATAACATATTCATAATTATTCAAATATAATATCTCATTTTATTTCTTACCTTTTCACCCACTTAAAATGTGATAATGTCATTCATGTATAAGTGGACTACCACCTTTATGAAGTGATGCGACTCTATTTCTAACAGCAAACTATATGGTTGATAAATATATGTATTTGATATGTTATATATGATATTATAACCATTATTTAAAAATAATATACTACTTACTATATTTCCATAATGATAATTGTATTATGGAAATGTTACTCATGCATATGTAAGATGTACCTCCCCATGATTGTAACAAAATTCATTTATCGTATCCATCTTTCATGATTTTTTTAAAAAAATTATCAATTATTATAATTAAAATAATTAACTAATTATTAATATTTTGAATATGTTTAAATAATATCCAATTTTAGTACATTCAACCTACCAAATTCAATTTAACCAGTAATCCAAATATTGTTAAAACATCTTATATAAATTTATTGATTATGTAATTGTACTCAACATTGTAATAATTGAAATAAAAGTAAAAATACACATTTAAAATATAATAAATTAAGTAAATAATTAACCTAAATTTATTATTTATGAATATAAATAATCAAGCTATGAATTGGACTTCATGTAAGAAACTTCATATCAATTATCTTTTATTGAGGTATATTTAGATTTTATGAACCTTTGTTCTTTTATAAGGTGTATATATAACCTTGTGGAAATTTTATATAAATAATTTCTCTTTTATCTTAGTATTTTACTTTTTTTAGGGTTATAATTTCATTGAAAATATGATTCATGTGTCTCCCAAGTGATAAAGTTTTTATCTATATAAAAATAACCTTATAATTTTTTCATTCAAACACATATGTTCCCATGTACATGTTTTTAAAATAATTTTATTAACGTTTTATATGGACAAAAAATATTTGTAAATAAAATTTTATTTTATGTTTAATTTATTTCCTCTTATTGTAAAATGTAATATTTTTTACAAGTTTTATATGGAACATTTTGACACATGATAAAATGAATATTCTACATGGGGACAACCAATTTTTTACCACCATGACCATTATTTGATTTCAATCATCCATTGAAAGATTTCATGTTTTCTTACAAGAAAATATATTTTCCCCTATTTGGTTTTTAGGTATAGGGAAAGGGTTTTCAAAAGAAATTTTTTATTTATTTAAAATAGGTTTTAAAAACAAAGTGTAATTTTTATCTAAAAGTGTTTTACATATGGGTTTAAAAGAGGTTTTCAAACAGATTTATAGAGAAATTATATTATTTTTGATATGTAACATGTTAATTTTATTGAATGGGTTGTCTAAATAGAAATTATAATATATTTTGAGAACTATTACAGATCATGTTTTATCCTAATATAGCTTATATGAAGGGTTTATCTCTATTATAGCTCATGACAAATATGTGTGCCCAATATAGCTTATACGAAGGGTGAGACCCAATATATATGTCCAATGAAATAGGTAATGATTATATTTGATGTCAGCCATATGTTATTCCAAATAAATTTATTTTAAATGGTTTTATGAATATAATTTTCTAAGATGCCAAAAAAGGGATTTAATTTCTTATTATGGGTTTTAGAGGATTTAATTCAGAAAAAAGACTCTATGTTTTTTTATGTGAAATTTTTTTAACTCATTCTCTTGAAGAACATTGGGGATGAAGGTAAAAGTAATATGATTTTCCTATTTTCACTGGACTAATGGTTTTAATTCTTTTATACTCCTTAAAGATATTTCTTTACTCATCCTACATTGTAAAAAAAAATCACAAGGATTGAGCATGGGTAAAGGAAATGAAGATGTCACAGTGAAATCCATGGTGGTTTTCCATGAATTATAACCTGGTTTATTTTAAAAGTTATGCATTATGGGGAAAATTGGTAGTAATTAGAATTTTCCACTTTGCGTTTCATGGTTTTTTGATTAATGAGTTATGACATAATTCTTGGAAAACCTAAACTGAAAAGATTATAAAATACTAGAAAATAAATTATTGGATTAAAAAACAAGATTATCTAATGTTTAAGGAAATTTACCTATAGTTGTTATTAAGGGATTATATATAAAATTATATAGATTTTGGTATATTTAATACCATTCCATTTAAATATTATACTTTTTGGTTAATATTAAATGCTATATAATTTTTAAATAACCATGTTTCAATATCTAAAATAGGTCTGTTGAGAATGGTTTTTATAGTGGAACATGGAATGATGATTTGGGAAGGAACCAAGAAGAAAATATCCTTCCAAATCCAAATCCAATTATGGTTGGAATTGGAACAGAATAGTTTGTTGACGTGATGGATCAGTTTCCACAATATATAAATAATGATTGTATCCATGATAAAGAGGAACCCAATCTACCAAAATGAAACATGTAAAGTGGATAATTTTATGAGAAAAATCAACCATCATTCAGTGGATCATCGGACCCGATGATCTAAGAATGATGGAGTAGTGATTTTGGAAAATATATTTTTCAGCATGATATTTTCATAACATAAAAAGTTAACTCTAGAAATTTATTATATTGATGGTGAAGTTGATCTATAGTGTTATTTGGATAATATTACAAGAGAGAAATATGATCTTGATGCTATTAATTGAAAAATATTTAAGACTATTTTTCATGAATAATATTTACCTGTAGTAGTGCATCTTATGATGGAGAAACAATTATTGGAATTGATGAAATAGATGAATATTTAGTGTTATCATATAATGAAAATTTTACAGGGCTATCCAGACACGTATTGTATTTTTTTGGGACATTGAAAGTAAAATTAAAAGATTTTTAGCATTATTTTGCCCATGATTTCTAAGAGATTTGGCTTCAAAAAAATTCAAATGTTATGATAATGTTTTTCATTGCACAATGAATATTGATATGTAGTTTTTAGATGCTTATTTTCCCTAAGATGAAAATTTAATGAAATTGTCAAATTGGTTGATAGTATATAAAAACTAATTAAAAAACATAGGGGTATGACCTAAACATGTACCATTTGGGCTAAAAAAACATTTCAGTGAATGTGTGTAAGGAACTAGAATGATTTTTCTTGTCTGTTGTGTTTGGTCACATTGTTCATGACTATAAAGAGAAGAGTACTAACCAATAAAAGTGTGAGATACCAGATAGCCACTCAATAGTGATATGTGTTAGTTGAAATGAGTTAGTACATTATACTAAGATATGTCTGATGTAACTTACTCATGGTGGAAATCCTCGTGATCATAAGAAAAAAAATGTTTTAAAATAATAATATAGTTCTCTAAATGATGTTGGTCCATCTGGTGACGTGGTGAAAGATCCAGGGATCTTGGTAATTTTTGATGATTTTTCATAATATCAATGAAATAAGAACCCTTATTGTGATGTTTTATATAATGAAATTACATTTTTATATAATTATTGAGTATTAATCTATATATTAAATATATTTTTAGTTTAAAATTAATTTTAGGATTAATACCATTACATGTTATAGACATCAGTTTAATGGTATTGATAATTTTTGTGGACAATTTGACCATTAATGATATTTCAATAATAGAAAAATATGATTACTAGAAATTTTGAAAACAGTTTTCAATGAAAATTATAGTAAAATGGTTATTAATGGATTAATTATATTTCAAGGATATCCATTGGTTTTTGAAATTTTATTAAAATTTATTAACATTGTTTATAAAAAGGACAACCTGCATACTGGGTGACAACCTTTCACATTCAATAAGGCCATGAGGATTGAACACATGACTGAAGGATGATAAGGGTTTAATGGCTACCACTAGCCTCTATCATGTCCTGGTTAATATGAAATTATCTTTTGTTAAATATTTTGAAAATTAAATATTAATGAGGAACTAGTGGTTTTACCTTTTGGTTTTAGAGATTATTTTATTGCACAAGATAATTTGTTATATCCATGTTGATTTTTAAAAATTGTTAGTGGCCTTCCAAATGATTTGTTACTATTTTTTGGAACTTACAATCTATTAAAATTAAATTTTAGTGCTTTAGGAAAAAAATTCATTTTTTTGATTAATGTATGAATTGGGAATTGAATTATGAACAACCAAATGATGCAATTTTGTTGATAAAATAGAAACATATAATATAATTATATTTCTATATACTCATAAATAGTTAATGAATTTATTAATCATTGGAAAATGATATTGAATAAAAACTTTACCCTCTAACATTCATATTTTATGAATTATATTACCTTTTAGATCATCTAGAATTTATTGTTTTTAGTCCTTTATCTCTTCATTGATCATTAAACATCATGTGATCATTGAACTCAATAGAAATATACAATTATTTATCCTTGTATTCAGTTTCTAGATATACACATTTCACCTATGTTATATTATTGGAAATCATAGTTTTTGTTATTAAATATGAACTTTATAATTCACTTTCTCTCTTATTAATATGATGTTTTATTAAAAATATTTATTGTGTGGGATTACAACCAAATTATTTTCAAATGTATGTCCTTATATTACCGAGATAATGTTCAAATTGAAATGGTGAACATTAAGTGGGGATAATATAATACATTAATATTTTAATAAATATTCTATATATTGAATGAATTTCATTACACGCAACACAGGTTTTATCTTGTATTACACACAACACTATGTTTAGCTTTCCTTACATGCACTATCGTGTTAAAAAAATAGGAAATATTATTATAATATTATAGTTTAATATAATATTTATAACTTATCCATTATATTGTTGGGTTTGAATAATACAATATATATAATAATGATATGGTTATCCATTGATTAGTAATAAAATAATCATCATTTTCAACAAAAAGAAATGTTTTTCTGGAAAACTGTATTTTTTTAAAAATACATATGATTCATTCTTTGAATACATTTTTTTAAAACTAATTTTCATGATTTTAGTAAATTTATTTGAAAAAACTAAATTAAATTCTCAAAATCAGAAAATCAAAAAAATATTAGTGAGATATTTTGGAATTTTTATGAAAATATCCATTTTTTTAAGAATGGTGAAAAATAAATAAATTTAGTTTTAAATGTGTTTTAATTTCAATAATTCAAAAATTTAAATTATATATTTAATTTTTTTAAAGTAAAATAATTTTAATTATATATCAATTAATCCAACCTATTTATTTTGAACCTTTTTCATTTTTAATTTTGTAAAAAACACACTTTTGATTAGATTCACTTCAAAAACATGCTTTCTCATCACATCTGTTGTATTAATTTTAAAATAAACTATTACACTTATGTTAAAATAATTAAAAAAAATAAATTCCATATTTTAAATCATAATAATTTCTAATTTATAAAATTTCAACTTAGGTTTTACTAAAATTAATTGTGAATGTAGTAGAAATTAATTACCACAGTTAAGGTAAAAATGGGTTTACTAGGGTGTTATATTAAAAATATATTGGCAAAAATGTACTATAAACTTTAAAAAAAATATTTTATAGAAATAAGTAGACCATTACAACTATATTATTTGATAATCATCCATTTTATACCCATATTATGAATTAAAAACTAGTTAGCACTCAATTTTATTATAAAAATACATAGTGTGTCCTCTCCCCCACTTATAAAAGGACATTCCTCCCCTCCATTCTTCACACCATCAAACATCATTTTTCGGAAGATACCTACCAAATAACCTTAATAATTAATATTATCATCCTAGAGTCCTTATTTTCTGTATAAATACATCCTGCAAGAGCCATTGGTGGAGTCAAATAGAGGATACCCGAAGAAGAGGTAACATTCTTGATTGAGAATCATTAATTTATTTCTTTCTCCATGTACTTTTATTATTATTAATCCATGATGATATAATATATTATTTTTTATATATAATTTTATGTTATTAGATTAATTTTATAATCTAAATAATTTAAATCTCCTATCAAATGGTTTATGAAATCATAATTTTTTGTGTCCGGTGGACTACCACCTCACAAACTGATGTCATCTATTTGTATTTTCCCACCTCTCAAAGTTGGGTATGATGAATTATATAAATTATATAAATTAAATATATAAAATAATTATACCTATTGAGTCATTATAGCATATATTCCCTTTTATATTCTATTCTTTAGGAGTTACGATATTATCGCTCGTATGCAGGAAAAAATACCACCGCATGAAACGATATGATTCATTTTTTAGAGACACACTAAATAAGAGGTAATAAGGGTAATGATAAATAATATATGTGATATAAATGAAATAATTATTACATTCATGACATATTTATCATAATTCTGTATAATATATCATTTTATTGTTATCTTTTTCAATCACTGAAAAAGTGATAACGTTATTCTAGTCCATGTGGACTACAATCATCACAGAGAGATGCGACTCTCTAATCCTCACTACATCAGATTGATTATTAATATAATTATATAATATGGTATATATGATACCATTATCATTATTTAAATATAATATATTACTTAATATATTTCCTTAATAATCAGTAGAAAATGGAATCATTTATCATCCGTATATATGGCCTACCATCCACATGAATGTAACATAGTTCTTTTTTCATTACCAATTTTAAGGATGTGTTTGAAAATTAATATTGATGTATAAATATGATAAAAATTTAATGATTATTATTATGATTAGGTATAAATAATTAACCCTTTGACCATAGTTAACCTACCGAAATTGAATTTGACACATAAGACAAATATGTTCAAAAAAAAATGATGTAAACTTAATTGATTAAGTAATTTAATGCAAAAATTTAATAAGTGAAAATAAATTAATATTAAACAAAAAAAATAACATAATTTATTTAAATAATAAAAATATTTTTTTATTGATGAATATAAATACACATGTGATAAATGAGGCTCAATGTAAGGAACTTTTTCTCAATTTCCTTTTGTTGATATATATTTTGATGTTATACACCATTATTATTTAATGATATATCTAAATAAATAACCCCTAACCAATTTTTTTGTGTTTTTAATGAAAATATTTTGTCAATGAAAATGGTTTTTTGTATAAAAAATGGGGTTTTGAAGTAAAATGGTATTTTCCACTATGAGTGTTTTTCATATGGGTCTAAAAGAGTTTTTAAATGGGATTTAGGATAATTCTGTATTATTAATTATATAGTTCATGAGAATTATATGAAATGGGTGAAAAATATAAAGATTATACGAAGGGATGATCCCCTTTATTTCTCTTAGGTAACCTCAATATTGCTTATATGAATGCTTTTTAGCATTATAGCTCATGAAAAATGGGTTATCCCTATATAAAGTATATGAAGTTTGAAACCCATTATAACTCTCCAGTTCATTGGGAAATGATAATATTGGATGTTAGTCATATTTTTATTCCTATTAAAATGTTTTTGAAAGAATTTTATGAAGATAATTCTCTATGTAATCTTAAATTGTTTTATTTTCTTACTGTGGGTTTTAAAGTACTTATTTGAGGAAAGTATACGTGTCTATTTTTTTGTAAATGTTTTACACCATACACACACAATAAATTGAAATTAAATGAATATTTTTTTTATGATTAATTCAATTTTTCATTGGACTTATGGTTTTCTTTCTTATATGTCATATACTAATAATTTTTCTCTCATATAACATTTAAAAGAAATATTAGGATTTTAGAATGTGTAAGGGAAAGGAAGAAGTAAACTTGAAATTCATGGTGATTTTCCATAAATAGAAATCAGGATTTATTTTATGATTTTTAACATTTTGGAAAAAATTAATACTAATATGTATTTTTCACTAGGTATTTCATCATTTTGTTATATATTATTTATGGGATATTCTATAAAATTATAAACCTGGAAATATCCTCAAATGGAAGATAATTAATTATTGACTTGAAAGCTAATATTATGTTATGTTAAAGTTCTGGTCCTTATATAATCACCCCTCACTACCATCGTATGTGACCACACCCATTAAAAATAACAAATATTACCATCTTGGTGATAGAACGGAGGTATGAAATATTTGTGATTAATTTAATCAATAATGGAGACAAAATTGGTATACGGAAAATAATGAAAATATATTTTACTTTATAGGATAGTTGATCTCCCATTAGTGGATTTGGTGGTGTACCTAATTCAGTATTCCCATCGAATGTTTTCATCTAGGATATGTATTTAAGTCATTATGTAAAAAATTTATGATGTACTAAAAGCACAGTCTTTGTGGAATATTTTAACTAATCATAGTGTGTTAATTCCTTACAAAAAGGTACACCCCTATATTCCTTTAATGTTATAGCTTGAAAATTTTACATAAGTAGGTATTTCATTTATAATCTCATGAATCATGGCCCACATTATCAATTCTTCACTTATATAAGCATCATACATTGTTACACATGTATCCCACATCAATTTTAGAACACTTATATAGAACTAAATAGACCTAAATATAATTATCATATTTCATTATTTCTGATAAAAATAAGGATAACATAATGTATTTGTGCTTCATTCATAACCATGGTAGAATATTATAATTTTCCAACATGATGGGACATTCACTATAAGTAATACTATGTATATGAAAATGCTTTATTCCATATCCAAAAAATGCAACATGAATGTTTCTAAGAACATTTTTAAATTTAGGATACTTGTAATCCATATTCCTCCACTTATTAGAATCAATTGGATGGTATATATTCCCATATTTAATTCTTATATCTCCATTCCATGTAAATTTTAACATAGTTTTATAGTATTCATATAGTATTCAAAACTATGAAATGATATGAATGTACTATGCATATTTTAAAGGACTTGATTCATTTTTCTTGTATTGATCCATGACACACAATGAAATTTTTATGAGTGATTCATGGTCCTTTAGAAACAATATGCAATAATTTGGACAAGCAATTATCTTTTCAGAGATCATTCCCCTTGAATGTATAATTTTCTAAATTTAATATTTTTGATAAGGATGTTGATTTTGTTCGGGTATAATATCATTCAGGATACCAAGTAGTTCTATAAATATGGTGGCTCTAAATCTAATTCCTTATTTTAATTTATATATCTTCCATATATCTAATAATGTTCTATATTTAGCATATTTATTGAAGTTCTAATAAAACTTTGTACAATCAAGAACGTCTTACTAAAATGTAATTTTCATTTCTTCCATGTGATATTTGTTATCATTTACGCAAGTATTCATATGAAATGATCCATAAACAATAGTATCATGATTGTTTTGGTCTACATTAACTTTTCCCCATGTTTAGTTAGGCATATATATCTCTGATCTATTTCATGATAAATTAAATGTTCTTCAAACTCTTACGAGAAAAAGTTTCTTTAATAAAAACTTTGTAAACATATGATAAGGATTTTAAAAGGCTCATATGTGTGCGCTATTGAAAACATGATGAACTCTTTAACTTCATCTTCATACTATTTTCATGCCCCTATTTTTGATTCATATCCATTCTATTATGAGGATATGGTATTCATTTTATATAATATATATATAAGATATTCATTATAAAAGGAGAAAGTTATAGATAACTCTTATAAGGGGAACACGATATCTTATTCTTTCAAATAATTTCAGTTTGTTTTTATGTAAATGGGTAATGGAATTAAAGAAAATAATTATTCCACTATTGTATTATTTATCCTTTAAATTCATCAAAAATGATCATTGGTACACAGTATGGGATGATTACTACTTAGAGTTGTTTACAAAACACAGGTTCATGTCCCAAAGTATGGTGGGTGAGTTTCAAGTAACAAAATTGAATAATAACTTTTTAGGATATAAATATGATGAGGATGAATTTTGTCTCTTTAAATTTAAATGCTATTAGATTGTGATTTGGAAAATCACCAGACAACTTTTCATAGTCTTTTTCATAAATTGAAATTTTTCTGAGCCCCAGAGTAATTTTAAAAACAAGATGATCATAAAATATATGTTCACAACACCTTTAATCGGTTATAAATAATTACCAATTCATAATTTTTTATGATAAATAATCACATTGGATCTAGTATATGGGAACCAAAACCACTTGAATAAAAAAATATTGCACATAGACTACAATATTCTATCTTAGGGAAAACATTCAATATTTCCAAGCTCCACAAATTTCAAAACCTACGGTGAGGAACCTAGTTTATTTAATAGGAAAAAATATATAAATCATCATATATAGAATGAATGAAATAATAATCTGATAAAATCCATTAAAATTAGGTTTAGGGAATGACAATAAATTATATAAAATTAATGATCTTATGACAACAAACATTTTCCAAATTCCGAATTAAAAAAACTTTTACCAAACACTTTACCGAAAAGGAAATCTTTTTAAAACACCACATACTAATTTAATATTTTCAATATCATATGAAAATAAATTTCAAAATTCGAATGAAAACATTTATAATTTTTAAAACCCCACATGAAATCCGTTTTTTTATTCTAAATGAAAATTGATCAACTATTTTTAGAACAATTAATGGGATAATAACCCCCTTTTTAATAATACAGGTTACAATCAAGTAAACTATTATAAAATAATATTCAAAAACCAATATAAATGAAATAAAATTTTAATATTTTTCCATTTAAAGATGTAAAATTTGAAATTATTAAAACATCATAGGTTCACTTTGAAATAACTTCATTAGTTTCAAAACACTGAATAAATTGTATTCCATTTTGAAAGAAAACCATATTTATCACATAAAACCCCAATTTTACATTTAAACCCATGTTTCTTATATCCAAAATAAAATTTAAAATAAACATGATTTAAAATTCTATATAGGAAACCAAGAATGATATTACTTTATTATTTATAGAATCATTTTCTAACCATTTAACATCTTCTATAGATTTATCAATACCATACACAAGGGTTTTTCATTGTTTGAAGACCAAAAATGAAAAGGTTTGACTCTAATTGTTCTTCCACTTTTACCAGAAAGTCAAGAAACCTCGAAAATATCAACTTCCACTCAATGGGGATAGAAATATTATCCTCTCATGACACAATACCTAACAAAATAATAAAAATTGAATAAAGTTAAAGACATAATCATTATTACTTGTGTAAACTCATTTCCTATCAGGAAATACAGTGATCAATATCCTACAGAAATCATAACTTGTAATTTTTGAATTCATATATCCATTAAACAAGACTCATCAAATAAAAAAGAGTTATTTGATGCCATTATGAAATGAATATGTTAGGTTTAACCAACCAAATAACCTAAACTATTCCTCCATAAGAGCTGAAGTGTGTTCCATATTTATAAGATCTTAAGGAAATAACCACGGTGTCAATCTATATAAAATTACGACTGATTTGACCAATTAATATGATTAAACAAGCACGGAAAATGTTTTGGAGTATCCATAATAGTGTGTCTATACAGTATACATCCATGGGTATAAACTAAATAATAACAAAATAAATAATTAGAATAATGGACTCATAAGAAAAATAACTACAAACTCACTTATTATATAAGAAATCTAGTTAAAACATAATCATGACTCTTTGTAATGGAAAATAAAACTGAAATAGAAAATATTGACAAATTTTAAAACAAAATAACATACCAAAACAAAACAACAACTAAGAAACAAATCAACCATCTCCATGTCACCCATAGTCACTTTCCTCCACCAAAATTTCCATAAATGTACTATATGAATGATATCCAACTTGGGATCAAAAAATAAAAACATATATGAAAAAAATAATATCTATATATACCCATATGGATGTGTATTTATGGTGTGATCTAAACAATACTACTAATATTTCACCAAATAGTCAATTAAATTTCATTTATAAAATTAAAAAAACAATATGAACACCAATTAAAAAAACACTTAAAAAAGGAGTGTATAAATAAAATGATATATCATAAATTTATCACTTTTAAAAATCCCATGGTAAAACCTTTTTGTAAAATTACATACATCCTTGACTAGGATCAATACATTTATACTCGGGTAGACACGTAAGGTTTCCTTTTAAACCATTCTTTCTTAATCCAATTCTTACTAGTAAATATATGGAATCATATGATTAAAAGTGAAAAAACATTAAAATATTAAAAATATTGACTTAGAAACTCAAGATAATAAATGTTATTCATTAAAACATTTCACAAAACAAATTTTATAATAAAAAAATTAAACTCAACCATTAGTTAAATATGGAATATAAATAAAATTTGACCCATTATAACAGTGATTTATAATAATAGTAATAAAAAAACATTATAAAACTTGTCGATGAAATGTATAATGGGTTGAAATAAATGTACACAGTGGGGATCTATAATATTATATCAACCAATGAAAATTCATCATGGTTTTCTCACTATATCCTAGGATTTGATAGTATTAAACATATACCAGTAGAATCAACAGCCAATGGGTTCCCATCTATAACAACACCCTCAACACGAAAATATGGATATCACATCTCAGACACAATATGTAAATCAACATCGGTATTACATAACTAATGGTATTTGGAAATAATTAAGTACATCAAGTCCAGACACCATGACATAGAAAAGATTAATAACATAGTTACATTGTGTTCTCCTGACACAGTAAAAGTGGAGGTTGGAAAAAACATGAAATTTATCCATTTATAAATTGGTAATAAAATGTAAGTAACAAACCTGATCTCACATACAACTCCCTATTAATAATTTTCCACCAATGAAATCATACAAGAATCACTCAATAATAATAAGTACACATCCCATAAAAGGGAGATATACTATATAAAACACTAACCCTAGGGTTTCCTAATAGGGTGATAAAATCAAATTGAATCTTTTTTAATAAAGTGACAACATTACATTATTAACAATATTGGTGAAAATATTATTAAAAATCCATCCTTAAGGATGGAATTTATCAATTACCAAATATCCATAAAAAATCATGTAAAACCATGTCATAATTATCCTTTTAAAATGTAATATATATCACTATTATGAAAAAAAACATTCCTCTCACTAGAGATGACTAATAATAATAAAAATTATTTTAGAAACCCCCTCAAATAGATTTTTACATCCTTTGGAACTCAAAATTTGTCCAAAACCATTTTTCATTCTTCTTATTCATTTAAAAGATCCTCTTCTTCATTTAACAAAACACATAAAATCATAAATCCTTAGTTTTTTAATTAAAGTTCTAATCACCAAAATGATCATTTATATACTACATAGAAAGCATGGAAATAATTTATGAACCCATAATGGGCATTAAATATATGAATATTTTGATATAAATATAATTTAGATATAAAAATCCTTTCATGATCTCGAATGATAGATTTTATTTTAAAACGCTTTTGTAGGAAAATTGTTAAACCTCTATGTTCCAACCATATATATTAAACACGTTAGTTGTTAAAAAAATTATTAAAATCCAAATTGAACCTATTAGATGAAATATCATTATATAATTTATTGAAAAGGATAGGTACCTTTTAATGTAGTTCATCTTTGATAATTTCTTTGAATTGATAGGCCAATTTTTCCCAAGCATGCATGAACTCCTCCACTATTATCTTTGTATTGTTGATGGAAAAAGTAAGAATTAGATGTTTCTTATCGATCTAGTCAATCTGATCCTTTGTTTTTTCTACTTAATTCTATAATGTTTTCATTCTTTTTTTAATCCTCATTATAAGTATGAATAATCAGGACCTTCTTCAATATATTTTTCTTGGTGTGGAGAAGAAGATCCCAAGAATTTGTTTTGACTTCCGCATCTGTTTCCCAGAGAGATCCAACCATTTTCTCCAATGATGCATTTATAATTTCAGAAATTATGTCTAATATCACCTAATAAATAGATAGGTCATCATAAAAAACCATGTAACCTCCATGTATCCTATGGCATTCTGCCTTTTTATAACATAACTTTTCATTAAATTTTTCAAAACTGAGGATCTTTAAGGTTTAGAGTCTTGGAAACTAGGAACTTCAAACATGAAAACAAAAAACATTCTTCTTAAACACTTGAAAGGCTTCTCCTTATGTTAATCCTAGTTTCATTACTACATCTCATAACCTGGGGACTTACATCAAGAGAAAGGGTGAGCAAAAGGCCCAGTAAGGGAAACAAGGGGAAACATTTAACATGTGAACTTGAGATACAACAACAATGTCATGAAAAAGAACATTAAGGCATGAGAAATAAATGATGAGGCATATAAAAATAAAAATAACGTATTTTATAACTTGAAGATGTGTATACAACATTTAATATTGACAATAATTTCTGTTTCACCAAGGTCCATCCCCAAGGTGTCATTAAAAATTACCAAGGTTATTCACCAAGGCGTCGTTAAAAAATGGTCATCTCTAGAGATTAAGTCTTTACACAATGCATTGAAGCACTATCAGGGCGTAACCTTAAATTTTTCTTTATTATCATTTGAGCCACTTATATCATCATGAAACATTTCATAAACAACCCATATAGCATAAAATAAATGGGTTTCATTTCACAGTCATCACATTTAAAAAAACTACTTTAAAAACGTGATCCTTATGTCACTTTAAACCCACAGAAAAAGGAAAGTGGGTCTCATGTATGTAAATCCTAGAATTAAAATAGAAAATTTTGATATATATGTGAATACCCCAGTATAATAAAGTTATTCTATTATTCACTTAATAAAATAATATAATTTTAAAAAAGAGAAAGACATTTTGAGATGAAAATTCTGCAGCATAACAGCTATGATACATGGTTTTAGAAAACATTGAAAAGAGAGAGGACATGGGTCACCCACTAATAAATGATACATAAAATAATAGGGGAATAGAATATAAAGGATTTAAGAACATAGTAATGAAATTTTAATGATATACTATATGAAACGAAGAACTTGAAAGGAAGACAAAAAAAATAAGATTTCTCTTATGAGAATTCGACAGCCTAACGATGCCACTTAAACTTCAAAAAAATGATTTGACCAGATAAAATAGGGTATCTCATCATATGAATATAAAGGATCTGTATGATATATATAGAGATCATACCCCAACATAATAAAAAGGAACTTGAAAGACTTGACCAGAAAATAGAACTCGAAAATGAGAAGGGTGAACGAATCCCTTAAAAATTCGGCAGCCTAATGGTGTCACTTAAACTTCAAAAAAAAAATGAATTGATGACATAAAATAGGGTCTCTCATCATATGAAAATAAAATATCAGTATGATAGATATAGATATAATACCCCAAAATTATAAAAAGGATCTTGAAAGACTTGACCAGAAAATAGAACTTGAAAATGAGAAGGGTGAACGAATCCCTTAAAAATTCAGCAGTCTAACGGCGTCCCTTAAACTTCAAAAAAATGAATTGAAAAAATCAAAAAGGGTATCTCATCATATGAACATAAATGATGATTATGATAGATATATATATCATACCCCAAAATAATAAAAAGGAACTTGAAAGACATGACATGAAAATAGATCTTGAAAACGAGAAGGGTGAAAGAATCCGTTACAAAAATTTCGGCAGCCTAATGGTGCCACTTAAACTTCAAAAAAATGAATTGAAGAGATCAAATAGGGTCTCTCATCATATGAACATAAAATATCAGTATTATAGATATAGAGATAATACCCCAAAATAATAAAAAGTAACTTGCAAGACTTGACTAGAAAATAGAACTTGAAAATGAGATTGGTGACTGAATCCCTTTAAAATTCGGCATCCTAACGACGTCACATAAACTTCAAAAAAAATGAATTCACAAGATCAAATTGGGTCTTTCATAATATGAACATAAAAGATAAGTATGATAGATATAGATATCATACCCCAACATAATAAAATGTAACTTGAAATACTTGACACGAAAATAGATCTTGAAAACGAGAAGGGTGAAAGAATCCGTTACAAAAATTTCGGCAGCCTAACGACGCCACATAAACTTTCATAAAACGAAATGATGAGAGTAAGAGGGAATCTCTCATCATATGAACATGAAAAGTTAAGTAATAGGAATATAAAAGAACATCCTCCAACATAAGAACAATGAGAGTAAAAGAATTGAATTAAAAGAGAGTATTTGAAAAGAAAGAGAGAGTTTGGATCCCTTATATTAAAACGTAACTCTTGAAACTCAAAGGTTGGGACCATGAGGGCTTGGAGGCACCTTGGGAGGACTACTTGGGAGGTAATGAGACCAGATCTCCATTGGGAAAGAGTTGGGAGTCGAATGGATGATAGGATGACTTGGTATTTATAGGGAAAGTGAGGGGACAAGGCATTATTGGCCAAGGGACACATCATTGGTGGTTTTGGTAAAACCATAGGCTTGCCCTTGGTATTTGCCCATAGTATTGGCCACATGGGACACCTCAAAAATTATCTTAATATTCATAAGTTGACCATATTGATTACATACATAATACATCATTTAATGATGTCATTAAACACCCGTAACTTAAAAACTGTATTTTCACTATTCATAAAAAATTCAACGTTTTCAGAAAAATCCCAAAACTTCACCTTAACCAAATATCGATGCCATGATTTCAAAAATGAAATCAATTTTATAAAAAATAGTTTTCTAAATATTTTTAATTTAATTTTTAAATAAATACACTATTCAACAAAAATTCATTTTTTCAGAAAAATCCCCAAAAATTACCTTAACATAATATCGATGCTCTGAGTTCAAAAATTAAATCCATTTTATAAAAATAATTTTCTAATTATTTTTAATTTAATTTTTAATTAAAAAACACTATTCACCATAAAAAACTAATACTTTACTAATAATTTATGAAATGGTTATTTAACCATTTTATTGAATCACATTACTCAATCAAGGTGCCTAGATTATATTAATAATTTATTTAAGTGAAATTACTAATCCATTTGGTCACATTACTAATCCTAAGCATAAAATCACTATTCATAATTTACTATTCATCAAAAATTAAGTTGATCTTATTAGACTCTGAATTTCGTACTGAACATAATTGTAGAAGACCATTTTTTGAAAATCATTACACATTTTTAATTATTTAAGGTTTACATAAACATTTTTTAAAATATATTTTTTCTAAAATTCACCAAAAATATGCATAATATATTTATCCAGACATTTTAAAATTCATAAACTTCATCATAAGAAGAAATCGAAATTTTTATTTTAAAAAAAGGATTACACAAGGCAGTTACGGTCTCCTTACATAGCCCCTTATAACCCCAGCATAGGACATAAGTGTAAGGTGTGCTAAGGTGAGAGAATCTGAGGGAGGCTCGGACAACATCGCACGATTAGTTATTTCTATCAGTTTTAACTTCTCGTGAAGGTGATTCCGTTCTAGCTTCACACGATGAAGTTCAGCTTGGGTTTGGTCCAGAGCAAAGCCCAGTGGTGCTACCTCCTTCCCATGTTCTATTATATGGGCTTTGATCGGTCCAAGACTACTGGGTGGGGCCATCAAATCTTCTTTCTATATTAATTAACCAAGATCACTTGTATTTAGAGACAATAATCGAAACATTTAGTTTCCATTAGTCATATTGACCAATGGTCATAAAAAAGTCAAAACCCAAAGGTCTCGTTTTAATTATACTCATGTTATCAAATGAAACAGTTTTGTTGAGTATAAAAAAATAAAACAACACAAAAAATTAGGAAAAAATATTTATTCAAAATCTCAGGTTGTTACAATCTTCCCCTTTAAGAAATTGCGTCCTCGCAATTTAAAAAAATGGTCTTGTAAATTTCATTGAAAGTCCCACATCCGAAAAGAGTCAATAAAACTATTACTTTAAAAGAAGGAAAAGGAAGATCAAAGGTCACCCGAGTTAACCCATACTAGGATTCCATGTAGGAAAACATGGACATGGAGGAGAAAACAAAGGGTCAAGTTCTGAGGGAGGATTATAGAAAACATGATTAGGAGAAAGTTAACCATAAGAAAATCACAAACATATGATGTGTGTAAATGTTCATTGATTACCTAGTAGGAAATGTAAACTAATAATGTTTTTGTTTTATGATACTTTTCACAATTTTGAGGAATTCATTTACTACATAGAATAAAAACTTAAGGAAATATATCTACCTTCAAGTAGAGTTTCATCCTTTAATAAGTTTCTACCAAAAATTATATTTTCTCCAAACGATGAGCATTCAAAAACACTTGGTCTCATCAAAACAAAAGAATCATTTATTGAGAGTCACATAATTCGCAAACGATTAACTATCAATTTCTTCTATCTTTAAACATTATCCCAAAAATAGAAAGGGTAAGATAAAACAACTCTTCAAAAAGAAAGAATCCCATAGGAAGGAAAACTACTTTTAAATCTTCAAAGTTCCATGGTACTACCCAAAGTTCATTATAGACCATTCCATAAAAAAATGTCCTTAAAATTCCTCAAAATAAACCAAACTAAGATTGAAACCCAATTATAATAACGATCTCATAACATTTTCTTCCATGATAGAATTTATCATTCATATTCAAACAACATCAACCACTCTTATCATCTTATAACAAAAGTAACTAACCAAATCACATTTTCCCCAAGATAGGTTAATCATTTCCATATGTAACCTAAATTACTATATGTCCGCCTTAAATTCATCAATTTTTCAAAATATAAGTCAGACTTTACTCCTCAAAGAAATAACCGTAGTAATCTATTTACCTCGATCAAAAAGGGTTCCCAAAGTAGTGAATGTCTTCCAAAATAATAATCATCTTTTAATCCCCTAATCACTCTTTTTTAAGAAGAATAGCTTCACTACATCAACATGTGTTACATAATAATACTTGTTTTACTTAATGATATAAAATTATCTTAGGTAGTGACTCGATGATCTTAGAAACCATAAAAGATATTCTCATAGAGCACGAACTAAAATACAACATGACATAGACAATTATTGCGAAGAAGTTACATGTACTTCAGTCATCATGATCCATCTTAGCATATGACTTGAATTGTCCCCTTGTCCTTGAAGATTGTTGATGCTCATCATACTTCTCATCCATTCCAAGAGAGCATTTCCTTGGATAATTTCTAACTTCTCCACATTTACGAAATCGAAATGTATAAGGTACATTAGATCGAACCTTATCTCAATTCATCACATTATCCATCTTTTAAAAGTAATTGGCTACTTTATGCCTTATCTTCCAAAACCTAAAATATCTCCCGGTTCCTTTGTGACATTCTTCTTGGTTCCTCTTCAAAAACTTTTTGCAAAAATGAAATTGGGTCTTCTTTCCCTTATCAACTTTATCATATGAACATCCTTGAGACTTTGTCTTCTTCCTCCTTGATGAATTTAGGCATTCAACTAGGTACCAATTACTAATTCTGATTTTTGATAGCTGGTTTGGCATTATCACAATATGTTCAACTTGATCTTTCATTATCTTTGTAACATTAATAGGGAAATCATCACATTTCATATCATATTGGTTGTTTGGACATGTTCTTCCATTTCCCTCCATTAACTAAGAAAATAACGTATAATTATGGGGCTTAAATACTTAACCAATAATCATGAAAAGGAAACTTTACGAATAGAAGGATAAACTTGTAGAAGAAAAGTATATCCTAACTTGTGATCCCCTGGGTTCCAATCTAGGTTATCCATGATCATATTCTCTTATGTGAATCTTTATTTTATTTTATCATTCTTTTTTTAATAATGGTTCATACTAAGATTATGAACATACCAAAGCATATCCCCCAGGAGTGTTGTAACCAAGAGTGCAGCAGGGCTCTTTTTCGTGTACCAGTTCCCATTCAAGTCTCGCTTAAAGCGGTGTTTTCGAATTTTACCCTTATGTACATCTGTGCTAGAGCCACCTCTACCTGCTCGTATTCGGACAGGGATGTATTTTCTTGGCAACCGCTTACTCAATACTCACAAAAATACCAGGAAGATTTCATATATTTAAAATTTTCTATAGGGTTATTCCTAGAGTATTCATATCCTAATTTCCACAAATAAATCATCCATCCTTTGATACCAACTATGGAATCCAGCCTTTTTATAACATAACTTTTCATTATATTTTACAAAACTGAGGATCATTAAGGTTTAGTGTCTTAGAAACCAGGAACTTAAAATATGAAAACATAAAACATTTTTCTGAAACACTTGAAAGGCTTCTCCTTATGTTCATCCTAGGTTCATTACTGCATCTCATAACCTAGGGACATACATCAAAAAAAGGGTGAGCAGAAGTCCCAGTAAGGGAAACCATGGGAAACATTTTACATATGAACTTGAGATACATCAATAATGTCATGAAAAAAACTTTAAGGAAAAAGAAAGAAATCATGAGGAATATAATAATAAAAATAAAGTATTTCATAACTTGAATATGTGTCTACAACATTTTATATTGACAATCATTTTTGTTTCACCAAGGTCCATCCCCAAGGTGTCATTAAAAATTACCAAGGTTATTCACAAAGGCATCGTTAAAAAATGGCCATCTCTAGAGAATAAGTCTTTACCCATTGCATTAGAGCGCTATCAGGGCATACCCGTAAATTTTTTTTATTATCATGTGAGCCACATATATCATCATCAAAAATTTCATAAACAACCCATATAGAATAAAAGAAATGGGTTTCATTTCATAGTCATCACATTTATAAAAACTGCTTTAAAGACGTGATCCTTATGTTACTTTAAACCTAGAGAAAAAAGGAAAGTGGGTCTCATGTATGTAAATCCTAAAATTAAAATAGAAAATTTTGATATATATGTGAATACCCCTGTAGAATAAATATATTTTATTATTGACTTAATAAAATAAAATAATTTGAAAAAAGAGAAAGACATTTTCAGAAGAACATTCTACAGCATAACGGCTATGATACATGGTTTTAGAAAACATTGAAAAGAGAGGGGACATGGGTCACACACTCATAAATGATACATAAAACAGTAGTGGAACAGAATATAAAGTATTTAAGAACATGGTAATGTAATTTTAATTATACACCATATGAAACGATGAACTTGAAATGAAGACAAAAAAAATAAGATTTCTCTTATAAGAATTCGGCAGCCTAACGACGTCACTTAAAACTTCCAAAAATGGATTGAAGAGATCAAATAAGGTCTCTCATCATATGAAAATAAATTATAAGTATGATAGATATAGAGATTATACCCCAACATAATAAAAATGAACTTGAAAGACTTGACCAGAAAATAGAACTTAAAAATGAGAAGGGTGAACGAATCCCTTAAAAATTCGGCAGCCTAATGGCATTACTTAAACTTCAAAAAAATGAATTGACAAGATCAAATAGGGTCTCTAATAATATGAACATTAAAGATCAGTATTCTAGATATAGAGATCATACCCAAACATAATAAAAAGAATCTTGAAAGACTTGACCAGAAAATAGAACTTGAAAATGAGAGGGGTGAACGAATCCCTTAAAAATTCAGTAGCCTAACAACGTCACTTAAAAATCAAAAAAAATGAATTGACGAGATCAAATAGGGTATCTAATCATATGAACATAAAATATCAGTATTATAGATATACAGATCATACACCAACATAATAAAAAGGAACTTGAAAGACTTGACATCACAATAGATCATGAAAATGAGAAGGGTGAAAAAATCTGTTACAAAAATTTCAGTAGACTAACGATGCCACTTAAACATCAAAAAAATGAATTTACAAGATAAATTAGGGTATCTCATCATATGAATATAAAATATCAGTATGATAGATATAGATATCATACCCCAACATAATAAAAAGGAACTTGAAAGACTTGACCAGAAAATTGAACTTGAAAATGAGAAGAGTGAACGAATCCCTTAAAAATTCGGCAGCCTAACGGCGTCACTTTAACTTCAAAAAAAATGAATTGAAGAGATAAAAGAGGGTCTATAATTATATGAACATAAAATATCATTATGATATATATAGAGATAATACACCAACATAATAAAAAGGAACTTGAAATACTTGACATGAAAATAGATCTTGAAAACGAGAACGGTGAAAGAATCCAGTACAAAAATTTCGGCAGCCTAACGGCGCCACTTAAACATCCATAAAACAAAATGATGAGAGAAATAGGGGATCTCTCATCATATGAAAATTAAATGGGAAGTAATAATAATATAAAATTACATCCTCCAACATAAAAACATGGAGCGTAAAAGAATTGACTTAAAAGAGAGTATTTGAAAAGAAAGAGAGAGTTTGGATCCCTTACCTTAAAACGTAACTCTTGAAACTCAAAGGTTGGGACCTTGAGGGCTTGGGGGAACTTTGGGAGGACTCCTTGGGAGGTAATGATACCAGATCATCATTCAGCAGGTTTTCTTAGTCGAATGGATGATAGGATGGCTTGGTATTTATAGGGAATGTGAGGGGACAAGGCATTAATGGCCAAGGTACACCTCATTGGTGGTTTTGAAAAAACCATGGGCTTTCCCATGGTATTGGCCACTTGGGACACCTCATACCTTATATTACTATTCATAAGTCTACCATATTGATTACATACTTAATACATCATTTAATGAAGTCATTAAACACCTGTAACTTAAAAACTGTATTTTCACTATTCATAAAAAATTCAACTTTCTTAGAAAAATCCCAAAATTTCACCTTAACCAAATAGTGATGCCCTGATTTCAAAAATGAACTCCATTTTATAAAAATAAAAATCTAAATATTTTTAATTTAATTTTTAAATAAATACACTATTCACAAAAAAATTAATTTTTTTCAGAAAAATCCCCAAAAATTACCTTAACATAATATCGATGCTCTGAGTTCAAAAATGAAATCCATTTTATAAAAATTATTTTATAAATATTTTTAATTTAATTTTTAGTTAAAAACATTGTTCACCCAAAAAACTAATACTTGACTACAAATTTATGAAACCGTTATTTAACTATTTTATTGAATCACATTACTCAATAAAGGTGCCTAGATTATATTAATAGTTTCTTTAAGTGACATTACTAATCCATTTGGTCACATTACTAATCCTAAGCATAAAATCACTATTCATACTTTACTATTAATCAAAAATTATGTTGATCTTATTAGACTCTAATTTTCGTACTGAACATAATTGTAGAAGACCATATTTTGAAAATCATTACACATTTTTAATTATTTAAGGTTTACATAAACATTTTTTAAAATATCCTTTCTCTAAAATTCACCAAAAAGATGCATACTATATTTATCCGGACATTTGAAAATTCATAAACATCATCAGAAGAAGAAATCAAAATATTTATTTAAAACAAAGGATTACACAAGGCAGTTACGGTCTCCTTACATATCCCCTTATAACCCCAGCATATGACCTAAGTGTAAGGTGTCCTAAGGTGAGAGAATTCGAGGGAGGCTTGGACAACCTTGTACGAGTAGTTATTTCTAACAGTTTGAACTTCTCGCGAAGGTGATTCCGTTCTAGCTTCACACGATGAAGTTCGGCTTGGGTTTGGTCCCGAGCAAAGCCCAGTGGTGCTACCTCCTTCCCAAGTTCTGTAAGATGGGATTCGATCGGTCTAAGACTACAGGGTGAGGCCATCGAATTTCTTTCTATATTAATTAACCAAGATCACTGGTATTTCGAGACAATAATCGAAACGTTTTGTTTCCAGCTGTAGTATTGACCAATGGTCATATAACAGTCAAAAACCAACAGTATCATTTTAATTATACTCATGTTATCAAATGAAATAGTTTTGTTGAGTATCAAAAAATAAAACAACACCGAAAATTAGAAAACAAGATTTATTCAAAATTTCGGGTTGTTGCATATCCGACGATGTTGTTCCCCTATATCACCCATCAACTCAAGATCATGATCTGTATAGTCACCACCTTTGACCATTTCACATAAAATCATATGATTAATTCAGACCTACTTCAATAATTTATGTTTAGCTGGATCACCCACTATTTCCATAGATCCGTCATTTTTGGATGGCATTTTCGTCATTTTTTTATAGGGGTATGAGTAATCCTTACGCCCCTTGAATTTCCTCCTATTGTTCAATATTCACCTACCCGGATCCATATTCTCTTTTTTTCCATCTTCCTCTTTGGTCTATGAAGTCCTCTACTAGTTTTTCCCATTGCATTATCTTCTTATAATTGACCATTACCCCCCCCCCAATCTTCCATATGGTAACACCCCAAATAATTTGGGTTCACTCCAGAGTATCAGTTCCCAAACCATTAAAGTGATTACTAATGTCAATAGAGGATAAGATCCTTATCTATTTTGTTCTTCCAAAAATATTCACCTAACTCCTTGGCTCATCGAATGATTTCTATATTTGAAACTTTTGTCCCTTGGTGGACATAGCCTTGTGTGAGGAAGAATTACAATTTTGGAAAGCATCTTCAAAAGTATGAGGATTTGTACAAAGGGAACAAGATTTCAAGGGATCAGTTACACCAATATCCCAGGACCTTGGAAGTCCCCACACATTCAGATTATGATAATACAAATGATCTCTTATCCAGTTGAATATTCCCTCCACCACTATGTTATAATTATTCAATATTTCCTCCTTCTGGATGAGAACAACACCTAGAGTATCCTCGCCACTCATGTGATCCACCGAAAGGGAACCTATAACATCCATACAAAGTGACTGTCGAGAAAGAAAATCAAGGAAACAATGTTGGTCCCTAAGACCAAGACTATAAGTGTGAAAAGATTCACCTAGGATCCTACATACTGAGAAAAAATATGCCCATGATTCGAAGACCACCTCATGTTTATGTCTAATTGTTTCCCCAGAAGTGATCCAAATCCACTCTATTAGTGGTCTTGGTACATCATCTTCAATGCATATACATGGTAAAATTGGGTGACAAAAAATATTTGTACTACTATCATATGATAAGAGATGTTGGAAACAGAAGAATATAATTAATTACCTTCAATAATCCATTTAATTCATTTAGAGGAATACATATAAAAACAGAGTAAATGGAGGAAGTTATTGGTGATCTATTCTACATTGGTCACAATATATAAGGTGTAGAGGAGATACAAATTGACTTAATTCAAGTGGAAGAAATTAGAACGAGGGTGAAGAAGAAGAATGTAATGAAGTGCACACATTTAAGTAGTAAAAGGGAATTTAGAATTCATAAAATGGAACCATAGTTGAAAAAGGAAAAGAATAGCAAGAGAGAATGAATAAAAGAACACTAAAAGAAATGAAAATGGTAAACATACAAATTTTCCTAGTAGTGGGAAATTATATTGGAAAATTATTCTTATATATAACTCAACAAATAAATCAATGAGCAAGGATGAATCTAAAATAACATACCTTGATTTCAAGCCATTATTCATCAGAGAGAATGTCAATGAGGAACGTTGGCAGTAGGGGACTTTTGAGAAATCTTGAGAATCGTGACTATATCATTCATAGTTTGGGTTCTTTTATATAGATCAAGGGAATTTTATATAAGCATGAAAAAAATGAAGATAATGATACCTTTTACCTTCTCAAAATTAATAAGTGCTGATAAAATTTATCTTTATCAGGGATTTTATTACTGATAAAGATAGAGGATTGTCATCACTAAAAAAATGTTGACAAAAGTCATCGTTATCAATGCTAATGTTTGAGCACTAATAAATATTTCTTTTATTAGTTGTTTTTTAGTGCTCATAAAGCACTGTCTTTATGAACGCTAAAACATTACCACTAGTAAAGGATTTATAATTATATTTATTAATAATTTTTTTTTATATTGATAGATATTTCTGAATATTTTTATATTATTATAATTGTATTTATATCATTATATATATATATATATATCTATATATATTAAATATAATAATTAATTAAATATATTAATTATAATCTTTTAATTATATATATATTTTTATAATTATATAAATTAACTTTAAAAAAAATTATTCTTTTTAAGATTATAAATATTTAATTTTAAAAATATTATAAATATATATTAGTTAATATATTAAAAAAAATTGGAAATATATTTATAATTTATAGTTTATAACAATAAATATAATAATATAATTCTATATATTTATATAATTATATATATATATAATATAATATATATAAATATAAATATAGTAAATATAATAATTATCAACATATATTTATTATATTTTTATAATTATAAATATTTTTATGTCATTATATATAACTAAATAATTATATATATTTATTTAATATATATATATATATTATTATAGATATATATTAAATATATATATAAATATATATATATATGTATATGGTAAATATATAAGTTATTTAAATATATATATTTATAATTATATAAATGTTTTTAAAAAATATTATGTATATACTTATATCATTATATATATTTATATAATTAAATATATTTATGTAATTATATATATATATTATATAATTATAATTATAAGTATAAATAATAATATGGAAAATATATTCATTATTTAAATAAGTTTCTTACAATTTTATATTTTTTAAAATATACATAACTATTTCTTTATAATTTTATAAATTCCTTTTAAGAATAATATTTATTTCTTTATAATTATAAATTTATAAATTTATAAATATTTTAAATGTAATTTCATTAATATATTAATTTATAAATATATTTATAACATTATTAATGAATATATAATTTTAAATTCATGTATGTTAAAAATGTGTGATGTTGAATAATTAAAAATGAGGACACTTTAAAATGATTTAAAATGGATAATTTTTATTAGTTTAATATAAATTATTAAAAAAAATATGGATATGTATTGAAATAAATATGAATACATATTGAATATATTAAAACATAGTAAATATATTTATATATATTTATATTTAATATGATAAAACTATTAAATTAAAAAGTACTAAAAAATAAAAATGAAAAAATAATAACTTATTGTAATAATATTAAAAATAAATAAATAAAATTTCCCGATTAAAAAAATAAAATATTAATTGTACCATGTCACTAAAAGAAATTAAAACATGAATACAACTATTTGAATATATTACATAAATATTAAGTATATGTATTTCTATATAAGATTTCATTAATTACATAAATATTAGTGTTTGTGTGTGTGGTATATAAAAATGAATTTATTATGTTTAAAAATGTGTAAAATAATTTTAACATCAGTTTTAAATATGTTAAATTGAAATATCAAATGACATTCATTTATGCACATTACTCGCTGCAATTAGTCGATGTTTTTTTATTAATTTAAATTTTTATTTATAAATCATTCTTAACTAAATATATGACTTATTTAATGTAAAAAATAAATAATTTTTACTATATAAATCATATTTTATGATATATCAAATATATTGATATATTTATATATGTGAAAATATTTCAATATTAAATAAATTAATGAATAATTATGAATAAAAACCATTAAAAATGAATGAGACATTATTATTTTTCTAATTTGTTTATTTGTTTATTTTTTTGTTTCATTATTACAATTTATTCATTATTAATTTTATGGTTTAATCTTTAAAAAATATTATATATATATATATAATATATACTATTTATTGATATTTTTAATATATATATATATAGGTATATTAAATTTATCCATTTCAATAAATAATTATTTAATTAATAAAATCATTAACATTTTAAATTATTTATTTATTTATTTATTTATATTTGATTAATTATTTCAATTTATTCATTTTATATATCCATAAATTTAACATATACTATTTTTTAATATCTATAAGTTATATTTATATAAGTTAAATATATTCATTTTTATCAATAATTAATAATTATTAAATTTTTTACTATTTTTTTAAATTTACTCATTATAAATAATTATTCGATTAATTATTTCATTTTATTCAAGAAATTTAGCATCACTAATAATGCTTTAATAAATGATTTCCTTTATTAGTGCTAAAAAATTTCTAATAAAGGGTACCCTTAATCGGAGTCAAATATAAAGTAATGATTAAAGGTACCTTTTATTAGCTGAATAAAAACACATTGATTAAGGTTATATTTTATCAATGCTAAATAGAACTGATAAATGATGCCATTTACCAATATATTTTGTTATCCTTTATAAAAGTTACATTTATATGCTATTTCTCACTGCAGATAAATGTTAACCTTGTTAATGGCCTATTTTATAATAGTGCATATTTATTAATCCCATGGATTTTCAAATGGATTATGCATGATCCAACAACATGTCAAATGACCATCATGAGATTAAGCGTATATATTATAATTCTTTCATGAGATCCATGTTTGATATGATTGGGAGCCTCCATGAGATTATGGAAGACTTTCCCAAAGGCCTCCATGTGTTCGTAAACAGATCACGTAGAGTGTATAACCACATTACATGAAAGATATCACAACTCTACATTATATGAAGCTTCCTAATGTTTCATATTTTGTACTTATAAAACCTATAATATTTACCCATCAATTGTGCCTTAGGAAATCACATGATCAAACTTACATGCTTCCAGTCCTCTACCTGATGAATATGACACGCTAGAAAACATGTTCCTGAAAAATCTAATATATCACTAGGGGTTTTCAGATGATCCACAACAGACCTTGAGAATAGTTTATGCATGTCATGTTAATTTCATTTTAACCCCCCTTTACAAGAGGCTTCGGAAATTTCTATAATTTAGTTTATGATCATCATGGGGTATTTTAAAGCATCTGTATGTTGTAATGTCACCTAATTAAAGGGACTTATCTGAGGGACTCTTCATGATTATACAAGATACATAATTGAGGATTTTAGGATCAATGGGGATCATCATATGTGATTCACATGGCCATTAAACAATCAAATAAATCATGTGACCCTATCTTATTATGTTCCTAGATTCATGTGATTGTGAGCCTTATTAGGTTAATGTGGACTAAGGTATACCAGTGACCTCATCTTCATGAGACCATGTTCTTTCATTATTTTCCATTGAATAAATACAATACCTATATTTAAGGTGTTTATTAATCTATATATTTTTTATGTCCATTTTGTAGGCATATAATGCCCGCTCCCCCTCAGAAATAATGTATTAGGGGACAAAGATTACGTTTTGAGGATGTAAAGGCCCATAGGAATCCTTTTCATGTCCATTAGTTAGTGTTATCTGTGGATTTTTTGTTTTCCAAGAGATTGTTCTCATTCTGTAGGGTGCCCTTTAAATAGAGTTGTTAGGGGCCATTCATTTCTTCAATGATTCAGGCCTACACAGCTCTTGAAATTTCCACCATTATGTGACTTCTTTGGATGGACAGATTATGTTACCTCATCACAAGATCCATTAACATGACTCCATCACATTATCTCATCAGGTTATCTCTTTTCATAATCAATTTGTCTTGATAACTCATTCAATGAACTTGTAAACTGATCACTAGTATGTCTGTTGAACATTGTTGAACTTCCTTGGTCACAAGTCCTCTTAGAACACTTTAGATGATCTACTATAACATCTTGATTTCCTCATTCATGTGAACATATTATGGTAACATTATGACAAGTATTAATACTAATTATGTGATTATGAGTTGTTATATAGATTACATGATTCCTAACACCTATGATAGGTTGTGCAATCATGAACTCTAATATGGGTCACATGACTCGTGTGATGCTTCCTTTTTTTGGAACTTAATTTAATCATTTCAGAAAGGTTCTTTTTCTATATGACATATGATTATTTATTTCACCAAATGGATTCCAGATCGTAGAGGTCTTTTGCTTCGGCTTATCTAAGATCTATGATTCTTGGGAACCATAATGTTGACCCTCAGTAGCAGGTCATTTTGAACATTGAGATTTTAAATGGTTGTTTCTGACCAAGATTAAAAAATATCATCTTTCACCCAGACTACCATTATATAAACATAGATTTATGGATGATACTACAATTTTGACTACTAACAACAATCATCTATCTCAATGGGTACAATATTTTATGGACTATATTCAAATGTATATTTCTGAGGACAATTAGTTGATCAGGGAACAATTCTATTCCCATCCTACACCTTGGATAACTCCCTTTTGGTTCTAAATGGTCATGATATTTCTCAATAATCAATTTCTTCGAGTTACTTGATCATCCTCCTCTCCTCTATAAACTACATGACAAGTGGTTTGACTCCAATGTGGTAGTCATACCCAAGTGGTAAATTTTCTAACGAATCGGTATGAACATTTTGGGTCAGGTAGAGTTGAAAAAAAAATTCAATCAATTATGTGCTAGAAATTTTTATGACTTGAAATGGAGATCTGAGTTCATCAAATATCCTCAATAATAACTTCTCAGATAGATGATTAGACACTATTTTTTGGGAATTTTTATTCATATACTAATACATAGGTAGGGACTAGACTATGTGATATTTATTAGCTTTAGGGAATTCCTCATCTTTGAGATATAAACAATTAAGGCCTTCTTACCATGGATGTTTGGGTTTTCCTCAAATAAATTGAATACATGGCATGATATATGGTCAAAATAATTAATGAAAATTTAAAAGATTTAAAAATATTCTCAATCATTTGATTAAGTATTGGATCAATCGAATCCTTTCACAAAGGAGGACTCGACCAACTCCCAAACAACATCATTGATTCCATTTTCAACAAGATCAAGAAAGAATAGGCTCTTGTTGGGCTATTTTGGAAGCTAGAGAAAATTCATCCTTGGGATATCAACTAAGATCAGATGTATCACCACGTCATTGATTATTGAGATATTTGGCTACGTTTTAAATGGATGTATATTCTCTATTGGGGATGCACAATTGGGAATCTGGGTCAACACATTTTTAATGGAATCATAACTAGTAGACATATACCCTCTCAATCTAGATGTTCCAACCCATTCTCACCTTTAACAGCTTCTTGACCATTTTCAACATGGTAGTATCTCGTACCGTATTATAGTCCCTTTTCAATTTTTAAATTTGTGGATAATAAGTCCCATTCAATGATAAAATTATTAAACTATACCAGAATTACTCATTCCCTATTCCATCCCAGGATTCTAAATGTATTTAGGATTTTTTTTCTATCATATGGTGCCACTAAGATTATATATTTATTAGTCTTCCATAATTGTTTCAACATAAAGTCTTACCCGACACCCAATATGAATATTATTGACAACTATAGTGGTTCCCTTTCCATGAGATTATATTAATTCAATATTTAAGAGAGGGTTCCCAATGATCTTATAGAAAATATTTTTAATTGCGATCTATATAATCCCTATACATTTTTTCAATAGTTTTTCATCACTCAAATTGTTTCACCACTCCCTTTAGTCAGCATGTAGGGATATAGGTATCCTAAAATCATTCCCAATTCTGTATTGTACTGGAACATGAAGATACAATATCTAAAATAATTCTCTCCACATAATGATTCCCATAACATCCTATCAAATTACTATTCACATGAATGGGTGTAAGAATGCCATGTTGGAATACTAAATCAATAATTTTGTCATGTAGATAATCTATGTGCTTTACCGAGATTCATTCCATATATAGTGATGGATATTATTAATTATTGGATATATCCCCCAAGGAAGAACTCTCTCCATCTTGGATGTATCCCTTTACTATGTCAAGGAAAATTGATGACGTTTTCCCTTTGGTTCTAATAAAAGTCAATGAACCTATTCTGTAGAAAACACATGATTCTACTTCTCTTTCTTCCTCATTGTCTTGGTCGATCCTTTATTCAATGAACTATGTACCTGAATACATACCATCAACCACTCTTCCTTCCATTACACATTCTATATTATATTCCAAGATCCCAGTACCACAACATCAAATTTTGATTAATCCATACCCAAATTACTATGACTCTCTTAGATATGATTCATAACTAAGAGAAAATCCGTCACACACTCTTTCATGATTTAGGTTTCAATGAATTTTATCATTGTAAGTTTCATGATATCATGATATATATTTTCTTACCACAGAAAAAATTGGATAGTGACAATATAGACTTTTTAAAATTTAATGAATATAGTTCTCTAGTCTTACCAATTAGAGACTCTTCATAGGTTCTTGAGCAGATAGAATATAATGTCTCTTAGTTGCATTATCATAATGATAACATTATTGAATAAATAAATGTTTTTAAGTGATTAGAGATCATGTAATGTCTCTTATTTCAATTTAATCATCATTATTATAGATTACTCAGAAATTAGTTTACGGGTTATCCTCTTTTATTCAGACTCTTACTCATTCAGTGAAGGTGGAAGAAATTGATCGAAGTTCACCCCAAAACACAATTGACACCTCTCTACACACTTTGGATAATTTAAAAATCTCATCCAACTATATTTTATTATGATCTATATGTGAATATATTTTGTTTTCCCTCTTCCTAATGCCATGTGATAGACTTAAGCATGCAGATATTCATCCTTCAATTGCATATTATAAATAAAAAAACATCCGAAATTTACATGTTTTTATATGGATTTCATTCATTTATTATATGAATATATTTTTTTGTCATGATAGAATATATATCTAAAAAACATCAAACATTTTATAATACCAATTAAAATCAAAACCCCATAATTTAAATGGTTAAATTTGAGCAGAAAACTATTGAGAATTTCCCACGAATGACTGTTGACATTAGAATCATCATTGATGTATTGCTTCTAGTTATCCTAATATAACATTTTTCAGATGGTTAATTTGGTTGAATATATTCTAGAAAGGAATTTATCAAAAAATTTCATTGATTGATAAATTAATGATCAAAAATTGATTTTTTTAATGGGTAGATAATGGTACCTATATGATTTGTATCTTTTTTTTAATATTTTCCAAAAAAATTGAATAATTTTCATATGTGGAAATATTATAGGGCATGAAAAGCTATTTCCTCATCCTTACCTTAATTTTTTTCAAGCTATATGTTTTTACTCCAAATATATTTCATAAGTGCTCAATATTTATTAGACCACACATAGAGAGTGTCCAAAAAGTAGAGAATCGACCTTTTCCAAGGGTTACCTTTATGATTTTTCAACATGAAGAGAATTATTTACCATTTAATAGGACGTTTATTTCCATGTAAAACTATTTTTTTCAATCATTTTTGTCCAATCGGCTCGAATCATTTATTAAATTAATTTAGGGTGTTTTAGCTCAGACTATCTATTATAGTAGACTAATGTATTCTAGATTAAAAATATATTATTTTATTTTAGGATATTTTCGATCAGATCATATATTTCTATGGTATATGGTTTTCTTTCACATACCATATGTTGTTTTAGTTTATGTTGTTCTACCTCAAACCATCTATTATTGTAGTTTAGGGTCATATATCTTGGACAATCTTCTGTTATAGTTTTAGGTATTGTATCTTGGAAAATATTTTGTTATTTTTTAGTGTATTATAGATTATAAAAATAGTTTTTTTAATTTAGGATCCTCTATATTGAACCATATATTGATATATATTATGATGTTATAGCTTGGACCATATGAAGTTGCAGTTTTGGGTCTTCTAGCTTACAATATCTTTTTTTTTGTTTTCAATGATGGGTATTCATGATGGTTTTGGGACCTTGAATCCCTCAAGTAATTCAAAATAATGAATATCCATGAAGGTTTTGGGAACCCCAAATTCTTAATTGATATTCTAAGAATGATTTTTCATTAATGGTTCTGAATCTCTACCTTCATGCAAGAATTGTGAGGGGGGGAAACAATGATGGGTTGTAGAACTCTATTTCATTACATTAAATATTATTTTTAAATGGTTAATTTTGTTTTATTTTTAAACCACTTGGATAGCTAGACAATGTAATACATAATTCATAACCCAAAATTTTTAACATAAGGAGTTGATATAGTGAAGACATGTTGAAGTCTATCTTTAAAAATTAGGAGATGTCAATTTCCAATGTGATGTTTTTAGGGATCATGAGTATTATAGGTCCTTCACATGAATGAGGAGACACCACAAGTTATGGGTAAATTTCCCTCATACATGGGTTTATAGTGAATATATTGATGGCATAGAATAGGGGAACCTACTCTTTTTTGAGGGCTATAAAATATTATTGAAAACACAAACATTTCATTGATGAAGTTGGATATGGAGAAAAGAAATATCCAAGAAGGTTTCTAGAACTATATGGAAGATTATTTAATGGATTGGAGGATTAATACATCTATAACATGATTTTAAGAAATGTGATAAAATCCATCAAAAAGTTCAATAATGGATTACCACATTCCATCTATGATAATCGGTACAATACACTGTGGGTTAACATCAAAAATATCAAATCCACATGAGTAGTTTTGGTATGAGGATTATAAATCATGATTTAGAAATATATAAAACAACTATATAATGGTTATTGAAAATATATTCTAACAATTAATAATGGTGGAAATTATTATCACATGTGACTAGGATAAGGGAACATGGATTTTAGGGGGAATATTCCTCCAAGACAAGAACCCCCACTTGGTGCAAGCTCTGATGAATCTTGATATTCGCTAGTGAATCCTAGTGGTGTACCTTTAGATAATTAAATCCATGTTATAAATACGCTATACGAAAAATTAAAGAGAAATTAACCAATTAAATGGGGTTCTAGGAGATCAGTATCAACTTGGGGAATTAGTGGGTTTCAAATAAGACTTTAATGATAAGAATGTGTTTTAAGGAAAAATGTAACAATCCAGAAGGGTTTAAGAACCATGAAAGTTGTGTTTCCATATACGGAACATGTTATTACAGCAAGAGGATGTTTGAAATAATTGATCTAAATGTTTCCTAGGATAGGGGTTCTAAGGAGCATATCTCAGGTTTTACTAGAGCCACAAGATAGGCCCTATGAGATTTGTTCATTTTTTATTTATGATATATCTTTTTCCTATACTCTTGAGGTGACGATTTTAGTGATTAGGGACATTAAATTTTCATAGATAATGATTTCTATATTTTCATCCAAAAACGTTTTTTGTCTCATTCACTTCCATTTTAAAGTCCTGTGACTTGGGCTATTGAAGGATAATGTTTAAGGTTATGCAACTTTATCCAAAGTGAATTTAGATTAAGGAATCAATGCACATTGACCTAGTATGGTGTAGATGTTAGAAAATAGACTAGTTATGATTCCAAAAGTCAAGAGTACACCAATGGCATCCTGAGTGGGAGGTGAGAATGATGAAAACCAAGGACCAAAGTTATTTAATCATGAGTAATTGTGTGAGATAGACATGTTGACTATAATAAAAAACCCCCCTTAACTGCTGAGTTCCAATATGATATTTTCAATGATCACATGGATTAGAGGTCCTTTCCCGTAAGGAGTACATGAATCAAGTTAATGGTTAAAGAGCCTTATGCATGAACCCAAAGGGAATATGTGAATTATCACGAAGATATGGCCATGCTCCTCTCCTAGGTCCATGAAATGTTGGAAGAAACTCAAGATCCTCATGACAGAAAGTGCGTGTAATGGATTAAGGTTCTTAGAAAGATGATGGGGCACCCTAATAATTGGTTGGAAGAGGTCATAATATTGTAGTCCATTTATAAGAAGTAATGATGGGAAATGCTCTGCATCGTTTAATATCACATAGTAAGGATGTTCCTACAATGTGGTTTAACATGATGGTTCCAAGATGTGGTTGTTATATAGTTTAATGTCAAGTGACCAAGATGTATTCCTTATTATTTAACATTTTGTGATATAGATATGGGGGTCGATAAGGATTTTTTTAAAATTAAAAAACAAACTCTTCATTGAATAGGGGATTTTGAATATGGCAGGAATTATTATCCTCACATATTCTTATCAGAGGTAGCCATGTGTTGGGGTCATTTTCGTGCATATCTGAGTCATATGCGAACAATCCATTTACAAATTTGATTCATAGGTTGGAAAATAATTTTGATATGACTAGTTCATCCCTAAATAGAATAAATTATTTTAAGGTAAATAAGATATTTAGGGAATATGAAATTTCTATGGTTGGGCTTCCTTGGGTTTCCCTATGGATTTTTAAGTGTAGGAATCATGACAAAATATTATTTTTCATATGGATCACATAGGGATTAAACTCAAATATATGGTGGTAACATTTTGATCAGTCCATTATTAATATTTTATTGGAATCCTATATATAGATTTTAATTTCATGTTTGGTGTAACAAAAACAACCCTAGTAGCCTAGATTCAGTGGTACTTTTATTAAAATGGCATAGTAACATGATATCACATCACCAAGGATCAATCAGTTTACTTTTCTTGAAGAAAATAGATACAAACATGTTTCCCTTAATACATTGTTTATTAAACCTAATACATAAAAAAATAAAATAAATTGATTCTCGTCACTTATTAATATATTCCTTATTCACAACCTAAGGAAGGAATCAACTAAAAAGTCAGATTAGATTCTTAGTGAGGGTTTTATGGAACAATAATAAGTGAAGTAAATTCAATATAGTATAGATATTATGTGAAGGTAAATAATATGAAAAACACATTCCCTCAGTGCATTGAGAATGAAAATGCATCCATGTATTTTTTTTCATAATGAAAACATCATGGAAAGTAATAACTGAATACCTAATAAAGAAAATTATTATTTCAGGGGAATTATTTATCTAGAACATGAGCCATTATATTGTCAAGACAGTTTATGTCTATGTGTAAAACCCGATCTAATTTTGTTTAGAAACAAACAAAAAGGGTTTATCGCAAACTCATTTTCTTCATGAGACATGTCGATGCATCATGGGGTGATCTATAATATATCCCCATTTGTCGCTTAAATTAAGAATCATTCTTCATACATATATTCAATTCATAAAAAATATGAATTATCAAAGTATCCATAATTAGTAGAGGACATGAGTTCATCGATATTTCCACAATTAAAACATCATTAAAAGAAAATACCATATGTAAAATTGGTACATGGATATGGAAATAATAATTTACATTATACATGAAATATGGAAATTTAATTAAATAATTATTGAATGATGCTATAAATTTAAAGGGAAGTATACATACACCCCACACAAAGAATAAGTGAAGAATAAGGCATTACCAAAGGGAATATCAAAATAGTGTCCAAGAGAGAAGGAATATAAATCATACTTGGACACTAAAAATTGAAAAAGTCATAGATCTGGATAAATTATATCCTAGAAAATTAAAACATGTAAAATTTGTGTTTAATAAACAATATAAATGATCCTATTTTTTAAAAAATTTAAAGAAAATATTAAAGAGTATTCAAAATAGAAAAATGAATAATTTTTTGTTTAAAACCACAAATTTCCAAAGATATATTTTCCTAGTAATATTAATTATTTTAGAATTTTTTTTGGTCTTATAGTTTATTTTGATCTGTACCTGGAATCACGTATGAAATTGGATAGTCCCCTTAATTCATCCTTGTTTATCAGGAGGAATTGAAAAATGAGACCTTATAAAACATGCATTAACCATCAAACAGAAATGAACAAATATAAATAAATGGGTTTAGAAAACATGAAAAGAATGTAAGGAGTTATATAATAATAATTAAGGATTTAATTATGGTAATGATAGGGAAAACTTAACCCGAATGAAAAATGGAGGTTTAGGGAGAATCTATTACCTTATATCTAAATGGTTTGTACACTTGATCTTAATGTTTGGGATAATTAGATGACATTAATTAATTAATTAAGAATTATTTATATATTTATTTGATTTATTATAAATTCATTAATTTTTATGGCCTTTTTGATGAGTTATAATATACAATATTATCATTTGGGAGGGTTAGTTTCCTTGGTTTTCATGATCAGTTTACGTGTATACTTGTATGAAAAATCATGTAAAATGAGAATAATTTTCCTGAATTTAAATTATGTTTTATTAATGTAGATACATATTATTAAATGGTTTTATATTTCATTCTATTTTATGGTACAAGGATTAATCCTTAGATAAGGAATTAATGATAACAGTTTTGATTTTTTGGCATTTTCTTTAATTATCACGAACTATTTTTTTGTTAGTTAGTATTGTCCATATATACTAGTTTAAAAATTTTAAATAAGATGTAGTACATATATAATTTTATATTTTATCCTTATAAATGGTTTTATAACCACCCTTTAATGTGTAATTGAAAAATAAAAACACATTGTCCATGAAAATGATAAATCATCACCGAAGAGATGATGTTTAGAAATAAAGGAGGAGGTGGAGAGAATTGATTGTCAATTTTATTTTAACATGATAATATTATAGAACATATAATATTATAGAGTTATTATTCATGTTTTGATAGAGGAGGTGACGTATTATTAATAAAATAAAATAAAATTGCGAAAAATCAATGGGAATGATTAAGGGTTTTACCTGATGAATTATAATCCATGAGGACCTTCTTAGGGGACTTGGGTTTGGCCTTTTATTAAGAGAAAATTCTCTTGGATGAGGGTGATAGAATTGGGAAGAATATTGGCATGATAATGGACAATCTTCAAGGCATATAAGGTGTGAGGAGAAGAGGTCATGATGGGCGGTATTTATAGTGAAACAGATGGATGTTTTCACATTATTTTACACATTAGATTATTATTTTTCCTCAAGACTATGAATAGTTTAAGAATTATCACTAAGTATATAAAAATAATGAAGTATATTTAGTGATAATGAGATTAAATCATCTATGAATAAATAATTCATTTATTTATCTTACACTGTAAATTATCATATTTCACAATTCACAAAAAAATAAAGTATTTTTGAAAAATAAAATAATACACCCTATCAATATTTTAACATTTTTAGTTAAAAAATTAATTCCATTTTATGAAAATAATATTCTAAATATGAAATTTTTAATATTTAATTAATACATCATTTACTTGGAAAATACCAATTTTAAAATTATAACTATTTTACAACATTTTTAAAAATCCATTGTGTTGTCATATAACTATCTTATAGTCAGTAAAAAAATAACACTTTATGACTACATTTTCTGAAAATAAATTTTCTTTTAATCCATTATATTAAAAAAATGGAATGAAAAATTAACGTTTATAAAAAAATACGAACACGTAATAAATAATTCATAAAATATTTATTTATTTCTAATATGATATAATAATATCATATTATCATTTATAAGATTCTAAAATTTTATTTATACTTTCATAGGTGAGGTTACTATTCTACGAGCTAAATTACTATTCCTACGGGTCACACCACAATTCTAAATTTCAAGTTACTATTTCATTGATATATGGTCCTAAATTTCTAGAAAAAAACCTTAATTCATTCATTATTCATTTATAATGTTTTTTTTGTGTTTTTTATGTGATTTTATAATATGTGAAATAATTTTTGTGTAGAATGTAAGCTTCCAAATGAGTTGAATTTATTTAAGAGGATTCATACTGTAAAATAAAGGGGGTTATATTCTTTCATACTTCATAATTTTTTATTAGAAAATTATCATTAATATTTCCTCCTAAACAAATTTTGGTGCTTCTACGTCATAACATCTTCAAGTTCCCATGTTTCTTCTTACATTTTTTGGTTTCTCCAAATATCCTTTATGAGTTGAGTCATCTAATTTATCAATACATTCTCTCTTGTATCAAGAATCTTTATATAAACCTCACAACAACACAAATATGCATCCAAATTTATTTGTTTATATGTGAGTACATGTGTTTGGTATGGAATGTACTTCTTCAATAATCACGGGTGGAACACATCATGATCATTGGAGAGACTTAGTAGAATTGTATATCAGTATGTAAGATATCCAATTCATTACATTATTTGAAATGGTTTTATGTACCAGGGGATCAGTTTCCCTTTATTTCCGAACCAGAAGATTCAATTCAATGGAAATACTTTCGGAAGGACATGATATCCCACATAAAATTATGCATCCTCTCTTCAGTTATCAGCATACCTCTTTTTTCTACTTTGATATGCTCTGATATGTGTCTTAATTATCTTTAATTTTAACATTTACTCTTCAATAATATTTTTTAAAATCTATTTCTTCCTAATAACGTCATCCTAACAGGTTTTAGTTTGACTACCTTGTTGTATAATGCTTCATATAGTGCCATTTAAATACTAGAATAGAAACTATTATTGTAGTAAAATTCATCAAAAGGTGAATATTGATCCCAACTACCTTTAAAGTCAAGTGATCATCATCTCAAAATTTCCTACAATGTTTTAATTGTCCATTCACAATATCTTTCAGTCTATGGGTGATAAGTCGTTCTCAAATGATGTTATGTATCCAAATCCTTCTAAAGGATCTTCTAGAATTTTGAGGAGAAATGCAGACCTCCATCAAACATAATATATGATGGTGCTCCATGTAGTCTTACAACATTTTTAATAAATAGTCACTCTAGGTTATTAAAATGTAAATATTCTCTTATATCAAGAAAATGTGATGCTTTTCTAAGATTATCAACAATATCCCATATTTCAGCATTCCTTCTAAGTGTCATTGGTAGTCCTATGAAAAATTATTCTGTAATTCCATCCCACAACCATATAGTAATATTTAGAGGTTTCAAGACTCCTCTAGGATGTTTTCTCTTGGACTTCATTTGTTGACCAACTATAAACCTTGATACATAGTCAGAAATTTCCTACGTCATGTTATCCAAAAAAAATGTTCCATCAGATCTATATATAGATTTGTACTACCACGGTTTACAAATAAATTTAAGCTATGAGAATCATCTAATAATTACCTTTTATGCTGTGTTATTGATGGGACACATAACCTCTTTCTAAATTTTAGAATTCCACCCTCATTTGTCAATTATGACAATATTACATTGATGATGGATTTAATTTTATTTTGAAAATTATCGTCATCATATTGATATATTTTTATCTCCTCTAGTAAATATTGTTTAGAAATAATTTGAAAAGTGAATGATTTTTCCCTTTCCTTAACAATTCCTATATCCATATTTTCTATATCCATTAATATAGGATCTTCCTTAATCCCCATTTGGGTAATAATTCCTTAATCTTTCTTCTCAATTCATCTTCTACCATCATTATTTTTCCTATATGGTAGTGTCTTGATAAATCATAATCTTTGAGGAACTCGATAATCTCCTTTGACTCATGTTGATTTATTTTTTTTAAATATGTATTTCAAAGTATTGTTATCTATATATATCTCACATCACTCACCTTAGACACAGTGAATCTATATATTTATGGAAAATATTACGTCTCCTGACATAATATCATGAAAAATGTTATTTTTTCTTGATTCTTTAATGGCCTTGATGCATATGAAATAACATTATTGTTTCCACAAGAAAAAAACCATGACTAATCTTTGATGCATCACTATATATCACAAATGCCTCCTTTACTAATAGTATATTCCAAATGGGATCATTTAATTATATTATCTTGAATTCTTTATATCATTCTTCACATTATTTTATCCATATTAACTTAAACCCTTTACGTGAGTGATCAGTTAATGGGTTATAAAATCGGTCAGTATTCTGAACAAAACTCCGATAATAACATGCTAAACCAATAAAACTACATATCTCAGTTATATTAATTAGTGTAGGAATTTCATGGATTTCCTTTGTATTTGTATGATAAACTGAGATTCCAAACATATAGATAATTTGGAAAGAAAATAAAATTTTTGAAGCTATAATTCACATACTCAAAACTTCCCATATAACTATTTTCATATAATAGTCTTTGTAAATATCCTCAAGTGGTTACCTTGGTGGTCATTGCTTTATGGTTACACCAAGATATTATAAATAAATACCACAAAAAAATCTTCACGATATTCTTTGAACACTCTTTTCATTATATCTATTAAAACAGAGTGTGCATTAGTCAGTTAAAATTCTTTACCTAAAACTTGTAATGTGCATAACTTGTCCAAAAATCTATCTTTAGAATGTATCTTTTCCTCACATGAAATTGACGATATCTATAATGATGGTCAATATTAAAAGAATATTAATCTATATAGATTTGATCAAATAAATATTCAATTAGAGGTAGGGGATACTTTCTCTTTATTTTAATAGCATTGATTTCACTATAGTAATTAATAAACCTTAAGGATCTATATTTCTTCATCAAAAAGAGAATAGGGGATCCCCATAGAGAAACAATAAAATGAATAAATACATTAATAATCAAAATCTCATGTTCTTTCTTTAACTCCACTAATTCTATAGTGGATATTCTATTTAGATTATCTTATATTATTTTTTCATCAATAATTAAATCAATGGTAATCTCAACTTCACACTCCAGGGGATTCTCCCGATTATGCATTAATAATTACATCAATGTATTCCTATAAAATTGGGGAATTATCAATTTGAAGGTAAATTTCCTTGTCCTTAGATGTTATTTTGTATCCCCCTGGAGAATTTAGTTTAGTAGATCTACTCAGGGTGGATACAGATAATAATTAGATAATGAAGTTTCTCCTCTAAAGATAAGGGAATCAAAAACTTCCACAAAAATAGTAAGTTACTTATTTTTAACAAAATATCACAAAATATTGTGAAATATACTATATACTTATCAATTACAAAAAAACTTATGATGATAAGGTCCGCAACAAAATAAATTTTATGTGAAAAAAGGGGACTAAACAATACGTCTTTTTGAAATAAGACTTACCATATGAGTTTTACTGGTAAATCCTTGGTAAAATAAAAAGGGAAACACCTGATTCTCTTTGAAAACTTGGTGGATATAAAATATTATGATGATCCAAAATAAAATAAATCATTGGATACATTTTAATATAGGATTTATTACCTTTAACCACATAATTGGGTACTTCTACTTCAGTTGTTGTGATTAAATAAGCCTGGTTATCTCTCCTTGGCCTCTTATGTGGAAGATTCCCCTGAAAATTAGAACAATGATTTGAATAAATACCTATTTCATTATAGTTAAATCATTTAACATTATTGTTTTGTTTCTTCCCCATAGAATCATTACCTCAATGACCCTATTCTCCACTCATATAGAAAACTCCCATTCCTTTCATGAATTTCCCAAGATTATTTTTCCACAATTTTAACTTAATCAAAATTTCATAAATCCTTTCTTCTTATATGATGGTTCACCTTTTAAATGGTTATCAAAAGTCATATTTTGTCCTTAATTTACCTTGATAAAATATGATTTGGAAAATTCATTCTCTGTTTTGATGGCACACAATAATATTTCTTCATTTGATGAAAATGTTTGAGAAGGAAGTGTTCATTGGAGACTTATATTAATAACTTCAATGAAATTATCAGTCTTATATTTTGAATAATGTATATAATCAATAGCATAAATGGGTAGTCTTGTGAATGTATCCCCATACTCTACAACACTCTTTAATTCCTCTTTCATTATGAAAAGTAATTTTTTCATCATTTCAATTATTTTCTTAAGTGGAAATTATTTTTTGATGAACATTTCATTAATATTTCTCCATTATATGTTTTATATTTCATATTCCCCTAATTATTCTAGATCAAAGGCCGCCAATTATCAATTTCTTCCTCGAGACAATAGACTTATAGTACCATCTTTTCATATTAATTAATTCATAATGCCATAAATATCTTATCAATGGATTTATGCACTACTCAACTACAAATTGATATGTAGTCCTACTAAAATATGGGGGGATTATATTGCATGAAACTATCTAACATAGGTGTATTATGGTTATTATTCATAACCTGATTAAGCTATCCTAATATATCCATGATGTTTTCTGCTCTAATAGTAACTGTATTGTCTTGCTCAAAGGGAAATCCCTACATAGTGTCTGGGTATTGATTCCTTTCGTTTTATTAGGAACTATTTCTAAATAATGACATACAATAAATAATGTTATTAATCATAATGCCTAATTATGAACTAGAAAAAAACACATAATATAAATTAAAAATTTATGCATAGATAATATTATAATCATTTTTTTGGGGAAATATTTTCTTTTAAAATAATTCATATTGGGTTTTTAATAGATTGTGAATTATCGTATTTAATATAATCCCTGAGTGTCAAACAAGGTGCGTGTTGAGACACATTGTTAGGTACTAAGTTATGTCGAGATAGGATTGATTTACCTTGTCAATGTTATTACCCCTAGATATATGTATTCCAAAAACATGTCCACTTGTAGTATCTAGATAGGAGAGTATTTCTAAGAACACCCTCAAAATCTCTACCTTACCAAAATAATTGGATGTACATCTATATTTATCTATTATTTATATCTTATGGTTATGTTCCCTAATCTACATTTCATGGTTTCTACTAAACTTTCGTCGATGCCAAATTTAACAACCCCCACCCTTGTATCATAGAGTTGGTGTTCATTTTATTAAAATTAAAAAGATACAAGAGATAACATCAAAATGGATTTAGTATTTTATTATTCTTGAAGAAAAAAGATACATACATGGTTCCCTTATAACATTGGTAATTAAAAATAGTATATATAAAAAGTAAATAAACTGATTTATATCACTTATTAAAATAGTCATAGGTCACAACCTCAGGAAAAGAACAAATAATAGGGTGAGCTCAAAAGATCAATAAGGTTTATATGAAAAAATAATATGTGAAGTAAATTCAACATTTCATTGAAATCATAGAAAGGTATGTAATTTAAATATTAGATTACACCAGTATAATGAGAATGAAAATGAATCCATATAATTTTTCATAATGAAAGCTTCATGGAATGTAATAACTAAATACTGAATTAATAACATTATTATTTATTATGTTTCATGTACTGGCACATAAACCATTACACCATAAAAAACGATTAATTCTGTGGTTAAAAACACATCTGATTATGTTTGGAAACAAGCACAAAGGGTTTATCACAAAGGATTTCGTCTCATGAGACATATCGATGCATCAAGGGGATATCTATAACTAGGACCCTCCCATGACTAAAATTCTAAATCACTAATAATACATATATTAAATTTTTAAAAAATATGTCTTTTCAAAATATCTCATCTTAGTAAAGGACAATGATTCAACAATATTTCCCCAATTAAAAAATCAATAAATGAAAAAATCATATGTCAAAAATTGTAAGTATTTAATTCAATGAAAATATACATGATACAATAAATATGTATATTTAACTAAATATTCAATGAATGTTTATCACAATTTAAGGGGATGTATAGAATCCCCACAAATAAGGAGTAAGGGGTGAATCATGCATCAAAAAAGAATATCATAATGGAGTCTAAGAGATAATGGATTTAAATCATACATGGACTTTCACAATGGAAAAATTCATATATCATGAAAAATTATTTCCAAATTAATTTAAAACATATAAATAAATAGTTTTAGAGTCTTCATAAATGAGCCACTTTAGTGCGGTTTAAGGAAAATATTAAAGAGTTTTAAAGCAGAAAAATGAATAATTTCAGGAAAAAACCAGAAATTAACAAAGATATTTTTTCAAGATAAAATGAGTAAATTTATAAAAGATACATGGGGACTTAAAATAGATTATTTTGTGTACATGAAAATGGGTAAGAAATTCGAAATCTACCTTAAATCAGGTTTCTTATCGGGAGAAATTGAAAAATCAGACCTTATAAAGCATGCATTACCCATCGAAGAAAAATTATCTTTTCTGGATACATGGGTTTAATATATATATATATAGAATTTTGAATATGTATATAAAAATAATAAAGGATTACATTAGGATAATTATAGAGAAAATGTAACCAGAATAAAAAATGGAGGTTCATGGAGAATCCCTTACATTTTGTCTGAAGGTGTTCTGCAGTAGATCTTAATGTCAATGATAATAAAATTAAATCAATTAATTAATTTTGTCTGAAATTTTTTAAAATTTATTTCTTTTATTATTAATTTATTGAATTATTTTATGTACTTTTTGATGATTTATAAGATATAATTTTATCATTCTGGAGCGTTTGTTTACTTGGTTTTCATGATCAATTTACTTGTATACATGTATGGAAATCATGTAAAATGAGAATACTTTTACATAACTCATATTATATGTAATTATTAAATGTAAATAGTATTTAATTGTTATATATTTAATTCTATTATATGTTATGGGGATAAATTATCAGATAAAATGTTAGTTATAATCATCTAGATTATTTTCGAATTTTTTTGAGCATTACAAAAACGTTTTGTTTTAATAATTAATATTATGTATATATACTGGTTTTATAAGATTAAATAAAATTTAAATCATATATAAAAGTTTATTTTAAACTTTTAAAAGTTTTTCTCATCACCATTTAATGTGGAATTGAAAAACAAAAACACATCGTCCACGAAGGTGGTAAATCGGCACCTTAAAGACGATGTTTTCATTTTTATAAATAATGGATGAGGTGAAGGGAATTGGTGGTGGTTTTTCCATTTACATAATAACAATATACAATATTTAATACACTGTTTTTATCATTCATGATTTTATTTAGGATTTTTGGAAAGGATAATAAATTAATATAAAATAGTAGAAAATCCAAGGGATGAATTAAGGGTTCAACCTCTTGAATTCTTCCCATTGAGACCTCCTTAAGGTACTTGAGTTTCAAATTTTATTGATACCAAAGTATCATGTAAATTGGGTAGATACTTTTGAATAATATTATATATAAATTTGAAATTATTCAAGTATTAAGAGGCATGTGGAGAAGAGGTGGTGAGGGGTTTATTTATAATGGAGGAGAGGGGTGTTTTCTCTTTATTTTACTGATTATTTTGTTATTGTTTCCTCAAGACTATGAATAGTTTTAGGAGTATTACTAAATATATTAAAATAATTATATATAGTTCAATATTATTGTCTTAAATAATCCACACATCATCTACTACTCAATAATTTAGGTATTTATCTTATACCATAAATTATCATATTTCATAACTCACTGATAATTCAATTATTTTATAAGAATGAAAAAAATTCAACATAAAATATTTTCAACATTTAAAATTAATAAATGTACTCCATTCTTTGAAAATAAATTTTCAAATATGAGAAATTTAAATTTTATGTAAAATAATAAATTACGTGGTAAATAACAATTTTAAAATTATAACTAATTTTATTACACTTTTAAAAATTAATTAAAGTATTATAATGTTATATTATAAACATAAGACAAAAAAATATTTATAAAAACATTTTATGAAAATAAATTTTCTTTTAAATCATTATATTAATTTTAAAATTGATAAAAAACATTTATATTTATAAAAAAATATCAACAATTAATTAATAATTCAAAAAACATTTATTTACTTGTACTATGATATTATTATATCATATTAACATTTATAAGATGACTAAATTTTATTTTTAATTTCATGTGTGAGTTTATTATTCTATTGGAGAAATTACTATTCCTCTGGGTCTCATTACTATTCCAATGGTCAAGTTACTATTTCCTTGGTATATGTTGCTTAATTTCTAGAAAAATACTCTAATTTCAACCATTATTCATTAATAATGTTTTTGTGTGTGTTCACTATGTGATTTTATACCATATAAAAATAATTGGACAATGTAAGTTATCAAATGAGTGGAAATTATTTAAGAGGATACATACTATAAAATTAGGGGGTGTTGTGTTAGGCTGGATAATTAATACCTACCTTGAGGTAGATCCTTCATGAAAGATAAATATTACTCCCAAGGTTCAAATACTTAGGTAATATAGGGCATGTTCTCTCTATTATTTAATTTTTAGTTGGGCAAGAGAGGATGATGTATGTGTCACTATATATCTCTATAGAATGAAAATGACACCATGCATTGTTCTTATGAAGACTCCCCACCCAAATCTATTTTATAGAGGGGAAATTTTTTATATTCCCTTGATGAGGTGTTACAACATATTCGGATAGGGGGAAATTTATGTGGATAAAACTCATACATATGGAAAGATATTTTCTATGTCCTATCTGGTATAAATGTGAAACACTGAACCCTAATATAGATTTATTGATATTATATACCACTGAAATATATTTTATGTCTCTACTGGATATACCATATGGGGTTATTGAGAAGAATTACTAACTCAAGGTAGTTAAATATTATAAAAGGGTTTGAGCACCCTAAAAGATAGGATAATAGGTATTTGACAAATCTTCAGGAGAAGGTATTTAATAAGTGATCCTTGTGTACATATTCATCATGAGGATGATTTTTTATACATGAAAACCCCATCTAATTTAGTTTGACTTCATGAAATTAGGATTTATCTATTTTTTAACATCATGGACTAAGGACATGGTTCCCTGTATACAAATGGAACACACCTAAATTTCAATGCTAATACTGGGGTTACATGTTAATTGATTCATTCTCAATGTGAGAAACAAGATACAATGGGCCAATAGTTGTACCATTCTATGGTGTGTAACCGAGAATATGTATGGGAATCTGCAGTTCGGTATAAGTAGGAATCCCCCTAACAAAATTCATTCACATCAAGGAACATAGTTTGCGGTGATCATAGTTCTTGAATAGGCTTAAAATAGTATTTTTAGGCATCACTACATATCTAGTGATAACATGAGTCAAGCCACACATAGTTCTAGTATTTGAGGTTTCATGCACAAGTTTATCCAAATTATAGGAGGGCGAATTTTCCCTCTTATAATGTTTATGGGCCTAGTTTTAGGGATCTTGGCATCACTACATATCATGTGGTGTCAGAATAAATCCACCCATTATTCTACTAGAAAAAAATCCCTTGAGAGTTCTCACCTAAATTCATAGTTAGATAACTTATATATATATATATATATATATATATTGTAGATGGACACGTAATTTGAGATTCGAATGATACTACATATTCCAGGGGGGGATAGAAAATAATTCATCCGTAGTTATTTAATTGAAATCTAAATTCACAGGTCTAACCTAATATACTAGGATGGGGATATTCCTTTTATTGCGGATAGACATGGGATTTTTTATCCGGGTATCACTACATATCCTATGAGGATATGAATCGTCAAAACCATAATTCATATTAAGAAAACCCTTTTGTAGGTCTGACCCATAAGTAGAGAGGAGGAATTTTCCATTTAAATTAAGAATGCGCCCAGGATTTGGGATCTGGGAGTAAATAATTATCTATAAATAATAGAAATCAAGTAACATGTAGTTCCTGATAAACATCCCTCCATTTTTGCTACCCATATTGATAGAGGGATTCAATTTTATATATTTTGATACTATTCCCAATATTTGGGATCTAGGCATCAATGTATACCCTTTCAACAATAGGAGTCATTCCACATATAGGTTTTAGACTGATAATTCCTTGTGTTTGTCTGACCCATATGTAGAGGGGGGGGGGGATTTTCCATTAATATTTCAATTTGACACAATATTTGAGATCTAAGAATCACTATATATCCTGAAATAATAGTAATGAAGTCAAATTTTGTTCTTAAATGGAGAATTCCTTACGCAGGCCTGACCCATACATATGGAGGGAGTATTTAACCTTTTCCATTATATAGATATATATCATTCATAATAAAAAGATATCGGACTTAGAAGATGACCCCTTGTGAGGTAGTTTCACATTATATTTCTAAGATTCCTTCCATATAATTTTAACATCATGTGGTGAGGACATATTCTATATAGATTAATATCATATGGAATGGATTAAATCTGGGTAGTTTAACATAAAAATTAAAGAAATCATCCATGTATTTTAACATCATACTGTAAGGAATTATTCTATATAGTTTAATGTCATACAGTAACTATGTTGGATTCCATGTGGTTTAAATTCCTCATTCAATGACTTTTTATCCTAGTGGTAGTAATGAAAAATGATTCATGAGAAATATCAGGTTTGTTGGGGGTGTAATGTGTTCCCCATCATACATGTCTAGTGAGTAGTATCTGTTACAGTAGACCATATATGTGACATAAGTCAATTAAAATTTTTCATCCATATTTTGATTCTTCATCCATAGTATCATGAGGGTTCTGAGAATGAATACTAGTTCTCCTTGAAAGAAATAGATAATGTGAAACTTTTTGTTGAAGGCTCAAGTAATATTATTTTGATGAACCTCAGGATTGTGTAACATATACAAACCTTTCTCATCAATTTGTTCCCTATCATCCTTCCACTTCTATGATTGTTATTTGTCTAATCTTTTTTACATAGATAGTTACTTATAGTGAAGGTAACTAAAATTTGATGGGAAATAGTACTTATATCCAATAAAACAATGAATATGGGGTCTCTTCTATAGTAGTGTGTGTAATGGTATGGTTGGACCATAAACCATGAATGGTTTTTTCTAGTCATTACCTATTTCTTACCCACTATTTTCTATAATATATTTGAAATAGTCTTATTGAAAGCCTCTATCTGCCCGTTTTTTACTACCGGATAGTGATGGGAATAGAGGGAACCATTTTTGTAGTCATGATAAAACATAATTAACTTATATGAATACAAATTGGAGCCATTATCCATTATAATGATGTTGGGGACACCAAATATTTTAATGATATTGGACATCATTATTTTGATGATATTATTTTTCATGAATTCCTCGAAGGGTATCACCTTAATCCATTTGGAAAACAAGTTGGTAGTAGTAAGTATGATCATAAATTGATTTTACATTTACGGGGGATAAGTCCCCACAATGTTCGTCACCCATATGGATAATTTCTAGGAATACTTAGATTTATTTAATAATATGATAGATAATGGATAAATTTTGAATGGATTTTAAATTCATGAAATTTTATATTTATTTCAACTGAGTTTTACATAATTTTATTCCAATATTAAACAAGGCACCAAATTTGGGGTGAGAGTCTAGGTAAGGACTAGTGATTACTGTAGGATCTTACAAAGACATCCTTTTTAATGTTAGGAGTCCCTTCTTGAAAAAATAATCTAAGAAGGACTCTATAAAAGTGTCATTTATAGAAAAAATTATTTTCATTAACCCATCCTAAGGGGTGAATATTGGTACCTAGTGAAGAATATGTTCCCCTTATACTCGATCTAATAGGAGGATCCCATTTTGAAGGTAATTTAATTTGGGATTCATTCTTTACAGTTTTTGTATTGACTCACCATTCTCTTGGGTTGTATTTACCTAACTGATTTCCTCCATGAAATTGAGGATTATATATGTGACCTCCCTTTAATGAGTGATTTCAAAAACCACATTATTCTGAGCAGTATCTTCCCAGACAGTGTCCAAATTATCAAGTGCATCGATATGAAATTTCCATGATTGTGGAACATGATTCAATGTTACATCGAAAGGGAACTCTACTATTAGTCATCTTTTATAACTAGTAAGAGGGACTGGCTCTTTATTTCTGATGGAATAAACTCTATTATTATTCTTCATCACTAGCTTTATATAACCATTTATATTCAGGAAAACAATCTAAAACTATTGGTATAGATCCACGAAGATATCAAGGGCTTGGTATTCATCCTCATTAATAGTGCATCCTTTGAATAGTGGGAAAGTGTGGATTTTTATTTATTTTTCATGGGAATGAAGTACAATCTATATACCAAACCTAGTTGAGCTTTGGTTTTTCTATTCCTTTTAAAATCGGGTTTTTGGAGGAACCATAAAAATAAATCTCCCATATTTGGGGGGATATCATTGGTATATAATAAATATTTTTTTAGAAGATTGGTGTCCAATGGCCTGATTCCTGGGGTGGGATGTACTAAAAGGAAATCAACTAGGGTTTCCCCATTTACTGATTCTATGATATGAATTTAATGTCATTCTATTATAGGATCATATCCCATTAGTCCAAACGACCAGTTAACATAGGTAATCATAGAATATCCTTGATCAGATCATTATGAGTGACCGTGTGGACTTCGTGATGATTCATGTGATGCCTCAGCTTATGTACTATGATGATGAGAATGGGTAACTTCTTCTAAATTTCAAAATATCATGTCTCTGTACATTTCATTTACCTTCTAATGTATTACATATTTTCTCACTTCCCAAGTCATTTTTCTCTAAATATAGAGCACAAAGCGATCTTTCCATGATGGCAATGTACAACAGTAGTGGAATTCATTATACTAGAGGTATTAGGACCAGTGAATGAAATAGGTATAGAGTGATATTCATAGAATCATCTTATAATTATCTATCTCATTGATAGGTGACTTCCTTGTTTATTAACATAGTTAAGGGGATATATTTTCTCATCAGGTTGTCAATGAAACACTTAATGTATGTGAGGTGTCCAGAGATCCCCCTCAGTTCTTTAATATTTTGGTGTGGTGGAATTTTTAATACATATTATTCTCTATCTCATCATTGATGTCATGTTGGTGTTCCATAAAATATCATAATTTTTCTGACATCACCCCAAACTCATAATTTAGTGGGTTTATCTTCAAACTATGTTGTTGTAATTTATTGATTACTATCTTAAAGTCAGTAATATGATAACAATGATTTTGAGATTTATCCACTTGGTGGTTGACATAGAATTATATGGTTTTCTAATGAATGGCTTAAAGATTTAATGAATGGTTCATTGGTTTGTAGTACCATCATTCTTTAACTCAAATGGAGTGACTTGATATAAAAATATCTCTTGGGGTGCCCTGATGGTGGTGGATTCCTTATCCTCATGGTCTATTTTGATCTAGTTATATCTTTACTATAAATCCATGATGGAAAGGGCTCGAAAACTATTGGTTTCATTGATCAAAACATCTGTTATTTGTACTATAAAGTAATCTATTGGGGAGTTTCATTTAATGTCCCTGAAATCAATGCTGGAACTAATATTCTCATTCCACTTCTTGAAAGGGGTGACGTATGATGACAATTTTGGGTATTGTACCCTTGAAAAATGTTGGGCATGATCAATTTTTCAACTTCAATGTCAATATTGGTATAATGAGAGGGGTGAATTATTTTGGACACCTATATGAAATCTCCATTTTTATCTGTAAAACCTATAAAATTGATTTATACTTCATGGTACTTCCTAGGAGTCTCTATATAATTCCATGAAAATTAATATTAGTGTTTCTTCATTAATGATATATATATATAAATTTATTATTTCTGAAGAGTCATGGTGAAAATAATAAATGTAGGTCATAGGTATTGTTTTTATAGATTATTAATTTTCATCTCATCGATGGTGCTTCATATGGATTCCTCAAATTTAGTTGCTAAATTTCATTGTTCAAATTCTTTTCCCACCACCTCTATATCTATGAGGTCATCATTAGGCATGGTGAAAATTTTGGGGGAATCTCTATCTCTATTGGGATAAGGAATACCATATGGAGGAAAATTGACATCATGAACTATGAGAGTAGTTTTATATAGATTTCCTGGATGTGCAAATTCCTTTATGTTTCCACATGGGTTAGAAGAAATATGGAAAACCAGAGTTTTATAGAATGTGCTGGTAGTATTAATCGCCTTTTCAAATGGTGCAAGAGAATTCATGCATCCTGAAAAAGAATTAGTATGACTACCCTTTGATGAATTCGTATAAACTGACATGTTTGTCTTCTCAAGGATATTTTCCCAAGAATATTTTAAACCATAAAATCATGTGGGGACTGATTTGGCTACCTCGAATAGGTATATGGGAAGTATATATTCAATATCAGCCATGCTCTAGGTATTCATAGGGGCTCTCCCCAATCCATTAAGAGTTCCAACCTACATATCATCATCCAAAAAAAATTGTTTTAATTTACTATTTTTGAAACATAACCCAAAAAATTTGAGTAGAAAATCTCAATGGGGGAACTATCACCATGTTGTATTCTGACATTTCCATTGATGGGGTATTTTAATCATTGTTGTATTTTTAAAGGCACCATAACATCGGAATAGAGAAAAGGTCATCCAAGAAGCACATTATGTGATGTGTACTTATAGAAAACCATGAACTCATTATTCAATGTGAAATATACAAATTGAAACTTGATCTTGATATTTTTTTTAGGTCTTCTATTATACTTATCATTCCCATAAATGGTAATCTTTGTTTCTGAAATATCATCTTTATCATATCCCAACAATAAGAGGTTCCAGACTAGGATAAGGACGATCCAAAATAAATTTCAACCATAGCCCTTTGGATATTGATATTATCTATTTTTCATAAATTATAATGGGTTCTAATTTTTTATAGGAGAATTTAATCCTAGGCATGTTCTTTAAATGAGATTGTGGTATAGAATTATGATGGCATAATCTCCCCTTGGTAAACCTCATCTATAGATAATTCTATCTAAAATTTTTTATGGTGTCTCAAGGGCCTTGATGAGTATATATCCTAGTAATTTTAAACAATGTATATCATCTAGGATTTTGTTTTTTTTTCTAGGACTGCTGCGAACTATTTTATAATTTCATATTTATATTCTCATGGTCTATATTTCTTATGGTAGGATCACAATTTATCGTGCTTCTTAATAGTGGTAGGTGTGCATGATACTTGGGTATAATTTAAAGGATAATTTGATGCATGTGTCATTTTTCACACTAATCTACACCTTTTTCTAGGATAATCATAAAATCAAACACCTCCAGTCGGTCATGAAAAACAATTTGAGAAAAATAACCTCTAGGGGGATCTACAAAATATCCATTATTCTGTTCGGATTGTTTAAGTTCTCACCCATGGGTGTCATCCCCATATATGGATTTAATAGGTGTTGGACTGATATATTAGGATATTTCACCCTAAAATCAACCCTTATACCCACAACTATTGAATCCTAGGCCTCTGTCTCCCCATCAAGTGTAAGAAACTTATACTCGTATATGTATTCATCATTAGAGTTAGGATCAATTAAGTGAATGAAATTAACAGCAATAAACATGAGGTCTTCATAGAATTATTATACTTTTTGTTGGGGTAATTTCCATTATTCCATTTTTTAGGTTGGTGCCTCTTGTTCCATTTGATGGGTCAGTTACCATGTCACCATTCGGTTGGTCAGATTCCATTCCCTTGAATGTTGAGGGGAATAAATTTGTGATGGTTAAAATTTGTTTGGAAGTTCTATTTGACTATTATTCCGATTAATTTTATTTTTTTATAATAATAACATCATCCTATGAGAGGATTATTCAAAAACTCCTCTCATGGTGAGGGAACCATTAGTGACTTATGCAGTTAGGCTCTCAGGGTGGCATGAACTAATTCAACAACATTATGAGTCATACGGTTATCAAAAAATTGTTAATTCCATGCAAAAACTTCATTATAGTCACCCACTTTCTATGGTTGTATGGTGGTCATACATGTCTTGTTTTTCTGGTAATTTTGTAGTATCACATGTCACGAATGAACCGTAGTATAGAGAATTTAGTTGAATAAATTATAGATCAATATGGTGTAACCCAGACTTCTAGAATAATATAAATATTTAGAGTGCTCAATATGGTTGTCCTCCTCATGTTTCCTCAGATCCGTCATTTTGAAGAGGTTATTTTCCACACCTGTGATAAAATAATGATGATAATACTAATTCCCAAAGAATTTATTTTTTTCGTATATTCCTCAATTCACAGGTGACCCTTGTATCTTTTTCATCCATTACATGATTATTTTGTTGCATTGGCCACTCAGTAGGAAGCCAGGATAGATTTGGGATTGTCCTAGGTTATCCAGGGGATATCATTCCTTATTTTATAGTAATACTGATAAATTCCTCTTTTCCATGTATATTTCCATTTTCCATGGGTGTGTGTTGATATTTGGCCTAATCTTTGCCAATGGAATCTTCTAGACATTTTGTCATTTATAAAAAATCAAGGAATCCACCCAGAAATTTCATCATTATCAAAGGTGAATTCCGCTTATCTCTAGGGATCTCATAAAAATTTCATGAAATTTATCTTTTTAGAGTGGGATACTTAGGAATAAGATAAACCATTTCATTTGGTGATGAAGTAGAAACCCTATCAATTTTTCATTGTACTACATTAATTAGGAGGAAAATCAGTATTTTTTTAACATGGATCTAAACCGATAAAGGAAGGTCATCCAAACCCATGGTGGATCCTACTAAATGGTTATTATACCCAAAAAAAAATTTCCCATTAGGTTCTAAATAAAGAACCATTATTTCATAACCTGTTACAGGTCTCTAGGGCCCATCATTCAACTGAATCAATATATGATGTAAAGAAGATGCTGTTATGGGTTCATATATCCCTAAAATAGTGATAATATTTGATTTCATAAATTTATAAGTGGAAAATTTCATCCACCAATTATGGATATCACTTCCTCTCAAGATGTATGGGGGAACATCATCATTCCATGGATTCCATCTAATATGATAAGGACTTGGTGGTGTCAAGGACTTTTGAATGTAACACTATATAGAGAATTTCTTATACTTAAGGAGCATGTAAGGATTGATGAGGTCGTTCTACATTCCTATTCCTTTGATTATTTCTATGTACCAGGTCTGTATAATAACCCTAGTAAGGATGTTGAAATCACCGTAATAGAGGAAAGTCGTGATCATCATCAAATTCCTCATTTATGTTGACAAATTTCCTATATTGAGATCCGACCTGATCATCAAATTCTTCCCTTGTAGGTGAATTTCCTCTCTCGTGATATGTTTTAGATGGATATGAACTTGTTTTTTAGAGATTATACCTAGTGGGAATTTTCCCCCTGAGTAGTTATTCACTTAGTTTCTTGAGAATATGTATCCCATTTTCATAATGTGTCTATCATTCCTTTTTGTAATGGATATTTATTCCTCTAGGGAAGTGAGTTGTATATAGCCACACCATTCCCATTATCTTTTTCATTGTTATTCCAAGGACGTGGAAACTCAACATTTAGAGGTTCCATGTTCTGGATCCATTTTTGATTATGAGTATGTGCAGCCTCAAAATGTGCATTAACTATTGTGGTCCTCATAACTCACCATATTTAGGGTAATGATATTTATTGTGGTGTATCGGGAAATGGCTTTCTCCCCATCCTTGACCATGTATTTGTGTAGCATTTTACCACTTGTTTTCCCTTATATGGTTTCAGGGGGGTTCAAACATTGGCCTTTGACCTTGTTAGGACATCTTGACTTATACACCCTATGGGGTCCAGTTGTTTCTGTCCAACATTCCCCTGGTCATGTCCATTAATAATGACTATGAGATAATCTCTAATTATGGTTACTGAATGATAGCTGAATGATAGGGGTGTGTCTCACGGTGGTAGGAATGGAGGGGGTTCTAACCATTTGTTTTTTCCTCATAACCTAGATATTTTTAATTCCAATTGAGATAATGATAAAAGAGTCTCCCACCATATGTTATAGGGTTTATTTGGATCTTTCATTTGAACTTTTTGATCCTTTCATAAGGATCTACCAGCCCTTGGGGTAGAGGATGATTTATAAATGTCCCTAGACCTACAAGATGGGGTTTATGTGAATTCTCAACTAATTTATTCAAGAAACTCTTAGGTTTTTATAACCTTGTAGGTTGTAGTGGTGGTAAAAATTATCCCATACCTATCCTGACAAAAAAGACCCTGATTAGAAGGTGTGATAACACCTTCTAAAAACATTAGTGGTGGTTACCCGTAACAATGGCTAATGTGTCCTCCACATTGTGTTATCAGTGATTTTTAAGAAGCATTGGTAAAGTTGTTCACAACTAGAAATGACTACATTAGAGGCGGTTCTAACCCCCTCTAATTTTATGAAATGTTTTTATTTTATAGGTGGTTTTAACCCCTACTAATATCAAACTCATTTTAGAGGCGGTTGTAAACAACATCTAATAGAGTCGTAACCTCAATATTAGGGGAAGATTTTGAAATTAGCTCTAATAAAGACCCATATTAGAGGGGGTTATAAACCACTCTAATTTAGATGATTATTAGAGGTGGTTAAATGAACCACCTATAATAAATTTTAAATATTTCATGTCTAATAATTTAAATCCCACAACCCCTACCTCCCCCTCCAATACCTTGTAGCCCCTGCAACTCTACTACCAACCCATCATTCCCTCCTCAACCACATTCAATTACCATATACAATGGCCGACCTCACTCCACCTCCCATGAAATTATCCTCCCCATCTCTTTTTGTCTTGTAGCCCCCTGTTTAATTCCCCCAAATATCGTTCTCTTATAGCCATGCGCCCCATGCCTCCCCCCACCAAGTCCATCATTAATACAACTCCCTTGTAAAATATTATCTCGGTGCGTTTCGAACCCAGGACCTCTAGGTTAACACCAAACTCCTCCACCACTATGGAAATTGAAATTATGTTAATATAAATACACATTATGATATTTATATATATACTATAAATCTTTTTGAAATAAATAATATTTGAATAAATATTTTAATACATATAAATCTTTAAAATATATATATTTATATTTATATAGATTAATATATACTTTTCTATATTTTTTATTTATATTATAACAAATTTATATTATTTTAAATTTATACATTCACATAAACTACATATTTTTTACGTGTTTACATAAATTTGGGTAAATATATTTCATAATTCTATTTATGTTATGTATATACACATATAACTATATATTTATATAAATTATTAATATACTTAAATACATATTTATAAATTATGCACATGCTTATAAATATATATATATATATAAGTATTTATTTAATATATTTATATAATGTCTATAAAAATATATTTATATAATTTATATCAAAAATATATTTTTATTATTATGGGCATTAATATATATTTATTTGTATAAATTGTATAATATTATATATAATTTATTTCTAATTAATATTATATGAAATACAATTTATAAAAATATTTTTGTTATATATAATTAATATTATTTGAAATACTATTTCTTCAAATATTTCATATGAAATACAATTTATTAAAATATTTTATATGAAATACAATTTATTCAAATATATATATATATATAATGTTATATGAAATAAAATTTTATATTATATATTATTAATATATATATTATATATATTTAATATTATATGAAATAAAATTTACAAAAATATTTATATAATGTATTTCAATAAATATATTTAATATTATGCATATTAATATATATTTATTTAAATAAATATAATTTTATTATATTATGTACATTAATATATATGTATTTCAATAAATATCATAGTTTGTTATTGCATACATTAATATATATTTATTATAAATAAAATTATCCTATAATAATAATTATATACAATATTAAAGAATAAAAATGTTATTTAAAAATATATTTATTATTATAATAATATAAATTATTAAAATTAGAAGATTGAGTTTTTATATGCTATATTTTTTAAATAAAATATTTTTTGAAATATATTTATATAGTATTTTTGTTATTTTATATTATATATAATTAAAATCATATAAAATTCAATTTTGAAAAATAAATATATATAATTTTACATAAAATTATAAAATTATATTTATGTATTCATATAAATTCAATTAAATAAGGTCCCATAATTTGAAATATATAATATAATTATATAAGATATATATATATATATTCTAAATTAATTTATAATTTATATGGTATACTTAAATATATATAAAATAATTATATAAAATATATACATTAATATATAATAAATTATTTTTAATAAAATATATATAATATAAATATAATACTTATATATTTATATTTAATTCTTTCTATATTATATTTATTTGTATAAATAATATAATATAAATGTATTTATCCATAAATTAACAAATAAAAATGTATTTAATATAGTATATGTATAATTGAAATCATAATATAAATTTATAGTATTTATAAAACTATATATAAATTTTATATATTCAAATAAATATATTTAGAATTACATTTATGTTATATTAACCAATATTTATATGTATATGAATTTTTATATATGTATAAGTATTAATTTATAGTATTTATATAATGTCTTTATATATATGTTTATAAGTCATTTAAATAAATTTATATAATGTGTTTGTGTTATACACACACACACTCACACACACATGCACACATATATATTATAAAATCACTACTAGAAATTTAGGTTATAGCCGCAGTTTCAAACCATGACTATTAGCACAAAAACCATGGCTATAGGTTATAGCCATGGTTCAGTGGACCGTGGAGGGTATTCACATGGCTCTAGGGAAAGACTTATAGACACGGTTTGAAATGGTGGCAGAACATTCAGCCACATAGGGACTATAGCCACAGTTTTAAACTGTGGCTATAGGACATCCCATATCAAAAAATACCCCCATTGCCCCCCCACTCCCCTTCCAGCCCATCCCCTCCCTCTGCAACCTCCCAAGTGTTATCGATTATGAATTTCACCTGAATATGGAAAGATAGTATGAGAATATGATTCAAGTGTTTCTTGACATATTTAGGGATTTTCCCTCCACCTTGCACCCTCCCTAGATAGACCCCCTTGTTGACCCACCTTGCACCCCCTGGACACCCCCACCCCTCCCTGGATAGATCCTTCTTACACAACCCTAGAAATCCCCTCCCTCCCGGACAGCCCCCCTCCCCCCCTTTCACCACCATGCACACCCCCACCTCCCCTAGAGCCCCTGGACAACCCAATGGACCACCCTTTGACGCCCCCTAGACACCCCCTAGACACCCCCCCTAGACTCCCCCTAGACACCCCCTTGGACACCCCCTGGACACCCCACTGGACACCCCGTGGACACCCCTAGACCTATGTGGACACCCCCACTGGACACCCCTTAAACACGCCCTTGGACACCCCCAGGACACCCCCCACTTGACCACCCATGCACACCCCCAAGGACACCCCCTGGACACCACCCCTAGAAACCCCCTAGACACCCCCTCCCCCTAGAAACCCTCTGGAACCCCCTGGACATCCCCATGCATGCATATATGTGTAAAAATTCATATTAATAAAATAAAAGAAGAAAAAGTGAAAAGGAAAATTGTAACGCCCCGACCCCAGTTACCCAGAGTCAGTGCATTATTTTAATACATTGGCATGATTACAAGGAATCAATCCCCGAAGGACCGATCGGTTTAGCAGACTTGGAAAATAGATTACTTACATTAATGTTACCTTATACTTTAAGACATAAAAAAACGTAAATAATCCTTTATTAACACCATTATTCCCTTGGCTTAAACATGTATATCAATAAAAATAAACTTCTTGGAATCCTGGGAAAAATAAAACATAGAAAGGGGTGAGCTCAGATTCTCAGTAACGATAACAATATAGAGGAAACATACATAAATAAGCATAAATATTTAAGGCGTTGTATAACTAAAACAAAATCATTTTAAACATGAACTTCAGTATAATATGACAATGGTAAAATGAAATAATTCCATTTAATTATTAACATGGATATTCTACTAGTCGAATAATCACATGAAATATCAATAACCACTTTCATAATTATGGAATGCATAATTCCAAACTATCATAACCACACAGTCAAGGCCTCATGCCAAGAATACAAATAAGATTTTTTCAAGGCCTTATGCCAAGACACTATTTTGCCTTATGATACCTACCAATGCATCGAGGAGCTATAGCGGGCTCCACCCGTCACTTACTAAGTCCAATGTATTCCTCATACGAAAAGGTTATAACATAAAAATTCGTATTAAAACTAGCATATGAAATGTCAATACTTTCTCCATAAACCATGAATGGTATAAAAATAACACATCCAGAGTCAAACATATCACAAAACCTTCAATACAATATTGATGATTTGTATCATAATAAATCATCTTCAAACATGTTTAAAATCCATCAAAGGATGTTGACATAGATGAAAATGATTAGTAAAACAGTTTGAGAGAAATATCCATTTTTCTTGAAAACATTTAAAAGTCACACAATTTAGAAAAGAAGACATTTTAAGACATTTTAGATTCAATGTTTCCCCTAACACTTTGAAACTTTTGAAAGGAATTAACATTTTAAAAACATTCATGTCCATATAAATAAATACTTAAAAACTATTTTGAAGACATGGACATTAATGAGAATGATTTAGAAGAATAAATATTTAGAAAAAATTTAAATGATGTTTCAGTAAAAAAAATTCCCATAAAATAATCCCTTTCAAAACCCTTTTATAAAACATAGACATGGATAGTAAATATTTCCCAGTTGATGCTTACGTAAAAATAACCACGAATAATAAAGATATTGTGGAATTAAACCTCACCAATTTGGTAACTTACGAAACATACACCCCACGAAAGAGGTATCATACAATGAATATGTAAATACACATAAATTAAAGTGTATTACACAAATAATAAAATTATGGTAGTACATACACCACACAAAAGTTAATAGTTGCAATACGGCATGAATCTCACAGAAATAAGGAGTGAGATGAAAACCCCTTATCTTGTACGTTCCTTTAGTCTAGGGTACGTTTAACCTCTTGTATGAAGAGTATAGTATGTTATTAAATTATACCAGAACCATATTAATATCTATGATATCATACATTATTCATTTATGACTTTATACTACCCATTTAATAATAATTTCCATGTTATATTAATATTTAGGGTAATAATCGCTTTCTTTATCGTACGTGTTTTAACTTGTTACTCTTGATTGTATCACTTAGATCATGATTTAAATACTTACATAATATAAAACATGATTTATATATAATATATATTTAGAATATAAATAAGTATAATAGACATATATATGAAATGGAAAACACCATTTATAGAGACGGTAGTCTGTACGTACGCATAAACGTTGTTTCCATTTTCATATAGTATTGAACGAGAGTAAGTGAATAAGATATATGTAAGTAAATAAATACTTATATATATAAATATATGTATCTTCAGTAGAATTATTATGTCATATATTACATAGTTATTAATAATATATATTTTTACAATCGTCGATGAATGGTGAACTTGGAAATGAATCTCATCGCGTCGTGGAGACAGTAATCCGTACGTACACACGAGAAAAAATATAATTCTTTTGATATTAAAATAATATATAATTAGATGTTATATCATATATATATAATCATTATCATGTTATATTTATTATTGACATCAAGTACACATCATTATTATACCCATCCAAATAATAATGTATTGAATAACAATTACACCACGACGTGGAGACGGTAAGCCGTACGTACGCACGTATGGTGACATGTCATTAAAAGGGTGGATAGAATAATGAATTTGGTTGTATAATAATTATAATAACATAAAAGTATATAGATGATACTGGATTTATTATTTTATAATGGAAAAAAAGAAAAAGGAAGGGGAAGAAAAAAGTAACTTGAAAGAGGGTGGTGAAATCATTACCTCTTCTTCGGGTTCTTCCTTTTGATTTGATCAAAAGGTCACCATAGGTTGGATTTCTAATGAAAATAATGCATCTAGGTTTAAGGGTGGATAGTTGAGAGGTTATTTATGCAGGGTTTGGCCGAACCAAATGGCTTTGAAGTTATGAAGAATTGGTTAGAAGTGGTGTCCTTTTATAAGGGGGAGGCGGGGCTGATTAGAAAAAACATAAAGTATTAATTTATAATAAATTTATATTCGGTTTATAATGGCTCAAAAGTGGATTATTCAAATTATAATGTTTTTATGGGTCTATATAATTTCAACCAATAGATTTTAGACAAGTTTTGGTCATTATATTAGCCTTATATATTAGTTTTAACTCTTAGTTAATTAGTTTGACATTTACCATGTCACTTTGTATTTTTGTATTATATAGTTAATAAACATAATATATACATCCAAATGACCCCCAAGTGGTCCATTAATGATACACATATCATTATATAATTCTTTTGGCCGAACCTTAGATTTTTAGGAATAGAATATCAATTAATAATATAATTTTTGTTTTAAAAACTCATTTATGTCAATTTTAAGAATATTTAATAATTTATTTTTGTTAAAGTCATAAAAACATTATTAATTCGAAAAAAAATTAATTTAAGCAATCCTAAAATGTCATATTAACTAATAAAAGTTTTGGATGACATCAAAACTTTCAAATTATATTTAGTTTAACATTTATAATACTAATTATTTTATTCCTTCATTAATAAAGAAAATACTTCATCATTATTGTGTCATAAATAACATTAATCATTCAATGTATAAAAATTAGAAATAAAATAACATTATTTAGGAAATATATTTTTTTCTAATGAATATTTATACTCTAAAATATAACATATATAACCCTATGTAAAATTTGTTTTACTAAAAGATATATGCTTATGTCATTTTTGTATTTAGTTTAACTTAATTACTATAAAGTGTCATTATCACTTACAAGTGGATACATGGGGTCCCAAAATCGACCCAAAGATGCCAATAGTCGGACTTATATCAAATAGTAGGTCTAGGACACGTTTTAGGGTAATTAATTATTATTATAATATTATTTTTTTACCCTTATTTACCGGATTTACCCATTAACCATGGTAAATAAAATATATACTGATGTAATTATTCAAAATGTCTAAAAATAAAAGTTACCTATTTAAAAAATTTGGACTTCCTGATTCTAAATGTGGAATCCATTTTCCTAAATTCAAAAGACAGAAGTGGCATAAATTAATTTAAAATTAATTCCCGCTGTCAAAACAAAGAGCGTGTTTTTATGAAATAACAACTATCAAAAGATTGACACTTTTTTTTGTCCGGTTTAATTTTAAAATTATTTCCAATGAAAAAAAATTTATTAAGTGGTAAAAATATATTCTAAATATACTTTTAAACAATTCAAGTGAATAATTTATTACTATTAATTATTTTTAGTAAAAAATTTGTTTTTTATTTAAAATTTAGTAATTTTCACTATTCATCAAAATATAAAAGTAATCTGAAAAGTACCAGAATTTCAGCCTAAGATAATTTCAATATTCCAAAACTAAAAATGAAGTCAATTCTGAATGATAAAATTTATAAAATTCCAAAATGTGGGTTTTACTATTCCTAACGGCTACTTTGATTGGTCGTAGTGTGTTAGAATCTCGAAGTTGCGTACAATGCAAGATATTGCATAATTCAAAGGGAAACATACCATGGAAGCATGGGGTGTTAAATTCTCCCTTCCTTCAATAAATCACTTCCTCGCAATTTGAAGTTGTTCTTTGAAAATAAAAGGTTGAAAATAGAAAATATCTTTGTGGGAAAACCCACATCAAAAATTTGGTTAATAAAATTTAGTCTTAATAAGAGGAAAAGAGAAATGAAAGAGCCACCACCAAATTATGATCTCAATTTAGAGAATATTTTTGGAAATTATAGACACATAATTGGAGTAAAAACAAAAATATTTATAGGGAGTGATTGAGGTCATCAGTCGTAAACAATTATAGAATTGAGGGCCTCAAAGCCTTCAATCTATGAAGATTTAAAATATCCTTGGTTCAACAAACCATAAGGTAATAAGATAACACATTTTTTGTTTTAATATCCCTTACCTAATGTTTAATAATAAGTTTCTTGATAGAATAAGATATATATATGTGTGTGTGTGTGTGTGTGTGTGTGTGTACTTGACACGTAGAGTTTCATCCTTCAACTAATTTCTACCACAAACTCATCTTTCACTCCAAAAGATAATAGAACTCAAAAATATTATATTTATCTTAATCATATAAGGATACAAACATTAAAACATACCATTAAAATGAAGAAAAATACTTTTTAATGACCAGGGACATCATGTTGGCTAGTGGTAAGTAATAAAGGCCTGTCGCACTATGGTTAGAGGTTCGATTCCTGCAGCTTTGTCCGACGTGATGGTTTATCCCCCGACCTTCAGGTTGTCCTTTTACTAAAACTATAGTATCAAAATATTCCAAAAATTATTCATAAGAATTTTATTAACCTTAAACAATACTATCCAAAGTTCAACTTAATCTACTCCAAACATTATAGTTATCCAACCTTCCTCTGTCCAGAATTTTTGTAAAAGGTATCTAAATTCTAAAATCAAATGTCACATCTGATTCCCTAGTTAAAGTAAATTTTATCTTATTGTCACATAATGAAAATATTATTAACTTAGTCATATTAAAACCTTAATGAAAAAAAGTACTACAGTACAATCATTTTATATATCACATTATTCTTATAACCAGAATATAATCCTTGAGTCAAAAAACACAAACACATTAATTATTCCACCTCAACTGTAGTAACAACATAAGATTTCCCTTGATCTATTGGCCTTTTCTAAGGTAAGTTTTCTTGGCTCTTAGGGAATTAATTCTCATAATGCCCCATTTCTCTACAATTTTAGCATTCAACATTGACAGCCTCTTTCTTTCCCATGCAATCACGAGCTTGGTGACCTTTTTCTCCACATTTGTAACAAACTCGCATTCCTTTTATGCAAGTACCGGGGTGTTTCATCCCACAATTATCACATAATGGAAAATCATTCTTTCCATTTTTCCCTTTATATGTCTCTTGCTCCACCATTCTCTTCTTCTCTTTCATGACTTTATTGTCATAAGATTTAGATAATTCATTTTCTATCTTTATAGCACATGATACAATGTATTCCTATGATGGGAAGGATTGGGAGACTAATGCTCGTCGAAGAAATGGTTTTAACCCATCAATGAAAGGATCAATATTACTTCATGGGTTACGTATATAATCGGCAGCATGCCTCTCTATCCTTGTAAAGTTATCCTCATACTTTGCGACTTTCTCATCCTCATTTTGTCATAGAGTCAAAAAATTCCTTTCCATATCTGCTCGATGGCCACGAGAAAAGTATTTTTCTAATAAAATCTTTTTTAACTCCCTCTATTCGATATTTTATACTTCATCATCTTCCTTCATGTTTTAAATCAATGACCACCATTGATTAGCATCTCCAGGGCGGCTGTAAACTGCCATGAAAACTTTTTCCCTCCTGCAACTCCCCAAGGCATGGAATATTTATTCTAAGGAATTTATCCATTGCTCAGCTACTAATGGATTTTTACTCCTATTGAATGTTGGTGGTTGTTACCTCATGAAGCGATCTAACATTGATCCTCCACACTGCAGATCTAGTTTCTCCATACAGGTAAGGTTATTATTAATAACCTGAGTGATTTGTCCCAGTATGGTGATTAGCTGATCAGCACCAGTTGCATGACTAGCACCACTATAATTATCATGAGCAGGAGGGAAATCCTTATATGGAGTGCATGCATTGATACTATTTCCATTTCTTCTACTAGGCGCCATTTCTAAAAAATGACATGCACTATATTAGTTTATGAATCACAATACATAAATCCAAACTTGTAAAACAATTATCATAAATTTAAAAGTTTATGGATATAATCCATAATCATAAAAATTTATTCATTGAGGATGTATATACTCATAAACCCTTCATAATAGTTTCTATAGAAAATGATAATATTCCTAAGCATATCCCCCGGGAGTGTCATAACCAACAGTGCAGCAAGGCCCGTTGTCGTGCACCAGTTCCAGTTTGAGTGTAGCTCAAAGTGGTGTTTTCTGTTTTTACCCCTAGGTACATTTTTACCAGAGCTGCCTCTACCTACTCTTATCTAGAAAGGGATGTATTTCTCGGAAAACTCACAAAATCTCTACAATACCAAAATTCTAGGAGGTTATTCTACACTAATCCTCAAAGTCCATCTTAGGTCTATGTGCTCTAATCAGAGTTTATCTAAATCTAGTTTCCATGGATATTTCTAAACATCCTATGATACCAACTGTAACAACCTGACCCCAGTTACCCAGAGTCAGTGCATTATTTTAATACATTTTCATTATTACAAGGAATCAAGTCCAGAAGGACCGATCGGTTTAGCAGTCTTGGAAAATAGATTACATACATTAATGTTACATTACACTTTAAGAAATAAAAAAACCTAAATAATCCTTTATGAACGCCAATATTCCCTTGTATTAACCCTTCATATCAATCAAAATACACTTCTTGGAATCCTGGGAAAAAAAACATAAAAAGGGGTGAGCACAGATGCTCAGTAAGGATAACAATATATCGGAAACTTTCATAAATAAGCCTAAACATTTAAGGCAATGTATAACTACAAACAAAAGCCTTTTAAACATGAACATCAGCATAATATGGAAAAGATAAAATAAAATAATTTCATTTACTTATTCACATGGATATTCTACTAGTCGAATAATCACATGCAATATTAGTAACCACTTTCATAATGATGGAATTCATAATGCCAGACTATCATAACCACATAGTCAAGGCCTCATGCCAAAAATACAAATAAGATTTTGTCAAGGCCTTGTTCCAAGACACTAGTTTTTCTCATGAGACCTACCGATGCATCGAGGAGCTATAGCGGGATCCACCCTCACTTACTACGTTCAATGCAATCCTCATACGAAAAGGTAATAACATAAACATTTGTATTAAAACTAGCATATTAAATGTAAATAATTTCTCCATAAACCATGAATGGTATAAAAATTACACATCCGAAGTCAAACATATAAAAAAACCTTCAATACAATATGGAATATTTTTATCATAATAAATCATTTTCAAACAAGTTTAAAATAAATCAAAGTATGTTGACATAGATGAAAATGATTTTTAAAAATCTTTGAGAGAAATATCCATTTTTCTTGAAAACATTTAAAAGTAACAAAATTTAGAAAATAAAACATTTAAAGACATTTTTGAATCAAAGTTTCCCATACAACTTTCAAACTTTTGAAAGGAATTAACATTTTAAAAAAATTCATGTCCATATAAATAAATACTTAAAAACCATTTTGAAGACATGGACAATAATGAGAAAGATTTAGAAGAATAAATATTTAAAACATTTGAAATGATGTTTGATTATAAAAATGTCCCTTTAAAGAATCCCTTTGAAAACTCTTTCATAAATCATGGACATGGATAGTAAATATGTCCCAGCATATACTTACGTAAAAACAACCTCGGATAATAAAGAGATTGTGGAATTAACCCTTACCAATTTGGTAACTTACGAAACATACAGCCTATGAAAGTGGTATCATACAATGAATATGTAAATACACATAAATTAAAGTTTATTACATAGAGAATACAATTATGGGCAGTAGATACACCACACATAAGGTAATAGTGTCAATATGGCATGAATCTCACGGAAATAAGGAGTGAGATGAAAACCCCTTACCTTGCACTTTCCTTTAGTTGATGGTACATTTAACCTCCTGTATGAAGACTATAGTATGTTATTAAATATTACCATAACCATATTAATATATATGATATCATACATTATTTATTTATGACTTTATACTACCCATTTAATAATAATTTCCATGTTATATTAATATTTCGGGTAATAATCGCTTTCTATATAGTATGTGTTTTAACTTGTTACTATTGATTGTATCATTATGATCATGATTTAAATACTTTCAGAATATAAAATATTATTTATATATAATATATATAGAATATATATATGTATAATAGACATATATATGAAATGGAAAACACCGTTTATGGAGACGGTAGTCCGTACGTACACAAAAACGTTGTTTCCATTTTTATATAGTATTGAATGGAAGTAAGTGAATAAGATATATGTAAGTACATAAATACTTATATATATAAATATATATATCTCCAGTAGAATTATTATGTCATATATTTCTTACTTATTAGTAATATATATTTCTATAATCGTCGATGAATGGAGAACTTGGAAATGAATATCATCGCGCCGTGGAGACGGTAATCAGTACGTATGCACAAGTGGAAATATCATTATTTTGATTTTAAAATAATATATAATTGGATGGTATATAATATATACAGAATACTGATCAAGTTATATTTATTATTTACATCAAATACACATCATTATTATACCCATCCAAATAATAATGTATTGAATAACAATTACACCACGACGTGGAGATGGTAAGCAGTACGTACGCATGTATGGTGACATGTCATTAAAAGGGTGGATAGAATAATGAATTTGGTTGTATCATATCAATAATAACATCATAGTATATAGAAGATACTGAATTTATTATTTTATAATGGAAACAACAAATAAAAAGGAAGTGGAAGAATAATGGAACATGAAAAAGGTTGGTGAAATCATTACCTCTTCTTCGGGTTCTTCCTTTTGATTTGATCAAAAGGGATCCGTAGGTTGGAATTATGATAAAAATAATGAATCTAGGTTTAAGGAAGGATAGTTTAGAGGGTATCTGGGAATGTTTTGTCTGAACCAAAAGGCTTTGAAGGTATGAAGAATTGGTTACAAGTGGTGTCCTTTTATAAGGATGAGGAGGGGCTCTTTAGGAAAAACTTAAAGTATTAATTTATAATAATTTCATATTCGGTTTATAATATCTAAAAAGTGGATTATTCAAAGTGTAAGCTTGGGATGGGTCTAAAACCTTTCAACCAATAGATTTTAGATAGGTTTGGGTCATTATATTAGCCTTATCTTTTAGTTTTAACTCTTAGTTAATTATTTTGACCTTTACCATGTCACTTTGTATTTTTATATTATATAGTTAATAAACATACTATAAACATCCAAGAGACACCCAAGTTGTCCATTAATGATACACCTATCATGATATAATTCCTTTTTCTGAATATTAGATTTTTAGGAATAGAATATCAATTAATAACATAATATTGTTTTTTTAAAAACTCATTTATGTCAATTTTGACAATATTTTATAATTGTTTTTTTAAGTCTTGAAAAATTTATTAATTAGAAAACAATTCATTTAATCTATCCTAAAATGTCATATTAACCAACAAAATTTTCATATAGCATCAAAAAATTTAAATTATATTTATTTTAACATTTATAATACTAATTATTTGATTCATTCATTAATAAGAAAAATACTGCATCATTATTATGTCATAAATAAATTTAATTATTCGATGCCTAAAAATTATAAATAAAATAACATTATTTAGGAAATCTCCTTATATTTCTAATGAATATTTATAGTCCAAAATATAACATATATAACCCTATGTAAATTTTTTTTTCTAAAATATATATTCTTATGTCATTTTTATATTTACTTTAACTTAATTAATATAAAGTGTCATTATCACTTAGAAGTTTATCCATGGGGTCCCAAAATCCACCCAAAGAGGCCCATGGTCGGAAATTTATCAATAAATAGTCTTAGGACATGTTTTAGGGTAATTTATTATTATTATAATATTATTTGTTTACCCCTATTTACCGGATTTACCCTTTAACCATGGTAAATAAAATATTTACTGAAGTAATTATTCAAAATGTCTGAAAATAAAAGTTACCTAATTACACAATTTGGACCTCCTGATTATAAATATAGAATCCATTTTACTAAATTCAGAACACATAAGTGGTAGAAATTAATTTAAAATTAATTCCCGGTGTCAAAATCAAAAGCGTGTTTTTAAGATATAATAACTCTCAAAAGATTGACACTTGTTTATGTTCGGTTTAATTGTAAAATTATTTCCAATGACCAACATTGTATTAATGGTAATAATATATTCTAAATATATTTTTAAACCACTCAAATTAAAAATCATCACTATTAATTATTTCGATTAAATTTTTTTTTAATTAAAATTTAGTAATTTTCACTAGTCATCAAAATATAAAAGTTATTTGAAAAGTACAAAAAATTCACCCTAAGATAATTTCGATATTCCGAAAAAAAATGAAGTCAATTTTAAAATATAAAATTTATAAAATTTCAAAAAGTGGGTATTACTATTCATAACGGCTATATTGATTGGTCGCGGTGTGTTAGAATCTCGAAGTTGCATACAATGCAAGCTATTGCATTATTCCAAGGGAAACGTACCAAGGAAGCTTGGGGTGTTAAAAAAGCTGTAAAATGATAGAATTTATAAAATATTTTTTCAAATAATATATAAAGGTACCAGATTCAAAACTGCATACCTGGGGATCAACTATCCAACCATGATATAGAAAAATGTCCAGAAGATCAAATATTCCACCCTAAGGAGTAATTTTGAAATCATAAATTCTGAAATCATGGTGTATAACAAGTAAATATGATTAAAAACACAACCAATGGTGACTAATGTCTGAAAAAAAATTGTATCAACTATCCATTAGCTTCGAAATTTCATATTCTCATCAACCACGGTTGCAGGTTGTGGATGAAAATAAATAGAATCAAAAATGTTTTGTTGTTGGTTCTCTACATAGAATGAATCCCTATCCTACATACCAATACAAGTGATCAAAATAAAAAAATGATCGAAAGTAAAAGGCCATCAAGAAACCAAAAATAGGATTATAAAATCTCTTTTAAGCTCTTTAACCTGTATATATTCACATCCCCCCCCTTCTGACCCCCCTTATGGGAAACCCCCTCCCCCTATACTCCCACAACCCTTTCCCCCTCCCTTCCCCCATAATAAATCACCCCAACCCCCTTCACCCCTACCCCTCCCCCCCGGACACCCCCCGGACACCCCCTCCTGGATAACCCCCCTCCCCCAGCACCCACACACCCCCTGACCCATGCACACTGCCCCTAGCACCCTTCACCCCCGGACACCCCCCTAGACACCGCCCTCCGGGACAACCCCCTACCCCTGCACCCCAACACCCCTTCCCTCATCCTTGCCCCCTCCCCCGACACCCCCACACCCTAGCACAGTTCCCATAGCCCCCTTCCGCCATTGTACCCCCTGGACAGTCCCACTCCCCCTGCACCCCTTTTCCCCTACACACGGCCCCAAACCCACTTAACCCCCCGTCCCCCTCCTAGATACCCCACCCCTAGACACCCCCACCCCCTGGACAAACCCCCCACCTTGGGAACCCTACCTCTTGGACTCCCCCACCCTCTAGGAAAACCCATCCTGGACCCCCCGTCGACACCCCCTCCCCCTACACCCCCACACCCCCTACCACACATCCAACCCCCATCCCACATCACCCCCACTACCCCCTGTACACTTCTCCCTGCCCCATTCACCCTGAATTCCCCACAACCTACACTGCCACTCCCCACACCCCCTTCACCCCCACTCCCATGCACACTACCCCTCTTCCCACTTCCCCTAAAATTCCCCCCAACATTAACCCCCCCCCCCCCCCACTATCTCCCTGAACAGACCCCCTACTAACCCACCTTGCACCCCCTTAACAACCACCCACCTAACAAACCCCCATGCACCCCCACCCCCACCTCCCCCCTTTCACTCCAGTATCACCCCCACTATCCTACTAGACAGACCCCCTGCTGACCCACCTTCCCCCCTCCCCAGAGATCCCTCCTAGATATTCCACCATTGAACCCCTGGACAACCCCACCCCCTAGATAGACCCCCCAGATACCCCCACCCCCTTCATGTACACCCCTCCCCCTGGACACCCCCCGGACACCCCATGGATCCATAAAACTAGTATTCAATCCACTTATTAATGTTATGGAATGAGAAAATAGTAAAATATATGACTTTTAAATTTGTACAATAATTTCTAGTAAAAAATACCATTCATGAGGTGGTAAAAAATACTTGAATAAGGATACTAATTAAAATGTACAGAACACGGTACTTTGATGATAGAACATCTTATATAAGCAGAAGCAAACAACGAAATTCCTGATAATATACCTCTGCTATATAAAATCACTAAAAAGGGAAAAAGTTAGGAAATATGCAGTCAGCAAGTGTCCATTTGTGCCTTATACAAGTTTTCACTCATTATGTGTATACTTTACTAATTATGCGTGACATATGGATGTAAAAAATCATGAATAAAAAACTATAAATGGTTCAGGAAAATATAACTCTTTATTTACCTGGAATTTTAATTTTGAATAATATGTAATAAGCCTGGACTTCACTGCCTACAAAATCATCCAACATGTATATCTATAGATACAATAATGATTAGAATTAACAATACATACTTTTACATTTCCATGTCTTATAGCATTTAATGAAGAATAATCACAAGTAAAAGTGGTATAGTGAAAATGTTTTAACTATGAAGATACAAATACAGTCATATATAATAATTATCAAAGTAGATACCTTCCCCCTACACACACCAGCATAACCCCTATACACCCCAGCACAACCCATCCACCCCACCACTGTACACCCCATCCCTTGTCACCCTGAATCCCCCCTCCACTGCGCACACCCCTACCCTCTTCCCTAGCACCCCCTCCCCTACACACCCCTGCCCTCTTCCCTAGCACCACCCCCTCCCCTGAATACTTTTAAAACCCTCCCCCCCATCACCCTACAGAGCCCCACTTCTCCCTTCCCAGAGCACAATCCCTCCCCCTCCCCGTGTAGCACCCCTCCCATGAACACACCCCTTCCCTCGTCACCATCACCATCCCCCGCCCATGAACACCCCCTTCTCTCTTCCACTACACCAGCCCCCTTAAATACTTCTAAAAACACACCCACTGCCCCTTACCACAACATACCCCCCACAACCCCCTTCCCACTACAGCCCCCCCCCCCCACAATACACACCCTCTCCCATGCACAAACCCATGCCCTCTTCCCCCACACCAGCACCAGCCCCCTCCCCTACACACAACACTACCCTCTTCCCCAGCACCCCCTCCACTGCACACCCCCTTCCCTCTTCCCCAGCACTAGCCCCCCCCCCCCACCCTGCACTCCCCCACTTCCCCCTTCCCACCAATGCACACCCCCTCCCATGCACCCCCACCCTACTCACACCAACCCCCTATCCTATTCCCCAACACCAGTCCCCCCCAGCCCTCTTCCCCAGCACCCCCTGGATAATCCCCCGCTACACCTGAGAAATCCCCCTACCCTTCGATATCCACTCTCTCTTCAGATTTCATTCTAGTTGTCTGTATCAGTAAATCATGTCAATTATAATGGAAACAAACCTTCAATACCCCCTCTCTCTGCAAAAATTCTAGTTGTCTATATCAGTGAATCATTTCAATTAAAATTCTTACCTTAAAGAGGCTAATTTGAATCATATACCAACAAATAACAATGAATGAGTAATAAAACCAAGAACAAGTTTTCAACATACTTGAGGTAGCTAATTTGAATCATATATCAACAAATAACATTTAATAAGTAATAATACCTAGCATACATGTTCCAAACAGAGCATTAAAAATATTTAAGTAATGGATAAACATCAGCCTCATTCAATATACAATAAATGAGCCCAAATTTTTGGAATCAAATTAGAAAAATAAATAATTTATACATTCTTGTAAGGATGTATTTCAGGCATTCTAATTACAAAATTAAAATACCATCTCAGTTAGATTTTATTGATTTTTCAAAAAATGTAAGAATTGTAAAACTAAAAAGATCATAATCGGAATACTTACATGTAATGAAACCCAAAATTATCTACAACAAAGAAAAGACCTTTATCCAAGTTTATATCCAAACAATATATCATCTTCCAACTACTTGGGACCTACAAAAAAGGCTTCTATAAGTCACAATTGAAAATTTATAAGACCATAACTCTTTATGGCCAGTTAAGAGGTTTTCCCAAACCATATAATGAATTTTAATTTTATAACAAGTCATAAAATGGAATAGAATTTGTGACCTATTAGAAGACATTATCTTCCATCCATTAAGGTTAAGGTATATTAAATATTTAGCAATTCCAGTTCCTATGGCAGTGCAACAAAAAGTTCAATTTGAGGATGCACTATATTTTGATCCATAATTTGTCCAATTAAACATATAAAAAGATTTCAAACCAGTTTTTAAGAAGCACGTACAGAATTTATGTGGGTGGAATATCATTATGGATTTGTTTGATAGCACTACTTATAGAACATATCAATGATCCCTATTGTTACAGTCTGAAAAAATAAGGGGTGTTGGTTTTTTATATGGACAGTGGTGTCAATTTGTGTGTGAGCACACAAATGATTCATGATAGGTATACAAATAAATGTGAATCTTATACAAAAAATATAGGTTGACCATATATCCCAATAAACACATTAATCACATCACATTGTTGAGAATGTAGCTGTGTATGTTTCAATACAATGTCTTATCATAAACCTTATTGTAATCCCAAACAACATGTTGTCCATTATTTTTAATGGAACCAAGGAAACAACAACTATATTAATGATAAGTATAAAATAAATAGTTCTTTGATTATATACATAAAAAGTTAAATTAAAGAAACAACCTTATCCCTAGACATAAGAATGGAATTATTTTTAGGATGGAGTTCCAAGAATGTCACCCACATATTATGATACCTTAGGACTCCAAGGATGACTTCATCAGGGATCACAAATTAATGATTAATATACAAAAAAGATCAATACATATAACCATTGAAATCTACTATCAAAGTCAATTTAGATCTTCAAACTACCGAAGCACATTTTTTCTAGCTTTTCTATTTTTCTTTCAGAATGAAAGCTCAATTTTATTGCCATATTCATCATCATCCCACATAAATTCTTTTTGTGCTTTTGGAGCTCACTGGTGAATTATTTTCCACCCTTGGATGTGCTTGTACCCGACCCCTAGTACACAAAAAATAAATTTCAGAAAAAAACAATTCGGAAACGAGGCCTGATTCTGTTATGGTAGAAATTAATATTGATTATAAAACACTTATGTGAATTGAATCCATTTCTCAAAATTCCTAAAAAAAACCTACTTGTTTCCACAAATCTTCTTCCACTTTATTACGACCACTCATTTTTACTCGATTGGATATTGATATCTACCAATTATAATAATCTTGGAACAAAAATGGCATATTAGAATAGAAACAAATATAGTTACAAATTAGCAATGGAAGCTTATATATTTGATAAGTAGTCTATAAAACCTAAGTTTCATGCTATAAAAAACATACCGTCAGAGGAGAACCGGAATGGATTCACCTACAAAATAAATTTAAATGACAGAAAAATAAGGGGGGAAATAGTAAAAAGGGAAAAGAATCAGAAAAAATGGGAAATTTAACTACATACCATCGAAGGTGCACCATATGAGATAGAGAGGCCACCTCAGAGTAGCGTCGTTGAAGAGGTACGAAGGTTGCGTCGGAGGAGGATAAAATTCCATATAATAATAATAATACTTAAACACTACATAAACAAACATACATCATATTACAATAATTTAATATTTGTAGAAATAGAGAGAATAATTGCAATATAATTCAATATTAAAATACTCAAAAAACACTGCATAATAAAATTCCAAATATTAACAACAAAAAAACACAATTTAAATCAATAATGAGTCTCAATATGGGTATGATTAAAATCATGATAAGCCTCATCCATGCCTCCTAGAGAAGCACCATCACAACCTCTCACACCACAAACATGATCATCGACAGCAACATCGATATTGGGACTGAAAATTAGTCCGGCTCCGGCTCTAGATCTAGCTCTAGAAGAAGAATCAACATTAGAAGAACACATCAACATCAAAAATGCATCAACCATTCCAGCTGGTTCTGGTAGAAATTTATAAGAAAGAGCAGACATAAATTTCATCATATTTTATATTATCACCTTTTCTTATTTCAGACGTGCTACTTTGATTTCAGAATTAATTTGTTCCACTATGACTAAACAAGAACCAGTACTCGAAGAAACGTTTTTAGTAGACCTGTATCAAGATGGTACAATCTTCTTCCCAGATTGACAACACACTCTTCCCTGATACACATCTCCTAATACCTGATGTAGATGTTTGATCGAGCCCAAATTGTTAGGTTCTTTTTCTGCCAATACCACCAAAAAAAAATTTTGATCGATATATAACATAATTTAAAATCATAAAATAATATAGGAAATTAAATTCAGTCAAAATAAATAAATTTTTTACTCTAAAAATCACCTTCTCGGTGTTCGTATTTGTCACTATACCATTATTCTTTTTTATACTTGTACAAAACAATGTAGAGTGAGGAACGTGGCCCTAGATATTCAATTCCTTTTTCTAGATAAAAAAAGAAATTAATCAAAATTGGATGTCAAAAAAATTACACTAAACAAAGCTAAATATTATAATGGTTAAATTTCATGTTCCTTTTCATGATCTAGTAATGATGTCTATCCCCAAGTATAAATGTTTTTCATTTGATTATGTCTGATTTCTCCTAAAAAAATTAAGTAATTTTATTTATATATATAAAAAAGTATTTTACTCATTGAAATTTATTTACAAATAAATAAATTAATCTACATATATATATACCTTAAACATTGGACTATTCCAATAAATGATCATCTCATTGTATTGTTATATTGGGCAATAAAGAATCGCTAGTACTTCTTTGAGCTCTGTACCAACTCTCTTTTTCCAACCAAGATATAAGTCATACTGGTTTGCTCTCCACATTTCACCAAAATCCATTAACCTTGAAGTCATTTTATTTTTTCTATCAAGAAAATTATATCGAAGCTTCAAAGGGAAAATATGTGTTAATAAAATATTATAAATTATTATATATAAAAGTTTATTAACATTACTTACCCAAATATCTCCCCAGGAATTGACCTTTATTTGTTTTCCAACTTCCCACCAACTTATATATTGAACCAGATTGATATTGTTATGTCTAAAAATTGTTCCCATACATATTTTACATTCCGCACCATTTTTTTCATTATAGCATTGTCATCGTTGTATCCAACCTTGATTTGCGTGTGTCAATTCCAAACCTCTCGCATTTTTGTGCCGTCTCATCATCTAGTGAAGGCCAGAGCTAATAATGAAAATAATTAATAAATGAAAATAATATATATGAATTTATCATTAATAACTAATAGTAATGTTTAAACACATACCAGTAGATGGGGGATCTACTGAAACCTAATATACAACATCAAGAGGGGGAGTAGCCTCTGTAGAAGGAGGGATATCTATAGTTGGAGCACTCTATATATTGGGTGATGATAACTATAATGATGGAGGGATAAAACCCGATGGATAACCCTTTGTAGATGAGGGTGGATATGGATATGGAGGTGGAGGTGGGATATATGGGGGTGAAGGGCCCTATACAGTGGATAGTGGGAATGGAAAATAAGGAGGGATGGGAGTCTGAGAACTACCATCTGACGTGGGTGTTGGCGGAATGGGATATGAAAAAGGTGGTTATGGATAATATAGAGGTGGCATAATGTGAGGATGACCTCCCAGTGACTCAAGCGTCATAGTAGTGGGTTGAACTGTAAAATCAGTACCCACACCATACTATCAGCCTCTGTAGTATAATCCATCCATCTCCTAGACGAAGTAGCCTAAAATAACATATATGATAAAATAAAACAATCTATAAAAAGATAAATAATATTAAGGGCCATAATATTCAAACATAAATTGTACTTACAATGTTTTCCAGAGGAGGCAGACGTTGTTCATTTCTTTGTATTCTTATATTTCTTCTAGTATCATTATATTATAACATTTTAAACTGAAAATTTTAAATAATACTCTCAAATAAATAGAAATAATGAAAAATGTTAAAATATACTAGTTAATTTTATATAATTTCTCCAAGTATAAAAAAATATAAAATATTACGATAATGCCAGGTAAATAATTACAAATTTGTCAATGTTATGTATGCTTTGTGAAAATTTCAGGATTAAAATCTGTTCTATCAATTGAATTATCTGTTTCATCAAATGAAACATTCGAATAAATACTAACAGGTTCATCCAAAAAATCATTTTCATCCATGTCTTAGTAAAAAATATATCTGGTAATGACATCAAAAATAACACCAAATTGTTGTTGTAACTAGTCAGTTAAATAAAAAACATGTCTATCCCATGACATAAGAATATAAGGTTCATTGGTATGAATTTGGTGGTTTATATCAATCTCTATAAATCCACAGTTATCAATATGAATTCGTTTTCATGACATTGAATCAAACCACTTACATTTCATCATTGTGACATGATCATCTTCACAATAATTTAATAAAATGATTCTTTCAACAACACCATAATATGATATATTTTCTGAATAAGGTTGTGTATCTGATGTAATTTCATAACAATATATTATGGCATCTTGTGACGCCATCATGTTATTTTTTCATTTTTTCACTGCTATTTATAATAAAATTAAATCCATTGACAACTATTTCTTTACAATCATGTACCACATCATTTGGACCAAAGGAAAATGCTCTAACATCATTTGATACTTCATTAATTGGTAGATTTAAAACCTAAAAGATACCTACATCAAATATTAAATAGAGACATGGGATTTTATTATGATAAGGAAAAAAACTTTGACTTTAACCAAGCAGCAAATTCATTATTGTGCAACAGTTCCTTTATCTTAATAGATAGAGAGTGATGTATATTTTTTATAATTTCTAAATTTTATTTACAAATATAACATCTTTAAAAAGTTAGAATATATGAATAAATAACATAATGAAAAAAATGAATATTTATTAGTTTACATATTTTATATTATCATCAATCAGACCGCAATTGAATAATACTATACAATGAGTCATTTCCCACTCTTCCCCGCTTAATGTACACAATGACTATGATCATGATATCCACCCTACATGGGGAAGTCACGGAAATTCAGGCTAAATGGGATTATATTTCTCATCTTCGGTTCACATTAGTGGATTAGACCTCATAGTGATGTTATCCAAGTACGATGAACAAAAATCCATGCATTCCGGTGATAAATAACATTTCACATTAGAGACATTGCGGTGATATTTATTTCTCAAATAATATTTCAATGTAAACATAATAATTTCTCTTGGATACATCGACCAACTCGAAACAAGACCACAAAAAAGAACTTTTGTGGGAAGATGCATTGTCTGATGTAACATAAAAGTGAAAAATGATGGTGGGAAAATTTTCTTCAAGTCACAAAGAATAACTGGTACATCTCTCTGCAATTTCTAAACCACACTTATTCTTAGTCTTTTGTCAAAAGGTCTCAATAAAAATTACATAACATAATCATAGAAAATAAAAAATTATGTCAAAGTACATGTCGAATGGAAATATGAATGAACTCATGTAACAAGACATGGTAATCGTGGGTTTTAAGAGATTTTAGTTTCACATGTTGTGTATTCACCCTTTTTGAAATAATACTTAAATAACCATCTCAAACCATCAAACATTCCATGACATGAAAAAAAAATTTCTTCTCCACATTTTTCATCGAATAACAGGAAATAGGGACTTTCCACTTATTTTTTCCAATTAACTCAGGATAAAGTTTTGCTCTTATACCCAAATCCATCAAATGAGGACAAGACCACAAATCATCTTTTGTGTTGCCTTTGAATTTTAAAATAGTAGCAACTAACATCTCACAAATGTTTTTTTGATATATATTACATCTAAACAATGACACAATAAATTTGATGACCAATATGAAAACTCAAAGAATATGGTTTTCTATCTTTTATTGCTATAGGAATTCGAATGAATATGTTTTCTCTTGACTTTATCCATGAATGTAATTCAAATCATCATGTTCTTTAACAATATCATTCCCTGACATTCGTTGAGTTGTCTCATCTATCTCGGCGGCATTATCGAACTATCTCTAATTTTTTCAATATGGATGATCCATCAGTAGAAATCGATGAGGCCCTATGAAGCTAAATGTTCATTGAAACATTAATATTTGGGAACATGTATTTTTCAAAAAAATAGGGCTAGATAATTTCCCTTTAATACTCCAACCAGACATCATTCCATAGGATGGGAAATCATTTATCGTCCATAATAAATCAACGTGAAAAACAATGTAATCCATCCTGAATAAATCGTACGCTTTGAAACAATAATCCAAAACTACATTAACACTTATATTAATGGATGAAAGTATATGCCAATATCATTTACAGGATCACTGGGTCCAAATATCAATATAATCATGATAGTAAATGGCATATTTAAACACATCAATGAAGGAAAGTTATAAATGTTAATGAAAACAGGCCAAGTACTGTGTGCAGTATGATGTTGGTGAAATGGGTTGAAACTATCACAGGATAATCCCAATCTAAAACATCATGGGTCAGCTCTCAAATTTGGATGCAACTTATCAAATTTCTTTCAATACAACCCATTTTTTGGATGAACTATTTCATCATTATCCTTATTTCTTTCATCTTCATGCCATCTCATATTCTATACTATTTGTTTTGACATAAAATGTTTTTGATGCTTGGGAATTAATGGGAAGTGCCACATCACATTCTATGTTATGAATTATTGAGTTCCATCTTTATTATTCATCCACCTTGATGTGACACACTATTTACACTGACTCAACACTGCATTTTCCATCCAGAACTGACAAAAATATTTAAGAAAATATTGAATCTTAGTAGATGAAAATCCAAATTTTTCAACAAACATTGATTCCATGTAATCATTTTCTATAATACATACATAATCAAATAGAACATACTTAATAAATTTAAGGAGATAGTCAACTACAGTATTACTAAATCTATACACAATTTCCTCATGATATAATCACATTAAAAACTCATGTTTTCTCATTTTTCCACATTCCAAATATAATGGTGTTTTTTCATCTTCCATTAGTGTTCTAACACTTTCAGCTCCATCATTCTAATTAATCGATGAAAATTGTTTTCCAATATTCATTTCCCCTTGAACTTTTCTACAAGTGGAGATAGCTTTAGAAACAAAATGAAACCGATAAAAAATTATATTTTTCCTACCAATCCTTTCTATGGAATCGATGTAATTCACCACTTTCAATTTTCTTCCATTGTTATGCCGAACATGATAAATTTTTTGGTAACCATGTTTAGTTAAATTGTAAGTCACTTCGTCACTAGTAAACCATGGTATTCCAATACAAATAAAACTTAGACATTTATCCAGTCTAGCATATGAATCATTAGTGAATGGAAAGTCCAAGAAATATCATAAATCCATCTGAAATTCATTAGTGATCCGATCAACATTTTACACACAGTATCTATCCATTCTAAGGAATATAAACATACATTAAATAAATAATCTATAAAATGACTTAACATTATAGGTATTTTTTCATAAGGTAATATGTAACCATCAATAACATGTTAATATAAAATCATAACAAATATTATGGTTAAGAAAATTAAAAAATGATTCAAATTATAAAAATCAGGAGTAGTCACACCTTTCTATGACCACATAATAATATTTTTCTGTACTTATAACACCCACATTAAAACTTAGATGTTGGATCAAAGACCTGTTATGTTTTTTATTGAATTTTTTGATGGACACCCCCTCCCAGACACCCTTGGGACACCGCCTCCCTCCTGGACACCCCCCCCTCTTAGTCACCCCTCCTAGAACCCCACCCTATTGGACACCCCCTGGACACCCCTACCCTCCGGACCCCCCCCCCCCCCACCTAGACACCCCCTCCCTCCTAGACACCCCTCAGCCCCCCTCCGGGACACCCTCCTAGACACCCCCAGGACACCCCTCCTGGACACCCCCTTGACACACCCTCCCTCCTGAACACCTCTCCTCTTGGACACCCCACCCTCTCTCATGGACACCCCCACCTGGTCCCCCCCATCTTAGATACCCTCTCCCACCCCATGGAAACCCCTCTCCACCGGACACCCCCTCCCAACAGGACACCCCTCCCCTACCTCCCGGACACCCCCCCCCCCCCCCCCTCCGAGACGCCCCCGAACACCCCCTCCTTCCTAGACACTCCCTTGGACACCCCCCCACCCGACACCCATAGAAAGCCCCCTCCCTCTACACCCACACACCCACTACCCCCTCCCTACCCCTACCCTCACCCCCCTTCACCCCCACCCCCAGACACACCCATGCCCCTCTTAGATAGACCCCCTCCCCATGCACCCTGAAACACCCTTCCCCTCCCTTCCCCCATCCCCCCTCCCCCAGTACCCCACACCCCTTACACACTTCCACCTAGCCAGTAACCCTAGACACCCCCACCTTCACCCCTACTACCCCCATCCCCCTTCCCCCGGGACACCCCCCGAACCCCCCACCCCCCGGCACCTGGACATCCCCCTTACCCTTCCCCTAAACACTACCCCCAAGCACCCTGCATACTGCTCCCCCCAGACCCCATTACCCCCATCCTCCTGGACACCTCCATCCTAGACACCCCTCCCCTAGACACCACCACCCCCCAGACACCCCTCCCCATGGACACCTCCCCTCCCTTCGGGACACCCCCTCCTAGACACCCACCTCCCCCTACACCCCCACTCCTTCTTCCCCTTGCCCCCATCCCCCTTCACCCCCACATCCCACTACACACTTCCCCTACCCCTTCCACCCCAACTACCCCTAACCTTCACCCCAACCCCCCACATGCACCCCCACTTCCCCCCTGGACCCCCTCTATATATTAATCATTATATGAAAAATCCTATTAAAATTGCATCAATGAATAGAAAGGTAATACCACACATTAAGGATAAAAATAATTTCAATAACATAAAGGAAACTGAGGCCTAAAACAAATAACAACAATAAATGAAATAAAAGGGTAGATTTTGGATCTTGTTACCTATATATCACCACCAAACATGTTCAACACCACCATGAACTTCAATGCACCCCTAATACCAGGTACGTTATATTTGAATCCAAACTTTATATAATCGTTAACAGACATGAAATGTATTGTAAAATACCATTCAGGTATGTGTATATATATACCCCATATAACACCCAAATAACAATGTGGGAAGCAACCAAATAAAATGGTCGACTCAACCCATAAGGTTAGATGGTAACGAAACCCTATTCAAATAATTATCCAACACATCAAATCCAATTCCTAAATCATAACCATAATAGATCATGAATCCCATCATTATGACTTACCCAACCCTCTCATAAACGATACCAAATATCTCTTATTGTCTTACACACCTAATACTAAGACACATTTAATTGAATTACCCAAAAAGGATAAATTTGGCGCTCTCTTCTTCCATCAAAATTCTCTCTACCCAACCCAAAACTGAAGGAAATCATCCGAGGGGAGGAAAAAGAATTGAAAAGTAATGAATACTCTCAATTTACTAATAAAAAATCATAATCCCACATAAATATGATAATTATAACTCATCTATACTAAACATCTTAAAAGTAAATGAAGAAACTGTTATTCTATGAATAAATAATCCCTCAAATTCATCTTAAGAGAAAAAGCCTTAGAAAAAAAATTCCATGTTATTGAATCTATAGTTCTTTTATTTATTTTAATTTACATTTTATTACTATTATTAAATCAATTTTAGTTACATATATTATTCAATGTAATATTATAAATGAAACATTGCATCATATTTTCAATAAATAATAAATGAATATAATATAATGAAGAATCCATTTAAAATTCCATCATTCCAAACACTTCCTTATCATTCTGGATTTTAGTTCTTCAATTCTTTTTCAAATATAAATCCTATTTCTAATAGGAAAACACAATGTATTGGTAGTATATATTTTCATCATTTCATTATAATATATTGGAATAAATTTATTTTTATTTTAATGAAAAAGTTAATGTAAGAAAACATTACAACAATAAAGTAATTATAAAACTAACAATGTTGAATAAAAAAGAATAATTACCATAATACATCCACTACCCTCATGAATATGGAAGTTTATATGATTCTAAAGTGGAATAAGTTGATAATTTTAGGTACCATGGTTAATATGCACTAGTGAATGTTACCGATAGAACATTAATTTGAAATAGTGATAATAATAACAATGATTTATTGGGGTGAGTTGATTTGAATGTGTTGTTTGAGGTATCCCATTAGTAACATCATAAATAGAGGTATAAAACCAGGAAAGAATATGTATTATTTCCTAACCTAAATATCTATACACAATAATATGAGGTTGAGAAATCATAAATGATAGCATAGATTGAAAAATTGAAAAATGAAATTTTTGGAAACTTAGAAAAGGAGTGGATATCATGATCAATGTGGAGGAACAAGGGTGAATCAATGAGGGTTTTGAAAATACAAAAAAATAATAGGTAAGGATGGATGATGAACATGATGTTGAAGTCAGGGTTTGGTGGTGTATGTTTAATGAATGACAATGACTCTTTACACCTGATATGAAATTTGGTTATTGAAAGAAACAAGTTCTACTTGAAGAAAAATATATGCCATGAGTTTTTTCTAAAGTCTGTATTTACATTCCAAAGTCGTGTCACCATAAAAACAAAGGGAAATATAATATGTAATGTGATAAAATGTATTATAAAATCACACATCATGCTATATCATTGGCTTAAAATATCTCGAGTAAAATAAAATTGGGATAAACTTAATAGCCAAAATATAAAGCTGTTTGAAATTGAAGAATGACACAAAATATTAGGAGTTTTTATTGTAATTTTTTTTTAAAAAAATACAACATGATTTCAAAATGGAAAATTATTTTTTAGAGAGAAACAAAATCAAAAAATAGGAAATATTTTTTCAATCATAATCTTATTATTTTAATGGTTATTATTTATGGGGTGATGGATATTTACCCAAGGATGCCTACTATGCCACTAGGGTACAAAGTGAGGTGACGCCTGAGACCCATAAACGAGGATATCAGAAGCTTAAAACATCTTCCAACACATATAATGTTTTTTTTAGTTTTTTTTGACGAAAGGGAGTGTTCTTGGAAAAAAGATCCCCATAAGTATCAAATATCATAAGAATGTATTTAATGTTCATAGGAGAAAATGAAATGGTATCACAAGGAAAATGTATCTAATATTTCATTGAATAATATATATATTCCCAATTTTCAGTTTTTGGACATAAAATTAACCTCACACAAGACCTAAAATAAAAATGTTATTATAGATATCAAATATGTTAAATGTGGTTTGGTTCTATTTTCCAGTGATGAATCTATCATGATCATTTCATATGAAAAGGCTAAATTTAGTGGAATAGATCTTTGGAGGACAAGAGTGTGATTGAAATCATGATTTTTTATCCTATAGTAATGTATTACGAAAATAATAGTGTGATTGAAATCATAAATAAACCCATAACATATCGTGGATGGTGGCATTGATTGGAATATCTATAGAAGAGGGAATCATAGTGACAGAGGTCATCGAGGCTAAGGGAGCCATGCTGAGAGAGTTCTTTGGGGGTTGAGGGTGCAATGGTGAGAGAGGTCGTTATGGACGGGGGCACTACTGAGAAAGAGGTCATCGGGGGGGAGGGCATTGTTGTGAGAGCACCACAGTGAGAGAGGACTTCAAGGAGGATGTCTCTACTGTGAGAGAGGTCATTGGGGATGAGGATAGGTCGTTAAGGTGGAGGGTTGCGCAGTGATAGGGCTTTGGATTGGTGTAGGAGGAGGAAATTAATACAGATTGGAAAAAAAATATAGTGGTGATAAAAAATGGATATACCCAAATATGTTTAATTAAATCATGGAAATAAAAAAACTATATCCATAGACCTATGAAACATTGGATATTGGTCTGTGACTATAGCCTAAATTTCTAGTAGGAAATTTATATGTGTTTTATTTTAAAAAATAAAAAATTACTTATTGGGGGATAAAAACCCTCTAATAAAACTGAATAAAAACAGTTTATGTACCCCATATAATGTCTTAAATTAGAGGGGGTTCACCCCCCCCCCCCCCCCCCAATTTATTAAATTAGAGAATTTCAAACCCCCCTATAATGTCATATATCAAAGGGGGTTCACAACCCCCTCTGATTTCATAAATTAGATGGTGTTAAAAACAAACTCTAATTTAAAATATTAGAAGGGGTTCTAAACCCATTAAAATTAAAATATTAACGATAGTTTATAAATCCACTCTAATTTAAGATATTAGAGGTGACTGTGAACCCCCAATATTTATTTTCAAAAAACAATTTCCATTATATATATATACCCTCTAATGTTTGAATGAATCATTTATGCATGTATATATATATAGTGTCTTTTAAATCCAACCAAAAATATATGGCCACTAATTATTAAATTAGAATTGGTTTTGGAAAAAATGCCTCTAAAATCCAACCAAATATTACAATGAAAAAATGCTAAAAAATATTGAAGGGGGTTTTGCCTAAACCCTTATGAAAAACTACATCTATTCTACTATTTTTTATAGTGTATGGGATGGTTTTACACCTGTATGACTACCATATCATCATCTATTATGATCATCTAGGTTTGGAATGATCTGAATCATGCATGGGATGGGTGTAGTGACTACTGATGATAGGATGCAATTACCACATGAAGCCTTTGGGTATTACACAAAATCATATTCCATGTTTGATAGTTGTTCACAGTCTATCGGGAGGCCCAACATAGGTTTATGTTTGTGACCGTACCTCTTAATTCATGGAATCTTTTCATATAAAAATAGTAGTGTCTATATTTTATTATCTAAATAGCTCAAGTATCTTATGGTTCAATAATATATCCTAAAGAAATAAGATTAAAGGATTTTGTATCTGAGGATATTTTCTATTGTGGGGATGTAATGACGTGAAACACCCTCAAATCACTCATTATTATATACATATATGATGAGGCTGCAATGATTATTTTTCATAGATTTGTGGTGTGATGGTTTAAAGAATGTTGTAAATATTTTTTTGTAACTATATAGTCTCGTGTTCTAGGACATATTGCTAGGGGCTAGATCCTTTGAAAAGTAGAATGTATTTATGGTATAACGGTAACACTAATATCTAATATAATGGAGGTTTATATCCTCAAACCACTAAAAATTTTCCATCACCTTCTGTTGCATGTAGGGAACACGTTACATTTTTATCTCATATATAACATAAGAAAAAAAAATATATGGGCCAAAAACATAGCTTGTAGTATTTTTCCATCTAACTTCCTCCATATATCCATGTTGGATTATTCATTATTGGATTCAAATTTCTCTAGCTAGTCAGGCCACTAGCATGGCTTCTCTAGGTTTCCAGCCGATTGAGGTGAGTTGTTGCTGATAGTTATGGGGAACTATATACCACAGATCCCAGTGTTTCAAGAGATTCTCTCTATGATAGTGTGTGGTAAAGGATTTGATAACCTTTACCGATAAAGGTATTACCATGGGGTGGTCGTCCACCACATATTTCAAGATTATAATACATTAGATACATCTCTATACTATTGTGGGGAAGACTATAAAGGTAGTTGTTTTCTTCGTATTTGGAAAAAGATTTAGAAGACCCCCATGGAATTGTTGATAATCATTATATAGCCTTAAGGACACTAGTATTGGGAATTACAGGGATATAATACTCATTCTGAGTTGTGGATATATTATGCCAACCCATATTTGGGGGATGAATAAGAATATGAGCATGGTATATTGTAGTCTCTGGAATATGTTGATAAATATTTTCAACTACAAAGTAGTTATCCCAATGCTAGGATTTTTTTATTCTGTTTGGAGATTCTATGTTGTTGGTCAGGATGTGAGACTACCTCTAGGCAACTTCCAGAATATACTAATCAACCTTGATTGAAATGGGGGTTTGAGTCATTTCAAATGTAAATTCCACATCAAAATATGTCGTTGGACCACCAAAATGGGAGAAGGGTTTTGATTATCTTATCATAGAGGCATTGAATGATTCTAGTTTATTCAACAAACAAATAAAAAATATTTTTGATCCTTTAACAAATAAGCTTCTCGAATATTCCAAGTAGCATGATTGGCCCGGATATAAACCTCCCTTGAGGTGATTTATAAACTACACAGATGAACCTCGGTTGGAGAGTGGGAATTGGCCCAATATTGTTCCTTGTAAATATTCCATTGGCTTTCCTTGATAATAATATATTACAATTTTTAGGTGTTTTTTCAACATGGATTGTGAGCCCTGAATGGAATGGGAAAATAAATTGTATCATGTTCCCCTTACTTTAGTGGAATATGTTGATAATATTCCCAAATTTGAGTAAGAATGTTATCTTTCTCCAGAGTAGACACATGTTCATACTAATCATGTTGATATGATAATCTATCTTTTGGGATTGGAATAGGTGACAATCTATGTATTTATACTTGTATTGGAATATGGTATTGGAGTTCCTCTATTTTTTTCAAATTATAGTGAATATTTAAAACATTATGTTCATGGATTTAAAATTTCACAATTTTAATCTCCAAAACATACTATAAAATGACTTTAACAAAATCAAGGATATAATACAGCTCCTCTCCTCCGTGTTTCATTAGAATATGATGATGGGTATCATTTTTTTGGGAAGTTATATATTCCTTCCCCCATGCATGCTAGTAGAATATATGGGAATACATTACCTAGGTGAGCTGGGGAATGATCTTGTTCATTAGCTACTAGTGTAATATGCCAATCGGATTAATTTGTGGAGGTGGGGATATGATCCTTCTGTCTCTAGATTTCATACTTCAGTTCCCAAATAGGTACCCTTGGTGCTCATGTATAATTGTTTGGGGTAGGGACCTATTGGGAAGCTCCCTCATTAAGTCACTAAAAGGAATTTGTGGGATGGAACTAGGGAAAATAGGTAAGAAGATCCATCCTAAGAGGCTCTCAAACACTGGTGTATCCGTATTTGAATCCCTTATTAACCTTACTATACTATGAATGTTATAGTTTTCATGATCAAGTGATAATCTACCTATTAGTTTGATTATGGGGATGGTTTTTTACATAATTTTTTTTTCTTTACATAAATAATATTGGATTATAGGTTTCATTTAATAGAGACCACTGTGTATAGACTAAAGGGTTGGGATCATTTCATATTGGTGGCATTCACCGAACATTTCATTTATCACCCAATGATGAAGATATTGTGTGGGTGATGATGTTTTATGATCCATAGTTTTTATTATCATTTATGAGGTTCTAGAAAATTAACTTACTAATTAAATGATCTCAAGTAAAGGATATTTATGTAAGTGAAGTATCTGCAAGAATAAGGAAATCAACAAAGTCTTGAATCTGTGCACCATTTCAATTATGAAACATTCTTAGTTTTCTAGGAATGGGTAACACAAGTGATCAATATTATTATATTTTTAGAAATTTGGTTATGAATAAATGAACTATTTCATGGGAACCCCAATTATGTTTTATTATTTTAAAGATTCAAATCGGGATCCAATTTTATCTGTTAAAGTTGGGAACAAAATATTCCGACATTCATAAACATATTTTCTTTTATAAATACAAGTTTCATGTCGAGTTCATCTTTTTTGTTTCCATTAATGGATGTTGAATGTGGATTTAACACAATATTATCAATTTTGTTTTCTTGAGGGTGGATTCATAGTCATTAATATTAGTTTTACCATTTTTTTATCATTACAATTGGTTATAACATGGTTCAACGTGCATAAACCTATTTTCTTTCATAACTGTGAGGTTTATGTAAGGATCACAATTTTTATTTCCAATGGAGGCTATTGAAAAATTGATTTAGAAACATATGATTGATTGTGGGTTATGTATGGTGGAATAAAAATTTTCACGTCTACTTCATCAACTTTATTTTTCATGAAAATGCCCAATGATTACTGTAACAGCCCGAGATTTTATGAAAAATATTCTTTTTAATTTTATTAATGTCTTGTGTTTTACGCTACATCAAAAGGAGCTTGCACAACACACATCCTTGACTTTCCTTGAATTACACGCAATCGCGACCTTCCTCGATAGCGTGTGTAGTACGCAATAACGAGTTTCATTAAACAACAATATGCTATTAAAATATTATTAAAACTAGCCGTTATGAATAGTAATAACCACTTTTTGAAATTTTGTATATTTTATTTTTCAAAATGGAATTAATTTCTGGATTCGGAGTATCGAATTTAGCCTAAGGTGAAATTTTGGTACTTTTCGGATAACTTTCATATTCTGATGAATAGTGAAAATTACTAAATTATAATTAAAAACAACTTTTTTAATCGAAATAATTATTAGTGATAAATCATTAAATTTAGTGGTTTTAAAGTATATTTAGAATATATTTTTACAATTTAATACGATGTTGGTCATTGGATGTAATTTCACATTTAAACCAGACATAATCAAGTGTCAATCTTTTGGTAGATATTGTTTCTTAAAAATACGCTATTTGTTTTAACAGCGGGATTTAATTATAAAATTAATTAATGCAACTTCTATGTTATGAATTTGGTAAAATAGACTTCATTTTTGAATTCAGAATATGAAATATAGCTTAAGATGAAATTTTGGTATTTTTCTGAAAACTTTCAATTTTTGATGAATAGTGAAACCACTAAGTGGTAGGTTAAAAACTGAATTTTGCATAAAACATAATTTTACTGCTTCTGTGAATGGAATTTCGAAAATCCGACAGACACGGTTAATATCAAGGACTAAAATGTGGTTCAATGAGATAAAAATAATTTTTGGTGAATAGTAACTTTTTACTTTTTTTTACCACGGTTAATAGTAAATAGGGTAACTAAGGGTAAATATGATATTACTATTACCCTAACATATGTCCTAATTCTATTGGATAAGTGTAATTCGACCAAAAACAACCTTATGAATATAATATGACCATTTAGGTCCACTTGGATTAGATTATGACATTTAATATTATTTTATTTAATGAATAGTTAAAATAGTTAAAATCAAAGTTTAATAACTAAAACATTTTTAATATGGGGTTATACATAAGATAAATTCGACTATAATTATTCATTAGAAAGATAAAAAGATTTCCTACATAATTATATTTTATTTATAATTTTTAGACTTTAAATAAAGTAATTTATGTATGACACAACGACGATGCAGTAATTACCCTTTTAAGGAAATATTAACACAATTGATATTATAAATGCTAAAATGAATGTAATTTGAGACTTTTTATGAATTAAACTAATTTTCTAGGTTCCTATGATATATTAGTGTTGATTTAATCAACTTGGTTCGAACATATAATTCTGTTATGACTTTCACAAAAATCATATATCAAATAGTGTCAAAATTGACACAAAATAGTTTTTAAATCAAATATTATATTATTAATTTTTATTTTATTCCTAAAAATCTAAGGTTCGGACAAATGACTTAGATAAGGATATATTTATTAATAATATACAATTTGGGGTTCTTTTGGCATGTTATAGTAAGTGTATTAACCATATATTGAAAGAAAACAAAAAGACACGGTAAAAGTTAAATTATTTAACTTAGAGTTAAATCTAATTGATAAGGTTAAAATAATACCCTAAACTTGTCTAAATCCTATTGGATGATAGGATTTCGACCCATCCCCACTTTAGCTTCGAAATAAGACCCTTTGGAACCATTATAAACTGATTTTGACATTAATATAAAATAATATTTTGAGGTATTCCTAAGGTGCCCCGCTCCTCCCTTATAAAAGGACACCTCCTCCCCCCTCCTCCTCACACCAATTTGAGCACTCAAGCTCGGCCAACCCCTGCCAAAATCTCTTCTCCACTTCCCTATCAACATCCTAGAGGTTCTGGTCTTCCTCAAAGACGAATTTTAATGCCCTAAGAGGAGGTCTCAAAGAGGCTCTTCAAAGAAGAGGTAATTACCGTTACCAATTATTTCATCTTTATTTCTTCTTCCACTTCTTCTTCTTAGGTTGTTTCATTATGAAGTAATAACATCAGTATCACTCATATACTGATATGTTATTTTAATTATGAAACAACCCTATTTCACCATCTATCCATCCTACGGAAAAATAAATCACCGCGCGTGCGTACGTACGGAATACCGTCTCCACGCCGTGGTGTAATCTATTTTCCACCACCACCTTACATGGATGGGTATAATGGTGTAAAGAATAACTATACATAGTTATTACAACATCATATTGATTCTGATATATTGTATAATCCACTCCAATTCAATTCAATGATTATGGAAATGATATCATCGCTCGTGCGTACGTACGGACTACCGTCTCCACGACGCGATGAGATTCATTCTTAATGATTAACCATTCATGAATGATTATAAAGTATATATAATAAGTACTAATGAAATATATGACATAATAATGATACTGGATTTATGTATATATATATATATATGTATGTCATCTACTTACTTCCATTCAAGACAATAAGGAAAGAAAAACAGCGTTCATGCGTACGTACGGACTACCGTCTCCATGAACGGTGTTTTTCATTTCATTTATCTATCTATTATATATATATATATATATACTGAATATATATGATATATAAATCATATTTTATATTTTGGAAGTAAGTAAATCATGATATAAGTAATAATAATGTCAAGAACAACAAGTCAAAACACCTACGATAAATGAAACGATTTTACCCAAAACGCTTCTTTAACATGGAATTTACAAAAGAACGGGTAATATAATGTCATAAGTGAACCATATATGATATCATAACAATGAATATGATTCTTTAATAAGTCAATGACATTATTTAAATCATTATACAGGAGGTTCAGACACATACGAAGCAAATCAGACCTAAGGTAAGGGAAATATCACAATCTCATTTTTATCCGAGGTTGTTTATTTGTAAGTATTTACTGGGGTGTATTTTATCATCCACATCCATGTTTCATCAATATGTAATGTTATTTCCATCCACCTACAATTTTTTAAATCCATTTTTACCCCTCGGTGAGTTTTTAGTAATATGTATGAAAGGAATCTTTTGTCGTTTTTCGTACGAGGTACTTTTTGACTTTTCCGAAAAAAGTACGAGAAGAATGTTTTTTTTAACTTATACGGCATGAATGGATTTCTAAAACATTATTTCCAAGAAGTTTCCTTTACATGTATTCAAGTTTATTTTTAATCAACTTATTTTAGTTTAAAATTGTATGACATGTTAAGAAAGGAAAAGTTTTTTTTGAAGTAGAAAGGAAATTTTCCTCAAGAATGGAGTTCAAATGTTTTATCAAAATTATTTTCCATCTAAGATAATATAGGGTTCTGTTTTTATCCCTATTATTACACTGATTTGATTATGTTTTGAGAAAATTATTTTTATGAAGTCATTTACCTTATATGATTTGTTTTATGATGTCATGATGTTTCAAGAATCCCATTTTTGTTACATGTGTTATGCGATGATGTATGATTTATGATTATGTGGAACACATAAGAAAGGATTCATTATAAGATGGGTGGGACCTATATCTCCCTCCAATGCATTCGGTAAAGATTTTATATCTCATGAGATAGACAGGGCTGGAACGGTAGGTTATACCGGTTCAGTGAAACAGGACTGAAACGAGGGTTACTCGATTCAGAAAGGGACTTTGTCCACTAAGATAGTCTTGGCAATGAGTCTTGACTAACAAGAAATGATTCTCTATGATTATGTGTGAATGCCACAAAGTTTCATGTTTTATGTTATGATTATTGTGATTACATTTCACTGCCATGATTTATCCCATGTTATGAAATTATGATCTCTTTTGCAGGTTAAGATTTCCAAAATGTTATGTTCTTATGAATATGATGTGATTGATATTTCTTTTGTTTACCCTTACTGAGCATTTGAGCTCACCCTTTTATGTTTTCTTTTCCCCAGGATATAAAGAAAGGTTTTAGGTAAAAAAAAGGGAAGATCTTTATAGTAGATGTTGAAGATCTTTCACCACGATTAGAAGATTACGTTCCGAGTTTCCAAAGACACTAAACTATTACGATCCTTGTGTGTATGTACTAAGTATTCCGCAAATGTAATGTAATGTCAATGTACGTCAAGTTTCGGGTCTCTACAGTTGGTATCAGAGGAATGGTTTAGTCAACCTTTGGAAACTAGGATGCGAAAACGTTAGTGAGATCCCTAGAGATATTTCTACGGTATGTCTAGGGATGTCCCTAAGGTTAAGTATACGTATAGGTTATAGTACTAGAACTACGCTAACGATCATAGAATTAAACCTAAGATGTTAGATATTGAAGGTACTTCCCCTTTATTATGCTGTTTTCCCTAGCATGATTTTTGCCTCTCACACTATTCTTTTTGGGTTTTAGACGATGGCTGGAACCCGAAGGAACCGTGTTGATCAATGCAATGGACAATGCAATGATTGTCCTCCTGAACAAACAAATGTTATGGGAGATGGAGTGAAAAATCTTATTGCTATACTTACACAAGCTATGAATCATTCTGGACTTCCAAATGAGCAGAGAAGGGAACAATATTCTATTGAGTCCTTCATGAGGCAACGTCCACCTTCTTTCAGTGGGACTTCCGATCCACTTGTTGCTGAACAATGGATCAGTACCACTGAAAAGATATTTTCAGTTCTTCAATGTTTTGAACATGACAAAGTCATCTTAGCAGTGTATCGTTTGGAAGGTGATGCTGATCAATGGTGGAATCTTATTAAGAATACGAGGCAAAGGGATGAAATTGAGTCCATGGAATGGGACGAGTTCAAGTACTTATTTTTCAGTAAGTACTTCCCTTGTATTCTTCGAACAAAGATGGAGAAGGAGTTTCTTGAACTAAAGCAAAAGGATGATGAATCTGTTGGTATATACGAAGCGAATTTTACAAGACTTGCAAGGTATGCATCTGGCATTATCATCCAACCTGAAAGTAAAGTTGATCAATTTTGCAGTGGCTTAAAACCAAGTCTTCGAAGGGCATTAGCTATAAGAGACTTCAGTAGCTATGAAGAAATTGTGCGTTGTGCTATCAAGGTAGAAATGGAAGTTGGTGTTACATATCCATCTCATGGTTTTGACAAGAAACGAAAGATGGAGTTCAAGGAGAAATCTCAGAATAATGGTGAAAAGAAGATGAATGTTTCCTTATGCACAAAGTGTGGAAAGAATCATGGTGGAGATTGTCTTAAAGGGACTAGAAAATGTTTTAAGTGTGGAAAAGAAGGTCATCAAGCAGCTGAGTGTCGAAGTAATGGAAAAAGGGTTTCTAATGATGTGAATAAAGCAAACACTGCAGAGAATGCACCACCAACACTTCAATGCTTCAAGTGCAAGGAAATGGGGCATTATGCTAATAAATACCCTAATCCAAGGGTTAGTGATGATCAACATGAGCAACCACTGAAGGCAAAGGACAAAGGGAAGTCACATGCGATCACTATTGGCAATGTTGAATATGAAAACGATGTGGTGGAATGATTAAGTGTTTATGTAATGGGATTCCAAAATAATGTTGTATCATTGAGTATTGCAATATTTATTGATGTGGTATTCAAAGTGATTGAGATATTTTTTGGAAATAAGATGATATGCGCATAATGAAGGGAAAATGAGAAAATGAAATGTTTAATAGTATTCATGAGCTCATGATTGATATAAGGACTAAGTGATATCATGTTTTGAGTATATAGAATTTTGAGGATTTTGGTATGTGGAAAGTGTTAACTTTAAACTGCATTCATGTTTTCACTAAGGTATTCAAGAGAATACATGATTAAGGACTTTGAATGTTTGGAATGTGACCAACAAGACATATATTATGATATATGGGGATCAACGATGGTATTAAATCTCTGGAAATCGTTTTCATTATGTTATGAGAGTGGACTGCGGTATTATGGATAAGCCTAAAGATTGAAATGAATTGTGTAGGACATAAGTTATTATTGTTTAAGGATAGAAGTTTTTTCGATATTATTGATGGGATGTTATAGTAATATAGTTTTAGAAAAAGGACAACCTACAGGACGGGCGACAGCCCATCGCATCGGACAAGGCTGTGGGAATCGAACCCACAACCGAATTGCGACTGGCCTTTATCGCCTACCACTGGCCTATAGGAAGTCCCTGTTTAGTAGAAACTAGTTTTATTATATTATGCAGTATTATATATGAATTATAAGTCCATTTTAGGAACCATATATTATTAATCTCACTATAGAATGACTTATGTATATTTAATAATTTTTGCAAACCTTTTGTTTGAGACAGATGGGATGACCCGTCATTCTATCACATGATCTGCTAATGCTTCACGAATAACAAATTCAACTTCATTTCTTTATGATATGAAGTGGAAATTGTTCAATTCACGAACAATAATGAGATTGTAACAAAATCATGTCAGTATTTCTTTTAATTCATCAACTTTAGGGAAATGATCTTGAAAACCAAAAATGTTGTCCGAGTGATCCTATACCTGATGAATCAGATGGTACCTTATATCATCACAAATATATGGATTTGTGATTGCTGGCTTTTCCATAGCCATGTTCTCTACCACTCTCCATCAGAACATGATGGTTAGATTTCTCTTCCATATCCATATTTTCACCTATGTGGAAACCCAGTGACTAGTTTATTTGGGTAACCGTTACGTTTCATACTTTTGTTTTTAAATATTGGTTTTGATATTCCTTTTTAAGATGTGGGTTTCTATTAAAGAAACTTTTTAATAATAAACCATTTATAACCCCGACGAATTTCGAGGGCGAAATTCATTTTAAGGGGAGTAGAATGTAACAGCCCGAGATTTTATGAAAAATATTCTTTTTAATTTTATTAATGTCTTGTGTTTTACGCTACATCAAAAGGAGCTTGCACAACACACATCCTTGACTTGCCTTGCATTACACGCAATCGCGACCTTCCTCGATAGCGTGTGTAGTACGCAATGACGAGTTTCATTAAACAACAATATGCTATTAAAATATTATTAAAACTAGTCGTTATGAATAGTTATAACCACTTTTTGAAATTTTGTATATTTTATTTTTCAAAATGGAATTAATTTCTGGATTCGGAGTATCGAATTTAGCCTAAGGTGAAATTTTAGTACTTTTCGGATAACTTTCATATTCTGATGAATAGTGAAAATTACTAAATTATAATTAAAAATAACTTTTTTAATAGAAATAATTAATAGTGATAAATCATTAAATTGAGTGGTTTTAAAGTATATTTAGAATATATTTTTACAATTTAATACGATGTTGGTCATTGGATGTAATTTCACATTTAAACCAGACATAATCAAGTGTCAATCTTTTGGTAGATATTGTTTCTTAAAAATACGCTATTTGTTTTAACAGCGGGATTTAATTATAAAATTAATTAATGCAACTTCTATGTTATGAATTTGGTAAAATAGACTTCATTTTTGAATTCGGAATATGAAATATAGCTTAGGATGAAATTTTGGTATTTTTCTGAAAACTTTCAATTTTTGATGAATAGTGAAACCACTAAGTGGTAGGTTAAAAACTGAATTTTGCATAAAACTTAATTTTACCGCTTCTGTGAATGGAATTTCGAAAATCCTACAGACACGGTTAATATCAAGGACTAAAATGTGGTTCAATGAGATGAAAATATTTTTTGGTGAATAGTAACTTTTTACTTTTTTTTACCACGGTTAATAGTAAATAGGGTAACTAAGGGTAAATATGATATTAATATTACCCTAACACATGTCCTAATTCTATTGGATAAGTGTAATTCGACCAAAAACAACCTTATGAATATAATATGACCATTTAGGTCCACTTGGATTAGATTATGACATTTAATATTATTTTATTTAATGAATAGTTAAAATAGTTAATATCAAAGTTTAATAACTAAAACATTTTTAATATGGGGTTATACATAAGATAAATTTGACTATAAATATTCATTGGAAATCTAAAAAGATTTACTACATAATGATTTTTTATTTATAATTTTTATACTTTAAATAAATTAATTTATTTATGACACAACGATGATGCAGTAGTTACCCTTTTAATGAAATATTAACATAATTGATGTTATAAATGCTCAAATGAATGTAATTTGAGACTTTTTATGAATTCCACTAATTTTCTAGGTTACTATGATATATTAGTGTTGATTTAATAAACTTGGTTCTAACATATAATTCTGTTATGACTTTCACAAAAATCATATATCAAATAGTGTCAAAATTGACACAAAATAGTTTTTAAATCAAATATTATATTATTAATTGTTATTTTATTCCTAAAAATCTAAGGTTCGGACAAATGACTTAGATAAGGATATATGTATTAATAATATACAATTTGGGGTTCTTTTGGAATGTTATAGTAAGTGTATTAACCATATAGTGAAAGAAAACAAAAAGACACGGTAAAAGTTAAATTATTTAACTTAGAGTTAAATCTAATTGATAAGGTTAAAATAATACCCTAAACTTGTCTAACTCCTATTAGATGATAGTATTTCGACCCATCCCCACTTTAGCTTCTAAATAAGACCCTTTGGAACCATTATAAACCGGTTTTGACATTAATATAAAATAATATTTTGAGGTATTCCTAAGGTGCCCCTCTCCTCCCTTATAAAAGGACACCTCCTCCCCCCTCCTCCTCACACCAATTTGAGCACTCAAGCTCGGCCAGCCCCTGCCAAAATCCCTTCTCCACTTCCCTAGCAACATCCTAGAGGTTTTGGTCTTCCTCAAAGACAAATTTTAGTGCCCTAAGAGGAGGTCTCAAAGAGGCGCTTCAAAGAAGAGGTAATTACCGTTACCAATTCTTTCATCTTTATTTCTTCTTCCACTTCTTCTTCTTAGGTTGTTTCATTATGAAGTAATAACATCAGTATCACTCATATACTGATATGTTATTTTAAGTATGAAACAACCCTATTTCACCATCTATCCATCCTACGGAAAAAGAAATCACCGCGCGTGCGTACGTACGGAATACCGTCTCCACGCCGTGGTGTAATCTATTTTCCACCACCACCTTACATGGATGGGTATAATTGTAACACCCCAGGTAAATAAAGAATAGACATTTTCATATTTATCCATATTTGTGAATAAAATATTAATATGACTTTAAAGGGGACGCTATGCTCGATGGCGTACCCAACACGCAACAACAAGTTTCTTGGGAATCTTACGTTGCACTCTAATAATAAATTTCAAATGTTAGTTAACATGTAGCCATTGTAATGGCGGGAATGGATAGAAATAACTAAAATATGATTACATATGTTTTTAAATGTTTATACATTTATCCCAAAAAATATAATGGCTTAAAATACGGAAAGAATTCAATTTTAGGCATATATGCCCCAGTTTTCACTAAAGGTTCACTTATCACCTTTTGATGTTGAACCATCATTAAATATAGTTTTGTTCACTCTTATAAATTCTATTGGACCAAATAAAACTCTTCTTGAGAATCGGGGCATCAAAATTTACTTTGTGTAAATTTTTGGTATCTTTCTGATAAAGTTCTTTTTTTTAATGAATATTGTAAAATGTTGTATTTTAAATTCAAAACCTCTTTTTAATCTAATTTATTTATATGATTAGATAATATTTTGAATTGGTTTTAAAGTGAAATTAGAAAATATTTCTACCATTAAATCCAATAGTGGTCGTTGGAATTAATTTCACTTTGAAATCAGACTTAAACTAGTGTCAATCTTTTGATACTTATTGTTTTATAAAAACACGCTAATTGCCCTGACAACGGGAATTAATTATTAAATTAATTAATGTGACTAATATGTTTTGAATTTTGTAAAACGGACTTCATTTTTGAATTCGGAATATCAAATATAGCTTAGGGTGAAGTTTTGGTATTTTTCTGAAAAACTCCAATTTTTGATGAATTGTTAAACCACTAAGTGGTAATCAAGCAAACTGATTTTTCAGTTAAATGAAATTTTACCACTAATGTGTATTGAATTTTGAAAATCCGACATACATGGTTGTAATTAAGAAGAAAAATGTGGTTCAATGGGATAAAAATAATTTTTTGGTGAATAGTTACTTATTAAGTTTTTAATCGCGATTAGTGGTAATTAGTGTAGTTTAAGGTAAAAATGATATTATAAGAATGTGAAAACACCATGAAACTTGTCCTAAACCTATTGGGTGAGTCATGGACGACCAAGACAAGCCATGGGACAACTTGGGGACCCCATGGATCCACTTTTGTTGGGAAATGACATAAATTACTTTTTATTTAATGTTAAAGTGAAAATGACACAAACATAATATGTTTTACGAAAAAAAATTTTAAGTGGGGTTATACAAGTCCAAATTTTGATTATAAATAGTCATTGGAAAGCTAAAACGATTTCCTATATCATAGTATTTTTTTTATAATTTTTAGACATTAAAGAAATTAAAGTATTTATGACATAATAATGATGCAGCGATGACATCATTATTTGACGATTTAATTAAAATGGAAAGATAATGAAACATCTACAACCTACACATGGCCAAAACCAATTTGATGAGTGGATTTCGATGACTTATCACCTTATCCAAGAATTATATCAATGTGGGACCTTTTGAAACCGAAACACATTTTCAAATAAAGTAATATTTCTTACTTTCCAAAAGTGCCCCTCCTCTCCTCTTATAAAATGCCCCCACCTCTACCTCTTTTCACACACTCATAAAGCCTTTGGATCGTCCAACCCCTGCCCATTTACTCTCTCTCCATCCCTCTCCTCATCCTAGAGGATTCCCTTTTGGGCAGAATCCTTTCATAGGAATCCTTTAGGCTCAAATCAAAAGGAGTTACACTTTTAAAGGTAATTCTTTCTCTCATGTTCATTTGTTTTATTTTGCTTCTCCAACCCCCTAAACTCTTTTTATTTATTGTTTTTGTAACAACACCAGTATATTCAATATTCTAGGATGTTGTTATAAGATTTATTCGAGCTACACTCTCACACAACTACATAAAATGGTTAAAGAACATACGGTTTCCGTGGATGGTGAAATTCCGCCTCCCGAAACGATGATTGTTCAATACTCATTTAACACCTTCAAAGGTGGCCATTATGATGTCACTATTTTTATATATGATATATAATATGTTTATGTTTTCCTTATGATTCTGTATTTTTCATTTTTGTCTTACCTTTATGGCTTCCATTATGGGTATACGCGATATCTTCATTTAAGGAAGTGCGGACTACCGCCCCCTCAAAGTGATTTGATTCGTTAAATACCATATGTGGGATGTATAAAGGATGGAAATATGATATTATATATGATATTATACTGGAATTATAATATACCTTTATATCATTATTATTCCATTCTATAAAATACGAAATAGAAATGAAAGTAGCGTTCATGCGTACGTACGGCTTACCGTCTCCATGAACGGTGCATTTCATTTCTTACCTCTAAATGATTATGTAATGTTATAAATTCATGAATGTACTGGATATATATGACATATATGATATCTAAATCATTAATAAAATTCTGTATATAATAAACATTTGTCCACACGAACAACATGTAATTGTAAGAAGTCCACTTTCGACTTAAGAACCAAATATCGACAAAACAATCATTATTAACTTAATGATTACATAGTGTTTATAACAAGGAAATAAGTGATATAAAAGGAATAATAAGCTTGAAAAAGGTTCTTAATCAAGTATAAATTAACTCAAGTTTATTATTCAGGAGATTAAAGAATGATCAAGTCAAGTCGGACCCGAGGTAAGGGACCCTACTCCACTCTTTCTTTTTAAGTACATTCTTTTATGTCATTTCTTTTAAACTCATATTTCTTATGATTGGGATGTTCTTTTATATTAATCCTACTGTAATTTTTATGTTCATGTGATGAGAGACCCTATTCTCTCTCATCAATCCATTTTGGAAGTTTTGAGTGGCGCCGTTAGGCTGCCGAACTTTCATAAGAGATCTAACCTCTCTCTTTCTTTTTAAGTACTCTCCTTTATGTCACTTCTTTTAAACTCCTCCTTGCAATGTTGGGGGATTTTCTTTTATATTCCACTTTCTGTAAATTCTATTGTAATATTATGGGATACTCTATTTGATCTCATCAATCCATATTCGGAAGTTTTATGTGATGTCGTTAGGCTGCTGAGTTTTCATAAGGGATTTTTCATCTCACTTTTATTCTCGTGAGATTTATTCTACATTTGCCACAAATTCCATTGAGTGGTGTATGTACTTACCATTATCCTACTCTTTGTGTAATATAATTTCTTTTATGAGTATTTACATCAATGATCTATTGTCCTTCTTTCATGGGGTGTATGTTTTGAAAGATACCCAAGTCGATAAGGGAACCTTTCACCCTCCTCTTTTTTTAAAAGACTTCTTTTGTTGGGTATTTTAATTTACATATCTTTATATTGGGATATGTTCTCATATATCCTTGTTGATGTAAATTTTATGTCCATGTGATGATATACTCTTTTTATCTCTCATCAACTCATTTTGATGTGATGCCGTTAGGCTATCAAGGGAACTTTTTAACCCAATTTCGATTTCTTTGGGTTCAACATGTAGTCATTGAATATGTCATCCATTGAATATGTGTGAATGACCTTTTATTGTTTTACACTTAATATCCACTTATATTGGGTGTATTTATATTTTTCACACATATTTTGAGATTGATTTGTCCTTAATTTAAGGATACCTTCTTTATAAGGGATTTCATCACATTTCACATTTCTATTGAGGGTTCATTGTTGTTATGCACCAATTCACTCTTATATGGTGTATATACTGTCCTTTGGAGTATTATATCATGAATCCTTTTATTCTCATGATATTATAATGTTCTGACTAAATGTTATTCCTCGATTATTGTATTCAAGTGTCTCTAATTTTGGTAAAACCCCTTTAACCAAAATATCATTTTAAATGTTTTAATTATTTGTTCTTATTAATATCCATGTTTTCAAAATTGTTTTAAGGATTTACTTATATGGATATTAATGGTTTAAAATGTTAAAATCTTCAAGGTGGTATGGGACACTTTGATTCAAAAATATCTTTATTAAATGTTTTAAATTGTTTTGGAAATGGTTTCTTTTTGAATGGATTCATTATTTCAATATCCTAAAATGTTATATTGTGATTGAAATGTGGAAATGTTGTGTTTCCTTTATTCATGTTTTATGTGATACGATTATGTTATGGTTCTTGGGCATTGTTATGAAGAACGGGTGGTTCCGTGATAAACTAAGGGCGGGTGAGCCCGATATAGCTCTCCAATGCATTGGGTAACGCGAAGGAGTGAAACGTTAAGGTTTCTCCGAAGAGATTTTAGGGAATATACTGTGATGGGTATTCCAAACGTAACCAAGAGGGTTACTCCCTACGTAAGAATGTTATGAATGCCTCAAGTTACCTTTATGTCTTATGTTTTCTATGATTTATTTATGGTTTGATGAGGTATGTTAAAGTGCCTATGTTTTATGGGTAAAGTATGATTTCATTCTTATGTATATATGAACTCATGTTTCCTTTCCATATTTTTATAACCCTTACTGAGATTTTTATGCTCATCCCAAGTTTTTGAAATGTTTTTCACAGGTCAAGGGAATGGTACATGATGTGATGATAGTGTCAAGGATGTTTCAAGAAAGAATCCGTGTTATATTTTAAATATGTTTCCGTTGATGGGAAGAATGAATACTGTCTTTTATGTAACCACTTTGTTTAAATGTGGAATGTAATGCAAGTTTCATGATCTAATTATCTAAAACTCTAAACTTGAAAATATCCTCAATGTGTAATCTTGTAATAACTCAAGATTAAGTAAGGTTTAAGGCTGGGGCCTTATAGTTGGTATCAAAGGTCGGTTTAGATAACTTTAGAGGTTAGGGTATTCTCTAAGCACAAGTGACATTACCATAATGGTTAGGATTTCAGAAAGAGTACTAGTTTTAGATAAAGTGAATGAGAAAGTAAATATTAGTGTTTATCTTACTCATTAGTACATGATGGTTATGTTGATATACTCACACTGACCTTTTTGGTTTTAGTAAATGGCTGGATCTAGCAGGCACCAATGTGACAATGGGTTTGAAGGAAACTGTGGTGGTTCTCTGATTAAGAGACTGGATGAGATGGAGGATTCAATGAGGAAACTCGTGGTTGTTCTAAACCAAATATCAAGGAGTCATGATCAACCACTTCAAACTTGGTGAGTTCTCTAATGCATCATGTACGAGATGGCCAACTCGATGTGGAAATTCAGGTAATAATTATTAAGGTAACCATTAGGGTTTATATGATCCTTACTTTTGAGGTAATTATGGGTTATTATATGTTATGATGGAAAATGAAAGGCATGAGATAAACTTGAGGTTAAAATATGTTATGATCATCTTTGAAGATTTTATCTCATTTCGGGGATTTTTTTAAGAATTATATAGTTCTGGAAAAAGGACTACACGCAGACCGTGTGACATCCCGTCGCGTCGGATAAAGCTGCGGGAATCGATCCCACAACCAAAGTGCGACTGGTATTTATCGCCTACCACTGGACTACGTGAAGTCCCTGGTTAGTTTGACTGATTCTTTCTGGTTATATGATTTTATGAATTAAGAGTAAGTTGATTTTTGGTTATTTATGAAAATGATTAACCTATCATGGAGGATATGTGATTAGGTTAATTACTTTTCAATGCGAGACTTTAGGAGCAACTGATGTTGTTTGGAGATAAATGTTACGATTTAACTTGGAAGACTATGTGACTAAATCCTTCAAATATTTGGGTTTCAATCTTATTTTGGTTTACTTAGAAGAATTTTATGGAAAAATTGTTTATCTAATGGTCCTCGTTGAACTTTGGGTTTTGTTGGACAAATTTTGGAGATTAATCATAGATTTTCTTTTTATAAATGGTTATCCTTTTCTGGATTATTTGATCTTGTACTAGCCTTTTTGGTTTTGGTTTTGGTTAAAGTCTAGAGACATGGGAAGTAAATAGTTCTCTTTTGTGGATTTGGTGATTCTCTAGAAGTTGATTATAGTACTCGTAGTGCGAACAAGTCTCCCTAAATACTCGTCTTTTGGGAAAAAAATATGAGTTTGATTAAGGAATCTAGTAAAATTTGAAAGTCAACATGATAAGTGATTATGTTTCCTTATGAATAAATTCCTCAATAAAAATTAACTTAAAACAAAAATGTTGTCTATTAACTTTTCCTACTAGGGAATCGAATACCGTTTAACCCATCACAAGTTTGTGATTTTCTCGTGGTTAACTTTCTCCTAAACGTGTTTTCTATCACTCTCCATCAGAACATGACCCTTTGTTTTTTCCTCCATGTCTATATTTTCATACTTGGAATCCTATTATGGGTTAACTCAGGTGACCTCTGTGCTTATCTTTCTTTATTTTAAAGTGATTGTTTTACCAACTCTTGTTCCGATGCGGGACTTTCAAGGATGTTTCCAAGCGCAATTTTAAAATTGAGAGGACGCAATTCCCAAAAGGGGGGAAGGATGTAACACCCCAGGTAAATAAAGAATAGACATTTTCATATTTATCCATATTTGTGAATAAAATATTAATATGACTTTAAAGGGGACGCTATGCTCGATGGCGTACCCAACACGCAACAACGAGTTTCTTGGGAATCTTACGTTGCACTCTAATAATAAATTTGAAATGTTAGTTAACATGTAGCCATTGTAATGGCGGGAATGGATAGAAATAACTAAAATATGATTACATATGTTTTTAAATGTTTATACATTTATCCCAAAAAATATAATGGCTTAAAATACGGAAAGAATTCAATTTTAGGCATATATGCCCCAGTTTTCACTAAAGTTTCACTTATCACATTTTGATGTTGAACCATCATTAAATATAGTTTTGTTCACTCTTATAAATTCTATTGGACCAAATAAAACTCTTCTTGAGAATCGGGGCATCAAAATTTACTTTGTGTAAATTTTTGGTATCTTTCTGATAAAGTTCTTTTTTTTAATGAATAGTGTAAAATGTTGTATTTTAAATTCAAAACCTCTTTTTAATCTAATTTATTTATATGATTAGATAATATTTTGAATTGGTTTTAAAGTGAAATTAGAAAATATTTCTACCATTAAATCCAATAGTGGTCGTTGGAATTAATTTCACTTTGAAATCAGACTTAAACTAGTGTCAATCTTTTGATACTTATTGTTTTATAAAAACACGCTAATTGCCCTGACAACGGGAATTAATTATTAAATTAATTAATGTGACTAATATGTTTTGAATTTTGTAAAACGGACTTCATTTTTGAATTCGGAATATCAAATATAGCTTAGGGTGAAGTTTTGGTATTTTTCTGAAAAACTCCAATTTTTGATGAATAGTGAAACCACTAAGTGGTAATCAAGCAAACTGATTTTTCAGTTAAATGAAAGTTTACCACTAATGTGTATTGAATTTTGAAAATCCGACATACATGGTTGTCATTAAGAAGAAAAATGTGGTTCAATGGGATAAAAATAATTTTTTGGTGAATAGTAACTTATTAAGTTTTTAATCGCGATTAGTGGTAATTAGTGTAGTTTAAGGTAAAAATGATATTATAAGAATGTGAAAACACCATGACACTTGTCCTAAACCTATTGGGTGAGTCATGGCCGAACAAGACAAGCCATGGGACAACTTGGGGACCCCATGGATCCACTTTTGTTGGGAAATGACATAAATTACTTTTTATTTAATGTTAAAGTGAAAATGACACAAACATAATATGTGTTACGAAAACAATTTTTACATGGGGTTATACAAGTCCAAATTTTGATTATAAATAGTCATTGGAAAGATAAAACGATTTCCTATATCATAGTATTTTTTTTATAATTTTTAGACATTAAAGAAATTAAAGTATTTATGACATAATAATGATGCAACGATGACATCATTATTTGACGATTTAATTAAAATGGAAAGATAATGAAACATCTACAACCTACACATGGCCAAAACCAATTGGATGAGTGGATTTCGATGCCGTATCACCTTATCCAAGAATTATATCAATGTGGGACCTTTTTAAACCGAAACACATTTTCAAATAAAGTAATATTTCTTACTTTCCAAAAGTGCCCCTCCTCTCCTCTTATAAAAGGCCCCCACCTCTACCTCTTTTCACACACTCATCAAGCCTTTGGCTCGGCCAACCCCTGCCCATTTACTCTCTCTCCATCCCTCTCCTCATCCTAGAGGATTCCCTTTTGGGCAGAATCCTTTCAAAGGAATCCTTTAGGCTCAAATCAAAAGGAGTTACACTTTTAAAGGTAATTCTTTCTCTCATGTTCATTTGTTTTATTTTGCTTCTCCAACCCCCTAAACTCTTTTTATTTATTGTTTTTGTAAAAAAACCAGTATATTAAATATTCTAGGATGTTGTTATAAGATTTATTCTAGCTACACTCTCACACAACTACATCAAATGGTTAAAGAACATACGGTTTCCGTGGATGGTGAAATTCTGCCTCCCGAAACGATGATTGTTCAATACTCATTTAACACCTTCAAAGGTGGCCATTATGATGTCACTATTTTTATATATGATATATAATATGTTTATGTTTTCCTTATTCTTCTGTATTTTTCATTTTTGTCTTACCTTTATGGCTTCCATTATGGGTATACGCGATATCTTCATTTAAGGAAGTGCGGACTACCGCCCCCTCAAAGTGATTTGATTCGTTAAATACCATATGTGGGATGTATAAAGGATGGAAATATGATATTATATATGATATTATACTGGAATTATAATATACCTTTATATCATTATTATTCCATTCTATAAAATACGAAATAGAAATGAAAGTAGCGTTCATGCGTACGTAAGGCTTACCGTCTCCATGAACGGTGCATTTCATTTCTTACCTCTAAATGATTATGTAATGTTATAAATTCATGCATTTACTGGATATATATGACATATATGATATCTACATCATGAATACAATTCTGGATATAATAAACATTTGGCCACACGAACAACATGTAATTGTAAGAAGTCCACTTTCGACTTAAGAACCAAATATCGACAAAACAATCATTATTAACTTAATGATTACATAGTGTTTATAACAAGGAAATAAGTGATATAAAAGGAATAATAAGCTTGAAAAAGGTTATTAATCAAGTAGAAATTAACTCAAGTTTATTATTCAGGAGATTAAAGAATGATCAAGTCAAGTCGGACCCGAGGTAAGGGACCCTACTCCACTCTTTCTTTTTAAGTACACTCTTTTATGTCATTTCTTTTAAGCTCATCTTTCTTATGATTGGGATGTTCTTTTATATTAATCCTACTGTAATTTTTATGTTCATGTGATGAGAGACCCTATTCTCTCTCATCAATCCATTTTGGATGTTTTGAGTGGCACCGTTAGGCTGCCGAACTTTCGTAAGAGATCTAACCTCTCTCTTTCTTTTTAAGTACTCTCCTTTATGTCACTTCTTTTAAACTCCTCCTTGCAATGTTGGGGGATTTTCTTTTATATTCCACTTGCTGTAAATTCTATTGTAATATTATGGGATACTCTATTTGATCTCATCAATCCATATTCGGAAGTTTTATGTGATGCCGTTAGGCTGCTGAGTTTTCATAAGGGATTTTTCATCTCACTTTTATTCTCGTGAGAATTATTCTACATTTGCCACAAATTCCATTGAGTGGTGTATGTACATACCATTATCCTACACTTTGTGTAATATACTTTCGTTTATGAGTATTTACATCAATGATCTATTGTCCTTCTTTCATGGGGTGTATGTTTTGAAAGATACCCAAGTCGGTAAGGGAACCTTTCACCCTCCTCTTTTTTTAAAAGACTTCTTTTGTTGGGTCTTTTAATTTACATATCGTTATATTGGGATATGTTCTCATATATCCTTGTTGATGTAAATTTTATGTCCATGTGATGAGATACTCTTTTTATCTCTCATCAACTCATTTCGATGTGATGCCGTTAGGCTATCAAGGGAACTTTTTAACCCAATTTCGATTTCTTTGGGTTCAACATGTAGTCATTGAATATATCATCCATTGAATATGTGTGAATGAACTTTTATTGTTTTACACTTAATATCCACTTATATTGGGTGTATTTATATTTTTCACACATATTTTTAGATTGATTTGTCCTTAATTTAAGGATACCTTCTTTATAAGGGATTTCATCACATTTGACATTTCTATTGAGGGTTCATTGTTGTTATGCACCAATTCACTCTTATATGGTGTATATACTGTATTTTGGAGTATTATATCATGAATCCTTTTATTCTCATGATATTATAATGTTCTGACTAAATGTTATTCCTCGATTATTGTATTCAAGTGTCTCTAATTTTGGTAAAACCCCTTTAACCAAAATATCATTTTAAATGTTTTAATTATTTGTTCTTATTAATATCCATGTTTTCAAAATTGTTTTAAGGATTTACTTATATGGATATTAATGGTTTAAAATGCTAAAAGCTTCAAGGTGGTATGGGACACTTTGATTCAAAAATCTCTTTATTAAATGTTTTAAATGGTTTTGGAAATGGTTTCTTTTTTAATGGATTCATTATTTCAATATCCTAAAATGTTATATTGTGATTGAAATGTGGAAATGTTGTGTTTCCTTTATTCATGTTTTATGTGATACAATTATGTTATGGTTCTTGGGCATTTTTATGAAGAACGGGTGGTTCCGTGATAAACTAAGGGCGGGTGAGCCCGATATAGCTCTCCAATGCATTGGGTAACGCGAAGGAGTGAAACGTTAAGGTTTCTCCGAAGAGATTTTAGGGAATATACTGTGATGGGTATTCCAAACATAACCAAGAGGGTTACTCCCTACGTAAGAATGTTATGAATGCCTCAAGTTACCTTTATGTCTTATGTTTTCTATGATTTATTTATGGTTTGATGAGGTATGTTAAAGTGCCTATGTTTTATGGGTAAAGTATGATTTCATTACTATGTATATATGAACTCATGTTTCCTTTCCATATTTTTATAACCCTTACTGAGCTTTTTATGCTCATCCCAAGTTTTTGAAATGTTTTTCACAGGTCAAGGGAAAGGTACATGATGTGATGATAGTGTCAAGGATGTTTCAAGAAAGAATCCGTGTTATATTTTAAATATGTTTCCGTTGATGGGAAGAATGAATACTGTCTTTTATGTAACCACTTTGTTTAAATGTGGAATGTAATGCAAGTTTCATGATCTAATTCTCTAAAACTCTAAACCTGAAAAGATCCTCAATGTGTAATCTTGTAATAACTCAAGATTAAGTAAGGTTTAAGGCTGGGGCCTTATAATAATGGTGTAAAGAATAACTATACATAGTTATTACAACATCATATTGATTCTGATATATTGTATAATCCACTCCAATTCAATTCAATGATTATGGAAATGATATCATCGCTCGTGCGTATGTACGGACTACCGTCTCCACGACGCGATGAGATTCATTCTTAATGATTAACCATTCATGAATGATTATAAAGTATATATAATAAGTACTAATGAAATATATTACATAATAATGATACTGGATTTATGTATATATATATATATATATGTATGTCATCTACTTACTTCCATTCAAGACAATAAGGAAAGAAAAACAGCGTTCATGCGTACGTACGGACTACCGTCTCCATGAACGGTGTTTTTCATTTCATTTATCTATCTATTATATATATATATATATACTGAATATATATGATATATAAATCATATTTTATATTCTGGAAGTAAGTAAATCATGATATAAGTAATAATAATGTCAAGAACAACAAGTCAAAACACCTACGATAAATGAAACGATTTTACCCAAAACGCTTCTTTAACATGGAATTTACAAAAGAACGGGTAATATAATGTCATAAGTGAACCATATATGATATCATAACAATGAATATGATTCTGTAATAAGTCAATGACATTATTTAAATCATTATACAGGAGATTCAGACACATACGAAGCAAATCAGACCTAAGGTAAGGGAAATATCACAATCTCATTTTTATCCGAGATTGTTTATTCATAAGTATTTACTGGGGTGTATTTTATCATCCACATCCATGTTTAATCAATATGTAATGTTATTTCCATCCACCTACAATTGTTTAAATCCATTTTTACCCCTTGGTGAGTTTTTAGTAATATGTATGAAAGGAATCTTTTGTCGTTTTTCGTACGAGGTACTTTTTGACTTTTCCGACAAAAGTATGAGAAGAATGTTTTTTTTAACTTATACGGCATGAATGGATTTCTAAAACATTATTTCCAAGAAGTTTCCTTTACATGTATTCAAGTTTATTTTTAATCAACTTCTTTTAGTTTAAAATTGTATGACATGTTAAGAAAGGAAAAGTTTTTTTTGAAGTAGAAAGGAAATTTTCCTCAAGAATGGAGTTCAAATGTTTTATCAAAATTATTTTCCATCTAAGATAATATAGGGTTCTATTTTTATCCCTATTATTACACTGATTTGATTATGTTTTGAGAAAATTATTTTTATGAAGTCATTTACCTTATATGATTTGTTTTATGATGTCATGATGTTTCAAGAATCCCATTTTTGTTACATGTGTTATGCGATGATGTATGATTTATGATTATGTGGAACACATAAGAAAGGATTCATTATAAGATGGGTGGGACCTATATCTCCCTCCAATGCATTCGGTAAAGATTTTATATCTCATGAGATAGACAGGGCTGGAACGGTAGGTTATACCGGTTCAGTGAAACAGGACTGAAACGAGGGTTACTCGATTCAGAAAGGGACTTTGTCCACTAAGATAGTCTTGGAAATGAGTCTTGACTAACAAGAAATGATTCTCTATGATTATGTGTGAATGCCACAAAGTTTCATGTTTTATGTTATGATTATTGTGATTACATTTCACTGCCATGATTTATCCCATGTTATGAAATTATGCTCTCTTTTGCAGGTTAAGATTTCCAAAATGTTATGTTCTTATGAATATGATGTGATTGATATTTCTTTTGTTTACCCTTACTGAGCATTTGAGCTCACCCTTTTATGTTTTCTTTTCCCCAGGATATAAAGAAAGGTTTTAGGTAAAAAAAAGGGAAGATCTTTATAGTAGATGTTGAAGATCTTTCACCACGATTAGAAGATTACGTTCGGAGTTTCCAAAGACACTAAACTATTACGATCCTTGTGTGTATGTACTAAGTACTCCGCAAATGTAATGTAATGTCAATGTACGTCAAGTTTCGGGCCTCTACAGTTGGTATCAGAGGAAAGGTTTGGTCAACCTTTGGAAACTAGGATGCGAAAACGTTAGTGAGATCCCTAGAGATATTTCTACGGTATGTCTAGGGATGTCCCTAAGGTTAAGTATACGTATAGGTTATAGTACTAGAACTACGCTAACGATCATAGAATTAAACCTAAGATGATAGATATTGAAGGTACTTCCCCTTTATTATGTTGTTTTCCCTAGCATGATTTTTGCCTCTCACACTATTCTTTTTGGGTTTTAGACGATGGCTAGAACCCGAAGGAACCGTGTTGATCAATGCAATGGACAATGCAATGATTGTCCTCCTGAACAAACAAATGTTATGGGAGATGGAGTGCAAAATATTATTGCTATACTTACACAAGCTATGAATCATTCTGGACTTCCAAATGAGCAGAGAAGGGAACAATATTCTATTGAGTCCTTCATGAGGCAACGTCCACCTTCTTTCAGTGGGACTTCCGATCCACTTGTTGCTGAACAATGGATCAGTACCACTGAAAAGATATTTTCAGTTCTTCAATGTTTTGAACATGACAAAGTCATCTTAGCAGTGTATCGTTTGGAAGGTGATGCTGATCAATGGTGGAATCTTATTAAGAATATGAGGCAAAGGGATGAAATTGAGTCCATGGAATGGGACGAGTTCAAGTACTTATTTTTCAGTAAGTACTTCCCTTGTATTCTTCGAACAAAGATGGAGAAGGAGTTTCTTGAACTAAAGCAAAAGGATGATGAATCTGTTGGTATATACGAAGCGAATTTTACAAGACTTGCAAGGTATGCATCTGGCATTATCATCCAACCTGAAAGTAAAGTTGATAGATTTTGCAGTGGCTTAAAACCAAGTCTTCGAAGGGCATTAGCTATAAGAGACTTCAGTAGCTATGAAGAAATTGTGCGTTGTGCTATAAAGGTAGAAATGGAAGTTGGTGTTACATATCCATCTCATGGTTTTGACAAGAAACGAAAGATGGAGTTCAAGGAGAAATCTCAGAATAATGGTGAAAAGAAGATGAATGTTTCCTTATGCACAAAGTGTGGAAAGAAGCATGGTGGAGATTGTCTTAAAGGGACTAGAAAATGTTTTAAGTGTGGAAAAGAAGGTCATCGAGCAGCTGAGTGTCGAAGTAATGGAAAAAGGGTTTCTAATGATGTGAATAAAGAAAACACTGCAGAGAATGCACCACCAACACTTCAATGCTTCAAGTGCAAGGAAATGGGGCATTATGCTAATAAATGCCCTAATCCAAGGGTTAGTGATGATCAATATGAGAAACCACTGAAGGAAAAGGACAAAGGGAAGTCACATGCGATCACTATTGGCAATGTTGAATATGAAAACGATGTGGTGGAATGATTAAGTGTTCATGTAATGGGATTCCAAAATAATGTTGTATCATTGAGTATTGCAATATTTATTGATGTGGTATTCAAAGTGATAGAGATATTTTTTGGAAATAAGATGATATGCGCATAATGAAGGGAAAACGAGAAAATGAAATGTTTAATAGTATTCATGAGCTCATGATTGATATAAGGACTAAGTGATATCATGTTTTCAGTATATAGAATTTTGAGGATTTTGGTATGTGGAAAGTGTTAACTTTAAACTGCATTCATGTTTTCACTAAGGTATTCAAGAGAATACATGATTAAGGACTTTGAATGTTTCGAATGTGACCAACAAGACATATCTTATGATATATGGGGATCAACGATGGTATTAAATCTCTGGAAATCGTTTTCATTATGTTATGAGAGTGGACTGCGGTATTATGGATAAGCCTAAAGATTGAAATGAATTATGTAGGACATAAGTTATTATTGTTTAAGGATAGAAGTTTTTTCGATATTATTGATGGGATGTTATAGTAATATAGTTTTAGAAAAAGGACAACCTGCAGGACGGGCGACAGCCCATCGCATCGGACAAGGCTGTGGGAATCAAACCCACAACCGAAGTGCGACTGGCCTTTATCGCCTACCACTGGCCTATAGGAAGTCCCTGTTTAGTAGAAACTAGTTTTATTATATTATGCAGTATTATATATGAAGTATAAGTCCATTTTAGGAACCATATATTATTAATCTCACTATAGAATGACTTATGTATATTTAATAATTTTTGCTAACCTTTTGTTTGAGACAGATGGGATGACCCATCATTCTATCACATGATCTGCTAATGCTTCACGAATAACAAATTCAACTTCATTTCTTTATGATATGAAGTGGAAATTGTTCAATTCACGAACAACAATGAGATTGTAACAAAATCATGTAAGTATTTCTTTTAATTCATCAACTTTAGGGAAATGATCTTGAAAACCAAAAATGTTGTCCGAGTGATCCTATACCTGATGAATCAGATGGTACCTTATATCATCACAAATATATGGATTTTTGATTACTGGCTTTTCCATAGCCATGTTCTCTACCACTCTCCATCAGAACATGATGGTTAGATTTCTCTTCCATATCCATATTTTCACCTATGTGGAAACCCAGTGACTAGTTTATTTGGGTAACCGTTACGTTTCATACTTTTGTTTTTAAATATTGGTTTTGATATTCCTTTTTACGATGTGGGTTTCTATTAAAGAAACTTTTGAATAATAAACCATTTATAACCCCGACGAATTTCGAGGGCGAAATTCATTTTAAGGGGGGTAGAATGTAACAGCCCGAGATTTTATGAAAAATATTATTTTTAATTTTATTAATGTCTTGTGTTTTACGCTACATCAAAAGGAGCTTGCACAACACACATCCTTGACTTGCCTTGCATTACACGCAATCGCGACCTTCCTCGATAGCGTGTGTAGTACGCAATAACGAGTTTCATTAAACAACAATATGCTATTAAAATATTATTAAAACTAGTCGTTATGAATAGTTATAACCACTTTTTGAAATTTTGTATATTTTATTTTTCAAAATGGAATTAATTTCTGGATTCGGAGTATCGAATTTAGCCTAAGGTGAGATTTTAGTACTTTTCGGATAACTTTCATATTCTGATGAATAGTGAAAATTACTAAATTATAATTAAAAATAACTTTTTTAATAGAAATAATTAATAGTGATAAATCATTAAATTGAGTGGATTTAAAGTATATTTAGAATATATTTTTACAATTTAATACGATTTTGGTCATTGGATGTAATTTCACATTTAAACCAGACATAATCAAGTGTCAATCTTTTGGTAGATATTGTTTCTTAAAAACACGCTATTTGTTTTAACAGCGGGATTTAATTATAAAATTAATTAATGCAACTTCTATGTTATGAATTTGGTAAAATAGACTTCATTTTTGAATTCTGAATATGAAATATAGCTTAGGATGAAATTTTGGTATTTTTCTGAAAACTTTCAATTTTTGATGAATAGTGAAACCACTAAGTGGTAGGTTAAAAACTGAATTTTGCATAAAACTTAATTTTACCGCTTCTGTGAATGGAATTTCTAAAATAATACAGACACGGTTAATATCAAGGACTAAAATGTGGTTCAATGAGATGAAAATATTTTTTGGTGAATAGTAACTTTTTACTTTTTTTTACCACGGTTAATAGTAAATAGGGTAACTAAGGGTAAATATGATATTACTATTACCCTAACACATGTCCTAATTCTATTGGATAAGTGTAATTCGACCAAAAACAACCTTATGAATATAATATGACCATTTAGGTCCACTTGGATTAGATTATGACATTTAATATTATTTTATTTAATGAATAGTTAAAATAGTTAATATCAAAGTTTAATAACTAAAACATTTTTAATATGGGGTTATACATAAGATAAATTTTACTATAAATATTCATTGGAAAGCTAAAACGATTTACTACATAATTATATTTTATTTATAATTTTTATACTTTAAATAAATTAATTTATTTATGACACAACGATGATGTAGTAATTACCCTTTTAAGGAAATATTAACATAATTGATGTTATATATGCTCAAATGAATGTAATTTGAGACTTTTTATGAATTCCACTAATTTTCTAGGTTACTATTATATATTAGTGTTGATTTAATCAACTTGGTTCGAACATATAATTCTGTTATGACTTTCACAAAAATCATATATCAAATAGTGTCAAAATTGACACAAAATAGTTTTAAATCAAATATTATATTATTAATTGTTATTTTATTCCTAAAAATCTAAGGTTCGGACAAATGACTTAGATAAGGATATATGTATTAATAATATACAATTTGGGGTTCTTTTGGCATGTTATAGTAAGTTTATTAACCATATAGTGAAAGAAAACAAAAAGACACGGTAAAAGTTAAATTATTTAACTTAGAGTTAAATCTAATTGATAAGGTTAAAATAATACCCTAAACTTGTCTAAATCCTATTGGATGATAGGATTTCGACCCATCCCCACTTTAGCTTCTAAATAAGACCCTTTGGAACCATTATAAACCGATTTTGACATTAATATAAAATAATATTTTGAGGTATTCCTAAGGTGCCCCTCTCTTCCCTTATAAAAGGACACCTCCTCCCCCCTCCTCCTCACACCAATTTGAGAACTCAAGCTCGGCCAGCCCCTGCCAAAATCCCTTCTCCACTTCCCTAGCAACATCCTAGAGGTTCTGGTCTTCCTCAAAGACTAATTTTAGTGCCCTAAGCGGAGGTCTCAAAGAGGCGCTTCAAAGAAGAGGTAATTACCGTTACCAATTCTTTCATCTTTATTTCTTCTTCCACTTCTTCTTCTTAGGTTGTTTCATTATGAAGTAATAACATCAGTATCACTAATATACTGATATGTTATTTTAAGTATGAAACAACCCTATTTCACCATCTATCCATCCTATGGAAAAAGAAATCACCGCGCGTGCGTACGTACGGAATACCGTCTCCACGCCGTGGTGTAATCTATTTTCCACCACCACCTTACATGGATGGGTATAATGGTGTAAAGAATAACTATACATAGTTATTACAACATCATATTGATTCTGATATATTGTATAATCCACTCCAATTCAATTCAATGATTATTGAAATGATATCATCGCTCGTGCGTACGTACGGACTACCGTCTCCACGACGCGATGAGATTCATTCTTAATGATTAACCATTCATGAATGATTATAAAGTATATATAATAAGTACTAATGAAATATATGACATAATAATGATACTGGATTTATGTATATATATATATATATGTATGTCATCTACTTACTTCCATTCAAGACAATAAGGAAAGAAAAACAGCGTTCATGCGTACGTACGGACTACCGTCTCCATGAACGGTGTTTTTCATTTCATTTATCTATCTATTATATATATATATATATATACTGAATATATATGATATATAAATCATATTTTATATTTTGGAAGTAAGTAAATCATGATATAAGTAATAATAATGTCAAGAACAACAAGTCAAAACACCTACGATAAATGAAACGATTTTACCCAAAACGCTTCTTTAACATGGAATTTACAAAAGAACGGGTAATATAATGTCATAAGTGAACCATATATGATATCATAACAATGAATATGATTCTGTAATAAGTCAATGACATTATTTAAATCATTATACAGGAGGTTCGGAGACATACGAAGCAAATCGGACCTAAGGTAAGGGAAATATCACAATCTCATTTTTATCCGAGATTGTTTATTCGTAAGTATTTACTGGGGTGTATTTTATCATCCACATACATGTTTCATCAATATGTAATGTTATTTCCATCCACCTACAATTGTTTAAATCCATTTTTACCCCTCGGTGAGTTTTTAGTAATATGTATGAAAGGAATCTTTTGTCGTTTTTCGTATGAGGTACTTTTTGACTTTTCCGACAAAAGTACGAGAAGAATGTTTTTTTTAACTTATACGGCATGAATGGATTTCTAAAACATTATTTCCAAGAAGTTTCCTTTACAAGTATTCAAGTTTATTTTTAATCAACTTCTTTTAGTTTAAAATTGTATGACATGTTAATAAAGGAAAAGTTTTTTTTTGAAGTAGAAAGGATATTTTCCTCAAGAATGGAGTTCAAATGTTTTATGAAAATTATTTTCCATCTAAGATAATATAGGGTTCTGTTTTTATCCCTATTATTACACTGATTTGATTATGTTTTGAGGAAATTATTTTTATGAAGTCATTTACCTTATATGATTTGTTTTATGATGTCATGATGTTTCAAGAATCCCATTTTTGTTACATGTGTTATGCGATGATGTATGATTTATGATTATGTGGCACACATAAGAAAGGATTCATTATAAGATGGGTGGGACCTATATCTCCCTCCAATGCATTGGGTAAAGATTTTATATCTCATGAGATAGACAGGGCTGGAACGGTAGGTTATACCGGTTCAGTGAAACAGGACTGAAACGAGGGTTACTCGATTCAGAAAGGGACTTTGTCCACTAAGATAGTCTTGGCAATGAGTCTTGAATAACAAGAAATGATTCTCTATGATTATGTGTGAATGCCACAAAGTTTCATGTTTTATGTTATGATTATTGTGATTACATTTCACTGCCATGATTTATCCCATGTTATGAAATTATGCTCTCTTTTGCAGGTTAAGATTTCCAAAATGTTATGTTCTTATGAATACGATGTGATTGATATTTCTGTTGTTTACCCTTACTGAGCATTTGAGCTCACCCTTTTATGTTTTCTTTTCCCTAGGATATAAAGAAAGGTTTTAGGTAAAAAAAAAGGGAAGATCTTTATAGGAGATGTTGAAGATCTTTCACCACGATTAGAAGATTATGTTCCGAGTTTCCAAAGACACTAAACTATTACGATCCTTGTGTGTTTGTACTAAGTATTCCGAAAATGTAATGTAATGTCAATGTACGTCAAGTTTCGGGTCTCTACAATTACCTCATCCATCACGGGCCAATGTTCAAAACACAGGTGTTCATTTATGGTTTTAAACCTAATTTTTCATAATAGATAACATTTTTTGAGATGATGGGACATCAGGATCATCACACCATTTTAGGGGGAACTATTTATTACTTTGTGACAGAATTTTAGATGTAAGATATCCTTGTGAAACGTTCTAAAATCCCAATAAATGACAGGTTACCCTAGAAAAATAATAAATTTTTGAACCACTTAACATGTGAGAAGGTGTTCCTTTTATGTCCCCATATGTAAGTATAATGTGTTCTCTATAAATTAATCATTAGTGCTTACAAATGAGGTATTCCCATGTTAGGTACACTAAGAAAGATACCCTAAGAGGGGGGGGGAGAATCAGGGTATTACAAATTAAAACAACATCACCTTTTGATATTGTTTTGTTGTCAGAAAAAACTCTCTTCTCTCTCTCCTTCCCATTGTAGAGTATGAATGAATCATAATGCATGCACAAGTCACAAAAATTTTCCTTGGTTAACCCAAACTAGGAAACATCCAATGAGAATACACCAGTGATATGCCGATGTACTAAATATATTATAAGAAAATTGATGTTTAAAAGTTTTATGTTCACTTACTATCCCTCCTAGTTTATAACCAATCACAATTTGAGAACTCACTGCTCTCTCCACTGACATTAGCTCACTGCTTCTTCAGAATATCTACTCACAGATTTAAAGACTTTTAGGTCCATTCATTATCACTAATGAGTGCATCCTTCATTGTATTTAGATTCTATGTAGAAGTCCAAATTTCATCCACTAATGAATACCCATTTTCCACTAATCACTTGGGAACAATTTTTGGAAATAATTTTTCAAAGAACCCTACTTTGTGAAGATCCCAATTTCTCGAACTCAATGAATCCTTCGCGAAGCCCCTACCTCTTCGCAAAGCACACAAGTTTGTAGATCTCACTAATTCATAGATCACACTACTTCACAGAGCTCAATCCTTTCCAAATCATAGCTCATCATTGAGCTCAAGCCGTTCCAAAGAGACTTCCTTCAAGAAACTCATTGAGCCAACGCAGAACACACCTTTTTCATGGAACTAGATTATCCCCTACGATGCCTTTGTCTTTTGCGAAGCACACTACCTCTGTGATCCTCCTTCTCTATTTGAGACAAAAAAATTATTAGAAAACTCTCTACTTATCTCAAGGAAGTCGATGAATATTTATAGTTGATTCCACCGACCCTCAAACCATTCACATGGAGTTAGCATCATGCCAGATCAAATCGTGAGGCTCTGAAATATCTTCAAAAGTGCACTCTAAATCACGAAGCACCATAGAAATTTTCAGATCACGGAGCATGTCATAATCACAAAGAATTATATCAATTTATTTGTTCCTTTAACACGAAGAACCAGTTGCAATTCCCTTCGCTGCTGTAGTGCTCTTCAACGCTTCTATTCATGAGGATCATTGTAATCATGAAGAACATCATCAAAATTCTTCATATCTTTGCAAAATACACATCTAGAATCCCATATTCACAAAAATCATTAATTTTCCATATTTTTCTGAGATTTTAAATGATACTCATGTTTCACGATGCTCACAAAACTCGAAATTTTGGACCCCAAAAATTTGAAAAACACTAGAAAACGATGCCACCTTGTATCTGTTCTTTTTGTACCACCTCCATATAATATATTCCATTTTCATCGTTCTTTTTCAATATGTATTTTCATCAAAATCTCTATAACTCAAAAATTCTCCATGGAAACCTTCATTTTCAACAAACACAACCAACCCAAAAATGTTGTAATGTTACCTTGAGAAATTATTTCCCAACACTCAGTAGTGACTCAATGTGTCCATTAACATTGGAGACTTACTACTATCCAAGAAGGAAAATTGCGTTTTAGAGTCTAGATTAAACCTCTAGTAGGTTCTCTAAATATCATATGATAATAGGTATCTTAACCCATGTAGTTCATTTATTAACACATAATATCGTTTAGTGAGATGTGTAAAGGATGTGTATGAGGTAAATTAAGCCATGCATATGGTGCTCAGACCATAGATAAGTGTCATATGTATCCTACCAACTTATCAACAATCAATGTCTTACTATTTTAGTTATTAGGCCTTGAAAAATTCATATTCTAGGGAGTCCTTCGTATCAAATAAATGAAATGATAAGTATGAATCCCTAAGATCATATGATTAATACTTGGTGTGAGAAACAAATGATATATTAATATTTAATGGGTCATAATTGATTATAAACATAGTTTATGTGGTTCTTACACACGAAGGTTTTTCTTATAGTTTATTAGGGAATACACTCTAATGTATCCCTTATTTTAATGGGGGTTTTTATAGTAGTGGATAGATCACCTTGAATCCCAAATCTCTTGAGATTCATGCATGGTGTGAGAAGCAACATATAGAATGTGGTCAACAACACTGCATATGGTTGCAGGACCTACAAATTGAAGTGACCTTGAATGAATGTTTTGATATAAAGATTGATCCATTAAAAGTTATAATTCATATCCAACTTATTAATAGAATTAGAGTTCTCTTATATTCATTTACCCTCAACCTACTAATGGGTGGGGAAATATGGTAGACCCATAGAAGGAAGGTCCCATGAGCTAGCACAAATGGGATGTCAAGGGGAATATACCAAGGGGGATTCCCAATGCATCCAAAGAATATGCTGTGAAAGATAAACAGTGGGACCATTAAGAGATAAATTAGTCACATTAGGATTCTATGGTGGTGGTATGGTTTCATGGGTGCACAACCCATAAAAAGTATTGTTCATATGACATGAGGGTAATTGTCTAAGTGGACTAGATGGAAGAGGTTGAAATGTCTGGGGATGTATTTCTGATATGTCTAAAGATGTATATTTAGCAGGGATAACATGTAATTGGATGTATTCCTGATATATCTAAAGATGTATATCTTTCAGGGCTAACATGTCATTGGATGTCTTCTTATCACGTCATAGGATGTCTATCCGAAAAGGATTGCATGTATAAGGATTCTTTCCCAACATGCCTATGGATTTATTTTTGATAAGGATGACAACTCCATATAGAAATGATAAAATTTCAAGCGATTTATACCTCACATTTCAATAGGGTGACATATGATCGTTTTGGAATGTCCAAATGGATGTATCCTAATATGAATGTTATGTTATGATATCATTTCATTACATGGAAGACATGTATGTGTTTATTCATATAAACCAATGGAGGTTCCAAAATTTCTATTATGTGATCTTCCTAACATGTCAAAAGGGAGTTTCATAATTGACTTGGAGTTTATGAGGGTTATCGGATGATCTAAATTACTTATCCAAATGAATTTTCGTTAATTGACCAACATGTCTTGAGGAATTATAATTACATTGATGACATGTCCAGAGATCGTCGCAGGATCTGTTGGACATGTCTATATGAAATCACATGACCATACTAAAATATTTGAGGACTTTCATGTCATCAATGAATATAACTTGTGAATAACATGACTCAGCCTCCTAAAAATAAGTGTATTCAAATTTTCATGTAGCTTCCTTCATTTTATTCCAATATCACATAAATTCCTCTATGTTAATCAAGCCCTTCTCTATCATGGAATCATGTGAATGGGTTGACATTAAGAAGATTCTTATTATAACCTAACAAGCATTCCATAAGTCCTTTGTGTGATCAACTATATGATCATGATAAGAGTATAAATATACAATGTAATTACTTATGTTTTTTCCCAAGTTTACCTGGTGTATTCCTCATGCACTTTTTTGGTTCTTCACTATGTAAATTCCACTCTCACCTTCATCCATTCATCTGGTATTTTTCTATATGTCGAGTGGGTATTTCTTGGAATTTCTACCTTATATATATGCCACTTTTAAATATTTTTAATTATCATATCTTTCCTTGAATTGGGGTAGGGAGAATTTTATCTTGTGCATGGTGTGATCTAGATTTGTATCATTAATGTTGTCAACATTTCATCACATAATAAATCTTGATCATATAATCACTCCACCATTGGAATATTAATTGAACACGTGGCTTGTCAAAGATATTCCACATGATCAAATTGACATGTCGAATGAGATTAATGAGAGTTAGTCCATATATAACAAGGCCCTTTCAAGATCCAAGTTTGACATGTCTAGGGGTCTCCATGATACTGAATAAGGATTTCCTAAAGTGATATTTTTAATCATTAACAGATCATATTGATAACATAACTACATTATATGAATAATTGTTTAACTCTTCTTCATAAGAATCTTACACATTTTTCAAATATTTACTTATAAAACCTATAATATTCTCCCATAAATTATCCATTAGGATGTATTATTAAAAAAAACATTCTCAATGTCCTCCACCTCATGAATATGATATACCAAAACACATTAGGGTGACAAAGAGAACATGTTAGTAGGTTTTTGTATATGATCTATAACTTACTCATGAACTTCATAACCATGCTTTGAGAAAATCATTGTAACTATATTTCACATGAATCTTATACCATTTCTTGATTTTATTTTATGAAAAACATGGGATATTTTCAATAAAGTTTATGTTGTAAACTATTGTGAACAAAAGGACACATTTATGGGACATTGGATGATCTAATAGGCTAGTGGGGGTTCGTGTGATAGAAGGGTCTCATTAGAGGGGATTCTGTGATCAATAACTGATCATGTGAAGTGCATTACCATGTCAAATGATATTCCTATGGTTATGTGATAATGATTCTTATTGGGGCACATGTCCCGCATGAACTAGTCACCTAATATTCATATAGTTGTGTATCCTTATTCATTTGTTTGTGGGAAGATAATACCTATTTTCAGGTTTTTTATAATCCCTATATTTTCCAATGTCCATATAGTAAGAGTAAAAAACATGCTTATTGATTTTTCATAAAAAAATCAGGAAAATATGTTATTTAAAAATATATATTGTGTGTTTATTTTTCAGAGAAATCTTATTTCATAAAAAGGTACTCACATTAACGGGTTGTCCAAAATTTCACTAGAAAATCTTATTATCATTAATTTTAGATCAATCAATAATATTTTTTTTCTTAACCAAATTATCCAAATTTTTTATAGGTATGGAGTATTATTAGGATATTTATCTAGGAATATATTTTCATTACGGGAATCTGTCTTAGAAGAAGAAAATTTGTTTTGAATGAAACATGATTATAAATATAATATTTGTATTTTGGTGGAATAAAATGGATATTACATTGAATTTTCCATTTCTATTGTATGTTATTTATTTATCATTCAATGTATTATGGAAGTGTGGTATGTATCTTTTTTTAATACTTGTAAACAGATCGATAATTCATGGTGTGATCCCTGGTATTTTATATAAATATAATAATGTAAGAACCTATTCTTATTTAAAGGAGTTGACATTGATATACATGGTATCAAAGGAAAGTTTTAGATAAATTTAGATGTCAGGATGATTTAAATGAGGATAAGTTAAGACCTTTGGATACAATAATAGGATTATAATATTATTCTAGGTCACATGTTTTAAGGAATAGACAAACCTTTTCATGATTTATGTGATGGGAGTTTAAGATAATTAAGGATATTTTGGTGATAGTTTTTGGAATAAAATATATAACACCGTGATATTTTTATGAATATGATTTTAAAATATTAGATTTCTTTCCTTACTTCCGTTGCACATAATAAAATGTCCATACAGACAGTGAAATATTATATTTCCATTAAATTAGAGACAATAAATATGAATAACAGTATTATGAAATAAATATAAATTTTCTACATAATATTAATATATTTTTATATTCTTAGAAAAAAAGATCCCACAATTTTTAGTAAGTCACATCATTCTTCAGATAAAATACGATTTCATCAAAAATGGGTTTTTATTCTTTTAATGAGTGAATATTAATATCTTGATGTTATAGGAAATGATTATGAACAAATTAATTTAATTTTTTAAACTTTTTCATTTCAAATTTATCTTAAAATGATTTTTTATAATTTTTTGGAATCATTTTTTTCAATTAATATTGAAAACACTAATTGTTTTTGAAAACAGTATTTTCTTTTGAAGACTTTACACTGTGAAATTATTTTTTGGATTACTTATAACTTGTACTTTTTTAGTTTGAATTAAAATAATATCATTATATTTTTTTTAAATTATTTTATATGTGAATTTATTATAAAAACATTTTATATATAAAAGAGGAATTTGTTTGAAAAACTATTTTTATTCATGTTTTTCCGATTTTATTTTCAATAAATTTATAAAAAATTATTTATTTTTATTTTGATAAATGGATGGGATATTTGGGTTCAAAATTTTAAAATTTATAAAATATTGCACTTTTATTTGTTTCCTTTATGAATGGTGACTTTGGAAAATTTTGTTACCACGGTAAAGGGTAAATTGAGCAATTTAGCTTATAAAAACAATATATGGACTATAAAATTACACTAAAACATAATAAAATTGTGTAATGAATTTAATTAGACCATTAAAACCTAAGGATTGAATTTGAGTTTTTAATATACATTTTCTATGAAAATGAGATATATATTATTTAAAATAACTAATGTAACAATATGTCACATTCATTGACTTAAATATATCTTATGTGTGAACTTGGGGAAAAATGTAGTTTACAAACCAATATAAGTGTATATTTTTAAATTAATAATCTTATATGAATGATCTCACATTTTTATGATTTTTGTGGCCATTTTGATGATATTATGATGTTTATAATATGTTATTTAACCAAAAGTCAGTGATGACACATTCATGATTTTAATAACTATATCATTTTTAATATGGTGTAATCTAGAAGATATATTTAATAACAAAAATTACTATTAAATATAATATATTTATCTAAATCATTGTAATTTATTTTTAATTTTAAAATTTAAAATATATAACATAATTATTTACAAAATGGTGGTGCAATAATTATTAAATTAATAGAAAAATAAATTAAATTATATTAAAATATTAAAAGCTATATAATTTTAATTAATCAAGGTTCATCAAGAATTTTTTAGATTACTATTACATATTAGTATTCTATGAAATAATTTTTTTCTAATATATCTTGTCTTTTTGATGTTCATAAATTCAGAGTAATGAATAGTTTCAAAATTGATAGTAATCGTATTTTATGAGAATAATATTTTATTAGAATATATAAAAATCCTAAAAATATTAAATAAGGAAAAGGGGATTATATATGGTCTAGTGTATTATAAAACAGTCATTTATTGTCTAATTTAATCTTTATATTAAGCAATTAAAACCTTTTAATATTGAAAAATATGTTACCATAATTAGAAATAAAATATGTTAATTAATTGTTAATCAAAATTACAAGGTTCAAAATCATACCAAAACATGTCTGAAATATATTGGATGATTATATAAAAATATTACATTATTTTATATTCAAATGAAATTACATTTATAGGTTTTTCACTGATATTTAATTTAATATAAACAAATTTGTATTTAAATTTGAAAAGTGTATCTCACCTTAATTGTAAAAGGGAACATGCTCCCTTACTTCTTCATATCACATTGATATTTCTAGCTTAGCCACACCATAGAAAATTTATATTCTAAAATTCCATATTAAAACTCTAGATATAACAATCTAATCTAAATGTACATTGAGATTATATCATTTTTTCAGAATACTTATAACATTACACAATCAGATGCCCAAGTGTCATAGTCATTTTGTGCCTTTGTAATCATAGTAACAAATACACTGATACCTAAGTGAGCTGAAATATCTCCCACTAGGATATCCAATACTAGAATAAACATTATAAAAATAATTAATAAAATATATCTTCATAAATTGGGTAAGGGATCATAAAAAAGGGTTGATCTCAGATGAACATTAAGGATTAACAATATATATTTTTAATCATAAACATGATAATAAGGCTATGAGAACTTAATCATAACATTAAAATATCATACCCTAAATTTTAAAGATCATAAGAATAAATCATTGAATAAAGGTTACTAGGTAATAAGATATTAGCAATAAGGAAATCAAGAGATTCCATGAAACCATAACATAATATTAAGACATCGGATTGTGGAATACACATAAGCATGTAATATCATTCCCTTTAAGTCTAGACACATTTCGTGAACATATTAGGGAACTTAATTGGGACTACACCTATCAAAAGGGACACACCAATACCCCCAATCATAGTCTATTCTTTATAAGGGTTTGGGTTTCCCCATCTCCCCATAGTAGATCATATTTCCCCATCTTCCCATAGTGGATCGATTTTCCCCCTCTCCTCATAGTGGATCGAGTTTCCTTATCTTCCACAATGGATCAAGTATGTCAAATTTGTTACCATAATTATCACCTAAGATATAGATAATTACCCAATGAATTGGACTATTATATAGGATCCACCCATCTAATAATGAAATAAAATATACATGTTAAACAAAATCACCACAATCATATCCCAAAATATTGAATTAAATGGGTTTCATAAACATTTAATCATATATTAACCTTTGGAAAAACAAATGTTTAACAATAATTTAATCAAATAATAACCCATGAAAATAAGTAGGATTCATAAGAATATAACTCATAAAATAGAAACAGGTCCTCTAAAAATAATTCCTTAAAAACATAATCAATTCCTATAAATAATATTATAGGAACCCTTGGATCATATCCCCATAAAAGACATGAGTATCAAAAATGGATGTCATCACAGATGGAAAATTGTTTTGAAATGTCTTTTAAAAACATTTCATGAGAAAAATATCTTTTCTCCTTTGAAAAATGAATAAAACAATTTCAAATCTATTTTCTTGAAAATAAACCCGAAAACATAAAATTGAATCTTTGAAAAAAAATTTAAAACCGTTTTCATGGAAAACCTATAAATAAATATTGAAAATGTTTTGAAAAAACATATCTTTGAAAATAATATTAAAACTTATAATGAAATCTAAAAAAAATATTAAACCCATATCATTGAAGATACTTTGAAAACTTATAAATAACGCTTGATAACTTTTTGAAAAAAATTAATTTGAAAATAATTTTAAAACTTATAAAGAAATATTGAAATCATTAAAATCATTTTCTTGGAAAATACCCTTTTAAAAACATATAATGGACTATTTTAAAATAATTTAGAAATCTTTTTATACTTAAAATATTTTAAAATTTTTTTTATTTGAATGTAACATTAAACTAAACAAATTTCTAGATGATTAGGAAAGAATTTTATTATAAAATAACCTTGTTAACATAAAAATGAAGCTTCATGTAAATTATGGTCATGTAAGTGGGCTTATCTATACATGTTGAAAATTCCTTTTACACCTTAAATGTTTATAAATGTTCGATGATTTGAAAATGATAATAAAATTCATTTTAAAATCTTTTGGGAAAAAATCCCTCTAGGTAACATTGAATCAATTTTTGGGTAGATTATGTTTTTGAAAGAGAGGGATTATCTGTTCAGTTGTGATGTTCGATAGATATTTTTCTCAACCTATGTTTAAAAATAACGACTAAAAAGGATAAAATGATCTGGAGGTAGTATAAAAAGATTGTATACAATGTGGCGCCTTTTTCCAATGCTAGCTAATTTTTTGGGCCTTAAAATCGAGAAAATTGAGAATGGTTTTTTGGAAAAAGATATTGCGCGCAAGATTGAAGACTGTTTGGAATCATATGTGGAAGTCATGTTTTCATTTTGTAATATTGAAATATAGAAAATGCATGAAGTGTTTGAAAGATTTGGAAATGGCTATGAAATATGAGTTTGCACGAAAAAGGCTTACACTCCCAATGTGATGTCAAATGTGGTTTTCTACACTCGAATAGTATTTTGTGTGTCTTTTCATGGTACTGCATATAGGGGTTAGAGATTCCTATAAATAATAGGTGAAAATCCTCATTATAAATAGCTCAACACTGAGTGATAATTTGAGCTCTGGATCATGTATGAAATGCATGCAAATGGATTTGCATTTATGATTTGGAGATGCGTGCAAGCTAATGAAGTTTCACATATTATTTCAATTTCATGAAATATAAGGATTATTCTTGTAAGATTGGTGTTATACATTATAAGGTTATTGTGCATAAGAAGAGGTTTTTTAGATATGGAATAAAACTTATGCTAAAGTAATAGTATGAGTTACAATAAATATTGTAGGTTGTCCAGTAATAAAGTAGTAATGTGGTGTTCATCTATGGATGAAAGTGGGACTTCAACATAGCATCTATTTATAATTTAGGATATAGTATTGTTTATTGATAATGAAGGGATCTAAAAGTCCATAAAATGGTTGTGGATACCTTCCAAGAATAGTGAGCGAAACAAGTGGAAGATGATGATCCTTACCACCAGCAGTGAGCCAAAGGAAGAGATTGTCATGACCCGACCCATGTCGGGGATCGAGTTGCAACTACCCTAAGTCTGACTCTAGAGGATAGGGGATTAAGAATAGCACTAAGGCACAAAAAACTAGGGGAGGCATTTTCCTAAGAACATGTTCACAGACACACACAACCAACACAATGTAAATAGTGCAGAGGGAAAGGAAAATAAAATACAACACTACTATATATAAACCCCAAACACTCATCGACCTCTAAATACCACACTTATTGAAATGTAAATTGAAAGGGAACGTAGAAGAAATACATGCCCAGGTAGAATAGCTCCACAACTGACAACAGGGGGAAAAGTAAAATATTTGGGATTGAACCACTCTTGAATTCCAAGTCACGACCACCATACACAGTCCGAAAACCCTATTTCCCTAGCTCCTAAAAAATCACAATCAACATGGTCGTCATCTAAAAGGGCACAACAAGTGAGGGAAAAGCCCAAAATGGGTGAGGATAAAAATAATTAGTAGGATTCCAATATGAATCAAGGTATAAACAATAGAAGTACTGAAGATGGGATCTATAGATAGAATCAGGTACAACAAAATGAGGCCAACTCAACCTAATAAGAGGGTGAAGTAGACTCATCCAAAAAAAGAGATAAAAAATGGTGAGATTATGAACTTATCATTGATTCATATCTACATATAGTGGGAGAGTATACTCTTCCAACCATGAGAATCTAGACACTAAAATCATATGGCATACCCCGCACATCTTCACCTATACTGTAAAGAGACTAACCAAAATACAAGGAGTGGTTACTGCAAACAAGATATATATATATATATTCTTATCCAAAGAAACCCAAAATAGAGAGTAAGGGGATCTCCATCTCACAGATCAACTCAGGAAAAAGAAGTAGCCAAGATTCCCAAACGTAACCACCATCGATGCTCAATATTCCACATGTCTTCCATGAACTGCAAGTCAGAGGGACTCAATCAATGCACCTTGATACTTTCTACTTTGGGAATGTTTGTCTCACCCTCACAATTTTGGGTCACTTCACAAGGATTGATATTTATGGGAAAAGAACCCCTCTTCCATGAGAGTCCATGGTCATGTCAAGGAATGGCTCTTCCCTAGGCCTTGTAGTTGAGAGATCGTGTATCAAAGTCAAGGAATTGTGCCCAGCCCGACTGGAGGGTTCCACTCTAATGTCATATAGGACCCATACCAAGCCTAAGTGAAGGGTTATACTCTAATGTAATCATCGATCCATCCCTAACCCGGTTGGACGGTTCTACTAGGAACTACCATCGGGGACCACTACCCATCTCATCTCCTAGTAAACTTGGAATTTCTCTGGCCAACTCTGATTGATGGTACCTCTCAGAAGAATTCCTAGAAACATTTTCCATCCTTGTTGTATGGTACCTGTCACAAGAACACTATTGTATCAGTTGAGTTCTTCCCAAATAGGCTTCACACCTGAAATGTCTCGCATCGTAACTCGTAAGCCACTATGGAGGGCACTATCGTGTTCTGTGCGAAAAAAAACACTCAGGATAGGCTACTCACATGCCAAAAATATGAGTCTGTAGCAAAGAGACACGAGGGATTGAATTTTTGTATAGTGGAAAATGATGTGTGTGGGGTCCACACTATGTGTAAACCCACCTCATATCCCTACCATTTACGTAACCATTCTTAGGCACTAGACAACAAAAAAGTACCACTAGGCATGTCGTCTTACTCATAGAATAAATGACACACCTAGTCAAAAGGCCGCTCAGTGCATGATTCTCATTATTGATCTAGAGGGCCAAAACTGAAACTTCACTAACACACCTCCTCAATTGTCTCCAATACATTTGGATGTCTCACTTCATAGGTCTAATCCACTCTCACCAGATTCGATGTTCACCCAAGCCATGGTTTCACTTCAATCACGTCAAACGGATCTCCCACCACTATTCCTTTCACATTTCCACAATTTAATGAGATCACGAATAAGGCCATGTAAGTTTAAATGGATCACACCATTGTGATCCGTGCGGAAAAACTCACAAGATTTACTATTCATTTACCCCAAACAAGCATCTGAGGGAAAAGTCGCAAGTCGCTGTAATACACTCAAATGATAACCCATGGGGCCACTCCTTCAGTCCTAAAACAAATTATTTGTATTGAACCATTTTTATCCTCTCATAAAAACACACAAAATGGAATAATGATTTGTCTAAAATAGAGAACCTATGAAAAATATGCATTTCACCATAACTCGTGCGAACCAAGACTCATTGGCCCAAACCACAAATATAGACAAAAAACCATAAAAGAGTCTCAAAAATTCATCATATACTCTAGGGTCACAACACCTCTAATGGTGCGTCAATCATACATCGAATGTAGGTGCTACGTCTGAAAGGATGTACTCCTAATAACAAAAACAAAATTATCATTAATAAAGAGAGTGTTTCCCACCACCTACATTCGGGCTTGAAATTAAAATATCCAAAAACCCACTCAATTGGTTTGTTTCTATAAATAGATCTCATTTCCACTAATGAAACACAAATCAAAGTCCTGTATCAAATGATATAGGCATTTAAAGCATTCATCCCCAAAAGGTTGGCCCGACCGAATCTGGATGAACCCTTCCACCTGGGTCGGCCCGCTCCGGCCGGCCCAACCTAGTTCAGCACAACCCAGACTGCCACTCCACAACCCATCCCACTTTCCCACTATTGACCAATTGGCACCTACTGAACCTCATTCCTAGTCCTCATCACCACTCTCACGTCAACGTACAACCTGCAGGACACAAGTCTTTGTGACCTTAGATCGCGAGCTGCGACCCCACCTCGATCCTCCAGTCAGCACACCGTCGGTCAAACATGATAACATGTCCGCCTGCTCATCCACCATCCATCCCACTGATTCATACTCCCAGCCACCTATGCTATCCTCCTCCACACCCACCTCACCCATGGTCATCCCCGAGCCATCCCTGCTCGCTGTACTAACCTGCTTTGCGGCCTACCGTGTCCTAGGGTTGTCGTTGGTAGTTCTTCTCTAGTGGACCCTTTCGTGAGCCACTGTGATCACACCATGGGTACAATAATTATTCTAGACCTAGTTTTGAGAATCTTGGAATGAGATCTTCACATCCATGGGATTCGCTCAGCAAACCATTGGAATTTGGACATGCCCAAAATTAAATGTAGATAAACCTAAAGAACGGGTGATAAAAAAGATGAAAAAGTGATTTTCAAGGATCATTTATGGCCATGTTAGTGTGTCCATAAATGATGATAATAAAAATTAAGAAACAAATTGGAAATGAAGGGTATTTAATTAAATACATGAATCAAAACTTATAAGTATAATAAATCCTACCTTGATCCATCTGTTTATCACTACCAATGCAATTGTTCCACTCCCGCTTTGATCCAATAAAGTTTCTGTTGACATCACTCCTCGATTTGAAGAATTACAATGAAGAATAATGAATAATGACTAGAGAAATATAGGATATTGGATATAGATAGAGGATTAGGTCAACCCCTAAACTCTTAAACACATATTTTCAGAATCTCCACTCAACATGGAATCCGAAATTCTAGAGCCCCCTCTTTTTTACCGCTCCTAGATAAAACCCCCCATTATGACACAACAGAAGCCTCAAATTTGAAATATGATTCCCCATTAAAAATTTATGAGGTTTGGAATTAGTTGTAAAATAATTAAGTTTAATTATTTTAATTACTATATTCCACTACATGGCATCTTTCATTGAAGCCCTACCCTGAAAAAATTTATACCCTGCCTAGGTAAACTCCATGTTATGGACTCAACTATAGCCTTGGATTTCTAATCCAAGATACCATTTAAGAGATACCCCATTTATAACATGTTCATAGAACAAAAACACTTAAAAATTTTGTATAATTTATTTTGGGTACACCGGGATTTAGAATTGAATGTTGTCTATGCACTTAGCTATAGAAATATAGGTACAAATACATCAAATAATACAAGGGGAAAATTGGGTATCTACATAATTCCCTCATTAATTTTCATACCTAAACAGAACAACTAGGTAAAAAAAATGGGGGACTGAGCTCACACCTATCTCCCCCACTCCCAGAACAACCTGCATGTTTTTCCTCACCTATGACATGTGGTAGATGTTATGCACCCAGTCCAGCTATTAGGGGTAGGTCAAGGAGGTAGGAAACCTCACCATCTCTTTTTATGATCCAAAACAATCTGAAGAAACTTTGGGGGATAGTTTACTTACCCGGATGAACCACTATATCCCATGTCATGACTGGAATAACTATTTTCCCTAAAACAAGGTCTCGTGATTCCCTCCTTCAGAATATCCACAAAGAGAAATTCCTAAAGATATCTGGTCACACAAGATTTCATAATCAATTCTTCACAACTGAGACTCTCTTACATGCTTGATAAGTCAAGGATTCAACACTAATGACTGAAGAAATATTGTACCCTCTGGCTCCTCTACGGTCACTGGTGGGGATGATAACTGATCTGAAGCTTCCCGCACTAGATAAGCCTAGGACATTCTAATATGTGAATCAACTACAACCTTTCCATTTCTTGGAGAATATAATATATCAAAGTTGTAGTCATGTAGGATGTTCAAATAGTGATTCCACCTCATGTTCATGACTTTCTAGGTGGAGACGCACCTAAGAATCTGGTGCTCTGAACAGACCAAAAAAAAACTCCCCTAGAAAGATAGAATCCAGAAATTATTAGGGAGAAGACTATTATTTCCAACACCATATATTGAGTCATGTAGTTCTATTCATGGGGTCTCCATCACCTCAACTTGTACTTGATAAGTGTAATATCATGACTTGACATTGAGTACACAAGGTACCAATAAAAAGGGGGTTAGTAAACTCATCCAACTACAAGAGGCTAGACACATAATTCATCTGTCATAGATCATCCGTCCTTTCCCCTCATGGAATGAGTAATCCTAAAAAAAGGCACTCTACTAATCACACTAGTGACATTTCATAAAAAATGAGGTCAAGTAGTAAAAACTCCCCTAGTAATAATAATACCATAACTGAAACTCCATTGTACAACTTCACTCTAATCATATGAGTTAGAGGGACTCTTCCACCACACACTGATACTATCCACTTTGGGAGGCACTGACTTTCCCTCATTGTTTTGTTCGCATCCCAAAAACATGTCACGGTGGGGTAAGGACCAATCTTATTCATTCAGTCATAGCTACATTCAACATCACCAACAGAAGGTTACACCGACACCCCATTAAACCTGGTAAAACCTCAAACAAGGAGAAGGGAAAAAATAGTGCCCTGCACAGTGTCTAACAAGTTCTACAGAAAAAGTAAAAAGAACAAAAATAGTACGTCTTATTGTTTCACACTATGTAGGATCGTAGAAATACCAATATTGAGGCTACCCATGGACATATATTTAATCTTCCTAATCCTAAAATGGGCCACCTAGTCGTGTTGTAAATACAACACAATGTTATACCCCACCTCCAACTTGTCAGGCCAATCTTCCAGCAACACCTCCCTAGGGACCTCCCTGATTACGGTGTTGTCTCTACCATGGTGGTCCACCTGTTGTCTGCCTGGTGTTCTGTATACTTCTAGTCAAGTAGTCTCATTCCAGGTGACCTCACCCATCACAATCATAACACCATACATCCCCAGGATTTCCACTCACTCTATGCTACCTCGACCCCATATGAATGTGTGCCAGAGACCAATTATGGGGAGACCTTATACATCACGATCTTGTCAACTAACAATTACTTCAGATAACATAAGTCCCAACACTATTATGATTACTACAAAAACTAGATATATAAAATCCTCTTTATAGGATGATCTCTATAAACAATGCATGATCTAGTGCCCCGACCTAGGTGGGGATGCATAAGGGTTCTATGATAGCATGGCTCTCTCTCCGGACTCTCTGCTCAATGTTCTGTGCTCAAAAGTAACCATCATGGATCATGTGAAAAGAGTACCGAGTAAGGTCTGAAAACATAGTCGCGTACTTATAAATCGTCATACCTCTCTACAGAAACTGAAGGATCCCCTGATGTAGAACGAAGCACTAGTAAGAGGGGTAGAACTCTACAATAAACATATGTGGGAAATTGTCCCATTAGAGTACTGACTCATCGGGTATCTGAGTTTCCGAACTCCACCATTGTCCAACTTCCCCTTGGAAGAGGATGGATTACAATGCCAACATAAGACCTTCTAGAGTTTGTACAAGACTGAAGAGGTATACCACTGACTCTAGAAAAACCTCTACTATCTGAGTTCCCGACTCACTACGGAATCTCAACTGTCATTGGCATTGGAGCTCGCAGAGTGCACCCAACCTGCTCATTTCCTCGGCCTTATCTATTGTGATTGTATACTACTCAACAAGTGGAGGTTATAAAACCTTCCCAGCAAGGGAATGGGGTGTCTTGGTGGGTCCTGAACTGAGGCCCCATTGGTCACTAGGTCATCATCACAAAGCATATCTAGTATCCTAGTTGGTTGGTGTCGCAGAGGAATCTTGAATCTGATCAAGGAGTATCATGGTCAAATGAAAATATATATTAGAAATGATGTGGATATGAATCAAGATGTACAGTAAAAGAATTAATCATATATTATTCATGTAAAAAACTTCCCTACAACAGATGTCTCAGCATTCTATGTCAAGAAGCGGGTAATTAGGAACCTAGTGAATAACTGTATTGGTCTCCGCACCATCACTGGACTCCCTGCCCTGAGTGCCGCTCTCGAGACATGTTCAAACGGTTTCCCTAAAATCCTACCAATTCCTTTTTAGCGAATGTACAAATAATGTTCCAAGGGTAGAACCACCTTTAGTAACACTTTTTTATGTCTTGACCCATGTCGGGGCTCGAGCCACAACTACACCAAGCCCGCCTCCATTGGTCGTGGGCCAGCGACTAGTTCCGAATTAACAAAAAACTAGGTGAGGCCTTTTCCTAAGAACCTATACACACACACACACACACACACACATAAATCTCGATGGAAAAAGTGAATAAGGGAAAGAAAAAAAGATACGACACTTATATATATAAACCAAAGACATGAATCGAACTCCAAATAATACAAATTTATAAAATTAAACTCAAAGGGAAAGGGGGAAAATACCAACCCAAGCAGAAGAGTGAAAAAACCAAATAAACAAGTGGAAAAGTAAAATATTTGGGAGAGCCCTGCTCCAGAATCCTAATTCATGACCACCGCACGCAGTACAAGTGCTTTGTATCCCTAGATCCTCTAAAGCCATGATTAACCTATCTTTCATCTAGAAGGGCACACCAAGTGAGGGAAAATCCCCAGCGGGGGTGAGTATAGAATTACTCATTAGGATACCTTGAGGGCTCAAGGGAGAAAAAATAGAAGTACAAAAGATGGGAGAAGTAAATAGAACAAGGTATAGTGAAATTATTGTTGCTCAACCCAATGAGAGAGTGATGCTGACTCATCCAAACACAAGGACATAGAAATGGTGAGAAGATGAACTTATTGTTGAGTCTTCACTACCTATAGAAAGAGTGTACACTCATCCAACCACAAGAAACTAGACATGAAAATCACATCACATACCCCACACATTTCACCTCTCTTGGAAGGAGAGTAACCAAAACAAATGTAGTGGTTATTGAAAATAGGATATATATATATATATCCTCATCCAATGAATCTAGAATGACAGAGTAATGGGATCTCCACCTCAAAGATCATCCAAGGAAAAGGAAGTATCCAATATTCCTCGAAGTAACCACCATCGATTCCCATCATTCCACATTTCTTCCCTAAACTGTATGTCAGAGGGACTCCATCATGACAATTTCATACTATCCACTTTGGGAGGGTTTGTCTCGCCTACATGATTTTGGTTCATGTCACAAGTACACGTCCTGGGGGAAAGTGCCCCTATTGGATTGGAGTCCAATGTCACATTAAATCATGTCTCATCATAGTGCCACACAATTGATAGATCATATCTCAATGATAAGGACCTATGCCTATCCTGACTGGAGGGTTCCACTATAGTGTCATAAAGGTCCCATCACTAGCTCAGTTAGAGGGTTTTACTTATAAATGATCTATGACACATGTCCATCCTGTAGGGAGGGTTTAACTCTAGGGTCATCGAGGACCCATCCCCATCCTGACTAGGGGGGTTCTACTCTGAAGTACCATCGGGGACCATTGCCCATCCCGGTTGAATGTAAGCTCAAAACTTATTTGGATATCTCTATTGGATGGTACCTCTCAAAAGAACACTGAGATACACTATCCATTCCTATTGGATGGAACCTCTTGGAAGGAAACTACAACAACCATCGGGTGCCACCCTGATAGGAATCACGACTATAACATCTTGCATCATAACTCGTAAGACTCTATAGAGGAAAAAATTGTGTTCTACACGAAATAACACTCGCGATAGGCTACAATCATGCCAGGAAATATAATTTAATAATAAAGAGATGTGGAAGATAAAATATTCATAAAGTGGTAAAAGCCTCATGTGGGGCCTATATGATATTTGACCCTTCCTGATCACATGGCCATGTACCAAACCATCCTCATGTAATAAACTAAGAACAAGTACCCATAGGCATGTCAGGTTTCTGCAAGAGTACTTGACAGAACTATTCAAAAGGCTGAAGGGAGAACAATGCTCATCAATGATCTGGAGGGCCAAAAGACTTACAATGCTGACACACCTCCTCAAACATCCCCTAAACATTTGACTGTATCACTTCATATGTATTATCTACTCTTATAAGTGTCGAGGTTGAAACAAGTCATGGGCTCACTTCAGACATGTAAAAAGAATCTCCCATCACTGTTACTATAATGTTTCCACAATTTATTGTGATCACATAAAAGGCTCCATAAGTTCAAACAGATCAAACTGTTTTGATTCTTGTGAAAATACAGAGAAGATCGACTATTCATAAGCCACAAACGGTCATCTGATGAAAAAGAAGCAAGTCACTGAATTTTGCTTGAATGACATCTCGTGGGTCCCATGCCTTTATCCCAAAAAGAATTCTATGGATTATTCCATTGTGATCCTCTCAGAGAAAACACACCAAATGGAACACACATTCATCCAAAAATGAGAACCGGTGAAAAAAATTGCATTTCACCACAACATGTGCTAACATGGCCTCATGGGGCCCGCTCCTCAACATTATATTAAAAGAACTAAATTAGCCTCAAAATATCCACCTAAAATCCATGATCGTAGTTCCTCTGATGTAACATCAATTGGACATCGGATATAGGTGCACATTCGAAATGTTTTTCCGTGAATAAAAATAGTTAAATTATTGTTAATAAAGAGTGCATTTCGAGCCACTCACCTTCAGGCTTGAAATTAAAATTTGCAAAATCACCTAAAATGATTTAGCTCACCTAATGGATGTTATTGTCACTAAAGGAATGAAAATCAGAGGCTTGTATCAAATGAAAAATGCATTTAATGCGTCCGATCCCAAAACAGGTCCGACCCGACCCAATCATGCTGATCATTTCCACCATGGCTAGCTCGCTCCGTCCTGCCTGGCCTGGTTCATCATGGCCCAGTATTACACTCCACGACATAGCCCACTATCACACTCCCAAACTACTCACACCAACCAAACCTTATGTCTGGTCCTCCTCGCTTCTCTCACGTACGCGCACGACCCGCACGACACAGGTCTTTGTCGCCTGGGGTCGCGAGTGACGACCCTGCCTCAATCCTCCGCCAGTTGCACCACCATCAATATGCCATAGTATGACAGACCTATCATCCCCCTATCATCCCAATCGCTCCATCCCACCCATCCACATGCCTATCCACAAAAATCAGCCTCCTCCATACCCAGATGTCTGGCTGCCAATCCTACTCTCCACACCGGCCAACTCCCCAGCCTGCCACCTCCTAGGGCTACCACTAGTGGTTCTTCTCTATTGGCCCCTTATGCGGACCATCGTGATCACCCCATGGGTCCAAAAATTATTCCATAACCAATTTTTGGATGCTCGGAATGAGATATTCAGAGCCATGGGCTTCACTCAAGAAACCATTAGATTTTTTCCATGCTCAAAATTAAATGTCAATAAACCCAAAATAAAGGCAAAGAACACAATAAAAAAGCATATTTTCAATGTTTATTAATGACCATGTTAGTGCATAAATCAATGATGATAATCAAAATGATGAAAAAATGGGAAACAAAGTATATTTAATTAAAAACATGAATCAAAACATAAATGTATAATAAATCCAACCTTGATCTATCTGTTTATTGCTACTGATGAAATAATTTTGCTCCATCTTCGATCTGCTGATGTTTTGGAGGAAAATTATCCTCGATCCAGTGATGAAAAATGAAGAACAATGAACAATTATTGGAGAGGGAGACATATAAGAGAGTATAGAGAGATACAGAGAGGGAGAGTATTTAGTGAAACAGATAACTCTTAAACATATATTTATAGAAGCTCTGCCCCAATACAAACACAAAAGTAGTCTCAAATTTTCAATATGATTCCTCATTCCAAAATTATTGGGTTTGGCATCAGGTTTAAAATAATTATATTAATTTTTTTTAATTAACATTTTTCTCCTATGTGGTGTTTTTCATCTAAGTCCCATGACAAAAAAAACTTATAACCTTCATATGGTAAATGTCAATTTCAGGACTCAAATGTGGCCTCATTTTTTTATCCGAGCTACTGTTTAAGAGATATCCTGTTTTCAAAACATGAATTGTACAAAAACACTTGAAATTGTTTTATAATCTGTTTTTGGCATACTGGGACTCATAATTGAATGTCGTCTTAGTGAATAATTATGGAAATGTTGGTAGAAATATTCAAATTCATTAAAAGGAAAAAATGGGTCTTTATAGAGACAATTTGAGTGACCCATAAGAATATAGTGAGAAAACCCTAAACCTTGTAATGGCAGTGTGCCTGGGAATAAAAGATTTATTCTAAACATCATTATTGGCAGTGATCCTTAATGAATTTTGTACAATCAGAACAAATTTGTTGTATGATCCCTGGATATTGACCAATGAGGGTGAACCAAGTAAAAATCAATGTGTTCTTATGTGTGTTTTCCTACATTACATTCAAATAATCTTCATCTAATAAACAAGGAAAGAATAAAATCATCATTAACATTTATGCAGAAATAATTTGATCCTTATAAAAAATAGGTCAAGATCTTGTGGGGAAGGAATAATTTAAAAATAATATCCATACCATGATTCAACCCCCTAAAAGGGTATATTGGACCATTTTGGACTAAACAAAATCATTTTTCAAAAAGAAAAAACATGGGTTAAAATGTACTTTAAATATCATTGGATAATAGTAAAACATTTTTTAATACATTATCAAGAATTAATGTTTTGAAAGAACACATATTTCAACCAAAGGAAGAATTAAAGTAGAATTTTCATAAAACATTTTATTAATTATCATAAATACCAAAAATTTATAAAATTATAATAATACATGAATACATCAGGAATATAAATAGTGTTATAAAAAAAGTGTGATATAGTGGTATGGAACCTATGATTTCATCATTGGAAGCATAATAATAAAAAATCTTGATAAAGGATGATATTTTTTCAGAATGCTATTACCTCTTGGTAATTTTGAATGATAATCCCCAAGTGATAAAATTGAGTTAAATTAATCTGACAATATCAAGGAAAGATGGAGGATCATGATATAACATGTGAAATTTTAGTATATACGACCTGTAAAAGAATATAGGTGCTTAATAGGAAATGTGTCTCAAAAAAGGTAAAATGAGATAGAATTACATTACCAATTCGGAATATTTTGAAACAAAAACCCCAAGAAATAAAATCATAAATAATATATATAAATATTCATGAATTTAATTATAAGAATTATTTAATACATTTATGGGTAGTAAACACACCACATATACTAAATAGATGGTGAACATGGCTTGTGTCTCATAGAAAATAAAAGTGATATGAGGAAACACATACCTTACACCTTGAATCTCTTCATAATCATTAAAACCTCATGTATAATAAATATAATTTTATTATAAATCTACCAAAGAACCACATTATTATATCAAAATATATATATGATAATTATTTCCATTTAATTATTGTATTTAATGAATGAAACTAAATTGAAAATATGTGTATATATATAATAATTCTACTATATTTATTTCTTCATATATACAATATTAATTTACTTAACATATACTCAATATATTCCATGTATAATATGAACTAATCACATCTCTTTGAGGAGGTGTTCATCCACCCTTCCCCAAACGAAATTATTATATTTACACAAAATGTAAAACATGAAGTTATGTGTTATATAATAAAATAATAATAAATACCCCATAAAAATAATATATATCATATAAAAAATATTTTCCATCTAAATTCACAACCATGAGTAGTGGAAAAGGAAAAACGAACAACATCATTTCGTGAGGTGATAGTTCTCCATACACATGACTGGTATGTTTGTTAACCATTATATAGAAGTGTTTGTAAGTGTAGTTAGAAATCATAGAATAAAAACATTTCATATTATTCCATATAATAAGGTTATTATATAACAATGTGTCAATAATTTTTGAGGGGGTGGTTAATGAAAATAAAATAAAATAGCTTGAGCAAAGATGTGTCCTCTTATTTGGGTAACTCCATTTGGTTTGCATCAAAGAGATTCTATGGATGGATTTATTCAGGATGTGAGAATTCTAGGATGAAGATAGATATGTTGGGAGGATATTTAGGCATAATTGTTTTTGAGAAAAATGGATTTAAAGGTCTGAATATACATAAGGGTGTGGTGTCTTTTATAATGGAAGAGGTTTGACTTACATTTAAATTTTTGAAAATAGAATTATAGAAACGTGTTTCCCATGAAATATGGATAAAATAATGAATAATATTATACAAAATTGATAATATGCTATAAATATGGATATAAAATAGATTTTTTTTATATGTTCTTAGGTTATATTTCAACTTAAGTGTAAGGTTTAATTGCATGTTAAGCTAATTTTTCTCTTAATTATTTTAAGTAATTGAATCACATTCACAAATATTTATTGTACAATAATAATTTAACCTTTTTGAAATGATAAATTATGATGATCTAAAATATTTAATCCATTTTTTAAAATTAAAATCATAGATGAGGAATAAATAAATTTAAATTTAATCTCGCAAATGATATGACACAACAAATTTTTAAGTAAAAATATTCAAAACTATAGTATGTTTTGACATCTAATTTAAAAGACATATTTATTAAAATTTGGTAAATTGGAATAATTTTTTTATAATTTATCTAATTTATCTTTTAACCTAATGAAAAACTTAATTTATTCATATAAATAAATTAGACAAAAATTAGGTTTGAATTAATAATTTTTTATTATTTACTACTCATTAAAAAATGAAATTCCACATAAAATACCATAAATTCACCCGATATATTTTTTATTTAATTATTAATAAAATTATGTGTTTTTTTTTCAAATTAAAATTACAAAACTATCAAAATTAATATTTAAAATTGGTTCCCCATTAAAAGGTAGTAAAACCTATTTTTTAAAAAATACATCATTTTATTCATAAAATTGGTTTTATATTTTTTATACCTATAAAATCTATTAGATGAGTATCAATGATAATGATTGAATACGTAATACATAAATTTTATTGAAAAAATAATGAAAATTGGGTTTTTTTAATTTATTGAGATCAAATTGTGTTTGTACACAGTAAAATAGTTTTGTTGGAAAAGTAATTTGTTTAATTTTAAAAAGTTATTATATCCACTTATAGAAATTGATAACCAAAGGATTAAATTTATATACCTATTTAAATAATATTTTCACAATTTATTTAATCATATTTTTAACTTCCAGTCCATTTAATAGGTTTTAAATACACTAATTTTTTAATAATCATATTAATAGTATGTTGTGGTTCAGTAAAAACTCATCCATAAATGTAATAAAAGCTATCGAAGGGACTCAGTATTGTGTGTAATATTTTTCAAACATAGTGCTGATTATACCATAAGTTAACCTAAGTGTTTTGTGTAGTTAATTCAATCCAAATATATTTATTTAATATAAATAACTATATCTAGTTTTGTGTGAAATGAAAAATATCAAAATGAATAAAGTAATATGCAAAAAATATTTAAAAATATCTCATGGTGTTGCATTCAATCCACCTTAAAAATAATTTCTCCCTATAAATTATTCTAGGTTTTTAATTGTTTAATAATTTAATGTTATGTTCAATGAATCCACATCGTAATAAATTAATACTAAAACATCCATTAAAAATGGAATGTTGGAAACATGATGGTTACCCAATGTAACTCATAACAAGGTTTCCAATTGGGAGAAAAATGGTGGAAAGTGAAAACATGGACATGGAAGAGAAATATAAACATAATGTTCTGATGGTGAGTGATAGGGAACATTTTTAAGATAATGTTTAAAATTATAAATCCGTAAATCTATGATGATCTTTGGGGCCATTTGATTCATCAGAAAAGAAGGTTTGAGGATAAAATTTTCAGTTTCAAGATCCTTTCCCAAGAGTTGAATAGTTTTTAAGAGAAGATATTATTACTTGATTCAGTACAATTGCACAATAGTTTTTTCCTTGGTCAATTTCCACCTAACCTATTTCTCTTAAAGGGAGGTGAATTCTTCATTCCTGAAGCACTTACTGATCACATGATCAATTAAAAACTATCATCTTTCATCAGTTAGCATAAAAAAAGCTATTAGAACTGGTTATCAAATATTCATTATTTATCATGTGGTGAGATAATACTTCAATATCACAAACAGAAAGTTATGTTTGACATAAACATTATATAAATAGTTATCCTTGTAACCCTCATTGAATATGAAAATCCAAAATGATTTGAAAGAATTTCACTAGACCAGCTTAACATTGATACAATATATATCAAAATATATCAATTGGTTATCACATTCTAAAGATGTGAATATCCTTGTTGTATATTCTATTGAAACATGGTAATAACCAGAATTAGCATATATAATATTTGAATAAAAAAGAATTCATCCTTAATACAAACATTACTGGATATATTCCCTGAATCCCTCAAGTTGTAAACATTATCCATGATTACATAGACAACATTATCAACAAATCCTTTATCATTTCTATTTTAATCAGTACATTAAAATTCACTTATTTATATATAACATATATTTTATCAAAACATAATTATCCTAAAATTAGGAACATATTAAGGGTTATCTATCCCTTAATCACATGTTTTCCAAAAAATATCGCCTTACCATTAAATCAAATTTCTCGTCCCTCATAAACCTTCAACATATTCTTATAAATCCTTTGTAAAAATCCTATACTGAACAATCCTTATATATTTAAAAGATCATAATTCCTTAATAAAAATACAGAAACCCATCTGTTACTCCACTTCTTACATAATCCAGTAACAATCCCACCCCATCCTATCACAAAATACCTCTTTCCTTTCACATTTCTCATGTTAATCGTAATCTGTAGCAATATAACCTTTAATTTTACTACCATGATGATTCTAATCATTATCATTCCACTACAAAATTATATTTTCATAAGGAACATTAATTCAACACATAAACCATTTTAACATATATGATTTATTAGATAGGAAAATATTCCCAACCATTGCATTAGAGACACTTTTTATTTTCCCATTGCAGTTTCTTGCTTTGTGTCCTTATTTTCCATAGGTAAAACATATTCTTGTACCTTTAATACATTCCAATGGGGGTTTCTTCCCAAATACTAAAAATTTATAATAATGAATATTATTTCTTCTGTGGTCACCATTACCCAACAACTCTATGATCTCCTAATTGTCTTCTTTGGTGAGTCTAAGAGTTGGTTAAGGTACACATTGTTAGTAATGTTTTGTGAAAACAGATTAAGAATTATTAAATATCTTGCACTCTAAGGATAAACCCATTAGACTACTCATCATCATCTTTTCCATCAAATTCATTTCTGACCCAGTTCTTTCAGGTTCCCACTATTAACTTAAACCAAAAATAATAGAGTAAGAAATAGTTATTATAGCGAGGAACCACATAATCAAAAAAATCAATCATAGGATGTCTAAATTACGACACATTCTTTACCTATGAGACATAATTTTTTTTCCATTATATTCAGAGAAAAAATATTTTTAAATCCTTGACGATGGTTATTGAACATTTTATTAATTCCCAAATCATATCTCATGAGAGTTTCAAACTAGGTGTGTAGTAAGACCTGCTTTCGTGTACCTTGTTACACTTGAGTCTAGCTCGAAACAACATATCAGAGTTCTTACTCCTAGGGACATATGTCCCAGATTCACATCCATGTTTTTTCTAAATATTTATTTATTTCTTGGAAACCAATCAAATTTTAATTTACCAAAATTACAAGTCATTTTCCTACACATTTCTTTAGCCTTAAGCTTATCTTTAGACATGAACTTTGAGTTCACACAATTTGTTTCTCATCCTAGCTTATAAATTGTTACTAAACCATTTATTTTATACTAACTATAACAATATAGTATTAACATACAGAGACTTTAAATCAACTTTTTTCGAATACTTAAAACATTACATGAACAAAAGATAATGTATTGTATTTGGTTAGTGCCTTTTAAAATAGGGAAACATAAACATAGGTTCCTAAATTACCTAAATTAACTCTCATTGGGTTTTCCAAGACTAGCACCCCTCTTAGACATATCATACATAAAATATATCCTCAGATACTTGTGATGAAAACATAAAAAGTGATGATCTCAGATGCTTAGTAAGGGTACACAAGATATATATATAATCATATACATGAGGATAAGGGTATGATAATGTGATCATAACATTTGAAAAAAATACCCTTCATATAAAAGAATATAAACATGAATTAATGAATAAAGGTTAGTAGTTCATATGGCCTAGATCATTAAGAAATCTTGATCATAAAAATGAAACCATAACAAGGGAGTAATACATAGAAACATTTCATACACATAAACATGTAATATCATTCCTTATAAGTAAAGAGACATTACTATAACATATCATGGAACTTCATGGGTACTACACCAACTAGGAAGGACACACCACCATACCTAGTAACAGTACTTTCCATTTAAGGGATCATCTTTCCCCATCTTCCTATAGTAAATTGGGTTTCCCCATCGTCCCATAGTGGATCGAGTTTCCCCATCTTCCCATAGTGGATTGGGTTTCCATATATTTCATAGCGGATATAGACCATTGACTTGATTCCCATCATTATCTCATGATATATTAATATTTATCCAATGCATTGGAGGGATATACAGGTACTACCATCTCATAATGAAACCATACATACCTATTTGAGAAAATAATAACAACCATATCGTAACCCATGAAATGAATTGGGTGTCATAATCATGTAATGGAATCATAGGTTATGAAAAACTATAGGTTTCATAATCATTTAATTAAATAATAACCTTTTAGAAGAGGTGGGTTTGATAAGTATATATCCCATGAAAGAAAAATAGGTTTCATAAAAATCATTCCATTAAAATATAAACCATTCATAGAAAGAATTTTAATGGAACCCATAGATAATATCCCTATAAAATTCATGAGTATCACCAATGGATGTAATCTTATATTGAATTTTTTTTTGAAATATATTTTAGAAACATTTACTGAGGAAAATATCAATTCAAAATTGAAAAATAAATAAAACCTTTTGAAAACAAATCATCATAAAAATAAACCCAAAAACATATAAAATAATCATTAACTAAAAATAAAACATTTTTCTTCGAAAAAAATATAATTAAGTCTTGAAATAGTTTGGAAAACCATTTCATTAAAAAAACAGGGAAAATTTATAGAGAACGCTTGAAATTTTTGTGAAAACCATTTCTTTGAAAATACAATTAAATCATATAAAGAAATATTGAAAGTGTTTTGAAAACCATTTCATTTAAAATAATTTTAGAACATATAAATAAATATTTAAATCATTAAAATCCTTTATATGTAAAATACCATTTTGAAAACTTATAAAGAAAATTTTGAAAACAATTTAAAAAATAGTATAGACATATAATATTTTTGATTTAGAATAAATTTGAAAACCACTTTTAATTAGAAAAATATCCATATTATTTAGAAATTTTTTTATTTAAAAATTATCTTTTAAACATAATATAGAAGAATTATGTAAATGGTGGTTAGGATGGCGGTTAAGTCTGTAAATGACAGACATTCCTTTTCCACCTTAAAAGTTTAGAAAAGTACCCAGATCAAAAAATGATAAGAATATTACTTTTAAAAATATTTGTAAAATGGTTAAAAATAGGTAAAAATTTCTTTTACATATTGATGGATAAAATTAAAATAAATTATAAAACATTTTTATCAATCATGGTTTTGAAAGAACACAAAATCCTGACCAAAATGGGAAATAAATTTGGGTTTTCTTAAAAACCTTTTCTTAATTATCTTAATGAAAAAAGACATATAGAAGGTTAATAATATATTAATTCATTCCTAATAATAAAAGGAGAATAAATTTAATGTGTTCTCTTGGTATATTGAACAAAATATTTCTTTAATGGAAGAATGATCACAAAAAATCTTTCTAAATAATGAGATTGTTTAAATAATGTATTACTGCATGTTAACATTGAATTATACTCCCCGTGTAAGAAAATGAAATGAAATTAATGATAAAATAACCTGAAAATAATTCATTTAAAAATATATCTTGTAAAATTTTATTATATACATTTTTTAAAAGAATATAGGCTCATAACATGGAATGTGACTCAAAGAAAGCAAATTGAGACACCATTAATTTAACAATTTGGTAACATTAGAGATATAAACACCAAGAAATAAATATCAACAAATTGATATGTAAATAAAAAAATTAAGAATATGAATAATAGAATTTATCCATGGGTTATAATCACACTAAATATACAAAATAGGTGGTGAATAAGGATTCTTTCTCCCAGAAAATAAAAGCGAGATGAGAAAACTATTACCTTAAGTAATGAATCTATTTTTACTCATTAAAAAATGCTATATAATAAGTAAAAGTTTATTATAAATATATCATAGAACCAAATTATAATATAAAATTTTATATTTCATTATATTAACCTCTTATTAAAACATAAATGTTATGGTATTGTTTTTGGTAATATCTGCTTTGTTTTTCACACGCGTCTTACTTTTTTAAAAAATTTCCTGATAATTATATCATGTTTTGATGAATTTAAAGCATGTTATAAATATCCTGTATATTTTGTATATTTTTATTATTAATATGTTATGAAATATATAAATATGAAATGAAATATATTGTTAGTGGAGATGGTAGGTCGTACGTACGCGTGAACCATGTTTCAATTTAATTACAGTATTAAAAGAAAGTAATTAAATGATATATATATATATACATATATAGTAATTACAGAATTGTTATTATTTCATATATATCATTAAAAATTTCTGAACCTATCCTCAATAAATTCCATGTATAGTGTGAACGAATCCCAACTCTTTGAGGAGGCGGTAGTCCACACTTCTCCAAACGAATGTTTCGTATTTACACAAAATGGAAAGCATGAAGGTATGTTTAATGTAATAATTAACAAAGAATAAATAAATATTAAATATAATATATTTCATAAAAAAATAATATTTTCCATCCTAATTATCAACCATGATAGGTGGTAATGGAAAAGAAAAAACGTTTTGTTTGTGAGGTGATAGTTCACCATATAAAAGAAATGTGTTACCCATTAAATGGAATTGTGTGTAATTTTTTATTGAAACCATAAAAGAAAAGAATATCAATATATTGAGGATAATAATTTTATTATATAATCATGGAATAATAATATTTTGGGGGTTTATAATTAAAATAAAATGAAAGATCTTGAGTAAAAGATGATACCTCTTCTTTGGGTAACTAGTTTTGGTTTGCACCAAAGGCCTTCCATGTATGAATTTACCCCAAAAGTGAGGATATAGAATTATGGTAGGGTTTTTGGGAGGATATTTATGCATATATTTTTCAAAAAAAATTGATATATATATATATATATGTGTGTGTGTGTGTGTGTGTGTATGTGTGTGTGTGTGTGTGAATAAGTGGGAGGGGTGATTTCCTTTTTATAGTGGAAGAGGAGTGGCATTATTGTGAATTTTTTATAAGGGAATTCCACCACTGTTTTTACTATGAATGGTGGCTCTAATAATGAATCCAATTTAATAAAAGGGTGGATAGGGTTGAAATATGTGTATAAAATGGTTTTTTGAATATTTTCTAGGTCATTTTGGCGCTTATCTTTACAGTTTAGTCCCCTGTTATGCTAGTTTTTCTCTTCATTGCAGTAAATAAATTTAATCGAATTTCTTAATATTTTTTCAAAAAACAAGTTGAAAATTTTAGATATTCTAAATTATTTTGATCCGAACTATTGAATAAATTTCTCTAAATTATAATCATATAATTGGAAGAATTTAATTTAAATGTAATCCTATAGATGAGATGACAGATCAGGTTTTTAATGTAAAAATGTTCAAAAGATTTGTAAATTTTTTATATCCCATTTCAAAGTGAAATTATTTCTGATGTCCTAAATTAGATTAATATTTTCTATAATTTATCCAGTTTAACTTTAAAAATTATAAAAACATTATTTATGATTATAAATAAATTAGATGTAAATGAAGTTTTGAATTAAAATTGTTTATAATTCATTATTCATCCAAAAGTGAAGCATCACAAAAAAACCCCCAAAAATAACCCTAATATAATTTTTATGTTCAAATATAATAAATGAAGTTTATCTTATTAAATAAAATTTATAAAATTTTCAAAAATAATATTTAATAGGTGTTCCCCATTAAAATGTGGTAAAATTATTTTTAGAAAAGTACATCTTTTAATTCATAAAATTTTATTTATTCTTTTATTATACCTATAAAATATTTTGAATGGGTATAAAAAATATTAATTAAATTTATAATATAAAAATATTATTGAAAATATTAATCAAATGTAGTTTTCTTAATTTATTAAGATTATATTTTTTTATACATAAAAAAATACCTTTCATAGAAAATTAATTTCTTTATTTATAAATAGTTCTTACAATCATGTATAGTAATTGATAACCAAAGGATTAATTTTTTATACATGTATAAATAATACTTTGACAATTTAGTTAATCATATTCATAACATCCATTCCAATACCTTTGTGGTAGCTATAATAATATTTTAATAATCTTATTAATAGTATATTGTGGTTTGGTAAAAACTCAACATTGCGTGTAATGAAAACTATAGAATTTACTCTGTATTATGTTTAATATAAGAAAGAAATAGTGCTTCATGTACCACATGATGGTCTATGTTTTACTTGTAGTTCATACAATCGAGTTGTAGTGCTTTAGTATAAAACAATTAATATTCAATGTTGAGTTAAATGAAAAATATAAAAAATTTAAAATAACATCAAAAAAGTATTTCACCAAATCATAGGGTTTTACTCTATAGGTTATTTTATTTTCAAAATACCAACCCCAGATCCATTTAGAGGATATCCATCGGATATGTTTTGATGAAGAGGTAATCCCTTCAACCATTATCATTATTTTTTTACTCTTCCTTACCTCCAATAAATGTATGATTTTGTTCAAAAAATAATAACTTATAGATCCCAAATATTCTGAAATATTAATATTATAATGAAAAACCCATTGTAAACCCTGTTTTCCATCAAATTTATATTTGGAATTATCTCTCACCCATATGTACAAATTAAAATATTCACGTAGCGATACATTTCATTTTTCAAAACCATCTTATATGGTTGTGTATTATAATGGCATTAGTGATTACATATCATATTTTAATATAGTTAAATATTTTTAATGGTAATATTATGATTATTATCATCTTCTAATTTTTTATAAATGATAACATCGTTCTGGCATCCAGATAGACTACCATATCCATTATGTGATGAGACTTGTAATCACTTATATTTTACATGGATGGAAATATTGATGATTTTTAGGAAAATGTATTGCATATATAACATAATAATGATTATATAATGTAGTATTATTATTTACATTTATTTAATTCCACTAGATGAAAAATTCAAGCAGTGTTCATGCATATATTCGGCCTATCATCTCCATGAATGATGTAATTAATTTTTCTATATCTGATTTTTATGAATGACTATAAATATTTATATAGTAAATATATATGATGTCTATACCATGATTAACATTCTATAAATTATGTAACATGATCAATGTATAAGGAGAAAGACTACCAAACTGAAACATTCTTGGAAAACAAAGCAGGCATCACATAGAATGGATATTTTAATAAAAAATTATTAATAAATGGGCGATAAGATTTCATAAATTAATAATAATGGGTATTATGGATATATGTTAATGGAATAAACAAATTAGAGATTCATATTATTCATACAGGATGTTTCAATGTGAACAATGAAATTTAGTACTTTAGGTATGAATGTTTTGTCTCAATTTTCATTATATAAAAAAATATTCCTTATAAACCACTTGTTTTTTATTTGGTGTATACAATAATCCGGAATATGTTTTAAATTTATTATCCTAATTCTTATGGTATTTACATATCCATTAATTTTTCTTTATTTCATGGAGCATACACTTCAACTGATTACAATGGGGTAAGGGAATTCTTAACTCAAATTATAATTCATTTTACTAAACTACTATTCCACTGACTATGTCATCATATGATTATGGGAGAAATTAATTTTTATTATATAATGTTTTATTTCCACTTATTTTATTTTTATTTATAGTAAATACACATAATTGATACATATGAATAATTATAACTTAAATTACATGATATTTGTATAGTTTTATTTAACAATATCATCATTATTTGATATTATTTATATTTAAGTCACCATTGGTGAGTATGTTTCTTCCATGTCCATGTTTTCTAAAAATGTTTAAAAATATTATTATACAATTTTCTTATGAGTTTTTAGCCTCATTTTTACTCTTTTCTTATTTTAAATAAATTGTTTGAAAAAAATATCATTCAGTTTTTCAAAACATGGCTCTTTATGACTTTTAAAAAAAACATACATGGGAAATATTTTTTAACTTGTACAAGTAAGAGAATATTTTTTGGATTTAATGAAATCTTAATATATTGAGGAGTACATTACAATTTTAAAGGGTTATTTAAAATTAATATGTTTTCCCTTATAATTTTTTATCTTTTCTAAAATATATAATGATTTCAAAAATATAAAGTATATTTTCCTCAATAATTATTTCAATTAATATTGGAAAACCATTTTCCATATAAGATAATATTATTTTATGTCACATATGATTTAAATGGGTCAAGATACATGGATTGAATCCTTATTCCTTCTATATTTGATTTATATTTATGATGAAATGTTGTTTTTGAAACTCATTACATTATAATGGGATATTATATGAGGAAATATTTATAGAAACCATTTATTTTTAGGATTTATATTGGGAAGAATGATTTTTGTTTTTTTGGATCATTTTTTAATGATCTTATTTATATGGTGGTTGGGACCTATATCTCTTCCAAGGAATTAGGTAAAAATAGATAACTCATGAGGTAAATATGTTATGCGTGAACATAACTTCATGTTCACAATTATATGCATGCACATGGTTTTAATATCCTTATGTTTCTTTGTTGAACACGATTTGATGTCCATAAGTTTATGCATGAACCTATATTTGAGGTCCATGAGATTAATCAAGGAAATTTTTTTCATATTCACATGTTTATGAAAGGACCGGATTTCATGTCCTTAACTTAATGATTGTACCTATTTCTATATATACATGTCCACAAAGATATAATTTAATGTGTATGCCAAATTCCATGTCTTGTGATAATTATTTTCTCTCATGGATCATGTTATATAACAATTTATTTCTCATGAACTTATATTATTTATTCAGAGACTCGGTTTTATGATATATGATATGATGGGTATGATTTGTAAATGTTATATTAATTTTTTTATATCCTTATGTTCATGTTTTTATTGTTATATCCCTTGTTTACCCTTAGGGAACATATAAGCTCATCCATTTCATATGTTTCTTTTCCCTAGGATATGAATTATTTTTTAATAGGTATTACTTTGAATAGTCATAAGTAGAAAGATATTTATCAGAGAAGTTTAATATCATTCCTAAAATAAGAAGATTGTATATATAATCATGAAGGACACTAAAACATTATTGTTATGTCATGGATTATATTTTTATTCATCAAAAAATATTTAATATCATTTTATGATATGATTGGGACCTTATTGTTTTTTTCAAAGAAGGTTTTATACAATTTTTGTTTGTTAGGGTTAGAAATATTTTATGAAAACATGAAAATATGACTATGTATAAGATAAAATCATAATGTTTGGATAATGATCATAAATAACCTAGGTTAAACCTAAGGTAGAAGTTATTAAAAAATAAGGTTTCATTATTTAGAGATAATTTCTCATTATTATATTGTTTACCCACTGTGATTAGTGTTTCTCACACTATACTTTTTAGTTATAGTCAATGGTTGAAACTAAATAAACTTTTATATTGATGAATGTTATGGAAATGCAACTATTTCACTCTTGAGAAACTTAATGTAATGTAGTAATGAAGTAACAATATAGTTTATATTCTGAGAAAAATTTCATAATATATGAATCATTCTATATTTCTAAATGAAAAAATGATGCAACAAAATCATGCTTAGTCCTTCATAATGCAGTGTCCACCTTCATTTAGTCAGTCTTCAGATCCACTAGTGTCAAATAAATGTATTGGTACCACTAAAAAGATATTTTCTTTTCTCTAATGTTTATAATATGAGAAATTGATTTTAAATGTCTATTGTTTGGAAGGAGAAGAAGATCAATATTGGAATCTTATTAAGAATAGAAGTCACAAGGATGAAATTTACCCAATAGACTTGGAAGGGTTAAAGATTATATTTTTTAATAAGTACATTCATCATATTCTTCATAGAAATATTGAAATGTAATTAAATGAGTTAAAGAAAAAGGTTGATGAACTTCTTGGAACCTATGAAGCATATTTTACGTGACTTTCAAGGTGTGCCTCTGGAATTATCTTCTAACACGAATTTAAGGTTTTTTAGGTCTTTACATGCTTAAAACAAAGTCTCAGAATGGTGTTATCCATAAGAAAATTCATTATTTATGAATAAATTGTTCGATTTTATCTTAAGTTGGAGATTGATATTGTAGTAACCCATCTATCTCATGGATTTTAAATGAAAAGAAAAATAGAATTTAAATGAAATTCTGAAAACCATTGAGAGATGAAGAGGGAAATTCTAAAAGCTTGGAGAGATAAATATGAGTTTTCCTTTATGTCAAAAGTTTTCAAAGAATACTGGTTTAAATTAACATAATTGTATGTGTTAATATTTCATGTTAAAAAATAATTTTCATCTAGAAAAATATTGTTGATGTAATGGGAAGATGTTACCTAATTATGATAATAATGAGAAGGATGAAAATAATGTAGCCCCAAAAATCAATCCATAAAGTGTAAGGAAAATTTGTATGGTTCTAATCAGTTCCAAAAACAAGTGTTAATGATGATTTTCTAAATCATCATCCTATTAAATACAAAGACAAAGTGAAATCTCATGTGATCACTATTGGAGATGCGGAGTATGATAATGAGGTGGTGGACTAATTTACTTTTAATGTGTTGGAATCCAATAATAATGTTTTATAAATACATTAATGGTATTATAGAATATTGAATCATCTATGGATTGGTTCACTGTAGTTTTCCTTAAGTATTTGAAGTCAAATATTAAATTGTTTTTTGTAACCATGAAATGTTATTGATATGGTAAGGTGATATTTTTTAGAATACATGAATAAGGGAAAGATAAACATTAATATGGGAATGATGAGACAATGATTTTTTTGATTGTGATAAAATAAATGGGATAATATTTATGGACATAAAACAAGTTATTAATATGATTCTGAGGTGGATAATGATATCATGAATCAAGTATATAGAATTGTTTAATTTATATTATGTGGAAAATATTATATCTTGAATGCATGCATGTTTTCACTATGGGTTTTATTGTAATTAAGGTTTTACCATTCATTAAGAGAATACACGAAAGTGTTATTCCCATGTTTGGTATGTGACAATAAAGATATACATCAAGTTGTTTTTGAGATTAATGATAATTTTATTTTGTAAGTTTATTGATTTTATTTTGAATGTTTTTATTTTAATATTTTGCGTGGTTCATAAGGGTAAATTTTATTTAAATTGATTAAGTTTAATTTTGAATGAGGTTATAGAGAATAAAGTATTAATTCTGGATATGATCATTTATTATTATTTTATAACCTATGGAAACCATTTTTTATGGTGATAACTAGGGACATATAGACAAACTTATAATCCTATTTTGGAGATTATGAGGCACCCTTTCTTCAGGCATTACAGTTTTAACATCATTTCATGGATTGAGAGATGGAGAAGAAATTTATTATGGTAAAAAATAATGATATTTTACTTATGAAACTAAATATTTTATGTATATATTCACAAAGAATTTTGAGATTAGATCTTATCATATTGTCATTATTTTGTATCATATCAATGTCCTTTTCAGATATATTTAGTCTATTGTTTTTTATTCATTGACCTTATTTTGAACATATTCTCTATCACTATATATTAGTTTTAGGGAACTACATTTCCCTTATAAATACATATTTTGATTTTTTTTCCAATAAAGAAAGCTAATTATGCATTACTTCTGGTAAAATTTATGTTTCTAACTTTTCCTTTTTAAGGGATGTTTTATTTTTTAGTTTTACAAAGTGGGTGTTTGTAAAACAATTATCAACTGTTAAAACCATTGATGATTAAAATGGATTTTGGGGGAGAAATTAATTTCATGGTGGGGGGAAGAATATAAATATTTATATGTTTGTGTAATATATTTTTAAATAATTTTATTTTTTTGATTACTTCCCTTACATGCCATAGAATGTTTAGACGAACCATAAAATATTATATGTCCTTCGAATTAGAGGTAATAAATTTGAAAAAGATAAATTAGGAAATAAATATAAATTTATAACTCAAAATGAATGTATTTATATTTTCATAGAAAAAAAGATCAGTCAATTTTTAGTAAGTCGTGTTATTCTTCAAAAAAATATTATTTTTTCAAAAATAAACTGTAATTCTTTTTTAGAGTGAATATTAATTTATAGATTTTTTAGAAAATTTATTTGACAAAAAATAATAAAATTTTTGATTTATTAAGGTAAAAAATATCAAAATATTATTTTTTTATGATTTTATGAGAATATTTTTATTTCAAGGAATACTGAAAATACAAAGTTTTATTGAAAATATTATTTTCTTTTAAATCCATCAAAATGTAAAATAAGTTTTTGGATTATTTTAAAATTTAATTTTTTTATTTGGATTTAATATAACCCAATAATGTTTTTTAAAATTATTTTGTACATGAATTGATTATAAAAACATTTTTTTTGCAAAAGGGATTTTTTCTGAAAAAACTGTTTTTGTGGCGTTCTGTCACATTTATGATAATTAAATTCTAAAATAGTAATTTTATTGAATTTTGAAAAACTAATTCCATATTTGTATTCATAAGGTCTAAATTAAGTAAATTGGTCCCATTTATTTTCAGGTAGTATAATAGTATGCTTGGTAAATTTTGTTACCTCTATAAAAGATGAATTGGGCAATTTTGGATAAAAAATGAGTATGAAAATAAAATGATCATAAGATTTGCCCAAATTTTATTGGTTGAATTTAATTAGACCCTTAAAACCTGATGATATAAATTGATTAGTCTAGTGGACTCTTATCCATAAAAATGACTTATATATTATTTAAATGAAAGAAACTCAAAAAATGTAACCTTCTTTGTCTTATGTATCTCTTATGAGTCAACATGGGGAAAAGGTTTCTTATTAACAAATATATGTGTCAATATTTATCATAATAAATATATTTCCATGTCATAAACTAATTTATGTATTTTGGGCCCACTATGATGAGAATATGATGTTTTTAATATTTTATTTAATGAAAATTCTATGATGTCACGTTCATGTTTTTAATAAATATATCATTTTTAATATTTAGTTACTCAGAATATATTTTAGGCTCTAAATTTTATTCTAATGTATAATATATTTATATACATAATTTTATTTTAATTTTAATATTTAATTATGATATAATTACCTTAAATAATTACACAAAGATGGTGTAATAATAATTATATTAATAGAAATATAAAATAAAATATATAAAAAAATGAAAATAAATATAATTTGATTTAAAAATTGTTACCTAGAAATGTTATAGATTATTATAAAATATTAGGGGTTTATTAATGTTTTTTAAATATATCATATTTATTAATTTTTGTAATGTTTAAGTAATGAATAGTTCAATATTAACAATAATCATATTTTATGAAAATAATATATTAATAAATTACTCAAAATTAATAAAAATTAATAAATATATACAAGTGGATTATATGTGGTCTAAAATATCATAAATTTTCTATTTATTTTCCAACTGAAACTTTATATAATAAAATTACACCCTTTTAATATTGAAACATTTTTTACCATATTTAAAATTATAATATGTTAACTAAGTGTTAATAAAAAAGATATGGTTAAAAATAATTCAAAAATATGTCTAAAATATATTGGATGAAGATATTACAACTTAATTATATTTTAAATTCGAATTCCTGTAATTTTCATGGTTTTTAGATTGATATTTAATTTCATATAAAATAATATTTTTGGAAATTTAAAAAATGACCCTCTCATCAATTATAAAAGTGAACATCCTCCATCACTTCTTCACTTCACATTGAGAATTATATCTTGACCATTTCCTGAAAATTTATCTTCTCAAATTCTATATAAACGTACTATAGGTGATGGTGTTATTAAAATACAAACCCTAGAGTCTTTTATTAGAGATCTAATGGAGACGTTTTAAAGAAGAGGTAATCACTCCAACTGATCACATTATTTTTATAATCATCCCAAAAAACTATAAATCTATTATATTAATGATAAAATAATAAATTATGTATAAAAAATATTCTTAATTTGTATTATTATTTTGAAAAAAACATTATACACCCTCTTTCCCATCAAAAAGAAGTGAAATTATCACTCGTGTGGGCGTATGACTTTTCATCACCACATAGCTATACAGTTTATTTTTAATAAACATTTTATCTAGACGGTTATCATGATGTTATTATTGCTTTTATATGATATTTATAATATAATTTTACATCTATAATTCTAAATACACTCATGCATATGTTTGGACTATCATCTCCATGATGCAATGTGATTCACCTTCACTTATAATTCACATCGATGGTAATAGATATTTTTTTGATGATGATATATGATATATATATATAACATAATATTGATTTTGGGAATTTTTTATTATTATTTACAATTATTTCATTCCATTAGATGAAAAAATGAAACAACATTCATGTATACGTATGGTCTACCATCTCCATGAATGGTGTAATTCATTTTTCAATTTCCACTTTTTATGAATGATTTTAAATTTGTATAAAATGGAAATATATTATTTGTAAACAATTATAAGCATTCAAAAAATTATTTAATATTATCATTGTATAAGGACTCGGATTTGGAAACCGAAAAATTCTTGGGAAATGAAGAATTCTTCACCTAGAATAGTAATTTTAATAACAAATTATTAATAAACAGCTAATAAGATGTTATAAACAAATTATACATGATATTTTCGATATATCATTATTGAATAAATTTATAATAATTTAAAATTTATTATATAGGAGGTTTCTATTTGAACAAATAAATTCAGGACTTGAGGTAAGGGATTTTTTCTCACTCTTCATTCGGTGAGACACATGCCGTATACACTACTTGTTTCTTTTGTGTTGGGTATAATCTTACCATGAATGTGTTTAAGGAGTCTTATCATAAATATTATTGTATTTAAATATCCATATAATCTTCTTTATTTCGTGGGGAATATGATTTGATGGATTACAATGTGTGAAGGGAATTTGTTATATTGTTATTTTCTTTGTGTTAAAAAACTCATTAATTGATTATTTATTTCTAAAATTATGTATGAAATGAATTTTTATTTGTTTATATTGTGTTTAAAATTTATTTATGTGGATTTATAATTAGTATACATAATTGAATCTTTATAATAATTATCACTTCAAATATATGATATTTTTAAGTCTTTATTTCACATTCTCGTCATTATTTAGGATTTTTTCTATTTGAGTCTCCATATAGAATTTTATCTTCCATACCCATATTTTCTAAAATGGTTTCAAAATTATTTTTCTATTTTATTATGTCTTCTTAGAGTCATTTTTACTCATTTTAAACTTTTTTCTATATCTTCTAAAAATAATATTTTTGTTTCTTCTAAATAATGGTCCTTGTAGATTTTTAGAAAAATATTTATGGAATGAATGTTTTTTACTTATAAAAAATGAGAAACTTTTCCCTCATTCATGATTCCTTAATTTATTTAGCAATAATTTATAGGTTTAAACGATTATTTTCAATGAAAAGTTTTCCCTTTATAATCTCCCTACTTTTTTAAAATAAATAATGATTTAAAAAATGGAATGGATATTTTCCACAAGAATTAGTAAAATTATTCTTTTGAAACCATTTTACCTCTATGATAAAATTATTTGAAATTAATTAAATAAATTTGGGTTATGGTTCAAGGATATTATCCTTCATATTTAAATGTTTGTTTTATGAATATGATTTCAGGATGTTTATAGATCTCGTTACATTTTAATGAGATATGATATCATGAAATGTTTATGGAAAATAGATATTTCCATGGTTTCTAATGTGATGAATTATTTATGTTAATATGGAAGGAATATATATATGAATTTCTTTTTTTGTTGGGTGGGAACTATATCTCCCTCCAATACATGTGGAAAATACGGATAACTCATTAGGTAAATATGTTATGCATCAACCTAAATTCATGTTGAAAATTCTATTAGTGGACATGGTTTTCATGTCTATAAGATTTTGTTTGTACCAGGATTTCATGTCTATAGGTTTATGCTTGAACCTGGCTTTCACATTGATTTTATTATGCATGGACCTCATTTCATGTCCAAATTGTTATATAAGGTTCACATTTCATGTATAAAACTTAACTTGTGAAACTACTTCTATTTATATATGTTTGCTGTGATATTAGTTTATGTATAAGATAAATTCCTTTACCTATGCTAATTTTATTCTCCCATGTATCATGTTATATTATTGTTATTGTCTTATGAAATTCTCTTATTTATTCCTTTACTCAATATTATGAAATATTTTATGCATGGTATGATTCCCAAATGTTTTGTTCATGTTTTGATATCCTTATGCACATGTTTTATTTGAAATGCCCCATTTCTAATGCTATATATCATCTCTTATCACCCTTTTTATATGATTCATTTTTATAGGATATGAATAAATTTTTTAGTAGGTATTCATATAAAGTTTCCAATGTGGGTGGATCTAAATGGGACATTTTTAATATCTTTCATAAAATATGATTATTGTCTATCTAATCTCTAATGAAACTGAAATTTTACAGTTATGGAATGGATTATATAGTTATTTATCTAAATATATGTAATATATATATATATCTTCTGGGCCCTTATAAAACCCTTGGGTTTAGTGTGAGAAAATTTTATTGAAGGAATAAATCCTTCTTACTTTTTTGACATAAGTTAAAAGGTACTAATAAAATTTAGGTTTAGTATATTATTTTATATTGAGGTAATTATGGTTAATTATTATAAATAATTATATTACTTTTGAAATATATGAGTTATCATATAGATAAAAGTTGGATTGAGTATGTATTTCCTTACTAGGTTATTAATGTTACCAAGAAGATCCAGGGTTATTAGAGATAGTAGGAAAATAGGATGAGCCTGGAAGGGGCACTACCTCTCTAGGATTTCCCATGTCACTGCCATTTTCACTCTACCTCAGGTCGGGTTGGCCCCTCTCCTCCACGCTTCCTCTCAGTGGTCTTGTGGTGTGCAATTTTCATTGGCAGCATTATTTACCTCATGGGCTCAGCTATTTTTGAGATTCCAATTGTTTATGGCTTATTTATGTCCTTCTTATTGCTGGATAGGGCTTCCCTTGGTGGCGTGGTGCGATCCAGTAGTCAGGATATAGCTTCCGATCTGAGGGTTGTCACTTTGTTTCTGTGGGGAGTGTGTGGGTTAATTTTATGGGGTCTTTGCGAGTGGTCTTTATGGTGGTGATGGTATTTGAAGATCTAGCATGAAGCAGGCCTATTTGGGGTTTGGGGACCTTCACAACAAAATCTGAGTTCTTATTGTTTGGAGTTAGAATGGTTAAATTTTTTTTGCAGTGTGGTGACTTTTGGAGTACCCTTTTCCTTCTCTCTAGTTTCTTTCAGTGTTGGATGGTTTCAGGACTTTGGCATTGTCCGATGACCGGGATTTTGATTCAGTGGAGGAGCATGTTTTATGGTGAATGGGGATTTGTTCGGTGCAACATGGTATGGCATTCATGTTTTGAATTTGAAGTATTGTTTTTGTAAGTTTCTTTTGTCGATGAACTATGATGGATTCACAGTGGTAGACCATGGTTTGCATCATGGGTTTTGATGTGGAGGTTTTGCAGTATGTTGGTTGGTTTTGGGAAATAGTGGAATGGTTTTTGGTTGGTTGTTTTTCTAAATCCATGGAATGGTTGGTATGTTTGTTTTTTGGGGATTCAGTTAGATATCTATGGATCAATGCATCCAATTCTTCTAAAGGTATGGCTACAGAAGAGGTTCAGAGTAGGGAGCTTTCACAGATAATGGCTTTATGGATTTGGATGATTTAGAGGTTATGGTGTTTGCCATTGATATCATGTCCATGCATTCAAGCACGAGACTGCTAGTCGAGCAATGAAATGAAGGTGGAGGCTCAGATTAATGATTTTTATACTAGGGAGGGGACCTTATTTGTAGATTTGAATCAAATTGTTTTTGATCATTGGACATTGGACTGGGGGCTTGAATGTCTTTTTTATGTATTTGATGTCATTTGGCTTCCCCCTTACCCATTAAAATGGGGTCTATCATAACAAAAAAAAATTAGTTAGTCAAGAAGATCTGGGATCTGGGAGAAATTTCCATAAAGTTATTAAAAAAATTATAAGTACAATGTTTGTATTTACAAGGAGTTTTGTGATGTTTAGAATGTGTTGTAACCAGAATGTCATCATCCACCATTATAGAAAAATATTCAAGTATCCTGAATGGTGATATTATACTCATTTCAAAAATTTCTTTCTAAAATATTGCATACACCTCATAGATACTTTCCCTATTGACATGTGAAATAGTCAAGCTATGGTACATAGATTGATTGAGGAAAACAATCCTATGACGGAGAATTATCAATGATTGATCTTTTCTTCTTTATTTTAGAGCATTAACAATAGACTGAGGGCCGAATTCAATCTATAATAATTTCCAATTATGATTAACAAAATACTTAATTATATAAATAAAATCCCACAGCTCTTCCTGAATTAACAATTCAGTGAATAATGAAATTGTAGAAAAAGAATTTAAAAAATCCACATTGGGTGTGGAAGACGCCCCTAAAACCTGAAGGATCTATCAATCCAAAATTTTCTCTATCAATATTTACATTAATGCTTGTGGAGACCGGGGGCATCCATTAGATGAACATTAATGTAGGAGGTTTCCTTGGTTTTCCAACAATTCCAAGAAGTAATAGTGTTTTAAATTCATGAAAGCAGTTTCTCATGGTAACTAGATATACATATGTAGTAGCATGAAGGTCCACCTGTATAGCTTTGGGACCTGCATGTTATGATGGAGCCTAATTATAAAACATGAGTTTGTTTTGGCCATTCCAAATGGAGTTGAAAACCGAGACAGAAGCCACCAATAGGAGATTATGAATTTGATCACTTCTCCCACTCTTGCTGATTCATAAAATGAGATCATTCAAGATCTTTCATAAGTTGAATTAAATTAAACGTAGGGGAAAAAAATTCCAAATATCCTAAGAATATGTATTGTAGAGGAATATGTGTTTTATAGTTTCCACATCTCTGTAATACATGTGGCATGTTGAGATGATCTATTGTCTAGCCTTCTATAGTTGATAATGTGTGGGCAGCTAATTTTTCCAAATCCTCCAAATAAGTAATAGTTTTGAGGGTTGAAAAATGGTCCCCTGAATTCCATCATCTAATTTGGGGGCTTACAAGACCCATCACACTGCATTATGTAGTATTCCTTCTCATTAAAGTATCCATTTTGGTTGGCTTTCTAGATCAGGATGTCATTAACCAAAAAGGCATACGTCTATATTTTCATACTATCTTGAGGGGAGATAAATTCATCAAAAATATTTGGACGAGACATCACATTAGAAATAGACTTATTAAGCATAGTGGAGGGAATGTTGGAGTTGTTAATTGAACTATCCATCCAAGGGATGTACAAGAAATTTTGGTAGGAATCTCTACTGACCATCTATTTTGAGCGTTGCATGATATCAGTGAATGAGTTCCTAGGAGAAGGCTAGATTGATGTGGTGTTATAATTTTGATATCCATCAAAAAGCTTCAGTTTCAACCTACATGATAAAAAAACTATCAAAGGGTCATTTGAAGTTATGAGTATCCATATGAATTTATTGAGAAGACCATCATTAATGGTATTAAAATCCTTTCACCCAATCCTAACGTGTCAATGGGTTTCATAAAATCCATCTTATTAGTGGTTTTAACAATTCATTCATGTAGAAAAAATATCCACTTGGTGTTTCTTATCATTAATTGAAGATCATTCAAGAGGATTCTTTTACATCTATAAAAGGGAAAATGAATACGAAAATTTACATTTGACGATGGCGTATGTGAGGAAATTGCTTCCAGCATATTCATGACCCTCCCCATCCAAATAGAATGTTAGTTAATGATGCTTGTATACATGCTTCCATGGTAGTAAAATCTAACATTACCCCAAAAAAATGTACCCCATGAAAGTTAAAAGAGAGTGATCCCTTTATCACTCCATGAATTCTTATAATTTGTTTTTTCCAACCCACATGGATTCCATTTCCAATGATAATAAAATATTTTCTCCAACTTATGGCTAGACCAAAAAACTATTCATAATGGTTAAAGAATTATTTAATAGTAACAATAGTATTTCATGAGGAATGTCCAAAATGAAGGATGTCATCAGCATATAACAGGTGAGATAAAATGCATATGTCTCTAAAAAAATTATTTTCATATAGATCCCATGTTGGTGAGTTAATTGAATCATGTTCTCTTGTTTTCTTCATCAATTTAAAAAATCATTTAAATTTTACTCCTAGAGAACAACCCAAGTGCATTTAAAATAGCCCATAGGGGATCAATTAATGATAATGGAGAGTCTCGTGAAGTTAAGAATGAGAGTGATCAATCTAATGAAGTCATTATAAAATACAAACCTTATGAGAAAATAATGAATGAAAATACATTTAATGGGGTCACATGCCATATAAATTTAAATCTTGAGGGAAAAATCCCTTACTTTGATGTTATTTTTGTCAAATTATCACTTTCAGATGCAGTCAAAAAAATTTCTTTTGGCTTCTTCCATGTACCAACCCAAAATTATGTGGGGCGATGTGTTCAATAATTATTCATCCAAATCAACTCATTTTGATCTTACTGGTGAATTTAAGAAGTGTGTTACCATGGGAAACATGGATGAAATATTTGATGTAAATTTTATTCACCTTCTTAGGTAGTAAAACAATAAGGTTTTACTTGATCCTTAAGTAAAAAGAGGCATGAATGGAAAATTCCATGATTTTATTATATGATTACGGTAAATGGAAATATTTTTGGTCAAAATAGAAATTTTTATTAATAATAAATTATTAGTTATCTTTTGGAAGAATATATTATTCTATAATGGATTTATGGTGATTGGTGTTATATATAGAAAAGATTAGAATATTTTAGAGATTATATGATTAGAACATATATTCTTTTTTCATATGAGTTTATTTGGGATTACTTATTCTAAAGTTAAATATTAAATTTATCTTAAAATAATATGGGACAAAATCATTCTGATTATTGGGTTTTCTTGTTGGTCATGAATATTTTTATGATTTTTAAGATTATTTAATTATGAAACTATATTTGTTAAAATTTGGGTGTTGTTATTCAGGCTTTATAGATTAATAATTTATTTATTCATATAATGTTTTATTCATACTATATGTATTATATTATCTTGTGTTAATTATTTTTGGATTTAATTATTGGGTAAAATTGGATTAATTATATTTTTTTTATAGATCATTCCACACATTATAAGTTTATTTTAATGCTTTATGAATGAAAAATTCATATTTAATAATCATTTTATGGGGTAAGATATGATATAAAAATGGAAGCCTCTTGAGTCACAAATAAAGGATTAAAATTATAGAAATGTAGTTGAATGTAATCATGTACGTATATCTCTATCTTGATGGTAAAATTATTTATCAAATATACCAATAATTTTGTGTAATGATAAACTCAACAATAATTGTTTGATTTTAGATACTAATCTTCATGTTTCAGTATTATAGATGTAAATGGATTTATAATTTCATGGTTGTAACCTAGAAATCAATATTCATGAAAAAATATATATCCTATTTTACACCAATATTATTAATAAATTTATTTTAAAAGAACCAAATTCAAAATTTTTTTGATGATTTTTTTGAGGAGAGGAGAATATTGAACCCCAATATTTCAATATATAAATCTCTATTATATGAATAATATTTTCAATAGTTCATACAATATGAAACACTGGACATAAATGAACCAAGAAATACTATAGAAATATTATTATATAAATATGACTATAACTGTGTAGTCATTAGATTAGTGGGTATGAAAAGGATTGGACACATTATGAATTTTATATATAAAAATTTTCACAAATAAAAATGTAATGATTATTTCATATAAAATAATATCCCAATATTAAATAAAATCATATAATATAAAAGTAAATATTATTTAGAAAACATTTTTATATGTGTATCGTAATTTTATAAAAATTTGTTATTTAGTCACTTTAGATGAGTGTTTTTAAGGATATTTTTAGAAAATATATTTAATAAAATAAATTAATATTTATCTAATTGTGTTGACTTAATAAAAAATAATTATAAATTCTATTTATAATTGAAAAATAATTTTTCTTCAAAAATTTTCTTTAATACATTTTGTGCATGGATATCTTAAATAATTTATTCCACATTTAGAAACTATATATAATATAATGGATATAGTTTTTTATATTATAATTTAAAAATAATCTTAAGATAATTTATGGAATTTTAGTAAAATATTTATTTTTTGGTCAGTGCAGAAAAATACCAATTTCCAAAAAAATATTCATTTATTTAATTTTGAACTAATCAAATTCAATGTTTCATTTTCAGTTGAATTTTTTCTATAATATTATAAGTTTAATTTAATTCAAAATAATTCAATTAATTCCATAATGATCAATATTATACTTGAATTTGGTATATAATAATTTTTATGCTTAGAATGTGAAATTTTCTAAAAACGGGTTTTCATCATGTTTGTCGAATTTATATTAAAATTAACTTTTACACATTATTATAAATAAATCTTGTAAAATTCAATATAATTTTTTAATTATCATATTCAAATTATTTAATAAGTTTCATTTAATTTTATTCAAAATGAATCATATCGCTAAAAAATGTTTATTTCCATAAAAAAGGGTAAATGGGTTAAATAAGCTCAAGACTATGGAAAAGGTCTTCAAATAAGACCAAGACATTAATTAATTTAATTTTATATGGGTATTTATCCCATAATTATCATAATTTATATAACATTGTATCTATTTTCCACTTTTTTGTGTCTATGAATTTTATATAATTTTATGTCTAGAATAATTTCAAAATGTCACTCTCTCACTTATTTGGTTTTCCTGATTATTATATTGATAAAAATTTCATATTAAAGAACAGAGATAATAAAATTGATTAATAATAAGTTTTATTAATTATATTAATTTGTTTAAATTTTTAGTGTTGGTATAGTTACCATGAATGCATACACATTATCAATGCAATGCCTTTTCCAGTGATAGAAAAAATAGAAAATTATTTAGAAAGAAAAGTAATATGTTTTGGAAAAATTATGGTGTTCCAAAAATTTGTTGGATACTAATAATTAATAAATATAAATTAATTATTTTCTATTAAAATTCCAATACTCTCTTGCTTTTTTAATTTAAATTATATAAACAATATAAAAAATGGCCTTAATTGATATTTAATGATTTGAAATTATTTTCAAAAATATATATAATAATAATAATCCTATAATAACTTATGTATATGTAAAAGTTTCTAGGATATCGGGATTGGTCCACATTCTTTCCTCTATACATTTTTAGAATTACATTCATGTACCTTAGAGATTTAATTTATTTTCCACTAATAAGGTTAAAAGTGTTTACGAGGGGGTTAAAAGAAGAGATACTCAACAAAATGAAAACTAAAATTTTAAAAAATATATGGCTTAAACATATTTAGATTTTATAATCTATATAATGGAATCTATGTAACATTGGATTCATTTTACAAATGTTAGATAAATATTTTATATTTATATTTCATGTATTTACAATATTATCACTCACTGTACTTATAAAAAGAATCTCACTCTTCTATATTCTTCACACATATTGAGCTATTTAGCTCAACCAAACTCTACAAAAATCCATTACCAACTTTTATACCCATGTCATAAAATCACCATTCTAATGCAAAGACTATCCAATAAAGAATTATAGTAATAGAAAAAACATTAAAATGGTTATCAAGAGAGTAAAATAAAAATATAATTTCAGTTTCCTGGTATTAGAGAACATGAAAAATGATTTGGGATATGGGGAATGAAAATTTATTTAAAAACATTTTTCAAGTGTTTCATTAAAAATATTTATTCTCTATTTTCATGTTCTTAAAATTTTTAAATAATTCTTTTATTTATTTTTATATTTTTTTTAATGTTCATTTTCAATTTCATTTTATTCTCATTTATAATGACAAAAAGGATTATTTTAAAAAAAATTATGTACCACACACTTTTGACTTTTTAAAAAAGTTTTAAAATATAGTTATATTTTTAGTATATATGATATGGAATTTTTTTCAATCATCATGAAAATTACATTATTTGGATATTACTTCACATGTTTCTATGGTTATTTGTAAACAAATAGATTTTCTCAATATTCTAGAAAATTATATTTAAAATTTTATTAAAAGAAAAGGGTTCCTTTCTGAGGATTTCTAGGAAATTATTATGTATTATTCTAAAGGACATTCCATCAATATAAAAATCATTTTATAAATATAATTCATTACAATAAATATAATTTTATAATACCATATACCTTATTTATCTGGGTGGATTATGATCATGTTGTTCTATTTATTGAGTGGAAAAATACTAACATATCAAATCCTATTTTTTAAAATATGAATGTTTATGTTGATTATGTAATATAAAATATTCCTTTATTTCATATGATGAATTAATTTAGATGTAGTAAGTGATGGAAGAGGCCCATTATAACCCCATGATGCAATATTAGGTCTCCTAAGACAAACTATACAAGGTATTTTTTGAATCACTTTCATATTTATTCATGATGTATTGGAATGAGTCCTTGAAAGAATGATTATAATGACAAAGATTAAACATTATATGATTATAAAAAAATATTATTATCATCCTTTTGATTATTTATATATTTATTCCAACAATGGATATAACCCCCATCATGATTATAGTTATATATAATATTTTATTATTATTTATCTCTACCATATAATTCATATTTTTAATATTTTACTATATATTTCATTTTATGGTTTCCCTTAATGATCATATAATAAAAACCATTATATGACTTTCTTTCCCCGATATATTATTTATAAATATTTTTATAATTTTTAACGATTCACGAATTTTTTTCATGATATGTTTTTTTATTCCAATGTAATATGCAATTAATTTATGTATCTAGTTTTTGAAGATATCTAAACTAATAAATCTTCCAATGTGAGATCCCTTGTATATTGTACTAATGAAATTGAGTAAAAAAATCTCTAGGTTAATATAGTTTCTGTTATTAGAAGTTTTATATGTATTAATAAATGTATAATTCAATTCAATGACAAACATTAGTAATACACGACCCTTTAACAATTTAATAATGTTAATATACATGTAATATTAATTCCCCACTAGGATAGACTTGGTATTATACCCATAATGGTATATACCATTATAACTTGATAATATAATATTGGAATTGGGTGAAAAAAATAATTTTTTTTATTGGGTAATGTTTTTTCAAATCCCATCAATATAGGCTAGACAACATAATGTTTGGGAGTACAAAATTATTAAGGATATTTTGTTGTTTTATATTTTAATGGGGAAAATTAAAAAATTTATAGAATAGGAATAATTTTTTAATACGTAATTAGTATTGTGATTTTATGTTTGTTTTTTTATAGATGTTAAGTAATTTTCAAAACTTATTATAATTTTTTGTGATTTCTAGAATATATCAGAATTTATTAATTAATTGATTTATATACTTAGGTATTTATTTTCTTTTGGAATAATTTTATAAATAAGTCAAGTAATATTCCTTAAATATTTTTTACATTGATTATTATAGTAAACTAAAGGATGGATATTTTTTTAGTCATTTGTGGTGGATTCCAAATATTCAAAGCATGGATATAGTAGTGGGGGATTAACTAGTGAAACCATTTCTCATGATTTTATTGGGGAATTATACAATATATTATTAGTTTATTTGTATTGTTTTATCATAGTGGTAGTGTGATGGATGTTTTTTAAATAATCCATGGCCAGTAGCTTTATAGATCTTGGTGGAATGGTGTTCTTATTATAGGTGTTCTTGACAGATAGAGAAGTACTATAGGGACATCCCGTCAGTAGTGGAGACATGGTGACAAAAGTGGTGGTATTAAACATTATTGGAAATATTTCCTTATGGTTTCCTTTTTTGGATAAAATATTGAGCATTATCTATCATCATGGGAAAAAATATTTTTTTTCTTTTTAGTAGTTTTTTTACATCCGGGCCTGAGCTATGATATTTTTCTATCTTTTGTATGGTTCTATACATTTATTGGACATTTTGGTTGGGATAATGGATCTTAAAAGTGGTGGTTGGATATTATAAGTGGAAAACAGGGTAGGCTACTCTTTAGTTAGAGGCTCTATTCTCCTCGGTAACACATATTTCACAAGGTATTTCCACTAATCCTAGTTTAGGTCATGGTATAGGGAATGATGAGTTGGTGGTCAACCTATTCTCCAAATTCAAAAACAGTTCACACTAATAATAGGGGTGTATATGGCCTATGAAAACGGACATGGACTTATAGGTAGAGAATATAAAGAGGATATTTCAAGATATACCAAATTTTGTAACAAAGGACAACATGGGTTTGGTTAATCTCCACCACATCATGGTGTCACCTGTTTTATAATTTTGAATGGACAATTTTTCTGAACATTTCTAATAAATGTATTATGCATATTGAGGGAAATATAAAGGTTAATTATGATGAGTTTTAATGAATTTTTAACTCATATTTCCCCAATATTAACACTTAATTTTCATTTCAAATATATTTTTTTGAATCAATCATGTTTGGTAAGAGTTTTTGTCTCCATTCTACTTGGGTGATCTAGTTCCCTTGATCTGATCCAATTGTTATTCCAAGGCATTTGGTTCTTAAAGTCCAGATCGTCTTTTTGGGGGTGTATATCTAGTGTTTTATGAGGTTTGTGATCTCTTGTCTTTTCTTCCAAACATGTTCTTATGAAACTCAATTCCATGTTGTGGGAATGTATTTGTACATCCTTATCTCACATTCTTGTGTATTCCATCTCTTTCCAGTGTATGGATCCCATTTTTGTTTCCAAGACAACCCATATTTAAGGGTTGTAGTTATCTCCATAGTCTAGGTTTGGTGAAACACACACTCTCTTTTTTTCTTAATTTTTTTCTAAAATAATATTTCCATGGACTTATATGTTTTTGATATGCATGATTGACTAGTTTTTCATAAACATGGGATTTTTCCATTATCATCGTAAAAAAATATTTTTTCAAAGAACTGTAAAATGGTTTATCAAATTGGTTTTCAACAATTATTTTGATGGAATAGGATTTTTTTGGAAATATTTTTCTGAAATAATTTGGGTCCTGAAAGTATTTTACATAAATGGTACTTTAGATACATGGGTTCCTAGGATGGGGTTCAGTATTGGGACTTTTATTCATTTTTTAGGGGTTCACTCATGGGGTGTTCCTCGATTTACTAGGTATAATTGTTTTAGGGACATGACTCTTAACACTATAATGGGTTCACTCCTCTAATGATTTTCAATTCCCTTTACCCTATTGTATATTGTAATTTATTCCATGAAACTTTAGGGGTTCATCCATTGGGTGTTCCTCTATTCTATATGATAGGTTATTATAACGAATTGATTAGAGAATTGTTCGATGAATTAATTATTGAGGTACAAGATACATCACCGGCCCAAACCTATGTTATCCAAGGGGGGATCTCCATTTTTCGTTCCATTGTTTTTCACTAGTTTTTATATGGATTAATTATTTATTTTTCTATAAATGGTTTATTGAAAATTTACTTTTAACAATGTTATGTAACATAGGTTTTAGAACTGAGAAATTGGGATATTTTTTACTATTAATTTGAGAATATTTTAATACCATTGTATCATTCCATGGTTTCATATATAGAGCATATTTGGATTTTTTGATTGAGAATTTATGTTGAAAATTGGAGTAGGGTCCTACTTTTTATATTTATCTCAAACCCATCATAGTCCCTCAGTAGTGTGTAGAACTTATTTTTTTTAATATAGGAAAAAAAATGTTACAAAATGATGAAAACTGTTTAATTTTAGCTACGAATAGTTAACCAATGGTAAGGTGGTGGGATTTGGCCTATGTAACACCCAGATTAGTTTTTGATAGTTTGGGTTACCTTTGGTTTGTTCTTGGACATTAACCTTTATTAATGTTCTTTCCTTAGTTGTATTGCTAATCCTATTGGTTTTTCTTTGGTTAAGACATAATTCTATTATGTTTTTCTCTACTTATATTCCATCTTGGTTTTATTTTTGGGTTGGTAAAATCATCCCCTTTGGGTTTTTAGGGATTCATGTGTACTAGTCACTAGACCATGGGGATTGGGTACACCATTTTAAACATTTCACATTTCAATTTTGATCCTAGATATTGTTTTTTCGGGTATAGGTTTTGTAAATTTGTTATAAAACTTTGTTTATCCTCAAATGTACTTTTTGTCGAATGTTTGGTAGGATGGAGATAGAATGGGGACACATTGGAATATTGTGAGAAATTTCATCGTTATCTCTCTTCAAAAAATGCCTTAAGTCACCATTGGTTATCAATTGTGTGTCTCTTGTGTTAGGTTTTGATCTAGATATTAGTTTCTACTTATGTTCATTTAGGTTAAAATGGATATTGTTCCAATCTATGATCATTTTCTTGGGTATGTAGAATCATTCCTATAAGAGGACTTATAGGTAATCCATGGGATGGTGCATTGGGAAATTATCCTCAATAGAATCCACCTATAGATCATAATATCATTCAGGTTATATGATGGTTATATTATAACATGGATTAGAATTCCCCATTATTTGTAAAAAATACAATGTGGAATATCTATGACCTGGAGGAGACAATGACTTAACAAAAGAGTTGTTACAGTAAAATCCCTCATCATTTCAGAGTATTAATGAACCTATAGAGGTGGATAAGTATCTAGAAAACATTAATCACTTATTTGAATTTATATAGACACTATAATTTTTTACGGTGAATTGCATGATGTTGAAGCTTATGGTTATTATAAAGGGTTATTTGGACTTTGTGTTTTAGGAATAGCGGCACACTAGCTAGGAGTGAAAATACTTCAAGACCATTTTATTTTAAAACTTATATCTCGAATCCTTAATGAGTGAATTTTCTTTTGAGTAACTCTCATTTTAGAAAAGATATAATTTTTTGATATAGTATACCAACCATTTTACTTAGTTGGATCATTTTCCACCTAATATGGTCATTAATGAATAAATAGAGGTTTACAAATACATGTTAGGCTTGAAACCTAACATCTAATTGTAGTTTTATATGATAAACCTCACGACCATTGTTCAAATTATTGAAAGGAAAATAAAGGAAGAGATTAATTTAGTGGGAACGTAGGATTTTTTAGGTTTCCCATTTGACCTAGTGGAAACATATATAGAAGGCATGGGAAAAAGTGAAAGTGGAATTATAATGAAAATGTTTTGGAGGTAGCTCTCTATAGTGAGCTCTTTATTGTATATCAATAGTGAAATGATGTTTTCCCTTAACCTGGAACCAGTGTTGTATTGTAGGTAACACCAGACGAGCTTTCCCCACACCTCCAAATTTATGTATTACATGTGGTCACAAATTTCTTCAATAAATACTCTTCTTGGATCTATCAATTCCTCATTATTGTTATGGATCATTATCTCCAAAGGTAAATACACTGTTGTAGTAATCTTTAAAGTTAATAGAAATTTAAATAGATCCCCCAATGTAAATTAGTTTCACATAGAAGAGGATCCTCAGAGGTATTTGATGCAGGCCTAACTATAGTGAGTGGTATAATGTTTTTCATCTTCTATAAATATTGATGTATTTGATATGGTTGCTTCACATTATTTTGAATCTTATTATCTAATAGTTGTATTGAATCTTCTTATAGAGCTCATATACTAGGTTATGATTTAGAGGATGGATCTTGGAAAGAGGATGGAGTAGGGGTTTCATTTTCCTTCAAGTTATATTTCAATATCCACTGTTGGGTTATTCTTATTTTTTTGTCTATTGATCTCGATCATTTTTTTTCTTATCATCAGGATGAATTTTATTTTTTCTCATATATTAAATATTTATATTTATCAAAATAACACTTTTTTCATTTTTTTATTGGAAATATATTGTGTTTCAAGGAGAGTGGGATCTAAGGTCCAGCCATACTGGACCTTCTCACTAGAATCTTAGAAATGTATTCGGTTGTGGTGGATATTGATGATTTACCTTCCATTATGGTCTTACCTTGGTCGTTCAAGATTATGATAACTTTTTACTAAATTAAATATATAGTATTATTATTTATATACTTTTAGATTTATCCATCAATAAAATTTCTCCAACACAGGTGATTTCTATACCCTCTTCTCATATACAACATGTTGAGTTAAACGAATTTAATATTTGGTTGTAATACGTATTAGATAAGGGTTTTTATATCATATTTCTTATTAGCGAGTGTCCACTATACACCTTTGGAGGTATTATTATGTTTCCATATGTATTTTCATAGATTATTGTAAGCTAAATCAATAATCAGATAAGAATAAGTTTCATTTATCTCGTATGGATAAATTGTTTTAACAGTTAATGGGAAAAAAGTAATTCATGAACATCGATCTTCAGTCATCTTTTCACAAGCTATGTGTTAAGTAGTATGATATATTTAAGACCACATTTAGGAGTATGTATAACCAGAACGAATATATTATTATATGATTTCTCTAAAATAATTATATTATAGGGATTATGGATTTGATGAACTATATATTAAACTCACAACATGATACCACTGTTGTGTTATTATGGATGAATTCATAATATATCCATGAACTAAGAAATATCATGAATTCCATATAAAAATAGTTTTGTTAATATTAAGTATACATTTCCCTTAATTTAATTAATCAAAATGAAACTTCAGCATCCAAGAGGTGAAATACTTTAAGCATCTAATTTCATAACACAACCTCTCAGTTTATCCTAAAATGTTGAAGGTTTTATAAACATGTAAGAACAATAGAATGTATTTGAAATATTGATCATCTTAAACCTAGATAGGTATTATTAGTGGTTTGTAAAATATTTAATGAATATGGCATAACCATTTTATTATCTAACCAACAAATTGGTGAGATTCTCAAGGGATTCCAAGTTGTTGTTCTCTTTAAATGAGTTTAAATGGAATTTGAATTCATATCCTATTATATTAATTTTGGAACATGGTAAGGTCTATTTGATTTATTTTTAATCTTTTGGTGTTGGATTGGTTTGTATGATTATGTAGGATAATAATGTAGTGGTATATATTTATCATTATCTTTGACCACATGAGGAGAATTATCCTACACATGACCGGATGAATTCTTCTGTAATGAATTATCTAAATTATTGGTTACACTATATTTTTGGGGATAGGTTTGTAATATATTTAGATCATAGGAATGTATGTTATATCTTCACTTAAACATACATAAACCTTATGAAGAGGTGGCGGGTGGTGTTTCTCCATAAATTTTACTTTGCAATCATCTATACACTTGGGAATGAGATTTTTTTAATTATATTACTATGAATCTTCTTTCTTAAACCATCGTGGATGTGAATTTGGAGCAGACCCTTTCAGTGATTTTTTATAAGTTGCATCAAGATGCATGGGAGGGTGATTTAGGCATGGTATTATCATATGTTCAACTTGTTGAGAAAAGTATTGTTTTCAACAATATATAATAATATTATTTAAAGGGGGAGATTATTGAAAATAATACTCTATATCTTTATGATAATTTTGATGCTCAAAAATATTGTTAGTTATTTTCTAATGATTTTATTTAGTATTTTGCAGGAATTTATTAATTTATTTTACTCCTGAAATAACAAGAATTTATTACTAGCACGGAATCTGCTTTAGCGCATCCTAGAATCACTGTTCAAACCTTATGTGGATAAATGTAGTGCAGAATCTACTTTAGCACGTCCTGGAATCACTATTCATACCCTATGTGGATAAACATAGAATAAGAATGAAAAGCATGTATACTTTTTGAGATAAAAGAAAAGTATGGTTAAACAACCATACGTTTTCAACAATGTATGGAAGAAGAACCTTACGTTAGGAAGGAACCTTACGTTTTGGTTATCAGCAATGTATGGAAGGAGAACCATACATAAGTACTAAACGTTACATTTATTTCTCAAAAGTATGGTTCATCAACCTCACTTTTTTAAACAACCATACGTTATTGAAAATGTATGGATCAAGTAAAAGTATGGATCTTTTGTCGTACGTTTGAGAGTTGAAGAAAAAGTATGGATGTTCAACCCTACATTTATAATTCAACCATACGTTGTCAACCTTATGTTTGAATACTATGTCATCAACCCTACGTTTGGAGGCAACATCATCAACCTTACGTTTGACGTCAGAAATTTTGATAGATGATATTTTTATGCAGTAGTCAGCAAGCTGATATTTGGGCGGATTTCAAGCTGGATATGAAGTCTTTTTTAAACTACTACTTTGACTAATTCAAAACTGTTTTATCAATGGATTTAAGATCGAATTAAAAGGAGCTTTTTATGCCGAGTCTGAAGGGAAGTTACGACTTCTCTGTAAATTCAATTTTTTGAATATCGCGAATAAAAAAGGTGACTTTTATGGAACTAAATGTGTAGGATATATGCTCAGCTTAATTATATATGTTCTCTCTGAAACACCGGGTACAAGAGTGTATGGTGATCAATCTTTTATAAAAATGTGGAAAACAGAGACTTCAAAAAGCATCCAGTTATGCTGATTCAAAAGGAGCGTCAAAGCTCTGTTTGTTTAAGAAGAAGGAACTTCATAGAAGATTCACTTGTTCAGCATAGAATATCTACTATAGATCTACTACTACTGATGTTGTGAACTATATCTCTATATCTACTACAACCAGATCAACTCAGAATTGCTTTGTTTTGAAAATCAATATTTCTAGAGACGACGATCCATCTGCTGTCAATTGCATTCTGTTGCAATTGTGAAGATCAACTGGAAAACTTATTTCTGAAATTCTTTTTATTCTTAGTAACCAGCTTCACGTTCTAAGCTGTGTAGGTTCGTGTTTGAACCAGATGGCTTTGTTTTTTCTTGGATTGTAAAGGCGCCAACTGCCTGTACTCAGTTGTGAACCAGACTGTGGAAAAGAGGACCAGATAGTGAAAATAACCAAGCTCGTGGAGTTGAGCGTTGGTTGAGTGGATTAGGGGCCTTCTGTTCCCCAAACCACTATACATCTTTGTGTCCCTGCTTTTTTTTATTTCCGCTACATGATCAAATCTGATAAATCATGGAGGACAGGACTCGTTTAATCAAAAGAGTTACCGAAAAATATGAAAGACACAATTCACCCCTCTCTTGTGTATAATCTGTAGATTCAGATCCAACAATTAGTGTTAGAGGTGGATCTTCTAGTAGATCCTTATCAAGCTAGAAGCATTTAAAGATTATACATTAGAGCATCATGACTGATACAAGAGAAGGGATGTCAATGGTCAGAGCACCATATTTTAATAGAGACAACTATGGCTACTGGAAATCACGCATGATAATATATTTGAAAAATCTCAGATATAAAGTCTATTAAATGATTCTGAATCCTTATGAAATTCTTGAAAATCATTAGACATGGAGTGCTGCTACATAGGCAGAGTACGATATGAATTCGAAGTCTATGAATGCAATTATCTGCGGTCTAGGACCTGATGAATTTAATAGAGTATGTCAGTGCCCCATAGCATATGAGATGTGGAAAACAATATCTGTGGCATATGAAGGAATAGATAATGTGAGAAAAATGAGATATAAAACTACCAAATTAAAATTTGATACTTTCAGAATGTTTGAAGGTGAAAGCATTTCCCAAATGAATGGGAGATTGACAGAAATTTTCAATATTATAACAGCTATAGGAGAACCTATCAAGCAGGCTGATCAAGCATTAAAAGTTCTAAGGGTAATTCATACTCAATGGAATGGTATCTCTGCTGCAATCTGACAATCAACTCCTATCAAATATCTAACCATGAGAGAGCTGATTGGTACACTGATGATGTATGAAGCTGAAATGCAAGATGAGGCTAATGAACATAATTTTCCTATCAAAAGAGCAGATACTTCCTTGAAAGTAACTTCACAACAAAAGAATAGAAATATGAAGAACAGAGAAGTCAAAGATAAATCATAAAGCTCTGACTCATCTAACTCAGATGAATAACTTTCTCAGCTAGCCAAAAAATTTAGAAAATTCTACAGCCAGAAAAGTGGCTTCAAAAATTTTTAAGAGAGATGATAAGGATTTAAGATGTTATGAATGTAAGAAGATGGGACATATCAGACAAGATTTTCCACAATTGAAGGATACAAAGAAGAAGAAATTATTCAAAAGAAATGACTATGAGCAGAAAGAAAAGAATTCTATGAAAGCCACATGGAGTGTATCTGAAGACTCCAATAGCTCTCCTGAATCAAGCACAGAAAAAGAAGAAGTCAATCTAAAGGAAAACATGTGTTTTATGGAAGACACTGATGAGGTACACTCATATTACTCCTCTCACTCAAACAATGAAGCAGATTCTGAATCAAGATACACAAATGATAAACTTATAGCCTACCGCAATATACTGGAAGAAACATATGACTCACTATTTAAGAAACATAAGTCACTAAAAACAACCATAAAATCGTTACAGATGAAAGATATATGACGCTGAAACAACATAAGGAATTATATGATAAATACAATTCGATTAGCACTAACTATATTAATCTTGAATCAAGAATAAAAACACTACAGGATGAAGTAGAATCATACAAACAGGCTGCATTGGTTTTTAAAAAAGTAGATAATTCCTTAAATGAAATTCTTGGAAAAACTGTCATTAAAAAGGAAATATTTGGAATTGGGAGTAAAGGAGAAAAACCTAAGCTATACAGAAATTATTTTGTTTCTAGCTCTAAAAAGGTTAATTTTAATTTTTTTGGGACAAAGGGACATATAGCTAAAAAATGTTTCTTAAGACAACCTCAAATTTTTGGTATTAAGAAGGCCTATATTTCAATAGACTTATATGATTCAGCTGATTTTAAAAGAAAAAAGCAAATCTGGAAACCGAGATCATTGCTAGCTAACACATCTAGACCCTATATAATATGGGTACCAAAGCAATTTGTTTGATTGTCTTTGCGGATAGCAGGCCACTAGAGAAGAAAAGATATATGGTACATGTACAGTGGCTGCTCAAGACATATGAGTGGAAACTCGTTGAATTATTCTTCACTCACTCAAAAGGAGAGAGGACTTGTCACATTTGGTGACAATGCCAAAGGAAAATCATTGGCATTCGAACTATTGGAGATCCAAAAACAGTCTCAATCAACAAAGTACTTTATGTACAAGGATTAAAACACAATATGATAAGTATCTCTCAACTTTGTGATGATGGATATACAGATGATTTTACTGTCAATTGTTGTACTGTTTCTAAAGATAAATTGTTTAAATTTAAAGCACCAAGTACTGATAATGTCTATACTTTAGAATTAAATTCCTTGTGTAAACAACAAGTAAACTGCTTGACTGGTAAAGTAAGTGAATACTGTATCTGGCATAAGAGACATGGACAATGCAATGTATATGTTTTACATAAATTATCTAAGAATCATTTAGTTTCTGATTTACCTAGTCTTAAATTTAAAAGTAACAGATTTTGTGATGCATGTCAACTTGGAAAGCAACACAAATCATCTTTCAAATCTGTTAATAAAGTTTGTACATCTAAACCTCTAGAACATATTCATATGGATTTGTCTGTACCCTAAAGTGTAGCAAGCTTAGCTGGTAAATTATATGTATATGTTTTTGTTGAAAACTATTCTATATTTATATGTATTTACTTTTTGATATTTAAAAATGAAGATTTTACATTATTTGAAAGTTTCTGCAAATCTGTTCGAAAATAAAAAGGTTTTAATATAATCTCATTGAGAAGTGATCATAGTGGATAATTTGAGAATCAGGAATTTAATTCCTCTTGCTCAAACATGGGTATTAAACACACTTTTTTTGCACCTAGAACACCTTAACAAAATGGGATTGTAGAAAGGAGAAATATAAAAATTCATGAAATGGCTAGAACTATGTTAAATGAATATACTCTACCTATATATTTCTGGGCAGAAGCTGTGAATACAAGTTGCTATATAATTAATAGAGTTTTAATTAGATCTATTTCGAAAAAGTCACCCTATGAACTATGGAATAAGAAAAAACATAAAGTAAATTACTTTAATGTTTTTGGATGCAAGTTTTACATCTTAAACACCAAGGATAATATTGGTAAGTTCGATCCAAAATCAGATGAAGGTATTTTCTTAGGATATTCTGCTACCTCCAAAGCTTATAGATTTTATAATAAGAAGTCAAGGATTGTTGAAGAATCAATTCATGTAAAATTTTATGAATCTGATCCCTTTGACAAAAGGGAAAATCAAATGGATGAACTTGACTCTAATGATAACATGAGACTTGAGAAATTAAAGAATGATTTTTAAAATAATATAAAAGAAATTCAGTCCAGTTCAGAGGAACATGATAATGAATAACCTTTATATATATTACCTAGATATTCTAGAACACTAAAGAATCACCCTTTAGAAACTGTAATAGGTGACCTAGAAACTGGTGTTCAAACTAGAAGAAACATAGGAAACCTAGGGGAATTCTCTACCTTCCCATCTCAATAAGAACCCAAGACTATAGAAAAATCATTAAATGATGAAAGCTGGGTAATTGCAATGCAAGATGAATTAAACCAGTTTAAAAGAAATGAAGTTTGGGAAATAGTGGAAAGACCTATGTATTATCCTGTAATAGGAACCAAATGGGTCTTTAGAAATAAAAAAGATGACCAAGGCACAATAACTAGAAATAATGAAAGATTAGTAGCTAAAGGATATAATCAAGAAGAAGTAATAGATTATGATGAGAATTTTGCACCTGTGGCTAGATTAGAATCCATTAGAATCCTTTTAGCCTATGCATATTATATTTATTTTAAATTATTTCAGATGGATGTTAAATATGCCTTTTTAAATGGTTATTTAATGGAGGAAGTTTATGTTGAGAAACCTCATAGTTTTCAAAATTCTCAAAAACCAGATTCTATTTTTAAACTTACTAATTATCTTTATGTACTTAAACAAGAATCTAGAGCTTGGTATGAAAGATTAAGTTCTTTTCTTTGGAAAAATGATTTTACTGTTGGATTGTCAGATCTAACAATCTTTAAGAAAACTGTAAAAAATAATGTTTTATTGGTTAAAATTTATGTTGATGATGTAATATTTGGATCAAGTAATAAAACACTTTTTCATGAATTTTCAAAGTTAATGCAAGAAGAATTTGAAATGAGTTGATTAGAGAACTAAATTTCTTCTTAGGACTTCAAATTTATCAAAATGATTTTGGAAATGTTTTGAATCAATGAAAATACATTACTAATTTACATAAGAAATTTGGACATGAAAAGAGCAAAAATTTACAACTCCTATGTGTACTAATATAGAACTTTATTTGGATGAAACTAAGAAATCAGTTGACAAAAAGTTATATAGAGGTATGATTGGTAGTTTGTTATATCTTACTTCTAATAGGCCAGATATAATGTATTCAGTATGTCTTTGTGCTAGATTTCAGTCAAATCCTAAATAATCTCATCTAACTGCTCTTATTAGAATTTTTAGATATTTAAAAGGAACTATTTTTCAATCTCTTCTTTATCCTAAAACTTCTGATTTTTATTTTATATTATATTCATATGTTGAATTTGGAAGTTGTAGATTAGATAGAAAAAGTACATCAGGAATATGTCACTTTTTAGGAAATTCTGTTGTATCATGGTCTAGTAAGAAACAACATTCAGTTGACCTGTCGATAGCTGAGGCAGAATATGTGTCTGCTGGTAGTTTCTGTTCACAGGTTTTGTGTATGAAAAACACTCTTATGGACTTTTTATTGAATTTTAATAATACACCTATTTTATGTGATAATACATGTGCAATTAATATTTCAAAAAAATCCTATTAGTCATTCTACAACTAAGCACATTAATATAAGGCAACACTTTTTTGGATATCATGTTATGAAAAAGGATATATTTTTAGAATTTATAAATATTGAAATTCAATTAGTATATATTTTTACTAAACCACTACCCAATATAAGGTTTGATTTATTAAGGGCGAGCTAGGTTTATTTAAGTTTAAATAATTTTTATTTTTAATTTTTTTTATATACTTTTATTTTTGTAAATTGTATTTTTCTTATTAAACACTGTTTACGATTTTTTTTTCTTTCATCATATGAAAATTTTATTTAAAAATATGTAATGATTAGTGATTACATGGGAATCAAGGCTGTCAGAGCCTTTTCGACTTCTAAACCATTTCACTTCTATCGAAACCCTTTCAAAATCCCAAAATCGCACTTCTACTCCTAAACCCTAATCTTTAAACCTCTGAAACCCTAACCTTCAAACCTTTATAAATTCTCGCAGAGATGGTAAGAACTAAAAGATCCAGTGAAGCCAAGCCAATAAATTCCAAGAGACAACACTCTAAGGGAAGACAAATCTTACACGGAAAGGTAATTGATCTTGACTGGTTATTTCAGACAAATCTGTTGTTGAAGCAAGCGCTGTCATTTCAGAATCTTGAACAAATTTTAAACAGTGAAAATATGTAATTTCTATATGAAGTATAACATAGATACTTCTTCAAATATGTACAGTTTATTCTGGGAGATACCTAGGACATTATGTTGGCTAAGATAGTGGATAATGATTTCTCAATCTCATTAGTAGAGATTGGTCAGATTCTCAAATGCCCTCATGAGGGAGTTTTTCATTTCGATTTGAAAAATATTGGCTATTTTGTGCATAAATCCGAGTACATCATGTCTTTTATTTTTGGTACACAGAAAATAAAGAAAATGTTTGTCAAGGATTTGGATCCTGATCAGAAAATTTTGGACAAATTTATTCAGACTAGAATAGCTCCAAGAATGGAAGAAATGGGAATGATTTTGTACACTGATATATATATAATGTTTCTTTTTTTAAGTGATATTAAGTTAAAATTCTCAAGGTACATGATAAGGTATCTCAATTACTTATGTCAATGCGATGCTCGGTTGAATTTCTACCGTTTTTCCGATTTTTTTATAAACTGTTGTTTAAGAAAGACATGGTGAGATTAGTGGATGCCCGAGTGAACTATATTCACAGTAATACGTTTAATGCTGACACATTAAGGAAGTTTGGATATTTCTGGAGCACCATTAAAGGAAAAAAATTTCCAGTAGAAGCTGAGGAAGACTCAGAGAGTTCTTAGGCTCAACATGCTATGTCCAAGGAGGGACAAGCTGAATCCAGAGTTAGCAAGGTAGCAAGAAGGATTCAATTTGAAGTGGAAGATGTTGAGGAAGAAAAAAGTCAGGAGGGACTTCAATAAAAAAGAAAGAGACATGTTAATAAGGAAGTTACTTCCCCTGCATTGGAAACAACAACAGAAGCATTATTTTCTTAAGATTTTGTAAGAGAGGTTGTTGTTGATAAGATCATGGAAGATGCTACTGAAATAACAACACCAGTAGAGGGATCAGGAGTTCCAGAAGAAGATCAAAGGGATAATCAACAATAAATTCTAGCTTATGTTGAATTTTCACTTCAACAGGAACAAGAGACAGAGGCAGTGCCTGGTGAAGAAGTGTTCGGACCTCAAGAAACTGCTGAAAATATTGTTCTTGAAAACCCAGTGGAAGGCCAAGATGCTGATGTTTGTGGTGAGCATGCTTATGAAGCTCACACAGAGGAACTTCAAGAGGATTTTTATATGGAGGAGTTTGAAAAATCTAAGGAAAAATCTGTGGACCAACCTTCTCAGGATAGAGAAAAAGAAAAATATGATGCTAAATCATTACCTTTGGTACTGCTGCATCAACCAGAACATGTGAATATGAATCAAGCATAGGGTTCATCTGATTCAAGGAATGAAGAAATTGAAGAAATGTACAGAAAAGTATCTCAGTTGGAATCTGAGAATTTAATTCTGAGAAATGCCTTAGACTTAGAACATTTGAAGTTTCAAAAGCTGAATGAGAGTACAGTATCAAGGCAAGAAGTTGAAATGTATAAAGAGTATATGCTGACTGCAGTTGTACAATTGAAATCTGAAATGGTTATGAAGTCAGACTTATCAGATCTAAAGTTGTTTATGGAGAACCAATTTGCATCAGTTGCAAATAATGCTGTTAATGGATCAGGTACTTCACCTAATTTAATCAGAAGGTTGCAAGCTATCACAACTGTGATGACCAACATGAATGATAGGTTACAAGATCTTAAATGTAACAGTGCTCCTTTGTTAGTGTTGCTGGACAATCAGATGTTTTTAGTAGATCAACTGAAATCTAGTGATCCATCGATCATAATCCTGTTAAATCAGTTGTCAGAGAAGCTGTCAGTGTTTTTTGAAAAAGGGGAAATGATGCATGAGTTTTTCAAATTCAATTTAATCGAGGATATTCATATGACTCAAGAGAACAGAGAGCTCATTATCAAACTTGGATATGGGATGATGAAGAGACTTTGAGAACTGTTTATAGAAATCAAGTCTGCAATCTATATTAGAGAGAACATGTGGCCTATCTTACCCAAACCTTGATTCTTGTGTATATCATTGTCATGTATATACTACTGTTTTGAATGAAAATTTCCATTATTGTTTAATTGTTTCTTTTTCTATTTGTTTATTTCTGTTTTAATTTAATATATGCCAGTATATCAGATTTAATTATTGATAAATAGTAAATAATAAGCATTTACCTATAGTTCAGTGCAACATTAAATGTGTTCAAATACATGCTTTATCATTTTTTTGATATCACAAAAATGGGGAGAATTTGGATACATACAACAACATCGTATGTTTATTCATGGGGAGAATTAAATGAGAAATTTGGATAACGACAACATTTTATTTTACAAAACATTATTTCAATGGTTATCTGTATATTTAATATTTTGGTTACTTATCCAGATTGGTTATTATAAAGGTTATTCAGAAGGATAAATTTGGATAAAACTAAAAAATTTTATTTCTAAAGATTCTTTTTTGGGGGAGTTATTTTTATTAAAAATAATTTTTCTAAAATTAAATATTTTTTCATTCTCCCAAAATTCTAAAACTTTATGTAACTAATTTTTAAAGTTAATTTCATTTAAATAATTTTATTATCATATGAGTTTTGTGATCATCAAAAAGGGGGAGATTTTTTAGCAAAGTATTGTTTTCAAAAATAAAAAATAACATTATTTAAAGGGGGATATTATTGAAAATAATACTCTGTCTCTTTATGATAATTTTGATGCTCACAAATACCCTCAGTTATTTTCTAATTATTTTATTTAGTTTTTTTCAGGATTTTATTAATTTATTTTACTCCTGAAATAACGAGAATTTATTACTAGCACAGAATCTGCTTTAGGGGATCCTGGAATCACTGTTCATACCTTACATGGATAAATGTAGCGTGGAATCTACTTTAGCGTGTCCTGGAATCACTGTTCATACCCTACGTGGATAAACGTAGCGTAAGAATGAAAAGCATGTCTACTTTTTGAGATAAGAGAAAAGTATGGTTAAACAACCATACGTTTTCAGCACAGTATGCAAGAAGAACCTTACGTTAGGAAGGATACTTATGTTTTGGTTATTAGAAAAGTATGGATGGAGAACCGTATGTAATTACTAAATGTTATATTTATTTCTCAAAAGTATGGTTCATCAACGTTACTTTTGTAAACAACCATACGTTCTTGGAAAAGTATGGATCAAGTAAAAGTATGGATCTTTTGTCGTACGTTTGAGAGTTGAAGAAAAATTATGAATGTTCAACCCTACATTTATAATTCAACCTTACGTTGTCAACCTTACGTTTTACGACTATGTCATCAACCCTACGTTTGGAGGACACGTCACCAACCGTACGTTTGGCGTCGGAAATTCTGACAGATGATATTTTTATGCAGCGGTCAGCAAGTTGATTTTTGGGAGGATTTCAATCCAGATTTAAAGTCATTTTTAAACTATGACTTCGACTGATTCAAAACCGTTTTATCAATGGATTTAAGATCAAATTAAAAGGAGCTTTGTATGCTGAGTCTTAAGGGAAGTTACGACTTCTCTGTAAATTCAAATTTTTTAATATCATGAATAAAAAGGCAACTTTTATGGATCTAAATGTACATGAGATATGCTCAGCTTTATTATATATGTTCTCTCTGAAACACCAGGTACAAGCATGTATGGTGATCAATCTTTTAAAAAAAGGTAGAAAACAGAGACTTCAAAAAGCATCCAGTTCTGCTGATTCAAAAGGAGCGTCAAAGCACTATTTTTTAAGAAGAAGGAACTCGATAGAAGATTCAATTGTTCTGAATCGAATATCAACTGTGGATCTACTACTACTGATGTTGTGGACTATATCTCTATATATACTGAAATCAGATCGACTCATAATTTCTTTGTTTTGAAAATCAATATTTCTAGAGACGACGATCCATCTACTGTCAATTGAATTCTGTGGAAATTGTGAATATCAACTGGAAAACTTCTTTCTAAAATTCTTTTTATTCTTTAGTAACCAGATTATCGTTCTAAGCTATGTAGGTTCGTGTTTGAACCAGAAGGATTTGTTTTCCCTTGGATTGTAAAGGTGTCAACTGCCTGTACTAAGTTGTGAACCGGTCTATGGAAAAGAGGACCAGATAGTGAATATCACCAAGCTCGTGGAGTTGAGTGTTGGTGGAGTGGACTAGGGGACTTCTTTTCCCCGAACCACTATACATATTTGTGTCCTTGCTTTTATTTATTTCCATTGCACGATAAAATATGATAAATCATAGAGGACAGGACTCGTTTAATCAAAAGAGTTACCGAAAAATCTGAAAGGCACAATTCACCCCCTCTTGTGTATAATCTGTAGATTCAGATCCAACACAACTTTATTCATCTCTAATTGAGTTTATTCTTCAATAAAATTAGTAGGAATATGAATTAAGAGGGGTAAAATAATCCTTATATGATTGGGAGATCATTCTGGGTCGGTTTATCATTTCTAATGGAATTCATTACTTCTAGAGTCAGTTCAACCCCCAAATATCTACTATAAATTTTAGGATTAATTATTATAATAGTTCATCATGGGTCATTCATCCTAGTGCTATGAGATTATATTATGATATGAGTTGGAATTTATAGTGGTTGTGTATGAGTCACTCCATTTAAATAATATGTCTCATTATTTTAATTACTAGATGATTTAGGTAGATCATGTAAATACGTTTTTATTTCATCAACCTCTTCTAGATCAAATTCGTAAATGGATGTGGTATCCATAAAAATTGTAGCAGGGTTACCAAAGACTCCATGAGAAAGGAATGTTATCTAGGAAGTAACTGATTGATCGATAAAATCATATCTTTTCATTCAAATTAGGGACACGACCAAGAATGATGATCTAGGTAAGATTTATGTGTAGGAAATCATGCTATTTTATGTTGTTCCTTCTACCATTGTCACAGATTGGGATTTCTGGTTTGCTTACCAGTTTAGAAAATTCTTTCATGTGTTTATGAAGACTCAGGTCTGGTTGAGTACAGAATATCATCCATAGATGGTTGGTGTGCTATTCATATTTTTTAGGATATATTTTATGAATGTGTCATGGATTTCATAAGATGTTGGGATATCCAACTGGGTCTTGTTGTGTTTAGTTATAAAAATATTTTCTATTAATATATAATAATGGATTCTTTTTTGGGCTAGGTATTTTCCCTTCTATAGGTCACCTATATATTTTTAAAAGCTGGGAGAGGCCCCTTTTTTAGGACTGACTATCATCCAAGAGATATTAGTATGGATTTGATTATTTTTTTTATTGGTGACAACTCAATGTAAAATAAATTCTTAAGTGGATTGTCAACATCATTACTTTATGTTTTATTTTTTTTTGTCAGTTTTTAGGAAGATTCCCATGGGTAGGGTCATCATCAGTTTTGGAGACTGGGGAAGTTATTTTAAATATATATGGGATTGTTCAAGATCATTTGGTATATTAGAAAAATAGATTATTTTTGGGTTTTACCAACATAATTTATAGGTATCCATGATGTTTTCTTCATATCTCATCTCAAGAAATATCATCATAATACTTCCATTAATTTTAATTGGGAGGAAGTCAAATCGAAGCTAGACGTGTATGGTGTGGAGTAGCAAGTGGAGTTCCCAGATTGTTTATGAATGTTATACATTGTAATTATACTCTATTGGTCAATGTGTTAAAGCTGCATGGGTCATATTTTCATTAGAATTGGGGGCAATAATCCTTTATGAGAGAGTATTTTCTTCATTTCTTTATGGATCTTACATCTTCTTCATGACTTTATAAGGACATAAAGTGTTTGGGTGGTGATTTGTTCACAACACAACTTGAGGTATATTATTTTATTATGAATGGGATGGTTCATTTTGGGTTAGGGATGTTTTGGTTGTGTTTTTGGATTATAAAACAATGTGTGTATATTCAGGTGAAAACTGTTCTAGAGCATGACATTGTCAAATCCAGTTTTCTGACACTCACTATGTAATAGTGGTATAAATTATGTAATTAATTTACTTAATTTTGAGATTTTGTGTGTTTGTGAGAGTGTCAGTATAGATATATTTTTTAAAATAGTTTTTTGAAGGTATTGTGCTCAATTTGGACATGGTTAAGAGTCACTATGTGTCGAGTGTGTGTGGGGTTATATCTATGGGGTACTTCCTTTTGTAAAGGATTGATCATGGTTTTTACAACCATGTTCAACCTAGTGGAAATATTTTAGGGTTTTTTTCTCTTGGAATTGGATAGAGAACTATTGGACCACTGTTACATGAACCATGTTACTTGACAGAGTGATTTTCCATGTTTAAAAAAAAAATATTTTTATTTTTATTTTTCCTACAAACTTATTTATTTCCCCTTTCCATTATACATGGTTTCATGTGATCGTACCCTTCATTCTCCTTTCATTACATCCACCACCCCCTCTCCTAGTCAACCCTCTCCGTGGATATTTCACCTTGATTCTTGGGATTTTTTGGTTGATCCTTCAAGGTGTGACCTTTAATAGTCTTCTTCTATTGTTATTCTTACTCTCATCACCACTCTTAATTCAGCAAAACCCATAATGAAAATGGGTGGTTGTTTTAGTTTTTCTTGGTATTTATGGTTCATGATGGTCGATTTGAAGCCCATTATTATGTTTTTCATCAAAAGTGATGAAATGCGTATCTTTTAAGGGGAATTATTATATATATATATATGCATTTATATATATATATATATATATATAATTTTATAAGTACCCATTTTTATATATTCACTCACAATGGTGGGAGTAAATAAATTGGTTCTAGGTGTGCTTATATATATGTGTTTGAATTTTCATTTGCATGTATGTGTGAAGGGGAAGTTTTGTTTTTCTCGGGCTCTATTTAGTCTATATTACATCTGTGTAACTGTTTGAGGTGGCTTCGAGTCTTCATTTTCAAAGGAGACTTGTTTTGAGATAGGTTTTTCGATAGAATCACATTTTATTGCATGTTATAAATTTTAGGGGTGAATTGAAATTATTTTTTAAAAATTTAAATGATTTTAATATGCCATTATATTTTTGAAATGAATTTGGATAGGTTTTGATCACGTAGAATGGACCTTTTCTTCTTTATATGTAATAGAAGATTTAGTAGAAATGTTAATTAAAATTTTTTCAAGTATTTTGAAGATTTTGTAGTGAAGTTAAAAGTTTCATTTATTATCATTTAATATTCAACTGGTTTTCCAAATATTAAACCACTTGATATAAACCATATACTCTTGTCATGTGTTTGATTTTATTCATCTCGGTACTAACTAAAGGGATGTGAATTGTTTTGAAAAAAAAATCAATATGGTTTTCATTTTTGTTAATTTTAATGGGATTATTTTTATAAAAAGTTGTGATGTGATTGTTCTTGAAATGAAGTGGTGATTTCTCTGAGTTGTCTCTCTATGTTTGGCATTGGATTTTTTTTATATTGCTCCCATTTTTGGATTCCAAATTGATTTAGAATGGGATTTCTAAAATGTATATGTCATATATGATAATATAATGTCCTAGTTGGTAATTTATGATGAGTTTATTGATGAATTTCCCTTATTGAGCCCCCATTTTCGTTTATGGATCTTTTATAATCCATGTGATGGATGTTTGTTACGTGATTCATGATGTTATTATAGATTGGGGATCATTTTAATGGTAGGTAGGTGGGGAGGATGTGATTATAACATTAGTCCATGGGTTTGGTTATTGTCCTGTGATGACATTGTTTTCTCATGGACCACCTCTGTTTATTATTTCTTGGGGTGATTGAGGATACATAGTGGTATGTTGAAGAACATTGATACGATTGGTTGAGATTACACAGTGGCTATTTTACCCTAGTTTAGAGTCACATGTTAGACTATGGGTTTTCACTAATGAGGTTACTTGATTGTGATTCTCATGATAGATGTGTTTGACCGTATTACTCATCATTAAGGCCCACCTTTTCATGTCCAATGGTTTCCTATTAGTCCTAGTGGGGTTTCTTAATGATACGTTCGATATTTTACACATTATTATTTTATATTAATAATTTTATTTTCTTACTTAATTTATTATTAATTTTATAAAATGTTTCTTAATTTATGATTTAACATTGACATATGTGGTGTGCCTTGGGAGAGTATTGTTTCTATTTATATATGGTCTAAAATAAACTTCTCTGTTTTTAATATACATTAATAACAGTTAATTTTAAATAATTTGAAATTAATATTTAAAAAATAAAAATGGTTTTGGATTTTAATTATTATTTTTAATAAAATATGATTTTCATTTAAGTTGTTTATAAAAATGAGATTTTCAGGATGGTATGTAAGAAAAAGAAAAGGGATTGGATTATTTTTATTGGATTAATATTTTCATTTAAAAAGGTTATCTATTATGGTCTTATTTTATAAAAATTAAAATTATTTAAAAGTAAACTTGGGGTTTTCTATTATAAATAATGGAAAAAACTACTTTAATACTATATATTCAAACATTAATTTTTTAAATAGCTTCTTTGAGGGATATCTATATATTTGATTTGTATTGGTGGACTTCTATGTGGTTTTGTACTCACATCTATATTATAATTTTCAGTAGTAGGATTAGTGTATCATTTATCCACTCCTATAGGGATTTATTGTTCTTGATTGTTTAGTGGTGACATGTTTAGTCATAAAGAGTCAAGTACATATTTGGTTTAGTTTATTATTTAAGTTACTTTTAGAATGATTTCCAATTAGGATTTTACTAATTTCTATGGAAGGATGTTAGTTATATTCTGTAATGTGGGATAGAATGTAATTGGTGGTGGGTATGGTTTTCTTTTCTAGGGGATTCTAGGGTGGCATAGGGTTTAGCAAGTTTGTTTTTTCTATGAATTTATTTATATTTTCTTTAGCATGGACGTTAGATGTACCGATAGGTCATTCTATATCATTATTATATTCCTACAATTACATTTCCTCTAATTATAAAAAAATTATTCCCAGGTATGATACTATGATTCCTAGGCACCATTTTCCTCCCTATGGGGATTCGAAATTCCATTGGGGAATGTTGAAGGCTAGTTTGGGTTTCTATTATGGGGAGGGATTAGAACTGTTCATTAAAAAATTTAGAATATATTTTTGTCTCATATTTTTAGGATCCTAAGACTTTGTAATGAGCAATGTTATTCTAGTTTTCAGTTTCATTAAAATTATTAATTCGACCATTGGGTGGTAAGAGAGGGGATAGTTCCACGAGTTATCTATCACCTAGATCCTTTCCATTCCAAGGGAATTTAGGATTTTCCCATTAATTATGGTCTTCTATTTGTTGGTGTTTTTGGATTATGGTTGATTCCTATGGTAGTGGTTTTTTTACCCTCATCTGTATGTCTTGAGCTAACCTAGTGTCATACGTGTTGTTTTTATATATTGAATAAGAATGAATTCAAGACCTGAGGTTTGTTTAGAGGGCTTGAAAAACAATGAAACAACCAAAAATTTGATCTAAGAAATTTTTTAGGGACCAATACATGATTTTCATATTGACTTCAAATATATGGCCATGTTGGGTCGGGGTCTCTATCCTAGTTTATTTGTTAATTTAATTCAATTGACCCTTGGATATCCTAGTGTGTGTTAGGGAAACATGATACGGTTTATGGTCATTCTGGGTATAAGATGGAAGCATTGGATGGAGTTTATGATTACGTATAGTGTCATGCCATTGTAATGAAATTGTGAATCTGATGTTACATTAATTTTTTCATATGAAAAAATTTTGATTGAATGATAAAAGTTGTTTTTGGATTTAAATAAATCTATTATTGATTTTTTATAAAACAAATTTAGTTTCATGAAATGTTTTGAAACATTTAATGTCACTATAATATTTGTAAAATGTAACTATGTTATATTAGTTATTCTAATCAAGTCAAAATGTTTTAAAATATGGGTTTCCTTTTATTTGGAAAATGCTTTTTTTAATTGATTTTTTACCATTGGTGTGTGTATTTATAAAGGGTGGGTGGTTTGAGAAAAATTTCCAATTGGATCTATGTGTTATTTTTAAAATAGAGAATGTTTTTGGGATTTAAAACCATTTAGTGTTTTTTTAAATTGTTTTTGGAATAATTTTAAAATTTACAATGTTGAGTTAGGACTCAGAGCTTGAGTGTTTAGAATGGTTTTGGATTATTTTTGAAATAAATATGGCCCAATTGTATGGGTACCTTGATTTTCAAAATTTTATTTTGGAAATTTTTATTGTTTAATTAATACAAGTGGTTTTTTCCTTGTGTGTTTTGGGACAAATTTTTGTGCTTTTGGGGACATGACCATGTAAGGGTCTATTCCCAATATTTTATAATATTAGTATTTCATAAATGTTTTATGTATTGGTAAAGTTATTTTTATGGGTCCTTCTGTTTTTTTAACACTACCTAGAATATTAATAGAGTGGAATGTGTTATTTCCTTCTTAGAGTGAGGTGTGCTGGGTTTTTTAGTGGCAATGTTTCATTAGTGGATCACATAGAGACTATTGGGATAATATTATTTGAACCATGAGATTTATTTGATGGATTTATTAGTGAGTATTATTTATTCTTTTAATCACCTATGTGGGTACTCATTTGATGTCTGATGGGTGAGGGTCCATCATTTAGTGTATTATTCAGTTGTTGGGTTGGGTATCTTTTGTATGATAAAAAATTCCAATTTTTTTAACGAGTATAGATCCTGTATTTCATTAGTAATACATGGTAAAATTCATATAGGATGTTATTTGGTTTCCCGGGGAGGTTGATGTTTCTAGTGGGAGCCTTTTCAGGCCTTATTTCTAGTTTTTTGAAGCCCATTATTGGTGTAGATCATGGGTTGGATTTGGATTCTAGCACTAACTAGGGAAGTAACTAGGGTGTATGTTTGGATCTTTTGGGTGTATTTTATATTTGGTTGGTATATGGATACAACTAGTCTTTTTTTTTAGAATTTCCATGAGCCAATATTCTATTTATTTGAATTAAAAAAACTCTTATTTTGATTATGACCACTTGGATAGAGCCCTGCCATTTTTTAATGTGGCATGTATCATGTTCTTTGGCTGCTAATTTTTTTTCAGAATCCTTGGGTTTTGGTGATATTTTCTTTCTCTACCTTATAATTTCTATAGGAGTAGTTCTTTCTTTGTTGTCTTGGACTAGATACTTTGGTTATACCTGACTGATATAGTTTGTTGAATTCCCATTGGATATATCTATATTCTTTTTCTTCAGTGAAATTACCTTCTTTTTTAAGGAGATCTTGTTAGTTGTTCTACCATTATAGATCATTCATAAATGGTGAGGAGAATAATTTTTTTTCACCATTTCTTTATAACCTTCTTTTTATTCATTTTTACTGATTATTATTTGAGGATTCTGTTTTCATGGAGATTTGTATTGAAAATTGTTCTCCTTTGAACATTACATTGTACTAAAGTGGTTTTGGGTGAAGAAAGTTGTAATATGGGGATATTGTGACACCCTCCATGTCCTGAAGTTATAAATTAATTAATTTAATTACTTTTTATTAGATGGGGGTTATAATTATTTTTGGGTTTTAATTTAAAAAATTGGAGTATGTGTTGTGCATGGTGTGATCATCGCTAGGAGCAATCATTCGCCGACCATGAATGGAAACATGTTAATAGTATAGTTCCATTTGGAATGGTTGGGAAAAGGTTTTTCTTACCATTTAACACCTATAGGAAACCATTCGGGGACCTTTTTTTGGATAATAAGACAATATAACATAATGGGGGCCTTGTTAAAATAATGAGTGGCCTAACCATGTGGTTTTCCCAGTTTAAAAAAATTACCTTATTATTTATTTTCCCCTCTCCATTCAACTTTGTTTCATGAATTTAGCCCTACATTTCTCTCTGTATGCTTCATGGCACCCCTCTTCTGATATCCTCTCTCCATGGTGAATTCACCATGATTATTTGAGTGTCTTGGTTGATTCTTCAGGGAATCACTTCAATTCCTTCATTTGGTGTTTCACTCTCTTTCATCTCCCCTCATTGTTTGGATGAATCCTAAACTGAAAATATATGGTTGTTTTGGTTTTATCTTAGTGTTTTTGATGGTCGATTTGAATAAAATTCCTTGGGAATCATAGAATATTTTTAATTTAGGTTCATTGAAGGTGACTTACATATATAATAAGACATGTGAAGATATATAAGTACCCCGTCTATATATATTCACTCATAATAGGGTGAATATGCAGAATGTGGATTGGTGTTCAAAAATATATGTGAATGTGCATATGTGGGGATATTTAATGGGGGGATATTGGATTTAATAGGATTCTTTGTGGTCTTACAAATATTAGACCACTTTATAAAGTCCATGTTCACATTCCATGTTTTAGATTAAATTATAATTTGGATTTAGAAAAAGGGATTTGGATATTTAAATAATATATTAGAATATGGTATTATTTTTGGAAAATGGTGAAGGTAAATTTTAAGGGACTATTTCATAAAAAGTGTGGGGGGGGAGGTTTGACCCTTATTGAAATGATTTGGATATTTATTTGAGTTATTTGGCCTTGTTCCAAATTAATTGTTTTTTCCATTAGACTAGTTTTTTTATTACAATTTTTTTTATAATTGTATTTCAGAAATTTATAAGTTATATATGATAAGATAAATGATTCAATAATAAATTATGATGTGTTGATTGCTGATTGTGACCTTTTTGATATCACTTGTTTGTGGATGATGTTTATCTTATCAACATGATTTATGTTTGTTATGTGATTCATGATGTGCTTCTGTATTGGGGTTCATTATAATGAATTGTATTTGAGAAGAATGTGATTCTGATGTTATTCTAAGGGGCTTTTTGTTGTCTTTTGATTACATGATTTGTTTTTGGACCGCCTCTATTTATTATTTCATGTGGATATCGAGGATACTATGTGGAAATTAGCAAGACGCAGATATGAAAAGTTGGTGTTACACACTAGCTAGTCTTCCATAGTATTCAGTCACAAGATAGCTAGTGGGTTTTCACTAATAAGTCAAGTGGAGAGGGATTTGGATGATGGATATTTCATGTCATATTAATTGTCTTCAGTTATGACCACCTTCTCATTTCTTATGATATCATACTGGTAATTAATTTTTTGCCTCATGATAATTATTTTATGTTATGAAGTCTTTATATTATATTGATATTGTTAGTTTCTTATTTTTTATAATATTCATCAACATAAATGTTAGTTATTTTTGGGTTGATATTTAGAACTATATATATTTACTTGTTATTTGATTTTATATCTTTATGAATGGCATAAAATTGCCTTGGGTCTGTTTAAATTACTTTTAAAGAAATTATATGTTTTAAAATTATGATTCAAAAATGAATATTTAAGGGGTATTAAATTAATATTTTGAATGAAACAAGACACTCATTGAAATGGTTTATGAAAATTATATTATCATGCTATGATTTGGAAAAGGGGGAAAAGTTGTTGGTATGTTAACAAGTATTAACTTTTTAATTTAAAACGTTTAACTATGCTTGTTATGTTTTATAAAAATGATAGTTTCCAAAAATTAATCATGTTTTTTGTTTATTATAATCATGTTAAAAATATACGTTGACATTGTATCTCCAAACTAATATTTTTTAAACTACTTTTCTATGGGATTTCCATATATTTGGTGGCATGTGGTGTCCTACTGAGTCCTTTTGTATTTATTCCTATATTATCAATTTTACTTTTTATTTCACCCTATCCTTTATTCAGGCCCAGGGGGAATTGGGGTTTTTTTTGGGTCGTGACTAATTTAGTCAAAAATATATAGGTATATATCTGGTTTAGTTTTAATTTTAATTTCATTTATCACACAGGAAGAATTATATTTTATATCATTCAATTAACATATGGTGGTTTTATTAAATGAAGGTTCCCATAATGGAACCAGTGGAGGGTCTGGATTTCTTTACAGGTGAGGGTGAAGTAGGTAGAATTGGGTTTTTAAATTGGGTGTATTTATAATTATCAATTTCTTTATTTCTATTTATTTTTTATTCATTGTGTATTTCAAATGTATGAAAGGTTCGCACAAGATTTTTTTTGTCTTCCTGTTGTCTCTTTTACTTTGATAATTCAGTGAGACCATTCTCCTGTGTGTTACTATGATTCTAAAGAATTATTTTATAGTTTTTAGGGACCATTAATACCTTTGAGAATATGGCTCGATTGTTTGTAAATTCATTAGAGGGATGAACCACACCAATTCATTACAATTTTACTCATGTGTAACACTTATGCAGCACAGGTAAATCCACCACACCCAATAGAGGTTATGATCTAGGAATTGGAATGTTAGTGGTTTTCCTATACATCATGATGAGGAAGTAATCACTAAGTATATGGTAAAGGATTTGGTCAGACTAAAATGGTCTGGGACTGAATTCTAGGTCAAATTAAGAGGGCTTGTCGAGATTTCTCATGTTGTGAGACCAAGGCCACTATTGTTGCGGTAAACCTCCACCATTTCATGATGTAACCTGGTTTAGAATTTTATATGAACGATTTTTATACCCATTTTAGGTAATTTTGACACCTATTGAGGGAACTTGATGAATGATCACATGCATTTTAAATTGGCTGTCTACATTAATTTATCCTCTATCAATCCATATTTGTTCATTATGAATATAGGGTTTTGAACCAGATGAGTTTAGAAAGATATTTGATATTCATTATTCATTTGTTGATCTGGTTCTCTTGATCTCAACCTATTATTATTATTATGAATTTTGTTTCTAGAGGATGGATGTTTTTTAGTTGGATGCATATCATGTGTTATTCAAGGAATTTGATATCAGATATTATCTACTAGCCTTATGCTTATTGAAAATTTATTCTAAGATATTGGAATTGATTTTTAATTCATCAACTCACTTTATTAGGTTTTCCCATTCCTTTTGATGCAATTATCTTATTATTGTTTTCTTGTGAACCCAATTTTGAGGTAGGTAGTTTTTTCATTGTTCTATATCAGGTAAACCAAAAATTCTCTAATTTGTTATTTCATTTTATAAAAAAAATTATTGTTTGAACTTTTAAGATCTTACTATTAATTAGATTTTTTTGGTAAAATAATGGGTTTTCTATTTTCAGCTAAAAAAATATGTATTAAAATTAGTTTAAAATGGTTTATGAAATTAGTTTTCAAAGAAGGATTATAATTGGAAAAGGGTTCACTGGAAATTCTTTTGGAAATTTGATCTTCTTGAATAAATTTGACATATGAATCACATGGAACTTTAGGTACCAATGAGGGGGTTATGTAATGGGATATATCATTTTCACTATAGTGGGTTTTTCATAGGGTTTTGTTTTCCATGGTCCCTATTGTTCTAGGGACCTAACACTTGACATTGTAGGGAGTTATCTTAGGGTGGTATTCCTCTATTTCCTTGGCCCTATTATTCTAGGTAAATCATTCTATAACACCATATAGGACTCATCCATTGGGTGTTCCTATATACCCTTGGTCCTATTATTCTATGGAATTTTTTAGTGAACTATTTCATGACATTATTATTGATGTATGAAAGACCATTATAGATTATACCTATGTATTCCTAAGGGTGACTCCCTTTGTTCTCTTCTTTGTTGGGATTTGGTATTGATACAGATAAATGATGCTTTCTTTGATAAATGGTCTATTGAAAATTTTTATTGACCTAGGTTATATGGAAAATATTTTAAAACTATTTAATTTTAGAATATTTTACAATTCCATTGATAAAAATGTTAAAACTATTTTAACATGACATGTTTTTTTATATTGATCATATTGAGATTATTTTATAGACATTTTATTTGGAAACCATTTATCTCACCCCATGCACACTCTCTAGAGTGTTTGTAGATCTTCTTTTTTCTAATGCGGGAATTTGAAAAGAAACCTGGTGATGTGATATAGTTTCATGTCATATAGACATGTGTAACTGGTGGAAAGAGCTGGTATATTCACCAAATATAACACAATCTAAGAGTCAGAAGTTTGGGTAACATTTGGTTTGTTCTATGATATTTTCCTTGACCTTATCATCTTTCCTTAGTCATATCACATCCTCTTTTACTATCTGGTTATTGAATGTTTTCATTCTTATTATATTTATCTACATATATTCTAAATTGTTTTTTTCAGGTTACAAATATCATTACATTTTGTTTTTGTTGGATTGTTATGTCATATTCACCATCCCATGTGGATCAAGAAAGACCTTCAAGTCTTATCATAGTCTATTTAAGATCATAGTTATTGAGACATCATGGTCCTGTTATGATAAGTAATTTCTACATTACATTTTCCAATGAATTGATTTATTTTTCGGGCCATTATTTTTAGAGTTTGTATTTTTATAGTTTTCTTGTTTAAGTTTCTAAAAAAACATAGAATTTTTTCATGCATAAAATTCACAAAAGAGGATGAGAATGAATAGAAATGAAAAATATGGATAATATTAAAATTCTAATTGTCTATTTCATTTTATATTTGATGGTTGTGGAATTTTAACCTCATTTATTTTTTAATTTTTCATTGGAGTGATTTCTTTGTTATATTTTCTATTTTCTAGTAGGATAAATATTTAGATTTGGTTTATTTTATAGAATCAAATGGAGGTAGATTTTATAAAATAATAGATAAGGGAATACTGATAATTTGGGATTCTATGTATTTAGGAAATTATTGTATGTTATTAATGAATTACACCTATTTATAAATTATTTAATATTATATCCCATTGATGATAGCCATCAACTCCTTTTCTACTAAATATGGGTTTGCGGAATCATCACTAATCTCATTTTTGCCTTTGGGGGAGTCTCGGTATGGATGGGTTATAAAATAATTGAATCAAAGAGATGGCTTTTAGGGATGATATTAGTGTAAGAACTATTGATTATTTAATTGTTGGTTAAGGTAACAATATAAATTAATCCTAGAATGTAAATTGAATTAGTTAAATAAACCATATAAAAAAGGTCATATGTGATCTTAGAAATAAATCTATAAATATATGGATGAATACTAATGTAACAATATATTATTGTCCAGTTATTTTTATTAGAATTGATTAATTTATCCTATAGTTTTAGATAATGTTAATTGTGTGTATTTTGAATGTGGTAATGTTTTATGTTGGGTCATAATATGTGATAATACTATTAAAAATTCCATATATATTAGATAAATTTGATCTATCAACCTAATGACTTATAATTTGATTGATTTCATATTGATATTAAACATGAGGAGGAGAAATTAGAACCTAACAAAGTGTTCCGATGGTTATACTGAGAGGTTAGACAGTCTTGGAAGATAACCTTGAATGAGTTATATAAGTATAATATGTCAATGAATAAGTTGGGTATATCTCTTACTATGAGATTGTTCCCTTGTTAGAAGATTTTGAGATTATGCTATAACAAATCCCTATATGGGATGACCACTTTGTTCCTTTTGGGGTGAGTCTATTGTGAGGTTCAATGTGTTAGTGGTGGATTCCATAATTTTTTTATCATGGTGTTTCTAAGAAAGGATGGACTCATATTTTATTATTCATGAAGAATGGGTTCTTATTTTTATATGATATAATAGAGTGAGAACAATTTTTTTTATTATTTTCTAGTGTAATTGTTATATTTAGGAGATTAGTGTTAGGAATTTGGATCTATTACAATATCCTCTTTATTTTTTTACCATTGATATGTTAAGAGATCGTGGTTTCATGCTATCCTTATGACATGGATTTCAAATGAATTGAAGTATATTTTCTTTTAGTTATTTTACTCATATATTATAGAATATTGGGATGTTAAATACACCTTTTGGTATAAGATGATCTTTATTATATATTTATTAGGAGACCAATTCTTAGGGTGGTACTAGAGGTTGAATTTCATGAGATTCAAGGAAATGAATGGTCATGGTTATTCAAGGGAGTTGGATATTAATGTAATATCCTTTATCTAGAATGGGTAGTATGCAACCATTTTGTGATGCAAAGGTTTTATATGTTTCTATTTTGGTAGTAAGGGCATTATCTAGTCAGTATGTTATTATTTTGTGAGTAAACCATGGATGTATGATTATTTGGGTATTGCTGGAAAACCACCCCATCAGATTCATCAACCTTTTTTGAAACTGTTTCTATAATAATAACATGATAGATTAATATGGAAAATAGTGATACATGATGTTGTTGGTAGAGAAAAATTGTGGAACTCAACATACATAAGGGTATATAATTTACAATTTAGTGGGAATTTTAAATATAAAATTATTTTAGGATTATGGGTTTGTAGAGGAAAACACATTCATTAATACTTAAATTGTTAGGGTAACTATAGGTGGTATGAGTTATGTCTTTAATATACACCACACATTCTTATATCATGAATTATATTATTTATTCATAATAATTTATTTTTAATCTACTATTTTGTGGGTATAAATGAATATTAGACAAACCTCAATTGCCACTAAAGTTGATTACCTCTAGGAGAGGTCGGTAGAGTTTTTTTATGGTGCGGTGTGGTCTGATGCTTTTGGGACAAGTTAAAATTTCTTGTAACTTATTCAGGATATAAATATAAATATAAGTTGTTTGAAATTGTATATATATTTGTTAATTATATAAAATATGATAGTGATTAATATTAATAGACTGGAATTTTCTATAATGTAAATAGATATCATGTTTAATTTGTTAGGTAAATTTATTTTCCTTTAGGAATTATATAAATAGGACAACATACAACCACATTTCAGTTAGGTAATTTAATTTTTTGTTCATTGATATCTTAAATCTATGCATTTTTTCTACAATGAGTTTGAATTTTAATTGAGTTTATTATTTTGTAATTCTATATGTTTTTTTATTTATATTATAATGGAAGTTAAAAGTATTTTTGAATAAGTTTCTGTGATATTAATGGAAGGAAGTAAAAATTATTTCACAACAAAATAACATTATAGAATTATAATTTGGAAAATATTGAGGTAAAATTATTTTATAAAATTTTTATATAATAGAAAATTATTATGGAATGATTATTTTGTAATACTGAAGAAGTTGGAATCCAACATGATCATTATGTAATGGTTATTTGATAATAATGAAGAGTTAGGAAAATATTTAAATAAATAAATTATATCAACAGATTTCACAATAAAAAAATAGTTATAACGGAAAATAACAAGTTACGTTGAATTGTGATGAAGGGAAAATTGTTTAAATATTTTATTATAATGGAAGATGAAGGTGGTATTAATATTCAATGTAGTATTTAATGGTTATGAATGGATAGTATAGTTGTGGAATGATATGAAGATTTCGAATTTCCTAAAATAACGAAGGATTTAAGAGATTATGGCATAGAACATGAAGATTTCAATATCAATATAAGGATATATATATATATGTTACCCTATAATGACTCCCATTAAGTTGTTATGAATTTTTGGTTAGAAATTTTTTGAAATATAGGAGACCATTGCTCAAAAAAATAATAGTTTGAATGAAAATTTTCGTAAAAATATTATAAGGCTGAATTCCATTGGTTTTTATAGTTTAGAGTCATATTATGATGCTCATATTTATATATATAGAATATAAATATATATATATATATATGCATTTTTTTGAAGATATGGATGGGAAATTTATTTAATGATGACATTTATAATTTAGGTTTATTACAAGGTTATGTTTTTTAATTTTATATAATGAATATTTTGGAATTCTTTATTATTTATTTCTCCAATATTTTTCGTAATTGAAAAAACATTGTCATTTTTTAAATTGAGAATCTTATATTAAATACTTGAACTAATTTCCCTAATTTTTTATTTTTCTTAAATTGTGTTTTAAAATACATTGTTAAAATATGATGTTGAATCACTTAATTATTAAATGAATTGAAATAATTTTTATAAGAAAAAAAGTTTAAATTTTAAAATAAAATTAAAAACAAAATATTTGTTTAGATTCAAATCTCATAATAAAAAAATTATTCCTTAAAAATATAATAATATTTGATTATTTATTATCATTATTTAAAATTCATATTGAATCTTTAGAATTTGAAGCTCAAACAAATATTTTTTAGTTTATTAAATACCATTAAACTCATTTTCTTGAAATTCATATAAATTACCCAATCCTGGGATTATAATTATCTATAGGTTCACCCTCAGACTAACCACATATTATGAATTAATAGATTCTAATTAGAAGTGGTATTTATAAATTTTCAAATATGATTCCAACATAGAATTAACAATTTCTTATGGGAAGTTAATATTTTTTTCATTATTTACATTGTCAATAAACAAAAATTATTCTTATATTAAATATATTAGTACTAGTGTTTTCAAACCCACTTTTAATTTTTCACCATAAATCTTCTTGTTATTATTGGGGTTCTCATTTTTTGATTATTAGATTAGATATTATTATTATTATGTAGGTATTTAAAATTGGATAAGGCTTATAAATATAGAATAAAACATCTTACGCATGTTCTTAGGATTTAGAAGTGATTGAATAAACAAAATAATGGAGGAAACATAGTTAGATTTGATCATGTAAATGATGTTGAAAAAGTTTTTCAACGAGACTATCAAAGAAAAAAAGTATAATTAATTATTAAGTACCATCAGGTATAGTTGTACAACCATATAATCGCATACAACCAGTTACTGTAAACATATTTAAAATAAAGGTGTAATTTATTCTTGAGATCATAAACTCATTTTATTTATTTGGGCTACATCATTAATATCCAAACTCACCCTTTGGATGTTTTCATTACCTTTATGATACTTTTCATTTCAATAATATTTCCAATGGTATAGTAATAATATGTTTATTCAAATTCTCACTAATGAAATAGTAAAAATACTTGATTCAATTCTTGACACCATGTTCTATCATATCATGGAATGAGACAACAAGATGATTCTTAACAAAATTATTTCCTCCCTCCAAAACAATGAATCTCTATTTATATATTTTAATTTTCATAAAAATTAAAAGTGGATTCTATTTACATAACATTCTAGAAGTTCATGAAAATACTAATAAAATATCCCCAACAAGGTATATGGTGGAAAATGATATCATTTTAATAATATTGCGTCTTAATATAATAGTTTGATCATGGAAATTCTACTATATGTTATTTAATGAATAATGTTCATTGAAAACAATATGAGTTATTAGACAATATGATTAAAATAATATATATATAATATAAAATATTCAATATATAATTGAATTCATATGGTCTATTATAATGGAATAAAAAATTGGCCATGAAATAATTGTTTCAATAGTAATAAGGATCATGAGAAAAGACAATGTATGCCTATGGAATTTTTTTTTGATTATGTTAATTGTAAGAAAAAAATGTAGGGATGCATTACATGAACTAATAAAATGTTTTAGAAGTGTGTTGGAGTTCTAGGGCCCCCTCAATAATAAGTATTCAATTTTAGAACATAATTCATTAAAATAGTGGAAACCTTAGAATAAATCATGAACACTACTGAGGATATTATCATTGTTTTATAATGTAAGTCCAACAAAAAAAAATTCCTCAATAACATATTAAGAATTTCATGTTCGATATATTGTAAAACATGTCAAAGACGGAGTGATGGGAGTGCTAATAGGTCAACCTGAGTAGAGAGGACAAGTAAATCTCCCTAAGGAGTGGAAAAACCATTGAATTGAGTGTTCAAATGGTGAGTATAAAATAAGAAAATCAATAATTAAAATGGATTAGTGTGAAAAAAATATTGAAAAAGAAAAAGATTTTATGTTAAAAGTGAGAGATATATATCTATTACAACACAAACCAAAAATTCATTTCATATAAAAGATGAAACATGGGAAGAGTACGGAACAAATGAGTGAGTTTGTATAAATTTTTAAGAAACTTCATATTAACATCCTTATTAAATATATTTAAATTAAATTTACACAAATTTAAATGTCATGAAAAACCTAATTCAAGAAAGAGAAATCATAGGGAGATGTGTATAATAAATCTTACAAGAAATTGTTCAATTATATTATTATGGATAATTGGTTTGTATAGATAAATTAATTCATAATAAAAATTGAAAAAATATTTTAATCTTATAAACCAATATTTACAATTTATAAAATGAAAAAGTGAATGAAATAAAATAAAGAACCCATAGATTTCACTGAAGAGCTAAGCATAGTTTTTTATACATAATCTTCATTAAGATATCTTTGAGGTTGTTTAAGGACTCCCTCTTATATAGTATATCAATTTTTTGAATGAATCACCGAATGCTTGAGTAGGATTATAAAAATTATACTAGTACCTCACTTGGTAAAGGATGAACAATGTAGTGATATTTGAAGGTAATATAAAATCATACAGGTCTTAGGAAATCATGTATGATCACCATCTCTTGGTGAACACCTCCTTTTTTATCCCACATGTTATTCATTAGATTTTATTAATTAACTTATACATTAAGAAACATATGATCTTTGGATTATTATTTCATTAATGTTTCTCATAAATTCTTTATTGATCCTCCAATATGTTTCATTTTTATGAATATTTATTATTTATAATAGTCAACATGGAAGTATTTCAATGAAATAATTTAACATTCCAATTTCATGGAAACTGTATGGTGTTAGAATAAATTATATATTACGATAAAGGCCTTATGATATTTTTATGTTAGAAAATAAGATATGACAAGGACGTGGATATGATATCCCTATATCCTATCCAATTATTTTTCAAAACAAATACATTCAAACTGAATTCAGTTTATATATTTCATACCATAATACAAAGATAGATTGTATACTATGATATGGAGAACTGGGTAATATCTCTATCAATCTCCCATAGTATCTAAATACCAAAAAACATTATTCGATTTCTCATTATATTGTATCATATAAAATAAATTTTGAAACTATTCCAAAAAAAATCAGTTAGATATTACAATGTTTTCATAAATTTCTCCTTGTATCACATCATATATAATACCTTTTGAATATACACCCAAAACAACATTTGTATAAAATCTAACAAGAATTAAGAGATACTATCTATGAAAAAATAAATCTATATTCAATAAATTTTTTGACCCCATGTGACTTTGTGGCATTAATAAAAAAATAATTAGTAAAATCATAAATGTAAGAAAAGAGTATACTTTAGAAAAGAATAAACATTAATCAATCTTTAAAGGGGTCGGGGTGGTCTACATCAGACACAAGTATCTTCTACACCTACGACTACTAGATTAATTATATGAAAAAATGAATTCTAATATGATCCATTCTCCCAAAGATATAATAAATATAATACCCATATCATGTTAATCGCATATTACAACTCATATATTCTCAATTCTCTATATAGAAACTATCCTGGATGATGAACGCATAAAATTTCATTCACCATTTTAGATGATAAAATCAAATAAATCCTTAACTATAAGATAATATCATAATATATATTATTTGGGTATGACTTCACACTTCCTCATTATATCTCAATCAAGATCCAAAATATTTTACACATCATATGAGTGGAAAAATACCATCTTTTTTAATCTCTAACTACTAACATGATTCGACACATATCCAGCCACCCCTAATTAATTTTGACTGAAATATTTTAAAATAAAATAAAATAATTATGAAGGATATAATTATATATATATCAACAACCTCATTCATTAGTGGAAGCTAAATAAGAACCATACACACCTAGTATACCAATGGTATAGTGTATAACACTCCATGTGGTGTACTTATGGGGTAATCAATCTTATAAAACATCCTTTGTGGATCATTAGTATATTTCATATCTCAATAAAAAATATTATTCATTCCAACCATAATATTCTTCTCTAAAATATAATAATCTATGAAACTAACATTAACTTCTTCTCCAAATAAGTAAAATTTATTCTCGAAAAGGTCAATTTTTTTCATTAATTTATTACATGAAACCAACATTAAAGAATGATAATGTGGAGTATTCCTTTTCAATAATCATGATTATTTTTATTGAATTAAAATTTATTAACAAAATTAACAAAACCATACATAAACACCAATTCAATCATATCCCAAATAAAGACCAAGATATCAATATTCAGTTTACTACAATTGTATTGTTTTGTTAAATTAATAATATATTTTTCTATTTCTAGTAAATATATATATAAATATATTATAAAACCCTCCCACTAACATACATAATGTAAACCAGTTATAATAAGGGTGAAAATTAATAATCTTATATTAATGTTCAACTCATTAAACAAATTATGCAAACTAATACACAACATCGTATGATACAAAGATAATGACATTCATTTTCTACTTATAACTCATTCAATATACATTATAACCATCATCCATCAAAACCATTCAATAAAATTTCTTCATGATACACTGTAGAGAAAATATTTAAAAATTTACATTTTTCATTATCAACATATCTGAAACTTCTTCAAGAAATAATGTGACATTCACATTGTTATAAAAACTAAATTTTTATCTTTATATAACACATTATTGAAATACCATAAAATATTTTAGGATATTAAATGATATTCCAATTTATATTTTAACTTTAAAAATATGTAATTTGTGAAATTTTAAGATATAAAGGTCCAAACATTCTTCTATCAGCCTCTTAAATAAAACATTATCTTCAAAATATAATTATATGATACAAAAACTCCTTTATTTTTATGAAATAACTCTTTTTTAATTTGGTTTCAATATTTATAAAATAAATCATTATATGAAAATATTAAAAGGAATTTTATGTGTTTGGTGAAATATTTTAAAAATAAGAAATTATTTTTTTAAATATTCCACTAATGGTTGTGAAATAAAATCCCTAATATTTTAAAAAATAACATTATTAAAATTTTTACCCATGGTATATTTTTTTATCCTGTTATCTTTTAAAAATTTCATTTATAAATCTATGATTCATAAACAATGTTAATTTAATCCATCTTCTCATATTGTTCATAACAAAATTTTTCTAAAAAATGTATCTCATCAAATAAGATAAATAAGATGATATGAAAATACATTTTTTAGATCTAATTGATATTGATATATTCCCTTATATTAAAAAATTGTGATCCTGTAAAAGTTTTTACTTAATTGGAATGAAAACTACTAGCTCTATCAATTCTGTCTTTGTTTTGGGACTCAAGTAAGTCTATAAAAATTGTAAATTATACATTTTGTATCATTTTACCTTCAAAATCAATGATATTTTTTTCTATAACATCGGTACCTAACATGTAAATTTCATGGAATTTCTTGAAACCCTTTTAGTAATCGTTTAAATTTTATCCTTTTGAATCATTAATCATCCTTATTGAAATAACCTTTTTATTTCAATGACCTTGGATGGCTACTCAAAGAAGAATTGTTTGAAATTTCAAGAAACATTTCATCTTTAATTATGATATTTTACCCTATTCTATAGTTAATATATTACCAAAACCATAAATTATGACACCCATTTTAACTAACCTCAACAGTTAATGAGTTTTATTGAAACTAATTCATCTTGTTAGAAAATTACCAACACTAAAACCATTAAGAATTATATATTTTGAATTATCCATATTGGAAACTTATAGTCTCCCCAAGTCATTAACAAATTAAATCTTATTGAATATAAGATAATATAGTAATGTTATTATAATAACATTGCAGAAAATTATTTTGAACCCATGAGTGAATCATAATATAATCCTCTACGTATCCATATTCATGTATTGAACAACCTTAATATTAGATTTTTCTTGAACCATCATGATCCTTCCATCCATATGATTTCTAATTTGACCCACATCAGGGCTCAAAGGGTGTTATTTATCACCATGATTCGATAAATGATCATGGACATCAAGAACACATTACTGGGGAATGATTTCACCAGTAACCCATAGTAAATGTGTCTATAAAAAACTAATACAAATAAACCATGACCACTCCATATATTTGATATCCATTCATAATAAAATATATAGATATAAAATATAATTTATTAAATAAAATTAAACAGTAATAGTTTATATGAATGTATGAAAACACTATTATCACCCATAGTCTCTATCCCCAACATTATATACACACACAAAAAGAATCCACCATATTCCTTTGCTTCGACCACCAAAAAATATCACTATAATCTATCTTTTGAAAGAATTTGAATTCAAAAAAATTTAATATAATAAAGTAAACTATAAATATAATGATTGGAATACCTTAAAAACTATCACCTATGACCTGAGGTCACTATCCAATGAAATTGGAACATTAATAACTCTGAGAGTGAACATAATTTGAACCTAAAAATGAAATACTATGTATATGTGAGAGAATAAAATATTCAGTATTCCACCACTGACCTTTTAAAATGGTTACCCATTAATTAAGGATCCATTGTCAATATAGTTTTAAATTAACTTATTTTGAAATAATCATTTTACTATTATGAACAACACTTTAGAATCCCTTTATGGAATTAGATTCTTAATATTTTGTAATTTTATTTAATGTAAAATAATATTGGGAGAATCAGGTGTCAAATATATAATGATAATAAAATATTTAAAAATATAAAAAATTGAGATTTAACTCTAACATCAAAATAGGTATAATAGTATGGAATTTCTTGTGAGTCAAACATAATATAGTAAAGTAAATAAAGAAATCATTTTATTACCTGAACCATGAAGAATGCAACTAGGTAGATGAACATTTGAATAAGATACTACAAAATGAAGAGTAAATAAGCACACGAGCCATAATTCGATAGGTGAGGACTCCTTATGGGCATCCAAGCAACCCGGGATCAAATCCAAGTGGAGGCATAATTTCTGTGGGTACTGTAGAAATACTATAACATTACTGTAACAGCTACTGTTTGGTAGTGTATCAGCTAGGACTATTATCCCGTTTGGGCCTTTGGGCCACCAATTTGGTCCCCAAGCCCTTTAAGGCCATCGAGTCACCATGGACTTCATCTAAAAAAGGCCTTTAGGCCACCTCAAGGTCGTCGGGCCACCTTAAGTAAAGATCCAAACCAGACAACCTACAAGGAAAAATCACCAGAAGGAGGATGAGAAAGGGGTTTTCACTATATCAAAAGCTAAAAGGATAGTAAGAATGAGAGGGTATGGAACCTACCATCGGGATAAGCCTGTGCATGCATGGGAAAGCCTAGCCAAACATCCAAGCGAAGGTAGAGAGATGATATCAAGATGAAGATGCAGGGGAGAAGAAGTTACAAGTTTTTATTCTGGGTTGTATGTAAAGTTTGAAGTCTATGGGAAATGAATCCCTCTAAGGCCTATGAGAAATGAAATACTTACGCCTATAGGCCATGTAATGGTTCCACCTCACCCCTTGAAAGGTGGATTATCAAAAATCAATAAAAAAGGAAGGTCTTTGGGCCATTTGAGGAGTAAATAAAATTAATCACTATTGAAAACAATGAAGTAACAAAGGATCTATCTTGTCACTCTATGATCCTCATAATCTCAATGATCCATTAATATATATCGGTTCCCACGTATGAGTCATTATAGAGGTCAAATGAAAAACCCAAACGATAAAAAATCATATCACATTATAGTAGATTAGTTCATATTATAGTTTAATCCTTCCTGGGTGGGATATGCCAATATATAGTGTACTTTTCATAATCATCCCATTATGTACATGGCGTTCTCATGTTCAATACCCATAACCAAAATACATAATAGAGGTGTTGTAGAAAAAAACCAAATCACACCACAGTTCCATGAAAACATACTTCACCACCAGACCTCCATGTAATACCAATGTGAACCCCCTATTGAGAATAATACCAATATGTAATTAATTAAAAATACAAGTCCAATAGATAACATAAATGTCTAGGATTCTTATAAGGGCCTGAACTTAAACAATTCATATTCTTGAGATTTTAAAATAGAATTTTTTTTCTTAAAATACCTAGGAACCTTTTTTTATAGTTCGAATGATGTAGGAAAAATTATTACAAAGTAAAATCACATATTTCATTCTGATACTTATCCCTTGGTATCGATTTTTCTTCCAAATGAATCATTTTAAAATAAAACATGGTTTTACTTAATGAAAAGTCATTAATATTTTTCCCTTGATCCCGTACTTATAACAACTCTTCCTTAAAACATATAAAAAAATATTTTAAAATAAGTGATGAGAATAAATAATATTAGTAAGTTATATAAAATAAATGGAATTATTAGTGTAGTGAAACCCCATTAAACAGTTTCTTAAAAATATACCATTTTACCCTAAACATGATTCATTTTATTTTTCTAAAAATCTCATTATCATACCTTTTAAAAATATAATGATATACATGAACAAGCATTATTAAACTTTATATAGTCATATAGCTGCCTTGGGACATCGTCATAATAATCCCCAAAAAGAACGCTTACAAATAGATCAACAATATTGTGAACTTCCATAGATAGAGTACCTAATTCATTAAAAAGATATAATAGGGATCACTCTTTGTCTTACCTATAGTGGGATCACCCATTTTTATGAGCTGAAAGTGGTCTAAACACTTCATATAATATTTTTCATGATCACCAGTGAGCTATAATGGGGATCAACCCTTATTGTATGTTATAATGGGATTACTCAAAATTATCTAGTCACACCCAATGAAAATAAATTACAATAACAAAATTATGTATAAAATCCCTGAAAAAAATTTAAAACCCATGTGTGAAACAATTTTAGATATAAAAATACCATCTTCTTATAAAAATAATGTTTTAAATATAAAAACCCTACAATTAATAATTAAACCATTTCATTTGAAAATAACAATGAAATTTTATAATGAAAACATTAAATCATTTAGTCATTACGAATGACTGTATATTATTTCATGAAATATATGTGAAAAACAATTAATTTGTACATTTAAAAAAATATGAAAGATTAACATTAAAATAGGATTTTTAAATTAAATTTTGTTTCATAAATCCATAAAAATATCCATTTTTGAAAATATTTTAAAAAAATTATAAAATTATCATTTTAAAACATTTATTTCACTACTAATACATTCATTAAAATTATTTTAAAATAATTAATATGAAATAGAATGAATATAAGTTAAATATTTAAATCATTTTCAGAGAGGTTTTTTAGTCAATGAATCCCATAAAAATATCATACCATAAATGTGAGTTTTAATAAAAAAATTATGTGAATAGAATATAAAAATAACTGAAAATTTTACAATATTGCATAAAATAATCTTAGGTCACACATAATCATAGAATGACCTAATTAATGTAGTATAAGTTTAACTCAAAGAAAGAAAATTGTGTAATGAATTCTCTTACATTATGTATGACTCGTCACGTATGTTAATTATCATCCTAAATAAAAAAAATGGTTAATTATTTAAATTATTAATAATTTTTAATGTTTATTATTCATTTTATATCACTTATTACCATTTTATAGAAACTATATAGTTATTTTAGTTCACGTCAGATGCTTTATACTATTTGCTTCTTGAGTCCAAAATGACATTGGTATGATTTCTCTTGTCAAAGTGGTCATTATTCAATAAAATAAAGAATAATATTCATGACTTGATAGTTATTATTATATTTGAATTATACTTTAAAATCCATACTTTAATTATGGTTATGAAAAATGAAATATGTTACAATCATTGAGATGTTAGGACGTACGTTCGAATGAGTTACTATTCCATTTTTCAATGATCATTTAGGGAAGAAGGTAAGTATAATTTCATCATTCCATAATGATAATAATTTCAGTAATATGATATTAATAATTTAAATATACTTATAGAAATACTATCCATGTGATGTGATGATGAAAAATAAATCATATCGCTTCATTGAGGTGATAATTCACATATACACACAAACGACTTTATCATTTTTATATACATGGAAATGTGTAAATGTAAATGATATTTTATACATTAATAATGATAAATATCACATGAATATATTATATAAATATTTAATTAAATAATTATAACTAGTATTTAGAGACAGCGATAGGAAAAAAATGCATTGGTTCGTGTAGCAATAATCCTCCATACACATGAATGATAAATTCTTTACCCATTTGATGGAAGGGGAGATGGATATAGGTCATGAAACTAAAATAATAACATCTCAATATATTTAGGATATTGTATTTATTATTATATATAGGTTAATGAGGATTTGAGGAATGTGTAAAATAAAAAAAACATAAACTCTTGATTAGAAATGATACCTCCCTTTCATATAAGATCCTTTTATTAACACCTTAAGACCACTATGGGCGGTGTTATGCACAAACTAAGCCATTTAGAATTTGGGTAGGGATTCTAGGAAGGTATTTTTGTTTCTCATATTTTATGAACCAAAGAGGTTTTTATGTGTCTTTAAATGAGAATAAGGGGTTATCTTTTTTAGGACAGAGGAGGGTCACTCTTGGAATTTATCAAAATATTAAATTAATATAAATTAATTTTCACATAAAAATGGATTAAAATTTATTAATATAGAATATAATATTATATTGTTATAAAACACTTATAAAATATTTTTTTTACAATTATAGGGCACATTATTACGTATATCAATTATTTTTTATCCTTATTTAACCCCTTTATCTTTTACTATGACAACACAAAATTTTATTTTTTTTAAGTGTTAATATAGTTAATATAAAATGAAAAAAATAAAATAAATGAATAATTTATGATTTTTTCAACCTTATCCCAATTATTTGAAAGAATATAATATTTTTTAAATTTTATATCATTTAATATAATATTGGTTATTTCAAAACATCATTATTGTCAATTTTGACACTATTCATTACATTGAAATTTAAAAAAATTAAATGCACAAATATATCATTGAAAAAATATTTTTATACATTCCCAATATATAAACGAATCTAGAAAATTAGTTTTTTAAATTAATTATCTCAAATTATATATATTTAAATTGTTTTAGTATCATTTATTTTATTTTTCTTCATCATAATAATTATTCCATCAGCATTATGTAAGAATTTAATGTAATTATTTTTTAACAAAAAAAAATTCCCATGATTAATATAAATTATTTATATATATAATTAATACAGATATTCTAATATATATTCTAAATAACCATATATTAGAAATTTTATAGTTGTTGAAAATATAATTATGACATTTGTGACTTTTCTTTTAATAAAATATTTTAAATATCATAATCACATACTAATGGAAAAAAATTCCATATATTAGAATATTTATTTATTATGGATGAAATTTAATCACCGAATATAATTGGGTTAATTATAAGAGCCATTTTTTAGTCCTTATCATTTTATTTTTTACCCTTAATTACGTGATATACTCATTACCGTGGTAACAAAAATTACCAAATTCACTATTCATATTTTTCAAAAATAATAGGGGCCAATTTAATAAATTTGAAAGTTATAATTCAAAAGGTGGAAACCATTTATCAAAATACAATTCACATAATGTACATAATATAATTTAAAATTAGTACCACAAATATAACAATAAAGTGGGTTTTTAATGTGAAAATGTTTAGAAGTTATTAATGTTTTTATATCCATATTCAATACAAAAAAATTGAAATAACCCAAATTGGATTAATATTTGTATAATTGATATTATTTAACATTAAAATAAATTTAATTTATAATTTAACATTATCAATTATTTATATGAGATGTCATTTTTTAATTAAAATGTAGTATTTGCCCTATTTATCAAAAAATAAAACTTATCTTATAAATAAAAAATATTAAACCTACGATAATTTTGAAATTATTAATAAAAAATAAAATTTATTTTTTGAAATAAAATTTTAAAAAGTTACATAATTTTTTTAAACTACTTTTACTTAAAAAAGAGGAAAAAATGAATTAGGAAAATACAACATTTCATGTGTAAAATTATATTAATTTTTATAATGTATTTAGTAAAAACATATGATGAATGTTTAAAATTGGATTGAATAATATATATATATATATAAATAATTATTATAATCCAACAAGTGTCAATTTTTTATTTTATTGTTATAAAACACACTTGTGTGCATTTAAATATTTTATTAGAAACAGATTTAATTTTTTTAAAAATGATTTTATTTTCATTTATAATTAATTAGTACACAAATAATTCATTATATATACATTTGTAAACAATATTTTCATAATTCAGTTAATCATGTTCATACTATTTATTCTAGTGGCTAGGTTTTAAGTGTTATAAAGAAATATTTATTTATTCTTTTAAGCTCGATTTGGTGAATATTTTACTCTATTGAACATGGTCTTACCTTTTAAGAAAACATGAAATGTTACATTCCAATCCAATTTTGAAAATTGAATCCCCTGTATTTTCAATTTGAGATAGGTAATGGTGGTTTTTATTTTCAAATTATCTTTGTTGAAATCCTACATCAGAAAAAAAATATAAATAAAACAACTACTAAAAAAGAAATAAAAGGAAGTCTAATGGCCAGCTAAGATAAATCATACGAGTTTTCTCAATAGGAGAACATAGACAAGGAAGATAAAAAAACTATCAAGGGATAACATATAGTGGTAGAGAACATGATTAATTGAAATTTTACCATCATAGAACCATAATTATTGGATGGGTTAAAGTGACATTGATAGAGGTAAATAAAGAATTTTTTTGTTTAAAAATTCCTTTTAATAATGTCAAGGAATTGATCTATATTAAATAATCATAACATGCAAATCCATCTTTACGTGGAAGGTATAGATTCATCATTTATTCAATTTCAATCACAAACACATCTTTTTCTATAAACAATGACTATTGAAGATGAATTTTCTTATGCCTGAAGAATTAGAACCAACCTTAACAGATCATAAATTACTATAATGGAAAGAAATATTCTTATAGTCATTAATTATTAAACAATACCAAAATAGTCAGAATAAAATTGTAAAATTCTCCGAAAATAATAATCATCTATATGATGAAAAACATATTTATTCTCTTAAATTTTATAGTAATACCCAATGTTCAACATAGATTACTCAAAAAATAACTATCTATAAAATTACACAATTGTATTCTAGACTAATATTGAATCCCAAAAATTAGAAGGATTATATCACATTGTATTCCAAGAAAAATTTTATCATTTATCTCAAAATAAAATCAATTACTCCTGAAATCTCTACTAAAATAAAATTTCCCTAAAAATCAGCATGTTATGCTAACAATTTCATTAAACAAATTGAACCCCCATAAATTCAAAATAAAATCATATATTCATCAAAAATATATTTCAAACTTTATTTCTAAAAATAAATCCCATAGAATTATATTTAACTTGATCATATCGGGATCCCAATATAGTAAATGTATTCTAAAATTAAGTTAATCACATAATCCCCAAATCATTTTCCTATACCATGGTTATCTATTCGATAAACAATATGTCCCCAAATATAACATAACACTTACCAGTAAAATATTTGATGTATATAAAAGTAATTTTTACTAACTATGGAATTGCGTAGTCCAGTGGTGGGTGATTCACTCTTTTCCCCCTTGGGTTTTGAGTTCAATTCTTATGGAATTTATGAAAACAATATGATTTCACATATCCTATAGGTTGTCCTTTTTATAAAAATTATTGTTATAATCCATATAAAATTTCTATTATTGAGAGAAAAATCCTTTAAATTAAACATAATATGTTTTAACCGCATAGTATATCTCATAACATTCTTTTTTCATTAAAAAATAATGAAAACCCAAAAGTACCTACAAAATTAGTGACCCTTAAATACGATTATGCACCTTAATGTTTCATAACATAAAGCCAAAGAAAGGGCTTTCTAGGTTATTGAAATTATGATCAATAGAAAAAGAATAATCCCATGATTATATCCATAACTCTTAGGAAAACATCAAAATATAAAAAGTTTTCAAAACCAACCACAAATTCCTATTATAAATACATAACCATAAACACAACATATTCTAGTGATTTTAAACTAGATATTTTTCATACAACCCTAAGGATATTTTCTGTTTTTAATTTTTGATAATTAGAACAAGGTCATAAAAATTAAACTCATACATTTCAAGTGGACACTTATCACTCAGCATCCATTTTTCAACCAATCAGCACTTTTTAAAATAAAACATGGGTTATCTTTATAAAATATCATCATAGTTTTCCTCTTGATCTCATCCATGCAAGAAATATTACCTAAACCCTGGGAAATAATGGGGCTCACAAATATAATAAACATATTATCTAATGTTTTTAAAATCAATCGATTTTTGTAAAAAATAATTATAAAAAATATATAATAAATGTAGGTTCCTGAGAAATCACCATTATAAAACCTATATCGAACCCTTAAAAATATAATAAACATATTTTCAACTTCCATATTTGGAGCACCCATTGAATTGGAGAGAAATAATGGGGTTCACCCTTGGTATAAGCTATATCAGGATCAACTATTTTTAATGAGATATATTGGGGTTCGATACTTCATATAACCTACATGAGGGTCACCAATGAGCAAGAATGGGTCTCAAACGTTCTTATATTCTCTATGGGGATCACATGTGTGATATAATGGAGCTCAAACCTTTGTATAAGTTATTACAGGCTCAGCAGATGTGATTTGGGATCACTGATCATAAAAAATCTAAAAGGACCAAATCATAAATCAATCCCTTGAAATATGTTTTATACCCATGTGTAAAACATTTTTGGAAATCAAAATAACATTTTTTTTCCAAAATAACATTTAAAATTTAAAAAATGACCAAATCATAAGGAAACCATTTTCATTAAAAATAATTATTCATCTTTATGAAGGAAAACAATAAATAATTAAATAGTTTTAAAATTGGGAAACACTTTCCCTGAATTATATGATAAAAAATCAATTTGAAATTTAAAAAAAAGATGAAAGAGAAACTTTAAAAGTGTATTTTCAAATGAAAGTACATTAAATAATACATTAAAAAAATTCATTTTTGAAAAAAATTAGATTTAAATAAGACAAGTACGTTTTAAAAAAATTTATGTCCATATAAATACATTCATAAAAATATTTTTCAAAACAAGGACATTAATGAAAATGTTTTAGAAATTAATCCATTAAAACATATAAAAGAGGTTTTTTTTAAAATGTCCCTTACAAATATCATATCATCAGTGTGAGTATTAATAAAAAATAATAAATAATGTATATCATCTATAAAACATCCTAATAAAGTTGAAATAAAAAACTATAACATAAAAATTCACACATAATCATAAAGAAAAAAGGAAATAGAGTTTATCTCCAAAAAAGAATAAAATTTGGTTAATTACAAAATTTAGGGGGATTTTTTTATTTTTTTATTCCTTTTACATAACATATTCCCATTTTGTAACAATTAAATAATTATTTGTGTTTATATCAGACGCTTTGATGATATTGGGTACTTGATTCCAAAATGAATTTGGTATGATGTATCAAGTATAATTGATCATTATCCAATAGTATCTACAATAATAGTAAATAAATAACAATCATTATTGTACAAAATTATAATTTTATATCAATCTATTAATTATGGCTATGAAAAAATGAACTACCTTATAATCATGGAGACGATATGTTGTATGTACGCATGAGTAACGTTTCAATTTTTAAATTTTCATTATGGAAAGAATGTAAGTATAATTTTATCTCTAAATAATGATAATAAAACAAATAATATCATATTAATAATATTAATATACTTCTATATATCATCTATGTGATTTGGTGATGAAGAATAAATCGCATCGCTTAATGAAGGCGATAATTCACACATACCAATGAATAACATTACCATTTTTCTATGCATAGAAAGGTTAAAAATTAAATGACATATTATATTTAGATAATTAAAAATATTTCATTATTATAAAATATTTATATTTAATTCCATTATTAAAACCATTATTTTGAGTGGTTAATGGTAAATTAATTTCATTGTTTCACGGGGCGGTAGTACGTGCGTACACTACAATGCTAACTTATTTTAACATTTGATGGAAATGGATATTTATAAGATTCATTACACTGAAGTAATAAAATAAAATAATATTTTGTATACTTTATTTATTATTTTATCTTGTTTAAAGAACGTTTGGTGGATGTGTAAGAATAAACAAAACAGAAACACTTGATTAAAAATGATTTCTCTTCTTAAGATGATCCCCTTTTCTTAACCCCTTAAGATCACTCTGCGTGGTTCTATACCTAAACTAAGAGCCATTGAATGTAGGTATGTATTATTGGATGGTATATGGGATTTTATTGGTTGGGAAAAATATGTTTTGATGTGTGTTTAAATGAGAATATTGGGTTACCTTTTATATGAGATGGGAGTGAAACACTTAGAATTTAACAAATTATTAAATTAATATAAATTAAATTTCAACAAAAGTTATCACCAAACTAATTAATATATAATATATGAAGATATTGTGTCGAAATATTCTCCTAAAATATTTTCTGGACACATTTTAAATCTTATTATTACCCTTATTGTATAGTTTTAACACTTATTTAACCTTTTTAACTATTATCACGATGACTTTGATTTTTATTATTTAAGGGAAAATATCATCACTATAAAATGAAAAAAACCTAATAAATTAATGTTGCATATAATTTGAATACATAACCCTATAATTTTTCGGAATTTTTTATTTTTAAGAATTTGATATCAATTAATAAAATTTTATTTATTTTAAAATATCACTAATGTCAATTTTGAAATTATCCATTACATTGAATTTTTAAAGAGTAAATATAACAATATATCATAAAAACTAATTTTATAAATCCCAAATATTTAATTTTCATCTATAAATTTTCCTGATGACATTAATTATCTAAAATTGTATTTATTTTAGTAGTTTTAATATCATTTTTTGAATATTCTATTAATGAAATAATTTTTGTGTCAGTGTTGTGTAAGAATTTAAGGTAGTTATTTTTTATATAAAAATTAAAAACAATTATCTATGATGAATATTAGTATGTTATATTTCAAATTATAATTTATAGTTGAATATATCTTCTGAATTAACATATATTAGAAGTGTTATATTTATTAAAAACATCTGTATGGCATCTCTGACATATATTTAAATAAATAATTATAAACATCATAATCACATAAAAATGGATAAAAATTAACATATATATGAATATTGTTTTATTATGGATTAAAATTAATAATACAATAACATAGGTTCATCTACAAGGGCCATTTTTGTCCTTATTATTTTATTTTTTCCCTTATTTAACGGGTATGCCCATTACCGTGGTAACAAAAATAAGTAAAGTTATTATTCATATTTTCCAAAACTAAAATGGAAGTATTCAATAAATTTTTTACATATGATTAAAAATTTTAAAACCATTATTCCAAATTCAATTCACAGAACTTACATAATTTAATTTAAAATGTTTCCCATATATGTGACGAGAAAGTGAGTTGTTTAAGTGAAAATGTTCAAAAGTTTAAAATGATTTTAAATCCAAATTCAATATTAAAAAGATTATGAAAACCTAAATTGGATTAATATATTAATATTTTTACCAATTTTTCATTAAAAAACATCAAATATAATTTAACAAGATAATTTATTTAGATTAAAACTCTGTTTTCATTTAAAATGTAGTATTTTTTCAAAAATCATCAAAAAAAGAAACTTTTCTGAAAAATACCAAAAATTAACCCGAAGATAATTTTTCAATTATAATTCCCAAAATTAATTTCATTTTATAAAAAAATTATAAAAGTGTAAAAAAATTAAAATAATTACACCATCAAAAGGTAGAAAACTATGTTTAGAAAAATAAAAATAAAAATTTATAAAATTGGATTTTTTTATCTTTTATAGTAAACAAATTGGATAAGTTTTAAAATTATATAGAATATATATTATATAGATTTTATTCATATAATCCAATAAGGGTTGTTTTTTAATTTTATTGGTTTGAAACAAACTTGTGTGCATTTAAATATTTTTTTAAGAAAATGATATCATTTTTTTCAAATTGGTTTTATATTAAGTTTTAAAATATTGTTTTCCTAATAATTCATTATATGTACTTGGATCAACCATATTTTTATAATGTAGTTAATCATGTTCATACTCTCTATTTTAATGACAATGTTCGAATGGTAATATAATAATATTTTTTTTTTCACTTAAACACGATGTGACGTATCTTGTACTCTATAGAACTTAGTATTTAATTTTAAAAAACCTGGTATGTTACAATTACATTGGAGTGCATATAATTTTATGTATGTCTTTAGATTCTCCCAATGGTGCGTATACAATAAATTTTTTTAATTCACTCAATAAATTTTTTAAAATGTGATTTTAATCCAAATATAATTCTATTGAAGGTTTCCTTCTCATTATGTGAATATAAAATTACACACACATATAAGGGTCACCTATAAACAATATTGAAAATAATTTTCTCAATAATTAAAAAAAAGTAATTTCTCATTACATATTAAAATAAATTTATGAGAATTAAAATTAAATAACATATATGATTTTTATTATCAATTATAATTGAATATAATTGAAATAAATCACACCGTCTCTATTATACACAATATTATTTAACCTAAAAAATATATAAAATAGATGATATTAAAAATACTATATTTTCAATAACATCTATTCAAAATTATTATTCTAGAAAAAAAATATTTTTTAGTGAAGATGAAATCAAGAAAAATCCAAGGGAAACAAAGTTGAAACCGAATTTATTTCATTGAAATTCAATAAATATTACTAATAATATTAATAAAAATTAAATACAATATTTTTTATGAAATAAATTACTAGTTATAGAATTACATATATAGGAATGGTTAAAACCAATAGAATTGATAAATGAACAAAATACAACAACAACGACAAGGGAAGGACCTAAGAGAAAGACTCATGCTCTAAGAATATAACCCAGAAGAAAAACATCAAAAAATGAAAAAAAAAAATACCCATGGGTTCGTTAAATACATGGGAAAATTAGAGGGGAGGTAGATAGGGGATGGAATAGGAAGTGTAAGATGTTTTAGGGGAATAAATGTTGACTTAGGTTGATCAAAAACTTAATCAAAGGAAGAATCAGTAAAGAATAGATAATGAACAATGGGTGGTAACTTTAAAGGATGAGGCATCTATCTATGGGTTGTGTTGAAATACTATAGGGGAGTAGTAGAGAAGGTAAATTTGGGTTAAAATAATAATGGTTATATTTGGAAAAGAAAAAAATGTTTTCAATGGAATGGAAGAGCTGCATGGGATTGATACGTGTTTAGCCAAATCATATTCCGACCATGTGACAGACACTGGTCATCCTGTACACATGGATCGTTGGGATGAAAATTGTGATAAATCATGCACAAACATCAAAAAAATCACTATAATAAACTAGGACCATCCACATGGATACTTCATAGTTTGGAAATGATAATATATCTAAAACATATATTACATAGAAAAGCATAAAAATTTTAAAATAGGGAGAAAAGACTCTATTATACAACTAAGAAACTCTCGGACAGGAGGACTAGGACTCTATAAGAAATATTGAATATGAAGATAGTTTCCTTACCTATAGACTATCTCAGAGTTCTGGTTAGTCCTAACCCATTTCTTGTTCATAATTTTTATAAGATTTTGGGAAAGATTACGGGTCACATTTTCCATTAGAAAAACAGGTACTTATCCTGTAGGGGGAGCAATACTCTGGTAAATAGTGTATTGTTTTCTATCCCCATCCATATCCTATCTACTAGTAAGGTTCCCAAATTTGTGATTGGAAACATGGATATGATAGTGGTTTCCTTTATATGGGATGGATAGATGGAAGGAAAATATCAATGGACCTTGAGGAAGAATCTAACAAGTCCAATAGCTGAAGGGGGCATCAATTGGAGGAGTGTATCCTTGACCATGAAATGGATGCACTCTAAACATTAATGGGAGGATATGTAAGGCTAAAATATATGGGGAATGATCATGAAAGATAAATATATATTAGATGTGGTGGTGCAGCGGTCATGGCCATTGAGGAAATGAAAGTTGATTCACTTGTACATAGAGGTCTTGTGTCCTCAAGATAGGTGGTTGTTGGGTAGAGGATATGTGATCTTCTAGGGTCAGGATTGGGGAGGGGGAGGCTATAGTTTCTAGGATGACCCACACCGGATATGTCCTTCATAAAATCATGTAGACACCCTATTTTTATCCAGACCATACTTGAATAGAATCAATGCACCAGCTTCAAGGGAATTATTCATGGAGAGGATCCCAAAATACTCTTCATCATAGGCTCCTCATCAGGTGAGTTCCCAATTAAGGCCTATGCCCGCGTGAGGAGGGACCCAAATACTGGTGACCTAGGTGAGGAATTTTGGTGCAAATGGATTCCCACGAAATTTAACTTCTTGATCTGGAAAGTAAGGAATAACAAAATTTCTACTGATGAAAACGTCCAATGTATGGGAATGACCATGGCCTCCTAATGCTGGTGTTGTAAAAATTCCAAACATGAAATGGTGGAAGACCTCTTCTTGGATTGTAAATGGGATCGCTGGATATGGAAATCGTACCGAGCTTTCTCAGGGTGTTGTGATCAAGGAGGGATGCAGGAGAACATTTTCATTATGTGGTTTAATGGAGTAGGTGATCAATGTCCTGAGTGGAATGGTCGGATAATCATCCTAGTGGCGGGATGTTGGACCATTTGGAAAATAGGAATGATGCTCTCCACAAAAATATCATAGTTAATAGAACCAGCATCATCTTCATAATGAAGAAATCCTTGATGGACTTGGTCAGCTTTGGTATAGAATGAAATGGAGATCCATCAGTATGACCTCTCAACCCAGGTGCCTCTAACCATATAGGGAATATGGTATAGGGGCATTGTGTATGTTAGTACCCCCTAAAAAGTGTGCTCAAACTCCACATTGATAGGTCCCTCCCAAGGGAATATATGAGAGGTCGGGATGTTATAAGGGACTAGATGGGGTTCGTTGTCACAGATTTCTCAACCATATATTTAAGATTTAATTCCCTTAAGACTGAGGAAAAGTCGATGGTTATGGGGTTTGAGTTAAGTGACAAAATACATACCAATCTGATGGCGGTGGAGATGAATTCCTTGATCCACTACAAATCACTATCAAGTAGTGGATGTTGTCCCTAGATCATATCATATTGTATCCGCAAATGAAAATAGATCATGGGAACCCATACGAAGATAACTCACACATGGCGTGAGGGGAATAAGGTTGTAGATATCTTGGCATCCTAGGATTCCCAAAAAAATGTATACCTCTTCTTTGACATGGAATCCTCCTTCCCTATTGGCATCAATTTTGTCCTTAACGATGCTCTAGGCCTCCACTACTTTAGACCTCCATGATATACCTCTTCTGTGTTGTGTTCTATGGGTTTCCAAAATCAATAAAAATGGTTGTGTTCAGTCAGAAAAACCATATCGTAGAATAAAAGAAAATAAAAAAAATTATAAATAAAAATAATTATCAGTATTAGGATATGTCTATGAAAATTCCCCAACCATGATCCTTTATAACCTTGAAAATCCATCGAAATAAAAAAGTAATAAAAACCAAAGAAACATAGACTGAAAATAAGTAACCACTCCAAAAACTAAATATTCCTCCAACACAAACCTCTAAACACCCCTTATCTACACAATCAAATTCCATAGCTGATATCATTGATCAATGATGAAAAGGTATGATGAACCACATTATATCTTCTCTCCATTTAAGGGTTATTCTAGAATTTTTTTTATTAACATGGTAAAGAAACTCCATGAGAAACACTACTAATCCCAACCCAAATTCCCAATAGAGTGGACACAATAAATCTTGCGGTCTAAAAGTATCTAAACACCCCCTAAAAAAATTAAAAAATATACAATGTATCATATATAAGAACAAAACTATAAATTATAATAAAATAAAAAATTAAAATATAGAGGAAATAAATGAATAAGGAGTTTAATATAACAGCCCCAAAGATATATAAAATTATACATATGTAATCACATGACCTAAAGAACAAATTGATGATTCTCCAAAATTAAAACCGTGAAAACACTCATCAATATATTTTTTACTTATAAAAAAGAAAACGAGGTAATAATCTTCATAATGGAACTTTAAAATAAATGATATTCAAATCTTGATCATGGATAAAATAAGTTTCACCGAGGACTTCAAATAAAAATCAAACACCATAGAGATCTCAACTATAGTCAACTTGAAACCATCATGAGCATAAACTGAATAGTTTCATATTCTATTCTAGTCACCTAGAATACATATGGAGGGTTTCCTGGGTCTATTCAGTCAAAATAATTCATCAACACAAGCATGTTCACAAATTATCATCAAGAATAAAATCCTCGGAAATAGGTCCAAAACATTACCCAAAATTTAACCCAAGATAATAGAACATTCGAAGAGGGTCCTAAATAAAGAAACCCAATCAAGGAATACCTTTAGAACTCAATCCATTCGGAATCAATAATAGGTGATCTCCAAGGAGTGATTACACTTGTTTATTTTTTGTGACTCATATTCAATAAAACAAGATGCATGATTCCAAAAATAATACCCATCATTTGACAATAAATCTAAGGAAAAAATACCTTCATAGAAACAAAAAAATCAAATTTTTGAAAAAATATTTTAATAAAAATATTTTTTATTTGTTAAAAATTTAATTTTCACATCCCTTTGCATAATTTATAAATGTCCAAAAACATTTTAACCAAACCAAATTCAAATTTCAAAAAAATTAGATGGAGAAAGAAAATCAAAAACTCATAAAAAATATATCACAATAAAAAAACATTAATTTATCCTTTAAAATAACTTTTTAATCACCACATTTGAATTTAAAAGTCCAAAATATTTTTTGAGGAAACCATTTTGATCCTAAATTTAATATTTCAAAAATATTTAGATCCCATTAAAACTCATTTAAAATAGAATAATTCCTTTCTTAAAACATCAAACACCAATTTAAAAATAATTATAAAACTTTAAATGTTATTTTTAAAAATGATTCATTAGTATTATGGAAGAAAACACATTTCATTTCATTTTAATTAAAATTTGCACCTATAATTTTAAAACACACTTTTATCATTAATAACCAAATTTCATATTAATATATAATTTAAATAAATCTAAATCTGGTCGAAATATTGAAAAAAATAATTTCCAATGAAAATGGAAACCAGGAATGAAAATTCCTAAGGGGATAGTGTTCGTATGTGGTTAAACAACATAATTTAATAGATCATGGGACGATCATTAAACTATCACTGAGAGTTTCTTATAACAATCTACACATGATAAATATTTTTTTCTATCCATGTGAGTTATTATTGACTTCAATTCCGCTTTATTTTCACCCCCTAATCCAAAACACCTCAAAGTGAACCATAAAAATATAAATAAATAAAAATGAAATCATTTCAAAATCAAAATCCAACAAAATATTTAAATACAATAATTAATAAAAAATTAAAATTATGAAATCCCTTAGTAACTCTAGTTTCATCATGAGTGATGATGATTAGGAACCAACTCATTACCTACCCCCCAAGCTCTGACAACACAACCTCTCATCTAATAGATATCCCTAGTAACAATGGTGATTTAAGAATCTATGTAAACTTATGTTTCTTGTGATTTGATAAAATATCTTCAGGAACTAGCTAGAGTCTTCCATCCATATAATGCCCGATAAATCAAGTGTTATGGATCCAAGGGAATTCTTGATCAAAATGGGCTAGCAAAAGTGTGTGGGAATCAAGAAAACCCAACTTGAGAATGATTTATTTCTAAAATTATAATAAAATAATCTGTAAAAAGCTAATGAAAACCCATCATGATACAAATTTATATTATACATCTATTCAAGATTAGATATATATAAATAAACTATAACGTGGTAGATAAAAGTAATCAAACAAAGGTGAGAAGAGAGTAAACATATTTTTTTCTCACCACTAGCCTTTGTCCCCTTCAATTCATAAACATAGAAAAAGTAAACACTAGATGCATTTTCTTCATCCAATTGAAGATATCACCATCCTTCGTACATAGATTGTCTTAAAAGGCATAAATGGATAATGGGATATGGGAATAAAAAAATAAAATCACTGGTATACTAGAAAAAACATCATCTATGAACATAAGTCACTCTCCATCCAAACAATAAAATCAATCATTCTAAGCACGATCAAGGGAAGAACATAAAAAAATGACATATATGTTTCTAGGCATAAAATTTACTAGTAGTCCACCACCCACTTTTTCATATTTTTATCATTTAAATAAATACCATTTTTATGCTTTCTTGAGAATAAATTGATTTTAAAAATATTTTGACTATTTTATAAATCACATTAAAATACCATTATACGATTACTTCTTAAAATTGATGAGATTTTATTTAATGTATAATAAATATATAAGTAAATATTTCACTAATATAATGAGTAAAACATTTCAATAAATTTAAAAATTGGAAAAATAAATCCAACATTATAGGATGGATAATAGTATAGAACTATAGGTGGGTGAAACATTATATAGTAGAGTAAATAAAATTGGTTTTTTTTATTTTTCACATGATAGAGGAAAATAAGTAAAATAAAATTTCAATATATCCTAAAAATTTCTAGTGTAAATAAAATAAAGCACTATCAATAACCCAAAATAAACTATGGTTTTGGACATTCATCTAAAATTCCATGTATATTCGGTGATCGAAAAAAACATAATTGTTACCATAAAAAACTACTGGGGAGTTGATATAAAATATCCTAATGGTATGAAATCATATCACATCCTATTAATTTAGATAGTGATATAGTGTAATTATGGATTGTAAGGGTGAACCTATTCCTAACATTCATGTCATAGTCCACCCACCTAGGTACATGGGTTCCCATGTACCCATCAAAAAATAAAAAAGGTAGCTGTAATTAAAAAATAAAAATCAAATCATACAATAATTCAATGAAAACATAGATCATCACCTCAACTCTATTTAATTCTCATGTGAATCCTCCATTTTAGAATCATTTGACCAAATAATTCAAAAAAATATAATCCCAACAAAAAACATAATTGTTCAGGAATCCATTATTGTGAATCTCATTTTTTAAAAGGCTTTAGTAATTATCAACCGTCCCAATATAATTTATTTTAAAATTCACATAGATAATTTCTGGAAAATATATTTGAAAATAAATTTTATTTTATTAAAGGATGGATTCTCATTGTGCCTATATACTATTACACATCCATATATGTATTTCTCTTCATACACAAATTTTCATGATGCCATTTGAATTTTTATGCATAAACTGATATATGTATATTCATGTATATATTAATAGTTTCTAGATACTTATGATTTCATCTTAATAACCTATCATTTTTTTTTATTTATAATCATTCTTTTAATAAAATAAAATTCCTTTTCTATAAACCTATATGTGTGAGAACTGAAAATAAACAACATTGAAGAATTATAAAATAAAATACAAATGAAGTAAAATGTAATATACCATATTAGATCAATAAACCTATTAATAATAAATATGAAAGTCATAATAAAACCTAGGTGATATTAAAAATACCTAATTTATTTTTAAAATCACTATAAGTATTTTTTAGTAAAAATAAGAATATACTTTTCATGTGAGAATACAATTATTCAAAAACCTATTAGATTCCAACTTAAACCCCAATTTCCTCCATATAAATTTATTGGATATAATTAATAATATTATTAATAATATAAAAAATAAATCTATGATTTAATAAATATATTATTATTTAAATATAGATCCATGAATGGGAAAAAATAACTGGAAAAGGCATATATGATGAAACTTCATCAGGAATGGTCGTAGAATGTCATGAGAGAGAGATGAATTCCTTAGGTATAGAGACCATATGAAAAACATATAAAACTAAAATCATATACAATAAGTTTATTCACATAAAAAATATATTTATAGGGTGTTCAATAGTGTAGAATAAAGTGGAAGAGGAAAAAACCTAAAGGGAAGGAAATATTGATCACGATTGATTATACTATGAATCTGAGGAAGAAACAATGGCAATTTTATGTCGAACAATGGTGGGTTGTACAAGATGAGGAGATATATTTCCATGGTTTGTGTGAAATCAGAATATGGTAGGTGGATAATTAGGTTAAAAATAAATAATAACATTTTTATAAAAGAAAAATATTAATATCCTAGAAGAGATGTATGGTTTGGAATATGCTTGGCCAAAATGAGTGGAATATTTTTGACCAACACTGTTCATTTGGAACACATGTGTGGTTGTTATCGATGGTTTGTTAAATCATGAACCAATAATAAAAATCCCTAATATTATAAAATACTCACAACCAAACTTCTACAGCATGTTTTGGAAAACATTGTGGTATAGAAAAGAACAAAATTTTTAATTCTCATTAATTAAAAGACCCACACCTTAAAATTTAAAAAAATAACTAATAAATAATTATAATTAATAACATCATGTTCAAGGTGTAATAATTATTCCCAAAATTAACCTTTATTACCATATAAAACCATTAAAATCAATAAAAAATACAAACAAAGAAACATATATAATAAAAATAAACTTCCCAAACAACTAACTCCACCTCCAACAAAAACCTCAAAACTCACCATTCCCTAAAATTCATAAGTCCCCATCAATGAATTTTATCAATGAAGAAAAGGGATGGGGACCCAAAAAATATATCTCTCCATGATATAACGGTTTCTCTATAATGGTGTATTAAAAATAAAAGAACATTCCATGTGAAATATTATAAATTGAAATCCAAATTCCCAACTGAGTAGACTCAATAAGAAAATATGATATAAATTCATATGTAAACCCATTAAAATCACCCCTAATTATCCAATGTATTTTAACTAGGATCAAAAATGTAATTATAATGGAATAAGAAAGAAAAAGTGAGAGGAAAATAAATTAAGTGGTAAATATATAGAACTCCCCAAAATTTCCATCAAACCACTCCTAGGGAATAGAACAACCTAAATTACACTGTGATGATTCCCAAAAATAATGAACACCAACACACATATCACCAAATTTATTTCCAGGGAAGAAGGGGAAAAGGAAAAAATCATGATCATGCCACTACAAATGATAGTGGATACATCATTGTGATAATGATAAAAAATCATGACCTAGTACTTCCAATATAAAGCACAAAAAATGGTGATCTCAACTATTTTTCTACCAACAACAGCCTGAGAAAAAATCAACATTTTTCATGTTCATTATAGTCACCCAAAATAAACACCAAGGGTTTCCCAAGTATATTAAACCAAAAAATACCTCTCCATAACCCTCGTCACATAAGATCTTCCAAAATCACATCCCCATCAATAATTCTAAAACATAACACAAAAGTATCCTAATCCATGAGAATAATCAAAGAGGTGACTAAAGGAATAAACCCAAGATTGGCATACATAAGAACTAAATTGTTTAGTAATCTATAACAAGATATCTCCATTTCCTAGAAATACTAGAAACAATTCAATGAGGTATATCTAGACAACACAAAACATGACTCCCAAAATAATACCAATCATATCCTGAAAAAATAGATATAGATATTCTGTTAAAATAAACCTATAATATTATCTTTGAATGCAAAACCATTCATAATATTGGTTTTTATTTCATAATAATTTAATTTTCACACCCCTATACATAACTATGACACAATTTAAATCATTGAAACAAAAAATAATTCACATTTCAAAATAATAAATTTAGAACACAAATCGCAAACACATTATAGATAAATCACAAACCAAACAAAGCAAATAATTTTTCCTTTAAAATATTTTTATAAACCACAATTTTGAATTTAAAAATATTATATCCTTACTAAAAAACCATTTTCATTCCAACATTAAAATTTTAAAATATTTAGTTCCCATTATAATATCTAAATAATTCTAATCATTATTTCATAAAACATCAAACCCCCATTTACTAACCATTTTAAAAAACTGATTTTTATTAAAAATCCTCATCAGTCTTAACACACAGACACCAATTAATTTAATTTTACCTAAAATCATTATTAATAATTTTAAAAAACAAATTTATAATATATAACAAAAATTATTTTTAAAAAATCACTGAAATAAAAATAAATTCATAACACATCATCCAAAATAATTTCCAATGAAAAAGGAACTGTGTAATGAATGCTCTTAAGGGGATATTGGACATACATGGTTAGACCACAATATTTGACATACCTTGGTAAAATCATGTAATTAACTAAATTTGAATATTATAACCTTCCATTGAGAGTTTTTATTGTTTGGAAAACCATGCAAGCTACATGTTCCTTCTATTCTACTATGTTTTCACCCCAAATATGAAAAATATTTAAAGAAATATATAAAACATGAAATAAAATATTAATGAAATTAGTTAAAAATAAAAAACCATCAAAAGTGTTAAATAAATATCAAATAAAAAATTTAAATCTAAACATCCCCTGGTAACATAGGTTTTATCATGAGTAGTGTTGATCAGGATCCAACAAATGAACAACATCCTGATATCCGAGAATCCAATATCCCATCTACAAGATATCCCAAATAGCAAGGACAAATTATGAACTGAGGTCTAATTAAGAACCTAGTTCTATGATACCATTTTTTCCTAAACCATCCCAATCCATATATCAATAAAATTCCGGATTCTTCCTGTGATAGAACCCTATGGGAATTCTAGATCTCCATGAGATGCAAAAGTTCTTAAAAATCAAGAAAACACCACTTGGTAATGAGTTTCCATGAAAATTAGAGTAATGCAGCTATTGAAAACAAAAAAACTAGAATAACATATTCATATATATGATATTCATTCCAAACCAGATAAATAGAAAAAATGTCAATTAGTAAATAAAATTCAATAAATAATGCTGAAAATAAATAAAACAAATACTTTGCTAACCCATTGTCTCTCACTCTTGTAATGAATATATTTTCAAAAAACATTCCCACTAGATGCATTCTCACAATTCACTAGAAATTATCACTACACGCAATATATATAAATTAGAACAAGGCCTAGATATTGAACGTGATTTAGGAATAAAAAAAATCAAACAACTGACATAACTTGAAAAATATCACATGTGACTCCAGATCTGTCCCCATCCAATCCATAGCATAAATAACTCTATGATAGATGAAGAGATATACCCTAAAATAAAATGATATATATCCTTGTGAGTACAAAATTATCAATTAGTCCACCACCAGTATTTCCACATGATTACCCTTTAATTAAAGACCCATTTCCCTATAAGTTTTAATATTTATTAATTTAAAATAAAATTTTAAAATTTTGGAAAAAAAATTTCCTTTCTGAAAATAGTTTTTAAAACCGTTAAGATTTTATTTAATGTAACAAAAAGGTAGAGAACATGAGTTCATAAATATAATATGAAATAATAATTAAAAAATTAAAAATTAATAAACCGGAATCCATAATTATAAGAGGGATAATAGTATGAAACATCAGCACATGAAACATCATATTGGAAGGTAAAGAAAACATGTGTTTTATTATTTTAATCACAAATAAGGAATATATGTAAAAGGAAATTTCAATAATAACCCATAAAATTAATAGTAAATAAAAGTTGGCACCCTGGGAAAACCTAAGGAATCTATGATTAGGTCATGTCAACCTAAGATCATCATTCTCTTTATGACCGAAACGAACATAATCATTTCCATGCATGAGTTGTCGAGGAGGTCAAAGAAAAAGTCCCAAAAGTAAAAAAATCAAATCACATCATAGTTTTTTAGTTACTGTTGTAACATAATCCAAGCTATGTTGGGAATAATAGTGGAAATCTTACTTTTATTTGACATCCCACCTATGTACTTGGTCTTCCCATTTACTAAACCCATAACCAAAATAAATAATGATCTTTTATTATAAAAAAAACTCAATCTCCCAACAATAAAAATAAAACACACATTATCGCCTTACCTCCCTGTGCTTCCAATGTGAAGTCCCTTTCTTAGAATCATACAGAAAATAAATTTATATAAAATCAATGTATAACATATAACTTAAAATTTCAATATTTCATTGAATTACATCACTTTTTTTGAAATCCTTTAGAAGGTTCCAACCGGTCCTATAATTTTTTAAAAAAATTACATAAATGCTTTTTCTAAGACCATATTTAGAAAAAAAATTACATTAATAAAGGTTTCATTATAATTTTTTCCACATATAAATATATATTTATATATATCTAATTTCATTAATTCACATGATTTAATGTGAATCCTTACACAGGAACAGTCAAATATATATATATATATATATTGTTATATATATATATATTTTACCATCAGATATATACATAAAAATTTACAGAACAATAGATTTATTTTATTTGAAACCTCTCTTGTATTAGTTTATAAATAATATGATAAATATATATATGAAATAAAATTAAAAACAAATAAAAAATATAGTTATCAATTGAATTATAATGAAATATAATTAGAATAAATAGGCGAGTTCCATTAAACACATTATAAATTCTTATAAAATTCATAAAAACATAAGATAAATTTAAAATACCAAATTTCTCTTTCAAAAAATTCCACATGTTATTTTCATGAAAAAATTGAATATATTTTTCAAATGTGGAATAAATCAAGGGAAAATTCATGGGAAACAAATTTGAAATCATATTTCATCATTATAAATTAAATGAATATATTTAATACAATAATGAAAGAATTAAAACCTAAATATAAGTTTCAATAAATTGATGGATCTAATATTAATGTTCCAAGAATGGGGAAAACCTATATAAAATAATCTTAGATGATGAAAATATTTCAAGAATAAAAAGAGGAATGTCTTGGGTGTAATTTTTATAACATGGGAACAACACACACATAAAAAATATCAAACAATCATCCAAAAATATACCCTTGTGTTTATCCTATATGTGATACGATGAAAGGGGATAATAATAGGGGTTGAAATCGGAATGAAAAAAGTCCCGCGAGGACTAAATATTGACCTAAGATGATTATAGGTTGAATTGGGGGAAGAATCATGATGTTTGGAGGCCAAATAAGGATACATTATAGAATTGGGGCTGGATGGAGGGTATGTCCCGTGATAAGTGCGGAGGAAGATAATTGGGGTTAAAATCTATAAGGTAACTTTGAAAACAAAATAACGGCCTGGAAGAGTGGCATGTTTTGGTCACACTTTTGTCCAAGTCGTATACCAACTATGCAACTAAAGCTACACATTCGGGACACTTGTATGTTTGGTTCCCATTGTTTGATAAAACATTCACTAACCATTCAAGCTCATATATTACAGAACATTCCCAACATCATGGCTACCACATGATCTCAACAACTGTGTGGCCAAACAATGTGACAAAGAGAAAAGAGATAAATATTAATACACTCCAAATTAAAAGACCCAGAACACTGAACCAAATTTAAGTATAAATAAATAACCAAAGTAATTGCATCAGGTCATGGTGTGGTAAGATTAAAAATAAATAGATTAATATAATGGAGTGAATTTTTATCATTATTAAGAACTATTAATATGTTTTTATAATAGGAATATGTTGATTTTTACATTAATATCCTCTTATTTCTAACATTTCTCTCAAAGTAAATTTTTTTTATGATGATTCCATTTATATAAAATAGAATATTTTATCATATGAGTATTTTGTTTTAATTTCACTTAATAAGGAGTTTCATTGAATTTTCTCCCACTAAAATGTTAACCCCTTTTAAGATCATAATTTCTTTTAGCATGATAGGTTCCATGTTTCAATAAAAATGAGTATTATGTGGAATTTTTGTTGAGTATCTCCTTGATTTTTTTATGTTTTTATAATTAATTATACATTTTATAGTTTATTGATTTATTATTTAAAATGTTTCATTATTTTTGTATTATTAATTACTATTATTGCTTCATTATTTTTTAATTATCGAATATTTTTTCTTTTTTATTATTTTTATTTTATCATATTCCATGCTGAAAAAAATTTCTTATGTATACTATCATACACATGAATAAGTATATGTTACTTGTATAGAATATCTAGAAGAAAAAAAATGCATTCCTAATTTTTAGAAGATCATAAATCTTGTATTTCATATTCAAAATATAATGTATGAAAAAAAAATTACTTGAAGTTTCACATAGAAAAACATATTACTTATAAATAAATATCATAAAAATTATTAATTTCACTAAGGGTATAAATTTATATACTAAAAATATATTATGCATTAACTTTTTTCAAAGGTAAATATATTATATATTGAATGTATCTTAAATATATTGACATGAAATATATTATGTATGAGAGGACCCTTATGTATGGTGAAAGTGTTTGAAATCTGGAAAATTAATGTACCCTTATGCATTATAGTTGATGTAAAAAAACATTATAATTGAGAAATTAATTATGGAAATTATCATACATATGATGATACTCTAATATAGTGTCCTAATTCCAAATGGTGAATTGTCATTTATTTTTTATGAAATTTAATTTTTTGTTGACTGTGATAGAATTTTTGGGGATTACAACTTATATTCATATTAAATTGTTTGATATATTTATGGTGTTATTTCATATGACAATAGGTATTATTCAAAGTATTTAATACTAATTTTAGTCGAGGATTTGAATAATGATTTTAAATTATTCAAACTGTTTCCTTATAGGATATGAAAAGATAATAGGAAACACCCAAATGAAGTAATTTTTTATCCCTAACAAAAAATTTCATCAAGTTTTAATAGAATAATTTATTCATTATTTTTTCACATATAAATTGAGTTTGATGATATAGGTACTGGTAACACACACAATTCATATAGGGCTACACAATTTACGATATATGTTTTGAATTTCTGCAAAGAAAAATAAAATATTGTTTTATATTACCAAAATTTATTTCATTCCACTAAATATATAATGGGACAATGTTTCTTGTTTTTATACCAAAAAAAATGTCTTTAATATTTTAATGGTTTAATTATTTTATATTTTATTATTCTGAATTTTTTATGTTGTAATGTTTCGTCGATTTACTCACAAAGTTTTTATAACACTATTATAATTTGTTTGTCGTGGTTGTAATAACTTTCTCATAATTTACATTCTCTAGTTATAAGTTGGTCTAGTTAACGAAAATTCTTTTTGTCAACCAAATAAAATGGAAGGGTTTTGGTTATGAATGTACCTAAAAAACATAGCTTTAGTCTTCTATCATGAAGAGTCATTGTTCTATCTATACCTATAAGTATTTATGGTGTGTTTCATCTATTATGTGTTCAACATTCACAATGTAATTTTTTTCACACTGAATAAATATTGATATTCATCATAGAGAGTGTCAATATATGTTGTTTGAGACTATAGAGAGTATAAATTGGATAATTTTGATCCAAAAAACTATAAGATCCATGATCTCTATTTATTTTTCATTATTATTCTTTTTAAACTCTTCACACATAAACTCAATTTATGTTTTATGCTTAATTTTCTTTTTAATAAGTTCTCCATTATTATTAATTTTTCTCGACATTCTTATCATTAAAAATACACCCTTTGCACTTGTCTGTTAGAACCATTATTGTGGTATCTAACACAAGGTATTAGGTTAAACCCTTTGTTTCTACAATTGATGGGATTTCTTATTTAATTTATTTTATATTACTATTTTTTTGTCATTCATTTTCTTGACTATGAAAATTCTTGTGGTTTTTTTTTAAATAGATGGATAACAAATTTGTTTTGAAGGGTATGATTCTTAGAATGTAATGGCATGCTATTTTTTCCACAATAGAGAACCTATGAACATTTAATTTATAAATCCTATACACATGATGGCATACAATCATATTAGTAAGGGAATGATGAGAAATATTTTAAGTAATAAATTTAAATCTTCTAAATATTCTTTCTCATCATTTCAGGGGAAGAAATTTTTTTGTAATATATGATTCATGGATAAATCAATTGAGGTAAAATATGAATATTAAACCTCATATACTTTATATTATAACTATAAAATTTATTATGCATGTAATTATAAATGTGTATAATATTAATAAGAGAATATTAATGAAATTTAGAAAAAACTAGAAACTATTCACGATACTAACATGGAACAAAAGAATGATCAAAAGAATGTGATAAATGAGAACATGGATTTCTATTCTGGTACATTGAAGATTAGATAAGAGTTGAAATGTATAAATGAGGATATTGAAAAGTTTAAAGTTTATATTTCTAATAATGAATAATAGGATAAAGAGAAAATTAATACTATGCGAGAAAATTATTCTAAGATAAAGAATGATATTAAATGTGTTAGCCTAAGTAGGTTAAATAACATGAGAGGAGGGTTGAATTATGGCATGAAAGATTAAAACAACTACCCCTTCAGATATTGATTCATTATTAAAAAAACACTCTTATCTTTGTTTCCCATAGCAATGTATAAAAATAAATGAAACTGTGCTAAACACATAAATATTTTACATGGTTCACCCTTATTATGCTACTTCAAAGCAATATACAATGGAAATATGTTGACGTAAGAAATTTAATAAATCACACTACTATTTCAAGGTATATGATAGATTATTTATATTCATAGGATCACAAACTTTACAAGGATTAGGGATGGATCAGATCCTTCCAAAGGGTCGTTCCTGAGTCTCTTTCTATGTATCACAGTAAGGGGAATGGTTAACCTTATTCCTCTTCTTTTTTCTCACTACATTGGAAAGGATCAAAACAGAGTTTATATACATTTGGTTCCCATGATTATAAATAATTAATATATATATAATTGTGGATAGATTTTTTTTATGTTCTACATTCACTCACTTAATGAATACAGTTTTACCACAGATTTACTGTTCAATCCCTTCTGGTAAACACACCTTTTTATAATGCTTAACCTTGGGATACATTCTATTAAACATTACCTCCTTGCACACATCATTTTTGTTTAGTAAAAATCTACCAAATTTCATGCTACTTTTTGTTTTTTTATGATTCTTCCTCTTGTGTGAAACACTTATACATTGAGTGAACCTCCCTAGGCCATGAAAAAACAACTTCTTTTATTCAAAAAAAAATATTTTAATCATTTCATCGTGAAATAATATTTGTTTAAAACTTATACTAGATTCAAAAAAATCTCTATGTGCACAAAATCCATTTGTGCTCACAGCTTATGCAATTTAGAGCCCTAATTTTCTCTTATGGTGTATCTTCTAAACTATGGTTGTATCCACTAATTTATAAACATGTCCAACCCCTTGTGTATGTTCCTTACATGACTTCCTCATTTCATGTAGGATATCCATTTTTGGACATAACACCTACCTTGTGTGTAACATACTTTGAGTGATGAATGTTACTATTTTATTTCATATTTGGCAGGTAAGATTATTGTGTGCCAACTTTTATCATGAAACTCTAATGTCTTGAAACAATTACTCTTTACCTCTATTTTATATCTTAGGCACATGATTTTTTCTTTTTTTTATTTTCAAATGGTGATCCTGAATCTTTAATTGAATTAAACATTTAAAATCACCATCACCCTTTCATTCAAATTTATCCCTTTATATGAATTTAATTCCTTTGAAAAAAACCTTCTTATAATCTATGGATTTTTTACCCCAAAAACATAACATACATTGCGAAATGGTGGCATCTTATGTACATAATTTTTGTACCTCCTCTAGAGTGTTCATTCCATTTCCTCATATTTTATTCAACATGGCTTGTCAAAAACCTCTCTGGAACTACAAAACATAGCACAGAAAGAAGCTTTGTAAACAAACACAGTCAACCCAAAAAAACCACAATATTACCTGGAGGGATTTTCCCCATAATTATTCCCTTTTGTGTTTATTGAAAAATAATCTTATTTTTATATTTAATTACCATTTATTCTATATTGAATCACTATTTTCTTCTTCTGATTTAGATAGTGATAAATTATTTTCCTAACACAAACTCTAATACCACATGAAAAGCCTTATTGTGAGAAATAAGAGTTGCATGAAAAATTAATCAATGAATCAATTCATTGAAAAAACCACTCATATTATTTCAACAAAATCATCATCTTTTCTGATACATATCTTTTGATCTATTACATTCAATATCATTAGATTTTGAATCACCCTACGTCACTTCTACCTCTATCAGCTTCTACCTCTATCAGCTTCTTTACTTATCTTGATTAAGAAATTTTCTCCCCTTTTATAGCAACATTTTCACACCCTTTATAATTGAACCTGAAGGTCACTTCTTTTTGCTCTTCAATAGGGTAAAGAACAAAGATCAACACATTTGGGAAAAGACACACCATACCTCTAGGAGAGGGGGTCCCACATCCACACTTTTTCTAGTGTGTAGGGATGGACAAAATACCAAGATCCAGTTGATCTCATCCAAACATTTATTTGGGTAAGGCCTTTGTCAAAATGCCTATAACTTATAGTTCTGTAAGAACATAATCCAACTTCACAATCCCTTTCTCCAATTACTCTTTCATAAAATTATACTTTATTCCAATTTTCATTGTCCTTGACTGATGGACTAGATTGTTTCTCATATTTATAGAACATGAGTTACCGCAATGGATTCTAATTGGATACCTCACTTCAACTCCTATATCATCAACCTGCTACTTCATCCAAAATAACTATTTTCAAGATTGAGTTCTTAAAATATATTTATATTATACAATGCTTAATTAAATGCAATATTATTTATTTCATATCTATTAAATAAAAAATCCACAAAGATAAAGTTCACCACTTGAAGATTATTTTCTATCATCGTCTGATCCAGACCAATTGGCATCTGTATACCACAATCACTCTTGGTGATATTTTTCATTGTACAAAAAACCAAAATCCACTCTTCACGTGATATACAGATGTATTCATTTTTACTATACTTAAGTTTTTTTCTTTTAGAAAACATTAATACTATGATTCTTATCATGAAGAAAAACCTCTATCTATTCCTGTTGCTATTAAGTATAACAAACATCCAAACATTTTCCAATATTCTATGAGATTAACCACTTTTTATTCATTATAACTTGATAGATTAATCTGGGTAGCAATCGTAGTCATCATATCCTTGTAAATTTCTATTCCATATCATTAAAAAACCTCTATGTCATATTTATAATGAGAAATGAATTTACCCTTCTGTCCTTGTGTCATATGTAAACCAAGGTAAAACTATTTTTCACTAATCCTGGACATTTTTGAAATAAATTTTCATGAATTTCAGGAAATTATTACATCGATATTCATCTGATCCACGAAATATTATTTCATCGACATATACTAGCACCATCATCCTTTGATTAATATCATTGTTCACATATACATTGTAATCAACTCAACCATGCTGAAAACTATGCTTCTTAAAAAATATATCAATATATAAATACAATGATGTTAGTGGTAGCATTAACCTATATAGATACATTATAATTTGAAAAACTCTGTTGTCATATTCATGAATGAGAAAACCATCTAGTTACTCAATATGAACTTCTCCTTCTATAACCCCATTAAGAAATGATGACATCCGTCTGGAAAACTTTGAACATTATATTCACTACTATGGAAAATAATAACCTGATTTTCTATAGCCTTGAAATAGCCCCCAGGGCATTAGTAAAGTGGTTGACTAGTTGGGCCATTTCGCTGTCTGGGGGAACTGGCACAGGCTCGAGTCCCGCCAATCTCGGACACTATTTATATTATGAGTTTGGCTATTCAACGCCATGTCTTATCTGGGGAATGTGTATATCCCTAGTTTGGCGGACTGACTATATGGGTAAAGAGGGGTACTTAATTGACAACCACATTTTGGAAGACCTCTTAGCGGCGTCCCCTCACTCTCCTGAGGTGGATAGGGTTTCCCCTATCTTTCCTTTCTCCTTCCCCCTCTGGCATAGAATGGTCGCGGTAGTTCCTTCTGTCTCAGATCGAACCTTGCTCTAGTGTGGCATGACGGGATCCAATAGTGTTCGGTATGGTCTCCATTCTCGGTGATGATTCTCCGCTTCAGCGCTTCAGATCGGCATGGATAATGTGGCTAAGTCCAGTACTGCGGTGGTGACACATGATGGGTTTTGGTTTGGTGTAACACCCCGAGCTTCCACGATACGCTTCTCATTCAATAATGCAATAGCTTGCATTGTACGCAACTTCGAGTTCTAAAACACCGCGACTAATCAAAGTAGTCATTAGAAATAGTAATAACCACTTTTTAAAATTATAGAAATTTTATATTTCAAAATGGACTTCATTTTTGTATTCGTAATATCAAAATTAGCCTATGTTGAATTTTTGGTATTTTTCTGAGAACTTCTAATTTTTTATGAATTGTGAAAAATACTTAAAAACAACTTTTTTAATCAAAATAATTTATAGTGATAAATTATACTATTTAGTGGTTTTAAAGTATAATTAGAATATATTTTTACCATTTTATCCAATGGTGGTCATTAGAATTAATTTAACATTAAAATTGGACATAAACAATTGTCAATCTTTTGATATAAATTGTTTCTTAAAAACACGCTATTTGTTGTGACAGCGGGAATTAATTATAAAATTAATTAATGCAACTTATATGATTGGAATTTTGTAAAATAGACATCATTTTTGAATTCGGAATATCAATTATAGCTTAGGGTGAAATTTTGGCATTGTTCTGAAAAACTTCAATTTTTGATGAATAGTGAAACCACTAAGTGGTAGTTAAATAACTGATTTTTCGTTTAAATGAAATATTACCACTTCTGTGATTTGATTTTCAAAAAACCGACATACATGGTTGTCATTAAGAAGTAAAATGTGGTTCAATGAGATTAAAATAATTTTTTGGTGAATAGTAACTTTTAAGTTCTTAATCGCGATTAGAGGTAATTAGTGTAGTTTAAGGTACAAATAATATTATAATAATATGAGATGAGCATGACACTTGTCCTACTCCTATTGGATGAGTCATGGCCGACCAAGACAACCCATGGGGCAACTTGGGGACCACATGGATCCACTTTAGTTGGAAAATGACATTAATATATATTTATTTAATGTTAAAATTAAATTGACACAAACATGAGTTGTTTTACTAAAACAGTTTTAAAGTGGGGTTACACAAGTCCAAATTTTGATTATAAATATTCATTAGAAAGAAAAAAAGATTTACTACATCATAATATTTTTTTTATAATTTTTAGACATTAAATAAATTAAATTATTTATGACATCATGATGATGCAGCGATGACCTCATTATTTAACGATTTAAATAAAATGGGAAGATAATGCAAAATAAAAGGCTTACACTTGTCCAAAGCCAATTGTATGAGGAGATTTCGAACCCTTATCACCTTATCCTAGAATTATATAAGTGTGGGACCTTTAGAATCCGAAAAGCATTGTGTAATAATGTAACATTTCAATCTTTCCAAAAGAGCCCCTCCTCTCCACTTATAAAAGGCCCCCACCTCTCCCACCTTATTCACACCTTCAAGCCATTTGGATCGGCCAAACTCAGCCCAAATACTCTCCCAACATCCCTCTATTACTCCTAGAAGCCTCACTTTGGGCAGAACTCTTCCCAAGGAAGCCTTTGGCTGAAATCAAAAAGAGTTACCCGATTTTGAGGTAATGTCTTCTCTAATGTTGTTTTGTTATATTTTTCTTCTCCAACCCCCTAAACTCTTTTTATTCATTTCTTTTGTAACAACACCAGTATCCTCAATATACTAGTATGTTTTTATAAGAAGTATTCGAGCTACACTTACACACACCTATATCTAATGGTTAATGAACATACGGTTTCTGTGGATGGCGAATTTCTGCCTCACGAAACGATGATTGTTCAACACTCATATAACACCTTCAAAGGTGGCCATTAAGATGTAACTATTTTTATATATGATATATAATATGTTTATGTTTTACTTATGCTTCTGTATTTCTCATTTATGGCATACTTTATTATTTCCATTATGGGTAAAACGCGATAATTTCATTTTAGGAAGTGCGGACTACCGCCCCCTCAAAGTGATTTGAATCGTTAATGCCATATGTGAGATGTATAAAGGATGGAGTAAATATTATTATGCACTATATTATACTGGAATTATATTATACATTTATATCATTATGATTTCGTTCCATTAAATATGAAATTGAAATGAAATTAGCGTTCATGCGTACGTACGGCTTACCGTCTCCATGAACGGTGCATTTCATTTCTTACCTCTAAATGTTACGTAATATTATAAATGAATGTATATACTGGATATATAAGATATATATGACATATAAATCATGAATATAATTCTGGAGATAATGGATATTCTACCACATAAACAACTTGTAATTATAAGAAGTTTATTGTTGACTCAAGTACCAAAGATCGAAAAAACGACCGTTATTAACTTAAATAATTACATAATGTTAATAACATTGTAATAAGTGATATAAAAAGGATAATGAAATTTAAAATGGTTCTTAATAAGGTATATATTAACTCTAGTTTATTATTCAGGAGGTTAAAGAACGGTTGAGTCAAGTCGGACATGAGGTGAGGGAACTTCTTAACCCAACTTCCATTCTTTGGGTTAATCTCCTACTTTAAAATTATGTCATGATATTATTATGTCCTATTTTGTATTTTTACTTTCTTTATGTGTACCTATAGTGAATACACATAATAGATCTATTTTATTTTAAAAATGATCTTTTTAAGGACTTCGTCTCAATCCCCTTTCATTGAGGCATATTTGGTTTTATACACAACTTTCTTTTATACGGTGTAAAAACCCCTTTGACTTTTACGTTTATTCAAAAGGAATCTTTATTTATACGAAGCGTTTTGCTAAACGACAAAAGGGAATGTTTTTCTTTCCTTACTTATGCGGTGACAACGACTTCTCCGACGCCATGACCATTATTTGAGTTTCGGCTTCCTCTACAAGCCATCATTTTTTTTAATGAAAAATAAATACAAAGTTTTAACTTTCTTTTATTTTGGTTTTGAAAATGGTTTTGAAAGCATTTTTATTATATCAATGTGTTGTATTGATATCTTGTGATTGAAATGTGGAAATGTTATGTTTCCTTCACTCATGTTCTATGTGATACGATTATGTTATGGTTTATGATATGTTTAAACCTATTCATATGAGGAATGTATTGGACTTAATAAGTGACGGGTGGAGCCCGCTATAGCTCCTCGATGCATCGGTAGGTCTCATGAGACAACTAGACGTGGAATTGGCCGAGGCCCTTTCCCAATTTGATTTATGGTTTTGGCCGAGGCCTTAATCATTTTAGACGTCTTGGCCGAGGCCTTGACAAAATGTTTCAAAATGTCTGGCATTATACATTCCCTCATTATGAAAGTGGTTATTGATATTACATGTGATTATTCGACCAGTAGGATATCCATGTGAGTAATTAATGGCATTGTTTTATTTTACTTTTTCCATATTATGTTGATGTTCAAGTTTAAAAGGCTTTTGTTTTAGTTATACATTGCCTTAAATTTTTATGTTTTTTTATGAAAGCTTCCGCAATATTGTTATCCTTACTGAGCATCTGAGCTCACCCATTTCAATGTTTTAATATTTTCCAGGATGTGAAGAAGTGTATTATGACTGACTTGCAAGAATAGTCAGTGAGGATATGAGTGTGGACTATGAAGACCATGTTATTGTAGTTTGTTTACTTTTTGATGTAATGAAAGACTTATGAATGTATCTAGTGTTTCCAAGGCTACTAAACTAATCGGTCTTTCGAGACTTGATCTTTTGTGATCATGCCAATGTTACGAAGTAATGCACCGACTCTGGGTAGCTGGGGTCGGGGCGTTACAGTTGGTATCAGATGCAGTTTAGTAATAACCTTGGAATCTAGATTTAGATAAACTCTGATTAGAGCACATAGCCCGAAGATAGACTTTGAGGATTAGTATAGAAGAACTTCCTAGAATTTTTTTTATTGTAGAGATTTTGTGAGTTTTCCGAAAAATACATCCTTGTATGGATACGAGCAGGTAGAGGCGGCTCTGGCATAGATGTACCTAGGGGTAAAACCCGAAAACACCGCTTTGAGCTAGACTCGAACGGGAACTGGTGCACGACAACAGGCCTTGTTGCACTCTTGGTTACGACACTCCCGGGGGATATGCTTAGGATAATTCTCATTTTCTTTACAAACCACTATGAAGGGTTATGAGTATATACTTCCTCAAAGAAAACATTTTTATGGATTATATCCATAAATAGTTCAATTTATGTTAAGTATCTTACAAGTATGGAATTATGTATTTTGATTTATAAACTAATATAGTTTATGCCATTGTTTAGAAATGGCTCCTAGTGGAAGGAATGGAAACTGTATCAATGCACGCACTCCGTGTAGGGATTACCCTCCTGCTCAAGATAATTATTGTGGAGCTGGAGATACAACCGGTGCTGATCAACTTATTACCATACTGGGACAACTCACTCAGGTTATGAATAATAACCTTACTCATATGGAACACCCTGATCCGCAACGTGGAGGATCAATGTTAGACAGCTTCATGAGGTAACAACCGCCAACATTTAATGGGGGTACAAATCCATTAGTAGCTGAGCAATGGATAAATTCCTTAGAAAACATATTCCATGCCTTGGGGAGTAGTGAAAGGGAGAAGGTTGTCATGGCAGTTTACCGCCTCACTGGAGATGTCGATCAGTGGTGGTCGCTGATTCAAAACACAAAGGAAGATGATGACGTATCGAATATGGAATGGAGGGAGTTCAAAGATCTTTTCTTAGAAAAATACTTTCCTCGTGACCATCGAGCAGATATGGAAAGGCAATTTCTGAGTTTGAGGCAGAAGGATGATGAGAATGTCGCAAAGTATGAGGCTAACTTTACAAGGTTAGCGAGGCATGCTGCCGATTATATACGTAACCCAAGGAGTAAGATTGATCATTTCTTTGATGGGCTAAAACCATTTCTCCGTCGAGCTTTAGTATCACAATCCTTCTCATCATACGAAGATATTGTCTTGTGTGCTATCAAGACAGAAAAGGAATTCTCTAAGTCTTATGACAACAAAGTAAAGCAAGAGAAGAAGAGAACGGTGGAACAAGAGACAGATAAAGGGAAAAAGGGAAAGAAGGATTTTCCATTATGTGATAATTATGGGAAGAATCACCTTGGTACTTGCCTAAAAGGAATGGGAGTTTGTTATAAATGTGGAGAAAAGGGTCACCAGGCTCGTGATTGCAAGGGAAAGAAAGAGGCTGTCAAAGTTGAATGCTACAATTGTAGGGAAACAGGGTATTATGCAAATGAATGTCCTAAGCGTCAAGGAAACTTACCTCAGAAAAGGCCAAGGGATCAAGGCCAATCTTATGATGTGACTACAGTTGAAGCGGAATAATTAATGTATTGGTGCTTTTGGACTCAAGGATTATATTCTGGTTATAAGAATAATGTGATATATATATATGGATTGTACTGCAGTACTTGTTGATTTCAGTAAGGTTTTAATATGATTAAGGTAATAACATTTTTAGTATGTGACAAAAAGAGAAACTTTTCTTTTTTTGGGGAATCTGATGTTACAATTGATTTTGGAATTTAGAGACCTTTTAGAGAAAGTCTGGACGGAGGTATTTTGGATAACTACAATGGTTGGAATGGATTAAGGTGAACCATGGATAGTATTGTTTAAGGTTAAATCATTTTTGAAGATTATTTTTCGAATATTATAATACTATAGTTTTAGGAAAAAGGACAACCTGCAGGGTGGGGCATAACCCGTCGCGTCGGACAAAGCTGCAGGAATCGAACCCACAATCATAGTGTGACAGGACTTTATTTCCTACCACTAGCCTACAGGAAGTCCCTGGTTAATACAAAATAATTTTACTAATCTAAATGGTATGTGTTAACATTTGGAATCTTATACAATTAGGATAAGTATAATATTTTTGAGTTCTATTATATTTTTGAGTGAAAGATGAGTTGAAGGTTGAAACTCTAATTGTCAAGCATAAATATATATATACCTATCTCTTATTCAATGAATAAATTAATTCTTAAACTTTAGTAAAGGGATATTAAAACAAAAAATCTGTTATCCTAATACCGTATGTCTTGTTGAACTGATGATATTTTAAATCAACATAGATTGAAGGCTTTGAGGCCCTCAATTTGACAGTTGATTGTGATTGATGACCCCAATCTCTCCCTACAAATATTTACGTTTTTCCTCCAATTATATGTCTCTAATTGCCACCAATGTTCTCCTAATCGAGATCATAATTGGGTGGTGACTTTTTCATTTCCATTTCCCTCTTATTAAGGCTAAATTTTATTAATCTTATTTCCGATGTGGGTTTTCCTCAAAGGTATTTTCTATTTTCAACCTTTTATTTTCCAAGAAAAATTTCAAATTGCGAGGACGCAATTTATTGAAGGAGGGGAGAATGTAACACCCCGAGCTTCCACGATACGCTTCTCATTCAATAATGCAATAGCTTGCATTGTACGCAACTTCGAGTTCTAAAACACCGCGACTAATAAAAGTAGCCGTTATGAATAGTAATAACCACTTTTTAAAATTATAAAAATTTATATTTCAAAATGGACTTCATTTTTGTATTCGTAATATCGAAATTAGCCTATGTTGAATTTTTGGTATTTTTCTGAGAACTTCTAATTTTTTATGAATTGTGAAAAATACTTAAAAACAACTTTTTTAATCAAAATAATTTATAGTGATAAATTATACTATTTAGTGCTTTTAAAGTATAATTAGAATATATTTTTACCATTTTATACAATGGTGGTCATTATAATTAATTTAACATTAAAATTGGACATAAACAATTGTCAATCTTTTGATATAAATTGTTTCTCAAAAACACGCTATTTGTTGTGACAGCGGGAATTAATTATAAAATTAATTAATGAAACTTATATGATTGTAATTTTGTAAAATATACATCATTTTTGAATTTGGAATATCAATTATAGCTTAGGGTGAAATTTTGGCATTGTTCTGAAAAACTTCAATTTTTGATGAATAGTGAAACCACTAAGTGGTAGTTAAATAACTGATTTTTCGTTTAAATGAAATATTACCACTTCTGTGATTTGATTTTCAAAAATCCGACATACATGGTTGTCATTAAGAAGTAAAATGTGGTTCAATGAGATTAAAATAATTTTTTGGTGAATAGTAACTTTTAAGTTCTTAATCGCGATTAGAGGTAATTAGTGTAGTTTAAGGTACAAATAATGTTATAATAATATGAGATGATCATGACACTTGTCCTACTCCTATTGGATGAGTCATGGCCGACCAAGACAACCCATGGGTCAACTTGGGGACCCCATGGAGCCACTTTAGTGGGAAAATGACATTAATATATATTTATTTAATGTTAAAATTAAATTGACACAAACATGAGTTGTTTTACTAAAACAGTTTTAAAGTGGGGTTACACAAGTCCAAATTTTGATTATAAATATTCATTAGAAAGATACAAATATTTACTACATCATAATATTTTTTTTATAATTTGTAGACATTAAATAAATTAAATTATTTATGACATCATGATGATGCAGCGATGACCTCATTATTTAACGATTTAAATAAAATGGGAAGATAATGCAAAATCCAAGGCTTACACTTGTCCAAAGCCAATTGGATGAGGATATTTAGAACCCTTATCACCTTATCCTAGAATTATATAAGTGTGGGACCTTTAGAATCCGAAAATCATTGTGTAATAATGTAACATTTCAATCTTTCCAAAAGAGCCCCTCCTCTCCACTTATAAAAGGCCCCAACCTCTCCCACCTTATTCACACCTTCAAGCCATTTGGATCGGCCAACCTCATCCCAAATACTCTCCCAACATCCATCTCTTACTCCTAGAAGCCTCACTTTGGGCAGAACTCTTCCCAAGGAAGCCTTTGGCTCAAATCAAAAAGAGTTACCCGATTTTGAGGTAATGTCTTCTCTAATGTTGTTTTGTTATATTTTTCTTCTCCAACCCCCTAAACTCTTTTTATTCATTTCTTTTGTAACAACACAAGTATCCTCAATATACTAGGATGTTTTTATAATAAGGATTCGAGCTACACTTACACACACCTACATCTAATGGTTAATGAACATACGGTTTCTGTGGATGGTGAATTTCTGCCTCACGAAACGATGATTGTTCAACACTCATATAACACCTTCAAAGGTGGCCATTAAGATGTAACTATTTTTATATATGATATATAATATGTTTATGTTTTACTTATGCTTCTGTATTTCTCATTTATGGCATACTTTATGATTTCCATTATGGGTAAAACGCGATAATTTCATTTTAGGAAGTGCGGACTACCGCCCCCTCAAAGTGATTTGAATCGTTAATGCCATATGTGGGATGTATAAAGGATGGAGTAAATAGTATTATGCACTATATTATACTGGAATTATATTATACATTTATATCATTATGATTTCGTTCCATTAAATATGAAATTGAAATGAAAGTAGCGTTCATGCGTACGTACGGCTTACCGTCTCCATGAACGGTGCATTTCATTTCTTACCTCTAAATGTTACGTAATATTATAAATGAATGTATATACTAGATATATAAGATATATATGACCTATAAATCATGAATATAATTCTGGAGATAATGGATATTCTACCACATAAACAACTTGTAATTATAAGAAGTTTATTGTTGACTCAAGTACCAAAGATCGACAAAACGACCGTTATTAACTTAAATAATTACATAATGTTCATAACATTGTAATAAGTGATATAAAAAGGATAATGAAATTGAAAATGGTTCTTAATAAGGTATATATTAACTCTAGTTTATTATTCATGAGGTTAAAGAACGGTTGAGTCAAGTCGGACATGAGGTGAGGGAACTTCTTAACCCAACTTCCATTCTTTGGGTTAATCTCCTACTTTAAAATTATGTCATGATATTAAGATGTCCTATTTTGTATTTTTACTTTCTTTATGTGTACCTATAGTGAATACACATAATAGATCTATTTTATTTTAAAAATGATCTTTTTAAGGACTTCGTCTCAATCCCCTTTCATTGAGGCATATTTGGTTTTATACACAACTTTCTTTTATACGGTGTATAAACCCCTTTGACTTCTACGTTTATTCAAAAGGAATCTTTCTTTATATGAAGCGTTTTGCTAAACGACAAAAGGGAATGTTTTTCTTTTCGTACTTATGCGGTGACAACGACTTCTCCGCCGCCGTGACCATTATTTGAGTTTCGGCTTCCTCTACAAGCCATAATTTTTTTTAATCAAAAATAAATACAAAGTTTTAACTTTCTTTTATTTTGGTTTTGAAAATGGTTTTGAAAGCATTTTTATTATATCAATGTGTTGTATTGATATCTTGTGATTGAAATGTGGAAATGTTATGTTTCCTTTACTCATGTTCTATGTGATACGATTATGTTATGGTTTATGATATGTTTAAACCTATTCATATGAGGAATGTATTGGACTTAATAAGTGACAGGTGGAGCCCGATATAGCTCCTCGATGCATCGGTAGGTCTCACGAAACAACTAGACGTGGAATTGGCCGAGGCCCTTTCCCAATTTGATTTATGGTTTTGGCCGAGGCCTTAATCATTTTAGACGTCTTGGATGAGGCCTTGAAAAAATGTTTCAGAATGTCTGGCATTATACATTCCCTCATTATGAAAGTGGTTATTGATATTACATGTGATTATTCGACCAGTAGGATATCCATGTTAGTAAGTAATGGCATTGTTTTATTTTACTTTTTCCATATTATGTTGATGTTCAAGTTTAAAAGGCTTTTGTTTTAGTTATACATTGCCTTAAATTTTTATGTTTTTTTATGAAAGCTTCCGCAATATTGTTATCCTTACTGAGCATCTGAGCTCACCCCTTTCAATGTTTTAATATTTTCCAGGATGTGAAGAAGTGTATTATGACTGACTTGCAAGAATAGTCAGTGAGGATATGTGTGTGGACTATGAAGACCGTGTTATTGTATTTTGTTTACTTTTTGATGTAATGAAAGACTTATGAATGTATCTAGTGTTTCCAAGGCTACTAAACTAATCGGTCTTTCGAGACTTGATCTTTTGTGATCATGCCAATGTTACGAAGTAATGCACCGACTCTGGGTAGCTGGGGTCGGGGCATTACAGTTGGTATCAGAGGCAGTTTAGTAATAACCTTGGAAGCTATATTTCGGTAAACTCTGATTAGAGCACATAGCCCGAAGATAGACTTTGAGGATTAGTATAGAAGAACTTCCTAGAATTTTTTTTATTGTAGAGATTTTGTGAGTTTTCCGAGCAATACATCCTTGTCTGGATACGAGCAGGTAGAGGCGGCTCTGGCACAGATGTACCTAGGGGTAAAACCCGAAAACACCGCTTTGAGCTAGACTCGAACGGGAACTGGTGCACGACAACGGGCCTTGTTGCACTCTTGGTTACGACACTACCGGGGGATATGCTTGGGATAATTCTCATTTTCTTTACAAACCACTATGAAGGGTTATGAGTATATACTTCCTCAAAGAAAACATTTTTATGGATTATATCCATAAATAGTTCAATTTATGTTAAGTATCTTACAAGTATGGAATTATGTATTTTGATTTATAAACTAATATAGTTTATGCCATTGTTTAGAAATGGCTCCTAGTGGAAGGAATGTAAACCGTATCAATTCACGCACTCCGTGTAGGGATTACCCTCCTGCTCAAGATAATTATTGTGGAGCTGGAGATACAACTGGTGCTGATCAACTTATTACCATACTGGGACAACTCACTCAGGTTATGAATAATAACCTTACTCGTATGGAGCACCCTGATCCGCAACGTGGAGGATCAATGTTATACCGCTTCATGAGGCAACAACCGCCAACATTTAATGGGGGTACAAATCCATTAGTAGCTGAGCAATGGATAAATTCCTTAGAAAACATATTCCATGCCTTGGGGAGTAGTGAAAGGGAGAAGGTTGTCATGGCAGTTTACCGCCTCACTGGAGATGCCGATCAGTGGTGGTCGCTGATTCAAAACACAAAGGAAGATGATGACGTATCGAATATGGAATGGAGGGAGTTCAAAGAGCTTTTCTTAGAAAAATACTTTCCTCGTGACCATCGAGCAGATATGGAAAGGCAATTTCTGAGTTTGAGGCAGAAGGATGATGAGAATGTCGCAAAGTATGAGGCTAACTTTACAAGGTTAGTGAGGCATACTGCCGATTATATACGTAACCCAAGGAGTAAGATTGATCGTTTCTTTGATGGGCTAAAACCATTTCTCCGTCGAGCTTTAGTATCACAATCCTTCTCATCATACGAAGATATTGTCTTGTGTGCTATCAAGACAGAAAAGGAATTCTCTAAGTCTTATGACAACAAAGTAAAGCAAGAGAAGAAGAGAACGGTGGAACAAGAGACAGATAAAGGGAAAAAGGGAAAGAAGGATTTTCCATTATGTGATAATTGTGGGAAGAATCACCCTAGTACTTACCTAAAAGGAATGGGAGTTTGTTATAAATGTGGAGAAAAGGGTCACCAGGCTCGTGATTGCAAGGGAAAGAAAGAGGCTTTCAAAGTTGAATGCTACAATTGTAGGGAAACAGGGCATTATGCAAATGAATGTCCTAAGCGTCAAGGAAACTTACCTCAGAAAAGGCCAAGGGATCAAGGCCAATCTTATGCTGTGACTACAGTTGAAGCGGAATAATTAATGTATTGGTGCTTTTGGACTCAAGGATTATATTCTGGTTATAAGAATAATGTGATATATATATATGGATTGTACTGCAGTACTTGTTGATTTCAGTAAGGTTTTAATATGATTAAGCTAATAATATTTTTAGTATGTGACAAAAAGAGAAACTTTTCTTTGTTTGGGGAATCTAATGTTACAATTGATTTTGGAATTTAGAGACCTTTTAGAGAAAGTCTGGACGGAGGTATTTTGGATAACTACAATGGTTGGAATGGATTAAGTTGAACCATGGATAGTATTGTTTAAGGTTAAAGCATTTCTGAAGATTATTTTTCGAATATTATAATACTATAGTTTTAGGAAAAAGGACAACCTGCAGGGTGGGGCATAACCCGTCGCATTGGACAAAGCTGCAGGAATCGAACCCACAATCATAGTGTGACAGGCCTTTATTTCCTACCACTAGCCTACAGGAAGTCCCTGGTTAATACAAAATAATTTTACTAATCTAAATGGTATGTGTTAACATTTGGAACCTTATACAATTAGGATAAGTATAATATTTTTGAGTTCTATTATATTTTTGAGTGAAAGATGAGTTGAAGGTTGAAACTCTAATTGTCAAGCATAAATATATATATACCTATCTCTTATTCAATTAATAAATTAATTCTTAAACTTTAGTAAAGGGATATTAAAACAAAAAATCCGTTATCCTAATACCTTATGTCTTGTTGAACTGATGATATTTTAAATCAACATAGATTGAAGGCTTTGAGGCCCTCAATTTGACAGTTGATTGTGATTGATGACCCCAATCGCTCCCTACAAATATTTACGTTTTTCCTCCAATTATATGTCTCTAATTTCCACCAATGTTCTCCTAATCGAGATCATAATTGGGTGGTGACTTTTTCATTTCCCTTTCCCTCTTATTAAGGCTAAATTTTATTAATCTTATTTCTGATGTGGGTTTTCCTCAAAGGTATTTTCTATTTTCAACCTTTTATTTTCCAAGAAAAATTTCAAATTGCGAGGACGCAATTTATTGAAGGAGGGGAGAATGTAACACCCCGAGCTTCCACGATACGCTTCTCATTCAATAATGCAATAGCTTGCATTGTACGCAACTTCGAGTTCTAAAACACCGCGACTAATAAAAGTAGCTGTTATGAATAGTAATAACCACTTTTTCAAATTATAGAAATTTTATATTTCAAAATGGACTTCATTTATGTATTCGTAATATCGAAATTAGCCTATGTTGAATTTTTGGTATTTTTCTGAGAACTTCTAATTTTTTATGAATTGTGAAAAATACTTAAAAACAACTTTTTTAATCAAAATAATTTATAGTGATAAATTATACTATTTAGTGGTTTTAAAGTATAATTAGAATATATTTTTACCATTTTATCCAATGGTGGTCATTAGAATTAATTTAACATTAAAATTGGACATAAACAATTGTCAATCTTTTGATATAAATTGTTTCTTAAAAACACGCTATTTGTTGTGACAGCGGGAATTAATTATAAAATTAATTAATGAAACTTATATGATTGGAATTTTTTAAAATAGACATCATTTTTGAATTTGTAATATCAATTATAGCTTAGGGTGAAATTTTGGCATTGTTCTGAAAAACTTCAATTTTTGATGAATAGTGAAACCACTAAGTGGTGGTTAAATAACTGATTTTTCGTTTAAATGAAATATTACCACTTCTGTGATTTGATTTTCAAAAATCCGACATACATGGTTGTCATTAATAAGTAAAATGTGGTTCAATGATATTAAAATAATTTTTTGGTGAATAGAAACTTTTAAGTTCTTAATCGCGATTAGAGGTAATTAGTGTAGTTTAAGGTACAAATAATGTTATAATAATATGAGATGAGCATGACACTTGTCCTACTCCTATTGGATGAGTCATGGCCGACCAAGACAACCCATGGGTCAACTTGGGGACCCCATGGAGCCACTTTAGTTGGAAAATGACATTAATATATATTTATTTAATGTTAAAATTAAATTGACACAAACATGAGTTGTTTTACTAAAACAGTTTTAAAGTGGGGTTACACAAGTCCAAATTTTTATTATAAATATTCATTAGAAATATAAAAATATTTAATACATCATAATATTTTTTTATAATTTTTAGACATTAAATAAATTAAATTATTTATGACATCATGATGATGCAGCGATGACCTCATTATTTAACGATTTAAATAAAATGGGAAGATAATGCAAAATCCAAGGCTTACACTTGTCCAAAGCCAATTGGATGAGGTTATTTCGAAACCTTATCACCTTATCCTCGAATTATATAATTGTGGGACCTTTAGAATCCGAAAAGCATTGTGTAATAATGTAACATTTCAATCTTTCCAAAAGAGCCCCTCCTCTCCACTTATAAAAGGCCCCCACCTCTCCCACCTTATTCACACATTAAAGCCATTTGGATCGGCCAACCTCAGCCCAAATACTCTCCCAACATCCCTCTCTTACTCCTAGAAGCCTCACTTTGGGCAGAACTCTTCCCAAGGAAGCCTTTGGCTCAAATCAATAAGAGTTACCCGATTTTGAGGTAATGTCTTCTCTAATGTTGTTTTGTTATATTTTTCTTCTACAACCCCCTAAACTCTTTTTATTAATTTATTTTGTAACAACACCAGTATCCTCAATATACTAGGATGTTGTTATAAGAAGGATTCGAGCTACACTTACACACACCTACATATAATGGTTAATGAACATACGGTTTCTGTGGATGGCGAATTTTTGCCTCACGAAACGATGATTGTTCAACACTCATATAACACCTTCAAAGGTGGCCATTAAGATGTAAATATTTTTATATATGATATATAATATGTTTATGTTTTACTTATGCTTATGTATTTCTCATTTATGGCATACTTTATGATTTCCATTATGGGTAAAACGCGATAATTTCATTTTAGGAAGTGCGGACTACCGCCCCCTCAAAGTGACTTGAATCGTTAATGCCATATGTGGTATGTATAAAGGATGGAGTAAATAGTATTATGCACTATATTATACTTGAATTATATTATACATTTATATAATTATTATTTCGTTCCATTAAATATGAAATTGAAATGAAAGTAGCGTTCATGCGTACGTACGGCTTACCGTCTCCATGAACGGTGCATTTCATTTCTTACCTCTAAATGTTACGTAATATTATAAATGAATGTATATACTGGATATATAAGATATATATGACATCTAAATCATGAATATAATTCTGGAGATAATAGATATTCTACCACATAAACAACTTGTAATTATAAGAAGTTTATTGTTGACTCAAGTACCAAAGATCGACAAAACGACCGTTATTAACTTAAATAATTACATAATGTTCATAACATTGTAATAAGTGATATAAAAAGGATAATGAAATTGAAAATGGTTCTTAATAAGGTATATATTAACTCTAGTTTATTATTCAGGAGGTTAAAGAACGGTTGAGTCAAGTCGAACATGAGGTGAGGGAACTTCTTAACCCAACTTCCATTCTTTGGGTTAATCTCCTACTTTAAAATTATGTCATGATATTATTTTGTCCTATTTTGTATTTTTAATTTCTTTATGTGTACCTATAGTGAATACACATAATAGATCTATTTTATTTTAAAAATGATCTTTTTAAGGACTTCGTCTCAATCCCCTTCCATTGAGGCATATTTGGTTTTATACACAACTTTCTTTTATACGGTGTATAAACCCCTTTGACTTTTACGTTTATTCAAAAGGAATCTTTCTTTATACGAAGCATTTTTCTAAACGACAAAAGGGAATGTTTTTCTTTCCGTACTTATGCGGTGACAATGACTTATCCGCCGCCGTGAACATTATTTGAGTTTCGGCTTCCTCTACAAGCCATCATTTTTTTTAATGAAAAATAAATACAAAGTTTTAACTTTCTTTTATTTTGGTTTTGAAAATGGTTTTGAAATCATTTTTATTATATCAATGTGTTGTATTGATATCTTGTGATTGAAATGTGGAAATGTTATGTTTCCTTTACTCATGTTCTATGTGATACGATTATGTTATGGTTTATGATATGTTTAAACCTATTCATATGAGGAATGTATTGGACTTAATAAGTGACGGGTGGAGCCCGCTATAGCTCCTCGATGCATCGGTAGGTCTCATGAGACAACTAGACGTGGAATTGGCCGAGGCCCTTTCCCAATTTGATTTATGGTTTTGGCCGAGGCCTTAATCATTTTAGACGTCTTGGCTGAGGCCTTGAAAAAATGTTTCAGAATGTCTGGCATTATACATTCCCTCATTATGAAAGTGGTTATTGATATTACATGTGATTATTTGACCAGTAGGATATCCATGTGAGTAAGTAATGGCATTGTTTTATTTTACTTTTTCCATATTATGTTGATGTTCAAGTTTAAAAGGCTTTTGTTTTAGTTATACATTGCCTTAAATTTTTATGTTTTTTTATGAAAGCTTCCGCAATATTGTTATCCTTACTGAGCATCTGAGCTCACCCCTTTCAATGTTTTAATATTTTCCAGGATGTGAAGAAGTGTATTATGACTGACTTGCAAGAATAGTCAGTGAGGATATGAGTGTGGACTATGAAGACCATGTTATTGTAGTTTGTTTACTTTTTGATGTAATGAAAGACTTATGAATGTATCTAGTGTTTCCAAGGCTACTAAACTAATCGGTCTTTCGAGACTTGATCTTTTGTGATCATGCCAATGTTACGAAGTAATGCACCGACTCTGGGTAGCTGGGGTCAGGGCGTTACATTTGGTGCGTCCCATCTTTCATGCATCGTCGATTTCTACGCTCGGCTCTCAGCCGCTTACATGCTACCTCCGGCAGTCTTTCCGGCATCGATTGAGAGGCTACGGCTTCTCGATTTGACCGTTGAGTCAAGGAGAGGGCTCTGGTGGGTTTCCAGCAGGCTTCGGGTCTGATCTGCAATGCCTTGGAGGGGGGAGGCTTTGGGTTTCCTTCTGTGTGTTTTCTGCATATGAAGGTATTTTGGCTTCCACTTTTTCTTCCACTACTGGTTCATTGGCTCTCGACTCTCTCGCAGTTGATTTGGTTATGTTGAAAGAGTTGATTTGGTCAAGTTGGAATGGCTGATTTCTGGAGATGGTGGCTAATGTTTCTATTTGGTGATGTGTTAAGTATTTTGATGTGTTATGTGGTTGTTGTTCTGTTTGTTTGGTTTGATTCTAGAGGTGGAAATTTTGTACATCCAGACTCGATCACTTTAAACAGGTCCAGAGGAGGATTTAGAGCTATTGGTTCTTCATTGTAGTGCTTTTCAGACTTGGTTGTTTGAGAGGGTATGGAGTTTTACAACAGATCGGGCCTATGCTTGTCATACGACATTGGTTTGCTGATTTTCTTTGCCATGTTTTAGTACATCAACATGTTTTTATGATGGGGAAGAGCTGATTTGGTTTTCAGTTTGGTTTTCACTCTTTTTTTCCTTCGGGTGTGATTTTCTTAAGTCTTGAAGTCCTTTGGGTTTCCCCCTTCATCACTTAAAAGGGGGATTTATCAATAATAAAAAATATTTGAAGGCCTTCAATCCGTTGGATGATGGATATAGCCTTGAAACATGTGAAAATGTTTCATCAACATTGATTCCCTATATCTCGGTGTACCATTTCACACTAGTTCTGCTTTGTTTCAAATCATTGCACCATCTTCATTCATCTTGTTGTGAAATACCCATTTAGTCCTGATGATATTTTTATTTGTCAACAATGAAATAATCTTGCAAGACCAATTCTTCTCAATGTGTTCAAGCTAGTTATTCATAGCCTAAACCCAGTTTTCATTTCTAGCTGCTTCCTCAGACCATTTCGGATTTTCATATGATAATAACAATGCCTAATGTAGAGTCTTTATTCTTCTTGTCATCATTGGTTCCTCTTATCACCATTTTTTTCCTCCTATCAATTTCAACTTGACTGTTTGTATTTTGTGTAAGTACATATTTAACTTATTCGTACACATCATCAATATCTTGTTATTAATCAACAATTTCCAATTATTCTCCTATATATTTTCTCATCTTATCGTCACTTTTATCAAGGAACTGTTCATTATGTTGTTTATGACATTGTTTATTATCTTCAATAATGAAATCATTTCTTTCAAATAATTTTCCCATCCTTTTATGGACCATTTTTATGGATTTATTTTATCCATGTAGCCACGGAATATCCCCAACATATTCATTTGACTCAAACATCCAATTTTTCTTTTTCTTGAGAATGAAACACTTCAAAATATTAAAATGCATTTCAATGTTCTCTTCTTTATATACCAAAACTCATATAGATACATTTATTCCATTTGAAAAAATATATCCCTATTACATATCTACACTGATGTCAAGACTAATTCCTTCTATAATTTAATTAATAGGTCCTTCTTAATAAGAATTATTCTTTCCAGGTTATTTATGATCTTATTTGACATCTCAACCACTCCATTTCATTCAAGTATTTCTTGTTGTTAACACTTGATTCATTAACCCATGACTCTCAATATAATATTCCACTTGACTATTTGTGAATTCTGTATCATTATCAGTACGAAATATCAGAATCTTATATCCAAGAATCCATTCAGATTCCCTCTAATAATGTAATATAAAATAGAACATATTTTACTTTTGTGAAATTAAGAATACCCGTTACATCCTTTTGTAATCATCAATAAAAATAACAAAATAAAAATTCTAAAAAATGGATATTTTTTATATAGTTCTACATACATCTTCATGAACCAATCCAAGAACTCTGATTGACTTTTTATCTTTTTCCTTTTACATATTTATGATAATCCTTCCTTATTGAAAAGAATATATTTTATGATTATGATAATATGATAGCTTAGGTAGATCTCAAATTTCCTCAAAATTAAAAAGATCATCCAAGGATGGTTCGCATAGATGTCCAAGTAGTTTATTCCATATCCTCATTTCTTCATCTCTAGATAAAACCCACATATATTCTTCTCTAATCCCAGGGTATAGATTCCCATTTGTTATTTCTTCATGTATAAAAGAATATCCAATTTTTTCTTTTAACGGTATAAATTATGTTAGTAAATTTTATACCATTCTTTTACCATAAATTTGACTTTTTCTGAGCTAATAAAATTCAAACCTTCATCATTTACAAATTTAAAAACACATTATTTTTCATATTTTATACCTACAACTAGATCCTTATTACCCATCATATGGTATGTGAATCCAACATCTAGGATCCATAAAATGTAATGATATGATTCTTTATGTTAAATCCCTAAAACCACTTACTTCTTAGATATTTTCTTTTTAATCCATGTTGTTGAATAAATAATTAGTATGGATTTATAATGTTGATCTTCCTTAGAAAATGATGGAACATCTTCATCTTTTATATATTCAAATAAATTTTTAATTTTCATATAATTTAAGGATACATCGAGATAATTATTCTAACCATATCTAGTCTTTTTCAGCACATTTCTCTATGCTGTTCATGATCAATATCCTTCTATGTGTTCAAATCCTCCACAAAAGAAATAGTGACCATAAAATTTTGTTATAGAATATTGAGATATGTATAGATTCATCATTTTTAATTTTTCCCTTCAGTACATCTTCGCTTTACAATAGACATTTATGACTTCCCCACCATTCCCAAATAATAACATCTCACGCGGGGTGAATTCTTCTCTATCAATGCTTCACTTCATGTTTTCCATTTGGTTCTCTGAATCATTTTGCACTGACATTTACCCAAATGAATCTCCAATCTTATAGTAGGTTATTATTTTATTACTTTAACCATTATTGATTTTTTTCAACCAAACCTCATACCAACCTTATTATTTTTTGTCTCTTTATCCTATTTTTCTAGACCACTATGATCTACTTCTATCTTTTATATTGTCCGAATGATATGCTTTTCTATATTTCATATCAAGAGTCAAGATTTATTCTGAATCCTTAAAACTTCATCATAGAAAAATGTCTTTATTTTCAATTTAATCGAAACATAAGATTTGATAATTTTTAGTGTAATTAAAAAAATCAATTTCCCTTTCTTATTCATTGATTTTCAGCTTGTACACATTATCCTTTTTTGGGATCTCTAGAATTGAAGACATCAGTTTATTAATTTCTACCTCTAGATAAAACATATCTTCTTCGTACTGCAGCATACAAAGGTTATCATCTCAAACAACAATGTTGTAATTTCTCATTTTGGATCTCCAAACATCAATCTCCTCAATAGAAGCTTCCAATTTAGCATGAAAATCAATAATTCATTCAAATTCTACATCATAATTTTCATTATATTATATTTTCTGGGAACTACCAACAATATTCAACATAGAATTTTCTCTATTTTAATTGCAGTTTTCCATGTCTTCAACCTTAGATTCATCTAAACATTCAATTTCTTGTGAAATAACATTCTTCTTTTGGAATAAATTTCTCTTGAGCTTTTTCTTACCATTCAAAAAGGCTAAAAAATTATTCTTGGGAATTTAAAATTTTTCCTAGTAATCTTATTGAAACTTCATGGGGAAAATTTCTATAAGATTTCCAATTGTTCCACATCGAAATCATTCAAGTTGTATTTTCCTTTCAATCTTTCCTTTTTGTCTTTCTAGATTTGAGGAATGAAATTACATTACATCATTCATCTCTTCTTCTTTATGTCCATATTCTATGGTGAGCTTCCTCAGGCCCTTCAATTCCACATCCAAGGACTACTCTTTTTACAAAAATTAGTTATAATCATTCTTAATCCCTTAAACAACTATATTATTATGCAGGCTATTCAACATCATTTCTTTCTAATCATTATCATATAATAAAAAACATTTGGATTGAACAAAAGAGGAAGTATTATAAAGATAAAATTAACAGTATTTAAATAATAAATAATTTCTCTAAGATCATGTATTCCTTCCACAACAAAATTCATCCAGTTAAGTAATGAATCTATATAGTCATTAGGGTCCATTATCATATATTCATGCTTGTTCCATATAACATCGTGCTTTTTCTTCGATGACTTCTGAGTATCCATCTTAAATATTTAGTAACTTTTCCCTTATTGGATTTTATGTTTTACAAGAAATCATCTTCTTATATATTTCATTAGATAAGGATCCTTCTAAATCATTTATTCCTTTGGAATCCAAATCCAATTCCCTTTGTTTAGCTTTTGATAAAGCACTATTGTCCATACTGAATGAAATTCCTTGGATCATTATTTTAAAGACATCCATTCTAAAATATAAGAAGTGTTTCAACATTTTTTTCATTGATAATTTAATATTAATACCAATGAATTATCAAAATCCATTTTTTATTAATAACTTATATTGAAACACTTGAGAGAGAAATAACAAAATTATCCTCTCCCTCTTATATAAATTGTTATCCCAACAATGTTAAATACGCTAAGAGGGGGTAAATCAGGGTTTGGAAGATTTAATAATTCCCCTTCAAATATTATTTTATCATTTATCATAGAAATGTATGAATAGAAATGGAATCATCATCATGAAACATTGGTATTACTTGGATCATACTTACTTGGCCACATCCAAGGATCATACAACAACAATATGATGATGTACCAAATATACTATATCTCACTACCAATTCAAGGTTTGGGACAATCATTTGTATTCCCAGAATAAATATCTTTACAAGGTTTAAGGACATATCACTACCTTCTGAAGGGTCACTCTCTAACTATTTTTCATGCCTCACTTCTGGTGGATATTATCACCTTTTTCTTCTTCCTTTTCTAACTACATCATAAAGGATCCACACATAGTATATGAACATTTAGGTCCCTTAATTATCAATAATGATTAAATTTTAAATTTTAGATAGATTCTATATTGAGTTTCTATTTTCACCCACTTGATGAATACCACTTTACCATAGATTTAATGGGGAATCCCTATTGGTTCACACACCTTTCTCTTTTGCGAAACTATTGGTTGCCTTCCGGTTAACATGACCACCTAGCACAAAAAGTTATTCTTACTCAAAAAACACACACATTTCAATAAAATATTTGTATTTATTGAAACTTTATCTTGATTTTATCCCATATACATTGATTTCACCTCTGTTAGTCTTGAAGAGACTACTTCTTTTTTATGCACAATAAATATTTCAATCATTTCTTCAAGCAACAATCTTTGCACAAAAATTCAATGATTTTAATGAAAAAATATTTACAAGAAAATATTTTTGGGAACACCACTTATATAAATCAAACCCTACTTTTATCTGGGGGTTGAGATTCTAGAATTTGGGGGTATCCAACTATTTATAGACATATCTTACCCTATATGAAAATTCATTAATCAACTTTCTCTTCCCGTATAAAAAATCAATTTTTTCACAGAACACCATCCTTAAATGAAACTTCCATTTGTTTATAAAAATTTTAATTTGATGTGATATTTGGTGTTTAAGCTTCTTGTGCACCTAAATCTTCCACACGACTCTTTTTTCACGAATAAACCATATTTTGTTCAATTTCAGTTATTTTGCACACCTTTTTCTTTTTTCATATTTCAATGCAGTGATCGTAAATCTTGAATAGAAAAAAAATTCTAAAAATCACCATCAATATTTCATGAAAATTTATCCAATTAAGTGAAAATATTTCCTTTCTGAAAAATACCTTCTTCCATCATCAATATTTTGGACCCCAAAAAGTTGGCAAATAGTAGGAAGCAACAACATCTTGTATATATAATTTTCATACTGCCTCCAGACTATCCATTCCATTATCTTGGATCTCTGTCAGCTTATCTTATTAAATAAATCTCTAGAACTCCAAAAAAGACTACGGAAACCATATTTATCCACAAACAAAATTAGTCAAGAAAAACACAATTTTACCTTCAGGAATTTATTTCCCAATAAAATGCTTCAATAATAATACTTCTGCAGTAATGGATATAGATTGTGATGATTTGTAAGTAGTTTATAATGAGAATATAATAATTAAAAAGTAATTTTAAAAAATACTAATATAAAGATATTTTATGAGAAATATAATTTCTGGTAAAATAATCTCAATTGTAAACCACGGGCATACTCTTCACATTAGGAAAAATGAATAAATAAGTTATAGAAGGATTTTTTATTCTACTATAAATTTATTTAAATGTGAATCACATTATTTTTATGATTCTAATTATTTTGAAATATTTAGATAACTAGTTTTGGGAATTAATATGCTTTATGTTAAATCTTCTACATGATCCAATGTTCAAATAGTTCACTCATTTTTGGATCCTAATGGAACTATGAAAAATATATTAGAAACTAAACCACTCTATTTTTTTAGATTATAAACATCGAATAAGAATTTATTTTACCCTTTACAGTTTATTTTTTTGGAAAAATAGATTGAGATTTATTTTTTATGTTTCTATTGTGGAAAATGTTATTTTGATTACAATTGTTCTTTTTGGATTTAGATGAATATTATTAGCTCTTTTTTGTATTTTTAAATTTGTTACATATATATTATTATTATTTTCTCATATTTAACTGTTTTCTAGATTCTTATCGTATTTGATATTCTATATGAGGTGTATACATGATGACTATTCAATATTATGTCAATTTAAGAAAATGAATCACAGATTAAGTGGGAGATTATACTTTTAAAATATGTTTTTATTAACTTTTGGTATATATTTTAATTATGAATGTGTTTTGTGGGAGTGATTCTTTTACACCACCATCATCATGTATTACATTTCATTGGTTTTACAAATTTATATATAACTTTTTTTTATTGCCTATATTTTAATGTTTTATAATGTTACTCACCCATTAGTCATACCATTGTAAAAAGGTATGCATCTTGGTTATACTAACATGATCAGAAATAATGTTCATCAGTATCCTTTGTCTAGTTAAAGATAAGGATGGTTGTTCCTCCACCTAAAAAATTAAGGTTTTAGGTTGGGACAAATCTTTGAAATTCATGGTTGTGTGTGATCTTATGGAAATGACTGATTATATTTATACACATTAAAGGGAATGTTTTATTTTTACCTTCATGTGTAAAAATGAAATATTGTAAGAGTTTCCAATATCCTTAAAATTGATATAAATTTTACTTTATGTCCATACTATTTGGTTGAGATTGTGAAGAGTATACATAGGATCGTTTATATCCAAAATAATATAAAATTAGTTTCTTCTCTCATGTTTATTATTCTTTGAACTACCTAGGTCTGGATGGATCACGAAGATTGGGGGATGAATCAGTGATCGGTTTATAAAAATTCATGATTTTAATTCAAACTCTTGGAATGGTTAAAGGGTTGATTCAATTTTATTATATATCTCAGCCTTACCTTAATGTTGTGGTAAATAAAAAACATGGGGGAAAAGTGTTTTTACAAGTCTTGAAAATGAAATACTATTCCTTTTTGATATTATTTAGAAACCCCGATCATTGATTCTTACACTATTAATATTAATGGTTACATGAATAGTTCTCACACTATTCTTACATGATATCCCATCAGGTGCTCCATCATTCAACTTGAGGGTATTTTTACAAAAACTCAAGGTTACCATATTCCAACCTTTTCTCTATTATCTCACATAGATCATTATTAAAGACTATTTATAACTTCCATACATAGTCCTTGAATGGATCCATTCATGAACCATTATGTAAGAAATTGATTTCTCCCACTTCTTAGCGTGATACCGGACAACCATGATCTTTTTTAGAATTCTTTAGAATAACATAGTTGATTACCTTCTCTGATATAGTTATATCATATACCTCCTTGTTCTTCTCATTTTCTCTTTATGATGTTCCAAAAGGTGTTATTCTTTTTGGCATAGTACAAGGTTCACCTTCTTCGACTGGTTAGACTTTCATCATGTGATATCAATTTTAAATCATCATCATCTTCTTTAAATCATTATATTTTTATGTCTACATAATCTTGTGTATTTTTCTTTAATGTTTTCTTTGAAAACATACCAACTCTTGTATACATGTGATATTTTTTTCAATTATTATATTAGTCTCAAAAAATTAATTTCAAATCATACTTTTAAATCTCAAAATGACATGATGTTTTTTCTTTCTCCAAAACTACACAAATACACTAGAATTTATATCTTTTGATGTCTAGTGAACATGTTCATTAATTTATATAGTTTCAATTTGGAATTTTTGATTTTGGATTGGAATTAATCTCTAATACTTTTCATCTTGAATCATAATTATTTTTTATTTAATTATGACATATAAATCCATGAAGATCCTAGTAGAATAGAAATTATATTTTATCTTCAATTTCTTTAGTATTGTAATTCTGAATATCTAAAAAATTTCATTTCATATAATGATTTAAATTTCAATGACTAATAGACTCATATGGGGTCTCAAATCACTCATATGGGGTTATAGAATCACTAATATGTGGTCTTATTAATGACACATACACATATTTCTTTTAAAAATGGCTCATAAATTGTTTTTTGAATGTATAGAACATAGATAAAAAATGACACATATGTTTCTCCTGAATGAATAATATGTTGGATCAAATAACTCATAAAATTATATTTATGAAATATAATATTTTTTTGGATTACTCATACTAAGTTCGTAAATGACACATAAAAATTTATTCCTTTTCTAATTTTCTCAACATCAAGCGCTCTGTATGTGTGAGTGACACATGTGTAGAGTAAAATCACCTAATGTTAGATTAGGTCCTTTAGAAAACTATTAGAAAATAGTTCAAAGAAGGTTTCTATAAATGGATCAAATGAATCATATTTTTTTAGCCCTTTATCTATTTTAGAACCATTATATATATTCTAGAATTCTGTAAAATGAATTTATATTATTTTCAATTAATCAAAAGGAATTATAAATCACTTAAACCAATCTCATGACATCAAAAAATCTAATATATATGTTTTAGTTTGGACAACGGTCTTTAATATACCCATTTATATAAGGTAATTGTCCTCTTATTATATGTTTTTATAGATATTAAACCTAACAATTTTGTACAAGTCTATAATTGAAAGATTAGTATAAATGTCAATAAGTTTTTGGTGATGCTTCTTGAATCTATCAAACTGAGTTATTCAACTAGTAGCCTCTAATTAATTTTCCATTTGTGAAGGTAGTATCACAACTAATCACTACACTACCTCACAAAACATATTCAAAGATCCTAAGAAACATATAATACTTCATTATTTTTAACAAATAACATCTTCACCTTCGATCTTCAATATCCCCATTAGATTTTGTTAGAAAACCCATTAATAATCTTGAAAAATATGTGTTCTTAAATGAAATATTTTCTACCTCCCCCCATGAACTAATAATAAATGGAAATTAATAAAAATTTATAAATCACACTGCTCTATATTTAATTTTATTCAATTATTTATCCAAATACAATTTTAATGAAAGTATAACCTCATTTATTTCTTGATAATTTGTCATTAATTAGTTAAATCAAAGTCTATGTAGGATATATTTGTGTAGAAAATAAGATTGATTTAACTAAGTCTTAATTCAATCTATATGACAATCCATTATGTGATAATCTTTTTAATTTTTTTTCATTTTGGGTTATTTCGAGTAATTTAATCATGAAATATATATCCTATACTCAAATCAACAAACATACCAAAATAATTAATTTTCATTAGAGAAAACTCCCCATATCGGTTTTCTTTTCATCAACCATAACTCCCCCTATATTAAAATTTTAGATAAAAATAAATAATTGGTATAAAATTTTATTTCTATGCCACATGTAAATCTCTTCTCTAGCTTCTATCTTGAAACCTGATTTGAATTAACAAGAACACCACTTGGAATCTCTTCTTCATATAAGCTTCCTCTCAAGGGATGCACTCTTTTACTATTCATCATATATTTTTATTTTATTCATTCCTCTATGATAGAAACTTTTTTTTGGTTGTATATAGTGTTTATTTTCTAATTTGACTCACCCTATATAGTTTTTCATTAAATTCCTTATATTATAGTAAAAATAAAATATACCAAGAAAATAAGAGGTAACTTTTTTCTTTCTCATTTATAATAAGAGGATAGTATTTATCTCTCAAAAAATATCTGGAATTCATTATAAATATGAAATTTTGAGATATATCCCTTCTACCATTACATTCACTAATATTCAAGTTCATTATTTTCTTAGAATATATGGTTTTACTTTTCATCACTACTATTTAATTTTTGTGGAATTCCTTTCTTAACTATATACATTAGAGCACAAGATGTGTGAGGGGCCATATATTAATTTTCAAATAATTTCCGCTACCCGGGTTTTACATTCATATTGTTGTTTAGAGTATGATAATATTATTTCCACCTTTCACATAGATATTAATTATATTTACTTTTTCATCCTATGTTGACAGTATCTTAGGATAAGTAATCTCTTTCTCACATGATAATTTTATTTTCCTTTATCACATAAACATTTTTTCATTATATATTTTTTGTTATTTTTCTTAGGAAACTCTTTCAAAACCTTATTTTTAATTTTTATGTATTCCTCAGAATAAGAGTGTTTCTTGACTTTCATAAACCAACAATTTTATAGCTATGATAAATTTTGATAAAATTTTGATAAAAAATCATTGTATATTAAAACCTTCTCTTAGTGTCTCTATTTTTCCAATTACACTATATTTTATTCTATCTAGAAGGAATTTTATTTTAGTATGATCTAATCCCCATGATTGGGGACTTCTAGAACTCCATAAATTTAAACATTATTCCAATAGTTCATAGCCTTATAACAGAACTTATAGCAGCATGAGTAGTAATACAACGATCTTATTCTCTTATCTTTTATTTTAGTCAAGTAATATTTCTATCTTTACTATTTTTTAGTGGGAAGCAAATTCTTATGGGATCTTTTTGGGTGATTCTCTTTATACAAATTCTCACAACCAACCTTAATTTTTTGTTGGTTTCTAATTATTTTTCATTATCCATATTCCCTTGAAATATTATTAGAGTAATATTTCAATCATTTCCTTATACATATAATAGTCTCCTTGGAGCCATGAATCTCATTAAATACTTTTGTAGAAACATATATTCCATCATCTATTTCAGACATTCAAAAAAAATTAGTTTCCATAAATATCAGGTTTACCATATGTTTAGAAAAATTTCTTGGAGAGGGAAATCTTATCACCCTTAACTAATCTAAAAAATTCAAATTTAACATTCATATTCTCAAACCTATTTTCATGAAAAATTAAAAATTATAATATATCATTATTAATTTCCTTAATTAAAATTTTCTTACAAATACAACTATTATTCATTAACACCAAGAGTATATTTTCTACTCTATTACAAATCATATAAATTTTTATTTATACTTTTAATTCTTGCTATATTATAAAATAAATAAATTTTTATATTTTTATATTGAAAATAAGTATAGTTATTTTTGGTATAATACGACATGTTCCATTGATTTCAAATAATTAAATAAATCTTTGCATGGTTGTGATTTTTCTATCATTATTATATACATAATTGCTTCCTCCATATCCAACTATGACTTATCATTATGTAATATTTTGAAAAATCTAAATATGTATACAATAACATCAACATGACTCATCATAAAATATTCATTAATCACAATGTATAAATAATTAAGTTATTCAAATATAACCAAATTAAAATAGTTATATATCAACTCAACAAAATAATTACAGTAATTTGATTTGTCTTAACACATACAACATTGTAGATCATTAGGTAGTGGTGATTTTTTTAATCCTTTTAGACTATGTTCATCACCTTCTCCTCATTTTTATTTATGTTCTTCAATGTATTGGTCAAAGGATCCATGATTAAATTAATATAAGTGGAATCATTTTTCCCCTCTTATGTCATCCCTATTTTTATTTAGAAAATATTGTATCTTTTTATTCAAAATAAATATTTTCTCAGCTACCTATTTAAATTCTCAAGTATAGATTGGTTATTGAGAGGGGGGTTTGAATTTGTTATCTATGTTTATAAATTATTAATTTTAATAAGAATCATATAGTGGTTAAATACATAATACACTATTATTATATCTCTAAATATTAAATGAATGATGTGGTAAGTGAAAAAATATATATATAAGAACTTTTACATTATTAGGCAATGAAATAAAACTCTTTTTCATGAATAGTTACATGCCCCAAACACATCTTCTTAAACAATTAGCATGAGTGGATACATTAAATATTATCACAATGTTCTTACATGACATCCCATCATGTGATATAGTATACCCATAACAGGTATTTAAACTACATCACACAATTACAGAATTCTCACTGGTTCTTCTCATTTTCTCAGATATGATTCTTCTTCAATGGTCCAGGGAACCCTTCATAATCATTGAATGGATCCTATCACCAACAATAATATCTAATTTTAATAACTCCTTAGTGTGTAACACACTAAACATTCTCTTTTGCACATCTTTTTGGAAGACCCTGATTGATTACATTTTATGATATATTTCTATAATAGGCCATATTCTTCTTCTCCTTTTTCTTAATCATCAATACCAACACACATTCTTCTTTTCATTATAGTATATGTTTATCCATATTCAAATAGTTAGAGTGTCCTCATGTAATATCACTGTTGATGTTCCTTTATCTTCTTCTCCCTATTATCTTTTTATATTACAAAATTTGAGAATAATTTGATTCCATATTTAATTTTGAAATACCTCAACTCATAGAACCAATGGAACTATAGGACCCTAGAACACCCTGATAGGGGAGTGGTGAATCGATGTGACAATTTTTTTATTTGAAGCAATGGATCTTGTTCTTGTGTTGGTAGGAACATATTAAACCTAACTATTGGAATAGTGAAGTAATTAAACATTAACATGCAAAGAGAAAACATATCAATTTTATTTGGTTTTATATAAAGGAATAGTCTAAGGAGAATACACCAACAATGTTTCAGCCATAAAAAATCCATAAATCACTACTAGTTTGGGAATACATAATTTTAGACATAGTAACTATGTGTCAGGAACTATGCCTTCAAAAACTTTTCGGGATAACACACTACTTCCCTCGGAATAGATCTATTGACTCCCCAAGATCAATGATTTAGGAGACGTCTATCTTAGTTTATCGACCTGAAGGTCACCTCAATGGATTGGCATTAAAGTCTTTATCCCAATATAGTAAGAGAGTCTTCTTACACCATATACCTGAGTTGATACACTTTGAAAGAATTGTTCATTGAAAATATGATATTCAAAACTACCTTACACAAAACTCCATCATGAAACTCACTCGTTATTAAAGCTTCATGCCTTCACAACCCCCTACCTTTACAAAACAAATTTTTTTCACGAAGCTCACTGAGTCAACACGGAATATCCTATAATCTTGATGAACCCTTTAATAAAAATCATTAACATCTGTCAAGATATATTTTCTTTTATATGATGTACAAGCTTGCATATAATTCCAGATTCAAAAATCTCTCATAGATTCATGAACCCAAAGAGTTTCTGTATTTTCCTTGAAAAGATCATGCGACATGAATAGGGGTATAATTATATTTATACGCTCAAACGTTCTCATTTATCCTATGCATCTTAGAAGCCTTTCTGGATCACTCAAATATATCTTCACGGTGATCCTCCTATTGTGAATCTCCATGGATATTTTTTGTTGGATATACCAATCATAATCATGGGTAATTCCATCAAAACATCTATACCATCTCAAATATCGATCAAACATTACTTTATTGAAAGGATCCATATGTATTTGATATTTTTTTGAATCCCTTCATCAAAACATCGCATGCTCACAATTCTCCAATTCTCATAATTGTGAAGGTCACCATCACTGTAGTTTGATCCTTCAGGAAACACTATTCGAGAATCCAATCTTTATGAAACTCATGCCTTTTCCATATTCTTCTAAGGATATAAGGAAATAAAATTCTCAAAATTCTATACATCCTCTAAATTTTGTAGACAAAATTTTTGGAAAACTCTAAAAAATGATGCCACCTATAGTACTATTATTATATTGAAATATAATATTACATTCCATGAATAATACCTAATCATCCATGTGAGTACTGAAAAAAAAAACAGAACCCATACACCATTGATAGAAAATATCTGCCTTGGTTATAACATGATTATATGTTCCAAATATGAGATTTATTTCTTAGTTTAAATTATCATATTAATCTCACAATATCCTCATCTAATATTTCATGTAAATTTAATATAGACTCATGATTTTTCCCTTTCTCCAATACACAACAAAATATACTTCAATTTAAGCCTTTTGTAATATCATCCACATGTTCATAGATTCTTGATGTTGTGACATGGTAGTTTATATTTGGGATTATATGTATTCAAAAATACTTCTTAGATTTAATCACAATTATTTTAGTTTAATTATGACATTCAAATTCATAAATATCACAATAGAAACCATTTTATATTTATTCACCAATTTCAGTTTAATATTAATTATAATTATCTTCAAATATTAAGGTATCAACAATATCTAAATTTATATAAGTATAAGAATCACATAGAGACTCAAATAACTCATATAGTGTAATACAACTATTCATAAATTGGTATATAAATGAAAAATATATAGAGTTATTTACATAGAAATGAATAAAACATTGTTATTCAAATGATAAATACAAAAGAAAAAAATAAAACACAAGATGTTCTAGGATGACTATAATTTTTTATAAATATAATTTTATAGATGTCTTCATGATACATAAGTTGGTCTAGATGAATCATATAGAGTGAGGAAATGTCTCACATAGAGTTGTTTTCATTCCAATATTTACTTCATTAAGAACTATGTAAGTCTAAATGAAATATATACAGAGACAAAAAACTCATACACAGCTTGGGCCCATTAGAAAAAAATTATTGTGCTGAAATGTCTCATTTTATTCCATGTAATGATTTGAAATATATATAGTAATATTTTCAAATCCATGTAATGATAGATCATGGGATTTTTAGGCCTAATGATCGTGTAATTAATATTTCAAAAATATAAAATATTTTAATATCATGTGCCTGAAATTTAGTTGAAATAATGTAATAATTCCTAAATGGAGAATTAGATTAGAAATTTGAGGCTTCCATTGATTTCAGGGATTTTGGATTACCCTAGGCACAACATAACCTAGGATCTTGTCAAACACTTTGGTTATACACAGTAATGGGATGATAAATAAATAAATAATATTTATTTAATGTTAAATCTCCCTGAAAAAAATCCCTCATCTATAAATACCCGATTATGTGTAAATATCAGTGTTAATTTTATAAACCGAGAGACTGAGAGAGGATATTTTGGTGAACATTAGAAGATGAAAATGGATAAAGGGATCAGATAGTTACTGTAGGGATAATCTATATTAATTTAGTTTATGAATAATTCTAAATAATACAATGTAGGATTATTCGAAATTAGTTTTTGATTTAAACTCAATGTAGGATGTTATATTATGTATTTCTTCACCGATTATTAAACCATGAAGAACTTGAATAAAATCCTAGAACATGGTGATTCACTGGTTGATCATGCTTACAGGTTTTTTATTATTTATTCTTTAGATTTGGGGAGATGATATGGTTTACTATTTGTCTCTTCATTCATATTTATATGGGAAATGAATTGAATAAAACCCTATCATGGTGAAGGTTTGTTACTCAATTATGTTTTTTTCTTTTCTCCCCTGTTTCATTGTTCATTCATCAGGAGAAAATTCATTATTATGTAGTTAAATGAATAACATATATTTGATCTCCTTTGACCATTATTCAAAAAAATATATCAATACCACCTGTATGGTTTGTGAGAAGATGTATAAATGTTTGATGATGATGGAGGATGATTTTTTTTATATCCAACAGGTCTAGTTATTCATGTTCTTTGTGTTTTGACATGTGGCAATAGATTAGATGATGTTGATGATTTTTTTATTGGATTGGATGGATGGAATCTAATATCCTGTTGCAAAATGGTTTTTCCAGATGTGATATGAAATATCTATTTTTTATTTATAATAAATAAAAAGGTGATGGTAACTTGAGTATATATGAAGAAGAACCACGGTTTTATACTAATCGTGTGGTACATGCCATGTAAACTGAGAATACATGTCATGTTTTTCCCTATGGATGCAGTGCTAGGGTTTCCACAGAAGATAAATAACACATTCTATGTGGCACATGTCATATGACATGCAACCAAATGTTAGCGTACTTGCATGTACATCGGGAGTACACAGGTTTGGACATGACCAAGAACATGGTCATGGGTAGAGTACATGATCGTGGACCAGTACTCAGACATGTCCCAATACATGGGCATAGTTATAGTACATGTCCATGAACCATAGTACACGGGCATAGTCAGGTGTACATAGGAATGAGAAGGTTGCCGGATGATAACCAACTCGACCTCGTCCTCTATAAATAGATTACCCTTAAGGGAAACATCATATATATGGAGGTTTACATAAATCTTGAGATGATAAGACATTTTCATACCCATAGATGGAAAGACATGTAGTTTTCCCCTAATGATTTTCATGTAATCCACTTGGGGTTCTTTAGATCCATTCATTTCCTCTTTATATTCTAGGTTTATTTGAGTATGATATTGTCTCCCATTTTTATAAGGGTATAATTTGACATTACATCCTAAAATAATTTTTTGGATCCCCTTCAAGGGTTTAGTATTGTATAGAGTTTGGTGTATCCCCCTATGGTACTAGGGTGGGATCCTCTATCGATCCTAGGGGGGTGTGGTATCGAAATGACTACCATGTGGTGGGTGTTGATCCTCTATCTAGAAGGAACATCTGTTAGGATCTGAGGTATTCTCCAATGGACCTATTTGTCATCCCCATCCTAGATGATTATATCTTCAGTGATCCATTGAGTAATTCTTAGAAAGGTTATATGGTTATGACCTCTTGGGTGAGAGTCATCAGTGAATGCCTAGCTTGTGTGTTGAGTACTCTTAGAATGATAATTAACTAGATGCCTCAAATAGTATCATGTGTCTTTAGTTGAGATCCCTTAGTATTGGTTTTCTATTATGATTATATCAGGTATTTTTTTATTTTTATCACTCTTACCTTGTGGAAATATATTGGGTTTATTGGAAAACTATTTATGCTTTATGGTTACTGATTTTTTGGTATCCAAATGGGTATTGTTATAATACCCCATTCATGGTATTTTCCAACACATGTTGTTTCATATGAATATGAAGTTCCTTTTGATAGTTCCCTAGAATGATTGGGAGCAGGTGGATCTTAGATTAGGCTTGAGATGTTGAGTTTTTGATAGGTTGTTACCTTTCACGGTGGTCCCCTCCTTCTGTGTAACTTAGAAGACTTTAATGTTTTTATTTTATATCTTATTTCGAACCATAATACCTTTTAGTAAATTTATTGTACATTGATTATGGGATAGATGCATGAATGAATTTTTATCAATTTCCTTACATTTTAGCAGTGTGTGGGATTAGATATGTGTTCATGTGTATAGGTAATTATCTAAATTCCACCCATTTGTGGGATATTCATACATGGTGATGGTCTCCAACCCATGACCAATTGGGCGCAAGCATGGGGTAGTCATGCTCAATATATCAATTACCAGGCATGCCCCAATAAGACATGTTGTGAATGAATGGTATTAGAGAAATTGGTATTACTGTATGATTATACACAGATTTTCTTCAATATTTGAGGTTGCTTTGGGATTTATGGGTAAATAGTTAAAGTTTTTTGAGTTTGGATTTCATGAAAGGTTGTCTAGTGTTATTACGATAGCTGACATATACATTAATTGGGAATCCAATAAGTAACTTGTTGAATCAGTACATGTTTACAATAGTTGTAGGTAAAAAATTATTAATTGCATCATATATAAATTGGTTGTGGTTGACATTTGCTTCCTGGGTCATATCTGCAGATATGAACATTTATCACTTTTTATCTTGTTTATTTTCAAGATTTATCTATGAATATTTCTTTCCCAGGGATCATGATAATGATTTTTTGAGTGATGATGATTCAGTACCGGGGCTAATATAGAAGGTTATACCTCTATGTGGTTTTCTAGTTATGGAACCACCCATATAGATGTTTTTCGTGCTGATAGTACCTATTTAAGAAGCACATAATATGAGTGCACTACATATGTCTTAGAGGAAATGACATCCCATGTTTCAGGGTGATATAGACCCCCCAGGTAGCTAAGGTTTGGATAGAGGCATTAACCTAACTTTTCACACATATGAGACCACTATCCAATCAGACGGTGGTCCTTGTAGCATGTCTTCTTTGGGGAAATTTTAGAATATGGTGTAGTCTTTTGGCTCAACCACATAAAGATACATCACTCTCTTGAGAATTTTTTGGGAGTATATTTAGGCAAGTTTTCTATTTTTCCAAAATTTGATCAATTTGAATCCATTAAATTCTACATTTATAGAATAGCATTATGTCCAAGGTATAATATTCATTAAGGATTATTAATCACTCATTATAATTCTCATATATGGTGTGAGATATTGATTTCTTCTTGTTATAGATGAAATCAATAGTGGGTGTCGGTAGTGGGCACTCAGGATCCGATTCCTCAGTAAATGGTAGCTGAAAATCATATCCAGAATTCAGGTCTTTGTGGTGCTTTAATAAGTGGCACCATCGTAGTAAATTACTAGTCCAAGGCATTTAATATGGTTCAAGATAGCCAAGGGAGAGGTTATTCTTTTCATGAGACAGCCAAGGATATCTTTCTCAATATTTTGTTATCCATATTGCAGTTAATATAGAGATAATCGATGGATAGAATAGATAGAGATAATGATAGGAGAGAGGAGGTCTGTAGGCTAGTAGACATGGATTGGTAGTGGGTAGAATAAATGGAGTTAGAATGTGGTTTGACTAATTTCCACCACCACCCCATGTGGCCTACACTAGGCATAGGGAGCTTATTGTTAGTGGAGGGGGTAGCTGTAGAAAGTGGAAGCCTATGACCCTGAGTATCTAAGGATGATACACGGTATTATATGTGTCTTTTCTACATTATATCCCATAATGATAGACATATGTGGTTTCCAGTCTTTCCTTTCAACATATCTAGTTTGGGAAATATAGAGCCATGTTTTTCCTTTGACTCAAACCAAGCACTTGGAGACTCTAACCAAAGGTGAATTAGTGAATTCACACCATTGTTTATGGTGTTTCCTAATTCTTAGAGGTGTGATATTCTTATGGGATCTATTCTTAACAGTGATGAGGCCTTACAACATCATCTTCATTATAGAATCTTTATCCATAGTTCATTCACAGATAGACTTATTGATGTTTAGGATGTTATCTTCCCGTGATGATGGGATGAGGTTTTAGTTTTTGGGTGAGAAGTAAATATAGGAATTTTAGGATGGGATCATATGTACAAATTTTTGCTAATTAATCACTAGTCAACTATAAATACACTTATATTAGTGGATTTTATGGGCCACTGGTTCCCAAAAATGGTGTCAGACTATAAGGATGTCTTTCCAAGAGATCTTTTAGGCTTAACTCACCATCGAGAGATAGACTTATGCATTGAATTAAATTCTTATATGACCCAAATAATAAGCTCCTCATATTAGATGGCTCACATACCACTTCACGGGATAAGGGTGTAGTTGGATGACTTATATAGGTACAGATTTGCGATACATAGTGTTTCCCACAAGGAAGACCGGGTGTTTCTCCATAAAAAGGCATAATGGAGCTCAATATTTTGAGTTTATTATCAGTTCCTGAACCAAGTTAACATTATGAATAAGTATCCACTACTAAGGATTGATGAACTTTTCAATTTTCTTAATGTGGAATAATTTTTCTTATAAAACCCCATGATTTTAAATGAGGAACATCTTTTGTCATAGAATATATTATATGAAACAAAAAAATAACTTATATTAAAACAACATGAGTCTTTAAAATATATTTCCTTTTTAATCAATTTAATTCCTTTGATATCTTGTAATACACTTATAAATAGGTTTGAACGAAATGTGATACTCTACTAAAATATTATTATTTAAACATTAACATTGATACATAACTGTTATGTTTGCAGTTACAAATAGTATAAACTAAACTATTAAAATTATATGGTTTAAAAATATATAAAAAATTCCATTGTATTATATTTAATATAAATAAAATATAAATAATTTGAATAAAAAGATGAATTATCTGAAAAAACTATATTTTTTTAAAAAAAATGTTTTAGTTGTATTATGAAAACATAATTTAAAATTATTTTTTACAAAAAATTAAATAATTTTTCTCTAATATTTATGTAATTTTCGAAATCATAATACCTAAATTATCATTCACTATATTTTTTTCTTTTTTGAAATGTTTCATTTTTTATTGAATGGTGAAAATAGTGATTTTTTTAAAACATTCTTTTCATTTAAATTATTCAAAAAGTTGTATTGTATTTTAAATTGGTTTCAAAGTAAAATAAATTCCATTATATTATAATATGTACTTATTAGGTTTTTTTTAATTATTTTAATATTGAATTTGATATTAAATCCTTTTACACTTATAATAAATTTCTCTTTCAAAACCCAGTTTTTCATCGTGTATGTGTGTATAATTTTAAATTTAACTCATCAAATTCATTGAATTTAATTTAAAATAAGGGATTAAATTTTTGGATTCATCATAATTTGTATTATTTAATAATATCAACTTATATTACCAAATTATTAATGAAAATAGAAAAAATTAATTACCACAGTTATGGTTAAAACCGGTTTATCGGGGGTTCAAACTAAGAAGATAAGGTTTCAAATGGCATTCCAACGTGTAAACATCACATTTTATGGATATATTTTTACCTTATCCATCGAAAATTATAATATTAGGTCATTTTAGAGATGATTTCTGTGGAATGAATTTATCATTAAGGATTCTATTGTGAAATTTCCAAGTAATTTCCATGGCGGTTCACTTTCCCATTAAATAAAATGAAACTAAATGTCCTCACTTTTTCCCACATAATAAGACATTTTTCTCAAAAAAACAATTAACAAATCCCAAAAAATCATTACACCTACTATATGTCATCTTTTATTCCAAAACAACCAACCCCAAGGTCCTTAAGAAGTGACACATAGGTGGTTTCTCTAAGAGAAGGTCATTCTCTTCACTATGTACATTGTTTTTCACTATTATCTTAATGCCTTCAATTTTGTATTAGAGAATAAAATATAATAACACCATTATAAAATATATACTTGGAATTTTTTTTATTTCTTAATATTTATCAATATCCACTTCCCTTAAATAGAAATTAAATCATCAATCATGTGTGTGGCGTACTACTATCTCGTGAACTGATGTAACACATTTTACATCAACACTTATCATTGATGGATATAATGGTGGTTTCATTGGATATATATATAAATTTTTGATGTAATATTACTTTAATAAATATAATATCACATATACCTTCTTAATTTCTATTCTATATAAAGCATGATAACGTCGCTCATGTGTATGGTGTACTATAGCCTCGCAAAGTGATGTGATTCATTTTCACTAACATATTACATGGAAATTTATAAGGATAATTTTTGTGAATATATAATAAATATATGAAATTATATAAATTATGGAAACTTAATTTATAATTCACTTACATGACCATTAATCCATTAAGATAATGATATCTTTACTTGTTTGTATGTATGGTATACCGTCTCTACAATGTGATGTGCTTCATTTTCTATGTCCAATTTTCTTGAATGGTTTTAAGGATATATATATAATATTAAAAAAAACTATATTTATAACATTAATATAATTCTTGATAAAATTTAACTATATCACATATTTAGTAACTATAACCTTAATGACAAAACACAAATGAGAAAACAATGCAATCATCACCTGAAATAATGAAAATAATGAAATATTACTATCAAATGGGTGGAAAAATATTATAAATAGATCATATATTACACTATATATATATATATATATGTGTTTCTTTAATAGATATATTATAAATGTTTTTTATTATACTTGAGTTCAAAACATGCATAAAGGAAATCAGATGTAAGGTAAGGGTTTCTCACCTCACTTTTACTTCTGTGAGTCATACGTTATATTCACCACTCATTTCTTTGTGTGGGTTATATAAAAACAATGTAGACATAAAATATCTTGAATATATTTAACATTGTTTTATTTAATGTTTCAATTTAATTTATTTTTTTATTGGGGTTATGATTCAATATTATTGAAGTGGTTGTGGTAAATTTCCAAATCTCATCATTATTCTGGAATTTTTTTGGTCAAGTCTCCCCTGGGGAAATATTTGATATTTCTATCACAACCAAAATATTTTTTATTCTCCCATGGTAGTTAATTAATATTTTAGGTAATATTACCATTTTACCACTCCTTGTTACATAAAATGGAATAGAGAATATTTTTAAGAATATCATATATTATTTCTCTTTTTTTACAAAAATCCATGTATTCATGAAAGAACTATATAATAGAATTTCAAAATTATTTTTTGAATAATTATTTTTTCAATTTTTCCTTTTGAAAAAATTCTTGAAAGGGAATATTCATTTCATTTTCAAAATAAGTCCCATATTTATTTTGCAAAAAAATTGAAAGAGAACATTGATTTAACTTGGAGGGTGTGAACAAAATTATTTGCCTTCATGACCACTAAATTTTTTTATGATTATTTTATATGTTTTAAATGTTTTTTTCCATTAAAATTATTTTCAAATTGTGTTCTGAACTTAATGAATTTTATTTTTAGTGTAGAAAAGGGTATTTTCCTCAATGTTTTTAAAATATATTTTTATGGAATTTTTATTCATCAGAAACATCAACACATTGTAATAATTATAATCCACAAGGTATATATTGAATTGATACCATTATTATCATTTTTATATATAGTTTAATTTCACATTGACTGGGTATGTAAAAATTTCACGATCTTACTCAGTGTGGTTTATGATTATGTGTATTGATTGGGGTATGTATTAATATTTTGTATGTTAGCTTTTAAATATAAATGTTTATGTTGATTTTGTTTTTCCCCTTTAATATGTAGAATGAATGTGACTTATTATGTGATAGGTGGGGGCCAAAATTTCATATCCCCTTGATGTATTAGTATGTCTCATGATGCAAATTATCTTTTTTATTTGGATAAGGACATGCCCATTTATGAATAATGTCTTTGAATAAGAATGTGATGGTAAGAAGTCATGCCATGAGTCCATGATGGTATGATTTATATGACTAGAATTTTGTGTGTCAATGCTATGAATTGTAATACTGTTATTAAATGTGATAATATAATTTATTAGAATATATATATTTAATTTTCAAACTCATATTATTATTTATATATAATTATTTGATCATCATTCATTCCTTTCGTATTATACCCATATTATTGATTAAATAGAATGTGTATGTTTTTTACCTTTCCATATTGGTTATGCCTTATTTATTCATAGAATCCATTGAACACAGACCCTTACTGAGCATTTAATCTCTTCCATTTATTATGTTTTATTTTCCATAGGATACAAGGAAGTTCATTGTGATTGATATATAGGGAGTTTTATGGGGAATAATGGTGTTATCAAAGAAAATACATTATATATTTTATGTTTTAAAATATGGTTTTTAATTTCAATTATATAACTAGTTTACCAAGACTAGTAAACCATTCAGTCCTTTAGGATATGATCCATTTTATCTTACACTATTTTATTAATTTAGCACGTAATTATAGGCTATTGGTTTTAGGTCCACTATAGTTGGTATCAAAAAATGATTAGAAGAATCCTTATAAACTAGATTCAGGAAAACAAATATTATTGAATATAACCCTATGATATACATTGAATATATACTTATAAGAAAATAATGAAATTTATGTATGAAATTTTGTTGTTTTTTTAGAAAAAACTCACTATCTAGATACTTCAAGTGGAAATAGTTCTTACATAGATATACCATGGAGTAATTACTCTAAAAATGGTGCATTGGGCTTGACCTGATCATCCCTTGGTATATTAAAACAGGCCTTGCTGTGATTCTAGATTGACAATCATAGAGGATATAGTTATATTAATTGAAATCCTGTTTATAAACCGTTATGAAGTATTTGAAAATATTTTTGTGATTTTAAAAAATACCCAAATAAACAATGTTTATGAAGAATAGATTATCTAAATAAAAATTTTCAATTTTTTTTAGTGTTTTACTAGTTCTAGGATTATAAATTATGATTCAAAATGTTATAATCTAATCTAGTATATTAAAATATTTATAAATTGATCCTAATGAAAGGAATGAGAACCTTTTTAATAAACATACTCTATTTAATGATTTCCCTCCATCGAAAGATAAGTAATATAGAGATGGAGCTACAACTAGAAGTAGTCAATTTATAACCATATTGAGGTAGCTAACTCATGTTATTTGTAATAACCTCTCCCATATTCATCATCGTAGTAATCCACCATGTGGGGTAAAAATTTTATTCCACTTCATGTATTAGTAGCCTCTATCATTCAATGAGACTGAAAATGAATTTTTAGCTATGAAATAGATAAATTAATTAGAGAATATATTTTTCATTATAGGAAGTAGTGAAAGGGATATTTTTTTCATAGAATATTATAATCTCTCTAGAGATTATGATCTATTGAGGTCATTGATTAAAAACACTATGGATTAAAAATAAATATAAAATATTGAATTTAAGTATTTTAGGGTACTCTTATTGGAAAACTATTTTCCTTATTTCCAATGAGATGATATAGAGAGACAGTTCTTTAGTCTAAGATAAAAAAAAGAACAAAATTTTAATATTTATGAACCCAAATTAATATGGTTATAAATTCATGTTTTGGACTATATACTTGATCCAAATCGAAAAATTAAATGTTTCTCACACGAACTTATTTAAAACAATTTAAGGGAACTAATTTCCCAAAACATATTATCATATGAGGATATATTATCCTAAGATATCAATAAATATAAATAATTTTCCATTATTAAGGGTTTAAAGGGATTAAAGAGAAGAAGAGGATGGGGGAGTAAATAAAATATAAATTTAAGAAGGGAAAGAATGATTTTACGACATGTTGTACTAGTGGAATGAAACACCTCATTTAATTCCTAAAGGGATCATTCCATAGAATATGATTTGTGATCAAAGTGAGGCTAATGAAATTGATATATCCAAAGTTAAATAGTTTCTGTGCTTGGGTATTTAGATATAAGAAATATGTTATTAATTTATTTTATTTAAGATATTCTCATTATAAAAATTATAAAATTTATAAGGATTTTACTATAGAACAATATCATTAAGGATTTGAGAGTATATGTTGAATGGTACCTATTATTAGAATATTTGATTTAGTGGGATGTTGATCTTCTTTGGTAATATGTGTTTGAGGAAAGATAACCCTTAATATGTTCTTGATATTGATATAATATTGAAATATTTGTTTTTATGAAGTTATTTCTAACCATTATGGTTTATATAGTCTTTTATGTTGAGGAAATTATAGACTATTAAAATTTGGGAAAATTATCAGAATTATATTAATATGTTTTTTGAAAATGGAAAGACCACATTCTTGGTGAAACATATTGCATCCAGTAAGGCCATGGGGCTTGAACCCTAATCAAAGGGTGATAAGGGTGAAACACTTAACACTAACCTTTTTTATGTTTCAGCTAATAATAAATTTTAGTTAAATAAATTATTTTATGGATAAACACTTTTTGAATAGAATATGTTAAACTTTTGTTGTATGTATTATGGTTTACATATTAATATATATATGAAAGGTTCTATTTTTACTCTATAGATATTATGATCAGTTAAAATATACTTTTAGTGTGTTAGGAATAAAAAATTGACCTTAGATATTCATTTATTATAGTAATAAATGAAATGGAATTAAAAAAATAAGAACCAAATGTTTAAAAGTTTCTTTTAAAATAACGATGATATTAAGTAAGTGTATTTCATTTTGTTCTTACTTCAAATCATCTAAGAATCCATCCTCTTTTTGAAAAAGGATCCTGATAAAACAATTATCCAATTAACATCAAATATGATGAATAATATATTATTTTAAATCATCATAGATATATGGTTTTTAGGTCCTAAACATTCCATTGATCATTCACTTTCTTGTGATCAATGATCTCTATCACTCTCTATAATTATATATGTTCTTCTTCCATGATCCAATATTTACTTCCCACCTTTGTTATCCTATATGGAATCCAAGTTAAATTTTATTTAAGATGACCTTGATACTTCTATTTATCTCTTATAAATATAAATTTTTATTTAACCTTATCGTAATATGGTATTTAAAATAATTTATTTCCAAATGTTAAATCCATGATTATTGATAACCAAATTAATTTCTAAGAAAAAAATTCATTTATGTGAGGAAGAATGTAGTGTCGCTATATTTTAAAAAATGAAAATCATGTTCAATAGAATATATAACATGAAATAAAATCATAGGAGATATTGTAAAAACCCAAATAATTTATAATATTTTAAAAAATAAGTAAATTTAATTCCATTGATTTGTTGTAATATACCCAACATCGGTTTGAACAAAAAATGACACTCAATTAAAATATTATTATTTAAAAATGAACATTAGGATGTTGGCATTATATTGGTGTATATGAATAGTATTAACTAAAAACTAAAAATTATATTGTTTATACATGTATCAAAATATCAATATTAATTTATTGATTATAAATAAAATAAAAAACATTTCAATGAAAAAATGATTTCTAAAAAATTATATTTTTCTATAAGGTTGTTAGATTCATTATTCCAACATAACTGAAAATTAATTTTACCAAGTTTAAAAAATTTATTTCATAATACAAAATTAATTTCTGAAATCAGAATATAAAAATTATATTAGGGTTAATTTTTGTTAATTTTTTTAAATTATTCATTCTTCTATGAATAACGAAAAATAATGATATTTATAAAAAATTTCATATTATTTAAAATTACCTAAAAATTTAAATTATATGATATATTTCCCTAAAGAAAAATTAGTAAAATTATGTTATAGTAAATAAAAAAAATTCACTCGTATTAATTTAATTTTGAATTTTTTATAATGACATTCAATAATTGTGATAATTTTTTCTTTGGAAACCCTCTTTTTCATCATGTATGGGGGTATAATTTTAAATTCAATTATATCACATTAATGTATTAATTTTAGAAAAACAGATTCGATTTTTTGAATTAAAATTATTTATATTAGATAATAATAATAATACATATTTTACCAAAATGAATTTTGAAAAAAATTAATTACTATAGATAAGGTGAAAACATGTTTATCAGGGGTTAAACTATGAACCTAAGGGTTAAAATGGCCTAAATACATGTAAAAATCTTGTTTTATGGTAAAATTTAGAATTTATCCACTCAAAATCGATATAAATGGTCATTTGATGAATTTTTATTTGGAATTACATTATCATTTTGGATCTATTTAGGAAATTTCTATTTAATTTAGAAGGGGGTTCACGTTCCCCACATATAAAATGACACTCCCTATAGTGAATTAATCACAATAATAAAGCCCTTTGTATTGATAAAACAGTGAAAAATGTCACCTCAACATCCTTAGACACACATTATAGCATATGTTCCTCGTAAAAGTCCAACCCTAGGGTCCTTAAGAAAAGATTCAATGGAGGTTTTTCTAAAAGAAGGTAATGTTTCTCTCTAACCTATTTCTTTTTCATTATCCATTTATAACCGTAAATTATGTATTAAAACATCAATTATAATAAATCAATAATCTAATATATACTGAGATCTTATTAGGTTTATGAAATTTTATAAATCCATATCCACTTCCGTTAAATAGAAATGAAATCTTCAATCCTATGTATGGTGGACTATAGCCCCTTGAACTGTTGTCACTTGTTTTCCATGAGAAATTTTAATGGTTAGATATAATGAAGGATTTAATATATATATATATATATATAATTAAACTTCTTAAAACATGATATCACTTATTCCCTCTTCATTTCCATCAGTTTGAAATATGATTTTATCGCTCGTGTGTACAGAAGACTACCGCCTCATGAATTAATGTGATTACTTTTTGAAACACTATTAAAATATAATGTAATTAAGATAAGTATAAAGAATATATATGATATATATTTCAATATATAAATTATGGAAAATTAATATATAATAAAATATCTTACCATTTCACCATTTAAGGGAATGATATCATCGCTTGTGCGTAGGTACAACCTATCTTCTCCAAGAAGATATGCAATCCATTTTCTATATCCAATTTCCAATTATGTTCATAATGATGTATATAATGAAAAAACAATATTTATATTATTAAAATCATTCTGTATATTATGTTAGTATATCCTATGTACAATAACTGGAGCTATGATAACAAAACATGAAAGCGAAAATAATGTAATTAACACCCAAAATAATTAAAATAATGGATTATTATTACCAAAAATGTGATAAAATATTAAAATATGATAATATATTGTTTGAAATATATTATTTTGTCTCTATAATAGATTTATAATAAATATATATTTATTATAAAATGGTTTCAAACATGTAAAAAGGAAATTTCATATATGGTATAGATTTCTCATCTCAATTTTACATAAATGAGATATATGCCATATTCACCACTTATTCCACTATATGACGTATATAATTCCACATGTGATAAGATATATCATGAATATACTTATATTAATGGTATATAATGTTTCATTTGAGGTTATTTCATTGATGGGGCTTATTATTCAAATTTACTAAACCAGGGAGGATTTATTTCACAATCTCATCATTATTTGGGATTAATTTTGTTTAAGTATACCTTAGTTGAATTATTTGATATTTCTATACAAAAATAAATATATATAATTCTTCTATGGTTACTCATGAACTTTTTTAATTAATAGTACCATATTTCAACTCTTTTTAATATAAAAGGTTTGAGAATTGTGTTTAAAAAACAAACATTATTTCTCCTTTTTTCAAAAAAAAGACATGTTTTATAATAATGTTTTCCAAAATGTATTTAAAATTTAAAAATGATTTATTAATTATATTTTTACACATTTTTCCTTTTTTGAACATTATTTTAATGGAATCCTCATGTAGTTTTCAAAATAAGGTGAATTTGTCATTTACCTAAAATGATGAAGGGATATTTTTTAATATATATGACATGAATGGAATTTTCCAACATCGTGAACACTTAATATGTTATGTAGTATTTTAATTTTTTTCAAAAAGTTCAACTAAAATTATTTTAAAAAAAAAGTGATTTTGATTAAAAGTTTATTTTCAATGAACAGAGGATTTGTTTCCTCAAAATGTTTTTAATGAAATTTTTATAGTATTTATATTGATAAAAACATCAACCATTTAATATAATTTTAGTTTAGTAGGGAAATATTTTACTAACACCATCATTATTATTTCTTTGGATGGTTTATTATCAGTTTCATTGGGGATGTACAATTATCACCATATTACTTAGGATGGTTTATTATTATGTTTATTGATTGTGGTAAGTATTGAAATATGGTATATTAATTTTTTAATGCTATTTTTTATGTTGATCCACTTTCACCACATTCATATTTGGAATTAATTTGGAATTTTAAGAAGATGGAGGGGACTAGAATCACATAGTTTCCTAATGCATCGATAGGTCTCATGAAAAAAATTAGCTTTCGTATTTGGTTGAGTCCTTTCCCATTTATATAATATTTCTTGGAAAGAGTCCATGATGGTATGAAGACATTAAAAGAGGAAATGAAGGTATGTTTAGGATGTCAATAATTATGTATTCCATCATTATGAATTAATTTATTCATATTTCATGGGATTATTCAATTGTTTATAATATTCATGGTTTTGTTACAATATCATGTGATTATTTATGTGGAATTATTTGATAATAATTTATTACATCCATATAATGATAAAATTATTGATTAAATTGAATGTGTATTAGTTATTTACCAATCAGTAATGATTATACATTATTTATTCATATAATTTATTATATGCATACCCTTAATAAGAATGTGAGATCAACCCTTTCTTAGGTTTTATTGTACCCTAGATATGAAGAAGTGTTTTTTGATTAACATATAGGGTTACTCTAAGGATAATAATGGAGTATTGAATTAATTTTTTTTTTGCATTTTATGTTTTAAAATATAATGTGAATTTCAAGTATTTATCTTTTTTACCAAGACTACTAAAATATTTAGTTATTTTGTATGTTAATCCTTTTATCTTATGTCAATTTAATAAAGTATCAATCAGCTCAAGTCTACAGGGGTTGGGGTTGTTGCAGCTCTCAAAGACTAAAATTAGATATATCTATCACCTGCTATGTGTATATGGTGAGGGTATAAAAAAAACCAAATTGCAATATCTCTACAGTCATTAAATGTTATTGGTGATTCTTGTTGGGGTGATGAATTCCCTAATAGTCTTCTAGATATGACGGGTCCATTTTCTAGGACACATTATTTGTTAGGCTAGAGTTATAGTACATTCAGTGAAGATTGAGGTGGTTCTTACTTGGGATCCACCCAAGAGTGATACCGAGGATAAGACATTCCTTCGTTTGGATGGGTACTATCGAAGGTTTTTCCCTAACGTTTCTAGAGTAGCATCATACATGACAACATTTACACAAAAAGGGGAACCATTCGTGTGGACGGAGAGGTTCCAAGAAATTTTTCAACATATGAGGCAGAGATTGATGATCGCTCCTATATTGATATTACAAGAGTTGGGTGTTGAGTACGTGGTGTTTTGTGATGCATTAGGGACCAGGCATGGTTGTTCCCAATTGCAAGGTCAAGAGGTGATTGCCTATGGTTGATGATAGTAGAGATCACATGATAAGAACAACATGAACCATGATCATGAGTAAGTATTGGTAGCCTTTTCCATGAAGATGTGGTGAAACTACTTGATGGCCAAGTGGTTTACCGTATACACTGACCATAAGAGTCTCAGGTATATATTCTCTCATAAGGATGTGATATTGAGACAGAGGCAATGGCTTGAGTTTCTCCTAGACAACAACATTGAGATTTTATATACTTATATGAATGGGAACATAGTGGTATATAGTCTCAAAAAGATATCCATCTTGAAGCTGTTAATTGAGGCATCAAGTCCTTTGGATGAATTAAGGATATCGTTTGTGGATGGAGAGAGAGCTACATACCCACAATCGATTGTAGTCACCACTCAACACTAACAGAAAGCTAGGGAGGCACATCTCGGAGATACTAACTGTGAGATTTAGCATTCACATATGTCCACAGGGCATACCCCTGATGTATATTTGAGAGGTGGAGAGTGGGTCGTTCTCTTCAAAGGATGAATAGTAGTACCGGTGATTTTATAGGAGGAGGTATTGAGTGAGTTCCATACATCCCATTTTTTGAACATATGGGTGATGTGAAGATGTACAAGGACATCCAACATCAGTTCATGTGGCCAAGGATTAAAAAGGCAGTGGTAGAGTTCATTTCTAGATGCCCCACCTGCTAGCAAGTGAAGGCAGAGAACCAGGTTTCAGCTGGTTTGACTCAACCCCTAGATGTGCCAAAGTGAAAGTGGTATGCGATATCAATGGTCTTCATGATGGGTTTAAAATGGATTTAAAGGTGGAATAATACCATCTAGGTGATCATTTACTAAATCACCAAATCATCCTACTTTCTAGTGATTTGGGAGGAGAGTTTAGTAGAGAGAATGGGACACCTCTATGTGTAGGAGATAGTTTGACTCCATGGAGTACCATCGAAGATAGTATCCTATCATGTTTCTAATTTACATCCTAGTTGTGAAGCGATTACAGGAGGCGTTTGGGACTCGGTTATGCTGGATCACATAATTTTATCTCAGGATGGCTTGTCATATGGAGAAAACCATCCATGTTCTTGGGGAAGTTATACATGCTTTCATCCTATAATTTGGACATAGTTGGGATGATCACCTACCTCTATTGGAGCATTCATACAACAACATCTACCACTATAACATTGGGTTGAAACAATTTGAGGCCCTATACGAGTGACCCTACAGATCACCGCATTGCTGGACAGACCCAGAAGAGTCATCACTCTTGGGGAAGGGGTTGGTGTGGGTGACCACTGAAAAGGTTTAGATCATCCAGGAGTAGATGAGGACTGCACGAAGTCAGCGTAAGTCAGATGATGATAGGATACAGAGACCCTTGGAATTCGAGGATAAAGACCATGTGTTCATTTAGGTGTCACCATGATGGTGATTTCATAGATTTGGCTGACGTGGTAAGTTATCTTCAAGATACATTAGCAATTTTCAAATTATGAATAGAGTTGGTGAGGTTTCATACCTCTTTGGTATACCCACATTGTTTCATTGGGTCCATAATGTCTTCCACGTTTCGTACTTGAGGAGGTATGTGCATGATCCATTGCACGTCATCGACTAGGGTGAGATGGACATTGATAATGGGGTGACTTTTTCAGAGTTCCTAGTGGAGATCGAGGATCGATAGTAGAATGTCCTTCATGGGTGGTTAATTCTTATGGTGCATGTTCGGTGGTAGCACAAGAATCTACAGGATAGCACTTATGAGGAGGAAGCTCATATTCATGCTCAGTACCCTCATCTTTTTGTTTATTAGCCCCATTTTAGATTTCCGGTAGGTATATCCCTATGGTAGGGAAACTTTAATGACTAAGATTTTCTCTGGTTTTATTTCAATAAATTAATTGGGAAAATTATGAGACCAGATGCAGAGATGGTGTGAGATTCCGAGGCCCGGTATTACTGGAACAATTTGATGAAAAATATTATGTTTCTAATAAGGAGTGTGGGTGGGTTTTTATTTAAAATGGGAATAACATCTTAATGGGTTCCTGGATTTGAAATCTGAGGAAACCATTGCATTTAGAGCATTGAACTTACCTTAGGTGGGGCCTCACATCGACCAGTGTGGGTCGGTCGTGCGTGTTATCATTTTGATATAATTGTCATTAAATGTTTTTAATAAAAATATTATATTTTACATAGAAGAGTTTTTATTTTTAATCAAACCTCTATTAGGAATTCATGGTTATAACCATAACCTTGGAAATCCACTGAGGAATGGAAAGAAACTCTCTCGATGATGAACATCGGCGTATCGAGGATCAATGATGTCACAGACCTCCATTATTCATCAATGATAGATACGACCCTGGTGTAGGGTGTTTGTATTTTGGTGACTTACATTCCCTTCATATATTCAAATAAAAAACGTGTACCCACCCATGAAAAGATTAATCCATGGGGCATTTGTTCTTTTGAGATTTATAAATTGTTGCACTGTTTAAAAAGAGGGATATATCTCTTTGAATATCTATTCTATTTCCTTGTTAAAACTTCAAACATGAATGAATCAAGGCTGACATGAATGAGGTCAAAATCCATTCTTTAATAATTTTATATGTTCCTCATATCCCAATTCGTGGTGTTCTTTTTTTGTTAACCACATAGTCACGAAACAATTTTCAAGGAGGTTCCAAACGTGATTGGGCCCTCGGAGTACTAGCAAGATAGATCGTAGCTCAAGGAATTAAATGTCACGACCTTAGGATCATGTATTATCCTTAGTCTGAAAAATGGAACACGGTATAAATGTTGGTGACCTATGGGACCAAGGTATTCAGTGGAAGTGCATGGTGGAACCTAGTGGAATGCGGTGGAATCTGTGTATGGGTAAAGTGGAGGATGGCGGCTGCCAGTGGCATTGACCAGACGATATATGCGGTGTGGATGGACCACATGGAGCCCACATATGTAGTTGTATATGGGTTCAGCAGAGGATGGAATTCATCTTTGTGAGTGATCGAACAGTCTCGTCAGACCGTGTGGAGCCCACGACGACTAAAGCTAGCGGTGGTGACCGGGGGGGCGCAGTAGGTGGCCACGACAACGAGATGGGAGGTGGCTGAGATCCATGTTAGATGAAACCGCAGTAGCAAATCCATGGTGTGTGTGGAGGATGTGGGTCATCCATGTGAAACGTTGCGTGGTTCCATGTATACTATGTGACATTGGATGATACACACAGTTAGGGAGGACCGTGTGGACAAGGGGGCACGACCAAGGCAGGCCGTGTCTGGCGGAGTAAACCAGCCGGCAATGTGGGCCAAACTAGGGGGTCAGGCCACTCTAATAGCCCAGTGGGCCTGGTCCAATGAGTCCATCGGGCTAGACATGTTTCCCAGCAAGCGGAGTCCAATAGTCCCAGCAGCTCAGATCTGTTCCGGATTGGACCTGTATCACACCGTTTCATAAAAACGACTATATCTTTCAAATAGAGTGTCTATTTGATGAGTCTTTGGTAGCGTTGGGAACCTCATGATGAGATGGTAGTTTTCAAAAACTCTATGTGAGATGTTTTGGAATTTGGTTTACAACATTATGGTTTGAGGAGTAGGTTCTCTTGGGAAAATCAAGCTAGGAGAGAAATCTTGCGGTGAGTTGTGACTATGTGATCTTGGTGACTACATGATCTTAGTGACTATGTGACTTTGTGACTATATGATATTGGTGAGAATGCGTATTTTTTACAATGTGACCATAGTGACTATGTGATCTTGGTGACTACATGACTTGGGGGATGCATGACCTATCGAAACTCTTTGAGTTACCGACACTCCATGTGTTATCGACACTTTGTGTGTTATTGACACTCCGTGTGTTATCGACACTCCGTGTGTTATACACACTCCATGTGTTATCAAAAATCCCTATGTTATCGACTATTGGTGTTATATGGACTACTACTGATAATCCTACTTTATTGATTGAGACTTATACCTTTTTGAGATGATTATACTTTGTGTGTTTTCTTTCTCATATGCCTTGTATTTCTTTGTGGTATACATAATGTATTTATTAGTGTTTTACTTCATGTATTTCATTTTGGTTCACTTTTTAAATTTCTTAGTGGTATTCCATTTTGTTTTTGGGGTGTCCATCATAGTATTATATTACTCATCCCAATACAGAATTCCATACACATATCATGTCTTCTGAATACGATCGATGCATTTAATCACTTATAGGTGGACCAGGACCAAGGGGTTCTTATAGTTATTAGATAGAAATTTAGTTCTCCTACAGATTTAGACATATGTCCTACACCAACATATCGGGTAGGGTTTTCTACAGAACTATTTATAGACCATGTGTATTCATTGTTGCAGACACTTTCTTTTTGGGTGGGCCTATATTCTGGCCCGGTTTACTTTCTAGTTTTCCTATTTTCGTACTTTGGGGTTGGTATATAATTGTATTCATTCTGTGTCTACATATTGATTTTACATGACAATATTTTGGGATTGATGATGCGTGTGTCTATACTGGTACTTAGGCCAATGTCTACCATTTTTGGGATATGCCTACTTAGCGCTAGTCTCCATCCCCTATCCAATTGGAGGCGGGCTTGGGGTAGTCATGGAAAGGGCCCCTCTTGGAAACTTCTTGACATCTTTTGAGGTATAATCAGTTGTTTTATTTAATTTAATGTTATATGGAAAAATATTATGTTTAGTTTATTCATGTAAGCATGACTTCATGAAAACCCAAAATAATCTCATTTAAATGATTTCAAATAATTTTTCAAATATAAAAATGTATAAAAAGTTTGGGATTGTAATAATCTAATGAAAAAATATTTGAATTAGTCATTTATTCAAAAGTTGATTTTGGGGGGTCATAATTTGTGAAAAAAGCCCCATTGGAACATGTCACTTTTTATAAAAGACTATAGTTTGAGGTGTAGTAATAAATACTACACAAATGAATTATGTATAACTGAGTCTAATTAAATTGATATATGAATTTATTATGAAAAAATATGTGGATAAAATACACATTATTAGATTATGGATTTCTGTTTATAAATGTCGCTAAAAATTTTGACAATAAAAGTTCTATTAATATTTATAAAAATCATATGTCTCAACCAAAGACAAAACATATTGATATAAGACATCAATTTTTTAGAGACCATTTTTAAAAGGGTGATATAAATCTTGAATTAATTGGTATAGAACATCATCTTACTGACATATTTACAAAACTTGTGAATATAAAAAAACTAAGTATATTGTACATGACATATGAATAATTAATTAATCCTAAATATTTCAATTCATTTAAATATATTTTATTTGTCTAAAGTCATGTTTTAATTATCGAAATCCATGTTTTTTAAGATATTTTTTAGTTTAATATATTTATCTATTGTTTTTATACTTTTTATTATATAATTGTGATGTTTTTTTCATGTGGACAATTAAATAACCATGATTCTTTATTTACATGATCAATTAAGTGACTATGAGCCTTTTTTCACATGGTTAGTTAAGTTACCATGAGTTTACAATCAGTATACCTACTATGAATTATCTATGCTAAAGAGTATTTAGGATCAATTTAATTACTATGATTATTTTAGGATTAAAATTTCATTTTAAATTTATTGGTGTATTTTTCATTAGTTTATAACTATTTTTTATCCAAATTTATTGAATACATTTCCAAATCATAATTTTAATCATCATTTAAGAACCTAGATCTTCGTTTTAGGTATGACTTTCCTTTTTCTGGAGTTTTTGAAAAAAATGGGATTTCTGGAAATTTTTGAAGTACATGTTGTGTCCTTTCTGAGTACACACTGTGTACTCCTTTTCCACTCGAAGTCGTGTGATGGCCATGTCTGGCCCACACACATGGTGTGTAGAGGCGATGTGGCAGCCACTTAAAGTGGAGTACAGAAAATCAGAGTACACACCGTGTACCCCAAAAGTACACACCGTGTATTTTTTTTTTTCATTAAACGGACCAAGGTCGCGCCTGACGGACAGAACAGACTTCTTCTCCAAGTTCTTCATATTAGAGTGACCTATATAGCCATGATTCTTCTCCAGATTCCCAAGCCTCCGTCTGATCTCTATTTCAGCCGCCGTCGATTGCGTTGGAACTGTAGTGGTGAGTTATTCCTTCTCCTAGAGCTTTGTTTTCCAATTTCTCCACCTTATCAAGTTATCATGGATTGAGTGTTTTGTATGTTTTCTCAGATCCTCGACATTATATAGGGAATCAATCAACGTGGTTCACATATATCGTTCTCCTAGCATTGAGGTAGGTGGTTTGTGCCTTTCCGTAGAAAGTCTTTGAGTATTATGTGTGATTTCCACCAATACCCTTGAACGGGGCATTGCATGTTCCTGTTTTTCCCTTGTTGTTTGCTTGCATTGCTGATACTCCTGTGTAGAGGTCATTTCTTGTGAATAGGGTAAATTGTAATGTGCTCTGGATTCTTTTCCATGCTTCTTTTCAAGTTTGGTGTTTTCCAGTTTCCATGCTTAGTTGTAGGGTAGTGGAACTGTTGTATTGTTATGTTGTTGTGCCTTAGAATGATAGCCAAGTAGTTCTTGAGGTTTACATGGGCTGATACGCGTGCTATGTATGTTTTTATACACATGGCTGTGAGAACCTAGTGTAGGGGACCATAGAGAGAATGGGCATAAGGGCTTCTCCAGAGTGTCTTTAATTACAATGCGAGACCACAGGGGGACTTGACGTTGACTGCTTCCTCAGAGAGTCTGTAGTTCCTTGACATGGGCCACAGGATGAATTGACGTTGACTGCTTCCCCAGAGAGCCTTTAGTACGATACAATACTATAGGGGGAATTTAAGGTGATTGCTTCCTCAGAGAGTCTATTCTTTAGATGAACCAGAGGGGCTAGAATGTGTGTGCTTCTCAGAGGGTTTCTAGTACTTGTAGGTTGAACCTTAGGGGTTAGGCTGTGAGAACTACCCAGAGGTTTCCTTTGTGTTCTACTTTCTTGAGTGGCTGTTTCATGTCTGTAGATTATATGCTAGAAACTTTGGATTGTTTCTACTGTGTTTTATCCTATTTTATGCTTACTGTTTACTGCTTACTGTACTTTACCTGCCATATATTCACTGACTATTTGCCACAAATCTTTGGGTGTTTGCCTATTGGGACTTTGTCTCACACCTTGTTTGGGTCATGCTTTTGGGCCCAAACAGATTATATTGTTGTAGGTATAGATAAGGTCAAGTGACCTTCTACTTCAGGTTCTTGATTGCACGAGAGATGGAGAGCATGGGACCAAGCCGAGTCTTGAGATGCTGAAGAGTTGCTCATCTATTTTTCTTTTGTAGTTTGGATTAGTATTGTATTCAGAATTGTTATTTGTTTGGCTATTTTCCTAGACATATATTTATTATGCATCATTTACATATTTCTGCTCTAGTTGTTCATTTATCAGTCATCCACTGTTGTTGTTGTTTAATATTTACTGTTTTTGCTATTGTATGTGTTGTTACTTCTGTTGTGTACTCTTCCAATGAGGGCATAGTTTCCCCATTATAACACCAAAGGCACACGCTGCTAGTCGGAAGCCTCTGACATTTGGGGAAATGTGCTTGAGGCCATGTGACCAACCGGGTATGGGGTGCCTCTGGGTGGCTATTGGAACCGGGTCATTAAAAAGTGTTATCAGAGGAGTTCTTTTCTCTTGATTTACTATTTGGATCCTTTATCTAGGGATTGGATGGATTCGGTACTTGGTAATAAGCTGTGCCTCGGAGTAGCTAACCCGTGTATAGGGAAAAGCCATACTACATCGATTATTGCAGTTTTCTGGTTTTGAGATTTACAGTTTTATGATTTCACCTAGAGTGGTTCACATGACTTGTGTTGTTACTATTGTTATCATTCTAGTTCTATTTCTATCGCAACCCGATGAGATGAGGGTATGCCATCTCATGCATCATATAGGAACTTGTTAAAAATCACATGCCCTGCATTATTATGATGCCATCTGGGGTGCATTAGCGATTTCATGTTGTTGTGATAGACTTTGTGTAGATTATGCATGTTGTTGTGATATATGCTTGATTGAATCTATACAGTTTGATAGAAATGTTGTTTGTTTTGTACCTTACTTAAATGAACGCCAATTTTTGGTTCTTGAGGTGTTATGGGACCTCTTAAATCGGAAATTGGTGAATCATTGACTTGTGTTTCCTTATATATGACTTTATGGGATTCCAAGTTTTGATTCGTGGGGAGTACGGGCCCTCACGGATCGGAATTTGGAACCTCCTTGCATTGTTTTCTATGTTTTCTGGGCTTCGGTGCAGCTTCTAAGCTACTACACAGAAAACCCCAGAATACACGGCATGTACTTTATATATACATGTCATGTAGTTTTTAAACTGTGTCACTGACTGTGTGAGCAGAAACACAGGTTGTGAAAAACCTCCAGGAACACGCCGTGTAAGGTAGGTACATGTCGTGTAGTAGTGAGTGTGTACCTGGTCGTGTCACAAACAACACTGGTCGGGGAAGCTCATGTCATACACGCCGTGTTGTGTATGAACACACCATGTATCCTTGTCCTCAGTACCTGGCTATGTCACAAACAACACGGGATGTTGATCTCTCCTCCTATACATGCCGTGTTTGTTTGGAACACACCGTGTAAAGGTCATCTGTGTACTTTGTCATGTCACCAACAACACGGGTTGGGAAAATCATCAAGTAAACGTTATGTTTGTTAGGAACACACCGTGTAGTCTCAGCCGTGTAGCCGTACATGTAACTAACAAAACGGGTCATTGAAACATTGTCTACTACACGCCGTGTCCACCAGGAAAATGCCATGTAGTCTCAGTTTAAGAAGACTGTGTGGGTTAGTCGTGCAAGGAGAAACGGGCAGGGGAATAGAGATAAGTACTTGCCGTGTAGGGTTTATACACGTCGTGTAGTCATGTTTTGTAAATCATGAGTGTTTCCTTCACCTATTTCCATTTTTTACTCCTTTATTCTCTGTCCTTGTTTTTCTAATCTAAGGTATGCTTTTGATCTTTCAGAGCTATGCCTCCGAGATTTCCTCCGGTTGTACATCAGTTTTCAGGCAGTGATCAGACGCCAGAAATGGATGATCAGGGACTTCCATCTGATCATCCAGTCGGGCCAGCCTTGGCACCAGCTGTCATACCAGTTTCAAGCGCTGATGCGCAGTTCAGGGAAGGCTTTATGAGGATGATGCAGACCTTTCAGGGAGCACCTCCTCCTGCCACGTCTATGGCAGACTTGACGTGGGTTTTCCAACACCAGAATCCTCCCAATTTCTTAGAGGAAAGAGGACCACAGGTTGCAGAGTCATGGCTGGAATCCATGTTGACTATCTTTGAGAATTTGGAAACTCCTCCAGAGAGGCGGGTCAAGCTCGCTACCTATATTCTATGAGACTCTGCCAAGAGGTGGTGGGGTGTGATCTCACAGGCGGGTCATTGATAGGTTATGGATTGGGAGGATTTCCAGTGCGTGTTCTATGACTACATCTACCCGGAGACCCTGAGGACCGATCGAGTCAGGGAGTTCTTGAGTCTATAGCAGGGTACTCTTTCTGTCATGGAGTATTCCTCTCGTTTCACTAAGCTGCAGCGTTTCACACCCCTTCGGGATGGAAGTGGGGTGTTCTTGGCAAGGAAGTTTGAGGATGGTCTCAGGTGGGAGATCTGCTCACAGATGAATCTCTTCTAGTTGACTCCCCTCACTTCCATCATCAACCAGCCACTGATTGCATAGAAAAATATGAGAGACTCTGGAGCTGCGAGCTAGGACAGTTCTGCTTCCAAAGCTAGTGTTCTTCCATTTTACAGCAGGAAGCACCGTAGGGAGTCTACGCGGGGTGATTCGAGGAGGTGAGATACATCTTCAGGTAGCCAGGTCGTATGCTACCAGTGTGGAAGGGTAGGGCACACGAGGCCGCAGTGCCAGAGAGACCTAGTGGAGTGCCGATCTTACGGTAAGATGGGGAACCTTCATCGTTTCTTCCAGGTTTTCTCACCCGTAGCTTGGGACATGGGTTCTTCGATGACTCCTCGTTCAGGAGCAGCACCACCAGTTTCTCACCAGTCAGGGAACTGGGGTTATTCCGGCCGTTTGGGCTGAGGTGGAGGTCGAGGTCGTGTCAGTCTGTCACCATTTCTTCAGCACCAGTAGGGAGGATCAACTCAGGGTGGTCAGGCAGGGTCACAGGGCCGCGGGGCAGGCCAAACAATTGTGGTGGAGAAGACCTATCAGGAGTAGGATCCTGGACCTTCTACCTTTCGAGGAATGATCTTAGTAACTTAAGTTTTATCTTTAACTCTTTTTGATACTGGTGCTACGCATAGCTTTATCTCCATTGCTTTTGTGGAGAGCCTTGGGCTCTTTATCCTTTATTTTTCCTACTTGTTGACACTAGACAGACCTTTGGGGACGAGGACATATAGTCTACGTTAGTGCAGCTAGTGTCCTCTTGAGGTTGCAGGGTATCATTTCTTATGGGATTTCTATGTCCTAGAGATGACATGTTATGATGTAATTCTCAGGATGGATTGGTTGGTTCTTTTCCAGAAAGTCATCGACTGTTATCGCCACAGGGTGAGTTTTGTTTCACTAGAGGGTGAATCTTTTCTTTATAGAGGAAAAATGGATGTTCAGGTGTGTCGAGCAGGACTCGAGCATCATGGGCTAGGAAGGGTGACGACCCAGATTTCTAGTCTTTATCTGGATGACCAAGGGACTTCAAAATTGGACTTTCCTCCAGCGGTGGATAATTCCCAGGATGTCTTCCAGAGGACTTTTCAGGTTTGCCTCCAGATCATGAGGTGGACTTCTCTATTGAGCTCATGCAAGGAGCGGCACCAGTGTCCATTCCTCCCTATAGGATGGATACACCTGAGTTGCAGGAGCTCAATAATCCGTTGGAGGAGTTACAGGAAAAGGGTTTCATCCGACCCAGTACTTCTCCTAGGGGTTCACCTATCCTGTTTGTGAAGAAGGCAGATGGTACCCTTAGGCTCTGTGTGGATTATCGGAAGCTGAACCATTTGATGGTCAAGAACCGATATCCCTTGCTGAGGATTGATGACCTCTTTGATCAGCTTCGAGGAGCCCACTTCTTCTCGATGATCGATTTGAGGTCCGGTTATCATCAGTTATGCATTAGACCATCAGATATACCTCTGACATCCCTTAGGAGTAGGTATGGCCTCTACGAGTATACAATTATGCCGTTCGGTCTCACGAATGTGCCAGTAGTTTTAATGGTGTTGATGAACCGAGTGTTCCATCCTTACATGGATTCCTTCTTCGTGGTCTTCGTAGACGATATCTTGGTGTACTCTCACACTCGAAAAGACCATGCTACCCATCATGAGATCGTTCTGAGTACACTGAGAGAGCATCAGAGTTATACTAAACTCTCAATGTGACACTTTTTGATGGATTAGATTCACTTCTTGGGTCATGTCATCTCAGAGGCAGGAGTATCTGTGGACCCAGAGAAAGTGAGATCTATAGTTTCCTGGGAGCATCCGAAGAACGTTTTTGAGGTATGGAGTTTTCTAGGGCTGGTTGGATACTATAGACGCTTCATTCTGGACTTTTCATGCCTAGAAGCACCATTGACAAGTCTTACCAAGAAGGGGGTGAAGTTCTTATGGTCAGATTCTTGTGAGTCAGCCTTTCAGGAGTCGAAGGGAAGGTTTACGTCAGCGCCGATACTATTCTTTACAGAGCTCGGAAAGATCTATACCATTTATTATGATGCTTCAGTTATCGGGTTGGGCGTTGTGCTTATGCAGGGAGATGGAATCGTTGTGTACGAGTCTCGGCAGTTGAGGCCACATGAGAGGAACTACCCGACACACGATCTAGAGTTTGCAGCTGTTGTTTTTGCCTTACGTTGTTGGATACATTACCTTCCGGGAGAGCACTTTGTGGTTTTTACCGACCATAAGTTTCTCAAGTATATCTTCACTCAGTGTGATCTGAATTTGAGAAAACTCAGGTGGGTCGAGTATCTCCAGTCATTTAATTTTGAGCTTGCTTATACACCGGGAAAGGGCAACGTAGTGGCGGATGCGTTGAGCAGAAGAACTCAGATTCAGGCAGTTCAAAAGGCTAGCAGTGAGTGGCAGCTTATGGCTCTTTTCTCTGAGATGCACCTGGAGGTGCACGATAGACATGGACATAATTACCTATCCTTTTTAGTTATTACCTATACACTTTTTGATCAGGTACGGATGAGGCAGTTATTAGACTCAGAAGGCTTAGTACTGCGGGAGATTGTATCTGGAGAGGACCCTATTCCTGGATGGATAGTGGGCGAAGATGAGATCTTGCATTTCTAGGGACGCTTATGGGTTCTAGCAGACATACGCGAGGAGTTGATGCAGGACTTTCATTCCTCAGTTTGGTCAGTTCATCTTGGCGTCACCAAGATGTATCAGGATGTTCATTTCCAGTACTGTTGGCCATGTATGAAGAGGGATGTTGCTGGTTTCATCTTGAGGTGTTCTACTTGTCAGCAGGTGAAGGGAGAGCATCAAAGACCAGCAGGCCTTTTACAGCAATTACCCATTCTGGAGTAGAAGTGGAATGATGTCGCGATGGACATCGTGACCGGATTGCCGAGTTCGCCTTGGGGAAACAATATTGTTTGGGTTGTCGTCGATATGATTATGAAGGTTGATCACTTCTTACCGACGAAAAAGACCTTCAGTGTTGATGATCTGGGATGACTATACATCTGAGAGATTGTATGTATGCATGGACATCCACACTCCATTGTTTCAAACATGGATGTAGGCTTTACTTCTCGGTTCTAGCAGGGACTTCAGAAGGCCTTGGGGACACAGGTACTTTTGAGTAGAGCATACCATCCCCAGACTGATGGCCAGCCCGAGCGTACGATCCAGGTGCTTGAGGATATGCTCTGATCTTTCATTCTAGACTTTGGCGGTTCTTGGGAGAAACATATCCCTCCGGTAGAGTTCGCCTTCAACAACAGTTTTCAGGCGACTATTCAGATGGCACCTTACGAGGCTTTGTATGGTAGGCCATGCCGATCACCCTTATGCTGGCTGGAGATAGGAGAGATAGCTTTGTTGGGACCTCGTCTTGTTCAGGAGAACTCAGAGCATATAGAGTTGATTCAGGAGAGGATGGCTACCACTCAGTCTCGACAGATGTCTTATGCTAATCAGCAGAGAAGACCTATGGAGTTCGAGGTCGGGGATCAGGTTTTCCTACGTTTCACACTGATATTGGGACACAAGAGGATTCAGAGACACGGTAAGCTTTTACCACGGTACGTCGGGACATTTGAGGTATTGGAGAGAGTTGGTCCGATTGCCTATCGGTTGTAGTTACATTAGAGGTATCGGTCCATGCACGACATCTTCCACGTCTCTCAGCTCCAATATTACTTTTCAGACCCATCTCATGTCTTTCAGCCTGAGGAATTTGAGCTTGAAGTTGATGCATCGTTTGAGGAGAATCTTATCCGTATTGTTGATCGCATTGCAAAGGATCTCCATGGGAGGTCTTTTCCTGTTGTACGGGTTCTATGGCAGCACGGGCAAGTACAGGATGAGACCTGGGAAATGGAGGCTGATGTACGATCGTAGTGGCCAGAGATGTTCGAGATTTCTTCAACTCCGCCTCTTTAGGGAAATTCGGGGACGAATTTCTTTAAGGGGTGAAGTTTCTAAGAACTCAGATCTTCGTTTCAGGTATGTCTTTCCTTTTTCTATAGTTTTCGAGAAAAATGGGATTTCTGGAAATTTTTTAGTACACGCCATGTACTTTCTGAGTACATGTCCTATACTCCTTTGCCGCTCTAAGACATGTGAAGGTCATGTCCCGGCCACACACACAGTGTGTAGAGGCATTGTGGCAGCTGCTTAAAGTGGAGTATGAAAAATCAGAGTACACACCGTGTACCCCAGATGTACACGCTGTGTATTTTCATTTTTTTCATTAAACGGATCAGGGTTGCGCCTGACGGACAGAACACACTCCTTCTGTAGGTTCTTCGTCCGAGAGCAACCCGTATGGCCACGATTCTTCTCCGGATTCCTCATCCTCCATTTGATCTCCATTTCATCTGCCGTCAATTTCGTTGGAACCACAACGGTGAGTTCTTCCTTCTCCTAGAGCTTCGTTTTCCAATTTCTCATCCTTCTCAAGATATCGTGGTATGAGTGTTTTAGATATTTTCTCAGATCCTCGACGTTCTAAGGATAATAAATCATCGTGGTTCACGTATATCGTTCTCCTAGCATCGAGGTAGGTGGTTTGTGCCTTTACATAGAAATTCTTTGAGTATTATGTGTGATTTCCACCAATGACCTTGAATGGGGTATTCTGTGTTCCTGTTTTCCCCATGTTGTTTGATTTCTTTGCTGATATGCCTGTGTAGAGGTCATTGCTTGTTAATAGGGTAAATTTTATTGTGCTCCAGATGCTTTTCCATGCTTGTTTGCTTGTTCGTAATTTTCCATTTTCCATGCCTAGTTGTAGGATAGAGTAACTATTTCATTGTTATCTTGTTCTGGATTAGAATGATAGCCATGTAGATATTGAGGTTTATTTGGGCCGATACACGCACTATGCATGTTGTGATGCACAGGGCTGGGAAAAACTAGTGTAGTTGACCATAGGAATAATGGACGTAAGGGATTCTCCAGAGTGTCTTTAATTACGATGCGAGACCACATGGGGAATTTACATTGAGTGCTTCCTCCGAGAGTCTGTAGATCCTCGACGTGGGCCACAGGGTGAATTGATATTGAGTGCTTCCCCAGAGAGCCTTTACTACGATACGAGACTATAGGGGGAATTGACGGTGAGTGCTTGCTCAGAGAGTATATGCTTTAACTGAACCAGAGGGGCGAGACTATGTGTGCTTCCCAGAGGGTTGCTAGTACTTGTAGATTGAACCTTAGGGGTTAGGCTGTGAGAACTACCCAAAGGTTACCTTTTTGTTCTACTTGCTTTAGTGGTTGTTTCCTATCTGTAGATTATATGCTAGAAACTGTGGACTGTTTCTGCCATGTTTTATCCAGTTTACTGCTTACTGTACTTTACCTGCCATATATTCACTAACTGTTAGGAACAGTTCTTTGGGTGGTTGCCTAATGGGACTTTGTCTCACACCCTGTTTGGGTCAGAATTTTGGTCCCAAATAGATTATATTATTTTAGGTATAGATAAGGGAAAGTGCCCTTCTACTTCAGGTTCATGATTGTACTGGAGCTGGAGAGCATGGGGCCAAGCCGAGGCTTGTGATGCTGAGGAGTTTCTCAACTGTTTTTCTTTTGTACTTTGGCTTAGTAATGTATTCAGTATTGTGATTTGTTTGGATGTTTTCCTAGACATATATGTATTATGCATCATTTACATATTTATGCTCCAGTTGTTCATATATCAGTCTTCGACTGTTATTTTTGTTGGATATTTATTGTTTTTGCTGTTGTATGTGTTGTTACTTCCACAATGTACTCTTCCAATGAGGGCATAGTTTTCCCACTATCACACCCAAGGCCCTCGCTTCTTGTCGGCAGCCTCTGGAATTTGGGGAAATGTACTTCTAGCCATGTGACCAACCGGGTACGAGGCGCCTCTGGGTGGCTTCTAGAACTAGGACATTACACATCAAATTTATCTCTCCAAAAAATCATTTCTCATTTTCAAATCCTTAATTTTTCTCACTATCTCAATACCAACTTTCTAAATCCTCTTTCCATCTCGAGTTCAAATGGAAGCCATATGAGTTTCAAATCATAGTTTGAAGATTAAGAGTGTAAAATGAGTATCTAATGTCATATCTCTTTCTAGATTCCCTCCTATAAATAAATTAAAAATTGAAAAAGGTATCTCAATTTCTAAAGTTTTGTCATGAAATATTCATGTGATAGATCATCATGTCTTTATGGAACAGAAAGTATATATTGTGTTCCTTAATTTTATAAAATATTTACACTAGAAACTGATTCATAAGAAAGGGTTGAGTGAATGGTTTTAAGATAAGGATAATAATTTTATGCTAAGTTGGTTAATTTTTTTTATTCCCACATAGAATTTACTTTTAGAGCTTCAAGGGAAAACATAATAACAATGATTACTGGATAATTTTTGGAGTGTTACAAATATAACTAGGATAAATTATTATTTTTGCCTCATATAAGATAATATGAATACTATGAAAGCTCATATCCTATAAATCATTCTCACTTTGAGTTTTCAAATTATCTTGTGGAATTCACATGGAACATGACTCCCTGGATACCCACATCCATTTAATTATGTTGTGAATACATACTATTAGGAAAAACTATTTAGTATTTGATTAGTCTTAAGAATTGGTACTTTAAAATCTTGATTCATCGAGATCTCTTAATTATTTATCTTATGAATGATATAATGAAGATAATATTATCAAGTAATGTAATGATACATATGAGTAAACTCTAAAATCTATATAAAAATTTTAACTCAATTTCTTATCCTAAATTCATCTCATCCAACATATATTTTAATGGATTAGTTCCTATGGGAGTGGAAATCGTCATATAATATAATGTTTTTTACCTAAATAAAAATATTTGAAGGCACATAAATGTGAAGTAAAATCCGTAGAGAAAGAAGTGGGTGGAAGAAAAGGAAATTATTTATGATATATTTAACCCGATTTAAAACCATTTCAATACAAGAGACCATGAGGATCCAATACTAGAAATAGATGAATATGTTGTATATTCTTTGGATAATGAGAAAAATTAAACTATGAATTTTAAAGAAGTGACAGAGGTTAGTACCCTTAGTGGGAAATATATTGTAACCTATGCTGATGTCGGGGATAAATATCATGTAATATCTTTGGGTTTTCTTTACTCTACATTACCTTTACCTTCACAAGAAGAGGAGTAGTAATATTAATATATTTAGTATACTAAAGTATTATTGTGTTGGTTTATTGGTGAAATAGAATGGGTTGTCTCGGGTAAGTATATTAAAAGTGAAGAAAGATATGAAAATTAGTCTACTCTATGCCCTATCATTGGAAGTACTCATAAGAAAGGAGTAATAGATATATCATCTTATGGGGATAATCCCTACAAATCACCATTACATTACCTAGATTATTCAAAATCCAATGAATATGGACATGTTGGATGTCCACCTTTTTTGGGTAGATCCTATATATCTTATGTTCAAATAGAACTTGAAGGGTCCTTTATTATTGAGATTGATTCTCAAATGGGAATTTATATATCTCTTCCTAGGACATCAGTTGAACAAGTACATGATTAAATGTTTATTCTAGATCCTATGAAAGATGTTGGGAAACTAGTGGGTTGTAATATGACTGATATTATTGAATCTATCCTTAAATAATTATTGAAGTTAAATAATAAGTTGATTCTACTATAGATGTTAAGTATTTGGAAGATATGTTAGTAGAGTTTGAAGTTTATTTGGATGTTAGGGAGCCTGATTTTAACCCATCTACTCCCCTATGTTTTTCCACATTATACATCCTTTTTAAAAAATTATGTTTTAAAAGTGTTTAAATAATATTTTATTGGTGTTTGAGAGGAATTTTTTATTGTTTTTGGGATCATAATGGACTAAATTATATAATATGAAACATCAAGGATTTTCAATATAGTCATTTCTCAATTATATCCAAAACATCATCTCAAATTGGGTTTTATGAGAAATAAGGATTATTATTCGGAAAATCCATATCCAAATCATGTGAAAGCTTCTCTTAGTTAAGATCCCATCACAAATATATTTATGATGATTTAAAATTATTATTTGATGAGTTTTAGAAATGAATAGATATGGTATTTTGGGTTTTTCAAACGCGGGAAGAAAACACCATGGAGATTGCTATAAAATATGGCATGTGGTCCATGAGACATATAAATTCAAACACAATTCTATTAATCTTTATCTTAGTAAGATATTTAAAAAAAATTATATGAAGGTATTATTTAAATCCATAGATAGTGATATCATAATTCCTACTTTAACTCAATAATTCAAGCCTCATGTATATAATTTGTAGGTTCCTACCCATGTTATATAATTCATTATAAATAATTAAATGGATTTAATTATTGTTGTGGAACATGTTTTAAGGGTTGTGAAGGAGTTCACCAGGTTTCTAGATCCTTACCTATACAACAAAAATATTACCATCATGGATCCTCCTTCTTTACCCATTACCTCAGCCCCATGTTTTATAAAAAAATTCCTCTATTACCCATTTACATTATCTCAGAAACATTTCTTGAATATGTTCTCCCTTTCTTGAGGAGTATGGTTATTAGTTAACATGTTACCACATATTCACTATAGAAAAACCCAGCTCTTTTAGCCACTATGAAATAAAATGAAAGGATCCAATTCTACATAAAAGAATCATAGATGTGTCAAATTCTGATTCAAATTATATTTTCTATTAAATAATCCTTTTGTAATATTTTTGAATTAGTAATGAAATAAATTTTTAATATTTATGTCTTCCCTATTATCATATTATTTTTACTATTTATTTCTAAAAGATTTTATAATTTTCTAATCTATCATATTTTTTTATAATCCGATAAGAAGGATAGATTTATATATTTACGTTGTTTCACTTTTAGATCATTATATTTAATATGTTGTGATTTTTTATCATCAAAAGGGGTTGATTGTAGGATTAGTCAAGTAACTCCTTGTTGTAATGACCAGAAATCATATTCCTTATGTTACTAATATTGTTTATAATTTATGATAGTAAACTATTTTTCAATCAAAAATTATAAAAATGAATAAATTTTTAAGTGACTGTGTCAACATACTACATGAAGAAGTTCAACTGGATGTCAAGGTGAAATGACCATGTGGTAGGGATAGCATCTTGAAATACAACTGATTGCATGAGGAATCAAGTAACCATGCATCAGATGAGCTACATTTATCTATGTATTGAACTGAACTAATGTAGAATTTTATGTCACATAATTAGGTATTGAACCTTACACAAGAAGATTTAAAATCACTATAATATATATTAAGTTACCCTAAGAACAAATTAAGGGACTGTGAGAAAATAACAAGATACTTTGAGAAACAATTTATGTGACATCATGATAAAATATAGTTACCATTAGAAGATAATAAGTGACCATGAGATCTTTTAATGTAACCAAAAAAATAAATTAAGCCATCATAAGATGAAAATAAGTTATTAATTGAATAAAATAAGCAAAATCATAAAGAAAAAAAATGAATATTCCAATTCACCATCCATGTTACCATGTCTAGTGGCCCTGGAAGGTGACCATAGAATGTAACTGTGATAAGTAAATACAATCTGAAGTAATTGAGTTTAAGTGAAGAAATACTGATCATTTCTAACATAATTATTGATGTATACTCAACCATATAATGGCTATATTTTAATGAATTTATAGAAAATGAATCAAATTTAAGTATTATAATGAGTATAAAGATTAATTTTTTAATATCATCCACCATCTAATTAGATAAGTATCTCTCTTTAAGATATATACCCACTAATGGAAAACAATGTATGTATGAATGTGTTCTTGAGAGAAAAATTGATACACAATGGACTAACTCTGACATTCGATGGCTCACTATTTCTTAACTTTTAATGAAACACTCAGTTAGATATTTTCAAGGATAAAATTAAGGAAAATTGATCAACCAAAGATGATTAGATTGAACTAATTCATATTTTCACTCTTTTCAACCATTTCTATCATTATTTTGGCTTACGTTTTGGGCTTCATTTTATTTACTCAATTTATTCACAATCTTAGGATCTTGATTTGAATTTATTAGTACTATAAACTCATTCATGTGATATATTACTCTATTTTTTTCATGAAAAACTATGAAAGAGGTTTCGTTTAGCCTAGACTATATATATATTTTATATAAATCCAAATCTTGGTCATAGATTATTTTAATTGTTTAATACACTACATCAAAGTTGGTGATTTCCAAGTGGTGAGGAATATGTCTTATCTTGAGACAAAAACTATTATTTTTATTTCATTTTTAAATATATTTTAATGTATTTTTAAAAGAATCCAGCTTCAGTTTTCACTAACATATATAAAAACATCACGTTGATAGTTATGTCTAAAAAATGATTTATATATTATGTTTAAAGTAATACGGTCTATTTCAAAATTTAATGAAACGTTTAAATTTTTATAACTCATCCATTATCTGTATTTTGAGAAATATTTCAATAAATTGAAATATATAGTGTAATATTTTGAATAATGTGAAATTTTATAAATTAGGGATATAGTTTTGAATTATTTCTGAAATGAAATTTAAATTAGAAACTCAATTAATCCTCCCATCGAGGTTTGTACTATTACTAACAAAAGTATCTTTTTGTAATCATACTCGGCAATGGGACATACCCTATATATAACCACTAGTTGTATACAGATCAATTCATATCCAATATAGATAAGTTAATGGGACAATATTTCTCTTTTAGTGCTTCCTATATACCTTTTGTATTATTTTGGTGGGATTGAAGATTATATGATGACCCAACCTTTTAGAAATATTATTACATGATTTAAAAAAAACAAATATCTATTAATTAAATATAAGGATCATAAAGTCCTAGATTTTTTTTGGAGAAACGATGCAGAATACAATAATGTGAGGAAAACCTAAAGTGTTTTAATTTATTCTCCTTAATGAGCTCCAAAATCTTTTTGATCTATGAAACTACATGGGATAACTAGGGGAATAAAAAGATAATAGGGTGATATAATGTACTAGTAAATGAATAAACATTATATGGAAACATAGAATGTGTGTAAAAATTTTAACATTATGTCACAAAGAAAATACTCATGGTTAATTACATTGAATCATAGAATAATAAACATGTTATGTTGTGTTCTGGAAGACATATGAAATGAGAATGAAACACTATAAGTGACATATACAAAATTCAAGACTATATTTTAATAAAACATTATAAGGTTGAAAAATTCCCATAATGGATTATTTTTACTCCCTAATCTTGAACATAATGTCTCATGAGACTAAAGCTTCACCCAATGAATTATAGCACTATTTGGGAACACCCATTATAACATGTTCATGATCACTGTTTGACACATAATAGAAATAAATTGTCTGTAATTTAGAATTGCCCATGTAATTAAAATGATTTACAAAATCTTACTTCATATCATATTCAATGGATATTTCATAATGAATGCATTTGATAAAAATTATAGTAAATTTATTACCCCATCAAATGAATGGAAAATAACTAGGTACATATGTGATAATCATATATAAAAATTGTATAATTAATACATTATGAAAAATGTTTATGTCATTAGTGAAAATATGTTTACAAATATTACAAAAATATTTTAAGAAAATACATTTTCAATTTGAGTAATAAAAATAATACCATCCTAGATGTAAAACTATTTTAAAAGATCTCTTTGAACATTTATAGAGAAAAATATAACTTGTAATATTAAAACCCATATTTAATATCATTAAATTTATAAAAAAAATTTAAAAACACATTTTCAGAAATTATCATTTTAAACTTTAAAATAATGTTTATAATATTTGAGTGGTCATGATGGAGGAAGAGTTTAATTCATGTTGAATACGTCAGAAAAGAAATAGTTTCAATCAAATTATTATAATAAAATTTAAAAAGTAACTTGTTTGGAAAAATAGTAGAAGATTTATTTTAAATCGTTATATAAAAATCCATTTAGGGGTAAAAATTAATTTCATCAATTATGGTAAATCATTTTTCAGAACATTACTAGAAAACATGGATTTGGAAGAAAAGGGATTTTCGTCAATAGAGAGAAATTATGTCCAGTGTTATTAAAACGAATTATCAATTATTTTAAGTACCCAAGAGTGTATAATGGTACTATTACATGAAAATTTCATGAGTAAGCATTAGGGGATAAAATTAATGGGGTTTATTAGAAAATGATATTATAATTTACATTAATGGAAATTCTTGAATATTTAATCTTGAACTAAATGAGATTGAAAAATAAACCATTACAGCTTTGGTAAGAATAAATTATGAAACCATTATGAATAAATTATGTGTCTAAAAGAATATGTGGCTTAAAGTAGTAAGTTTGAGATAACATCCTTGCAAATTTTGTATCGTTGGGTTGAGGGTTAATCCATGAGGTGATTATTTATAAAAAACTTATATCCATTGAAAGGAAAGTGTAAGTTGAAAATAATGAAATCAAATTTAATTTCACACATAATATTATAAAAATATAATAAAATGTGTATATGTATAACCAAATGAATTATAATTGATTAAGTAAACCCTTACCTCGTACATCCCGTTAGTTGAGAACTATTTAACCTCCTATATAGTTGTTTTAATAATTATTCATTATCAATACTGTTATGAGTGTTAATTTCCTTCTTTTATCATGCATGTTTTATGATGAAAATTCCTGATACTAAACTAAAGATATTGTTAAATAATCTATATAATTATATTAATGTTATAAAAATAATATTTTCATTAGATAAATCTAAACTATAATTTAATTTTTATCATGTATAATGAATTACATCGCATAATGGAGATGATAAGTCTTACATAAGCATGAGATACGTTATCATTTCCATAATAAGTGAAAGGATAAGGAAATAGATTATATATTAATTTTACTAAATAAATATCATGTCATATATAATAAATATTCATTAAATTGTTCCCATTTTAACATAAATTTTAAGCATTAGTGAAACACAAATCACATCACTTAGCGAGGTGGTAGTCTGTCATTCACACGAAAGACGTTATCATTTATTCAATGTATAATAAGGTAAGAATATAAATTAATTAATTATTTACCTCAATCTTTAATATATCAAGAATATAAAGTATAAATTAAAAATTAACTCTTATTACCTTCCATGTAAAGAATATATGAAAAATGAATCACATTACCTCGCAAGGCGGTAGTCCACCATAAATTAATGATGGAAGACAAATCAGGTCGATTCATAAGGAAGTAGTCGGTCATATACACAATCAACATATTTGTGTCCCATTTGATAGAGGAGGTGATGGTGGTAGATAATTCCCCTAAAATATAAAATATAATTATATTAAAGATAATATGGATAATATTTAAAAATATATTGATAATATTTAAAGGAGGTGTAAGAGAGATAAAATACAATGCCTGGTTAAGTATGTTACATCTTCTTCGAGAAACTTCTTCTAGTTTGCAAAAAAATATTTCCTAGGATGGATTTCAAACCAAAAGAAGGATTATTTGATTAGGGGAGTAAATTAGTTAAATTATTTGTGAATTTATTTTCTGATCCAAATTGTTTTTTATGTATATAAAGGATTTGATAGGGTGGGATTTTATAAGTGTGGGAGAGTACACATGTGATATTTTTGAAAAGAATGAATTTTATCCATGTTGTTATCATTATAAAAGGATAAAAATGGACCATTTTATAAAAGTATAATATATTCAGTCTATATATGAAATTAGAAATGTTTTTGGTTAATTTTAACCCATATCTTTTAAGATTAACCCTCGGTAAACCCATTTTTCTCTAACAACAGTAAATAATTTTTACAGTTTCACTCTTTATTATAGTTACAAAATTAATTTGAAAAAATTATATAATAAAAATTATTCATATATTTATTAGGGAATCCAGATTTTCAATTTCATTTCATATAAGTGGAAGAATTTTAATCAAAATTAAACTCGTATATGTGGTTAAAAGTGGCTTTTTAAGAAGTGTTAATTTCAGGAAGATAATAATTTTATATTAAATCTAGGACTATTAATAATCATTATGATCATTTTAATTAATATGTAAATGTGTATAATATATATATTTCCAATAAATAATTAATCATTATGGATATCTTTAATTAATTAAAAATTTTACACATTGTTCACTTTAAAACTGTTTCAATAAAATATCGTTTTGAGACCCAAAAATAAACTTATACTAAAATAGAGTCTACAAATATTTTTAATGAAATTAAATATATTTAATAAAACTAAAAAATAATTATGTTATTTATAAATCACATTCAAAAAATAATGGGAATTTTTTTGATAATAAATTCTAATTTTACAAATATTTTTATTTTTTCACTATTCAATGAACAATTATTATTTTCTAAAATATCCTAAAATTTGACCATATTTTAGTATTGATATGATGATATATGTAGTGATTTATTTTTTTCAAATAATTTTTATATAATTGGTAAAATTTTAATTTAACTTATATAAACAAATCATGACAAAACCACTTATTAGAATAACAGAGGTTTTCATAAAACATTTATTTTTCTTTTAAATGATTATTATTTTATTTTCAATCAACATATAATCATTGAATTTATTTTATACATTTTTGGACAATATAATTTTCATAATTTAATAATTCCTACTCATAAACTCAAATTCAATTCCAAGGTTATCATAGTTCATTTAGATTTAAGATTACGTGTTCCACATGGTACCAACAAGATTGAATTTATTTAAAAATAAATATATCATAATGTGTGAGGGTGATAAACTATATTATATTTACAATTTTAAATTAAATATATGATATTGAACATGATTTTCCTTTTTTAAAATCTCAGGAGTTTACATTCTACCTCATATAAGTAAGTCATATCCTCGCACATAAATATATATCTAAAAATCAGAGGTTTTAAAAGTTCATTGCGAAGAAACCCCCATTGTAAATTTTTTAAACAAAACATTATATTAAATATAAAACAAAGGTAATATAATATCCATCACATAATTTGGTTTCTATATAGGGGAAATTTTTTCAAAAATAAAGAAATTGACATGGAAGAAAATCGTAAATAATTATAATGATTGATAGAGATCCTTGGTCTAAATAATGTAAATGATAAATGGAAAGTTAGAGAACTGAAAAACATAAATTAATTATGATATCTAAGATCATGTACATCATTATATATGAAGTTAATTTTATAAAATTTCTGTTCGAAGAAAATTTTCTTAAATAGAAGTAACTATTTTTTTTTGAGTGATTATAATGAAATATACATGATATATTTCAATTTCAAAAGCATAATTTCATCCACTGATTTTGATTCAAATAATTTTTACTTCATCTCTTACTCTAAGAAATTAATTAAAAAATGAATTTTTTATACCTTAATCACTAAAATTAGATGTTAATGGATCATATGTTCTATAAAATAGAAAAAAGTTATTCCTCTAATATTTATTAAAACCAAAATTGTTATAAAAAATTTATATAACACATTAATATCTAATACCTCTATAGTAACTCTCAAAATTAAACATAATACATCCCCTATGTTTCTATCCTAAAAACCCTTTATATTATATCTAAAAAACATTGTATATTTCTTACCATAAAATCATCAATGTTAAATTAAATTATTATATACACTTAATCCTTATAAAACATATCCCAAAATACCATTACTCAACTCAAAATACAATACCATAAAACCATAAAAGTGGTTTGTAAGACATTTAACTTTTAATAAAACCAAAACTCGTAAAATTATGATAGTATAAATAAATCTTAATATATAATTGATACATATATAATTTTAAAAAAAAAAACCTTATGTGATTCATTATTCCTAGAAAAAAACCATTATTCAAAATCCATCTAATGTATAATTCTTGAATCCCAATACATAAATACTCCAACCCCTTTAATTCAAAGACTTTGTATAATATATATCATTCCATGTACTATGTGATAACTATTCGTTTAGTTTATTGACCAGGATAATGGACATGTTCCCCACATATAGAACATTGAATTACATGGAAATTCATTTCCCTACGACCTATATTCCCATGGGGAACACATCTTCCCCTCCATTTATGAAATTCTTCTAGGTTCTTATACCCATCATATTGACATATAATGATATGAATATTTTGTCCCTATTTTCATCACTATAAGAACATTCATAAAATTCCATCTACCTCTTATTTTTCAAGTTACGAATGTCACCAAAGATTACATTATTAATCATATATCACAATATTTGATTAACAATAATCACAATATCATTCTCTCCACTCATCATCCATTTTTTTTAATAATCACCATTGTTTCCATGACATTCAATTTTATCTTGATTCCTCCTTGATTTATCCATTAACTAAAAACAAAATGAATTAACTAGTCAATAATATTCATAGTGGGATTTCACATAATCATGAAAAATCATTTATAGGATGTCTAAATCATGACACCATCATTCCGGTCAATGAAACCATAGGTTTATCCTAAGTTATTCATAGTTATAATCTATTAAAATATTTCATTATAGTTCATAAAGAGTTTATAATATTCCAAATAATATGCCTTGGTAGTGTCAAACTAGGTGCACAGTATAGCTCATTGTTGTGTCCCAGGTATTACTCGGGTCATGCTAGATATGTGTTTCTTGGAGTTATTACCCCTAGGTAAATTTGTTCCAGAGTCATGTCAACTTTTAGTATCTATACATGGATGCCTTTTCATGGAAACGAGTCTCTCTATACAGCGCCAAAATTGTACAATAATTTCCTACACATAGAATTATCATTATCCTTAATCTTATCATTAGGATCTGCACTAAATTTTTTCATCCTAGTTCCAACGGTTTATTAAACCATTCCTCTGATACCAACATTGACGACCCAATACTTTTACTTATATTATTAATTGATTTCTAGACATAAATATACACTGATAGAATTGGGTCTTAGAAATAATAGGTTTGTAATACAATAAAGTTATACTAAAATATGTATTTTTATTTTATTAACTAAAATAATATCCTAAAACTTTTAGATATCCTAAACATCATGGGATGTCCTAGGGAATACATAGATAAAACAATTTACGTAAAAATCCTAGTATTGGAATAAAAATGATAAAGAAACATAATGTGTGATTTAAAATTATAAAATGACACCATTAATATATGGCTTATGAGTAATTGTAATGAATCATATCATAAAGAACATGGTATCATTAGATAATGGCCATATAGGAAATATTTTAGCAACACCAAACGTGAAATAAATATAAGTCAACGATGAATTACAACAAAATATTACTAGGTGCATAGAATCCCATAATGTATTAGGTTTACTCCCTAATCCTATACATGACATCTCTTGAGAATAATGATTTTCCCAAAGCATTATTGTGCTACCCAAGAACACCCATCGTAACATGTTAAAGATTTATGTCTCCCATATAAATGAAATGTATCATAAAGAAGAAAAAAATAATTAATCATGTAATTAAAATGAGTTACATAATTTTTCATCATATTATATTCAATGGGAATTTTATAATAGAGGCATTTTTGAAATAATCATAAGGCTTGTATTACCCCATCAATGCAAGGGAAAAAAACTAGGTATATATGTGAGAAACATATGTACATAACTTTGAATCAATCCATAACATAGAAGGTTATTTTCATTGATGAAAAAAAATTAAAAATATTAAAAAAATTCTTGTTTAAAATATCCTTTTCACATTGATTAACTTCACATGATTTCATCTTTTAAGGAAAATTATTTTGAATGATCACTTGGAAAATTTCATGAAGAAAATATCCTTCATATTTTGAAATGTCTTATTTAAAATTTTAAATTTCATAAACACTATAGAAATCAGTTTTTGTGAAGATAAAAGTTGAACCATAAAATGTAATCATTAAAAGATTTAGTGGTCATGATGGTAGAAGACATAGGTTCATGATAAATATTTTAAAAAATATAATGATTTCATTCACATTTTTTATAATAAAAGTCAAAATGTAACATGGATGGGAAAAAAGGAAGATCCGTATTATTTTTTTGTAAAAAATAAATTATGGGTAAAAATTAATTTAAAAAGTTATATTAATACATTTTTGAATTTTTTTAAAATCATAGATTTGGAAGGAAAATGATTTTCTTCCAAATAGATATATGATATATGATTTTATTAAAAATTATTTCTCTATAATATTAATTTCCAAAATGATTAAAATTGTACTATTAATTCGAAAAATTATTAAAAACCGAAGGGGATGAAAATTAGATGGTTTTATAAGAAATTTATCAAATAATTTACTTTAATGTAAATTCATGCATTATAAATACTGATTAAAATGAGACTAAAACATAAACCATTACTAGTTTGGTAAAATTTGAATAAAAAATTACCATGTATGAAGTAGATTAATTGAAACATAAGATATCATTATTTAGTATGGATTCATTACATAGTATCTAAAGGGGTAATATATTCAAAATATAAAAAATTTAGGTTTACAAAAGAATATATGTGTCAAAGAAGGAACTTTGAGAGGAAACCCTTACAATATTTGTATCCCTGATGTGAGAGATGATCAATGGGATGATTATGTGTAATAGAAATATATAAAAACAAAAAAGTATAAATATAACACACACACAAAAAAAATTAAAACCATTTCACTCAGAATGTTGGTATAATATAATCGATGAAGAAGTTGTATAACCCAGTGAATGAGAACTAAGTTAAACACAATGGTGAGAGTTTGATATACTAGAATGATGGCGAGCGCTGCGATGGGTTCCGGTTCCGCATTCCCTACGGTTGGATCCATTTTGATTGATGGGGGTCTTCATCCGGCTTCCTCGAGTTTGCCTCCTAGGTCATCCAAGGAGGCTGTGACGGGAGACCCAGACTCGGTGGACAGATCACTTCCCTGTATTCTGGCGATTCATCTAGAACCTAGGTTTCCAGAAAAGGTGGATGGTCTCCCTGTGGTGGAGGTTTTGGAGAGGGAGCTTTTTGATGATGCCGCCTACCACAAGCTTTCTATTGTTTCTCTCTTTGGACAGGATAAGCCTCACCTAAAGGTTTTCAGATCTTTGGTTGCTTCATGGGGTCTTCTTCATTCGGTTGTGGTGTCTAGGTTATCTAGGTATGCCTTTTGTGTTCACTTGTTTAATAAGGACGATTTTGTGCTCACATGGTCCAGGAAGGATATATGTTGTGGTTCTCAACATTTCACTTTGTCTCGTTGGTCCTGGGATTACCATTATCGAAGGGATTCTCAAATGTCAGCGGTTTGGAGTAATCTCATGGACCTTCCTCTTCCTCTAAAAAACCCGGAATTTTGGCCGCTATAGGTGATTCTTTATGGAGTTTTATCTATTCAGATTCAGCTACCGAGTCTCTCCGGAATGCGTCCAACCCTCGGGTTTTCTTTGAAATGGATCTTGCTTCCAAATTTCATCCACGAATCCTTATCAAGACTCTGAAAGGTTTCAATTGGTGGAATCGGTTGATTTATCAGGCACCCCCAAAGATTCTGTTCAGTGTGGGGTTTACAGGGTCACTTGGTTGAAGTTTATCATAAAAGGAAACAGAGATTTTGGACCTTGGATGATCCCTTGTGAGGGGTAAGGGTTTCCATCAACGATCGGATCCCGAATCCAGTGTCTCCCCCAAAGGAATTTATGGTGCTACGATGGCCAGCGAGGATCAGGGGTCGTCTTCTCGGACGATAGGGGAGATAACCGATTTTATTCCTTCGGATTGCTCCAAGTCAAAGCTTTCAGCAAAGTCTCTTCTGCCACTGCCTTTGGTCCCCGTTCAGTCTTTCTCTCTGGACTCTAGGCTAGGTTTTCTTAAACGTCTTGTGTTGGCTTGAGAGGAGGGGGAAATCTGTGAAGTTATCCCTAGCCTTCTCTCGGCCCTATCCGAGGAGCTTCAACCTCTGTCCCAATGCTTTCGAATATCCACCATTCTTGCTCCAAAGTCAAAAGGTAGATCCCTGCTGGTGACTACTGGTTTTAACAATAATGTTTAGGAGGTAGTTCCATGGAAGGTGCCTCTAGAAGGGGTGACGAGGGAGGTGCGCGCTGCTCGGGGTTCACCTTCTAGGATGCGATTGTTTTCTCGGCTTCAAGAGGATTTGGTTCCTTGTTCACCGACAACACTGTTGGCTTATAGACTTTCCTGATTTATGAATCTGATATCCCTATTAAACATATGATTCTTACACCGAAGAAGATGGCATCTTAATATGGTATCATCAAACGGGTTACCATATCTATGTCTAAGGAAGATGGGAAAATCCACCTACTTCTGAAAAAAGTTTCTCCTAGCCGGAAGGTCAAGAAATCTGTCGTTTAATGTTTTCCTTGATTTTGTGGAATGCTAAAAGATTGGGGTCACCCGAAAAGGGAGATTTCATGGCTTCTAAAGTTAGGTAGCATAATGTATCTCTCTTGTTTATTATGGAACACAAAAAATATCTCACCAAGATGAATATTTTTTCCAGGAAAATGGGGTTTGGGAGTTATATGCATACTTTCCCTAAGAATAAAAATATATTTATTTGCAAGAAATTAGAGGTGCGGGTAAATGTTTTCTGGGCTTTGGATCAATTTATGATGGTTAGGATCTCTATAAAGGGAGTTTTTATTTGGTTTTATTTCATTTATGCCAGTGGTGATGGGAAAGGTAGAAGGCCTCTATGGGATTATTTGGAGTCTTTTGATTCGCTGGGTCTGCCTTGGTTTGTAGGTGGCAATTTCAACTCTATTGTTGATTCTTTGGAGAAGAGGAGGGATAGGCACTGATAACATTGGAATGCAGGATTTTAGTGAATTTATTGCTCACATAGGGCTTCTGGACGTGGGTTTTAAGTGCTGAAAATACACGTGGTGCAACAACCATAAGGGCACAAGCCGCATTTGGAGCCGTCTGGATAGATGTTTTTCTAACATTCAAGGATAAGACTCATTCTCCAAGGTTACTATTTCCTGTCTATCTTGAATTATTTTGGATCATACTATATTACTAGTTGATTTGGAAAGAGGTGAGCTTGATAATTTTTAATTTTTATACTCCTTGAACTATCACCGGGCTGACGAATTCTTACCAATGATGAGAGAATCTTGGGAGAAGGAAGAAATTGAGAGAGCATGGGTTGGCCTCTCGAGGAGTATTAGGAGTCTTAAGAAGGACATAAAAGGATGGTTGAGGAACAAGCCATTTGATGTTATCTTAGTTGAATCCCTGCAAGAAGATATTGATTCTTTGGAAGAGGATCTACAAAACAACTCAGATGAGGGTATGTTTTTGAGACATCGTGATAAACGTACTCTTCAAATGGTATGTTTGTTGGAAATTGAGAGATCCATCAAGCAAAGATCCAGAATTTGATGTCTTATAGAAGGTGACCGTAACAATGCTTACATCTAGGCCTTCCTTAAGGAGCGTAAAAACATGAAAATCAACATCAGGCTTGAATACGGGTCCTATAATTTTGATGTGAATGTGGTAGGGAGGTTGGCTCTACAACATTTTGAGAGTTCTCTTACTGGGGAGGAACTTGTTCCCAGTCATGGCTCCTCGGAGGAAGAGATGGATTTTATTGGTAGTTTACCAAGACTGATCATTGAGGATGATAACCTGGCTCTTATGGCTATGCCTTTAGGGAGGAGATTTGGGGAATAGATCACAGCATGCATCCTGACAGTGCACCAGGCCCGGACAGATTCCCAGGATCTTTTTATATGGTTTCTTGGGACATTGTCAAGAATGATGTCATTGAGGTGATCCAAGATTTTTTCAGAGGTGGATCTATCAATCCATGTTCCTGCTCCTCCAAGGTGGTCCTTATCCCAAAATTGAAGGACCCGTCCTGTATTAATCAGTATAGACCCATTTTCTTATGCAATGTATCTTACAAAATTCTGGCTAGTTTTATTGCGAATGTATTGAATGGGGTGATTCCCCATATCGTCTCTCAGGAACAACATGGACTTGTTAAAGGTAGAAGTATTCAAGGTGTTATCGGAATTTCTAAAGAGCTTGTGGAGTATAATAACAAAAAGACTATTTGTTCCAATATCATCATTCAAGTGGATATGGGAAAATCTTATGATAAACAGGAATGGGACATTATCATTCAGTCCATGGGGAGTTTTGGCTTCCATGAGTTTGTCATTGATCTATGTTTCACATGCTTCTCCTCACCGTGGCTATCTATTTCAATTATGGGAAAGGAATATGTTTTCTTCAAAATCTTGCGGGGTGTGTAGCAAGGGGACCCTTTGTCTCCCATTATATTCATTCTGGCTCAAGATTCCTTATCTTGAAACCTCCCTATAAGTATGGAAGAAATAAGAATCCCCCATTATATAAAGACTAGGGAAGGTTGTATTTCTCATCTCATTTTCACTGATGATATTCTCCTCTTCATTAATGGTTGGCAGAGCTCACTAAATAACCTATTGAAGATCATGGTCGTATACGGTGATCTATGTAGACAAAGAATGAATGCAAGTAAGAGGAGTGTTTATATTTCCAATAAGTGTCCAACTAGAAGAAGCTGGGGAATTCAATACATTCTTGTAATGAAAAGGAAACAGTATCCTATGATTTATCTTAGGGAACTGATCTTCTTTGGTCAGATTAAAAAGTCTTTTTTTGATGATATTTTGAATAGAATTTTGGGGAGAATTGTTAATTTGAAGAGCATATTCTTGTCTTTTTGTGGGTGGGTTACACTGATTAATAGTGTGTTAACCTCTATTCCGAGACATGTTTTTTCAACAATAATTCCTCAAATATGAACCATATATAAGATGGAGAATATTATGAACAGTTTTTTAGGGATGCACACTCTTCATGCCGCTATCATTGGGATTCTTGTAAATGTATGGCTAAACCAATGGAGTATGGAGGTATTGTCATAAGGGACATTAATGATGTCATGCAATCCTGACAATAATGACTAGCATGGGATTTTCTAGTGGGTGAATCCTTATGGGCCTCCTTTGTTAGAAATTGTTATGGCAAGCAGTGGGAAGATTGAGAAAACTGTCGTGGAAAGTTGTCGAAGTTGGATAAATGTGTTTTTCACCATTTGGAAGAGATGCAGGAGGTTACCCAATGGGTGGTTGGAAAAGGAAATATCAATTTATGGAGGGATAACTAGGTGGGAGAAAACTTTTTTTTCTAGGATGTCTGAGGCCTGACTTATCAGTGAAGGAGGCAAGCTCTTACCCTTCCTTGTTGGAGGTCATCCAGAGCAAGGAATAGATGGATATTTTCTATTCTATTACATTCATGGAGGAGGTAGATAGATGCTGCCTCACCAAGTCATATTCAGGTATCTTCAATGGGAGGGATTACAGAGGGCTTCTACATGAGATACCTTCTCAGGATGAGTGAGATTCACATATATTGTGTAAGTAAATTCCCACGAAGATTAATTTTCTGGTGTGGAGGCTGAGGAATCGAGCAATTCCAATGGAATATAATGTCCAAAGAAAGGGTAGTTATCTGTATTCTCGCTGTTTTTGTTGTAGTAGTCCACACGTGGAGTCTTCTTTTAATCTATTCTTCTTGAATGAGTGTACTGCTGGCTTGTGGTATGTGATTGATGAGTATATGGGTGCTATGAGAGATTATGAGTTGCTGCAGGACTTCATTGGATTCTGTTTTATGGGTTCGGAACACTGTGAGATGGAGAGTATGATTCGCTACGTTGTGTTCAGTGCCATTTGCTGGATTTTATGGGACTTGTCGAATTTGACCAAAATGGATAAATGGCCTTCGATGTTTTATCTTCAGGTATGAAATAAGACTCTCATACTTGATCTGACCTCAACAATGAAAGGCGGCCACCGATCACTGGTGCTAGGCAATTTTCTGAGTAATCCTAGTGTGGTTAATAATCTGTAAGGTTGATGGGTTAGATGGCTCCCTCCAGTTAATGGTTTGAAGCTTAATGTTTATGGTTCATTTAGGAGTGGTTACAGGAGAGGGGGTGATTTTCTCAGGGACACAAACGGGTCAGTTTTGATGACTTTCAGTGCTTTTTATGGTTCGGGGGAACTCCTTGTGCATAGAGGCAAAGGCCTTTCTCACCGATTTATATCTCTGCATAAGATTTGACTTGTAGGTCTTGGAGGTTAAATCAGATTCCAAGATTTTGGTATAGTCCATCCAAGGTCCATCAGATCCTCCATGGAATATGATTTATCTTATCAGAAGTTTTGCGAAGGAAATAAATGAAGGGTGTAAGGTTCATCATGTTTGGAGAGAAGCCAATTTTCCTACGGATTCCCTTGCTCGACCAGGAAGTGAAGAGGAGCCGCTTATTATCTATTCCTGTTTAGGATCACTTCCTTAGGATTGTAAAGATGTGGTCTGGGGGGATGCCCTTAGACTTCATCACTTCAGACCACCATGAATTATCAGATGTGATTTTGATGGGGGTTTCACCCATCCTTTAACAAAAATAATTAATTATCGATCGAGAACTATGTTAAGAAACCCATTACATCAAGCTTCACTATAGTAGAGTGAAATTTAAAAACATATATTGTTGTTTTAATCATATTATTAAATTATTAAAAATCCATATTAATATTTATAATAAGATTTATTATCATTTTATGAAATATTATTAATCGTTTATTAATAATCTTTCATTATCATTCTTGTTTTGGGTGTTAATTGCCATTTTTTCAGGTATTTTTTATCATGAATGTTTTAGATCCTAAAAATAGGATATTTTTAAATCATATATAGAATTATATTTATTTTATAAATATCATCTTTTCATTATATAAATCTTTATAATATTTTGATAATTTTTAACATGGATAATGAATCACATCACTTTGTGGAGATATTAGGTCGTACGTACACACAAGAAACGTTATCATTTCATTAATGGGTGAAAGGTTAAGGAATTGGATTGAGTATTTATATTAAATAATTAATATTATTTCATATATATCAATTCTATTTTTTAAACGTGTCATTTTTTTCTTCCATTTAATGTGTTACTGGAAAATGAATCGTAACGCTTCACAAGGTTGTAGTTTTTCATACACACGAACATCATTATAATTTATTCAATGAATGGTATGGTAGAAAAAAATATGATATATTTATTTTGAAAAAGAATTAATATTTCATTAATATAATATATATAAACATAATATTAATCCTTATTACCTTCCATTTAATGTTTCATTGAATGATTAGGTACATTACTTTGTGAGGCAGTACTTTGTCGTACACATGAGTGAAATTATCGTATTACCTATTGAATGGAAAGTAAGAAGTTTAATATGATATTATTATTAGAAAATTTTAATTATATGATAAATAATTTAAATAAAAATTATATAAAAAATTATATCCAACTATGAGAAGTGGTGATGAAAAAGAAATTACGTCGTTTCGTGAGGCGGTACTCCACTTTGCACGTGATTAACAATTTTGTTACTAATTTGAGAGAGGAGGAGATGGTTGTAGTAGATGAACATAACATAAAAACATAAAAATATATATAAGATATTGTGGTTATAATATTATGATATTTTAATAATAATTTAATGGCTTGGAAGAAGAAATAAAATAAAACACTCGGCTTAGGATGTTAGCTCTTCTTCAGAAAACTTCTTTAGATTAGCAATAAAATGATTCTTAGGATTAATATACGAAAAAAGAATTTTGGTATTAGGTTATATGAGTTTCAAATTTATTATTTGAAGTTATTTTCTGATATAAATGGTTTCTTATGTTTGAAAAAGAGAGGAGAGTGAGTGACCTTTTATAAGAGGGGCACATGATGGACTTGTGATTTTTGAAATAAAATGAATTACACCAACATTTTTCACATTCACAAATGATAAAAAATGGACCCCGTTTTATCCATATAAATATAATTTCTATATATGATCATAAAAAAAGAATTATAGTAGTTTTTTGTTCAATTTTTACCCTTATCAATTAGGTTTCACCCCTAGTGAACTTGTTGTTACCAAAACTATTTTACATATTTTTTACAATTTTCAATAATAATTATGTTAAATAAATAAGTTAAACTTATTAGATAGCCTAAATTATTGTAATTAAAAATAGCGGATCCATTTTTTCAAATTAAATGAATTTATGTGGTATAATTTAACATAAAATAAATCCAACAGACACAGAAAAAATGTATTTTTTCAATTAGTGTGTTTTTCAAGAAAATGATGATTTATACTAACTAAATAATTTATAATAATCATTTAATTATTCTAAAATAATATTTATTTTCATATAATATATAAATTTCATTTAAAAAAATCCTCATTAGTATTTTCTTATGAAATTGAAAAGGAGAAAAATTATCCACTTTAAAATAGTTGTCAGAAAAATTCAGTTTATAGACTCCAAAATAATATTATACTAAAATCCAATATAATAAAAATTTAGAAATGCTTAGTTGGTTTTAATATTACAATATAATATTTATTTTAATTATAAATAAAATTAAAATAATTATTCGGTTTAATTTATTAAAAATAAACGATAATTCTATAAACATTGATATTTTTTACTATATATGGGAATATTAATATTTTCTGAAAAATAAAAAAAATCACCATATGTTAATATTGATATTATGATTTAAAAAATTAATTTTTGTAATAATAAATATTCAAAATTTAAAAATTAGTTTTAAATTATGTGCCCAATGAGAGACTAAACCTCTTTTTATAAAAATACAAATTTTTAAAAAACATTTCATTTCATTTTAAATCATTATTATTATTTTTCCAATCAATAGATAATATATGAATTTGTTTTATACTCGTGTAAACCATATAATTTTAATAATTTTTTTACTCTTATTCATATCATCAAATTTAAAGGCTAGTTTATTAAAGTTCACTATGATTTAGGGTTGCGTGTTCCAAAAGCTTTGGAATATACAAAATTTGTTTTAGAGGAAATGTACTATAATGTCTCGGGGTTTTTCATTAAATTATAATATATTTTCTAATGTCATATATTCTATTGAAAATTATTTTACTATTTTAAAATCTTAGGGTGTTGCATATTAGGTCATGATAACATGTCACATGGAGATGTTCCATGTTACATTTTATGACTTTTGTTTTACTTTGAACTATATACTTATTAGATACAGATTAATTACTCTTTATTAATCTATCCATATTTTAGAATATAATATATTTTCTTAATGTTTATTTTTTATATATAATATATCAAAAAAATCAATATCATTACCTATCTGTCATATTTAGTGTCATTGTAACACCTCGAGATTTTGGAAAAAAATACAATTAATTTAATCATTTTGATTTTCATCATTTCACGCAAGGCTAAACATAACATGTGTTTAATGAAATCACCAAGTTATTATTTATTTTAATTTTACAATTTCTTAATTATTATTTATACTCTAATCCAAGATAAGTTTACACTGCACGTAACACCTACATGTCTTACATTACACTCAATGCTAAGTTTCTACGAATTAGCATTTTAATAATAATATTATTTTAATAAGACAGTTATAAAAAATCCATTAATTTTTTTAGTAATAATGGTTATAAATAATTTTAAAATATTATATATATTAGATTAATATAAATAATTATATTGTGAAAAAACATATAATTTTTGTAATGTCATTATATGATTAAAAATATTATTTTCCCAAACGAACTAATTTTTACCTCCTTTATTGAAAAATAAGAGAATTATTCACTTTGAGAAATTAAATTTGATAAACTAGACTTAATTTTTTATGTCATAATTTTACAATAATCATAGGGTGAATTTTTGGGTTTCTTCTGAAAACATCATTTTTAGATGAATAGTGAAGAATGCTGAATTTTAATTCCAAATAACTATTTAATCTATTTTATTTATATTGGAAAATTGTATTTTAATTTTATTTTATACTTTAATTAGATAATATATTCCTATATTAATCTAATTTAGTTTATTTTGACCAATTTCACATTGATATTCAATATTAAAACATTTCAAACATTTAAACATTTTCGCTTAAAATATTTGCTCTCATGACATGTATTCGGAATTATTTTTTTACTAATTTTTTCTACTTCTATGTTTAAAATTAGGAAAAATAGTTTCTGTATATGTGATAATAATAATTTATAATTTCAATTATCTAAAAATTATTTTTTTCCAAAAAACAATATTGAAATTGATTAAAATTTAATACAGCGATTGTGGAAAAAAAATTAGTATTCATAATGGTTAAACATTAAAATTAATGGTAACAATAACAAAGAAAATTTTCAAAAATCCATTATATTTTCATATATAGACCATATATCATATATTATATAATTTTATGAGTTAATGGGACACTATTATAGGAATTTTACTAATATAATAAGTTAACTAATAAAAAAGACAAAATAACCTTCCTTACACTTAACATTAATAAAGCCTTCAGATAAGGAAACAAATCACAATATTTCAGTTTTAAAAATTATTTTTAAAGGAAAATGAGTTCTTTTCAACATATTAATTTATATTTAATTTTTGCAGATGAATTATTTATATTGACTACTTAAGGACAGCCAAATGCGGTAATTATTTACTTAATATGTAGCAAAAATTAGTGATACTAAAAATAATAAAAGTAATGTAAACTGATTAATTTTTTTTTAATTTTTATATGAATTTTTAATTTTACATAGGCATAAAATTATTGAAATAAAATTCCATATTTATCTTAATAGTTTGTAATGTTAAATTATGTAAATAATGTCAAAATTATCATGAAAGATATTTTATAAATTTTTATTATTTATTAAAAGATTTAAATTATATTAAAATTATTATATTGAAAAAATAATATTTAAATATCCAAAAATATAACATATGGTATACTAATGGACCAATTTATCTATCATAATAAATATTTTTTCCTTTAAAGAGTAAAAACATTGTTAGCAAGGTTGGGGTTAAGGAAGTGTTTTGCATGTTACGTGTACTAGTTTTAAAATTAATTTCCAACATACATTGGATTTATTTTTTGAAAATTTTATAAATTATTTTATAATAAATTTTTTCTATATTTTATAATAAATATCACTTTTATTTATTATTAAGGGTTAAATTACTTAGGTTAGAAAACTAGTTACCTTAATATAATCTAAAGTGATAAAAGTGGGGAAACATAGAAGTTTAGAAAAGAATTATAAAAATATAGTTATTTTTGTGTGTTATAGGTTTGTATTGATAATATCTACCATTCAATATATTATTTAACCATTTTGGAATCACCTGATTAAGGGGAGACAAACCAATAGAATTTACCTTTTAGTATTTATCAGAATTCCACCCCTCCTCCTCTATTAAAAGGAATTTGTTTTTCCCCTTCCTCACACATCTCAATCCACATTGGATCATCCAGAAACATCCCAAATAAGCTCCAAAATTCTCTAAATTAATGTTATAATCCAACCTTTTTGAAAAATCCAAACCCAGGAATCCATTTTTGGAAACCCTAGAGGGCTTACCCAAAGTAGAGGTAACATCCTTCAAATATAACTTTTATTTATTTCATTATACAACCCCTAAATAATTATTATTCCAAGATTATAAAATAAAATCAGTATCATAAATATACTGATATTTTTCTATTCTAAAGTTTTGACCTAAACCTATATATACTTCTATAAAATTGGAAACGTACTTACCATTCGTGTGTATGGAGGATTACCGACTCATGAAACGATGTCATTGGTTTTTCTATTACCTTCTCTCACGGTAAGAAATATTGATATAAATGTTATTTTTCAGTGATATTTATGATATTTATGCTGTATTGTTTTTATTATTATTTAAAAAATAACTTCATGCGTTCTATTTTTTGTGAATACAATCACATTGTTTGTGGACGTGAGGACTACGACCTCCTCAAAGCGATGTGGTTCATTCACATGTTAAATGGAATGTATTAAGGATGCATTTAGTGAAATTATATGATCTTTATTAAATAATAATTATAATTTTATGATAATATATATATCATTTACATTTCAGTTTTATAATATATGATAAGAAAATGAAAATAGTGTTCATGTAAATGTACTTTCTACTATCTCCATTAATGGTGTATTTAATTTCATATTTTAATCTTTTATAGGTTATTATAAATATGTATTTAATAAATATATATTATAGAAATTTCATTTTTTTAATCTATAAATAATTAAATAATGATCTGGGTAACAGGATCATGAATAACACGTCAAATCATGTACCAAAAACAAAGTCGTCATTACCTCAAACATAACATAAACTTGAAATTGCTAATAAATGGGTAAAACATGGTCATAAAAAATAATATATGGTATTATATAAATGGATATGGTTTTTTTCAAGATTATTACTAAATTTTATTTATTATAAAATAGTTTTGAATTTGTAAAAATAAATTCAAGACTTAAGCTATGGGTTTTCTTATTTCACTTTTATTTCTACAATATATATCCTATATTCACCACTTATTCTTATTGTGTGCTGTGTATACTTTACTTTGAAAAGGTATGCCTTGAATTTAATTTATTTCATGATATTAAAAGTAAAATTTTATTTTTTTTTTCTTTCACATATCTCCAGATTAAAAATTTACTTAAGCGGTAAGGGGATTTCTAGTCTCGCTTTTATTACTTCGAGACTTATTTCGTATTCACCTATAGTTAATTCGGTATGGTGTATATAATTCTCAAAAATGTATTATATTATTCATCTCATTAAATTTATGTATATTTAAAAAAAATTATCATCTCTATTTAATGGTGTTTTATGATACAAAATTTATCGAATCAGTAATGTACTTTAGTTTCAATTTTCCTTATTTGAGACACATGTTTTTTTATGAACCAGAATCCCATTATGATGTCTATATACTGCCATTTGACATTTATTATCATGAATATCCTTCTATTTTGTAAATTATATGCTTTAATTAATTTCATTTTCTTATATAGGTATGTTGTTTTAGTTTTACCGAAGTGGTAAGAGTTTAATCTGAAAATCTCATCGTTCAACAATATTATTTATGATTATGCTTCAATTGATGAAATATTTTGATTCAACTCTCAAGAACACTCTAAATATTTCTTATCATTTGGTTATTCATTTTATCTTCATTTATTAGTTTCATTTTCCCACTCTTTGGTACATAAAGTAAATAATACAAATTTTTTATGAAAATATGAATTTATTTCACTCTTTGATTGGAAATCTGTTTTTTCATGAAAAATATGTTTTCCAAAAAGGTTCTAATTTTTTTGAGTGATATTTTCAAATTATTTTCAATTAAATTTATTTAAATCCATTAAAATGTTACTTTTTATATATTTAAATCTAATTTCCATGAAAAGGGATTTAAAATTATTTTTAAGGCTTCCTTTATAATTTTTAATTGGAAAATTTATTCAAAAGTGATTTATTTTTAAAATGAGTTTTAAATGATTTTAATGGATTCCATTATATTTTTTCCACTACAGATTTAACAGAAAATTATTTTTAAAATGATTCATGTTTTTAAAATTGACTTTAAAATAAGGCTTATTTTATTTGTGATACGTTTCAAATGGTCTTCTACATTGATGATTCCATCATTTTATATAGTTTAAGCTTTATTGGGGACGTGATCGAAGAATACCATTCATTTTATTTCATTAATGGTTTATGTTTTGATGGAATGATGGTTATCAAACATCTTTCTCATTCATGGGTTATGTGTTTTTGGATCCCATTTATCTTCCATGGGTTATATGATTTTAAAACATCCTTTTATTCACAGGTTATGATTTGATGAAATGATTATGAAACCTATATCTTTTCCAGAGGTTAGGATATGATGGAAATTTTTGGAAACCCTTTTTATTTCATAGGTTATGATATGATGTTTATGAAACCCATATCTTTTTATTGTTCATGATATGATGATTGTTTATGTTCATCTGTCTCACATTTTTATAATTTTATTATATTATGTGTGGGAACAATATATCCCTCCAACGAATTGGATAAAAATTACTTACTCAATAGATAGACATGGTTGAAATGGTTAGTGAACTTGGTTTGGAAAATAAATGTGTCTACTAAGATGGTTTTTGATGTGAACCCATTCCACTACAAGGAAAATGATGGAATTAGGGATGGTGGTGTGTCCCACCTAATAGTTCTATCCCCCATGAAGGGCCCTGATAGGTTTTAGGTATAAGTCTTAACTTACTGAGAATTATTATATATGCTTACATTTATGCAATAAATTCTATGTCATATTCCTATATTATTATCTCATGGATTATGCCCCTGATTCCCTTATTATTCATTTCTTATTAACATCAAATATTTGTTAAATTACTCATGAATATGATCTTTGATGTGTAGGGTATGAACTTAAATTGTTATTATCTTGTTTTTTTCACCCTTACGAAAATTTTAATCTTACATGACTCTATTATTTACCCTTACTGAGCATCTGAGCTCACCATTTATTATATTTCCTTAACATAGGTTATGAAGAATGTTTTTATGTATATTACTAAAGGGGTATATTATTTTGGGAAACATTAACGATCTTTCACCATGTTAGAATATTGTGTTCTATTTTTCCAATGACACTACAATATTACATTACCCAGGCATGTATTTTTTTAATGTAATGAATTATCATAAAATTGACGTAATATCCATGTATGTTAATCCTAGTATGTTATATTTGGTATAAAATGAAACATTTTGTGAACCATAGGAAATAAGGATGATAAATATAAAGTTATATCACTATGTTTATTTCTAAGGATATGTCTCAGGTTTTCACTAAGGATAAGCCTAATGTGATGTAGACCCAAAAGAAGGATTTATAATTTATACATATTATAAGTGATTTTTCATGATTAAGTGGATTGTGTTATGATATGTGCATATCACACTATGTGTTAAAATTTTATTCAATGGTGGGAACCATAAGAGATTGTGATAACAATGAATGTGAGTGAAATTTTTCTACTGAGTAGTAAAATGGGTTTATCACTGGACTGATTGATGTTGTGATCGTTAATAATCTGTGTTCATGAACCATTATTAACAATGTTTCCATTAACCAACTCCCAGACTCAACAAATAAGATAAGTATAGAGTTTTTTGAGCGTTCTGGTAATGGATACCATCAAGGAAAGAAGATTTAGTTTCCTTTATGCCGATAATGCGGGAAGAATCACCCTAGTGAATGTATTATAAGAATAGAATGATTTTTTTTAATGTGGAAAGGATTGATGAAATGAAATTATAAGAAAAGGAAAAATGAATAGTTCGTTTAATGAAATGGGTGAGAATATTGGCCTCTCTAAAACATCATCAATGGTTAAGTGCTTTAAGTTTGCAATGAATGGTCATTAGGAAAATCATTATCCCAAGAAGAAAGTTCATGAAGAGAATCATCATAGTGTTTTGAGTAATGTTTATATTTATAATGATGAATAGAATACATTAGAAATTTGAAATGAAATAGGTATTAAGTAATATGATGCATTATCCTTGTTAATGGATTAAGTATAAAGTTGAATAATTGATGTATTTATATATTTGGATTCAATAATTTGGAATTATGAATTATATAAGGATTGTTAAATTTTTTATTTTCTACTAATGATTTTAAAGAATATGGTGAATGGTTCTGATGAACTAGAAATTTGGTTTAATTGAAATGTGATATTTGGGAAAACATGTGATTAACGGAAAGATAACCCTTAATATGTTCTAGATGTTGACATAATTATGTTTTGATTAACCTATGTTGGACATGAGTAAGTAAATTATACAATATCGGTTACCTTGGAACTAATTAAGGATTTTTGACAATGTGGTCCATGTTATCATGGTTGAAGTTTTCAAATTTTTGGGTTTAATGAATATATCCAATATTATTTAGAAAAATAATGCATACATGTTTTCATTATGGTTTTATAGTAATTCATATTATTACCATGTTTCAAGAGAATGCGTGAATAAGGTATTAACATGTTTCGAATGTGACAACCAAGAGAAACCATATGATATATAGGGGATCAATGTAAATATTATTTAGTTTCCTTCATTTTAATGTTTTACACTTTATTCTTTTTAAATATTTTTAATGTTAGCCATTTTTTGAATGGTTTATGTTAAAATTAGGATTAGTTTTAAGATATTAAAGTGTTATCTCTCCTATGAGTATTTATTCATATTAGATAACTTTTGCTAATATTTTTGTTGTATTAAAGAAAGGTGGAATGACCTATCATTGTATTAATATATTTCACAATCTACTAATACTTCAAGAATCTTAAATTATCCTTCATTTCTTAGAATAAGATATCAAGTTGAAATTTATCAAGTCATAACAAAGGGTAAGGTTTTCCTACAATCATGAAAGTATATATTCGCATTAAAAATTCTACAACTTAAGGAAAAAGTGTTATACAATAAAAAAATTTCCTACTATCATTATTTTGTATTATATCAATGACCATTTTCATTCCTGTATGTGTTATGGATATGTGATTATTAACATTCTCATAGTCATGTTCTATAATAATCTCTATCATAACATGATAGTTTGATTTCTCTATAATTTCCATGTTTTTTCTTTCCACCTATTTTCTCCTTTGTAATCCCTAGTAATGAGTTACTTTGGGTAACCATTATGTTTCCGACATTCACTTTTTAAAGAATGTTTTAGTATTAATTTTTATGATGAATTTTTCTATGAATGGAAAATTCAAGTATTAAACCATTGATAACCCATATTATTTTCAAGGGAGAAATTAATTTTTAGTGGGGTTTAATGTGACACCCTAAGATTTTGTTTATTTTTTAAAATTAATTTAATATTTTTGATATTTTTAAATTCATGTAACACTCAATATAGAATGTGTTATAAGAAATCACCAAGTTATTCTTTATTTGTATGATACACCATGTTATGATATTTTTTATATGATACACTAATAGAATCTTGTTCTACACACAACACTGACTTGTCTTGCGTTACATGAAACACTAAGATTCTACGAAACAACATTTTATTATTGTAATTCTTTAAATGAGATATTTATAACCTATTTGTTAAAAATTATTAAAAAATTGTAATATATAATTTTCAAATATTAATTATAATTGTTTTATATCAATAAAACATATTTATAATAAAATATATTATTTTTGGTAAAGTTTCTATATGATTGAAAATACTATTTTCTCAAATGAACTGCTTATTATGTCATTCTATGAACAATAAAAAAATTAATGTCATAAATTTTTATAAATTTAATTCTATTAAATAAACAAAATTTTTAATTAAAAAATTAAAAATTATCTTATTTGAATTCTAGGTTTTTTAAAAAAAATATCATTTTTGGATGAATTGTGAAAAATAATCATTTTTAATTCAAAACTGTTATTAGTCTAATTTATTTATATTGTTAAATTATATTTTTATTTGGTTTTAAATTTTAATTAGATCAATATCACATCATTTAATCCAATTTAGGTCCTTTGAAACATTTTTACAATGAAATTTTATATAAAAGCATCTCAAACCTTGAGGCATTTTCTCTTAAAAAACCCGCTCTCATGACATGTCTATGAGATTAATATAAAATTAATTTCTGCCATATATGTGTTTAAAATTTGAAAAAGTGTTTAAATATTTTTAATATTCATAATTTATAATTCATGTTATGGTTATATTTTTCATTAACCCTCCCACTAAAGATACCCCTCTTGGGATGGTGATGATGAAAGGGAGATAATGACCCCCTATGTCCCACCTTAGTAGGCCCTGGGGTGGAAAATTTCACCAACAGTATACAATATCACAAAAATGATAGGAATTTACTTTTTCAGGAAAACATATATTGGGAGAGAATATGGTTCATCCCAAAACAATCTCTATGAAGTATACATATTAAAGAAATCCAAAGTCCATTACACACGCATGTTTAAAAAAAGACCATTATAAGAAAAATAAAACTAAAAATTAAGAACCAAAAGAAAGAAAATGCAGTGACTCAACGAATATACTAAAGTAATAGCAAGTAACTCCAAGAATGGTCCATATAGTCCTCCTAGAAACTTGAAATAAAATTTATATACGTATGGTGAGTGTGACGCCCCAGGTTTTATGAACTGGTTTATGTAAGAAGTGTTATGTCCTTATTAATGTCTCTTGTTTTATTCGTTTTGCTAATAAGGAATTAGAAATGAAATAAAACATAGAGAATAAGGTAAACTGACATTTATTAAAACATTACTCTACAACAAGACCCATCTAATTAAAAGTGCCCTGCACAAGACCTAACACGGCCACAGCAAGACTACAAAGAACCACAACATGGGCAATCAGATAGTCGTCATCTTCAGGATCCAACAGTGTGAAAAGTATAACCGCCAGAATCACCGCGCACGCACTCAGCACCAGAGGTATGAGGAGAGCCATCCGCCAAGGGTCCGGTGTTTTGAAAATATAAAACAACCTACCCCTTGCTTTTATAATGGACCTCTAAAAGGAATATGACCGTTTTTTTTGGACCGTTGGGTTCCAAGGGATAAAGTGCACCTTTTTATAAAAATTTGTCTTTATAATGCTTTTATAATATTATGGTATTTCATTTTCTTTTATACAAAATATTAGAGTTATATCTTCAAGTATTAAAAATAAAATATTATTGAAAATGAATCTATTTTTATGACGGTATTTATGTGGTGAAAAACATGATATTTTAAAATGTGTCGAACGGGGTATCAGCAATAATTGAAAAATGTCTCTTTTCGGATCTCTAAAACTATGTGTTTTGAATTATAGAAAAACTATGGTTCCTTTAAACATAATTTTATAAATCAACAAGTGAAGTAATTTATAAATTGTATTTTTAATGGTTATTAGATCTTAGTTTTTATAAAAGTGTTGTATTAAAAATGTATTATATTTTTTTAAAAAGAAAATAATAGTTATGTCAAATAGTATAAATTGTTTACACAAACTAAAATGGGATTTTTGTTTTATGAGTTAAAAAGTACTTATTAAATTTTATACAAATTCCAAATTTACCGGTTATATATATATATTGCTAAGAAGAATGGTTTTAGCATTTATTAAACTGTTTTTTTTATATACTACATATAACCCAGGCCATCCCGATTTCTCGCATGGATCTCCTCCCCCGCGGTTTATCCTTGACCGTCCGATCTCGCATAGGAAGAATCTCGGCCTTTGATGCATTTTTAAAACGCTCAATTCCTTTCGGCCGTCCGATCTCGTGATGTCGGATCCCGACCGTCGCTTTTTATTTTCTTTTCTCAGCCTTTACGTTGTCTTCTTCTACCTCGCGCGAGGGACCCGCGAACCAGCTGGTTTTTTTTGCCCGAGACACCTCCCCTCTCCACTGCTCACGTCGACCCTCGCACACCCCACCTACATAGGACACTATAGGCTCGGCCTAACCTCCCTCGGACCGTCTTCCTTTAAGAACCGAGAAACCCCATTGTGAAGTCGGGACCTCCGGAGGCAAGCCGCGCTACCGCGACACCAGCCTTGCCACTGCCTCGCCGTCGCCTTGCCACCACGAACCTCCTCCAGTTTCGCACCTCACCCTCACGCACGACCACACTGCTTCCGGCGCTACACTGCTGGACACCGGGACGTCGCCTCGCAGCTTCTCCAAGTGGCCGCAACCTCTCCGGCCACCAAAGCTCCTCCCGATTTCTCCAGCTGAACCAGTAGGCCTCTCTGAGTCGGAGTGTCCTCCACAGCAAGGTAAGGGTGCCACGGTTATGTTTTTTTTTCCCACCCCTGGTTCTCGGTTCAAGATTTTTTTTTATGTATATGAGTTTATATATATATACACCTAATGGTTAAAGGTTTATATATATATAACGTTATATACATATATATTCCATGCAAACCATACAAAATTAAGATTTTAAGACTTCCTTATAATTTAGTGTTTTATGATAAGAATTATGACCATGAAAGGGGTTATTTTAAAACAAGTCCTAACATGTACTATATGTAAGTAAGCCTTATATATATGTAATTATATAATTTTATTAGTTACGTATTCCAATGAAAATCAGTTTTTGATTTTTACTTCGTCTATGAATAACATTAGATGCGGACCAGGTCTTTGTTTTAAGTGCAAACATGTAATAGTTGAAGTCGAAGTTTTATGTATATTTACAGTTTCTTGAACACTAAAAACCCATAAGGTTTTGTTCATTTTCTTTTAAACTGAATAAATGATATATTGTTAGTGGATTTAGATTTCAAGTGAACCATGTTTAATTTATGAGAAGCCCTATTTATATACATTGTGTATATATAACCCTATGTACGTATGTGTTTTTAAGATTAACATCTGAAAACCCTAGTTTCATGAAATGGTTATGCATGCAGAATTTTAGCGCTTGCCTATGCTGTTTTATTTTTGGGTCTAAGTATACAACAATGAACTTGTTTAATGTCGCCCTTGAGCTGACATGTGTGCTTTTTTTAAGGATATGCTTATGACTGTTTTAATCTCATTTTAAAAGGATATGGATTTAAGGGTTATGTTAATATGTTGAAATCCTCTATTATTTTTATACCAAACTCGTTGCAATGATTTTTAGCGGGCAGAGTGTGACATCAAATTCTATGACCAGAGAAGAATAATAATTAATGAAAGGTATTATTTTTTAAAGTGGTTTATTTCCAAGTGTCGGAATTTTAAAGATTGCATGTGTTAATTATTTTTATACCAAGTATGTCGCAGTAATTGTTAGCGGATGGAGATTTGTTGCAAGAACTATGACCTGTGAAGTACAATATTTAATGCCAAGTAGTTCTTTTCCATGCACTGGAATTTTAGTAACTCATCATTTAATAACCCTTGGGAGCAAGTCTCTCACATTCATCATTTTATGTGCTTAAATAATTTTTCTACACACATAGTATGCTTGCTTAACCATGCCTTCTTTTATTCCATATTTATCTGTCATATCATGTAAACCAGATATGTAATTGTTACCTTGTTAATATTATTCATGCATATGACTCAACATGAAGAGGAACTAAGAACTAATTACCCAAAGTGGTATGGGACACCTTGGGTAATATGAAATGAAAATCTAATTACCCAAAGTGGTATGGGACACCTTGGGTAATGAATGATTTCAGTAAAGAATGAACGATGTGGCTTACATGATAATAAAGGCAAATTTAAGGGTGCGCCCTGATAGCGCTCCAATGCATTGGGTAATGATGTAACCACTAGAGATTACAATTTTCATGATACCTTGGTGAATAACCTTGGTAATTTTCAAATGACACCTTGGGGATGGACCTTGGTGAAACGAAACGATTGTCAATATTAAAATGTTGATGCCACATAACTCAAGTCATGTAACAAGTTTTTCCAAGATAAAGTTCTTTCATGACTGATGCCTTTAATGTTTGTATAAAGTTCATAATTCCCTAGTTTTAAGCTTGAAGCATGCCTAGTGTTATCACTTAATAGAATAGTAACCATCATATGAACGTTTAGCTGTTTCTTTGTGCGCAACTCTGATTATGCATTACTTTTAACTGTTTAAATTTTATGCTCAAGTAAATCACAGGTAGTACTTGTTTATATCAACCATTATCACTCCTTCAAGAATTAACGTATTCGTTTCATGTTTGTTGTGAAAACTTTGATTAAAGCATTGTTATGTTTGTGGTGTTAAAATCTTTCTTAGTGGACGCTCAAACTTCTTTAAAAGAATGTTTTCAAATGTTACTGTATTTTAAATTATTTTAAAACCCCCTTACTGAGTATTTCAATGCTCACCCTATGTTTTGGTTTAAAATTTTCAGGTGTCAGTTTTTTTTAAGATGGATGGTTTCAGAAGTTTCCGGTTTCCCAGAACCCGAACCGCACACGATCCTCTGTATGGGACATGATGTGTTGCTAACAAAGTGTATTTTATTTTAAAATAACACATCATGTTCAGAAGGCACCGCCTCCTATGGTTATCTGGGGTCGGGGTCTCTACAGTTGGTATCAGAGGTTCGGTTTGGATAACTCTGGAAAGCCAGAAACTGAAACAAAAATATATATGTATATGTATTTCAATTTTATTAAAAAACTTGGTTTTCTTAAATTTCAGATGGAAAATGAAGGCACAAATCTCTTATCTCTCCCCACAGAGGCCCTAGAGACCATCGTGTCTTTAGCAAGCCGTGAGGACTTTCTAAACTATGCCCATATCCGTATGACATGCAAATACCTTTACGATGTATCCAACTCACCTCGAGTGCTTAGTCTGCACCAAGGGTTGGGATTGGATTACCTCCTTATGATAATAACCCAATTTCCCTCCTATGTACGTCGAGGAAGGTACTACGAGGGACTTTTCCGGATTTTCACGGCGGGTGAAAACTTTGGCACTATGCTCGATAACCCCTTTCAAGAAGCTGCTACTGACGGAGACCTCCGAACGGGGTACCTTTGTCAGATTTTAAACTATGGCTTCTGGGGTCAGTTGTTGGACTTCGGAAGGTTAGAAGATGAGTCCACCCAATTGTCTTACAGACGACAAGTGTATGAAGATGTCTCTCAACTTCACGTCCCCCATGCAAGACTCATAAGACGTCATAGGTGTCCTCATGAGTTTTTCCCTGAATGCTCGGCCTGTGTTTGGTTCGAGGAGTTAGGGAGTTTTGCTTCTCTGTGTGGAGTTCGTTTAGTCAATGAGTAAGGGAAACTCAAGCACTAACAATAATGAACGTATGTTTATTGAAATGTTATCTTCCTCCTTTCCTTGTCCGTACCATGTTTTTGCCCTTGTATGTCTTTCAAGTAATGGAACTCCTGTCTTTAAACTTTCAGATGGAAGGACAAACCCACCTGTTATCTCTTCCCACCGAGATTTTGGAAATCATTGCGATCAAAACGTGTGAGGACGAGTATGACCCCTTCGCAAATTTGCGAAGAACGTGCAAGCAATGGTTTGAGATAACAAACAGTCCGGAGATTCTCCGCACCTGCCAGGGGAATGCCTCTATCTATTACCGCATTGGCTCTGCTCAGCTAGCCGGACGTGAACGACGAGGAAGTTACCACGAAGGGCTCTTTCTTTGTTTCACCCTAGGCCGAAACTTCACGGCCAGAGTGAAATTCCAGGAGGCTGCGTTAGAGGGAAATCTTTATGCAGCTTATATGCTCCAACTTCTCAGCTTTAGCCTGTTTGACCATATCTATGGCATCGATATCCTCGACCGAGACATAATTCGGAAAGTTCTTCGAACGTTGGTCTGCAAAGACATTTCAGAACTTTGTACGGTTCGAGCTTCCCTTTGGAGGCCTGAAAGCCTGGAGCATAAGTGCTACCCCTCCTGTCTTAGGTGTGTGTGGATTAGGGAGCTGGATGAAATGAGCTTCGCTACGGGGATCCCTCTAAATATACCGGTTGACCCTTATCGTTGGTGGAGGTGGTAGGAACTTTTCTGAACCTTGTAATGTCGTGAAATAAATTGCGAGGACGCAATTTTCTAAAGGGGGGGATAATGTGATGCCCCAGGTTTTATGAACTGGTTTATGTAAGAAGTGTTATGTCCTTATTAATGTCTCTTGTTTTATTCGTTTTGCTAATAAGGAATTAGAAATGAAATAAAACATAGAGAATAAGGTAAACTGACATTTATTAAAACATTACTCTACAACAAGACCCATCTAATTAAAAGTGCCCTGCACAAGACCTAACACGGCCACAACAAGACTACAAAGAACCACAACACGGGCAATCAGATAGTCGTCATCTTCAGGATCCAACAGTGTGAAAAGTATAACCGCTAGAATCACCGCGCACGCACTCAGCACCAGAGGTATGAGGAGAGCCATCCGCCAAGGGTCCGGTGTTTTGAAAATATAAAACAACCTACCCCTTGCTTTTATAATGGACCTCTAAAAGGAATATGACCGTTTTTTTGGACCGTTGGGTTCCAAGGGATAAAGTGCACCTTTTTATAAAAATTTGTCTTTATAATGATTTTATAATATTATGGTATTTCATTTTCTTTTATACAAAATATTAGAGTTATATCTTCAAGTATTAAAAATAAAATATTATTGAAAATGAATCTATTTTTATGACGGTATTTATGTGGTGAAAAACATGATATTTTAAAATGTGTCGAACGGGGTATCAGCAATAATTGAAAAATGTCTCTTTTCGGATCTCTAAAACTATGTGTTTTGAATTAGAGAAAAACTATGGTTCCTTTAAACATAATTTTATAAATCAACAAGTGAAGTAATTTATAAATTGGATTTTTAATGGTTATTAGATCCTAGTTTTTATAAAAGTGTTGTATTAAAAATGTATTATATTTTTTTAAAAAGAAAATAATAGTTATGTCAAATAGTATAAATTGTTTACACAAACTAAAATGGGATTTTTGTTTTATGAGTTAAAAAGTACTTATTAAATTTTATACAAATTCCAAATTTACAGGTTATATATATATATTGCTAAGAAGAATGGTTTTAGCATTTATTAAACTGTTTTTTTATATACTACATATAACCCAGGCCATCCCGATTTCTCGCATGGATCTCCTCCCCTGCGGTTTATCCTTGACCGTCCGATCTCGCATAGGAAGAATCCCGGCCTTTGATGCATTTTTAAAACGCTCAATTCCTTTCGGCCGTCCGATCTCGTGATGTCGGATCCCGACCGTCGCTTTTTTTTTCTTTTCTCAGCCTTCCCGTCGTCTTCTTCTACCTCGCGCGAGGGACCCGCGAACCAGCTGGTTTTTTTTTCCCGAGACACCTCCCCTCTCCACTGCTCACGTCGACCCTCGCACACCCCACCTACATAGGACACTATAGGCTCGGCCTAACCTCCCTCGGACCGTCTTCCTTTAAGAACCGAGAAACCCCATTATGAAGTCGAGACCTCCGGAGGCAAGCCGCGCTACCGCGACACCAGCCTTGCCGCTGCCTCGCCGTCGCCTTGCCACCACGAACCACCTCCAGTTTCGCACCTCACCCTCACGCACGACCACACTGCTTCCGGCGCTACACTGCTGGACACCGGGACGTCGCCTCGCAGCTTCTCCAAGTGGCCGCAACCTCTCCGGCCACCAAAGCTCCTCCCGATTTCTCAAGCTGAACCAGTAGGCCTCTCTGAGTCGGAGTGTCCTCCACAGCAAGGTAAGGGTGCCACGGTTATGTTTTTTTTCCCACCCCTGGTTCTCGGTTCAAGATTTTTTTTATGTATATGAGTTTATATATATATACACCTAATGGTTAAAGGTTTATATATATATAACGTTATATACATATATATTCCATGCAAACCATACAAAATTAAGATTTTAAGACTTCCTTATAATTTAGTGTTTTATGATAAGAATTATAACCATGAAAGGGGTTATTTTAAAACAAGTCCTAACATGTACTATATGTAAGTAAGCCTTATATATATGTAATTATATAATTTTATTAGTTACGTATTCCAATGAAAATCAGTTTTTGATTTTTACTTCGTCTATGAATAACATTAGATGCGGACCGGGTCTTTGTTTTAAGTGCAAACATGTAATAGTTGAAGTCGAAGTTTTATGTATATTTACAGTTTCTTGAACACTAAAAACCCATAAGGTTTTGTTCATTTTCTTTTAAACTGAATAAATGATATATTGTTAGTGGATTTAGATTTCAAGTGAACCATGTTTAATTTATGAGAAGCCCTATTTATATACATTGTGTATATATAACCCTATGTACGTATGTGTTTTTAAGATTAACATCTGAAAACCCTAGTTTCAAGAAATGGTTATGCATGCAGAATTTTAGCGCTTGCCTATGCTGTTTTATTTTTGGGTCTAAGTATACAGCAATGAACTTGTTTAATGTCGCCCTTGAGCTGACATGTGTGCTTTTTTTAAGGATATGCTTATGACTGTTTTAATCTCATTTTAAAAGGATATGGATTTAAGGGTTATGTTAATATGTTGAAATCCTCTATTATTTTTATACCAAACTCGTTGCAATGATTTTTAGCGGGCAGAGTGTGACATCAAATTCTATGACCAGAGAAGAATAATAATTAATGAAAGGTATTATTTTTTAAAGTGGTTTATTTCCAAGTGTCGGAATTTTAAAGATTGCATGTGTTAATTATTTTTATACCATGTATGTCGCAGTAATTGTTAGCGGATGGAGATTTGTTGCAAGAACTATGACCTGTGAAGTACAATATTTAATGCCAAGTAGTTCTTTTCCATGCACTGGAATTTTAGTAACTCATCATTTAATAACCCTTGGGAGCAAGTCTCTCACATTCATCATTTTATGTGCTTAAATAATTTTTCTACACACATAGTATGCTTGCTTAACCATTCCTTCTTTTATTCCATATTTATCTGTCATATCATGTAAACCAGATATGTAATTGTTACCTTGTTAATATTATTCATGCATATGACTCAACATGAAGAGGAACTAAGAACTAATTACCCAAAGTGGTATGGGACACCTTGGGTAATATGAAATGAAAATCTAATTACCCAAAGTGGTATGGGACACCTTGGGTAATGAATGATTTCAGTAAAGAATGAACGATGTGGCTTACATGATAATAAAGGCAAATTTAAGGGTGCTCCCTAATAGCGCTCCAATGCATTGGGTAATGATGTAACCACTAGAGATTACAATTTTCATGATACCTTGGTGAATAACCTTGGTAATTTTCAAATGACACCTTGGGGGTGGACCTTGGTGAAACGAAACGATTGTCAATATTAAAATGTTGATGCCACATAATTCAAGTCATGTAACAAGTTTTTCCAAGATAAAGTTCTTTCATGACTGATGCCTTTAATGTTTGTATAAAGTTCATAATTCCCTAGTTTTAAGCTTGAAGCACGCCTAGTGTTATCACTTAATAGAATAGTAACCATCATATGAACGTTTAGCTGTTTCTTTGTGCGCAACTCTGATTATGCATTACTTTTAACTGTTTAAATTTTATGCTCAAGTAAATCACAGGTAGTACTTGTTTATATCAACCATTATCACTCCTTCAAGAATTAACGTATTCGTTTCATGTTTGTTGTGAAAACTTTGATTAAAGAATTGTTATGTTTGTGGTGTTAAAATCTTTCTTAGTGGACGCTCAAACTTCTTTAAAAGAATGTTTTCAAATGTTACTGTATTTTAAATTATTTTAAAACCCCCTTACTGAGTATTTCAATGCTCACCCTATGTTTTGGTTTAAAATTTTCAGGTGTCAGTTTTTTTTAAGATGGATGGTTTCAGAAGTTTCCGGTTTCCCAGAACCCGAACCGCACACGATCCTCTGTATGGGACATGATGTGTTGCTAACAAAGTGTATTTTATTTTAAAATAACACATCATGTTCAGAAGGCACCGGCTCCTATGGTTATCTGGGGTCGGGGTCTCTACAGTGAGTATATTCATATACTATGTAAGAAAAAACATTGTCTCTCTAGAATATGTGAATGGGGTTATACTAATGCCCCAATGAAAAAATAGAAGATCCAGTCATCACCTAATAGGTATACTAACAATCCCAATCCTCACAAGGGCAAGCTCACCAAATAATGTATGTAAAGTAAAGTAAAATAGTAAGAATATCTATGCTTTTGGTACCCTATACCACTTCCAACTGTTTTAGCTACTCTTGTCTAATGGAAAAAGTCCTCATGATCCAACCTCTTTCAAAAGAACAACATCACAACCTACACACCCACACTTGGGACCCACAAACACAAGTCATCCCATCACCTCGACCACGATCCACATCACATCCCGCCCACAAACACCCGACCACATATCATATCACATTCCATCCCAAAGACATATGGGAAAGAAGAACTCATATCATCCTGAAGACACATAGGAGAACACAACCCATCTCACCCCGAAGACACCTGGGAAATCACAACTCACCCACACAGACCTAGGCCTCACAAACCACAACCTATCTAAAGAATCTCATGCTATCACTACCTGGATGTGGGAGTAGGGTATAGTGGGTGGAAAACCATCCATCCTCCCATCAGAATGTTTGAGAAATACCCCCTCCCCCATGAAAATGGGTGTGTTCAACACATAGTTCTCAACTAGGGTGGGGTGTGTAAAGAACATTACAGGTTAAAATAAAATTATATACATATATGAAATCAAGTGGTCAATAAAACCCTATGGTTTCTCATTAAATAACAATCTCACAATATTGCCAACTTTCTTACTACCTCTAAATGAATAACACCACACATCTAACCACGACATCATTTCATTTTCCATCCAAATTAATTAACCATTTCCATCACTTATTCACAACGCATTTATTCATTCCATTATCCAAACCATCCCAAGCTAGTTCCAAACATTATTAACCAATTATTTATTAATTTATTCCACTGCTATTCAGGAAAATACCAAGCATTGCACATGACAAGAAACACATCAACATATCACTGCACATATCGATCAAAGATCCACAACGAAACACTTATCATCCATTCCACAATCAATAAATCTGTGAATATGAGATTCCATTACATGTTCATGATGATGTATCATCTATATATTTATCCCCCACACTACCCAAACCAACCAACATCACACAATTGTACTTCAAAAATGTACCACAACACAAACCAGATCATATCCACACATCATAACATAAACACTTCATATTATATATATCATGAATAGAAAACCACACTATCCCACATACCAAATCACCCCACATACCGATGCATAACACAATTCTTCATTTAATGAATCATCCCTAATTTAATTCCAATTTTCAATTCTAGGTTTTTTCACAGAAAATGTGTAATCTTCGGGAATCTGTTTATTATCCAAGTGTACGTGATTTAAAAATTTCAATATACAAGTTCTCAAGAGGAATAAACCACCATTAAAATTATTTGGTGTGAAACCATAGACCACCAGTGGCCATGATTTTCAGTGAGGCATTCAGCCCATATAATTCACAACGTCACAATGACATCGAATCTAGAAAAACATGTGTAACAGATCCATATACACCATTAAAATTTATTTACCATATTCTTATATTTTATTAGTGAGATATAAAAAAACTATATAGATAAAATTAGATCACTCCCACATGATTCACAATAAAATATATATTAGAGAAAATACCTACCTCAAATCATGTGGGAGTGATCTAATTTTATCTAGAATATTATCCTAATGTTTTCCAAACATCGAACATAAGCCAACCCATACCAGATCAAGGAATCCCAAGGAAAAAAAGAGGAAAATGAAGAAAAAGAGGATGGACTCATCATGGTTCGATCATGGATTTCCAATGAACAACCACCAAGATTTATAAATCAAGGATAGTTGAGTAGGGCTCATAGACTCCTCAGGGCACTTGGGGTTCGTTCGGAATAGGTGGAAAAGAAAAACATGGGTGAATGAATAATGGTTTGGCTGAAAAGTATTATTAATACCACACAAGATCAGGGTATTACATGACATGTAATACCTTGTCAAGTAATCTAATACCCAGGGTATTGGTTCTACTGAAAATGTGTTTCATCTCAATTTTATTATATTTTTTGAACCCTGAAATATTACACACCATAAAACTCTTCTTCATGCAAGGTAAAATATTTTCACTTCGTGAAACCTCCATGAAAATACATGAAACATATTATCATGTTTTTTTATATAGTTACACGACTTGAAATCCATATTTTTCCATTATTTATACACTAAACCTATCCAAACTCCTTCTGTACCTCCTCAAAAATCTTCCAACCACCAAAAATATCAATGTAATAGATTGGGAGGATATGAACCATTACATTAGATACCTAAAAATTGATGTATTCCCTAGATAATCTCAAACCAATAGTAGAAGAAGGAGGGCTCCAAAAAACCTCCCTACGAGATACCTGCTAAGGATCTTGTTAAGCTTTAAAGGTAGATAATAGCCAAACACATTAATGTTAACTGATAAACCACCTTGTGTTGTTAGAAAGATGGATTGGAAACCCAGATACCCAAGAACCCATACAGTCACAACTTATACCCAATGAAAACAAAGCACACCACACTAGCACAACAACCACACTTTATAAACATCCAAATTTGGGAATGTTTCCTCCATGTTAAGATAATATTCTCTCTGGGAGGAAATGACTCTCCCACAGATGTTTAATCCCTTCAAAAATAATGAATCTCAATTAGGAATCTTGTATTCCCCTTTTCACATGTCAGAACATTACCATAGATTACACCACACACATCTAAACCCAATGAAAAAATTAATATTTCCATAAAAAGAGGTTCAAACATTACATTTCAAAACAAAAAAAAATCCAAAACACAAAACAACTCTGAGTACTGGGAACACATTTTTTAGTGCTCCCACGTACTCTCCTCTAGGACACCATGCCTCCAAAAAACATGAAACAAAGGAATGGTCCATCCATGCAACACCTTCTGGTGATGTTCCTGGATCTCAATCGGCCGCTCCACGTATGTCATTTCATCCTCAATATCCAACTCTCCCATGTCATGGAAATGGGAATCATTGTGATGATACCAAAGAAGTTATGGTATGTGGAATATTTCATAGATCCTCTCTAACTATGGTTAAAATTACAACTAGTTTTCCATCTCACCAAATCACCCCAACACCTAAAAGGGTCCAATGAACTTGGGAGAATGTTTAATACCTCTTCCAAACATCCACTTACCACATCAAGGGGAAACCTTCAAGAACATGTGGTCCCCAAACTTGAACTCCAAGGGTCTCCTTTTGTGATAATCATATTACTTATGTATGTCTTCTGGTATGTTCATCCCATCATGAACTAGATGAACCTTGTCCATCATTGTATGCACAACCTTAGGCTCGAGAATAGTTCTCTCCCCAAGCTATGTCTAGCACAACGGATAACGATATGGTCTTCTATAGAAATAATCAAACAGATCCATGTATATGGAAGAGTGAAAAATGATATTTTAAGAATACTTTATCAATGGTAAGTGTCACATCCATGATCCGTGAAAGTCCAAGACACATGGTCACATCATATATTCCAGTATATGGATTGTCTATTCTATCTTCCCATCTATCTGAGGATAGAAGGATGTGAAAAGGCCAAACTAGTTTCCAAAATCATGTTGTAATACCTTTGAGACTCCTGTGGTAAAAAATGTGTCTCGATGTGAGATAATTCATCTCTGAACTCCATGAAACCACACCACCTAATCCATATACCTCTTAACCAAAGCATCCATTGTTCCTAACTCATTAATTTCTAAGAAGTTAGCGGATTTCATCAGCTGATCCACTATCACCTAGATATAGTCATAAACTCTCGGATCTCTAGGAAACCTTGTGATGAAATCTTTTGAGATTTCAACCAACTTACTCTGAAGGACATAAAAGGGATACAAAAAACCACTGAGAACGTGGGGATCATCCATCGCCTATTGAAAAACTAAGCACCTTGTGACAAACTCTGCCACTTCTCATTTCATCCCACGACACAAAAACTATGTTTCTGATCCATGTTACAAAGTATAAACACCTAGGTGTACTGATAAATGTGACATATCATACTCATGAAGTGAAATATCACACACCAATACCCAAAAAAATTTTCCATGGAACAACATCTGGTTCTGACCATCCTCTGACCATCCCTCTGGAGCATTACCATGGCCAACATGATCACACAACACCTTTCCCTCTGAGTCTACCCATTGTGACTCTTATACCTACTACATTAGATAAGACTTCACTTTCACCTAAAATAAATAGTTGCGACCACCTTCCACTCTTGCATCTAAGTGCATGGCTACCAACTCCTCCATTATCTTCCTAGAATTTGTAGACTCCCAGACAACCACCTCTTGTGACTTACATGTCAATAAATCATCTAAAACATTCTCCTTTCCTAATTAATAAGAGATATCAAAATCATAGCCTAGAAGAAAATATATCCACCTTCACTACCACAAGTTCAGATCTGGTAGAGAAAAGATATATGCCAATATCTTATGATATGTGAAGACCACAAAGAGCTCCACAATGAGGTAATGTTGCCACAAATTCAGCATAAAAATGACTGTTACTAGCTCTAGATCAAGGGTTTCATAGTTATTCTCATGGGGATATAAGTACCTATACCCATAAAATATTACTTCTCATTTTTGCGTCAACATACATTCCAATTCCAAATGGGAATCATCACAAAAAAACCCAAACATCACCCCTTCCTATGGAAAAAAGAGGACTAACCAACTTCCCCTTTAGATATCTGAATGAAATCTAGAAATTCTCACTCCACACAAAAATGTATTCCTTCCTAGTCAGAGTTTTCAGAGGGGCTAGAAATCAAGATAATTCATACACAAACCTTTGATAATAGCATACGAGACCAATAAAACTCTCAACCTCTTCTCATTTTTGTTTGTTTCCCAAGAAACAACAGCTTCAAACATCATTGTGTCCACTGCCACACCCAATTGTGAAACCACATGCCTTATTAAATTCACTTCTTGTGCCTAGAACATACACTTGTAAAACATTACATAGGGCTGTTGGTGTCGAAGAACCTGCAAGATAGTCCGTAGATGTTCGGAATGTTCCTCCTCTCACTTTGAGTAGATGAAGATGTCATCGATGAACATGGTGATTAACCGGTCCAAGAACACATGAGAAATAGAGTTCATAATCCCAATGAACATGACTGGTGGGTTTATGACAACAAATGAGATGACTATGAACTCAAAGTTCACATAAGGTCACCTGAATGTAGTCCTTAGTATATCACCCTCCTTCACCCTCAACTGGTGTTATCCAAACCATAGAAGGATCTTGGAAAACATAAATTCTTCTATCATCTAGTCGAAAAGATCATATATCCTTTAAAGAGGGTAACAGTTCTTGTCTATCACCCGATTCAACCTCTAGTCATCTATAAACATACCTATACCAGCATATGCGTTCTTTGCAAACAACCCTAAAGAACCCCACAACAACACAGTGGGCCGGATAAATCCCTTCTTCATCAGATTTTCTATTTAAATCTTTAACTCTCACACTTCATTCCATTACATCTGAAAATGGTAAATAAAAATCAGAGAAGAATCGTACTATAGGATAATCCCTAACATAACATCACGTCGAGGTGGTAGCATCACAACTTCCTTAGGAAAAACATCTAGGGAATCCCTAAAAACTCTTGAAACTTCCACTATCCCAACGCCTTCTAATTACACTAACATCTAAGCCATCAAAGAATGAAGAGGCTCTATACACTGACTACCCACCTAACAACCCCCCTCGCCAATGAGAACTACATTTTTTTCATCCACATCTGAAAACAACACTCTCCTCCGAAAGCATCCAAAAATGGAATAAACAGAATACAACAAATAGATTATGATAATGGCATTATGTGGCTACATATATAGGAAGAAAATATCTCTATAGGACTAATGCTGTCCCATAATTAGTTTAAGTCATTCGTACACATAAAAAAATATCATTTAACCTATAATTGGATAACTCTTTACCTGGGTCATGGAAAGCCTCTCGATGTCTGTTAGTAGAGCATGGGATAGAGTGGATGCAATAAAAGAGAGTCAAGGACTTGAATAAAACAAACAACAAGAAAGGGTACTAAAAAACTGATTGTACCTATAATAATCTTTGGCCTTATAAGAAATGTTTCCACTGTTGTGTGAAAATGACCACACCCAGCTCCTCTACCCCTCTGTTGATGACTACCTCCACAACCATGCCCTAGCCGAGGGCCCTGAGGGACATCATAAGGTCGATCCCTACCTTCTCCATCCCCCTCGGAGGATCGTGAGCCTTATGTCCCAGCTGCTGAGATGGACTAACTAAAAACTGATACTTAGGATGGCACTGAACCTCTCACCTCCACCATACTAAGCATGAACAGATGCTGGACGCTGATTCCGAAGACGATTGTATACTCCACATAAGAAACAACTCATCTCCATGCCCATAGAAAAAACATGAGGACTAGATGGTCCAAAATGAACATACTGGGGTCGACTCCCTATCAGTTAGAACCTTGATGTTCCTAGAACCTGAGACCTTCCACTGGTAACCATACCGCTCGATGAACCCCACTGACTCCCCTCAAAAATTTGACCTCATCGCATGTGCATCTGCTCAATCACATTCTACTTTTTCTAGACTCCAGATACATCGACAATGTTAAGGGATTAACTTCATACTAAATCAAAGGACAATGAACCTCATCTAGACGTCTCACATGAGACTCCTCATCCAAAAATTGATTCGGTAAAAATAGATGAGATACCTAAACATGACCCCTAAGTCTCATACAGAAGTACTCCCCTTCTGGAGGGAGAGAAAATCCTACCTTTTCTCAACCTCATGGTTGATTAAAGGAATTTTTCTTGGAACTACATGAAATCAACCCACATAACATTAGTCTCCTTCCTCTCCCCTAGTTATTGTGTCCCCCACTGACACCCAGATCCTGACATCGGACTAACCACCAAAGTAACCCTGTACACTTTCAAGGCCCAAATCAATCTGAATGTGATCTCAGGATCCTTGATCCATTGCTTTATCTCTATGTCTAAAACACTACCCATGTACATTCCCAAATCCTACATCCAAAAAGCACATATTGCTCTCAGCCACTCAACTTCCTCCTCCACTAGATCAAACCTCTGATGATCAATCTGATTATCTTGTTGAGCCTCATTCACTAGAGCCACACGTGGCTGAAGATCAAGTTCCATAGCTAAAAGTTAAACAAGGAATTCTAATGCTCAAATAGTTTTTATCTTTAAGATTCATTTTATCACAATTTAACTCATTTCTTATTATTCATTCCAAATTTACCAAAACACCCAATTCAGAGAAGAACACAAGTCATTATGATGCATGTGACTTTCCTAGAAATATTATATCCTCACATGGTCATTCGTTAGGCTCAGAGTACTTGAATCAGATCACGAGGGACCCTAAAATCTAATGTCCTAGCCGGTCTTCCCCGGCCTATGTCATACTCAAAAATCACATAACAGTATTTTCATACCAACCCATCTAATCCTCACTATTCCTAACCCCAAACTCTATATATATCTCCACAATCACCTTAGATATCATTCTTTCATGACCCCTCCCTCCATAGATACAAATCTTGCGATGGTAATGAAGAAAGTGAGATAATGACCCTCGAGTACTACCTCCAGTTGGCCCCAGTGTGGAAACTAGCACCAAGGGTATACAATCTAAAAAAATGGTAGGCACTACCCTATTTAGGAAAAACGAGATCAAGAGATAATATGGTTCACTCTAAAATAAATCCAAGACACACACATAGATATATATATATATATACATATATATATAATTGAAATCCAAATTCCATCCAAGAAGTTTGTTTTAAAAAGACTTTTTTAAGTGAAATAAAACTCCAAAGTTCATACCAAATGCAATCTAAAGTAGTGAATCAGAAATTGTCCAAAAGCATGAGCTGGTAACGCCCAACACATTCCATGTATTCCTCTTAGAAACTGAAAATCAATTTTAAATCAAATGGGAGAGTATAAAAATATACTCAATAGGAAAACATAAATCTATCAAACATAGGTCAAAGGGGAAAAATAATTCACCTATAAGAAAATAGTAGAACCAAAAAATACCAAACATTTATATGAACTGTCCCAATCCTCACCAAGGCATGCTCACCAAATGACACGAGTAAAGTAAAGTAAAATATTAATCGAATCAATGATTTGGGAACCCCACTCCACTTCCCACTGGTTTAGCCACTCTTGCCTAATGGAAAACGCGCTCATGCTCCCACCTCTTCTGAAAGAACCACATCCCAACTTGCCCACTCACCAGGGACCCACAACCACACTACATCCTTTCACATGGCCATTGAGCCACATCACATCCCACATGTAGACACTTACTCCACATACCATATAAAATCCAATCTAGAAGATTCCTTGGAAAGAACAACTCATCTCATCCCCGTGAAACATGGTAAAACACAACCCATCTCATCCTGAAGACACCTATGAAAGTACAACTCACCTGCACACACCTAGCTATCTAAAACTAAAACCTACCTAAATAATCTTGTATTATCACCCCTTGGATGATGGATCATGGAAGAGTGTGTGGCCATCCATCCATCCTCCCACCGGGATGTTTGGTAATGACACCCTCCCCCATGAAGATGGGGGTGTTCAACATGTAGTTCTCTACATGGGTGTGGTGTGTATATAAATTTACAAGGGAAAATACAATTATATAAATATATGATACCAAAAACTCAATCCCAACATATGGGTTCCCAATTAAAAACAAGTTAAAAAAGCATCCAACTTTACTGCTACCCTTAAAACACACAACACCCCACATCATACCACAATATCCTTTCAATTTCCATCAAGATTAATTAACCATTACCATTATCTATTCACAACTCATTTATTGATTCATTTAAACAAACCAACCCATTCTAGTTCCAAAATTTATTAACTAATTATTTAATCATTTATTCCACTACTATCTAAGAAACTACTATGAACAGAAGACAACAAGAAACACAGAAACGCATCACTGCCCTACTCTATCACAGCCTCACTGCACAAAACAACTCATCCATTCCAAAATTAATCAATCTCTCAACCTAAGATTCCATTGGATAGTCAAGTTGAAAAATAAACTAAAATTTCCTCCACTACACCATCCAAACCAACCAACAACAGAAACGTGTTCTTCACAAACATACCACAACACAAGTCGGACCATAACAACACATCACTACATAGCCACTACACATTCAATTTTATCTCCACACACAACCACACTATACCATGCAACACACCACCCCATATAAAAAATCATACAACAATTCTAGATCTAACAAGACATCCTTTATTTAATTCCACTGGTTAATTCAGGGGTTTTCCTAAAAAACAAGTAATACTTGGGCATCTGTTTATTATCCAAGTGTCTGTGATTTACTGATGCCAATATATAGGTGTTCAACCAGAATCAACCGACATGTAACATGTTTAGTTCACAACCACTGAACACCAATATCCACGATATTCAATGTTTCATTTAACCCATATAAATTAAAACATCATAATAACATTAAATCCATAAAAAAAGTGTATCAAATCCCTCTACGCCCATTCAATTCACTTACATAGTTCATCTATTTGGTTAGTGTAGAAAAATTATGATCTGAAGGAAAAACTGTAGATACATCCCATATAATTCCCAATCATTTGGAAATAAAGGAAAATAATACCATGACGAATATTTTCTACTCGCTCATGCACTATAGGGTAAAGAAAAATGCCCGAAATCTTAAACTGCACTACTAAGAATGTGGATAAACCTATTCCACACAAAGATATAACCAAAATAATTCCCAATGAACTATCTCAATCCAACTCACACCATAGAAGTGAATCTTAGGGAAAGGAAAAGAGGAAACTGATGAGGAAAAGGAGAAAACTCACCACAGATCGATCACGAATCACCAATGAATAACAACCAGGGTTGATAGATCAAGGAGGGTGGAGTAGGGCTCAAAGGACTCATCGGGGTGCGAAGGGTCTGTATATAATGGGGGGAAAATAAAACCATGGATGAATAAATAATTTTCCAGTCAAAAATAATTATGAAAAAAACACATGGTCAGGGTATTACACGGCGTGTAATACCATGTCATGTCCTATAATACATGGGGTTCGGGTCCCACCAGAAAATACGTCTTCTGTCGATATTATTTTATTTTATAAACCCTAAAATATTACACATCATGAAACTATTCTTCACGTTGTGTAAAATATCTTCACATCATGAAAACTCCAAACAATCCCTAAAGTATATTTTCACGTCCTGTAATATAGTTACACTACGTGAAACCCCTCTTTTTCCATACTTTAGTAACTAAACCTCTCAAAACATATTTTGAGGCTCCTCTGAATGATTCGTACCTCCAAAACTAACAAAATAACGGATTTGGAGGTCCTAAATCATTAAAAAAATTGACAAAAAATAATATTGAAATCAATTAAATTTAACTATAGATATTAAGACAAAAATAGTTTACTTAGTGGTTAATTTGTAATATTGTGAGGTAAAATAACCTATAAACCTATCCAAAATCCAATAGATTACCATATTTCCACCATATATCCAATTTTTTTGTAATTTTATGATTTATTAGGACACTATTATATGAATTTGACCTATATAATAAATTATGCAAGGAAAAAGAAAAAAACGAACCTTCCTTACCTTTAACATTTATAAAACCTTCTGATATATAAAAAACAACATTATTTCAGTTGTACACATTATTTTGAAATTTAAATTAGTTTTTTCATCATATTAATTTATATTTAAATTGTAGAGATATTTTATTTGGATTAAATTCTTATCAAATTAAAAATATAGTACTTAATTAGTTAATAATTATCAAAAATAGAGGATACTAAACATATTAATAGTAAAGTAAATTGATTTAATTATTGTACTTAAGTTTTTTAAATGGATATATCATGTTACACAGTTATAAAAAATATATTAAATTCCATATTGGTCTTAATATTTTTTAATTTTAAATTATGTAAATAATATCAAAATTTATATTAATGTTATTTAATGATAAATGATATGTTATTAAATTTTTTAAAATTTAATAAAAAACCATATTCTTAAAAATGATTTTAAAATATTAGTTAATATAAAAATGGTATATCCATGGACCAATTGATCATTTATAAAGAATATATTGACCTTATCCTGATTCAGGATAATGTTCTGTTTTGTGTGTTACATGCGCTTATCTTAAAATTAAATTCCAATACACATTACCTTTATTTTATTTTTAAATTTTATATCATATTAATAATTAATTGGTTCTATATTGTATAATAAATTTAATATTAATTTTTATTAAGTATTAAATTAATTATGTTATAAAACTGATTACCTTAGGAATAAAATTGAAATGAAAAACAATGGGGAGGAATAGATTTTTTTGGAACAAAATGTTAAAAAGGAACTAATATTTGTGTGTTAGAGGTTTAGATAGACTATAATTTCCCTCTAATCCATTATTTTTACATTTTTTAATATCTATATATATGGGATACCTCCCAATAGTGTTTACATTTCTGTATTTACAAGAATGCCGCCCCTTCCCCTCTATAAAAAGAAATTCACTCTTCCCCTTCCTCACACCACTCAATCCAATTTGTCTTACCAAAACCCTACCAAAAAAAGCTCACAAATTTCATAACATAATATTAAAATCAAAAATCAGTTTATAAATAAATCTATGGAATCCATTTGATAAAAACCAAGAGTAGTAACCCAAGGAAGAAGTAACATAATTCAATAAGAAATTATATTTACTTATTTCTCCACCACCTAAATTATTTTTAGTATATTATTATATAATATCTTAAATATCCTTAATATAAAAATATTTATTTATTCTAAGGTTTATACCTACACCTAAACAAACATCTATTAAATGGGCAATAGTAATACAGTTTGGGTAAGCGGTGGACTACCGCCTCATGAAACGATGTCGTTTGTTTTTTCTTTACCACATATTGTGTTAAGAATTATAATGGAAATACTATTTATATATTTTATATATGATATTTATTTTGTATGTATTCTTATGGATTTATTTAATAAAATTTAGCTTAATGTTTTAAATTTTTTTAAATACAATAACTTCATTTGTTGATGTGTGGACTACCGCCTCTTTAAAGTGATGTGATTCATTCACACTCTACAAGGAATGTATTAATGGTGGGTTTAGTGAAATTATATGATATATGTTACATAAAAATTAAAATTAAATGAAATATATATATATATTACCTACTTTTAATTCATTAAAAACAGAAAAATAAAATGAAAATAACATTCATGTGTATGTACGGCCTATCGTCTCCTTGATCGGTGTATTTCATTTATTTTTTATATCATTTACATATTACTATAAATGAATATGTAATTAATATATATTATATTTTTATCAATTTTTAAGATATTTAAATAATTAAATAATGATCTAATTAATATAATCATGACTAAAAAGTCAATGTAGTTATGAAAAACAAAGTAGTTATTAACCGAAATATAACCTAAACATTGAATTGTTAATAAACCAGAAATATAAGGTCATAATAAAATAAGATATGGTATGAAATATAATAATATAGTCAACTATTTGATTTATAATAAACTTATATTTATTAAACATGAGGCCTGAACTTGTTCAATGAAATTCAAGACTTAAGGTAAGAGTTTTCTCATCTCACTTTTCAGTAAGATATATCCTATATTGAACACTTATTCCTGTTGTCTAGTCGGTATAATTCATTATGACATGTTATAACAAGAATTTAACTTTTTCCATGAAATTAAAAGATTAAATTGATGTTATTCATTCATGTATCCCTTGATTCAAAAGTCACTCAAGTAGTAAGAGGATTTCTAGTCTCACTTTTCTTTCTCTAAGCATTATTCCATATTCACTAATTATTTATTATAGGTTGTGTATATATCTACCATGAATTTTTTATATTATTATTATCTGTAAATTTATATATATTTTCATAACCATTTTATGATCTCAATTTCATGGGGTTTTACAGTTCAATGTTACTAAACCAATAAGTTATTTTTGTTTCAATTTTCCTTATATTTAGACATATGAATTATTATGAAACTATATTATTTTTTTAGGAGTATATACAACTATTTGACAAAGTCTATTATAAATATAATCCCTTTCATTATATTTTAATCATCATGTAATTTCATTTTCTTTAATGTGGAATTTTATTCAAATTTACCAAAGTGGTAAGAGTTATTTGCAATAATATCATCATTTACTAGGATTGTTTTATGATTATGATTCCATTTATGAAATATTTTAATCCATATCTCATGAAAAATAATTAATTTTCTAATAATATGGTTATTCAATATATATTCAGGTATTATTACTATTTTCCACACATTGGTACTAAATATAACAAAGATAATATTTTTCTGAAAATATAACCATTTTTCCTTATTCGGTAGGAAATATATTTTATTCAAAAAATGTTTTTTTAAATCAAATAATTTTATAGTGATATTTTAAAAATTATTTCAAACAAGAGGATTTCAATGTTTTTTAATATTCATTTGTAATTTTTCAAATTTATTTTCAAAGAAAGGTTTTTGAAAATTATTTTGAAATCTTCCTTTATATTTTTTAAAGAAAATTTTTTTTCAAAAAGGTTTTATGTTTAAAAGAGATATTTAAATTATTATAATATGTACCTTTCAATGTTTTTCAATGTGGGATTCATGTAAAAGTATTTTCAATTTTTTTGTTTTTTATAGTGACTTTAAATGAATACTAATTTTCCCTGAGAAATGTTTCATGTGATCTTATTCATCTAATATGTCATAATTTGATATAATTTTAACTTTTTTGAAGATATTATCTAATAATTTCATTCATTTTTTTACTTAAATGGTTTAGGTTTCTGATGTACTGATGATTATGAAACTTGATTCCCATTCATGAGTTATATGTTTATAAAAACCATTTATCTTCCATAGGTTATATGATTTTGAAACACGCTTCTATACATGGGTTAAGCTTTGGTGAAATGTTTATTAAACCTAAATATTTTATAAAGGTTAGGATATGATGGAATTTTTATGATAACCATTTTATTTCAGGGGTTATGATATTATATTTGAAAAACTCATCTCTTTTTAGGGGTAATGATATGATGATTGTTTAGGATCTTGTGGTACATATATGTATGATTTAGATATGTAACGGTTGTGACCGATATCTACCTCAAATTCATTGGGTAATAATATATATCTAAAGAGATAGATATATATAAAATGGGGATTGAATGCAATTTAGTAAAGAAAATGTTCTACTATGTTGGTATTGTGAGTTAACAATGACTACTACGATGCTATTGGCAGTTGACCTTGACTAATAGGATGGTTTAGGAAGAGAACCCATTCCCCTAAAAGGAATTTTAGACGACTAAGGATGGTTGTGTGTTCCTTATAATTGATGTATCCCTCATGTAGGGCCATAATATGTTTTGGTAATAATCCTTGACTTATAGTGAATGATTTTATATGCTTACTAGGATGAAACTAATTCTATGTCATTTTCCAATGTTATTCTGTCATAGATTATGCTCTTGATTCCCTTATGATTAATGTCTTATTAAATTGAAATCTTTATTCCATGACTGATGTACATAAAATTTGATATGCGGGGTATGCCCAACAAATGTTACTCTCAGGTTCTCATACACTTATTCTCATGTTATGCTTACAAATCACATTTATTTACCCTTACTGAGCATCTGAGCTCACTCTTTCTTATGTTTCCTTTCAACATGTTTTGACGAATGGTTTTAAGTAGAAGTTATAAAGGTGGATATATTTGTGTTAATACTTTAAGATCTTTCTCCAAGTTATAATATTTATTTTTATGTTTCCAAAGACTAAAAATTATGGTACTTGGGCATGTATTTAGTCAATGTGTTGAATATTCATCTTGAATGATGTAATGTACATGTAGGTTAACCATGGGTCTCTATAGTCTGTATAAATGGAAATGTTTATTATTCCATTTGAAACAATGATGGGAAATATTTTTTGATAACTCTAGGGATATTTCTTAGGATATTTATAGAGATGTATCTAATGATAATCCAAAGGTTCCATTGATTTAAAATAGGGTTTCCTAATTTAGACATCCTATAAGTGATTTTTCATCATTATGTGGATTTATAGTTTGATAATGTCTTCTCACACTACATTATTTGGTTTCAGTCATTGGAGGGAACCAGAAGAATCTACTTTAATGTTTAATGGGAAAATAATTTTTTGATGAGTAGTCAAATTGGATAATCCTTGGAGGGAACGATGTTGTGATCATGCCTAATCAGTTTTCAAGGAACATGATTAAAAATATGGACCTTAACAAACACTCAGTGGCACCAAAGAAGATAATTATAGATTTTTTTCTTTCATATACTAGATAACATCATTGAAATAATGTTAAATTTAATTTTTGTTGATAATGTGTACAGAAACACCCATGTGAATGTCTTAGAGGAACCTGAAGATGTTTTTACTATGGAAAAGATGGAAAAAATGAATGTAACTACAACAGAAAAATAACGATTTTGGTTAATTAAATGGATAAGAATATGGGCCTCCATAAGACATCATTAATGGTTAAATTTTTTATGTGTTGAATTAATTGTCATTATGAAAAACGATGTCCCAAGTGGAAATCTCTCAAAGAGAATCAATAAGGTGGTATGAGTAATGATAATATTTTTAATTATGAACATATTACTTGTAAAATTTGAAAACAAATAGGTATTATGTAATACTATGAGGTAACTTTGTTAATAGATTAAGGATGACCTGGAATAATTGAAGTATTTTTGTATTTGGATTCAATAATTATGAATGATGAATTATTTAAGTTTGTTTTAGTATATGTTTTTCTCACTATAGATTTACAAGAATATGTTGAATGGTTATAATGTAACAGAAAAGTTATTTAATGGGAAACTGATATTTCTATAAAGAACATGATTAAGTGAAATATAACCCTTAATATGATCATAATGTTGTGAATTTTTTTTTGGATAAATATATTTTGGATATGAATAAGTAAATTGGATGATAGGGATTACCTTGGAACTGATTAAGGATTTGTTGAACAAGGGGTCCATGATATCATGGATGTTATTTAAAACATTTTAGATTTAAGGAATATATCCAATAGTCTTTGGAATAATAAGAAATGTGCGTTTTCAATATGGTTTTATGGTAATTAAAGTTATCACCATGATTGAAAAAATACATGATAATGGTATTCATATGTTTGGAATGTAAAAACCAAGTGTTGCTTTAGGATATATGGGGGAACAATGTTATGTCAATTAAGTGAACTTCTTTGTAAAATTTTCTAATTTCATATTTTAGAAGGTTTATGAGGTTAACCCATTTTGGAATGGGTTAGTTTAAACTTTGGATGAGGTTTTAGAGATCAAATAAATACAGAATGACCTATAATTCTATTTATATATCTCATTATTTTATAATTCTTCAAGAATGCCAAATTTACCTCCATTTATTGGATTATTATATGAAGTTGAAATTTATAATTTCCCAACAATTGGAGAGGTTATCCTAAAATGATTCATGTTAATCTCTCATGAAAATTAATCTAATTTAGGAAAAAGGGTCTTAAAATAATATATTTTTCCAGTTATCATTATTTTTTATGATATTAATGGTCGTTTTAAGCCTATTTGGGTGATGGATTTTTGATCATTAACATCCTCAGGGTCATGTTATCGATTACTCTCTATAATAACATGATAGTTATCTTTCACTTTATTTTCCATCTCTTTACTTTCCACCTATGTTCTCCTGTACAGAAGCATAACTATGAGTAACATTGTGTAACCATTATGTTTCTAACTTTCTGTTTTTAAAAAAATATTTTGTTTTCATTTTTTTTATTTGGGTTTCTAGGAAAGTCACTTTCATGTATTAAAACATTGATAAAACAGACAAATTTCAAGTGTGAATTTGATTTTAAGGGGAGTATAATATAACAACCTGAGAGCTTTTGTTTTTTTCTGAATTAATTTATACATTTTGATATCTTGAATTTCATGCAACATATATTATAGTTTATTTATATGAAATCACAAAGATATTCATACTTTTTATTCTACACTATCTTAATATTTTGTTATACTCTACACCTAGATAAGTTGTTTATACATGCAACATGAACGTGGCTTGTGTTACATGCAACATTTAGTTTCTACAAAATAACATTTTGTTATTATAATTATTTAAATGAGATAGTTATTAAATTTTCATTGAACAGAGTAACATGAATATTAATAAATAATTTATAAATATAATTTATAATGGTTTTATATAAATAAAATATATTGATAATAAACCATAAAAATTTTGGTAGTGTATTTATGTGATTGAAAATACTATTTTCTCAAATGAAATTCTTTTTATGTTCTTTTTTGGAAATTAATAGATTTAATTTTAGACACTTTCAGAAATTTAATTTGATAAAATAAGCATCATATTTGAATTCATAATGTAAAAATTATCTTCAGATTAATTTTCATGTTTTTATAAAAATCTTCATATTTGGGATGAATAATGAAGAACAATGAATTAAAATTCAGAACTGCATTTTCTTCTAAATTATTTTTATTATTAAATATTATTTTAATTCGGTTTTAAAATTTATTTATATTAATTTTACCTCAATTAATATAATTTAATTCATCAGAGAAAATTTCACTTTCAAATTTGATATAAATAAATTTCACACATTTTAACATTTCTGCCTAAAAATCTCGCTCGCATGACATATATGTAGGATTAATTTCATATTAATTAATTCCACCTTCATATTTAGAATTTCAAAAAATGGAAAAAAAAATTAAATAAAAATAATTTATTTTTTTATTAATGTTAAATTATTTAATACCAAAAATATTAGTGACATTAATTAAAATTAAATTTTGCGGTTAAGGAAAAAATTAGTATTCTTAGTGGTTAAGCATTTATCTTAATGTGAAAATGAACTCAACACTTGTAAAAAAATCCATTGGCTGACCATATTTCAACCATATATCATATTTTTTCTTATTTCATTATTTATTGGGAAACCGTTCTATGAAAGTGACCTATATAATAAATTAATTAAAGAAGAAGTCAAAAAAGAACTATCCTTATCCTTAACATTTATAATGCCTTGTGAAATGAAAAAAAACAACAATAGTTCGGTTGTACACAATATTTTGAAATTAAAAGAATTTTTTCACCATATTAATTTATATTTAAATCTTATATATTAATTTTTAAGATTAACTTACTATTGAATACCAAATGAGGTAATTATTTATTCAATGATTAACTATAATAAAGGATACTAAAAAAATTAAAATTAATGAAAATTGATTGAATTATTGTATTTAATTTTTTAAATGGATATATAATTTAAAATATGTATATAATTAACATATTAAAAATAAATTATAATCTTATTATTTTTAAAATTTAAAATAAGTAATTAATATCAAAAGTGAAATTAATGTTATTTAATAATAAATGATATTTTATTAAAAGATTTAAATTTTTTAAAAAAAAAATTATATTATGTTAGATTGTTTTTAAATATTATTAAATATAAAATATGGTATATTAAAGTAACAATTTATCTTTTTATAATGATCATATTTACCTTTAAATAGTAAAAACATTATTAGCACGGTTTGGGTTAAATTAGTGTTTTTCAAGTTAGATGTGCTTGTTTTAAAAATTATTTCCAATAAATAATGAAATTATTTTATATAAATTAGATATAATATTTATAATTGAGTGGATCTATATTTTATAATAAACATCACTTTATCTTAGTCTTCATTGTTAAATTACTATGGTTAGAAAACTATTTACCTTAATAAAAACCAAAATGAAAAGAGTGGTGAAAAATAGAGGTTAAGGAACAAAATTATAAAAATGAACATATTTTTTGTTTGGGGTGGTTTTTATAAAACTTAATTTACTATTAATCCATTATTTAACCATTTAATAAGAACTTGAGATGAGAGATACATCCCAATAGTGTTTACCTTTTCTAATTTACAAGAATTTCACCCCTCCTCCCCTATAAAGACAAATTCTCTCTTCCCCATCCTCACACCTCTCAATACACTTCGTCCCACCAAAAACCTACCAAAATAATCTCCCAAATTCTATCCCATCATCCTAGAATCATCCCTTGGGTACTAAAGCCAACTAAAATCTCCCATTGGTGCAAACCAAGTGGAGTTACCCAATGATGAGGTAACATCTATCAACAAGAACTTTTATTTTATTTCATCCTCCACACCCTTAATTATTTTTATTTATGGAATATATAATAAACTAAATATTACACATAAAATAAAATTTTTGTATTCTAAGGTTTCTACCTAAACCTACACACCATTCCATCAAATGGGTAATTGTTCGTTTGGAATATGATCTACGGCCTCGTGAAACGATGTCGATTATTTTTCATTTTCCACATGTCATGGTTTGGAATTATGATGTAAATAAAATTTTTAGATGATATATACTATATTTATGATCTATTTATGATTATATAATTATTATATAAAATATTCCTTCATTATTTTAATTTTTTATAATTACGATAACTTCGTTTATGGATGTGTTGACTACCGCCTAGTTAAAGCGATGTTATTTATTTACAATTTACATGGAATGTATTAAGGATGGGTTTAGTGAAATTATATGATATATATGAAATATTAATTCTACCATAAATAATATTTATATTTATATTTATATATATATATATCATTTAATTTTCCTTCGTTAAAAATAGAATAAGAAAATGGAAACAGTGTTCATGCGTACATACGACCTACCATCTCCATGAATAATGTATTTAATTTATTATTTATATAATATATATATTTTTATAAATTAAAATATAATAAATATATATCATATTTATATCATTATTTATATTATTTAATTAACTAAATCATGATCTAATAAAAGTATCCTTAATAACAGCTCAAATCATGTATGAAAAGAAGCGGTTATTACCTAAAGCATTAACTTAACATGAAATTGTTAATAAATGGATTCTATAAGGTCATAATAAATAAAATATGTTATTATATATAATAATATGGTTATTTTATAGATATATAATAAACTGATATTTATAATACTAGAGGTTTGAAGGTATACATTGTTAAGAATTAAGAGTAGGGTTTTTTCATCTTACTTTTATTTCTGTGTGATGTGTGTTATATTCACCCCTTATTCTTATTTTGAGGTGTGTATAATACCATATTGAATGATATAAAATTAATTTAATATGTCTAATGACATTAAATGTTTCATTTTATTTTATTCTTCCATGGATCTCAGGATTCAATAGTTACTAAAGTAGTAAGCGTATTTATAATCCCACTTTTATTTCTGTGAGACTTATGCCACATACAACCCTCGTTTCTTTTGTTTGGTGCATATGCTGACCATAAATGTATTTTATGATTATTATACTAAAAATTATATATATTTTAATACCCATTTTATGATATTTATTTCTTGGTATTTTTCAATTCAATGGTTACCAAAACAGTAAGGTAGTTGTGTCTTAATTTTCCATCATTGAGATACATGTTTCGTTATGCACCTATATTTTTTTACGAGGAGTAAATAATCCCATTTTTCATGTTATATAATTAATGTCATCCTTTTCATTATATTTTAGGCTTCATGTAATTTAAATTTCTTACATAGGGAGTATGATTCAATGTAACTAAAGTAGTAAGAGTTTATTACAATAATCTCATCATATACATGGGTTGTTTATAATTATGCTTCAATTGATAGAATATTTTGATAGATATCTAATGAACACTCATTAATTTTATTATACATTATTTTTTGATGATATATTCATGTATCAGAACCATATACATCGCATTTGGTAGTTAAGATTATTATGAAAATATTTTTTTGATAATCTGACCTTATATCTCTCTTCGGTACAAAATATATTTTATTAAAAACCATGTTTTCTATAAAGGTTTTCAAAAGTGTTTTATATTATATATTAAAAATATTTTCAAATTAAATTATTTTAATGTTTTTAAATTTTCCTTTATATTTTTTCAAACCTATTTTTAGAGAAATTTATTTCAATTGTTTTTAAGATTCATTTATATATTTTCAAGGAAAAAAGTTTTCAAAAATGAGTTTTGTTTATTATGTGTTTTAAATGATTTTAAAATTATCATTTATATGTTTTTCAAAGTGTTTTTCAAAGAAAAATATTTTTAAAATTCTTCACGTTTTTAAAGTGACTTTTAATGAAGTATTATTTCCTTTAAAAGTTTTCAAGTGTTATTCTACATCTATGATGTCATACTTCGATATAATTTATGATTTATTAGGGAAATGATTCTAGAATACTATTCATTTTCTTTGTTTAATAGTTTATGCTTTTATGGAATGATGATTATAAAACCTGTTTCTCATTCAAAAGTTTTATTTTGGTGAAACCCATTTCTCATAAATAGTATATTCTTTTGAAATCTACTTATATTCATGTGTTATGATTTGAAGAAATGATTATGAAACCTCTATTTTTTAGTGGTTCTAATATGATTGTATGTTTATGATACCCACTTTATATCATGGTTTATGATATGACTTTTATGAAACTCATCTCTTTTAACAGTTCATGATATAATTATTTTTTATGATCTTGTGGAACACATATGTATGATTTCATTATGTGATGGGTGGTACTTATAAACCCCACCAATACATTGGGTAGTGATTTATATCTCATGAGATAGACATGGATTAAATGGGGAGTGATATTTGTTTAGTAATGTACTTTTTCCACTTAGATGGTCTTGGGAGAGATCCATTACTACTAGATGGTTTGGATAGTAAAACAATTTTAATACAAGGGAAGGGATACGACTATTGATAGTTTTTTGTCACGACCAATCGGTTTCACCCCCACTTTTTCCATGATAGTTTATTGTAATAAGACTTGAATTCTATTGAATTTTTTCATATTATTATGTGTATACATCAAATTCGATGTCTTATTCTTATGTTATTATCTAATGGATTATGATCTTTACCCCTTGTAATTCATGTATTATGAACTATCAATATTTATGCCCAAAATCATCTATATGATCTTTGATATGCCACGTGTTATCCTAAAATGAAATTCTCTGGTTCTCATACCCTTATCCTCATTTTATTCTTACATATCTACTTTAACTACTTTTATTAGTCATCTAATATCACACTTTTTTATGTTTCCTTTACCCATGATATAAAGAAAGAATTTAATTAGAAGTACTAAAGGGGGATATCTTTGTGGGAAACATTTGAAATCATTCACCAAGTTAGAATATTTTTTTACTGGTTTTCAAGGACACTAAACTATTATGGTCATCGAGCATGTATTTTTTTAATGCACTAAATATTCATCTAAAATGATGTAACATCCATGTATGTTAAGCCTTGATTCTTATAGTTGGTATTAATGTAAAGATTAGTCAAATTTTTCAAACTAGGATGTGAAATATTTAGTGTCATCCCTAAGGATATCTCTATGGATATATCTAGGAATTTATCATGGGGTAAACCTACGGTGAAATAGATTTAAAAGAACCAATCATAATTTATACATATCAAAAGTGATTTTTCACGATTATGTGTATTTCCAATGTGACATGTCATTTTAAAACTATGCATTTGGTTTTAGTCAATGAAGGTAATTAGAAAGAACATTGTTAACATTGAATGTGACAGACAATTTGAAGGTGATCTGTCAAATGGGATGATCATAGGAGTGAATATTATTGTGATCAATACTATCCATATTTAATGGAACATGATTAACAATTTTTACCTTAACCAACTATCAGGCTCACCAAATAAGTCAAGAAAATAGTTCTATGGGAGATCGTGTAATGGAATCCATTATGGTAAGAATATTTAGTTTCCTTTATGTTGAGAATGTGGAATAAAGATCCCAAGAGAATATCTTAGATAAAAAGGATGATGATTTTATTGTGGAAAAGAAATTCACAAAAAACTTTACTGCAACGTAAAACTAAAGAGTCCAATTAATGATATGGATGAGAATATGGGACACCCTAATACATCATCTATGGTTAAATTCTGTATGTTTATAATGAATGGTCATTGTGGAAATTGATGTCCCAAGTGAAAATATCATAGATAGAATTAGTAAGGGGTACAAGTAATGGTTATATTGTTGTTGATGTCGAGACTACATGTGAAATATGATAAGAAATAGGTATTACAAAATAGGATGACTTACCATGTTAATAGATTAAGTATGAAGTAGATTAATTGATGTATTTGTCAATTTGGATTTAGTAATTATGAACATTGATTTATGTAATGATTTTTCATTTTATGTTTTTTTGATAAGGATTTACAAGAATATGTTCAATCGTTCCAATGGACTATGAATGTGATATAATTAAAAGTCGATACTCATGGGAAACACATGATTATGGGAATGATAACCCCTAATATGTTTCTAATAATGAGAGATTTATGTTTTGATAAATATATATTGGATATGATTAAGTAAATATGATGGTACTAACTACCTCAGAACTAATCAATGATTTGTTGAAAAATTGGTCCACGTTATCGTGGTTGTAGTTTATATCCTTTTAGATTTAATGAATTTATCAAATATTCTGTAGAATAAAAAATAATGGATGTTTTTAATATGTTTTTATGATCATTCAAGTTATTACTCTGTTTTAAGAGAATTCATGAAAAAGATATTCACATATTTGTAATGTGAAAATAATGAGATACATTATAATTAATAGTGGATCAATGTTATACTTATTTAGTGACCTTATTTCAAATGTATTGGTATTTCGTCTTTCATAAGAGATGTACTTTTATCCAATTGTGGAACAGTTTCAAAAAAAACATCAAATGAGGTTTTATATATTTAAGGATTATCTCGCCATTTGAGGATTCATGCATATTGGATTACTTTATCTAAACTTTTTATTGTGACAATGATTTAGAGAATGACCTACCATTTTATTTATTGAACTCATGATATGTTAATGCTTCTGGAATAAAAAATAGTACATCATTTTTTGGAATAAGGAATGTAGTGGAAAGTGATTATGACACAACAAAGGGGGATTTTTTCTTGAAATCAGTTCATATGTATTCTCTTGAATATTATTCAAAAATAGGAAAAATGCTCTTAACGTAAAGCGTTATCATGTTTTACTTATTTTTTATGATATCAATGACCTTTTTCAAGCCTCTTAGAGTTATGGATTTTTTATCATTAACATTATCATGAACAAGTAATCTATCACTCTCCAAAATAACATGATAGATAGATTCCCCTTCAATGCCCAAGTTTTCACATTTCACCTATGTTCTCATATGTAGAAACCTAGTTATGAGTTACTTTGGGTAACAGTTATATATCCAACTTTCTATTTGCAAACAAAGTTTTAGTATTCCTTTTTACAATATGGGTTTCTATGAAAGGAACATTCATGTATTAAAACTTTTATAAAAAAATGATTTAGATGGAGAAATTCATTTTAAGGGGTAAATAATGTAACGCCCAAATATTTTTAATTTTTTTTGAAATAATTTAATGTTTTTGATATTCTTCGTTTTATGAAACACTCAATATAGGTTCTATTATATGATACAAAATGTTTTTTATTACTCTGTATGTTACATTAATTTAATCATTTGTATATGATAAATCAATATAAACTTGTACTATACGAAACACCGACTTGGATTGTGTTACACACAGCACAGAGTTTATATGAATCATCATTTTATTATTTTAATTATTTAATTGATATAGTTATAACATAGCTATTCAAAAATAACATGAATATTAATAAATAAATTTAAGATATTATTAATAGTGGTTTTATGTAAATAAATCATATTTAAAACAAAACATAGAGTTTTTACTGAAGTCTTTACAAGATTTAAAATACTATTTTCTCAATTGAGCTTCTTTTTTATGTCATTTGGTAACCAATAATAAATATAATTTTATACAGTTTTAGAAATTTAATTTGATATAATATTCTTTATATTCTAATTAAATATTTTCATATTATATTAGGTTGATTTTTTGGGATTTTTTCCAAAAAAACATCATTTTTGGATGAATAGTGAAAAATAAGGAATTTAAATTCACAACTGCATTTTTCATCTAAGTTAATTATTTTTTAATATTATATTTTATTTTGGTTTTAAAGTATAATTTGATATATTATACCTAAATTAATAAAATTAATTAATTATATACAATTTCACATTGAAATTGGATATAAAAACATTTCATGATTTTTAACACTTTCGCTTAAAAACCCTGCTCTCACTACAGGTCGGTAGGATTAATTTTAAATTAATTTCTGAGATGTATGAGTTTAAAAATTTGAAAAATGGGTTCCACAATTTCATGAAAAATAATTTTCAATTTATATTAAATTCAAATTATTTTTTTAACAAAAATAGTATTGAAATTAATTAGAATTATTTATAGTGATTAAGATAAAAATTAGTTTAAATAGTGCTTAAACTTTAATCATAAGGGAAAAAATGAGCTATAGACATGTCCAAAAGTCATTTTCTGACCATATATCTTCAATATCTCCTATTTTATATAATTTTTGAGTTATTTAGACACTATTACATGAATGTTACCAATTTAATATGTTATGTAAGGAAAACTACAAAAAATGACCCTTCCTTACCTTCAACATCTAAAAAGCCATCAGATATGGGAAAAACCACATTGATTTGGTTTTACAAATTAATTTTAAATTTAAGGTGGTTTTTCATTATATTTATATATATTTATTTTTTTAGAAATTATTTATTTAGATCAATAAATTATGGAATTCCATATTCGATAATTTTTTAGTTAATAATAAATTAAAATAAATGATACTAAAAATATTAAAAGTGTAGTATATTGATTGAATTGTTGTCATTAATTTTTTAAATTAATATAAAATTTTATAAACATTTAAACATAATATATTCAAATTCCATCATTGTCATAATATTTTTAAAATTTAAATTATGTAAATAATGTACAAATAGACATTAATGTTATTTCATAACAAATTTAAAATTTAGTAAAATTACTATATTATTCTGAATTATTTTTAAATAATATAAAATATAAAATATGGTTTATTAAGGTACTAATCTATACTTTTTTATGAACATGTTTTCCTTTAATGACTAAAAACATTGTTAGCACGTTTCAGGTTAAGGTAGTGTTTTGTGTGTTACATGCGCTCGTTTTAAAATTAATTTCCAACAAAAATTGGATTTGTTTTTTGTAAATTCGATATCATATTTAGAATTAAGTGGTCCTATATTTTATAATAAAGCCCACTTTAATTTATTCTTATTTTTTAAATTACATAGGTCATAAAAAAAGTTACATTAATAAAAACCAACATGACAAAAGTTAGATAACTTTGATGTTAAGGAAAAGAATTATAAAAAACTATTATTTTTGTGTGTTGGAAGTTTTTATAGATAATAATTCCTATTTAATCTGTTTTTTAATTTGGGAGTCACTTGAGGTAATATAGACCTCCCAATAATGTACAGCCTTTTGTATTTATAAGAATGCCTCCCCACCTCCTCTATAAAAATGACATTCAATCTTTTCCTCCATCACACCTATAATGACACATTGGATGGTCTAAAACCTTACATCAATAGATCATAAATTTCCCCCCTTATCCTATAATCCTCCATCTGTGTAAATATCCAATAAAGGAATCCATTTGGTGAAAACCAAGAGGATTTACACAAAGAAGATGTAACATCCTTCAACAAGAACTTTTATTATATTTCTTTCTCCACCCAATAATTTATTATTATTAAATTAATATATAATAAAATATTAATACTAAATATATTGAGATGTTTTTATTCTATTTTTTATACCTACACCTATAAACACATCTATCGAATGGATCACAATCATTATGTTCGTGTGTATGGTGGACTAATGCCTCATGAAACCATGTCATTCATTATTCATTTACCACATTTCATGGTTGGGAATTATTTTTGAAATGATATTTTTATATGATATTTATGATATTAATGATTTATTTATTCTTTTAAAACTATAATATAAAACATAACTTCATGCTTTTCAATTTTGTGTAAATATGATAATTTCATTTGTGGACCATTAGACTACCGTATCCTTAAAGTGATGTGATTAGTTCACACATTACATGGAAAGTATTAAGGATGGGTTTAATGAAATTTTATGATATATATATAATAATAATAATACTGTAAATATATAATTATATATATAATTTACTTTTCATTATTAAAAAATATGACATGAAAATGGAAATCATGTTCATGTGTATGTATGGCCTACCGCCTCCATGAATGATGTGTTTCATTCTTTATTTATATAATTATTAATCTTTTAAAAATACATATATAATGAATATATATGATATTTATATCATTTTTAATTTTTTTAAATAACTAAATAATGATATAATTAATTGTGTCAAGAATAAAAAGTCTAATCATGTACAACAAACAAAGCAGCAATTACTCAAAACATAACATAAACATGGAATTGTAAATAAACAGGTCATATAAGGTCATAAAAAGTCATATATGGTATGATATATAATTAAAAGATTATTTTTTATATTAATAATAAACTTCTCTTTATTATATAAGAGATTTGAATGTGTACATATAAGGTCAAGACATAAGGTTAGGGTTTTCAAGTCTCACTATTATTTTTGTTAGATATATTCTATATTCGAGATTTATTCTTATTTTCTGCTATGTATTCATTGATATTACATTGTATATAATGAATATAATTTATTTCATGATATTAAAATTTTCAATTTATGTTATTTTTTCCTGGAACTCACGATTCTAAAGTTACACATTTTTCTAGGGGATTTTTAGTCTCACATTTATTTCTAGGAGAATTATCCAATAATCACAACTTGTTTATTTTATGTGGTGTATATAATTCTAATGAATGTATTATATGATTATTTCCCATATATTTATGGATACTTTAAAACCTATTTTTAATATTTCCATTTCAAGTGGTTTTATAGTTCATACGATACCTAATCAGTAAGGTAGTTTTGTCTCAATTAGCCTTTATTGAGACATTTGTTTTGTTATGCACCTATATTATTTTAAGAGGTGAATATAATTCAATTTTTCGTGTTATATCATTAATATACTCCTTTAAATGACATTTTAATATTTATTTAATTAATTTTTCTTAAATGGTTAGTTTGAAACAATGATACCCAAGTGGTATGAGTTTATTGCAACAATCTCATCGTTTACCAGGATTATATTTGATTGTGCTTCCATTGATGAAATTTTAGGATCCATATGAAGAAAACTAATTAATTTTCCTATCCTATGGTTATTAAAGATATATTCATGTATTAGTACCATTTATACACTCTTTGGTACATAATATAATTTAGAAAACATGTTTATGAAAACTTGTCCTCATTTATTACTTCAGTCAGAAATCTTTTTTATTCATAAAAACCTTCTCCTCTAATTTTTTTTTCAAAAATGTTTTATATGATATTTTAAGATTAATTTTTATGAAAATGACTTCATTTTTATCAATTATTCATTTATATTTTTTCAATTTTACTTTCAAAGAAATTTTTTTCAATCTTATTTTCAATGATTCGTTTATAAGTTTTCAACGATAATGGTTTTCAAAAATATTTTATATTTAAAAATAAATTTAAATTATTTTAAAATCTTCTATTTTAGGTTTTTCAAAGTGTTTTTAAAAAAAATTATTTTGAAAATGTTACATGTTTTTTAATGTGACATTTAATTAAAGTATTTTTTTCATTAATAAATGTTTGAAGTGATCTTATCCATAAAATATTACATCCTTTTCTCTATTTTAAGCTTTATTGGGTCGTGATGAAAGAATACCTTTCATTTTTTTCCTATAATGGTTTATATTTTGATGGAATTATTTTTTAGAAACATGTTTCTCATTCATGGGTTGTATGTTTTTAAACCCCATTTATCTTCTCTGAGTTATATTATTTTTAAACCTTCTTCTATTTTTAGGCTATTCTTTGACGAAATGATTATAAAACCTATATATTTTTTACAGGCTATTATATTGTGGGATGTTATGATACCAATTTTATTTCATGGGTTATGATATGATTTTTATGAAACCCATCTCTTTTAATGGGTCATGATATGATGATTTTTTATGTTATTTTGGCATACAAATCTATGATTTCAATATGTGATTCATGGGACCTATATCTTCCTCCAATGCATTGGGTAAAGATTTATATCTCATGATATAGACATTGATAAAATGGTGAGTTAACTCGTTTCACAAAATGAATTTTTCCACGAAGTTATTATTGGGAGTGAACCTTGAATACTAATATGGTCATGGGAGTAAACCTTTACTACTATGATGATTTGGGGAGTGAACCCTTTATACTAAAATAATAGGGTTGTGATTGGGGACGGTGGTGTGTCCCACCATATAGGTATAGTCCTAATGAAGTTATCTAATAGGTTTTGGAAGTAATCTATGACTTAAAAGAAATTATTTTATATTCTAATGTGTACAAAACAAATTAAATGTATTATCCCTTTCTTATTTTCTCATGGATTATGATCATGATTCCCTTATGATTCATGTTGTATGTAATTCCAATATTTATTCCATGAATCATGTATATAAAGATTTATATGTAGGGTATGATCATTAAATTTTATTATTATGTTCTCATACACTTATGCTCGTGTTATGCTTACGTATCACCATTATTTGTCCTTATTGAGTATCTGATATTACCTTATTTTATATTTCCTTTCTCTAGGGTATGAATATAGGATATTAGTATAATTACAATAGGGGAAACAATTTGTGGGAGACATTAATAATCTTTCATTAATTCTGATGATTTTATTCAAATTTCCCAATGGTACTGAACTATTATGATCATCGACCATGTAATTTGGTAATGTGATGCATAATGAACTAAAATTTTGTAATATCAATGTATGTTAAGCAGGGGTCTCTATATTATTTATTTTAAAACTACTTATTTATTTATCATTATTACTCAATGAATGGGTACCACATTCTAGACACTCTGTTAGATTCTGTTAAGTAAGTAAATTTATTTAAGAGAGTGAAATCATTCCAAATTATTTTTTTATACCTTAGACACTTTTATCCTTCTCATGGTGACTCATAATGTTCACTAGTCATTATGTAGATATTACTTGATTGATTTTGAATGTTGAACTATGATTATAGGAGTAGCACCAAATTTTTATTACTGTAATTATAAATTAGGTTTTATGATTTATTTTTGGAGTACATTCAGATTATAAACTCAATCACCATATCTTATTTAGCTTTAATTGAATATTCCTTCAACTCTTACTGAAATATTTTTTTATTTTTTACGTCCATGTTGATGAGAAATAAACATGACTATATAAATAGAACATGGTTGTCATAAATAGATAATGTATTTTTGATTTAAATTAATTATATGATTATATACACAATATTTTAATTATATAATAAATTTTATGTGTTGAAAATTTCATGAAATACATAAAATCGTACAATATTTTTGGTTTCTAATACAAATAGTTTCAAAATATTACCATAATACATAGTTTTTAATATAATTTTTGTTAGTGGATAATAATTAAGATGATGGGTAAATAACTATAGGCTATCATGAGACCATTGATTTGATGAATCATGATTTATAGATATTTGTTAATTTTTATATATTAAATCTTACGATTTTTGAATCAAAATAATACTGATATAAGAATTGATTAGAGTAGTATCAAATTGATTATTTATTTTTAATTTCACATAATTAATGGGTATAATATTTTGAATATATATATATAATAGAAATGTGGTTCTAGGAAATATTGCAATTACCTGTTATTGACCCAAATCAAAAATCATTTTCCCTTCTTATTTCATTTATTATATTTAGTTTCAAAGGGATTTTTATTGATGGGATTGAGTTGTTAGTTTTGGTTTTAATATTAAGGAATTTTTGTATAATTTAATGGTCATTCAAACTTTATTTATGATCATGTTATAACCATTAAAATTAGAGTTTATATGTAACAAAATAATGGGATATTGGTTTATGTTAATCATTTTCTATGAATAAATTTAATTTTGTAAATTTTTAAAAAATCGAAAAATAAAACTTAAAAATTTTAAAAAAATTTGTGGTAAGAACCCATGAATGAGTTGGAATGAAATTATAACCATATCTTTTCTCAAATGAAAAATAATAAGTTCCATATAAAGATTATTTTTTATGAATAAATATAAAGAAAAAACCTTTTATAGACTTTTTATATTTCATTTATTGAGTGTTTGAGGTCTTGGGGAAGTCTTAGAGGTGTTTTTGTGGAAGAGAGGGGCTTTGTTTTATTATTGTTTTTCTATAATACTTGTAATATCCATATTTTTGGGTGTTTTTATGTGGTAAATCAGCTTCTAGAGTGGGACTTTTTCACTCATGTGTATTATATAATTGGTATTAGGCTTGTAGTATGGGAATTCTGTTACTGCATGGAACAGAGGTAATTATTTTTATGAGAACCTATACATAGGTGACAAAGTTTTGTTCAATTGTGTTGAGAATGGTTTTAGTGTGATGGCCCCATAGTTGATCTTAATTAAAGAGAGATTCTTGGTGAAAACAGGCATTTCTCGATTGGGGTCTAGATTGTCAAATTCCTTGGTACTTTTTTTGGGATGTTTCTTCTGGGTGTTGATGGATATGTCATGATGGCCTTTCAAGGAGTGTTAGTTCCAATAGAGGGGATCAAAAATTATGTTGTAATAATTAATGGTTTTAGGTTTACACTATGACAATTTTTTTACATAGTTTTATTTATTTATTATGGATTTAAGATGGTTTTCACCTGAGATTCATGGGGATATCACACCATGAAATACAGATCTATCCTCACCATTATCAAACCATTAACATATTGTTTCCAAAATAATTATAAATTTTTCTTCCACAATTGGATATCTCTAATTCCATTGAATTTACCTCAAACCTTTGTATCTTTTATCTTGATTTATTATTCTATTTGTCTTTATTTTTTTCCACCAAATTTATGAGATGAAATACTTGTGATCCTTGGTGATTACACTCCACATAATCTTAATTCTCTCATTATTTATCTTATTTTGGAAGATATTAATTTAATTCAGTTCTATTTTTGTTATTTTTAGGTCAGTTTATTGATGGATAATGTACATGAATATTCTTTGGTACTAATACTAAACTATTGGTAGATATTTTATTGATGTTTCATTAATATTTTTAAGAGGATGTTGACGCAATATTTTGAGTTATGGTATTTAATAATTATCCTCATATTATATTTTAATGTGAATTAATCATGATTTTTTTTCTCATTAGGTGCATAGTATGGACTAACCTTAATAATGATAATTGAATTAGTTTTTGTAATTTAAGGGAAAGGGTGATTTGGATTTGTTTTACATTTATTTTTATTATGGAATTTTTTTGGTGTTTCTCAAATTTATTTTTCTATTGAAAAATACCTATTTTCCGTTGTTCAAACATTTGAATTACCTTTAATAAAATTATAACCACCTAAAATTGGTAATAAATCTATTGAATGAAGAAATGGAATCAATATGATGTTGTTTTTACTTGTGGTGATTAATTAATATGAAAATATTAAAGGAAAAGAGAATTTGATATTGAATTGAAATGGTTATTGAATTATTCTCTAAATTTTGAGATCTAATTATTCTTATGGTGATCTATAGGGTATTGGTAGTGAGTTAATATGGTTGGTATTGTGTGTGTTGATGATATTTAGTTTTTTAATAATGTTACGGGTGTCTAAATATTTATTTTTTGGATAGAATAGAATGTACTATCTATGAATGATATGGATGGTTATTTTGGAAATCATTTATAAATTTTTTGTGATGGTTATTTGTTGGGTTTATGTGAATGTTAATGTGGTGGTGTTGGGAGGATTTAATGATACTTTTATAGTTGTCTATTACATAGTTTAATGTTGAAATTAAATATAAATTGAATTAACTAATTTATAAATGGAATGGGATTTTGATTTATGTAATGCTAGAAATAATAAATGGAGAAATGGGAAAAGATTTCATTTTTGATTTAAAATTTTTCTTTTGTATTATTTTCACTCAATGTTGACCAGAATTTCAATTGAAGGTGTTTAGATAGATTTTACCTGAAATAACTCAGAATGTGTGTTAGTCCAGAGAAGAATAAGTTGTTCTCATCACACCCTTTAGGGGGGTATTATTACCTACTTATGCATTAATTTATATATTTATCACATATTATTGATTCCTTCCTAAATCCTATGTATGAATATTTACCCCATTAAAAATTATCTAATCTAATACTTATGTAAATTTGATAACATTTATTTATATATGAGGTATCTTAAATTTATCTTATTAATTATTAATGTTGGGTTTTATATATAACATCCTCCCTTAGTCTGTGATGACTGAATGATGACCAAACTAGTAGAGTTTTCTCAGGGACCTCATTAAAGCCTCCCTATATTCCTAAGGCTCGTGACTATAACTACATGTTTGGGGTGTAACCATCGGGATACTATACCGCATATCATAGTAAAAAATTAAAGTAAAAAAATAATTAAACATCATCTATAAATGATACCCATCAAATCGCATATAAAATAATAAAATATTCTAGAATACATTTTCGACGGAATAAATTTGTCAAACAGACTCACATTAATTATAATATACAGCACTAAACACCCATTTAGAAGATCATATGACCAGTAAAGTATTTTACACATATGATATGTTTAAAATAAATAAATAAAACTACATAAGGATAAATAACTACCACTCTCAAACCTTCGGTTCTGATAAGGAACTCAGGGTCAACCAAAACCTACTTTGGCTATTGTCAAGGTGTCCTTTAGAATTTCTCAAAATTATGAAATCAAGTACCATCCTCATGAGTTAGGGTAATCCTTTCTAGGAAAACCATGTCTAGAACTAAATATTTTTCCTTGTAGAAAGTACAACACCATGAGATAGATGGTTTTCTTCAAGGAAAATAGGTAATCTATGTTTAGATATTTGCTTCTCCCCTATCATGAATGATATCATATTACTACAGGGTGTGGTTAACCTTACCTAATATCACATTTTTTAAGTCCAGGGGTGTCGTTACACCTTCTGCACATCAGCTTATTTGATTCTAGAGTTATGGATCTCCCTGTTGAATATCACTATAACAACCCCCAACTCCAAAACCCTGGTGCCTATGTTTTTTTATTATATTTGGTATATATATCATAATATAGAGGATATAATAGTATTACATTCTTGGGAAACCAGATAAGTAAAATCGTTTTGCATTACATTGTAATGAAATATATCAATAGAAAACCACACAACCATTAATATTCTCACTGAAAACCATTTTTCAAATATGGTACACTTCTTGGTTTCCTATGAAAAAGGGTAAAATTAAAAAATTTGTTTATTAGATTCTTAGTAAGGGGTTAGAATATAGTAGAAGAAATAGTAAATAATATTTTATTTAATGAATAAATAAATTGAGTAATTTCATATAAAAAAATATGGTCGGATAAATATATTCATGGAAAATATAAAAATGAAAAAATTCTAGAAAAAAACAATTGATCACATAGTGATGGGAATTTAAAATGTTGTACATCTAAAAAATACCAAAAAGGCATTATGCCAAGAAATCATACATAAAAGGAAGTCACACTACCATTACCCTATCCTTGTTGTATCGTGAGACCTAAACATAAACTAAAGGGATACATAAGTATGGTCACCACCCATCACATAAAATTTCAATTTATTCTATTACATAACAAAATATTACATGTAATAAGGTTAAAAAATGAACAATATAAATACTTAGCCCAAATTATCAATGCAGAAAATCATACATGACTTTTTAATATAGAATAAATAATTATATGGTATGAAATTATTTTCCCTAATAATATATTAAAAAATGATTTCTTGGTGAAATCTACTAAGGAATGACTTGGGATTTTTTAATGTATATACAAACACACTTACCAAATTAATGATACATGAATTTTTTCATTGAGTTTTCACAAAGACTAAGATATCAAGGTGTCCAGATATCCAGATACATGCATTCGAAATGGTATGATACTACGGAAATGATACATTAATCATTTATAACAAATTATAAATATCCTGAAAATCAAGAAAGCATATCCTTGAGGACTGTCAAACCTGGTTCATTATAAGGGCCTATTTTCCATGAACTAGGATGATGGACTGGATATACCAAAAATAAACTTTTTTGGGTTATAAACCCTATATTCATGTGATCCAAAACCACACACATTTTTAGTATCTATACGTGGATTTATTTTCATGGAATACAACACACACATTACTTTACACAAATTTAAGGTTGTTTTTATAGTTACAGTATAGTTCAATTATTTTAATGGCTTCAAAAATTATATAATTAGAGGGAGTAACTGATCTATCCTTGTAAATAATTAAATTAAACAATAAATATATGATATTGAATGAATATATATATTATAAAATGTATATTAAAATAAAATATAACAATGTAATTACCATTGAAAAAATTAAATAGGTGGATTAGTTATCCCCTTACCTATCTAGAGGTTAATAGATTAGTTATGACTCTTAAAGCCTAAAAAACTCATAAATATTTAAGAAAGTGAAATAAAAGTGACTCCATTGTAGGAATAAGGTGTGATAAATTTTAATCTTTTTTGGGAGAATGGGAAAAGTGGTGGATATTTATACATGAGAAGGGATGGTTTTAAGAGATTAAATATCAGTTATTTTATTATATATTCCAAAAACCAGTTGGTAAATGGAATTATAACCAATTTTCTAGGTCATTAGTAAGTGAGTATGTCTATTTGGATGTTAAATACATACCCAATTCAAAAATAACCATCCTACTAAACCGTTTAATGTACAGAATCTAACAAACAATGTTTATCTCAAAATTCCATTTCTTGGTTCCAAAATGTAATGTAAAAAAAATTCTAAATTAAAATTAATACTTTTACATAATTTTTTAGACATATTAAATTAAATATTTATTTAATAAAAATTTTCACAACTATTTAAACCAATATCACAATATAATAATTTCATAAAATCACAGAGCACATAAAATAGTAATTTTAACTTTTTCCCCAAAAAAACAAATTCATGAGAAAATTATTAAAAATTCACCCATGAATAATTTTGATGTTTTTAGTCAAAAAATTTATTTATTTTATTTAAATAATTATCAAAATATTATAATTTCTTCTTTTAAAAAAACATTATTTTTTGAAAATAAAAAACAAAATTACCATAATGAACAATATTGATTTTTTTAAATTTATTGTGGACTATATTAAAATATATTATCATTTAAAAATTGTGTTATCATATTATTTAATAAAAATAAATACAATTTGATAACTTATACATTTTTTATTAAACATCTCATAATTTAATATACATATAGTCACCAATATTATAATTTTTGTTATATCATAAAATTATTTCGATGACCACATAATTGTATCAACATAAACAAGAATAATAATGAACAACTATTTTATTGACAACTTTTCATAATCATGTCAACCTTCATATTTTTAATAAATACATATTTCCCTATAAATGAATTATAATTACCATACATCAAGATTTACTACATCACTTTCAAATATTCATACAAGTTAATTTATAATGTTTATTATTTTCCTAATGCTTCTCTTTATTGTTATATTTTTTGTGACTGGGTGACATTTATGGGGAATTCAGACCTATATAGTTTCTTTTAGAGAATTTAATATTCCACAATTTGTTTATCCCTTTTCTATTCCCAGTTATACTAGCCCAAATTAATGCATTATGTTTCATTTTATTGTGAAATGTAATATTCATTATATTTTAATACTAGGTATTTTATTGGGTGAGTTTATAATGCTCTCAAATAATTTATTCAATTTTTATAGTCTCCTTATATCTTTCTCATATAATAATATATCACTGATGATGATACCAGAATATATATTTAGATGAAATAATTTTTTTTGTTCATTATATTATTCCCAACATATGAAATTTCCCCTTGAAATTTAGTTTTGTACATTATGGTGAAACATTCATGAGGTGGTATTAATATTCATTAATATTATTTCTCTTGTGTCAGTAATCTATATAGGATTATCATTATATGAAAAATCAATTTCAATATCAATGTCACAAGTTGTGAGTACATGAGTTGGTTATGGTATGTATTTCCTAAAAATCATTATTTAAAAGACTCCATGGACCATAGGCAATTTAGGTTTACATGATAAATGTTATGATACAACACCAATTCTCTTTATAATCTCAAAAGGCCTAATGTACCATTAACATAACTTCCCCGTCTTCCCAAACATTAAAACCCCTTTCTATAGTGACAAATTAAAGAATATGTGATCACCATCATGGAATTCCACTTCCTTCCTTCAATTATAAATATATTTCTTTTTTACTTAGATCTATTTTCATATGATTCTAAATTTATCTCACCTTCTTAGTCATCTCCTCAAAAAGTTCTAGGCAAATGAGCTTCCTCACTCCAACCTCATCCCAACAGGTTGGTGTATGAAATAATTTCACATGAAATTCCTCATATGTGGTCATTTGTATGCTTGAATGGAATCTATTTTGATTTCAAAATTCAAAAAAAGATAAGTATCGGTCCCATATTCCATTGAAGTCAAGTGAACATGACATCATCACATCTAGGGTTTTTACATTCCTTTCATACTTCCCATCCATTTTATGATGACATGTGGTGCTCAAATGTATCTCAGTGTTCAATAAAATTTAAATATTATTCTAAAATTTAGATGTTAATATAGGATCACAATCAGAAAAATTGATAATAGTGTTCCATGATGTCTCAAAACATCATTGAAATAAATATGGGGAATACATTCAAGGTGTAAATCCTCCCTTATTTTTATAAAATGTGAAATCTTGGTAAGGATAACAATAATGACCCATATAGAATCTTTTTTATTTTATATTTTAGTTATACAAATGATAAATTTCATTTTTAAAAATTTTAAATTCCACATAGCTATTTGGAGTGGTTTCATGACATCATTTAGATGTTTCATCTATGAAATAACCAATTAGAATATCAATAATCTTGACACATAATTAGAAATTTCCCACTTCATATTATCCCACAAAAATTTCTCTTTTACATCCTTATACATCTTTATATGAATTATAAGTATATATAAGTTTGAAATATGGGATTCATCTAGAAACTAATTTTTTATATTAAGTACTAATGGTACCCATATTCTCAATCCAAATTTTAACACACCATCTTTATTGGTGAACTCTTTCAATTTCCCATATTCTATGGCTTTTATTTTTTTTATGAATACCCTTTTCATGTCACTAATACTAATATTATCTTTTCAAGTAAATATGGTTAAACAATTACATGGAAAATGAATTATGTTTCCCCTTACCTTATAATTTACTTATAAAACATTACCAACTCCTTTAATATATGATCTATGCCAATCCTCATCATGGATAAGACGTCATGATCCTCTCTACTAAATGTGTCTTCAACTATTTTTCCTTACAAGGATGGTAGTTTATTCCACAATAATAGTCTTTGAGTAATTAAAACTATATCCTTTTACTCACATTAATCTATTTTTGTGTGAGTATATACTATATTATTTCTGATTATTATATATGTCACATCATTCCCATAGAGTGTTTATCCATACCATCAAATAATGGATAAAAATATCTTTCTCATAATCATGAGTTTCATAGTTCTACACATGGGTTTTGAATTGTATTGATGCATAACCAACAAATCTATAATTATGAATAATGAAACACCCTATACCTTTCATCGATGCATCAAAATATATAAAAAAAAATTCATTGACTAATTGTAATTACAAAATTTATTCATTGAATTTTATTTTCATTAGTTCAAAAAATATGTCCTCGAATTATTTAGAAAATAAAAATTTGATAACTTTAAATGTAAACTCAGTTCACTAATTAGCCAATATGGAAAATATTTAAATTAATCTCCAATATTAAACAGATGAGCCAAGGAAACTATATATCCCAGTTATATTATTTGGTGGAATATATTCACTAATATATTTTTTCTTAGTGCGGTCAACCAATGTTCCATCTTTGGAGACAATATGACCAAGAAAAAAAGCATTTTTATGCCAAAATTCACACTTATTGAATTTAATAGATATTTCTTTCTCCATTAGGGTCTCATGTATAATTCTTAAATGATACCCATGATCATCATAGGAATTAGAGTATATCGATAAGTCATTGAACAATACCAAAAATAATTTCCAAGATAATCCAAAAAAATTATATTCATAATATCCATAATCATAGATAGTGCATTAGTTAATAAAAATGGAATTACAGTGAACACATCATGTTAATGAATTGTATGAAATTTTGTATTTATTATATAATCCTTTTTTACTATCATTTGATTATAACTAGAATAGAGATCAATCTACGATAAGTTTTCGGCCCCTAAATTTTGATAAAAAGATCATCAATTTTAGGTAATTGATACTTGTTCTTAATTGTGATAGCATTTATTCCATTATAGTCATAGAATAATATCATAGAACCATCCCTCTTCTTCACCAGAAAAATATGTGCCCCACAATGTGAAACACTAGGTCAAATAAACACCTTTTAACTTAAATCATTCAGTTGTCACTTAATCTCTACTAATTCCACTATAGCCATCATATATGGAGTCTTATATATGGGTATTCATCGGGGATAAGATAATTACAGAATTCAACCTAATTAAATGGATTATATCCTAGTAATTACTCAAGGAACATATTAATATATTCCCTTAAAATAGACACTTCTTTTATTATTAGTAAATCCTTCTCATTCTATTAATGATTACTAATGATTTCATTAAGATGTCCCATAAAAGTAGGTTCCATGAAATACTCATGAAATAAAATCACCCCTATAAAACAAGAGATTTTATACCATACTCAAAAGTTGTAATATTCTTTTCTCTAAAATAAATTGTTGTATTATACATTGAAATCCACTCCAGTCCAAGGATAGTATCAAATATTACCATAGGTATGATAATTATATCAGTAAAATTCTGTAATTTCATCCATTAAAATGTGGATTTCCTAAGATATATTCATTGTCAAAAAAATCCACTAGTTTTATTTATTGATAACTCTATTCCTAGGGTTCTAGTCAATTATATAATTTTATTATAAAACATAGAAGATATATAAGAGTGTCCTGGAATAAAATTAAATAAATAATTAACTATTTTATCATATTTGACAAATGTTACATCCACAACATCAATAAGAATTTTAACTATTTTGATATTAATCATATAAGGCTGGGATTCCACCTAATGAATCATTTTTAGTAGATTAACATGATTTATTGGATATTAATTTAAATAATTCAAATTTTCCATTTATTATAGCAATGTATATTTGTGGATTATCTCCTACTATTTCAATAATGATCTTAGTTTCCATTATCTGAATAATTATAGAACACTAGCATTACCCTCAATAAATTTACAGGGTACTTATTTTTATAGTTATTATAATTTGGGAATTATATTTTTCCTTTATTTTAATTTTCCAAAATTATTCTATCATAGTGCTTAACCACCACCATCTTCTCCTACTTCCCATTGAAAATATGAGACTTGTAGAATTAGTTTACGGTCTTCATAGAACTGGTCCTAATCTCCCCATATGTGTAATATTTTTATATGACTTCAACTCCTCAAAGTTAAGGATTAAACCATTAAAGTATCATCAAATATTTATATCCATGTTGCACACTTATTCAGATGTATTCCCTGATAACTACGTATAGTAAGAATCATACTCAGCCATAACTACCTCATACTTTTTCTTCATGTTCAATAATTACATTTCAATGAATTCTTATTTCTTGTGAGGGATTTAATATAAAAATAACATATTGTAAAATTACATACATTCTATTTAATTTATTTCTTCTTCCTTATTCGTGTTTTAAACCGATAACCACCACTCAGATGCTTCTCCCATAAGATGATATACATCCATGACAGCATCCTCCTCCTTATCACATCCTAAGTTAAGGAATAAATTCTCTAGGGTCATAACCATTGTTCAGTAACTAATTGATTTGTGGACCCACGAAATGATTGACGTTTCTAACATATGAATAAATACAATTCAGATACACTATGTTGTATATAAATAGGATCTTCCCTGTGATAAAGGTTATTACTTATGACCTGGGTCAACTGCCTTAAAATAATAATAATCTACTTCTTCCCAAAACTTGTCTCATTAATATGTAATGATAGAAAATAACTAAAAAATGGGTGTTATCTTGGTTGTTCAATCAATTTGGAAACATTTATATATAATGTTATGTGGTTAATTATTGTATAAAAACAATATGATTCTCATTTTGAGAAACATTTCAAGAATATCTTAGGGGTCTATCTTAGGGTTCATGATTTTTAACTATGTTTTTTTTAATCTAGTTCCTAATTTTTTTATATAACTATCATCTGATACCAATAGTGACAATCGCTACTCTAAAACATTGGATACTATTGGTTTTTTATTACATTTAGTTTGTAGCTAACAATATAGAGGATCCAATTATTTAATAACCTCAGGAAAAAAGGATATATAAACATGTTTTGAATTACATTGGAAAGAAATAAATCATCTAAAAACATGAAAAACATTATTATTCTCCTTTAAAATAATTTTTAATATATAGTTCTTTTATTCTTTCATAGGGAAAATTATAATAGTATAATGGGATCAGATAAGATACTCAGTAAGGGTGTAGTGTACAATGGAAGAAATTATAAATAATATATTATGGAAAGGATAAATAAATTATGTTATGTCATATCAAATAAAACTAAGAGCACAATTAAATCCATGAATAACATAATAATGAATAATTATCTAGACAACAATAACTTATCACATAGTGAAGGGAATCTATAATGTTGAACATCTTAAAAATACCCTCAAGGCCTTGTACAAAAATAGATTACATATAAGGTATACACACTCCCATTACCCAATCATATTTTTACCATGAGACATACTAGTTCACTCAGGTGATGTACACTTTCAATCCCCTCCCAATACAAAAATGTCTAAATCATTCCATCACATAAAAAAATATTATTATTTTTTGAATAAATGAACAGTATATTTACTTATCATAAATTCTCAATGACCCACATCATACATGATTTTATCATATAGAAGAATAAATTATTTTGTATGAAATTTTTTCTACATTAAAATATTTAATAAATAATTTTTAAAAAAATATTATTATGTAATTTCATGGGATTTCATAATATACATACAAACACCCATAACCAGTGAAGGATGCATGATTTTAGTCATTGAGTGTTAAAATGTACTAAGGTGTCATGGTGTCTGGATAGACAGATGCATTCATTGCAATGGTAAGATATCAATGAAATGATAGATAATTTTTTTTGATGGTTTTTAAATAATATCAGCCAAGAATATCCCTAAAGAGTGTCAAAATAGTTGTGTATTAAGGTCCTATACACCATGAATCGGGATGATGACGAAGAAATACCCAGTCAACTATTTTGTGGTTATAACCCCTAGATTCATATTATCTAAATCTAAATCCACTATTATTTTCTACAAATGTATTTATTTTCTTATAAAACCTCACTTGTAAGACATTACCAAAAATTTTGTATGGTTTTATTGTTACAGGAATGTTCAAGAATTATAATGACATAGAAAAAATCTATAATGATAGGGTTTAAGTGATCCATTATTGAATATAATTTAAAAGGATAATAACATATAATTAATTTAATTTTTATACATGAAAATTAATCTTAAAATACAACCTAAAATGGAATTTAAATTATTAATTTAACGAATCAGATTCGGAAAACCCCACCCTTTCTTAAGCTTATTATCCTATAAATAAATCATAGAAAAAAATCATCATTATTGAAGAGATAAAAATAAAAGAGACTCCTTTCAGGGGTCTAGGATGAAAGAACATCTAATTATGATGTGGGAGAACAGGAACATGTAGTGGGTATTTATACTTGAGGAGGGGTGGATTTAAGAGATTAATATTGGTTATTTTATTATATAAACCAACCACTTGTTTGTGTAATGAATTATAAATAATTTTCTAGATTTTAAATTAGTGATTGAGGGTGGGAGTACATTCTAATAATTCACAATTATAAACTCTCCTTTCAACCATCATATTTATGGAATGAAATCCAAAGTATAATTTTTATGTCAAAAATCCATTTTTTTGTTCTGAAAAGTAATTTATGAATTTATAAAATAGAGTAATTATTTTTAAATTTTTTAAACATATTAATTTAAATTTGGATTGAATAAAATATTTCATAGATTTTTTATACATTTTGAAATAGAAATGATGTCATTAAATCATAGTTCTCATAAAACAATGATTTTCACTTTTTCAATAAAAATTTATCTTTTCCACAAAATTACAAAAAAATTAATCCTATTATAATATTAATGTTTTTATCTCAATAAATAAATATATTTTATTAAAATAATTATATAAAGAAATTAATTTCAACTTTTAATTTAATATCTAAATTTTTTTAAAGTTAACAATTATGATTTAGCAATAATCATTTTTCCATTATAATAATTACACAAGAATTTGTTAAAATATATTACCATTTAAAAATATTTTTATAGATAAAATAATGAAAATAACATTTATTTAAAATAGTTACATATATTTTAATAAAAAATAATAGCAAAATATATTTACAGTCCTCATTGTTATAATTTTACTTATATCATAAAATAATCCTAAAGATCATTTAATTACTTATATATAACCAAAAATATTAAAGAACAAATGTTTTAATAAAAATGGAAATAATTTAGTTAACAGTCATAAAACTAAACAAATATATTTCTATATAAATACATCAACAATCTCACCCATATTCATTCATTATATCTCTTGCAAAGGGTTTTACACCTTTATTGATATGGTATATAATTTTCTTAATACTTCTATTTATTTTTAGAATTTTTCGGGGAAGGGAGATAATTATGGATGAATTAAAATATATAAGGTTTTTTTGTGAATATAATATTACCTTTGTATATACATTTACATTCTTATATTTACTACATAATATTTATAGTTTACCTATAATTGTTTTATGAAATTTAAAAGTCTTTTTATTATAATATTGTGTATTGTATTAGAAGTTATTGTAAAATTCTAAAAATATGAAATAATATGTTTCTATATCATGTTTTTATTTTTTACATCATTACTATGAATGTAAAAATATTATATATTTAGAATAAATTAATTTTTTGGTAATTATAGTAACATCATCTGAGTCTTAGGGTATGGAAATTTATGTTAGATATCACCTCATCCGAATCTAGGGGCATGGTTCCCCTTTTCAGACATCACGTCATCTATATTTGAGGACTGTGTCCACGTAATCTCAAACTATAGTATTTTAATCTAGGTGGGATCAACATCCCCCGTAAAAGTACAAGGATTGTGTCCAAGGAATCAGAAGCTATTTCTCAAAATATTTAGATGGGAGGTCTGTCCTATCTAATCCATCTCATATAATACATCTCGATCAGTCATCCATCGACTCAAATCCATCCATCAAATTTATGGTCTACCTATAAATTCATGACTTATCTTCATAATATCTATAACTTGGGCGAGATATATATTTAAGTTCCAAGGTGACACCCATAATCATATCTACTTATTCCCAAAATAAACCCTCTCTAGGGTTAATAACACTGTAGGGTGCCCACCAGGGTCCCCTATTTCTCATCACAGAATAGAATCCATAACTAAGTTAATTTATCCCTTTTAATATCTTTATTTAACACCCATAAATCACATGTAATAATGACCCTTCACATTTTTAAAATCATATCAGGGCATCAGTTTCCCCATAGGTATAATCACACCCAAGAGATTGACCCAATATTTTCTCCTTTCCAAGTAACCTTAGGTTGACCCTCACACCCAACCTATCCATCTATCTAAATAGGTAATACTAATAAATGAAATCATATCTCCATGGGTGATTAATAGTCACCTCATGCTCAATTAAACATTCCAAGTGGATCTAAGGCATCACTTACTTCTCACACAGCATACATGGGACAATCTTCCAGACCCACACTCACCACTACAGTGAGGTTTATAAGGATCTTGGGCCAGTAATGTAACACCCCAGGTAAATAAAGAATATGACATTTTTATATTTATCCCTTTTTTGAATAAAATGTTAATATTAATTTAAAGGGAATTCTATGCTTGATGGCTTACCCAATACACAACAACGAGTTCCTTTGAAATCTTACGTTGCACTCTAATAATAAAATAAAATTATTTTAAATGTTAGTTAACACGTAGCTGTTGTATTGGTGGGAAGGAATAGAAATAACTAAAATATGATTATATATGTTTGTTAAATGTTTTTGAATTTATCCAACAAAGGATAAAGGCTTAAAATATGAAAATAATTCAATTTTAGGCATATATACTCTAATTTTCACTAAAGGTCCACTTATCAACTTTTGATGGAAAACCTTCCTTAAATATAGTTTTGGTAATTCTTATACATTCTATTGGACCAAATAAAACTCTTCTTTAGAATCAAGACATCAAAATTCACTTTTTGTAAATTTTTGGTATTTTTTTCCGATAAAGATCATTTTTTAATGAATAGTGAAAAATGTTGTATTTTAATTCAAAACCTCTTTTTAATCTAATTTATTTATATGATTAGATTATCTTTTGAATTGGTTTCAAAGTTAAATTAGAATATATTTTTACCATTTAATCCAATAGTGGTCATTGGAATTAATTTCATCTTGAAATTGGACTTAAACTGCTGTCAATCTTTTGATACTTATTGTTTCATAAAAACACGCTATTTGCTCTGACAGCGGGAATTAATTATTAAATTAATTAATGTAACTTATATGTATTGAATTTTGTAAAATAGACAACATTTTTGAATTTGTAATATCAAATATAGCCTAGGGTAAATTTTTGGTAATTTTATGAAAAGCTTCATTTTTTGATGAATAGTGAAACCACTAAGTGGTAGTTAAATAAACTGATTTTTTGTTTAAATGAAAATTTACCACTTATGTGATTTTAATTTCAAAAATCAGACATACATGGTTGTAATTAAGAAGTAAAATGTGGTTTATGGGATTAAAATAATTTTTTGGTGAATAGTAACTTTTAAGTTTATTAATCGTGATTAGAGGTAATTAGTGTAATTTAGGGTAAAAATAATGTTTTAATAATATGAAATGACCTAGACACATGTCCTACCCTCATTGGATGTGTCATGTCTGACCACGACAATTCATGGGTCAACTTGGGGACCCCATGGATGTAACGCCCCGACCCCAGTTACCCCGAGTCGGTGCATTATTACATAACATTGGCATGATCACAAGAAGGATCAAATCTCGAAATACCGATTGGTTTAGTAGCCTTGGAAATACTATATATATTCATAAGTCATACATTACATCATAAAAATGAAAACTACAACAACATATTTTCTTCATATTACACACTCATATCCCCACATACTATCCCTTAAGGTCATTCATAATTTACTTCTTCATACCCTGGGAAAAATAAAACATAGAAAAGGGGTGAGCTCAAATGCCCAGTAAGGATAACAATATAGCGGAAACTTTCATAAATAAGAATAAACATTCAAGGGAATGTATAACTAAAGCAAAATCCTTTTAAACTTGAACTTAATCATAGTATGGAAAAAATAAAATGAAATAATTTCATTTACTTATTCACATGGATATTCTACTAATCGAATAATCACATGCAATATCAATAACCACTTTCATAATGATTGAATGCATAATTCCAGACTATCATAACCACATATCCAAGGCCTCGTGCCAAGACTACAAATAAGATTTTGCCAAGGCCTTGTTCCAATACACTAGTTTGTCTCATGAGACCTACCGATGCATCGAGGAGCTATAGCGGGCTCCACCCGTCACATATTAAGTCTAATGCATTCCCATATGAAAAGGTTTAAACATATCATAAACATTCGTATTAAAACTAGCATAAGAAATGTCAATACCTTCACCATATACTATGAATGGTATAAAAATATCACATCCATAGTCAAACATAACACAAAACCTTCAATACAATATATAATTTTTGTATCATAATAAATCAACTTCAAATAAGTGTAAAATCCATCAAAGGATGTTGACATAGATGAAATCAAAACTCTTTTTAGAGAAATATCTCTTTTTATTTTGAAATCATTTAAGAGTCATATAAAATGAAACATTTTCTTTGAACATATTCTTATAACCTTTTAAGGTAAGCTTCGACGATATTATAACGGCAGAAAATAGCCGCACCCGCCGTATAAGTTAAAAAAACATTCTTACCGTAATTCTGTCGAAAAGGTTAAAAACACCTTGTTTGGAAAATGATGGAAAGCTTCTTTTATAAAACTCTTATAAAAAGTCAAACAAGGGTAGAAATGACTTTAACCCGTATTCTTTTAAATAGTAAAAATGTTTTGAAATACATTTTTAAGAAACATGGATGTGGATGATAAAGAGATCCCTGTAGATTATTATGTATAAACAACCTCGGATAATGAAGAGATTGTGAAATAACCCTTACCTTGTACTTTTCCTTGGTTGGGGTAGGTTAACCTCATGTATAATGGTGAAGTAATTGTTATTAAATAATACAATAATCATATATATTAATATGATATCATATATGATCTTTTAACATTGCTTTGTTAATAATATCTTAGTATTATCGTCGTTTCGGTTGTTAACTTACTCGTTTTCATTTATATGTTTTGTTACGTAATCCATGATTTTAATGGATAGGTTGTATATTATTCATATCTAGAATTATATCAAGTCCTTAAACATAATTTTTAAATCATCAAATGATAATTATACTTGAATGGATACGATGGAGAATGAATCTCATCGCGTTCGTGGAGACGGTAGTCCGTACGTACGCACGAGCGACAATATCATTCTTTTGATATTAAAATAATATATAAATGGATGGTATATCATATATAAAGAATAATTAACATGTTATATTTATTATTTACATGAGTTACACATCATTATTATACCCATCCAAATAATAATATATTGAATAACAATTACACCACGACGTGGAGACGGTAAGCCGTATGTACGCACGTATGGTGACATGTGATTCAAAGGATTGATAGAATAGTGAATATGGTTGTACCATATTTATAATAACATCACAGTATATATATGATACTGGAGTTATTATTTTAGAATGGTAACAACAAAGGAAGAAGGAAGTGGAAGAAGAAAGGAACTTGAAATAGGGTGGTGAAAACATTAACTCTTCTTCGGGCTCTTCCTTTTGATTTGATCAAAAGGGCTTTTTAGGATGGCATTATGATCAAACTAAGGCCTCTAGGTTGTAGTGAGGGAAGTTGAGAGAGTATTTGGGCAGGTTTTGTCCGAACCAAAAGGCTTTGAAGGTGTGACGTAATGAGAAGGAGGGGTGCCCTTTTATAAGAGGGGTGAGGGGCACCTTTGGAAAAGCTAGAAATATTAATTTATAATAAATTCATATTCGGTTTCTAATGACTCCAAAGTTGATTATTAAAAGTTTAAGGTGTGTATGGGTCAAAAACGACTCAACCTATATAATTTAGACAGGTTTGGGTACTTATATTAACCTTATCATTAATTATTAACTCTAAGTTAATTAGTTTCACTTTTACAATGTCTCTTTGTATTTTTATATTATATGGTTAATAAAATTACTATATACATTTAACCGACCCCCCAAGTGGTCCATTAATGATACACCTAACATTATATAAGTCTCTTGGCCGAAACTTAGATTTTTAGGAATTTAATATCAATTAATAATATAATATTTGTTTTAAAAACTCTTTTATGTCAATTTTGACACTATTCAATAGTTGATTTTTTTGAAACTCATAACAGAATGAATACTTCGAAAAACTTTAATTAAATCATTACTAACATGTCATATTAACTTAGAAAATTAGTTTAATTCATAAAAAGTCTCAAATTATATTTATTTGGATATTTATAATATCAATTATTTTAATTTGTCACTATTATGGTAATTACTGCATCATAATTGTGTCATAAATAAATTAAATTATTAAATTCTAAAAATTATTAATAAACTATCATTATGTAGGAAATCGTTTTATCTTTATAATGAATATTTATAGTCGAAAGGTCAACATATATAACCCTATGTAAAAATTGTTTTTCTATAAGATATATGCTTATGTCATTTTTGTACTTATTTTAACTTTAATTAAAATTAAGTGTCCCTATCACCTACAAGTGGATCCATGGGGTCCCAAAATAGACCCAAAGATGCCTATGGTCGAACATGTATCAACCAAAAAGGCTAGGACACGTTTTAGGGTAATTTAGTATTATTATAATATTATTTTTTAACCCTTATTTACCGGATTTACCCTTAACAATGGTAAATAAAATATTTACCGAAGTAATTATTCAAAATGTCTGAAAATAAAAGTTACCAATTTAAAAAATATGAAAATCCTGATTCCAAATATGGAATCCATTTTTCCAAATTCAAAACACAGAAGTGGCAGAAATTAATTAAAAATTAATTCCTGTTGTTAAAACAAAAAGCGTGTTTTTAAGAGATAATAACTATCAAAAGATTGACACTTGTTTATGTCCGGTTTAATTGTAAAATTATGTCCAATGACCAAAATTGTATTAAATGTTAAAAATATATTCTAAATATACTTTAAAACCACTCAAATTAATAATTTATCACTATTAATTATTTTTATTAAAAAAGTTGTTTTTAATTAAAATTTAGTAATTTTCACTATTCATAAAAATACTAAAGTTTTCTGAAAAGTACCAAAATTTCATCTTAGGCTAAATTCAATATTCCGAATCCAAAAATGAAGTCCATTTTGAAATATAAAATATATATAATTTCAAAAAGTATGTATTACTATTCATAACGGCTAGTTTGATTGGTTATGGTGTGATAGAACTCGGTGTTGCGTACAACACACCCTTTCACATTATTCAAAGAGAAGCGTACCGTAGAATCTTGGGGTGTTACATTCTCCCCTACTTCAAATAATTTCATCCTCAAAATTTATAGAATACTTATCACATGAAAAGACTCGGGTGGTTCTTCATCATAAGTTCCTCGGGTTCCCACATTGCCTCTTCCATCTTATGGTTTCTCCACAAACCTTTTACCAGATGCATCGTCCGGTTTCTCAGTACTTGTTCTCTCGTATCAAGAATCATGATGGGCTCTTCTCAATAAGACATATCGGGTTCCAGTTATAATTCCTCATAGGTGAGTACATGCGTTGGGTCAGGCATGTATTTCCTCAATAGAGAAACGTGAAACAGATCGTGAACTTTGGAGAGACTTGGCGGCATTGCCAATCGGTAAGCTACAGCCCCAATTTGTTCTAGAATTTCGAAAGGTCCGATGTACCTGAGACTTAATTTACCTTTCTTACCAAATCTTATGACTCCCTTCCATTGAGATACCTTCAAGAAAACATGATCACCGACTTGAAATTCCAAATCCTTCCTTCGATTATCGGCATAGCTCTTCGGCCTACTTTGAGCTTCTTTGATGTGATTTTGGATTACCTTCACCTTTTCCATCGTTTCCTCCACCAGTTCTAGACCAACAAGTTTTCTTTCACCAGCGTAATCCCAACAGATTGGTGTACGACATCTCTTTCCGTATAACGCTTTATATGGTGACATCTGAATACTCGAATGGAAGCTATTGTTATAGGAAAATTCTACCAGATGTAAATATTGATCCCACATACCCTGAAAGTCAAGTGAGAAAGATCTCAACATGTCTTTTAAGGTTTGAATAGTCCCTTCTGATTGTCCGTCTGTCTGAGGGTGGTAAGTAGTACTCAAATGAAGTTCAGTATCCAGGGATTTCTGAAGACTTTTCCAGAATCTTGAAGTAAAACGGGGATCACGATCAGAAAAAATCGATAGGGGTACTACATGAAGTCTCACAACTTCATTAATATATAGGCTTGTTGGACATTCCAGTGGTAGATCTTTTCTTATAGCAAGAAAATGTGCTGACTTTGTAAGATGATCAACAATAACTCATATTACATCGTTCCTTCTAGGAGTCTTTGGTATATCCATGACAAATTCCATTGTAATATTGTCCCATTTCCACTCCGGTATGGGAAGAGGTTGCATGACTCCTCCAGGATCTTGCCTTCCAGCTTTCACTTGTTGAAAAACCATACATCTTGACACAAAATCAGCAATCTCCCTCTTCATGTTGTTCCACCAAAAATGTTCCTTCAAATCTCTATACTTTTTTTGTGCTCCCAGGGTGTATAGAGAAATTGGAACTATGAGAATCGCCTAGCAATTCCCTTTTTAGATCAGGTATATCGGGAACACAAAGTCTCTCCCCGAATTTCAAAATTCCATCTTCATACACAAAGTCTCTCAATCTCCCTTCATTCACAGCTTTAATCTTCTTTTGAAATTCTTCATCATCGGTCTGAGAACTCTTAATCCTTTCTAGTAAAGATGTTTTGGAAACCATTTGAAAATGAATTGATGTTTCGCCTTCCCTGGTTATTCCCATGTCCATCTTCACTAGATCCATGAAAATTGGATCCCTTTCAATTCTCATATTGTTCAGAACCCCATGGTCTTTTCTGCTCAAAGCATCTGCCACCTTGTTTGCCTTCCCCGGGTGGTAGTGTATCGTGCAATCATAATCCTTGAGTAATTAAAGCCATCTCCTTTGCCTCATATTGAGTTCTTTTTATGAGAAAATATACTTCAAACTCTTGTGATCAGTATAAATCTCACATTTTTCACCATAGAGGTAGTGCCTCCATATCTTCAAAGCAAATATCACAGCTGCTAATGCGAGATCATGATTAGGATAGTTTTGTTCATGAATTTTCAACTGTCGTGATGCATAGGCAATAACCCTATCATTATGCATAAGGACACAACCAAGTCCTTTCTTCGATGCATCACTATAAATAACGAACCAATCATTCCACGATGGTAGAGTCAATATAGGAGCATTGACTAATCTTCTGTTCAGTTCTTCAAAACATTCTTCACACTCTTTTGTCCAAACAAATTTAACCCCTTTACGTGTGAGCTTCGTTAATGGGTTAGCCAATCGGGCAAAATTCTGGACGAAATGTCGATAATAACATGCCAAACCAATAAAACTACATACCTCAGTTATACTCGTAGGTGCTGGCCATTCTTGGATTTCCTTGGTCTTAGAAGGATCAATAGAGATTCCATCTTTAGAGACAATATGGCCAAGAAAAGAAATCTTCTGAAGCCAGAATTCACACTTGCTAAACATCCCATATAATTCATGCCTTCTTAGAGTCTTCAAGATAATGTGCATGTGATTTTCATGATCTTAGTAGCTTTTTGAGTATACCAAGATATCATCAATAAATACCCCCACAAATTCATCGAGATACTCCTTGAAAACTCTATTCATCAGATCCATGAATACATAGGGTGCATTAGTCAATCCAAAAGGCATTACAATAAACTCGTAATGCCCGTACCTGGTTCGGAATGCTGTCTTCAGAATGTCTTCCTTCTTCACACACAAATGATGGTATCCAGATCGAAGGTCAATCTTTGAAAAGTATTGATCTCCATGTAGTTGGTCAAATAAATCATCCATGCGAGGTAGGGGATACTTTTTCTTTATCGTTATAGCATTGATTTCCCTGTAGTCAATACATAACCTCATAGATCCATCTTTCTTTTTAACAAAAAGAATAAGGGCTCCCCATGGAGAAACACTAGGGAGAATAAATCCCTTATTACTTAATTTCTCTAGTTGTTTCTTTAATTCAAATAATTCTACAGTGGCCATTCTATAAGGGGTCTTCGATATAGGCCTTGATCCAGGAATTAAATCAATGGAAAACTCAAATTCTCGTGCTGGAGGATGTCCAGGTAAATCTTCTGGAAATACGTCTACAAATTCTTTCACAATAGGTACATCCTCTATTTAAACATTCCTTTCCTCACCCACAGTTATTTCATTCTATTCCTCCCCAATAATTGAATTTAGTTGAGCTACTGGGGGTGGATCTAAATAATAATTAGGTGGTGACGATTCTCCTCTAAAGATAAGGTGTTCCTTATCATTATCATCAAGAATCGTAACCTCTTTTTTCTTACAATAAGTCTTCGTATCATAGTCCGAAAGCCAGTCCATACTGAGGATTATATCAAACTCAATCATAGGTATGAAGATGAGATCAGTAGATAAAGAACATTTATGTGCTCTAATGGGGACTGATTCACAAAACTTTGTTGCAATGATACTTCCCTTTGGAGTTTTAACTTACAACTCCCTTGTTAAATCAAATTGGAAATATCTAATTTTCTTAGAAAACTGGGAAGATATGAAACAATACGATGATCCAGAATCAAATAATGCATTTTCTAAACTTGAGGAAACCATTAAATTACCTGCCACCACGTCTTTCGGAGCTTCTACCTCCGCAGTAGTGATAGCATAAGCTTGGACTTGATACCTTGGACTTTTCTGAGGTAAGTTCTCCTAACTCTTAGTACATTCATTTGCATAATGCCCCATCTCCCTGCAATTGTAGCACTGAACATTGGTGGCTTCCTTCTTCCCCTTGCAATCACGATCTTGGTGGCCTTTTTCACCACACTTGTAACAGACTCTCGTTCCCTTCAAGCAAGTACCGGGGTGTTTCTTCCCACATTTACCACAGGATGGATATTAAACCTTTCCCTTCTTCCCCTTATTTCCATTCCCAGATTTTTCAGTAGGTCTCTTCTTCTCTTGCTTTGCTTTAAAGTCATAATACTTAGAGAATTCCTTTTCGGTCTTGATAGCACATGAGACAATGTCTTTGTACGACGAGATGTATTGTGAGACAAATGATCAAAGAAGAAATGGTTTTAACCCATCAAAGAAATGATCAATATTACTTCTTGGGTTACTTATATAATCTCCAGCATACCTTGCTAACCTTGTAATGTTAGCCTCATACTTTGTGACATTCTCATCCTCCTTTTGTCTCAGACTCAGAAATTGCCTTTCCATATTTTCTCGATGGTCGGGAGGAAAGTATTTTTCTAAAAACAGATCTTTGAACTCCCTCCATTCCATATTTTATACTTCATCATCTTCCTTCGTGTTTTGAATCAATGACCACCATTGATCAGCATCTCCAGTGAGTTGGTAAACTGCCATGATAACTTTTTCCCTTTCACTACTCCCCAAAGCCTGAAATATTTTCTCTAGGGAATTTATCTGTTGCTCAGCTACTAATGGATTTGTACTCCCATTGAAAGTTGGTGGTTGTTGCCTCATGAATCGATCTGACATTGATCCTCCACGCTGCGGATCAGGGTGCTCCATACGGGTAAGGTTATTATTCATAACCTGAGTGAGTTGTCCCAGTATGGTGATTAGCATATCGACATCAGTTGCATCACCAGCTCCACTATAATTATCTTCAGTAGGAGGTAAATCTCTACATGGAGTGCGTGTATTGATACGGTTTCCATTTCTTCCACTAGGCGCCATTTCTAAACAATGGCATAAACCAGATCAGTTTGTGAATCAAAATACATAATCCCATACTTATAAAACACTTAACATAAATTGAACTATTTATGGATATAATCCATAACCATAAAAATGTTTTCATTGAGGAATTATATACTCATAAACCCTTAATAATGATTTGTAAAGAAAATGAGAGTTATCCTAAGAATATCCCCCGGGAGTGTCGTAACCAAGAGTGCAGCAAGGCCTGTTGTCGTGCACCAGTTCCCGTTCGAGTCTATCTCAAAGCGGTGTTTTCGGGTTTTACCCCTAGGTATATCTGTGCCAGAGCCGCCTCTACCTGCTCGTATCCAGATAGGGATGTATTGCTCGGAAAACTCACAAAATCTCTACAATACCAAAATTTTAGGAAGTTCTTCTATACTAATCCTCAAAGTTCATCTTAGTTCTACGTGCTCTAATCAGAGTTTATCTAAATCTAGTTTCCAAGGTTTGTACTAAACTTCCTATGATACCAACTATAACGCCCCAACCCCAGTTACCCAGAGTCGGTGCATTATTACATAACATTGGCATGATCACAAGAAGGATCAAATCTCTTAAGACCGATTGGTTTAGTAGCATTGGAAATACTAGACATATTCATAAGTCTTGCATTACATCATAAAAATGAAAACTACAACAACATATTTTCTTCATATTCCACACTCATATCCCCACATACTATCCCTGCAGGTCATTCAAAATTTACTTCTTCATACCCTGGGAAAAATAAAACATAGAAAAGGGGTGAGCTCAAATGCCCAGTAAGGATAACAATATAGCAGAAACTTTTATAAATAAGAATAAACATTTAAGGCAATGTATAACTAAAACAAAATACTTTTAAACTTGAACATAAACATAGTATGGCAAAAATAAAATGAAATAATTCCATTTACTTATTCACATGGATATTCTACTAATCGAATAATCACATGCAATATCAATAACCACTTTCATAATGATGGAATGCATAATGCCAGACTATCATAACCACATAGCCAAGGCCTCGTACCAAGACTACAAATAAGATTTTTCCAAGGCCTTGTGCCAAGACACTAGTTTGTCTCATCAGACCTACCGACGCATCGAGGAGCTATAGCAGGCTCCACCCATCACATATTAAGTCCAATGCATTCCCATATGAAAAGGTTTAAACATATCATAAACATTCGTATTAAAACTAGCATATGAAATGTCAATACTTTCACTATAAACTATGGATGGTATAAAAATAGCACATCCATAGTCAAACATATCACGAAACCTTCAATACAATATAGAAGTTTTGTATCATAATAAATCAACTTCAAATAAGCATAAAATCCATCAAAGGATGTTGACATAGATGAAATCAAAACTCTTTTTAGAGAAATATCTCTTTTTATTTTGAAATCATTTAAGAGTCAAATAAAATGAAAAATTTTCTTTGAAAGTATTCTTATAATCTTGTAAGGGAAGCTTCGATGATTTTATAACGTCGGAAAATAGCCGGACCCGCCGTATAAGTTAAAAAAACATTATTACCTTAATTATGTCAAAAAGGTAAAAAGCACCTTGTTTGGAAAATGATGGAAATATTCCTTTATAAAACTCTTATAAAAAGTAAAACAAGGGTATAAATGACTTTAAACCATATTCTTCAAAATAGTAAAAATGTTTTGAAATACATTTTTAGGAAACATGGATGTGGATGATAAAGAGATCCCAGTAGATTATTACGTATAAACAACCTCGGATAATGAAGAGATTGTGAAATAACCCTTACCTTGTAATTTTACTTGGTTGGGGTAGGTTAAACTCTTGTATAGTGGTAAAATAATTGTTATTAAATTATACAATAATCATATATATTAATATGATATCATATATTTTCTTTTAACATTTCTTTGTTAATAATATCCTAGTATTATCTTCATTTCGGTTGTTAACTTACTCGTTTTCTTTTATAGATTTTTTTATGTAATCCATGTTTGTAATGGATAGTTTGTATATTATTCATATCCAAAATGATATCGAGTCCTTAAACATCATTTTTAAATAATCTAATGATAATTATACTTGAATGGATACGATGGAGAATGAATCTCATCGCGTTCGTGGAGACCGTAGTCTGTACGTACGCACGAGCAACAATATCATTCTTTTGATATTAAAATAATATATAAATGGATGATATATCATATATACAGAATAATTAACATGTTATATTTATTATTAACATGAGTTACACATCATTATTATACCCATCCAAATAATAATATACTGAATAACAATTACACCACGACGTGGAGACGGTAAGCCGTACGTACGCACGTATGGTGACATGTGATTCAGAGGATGGATAGAATAGTGAATATGGTTGTACCATATTTATAATAACATCACAGTATATATATTATACTGGAGTTATTATATTATAATGGTAACAACAAAGGAAGAATAAGTGGAAGAAGAAAGGAACTTGAAAAAGGGTGGTGAAAACATTACCTCTTCTTCGGGTTCTTCCTTTTGATTTGATCAAAAGGGCTCCTTAAGCTTGCTTTCTGATCAAACTAAGGACTCTAGGTTGTAGTGAGGGAAGTTGAGAGAGTATTTGGGCAGGGTTTGGCTGAACCAAAAGGCTTTGAAGGTGTGAAGTAATGAGAAGGATGGGTGCCCTTTTATAAGAGGGGTGATGGGAACCTTTGGAAATGCTAGAAGTATTAATTTATAATAAATTCATATTCGGTTTATAGTGGATCCAAAGTTGATTATTCAAAGTTTAAGGTGGGGATGCGTCTAAAAACACTCAACCAATAGAATTTAGACAGGTTTGCGTACTTATATTATCCTTATCTTTAAGTATTAACTCTAAGTTAATTAGTTTCACTTTTACAATGTCTCTTTGTATTTTTATATTATATGGTTAATAAACTTATTATATACATCCAAGAGACCCCCAAGTGGTCCATTAATGATACAACTATCATGATATAAGTCTCTATGACGAACCTTATATTTTTAAGAAGTTAATATCAATTAATAATATAATATTTGTTTTAAAAACTCTTTTATGTCAATTTTGACACTATTCAATAGTTGATTTTTGTGAAACTCATAACAGAATGATTACTTCGATAAAATTTAATTAAATAATTCCTAAAATGTCATATTAACTTATAAAATTAGTTTAATTCATAAAAAGTCTCAAATTATATTTATTTTGGTATTTATAATATCAATTATTTTAATTTGTCACTATTATGGTAATTACTCCATCATAATTGTGTCATAAATAAATTAAATTATTTAAATTCTAAAAATTAGGAATAAAATATCATTATGTAGGAAATCTTTTTATATTTCTAATGAATATTTATAGTCAAAAATCCAACATATATAACCCTATGTAAAAAATTTGTTTCTAAAAGATATATGCTTATTTCATTTTAGTACTTATTTTAACTTTAATTAAAATTAAGTGTCCCTATCACCTACAAGTGGCTCCATGGGGTCTCAAAATCGACCCAAAGATGCCTATGGTCGAACATGTATCAACTAATAAGGCTAGGACACTTTTTAGGGTAATTTAGTATTATTATAATATTATATTTTAACCCTTATTTACCAGATTTACCCTTAACCATGGTAAATAAAATATTTACCGAAGTAATTATTCAAAATGTCTAAAAATAAAAGTTACCTATTTACCCAATTTGAAAATCCATATTCCAAATATGGAATCCATTTTTCCAAATTCAAAATACAGAAGTGTCAGAAATGAATTTAAAATTAATTCCCGTTGTTAAAACAAAAAGCGTGTTTTTAGGAGATAATAATTATCAAAAGATTGACACTTGTTTATGTCCAGTTTAATTGTAAAATTATGTCCAATAACCAACATTGTATTAAATTTTAAACTTTATTCTAAATGTACTTTAAAACCACTCAAATTCATAATTTATCACTATTAATTATTTTGATTACAAAAGTTGTTTTTAATTAAAATTTAGTAATTTTCACTATTCATCAAAATATTAAAGTTATCCGAAAAGTACAAAAATTTCATCTTAGGCTAAATTCGATATTATGAATCCAAAAATGAAGTCCATTTTGACATATAAAATATATATAATTTCAAAAAGTTGGTATTACTATTCATAACGGCTAGTTTGATTGGTTATGGTGTCTTAGAACTTGGTGTTGCGTACAACACACGCTATCACATTATTCAAAGAGAAGCATTCCGTAGAAGCTTGGGGTGTTACAATGGAGCCACTTTGGTAGGAAAATGACATTAATAACTTTTTATTTAATGTTAAAATGAAAATGTCACAAACATGTGTTGTTTTACTAAATCAATTTTTATATGGGGTTATACAAGTCAGATGTTTTACTATAAGTATTCATTGGAAAGCTAAATAGATTTACTAAATCATAGTATTTTTTTATAATTTTTAGACATTAAAAAAATTTAATTATTTATGACACCATTATGATGCAGCGATTACCTCATTATTTAACGATTTAAATAAAATGGAAAGATAATGTAAAATCTAAGACCTACACAAGTCCAAAACCTATTGGATGAGTGGATTTAGAACCCTTATCACCTTATCCTCAAAACAAATCAATGTGGGACCTTTAAAATTAGAAAATCATTCTAAAATAAAGTAACATTTCCTTACATTCCAAGAGTGCCCCTCCTCTCCTCTTATAAAAGGCCCCCACCTCTACCTCCATACCCACACCTCTCAAGCCTTTGGCTCGGCCAACCCCTACCCATTTTGTCTCTTCACATCCCTCTCTTACTCCTAGAAGCCTCACTTTGGGAAGAAGTCTTCCCAGGGAAGCCTTTGAGCTCAAATCAAAAGGTGTTACCTGATTTAAAGGTAGTGTCTTCTCTTGTGTTCTTTTGTTTTATTTTGCTTCTCCAACCCCCTAAACTAATTTTATTCTTTTCTTTTGTAACACCTCCAGTATCTTCAATATACTAGGATGTTGGTATAAGAAGAATTAGAGCTACACTTACACACACCTACATCTAATGGTTAAATAACATACTATTTCTGTGGATGGAGAATTTCTGCCTCACGAAATGATGATTGTTCAACAACCATATAAAACCTTAAAAGGTAGCCATTAAGATGTCACTATATTTATATATGATATATAATATGTTTAAGTTTTACTTAAGCTTCTGTATTTTTCTTTTGTGGCATACCTTTATGGTTTCCATTGTGGGTAAAACACGATAATTTCATTTTAGGAAGTGCGGACTACCGCCCCCTCAAAGTGATTTGATTCGTTAATGCCATATGTGGGATGTATAAAGGATGGATTTAAAGTTATTATATATGATTTATGTTACATATAATTGATTAATATAATTCTGGAATTAAAATATACATACCTCTCATTTGGTTTTAATTCCATTAATATGACATTGAAATGAAAGTAGCGTTCATGCGTACGTACGGCTTACTGTCTCTGTGAATGGTGCATTTCATTTCTTACCTCTAAATGATTATGTAATATTATAAATAATTTTATATTATGGATGTATATGATATATATTATATCCAAATAATGAATATAATTCTGGATTTAATGAACCTTTGACCACACGAACAACATGTAATTGTAAGAAGTCCACTTTCGACTTAAGAACCAAATATCGACAAAACAAACATTATTAACTTAAATGATTTCATAATGCTTATAACATGGAAATAGGTGATATAAAAGTATTAATGAACTTGAAAAAGGTTCTTAAGCAAGTTTAAATTAATTCATATTTATTATTCAGGACCTTAAGGAACGATCGAGTCAAGTCGGACCCGAGGTAAGGGATCCAACCTCTCTCTTTATTTTTATGTACTCTCTTTTATGTCATTTGCTTTAAGCCCATATTTATTATGTTTGGGGATGTTCTTTTATATTCATCATACTTTAATTCTTATGTCCATATTATTGGAGACCCTATTTGATCTCATAAATCCATTTTTGGATGTTTTAAGTGGCACCGTTAGTCTGCCGAGTTTTCATAAAGGATTTTTCATATCACTTTTATTCCCATGACATTTATGCTATGTTTGCCACTATTTCCTTTGAGTGGTGAATGAACTTCCCATTATTATACTCTTTGTGTAGTATAATTTCATTTATGGGTATTTACATCTTCATTGTATGACCCTTCTTCCATGGGGTGTACTTTTCGAAAGCTACCCAACTCGGTAAGGGGACCTTTCACCCTCCTTTTTATTAAAAGACTTCTTTTGTTATGACTTTTAATTCACATACTATTATGTTGGGATATGTTCTTATATATCCTTTTTTATGTAAATTTTATGTCCAAGTGATGATATCCCCTTTATCTCTCTCATCAACCCTTTTTGTAAAATGTTATGTGACGCCGTTAGGCTGTCGAATTTTACCAAGGGAACTTCTTAACCCAATTTTGATTTCTTTGGGTTCAACATGTAGTTATTGAATATGTCATCCTTTGAATATGTGTGAATGACCTTTTACTGTTTTACACTTAATATCCACTTATATTGGGTGTATTTATATTTGTCACACATAACTATGAGATTGATCTATCCTTAATTTAAGGATACCTTCTTTATAATGGATTTCATCTCATTTTACATTTCTTTTGAGACTTCATTGTTTCTATGCACCAATTCACTCTTATATGGTGTGTATACTGTCCTTTGACATATTATATCATGAATCCCTTAATTCTCATTATATTATAAAGTTCAGATTAAATGTTATTCCGCAATTATTTGTATTCAAGAGTCTCTCATTTTGTTAAAAACTCTTTAACAAAAATATCATTTTAAATGTTTTAATGATTTATTATTCTAAATCTTTATCATTAATGTCCATGTTTTCAAAATGGTTTTCAGTATTTATTTATATAGACATTAATGTTTTAAAATTATAATACTAATAAAATCTTCAAAGTGGTATGGGACACTTTCATTCAAAAATCTCTTTTAGATGATTTTTGAAAATGGATTGATTAATTCAATATCTTGGAATTACATATTTTGATTAAAAATGAAATGTTGTTATTGAAATGTTTATATTTTCAATATTTTATGTGAAATGATGGTACTTGGACATTTTACGGGTGGTTATGTGATAAACCATATGATGGGTGGTGTCGTGAATACCAGGATGGGTGGTTACGTTATAACCTCCAATGAATTGGGTATGGAAGTCAGCCGTATGGCTATTCCATTAAGTATGTATGGAAGTTGGCCGAACGGAAATTACATTAAGTGATATGTTTGGAAGTCCACCATATGGTTATTCCACTTAAGTATGTTTATGTCCTAAGTTACCTTTATATTTTATGTGTTCTTTATATAGGTTTTATGGTAATATTTTGGTTAAAAAAATGTAAGTAATGATATTTTATTCAGTGAAGAGTTTTTAATAATTCCTAAAGGTGAAAGGTATTACTTTGATAAAGTATACATGGTTTACTTGTTTCTTTGAAAAACTAACAGTTTCCATTCTTTTTGTATCCATTGCTGAGCTTTTTATACTCACCCCAAGTTTTTTTGAAATGTTTTTCACATGACTTAATGTGGAATAGGGTCAAGGATGGGATCAAGGGAAAGTCATGTTGTCTAATACATGGAACTAGACATGTTTCTTTTTAAGAGTTTTTATTTTATTGAAATTTAGTTGAAGTGACTACTTTGTAATCTTTTGAGATGTAATAGTTATGTCCTAATTCTCTAAAACTCTAAACCTGAAAAGATCCTCAATGTGAATTATTCATTTAATTCAATATTAAGTAAGGTTTAAGGTCGGGGCCTTATAAGGAAAACTGCACTATATTCATTTCATTTAATTCCCACCCCTCATGGGCCATGTTTCATATGGAATAAATTTATAATCAAGGATTGTGGAAACATTGAAAAATAAAAACAATAATATGGAAAAGCGTATTTCATGGTCCTCAACACATTATTAATCTCATGCATTGCATTCAATTTAATTAAAAAATTTATTAAATTTTAATTGGTTCATCAACAAAAATGGAAGTAACTCATGCAACACATGCAATATAATTAATAAATATAAAATTAGTATATATAATGGGGAACCTACCCTAACAAAGAATACATTTTCTTTTTAATTAATATCTTGATAGGTATTATGTAATCCCATCTAAGCACACATGACATTTTCCAATCACTCGAGACCCCAACTCATATAAAAACATCCAGATCAATTAATTATAATAAATGTATAATTAAATATAAATTGAAATTAATTAGTCAATTTAATTATTTGAGGTTTAAAAACCTAATTACTCAAAAATCCACAACCACTGTCCAGAATATCATGTCTTGGGGTAAAATCCACTCCTTACAGAAACACAAATCTAGTCAATGAAATAATATTATTAGTTATATAAAAATTAATTAACATATAAATTTTAAAAACCGGCAAAATACCAAAACAAACTCATATGATTTTCTTATTGTGCTGAAACTGTAATGAAACACACAGGAATAATATCTAATGCACTCATGGATTTATCTCAGGTGAAATCAATAACATGTAGTAATAACTTATTAGATTTTTTTTTATTTAATATAATACCATTGAAATTTTATTATGACAATGAACCTCAATTAAAATAATTTATGGCCTCATGATTATATTGTCTTGAGACTCCCTCTAGCTAATAAATATGAAATAAAAAACTAAATTATTTATTTCGCAAATCTATGATATAATAGAAACCCAACCCCTAAACATTAGATGTGAAATCAAGAATGGAGACAAAAAGGGGAGGAATCTCACATAAAACCTAATGAAATCACAACAAAAAATTTCTGAATCTATGGAGGCGAAAGGAGGAAATGGATGGTAGTCCCCTAGTTCATCCTTTTATGGGAGGTAGATAAAGGGGAAAATACACGAAAAGGTTTAGAGGGGGAAATTGGAAAATAAATAAATTAAGAATTTGGTTCTTATAAATTTTATGGCACAAACCAAATTTCATGGGATTAAAGGTATCTAACTCAATTGTTTTATAGGCTGTACTATATTTCACATCCTAAAAGGTATCCCCTAGATTGTTTTATGACCTCAAAATTAATTCAAATCCAGAAATTTTCGATGTAGTACACCCATAACCCATTCACAATGTGAACATGGGTTTCACACTATGAAATTCTTAGATAGAGGTGTAATAACCCTGAATTTATAAATGATTTTTGTTTATTGAATAAATTTTTGTTATATTATATTCTATTACAAAAATAAAAAACATAGAAAATACTGAAATACTTCATTTAATTTATAGAGATTGTTATATTAGTAAAAAAATAAACTGATGAAAATTAAAAATAATATAGTGGGATAAAAATAGTAAATAGAAATTGTAAAATGGTAAATTTTAGATCTTCCCAATAAAAAATAATTTCACATCCCACAAATAGGACTACAAAAAATAAATTTACTATTTGTAAACTAATCAAAATTTAAGAAGAGGGAAATATAAAACCTTGTGAGGAACTGAGGTGAATGATGAATGAAGTAATGAAAAGGTCTTTATATGAGCTGATTTTCCATTGGAATTGTAATTTAACTAAAAAAAGATTTAACATAAATAATATTTATCATGGGTAATTCAATAAGGTATAAAATTTTCAATTCCATAAAAAATATCAAGATTGTAATCTTAAAGAAACTATATGTACATTTTTAATAAACTATACTATAATGTATTTTGAAAAATAAAAAAAAATTTGTTAATAATTAAAACAATCTATCATAGAAAATTATTTTGATTAAATGGATATAATTTTTTGAAACAACAAATTTAAAATTCTTAGCGATGAATTTTTATAAGTTTCTATAAAACATCATTATTAAATTAATAGTAAATATATAGTTGTTCAAATATTACCTATTTTATTACAAAATAATGATATAATACTGATTTAATATATATTAAATTCGTTATATATACCCAAAATAATTTTAATAAGATAAATGTTTCATTTAAAAACAATAAAATTAATTTTCAATCCTGAAAATTAATTTCTAATGTATATAAGTACAAAGTTCCCCATTGAAAATTTTTTGTTGATCTTTCTCTATTAATAATTATTAAACTAATAAATATAATTTTAAAGTGTTATAAAGTCATAAAATATTATTATTTTATTAAATTATATTTCATTATATTAAAAACTTTTACTATTTAACGGTTTCCTTTGGTTAAAATAATTAATTCACCGATATAACATAAAAATACTCCTCTTCATAACTATAAAACCGCCCTTTAAAACCACTTTGAAAACCACTTATCACTTACTTAAAAAATCCAATGATATACTCAAATCCACACTCTCAGTACACTTATCATCCTTATATATTTTATAGAGTATTAAACTTCATGAATTTAAAGAATTTAAGGCCATAAAAAAAGAACCACCACCAAGAAGAGGGTATGGTTTCATCAATACTTTCTCTCATTTACCTCTTCTCTTACTCTTTTTCTTTGAAAATTTCAAACATAAATAATCTTTTTAAATTTATTAGTATGTTGAAATTATATTAATGGAATTAAAATTATATAATAAATATATTTAGGAAATATTTATGTTTCATACTTCAGTTACTCCTCTTTTTACAGTGTATTGTCATTGGTCGGTAAACCACCTATGAATAAATTGAAAACAATCTTCATATCACCACCATAACAGATATCTAGTTTGAATTTTAGATAATATATAAATTTTATATTAAATTTATTTTAAGAATATGGAATTAATTTTACTTAAGCTTGTATCTCTTTCAATAAAAAATAAAAACTTTAAAACAAGATGTGATAATTTAATGAAAAATGAATTCAAAATAATTCATGTTTAAAAAATAATATTATAAAATAAAATCCAATAATTATACTAGACCAATAATAACAAGAATTAATATAATTCACTTTGTGTTAAATTTTCTAAAAAAAAATAAGTATCTTATATAGAATGTGTAAATAAGACGAAACAGAACTGGGTTTAAGGTAAAGGGATTAAAAAACCCAACACTTTCATTTTGGGTTATATCCACTATAACATTAATTATATTAATGTATTTTCCTCAAATATGAATAAAAATTCTTTTCACTAGTCTTTCAATTTTATTTATATAGTTATACATGTTTTTTAATTGTCTAAATGATTCATAAAGAAATTTAATATAGTTTTCAAAATAATTTATTTACAAAAAAACAGAATTGAATCCTCTTAAGTCATTTCTTCTCTACTCAGTAATTATTTTCTTTTTTAAGGAAAGTATGATCTCTCATATACATTTTAGAACAATAATGTTAACTCATTATTAAATGTATTATGAAATTTCAATGAAACTCATTCCTTTAATTAGGTTTATTTGATTAATACATATGTTATATGTTCTCATTCCATGTGTCATGCATGAAAAAAAAAATTCATTATGTGAAGGGTATGACCATAATTATATATCCTAATAATTAATTTGATATTGTGATATATCTCATGATATTATGTGTATAATTCATAAACATGATTCTAGATTTGTTAAAAAAAAATTATGATGGTATGATTTATACATATATGTTATGCTTGAACATGATGTTATCATTGTTCACAACTATGTGTGATATTGGACCACTATATTATGATGTTTCACTGTTATGAATATGATACATTGCCTTCATTTTTTACATTATTACCTTACTCTAATAATTATTATCCAATGAATATGATATGATGAGGATGATTATTCTCACCCATGTACTATTTATTCAGGTCTCTTATTCATTATTTTTTATTCTTCACTTTACTGAGATTTTATATCCACATTTATTTGATGTATATACTCTAGTGAATACATGCATTGAAGAGAACATGTGATATTTTAAGAGGATAAATATGTTTTCAAATGTGGTTTAAATTTTATTTTGTAAATGTGACGTTTGAGCCTAATTTTCAAAATATACCAAACATTTGTATCCATGAATGTATTATTATTTTCATACATTTCATAAAATTATGGTACAGTCATGTTTGATAATATTGGGTCATTATAGTTTTTAAAATATCTAGTTTTTATTAATTTGGAAATGGGGATTATAGAATGTTTGACAGAATAAAAAAGGATAATTATAATTATATGTAAATATCTAATATTTTAGTAATGTATAAGAGTACACAAGTAATGAAAAATGAAATCTTTTTTAGATAACGTATTTGAATGTAGATCTTTTATAGATGTACCTAGGGATTTTAACCCAAAATGGGGTCATTGGGTATTATCATAACTTTTACCTAGAGAAACAATAATATTCATTGTATCACATGTGGTTTTAAACTCCCAAGTTATATTCTTTTATCAATCACTATATCTAGATAAACCATTTTGAAGGATATATAGAAAATGCCATTATTTCATTAATAGTTGAAATAGATTAATGTAGATTATCCAAGAAGTTTCATTAAAGAAGGATATGATAAACATAAGGATCCCATAATATATGAATTTATATTTAATTTTTTATTGAGTATAAATTATTTATTCCATCTTTATTGACTTATGTTTTTTCAGACCTGTTCTATTTATAAAATGGAGGAAATTAGGGAAAACCACACAAACAAAACCTTTGATGGATAATGAAATGATTTCCTGAATTAAATTCCCAATTTACAGGAAGGTAGATTTTAAAACTACATGGTTATTCATACCTAGCCATATCATGCTTTAAAAAATAACATAAACTCTTTTTAATATTCTTCTACACATGAAGGAGAAAGTAGTTATTGAGGGTTTTATATGGAAATAACCACTAAATTTTAGTGGATATTTATATCCACATGTCATGTAATTGGGGGGTTTACTGAGTGGAAGGGGCCTTTTATTGATATTATATTCTGAGAGGGATATGATTACTATGTCTGTTAATAATATAGATGGTGATTCCAATAAATGGTGGGAACTGAAAAAGAATACAAAGGTAAAAGTTGAAATGGAAGAATTGGACTAGTAATAATTTAAAAGATATTTATTAATAATTATTTTCCTTGATCTATTTATAAAATATGATGAGATAATTTCTAGTGATTAAAAAAAAGGATTGTGAGTCTATCACGCCTTATGAGGAAAATTTTACGAGACATAATGATATGATTTGGTTTTGGTTATTAGTAAGGCTAAAAATATAGATATATTCATTATTGGTTTAAAATCACATCTTCAAAAGGATCTAGCTCTATGATACATTGAGAATTATGAAGAAGTAGTTTGATGTTCTCTTAATGTAGAAATGATGTTTGCGAAATTTTCATATGCACATGGATATCAAAAGAGAAGAATGATTTTCTAGCTCGGGGATCAAATAAAAAAAAGGTTTAAAGAAGATATAACCATATACATGTATAAGATGTGGGGAAATGATTCTTGGTAAATTCCTCAATGGGGAAAGGAAATTCTTCATGAAAAAGAGACAAGGACATAATGATCATGAAATTTCAAATGATGTGAAGAAGCTGACCAATGTGATGGAGTGAAGGAATGAGCCTCCTAATAAAAAAACATGTGGTTCAATGCTTAAAATATAAAGAGAAAGGGAAATATGAAATGTGGTGCACTAAATCATTAGTCAACGGGGATAATTATTGGTATGAGCCACCAAATCTAACAAATAAATAGAAATATTATTGTATTACAACTATAGAAGTAGATCATAAATATGATGTAATACAAAGTACATTTCCAATTCACTCATTAATTGAAAAGGATTTATTTGTTTTTGGTTCAAAAAATTCCATTATATCCTTCTTGTTTTATAGAACTATTTAATAAAGTCACTAATACCTTGAATTAGAGATATCTATAAAAACACCTAATGGTATGATCATTACAAAAAAAATGTCTGACTCTTCTCATATTAGTTTATGATGGAAGAATCTTCTAGTGCGTCTCATAATCATTCCCCTGGTTGAATTTCATTATATAATGGGAACTGATTTACTCACATTATATAGATATCAAATAAAATTTTTGGGAATAGAAATATTTTTTTTATATTACCAACCATCCCATAATCCTATAAAAATTTCAGATAGATCGCGAATCTTCATTAGAAAATACATTAATAGTGTTATCGTTGACACTTAGTGAAGAAGAAAATCCTTCCCAAGTGGCTGTGTTAATGAAAATAATCAACCATGAGGAAATGAATTTTTTATATAATATACTAATGTATTCCCTAAATAGTTTCACATCCTTCCCTAGATCAAGAGGTTTAGTTCTCAATAGAGCATATACCTAGTGGAACTCCTGTCTCAATATTCCCCAATAGGATGGTCAGGATAGAACTATAGGAGTTAAAAAGAATATGAAATATAATTTGTAAAAATAATTCATACACCTTAGTTCATGACCTTAGGGAGTTTCATTTCCCTTTTTCAATAAAAATGATGGATCTATATAGTTGTTCATTGATTTCTAGGATCTCACCAAAATTACTATAAGGAATAAGAATCCACTTCCATGGATTTATTACCTCTTAGATCAACTATGGGGATATATATGCTTCTCAATGGTAGTACATTATTCTAGATATCATGAACTAAATGTGAATATGTAATATTTCAAAAGAAGGCCCTATAGATGAGATATAGACACTATGATTTTTGAGTGATTCCATTCAGTCTTACTAATTCCCTAATAATATTCATGGATTTGATAAATAGATTCATTATAAACTATCTTGATGAATTTTTTATAGTATTTATATATGATATTATCATTTAATATATGAGAAATAAGAGACATAATTATCATATAATAATTATGAGAGAAATAATAATCAAGGATATTGATTATTCTATGTTCATCAAGTGTGACTTTGGGATGCATAAAGTCATATTATGGGTGCACATGATCACAAGTTAAGGAATTTATTTGTACCCATTAACGGAAAAGGATGTTAGTGAATGTCCATGGTCCTCAAGTGCCTTTGAAATTCATAGTTTTCTTTTATCATACAAGGAATATCAAAATTTTGTGATAAATTTATCATAATTGTCTAACCTAGTGACATAGTTAACACATACAGGGGTGAAGCATGTTTGTGTAGAATAATGTAAGGAAAGCTTTCATGGGGTCAATAGGATGCTAATCAATGTGCCTACACTCAAAATACCCGCATGTAGATAAGGTTTTATGATATACAGTGATTATTTAAATAAATTATTAGGTTTTTTACTCATGTATAATAATAAATGGACAGCCTATGAATCACAAAATTTGATGATCCATGAGAAAAACTTCCCAAAACATATCATGGAGTTAGTAGATGTGATATTCATGATGAAGTATTGTTTGTAAAACATATATATTGAGATGTGTGGCATGTATATAGATCCCAAAAGTTTGAAATATATAATAACATTGAAATTGATCAATATACCTCAAAAACTATAGTTAGATTTGATTAAGGAATATGATTTCTATTTTCACTATCATCCCAGAAAGGTGAATATGGTAAATGATTCTCTATTCAAAAAAGAACCTTTTACACTATCCATTATAGGGACTGAGAAGGAACATATATTCATGTATATGGAATGGATGTATATATAAACCATAATGGGAGGGAATAATTCCTTCATGGAATAAATGATTTTCTAACCATCATTCCAAGAAAATATTAACAAGGAACAAAGAGATGATTTAGATATTTAAAATTAGTTAAAGGTAGTAATAGAAGGGAAGATACATGAATATCACATCAATGAATATATTTATATTTGATTTTCAACTATAATTATTTTTTTATCATCACTTTTGATAATGAAAGAGTTATTGTATTTTTATTATAGCATATATTTCTCAATGAAACCTATATGTACAAAGATGTATTGTGATCTTTAAGATAATTTGTAGTGGGACACCATGAATAAGAAGATCACTAATTACACGTCCATGTACATAACATGATATAAAGTTATAGTAAAAATACATATTTATAAGTGGTTGATTCAAAAATCTCTCATACACATCTTGAAATGGGAGACCATTATTGTTGAATTTATCACCGGTCTCCCAAAAAAATCCCGATGAATCAATGTGATGTGGGTTGTTGTGGATCACCTAACCAAGATTGCCCACTTCATCACTAATCTAGAAGATTTATCTCTTGACTAACTTTCCAGGATATACATAAAGGAAGTGGTGAAGCTCGATGGGGAATGCCTCTAAATCATCTTTGATTCTAGTCCATTGTTCACTTCTGAATTCAAGGGAAGTCTTTAAGATGATATTAACACAGAATTTATTTTTTGTATAGCCTATCACTGCAATAAAGATAGAAAATATGGATGGAAAATTCAGACACTATAATACATGATTAGGGCCTACACAATTGAATTTTATGGATGATGGGATTAACATCTCTCATTAGTGGATTTCTCATACAGTAATATCATCATCTCATGTATTAAAATTTTCCCATAAAAATCTCTTAGGGGAAGCAAAGTAGAACACATATATTTTGGAATGAAATTGTCAAATGAGTGCTACATGTAACCAACCCAATAAAAGGGAAGATAGATAACTTTAAATCCATCCAATATCATATAAATCTATAAATATGTTTCAAAATTGTTTTCTGACAACCATTAAATTGGATATGAGAATAATGTTGGATAAAATGTATTCCTTGAAATATCAAAAAGGAAGATAGTCATGTAGTATGAAAATAAGGGAAATATTAAACCTATGTACATTGGACCATTTGAGATCATTGATCACAAAGAATCAGTGACCTATTGGCAAAAACATCCACCAAAACTAGCTCAAGTTAATGATGTTTTCTATGTCTCTCTCCTATGGAAGCGCATATATGATCTCTCACATATATTAAAAATAGAGGTTTTATAACTAGAGAATGACCTCTATTATAATGATAATTACGGTAAGATTATAGAATATAGAGTAAAATTTCAATGAAATAAGATAACTCACCTTGTTAAAGATATATTGAGGAACTATAAATATGAATAGGTGATATGGGAACCTAAGGAAATAATGAAACAAAAGGAACCTCGTATATTCTCAATCGAAAATATGGGTTGAAATTTTGGGGATGACATTTCTAAAAGGGTGAAGAATATATTTACATATAATTTATAATTTATATTTATTTCTGAGGAAAATGTGTGTTTTATTATATTGTTTTATAGAAGTAAATCACAACGAAAAACCGATAAAACATTAATTTTTTTAAATATATTGTTAGTTTTCTCAACAACTAAAACCTTGAAATTGATAAATATTATACTAAAAAAACACTATATAAAAGAAAAAATTGTTAAACCAAATGAAATTTTATAAAAAAATATTGAACTGTGTAAGGAATTGAGGTGAAAAATGAATGAAGGAATGAAGAGGTATTTATACGTGGTGATATGACCATTGGAATAGAAATTTCACCTCAAAATAATAAATTTTAATATAAATATTATTTATCATGATTAATTCAAGAAAATATAAATAAATTATTTCCATAAAATAAATATAAAAATTAGAAACTCAAAAAAACTAAAAGAAAATTTATAATAAAAAATATTTTAATGTACTCCACAAAAAAGATTAATTCCTATTTAAATATTAAAAATTAGCTGTGTTATAAAATTATTTTGATAAAATGATTATGATTTTTCATACTAGAATATAAAAAATTCAAAATGGTTAATATTTGATAATTTCATGAGAAAATTCAATTATTTATGTGAATAGGGAAAATACAATTTTTTCAAATACCATATGTTTTATGAAATAATAATGACATAATATTGAATTAATAAATATTAAATTGGATATCATAGCCCAAACTAAATTTAATAAGATAAATTTATCATTTAATTATAATAAACATCTATGAAGAAAAAATTAGTTTCTAGAGTCTCTACTTCCAAAGTATCCATTTAAATAAACATTTTTTAATTATTCACCATTACATTTGATTAAACTATGAAATTTTAATTATAATGAGCATGAAATTTCTAAAATCATGGAATTTTACTCAAATATTTTGCATGATGTAAAATTTATTAATATTTAAATATTTTACATTGATATAATTATCTTTTCACTATTGTAACATAAAAATACCCCTCTCCTCAACATTAAAACCCCCTTTCCCACCCCATGTAAAACCACTTATCCATAAAATAAAAAATCCAAATAATTTCACAAATTAACTCTATCGAACCCCATTTAATCCTTATGGACGTTCTAGGGTCTCCAGATACACGTATTCAAGGATTTTATTGTCGTAAAAAATATGAAATTCCCGGAATAGGGTATGGTTTCTGCAAAACATTCTCTCATTTTCCTAATCTCATTTATGTTTTTGATATCCCCTTCAAAAACAAATATTTTATGATTTATTGAGTAGTATTTAAACATTAAATTAATCATTTTAAACTAATTTAATTATTACATTTAGGAAATATTTGTATTTCATAATTATATTCCTCGTCTTTTGATAATTTCCCATCAATGATTAGTTAACAATCTATGAGGATATTGTCATCTCTTAGTATATCACTACCTTCAGGGAAGGATATTTGGAATTTTATATAATATATAAATATGATATTTCATTTATTTAAATATTTTGTAATTAATTTTTCATATGTATAAATGAAATTTTAAAAATGTTAAATCGAAACCATATAGGATAATTTTTTGAAAATATTACATCAAAACAATTCCATTTTAATTAACACTTTTATAAAATACAAGAAAATAGTTATAATGGATCAATAGTGACATAAATAAATATAATTAAGTTTTTTATATGTATTAAAAAAATTATTTCTATTATAACAGAGCTATAAGTGAGGTGCAACATCAGGGGATTTATAGAAATGGGATTCATAAATGCTTCAATTTTTTAGTTACCTCCTAATTCACATTAATTTCAGTATATATATTCATCTAATTTCTTTAAAAATCATTGTATTATACCTCTTCTTTATGAGGATATGAATTATTGTACCATTTCAATATTATTTCTTAGGAAAATTTACTGATTTTTCAAAATGGCTTTATTTTCCAAAAAAAAATCACAATGACACCTTTTGAGTTGTATCTCATCCACCAAATAAATATGATACATTATTAACAAATATGATATCCCATATTAATTTTGTAAGACAAAAGGTTATTCACTAATATATGTTTTATGAAATCTCAATGGAATAAATTCCTTTCCATAGTTTTATTTAATGAATTGTATTGTTAAATATTTTTCTTTCTATGCAGCATTCTGGATCATGATAATTATATAATGTGAAATGTGTCCCTAGAATTATAGAGCCCACCAATGCATTAGTTAATGTGATATACATCATGAGATTAGGTTTATTTTAGAATAACATGATTCTATATTTGTTTACAATAATGATGTTTTGATTTATGCCCACATGTTATGCATGTACATGATATCAGATTTGTTTACAACTATGTGTGGTATTTGACCACAATGTTATGATGTTTCATTGTTATTCATTTTCCACAGTCCATGAAATTTTAAATTGATTCCATCATGATTATAATGATGATCCCATACTTATGATATGATGATAATGATTGCGATCATCCATGTACTATTTATTCAGGTCTCTAATTATTTCTATGTTATCCTTCCACTTACTATAATTTTATCTCACCTATTTCATTTATGTATATCCTAAGTTGAATAAATTTACTAACGAGAAAATGCAATATTTAATGAGGATAAAGAAGAAGGGGTTAAATGATGTTAATGATTCATTAAGTAAAAGTGATGAGTGAGCCAAATTTTTCTAATATGTAAAAACTAAATTTCATTTAACTTTATACTCTTATGTTATTTATCAAAAAATGAGGTAATATTAATGTGTGAAAAAATTAAGGTGACTATAAGAGGGATCCTGCCCTTGAACAAACTCCATTCATGGTGTAAACTCTATAGTTCATGATGTAAAGGGATAAAAGTGATGAAAGATCAACTCTTGTAACACTAGGCCCTTCTTAGATGCTCGAAAAAGAATATTTACCACAAATTAGGTCTGAAACCATGTCCAGAAGACAACCCATGAGATTTAGTAACTCTCCAAATTCCAATATGAATCACAATTTTCAAAATAACCCAGTCACCAAATTCAAAATATCATCATATTTTATAACTAATTATGGAGTTGGGTTTTACAACCTCCCCAGCACAGCACATCCCATCCCTATTGTGCATGTTTTATATTTTAATCATAAATCCTGATCTATCTCATTCATCAATTCACTCTAAATTCATTGTGTGTACCACAGAATTCTAAAAGATACTTCATCATGTATCTCTAAAAATGAGGTGAACTATTAATCAAAATTAAATCCATATCTATCTAATATCACTAAAATACCAAAAAACACTCCAAAACACCTATATATTATGATAAATTCATCTTCCATTGATCAATGTATCATCTGACTCATGATACTCTCCACCACATGCCTCTTATCATGTGTTAAAATTATAATATATAATGATCCACACCATAAGAATCTATTTTATTAGGTGATTCTAACTCCAAAAATTTCAACAACATTATTGTTGAATCTCCTATCTCACCACACCCAATCTCATGAAAAATCACCCATATGTCCCCCTATGGCTTGCCTTTCTCAAAAATGATGAGTTGCAGACATGAAATTTTTTTCAAATAATCATGTCTCGATTCCCCAAAACTAAGAGGCATTTCAACATCGTTCAAGAAACCCTAATTAAATCCTGAATGTGACATATGGTGTGTCTCTATCATTGGATCCTCAACCAACCAAATATACCACCATGTTCTCACCTAGAATACCAGTGTACCATCATTCTGACACATCCTTGGATCACATAAAAATATCATGAAATCAGTGCCAATATATGGACTCTATCCAATTCTACATGTAAACCTCAAATCTATTATTTTACACAAAACTGGATAAATTGGATTCATCTACCCTCTATAATCCAAGAACCACCTTGACCATCCAATGGCCAATCATGACCATCAACGACCCCACCGACATGAGGTTGTTCCGATTTTCCCCACACATAATACATTACCACAAGTAATAACTGGATATGGTCCCCTATATATTACATGAGAAACATCATAAAACACCAATCTCAACCCATTCCTAGTTCACCAGGAATTTTATCATAGATAGTTAGCTGAATTTCATTAGCAACAAGCGTCATTCCTACAAATGGGCAATGATACACTCCCTACTTGATGGATACCCTTAAACCTCTCCTCGAGTGAAACCTCATTATTTTCCAATATTTCCCACATGTTTCTCTAATATATCCACACTCATATCATCTGAAAAATTACATATCTAGGATCAACTCCCACATCTATCATGCCACCATATATTGTCCATCCCAAATTTCACTTCTCAATATAGAGGGGAATTTCCTCTTTTTATAAAAATCCATCAAAACAAAGACTATAAGAATTTATTCAATACAATCATCTCTAATATCTCACATAGTCACACATCGATCAATAATCTAACCACACCATACATCCCCAATCTATGAAACTATGATCCCATCTAGACATAATGAGCGTAAATTCTCATTCAATATCATCCCACATCCAAACTCATGGTCCATGAGTCATTTATCAACCATTCTAGGCCAATTAACCTACACAAATGGACATTCCTTATTTTTTTTAAATATCTTATATCAATTAGAACCCTCTACAAACCTCTTCAAAATCATGATTTTCACTTATTATTTGAAATATTACATGATAACTCACCATCTAGACATTAGTCTAAAGCTGCAAGAATCCATCCATGATCTTCCGTTATGCCCCTTATGAATGAATCAAGAATACATAAGATTAAGCATCACGCTAGTCCTTCCTTTGAAACCACACCTTGATACCAAAATCACAAACATTCAGGGTTCTCACCACAAATTATGAAGTCATCACCATGACTATACCATATACTAGACAGCACCACACATGCATTGTCACGACCCGTCCTCGGGGCCCGTGCCGTGACTACCCCAAGCCCGCCTTCCATAGGCCAGGGGCTGGCGACTAGCACCAAGGCGTAAATTCCCGGTAAACAGGGAAGGCATTGCCTTTATAAGTAACAACCACACAGAGTCAGCAAGCGGAAAGTAAAGTGCAGAAAAGTAAAGGGGGCTGGAAATACAAGCCCAACTGTAAAGTAAAGTACAACTCAAAAGGGAAAACAACAACTGAAAGGTAAAACCGCTGCACCGAGCTGCCCACTAGAAATCCCACCTGAAGGGTGGGTACAGATAGCTCCTCTGCTCCACGGGTCCCGCCGTCCGCTCCGTGCACGTCCCGCCCAGTGGTCCACCTCCGGGTACCGTCCCGCTATGCAAGCCTCAGCTAAGGTCAACGCTGTCCGTCGTCTGCAACCAACACAACGAAGTGCGGGCAAAGCCCGTGCAGGGGTGAGTATAAGCTACTCAGTAGGGACCCCGAGACCCCTGAAGGTCTCTCAAATCCACAAAGGATAAACCACGAAGAAAAGTAACAATCACGAAGTAACAACTGACACTGCTTAGGTATATGCCCATACATATACCTAAGTCATCAATTTCCGTTCGGCTCCAACACCGAGCCCAAGAACAACCCAATCCACAAAGAAGAGTAAACAAGTTTATGAAATCAACGGATAACCATTACCCAGGTATATGCCCATACATATACCTAAGTTATCAAGTGACCCATCTCAATCATGAGGAAACACAAGATCATTGACTCAGCTCAAACCAAGATTTTCATTATCAAAACCGTAGCTGCTGAAGAGCCCCGTCTCTGAAGTGTGCAGTAGTCCTGTCACGACTCCGAGGTACTGCTCACTAACCTATGACTGCTGAGGTCTCCTCCTGTCGAGTACTGCGGGTTTGCGGCCAACTACCGGGCGCTCCGTCCGCTGAGGGTCTGTCGCCAAATACCGGGCGCTCACCCAAATAGCCTACTGAGGTACTCCTCCTGTCGAGTACCGCGGGTTTGCTGCCTACTACCAGGCGCTCCGTCCGCCGTGGGTCTGCTGCCGACTACTGGGCGCTCCGTCCACTGGGCTAGTCGACTCACTCCAAGTCGAGTCGGTCAAGCAGTCGTCAGGTCTCAGTCATCTACACGGTCTCCGTACTCCGCACGCACGTCTCCACCGTCGCGGGTCTGTCGCTACAACCAAGCGCACACGCTCCGTAGAGTATCGCGGGTCCGCCGCTACAACCAAGCGCTCCACCGCCAAGGGTCTGTCGCTACAACCAAGCGCACACACTCCGTAGAGTATCGCGGGTCCGCCGCTACAACCAAGCGCTCCACTGCCAAGGGTCTGCTGCTGCATCCAAGCGCACCACCACTGTCAAGTACCACGGGTCCGCCGCTACACCCAAGCGCTCAATCGCCCAAGGTAAACAGAAGATTCAGCTCACACAGGTTCGGTAGCACTGCTCGCGTAGGATCGCTGAGTGCTGTAGTCGTCGTCGTCGAATCCACACAGGATCTCTGTACTGTCGTCGTCGAAGTCACAGTAGCAGTCGTAGTAGTAGAACAGTCGCAGCCAGCACTAGGGTTCCCGCACAAAGCAAGCTCGTTCGGAGGGTCCGCTCCACGAGCCGAGAGGCTGATACATCAACTATCACGAAGACCGAAGTTGATGTATCCAAAAGTTCCGTATCGTCAACAGGAACTCAACGCAACAGACGGCGCGTCGATCGGACGCCCGGTCTGAGAGTTATTGGCATTTTCGTCCCAGGGGCCCGGTTGGTTTTCAGGGCAAAACCAACCCGACCGTACTCCGCCTGTATCCGATCCTCGGGCGGAGTATGCCAAAAGTTCCGTCTCACTTAGAGGAAACTACCACAGCTGACGGTACGTCGATCGGACGTCCGTAGCTCAAGATATGAGCGTTTCCGCTCCGAGGGCCCGGTTGGTTTCGTGTACGAACCAACCCGGCCGAACCCAAAGTCTTCCTAAACCTTGAGTATAATATACCGAAACGACCGTCTCGATCCAAGGACCGCGTAGCCGCTGACGGTTCGTCAATCGGAGGTCCCAGGCCCAAGATATGGGCGAAAGACGGAAGAGGGCCCGAAACGGGGGTTCTGGGCCCGGGGCGACCCGGCCCGAACCCCCCCTGGGGTCGGCCGAACCGGGTCGGCCCGAACCGGGTCGGCCCGACCCGGCCCGAACCGGCTCGGCTGGGTCCGGTCCGGCCTGGGCGCGGCCCGGCCGACCGGACCGGCCGGCTCGGCTTCGGCCGAGCGGCCGAAGGAAGCTGCCGCGGGGCGCCGCCCCGCGGCTCGGTGGAAAACGCGGCCCCGCGGGGGGCCGCCTGTCACGCGGACGCGGCCGAGCCGCCGCGTCCCTCCCCGTTTCCGCGCGGCCGCGGAACCGGCCGCCGCCGCCGCGGCTTCAGCCGCGGCGGAACTTCTCCACGGCGGCGCGCCGGGCGCCGCCGCCTCCGGCCGCCGGCGCCGCCGCCTTCCGCGGGCCGCCGGAGTTGCTCCGGTGGCCCGTTTTGCCTCCCGCCTGCGCCGATGCTCCTCCCGGGGGCCGATCTCCACTTCGGAATCAACAATTGGCCCTTGTGTCGTGCTTTTTCCGTCGCCCACCAAATCCGCACAAAAAGGAAGATCGGCGGAGGGTTGCCGGGTCTTGTTCGTTAGACCCGCACCCTCCGCGTTAGTCATAAACAACGGGAGAAACAAGAAACGACCAATCAACAATTTTAAATAAATTTAAAATTGTTCCGTGATCGGTTCCTTATTTTAAAAGAAATAAAATCACGGGAAAGGAAAATATTTCAAAGAATAAACACGGGAAAGAATCATCAAGGAAATAAACCCCCTACCTTGTCGTCGTCGTCGGACGAGAGGTCGTCGCGGAATCGCTCGTCGCGGAAGAAGGAGATCGTCGCGTCGTCGCGGTATCCGGCGTCGCGTCGCCAATCTCCGGATCAAGAACAAACGGATTTAATTAATTAAATCCGTTGCCATGAAATTAAAAAGGGAGAATTAACGATCCGGTTCTTACCTTAGTTGCCGAACGAGGATCGGCTGCGGAAGAAGAGGCGTCGCCGAAGAACGTCGCGGGTAAAGCTCGTCGACGTCGCAGATCTCGGTGTGCGTCGTCGAATTTCGGTCGCCGGCGTTCTTCGCGTTCTTCGCGTTCTTCGCGTTCTTCGCGTTCTTCGCGGGGAGATGAAGAAACAAGATCCTCTCAAATCCTTTCAAAGGATTTTTAGGTTGGTCTTATTTTATAAACATGCCAACACACGAAACCGGTTAAGAAACGATCCATCAATTCGAAAGAAACGACCCATTTAATTCACGAAAGAAACAGTCCATTTAATTCACGAAATAAACCGCCCAATTAAATGGTCTGTTAAGAATTAAAGAAAACAGGTCGGTTGACTTTTCAGTTACTTTGACGGGTTTTCGCGGGTGCGTTACTTAGCGAAAGAAACGGCGGGGCTCGTGCGGGCCCCACCGCACAAATATCCTACCAAGGGGTAGGATATTTCTGGATAGCATCCTATCCAGTTCAACTCAGCTCAAGCCGCCTTTAAGTGACTTCAAGTGGCTTCCAAGCAGCTTAAGTGAAAAATAAAATAAAGTTGTCGCACAAACTTTATTTTATTTCTGACTTAAAGCCGCAAAATTTAAAAACCACGTCTGAGCAAACGCAACTCCGGAAGAGGCGTTTCTAAGCAAATACCGGCGCTGCGATTTCATCGGTGCCCTCAGAATTCGATTCCGGGCACCGGTTCAAAAGATAGAAAAACCCGCTCGTCCGTTCACTGAACGTACCCGAGCCAAACTTCGGAAAATGATTCCGGGCACACCGGGCCTCAGAATCAGGTGCCGTCTGAAGCTGCGCTCTTGTAAAATTCCAAAGAAAATTAAGAAAAAAAAAATTTCCTTGAAATTTGCGGGTCTTTACATGCATTGAAATCATACCCCAAAGAATCTATAAATTCCTCCCACCACTAGGGAAATCACTCCCCTTAGGTAAACACTCAGTCGAGTTACACTTAAAAATATATCACTACTATTATCATCAATAATTCCCAAATGATAATCTCTTAAGATGAATCTCTAATCAATAGAATATCCTACCTAACCCATTAGATATACCTAAAATAATTCATATCTCATGATAAACATATCAATCATAAAATTACATATCATGTGCCAAAAAATCCACTCTACTTTATCATATAACCGTATTTGAAATCACATGATAACTCTTCCTCCTACATGGGAAATGGTTCTCATCGAGAATGAAAAAAAAAATCTATGCCCTATAGAATCACAATCTTAGGATAATCCTTATTGGACCACCCCATATGGGATCCACCACATCATGGAGCACATTCTCATCCATGAATTTATGTATAATGGTATTTCCTATCCACAATATGTATTGAGTACCTTATAGACATAGAGATCAGTTAAGAGGAATGTCACCAAGAAGATATATAGTAAAATCCAATATAAGTTATTAACAAAATATATAATAGAACCCATTTTTTCATTTTTATTACCAATACCAAGGAATAAAATTCTTATATAAACATATTTTGTTCACTCCACATCTCATACAAAGAGGTAATTCATATCGCTTACCATCAATGGGAATCTCACCATAGATCCACATTACCATTATTTGTAAAAAACTATACTATAGGTTAGTTGATTATAATTCCACCCTAATGTTATTGGGAAAATTCTATATTAGTTTTTTAAACATTAAACAATTGAACCCCATCGTCAGGGAAATAAATCACAAATAGGAAAGATAATTTCTTGAGAATCCTATGTACCAAATATAATTTATATTCACATCCTCTTTATACTATGATAATACCCAAAAAACATAAATCATAAATACATTACCCTAGTATGTCATTCTATTTTAAATCATACAATAATAAAATCATAAAAAAATAATCTCATATCCCTAGTAACATGGAATTACTACCATCAAAGGTGTTCATGATGCACTATTCTGATATCTATCACAATCACTAACACATTCCAATATCAAAATATGTCATCTCCACAAGTAGTAAGACAAATAACAACTCTAAAAAATTATTTTATATAATACTCCTGAAATATTTGATACTATTTTGTAATATCCTCCCTGAATAGTGAAAACTGAATGATTCTTAAACTGTATAAGTATCAATTGGGACCTCAATTGCACATCCTCATAATAAAATGGATGTACACAATCAGTTATATTTTAGTGGGTTTCCATCGCGAGATTAAACCCCATATTAAAGTGGAAAATGGAATAAAAATAAGTAAATATCATCCATAAATGATAAACATCATATAACACATGATCCTTAAATAAAACCAAATGTTATAATAAATTTCAAGAATAATAATCAATCACACAGTACCACATTTATACCAGAATACAATACAAATTACGCACTTGTTCGATCACATATAAAAACAAATAAAATAATGTAATTTTAGGCAGAATCTACTACCATCCATGAGTCTTACATAATCCCTGAATATGATATCATCTAACCTATCCTTATTAATCATTCTACTTAGAGCCTCAACATTAAATAAAACTTTGATCAGTATAGTCTACCTGGGTACCCAATTGTCATGGCCACCCATGAAGGGTATGCATACAAGACAACAGGGAACCACTAACATGGTCACATAAATAACTAGTAAAGTAGTGTACACGTGATATACCCATAATATATTCAAAAAACTAATAAATAAAAAATAACAGTTAGTTTTGATCCTTGGGTTTTACCATGGAATATGGTACTGACAAAAAATTGTTTTATCTAGTTTCAAAATGTCTTCAAACATGTATCACAGTCATTCCAACTAATATCATCAACTAGATCTAGGAAAATCAATGATAGGAAAACTGCATTCGGAACACATGTGAATTCTTTATAGATAATACATCACCAAGATCCAGGTAATTCCCTACTTATAGAAGTTCTATAATAGGTACTTATTCTAAATAATTAGTATTTATAACTTAGAAGGTAGCATAGGGATAACCGAGGTTGTTTTCCAAGGGGTGTGTCGGTTGGTTTTTCACTATTTAAGTCACTTACTTTTGTTTTATTTTGTTATTAATGGAAGAACTATGATGATGTGTTGTTCATTTGTATTATTCATTAAATAAATTAACATAAATAGACGTTAGTAATCACAAGAATATGGTGAAAAGGAATGGTCCAATGTTCGATCACATAGGTTCTTCATTATCTATATCGGTTCACAACTATCAATAAATTCTATATTATTCCTTTATTACCATTATATATCTGATTTTTGGAACTAAAAATACATAGGAATAAGTCACAATGAAAATACATCCACCTATTCCACATCAAAGATGTAGTGAATTTATACAATCCAGGCATCTACTATCTCTACACCTAGGTCCATAGTATTCGGTTTATCCCCTAGCCTGTACAAATCCACTCTATATTATGTGTAGAATAATATAAGGAAAGTAGGAAAAGTTTCAAATATTTTAAAAGGAACTAGTTCACTAAAAAAATATGACTATTTATATCTATTCACTTCTATCAATTTTATTTTTTCATTAAGTGTAATAATAATAAATTATAGAATTAAAAGTAGGGATTTAGAGTGCTCATGTGGTCTCCCTCAAGGACCAAGCCCTCAAGACAGTTCTCAATGATAAGGAAGTTTGAGGGATCACTGAAATAGGGCAGAATTTTGGGAAATCATGAAGAAAGTAAGAATAAGTGAAACCCAACATGATATAATAGAAATAGAATTATAATAAATAATATTAAAATAAACAATAAAAAAATAACCAGAAGGAAATGTTTTGAATTATTCTAACAATAGGGAGGTAAAATATTCAATGTCTATTGTTGTATATTCTTACTCAGCACATTCAGTGTAACAAGATCAAGTAAACTTCTCATTCCTTCAATTGAGTCCTTATTTCATAATAGATAATGGATATGGATTCATTATTGAGGACCTTTGGAGCTCTTCCAAGCTCAAAAATTATTCCCATGATCAATCTCTTTAGATATTCGAGAATGATTTGAATGGAAACTATTTTTTTGTAGAGTAACAAAAGATGAATATCTTCAAACATCATGTGGCGATTTGGAATGATGATGCATGAGATAGGCTCAATGCACATAGGTTGCAGTGATTATGAATGGGAAAATGAAGTTATGATTCCAAATTGAACCCAGTCCAAGTTTAGATTGTGCTAGTGTAGTCCCAGTGAGAGGGTGATGTGGGATTACTAGAATTTATATTTTCTAACTATAGAGATTATTGAATTATCAAAAATACTTTAAGTCGGAATGTGTAGGAAACAACATTTTGAACATCTTTATTTTTTGTTTTTGTTAGGGCCCTAGGGTTCTAATTTTGAGTTCCTTGGGGAAATCTATCGATCACCATCAAGAATTAAAAATAAAAACAATAGTTGTGTCATTGGAGAGGATAGAGGCCTCACTATCTTTAATTTTATGTTTTGGATTGCTGGGGTTTTAAGGTTGGAAGGTTAGTTTAGAGTTGGGTATATGAGAGGAAGGAATTAGTACATATACCCACATATAGATTGATCTATTAGGGAGAAGAATGAAAAGTATTTGATGAATGTTTCAATGATTAGATGTTTTTCATATGGGTCATTGCACTAGTTCATGATTTTATTTGACCAACTAATGTGAAGATCTTTGATGACACATAGTTTTTGACTCAGTGATAAATGAAGGTGTCACCATAATTATCTCTACATAGGGAAAAAAAATTCATTAAATGGTTCTTCATTGACTAAGATCAGGCTTTAGACTCCCTGTAAAAGGTATTTTAGCTCTATTCACATTAATTTAATAATTTCATTTTTATCCTTAACATAATATATTTTTGTACATTGAGCTTTAGTTTCTATATTGCTTCATTAACCTTGGATCAACATCCCTAGGATGAAACCATCTTATTTATCCATTTCCATTAGTTTCATCATCAATGGAAGTAAACCTATTCAATCCTAAAAAATCCATACTTTATTACCCATCATGTTTGGTTTATCAATTTTTATATTCAAAGATAATTTAATCTTGAGTTTGTTTTACATATCCATAACATGGATTTAGGAATAATTACTCTCAAGTGGGGATAGTATTTCTTTTTAATATCTTCATCAGTAATATTGTTTTTTAGGGTATGTTTGCAACGTTTGATAAGGTTTCATATTAATTTGTTAGGAAAATATAAGGATTCATAAAAGAGTATTTTTCATGGAAGGATGGGGTGACATGGTTTATTGATTATGAATTTAATATTTGATTCAATTAGAATGGATTAAAAAGGGTACGGTTGATTACATTGATTCAGCAGATGATGAATGAGGTATTGTGGTAGGTTGGAGGCTCCCTATTGTTAATTGGGATTGTGCATGTAGTATTTTGATGGAGATGAAAAAATGAAAAATTGATGGATGAAGAATTATTTTCCCTGAAATTGAGGGTGTATAATTGGTTTAATGGGAATATATACATGTTGAAATATCAAAATTTCCAATATGGTAGGTCTAGTGTGACTTTATCTGGTCTGTGTAATAACTCTGGTGATACACTACATCTGAAAAAGGTAGAATATGAACTTAAACTTGAGTCTAAATTTATGGTAGCTTAATATATCATGAATGGGGTGGTACAAAGCATTGTAGAATATCCTTGGGTCTAGTTTGGAATCCCTCTATGTAGTCGGTGGAAGATCGATAATAGGAGAGTCGTTTTATTGTTGGATAGAACATTTAGTAGATCTTGAGTATTATCAGTTCATGAAATTTAATATTAAATCAGTTGAATATATACAATATATTTCAAAATATTCCGTCCATAGACTATGAAACTAATAAAATGTGTTGTAGAAAGTTTTCATTACTTCTAAAAATCAAATTTTCATGTATTTTTATGTGTTGGGGAATTTCTGAATTAAAATCAAAATGAATTAAACATTTTAAGAAAAAATCATGTTTTTTCTACAATGAAATCCATATTACACTGAATTTATTTATTTAATTTAAATATAAATTTAAGAAAACCTTAAAACTGTAATTAAGTCCATATAAACAATTAAATCAATATTAATTCAAATATTGAATAAGGAAAAATAATTTAAATATTAGAATCCCATAAAAATTTAATTACAAAATTTGAATATATGCATTTGATCAATAAAAAAATTGTATAAATCATTAAAACCCAATTTTTATTCCAATTATCAACGATGTTTTATAGTTCAATAAAATAGATAAATCGATGAATTATCATGATTTTATCTAAATTATAGGGTAAATTATAATTAAAGGGCACATATAATTTCAAAATATTGGGCCACCATCACTCCTGTGAAAATAAAATATTACACACCTGGGAAATTATTTAGAATGAATTCATTTGTTCTAGAATATCAACAAAATATGTTCTTTCCTATTATTAAATTTACATGACAAAATTAATAGAAATAAAATCTTTAATTGATTTAATTATTTGGCCTTTTCTAAAATTTCAATTCAGAACCTCTCTTCAATTCAAGAAAGGTTCTAATTGAATGAATGAAATAAATTATATATAATTGGAATCAAAATTTTATCATGGGGATCCATCATTAATTACATCCCTTATGTTCCTTAAAAAACTAATCTAATTCCCACTTCCTTGATACAACTCAGTTGAAGTCATAAAAAAGTTTTGCCACTTTCTTCATCAGGGTCTAACATTCCCATCACATGAGTGATTCATTTCTGACTATTAGGTTTCTATTAATATTTTTTTTTTATTTTTTATTGATATATGTGAAAAATATTTTCTAAATGATCTCATTGAATATTCAAAAATGGATTGAATTTATTCACACACATAGAGTTAATGACTATGAGATTCATTATGGGATCCCAATTTTCCATATTTCTCTTATTTAGATGAAATTATATCAAATTTATTAAGGGAATTTTATCCAAGCTATTACACTTCTCTAAGAGATCATGTTACTTTTTATTAAGTTCAAAAATCTTGGTACCATATGTTATAACATGAAATTTAAAAATATCTTTCCACTTGCACTATTTTTCTATTTCTTAAATTGTGTTTCAATGTAATTAGCATTACAAAAATCACAATAATTATCTAAATCTCGAAATTTCACAACCAATAATCACCCTACATTATAGAATGGTATTTTTTCAATATAGGTTATAATTTGGGATAATGAAAATAAAAAACGACTCTACAAATGTATATGTATAGTATTTAAAAATAGATAACATTTATTATTTCAAAAAATAGATTCACTTAAAATTTATAAAATATTCAAGAAAATTTTATTTACATATTCTAAAAATGTTTGAAAAAATTTAAGAATACTTATAAAAAAATTTATTCACTTCCTCTAAAATTTTTCAACACAACTCTATTAGGTTCATAAATAATTTCTAGATGTTTGATCAATTGTTAAAGGATATAAACCACTTGGTTATTATTCTTCTAACATGATTTAATTAGGCTCTCCCCCAGGATACTTGGTATATATCTTGATCTAATCTCCTATGTTGTTTTCCAGTAGGATAAACATACAAAAATAGATTTAAACATCGTAAATTTTAATAAAAAATGAATAAAAGTGGAGGGAAGAGGATATCAGGAATTTCCCTCCGAATAGCGGTTTTTTTACTTATTATAGCTCTGTAGTCATATATCTTTACCTAATTCATTAGAGGATGCGGTTTTTGTTATGTAAAACACAAAATCATTTTTCTTACACCCCTAAAAAGATTCACTTCTATTTGGAGGTCCCCTTTGGATGTGTTCTTTATGTCCACCAATAATTAGTTTGATTTATTTAATAATGTGGTAGTGGTATAATGATCTATTTAGTATCCTTATAGTGAGCTATTTCATCCTCTTCCTCATGTACTTACTCAATTAATGTGGATTTATAATCTATTGAAAAATAATAAGTTTAAGTCAATATTATATCCATTAAAAATTAAAAACTGTTATTCTTTATTTAGATTACACTTTTAATTTTTACTAAATTGTGCCTCCATCTAGATTATACTAATGATGATGTTAAATTAATAACTAAATCACCATAGGTATGGAGGATTCTTCTACTTTATTATCCACTTCCTATGTAGAATTATATTCATTTTATATGGTTGGTTTTATGCATTCATCTTCAAAAAGATAATTATTATGGTCTTCTTCATCCAGTCAAACCACTGGTGTAGCTTCATCCATAGCTTATCTGAGTCGATTATCCATGAAAACATTTTCCTTCTCTTCTTTATAATCATATTGGGAAACTATTTATTTTTTTTATCTCCATTTTCTATTTCAAATAGATTCCTTAGTTCTTTTTCATTATTATCAAATAATGGAATCCAATGATATAAATATTTAAAATTTAAAATTGGGATACTGGAGGATAATTTAGTTTTCAATAATATAAAACTAAATGAGTTTAGTTTATGGTAATCAACAACATTTATATTTACATGTAATTCTATTTCCATGTGAAATAAATCTTCGATGACTTCCTATATGGATTGGGATATCAGTATGAATTTTAGTTTTATTTCAAATAAAATAATCTATTCTTATTCTTCAGATAAATAGTACTCCATTATTAGTAAATATGAATTTTTAAAATTAAGATGGTGAGTTTTGAAATGAATTAGAGAAAGAGTAAAAAATTGAGTCAAAAGATTAGTCACACCCCATCAAAGGGTTATTTGGGTTCTCTTGTTTCTCCCAGAGTGACATGTGTAATATATTTAAAATATATTTGAGAAATAGATTCTCATGTAATTATATGTCTAGAATATCTTCTTCAAATGTCGGTGGTCCAATTTTTTACTCATCATACAATGAGAAACCCCATTCATCTTTTAATATTGGATAATAGAATATGATTTTGTAATATAGATTCATCATTTTATCTAAGATGATATTATTTTAAATATGTTCACACATATCATTGTCATTCAACGTTATTTTTTTCCACAGTAATAATCTTATCAGTCCTTTCAAATATGGTGGGGTGATACATTATTATTATTTTATATTATTTTTATTGAATAAAATTATTTATAATGTGATTAAGAATTCTAAGAATCTGTCCCAACTCCCTATAAGTGGTTAAAATTATATGGAAGTATTTTTTGGGGGATTAATGAAATATAATTTTAATTTAAAACATCAAATAAAATATATTTCTGACCAACATAATTAAAAAAGTAGTGTATATGGGTCAGTCATTAACTATTTTGGTCAATTAAATTTGTTTTTATTAGTTTCCTTTTCTAATATAAAAAGTCCACACATATGTGGATTATTTGTATTTATTTTTAAATCCATTAAAAATGTAAATTATTAAGTGCAAAAATGGGTTACAAAGGACTAATCCCATGTTTTATCCCACAGGTTCTTCATTACCCACATTGGTTCTCACTTAATAATTCTGTAAATACCATTTTTTATTACTATTCTATATCTCAATTTTAGAACATAACATAAATTGGAATGACTACCAATATAAATCCATCCCACCTTCTAAATAATGAATAGATAGTGAATTTACTAAGTCAATGCATAAACTATTTCTATACTTAATTCCATCATATCTTGTTCACCCACTAGTCTATACAGCTCCACAGGTATACTATGGAGACTATGATAAGGGAGGGATAAAACATTTTATATATTTTAGAATTTATAATTTCATAGAAAAAAGAAAATTATTACATCCATGAAAATCTATTCATTTCACTTCTTCATGAATGGTGAGAATTAAAAATTAAATAATTTATAGCATGGATTAAAAGTTCTCTTGTGATCTCCTCAATGGAATAATTCGTCGACACAGTTATCTATAATTTAGGATTTTAAGACATGATTATAATGACATGGAGGTTGAGGAAAACATTAATAAAGGAGGAAGAAGATAAAAATAGCATGATTGAATAGAAACATTATTAGAATGATATATATTGAAATACATCCTTACAAATTGACACCATGAAGAAGGATAAGGGTTGAATTATTTTTACAATGGGTGAGGGAAATTATTTAATGTACATATTGGTATGTTATTCATCCTAAAATTCTATGTTTTGGTCTTTAATAAACTTATTTTCCTAATATCTATTCCATATGTGATGGAAAATACTGGAGATGGATTATTTTGAGATGACAATTGTGACACATCCAATAACATAAATTTTTTTGATGATCGAGGTTCATATATATTAGCAAATAATTTGAGTGTAAGTGTTCATCCATGTTGGAAAGAAGTGTATGATGAGCATTTATTAGCATAATATGTGGAGTTAGAAAGATGTTTCACATGTTGGGATCATTACAAATTGGCTGCAGTGATTAATCATGGTCTTGTGAAGTTAGACACCCCAAGTGTTCATGTACAAGGTTTGATAGATTCAATAAAGGTCCGTTGAAGGTTATGTGGGTTTCTTAGTCATAACGTGTTGTGACTAGAGGTGTGATTGAATTATCGAGTACACTATGAGATGGAACATGTAAGATGCAACTAATTCAATTGATTTAGATGGTGTTTCATTGGCTCTATTATATTGCAATTTTAAATTCCTTGGGTAGCATATCGAACACATGCGGTGAATATATCTTCAAACCCATATCCTATCAATCCTGAATCATAATTCTATCAATATCATTAGTTAATGGATGTGAATTGTAACACCCCAGGTAAATAAAGAATATGACATCTTTATATTTACCCATATTTGTGAATCAAACATTAATATTACTTTAAAGGGGATGTTATGCTCGATGGCGTACCCAATACACAACAACGAGTTTCTTGGGAATCTTACGTTGCACTCTAATAATAAAATAATATTATTTTAAATGGTAGTTAACATGTAGCCGTTGTATTGGCGGGAATGGATAGAAATAACTAAAATATGATTATATATGTTTTTAGATGTTTTTACATTTATCCAATAAAGGATAGAGGCTTAAAATACGGAAAGAATTCAATTTTAGGCGTATATGCCCAAGTTTTCACTAAAGGTTCACTTATCACCTTTTGATGTTGAACCATAATTAAATATAGTTTTTTTCACTCTTAAACATTCTTTTGGACCAAATAAAGCTCTTATTAAGAATCGGGACATCAAAATTTACTTTGTGTAAATTTTTGGTATCTTTCCGATAAAGTTCATTTTTTTAATGAATAGTGTAAAATGTTGTATTTTAATTCAAAACCTCTTTTTAATCTAATTTATTTATATGATTAGATTATAATTTGAATTGGTTTTAAAGTGAAATTAGAAAATATTTTTACCATTAAATCCAATAGTGGTCGTTGGAATTAATTTCACTTTGAAATCAGACTTAAACTAGTGTCAATCTTTTGATAAATATTTTTTCATAAAAACATGCTATTTGTCATGATAGTGGGAATTAATTATTAAATTAATTAACGTGACTTATATGTTTTGAATTTTGTAAAACGGACTTCATTTTTGAATTCGGAATATCAAATATAGCTTAGGGTGAAGTTTTGGTATTTTTCTGAAAAACTCCAATTTTTGATGAATAGTGAAACCACTAAGTGGTAATCAAGCAAACTGATTTTTCAGTTAAATGAAATTTTACCACTAATGTGTATTGAATTTTGAAAATCCGACATACATGGTTGTCATTAGTATGTAAAATGTGGTTCAATGGGATGAAAATAATTTTTTGGTGAATAGTAACTTTTTTTCATTAATCGCGATTAGTGGTAATTAGTGTAGTTTAAGGTAAAAATAATGTTTTAATAATATGAGATGAGCTTGACACATGTCCTACCCTCATTGGATGTGTCATGTCCGACCAAGACAAGCCATGGGTCAACTTGGGGACCCCATGGAGCCACTTTGGTTGGGAAATGACATAAATAACATTTTATTTAATGTAAAAGTAAAAATGACACAAACATAATAGGTTTTAGGAAAACAATTTTTACATTGGGTTATAAAGATCCGATTTTTGATTATAAATAGTAATTGGAAAGCTAAAAAGATTTCATACATCATAGTATTGTTTTTATAATTTTTAGACACTAAATAAATTAAATTATTTATGACATCATGATGATACAACGATGACCTCATTATTTAACGATTTAAATAAAATGAGAAGATAATGTAAACTATATGACCTACACATGTCCAAAACTTATTGGATGGGTGGATTTCGAACCCTTAACACCTTATCCACGAATTATATCAATGTGGGACCTTTTAAAACCGAAACACATTTTCAAATAAAGTAATATTTCTTACCTTCCAAAAGTGCCCCTCCTCTCCTCTTATAAAAGGCCCCCACCTCTACCTCATTTCACACACTCCTCAAGCCTTTGGCTCGGCCAACCCCTGCCCATTTACTCTCTCCAAATCCCTCTCCTCATCCTAGAGGATTACCTTTGGGAATAATCCTTTCAAAGTAAGCCTTTAGGCTCAAATCAAAAGGAGTTACACTTTTAAAGGTAATTCATTCTCTCATGTTCATTTGTTTTATTTTGCTTCTCCAACCCCCTAAAATCTTTTTATTTATTTCTTTTGTAACAACACCAGTATATTAAATATACTAGTATGCTTTTATAAGATTTATTCGAGCTACACTCTCACACAACTACATCAAATGGTTAAAGAACATACGGTTTCCGTGGATGGCGAAATTCTGCCTCCCGAAACGATGATTGTTCAATACTCATTTAACACCTTCAAAGGTGGCCATTATGATGTCACTATTTTTATATATAATATATAATATTTTTATGTTTTCCTTAATCTTCTGTTTTTTTTCATTTTGGTCATACTTTTATGGTTTCCATTATGGGTAAATGTGATATCTTCATTTAAGGAAGTGCGGACTACCGCCCCCTCAAAGTGATTTGATTCGTTAAATACCATATGTGGGATGTATAAAGGATGGAACTGTGATATTATATATGATATTATACTGGAATTATAATATACATTTATATAATTATTATTCCATTCTATAAAATACGAAATAGAAATGAAAGTAGCGTTCATGCGTACGTACGGCTTACCGTCTCCATGAACGGTGCATTTCATTTCTTACCTCTAAATGATTATGTAATGTTATAAATGCATGAATGTACTGGATATATATGAAATATATGATATCTACATCATGAATACAATTCTGGATATAATAAACATTTGGCCACACGAACAACATGCAATTGTAGGAAGTCCACTTTCGACTTAAGAACCAAATATCGGCAAAACAAATATTATTAACATAAATGATTACATAATGTTTATGACATGGTAATAAGTGATATAAAAGGAATAATTAACTTGAAAAAGGTTCTTAAGGAAGTATAAATTAACTCATGTTTATTATTCAGGAGATTAAAGAACGATCGAGTCAAGTCGGACCCGAGGTAAGGGATCCTACTCCTCTCTTTCTTTTTAAGTACACACTTTTATGTCATTCCTTTTAAAGCTAATATTTCTTGTTATTGGGATGATCTTTTATATTAAACTTACTGTAATTTTTTATGTTCATGTTATGAGAGACCCTATTCTATCTCATCAATCCATTTTGGAAGTTTTGAGTGGCGCCGTTAGGCTGCCGAACTTTCCTAAGAGATCTAACCTCTCTCTTTCTTTTTAAGTACTCTCCTTTATGTCACTTCTTTTAAGCTCCTCTTTGTAATGTTGGGGGATGTTCTTTTATATTCCTCTTTCTGTACATTTTATTTTAATGTGATGAGATACCCTATTTGATCTCATCAATCCATATTCGGAAGTTTTATGTGGCGCCGTTAGGCTGCCGAGATTTCGTAAGGGATTTTTCATCTCACTTTTATTCCCGTGAGATTCATGCTACATTTGCCACAAATTCCATTGAGTGGTATATGTACTTCCCATTATTCTACCCTTTGTGTAATATAATTTCGTTTATGAGTATTTACATCAATGATCTATTGTCCTTATTTCATGGGGTGTATGTTTTGAAAGATACCCAAGTCGGTAAGGGAACCTTTCACCCTCCTCTTTTTTAAAAGACTTCTTTTGTTGGGTATTTTAATTTACATATTGTTATGTTGGGATATGTTCTCATATATCCTTATTGATGTAAATTTTATGTCCAAGTGATGAGATACACTTCTTATCTCTCATCAACTCATTTTGATGTGATGTCGTTGGCTGTCAAGGGAACTTTTTAACCCAATTTCGATTTCTTTGGGTTCAACATGTAGTCATTGAATATGTCATCCATTGAATATGTGTGAATGACCTTTTATTTTTTTACACTTAATATCCACTTATATTGGGTGTATTTATATTTTTCACACATATTTTTGAGATTGATTTGTCCTTAATTTAAGGATAACTTCTTTATAAGGGATTTCATCACATTTGACATTTCTATTGAGGGTTCATTGTTGTTATGCACCAATTCACTCTTATATGGTGTATATACTGTCCTTTGGAGTATTATATCATGAATACATTTATTCTCATGAAATTATAAAGTTCTGACTAAATGTTATTCCTCAATTATTGTATTCAAGTGTCTCTAATTTTGGTAAAACCCCTTTAACCAAAATATCGTTTTAAATGTTTTAATTATTTGTTCTTATTAATATCCATGTTTTCAAAATGGTTTTAAGGATTTAGTTAAATGGATATTAATGGTTTAAAATTTTATGCTTCAAGGTGGTATGGGACACTTTGATTCAAAAATCTCTTTATTAAATGTTTTAAATGGTTTTGGAAATGGTTTCTTTTTGAATGGATTCATTATTTCAATATACTAAACTGTTATATTGTGATTGAAATGTGGAAATGTTATGTTTCCTTTATGCATGTTTTATGTGATACATTTATGTTATGGTTCTTGGGCATTGTTATGAAAACGGGTGGTTCCGTGATAAACTAAGGGCGGGTGAGCCCGATATAGCTCTCCAATGCATTGGGTAATGCGAAGGAGTGAAACGTTAAGGTTTCTCCGAAGAGATTTAGGGAATATACTGTGATGGGTATTCCAAATGTAACCAAGAGGGTTTCTCCCTACGTAAGAATGTTATGAATGCCTCAAGTTACCTTTATGTCTTATGATTTCTATGATTTATTCATGGTTTGATGAGGTATGTTAAAGTGCCTATGTTTTATGGGTAAAGTATGATTTCATTCTTATGTATATATGAACTCATGTTTCCTTTCCATATTTTTTATAACCCTTAATGAGCTTTTTATGCTCATCCCATGTTTTTGAAATGTTTTTCACAGGTCAAGGGAAAGGTACATGATGTGATGATAGTGTCAAGGATGTGTCAAGAAAGAATCCTTGTTTTATTTTCAATATGTTTCCGTTGATGGGAAGAATGAATACTGTCTTTTATGTAACCACTTTGTTTAAATGTGGAATGTAATGCAAGTTTCACGATCTAATTCTCTAAAACTCTAAACCTGAAAAGATCCTCAACGTGTAATCTTGTGATAACTCAAGATTATGTAAGGTTTAAGGTTGGGGCCTTATATTAATTGTGGGGAATTTATGGCTAGAATCCTTTTTGAGATTGTTTCATGCAAGTAATGCATTGGGACATCGATATAATATGACATGATTTGTTATAGGGAAGAAAGACAAGGCTTCCATCAATGTTTTAATAATTGGATTTGATTTTTGTCTTGATGCTGCACTATTTTAAAATTTTCATTGAATAGATTATGTGTGGATCTTTACAGACTCACTTCCAATTACTTCAGGATAAAAAAATTACTCTCCATGTGTATCTCTGAATAAGGAGAAAAAATATCATAAAATAGTTCTCCAAGGATAAAGATCAGGATTCATACTCTCTGAAAAATATTTTTCATCTTAACTCATGTTTGTTTAATCTTTTTATTAATCTATATTCCACAATAGTAATCAGTTATCTACTTTTATCTTTAGCTATAGTGGTGGTTCATAGATATTAGATTAACACCCTTTGGTTGAATCCATATACATTTGACATTGGGGTGGGTGTCTTCATCTTTAGATATGGTCCTAGTTCTTCTTTGAAAGTAAAAACTTCTCATCCTTATCAAGTTTGATTTGTCATTTTTTATTAGCATGTATGATTCAACCTTGAGTGAGTTTATTGTTTCCACAACATTGATTTTAGAAATCATGGGGTCAAGAGAAGATGATATTTCTTTATCTGATTATCATATGTTGAGCTCGGGTTGTGTTGGGGGTGGTTTCACCATGAATAAAGGGTGATTGGGTAGTGAAGAAGGAAAATGTGGATTCATGGAAGAGTATTCATAATTTAATAATGGAGATACAAAGTTGATTTTAGTGAATTACAAGGTAGATTCATAAAACATGGAAGGATTGAACAATCAATTCAACAAATGTTTCTGACTATGGAAGAGGCAATCTAGTGGGTAGGAGGATTCTTATGGTCACTTCGGATTGTAAATGGGATATGTTATTGGATTGGATGCAATATTTAGTTGATATATGGCATGTGATCAATTTGTTAGTGGAGGGTTTATGATATTTTGAACAAGGATATCTCCATTCATTTACTTTAGATTTTACTTTGTAGAAAGTGTAGTGAGACTTCATATGGTTAGTGTACTAAATTTAGAGATGAAGTTTGTAATAGAAATGTAGGATAGACATGGAAGCTTCAGTTTTAATTTTAAAGAGCTTGATCTGCAATACATAAGGGCACGACATGTGGGAAAATGGCCCTACGATCTATTGTAAGTCCCTCTATGTGGTCCATTGAAGGTCAATATTATGGTAATTACATTGACTGTGAGAATATTATTTTAGTCAGTTCAACACTTTTATAGATTTTGAGTATGATCACTATATCACTTTAAACATGTGGATAATTTAATATCCATGTTAGCTAACAGTCTCTTCTTGTGGTAGCTTGAGTTACCATATGAATGTTGTGAAATAGGTTTCCACTGCTTCTTCATATGATATTATTTAATAATTTTTAGTGTATTCCTCAATTAAGATAAAAAACATTTTATCATTTAAAATAATTCCAGTTCCTTTTAACAATTAAATCTATGTACTAATCAAAATAAGAATTTTCGTTCATTAAAATATAAATAAAATAATAAAAAATTAAAAAATACATCTATTTAATAAATTGTTCCCATTTTAGTTAAAAAATTGAAAATAAAAAATAATATAATAATTAGGAGATCAAAAAAATATAATTTTAAAATTTGAATATATGTATTTGATCATAAAATATAAAAATTGAATAAATCATTAAAAATATTATTCTGAAATAACTATAAATAAATTTTTGTATATAAATAAATTAATAAAAATAAATAAATAACACAATATTTATTTGAATGAAGTGGTAAATTATACATTAAAAATAGTATAAAATTTTGAAATGTTGGGCTCTCATCACCTGCTAGGAACAAAATCATTTGAGATCAAGGGTGACACTCTCCCCTACTGGCCATCACATCATTCGAGTTCAGGTGTTTGGTTCCCCCTACCGACTATCAACTTTTTTGAGTCCATGGGTGGGGTTTTACCTTTCAGACATCAAAAAATCTATGTCTAGGTGTATAGATATCTTGGATGGAGTTCACCTCCTACGAGTCCAAGGGCTTACCAATCGATAACATATATCACCTCATTAGAGTTCATGGGTTTGGTTCCCTCTGAAAATCTTCACTTCATCTAGATCTGTGTAGTGCATTAATGGAATCCCAAGAAATAGTATTTATGTCTCAATTGATTTTAATCCTGCCATATTGATCCCTGGGGTGTTTCAAAGTCATCCAAAATTCTTTCTTAGTACATCTAGAGGAGCATTGTGTCCTACAGAAATCGTCGCATATAATATATATTGTTGGGTCAAACATCTTCTCAAACCCATTCCATAAATACATAAACCTATAAATTCATAAACTATCCTAATAAAATCCATAATAGGGGGAAAATATCTATTTTCATTATATTTTCATTCCCAAAATCATTTCTACCCATTACCAAAACACACCCTTACCATGTTCAGAATAAAATTGGGGAAACCACCGAGGTCCCCCAAGTATCATCCCACCATAGAACCCATACTTGATTTTTTATATCCCATTTCATCACTCAATTAAATATCCATCACTCTAAGGGTATAACATCCCTCAATATAATTTTAACAATATCATGGAATCATTATCCCCATAGGTGTTATCTCACATGGGAGATGTCCCCAATCCCATATCCTTTCCAAGTCACCCTACGTTGTCCCTCACACCAAACATGTACCTCAATATCCACAAGGTGATCCCACCACAATAATAATTTCTAGAGGGTATAGGAATGATTTACCTATGGTCAAATCATCTAGAATAATGTCTCCAAGGAATCACATAGATCTCGCATGGCCTGCTTGGGCCAAACATCCCTACCCACACTCTCCTCAACAAGAATATATCTAAGGACTCTAAATTAGGTCCACTAAGTTACATTTATTTTATTTTATTCATACAAATCATGGTATATGTTTCACATAAAATGAATTTATAATCAGGGACATGATTATTGGTGGATAATGAAAACACGTTAGGGCATATGTGCTCATCATGGCCCTTGGAACATTATTCATCTCAAGCATATGCATTCAATTTTATTAAATAATTGACTATATTTATACAGTTTGATCTCCTAAAATGGAGAGACCACACACATCACATATTATATTATAAAGAAAAATATGAAAATGGTATACAACTGGGACCATATAAATTAATCTAGAATCTATTTCTATTTTAATTAATTACCCGATAGATCATAAATAAGATCATCCATGTCCAACAACAATTTTATTTTCATCTAAAGCCCTATCTCAAAAAAAATCAGGCAAATTAGTAAATTATAATTAATTTATAGTTAATTAATAGTTAAAATTAGTTCATTAGTGTAATTCACTCGCCCTGAAGAATCCTTTCTTCAAAACCACATGAAACAGGGTGTGTTGAGCTCATTTCATGCACCTAAACCTAGGACATAACATCACATTAATTGATTATACATATATATATTAATTAATATCACATGTAATAAAAAAATACTAAATATCTCACATGGTACTCTTGTTTCACCGAAATTGCAACCAAACACATCAAAAAGGTCCGTATTTCACTCTCGGCACCATACCAATAAAAAATACTAAAACATGATAATGATTCACATTACAAAATAATTTAAATTAATATTTAATCCTCTATAAAATCAAATGGAAACATGTTTCCATTAAAATAGTATTTGACGATATATAGATTTTATTTTATAATTCCCATAGGAAAATCCTTATGAAATATCTATAAAAAACTGTCAATTCCGCCATGATATGGTGAAATTAGAAACACAAACCCTACCCAATAAGTGAAATCAAGATGAAATAAAGGGAAATAAAAAATGGGGCACAAAAAGGGTAAAATATCACAAAAAACTAGAGAAATAACACCGTTAATATCCCTAATATATAGATAAATATATGAAATGGGAGGGGAGACCCCTGGTTCGGTCATGAGTGGGAGGGAGAGAAAAGGGAAATTCCACTAAAATGGTCAAAGGTAAAGAATAGGAAAAATATAATAAATTGGTTTAGGAAACATTTTATATAATGAAAGGTGTCCCCAAGAAGCATACCCATCACCCATTAATGGTATGAAATACTTTGGACGAGGGCTTGCACCTATGACCAAACCTCATTCATAGTGTGAAACCCAAGTTTTTTAGTTTAAATGGTCTCAATAATAGAAAATTGAGCTACCAGACCACCCAAAACACCCCAAATGATCTCCCTAGAACTAGTACCAGAAACAGAGTGTCTAACCACATCCAAAGGACACCTCTTGAGATGTACTGACATGTGAAATTCTAATATAAATAAAATTTTTCTAATTGACCCTTATCCAAAAAAATCATTATTCATAGGAATTTTACAAATCCTAATGGAGAAGTGTTTTACATTATTTCTATAATTGGTTTCCCTATTATTTGTCATAATCCAGGAAGGAAATTAGTGTTATGATGTTTGAATCGGTATTATCAATAGGCCTCCTATGTGAATGTTATCAAAACCCATGTATTTCTATTCCATAAAACATGACACATCATACATTTTTAATAAATGTGTCAAGGACCACATCTAATCAATTTAACATTATGAGGAATTAAAGATAAGCTGAAAGGTTTTTTGTAATTGTTAGTATCAGAATTTCTCATGAATGACCCTTTCTTGTTCAGCATGATTGTTTGTTACTAAATAGGATAATTTATAGAGGGTCTTACACCATTTAAGAGTCCCATATATGGATTTACACAATCTTCTTATTTGTAAAAAGATGAGGAAGGTTGATTGGAAAGTTCGGTTCTTACACCTAATATGATATCCTCATATAGAAGAAAACTAGAGGATTATCTTAACACAATGAACTTAATGTTACCAATAGGTGTACCATGACTCAATGAATTATCCTATTAAATCACATAACGAATCATATGACTTCCATATATGGAATGGTGTTTTTAGGATGCTGGGATTGAACCTCATATATATGTCCTCTATATCCTAGATAATATGAAAACCCACAAAGTTTAAGGTGCTTGATTTAAGTTCATGTAGAAAGACTAGTCCATGTAGTTTAGTGTCATGTGTAAATGACGTGTTCAACATAGTATTTCATCATGCTACGAGTAAAAATATGTTTTTTATGATTTTAACAAGAAACATATCAATCATGATAAAAATATGATCATTTACAACCTCTAATACAGTGTGAGTCGTATTTAATGTGAGAAATAAGAGATAAAAGAATAAAAAAAATATTATACGAGAAAAAAAATGGGGTGTTGAGTGGGGATTACTTCATTTTCTACCCATTATGATTTTACTCAAGATGATGACCCACGTAATGGAATTTTTAGGAAACTAAGAGATGTTACTTTGCTCATGGAACTAAAGGAATCCAAGAAGAGTATCATGAGACATGGAATTTATATGAGTCCTACACATAATCAGAAAATTCATGTTTATCCCATGAATTGGTAAATAAATAGGAGATTATATAGTGGTGGATTAAATTTTCTATGAGTATTTTATTGGAAACCTATGTGACAAATGAGGAGACAACATGAGACTAAGAAGAGACCCCACGTGAGTTTCCCTGAACGTGAATCAAGTTAGAGTATGTTTTGGGGATTAGGCCTAAGAATAGTCTCTTAATGGTAATGAGGGTATATGGTTAAAAAAAATTAACATGTAACTCCTAAGGATTTCCATGAATCATTTTCTATAAATAGACTATAAGGAGTATCTAGATCAATGTATATTAAGGAAGAAAGAGGATTATCTTGAATTGATTTATTTTTTAAGTAAATGATGAAATTATAGGTATTTTAACTAAAATATGGATTGATTTGGACCAGAGAATTCATAGTGAAACTCTCAATTCTTCATGGGTGTTGGTGATGAATGTGATGCGACTAATACTAAGATTTCAACATGCCACTAATATTGACAGGTTGTAGGTAGTGGATCACCCATGGTATAGAATATAAAGATGAGGATAAAATTTAATTTGAGAAGCCTTCACAAAGTATTTGATTTCTGTGTATGAGCCTCAAGGTTGGGGCATCGCATTGCGAAGTTTGAATAGAACTGTTAAGTAGTATATCATTAAGGGGATTATGAGTATCTCACTATAAAGGGGTGTTCACATTTGTGAATTTATATAGTGATTCATGAAGGTGTTTCCATCTAGATATTTTATAATGGGTGTTCACCCATTGCTTCGGGAAGGTTCCTTAGTGGAACTTTCTTTTTGAAGGGGCCTTTGCGATCTCAATTCATGTCAGTCCTCCCCAATCTTGAGTTTTTACATGGGTTTTACCAAATTAGGGTCTCTCGAATTATATTTATTACTCTATAATTTATATTTTAAAGTAGGTATAGAGTATTTTTAAATGATACTGGATAACCACTTACCCAAAATGGTTGGTTTTGTAGGAAGTATGTGGTATCATAATGCATCCATGAACCATGATTGATCATGAATGGAGTAAATTATGGTTTTTAGATCACCACCTCTAAGATAAAAACAGCATCAATTAATAGATGATAAAGGTGATATATAAACTATTAAAGAAGTTTAATATTGAATTATCCATGAATTATGATCCACTTCATGAATGAAGGGACAAATTTTTATGTTTGAATTACCATGAGAATATATTCCCTTTTTTCATTTTATTTCATCCTAAAATGGACTTTGACTTAGAAAAATGTTTCCAGTGCTATCATCGGGGTTTACTGCATATGTGTTAATGTGAACTATCATGCATTATTACCCAACATTCTCCCATTCCAATGGTAGGTGTAATTTATCACTCTTATCATTGATGTGTACTCTCTAATCGAAACAAGATGATTGGATTTTTATTTCTCCTTCCATTGATTACTCCTTGAATTTTTAACATAATATGGGTCCCCCTCACAGATTCAAATTATTATTTTTGTAAATCCTTCCCAGTTCTATCCCATTATGGATTATAGTTAATTAAATAGATTCTTTCTGGACATTTAAAGGGGAATTGACAGTGTAGAAAACATCGATTAGGAGAGTATTCACATTGGACATCACTGGAATGTATGGAAACTAGATCATTGGTCACATATACCTTCCTTATAGGAGGGAATATCATATAGGAATATCGGTTTTGGAACCTGAGGAATCATGTGTCTATCATGAGGTTTGTAAAACCAAGGGCATATTATCCAAGTATTTCACATATAGAATCCCATGTTTAGTGTGAAGTGGTTTATGTCATAGGTGCATATCCTCCAAGTCATTCACCTTTTCAATCACATATTTATCATGCGGTAACAGTATGAAACAGATTTCAAGTTTATAATCTTCTAGAGACATATTGAAACTGATCATATTTCCTTGTGAAGGAGGATGAAATGGAATACATTCCCCTGATGGAGCACCTAAAAGGATTACAAATGGATGGATCAGAATACACCCAGATTATGATTTTTTGGTTCAATTTACTCTAGAGATGCATGAGTGGGGTACCCCATGGGAGAGGATCATGGAGTTATATCCCTATGTGGAAGATCCTAAAAATATTACTAATGGATAGATTAGAACAACCCATAGAGGTGGATCTGGGGTTTAACATCCTATTTAGATGGCTAATAGGGACACCCCATGGTGGCTTTCCATGGAGATAAAACCCTTGAAGGTAGCACATAAAAGGATTACCAATGGAAGGATCATAAATCCTCATGGAGGAATATATGGGGTTCAATATCCTATAGAGATGGATGATTGGGACACCCCATGGTGGCGGATCACGAACATATATCCATACGAGGGAGCACCTAAAAGTTTTACTGATAGATGGATCATAATTCACTGTTGAGATAGATCTATGAGTTTGTTTCCAATAAAGTGGAGATTTCACACCATGAAGGTTGGTCTAGACACTCCATGAAGTGGATCAGGGGTGGTCACCCTATGAAGGTTGGGTTCTGAGGGAAACTCTGAAGGGAGAGGTTGATGCCAATGGATGTGTGAAAAACTCATCCACAAGCACATGAATCCCATTACATTAACACGAAAGACTAGGTCCACACCTATAAATAAGTGTAGGTGTCCCTACGTATCACACCTCGAGTTTTCCTGTGATTGGAAATCTGGTCATGCTTATATGTTCATTATTTTTTCTTGAAAAAACTGATATATGACCACTTCTTTCTTGATAATTATACTTCTTATAGGATTAGGATTTTACCTGAAATAAGCATTCTATGTGAATGTTACCCGATCTTGTGAACAACATCACATATTAAATGTTATACCTGAAATATTATATGCTTATTCCTTATAACTCCCATACCCATTAGAAATGGATTCCCCATTGGATGCTACTAAAATTGATGTTGTTGTAGCCACTCCGATTGATGAAATGATAAGGAACCCTCATATTATTCACTCCAAGAGGGTTGTATCAGGAAACCAAATACTAATATGCATGCTGATTCATTTGTAGAAGGACTATCCTTTGATTGACTATCTCCCCTAGTGTAACACCAAAGAATTCATTCTATATTTCGTGATTAACTCACCACAGCCATAGTTCACATGTGAAGATGATCTCCCACACTTCATCGTTAATGTGCCTATCCACGTTTCTAGGTAACATAGCTAAATCATTGTCTATGAACTGAATGTGAGGACCAGGATGATCACATGGGATTATCCAAAGGTAGTTGAGTTCCCAACCCATTATGCCACAACCTTCAAATGTAGCATGAGATATAATAACAAGGGATGTAAAAAAGACTCAAACCCAAGCTCCAGCGGGAACATCACCTGTGAGTGGGCATGGGCATAATGGTTGTTCTTCACATTCCAAGAATATAGGGACTAACTATTCCATATTATGTTTTATGAATTTGTGTGGATATGGTAGTTCCATTTCTACCATCAATATGAGTTAGTGTGAGATCTTGTTTTCCAATGGTCCCCGGGTATAAACATAATTCATCTCCACCACGGGGTGGTTGGAATTAAATTATGGGATATCCATTTCATTAGAGTCATCGCACTAGAGATTTTAATTATGATTAATTTATACCATTATATAATTCCTAGGAAGACATCGAGAAGACTCCAATCCTGGCGCAACATATTCTATAAGAGTTGAAGGAGAAGTTTAAAATCATGCCTAATTCCAACATATATGTCATGTTCAAAGAATGTAATCACTATTTTAAAAAAGGGCCAGCAGGAAGGAATGTTGGACTAAGGGAAAAAAGAGTCTGATCATATCGTAGAGGGGGGAGGCATGATCCTACTCGTTTATCCCATAGGAAGGATGATTCCATAATTGGTTGGTAAAATATTTGGGGATTCTATCACCTATTAGTTCTCTATAATTATTTCCTGGCCACCATTATCGGAGGTTGGTTTTTTCTAGTAAGGGAAATTATGATGGGAATCTACCCAAGAAAACCAGTGTTCGTGGAGATTCTGGTAGATGGAAAAAGGGTCAACCTGGGAGTAACTCTATTGGCCAAACTCTACTGCATATTAGGAAGTTTTGTAATGGGAAACGTGACTGGGAGGATATATGGGTCATTATGGTTCTATCACAGTTTAATTTATATGTGTCTCATGGGTCTATGAATTCTCAAATTCCATTTGTCCTCTAAATTATAATATGCAACCATCACTTTTGAATATAGCCGGTGTCTAGCTGAGGAAACACAACAATGTAAGGATTGTAATTTTTATCTTCAACCATGAAAATTTTACCTTCAATCCATTTGGAACTCTAGTTGGTCTGATGGTGGACAACTAGTAAGTTTAAAGAGAGAGAAAAAGGTACCCCAAATGCTTTATGGTGGAGTTGTGTGGCTCTAATCGATAGAAAAACATTTTTGATCCTTACACACCATCCGTATTTACAAGGACGTTAATATTCCCTCAACAAGAGGTAAAATAAATCCACATGGAGAACCATGAATAGTGGAACCCTTATATCATTATCCCTCTATGGTGCATGCTGACGATCATAGGCCCTAGCAAAATCATCATGATTCTTCCAACCAACATTGATGCAAATTTATTGATGGAATATTCCAACAAATGTGTGGCATCATATTTGACATAAATTATATGGAAGCGTATTCTGGTGATCTAACTGGTGGGAGTGAATCTAGGGAAGTGGAGAGGTAGATGGGATACTCACAGAGAGGCAAGTCATACCACCATTGTGACTCTAGTGGGATATATATATGTGGGGATGTCACAGGTTGTAGCTGAACCCCCACCTCCTATAGGGGAGTGGTTTTAGAAGTGACCTCACGGGCCAGTAGAAGAGGCTTCTAGAATGAACATGATGTTTCTTCTATAACCATTAATTGATTCCATATTCCCTTTCCTTTGGCCTTCCTTGGGGATGGTGTATGAAAGCTTCCCAAGGAGGATTTCATTAAAATTGAGTCATACAAGGATCCTCCTTGAAAAAAAATTGGGGCATTCACATGGAATTTTACTGAGGAGGATCTCATTCGGGGTAAGGAATATCTCATTCCCTATCAGTCATACCCAAAACACCCTACACCATTTTCACAAGGTAAGTTCATAGATTAACATAAAGTATTGGGAAAATTGGTACAATGTAGTTTATCATCTTGCACCTAGGATGTGGGGAACTCACTCCATACCCCTCTAGAATATATGACTATAGATCATGCTCCCTTAAGAGGGTCATGGATTTAGCAATGTCAGGATATGACAGTTTGGAGGATTTATCTGTCAGGAGGTTTATGTTAGAATCCCTATGCTAATAAGTAAGGGGGGTTATCATACCTATGAAGAGAATCAAAAGGTATGGAAACACATACACATGGGTCATAGGGGAAAACTCAAAAGGGAACATCAGTTTTTTAATGAAATCATGGAGGGATTTGTGAAAGAGGTGTGCACAAGATGTTAGAGTCACATGGAAGATGGTCTCATACATAGTTCTTTGTCACAAAGGAAATACCTAGAGATTTATAGAGGGGGTCCGCCCAAGAGGGGTTTCGCCCAAGAGGGGGTTTATGCATTCAATTCCCGGGTTTCTCATAACATTATATTATTACTGCAAAGGTTAAGGCTATGTGTAATAGGGTCCCTTGCATTCACCTGACATAGGATGAAAGTGGTTGGGTGGGGATTACACAACTGTGGTCCCGCACAAGGTAGGATTTATAGGGTACACGTCACAAAATATCTCTACAGTGAGGATTCCATTTTTTACAATATGTTTTAGAATATGGATCTTATGCCTAATAGAGTGGTGGTTCATCTTTATAACGATCGCCCAGAAGAAGGGGTGTCCTTCATTATATAGACGAGGACTTCAGTGATGGAACACAAGAAATTAGTCGCATAAGAGTAATTCTGTTTGGATTCACTCCTTTTGAGAGGTGGGGGAACGTTCAAGTGTCAGTTTTAAATAAAATTTGGTACGAAATAGTTTTACATGTTTCTTTAGGTCTTCCATAGAATAAAAAAATCTCTTGTGCGCCTACCTTATTCGTTTTCATGTCATGATCAGAAGGCACATGAGATATGCTGAACTAGGTGTGTACGGATATTTCAATCTTCTATTTGAACCTATAAACATGGGGGTTCATTACATGTATTTCTAGGAATATTACTTTGATTCAGATGGTTCTATCGGTTTGACATAAGGTGTTTATTTGTAGATATGTGTGGAATTAGGCACCAATAAACAACTATAAATTTTGATCTATAAGTATGCTTCAATTCCATCACTAGTAAAATTGAATATTTTGAAATTAAATACACTCCTAAATAATATTTTGACTCATATAAGGTATTTTATGGGACCAAGACGTTCCTATAAAACGCTAAAATTGTTTTTTGTCTTAGAAACACTTTTTTTAGATATGAGAAAAAACCATAACCAACTCCTAATGGATGTTCTCACAATCATGACACTGGAAATAGAATTTTTTTTAAGGAATCTCTATCTATAAATGATTGAGAAATCATTCATCAAATGGAAATCTCATTCACTTCTTCATCACAAATAAGAATATTAATTTCTACTCAAACTCAACTTGTGTTTTCTTAGTGAGTATCATTTCATGATTTCTGTGTTGAAGTGCATGGAATATTGATTTAAGTCAAAATAGATATGTGATAAAGGGGATATAATTAATTTATAAAATTAATGAGTAAGATTAATAAAAAAATTGGGAATGAAAATATAAGTAAATAGAATTCAATAAATAAAACATTTTGTTAATAGAATATATGAAATGAAGTGTAATGTCATTATTGTGATAAAACTGGTATATATAAATGATATGACCATATAGGATGTTATAAATGATGTGGGTTTGTTATGTAAGGGTGGTGTGGTTTAGTTGTATTATGGTCAGTTTTAGAAGTATTTTTTTCATTTGATGTGGTTGGATTAATGAGGTTGTAGTATCTAGTAGTAATGAATAAAAATATATTTGTGATTTTACCTATTGTTTGGGATTGTGTGAATAACTACAATATCCATTGTATTTTCCTTATTATTTGTTACACACTCTGGTCAAATTTGGTTAAACATGCCAACTCTAATATGTTTTTGGGTTCCTTATGTCTCCCACAACATCCTTGTTATAGAGGGAACATGTGATTGATTTTCCCCCACTTACCTACTCTACCTTTAGTAATTGTATAAGTTTTGATACCTTGAGGTTTTAGGTGTATATAGGTATTGTAATTTATTGAGTTTATATTATATATATATATATGTTTTATAACATGGTTTTATGGGTGAGATATGGATATTAGGTGGGGTATTCTCATGGTAAGAATAAGAGACAAAACTAATATTTTTTATGTTCACATTACCCTACTTTTATATGGTGCTTATATGTGCTTTTTTATATATTTTTGGTGAATATATGTGGTTATTGAAATTATTGGGTATGTGGTTTTAAAATATATGTATATAGAAGGTATTTAAGAATGGGATATAACCTTTTGTGGTGTGAGGGTGGATAGATTAATGGGAAAGTGTATATAGAGTACCTTTCACCAGTATTGTTATTTTTGTGTTACTAAAACCTGTAAATAGTTTTGGTGTGTTGGATATGATGATATTGGGTGGTGGTTAACTAGGTATAGTAAATAAGTTCAATTTTTTCTTATTCACTAATGTATTAGTATCCATCCTCTATATTTTCAAGAGATTTTTTTAGGGATGATTCTACTAAGTATACATGAAATATCACCCCATTATATATAAATATATGTTTTTAGATTTATAAGAGGGATCTAGTGGGTGAGTTGAATTTTTTTATCTCATGGAGTTTTTTGCTTGTTTTTACGATTTTAGGCCTAGTGAGTTTCATTTTTGTATTTTATTTTGGACACCTTCTTTCTGTTTGGTTTGTACATGCATTGTACCCATTATGGTTTCTTTTTTATTTATATTATTTAGTTTATTGGTTATTTTTATTAAATTATCCTATGATTTATGAGAGTAATATCTCCCTATATTTTTATTTTATATCATCATTTGTAGTCCCCAACCTATGGGCATTTTTTCACAGACTTTTAGGGAAAATTTTATCATCACTTCTATCCTAGGAGGGGGTTCTATTGAGAGTAGTTCATGGAAATGTGGTATCATATATAAGGTTAGGGTTAAGGATATACCCTATAATTATGTTTGAATGAGTATTAAATGGGTTTGGTAGGGTAAATAGACAAATCAAACATATAATTTTATATTTAAAAGATGAATAGATAGGACATTGGTGCTTAGGCCCCCTAGAATTTGATTCATGGACCCCCAAGATTACTAGGAAAGATAGTTAAAATAGAGAATCTAATTAAATAATCTAAAATAAAATTCCATGGTTGGGGGATTTATATTTCACTTATATTGGGATTTATATATGTTTTATGGGTGACATCCACGTGAATTTCAATCTGTAAATGTGCAGAAGAATGATCGTTTCAACTATGTGATGGTATACTTAGCTGAGGATGATGTAAATTAAAGGAAGGAAGTATAAGAGTTTTGAAATATTAATATGTTGATGTTTTAGGATACAATCTATGGTATAGATAAATTTAATTAGATTTATTATTTCATAATCACTTTTAGATTTATCTATACAAGGGATAAGAATTATTTCATTTTGATTGTTTTTCAGTTGAGAGGTGCTGCTCTTCAGTGCTGGTTTATATTTATTTCCAATCATAGGGAGATGGTGATATCATGGGTATATTTTTAGATGAAATATTATGTTTAAATTATTTCTTTATTTATAAACATGGATATGCAGTAGGATTTCCACTCTCTTCAATAGTTCACCATGATTATGGAAGATATTTGTGTTTATTTTAAGAATATTGTTTGATATTCCCTAACCCAATCATTGTTTTTGAGGGTAGAGTGTGAAATCTTGGTGAGATGTTTTATATTTCTATTTAAAATTTACAATCCCTATTTAAATTACCTATAAATATAGATGTACTATCTAAGGAATAGGTTATTAAGAAGATTCATACATGTTATAATTTATCTTGGGGGAGAATTCATTAGAACAACCTAAGGAGAAAAGATAGAGATGGAGGTTTATAGATATCAATGTTGTATAGGATTCATCTAGAGAAGAGTCGGTCCCAACTCCCTAAATTATTATTTTGAGTTGGTAGTTCTTGAGTCTCTGCTGATATTTCTGAATCAATGTATTTCATTTTATTTGGTCATGGGAATCAGCAATTTATGTGACCGACCACTATCATTGTTCAACGTAGAGAAGAAGACAACAATTTGATGTAGCCTCAGTAGTAGTTTCCAATTAGGGTTATCAAAATTTAGTTCTTTATGTTTTTTATTAGATAATGGGGATAGGGAAATTAGGGTATATCCTTATGATGTCTCTTATTCACTTAGCCAAACAACTGATCGTGATCGTAGAGGTGGACATTAGTAGGTCAATGAGGAAGAGAATGCATAGTTAGCAACATTCCCTAGAGATTGCAATGCTATATGGGACAAATATCATTTGAGGAACCATATTATTATCTTCTACCATCTATGATGAATGATTGACTAAGAATCATCACACAACATCATATATCCTACCTTATATTAGTTATGGGGCTCAATCCAGAGAGGCTTATAATTCCCTTGGTTTTATCTACACTAGTTCGAGGTTAGTTTTTCTACTTGATGTGTGTCGAGTTGGAAGTTGATGATGGGGAAACATTATTTTTGGTGATATTTATTCTTATAATAAATGAAACAATTAAATAGAATTATTGGTAGAGATTGGGTTTACTATGTGGATGTAATTATCAATTTCATCTAGAGGATAATTTTCATCTTTGACACAGAAGTCCATTGGGTGGTGTTCAACATTGAGTTAAATCACTATATGGATAGAATGTGTTCCAAACCACTTTTTTCTCAACATTGCGTGTTTTATCAAGATTTTGGTAAATTATATTTGAGTTTTTCCTAAATGTTTTTTAGGTATATATATATATATTCCTTGAAAAGGTTGTGATGTTACTCAATTAATTTGACATCATTTTAGTTAGGTTCCCTAACTATGTAGGATCACCAAGATGGGGAGTGGGTGAATTAGTGATCAGTTTCTTTTATGAATTCCTCTTAGAAATTTATCCTCTGAAAATTGTTAATCTAATAATACACTCAAACATATCTGTCAACCTCAAATAAAAAATGTAATAAACCGTAAGATATAATCACATGATATATACAATTTTTAGTACAAATACCAACTCAATTTAATGTTGATTGTCCCCCCACCACAACATGGATTATTTTACTAACATATTTTAGGAATATAAAATCACAAGAAGAAACTAGTTCTACACCCCATTCATCATTCCTCTAGATAACCCTATTTCTACACTCCAACAATAAGATATTCTGTAATAGTTGGTTATACTACCCAAATATACTTCTCATATCAACTTCCTTCCATATTTTTTATACATCTTAGACATAATCCATTTCTATATCTAGTTATACTCTTGCATAATCTCTCCCTTATTCCTTTCTGATCCACTAAAGAAATAAATTTTTCTTTAAATGTTTTTATCCATAAACAAGTGGGATCAACGTTTCTATTGTATAATCCTCAAGATCATCAACAAATCTCTTAACAGTTTGATTGGACTCAAAATTTCATTCTGAACATAGAATGACCTTGATAGATCAATATCACCTCACAAAACATTATTTAAAAATTTTATTTATTAAAATTAGTTATCAACATTCTCTATCTGGTAAAACCAATTTTTTATGGGTTATAACCTTTTTATGATATACCTTAATTAGATACTCCTAAATTCAATGAACATCAATCCTGTGTGATCATTATTATTCACATATATCTAATTCTCATATACATGTTTCTTATTTTTCTAATGAATTAGACATGGATAGATTCACCACCTTGTTCATCTAATGAAGATCATCCTAATGAATCTTATCCCACTAAGTAAGAACTCATCCAAAAATCTCACTTAGTTTTTTCTAATACAAATAAAACATGTAATGATGAAACTTATTTGAAGATCCTTGATTAAATTATTATTTTTCATCCATGTAAAACATTGGTTGGATACTCATGTAACAAATACTTTAGGACATAATCTCCTCCTTGTATGAACAATGTATTATTCCCATACTATTTAACCCACCCCCATAATTTCACTTCTCAGGTGAATAGTTAGAAAGTGAAAAGTATTTCCCTAACAAAAAAAATAAATAAATTTGGAATCTCCTATAACACAAAATTTTACTGAATTTCCTCAAATCTAAAGGAATATTCCAAATTCTTCTTAAAACCATGAGTTTCTTAAATATTCCTTAACATTTCTAGAAACTAATCCTTGAAAAAATTTCTTTACATCTAAATAGTTCAATAATTTATCAAATTTATATAATGATATTAGATTTTCATTAATAAAATTTCAGTCTAGTATAAATTCAATTAAATCCTTTTTATGATGGTATATCTTTTTGATTTTTCATCTGATTGACTCACAAACCAAATCTATGTCTCGTATATATTCTCTATGTTCCACTCTATTTAGAACCCTCAATCCTTCAAGATCAATATATGTCAATCCAATACATCTACACTCCATCTCAATCTTTTAATTCCCATTTATATCAAACTTTCCTCAATCCAATGGCATCACAATTCTCTATCCAATGTCATCATAGTACATTATTAATTTGATATTTCATGTATGTATTTGATGGTTAATTATCCAATTCAACCTCATAAGTTTCTTCATCATGTGATTTTCACTAGATATCTTCAAAAGATATAATTAACATGTTACCTTCCATATGTTAAATCTTTTATATATATAAAATATACTTTATATAGATTTCATTACATCAAGATTTATATATTTTTAAAAATAAACCTTGTAAAATGAAATTATTTCAAATTTATCATCTATTGTAACTCTATTTCTTTATAATATTTCATTATCTAGTAAGCTTCCATATGATATGACTTTTTCATTTTTATCTAGTAAGATTCATACATCTCTCTAAATGATTCACAACATGGGTTTCCTCTAAATAGCCATTCTCTATAAAAATATGATATCTTATGTAATCAAATCTTGACAGATGCTTATTTTTTATCAATCTCCAAAACATTATTTGAAATTTTTTCAATGAATATATACATCTCTATCCATTCACATTGAGTTTTTCAATCGGATAATTTTTTTCATATTCATATAAAATGTAGCTTAAACATTCTCTAGAAACAAACTTCTAACCATTTATACAAACTTGTACATACTCAAAAATTCCCACATATTACATATCTCAATTTCTTACAATATCCATTTTATATTTGGTAAAATTAGGTTACATAAAAAATTACTTAATTCCAATTAAATGAATGAATATAAATCTTTCATGGATCAGGAGTATTTTAATGATGTTAAGAACATGAAGATGAAACAACATAATCTAAATTTCTAAGGAATATTTTATAATCTCAATAAAGAAACCTTCATAACATTTATAAGTAAATTTTCTTACACAAATTCTCTCAAACTTCCCCAACATTATTGAGTAAAATTATAAAAAAAATATTGATATATTGATAAAAACAATTAAACCAAAGTCATTGTGGAACAACAATATGTAACTATAAAAAAATAAACACCCATATAATATTCAAACACCTTCAATGATAGTACGTGCACTCAATACTCTCTCCACAGATGATGTTTCCCTTTTTTATCCCTCTATATTATTTATTCCACTTATCAAAAATAATATTAATAGGGTAATATAAGGATAATATAATTTCATTTTCCTTCAACTTATAAATTAAAAAAATTCTCTCACTAGAAAAATAAAATCACATGAGTTTATAAACAAATTGATTTTAACTAAACAAAACTACATGAATGTGGTAGAACATCATATAGAAAAAAAGAGTGTACGATCAAGGAAGTAAATTTTTTCTATAAAATTTTTTCATGTAATACTTTCCATAAACTCAATCATTGATATTTATATCCAAATTAATCTGATTAATTTAATTATGATAAAATCAAACACCCATATCAACAAAACATATCAAAATAATTCAATTGTGTAAACACAACTTCCCCAACATCTTGGATATATTAACATTGGTAATTTTTCTTTATAAAAAGTATAATACTCCTACATAATCTTTATATTTTCTACCCCTTAAGAGTGTCCCTCCATTCCACACCATCGTTTGAATTTTTTTATGATAAATGAATCTTATTACCAAAACAATTCAATAGAACATAACTAATTTTTCTAGAATGTATCCTTAAATTTATTTTAGTATAGTATAATTAAACAATAATATTTATGAATAAATAGAATCATCAGTGTTACTTATAAGTTATGCTCAAACTGAGAGTCTTCAATAAGTCTATAATTCTTCTTCCTATACTTATATTTATCATTTCATGTAATTTATTCTTTATGAACGTCATTAATTGATTTTATAATATATTTATTTTCATATGTTGAATTTTCATATGATTCAGAAATATTCTCTTCATCATTCATAACTCATTTGTTACATTGTGTGTGTAACACCATATTCTTTCATTTCTCCTGGGCTAGTAAGTTAGTGGTACAAGTTTTATTAACACACCCATCATGCTCATATCTCTTTAACATTTTAAGAATATTTAAACCTCTACCTGTTGGAAAATTTTTATCAAAATTGTACTCATATTTTGAAGAATGTTTCTCACATTTTCATTAAAAGAATTTTGTGATTATGTGAAATTTCATTCAATGATCATTTTGATATATTCAAATAATAAAGCACTATTTCTTGCCTTTCCCAGCATTACATAGATTCTTTCTTTCATCTAATTTGTTAACATATTTAACTTTTTTAAAATTCCTAGATATATTTCTTGAGGAATTAGAATTCTTTATCTCCTTAAAACACTTTTTTTGATCAACCAACATTATGGAAAAAAATTCCTTCTCTACTCATGATAGATTCCCACTGATTCAAATCATGTTCTTTGTATATATATATATATATTATACAATAATGAATATATTTTGTGCTTAAATACTCTACAACATCAATTGTGACATATGAATCATGATCTTTCAAACTTATAGTATCACTACACTGGTGTTTGTTATAGTAGTTTTTCCCCAAAATATGGGTTACTTTGTTTTGGGAGAAATTTTATTAATGGATTCCACTCATTCATAGTGGATGATGATTTCATAAAAATATTATGTTTTGAACATGAATTGTTCATAAAAGAAGATGTACATTGACATCAAGAATGTGTCCCCGTATGCCTGAGGCTACCGACTAGCATCGAGGGTTTATAGATAGTCCATGGGGAGACTAGACCCTCATATTCTGAGTGCACCGAGGAAATAGATAACAAACTCAGACAACAACAAAAGTAGATATAAATCAATAGTCAACTGAATAAAGAAAGTGACCAATTCCAGTTCATACAATGCATGCATGTCATGGTGATACATATTTGAAAGCTTTAAACAAAACCACATGATTTACATCTCAATACAGAAATAAGGAAATGACACAAATCCCTAAGGGATATATCCATGAGAATATTGAGCACTCGCTCGGTTCTTTTATCTTAACACCCAAGTACAATAAAATAGAAACAAGTAAGAAACATGGTCCTGTAAACATGTAGATACTACTCGGGTACCAAGTGCAATGGCAGCCCGAGTAGGGTGTGAGATGCACAAATATGTAGGTCAACACCTCCCGTGTCTATATCAATATAAAAAATTCAATATAATTAAACAGTTTTCATTTATAATTAAGTAATAATAGAATTTAATAAATATACGACAACCCAACCAAGTTCATAAGGGAAACCTGACAAAGATACCTACTTTAGATCATATCTGAAAATAAGAGTTTGAACAAGAACTATGAATATAGAATTCATAAATAAATTGTTTAACACATTATTGGATATTCATTATTTAACATAAAATATCTATGGGTTCCCTTAGACCCCTATATCACGATACCTATCTTGGTCATGATGGATTCTAAACCTTTCCTCATATTCAAATCACAAATCATTACATCACATCAACATCCGTTAGCGATTTAGTTCAATTCATGCATGACCAATTGGACTCACAGTCCAATGTCAATTAATGGGTGTAGAACATCATGTATAACACCCTCATGAGTATTTGGAGCGTCATTAATTCTCTAAAAACCCATTGGTATTTAAGGAATTATTCCATGTCCAATAAAATAAAAACATTTATATATATTGGGTGTAAAACGCCATGTATAGAACCCCGTGAGTATTTTGAGCATTAATACACATCTCACAATGATGGTAGAGTCCAGTGTTTTAGAACTGGATTAAAATACGATTATTTTTGAAAATTTTCATATAATGCTAGGGTCGGTTTTAAAACCATTCTTTAAGATGAATTTTCACAAGTTTGGTTCATTTGAAGGGTCGATATCGGTCTTGAGATAATCCTCTAGTAGTTCCCTAAGTGGCTCAATGGGTTTCAGGACCACAAGATCCAAAAACATTATTTTAAATATGAAATACATAGTTGTTCGCATGGACTAGGTATGATTTTTCGAACTGTGTGGGTCATCTATGCAGGATACTCTAGGTATTCGCTAGCAGGAACATGTTCTACTCACAGTATGTCAGACCGTGCAAGTTAAATTGTATGGATTACCAAGTTTTGAGTTTAGGATTAAGTGAGTTTAATTAAATTAATGGTTTAAAGGAAAATAATTAAAGGATCTGTTTGGGTTTCATTAAAATAAATTAATTTTGAGATAAATTAATTAAATGATCTTGAGATTGAGAAGTTGTTTAATTAAATTGAGTTGAAAAGAATTAAATTTATTTTAAATGGTGATGAGTTGGAGTCTTTATTTAATTAAATTAATATGATAATAATTTAATTAAATGAATTTTAAATGAGGAGTTTGGGATTTTCAAAAAAGGATAATATAAAATGGTAATACTAAATGATGTGTAAATGAGTATTTGGAGATTCATTTAATTAAATTCAAGGTAAAGAGGTATTTAATTAATTAATGTGTAATGGAGGTTTTATTTAATTAAAATCAAGGTTAAGAAAATGTTAATTTTTCATTGTGAAATCGTGGTAATTATTTAAATAAACTAAGGTTGAGATAATTTATTTAAATAATGTTTATGAGTTGGAGTTTCAAATTTAATAAATTTGTGTTCATATAATTCAATTAAATAACATGAATTGGAGAAATTATTCAATCAAATTCAATTGGAATGAAATTAATTAAATGATGATTAATGAGTTGTGAGGGTCTTTTTAATTAAATTATGTTGAGATAATTTAATTAAATAATATTGAGTTGGAAAATTTATTAAATTAAATTCTATGGAAATGGAATTTTTTTAAAAGAAGTGTTAAATGTGGAGTTTGGTTTTTTTCTAAGAGGTGTGTAAATTAATTAATAATAACAATAATATAGTAGGGGTTATTATTATAATTGTTGTTATTATTATTATTATATTAATCGTTATTTTAATTTGGGGTTATTTGAGGGAGAAATAAGAGGTGAGGCGCACAACAGGTAAGGTTTGACCCCCTCCCCTTAGCTCTCCCATGGTGATGAGCACCAACACCCCTTCTCTGACTCCTCTTTGTGCACACAGTTCCTTTTGGTTCCTTCATGAAAGCTATCTGTCTCACTAAGGTAAGTTCTTATCCATGCATTTCATTCTTCGCATTGGCTATCTCGACACTCCATCACCTGGTCTAAATAGGCTAAAACCCTAAGGTCAGGGATTAATTCAGTTTCATCTTTTCTTTTGACATTAGGTGGTGCATAAGATGTCTCGGGACCCGTTGTTCTGTATTTCGACGATCACCACCGAATGTGAAGCAATTTGTCTTTATTTGGTTCACCACCATTGTATTTAAGTAAGGATATATAAACGAAAATTGGTTTCTCACACATTGAATTAGGTGTTTATGGTGTAATTAGGTTGGAGTTGATTATTTTGGTTTTCATTAGTCCTTGCAGCTCTAATTGTGAGTGTCGGTTATTGGTGTTAGGTGTTGCAATCAATTCCAAGTATGCGCTTGACTTAATGTGTAAGTGTGTAAGTGGGACCTGGTCATGGTTTGAGTTAGGAATCTTTTTCTCAGCCAAATTCATTGAATACGGGTTCTAAACATTGCCTAATTAAGAGAATGCTATTTTTATTTATTTCTTTTGTTAATGTTGACTACATTGATGGATTAAATTCTTCAATAGGGAAATTAGATGATTAATTATGAATTAATTTTATTCTTTTATGCAGTCAAATAAATAATTTATCAACTGATGAATTATGAGTAATTAATTTGGTTAAATTGATAAAATTAATTGTGAATTAATTATGTTCTTTGAAATGATAATTAATCAGAGGATTAATTATTAGTAATTAATTTCGATAATTTGAGATAATTAATTTTTAATTAACTGTGTTCTTTGAGATGATAATTAGTCAAGGAATTAATTATGAGATATTAATTTAGTTAATTTTAAATAATTAATTATGAATTAATTATGTTATTTGAAATAATAATTAATCGGTGGAATAATTATAAGTAATTAATTTGTTTAAGTTGATAAAATTAATTATGAATCATTTATTTTCTTTGAGATGATAATTAATCAACAGATTAATTACAAGTAATTAATTTTGTTAAGTTGAGATAATTAATTATGAATTAATTATGGGAATTGACATGATAATTAGTTGAGGAATTATTTATGAGATATTAATTTAGTTAAGTTGAAATAATTAATAATGAATTAATTATGTACTTTGAAATGATAATTAATGGGGGGATTAATTGTGAGATATTAAACTTGTTAAGTTGAGATTATTAATTATTAATAAATTATGTGTTATGGGATTATAATAGAGATAATTAATAGGAGGTTTAATTATGAGATATTGATTTGGGATAAGTTGGCAAAAATAAATTGTGAATTAATTATGTTATATTGAAATAGATGCCTTGAGATGATTAATTTGTGAATTAATTATGTGATATTGAAATGGTTTTATTAGAGATAATTAATTTGTGAATTAATTATATGATATTGGAATGGTTTCCTTGAGATAATCATTTTGAGAATTAATTATGTAATTTTGAAATGGTTTTGTGTAATAAATAATTTTATAATTAATTATATGCTTTTGAGTGGGTTTCCTTTTGATTAGTTAATTGTTAAATTAATAAGATAAATTGATGAGAATAATTAATTGTTTAATTAAATAATATTGTAATTATTATTAGTTAATTTTCAAGTTGACGAATGGAATTTCTATGTTTATCTAATTGTTGTGTTAGTAGTGAATGTGATGTTGTTAATTACTTTTTGAATTAATTAACAGACTCGATTAATTAGTTGATGAATTAATTAATTGAAGGGATCTTGGGGTTCTAGACATGAATTTCAACAACCATGATATATATATATATATATATATATATGATTGATAAATGGGTTGTGAGATAGGGTCCGATGCACAAAATATTCACGGTGTGCAAGACATGGCGTTCTACACCCAGCATGTATGAAAATTTTCTTATGGGATATGTACTGATTCTCCAAATACCCCAGGGTTGTAAGATACGGTCTGATTCTTAAAATTCTCAGAAGGGTGCTAGAAATGACGTTCTACACCCATTAATAGATATTGGACTATGAGTCCAATTGTTCATACATGATTTGAATAAAATAGTTAATGAAATACAATGTGATATAATAATTTGTGACTTGAATAAGAGAAATAGTTTAGAATCTATTAGGGCCAAGACAAGTATATAGATATAGGTGTCCAGGGGAACCCGAGGATTTATGTAGTTAAATAAATAACATCCAATAATGTGTTAAATAGTTTATTTATGTATTAGATATATAGAGTTCTTGTTTAGACTCATATTACTAGATACGATCTGAAGTAGGTATCTCCAGCATGTGTCCCTTAGAAACCTGGATGGGTGGAAGTATACTTATTCAATTATGTTATTACTTCATCATACATGCACACTATTTAGTTCTATTGAATATTTTAGATTGAGCTAGAAACTGGTGGTCTAAACCTTATGAGATTTTTATCTCACACCCTACTCAGGAAACCATTGCACTAGGATACCCGAGTAGACTCTACATATTTGCAGGAACGTGGATATTTCTTGTTGTTGTTTTCTTGAACATGCGATTTATGAGAAAAGGACCGAGATGGATCTTAGGATGCTCATAGAGATCACCCTTAGGGAATTGAGTATTTTCCTTATTTATATACTGATATGTAATGTGTGTTGTTTGTTTTTTTCATTCTGATATGTATCACCATGACATGGATGCATTATATAAACTGGTGTTGACAACTTTCTTTACTCAGTTGAATATTGATTTATATCTGCTTCTTCTATTGTCTGAGTTTATAATATATTTCCACTATGAACTCATAATATGAGGTTATAGTCTCCCCACTAACTATCCATAGACCCTCACTACTAGTGGGTATCATCAGCCAAACAGGGAGAGGTGCTTGAAGTCATGTGGCGACCAACCTGACTACCAGTTTGAGGGTAAGATGGACATGTATGTTACAATTTTAGAGATCCATAAAAAGCTCATTATGATCATTTCCATTAGCATCCAAATTTATATTATTAACTGTTTTCAAATAAACCTTATTAATGAGAGTAAATGCCATTGTTTCATCATATCTAACTTCAAGGCCAAGAGAGAGATTATAGGTTGAAATCTTATTATTCCAATTGTTATATTTTATTCCATCAAATATTGGATCACTCATATTTTTAGTTGAATTTATATTATCCATCTTTAGTATATAGTTGGATCATTTTAATGGAACCTATTTCGATACCAATTGATGTTATCAAATATTTTAGGATCACTATGAGGGTGAGGGGTGAATCAAAGATCACTTTCTTTTAAGAACTAAACTTATAAACTCAACCTCTAGAACATCTTAGAGATATAATCCACTCAATGATACCTATCTACCACACTTTTTATGAAATAATATAAAGAAATCTATCAACACACTCTCTTTAAATGTTTTTTAAAAAATACATACTCTATTACATGTTGGTTATCCCCCCACCAATAGATTATTTTGTAAACTTATTTCATTAATTCAAATGCATGTGAAGAAACTAATTCTACACCACAGTAATCAATCCTCTATATAACCATGTCTCAAAACACTAGTAATTAACTCTTTTGATAGATTTGGTTATACCCCCAACCATCCTTCTCATATAAACTTCCTTCCCATCTAGTTATACACCGTAACTACATGCCTTTTATGTAATTGGTTATATAACCCAACTAAAATCTCCTCCTTCTTCTTCACATGTTTTGTCACCACAAGGAATTTGGATAACCTTTCCCTATGTATTATCTTCAAGATCTTTCATAACTCTATTAAGATATTTTTATTCTTGAAAATTTTTCTTTATCACCGAATGCCTTGATTCCTCAATCTCACCTAGAAATTTTTCCACAAATTTAACATTGGAAAATTATATCTAATCATTCTCCCTCGAGTATTACCTCAATTCAACATGTCAAAAAATCTTTCTAGTATATCTATATTCTATACTCTTAAAATCAATGTACTTTTATCCAGTTTTCAGTGTCTAATACACCTCTATTTCACTATACTATTCTTATTTTTCTTGATTTGATAAAGTATTCTTATTCTAATGTTCCTCATTATTTTTTTATGGAACTCATCCCAATGAATCATATTACATTAAATTTAAACTCAGTCAGAAATTCTTATTATGATTCTTCTTTTTCTGATGAAACAGGTTTTGATAAACCTTCATTCGAGTTCATCATTCTAATGCTTCTTCTTTAACATAGCATATCCTTGGTTGGATTCCCATGAAACAAATCCATTAATAGTTTTTCTCCTCTATGTATGAATAGTGTATTTTATCCATAATGGAGCACACCCCCTTAAATGTTCTCTTTTTAAGGTGAATTAGTGGGAAATAAAACCTAGTTTCCCTCTAAAAACACTACTTTCATATTTCTCATTTAAATCAATTCCACTAAGCAACTATAAAATCCTCAATTTTATTCCTTATGATTTTTACAAACTCTACATTCATCATGCATACATAACTTGGATAGATATTAAACATTGAATGAATATCTTAGAATCATCATAATTGAGTACATTAAAATGTTTATGTAAATCTCCTTATATCACTATTTCGAAAATATCCTTCTGATGTACTTGGAAACAAATCATTTATAAAATGGAACATCTTCAAAATATTAATTTGATAAACTCATATGTAAAATATCTATCTGATATGTCTTATTTTGTAGTGTCGAATGTATTAGATACTAACTTTATATTGGTCTAAAAATATATCTGTCTAATACAAATCATTATTATATCAAAATTTGTATGACCTTTTCTTGCTGTAAAACCTCTACCTTATAACATCCAAGATTTCTATCTAATTCCATCATAATACTCTATATTTAGAATCTTTCATATATTTTTTCAATGGAACATAATCCAATGAAACCTTATATATATATATATATATATATATATATATTCCCCATGATCTCTATATGATATAAATGAAATGATATCCTCTATTTAATACAACATTAATTTCTATATCTTATAATTTGTACAGACTACATAATATTAAACTATGTATAGTATTTAAAATTTATCTTTCAACAAGATCTTTGTACAAACAAAATGTCCCTTGGAACTCCATTTATTCATAATATCATGTTTCCATATATAATTCTATCAAGTAGTACATTTTTTATATCCATATAGTAATCTTCATATAACTCTCTGACCAAAGTTCTACATAAATTACGTATATATGATCTGGATCTGTCTGATCATGATAACTTATGAAGTCAACTGTGGATAACTAAAACATTACTAAAAATCTCTGTACAACCACATATGTGATATTTTAGTGTTAGACTATATATATGTTCATCTTTTCACATTAATTATATTCATTACATAAAATTGTTCAACATTTTAAAGCCTAAAACTCATTCATTATCCAAAAACCAACTTGTCGTCCTTTATACAAACTCATTCAAACTCAAAAATTCCAACTTATTATAACTCTCTACCTAGTGACATAATCAATTTTCCATGTGTAATCATTATATTTCATCAACCTCTGTACTTATTCTCTTTTATACAAAGTCATAAAATTCCATCTTGGATCATGATTATGTTTATGATGTAGTAACTTGAAGATCAATACATCATTTTTTGACTATGTATGGAAATTTTCATAACCATCATAAAGAAAATTTCATGACCTTTATATGGAAATTTTGTTACATAAATTATCTGAAACAACTTCAGCATTATTAAGTAGATTTCTCTACCAACACATATTTAAATATTTAAAGAAACCAAAAAAACCTGGAAAAACTATTTAGGATAAAGTGTTAACCCTATGTCTCTATAATTTTGATGTCTCCTTATGGAATTAAAAAATAAAAACATTATGACTTGAGGATTAAAATTGATCATGTAATATTTATTGGTTTTATCCCATATAGTGTATCACTTTAACATAATCTAGTATAATTTTAATAGAATTTAGATGGTAGCCTGATGTTATTCATAAAATCTTAGTGGTTTAACTTGTTAATGTTAATGAAAGGTTACCCCTTATATGGATAGATGATATGGTCATTAAATTGAAGGGAGATATCTAGTTTATAAATATTATTCAATGGTATATATGTTATTAGATTTGTGTGAATGAGGAAAATATCATAAATAATAAATTTAATTTTCATTATTGACCCTTAATATTTTTGGTCGTACATTTTCATTTCAAAAATTCCCCATACGTTTTCATTGGGCTAAATAACTCTATGTTTCATTGTTTTTCATTACATTGTAGTAGTTCATATCGATGAAATCATTATTTATTTTAAGTAAAAGGAGGATTGTTCTACGCATCTGAGGGATATTCTTTAATGTCCATTAACATCACCATCTATACATTAAGTTATCCAAGTGAATGTTTTAGGATCTTGGGGTGTATTTATTTAGGCTCATGGTATCTAAAAAAGGAGTATTATTTTGGCCTATAAATATTGAAGAAATAATCTCCATGGATGAAGATGATAATTTTATATAATTTTATAGTTTCTTTGGTCTAACTTTCTATTATTTTAGGTTGTTGTTTAATTTATCCCCTAATAAACCACACTGACAATACATAAAAAGGAAGTGTAAATCCATCATGAGTACTAATCACTGAAATGATGCTTTCAATTTCCAAAAGGATAATTTTACCAATACTCGTTACCTTCAATTTTCATAGGATAGAGTTATGTTTGATGTTTTATATTACGATTCTTGTCTCAATTTGGGTTAAATATTGATGAAGTGGAGGAAAATGATATTATATTTTTATTAAGGGTTACATATTCATGATAATAACCATTCCACCAATTATTTATAGTTATAAGTAGTGATTATTTATCTAATATATAGAGGGATTACCTAATTGGAGAGTTCCATATAGTCTATACTAATCACATGATATTGATTTATATCTTATTTTTGTGAGATTTGAATATTGGTTAGTTGTAGTGGAAGGATTTATTATGGGAATGTTACTATGATATCTCTTACTCACTGAGAAAATGGAATATTGTTTCTAATTCACTGATTTAGAAGTCATATAGATATGTTTGGAGAGTGATAGATGAGACTGTGGCCTTAAATCTTATTAATGGAAAATTTATTGGTGAATAAATTATATTTAGATAAATTTGAAATCATCTTTATGGAAATAGGTGTAAGACTCATAGTTTCGGGATCATTAAGTAGTTTTCTACCATAATCATATCATTTATAGTGATGCTCTAGAAGAATTTTTAGAGGATCAAGAACATCAGGAACTAATTTTGTGAAGTTATCTATCTCATCGATGATTCATGAAACAAATATCCTTGAGTTTCATAACACACTCATTGTTTTTTAATCCTTGTATTTTCAAGATGTATAAATTTTTGATGATTTATTACAGGGGATTGAGAATAACTAATCAGTAGTGGATTTTGTGTCATGCTATTTTTTCTACTGCATGGAGGAAGAGAATCTAGTCCCTAGTAGTTTTACATACCCATTGGATATCCTCACGTAGAAGTGGGAGAACACACTAATGGATTTCATCACTACTATTACCTATTATCAAGGAGTGTGTGATTCTATTTTGGTGATTTAGAATTAATTTATTAATTCATATCATTAATTAGTTATTAAGAGGATGAATGTTTTAGATTATTTTTATAGGATGTATTTGGAGGAGTTATTAAAGCTTCATGTGTACTAAGGAACATATTCTTTCGTCAAGATCATTATATTACAAAAATATTTAGTGGATTTATTAAGAATTAATTTTTCACTTAACTATAATTTATCACTTCTCTTCATCCTTATATATGTGGTTAGACCATGTGAGAATTAAAATACAAGAAGATTCCCCCTCTTTATTTTGAGATTTTTGAATCTGTCTTCAGCCTTAAACCAGATAGTTCCCCCGGACCGGATGATTTCACTAATGCCTTATTTAAAACATATTGGGATGTGATTCACTTGGATGTGTATCGGATGATCAAATCCTTCTTCACTATAGGTACTATACCTCATGGAATTCATTCTCAATTCCTCACCCTTATTCCCAAGGTTGAAAAGGAGCATGAGATTCATCTCTTCATACCCTTTGCGCTCATTAGCACCAATTATAAAATTATTACCAAACTACTTTCCAAAAGACTCACCATTATTTCTAGAAAAGTATCTCTTGGAACCATCTTGGCATTGTGAATGGAAGGAATATGCAATATTGTATAACCATAGCTTCAGAATGTGTTAACATTCTTAAAAAATATGGCAGGGGTGGATGTGTTGCGCTTAAGCTCGGTTTCATAAATTATTTTGTCACCATGGATTGGGGATTCATATTTAATGTAATCCATTTTTTTGGATTCAATAACATTTTTTAGAATTTGTATAAATCTCTCTTTGTGTCCTCTCAAATTTATGTGCTCATTAATGCCTCTATGGATGGTTATTTCACTTGCTCAAAGGCTGTCATACAAGGTGACCTTCTCTAATCCATTTGTTTCTCTATATCTTAAGACTATTTGAGTATGATTCCTACTCATATGATGGATCAGGGCATGATCAAACCTATACAGGATTCAAAACACATGGCAGTTCCTACTCACATCTTGTATACTGATGACATGATCCTTGTTTTTCAAGGAACTAAAAAAAACATGAAACACTTAAAGAAGGACCTCACTCACAATGAAGAGGTTTTAGGGAAAGCTATTAAATGGAAAAAATCCTTCATTTATTTCGGGAAAAGAATCTATTCATGTAGGAGATCTCAACTCTTGATGTACCCATGAATTAGAGAGGGATCCATGCCTATAAAATATTTTGGTGTTCCAATATTCTTGGGTCGCCCTAAATCCAGCCACTTCCTCAATATTTTTTATTATATAAAAAATAAACTCTCTTAATGGAAAGGGAAATCACTCTCCATGTCTGGCATAATTCTTCTGGTTAAGCACACCATTTATTTCCAACTAGTTTATTCATTTATGAATCATAAATGGCCTTCTTCTTTGCTCACTCATATGAAGACATGCCTCAAGAATTTTTTGTGGAGAAGCAACATTCCTGAAAGGAAGTTACTCATTGTTGTTTACAATAAATGAAAAATCCTATCGACAGGGGATGCTAGTGAATTAAAAAATCATGTTGTTTAATGAGACCCTTTATTCCACGTTCACTTGGAACATTCTTTGCAGTGACTCAGAGGATCTCAAATATCTCCGATGAGAATTCATTCATAAGCTTAAAAAGGATCCAACACTTATATGGACTCCAATATTTATCCATTAATTAAATCTTTTTATGATAACATTATTCCTCATTCATGATGTATTACTTGTAGGTATTCTTCCTTAAATATATATATAGATAATTGGATGGGCTCTCCTATTCTGGATTCTGTGGATCCACACTATATCCCTTGGGATACAGATGTCTGTATCCCGTATTTTTTTACTCTTCCCAACATGGAGATATTGTTGAATCACAAAAGAATTTTTATAAATTATATCTTTGCATCATCCAAATATATTCTATTATGGGATACTGATCAGAATGGAATTCTTGACTAAAAAGATTATTTTCGCTCCAACTATGATTCTTATGATGAGTTTTTTTGGATCAATTTTAATCACAATACATGGATCAGTCCCTCCAAATTGACCCTGATTTGGAGGATTCTCCATCATAAATTACATACTGATGATTCCTTACAATTTTATTACATTGTTTTAAATTCTAAATATAGTTTATGCAACCAACATAGAGAGGATATCACACATGTGTTCCTTTCATGTTCCACTGCTTCAGCCTTATAGAATTCACTAAAGGACATTTTTGATGTTTAGCTTCCTCAGATCATCAATATAGTAGCTAGGGTACAGTATTGTATGAAAATTGAGCTTTCACCTCAACTCAAACTTCTTCTTCTATCTGCTACTACTAACTCGTTCACCTGCTGTGGGATGGACTTAATGGAAATGTGCATGGGAAACCTCTCTATCTCCTTCATGATATTTTATCTCACCTCATCACATCATCCAAGGATGATAATAAGCTACTCATAGGATCCTAATACACCACAGTGCACTATTTCATGATCCTTATGAAACATGGAGTGCCTGGAAATTTAAAAAAAACAAGGCCTCTTTGTAATTTTCTGGAAGCCCCCTTTCAAAAACTGAATTAAAATAAATGTCGATCAAGCTTTAAAAGGAAACCTGAGACTTGTAGGTTGTGGTACTATTATTAGAGACCACATCAATAAAGTCCTGGGTTGATTTTAAAACACATGTGGTATATCCTCCTCTCTTGAGGCTTAAATGCATAGTGTTATTCATACAGTTAACTTTGATCGCCTTGAAGGCATAGATAACCTCTAGTTTGAAAGTGACTCCACCATAGAGGTCCAAGATATTCCAAATGGTGTGATTCATCTGTCTTGGAAATAACTTCCAAATGGATGATATATCTTTCCCACCACTTTAGTTGCAACTACATCATTACTTATGTGTATTGTGAAGCTAATTCTATGGCAGATGGTTTAGCCAATGAAGGAATCAACATGGATCTCACTTGGTTTAACGATCTTCCTTATGACTCAATCCCCCTCTATGAATACAAGTGTAATAAAACCCCCTCGTTTAGACTCATGTAATAATTATTTTTTTCAATAAATTTTTCTTGGCCTCTTGGCAGAGACATCGCATCCCAAAAAAATCAAATACTAGAGGACATATTGCGAGCACGTGTATAGTATTTTGACGTTTCTTGGGTAAAGATTATTCCTTTGGTTGGTATTATGTATAAAAATATTTATCAATGTTTCAAATGAATGGATACATTTTGGGATATTTTTGAGAGACCAGTTAAATATCTATGTTTTTGGAATGAAGTTGGAGATTCAGCAATCTTTTAACTAGATATGGTGGACATCATTAAAAAATAATGTGTTGATGATTTATGAGTGGATGAGTGTGACCCAACACCACCATAAGTATTAAAATATTTATAGGAGGATACGTCTAGAGTATTAACTTAAAGATTATATATTCTTAATAGTTTCTTCTCATCTTTAGTAACGGATGTTTGGTTTTGGGTATAATATTTCATCATATTTTAATTTTCCCTTCATTGTGTATTAGTTAATGCATCATCCACATCTAGATTAGATCCACAATGTATTCCATGTGTACATTATTTTTTGTTATCTTTGTGATTCTCCCAATTAATTTATTATGTATATTTCGATTTTAAAGAACAATTGACATTCATGGAGACTTTGGTTGATATTTAGGACCATTGTGAGAAGGAGTTACATGGGTGTGTCATTACATTGGTTTTATATTTTTTTTGGGAATATTATCTTAATGAACTTTAATTTGGAGAATGAGTGGTAGATTCAAGATAAGTACACCAATATGATTTAAATTTGGTAATATTTTGATTTTGAGATACGATTGAGTTTGATACTTTCTTGTGTTATTATTGAGTTTCAACTGTTGATATGAATTTGTTTGAGAGGTATCTTCTGGGGTTGTTTATATTTTTTAATCATTGTTTTCATTCTAATTTATTTTTGATTCTTGAAGATAAGACTTCATTGAAAGGTATTTAATGTAAATTTATTGCTTTTTCTAGATTTTTACCTAGCATTTCTCGGGTGTTAGAGGTTTAAGGAAGGATTATGAAAGGTTTTATGGAAGAGGGGGACGTTTTAGTTTTTTTGGTTTTTTATACAAGATCATGTTGTCATTATTTGTTGTTATACTACAGTAAGATATCTAGTGAAGTGTGTTTACTGTATTCTAGTACATTACACCATGAGCATTGGGCGTATTGTGTGAGGATAATGTTATGGTGTAGTTTTGAGGCCATTACTTGTTTAGATTTTATTTTTTTGGATGAGGGGGTCATATTTATGTATGTTGAGAATGATTATGATGCTAAGGGACTAGGTTGATCAAAATTATGAATAGTTTCCCCAAGAATACTGATGTTTCTCTTTCGGATTTTTGGTTGTAAAATTACATGGTTCAGCCTTCTTCAATTATGTCGCATCATATTGTTGATGGTTACATTATGATGGCCATTCATGGTTTGGTGGGTCTAATTTAGAGTTTATTGAGTCAAATAGTGATCCTAATTTGCTTCATTATAATAGATTCATACTTGGTTTTATATTATGACCATTTTATATCAAATTTTAGATAGTTCAGTCAAATTATTCTTAGTGAGATCACATCATGAAATCATGATAGAACCTTTGTTGCGTCATGACCAGATTTTTTAAATAATAACCATTTTTTCAATAATAATTAAAATAAATTGTAACCCTTTATGTTTTATCTAATTAAATTAAAATTATATGAAATCTAAAGCATTTATTGTATGTATTTTTCGGGATATTAGTAATCATTTGGTAATTTCTGATCCTTGGTTTTATGATATCATCTTCTTGTGACCCATGTTGATTTACTATAGCATTTTGATTCATGATATCCCTATTTTTCATCAATGGTTGGATATGGAAATAGTCTTGTTTTATTTTTGGGGTATTAAATTAATAGTTTTTATTTTTAATGGTTTTTATAGGATTTTTTCACTGGTCCTCATATGTTGGGAAGTACATAATAAAAGTTTAATAATCATATGTCAAACAATATTAAATAAGTCTTTTATTTTAGGAAATTATAGAATTATCCTTCATTAATTATATTTGGATATTTATGAGTAATGCTATTTTTTAATTGGGCGGATAATATGAATTAAACTAAAGTGTTATTATTGAATTAGACTATTAAATTAAAGGGAAATGGTTTATTCTCATGCCTTTTATGTAGTTTTATGTAATTTCTCATTTGTAAAGTTATCTCAATTTATATTGTTTTTATGAAATCCATTTTTGGAATTTATAAAATGTTTGAATGGAGTCTTATGAATGGGTAACCACTTACTATTATAAATGAATTAGATTTCATTAAAATATATAATTAAGAGGATATTGTTTATGATTTACATAAATAATTAAAATGAGTATGTGAATAGAAAAAATATATTGCTATTGAACTGTGGTGTTAGTTATAGTTTTCATTGTCCTGTTTTGTTATGATTATTATTTTTTCATACATTTTTTCATAATAGTAAGTTGTTTTTTAGAAGTGTTGATGCAATGTCATTATTTTAATAAAATTTGGAGACACGTTATGTTAATGAGGTGTCTGGATTAGTGTTGATGAGGTGGGAAAGAGGTGTAATGATGTCATGGGTATCCATTTCTATTTTTATAATGGCTATTTTATATTATTTTATAATGGTTGACCAGGTGATATTGGGATGATAGCATGATGGTTTCATATCTAATAATAATATATTCTATTGCTGAAATTAAAGAAAAGAGTAAATGAATAATTTGAATAAGTAATCGGTTTATGAGATTATGTTATGTTATAAATATTAATTAAATATATTTATAATGATATATAATAAAAGGGGATGAAATTTATTAATTAAATTGAAAGGTAATAGTTGTGAATTAAGTGAGAATAAAAAATAGTGAAATTGTCATGTATAATGAAATAGTTTTCTACTAAAATAAATGTTTGTAAAAATAATTTTGATGCAGCAATGATACTATACCCCATAAATGATGCGATCTTATTATAAGTAAAAACTTTTGTGTGGAATTTATGTTATCATGTGGTGGTTTTCTGTGTTTTTTTGTTTTAATAGAAGTTATTGGTGCGAGGTGGTTATCTTATTAAGGTAGTAGAAGGTGGTAGTAATAAATAAAAACCTATTTTTCGTTTGACCAATCTGTTCATGTTCTAGGTGTAAAAACTATATCTATATTATTTTAATCATTTTTTATTTTGATTGATAACTTTATTCTAGTAAAAATATTAATTACTATATCATTTTGGGTTTCAGGTACCTTCCCAAACATCTCGGATATAGAGGGATTAGATGGATATCATCCCCCTCTTCCACACTCTCCCATTAGATGCATTATGGGATATTTTAGATCGAGGTTTCAGGTACATATATATGTTGTAATGGATTTAGGTTATGGTTTGTATATAAAAGATGAAATTTTTTTAGTTGTGATATAGATACCTGATAAGGGACATGTATGGTAATTTTAGGGAATGAGGTTGATGTCCTTCATGTACATAATACTCTATTTTGATGATGGTGTGATGTGTGGTTTTGATGTGATTTTTGGGGTGGCTATATGGTTATTTATGTGATATAGTGTGTGGTTATTTCAATATATTTATATGAAATATATTGAAGCACATGTCGTCAACAACTGGGGTGTGGGAGTGACTAGATCAATAAGAAAGTTCTTATGTGTTAGATTTCAAATATATTATTTTATTAGTATGTTACAATACCATGTTTATGGATTTTTTTAGAAGGAATTTTTTATATCATATGGAAATGGATGTGTTATGATAATGATTTAGTTATTTTATTCACTAAACCCTCATTATGTTTTCTTAGCATTTTCACTAGAGGTTTTGGGGATGATCCAACTTTGTGCACATGAATGATCCCCCTTAATATATATAGATTTTTAAGATCTATTCTGTGATCAGAATGTAAATTACTAGCTCATGGAGTTTTTGTTGGTAATGTTTCTATTACAACCATAGTATTTGTGTTTTTGTATTCAACATTATATACCTTAGTTTTTTTTATGATATATACATATATTGTGGGAATTATAGGTTTATGGACTCTATTGGTGGTTTTTATTAAATTTTAATCAAATTTTTAAATATAATTTCTTCTATTTATGTGTTTTTATTCCTTTAGTGCAATTTACCATCCCATTACCTTATAGATACACAGTTCAAGGTTCTCTATTATCTTTAATGTCTTCCTATGAGGGTTTTCTGGTGGTGGTAGGTGTTGAATTTTTTTTGGAAAGTAAAAAATCATGGTTTCTTAGTTTCATTGATAATTGTTTATTATTTTATACTTTTTTCAAACATCGACATGAATGATTTTCATTACAATGATGATGAGATGTTTATTTGGGGGAAGAAAGAGTTTTTGTGTAGGTAATTTTATATCTTAAATTTTTACATATTTTTTAAACTTGAATTTTATTTATAAATGTGTTTATTATTTGTTAATTTTATGTGTTTTTATTTTTTTATTGAAAAATATGGCTTTAATATGATTTTTGAGTTATTTTTAAGATTTTGAAAAATTAAATAAAAAATCACAATATAGTTTAATTAAATAGTGGTGTTCTAATTTTTTGGAATTATTGATGACTCCCAAGGATAAAATTGTACCATAATAGGAAATTATTACAACATTATTGTGGTGTAATATTAAGTATTTTAAAGTCAAGAAGTTAATTGGGGGTATTTATAATTAATTTAATAAATAGATATATATATACAATTATAGGAAGTAAATCAAAACCTGGTGTCATGAAAAATTAACATGTTGTAATGGAAAATGATAAGATGTATCGAATTTTAGTGAAGGAACAAAACTATAAAATTTTCATTATGTTATAAGGAAGAGGAGAAATTATTCTATGAAGTAAAAATAATTGGTTTCATAATAATAATTTGGATATGAAAAGATATGATGTTATATAATGTTATATCATTTTCAAACATTTGATAGAAAATGGATTGTTTATATTTTAGGGTCGATATAATGATATATATATATATGTTTCATTTTAATAACACTCATTAATACATTATTGTTAACTAATATTAAATATTTATAAATAGGGGTGTCCAATTCAAAATAAAGCATCAACTAAAGGGGAGTTTTATGGTTTGTTAGATTCAATTTTGAGAATAAGAAAATTATTAATTAAAAATAATTAAATCCTAGGTCCTATATGATCATATATTTATAATTTTTAGTCACCATTAACATTTAAAGATTATTAATTTAGTTTTTATCTGATTAAAACCCATTTTTTATAAACATTATTCTTAAATGAAATGAATTGAAACTAATGGGGTAGTTATATACTTACAGTAAAGAAGGGATTTACTAGATTTTTGATGGATTATTACAGTTTTTTCAAATTGAGGTTACAAATATACCACAAATATCAGAAATAGAATTTGGGATAGTTTATACCCAAATTAGTTCATCCATCTCTATGGAATAATTTCATATAATAACATCATAACCTGAATGGGCCAAAGGAATTCATTTTTATTCATTTTTAATAATCCTTTTTAAGGGTTGAAGGGGAACTTGTATGTGGTCGTAGTCTTCATGACATTATAGGACCAGAATTTCTTAAATGAATTCATCCAAGATAATGACTACTTGAAATATCTCATCCCCAGAGTCTGCATCATGATCAGTACTCCTCCCTCACATGAATGGTTCGATTGCTATAATATGTAGGGATGCATAGGCCTGGTACCAAAGGAAATTACATAACCTCTCATTCATCCATGTCTTATTTGCACTGATATTGTGAATGTGACTTCTCTGAATCCTCATATAGGGCCTTATTCCTTTTATGTTTGTTTGGTAGATCTGAAATTCATGTCGCCCAGATTCCTTGAGGGTTCCCAATGGCCTTGAGGTGGATCAAAGGACTTGATGTATCTTGAAAACCTTACTAAACCAAAGTTAATGGGTGTCTTGAAGGCTGCTAAGGACATGAGGACCAAATTGGTGGGCTGATGGCCCACTAATGAGAAATATGAGTACATTCTTAAGATAGCTTGTAAATGTCATTATAGACATTTTGCGTTCATAATTATTATTTTTAGAGTAATTAATGTACTATTTGTGTTTATGTTTCTTATGAATAAGGTATTAAACCCTTTATTTATTACTTGGTTATTGTTTCCATTGATGATATATTAGTTTATTGTAGGTCAGAATAAGATCATGTAGTCCATAATAGGATAGTGTTATTATGACTAAAAAAATAATTTTTTTTGGGAGGGTGTGTAAGTATCTTATCTAGAAACATAATATTCATTTGTAAGCTTACATTTTTTCAAATTATTTTGTAATAGTTGAAACAAAAATAAAAAAAATTATTACAGTGAACAAACTGGAAAATGTTTCTAATGTACATATTTTTTTAGGTTTGGGAAGTAATTATAGGGGGTTTATAACTGATTTTTCATATATTTCATTTCCATTGTCATCATTTATTTAGAATGGAAATTATTTATCATAACAAGAGGGATGTTATGATTCATTAGAAAATTAGAAATAGAAGATGATTAGTGGTCTAGTTTTGTTATTACTAAAAGAAGATATTTCATTTATAGTACATTAGGTTACATATCATTAGGAAATTAGAAATTTATTGATACAAGATAGAGTGTTCATTTCTCTTGGTTATAGATAGTTGTATCCTCATAGATTTAATAATAATAGTGATGATTTAGATCCATTGGTGGTGTTGTTTTCACTTAATTTATAAATGTGTTATTTGTTTTATGAACCCTTTTTTTTAAGTATCATAATATTTTATGTCATATATTTTTCCAGAATGATTTGAATTTATAAAAGATGTTATGGATATAATTTTTTTCATAATTATTTTTTGAAAATCATTTATACCACTGGTAATGGCAATGTGATAGTTTATTCATTTATTAGAAATTTGAATAATGATGTGTCAGGCCTAAAGAGTGATAAATTGATTGAGATGAAATTCTTTGTCACTTTACATCTTGTTTTTTAGAAGATTTATGATAGATAAAGTATTTATTATATCATAATTAAATCCGTATTCATGTAGTAGGTGGTGGAGTCTTAGTTAGAATATCCTAAAGTAAATGTTATGATAGTTAAGATAGTTAATGTGGGTGAATATAATGGTTTGATAGTGGTTGAAGAATATTTTGTGTTATTATAAGGAAAACACATTATTCCCGTGTGTTTTGTAGAATAAATTTTGTATGAGTTTCATGGATTATCTTTGGAAACTCATCAAGGAATTATAATTTTATTTCATGATCAGGATAAGTATTTTATTTGTCTTGATATGAAGAACTCAATGGATATGTTTTTATCTAGATATATCGCATGTCAAATAGTTAATGAAAAAAATTTGGTTGTAATAGTTTTTTTCATCCCTTAGATACTTCTAGATGGATGTGGTAGATATTTTAATGGATTTTTTAGATATCCTAAATATAATAGAGGAATATATTTCATATAGGGTTTTGTGTATAGATCGATAAAGATGAATCATTTCATAGTGATTAATAAATAAATATCAGTGGATGGTTTGGAAAAATATTATGTAATGGAAGTGGTGTAACATCATAGAGTTTCAAGATTATTATTTATGGTTGTGACACATGGTTTAGATAAAAATATTTATAGGGTATTATAGCATAATTCTAGGACCTAATTATACCTCATGAATGCACTACATCAAATAATTGATGAGAAAATTGTTTGGATGCTTTTAACATTGGTTTAAATTATTATGAACATTTATATCTTTTGGTGGACTATAGGTTGATCATTAACCATTGGTTATGATTTATTATAATAAAAGATATCATTCTTAAATTAATATTTAACTTTATAAGGTTTTTTAGGGATCATTTTATCATTCACCACAATGTTGGTTCAATATTAGTGTGATAAGTATTACTGTACTAGAATTTTAATAGTGTATGATAGAACATGTACATATTATATGGGATATGAAGATAACTTCCTGTAGTTTACAAATATAATATACAGACCAAAGTTGGATACTATTTTAGTTTTCAGTTAGAGATTATGTATTCTTAGGTATTTCTTCTTAGCAAAGATAAAAATAATTTGAAAATTTAATTAATAACCATCCTAGATTTTTTTGGTCTCCTTATCTTATTATATCATCTCAGAGAGATATATTATCAGTTAGCTCCACCTATTTTGTAACAAAGGATTCATTTCAGTTTTCATTTATCCAATATTCAGAAGTACCATTGTGATAATTTTTCACATGACAGATTTGGAAAACATTGATATCATAGAGGATACAAATTATGTTTAATATCTTTAATATTAAGTATAACTTCATTTTCATGGGTATGATGTAATATTGTAATGACTTATGTAACACCCATGACCCAGATCACCAATAAAATATATAATTTGTGGTATCCACATGACATTAGGTGTGCCTCTACATACTCTCGAGTCTACTGACTATTGGAAATGTCATTAAATATTCACGGGGAGGAAATTACCACAATAGGGTAAGGCTAAATCATGATTCTCCCTAATATTTGTATTTTACCTACCATATAATAGACAAAACAAAAATTATAAATAATAAAATAGGGATCCATGAGGGTTTCCCATAGTTTAAAATATAAAATTAATCAATCTATATGATATAGATCTCTATTAAAAATATAATAAGAGAATATATATATTGAAATCAAAATAAATACATAATAGTTATACCACTTCCAGATACACATACCATACAACATGAAAATTAAAAATAATACAATGGTTTCAAACCTAACCCACATTAGAATCTCAAGTCACATTCTTATCATCTAATACCATACTCACTCTGAGAAATAAATCCAACTCCAATATAATACCTATACCTAAAATGAAACTTGAAGTCCTGCCCATGTACATAAAAAACCCTATTATATATATGTATGGGTGATTCCAATAAAGAAATATGTTTTTTCCAATCACCTAGACACATTTAGTACTTGTTATCAAGTGGATATGAATGTATGTACATGTAGAGTGATGATCAGTGATAAGTGAAACTCAACCACCTAGAAAAAAACCCAATAAACACATTACATGTCATACCAGTGTTAAATCATGATCGAAATATATACAAACATTGAAGACTAAAATAATTATAACCAAATCAAGATTGGATCCTCCTTCTTATAATAAATGACATGTATATCCTCGTGACATGATGAGCCATACCACACATCTCTCATAACTCATTAGAAATCATCCCCATGAGATCTCACTTAAATATATCAACACTATTTTCTCAGTGTCACACCTAACCCATCAATCATTTAACTACTTGTTAATAATAAATACCATAAAATTTCATAAAAAATATCAATCATATAAAGAATACCAAAAATGGGAAATAAAATAGGAATTAAGTATCAACTCAAATTTCAAACAAAAAATAATAAGAAAAGGAGAAATCAAAGTTGGCCTAAAGAACAAAATACCATATAAACATAAATCCCATGATAAAACAAATAAGAAAATAATGAATGGGGACATATATATAAAATCACAATCCTGAAACTCAAAATACACCCCCATTTCATCTCTTTGTTCCTCACTAGATATATTTGTCCAATAATGCTTATAGATCCATTGTCTCAATCCCATATATATAAAAATTTCATATGGGCTAGATCCCATTGTATGATAGTAATGATTTATAGAAGAACCATGATACTCAAATAATATGTCAAAAAAATCATCAAATAAATAACTATATTCTATGAACATGTCCTTACCTTCAGTGTAACTGTAGAAACATTTAGTCCAGCCCTATCTCATATTGTTTTCAATCCCCTCCTAAGAGTCTTGCATTATCTTTCATAGAGTCTCATCAGTCATCTCTCTAGTTTGAGACACTGATGGGGAAGAGAATATATATACAATGTCTATACCTTCAATAATAAAAGATAAAATTTTATGTAGCCTCATAAGTAAAAAACATTCCTTACATTGAAAATCAACGCCTTAGGTAACCCTAAATGTCACCTCGTATTTGAATTATATCCCAATAAAGAGGTATATCACATGAGTCTCATTATATATAGGGATACATACCTATAAAATCTATCTCATATTTTATAATCCAAAAAACATTAGAAAGGAAACCCCTCTAATACTATAAATAATACAGAGGAAAACACTCTTTAATTATAAGAAATGTGAAAGAGGTAATAAATCTTCTCTGATCTGTAATATTGATTATCCATCAACTCTTCTATAAATACCATCTCTTTATGCATACTAAGGATCATCGAAGCACTAGAAATATTTAAAATACATCTGCCCTTTTCTATCAATTGAAATAAGTTAGGTATGAACTCCTGACTCAATGGAAGAGGTCTAATCAAATGTTTACTTCCATAAAAACAAAATCGGATCACTACTTTTTATGAACTACCCGAATTATAATGATGAACACCCACCCAATAATAACTCACATGAATCCATGAATACTTTAATGTGGTTTGGGAGGTCAAAGAGTCATATACAGGTCCTCAAAAAATGGTATTTGAAGGTTCAGATGTAGTTATACGAAGAGGCAAGTTAACAAGAATCTCATACCCAACTAACTATTACCTTAACCAAGGGAATGTGTCATAATGAATCTTATACCATGATGAATCATCTTGAAAAAATTGATAAAAATAAAGAAATTATAAATCTTGAATATCTAATAAGAATAAATGCATTGGAGAATAATTCAAATCCCTCAAGAGGTAAATTGATCCAAAACCATTACCATGATGATCTACCATTTCCTTTACCAAACTACAATTGAAATTCCAATTTGGAAAACAATAGAAGGATTTACAACCCCACATGAGAATAATAATGAATTTAGTAAAACTTATGGAAAATAATCATTATATATACTCCCTTTTTATTTAAATTTTAATTGAAACCCATTATTTAAAATATCACGTCATTATGAATTTCCTTCCTAATGAAACTCATTTAAACCCTTATTTTAACTTCTAAAACCAATTTCATTTAGAAATTAATTTACAAGAAATAACCAATATTAAAAACATTTGAAAAGGAAAACCATTTAAAAATCCAATTGTAGCAACATGATGTTTTAAAAAGAACATGATTCTTGATAGCATATCCAATACACAACATTGAGTTTAATTAAACTGTGATATTATAATAATATATTATTATTTAAATGTGGTTGATATAAATGAGCAATTAAACTAGAAAGTTTGGATACTATTAAATTTTTAATAAATATATATAAAGTAAATAATAAATATAATTTTATTTACAAACTCATAATAAATTAAAACTTAATATTTAATGACATTTTATTCTAAAAAAATATGTTTTCATCAAAAAAAATTTTTATTGGTTTTTTTAGAAAATATTATAATTTTATTTTGGAAATTATAGAAATTTTTTTATAAAATTAAAATGATTTTTTAAATCAGAATATAATATTAAATTATGGTGAATTTATTAAATTTTTATAAAATATTGTTTTTAAGGGAATAGTGAAAAATATAGATTTTTAGTAAAACTACCTTTTATTTTTAATAAATGGATTAATTTAAATGTCCTAAATTTTTTTTAATATTATTTATAATTAAAATAATAGTTATTTAGTTATATTGTATTAAATAAGTTACATTTAAATCAAATTTACAATGGATTTTAATATAAGTTTATTTATAGGCTTTAAAACACTATTTTCTAAAAATAGATTTAAAGTATTTAGTGTGTCTCGATTTTAATTAATTATAATAAATATGAATTAGGAATGATTAAAATTAAATTTATAGCTTATATTTATATATTTTCTAATTTAAATTCATATAATTATTATTTATATTCCTACAATTAATATAAAATCATATTTTCCTTCAAAAAAGTATTTTTCAAAAAATCATTTTATATTACGCATGAAATATTTATCTTATATTAAATTATAAAACATATATGAATTTAATATGATAAAATTTAATCAATATTTAAAAGAAAATTAATTTAAATTTTATAATAAATTCAAATTAATTGTTTTCATGAATAGTAAAAACAATGAAAAATACTTACTGTCGTGAAAAAATAAAATGCTAAAAGTGAGTAAACTTTGAGGTAAGGAGAATAATACGTTTAAAATTGTTTAGTTTTATTGGAATGGTTTTGGATCTCCCTTTTCTCCCCTACATGCCTTAATTTTAATTTTTTTGTTAAATTGGATTGAGATTGACTTCCCGTTAATGAATAGTTTTGTGTATTAACAAAATTGACACTCGTCAATTTAAAACTGGATCCCAAACAATAACATATTTAAAACTATGAAAAAAAATTCTCAACAAAGAAATATGAAATTTTCTTCCAAACATTATTATTCACATTATTGATATTTTTTCTCCCAAAATACCAACATTAGGGCCCTTAATAATAGGTCTAAAGGAGACTCTTCTAGGTGAAGGTAATCGTCTCCATCAAGATCCTTCTTTTTTTGTACTTATTTTTCAACACTAAATAAGTTATTAAAATTTAAAATATAATAACACCAATACCTACAATTTACATATATATTATATTGTTGATTTAAGAATATTTCAATATCTCCTATTCTATCAAATGGGAAACGAAACCATTGATCGCATGTACGGAGAACTATTGAATTGGAAACCAATGTAATTCATTTTCCATCATCCCCTCTCAGAACTATTCATGATGATAGATTTAATGTTTATATATTATATTAATGAATATTAATGAATATATATGATTAATATATCATATACCTTCTTACCATTCAATCCATGAAAAATTAATATCACTTTTCATGTGTACGATGGTCTACCACCTCTCGAATCTATGTGATTTGTTTTTTTATTAATGCATAACATAGATGGTATATATAAGTGTTTTTAAAAAAATAATATGATGTCATTATAATTTTGTAAAGTTAAAATAATACTTTTCTTCTTTTTATCATGATCGTCGAAAATGGAAATGTTACAAATGTGTATGTACGGTCTATCGTCTCCATGATTATTTCATAATTCATTTTTCATAACATTATTTCACTATTATTATTAAAATTATAATTTATTTATGATAATAATAATTATATAATTATTATTATTCAGGATATGATGGAACAATAAAACATTGGCCATCTTCTACACACTAATTCTGTTTTGGAATTACAAACTGAGTGACCTCAAAAACACTTGATGTGGACATAACTAATGAAGTAATTAAATAATTTATCAAAATAAATTATTTTAATGGTTTAATTATAATTTATTAAAACATTAAATGGTTTTTAAGAAAAAAAAATTAATATAACTTTATTGTATTTGAGATAAAATGTATACAGGATAAAGTATGGACTTGAGGATAGGGTTTCATCTCAAAACGTCTTTCAGTGAGACACTAGTTCTTTTATGAACCTACTTTATTTTAAATGTTGTATATACTACCACATTAAAAATTATAAAATTAATTATTCATATTAATTATATTTTAATATAAAATTAATCTACTTCATTCATGGTAGTTATAAATCAAAAGTTACCAAAGTAATAAATGTTTGTCTTTCAATCCCATTTCAATGAGGATGGATTATGCATGAATTTTCATTGTAAAAAATTAAAATATCATTGTATAATAAAACCATTTAATATTATTTTCATATTTTTATTCATGAAATTTTCACATAATGTTTCCATTTTTTTCTCTTTGGTACTTAAATTTATGGGAGAAAATATTTTTTGGAAAATCCGACTTCATTTATATCTTTAGTCAAAAACCCATTTTTATTTCATGTCTATGTTTTCAAAAATTATTATCAAGAATATTTTTTACAATCCAAAAAAGATTTATAAAATCATTTTTACCATTTTTTTACTTTTTAAGGAATGGTTTTTAAGGGAACTCCTTGTAATTTTCTAAATGAAACATATTTTAACAAGTTTACAATAATGTAAAAGGAATGTTTATTTTTACTTACACAACATGTATAGAATTACCTACCATCCTGAACATTAAAATATTTGAAGGAACATTTATAATTTCCCATTTATATTTTTATGTAAAATGGTTTCTATTATATTTTATAAATTTTTATATATTGAATATGTGATTTCATAGGGAAAAGTGTATTTTTCCCAAAAATTATTTCACATAATATTTTAAAGATATTTTTAAAATTGACAAAAAATATTTATTTTATGGATTTCTTATAAATTATGTATATATGTATAATAGATATATATCTATATTATTATCCATTAAATTTATAGCATAGTACAAACCTTGTTTTCAACTCTGAAATGCCTTCATTATGATATTTCTTTGGATTATGATATGAGACAATATTAAGAAACCTATTCTCTTTCCATGTGTAATTATTATGCTATTTGTTATGATTTATTTATTTTTTGCGGAACACATAAATCCTGAGCACGTTATTATGGGTTCACATAGATAGCACCAGGTGAGCCTAATATATATTATAATATGGATGTTATAAAATATAGTTCCAATGTATTGTAAAATGTTTTTATTATCATGAGACATCTTGTATAGTATCAGAGAGTAAACCTAATCCCTTTTATGATTTTTTATATAATGAAATATTGGAGAGTAATTTATCCTTGACTCATATTTATGTTACTTTACATATTGTTTCCACATTTCCCATGATTCCATGATATTATTATACCATTTTCTTTATGTTATATTCACATGTGATTACCCTTGAGCCTTATTTTTTATGATATCATGTTATAAATTTGACAATCACGTTATCTTTCATTGTGAGGTTTATTCCCATATTAATATTTTTAGCTCACTCATTTTGTATATGTATCCCCCATTTTATTTCTTGTAGTTTTAGGGGATCAAAAGTATTTAAAATCTCATTATGTAAAATAAATAGGAATTTTTATTTTAACCTCACTTTGATTTATTATGTACCAAGTCTTCCAAATACACTATGCCATTATATCTTTGAGTTGAAATTTATATATTTTTATATTAAAAATAATGTAACAATATGTGTAAAAGTATTGGGTCTATTTTTTGGTATCTGAGTAATGGTTTAGTTATCCTTTTCAAACAGTGACTAGAAAACATTCGTGATAACCCTAAAAATAAGTTAAAGGATAAACATTAGTACAATAAAAAATTCTAGAATTTTAGTGATGGATAGAGATATATTTTTATAATAAATTGAATCTTTGTTTAGATTCAATAATTGTATTTAGATCTAGAAAATATGTACTTATTCATAATGACTTTAGAAATGGAGAATTTAGCTATACTTGAACATCACCTAGTTCATCATAATGGGCCTTATTGGACACCTGGTTTGAAACTCCAGTGGGATACTCTTTGAAAATTACCTAAGTATTTTTGAACCATCATGAAGGATTTGAATAGATTAATACCATTAATAGTAAAGTATAGACCTATGTTTTTATGTAATAAAAATAACATGTCATGTTTCAAGCATCTAATAAATCATTTTTCATGATTTTATGGTTTACCACTATGGTTATTATTTCTCATAATATACTTTGTGGTTCTTGAAAATGGTTATAACTGTTAGGAATCATGTTAGTAATTAATATGATGGAAAATTTGGTTATTATGAATAACCAAATTGGATGATGGATAAGAGAAATTATTTTGTTATTAATCTTATTCAGTTATCGCATTACATGATTAACAATAGGAAATTCAGTGAAATTTCTAACATGTCAAATTAGAGGAAGATGTAATTTTAGGAAATTATTTATTGTAATTAACATAGAGGAAATATGATTTAGCTTTCTACATATCAAGAATGTGGGAACAAGTATATATAATAATATCTAAAATTGAGGGTAAGATATTTTTTATGTCGAAATAAAGGTCATATAGTGATGAATTACTAAGGAATATAATGTATTAAGTGTAGGGATCCTGTATATTATTCCAGTCAAAATCCTAAACTATATGTTATCTCCAAGAATTAGGAAGGACCTATATTTTTCAAAATAATTGAATTAAAATTATTGATGAATTTATATATTGGTATTTAAGAATTATGTTGTATAAGTACTTTTACCAATTGTATTTTTTTATAAAAATCAGTTAACCTCTAAGGATTGTGTCAATTTTGGAAGAATATATGTCTTCATGTTAGATTAAAATAATATGTATGGATACCATCATGTGTTTATAATTTTATTTTTATTAAAAAGTTAAAACTCATAGAAACCGCCTTTAGGTTCTAATTGATGGGACTTTAATCTGATTAATGACATTTTGGGATGAAATTTATAGGGTTAATATATATAAATATATAATATATAGATTTAATGAAATGGATTAATTTAGAAGAATTTTATTATATTATTGGAGATGTAAGTTCATGTTTATGAGATAACCATTGAGTTTAAATAATTATTTTATTTATATGTTATTAAAGTTATTTGAGATATTGGGTTATTTATTAAAGGAATGATCAATATTAAACCTTTGTTTTTATTGTTGTATTTTGGAGATTGATATAGTCATATTCATTTAGGTTATTATATTAATTTTTTCTAAGAATTTTTTTAATAAATATTGGAGGAATATCCTATTAAACTTCTTTGGATCTTTTGAACCGTTAAAATTTAATTTTAGTGATACTAGAATAAAAATTCCATCTTGAATATTCATTGCTTTGGGAAACAGATGAGATTGTGGTGAAAAATTATTAAAGGTTGAAATTATATTTTAATGTAAGTATATTTCCTTATATCCTTATTTTAGATGGTAAAATGATCCCTCGTCTCTAGTAAAATTATGTTGAAAAAAATATCATCCTACTAAATTCATATATGTTGAATCAATTTTCTCGATAACTGGTCATAAATTTATGGTTTTCTGGTCATTAAATATCTCTTGTTAATTCACTTTCTTTTGATCAATGATCTCTATCACCAAAAGATTTTATTCTTTTCTTTCATGTTAATATTTTCACATTTCACCAATGTTGTCCTTCTTGGAAACCTATTTATATGTTATTCTAGATGAAAATTTTATTTCATTTTCCATATTTTTAAGAAGATATTTAATTATATCTCTTACTATGTGGGTCTTTCACAAAGTGAATTTTCAAATTTCAACCCCTTGATTATAAATAACAAGTAGAAATTATGAACGCATTATTATTTTAAGTGGTATAATGTAACAACCCGATATTTTAAGAGAACACTAGACTCAATAGTGTGTTCAACACACAACATTGTGCTTAAATAACAACAATATAATATTAAAAAAAATTATTTAAACGTGATTGATGTAACCTAGTCAATAAATTTATGGGTATGAATAATATTAACTAATTTTTTAAATATATATTAATTTCCTACTCATTATATATTTTTTCAAACATTTAATAAATAGTAATTCAACATTAATTAAGATATTTTATTTTATACATAATATGATTCCTTAAAAAAATTATTTTCTTTTTGAGAAAATATTATATTTTTTTTTTAAATTTTAGAACTTTTAGTTTATAAAATTATCCTATTTTTTAATATATATATATATATATATATATTAACAATTGTTTAAATGGTTTTATATTTTTTGGAAAATACCTATTTGATAGTGAGTAGTGAAAATATAGATTTATTGTAAACCTGTGTTTTGTTTTTGATAAATTAAGTAATTTAAAAGAATAATTATTATTTTAATATGATATAAAATTATAATAAGTATTATTAATTTATATTTCGTCTAATTAGCTATATTTAACTCTACATTCAACTGGATTTTAAGATAACTTTATTTTTAGGATTTAAAATGCTTTTTTGGAAAACAGTTTTAAAGTTCACAATGGTTCTCCATTGAAATTAATTTAATTATCCTATAACGAGAATGGAATTGAATGAAATTTATATAATATATATCTATATTTGTAAAATTTAATTCATATAATAATGATTTCTAGTCAAACAGAATATCTAAGATCATATTTTCAATAAAAATTCATTTTCTGAAAACTATTTTTTCTTACACTTGAAGGTTTATTTTTAAAATAAATTATAATAATTTTATAAATTAAATTTGATAAAATTGTTTAAATATTTTGAATATTAATAATTTATATTATATATTAATTTAGGCTTTAAATTAGTACCTAATGAACAGTAAAAATAGTTACCATTGTAAAAACCAGTAATGTAATAGTGAGTATCATTTAAGGTAAAGAAGTTAAATTGTTTAAAACATGTTTATTTTTAGTTTTAGAGGTCCTTATCTCTCTTATATGTCCTAAAATAATTTATTTTTTCATTTTTGAGGCACATTTATTTAATTTTACTAACCATTGTTGAATAGTTTTGAGTATTTACACGAACTTCACTCCTCAATTATAAAAGGGTAACACATTACCTCACATATTCAAATCTCTAAATCCATTTTGATCAAAAAAACACTATAAAATAATTCTATAACACCCTCACCCACATTCTAGATCTTTCCATATTCCCAAAATACAAACCTTAGGGTCTTTAATAAGATATCTGAAGGAGGTTCTTCTAAGAGAAGGTAATTTTCTTCATTGAGCGCCTTCTTTTTCTCTTCTTCTTTTCCCTCCTTCAATCATGTTTTAATAATAAAAATATAATAAACCAATATATTTTATATTATGATATTTTATTATTCTTTTGGAATAATATTAATCCATCTTCCCTTCCATAAAATGGGAAAAACCATCTTTCATGTGTACGATGGACTACCACCGCGCTAGAAAATTTAATTTTTCTTCCATCATCACCTCTCACATATCCTCATAATTATTGATTTAATTTTTCTATATTATATTCATGAATTATTAGTCATTATTTGATATTAATATATCATATTCCTTATTACCTTACCATTTATAGAAAAATGATAATGTCATCTGTGCATACAGTGAACTACCACCTCGCGAAATAATGTGATGCATTGTTTATTACAGAATCATGTGGATGGTATATGTAAGTGTATTTTAATAAAAAGTATTGTATTTATGATATTATTATAATTAATTAAATGTAAAGAAAAAAATTCCTTATCTTTATTGTGATATTCGAAAATGGTAAATGTTAAACATGTGAACATATGACCTATTGTCTCCATGATTTTAACATTATTCATTTTTCATAACCCATAATTCATGGTTATTTTTAGACGAATAACTTATTAATAAAAATATGATTTTTTAATTATTTTTATTATATAAATTATAGAATAATTTTACATTTTACATCTATTAACACACCAATACTATTTTTAAATTATGAAGTGATCATCCTCCAAATCATATGATGTGGACATAACTGATAGAGTAATTAAATGAATCATTGAAATAAATTTACTAAATTTTTTAAGTATAATGGATTACACATGGAATTTTTTTTAATATATTAAATTATTGATATAAGTTATTATACAAGAGATAAAATACATACATTACAATGTCTAGAATCGAGGTAAGGTTTTCATTGCAAAACATCCTTATTTGAGACACATGTTATTTTATGCACCTAATTTATTTAAAACAGTTTATATAATTTACCATTAATTATGAAAACATAAATTAGTCTTCATTCATGATATTATATGTTATCATTTAACTAAATAATTCATAAGATACATGATTGAAATGTAACTAAAGCAGTTGGGGTTTATGTTTCAATCCAATTTCCATCAAGACTATTTATTCTATAGTTTCAATTATATGAACATATTTAATAATTTTGAAATAAATCCATTTAATCTTTTATACTTTGGTTATACATGAAATTTTCATGTAATAGTACCATTTTACACTCTTTGGTACTTAAAATTATTAGGTAATTTTTTTTAACAAAAACCTATCTTCATTTCTCCCTTTAGTCAAAAATACATTTTTCTTCCATATCCATGTTTTCTAAATATATATTCATGAATATTTTTAAAATTACTAAAAATAATTATATGGGAATTTTTTTAACTTATTTTAATTCTTACAAATTGGTTTGAAAATAAACTTCTTGTTATTTTTGGAATGAGGATTTTTCAACCAATTTACAACATTGTGAAATGAATATTTCTTTTAAATTATACGGAAAGTATGGAATCACCCACCATCATTTTCACTCAATTATTTTAAGATTAATTTATAAACTTACATTGTTATTTTTATGGAAAATTATTCCTATAATATTTTTGAAATTTTTATATTTTTAGGAAGTGATTTCAATGGGAAAATGCTATTTTTATCAATAATTATTCCATGATGAATTTTAAGTACATTTTCATAAATAATGACACCCTTTAATTATATGCTTTGATTAAAAATTATGTACATATGACATCCACATATGTATCTAGATTATTCTTACTTACTTTTATGGGGTAATATATGCCTTATGTTCACTTCTCAAATGCATCCATTATTAAATTTCATTGGATTATGATATGGGAGAAGATTATGAAAACAATTTTATTTCCATGGGTAATTATTATGTTATTCCATATGATTGATTTACTTTTTATCGAACAAATAAATCATGAACATGCTATTATGTGTGTTCCTAGATAGTACCAGGTGTTCCTGATATATCTATATGATGATTACATATATATTTTTCTCCAAAGAATTTGATAATGTTTTTTGTCACAGTATACTTCATGTGTGGGATTAGGGAGTAACACAATACATTATGGGACATTTTGAATCACGTGATATTTTACTGGAAGTTAGTCTTGAATCTGATTTATGTTATGTTATATATGTCTTCCACAATTCTTATGATTCAATGATCTTATGATACAGTGTTCATTATGTTTTGATCCCATGTGAATACCATTGATCCTACTCTATTATGATATCATGCTATACCTTTTACTCACATGTTAGTTTTTTTATCTTGTTTATTCCCTTACAATCATTTTTAGATTACTTCTTTTTTCTATGTATTCCCATGGTTATCCCATGCACTTTTTGGAGCCCATGGAGAATAAAAAATATATTTTACCCACACTTTAATTTATTATAAACCTAGTATTCCAAATAAAATATTACTCCTGATATTTGGGTGGTAATAGTGGATTTTTATGTTAAAGATCAAGTAAAAAATTTTAAAAGGCTTGGGTCACTATAAACATTTCCATTAAATTAAAATCTATGGGGAAATAATTTTCCATTGAAGAGAAACTAAAATAAAAATTCCCTCTTGAAAAATATTTAAAATAGGATAAATTTTTCACTTTATAAGACAACACACTCTATTACATACATTCATACCATAATAATTAATCATAAAATAGATACACAAAAATAATAGAAAAAATTGATCAAGATACTAAATATAAAATAAGAAAAAATAATAATTCTTCCATTTAAGTAATAAATGATTTTACCAACATTTTATTAGCTGAAAAACATATATCTTAAACATAAAACCCCATAAAAGGACAAAAAACCATTGAAAAACAAAAAAAATATATTAGAATAATAATCACCACACTCACCAAGTAGTGTAATTATACCAAAAATCCCAGAATTGGGTGTAGCATAACTATAAAAACCCCCTATATTCTTAAGAAAATAATAAATAATTTATAAACTTGAATCAAAGGCTAATTTAATCAAAATTTTCAAAAAACCAAAACAAAAATATTCTAGGAAACATACCTTAGAATAAATTATATATGATAATTACAATACAAGCTTATCAAGGCTCCTCTACATTGTATACACCAAATAACCTTCATATTTACATGATTCCCAAATTATTTTTTAGAACCATTCTTAAATACCAACTTAGTATAATAAAATCATGTAAATAGAAAGAGGAAGAAAATATACGAGGAAAGTAGTAACTCTAATATTGATCAAAATAATGAAAAATCCATAGAGTACCCAGATTAAGTAGAGAAGAGTTGGGAAATGATAGAGAAAGGTTTTAGCTCCCCATTTTAGGAGAATTCCATATTGGGGGATCCCAAAGTGGGGGTTCTCTTTAAATGAGGTTAAAAACCCAATTATACTCACATTAAAAAAATGGGCCACTAGAACTATACTGGATGGACACTAAACTTACAGTTTCATGAATACTAGTATATAAACACTTTATAGACAATTTTAACTCTGGTTGACTACCACTAGGCTAATGGTTTTAAGGATATTGTCCATTATCCATCAAATTAAAAATTTAGTGGATTTCCATCGACAATTTAGTGGCTTCTCAATGCCACCCCATGGGGGAATTTTTACCCACCCTTGATTAAATACCTATGATTAGATTTTTTACATACTACCCCAATTCCAAAAAACCAATTTAGACTCCCTAAAATGTATAAAAACCACCTAATTGATCATTTTATAAAATTTCAGAACTCACGTGTGCACCAAAAATATTGGTAAATAGATATTTAATTTAGTTAACAAACACAAAAAATATTAGGTCATTATAACCTCCCCATCATAATACTTCGCATACCTAATAAGCCCTTATAATCACTCAAATATAATTCTTGAAATATTGAGATCCTAAATTCATCTCTAACTTCGAACATTTTACATTTTAATTTCAATTAATTTTTTTGTGTGAATCCAACACTAGAGCAGACAATTAACTTAAATTTTTATTCTTTGATCATGTAGACTATTGCTGGGATTTCCAAGATCTCCATCATCTCACTGGTGTCATTTTTTCCCGATCTTATAATTAAAACTCTTAGAATTCAATTCTTCCCTCTCGATCACCCTAGTCATACTCAACATAAAAAAATTTATACGGTTAATTAATACTTATTCAAATTAAAAAAAATAACCAACCATACCCAGGAATTATGCCACTCTCATCAATAATAATTAACTATAAATGGATGATTTAAACAAATATTTCTCCCCACTATTGTAATCACCCTCCAAAAATGTGTCCCATGTGGTCCAACTGTTGAAACCATCCACTGCCACATCCAAATATCTATCCTTAAACCAATAATATCTTATAAAACCAAAATCATTTGGATCTATATTATAATATATAGAATATCATTAATAAAAAACAATTCAAAAAACTTGATTCACTTTATATCCAAACCATAAAATCAAGAAATCCCATTTTACATACATCCCAATTATTTATATTTAAAAACTATTTTAAATAATATTACACCCACCAAACATACATTTATTTCCATTAAATACCCCATATAATCAAATTATTTTTTTCAAAACCTAAAAATCCCAATACATATGAACATGCCCGTTATTTCATTGAAAACCACTTGTACTTCTCAGACCCTCCTTGGAACCTAATTTCAAAACCAAATTCCTATAAATTTTCTCAAATAACCACAACATCTAAGTGAACATGGCCACATTGAACATTTTTTAAAAATCCACCTCTTGAATTCCATTGGCTATTGTCGATATTTAATTACTAAAATTTGGATTTTTTGGATTTTCAATGAAATTTAAAACACCCGAAACTGTTTCCCAATGGAGGCCAAGAAAATAAATACAATCACATCATAAGTAAGAAAATTGATCAATATTATTTTAAATATCTCTTATGCACCAATTTCGTAACCAAAAAAAATTTATTATGAGTATCTTCAGTTAATAATGGATCTAGTTAAGGAAATTTGTAAAATAACAATACCTTTAGTTATGCTACTTAATCATGCCAATATCATGATTCATGAATATTATAACTAGATAATATTTGAAAAATATGTATTGTGATAGGTCTCATATATCCCATATTTTGATTCTAATTTTAATACCTAACACAACCTAGATTGCCTAATTTGGACACCAAACATACCCTCTGAAATTATGTTTCAAATGAATCCATGATTTTTGGAATATTCATTGTCAACATCCAAATTAATGAAAACCTATATTCACTATTAACTACTAAATTCTCAAAAATAAACAAACATTATGATACTATTTTACAATTCTCCTAAACTAGATCACTCAAACAGTATCTGACTTAGTGTTACTACATGACCTCAGGTGCATCACTTCATACACAAGAGGCTATCGACTGGTGGCTAAAATTGAAAATATTCATGGGGATACTATTCACTTTATATAAATGTTAAGTATCACACTTATGTCAAAACAATGTGTCATGAACCAACCACATAACCGAAAAAAACCCAAACCTATAGATTACAAAATTCGGATCCAAGAGAGAGTACCACTATCCAAAATATAAAAGTAAACATTCTATATAATGTGGATCACTAAACATTATAGTTATATCAATATATATGTCATGTAATAAAATTAAATATATAATTGTTGGTCTATTTTTTCAGATATATACATTACAATATGAAAAATAAAATAAAAATAATGGATTCTGGAAAAACCCAAATTAAAAAATCCTACGATATTATTGGTATCTAAAACTTGACTCACTTGGATCCATGAATCCATCTCTAAATTTAAACCTATCTCAAAAATGTAATGTGAATGCCTATACATAAACATTGAAATGCTTTCTTTTTAGTCATGTAGGTGGTGAGTCTATTTAGCATCATTTATTCCATTTCTCTCCTTGATACACTATGTTCTATTCATTATGTGTATGATCATGTAATTCATTGAAGACTTTAGATACACGATGACTATGACTCAACCACTGGGAAAAAAACCCATGTATTCTCATATAAGTCATGCCAACATTCCATTATCTTAGATAACACATACAAACTAAATACTCAATTGACAGCAGCCATGCCAATATGGAGGCCACCTTCAAATAAAAAATTACCCATATACCCTCATGATGAAATCAGGTATACCTTACATTTCTATTGTTTCATTTTAGCTAGTCACTATGAGCTTTCACTTCAATCTACCAAGACTATCTCCTTAGACTCATGCCTAACTAATTGATTTTATTACTAAACTAAAAAGGCCAAAAAAATAAATTATAATGGGGGATAATTTTCAACAAAATAATATTAACAATAAGAAATAAAATAGGACCCAAAAATTAAATAAAATTTCAAACAATTATACAAACAGATATGGGAAATAAATGAGGGTCTAAAGTAATAAATATCAATTAATAATCTTTCCCATAATAAAAAATCATGAAAATAATAAAATGCACAAAACATTATAAAACTAAAATATAGTCACTCTCCTTATACCTCATCCCATCGCATGAGTCATCTTTTGATATATCTTACATACTACCCCTTGAGAACCATTGGATTGATCCCATATACAAAAAATCATCATAGGGGTTGACTCTAAATAAATGTTTTTATAGCTCTTTAGTTTCACTTTGATCGCTCAAATTATATATAAATAACATCATAAAATAAATAAAATATTGTTATTGTGAAATGCTTTATCCTCTTATGGAACCATAGGAGGATATGGGTCAACCCTATCTAATGAAACCAAAAATAAAATCTGATATGATTTCCACCATCTCACTAAAAGTATCATAGAATTTATTTTTTTATACAAACATTTTTATTTATTGAAATACATATTTTAAAATGTTAGTGACTTTTAATATTATTTAGTGGTATATAGGGTGTGTGTTAGAACCAATAGAATGAGAGGGTGAATTATCCCATGAAGGATCAACTTTCCATGTTTGATGATAATTATATATTAAATTTAAGTTATTGAAATAATTTAATATAATAATACCAATTAAACTCATTGTGAAAGTGATCAATTGATATTATTAATTCATTTAGAATAATTATGAGAGGTTTATTATCTCCTCCCTTATTAATTGGTTATATAATGGTTTGATGTCATACAATTGGGAAATATGGAATTTATCATCATCTAAAGAGGTTTCATGTGTTTTAATGAGTGGATAAATCCAATGGAAGGGGATTCTTCTGTATCCATGTGAATGGAATAAATCCCCATATATTTTTATACTATTTATGTAGGAATTATATATATTTTGTGGTTATGTGATCTATGACTAATGAAATTTTATAGTCATGTTTCCAAAACAAATTCTTGTATTTTTAATGTAATATAGAATGGACTACTTGCTAAAATGTCCATAGAAATTATTTTTTATGGGTCTTATGAAATAGAATAACTTTTTAGTTTGTATTGATAGGGTTTTCATGTTAATTGTTTTTGGTATTATACAATATTGGAGACCCTATATGTCTTTATTGCATTGATTGGATAAAAATAGGTTGATCAGATACTTATTTGTAATGGAGACCAATTTAGAGTAGCCATGATGAGTTTCTTGAACTATGATATATCCCATTAGTTCTACTGTAAGTTGAATCCTTGTAATAAATTGGATACATGATTTATTTTACCCCAATTACCAATTAAATTCCGGGGAACAACTGTTGGTAATCCCATTATCAAGGGAATACTTGATAAAAATGGGGAATATGAAAATACATGATAACCTAGTCATGTATAAGAAAAGTACACGGAGGATTCCCTTTCATGTATTTAACCTTGATGAAAGATAATATGCAAGGTATTTTGGATCACTCGATTTCCTTTAATGTCTATAGGAGGGATCTTGGGCATAAGGATAAATATTATACATGGAAAAATCATTGGACATGGGTAAATCAGTACTTAAATAATCAATAATTTATTATAATCATTGATGATTTCCATAAGCTAATAGGATCCAAACGTTTTATGGATGTATAAAGATGGAAACCACTTATGGTTTAGGTATTGGGAAGACATCTGAGAAAGATTCACACGGGGCCCTTTTAAAGTGGATTATCAAGACATGGACAAGAAATATTTACATGGAGGGAATAGTGATGTGATGTTATAATTTGGGGGCCGCCAATGCTCTTGATTTTATATTTGGGGTGTGTTAAGGGAATTCTTCCTAGAGAAATTCTCATGAAATAAAAAGTCATAAAAGATTTTCTTTCTTGAACACTGTGCAACTAAAAAATTCGAAGTTTCTTGAAATTCATACCTAGAGGTCTATTTTTTGAAAAATTCTAATAGTTAAGGGTTTATAAAATGAGGGACTTCATGCCAAAAAATAATCTTATTTCCACATAATAATCTCACATTTACTACAAAAAATGGCCTAATGCATGGATGCATTTTGTGTGTGCAAATTTTAATTATAAGAACTCATTGTAAATGATGAGGTCTGACAAATCTGAAAATAGTTGAAAAGGAACACCATCACAGCCCCACAAATGATTCTTCCATTTAATTTAATCATGTATCAATAAACAATTTTCAACTCTATATTGAATGTTAGAGACACCCACATAAATTATTCAAAGTCATGTGTTTCTTATGCAGTTGTCGATGTTGATTTATGTTTTAGTAAATACATACATTAAATTTAATTTAATTATTACTTTTCTCATAATGTAAATGTTTTCAAAAAAAATCAAGCATAAAAAAAGTCCCCTCCCCCCTTGAAATTATATGAGTTTGAGACAATGTGAATTGAATTCTGAGGTGGAACATGAACTCCCCCATGATTTTCTTATTCCACATATAATAAGGATGTTGAAAGGTCATGCTTACCCTTGTAAATAAGGAAATAAGGGGGAACCATTGTTACTTTATATAGGTGAAAGAAAAATATCTATTTTCACATAAAAATATATCATGAATTTATTCTAGAATATAATGATTCACTGCATGAAATTGTAGTGGTTGATTCACCAGACATGTAAACTCATAGAATTCATGTTCATGGCCATAGCCGATATAGAAATTTTACAGATGGACTTGGACTATATAAAACATCTATGGGCCATCCCATTTCAACATTTGGTAGAAAAATATAATTTGTGAACTTTTTGTAAACTTTTATCATTTCAATCCCCTTTTCATAGTAACTCATACCATGGAATTTTTAATTATTCATAGAAAAGGATATAAATCAAACTACTAAATATTCATCAACATAGAGTATTTTATGACTAAATTTTTTGATTAAAATAAATTTTTCTTGTTGAAAACATTCATAAACTAATCTAGAAGATGATGGGACAAACTTGAGGAGCTAAATTACATCATAGAGGATACCCCTTTATATATGAAAACTCATCTCATTATTAAACAATAATTGATTATTATTATATAAGAATACACATAATAAAACCAAAAAGATCAATAATTCTAGTTAATGTTTTTGTAAGATTCATAGATTAACATCTTGAAACTGGGATAGAACAACATTATTGAAATCTTCCTTAAAATTTTCTTAGAAATCATCGATCATTTGAAAATGCATGGGATAACCTGGGGATGTGAATAAGATAGGGGTCAGCTGTAAATCCCAATAAGGGAATATAAAAGTTTCATAACCTGAGAATAATATTACATTGTAGACAATATAAATTTAAATGTAACATAAAATGGGAGATGATTATAATCATGAGCAATAAGTAATTATATAGACTTGTGTCATAAAGGCACCATGGGAAATGTGGAAAAAACATTAAACATGTCTTTATAAATTAATGTTAGGGTTAAATAACAAGGCATAATAACATTACATGATTTTGATAAAATCCCATACACTAAACATGGAATCTCATGATACTAAAACACTACCCAATTCATTAGATTGTTATCTGGGTTCACACATCATAATCATATCATGTATATAGAGACCCGAAGCTTAACGTACATAGACATTACATTACTTTTGCGGAATACTTAGTACATAACAAAAACACACACACAAGGACCGTAACAGTTTAGTGTCTTTGGAAACTCGGAATATAATCTTCTAATCGTGGTGAAAGATATTCAACATCTCCCATAAAGATTTCTTTTTTTTAACCTTAATTCTTTCTTTATGTACTGGGGAAAAGAAAACATAAAAGGGTGAGCTAAAATGCTCAATAAGGGTAAACAAAATAAATATCAATCACGTCATATTCATAAGAACATATCTTTTGGAAATCTTAACCTGAAAAACAGATCATAATTTCATAACATGGGAAAAATCATAGTAGTGAAATGTAATCCCAATAATGATAACTGAAAACATGAAACTTTGTGGAATACACACATAATCATAGAGAATCATTTCTTATTAGTCAAGACTCATTTCCAAGATTATCTTAGTGGACAAAGTCCCTTTCTGAACCGAGTTCACTCCTCGTTTCAGTCCTGTTTCACTGAACCGGTATAACCTACCGTTCCAGCCATGTCTATCTAATGAGATATAAAATATTTACCCAATGCATTGGAGGGAGATATATGTCCCACCCATCTCATAATTATACCATTCTTATGTGTGCCACAAAATCATAAATCATACATCACTGCATAACCCATGTAATAAAAATGGGAATTTTAAACATCATGACATCATAAAACAATTCATATAAGATAAATGAATTCATAACAATATTTCCATCACAACATAATCAAGTAAATTTAATAATAGGGATAGAAACAGAACACTATATTATCTTAGATAGAAAATAATTTTGATAAAACACTTGAACTCCATTCTTTAGGAAAATATCCTTTCTACTTCAAAAACATTTTCCTTTCTAAACATGTCATACAATTTTAAACTAAAATAAGTTTATTAGAAATAAACATGAAAACTTTTAAAGGAATATTCTTGGAAATAATGTTTTAAAAATCCATTCATTTCGTATAAGTTAAAGAAAACATTCTTCTCGTACTTTTGTCGGAAAAGTCAAAAAGTACCTCGTATGGAAAATGACAAAAGATTCCTTTCATATCTTTTACTAAAAACTCAATGAAGGGTAAAATTGAAAATAAACTATTGTATAAGGATATAAATATTACATATTGAGGAAACATGGATGTGGATGATAAAATACACCCCAGTAAATACAAAAGTATAAACATTCTCGGATAAAAATGAGATTGTGATATTTCCCTGACCTTAGGTCCAATTTGCTTCGTAAGAGTCCGAAACTCCTGTATAATGATTTAAATATTGTCATTGACTTATTACAGAATCATATTCATTATTATGATATCATATATGGTTAACCTATGACTTTATATTACCCATTATTATGTAAATTAATGATAAAGTAGTGTTTTGGGTAAAATCATCTTATTTATCGTACGTGTTTGGACTTGTTGTTCTTGATGTTATTATTACTTATATCATGATTTACTTACCTCCAAAATGTAAATCATGATTTATATATCATATACATTCATTATATATCCAGAATATACAATCATTTATAATAGTACATAACATATGGAGGTAAGAAATGAAACGCATCGTTCATGGAGACGGTAAGTCGTACGTACGCATGAACGGTACTTTCATTTCTATTTCTTATTTTAATGGAATTAAATCATAATGATACATAGGTATATTATAACTCCAGTATAATATCATATATAATATTATTAACCACATCCTTTATACATCCCACATAAGGTATTAACGAATCACATCATTTTGAGGGGGCGGTAGTCCGCACTTCCTCAAATGAGATTATCGTATTTACCGACTATGGAAACCGTAAAGGCTTGATATAATTGGGAAGTAACGAAGAATAAAGAAATAATAAACATAATATATATTATATATAAATACAGTGCCATCATAATGGCCACCATGAGAGGTGGTAGGGGAAAATCGAACAATCATCGTTTCGTGAGGCGTTAGTTTTCCATCACAGAAACATTATGTTATTCATCCATTAGATGGAGGTGTGTGTAAGTGTAGTTCTAATAATTCTCATAAAAACGTCCTAGTATTTTCAGGATACTGGTTTTGTCACAAAATAAAGGATTAAAAAGATTTTAGGGGTTGGAGAAGTTGAATAAAAGAAAACAACTTAAGAGAAACTGTTACCTTTAATTTTGGTAACTTCCTTTGGTTTGAACCAAAAGGACTTATTGGAGAGTATTCAGCATAATGTAAGGCTTCAAGGGGGGAGTAGAGGGATGTAGGGAGCTTAGTTGGGTAGTATTTTCACGAGCCAAAATGCTTGAGAGGTGTGAGGAATTTCATAGAATTTGTCTCCTTTTATAAGGGAGTGGAGGGGCTCTTTAGGAAAGTGTGAAAACATTATTTTATTATAAACTTATCTTTGGTTTCAAGAGGTCCAAGACAGATTAATGTCGAAGATAAGATGACTCGTATTCTAAATAAAATCATCCAATAGGAATTGTACAGGTTTTGGATGATATTTTAATCATTTTAATCTTATTTATTTTAATCATTTATTAATGAGGTAAATACTGCATCATTATTGTGTCATAAATAATGTAATTTATATGATGTCTAAAAATTATAAAAAAATACCAACATGTAGGATATCGTTTTATCTTTACAATGAATACTTATAGTCCAAAATATAATTTATATATCCCCTTATAAAAATTAATTACTAAATGATATTTGTTAATTCCAATTTTGTCTTTACATTAAATTAATTAATCTAATGTATCATTGTCTTTCATAAGTGGCTCCATTGGGTCCCAAAATCGACCCAAGGATGCACATGGTCGGAAATTACTCATCTAATAAGGTTAGGACGAGTTTCAAGGTAATTTTGAATTATTATAATATTATTTTAACCTTGAATTATCCTATTTATCTTTAACCGTAGTAAATAAAAATTACCGTAGTTACTATTCATAATGCCCAAAAATAAAAATTAGCTTATTAACATAATTTTTACCCACTGATTCCAAATATGGAATCCATTTTTCCAGATTCAATATACAAAAGTAGCAAAAATTTAATTAAAATTAATCCCGTTGTCGAAAGAAAATGGGTTTTTCTTTAAAACATTGTAAAAGATTGAATTTATTTAACATACAAATTTAATGTAAAGTCAATGCTAATGACATACATTATATTAAATGGTAATAATATAATCTATTTATACTTTAAAACCATTCAATATTATAATTTAACCATATAAATTATTGCGATGAAAAAAGTTGTTTTTAATTAAAATATAGCGTGTTTTTACTATTCATCAAAATATGAATGTTACCAGAATAATATGAAAAATTTATCCAAAGTAAATTTTTATTTCTTGATTCCAAAGAAGAATTTTATTTCTTCAAATTGAACTTATAAACTTGTCAAAAACTAGATTTAATGTGGGTGCGCAATCAAAAGGAGGTAAAACTGCATTTTTTTAAAAATACTTATTTTACCTGAAAAATTTATTTTGTTCTCTTAACACGTTCTAGAAAATGTATAAGATGAATAATAATGTTCTAAAATTAAATATTTAGTTAATACTATTCATAACGGCTTGTTCATAATAATATTATAACAATATATCGTTGTTTAGTAAAACCTGATATTGCGTACAACACACGCTATCGAGGAAGGTCGCGATTGCGTTTAATGCAAGCCAAGTCAGGGTTTCCTGTTGTGGAAGAATCCTTCTTTGTTTCGTATAACAGAATCCAACCATATTTCATTTATACATTGAATATATATATATATACTCAATGTTGCGTAGAATAACTATTATCAAAATTGTGTGTAACACGATCCAGGAATAGTGTTGCGTATACTGCAAGCTAATACGGTGTTGCGTATAGCACAAGGTAATCTTGGTGTAGCATACAACACAAGAAATTAATTAAATTAAAAGAATATTTTTCATAAAATCTTGGGGTGTTACATTCTACCCCCAATAAAATGAATTTCACCCTCGAAATTCGTCGGGGTTATAAATGGTTTACTAATTGAAAATTTCTTTAATAGAAACCCACATCGTAAAAAGGAATACCAAAACTTGGCTTTAAAAACTAATGTATGAAACGTAATGGTTACCCAGATTAACTCATCACTGGGTTTCCACATAGGAGAACATAGGTGAAAATATGGATATGGAAGAAAAATCTAACCATCACGTCTTGATGGAGAGTGGTAGAGAACATGGCTATAAAAAATCCAACAATCACAAAGCCATAAATTTTTTATGATCTAGGGTACCATCTGGTTCATCAGATATAAGAGCACTAGGACAACATTTTTGGTTTTCAAGATCATTTCCCTAATGTTGATGAATTAAAAGAAATACTTACATGATTTTGGTACAATCTCACTATTGTTCGTGAATTGAACAATTTCCACTTCATATCATAATGAAATGAAGTTGAATTTGTTATTCGTGAAGCATTAGCAGATCATGTGACAGAATGATGGGTCATTCCATCTGTCTTAAACAAAAGGTTAGAAAAGTTATCAAAAAATACATAAGTCTATATATAGTGAGATTAATCATATATGGTTCCTAAAATGGACTTGTACTTCATATATCATACTTATTAATATAATAAAACTAGTTTCTACTGAACAGGGACTTCCTGTAGGCCAGTGGTCGGTGATAAAGGCCAGTCGCACTTCGGTTGTGGGTTCGATTCCCACAGCCTTGTCCGACGCGATGGGCTGTCGCCCATCCTGCAGGTTTTCTTTTTTCTAAAGCTATATTACTATAAAATCCCATCAACAATATCAAAAAAAAATCCTTGAACAATACTAACTTAGTTCCAACATAATCTATTCCAATATTTAGGCATATCTAAAATAATTCGGTCAAAGCTCATAGTATAAATAAAATGATCACCTGAATGCCATCATTTATCCCTCATATATCATAAGATATATCTTATTGGTCAAATTACAAACATTTGAATACCTTAATCATGTATTCTCTTGAATAATTAATATCCATTGAACCTTAGTGAAAACATGAATGCAGTTAAAAGTTAACACTTTCCAAATACCAAAATCGTCAAATTTATATATCCTCAAACCATGATATCACTTAGTCATTATATCAATCATGAGCTCATGAATACTATCAAACATATTAGATTATTTTTATCCCTTCATTATGTGCATATCATCTGCTTTCCAAAAATATTTCAATCACTTTTCATGGTTACCGGTACCATAAAATTATTGAAAACCACAATAGACTAATACAAAAATATTCTAATAAACCATAAAAGTACCTCAACAACATTATTCTTGAATACGAATACATAAACACTTCAATACATATTCTTCAATGATTGTCCTGGAATAATTCCTTCCTTGATTTAGAAGTAACTTTTTAGGTCAGGGCATTGAGTTGGGTAATGCCCATGTTCTCCACAAATAAGACATTGAACTACACAACAGTCTGTCACTCTATGACCCTTTTCTCCAGACAGATAACATATGTCCCTCCATTTGAGGTATTCTTCAAGGTTCTTCTTCCCTTCTTTAGAAATATCAATCTTCCTTTCTTTATGATCCTCAACATGCGGACATGCATAAAATTCTATCTTCCTCTTATTTGATTAATTAGGCATACCACTAAATTTCACCTTGTAACCCATATATCATGATGACTGATTCGGCATAATCACAATATCTTTCTCTCTAGGCATTACAAAATTTTGTTGCTCATAGTCACAAATTTTTCCATTGGATTCAATGTTAACCGAATTCCTTCTAGTTCCCTCCCTTAACTTAAAACACAAAAAGAATTCTGTGAGAGGCAAAAATCATGCTACAGAAAACAACATAGTAAAGGGGAATTACCCTCAATATCTAACATCTTAGGTTAAATTATATTATCGTTACCGTGGTTCTAAGACTATATCCTATATGTATACTTATCCTTAGATACATCCCTAGACATACCTTAGAAATATCTCTAGGGATCTCACTAACGTTTTCGCATCCTAGTTTCCAAAGGTTGACTAAACCATTCCTCTGATACCAACTATAGAGACCCAAAGCTTAACATAAATAAACATTACATTAATTTTTCAGAATACTTAGTACATAACAAAAACACACACACAAGGACCGTAATAGTTTAGTGTATTTGTAAACTCGGAATATAATCTTCTAATCGTGGTGAAAGATCTTCAACATCTCCCATAAAGATCTTCTTCTTTTTTTAAACCTAAATCTTTTCTTTATGTCCTGGGGAAAAGAAAACATAAAAGGGTGAGCTCAAATGCTCAGTAAGGGTAAAAAAAAAAGAAATATCAATCACTTCATATTCATAAGAACATATCTTTTGGAAATCTTAACCTGCAAAACAGATCATAATTTCATAACATGGGATAAATCATAGTAGTGAAATGTAATCCCAATAATCATAACTTAAAACATGAAACTTTGTGTCATACACACATAATCATAGAGAATCATTTCTTATTATTCAAGACTCATTGCCAAGACTATCTTAGTGGACAAAGTCCCTTTCTAAACCGAGTTCACTCCTCGTTTCAGTCCTCTTTCACTGAACCGGTATAACCTACCGTTCCAGCCATGTCTATCTCATGAGATATAAAATCTTTACCCAATGCATTGGAGGGAGATATAGGTCCCACCCATCTCATAATGATACCATTATTATGTGTGCCACAAAATCATAAATCATACATCACTGCATAACCCATGTAATAAAAATGGGAATCTTAAACATCATGACATCATAAAACTATTCATATAAGATAAAGGAATTCATAAAAATATTTCCATCACAACATAATCAAGTAAATGTAATAATAGGGATAGAAACAGAACACTATATTATCTTAGATAGAAAATAATTTTGATAAAACACTTGAACTCCATTCTTGAGGAAAATATCCTTTCTACTTCAAAAACATTTTCCTTTATTAACATGTCATACAATTTTAAACTAAAAGAAGTTGATTTGAAATAAAAATGAAAACTTGTAAAAGAAGATTCTTGGAAATAATGTTTTAAAAATCCATTCATGCCATATAAGTTAAAGAAAACATTCTTCTCGTACTTTTGTCAGAAAAGTCAAAAAGTACCTCGTATGAAAAATGACAAAAGATTCCTTTCATATCTTTTACTAAAAACTCAACAAAGGGTAAAATTGGATATAAACTATTGTATAAGGATATAAATATTACATATTGAGGAAACATGGATGTGGATGATAAAATATTGTCATTGAATTATTATAGAATCATATTCATTCTTATGATATCATATGTGGCTCACTTATGACATTATATTACCCATTCTTATGTACATTAATGTTAAAGTAGTGTTTTGGGTAAAATCATCTTATTTATCGTACGTGTTTGGACTTGTTGTTCTTGATGTTATTATTACTTATATCATAATTTAATTACCTCCAAAATGTAAATCATGATTTATATATCATATACATTCATTATATATCCAGAATATACAATCATTTATAATAGTACATAACATATGGAGGTAAGAAATGAAACGCACCGTTCATTGAGACAGTAAGTCGTACGTACGCATGAACGCTACTTTCATTTATATTTCTTATTTTAATGGAATTAAAACATAATGATACATAGGTGTATTATAATTCCAGTACAGCATCATATATAATATTATTAACCACATCCTTTATACATCCCACATAAGGTATTAACGAATCACATCATTTTGAGGGGGCGGTAGTCCGCACTTCCTCAAATTAGATTATCGTATTTACCGACTATGGAAACCATAAAGGCTTGATATAATTGGGAAGTAAAGAAGAATAAAGAAGTAATAAACATAATATATATTATATATAAATATAGTTCCATCATAATGGCCACCATGAGAGGCGGTAGGGGAAAATCGAACAATCATCGTTTCGTGAGGCGTTAGTTTGCCATCACAGAATCATTATGTTCTTCATCCATTAGATGGAGGTTTGTGTAAGTGTTGTTCTAATAATTCTCATAAAAACATACTAGTATTTTCAGGATACTGGTGTGGTCACAAAATAAAGGATTAAAAAGATTTTAGGGGTTGGAGAAGTAGATTAAAAGAAAACAACTTAAGAGAAACCGTTACCTTTAATTTTGGTAACTTCCTTTGGTTTGAACCAAAAAGATTTCTTGGAGAGTCTTCTTCCTAATGTAAGGCTTCAATAGGGAGGAGAGGGATGTAGGGAGATTAATTAGGAAGAGTTTGGACGAGCCAAAAGGCTTGAGAGGTGTGAGGAATTTCATAGAATTGGTCTCCTTTTATAAGGGAGTGGAGGGGCTCTTTAGGAAAGTGTGAAAACATTATTTTATTATAAACTTATCTTTGGTTTCAAGAGGTCAAAAACACATTAATGTAAAATATAAGATGACTCATATTCGAAATAAAATCATCCAATAGGAATTGGACAGGTTTTGGATGATATTTTAATCATTTTAATCTTATTTGTTTAAATCATTTATTAATGATGTAAATACAACATCATTATTGTGTCATAAATAATGTAATTTATATGATGTCTAAAAATTATAAAAAAATACCAACATGTAGGATATCATTTTATCTTTCCAATGAATATTTATAGTCCAAAATATAATTTATATATCCACTTATAAAAATTAATTACTAAACGATATTTGTTAATTCCAATTTTGTCTTTACATTAAATTAATTAATATAATGTGTCATTGTCTTTCATAAGGGGCTCCATGGGGTCCCAAAATCGACCCAAGGATGCCCATGGTCTGAAAATACTCATATAATAATGTTAGGACAAGTTTCAAGGTAATTGTTAATTATTATAATATTATTTTAACCTTGAATTATCCTATTTACCTTTAACCGCAGTAAATAAAAATTACCGTAGTTACTATTCATAATGCCCAAAAATAAAAAGTAGCTTATTAACATAATTTGGACCCACTGATTTCAAATATGAAATCCATTTTTTCAAATTCAATACACAAAAGTTGTAGAAATTAAATTAAAATTAATCCCGTTGTCGAAAGAAAACGGGTTTTTCTTTAAAACATTGTAAAAGATTGAATTGATTTAAAATACGAATTTAATGTAAAGTCAATGCTAATGACATACATTATATTAAATGGTAAAAAAATATTCTATTTATACTTTAAACCATTCAATATTATAATTTAGCCATATAAATTATTGCGATGAAAAAAGTTGTTTTTAATTAAAATATAGCATGTTTTTACTATTCATCAAAATATGAAAGTTACCAGAATAATATGAAAATTTTATCCAAAGTAAATTTTTATTTCATGATTCAAAAGAAGAATTTTATTTTGTCAAATTTAACTTATAAACTTGTCAAAAACTAGATTTAATGTGGGTGAGCGATCAAAAGGCGGTAAAACTGCATTTTTTGAAAAATACTTATTTTACCCGAAAAATTTATTTTGTTCTCTTAACACATTCTAGAAAAAGTATAAGATGAATAATAATGTTATAAAAATCAATATTTAGTTAATACTATTCATAACGGCTAGTTCATAATAATATTATAATAATATATCGTTGTTTAGTAAAACCCAATATTGCGTACAACACACGCTATCGAGGAAGGTCGCGATTGCGTGTAATGCAAGCCAAGTCAGGGTTGCGTGTTGTGGAAGAATCCTTCTTTGTTTTGTATAACAGAGTCCAACCATATTTCATTTATACATTGAATATATATATATATATATAATCAATGTTGCGTAGAATAACTATTATCAAAATTGTGTGTAACACGATCCAAGAATAGTGTTGCGTATACTGCAAGCTAATATGGTGTTGCGTATAGCGCAAGGTAATCTTGGTGTAGCAAACAACACAAGAAATTAATTAAATTAAAAGAATATTTTTCATAAAATCTTGGGGTGTTACAATGTACATGCTTAAGTGTGCCACATATATCTTATACATGAGAACACATATCATCACATTTAGTCCCATAATAATTGAGTGTGGATTATATACATGTTATAAAACATTTATATATAATTGATAATATTAAACACCCATTATAAGAGATGGGTATAAGTATTCACCACACAATTGTTTGGCATGAAAAATTCCTGCGAAATTTCAATTGCATAACAGTGGAACATAAATATCCATGGGAGGGATTAATAAGAGTTTATTGGGTCTAAAATAATTTTACAATTCATAATATAAGTATTGGGGATATCTAATAACATATCCCAAAATTATTAGTTGTTGAAAAAATGAATACAATAAGGAATGTGCTTGAATGAAGAGATGGAGCAGCCGATTTCAACATAGTAGCAGCTTCAGTAAACGCTATAATGAGATGGGATAAATGATATCTAATTTTTAGGAAATAAATTTTATAGTAGATGGATATTTATAATGAAATAAAATAATAAAAAAATTATATTGAAAACGATAAAAAAAATTAAGGTTCATGAATTGAAATGAAGATGGAGAGGTCCCTCACTTTTGGAATGAAAAATCATAGGGAAATTTCAATAGCATAACAAGTTTATATAAAGTTCAATGGGAGGTATTAATTATAGTTAAAGGGATATCTAATAATATGAACATAAAATTTTAAGAAATATGTATATATTAAATCATACAAAAAAAAGAACAAATGGTAATTGATAAGCACAATATAAAATAGGTGCATGAATTAAAAAAAGGAGAGGGAGATCCCTTACCTTGAGAGGATAATTCCAAAATCATTGGAGGAGATTATTGATAGATTCTAGGAAACATTCTAGGACTCATAATAGAGTATGGTAGATTAATGATATGATATATATTTTTTTAGTGAAGAGGAATGGGGTCTTGGGTTGTATTATTTAGGAAAAGTGATTAGAGTTTTTATTATTTCCCAGACATAGGTTTTGGACTCTATACAATAAAATAATCAAAAACACAAGAATTAACATGGTTTTTTCCCATGGTCTTTTACAAATAATATTTTCTTCATTATTTTTTAAGTCTATGTTCCTAAATAATTAAAATATTACCCTCAGTGATGTCGGAGTGATTTGGGTTTATAAAGAAACGTTTTTGAAACCATAAAATATAATATATGTTATGGAGGTAGCATAAATTATTTATAAAAATGAAACAAAAACCTTAAAATCAAATTATTTTAATGTAAAAAAATATATTTTTTCTTATATTCCATTTACAACATTTATCACATAAGTTTTTGGTCATTATGGTTACATAATACATACATTATATTTATACTCTATTTAATTTTTATCAAAATATTCAATTATCTCCAAAAAATATGAAAAAATAACCATTGGATAATTTTTAAGAGTTTTTTATAAAAATAATATTTTTTTAAAAAATAAGTTTTTTAAATTTAAAAATTTTTACTTTCAAAATTTTAATTGAAATTTTTATGAAATGATGGGTTTTTTGGAAACAATAGTTTTTTGAACCAACATAGAAATAACAATTGACATCATAAAATTATTTTTATCATTTATACTGAATATATATTATCTAATTACAATATTTTGTAAACGTATATTTTATTTTAGAAATTATTTAATTAGTCAAAAATAATTCCTTGATTAAAAATATATGTTAACCAAACTACAATTTACGTTTTAATGCATCAAAAATATAATTTTATCCAAATAATTATTTCATAATTTATAAACAAAAAATAATAATAATTGTTAATTTTAAATAAAAAAATATTTAGTCTTAAGGTTAATGTTTTTCCAATCCTTTTTAGAATATCATTACCCTTATTTTACATATTTTTCTTTTACTATGGTAATAAACATTTACTACATTTACTATTCATACTCTCAAGAAATTAATATGAATTCATTACCCAATATTTATTATTTTAAAGTCCCATGTTTTTTTAACTTGGTTCAAATACGTAGGTTTTTGAAAAAAAAATAATTTTTTCGATGTGTCATTTTTTTAAACTGAGCTCCATGATTTTATTCCTGGTGTCGGAACACCCAAAGGTGTCATTTTTGGACTTGTGTAATTACCCACTAATTTCTAGTGGGTGTCCCAATGAGTCTCTGGAGAAACAAATCCGGAAAATTACACTTTAATGAATCTACACGGGCAACACACATTTTCAGTCCAACTCGTGCAGTTTACCCTATTTAATAAATTATTTAATTTCATTAAATAAGATTATATGAGAGATTGTGATTAATTAAAATAGAGTTTTAATAATAATAATTATTATTATTATGAATTTATTATTATTAATATTATTTTGGTTGTTTAATTAAATGAATGATAATGAATTAATTAAATGACGGTTGAAGAAATTAATGTGGATTTTGGGTTTATCGAAGAACCATTTTAATTAAATAAAGAGTTTTAGAATTATTAAAGTACCTTTATTTATTAAATGGAGGAATGTGCTAATAATAACAATGCATTTATTATTATTTTTTTTTTGTCATAAATTATTTTAATTCATTGAAATTTTCATTTCATGTTAAAGCAGTGTATCATTTTTGAGAATTTAATGTGGATTTTGATCTTATCAAAGAAACATTTAATAAAATGAAGAGTTTTTTATTTAATAAAGCATTGTTATTAAGTAGTGTTGTTGGGTTTATCAAGAGGATTAATAGTAATAATAATGAGATTATTGTTATTTTAGTTTTGCGAATGTAATAATAATTATTATTATGGATTTTAAATTAGGGTTTATTGGTTATAGTTTTTATCATATTAAAGATACTATAATAAATTGGGAGTTTCATAATTTATTATGAAATGTTTATGAAGATAATAATGAATGGAGAAGAATTTTTAATTAAATGGGGTTTAACATTTATGTTAAAAGATTTTTGTTGGATGTTTAATGATCTATAATAGTTATGTGAAATTAATGAGACTTTTTGGTATCTAAAAGAAACGTCTAATTAAATAAAGAGTTTCATAATTAATAAAGAAGTGTTTTTATTTAATAAGAGGTTTTGGGTTTTATCTAAGGTTAAATAATAATAATTATAATAATTCAATTATTATTATTATGGTTTTATGAGTGGTTGTTATTATTAGTATGAATAATAATAATAATGGATTTTTGGGGTTTTATTTAATTAAATTAAAGGTAAATTAGAAATTAATTAATCGTTACGAAGTGGAGGACTTTATTTAATTAATTTTTGCTGAAATAATTAATTAAATAATTGTGAGATGTAATTTTAGAATTTAATTAAATTGTGTTGAGAAAATTTAATTAAAAAAACATTATGTGGAGAATTTATTTAATTAAATTTAGTGAATGGATTTAATTAAATAATGTGTAAATTAGGAGTTGGGTGTTATCAAAGAAGGGTAATTTTTAATGGTAATATTAAATGAGGATTAAATGTGGAGTTGGTTTTAATTTAATTAAACCATTTTAAATGTTGATATCTGTTTGCTCACGGTTAGTCAAATGGTGCGGGTCAGCTCTGCAGTTACCTGATTTTTAAAATTCATTTTTCTTTATTATATTTTAACATAAAATAAATATTTATTATTAATAATAATAAGGATATTATTATTATTAATTTGATTAGATTATTAATGGTTGATTTTAGAATTAATTGTGAAACATTTATTTAAAGGTTAGTTAATGAAATAAAATTATATTAAATGAGAATAATAAATGTTATTTTTATTATATTAAGACTATTAGTTTTTCTTCAATGTAATTGATAATTGGGGGATAGAAAATGTGGTTGGTGAACCACTATACGGGAGGAATAAAAAAACTCATGAGCCCCCTCCTTTGAGGTGCTCTATACCCCCCCTCACAGGCTCCTCTTCGCGTGATCGAATCCTCCAGGTGTCTTCTTGAATCTTGTCAGTCTCGATGAGGTGATTCCGTCTGCATTTGTTTTGTGATTTGCATTGGCCATTTGGATCCTCCCTCACTCTGTTTTCTCATCCAAAACCTTAAGGTTTGGGGTTTATTGTGTTTCCTTCTTTCTTTGGTTCTAGGGATGTGTAAGGAGCTCCTCTAGACCCTTTGGACTGTATTCCGGCATATACTGACAAGGGCAAGGTGGATTGGTTTTAAATTCACATTGTCGTCATGTTTCTGGTAAGGTTATATAATCATGGTATTGTTTCGCAACATTCGATTAAGGGTTTTATAATTTATATGAGTCCTTAGTACATAGTTAGAGGTGTGTTGGTCCTTACAGCTTTGATTCTGAGTACCTGTTTAATATTTTGATTTTTATTTATATTATTGTAGGATAGATGATTGAATTTATATATATATATATCTATATATATATAAGGTGCACGCGCATGCGATTGTGGACCAGTTGTGGATTGGTTGCCGTCAAGTATTTAAATCGCTTCGGATTTAAAATGGTTCCAGCCCGAGGTAGTGTCCCCAATCCATAACAGTTTATTTAAGAATTATAACTTCTTTAAATAAATTGAGAACGTGAGTTTCCTTGATTATGATATGTCGATGCATGACACTTTTGATTTTATTAAATAACGCCACCCACATGAGATAAATGAGGACTTTAACATGTTTGATTTTAAGCATGTTTTGTTAATTTGGTTAAACTGATATGATTAAACAGTTAAATGATTTGGATGGGCAGAATGGGTAATAGGTTAAATAATTATAGAATTAATTATCAAGTCATTAGTAGTAATAAAATTGTGTATTTTACTGAATATTGAAAATATTGAATATTTTACGTGCTCGAAATATATATTGGAAACTAGTAATAATTAATGGATGGATTAATTATTAAATGTTAAATAGTAAATGGTTAATTAATTGGTGATTGGTTAAATAGATAATAATTAATTAATTAATTAATTATTGAATTAATTAATTTTCACGCATTAAATTAATATTGTTATTTGATTGATTGTTATAACTGTTGTCCAAGGTTAATTTTTGATGCGTATTGTTTTTTCATGCCTTAATTTGGCTTGTATAATGTTGTTAAAAAAATATGATATGTTGTGTGAGATGGTTGCTAAATATCTACGGTTTTTAGCATTTTTTGAGATGATTATAACATGTGTGTAAATTTCTTTTTCGGTTCTCCCTTAGCAAAAAAGTATTTTTTAAAAATCAAAAAAATGATTTTTCAGTCAACATGCGTGTAAATTGTTAAAGTCCTTGATGAATCACTAATTGAGTGGACGAGTTAAAGCATGTTAAATGATTTGTATAATTAAATTTTGATTTTATTATTTAGTTGGATTACTAATAATAATTAATTATTTACGGTTGTTATGTTGAATGTATAATTAATTGTTGATTTATTTGATGGGTTATTTATGTTGTTAATTAGTTGTTGAATTAATATATGGATTTGATCAATTAACTTATGAATTAATTAATGTATAGTTTTGTGGTGTTAGACATGGTGTTTCACACCAATGATAAATATATATGTATGATTTATAAATGGGTTGTGAGATAAGGACAGAAGCTCCAAATACTCATGGGGTGCTAGACATGGTGGTATAAACCAATGATAATTATATATGTGTGATTGATAAATGGGTTGCGAGACAAGGACTAAAGCTCCAAATACTCACGGAGTGCTAGAAATTGCGTTATACACCCATCTTGCATGAAAATATTCTTTTATGGGTTAGGGACTGATGCTCCAAACACCCATGGGTTGTGAGACAAGGACTGACTCTCCAAATACTCACTGGAGTTCTAGACATGATGATCTACACCCATTAATTGACATTGGACTATGGGTTCAATTGGTTATACATGAAATTAATTAATGGTTAATGAAATCAATTATGACATAATGATTTGGGAGTTGAATATGAGAAAGGGTTTATAATTATTAATGAATTGGGTGAATCACTATTAGTAGAAGGAACTAGGAGGGAATCACTATTTTAGTGGAGGGGCTCAGACATAGTATATGAAAGATTAAATTGAATAACATATGATGTGTTATCCATGCCAAATAACAAGCTTGGATTCAGTCTTTACTTTGATTATTTAGATGGAATTTAGAGACATCTATGGTGAGTGACTTATATAGGGGATGTCGGGATTTAGACGAATCTCGAGACTTTCATAACATTATGAGGCTTGATTAATTGAAAAATAAAAATGATTATGTAATGATTGTTGATTATGCCATACAAATGTATAATGCACATTCAAACACCAGCTGAGGGTTGAAGCAGGTACATGGGTATATAGTTACATTGTACTACTTTATTTATGCATGCTTTCACATGGTTTAAATTATTTATTAAATGTCTACATTTTGGGTAGACACCGGTGGTACCAACCTATTAAGATTTACATCTCACACCCTACTCAGGCCACCATTGCACTGGGTTACCCTAGTATATTCTATTTGGTTTCAGGATTGTGATGCTTTCATTTACGTGGAAGATAGGAGAAAAGGACCGAGTAGAATCTCGGGATGCTCGAGGAGACCTCCATTGGGACATGGAGTCATTGTTTATTTATTTTTGTAATGGACTGTTCATAATGTTGTTTTGTCAACTATTTTCAATTTTTTTATCATTATCATGTCATGGATGGATCTGCTATATAATTGATATTGGCCATTTTTTTGTACAAGAATTATAAAATCTACCTTCCACTAATTTATCATTTATTAGACGGCTTCCGCTATTTATTTCCATTATTAGTTATTTACATTGATATACCGATGCGCAACTCTAATAAGAGGGTATATTCTCCCCACTAACTATCCTTAGACCATCACAACTAGTCTTTAGCCTCTGGTGTATGAAGAGACGCGCTTGAGGTCATGTGTCGATCGGTCTAGCCACCGGTTTAGGGGTGAGCCGGGTCGGGACATTACAAACTGGTATCATAAGGTTTCTTTTCCTTTGTCTTACTTATTTGGGGTTGGTATATAGGAGACTAGGAATGTGTCGACGCTTGGGTTAATTTTCATGCTTGGGGCCGATCACCTCATGTATGGGGAATGACCATGTGGCCAGGGATGGAAATTGATATTTTTACTCTTAGAGGTTATAGTTGATATGATTTCACCTTGGGTCACTGGTGTATTTTTTGTTGTTTATTGATTTTTAGAATTTTGAAAAATAATTGTCTTGTCCAGAAATGGCAAGGAAGTTTTGAACATGCATCATCTTTAGCACATAGAGATTCACATGTCATGCATATAACATGCCATGTAGCTGCATTAGTTGGATGCCAGCTAATTTGGATTGTGTTCCTTGGGTGCAACTCCATGTTTTGATCTGCTTTAGAATGCCTCTCTAGATAGCATGTTTCAGTGATATATTTTACATTCTTGGGTTATTATATTCTATATTACCTTAGTTATTATCATGTTTTGTTGTGGTTCCATGCTTCTGTGTTATAGCATGGTGTTGTTTTACTTCTATTGCTATCATGTTAGAGATGTCTTGGACATGTGTAAGGGGTGATAAAGATAAAATGTTTAATAAATGTTTATTGTGATAAATGGGAGCCAAAATCTATCGAAAAGGTATATGCGTGCTTATCGATTAGTAGATGGATACCCATCTGTTTGAACCTTATACAACCATAATATGTTTTAAAATGGTTGCAAATTTAAAACCGCTGATTTTTTATAGTATTTAATTGTTGTTGGGTTTCTTTTTGAAGTACCGAGATTAGAAAAAATGGGACCCTAGGAAGTTTTCTTCTTGGTAAAAAGTAATTTAGATGCCAAATTGCATATTTAAAATGGAATAACACTGAATGTCAATTGATTAAAGGGGATGTTTCTAATATCATGATTTTTTCTCTATGTAGGGAGTTGTTTTGAAAACCAAGTGACATGTTGTGTTGATTTACCTATTTTTCGGTTTAAATTAATTCAAATATTAAAAGGTTTAAATGAATTAATTAAAATTCCTAAAATTTAAAAGGGGGTTTTAAACATTGTGATTTTAGTTTTTCTTGACCAAGAGAAAGGGTCAATGTTTATGTTTCATAAGGTGTTAACCTGTGGTAGGTAGTACCCTTAAAAAGTTCTAGGCCATTATAGAATGTTCTCACCACTGCTCGGGAGTACATCTTGGTGCTCGAGTGTTATGGAATGTCTATATGTTTATGTTATGGATTTTATGATCAATGTTTGGAGTTGTGATCATGGTTTGAGGAATGTCACATGCATTCGTTAATGTGTTCTAAAAACACACGCTAGTGAGCAGTTGATCTTTTCTTGAGATGTCAGGGAAAATCCTAAGGTGGGTATTATCACTTTGTTTCGATATATGTGTCGGCAGGTGATGTTGAGATTTTAGAACAGAGTTGTCCAGTGATAGACTGACTTATCTTCTTAATTATCTTGGTTGGTCGGTTGTATTAGTAGTGGTTCTCGATGGATTCTTGGGGAAAAGATGTTTTTAAGGTGGGTATATTGTAAATTCTTGTGTTTTTTTAATCGATTTAAAATACAAATATTTTTTAAAAACATTTCAGTTTATCGACGGGTCATTTTTTTGAACTGAGATCCAGAATTTTATTCCAAGTGTTGGAACACCCAAAGGTGTCATTTTTGTACTTCCATAATTACCTGATAATTTTTAGTGGGTGTCTCAATGAGTCTTGGGAGCACAATATCCAAAAAAATCTACTTTAATGAATCTGCAAGGGCACCACACGGTTGAGGTCCAACCCATGGAGTTTACCCTATTTAATAAATTATTTAATTAAATTTAATTAGATTATATGAGAGACTGTGATTAATTAAAAGTGATTTTTAATCATAATTATTATTATTATTAAGATTTTATTATTATTATTATTAATGTTGTGGTTGTTTAATTAAATGAATGATAAATAATTTATTAAATTACGGTTGAAGAAATTAATGGGGATTTTGGGTTTATCGAAGAACTGTTTTAATTAAATAATGTGTTTCAGAATTATTAAATGAACTTTTATTATTAAATGGAGGAATTTTCAAATAATAATAATGTAATTATTATTATTATTATTATGGTGTCATAAATTATTTTAATGCTTTGAGATTTACATTTGATGTTAAAGGAGTGTGTCATTTAGAAGAATTTATTGTGTCTTTTGATCTCATCAAAGAAACATTTAATAAAATGAGGAGTTTTAGATTTAATGAAGCATTGTTATTAAGTAGTCGTGTTAGGTTTATCAAGATTTTTAAAAATAATAATAATGATATTATTATTATTTTAGTTTTATGATGTAATAATAATTATTATTATTGAAATTATATTCGAGGTTATTGGTTGGAGTTTTTATCATATTAATGATATAGTAATAAATTGGGAGTTTTATAATTAATTATTAACTGTTTATTAAGAGAATAATGAATGAAGAAGCATTATTAATTAAATAGGTTGTAACATTAATTTTAAAATATTTTAATTGGATGTTTAATGAGGTGTAATAGTTATTTGAAATTAATGAGGCTTTTGGGTCTCTCAAAGAAACACCTAATTAAATAAGGAGTTTTGTAATTAATAAAGAAGTGTTTTTCTTAATAAGAGGTGTTGGGTTTTATCTAAGGTTGAATAATAATAATAATAATAGTATGTCAATTATTATTATTATGTTTTTATGAGTGGTTATTATTATTATTATGAATAATAATAATAATGGAATTTTTTGGGGTTTCATTAAATTAAATTAAATGTGAATAAGAATTAAATTAATCACTATGAAGTGGAGGTTTTTATTTAATTAATTTTTTTTAGATAATTAATTAAATAATGATGCGATGGAGTTTTTAAATTTAATTAAATTGTGTTGAGAGAATTTAATTAATAAAACATCAATTGGGTAAATTATTTAATTAAATTTTGTGAATGAATTTAATTAAATAATGTGTAAATGAGGATTTTGGTTTTATCAAAGAAGGGTAATTTTAAATGGTAATATTAAATTTGTATTAAATGGGGAGTTGGTTTTAATTTAATTAAACCATTTTAAATGTTGATATCGAGTTGTGCACAATTAGTCAAATGGTTCGGGTCAGCTGTGTGGTTACCCGATTTTTAAAATGCATTTTTTTATTTGTTATATTTTTAAATAAAAGAATTATTTAATAAAAATAATAAGGATATTATTATTATTATTATTATTAATTTGATTGGATGATTAATGGGGGATTTTATAATTAGTTATGAAACATTTATTTAATGGTTAGTTAATGAAGTAACATTACATTAAATTAGAATAATAAATGTTTTTGTTATTATATTAAGACTATTATTTTATCTTCGATGTAACTGATAATTGGGGGATATAACATGAGGGTGGTGCACCACCATATGGGAGGAACAACAAAAACTTTTGAGGACCCTCCTTTGTGGCGCGTTATACCCCCCCTCACAGGCTCCTCTTCTCGCAATCGAATCCTCCCGGTGTCTTCTCGAATCTTGTCAGTCTCGTCGAGGTGAGTCCATATACATTTGTTTTGTGATTCTCATTGTCCATTTGGATCCTCCCTCACTTTTTTTTCTCATCCAAAACCCTGAGGTTCTGGTTTTATTGTGTTTCCTTCTTTCTTTGGTTCTAGGGAAGTGCAAGGGGCTCCTCTAGACCCTTTAGACTGTATTATGGAATCTTCCAACAAAGGTGAGGCGGATGAGATTTATTTTCGATTTTTCATCATTTTTTAGGTAAGGTTATATAACGTGGTATTGTTTAAAATCATTTAATTAAGGGTTTGATAATTTATATGAGTCCTTGGTACCTAGTTAGAGGTCTGTTGGTCCGAACTACTTTGATTCTGTGTACCAGTTTAATATTTTGAATTTTACTTGTATTTTTGTAGGACACGCATGTGGATATATATATATAAGGTGCGCACGCGTGCGATTTCAGGCCAGTTGTGGATTGGTTTCTGCCAAGTATTTTAAAGCTCTTCGGATTTAAAATAGTGCCACCCCGAGGTAGGGTCCCAAATCCATAACACTTTATTTAAGAATGATAACTTCTTCGAATAAATTGAGTAGGTGAGTTCACATGATTATGATATGTCGATGCATGACACTTTTGATGTTATTAAATGATGCCACCCACATGATATAAATGAGGACATTAACATGTGTTGATTTTAATCATGTTTTGCTAATTTTGTTATAGTGATATGATTAAAAGGTTAAATTATTTGGATGGGGAAAATGGGTAATATGTTAATTAATAGTAGAATTAATTATCTTGTCATTAGTAGTTATAAAATTGTGTATTTTACTGATTATTGAGAATATTGAATATTTGACGTGTTTGAAATACATATTGTTAACTTATAATAATTAATGGATGGATTTATTATTTCATGTTAAATGGTAAATGGTTGATTAATTGATGATCGGTTAAATAGATATGATTTATTTAATTAATTTTAATGAATTAAATTAAGATTTTGAAGTGATTGTTTGTTATGACTATTGGACAAGGGTACATTTTGATGCATATTAATTTTCCATGACATAATTTTTCTTTGATGGAGTTGTTAAAAAAATATGATTTGCTTTGTGAGATGGTTGCTAAATATCTGGGCTTTTTTTAGCATGTTCTCAGATGATTATAACATGCATGTGAACTGTTAATGTCTTAGATGAATCACTAATTGAGTGGATGGGTTCAGACATGTTAAATAATTTGGATAATTAAATTTTGAGTTTATTATTTAGTTTCCTTGTTATGTATAATTAATTGTTAATTAATTATTTACTATTGGTATGTTGAATGAATAATTAACTATTTACTTATTTTATGGGTTATTTATGTTGTTAATTAGTTGTTGAATTAATTATGGATTGGAACAATTAATTTATGAATTAATTAATTGATGGTTTTGGGGTGTTAGATATGGTGTTCTACACCAATGATAAATATATATGTATTCTTGATAAATAGGTTGTGAGACAAGGACTAAAGCTCCAAATACTCATGTTGTGCTATAAATGGTGTTCTACACCCATGATAAATATACACGTATGATTGATAAACATGTTTTGAGACAAAAACTAAAGCTCCAAATACTCATGGGGTTCTAGACATGGTGTTCTACACTCATCTTGCATGCATATATTCTTTTATGGGTCAGGGACTGGTGCTCCAATACCCATGGGTAGTGAGACAAGGACTGACACTCCAAATACTCACGAGGGTGCTAGACATGATGTTCTACACCCAATAATTGATATTGGATTGTGGGTTTAATTTTTCGTATATGAAATGAATTAATGGTTAATGGAAACTATTATGACATAATGATTTTTGAATTGAATATGAGAAAGTGTTCATAATTATTAAGGAATTGAGTGAATCATTGTTAGTGGACGGACCTAGGAGCAAATCACTATTTTAGTGGATGGGATCAGACATAGTATATGAAAGATTAAATTAAATAACTTATGAAGTGTTATCCAAGACAAATAAAAAGCATGGATTTGTTCTTTACTTTGATTAAATAGATGGAATTTAGAGACATCTGTGGTGAGTGACTTATACAGGGGATTTCAGGCTTAGGATAAATCTTGGGACGTTCATAATTTTTTGAGTTTTGATTAATTGAAAAATAAAAATGATTATGTAATGATTATTGATTATGAAAGACAAATTTATAATGCACGTTCAGACACCAGTTGAGGGCTGAATCAGGTACTTGGTTATATAGTTACTTTTTACTTCTTACATTATTAATACATGCATTCACACAGTTTAAATTATTTATTAAATGTTTGGATTTTGGGTAGACACCGATGGTCCTGGCCTACTGATATTTTTATCTCACACCCTACTCAGGCCGCCATTGCACAGGGGTACACGAGTATATTCTGTTTCGTTGTAGGGTTGTGTTGTTTGCATTTACTTAAAAGATAAAAGCAAAGGACCGAGAGGAAGCTCAGGATGCTCGATGAGATTTCCCTTGGGGAATGGAGTCATTTTTTATTTTTTATTTTTGTAATGGAATGTTCAGAATTCTATTTTTTTAACTGTTTTCCATTTTTCTATAATTAGCATGTCATGCATGCATATTCTATATAATTGGCATTGGCCATTTGTTTGTACAAGATTTAAAAAATATGCCTTCTACTTCTTTATCATTTATTAGACTGATTCCTCTATTTATTTCCTATATTTTTTATTAACTCTAATATACTGATTTACATCTCTGATAAGAGGTTATAGTCTCCCCACCGACTATCCTTAGACCCTCGCTACTGGTCGGCAGCCTCTGGCTTATGAGGAGACGCTCTTGAGGTCATGTGGTGACTGGTTCGGCCACCAGTTTTGGGGTGAGATGGGTCGGGATGTTACAATTATGATTATTATATATATGGAATTAATATTATAATATTAAATTCAAATAAGGTGGGGAATTTAAAATAAAACATTTAAGCACAAAAAAAGTGGTTTGATGAAAAATGCTTTTCTTCAAGGAATTGACGATTTTATGTGAACTCTATAACAAGTAATATTCATTATATTAATTTCAATTAATAATTTTATATATATAATATAAATATATATATAATATAAATATTTCCCCATTATTGGTTATTTTTAAATAATACAAATGGTGAAACATTATAGAGTTTAATTTTTTTAGTAAACTATGATTTCAAACCAAATTATAAACTTAAACTAAAATCCAGTATAATTTTGATTTATATTAAATTAATTGGATTAAATATATCAATATAGTATTTAATATACCTTTAAATCAAATTAAATTATAATTTACCTTTTAAATTGCTTATTTTTTATATGTAATGATTGTTTTAAACAAATGGGTATTTTTTACTCTTCAGTGAAAAATCAATATTTTTCTAAAAAACAACAAAATTAAACCATAATATAATTTTGATATGATTATATAAGAGTGGAGTAATTTTTATCAAATAAATTTTATAAATGTTATAGAAATTAATTATTTTATTTTTTAGGAAAAAAATAAACATCATTTTTGAAGAAAAAAATATTTTTAAGAATAAAAAATCATTACCAAAAACAGAGTTATTATTTACTAAAAATTTATAAATACATTTATGATGAGTGATACTTATATATATATATATGTTTAAAAATTTATTAAATTATTATCTTATCTTCAAAATTTATGCCAAATTTAAAATGGTCGTATTTAAATAATCGTTGTTGGTTTGGGTTTGATGTTGTGTATCACATACACTAATAAACAATGTTTTCTATTTAAAAAACTCAGGGTGTTACATTATCCCTATCTTTGATAAATTGTTCCATTGTGATTTGAAATTGGCCTTAGCATGAAATATAGGGAAACATGAAAATATAATTATTTAAAATCCACATCGTAAAAAGGATTATTATAACATCTACTTGAAAAGATAGAAAGGGAAGTATGAAGGTTATCATAAAACTATGTTTTCAAGTAGGATAACAATTATGGTAAGTGAAAACATAGAATTAGAAGAGAAAACTAACACCCAAGAACTAATAGAGTTTTAGAGAGAAAATTTTCAAAATAAATAAAATGACTATAAAACCAAAATATTTTTATTGGAAAAAGAACGATTTAATATAAATGAGTGTACTCTAAATTTTTTTGATTCAATGTTATTCTCTTTAAGGAATTAAACATTTATACTATGTAAATAAGGAAATAAAAATTCATTAAGGTTATAATTTTATCTTTTAATCAATCTTTTGTACTATAATCCTTTTTCCAAATCATTAAAACTCAAGATGAAAATAAAATTTTTCCTGAATCACTAGAATAAGTTTTTAATGAGTCTCATTATCCACCAAATAATAAAAAACTATCCTTAATGTGTTTACTAAATCCAAAACAGTGGGAATAATGTAATATGATACTGAAAATTAAATAAACCATAATAAATTAGTCTCCTAAATTCAAGACAAAACCCATTAGTTTATCATAGAGCATTCATCAAATAAATACTTATATATACCAAATAAAAAAAATAACCTCAAAAATAAATATTATTTTACCTCAATAGTTATCTCATAACCTTATGCTTAAAACTCAAAAAACATAATATCATTATTCGTAAATAAATCTTTATATTAAACCTAAAATTTATATTTACCTCAACTCAATAAAACATCTTTTAAATATAATTGATCATCACAAAATCAAAAAATATTATATCTTATAATATTTTCCCCAAAATTTCCATAACCATTCTAAACTTATTTCACATAAATCATCCAGAGTGGTAATAATTCTTTTAAATTTTATATATAGACATCTCATCCAAAGACTCTTTAGGATTATACAATAAATAAAATTCATATTAAGGTAAATAAATCCCTTAATAGTGTGTTTTCTATAATATCACTTTATCACTAAATCACATTAATAGGTTATTGGTAAAATTCATCACATGTATCAAATAGTTGAAGAAAAAGTATTTTGGAAAATTCCATAGATATTTCGTGACTCATATATACATAATTTTTCTTATAAACTACTTGTATAACTTTATTGTGAAATAATAATACATAAACACTTCAATCTTTAAACTTTAATTATTTTATTAAAATATTTCCTTCCTTATTCTCTAATTTAACCCATAGATTTGGGAATTGACATGAATAATTTTCACATTCTCCGCCCATTAGAAATTTAACAAAATAGGGTTCCATAGGATGTAATTTATTTATTTCCAGCATACTCTTTGTTTTTTAATAGAAACTAGAATCATTATTCACTATTTCACCACACTTAAAACACCTTCGAGTTCCTTTATAGAATTTTCCTTTGTGTCGCGTTCCAGATTTTTGACGCACAGAAAATTCAATATTATTTTAATCATTAAATATATCAAATTAACTTCATTAAGATTCCACCCTCCTCTTCATTGATGTATTTGGACATTCATATATGTTATAATTTTTAATTTTTAATTTTCATAAATGGCTTGGAATAATCACAATATATCTTATCTGACCTCCCATCATGTTAGGTATCTCATTTGGGTTGTTATCAAATTTCCTATAAACATGATTTTTTACACAGTTCTTCTAATTTTCATCCATTTACTAGAATAGAGGGAAAATTGGCGATGATTAATTTTAATCTACTAAAAACACAATTGGGAAGAATGTAACATTAAAGGAATAAAGTGTAAATTGCATGTAATTCCATAACTTATGAATTGATAGGATTTAATATAAATTTTGCATGATATATTACCAAACGTAGACTATTATGTGAGTTATTTTTTCCCTAATAAATGTTTGTAATAAGATTTTGGATTTACTAAATTATATCCCCTAGGAGTTTCAAATAATGTGTGCGGAAAGGCCCATAATTGTGAATGAGTTCCTGGTCAAGTCTACCTCAATGTGTGGTTTTCTTATGTTACCCCTAAGTACATCTGTTCCAAAGGCACAACTACATGTAGTATCTATAAAGGGATTTATGTTCCTGTCAACCACTTACTATATACTTTACCAAAATTTAAAGATGTATTATTTTATTTAGGCTTATACCTAAGGATTTCTATAGAGTTCTCTAAACCTAATCCCAAAAAATAACAAAACATTCTTTTGATAGCAACTATAAAAACCCTTATCTTTATTACATATTAATTCCGGATTTATTACAGAAGAATACACATAATAAAACCCATAAGATCTATAAGTCTAATATAATTGGGGATAAGGTACATAAAATAAAATCATGAACATGGGATACAAAAACATTATTGAAAACATCCTTAAAATTCTCTTTTAAATCATAAATCCTATAAAACTGTAGGGGCTAAAATAGGGACTTAAATAATAAATTTTTGATATATACAACTCGATAAAGGAGTAAAAATCATCACATAAATATAATATGATATTTTTGATAATCAGAATTTTAATATAACATAAAAGGTAAGAGAATAATAAGTATGAACAATATGGAATTATATGTAATGGTTACACAATGGAAACATGGTAAATGTTGAAAAAAAATTTAAACATGAAATTATAAACATAAGTCAAGTTTACCCACCACAGAATCAAAACATAACACTCATAGGATAGCCTCCCATACACTAAACATGGAACCTCCTGAGACTAAAAGATTTCCTAATGCACTGGATTATATTATAGGTTCACCCATCATAATCATATTATGTACATCCATAAGTTTCCCACATATATCATATATATACGAACATATTTCATCACATTTAATCCCACTATAGTGGATTTTAGATTACATACATTTATGTACCAAATAAAACTAATATAACTTTATAGTGGTGAAAATCATTTATAGGAAGTGGTTATAAGAATTATATACAAATTTTGATGGCATGGAAAATCATAGAGAAATTTCAGAAGCATAAAGGGGGAACATAAATGTCCATGGGAGGGATTATTGAGAGATAAAGTGATCTTTAATCATTTAGAAATCATAAGGGAAGTAAGGGTATATGTAAGAAAATATTCCATCATTAGGAATTGGAGAAAATGGGATATGATAAGGATTATTCTTGATTAATGAGTATATGTATAGGATTTATACATAGTAATGGCTTAGGTAAAGGAAATAATGAGATGGTATAAATGATCTATAATTGTTAGTAAATGAATTGGAAAGTAATGGGATCTTTATAAGTTCATGAGAACATAACCAAATGAGATTAAAAGGGATTGATATAATAAATGTGTGGGAATTGAAAATAATATGTAGATTTATCTCGCTTTTGGTATGAAAAAACATAGGACAATATCAAATGGTAATTAAGAGGCATAACATAAAAGATGTTCCTGAATGAAAATAAAGTTGGGAAGATCCTTTACCTTGTGAGGATGATTCCAAAAATCAACGGATGGGCTTTTTGAGATCTTAGGGGAACCATGGGAGGAATCTAGATACAGGAGGGTAGATTAAGGTTGGGTAACAAGGTTTTTTAGTGGAGAGGAATGGGATCTTGGGGGTTTATATAGGAAAAGAAATGTAATATCTTTACTATTTCCCAAACATAGTTTTTGGACACTATAAAACAATATAATCATAACAAAAAACAATCCCATGGTTTTTCCCCTGGTTTTTTCCAAATAGGATTGTTTTCCATTCTTATATAATTCTAAGGTCTGAAATTAATATAATATTAACCTTGGTGATGTGCAAGTGATTAATGTTCATAAATAAATGATTTTATAAACATAAAATTTAATATAGGTTTTGGAGGATACATAAAGGCTTTATAAAATTAATCAAATAATCATAAAAACACATTATTTTAGTGGAAAAACATATATTTTGTAGTTTGTACTATTTATATCATTTATTACATCACTATTTGATCATTAGGATGTCATAATAAACATTCTATATTTATACCATATTGAAATTTTACACAAAAAAAATAGAATTTCTCATAAAATTATAAAAAATTAAAAAATTAGGTAATTTTAGCATAATTATTCCAAAAATAATATTATTTAACAAATTTTATTTAAATATATGAATATCACTTTTAAAATAGAATATACATTTACTGAGAAATGATGGGTTTTGTGACAATAACATTTTTTCAAACCATCATAGAAATTAGATTTGATATCATAAAATTATATATATAATTTATATTTAATATATATAATATAATAATAATATTTAATTAACATATAATTTATATAAAAATTATTTATTTAATAAAAAATATTATCTTAATTAAAAGTATATATTAACCCAACTATAATTTATATTTTAATGCATCAAAAATATAATTATTATCAAAATGATTATTTAATAAATTATAAAGTAACATCAACAAAAATAATTCTTAATTTTTTGAAATGGAAATATAAATATTCATAATATTAGGGTTATTTTGTGTCTAGTCATTTTTAAATTATTTTAAACCTTAATTAACATATTTTCCTTTTAGCATGGTAATAAATATTTACTATGGTTATTATTCAAATTGTCCAAAAATTATGTTAACTGTATTACCTAATATTAATTATGATGATACTAAATATGGAATAAATTTTAGAAAATTAAAATCACATAAGTGAAAGAATTTATAATAAATCAGGCAAGCATGATGAAAAGTGGTTTCCTGACAAATGATTTTTTTCATAGAAATAATGATTTCACATTATCTCTATAACCATTAATATTCATTATATGAATTTAAATTATTAATTAATTATATAATATCTTACACATAATTTAAATCATTCACCATTAGAAGATATTATTAATTAATTTAAATCGAGAAACATTCTGAATTCTAAAATAGTTTTCCAAAAAAATTTGTTTTCAAACCAGAAAATAAACATATTCTAAAATATCGTATAAAGTTAATAAAGATGAAATTAATTGTATTAAATATAAATGAATAAAAATTAGTGTACCTTGTTATAAAATTAAATAATAATTTAAATTTTAAATTAGTTACTTTTTCATACGAAATGATAGGTAAAACCAATGGGTATTTTTTAATATTTATATAAAAATCAATACTTATCTTAAAAATAAAAAAATAAACCCTACGTTAATTTTGATATTATGATATAAAAAATGGATTTAATTTTATCAAATAATTTCACAAAATATTCTAGAAATTAATTATATTATTTTTTTCAAAAATAAATAAAAATCAATTTTGAAGGAATCATATTTTGAAGAAAAAAAGGGATTTACAAAAAAATGAGTGATTTTTTACTAAGATTTTATCGATAGTTTTTTTATTAGGAATTATATATATACATATATATATTATAATGCAGTTAAAACTATTCATATCATTTAATTTTATGTCCAGGTTAAATCTATCATATTTAAATAATCATTTTTTGTTTAGGTTCGGTGTTGCGTACCACATATGATGTTGAACATAATTTCCTCTTTTTAAAAACTCAGGGTGTTACATTTATGGTTTGAGTTATTAGGAGACACATATATACTCTAGTTAGGTATATACCATAATAATCTAAATCATTTGATCACTTGACATTCAAACCACACATGAGCCTATATATCATTGACCATAAATTTTATCAAGGTGGTTGGTACTAGAGTGGGGTAATTCCTTTAGTATATTACATTGATCATGGATGAAGAAATTTTAATCTTGGAACTAAAAAGGATGAAATTAATTTCCATCTTATGTAGGGTCATTAAAGGTCATGGCGAAGGGTGGAATTCTTTCTAGGATTTCCACTCAGGGGGGTTTTCAGGTATGGACTAGGGGTGGTCTTACTAGGTCTATCATGGTATCATATTATTTTAGAGGGAACTCAAGGATGGATGGTTGTAAATTATGGTATGGGATTCAATGTTATTCTAACATTGTTAAAAAATAATCATTCATATTCATATCAAAAATTTTAATCCTGAAATGAACAAAATTCATTTGATGCATAGGGAGGCTTGAAATAACTATTGGGATGTGCACATGATCTATAGATTTATGGATGTGGGGGAGATATATAATGGATTCCTTCAACCCACCTACATATTATATAAAACAAAGTAAATTTTCCTAAAAGTGAAAAAACTACTAGAGTTGTAAAGGGATATTGTGGAGATGGACCTTAACACATGAATTGACAACCCTTCAATGCCTGGGTTATATACATGATTATATATAATGGAAAAATACTATAGATGTGGAGGCCGTGGGGATTCTATATGTAATACCCACAAGGATATAGGAGTGGATTAGACAACACTAAAAAAGATTAGATGCACCAAATGGGGCTAGGAGATCTTTTTTTGAATTGATTCATAGGTCCTCTAGGTAGTATACCTAGTGATATTCATCAACAATTATTGTCTTATAGTTTTTGATTTGGAAAATAAATTAAATACCATAAAATTAATCATGGATAAATAATTGTAATTTTGAATGTTATTCATCATGTTAATTCTGATTTTGGAAAATTTATATCTGATCCAAGGGAGCAAGAGTAAGGGGAACACCCCATTTAGAATATTTGTTCTCTTTGACGTGTTGTGAGGCTATACAGTAGCTCATTTAAGAATAAATGAGTTTATAAATGACCAAAATATTTTATGTTCATGGTTTAGGCCATAAATATAGATAATTTTTCATGTTCATATAACCTTATTGGCAAAATAGTACATTTCTATAATGTTAAACATTCATAATAATAATTTATTCAAAAAATATAATACATTAACCATTATGATAATTGGAAACACAATTAGAAGACCTAAATAGTGGTTATTCTACATATCATTATAAGATGGTGTTCTATCATACAGGATTAGAATAACTACTATTTGTAAGTATTATATTACCTAAAAAATTTCATGTTAATTTTTTAATAGAAAAGATATTCCCTACTCCTCCCTAAGCTATTTGTACTAAGTTACATCCAATTATTTTGAATCAATTTTCGATGATACTCATTTGAGATGATATTAACATTAAGGTCACATTCTATAATGAACTATAATACTATTCCACATGAACTAACACTCAAAAAATCATTCACTATACCAAAGAGAATTCATGACAAACACAATCAAGAAATTAGTTTTTGAGAATCAAATAATAACTCATTAAAAATTATTTATTCAAAATAAATTTAATTAAAGAATAAATATAATGACATTGAAATTATATCCTGACTCATTTAATATCCCATATTTTTCTGAGTATGTCCCTCCTTGAGTTTTTAATTTAACATATTTATTTGTGTTTTCCTTTTTCTTTAAGCCATACTAGTTGAATCTTGTTTAGAGATGGAGATCCTTTTTAGGGGGAAACGACTATAAGTTTAGGGATGTAGTTTTTTTTAATTAAAGAGTTTGAGTATAATGTTGTTAAATGAGTTTACTAGTGTATTCATTGTATTTGAATTAATTTTAGTTTTTTCAAATACTTATGTAAAAACTGTGCTAAAAATTATCTCCAAGATATTTACACATCATGTACATGTTATAGGACATATAAATGTTTACAAACACTTGTCATGAATTTTTAAAGGGTTTGAAATTAATACATGTTGAGAAATAGTTTCATGAGGTATAATAGTTTTTTTTGGGATAAATATTTTGATAACGTGTCGGGATTTTCATATTAACTCATTAATTGAGAAATACATGATGTGAAAGGGTTATATTCTATGAAATTCCCAGACCTAGTATTTCATTGGATAAAATTTTTATAAGTATCATCTTTTAGGTAATCCATTAATCCATGAAATCCTAGGATTATTTCTAGGTAGTTTTAGAGTCTTATCTTCCTTTATGGACATCTCATTAAAACGATCAATCCATAGTTTTTTTCTTAATTTTCTCATATCGCCTATTTCTCTCTTTCGTTGTAGTGTAAATAACATGAATACAGTTTTATGAATGTTGATCTTGATCGATATGATCATATACACCTTCAATCTCATAGTGATTACCAATTGGAATCACTCTTTTATGCCCTTATTAAAGGTATGGAGTTTAAACCTAACCCTATAGTTTATTGAATTGTGAAGTATACAAAATATTCTGACTGTTTCGATGTAACATGCCTTATAAATAATTTATTCATCGATTAATAGTAAATCATGGAATGGAATATTGGTTTGATTCCTTTGGATTCAATTGTTGACGAGTACTGACTTGTGGCTACCCATTAAGAGAGAGAACCACTGAATAATAAGAACTTGAATAATGGTTTTATATATATTTATCATGACATGATATTTTAGGTGATTTCTAGATATAGAATCAATTTTGTAATAGCTTATGTGATATAGATAAATATGTTGATAAATTGAGATTTAAATTAATGTTTAATTTAAATAAAAATCATAATTTTCAAAATTAACTATTGAGTATTATGATGAGATATTGTGATATGATGTTACAAATTGTTGAGTTAATATTGAAATGCCTAAATATAGGTATTTTCCCAGAGTCAGAAATTCTTATATAGTGGTTTTTCCCCAGTTATATATGTTGAATGTAATGTCCCTGGCCCAATGATATATGTTTAAATGCTTATATTGCAGACTCAGCCAAGTGGTAAATGCTAAAATTCTCATAAAATGGGTCCTACCTTTGGAAATATATTGAAATGATTATATATATGGAAATGGCCAGATGCTAAAATGCTTATACAGTGGGATTTTCCTTGTTTTTTATTATGCCTTAGTTTATGGTTATCTTTTTCATTGTAGTGTTATATGCTCATATACAATCCGATATGGTGATGAACCATGTTAATTTATATATTGTGTTAATTGATTAATTAGTAAACCAATTTATCACAATATTCAATGAACTTATTATCAGACGAGTTTGTTTTATACATGGTGGTGTTGACCTACTAAGTATTACTCAAACCCTATTTAGGATGTCATTTGGTACCCAAGAATATTACATAGTTGTAGGTTTGTACAATAGAAATGGATATTTTTTTTGATTGTTGATTTCTAGTAGGTTCGGTGTTTGGAAACATGGACGATATAGGGTTTGGAACTAGGACCTTTTGAGATCATGTTTTTCAACTAGTTCTTTTGTTTGAATTGTTTTCATTTTGAAATTTAGATACATATCATCTTGTCACTAAATTATTCTTTATTATTGGTTTATTGGTTTCTCTTTTAATTTCCAATTGTATGATATAAGGTTTCTATTGTCCTTTTTTTATGTTGGTATTATTATTATTTTATTATTACACTAAGTTGTAAATTTATACTAGGAGTTGTAGTCTTCCCTTTATATTCATCATACCCCTATTGCTAGTCATCAGTCTCTATCATATGGGGAGGAGTCCTTGATTTCTCATAACAAACACTTTTTTCCATGCAGGAGGGTGCTTGATTGGGTAATGTTATAAATCTTCTGTAACTCAGGAACACACATGAAAACAAATAACTACATAGACGAAATTGTATAATAAAAAAAATAAAAAAAATTTAAATTAATGAAATTCATCAAGTCAACTTCACCTCCCTCATGAATAATATTCCATGTTTGGTCCTCCATCTCTCTACATATATAATACACTTCGTATTAATTAAATAATGAAATAATAAGGTTGAGCAATTTGTTATATACAGTAATAAAGTTAGACCAAACGTAACAAAATACTATCAACTATGTGACCCCTCATGTCACACCAAAAAATATCAATGATACAAATTCCCCATGCCCAAACACTCCATGAAATTAAACATAAAATATAATTTTTATATATTAATGAGAAAAAAAAGAAAAGTAGGTCACCACCCACCTTACTACATGTAATGCCTTTAATTAGAGATCCACATTCAAGATATTTTTAAATATAATTATAAGTGATATTTTTAATACATATATTCTTGGAGAAAATATCAGTTATATATCCATTTTACAAGATTTACTTTATAATTTCCTCCGATGAAAACAATCAGTATTAATACATTTTCCTCTACCCATGAAATTTTAACAAAAACACCCACTTTTAAACAACATTGAAAACTCACTTTTAAATTTTCGGGTCTAACATAGTTTTCTTAACATTTTTGGAACATATTTGAATAAAAAAAATAAGAACATCTATGAATAAAATTTATAAATTCCTTTTATTTCAATCACACAAAATCAAGGGTGATAAAAATTTAACATGAATGGGACCATAGAAGCATGAAGTTCACCATAGAAACAAAATTAACCAGAATCTAGAAATCCAATCCTAGGGGAAGTTGAATTAATAAATAATATATCCCCTATATAAATGACCCATAAAAGTATACATTTTATTGGTCACATCATGTGCACCATATTGATATGATACTTGTCTTTCCAAAGTCACTATAAAAATGAAAACATGTGTTGGATCCTAAAACAACATTTTAATTATCCTAGATTACACACACAAGTCTGTCTAGGGAAATTCACAAACTAGAGTAATCAAAAATAAATTATGGTCATTGGCTTGGGTGTGAACTAATATGTGTATCATAAATCAGGTCTCCCATTAAGTTACCGAGACCCCCATTAAAAATGAAAATTAAAGGTGACAATACAGCATATTAGAGAGCATCATAGTAATCATAACACAAAAGAAAATAGATCTAAGCTCACCCTAAACTACATACAAATAAACCACCCATTTTTACATCAAAAAACAATCACATAAGTAAATAATATCCCCAAAAGGGAGTAACAAGTACCATCGATAAAGGGAAAAATACACCAGGGGTCTTGAGAGGGTATCTCATCCACAAAACCTTTTTAAAACCATTCAAAAAGGTCCAAAAGTTCCTTAAATTAAAATAATAATGGATTTCCATGTCACATATAGTTATTTGAAATTTTGTTTTCAATGTATTTTTAAAATCATCCCACAATAAGTCATTTTCAAAAAAATTAAAACAACTCATCAAGAATATTTGGAAGTATTTTATGAAAGAAAATCACTTTTAAATTTAGAAAATATGAAAAGGTTTATAAAATAATAACCCAATCTATTTCATGTACCAAGTGGGGTCAACTCAATTTAAACACCACATATTTCTTAAGACAAATCTTTAATCAATTGATTTACACTTCAAATTTAATGAACCACATGAAATGATAAGTAAATTTCTCATTCCAAAGTAAAATCACCTTGAAATGACTTCAAATAATAAAAAATTGGCTTTGAAACCTTATTTTCACAATATAAAAATATTAAATAAATTTTCATAAATTTACACTCTCTATTTTAAATTAGTAACACACATAAAGTCGAAGTAAAACATTATTAAATAATACATAAGGTCCAAGAACACCTTTGGATACCCAGGTATATTTTTAAAAGTGAAAATTGGGAAATATAGTAAACATTTTGTGTGAAAATTAAGTGAAATAATATTTAAACCATCAATTAAAATAATAAAAACTCTTCACATTCATTGAAAACCAAGATAAGATCATGTTTTAACCATATAATTTCAATAAAAACAAACAATACAATTTTTTTAATTTAAAAAAAAAATAATACTCAAGAAGCTTATTTTTATAGAATTAAAATTTTAGTGCCTCAGAAAACCTACATCCAAATAATTGAGAATGGTCCAAATATTTCAATAGAAGCAATAAGACCCAATTGAGGGACCACAAACCAAAAAATATAGTTCAATATGGCACCCATAGGGTTCACTTGAATAAAAAATCAATGAACTAGAAGATGAAACTGAGAATAAAGGATGAAAATAGGTATGTGAGTCCATACCTCATAGTTTCAATTCCAAATCATGAAGAACGCATATAGAATCATCAAAATTTTAGGGACATTAGAGGTAGGGATGCATGTCGAGGAGAGATTCTTGGATGGAGGTCATTCCACAAAATAGGTAAAGGAGATAAAGGATTTTATGATTTTCAATTTGGGGAGGTAAAACTTGGTTTTTAAAAACATTATTATCGGTTTACCCACATGTATTGGTCATACAATAAAACAAAACATTCATAACCATGGGGAGGGTTCTGCAACCCAAAAAACACATCAGAATGTTTAACATGGGGCCTATATAAGTTTAAATTGTATTGTGAGAACTATATCAAATATAAATGTCATAAGAAAATCCCAAACACATAGTTTCTACATGGTTACTCCTAACAATAACACATTCTACCATAAAAAAAATATTGATAATAGATGAAAGGAAATAGAGAAATAATATTCATATATCCCGTGAAAGAGGTGAGATGGACAAGATTCTAATAAGAACACATGAAAAGGGAAATGTTAATAGTAAAAATCCTCACGTAGTACGCAATATCTCTTATAGACACTCAATTCACCACGGAGAGACATAAGGTTAAATAAATTTTTGGTTTGGATAAGTTCCTCCCTCTATTTAGAACATTTCTAAATTTATAGGATAAGGGAAAAAATATCACCAAAGAAACCTATAAGAAAAAAAAATTCCACCATACTCCTAAAAAAACCAAAACACATTAATGAATCATACCAACCATTCAAAAAATCAAATAAAAATCTCATAAGGAAAAAAATTATCAAAAAAGGTATACACCAAAGGAAGAATGTAATCTATATTGAAACATATATCAAATAATAAGAACATGGATCTATACTCTACAATAAGAAACATGAAAACAGGGTAATCCAAAACCTTAACCATTGAATTCCACACAAGGTTCATCCAAAAAAATCCATACAGCTCCAATGAGAGAACAACTGATCCACATCTCTTTTAGACCGCTAATAACCTTACATAGGTTCCCATGTTTAGTAGGATAAAACCAAATATTCATTACAGTTACCATTTAACTAAGATCATAAACACAAGTCACAAACAAAAACTCAAAAATATTATATAAGAGTTACCACAAAATTTAAAGTGCATAAAAAATCACAAAATCGTCCAACTATAAAGAAGAACCAAATAAATACCCTTTAATCACAATCAGGTAAGAATCATCTCAAAAAATAAAGATCTATAAACTCCCATTACACTTGATTATGTTCTTCTATCATACTCATGGTGACCCAAGACCACCAAAAAATTGAGGATAAAATTTCAAGATACCATGGTCCATTTTACAAAAACAGTGGAGGTTTTTCCTTTATCACCCAATCCCAAGTATATATAGATCTATATTATTTTGAAAATACACCTAAGTGATGAATATAATTAACCTAAGGTTCATTCCCCAAGGTAATAATTTCATACTATATAAGACTTTACAAGGGTTCAAGAACCAAATTACACGAGGCATACATTTGACTAGTTCATGTCCCACATATAAAACCATGTTTTCCCAACAAAACTAGGGGTTCAATCTAAAAAAATAAATCTAATAATAAACAACACATAATTTACTGAACATTAAACCCCCATTTCCATTTAAAATTCACAAACTCTATCAAAGGGTTCAAAACACATTTACCCAAAAAAACACATAGATGAAATCACTTTTTATGATAATTTCCCACTTCATTTTTTAAAAATCAAGTAAAATAACTTCAAACATTATAAAAAATAAAATTTTAAATGAATTTTAATAAAAACACATTAAAAAATAATCTATTTGGAAACCTTATCAAAAAATTTCCCAATAATAAATTACTTTTAAAAACAAACACAAAGACTAGTTTAAAAACAAACCATTAATAAAATTCAGTTTTTTAATGAAAAATAAATTTTTTTTCAAACACACACATAAGTAACAGAATGTCCATTTCCAACCAAAAACATCATCCGACAACCTAAAAATATTAGAAGGTATCCCTAAATTTAGTACTATCATTAGAATTCACTTAATGGTAGCCTAAATTTCAAGGAAAATGGAATTAAGAACCATGTGTGACATGGACACATGGATTGTTGAACATGTTCTATTAATGAATCATCCCCTATAATGTTTCTATAACTAAGGAATATATCTTTATGGGGGTTTTCAGGTCTTGTGATCTAACCATGTTTCATTTATTATATCCTAATTATATTTCCATAATTGGATAAGTAATAAATACAACTGTTAAATTCTATGAATAACTAACACATCATCATAAATAATAAATAAAAAATATCAAATTTAACATTAAAATTCCTACTACCCATGGTATCTCAAGTTTCATAATGATATATTCTGATCATAAACCTTTAGATGATCCACCACTCATGTTCTAATGACCACCTCATCCTTCATTATACCAAAATCCACTTCAAATAACATGTGGGATACTCCAAAATCACGGATAACATAATAAAACATGGGTTATGATAATAGTTTCAGCAAATATTCTTAGGGTTCCAACTGAACCAACACTTGAATTAGTCTAACACCCACCTTAATGGTATTTCCAATCCATATATTCTAGAAATATGTTCATGGGTAATCAGTTAACACCTCATTATGAATAATTTATCCACAATAAATTTAACTAAATAAGTAATAGAATTATTATGAAATTGATATATGACTAATATATAAGTTGGATGTTGATTAAAAATTAAGTAATTACAAACAAGAAGTAAAAATATTTTAAAAAATTAAAATAGTTCAAAGAAAAGAATTCCCTCAAGTCACTTATAGTACCCTCAAACACAACAACCCTTGTCATATACTCTATAAATCAACATATATAATTCAACCTCTATAATGTACATAATGAGATAAAAATGGTGGTTGGTTTTTCCTCTACTGTAATAAATCCATAAAAATTGAATAAACTACTAAACTGTATGTGACACCGCAAGTCATACAAAAAAAATTCAATACTATGATTACCCTATGGCCAAAAAATATTCAAAATTAAACCTAAAATATAAATCTATTATACGAATGAGTGTAAATAATATTTTTAATACACAACCTAACTTGATTCATACCATAAATTTAATTTTAGATGCACTTTCAAGTCAATTTGAATTACAACAAGAAGATATGTTTAAAAAACATAAATTAAAGAAAAACTAGTATCATGTCCATAGTCATTTTACAAAAATTATTATTTATTTAGTTTTATAAAAAATAATCACTATTAATTTTTATTTCCTCAACCTAATCCATTTTATCAAAAAACAGATTTTGAACCCACTTTTAAAAGACACATTTCAATTATTTAATCCAAAATAATTTTCCAAACATAGCTTAATACCTTTTGAAGAAAAAAATACATACACTTATAAAATAAATTTAGAAACACATTTTTGGAAATAAAACACACTAAAGGGTAATTAAAATAAAACACAATAGGCATGAAAAAATATGGTAGTATAATTGAAGTAATAAAATTATGGTGATTCAAGAAATAAAATCATAGGGGATGAAAAATCAATAAATAATACAATTACATATATAAATCACCATGAAAATGATTTATGTCATGGTTCTGAGAATTGAACTCTATTCACACGATATTATACTATTCAAATATAATTAGACAAAATAATGAATTATATTTTGTCTTAAACCAACCTCTTAGATACCTTGTATTAGATAAAAATGTCGCACAATGGAACTCCCTTATCCAATGAACCCCCAAAGAATTAGGTGTCAATAGATATGGTATAAAATAACTATTGTGCAATAATTCAAGAACTCCCACAAAGTAACCCTGAATTCTAGGAATAATCAAAACTTTATGAGAGCATGATACCAACTATAGAGTATAGTAATCATTATATCACATAAGAAAATATATCTCACAACCCTAAAAACCTCTCAGGAAACAAGTCATTTTTACAAAATAAAACCATATCATACATAAATTACATCCCAAAATGGGTGTAACAAGAATCCCCTATAAAGGAAAAGTAAACAAAAGGGTCATTAGGAGGGACTCACACCCACCAGACCATTTGAAACCCATTAAAATTTTTCAAATAGGACTCCTATTAAGACACACATGAAATTTTAAGTCACCTCTAGTCATTTGTAATTTAATTTCAAATGCATTTTTGAAATAAATACATTAGAAATCATTTTTAGAACACAATTAAAAATCAATTCATTTAGGAAAATTGGAACCCTCTTATTAAATAAACACACATGTTTTTCTTCAAAATTTGATGAAGGTTTAGAAATCATTTGAATACTTATTTCATTACCAGGATGGGATCAATGAAATTTAAATATTACAACTTTCTTGAAAATAAATTTCAAAAATTTAGAGTTTCTTGGAAATTCAAGAACTCCATGAAATTCCATTTAAATCCCATATAACAAAGTAAAATCACCTTGAAATCACTTTATAGAATAAAAAACTGATGTTGAAAATATGTTTCCAGGGCATGGATATATTTTATATTTTTCAATATATTTAAACACCGAATTTTAAAGCAAGATCTACCCTAATATCCTTGTAAAAAATTATAATTTCAATGTAAGGTCCATGTTCACCATGATAAATAAAAATATAATTTTTGAAGTTAAAACTATAAAATACAATAACTATTGAGTACCTAATAGAATATAAACGAAATATAATTCATTCATTAAAATTAGGAAAACCCTTTATTGTCTATGTAAAATAAGAGAAAAAAATTAACACATTATATTTTCAATAAAAAATATTATTTTATGGAATTTTAGACCCAAACATAAAAATCAAGAAACAAAAATTTATATAAGAAATAGTCTAATTCAGGGGAAAACCAACCTAAAATCATTGATTAATAGTAAAAATATTTGAATACATGCTAAAAATGTCATGAAGGATACATCAGACACACTAGAAGAATGAAAACCACAAATATGGGGAAATTTAACACCACTGGGATTCAAAAAAATCAAGAAATAGTAATGGAGTATAATAAAATGAGGGGAAAACAATTTAGATAAGGTAGAAGAGTCCCTACCTTATAGTTTCAGTCATAAATTATGAAGAATGCACTTGTAATATCCAACAAATGGAAGGTAGTCGAAGAATTAAGGCGTGCTTGGGAGGGTTGTTCGGCTAGGATCATGAAAAGTAAGTGGAAATAAAATAAGGCGCGCAAATCTATTTTTTTCATTTTCATAAGCTGGTTAGAGGGATATGGTACCCTAACCCGGTTTGAGGAAAAACCGGGAACCTCACAAGGCGGTTCCACAGAAACAAATATGAAATTCAAACAACACAGGAGAAATCACACGCAGACGCCTCGAGACACGAGCCACGTGTCCCGCCTCGATCCACGAACCATCATCACGCGGCAGTCGCTGCTCAGAATCCTCGAGCCGCGCCACCCATCATGTCGCCGGCAGGGCTTGCCGAACCGACCGTCGTTAACTTTACCGGCGACTGTCTACGTCTCCACCGGCCGCCGTCATCATCTTCACTGGCGAGCTTTGCCGCTGTCAAAGAACTCACCGTCGGAGACACCATCCGACACCAGATCACCAACCTCAACACCTGAATCACCAAGATAACAGAGAAAAGGCCTAAAACCTTCACCCCCATCTCTCATAACCGAATCAATTGCAGAACCTTCGCGATAAAACAACAAAACACATAGAATAACGAAACGAAATGAAAAACAGGAAAACATCCCTGCCTCCACAGTAGCTTCAACGGCGAAATGAAATCAGCCTAATCATCCCCAAAACAGCATCCCAACCCCACCAAAAACCTACAACCAGAACCAGAACCCATCGCCACCAACCAGGCAACCCGAGAAGACCGCACCCGACCACCTGTTGCTTGCCGACGATAACGAATGGCTCCCTCAACCCACGAAAACTGGGACTCGGTCTCTGAACGAATGCACCGCCATGAAAATCTGAATCAAGCACACTGTGAGCGACGACCGAGCCAAGAGAGCCTCCGCCACGTACAGCAAGAAAAGGGAGGCGAACGAGGGGCCAGACCAGGGCGAAACCCGGAGGCGGCGACGGGAGAAAACCCTCTCGAAGCTTCGCCCCTTACGGGCTCATCCGTGGAAATTTTTAAAAATAAAATCTATTTGACTCACATGGTTTGTAAATATAGTTTTCCAAACTATAAAAAATCCATTAGGAGGCTATTGAAACCCTAGAAAACACATCCCACTATTTACCAAAGGGACACTCTTGGTTTAAGTAGACTTTCACAAACGGTGTCAAATAAAAATTTTAGGTAAAGACCCCAAATACACAGTTGTCACATGGTTACTCCTAACTATGTATAATCCATCAATTAGTCCCTTATCAAGGATATTACCCTTATTGGGGGTGAATAGTGGTAATTATAATGTAAAAAATATAAATACATGGATGATAATATTTTACTCTTGATTTTAGAACAACTACCTTATCTTCCATAATTTTTCTCTATATGTGATGAATGAAATAAATAACACAAGATATTTTATATGGGTTATCCTAATTGATGTAGAATATAGAGTAATAAAATGAGATGTTCCTATATGTCATATACTATAAATTACACTAATTTTTTTTTGGTTTTACAAAATATAATGGTCTCACCAACCCTCTGAACTCAATACCCACGCATTTTGAAATTCCCATTTCCACTATCAACAAGGACGAACTCACTGATCCTTCTACTAAAAACTAGCTCTTATTCAAATTAAAATTATGTTAATGTATATCTAAAATGGTATTATTCTTTCAAAAACATGATGATTTTTAGTAAGATAAATATATTATAATTTCTACCTATTTATTTACTTCCTTATTTTCTAGGAACTCTATAAATCCCCTATGAAATCTCCTATGAGATCACCTTTTCTAAAATATCTATAATCCAAACCCTAGAATTTTAATATATAGTTGATGAAAATTAAACAATTTATATTTTATATAAGGGTTTCAATGAAGAGATAATTTCCCTCTCTTCCTATAATAATGACAAGTGTCCTTATAAATTGAATATAGTGATTAAATACCATTAATTTCACATAAATTTCCTCAAATATTTATCAATATATCCCTATCAAACTAATATATTTTGACTATAATTTGTTGGTTGTGGGGTTATCACACCTTGTACAGTGTATAATCCCTTTTCTATTGCTTCACGATGAAATATCATCCTAAAATACAACATAGAAGCGTTATTCCATAAATATATGTGACCATGGACCACTTCTCTTTGGTGTGGCTACCTTTGACCATGCCCAATTTTATTTCCCATAAATATCCTTTGAGGAAAACCCTCAACAACACCATGGTCTCATAAAACATCTAGAAAACCCAAACCAACTATGGTTAAACCATTTATACTATGATCTCTGATCCTATGTGATTAGTATAAATTAAGAACATTTATTCTACCCCATCTACATGATCCACAACACCTGATGTAATTATACTATTGTGGTCTCCTATTCAAGCCTCTATGGCTTAGCCAGGCCATATGATGTAGGTCTCCACAAAATTACAATGATATTTAAAATGATATTTTCATCTCTTAAACATTCCTTACATGGAGAAAATCACTCTTAATGAAGGGAAACATATTCTAAAATAGATATATAGAATAAATTTCTCCCCAAATCATTGGCACCATGTATCTATAATAGATTACATAAATTCCAAACAAATTCTATGTTGTAGCCTCCTAAATTTTGGCATGGTGACTTTATTGAAAACAATCAACCTAACATCACATAGATTAATGATTTAAAAATACCTAACAACCCTCTAAGAATAACATCCACTCCATATACATGATTACCTCCAATTCCCAGATTTGATTTTTAGAAAAAACAATAAATAAAATGAACAAAATGGACTTTTCCTAACAATATCCACATTTTGGGTTTATTTAAAATTCAAATGGAATCAGATTGTAACAAACAAATTAGATCTGACCAACACAATACAACTTGTTAATTCCCTTTCATTCAAGGAGTACATAAACTATTCCTCAATTACATACTATATGCTCAGGGGATACAATTCTCAACATAATAAATAAGATCTATTTTACATAATCCTAGGTATTAAAACTCCCTGAGCTTCTTGAAATGAAACTTATCATCCACAACACAAAAATACATAGAAAAACTACACCCCTAGAACAACAAAAAAACACTCCCACCTCAGTATAACTCACCCTATTTTCAATAAGTAATAATAAAAATAAATACATTCCATCTCCAATATGGTAATCGTGAGTAAATTATCCCCCTTTTTTAATAAACCCAATAACCACTTCACTAAAGGTTCATAAAATATAATCAGGAAAACAAAAAATAAATGAGGAAAGAAATTACATCTTTCTTAACATGAATATTCCATGATGGAGTGGATCCCCATCTCAGAGTCCACTATATTGAAGGATTCAATTATAATCCCAAATCAAACTAACATAACACAAAATATAACATGGGTAATTCCTTGGTCAGTATCTCAACCACTTGATTATTGGTTGGAATATACTCCAACATCACAACATTTTTCTCAATTTTATCCTATAATAAATTTTATTGGATCACAATATTCTATATTCTTGAGTGTTGAATGGTATTTTTCTTATGCTTATAGAACATATGTTGTCACACCTAATTATAATTGGATAATCAATCTCAATTATAATATATTTTGGTTATTTTTTTCATCCAAATCAATGGGGTATAAGATTTATATTTCACAAAATATTTTTTCTGTGCATTTATTTAGGAAATGAATTATTCAATTATTTTTTATTTTCAAAGAAAAAAAATAAATATCAATTTAGTAAAAACCACACAAGGTATATTTTAAATAATCCATAAAACATTCCAAATCATCATTTGTATATCCCATCAATTGCTACTATGAATTTGTAGAGTAATACAACCCAAAATCCACTATTTAGTTGATATATCTAAGTATCTACATTATAGATTTCCTGAAACTTTCGTTTGAAAAACACTAATATCTTGAGTTGTGACATGTGATTAATACAATGTATAGGTTAGTGGTTATAATGTAAAGAAAACTACCAATAGTATGTCTATAAAGAGTCACATCATCATCCTCACCTTCACCATTTGTAGACAATTTCATCTGTGTCTATATGAAAAATATCAATTAATATAGATTTTTACATTATAAAACATATTAGTACCTCGTAGGAATATTATTTTATATATAAATGTCTCATACCTTCTTTTAATAACAAAAATTATATTAAAAACACCAGTTAGAGGCCTCTCAAATTCAAACCACATTAATTTTGAATTATTCGTCCATTAGGAATCATGTGGTCCTTCATATATAATTTCTTAAACAAATGTATGTTCCACCATCCCCTTCCCTTTCTCTTTGTTGACGTAGAGTTTGTGATCAACCCCTACTATAGGATAATAGGGCATCATTATAAATCAATACAACCATGAAAACCAAGATATTGGATCTTATTTCAACCCATAAAAACATTCATTAAATAATACACTTTTCGCTCATCATCATGAATGACAAATATATATGTTTTAGAATTCTAATTCAATTACTCTATTTAAGAACACTAATTTAAAATCTATCTGATTCACTTTAAACCTTTTTTTCACTATCATATCAAAAATAATTATTGTCTCAAGCCGAGCCAACAGTGATAATGTTTATTTGACATCAATTCCATCAATCTAGGAATATCCTCTATACACTATCGATGACATATTCCTTTTCACAATTAAAAATTAATTTAATTTGTTTCATAAAAACCATTTGGTTATAATCATATTATAATTTTTTAACCTTGTGAAATGTTTTCATTTTTTTTTCAATCTAGCCAAAACTCTCATTTATCACTTTGAACCATGTTTTTATATGTTAGCTTCATCAAATGACTTTGGTTCCACCTAAGATAATAATGATTATTTCTTATGTCTTCAACCTTCTAGTTTTCACATAAGTTATATGATCACCAATGAAATTTTAATCTGGGATTTATTCTATATTAGATCTTTTGTTTTCACTTTATATCCCCATTATTTTCTCCTAATCATTAGAGATAACATCAAAGCCTATTACATACTTTTGAACTTCCACTAAACTGGACACATATTCATCGCTTTCCTCCAAAAAACAGGACTATTTTTATGTTAATTCTTCTTATTCATAACTAAAATATTCTCTCCTCAACTCAAGTTCTACTCACTTTCTATCACAATCAAATTATTTTTATTCAAACATTTTACCCAATAGTTTTTTTTGAAACACATATATTCCATCATTCTAATTGAATGATCAATAGAAATCCATTTATCCCTATATGATTTGAATTTTCATTTCCCTTCTTTATTTATAATTGAACACTTACATCTAAACACCAGAATGTGTTTTACTGTAGAATTATTTCCAAAAAAAATTAATACGGGCTTTATTTATTATTTTCACAAAAAAAAATGTATGATTAATGATATAGACCACTATTAAAAATGATACTTTCAAATAATTATATTGTTGGTACTTTTCATTTATCTTATTCGTATCCATATTTTTTATGATGTGATTTATCTTCTTAACAACTTCATTTTGTTAAGGATTTCTCACTATTAGGACGTAGTGTGGAATTCCATGTTATTCAAAATATTCTTCAAATTAGGTATTTGTAAATGTTGTTCCATTTTTAGTGATTTTTTTAAATTTTTAAACCAATCATATTTTCATATTATCTATTATATAGACTTATTAAATTGTGATTTTTAATTTTTTTAGTAATCAATATCAAGTGATTCATATTTCTAAAATCATCAATAAATAATACATAACACCTTTTATCATCAAGTTATTTTTGTGTGATTGTTATCCAAACATCTAAATGAAAAAGATCCAATACACTTGTTTAATTTCTCTCTCCATATTGAATATATTTTGATTTGTATTCCCCTTTGGAAAATAATCAGATGTATGAGAATTGGTGTGTGTTAGTATGGGAAAATTTTGGGATCTATCATTATTCAATAGATTTTTCAATGATTTATCTCTAAAATAACTATGTCTCTTATTCCATATCATTTTTTCATCTTCTATGGATGGAATTCACCAATTTTCTACCACAGTGAGGTAAATATTTCCCATGTTTATTCTACCTTATAGAACAGTTGAACCATATTTATATTTAACATTGCATAAAATCTTGATTAAATCTATAACATGTCTTAAATCACATAATTAACTCACACATAGAATATTATATCCATGTTGGTACCACAACAACACTTCAATTTTCCTGAGATTATTTCCACTATCATTAGCCATTGTGGTGAGAAAAATTTCCATTCATTCATTATTTCCAACATATACCACTCCAACTTTATCTATTGGATATTAATTATATTATTTCCATTTATGGTTAACTTTAAGATGTGCCCATTTTCTATAAACCATAAACGAAACATTTTAATTTATATCAACAAAAACTAATAAATGTTTCCATACTCATATATTATTTTCTCACTCCAGGGATTTTGAGTAACTAATATTAATGATAAAAAAGCTTGTGACTCTCTGGGTTTAGTAATTTCATCTACACCTTCCATTAATATTTTCACAACCAATCCTCAGGGCCCATTCCGTGACAACCCCAAGCCCGCCTCCCATAGGCCAGGGGTTGGCGACTAGCACCAAAGGCGTAAATCCTAATAAAAAGGGAAGGAATTGCCTTTATAAAAGTAACCAGCACCACAGAGCAAAAGCGGAAGAAACACTAAGTACAAAAGAAAGTGCTCAAAGATAAATGGGCCAGAATACAAACCCAACTGAAAAGTACAACTACAACTGAAAGTAAAGTAAAACTCAAATAACAACAGCTGAACGTGAAAAGCCGCTCCTGGATCATCCTTCGGTTTCCTACCTGACGGGTAGGTACAGATCTCCTCCTCAGCACTCCATGTTCGTCTGTCTACTTCAGGTACCGACTCGTCGTGAATCCACCTTCGGGCACTGACTCGACGTGATATCCACATCCGGGCAACGAATCGTCGTGAGATCCTCCTCCGGGCACCGTCTAACTCTACAATCCTCAACGACGATCAATGATGTCTATCGTCTGCAACCAACACAACGTAGTGCGGGCGAATCCCATGCAGGGGTGAGTATATGATACTCAGAAAGGACCCTGAGACCCCCAATGGTCTCCCTGAATTCACAAAGGATAAACCACAAAGGAAAGATACAATCACGAAGTATCATCCAACACTACTTAGGTATATGCCCATACATATACCTAAGTCATCAAATCCAGTTCAGCTCCAACTCATGAGCTTAAGTACAATTCAGCCCACTCAAGAATGTAAAACGTAATCCACATAGGAAAGTACGACCCAATCCACACAGGAAAGCATAATTCAATCGACACGGGATATCAAGTCAATCACATCGAAAATAATGATTGAAAGTCAAGACTCAGCTCAAACCAGGATTTTATTCATGATGTCGAAACCATAGCTGCTGGGGGAACTCCTCCTCTATCGAGTATAGTGGGTCTGCCACTACAACCAATCACTTCCCACTAACCTTGGACTATTGTAGTACTCCACCTGTCGAGTACTGTGGGCCTGCTGCTACAACCAAGCGCTTCCCACCATGGGTCTGCCGCTACAACCAAGCACTCCCCCTCATAGCCTACAAAGGTACTCCATCTGTTGAGTACCGAGGATTTGCCACTACAACCAAGCGCTCCTCCATCGTGGGTTTGCCGCTACAACCAAGCGCTCCCCACTGGGCTATCCAAAACACTCCAAGTCGATCGATCAGAAGTTGTCAAGTCTCAGCCAGCACTAGGGTTTCCGCACAGAACACGCTCGATCTGGGAGGTTCCACTCCACGAGCCAAGAGGTCGATACATCAACTGCCACATCGACCATATTTGATGTATCACAAAGTTCGGTCACGTCACTAGGAACCAAACGTGACAGAAGGCGCGTCAATCAGACGCCCGATCTGAGAGTTATTGGCTTTTTTGTCCCAGGGGCCCGGTTGGTTTTTAAGTCAAAACCAACCCGACCGTACTCCAACTGCATCCAAACCTTGAGCATAGTAATCCAAAATAACCGTCTCACTAAGAGGAATCTAAAAAAGTCGATGGCACGTCAATCGGACGTCCGGAGCTCAAGTTATAAGCGTTTCTGCTCTGAGGGCCCGGTTGGTTTTGTGTTTGAACCAACCCGGCCATACGCAAAGTTCTCAGAAACCTTGATAGTAATATACCAAAACGACCATCTCGATCCAAGGATTTCATCGCAACTGACGGTGTATCGATCGGAGGTATGTAGCCCATGTTATGAGCGTTTGAACGGACCTGTCCGTTTTTAGGGGGTTTTGGGCCTGGCCGACCCAACCCAAGACCCCCTGGGTTGGCCCGACCCGGGTCCGAGTCCCGCCCATTAGGATGCGGCCCAGACCAGCCCAGCGTGGGCACCCGGCCTCGCCTGGGTGGGTGCGGCCCGCTTGGATGGTCATCTCGTCCGTTTCAGCTGAGTGGAAAACGGGGGTGTGGCGCTGCCCCCCCCCCCTGATTGAAACGACGCGTCTTTAATGACGCGCCCTCCCCCAAAACACGAAACAGAAAAGCTGTTCCGGTCCATGGAGGGTCAGCCGCGGCAGTCTCCTCCGGCGGCACGCCACCGCCGTCGGTCGCCAGCACTGCCGCGCTGGGGTGGCGCGCCTCCGCCGCTCTCCACAGACCACCGGACTCACACCGTTGGTCCATTTCGGCCGTCGTCTACGTTTAAGGTCATTATAGGATCGAAATATAGCTGTGGAGCCTTCAAATGTCCTCTGCGGCATATTCCGTCATCTCCCGTCGATCCACACATCCATAAAAAATCTGCGGAGGGTTTTCGAGCCGTGTTTGTTCGGCCCGCACCCTTCGTGTTAGGTGTTTCCAAATGGAAGTCATTAAAACACATGCTTTTAGTATCGATGAGGGTATAATTTATTCAAGAATAAATTATACTAACTTCATACCATTAAACGCTTTAGCATGTGAGATCAAATCTCTCAAAGAGTATTAAACAAAATTCCCCTACGTTTTTCCCCGCAATGAAAAATTCCCAACCCCCAAACATATTCTTTCACGAATCAACTTAATATTGTATTGATCCATGCTCTTTGATTTAGAAGGAAATAAACATGGGATTATTAATATTAACAAAATAATCCCCTACGTTTTTCCCAGCAATCAAAATTTCCCAACCCGAAAACATATTCTTTCGCAAATCAACATAATATTGTGTTGATCCACGCTCTTTGATTTAGAAGGAAAAAACATGGGTTTAATAATATTCACAAAATAATCCCCTACATCAAAGAAGTCATCGAAAGAAGATTTGTCGTGGGAAATGGTGTCACGAGGGAGGTTCGTTGACGGCGTTGGAAAGCGTCCAAGAAGAGGATGTCGTCTCACACCAGCTGCAGACGAGGGAGAGATCAGCATGTCCTCTCTCCTTGGTGCTCCGGCGGTATTCGCGTTCTTCAACGAGGAAGAAGATGTCCTTCAAGACTGCAAGAGTTCTCCCCTCTCTTCCACACAACGAATCCCCAACAAATAAAATAAGACCTTGTCTTAATTTATTCACACACACACATGCCAACATTAGTTTGAAATTCAAAAGATCTCATTCCATTAATTAGATTAATTGAAGATCATTTAACAATCCAATTAATTGCGAGAGTTGACATGTCATTAATTTGGGGGAGCGGGTGTGTTACACAATAAATTACAAGAGGGAGGTTTAATGGAATTGAAGGGATGGGGCTCGTGTGGGCCCCACTTCACTAATATCCTTCCAAGAAGAGTTAGGATTTAGTAGGTCCCACCTCAACTTCTATACGTAGGTTAAAACTACTTAGAATAGAAAATAAAAATTGTAGCACAAATTTTTATTTCATTCTTTAGTTAACCCATTTATTTAATAACCTCACCCAAGCAAACACAACTCCAAAAAAGAATTTTCTAAGCAATTACCGGCGATGCGGTTTCATCGGTGCCCTCGGATTTCGATTCCGAGCACCAGTTCAAAAGTTAGGAAAACCCGCTCGTCCGTTCACTGAACGTACCCAAGCTAAGCTTCGGAAAATGATTCCGGGCACCCCGGGTCTCGGAATCAGGTGCCGTCAGAAACTGCGTACTCGTAAAATCCCAAAGAAAATTAAGAAAAAATTTACCTTGAAATTTATGGGTCTTTAAATTACATCTACCTCAGGGCTTTACGTCCCCGTAAAGATACAACACAAACTAGGGGAACAAATGAGGGTACTGAGCACGCATTTTAGCCTCCCACTCGAAAGTTCTCTCCTGGAGGTTCTCGTGCTCTCATCTGATGCGCACTAGTGGAATCGACCACCCACATAGGACCTGCTCCTGTCGATCCCCGATCTCGACCGGGACCTCCGCAAAGGTCGCCCCGTCATCATTTTTTTGCTCCCAATGGTCGATGATATGTGTCGGTTCGTGCACGTATATCCATAGCTGAGATACGTGGAAAACTCCGTGCACCTGGTGCAACTGAGGTGGATGGGTCAAGCGGTAATCCACCTCTCCTGCCCCATTGAGGACCTATAAGGGTCCGATGAAGCGTGGAGATAGCTTGCCGCCCTGTCCAAAACTCTGTAATCCACGTCTAGGTGAGACCCGTGGGAAAACGTGGTCTCCATCCTCAAACTCTAGTGGTCTCCACCTCTTGTCAGCATAAGACTTTTGTCGGATCTGAGCTATCCTCATCCGCTCTTGGATGACCTGGACCTTCTCTGGTTCTACAAGAGTTGCTAAGATTTCTTCTTTGCTGATAAGAGAAATATGGTCTCATCCCCAGGATGAACCACATTATTTGCCTAATACAGTCAATCCCGACATGGATGATACTAATACATACCAAGGATGATGTCGTATGGCCTAGACACTACTACCAAGAGATTCAACCATTACTCTCACCTCCAAGGGTTGAGTCACACTATCGGTATCAGTGTGTGGTCAATGGGTCTTCTCCAGTAGGTATCTCAAAATTGAGGGTCAAGTCAACGATTTTTTAAACCAGAACCTCTTAGTGACAACATAAAGAGAGGACAGGAAATTATAGGCTACAAAGAAAGGTGTCTTTTATTACTGCACCTCAAAGTACAAAGACACATACAACCACAAAATCAACAAAAATAATGCTAGAACCACCAATAACAAAGTCATACATGCCTAGAACTAGTTCCGATCCTACCCTCCAGCTTCCAGAGCTCCATAGTCAAATGCTACAGCTGCCTGAAGCTGAGATCTCCCATGTCCACCTGTTCCCTGCGGTCGGGGTGGACCTCCTGGTGGTGGTGGTGGCAACACCTCTAAGCATCGTCCACCTCCAGCTGCACAACCATATCCCCTGCCTCGGTCTCCTAATCCCTGCGATCTGCCCCGATCGAACCTCTGCCTCTGCCTGGGAGGTCCTTCTTTTATCTTTTGGTCATCTGTATGGCGGGTCAGACAATCAAGTTCCATGTGACCAACTCCGCCACAGAAGTAACATTGTCCGCTCCTAGTAAGTCGTTCTCCACCCCGGGTGCCTCACACACCCGATCCTGTGCCATGCATTCGACCACCTGTAGGTCTGGTCCTCTTGGACCTATGCGTCATCTGTCTACTGCCCGCTGTAGAAGACTCTGATGCATGCCGGCTAGTGGTGGGTCCTGCTGCTGGAGACTGCTCAGCAAGGAAACTCTCCACTAAGAGGGATCGCTCCAACACCCCTGTCTGCGTTGGGATGCTGTGAGAAAAAACTGAAACTCTAATCTCTCACCTGAGCCCCTTATCGAAGGTTCAGGCCCTGAAGAATGGGTCCCGTACTATATCTGTGGAGTAAAACGAGAGATCGGTGAACCTCGCTGAATACTGTGCCACAGTCATGCTACCCTGCTGAAGATGAAGTAGCTCTTGTATGCGCACCGCTTGAAGGGTGGATGGTACAAACTCTTCCTGGAACAGGCACTCTAAGTCTGGCCATAGAAGGGATACCTTGTCGTGCACCTAGAGCATCAGGCTCCACCATCTTCCTGCTGCTTCCTGAAGGAGGCTGGCACCAAGGATCACCATGAAGTCTGATGGTGTCCCTACCAATCTAAAAACTCAAACAACAGCCTCCATCCAATCCTCGGCTGCCTGAGGGTTCATCTCCCCACGAAACCTATGTGGTCTATGATGCTGAAACTCATGCAGTGCACTAGTGCGATGTGCACTCTCAGTGGCTGGGGCTAGTGGCATCGGTGGCTCAGCAGGTAGAGGTACCGCCGGTTCCTCCGCTGTAACGGGGCCCTACACCAAGGCCTCATCGCTCGGTGGGCTGTCGTCTGGCACAAAGCTCTGAACCCTAGCAGGCTACCGTCGTGGGGCCATCCTGAAAAGAGACAGGTGTTCCACGGTCAAAACAGTATACCTGGTGTGGTGACACAAAGTAGTCAAAAAGAAAACTTTTGAAACACACATGCAATCAGTGTTTTCGTGCACTGATTCGGAAATCAGAATTCAGGGTCCTGGTGTATGGATACGTCAATCGCCGCAGCAACACTGGACTCCCTGAACTGATAACCACACTCAATACCCTTAATACTATTTCTTCACATAAAAGAAATATCAGAGTCCTAAGTTCTGCGGTAGAACTGAAATCCTCTGATACCAATTTTTCACGACCCGTCCTCGGGGCTTGTGCCATGACTACCCCAAGCCCTCCTCCCATAAGACAGGGGCTAGCGACTAGCACCAAAGGCGTAAATCCCGATAAAAAGGGAAGGAATTTCCATTATAAAAGTAACAAACACCATAGAGAAAAAGAGTAAGCAACACTAAGTACAAAAGAAAGTTCTGAAAGGTAAATGGGCAAGAATACAAACCCAACTGAAAAGTACAACTACAATTGAATGTAAAGTACAACTCAAAGAACAACAGCTGAAGGTGACAAGACTCTCCTAGATCATCCTCCAGTTTCCTACCTGAAGGGTAGGTAGATATATCCTCCTCTGTACTCCACGTCCATCAGTCTCCTCTGGGTACCGACTCGTCGTGAATCCACCTCTGGGCACCGACTCGACGTGATATCCATCTCCGGGAAATGACTCATCGTGAGATCCTCCTCCGGGTACCGTCCAGCTCTACAAGCCCCAACCACAATCAGTGATTTCGTCGTCTGCAACCAACACAACGTAGTGCGGGCGAAGCCCATGCAGGGGTGAAAATACGATACTCAGTAGGGACCCCAAGACCCCCTATGGTCTCCCGGAATCCACAAAGGATAAACCACAAAGGAAAGATACAATCACGAAGTATCATCCAACACTACTTAGGTTTATGCTCATACATATACCTAAGTCTTCAAATCCAGTTCAGCTCCAACTCACGAGCTTAAGTACAATTCATCCCACTCAGGAAAGTAAAATGTAATCCACACAGGAAAGTACGACCCAATCCACACAGGAAAGCATAATCCAATCCACACAGGATATCAAGTCAATCACATCAAAGATAATGATTAAAAGTCATGAATCAGCTCAAACCAGGAGTTTATTCATGATGTCGAAACCATAACTGTTGCGGGAACTCCTCCTCTATCGAGTACAGTGGGACTGCCGCTACAACCAAGCGCTTCCCACTAACCATGGACTGTTGTAGTACTCCACCTATCGAGTACTGTGGGCCTTCTGCTACAACCAAGCGCTTCCCACCATGGGTCTGCCGCTACAACCAAGCGCTCCCACTCAAACCCTACATAGGTACTCCTTCTGTTGAGTACCACGGGTCTGCGGCTACAACCAAGTGCTCCTCCGCCGTGGGTCTGCCGCTACAACCAAGCGCTCCCCACTAGGCTATCCAAAACAATCCGAGTCGATCGATCTGTAGTCGTCAAGTCTCAACCAGCTCTAGGGTTTCCGCACAGAGCACGCTCATTCCGAGAGGGTCCGCTACACGAGCTAAGAGGTCGATAAATCAACTTCCACGTAGACCAGAGATTATGTATTTCAATGTTCTGTCACGTCACTAGGAACCCAACTTGACAGACGGTGCATCAATCGGACGCCCGGTCTGAGAGTTATTGGATTTTTCGTCCCAGGGACCCGATTCGTTTTTAAGTCAAAACCAACACGACCATACTCCAACTACATCCAAACCTTGAGCGGAGTAATCCAAAAGAACCATCTCACTAATAGGAATCCAAAAAAGTCGATGGCACATCAATCGGACGTCTGGAGCTCAAGTTATACGCGTTTCCGCTCCGAGGTCCCGGTTGGTTTCGTATTCGAATAAACCAGGCCATACACAAAGTTCTCTGAAACCTTGAGTGTAATATACCGAAACGACCTTCTCGATCCATGGATCGCATCATAACTAACGGTGTGTCGATCAGAGGTATGTATCCCAAGTTACAGGCATTTGAACGAACCTGTCCTTTTTTTGGGGGTTTTGGGCCCGGACCGACCTGGCCCCAGACCCCCTTGGTCGGCCCGAACCGGGTCGACCTAACCCGGGTCCGGGTCCGGCCCATTAGGGTGCGGCCTGGCCCGGCGTGTGCGGCCCGGCACGGCCTGGGCGGGCGCGGCCCGCATGGCCAGTCAGCTCGGCCGTTTCGGCCGAGCGGAAATGAGGGGGAGGCATTGCCCCCCCCCCCCCCCGATTAAAACGGCGCTGCTTTAATGTCGCGCCCTCCCCCCAAACACGGAAGGGAAAAGCCGTTATGGTCTGCAGCGGCTCAGCCGCGGCGGTCTCCTTTCGCGGTGCGCCACCGCCACTCTCCGCGGACCACTGGACTCGCACCGGTGGTCTGTTTCGGTCGCCTTCTGCGTCTAATGTCATTACGGGACCGAAACGTAACTGTGGAGTCTTCAAATCGCCTCTACGGCATGTTCCGTCATCACCCATCGATCCACACATCAATAAACAGTCTGAGGAGGGTTTTCGGGCCCTGTTTGTTCAGCCCGCACCCTCCTCTTTAGGTGTTTCCAAATGGAAGTCATTAAAACACATGCTTTTATTATCGACGAGGGTATAATTTATTCAAGAATAAATTATACTAACTTCATACCATTAAACACTTTAGCATGTGATATTAAATCACTCAAATATTATTAAACAAAATTCCTCTACGTTTTCCCTGCAATCAAAAATTCCCGACCCGCAAACATATTCTTTCGCGAATCAACTTAATATTGTGTTGATCCACACTCATTGATTTAGAAGGAAATAAACATGGGTTTATTAATATTAACAAAATAATCCCCTTCATTTTTCAACACAATCAAAAATTAGAAACCTGCAAACATATTCTTTCTCGAATAAACATAATATTGTGTTGATCCATGCGCTTTGATTTAGAAGAAAATAAACATGAGTTTATTAATATTCACAAAATAATCCCCTACCTCGAAGAAGTAGTCGAAAAAATATTTGTCGCGGGAAACGGCGTCGCGACGGTGGTTCGTTGACGGCGTTGTTGAGTGTCCAAGAAGAGGATGCTGTCTCACACCGGCTGCAAAGGAGGGAGAGATCGACATGTCGTCTCTCCTTGGTTCTCCAGCGTTCTTCACGTTCCTCAACGTGGAAGAAGATGTCTCTCAAGACCGCAAGAGTTCTCCCCTCTCTTCCAAACAACGAATCCCCAAAAAATAAAATAAGGCCTTGTCTTATTTTATTCACACACACACACGCAAACATTAATTTGAAATTCAAAAAATCTCTTTCAATTAATTAGATTAATTGAAGAGGATTTAACAATCCAATTAATTGCTAGAGTTGACATGTCATTAATTTTGGGGAGTGGGTGTGTTACACAATAAATTGCAAGAGGGAGGTTTAATGGAATTTAAGGGGTGGGGATCGTGTGGACCCCACTTCACTAATATCTTACCAAGAGGAGTTAGGATTTAGTGGGTCCCACCTCAACTTCCATACGTCAGTTAAAACCACTTATAATAGAAAATAAAAATTGTAGCATAAATTTTTATTTCATTCTTTAGTTAACCCATTTATTTAATAACCTCCCCCTTGAAAATGCAACTCCAGAAAAGGTGTTCCTAAGCAATTACCGGCACTGCGGTTTCATCGGTGCCCTCGGATTTCAATTTTGATCACCAGTTTAAAAGTTAGGAAAACCTTCTCATCCGTTCACTGAACGTACCCATGCTAAACTTTGGGAAATGATTCCGGGCACACCGGGCCTCGGAATCAGGTGCCGTCAGAAACTGCATACTCGTAAAATCCCAAAGAAAATTAAGAAAAAATTTCCCTTAAAATTTACGGGTCTTTACAACTATGAATCTATTTATTATTACACCATGTTAATTTCGATTCCTAGCTGATTATTTCCACCATTCCAAGGCTTTAAATATAAGGCCCCAGCCTTAAACATTACTTAATCTTGAGTTACTTCAAGAATACATGTTGAGGATCTTTTCAGGTTTAGAGTTTTAGAGAATTAGATCATAAAACATGCATTACATTCCACATTTAAACAATATGGTTACATAAAAGATAGTACTCATTTTTCCCATCAACGGAAACATATTTAAAATAAAACATGGATTCTTTCTTGACACTTCCTTGACACTATCATCACATCATGTACCATTCCCTTGACCTGTGAAAATCATTTCAAAAACTTGGGATGAGCATAAAAAGCTCAGTAAGGGATATAAAAGTACGAAATAAAAACATTAGTCCATGTATGAAATCATACTTTACTCATAAAACATAATCACTTTAACATACCTCTTCAAATCAAGAATAAATCATAGAAATCATAAGACATAAAGGTAACTTGAGGCATTCATAACATTATTACGTAGGGAGTAACCCTCATGGTTACGTTTGGAATACCCATCACTGTATATTCCCTAAATCTCTTCATAGAAACCTTAAAGTTTAACTCCTTCGCGTTACCCAATGCATTGGAGAGCTATATCGGGCTCACCCACCCTTATTATATCACGAAACCACCCATCTTTATAACAATTCCCAAGAACCATAACATAATCATATCACATAAAAAATGCATAAAGGAAACATAACATTTCCACATTTCAATCACAAGATATCAATACAACACATTGATATAATACAAACATTATGAAAACCATTTTCAGTAAAAAAATAAAAGAAAATTAAAACATGGTATTTATTTTTCATTTTGAAAAAAAGTTATGGCTTGTAGAGGAAGCTGAAGCTCAAATTATGGTCACAACGGCGAAGAAGTCGTTGTCGCCGCATACGTACGACAAAAAAACATTCCCTTTTTTCATTTAGTAAACGCTTCATATAAAAAATATTCCTTTTTAATAAAAATAAAAGTCAAAGGGGTTTATACACCGTATGAAAGAAAGTTGTGTATAAAACAAAATATGCCTCAATGAATGGAGAACGAGACGAAGTCCCATACCTCCGGTCCGACTTGACTCGATCATTCTTTAAGGCCCTAGATAATAAACTTGATTTAATTTCTACTTTCTTAAGAACCATTTTCAAGTTCATTATTCCTTTTATATCACTTATTACCATGTTATGAACCCTATGTAATTATTTAAGTTAATAATTCTCATTTTGTCGATCATTGGTACTTGAGTCAAAAATAAAATCTTTATAATTAAAAGTTGTTCATGTTGTAAAATATCCATTATATCCAGAATTATATTCATGATTTAGATATCATATATGTCATATATATCCAATATATACATGAATTTACAATATTACATAACATTTAGAGGTAATAAATGAAATGCACCATTCATGGAGACGATAAGTTGTACGTATGCATTAACGCTACTTTCATTTCTATTTCATATTTTATAGAGTGGAATCATAATGATATAAAGGTATATTATATTTCCAGTGTAATATCATATATAATATCATTAATTCTATCCATTATATGTCCCATATATGGCATTAACGAATCAAATCACTTTGAGAGGGTGGTTGTCCGCACTTCCTAAAATGAAGATATCGGATATACCCATAATGGAAGCCATAAAGGTATGACATAAATGAAAAATACAGAATTTTAAGGAAAACATAAACATATTATATATCATATATAAATATAGTGACATCTTAATGGCCACCTTTGAAGGTGTTATAAGAATATTGAACAATCATCGTTTCGTGAGGCAGAAATTCTCTATCCACGAAAACAATATGTTATTTAACCATTATATGTAGGTGTGTGTAAGTGTAGCTCGAATAATTCTTATAACAACATCCTAGTATATTTAACATACTGTTTTTGTTACAAAATAAATTAATAAAAAGAGTTTCGGGGGTTGGAGAAGCAAAATAAAACAAAAAACAGTAGAGAAGTATTTACCTTTAAATCGGGTAACTCCTCTTGGTTATAACCAAAATGGTTTCTTGAAGAGCTTTCTGCCGAAGGTAAGGCATCAAGGATGAATAGAGGGATGTGTAGAGACAAAATGGGAAGATCTTGGCCGAGCCAATGGCTTGAGAAGTGTGGGTAAGGAGGTAGAGGTGGGGGCATTTTATAAGAGGAGAGGAGGGGCACTCTTGGAAAGGTATAAAATGTTACTTTATTTTCAAATGAGTTTCGGATTCTAAAGGTTCCAAATTGATGTATTTCTAGTATAGCATCCCACCTTTTTATAACATAAACTTTCATTACATTACCCAAAACTGAGGATCTTTAAGGTCTAGTGTCTTGGAAACCAGGAACATAATACACGCAAACAACATAAAGCATTATTCTTAAACACTTGAAAGGCTTCTCCTTAAGTTCATCCTAGGTTCATTACTGCATCTCATAACCTGGGGACATACATCAAAAGAAAGGGTGAGCAGAAGGCCCAGTAAGGGAAACAAGATGAACATTTTACATGTGAACTTGAGATACTTCAATAAGGACATGAAAAGAACTTTAAGGCATGAGAAATAAATCTTGAGGCATTTCATAATACATATAACATTTTTCATAACTTGAAGATGTGACTACATCATTTATCATAGACAATCATGAACATATCACCAACGTCCATCCCCAAGGTGTCATTTGAAAATTACCAAGGTTATTCACCAAGGTATCGTGAAAATTGTAATCTCTAGTGGTTACATCATTACCCAATGCATTGGAGCGCTATTAGGGCGCACCCTTAAATTTGCCTTTAGTATCATGTGAGCCAGATATATCATCATAAAATATTTCATAAATAACCCATATAGCATAAAAGAAATGGGTTTCATTTCATAATCATAACGTTTTAAAACTGCTTTAAAGACATGATCTTTATGTCACTTTAAAACCCACGGAAAGGGAAAGCGGGTCTCATGTATTTAAATCCCAGAATTTAAAATAGAACATTTTGATATATATGTGAATAAACTTATAGAAATAAGAGCTTTGAGTATTCACTTTATAACATAAAATAATTTTGAGAAAAGAGAGAGGCATTTTGAGACGAAAATTCTCCAGCATAACGGCTATGTTACAAGGTTTTAGAAAACATTGAAAAGAGAGGGGACATGGGTCACCAACTCATAACTGATTCATAAAATAGTAGGGGAACAGAATATAAGGGATTTAAGAACATGGTAATGAAAGTTGAAAGATATACCATATGAAATGAAAAACATGTAAGTGAGACAAAAATAAGATTTCTCTTATGAAAATTCGGCAGCCTAATGGCGTCACTTAAACTTCAATAAAAATGATTTGAAAAGATCAAATAGGGTCTCTCATCATATGATCATAAGAGATCAGTATGATAGATATAGAGATCATACCCCAACATAATAAGAAGGAACATGTAAGACTTGACATGAAAATCGAACCTGAAAAATTAGAAGGGTTAAAGAATCCCTTAAAAATTCGGCAGCCTAACGGCGTCACTTAAACATTCATAAAATGAAATGATGAGAGTAAGAGGGGATCTCTCATCAAATAAACATGAAAAGGTCAGTAATAGGAATATAAAAGAACATCCTCTCACATAAGAACATGGAGCATAAAAGGAATGACATAAAAGAGATTACATGAAAAGAAAGAGGGAGGTCGGATCCCTTACCTTAAAAAGTAACTCTTGAAACTCAATGGTTTGGACCTTGAGGGCTTGAGGGAACCTTGGGAGGACTCCTTGGGAGGTAAGGAGAACAGAAATTCGTTGTGGGAGAGTTGGGTGTGAAAACTAAAGGAGGAAAGGGTGTGTATTTATAGGGAAAGTGAGGGGACAAGGCATTAATGGCCAAGGGACACCTCACAAGTGCTTTTCTCAAAACCATGTGCTCTCCCTTGGAATTTACCATGTATTTAAGCCACATGGGGCCAAAAAAACAATAATTCATCACCCTTGGCCGGCCAACCCTTAAAATATATCATGACATCATCATGACACAGTTATGATGTCATTAAACATACCGAAACCCTAAAACTGCATTTTTACTATTCACTGAAAAATTCATCTTACTCAGAAAAATCCCAAAATTTCACCTTAACCAAAAATCAATGCTCTAATTACATTTATGAACTCCATTTTATAAAAATAATTTTCTAAATATTTTTAATTTAATCTTTAAATAAAATCACTATTCATCGAGAATTCATTTTTTTCAGAAAAATCCCCAAAAATTACCCTAACATAATATCGATGATCTGAGTTCAAAAATAAAGTCTTTTTTATAAAAATAATTTTCTAATTATTTTTAATTAAATTTTTAAATAAGAAACACTATTCACCCGAAAAAACTAATACTTGGCTAATAATTTATGAAACCGTTATTTACCCTTTTTATTGAATCACATTACTTAATCTAGGTGTCTAAATTATATTAAAACTTTCTTTGAGGGAAATTACTAATCCATTTGGTCACATTACTAATCCTAAGCGTAAAATCACTATTCATAATTTACTATTCATCAAAAATTATGTTGATCATATTAGACTCCAAATTCCTTACTGAACACTTTTGTAGAAGAACATTTTTTTGAAAATCATTACACATAATTAATTATTTAGGGTTTACATAAATATTTTAAAATATCCTTTTTTCAAAATTCATCAATAAAATACATCCTAAAATTATCCGGATATTTGAAATTTCACAAACACCACTAAAGGAAGAAATCTCAATTCATTCATCCCAAAGGATTACACAAAGAGGCTAGGGTCTCATCACATAACCCCTTATAACACCGGCATATGACCTAAGTGTAAGGTGTGCTATGGTGAGAGAATCTGAGGGAGGCTCAGATAACATTTCCCTAGTAGTAATCTCTACTAACTTGAACTTCTCTCGCAGGCATTTCCGTTCAAGCTTGACACGCTGGAGTTCGGCTTGGGCTCAGTCCAAAGCGAAGCCCACATATGCTACCTACTTCCCAAGCTCTGATAAGTGGGCTTCATAAGGTTCGATTCTACTGGATGAAGCCATCGACTCCTCTTTCTGCATTAACCATTAACATCTTATTAAATCATAAAGAGTAAGTTAATATACTACTCAAAAAGATCGGGTCGTTACATTCTTCCCCCCTTAAGAAATTTCATCCCCGAAATTTATACTTGAGGCCTAGTCGAGAAGGTGAGGGTACTTTTGCTTCATTGTTTCCTCAGGCTCCCAAGTCGCTTCTTCATATTTATGGTTCCTCCACAACACTTTCACAAGTTGGGTAGTCTTGTTTTGTAGAACCTTGTCTCTACAGTCTAAGATCTCCACTGGCTGCTCCTCATAAGAGAGGTCATGTTCCAGTTGTACCACCTCTGGGTTCAGTACATGCGAAGGGTCGGGTATGTACTTCCTCAAGAGAGATACTTGGAAGACATCGTGAACATGAGCTAGGTTCGGTGGAAGTGCTAGACGATAGGCCACTGCTCCTATGCGATCAAGGATTTCATAGGGGCCAATGTACCTATGGCTGAGCTTCCCTTTCTTCCCAAACCGCATGACTCTCTTCCATGGAGAAATTCGAAGGAAGACTTTGTCGCCAACACCAAACTCCAAGTCCCTTCGACGGTTGTCAGTATAGCTATTCTGCCGACTCTGAGCAGCCTTTATGTGTTCATGGATGGCATGAACCTGTTCTGTCATCTCTTGCACAAGATCAGACCCAAGAAGCTTTCTCTCACCAGTTTCATCCCAACAAGTAGGAGTTCTACATCGCTTTCCATACTGAGCTTCATAGGGTTCCATCTGAATACTTGAATGGAAGCTAATGTTATAGGAGAACTCAACTAATGGGAGGTGTTGATCCCATCCACCTTTAAATTCAATTGAGCATAATCTCAGCATGTCTTCGAGTGTATGAATAGTCCTTTAAGATTTGCCATCAGCTTGAGGATGATAGGTCGTACTACAATTCAATTCAGTATTCAGAGCATGTTGAAGACTTCTCCAGAATTTTGATGTGAATCTTGGATCACGATCAGACATGATGGATAGTGGTACCCCATGCAGCCTTACCACTTCCTTCACATATATCTTGGCAAGTTGATCCAGAGAGAAATCTTCCCGAATAGAGATAAAATGGGCGGTCTTGGTGAGATGGTCCACAATGACCCATATCGCATTGTTTCCTTTGGATTTTTTCGGGAGACTAGTTACAAAGTCCATAGTGATATTATCCCACATCCATACTGGTATGGGTAGCGGTTGTAATACCCCCTCTGGAAGTTGTTGTTCAGCCTTTACTTGCTGACACACCAGGCACCTTGTAGTGTAATCAGCAATCTCCCTCTTCATGTTATCCCACCAATAACGATCACGAAGGTCTCTATACATCATAGTGCTTCCCGGGTGTATAGAGAAAGTAGAGCTATGAGATTTATCCATCAGTTCTTTCTTTATCTCCGGAATAGATGGAACACATAGTCTTGTACGAAATTTCAATACACCTTCTTGATCAATATTGAAATCAGGGAACTTCCCATCCTTTACAGCCTCAAACTTCTCCTGCAGCAAAGGATCTTCTTTTTGAGCCTTCTTGATCTTCTCTAGTAATGAAGTTTGAGAAATCATTTGGGATAGGGTTGATGATGTCCCTTTCCTTATAATTCCCATGTCCAGTTTTACTAGATCTTTAATCAAGGGATCTCCTAGGATCCTCATTGTTTCCAGAACAACAGGATCTTTCCTGCTTAACACATCCGTGACTTTATTTTCTCTTCCAGGGTGATAATGAATTGAACAATCATAGTCTTTAATAAGCTCTAACCATCTCCTTTGTCTCATGTTCAATTCTTTCTGCGTGAAAATATACTTTAAACTTTGGTGGTTGGTGTATATATCACATTTCTCCCCATAAAGATAGTGCCTCCATATCTTTAGAGCAAAAAAAACTGCCGCTAACTCTAGATCATGTGTAGGATTATTCTGCTCATGAATCTTCAACTGTCGAGATGCATAAGCAATTACCTTGTCATTTTGCATGAGGATACACCCAAGCCCTTTCAGAGATGCATCGCTAAAAATAACGAATCCTTCTCCGATAGAGGGTAGTGTTAACACATGTGCAGTAACCAATCTCTTCTTTAGCTCTAGGAAACTTTCCTCACATTCCTTTGTCCAGATGAAATTAACCCCTTTTCGAGTCAACTTGGTTAGTGGATTAGAAATTCGTGAATTTTTTTTCACAAACCTCCTATAATATCCCGCAAAACCATGGAAACTACGAATCTCAGTTACTGTTGTGGGTTGAGGCCACTCCTCCACAACCATTGTCTTTGTAGGGTCAACCGAGATTCCTTCATTGGTTATGATGTGCCCCAAGAAAGCCACTTGTTGTAACCAAAAATCACACTTGCTGAACTTTCCATAGAGCCTCTCCTTCCACAGAGTTTTCAAAATAACCCGCAGATGATCTTCATGCTCCTCACGAATTTTTGAATATATCAAAATATCATCAATAAAAACTACCACAAAGTTATCAAGGTAGTCCTTAAAGACTCTATTCATCAAATCCATGAAAATAGCAGGATCATTAGTCAAGCCGAAGGGCATAATAGTAAACTCATAATGCCCATATCTTGATCGGAAGGCAGTATTTGGAATATCTTCCTTCTTCACCCTCAGTTTATGATAACTAGATCGAAGGTCAATCTTGGAGAAGAATTGAGCCCCACGAAGTTGGTCAACTAAATCATCAATTATTGGAAGAGGGTATCTGTTCTTTACTATGATCCCATTCAGTTCTCAATAATCAATGCATAGCCTCATTGATCCATCCTTCTTCTTCACAAAGAGAACTGGTGCTCCCCAAGGAGACACACTCGGTCGGATAAACCCCTTCTCCAACAAGTCTTGGAGTTGTTTCTTTAACTCTTCTAGCTCCACATTTGCCATTATATACGGAGTCTTTGATATCGGTTGAGACCCAGGTACGAGTTCAATGGAGAACTCTACCTCTCTTTCGGGGGGAGGTCCAGGTAACTCCTCAGGAAATACATCCATGTATTCCTGAACAATTGGAACATCTTCTATTGGTATGCTCCCTTTTCCTTCTTCCACATCACCAATTAACTCCATAAAGAAAGCTATAGGAGGTGTTTCTAGATAGGGATCAGTTCGGGATATCTCTCCTTGGAAGATAATTGTAGGTCATTCATTCAAGACTACTGAGATTTCCTTACTTCTGCATTTGATCTTAGCATTATACTTTGAGAGCCAGTCCATCCCTAGTATAATGTCGAATTCCATCATGGGAATGACTACTAGATTTGCGATAAGATTGTGCTAACCAAAGTAAACACTAGAGTCTCTAAATACTTTTGATGCAAGGATAATCCCACTTGGAGTCTTGACTGACAACTCTACCTCTAGCAGTTAGGGGATTGATTCTATATTCCTTGCAAACTTGGAGGAAATAAAGGAATGCGTAGAACCAGAATCAAATAAAGTACTTTCTTGTTTTGAGAGGACGACAAGAGTACCTGCTACCACATTGTTCGGGACTTCAACTTCAGCTGTTCTGATAGAGAAAGCACGACCTTGCTCCCTTGGCCTCTGCTGAGGTTGATGGTGATTCCCCTCCACCACCCTCGGATTTGGACATTGATTAGCAAAGTTCCCAAGTTGTCCACACTTGAAGAATGTGACTTCGGGTAGGGCCAGAACCATCTTTCCTCTATCTTTAGTGTTGGGAAGTTGAGGCTTCACATCACTACGACAATTCTGAGAAATATGGCCTTCTTTTCCACATCTATAGCACTTACCACTTCCGATCAAGCAGTTCCCCGAATGCCTCTTCCCACATTTATTGCATGTGGCATGTTGCATATGCTTTCCACATCTTTCCTGATCAAAACATCTTCCTAGGCTTGGTTCTAGAGTTCTCTTCTTCTCATTAGATTTGTGAGACCACTGTGTCTCCCCAAACTCTAGTTCAACTTTCATAGCACTTTGAACTATTTCTTCATAGCTATCGTAGTCCCTATTGGCTAGATTCTTCCACAGATGAGGTCTTAGACCGCCAAAGAATCTATCAACCTTCCCATTAGGGTCCATGACAAAGATTGAGGTATAACGGGAAAGCCTTGTGAAGTTCATCTCATAGGTTCCAACTGATTCATTCTCCTTCTGCTTCAGCTCGAGAAATTCTTTCTCTATTCTCGTTCTCATCGAACGAGGGAAATACTTATTAAAGAATATTCCCCGGAACTCTTCCCACTCCATAGCTTCCATCTCTCCTCATGGCTTCATGTTTTTGATCAGTGACCACCACTGATCAGCTTCTCCCTCTAGGTGGTAAACATCAATGGTGACTTTTTCTTGTTCCGAACAATGAAGTACAGATAAGATCTTTTCAATGGAGCTTATCCATTGTTCCGCAACCAATGGGTCAGTAGATCCACTGAATTTTGGTGGTTGTTGACGCATAAGGGACTCAACAGAAAGTTGTTCCCTTCGTGGTGAGATCGGCTTCTCAGCATGATTCAAGCTATTACTTATAACTTGAGTCAGTTGGTTCATCATTTGCATGAATTTTTGCATTCCAGCTTCCATCGGAGGGCCGTCAGCACATGGTGCATTGCGGTCACCATCTGCACGGTTCCTCCTATTGCCCGCCATTTTCTAAAAGAATAAAACCTTAGTGAGAAACTTATTTCATTTATGAATCTTTTAACTAAGACTTCATGCTTAGACAATTACACTTCTCTATAATTCCTTCATAATGATTCATAAAAATCTTGTGATTAACCAAACATATCTCCCGGGAGTGTCATAACCAAGAGTGCAGCAAGGCCCGTTATCATGCACCATTTCCCGTTCGAGTCTAGATCAAAGCGGTGTTTTCGGGTTTTACCCCTAAGTACATCTGTCCAGAGCCGCCTCTACCTGCTCGTATCCAGACAGAGATGTATTTGTTTGATAAACCAATTACTCAATACTTACCAAAATACCAGGAAGTTTTCCTATATTTAAACTTTTATATAGGGTTCTTCCTAAAGTTTTTATATCCTAATTTCCACTAATAACTAAACCATCCTTTGATACCAACTATATCATCCCGCCTTTTTATAACATAAAATTTCATTACATTACACAAAACTGAGGGTCTTTAAGGTCTAGTGTCTTGGAAACCAAGAACAAAATACACACAAACAACATAAAGCATTCTTCTTAAACACTTGAAAGGCTTAACCTTAAGTTCATCCTAGGTTCATTACTTCATCTCATAACCTGGGGACATACATCAAAAGAATGGGTGAGCAGAAGGCCCAATAAGGGAAACAAGATGAACATTTTACATGTGAACTTGAGATACTTCAATAAGGACATGAAAAGAACTTTAAGGCATGAGAAATAAATCATGAGGCATTTCATAATAAAAATAACATTTTCCATAACTTGAAGATGTGGCTACATCATTTAACAAAGACAATCATGAACATATCACCAAGGTCCATCCCCAAGGTGTCATTTGAAAATTACCAAGGTTATTCACCAAGGTATCGTGAAAATTGTAATCTCTAGTGGTTACATCATTACCCAATGCATTGGAGCGCTATCAGGGCGCAACCTTAAATTTGCCTTTATTATCATGTGATCCACATATATCATCATCAAACATTTCATAAATAACCCATATAGCATAAAATAAATGGGTTTCATTTCATAATCATAACGTTTTAAAACTACTTTAAAGACATGATCTTTATGTCACTTTAAAACCCACGGAAAGGGAAAGAGGGTCTCATGTATGTAAATCCTAGAATTTAAAATATAACATTTTGATATATATGTTAATAACATTATAGAAATAAGATCTTTGAGTATTCACTTTATAACATAAAATAATTTTGTGAAAAGAGAGAGGCATTTTGAGACGAAAATGCTGCAGCATAACGGCTATGTTACAAGGTTTTAGAAAACATTGAAAAGAGAGGGGACATGAGTCACCCACTCATAAATGATTCATAAAATAGTAGGGGAACAGAATATAAGGGATTTAAGAACATGGTAATGAAATTTGAAAGATATACCATATGAAATAAAAAACATGGAAGTGAGACAAAAATAAGATTTCTCTTATGAAAATTCGGCAGCCTAATGACGTCACTTAAACTTCAATAAAAATGATTTGAAAAGATCAAATAGGGTCTCTCATCATATGATCATAAGAGATCAGTATGATAGATATAGAGATCATACCCCAACATAATAAAAAGGAACATGTAAGAGTTGACATGAAAATCGAACTTGAAAAATTAGAAGGGTGAAAGAATCCCTTACAAATTTGGCAGCCTAACTGCGTCACTTAAACATTCATAAAACAAAATGATGAGAGTAAGAGGAGGTCTCTAATCAAATAAAAATGAAAAGGGAAGTAAAAGGAATATAAAAGAACATCCTCTCACATAATAACATGGAGCATAAAAGGTATGACATAAAAGAGATTACATGAAAAGAAAGAGGGGGATCGGATCCCTTACCTTAAAACGTAAATCTTAAAACTCAAAGGTTTGGACCTTGAGGGCTTGAGGGAACCTTGGGAGGACTCCTTGAGAGGTAAGGAGACCAGAACTTCGTTTGGGGAAAGTTGGGAGTGAAAACTAAAGGAGTAAAGGGTGGGTTTTTATAGGGAAAGTCAGGAGACAAGGCATTAATGGCCAAGGGACACCTCACAAGTGCTTTTCTCAAAACCATGTGCTCTCCCTTGGAATTTACCATGGAGTTAGGCCACATGGGACCCACAAAACAATAATTCATCACCCTTGGTCGGCCAACCCTTAAAATATATCATGACATCATCATGACATAGTTATGATGTCATTAAACATATCGAAACCCTAAAACTGCATTTTTACTATTCACTGAAAAATTCATCTTACTCAGAAAAATCCCAAAATTTCACCTTAACCAAAAATCGATGCTCTAATTATATTTATGAACTACATTTTATAAAAAAAAATTTCTAAATATTTTTAATTTAATCTTTAAATAAAATCACTATTCATCGAGAATTCATTTTTTTCAGACAAATCCCCAAAAATTACCGTAACATAATATCGATGATCTGAGTTCAAAAATAAAGTCCTTTTTATAAAAATAATTTTCTAATTATTTTTAATTAAATTTTTAATTAAAAAACACTATTCACCCGGAAAAACTAATACTTGGCTAATAATTTATGAAACCGTTATTTACCCTTTTTATTGAATCACATTACTGAATCTAGGTGTCTAAATTATATTAAAACTTTCTTTGAGTGAAATTACTAATTCATTTGGTCACATTACTAATCCTAAGCGTAAAATCACTATTCATAATTTACTATTCAGCAAAAATGAAGTTAATCTTATTAGACTCCAAATTCCTTACTGAACACTTTTGTAGAAGACCATTTTTTTGAAAATCATTACACATCATTATTTATTTAGGGTTTACATAAATATTTTAAAATATCCTTTTTTCAAAATTCATCAATAAAATACATCCTAAAATTATCCGGATATTTGAAATTTTGGAAACACCACTAAAGGAAGAAATCTCAATTCATTCATCCCAAAGGATTACACAAAGAGGCTAGGGTCTCATCACATAACCCCTTATAACACCGGCATATGACCTTAGTGTAAGGTGTGCTATGGTGAGAGAATCTGAGGGAGGCTCAGATAACATTGCCCTAGTAGTAATCTCTACTAACTTGAACTTCTCTCGCAGGCATTTCCGTTCAAGCTTGACACGCTGGAGTTCGGCTTGGGCTCAGTCCAAAGCGAAGCCCACATATGCTACCTACTTCCCAAGCTCTGATAAGTGGGCTTCATAAGGTTCGATTCTACTGGATGAAGCCATCGACTCCTCTTTCTGCATTAACCATTAACATCTTATTAAATCATAAAGAGTAAGTTAATATACTACTCAAAAAGATCGGGTCGTTACATTCTTCCCCCCTTAAGAAATTTCATCCCCGAAATTTATACTTGAGGCCTAGTCGAGAAGGTGAGGGTACTTTTGCTTCATTGTTTCCTCAGGCTCCCAAGTCGCTTCTTCATATTTATGGTTCCTCCACAACACTTTCACAAGTTGGGTAGTCTTGTTTTGTAGAACCTTGTCTCTACAGTCTAAGATCTCCACTGGCTGCTCCTCATAAGAGAGGTCATGTTCCAGTTGTACCACCTCTGGGTTCAGTACATGCGAAGGGTCGGGTATGTACTTCCTCAAGAGAGATACTTGGAAGACATCGTGAACATGAGCTAGGTTCGGTGGAAGTGCTAGACGATAGGCCACTGCTCCTATGCGATCAAGGATTTCATAGGGGCCAATGTACCTATGGCTGAGCTTCCCTTTCTTCCCAAACCGCATGACTCTCTTCCATGGAGAAATTCGAAGGAAGACTTTGTCGCCAACACCAAACTCCAAGTCCCTTCGACGGTTGTCAGTATAGCTATTCTGCCGACTCTGAGCAGCCTTTATGTGTTCATGGATGGCATGAACCTGTTCTGTCATCTCTTGCACAAGATCAGACCCAAGAAGCTTTCTCTCACCAGTTTCATCCCAACAAGTAGGAGTTCTACATCGCTTTCCATACTGAGCTTCATAGGGTTCCATCTGAATACTTGAATGGAAGCTAATGTTATAGGAGAACTCAACTAATGGGAGGTGTTGATCCCATCCACCTTTAAATTCAATTGAGCATAATCTCAGCATGTCTTCGAGTGTATGAATAGTCCTTTAAGATTTGCCATCAGCTTGAGGATGATAGGTCGTACTACAATTCAATTCAGTATTCAGAGCATGTTGAAGACTTCTCCAGAATTTTGATGTGAATCTTGGATCACGATCAGACATGATGGATAGTGGTACCCCATGCAGCCTTACCACTTCCTTCACATATATCTTGGCAAGTTGATCCAGAGAGAAATCTTCCCGAATAGAGATAAAATGGGCGGTCTTGGTGAGATGGTCCACAATGACCCATATCGCATTGTTTCCTTTGGATTTTTTCGGGAGACTAGTTACAAAGTCCATAGTGATATTATCCCACATCCATACTGGTATGGGTAGCGGTTGTAATACCCCCTCTGGAAGTTGTTGTTCAGCCTTTACTTGCTGACACACCAGGCACCTTGTAGTGTAATCAGCAATCTCCCTCTTCATGTTATCCCACCAATAACGATCACGAAGGTCTCTATACATCATAGTGCTTCCCGGGTGTATAGAGAAAGTAGAGCTATGAGATTTATCCATCAGTTCTTTCTTTATCTCCGGAATAGATGGAACACATAGTCTTGTACGAAATTTCAATACACCTTCTTGATCAATATTGAAATCAGGGAACTTCCCATCCTTTACAGCCTCAAACTTCTCCTGCAGCAAAGGATCTTCTTTTTGAGCCTTCTTGATCTTCTCTAGTAATGAAGTTTGAGAAATCATTTGGGATAGGGTTGATGATGTCCCTTTCCTTATAATTCCCATGTCCAGTTTTACTAGATCTTTAATCAAGGGATCTCCTAGGATCCTCATTGTTTCCAGAACAACAGGATCTTTCCTGCTTAACACATCCGTGACTTTATTTTCTCTTCCAGGGTGATAATGAATTGAACAATCATAGTCTTTAATAAGCTCTAACCATCTCCTTTGTCTCATGTTCAATTCTTTCTGCGTGAAAATATACTTTAAACTTTGGTGGTTGGTGTATATATCACATTTCTCCCCATAAAGATAGTGCCTCCATATCTTTAGAGCAAAAAAAACTGCCGCTAACTCTAGATCATGCGTAGGATTATTCTGCTCATGAATCTTCAACTGTCGAGATGCATAAGCAATTACCTTGTCATTTTGCATGAGGATACACCCAAGCCCTTTCAGAGATGCATCGCTAAAAATAACGAATCCTTCTCCGATAGAGGGTAGTGTTAACACATGTGCAGTAACCAATCTCTTCTTTAGCTCTAGGAAACTTTCCTCACATTCCTTTGTCCAGATGAAATTAACCCCTTTTCGAGTCAACTTGGTTAGTGGATTAGAAATTCGTGAATTTTTTTTCACAAACCTCCTATAATATCCCGCAAAACCATGGAAACTACGAATCTCAGTTACTGTTGTGGGTTGAGGCCACTCCTCCACAACCATTGTCTTTTTAGGGTCAACCGAGATTCCTTCATTGGTTATGATGTGCCCCAAGAAAGCCACTTGTTGTAACCAAAAATCACACTTGCTGAACTTTCCATAGAGCCTCTCCTTCCACAGAGTTTTCAAAATAACCCGCAGATGATCTTCATGCTCCTCACGAATTTTTGAATATATCAAAATATCATCAATAAAAACTACCACAAAGTTATCAAGGTAGTCCTTAAAGACTCTATTCATCAAATCCATGAAAATAGCAGGATCATTAGTCAAGCCGAAGGGCATAATAGTAAACTCATAATGCCCATATCTTGATCGGAAGGCAGTATTTGGAATATCTTCCTTCTTCACCCTCAGTTTATGATAACTAGATCGAAGGTCAATCTTGGAGAAGAATTGAGCCCCACGAAGTTGGTCAACTAAATCATCAATTATTGGAAGAGGGTATCTGTTCTTTACTATGATCCCATTCAGTTCTCAATAATCAATGCATAGCCTCATTGATCCATCCTTCTTCTTCACAAAGAGAACTGGTGCTCCCCAAGGAGACACACTCGGTCGGATAAACCCCTTCTCCAACAAGTCTTGGAGTTGTTTCTTTAACTCTTCTAGCTCCACATTTGCCATTATATACGGAGTCTTTGATATCGGTTGAGACCCAGGTACGAGTTCAATGGAGAACTCTACCTCTCTTTCGGGGGGAGGTCCAGGTAACTCCTCAGGAAATACATCCATGTATTCCTGAACAATTGGAACATCTTCTATTGGTATGCTCCCTTTTCCTTCTTCCACATCACCAATTAACTCCATAAAGAAAGCTATAGGAGGTGTTTCTAGATAGGGATCAGTTCGGGATATCTCTCCTTGGAAGATAATTGTAGGTCATTCATTCAAGACTACTGAGATTTCCTTACTTCTGCATTTGATCTTAGCATTATACTTTGAGAGCCAGTCCATCCCTAGTATAATGTCGAATTCCATCATGGGAATGACTACTAGATTTGCGATAAGATTGTGCTAACCAAAGTAAACACTAGAGTCTCTAAATACTTTTGATGCAAGGATAATCCCACTTGGAGTCTTGACTGACAACTCTACCTCTAGCAGTTAGGGGATTGATTCTATATTCCTTGCAAACTTGGAGGAAATAAAGGAATGCGTAGAACCAGAATCAAATAAAGTACTTTCTTGTTTTGAGAGGACGACAAGAGTACCTGCTACCACATTGTTCGGGACTTCAACTTCAGCTGTTCTGATAGAGAAAGCACGACCTTGCTCCCTTGGCCTCTGCTGAGGTTGATGGTGATTCCCCTCCACCACCCTCGGATTTGGACATTGATTAGCAAAGTTCCCAAGTTGTCCACACTTGAAGAATGTGACTTCGGGTAGGGCCAGAACCATCTTTCCTCTATCTTTAGTGTTGGGAAGTTGAGGCTTCACATCACTACGACAATTCTGAGAAATATGGCCTTCTTTTCCACATCTATAGCACTTACCACTTCCGATCAAGCAGTTCCCCGAATGCCTCTTCCCACATTTATTGCATGTGGCATGTTGCATATGCTTTCCACATCTTTCCTGATCAAAACATCTTCCTAGGCTTGGTTCTAGAGTTCTCTTCTTCTCATTAGATTTGTGAGACCACTGTGTCTCCCCAAACTCTAGTTCAACTTTCATAGCACTTTGAACTATTTCTTCATAGCTATCGTAGTCCCTATTGGCTAGATTCTTCCACAGATGAGGTCTTAGACCGCCAAAGAATCTATCAACCTTCCCATTAGGGTCCATGACAAAGATTGAGGTATAACGGGAAAGCCTTGTGAAGTTCATCTCATAGGTTCCAACTGATTCATTCTCCTTCTGCTTCAGCTCGAGAAATTCTTTCTCTATTCTCGTTCTCATCGAACGAGGGAAATACTTATTAAAGAATATTCCCCGGAACTCTTCCCACTCCATAGCTTCCATCTCTCCTCATGGCTTCATGTTTTTGATCAGTGACCACCACTGATCAGCTTCTCCCTCTAGGTGGTAAACATCAATGGTGACTTTTTCTTGTTCCGAACAATGAAGTACAGATAAGATCTTTTCAATGGAGCTTATCCATTGTTCCGCAACCAATGGGTCAGTAGATCCACTGAATTTTGGTGGTTGTTGACGCATAAGGGACTCAACAGAAAGTTGTTCCCTTCGTGGTGAGATCGGCTTCTCAGCATGATTCAAGCTATTACTTATAACTTGAGTCAGTTGGTTCATCATTTGCATGAATTTTTGCATTCCAGCTTCCATCGGAGGGCCGTCAGCACATGGTGCATTGCGGTCACCATCTGCACGGTTCCTCCTATTGCCCGCCATTTTCTAAAAGAATAAAACCTTAGTGAGAAACTTATTTCATTTATGAATCTTTTAACTAAGACTTCATGCTTAGACAATTACACTTCTCTATAATTCCTTCATAATGATTCATAAAAATCTTGTGATTAACCAAACATATCTCCCGGGAGTGTCGTAACCAAGAGTGCAGCAAGGCCCGTTATCATGCACCATTTCCCGTTCGAGTCTAGATCAAAGCGGTGTTTTCGGGTTTTACCCCTAAGTACATCTGTCCAGAGCCGCCTCTACCTGCTCGTATCCAGACAGAGATGTATTTGTTTGATAAACCAATTACTCAATACTTACCAAAATACCAGGAAGTTTTCCTATATTTAAACTTTTATATAGGGTTCTTCCTAAAGTTTTTATATCCTAATTTCCACTAATAACTAAACCATCCTTTGATACCAACTATATCATCCCGCCTTTTTATAACATAAAATTTCATTACATTACACAAAACTGAGGGTCTTTAAGGTCTAGTGTCTTGGAAACCAAGAACAAAATACACACAAACAACATAAAGCATTCTTCTTAAACACTTGAAAGGCTTAACCTTAAGTTCATCCTAGGTTCATTACTTCATCTCATAACCTGGGGACATACATCAAAAGAATGGGTGAGCAGAAGGCCCAATAAGGGAAACAAGATGAACATTTTACATGTGAACTTGAGATACTTCAATAAGGACATGAAAAGAACTTTAAGGCATGAGAAATAAATCATGAGGCATTTCATAATAAAAATAACATTTTCCATAACTTGAAGATGTGGCTACATCATTTAACAAAGACAATCATGAACATATCACCAAGGTCCATCCCCAAGGTGTCATTTGAAAATTACCAAGGTTATTCACCAAGGTATCGTGAAAATTGTAATCTCTAGTGGTTACATCATTACCCAATGCATTGGAGCGCTATCAGGGCGCAACCTTAAATTTGCCTTTATTATCATGTGATCCACATATATCATCATCAAACATTTCATAAATAACCCATATAGCATAAAATAAATGGGTTTCATTTCATAATCATAACGTTTTAAAACTACTTTAAAGACATGATCTTTATGTCACTTTAAAACCCACGGAAAGGGAAAGAGGGTCTCATGTATGTAAATCCTAGAATTTAAAATATAACATTTTGATATATATGTTAATAACATTATAGAAATAAGATCTTTGAGTATTCACTTTATAACATAAAATAATTTTGTGAAAAGAGAGAGGCATTTTGAGACGAAAATGCTGCAGCATAACGGCTATGTTACAAGGTTTTAGAAAACATTGAAAAGAGAGGGGACATGAGTCACCCACTCATAAATGATTCATAAAATAGTAGGGGAACAGAATATAAGGGATTTAAGAACATGGTAATGAAATTTGAAAGATATACCATATGAAATAAAAAACATGGAAGTGAGACAAAAATAAGATTTCTCTTATGAAAATTCGGCAGCCTAATGACGTCACTTAAACTTCAATAAAAATGATTTGAAAAGATCAAATAGGGTCTCTCATCATATGATCATAAGAGATCAGTATGATAGATATAGAGATCATACCCCAACATAATAAAAAGGAACATGTAAGAGTTGACATGAAAATCGAACTTGAAAAATTAGAAGGGTGAAAGAATCCCTTACAAATTTGGCAGCCTAACTGCGTCACTTAAACATTCATAAAACAAAATGATGAGAGTAAGAGGAGGTCTCTAATCAAATAAAAATGAAAAGGGAAGTAAAAGGAATATAAAAGAACATCCTCTCACATAATAACATGGAGCATAAAAGGTATGACATAAAAGAGATTACATGAAAAGAAAGAGGGGGATCAGATCCCTTACCTTAAAACGTAAATCTTAAAACTCAAAGGTTTGGACCTTGAGGGCTTGAGGGAACCTTGGGAGGACTCCTTGAGAGGTAAGGAGACCAGAACTTCGTTTGGGGAAAGTTGGGAGTGAAAACTAAAGGAGTAAAGGGTGGGTTTTTATAGGGAAAGTCAGGAGACAAGGCATTAATGGCCAAGGGACACCTCACAAGTGCTTTTCTCAAAACCATGTGCTCTCCCTTGGAATTTACCATGGAGTTAGGCCACATGGGACCCACAAAACAATAATTCATCACCCTTGGTCGGCCAACCCTTAAAATATATCATGACATCATCATGACATAGTTATGATGTCATTAAACATATCGAAACCCTAAAACTGCATTTTTACTATTCACTGAAAAATTCATCTTACTCAGAAAAATCCCAAAATTTCACCTTAACCAAAAATCGATGCTCTAATTATATTTATGAACTACATTTTATAAAAAAAAATTTCTAAATATTTTTAATTTAATCTTTAAATAAAATCACTATTCATCGAGAATTCATTTTTTTCAGACAAATCCCCAAAAATTACCGTAACATAATATCGATGATCTGAGTTCAAAAATAAAGTCCTTTTTATAAAAATAATTTTCTAATTATTTTTAATTAAATTTTTAATTAAAAAACACTATTCACCCGGAAAAACTAATACTTGGCTAATAATTTATGAAACCGTTATTTACCCTTTTTATTGAATCACATTACTGAATCTAGGTGTCTAAATTATATTAAAACTTTCTTTGAGTGAAATTACTAATTCATTTGGTCACATTACTAATCCTAAGCGTAAAATCACTATTCATAATTTACTATTCAGCAAAAATGAAGTTAATCTTATTAGACTCCAAATTCCTTACTGAACACTTTTGTAGAAGACCATTTTTTTGAAAATCATTACACATCATTATTTATTTAGGGTTTACATAAATATTTTAAAATATCCTTTTTTCAAAATTCATCAATAAAATACATCCTAAAATTATCCGGATATTTGAAATTTTGGAAACACCACTAAAGGAAGAAATCTCAATTCATTCATCCCAAAGGATTACACAAAGAGGCTAGGGTCTCATCACATAACCCCTTATAACACCGGCATATGACCTTAGTGTAAGGTGTGCTATGGTGAGAGAATCTGAGGGAGGCTCAGATAACATTGCCCTAGTAGTAATCTCTACTAACTTGAACTTCTCTCGTAGGTGTTTCCGTTCAAGCTTGACATGATGGTGTTCGGCTTGGGCTTGGTCCAAAGCGAAGCCCACAGATGCTATCTCCTTCCCAAGCTCTGATAAGTGGGCTTCATAAGGTTCGAGTCTACTGGATGAAGCCATCGACTCCTCTTTCTGCATTAACCATTAACATCTTATTAAATCATTAAGAGTAAGTTAATATACTACTCATAAAGATCGGGTAGTTATATCTAGGATAAGGAGTAAGGGTTCGAAATATACTCATCCAATAGGTCTTTGAAAAGTGTATGTCTTAGATTTTACATTATCTTTTCTTTTTTATTTAAATCGGTCATTAATGAGGTAATCGTTGCATCATCATGATGTCATAAATAATTTAATTTATTTAATGTCTAAAATTATAAAACAAATACTATGATACAGTAAATCATTTTAGCTTTACAATGACTATTTATAGTCCAATTTATCATTTATGTAGACAAAATTAAAAATGTTTTACTCAGGTGATACATTCTTTGTTATATTTAACTTTCTTTAAAAAATAAAAAGATAAAAAGTCATTATCACACAAAAGTGATTCCATGGGGTCCCCAAGTTTGGAACAAGGAATCCCATGGTCGGCCATGACACAAACAGTAGTATTAGGACACATTTTGTGTCATTTTTTATTATTATGATACTATTTTATTATCCTTAAGTACCAGATTACTAATTAATCAAGATAATTAACGATAATTACCGTCGTTACTATTCACAAAGTCCAAAAACAAATGAATATTGATTACATAATTTGGACCTTATGATTAAAAATATGTAATCCATTTTACCAAATTACAAACATTGAAATTGAAATAATAAATTTAAAAATAATTCCCGTTGTCAAAACAAATAGCGGGTTTTTTAGAAACAATATCTATGAAAAGTTTGGCACTTGTTTATGCCCAATTCCAAAGTGAAATTAATCCCAATGACCACCATTGGATTACATGGTAAAAATATATTATATTTACACTTTAAACCCAATTAAAAATATAATATAACCATATAATTAAATTAGATAAAAATGCAGTATGGATGTAAAATGCAGTATTTTTCACTATTCATTAAAAAATGAACATTGTCAGAAAAATACCAAAAAATTATCCAAAGTAAATTTCAATGTCCCAATCATAAAGAATAAGTTAATTTTGACAAATATAGATTATAAAATTGACTAATGTTTTATTTCAAAATGGTCTTCCATCAAAATGAAGTAAAACAATCTTTTAAAAATATTACTGTATTTCATGCTTAAGATTTGATTTATTCTCGTTTTAAGCCTCTAAAACAATATCTAAGTCATAAATAGACATAGATAAGAATATCTATTATTCATTACTTACATAGGATGTTACATCCTTCCCCCATTTAGAAAATTGTGTCCACGCAATTTATTTGCCTATCGAATAAGTGGGGGTATTTATCCCTCATTGCATTTTCAGATTCCCATGTTGCCTCTTCACTCAAGTGATTTTTCCACAAAACCTTTACTTGATGAATCACCTTATTCCACAACACTTGATCCCTGTGGTCAAGAATCTGGACCGATTGTTCCTTATAAGATAGATTCTCTTCCAGCTGAACTACCTCTGGACTCAAAACATGAGATGTATCTGGCATGTACTTCCTTAACATTGAAACATGAAAATCATTGTGTACCTCAGATAAACTTGGAGGTAAAGCCACTCGGTATACAACTGATCCAACTCTCTCCATAATTTCATATGGTCCGATGAACCTTGGACTCATCTTTCCTTTATTACCAAATCGCATCACACTTTTCCAGGGTGAAACTTTGAGAAAAACATGATCACCTACCTCAAAATAGAGATCCTTCCTCTTGTTGTCTGCATAACTCTTCTTCCTGCTCTGAGTTGTTCTCATGTGTTTCTGTATCAGCTAAACTCTTTTTGCCAACTCTTCCACCAATTCTGGTCCCATCAACTTCCTTTCACCCACTTCATCCCAGAAAGCTGGAATTCGACACTACTTCCCATATAATGCCTCAAATGGTGACATCTGTATATTGGAATGAAACTTATTATTATAAGAAAACTCAAACAAAGAAATATGTTGGTCCCAAATTCCCTGATAATTCATTGAACAAGCACATAGCATATCCTACAAAGTCTGAATCGTTCATTCTGACTGCCCATCTGATTGAGGATGAAAAGCCGTACTAAAATTTAATTCAGTACCCAATGACTTCTGAAGGCCTTTCCAAAAGTTATAAGTGAACCTGGGATCATGGTCAGATACAATGGAGAGAGGAACTCCATGTAACCTGACTATCTATTTAGGATACAAACGGGAAAGTTGATCTAGGGAAAAATTATCTCGTATAGCAAGGAAATGAGCAGATTTAGTCAAGCGATCAACAATAACCCAGATTGCATTATTACATCGAGGTGTCTTTGGAAATCCCACAACGAAGTCCATGGATATATTCTCCTATTTCCACTCTGGAACTGGTAAAGGCTGAAGCATCCCTTTCGGTAACTTCCGCTCTTCTTTAACCTATTGACAAGTCAAACACTTCACCGTAAAATTAGCAATGTCTCTTTTCATTCTTTGTCACCAGTAATACTCTCGAAGATATCTATACATATTAGTACTGCCTAGATGAACTGAAAATAGAGAACTATGAGCTTCACATAAAAACTCTCTCTTCAACTGTGAATCACACAACACACACAATCTCTTCTCAAATCTCAAAACACAATCATTATCAATGTTGAATTCATGCAACTTACCCTTCTGAACCAGCTTTACCTTTTTCTGCAACTTGTTGTCTTTCTTCGGTGCTTGCTTAATTCTTTCTGATAAAGAAGAGTTCACAGATACCTGAAGCAAAACAGAAGAACATCCTGCACTGACAACTTCTATGCCAAAGTTCATCAAATCCTTAACCAAAGGATCACGTTCCAAACACAACATTTTTAATGAAGCATTAATTTTTTGACTCAAAGCATTAGCCACTTTATTTTCTTTTCCCAGATGGTAATGAATTGTACAATCATAATCCTTGATTAATTCTAGCCATCTCCTCTTCCTCATGTTCAATTCTTTCTGAGTGAATATATAATTTAAACTTTTGTGATCGGTATATATTTCACACTTCACTCCATACAAATAATGCCTCCAAATTTTTAAAGCGAAAACAACATCAGGTAATTCCAAATCATGTGTAGGGTAATTTACCTCATGATTTTTCAACTGTCGTAAAGCATAATCAATTACCTGATCATTCTACATTAGGATGCATCTATGTCCTTTCAATGAAGCATCATTGTAGATAAAAAACTCACCATTCCGGGAAGGTAGTGCCAAAACTGGAGCATTCACCAATCTTCTTTTCTGTTCCTGAAAACAATCATCACATTCTTTTGTCCAGATAAAATTAACACCCTTCCGAGTTAACTTAGTCATTGGACTAGATAACTGTGAAAAATTTCTAACAAACCTTCGGTAATAGCCTGCCAAACCAAGAAAACTATGAATCTTGGTAACATTTGTGTGTCTTGGAAATTCTACAACAACCTTTGTTTTTGCAAGATCTGCAGTTATTCCATCTTTAGAAACAATATGACCAAGGAATGAAATTTGTTGCAACCAAAACTCACACTTTCTGAATTTCCCATTAAATTTCTTTTCTTTTAAGGTTTTCAAAATAACCCTTAAATGTCTTTCATGCTCCTATTTACTTTTAGAAAACACCAAAATATCATCAATTAAAACAACCAAAAACTTATCCAAGAACTCATGGAAAATTCTATTCATAAGATCCATGAATACAACAGGTGCATTGGTTAGCCAAAAAGGCATACCTACAAATTCATAATGGCCATATCTTGTATGAAACACAGTCTTCGGAACATCTTATTCCTTTACCTTCAACTGATGGTACCCCGATCATAGGTCAATCTTCGGAAAAAAACTGATCTCCTTAGAGCTGATAAAAAAAATCATCGATATAAGGCAAAGGATATTTGTTCTTAACAGTGATTTTATTCAAGGCTCTATAATCAATGCAGAGTATCATAGAACCATCTTTTTTTTAACAAATAAAACAGGATCACTCCATGGTGATGTGCTAGGTCAAATGAAACCTTTCTCTAATAAATCTTGCCATTTCTCCTTTAACTCTAAAAGTTCAATTTGAGCCATTCGATAAGGGGGTTTTGAAATTTTCTTAGCATCAGTAACTAAGTCAACAGTAAAATCAACTTCCCGATCTGGTATTATTCCAGGAAACTCATCAGGAAAAACATCCGGACACTCATTTACCACTGGCACATCATTAATCTGAATAGTTCCCTTGTTTTCAAAAATATGTGAAAGGTAACATTAATTTCCATATTTTACAAGTTTCTTGGCCTCTTGATATGTTATCAACAGTAAGGGTTCATTATTGTACACAAACTGAAAGTATTTTTGAAAAGAAACTTCTTTAGCTCTACAGTCAATCATAACATGGTAAATAGAGAGCCAATCCATACCCAGGATAACATCAAACTCTACTAGAGGTAAAACAATAAGGTTTTCAAGTATGTTATTTCCACGGATAAGGATAGGAAGATTCTTAGAAATTATTTTTGCCTCAAAATTTCCCCCAGGTTTTTTTACCACAAGTTCAGGAGTCATTTGTTGAGATGGTATTCCCATTTTACTAGAAAAGTTTTCAGATAAGAAAGAATGTGTAAACCCCGAATCAAACAACACACTGGCATAATCTGAGAAAACAAACAAAGTACCTGATACAACTTCATTTGATGGCCCGAAATGTATTGAAGTAGTTGAAAAGGATTTCACCACCCCTTTCTTCTTGTAGTCCAACTGCTTCCCATCACTCGAGCTCTTTGTTGGAGACTCGTTTGCATAGTGACCCATCCCATTGCACTTAAAACATTTCACTAAGTGTAAATCAAATTTGGTCTTACCATAACCTTGATCTTTTTCAGTGCAATCACGAGCCTTAGGTCCCATCTTACCGCATCGGTAGCAATTTCCAGAATTCAGAAGACATTCCCCAGCATTCCTTTTACCATATTTATCACAAACTAGAAACTTAGTTTTCTTACCGTCATACCTTTTTGAAGAATTCTTTCTTTTATCCAGCCACCTCGGTCTCTTCTTTTGCTGGTTGTTATAGAACACTTGGTCATCAAAAAACTCCATTTCCACCTTCTCAGCACATCGAACAAGATTTTCATAACACTTGAACTCATGAGAACCTAAATCCCTTAAATATTTTGGCTTTAATCCTGAGTAAAAATGATTGATTTTACTATCAAGGTGTCGGATAAAATTTAGAGCATACCTTGCCAACCGAGTGAACCTTTCTTCATTGGAAGCCATTAAGTCTTCCTCTTGCCTCAATTCCAGGAATTGTTTTTTCATCCTAAGCCGAACAGCCTTAGGAAAATATTTCTCAAGAAACATACCTTTGAATTCATCCCAGTCGAGTGCATCAATCTCATCAGTGTCCGTGATATTTTTAACCATCGACCACCACTGATCTGCTACACCCTCCAAACGGTAAATAACAAGACTAACCTTTTGATTGTATGAACACCCTATGACATCGAAAATATTCTCCAGTGCTTTAATCCACCCTTCGGCAAGCACAGCGCCAGATGATCCTCTGAATGATGGGGGATGTTGCCTCATTAAATGTTCCACCACTAACATGTTCCTCTGTGGTTGATATGGCTGATCTCGTGCATGGATACCACCACCATTTATCGCTTGAGTCAACTGCGCCATTACTGCAAAAAAACTATTCAGTTCCAATTCCGACCATCTCAGGATGCTGATTCGGAAGGTTATTTCCTTCTGTATGTCTTCCTAGCACTGCTTCCCTATTTCCTCTACGGAAACCCATTCTGAACAAACATGTCCTAGATGAAGCAACATGGTAATATTCAAATGATATATCATTTCAATTTGACCATAAAAAAATATTTTTGAATAATCATTTAATATAATTCTAACTCCTAAATTTATCTAAACCAACCCCAGATACCAACTATAAGGCCCCGACCTTAAACATTACTTAATCTTGAGTTTATTCAAGAATACACATAGAGGATCTTTTCAGGTTTAGAGTTTTAGAGAATTAGTTCATAAAACATGCATTACTTTCCACATTTAATCAAAGTGGTTACGTAAAAGATAGTACTCATTTTTTCCATCAACGGAAACATATTAAAATAAAATATGGATTATTTCTTGGCACTTCCTTGACACTATCATCACATCATGTACATTTCCCTTGACATGTGAAAATCATTTCAAAAACATGGGATGAGCATAAAAAGCTCAGTAAGGGATATAAAAGTATGAAATGAAAACATTAGTCCATGTATGAAATCATACTTTACTCATAAAACATAATCACTTTAACATACTTCATCAAATCATGAATAAATCATAGAAATCATAAGACATAAATGTAACTTGAGGCATTCAGAACATTCTTACATAGGGAGTAACCCTCATGTTTATATTTGGAATACCCATCACAGTATATTCCCTAAATCTCTTCTGAGAAACCTTAACGTTTAACTTCTTCATGTTACCCAATGAATTGGAGAGCTATATCAGGATCACCCACCCTTAGTTTATCACGGAACCACCCATCTTCATAACAATGCCCAAGAACCATAAAATAATCGTATCACATAAAATATGCATAAAGGAAACATATCATTTCCACATTTCAATCAAAATATATCAATACAACACATTGATATAATAAAAAAATTATGACACCATTTTCAATAAGAAAATAACGGAATAATAAAACATGGTATTTATTTTTCATTTTGAAAAAATGTTATGGCTTGTAGAGGAAGACGAAGCTCAAATTATGGTCATGGTGGCGGAGAAGTCGTTGTCGCCGCATACGTATGACAAAAAAACATTCCCTTTTTTCGTTTAGTAAACGCTTCGTATAAAAAATATTCTTTTTGAATAAAAATAAAATTCAAAGGTGTTTGTACACCGTATAAAAGAATGTTGTGTATAAAACAAAATATGCCTCAATGAAAGGAGATTGAGACGAAGTCTCATACCTCGGGACCGACTTGACTCGATCGTTCTTTAAAGTCCTGAATAATAAACTTGAGTTAATTTAAACTAGCTTAAGAACCTTTTTCAAGTTCATTATTCCATTTATATCACTTATTACCATGTTATTAACACTATGTAATTATTTAAGTTAATAATGGTCGTTTTTTCCATCATTGGTACTTGAGTCAAAAATAAACTCTTTATAATTACAAGTTGTTCATGTGGTAAAATATCCATTATATCCAGAATTATATTCATTATTTAGATATCATATATGTCATATATATCCAGTATATACATGCATTTACAATATTACAAAACATTTAGAGGTAATAAATGAAATGCACCGTTCATGGAGACGGTAAGCCGTACGTACGCATGAACGCTACTTTCATTTCTATTTTGTATTTTATGGAATGGACTCATAATGATATAAAGGTATATTATAATTCCAGTATAATATCATATATAATATCATTAATTCCATCCTTTATACGTCCCACATATGGCATTAACGAATCAAATCACTTTGAGGGGGCGGTAGTCCGCACTTCCTAAAATGAAGATATCACGTATACCCATAATGGAAGCCATAAAGGTATGCCATAAAAGAAAAATATAGAAGCTAAAGGAAAAAAAATAAACATATTATATATCATAAATAAATATAGTGACATCTTAATGGCCACCTTTGAAGGTGTTATAAGAATATTGAACAATCATCGTTTTGTGAGGCAGAAATTCACCATCCACGGAAACAGTATATTCTTTAACCATTCGATGTAGTTGTGTGTAAGTTTAGCTCGAATAATTCTTATAACAACATCCTAGAATATTTAAAATTTTGGGTTTGTTACAAAATAAATGAATAAAAAGAGTTTAGGTGGTTGCAGAAGAAAAATAAAACAAAATAACATTAGATAAGTCTTTACCTTTAAATCGAGTAACTCCTCTTGGTTAGAACCAAAAGGGTTTATTGAAGAGATTTATGCCTAAGGTAAGGCTTCTGGGATTTAGAGAGTGATGTGAAGAGACAAAATGAGTAGATATTGGCTGATCCAATTGCATGAGAAGTGTGGTTAAGGAGGTAGAGGTGGGGGCCTTTTATAAGAGGAGAGGAGGGGCACACTTGGAAAGGAATAAAATGTTACTTTATTTTCAAATGAGTTTCGGATTTTAAAGGTCCAAAATTGTTTTATTTAGAGGATAAGGTGATAAGGGTTCGAAATATACTCATAAAATAGGTATTTGACAAGTTTATGTCTTAGATTTTACATTATCTTTTCATTTTATTTAAATCGTTCATTAATGAGGTAATCACTCCATCATCATGATGTCATAAATAATTTAATTTATTTAATGTCTAAAAATTATAAAAAAAAATACTATGATATAGGAAATATTTTTATCTTTCCAATGACTATTTATAGTCCAATTGATCATTTATGTAGACAAAATTAAAAATGTTTTACTCAGGTGATACATTTTTTGTTATATTTAACTTTCTTTAAAAAATAAAAAGATAAAAAGTCATTACCACACAAAAGTGATTCCATGGGGTCCCAAGTTTGGAACATGGAATCCCATGGTCTGAAATGACACAACCATTAGTATTAGGACACATTTTGGTGTCATTTTGTATTATTATGATATAATTTTATTATCCGTAACTACCCGATTACTAATTATTCAAGATAATTAATGATAATTACTGTCGTTACTATTCACAAAGTCCAAAAACAAAAGAGTGTTGATTAAATAATTTGAACCTTCTGATTAAAAATATGTCATCCATTTTACCAAATTCAAAACAGATAAATTGCAAGAATTAATTTAAAAATAATTCCTGTGGACAAAACAAATAGCGGGTTTTTTAGAAACAATATCTATGAAAAGTTTGGCACTTGTTTATTCCCAATTCCGAAGTGAAATTAATACCAATGACCACCATTGGATTAAATAGTAAAAATATATTATATTTGCACTTTAAAACCAATTAAAAATATAATATAACCATATAATTAAATTAGATGAAAATGCAGTTTTGATGTAAAACGCATTATTTTTCACTATTCATTAAAAAATGAACATTGTCAGAAAAATACCAAAAATTTGTCCAAAGTAAATTTAAATGTCCAAATCATAAATAATATGTTTATTTTGAAGAAATATAACTTATAAAATTGTCAAAATTTTGATTTAAAAATGGTTTTCCATAAAACGGCAGTAAAACAGTCTTTTAAAAATATTAGTGTATTCCATGCTTAAGATTGGATTTATTCTCGTTTTATGCCACTAAAACACTATATAATTCATAAATAGACATAGATAAGAATATATATTATTCATTACTTACTTTGGATGTTACATCCTTCCCCCTTTAGAAAATTCCGCCCCCGCAATTTATTTACTTATCGAATAAGTGGGGGTATTTATCCCTTATTGCATTTTTAGATTCCCATGTTGCCTCTTATATCTTGTGGTTTTTCCACAAAATCATTTCTTGATGAATAAACTTATTCCCCAACACTTGCTCCTTGTGGTCCAGAATTTGGACCTGTTTTTCCTCATAAGATAGATTCTCTTCCAACTGAACTACCTCTGGACTCAAAACATGAGATGGATCTGGCATGTGCTTTCTTAACATTGAAACATGAAAAACATTGTGTACCTGAGATAAACTCAGAGGTAAAGCCACTCGGTATGCAACTGATCCAACTCTCTCCAGAATTTCATATGGTCCGATGAACTTTGGACCCAGCTTTCCTTTCTTACTAAATCACATCACACTTTTCTATGGTGAAACTTTGAGAAAAACATGATCACCTACCTCAAAAGGGAGATCCATCCTACTGTTGTACGCATAACTCTTCTGCCAACTCTGAGCTGTTCTCATGTGTTTATGTATCAGCTGAACTTTTTCTGCCAACTCTTCCACCAATTCCGGTCCCATCAACTTCCATTCACCAACTTCATCCTAGAAAGCTGGAGTTCGACACCGTATCCCATATAATGCCTCAAATGGTGCCATCTGTATATTGAAATGAAAACTGTTATTATAAGAAAACTCAACCCAAGAAATATGTTGGTCCCAACTTCCCTGATAATCCATCAAACAAGCTCGTAGAATATCCTCCAAATTCTGAATCATTTGTTCTGACTGCCCATCTGATTGAGGATGAAAAGTCGTACTAAAATTTAATTTAGTACCCAACGACTTCTGAAGGCCTTTCCAAAAGTTATAAGAGAACCTAGGATCACGGTTAGATACAATACAGAGAGGAACTCCATGTAACCTGACTATCTCTTTAAGATAAAAACTGTAAAGTTGATCTGGGGAAAAGTATCTTGTATATCAAGGAAATGAGCAGATTTAGTCAGGCGATCAACAATAACCCAGATTGCATTATTACCTCGAGGTGTCTTTGGAAATCCCACAACGAAGTCCATGGATATATTTTCCCATTTCCACTCTAGCACTGGTAAAGGCTGAAGCATCCCTTTCGGTAACTGCCGCTCTTCTTTAACCTCTTGATAAGTCAAACACTTCACAGTCAAATTAGCAATGTCTCTTTTCATTCCGTCCCACCAGTAATACTCTCGAAGATCTCTATACATCTTAGTATTGCCTAGATGAACTGAAAACGGAGAACTATGAGCTTCACATAATAACTCTCTCTTTAACTGTGAATCAAAGGGCACACAAAATCTCTTCCTAAATCTCAAAACCCAATCATTATTAATGTTTAATTCAAGCAACTTACCCTTCTGAACAAGCTCTACCTTTTTCTGCAACTTGTTGTCTTGCTTCTGTGCTTGCTTAATTCTATCTGAAAGAGAAGATTTCACTGATACCTGAAACCAAACAGAAGAGCACCCTGCACCGACAACTTCTATGCCAATGTTCATAAAATACTTAACCAAAGGATCACGTTCCAAAGGCAACATTGTTAATAAAGCATTACTTTTTCGACTCAAAGCATCAGCCACTTTATTTCCTTTCCTGGATGGTAATGGATTGTACAATCATAATCCTTGATTAATTCTAGCCATCTACTCTATCACATGTTCAATTATTTCTAAGTGAATATATACTTTTATCTTTTGTGACCGGTATATATTTCACACTTTACTCCATACAAATGATGCCTTCAAATTTTTAAAGCGAAAACAAAAGCAGCTAATTCCAAATCATGTGTAGGGTAATATACCTCATGAGTTTTCAACTGTCATAAAGCATAAGAAATTACCAGATCATTCTGCATTAGGACGCAACCATGTCCTTTCAATGAAGCATCACTGTAGATAAAAAACTCACCATTCCTGGAAGGTAGTTCCAAAACTGGAGCATTCACCAATCTTATTTTCAGTTCCTGAAAACAATCATCACATTCTTTTATCCAGATAAACTTAACACCATTCCGAGTTAGCATAGTCATTATACTAGATAACCGTGTAAAATTTCTAAAAAAACTTCAGTAATAGCCTGCCAAACCTAGAAAACAAAGAATCTCGGTTACATTTATGGTTCTTGGCCATTCTTAAACAACCTTTGTTTTTGCAGGATCCACATTTATTCCATCTTTAGAAACAATATGACCAAGAAAAAAAGTTTTTTGCAACCAAAACTCACACTTTCTGAATTTTCCATACAATTTCTTTTCTTTTAAGGTTTGGAAAATAACCCTTAAATGTCTTTCATGCTACTATTTAATTTTAGAAAACACCAAAATATCATCAATGAAAACAAACACAAACTTATCCAAGAACTAATGGAAAATTATATTCATAAGATTCATGAATACAACATGTGCATTGGTTAGCCCAAAAGGCATAACTAAAAATTCATAATGGCCATATCTTGTACGAAACGTGGTCTTTGAAACATCTTCTTCCTTTACCTTCAACTGATGGTACCCCGTTCTCAGGTCAATCTTTCAAAAAAACTGAGCTCCCTGAAGCTGATCAAAAAAATCATCGATATGAGGCAAAGGATATTTGTTCTTAACAGTGATGTTATTCAAAGCTCTATAATAAATGCAAAGTCCCATAGAACCATCTTTCTTTTTAATGGATAAAATAAAATCACCCCATGGTGATGTGCTAGGTCGAATGAAACCTTTCTCTAATAAATCTTTCAATTACTCCTTCAACTCTAAAAGTTCAATTTGAGCCATTCGATAACGGGGTTTTGAAATTGGATTAGCATCAGGAACTAAGTCAATAGTAAACTCAAATTCCTGATCTGGTATTATTGCAGTCAACTCATTAGAAAAAACATCAGGATACTCATTTACCACTGGTACATCATTAATCTGAACCGTTCCCTTGTTTTCAACAATATGTGAAAGGTAACATTCATTTTTATCTTTTACAAGTTTCTCAGCCTCTTGATATGTTATCAATAGTAAGGGTTCATTATTGTACACAAACTAAAAGACTTTCTGAAAAGAAACTTCTTTAGATCTACAGTCAATATTAGCATGGTAAATAGAGAGCCAATCTATACCCAGGATAACATCAAACTCCACTAAAGGTAAAAAAATTATGTTTGCAAGTAGGTTCTTTCCACGGATAAGGATAGGAAGATTCTTATAAATTATTTTTGCCTCAACATTTCCCCTAGGTGTTTTTACCACAAGTTCAGGAGTCATTTCTTGAGATGGTATTCTCATTTTAATAGAAAAGTTTTCCGAGATGAAAGAAGGTGTAGACCCCAAATCAAACAACACACTGGCATAATCTGAAAAAACAAACAAAGTACCTGATAAAACTTCATTTGATGGCCTGACATCTACTGAAGTAGTTGAAAAGGATTTCACCACCCCTTTCTTCTTGTAGTTTAACTACTTCCCATCACTCGAGCTCTTTGTCGGACACTCGTTTTCATAGTGACCCATCTCATTGCACTTAAAACATTTCACTAACTATATATCAAATTTGGTCTTACCATCACCCTGATCTTTTTCTAGTGCAATCACGAGCCTTATGTCCCATCATACCGCATTGGTTGCACTTTCCATAATTCAGAATAAATTCCCCACCATGCCTTTTACCACATTTATCACAAACTGGAAACTTAGTTCTCTTACCGTCAGACCTTTTTGAAGAATTCTTTCCTTTCTCCTGCCACCTCGGTATCTTTTTCGGATGGTTGTTATAGAACACTTGGTTATCTGAAAACATCATTTCCACCTTCTCATCACATTGAAAGATATTTTCATAATTCTTGAACTCGCGAGAAGCTAAAGACCTTCGATATTTTGTCTTTAATCCTGAGTAAAAATGATTGATTTTACTATCAAGGTCTTGGATAAAATTTGGAGCATACCTTTCCAACCGAGTGAACCTTTCTTCATAGGCAGCCACTGAGTCTTCCTCTTACCTTAATTCCAGGAATTGTTTTTCCATCCTAAGTTGAACAGCCTTAGGAAAATACTTCTCAAGAAACATACCTTTGAATTCATCCTAGTCGAGAGCATCAATCTCATCACGTCCCTGATATTTTTAACCATCGACCTCCACTAATCTGCTTCACCCTCCAAATGGTAAATTCCAAGACTAACCTTTTGATTGTCTGAACACCCCATGAAATCGAAAATCTTCTATAGTGCTTTAATCCACCCTTTAGCTAGCATAGTGTCAGATGATCCTCTTAATGATGGGGGAAGTTGCCTCATGAAATGTTCCACCACTGACATGTTCCTCTATAGTTGATCTGGATGATCTCGTGCATGGATACCACCACCATTTATCACTTGATTCAACTACGCCATTACTGCAACAAACTGTTCAGTTCCAATTTCGACCATCTCAGGATGCTGATTCAGAAGGTTATTTCCTTCTGTATGCCTTCCTAGCACTGCTTCCCTCTTTCCTCTGTGGAAAACCATTCTGAGCAAACTTGTCTTAGATGAAGCAACATGATAATCTTGAAATGCTATATCATTTTAATTTGACCATAAAAAATATTTTTGGATAATCATTTAATTGAATTATAACTCCTAAAGTTATCTAAACCGACCTCTGATACCAACTATAAGGCCCCAGCCTTAAAAATTACTTAATCTTGAGTTACATCAAGAATACACGTTGAGGATATTTTCAGGTTTAGAATTTTAGAGAATTAGATCATAAAACATGCATTACATTTAACATTTAAACAAAGTGGTTACATAAAATATAGTACTCATTTTTCCCATAAACGGAAACATATTTAAAATAATACATGGATTATTTCTTGACACTTCCTTGACACTATCATCACATCATGTACCTTTTCTTTGACTTGTGAAAATCATTTCAAAAACTTGGGATGAGCATAAAAAGCTCAGTAAGGGATATAAAAGTACGAAATGAAAACATTATTCCATGTATGAAATCATACTTTACTCATAAAACATAATCACTTTAACATACATCATCAAATCATGAATAAATCATAGAAATCATAAGACATAGAGGTAACTTGAGGCATTCATAACATTCTTACGTAGGGAGTAACCCTCATGGTTACGTTTGGAATACTCATCACAGTGTATTCCCTAAATCTCTTCGGAGAAACCTTAACGTTTAACTCCTTCGCGTTACCCAATGCATTGGAGAGCTATATCGGGCTCACCCGCCCTTACTTTATCATGCAACCACCCGTCTTCATAACAATGCCCAAGAACCATAACATAATCGTATCACATAAAACATGCATAAAGGAAACATAACATTTCCACATTTCAATCAAAACATATAAATACAACACATTGATATAATACAAACATTATGAAAACCATTTTCAACACGAAAATAAAGGAAAAGTAAAACATGGTATTTATTTTTCATTTTGAAAAAATGTTATGGCTTGTAGAGGAAGCCGAAGCTCAAATTATGGTCACGGCGGTGGAGAAGTCGTTGTCGTCGCATACATACGATAAAAAAAACATTCCCTTTTTTCATTTAGTAAACGCTTCGTATAAAAAATATTCCTTTTGAATAAACGTAAAAATCAAAGGGGTTTATACACCGTATAAAAGAAATTTGTGTTTAAAACAAAATATGCCTCAATGAAAGGATATTGAGACGAAGTCCCATATCATGGGTCCGACTTGACTCGATTGTTCTTTAACGTCCTGAATAATAAACATGAGTTAATGTCTAATTTCTTAAGAACCTTTTCAAAGTTCATTATTCCTTATATATCACTTATTACCATGTTATGAACAATATGTAATTATTTAAGTTAATAATGGTCATTTTGTCAATCATTGGTACTTGAGTCAAAAATAAACTCTTTATAATTACAAGTTTTTCACGTGGTAAAATATCCATTATATCCAGAATTATATTCATGATTTAGATATCATATATGTAATATATATCCAGTATATACATTCATTTACAATATTACATAACATTTTGAGGTAAGAAATGAAATACACCGTTCATGGAGACGGTAAGCCATACGTATGCATGAATGCTACTTTCATTTATATTTCATATTTTATGGAATGGAATCATAATGATATAAAGGTATATTATAATTCCAGTATAATATCATATATAATATCATTAATTCCATCCTTTATACATCCCACATATGGAATTATCGAATCAAATCACTTTGAGGAGGCGGTAGTCCGCACTTCCTAAAATGAAGATATCACGTATACCCATATTGGAAGCCATAAAGGTATGACATAAATGAAAATTACAGAAGCTTAAGGAAAACATGCACATATTATATATCATATATGAATATAGTGACATCTTAATGGCCACCTTTGAAGGTGTTATAATAATATTGAACAATCATCATTTCGTGAGGCAGAAATTCGCCATCCACAGAAACAGTATGTTCTTTAACCATTAGATGTAGGTGTGTGTAAGTGTAGCTCGAATAATTCTTATAAAAACAACCTAGTATATTGAAAATACTGATGTTGTTACAAAATAAATGAATAAAAAGAGTTTAGGGTGTTGGAGAAGCAAAATAAAACAAAAGAACATTAGAGAATTCTTTACCTTTAAATCGGGTAACTCCTCTTGGTTAGAACCAAAAGGGTTTCTTGAAGAGATTTCTGCATAATGTAAGGCTTCTAGGATGAAGAGAGGTATGTGGAGATACAAAATGAGTAGACATTGTCTTAGACAATGGCATGATATGTGTGGGTAAGGTGGTATAGGTGGGGTCCTTTTATAAGGGGAGAGGAGGGGCACTCTTGGAAAGGTATAAAATATTACTTTATTTTCAAATGAGTTTCGGATTTTAAAGGTCCCACATTGATGTATTTCTAGGATAATGTGATAAGGGTTAGAAATATACTCATCCACTAGGTCTTTGACAAGTGTAAGTCTTATATTTTATATTATCTTTTCATTTTATTTAAATCGTTTATTAATGAGGTAATCACTGCATCATCATGATGTCATAAATAATTTAATTTATTTAATGTCAAAAAATTATAAAAAAAATACTATGATATAGGAAATATTTTTAGCTTCCCAATTACTCTTTATATTTTAATTGATCATTTATTTATAAAAAATTAAAAAAATTACTCAGGTGATACATTCTTTGTTATATTTAACTTTCTTTCATAAATAAAAAGATAAAAAGTCATTATCACACAAAAGTGATTCCATGGGGTCCCCAAGTTTGGTACAAGGCATCACATGGTCTTCCATGACCAAAAAATTATTATTAGGACACATTTTGGTGTCATTTTTTTTATTATGATATTATTTTATTATTCTTAACTACCCGATTACTAATTAATCAAGATAATTAACGATAATTACCGTCGTCACTATTCACAAAGTCCAAAAACAAAAGAGTATTGATTACATAATTTGGAACTTCTGATTAAAAATATGTAATCCATTTTAACAAATTAAAAACACAGAAATTGCAATAATTAATTTAAAAATAATTCCCGTTGTCAAAACAAGTACCGGGTTTTTTAGAAACAATATTTATGAAACGTTTGCCACTTGTTTATGCCCAATTTCAAAGGGAAATTAATCCAAATGAACACAATTGTATTACATGGTAAAAATTTAATATTTTTAAACTTTAAAACCAATTAAAAAGATAATCTAACCATATAATTAAATTAGATGAAAATGTAGTTTTGATGTAAAATGCAGTATTTTTCCCTATTCATTAAAAAATGAACATTGTCAGAAAAATACCAAACATTTATCCAAAGTAAATATGAATGTCCCAATAATAAATAATAAGTTTATTTTGACATATAGATTATAAAATTTTCAAATGTTTTATTTTAAAATGGTTTTCCATCAAAAGTCAGTAAAACAATCTTTTAAAAATATTAGTGTATTCCATGCATAAGATTGGATTTCTCCTCGTTTTAAGCCTCTAAAACACTATCTAATTAATAAATAGACATAGATAAGAATATATATTATTCATTACTTACTTGAGATGTTACATTCAAGATTACCAATTCTATCATTGAATAATAATAAGATTGTTTTTTCCCCAAGCCTTCAAAATAAAAAAAAATAACCATTAAAATTAGTGTAAAATTATGGACAACTATTTTTCTATTTTTATTGTTGTTTCTATCCAAAAAACATGTTTAAAATGTAGTAAACAAACTACATGTGTCCCATTTTTACTGAGTAATAACACATATTTATTGGTGACATATTTCCATACTTTTCTTCTTGACCAGTATTCTTTTGAGTTTCTCCCAAATCTACTTTTCTTCTAGGATTAAATTTTTGAGGAATAGTGTGATCAGGGGTGGTATCCACCCTATGATCATGCTCTATAAGAACTTTCAATTTTTTACATGATAGAATTTTGGGATGGTAATAAACTCTTCAATAGTCTCTTCAGTGTATTTTTGAGATTCATATGGGGCTTCCACCTTTGAGAAACATAAAAATATTCTGGGTGTATGGATTGTTTCATGATTTTCAAACTTTTTTCATCAAACCATGACTTATTCACCTTATTCAATTAAATTTTATCACTTTTAAATTTTATCAGTCAAGCCATCTAAAACTTGAAAATGTTCCACTACTTTTATCTTGATATCCACTTCCTTTTTTGAGAACCCTAAAATTCTGTATTTCGATTTTTCAATATCTACATTCATTTATAATTTTTTTTCCATATATTTTTTTATAAAGATTTGATTCAAGAAAAAAACATTATAATTTTTTGTTTTATCCATATATTTATCAGGTCATTCCACGGATGCCTCAAGATCAACTTGAAGATCAAATCTTCCCTCATTGTCAACTTTTTCACCCTCGTTATCATCAGCTTTAGACCTATCAATAACAACTACTAAAGAGTCTTCACAAAACTCCTTGAAATACTCAAACATTTCTACTTACAAATCATCTTGACATTAATATTCATGAGATAATAGGTTCTTCCTTTTGAATAATTTCTACTAAAGTTTTTACTATTTTTTCACCCTTAAAGGGATGATTTATAAATTATCTATCCTCATCAACATAAAAAAATTTAAAACACTTAGAAGTGAGATTTCCTATCACACCACATCGGAATGAATGAATTTAGAAGCTTAACTTTTTAATTTCTATATTTCCCTCAAAAAATTCAAGGAATTAAAATAAATCACTCCGTCAACCTCATCTTTATCTAGATCTTCTGTAATAGAATTTCAATATTTTTTTGAATACAACCTCATATGATTTATCCTTTACCAATGATTTTTTTCTTCATTTATTATTTATTAGATGATAATATAATTATGCATGTTATCTATATATACTTCATTTGGATCCTTATCTTATAGGAATAATACATTCATATTGAACTGTGAAGGTATTATCCACAATATTATTTTTAAAAAATTTAATTCAAAAATATTTTCCCCAAGGACTCACATGACTTCCACGAGTTTATTTGGATGATAAAAAACCCATAAATAGTTTTAATCGGGCTCATCCAAAATTGTTCATACTTATTCCATGACACCTACAAGTTTCTCTCTCAAACATTTAGATAACCTACATAAATATTCCTGCCTTTTTCCCGTATATCATTAAATATTTTCTAAAAAATTAACTTCTAATTGATATGGTTATCCCAGTCCCCCCTTAGGGAATTGATAGCCTACACATATATATCAAATTAATTTTGTCTCTTTAAAATAAAGTATCTCTTTCCATGTTCACTGATATACCATGAATGGTTTTTTTGGTAATCTTCCATCCCAAAATACATGAAATAGTTCATCATTCTATTCTGTCATAATAAGATATTATTTCATTTGAAATTTTTTATGAATTTCAGATTAATAACCATTACTACTACCTTTATTTTTAGAGTGAAAAAAACATATCCCCTCAACCTCATTTTGATACAAATATTTTGTCCCTTATCATGGATATTACCATAAGAGGTGGGATTTATTAGGGTAATTTTGATTTAAAAAAACTAAAATCTGTGGATTTTGATCTTTGTCCGCTAATTTTTGGAACACTTCCTTCTCTATCATACTCTTTCTCTTTGATTAATGAAATCAATAACCAATATAAGATATTTTACTTTGTTCACCCAAACTGGGATAGTCCATGGAGAATGTACAGTTATTGTTCTTATGAAAAATAAATATTATAGCACTTTAATGTTTTTTCGTTTACAATATAGATCAGTCTCACCGACCTTGTATATTAATTTTTCCCACAATTTTAAAAGATAATTTCCTCACCAAAAAGAGGAACTCACATATCATCCCATGATAACAATACACTTCCTTACAAGATTCAGAAAAGAATGTACCCAAAATATTGTTGGTTTCATTTAGAATATTCAATGATGTTCTAGTGATGTGATTCTTATAGAATATCTAAAACCATCACCACTTTCTAATTTTCCTGTATTTTTGGAAATCCCATGTGAAATATACTATAAGGGGTCCTTTTCCACAATTTCTTAGATCTTATCCCTGGAACTATTATGTGTAGATGAATAAAATTGAATCATATTTTATTTTATACAAGGGTTAATATCAAAAAATAATTCCTCTCACATCTTATAGTCATTCCATGTGTCTTTAGAACATTAACTTAGTCATTAAGGATAATTAATTTTATATAAGAGGACCCGAATACAAATTAATAATTCCCTATAATACTTTTAGATATTTACTATAACTTCTTGGGTGTGGAATGATGACAACTTCTACAGCATCTCCTTATCTTTCCAATTCTTCACAAAGGCATAGCCTCTTATAATTCAATGTAGAAGAGGGCTTATATCAATTTATATAGTTTTTTCCACTTCTCTACCGCATAGATACATATAACAATGTCTTATTTCCTTACACAAAAATGTAATGAAAGTGATGCCCACAATCACACAAAAATATCATATAAACTCTTGAATCACCGAAAAATCTTTGACATGTCCATTTCTAATGTGGAATGAGTTCCACTAGGACAAGAAGAAATAAAAAAAATAATGTTCCCACCTCTATATGCTTCATGTTTCAAGATGTAATTATGTTTCGTAGGTATCCTCTTAAAACCTTGGTGGCATAGCCTGTCCCCATGGTGTAGGCCTCCTCAACAACTCCAGTTATATAGAAAATTGTATGTTCATCTATATAACACACCTACAGGGTTAAAATCGATTATTCCAGAAGGACAATTGTTCTAAAAGAGATATTTAATGTGATATTCTCTATATAGAATAGAAACAAAATATTTTTCAGAGACAATGTATTTTCTAAACATATAATATGGCGAATCCAATTAAATTGTTGCATATTTATTATCTTCCAGATATTTTTCTCTGTAATCACACACTTTATAGATTTAGTGAATCCATAGTGATTCAGAAAGAATCATAGACAGTCCCCATTCTTATTTAACTTCAACAAACAAATTACATTTTCAGAAAACACATTTAATATAAAACACCTATTGCATTTTTTGTGAAACTATCATACACCTAAAATAATGAAAAATTAAATTTCCAAGACTTAAATATCCAAATAATAATAATTTACAAAAAAATAATATGAAATAAATAAAACATCAATGAGTTATGTTGTTAAAATCTCCCATAAAATTATTCTATCATTTTTGTTTCATAAATTTTAATGAAATATGGATTTATTCATATCCCAATAACAAGATAAAATATTTAGTGGCCCAATTCAATGGAAAAACATCATATGATGGTAATGGGAGTAAGATAATTAAGTATAAATGGTGTTATGAATTACATTTAATAGTAATTTTCCATAGATTACCCTTATTGGTGAAATAACAAGGAATTGGTTGAGGTATGTGAACTCATCTCCCCCTTCAATATAGAAACAGTCCAGTCAATAATACCATTGAATTCTCAATTATCATGAGAATGAGAGGTGTGGAATTCTTTGAGGATATTTTTTCTCTTTAAATATGATATGGGATTCTCGGTAGATAAAGGATATCCTTTTGACTAATCTTGATTAAATCACCACACCATTGAATTTTTTTTAAATCATCATAATAAAGACTAAAACTATATGTTAAATGTTTCAATTAATTTCATCATTGGTGATGTATTTTATTTACATCATGTTCTATGAATTATGTGTTTTGAAAAAAAGTGTAATGATAATAATGATGTTGTTGATAATGATAATGATGGTTGTGATTATTTTAAGGAAAGGGAAACTATTTAAGAAGATAATATTAAATGGATCTCATATTTATAGGATGTAATTTCCATCCTATTTCACAGTCAGTATATTATTATAAACGTTCTCTCTGATCTTACATTTATATTTGATAAAATTCTGGGAACACCTTTACACATTTTAGTTTAGTGTTATATTCAAAAAGGGGAACTCTAATCAAGACTTATGCATATCTTGATGTCAGAGTCAAATATGACCCATTACTTACTCATATGGTACATTTTAGGCCATAGCCTCAAGCCCAATAAAGGTGTTTTTATGAATTCTATTATAGACACATGGACAAACCTCTCTTAATTGGATCATAGTTAGTTGTTGTGAGAAAATATACTAAAACCCCTCCTTTACACAATGCTATAATGAGATCTCAAATTATATAAATCCACATTTTTACTCTATATAAACTCTTGTTATAAAATATTTTTTAATATCATAACATTTTCATCAATATTCATAGTGTTGGTTTTCATGAAGCATATAATCCCACCCTTAAAGATGGAAGATTAACTATGACTATGACCAGTGATGTCCAAGTGTGTTCTAAATTGATTCTTAACCTAAATGCTCCATTCGATATGAAGACCCAATCGATAAAATAAAATGATGTCATATTGGATATTGAATAATTAATATAGAATTTGGAATCATTTTTAATTTTTTCAATTAATCATTAGAGTTATTAGATCAATCAGACATTTTTTTTGGTTGACATTTATATCCTTTTATTATCCATATTAATCAATTATAACCTTTTTATATGTGTTGAACTTTATGAAAAAAACTAACTAATATCTAGGAGAGAAGTGGTATGTGAGAGTATGGCTGAACCTAAATTCATTGTCCTTATAGAAGAGGATGCCCCCCCACGATATAGTATGTGAGCCCCTACAAGGAGACTATCAAATAATACCTGGTGATGATTCTGCGTTAGAAAGAGAAGAAATCACCTCAAAAAGTGATGGTAAATGTCATTATTTACATATTTTAATTCAGTAATTTTTTTAATGTACAATTTTTTCATGGTTAATTGCTAAAATACCATCCCAAACAATGGAATTTTATGAGGCCATTATGACAGAATGTCATTTATAGGATTTCATAAGGGAATGGACTTACCATGAACGAGCACACTCAAGGAGATATAAAGAAATACCTCCTATGAGTGATATTGATATAGTATATCTTTTAGTTCTTATAGTATAATCTGACTTAGATTATGACTTGTTCACACATCTATAAAATTTGAGACAATTTCCATGAAGTAATATAAAGATTTTTTTAGATAATACCTCTATTGACAAGCTATGTAATGAACAACATTACCTATAACAAATTTTCACCACTCGGGAATATATAATATTTGATTACCATGTTACAAACACTAGTGTGTAGAGGATAGATGAGAAGTGGGAGAAATAAATAGTGTTAAAATTAGAAAAGTGGAAAATATGGTAGAAAGGGATACTATTATAAAGGTAAAGAATTGTTCCATGATAAGAAGGATAACATGGTGAGATTGGTGTAAATTTCTGCATACAATTTTTGATTTGGAGTGATAAATTATTCAACATAGAGAGTTGATTAAACATATCTTCTAATATTTCCTTGGTTAATTTTTCTCTTCATACTTTATTATTAATTTGGGAGAGGTTCTAAGCTATGTATATTCCAACCTCCCATTTTTTTTAATAACAAGAACAAAATTGGTCATCGTTCCACTGTTAATTCGATGGATTTCTATGATGTTGAATACTATGACTTTCTAAACCTGTAAATACCCCAAATATTTAGTATTACAATATAAATATCTATCTAATAACTGAACAAAAATTGGATTCTTTAAAATAGTAATTCTGAAAAAACAAGGTTATGGATAAAGAAAACATCAATCAATATATTATCTATAAGATATATACTCTCAAGAGGGTATAGGTGATCTATATATACATTTCAGGAGTCATCACCATATTCCAAGGTTAACATATAAAATGAAGAATGAAAGAAGTTTGATATCATTTTGGACTTAATCTATTTGAAATATATAAGTTCATTGGATATATAGTGCATGCACCACCACCAAAATCCCAGATTAGTCAATTTTCATTTGAATGGGTTAATGATTATTAAGATTATAATCATAAAGGTTGTTTTTTATGTGTGATTTAATGTTAATGTATGGTTCAAATACAATGAAATTAAACCATTATAAATCTATAAAAAATAATATAGATAATTATTTATCTGCTATAAAATGGTTCTATAACTTTTTCCCAAATACATAACTTGATTATTATAGACACTATTTTACCATGTCTAAGAATTATTATATAGAGTCTTTATTTATTTTCTATTTCAATGGACTAATAATAATTATTATTATCTTAATACATTAAAGTGGTGTCCTACCAAGTATAAAGATATATTTTCCGTAGGTATACCTTTATAATTTTTCAACTTCATGAAATTTATTCCCTTTTTTATTTATACAATATGTTTTTATTGAACCATTAAAGGAAATGGTCTAGAAAGTAGATACTAAACATCTACAAATGAATCTATTTATATGTTTTCATATAAATGAGTTTCTTGTCTCCTTTAGTAATTTGGAATTAATTTTGATAACTCTATCACCAATGTACCTTTGAGAATTGTTTTAATTTATAAACCTTCTCAATCCCTCAATGACTCTGAAAATTTAGAAAATCATAGTCCGTGTTCACCCCACAATAAGTTAGTGTGAACCATGAGAGTTGAATATTTCAACTATTAACTCAATTAAAATTATGTTTTGGATAAAGAAAATTTAAAATTAACTAATAAAGGAGAAACAATTTTTTTTAAACAAGGGTTAGAGATCAATTTCAAATAATGCTTTTAGAATATATCACTTCTCTCATTCATAGATTAATCAATCGATTGGATGAAAATTTGTTCTAATGTAATCAAATTCTTATAGACATATTCATTGATTTTAACTAAATTAGTAAAAATATATTTTTGAGAGAAATCCACTAACCTTGACATGTTATTTATGACTCTTGCAACATAAGAAAAATATTTTCTACTATTGATAACCCAATTCGTTAGATAGATTTTGGTTTCCTCCCACTATATTCCTCCAGATACGATTCATGTGAACGAATATTATTTGATTAAGTGATAATCAAATTCATAATTAAAATGAACTTCAATTTATGAGATAAATAATAAATTAATTACAACATCGTTATACATTTAATCCCTTACCTATTAATAAAACTAGCTATGCATGACAAGAGATGAACTCATAAAATGTGAATGATTCATCCAATAGAGTGATCTAGAGAAAAATAGTCTAGAATAGCATGAAAAAAAATAAAATAATGAGAGAAAATTTCATGAATCAATGGTTAAAATCATCAAGGTAAGTTTTTATAATTAAAGAAAGAAAAAAATTAATTGAAAAAGTATAGAAATTATAACAAGTAAAAGTTTATGGAACTACCTTAAAATATCAATAGAACTACATTTTTATAGTAACCCAGACATCACGATGCAATATCATGTGAAATTGTGTAAACCATAAGGGCCCAAAAGAAATCTTCTTCTATCAAATACTCTTTAATATATGTTTCAACATCTCAAATCCCAACATAATATGACTAGTTTCTTTCCTTTTTTAAAATATTGAGCCCTCCAAAGAATCATAATGCAAGATCACAATGATTTACATATCTCTTTTTCTCTTCACTCTTTAACCAGACATGTAACAACATAGAGGAACTTGTTCATAGAAAAAATAATGTAATTTTCAATGATTTATATTTCCTTCTTAGTGTATATTGTTACTTTTATAAAACATGTAATTTTATACTTTAGTTTCCTTCTCGGTTTTCTGCCAAAATTTATGCAATGGAGGGACTCTATACATCACAAAATGTCCAGGAATTTCTTCTGTGGCTAAATATAAAATCTTAAATTTTACCCATGTGAGTACCTATCATATTATTTATTACATGATATGTTTCACCTTAAAAATATTATATAATCCCAACGAAAATTATGTATCAGTTCAACATCTTACATGTCGACAAAACCTATAGTGGTGAAACATTCTCTATGATGAGGAAAAAAAATCATACATTTCAACTTGATACATATTTATGGTTAATTCTAAAAACAATTATCCAAAACAATAATAATATATTTCCCACAAAACATTTTGAAATAATACTCCATTATTATGTTTATAATGTTTAGCTTTCCCGAAGATCTCGGTTTTTAGGCTTTGTCAAAACATCCTCCTCTGTGGAATGAATGCATCCCCTAGATCATGTTACATGTTTCCTTACTTTCCATATCCACTACTCTATAATATATAGCATGTATCAAAACCACTTATTACCAAAATTAGGTATTAGATAAATTTTTTGGTTAAAGGCCAAGATCTGAAGCAATTTTCAAATCATAAGGTAATTTTTCCACAAATTGTTCTTTTCTACTAAATACTCCTTCACAGTATAAAAATTTAGGTTATGAAGGTAAAATTAGGGTTCCTCAAATCTACCTCAATATTCAACCTACTTACACTATGAAAACACATTTTTTAGAAGGATTTATCTATAACTCTCCCAAATTTTCTCCATAGCTTCAATAACTCTTCGAGTAATAAATCCATAAATAAATCATCATAATTACTTGAAATTAATAAGTATTATGTTAATAAATCATTGAAAATTTAATTTATAAAATATATAAAAAAATAGAAAATTCCACAACACATGAACAATATATTTTCCTAAAGAAAAAAAATATTCACTATTTGAATTCCAAAGGAAAATAGACATTAATAAGAAAAAAAGAAAAAAATGTTAAAAGAATAATTTATTTATAAAAAAATAAACATCAAAAACCCATTTCTCATAGGTATCTAGACATGCCTCACTATGAAACAGTAATTATATCTCCTACCATAATCATTTCTTAACTTTTCAATAAATATCCATGTCCATGATGTAATAAAAATTACTTGAAATTTTTCACTCATCATTAAAGATAAATTCTCACTTTGATTTATGATCAATATCAATTGCAAAAACTATATCACTTGTTTTAAAATACATATAAATATTCACTTAATAGAAATAAAAACACACTAACCTAGAAGACTCTTAATTAAGGATATAAATATTTTATGTTTAATGTTAGGTGGTTCAGGATTCTATCATAAAAATTCAAAGTGGAAAAGGAATGAACGACTCTTTTATCACAATGCTTGATATTCTAATTTAGTGTAATGAAAAAAACTCCTTTACAACATTAACCAGTTATCATCCCTCCAATAATCTCCAACCTATCTATGATACCCATGATGATCATGAAAGAAAAACTGTCATTGTACTTTCTTATTTTTCCATTCATTTTATTTCTTATTTAATTTTTTTTATTTCTATTTTTTTTGTTTTTTATAATGGAAGTAATCCTTGAGAAAATCTCACACCCATCACAATGCCTTTATATGATCTCTTCATAACACTGTTTATTATTTTTATAATAAAATAATAAGTTTAGAAAAGGTGATTGTTAATAAGTAAAAGAAATATCCAACTTCAATAATTTTTTTATTTAAATATTAATGTGGAATTAAAAATGTATTGTCGAAAAAAATTTGATCCAAATCCCCACATTATAATGTAAAACTCATATCCATTATTGCATGTATTTATCACCCTGTAATTCTATGTCTCTTAAATCAACCTCCTGAATCTCAAAATAAAAAACTTTCTATTATACTATAATAGTTAGGATTGTACAGATTAATTGGATTATAATGTGGATTCATATCAAATTTATTTAATGGATTCTATGGGATGAAAAGAAGGCTGGATGTAAGGTTTTACTAAAGGTCCAGGGGTTTAAAAAAATCGTCCTCAATAATATCAATGATATTTAAAAAAAATATTCTTTCTTTAACAAGATAAACGGGTAAATACTAGTGATGATGCATGTCTCATGTTATCTCCAGATAGAGGGTAAGTATATAGATTTGTATAAGGGATAAAAAAACATTTCAAAATGGAATATTCAACTTTTATACAATAATTGAATACATGGAATCTAAATAATCTTTCAATCAATTATTACTTCTAAAAAAATTAGAGGTAAAGATTTAATTCGTATATCCTTTTGAATTTCAACATAAAAGTAAACCTAAAAATGAATTTTTGGGAATCTAACCAAAAAAAATTTAATTTGATTTCAATTATTTTTCTAAAATTATCATGTTGAAAATAATAAATTTAATAGAGAATTTATTCTAGGATAATTATATCAAGCTAAAAGTTAATTGGGTTTCAATAATCCCCCCCCTCTTAAAATCAAACAATGTACCCTCTTTTTCAATCAATGCCAGAAATTAGAATGGAAAATGATCAGGGAAATCATAGAAAATGGAAAATTGATAAAATATATTTGATAGAGACTAATAAAAACAATTTTCACCCTCAAGACTTTTCCTGGGTGAATCAGGAAAATATATCACATTCTAAAATTTTCATTCATTCCATAAATGAAAAATATATGCTTTCTTTTTTTAGTCTAGATAAATATTAATAATCTGACTAAAAAAGTTTAGGAAAAAATATTTTTTTCTTCTTCTAATAAAAAATTAAACATAGAAATGCATTTAACAGAAAATAAAAAATAAAGCATGGTAGACACCACAACATTCAACAAAATAAATATATCAAAAAACAAAATTTTAGGGAGAGGGGGGAATTACTAAGATGGGGGAATCCAAGTCCCCTAAATTGCAATAAATATCCTCCTTTTTAGTAATTTTATAATGATTTATATAATATTAAATTACTCAAATGGTATAATGACTTTTTCAAGTAGTAGTGAAAGTATATTTCAACTGCTTATCTATAGAGAACTAGCCTAGTATAACTGTAGTTGTTTTAGAGGTTGTATGTGGTAACACTGGTTAGGGTAAGGCCAGATCTATATTGTTTACACTGAATGAATCTTTAATCAAAAGTTACATCATCTTTCTGGTGGTTGGATTTATAAATAGAACCATGACTAATTTATCAAAAATAATTGCCTTTCACTAGACCACAAATAAATAAACCACTAGGACCTCTGAATCAGTGTTGATGGAATATTTTTGGAAGGGGTAAATTTTGTAAAATGTAATTAAATGGTAGGGAAAACATTTAGAAAATTATAATTGTTTTGATGAGAGAAAATTTGGAAAGAGATAATAGTTGCAGAGAAATAATGGAAATAAATAAGCTCTTTAGTAATTGGGGACTTGAAAAAATCATAGCATCAAGGTGAGAGCAGGGTGACCATGGTCTTTAGAGAACATGGATAATGGGAGGAAGGTAGAGAACACTAGTTTTTAGATATCAAGTTGTGGGGTAGGTGAGTGATAATGAAAATTTTAGGGTTAGTGATAGGAATATTTAAATCCCTTTAATTTTCCATGATGTGATTTTATCATTCTTGTTGAGGCCTACTAATAGTAAATTTCCTATAATTCTAATGTTCTATAAATAGTAGGTGACATTCTATGGCCACAAACCTCAAAACATAGTGACTAGGACACTTTCTCAAAGGGTACTACTGCATTTACACTAAAATTTCCTTTGCATGAGTGACATTTTTAACACCATGACCAGTTGTTCCACTTATTATGCTTTATCTCATAGACCTAATTCACAATCTGTTGGTTACCCATGAAAATAAATTACGTTTTACGTAATAAATCCTTCCCATCACCGAAAAGTGATGATTTTCTTTATGACACAACTCATGTTCTCCTAGAAAGTGTCATGGTGTTTCTAGTTGGTTGTTCCTTATATTTATTTGAAAACACATAATTCTACTCTATATTTTATGTTATCTCCTTGAGGTTGAATTATAAGATTAGTGGAGTGTATCTAGAGTCTTTAACCTATGAAAATTCCATTCCTAATCTAAAGAAATGTAAAAAACATAACAAGATAACATAACTAGGTTTCCTCTTAGTCGGTGATTTAATTAATGTTAAGAGATGGACAAAATTTTTAGCTTTAATTATAATTAATGTATAAACACATATATCTTAAATTTATTCCAGAAAAAATTAAAAAAACAACTTTTTACCTTGAACACAATCCCATTATACCTTTTGATATCAACAGATCTATATTGAAATACTTTTACCACTATCAAATGTCCCATCCACAAGAATTTTAATAGTCCTATAACAAATTCAAATTTAAGTTCAATAAAAAATCTTCTCTCCAAGGGAAAATTTGCATACTATAAAATTCTATTCATGCTTATGCATGGAATTTTCCTTGAAGATATTTTAATTTTAAGGAGAATATCTTCTTAGTACCTCCAAATCATATAGACACGTTAGTCTTTTTTCATTAATATTGAGCATCCTTGTCCAAATTCTTCTTATCCCAATATGATTAGGGTTTAGGATCACCTAGTATCTTTCATGTATTCCCATAAATAGTCTTGAATGGTGTAAAAACAATAGGGGTATTAAATATTTTTATGTACAACCACAATGAATCACCCAATTTCATTCTCTAATGTTTTTGGCATGGCATGACTATATTCTCCAAAATTTTCTTTATTCCATAGTTAGATAGCTCCACGTTCAGACTGGTTTTTGGTTATTAAGTCTTGTTACTGTTGTATCTTACTCCATATTTCTCTATTTAGTTCTATAGAAAGTGGTTATTGAATTGTGACCCCTAATCACTAATGAGAAAATTATGAATTCCAATCTAAGAAAAGATTTTATTCTTCCAATATATAATGAACCAATTAGTTTTATTAAGACATGTAGGTGTTGTGCATGTGTTGATTCAAAAATTTCATTAGTTTCTTTTTGGTTTTGATTTTAACAAACACCTATTTTTTATCTATTTTTAACACTTTAATATATTATATTATTAAAAATAAACTTATTATTTGGAATAGGAACATAAAAATTTTCTTTTGTTGAATTTTTGGTATTCTTTTGATAAAAATATTATTTTAATGAATGCTGAAAAATAATTAATTATAATTCAAGACAACCATTTCACATAATTTATTTATATAGTTAGATTATATTTTTAATTGGTTTTAAAGTGTAACTAGATTATGTTTTTATCATATAATCCAATTATGGCCATTCGATGTAATTTCATATTTATATTGTACATAAACACATGACAATATTTTGAAAAGTTTTTACTTCTTAAAAACCTGCCTTTTGGTTTTAACAATAGAAATTAATTTTAAATTCATTTATGAAAATTATATATTTTGAATTATGAAAAATGGATTCCATATTTGGAATCAGTGGTTCATAATTATGTTAATAGGTTACTTTTATTTTTTGGCCCTAGGAATAGTATCTTTAATAATTATTTTTATTACCATGGTTAATGGTAAATCAGATAATTAAAGGTAAAAATAGAGTCATAAAATTTCCATAAAACATGTCAAAATCCTATTGGTTGAATAACTTCGACCCTTATCATCCATGGTTCGAAATTTAATCAATTAATGGCCACTATCCAATGAATATGACATGAATATAGAAAAAGAAAAAATGTGACAAAATGTCACACTCTAATTTTATATAAGTATATTAATTTTAATGTTGGTATTACCAGAGAATAAAATTGACTATAAGTAGTCTATTGAAAGATAATATAATTACCTAAATCGTAGATATTTATTTATATTTTTTAGAGATTAAATAAATTTCCTTAATGATGACTCAATAATGATGTAGAAATTATTTTATTAATAGAAATACCAAGTCTTAGATATTAAAAATATTAAAATAAATATATTTTGAGTGAATTAATGTCATACACTAATTTTATGGATGAATTTGGCATTTTATTTATGTTTTAATTGAGTTTTTCGAGCATATCTTTATGTTATGATATTTCTAAAAAGTCAACTAATGAATAGTGTAAAAATTGACACTATTGATATTTAAAATAAATAATATTTTATTAAATATTATAAGATTCATAAAAAAATAAACTTCAGCCAAATCATTGTGATAAAGTTAAATACTTCACCAAAGGTCCATTTATGGCTTCTTTAGAATTTTATAGTGATAATATTAACCCTTAGTAAATAAAAAGACATGTTTCCATCGAAAGAGTTAAATGAATTAATGAAGGGTAAATCAAAATTATATGGTTTAAAATAAACCAAAATAGGTCCAAATTTTTTTTTTGCATGAATAACATTCAATATTTCTCACAAAATGATTGATTTAGGGTTGTTTAATAGACACTTGTACATGAAAAAAATTATAATTTTTTTAAATCAATGATAGTTCCAAAATATCACAATCTTGTATTTTAATATCTTTTATGTGTCCACATAGGTCCAAAATCATGATATGACCAGATATAAGTGTCTATTTTGATATAAATGAAACCATTTTCATTATTTAAATTTAGTTTCTATTTTTAGAAGTTATATAATAACCTTAAATTTCTCTTCAATTCTAAAACTATATTTATTCGATTAGAAAAAAAATCGAATAAATGATTTTAATAATATTAATTTTGTTAGATATTGGATTAGTTAATGTGTCTAAAAAATTTTCATGATCTATAAAATATATTATATATGTTTGAAATCATTATATTCTCATTCACAGTTTGTCTTATTGTATTCTAATTCAAATTAAATGAATAGTATTAAATTTGGAAATAATAAAATCTTATTGAATTAATTTATTGTTAAATTATCTAAAAAACACAAAAATATTAAATAATCACAAGGGGATAATATATAGTGTAAAAGTTATTAAAAATTTCCTTTATTTTCCATTTTTAATTATTTATATCTATAATAGTCTTATAATATTTTAATATTTTGAAAGTTTCATAAAGTGCATATCTCCTATCTTATAAAAATAAATCTCCTCCCACATTTCCTCACACATCCTTGATCCCTATATATCAACAAAAACCTTCCAAATTATCCTATAAAAATTCTTAGTAAACACTTGGAGGTACTGTTTTTCCAAAAAGTCCATCCCTAGTGTCCCTATGAAGATATCCAAAGGAAGTCTAACGAAGTAGAGGTAATTGATTTACCAATTCAGTTCAATTTCTTTTCTTCTTATACGTCCTATTTCTAAGTTAATTCCATAAAAAATTAATAACTCAAGTATATTGTACAATCTGAGATGTTATTAAAATTATGGTACAACCTTATACCTCCTTTTAACCATCCTATGAATAACAATATCACCATGTGTGCGTACTTACGGCTTACCATCTCTATGCCATGGTTTAATTTTTTACTTAAAAATACTTTATTATAATGGTTTTAATGATGAGTATAATGTATTTAAATAATTAATATAAAATTATAATGATTATTTATAATTAATAAACCCTCCAATTACAAACCATTTAACCATCATGAGAATGATAATGTTGCTCATGCGTACGTACGGCGTACAGTCTCCGTGATGCGGAGAGATTCGTTCTCCAGGTTAATAATTCATGAATGGTTGTAAAATTAATATTAGGGGTGAAAATAATAATTATTAACAAAATTTCATGAATAAAATACATTTTATACATAAAAAACATGACTTAAACGAAAAAACTAGAAAGGGAAAATGAAGTAGTTAACAGGAGAAATAATGGTAATATTGAAATACTGTTAACAAAATGATATAATATGATCATATATGATATCATAAATATGGATATGGTCCAGGTATAATTTAATAATATGATTTAACCATTATAAATGAGGTTATCACACCCTCGACAAACAAAAATTTCAATGTAAGGGATAATTTTTCAATTTCATTTTTATCCGAGATTGTTTATACGTAAGTATTTACTAGGGAAATATTTGTCATCCATATCAATTTTTTCTAAAAATGTTTTGAGAAAATGTTTACTATTCTTTTATGTATTTTTACTTTCATTAATACCCATTTTAAACTTTTACTAAATGTTATGGAAGGAATATTTCTTTTTTTACCATATGAGGTCCTTTTTGACTTTCCTGGCAAAAGTATTAGGAGAATGTTTTTTAACATATACAGCATGAACAGATTTTTACACTTTCACAATAAATTATTTCTTTGAAGCTTACCCTACAATATTTCAATTTTATTTTCATATAAAACGACTTATTCTAAAATTTTGTGTCATTTTGAGAAATGAAAGCATTTTTTGAAAAAAAGGATATTTCCCTCAAGAATTAAGTATAACTGTTTTATAAAAAATATTTTTCATCTAAGTTAACATAGGGTTATGTTTGTATCCCTATTATTAATTGAATTTTATTGTGTTTATTATGGAGTTATTTTCATGAAATAAATTTATTTTTTATGTATTATGATGGAATGATGTTTAAGAAACCAATTTCATTTAATGGGTTATGATATGATGAATGATTTATGTCTTTTTGGAACATGTAAGAAAGATTTCATTATGATATTGGAGGGACATAAGTCTCCCTCCAATGCATTAGTTAAATATTTATATCTCAAGAGATAGACATGACTATAATGGAAAGTAAATCTGGTTCAATAATATCTGGTCGGAAAGGCATGTAAACCTGGTTCAGTAATGGACTTTTTCCACTATGATGGTCTTGGAATCAATGCCTTGTGTACTATAGAAATAATACTGTGTGTTTAATTTTTTTCCACAATTCCATGATTTTTTCCAATTCTATTTTATCAGGTTTATTTTTTATTTATGATCTATGCCTTACGAACTATCAATATTTATTTCATGACTCATGATTTTGATATATAAACATTATGTTCATGTTTTTACATTATTATGTTTATGGTTTGTTTTATATTTCCCTTGTTTACCCTTAAAAAGAATTTGAGCTATCCCTTTTTATGTTTTCTTTTCCCCAGGATATAAAAAATGGTTTTAATTAGGAAAAAAAGGGGAAGATCCTTATGGGATATGATTAAGATCTTTCACCAAGTTAGAAGATTATGTTCCAAGATTCTAAATGCACTAAACTAATAAGATCATGGGTGTCAGTTTGTGTCATATATTAATTATTCTGAAAAATAAATGTAATGTCCACATACATCATGTTGGGTCTCTATAGTTAGTATCAGAGTGAAGGTTCAGTTAACTTTTGGAAACTAGGATGTGAAAACATTAGTGAGATCTCAAGAGATATTTCTATGATATTTCTAGGGATGTCCCTAAGGTTAAGTATAACTATAGGTTACAATCTAATAATTTTGGTAACAATCATGAATAACCATATATCAAACATAAGATTTTAGATATTGAAATTACCCCCCTGATTATATTGTTTCATAGTATGATTTTTTCCTCTCACACTATTATTTTTGGGTTTAAGATGATGGTTGGAACCCGATGGAATTATGTTAATAATTAATGCACTATAAAATCCAATGATTTTCCTCTATAACAACCAAATTTTATGGGATATGGTATTAAAAATATTATTGTTATACTTACACATGCTACGAATCATTCTAGACTTCCAAATGAGCAAAGAAGGGAACGACATTCTATTATGTCCTTCATGAGCCAACATCCACCTTTATTCAGAGGGTATATTTATCCACTTGTTTCTGAATAATCGATCAGTACCATTGAAAATATATTTTCTATCCTTCGTTTTTCAGAACATGAAATGTTAATTTTTCATTTTTATCATTTATAATGTGAAGCAGACCAATGGTGGACTCTAATTAAGAATACAAGGTAGCAAGATGAAATACAATCCATGTAATGGGATGAGTTTAAGAACTTATTTTTCAATTATTACTTCCCTCATATTATTCAAAAAAAGATGGAAAAGTAGTTCCTGGTGCTTAAGTAAAAAAGATGACGAATCTATTGGTACATAAGATGTGAATTTTACAAGACATACATGGTATTCTTCTCGATTTATCATCCAACCTAAAAGTAAATTTCATAGATTCTTTAGTGTCTTCAAATAAAGTATTCAAAGGGAATTCACTATATGAGACTTCAGTAGTTATGAAGAGATTTTTCATTATGATATGAATGTATAACTAGAATTCTGTGTTACATATCCATCTTATGATTTTGACATGAAATGAATGTTGGTGTTCAACGGAAAATCTCAAAACATTGGTGAAAAGAAGATTAATTTGTCCTTATGCTCAAAGTGTGGAAAGAAGAATGGTCTAGATTGTCTTAAAGGGACTATAAAATGTTTCAAGTTTTTAAAATAAGGTCATCTAATAGTTGAGTACCAAACTAATAGGAAAAAAATTACTAATGATGTGAATAGAGAAACAGCTACATAGAACACACCACCAAACATCAATAATACTAATGCAAGGAAATGTTGCATTAAGCTAACCAATTACCTAATAAAATGGTCAATGATGGTCAACATTATAAACATATTAGGGAAAAATACAAAGGTATGTCACATGCGATCACAATTGGTGATGTCAAGTATGACAATGAAGTGGGGGAATGATTAAGTGTTTATGTAATAAGATTTCAAAATAGTGCTGTGGAATCTCATTTATTGTATTATGGAATATTAAAATATCTATGTATTGGTACATTGTGGTTTTCCATAATTATATGGTACCAGTAACCACAAAAAGTGATTGAAATATTTTTAAAACCACATGATATGTGAATAATGAAGGGATAAGGAGATAAGGAGATGTTTGATAGTACTAATGAGATCATGATTGATATAAGGATAATGTGATATCATGGCTTGAGAATATTGATTTTTTTGTATTTTTAGTGTGTGGAAAGAGTTAATTTTGGTAGAAACTATGTTTTCACTAATGTTATATGGTTACTCATGTTATTATCATGTTTTAAGAGAATACATGATTTAGGTATTCACATGTTTGGAATGTGACCACAAAGAACTACCTTATGAGATATGAGAGATAAATGTTATGTAGATTTACTTCCCCTATTTCTAAAGTTTTATATTTTATATTTTTGGAAGGATCTTAATGTTATCCACTTAATGATAGTATTAGTTATACTCTGGTTGATGTTTTTTAGATCCATATATTATCTCACTATAGGCGGTCTTATACATATTTGATTACCTATGCGAACCATTTTGTTGAGATAAGTGGAATGACCCATCATTTGGTCGCATGATCTTCTAACACTTCATGAATGAAAAATTAAACTTCATTTATTTAAATAAGAGATGAAGTGGAAATTTTTCATGGAACAACCAATGGTGAGATTGAACTGAAATAAATTATCTATTTCTCCTCATGGATAAATTCATCAACTTAAGAAAAGGATCTTGAAACCAAAGATGTTATCCTAGTACATTCTTATCTGATGAATTATATGATCCCTTAAATCATCACAGATTTATGGATTTCATGTAGTTAAATTTATCCAAACATTATTCTCTATCACTATCCATCAGAACTTTATGGTTAGAAGTCTCTTTCATATCCATGTTTTCACTTCCCACCTATGTTCTCCAATGTGGAAACCCAGTGATGAGTTACTTTGGGTAATCATTATGTTTCTACCTTTCCTTTTTAAAATGAAGTTTTAGTATTCATTTTTAAAATGTGGGTTTCAATGAAAGAACCTTTGAAGAAGTAAACTATTTATAACCCTGGCGAATTTTAAGGGCGCAATACATTTTAAGGCTGTAGAATGTAACACCCTTTGATTTTATGAGATATTTCCTTTTTAATTTATTTGATTTCTTGAGTTGTTCGCTACAAAAATATAAGGCCCCAGCCTTAAACCTTACTTAATCTTGAGTTATTACAAGATTACACATTGAGGATCTTTTCAGGTTTAGAGTTTTAGAGAATTAGATCATGAAACTTTCATTACATTCCACATTTAAACAAAGTGGTTACATAAAAGACAATATTCATTCTTCCCATCAACGGAAACATATTTAAAATAAAACACGACTTCTTTCTTGACAAATCCTTGACACTATCATCACATCATGTACCTCTCCCTTGACCTGTGAAAAACATTTCAAAAACTTGGGATGATCATAAGAAGCTCAGTAATGGTTATAAAAATATGGAAAGGAAAAATGAGTTCATATATACATGAGAATGAAATCATACTTTACCCATAAAACATAGGCACTTTAACATACCTCATCAAACCATGAATAAATCAAAGAAATCATAAGACATAAAGGAAACTTGAGTCATTCATAACATTCTTACATAGGGATTAACCCTCTTGGTTACGTTTGGAATACCAATCACAGTATATTCCCTAAATCTCTTCGGAGAAACCTTAACGTTTCACTCCTTCGCGTTACCCAATGCATTGGAGAGCTATATCGGGCTCACCCACCCTTAGTTTATCACGGAACCACCCATTTTCATAACAATGCCCAAGAACCATAACATAAACGTATCAGATAAAACATTCATAAAGGAAACATAACATTTCCACATTTCAATCACAATATAACATTTTAATATATTGAAATAATGACTCCGTTCAAAAAGAAACCATTTCCAAAACCATTTAAAACATTTAATAAGGATATTTTTGAATCAAAGTGTCCCATACCACCTTGAAGCTTTTAAAATTTTAAACCATTAATATCCATTAAAATAAATCCTTAAAATCATTTTTAAAACATGGATATTAATAAGAACAAGTCATTAAAACATTTAAAGCGATATTTTTGTTAAAGGGTTTTTACCAAAATTAGAGACACTTGAATACAATAATTGAGGAATAACATTTAATCAGAACTTTATAATATCATGAGAATAAATGGATTCATGATATAATATTCCAAAGGACAGTATATGCATCATATAAGAGTGAATTGGTGCATAACAACAATGAAGTCTCAATAGAGATGTAAAATGTGATGAAATCCCTTATAAAGAAGGTATCCTTAAATTAAGGATAAATCAATCTAAAAATTATGTGTGACAAATATAAATACACCCAATATAATTTGATATTAAGTGTAAAACAGTAAAAGGTCATTCACACATATTCAAAGTATGACATATTCAATAACTACATGTTGAACCCAAAGAAACCGAAATTGGGTTAAGAAGTTCCCTTGACAGCCTAACTGCGTCACATCAAAATGAGTTGATGAGAGATAAAAAGTGTATATCATCACTTGGACATAAAATTTACATCATTAAGGATATATGATAATATATCCCAACATAACAATGTGTAAATTAAAATACCCAACAAAAGAAGTCTTTTAAAAAAAAGGAGGGTGAAAGGTTCCCTTACCGACTTGGGTAACTTTCGAAAAGTACACCCCATTGAAGAAGTGTCATACAATGAATATGTAAATACCCATAAATGGGATTATATTACAAAAGGAGTTTAATAATGGGAAGTACATAAACCACTCAAATGAAATTGTGGCAAATGTAGCATAAATATCACAGGAATAAAAGTGAGATGAAAAAACCCTTACGAAAACTCGGCAGCCTAACGGCGCCACTTAAAACTTCCAAAAACGGATTGATGAGATAAAATAGGGTATCTCATCTCATTAAAATAAAATTTAAATCAAGAGTAATATAAAATAACATCCCCCATCATAAAAAAAGTGGAGCTTAAAAGAAGTGACATAAAGGAGAGTACTTAAAGAGAAAGAGAGAGGTTAGATCTCTTACGAAAATTCGGCAGCATAACGGCGCCACTCAAAACTTCCAAAATGGATTGATGAGAGAGAATAGGGTCTCTCATAATATGAAAATAAAAATTACAGTAATATTAATATAAAATAACATCCCAATCACAAGAAATATGAGCTTAGAAGGAATGACATAAAAGAGTGTACTTAAAAGAAAGAGAGGAGTGGGATCCCTTACCTCGGGTCCGACTTGACTCGATCATTCTTAACGTCCTGAATAATAAACTTGAGTTAATTTACACTTTATGAAGAACCTTTTTCTAGTTCATTATTCCTTTTATATCACTTATTGTCATGTTATAAACATTATGTAATCATTTAAGTTAATAATGTTTGTTTTGTCAATATTTGGTTCTTAAGTCGAAAGTGGACTTCTTACAATTACATGTTGTTCGTGTGGTCAAAGGTTCTTTATATCCAGAATGACATTCATGATTTGGATATCATATATATCATATATTTCCAGGATATACATGTATTTATAATATTACATAATCATTTAGAGGTAAGAAATGAAATGCACCGTTCATGGAGACGGTAAGTCGTACGTACGCATGAACGCTACTTTCATTTCTTTGTCATATTAATGGAATTAAAACTAAATGAGAGGTATGTATATTTTAATTACAGAATTATATTCATCATTTAGATGTATCATTCATCATATATATCCATTATATACATGTACTTATAATAGTACATTACATTTGGGGATAAGAAATGAAATGCACCGTTCATGGAGATGGTAAGCCGTACGTATGCATGAACGCTACTTTCATTTCTATATCATACTTTAATGGAAATAAATAATAATGATATATAGTTATATTATAATTACAGTATAAAATAATATATAATAACATTAAATCCATCCTTTATACATCCCACATATGGCATTAACGAATCACATCACTTTGAGGGGGCGGTAGTCCGCACTTCCTAAAATGAAGATATCGTGTATACCCATAATGGAAACAATAATGGTATGCCATAAATGAAAAATACAGAAGCTTAAGGAAAGAATAAAAATATTATATATCATATATAAAAATAGTGACATCATAATGGCCACCTTTGAAGGTGTTAAATGAGTATTGAACAATCATCGTTTCGGGAGGCAGAATTTCGCCATCCACGGAAACCATATGTTCTTTAACCATTTGATGTAGTTGTGTGAGAGTGTAGCTAGAATAAATCTTATAACAACATCCTAATATATTTAAGATACTTGTGTTTTTACAAAAGAAGTAAATAAAAAGAGTTTAGGGGGTTGGAGAAGCAAAATAAAACAAATGAACATGAGAGAATGAATTACCTTTAAAAGTGTAACTCCTTTTCATTTGAGCCTAAAGGCTTCCTTTGAAAGGATTCTGCCCAAAGGGAATCCTCTAGGATGAGTAGAGGGATGTGGAGAGAGTAAATGGGCATGGGATGGCCGAGCCAAAGGCTTGAGGAGTGTGTGAAATGAGGTAGAGGTGGGGGCCTTTTATAAGAGGAGAGGAGGGGCACTTTTGGAAATCATGAAACTATTATTTTATTTTCAAAAGTGTTTCGAATTTATAAGGTCCCACATTGATATATTTCAAAGATAAGATGATAAGGCTTCGAAATATTCCCATCCAATAGTTTTTGGACAAGTTTAGGTCTTATATTTTATATTATCGTTTCATTTTATTTAAACTGTTCATTAATGAGGTCATCGTTGCATCATCATGATGTCATAATTAAATTAATTTATTTAATGTCTAAAAATTATAAAAAAAATATCCTGATGTAGGCAATATTTTTATCTTTCCAAATAGTATTTATATACAAAAATATGATTAGTATAACCCCTTATAAAAATTGTTTTAGTAAAAAAATTTATGTTAGTGTCATTTTCACCTTTATTTAAAAAAAGGCATTAAAGTCATTATCTCACCCAAGAGGCTCCATAGGGTCCCCTAAATCGACCCATGGGTTTTATTGGTCGGCCATGACTCATCCAATAGGGGTATTACAAGTGTCATTGTGTTTTCATATTTTTATAATATCATTTTTACCTTAAATTACACTAATTACCTCTAATCGCGATTAATGAAAAAAAGTTACTATTCACCAAAAAATTATTTTCATCCCATTGAACCACATTTTACATACTAATGACAACCATGTATTTCGGATTTTCAAAATTCAACACACATTAGTGGTAAACTTTCATTTAACTGAAAAATCAGTTTGCTTGATTACCACTTAGTGGTTTCACTATTCATCAAAAATTGAAGTTTTTCAGAAAATTACCAAAAATTCACCCTAAGCTATATTTGATATTCCGAATTCAAAAATGATGTTTATATTACCTAATTCAAATAATATAAGTAGAATTAATTAATTTAACAATTAACCCCCGTTGTCAAAACAAATAGCGTGTTTTTAAGAAACAATATATATCAAAACATTGATATTTGTTTATGTCGAATTTCAAAGTGAAATTAATTCCAAAGTCCACCATTGAATAAAATGGTAAAAATATTTTATGGTGTCACTTTAAAACCAATTCAAAAGATAATCTAATCATATAAATAAATTAGATTAAAAGAGGTTTTGAATTAAAATACAACATTTTTCACTTATTCATAAAAAATGAACTTTATCGGAAGAATAACAAAAACATACACAAAGTAAATTTTGATGTCCCAGTTATAAAGAAGGATTTTATTTGGTCAAAAATAATGTATAAGAGTGACCAAAACTATATTTAAAGAGGGTTCTCCATCAAAAGGTGATAAGTGAACATTTAGTGAAAACTAGGGCATATACGCCTAAAATTGAATTCATTCTGTATTTTAAGCCTTTATCTTTTATTGGATAAATGTAAAAACATTTAAACACATATATAATCATATTTTAGTTATTTCTATCTATTCTATCCAATACAACGGCTACATGTTAACTGCCATTTAAAATAATATTATTTTATTATTAGAGTGCAACGTAATATTTCCAAGAAACTCGTTGTTGCGTGTTGGGTACGCCATCGAGCATAGCGTCCCCTTTAAAGTCAAATTGATATTTTATTCACAAATATGGATAAATATGAAAATTTCATATTCTTTATTTACCTGGGGTGTTACATCCTTCCCCCCTTTTAGAATTGCGTCCTCGCAATTTTAAAATTGTGCTTGGAAATATCCTTGAAAGTCCCACATCGGAAGAAGAGTCGGTAAAACAATCACTTTAAAATAAGGAAAGATAAGTATAAAGGTCACCCGAATTAACCCATACTAGGATTCCAAGTATGAAAACATGGACATGGAGGAGAAAACATAGGGTCATGTTCAGATGAAGAGTGATAGAAAACATGTTTAGGAGAAAGTTAACCATGAGAAAATCACAAACTTGTGATGGGTTAAATGGTATTCGATTCCCCAGTAGGAAAAGTTAATAGACAACATTTTTGTTTTAAGATACTTTTTATTGGGGAATTTATTCATAATGAAACATAATCACTTATCATGTTGACTTTCAACTTTTATTAGATTCCTTACACAAACTCATATTTTCTCTAAAAGGCGAGTATTTAGGAAGACTTGTTCACATTAAGAGTACTATAATCAACTTTTAGAGAATCACCTAATCCACAAAAGAGAACTATATAATTCCCATGTCTTTAGACATTAACCAAAACCAAAACCAAAAAGGCTAGTACAAGACCAGATAATCCAGAAAAGGATAAGCCTTTATAAAAAGAAAATCTATTCTTAACCTCCAAAATTTGTCCAACAAAACCCAAAGTTCAACGAGGACCATTAGATAAACAATTTGTCCATATAATTCTTCAAATTAAACCAATATAAGATTGAAACCCAAATATTTGAAGGATTTAGTCACATAGTCTTTCAAGTTAAATCGTAACATTTATCTCCAAACAACATTAGTTTCTCCTAAAGTCTCGTATTGAAAAGTAATTAACCTAATCACATATCCTCCATGATAGGTTAATCATTTTCATAAATAATCCAAAATCAACTTACTCTTAATTCATAAAATCATATAACTAGAAATAATCAGTCAAACTAACTAGGGACTTCACGTAGTCCAGTGGTATGCGATAAATACCAGTCGCACTTTGGTTGTGGGTTTGATTCCCGCAGCATTGTCCGACGCGACGGGTTATCACACGGTCTGCGTGTTGTCCTTTTTCCAAAACTATATAATTCTCAAAACATTTCCCAAAATGAGATAAAATCTTCAAAAATAAACATAACATATTTTAACCTCAAGTTTATCTCATGCCTTTCATTTTCCATCATAACATATAATAACCCATAATTACCTCAAAAGTAAGGATCATATAAACCCTAATGGTTACCCTTTTAATTATTACCTGAACTTCCACATCGATTGGTCATCTCGTACATGATGCATTATAGAACATACCAAGGTTCACGTGGTTGATCATGACTCCTTGATAGTTGGTTTAGAACAACCATGAGTTTCCTCATTGAATACCCCATTTAATCGAGTCTCTTAATCAGAGAACCACAAAAGTTTCCTTCAAACCAATTGTCACTTTGGTGCCTGTGAGATCCAGCCATTCACTAAAAACAGAAATGTCAGTGTGAGAATATCAACAAAACCATCATGTACTAATGAGGAAGGTAAACACTAAGATATACTTACTCATTCACTTTATCTAAAAATAGGACTCTTTCTGAAATCCTAACCATTATGGTAATGTCAGTTATGCTTAGAGAATACCCTAACCTCTAAAGTTATCTAAACCGACCTTTGATACCAACTATAAGGCCCCAGCATTAAACCTTACTTAATCTTGAGTTATTACAAGATTACACATTGAGGATCTTTTCAGGTTTATAGTTTTAGAGAATTAGATCATGAAACTTGCATTACATTCCACATTTAAACAAAGTTGTTACATAAAAGACAATATTCATTCTTCCCATCAACGGAAACATATTTAAAATAAAACACGTCTTCTTTCTTGACACATCCTTGACACTATCATCACATCATGTACCTCTCCCTTGACCTGTGAAAAACATTTCAAAAATTTGGGATGAGCATAAAAAGCTCAGTAAGGGTTATAAAAATATGGAAAGGAAACATGAGTTCATATATACATAAGAATGAAATCATACTTTACCCATAAAACATAGGCACTTTAACATACCTCATCAAACCATGAATAAATCAAAGAAATCATAAGACATAAAGGTAACTTGAGGCATTCATAACGTTCTTACGTAGGGAGTAACCCTCTTGGTCACGTTTGGAATACCCATCACAGTATATTCCCTAAATCTCTTCGGAGAAACCTTAACGTTTCACTCCTTCGCGTTACCCAATGCATTGGAGAACTATATCGGGCTCACCCGCCATTAGTTTATCACGAAACCACCCGTTTTCATAATAATGCCCAATAACCATAACATAAACGTATCAGATAAAACATGCATAAAGGAAACATAACATTTCCACATTTCAATCACAATATAACATTTTAGTATATTGAAATAATGAATCCGTTAAAAAAGAAAACATTTCCAAAACCATTTAAAACATTTAATAAGATTATTTTTAAATCAAAGTGTCCCATACCACCTTGAAGATTTTAACATTTTAAACCATTAATATCCATTAAATTAAATACTTAAAACCATTTTGAAAACATGGATATTAATAAGATCAAATCATTAAAACATTTAAAGCGATATTTTGGTTAAAGGGTTTTTACCAAAATTAGAGACACTTGAATTCAATAATTGAGGAATAACATTTAATCAGAACTTTATAATATCATGAGAATAAATGGATTCATGATATAATATTCCAAAGGACAGTATATACACCATATAAGAGTGAATTGGTGCATAACAACAATTAAGTCTCAATAGAGATGTAAAATGTGATGAAATCCCTTATAAAGAAGGTATCCTTAAATTAAGGATAAATCAATCTCAAAATTATGTGTGACAAATATAAATACACCCAATATAATTGGATATTAAGTGTAAAACAATAAAAGGTCATTAAAACATATTCAAAGGATGACATATTCAATAACTACATGTTGAACCCAAAGAAACTGAAATTGGGTTAAGAAGTTCCCTTGACAGCCTAACATCGTCACATCAAAATGAGTTGATGAGAGATAAAAAGTGTATCTCATCACTTGGACATAAAATTTACATCAATAATGATATATTAGAACATATCCCAACAAAACAATATGTAAATTAAAAGACCCAACAAAAGAAGTATTTTTAAAAAAAAGGAGGGTGAAAGGTTCCCTTACCGACTTGGGTAACTTTCGAAAAGTACACCCCATTGAAGAAGTGTCATACAATGAATATGTAAATACCCATAAATGGAATTATATTACAAAAGTAGTGTAATAATGGGAAGTACCTAAACCACTCAAATGAAATTGTGGCAAATGTAGCATAAATCTCCCAGGAATAAAAGTGAGATGAAAAATCCCTTACAAAAACTCGGCAGCCTAACGGCGCCACTTAAAACTTCCAAAAATGGATTGATGAGATCAAATAGGGTATCTCATATCATTACAATAAAATTTACAGCAAGAGGAATATAAAATAACATCCCCCATCATAAAAAAAGTGGAGCTTAAAAGAAGTGACATAAAGGAGAGTACTTAAAGAGAAAGAGAGAGGTTAGATCTCTTACGAAAATTCAGCAGCCTAACGGCGCCACTCAAAACATCCAAAATAGATTGATGAGATAGAATAGGGTCTCTCATAATATGAACATAAAAATTACAGTAAGAGTAATATAAAATAACATCATAATCACAAGAAATATGAGCTTAGAAGGAATGACATAAAAGAGTGTACTTAAAAAGAAAGAGAGGAGTAGGATCCCTTACCTCGGGTCCGACTTGACTCGATCATTCTTTAACGTCCTGAATAATAAACTTGAGTTAATTTCCACTTTATTAAGAACCTTTTTCTAGTTCATTATTCCTTTTTGATCACTTATTGTCATGTTATAAACATTATGTAATCATTTAAGTTAATAATGTTTGTTTTGTCGATAATTGGTTCTTAAGTCAAAAGTGGAATTCTTACAATTACATGTTGTTCGTGTGGTCAAAGGTTCTTTATATCCAGAATGACATTCCTGATTTGGATAGCATATATATCATATATAAGTCGTACGTACGCATGAATGCTACTTTCATTTATATATCATACTTTAATGGAAAGAAATAATAATGATATATAGGTGTATTATAATTCCAGTATAACATCATATATAATGACATTAAATCCATCCTTTATACGTCCCACATATGTCATTAACGAATCACATCACTTTGAGGGGGCGGTAGTCCGCACTTCTTAAATGAAGATATCGTGTATACCCATAATGGAAACAATAATGGTATGCCATAAATGAAAAATACATAAGATTAAGGAAAGAATAAACATATTATATATCATATATAAAAATAGTGACATCATAATGGCCACCTTTGAAGGTGTTAAATGAGTATTGAACAATCATCGTTTCGGGAGGCAGAATTTCGCCATCCACGGAAACCGTATGTTCTTTAACCATTTGATGTAGTTGTGTGAGAGTGTAGCTCGAATAAATCTTATAACAACATCCTAGTATATTTAAGATACTGTTTTTGTTACAAAATAAGTAAATAAAAAGAGTTTATGGGGTTGGAGAAGCAAAATAGAACAAATGAACAAGAGAAAATTAATTACATTTAAAAGTGTAACTCCTTTTGATTTGAGCCTAAAGGCTTCCTTTGAAAGGATTCTGCCCAAAGGGAATCATCTAGGATGAGGAGAGGGATGTGGAGAGAGTAAATGGGCAGGGGATGGCCGAGCCAAAGGCTTGATGAGTGTGTGAAATGAGGTAGAGGTGAGGGCCTTTTATAAGAGGAGAGGAGGGGCACTTTTGGAAATCATGAAACTATTATTTTATTTTCAAAATTGATTCGAATTTCTAAGGTCCCACATTGATATATTTCGAAGATAAGATGATAAGGCTTCTAAATATTCCCATCGAATAGTTTTTTGACAAGTTTAGGTCTTATATTTTATATTATCGTTTCATTTTATTTAAATTGTTCATTAATGAGGTTATCGTTGCATCATCATGATTTCATAATTAAATTAATTTATCTAATGTCTAAAAATTATAAAAAAAATATCCTAATGTAGGAAATCTTTTTATCTTTCCAAATAGTATTTATAGACAAAAATATGATTAGTATCACCCCTTCTAAAAATTGTTTTAGTAAAACAATTTATGTTAGTGTCATTTTCACCTTTATTTAAAAAAGGCATTAAAGTCATTATCTCACCCAAGAGGCTCCATAGGGTCCCCTAAATAGACGCATGGGTTGTCTTGGTCGTCCATGACTCATAAAATAGGGGTAGGGCATGTGTCATGGTGTTTTCATATTTTTATAATATCATTTTTACCTTAAATTACACTAATTACCTCTAATCGCGATTAATGAAAAAAAGTTACTATTCACCAAAAAATTATTTTCATCCCATTGAACCACATTTTACATTCTAATGACAACCATGTATGTCGGATTTTCAAAATTCAATACACATTAGTGGTAAACTTTCATTTAACTGAAAAATTAGTTTGCTTGATTACCACTTAGTGGTTTCACTATTCATCAAAAATTAAAGTTTTTCAGAAAATTACCAAAAATTCACCCTAAGCTATATTTGATATTCCAAATTCAAAAATGATGTTTATATTACCTAATTCAAATAATATAAGTATAATTAATTAATTTAATAATTAACTCCCGCTATCAAAACAAATAGCGTGTTTTTAGGAAACAATATATATCAAAATATTGATATTTGTTTATGTCGAATTTCAAAGTGAAATTAATTCCAAAGTCCACCATTGAATAAAATGGTAAAAATATTTTATGGTTTCACTTTAAAACCAATTAAAAAGATAATCTAATCATATAAATAAATTAGATTAAAAGAGGTTTTGAATTAAAATACAACATTTTTCACTTATTCATAAAAAATGAACTTTATCGGAAGAATAACAAAAACATACACAAAGTAAATTTGGATGTCCCAATTATAAAGAAGGATTTTGTTTGGTCCAAAAGAATCTATAAGAGTGACCAAAACTATATTTAAAGAGGGTTCACCATCAAAAGGTGATAAGTGAACCTTTAGTGAAAACTAGGGCATATACGCCTAAAATTGAATTCTTTCCGTATTTTAAGCCTTTATCTTTTATTGGATAAATGTAAAAACATTTAAAAACATATATAATCATATTTTAGTTATTTCTATCCATTCTCGCCAATACAATGGCTACATGTTACCTGCCATTTAAAATAATATTATTTTATTATTAGAGTGCAACGTAAAATTCCCAAGAAACTCATTGTTGCGTGTTGGGTACGCCATCGAGCATAACGTCCCCTTTAAAGTCATATTAATATTTTATTCACAAATATGGATAAATATGAAAATGTCATATTCTTTATTTACCTGGGGTGTTACAAAAATATAATATTTCAATATATGCTAAAATGTATTATATTTCATTATATACAACACTATTCTTGGCTTCTGTTACACGCAAGAGCGATCATCCTCAATAGCTTGCATTGTACACAATACGAAGTTCCACTAAACTACTTTATATTATTAAAATATTATTATTTAATGGGATATAAACTAGCTGTTATGAATCATATTAAAAACATTTTGAATTTTAAATAACAATAAAATTAATATTATATATCTTCTACACATAATTTAAAACAAATTCAATTTTTGGATAAAAGTAGTATTTTTCAAAAAAAAGTAGTTTCGTGGCCTTTTATTGGCACACCCATTTTAAATATATATTTTAAAAAAAATTAATATTATATGTCAAAAAATAAACTTCTTATTTGGAATAGGAACATAAATATTTACTTTTTTTAATTTTTGGTATTTTTATAATAAAAATCACATTTTAATTAATTGTGAAAAATACTGCCTAAATTTTAATTCAAAACTGCCTTTTTATCAAATTTATTTATATAGTTAGATTATATTTTTAATTTATTTTAAGGTATAATTGGATTATGTTGTTATCATTTAATCCAATTTTTTTCGTTGGAAGTAATTTCACATTTAAATTGGACATAAACACATGACAATCTTTTGATAAGTTTTTACTTTATAAAAACCTACTTTTTAGTTTTAACAACATGAATTAATTTTAAATTCATCTCTGAAAATTATATGTTTTGAATTATGAAAAATGGAATCAATATTTTGAATCAGTGGTTCCTAATTATGTTAATATGTTACTTTTATTTTTGGGAATTATGAATCATATCTTTAGTAATTATTTTTATTACCATGGTTCAAGGTAAATCGGGTAATTAAAGATAAAAATAATATTATAAAATTACGATAACACCTTTCAAAATCATATTGGATGAATAAATTTGATCCTTATCATCTATGGTTCGGAATAGAATCACTAAATGTCCACTTTACCATGAATATGACATGAATATAAATAATTAATGAATGTGACAAAATATAACACTCTCATTTTATATAAGTATATTAATTTTAATTTATGGATTACCAGGGAGTTAAATTGACTATAGGTAGTCTCTGGAAATATAATATAATTAAATACATCAAATAAATTTATTTATAATTTTATATATAAAATAATTATCATTAATGATGACTCAATAGTGTTGTAGAAATTAGTTTATTAATAGAAATATCAAGTAAATGATATTAAAAATATTAAAATAAATATAATTTGAGTGAATTAATGTCATCCACTAATTTTATTGATGATTTTGACATGTAATTTATGGGTTAAGGGATTTTTTCGATCATATCTCTATGTTATGATATTTCTAAAAAGTCAACTACTAAATAGTGTCAAAATTGATACTATTGATATTTTTAATAAATAATATTTTGTTAAATTATATAAAATTCATAAAAATATAAAATTTGGCCAAATAATTCGGATGAAGTAAAATATGTCACCAATGGTCCATTTATGATTCATTTATAATTTTATAGTGACAATATTAACCCTTAGTAAATAAAAATACATGTTTCCATGGTAAGAGTTAAAGGAATTTATTAAGTGTAAATCTAAATTATAATGTTTAAAATAAAACCAAAACCTATCCAAAAAATTTCTTGTATGAATAATATTAAATAATTTTCACAAAATGATTTATTTTGAGTTTTTTAATGGACACATTTACATGAACATAAATTATATATTATTTAAATCAATGATAGTTATAAAATATCACTATCTTGTATTTTAATATCATTTATCTGTCCACATAGAACCAAAATAAATATAGAAATGAATATAAATGTCTATTTTGATATAAATGAAACCATTTAAATCATATAAATTTATTTTGAATTTTTTTTAAGTAATATATTTACCTTAAAAGTTTCTTCAATTCTAAAACAATATTTATTCAATTAACATAAACATAGAATAAATTTTATTAATAATATCAATTTTGTTATATTTTTTTATTATTTAATGTGTATAACTAATTTACAACCTATATAAGATATATTATAGATGTTTAAAATCAATAAATTATAATTCCCACTTTATCTTATTGAATTTTAATTCAAATTAAATTAATAGATTTCAATTTGGAAATAATAATATCCTATTGAATTAATTTATTGTTAAATTATTTAAAAATCACACAATTTTTAAATAATCCCAAATAGATAAAACGTTTTCTAAAATGTATAATAAATTTCATTTATGGGACATTTTTAATTATTTATATCTAGATTAGTCTTATTATATTTTAATATTTTTAGAGTTTCCTAAAGTTCCCCTCTCATCTCTTATAAAAAGGCATCTCCCCCCACATTTCCTCACACCTCCTTGAGCCTTATAGAGCCACCAAACCCAACCTAGTTCTCCTATAAACATTTTTAGTTAACTTTTGGAGTTCTGGGTTTTCCAAAAATTCCATCCCTAATGTCCCTAAGAAGATATCCAAAGGAAGTCCAACAAAGAAGAGGTAATTGGTTGTCCAGTTCAATTCAATTTATTTTCTTATTATACTTTATCTTTCTATGTTTATTAATTACTAAATTAATAAATACATGTTATTATATATGATGATATTTTATTATAATTATGGTACAACCATATACCTCCTTTTATCCATGCTACAAATAACAATATCAAAATGCGTGCGTACATACGGCTTTCCTCTCCACACCATGGTGTAATTTTTTTTTCAAAAATAATTTATTACGATGGGTATAATGAAGAGTATAATGTATTTAAATAATAAATATAACATGATAATTATTATTTATAATTAATATTCCATCCAATTACATACCATTTAACCATCAATAGAATTATACCTTCGCTGGTACATACGTACGACCTACCATATCTACAACACGATGAGGTTCATTCTTCACATTTAAAAATTCAAGAATGATTATAAAATTTATATTATGAGTGAAAATAAAAATTATAAACTTAATTTAATGATAAAAATACATCCTATTCATAACAAAACATGACTTACATGGTAAAACAGGAATAGGAAAACGAAGCAGTTGACACTCAAAATAATAGTATTATTAAAATAGTATTAACCAAATGATATAATATGATTATATATGATATCATAAATATGGATCCGCTACTAGAATAATTTAATAACATGATTTAACAATTATAAAGGATTTTGAACCCCTCTCAACTAATGAAAAATACATGGTAATGTGTAATAGTGCAACCTCATTTTTATCCAAGATTTTTTATACGTAAGTACTTACTTGGGATATATTTATCTTCCATGTTTATGTGTTATGAAAATGTTTTGATAAATTGTTTACTATTATTCTATTTTTTTTAATTCATTATTACCCATTTTTAACTTTTACTACAAGGTATGGAAAAAATCATTCTTTTTTTTACAATACGAGGTACTTTTTCACTTTCCCGACAAAAGTACGAGGAGAATGTTTTATTTGATTTATACGACATGAATTGATTTTTATGCTTTCACAATACCTTATTCCCTTGAAGATTACCCTAAAATATTTAAATTTTATTTTCACATAAAATTATTTCTTCTAGAATTGGGTGGCATTTCGATAAAAGAAAACATCTTCTGAAAAAGAAAGAATATTTTCCTCAGGAATTAAGTTCAAGTGTTTTATCAATATTATTTTCAATCTAAGTTGAAATAGGTTTATGTTTCTATCCCTATTATTACTTTAATTTTATTTTTTTATGATGGAGTTATTATTATGAAATCAATTTATTTTATATGAATTATGATAGAATGTTTTTTAAGAAACCCATTTTATTTCATGGGTTATGCTATGATTAATGATTTGTGTTTTTGTGGAATGTGTAAGAATGATTTCATTATGAGATGGGTGGGACCTATATCTCCCTCTAATTAATTAGATAATGATTTATATCTCATTATATAGACATTAATGGAATTGAATGTAAATCTGGTTCAACAATACATGGTTGAAATGACATGTAATCTCAGTTCAATAATGGACTTTTTCTACTATAATGGTCTTGGAAACAATACCTTGACTAATATGGAAATAGTAATATGTGTTTAATTTTTTTCCACAATTCCATGTTTTCTACCAATGATATTTTATCATGGTTAATGTTTCTTTATGATCTATGCCTTATGAACTCAACATGATTTATTTCATGACTCATGATTTTGATATTTAAACTTTTTTATCATGTTTTTACATTCTTAAGTTTATGGTTTGTTTTACGTTCTCCATGTTTTCCCTTACTGATAATTTGAGCTCACCGTTTTTAAGTTTTCTTTTCCCTAGGATAAAAAGAATGTTTTTAGGTAGGAAAATAAAAGTGTAAGATCTTTATGGGAGATGTTGAAGATCTTTAACCAAGATAGAAGATTAAGTTCCAATTTTCTAATGGCACTAAACTAATATGGTTATGGGAGTCGGTTTGTGCCATGTATTAATTATTCCACAAAATAAATAAAATTTCCATGTATTTTAAGCTTGAGTAATTATAATTGAGCCATAAATTATACTCTTTTTGGTGGATCCACATATACAAACAGAGTATGATATCATTCAGTGTAGAGGGGTTGTGTCATTATGACATGACTAGATATCCCCATGTCAATAGGGCTCACTTAATCTTTTTATCATATTTTAATGGATCACATGGGTCACTAATTATTGACTATGTAGTTAGCATCCTTCCCATCCACTATTATTCCTATAAAAATAAAAATAGGTCACATAGTGCATGTAAAAAATAATTAATGAAAAAAATATAAATGATGTGATGAAAAAATTAATTTATCTAAAAAAATTAGGCAAATCTTATGTCCATGACGCCTCCCAGCTAGGAGTTCCACAATCCTAACATACCCTCCAGTGTCATTGTATTTGAGGGACCTGATGAATGTTTAGAAATTTATAAAATTTCTCAATCCTTTAACATTTATTAAATCATAGAATAATGGTTTTTAATTTCATCCCATGAGGAGGTTGTGTGATCTTTTATATTAGATGATTTAAATTGTTAAATCAATTACTATTATTATTTTTATAAAAAATAAATTGAAATTTTATAATTAAGGTGAATTTAATTTATTAAATAGGGGTTCATGATCATTTCACAGGATTATTTTAGAATATAACACCTCTCTAACTCATTGATTAATCGAGACAACTGGTTGAAAATTAATTAAAATGATTCTAAATTCTTATTATTAGGTTTATATAAACAAATGAGAATCTATTTAGTGGAGAAATCAAATAACCTAGGAAAATTAAGTTTGGTAAACACTGAAAAATAAAAAATATGATAATATTTATAACTTAATCCATTCAATTAATTGGCGGTTCCTTTCTCCACACTCATCTTAAACTTATTTATTTGAAGGAATAATATTTAATTATGTTAAAAAATAATTATTAATAAAAAAATATATGAATGAGATTAGTAATACATTAAAAATCATATCACTATACTTTTGAACCCTCACCTTTTAATTGATCATGCCACCTATGATGGGAGAGAAACCTATCACACATGAATTATTCATCCTAATAAATTATATAGAGAGTGAAAATAGAACCAAAAAAGAATAATTAAAATAAAAGAAAAAATTACATTAACCAATGATAAAAATCAATAAAGTAAAGTGACATAATAAATGAAAGGCCAAGAGTACTGATAACGATACCAATGTAAGTGTAAAAATAAAATAATTCAAAACTCTCCCGAAAATGAACATACACAACATTTTATAGAAAATCAAATATCATGGAAAAATATCATATGAAATGGTAAAATCTAGAAATGACAATATCAAATATTCATCCTTTGACTAATCCATAGAACATGTTATTTTCTAACACATACTTTAAAATCATAACTTGTTTCTTTCATTTTCAAAATTATTGAATCCTCTCTTGAACCATGGTATGAAAAATTTTCCATCAGTTGGGAAATTTTAACTTATATGATTGACCATACATGTTTTAGAGTAGAGGAACCAGGTTACAAAAAAGATTATTTTAATCTAAAATTCTTCAGTTTTATTCTTATATCTATTTAGTGACTTCCATAAAACCTAGCACATCTCGTGTAGTTTCCTTCTATGTATTTTTCATGAAACCAAATCATAGTGTGACTTCTTGGTTCATGAAACAGTGTGGAATTAATTTAGTTTCTATATATGAAATATTATGTTTCACCCCTTTGATAACTAATCATCTATTGAAATATATAATATTTTTCGATTTACCAAATTTTATATAAAATCTAGATAATATATTACCAATGATTTCAACTTATTATAAATAAAACATATTTAATGAGTTGAAACATCCTCTCACATGGTTTAATAACATCTATCATTTAAAATTTATTTTAATCCATGGAAAAGTCTAAAAACATTTTCCACAATCATCATCATACACTTCCCCCTAAAAAAATCATATACACACACTCCCTTCGATACACAATATTTTGAACATAGCTATGTTTCTTGATCATTAGGGAACATCATGACATCCTCTTTCATAGTGTCAATTCATCCCTCTAAACCTATTAAATATCATGACACTTATTATTTCTAATTAACTCTAAAAAATATCTTGTATTAACAACTCATATTTCAAATCTCAAGACCTTGAAACGTTTTCAGGTTCGAGGCCATACCATGAACCAAAAGTCATAGTGCAAGGTTATTATGACTCTAATAGAAAACATATACATGAAAATACATTATAAATAAAAAAATAGATTTTAGACATAACTCTAGAGTATATTAGATATCCATATATTTATAACCTAATAACATCAGGAGGGAATTTATTAAGATGAAAATTTAATTCAACATTCCAAAAATTTCTCCAAAGATTAGAAAACTCATGAAATCACAAAACCATTAATAAATCATTATAATTAAACCACATTAGCTATTATTATGTCCAAATATAAATGATAATGATAGTAGAAAAATACTAAAAAAGAAATTGTCCTATCCTAAGCTATTTTATATTAGACTAAATAGGGTTAATGATTAAGGTCATATAGCTTTGATTTATTGTACCAAAAGATTAAGTTCAAACACCTTTTACTCGATGTAGCTAATTTTTATAGTCATGTAGTTTTAACCCAATTTTTACCACACTAATAGTCCTAAAATTTGAATAAAATGTTGTCATGTGGCCTATACATCGATAAGTGTAAGGCTAACTTGATGTGAATTGAGAGTCAGGTGATAGTATAGTTAATATTGAGGGGGAAATTTTAATATCTAGCTATGGTTCATACCAATATAACTAAATTATAGGGGTTTCATATCTAATTAAAGACGCATGATCTTCCATATATGAATAGAAGAAATGTTGGTATACATAACCCCAAATTTTATTAAATATAGTCAATTTCATAATTATTAATTCAAAAAAAGTTTTAAGAATAATTATCATTTTGATATCTTTAGAATAATGTATTGAAGTTGATTTAAGTTGAAAAAATGTTATTTAAATCAATAAAGATTATATTTCAATAGAGAGACTAGGAAAATCATTGACTGAATTCTAATGGAAGGTTTGTTATTGTTTTTTAAATATCTTTATTAAGGGGGGATATTTACTAAATTCAAATATTTTTATCCACAGTAATATTGTTGAAGGATTTTTAGATTATAGTATTCTCTCCTTGGGTAAAGAGACATTCTTTATGTTGGTTATAGATATTCTAGATATATAGCTCATATAGTGTCACAATGTTGAGTGGGTCCTTTGGGATATTTACTAATTCAAACACTTGACTCATACAATTATGTGTATGAAAGAGTATTATTCAAAAGCTCGTTGAAACACTCTTATTTTAAATAGATAGGAATTGGTTTATCAAAAGGAATTATAGGAAAATATTAGTGGTTGAAGATTTTCAAAAAGATCCAAGATGGAATTGTCGAGCAATGCTACATATACTATAATAATATGAATAAACCCAGATATAGTTTTAGAATGAAATTTTTCATTTGAATTTGGGGTCATTTGTAAGAAGACCCAATGTGAATAAGAAGATCATGAACCTAGGTTTTATGGTGAAAAAAATTGGGAATAGTTCAATGATAAAATAACTTTGGGATTGATATATATCCTTAAATAAAAAAATAAACCCTTAGGTAATTCTTGTTAGGTCACTTAATAGGTATAGATCATGTACAAGAGGGGAATGAAATGGTTTCATCCTAGTTCATAAATATTTTAGAAGAAATGATTTGAACTGATAGGATCTTAAACACTAGGATAAAGTAGGAAATTTAAATGAATGAAATTTTTATCTATGCCAAAAATGGGAAATTTTGGCCTCACTACGAATCTCTTGAAAATAGGAATCCATTCACATCTAGATCTTAAAAAATGTATGTTTTATCATTGTGTGGGGTTATTAAATAAATCTGATTATAAGTTTTAGTTTCATATAATAGGATATCATACATGAATTAGGCTCTCATGAATATATAAACAAACCACTCTTAGTAGGATAAGTGTCGTGTGAGATGGACTAATATACCTTAAAATTTTGGGTCCATGTTATAAGGACCCTCAGGTTATGGAGTTTTCTATCTAATTGGAGTTACATTTTTTCATGATATTTAGGTTCATTCAATGAGGACCTTAATGGATCTCATGTAAGGATGAAAAAATTATTTATTTTGAAACCATTCATTTGAGGGGGGTGATTCTATCTTTATCCGTTGTAATTAATTAATATGTTATGTTGTAGTATAAATTGTGTATATAATATGTTATTTCTTACTTTTATTTCAACATTAGTTGTTTCTTCCCATGTATCATTAGTATTCTCATGGACAATTCCAATTCACCTTAGATGAACAGGAACATTCTTGTTGAATTCCCTTGCAACAAACTTTTGGTGAACCAGAAGGATATGAAATATATGTAACCATTTCCCATCAAGTCACTATAACTCATAATGATATATTTTAGATCATTTATCTTCAATTAAATGATGAAAAATCATAATGAAATTTTAATAAAATAACACTTTTATGGGACAAACTTCTTTTTCCCCTATACTAGGGGTCACTTTTATAAATGTGAAAGTAGTATTGTGATAATCTCAAAAAATATGAAAGAGTTGTCCTGGGTAAGACTTATTATTCTATTCCATCAATATTTTTGGATATTTTACGAATTATTATTTAATTAATCTATCTATATATTAATATTTATATGATGGTTGGATACGTGATTTGACTAGATATTATATTTTTTATACTACTTCTTCTGTATGGAAAGCCAAAAATTAGGTTCATTATCTCTTATGATTTTGTGATGAACATTTAATCTAGTGACGTCCTTAGACATCATTAATTTTATCATAGATTTTTTTTAATTCATTTAACAATATAGATTTGGATTATATGGATAATAAGTTTTTTGTAGTAAGGATGAACTAGAACTACCTAAATGTGGTAGGAGGGTATACACACTTGATATATATACCATAAACAGTAAATTTCCATGAGTACTTAGTGATATGTAAAACGTCTATATTATAATGGATGAAATTAGTTTGTATCATGTACTTTTGATACCTTTTGGTTAATTTAATATCTTCATCCATCATTTATGGAAAAAAATTCTTAACTCTCTTAATTTGGTGGAAAACATAGTCCTTATTTAATGAGAACCATCGGCTCTAGAATGGACCTCCAACTATCAAATTATATATGAGGACCCTATTAATAGATTATTTATAGAGGGAATTCTGGAAGTTTGTGGCATCATAAAGAAAAAAAATTGTTTCCTATTGTTCAATTATCTCCTTTCTATTTTTTCCTTGATAAATATCCCCATTAAGATGATATCCTAATATGAGAGAAATCTATTTGTTTATTGTGAAAACTAGAGATGATAATGACTCCTGTTTACCTTAGGTGATATCATGTTTAGTGAATTTATTATTATTTCAACAACAAAAAATGAGATACCACCCTTTGGTAGGTGATATTAATAATCATCACTTCATGATTTGGATTTGTAAGGGTTATGGATAGATTAGATAATGTATCCACTAATGCATTGTCTGACTATGGAATGTGAGACAATGCTAGTTATAAAAAGATCACATCCATTATTGAACATAGTTATATAGGGTTATCATGTAAGGACTTGGGTTTTGATATAATGTATGAATCATTTTATTTTCTGTTTTAATGTTTTAATATGGCCTAATGTGAATTCCCTTGGAGTTCATGGCGGTATTAGGGGTGTTCAGTGCTTTTTAGGATCCCATAACATAAGTTTTATGGTGAAAATATCCTAGTGAATGGTTAGTTAAAAATATGGGATCCTAGAAAGTGGGGATCGACAGGCCACACAGTTAGGCCAAACCATGATCTTTGGGTTACAAAAATGAGCAAAACCTCTCCAATTTTGACAGTGTTTCTTGGAACTATTTTTGTATGGTTAGTTAAACTATGTGGGGAAACCATGTGGGTTACCTTATCATATATCTTACCATGCATAGATTGTAAAATTTTTCACTCAATCCATATGACCCCAAATATTTTGGGTAATTTTAATATTTTATATTAAATTAAATTATCATTTAAACCTAAAATCTATTTCTATCTCACAAAACAATATTCATGGAACCTTGGGAGCTCCCCTGGAAGACTATCATTGGATTTGTGGTGTCATCTCAGTATGATCTATAATTCAAGAGGAGAACATATTGTTAGATCTGCATTGGTGATTAATCAGTTCTATTTTATTCATTCATCATTATTCTTCCTATCGATGACACCATTTAGGTGCAAGATGATTTACTCTAATTTCAGGTTCTTCATCCATTCTTTATATTTCTCCTAATTTGAATTGAATCAGAAGTTGATATTGGACAAGCACTCTAATAATGATCTATGGAATGGGGTATATATATTTCCCCTTTATTTTGGTGATTAATTAAGATAGCTTCCATTTTTCTTCCTTCCAGACATTTTGGGTCAACCATGGTATTAAAATTTTAAATTTAATTAAGTGAATTAGACATATTAGGGATTCCCTTAGGTTCCCATGAGACGATTTGGTGTTTGTTCCCCCCAACCAAGTCCATCCATTGGGTTCTCTCTTTTCCTTTGGAACATATCGAACCACCCATGGGGTGTGTTTTAGGATTTCCTAGTCAAAGGAAGATCAATTTTATTTAATTGAGATTAAAAAGATTAGTTATTTGATGTATTTACTCCTTTTCATATTGATTCTCTTGAATTAAATGGTTTATATGGAAGTTATATTTCTTAAATGTATTGTTTGAAATTTGATAATTGAGTGGGTATACTCATTGGTTTCCTTTGATTATGTTCACAATTAAATGAGTGGGTATACTCTTTGATTGTGTTTGGTTGAAAATGGATATATGAGTGGGTAGACTTATATGATATGAAATGGAATATGGTATAAAATGATAAATGGTATGAACTGGTGAATGAATGAATGGTGGCCTTGTAATATTCTCCTTAAATCTTGATCATGATAGTGGATTCCATGGATTATGTATTCTCCTTGGGTTTTGATTTTGTGGGATTCCTTGGGCCTTTCTACCCCTGGTATATGAGTTTCTTGGAATCACGTAGGACATATTTGGTATGATATGATCCTAGGAATCCAACCAGTTCCTAATAGAGTTTCCACTGAGATTATTCTAGAACTCAATGATGATTCCTTGGTTATCTACACCTTGGGTTTGGCCTTTCACAGTCTGACACTTTTGGTATATGTTGTAGAAATGGTAAATGTGACGGGTATGGTTACACGGCTAGGTCATGGTAGTTCTAACTCATCTGATTATACGACAAGGATGTGATTTATAAGTTTCTATGGTTTATATGGAGAGTTCTTGGGGCTTACCCATTTTACTTGTAGCTTCCTTATTAGGATATTGTCACTTTTTTGAAGGGATCCATTAGATTCTAGTCCATATCACATGCATAGTAATGGACATGCAAATTTCACATTACATTTCTTTATTTCTTACCTACTTTACATGAACACTTCTTAGATCTTTATATTGAACAACCTATATAGTATAGTCATTTGCGTGGTTGGCTACTGGGATCTTAAATCACACCCTGTTTGGGCCACCGTTGTGTACCCAAACAGTCTATTTGGATGTAGGTAGGGACAAGGGAAGAACCAATAGTTTGGGAGATAATTTTGTACCATGCATAGAAGCTGGGGAGCACAGGACCGAGCTAAGGCTCATGATGCTATTTATAGATAGAACGTTTTTGTTTTTTTTGGTATTTCAGGACACTTTTATTTTACTATATTGCTTTTTACCTTTTTTTTCTATTTTCTTGATACATTTATCATCATCATTGTATAAGAAAATCTTCTAGATTTGTTATTCATTCCCCTCTTATTTATTTATCAAATGTTTTCTTGTTGTATCTACTTCTATTATTGACTATTATTACTATTCCATTACACTCTAGTGATAAGGTCATAATCTCCCCACAGACACACCCAAGTACCTCTCTAGAAATCGGAAGCCTTTGGAATTCAGATATATGCACTTGAGGTCATGTGACACGATGGTCTTGGGGAACCTTTCATTTTTATCCAGGTTTGGGATGTAACAAAGTGGTATAAGAGGAATTATTTTCTAGTTTTCTTCACTATTTGGAAACTTTACATGGGGATAGGAAGGTAATGGTGTTTTTTAATATGTTTTGCTCAAGAGTATCTACCCCGCGGAAAGTTAAAAATCCAAATTTCCTCAAATGAAATTGTTTTTTCTTGATTTGGACTATTAAAGTTGATTTCATTCCACTATTGGGTGAAAAACATGAGTTGTGATGTTATTATTGATATAATATGGGTTATATTTAGTTTCAACCCAATGAGATGAGGTTATTTCATCCCATGAATCATATAGTCAGTTGTTAGAAATCGCATTCCATCCATTACGTTAGGCCATCTAGGATGAATTGCCTGTTGCATTCTATTGTGATAGGTGCTGTGATAGATATATCTCCTGTTGTGATAGATTTTGTGCATCAAATAGAGAATTGAGGTCATATATAATTTTATAAATATTATATTCCATTATGGATTGTAAAGTTACAAGCCTTTTGATTAAATTGTTTAAATTTAATTTGATATGGTTAGAATTATATGGACACCAAATTTTGGTACATGAGGTGTTGTGGGCCCTCATGGATCATAGAATGGAAAACCATTTGGACTAACATTTAAATTAAATTGTGATATAATGGTAATTTAATGTTAAATTTAATTGAAATGGAATATTGAAATTTGAAGTGGAGAATGAATATAGACCCATCTTTTGAGTGGGAAAAAGGAAGTGTCTCTAGGGTTTTTTTGTGACTGGTATTTCTATAGTCCTAGAATCAGGAGAAGTATGTGTGGTATGGTCTTGTTTTAAGTGGATTCTGACATGTTCCATTCTATTGAGCTAAAAACAATGATATATTTCTTTTATAAGGCATGTGTTTTGTATTGTTGAGGCATGCCACCACTGTGACCTCCAATCATACAATAGGAGCATGGATACAATCACACTCCATAGGCGGTGGACCATGGTATACTGATGATCCTCCTTTACATCCAACTTTGGAACCATTTTTTGTTCTAGACATAGGTTTTGAAGCACAGTTCCATAAGGTATTATATCACAATCATACAAATTTTTTAGGAAGAACCACATCCTGACTCGTATATCGATGAGATAATTCCTTTTTTCTAGAAGAATTATCCTCTCGCATTTTCTAGGGATGGAAGTATATAGGATTATGAGATATGTCTAGAGAATATATTGTAGATATTTTATAGCTTTGAGAAACCTCTTGAGAGGAGAGTCAAGATCATGACTTACATAATTCATTGGAGCAGCATTGCACTTGTGGGATGTTTTGAACTAGGATGGGAGGCTATGAGACATGGTTTGGGATGATTTTTAAACAAATTTATATGAATATTTCAACCTCGAGACTCTATGGAAAGATCACTATAGTGATTTCATGAATCTAGAATGGGGTGTGACGATAGTTTTGGAGTACTCAAAACACTTTATATAGTTGTAGTGTTTTTCACCAGTGTACTATATTGATGACCAATTAAGAGGGAGATGCTCTAATGACGGTCTCCAACATGCTATGAGATCTCAGGTAAACATGTTCTAATTGACCTCTATTACTAAAATTGTAAATCAAGTACTGATTAAATAAAATAACTTGAGGGAATATGGTGGTGTAGAGTAGAGCAGTACAGTCTATCAAACGAATTGGTCAACATCATTAGTAAGGAAGCACCGTTTTGAGGCATCCCATGAGATGAGTAGTACCCTAGCTTTGAGTACTGGCATCTCAGTGTTCTATCATCTCTATGTAATATAGGGATACATGAAAAATCAGAGTGAGCGTGACCCAGTTGAGTATTGAGATTTCAAAAGGATGTCCCACGTGAAACATTTCGACATGAACTTTTTTCCAGTTGTGAGTTATTGGGGGCCATATCAGATTCCATGTTTAGGAGAAGGTTTCTCAATACTATATTAGGTAGGGTGTTTGAGTAGTGTTGGTTTATCAGGTCAAGGTAGTGGGAGTCATGGATGAGGCAGCCTAGAACCAGTTACACTGAGACATCGGAGTGGTAGTACTCTTAGAAGTGAGGTTATATCATAAGGTAATGGTCCAAGCTAGATATATTTTATACAGCCTACCCCCAAGGGGTAGAGTTTCAGAATGTCTATGGTGAGAGGTATGATCTTAGTAGTCCCTACTCCTGCATCTTCTCTTTTTGATATCGGTGTATCATATAGTTTCATAAATTCTCCATTGATAAAAATACCTAGGCTCCTTATATTATCTTATGAGAGCATTATAATTCTAGAGACTTTGACGGAAATCATAAAGAATGGTGTACACCATTGTAGGGAGTTCCTCCATAAGGTTGGTGTGGGTCACTTTGTCTGGGATATTTATGTCTTTGAGATGACCAAGTTTGATGTTATACTTAGGATGGACTTCCTAGTATCTTATTGAGCTTATGTTGACTGTTATCACTAGATGGTGACATTTACATCACCAAATGGTGCAGTTCATACACACATGGGTGGAATGGATGTATAGGTGAGCCAAGTTGGACCTGAGAATCATGGGATGGGTGGGATGATAGCCCAAATCACTAGTTTCTTTTTGGATTATCATGAAAGGCGTTAGAAGGAATTCCCTCCAATGATTGATCATTTTTTGTATATTTTCGAAGACAAATTTTATGGTTTACCTCCTAAGATAGAGGTGGATTTCACCATTGATCTAGTGTAAGGAGATGAACCAGTATCTATTCCTCCATACAGGATGGCTACGATGGAGTTGTAAGAGCTCAAGAGGTAGCTAGAGGATTTGGAGGCAAAGGGGTTTATCCGACCCAGTACTTATTTATGGGGTTCTCTAGTTCTTTTATTGAAAATGTAGATGGTACCATTAAGCTATATGTGGATTATCTAAAATTCAGCCAACTGATGGTTAAGAACTAATATCCATGTCTACAGATAGATTACATGTTTGATTAGCTTCTATGAGCTTTGGTATTCATCAAAATTGATTTGAGGTCGAGTTATCATTGGGTATGTGTTCAACCTATATACATACCTCATACATATTTCCATAGCAGGTATGGTCTATATTCATATCTGGTTATGTCATTCGGTCTCAGGAATGCACTAGTGGTTTTCAGGGTACTGATGAACTATGTCCTATTTCCTTATCTAGAATTGTGTTTTGTGGTTTTCATGGATGATATCTTGGTGTATTATCCCAATCCCGATGACCATTACAAATATATTGAGATCATTTTTGGATAAAATGAGAGAGCATCTATTATATTCTAAGATCACAAAGTTCCTCTTCTTGGTGGATCAGATTCATTTCCTGGTTTACATCATCTCAAATATTGGAGTATCAGTAGACCCAAAAAGGGTGAGAGCTATAATTTTAGTGGATCAACCCAATAATTTTTTTGAAATATAGGGTTTCTTGTGGATAGAGGATTTTACAGACATTTGGTATAGGACAAATCATGATTAGAATACCCATTAATGGGGTTGATTTTTGTATTCGTATATTTTGGTGAGACCAGCCTTCAGAAGCTAAAATGGATATTACCTTAAGAACCGGTCTTAGTATTAGTAGAGCAGGCTAGGAGTTACATTTTTTATTGTGACATATCATTTATCAGGATTAGATAAGGGTTGATGTTAGGGGATATAATCATAGAGTATGAGTCTCAGAAGATGAGGCCATACGGGAGGAACTACCTAACACATTATCTTGAGTTAGCAGGATTTTTTCATTTATTACACTCCAAGAGACATTAGTTTCCTCTATAATGTTTTTTTGTAAACAGTCTTCAAAATCCCCATGTATATATTTAATTATTATGATATGAATATAATTTAGAAAATATTGGTCACATACCCATAGTTTTTTGACATTGAGATTTCTTACTCACATGGGAATGGAAATGAAATGGTCAATGCACTAGGTAAAAGGACTCAAATATAGATACATCCATAGGCTATTAGCAAGTAGAATCTTGTGGATTTTTTCTCTGAGATGCACTAAGAGTTTCATGATAGTCAGGGGTATACTTTTCTATCATATTTAATTATGAAATATACCATACATGATAGAGTGAAGATGAGGCATCTATCAGATTCAAAGGGCCTAGTTCTATGGGAGAGTGTGGTAGGTGAGGAACCATGTCTTCGATGGACCATAGGTGAGGATAATATTTGGTGAATCCATGGTTTTTTTTGGGTTCTAGTGGACATACACAAGGATATAATGTAGTTGTTTAATTCCTCATCTTCATTAGTTCACCCCAACGTTACCAAGACGTATCGTGATTTTACTATCAGTATTGGTGGATATGTATGAAAAGAGAGGTAGTTAAATTTCTTACGAGGTGTTCCACCTATTAGCTGGTGTAGGTGGAACATCAGGGACCAGTTAGAATTTTACACATGTTTCCAATTCCCAAGTGGAAATGGAATGACGTTGTGATGTATTTTTTAACAAGTTTACCGAGTTTTCCTCAAGGTAATGGTGTTTTTTGGGTTTTTTTATAGATTAAATAAGTTTTCACATTTCATACCTATCAAATAGAGTTTTTAGATGATGATATTCAAAGGTTGTAAATTTTTGAGATAGTATGACTCCATGGGATCCCATACACTATCATTCATAGAGGGATTACCACTTTACTTTTCATTTCTGGAAGAGTTTATAGAGGTTTCTCGGTACATAGGTTATTCTAAGCACAAAATACCACCCAAATATAGATGGATAGTTAGATTATACGATATAGGTTCTTGAGGACATGTTATGAGAATGCTTTCAAGATTTTGGGGGAACTTGGGAGAGGCATATAACCCTTAAACAATTCACCTATGATAATAGCTATCAGGTGATGATATATATAGAACCTTATTATTATTTTTACATTAGTCCATATTGATCCCCTCTATGATTGTTAGAGGTAGGTAAGGTAGCATTACTGGGACAGCTCCTCTTGAAAGAGTCTTCTGAGAAATTCTATTTCATTCAAAAGCAGATGGATATAAAATAATCTCAACAAAAATCTTATAATGATCTCTATAGATGACCTCTTGAGTTCATGGTCAATGATCAGGTGTTCTTATGTGTTTTATCGAGGTTGGTATATAGGAAAATAAAGAGACAAGGTATTCTTTCACCATGAGATGTTCATCTGTTTGAAATTCTAGATATATTCAGTTTAGTAACATATCGGTTGTAGTTACCTCTAAGGTACTGATATGTGAATGATGTCTTCCACATGTCTCAAATGTTCCTTTATCATTCAGTCTCATCTCATGATATTTAAACCAAGGATATTGAGTTACCTAAAGATGTGTCCTTTGGTGGGAATCAAATTTTTATCATTTATAAGAGCACATAGATTCTCTGAGGTCGGCCAGTTCCTCTATTAAGGGTATTATAAAAGAATTGTTTTTTATAGGATGATACATGGGAGAAGAAGGATAACGTACATGATCAGTGGGCAGAGTTGTTCCTAGAGAAATCATGGCCACCAATTAATGGTAAATTCATAGATTGATTTATTTAAGGGGGATTTAAAGAACCTGAATTTTTGATTAAGGTATAAATCCTTTTATTTTCAATTTTAATGTTCAAATATAGCCTAATATGAATTCACTTTGAGTGCATGGTGGTATCAAGGGTGTATAGGGCTTGTTCGGAGCCCACAACCCATGTTTTAGGGTGAAAATGGTTGGGCGCACAGTTAGTTCAAACCATGTTGGGCAGACCACATGGTTATATCAAATAGTGTGAGGCTGGGTAGTGGGGAGTTGTAGGACACATGGTTAGGGAAAACTATAGGCTTTGGTTGAATATACTTGTGTTAACCAAAGAAATATTGATAGTGTATTTTAGCACAGTTTCACAGATTTAGTTAAACTATGCAAGGAAACTGTGTGGGTGCCATAATCCTATAGCTAACTATCCAAGGTTGGCACACAACTTCTCAAACCGTGCGTTCAAACCATTCAAACCTAGATATTTTCAGAAATTTTATAATTTGAGATTAAATTAAATTCTAATTTAAACATAAAATCCATGTATTTATCCCTACATAGTATCCATGGCACCTTGAGCGCTCCCTTGGAAGGCTATTTGTGGATTTGATTCACAGTCTCTATCTAATCTCTAATTCAAGTGTGAAATGTCTCATTGGATCTGCAGCAGTAAAGACTCAATTCTTTTTTAGCTTTTCATCATTCTTTTACCTTTTGACGCTGATATTTAGGTGCAACATGATTTTCAATAATTTCATGTTCTTCATATGTTCTTAACTTTTCTCCCAATATGAGTTGAATCAAGAGTTGATACTAGAGGATCACTATACTACTGGGCGATGGTAGGTGGTCTATAAATTTTCTATTTTGTTTGGTTACTTATTAGGCTAGAAGACGTTGTGCTTCCTATCAAACATTTCTACATGGCCCCAAAATTAAAATTTTAAATTTAATTAAGTGAATTGGACCTATTAGGGATTCCCTTTGGTTCACTTCACATGATTTAGTAGTTGTTTCCCCAACTAAGACCACCAATGGGGTGTTCCCTTTGAAGTTTTCACTTTTCAAACAAACCATGGGTTAATTTTTATTCTTACCTATTTAAAGGAGGATCAATTATATATAAGAATATTGAAAAGTTTAGTTAGGAGATGTGATTCCTCCTTTTTATGTTGATTCTATTGAATCAAAGTTCTTATATAGAACTTATATTTCATAAAGGGATTTTTATCAATTTTTCATTTGATTTAGTATACTCATTGGTTATCTTTTAATGTGTTTATGATTAAATGAGTGGTTATACTCTGTTTTTTTGGTTGAAAATTTTTATATGTGTGGGTAGACTCATATTGTATAAAATAGATTATTGAATAAAATGATAAACAACATGAAATGGTGAATCAATTAATTGATTCCTAGGAAGGTGATATTTCGATCATGGACACAGTTGGGGACACCTTGTATTTTTTATTCTCCTTAGGTCTTGATTCTATGGGAAAAATTGTGCCTACTACCCATTGTATATGACTTTATTGGAAGTGCATAGAACATGTTTGGTATGAAATGATCCTAGGACTCCAACCAGTGCCTAACAAAGTTTCCATCGAGATTATCCTAGAACATGGTAGGGATTCCTTGGTATTCTACACCTTAGATCCGACCATTCCCGGTATGACACTTATAGTATACAATTTGGGCATGGTAAATTTGAGATATAAAGTTATAAATCTCGTTCAAAGATGTTATGACACTTATGGTTATATAGAAAGGTCATGGTTGATATGGTATTGTGGTTTATATATAGAGGAAGTGGTGGTTGCTCCTTTTTAATTATAGATGACTTGTTGGGAACTTGACATGTTTTACAAGGAGCCTTGAGCGGCTAATCAGTATCACTTGCTTAGTAGTGGACATTACATGGGAACTTCACATTTCCATACTGCTAACCTACGTTAATTTCACATTGCTTAGCTCATTATATTTTACATCCTAGATTGTATAGACCTTTGGGTGGTTTTCTATGGGTATTTTATCTCACACCCTATTCGGGCCACCGTTGTATGCCCAAACAGACTATTTGGATACAGGTAGGGATAAGGGAAAGTTCCCATAGTTTGAGAGATGATTTTTTACCATGTTTAGGCTATGGGGAGCATGGGACTAATTTGATTCTCATGATACTATTTGGAGATATAAATTTTTGGTATTTTTAGTATTTTTTGATACATTTCTTGTACTTTACTCCATTGTAAAATTTTTGTCTATTTTCTAGATATGTGTATCATCATAAATGTATAAGAGACTCTTCTAGATGTGTTATGAATTATTGTATATTTTATTTATCAATTGTCTACTTTTGTATATGCTTATGTTTTAGACTATTATTACTATTACACCAGGACACATTCTGGTAATGAGAGAATAATTTACCAATGGACACACCCATTTCCGCCACTGCTAGTCAGGAGCCTCTAGCATTCAAGGAGATGCAGTTGAGGCCGTGTAGCCCACTGGCTTGGGGAACCTTTCAGCGACATCCAGCTCTAGGACATTAAATATCAAATCCTCTTTCTTGATGGAACAATATTCTTTTATTTATAAAATTACTAGGTCTAAATCACCATTTACATTTAATAATAAAATTTGTATATAGAAGGGTGATTTTATACATATTATAAGAACATTTTACATTGACTCAATTTCAGTACACCCCTATAAGAATAATAAATAATAAGGAAAAAGTGACATTAATATAGAAATAATGGAAGTTAATATGACAAACTCATTCTGTCTTGAGTCACCAATCCTTTTTGTAATTAGTATATGAGAGAAATTTTTGAAGTATATCTCCCATGTAATAGAAATTTTAGGAATAGAGAAAACCTATTCATTGGGAAGTTTTTAGTTCAATAGATATTCCTTAAGTGAAGTACTTTCCTCCTATAAATCAATTTGGACTATTCCTTTGACCACCATTTGTAATAAAAAATGGGCATCGAATTAATATAGGATGAAAACCCATCTTTTTAATCATCACATCAAAATAGGAAGACCATATATGTATTTACGTGAACCAACAATAAATTTCAAATAGATATCATGGTGTTTTATATAATAGTGGTGCTTCTATAATGTAAAATTCAATGCAAGGTAATTCCTCTAGATTTCATTATACTGATTTTTAATTTCCATCATTATTCTGTGGAGATAGTAAAAGTTATTTTGTTGTATCATTATTTTTGTCTGATAGGGAACCAAGGTATCCCTACTAGTTTTCCACATATATTATATGTTTTTCACATCTAATGAAATAATTAAAATTAGAAGGTGTGTGTAATATTTATTGGGGTCATAAAAATACTTCATACAATCGACAACCCATTGAAAAGTTTACCTTTTCTATATCAAATTCATTGAGTAAAACATTTTATAGATTTTTTAGAAATAAATCACATAATGTAAGAAAGATAATGTTGAAGTAATTTTTACTCTTGAAGGTTTCAATGAGGGGGAATATGAACTATTTATTTATTTTTCTTGATATAAGCTTCAATTATATAGTGATGGACAATGAACCCAATAAATATTCATGATGAAACACAAAATTAAAACTTCAATGGATTCAACATTAAGTTATCTTATTTAAGCTTATAGACTATAACCTATGACTAGGTTAAATGATATTTTTGATGCATGACGTAAAATCTAGATCATCTATATAACATTCTATAGTTTTACCAAAGTGTGGATATAAAATGTAATGCATCACCCTCTGGTAGGTGTATCAGATATTTATATAATGGAAGGGAATAATTAGATAGAAATATAACCCTTTGTGAATACTAAAGGTAGCTTCTTTTTCATCATTTGATGGTATTAAGATTTAACTATATCTATATATCTATCGATGAATGAGAGGGATTGAAAAATAACAATCACATCAATCATTAATTCCATGACTATGATTGAGAAGTTTTGTTTTGTACCATGATGGATTAAATCCCTAAAATACATGAAGACTATAATTTTAATATTTTCCATATTCTTGAGGAAATTAATGAAAATCCATTTAGGTTTTTGGGCCTTTATGAGGAAACTTTCCTTGATCATTTTATAAAATATAGATTCCACCTTGTCCACAGGAGTCAAATGCATCCTTCTCACAACCAATTTATAACCATGGTGGTTAGCTAGTAAAACTAAGTGGTGACTGACCACTTAGGGATCCAATCTAATAATTTTCATGTAATTCCATGTGAATATATAACATTGTTATTTGATAAAAGTAATATATTACTTTTACTATTCATGATTCATGGATATAGTAACATATGTTGGTACTAGGTCTTAATTCTTTAGCAAATTCACCAACTTATCTTCCAAAAATGATTGTCAAAACACCTTCTGTAAAATCTAGTGGGGAATCACTGAGCACTCTACCTATCACATTATTAAGGGTGGAAGAAATAAATATTTCTTTATATTTAAGAGATGGTCGAGGGGAATTCTTATCCCTTATGAAGTAACACTCATATGAATAGTGTAAGGTTTTTCTAGACCCTACTGATACCATGAGAATAAACGTGAAGGTACATAATCCAATTTTCATCACTATATTAACATCTCCAACTAATTAATAATCATAGGTTGAATCAACTAGATGTTGGTCAAACCTATGATCTAATAAGGATTTTCAAAGAAAAGATTAATATGTATATGTCACATGGTAACCTCCCCTTATTTTAATATAGATGTATCAATATAGATATTTATTTGACCATTATGTGAGGGAAAATTAATTTAATGATTCTCTTCAATGATCAACATAATCCTATTCATTCATAAATCTGAATATTTTTCATTAATGTGGATTATGGGTAGTATGAAATCTTTACCCAAACTATTCCATGGATTTATTGGTGTTGCTTATATCCCATTAGGGGAATTAATTTATTTTATATAATTTAGTAGTATCTACTTAACCTCCCTTTTAAAATATTTTATACCAATTTTTCATGATTCAGAAGATTTAAATGGTGGATTTTTAGCATAGATTAGCCTAATTATCCCATTAATAGAGTATACATGAAAATAGGGGTAAAAATAATGAAATAATATATGAATATAGATCCATGGCCTCCCAAACAAGGTATTTGAAGATATTTATTGATGAAACACCAAGAAATTAAAGTAAAATACAGGGTCTCTGAACTATGTTTTTAGCCTAAAATTTTCTAGAGGCTTCAGTCCACTTTTTTCATGCCCCTAAATTATCAAATAGGAAGTTGATGGGTTATCATACATATATTTAAAATAGACAAGAATATAACTAGAATGAGATTTATTCTCAAAAAAATTTCCTCCATGGGTTGATGAATTCATACATCATCAATTTTTATAGATATATATAATATCCAAACATGTCATTTCATGAGATCTTTATGACAGTTATTTATAAATGATATAATATTATGGAATACAATGGAACACATTTTTGCGTAATATATCTCAGTAGCTACCAACTCATTCTCATACTCTTTAGAGATTGAGAGATCCCCAATAATGTATTTCCAGTGTTATTTACAGAGGTGAAGGAAATACCAAACTAAAATTCAATCAATTATAACAGAGAGTTTCATTAGAAATTCATACTTATGTGTAAGAGGCTTATAAATTTTTCAATGTGGTTATTCTATATTTTAGGTTCTGGTATAACAAACCATCTATGATAATGATCACCTCTATAGGTTAAATAGGTCGGTACCTTCGTTGTTTGTAGGTTAGGTTGATTTGGTTTTACCACATCCCATGATAGACCAAATAACCTTGTTTCCACTAATTGATCCAAAATTACAAATGGATTAGAATATACTATGGGTGATTCATGTAACACCCTGAGATTTTATGGACCTATTTTTTTTGAATAAATTTTAATTTTCATTTATACCATGAAACAAAATAAGTCCCATATTCCTTTCACATAGAATTGAATCTATGTACATTACATGAAACAAAAACTTTCCATATGTTTCATGCAACACCAACTTGGTGTGTGATGCATGCAACATAGAGTTGGCATGCGATACAAGCAACACAAATTTTCTATGAAATATCTATTTTTATTGTTTTAATAATTTAAAACAGATAATTATAACCTAAAAGTTAAACTTAGTAATATGAATATTAATAACTTCATTTCAAATATTGTTTATAATCATTTTATATAAATTAAACATATTTATAATAAAAGGTGTGATCTTTGGTAAAGTCATTTTTATGTTTAAAAACATCATTTTCTAGAATGAACAACTTTTAATAACAAAATTTAATTTTATAGAAATTTAAAAATTTAATTGTTAAAAATAAACTTTATTTTTGAATTCATAATGTTGAAATTATCCTAGGGTTAATTTTAGGGTGAATTTTTGGGATTTTTCTAAGAAACTTCATTTTTGATGAATAGTGAAAAATACTACATCTTAGTTAAAAACTACCTTTTGGAATTTATTATTAATATTAAATGATATTATAAATATTTTTAATGTCAAATTAGATGATTATTACATCTATTAATATAATACAATCAATTTCACTTTGATACTGAATATAATACCTTAACAAACTTTTGGACATTTCCTAATTTAAAACCCTGTTATTTCGACCCGTCTACGGGATTAGCACTAATCTTAATTTTTCCTCTTCTATGAAGTGAACTTAAAAAATATTATGTAAAACATTTTATTCAGTGTAATATTTAAATTATAATTTTTCCATGTTAATTTTTGACCCAAATAATTAGTAAAATTGATTAAAATTAATCATAGAAATTAAGGAAACATTAAACTTCATTTGGGGCTAAACCATAAAATTAAGGGCCCAAATGACCTAGACACTTTTCAAACACCCATTGGGTGTCCATAGTTCGTCCATAAACATTCTATTTTTTATTTTGGTTTATTTGGTGAGACTTTTTTCAGGTAATAACATGTGCAAACATAATTTATTTCTAAAAATTCCATGTGAGTCCTTTTCCATACCTATAAAAGGTGACCGCCTCTACCCATTCCTCACACCCATCAAGCCTCTTAAGTTTATACAAGCCTAAAAAAAGGGGGTGTATTTTTTTAGACCATGCCCAAAAATAAAGACGGTGTACAGGTTATATCCCAAGCCTAAATGAAAGAGGGTACTCGAGTAGTAGCCCAAGCTCGAAAACAAAAAGGTGCAAAGGTTGTAATGGAAGCCTAAAAGAAAGAGGGTACATGGTTTATCACCCAAGCCTAAAAATAAGAAGGTACAGGGGTGGTATCCAAAGAGTAAAATAAATATGGTACATGGGTTGTATCCCAATACCAAAATAAGAAGGTTCATGGGTTGTAGACCAAGCCTAAAAGAATGTTGGTACACAGTTTTCTAGCCCAAGCCCAACGTAGGTAGATAGTTCGTATCCCAAGCCTAACTTGTTATAAATTTATTGGTAGGTATATCTGACCTAATTGTCTCTATTCTTATATTTATTCCAAAAATCCTATGTTTTATTCCATAGTTATGATTTCATGCCTCATGATATTTATTTCCTTATGATTCATGTCTTAGGAACTGCCATGTATTATCCCATAACTCATGTTTTTGACCTTCGATATGCAGGGTATGATCATCTAATGTTAAAATTGGGTTATCATACTAATATGTTCATGTTTATGATTATATATATCCATTTTTCACCCTTACTGAGCATCTGATCACCCCCATTTCTTATGTTTCCTTTATCTAGGTTATGAAGAAATGTTTTATGTAGTAGTACTAAAGGTGGATATCTTTATGGGAGATGTTAAAGATATTTAACTAGGTTAGGGGATTTAATTTCCATGTTTCTAAAGAAACTAAACTATTATGGTCTTCTGTCAAGTATCTTTTTAATGAATATAATATTCATCTAAAAAGATGTAATATCCATGTATGTTAAGCATGTGTCGCTATAGTTGGTATCAAAGGAAAGGTTTAGTTAACATTTCAAAACTAGGATGGGAAAACCGTATTGAGATACCTAGATTCATTTCTAAGGATATGTCTAGGGATGTCTCTAAGGATAAGTTTAAAGATGAGTTAATGTTTAGGAAAATGTCTAGGAATTTTGGTAAAGCATAGAGTGATTGGTTTCCTAGAAATACATCCCTTTCTTAATACTATAAGTGGATGTGGATCTAGAACAGATGTACCTAAAGTAAAAACTCCAACAAGATGTTTCGAGCATCACTCAGGGTAATTTTTTACACAAAAACAGGCCTTGCTACACACCTGGTTTGACATTGCTAGGGGGTATGATTTTGGAATTCACAAAAATATCATGAACCATCACGAAAGATTTAGATATAATTTATCTATGAATAAACTAGGATAAACCGAATGCATCATAGATTATGGAAGATTTCGTGATTTAGACATATTATAAGAAATTATTTTCAATACTATGTGGTTTAGGCTATGATAATTAATGCTCACACTATACATCTGGTTTCAGTCAATGGTGGTACCCAAAAGAAATTGGATTAATGTTAAATGTGATGGAATATTTTTTGATGAGTAGTATAGTGGGATAATCACTAGATTAAAAGATGTCATGATCATGCCTAATTAGTTTTCACAGAACATGATTAACAATGTTTACCTTAACCAACTCTCAGACTCAACATGGAAGAGAAAGAAGGAGTTCGTTTAGAGTTCAGGTAATAGAGACCTTGTAGGAATGAAAATTCAGTTTCTTTTATGTCATGAATATGGAAATAATCACATAAGTGAATGTATTGGATGAACAAGAAGATGTTTTGACTATGGAAAAGAAGTACACAAATAAAGTGATTTCAAGGGAAAAATAAAGAGTTTGGTTAGTGAAATGTATGGGAATTTTGGCACCCATAATTCATCATTGAAGGTTATGTGTTTAAGGGTGGAAGAAATGGTCATTATGCAACTCTATGCCCCAAGAGGAATGTTCCTAGAGATAATCTACAAGGTGGTGCGAGTAATGGTTAAATTACTAATGATGAAGAGACTAGAGATGAATTGTGAAGGAAGAAAAGTATTGTGTAATAGAATGAGGTAGCATTGTTAATAGATTATGGATGAAGTAAACAAAGTATTTATGTATTTGGATTCTAGAATTATGAATGGTGAATTATGTATGGATTGTTCAGTTTTCCCTTTTCAAAGGATTTACAAGAATATGTTTAATGGTCACGATAGACTAGAAAGTTTCTCTAATGAAATATAACACTTTGACTAAGGTAAGGTAACCCTTAACATGTTCTTTATGTTAACATATTGTTGTTGGGATAAAGATATGTGCGATAAAAATAAGTAAATTAGACAGTACTGATTACCTTAGAACTAAGTAAGGATCTGTTTATAGGTTGTTTATGCTACCACTAATGAAGTTTGAAATATTTTTGAATTTAATGAGTAAATCCAATATACATTCAAATAAGGAATCATGAATTTTTTCCAAAAGTATTTATTTTAATTCAAGTTGTTACCATGTTTCAAGGGAATATAAAATAAGGGTATTTGCATGTTTGGAATGTATCAACCAAAAGATTCTTTGTGAAACTGGGGAATCAATGTTAATATAAATTTGTGAATCTATTTCTAAGGTTTTGTATTTTCATATTTATTATGAGTTATAAGGTTATTCATTCATGAAATGATTAAGTTAAATATTGGAGGATGTATTTGTGCAGTAAGTTTTTCAAAAACCTTAGTTAAAAGTCAAATCAGTGATTAAACTTATTTCCAGTATGTCCATCCATCTTATATATTATATTATTATGGTTTTAAAAAAGGAAATCATGTATGTCACGTGATAACCAATCAAGTCTGGTAAGTCTGTGGGTTACAAACCCATGACCAAATGATGATAAGGGTTCCATGCCTACCACTAGCCTACATGATGTCCTGGTTAATGTGTATTTATTTTTAATGAATAAATATTTATGATAAAATATCAATGTTACCTTTTATATAATAAGCATGTTGTTTTTAATAGATAAATAGTTAGATTTTTTATTCTTTTTTGGACCTTAAGATCGGTTAAAGGCATATTTTAGTGCTTTATTCATCAAAGTAAATTTCCAGACATTCATTCCCTGAGATAATATATTTATTAGAAAATTTTCAAAATAAAACCCAAGAATAATTATTTATATATAAATTCATCACGAATTACTCAGTGTTCTGAAAGTGATACAAAAATATATCTTCCAAATACCATATATTTTATTGAACTAGTGGCTTCTAGAATCATCACTGGTTTATGACATTGAGGTCCTCAAATTTCCTTTGATCATTCACTTGTTTGTTATTTATGACCTCAATCACACACAATAAATATTTACATTTTCCTTCCATGTCCAATATTCACTCCCAACATATGTTCTCCTATGTGGAAACCCAGTAATATGTTACTTTGGATAACAATTATGGTTCCAAATTTCACTTTTTAAGGGATGATTTGGTATCCATTCTTAGAATGTTGGTTTCTATTAATGAAACATTCCAGTATTAAATCATTGATAACCCAAACAAATTTTGAGCGTGAAATTCATTTTAAGGGGGGTAAAATGTAATACCCTTAGTTTTTATGGACCTGTTTTTTTCGAAACAATTTAAATTTTCATTTATATCTTAAAATTAACTAAGTCAAATATTCCTTTCACATGGAACTTACTCAGTATACATTAAACAAAACACCAACATGGAATACATTCCACACATCACCTACTTGGCGTGTGATGCATGCAAAACTAAGGTAGAGTGCGATACATTCAACACTGAGTTTCTACAAAATATCTCTTTTTAATATTTTATTTATTTAAATATCATAGTTATAAAACAGCAATTAAAATTAGTAATTTGAATAGTAATAACAAATTTTAAAATTTTTTTATGTTTGTTTATATAAATAAAACTGATTCATAATTAAAGATATGATCTTTGGTAAAGTCCTTTTTAGATTTAACAACATTTTTTTCTTGAATGAAATAATTTTAATAATAATAATAATTTTAGAAACATTTAGAATTTTAATAAAATAAAATAAAGTTCATTTTTGAATTCTGAATGTCAAAATTAGCTTAGGTTTAATTTTTTTTAGTTTTCTGAGAAACTTCATTTTTTGATGATCAGTCAAAAATAATGCTTTTTAGTTAAAAACTGCCTTTTTCTAATTACTTATTAATGGTAAATGATATTATAAATATTTATTAAGGTCAAATTTGATTAACATTACATATATTAATACAATAAGATCAATTTCTCTTTGAAACTGAATATAAATTCTTAATAAACTTTAGAACTTTCCTACTTTAAAACCCCTTTATTTTGACGCGTCTTTGAGATTAGCACTAATATTAATCTATTCTCTTCTGTGAAGTGAATTTAAAAAATCATACATAAACTATTGTATTCAATATAATATTTATATTCTAATGAGGACATGTTGGTTTTTGACCAAAATGATAAGTAAATGTGATTAAAATTAATAACAGCAATTAAGACCAAATTAAGCTTAATTAGGGACTAAAACTTAAAATTACGGGGCCAAATGACCTAGAAACTAGTTTAAAACCCATTGGTTGTCCATATTTAGTTGATACACCTTCCATAATTGATTTCTTTTGGTTTGGTAAGACTTTTTTTAGGTAATAACATTTTCCCACATAATTTGTCTCTATAAATTCCATGTCAGTCTGTTTCCTTCCCTACAAAAAGCCACTACCTCTACCCATTACTCACACCTATCAAGCCTCTTATGTTTGTTGAAGAATGGAAATAAATAGGGTGTATGGTTTTTATCCCATGACTATAAATAAAGAGGGTGTGTGTGTTGTATCCCTAGAATAAATAAAACAGGGTACGTGGGTAGTAGTGCAATCCTAAAAATAAGAAGGTACATGGGTTATAGCCCAAGCCTAAAAGGAAGAGGGTATATGGATTGAAGACTATGCCCAAAAAAATAAGGTACATGTGTTGTTTCCCAAGACTAAAAGAATGTTCGTACACAGGTTGCTATCCCAAGCCCGAAGAAAGTACACAGGTCGTAGCCCAATCCTAACATGTTATAAAGGTTTTGGTAGGTATCCCTGACATAAATGTTTATATTATTATATTTATGCCACAAATCCATATCTTTATTCCTTATTTATGATTTTTTGTCCCATGATGTTTATTTATTTATGATTCATGTCTTATTAACTACCATGATTTATCTCATAACTCATGTTTAATACCTTTGTTATGTAGGGTATAATATACTATTGTTACTATCACATTAATATAATACTATATTAATGGTTATGCTTACATTTCACCCTTTTTTACCCTTAATGAGAAACTAATTTCAACCCTTTATTATGTTTCCTTTCTCTAGGTTATGATGAAATGTTTTAGGTAGAAGTACTAAAGGTAGAGATCTTTATAGAAGATGTTAAAGATCTTTCTCTAGGATAGAATATTTTGTTTCCATGTTTCCTAAGACACTTGACTATTAATGCCCTCTAGAATGTTTTTTTGTAATGTACTATATATTCATCTAAAAATATTTAATATCTATATATGCTAATCTTGGGACTCTATAATTCAGGATTAAACTGATGTGCCCATTGATCTATATAAAGTTCTTATATGATCATTTTGGAACCTTGTATGAATTAATAAAGAATTAAACTTAACCTATTGGACCCTATTTAATTGAATATCCCTCCTTTTCTGTGGAATCCCCCATTAATATTGTATCAAAAACCTTCTAACTAAAATAGTGCATCACCATTGATTGGGAAATTTTACTAAATAACAATGAAAAAATAAAAATATTACTCTTATTCAAAGGAAAATTTCAATTGGTAGGGTATTAGTTACCCTTATACTTATAGGAGAAAGGAATATATAATAGTATGGACTAATTTGGGTACTCATGAGGGATTTTTTTATTGATTTTTATTTCATAGGAAATAGTTAAAATAAATTTGAGTATGTTGTGAGATATATGATGATGTTATGAGAACTACATAGGGATTTTGGTTTATAACTCATTGATTCCTTCATTCCATGATTATTTAATATGTGTAGTTGACCAAATTATGAGTCATATTATAATCAAACATTTATGTATTTTAATTTGGAATTTATTTCCAATCACATTATTCTCTAGGTGAAGTAGTAAACACATAATTGATATGATCTAGAAGATTTTTACCATTAAAATCACTTTATACCCCATCCTCTGGAGTAAGTCTTTAAAGATGATAAAATCCTAAATATTATTCACTAGTATCTGATGGAAGATCAAATAATTATGTATTCCTTAAATATTTCCTCGACAATATTTTTAATTTCAAAAAATATGAACAAGTTAATTTCTAAGGAATCAATGAAAACCTATGGGATATACTCATTTTGTAATAAATATAAATTGTTTTTTAAGTTTTTATGGCCCTCATTTTTCACATCATGTATATTTACATTATGATGTTCGAACTATTGTTTCAAAATGGGAGGAGGAATTTCATTATATTTGATAGGATTAAAGGCTTGGACTATAATTAAATCTTTTTTACAGTGACTTTCTCAGAATCCAATTTTCCAGACTTATATTCTAAAGTTGATGATTTTGGTTGAGATTTTTCTTTTGGTCATCGAAGGGAATCTTCCTACTTTGGTGAAACTATAGGAAAAACTTGAAACATTTGAAGATACTCAATGTAATAAGTGTTGTTTAGATATTATCTTTGAGTGTATTCATAAAAATATCCAAAAAATATTCTAATGGGAGTTTCATACTCATATAATAGGTTAAATCCTTCCACATAATGATAATTTCCTCAAACCTATCATTTTATCACATCTTTCAACTTTAGTGGTAAATAATTATCATATTCCTTATCATTGAGATGAATTTATAGATGAATTGATGTCAAATATCTTATAAAATGATCAATAATATGACTTGAAGGTTGTTATACAATAAATATTTAGGTCCCTATAAAATCATCACATAACACATGAGCTTCACTATTTCTTATTTGTCATATGTCCCCAACATTAGACTCCATCAGGGAAAGTAATTTGTAAGGTGCTATTATGGATCTCTTATTCCATTTAATGTTGAGATGCTATGGTATTTAAAGTATGGTGTAATAAGAATGAAAATAAACCACTCATGATATGGTTTTATCTATGGTTTTACTAGTTTAATCCGACCTTCCATATCTTATATTTGAGTAGAAAACGACTCAAGAAGCTCTTGTTGTTCCACTGCATAAGCCAACACCTGAGCAGAATGCTTGTTAAAGTATAATATAGTTGGCATGTATGTATTAAAAAAGTGTAACTTACCCAATTTATCCAATTATAATTTTATTAACCTAGTTTCTATATCCACTGTAGTAAAGGTAACTCATAGTAAATGATTGTTTCTAAAACTAAGTGGATAGGATGGTTTGACCTTAGATTGACTAGATTGCTTGATTCTACTCTGAATATTCATGTGATCTCCTCATGTAGAATAATTTTAAATGGATGATTCACGATAGATTCATCCTAGGAATTACATTTAGTGGGAATTTTTCCTTTTAGTCTCTCAGTATTAACCTATCTTAGTTTCACTATTTTGACATCTTACCAAGAGATTTTTTTTATTTGGTAGAAATAACATCAAATACATTAGATTCTAGGTGGGTGTTGGATACAATAACATCATTCCCCTTTTATTTGGTAGTAGATCACTATGTTAAAAGTAGTTGGATATTGGTAGGAGCTCCAAGATAGTGTGTATTCTTTTAATTTTAGGTTTGTACACCTTATTCTCCTAATTCATTGTGAAAAAACTATGAAAAAATGTTTCATTTATTTATCTTTTTATATCAACTACTTGTTCCTAGATAAATGGGGGGTTCTAGTTGAGAACATTTTTTAGTGAAAATCATATATTAAGGAATAAATTACACAAAATCTATACTATAATATCTGTCTTGGTTGGAATCATAATATCTTTCATGGGATAAATCGTAATACTCCTCACCATTTTCTTCTCTTGAGGACGATTTTGATTTCTATCATTTATGGGGACTTGAAATCACTTTCTGGTTCTCTCATTGAGATTAAATTATAAGTTATTCATGTATAATGATTATGCATATATTTTATCTAAATTCAAATAAACCTGATCCCGATGGATTGGTAGAGAAAAAAATATCTAGGAAAAATTTCTATAAGAGTACTTCTTCTAGTGATTCTCTCAAACTAGAAAACACCAACCACCTTAGAGGAGGACATAAAACTCAAATAACTATATTGTATGGAATTTATCCTTTGAAATTGCTACTATAATTTAATCCCCATGTATAATTGATTATTTTAAAAGAGTTATGGGGTTTAAAATTCCCCCAACCCTATTAGCTAGAATTCCCCCCATTGTTTTGTAAAAATATTTCACATCTCTATTATCCTTTCAATATTTTATTTTAAGTATGATTTGGGATAAGTGCATTATTTCCCAACATTAAATAAAAGATATTCATTAATGTCCGTGTCTTCAATTTACCACTGTTCCTCCATAACAAGGTTATGACATAATTTACTTTTTTTATTCTTGATATAGAAACATAATGACATAGTTCATATATTAAATGTTACATTTCTATAACAACATAGTTATAGGTTTTTATTGGATTAACCAAATTTTATACACAAAAAATAGACCTAGGAAATGATTTGTAGCAGTGATGTTCTACGCAGCCTTGTTAGGATGGCCCTATTGACCATTAAGAGGTGAAAAATGTAACACCTTGAATTTTCCCTATCCTCTGATGCTTACCTTCGGTCAATCTTCTTGGATAATTTGGTAGAGTTTTTTGAGTACCTTAAAATAATTTTGTTAGAGTCACTAACACTTTGATCTATCATGGGGTTTCAATCCATTGGTATAACATTAAAGAAAATTTAGTAAAACTACTCATCTAATTCCATATGGTGGTTGAAATATCCCTCAAATAAGGTGTCTTGATTTTAGGAGAATCAATTTGACTGACATGTTTCAATAAATATAGGGTATGTACTCCAATTAAATTATTTCAAGAATAATATGATGAGGGGATTCCATTTTCCATATCATAAGTAATACCATATCATCATCTAATTTCATCCACAAAATATTTCACAACCTAAGAAAACATCATCAAATATTTCTTCAACATTATTTGAATCTATTTAAATTCTCATACCACTTTTTTGAGTGGTGTGTGATTGTGTTTGAAGCTATCATTTTATTCTGGGGTTTCTTAATCTGGTTGAGTGACAGATTATTTTCATTACTTATGTTCACCAATGCACTAAGATGAGTAATCTCCAAATGATGGTGTGAAGTCTAGTGAAATTTAAATTTTCCATTATAGTGACTCTCAGTAAAAGGGAGGAAATATAGTTTCTATGAAAAGGGTAATACTTTCATTAAAAGGTTATGTATTTTCATGAGGATGACCCTCTTAGTAGGTACTTTGAGGAGTAAATCTATATTTGGTGACTTCAATAGCATTTTCATTATGAATGCTGAGTCAATTTCAACTACTATACATTTTTTAAAAATATGAATTGGTGATATTTTATTGAGATCCACTACATTGTATAGATTTATTGAACTTTATTATATAAAAAATAGGATGTTTTGATGGCATATAGAGATTAACCCATCAGACGATGTAGTATGAAAGTAAATCTATTGGTTAATGAAAGAATACATATAATTCTATTACAATGGAAATTAAAGAACATGGAATCTAACCAATAGAGTTTGATACATGGAATTTTAGAAAATCATCCTAAGGATTTGTGGAATTAAATAATATTATAAAAGTAATCTAAATAGTTTTTAATCATTTTAATGTTTTACATAATCATGTTGTTATCCACATGTTCCAGTTTAAATTTATTCAATGATGTTTGATTAGATCATCCACTTATAAAGTTTTATTCCTAAATTATCAAATTATTTTTTTTCTATTTTTTTCTGATCCTTAACGATCATATAGGTTCTGGTCTAAAATTTGGTTTTCTCAATTGCAATGAGATCAAGGTATTCCAATGATGGAATAGTAAAGTACTTATAAAATGGTCATAGTTAATAAACCTCAATGAGATTGATCTTTTTTCTGATCTAATTATTCAAAGGATTATTTGGATATGAGAAAAGATTCATATCTGATGTTCTTCATAGAGGAAATTACATGTGAAAAATTGGGATACCTAGCTAGATGTTAAAGATCTTCCTACCACTTTATAATAAATAAAATACTTCCTATTAATCTTAAATGTTTTTTAATAAATATAAATTAATAGTTTTCTAATTTTTCTTTCATACTCTATGATTTTTTTAACATTCTATTTTTTTAAATTTCTATTATTCTTATAACATTCAATAGAAACTATTTATTTTTCAATATATTTTTATTTTATTCATATTATACTTTGTATAAATTATTTATCTAACTTTATAAGATCTTAATTTCTACTTATTTAAATTTTAATGCTTTAGGATTTACCCTTATTTAAATTGAAAAGGTGGAATGGTGTAAATTTCGATCAACTCATAGATGAGTGAGATGAAATATTTTATGTTTTTACTAAAATTCACACTCATCTTGTAATGTGTCATATAATTCATTATGATACCAAAACATGGAATCATATCTATTCCCTATCTAGGTAAAAAGATGATTATTATCTGTATCTGATACCTACACTTAGTATCACAACCTATCTACTATTTTTCCACACCTTGTATCTGATCTTGTCTCATCAATATATTTGGTCTCTTGATCTTTTTATTTTTATTTTGTTTTATAAAAATAAGATAATAATTTACTTATTCTAAAATGAAAAATTGGAATGGTCACTTTTTTATATATATTAAATTCTAAACATAAAATTATAGAATATTGATCATAGCTTGCTACCAATATCTGATTATGTTTAATTTTAATATTGGTGTGATGTTATGAAGAATTGTTTTCAAATATATGATGTGATTATTTTTATAGTATGAAAAATATAATAGAATTATGGATAAATATTTTTCTTATTTTACTCATAGTGAAAATCACAAATATCAATTGAATTATAAATTCTTGAATACATTTATTTTTTTAATAACATGTATCATATAAATTCAAATTTCTTCTTATGAAACTGATAATAGTATATGTATGAAATTTGGGATAACTTGCCTTGGAACTTACAATGTTCTTGAAAATCGTTGAGATATTTTGAGAACTGATGACCAATAATTTGATTTCAAACATATAGAATTAGATTCTCAAATGTATGAAAAAATTAGGACCATTATTAGAGGACATAAATATTTGGGATAGTATGAAATAACCGAAGAAAAACTTTTAGATAAGGTTGTTTATATTTTACCCAAGGAATGGTAATCTAAGAACAAATATATAGATAATATTGAACATCAATCTAATTTAATTATTAATTATCTCAATAGTACCTTAGCACAATATAAGAATTGATTGAAGAGAGATTTTGATAATAAGATGATAAATAATTGTGTTTCTTTTCCTTAAACATCTACTATTTTAAATTCAGGTACTCATATATATAAATCAATAGCTATGAAGAATAAATCTATATAGAAATAAGATCATAAAAAAATAAATAATAGTGAAGGATAACATAATCAACTTGTTATGTGAATGAATAATATTATTTGATATAAAAAACATTTTGTTTAATCATTGTAAAAATAGATAAGATAAATATGAAAAAATATATTATATTGTAATAAAATGATGTGGGTGAAAACATCACAAGTATATCAAACTAGATTGTATTCGGTTGAAAATAAATAATGAAAATATAAAATATTTTAATAGAATAAAAATAAATTCCTTCCATGAAAAAAATGATACGTTGAGATTCTGTGAGGATCTGTCATATGACAGTAGTAGTGAATCATAGGATGAGAATTGTAAGATCATTGGTTTCTATTGTAATACTACTCATAACAATATATGATTTATGGGAAAGGTAACACCTAATATAATCACTTAATTATCATTAAATGAAATTTTTTTATATCTATCAGATTATGATAATTCAACTTAATTGGAGGATGAAGGTGATATTCCATAAATTGATGAAATTTGTAGGTATATAGATTTACTTGATAAGAAGAAAAAATTGACCCTGTAAATAAATGTTTCTACAGTTGATGTTTATAATGTTTAAGATAATATTTCTAATCTTTATAATAATATTTCTAAATTTTATTCTTATCTAAATAAAATAGATAATCAAATATATTATTTAAATAATTAGAAATGGAAACTTTTTTAATAAAGTGTGTGATCTAAATGAAAAATTTCTGAGTTGAATAAAAAATTGAAAAAGAAGATAGTCTTAGTGATTTCAATGAAAGAGAGGAAAAATATTTCAAACATAATTCATGTATTTGAATTTTGAAGACAGTTTTGACAAATTTTACTACTCGAAGGAAGTCATTTAAAAAATGTTACTAAAACTTTATCACTAAAATAAAAACATTTGGTCATGTTCATAGAACAGTCAAATGATATTATTAAAATAATTACGTTGTACTTAGTTATGAACCCTTCAATACTAAATTTTAGGGGGAGTACATTGTAAAGAATAATTATAATTTAATAAAATCAACCTCTTATAAATCTTAATTCTTATATTATAAAATATCTTATGGTTATAAAACATAGAAAAGTTTTATAGATACTGGTCCCTAAAAGATTTTTTTCCAATATTAATTGATCAAAGAAATTATATGTACCAAGATATTAGCTTTGAATTTTTAACAAGATACATTGAGTACATACAGTCGAGAAAATTGTACATTTATAATGGTTGTTCATGACATATAACTTGCGAAAAATATTACTTCTATAACATACAAAAGGTTAAGGGGAGAAGTCTCACCCTTATATGCAATGTAAAAAAAGTAAAATATACAGAATCTATAATGTAGTTTTTCTTGTTAATAATATAATTTAAAATTCCATTTATGTTTTTGGTCTTAATAATAAAGTCATTTTCATTATCTAGATAAGTGATGAATACTTTTTTGTGATATTTGGTAATGAAAATTTTACCCTAAAAAATTCTTATGGAGTGCACAATTTATCAATCAAATGGTGTGATAATGTTTCCACATTACGATAGAAGACCTCAGTAATCAAGATTTAACTACATTAGTGAAATATATTATTCATCATGGATTTGTAAAAGAATATTATGGCACTATAATGTATAATAATTAACTAATATATCTAGAAAATTGGAATTCTGAGACCTATATGAACATAAATTTAATTCCATGATGATTTTTGAATCTTTCCAACATATTAAGAAACATAAGTTAAGATTTTAATATACAAATGAAGTCTGAATGTCCAGTTTTTTTACATTTATTGGACATGGATCTTTTTAGACCTATATAAACAAATATTATTAGAGGTATACACTATGGGTATGTCATAGTTGATGATTACACTAGATATACTTAGACTCATTTTATATCACTTAAATTTAAAGCACTCCTTGTTTTTAAAATTTTTCTTTCTCATGTTAAAAACTCTAAAAAAATACCTATATACACTATCTAGAAATATATATGCATAGATATTATAAATATTTTTTTGAAACCTTTTATAGTAAAAATTTTATAACTCATAGTTTTTTAGAACTTAGAACTTCATAACATAATGGATCATTTGAAAAAATTAAAAGAACCCTTTAGGAAATTACCCAAACAATTCTATTTGAATATTCAGTAGAAAAATATTTTTCTCTGAAATATATGAGTATATCATACTACACGATAAACCATGTTATATTTCATCTGAAATTTAAAAAACTCCTTATAATCTCTCAACTAAAATAAAACATAAACTTATTTACATAAATAATTTTCTATGTAAATTTATCATTTTGAATAATTAATATAAAATTAAAAAATTTCACCCAAAGGCTAATAGATAAATATTTTTCGGTATTCCACCACTAGTAAGATGTATTTTTTTTTCCAAAAAGTGGAAAAAATAATTGATGAAATGGTAAATGTTATGTTTGATTACATATATCATTATTTTAAATTTAAAACATCTATAATTTACATGATATGATTAAGACAATGAAACCCCTATTTTTTATTACCAAAATTTGAGTCACATCAACTTGAAAATAATTTATCAAAAATTAGATAAATGCAAGGATAAATCCTATTAATTTATTTAAAGTACATCAACTAATCAGTATATGGAAATAAATGTTCATTTTTTACAAAGTAACCCTATAATCTTAATGAATAATCCTATAGAAAATATCCTCATAGATGTGAGTTAACAGGTTAAAAATTGAAATTCCATAAAAAAACAAACATGACTGTTATGAATTTTTATCTCAACATGAAATTAAAACGGAATATACTTCCTTATCTGATGAGAACTAGATAATTTCCATGTATTAAAAGATTAATCAGTTTGAACTAAACAAGGCTTAGACCGTGGTTAATAATTAAAATTATTTTCTCGTTATAGTTTTGAAATTGGTATTTCAAAATAAATTTGATCAAAATGTTTTTATTTTATATAATAAAAAATGAATCTTTGTTAAGGGTTATTTTTAGGAAAAGGACATGAATTATAGGGATACTTTTACCCCAGTAACTATGTTGAAATCTATGATAATTATTCTAGCCTTTGTAGCTCGTCTTTATTTTACTCAATACCAAATGGATTATAATATTTCATTACATAAATGATATATTCAACTTGATTTATTTTTTGAATAAATATTTTTTTTCAAAATTTAATATCGTTTTGACATGTTTTAAACTACTGAATCGCATTATCGACTCAAATAATCTTTGAGATCCTAATATTACTGATTGTTCGATTTTCTTATTCAAAACAATTTTATTAGAAGAATTGATAATCCCAGACACTTTATCAATGCGTTTTTAAGGAAACTATAATTGTTAAAAAAATAATTTATAACATTATGACATCATCAAATCAAAAAAATCTCATGAATTATTTCTTAAAAATTATGTAGAGTGACTTTGAGATGGGCATGATGGGAGAAAACAATTTATTTCTTGTATTCTAAATTATTCGAAAACTAGAATGAATAATTTTATCTCAATAGAATTCTATAACATGTTTTCATAATTGATTGGGTTTTATAAATTAATTTAGTAATATGAATCTATTTCGAACAACTTATAAATTATATCTTTATGAGTTCGTGAAATTGGTTGAAACAAAATTATATTCACAGATGATCTAAATCCTACTAAATTTTTTGTCTAGTTGACTAGAAATTAGTAACCATGAAATATTAGATGAGGGATTCCTATGAAATCTGAAGGAATGAAGTCTTAAGGTGGTGAAGATTATTTTTTAATATCTTAAAGGATATTTGAAACATTGCATGTTTAATTCATCAAGAAATGAAATTTCACTTAAAAATTCAGTTAACACTGATTTTAGTCGATGTAAAATTAACAAAAATAGATCATAAAAAACTACCATTTATTATGTGAGTCCATAGTCTTAGGGTTTAGAAATAAACATAAATTAGTTTCAATTTCCACCACTAAATATGAATATGTTGTGTTTTGAGGTTTTTTTCTTAGTTATTGTGGATGTGACACACCCCCATATATTTTGGGTTTATGTACTACTCATTGTATTATTATCTATGATAGATCTAGATCAATATATTTTTATAGAAACCTAACATATCAATGTTAAAAGAACATATACATAAGACACCACATCATTTAGGATCATACTCAAAAGGTATATATTGTTCTTGAGATGATTTGAAATAAAAAAACCACTTGCTAAAATTTTAACTGAACATTTAAATTATAATATATTTAAATATATCAAACATAAGTTATTTATTATAAACATGAAGTGATAATAATTTATGATTCTAGTTTTAAATATCTCCTGACACCAAAAAAATACTCAAGAAAGTGGGAGTATATTTTATGTTTTAGAATTATAATAACACTTTATACACATACTTTACAGCATGTGAAAAGTACTTTACCAGAACCAAAGATGTTGAATGTTTCATCTTCAGATAATATTAACACAATTTAACATCTATAGGTTATAGTTTAATTTATATTAACATTTATTTTCATGTAAGAAACCATAACATTTTATTCATGTTATTATTAATTTCTCATAGTCTTATGTTTTAATGTTTAATTTCCCATGATTTGATGAATTTACAGAAATCTATAGTAATATGAATAGTGTTGCAAATATTGAATTTTATACTCTGATGTATAAAGAAAAATTGTTGAATGAATAATATATATATATATATATATATATTATTATACTCATATTCTTGGATATTTTAGATTGAATCCTTATTCTCTATTACTCTTATGAGTTAATCTGAGTAACTCCTAGGAAAGAAAGATTAATTTAGTTTTATATTGGAGTCAATCTTTAATAATGTAAAAGAGAATAGAATAGAACGTGATCATTATCTATAATTATCTTTATTAGAATAAGTTCATCCCCAGGCATATAAAGATAACTTTTTGAAGATTTATACTCTTTAATATTACCTCTCGTGGATTATATTTCCTTTTCTTATCATTATCATTGATTACTATAATCCCCACATGTCAAGGAACATAACTAATTTTTATTATTTTCAATTTTCAATATAAACATTCATCTTATTTTTTCATATAACAAAGGGGTATATTTTTATTTATTTTTTGAATAATTGTGATAATTTTGTGATAATTTTTTCTGTTCAATGTTCATAATTTTTACACATTATTTCAAAAATGGGGAGAGTTTCTTTTTTTACTCCATAATTGGAGAGATTATATTTTAAGGGAAAAATCATGAATCATATTTTGAAGCTATGAATGTTTCGTATTTTTTATATGTTACATCTTGGTCGAGTTTATCAGATAGGACACTATATAGGGATTTTTTATTTAAATTATTTTCAAGACGTAAAATTGCTAATATTTTCATATGTGTTTTTCATTACCAAAAGGGTGATATTATTGATTCAATGACTCTTACTATTCTTCGTTTAGAAAATTCACAATACACTTCCCTATGGTTTTATTGTTAATTTATGTTTGATATATTAATTTCTCTTTGACTGAAGATTTAATTTATAAAATTTTAGCATTTGGTGATGGGATGAATGTGCTTGAGATGCAATATGTTGTGAATCTTCACAAAAAAATTATTTAAGTTATAATTGAATAATATAATGTCATACAGATAGGATCCTTTAAAATGATACAGTCTAAAATTATATCTATTGGTCTATGTAAGGGTGTGTTTGATGCAGTTTCAACTGAACCCAAAGAACTCAGAATTTTTCTATTAGAGTTTTCCACATGAATATCTATAAATTTGACTATAGTATTCATTGAATGTAATAAATTAAAAAATAGATCTAAATATTTTTTAAATAATTATGAATTTTTATATCAACTCATTATCTAAGAGTTCATCCAATTATATTTTCTTTAAATATTTTTTATAGATTAATTGCATGAGTGGTTTTATTTTTAAATTATCTATCACATTCTTATTATAATTGTTATTGTTTTTTATCCATTGAGATAAAAGTGATTACAGTTTTGGAACTATTTTTTCGGATCACAATGAGATCAAGGGATTATATGTATAGAAAGATAGATCTCTTATATCATGATTACAGTTGATAATGACTAGGGTACTTGAGATTTTTCTTGATCTTCAAGACCAATGTATTTCAAATATATGAAGACTGAGTTTTGTCTGTTATTTTTTCTGAGAAAGTTATACTTGTAGAACTAGGATACCTTGGATCAGGTTAATGATCTTCTAGACACTTTGTATTAATGTAAATAATTTATGTGAAATTGGAGTTTTTTGTTAAAAAAATCATTAGTATTTTTCATATCTTTATCTAATACTCCATACTTAGTTTTTAACTTTCCATTTTTTTTTAATTTCTTCTATGCATATTAAATTAAATTAAAAGTGTTTATTGCTTTTATGGTTTTTTATTCACTAATTTTTTTTCACTGTATGGGTTATGATTATTAATTATAATAAACATAATTTATTCTTCTTTATGTGTTTTGACCTTAATTTTTACTAAAATTTTCTTTGACTAGGTTAAATAGTGTAATTTCTGATCAAAGTAAACATAATTGAGATGAAAACTTATATATTTTTTACTAAAATCCACCTCCACCTCTTATAGTTTTCAATGTTTTTCATTATTAGATAATAAGTATTAAAACTATATTATCTTTATACTTTATCAACTTGGAGATAACTTTTGTGGTTTTTTAATGGATCGACATGCGGAAGGCCTCTATGGTTAATGATTGATTAGTAGTTAACATGGAGATGACATTTATGTTAGTTGTGTACATCTATGTGTGGAGGAATTTCATGATGGATACTCTTGGTGGGACCTATATAGCTATTAATTGTTGACTTTTTATAGTTAGAGGATTATTATTTTTACTAGTTTTCATTCTATGGGATTGACCTACATGAATAGAAACATAGGGAGTACATTCATGATTATTATATTTTAAATCACCATAGAGAGAAACTTCATGGTGATTTTTCATACTTTCATAAAGAGAAACTCTATAATGAGGAATCTATGAAGGACCTCTATAGTTACCTTTCTATGAATGACAATGGAGAGGGCCTATCTTGTTGTTGATTTGTTAGTGTTTACCATATTTGGGGCCTATATAGTTAATATCCAAGCCATCATGGGATAGTCTTCCTCAAATAGTGATATAGGGAGTACCTCAAATAGTTCTTGATATATCACTATGGATATGACATCCACAATAGTGGTTATTTACGCTTATTGATAAATTTTATGTCAATGTAGACATTGGTTCTTTCGTAAATATAATTTGAGGATTTATTCCTATGGTGATTTTATATCATCCCTAGATCACAGTAAGAATATACTGATGAGTGTCAGGGACATTGGGGAACTTAGAGGTAGGGATATGCTTCTAGGATTCTATAGTCTTCTCCCCACATTGGGTCATCCTCCTTGGTTCCCTAGTATATATGACAAGCGCTACAACCTTAATATTATATTTTAAAGAGTTTGGGTTCATGGGGTGGTAGTGATAACTCTGTTTCTTGGGTTCTATCCAAGATATGTCTATGATGGTAATTTTTATAGACGATACACTCCCAATGACCTTTTCTAAATATGGATGGTTGGTAATGAATAGGATAAAATGGGGATCAAATTAATAGAAATTTAATATATCCTAGAATGTAGCCTAGTGGATGACTAAGGTAATCTCACAAAAAGTCAAAACTAGTAGTTTAACTTCACTCACTTGTTAATATTTTTTTTTATTTTTTTATTATAAAACATCTCAAAATGGGGAAATAGAAAGGATTTTGGAAAATAAAATTGAAGAAATTAAAATGAAAACAAATTTTGGTGTGAAACGGAAGAGATCGTATGGTTTGACCAAGTACACCTCAATTACCCATTTTTATTGTAAAATGCATTCATCAATTCAATCATAATTAATCATGGATTATCATTCCCAACATAATTTTTATAAATTTATTGTAATGTTTCCTTTAAACATCAAGCCCATCTACTCTATAATGGAAATTAATGCACACAACCTAGATAAGATATGATACCTATTCAAACCTAGAACCATCATATAATTTTTTTACTTAAGAAACCTTATTTAATTTTATATAGGATAGGGAAGTGAATAAAGATGAAATAATTTCATAATTATAGGAAAATAAATGTATTAAATGAAAAGTGAATATTTTTTCCCACGTCAAAAACACTTCTTCACCCACGGTTGCATAACTAATTGAATAGAACTATAATAAATGTGGAAATAAGGATGTGGTATAACCTTAAACCTCCATGGGTATCACATCCGTAGGTATGATACTCTATAACCATGAATAGTTAGTCAGGTGTAGATTGGGATGAGAAAACAAGAATTCTGGAGAAGATAAAATCTATTATAAAATATTGTGGAAATAAAAATACTATAACCTATACCAATATAATAAATAGAGAACCACATGGTAAATTCTATAATCCCATGATCATAAAATAAATAAAAAGTTGAAACATAGGCCTTTTATACAAAAATGGGTTATTTTTCAGATTTACTTCTCTATAGTTCTACATGGATTATATTTTTTCCATTTAGATAATGCGATTTTGGTGATTCTTCCATGTGTATTTTATTCCTAGTTTTTTTTCAAGGACTTGAATCAATCTTATAATGAATTGAAATATGTTTCTTTACTTTTTCATGGATCAATGACCGATAGAGTTTCATTTTTAATGTTTCCTTATTTGGATGAATTAAAATTATGAGAATATTTAATTGGTCAAGAGCTCCATGAATGTCTTTCATGTGAATAATGGATATGTTCTAGAGACATTATTATTACCCATGAATGATCTTGAGTGTCTTAAATTTTTCCCTTGATTTGGTTTGATAGGTTCACAATATTTTCATAATGTTGGGTTGTGTTTGAATGGTCTAGGATCAAATTGTTTTATGAAGGTAGTGCTGACTATGTTAGAATCACAATTACTACCTATTTTAAATGTAGCCAATGAATGGATTGGGGGGAAAATATTTGGAAAAATCTATTTATTATTTAATTATTGATGAAAACGTTCATTGGAGTTATTTGTGTATGAAAGACTGATAAATCGTACATGTCCAGACGGAAAATGTGAATTCTAATGCAGGTTTCTATTTATATGATGAAATCATTAAAAAATTATAGAATTTATATGTAAAGACCTGTAAATTCCATATAATTTTTTAAAATTATTTGGGATTATTGCGCGTTTGAGAAAAGTGACGGTGCTTGATTCTGAGGCCTGGTGTGCCTGGAACGGAATTTTGAATTTTTTTTAAGATACGTTCAGTAAACGTGAGAGCTAGATTTATATCTTTTGAACCGATGATAAGAATTAAAATCTGAGGGCACCATTGAACTCGCAGCCCTGGGATTCTCTTGAGGGATGATTAACATCGACCACAGTAGGTCGGGAGAAAAAGATATTTTGACGATCTTTCTGAAAAATAATAAAATAACATAAAAATATAGTTTGATTTTTCTACTGCCTCTTGAGTGGTGGTGGTGGTGGGGACCACAAAGGTTTCCAAACTATTAATAAGGGAAATTAAATTCCTGGTTACACATCCATTGTGTAACTACACCTCGTTTAATTAATTTGGTTCATTAATAACACCAATTAAAACACATTATATTAAAAGAGGATTAATCTCTTAATACAACCATTGGGATCTAAAAACATTGGAAAAGGGAGGGGTGGTGTGATATTGTGGGATAACTCTGATGAAGCACCAACGATCAACCCTCTAAATGAATAACGGAGGCTTGGATGGAAATGTTGGAGGAATCAATCCAGAAACGATGAACGATGAAGACTTTATCAAACATGGATTCTTCATCCACAACCGTGTCATCTCCTCTGACTCCGAGGTAGGAGTTGTTATTAAATTCAATTAAATTCTCTAAATAATTCCTCGTTCTTGAAAAGCAGGACGAACATGGATCAACCAAATCAGTTGATCTGCGATTCGTATGAAATTGAGGGTGGTTTTATCATGAGTCTTTAACGAGTTTTATTTAATCTTTGATGATTTGTTTACTACCCATTTTATATGATGCCAATGCGGAGGGCACAGACCAAACGAACAAGGCCCAGACCCTCCCCTCCTTCTGTTTTTGACGCGTTTTATGGAGGTGGATTTTCAACTCAATGGAATCTTGATTCTAGGAGCCACGTAGTGAGGGAGGCATCTTAGGAGGCATGTAGGTGCAATCAGAAGGGAAAGCGGACCACCGGAGCTAACCTAGTGGCCCGGAGAAGCCCTGCTGGTGTGGCGGCGCTGGTGATTGGCACCGGCGTGCGACAATGGTGATTGGCGCTGAAAGGCGATGGCGGCGACCAGCGTCGGTGGGTGATGGCCACGGTGGATAGAGGGGGAGGCCGACCGCGTTGGCAATAGGGCATCGCACTGTCACGCGCTGTGGAAGGAGGCTGCGGCATTGAGGTGCGGCAGAGGGAAACTGCACCCCACGAGTCCCGCTGACAGGGGGTGGCACTATGTGGCATCATTGTTGCAAACTGAACAGACTTTTGTCTATTCGGTAGGGGGAGCGACCCCCGCTCGGGTCGTGCACAACCAAGGCGGGTCGCGCCCAGCCAAGGCAGGCCTGTCCGTGGCCAAGTGGGTCGAGCCTGCCGTGGCCCAGCCGGTTTGGGACGGGCAAGGTCAGACCTGGTTCGGACCTAGGTTGGGCAATCCAAACCATGTTAGGGCGGCTTGAACTGGGTCAGGGAACTCTCGAACCAGGTTGGTCTAGCACGAACCGGGTCGGGGAGGCCCGAACTGGGTCAGGTCAGGTCAGTCTGACTGGGTTGGCTCAGACCCGGACCCATTACGGCACAGATACACTTAAAAGGATGTATCTCACAAACCTAACATTCATTTGGAAAACTGACTATGACACTGGAATCCTTGGAACAAGATAGTCCTTTTAATAAACTCCACCTGAGTTTTGGAGAATGTTGGAGTACGACCAAGTTGGATCGAACCAGAATCCAACTGGGCCCTCAGTACTAAAACGCTTATAACTCATAGACCGGGAGTCCGATTGACTTGTCGTCTATCACGTTGGAACACTTATGATAAGGTGGTCCTTTGGGATACTCCTTTTTGTAAATTTTTGGTAGTTGATACATGGCTGATATCTTCAGAAGTAGTTTCTATGGAACCCAAGCACACTGAGTGTGGGAAATCATGTGGCTTCCTACCAATTGAAGAGTGACCCTGTGTGGATCATCATCATAGCGACCCTGTGTGGATCAGAATCATAGAGACCCTGTGTGGATCAGCATCATAGAGACCATGTGTGGATCAGCATCATAGTGACCCTATGTGGATCAACATTCTAGCGACCCTGTGTGGATCCGTAGTGTGCGACCCGTTGAGGACCAGCCTTAGAGTGGCCCATCAGGGAACAACGACTTATGACCCTATTTGGATTGATAGTGGAAAAACTCCTTCACGGTTCAGTTGTGGAAACTTATTAATGGAATAAAATGATATATCTTAAGAAAAATCATCTTTATTCCTGAACTCTGAGTTTTATATGTAACACCCCAAGATTTCATAGTACGTTATCTCTTAAAAGAAATTCAATAACTTGTGATAATCGCTACACCGAGTTCGAGCGTACCACGACTTACCAAAATAGTCTTTCAAAAGGCGGTTATGAATAGTGTTAACTGAATTTTGAATTTTATATACTCCATATAATTTTAGAATCCATATTATGTGGTTTTTAGACATAATATAAGAACAAATTCATTTTTTTCAGAAAAAAAGAAGTATTATTAAAAAATGTAATTTTACCGCCTTTTAATGGAAGACCTTTTTTAAAACCAATATTTGACTCTTTTATATATTCAACTTAATGAAATTAAATTATTCTTTATAATTTGGACATAAAAAATAGTTTGGATAAATTTTTGGTACTTTTCTAATAACTTTCATATTTTGATGAATAGTGAAAAATACTAAATTTTAATTAAATACAACTTGTTAAATCGAAATAGTTTATAGTGTTAACTTAAACATTTGAGTGGTTTAAAAGTTTCATTAGATTATATTTTCATCATTTAAGATAATTTATTTCATTGCATGTAATTTCACATTTAAATGGGACATAAACAAGTGTTAATCTTTTGATAGTTATTATTTCCTAAAAACAAGCCTTTTGTTTTGACAACGGAAATTAATGTTAAATTAATTTCAACCACTTCTGTGTTTTGAATTTGAAAAAATGGAATCCATATTTTCAATCAGAAGGTCCAAATTGTGTAAATGTATAATTTTTATTTTTAGACATTATGAATATTTACTTCAGTAAATATTTTTATTTACCATGGTTAAAGGGTAAATATGGTAAATAAGGGTAAACAGATATTACTATAATAATATTAAATTACACAATCATGTGTCCTATTCCTATTTGTTGATACATATCTGACCACATTCAAACTTAGGTCAATTTTGAGACCACTTAGAGCCACGTGACAGTGATAATGACACTTTATATTAACTAATTTAAAGTAAAGAAAAAAATGACATAAACGTATATCTTCTAGTAAAACAATTTTTACAAGGTGTTATATAGGTTATCTGTTTGAATATAAATATTAATTAGAAAATAAAAACTATTTCCTACATAATTTAATTTCATTTATAATTTTTAGTTAATAAATAATTAAATTTATTTCGACACAATGATGATGCAGTAATTACATTATAAATGAAAGAATCAGATAAATGGTATTATAAATATTAAAATAAATATAATTTCAAAGTTTTGATAACATAAACGAATTTATATGTAAATATGACATATTAGTATTGATTAAATGTATCTTTTTATAAGTAATCAAGTTGTGATGACTTTCACAAAAACCAAATACTGAATAGTGTAAAAATTGACATAAATGAATTCTTAAAACTAATATTATATTATTAAATTATATAATCATCCTAAAAATCTAAGGTTCAGCTGAAGGACTTAGATAAGGATATATATATTAATAATTAACCACATCGGGTTATCTTGGCTTGTTATAGTATGCTTATTAACCATATAATGTAAAAATACAAAGAGACATGATAAATGTCAAACTATTTAACATAGATTTAAATCTAAAAGATAAGGTTAATATGGTGACCTAAACCTGTCGAAAACCTATTTTTTTAGAGTTTTTAGAACCATACCCACCTTATCTTAGAAATAATTCATTTTGGAGCCATTATAAATGTAAAATAATTTTATTATAAAATAATATTTCAAGCATTTCCTAAAGTGACTTTCACCTCTCTTATAAAATTGAACTTCCCCTTCTGTTAATTTCACACCTCCAAAGCCTTTTGAATCAACCAAACCCAGCCCAAATATCTTCCCAACTTTCCTCCCTTCATCCTAGAGGTATTAATGTTTCCATAAATCCAACCTAAGGATCCCTTTTGATCAAATCAAAAGGAAGAACCCGTAGAAGAGGTAAATATTTCATCACCTCTTTCAAGTTCTTTTCTTCTTCCACTTCCTCTTTCTTTAGTATTTCCATTCTAAAATAATAACTCCAGTATATTCTATATACTTTTATGTTATTATAAAAATTTTACAACCATATTCATTATTATATCCATCATATGAATGACAAAGTTATGATACGTGTGTACGTACGACTTACCGTCTCCACGTCATGGAGTAGTTTGTTATTCAAACACTTCATTATTTGGATGGGTATAATAATTACTATAACTAAAGAAAATAATAAATATAACAAGTTAATTATTCATTATATATGATATACCATCCAATTACATATAATTTCACCATTAATATAATGATATTGTCGCTCATGCATACGTTCGGATTACCGTCTCCACAACGCGATGAGATTCATTCCCACGTTCCCCATTCAACGATGATTATAAAAATATATATTATTTATAATTATTTAATATATTAAACAATAATATATATATATATATATATATATACTTACATATATTTTATTCACTTACTTCTGTTCAATACGATATGAAAACGGAAACTATGTTTATGCGTACGTACGACCTAACATCCCCATAAATAGTGCCTTCTATTTCATATATTTATCTATTATAAATATTTATATTCTAAATATATTTGATATATAAATCAAGGTTTATATTCTGGAAGTATTTTAATCATGATCTAAGTGATACGATCAAGAATAACAAGTTAAAACATGTACGATAACGAAATCGATTATTACCCAAAATGTTAATTTAAGATGGAAATCATTATTAAATGGGTAGTATAAAGTCATAAATGAATCATGTTTGATATAATAAATATGAATATGGTTTTGGTATAATTTAATAATATTCTATGGTTATTATACAGGAGGTTAAACTTACCCTCTACCAAACGAAAGTGCAAGCTAAGGGTTAATTTCCCAATATCTTTATTATCCGGTGTTTTTTTACGTAAGTATCTACTGGGAAATATTTATTATCAATGTTTATGATTCATATTATATTTTTCAAAGGGATTATTTTTAAAATAATTTTTACTAAAACATCATTATAAATGTTTTAAGGATTTATTCTTCAGAACCTTTCTCATTAATGTCCATGTTTTCAAAATGGTTTTAAGGATTTATTAATATGGACATGAATGTTTTAAAAAGTTAATTCCTTTCAAAAGTTTCAAAGTGGTGTGTGACACTGTGATTCAAAACTATATTTTAAATTACTTCTTTTATATATGACATTTTAGATGGTTTTATGAAAAAGGGATATTTCTCTCAATGAGTTTTACTGATCATTTCTAACTCTGTCAACATCCTTTACAGGATATTATTCTTGATCGAGGTTGATTTACTATGATACAAATCATCCATATTGTGTTGAAGGTTTTGTGATATTTTTGACTGTGGATGTGTTATTTTTATACCTTTCATGGTTTATGGATAAAGTGTTGGCATTTCGTATTCTAGTTTTAATATGAATGTTTATGTTATGTTTAAACCCTTTTCATAAGAGGAATTCATTGGACTTAGTAAGTAACGGGTGGAGACCGCTAAAGCTCCTGAATTCATCGGTTGGTCTCATGAGACAAACTAGTGTCTTGGCCCAAGGCCTTGACAAAATCTTATTTGTAGTCCTGGCACAAGACCTTGACTATGTTTTTATGAAGTCTGGCATTATGTATTCCATCATTACGAAATTATCTATTGATATTATGTGTGATTATTCGACTTGTATAATTTCCATGTGAATAAGTAACTAGAATTATTTGATTTATCATTGCCATATTATGCTGGAGTATAAGTTTAAAAGGCTTTTGTTTTTGTTTTATACATTTCCTTAAATGTTTATTCTTATTTATGAAAGTTTCCACTATATTGTTATCCTTACTGAGCATATGATCTCACACCATTCTATGTTTTATTTTTCCCAGGTTGTGAAGAAGTATATTATGATTGACCTACAGTGAAAATCTAAGGGATATGAATGTATTCAATGGATACAATGTAGTTTTTTTATTTTATAATGTAATGTAACGTTCATGTATGTAATATATTTCCCAATATTGCTAAACCAATCGGTCCTTCGGGACATGATTCCTTACAATCAGGATAATGTATTAAAATAATTCACCGACTCTGGGTAACTAAGGTTAAGGCATTGCAGTTAGTATGAGAGGAAGTTTAGTAAAAACCATGGAAACTAGATTTAAAAAAACACTGATTAGAGAACACTACCCTATGATAGACTTTGAGGATTAGTATAGAAAAACTTCCTATAATTTTGGTACGGTAGATATTTAGTGAGTTTTACAAGCAATACATCCCTGTCTGGAAACAAGCATGTAGAGGCGCCTCTGGCACAGATATACCTAGGGGTAAAACCATAAAACACCTCTTTGAGCTGGACTTGAATGGGAAATAGTGAAAAAAATGAGCCTTGATGCACTCTTGGTTAGGAAACTCCTGGGGGATATTCTTAGGATAATTCTCATTTTCTTTACAAACCACTATAAAGTGTTTACGAGTATATACTTCCTCAAAGAAAACATTTTTATGATTATGGATTATATCTATAAACTGTTCAATTTATGTTAAGTGTTTTATAAGTTTATAATTATACATTGTGATTCATAAACTAACCTAGTGTATGCTATTGTTTAGAAATGGCGCCTAGTATAATGAATGAATATTCCAGGAATAAACAAGATCGAAAGATTAAGAAGGATCATATCTTTCATTGTATTAAGCCAACATTTAAAAGTGAAATAGTCCCCCACATATTCTCATCATATGAATAAATAGTATCATGTGTTAATAAGATAAGTAAATGATTCTCTGAGTCCTATGGCTTTAAAGGAAAGCAAGAGAAGAAAAGGATGGTAGAGAAAAATATGGATAAAGGGAAGAGGGGAAAGAAGGATTTTACCATATGTGATAACTGTGAAAAGAATCACCTTGGTAAATTCATGAAGGGAATGGGAGTTTTTTTATAAGGGTGGAGAAAAATGAAACCAAGTACATGATTTCAATGGTAAGAAAAAGGTTTCAAATGTACAATGATTTATCTGCAAAAAGTAGGGACACTACGCGAATCAATGTCCAAATCATCAGAGTATGCCCCAAATGATGCTATTGGATAATAATCATGTTATGATACTACCACAGATGAAGAGGAATGACTAGTGTTATTATTTTTTTATTAAATAATTATTTCATTTGAGTGTTGTATCAATGATGTATTGGTTATATGAATTATGTAAATAAATAAGTAATGTACTGTAGTACTATTTCATTAAGGATTTGAGATTGTATGGTACCAAGTAAAGTGACATAGTTTCAGGTTAAACTTTTTGGAAAGTGCATGGATGAAGGAAATTTATACCAAAATATGTTCCTGATACTAATGTCGTGAATTTTTAATAATATATAGTTGATTTGGATAAATTATATTGGATATTCTTAACTACCTTTGAACTGATTAATGTTTTGTTTTTTCCATTATTTTTGGAATATTAAAAAAATTATATAAAGAATATATATAGTATTCTTTAAGTAATAAGGGAGAATTAATGTAATAAATAAGGTTTTATGGTAATTCAGGGTGTTACCATATTTTAATAGAATACATGATGAAGGAATTCATATGTTATTACGTGTAAAAAGATATCTTCATTTTGTTTACCTTCCATATAAATTTTGGACTGTGAGTTTAGACAGAAGTATTTGGGATAAGTATAATGTTTGGAATGGATTAAGTTTGATGATGGATACTATTATTAAGGTTAAATAATTTCATAAGATTATTTTTTTATTTTTATAAAAAGGAGAACCTGGAGGTCGGGCGACAACCCGTCACGTCTAGCATGGCCGTTAGACTTGATCCCGCAACCGAAGGGTGATAAGGGTGGATCACCTACCACTAGCATACATGATGTCCCGGTTTCTATTATATAGTTTTTTTAATAGTTGGACAAATTAATTATAAGTTAATTATTTTTGTAATCCTATACGATTAGGATAAATAGAATATTTTTGAATTATATTATCTTTTGGAGTGAAAGATGAGTTTGTGGTAGGAATTAGTTGAAAGATGAAACTCTACCTGTAAATTATATATATATATATCCTATTATTATATGAATAGATTAATTCTTAAACTTTTGGGAAGGGATCATAAAACCCAAAATGCGTAATCCTAATACCGTATGTTTGGTTTAACTGATCATATTTGACATCATCTTATATTGATGGTTTTGAGGCCCTCAATTTTACACTTGTAAGTGATTAATGACCTCAATAACTCCCTATAAATATTTACATTTCTTCACCAATTATTTTCCTTTAATTTCCACCAATGTTCTCCTAATCTAGATCATAATTTGGTGGTGACAGTTTCATTTCCCTTTCCCTCTTATTAAGACTAAATTTTATTAACCCATTTTCTGATGTGGGTTTTCCACAAAGGTATTTTTCTATTTTTATCCATTTATTTTCAAAGAACAATTTCAACTTACAAGGACACAATTTATTTAAGTAGGTTAAAATGTAGCACCCCAATATTTCATTGTACGTTATCTCTTCAAATAAATTCAATAACATGCGCTACACGCAAAACCGAGTTCGAGTGTACCACGACTTAGCAAACTAGTCGTTCAAAAACTAGTTAGGAATATTATTAACTGAATTTTTAATTTTATATTCTCTATATAATTTTAGAATCCATATTATGTGTTTCTTAGACATAATATAAGAACAATTTCATTATTTTTAGATAAAAGAAGTATTTTTTTTAAAAAGCAATTTTACCGCCTTTGAATAGAGAACCTTTTTTAAAACCTATATTTTACACTTTTATTTATTTAATTTAATGAAATTAAATTATTATTTATAATAATGACATAAAAATTTAATTTGGATATTTTTTTGGTACTTTTCAGATAACTTTCAAATATTGACGAATAGTGAAAAATACTAAATTTCAATTAAAAACAACTTTTTTAATCAAAATAATTTATAGTGTTAAATTATATATTTGAGTGTTTTTAAAGTATAATTAGATTAGATTTTTATCATTTAATATAATTTAGTTCATTGGATGAAATTTCACTTTTAAATTGGACATAAACATTGGTTAATCTTTGGATAGTTATTATTTCTTAAAAACAAGATTGTTTGTTTTGACAATGGGAATTAATTTTAAATTAATTCCATCCACTTATATGTTTTGAATTTGGAAAAATGGATTCCATATTTGGAATCATGAGGTCCAAATTGTGTAAATTGATGACTTTTATTTTTAGACGTTATGAATATTTACTTCAGTAAATATTTTATTTACCATGGTTGAAGGGTAAATCTAGTAAATAAGGATAAAAAAATATTATAATAATAATATTAAATTATCCTAACATGTGTCATATTCTTATTTTTTGATACATTTCCGACCATGGGAATTATTTGGTCGATTTTGGGACCACTTGGAGCCACTATAGAGTGATAATGTCACTTTATATTAATTAATTTAAAGTAAAGACAAAAATGACATAAACATATATCTTTTAGTAAAACAATTTTTACAAGGTGTTATATTAGTTATATTTTCAAATATTAATATAAATTATAAATATAAATATTTTTCCTACATAATTTTATTTTATTTATAATTTTTAGAAATTAAATAATTAAATTTATTTATGACACAATGATGATGTAGTAATTACCTTATTAATGAAGGAATCAAATAAATGGTATAATAAATGATAAAATAAATATAATTTCAACATTTTTAAGACATAAACTATTTTTCTAAGTTAATATGACATTTTAGGATGGATTCAATGTATTTTTTTTTAAGTAATCAAGTTTTGAAGACTTTTACAAAAACCAAATAATAAATAGTGTCAAAATTGACATAAATGAGTTTTTAAAACAAATATTATATTATTAAATTATATAATAGTCCTAACAATCTAAGGTTTGGAAAAAGGACTTAGATAAGGTTATATATATAAATAATGAACCACATTGGGTTCAATTTTCTTGTTATACTAATTTTATTAACCATATAATATAAAAATACAGAGAGACATGGTAATGTGAAAATATTTAACTAAGAGTAAAATCTAAACGATAAGGTTAATATGGTTACCTAAACCTGTCTAAAACAAATTATTTGAGATGTTTTAGACCCATACGAACATTAGCCTCAAAATAATTCATTTTTGAGCTATTAGAAATTGAAAATTATTTTATTATAAAATAATATTTCAAGTTTTTCCTAAAGTGACCCTCACCTATCTTATAAAAGAGAACTTCCCCTTCTCTTAATTTCACACCTCCAGGGCATTTTTGATCCACCAAACCCAGCCCAAATATCCTCCCAACTTTCCTCCATTCAACCTAGGTGCCTTCTATTGGTTAAAAAGTCATCTTTAGGATCCCTATGGATCAAATCAAAAGGAACAACCCGAAGAAGCGGTAAATATTTCATCACCTCTTTTAAGTTATTTTCTTCTTCCACATCCTCTTTATTTGTTTTTTCCATTATAAAATAATAACTCCGGTATCTTATATATTATTTGATGTTATTATAAAAATTTTACAACCATATTCATTATTCTATCTATCATATGAATGACAAAGTCACCAAACGTGTGTAAGTGTGGCTTACCATCTCCACGTCGTGGTGTAGTTTGTTCTTCAAACACTTCATTATTTTGATGGGTATAATAACGAGTATAACTGATGAAAATAATAAATATAACATGTTAATTATTCTTTATGTTTTATATACCATCCAATTACATATTATTTCACAATTAATATAATGAAATTTTCGCTTTTGCGTACGCACGGATTACCGTCTCCACAACGCGATGATATTCATTCTCACGTTCACCATTCAATGATGATTATAAAAATATATATTATTTATAAGTATGTAATATATGACATAATAATTATACTAAATATATATACTTACATATATCTTATTCACTTACTTCCGTTCAATACGATCTGAAAACGGAAACAACGTTTTTGTGTACGTACAGCCTACATCCCCATAAACGGTGCCTTCCATTTCATATATCTATCTTTTATAAATATTTATATTCTAAATATATATGATATATAAATCATGGTTTATATTCAGGAAGTATTTAAATCATGATCTAAATGATACGATCAAGAATAACAAGTTAAAACATGTACAATAAAGAAATTGATTATTACCCAAAATGTTAATTTAATATGTAAATAATTATTAAATGGATTGTATAAAGTCATAAATGAATCATCTTTTATATAATAAATATGAATATGGTTATGGTATAATGTAATAACTTTTTATGGTCATTATATAGGAGGTTAAACGTACCATCGACCAAAGTAAATTGCAAGGTACAGGTTAATTTCATAATCTCTTTATTATCTGTGGTTGTTTTTATGTAAGTATCTACTGGGACATATTTATTATCAATGCCCATGTTTCATAAAAGATTTTTGAAAGGGATTCTTTTTAAGGGACTTTTTAATAAAGCATCATTATAAATTTTTTAATGATTTATTCTTCTAATCCTTTCTCATTAATGTCCATGTTTTCAAAATGGTTTTTAAGCATTTATTTATATAGACATGAATGTTATAAAATGTTAATTACTTTAAAAAATTTCAAAGTGGTATGAGACAATTTCATTCAAAACTATATTTTAAATTAATTCCTTTATATATGACTTTAAAACGATTTCATGAAAATGGGATATTTCCCTCAAATATTATTACTGATCATTTTCAACTATGTCAAAATCCATTATGGTATATTATTCTTGATCAAGGTTGATTTAATATGATACAAATATTATATATTTTATTGAAGGTTTTGTGATATGTTTGATTGTGGATGTGTTATTTTTATACCATTCATGGTTTACAGATAAAGTATTGACATTTTGTATGCCATTTTTAATATGAATGTATATGTTATGTTTAAAAATTTTCATATGAGGAATTAATTGGACTTAGTAAGTTATGGGTGGAGCCTTCTATATCCCCTTGATGCATTAATAGGTCTCATGAGGCAAACTAGTGTCTTTTCATAAGGCATTGACAAAATCTTATTTGTAGTTTTGGCCCAAGGCCTTGACTATATTTTTATGAAGTCTGACATTATACTTTCCATAATTATGAAATTAACAATTGATATTAAATGTGATTATTCCGATAGTAGAATATCAATGTGAATAAGTAAATGGAATTATTTGATTTATATTTTCCATATTATACTGAAGTTTATGGGTAAAAGGATTTTGTTTTAGTTTTATACATTGCCTTAAATTTTTATTCTTATTTATGAAAGTTTCCACAATATTTTTATCCTTACTAAGCATCTGAGCTAACCCCATTCCATGTGTTATTTTTTCCAAGATGAAAAGAAGTATATTATGACTGACCTGTAGGGATAATAGAAGGGATATGAATGTAGTCAATGGAGATAATGTAGTTTGTTTATTTTATAACGTAGTGTAACGTTCATGTATGTAATATATTTTCCAAGACTACTAAATTGATCGGTCCTTCAGGACTTGATTATTTTTAATCATTCCAATGTATTAAAATAATGCACCGACTATGGGTAACTGTGGTTGGGGGGTTACATTATACCATGTGTGAGCTATCTTTACCTTGGGCTTTCTGATTGAGGTAATGCTTTATGGTTTTTCCATTATGGAATTCTGGGAGACCTTTAAGTGTCCTGGGGTCCGTACTGGGTATTGTTATACTCACCCATGTAGGGGCTTCGCCCACACCTTGTTGGGTCTTTTGCAGATGAATAGTATCTTGACTGAGACTTTAGGGAGCCAAGACAATGCGGTATGTGGAGGTGACTGGTTGATGTGGAGAACTGCGGAGACGTTCTGTACCTAGCCTTTAGGTAGGATTCCTAGTGGAAGATCTCAGGGGTTGTTTTCTATTGTTGTTTTATATTTTCAGTTGAGCTTCTATTTAGAACCCTTTACTTTCAGTACACACTTTTACTATGGTAGTTTTACTACGTGGTTTGCATCTTTTCATGTTCTTGGTCTGTGTGTTTGTAGGTTTTACGGAAATTCCTTCCCACTTTCAGGGATATTCCATTCTGGTGCTAGTCAAAAACCCCTGTAGTATAGATGGAAGACTTGGGTTAGTCAGAGCATGGGCCCCGAGGGAAGGTTCATGACAAAGTGGTGTCGAAGGGCTTAGTTATAATGAAGAACTAGGACTCTTATCATTCCAATGGAGCAATAGTGTCAATTGTTTTTTGTGTTGTTTTTAGTTCGGGGACTCCAGTGTTGGTGTAGTGGTCAATGTATCCATACACCAAGTCCCTGAATTATAATTTCCAACTCAATGCATGAAAACACTGATTGTGTTTGTTTTTGAAATGTTTTACTTTTGATCTCTTATGAGTCAGCTCACCAGGTAAAACTTATTGACCGTGGAACAACTGTTTCTTTTTAGGATTCCACCACATCGTCAACCGGCTAGAATTCCAGAGAGAGTTTGTGATGAAGACCCACTGAGCAACAAGGCTTCGTGGCATATCCCTGATTGTGCATGCCGACTGAGTGCATTTCACGAGTTCCAGTGGCAGAGGCCTTTGAGTTCTTGAGCTGAGATAGATCACCATGCATCTAAGGACTAGCAGGAGGCTATGGCTAGAGTTTTTTACCTTGTTGGGACACCAACAAAATAGATAGTGATCCTAGCTTCTATTCTTTTCCATGGAATGATAGGGAGGTGGAGGAGCCTGACTCTCCAATTACACGATGAGGCGACCCTCACTTGGAAATACTTGGAGAGCCTATTCAGGGTGGAGTTCATTCCAAAGACACTACGATCTATGCGCATTCAGGAGCTCTTGAACATATAGCAGGGTAGCCTGACAGTATCCCAGTACTCTACTAGATTCACTGACCTCTCATGCTACTCCATCGACATGGTACACGACCCCTTCTTCAGGTATCGAACCATTGAGAAGGGTCTCCATTGGGAGATCATAGAGTCGATGACATCACTAAATATCCTGACGCATGATGTAGTGATGGAGAAATCTTTATTGGTTTAGAGATACTTAGTTGAGAAGGCATCGACTGTGAGATCCACCAGTAGATGACAGGTATCCAAGTCTTCTGCAGCTGGTAGTAGGAAGATGATGCAGAGGTCCAAGTGAGCCAGAACATCTGGAGGACGACCCCAGGACGTAGGGTTGGAGGTGCGGAACTCATGAGGTAGAGTAGGCTAGCATAGGAGCGGACTGTGCTTCACATGCAGAGGGAAGGGCCACATGGCTCAAGACGTTCCGACTCGCCATACTAAGGATCGGCACACGGTCTAGGGACCGCTGAGGAAGAGGTATATATTCAAGCAAGGAGGTCCACAGGGCGGCATATGTGGAATAGGACCATGTCGTGCAACAGGCAGTGGGCGGTGATTAGAGGTTCTACTGCCACCACCTTCAGGTGGTCCACCTTGACCTCAGAGAGTAGGCGGACAAGGACGAGCACAACTTCAGGAAGCTGAGGGATATGACCACGGTGCTCTAGAGATGATTCGAGGTATGATCTGTGTCTACTGCACCCTAGCTGTAGTACATATAGACACAGGTGTCAGTCACTATTTCATTTCCATGAATCTTGTTCGAAGCTAGGAGATTCTGGTAGATCCATTGGCTCGATCCTTATGATTGGAGACTCCTATGGGAGAGGATTCGACAATTACACATCGGTGACAGTAGTGTGAGCTTACTCTAGGAGGCGAGAGCATTGGCTAGGATATTCAAGTTTCAGCATCGAGGCCTTATGATGTCATCTTGGGTATGGACTGGTTATCCACAATCTATGATCAGATTGGTTTTTTTAGACACAAAGTGTGGTGTGTTTATGAGGATGGGATCAGGTTTTCCATCACTAGTGAGAAGGGAACCTTTGCAACTCATGATGGACTTTTTTAGTGGAGGGTAGAGTTGATCACTCATCAGTTGGATATCCTTACCCTCAGAACAGTTGACGTCAGGAGTGTGAGTTATCCTGTTGTGGTGGACCATTATGTTGATGTTTTTTCTAAGGATGTTCCAAGACTACCTCCTCGCATAGAGGTAGACTTCTACATTGAACTGTACCCTGGGACAACACTGATATCTACAAAAGCATATCAGATGGCTCCCGCAAAGCATCATTTGTTGTGGGTATAGCTGGAGGACTTACAGAGGAAGGGATTCATAAGGATTGGTGTATCTCCATGGGAATCCATGATTTCGTTCTCTAAGAAGGAATATGGGAGTCTGAGACTTTCCTTGGACTATCGGTGCCTGAAAAAGGTGACCATGAATAAAAGTATCCACTCTCGAGGATTGATGATCTCTTCAACCAGCTGAAGGGATCATGGTGGTTTTTGAATATAGACCTCAGAATAGGATCTCATCAACTCAGGGTATGGGATGAGTACATACCGAAGACAGACATAAGATGTTGGTGTGGCCACTATGAGTTCTTGGTGTTTCCTATAGGCATTACCAATGCCCCAAAAGTGTTCATGGTACTCATGAATACGATCTTCTATCCATACCTCGATCACATCGTGGTGGTCTTCATTTACAACATCATGATATATTCGGTGTAGGAGGAGGAGCACGCCACGCACCTGTAGATAGTTCTTGATACACATTGAGAGCACCAAATTTATGGAAAGCTCTCGATGTTCCAGTTATGGATATGGGAAGTACACTTTATGGGGAATGTTATCTTGAAGGCTACAGTAGTAGTGGATCTGGTGAAGATAGAGGCCGTTCTTTCTTAGGAGCCACCCAAGAGCGTGGCCGAGGTGTGGAGTTTGCAGGGATTGGCCAGGTACTACCAGCGATTCATACCTGACTTCTCCAGGGTAGAGAAACCCTTTTCAGCTTTGACAAAGAAAGGTCAGCCTTTCTTATGGATAGAGAAGTGCCAACATAATTTACAAGAGCTAAAGAAGAGACTAAAAAGTACCCCCATCTTGAGGTTACCAGAAGAGGATGTTGGGTATGTAGTCTACTGTGATTCATTAGGGACTGGACTAGGTTTTTTCCTGATGTAGGAGCAAGCTGAGATTGCCTACGGCTCATGGTATTTGAGACACCACAAGAAGAACTATGCTACTCATGACCAAGAGTTAGCAGTAGTGGTCTTCACCTTGACGATGTAGTGATGCTACTTATTGGGTGGAAAATTTACTATTTTCTCTAATAACAAGTGTCTTAGGTATATCTTCTCACAGAAGGACATGAATCTGAGACAATGATGAAGGATAGAGTTCCTCTAGGACTATGACTTGGAGATATTCTATACTCCTAATAAGGGGAACATGGAGTAAGACACACTGAATAGGAGCTCTGGTCTATAATTACTGAGTGAGGCGACAAATCATGTAGTTACGTTGTACTTATCCTTCATGGATAGTGATGGAGTATCTTACCTCCAAACTATGACAATTACTCCCCCACTACATTAGTGGGATAGGGAGTCACAGCTTGGGTACATTGACTATGAGGCCGGACATGCTATGATATCCTCATGATAGGCTCCAGATGGATTTTATGAAGGTGGGGAGAACGACATCCTCTTCATAATATGTACCATGGTACCAGTGACACTTAGAGAGGAGGTGTTGAGGGAGTTCCACACATCCCCTTTGGAAGTATATCTTGTTGTGGAAAAGATGTACCAAGACCACTTGTGTCATTACTGGTGGCCAAGGATGAAGAAAGCGGTGGTGGAGTTCGTATCATGGTGTCTCGCTTGTCAGCAAGTGAAGGTCGAGTATCAGGTACCAGCTGACTTAACTTAGAAACTTGATGTGCCGGAATGGAAGTGGGACTGTATATCCATAGACTTCATTATAGGGCTACTACGTACATCCAAGGGCCATGATTCCATCTGGGTCATCATTGACTGACTCACCAGTTCATCCCACATCCTACCCATCTTAGAGAAGGTATTAGTAGAGGGTTTGAGACATCTCTACATGCAGGAGATTGTATGACTTCACGGAGTCCCATCAATGATTGTCTCATATCGTGATGCTGGTTTTACATACTACTTGTTGAAGGGATTACAGGAGGCTTTTATGACTCTGCTATGTTTCAACACTACCTTCCATCCTCAGACAGATGGTCAGATGGAGAGGACCATACAGACACTCGTGGACAAGCTTCATGCTTGTGTCCTTGATTTTGGCCATAGTTAGGAGGAATAACTTCGACTGGTGCATTTCTCTTACAACAATAGTTACCACTCCACCATCAGCATGGTTCCATTTGAGTTCATGTACAGGTGACCTTGTAGGTCACCACTATGCTGGATAGACCTAGGGGAGTCAACACTTATGGGTCCAGAGTTGGTATTGGCTACCACATAGATTGTTAAGATCATCCAATAGAGGATGAAGACCACACAGATCCGGCAGAAGTCTTATTCTATCAAGAGATAGAGACCCATGGAGTTTTATGTGGGAGACCATGTCTTCCAATGGGTCTCCCCCCTACAATGATTATGGAGGTATTGTTGGGGTGGAAACCTATCTCTGAGGTTCATCGGACCTTTCGAAATCCACAGCAGAGTGGGCGAGGTGGCATACCATCTAGCTATTCCCCCACAGATGAACTGGGTGCATAATGTTTTCCATTTGTCACAGCTAAGGAGGTACATGCATTATCTTTCACACATTATCGACTGGGGTGAGCCTAACATCGATGATGGGGAGATGTTTGCAGTGTTACCGATAGAGTTAAAGGATCAACAGGAGTAGGTCCTTCGTGGGTGGTCGATTACTCTAGTGCAAGTTCATTGGCAGCATGGGAATCTACAGGAGTGCACATGGGAGCGAGAGGCTCTGATATGTTCTCAGTAATCCCCATTTGTTCCCCAAGTTTTGTTGTATCTTTTAGGGATGAAAACCCCTAAGTTGGGGACAATGTAAAGACCTGTAAACTCCATATAATTTTTTTAAATTATATGGGATTATTAAGAGTCTGTGAAAACTGATGGAGATTGATTCGAAGGTACAGTGTTATTGGAATAGAATTTTGAAAATTTTTTAAGGTACGTTCAGTAAACTTGCGATCGGGAATTTCTATCTTTTGAACCAGGACTCAGAATTGAAATCTGAGGGCACCGTTGAACTTGCAGTGCCAATATTTTCTTAAGGACAGCTTAACTTTGACTACCAAAGGATGGGAGAAAAAAAATAGTTTTACGGTCTTTTTGAAAAATAATAAAATAACATAAAAATGTTATTTTATTTTTCTACCACCTCTTGAGTGGTGGTGTCGGGGACCATGGAGGCGGTTGGAATTTTACTAAGGGAAATTAAATGCTCGGTTACACATCAATTGTGTAGCCACATCTCGTTTAATTAATGTGATTCATTAATAACCCCAATTAATGAACCATTATTTGAAAATAGTATTAATATCTTAATACAACACTTGGGATATTAAAACGTTGTGAAAGGGAGAGGGTGGTGTGATATTGTGGGAGAAATCTGACAAAGGGCCAACGATCAACCCTCACAACAAAGAATAGGGGAATGGATGACAATATTAGAGGAATCAATCCCAAAATGAGAATCACAAATGGCTTTATCAAACATGGATTATTCTTCTCCAACTGCAACATCTCCTCCAAATCTGAGATAGGGGTTGTTGTTAAATTCATGTAAATTCTTGATTCAATTCCTTGTCTGTGAAAAGCGTGATCAACGTGGATCCACCCAAATAGTTGATCCATGATTCATATAAAATTTCAGGAGGTTTTTGTGGGTGTTTTGAATGGGTTTTGTTTTATCTTGGATGATTTGTTTACTACCCATTTGATATTATGATAACGTGGAGGGTGTGGGCCAAACGAACAAGGCCCGGACCCTCCGCCACTTTGGTTTTTGTCGCGTTCTTTGGGGAAGATTCTCAACATGGAGGAATCTTGAATCCAGGATCCACATAGTGACGTCAGCATCCCAGGATTCCCATAGTCATAATCAGAAGGGAAAACAGACCGATAGAGCACACTCAGTGGCCCATAGAAGCCCTGCTGGTGCGACACCGACACGGTGCTGCCGGCGGGCGACGACGACGGCGGAGGAGAGGAAGTGCTCGTAGGCGCCACAGTGGATAGAGAGGGCGGTTGACCTTTTGCCAATAATTTAGGTAGTAGGTCATTGTGACATCACATGCCACAAAAGGAGGTCACGGCTTTGAGTCATGGTGGAGGGGACCCATGCACTCTGGGTCCCACTGATAGGGTGGCACCATTTGGCCCCGCCATTGCAAACAGAAGACACATTTTTCCATTAGGGAGGGGGAGAGACCCCCGCTTAGGTCACGTCTAGCCAAGGCAAGCTGGGTTGGTCCGCAGCCCAGCCCACTCTGGCTGGCCCAACCAGTTCGGGCCAGACCCGGACCGGGTCGGGCTGCGCAGTTCGGGCGGGTTGGGTCGGTATGACTGGGTTGGACCGGACCCGGACCCTTTACCTCCCATATATGTTTAGAAGGTCGTATCTTGGAAACTATATTTCCGTTTGACAAACTGTCTGCTGTGCTAGAATCCTTGGAAAAAGATGGTACTTTTGAAATACTCCACCTATGTTTTGGAGAAATTTGGTATATGTCCGGGAGGGATCGAACCTAAATCCCACTAGGCCCTGGGTACTAAAACCCTTATTACTCACAGATCGAGTGTCTAATTGATGCACCATCTGTCACGTTGGAAACTTTACGACGAGGAGGTACCTTTGGTTACTCCTTCATGGATCGTCATGGAAGTTTAACCATGATCAATATCTTGAGAACCAGATTCTAAGGAACTCAAGAACACCGAGTGCATAAATCTTATGGTTGGATGTCAATTAAAGAATGACCCTGTGCGAATCAGCATCATAACAACCCTGTATGGATCAGCATCATAGGAACACTATGTGGATCAGCATCAGAGCAACCCTATCTGCATCAGCATCATAGGGACCCTGTGTGTATCAGCATCATAGCGACCCTATATGGATTAGAATCATAGTGATCCTATGTGGATCAGCATCATAGCGACCCCCTATGGATCAACATTCTAGAAACCAAGTGTGGATCAACATTCTAGTACTTTTTTGTGGATCGGTAGTGCGCGACCCGATGAGGACCAACCTTGGAGTGGCCCGTCATGGATCTGAAACTTAAGACCCAATGTGGATGAACAATGGAACAAATCCTTCGTGGTTCAGTTGTGGAAACATCCTAATGGAATAAAATCATATATCATAAGACTAATCATCTATATTCCTGAACTCTGAGTTGTATACCTGGTGTGAGATGTCTCTACCTTGTGCTTTTTGATTGAGGTAATGATTTATTTTTTTCTTTTGTGAAATTATAGGAGACTTTATGGGGTCTCTGGGTCCCAACTGGGTATTGTTATACTCACCCCTGCATGGGATTCTCCCACACCTTGTTGTGTCTTGTGAAAACGATGAGAAGTTTGGATGAGAATTTAGGGAGCCAGGACCATTTGGTACACTAAGGTGACTGGTTGATGTGGACAGATGTGAAGATTAGCTATAATTACCCTTCATGTAGGATCCATAGTGGACAATATTAGGAGCTATTTTTTGTTGTAGTTGTATCTTTTCAGTTGGGCTTGTATCCTTCCCCCTTTACTTTTAGTACTCAATTTACTACTGTAGTTTTACTAAGTGGTTTTCAAATTGTTGTGTTCTTGGTCTGTTTGTTTATATGTTTAAAGGTAATGTCTTCCCACTTTTAGGGATATCCCTTTTAGGTGCTAGTCACCAACCCCTACCCTATGGAAGGTGGGATTGGGTTAGTCATGGCATGGGACGCAGGGGATGGGTCGTGACATTAGATTAATTAAAACTAGGTTATTTCTCTGTGGAAGCCTTCTTACTAATTTTAGTCTAATACATGTGATCACCCATCCTTATTACCTCTACATAGTGACTTATTCATACAATTTATTCCAATGTACAACTGAAAAGTCACACTAATCATCTAAAAACCAGTAAAATCACACAAAAATTCCCCAAATAAATTCCAAAATGAAAATTTATAATGTATTTGTCTAAAATTATCTCAAATGAATAATTCAATAAAAATAATAAATTTAAACTATTTTTAATTAATTAAAATTATTTATCTAAAATAATAAAATGTGATAAATTCTTAAAAAATACTTAATTTACAGGGATTTAAAAACCCAATAAAAGATTTGATAAATAACCTCTCACTATTAGTCTTTATCTATTTTCTTATTGTTGGTCGGGTGATTGATATAGGTTTATCTCCTTAAGGTCTATGTGGTCTATCAAAAATATGCGTGAAAACCCCACGTGGATGGTTGCTGAGTATAGTTGTAATTATTTTCAATATATAATAAGGAATCAAAGTTTTAATATGAATAATTCCTCTATTATCAGTGATTAATAAACGAATGATAAATATGGAATGAATTTTTAAAATATTGAAGAAGGTTTGTGATAATCCTGGGAGGATTGTTATTATAACACCCTAAAATTTATGAAAAAAATAAGTTTTTATATATTTTTAATTAAAATCAATATTTATTTTATATGAAATTACACAAAACAATTATTTTGAATTATATTACATGTAACATAGAGTTTATCTTATGTTATATAAAACACTAAGTTTAAACAAAACATGATATATTATTATAATATTATTATTTAATATGATAAATATCATCGAGCCATTAGAATGGTGGGTATGAATATGATTCAATAATTTATAGAAATAGATGGTTTAAATGTGCCTATAAAATGAATTCTTTTTCTACCAATTAATTAAAATTGAAAATAAAACACATCTGAAAATAAGGGATATTTTTTTAGAAAAAATATTTTAATGAAAACAAACACATTTTCCCCAATAAATTAATCAAACCACTTTTCTTGAATTATTTTAATGAAATTTAAATATTATATATCCAATAAACTATTTAACATTCATATTACGTATTTTCTAGATAAGATATAAGAATAAATCAAATTTTATATTTTAAAATTATATGTTACTAAAAACATTTTTATCATTTTTTTTGTGCACTTATTAGTACGCTAATTTCTGAAACATTTAGAAATTTTATTTTAAAAAATAAAACTAATTTTTTAAATCATCGTATGAATTTTATGTTATGATAAATTTTTGATAAGTTTCTGAAAAGAGTAATTTTATGATGAATAGTGAAAAATTCTGAATTTTAAATGAAAATTTCCTTTTAATTTAAATTATTTATAAAGTCCCAATAATATTTTAAATTTATTTTAAAGTAAAATTAGTTAAATTATATATATATATATAAATACAATTTATTTAATTTTAATCACTTTTATATTGAAATTTGATATAAAAACGTTTTATATGTTTTAACACTTTCTGATTGAAACCCCTCTTTCTCATCAGGTCTGTCAGATTAGTTTTAAATAAATTTTTTTAAATATTATGAATTCAATTTAGAAAATTGGTTTCTATATTTTTAATAAAAATGATTTATGTTATATATTAATTTCAACATAATTTTTTAACATTATGAATAGTGAAAATAGTAAAAATTAATTTCTGCTCTAAATTTAAAACTGGGATTACCGAGGGTTAAACTAAACAGATAAGGATTAAATAGCCTAATAACATGGATAAAATATACATTATGGAAATATTTGGACCCTTTTATCTCTAATTATCTATTATACTCTATTTTTAAGACATTGTTCTTGAGAAAAACAAGGGAACCCATTTTTCTTTTCAAAAAATGACAAGTGTTCCACTCACCACACTTACAAAATGCCACCCCTATCCTATTTTTTTTAACCTTAACATCCTTTTGGGATAGTAAATACCTACACCAATATGTTACAAAATTCACTCCAATCATCCTATAATCATTATTGTTTTCATAAAGCATCCTAGTTAGGATTTTGTTGCAAACCTAAGGAGGTTACCTGAATAAAAACCAACAGTCTTCAATGATGATTTTTATTTTATTTCTTCCTCCACCAAATTAAATTATTATCAAACCAATGTGATAAAATATAATTAGTATTTTCCATGTAATGATGTGTTTTTATGTTAAATTAATAACCTATACACATCTCCACTTTCATCAAATGGGTTACAAAATCATAATTTGTGTATATGGTGGACTCCTACCTTGAAAACCGATGTCATTAATTTTACCATTACATCATCTCATAGTTGGGTATGATGATAGATAAAAAGTTTATATATGATATTTATAACATAATTATAAATGTTAATTCCTAATATTATTTATTCCTTGTTACATTCAATTCCATTTTGGATACAATAATGTCTCCCACATGTACAATGGACTACTGCCTCAGGAAGTGATGTGATTCGTTTTTCACTAACGCATTACGTAGATTATAATAAGGGAAAATATATTTGATATACATAAAATAATTTTTATATTCAAGAAATAATTTTCATTATTGAATTATTATATATCATTTTATTTCTTACCTATTCAATCACCGAAGGATGATAACGTTGTTCATGTACGTGAGGACTACTTCCTTCACGAAGTGATGTGAATCTCTTTTCATAACCCCACACATAGATAATATGTATAAGTATATTTAAATAAAAAATATTTTTTTTAATATTATTATATTTTTTTTAAATTTAATATATGACTTACCTCATTTACATAATAATACGTTGAAAAATGGAAATGTCACTCATACATATGTAAGACCTAAGTTCTCCATGATTGTAACATGCTTCATTTCTGAAAACTATATTTCAATAATTATATCAAGAGTACAAGTGATGTATAAATATGATGATTATTTAATTTTTATTATTTTGGAGACAATTAAATAATTATCAACGTAAGATGGAAAAAAATAATAAATCAAAACATCTACAAAACGCAAAGTAGTTATTACCCAAAAGTGAATTTAACATGGAGTTGTTAATAAGAGGGTAAAAAAAGAAAACAAGAAAAACATATATAGTATTATATTTATTTTTTTATGGTTATTTAATATTTTAAAAATAAATTTATAGTTATTATATTGGATTTTTGAACATTAATGGAGGAAATAGAGACTTAAGGTAAGGTATTTCTATTCTCTCTTTTATTTCATGGATTCATATTAAAATTCACAACTCAATTATTTTTTGTGGTGTATATACTACCCCATTAACATGTTATACCATAAATATATTTATATTTATGATATTTAATGTTCATTATATTTTATTATTTTTGGGGAAAAAATTCAAAATAATACTAAAGTGGTAATGAATTTCCATCTCAATTTTTAATTCTCTGAGACACAAGCCATATTCTGTTGAAAGTGGGTGCTCTAGACCCAACTTTTATTGTACATTTATTACTGTTACATGTATTCAGTTTTTTTATACATGTGTTTATCTTGCCATGATACTGTAGATACTTCTGCATCCACTTTGTTTATGACAATTTCCTTAGATTACCTATCGCATCAAATGGTTATAGCAGGTCCTATGCTATAATGAGAACCCTGAGATGGCATGATCATAATCTAAGTAACGTTCTATGGTCCAGTTACATCATTCTGAAAGGACACAGATGATGTGTGACCATCAAGTACTGGGGGCTCATAAACCTTGATACTTCTTCTCATTAAGTTCTCACTTGATGATCTCTAGTAATTGAGATCATGAGGACAGAGCCGCTTAATAGGAACACCAAATGTTTCAAGTTTCATTGTTCATTCCTATCTATGGACATGTGTAATGGTATCCTAACTTGAGATCATTATCAGGTAATGTCATTTAATTACGTACATTTTATATAAGGTGAAAACCATGGTGACAAAGTCATGGTGAGGTAGTTTGTATCGGGTACGTCATTAATGTAATGGCATTGATTGAATGATCGAGAAAGGATTTGTTACTTCTAGGTTCAGGAAGAGATATCCCGGGCCTGGTTGATTAGGATGGTTTCACCTTCAATAAATCCATGGCCATGGTAGTCGAAAGAAAGACCATCCGGACAAATCAACAAACAAAATAAAGAAAATAAAGAATGATGACACTAGTATACATTTGGCTTTATTGAGATATCGATGACGAAGATATTATATTACACAGACCGTGTTCGTAGGAAGGCATTCGTTGCTTTTACTTTTCCTTATCTCTATAGGGGTATCGATGGGTTGCTAGACCCTGCTCTAGGTCAGTGGTATTATTCACTGCTATTGAGATAAGGGCCTAGAGGGTTACACACAATTGCGCCTTGAGAATCTGCCCTATTCTAGGAATAGGATTTTTGATCTTGGTGGGCCGCGCCAAAGGGTCTGAGCACTATCCAATTTCTATGGATCACGAAAGAATAAATTCATTAATTATTCAAGTTTATAAAAATTTGTTGAATTTATTTATAACATGTATTTACAAGTTAAATAGTAAATACAAGTATTAATATTTTTTGAATGGATTTAAATATCCTAGGTTAGTTTAATATTAGCAGGAGGAATGATTCGAGTTAAAGGCTCAAATTTATAACATAATATATTTATTTATTACAAGTAATTGATAAATTGTAAATATTATTTATGGCATAATTTTATTTGTCATAAATAATTTTTTATATCACTTATATAGCGGACGTCTATTACACGGTGGTCGGGGACCTATACTGCGTGTTTTAAACACTCCCTATATAAGTGAGGGAGAGGCTCTCCCATGATTACTATTCATGTGTCATGATTGAGAGATTCTCTCTCCTCCTGGAATCTAGAGAGAGAGTCTCTCAATCAAAGAAGGACCTTCAAGATCATCCATCTCAGATTGAAGCTTCTTCCTTTGCGTTGATCATCGTTTCAATGAAGTGATCGTCGAAGATCCACACTAGCACCCAGATCTTGACGAACGGTGTGTGAGTAGATTCAAGAGGTGTGTGTGGACGATCTTGAGGGCTTCGACATCAGAATCTTTGAGAAACAGTCACTGATGTCCTGCGCCAGACTTGCACATGCTAATTCCGAACAAGGTACAAGTTTAATTTATTTTTGTGCTCTGTTTAAACCTTTTGAGATCTTCAGAGCAATATGGGACAAGATCACCAGAGTTAGCAGGGTTATGTCACTCTAGTGAAGCAGAAAATTTTAAATTCTCAGCCCACCGGCATCCGCTGCGCAGTCCCGATACCCAAAAATGGTATCAGAGGGATCGCAAGTTTTTTTTTTGAGTCAAAAAAATTAAAATTAATTAAATTTAATTGTGGGCTGTTAAAACGGTTCATTCAGATTCGACCGCACGTCGTTACGTTTTCTAATGATCAAGTTACCATCATTTAAAATTTTTAATCGGATCGACGTCGTGTTTTTTACGTCATTTTATGTTTATCTCAAATTGATAATTAACATAAAATATGTATTTTATTATTATAAAATATAATAAAATATTTATTATAAAATATTTTATTATAAAATATTTTTCCGCAAAGGTGTGTGGAAAAATTTTTAATAATAAAAATAAGAGGGAAGGGGACCAAGACCAAGACTCAAATTTGGTGTCTTCTTGATTTTAAATAAAAAATGGGAATACAAAGACCCCAAAATGGGGTGTTATGCCTTTATTTTTTTTAAAGATGGTGGATTTCTTTTTTCTAAAGACACAAAAAAAAGGAATACCCCAAAGGGGTCTCCTCTCACGCGGCACATAGGGGAGGCAAACCATAGCCGGCCTCCCCTCCCGCCGGACCTCCTCTAGCAGCCCGCCCGAGCCCGTGTCAGCCTCCTCCTCCGCAACGGACCGCCTCCGTCCGGGTGCCCCAAGCTAGATTTGGGCTCCTCCACTACGCTGGACCACATCCATCCGACCACCCCGACCCCGCATCGGCCTCTTCCTCTGTGCCGGACCGCCTCTGTCCGGCCGCTCGAGCCCACGCCAGCCTCCTCCTCCACACCGGAAAACCTTCAACTAGGTGCCCCAACTCGTGTCGGCCTTCCCCTCCACGCCGGACCACGTTCAGTTGGCCACCCTGATCCCATGTCAGACCCCTCGCGTCGGACCGCCTCCTTCCGGCCGCCCCGAGCTCGCCGGACGGGCCGTGCTACGCTGTCCAGGCCGTTCCGGACCGAACTGCCGCCTCGCCGGCTTGCCGGAGTCGCGGGCTACCAGCCATGTGGCTGTCCGGTTTCGTTGTCAGCCTCCTCGCGCTCCCCTAGAACCATGCTAGATGATTCAGTTGCCGCGGGAGTTGTTGGACGTCGTGGTCACAACGCGGTCACGCCGCGGTCAAGCCACGGTCCAGCCGTGTTACCCTATTCCTAGACGACATCTTGTAGTGGTACACAGTCCTTTCAGACTCCTCTTTGGCTAGAGGTAACCCTGAATCAAATTAATTTTAATTAATTATGTTTTTTTAAAGTTAAATTAATTGGAATTAATTTAGGGGTTTAAATTATTTTAATCTGAAATATTAATTTAACTTAAGTTTAGAATTAAATTGATGGTTTAATTTAATTTTTGGAATTAAAATTAAATTAAACAAATGGAACCGATAAAAATAAATTATTTGAATTTAATCAAATTCATTTAATTTATTAGAACATATTCGCATAATTTAAATTTATTGTAATTTAATTTCATTACGCATTTACCCCGACTGGTCTTGAGCAAGTGACCGACCTGTGTAAGTCTGGCATTTATTTATTTATTTAATTATTTATTCAACAGGCGCGATGATTATAATATTTAATTAGATAAATGATGGTCTTCGAATCGTCTTTTAATTAAAATATGTATAAGGGCATGTGTGTCCATTTCACTAGTTTTATTTTGTACTCCAGACCCCTCGCCTGCGTACGAGTATATTTGTAATTATATTGTGACGATCTGAGAGGCAGACCCCGCCATGATGAGGGAGTAGTCCAGATAGGAGTTGGGCACTTTTCACTAGGGCAAGCGGCGACATGAGTCAATTATCGACTCAAGTATGGATGCCACTAGGTGATGATTGATCAGTTATCGATCGATCGTTATTGAATGATCAAGGCCAGTCGGAATGCATGATTTACTTTATGCATAGTTTATTATTTTATGCATCTGCATGATTATTGCATGATAACATAGAATAGTAAACAAGATAAAATACATAAATTTGTGACGAATAATATTCTATTGAATGTTCAGTTGTGAGCACGACAACCCATTTTGAACATAATAAATAGAAAAGGATTATATTCGTCAATTAATATTAAAGATACCTCAAAGATATATTCAGTTAAAATTCCTTCCATTTCTCAAATCTAAACAAAACCGGTTGTTTTGGTGCTCGTCAGCCTAAGTTGAGAGTGCCTCTACTACCGGGGTGTTTTCATGAGAGAAATGGGTCGACTTAACTAAAGTGAGTAGTCAAGGATTAGCCTTAGCTAACTTTCTATCACTTTCGGGAAAAGAGGTTGAGGGAATCAAGTTCATATTCCAAAAGCTGGGACTTTACTCAACAGCACAAGGAACCACAAGAACAAGTGGTTAGCTAGTATAGCGCCTACCTTGAAACCATCCAAGTAGTGGCGTAGCACTAGCTTTTAGACTATGAGGGAGGTTTCGAGGATCCTTGCCACTAGAATGCTCAAGCGAGAGAGTATTACAAATATAATATTGAGGGCTATTAAAGTTCATTAAAATAGTGGGAGACATTAAATGATATAATAATTTATTAATCATAAAATGTCAGAAGGTAATCAAGACAAAGTACTAACTACTAAATATTTATCTGATGTAGATTCAAAATGGAAATCACCAACACCACAAGTACTTTATCACCGCAATCGATCTTGGATATAGAAAATATCTTGACCGGCAATAACTTCCAGGAGTGGTACAAGCGCTTGCGCATAGTACTATTCCAAGAAAAGAAGTTATATGTCCTGGAATCCCCAATTCCTGATGAGCCTCCTCAAGGAGCAAGACAAACGGAAAAAGATAAATGGAGAAACCATGTAGACGATGCGCTTGATGTGAAATGAATCATGTTTTCATCCATTTCCAGCCAATTGAAAAAAAAATCCTGAGGAAGAGGACATCTACAAGATTCTTTCACATCTCCATGAACTATATGAGGTGAGGGCCAGGCAAGAAAGGTATGAGATCTCAAGTGCGCTTTATAATTGCAGGCTAGAAAAAGGGCACCAAGCCGGTCCTCACATACTCAAGATGATTGGGTATATTGAGAGGCTTGAAGACCTTGGGTTCAAACTGAACCAAGAACTAGTAGTGGATCTCATTATTGCCTCTTTACCGTCAAGATTCTCAACTTTCATTGTCAATTATAATATGAATGATATGACAAAGTTTCTTCTGGATCTCTTGGCTTTAGTTCGCCAAGATGATAAGGAAATAAAAAACACCAATTCAACTATCCTTATGGTGAACAAGAAAAACAAGGTCAATGAAAAGGGGTCTAAGGCCAAGTCATAGCCAAAGACACTAATGCATCGTCCTACAAAGAAGCCCAAGATTCAGAGGCAAAGTAATGAGCAGGAAGCTGTATGCTTTGGATGTGGCAAGAAAGGCCACTGGAAGAAGAATTGTAGAGCTGGGAAAAAGAAGCAATCTGACGCTTCTACTTCAGGTATTTTTTTCATTGAATGCAATCTATCTTTATCTACAAGTTGGGTATTGGATATGGCATGTGGTTCACACATTTGTACTCATATATAAGATCCAAGTAGGTTAAAGGCAAAGGGGTCTAAGGCCAAGTCAAGGCCAAGGACACCAATGCATCGTCCTGCAAAGAAGCCAAAGATTCAGAGGCAAATTAAAGAGGAGGAAGCTATCTGATTTGGATGTGGCAAGAAAGTCCACTGAAAGAAGAATTGTAGAGATGGGAAGAAGAAATAAGCCGACACTTCTACTTCATGTATTTTTGTCATTGAATGCAATCTATCTTTATCTACAAGTTGGGTATTAGATACGGCATGTGGTTCACACATTTGTATTCATATATTTGAACCATGTAGGTTCAAGAAGATTTAAAAAGGTCAAGTGGATCTCTGAGCTACGAATGTTGCATGTCTGGCGGCCTTGGTAGTGGGAGACTATCACTTGACTTTACCAACTTGTTCGGTTCTTGTTTTAAAAAATTGCTATTATGTACCATCTATTACCAAGAACATTATCTCTGTGTCAAGTTTAGACACTATGGGTTTTTATTTCAAGTTTGGAAATAAAAGTTGTCTCTTTTATATGGATAACATATGTAATGGTATGTCACATCTTAACAATGGTTTATATATACTAGAACTAGAAAACTCAGTAATGGCAATCAATGACAAAAACATCCAACATGACTCAAATAATACACACTTATGGCACATTAGGCTTGGTCATGTAAACGAGAAGCGATTACGAAGATTTCATCGAGAAGGGTATCTAGAATTAGTACCGTTAGAACCCTTAGATGTATGTCAAGCTTGTTTACAAGGAAATATGACCAAATCACCTTTCTCAGGAAAGAGAGAAAGAGCCAATGCATTTCTGGAACTAATACATACCGATGTGTGTGGTCCATTTTCAGTAGAGGCAAGTGGTGGTTTTCTAAACTTCATTACTTTTACCAATGATTATAGTAGGTATGGATATATTTAATTAATCTGGTATAATTCATATTCCTTTCGTTTCTTTAAGGAATGCCAAAATGAAGTAGAATACCAACTTGGTAAGAAGATAAAAGAACTTCGCTTAGACCGTGGAGGAGAATATCTTAACCAAGCTTTCATTGATCACTTGAAGGAGTGTGGGATAGTATCCCAACTCACTCCTCCTTATACACCATAATGGAATGGTGTTAGTGAAAGGAGGAATAGGACATTGGTTGACATGGTCAGATCAATGATGAGTCATACAACTCTTCCATTATCCTGTTGGGGATACGCCTTGAAAACAACAGCATATATCCTTAACCAAGTACCAACTAATGATGCAGATGGGATTCCATATCAGTTATGGTATGGAATGAAACCCAATCTGACACACATGCGTGTGTGGGGGTGCGAGGCATTTGTCAAGACTTTAACAAGTGAAAAATTATCATTCAGAAGCACTAAGTGCATCTTTATAGGTTATCTTAAGGATACTAGAGGATAATACCTATATAAACATTTAGATAAGAAAGTCATTGGGGAAAGATGCGCCACATTTATAGAAAGGGATCACATTTCTACAGGAAATAGTGGGAGAAAGATTGACTTCGATGAAGTTAATGCTCTGGAAGCACAAGAGTTGGTAGAGGAACAATCTTTACAAGAGCAAGTGGAAGAAGAAATTATTCCTGAGACACAGATATTGCGTAGGTCTACGCAAGAGGTTAGAGAACCATAGCGTTATGGTTTTCATGTCACTGAGTCAGGTGACACAATAGTCCTTGAGGATGATGAACCTCTAACCATCAAGGAAGTAGTAGAAGGAAAAGAAGATGGTAAATGGAAATAGTCCTTTGAATTCTGAGATGGAGTCCATGTGCCAAAATCACGTTTGGATTTTGATAGACCCTGCAGTTGAAGTAAAGCCCATTGGATTCAAATTGGTATTCAAGAAGAAGTTGGACATGGATGTTATGGTTAATACCATTAAAGCAAGACTGGTTAGAAAGGGTTTCAGACAACGTCAAGGCATTGACTATGATGAATCCTTCTCACCAGTGACAATTCTTAGATCCATCAGAATATTGCTTGCAATAGCAGCCTTTAATGATTATGAAATGTGGAAAATGGATGTCAAAACTGCTTTTCTAAATGGGATGTTGGTTGAAAATTTCTATATGACTCAACCCAAAGGGTTTGTTAAGTCAAAGAATTCCAATAAAGTATGCAAGTTGTAGATATCCATTTATGGATTGAAGCAGGCATCAAGATCATGGAATGTTTGGTTTGATGAGTCCATAAGAGATTTTGGTTTAGTCAAAAATGAAAGCGAGCCTTATGTCTATAAAAAGGTTAAAGGGAATGCTATAGTTTTCCTAGTTTTATATTATGATGACATATTAATCATGGGAAATGAGGTGCAAGTCTTACAGTCAGTTAAGACTTGGTTAAATGAATACTTCTCCATGAAAGACTTAGGTGAAGCTCCCTATATTCTAGGGATCAAGATCTATCAAGATATATCTCAAAGGCTACTTGGACTGAGTCAAAGTATATATATTGACAAGGTACTCAAAAGGTACAATGTGGAACAACCCAAGAGGGGATTGTTACCTATGTCACATGGTGTAAATCCCTCCATCAAAATGTGTCCAAAAATGCAGGAGGAGATTGTAAGAATGAGTAGAGTCCCTTATGAATCGGTAGTGGGTTCTATCATGTATTCCATGCTATGTACTGGGTTTGATGTTTCCTTTGCTTTAAGCATGGTGGGTAGATATCAATCCAATGCAGGAGAGCTGCACTGGACAGCAGTTAAGACTATCCTAAAGTACTTAAGGCGTACTAAGGATATGTTCCTGGTGTATGGAGGAGATGAGGAACTAGTTGTGAGGGGATACACTGATGCTAGTTTCCAGATAGATCATGATGATATGAAATTGTAGTCAGGATACATATTTTTCTTGAATGGTGGTGCAATGAGCTGGAGAAGCTCAAATCAAGCTATGGTTACTGATTCTACAACAGAGTCTGAATATATTGCAGCTTCTGATACAGAAAAGGAAGCAGACTAGATACGTAGCTTTATCTCAGACATTGGTGTTATACCTAGCAGTGCAGACCTTATTCCAGTATATTGTGATAATACTGCTACAGTGGTGCTTTCCAAGGAGCCCAGGTCTCACCAAAGGATAAAGCATATTCTTAGGAAGTTTCATCTCTTGAGGTATTTTACTCAAAGAGGTGAAGTGACAGTTAGCAGAGTATCCATAGAGGACAACGTGGCAGACCCCCTGACTAAATCCATTTCGCAGCAGAAGCATGATTTACATGTGAGAGCTAGCAGATTAGAACCTGTTTGCAATTGGCTCTAGTGCAAGAGGGAGTGTTGAAAGTGGGGGCCCTAGACCCAACTTGTATTGTACTTTGATTACTATTACATGTATTCAGTTTGTTTTTATACATGTTTTTATCTTTCCATGATAGTGTAGATACTTCAGCATCCACTTTGTTTATGGTAATCTTAATGTAACATCCTATGGTCTAGTTACATCATTTTGAAAGGACACCGATGATGTGTGACCATCAGGTTTTGGGGGCTCATATGTATTGAGACTTCTTCTCATGAAGTTCGTACTTGATGATCTCTAGTAATTTATATCATGAGGACAGACCCGCTTAATAGGAACACTACATCTTTCAAGTGTCATTGGTCGTTCCTATCTACGGACATGTGTAATGGTCTCCTGACTTGAGATCATTATCAATCAATTACATTTAATTACGTACATTTGATATAAGGAAAAAACCATGGCGGAAAATCCGTGGTGAGGTAGTTTGTATCGGGTACACCATTAATGGCATGGCATTGATTGAATGATCGAGAAATGATTTGTCGCATCCGAGTTTAGGAATAGATATCTCAGGACTGGTTGATTAGGATGGTTTCACATTCAATAAATCCATGGCCATGGAAGTCAAAGTTAATAACGTCCGGACAAATCAACAAACAAAATAAATCAAATAATGAATAATGAAAGTATTATGCATTCTTCTTTATTGAGATATCAATGATGAAGAGATTATATTACAAGAACCGTATTTGTAGGAAGGTAGTCGTTGCATTGACATTGCCTTATCTCTATAGGGTCCTCGATGGGTTACTAGACCCTACTCTAGGTCAGCGGTATTATTCACTACTATTGAGATAAGGGCCTAGAGGGTCACACACAATAGCGCCTTGAGAATCTGCTCTATTCTGGTAATAGAAATTTAGAACATGGTGGGAACCGCCAAAGGGTCCGTGCACTATCCAAGTTCTATGGATCACAAAAGAATAAATAAATTCATTAATTATTCATGTTTAGAAAAATTCATTGAATTTATTTATAACATGTATTTACAAGTTTTATAGTAAATACAAGTATTAATATTATTCGAATGGATTTAAATATCCTAGGATCGTTTAATATTGGCAGGAGGAATGAGTCAAGTTAAAGACTCAAATTTATCACGTAATATATTTATATATTACAAGTAAGTGAAAAATTGTAAATATTATTTATGGCATAATTTTATTTTTCATAAATAGTTATTTATATCACTTATATATTGGACTTATATTACACGGGGGCTAGGAACCTATACCGCGTGTTTTAAACACTCCCAATATAAGTGAGAGAGAGGCTCTCCCATGATTATTATTCATGTGTCACGATTGAGAGCTTCTCTCTCCTCCTAGAATCTAGAGAGAGAGTCTCTAAAGCAGAGAAGGATCTTCAAGATCATCCATCTCAGATTGAAGCTTCTTCCTTTGTGGTGATCGCCGTTGCACTGAAGTGATCGTCGATGGTCCACGCTAGCACCCGGATCTTGACTAATGGTGCACAAGTATATTCTAGAGGCGTGTGTGGATGATCTAGAGGGCTTCGACATTGGAGTCTTTGAGCAATGATTGTCGGCGTCCTGTGGCAGACTTTCTCACGCTAATTCCGAACAAGGTGCAAGTTTAATTTATTTTTGTGCTCTATTTAATCCAAGAGATATCCTTGGAGCAATTCGATGCAAGATCACCAGAGATGACAGGGTTATGTCACTCTTGTGAAGCATAAAATTTTAAATTCCTAGCCCACTGGCTTCCGCTACGTAGTCCTGGTACCCAACATATTCAACACTGATTATTTTTATGTTGAAAAAAATGACCATGAATGTACATTCTAATTCTTATCCTAAAAATTCTTATGATTTACATATTCATTTGAGGATATCTCATTCATGTGGAATATGTTCCAATGTAACCAATGTGGTAATGATTTTATGTTACAATCTCATCATTTATCTGGATTGTTTATGATTATGTTTCTAATGGAAAAATATTATGATCCATATATCAAGAAAGTAATATCTTTTATTCTACTATGTTTATTCATGATATTTTCAAGTAATAGTTAAAATTTTCCTCTATTTGGTATATCAAATAATTGGAAATATATTTTTAACAAAAATCTTCTTTATTTCTCTCTTTGGTCGAAATCTATTTTTCTTCCTAAAGCATGTTTTCTTAAAAAAATAAATAGTGTTTTTTACATTCATAAAATTATTAATTAAATAAAATTTTACCCATGTCTGAATATTTTTAAAAACAAATTTGAAATGAATCAAAATATTTTTTTCCAAACAATGTCTATTTGGATTTTACGAAAAATATGAAAGGAATATTTGTTTTAACGTGTTCAACATGAAATAATTTCTCCTCTATCATCACTAATAATTGATTTTGGGATTAAATTATAATATTCCAATTTTATTCTAAAATAAAACAATTGTAGGAATGGATGATTCTTTAAAAAATTCAAAATGGAATGGATATTTTCCTTAATATTTTTTTAAAATGATCTTTCAAAATAATTTTCCATCTAAGAGGACATCCATTGATGTGACAAAATCCTTCTTGGGGATATTATCCAAGGATAGAATTCTTATTATTTATTTGAATTGTTTATGTTCATGATTTTATGATTTTCATGAAACCTATTTCTCTTATATGGGTTATACCATGAGGAAATTATTATAAAATACACTTTTTCCCATGGGTTGTGCTTGGAGGAAATAATGAAGTGATTATGAAACCCAATTATTTTCGTTGGTTATGATATGAAGTATGTTTTATGATATTTTGGAACATGTATGATTGATTTTCATCATTTTATTAGTGGCACTCATATCTCAATCCAATATATTGGGTAATGTTTAATGTTATTTGAGCTCAAAAGGTATTCGAGAAGTTATCCTAAGCCCAAATGAGGGTACATGAGATATTTTATCAAGCCTAAAATAGGGTACACATGAATTCATCCCAAGTTTAATGTCGGTACATGGGTTTTTATCCCAATCATAACATGTTTTGAATGTCCTGGTTGGTATGCTTGATATATGATTTTATATTCTTATGTGTACACCACAAATCTATGTCATTTTTCAATGTTATTATCTCATGAATCATATTCTTCTATTTGTTTAAGATTCATGTCTTATAAACTGCCAATATTTATTCTAGGACTCATGATTATGATCTTTGATATGGAGTATATGGTTTTCAAATGTTATTCTCATGTTCTCATACCCTTATGTTCATGTTATATATGCGTATCTCTTTTTCTTACCCTTACTAAGATTTTGAGATCACCCTTTCTTATGTTTCATTTTCCTAGTTTACGATGAATGGTTTTATGTAGGTTGTTTTTGTGAAGAGTACTAATGGGGAAGATCTTTGTGGGATACATTGAATAAATTTCATGAATTATGAATATTGTGCTCAAATTTTTCAAAGGCTCTGAACTATTTAGGTCCATAGGCATGTTTTTATGTAATGTAAGTAATATTAATCCAAAAAATATGTAATATACATATATGAGAATCCTAGTTCACTATAGTTGGTATTGTTAGGATGGTATGACTCTGAGTATGATATACTCTGTGATACCAAACATAGGATCGAAATAATAATGACATTCTCAGATACAAGAGGGGGTGAATTGTACATTTTTAAAAAAAAATTAAACAAGGAATGATCTACGTTTAACAAAGTTAAACTAATCAAATTCACAAGACCTATTTTAGTACTAAAGACTAGCTGGATTTCGGAATAGTGATTCTGAAAAATGGAACTTAAAAACAGTTGCAAAGATTAAGATTCTACCTTAAAGCATACAGAATCTAACTATATCAGAGTATAAGTAAGGAAGTATAAGAAAGTTATACTTTCCTTAACAATACAAAATGCAGTGGTAAAGATAAAATTATAACAAAAACAAGTAACAAGATATAAATCTTTTAACCCAAAGAGAAGGGTATCCAACAACCTTGGATAAAAGTCCCTTGATTTATACTTTCAAGAAAGTCTATCTTACCCACACTAGGGTAAGCCCTCGATACAAAGATCAGAGTCTCTGTATTTATATCTTGTTCATCTTTCGAGCCAGATTACCTAACTCATTTTCTGAGACTTCACTCTCACTAGATTCGGATTGAATAATAATCTTTTTAGATTTGGATCTAGTAACTCTCTAAGGAGTCTTATATTTCATATGATTTGAAGTTGTAGTAAAAGAAAAACTACCATTCCCTTTCTTCTTCTTGATTTTTTCAGCATCTCTCTTCATTCTTGTCTCATGTTGTAGAAGAGTTCCAAATAGTTCATCAAGATAAATTTGAGTAACCTTTCTGTTTTCTTCAATTGCAGTTATCTTTTACTCCCATTCATTCGGTATGATGTCAATAATCTTTTCAACAAGGGATTAATCATCTAGACCTTTCTCTCCCATATATTGTAAGATATTTACAATAGTCATAAATATATGTTGAACCTTAAAAATTGGTTCTCCATAAGGAAAATTAAAACCATGATACTCAGCTCTCAATATAGCTCTTCTTGTTTCTATGACTTTGGATGTACCAAAATGTGTAACTTCAAGTTTCTTCCATATACAGTTAGCTGTTTCACAAGAAGAAATTTGGCTATATATGTTCCTAGTCATTGAACACAGTAACGTATTGTGTACCTTATAGTTTAATTGATAATCATGATTCTCTTGATTGGTGAAAGTACTTACTTCCTTGTCAGGAATTTGATAACCTCCAGTAAGCATAACAAAGTTATATACCCCAGTATTGATAAAAAAAGTCTTCATTCAATCTCTCTAATATTTGTAATCATTACCATCAAAAATTGGTGTTCTATTAGGATTTAAGTTGTTGATAGAACCAACATTTAAACCTACCATCCTTAAGAAAATCTTTGGCACAAAAACTTGTTAGTAGTAAGAGTTTGTAAACTAGAGAAAATATTCTAAGCAAGAAATATTGCACTCTATGAAAAAGTGAATCCGAAATTATAGATTCTGAAAAACAGATTAGAAAAAGTATGAATCCAGAAATGTGGATATGAAAAAGAAATTCTGAGAATTCTCTTATGAATCTAATCGTGAGATTAATTTAGATTGAACCAAACTCCTCGGATACCAATTTTTGGATCGAATATGTAGGTTTATATGTATATTAGATGGAACAATACAAGAGGGGGTGAATTGTAGGTTTAAAAACATTGTTTTTAGACACTTATGAAATTAGTTTAAATGATCTTAAACTAATAAAATTCACACAAAAAACAACCACAATTGTATTGAATATAAAGGTGTGATATGATGTAATACTATAAGAAAAGTAAATCAATTGTATTCATGATGAATACAATAATCAGAGTAATAAAATAGTGAAGGATTCTACCATAAAGCGTATAGAATCAATCGATACAATATGTAATAGTATGATTGTAATTGAAACAATTACAAGTGAATATGAAATGAAGAAAGGAAGACAATACAATTCCCTTTCTTAAAACAAAAATCAGCGGAAATGTAAAAGTATTACAATTCTTTTGACCCAAATAGAAGTTTTATCCTTTCACCTAGGATAATAGGTCTATCTTACCACCACCTTGGTAAGCCCTTTATATGATGATCGGAACGTCTGTCTTGCTATCCCCGCAAGCCCTCGATTTTTTAGGTAATCGACACCTCTATCTTTCAATCACTTGAAAGCCCTCGATACGATGGTCGGTAGCACTGTCTGCCTATCCCCAGCAGCCCTCGATTGTTATCACCTGATCAGACACACAAAGAAAACAAATCACTTATAGAAATACAAAAACTAAGAACGAGTTGTTCACGTTTTGTAATCTCAAGGCTTTCGCACGAAGAAAAAGAGAGAAGTCACAATATCTCTCTCTAGAACTTGGTATAAGAAAAGTATCACACACGTGTATCTTCTTGGATTCAAATGAACTCTTATTTATAGGCCTCAGGTTCCAAAGGTCATATTTCCTCCAACAGTCATATTTATCTGGAAAACTCGGAGGGACTTGGACACCTGGAATTATGACGGTCATATTGAAACAGAAAACACGACATCATTTTGATTAGTTTATAAGTAACTCCACGACATCGTTTTGGTTAAAAAAACAGATATATGAAGATGATAAACATGAGTATGATTAATATGAAACAAGTGTTTTTTATTAAGGACCAAAACAAGAAATTAATGAAAGTAAATTATGAGTACTATAAGTATTACATAGTGTAAAGTATTGATACGATAAAATGAGTATGATTCATAAAACTAAGTACGATTAATAGAGTCAATACAATTTCTAGAGTATGTACAATAATTATAGTCAGTACGATCAGCATGGTCAGTACGATAAGCATGGTCAGTACAATCAGCATGGTAAGTACGATCAGCATAGTCAGTACGATCAGTATGGTCAGTAAGATAAGCATGGTCAGTACTATAAGCATGGTCAGCACGATCAGCATGGTCAGTACGATCAGCATGGTCAGTACGATCAGCATGGTCAGTACGATCAGCATCGTTAGTATGATCAGCATAGTCAGTACGATCAGCATTGTCAAAGACATTTGTGATTTCCAAAAAAAGATATAAAAGTCAAAAGAGAACTTTTGACTCAACAGGTATTATAGGTAATGACTATTTAACCACTAAAAACAAGGTAGATAAAACTTTTTTGAGATCCCTAAGGATATTTCAAAGGATCTATATAGGGATGTCTCTAAGTAAAATTCTATGTATGAGTAAAAGTATCGGAATTGTCCTATAATTTTGGTAAATGATAGAGTGAGTGGTTTACATGAAATTAAATCCATTTCTAGATACTACAAGTGGGTATGGCTCTAACATAGAGGTACCTAGGGGTAATATCTCCAAAAAGGGTGCATTGATCTAGACTCATTCATCACTTGGAGAACAATATTTGGCCCTATTTCACTCTAAGTTTGACACTCACAAAGAAAATACTTTAGAAATTCATAAAATCTATATGAACCATCATGAATGATTTAAATAGATAATTACCATGAATTTCCTATATTAAGCATAAGGATTGATATATTTAAAAGATGTTATCATGATTTAGACACCCTAAAAGTTTTTTTAGGATTATGGGGTTTTCCACCATGAATAGTGTTTGTCACATAATGATTTTGGTTTTAATTGATGGAAGGAACCCAAAGAAACTTTGTTATTTTAGAGTGAAACAAAAAAAATGTATTGATTTTCATCATGAGCAACCAAACATTATGGGATCAAGAATACAAAATATTGTTATTAATCTTGCATATCTTTCTTAAGATGTGAATCATGCTTGACTTTTAAATGAGAAAATGAGGGAAAAACATTATGTTTAGTCCTTCATGAGGCAACATCCACCATATTTCAGAGGGTCTTCTAATCCACTATTTTTTTAGAGAAAGGGATATGCACCAATAAAAAGATATTTATTATTATCCTATGTTGAATTCATGTGAAAGTCATTTTTGATATCTATCATTCGGAAGGTAAATTAGATCATTGGTGGGATCATATCAACAATACAAATAAAAGACATTAATTAACTCTATGGATTGAAATTATTTCATAAACATATTTTTCAATAAGTACATCCCTTATATTCATCATACAAATACAAATAAGGATTTCCTTGAGAAGAATAAAAATGATGATGAATTTATTGGTACCAATGAGGCCAATTTTATAAGACTTGTGATGCATGATTCTGGTATAACCATCCAACATGAAAGTATGGTTGATCGATTCTTCAATGCCTGAAAACCTCATCTTTGAAGGGAGTTATCCATAATAAAATTTATTATCTGTGAATATACTATTCGATGTGCATAAATGTTGCAACTATGGTTGGAATTACATATCAATCTCATTATTTTAATAAGGATAGAAAATTATAATTCAATGGAAAATCTTAAAACCATTGATAGATAAAGATGATCTTTCCATTTGGTCAATGTGTGAAAAGGAAAATAGAGGAAATTAGATTAAGGTAACTAGTGAATATTTTATGTATAGAAGTTAAATTCATCTAGAAATTGATGTTTAATGTTATGGGAAGTAGCTAATAAATGATTCAAATATTTTGAAATAAACATAGAATGCACCACTCGTACTCTAGTGTTACAAATTCGAGGTGTGTGGGAATTATGAGAATAAATGACCTAATAAATGGTAGAATAAGATTGATAATACAATATATATATATATATATGAAGGAACAAAGGTAAATCATATGCAATAATGACGTTTGAACTAGATCGTGATAATTAGGACACACTAATCCTACCCTCCTTTGTTGATAATTTCATGTTGGTTTTGTATGAATGATCTATATAAACATATTATTTTTCATCCATTACTGAACTTTTATGTGATTATCTCCCTCTACATGAATTCTATAATAACTAAATCATATTTTATATTCTATCGGTATAGGATAACCCCAATATTCCAAGGGAAATGTTTTTATCTAATATAAGATCATATTTAAGTAATAAATGGTGAATTATCTTTTGGAATAATTTATGTAAGATTAACATAAGAATTATGGATACCCTCATGGATTTTTGAGTTTATAGTTGATTAAAAGTTCAAATTCATTAACACCCCTTTTTAGTTTTTTTGTGATGGGATTTTATCAAGAGTAAGAATGTTTTAAGAGGATGTTTCACAAATATAGCCCTTTGGTTTCGTATATAGTGATAAATTTATTTGGGGAGGAATGTCATTACACTTTTTGGGAATACAATTAATAGTGTTGGTAACCTTTATGGTTTATCTTTTATTTTATGTTGAGATAATTATGGGTTATGGTTGATCACCTTATGAATTCATCACACATATTTTCTATCAAAAAAGATTTATCTTTGGATCTGATTTCCGTAATACACATTAAATAAGTGGTAAGGATTCATAGAGTACCAATTAAAATTTTATTTGATCAAAATATATTTTTTGAATTGATTTTTTGGATAAGTCTTTAGAAATATCTTGATATGGAGTTGAGTTTCATACTTTCATACCATCCTTATATACATAATTTGTTTGAGATAATAATTCAAACCAAATTTGATATTCTAAGATCTTTTTCTATGTATTTAAATGTTGGATGGGATAAAAATATTCCTAAATTTTATGTTTCTTACATCAATAGATTTCAATAAAGAATCCATATTGCTCCTTATGAAGCCCTTTATGGAAAAAAGTGTATAAATCCAATTTACAAGAATGAAGTTATAGAATGAAAACAATTAGGATTAGAGAAACATGATGAGACAGTGGTGAAGGTTAAATCCATTTCACAAAATTTTTGAGCAGAAAATATTTTATAGAAACGTTATTGTGATAACCATTGATGATATCTAAAATTTAAATTTTATATGAAGGTTTTTCAACAAATTTCTAAATTGAAGAATAAAGTACAAACTAATCCCTATGTATATCGGTCCCATTAAAATAATTGATCATATTATGATAGTATAATATCATTTGGAGCTTCCAACAAACCTCTATTAGGTCCATGATGTGTTCCATGTATCACCCCTGAGGAAGTACATACCTGGTCCATCACATGTTCTAAACTCATAGGTCGTACCACTAGATCATGATATTGTATAAAAGGAGTAAGTGGTAGGGATTATGGGTCAAATATAGAATGTTCTAAAAAATAAGACCACTCAGCTTGTTTGTGCTTTATGGTGAAACCACCATCTTGAGGAATCCATATAGGAACTTGGAGACATAAGGAGTGAAAAAAATCCTTATTTTTTGGTATTAATTGAGGAATTTATAGGGTAAAAATCATTTTAAGGGGGGTATAATGTAACACCATGAGAATTTTTTAAATATTTCAAATAAATTTAATCCTTTGTATATTTTTCGTTTCACACAAAATTAATTTTATCTTGATTTATAAGAAATAGTAATTTTGGATTGTGTGTTATGTAACACAGAGTTTAGAATTTGTTTTTCACAACACAGATATTTAATGAAATAAGAAACATTATTAGAATATGGTTATTTAAAGTAATTTTTATCACCTAGTCGTTGGAATAACGGGTATGAATAGAATTAAATAAATTATGAAAATATGTGGTTTAAACTTCAATATAAAATGAATTCTTTGTAACCAATTAACTAAAAATAAAAATAAAACCATTTGAAAATGAATGAAATATTTTTTCTGAAAAACAATTTTTATGAAGAAAAACACATTTTAGCTAAATAAATTAAACAAAAAACGTTTGGTGAATGATTTTAACAAAATTTACATAGCATATGTTCTATAGACTTATTAAAATTCATCTTATATATTTTCAATGCAAGATAACATAATAAACCCAATTTTATGCTTGTCATTGTATTTTTCAAAAAAGAAACAATGTTGATTTTTTGAGAAATTATATTAATTTTTTTTAAGAAACCTTTAAAAAATTTATTTTAAAAAATAAATTTCATTTTTGAAATTATAATATCAAAATTATCTTATGGTGAATTTTTGATAAATTTCTTAAATAGATTAATTTTTTGAAGAATGGTAAAAAATATTGAATTTTAATAGAAAATTTACTTTTTATTTAAATTATTTATAAAGTTAAATTATATTTAAAAATTATTTGCAAGAAAAATTACTCTTATTTTATTTATATTAATATAATTTATGAAATTTTAATCAATATTATATTGAAATTTTATTAAATAAAGTTTAAATTATTAATCATTTTTTCTTTGAAAACATGCTTTCATGTCACATGTGTTAGATTAATTTAAATAATAGTCACTTACTTATAAGAGTTGAATTTAGAAAAATGTTTTTCGTAATAATAATTATTATAATTTATATTATCTAATATGTTCAACCTAATATTTTACCAAAATTAATAGTGATTACATAAAAAATTAATTACTGTAGTTAAGGTGAAAATGAGATTATCGGCGGTTAAAATAAAAATACAAGGATAAGAATGAGAAAAAAGCATAGATAAAATATATTTATGTAACATATATAGAAACTATAATGTATAATTCATATTAATACACTTTTTTTGTTCCTTTTAGAATTAGAAAAATGTGGGTACACCTTTTTATTTTCAAAAAATTACATGTGTGCCACACACCTCAATTATAAAAGGTCACCCCTGTTCTCCCTTATTCACAACATAAAACTATTTTTTTCAACAAATACACGACCATATCACATTCCTCAATCCCCCATATCATCTTATAATATTTTTTCTAATAATATAACTTATTAAGGATTTTGGTGAAAACCTAAGGAGGTTACCTGAAGATGAGGTAATGTTCTTCGATGAGCATTTTTATTTACTTTCTTCCTTCATGACATTAAATTATTATTATACCATGTTGATATTATAAAATTATTTTATTACATATAATTAAATAGTGTTATTTTAATGTATGTACCTACATCCATCTCCACTTCCATCTAATGGGTTACAAAATCACCATTCATGTGTATGGTAAACTACCGCCTCACAAACCAATGTCAATCGTTTTTTCATTTACACCTCTCACAGTAGGGTACGATGATTGATAAAAATTGTATATATGATATTTGTAACTTAATTATATTCATTCACTAATTATATCATATATACCTTTTTTTACATTCCATTCCATGGGTGATACGATAACATCGCTCATGTGTCAGGAGGACTATTTCATCGTGAAGCGATGTGATTTTTTTTCACTAACTCTTTGCATTAAAGATAATAAGGATACACATATTTTATTTAGATGACATAATTATGATATTTATGAAATATTTATTATTTAAAAAAGGAAATATGTCATTTTTAATTACTTTTTTCATCTTTGAAAGATGAAAACGTCATTCATGTACGTGTGGACTACTCCTTCGCGAAGTGATGGGACTCTCTATTCATCACCACACTACATAGATGATATGGTTAAGTATATTTAAAAGAAATTAAAATTTTATTTATTATATTATGTTGATTATTTAAATAAAAGATATTACATACCTCATTTCTATAATTATCATTAAAAAGGGAATCATTTCTCATTCGTATATATGGAATACCGTTTCCGTGATCATAACATACTTCATTTCTCAAAACCACCTTTAATTATGGGTATTAAGAATATAAATTATGTATAATTATGATAATTATTTCATGATTATTTATCTGGAGATAATTTAACCATGATCAAGTTGATAGGATTGATGATAACAAATCTAAACATATACAAAAGAACAAATCCATTATTACCCAAAACGTGACATTAACATGGATTTGTAAATAAAAAGGTAGTAAAAGGACATAATTAAATAATATATAGTATAATATATATACATATGGTAATTTAATATATTTATAATAAATTTATATTAATTATTTATGAAGTTTTAAAATTTACTAAGTAGGTCTAGAATTAAGGTTAAGGGTTTCTAGTATCACTTTTATTTTTGGGAGACATATGAAAATTCACCACTAATTTATTAAGTGTGGTGTATATAATTCCCATTTAACATGTTAAATCATAAATGTCCTTATTTTATTGATATTTAATTTTTCATGTAATTTCATTCTTAATAAGATCTTTGGATTTAAAATATTACTAAAGGGTTAAGGAATTTTCATCTAACTCTTTACTTCAATGAGATACATGCCTTATTCACCTCATATTCCATTTATAAGGTGTATATACTTCTCATTAATTTATTTTATGTTTACTAACCTGATCATTATTTTTACTTAAATATCTATTTTAGAATCTCTCTTTCATGGGGACTATGTTTCAATGTTACTGAAGTGGTATATAATTTATGTTACAATCTCATCATTTATCAGGATTATTTACAATTATGATTCTGATGATAAAATTTTAGGATCCATACCTCAAAAAACTCATTAATTTTATTCTCATATTGTTATTAATTACATTTTAATTTAATATTACTATTTTTTCACACTTAGGTACTTAATATAGTTTAGAATAGGTTTTTAATAAAAATCCTCTTTATTTATCTCTTCAGTCAAAAATCTCTTTTCATATAAAAAAATGATATCTAAAAAATAAATAAAATTAAAATTATTAAAATTATTTATTAATGACATTATTATACATGTTTTTCTTTTAAAGAAAATGATTCTTCATATCATTTCCCAAACAATGCCCATTTTTCTTTTACTAAGAATGTGAAAGGAATCATCATTTAAATGTGTATGAAATGAACTAAATTTTATGCCATTAGGAATAGTAATTGTTTTGATGATTCCATTATAATCGTTAAAGGTTATTTTCATATTTAATTATTTTGAATTTAGTTTATTTCATAAAAATATCATTTCAAAATTTAAAGGATATTTTCCTCAAGAAAAATAATTTAAATGATTTTTAAAAATAATTTTCTATCTACGATGACATTTATTGATGTTACCTATGAAATATTGGGGATATAACCGAAGGATATAATTATTATTATTTATCTTAATAATTCATTTTTTTGGAATTATATTCATGAAAACTATATCTCTTCCACATGTTATACCATGAGAAAATGATTATGAAACCTGCTTAATTTTTCATGGGTCGTACTATAAGGAAATAATGAGTTTATTATGAATCCCAATTCATTTCATGGGTTCATATTTGATGAATGTTTTATAATCTTGTGGATCACTTTTGTATTATTTTAATTAAATTATGGGTGAAGCCTATATCCCCCTCCAATGCATTTGGTAATGATTAATGTAATATAAGCTCGAAGGGTACACATGAGGTTATCCCAAAACACAAAGAGGGTACATTTGAGGTTATCCCAATCCTAAAGAGGGTAAAAAAGGGTTCATACTAATATTAATGTAGGTACAGAGGTTTTTTCCTAAGCCTAACATGTTATGAATATCATAGTGGGTTGCCATGACATAATATTTTTTTGTTCTTATGTGTGCGCCACAAATCTATTTTGTATTCCAATGTTATAATCTCATGGATCATTTTTATTGATTAGCATATTATTAATGTATTTTTAAATTACAATATTTATGAAATCAATCATGATTAGGATATTTTTTATGTGACTTATGGTTTTTAAAATTTATTCTCATGTTCTCATATGGTTATGTTCTTATTAATATTATTCATATCCCTTGTATACACTTAATGGTCATCTAATCTCACCATTTCTTATATTTCCTTTCCCAAAGCTATGAATAAATGGTTTAGGTGTTGTATATTTGTGAATATTACTAAGGGAAAGATCTCTATGGGATATATTAATGACCTTTCATGAATTAATAAGCTAGTTTTGTAATTTTACAAAGGAAATAAACAATATTGTTCCTCAAGAATTTTTTTATGGAATAAAATAAATTTTAAATATAAATATATGTAATATCCATGAATAATAATCCTATTTATATATTGTAATAGATTTACTAGATGTCATTATTTAAGGAAATTATACATGTTAAGTGTTATTCTAGCTCAGTTAAATGCCCTAAGAGGGGGTTAATCGAGGTTTGAAAGATTAAAACAATTGTACCTTAAGATCTTATTTCATCATTAAAAAAACACCCTTCTTAATCATTCCCATAGAAATGTTTGAAAAAAATGAAATAATTCATGAGACACAATGATTTTACTTGATTCACCCTCACTATGCTACATCCAAGGAGTATACAGTGGCAATGTGTTGATGTAACAAAGCCATTATAGATCACTACAAAAATATCGTTTGGAATAGATCACTTATATTACCATGCTCACTACCTTTAAAATGTTTAGGGACCTCTCACTACTTCTCAATGTTCACTACCTCATTCATTCCTATAATGGATCAATTCTAGTAGATAGGATCACCTCCTACATCTTTTTTTCCTCACTACTCCAAAAAATATCCATACATATTTTAGGGAAATATAGACCCTTCATTAGAAATAATGAGTGAATCCTAAATTGTAGGAAGGGATATGTTGAAGTACCACATTAATCTACTTGATTAATACAAAATTACCATATATTTACTCGGAGATCACATCTTAATACTTTCATGACACTTAATACCTTCTAGAAAATCACACAAAATTTATGAAATTGACTAATTATTCATAAGTATATATTCCCTTCATGAACCCCACAACACTTGTAAAGATAACCTATTTCACAAAGACCAAAAATCCTACTTAAAAACCTCCTTCTATGAAGCTCAAACACTTTTTTGAAGCTCACATATTTTTTTGGATTTTTATATTATTCACAAACTTCAATAACTCTAAAATGATTATAACATTCGGTCAGATTTCATAGCCTTCACAAATTTAAATACATTCAGGATGCTTACATATTTAAATAAAATTTAATAGCCTTAATAAAGTTCCTTTATTCGTGTTATTTTTCAAAAGAAAAACTTTCATGAACACCTTCACAAATTCTGAGCCTTTGAATCTTCATTAAGTATTTATCTATTTTTAAAGGGGGTATAGGAATGCTTATAAGAATTGCCTCCCATTCAAGAAGCATCAGTCCTCACCATCACCTTTTCACATATCTCTCCAATATCATTCCGAAATCTCCCTATTTTTGTGATGCACAATGGAAATTTCATGTTCGAGAAGATTCTCATAGTCTCAAAAATTTACCGTCAACCCCTCCCTCATTTGCAATGCTCGTTCATGATGATTTTACCCTTCACGAAATTGATTTCATGAAACCCATTATTAAAAAAATTAATTAATTGACCATAATTTTATGAGGCATTAATGGAATTCCAACTTTTGCAATGATTGATCCATCCTCCATGTTTTGGACCCCAAAAATTTGAAAACACTTGGAAATAACACCATCTTTTATATAATTTATTTTCTATATCCAAGGAATTAATTCTATTGTCTTTGATGTTTTTCAATATAACTTGTCGAAAATCTCTCTAGAACTCAACAAATTACCATAGAAACCTTATTTTTCAACAAATTAAATCATCGTAAAAACTCTAAAATGTTACCTTGATGGATTTTTCCCAAAATTTAACTCTAATGATTGATAAACTATTCATCAAGTTCATTGTCAAGTGTTAATTACACTAGGTTTATGTAAATTGCCTAGTACACTAAAGAATGAAGATGATTGATCCATTGATGTTTCTGGTTGGATGATGTTTTAGAATGATATGAAGACCATGAAAAGAATAATTTTATAAAGATATTTATATCCCCTGAAAAAAAATGTAAGTACATATATAATATTTAATGGTAACTCTCCTTGAATAAGAGTTATAACTAAAATTTAATACTATGTAATTACTAAATATATATATGGGTATTGAATAGAAAAATGGACAACCAAGCATGATAACTAGGCCATATCAATCCTACACCTATGGGAGAAAGCTCAAGTATTTGAGAGAGAAATCAAGGCCCTAAATCATGATGGAATGAGTAAGAAGGCTTTTATAGTGCCCATAAGGTGTGCAAAGGTGTATGTCCATAGAATGCAGGAGGATACAAAATGTACCATGAAAGTTTGTGGTGTCTCACATTCAAGGGTGTGTGTCTACAGTTCTAATGGTGCTGGCTCTGGTGGAATCTCAATAAACAAAAGGAATGGGATATGTTATATAGTGGATCACAACCATGGTGAACTCTTGTAATGTACTTTTGATAATGTGTTATAACTAATGTATTAAAAACATACACATATATCATCATCCATCCAATCATGTGAATCTCAAATATCCAAAGAATCCAATTAAATTTACTTAACCAATAGGTTACCCTTACAACCGACATACCCATACATAAATGGGATTGAACTTTACACAAGCTCATGGAAGCTATCATCTAACCTCCACATTGTCATCTTCTACCTAGGGTTAATGAGGGTTTCTGCTCAATATTTCTTCAGGTATAAAAAAACTCAAATAGGGTTGCAAATCACCATAGAAAACTCAGGAAAAGAATTATTCCTAGATCTCCATGCATATAAACATTCAATTATTCTATGGAGAATTATAATACTGAAGATGATGAGAATAAATAGTGATGTGTTCACTAATATGAATGCATTTAGGTTGAGTCATGTGATATAGTTATGTAGTGTATATAATTACCCTTTTAATTTTAATTTCATTATTCATTCATACATTATGGTATTTTATGTTTTGATTTAAATTATTCTATCCAAGTGAATTTGAGTTGAAAATTTCCAATTGTTAAAAGTTATTATATAATCTCACATTATTTTCTAATTGTTAACATTCACTTAAAAAATCAATTCCTTGTAATTATTTTTCATTATACATTAAATTTATCGTAAATATATATATATTATTGTATAATAGATTTTATTATTTCCTAAAATATATTAATTTTTTATAGATGGTGTTTACTTTGATAGTTATTTGATTAAATTGAACAATATTTATAAATATATGTCCTTTACTCAATACAGATATTTAATTATGAGGAATATCTTTTATGAATTAAATTGATTATTGGATATATGAGAAATGATTTGTACATGTAGACAAGGTGGGTCCTAGTTATAGATATCCCATCAATGCATTTATAGGTTTCATGAGATAAATTAGTTGGACAAAATTAAATGAGTATCTACCAATTGTTTTAAACAATCTTGAGGATAGATTTTAGCGTAAGAGGTTTTCATGTTCTTGAGACATGATTTCTAAAAAATAAATATTTAATTAATTTATAATTCAATTATTATTGTTATCTATATTATTTTTACTATGATATTATCTCTGAATACAATTCATTCTCAGTAATTGATTAATTGTAATTGTTTTTCTGTTATATAAATTTCCATGTTGATTTTTACATATAATATCATGATAGTAATATTATATTAGTATCTTCTATGTTCAATGATTTATCATTCCCTTTTAATTATTCTCATTGATTCATGATAGATTCCAATGTACTTAACTCTTTTTGAGAATTTCATGTCTGCCTTATTTTTCATCCATTCCCCAGGATATGAAGAAGAATTCTTGGAATGAGTTTTCAAGGATGGATTTAATTTTATTTTCTTATGTATTTAATTTTATTTTCTATTACCAATGTAAAATGGGTATCATGTAGGTATCTGGTGTTCTATAACTTATAAATAGATTGGTCCTTCAGGATTTTACCCTTTGTATCTATGCCAATGTAAAAATAATAATACACTAACTTAGGGTTATTGGATTCAAGGTTCTTATGGTTGGTTTCAAAGGATATTTAGTAGAATACATGGGATCTAAATTAAGGAAATCATAGACTATTGAACAAAACACGATTATAAAAATTGAGGATAAGTATATAAGAACAACATAATAATTTTTTATAGAAGATATTATGTGTTTTTTCATAGAAATACATCCACGTATAAATACTACAACTGGAATTGTTTCTAGAATATAGGTACCTAAGGGTAATAACATAAAAATGGGAACATTAGGATAGACTTGATCAACAACTGGGGTAAAAGAAGTCGCTATACTATACACTTGGTTTGACACTCCAACGGGAAATGATAAGGATAATTCACATTTTATTTAAAAAACATTATGAAGGATTTGAAAATAAAGATACCAACAAGGAAATCCAGTTTATAATTATGAGATTAAAAATTAAAATATTATAATTTTTGGTAAGTGTTGCATCATATTGATAATTATACATTGTGATTTAAACATCCCAATTTCATGATATAATCTAGTATATTCCATTGTCTTGAAATGGTTCCTAGAAGGAAGAAGGGAAGTAATACTCCCAGATAATATAGATACCTCCCTGATAAGGATCGAAATACCATTGGTATTGTAACTGGGAAAATTATGGGTATATTAGTGAATATTAATCAGTTTATGATAAATAAACATTCATATATGGAGAAACATGTTACGTAATGTGATTATACTTTGTTTGATCACTTTATGTGATAGAATACACCATAATTTTATGGGAATACTAATCCAATGGTATAATACTAATGGATTAAGACCCTAGAGAAGTTATTAATTGTATTGGGATGTGGTGAAAAGGAAAAATTTACAATTTTAGTGTACTATCTTAATGTAGGTAATGATCAATGGTGGTATTTGATTAAAAATACAGGGGAAGAAGAGGAAATATAAATCATACAGTGGAATGATTTCAAGGAGACATTATTTAGAATATAATGATATAAATTTAAACATCCATAGATAAATGAAAATTGAAGAAGAAAGTGCCATGGAATAAGAAACTACCTATACAATTTTAGCTATGTATGCTACATATTACATGTGAAACACTGAGTGAATGATTGATCATTTATTTGAAGGGATTAAAACTTGTGTTTGAAGAGCACTGGTCACTCAAAATTTTCCATCATTTGTTGATGTAGTTTTATATACTGTCAAAAAATATAGCGAGTTCAATAGATTATATATATTAAAGGTAAATACAAAGAAGAATATGTCATATGAACACCATGAAAAAGGGAATGTTTCAAATAAGAATAAGATAACACAATGATTTACACCTTTTAAAAACTATGGAAACTATCACCTGAGTAAATTATTTAAGGGATTGTGAGTTTTTTATAATTTCATAGAATATGGTCACTAGGATAAATAATTGAAAGGTAAGAATGAAGAAACTTATATTCATAATTTCTACAGTAGGGAGATGGAACACTACATAAAAAAATGTCCCAATATTGAAAGTAATACACCAAAAAATAGAAAAATTAGTGAAGGATAAGCTTACAAAATCCCTACTTCTATAGTAGAAGTACATAATTATGTGGTGAAAGATAATTTATTCACATATTAGAATTTAGATAATTATTTATTCGATTATGGATCCTTAGAATCCTTAATATATAAACTATTTTCCCAGAAAATTTGATATTTTCCTTTTAATTTAAAAAGGAATTTTTCTGTAAAAAATATTAAGGGTAGTCTTATTACAACAAGGATGTTTCATGAAGTACCCAATGTGACACGTAATTGTTCTTTAGTTACTATACTTATTATCATACCTATGGATGAATTCAATATAAATCGTGGTATAGAATTCATTTTAATATATGATGTATAAATCTATTTAAAGATGAATGAAATTATGATTTGTGAGCAAGATATATAATTCCTTATCTTTAAAAAATAGAATTCATAATATGAGTAAAATCATGACCAAACCAAAGTAGTTTTACTAAATTATATTCTTAGGGTAAGAGAAAAAATCTAGGCATGTAGATAATAATATCTGAATTTAGGATGTCCCTATTATACAAGAATACAATGATATTTTTCTGAGTAATTTCCATAAAATACCCTAGAACGTGAAGTTGGGTTTTCCACTAATTTAACCTCTGATTTTATACTAATATCAAAGACTCCCTATGGAATGGCCATTGTGGAATTAATGGTGTTATAGAAACAACGAGAGTATTTGGGTGATAATGGATTTATTCTCCCTATTGTTCCACCAAGGGAATCCCATATTCCCTTTCTCTAAAAATAAATATATATCAATGTGGAATTTTATTGGTTATATAGAAATCAGTTCTATTATGATTAACAAAAATTTATCATCCACCTCGCATTGATGACCTATTTGATCAACTTAATGGAGCCTAATATTTTTCAAATGTAGACCTTTTTTTTGGGTATCACAAATTATGAGTAAAGAAGTAAAAAATTCTAAAGGTGTCTTTTTGAATGAGGTATGCATATTATGAGTTTATAAAAATTCCATTTGGATTGACTAATTCACCTTCTCTTTTTATGGATCAAATGAACAGAGTATTAAAGGAATATCATGATGATTTTTGTGGTATTAATTGATGATATCTTGGTGTATTATAAAATCGAGGAGGACCATTAGAATCCCATGGAATTCATTCATTAGACATTTATGAGGAAATAGTTATATGGTAAATTTAGTAAGTGTGAATTCTAGTTTCCAGAAATTTCTTTTCTTTGACCTAATTTATCAATGGATGGAACTGTAGTTGATACTATGATTTCAAAGGCAGCTTAATAATTTCCTACACTAAAGAACATAACTATATTATGTATTTTCATTATCTTAGAAGGTTATTATTGATTATTTATTCATAATTTTTCCTAATTGTCTAACTCATTAACCATGATTACCCAAAAATGGGTTAATTTTTTGGAAAAATGAATGTGAATAATGTTTTGATGAACTAAATATGATAATGTTGACTGCTTCCCTTTCAAAAAAAATAATGTACAATGCTATGATTTTGACTCTATCAACTAGAAATGGTGGGTTTTTGATATATAGTGATTCATCAAAAAATGTAATTGTTTTTTTCCTAATTAAAACTGATAAAGTTATTGCATATGCATCAAGGAAATTGAATACTCATTAATAGAACTATCCAACCCATGATCTTTAGTTGGTGCATGTAATCATTTAATTGAATATATAAATGCTATATCTCTATAGTGAAATATTTGAGATAAACATGGATAATAAAATCTTAAAATACATCTTTTAAAAAAATCAATATGAGGCAAAGTTTATGGTTTGAGTTACTCAACGATTATTATTTCTCAATACCCTACCACCTAGGGAGATAAAATAATGAAGTAGACGTGTTGATTTGGAAATAAAATGGTGTTCTAAACTAATTAATGATTTAGAGGGGGCCTATGTTTATAAATCTAATAAATATTTATATGAGAATAATTAAGGAATGGAAAAAATAACTAATTTTTACATTATCATAAAACCATATTTATTATAAAATAAAAAAATCTCAACGTTTAGATGAGAATATTCTAAAGAAAATTAAAGATGTTCATGATGAGAAATTAATAGGCTCCATTTTTGAAGATAGTGTTATAGAATTGGGAAATTGATTATTTGGTCCATCTATATCTAATATAAAATGGTGTTATTAGATGATTTTCATTTCTCAAATTTCTCTAAACAACCCAATAGCACAAAGATATAGAGGGATTTGAGATAAAATTTTTAGAGGGATGAAATGAAGCAATAAATTTATGAGTATTTGTCTAGATGTTTAGTTTGTTAACAAGTGAAATCTTGGAGTTGTAATCTATGAGGATTCATCAAACCTCTTCATATTACTATGTGGAATCATATGATATAATTATAGACATTGTAATTGGACCACCATATACTCCTGGAAAGAATGATTCAATATTGATTATCACTGATTTCCTAACTAAATCTTCATATTTCCTCACTATAAGAGAATATTTTCCTCTTTTGAACCTCAAAAGGATCAATATTAATGAAATTGTAGGAATTAATCGATCACCTCGATCAATTGTGTCTGGTTTTGATCCATGATTTTCATTGAAATTCTGGAGGGTCTTTCAAAGGATCTTGATATAGAGTTTCATTTTAGAACTACATACCATCCCCAAAATAATGGATTGTCTGGAAGGAAGATTAAAACAATGGAATACATGTTAAGTTCAAAATTAACTAACTTTCAAGGTATTTGGTATCAGTATTTACCTTTGGTAAAGTTTTCCTATAACAATATTTCTCATTCAAGTATTAAAATGGCCCCACATGAAGCATTATATAGAAATATATGTGGTAATCAAACATTTTGTGATGATGTGGGTGGAAGGAAACTTTTAGGGACAGAACTTGTTGAAGATACAACAATAATGGTAAAATATATTCGATCTCACATTAAAGAGGCATAAATTAAGAAAAATATTTATGCCAATAATCATAGGAAAGATTTGGAATTCAAAGTGTGAGATCATGATTTCATCAATGTATCTCCATGGAAGGGTGTTAAATAGTTTAGTAAGAAAGGGAAACAGATCCCAAGGTACATCATACCCTTTGAAATCCATTAATTAATTGGATTTATTTTTTATCATTTGGAAGTGATACTAAATCTCTCAAAATTACAAGATGTGTTACACATATCATTGTAAAGGATGTACATGATAGACACAATGCATGTGCTCACATATGATGAAATATAATTTGACTATGATATATCTTACTATGATGAACCTATCTAGATTCTTAAAACTACAAGGAAATTATTGAGGAATTGAAAGACATGTTAAGTAAAGGTATGTTAGAGAAATCATAAAATGGAGGATGAAAAATGGGAACCATAACATATTATGAAGAAGAACATCCATAATATTTTTGGAATGTAATATCCATGAAATTTTTCAGATATATTTTTTTAGGATTGATGATATTATCACCCCAAGAATTTAAAATATATATCTTTTATAATACATTTAAATTCATTAATATCTTATAGTGAACGCAACACCAGGTTTAAACTAGAACACTTTATTAAAATGTTATTTAAATGTGACCAATTTAAACTAGTTTTTAGGTTATAGGATATGAATAGTACTTACTAAATAATAAATATTATGGTTATATATTGATTATAAATAAAAAATATTCATATTTAAAAATTAAATGTTTCTTAGAAAAAAACTTTATTTTTTCTAAAGGATGGTTTAGTCATTTTTTTCACACATAATTTGAAATTAATTTTAAAAAAATTTATAGATTTACATGAAAAGATTAAAATAATTTTTTAAATAATCATATCTAAATTATCTTGGATTTAATTTTTGTGATTTTTCTGAAAAGTTTCTCTTTTTGATGGATAATGAAAAATATTGAAATTTAGTTGAAAATTGTCTTTTCGTTCAAATAATTTTTAATGTTCAATTATATTATTAATTTATTTAAATTTAAATTAGGTAAATTATATATAACTTAACCCAATTAAGGTCATTATAATCATTTTAATATTGAATTTATATTAAAATGGTGTAACCTTTTGAACATTTTCTCTTAAAAAAATCAATGTTCTTATCAGATCTGTGATATTAATTTTTAAATTAAAATTATCCAATTCAGAATATTTAATTTTGAAAAATAGGTTCCATATTTTGAATCATAATAATTTTTAATTTTTAATAATCTCATCTTAGGTTTTGAACAAAATGAATAGTAAAAACAATATAAAATAATTATTGTCCTTAAGGTAAAAATGGAATTACAAGGTGTTAATCTAGAAATATTGGGGTTAAATTATCCTAAAAACATGTTTGAAATATATTTTCCATCTATATTTATACCATAAAAATTTTATTATCTGTAATGTTCCATTAGATAATCATTGTGACATGAAAATAAATGTCGGAGTAATTCATTCATTCTAAAAATTACAAGTGTGACAGTCACCGCACTTATAAAAGGACACCCACTCACCTCTATTCTTGACACTTTAAAACATATTTTAATTAGAAAATACCAAATAAAATCACTTCTCAACATCATTATTACCATTATGTAATCATTATTTTTTATAAATCTAACATATTAAGTCATTTGGGCAAACTAAAGAAGCATTCCCGAAGAAGAGGTAATGTTCCCAAATTAGAGTTTTTATTTTGTTTCTTCTTACACATCCATTAATTATCATTAAAACAATATGATATAATAACATAATTATGATAAATATACTAATATTTATTTATGTTATGTTAATTACTTACAACAACCCCCACTTCCATCAAATGGGTTACAAAATCATTATTCAGGTGTATAGAGAACAACCACCTCATGAACTGATGTCATTAATATTTCTCGTTACCACCTCTCATGGTTAGGTATTATAATGGAAATAATGTATACATATGATATTTATAACATATATATACATCTTTAGTTACTACATTATATATAAATTTTTAATTTCCATTCTGTAGGAGTTACGACAACGTCGCTCCTATGTACAACATACTACCGCCTCACAAATCTATGTAATTCATCTTTCACTAAGACATTACATAGAATGTAATAAAAATAAATTTAATTACTATATATGATGTATATAAAATAAATATTATATTAGTGACACATTTATCAATCTTAAAATATAATATATATCATTTAATTTATTACCTTTTCACTCAATGAAAGATGATAACATAGTTCACATACGTGTGGACTACCGCCTTCACGAAATAATGTGACTCTCTTTTCAACACCACATCACATAGATGATATATATAATTGTATTTAATTAAATAATGTGATATATATTATATTATGATCATTCTATAAAATTAATATATTAATTACATTATTTCAATAATGATCATTGAAAAATGGAAATGTTACTCATGTGTGTGTACGACCTACCTTCTCTATGATTGTAACGTACTTAATTTCAGAAAAAAATCATTATTGGTATTAAAATGTAAATTTATTTATAAATATGATTATTATTTCATTAATTTTATTTTTTATATGATGGAACTATATAATTTCCAAAAAAATCATAACTTTTCTAATAAAGAGCGAATGAGAAAATTAGATAATTAGCATCTGAATCTATGAAAATAATAAACTATTATTAATGAATGGGTGATATGATTTTATAAATTATCATATATGATATTATAAATATTAATATGGTTCTAGATTAAGTTAATAAAATTTTTATACCCACTACATAGGAGTTTAAATATCATTCAATCAAAAGAAAGCATGGTGTAAGGGGTTTCATCTCAATTTACATTCCACTAATGCATATTTTTTATTATGAATAAATTAAAATTAATATGGTGTATATAATTACCATTTTAAATTTAATGTCCTTGTTAATTCATAATTTATGGTATTATAAGCTTCAATTTGAATTATTTCATCCATGGGGATTTGACTTTAAAACATTCACATGTTAAAAGTTATTGTACTATCTCACTTTCTATTATGATTGTTAAATTTCTCTTAAAACAATCACCCTCTTGTAATAATTTTTTATTTTAAATTACTTTTCTCTTAAATATATATATTATTGTATAATGTATATGATTCTTTCCTAAACCATATACCATTTATACCTATAGATTTACTTGAATAGTTATTTTATTAACTGGGGAAATATCTATAAATTTGTATACTTTACTCAATATAGATATTTTATGATAAGGAACATTGTTTGTGATTTAAATAAATTATTTTATATATGAAGAATTATTTGAAAATGCATACTTGTTTGGGGATGGTTTATAGATAACAACTCAATGAATCACTGGTCTCATCAGACAAATTAGTTTAAAAATTAAATAGGTTTTTACCTGTAGTTTTAAACTTTCTTGAGGATAGTTCTTGACAGAAGAGGATTTTATGTTCCTAAGAAATTATGTACAATAATTAAAATTTTAATTCATTGATAATTCATTGGTTATTTTTATCTATGATATTTATTCAATGATATTATTTATATATGTATTCCATTATTAGTTATTGATTACATGGATTTTTTTAAGTTATTTACCTTGAAATATTGATTTTTCCTTATCTTATCATGATAGTCAGGTTATTTAATATTAATGTTTGTTTAGTTATTTACCATTACATGTTAATTATTTTTACTGATTTAGGATAGCTTTAGTTATACTTAACCCTTAATAAGAATTTTATCTCACCCTTATTTTTATTTCCTTCCACATGATATAAATAAGTATTCTTGGAATTATTTTCAACAATGGAATTCATTTAATTTTTTTTGCTATGTTTCATTTTCAATTCCAAATGTAAAATGGGTATCATGTATTTATCTTCTTCTCCAAAAATTCTAAACCGATTAGTCCTTTGGGATATGACCCTTTGTATCTATGTCACTGTAATAAAGAAACACACCAACTCTAGGATACTAGAGTCGGGGTTGTTACATAAGAAGTCAAGTTGAATGTATTGATGATTTTTCATGAAAATTAAATATTTTAACATTTAAAATAAATATATTATGAGAAAAATTTTACTAATTAGAAGTTTCAAATTTTTAAAATTATAGTTTTTTATGAATTATATATAACATTATTCTATAATAATCTAAATTAGAAAATATCCTAAAAATGAAATAAAGTAAATTATAGACTAAAACTCAATATTATGTTATGTTTAAGGTCATTTCCTTATATTTTTTATCAAAGTTTTAGATAAATTTACTTTTTATTATTTAATTTGATTTTATGTTCAAAATACTCTATAAACATTAATGATTTCATGATATGGAGAATTATAGTTATTTTGGGTAAATATAAAGAGTTGAATAAAGGATGGCATGGTTAATGATATATTATTATTTATCCTCCAATTAAGAGTGTTTATTGTGATTTATTTGATATAATCACACTAATTTTATTTTGTTTTAGTAAATGGATACATCCAAAAGGAACCAAATTAATAATGGATGTGAAGTAAAATATGTTTTTAGTATGAAAAAAGAACCCAAAAATGGTAGCTGTAGTGAAACATATTTTGGTTATTATTAACTATCTATTATAAGTTATGATTGAAAACATGAACCCATGTGAGTTTACAAACACTCCAAAGAAGAGAAAAATTGACTACCATAGATGTTATGTTGATAAGGAATACATAGGTAAAAATATTCACTGACATATGTTTTAGGAATATGGGACGAATCACCCATGAAAAAATCTTAAGGGGAATTAAAGATTTTTTTTATGTGTAAATGGGGGCATAAATTAATAGTCTTATAAATAAAAAATTAATAAGTTAGTTAACACTAACAAGTGAAATAAAATTCTTCCTAATGTGTCAATTGAATGTTTTAAATGTGAGGATTTTGGTAATTATGTAAATTCATGTCTTAGGGGGGCATCTTAATAATGGCATCAATAATACGTCACAAAATAAATTCTTATAAATTACCAATTCAATTATATAGGAATATGAGGAAACTAAAAAATACTTTTGAATTGTATGGATTATATCTTGTTTTTTTGTTTGAAATTCATGAATATCAGGATAGAATATGTATTTGGTTTTGTAGGAAGTAATTATTGAGGAAGAAGATATAAAATCCTGGTTAATGGATTATGAATAATTTTTAGTGATTAAGGTTTTTACAACAATGGATTCAAGAGTTATTATGTAGTGGTAAATTTAAGCATGATCATAAGTTTAAATGGATCAATACTCTTTTGATGTTTTATGTGATGGGGGTACTTTTAGAAACATTTATTATGTTTTGAAATATTTTTAAGTTATATTTTACACTAAACATAATATCTTAAAATATTATTTGATGGATAATTCTCTTTTAGTTTTTTAGACAAAAGTCTAAAAGGCATTGAAAACATTACGGTTTATGTGATCTTTGATTATTAAGATTATTTTTTACGATGTTCACCATATTTTTGGGAGTGTTATAAGAAATATTTTAGTAAAATTTTTTGAAAAAGGAAAACATGTAACTTCTTAAAAGGTTATGGGGCATGAACATACACATAAAGGGTCATAAGGGTGTAGTAGCACCCATTGGCTTATGTGATGTCCTCGTCTGTATGAGATCATTTTTTCACTCAAAAGGATTGATAGATAATGATTAAGTTGATTTTGTGAGAATATTTTTCACCATATAGATAACCATGGAATTGAAATGTGATTTAATGAATACATAATTAATTTTATTTTTTAATAAGTTCATAATTTCTGGAACCTTTTATGATTAGGGAATATACATTTTTAGTATAAGACTTTGAAATTTATTTGTGTTATTGGGAGATAAATATTAAATAAATTTCAAAAGAATATCTGATCATACCCATAATATTTTTGGGTTTCAATATTTGTTAATTATATTTTGTATAGTTTTAATGATATTTATTTAAAAAACTATTTAAAATAAATTTTCCCTGTTATTATTCGGTACTTGGATATAAATGTTGAATTTCATCATATAAAGGTTTATTAATTTTGGTAATTATCTTAACCTATGATAAATATTTTGTATTTAGTTAATATATAAATTTGGGAGGAAAATAGTTTTATAATTTTATTTTTATCTGAACCATTAAAATTTTATTTTATTTCTTAAATCACGAAAATATTTTTGAATACTCATCATTTTGAGAAAAATATGAGATTGTGGTGGAAATTTATTAAAATATAAAATTAAATTTATCAAGTAACTACATTTCCTTATGTTATTATTCTATACTATAATAAATTCCTTAACCTTAGGAAAATGATATTAAAAATGAAAATTCTATCTTATTATGTTCATTTTCTATGAAGTTGTGTTCTTTTTCACACCTCTTTGGTTTATGGTTTTATGGATGCAAAATGTATCATAATCATTCAATTTATTATCATCAATTATCTTTTTATTTCCCCATAATTTTTTTCAAATTATGATTTTATTAAATGTCCAAATCATCACTTCCTTCCCATTTCCCCCTATTTGGAACCTAGTATTTTTTTATTCTAGATAAAATTTATGTTTCCTTTCTCACTTATCAAAATGAAGTTTTATTAACCCTCTTCAAGATTTGGAAATTACATAAAGTTATTTTAAAATATAAACCCTTTTATAAACATGAAACTGTCAAAATTTTGAGGATTCAATTTATTAATGGGGTTAGGATTCAATTCTTTATGATTTTAAAAGAATAACATTATGTTTGATAGCATATTCAACATGAAACACTGAGCTTAAATGATCCATGTAACATATGAATATTATCCTCTAGCTGTTAAAATGCTTAAATGAAATGGATAAACAATTTTATTAAATATATATATATATATATATATATATATATTCTACTAAATAAAGTTTTTTTGATAAATTTTTACTAAATAATTAATCAATTTTTAGTAAATTCATTTTTTTCCTCAAAAATATGTTTTCATCAAAAAAAATTATTTATTTTCTGAGAAAATAGTATAATTAGTTTTTAGAAAATTTATAAAATTTAGTTTATAAAATTAAATTCATTTTTCAAATCTGAATATAAAAATTAGGTTTTTGTGAATTTTTTAGAATTTTAATAAAATATTGATTTTTAGTGAATAGTTAAAATACTTATTTTTTTGTAAAAATTTCATTTCCTTTCAACAAATTAAATGATTTAAAAGTCTAAATATTTTTTTATGATTTAAAATAACATATTAATTATTTAGTTATATTTAATCCACCTAATAACATTTTAATGAACTTTATATTTTATTTTATTATATGTTTTTTTTGGTTTAAAATTAATTTTTCTAACAACTATTTTAATATGAATAATGTTTCTCAATTTTAATTAATAAAAATAATCACTATTAATTAATTATATAATTCAAATTTATATATAATATATATAGAATTATTAATTTAAATTAATATAATTATTACTATTAGTCATCAAGTTAAAATTAAGTCAGCTTTTTATTAAAAATACTCTTCTGGAAAACCCACTCTCATAATGTCTGTGGGTTTAATTTTAAATTAAATTATTCCACTTCAAGTAGTTGAATTTGGAAAAATATATTATATATTTATAATAAGCATAATTTATTTTATAAAACAATTTTTTCTTATTTTTTCATGATGAATAATGAAAATAGTAAAAATATTTTACCATGATTATGGTGAATGGAGGTTTACCATGGGTTAAACTAAAAATGTAATGGTTAAAATGATCTAAAAATTTGACTAAAATATATTTTATTGCAATATTTAGACCTTATATCATATAATTCCCTATAATTGTCTACTTTTTATTCTTTTTACCAAGAAAGTGACATGGTATTATTGAGAAACATTTAAAATTATAGGTTCCACTCACCACACTTATAAAAGGCTACCCCTCTCTTCTCTTATTCAATTATATAAATACATTTGGATTATAAAATACCTACATAAATACCATAAATACATCCCATACCAATACCTATATCCCTTAGTTTTATTAGAAAACCATCTTAAGAAGTATTTTTCTACTAACCTAAGGTGGTTTCCCAAAGAAGATATATTGTGCTTAACTGGGAGTTTTTATTTTATTTATTCTTACAAATCCTTCAAATATTCTTCAATTATTATGATATAATATCACAATTATCTTCAATATACTTTTATTTTTTTATTTTAATGGAATAACCTTCATTCATATCCTCATCCATCACATGTTAAATGAAACCATTATTCATGTGTATGGTGGACTATCACCTCACTAACCAATGTAATTTATTTTTCATCATCACCTCTAATGGCTCGTAATAGTAAAGGATCAAAAGTATATACATTATATTTGTAAAATAATTATACTTATTTAATTATTATATCATATATATCTTCTTATTTTCCATTTTTTAGAGGATATGATCATTTCTATCCTGTTTATGGACAATCACCTCACGAAGCGATGTGATTCATTTTTCATTAAGGATTTTCATGGAAGGTTATAAGGATAAAGATAAATAATATGAGATTTATATGTAATAGTTATGATAGTAATTAAATATTTTTCATTCTGAAAATATAACATATCATTTTATTTATTACCATTCCAATCATAGAAAATTGATGAAGTCATTCATGTGTAAGTGTGGACTACCCCTGTAAGAAATAATGTGAATATTTTTTCATTACCACATAACATAGATGATATATATAAGTAACTTTTCATAAATAATATTTTATTTATGATATTATTAATATTATTACTTAATGATAAAATATTACTTACCTTATTTCCATAACGAAATTTGAAAAAAGGAAATGGTACTCATGCATACATATCTCCTACCATCTCCATGATTGTAACATATTTCATTTTAAAAACAGACATTAATAGTTGATTTTAAAATTATAATTGATTTCTATAAGTGATATTTTTTTATTTATTATTATTATAGAGGAGTGGAAATAGTTTTCTCTTTGACCATAGTCAACCTATTGAAATCATTTTTAACATATAAACCGAATAGTGTCAAAAACTATGAAGTGGACATAAATTATTTAAAATTAAATATAACCTCATAAGAGATAAAATAAAAGGAAAAACAAAAATGAAAAAAAATTATTCAATTAAATAATTAACATAAATTTATTATTTGTAAAGATAAATGATGAACATGATGAATTAGACTCGAGGTAAGGGACTATTTTATATAAAATCTCATTTCGAAAGGTTAGAAATATTTATTTTCAAAATATTTTTCTTTTATGTTCACTGATATATTTCAATAGAATTATTGTTTATGATTAAATGGATGATAATGGTTATTTTTTCATCATATTTTACTTTCTTTAAAATGTTTTTTTAAGGTAAAAAAAACTGTTTTACGTTAGGGAATTTCTTTTAAAAATATTATCTTAAATATTTATTTTTTAACTCTTTTTCATCCATGACTGTATTTTTAAAATTATTTTGTGGATGTTTTTATATAGAGATAAAATATTTATATGTTAAATTTCTTGTAACTTTTTAATTTATCTCAAATTTTTTCAAAATGAACATTTTTATATGTTTTATATGGATTGTTCTGACACAAAGACAACATGAATGTTCTATTTTAATATATATTGTGGCAATGAATTTTCCAACCATCATAACAGTCTTTTGAAGTTTGGATTACTTTTAAAAAAATATTTTATTAAAATAAAACCATATTTCCCTTTATGGGTATTTTGGTATTGAAAATGTTTTTTTTAATGGAATGGATATTTTTATATCTAGAAATGTTTTCTTATGGATGAAAAAATATTTTATGAGGGTAATGTTTAAAATTGAAATATTTTCTTATTTAGGATTATGTTATTATAAGTACCAAGCCTTAAAATTGCATAATATTGAGTTTTATTCAAGGATTTAATTTATTTCACATTGAGGATCTTTTCAGGTTTAGAGTTTTAGAGAGTTAGACCATAACTATTACATAACATCTCAAATATTATAAAGTATACATGTCTACTCACAATCCATTTTTTCATAATCTAAAACATTTAAAAATATAAAAAAATTGTTCTTGATAAAAATATTCATATCATTTATCTTGAAATCCTCCTTTCCCTTACCCATACTTATACATTGTGAAAAAAAATTTAGAAACATCAGATGGGAACAAAAATCTCAGTAAGGAATATAAAATAATAAATAAAATGTCACTCTATAAATACATATAAACCCATAAAATCATATTTTTCACCCATAAAACATAATATATTTAAAATACCCAATGAAATTATTATATTCCTAAAAACTCAAAGAAATAATAAATCATAAAGGTAACTTGTGGAATATATATCATACTTACATTGTATCTTTCACAACTACAAAGGGTGTAACCTTCATGGTTACATTTGGAATACCCCTCATTATATATTCCCTAAATATCTTAGGAGAACCCTTACCATTTAACTCTATAATGAGATCACTCACCCTCTATTTATCATGGAACCATCCATATATATGAACAATTCCCAAGAACCATAACATAATAGTAACACATAAAATGAGCATAAAGAAGAAATAACATTTCCACATTTTAATAAAAAGAGATAATTTCAATATATTGACATAATAAATCCTTTCTAAAAACAATTTTCAATGCCAAAATAAATTTAATTGTAATAAGTTATTTATTTTTCTTTTAAAAACAATTTGTCTTTTAGAGGAATCCAAATATCAAATAATGGTTTTGGTAGAAGAGAAGTCTTTGTCACAACATACGTTAAAAAATTATTATTTTTATTTTGTAAAGTAAAACAATTCATATAGAAAGAATCATTTTCAAAATATTTTAATGAAATTAAAAGTAAAAGTTGTTTATTTTACTCCTTACAAAATATGGTTTTATATAACATCAAAATAATCCTTAATTAAATGAGATTGAAACAAATTCTCTTACCTTGAGTTAGACTTATCCTGTTCACTATTTATCTTCCTGAATAATAAACATAGGTTAATTTATACTTTCATCAAAATATTTTTCATGTTTATTATTATATTTATATCACTTACTATCATGTTATAATAATTACATAATTATTTTAGTTCATGTCAGATGTTTTGTTGATATTCGGTACTTGAGTCAAAAATGAATTTGGTATGATATCAAACATCCATGTGGTCATAAGTACATCATATCAAGAATAATATTCATGATTTAATAACCAATTTTATATATTTATTATAGTTTTAAATCCATTCATTAAATATGTATATGAAAAATTGAACAACATTACAATTATGGAGACGGTAAGTCATATGTACACATGAGTAACGTTTCCCATTTTTCATTGATTATTATAGAAATAAGGTAAGAATTATTTTAACTTAACAAAATGATAAAAAAATAATTAATATCATATTAATAATTTAAATATACTTATATATATCATACATGTGATGTGGTGAATAAAAACGATTCACATTGCCTCGTGGAGGTGAAAGTTCAAACGTACGCACGAACGACATAATTGTTTTTATGTGCATGGAAGGTAAGAATGTAACTGAAATATTATCTCATAAAATGTTCAATATTTAATTAATATAACATATTAATATTAATTCAATAGGTATAACCAATATTTAAACATGTTATTGGAAAACAAACTAATTCAGTTCGTGGAGGTGCTAATTCCCAAGTACACACGAACAATTAATTCCTATCCCATTTGATAGAAGTAGATATGGATTTAGAGGATGATATTAACATAATAAAATATATATATAATTAATAAACTATATTTATTATTTCATATTTGAATAATAATATTTCATGGAAGTGGTAGAAATAATAAAATAGAAACTCTTAAAAAACGATACATCTTATTCAGTTAATCACCTTTGAAGAACACCTTAACACCTCCTAGAAGGGTTTCATGCATAAACTAAAGCATAAAGAATGTGGGGAGGGATTTTCAAAAGTGTTTTGGGGATATATTGACAAAAAAAACACGTTTCAAATTTTAGTATTATAGAATAGAGGGTAACTTTTATTAGAGTACGAGGGAACCCCTGGAAATTTTTAAAATTTTAAATTAATATAAATTAATTTTTTAATCCAAATGCTTCCAAATTTAAATAGGTTGAATATTAGATGATTATAGTTCTATATAATCTTATCAAATTATTTTTATACATGTATTTATTTTATTTTGAACCTTATCTTTCTTGTTTACCCTAAATTATCCTCTTTCGATTTTAATTGTGCAAACAAGATTTTATGTTTTAAGAGGCTATAATTTTTACTTATATGAGGTAAATTTCAAGTAATTGAACACATAATGTTGTTTTATACAGAATAATATCCACTTTTTGTTTTTAAAATATTTTTATGAGTTTTAAATAACTTAATAAATTACTATTTTTTATAAAATATCATTTATGTCAATTTTTACACTATTCACTTTATTGAATTTAAATAAAATCCAAATTAAGAGATAACATCGATAAAAACCATTTAATAATATTATAACAAGTCATATTCACCTATAAAATTCATGTATGACATGAAATACATCAAATAATATTTATTTTAATATTTATATTATCATTTATTTGAGTCTTTCATTAATAAGTCTTTTATTGCATCATCATTATGTCATAATTAAATTTAATTATTTAATGCCTGGAATTTATAAATATAATAAAATTATTTTAGTAATAATTTTATCATCATAATTAATATTTATGATTTAATATATCACTTAAGTAACCCCATATTAAAATTGTTTCACTAATATGGGACGTGTTTATGTTATATTGTCTATTACTATAAATTAAATGTTATAAATGTCATAATCACACCCAAGTGCCTTAAAAAGGAAAACTTTGCATACTAAGTGGTATCATGGTAATCCATAACTCATAAAATAATATTGAAACAAGTTTTGGGCTAGTTTTATATTATTTTAATATTATTTTTACCCTTATTTACCTGATTTACCATTTAACTATGGTAAATTAAAATAATTACTAAAGATAAAATTCATAATATCAAAAAAATAAAAGGGAAATATATATATAATTTTTACCTTATTATTCCTAATGTGGAATCTATTTTTCCAAATTCATAACATATAATTTTTTGTAATTAATTTAAAATTAATCCTCATTGTTAAACGAGAAAACTTGTTTTTTAAATGTAAAAACCACCAAAAGATTGACTTGTGTTCATATAAAATTTCAATGTAAAAATACATCCAATGATGGATAGTTGATAAAATTTTAATAAAATAATCCAATTAAACTTTAAAACTATATAATTAGTATAACCTAACAATATAAATAAATTCGATAAAAAGTCAGTTTGGAATTAAAATGTAGTATTTTTCACTATTCAAGAAAAAATTTAGTTTTATAAAAAAACAAAAATATTAACCAAAGTAAATTTTTATATCCCTATTTTAAAGAATAATTTTATTTTTTCAAATATAATATACAAAATTGAGAAAACTAGTTTTAAAAATGGTTCTCCGTCAAAAGGCGTTAAACAACCTTTTAAAAATATTATAGTATTTTATGATTAAAATTAGATTTATTCTCATTTTATGCTTCTAAAATTGATTATATTAAATTAAAAACATTTTATATTCTCATGTAAACTTAATATAGTTAGTTATTTTCATTCCTTCCAATACAACGGCTAGGCAATAACTACCATTAAAAATAATAATAATAATAATAATGTTTTGTTTCTTGGTATATCTCGATCTTGTGTGCAACATAAGATTTCATAGAAACCCATTGTTGTGTGTCGAGTATTCTATTGTAAATAGAATACATATAGATATGAAAATGTATTATTCTATAATTACATGGGATGTTGTAGTTATGGTTATTGGGAATTATTTAAAATAATGGGTGCTTCCGTTAAAAACCAAGGACTAGTGGTTCTTTCATAAACCATGGATGGGTGGTTACATTATAAACCAAGGATGTGTGGTTTTGTTATAAACCAAGGATGGGTGGTTACATGATATATATCCAATGAATTGGGTTTTGAAGTCAATCAAATGGTTATTGAATTTGTAATAGATATATAGATAATTATGTCCCAAGATACCTATTTGATTCATATATTATTGTTATGGGTTTATTTGGTAATAATATTATTTATAAATAGGTAATAAAATATATTATATTTTAGGGAAAATAATTTCCACTTATTAAAGGTGGAAATTATACCTTTGTGAAACAGTTTTCATAAGTTTATCATAGTTTCAAAGAAACCCCTGTGAGTTTTATTTTTTCCTTTATGTTTTCTTATGAAATGTTTTAGTAAAATATTTGTGTAGAGAAGGTTATTTCATGGGTCATAAAATGTTAATTTTGATCCCAAAGAATATATTTAAAATGATTTTTTTATAAGTAATCATGGAATAACTAGTTAATTTCTTTTATTTTATGTCCCTTACTGATATATTTTTTCTCGTCCTACATTGTAAAATGTTTTTCATAGGGTTTAAGGATGGGTAGGAATAAATAATAAGTCAAGATTAATTTCTTAAATATTTATCCTAAAAAGAAAACATGTTTCTTTTTAAAAGTGTTAAAATATAGTAAAAATGTACAGTGACTAGAAGTTCCCACTTTGTAAAATTATACTTTTTTAAGGATTTTTCCTTACATTAGCATGGTGGAAATTAATATTATTCAAATGGCGACTTCTTATCCCGTATTATCAATAATTTTAAAAGAGGTAAAGGATCATTTGGGGGTAAGAAACCTATAGATAGTTTTATTTATGTGAATATTTTACACATAATATTAGGTGTCTAAAGAAATATTATAGAAATTATGGTGAGTTTTTATTCTCCCCAAAAAATAATAAAAGTTTTCCCCCAAGATGAAACTTTAACTTAGGAAGTGGAAGTGGAATGAAATTTTAGAGGAATTTGTTTTTTAGAAAAGAATAATGGAGTCATGGAGAAGATCTATTGAAAGGAATTAAAAATTATTTCATCTAAGATATAGAATATGTGATGATGGATTTATTAGAGAAGTATAAAATTGAATAAGAATTCAATGATCAACAATAGGGAGTTATGATCCTCAAAATATAATTTAAATGGGATCTTAAAGAGCTTAATGTAAAAAATTATGAATGGGACAATTGGAGGTTATTTGAAGGTATATCCATGATATGTTGATGTCACTGAAGACAAAATTTATCATAATTATAAAATAGTGGAGGAATGTTATAAGAATAATGTCAAATATAAAGTATATAAGAATAATTGGTTAAAGATCGGGGAACAAACTAAGATCATTGATAATATTAACTAATATGTTAAAGAGAAATTCAATTAGTTAGAAAATCATAGAGAAAAATTCCCTTCAATGGGAAAGAACTATGAATCTGAGTTTAAAATATTTGATTCAAGGAAAACAATTAAATTTTTTGGGATTTCATAAAAGAATTTTTTAAATAAAGGGCAGATCTTGGAACAACATAATAAGTGGAATATATTAGTGATCAAATACCAGATTCTATAGGTAAACCTGGTGTTGGTTATAGTGATGAGTAATATATGGAAAGGATTTTAAATATAAAGAGTGTAAGGATATAGAATAAAGTATAAATTTCTAAACCATATAGATCTTACCAATAATCAAGTAGGTCTTCAAAAATAGGATATTTATGTAAAAATTATAGCAATAGGTTATTTCCATTAATAAAATGTTGTTTTTGTAGTTTTATTAGACACACTATGTCAATTTCAATAAAGAAGGAAACTATTTAAGAATAGAATATTTTGGAATTCGATAATGGAGAGTTAGAGAGAGACTATTTTTTATGTTTAATATTTTAATTACCTGAAAATTTTGCATAAATTAGTATATTTTAGGATGATATAAGGAATATCTTCTTATAAATGTCGATGGAAAATGGGTGGAAGACAACCAAATTCAATTCCATTGAAAATAAGTTTTATTATCTTGACGTTGATGATAGTTATATATTGGATTATGATTAAGAAAATGAAAAGGCATAAAAATTATCTCAACTCATTTATAAATTAGTAGGAGGAAATAAAAAAGATTGAGAATGGAAATATGAGTGAAATTTCTAGGAAGGACTAAAATAATAATAGCACCTTGATTTTTTTAATAGGTGATACCTTAGCATAGAACAACTAAAGCATCAATATTATTAAAATAAAGTTTACAGGATTCTAAAATATGGGATCATATTACAATATTTTTCGTGAAAGGCAACACGATTGGTGGGGAGGTCTGAAAACCAGGAAATGTCATGATTTACTCCCATGTTGGCCAGGCCATCTATGACTATGTTTGGTTCTCAATAAACATGTGTGATGATATAGTTAATATCAATGAGCGAATGATTTCATTCCATCCATCATATAGTAATCGATCATGCAAGATGAGTTATTCCATTCTTGGTTGCATGAATGATGGTCATTGAGTTACTTTCGATCTAGAATTTGTTCCAACCAAAGAGCTTGTAAAAGGTAATGGAATGTATAAAACTCGGAATCTCATCTTATAGGGTAGTGTAAATGACACAATTACCCATGAAATTTCCAATAATCCGACTGAAGTGATTCTAGAAGACAACACCACACCCTACAAGGCCTGGGTTTCCCTTAGAGTTGCCATCAATATTGATTTTGATCCATCCCAGGAGAGGGGCTCTCCAGAACACCTCCAGAGTGCGATGTGGTGGACAGAAATTTCCATTAATCCATAGATGATTCAGGATTCCAATGTCGTGCCCAGTGGTGTGGCAATGTTCCTTTTGCAACAAAGCAACTTTTTGTATGGAAATAAGGATCCAGATTTGTCATGCATTTAGATTGAGTGAGTAATTGTTATGAATAATAGCATTCTGGTCATACCATATCACATGGTGGAGTTCATCAACTACAGCAAGAAAAAGGTTCCTGATTTGTTGATAACCTTCCATTTCTGCACATTTCTTTAGTTGAGTTTTGACAGAGTCAAAAAACAACCATCTAAAATTAAAAACATCAAGAATATAGTTCTAAAGAGAAGAAGCAGTAGCACAATAAAGAAAGAGCTAATTAGCATCTTCTCTGTGTTGGTTACTGATTTTACACATAGAGAAAAGCTAGACTTCCAAATATTGGAGGCAAATATCAATGGGGACTCTGGTGTGAGTGAGACTCCAGATGAGTGTAAATATCAATGGTTTAATACAAGGTTTTTTAAAAAAAATTAGCTATCTTTAATCATTCTCAGGGATATAGAAAAAATTATTGTAGAAATTTTTTGAGTTAAGTATACCATTGTGAGCTGGTTCCCAAATAAAGAAGTCATCAGTGTACGTGAAAGTGTAGATTTCAATGAAATTTTGAATAGTATCAGGGATTTGGTCATGTTGAGAGCTTAAGATATCTCTGATAGTGCTATTGATATTTTTCAAGAGTTTGATCAGAAGATATCAAAGAAATTAATGGCGTTCCATCCAGTTATCCAACCTGATTTTCTTTGAAGAGTTTATAGCGACCATCCATTAAGAATTATTCATAATACTGGTGAAGGGTTGTTTAATGGCAGGTCAAATAGAGGAACTAATGTAGTTATAATTGCCCGCCTTAATTTTGTCAAGGAATCTATTTTTTTGTAAAATTTTATAGAATGGGAGGTATTATGAAGAAGGTTCCAAGTGAGCTTTGTTGGAAGGGCTTCTTTAAAGAATCATAAATTTTTCATACCAATACCACCATTTTTAGTAGGCTTAGAACAGGTTTTCCAAGGAATAGTCACATGTTTTTTTACCAAAGTACTACCAGTTTAGATAAAATTCTTTATAGTGATGTTCAAATTTTTAATACAACCATCAGGCCATTTGTAGACCATCATGGAGTAATCCATCTTGGAAACAATAGTATATTTAATAAGGAATTTCCTACCTTCCATGGAGAGAGATTTACCTTTCCAAGAGGAAATCTAATTTAGAGTTTGGTAAAAAAGAGTTATAATGTGACAGTACTAGGGCCTACACCAAAATATAGGAATACCAAGATAAGTGAAAGGGAGTGTACCTTCATTCAGACCGAGTTCATTGATGATGTTACATTTTCTATTGGGAGGAAGGTTATTCACAAAGAAAATGCAGTATTTATTCCAACTAATTGTTTTTCTAGAAACCTCTTCAGAGTGAGAAATCATAGTTTTGAGATTAAGAATGTTCCTTTTATCACCTTGAAGGAAAAGAATGATGTCATCAGCATAAAAAAGGTGAGTAGGAGTATTCACATTCCTATAGACCTAGATGGGTTTCTTCTTATTTTGGACCACCTGACGGTTGATCAAACGACTAAGATAGTCATCCTCTATAGAGAAGAGGATGTTTGAAAGAGGATCACCTTTCCTGACACCATTGGTGCATTTGAAGTACCAATTGGGAGATCCATTGATCAAAATGGAAATAGATTCCAAATTTTATAGGGTTTTGATTGTAGTGATGAAATAGGTAATAAAACAAAAACCTTGTCAGACCTTGAAGATAAAGCTCCAGTCCATTGTGTTGAAGGATTTTCTAATGTCAAGTTTAATATATATGTTGCCTCCTTTGTTTTTTTAGGTTATTGACACATTGAGATAAAAGACAGATATAGTCTTGAATGGATCTATCCTTTATAAAATGAAATTGGTTCCAAGAAACATTTTGGTCTGTGACGGTTGAAAGTCTATTAGCAATGATTTTTGTAATGATTTTATAAAGAGTTTTGATAAGAGAAATAGGTATAAACAGTAAAATCTTAGAAGCATTATCCACTTTGTGGATTAAGGTGACAAACTGAGCATTGAAAGCATGAGGAATCACCCCATAAGGAGAAAATGATTTTACCAGTTTACAAACATCAATATGAATTAAATCCCAATAATGTTGAAAGAAACTATTATTGAAGCCATATAGACCCAGAGAAATTTTAGGATTCATACTGAGGACAATGTCTTTGATTTCATGCTCCATAGGAGTGTTGAGGAGGAACGTGTTGTATTTATCAGTTATCACTGAAGGAATAAACTCAGAAAGGAGGTATTTGTTTATATCATGAACATTGAAGATAGATTCATAGTAGGAGACAATATGATGGGCGATGTCCTCCTCATTCTTAAGCATGTTTTCCCCATCCTTTAGCAAGGTTAACGGTATGTAGTCTCTCCTAAGTCCTTGAATAGAGTTATAGAATTTGGGATGCTTGTCACCGTCAGTTAACCATTTAACTTTAAATGCTTGTCACCGTCAGTTAACCATTTAACTTTAAATGCTTGTTTTTTCATATTTTCTTTAAATTTGAATAAAGAGTTCAGTTTGCCCGTATTTTTTAGCTCTTGAGTGGGATTAGTGTTAAGGTCAGAAGTGGTGTTATTTTTTTGAATATCATTGTGATTTATTTGAAGGATCATGATGTGATTGTTAACTTGTTTAGATTTATTACTACACCAAGAATTTAGAGTCTTCTTGAGATATTTAAGTTTTTGGTTATAGCTAAATGCATCATTGTAAATATACATTGAGGGCCAAAATTGTTTAATGATATGGGTGCACTCATCATCAGAGAACCACACATTGTTAAATCTGAAAGGTATCCAGGGTTTCATGCCATTAGAGGAGACATTGACCAGGATGGGGTGATGATCAGAGTTAATCCTATGAAGAGTGGTTCTAGAAATAGTGTTTGAGTTATTTAAAGAAGGAACATTCATGAAATATCTATCTGATTTAGAGGCATCCACTTTGTTATAATGTCTCCTATAACAATTTTATTTCACACCAATGAGGTTAATTTCAATGATACTTTTGTCTTCGATCGAGGATGTAAATTATATCATGGATATAGAAGCATAAGATTGTCCAATTTTCTCACTTCAGTTAAGAATGTAATTAAAAATCACTAATACTAAACCATGGGGCATTAATGTTATTTCATAGATTTGAGATATCATTCCAACTAGTTCTTCTTTCTTAATATCTATTTTTATCCTAAACAAAGGAGTAGAAAGAGTGTGTGCCTTCAATATTAATAGTGAAATTAAGAATTTTGTTAAAGATATTGAAAACAATAGTATTCTATAAAGAAGGGAGTGAAAAAAATCCATAACGAATCAGTATTGAGAGTATTATTGATAGGAACCATTAAACAAATAATTATTTTGGCTTAAGTATGACTATTTGGAGGAAAAGTTAATTTTAGATTTAGAAATAGAAAATAACATAGGAAAATGGATATTAACCATTCTTTTTAAAACAATGAACGTGCTAGAGTTGGCGATACCCTGAAAATTCTAAATGAGTATCTTCATTTAGACCTAAATTTGGAGTTAGAACTCACCTTTTTCTTTTTTCCAGAACCTTTGTTTCTAGTAGAACTTTTAACCTCTTGACTTTTAATGGATAGTTTTTTTCATTTATTGATTGTTATTCAACTTAGTGAGTAATTTTTTATAGTCTTATTAAATTGAAAATGATATAATATTAAAAGTGATGTCTAGAATTCACATATCAAATATTGTAATGAGAATGGAAATCTACATCAAGTAGATAGAAATGAAAATACATGTAATCTAATAAAAGATAATGAAAATTGATTATGGTATAAGATAAGTTTCCATATTCATCAGTAGGGCATGGAAAATTTATTGAGGATTAAGGATTATATTGATATTCCATTACTGAATAGAAACATAGATAAATTTTGTGTCTCCAACTTGAGAAGAGATATGGTAAAAAATTATTATCGCCCTAACATGAAGAGAGAATCAGATTTTCAAAATTTATAAAAAATGTATATATCATAATCTATCATGTGGGAATATATAGTAGGAAGTACTTCATCTAATTTTTTTATTCTTATATTAGGATAGGATGTGACATGTTTATTTGATCAAATTTGTAAGTAATTGATTAAATAAAAAGGTTTCAAAGAATAGTAGGAATGAAAGAATAATAACTATAAAAATAAAGAGATCTGGAAATAGAATTGAGTACACCTTCTATGAGGTTAAAAAATTTAATAAAAATAATCATATTAAACATGAAGTATTTTTAGTGAGAAATCCATAATATAATTGGATTTTGGATATAAGAAACTATATGATGAATAACATGGAGATAAAAATATTGATATAACTTAGAACCTCATGTCTCTATATGAGTGATGTTATATAGGTGTCTATATATACTCAGAATGAAAAATTAATTAGTCTAGTAGTAAAAAATATTATTATTGAAATGTTTCATAGAAGGAATCCCATATTAAAGTATCTTAGAGTTTTTAAAAGGAAATATTTTACCTGAAATTAAAATGAAATTATGGAAAATGTGATGATGTGGAAAATTAGGGAATATTTTTAAGCTAGTCACCAAAGATTAATGCTTATAAGTGTTTTAATAAAAGGATGAGCATGGTTGTTTATAGAAGTGATGTGACGTTTTCTGATCTTGAAGACAAAGTAAATTCTAGAATTTGTGTCCTTGGTGAAATGTGTGAATAAGAAGATGATTTAGTTATATATTTAAAAGAATATCAAAATCCACAACATGGTGATGATTCTAAAACTAAATTAGTAGTTGAAAAATTTGAATATGTGACTAAACATATGACTTTGTTAGGAAGTAAAATAGTTTATGTTGATCCAAAAAATATTATTGGTCATAAATAGTCCTTAGCACACAATCGTATTATAATATGAATGGAAGACAATACTCTATTATATGATTTTGAACTAACATCATTTAAATAAGAAACAAATAATGAATCATGGATAAATTAAATATATAATGAATTAGACCATATTGATAAAAAAAACATATATAGGAGCTTATGGATAGTAAGAAACATTATATCTTGATAGGTAAAAAGTGGGTCTTCATGAAAAAGTTTGATTAAAATATAAAAGTGATCTGAAATAAATATACACGGGTTTTAAAAGTTTATACATAGGTTAAATGAATTTATGTTTAACATTCATTCACACAAATGAAAATAAAAAAGTATACCATATTTTTCCTAGTAGTGGCTGATCAAATAAAATTAAAATTATTCCAAATGGATGTGTATACATCATTTTTAATTGGAATTTTGAATAAATATGTTTATATAAAGTAGATAGTTGAATTTTTTATTAGATATATAACTCAAAACTATATATATTGAATAAATATATATATATATATATATATTTATCCTAATGAAATAACTTTTTGCTTGCTATGTAAGTATGGATACATTCTTGTGGTAGTTGGGGTTCAATAGAGGATAGGTTGATCATGGCCTTTGTGTGAAAATATAATAATAGGACTAGTTTATGGTATTGTTGTATGTTAATGACATTATCTATAGATGTATAAAGCAGAATTCAGTTGAATAGTTTTCTAAATTAATTAATTCTAATTTCAATATTTCAATAATTAGAGATATGACATGTTTTTTCTATAAATTCATCAAGATTAAAGAAATACATTTATCTTATAATTGAGGTATAAAAAGGAAGTTATAAATATGTTCTTTAATGAATAAAGAAAACATATATCAAATCCAATAGTAGTTCAAGAAAAACATGGAATACATGAAGCTAACAAGGTATTAGAATCAAATTTGTATAGTCATTGAGATTTTACATTATCTTACTACAACTAGGCCTAATATATTCTATTAAATGTGCTTCAAAAAATGTTTTTAGGATTTACCAAAGGAAAAAAAATATTATGATATTGAACTAAATCAGGTATATTCAAGGTAAAATAGATTATGGTTTTATTTTTATGGATGCAAAATGTTCAGATTTGTTTAATAACACATATATAGATTGGGCCAGATATATTTTTGATAAAAAAATCTACAATTAGAAAAGATTTTTATATTATGTAAAATTATGTTCGCTAGATAAGTAATTAACAAGATTGGGATTATTTAAGTACAATGAAAAAATAATATATATTTTTAAAAAGACCTATACATATATATTTTATATATTAAGAAATATTTGGAATCAATTATTTAAATGGTAATACAACTAGTATTGATTCAGTTTGATATAAAAGTGCCATCGAATTAACAATGGATCTTATTTATCACTCTCAAACAAATTAAATTTCAATATGATATCATTTCATAAAATAAAAAGTGGAAGATAATATTGTGAGAGTATAGTTTTTTGTAACACAACATCAGGGGGGATATGTATTCAATAAACTGCTTCACTTGTTTCATAGTCGAATTTGTTGAACCTCAGAATTTATCAGATGTCATCAAACTAAAGAGATTCAGATTAACCCTCTCCACATTGTATCTAATGTTATACTGGGTTACTATTTTTATTATAGTTATTTAACTCTTATTTTTTATAAGAAGATATTGGGATATTCTCCCCATGGGGATGTGGAAGTTATTCAAATCATTGATCAATTCTATTAGAAAACACTACAACATTAAATTATTTTTCTTATTTAAAACACTGATAATTAGATCATATATGTTTATATATTAGTTAAATGATCTTTATAAAGTATTTTGAAAAGTTAATGTTTGGAAATTCTTGGAAATTTTCCGATTGGGTGAAAAACTTAGATTGAAAATGGGGGAGTGAATTTTTTGGTTATACACTAATACCATTCAAAAGTCATAGGAAAGAAGCCTTTAAATTTTTATCAATGGTTGATAATGTCAAGGATAAAAATATTGAATTTTTAGATCATTAAACTATATTATTTTAAATTTATGTGGGTATGTGATATCTTATATAATATTTATTGTGGATCAAAAAAATGAACATGGGGGGTGAAATATTTTTGAAGTGGTGGGTGATTATATTTTGGATTGATAATAAATACCATAGTCAAATATTATAGTAATAAGAGGATATAAAATTTTTAATTTTCCTATTATAATTGTATTAGTTTTCATAAAAAAATTCTCAATATTGTGTGAATTTTGAAATATTAGTGAAGGAGATTTGTGTGAACAATGGTCACCATGTAGTGGTGAGTCACTGTGGTAAGTCTGGATACACAAAAGTGAATGTCTAAATGACTATATTAGAGATTTATTAGTTTTTTTGTGTATTTTACATTGATAAAAACTCCTGTGGGGAATAGAGATGTCCGTGCATGCTATAGGCCAAGAAGTAGGTGTTGTGGTTAATGATTTTTTTGTAGCATTTCCTCAAAATGGGAAGAATTTTGATACCACATTGTAAAGCTTGGAATTTGGGGATTAAAAAATCCTTATGAAAAATAGGGATGCCCTCTATAGACATTGTGCAATCTATGGTTTATATTGTGTGTGATTTATAGGTTTCTTATAAGATATATCAAAATAAGAAACCAAAATTCACCACATCGTGGTGTTAGGAATATTTCGTTGAGGGAATACCCATATAAAACGGGGATAAAAAACATGAGAATTTTGAAGTGTATTACGAACTATAAAACATGGGAAAGTAATAATCTTGAATGTATTTTAGAAATGTGTTTTGTTTCCAAATAAAACTATATTGTGGAATTTTGTTAAACATGACATGTAACGATTTTTGTGGAGCTCAACACCAGAATTTTAATGAGATACAAGGCCCTAATGTTTCAAAAATTGGTGGATATATCCATTTTAATTGATTTTGTGATTATTTAACTAAATGGAGGTTGTGTTTAAAACATAAAATGACTTTATGGAATACTATGGTGATGATTTTATTGAATTAAATCTAGTGTTTATAATAAATGAATGGGAAGTGGGAAATTAATTTAATATTTGAATTAAAAAATTGAAATTCAAAATTTATCTGGATATATAAGATGGTGCTGTGAAGAGTCGGAATTAATACACATAGAAAAATAAATAAAAATATATAAGGTATTTGGAAAAAAATTATTAAAAATTGATTATTATTAAATATCATAAATTATGAACTAACGTTTTGTGGGGAGAAACTATGTGGAAAATCATGATTTGATGAAAATTTAACTTTTGATATCATTGAACTATAATTTTAATAATATATAATCATGGGGAACACATTAAATTATTCTATTGCTTAATTTTTATCAAAATATTCTTGTTTTTTACCTATGTGTCTCTTATATATTTTATCCCACCTGAAAGAAGTGTGTAGAATAGAGGAAGAGGTTTTGGAACATGGCTGAGTAGTAAGTGATTCATAATGTTTTAATCACTTACTAGTTAAGTGGTGGTTAATTATAATATCTACACAATGTTGATATGTTCTCCTCAAATTTATCCTACTACAATTGATCCATGTAAAAATCATTTTTTTCATGCCTCCTTACCATTACACATTCAGTTGTCGCATGTGTGAAAAACATAATTTCAAATTTAAGGATTCATTACCATCAAAATGATAATATCTTATAAATCTGAAGAGATAAAATAAATCTAAATACACCCTATTTCAGCCCCCCCCCCCCCTCATATAATTTTTATGGGCCTTAGATTATAAAGGAGTGGATCCCACATTGTACGTGTTTTATTTTTTATAAGTGGTTTATAATGGTTTTGAATGAATTATATAGGTACCCTAGCCCTTTTCACATATTATTACATGATTTTAAACATAATCAACTATAAAATTATAAGCCAAGGATTGTAAAAAATATTCTTTGGAAGAATATGTACATAAAACTGAAAGATTGGGACTAAATAAAACATTTCTTCATTAATCATACATTTTGTGCTATTAACTTCATTTGAGGCCTTACATCAGCATAAGATAACCTAGTGATAAAATGAACAAAGGGATGAGAAAAAATTCCCAGTAAAGGAATAAACAATAAAAATAATTTTTAGTGCATAGGTTAGATGGAATAACATAGTGAAATAAAAATGCATGGAAGATGATTAAACATGTGGAATAATAACATATATAACATGGAATCATATAATCTTAGAATCATTGTAAATTAGAATAAACATAAAACATGACTTTATCATGAGTGAATTCTCATTTCATATAGGGAAAGTTCTCCGCATTCTATGCACCTAGGGTTTCTTCACGGGAGTCGGCTCCCCCCTCCTCCGGCGTGGCGACGACGGCTCGGAATTGGCCTCTCTGGATCTCACCTCGGAGGTGGTCAGGCTCGGCGAAGGCTTATTCGAGATCTCGTCTCGGAGGTGGCAAATCGGTGGCATCTTCAACGTGGTTCTGGTGAGGCTCTGGCTGGCTCTGGCTTTCTTGGTTTGGCGATGGCGCATCCTGGAGATTAAAATGGTGGTAAGATCTCAGCACGGTGACGACGTGTCTGATAGGCTCCTGTGATCTGGTCTCGGTGTTTGCTTCCGGTGGCTATTTGGCTTTGTTTTGGCGACGACGCGACTCGACGACTTTCGGTGGCTTGGTTTCAGATTTACAGCTTGGCGTTAGCTTCTGGAATGAGATCTGGCTACTCTATGGCTTTGGGCGCATTCTTGTAGGGCTCGGTATCTACTCTGAAGCGTCTTATAGGAGGTAGGTTTGGTTTTGGTTTTCCATCTTTGAATTAAATTCTCTGTTGATGTTATTTTTGTGGTGTCGTCATTAGAGGTGTCAATGTTCTTCCTGCTGGTCCTTTCCGCTTTCTGTGGTTTGTCTGATTTGGAATCTGGAGTGGGTTCTTCTGCGGCTTTGTACTGATCGGATCCATCCCAGAGTGGCGTTTCTATCTCATACATGCTCAGTTCCCCGCTACGGCGATGCACTATGGATATGGTGTTGGATCTTCTAGTCCTAGGTGGCGAAGATTTGGCTCCATTCTCCTTGGTTTGTCCTCGTTTTTGGATTGTTGTGGATGTGTTTGAAGGGTGCCTTGTGGTCGCGACAGGGTTCTTCTGGTTTTGGTCCTTGTGGTGATTGTTGTGGGAGAGTTCGAATTGGATTTACCCATTTAGCTTGTTTTCCTCTCAGGTGATTTGGTTCTCTTAAGGCTTTTTATTTGTTCGGTGAAGTTGGTTTTGATTGGTTCGATCCTGGAAGTGGTGAGCTGTGAAGTTGGACTTGATCACTTCGAATAGACCCAAAGGAGGATTCAGAGCTGGTGGTTCAACCTTTACAGTGCTTTTCGTATTCGGTTATTTGAGAGGGTATGGCGTCAGTTGTTGGATCGGGCCTGTTCTTTGACACATGACACTTGCTAGCTTATTTTCCTTGCATCGTTGGATTTCTTCATTTTTTTATGCTGGGAAGGGGTTGTTCTGGATTTCAATCTGGTTTTCACTCTTTTGTCTTTCGGGTATGATTTTCCTATGTCCGTGAATTCTTTGAGGTTTCCTCCTTATTCCCATAAAAGGGGGACTTATCAATAAAAAAATATTTGAAGGCCATAGGGGACCACGAGTCAAGGCTAACAACCAAGACCTTCGCACATGGAGCATGAGTGAAGGCTAACCACTAAGCCTATTGCACATGGAGCATGAGTCAAGGCTAAAAACCATGACCATTGCACATGATGTATCCTAAAAAAACATTATCCAATACATTAGAGTTCTATTTATTCCAATCCATCATAACATGTTCATGAATATATGTTCCACATAAATAATCATACATAAGGAACCAAACATAAGGTTTTCCCAGGAAAAGAATTGGGTTTCATAATCATGTCAAAGGATTATCAAAATGGAATATCATAAAAGTGTCCATGAAATAATGTATTTAAATCAAAAATTGACATTCATATTTGAAATTAGGAATATATCATGATAAGTTATGTCAAACCTAAGTGAAAACATATAAAAATAGTGTTTAATAAACATTAAAAATAAAACAATTTAGCGTTTCCTATTGAAAATATTAAAGGGGATTTAAATATTGAAAGGGCATAATATTTAATATAAAACTATAAATGAACCAATAAATTTTTCTTAATAAAAACGGTGATCTTAGAAAAACAATGGGGGACTAAAATAATTTTTTAGGCCACTTGAAAATGGGTAAGAACTCGGGAAGTTCGCTTTAATGGGACATGCTTTTCAGTAAGAATTGAGAATTAAACATTATTAAAACATTTATATCCTTAAAAAAGAAAAATTAAATAATATAGATACATGATTTTGGAAAATATAAACATAGATTATAATAATTATTAAAAAATAAATAATATTTTTATTTTGTTAAAGTGGGAGAAATCATAACATGAAGGAAAAAATGGAGTTTCGGGTGGAATCCCTTACCTTTTGTCTGAAGGTATACTTAAATTGATCTTAATGACTAGAATAATAAACATAAATCCATTAATTAATTAATTAATAACATTTTATACATGTTTTTTATTTATTATTACTTTATTATGTTAATTTATATCCCTTTTTAGGGGTTTTAAGATTCAATTACACCATTCAAGAGTGTTGGTTTCCTTGGTTTTCATGATTTGTTTACTTATATACATGTAGAAATAATCATGTAAGATGATAATGGATTTAAATAATCTAATTTATATGTTATCAATTAACATCGAGAATATTAATTGGTTATAAAATTCCTTTCATTATTTTGGGTGGTCATGAATCATTAGATAAGATGTTAGTGATTGTCGTTTGGATTATTCTAGGTAGTTTTCACTCACAAAAAACTTGTTTTGTTTTATTATTTATCTTTACTTGTATATAATTATTCTAGAACATTACATAAGATATAATACATATATTATAAAATGTTTCAACCATAAAATTTGTTTCATCACTGTCTTTTAAGACGGTAAGGGGAATTAAAAACTTCATTGTCCTTGAATGTGATAAATTAACACATCATGGACGATGTTGGATTTTTATTATTAAAATAGGGGGAAGAGAGACGATGATGAATTATTTCATTCTCATAATAAAATTATTCTATATTTAAGGTAATTTAGTTATGAAACCATTTGGATGAGTGGATGTGAGAAGATAAAAAAAATAAAGGAACTAGAAAATAAATTAAAAGAAAAGAAAGAGGGGTTTACCTCTTGATTACTTCTTCTTGAGAACCTCATTAGGATATTTTTTTTGGTATTTTGGAAATAAAAAAATCTACTATAAATGTAGGATAATCTTGGGAGGATGTTTTAGTAGAATATGGAAAAATATTAGGGCTTTAGAGGTGTGAGGAGAAGAGGTGGTGAAGGTGGTGTTTATGGTATAGTATGGGGTGTTTTTTCATTATATTATCCATTAATTTATTATTTTATCTCAATATTATGAATAGTTTGAGAATTATCAACAAATATAATATAATCATGAATTATACTTTGATTTTTTGTGCTTATATTATCTTTAAATCATCTAAGACTCCATAATTCATGTATTTATATTTTATCATAAATTATCATATTTTACTAGTCACTAAAAAATAAACTATTTTAGAAATAACCCAAATATTCACCCTAAAAATTTTTTGGCATGTAAAATTAAAAAGATAAATCCATTTTTTTAAATTAATTTTATAAATATGGTAAATTTAATTTTTTTTAAAAAATCATCATTTACTTGAAAAATAAACATTTTATAATTATAACTGATTTTATTACACTTTTAAAATTTAATTAAGGTGGAATAAAATTATCTAAAAAAAATAAGATGAAAAAATATTAATTTATGATCACATTTTATGAAAATTAATTATCTTTAAAATTATTAAATTAATGAAAAAAATTAATTAAATATTTATGACCTATAAAAATACCAACACTTAATTAATAATTTTTAAAAAACTTTCTTACCTATAGTGTGATATAATTATATCATATTACCATTTCTAAGATACGTAAATTTTATTTATTATTTCTAAGGTGATGTTACTATTCCATTATCGATTTTACTATTCATAAGGGTCACATTACTATTACTAAGGTCAAGTTACTATTTCATTGGTATAGGTTCCTTAACTTATAGAAATAACTCTTATTTAATTATTTATTTATTTATAATGTTTATACTGTGTTCTTAATGTGATTTTTTATGATTATGATATATAAAATAATTATAAGAAGTGGGTTTTCATTGATAAAATTTTTGTTCCTTACATACTTCCCCCTTATGAAATTTCTATCTCGAAATTTCATTTAACACACTAAGGTGAAAACATGTGGAGGTACATATCTTTCATTGCATGCTCTGGTTCTCATGTTAGCTATTCGTACTTATGGTTCAATCAATATACTTTGACCATGGGAGTAGTCTTGTTGTGTTGAACTTTATCTCTATGATCCACGATCTTCACTAGCTTATCCCCATAATATAGATCATTCTCCAACTATAACACCTCTAAATTTAGTAAATGTGAGGGATATTTTATGTACTTACTCAAGAGGGATACATATAATACATCATGCACTTGTGACATGGTTGGTGTAAGTGTTGGTTGATAGGCCATAACTCTGACATGATCAAGGATCTTTAAGGGGATGATGTACCGGGGACATGGCTTTCCCTTCTTCCAAAATCTCATGATTCTCTTCCATGAACATATGTAGAGGAATACCATGTCTTTGAACTTAAACTTTAGTTCTTATCAACGATGGTCTGCATAACTCTTTTATCATCTTTGGGCTTCCATGATGTGATCCTTAATGGTTTTCACTTTTTTCACCATCTCTTCGACCATTTCAGGGCCTAATTGATTACGGCCACAAAATTCAACCCAACATGCTGGTGTTCTGCACATTTTTTCATAAATGGATTCATATGGAGCCATTTGGATTCTATAGTGGAAACAATTATTGTAAGATAACTTTAAAAGTGGTAGATGTTGGTCCCATCCTCCATTGAATTCCATTGAACACACTCTCAACATGAGTTCCAATGTCTGAATTTTTTACTCAGATTGGACATCATTTTGAGGATGATAGGTCCTAATTAAACATATATCAGTTCTTAGATAATGTTGGATACCTTTCCAGAACATTGACATGGATCTAGGATCTCGATCATAAACAATTGATAGTGTTACTCCATGTATCCTTACCAACTCTTTGGTGTATATTAATGCAATTTTATACAATGGGAAGTCCCCTAAAATTGTGATAAATTGATCTATATTTGTAAGATGATCAAAAACAACCCATTTATTATTGTTTCCACTGAAAGTATTTAAATGTCCAGTGATAATGTCCAGGGTGATGTTCTCCCACTTCCATGTTAGTATGGATAATGGTTGCATCAACCCTTTAATATTTCATCTTTCCGCCTTCACATGCAGACATACCATGCAATTTAATGTATCTTTAGAGATATCCTTTTTTATATTCTCCCACTAATAGTTATTTAGGAGATCTCCATACATAATTATGTTCCCTAGGTGAATAGGGAAGGTTGATGGACGTGCTTCATTTAGAGGCTCTTTATTTACCTCTAGATTGGATGGTACACATATTCATGACCCAAATCTCTTGAAACCTTGATCAACTAATTGGAACTCTGAGAATTTCCTATTTTTGATAGCTTCCTCCATTTTATATTTTTTCCCATTATTTATTTTAACATCCTTTATTTTATCCATGAGGGATAGCGGAGAAATCATTTTACTAAAGGATTAATGATGTTTATCTCTTAATGATTCCCATTTAAATCCATTTTAAGACTAAGAATAATGTATCCTACTCAATTTGAATCATTGATAATGATGTAGGATCCTTTATACTTAGAGAATCCACCACCTTATTTTATTTACCATGATGGTAGTGGATTGAGAAATCATAATCATTGATGACATCCAACCATATTCAATGGAACGTATTAAGCTCCATCTGTGTGAATAAATATTTTAGACCCTTCTGATTAGTATATATCTCACACTTATCCCAATATAGATAATGCCACTAGATTTTCAATACATATATCACATCCACTAAATTCATATCATGTGTAGGATAGTTTTTCTAATTAATTTTCAACAACCATTAGGTTTAAGCTATCACTTTTTAATTTTTCATTAGTACACATCATAATCCATTTTTGAAGCATCATTGTACACCACAAAGTGTTCTACACTTGTAATGAGTTAGTGTACGAGCGCGGTGATAATACTTTTTTTAAGCTCCTTAAAGATTTCATCTCATTCTTGAGTCTATAAAAACATCACTCACTTCTATGTCATCTTGGTTAATGGATTTGACCATCGTGGTATGTTCTTCAAAAATCATTGGTAATACCTATCTTGGCTAAGGAAACTATAAATCCCTATTACAGATATTTTCCTAGGTCACTCATTGAATGCCTTTGACTTGGAAGGGTGAATAGATATTCCTTTGTTGGTTATAACATGTTCCAAGAATGATACTTCCTACACCCCAAACTCACATTTGTGGTACTTTCCATATAGTTTATCCCTTTGAAAATTTGTTCACATTATATTCAAACTCTCCTCTTTTTAATCATTTATCTTAGTGTATATTCAAATATAGTCAGTAAATACTCCCATAAATTTGTTGAGGTAATCTCTAAAGACTTTATTCATTACGTTCGTGAATATTGTTGGAGAATTAGTGATTTATAAAGTCATCACTGTGAACTCATAGTGTCTATACCTCAATTGAAAGGCAGTCTTGGGAATATCTTCTTTCCTTTCCTTTATTTTGTAATATCCCAAAAAAATTTTCACCTGTTATAAATAATTATCCCCTCATATCTGATCAAACAAGTCAAATATCCATGGTAGGGGATAATTTTTATTTATTTTTATTTTATTAAATTCATGATAGTTGATGTTGATGCACCTCAATCCATCCTTATTCTTGATAAAGAGTTTCGGTGCACCCCATTGTGAAGTACTCCGGCATACAAAAGTCTTTTCGAGCTTCTCATGTACCTACTTATTTAGTTCTTCCGGCTCAATGGGGGCCATTCTATAAGGTTTATTTGATATAGGTAGAGATCCATAATTAAGTTAAACTGAGAACTCAACCTCTTAGTTAGGAGGAAGACTATGAAACTCTTCATGGAACACATCAGTGTAGTTTATTACAATGGGAATGTCTTTGAACATGATTCTCTCCTTTTTTCCAATCATTTGAGATAGATATGCTTGATCATAATGTAGTAATATCCACAATCAAGAAATTGAATCTAAAATAGATTCATCCTCCTCCTTAAACTTATACATAATTAGCTGATGCTTTGGGATTTTAAGATTGATCTCCATTTCATTGAAGTTGATATTGGATTTGTATAAGCTAATGCATGCCCAATATAGCATCAAACTCCACCAAAGCACGTATGTCAAGATTTTCTGGGAGGTTTAGTCCATAAATACTAAATAAGGAGGTGTTATATAGTTTGTATACAACAATTTCCCCATTTTCTATTCGCATAGATAAATCAGCCTCAATATTTTGAGGTGTTCTTTGAATAGTTGTACTAAACATACAATATATGAAAAAATTCATAGAACCAAAATAAAATAGTAAATTCACCATTTTTGAGCTAATAAACATTGTACATATCACGACATCATTGTTCAGATCCACCTTAGTAGTAGTGATAGCAATTGTACTTCCTTTTTTCCTTGGAGGTTGTTGTTTATTTTTTCTAATAACCCTAGGCTTAGGGCATTGATTTTCACAATGATGAAGTTAATTTATGTTGAAACACTAAACTATAGGCTGATTATTGATTTCAACCTTTTTTTATTCATTCACATTAGTGTAATTAATCATATCCCATCACACATTATTATCGACATGCCACATTCTTCTATATTTGAAGCATTTCCTGGTTCCCATTAGATAGTTCTCGAGATGCTTCTTCCCAAAATTTTGACTCATGGGATATTTTTTCTTGTTTGCATCATGGTATTTATTTTCTTTTCCACCCATATTAGGCTCCATTTTCCACCTTTTTCATCAGGTCCATGAGTCAACTTAGAGTCTTTGTTCCCTGTTTTACCCATAAGGGAACAAAAAATAATCTTCCCATAACTATCTTAGTCTCAAATCACCAATTGTTTTTATAGAATTAGATTTAGTCCGCTAAAGAAGCTATCCACCTTGACTTCATTATTAATGAATAAATTGGACGTTTGTCTTTCAAGCCTCGTAAATTTTGATTTATACACCCCAATAGACTCATCTATCTTCTACATAAGTCTAAGGAACTCTCTTTCCTTCTTGAGATGGAGGGTTCAGGGAAAATATTTCTTAAAAAATATTTTCTTGAATTCCCCCCAATCCCTAGAATCAATTTCTTCCTTGGAATTCATGTTTTTTATCAGTTCCCACCACTGATTAGCTTCCCCATGAAAACGATAGACATCAAGAGAAACATTCTCTTCTTCTTAGAACTGGAGGATGGAGAATATATTTTCAATATAGTTAATCCACTTTTCTATGAGGATGGTATCGAATTATCCCCTAAACATAGGAGGGATTTGACACATAAAGGATTCGACAGTAACATGCTCTCTCTTAGGATAAGGAGGGAATTAAATGTGATTAAAGTTATTATTTATAACTTGATATAGTTGAGCATGTATTATCATAATGTTTTGAGCACTGATTCCCATCATATTTGGTATATCATTACATAAAACATTCCATATTCTATCACATTGATTTTATTAAAAAGTTCTTCTATTACCATAGATTAAATAAGAAAGAGAAAGTATAATTAGGGGCTTTAATTCTTAACTAATAATCATAATAAAAAAGAAGCCTTGAACAAAAAAGGATAAACTTGTAAAGGAAAATTATATCCTAAAATGTGATTCACTAGGTTTCAATCTAGGTTATCCATGATCTATTTCCGAACATATATATTATTATGGGAATTTATTTGTTACCTTAATAATGGTTCATAAAGATCTTATGAATTTACCAAATAATATCACCCAAGAGTGTCAAAACATGTGCGTTGTAAGGCCCATTGTTGTATACCTAGTTACCCTGAGTCAGGCCTAAAAAAACATTTCAGAGTTATTACTCCTAGTTAGATATATTCTCAGACCCCTTCCAGTTGTAGTATCCATACATGGATGTATTTTCTTGATAAACCGCTTACTCTATATTTAAAAAAAAGGATGTTTTCTTAGACTTATCCTTATCCCTAAGGTTCTTACTAAAGTGTTGTATTCATAATATATAAAAATAAAGATACCTTACTCTAATACTAAATATAGTGACCCTGTCCTATTTCACATATTATTATATGATTTTTCAAATAATTTAATTTCAAATTACAAGACATGGATCATAAATTCCAGTGTCTTTGGAATACTAGGTACATAAAACAGAAAAAATTGGACTAAATAAAACAGTTCTTCATTTATCATCCATTATGAGCTCCTAACTTCCTTTGAGCTCTTACATCTACATAGGATAACCTTGGAAAAATATGAAAAAATGTATTATATAAAAATCCATGATAGTGAATAGACATTAACATAATTATTAGCAAATTGGTTAGAAGACATAACATTTTGATATTAAAAGGCATGGAACCTGATAAAACATGTGGAATCATAATATATCAAACTTGGGATCATATAATTATGGAATCATTGTAAAATGGTAGAAACATAAAACATTATTTTAGCATGAGTAAAGGCTCATTTCACATGGAGGATCACCAATCAAGGCTAACCACCAAGACCGTTTCACATGGAACAGGAGTAAAGGCAAACCCCCTAGACCGTTTCACATAGAGCATGAGTCAATGCAAACCAAAAAGATCATTTCACAGGATGTCTCATGAGACTAAAAATTACCCAATACAAAGGATAATTATCTAACTTCACCCATCCTAACATGTTAATGAATATTTTTTCCACATATATAATCATAAATATGGAATCAAACATAAGGTTTACCTATGGAAGGAATTGGGTATCAAGATCCTATCAAAAGTCTTATTAAAAAGGATTATCAGAATGGTTTCTATGAAAGTATGGATTTAAATCATACATGTACATTAATAAGGGAAAATAGGCATAGATCGTGATAATTTATTTCAGACCAAATTTAAAACATATAAAAATTATGTTTAAGAAACATTAGAACTAAAACATTTTAGGGTGGTTTATTGAAAATATTAAAGTGTATTTAAAGAGGAATAGGTGAAAATATTTAATATTAAAAAAAATTAACAAGAATTTTTTAATAATTAAAATGGAGATTTTATAAAATTAATTGTTTCTTAAAATTGATTATTGAGTGCACTTTATAATGTGCAATAATTTGAGAAGTTCCATTTAATTCGACTTTCTTTTCTGGGATAATTGAGAAGTCAACCTTATTAAAACATTTATATCCACAAAAAAGAATGATTAAATGATATAGATACATGATTTTCAAACATATAAATTGAATTTATAATAATTATATAAAAATAAATACATGTTAAATTAGGTTAATGAGGGAGAAAAGGTAACATGAAGGAAAATTGAAGGTTAAGGTGGAATCCCTTACCTTATGTTTGAAGGTGTTCTTCACTTGATCTTAATGTCCTATATAACCAAATTTAATCAATTAATTAATTAAATCAGAACCTATTATACATTTATTTGATTTATTATAATTTTATTATGTTCATTTATGGCCCTTTTTATAGATTATGAGATTCAATTTCATTGTTCTGCAGAGTTTGTTTACTTAGTTTTCATGACCAGTTTACTTATATACATGTAAGAATAATCATGTAAGATGATCATGGTTTTCCAAAATTGAAGTTATTTTTTATTAATGAATATGCCTAATATTAAATGGTTATAAAATTCCATTGGTTATTTTGGGTGATCATGTATCATTAGATAAGATGTTAGTGAGAATCGTTTGGAGTATTTTGAGCGGTTTTCACTCAAAATGAACTTATGTTGTTTTATTATTTAAAATAACTGGTAGATAATGATTATAGTACATTAAATAAGATATAATAAATATATTGTAATCTGTCTAAATCATAAAAATGCTTTCATGACTAGCCTTGGAGACATTAATGTAAATTCCAAACATCCTCATCCTTGAATGCGATATATTAACTCTCTATAGATGATGTGTCCATTTTTAGTATAAAAGGTGGGGGAAAGAGAGATGATAATGAATAACTCTATTAGAATAAAAACATTCCTTTATATTTAAGGTAATTTATTTAAAATACCATTTGGATGAGGGGTTGTGAGGAGATTAAATTAAAATAAATGAACTTGAGAAGAAATTAAAAGAAAATGAAGAGGCTTTAACATCTTGATTCCTTATTCTTTAGAACCTTATTAAGGGATTGGTTTTGGTAAATTTTTAATAAAAAAAGCTTCTATACATGGTGTTGGGTATTGGGAGGAGATTTGAGCAAAATTTGGACATGGCACAATGCTTTAGAGGAGTGAGGAGAAGAGATTGTGAGGGTGGTATTTATAGTGGAGGGGGTGTTTTCTCATTATTTTATTCATTAGATTATTATTTTGGCTAAAAAATATGAATAACATGAAAATTATCATCAAATATAATAAAATTATAAAGGACAGTTCTATATTTTGGTTTATATCAGTCTTACATAATATATGACTCCATAATTCATGTATTTAGCTTTTATCCAAAATTTTCATGTTTTACTATTCACCAAAAAAAATAAGTTGTTTTAAAAAAATCCCAAATATTCACAGTAACCATTTTCACCATTTCAAATTAAAAAATGAACTCCAATTTAAGAAAATAATTTTCTAAATAAGTGTAATTTTATTTTTAATTAAAATCTCCATGTACTATGAAAATACTGATTTTATAACTAAAACTAATTTTATAACACTTTACAAAATTAATTAAGGTCTAATAAAATTATCTTAAAATAATAAGACAAACAAATATTAATTTATGAAAAAAAATTCTGAATTTTTTTTATTAAATTATGAAATTAATGAAAAATTAATTAATTAAATATTTATAACCTATAAAAATAAAGACAATAAATTGGTAGTTTAAAAAAAATTATTTACTTATACTGTGATATAATTACATCATTTTACCATGTATAAGAAAATTATATTATATTTTTACTCTCATTGGTGAGATTACTATTCCATTTCCTTGTTTACTGTTTATATGGTCATATTACAATTCATATGTTCAAGTTACTATTTCATTAGTATATGTTCCATAACTTCTATAAATGCCTATTATTTCATTACTTAGTCATTTATAATGTTTATATTGTGTTCTTAATGTGATTTTTTGTGATTATATTATATAATGTAATTATAAGAATGGAATTTTCGTCAATAAAATTTTGGGTCATTAAAAATTATAAGGACTTCATTGATATCAATTTTTTGAAGAGTTTGTGGAAATGAAGTTTCGTAGAAGTTTGGATGAGATATATAAAAATATTATTGATTTTAATATGTTATAGAAATAGTAGGGGAAAAATACATGGAAGTTTCATTGATGTATGCAAGCCAGTTAATGAAGAAGATGGAGATTAGAAGTCGAATATATTTGTTAATAGTGAATTCATGGTTATAAATGATGTAGAATCAATTCCAATTGAAGAAGATTAGAAGTTCAATAGCCATGTTATCTTGGAAAAAGATAAATTCGGTTCTTTACTATGGAATATTTTGAGTAAATTCATTACTTGAAGGTGAATGACTATTTAAAGAAAATAAATCATTTATAAATATTGGTTATCCAATCATAATGTCTTGACCATGAAATTTAATGTTTGTAGGGGATCATTTTTTAATAGCATAATTAATTTTAATCCACCGTATAATTTTTCTAGACTAAGTGTTCTGGATAGATGAATAGTGATCAAATGGATGGTGGAGAAAACTGTTTTCTCAATAGTGTTCATAGTGACATCAAATTAGGTGTTTCAAATAAACCATATCAGTTAATGAATGATGATACAATTCTAATTAATTAAATATCATAATGTTGTGTGGCTATGATTCAACTTGAATAGTGGAAGTTCCACTATGAAATGGACATAAATTAGGAGATTATTTTTTATCCTTTAAACAAACTAACATCCTGATTACTAAAATTTCACATGGTTCACTTATAATTAATTTTGACCAAATAAAGTTTTTTTGGATAGATATATGAATGAATAAATCTAATAAAGTTTTTTGAATGAATTCATTATATAATAGTTTCTAAGTGAAGTATTCATAAGTAGGGTTTTGAGAAAATCTATCGAACATAGGTCTTCGAATGACTTGGAAGAGGTGTCGAGATGAATTCCTCAAACAAAAGTTTCTAAATTATCGAATAGAGGTTTATGAATGATTTGATAGAGGTTCAAAATGATTGAACATAGGTTTCAAAATAATTTCATAGAGGTTATAAAGTATCTGATAGAATTTCACAAACAATGGTTCATTGGATAGAGTTTAGTGAATGATGTAACATCATAAGGTTAATGGTTGGTGGAAGTTTTTGAATCCACCAGAAAAAATTACCTATGTAGTTGCAGTTGATAAAGCCTTAGTGGAGGGAGGCATTCATATGAATTTTTAATAGATTGAGAAAATCCATACATACCTGTTCCTATTAAGTTATATTAAAATAGAGTTTAGGGATTCATAAAATTATTTTGGAAATCCAACATTCTGAAGATTTTTGTCTAGACAATCAAAACCAAAATAATAATTAAGGGTGTATCATGATTCTGGGTTAGCATTTAGTAATTTATGAATATAATTAACACCGAGTTTCAGGTAAGGATTCTATGAAATTTATTGACACGATTTTTTCAAAGGGTTTCAAGGAAGTAAAATGAAGAAAGACTCAAGAAGTTATTTAAAACTTGTATTGGAAAATTCTCATTTAAATTACATGTATCTCCAATGTCTTTTAGATAATCTATGGTTATATAAAAGGGTTCAGGTATACTATTATGAATATCTAGTTATTGAGATATGGAAGTTCTATCCAGGAAGCTTTAGAAAAAAAATTTGGTTGAAATACTGAAAAAGTTTCTAGATATATAAGTACTAAACAAAATATTTCATATGAACAAGTGAAGTATGGATGAATAAGTTCTAGATAAAGATTTCTGGATGCATAGGTATCATATGAAGATGTAAGTTAGAAAATAGAGCAGTATCATACAATAGGTACTGAGTATAGAATTGATTAGAAAAAAAATATCATTTGAAAATTTATTGGATAGAGTGGTGTTAGAAAAACAGGTATTGGAAAGAGGGATATGAATAAGGTAATAAGAATATGAAGAGAATAGAAAAGGAAAAGTGTAATGTTTAGTAATAATGTAATGGAAGAAGTATAAAAATTAAGGTAATTTTCATTCCAGGTTTCAGGGATTGTTAAGCAGTCCAGCAACCAGTTTAATGAAAGAAGAAGAAGAGCAGAAGAAGTATTGCATCTATGCCTAAAAATAAGCATTCTAGTTTTTTATTTCAATGTAAAATGTTGTGTGAACTATTTTGTATATAAGGGAAGAATAAGATAGGTTTCTTTCATATAAATATATATATGAAAATAGATGAAGTGATAAGAGAATAAAAAATCTTAACAACACCATTAAATAAAAGTCAAATCAATGGAAGACTTTATTGGTGTTTAAAATAAATTTAAGAAGTTAAATAATATCTACACACATAGTATAATGATCCAGTAATGTGTTTTAGTGGGATGAGGTTATCACCATTCCATGGAACCAAGGTTATTTTCTATCACCCTACTAATGTGTAGGGAGCCACACTTGTGCTTGGAATTTTTTCTAAGTTAAAACAATATAAGTGGTATCTCATTATAATGGTGAATATGTGTACTAGTATCCACCATAAATTGCAAGGAATATATATTCTTACTAAGTAATAACTTTGTAAAACATCATGTTTCAGCCTTTTCTTGCTTTAACATACTTGTATATGAGAATGAAGGGAGAAAAATAGAATCAAGATCCTAATAGGTCTAAAAAGTGAAGAGATAAAATATATTAATTTGTCTAAAAATCTCCCAACACTGATTCACCCCTAAACCTCTCAGTGTTGGTCATATCCTAAAGTGATCCTAATAATTCTTATCAAAGAGGGTTCACCTCTATTGGATTCTATATATTGGAAATTTTCCCCTATTTTAGATTTTAGTTTATATATTATATTCACAATAAAGTGTAGTTTTGGTGAAGATTCATGTACCTTAGATTATTACTCTTTTTCTACCAAGATGATGTTAAACAATAAAATAAAAGAGAAAATAATGTTAGAGAAGTTGATATTATTAATCTAAGAGAAAGGAATATCAATATATTCATGCCATGATAATGCGTAAGGTAAATATATAATGGAATAAAAATAATATGTGGTTCAAACTACCACCAAGTTGTGGGAAAATATTCCTAACTCAATGGGAGTAAGGTTAATTGGTTACGAGGTATATGAAAATTCTTTCACAAAATATACCAAAGAAGAAGAGCCTCACATAAGTGACGATGATGATATATCTATAACTAATAAATATATATTAGTTAGTATACTAAAATATATTTTTTAATGAATTCCTAGAGAAATGGTATCTCTTTTCTATGGAGACTTTGAAATTATGTGGGAAGAAATTTCCCATATTAATGATGAAACAAATAACATGGAGAATGATTTACAGGAAAAGGTTCTAGAATTCATAAATCATTTCGAGTATATTATATCCTTTTCTTCAAGAAATGTTGATATGGAAATTAATTCATAAAAAATAAAAAATAAATGTCTCCAATAATTTTAATAGAGAGGTGTATTCCAAAAGAACCTTAAAGGGATGATCCATTACATTGAAAAACAATTGAAAAAGTAGAATTGATATAAAAAATGTTCAGTTGGAGATAAAATATTAGAGGATAAAAAATATTGAGTGTTGTATGATAAAAGACAAAACTAATTAATAATAATTCAAAAGAATAAATTTGAATTTTGAAGAGAATTTTATTTTTATTGAAGATCAGAAGAGTACCCTCAATATGAGGTGTCTATAGCTTGATGTTAAAGTAATCAATTTGGAAAAGGAACATGTAGAGTCTTTATAAAAGAAAGAGAATTTTTTTTACTATATAATTCTCAATATACGATTGTGATGATAAAGGAAAAAATAACATATGAAAAAAAGATCATGGAATTTTTTATTGATCTATCTCAAGAATCTGTGAAGAAAGAGGTATCGCCCATACCTTTTATAATTTTTTTGATAAATTTTATTACATGAACATAGAAAGATGGAAAAATATATATATAATAATTGATGTATAATAGTTGGGAGGATCCTAACAAAATATCTATGGTGGATATAAGAAGTAGCACAGAAGTTGGTTCCTTATGAATATCCTAACAAATTATAAAGAAAACCCAATAATAGTTTTCCCATTTTACTAAAAATTCTAGAATAGATGTAGTGGATAGAATGAAATCAATGGTTTTTGGTCAATTTTAGTTTAAAAAAACGTTCTGGTACTGTTCATATTATATTTGGTACAATACCCAAATGTTAAATCACAAAGGAGGACCATGTTAAGGGGATAAAGCCAAATATAATGGTATAACATATGAAAATTATGGAAAAAAATATACATTAAATATATTTGTAATGATTGAAAATATATTTGTTATACGCAATAATTTTTTTTAGAAGATTTTTACATGCTTATCTCATCATGTATCAAATTTTTATCGGAAGAGAACACAACAGAAGTTATAAATGAAATAAGAAGCATTATCAATAAAAATATATATAAATAATACAAATCAGAACTCTCCCAAGAAGATACCAAATAATATATATGAAAGGTCCTAAAATACTAGATCAAATAATTTAAATAATATTGATATATCCAAAACATCTTAAGTGAAAAAGCAACCAAGAAAAATCCAAGTGGAGACTCTAAGAAGGCTTCCAATGACCCAAAATATACATTAGTTTTATTGTAAATTGACCAAGATAAGAAAAGAAAGATCAGTGAAGCACCAGATTAAGTTATTATGAAAGAAAAAGAGAAGCTTCTGTATGAATTTTTCAAACATCATGAGAGTTTGTCAAAAAATTCAAACCATTTTGTGGAATATGTTTTGTTTTTAATGTAAAACATGAATGGACGCATTCTTAGATATTTATCCACAGTAATTCTAGCACAAGAAGAGTTCTTGAAGAAGATGAAAATTTCACCAGTTGAAACATGTTCCATGAAGTCTCTTGATAAGATAAAATTCACACATAAACAAATTGAATAAATTATAAGATCCATGCATCCTTAAGATAAATCAATATTCATGTTCAAATGTTCAAGAATGAATATTTTTTAAAATAGAGAAACTTGGTTGAGAAAATCAACATATCCTTATTGTTCATATTATGAATCAAGGAAAAGAGTCCTTATTACCTTAACTTTTATGTAATATATTTTTACTAATAATTTAGTAAATTTTAGGTGAGTCATGACCTAAAAAGGGGAAGCAGAGGTAGTGGTTAGGCTGTCAACATTGTGCATCATTCTTCAAAGAAGTTATCATCGTGTAATAAATACTCACTTATTATACAAAAAAATATAATGATAGGATCAATCCTTGATGAATTTTAAATGGTTTTTTTCAATACATGATAATAAAGTGAAGAATATCCCATCTTTGATTGATATTAATTTTTTAATTCCAATAGAATATATTGATGAAAGTAATCATTGGGGATGTTGTGGAAATTTTGAAACTTGTACAACCAGAGGTAAAAGATCCATTTTGGTGTATTCTCAACATAGACATCCTAAAACATATCTTCTTAATAGATTCATCATTAATAATATCATGAGAAATATATCTATGTGTGGGCGACAAGTGGGATATATTTAAAAATCTATTAGAATCATTATTTTATAATAATCTTATTATTGAGAAATCTGATTGAAGAAGCTCAATTAAAAAGGTATATATTTCTTAATCTCTCAACCTTCATAACTAAAAATAAAAAACATAAAATAAAGGGTGTTAAATTTAGTTAATCAGTAAAATAAAAAATTTGAATAATGAAATTGTACCATGGAATAACATGTAAAATTGTATTTTAATGATTTTATTCTATTTTTTGAAGTATGTTCAAGAGTTTTAGTTTGATATATTTTATAACAATGTCATGTAAAAATTTGTATCTTCAGCCTAGAATATAATTGGTTAGTCCTTAATGTCATCTTTTTATACTCTTACATCATTCGGTATCATGTTCAATTGTAATGAATAGCTTTATAGAAAAAATAAACTCCTCTTATTTTCTACACCGAACATTTCTCAAGTAAATTTATAGTTAAATGATTAATGTCACATTGATTTATAATAATGTGAAACACTTTCTTAAGAAAATTTTATTTGAAATCAATAATGGGAAGAGATAGTGAAATGAAGGTTTGAAAAGATAGGGGAGATAAAGAATAAAATATTCATATATTTACATACATATATATTCATTTTGTAGTTATTTCCCAAAAAAGATAAGAATGTTGGATTGTGGATCCATATTTTTTTCTGTTGAATTTTATTTCAATGGTTTTATGGTGGTTTATAGTAAATTATAATTATTTTATTAATGATAATATGATAAATATTTTGTGAAAAAATGTTTCTAATAAGATTAAAGGATGTATCCAAGCTTTTAATTTATGATAATATGTTCGATAAGTAGTGAATACATAGTTTATTGGAATTTTTTGTGAAGTGTCCAATAATATTAATTAAGAATATAGAGATTTTGTGTTGAATGGAGATGGTAATTTTGATTTCCTAATTCTAAATGATGAATAATTGAATATTTTTGAAGAAGAGAATAATTACTTCTGTATTTTTATCTTGAAAGAAGATAAATGGTGTTCTTTCCATTGGAATATTATTTGTACATTTGTAACTTGAAGGAAAAATGTTTTTAGAAGAAATTAAATTACTTGTGATGATTTTTAGCTAACATAATTTCAAAAACATGTTCTTTGATGTTTATAAAAGAACATTTATTTAATAAAATAGTGAATTTGAATCCACTTTATGAAGATTTTGAATTAAATCTTCCAAATAGTGGAATTATGATTGAATAAATGGTATAGAAGAATTTTTTCCTGATAGTATTCATTGGGATATTAGATAGAGTGTTCTAGAAAACCCATATTAGTTGATTCTTGGTGATTTGTGCCTCGTTGATTAAATATCACAATACCCCAAGGTTGTGATTCAAGATGAATAGTGGAAGACCTATATGAAATGGAACTAAATCTAGTGATTCTTTTATTTTGATCAAAGTAACCAACCTGTTGATTACTAAAATTTATCATCGTTTAAGAGGATTTTATTCTGATCAGATGATGTTTTATAAGAAAAATATAGATATGTAGTCACCATACAAATATTTAGAAAAAAATTCATCTGATATAGTTTTCCAAGTAAATTTATCATATAGTGGTTTCTAATAGAATTCCATAGATACAGGTAAGTATTGGATATAGGTTTCTATATGAATTAATTAGATAATGTTTTATTGGATTATTTCATCAGAAAAGCGGTTCTGAATTATCCTACATAGGTTTCTAAATGATTGGACATAGGTTTTCATATAAAGGTTCATTGTATGATGTTTACTAAATGTTATAACTTTGTAAGATTACCAAATGGAGATATTCTTTGAATCCATTAGAAAATTTTTCCTACATAGTTGTCTTAGATGGAGCATTACTAGATGGATGAAATCATATGAATTTTTATCGAATGGAGCACTAACAAACTAAGGAGTTCCTTGGATGATTTACAAGATGAAGTTTTATTGATATTTTAAAAATATTCGTTAAATTTCAATATTTTGAGGATGATGAGATAGACGTTCAAAACCTCAGTATTCATAAAGTAAATATCATGACACTAACTGATATTTCAAGAAGTCTCAAATATCACTAACACCAAATTTTTATGAATGATCCAATGATGTTTTTGGAATACAATTTTTTACAGAGATTGAAGGTGGTAAACTGAAGGAAGACTCATGTGGAAATTAAAATGATGTGAGGGAAATTCAAATTTGATATTTGTGCTTATCCCTTATATTTTAATTAAAATATAGATATATAAATGGTATAATATGTGTTATGAAGAGTCTCTAGTCTTTGAGAGTGTGGAGGTTCCAAACAGAAAGCTTTAGAGTATTTTTTAGGTAAATGTATTTAAGATGATTCCATAACGAGAAGTACCAGACACAAAGTCACATATGAATTAGTGATATTCCATATGTATACCAATTTATTGAATAATTTCTTAATGAACAGGTACTATATGGAGAAGTGAGGTGAAAAAAAAGTAATATTGGAAATAAGATACTAAGTGGAGAATTTATCAGACGAACTTGTATACGATTGATAAGTATAGGATGGAGAAGTGTCAGTGGGAAATGTACAGTATATAGGAAGAAGAAGAAGAAGTAAATAAGAATAATAATAATATAATACGAAAATAAAATAGCATTGTACAATTATTTTTGTAATAAAAATAATAATAAAGAAGGTTTTTTCCATTTTAGGTTCTATATAATATAAATATGTGTTATAGCCACTACAAGGACGGGAGAATATGAGAAGAATAACTCTTACATGTGTGTAAGAAAAGTGGAATTTTCATTTTCTTTTATGAATAAAGAGAAGGTTTTGTTAAATTTTTTTTATAAATGGGAAGAAGAAGAGAGGTTAATTTCATGTTTTTTACAAGTGAAAATAAAATAACAAGGAAGAGAATAAAAAGGTAACACTATGACATTCAATAGAATACACGTAGGTGGGAGAATTTCTTGTTGTTCTAAAGAAATTGAAGAAGTCAAAAAGTGTCTACATAAGAAGTATAAATATCCAAAAATGTGTTGCTATTGGATTGGTATATCACTAGTATAGGGAATCAAGATTGTTTTATATCCCCCTCATAAAGTGTAGGGAACCACAGTTGTGTTTAGGATTGTTTCTAAGATAAAATATGTTAATTGGTTTCTCATTATAGTGAGCAATATTTGTATTGGTCACTCCCATACACAATAATGATTAATAACTTTTACTTAGTAGTAAACCATGTAAAAACATCACATGTCATTTTCTACATTATTTTATATATTTACACATGAAAATGACATGTGAACAAGAGAACTAGGATCCTAACCGGTCTAACAGGTAAAGGTATAATAAGTTTTAATTGGTTAAAAAAGTCACAAACATTGATTCACCCCCCTCCCCTCAACTAGTGCCGAGAATATTGAGATTAGGCCTTAATAAATAGATACTATTTTTTTAATTCCAATTTCCTAAACCACCTAAAGAGTACCATAGTGAGTTTCACCACAGGACCTATAGAGAACCTCCCTGTATTCTAGAGTCCAAAAGCTAGTTAAGAGGGCCTGAAAATGTCCTGGGGAAACTATGCCCTTAGTATAAAGAATTAGATCCATTCAAAAGTCAACCAAAAAATAAACATGACCCATCCATGTGACATACATACCTGAACCTATAGAAAATAATATGGGGATCTTAGAGGGTATCTCATGGTCCAAAATAAAAAAGTAATTTGTCTATACGATATGAATCACTATGAAAAAAAGTATTAAAATTAGATATACATTAATGAATTAAAATAAATATATAACCTCTATCCCAATATTTAACACATATGAAGTTATATATGCTAACTAAAATAAATATAATTACCAAAAACCCAACCCAAATAAAAAAATCTTACATCCTCTTAAACATTTAATTTCCAGCTCACTTTGAGCTATAATCCCAACTCCAAACTAAAACATATCTGTAAAATAAAACATAAATACCTTCCCATATAAATTGACGCCCATGTCATGTATGTATGTTGGTGGTGAGTCCAAAAAACCCAATATTATTCCTCTACTAACATCAACATGTTGAGTTCTAGTGAATTATTTGGTGTGTAGGAAAGTCTTTGGAGTGTGTGGATTTGTTATAATTCCAACTCACCCACTTGGAAACAAAACCCACACATGAATATTAAATCCATACATGTGCTCCATCATGGAGAAAAGACACATGAATCCAAAAGACTCTAATAACAGCATCTAATTCTAGATTGGATCCTCTATATTGTTATCGATGACTCATATAACCTCACAAAACAATGGGGTATTTTTCACATCTCCTTCATCTCATCAGATGTGTTCACTCTGAATTCTCACCTAAATCCATCATGACTCACTCCTTAAAATACCACCTGGCCCATAAACCATCTAATTACCCATTAATAACCAAACCAATGAAATTTCAAGGTAATTAATAGTAATATTAATAATATCAATAATGGGTAATCAAAGTGTTCCCATCAATGAAATTTAATGTCAAAAAAATAAAAACAAAAACAGGAAATAAATGAGGTCCTAAAGAAATAAATTTTATTTGAACATCATTCCCAGGATAAAATAATTATAGAAAAAGGAATGGGTTTCATGTTTATAAAATAAAAATCCCAGTGGTCAAAATCTACCGCATCTCCTCTAACTGGTCCTTTCCAAATCAATTTTCCAAGATACTAATTGAGCACTGCAGTCTAGATCCCATGTAGAGACCCGTATCCTGACGTACATAGACTTTACATTACTTTTGCGGAATACTTAGTACATAACAAAAACACACACACAAGGATCGTAATAGTTTAGTGTCTTTGGAAACTCGGAACGTAATCTTCTAATCCTGGTGAAAGATCTTCAATATCTCCCATAAAGATCTTCCCTTTTTTTTCTTACCTAAAACCTTTCTTTATATCCTGGGGAAAAGAAAACATAAAAGGGTGAGCTCAAATGCTCAGTAAGGGTATACAAAAGAAATAAAAATCATATCATATCTTTTTGAAAATCATAACCTGCAAAAGAGATCATAATATCTTAACATGGAAAAAATCATAGAAGTGAAAATGAGATCACCATAATCATAACATGAAACTTGAAACTTTGTGGCATGCACACATAATCATGGAAAATCATTTCTTGTTAGTCATGACTCATTGCCAAGACTATCTTAGTGGACAAAGTCCCTTTCTGAATCGAGTAACCCTCGTTTCAGTCCTGTTTCACTGAACCGGTATAACCTACCATTCCAGCCATGTCTATCTCATGAGATATAAAATCTTTACCCAATGCATTGGAGGGAGATATAGGTCCCACCCATCTTATAATGAATCCTTTCTTATGTGTGCCACATAATCATAAAACATACATCATCGCATAACACATATAACAAAAATGGGATTCTTGAAACATCATGACATCATAAATCAATTCATATATGATAAAGGAATTCATAAACATAATTCCATCACAACATAGTCAAACCAATGTAAAAATTTGGATAGAAATAGAACCCTTTATTATCATAGATGGAAAATAATTTTGATAAAACACTTGAATTGAATTCTTGAGGAAAATATCCTTTCTTCTTCAAAAACATTTTTCCTTTCATAATATGTCATACAACTTTAAAATAAAGAAGTTGATTAAAAATAAACTTGAAAACTTGTAAAGGAAGCTTCTTGGAAATAATGTTTTAAAAATCCATTCATGCCGTATAAGTTAAAAAAAACATTCTTTGTACTTTTGTCGGAAAAGTCAAAAAGTACCTCGTACGAAAAACGACAAAAGATTCCTTTCATACATATTACTAAAAACTCACCGAAGGGTAAAAATGGATTTTAACCAATTGTAGGTGGATGTAAATAATATTACATATTGATGAAACATGGATGTGGATGATAAAATACACCCCAGTAAATACTTACGAATAAACAATCTCGGATAAAAATGAGATTGTGATATCTCCCTTACCTTAGGTCCGACTTGCTTTGTAAGTGTCCGAACCTCCTGTATAATGATTTAAATAATGTTATTGACTTATTACAGAATCATATTCATTGTTATGATATCATATATGGTTCACTTATTACATTATATTACCCGTTCTTTTGTAAATTCCATGTTAAAGAAGCGTTTTGGGTAAAATCGTTTCATTTATCGTAGGTGTTTTGACTTGTTGTTCTTGACATCATTATTACTTATATCATGATTTACTTACTTCCAGAATATAAAATATGATTTGTATATCATATATATTCAGTATATATATATAAATAATAGGTAGATAAATAAAATGAAAAACACCGTTCATGGAGACGGTAGTCCGTACGTACGCATGGACGCTGTTTTTCTTTCCTTATTGTCTTGAAATGGAAGTAAGTAGATGACATACATATGTATATATACATAAATCCAGTAGCTTTATAATGTCATATATTTCATTATTATTTCTTATATATACATTATAATCATTCTTAAATGGTTAACATGGAGAATGAATCTCATCGCGTCGTGGAGACGGTAGTCCGTACGTACGCACGAGCGATGATATCATTTCTATAAATATTGAATTGAATTGGAGTGGATTATACAATATATCAGAATCAATATGATGTTGTAATAACTATGTATAGTTATTCTTTACACCATTATACCCATCCATGTAAGGTGGCGGTGGAAAATAGATTACACCACGGCGTGGAGACGGTATTCCGTACGTACGCACGCGCGGTGATTTCTTTTTCCGTAGGATGGATAGATGGTGAAATAGGGTTGTTTCATACTTATAATAACATATCAGTATATGAGTTATACTGATGTTATTACTTCATAATGAAACAACCTAAGAAGAAGAAGTGGAAGAAGAAATAAAGATGAAAGAATTGGTAATGGTAATTACCTCTTCTTCGAAGTGCCTCTTTGAGACCTCCTCTTAGGGCACTAGAATTGGTCTTTGAGGAAGACCAGAACCTCTAGGATGTTTCTAGGGAAGTGGAGAAGGGATTTTGTCAGGGGTTGGCCGAGCTTGAGTGCTCAAATTGGTGTGAGGAGGAGGGGGAGGAGGTGTCCTTTTATAAGGGAGGAGAGGGGCACCTTAGGAATTCTTAAAAATATTAATTTATAATAAATCTAACCCCACTTAAAAACCTCCAAAAATGACTCATATTCGAAGATTAGATGATATAGGGTTGTAATCTCATCAACCAATTAAATTTAGACATGTTTGGATATTATTTTAAACCTTATCAATTTGATTTAACTCTAAGTTAAATAATTTAACTTTTACCGTGTCTTTTTGTTTTCTTTCACTATATGGTTAATAAACTTACTATAACATGCCAAACGAATCCCAAATTGTTTATTATTAATATATATATCCTTATCTAAGTCATTTGGCCTAACCTTAGATTTTTAGGAATAAAATAACAATTAATAATATAATATTTGATTTAAAAACTATTTTGTGTCAATTTTGACACTATTTGATATATGATTTTTTTGAAAGTCATAACAGAATTATATGTTCGAACCAAGTTTATTAAATCAACATTAATATATCATAGTAACCTAGAAAATTAGTGGAATTCATAAAAAATCTCAAATTACATTTATTTTGGTGTTTATAACATCAATTATGTCAATATTTCATTAATAAGATAATTACTACATCATCGTTGTGTCATAAATAAATTAAATTATTTGATGTCTAAAAATTACAAATAAAATACCATCATGTAGGAAATCATTTTATCTTTCTAATGAATATTTACAATAGAATTTATCTTATGTATAACCCCATATTAAAAATGATTTACTTATTAAACTTTGATTTTAACTATTTTAACCCTTCTTTAAATAAATTAATAATAAATGTCCTAATCTAATCCAAGTGGGCCTAAATGGTCATATTTTATTCCTAAGTTTGTTTTTGGTCGAATTACACTTGTCCAATAGAATTAGGACATGTGTTAGGGTAATAGTAATATCATATTTACCCTTAGTTACCCTATTTACTATTAACCGCGGTAAAAAAAAGTAAAAAGTTACTATTCACCAAAAATTATTTTCATCTCATTGAACCAAATTGTAGTCCTTGATATTAACCGTGTCTCTCGGATTTTCTAAATTCCATTCACAGAAGGGGTAAAATTAAGTTTTATGCAAAATTCAGTTTTTAACCTACCACTTAGTGGTTTCACTATTCATCAAAAATTGAAAGTTTTCAGAAAAATGCCAAAATTTCATCCTAAGCTATATTTCATATTCCGAATTCAAAAATGAAGTCTATTTTACCAAATTCATAACATAGAAGTTGAATTAATTAATTTTATAATTAAATCCCGCTATTAAAACAAATAGCGTGTTTTTACGAAACAATATCTATCAAAAGATTGACACTTGTTTATGTCTGGTTTAAATGTGAAATTACGTCCAATGACCAACATTGAATTAAATTGTAAAAATATATTCTAAATATACTTTAAAACCACTCAAATTAATAATTTATCACTATTAATTATTTCGATTAAAAAAGTTGTTTTTAATTATAATTTAGTAATTTTCACTATTCATCAGAATATGAAAGTTATCCGAAATGTACCAAAATTTCACCTTAGGCTAAATTCGATACTCCGAATCCAAAAATGAAATCCATTTTGAAAAATAAAATTTACAAAATTTCAAAAAGTGGTTATTACTATTCATAACGGCTAGTTTTAATAGCATATCGCTGTTTAGTGAAACTCGTTATTGCGTACTACACACACTATCGAGGAAGGTTGCGATTGCGTGTAATGCAAGGCAAGTCAAGGATGCGTGTTGTGCAAGCTCCTTTTGGTGTAGCGTACAACACAAGACATTAATAAAATTAAAAAGAATATTTTTCATAAAATCTTGGGCTGTTACATTCTACCCCCTTAAAATGAATTTCGCCCTCGAAATTCGTCGGGGTTATAAATGGTTTTCTATTCGAAAGTTTCCCACATCGTAAAAAGGAATACCAAAACTTGGCTTTAAAAACTAAAGTATGAAATGTAACGATTACCCAAATAAACTAATTGTTGGGTTTCCACATATGTAAAAATATGGATATGGTAGAAAAATCTAACCATCATGTTCTGATGGAGAGTGGTAGAGAACATGGCTATGGAAAAGCCAAAAATCACAAATCCATAAATTTGTGATGATATAAGGTACCATCTGATTCCTCAGGTATAAGATCACTAGGACAACATTTTTGGTTTTCAAGATCATTTCCCTAAAGTTGAAAATTTGAATTAGAATAAATACTTACTTTATTTTGGTACAATCTCACTGTTGTTCGTGCCTTGAACAATTTCCACTTCATCTCTTAAATAAATGAAGTTGAATTTGTTATTCGTGAAGTGTTAGCAGATAATGTGATAGAATGACGGGTCATTCCATCTGTCTCAAACAAAAGGTTAGCAAAAATTATATACATAAGTCGATCTATAGTGAGATTAATCATATATGGTTCCTAAAAAGGGCTTATACTTCATATATCATACTGCTTAATATAATAACACTAGTTTCTACTAAACAGGGACTTCCTGTAGGTCAGTGGTAGGCGATAAAGGCCAGTCGCACTTCGGTTGTGGGTTCGATTCCTACAGCCTTGTCCGAAGCGATGGGTTGTCGCCCGTCCTGCAGGTTGTCCTTTTTCCAAAACTATATTACTATAACATCCCATCAATAATATCGAAAAAAAAATTCTATCCTTAAACAATACTAACTTACGTCCAACATAATCTAGTCTAATCTTTAGGCTTATACATAATACTGTAGTCCACTCTCATAACATAGTGAAAACGATTACCAGAGATTTAACACCATCGTCGATCCCCATAAGATATGTCTTGTTGGTCACATTCTAAACATTCAAAGTCCTTAATCATGTATTCTCTTGAATACCTTAGTGAAAACATGAATGCAGTTTAAAGTTAACACTTTCCACATACCAAAATCCTCAAAATTCTATATACTCAAACCATGATATCACTTAGTCCTTATATCAATCATGAGCTCATGAATACTGTTAAACATTTCATTTTCTTATTTTCCCTTCATTATGCGCATATCATCTTATTTCCAAAAATATCTCAATCACTTTGAATACCACATTAAACCAATACATAAATATTCCAATACTCCATGATACAACATTATTTTGGAATCCCATTACATAAACACTTAATCATTCCACCACATCGTTATCATATTCAACATTGCCAATAGTGATCGCATGTGATTTCCCTTTGTCCTTTGCCTTCAGTGGTTGCTCATGTTGATCATCACTAACCCTTGGATTAGGGCAATTATTATCATAATGCCCCATTTCCTTGCACTTGAAGCATTGAAGTGTTGGTGGCGCGTTCTCTACAGTGTTTGCTTTATTCACATCATTAGAAACCCTTTTTCTATTACTTCGACACTCAGCTGCTCGATGACCTTCTTTTCCACACTTAAAACATTTTCTAGTCCCTTTAAGACAATCTCCACCATGCTTCTTTCCACACTTTGTGCATAAGGAAACATTCATCTTCTTTTCACCATTATTCTGAGATTTCTCCTTGAACTTCATCTTTCGTTTCTTGTCAAAACCATGAGATGGATATGTAACACCAACTTCCATTTCTACCTTGATAGCACAACGCACAATTTCTTCATAGCTACTGAAGTCTCTTATAGATAATGCCCTTCGAAGACTTGGTTTTAAGCCACTGAAAAATCGATCAACTTTACTTTCAGGTTGGATGATAATGCCAGATGCATACCTTGCAAGTCTTGTAAAATTCGCTTCGTATATACCAACAGATTCATCATCCTTCTGTTTCAGCTCAAGAAACTCCTTTTCCATCTTCGTTCGAAGAATACGAGGGAAGTACTTACTGAAAAACAAGTTCTTGAACTCGTCCCATTCCATGGACTCAATTTCATCTCTTGGCCTCGTATTCTTGATAAGATTCCACCATTGATCAGCTTCACCTTCCAAACGATATACTGCTAAGATGACTTTATCATGTTCATAACATTGAAGAACTGAAAATATCTTTTCAGTAGTACTAATCCATTGTTCAGCAACTAATGGATCAGTAGACCCACTGAAAGAAGGCGGACGCTGCCTCATGAAGGATTCAACGGAATGTTGCTCCTTCCTTTGCTCGTTTGGAAGTCCTGCATGATTCATAGCTTGAGAAAGTTGTGTGAGCATGGCTACAAGATTTTGCATTCCAGATCCCATATCGTTTGGTTGCTCAGGGGGACAATCATTGCATTGCCCATCGCATTCTGCATTAACACGGTTCCTTCGGGTTCCAGCCATCGTCTAAAACCCCAAAAGAATAGTGTGAGAGGAAAAAATAATGCTAGGGAAAACAACATAATAAAGGGGTAGTACCCTCAATATCTAACATCTTAGGTTAAATTCTAAGATCGTTAGCACAATTCTAGGACTATAACCTATACGTATACTTAACGTTAGAGACATCCCTAGACATACCTTAGAAATATCTCTAGAGATATCACTAACGTTTTCTCATCCTAGTTTCCAAAGGTTGACTAAACCTTTCCTCTGATACCAACTGTAGAGACCCGTATCCTGAAGTACATAGACTTTACATTACTTTTGCGGAATACTTAGTACATAACAAAAACACACACACAAGGATCGTAATAGTTTAGTGTCTTTGGAAACTCGGAACGTAATCTTCTAATCCTGGTGAAAGATCTTCAATATCTCCCATAAAGATCTTCCCTTTTTTTTCTTACCTAAAACCTTTCTTTATATCCTGGGGAAAAGAAAACATAAAAGGGTGAGCTCAAATGCTCAGTAAGGGTATAAAAAAGAAATAAAAATCATATCATATCTTTTTGAAAATCATAACCTGCAAAAGAGATCATAATATCTTAACATGGAAAAAATCATAGAAGTGAAAATGAGATCACCATAATCATAACATGAAACTTGAAACTTTGTGGCATGCACACATAATCATGGAAAATCATTTCTTGTTAGTCATGACTCATTTCCAAGACTATCTTAGTGGACAAAGTCCCTTTCTGAATCGAGTAACCCTCGTTTCAGTCCTGTTTCACTGAACCGGTATAACCTACCATTCCAGCCATGTCTATCTCATGAGATATAAAATCTTTACCCAATGCATTGGAGGGAGATATAGGTCCCACCCATCTTATAATGAATCCTTTCTTATGTGTGCCACATAATCATAAAACATACATCATCGCATAACACATATATCAAAAATGGGATTCTTGAAACATCATGACATCATAAATCAATTCATATATGATAAAGGAATTCATAAACATAATTCCATCACAACATAGTCAAACCAATGTAAAAATTTGGATAGAAATAGAACCCTTTATTATCTTAGATGGAAAATAATTTTGATAAAACACTTGAATTGAATTCTTGAGGAAAATATCCTTTCTTCTTCAAAAACATTTTTCCTTTCATAATATGTCATACAACTTTAAAATAAAGAAGTTTATTAAAAATAAACTTGAAAACTTGTAAAGGAAGCTTCTTGGAAATAATGTTTTAAAAATCCATTCATGCCGTATAAGTTAAAAAAAACATTCTTTGTACTTTTGTCGGAAAAGTCAAAAAGTACCTCGTACGAAAAACGACAAAAGATTCCTTTCATACATATTACTAAAAACTCACCGAAGGGTAAAAATGGATTTTAACCAATTGTAGGTGGATGTAAATAATATTACATATTGATGAAACATGGATGTGGATGATAAAATACACCCCAGTAAATACTTACGAATAAACAATCTCGGATAAAAATGAGATTGTGATATCTCCCTTACCTTAGGTCCGACTTGCTTTGTAAGTGTCCGAACCTCCTGTATAATGATTTAAATCATGCTATTGACTTATTACAGAATCATAGTCATTGTTATGATATCATATATGGTTCACTTATTACATTATATTACCCGTTCTTTTGTAAATTCCATGTTAAAGAAGCGTTTTGGGTAAAATCGTTTCATTTATCGTAGGTGTTTTGACTTGTTGTTCTTGACATCATTATTACTTATATCATGATTTTCTTACTTCCAGAATATAAAATATGATTTGTATATCATATATATTCAGTATATATATATAAATAATAGGTAGATAAATAAAATGAAAAACACCGTTCATGGAGACGGTAGTCCGTACGTACGCATGAACGCTGTTTTTCTTTCCTTATTGTCTTGAAATGGAAGTAAGTAGATGACATACATATGTATATATACATAAATCAAGTAGCTTTATAATGTCATATATTTCATTATTATTTCTTATATATACATTATAATCATTCTTAAATGGTTAACATGGAGAATGAATCTCATCGCGTCGTGGAGACGGTAGTCCGTACGTACGCACGAGCGATGATATCATTTCTATAAATATTGAATTGAATTGATGTGGATTATACAATATATCAGAATCAATATGATGTTTTAATAACTATGTATAGTTATTCTTTACACCATTATACCCATCCATGTAAGGTGGCAGTGGAAAATAGATTACACCACGGCGTGGAGACGGTATTCCGTACGTACGCACGCGCGGTGATTTCTTTTTCCGTAGGATGGATAGATGGTGAAATAGGGTTGTTTCATACTTATAATAACATATCAGTATATGAGTGATACTGATGTTATTACTTCATAATGAAACAACCTAAGAAGAAGAAGTGGAAGAAGAAATAAAGATGAAAGAATTGGTAATGGTAATTACCTCTTCTTCGAAGTGCCTCTTTGAGACCTCCTCTTAGGGCACTAGAATTGGTCTTTGAGGAAGACCAGAACCTCTAGGATGTTGCTAGGGAAGTGGAGAAGGGATTTTTTCAGGGGTTGGCCGAGCTGGAGTGCTCAAATTGGTGTGAGGAGGAGGGGGAGGAGGTGTCCTTTTATAAGGGAGGAGAGGGGCACCTTAGGAATTCTTAAAAATATTAATTTATAATAAATCTAACCCCACTTAAAAACCTCCAAAAATGACTCATATTCGAAGATTAGATGAGATAGGGTTGTAATCTCATCAACCAATTAAATTTAGACATGTTTGGATATTATTTTAAACCTTATCAATTAGATTTAACTCTAAGTTAAATAATTTAACTTTTACCGTGTCTTTTTGTTTTCTTTCACTATATGGTTAATAAACTTACTATAACATGCCAAACGAACCCCAAATTGTTTATTATTAATATATATATCCTTATCTAAGTCATTTGGCCGAACCTTAGATTTTTAGGAATAAAATAACAATTAATAATATAATATTTGATTTAAAAACTATTTTGTGTCAATTTTGACACTATTTGATATATGATTTTTGTGAAAGTCATAACAGAATTATATGTTCGAACCAAGTTTATTAAATCAACATTAATATATCATAGTAACCTAGAAAATTAGTGGAATTCATAAAAAATCTCAAATTACATTTATTTTGGTGTTTATAACATCAATTATGTCAATATTTCATTAATAAGATAATTACTGCATCATCGTTGTGTCATAAATAAATTAAATTATTTGATGTCTAAAAATTACAAATAAAATACCATCATGTAGGAAATCTGTTTAGATTTCTAATGAATATTTACAATCGAATTTATCTTATGTATAACCCCATATTAAAAATGATTTACTTATTAAACTTTGATTTTAACTATTTTAACCCTTCTTTAAATAAATTAATAATAAATGTCCTAATCTAATCCAAGTGGGCCTAAATGGTCATATTTTATTCCTAAGTTTGTTTTTGGTCGAATTACACTTGTCCAATAGAATTAGGACATGTGTTAGGGTAATAGTAATATCATATTTACCCTTAGTTACCCTATTTACTATTAACCGCGGTAAAAAAAAGTAAAAAGTTACTATTCACCAAAAATTATTTTCATCTCATTGAACCACATTTTAGTCCTTGATATTAACCGTGTCTCTCGGATTTTCGAAATTCCATTCACAGAAGGGGTAAAATTAAGTTTTATGCAAAATTCAGTTTTTAACCTACCACTTAGTGGTTTCACTATTCATCAAAAATTGAAAGTTTTCATAAAAATGCCAAAATTTCATCCTAAGATATATTTCATATTCCGAATTCAAAAATGAAGTCTATTTTACCAAATTCATAACATAGAAGTTGAATTAATTAATTTTATAATTAAATCCCGCTATTAAAACAAATAGCGTGTTTTTACGAAACAATATCTATCAAAAGATTGACACTTGTTTATGTCTGGTTTAAATGTGAAATTACGTCCAATGACCAACATTGTATTAAATTGTAAAAATATATTCTAAATATACTTTAAAACCACTCAAATTAATAATTTATCACTATTAATTATTTCGATTAAAAAAGTTGTTTTTAATTATAATTTAGTAATTTTCACTATTCATCAGAATATGAAAGTTATCCGAAATGTACCAAAATTTCACCTTAGGCTAAATTCGATACTCCGAATCCAAAAATGAAATCCATTTTGAAAAATAAAATTTACAAAATTTCAAAAAGTGTTTATTACTATTCATAACGGCTAGTTTTAATAGCATATCGTTGTTTAGTGAAACTCGTTATTGCGTACTACACACACTATCGAGGAAGGTTGTGATTGCGTGTAATGCAAGGCAAGTCAAGGATGCGTGTTGTGCAAGCTCCTTTTGGTGTAGCGTACAACACAAGACATTAATAAAATTAAAAAGAATATTTTTCATAAAATCTTGGGCTGTTACATCCCATATATCACAAGTATTCACAATGGATAGATCCCACTATATGATAGTTTATCTATTCTTTTACGCCAAGATCACTTGGATCATTTATCAAAATAATCATCATAAATAAATTTTCCTCCATGGACATGGTGTTTCCTTATATGAAACCTTATAAGTATGTGGTTCATATCTATCTCATGCATCCATCAATCACCTGCAAAGAGTCTTCCACCATCCTATGTTGAATATCATTATCTATTTCACTATTCTTATATACCCATCAGTAAGAGCACAACTAGAGTGAGCCTATATCCCAATGGGGAAAATATGTCAGCATAAATGTCCTCATGAGTAAAAGTAAACAGGATCCCCAGGATAAAAGTCAAACCCTAATAGAATACATGATTTCACCTCTCTGGGGTATCATATCCTGACCTGGTAGTTCAAAACACAAATAAATTCTATAAGTATCTGATACAAGGGGATAAAAAATGGATGGGTGAATTTAATAAAAAAATGGATTATTTCCACCAGTTTTACTCTTCTCTAGAGAATTTCTCTCAATAGGATTCTAGTGGATACCAATCTTCAGTGTGTTGGAATCTCCCTTTTCTCTAGATGTTCTCTCTATCATCAACAGTGTAAGGATGTCAACCACCTTTTCTTATGTTGTCAAAAATCCTCCACCCTTTGGAATGTTATCTATGACATCTTCACGATTACCGCCTAAATGTTGTTTTCTTCTATCACTTTCTACATTCTCTTATTAGAATTCATCTATCTAGCCAGCTCAAAGTTCTCTTTAGAGTTTCTTGTACATAATTGATTCACATCATTTGGTTTAGCCAGACCAGGGCATTACATGATATAATGCCATTTAATTTCTAAGTTTCTCTCAGTAATATTTTATCTAGAGTGAAAAGTGATAACTCACTTTAGTTTGGATTTTGCATTAACCTGGTGATGGGAATCTTGGTTTTGAGGATTCTTAAGGTCTCAGGAAACATCCCCCAAACCCTAGGAATAGTGGGGGTATTTTGGTTCCCCCCATTCTTCGGCTGGTTAAAAAGAAATGCTGATGTGACTTCAAGGAGAAATCCAGGTGCATCAGGATATGGGGTGGTCTTTAGGAACCATAATGGGGATATTGTTGAATACATGCATGGTCCTAGTGGCCATGTCACTACTCGGGAAACGGAAATGTTGGTTTCTATCTGATATTTTTACCTTGAATGCTAGTGAAATTTGAGTAATATCTGGTTTGAGTGTAATTACACCCTCATTTTTCAAGATATAATAATGGAAAATAATCATATCTCATGGAAACTGAAATTGAAGTGGGAATTTTTTTTTGATAATCTTGTAGTAATGAACTATATAATTACACAAAAAAATCATGATGCTGACCAACTTATCGATGGTCAGGAAAATAAAGGAGTTGTTAAAAAGGTGTCCATCTATGAAAGAATCATCCCTTGTGACATGGTTCCCATATTTTAATGGGACAAATGTAAAATTCCTTTCTTCAGACTCATGTAATCTTTCCTTGTTTTAAATAATGAGCCTCTGAGTTCACTTTTCTCAAAAAAAAGTATCATGTCCTCTAAGGCCACACACCTAGTCACTCTATCACATAATAAATAATCTGACAATTCTAAAGAATAAGTCACACATATCTTGAAAATAATATGAAAAAGGGAACCTCTCTCTTTTTATAGTTAACATAAATGACGAAATTACTATTCTCTTATCAAAAATATATATGATGCATCCACACGTCTCCCAATCACATATCTTTATCCATACTAAGGATCATGTAAACCATTAATCCACTTTTTATACATTTGACTATGAGGGGACCTGTTTGGGATATAACTAACACTGAGAGGGGGTGAATCAGTGTTGGGGACTTTTTAAACCAATTCCAACTTTTATCCCTGTACCTCTTGACCTGTTAGGATCTTGATTCTCTTATTCTATTTTGCCTATCGCCTGCAATAATTGAAAGCAGTAAAAATATGCACACGGTATTTTTACAAGGTTCACCACTCAATAAGAGTAGCAACATCCTTTACATGCATGGGTATGACCAGTGCATGGATTCTAAGCTATGATGTGATATGCAATTATAGTGGAGTGGCTAGGAAAACAATCCTCTAGCCAGTGTGAGTCCCTACACTTTAGAGGGGGGTGGGAAAAAATCCTCTTCCCTGGACTGGTGATGACCTAGCCCAACATAAAATGTCTAGCTGGTTCTTTATACTTCCTATAGAGACAGTCTTCTTCCTTATTCAAAAGGCAGGTTATGCTCTTGGTCTTCTTTAATGATCTTCACTTGATTACTTGCAAAACAGTTGGCAAGAAATTCTTCCTTATTTCCTTCTCTTATTTTCTAGTGTAACACCAACAGCACAAGGCTTATTATTTCTTATTCTTTGTGCAATAACCTACTACAACAAAACTTCATCTCTATTCTTGGATAGAATCACATATACTAATGTGATTATTCAGGCAATGAAAATCAGTTCACTTGGCATCATCTGAATTAAACTACCCTAAATAATTGTAGACTTCAACTGGGCATAATTTGTTCTTCTTCTTCTTCACTTATTTCTATGCAAAAAACCTATAAGTTGTACACTCTTCTTCTTCTTCTTCTTCTTCTGCTTCTTCAATGAAAAACCAGCTGCACTGAAACCTACTCTTCTTCACATGTTCTCTTTTAATGAAAAACAATTTGCACTGAGCTCTTCTTCTTATTCTTCTTGCTAGAATCACAAGTTCTAGCTCGCACGCCAATACTTACTTGCGTTCCAACCTTCTTGCGCATCTCTCTACTAGCACGCCATCAAATACTTGTGCGCCATAATTGTTCACAACTCAGAACTTGCACGCCACTTCTACTTGCGCGCCATGCTGCTTGCACGCCACTCTACTTATGTTCCACATGCTTGCGCGCCACAACATGCATGCCTCTATTGTGCACAGCTCACAACTTGTGAGCCAATTTTGGCTTATACACAACACACTTCTCAAATACACCTCCCTTCTTGCGCACCTTTGACAACTTACGTGCCACTTCTGCTTGCACGACACTTTGCTTGTGTGCCACCCTACATGTGCGCCACACTGCTTGCATGCCACTTCCTACTTCCACGCCTTATAAATAACCCTAAGCTTGAGCACCACTTCAGCTTGCATGCCACTTCTACTACTTGCGTGATCAGAGCTCAAATTTTCTCTTAAGTGTTGATCCTTAAAAAATGAGGAGGCTAGTCATTTATTTATAGGCATTTTGGTGACTTGTGCACCATATACACTTGCACGCCGCTCCAGCACTTGCGCACTGCTCCAAAACTTGCGCACCGCTCCAGCACTTGCGTGAAACTTTCTTTCCTTTGTCATATTTTGATATGATGATGTTGAAATATGACTTGTGCACGACATACACTTGCACTCCACATATACTTGCGCACCAAACTTGCGCACCGATTTTGAATTGCGCGCTAATCTTTAACATGCATGCCACTTTTGACTTGCATGACTCTTTATTTACTTTTCCAAAAACACTTCTTTTTCTCTCCCTATCCTTCATACGGCTTGCATCAAAAGTTCTCCAAACTTATGATATTTTTGAAATACAAATCAGCAAAGCATCTTCATAGTTACAATGGAAATTACTGAAACTTCCCTATCTTCCAGCAGCATCATTCCTTCCAATCAAAATTTTTTATGACTAGCATCATCATTTATCCCCATTTCCATCATAAGGATTGCATCACAAGTTCTCTGGAATTATGATATTTCTAAAATTCATATCAGCAAATCATCGTCTATTTTTTTCCATTCTTTTTGGAATATGAATTCCAAAGTACTTCTTCATCCTCACTTCAAATCCTCAATTCCTTTTGGAGTGTTAATTCAAAATAACTCCAATCATATCTCTTAATCCAAAAGTGGAGGCTTAAAGCTTTTTCAAATACCTTAAATGTTTCAGACAATGTATCACTTTTGATACATGTATTTTCAACTTTAAGAACAGTGCAACAATCATCTGATTTCAAGGAAATGCATAACTGATGACCTTTTTAGAATTCCAAGCCCTTCCACACTCTTTGTTCTTCTTCATCCATCATTATTTACTTCATTCAAATCATGTGATTTTTTTCTTCAAGTAGTATCTTGAATTTTTCTCATGCCATCATGAAGCATTACATGGTATTCTTCAAATCCTCATTCTTCTTCAATTATCCTTATATGGATGATACTTTACCATTCTTCATTGTTGTAAAAAATGTGTCACCTTTGACACAAGTTCTTTGAACTTAGTATCAGTTCAACATTCATCTGAATTGATATTATTAGATAATTTCTCAAGTATGACATCTAATGCTATGATTCAATAAAAATTCTCCAGGAAACCTCACTTCAGCCAATATTCACTAACTTTTTAGTCCTTCTTCACCTCCTTCTTCATTTTGACGAGTATTGACAACTACTGACAACAAATACAATCTTCATACACAAAGTGGTCCCAACAATAACCCCTTTGTATTTTGATGTCAATACCACAAAGTCTCCTCAAATGAATGTGTCAATGTCAAAATAAAAATCTTCTCTCTCCCATTTCATTTCAAATTTTCATTTCACTTTCCCTCCCCCTTATTCACAAGAAATACAAAGTTCATGGTAGAGAGGGTATCATTCCTTACTTAAGAAGTGTTCCATAAATCATTTAACTCTAAGTCTACTTGATCAAAGCTCAATATAGAAAACAAGAGGATTTGATTTAGACAACAAAGCCTTCCATTATCCACCGATCATGATACCTCATGAGATGAGATCTCCTACACTTGTCTTCAAGGGTTTTCCACTTTCATTCTAGGAAAAAGATTTTGAATGTGATAGGAAATAATAAATCCTGAAATTCCTGCACTCACTTCAACAAAAGTATCAAAAAAATTCAAGCACAATTACAAAGATAAGTGGCCTTGCGGCACTTTCATTCTTCTTATGTCACTGATTGACATAGTTACTCACCCTTTGTAAAAATATATTTATTTTGAGTAACCAAGGATGAGAGATCAAGAAACCAAATACCTTTTCCAATGACATGATCTTCAGACAATCTTCAGAGTAATTGAATTTTATACCAACTGATGTTGATACCGATTTAGATAATGAATCTGGTAGATTCTTCATGTGTCTCCCCCTCAAGGGAACACTTCTCCTCACTGAATCCCAGGTTTTCCCCCTGATATCTTACTTCACCTTCAATTCCTTGTATGATAATAACAAATACAATACACAAGGATTTAATGGAATAATTTGGATCCTATTTTCTCCATCAATGTGAACAACAAGGTTGAGATGATCTTCTCAACCCAGAAGCTCCATTCTTCACACTTTCACAACTGATCTTCAATGCTGACTGTAATTGTGTGGACCTCCCTATTTCTTCCATATCTTTGTGAATGAATATTATTTTTTAAGGGATTTCAAAGTACTATAATCTCCTGGTGCAACTTTCATCTTTTTGAGGAATTCTTGTTGTGATAGAGTAAATTCAAAGAATCTTTTAATAGTATGGCCAACGTTGTTGCACCTCACACACAGAACTTCCTTTACTTCATATAGAATCCTCTTTTTTATTTTAGAACAAGTATTAGCCTGTGAAACTTCCATCTTTCTCATTCTTTCCAAATCTTCTGGCCAAACCACAAAAATATCATTAGGGACTGAGGCATCATGTTTGGATCTTCTACATGGCTTCTTCTGAGTGGCATCCTTCTTATTAGTTATTTTGGATGCACCAGCCTTCACCTTATTGGATTTAGAATCCAAGGACTTCTCATCTTTCCTTCTTGAAATCTTCCTAGGTGAATTTTTTTTCATATTATTTATCTGATTTCTTCCCAAGGACGCTTCTTCATTCTTACTCAGCTTTTGTGGTCTTATTTTCTTATATGAACATGCATCATTCATATAACCACTACTATTTCATACATCACAGATGTTATCTAACATTCCAAATCTATTTACAATGTATAGATTCTTTTGGATCTCTGTATGTTACTTCTTATTCTCTGGATTTCTCCCCCTTGAGATAAACTTTCTCTATGCTTTTACATTTAAGGGGTTGTACCAACAATCTGATGCACAATGCCCAAATCTATTACAACACCATCATTGACCAACAAACCTTGACTACTTCCCATCTTCTTTATAAGGTTGTTGAATCTTATTCTTGGTATGTTGTGATTTATGTGAGGAGTTATCTTCCACACTCTTCCCCCTATCCACCATAGCCATGGTGGTATGTTTCTTCTCACTTTTCTTCATCCGTACTTGTTTAGAATTTTTCTTCCAACCCGTACTTTTTATAGAAACAAAAACATTAGTACAAGTTGGTAAGGATGGTACCTTTACTTTCATAACTTCTTTTTATAGATCAATTAGTGAAGCCATGATCTTCTTATCACATGTTGGAGGACTTTTGATATTAGAATCCTCAATTGAGCATTGAATACTAACGGAAATTGTTTCCTTCTTTTATGGAGACTCAATATGTTTCTTCTCAAGATTGGTAAAATCAGTTTCCAATTCTAGACATCTCATATTGAGGATGACTTACTGGTCTCCAATAATAGTCATCTTATATTCACAAACCTTCTTTAACCTTTCAACTTCATCTTCATGAATCTTTACTTTGTTTTGTAACAAAGAGTCAAGTTCTTTGATCTTCTTGGAGTTTTCTTCCAAATATATCTCCTTGACATCATTTCTATTTTTCAGATCATCTTCAAGTGCATGGATCTTCTCTTCTAGAGTCTCGTTGACTCCCTCTTTCTCTTCAGCATCTTTAACTCACTTTGAAGAACTTACTTCAAATCCCCTCTTTTTTGCTTTAAAGGCTTCAACCTATCTGGAAAGCTTTAAAAATTCGACAATTTTTGCTTGTAAGGCTTTATCCAAAGCATCAGTTTCTTCTTCTAGTTGAGTGATATTTTCCTACATGCATTGAGATAATAAATAAACAAGAGATGTACTCTCTTCAAGAATACCATGCAGAATCATTATTAATCTGTTAACTGATATTTCATGAGATGTTGTAGATTGATCATCACCACTTGTGCTAGCATTTTCATCATAAGAATAATTTCCAAATGTACAAAAACATATCTTCTTATCATTTGAGGTAGGATGATTATCCATCTTCTTAGAGGAAACTTGAGACACCATCTCATAACTTTCCAAGTCTGGTGTGTCTTCAATGTTTTCCAGATACGGAGTACCAGAAACATACTCTTCTTTATATAGGAGGGACTTCTTCTTTAACTTTCCCTTCTCCTTATTTTTCCTATTCTTTATAGTCTTGATAGATATAGCCTGTTATTAAGAGATAATTGAATCCTCACTGAATGTTCAATTCATTGATAATTCGGGAAAGAAACTTAAATCTTCAAAAGAGAATAACTTCACTGTAGAGAATCCAATAGAGGTTAACCCCCCTCGGATACCAACTGAGAGGACCAGTTTGGGATATACCTTACACTGAGAGTGGGGTGATTTAGTGTTGGGGACTTTTTAAACCAGTTCTAACTTTATCCCTGTACCTCTTGACCTGTTAGAATCTTGATTATCTTATTTTCTTTTCCCTGTCGCATGAAATAATAGAAAGAAGTAAAAATATGCACATGATATTTTTACAAGGTTCACCACTCAATAAGAGTAGCTTCATCATTTCCATGCATGGGTATGGCCAGTGCATGGATTATCCACTATGATGTGATATGAAATTACAGTAGAGTGGATAGGAAAACAATCCTCTAGCCAGTGTGAGTCCCTACACTTTAGAGGGGGGTGGGAAACAATCCTCTTCCCTGGACCGGTGATGACCTAGCCCAACTTGCAGCATCTAGCTGGTTCTTTATACTACCTATGGAGACAGTATTCTTCCTTATTCAAAAGGTAGGATCTGCTCTTGGTCTTCTTTAATTATCTTTACTTGATTACTTGCAAAGAAGTAGGCAAGAAATTATTACTTCTTTCCTTATCTTCTTTTCTAGTGCAACACCAACTGCACTAGGCCTCTTCTTTCTTCTTCTTAGTGAAAAAAAACTGCACCAAAACTTCTTCTCTATTCTGGTCTAGAATCACATATACCAATGTGATTAATCAAGCAGTGAAGATCGGTTTACTTGGAATCATCTAAGTTAAACTTCCCTAAATAATTATAGGCATCAACTGGGCATACTTTTTTCTTCTTCTTCTTCTTCTCTTCTTTCTATGCAGCAAACCTGTAAGTTGCACACTCTTCTTCTTCTTATGTTTCTTCAATGAAAAACCAGCTGCACTGATACCTACTCTTCTTCACATGTTCTCTTTTAGTGCAAAACCATCTGCACCAAGCTATTCTTCTTCTTCTTCTTGCTAGAATCACAAGTTCTAGCTTGCGATCCAATCCTTACTTGTGTGCCACCCTGATTGTGCGTCTCCCTACTTACACGCCATAAAATACTTGTGCACCAAAATTGTTCACAACTCACAACTTGAACGCCGCTTCTACTTTCTCACCATGCTGCATGCACGCCACTCTTCTTGAACTCCACATGCTTGTGCGCCACAACTTGCACGCCTATACTATGCATATCTCACAACTTGCGCACCACTTTTGGCTTATACCCAACACACTTCTTGAAGACACCTCCCTACTTGCGCACCACTGACAACTTTCATGCCACTTCTGCTTGTGTGCCACTCTACTTGCGCGCCACCCTACTTGTGTGCCACTCTGGTTGTGCACCACTTCCTACTTGTCCATCGTATAAATAACCCTCATCTTGTGCGCCACTTCAGCTTGCGTGCCACTTCTACTACTTGCGCAATTAGAGCTCAAATTTTCATTTAAGTGTTGAGCCTTAAAAATGAGGATCCTAGTCATCTATTTATAGGCATTTTCGTGACTTGCACGCCACATACACTTTCATGTCGCTCCATCACTTGTGTGCCGCTCCAACACTTGTGCGCCTCTCCATCACTTGTACGCCGCTCCAGCACTTGCGTGACACTTTATTTCCTTTGTCATATTTTGATATGATGATTTTGAAATATGACTTGCACTCAATATACACTTGTGCACCACATATACTTGTGCACCACACTTGCGCACTGCTTTTGACTTGCGCGCCAATCTTTAACTTGTGCGCCACTTTTAACTTGAACACCGCTTTCTTTCCTTTTCCAAAAAAAACTTCTTTTACTCTCCCTAACCTTTATAATGCTTTCATCACATGTTCTCCAAACTTATGATATTTGTGAAATAAAAATCAGAAAATCAGCATCATAGTTACAATGGAAAGTACTGAAACATCCATATCTTTCAGTCGCATCATTCCTTCCAATCAAAATTGTATATGACTGAAATCATCATTTCTCCCAATTTCCATCATAAGGCTTGCATCACAAGTTATTCTGACTTATGATATTTCTAAAATACATATCATCAAAGCATCATCTGGTTTTGTCCATACTTTTTTGAATACGAATTCCAAAGTAATTCTTTATCCTCACTTCAAATCCTCAATTACTTTTGGATTGTTAATTCCAAATAACTCCAATCATCTCTCTTCATCTAAAAGTGGAGGCTTGAAGCTTCTTCAAATACCCTCAATGTTGCAGAAAATGTATCACCTTTGATACATGTATTTGGAACTTTAATAACAGTGAAACAATCATCTAATTTCAACGAAATGTGGAATTCATGATCTTCTTAGAATTCCAATCCCTTCCACACTATCTCTTCATCTTCATCCATCATTATATACTTAATTCAAATCATATGATTCTTTTCTTCAAGTAACTCTTTCATTGTTCTCATGAAATTGTGAAGCATTACATGGTCTTCTTTAAATCCTCATTCTTCTTCAATCATCCTTAGATGGATGATACTTCCCCATTCTTCATTGTGGTAAACAATGTGTCACCTTTGACACAAGTTCTTTGAACTTAGTATCAGTTCAACAATCGTCTAAATTGGTCTTCTTAGAGAATTTCTCAAGTATGGCATCCAATGATATGATTCCATAACAATTCTCTAGGCAACCTCACTTTAGCCAATCTCCACTAAATTTTTAGTCCTTCTTCATCTCCTTCTTCATTTTGATGAGTATTGACAACTGTTGACAACAAATGCAGTCTTCATACACAATGTAGTACCAACTGACCATACTCATTAATCAAAATAGGAATTGGATTATTTCTTTCCTCGGCCAATGAGGTTTAATAAAAATGGATATATTATAAGAATTAACGATGCCTGCCACACATCAATAAAATCATCATTTTCCCAATTAAATGGGAAAAAATCACCAAAAATACCTCATTGAAAACCATAACTAACTCTAAGTGTTTAGGGTGATCAAAGAATTTTAGAATTGACCTTATATCAAAGTGTGTCTCAATGTTCAAATGAAACTATGTCATAAGGAAACTTAATAAGTATCCCACCCATAACTAACCAATCACTTACCCAAGGTATGGCCTAATAAATGGTTCCAATGTTGTAAAGAATCATAATGAAAGAAGGTATAATAATAATTAAACCATAAATTAAGAAACTCACACAAGCATACAATATTTGGAAAGCATGAAAAAACCCTTAGAAGGTCAAATGGACCAAAACCACAATACAAAAACATATAGGAGGTGGTTTTCTAGAGGGGCTTATACCAAATCCCATCTAAATTATTTTTATAGGAAATTTAGCCATGATTATACCAAAAATTCTACAAAATTAATATTTAGTAGTATTCCAAGAAAACTTCCACTAAACATATAATCACTTTATTAAAAAAAATTAAAAATATAGGGGGTATAAATTTCTAATAGTATAAGCGATTGGTGGAGGTTTATAACCCCTATTTTTTTATAAGTAAATTATATATTTAGTGGTGGTTGTAATGAAATATCCACTAAATGATAATTTAACAATAGTTTAAGAACAATAGCATCTATATATAACATTTATTTATTAAAAAATATAAAAAATTATCAAGGTTTATAGACCCATACTTATCACTTATAATAGAACAAGTTTATAACCAATATAAAAATATTTTTTTAAATAACTATATTAAACCACCACAAAATAATATTTTATTTCTGTTTTTCAGAAAAAAACCCATAAATATATAATTTATTTATTAAAAAAATTAAAAAAACCTTAAAAGGGGAACAGACCTCTGTTAATTACTTATATTAGAGGAGTTTTATAATGTTTGTTACACTAGGATTAGTGTAACCACACTGATATGGAGGGTGAATCGGTGTGGGTGACTTTTCACTAATTAAAACCTTATCCCCATTTTACCTTTGATCATATTAGGTGAATGGATCTATCATTAGTTTATTCCTCCTCATTGAGATTTCATGTAGTTATAAAAAGAAAAGAAGATAACAAAAGAAAATATGGACTTATTAATACTGTTCACTTCTAATGTGGATGATTGTGTCAATGATGTATGTTGGTTGTTATCCCACTCACACACAGATTATCTTTTATTATCAATATGATATATAGTAAATTTTATAGCCATGAACTTATTATCCTAGAACAAACTAATTGAAATTTCAAGGAATCAACCACAAACACATTCAATAACTTTCTCACTTAATGTTATGAAATCAACTAAGTCATCTTATTTGAAAATAATATTAGTCATTCTCCTCTCAAAGTATGATTAAAAATTCATCTCAAGTTTTCATTAATATAATAGGATATTATATCCTTCCTTAGCATGAAACAGTCTCCATGGCTACCCCTTTTGAATAGAATTCACAATGATTGTCTCACTATTATTTGGACCATACAATATTGGGAATCATAGAATTCTCTTCTCATTATCTTCCTCCTCTTCAATACAAAATATGTTCCATTTATATAAAATTGTGGATCACACATTACATTTACATAATGAATCTCTTCAATGAAAACAGTGTTGGGTCTCTCTTTTTCTATAAAAATGTTGACATTCAACAAAGGTTCACATTTGGATCTCTATTTTTTTATTTTCCATAATTTTGTATTTATTTTAAAAATATTGACATATATTATATTTCCATATTTGAATATTTAAATCCTTCAATATCTACATCAGTGTGTCCTTATTCAATTATCAATAATACTCAGTCTTAAAACTGATCATATATAATATATCCATAAGAATCAATATATAATATTTTTATGATATAGAAATTAATTAATGATTTATTTTTCTAGGAAGACCTATATTTTTATCCTTAAATGTTCATGAAAACAAGTAATAACACTATTTTGATGTCAATAATATTTTCACAACATAATCTATGATGACCCATCCTAGTGGGTCCCACATCATGACTCCCCAAGCCTGACACCAATATGATAGTGGCTGGTGACTAGCCCCGAGTAGGCATATCGCTAACATGGGAGGCATTGCCTATGTAACTGTAATCACCCACATGTATCCAAGCCGATAAATGTTGAAATGTAAAAAAACACTAAGGAATAAAAATTAATGCATACAACTAAACCCAACCATCATAGTACAATGGAATGTAAAGTGCAGAAAGTAAACGGGGAAAGAACAAAATACCACAAAATAAAAGAGTCTACAAACTATGAATTCTAACCTATAAGAAAGAAATAGGTATTGGGACTACTTCTCAATGCCATTGGAAGACCTCGGCCTCTAAGAAAGCTCAAAAATCTTGGTCCGGCCCTAGTCGACCCTAGAATCCATAAAAGGCCACTCATATGCACAAGACATGACATGTATGGTCAAAGACCATGCAGGGGTGAGTATAACAATACATATCAGATGACCCCAAAAACTGAAAATAAATACCCAAGGTGAAGGTAAAATCATCTATACCCAAAATATGTCTACAAAACATATAGTAAGAGAAGAATATCCAGATATACTCAAAACCCAGACCCGTAGTCTAGAGGTAAGTCACGATGGATGCATACCCACGCTAGGGATTTTAGACTGGAGATTCCATGAAGCACTCATCAAGGATAACTCACTCCATGAGTCTAATAGCTCTGATGATCTCCGTCTGAGAATTACATTCATTAGGAAGTGTCACGAGAGTGATAGATGCACTGGTATATGTGAAGAGAGAACAGATACACTCATTCTGGGAGAACTCAATCCTGGTTGGGGAAAGGTCACGACATGGATGAGGATCACTACCAAGGCCTTGTCATATACCATGACTCATCCAGATTCACCTTCTAGGTAGAGTATTAGGGTCTTGTAGGATTGTTCATGTTGATACCTGACTCTACCTAGGGTAAAGAAGGGGTAGAGGATATCACTTCGGGCCTCTTAGAGAGATTATGAATCTATCTAAAAATTCATGTTGAAGGGATCATACTGCTATGGATGGAAATGATACTAGAACTTCAGTCCAATGAGAAAAGTGGGCACTAACCCTAATCAAAACCTGTCCAAGGAATGGTGGAAAATAAGATCAATCCATGTATAGAATAGTACATGTATAGTAGAAAGGTCATATGTCGTGTCCTATGACCCTGATTACTTCATGTGTACAATGGCCCCTGTCAAATAGCATGTTTTTTAGAAATATATACCCAACGTGTAAGAATGTGACATGTTGTATCCTACTATCAAGGGGTCACTCTGGGTACACTGTTCATGTGCATGTACATTGATTCAACTCGTGTATTCCAACCCACGTACCGGTACTTGGGGTAACCGACGTAACCATCCAGGTCTAGCCATGTGGTGGTGTAACACCCCAAGCTTCCACAGTATGATTCTCTTTGAATAATACAGTAGAGCGTGTTGTACGCAACTTCGAGATTCTAACACACCGCGACCAATCAAAGTTGCCATTATGAATAGTAATACCCACTTTTTGAAATTTGATAAATTTAATCTCTCAAAATGGACTTCATTTTTGGATTTGGAATATTGAAATTATCCCAGGGTGAAATTTTGGTACTTTTCAGATAACTTTTATATTTTGATGAATAGTGAAAATTACTAAATTTTAATTAAAAGAAACTTTTTTAATAAAAATAATTAATATTGATAAATTATGAATTTGGGTGGTTTTAAAGTATATTTAGAAAATATTTTTATCATTTAATACAATTTTGGTCACTGTACATAATTTCACATTTAAACCGAACATAAACAAGTGTCAATCTTTTGATAGTTATTATCTCTTAAAAATGCGCTTTTTGTTTTAACAACGGGAGTTAATTTTAAATTAATTTCTGCCACTTATGTGTTTTGAATTTAGAAAAATGGATTCTATATTTATAATCAGGAGTTCAAAATTGTTTAAATAGGTAAATTTTATTTTTAGACATTTTGAATAATTACTTTGGTAAATATTTTATTTACCATGGTTAAAGGGTAAATCCGGTAAATAAGGGTAAACAATAATATTATAATAATAATAAATTACCCTAAGAAGTGTCCTAAACTTATTGGTTGATACATTCCTGACCATGGGCATCTTTGGGTCGATTTTGGGACTCCATGGAGCCACTTGAAGGTGACAAGGACACTTTATATTAATTAAGTTAAAGTAAATACAAAAATGACATAAACATATATCTTTCAGTAAAACAATTTTTACATAGGGTTATATATGTTATATTTTAGAATATAAATTCTCATTAGAAATATAAAATTATTTCCTACATAAAGGAAATTTATTTATAATTTTTAGACATTTAATAATTAAATTTATTTATGACACAATAATGATGCAGTATTTTCCTTATTAATGAAGGAATCAAATATTTGGTATCATAAAAGTTAAAATAAATATAATTTGAACGTTTTTATGTCATCCATGAATTTTATTGGTTAATATTATATGTTATTATTGATTAAATGAATTTTTTTCGAATTAATAAAGCTGTTAAAAATTTAACAAAAATCAATTATTAAATATTGTCAAAATTGACATAAATGAATTTTTAAAACAAGTATTATATTATTAAATGATATTATATTCTTAAAAATATAATGGTAGGCCAAAAGACTTATATAATGATATTTTTATCATTAATGGACCACTTTGGGGTCGATTGGATGTATATAGTAAGATTATTAACTATATAATATAAAAATACAAAGAGACATGGTAAATGTCAAACTAGTTAACTAAGAGTTAAAACTAAAATGTAAGGTTAATATAATGAACCAAACCTGTCTAAAATATATTTTTTGAAATTATATCGACCCATAATTACCTTATAATTTGAATAATACACTTTTTATCCATTAGAAACCGAATATGATTTTATTATAAATTAATACTTTAAATTTTTCCTAAAGAACCCCTTCACCCCCTTATAAAAAAACACCACTTATAACCAAATCTTCATATGTTCAAAGCCTTTTTAATCAGACAACCTCTACCCAAATACCCTCTCAACTATCCTCCATTCATCCTAGAGGCCTTAATTTAGTCAGAAAGCCAACTTAATGAGCCCTTTTGATCAAATCAAAAGGAAGAACCCGAAGAAGAGGTAATGTTTTTACCACCCTTTTTCAAGTTCCTTTCTTCTTCAACATCTTCTTCCTTTGTTATTTAATTTCTAAAATAATAACTCCATTATCTTATATATAATGTGATTTTATTATAAATATGGTACAACCATATTCATTATTCTATCCATCCTTTTAATGACATGTCACCATACGTGCGTATGTACGGTTTACCATCTCTACGTCGTGGTGTAATTCTTATTCAAAACATTATTATTTTGTATGGGTATGATAATGATGTTTAATTGATGTAAATTATAAATATAAAATGATAATTATTCTGTATATACGATATACCATCCAATTATATATTATTTTAATATAAATAAATGATATTGTCGCTCGTGCGTACGTATGGACTACCGTCTCCACGAACGCGATGAGATTCATTCCCCATCGTATCCAAGAAATTATAATTATCATTTTATTATTAAAAATAATTTTTAAGGACTTGATATCATTTTGTATATGAATAAGATACAACCTATCCATAACAAACAAGGTTCATGTAACAAAATATATAAAAGAAAACGAGTAAGTTAACACCCGAGACGACGATAATACTTACAAAGAAATGTTAAAAGATTGTATATGATATCATATTAATGTATATTATTATTGTATAATTTAATAACAATTATTTCACCGTTATGCAGGAGGTTAACCTACCATAAACCGAGTAAAATTACAAGTTAAGGGTGTATTTCACAATCTCTTCATTATCCGAGGTTGTTTATACGTAATTATCTACAGGGACCTCTTTATCATCCACATCCATGTTTCTTAAAAATGTATTTCAAAAAATTGTTAATATTTTATATAGTATGGGTTTAAGTCATTTATACCCTTGTTTAAGTTTTATAAGATTTTTATAAAGGAATCTTTCCATCGTTTCCCAAACAATGTCCTTTTTAACCTTTTCAACAAAATTAAGGTAAGAATGACTTTTTTAACTTATACGGCGGGTGCGGGTATTTTCTACTATTATAAAATCGTTGAAGCTTCCCTTAAAATATTATAAGAATATTTTCAATGTAAATGTTTTATTTTATAATTATGTGAATCTTAAATCATTTCAAAATAGAAAGAGATATTTCTTTAAAAGGGGTTTTGATTTCATCTATGTCAATATATTTTGATGGATTTAAAGTTTATTTGGAGTTGATTTATTATGATACAAAACATCAATATTATATTGAAGGTTTTGTGATATGTTTGACTGTGGATGTTCTATTTTTATACCATTCATGATTTATGGTTAGAGTATTGATATTTCGTATGCTATTTTTAATACGAATGTTTATGATATGTTTAAACCATTTCATATGATGAATGTATTGGACTTAGTAAGTGACAGGTGGAGCCCGCTATAGCTCCTCGATGCATCGGTAGGTCTCATGAGACAACTAGATGTGAAATTGGATGAGGGCCTTTCCCAATTTGATTTATAGTTTTGGCCGAGGCCTTAATCATTTTTAGACGTCTTGGATGAGGCCTTGACAAAATGTTTCAGAATGTCCGGCATTATACATTCCCTCATTATGGAAATAATATTGATGGTTCATGTGGTCGTTCGACTAGTAGAATACCCATGATTATGTTTTATTATGGAATTATTTACTCAGCGCATATTCGTTCCATAGAAGTATTCATGTTTATTATTGGTAAAGGCATGTGGTTTCAATTATTTACCATGCTTAATATTTATGTCATTTTATGCTGTATTACTTACCCTTACTGAGCATTTGAGCTCACCCCTTTTCTTATATTTCATTTTCCCAGGATATGAAGAAGTTAGTTATGAGTGACCTACAGGCATAATCTTGGAGTCTTGGATGTTTCTAATGAAATATATTTGTGTTGTATTTCTCTTGAAGCTGTAAAGATGAACTTATGTATGAATATTGTTTCCAATAATACTAAATTGATCGGTCTTTCGAGACATGATTTCCTTGTGATCATGCCAATGTTATGTAATAATGCACTGACTCTGGGTAACTAGGGTTGGGGAGTTACAGTTGGAATTAGAGAAATTTTAGTACAAACCTTGGAAACTAGATTTAGATAAACTCTGATTAGAGCACATAGCCCTAAGATAGACTTTGAGGATTAGTATATAAGAACTTCCAAGAATTTTGGTATTGTAGAGATTTTGTGAGTTTTCCAAACAATACATCCATGTCTAGATACGAGCAGGTAGAGGTAGCTCTAGAACAGATGTACCTAGCGGTGAAATCGGAAAACACCGCTTTGAGCTAGACTCAAATGGGAACTGGTGCATGACAACGGGCCTTGCTACAGTCTTGGTTACAACACTCTCTGGGGATATTCTTAAGATAATTTTCATTTTATTTATAAACAATTATGATGGTTTTAGGAGTATATACTTCCTCAAAGAAATTTTTTCTATGATTATGGATTATATCCATAAATATTTCAATTTATGTTAAGTGTTTTACAAGTATGGAATTATGTATTTTGATTCATAAACTGACCTAGTTTATGCCATTGTTTAGAAATGGTTCCTAGTGGAAGGAATGGAAACTGTATTAATGCACGCACTCCATGTTGGGATTTCCCTCCTCCTCAAGATAGTTATAGTGGAGCTGCTGATGCAACTAGTGCTGATCAGCTAATCATCATACTGGGAAAACTCACTCAGGTTATGAATAATAACCTTACCCATATGGAGCACCCAAATCCATAGCATGGAGGAACAATGTTAGATCGCTTCATGAGGAAAAAACCACTGACATTCAATGGGAGTACAAATCCATTAGTGGGTGAGAAATTGATAAATTCCTTAGAAAAAATATTCCACACTTTGTGGAGTAGTGAAAGAGAAAATGTTATCGTGGCAGTTTACCGCCTCATTGGAGATGTTGATCAATGGGGGTCGTTGATTCAAAACAAAAAGGAAGATGATGAAGTATAAAATATGGAATGGAGGGAGTTCAAAGAGACTTTATTAGAAAAATACTTTCCTCATGACCATCGAGTGGATATGGAAAGACAATTTCTGAGTCTGAGGCAAAAGGAGGATGAGAATGTCATTAAGTATGAGGCTAACTTTCCAAGGATAGTGAGGAATTCTTCAGATTATATAAATAACCAAAGAAGTAAGATTGATTATTTCTTTGATGGGTTAAAACCATTTCTCCGTCAAGCATTTGTATCACAATCCTTATCATCATATGAAGATATTGTCTCATGTGCTATCAAGACAGAAAAGGAATTCTCTATGTCTTATGACTTTAAATCAAAGAAAGGGAAGAAGAGATTTGTTGAAAACTCTGGGAAAGGAAATAAGGAATTAGGGAAGAAGGGAAGAATTGAATTTCCACCCTATGATAATTGCGGAAGGTAGCACCCCGGTGCCTGTCTAAAAGGAAAAGGAGTTTGCTACAAATGTGGACAGAAAGGTCATCTAGCTGGTGATTGTAAAGGAAAGAAAGACGCTACTGATGTTCAATGCTACAATTGCAGAGAGTTGGGAAATTATGAAAATAAATTTCCTAAGCGTTAGGGAAACTTACCTCCGAAAAGGCTAAGGGATCAAGGCCATGCTTATGTAATCACTACTGCTGAGGCTGAAGCCCCGAAAGACGTGGTGGAAGTTAATTTAATGGTTTCCTCAAGTTTAGAAAATGCTTTATTTGACTCTGGATCATCACATTGTTTCATATCTTCCCAGTTTTCTAAGAAAATTAGATATTTAAAATTTAATTTAATAAGGGAGTTGTCAGTCAAAACTCCTAATGGAAGTATCATTGCAAAAATGTTTTGTGAATCAGTCCCCATTATAGCATATAAATGTTCTTTATCTGTTGATCTCATCAACATACCCATGACTTAATTTGATATAATTCTCGGTATGGATTGGATTTCAGACCATGGTGTGAAAATTTATTATAGGAAGAAGGAGGTTACGATTTTTGATGATGATGATAAAGAACACCTTATCTTTATAGCAGAATCGTCACCACCTGATTCTTATCTAGATCCACCCCCAGTAGCTCAACTAAATTCAATTATTAGGGAGGAAGAGAATGAAATAACTGTGGGTTAGTAAAGAAATGTTCAAATAGAAGATGTACCTATTGTGAGAGAATATGTTGATGTGTTTCCAGAAGATTTACTTGGACATCCTCCAGAATGAGAAATTGAGTTTTCCATTGATTTAATTCCTAGTTCAAGGCCCATATCGAAAACCCCATATAGAATGGAGACTATGGAATTAGTTGAACTAAAGAAACAACTGGATGAATTGAGTAATAAGGGATTTATTCTCCCTAGTGTTTTTCTATGGGCAGCCCTGTCCTTTTTGTTAAGAAGAAAGATGGATCTATGAGGTTGTGCATTGACTACAGGGTGATCAATGCTATAACAATAAAGAACTAGTATCCCCTCCCTCTCATTGATGATTTTTTTGACCAATTGCATGGAGATCAATAATTTTCAAAGATTGACCTTAGATCTAGATACCATCAGTTGTGTGTGAAGAAGGAAGACATTCCGAAGACAGCATTTTGAACAAGGTATGGGCATTACGAGTTTACAGTAATGCATTTTGGGATGACTAATGCACCCTCTATTTTCATGGATATAATGAACAGAGTTTTCATGGAATATATTGATGACTTTGTAGTGGTATTTATTGATGATATCTTGGTATAATCCAAAAGCTACAAAGATCATGAAAATAACTTGCACATTATATTGAAGACTCTGAGAAGACATGAATTATATGGGAAGTTTAGCAAGTGTGAATTATGGCTTCAGGAGATTTATTTTCTTGGACATATTGTATCTAAGGATGGAATCTATGTTGATCCTTCTAAGACAAGAGCAATCCAAGAATGGCCAGCACCGGCGAGTATAACTGAGGTAAGCAGTTTTATGGGTTTAGCAGGTTATTATCGACGTTTCATCCAGAATTTTGCCAGATTGGCTAACCCATTAACGAAACTCACACATAAAGGGGTTAAATTTGTTTGGACAAAAGAGTGTGAAGGATTTTTCGAAGAAATGAAGAGAATATTAGTCAATCATCCTATATTGACTCTACCATCAGGGGATGATGGGTTTGTTATTTATAGTGATGCATCGAAGAAAGGACTTGGTTGTGTCCTTATACGTAATGATAGAGTTATTGCCTATGCATCTTGATAGCTGAAAATTCATGGGAAAAACTATCCTACTCATGATCTTGAGTTAGCTACTGTAATAGTTTCATTAAATATTTTGAGACACTATCTCTATGGTGAAAAATGTGAGATTTATACTCATCACAAGAGTTTGAAGTATATTTTCTCACAGAAATAACTCAATATGAGGCAAAGGAGATGGCTTGAACTACTCAAGGATTATGATTGCATGATACACTACCACTTGGGGAAGGAAAATAAGGTAGAAAATGATTTGAGTAGAAAGGATCATGGAGTTTTGAACAAGATGAGAGTTGAAAAGGATCCTATATACATGGATCTAGTAAATATGGATATGGGAATCACCATGGAAGGTGAAACATCAATGCTTTTTCAAATGTTTTCCAAACCATCTTTACTAGAAAGGATAAAGATTTCTTAGACCGATGATGAAGAGTTTCAAAAGAAGATTAAAGATGTGAATGATGTGAGATTGAGTGAATTTGTGTATGAAGATGGAATTTTGAAATTTGGGAGGAAACTTTGTGTTCCTCATATAATTAATCTAAGGGAATTATTGGACGATGCTCATAGTTACAATTTATCTATACACCCTGGGAGCACCAAAATGTATAGAGATTTGAAGGAACATTTTTGGTGGGACATCATGAAGATGTAGATTTCTGATTTTGTGTCAAGACGTATGGTTTTCCAACAAGTTAAAGCTGGAAGGCAACAACCTGGTGGAGTATTGCAACCTCTTCCCATACCTGAGTGGAAATGGGATAATATCATGATGGACTTTGTCATGGGACTACCAGATACTCCTAGAAGGAATGATGCAATATAGTTCATTGTTGATATTCTTACCAAGTCAGCGCATTTTCTTGCTATAAGGGAAGATTTAACACTTGAACATCTTGAAAGACTATGTATTAATAAAGTTGTGAGACTTCATTGAGTACCCCTATCAATTGTTTCTGATCGTGATCCTCGTTTTACATCAAGATTCTAGAAAAGTCTTCAGAAAGCCTTGGATACTGAACTTCGTTTAAGCACTGCCTACCACCCTCAAACAGATGGACAACCAGAACAGACTTTTCAAACCTTAGAAGACATGTTGATATCATGATCACTTGAATTTCAGGGTATGTGGGATCTATATTTACCTCTGGTGGAATTTTCCTATAACAATATCTTCCATTCAAGTATTCATATGGAACCATATGAAGCGTTATATGGAAAGAGATGTCGCGCACCAACCTGTTGGGATGATGTTGGTGAAAGAAAACTTGTAGGCCCAGAACTGGTGGAGGAAATGATGGAAAAGTAAAAGGTAATCCAAAACCACATCAAAGGAGCTCAAATTAGGCAGAAGAGCTATGGCGATAACCGAAGGAAGGATTTAGAATTTTAGTTAGGAGATCATGTTTTATTGAAGGTATCTACATGGAAGGGAGTTATAAATTTCGGCAAGAAGGGAAAATTGAGTCCCAGGTACATCGGACCTTTCGAAATTCTAGAACGAATTGGGGTTGTAGCTTACCGTTTGTCAATGCCACCAAATCTCTCCAAAGTTCATGATGTGTTCCATGTATCACTGTTGAGAAAATACATGCCGGACCCAACGCATGTACTCACTTACGAGGAATTAGAACTGGAACCCGATCTATCTTATTGCGAAGACCCCATCAGGATTCATGATAGGAGAGAACAAGTTCTGAGAAACTGGACGACTCATTTGATAAATGTTCTATGGAGGAACCATAAGATGGAAGAGGCAACGTGGGAACCCGAGGAACTTATGATGAAGAACCACCCGAGTCTTTTTATACAGTAATTTTCTAGAAATTTTGAAGATGAAATTATTTTAAAGAGGGGAGAATGTAACACCCCAAGCTTCCACGGTACGATTCTCTTTGAATAATATAGTATCATGTGTTGTACGAAACTTCGAGATTCTAACACACCGCGACCAATCAAAGTAGCCGTTATGAATATTAATACCCACTTTTTAAAATTTTATAAATTTTATCTCTCCAAATGGACATAATTTTTGGATTCGTAATATCAAAATTAGCCTAGGGTAAAATTTAGGTACTTTTCGGATAACTTTTATATTTTGATGAATAGTGAAAATTACTAAATTTTATTTAAAAACAACTTTTTTAATAAAAATAATTAATAGTGATAAATTATTAATTTGAGGGGTTTTAAAGTATATTTGGAATATATTTTTACCATTTAATACAATGTTGGTCATTGGACATAATTTCACATTTAAACTGAACATAAACAAGTGTCAATCTTTTGATAGTTATTATCTCTTAAAAACTCACTTTTTGTTTTAACAACGGGTGTTAATTTTAAATTAATTTCTTCCACTTATATGTTTTGAATTTAGATAAATGGATTCCATATTTAGAATCAGGAGGTCCAAATTTTGTAAATAGATAACTTTTATTTTTAGACATTTTGAATAATTACTTCGGTAAATATTTTATTTACCATGGTTAAAGGGTAAATCCGGTAAATAAGGGTAAAAAATAATATTATAATAATAATAAATTACCCTAAAAAGTCTCCTAACCTTATTGGTTGATACATTTCGGACCATGGGCATCTTTGGGTCTATTTTGGGACCTCATGGATCCACTTATAGGTGATAAGGACACATTATATTAAGTAAGTTAAAGTAAATACAAAAATTACATAAGCAAATATATTTTAGAAAAACAATATATACATAAAGTTATATATGTTATATTTTAGATTATAAATACTAATTAGAAATCTAAAAATATTCCCTACATAATCGTATTTTATTTATAATTTTTATACATTTAATAATTAAATTTATTTATGACACAATAATGATGTAGTATTTTCCTTATTAATTAAAGAATCAAATAATTGGTATTATAAAAGTTAAAATAAATATAATTTGAAATTTTTGATTCCATACACGAATTTTATTGGTTTATATGACATGTTAGGATTTCTTAAATGAATTTTTTTTGAATTAATAAAGTTTTTAATACTTTAACAAAAATCAATTATTAAATATTGTCAAAATTGATATAAATGAGTTTTTAAAACAAGTATTATATTATTAATTGATATTCTATTTATAAAAATATAAGGTTCAACCAAAGGAATTATATCATGATATTTGTATCATTAATGGACCACTTGGAGGTCTCTTGGATGTATATAGTATGTTTGTTAACTATATAATATAAAAATACAAAGTGACATGGTAAATGTCAAACTGATTGACTAAGAGTTAAAACTAAAAGATAAGGTTAATATAATGAACCAAACCTATCTAAAATATATTGGTTGAAATTATTTCAAACCCTCCCCACCTTATTCTTTTAATAATTCAATTTTCAGCCATTATAAAAAGAATATGAATTTATTATAAATTAATACTTTATGTTTTTCCTAAAGAGCCCCTCCTCCCCCTTATAAAAGGAAACCACTTCTAACCAAATCTTCATACCTTCAAAGCCTTTTGGATCATCCAAAATCTGCCCAAATACCCTCTCAACAATCCTCCCTTAATACTATAGTCCTTACTTTAGTCATAAAGCCAACCTAAGGGGCCCTTTTGATCAAATCAAAAGGAAGAACCCGAAGAAGAGGTAATGTTTTCACCACCCTTTTTCAAGTTCCTTTCATCTTCAACTTATTATTCCTTTGTTATTTCCTTTCTAAAATAATAACTCCAGTATATTTTATATACTGTGATGTTATTATAAATATGGTACAACCATATTCAGTATTCTATCCATCCTTTGAATGACATGTCACCATACGTGCGTACGTACGGCTTACCGTCTCCACGTCGTGGTGTAATTGTTATTCAAAACATTATTATTTTGGATGAGTATGATAATGATGTGTAATTGATGTAAATAATAAATATAACATGATAATGATTCTGTATATATGATATACCATCCAATTATATATTATTTTAATATCAAAAGAATGATATTGTCGCTCGTGCATACGTACGGACTACCGTCTCAACGAACGCGATGAGATTCATTCACCATCATATCCATGCAATTATAATTCTCATTTGATGATTAAAAATAATTTTTAAGGAATTGATATCATTTTGGATATGAAGAATATAAAACCTATCCATAACAAACACGGTTTATGTAACAAAATATATAAAATAAAACGAGTAAGTTAACACCCAAAACGACGATAATACTAACAAAGCAATGTTAAAAGATCATATTTGATATCATATTAATGTATATGATTATTGTATAATTTAATAAAAATTATTTCACCATTATACAGGAGGTTAACCTACCATCAACCAAGGAAAATTACAAGGTAAGGGTTTTGTTTTACAATCTCTTCATTATCCGAGGTTGTTTATACGTAATTATCTACTAGGACCTCTTTATCATCAACATCCATGTTTCTTAAAAATGTATTTAAAAACATTCTTACTATTTTGCAGACTATGGGTTAAAGTAATTTATACCCTTTTTTACTTTTTATATGATGTTTATAAATAAATCTTTCTGTCATTTTCCAAACAATTTCCTTTTTATCCTTTTCGACAAAATTAAGGTAAGAATGTCTTTTATAACTTATACGGTGGGTGTGGATATTTTCTACCATTATATACTCTTCGATGCTTCCCTTACAAGATTATAATAATATTTTCAAAGTAAATGTTTTGTTTTATAATCATGTGACTCTTAAATGATTTCAAAATAGAAAGATATATTTCTCTAAAAAGGGTTTTGATTTCATCTATGTCAACATCATTTGATGGATTTTAAGTTTATTTGGAGTTGATTTATTATGATACAAAACATCCATATTGTATTGAAGGTTTTTTGATATGTTTGACTATAGATGTTCTATTTTTATACCATTCATGATTTATGGTTAGAGTATTGACATTTCATATGCTAGTTTTAATACGAATTTTTATGATATGTTTAAACATTTTCATATGAGGAATGTATTGGACTTAGTAAGTGATGGGTGGAGCCCTCTATAGCTCCTCGATGCATCGGTAGGTCTCATGAGACAAATAGACATGGAATTGGCTGAGGCCCTTTCCCAATTTGATTTATGGTTTTGGTTGATACCTTAATCATTTTTGGACGTCTTGGCCGAGGCCTTGACAAAATGTTTCAGAATGTATGTTATTATAAATTCCCTCATTATGGAAATAATATTGATGGTTCATGTGGTCATTCGACTAGTAGAATACCCATGATTATGTTTTATTGTGGAATTATTTACTCAACTCATATTCTTTCCATAATACTATTCATGTTTATTGTTGGTAAAGGCATGTGGTTTCAATTATTTACCATGCTTAATATTTATGTCATTTTCCGCTATATTACTTACCCTTACTGAGCGTTTGAGATCACCCCTTTTCTTATGTTTCATTTTCCCAGGATATTAAGAAGTTAGTTATGAGTGACCTACAGGCATAATCTAGGAGGCTTGGATGTTTCTAATGAAATATATTTGTGTTTTATTTCTCTTGAAGCTGTAAAGATGAACTTATGTATGAATCTTGTTTCCGATAATACTAAACTGATCTGTCTTTTGAGACATGATTTCCTTGTGATCATGTCAATGTTATGTAATAATGAACTGACTCTAGGTAACTAGGGTCATGGAGTTACAGGTGGAGTACATGTCGTGTACTCCTCCCCATGTTTGCATATCGTTTGAGATACACAACGAGCCCCATGTAAAAATTCACATGTTGTGTGATAGTTTTCATACACCGTGTCATCGCTTCCTGTATCACGAAACCCTAGCAGCCACGGAGCTGTCCCCACATGCTGTGTTCTTTGGAGAACACACCGTGTTCTTAGTGATTCCCCAAAAATCAATGTTCTTTCTCCCGAACCATGGTTGAAATTTGATCTACCAATCTAACCATCTGATCACTATGAAACTCAAGGTTTAAGGTTTCCCCGACACCGCAAATCCAATTCCATTAGTTTTGGGCCACCAATCGGCCCCAAAAACATGTTTCTATCCACCCGCACAGAGAATGATTGATGTAATATTTCTCCCAAGACATATATATTTGTTTACTGCCATCTTTGTCACACTTCTTCTAGGTCATCACGACGTTGGATCTATGATTTGGGATAGTTGCATTGAGAAATAGGCACACAATGATGTTTTTTTCATAATTCCATAGAGAACATGAAGAACATAGGGTAAAAATTGGAAGAAGAAATACAAACAATGAATTCAGGAGAAAAACATCCACCTTCATTCATCATGGTGTTGATATTCTTCTTTATTAATCATAAAACTGATTAAATAAAATTAAATCAAATAATGTATGAATTAATTCCCCAAAATAAACTGGTAAAGGATGCTCCTGTAAGAACGGATGATCTGTAGGTCAACCTATTTGTGGGTTGATCTTTATTCATCATTTGAATCCATGAAGGGGGAAAATAATCGAAATAAAAACACCTTCATTTATTGACAATGAAGTGGGAGAGCGGTCATCGATCAGCATTCGATCTCCCTTTGCAATGATACACGTGTCTTCATTCATTGTTGTTCATTAATAATTCTCCAAAGGTGGCTCCTCTCCAATGAAATAGAGAATTCTATGGAGTTTTCCAGGGTTATGAGCCAAACCTTGGGCTCATATTCATTTAAAACGAATTAATGTGTCACTATGTTATGACAACGTTTAAAATAAAATAAATTATTAGTTTTTTTAATTTCCATTAAAATGTACAAAAAGTAACTTCTGCGGCTAACTCATGTCAGTCAAGGTTAGGCCTCTCATAAGGTAAAGTCAATGCTTTGAATGTAATAGTACCCTAAAATTTCAGATCTAGGCACGCATTTAAAGGTTATTCTTCTTTTTTAGGAAACCACTCATGAGCATTATTTAAATGTTTAATTTATTTCTAACATTTATTCCGAGAACCTCGGGCCTCATAATTGCACGTCATCACAATTCTTTTTATCTAATAATTCCAAAATAATACATGGAAATTCTTACACATTACATTATCCCGACCTGAGTTCTTTTATGTCCCCAAAAATCCAAAACAAAAAACTACTCAAGGGAAAATTCCCACGTGCTCTCCTACTCTCACGTGCTCTCCTGAAAATTTTCATTCTTCCACTAGACACGTACCAAGGGAATATCTCACCCATGAATGATCCTCTCATGATGATCCTCTATATCAACTTGGTACACTATGAAGGGCACTCCATCCTCGATGTCCAGCTCACCCCAGTCGATAACGTGTGATGGGTCATGCACGTACCTCCTCAACTGTGCAACGTAGAAGACATCATGTACCTGGTGAAAATACAAAATTAGAGATACGTGGTATGACACCTCTCCAACTCCACACAATATATGAAAAGGGATAATGAACCATAGATAAAACATGTCTCCCTGTCCAAATCATGACACCCCTCAACGAGGTGAGACCTGGAAGAAGACATGGTCTCCCACCTCAAACTCCAGAGGTCTCCATCATCTATCAACATAAGAGTTATTCCAGCTCTGTGCAGTCTTCATATTCTCCTGGATGATTTGCACATCCATGGTGGTATCTCGTACCAAATTTGGACCCATGAGTGATGAATCTCTCGGGTTGGTTCAGAAAAGAGATGACTGATATTCTCACCCATATAAATCCTAAAATGGTTCCATACCATTGGAGGATTGGTAGTTATTGTTGTAATCTAACTCCACCAGTGTTAGGTGGTCCTCACAACTGCAAAAAAAATCCAAGATACAGGCCCACAATATATCCTCTAGAACCTAAATGGTTCTCTCCATCTGACCACCTGTCTAGGAATGGAATGTTGTGCTCAAGCATAGATGGGTCCCAAATGCCTCCTACAAACCCTTCCACAACTGAGATGTGAAATGAGAATATCAATCTAAGACTATCATCAAAGGTACACCCTAAATCCAAACTATATCCTATACATAGATGCGTCCCAATCTATCTACGGAACTCTACTCCCTGATATCTAGGAATTGGGATGAAATAATGAGTCATTCTATGATTATCCAAATGGAATCATGTCCCATGGACGTTTGTGGTAAGCCCATCATGAATTCCATCGATATTACATCCCACTCCCTCTTCAGCACTTCTAGGGGGTGAGATAACCCTACTGGCACCTGGTGCTCAGCCTTCACTTGCTGGCACATAATGCATCGAGAAATGAACTATTCTACTACCTTCTTCATACATGTCCACCAGAATTGATGTTGGAGGTCCGGTACATTTTTCCACTCCAGGATGTACCGCTAAGGGGGGTGTACAAGAATCCCTTATGACCTCCTCTCGCAATTCCACTAGCACAATTGTGCGTCTTCTAAAAGGGACTATGTGCTCCCCCTTGAAAATATCCATCAGGAGCTTTTCATATGGATAACTAATCACGTAAAGTCTCACAGTCAACATCCCCTGATTGTGCCTCCCAAACTCTCTATAATAGTTGATGGGTGAAAACTATAGACTAGAGATAAACTCCATCATCTCCATCCACAAAGGATAACTGTAGCAGGGCCAACTTCTCCAATGCCTCACTTAGTAGCTGCGAAATGGATCTCCAACTAAGAGCATCAACTACTACGTTCCTCTTACCAGGAGTATATATGATCTCAAAGTCATAATCCTAGAGGAACTCCATTCCTTACCTCTTCCTCATATTCAGATCCTTTGGTGAGAATATGTACTTGAGAATCTTGTGGTCCGAGTAAAAGATTAATCATTCACCCATTAGGTAGTGTCTCCACATCTTCAACATGAAGACTACCATAGTTAACTCAACATAATGGGTCATATAGTTCTGATCAAGTGGACTTTTTTTGTGTGAGCCATTAGCAATCACTGCATGTCTCTATATCAGGACAAAACCAATCTCGGTCCCTAACGCATAACCGAAAACTATGTACTCGACACCATCTTTTGGCAATATTAAGATCGGTGAACTTGTCAAACTCTACATCAACTAATGGAAATCCTTCCTGCATTACTATTTCCACATGAAAGGAAACCCCATCTAGGTCAAGGATTTCATCGTTGCTGATAACCAGAAGAAATCAGGGATAAATATCTAGTAGTATCCTTCCAACCCAATGAATCTCTGCACCTCTATCACACACTAGGGTGCCTCCTGTGATAACACCGCCTTGACCTTGTTTGGTTCTACCCCTAATCTATCTATTGAGATAACATGTCCCAGGAAGTGTACCTTCTCTATCCAGAACTAGAAATTCGAGATATTCCCAAAAATTTGGTTCTCTTGATGTATGCCTAGAACCATCTGTAGGTGTCTCACGTGATCCTCCTTTGACGCCAAGTACACAAGGATGTCAGGGATGAATACCACTACAAACCGGTCTAAGTATGACTGGAATATTTGGTTTATAAATCTCGTGAACACTGCAGAGGCTTTCATCACACTGAAAGGCATCACTAAGTACTCGTAGTAACTGTAGTAGTATCTTAAAGTTGTCTTCGATATATCGTTATCTCATACATGTAATTGGTGATAATTCGATCAAAGTTCAACCATTGATAACCTTTGTTCCCCTATTATTTGATCGAAGATTCCATCAATCCTTGATAGAGGATACATGTTATTCACCGTAACCTAGTTCAGGGACCAGTAATCCATGCACAACCTTGAACTCTCGTCTTCCTTCTTGGAAAAAATGGGGGTTGTCCATGGTGAAACACTGGGTCTTACAAATCCCTTACTCTAAAAATCCTCCATCTGCACCCTAATCATGAAAATATTTGTGGGATCTATCCAGTATACTGATGAGGATATCAGTGTCATCCTGGGGTGTAAGTTGATGCGGAAGTGGATCTCCCAATAGGGAGGTAATCACAAAACATCTTCTGGAAAGATGTCCCCTTACTCCACCACCACTATTTTGAACTAGAATCTCACAACATCTGTTACTCATATGGTAAGGCTAGCTTACTCATGAGTGATCGGCTGCACCCTCAGAAGCATAATCCCATTCCATGCTTCCAGGGTTTCCTTTTTCAATAACAAAGTAAAACCATGTTCCATCACTATGGACACGCCACACTCATCACATCAAGCAGTCAATCTGGGCATGGAATGAAGATTACCAATCCATACCAATAATGATTTCATAGGTCCTCAACACGGCCACCGAGATGTTTCAACCGAAACTCTCACCTCCAAGGGAATGATCACACTGTCAAAAAAGATATGTGATCATTGAGTATCCTCCCATAGGTGCCTCTAATCACAAGGGTCGAGTAAATGGATATGCTGAGATCTCAAGGTTTCTTACAAGATGTGTGGAAAGGAAAGAATGACTGGAACCTGTTTCTATAAGTACAAAATCGAAATTATAAAAGACACATATCATACCTCAGATCATCCCTAGAGTCCCTGGTTCATATGCCTCAATCACATGTAGCTTCCCCCGCCCATGTCCCCTAGATCCCTGAGCCTGGTGTAGAGCTCCTAGGGGTGGTGGTGGAAGTAGGTCAAAGTATTTTCCACCTCTGGGAGCTCACCATGCTCCTCTGCTACATCCAGGCCCTAGGCATGTCTGATTTCTCCACTCTTTTCCTCTACCTTGGTGGTCCATCTACCATGTTCCTGTCAGCAGCATGACAGGTTGTACAGTCTCTAGCAACATGTCCCCTTCCATCAAACGAGTAACATCACCTCTCTTTAGGATGATTGGATCTATCCTAAGATCCCTAGATAGTAGATCCCATGTCTTGGGTCCTCCTAAAACTTATCCCACATCATGATCCCTATGCCAAACATCGGCTCCCTGCTTATGAGGTCTTCACACCAATCTTCCTACTATTTACTTCCATGGGATTTCTATGCTCATCCAATAATATCTCGACCACCAAATCTCTCTTGAGAACTCCTGCATAATTCTAAATGAATAGGGTCACTACACTAGCTTGTATATCTCGTCGTAGACCTTGCTCGAAGGTCTGATCTTTGAAGTATTGATCCCTGATCATATACATAAAGTACCTGGAAAGGATGGTGAACCTCAATGAATAGTCATCCAATCTTAAACTACCCTGGTGAAGATGAGGAATCTCCTGGATACGCACTACTTTCAGTGTAACCGGAGAGAACTCCTCCCTAAAGAGTTTCTCAAACTCTGTCAATGAAAGAGTCTCTCCGTCGTGAGTCTGCATGGTCTAAATCCACCATCATCCTACCAAATAATGAATAAGGCTCGCTCTTAGGATCACCATATGGTCTGATGGATTTCTCACTAGGTGAAAAACTCTAGTCACAGCCCTAAGCCAGTCCTTATCCACCTGAGGGTCGGGATCACCTCGAAACCTGAGGGTTATCAGTCACTAAAACTCATAGAGCATGATCAGCTTGTGCTCCTAATCTGCTGGTACTATAGTTACCACATACTTCTTCAATGGTGGTGGTATAACAAGTGCACCACCTAGAGGTAATGCCTGGGGAACTGGTCCTTGAATTAATGCCTCGTCATTGAGGGGGTCATCCTCATAATCGTGTCGTGGAATCCTAGCGAGTATGCATCCTGGAGGCATCCTATAAGGAAAAAATATGTACCATGGTCAAATACTATATCTAGATAGCTGACACAAAAAGGACTTGGAAAACATAACCCATTCCTATATGATGTATGTACCATTATTTTGTTTCCCCATAACTAGTGTTCTCGTTTACCGAGTGAAAAAGATGGTTATCAGAGTCATGTTGTATGGATATGTCGGCCACCCACACCAACATTGGGGTCCATGTCCTTAAAGATAAAATTGAAATACATAACACCATTTCCACAAAACAATATCATAGACTCGTAGCCCTATGGTAGAACCGACCACATATGATACCACTCTATTACAACCCGTCCCATTGGGGCCCACACTGCGATTCCCCAAGCCCACCTCCAATTGACCAGGGGTTGGTGACTAGCACCGAGTAGGCATATCACTAACAAAGGAGGCATTGCCTAAGTAGATGTATGCACACACAAAACTCCAGGCCCACAAATACTGAAATCTAAAAAACCTATAAGGAAAAAAATGCATGCATACCACTAAACCCAACCGACATAGTACAATGGAAAGTAAAGTGTGGAAAGTAAACTGGGACAAAACACAAGCCCACTAAAATAAATAGTCTAAAAACTACAAAGTCAAACCTATAAGAAAGAAATAGTTATTGGGAATGCTACTCATAACCTTGGGAACAACTTGTTTTATAGGGATGCTCACAAATCTTGGTTCGGTCCGGGTCCACCCTAGACTCCGTCAAAAGGTTGTGCGTCTGCACAAGACATGATACGTGTGGGAAAAACCCATGCAGGGTTGATTATAACAATACCTAGTAGAGGACCTAGAAAACCACAAAGAAATACACAAGGTAAATGCATAGTTATCTCTACACAATATATTTCTACAAAACATATAACCAGACAAACATATCCATATATACTCGAAACCCAGACTCGTAGTCTAGAGGTAAGTAACAACGACACACATACCCATGCTAGAGATTTCAGTCTGAAGGTTCCAAGAATCACTTGTCCTAAATAACACACTCCATGAGTATGATAGCTCTAATGACATCTTTATGAGAAGTATGTTCATCAGGAAGTGTCACAAGAGAGATAGACGCACTGATAGATCAGAAGAGAGAATAGATACACTCATTCTGAGAGAACTCACTCGTGAGTGGGGGAGGATCATGATATATAGATGAGGATCAATGCCAGGGCCTTGGAGTATACCATGACTCATCCAAATTAAACTTCTTGGTAGAGTATTAGCATCCGATAGTATTTTTCGCATCGATATTTGACTCTACCTAGGGTTAATAATGGGTAGAGGATCTCACCTCGGTCCTCCCAGAGGGATTTTTACTCTATCCAGAAAGTCATGCAGAAGGGATCATACTTCTAAGGATATAAACTATACTTAACATTTAAGGTAATGATAAAAGGGGTAACTAACCCTAAATGAAACATTTCCAAGGAATGGACATGAAGATCAATCCATGTACATAAATTTACATGGCGTGTAGAAAGGTCACACACCATCTCCTGTGACCCCGGTTACTGCCCATGTACTACTACCCAGGTTGAAGAGCATGTCTTGTATAATGAGATATACATAACGAGTAAGAACGCGACACATTATGTCCAACTATTTTGGGGTCGCTCCATGTATTTTGGTCATGTTCTTGGATGTGGATTCAACTCGTGTTTTCTAATCTATGTACCGGTACACGGGGTGACCCGCATAAATGGCTAGGTCTGGCTGTGTGGTAAAGTACATGTCGTATACTCCACCCTGTGTCAGTGTATCATTTGAGATGCATGATGAGTCCCATTAAAGGACTCATACACCATGTGACAGTTTTCACACGTTTTTTCATCGCTTCTTGCATTGCAAAACCCTAACTGCCACTGAGCCGGCCCCACAAGCCGTGTTCTTTGGAGAACATGTCGTGTTCTTCGTGATTTTCTATAAATCATTTTGTTTCCTCCTTCACCTCATTTTAGCTTCAATCCATCAATTCATCCATCCTATCACCATGAAACTCAAGGTTCATGGTCTCCTCAACACCACAAAGCCAATTCTATTGGTTTTGGGCCTCCAATCTTCCCTAAAAACACATTTTGATCCACCCACATTAAGAATGCCTAAAGGAATATTTCTCCTGAACCATGTATATTAATTCATCGCTATTATCTTAACACCTCCACTAGGTCATATTAATGTTGGATCTATGATTTGGGATCGTTGTGTTGTGAAATAGGCATGAAATGATATGTTGTTCATAACCCCACAAAGAAAACAAAGAATGTGGGGTAAAAGGGGGAAGAAGAAATCCACATAACTAATTTAGGAATGAAACTCCACTATCATTCATCATAGTGTTGATCCTCTCTTATTATAAGGATCAAGTGGAGAAAATTAAATTAAATCAAATCATGCATTGATTAATTCCCCAAAATAAACCTGATAAAGGACCCTCACACGAGAATGGATTATTTCTGGGTCAACCTATTCATGGGTTGATTTGCATTCATCATTTGAATCCATGAATGGGGAAAAGAATTGAAATAAAAACCCCTACCTCGATCATCAATGAAGAGGTAGAGAGTTCATCATTCAGAATTTGATCTCTCCACACAACGATCCATGTGTTGTCGTTCATCATGAATTCTCCAATGGAGGCTCCTCTCCAAAGCTCTAGAGGATCCCAGGAGTTTTCCAATGTTATGAGCCTAACCCTGGGGTCCTACTCAATTAAAATGAATTAACATGTTTCTTAATTATAGGATAATTTAAAATAAAATAAATTATTAATTTATTTTGATCCCTTTAAAACGTCCAAAAACTAATTTCTATTGTCGACCCACATCGGTCATGTTTAGGCCTCTAATTATATAAAATCACTACTCTGAACCCAACAGTTTCTTCAAATTTTTCATCTAAGAATCTGTTTAAAATTTATTCTAGTTTTTTGGTAAAACCACTCATACATGCTATTTAAAAGATTAATTTATTTCAAACATTTATTCTGTGAACCCCGGGCCTCAGAATCACATGTCTTCGCAATGCCTGGTCTCGTAATAATTCCAAAATAATACACGAAAAATCTAAGACATTACATAATATTATTCCTCATATTCAAGATATAATAGTAATTTTTTTCAATCATGATTATAATAATAATTAAATTACTGAATTATAGTTCAACATCATCACATTTAAAACTCTAAAATTATAAAAAAAATGAATTGTTTGAGATTTATGTGTCATGTTGAGTCTCCCATCATCTATTGAATATCTCATTCACCATGACACACTACTATAAATGGAGGATATACCAATGGAAGTTTTCTAACGGTTTTCATAAATCGTTGGAATAGGGGTGTGAAGAGACTTTTACCCAACGGTTTTATCAAACCTTTGGGATATATGAGTTTTTAGATGACTTTACCCAAAAGTTTGATAAAACCTTTGGGATATGTCAATTATACGAAGCCTTTCTCAATGGTTTTTCTAAACTGTTGTTAAATATTACCTTTCCCAACAGTTTTAAAAAACCATTGGGAAAGTTTTCCCCTAAATTTACATCTCCCATCCACGTGATAGAAGGCCTAAATCCTAGAAATAATAGCTCTCTCTCTTGGAAAATCATTCCACTAGATCAATATTCAATCACAATGTTTTGTTCTACACTTCAAATATGTAAGTAGTACCTTAGGTTTAATGTTTTTAACCTTTTTTTGTTTTCTATTTTGATTTGGGGTTAAACCCGAGGTTCGTGCGATATGCTATACCCAACAATTTAAATTTGATTTGTTTTCTGTTTTTGTTATGCATTTCAACTGTCATGTGTGAATCAAATTTCTTTGAAGTGAGGGGGTGCAGGTGGTGGTAGGTGAAGTGGGTGGGGTGTAGTGGGTGGGGGGAGGGGGGGTGTGTTGGTGGGGGTGTTCAAGTGGGGGGTGTAGTGGGTGAAGGGGGATGTACAGGTGGGGCTGTGTAGTGGGGGTCTGTTTGGGGTGAGGTGGGGGGGTTATACAGGTGGGTGTGGGGGTGGGTTGTGTAGGTGGGGTTGGGGGGAGTGGGGGCTGTGAAAGTGGCGGGTGAAGGTGGAGGGGGGTGATGTGCAAGTGGGTGGGGGGAGGGGAGTGTGCAGGTAGGGGCTGGGCTGGGCAGGTGGGAGTCTGTTGGGGGGTGCGGTTGGTGGTGGGGTGTATAGGTGGGAGTGGGGGGAGTGGGGGGGAGGGGGGTTGTGCAGGTGGGGGTGGGGGAGGGGGATCTGTGCAAGTGGGGGGGTGTAGGTGGGGGGTTCCTGTGCAAGTGGGTGGGCGGAGGGGAGTGTGTAGGTTTAGGGGTGGTATGGGTAGGTGGGAGTATGTTGGAGGGTGAGATGGGGGGTGTACAGGTGGGGGTGGAGGTTGGGAGGGGGGGTTGTGCAGGTGGGAGGTGCAGGTGGTGGGGGGAGGGGGTTTGCAGGGGTGGATGGGAGGGTGGTTGTTCAGGTGGGGGTGGGGGAGGGGGTTGTGCAAGTGGGGGGGGGGGTGCAGGTGGGGGGGGGGGGGTTGTGCAGTCGGTGGATGAGAGGGGGGTTGTGCGGGGGGAGTCTGTTGGGGGTGAGGTAGAGAGGGGGCTATGCAGGTAGGAATTCATCACTTCCATAGTTCCCCAATAAGCACTAGGAAGTCATCACGTCTAGAGATTTT